>JAINEY010000002.1:0-5388759 GCA_020002365.1 Trichoderma gracile
TAACCTAGTTATAACTATTAGCAGTAAGGTTAGTTTATATAATATCCTTAAAGGCAATCTTAAGAATGCTATAGTAAGTAAATTAAGACTATAGGATTTAGCTTTAGTTAAGGCAGTAATAGTAGAGAATATATTATAGTATAGTTATAATTATTAATAATAAGGTTAGTTTATATAGTATCCTTATATAATATACTTAATACTGCTTTTTATAGCCTTAATAGCTTATATAGCCTATAAAAAACTTATATATTACTAAGTATATTACTTTTTATTAAGCTTTAGTAAAACTTAAGCATAAGGAATATTTTAATACTAATATCCTTACTAAGCCCTTATACTGCCTTATCTTAAGCATAAAGTCTTTAACTATAGCCTATATTAAAGCAGGGTGTAGCAGCTTTATAACCTAGCCTCTGTTAAGCAGATTGCTAGGCATAATATTCTAGCTATTAAACACTAGGCTAACTATAAAGCCGCCCTAGGTCTTAATATATAGGTCTATCTTAAAGCTAAAGCTATTAATAATAAGGATAAGGCTATTTATATAGTAAAAAGGCATACTAGTAAGGCAGGTATAGCAGCCTTATAACCTAGCCTTTATTAAGCAGATTACTAGGCATAATATTCTAGCTGTTAAATACTAGGCTAATTATAAAGCTGCCCTAAGTCTTAATATACAGGTCTATCTTAAAGCTAAAGCTGTTAATAATAAGAATAAGGCTATTTATATAGTAAAGAGGCATACTAGCTATAAAGCCGCCTTAGGTCTTAATATGCAGGTCTATCTTAAAGCTAAAGCTATTAATAATAGGGATAAGGCTATTTATATAATAAAGTAGTATGCTAGTAAGGTAATTTTAAAAGTACTATAATAAGTAAATTAAGACTATAGGATTTAGCTTTAGTTAAGGCAGTAATAGTAAAGGATATATTATAATATAGTTATAACTATTAGCAGTAAGGTTAGTTTATATAGTATCCTTAAAGGCAATTTTAAAAATACTATAGTAAGTAGATTAGGATTATAAGATTTAGCTTTAGTTAAGGCAGTAATAGTAAAGGATATATTATAGTATAGTTATAACTATTATAAGTCTGCATAGTGTTATTAAAGGGAATTTTATAGCTATAGGTAATTTTAAGGCTACTTAGTAATATATAATAAATTATTATAAAAAGAATAAGTAAAAATAAATAGTCTAAGGCTTATAATTAAGCTAATAAAAAAGTATTTTAAAATAGTAAGTATTATAAGTAAGTAATATATATTATAAATAGCTTATATATACTTAAAATACTATAAAGCATTTAGTAATTATATTATTTCTAAAGTTACTTAAGGTTTTATATATAATATTAAGTGTTTTATTAATATAAAGTGTATTTTAAATTTTATGCCTATATATATAAATATAAGTATAAAGCATTTAAAATAAGATTATATACTATATTAAGTCTAGCTTAGTAAATTTTAATAAAAGTCTAAGCATATTATATAATTAATAATAAGCTTAAATAAGAGATAAGGGGTAGCCCTTATAAACTTATAAAAAACTTCTTACTTTACATTTTTACTTATATTAAGCTTCTACTTAAAGTTAAGTAAGATATAAGCTTTTACTTAAGGTTAATTAGGATAGAGCTTTTATATAAGTTTAATAAGGGAGGAAATTAATTACTAATGCATTATGCTATCTAAGTCTAGCTTATTTTAGGTAATTATTTAAAAGGTTAGTAAGTAGACTAGGCTTAATATATAGATAATTAGGCCTAGTATAAGCGCCTTATTATAAGTCTGCATTAAGGAAGCTTTAAAAGGCAGCATTAAGGTTAGTAGCAGACCTGTTATATATAAGGCTAATTATATATAGTTTAAGTAGGAAACCCTTTTTAATAATAAGGTAAACTAGGCTATTAGCATAGGTTATAACTGCCTGCCTTAATATAAGTTTAGTTTTTAGTAAAGAGGCTCTTTTAATAATATAAAATATATGCTATAATAATAGCTAAAGTATATTTATAGTATAGTAAAGTTTTAAGGTAAGTAATAATAAGTAGAATAGCATAAGGTCTTTATTATAAGGCAGTATAGCTATAGTGCCTGTAAATTTAAAACAGGGAGTGAAAGGCAAGGTGTTAGGCATATAAATTATTAAGGTAAAAGTAAGTCTTTTATTTTTATATTATATAGTATATTCCTTAGTAGATAATATAAGCTCTCTTTTTAATAGCTATAAAAATACCTAATGTATAGCTATAATAATAGTAAAAAGGTCTAGCATTTACTAGCATAACTTTACTTTACCTAATATATTTTTAATTATTATAATGCTTTATATTATAGTAATGCAGTAAGGGTAAGTTTCCTAGCCTTTTTAATTAAGGAGGGATATAGTTTAGCTAAGTAGTATAAAGAGATCTTATAATAAAGACTTTATAATAGTATTATAAATCTTATTACTAGTAATAAAGTATAAGTAAGTATATATCCTATCCTTATAGCAGTTAATAAAAAGCTTAAAGAGGGATTTAAAGTAAAAGAGCAGTAGCTTATTAACTAAGTAGCTAAGCCTAGCCTTATTAGTAATATTAAATTTAGTTACCTAATTAACTAACTTATAAACATTATGCTATATATCCTAATTAAAAGTATTAATTACTATGCTATAAAAATACTTTAGCTAAATATAATAGGCTGCTTTATTATTATAAATATTATACTTAATAGCCTATAAGGTTACTTACTATATATAAAAGTATATACTATAAATATCCTTAATAGCTTTTTATTAATAAGTATAGTCTTGCTTTAAGAGCTAGTTTCTAGCTATAATTTACTTTTTAATATTATATTAAAAGCAGAAGGATAGCTAGTTAAGTTTCTCTAGCTGCTATTAGCTAAAGCTATAGTCTTATAAAGCATACTGCATTCCTATTCCCTCTTTATAAACTATATTTATAGCTATAGTCCTTTTAGTAACTTATTAATTATACTATAAGACTAACTCCTTAGCTATAAGCATAGACTTAAAGGAGAAGCATAGGCCCTAGAGTGCTATTAGCATAATAACTATCTCTAGTAAAAAGAACTTAAAAGAGGTAGCTAAATAAATATACTTAAATAAAAAGCAGTGTTTATTAACTAAAGCCTAGATAAGGCTAGCTATATTAAGGGATAGAATAGTAAAGTATAGGATTATTATCCTAGCCTAGCTTAGCTACTAGTCTAATAATATAATATAGTATAAAAAATAAAAGGAAATATAGTCTTTAGCCCTAACTTTATAAGTAAAAAGGCATTAGCCTAGTATATTAAGATTTAGCATATTAATATTTATATAAGCCTTATTAAGCTAGTAACTGTATATAAGGGTGCTAATATATTAATAGACTCTGCAGGTTAACTAGAGGTCTTATAAGTAGGCTAGATTTAAGGCAAGCGCCTTAGTGTTTTAAGACTAGAAGGGAAATGTCTTAGCTAAGTTAAAAGGGCCTTTAATAAGATTATAAAATTAGCTATAGACTAGGCCTTTTATAAACTCTCTGCTATACTAAGATATAGTAATAATTATACCTATAATATAGTTAAAGGTAATAAAAGGATACTTAAACTTAATTAAGTTAGGTTGCCTTTTATATATTGCCTAGGTATTATTAGCTGCACTTTAGGCATACTATAACTACTAAAGTAACTTAAGGCAGCACTTCCTTTATAAAAGATATAGTTATTAAGCAGCCCCTCTTTAACTAGTATTACCTGCTGCCTAATATTAATAAAGGTAATGTCCTTATTTAAATAAGCAGGGTTAATGCTATAGTCTTATATTATCTGCTACTTACTAAGTGCTTTTTATAAAAAGTTATTATATAGTAAAGCTTAGTATTCTTAAATAAAATATAAAGCTATAGTTTATAAAAGTTAAGGTGTTTATAAGCTTATAGCTTAATAGCCTTTTAAATAGCATTTAGGTTACCTAGTTATAAAGCATATTATAACACTTATCTTTAGCTAGTATATATTATATACTCTCCTTATTTTAGTTTAAGTTATATCTTAATAATATTTTATATTCTGCCCTTATAGCACTACTAGCAGCTATATATAACTTTAGCAGATACTATAGTATATTAAGGGATTTAATATACTTTTAAAATGCTAGTAAAATAATAGTATTTAGCTATTTTTTATAAGTATTAGAGGAAAGGGCTACTGCCTTATATAAATTACTAAAGCTGCTTTTAAATATAGTAAGGAAGAAGATATAGATATTTATATTATTAAGACTAAGTATATAGCTAAAGCAGTAGTTTAATATTATATATAGTAGCTATAGTGTCTTACTGCTATTACTATTAAGGATATTAAAAGCTAAGTGTATATTATTTATTATACTAGACTATATATAATATATAGCTTTTTATAAAATGCCTTAGCTTATTATAGCTAAAGATAAGGGAAAGGCATAAAGGCTATTAATATTAAAAGACTTATTTACTATATTAGCTATAAGATTAAGATAAATAAAGTAGTAAGTATAAAGGTAAAGTTATAATAGTAATATATTAAGGTCTGCAGTTCTTTTAAAAGCAGTTTAGTAGGTCTTAGCTAATATATTATAGTTATATGCTTTATTACTAGTTATAAGAAGAAGAGTTGCCCTTTTTACTTTAAGGAGGTCTTTATTAAGATTTAGTATACTAGGCAGCTTTATATCTTTTTAATAACCTTTAAAGGCCTGCTATATATTACTTATAAAGCTATAGTTAAGGCTAATATAACTCCTGTCTGCTTATAATAGTATTTTAGTATAGTTAAACTTATGCTTTTTTAATAAGTAACTAGGTATACTAGCCTATTTAGCTATAAGCAGGTAGTATAATATAGTAATATAGTTTTTAGTTAAGCTATAAGGAGATAGCTTAAGGGCAGGGTAGTAGTTATTTTTAAGAATGCTAAGTAATAAGGGGGGAGGGGGAGTAAAATAGTTATAATCTTTTTAAAAGCTAGGTTTTAGTAATAAGGCGTTTACTATAAGGTTATTTACTTTTAAATTACCTTTAAGGTAGCTATTTACTATATCTTACTAAAAGATAATAGCTTAATTTTTAAATGCTTTAGCGCTTAATATAACTATTAGCTAGTTAAAGTTAGTTATTAATAAATACTATTATGCCTTAATAATAACTTAGTAAAAGTATTTAATAATAATAAGGCTGTAGGTCTAGCCTTTATACTGCTATATTATATAAGCGCTAGTAATAGTAGGCGTTATTAAGGAGGGGTTAATAAATAATACTAATTACTTTAAGGCTATAGCAGCGCCTGCATTATAGGCTAGTGTCTTAAATAAGTTAGTAAGAATAATAGTGTTTATTATTAAATTATAATAGCTAAGTGTTTAATAGCTAATTATAGTTATAGTTAGACCTAAATAAAAGATAAGGATAATTACTAAACTGCAGTCTAGTAGTTATATTTCCTTTTTTAAAAGCAGCTATAAGGCATTAGTATAAAGCGCCCTTATTATTATACTAATATAAGCTTTAGTATAGTAAATAATAAGCTAGAATATAAAAAGTAAGTTTTTTATTTTAAAAAAGTATAATAACCTAATATAATAAAAAAGGTTAAATAACCTAATACTAAAAAGTATATTATTTTTAATTAGGTTAATATAAGGGTTAGTATAAGCATTAAAGTAATATTAAGTAAATATATTAATAGCTTATAGTATAGTTTTTTAAAAGCTATATATATTAATATTAGCTATAAAGGACTTAGTAGCTTAGTAAAGGAGGGTGTTTTTTTAAATAGCTAGCTTTTAGATTTTTTAACCTTATATATTTAAAGTGCTAGAGGCTAGTATAAGCTTTAGTAAAGGAGGGGATATATAGTAGTTTAAGATCTCCTTATAAAGGCCTTTTAGTTATTTATTTAAAATATTTAGTATTACCTTTATTATATCCTTAGCTAGTATAAGAAGGCCCTTCTCTTTTATTACTTATAACTCTTTAATAGCTTAGCTAAATAAGTTATTAAAGGGATTAGTAAAGCTAGAGTTATTTTAAATAAGTAAAATAACTAGAGGGAAGTGGTTACTTAAAGGGGTTAAGGGAATGTTAATACTAAGGTATATATATAGGTTTATAATACTATTAGTAAATAGTAAGATATTAAAGGGGTATAGTATTATATAGCTAAATATAATCTTTAGTTAACTTAAGCTAGTGGTTAATACTAGGGTAAGCACTAACTTCTATTAGTAAAAGTATCTTCTTTAATACTCTTAATTATTTTACTTATACTTGCTTTTACTATAGTACTTCTTTAAGCGGCCTTATTTTTTTAGCTTTAATATACTTTTAAATAAATACTAAACTAAATAAAGGTTAAAAAGGCAGACTGTTTAGTATTAAGTAGGAATATAAGCCGCTTAGGCTTAAATAGATTAGTAAGGGTAAAGGGTAAAAGTAAAGTATAAAAGTAGGTATTATATAATAACTTAGCAGAAAAAAAGTAATAAGGGGCTTAATAATATAGCTTAAACCCTATTAGCTAAAAGACTAAACTAAACTAATTAAAAAGGTATTTTTTATTAAGTAAGGCTTTTTTATTTAAGCTTAGTAGATTTCTAGTCTATACTATACTTAAAATGTATTTTTTATTAAGTTATATAATGCTAGGCTAAAGGTATTTTAATATAAGATTTTAAAATATTTTATAATTAATTTTAAAAAAATACTATTAAAAATTAAAAAGAAGTTTTAAAATATAGATTTTTTAATAGATTTTAATATATTTTTTATATTTATTTTACCTTTAAGATTAAAATTTTTTTTTTCCTCTTTACCTTAACCTTTACCTTATAAGCAAGATATAAATCCTTAGCTAGCATAAAAAGGCCCTCCTCTTTTATTACTTATAACTCTTTAATAGCTTAGCTAAATAAGTTACTAAAGGGATTAATAAAGCTAGAGTTATTTTAAATAAGCAGAATAATTAAAGAGAAGTAGTTACTTAAAGGGGTTAAGAGAATATTAACACTAAGGTATATATATAGGTTTATAATACTATTAGTAAATAGTAAAATATTAAAAAGATATAGTATTATATAGCTAAATATAATCTTTAATTAACTTAAGCTAGTGGTTAATATTAGGGTAAGCGCTAACTTTTATTAGTAAAAGTATTTTCTTTAATACTCTTAATTATTTTACTTATACTTGCTTTTACTATAGTACTTTTTTAAGCAGCCTTATCTTTTTAGCTTTAATATACTTCTAGATAAATGCTAAACTAAATAAAGGTTAAGAGGGCAGACTATTTAATATTAAGTAAGAATATAAGCTGTTTAAGCTTAAATAAATTAGTAAAAGTAAAGGGTAAAAGTAAAGTATAAAAGTAAGTATTATATAATAACTTAATAAAAAGAAAGTAATAAAAAGGGCTTAATAGTATAGCTTAAACCTTATTAGCTAAAAGACTAAATTAAACTAATTAAAAAGGTATTTTTTATTAAGTAAGGCTTTTTTATTTAAGCTTAGTGGATTTTTAGTTTATACTATACTTAAAATATATTTTTTATTAAGTTATATAATGCTAGGCTAAAGGTATTTTAGTATAAGATTTTAAATTATTTTATAATTAATTTTAAAAAAATACTATTAAAAATTAAAAAGAAGTTTTAAAATATAGATTTTTTAATAGATTTTAATATATTTTTTATATTTATTTTACTTTTAAAATTAAAATTTTTTTTTTCTCTTTACTTTAACCTTTACCTTATAAGCAAGATATAAAAATCTTTATTTAGATAAAGAATTTAGCTTAAGTAAGAAATCTTTATCTAGGTAAAGAATTTAGCTTAAGTAAGAAATCTTTATTTAGGTAAAGAATTTAGCTTAAGTAAGAAATCTTTATTTAGGTAAAGAATTTAGCTTAAGTAAGAAATCTTTATTTAGGTAAAGAATTTAGCTTAAGTAAGAAATCTTTATCTAGGTAAAGAATTTAGCTTAAGTAAGAAATCTTTATTTAGGTAAAGAATTTTTAACCTAAACCTATAAGACTAGTTTTTATTATATAATCTTTATTTAGGTAAAGAATATAAAACCTACTAGAAATCTTTATTTAAGTAAAGAATTTAGCTTAGGCAAGAAATCTTTATTTAAGTAAAGAATTTAGCTTAAGTAAGAAATCTTTATTTAGGTAAAGAATTTAGCTTAAGTAAGAAATCTTTATTTAGGTAAAGAATATAAAACCTATTAAAAGTCTTTATTTAAGTAAAGAATTTAGCTTAAGTAAGAAATCTTTATTTAAGTAAAGAATATAAAACCTACTAGAAATCTTTATTTAAGTAAAGAATTTAGCTTTTATTAAAAATCTTTATTTAAGTAAAGAATTTAGCTTTTATTAAAAATCTTTATTTAGGTAAAGAATTTAGCTTAAGTAAGAAATCTTTATTTAAGTAAAGAATTTAGCTTAGGCAAGAAATCTTTATTTAAGTAAAGAATTTAGCTTAAGTAAGAAATCTTTATCTAGGTAAAGAATTTAGCTTAAGTAAGAAATCTTTATTTAGGTAAAGAATATAAAACCTACTAAAAGTCTTTATTTAGGTAAAGAATTTAGCTTTTACTAGAAATCTTTATTTAGGTAAAGAATTTAACTTAGGCAAGAAATCTTTATTTAAGTAAAGAATTTAGCTTAGGTAAGAAATCTTTATTTAGGTAAAGAATTTCTAACCTAAACTTATAAAACCAGTTTTTACTATATAATAATTACTTTTATACTTACTTTTACTTTTACTTTTATTTTTACTTTTACCTCTGCCTTTACTTTTTTTTTTTTTTACCTTTTTCTCTTTTTTTATTATATACTTATATTATAATAAAGGTAGTATAAAACTAAGGTGCTATTACTTTTATTATTAAACTAATACTATAAATAAGTATATAGCTATAGTAGCCTTAGTATATATATAGTCACTTTAGTACTAGCATAAACTACTTATATATAAACATAACTACTTTACTTATACTACCTACTCTTAGTGCTTAGTAACTACTGTTTCTCTTCTCAGTGCCAGGTGTCAGGACCAAAGTAGCCCTTTGCTGGCAGCTCTGTAAGCAGTGCCTGCTGTCCCGCGCCTCCATCAATTGTCTGCCCAAGGACATCTACACCCCACCAGCTGATATTCTTCGGATGGTACTGTACTGCAAAGAAGATAATAATGCCGGAAAACGCAACGCCGCCAGTCAGTGCTGCTGACAAGACGTAGTTGTATTTCTCCCACCACGACGTCTTGTACCTCCTTAGGTAGTACATAAATGCAAAGGAGAAGTATAGGCCGCCAGTGAAATACGTGAGGTTAAGAGGTGCCCACTGAAGCATGCCGTTAAAGACGAGGGAAGGATGGACATGCTTCAGCCATGAGATAGGCGTGAAGACAATGATATCGATGGGCCGGTGCACACAGGCAGGCAACGCAGCTTGGGACGCAGCTCGAATATACGGCCCAAAGCGCTTCAGACCCCACCACAGCAATGCAAGAAGGAAACCCAAGAGAAAAGTGTATTTGATGGCGGGATAGATCTGGCTGAAGATCCTCTTGGGACCGATAGCACCCTAAGCCAGTGTTAATATTGCGCCGTATACAAGGAGTCGCAAGCCAGGATTTCTTACCCAAACCACAGAGGAAGAGAAGTATACTAGTGAGCCGTTCTCGCAGTTGAAACTCGAAACTTGGTCAGGAGTGCATATGCCCGGAATCTGAGTGTCGGCGAATTGTACGACTCCGTATGCTACAAACGCCGTGATGATTGCGCTGAGGACTTGGCCGCGATACATGGCCCGCGGAGGAACTTTAGCATAGAAGCCCATCTTCTGGTCGGAGATATAGTTGTCGGCTTGGCCGTTGATGTTGTAGCCGAACGCTTTCACAAACATCAGAGCTTCCGGGTGTCCAGGCAAAGCATAGCCGATGATGAGTTCTGTGACGACGTTCAAACCTTCAGTCGTTCCCGAAATCGAATAGAGGTAGGACATTGGTATAAGGAACACCAGATTAAGGCCAATGACGAAGAACACTGTCCAAACAGGTGTGTTGAGCTGCGGCCAGTGCGTCACGATGATGATTGCAAAGACGAATGCAACGAGTGCAATGATCAAGAACCACCAATCGGGGACCTCAGGATAATTGCGCATAAGGTTGGTCAGGGGATCGTCGAAGCCATCATATATGGAGCTCTCGTCGTTGATGCTTCTCAAATGCCGTCCCGCTCCTCGCACGTCGCCGCGGGCAAGAGACGATGCTGTATTCTTGAGTCCAACCAGAATCTTTCGTGTCGACGAAATAGCGGCGCTTGTCATGGACTTATATGCCTTGAGAAGTGGCCTCCAAGCGTCGAGAATGATGAATACCATTGTCAGAGGGTAAAAGGCAAAGAAGGCACCATAGACGACAAGGTTTCCAGCACTGTAGAATGCCGGTGAGTATTGCTCATATGCATTCTCGTCGAGAACTCCATTGTCAGGACTGATAACTCTTGTGATGTTGTACGAGTTTCCAGTGTTGTCAAAGATGCCAGAGGAGTTGATAGGGAGATATGCCGACCAATTTGTGTTGGTGTAGTATAGGGCGATAATAATTAACCCGGCGAGGACCGTTCCCAGGAATTGTTGGAAAAATGCGAAGAAGGGGTATGCAAGAGGATACGAATATGCAGAAAGCACATTCCAATCGAATGTCGAAATGGGATTGAACCCGAGCCCATTCATCGATCCCGTGATGGTATTCAGGTTAAAATTGTTTGGAGCAATCCACGTCATCCAAGCAAAGTAGCTGAGAGCGGGAAAGATGAAGTCGGGAAGCCAGAAATAGATGAACATACCGCCGAAGAAGAGGAAGAAAAACTTGTATCGGGACAACCGCCAGCCATGCACAGTTTCACTCCTTTCCGGCACCAGCAATGCCCTGTTCAGTGCCACAGTGGGAAGAATATTCGGCCATATGGCTTCAACTGGATAAACTACAAAGCGTCGTAGGAGGCCAGAGAAACCGAGTCCCATGAGCTGCGTAGACAAGAGAAGAAGAATGCCATAGCCAGGAGTCAGCCATTTGTCTTTATAGTAGACGGTCTGGGTCTGAATATTCCAGAAGCAGTAGGCGGAAGTAAGTCCAACGTCAATGATGATGGTGGAAAGCATTTGCTCCTTATATGTCCAGGGGCCTGGATTCAGCGAAATTCGTTGACCGCGAATTGTGAAACCCCAGTCGGGCAGTGCCCAAGCCAGAAACAGACCGCATGGATAGAGAAGAATCTGTGCAACCGAGGATCCCAATGTGATTGAAGGGAATCGTGAATTAAACAGCGAATTCGTGAACTGCGCAATAACAGCCCAGATGTACCCTAGCAAATGCGCTCGGATGGTCTCACACGGGATATTGACGTCGTCAGTGGGCGTGGTAATAGCGCGGACCTCTGGATATGGTGAAAAAAACTTGTTGATTGCCGCCTCGGTTTTCAGTTCCAGCTCCCACTCGTCGGTGATCTGATTCTCAGAAGGTCCCTCGACCAGGGTGGCAAGTCTCTTTCGCTGGCTTTCTGAGAAGTTGTAGTCGTATTCGTGATGTTTGAGTAGCTTTCGGATGATATCTTTGCATTCTTCGACGCTGAGTGTTTCAATCTTGTCCATGACATACTCGATGTCATTGAGTGGTGCTGTGTTATTGCCAATGTCACCGAGCTTCTCGACGATTTTGTGTTCAATGTTGTCAGCCGCGTTGACGGTGGTGGGGAGGTTGCTCTTCTCCTCCATGGGCTTCTCCTGAGGAGAACTGTCCTCCTTGGCGTTGTCGATGTCGGCTCCTTGTGAAGACATGGCGAAGTATTTCTCGTCTTACCGGAAGTCCGGGTTCGACTTTGAGGATTTCCTTATAGTCGGCTCTACTCGTGCGGGTCCATGCAACACTTGGGACCAGTGAGTGTTGATCTACCCTACCCAAGATGTCGAGCGCAGGGTGGAAAACTTTGTATTATAACATCAATCATAGATAGAGCCTGGTTGACTGCATCAACGGGCGTGTTTGAGGTTGCAGTCGCCACCTTCCCTTTGCGCTCGCGGGCGAAGACAAAAGACCCAGTGCAGTATTTGGCTCATCCCGTCATGCAATCGCCTGAATGCGTTATCTATAGCTTACACCTCCATTTTCACCTCCACCAAGAACTTTTGTTCTACGTGATCGCGATGTTGGAGGATAGAATGGCCGGGAATGTGGCGCGCCAAAGACCGTATCTCACATACCTATGGCGAAATCGGCAATCGGCACCATATGGTGCGATATCTCTGATACGACGCCAGTCTAGATCACGAGCAGCACAAAAGTTCGGTGCGATACAAAAGTGCACCAGGGACCCGAGTTGAATAACAAGCAAGTCGCTGCTTGGACAACGCGGGGAATCTCCTGTTCAGGCAAGGTTCGATGGCGAAAACAGACCAGGGTTTGACAGTTTGTAGTTCTTTCATTCGATGTCATGTAGTATCGTGTACGTGCCCGGAGTTGTAGGCAAGGATATGGACTAGGGCGCCTACCATGTCTTATCTTTCGGCTAAGAATTTGCGACTCTGTCGGATAAAGCACGCTGAGAATGCCATCTTTCCACCAGCACACCAAGAGTGTGGCACGCCACCAACCACGGTTTGTCTGTGCTACTTTTTCTGCTTCATGCCGCCGCCTGATTGTTGTGAGCCACCAGCTCGGCCTGTCTGCTAATACCTACCTTATGCTAAGCGGTGATACATAAATACGGAAGAACGGATAGATGGGCCGGTGTGAACTCAAGTGCACTTTTGTTTGACGAAATGCACTAACACACACTGGTGACCCTTTTCCCTACCTAGGTACTGCTTTGGCCTCGACTTCCTGTGTTATGTAGGTATGTAACATCCTGCAGTTTGAGATCACACAGCCTTGTTGATACCGACGAGCACTGAATCCGCGCTCTGGCTAATGTGTCGCAAAACGACGATATTTTCTGTATATCACCCCCCTTTTGCCTTGTGCTTCGCTTGCGAGGTATCTCGTATGGAATCTCTTCGCGCATACATATGTCGGGACCACCTTCTGCTGGTGTAAGACATGTCAAATATTGAGAGCCTGCGCTTCGTTGACTTGTTGAAAAGTAGAAATCCAGCTAAAGGATAAGAGACACAGGCATACAACTCGACAGTTCGTAATTGATAACACTTATATTAAGCTTCTGCCGTATTGCGCAATTAAGTGACTCCGGAAGATAGGACTGTAGTTGCTGAGCCTTGATCACTGAATGTGTTTGAAGCGCTTTGCCTTCTTGCATAAACAGATGCAGAATGTGCGATCAGATAAGCAGCTAGAGAATTGTTCCAGGCTTCGTTCAGGCGATTAACGCCATCTCTGCAGGTTGTGTTTATATTGGCTTCTCAGCCAAGCCAGAAAGAGACATAGGGTCTCAGCCTGAGAACTGGGGAAGTCACAGCATAGCACACTCATCTGATATGCTCATGGCAAATACGTTCGAGCGGTTGAAAATACGATTGTCCACCCTGAAACTACAGCATTTTGGGCATTATCTGGAAGACGGTAATGATAATCTCTGAATCGGAAGAGCCGAGTCATGATGGCCCGAGACAGATATTGTAATTAGAAGCAGGTAGACAGTGTAAATCTCCTTGGAGGCTTTGGTAGCAGAGCTGAGTCATGACTTCCTTCACAGAATAGGCTCGATCTACCGTCTCCCTGAAACTCTCAGTGACTTTCGCATCAACTGCATTCCAGATTGTATCCCATCCAAGCTTCAAACAATAGCGCACTTGGAAAGTCAGAAGTCGGCTTTGCGGAAGCTCCCGCATCTACTTCAAGCGCTCTTTAGGACTGAGCTTTTGAGAGCACACTAGGCTGAAGGGGGCGTAGTTTGAAAACCTTCATGCATAACATATGACATGGTACTTGGATGATCGCCAATAGAAGCCATTCTATAGAGAGATTCCAGTAGTTTCACACAGATCCAGAAGGAATGAAGGTTATTTCAGCTACTGCATCTGGACGACATCCCTGCATTGCAAACTGTGCTGAGATGCAGTGGAAAAAAAAACGTTCGTGGTCTCGTGTAAGTCCAAGCACCTCGAGTCATACCGTTAGTAAATTGCACTAAGTGTCCTGCAGCATGACATCTTGCACTTAAAGCATCCTTTCTGCAGATTTGTGCCTATGGAACTGCTATATGCACATAATCTAGCATAGAGTATAGCAGAATACCTATGTGTTAGATCCACTAACGCTGTAGCTAAATCCGCGAACTTTCTACATGTGTAGTTGTTACTACAGCGTATCTTCTGGGAGACTTTGCGTGTTACTGACCTTCCTCTGGCTCTAGGCAGTGATTGATTTGTTTCTCTGCTTTGTCTAACAATATCTACCTATGTAAGTGTTGTGGCACTGTCTTTGGTGCAATTACCCAGGTATGGAAGCTACATATCAGCTAATGCTTATTAGGAGACTTCGACGACTTGAACCAAGTTACAGTAGGAGTTTATAATAAGCACTAACTACTATGCAATCCCAAGAGTATCAACTTCTGCAAATACATAATTATTTCAATAAGATGGCTGTAACAGTTAGAAGGAATCCGACTACATACAAGCTCTATATCCAACCAGCATTTACGTCCTTTGTCGCTTGGAATTGGTTCCTGCAGTGAGAATGTGGGCATGAAACTCGCCCTGAATTGAACAAATGGAGACAAGGGCTTGGGGGTAGTTCTCTGCTTACGCCTTCGACCGGCAATAACATGCCGTGCATCTTCATGGAAAATCTCTTTCTCAATGAATCCTGACGTGATTTTATGATTCACCTTCCAATAGAGAAATAATCATACAACAGATAGCTTGTTCCATACAAATCAAGCGACTTGTAATTAAAGAAATGTCCACCCAGGGGGGCTTAATGTAATTCTGAGGCCCGTCTACTACCCAAACTGGCAGGACGAGCTCTATAGAGTGCTTATATCAGACGACAGCTTCAGTTTGGTCCCTGATCAAGTTCACTACTAAGAAATAACCCGGGCTTTTTCGGGCCGTCGCTTGACAAGTCCCCCTCGGATAGTTGGCTGTCACGTAACCATCTGTCCATGTCCGAGTTGAATCCTTTCTAAGTAAGATGAGACAGGTTTTTGTCTATAAGTAAAGCTTCTGCTGCTGTTCAAGCGAATTGACCAAGCAAAACCTGTCAGTCTCTACCAAGCCGATCCGCTCCTTTGAAACGGTCCACTCCAACTAGTCCCGACGCTCCTTTACAGACACTTCCACAGCAAACTAAGCTGTTATAACATTGTCAGTTCTTTGCACCGCAGAGATGCAAAACCACGTCCTTACTTGTCTCGGCATCTTTGCCGCTTCTGCTTTTTCCCAGGCTGTTATTGACAGCGGAAATGGATTCGGAACCTACTATTACGATATCGAGCAGGTTGAGGCTTGTGGTACCAGTTTTGCCAACCAGAATCTCGGCTTTGTCGAATGCAACTTCTCAAGTGGTCTTTCACTCAATGACATCGACAGCAACTACATCGTTGCTATGAACCACACGCAGATTGCAGGCAACCTGGCAGAGTACTGTGGAAAGCGGGTTGTGGTCACGGTCAATGGCGTCCAGTCGGACCTCCCGCTGTTTATTGGCGATGGATGCCAACGATGCGGCACTGGCTCTCGCACCAACACCGTCTGGGATCCAAACGGCGCCCCTGGATTGGACTTCAGCTACACTGTCCTCAGCGAGCTCAACAACAACGCATGCTTCGCCGGCCATATTGATATCTCTTGGGAGATTGTCGATGAGACACTCTACGACTTTGATACCAATGCTCCCGGCCAGCCCACCGGCCCTGTTAATCAGCGACGCTCTGTGAGCCAACGCTCAGAGAGAGCTACTCGTCGACGCCGTTAAGCAATGCTGGGATACGTGCTTGATCCGACGTTGTGTATATAATTACAGAAACTCCCTTGTACATATGTATGAAGAGTCTATATAGTTTTCTGAAATAGCTCATGACTTCCATGAGTTAAGTTTCTAGTTATTTATGGACAGTTTGTTTTGCAGGAGGCGCGTATATTTCACATAATGAGCTTCTTTGGACTACTGCGTGTGGCTCTATCCGTTTGTCGGCGTCCATCTGCTGTGCATGTCTTTACAGTAAACGGAGCTTGTGGAGATTGAGATGATCGGTAAGACGGAATATGAGTAGATCGTATTGTCGGATTGAGTCTTGTGTTCGTGAGTGGTGAGTGCCTCAGATTCTATGATAACAATGCCCCGTCTATTGATGAGGTACTTGAGAAGCATGCCCGTCTACTTATGACCTACTTGCGAAGCATGGAGTACATATAGCGTAGCGGTCCTCCTATCATTCGCGTCTCTCGCTGAATGCGCGCATATTGCCCATGATTGCGAGGCATTGCGCACTTTCTGAACCAAAACATCATCATTGCCTAGGAGAGACCGAGGAAATACTCCAGCAACGCAGGATAATTGGGTGTGCCCAGCCCGGTGACTGGATCCCAGCCGGCCACAGCAGAAAAGCCCGTGTTGCCACAAGCACTGGCTTTGGAATCACCATTGGGGCCGCCCTTTGCTTGGTTTCCTACTGTTATATCGTGGAACATGGAGGGATTGGCGTAGAGCGCAGGGTTTGCGAAACCGATCGGGCCCTTGCCAGCAGCAATCCGCTCTTCGTTGATTCTGGTCAAGATGCCCGCGAAAAGTGGCGCAGACATTGATGTACCGCCTTCGAGAACTTCCTCCTCCTTGTTGACAACGACTCCATTATCACCGACGGCGGCAACATCGGGATAGCCACGACCAGCCCTGTTGTAAATGCCTCCACTGGTGGGAATTACGCCGCCGGAAGTGTTGTAGGAACCATAGCCGGGGTCGTGACTGGCAAAGTACCTAGACTCTCGAATTAGTCTCTGATTCAGTATCTGGGAAACAGCACCAGGCCCACTTACGATGCTATGGCATTGGCTTGATAGCTCGGAGTAGTCCAGATATTGCTGAACCCCCCACCGGAAGAGAAGGATGTAACGGCAGTCTCTGCATCGCCCGGTTGTTTACCAGACGGAAGAGTTGTAGCACCAACTGACGTTACGTAGGGGCAGCTAGCGGGCTCGCCCGGAGTGAAGATGTCGCGTTTCGGGCCCAGGCAAGAACCCGATCGACGAGCAACGCCGTCGTCACCACTGGCAAAGACAATGCTCGTTCCTTGGAGACCGAGCTTCATAAACTCGTCGCATTGGCGCTGCAGACACAGTCAGCTATCAAGGACCCAAAGGCGATAATAGATTGCTCGAAGAGCTACGGACCTGGAGATAGTAGGTAGGGTAGTCAGCCTCCGCAGTGCCGTACGAAAAGGAGATGACATTGGTGGACTTGAAAGATCCGCACTGCTCATTCCGGGTGGTGCCGTCAATAGTAGGGTCGTCGCCTGTCTCGCCATCGTCCGAAAAGGTGCAGTAAGTTCCGTCTATCGCGTCGAGAAACGTGTTGAAGATGTCATCATTCTTAACGGCAGCCTGGTAGAGAACTGTAGTCTGGGGATAAATGATCGGAATGGCAATCTCAAAGTCCAGGTCCGACTCTCCGCCGGCGTTGAAGGGGCTCGTAGGGGCAGTAGCGCCGTCGATCTCGTCAACCTTGGGCCCGGTAGATGATGGGATATTGGTTGCAAAGTTCTCCCAGAATAAGGTGAGATCTTGTTGAGCATAGGTATCTCCCGTCTCGAAGATCCCGAGTGCATTTGTGGAAACAGCGGATGTGCCAGCCGTGATGTTATACATCGACTTGATGCACTGCGGGGTGATGGCAGAGCCGCATGTCGATGTTGCAACTGGATCACGTGAATCGTCAGTATAGGTTCCTTTCTTGGCTCTCATGCAGCAGTCTTACGAGGGTTTTCCTTGAGCATCTGCGCAATGTCTGCGGGAATAGGCTTGGAGGCGCGGCGGATCGATTTCTGTCCACGCTTCTCTGTTCTAGAAGACTTTTTCATTGGGGCGAAGACGACACCGGGCGTAATAAAGTCGACGTGCTGAGAGATGGCTTTTGGAAGGCTATACTCGTCTGTGCCAACATGCACATCTCTGGCCTCCACGTGGTGGTAGGTGTAGTATGAGGCTTGAAGCAACGACTCGAGCTGTCCAGAAGTTGTCGTGAAGTCAAGCCAACCTTTGCTCTTGGAAGTGGTGATGGAGCTAGCGGGGATACCCGAGTTGACCAACCAGGCTTTGACAGCAGTTATCGACTCTTGGCTAGGTGAGAACAGGTCGACTACCTGATCAGCTGTGTAGTGATTGCCGTAATTTGCAGAGCTTGGATGAGACCTATAGGTAACACGACATGTAAGTTTACATATGTGTGTCGAGTATACAGTCGTTAGATAGATACTCACACATCAAGAAGATAATCCATGCCCTTGTCGAGGTTGCTTTGCTTCAACGCAATGCGGACTGGAACTCTAGTATTGGGATCGAGTGCGTCACGCTTGGTCCATCGCACGTTGCTGGTATCTCGTTTCTCATGTATGATCTGCAACCCTGTTGGTAGGGCAAGAACACCAGCCAAAAGGCTGTTGAGGACAATGAAGCCAATCTTCATCTTGATGATTGAGTGAGGTTTTCCTGATAATTCTTCCCAGGCTGGGTGCTTGGAGAGCGGCGTCATTGCCTCAGTGCTGTAAGTGCGGAGCAAAACCAATACTTATAAACTTTACCAGACTTCATGACTTCACTCTTTCATAGGACGCCCTGCAATTGAACTCGTGATGATGGCATTTCAATAGGACCGGAGTCACCTTCCCAATGTTTAGACTAATGGCTCCGCCCCGAAGAGTCTCCCAAAAGTTCTGATAACGTATGGTGCTGTCTCATTGAACGTAACCATATCTATCCCACTTGTGCAGTAAATCGGTGAGTATGACCAGAAAGGTTCAGGCTTGTGATTCGGGAAGACTTACGTTCCGACTCACTTTCTGAATGGCGGACTCCTTCCCGAACTAGTATCTTTACTATAGAAGGGCCGCAAACGCAGGTATACTTCTTGAAAACGCATGTCAATTTGGCACCGATATGTCTAGAAAAGGTTGTTGTGAAAGAAGGTTCGAAAAGGCGGACCTGTTCTCTCGTGTCATTGTCAGTAATGACTTACGATACCCGACAAATTGTTTTGTATACACAAAACGACTGGCAAGATCTAACATGATGGGCTTGAAATGGATGGCCCCGACCTCTCCAGATCTAGATTGTTGAGATAAATATCGATGATAACTGTGCGTATTACTCGTTCGTTGCATCTTTAGAGTCCCTGTTTGAGGCAGGGATACTGGCGGAAGCGGGCATCACATCGGGAAGGTATCCGGATAATCGGATGCCTCTGGTTTCTTGTCCACTTGCAGTACCACTGCTGCTCTCAACGGCCCGGCCTAATTTGATCCGCATCCGCGTCGCTTGAATGGGGAACTTGACAGGCTTTGTTACAAGTGAGTGACCACATTGATAATGACATCTAATGCCAATGACCAGAATCTCGCAGCGTGAGTAAGGTATGATGTATCCTGCTACACTACCTAAGTAGCCTGCCCCATGTTGCTCAGATAACTATTATGTTTATTATTATGGTGTGAATCCAGCCAGTCTGTTTATCCCCGGCCAGCAAATGCTCACGGATTATATCATGAGCCTCCACATCGATTGAACGTGATTGCTGTCCGCCAAGCTGATGCTTCCGCAATGGAGGCGGTATTATTTGCCGCGGACATGACCATTGTTCGCACCCAAATGGAGATTTCGCACAGCGGCTTTTTCTTAGGAGACAGCTGTAACCTTGCAGAAAGAATGTGAAGAAAATAAGCCCTCGCTTCATGATTACCCAAGTTTTCACATGGACCAGGATAAAATGTCAACCACGTCGCGCATCTGGACTTGCTGCAAAGAGTATGCAGCAGCTCATTTAGTCAAACGATGTGCCCCAACAATTATCATCCATACCGCCGAGTGCCTGAGACGTTAAGTAGATACCCTACAAGCACTTGGACCTTGATTTAAATTGTCTTTATGCTTCCAATGGGGTCGTGATGAGGAATGAAGTGTACGAACAATATAGCAAGTGTAAGTGGGAGTGAGTGTAACCGTGCGGCCTACTAATGTAAAAGACGCATATCACAAGATTTTCCTCACTCTGGAAACGGATACTCGTTACTATCAAGCTACCTATATGACAGAAGTCTCAGTTAAAGAAGGAAAAAGAATGGAGTAGGAAAGTACAAAATAAAGCAACGGAAGAATAAAAGCCAGACATTTAACTTTTCCTGGGCCACTACTGCCCTCTTTGACCCTTTGGTCATTCGCAACCATACTTCCAATTAACCTGTGTCATTCTCCCCATGATACGATGCTTAGTCCTTCTAAGGCTTGACATTCACCCCTTCGTGCAGCGACTCAGGCACGAAGGGTTTCGCGGCCTTCTTCTTCTTCTTCTTCTTCAAACTCAGTCCCCAAAAGTCTTTTTCATCTTTCTTCTCTTCGGTTGGCTTGACCACGTAATCAACCCCGGGGCTGGGTTGGTCAACCTTGACAATCTCGGGCTCAAATGAATCTGCCTTTGATACCGGCGTTTGCACACCATTCCCCGTTGTCTCATCATCGCTCTTGCTTGTGTTAGTCTCACTCTTGACCATGTCACTGTGGCTCCTGATGATGCCGACTTCTCCCTTGGCAGCATTCCTTTTACCCTCTTCCGCATCGGCTCCTAAACTCGCAGGTCCAATAGTAACCTTGGCGTCCGCAACGAAGACTTGATCTTGTTCTGCCTCATCCGGTTGGAGCTGCTCTTCCTTTGGCGCAGGTACAGGATTCCCTTGAGCAGTGTCTTCTTGAGGTTCGTGGAGTACTCCGTTCGATGCTTTGTGGCCCGGATTGAAGCTCTCGCGGAGGAGCTCAATCAAGTCCTCCAAGAGAATGTCACTGATGGTCATGGGCTTCTCTTCAGGGAGTATATCCCATTCTAGTAGCTCATTCGGATTGGTGAACAATGACTTCAGGCGACTTTTGAGAAACTGACGGAGCCACGTGTCGTCCATGATGGGGTTTGGATATGCCTTCTTCACAAGGTGTAACACCAAGGGAATTCGGAACTCATTACCGAGCTTGGTGATTTCGGCTTTCGCAAGTTCTTCCAACACTGGCAGCTTGTATTCTCGAGCGGCGATGTAAACGCGAATGCTCGTTTCAAAGTCAGCGACGAGGCTTTGGTTCAGCGACAAGCCTTTCGCCCTGAGACATTGATAGTCGTCTGTGAATAGATAGTGGACAATAACATGAGCCACTTCATGAGGGATATCAAATCGGAATTCGCCGTCTTTATCTAGGGAAGATAACTTTGCACTCTTCGCAAGCAAGTGAGCTGGCACGAAGAATCGACTGCCGTCCTTCAACTGCAGGGTGGCGCTGGGGATTGCGTATGGACTGGAGAATCTGAATCATTACATTGATGTTCATAGAGGTCATAGAGGCTTGGAGTACTCACGAATCTTCCAATTGCATGGGAAGCACGGGAGCGGACTCTGTTGCCAGCGCTGCCATTGTTGTAGTAGAGATATTGGACTGCGGATCGAGTTTTGGTCTCGAATAGTGAGTGGGATCTTTTCAGGCAAGATCGCAGTCAGAGCGAGTTAAGTATCTGTCGCTCAGGCCCCAGGTGTTTTAACAGCCCGACATGCGATGGCTGCCTAATAATTTACTTAAATTGTCACTTGCGTGTTTGGCCGTTACACAAGCCCGAGCAGTCAGCTCTTGATATTGGTGCGAGAGGCGTTAATCCAATGCCCCGGCACCCAAAGCTATAGTAGTCGGGCATCGATTTCCTGGTCTACTACTGGTAATCAATGAGACGCAACGACCAGCCCATTAGTGTAACATGGCATATATTGGGCTTCAAATCGGTGAAGAAATTCACGCATACTGCCGTATTGTCCTCACCTGTCACCACTGGCCACGAAGGCCTCCTTATTCCACTTGCACCAGCCAGTGTTGGGGCTTCATCGATAGCCAAGGCGAAAATCGTCAGAATAAGTATAGGAATATCCATACACTACCAAAACCTGGGTACACGCAAAGCTGATTGCTGTTATCTAGGACGCCCTGGTCAGATGGTTATACCTAAGAATGACAGGAAAGGTACCTTGATTGCGGCATAATGACAGCGGTTGGGCTTTCTCTGGAGCTAATTTATCATGCATTTCTCTGACGCTTGAGTGCTTTTTACGATTTGTCCCTACAATTGAAGCTACCCCATAATATTGCATTGCATATGGCGCCGTGAATTATAAGCCACAATCTCACCACGTCGTGCTGAGATGTGTCCTACGTCTGCTTGGGAGGTTTTCCTGCCATAACCACATAGGTGTACATGCACGTACTCCCGAAGCGTCGGATATGAGATGTAGGTAGGGAGACACATGTGCGTTGGCACCTGTTAACGCGGAACATGTTACTTTTCAAGCAAGGTCTGTCTATGTCAGCCTGTCAAAAAAGGATGATCTACTAGGTACTTCATAAATTCCGCCGATTCTATGGCAATTGCATCGCGCAAAGCCCACCGCGGTCCCGTATCTAACTTTCTCTCAGAACCGGACGAGTGCGAGCAGCTTTTTGAGGTTCGGAACACCAAATCCAGTCGTCGGGTCCCAGCCTTTGGTCGCATTCCAGTGTGCTCCTGCAATGAAGCCAGCCTATCCACAAGTTAGCTTTGACGTCTGATAGAATGCTTCTCATTGTTCTGCGTACGCCAGGGAGAGGGCTGCCTGTCTGGGTGTTATTGCCGTTGCACCCCTCAGACTGGCCCAATGTGATGTCGGTGAACCCTTTAGAGGCATGTAAGTAAATCAGCGGGTTGAGAAATCCAAGCGTGGGTTTTCCTTCGCGGAGGCGGGCATCGTTCAACAGCGCTACGATGGCTGCTACGACGGGAGAGGCTGCAGAAGTGCCTCCACTCGGAGTGAGTTCGCCGCCTTGGAACACGGGGTAGCTTCATGACTAGTCAGCATGCATTCTATGATCCGAAAGGGACAGTACTCACTCGGGGCTGACGCTGTGGGCTGCAACATCGGGGAAGCCTCGTCCGGAGAAATCGACATAAGGTCCATAGTATTTCTTTGTTTCAGCACTGACATACTTCTCAAGGTAGGTTCCCACGGCTTCCTGCTGGTACCAGGGCCGAGAGAAGTAGTAGCTGAAGCCTCCAGATGAACCGTCCCAGGCAACTTCAGGGTTGAAGCTCACGGTTCCGCCAACACTTGTGACATAGGGACATGTAGCCTATGTGAACCGCAGCAGGGCAGTGTGATTAGCAAGAGCGATTGAGCGACAGACAGTATTGAAGCAGAAGACCTACAGGGAAGATGGGATTAAACTGAGGCGTGGTGCTGTTGGTAGCGACGCAAGAGGCGCCCACGCCCTCATCGCCCGAGGAATGAAGGACAGAGATACCACGAAGTCCCAGCAGCCCAATCAAGTTGCACACGCGGACGGCATATGACCGCGGCACAGTCTGCTCCTCGTCGCCGTAGGAGTTGGTGATGACTTGCGGGATTTCAGCGTTGGACTTGGATAACAGGAACTCGTAATACTGCAGATAAGGCTCGTTCTCGTTGGGTGTTCCAGCAGGCTCAACGGGGTCGGGGAAGTATGGCGGGCTGCCGGCGGTGATGAATTCGGTAATGGGAAGAGGGTGTGCGATGGTCAGAATGGTTTGAGCGTCCAGGTTGGCCTCGCCATCGTTGGCATCGGAAGGCGGCTGAGGGAGATCCGTTCCACCGTTGATGAGAACGACGGAGAAGTTTTGACTGGGAATGTTGAAGTGCTTCTCAAAGAGTGCTTGGTCCGCGAAGCTTGCGCTTTCGTTCAAGAAGGAACCAAACCCGATCCTGCTGCCAGACTTGACAGATGGGGTGTATCCATCAACACTGTACTCCGTCCTGAGACAGTCAGGCTGAAAGACATTGAACGTTTCCCCCTCGAAGACCAGGGTTCCTTTGCAGCTGGAAGGCTCTTGGCGGGCAGCCAGAGCCTCGGTAGCTGCGCCCACGCCTCGGGATTTCAGTTTCCTCATGGCCTTAGTTGTGCCAAAATAGGTCGTGGGAGAGATGAGATCGACATGGCCGATGAGGCTCTCCGGGATTGAGTACTGGAGAGTGCGCACTTTCTTCGCGCCAGTGAGGTCGCTGTACGTGTGGAAATTGGTGCTGAGCATGGTGTTTGCAGTGGAAATGTTTGTCTGGAACCAAATGCTGCTGCCCTGCTTGGTGTAACTCGTCACCCCATGAGACTGGAGCCAAGTCTCAACGGCAGAGCTGCTAGCATTGCTTGGACCGAAGATGTCGTTTATCTCATCTATATCCAAGTATTTGCCGTAAGTGCTGGAATTGGGTGTGGATACAGCTGCGAGCCTCGATTCAAGCTGGTCAATGTTCTGCTGCGTCAGAGCGACCTGTAAGACGATTTGAGACGAAGGGCTTGGGGTTTCGGCTGCTTTCCATCCATGGGGCAGCTTCTCCAAACTTTCCAGGAGATGCACAGAGGCAGATACCTGCACAGTGACAAGGGAGAGGAGGCCCGCAAGCCGGAGAGTGCTCAACTTGGCCATCGTATCTGTATGGAGGCTGGTAGCAGTAAATGGTAAGGGAGCAAGAGAGCCTGGCCTGAGCTTGGCGTTTGACAAACCACAAGGCTCTCTTATACATGTACCAAGATCGAGCCCCTGAAGCTATTCTATGTAAGCTTAAACTAGTTAGTATTCCACTATCCAAAGGAACCGATGCGATCTATCCACTGAATGATGCAATTGATATTGTGGTTAACGTAAAAGTGCATGGTGATGCTTGTGTAGCCATAGTAATTGGATCTTGGGCTTGAGATACGAATGCAGGGGTTGGGCAAAATATCAGAACTTGGCACAGATGCAAGATTACGATTCCCGCTACCCCGCGGTCTTAGCAGAAGTTCTGTCCATCTATCTCCTTAATCGGAAGGTCAAGTCCGCTAAAGGAAGGAAACTAGCGGTCCATGGCCTGTCAATTGGTGCCGTGGTTCCGAGCCGCATAGCGAAAGGGGCAGCATGGAGCAGCACTTTTGAGGCTCTCCCGGTGAGTCCGGAAAGCGCCAAAAGGATATTACACTACGACGCAGCGAAGCTGATTCGGGCCCTCATTGGTGCCCAGTTTAGCAAACTGAAGCCATCCACAAGGACCTATGTAAGGTACCCAGTAATTTCAGGGCAAGTAGTAGTTACCAGGTATGCCGCTCACGTATCGCATCTAGGTAGTTACGTATCTGATCCAAGTAGCAGTCAACTGAGGGATTGGCGGTGTATCCCACAGCTCTATCAAGTGCCTGAAAGTTTGCCATTGTCTCCTTATCTCCGTTACCATTAGCACATACACCTTGTTACATAGTGTAGCTTCGCGAGGATAAGATAGCCAAAGGATGTAGCAAGTCTACCTTACACTGCTTACTACCTACCTATCTCATAGCCAATCGTACCAGATCGCGCATAGCGTTAATGACAATGTCTACCCATCGATGTCAGCCTCACGGAAATAGCACCCCTCGAGCCTTGCTCTCTTCGTAATGAAGTATATCCAAACTGTAGATAACGATCAGTAAGCAGGGTATGCCACCTACTCGTTCAGTCGTGATACACATAGTAAGTTGGTATGAAGGCTGAATGCTAGCCACCTGGGAATACAATGTAGATTCAATTGTGCCCCGTGGCAATAATATGTACTCCTAGTAGCTTATCAAGCGAGCGTTGACAGTGTAAATGCCCAGAGCCTTTTCGCAGAAGGAGGAGCGCTTCTATGCATTCATGATGCGTCAGGTCTTTTGAAGCGTGTTATCAAGCTGGAAATCAGCTACCTTGCGAACACGCACAGCTTCGGAAACGTGAAAAGGACCAGCTGGATTGATCTTACCCTGTAACTCAACCATTGTCTGGGTCATATGGCCTGTCATTTCCCCCGTCATTGATCAATTACATCCTCCCTGGTGCTGTTTTGTATGGCGGCTCAGTCAAGTTGACAAACTGGCACATGATCTCGTGAGGTAAAGGCCTCATGTCTTCCCTTCCCTTATCCCTTGTCTTAACCTCTACTGGTACAGTCTACCTTCTGATGGGTCTGGTTCCTAGCCTTGCTCTGACCATCCAATATGCTTTCTTCACTTCCAGCATCTGAATCGATTCGATGGATCGTCGTCATATGAATGCCTTTACTGTTGGAATCTGGCTCTAAAGATTCATCCAGACGGGTTGCCCGGCCTCCTCCAGCAGTCCTTAACTGTTCGCCATAGTGAGAATTGCAACGACGGTTGGCTGAGGTTTTAGTCCTTAGACCTGGTATCACCCTAACTACCAACGGTCGCAAGATGGGTAGAGAGCCACAAATGACGGCCATGCTCGGTTCAATGATGGTCCACATCACGTTGGCGATGTCATACGTGTTGTCTGGAGAGGTAGCGAACGTGTCCAGCGACGCAGCTCGAAGACACGATGTAACCGCGACCAAGATTCCGATGGCAAATACAGCCACAAACGCGACTTTATGAGATTTAGGAGCCTCGAGCTGGTAGATCAGAGGAAGCGGCAGGAGAAGAATGATGATGTCGGTTGCAATTGAGAAGCCAGCATTGGCAAACCAAAACCTAGCGAGGTCGATGCAGGTGCCTGGTAAGGCCCGGTTGAAAGCTTTGTCGAGGGGGTCGCATTGACAAATGGTGGCAACAATTGACGATACGCAATATATGAGAACGCACGCAAGCAGTCCCCAGCAAGCCCATCTGATCCAACTGATAATCTTGAAAAGGCGTAGGTAAAGCAGAAGTATCGAGCATTTAGTAAGGTTGATTGCTGCTTTGTAGGTCACTTGGGATGCGTAAAAGTACTAGACGCCCTCGCCAGTCAGAGATACAGAGCAATACAAAACCGTCATACTGCACGCACCTTCAATGCTTGATACTTCTCATCAGGATCCAAGAATATCAGATGTCGGCCCATTCCATAGTGGCAAGCTGTCTTACTCATTAGCTTCGAGTTAGCAGCTTTCAGAAGAACTGCGATCAACTTACATGCCACAAGGAGTCCACCAGTCAGGAGCGTAAATATCTGAAGATTAATGTGCTTCTATGTTAGCGTTCATCATACGCTGCCAATGTGTTTCGGAGACAATTACCAAGGCTATGATGGCGGTCCAGTCGTCAGCGCCCATCTTTCCGCGCATCACGCGCACCCATACGCGCAAAGCGACTATGATAGGGCATATAACCCCAAAGATGGCAGATGGTATGTATATCAGACTCGAATTATTGTCGTTGGGGTCTGCGACTGATGTATGTGGCGTGGCCATGCTGAACACAGACACTGCAGCTTGGTGCCGACGCCTTTCAGCAAGTAAACCAACACACCGAGATTATATTTTCAGCTTGAGCGAAGATGTTCAGCGCCTTTAAGAACCTTCGTTCATGGTTGGATTACATCTTGCGAGGGTTGTACTCTACTCAAACGATGTTGATCCGTGGCCACCCACGGAAGAATGTCAGCCATATGCTGCAAGGGGTACAGCGTTCGGGGCAATCGACTTCCCTGACCGAGCTGAGACCAACCTCGGTGTTACAGTCCCAACATCACTCGATCTAGGCTAGTGTAGCACCTCGAGAAACACAAAGACAGCTGCCAGAGGTAAAGGAGGTCTGTAATGGAGCGACAACATGGATCAGCCTATCATTCTCCTCCGTATTATTGTGAAGCTACCCATTGTTTCTCGTCATTCCAGGCAGAGGGCGTTTCATACTCTCTGATCATTCGACACTCATCATAAAATATGAACAGATACAGTCAGGGAGTACGGAATTCTTCTTCCCCCTTTTTTTTGTAAAAGGCCATGGAAGTAATACAAGCGTCTGGAGCGGTTGGCCGGACTAGAATGGCATACTTTCCCACGATAGATGGCACTTTTCCACATCCAAGGCCTTGTCGTTTTCTACGATTGCTTGCATCAGCTTGCAATTTTCTTCTTGAAATAGTAGCCAACAACTGTCTCAGAAGGGCTTCGATCCGTCCGTAATCGTGCCATGGATCCGTGAATACCTACGGGCAGTTTCCGACACAGAACCAGTCTAGCTTGGACAGACCTTGACGGATTAACTCCATTGGCCCGCGGCTCAGTTCCGGCATCAAGTCCTGGCACTCGGAATACAACCCCCTGAAGGATAATTTGTAGCCAACGGACGATATGGAGTAAAGCATACAAGGCATGGCCTGAGACTCTTCTTATACATGTGTGCCTACCTAGTAGTTCACGACCACGTATGCTTGCAAAAGGTGATTCTTAATGCCAACCTTCCTGTCACAATCCAATGTTGGAGCTCACCTTTGCTTTCAGCGGATTCATATTGTTCCATAGATAAACCGGAACTAGTTGGGTCTTGGGCACTTCTTCCTTGCCTCCTCTGCCTTCCTTACTGCTCTGCATTAAGTGGTTGGTTTTTCGCCTAGGGTTACTGCTCTGAGTTTGCTTTTTACTTGTCAATACTAACAGAGGCTCGGTCGAGCAAGAAATTGCTGGATATGACGACCGGGATGGTGAAGACTGTGGGCCAACGTTGAAGAAAAGCAACCACCGCCGAGGCCGCCCCCTGTCGCATCCACTATAATGCATGATCGTTGTTGGCTGCAACGCCTCTTATACAAAAGTACTACAATCAAAAGCTACTGCATGTCCGGCAGAGTAAATTGAGTGAATATAGTGTGCGGTTGGTTGCCGAAAATGACGGTTTCGACAGCGCTGCAGGGAGATATTTTCCCTGCAGAGTTAGTAACAATCTCTCGCACCGATGTCTCGTTCTGAAGTCATTCCATTCTTCACTATCCTAAGATTCGTGGGAGGTTAGTGGTACATATATGGACAAACATGATATCTCATAATCCCGTTGTCAAGCTCCCAACTCTTGACACAATGATAAACAATGTGGACGGTCTCGCTCGTAGTCAAATTTGCCTTCCTTTAGCGATCCACCAGCGGACAGATGGGTCCCATCACTGAAATGTCGACTATATCCGGAGCATACCAGGATGTAAATCGCAACTATGTCGGCGACGAGAGAAATTAACCGACCCTGTTGCGGGGTCGAGAACGAAGGCTTCCACTATTGCATGGTTTGTTTTCCACTCCCCGCGGACTTGGTGTTGGGCGTTCGACTTCTCTTGTCAGTGCGGTTAATACGAGCATTGCCCGGTGCGGAACAGGAATCAGGCCATGATGATCCCTTACCCGCAGTACCACCACGTTACATGAGGCACTGCTTAGGTACAATATTGTTGGTTCACATCGTCTCCAGTGATTCGCTTCATGTGCCAATGAATTCTGCTCAAAGTCACGTCTCGAGCGAAGTGTAGCATTTGATGGTCTGCAGCTGCATGGCTACCTGTATATATGTATAATCTCCATTTGCCGGCCATGCTTTACTGGCGAGGAGTAGATTCCATTACATTGAAGTACCATTGCTTTTGGAACATGCGGCTATTCCGCAGCTACGGTGTGTAGTTGAACTTTCTCTTGTGCTTGGGGAAAACAGCACACCAGGGACAAAGAGACGTGTCCTGCGAAGCATGCATTTACTGTATGCGTCGAATTTCTTCGGTATCGTCTCGACTAACCCCACACATGTACGACCATTGTGGCTGAAGGTTTCTGTATGTCTGCAGCAAAAGGGCTCCATAGCATTTGCGGGCTTCTTCCGGCATTGTGATGAAGGGTGCAGCGATCATTAACTGATTGAAGATACAGCTTGACGGAGCTTTATCCTAATCACGCTGACTCTAACCTGAATACTCTGTACTTGCTTTTGTCAGCCTGCTAGTATGCTCTCTTCATTCAGCGCCCTGCGGAGGGTTTCAAGATCATGCATGTATATCACGATGTAACTGCATCCCCCCCGTGGCAACTCACGTTACCGCTGTTTCTCGCCACGCTTAAAATTACGCAGCCATTTGCTTGCCCTTCGGAGAGCTCCCCATGTTTACTGTTTATACTTCCCTCCTCACCAACTCGTTTGGCGTCTTTGTTATCCTTCTGTCCTCTTTTCTCTGGGCCAAACCTGTCCTCAATCCCACCTGGGCCACCACCATAGCTTCAACATGTCAGCGGTCGAGGAGAAGCAGTCCGCGTTGGCGCAAGAGCATCAGACCAATGACTTGGACTTTTCCGATGCCGAGATTGATCCCAAGGCCGAGAGCAGACTCGTAAGGAAGCTGGACTTGATCATCTTCCCCACTTTCTTCGTCATCTACATGATGTCCTTCTTGGATCGCATCAACATTAGCAATGCGCGGATCCAAGGAATGGTTGAGGATCTTGACTTGACAGGAAACCGGTTCAACATCGCGCTGTTTGTAAGCTCTGGGCGAGGAAAGCCAGGCTGTGGTGCGAGACTAACCGCGTACAGACCTACTACATCTCTTACATCCTCTTAGAAGTCCCTTCCAACATGGTCATCAAACGATTCCGCCCTTCTCTATACCTGTCGACTCTGATGTTCTGCTGGGGAATCATCAATATGTGCATGGGATTTGTCCGTTCGTACAACTCGCTCGTTGGCCTTCGATTCCTCCTCGGTATCTTCGAGGCTGGTGTCCTTCCTGGCATCATCTATGTCACGTCCATGTACTACAAGCGTCACGAGTACCAGAAGCGCATGTCCTTCTTTTTCTGCAGCACCGTCGTCGCCGGCGCGTTTGGCGGGCTCCTGGCTTACGCGATATCCAAGCTTGGGGGCCAACATGGTTTTGCTGCTTGGCGCTGGATATTTATCATCGAAGGCGCTATAACCTCCACGCTGTCAATTATTGCCGCATTTCTCATCATTGACTGGCCGGAGCAAACCAAGTATCTCACCGCGGAGGAAAAAGAGCTGCTGCGCCGCCGCCTTGCAGCCGACGTCGACGAAACGTGCCGGATGGACGTTCTCAACAAGGCTTCGTTTCAACGAATCATATCAGATTACAAAATCTGGCTCGGAGCTCTGGTCTACATGGGTGTCGGTGTTCCCGGGCTATCGGGCACCTTCTTCCTCCCTACGATCCTCCTCGAGTTCAACTGGAAAGCCCAGGAGGCTCAAGTCCGCACGATCCCTGTGTACGTGCTCGCAGGCGGCACGATGCTCATCGGTGCCTGGGCCTCTGACAAACTGAAGCATCGCTTCAGCTTCTTCGTCGCCGGAACGAGCATGGTCACCATTGGCTACGGCATGCTGCTGGCTCAGGAGGGAAAGTCTCGGGACTACAAGTTCGGCGCCGTCTTTTTGGTGTTTGGCGGTGCTTACATGGTCACGCCCATGGCACTTGCGTGGCTGCAGAATAACCTCTCGGGCCATTGGAAGCGCTCATTTGGCTCGTCGATTCAGGTCATGATAGGTAACATTGCTGGCATTATCGGAAGCAACATCTACCTCACCAATGAAGCTCCCACTTATGTCACTGGATACAGCGTCTCGCTCGCCATGATGTGGTTGGGCATGATCTCCGCAACGATACTGTTTATACTCATGTGGAGAGAGAACATGAAGCGCGATGCCGGTGAGCGGGATGATAGACTGCGCTTGCCGGAGGACGAAAAGAACAACTTGGGCGACGACTATCCCACCTTTCGATTCGCTCTTTGACACCAGTATCAGACTGGCCCTCATCCCGTATCAAGTATACTGGGACTTTTGCATGTAATGAGTTATTTCCTAGGCATGGGCTTCGCGCGAGGTCATACGTGGCAATGCAAATAGAACGAACGTAGACGCCAAATTCGCCTATCGAAGGCACTCAGCTTGCTGCATGTTCTATTATGACACCATGTCTTGATTGTCTCATGAACTAAGATCAATCGGCGAAGCAACCACTACAGTGTATCCCATTGCGCATTCAGAATACGCGATGTATTACATTAAAGCTCCATCATCCTACGAGACATGGCATTGCAACCAAGGTACTAATCATACAGAACACACCTACATACATGCAGCCCCTTGCATAAATTGGCTGGGCTACCAAGGTCGGTGCACGTCTCGGTGCGTATTTATACATGGAATGCGTATCCTGCCTTCACGACGGATCGGCGTTGCTGTCCAAAGACAGCAAAGTTGGTTGATTTATTATCTGGCTGGCACTAGTCGGTACTCGTTGGATCTCTATTTCTGGTAGGATTGTTAGGTAGACAAGAGAACTACCGACGTATACCTATCGCCCGAAGGATGTGATCACTATGGTTTAGTACGACATTCACATCACAGGTGCCAAATGGTGCTTTTGGCTTGGCGGGAACAGCATCTCGAGGCTAAGTTCGAAGCGGTTGTTGATGCTACGCACACCGGGGAAGACCAGCATCGGAGCATCAAAACTCGCGCAGGCAGACAGGGGTAGATGGTTCCGGTTCTCTGCAGCTACGGGTGCCATCCGTAGCAATCAAGCTCCACAGGATCGGCCCTCAACCCGTGTAAAGCGAACGGCTACTGTCGCGTAGGGGAGCTAAGGCATGCCTGGATGCTCACTAGCCAACAGCCCTTGACGATTGCAAGAGTGCTCGGTTCCTGCAGTCGGCATTGGAAAGACAGAAGCCCATCGGTACTTTAACAAAGACCGTGTCGTCCCATTCCCAGCGATATTAGGTCGCGTCTTTATCTTTACAACTTGGCGTCTGTCCGGCATTTGTAGAGGAGATTTACTCGATACCGACTGCTTATACGAGAACACAATATGTATTCGGCTTCTTTTGCCTTCTTTGAGGCGATATGGGATGCAGGCGTCACACACTGCTTCGTCAATCTGGGATCAGATCATCCGGGAATCATTGAGGCTATGGTCAAGGGCCAGCGAGAAGCCAAGACGGGATTCCCACGTATCATCACATGTCCTAGCGAGGTATCGGCCCTCTTCTCATACTGTCTAGCTTCTGGCTCCTATAGAAACACTGCTGATAACGATTGACATAACCGGATAGATGGTGGCAATGTCCATGGCAGATGGCTACGCCCGTGTGACTGGAAAGCCGCAATGTGTCATTGTCCATGTCGATGTCGGCACCCAGGCCCTTGGCGTAGCTGTTCACAATGCTTCGAGTGGCCATGCCCCGGTCCTCCTTTTTGCCGGCATGTCTCCATTCACTCAAGAAGGCGAGTTGCGCGGCTCCCGCACCGAATTTATTCATTGGTTGCAGGATATTCCGGATCAAAAGGCAATTCTCGGACAATATTGCAAATATGCGGCAGAGATCAAGACCGGCGTCAATATAAAGCAGATGGTCAACCGAGCATTGCAGTTTTCCCGGACGGCACCGCAGGGCCCAGTGTACCTCTGTGCTGCTAGAGAGGTCATGGAAGCAGAGATCAAGCCTTACTCTATCAAGCAGGATCAATGGGAGCCTGTTGAACTGGGCGGCCTTTCGTCCCGGTCTGCGAGCCGGATCGCCAAGTCATTGGCTGGCTCCCAAAGGCCCTTGATAGTAACAGGCTATTCTGGCCGCAATCACGGGATCCCCAATCTTCTTGTTGAGCTCGCAGACACTCTCAAAGCCTTGCGCGTTCTGGATACCGGGGCCAGCGATATGTGTTTTCCCGGCAATCATCCAGCATGGCTGGGCGTCAAGCAGGGCGCTGACGATTCCATCTCTGATGCCGATGTAATCCTGGTCTTAGACTGCGACGTTCCCTGGATACCAACACGGTGCAAACCCAGTCCGGATGCCGTAATTTATCACATCGATGCCGACCCTCTAAAACAGCGGATACCCCTCTTCTACATCGAATCCGAGGCTCGATTCTTGGCTGACAGCTTGACTGCTGTCACTCAGATTCTTGAAGATCTCAGGACAGGCGAAGCATCCACGTTATTGGCAACAAAGAACCAAACTGCCGCAGAAGAAGTCCGATGCCAATCGTACGTTGCCAAACTCGAACGCATCGCCGAGGCAGCCGAGCCGTTCTCCGATAATTCCTTTGGCACAGGTTATCTGAGCAAGGTGCTGCGCTCAGTGTGCCCAGAGGATACGATATGGGCTGTCGAGGCAGTAACAAACACTGGCTTCATACATGACAACCTGAGACCAACACTGCCAGGTTCTTGGGTCAACTGTGGAGGGGGCGGGCTGGGTTGGTCCGGCGGTGGTGCGTTGGGTATGAAGCTTGCTGCTGATGCCGAAGGAAAGGGCCAATTCGTATGCCAAATCGTGGGCGACGGCACCTACCTATTTTCCGTACCAAGCAGTGTGTATTGGATATCCAAACGATACAAGATTCCCATATTGACGATTGTGCTGAACAATAACGGTAGGGTAACCCCCTTCCGCCTTTAGGCATATTGAAACACCTTGGCTGATCATTACAGGATGGAACGCGCCGAGGAAGTCATATATGCTGATTCACCCAGCTGGAGAAGCCGCTGAGGCTACTAATGAAGAGATGAACATATCCTTCCACCCGCCACCAGATTATGCTGGCATAGCAGCTGCAGCTGGGGCCGGCGATATTTTCGCGCTGAAGGTGACAAAGGCTGATGATCTCGAGGCGGTCCTGAGAGATGCAGTGGCCAAGGTGAAGGCTGGGCAGACGACTGTTGTAGACTGCACTATAGTGACGGACTGTTGAAGTTCAGCTCGCACATGTACACACAGGACGAGCATCGTGGGAGAAAAGATTGGAAGTCAAGGATGCGCCATTAATGCAGCAATCACAATAGCTTGCAGCGACTTTACGCTGTGATTGCTTCGCCAAGCTTTTTTCTTCTGATCAACTGCTGCCCGTCAACCCAAACAAGGCAATCGTACAGAAGCCCTAGCAAGCAAAGCGCAGCACTCGAAGCGTCTTTGCAACTGTAGGATATGTCCCAAGCACTTGAGCCCACCGACGCATAATGCAGATACGATTCGAAGCGGCTCAACTGAGAGGCGTCGTGAGGCGGCCGAGAGGGTCATCAAAGCGTTTAGGCTTTATGCTCGCTATATGGAATCAGCTTCTTCGTCTCCCGCAGGGCAGCCTCGTGAGAAAGCGGGAATGATCTCTCACATAGCCTCCTAGCCAGTTACTATCTTAGTGGGCTAGATGCATTGTGTTCGCCTCAGGAAGTACGCGTATCGGGATGATTACCTAGTAGGTATTCTAAGCAAGTGGCTGATGAACCGCAAGTACAAACCATGGCGGGATAAATCAGCGTCGGGGCCTCATGCAACAGGCATTCGAAAAGAAGCTATCAGCAAGCCGGCTTGGCAAATTGCCTCCAACTACACGGGCGATATTTACCCTCATCTTCAAGGGCGACCTACCCATTCGAGTAATGCGTAAACAAGAAGTTTTCGTTGATCAAAGTCTTAATCGTGTGTTCCGAATCAATTGCAACTCGTGTCTCTTGAACGGGAGAAGAACATCAAGATGAAAAGAAAAGCGGCGCTCGGCGCTCGGAAGTCCCCGATGAAGCGGCACAAAAGAAAATCTGGTCGAATGGCACGTCGACTCCGGCATCACGCCAATCGCTAATCTCCACTTACACATCCGTTCCGCATTCACTCTGCGAGATATTTAACGTTAAGCCAGCCGCTAATATCAAGGGAAAGCTCCATGACAAGATTGCGAGGACAGGCATTTGAGCAAGAGGTTCCATAGGACCAACGCACAAAATGTGCAACGACAAGCTTCACGGGTTTCTTCACTCTCTTCCCAAATGCGAGCATCATGTGCACATTGAGGGCACCGTTTCTCCCGAGCTACTGTTCCATCTTGCCTCCAAGAACAGCATCTCTCTACCGACGGGCGACTCGGCCTTTGAGAGCCCGGCAACACTTCAGGCCCGCTACGACAGGTTCACTTCTCTCGATGACTTCTTACACTACTACTTCATCGGCTTCTCAGTCCTTCTGGAAGCATCGGATTTTGAGGCCCTGACGTACGACTACCTCTCTCTCGCATATTCACAAAAGGTTCACCACGCCGAGATTTTCTTTGACCCGCAAGCCCACATCTCACGAGGCGTAACATACCAGACCATCATCGCTGGCCTCAACGCCGCAAAGCAGAGGGCCGAACGTGACTTTCCCAAGCTCAGTGTCGAGTTCATACCTTGTTTGCTTCGTCATCTGCCGGTACCCTCAGGACACGGGATGCTCACCGAGCTGTTGGAGACTGGCCACTTTTTTGATGGCACGCTTGCTGGTTTCGGAATGTCCAGCACAGAGCTTGAGAGGCACCCCTCGCTTTATAAAGAGGTCTATGAGGCTGCACGGGCTGCGGGAGTGGCAAACCTGACTGCTCATTACGGTGAAGAAGGTCCTTCGGATTACGTCAAGGACGCCTTATCACTTCTCAGCGTGAGGCGCATTGACCACGGTCGACGCTCTGCCGAGGACGAAGAACTCATTGCACAGCTTGCGGAGACAGGCATTATGCTGACGCTGTGCCCAATCTCGAATGTCGTCCTGAAGGGGGTGAGGAGCATGCAGGAACTGCCCGTCAGGAAATTTCTAGATGCAAACGTCAGGTTCAGCATTAACAGCGATGATCCTGCCTACTTTGGGGGATATATACTGGAGAACTACTGCGCTGTACAGGAGGCCTTTGGACTGTCGGTTGATGACTGGGGAAAGATTGCTCGAGGGGCCGTACATGGGAGCTGGTGTTCTCTTGCCAGAAAAGAGCAGTTGTTGAAGGAGGTTGAAGAGGTGCTGCAGCAGTGGGCTTAGGCCGGTATTGTAGCTCATCACAAGGTTTACGACGAGACCATGACACGGCGTCGCGTTGACCAATTGGCGGCTTTGTTATCATCGCCAGCGTGTGTCGAGACCCCATATGGCATACTGGGTGATGGAGAACCTGTCTGGTCAGCCGCAGATTGTTGCAGTCAAATGGCGGCAAGCGAGTCACATGGGGAGGTAGAACGTGCTCAAGCCATGGCAATCTAGTGTATGAGATTGCTGAGTTCGTATTGTAACCCAGGAGAGGGGGTGCAGCAGCCTGAGGCGGCCTGTCATACGCAATTCAACACTTGTGGGATGATCAATCTTCTTCTTACCCTGCATCTGTCATGATGTGTAAAACGTACACTTAGCCTTTGGAAGTTACCTAGCTGCGACACCCCTACGACAAAGTCAACTCGTTGAAATGATTCTTGGTGATTGTCATCAAAAGATTTACTCAATCCTTACCCAGATCGATCTTCGCATTGCACTGATAAGCTTGCATGATTTGCTTCCCTGATGGGTTAACATAACTTGAGACACGTTTGTAAGTCGGGGTTTTCCATCTTCTTCTTTCTGCGACTTTTAGCAAGGCGAGCCCCTGAGCGCCACACTGACAAACGCCGGCCCCATGCTAATACTCTGTGCTCGCCGCCTTGGAGGCACACTCTGTTGGTTTCGGCAACTTGAATCAGGTGAAGTGTTCAGGATGGGGTCGCTAGAGGTAAGGCCATGGAGCAACAGTGTCGATCTGGGGAATGTGCATTAGGTTGGCCCACGTGTAGAGCGGCTGTAGATTGGCGACCTCAGATCGTTGATGCAGATGTGCGTTCCCGAGGAAAACAAGCCTCTGACAGTCGGTGACACTCTTGATGCGCACGCTCTTGAACATCGACTTCGTGGTGACCAAACGTGCGGCACAGCATCTGATGTTGTGCGATATTGCATGGTGGCTTTGGTCTGTTTCTTCCTTGGCACAAGGTGGGATAGACTGGGGCACCAAGGACGTGTTCCAGGTTTCTCTCCACCGAGTCCAGTTGTGTGGGTAACACCTGGTTGCCAAGACAAGGGATCCAAGGAAAGGAATACTATGCGTAAATCAAAGTTCACTGATCCTTTTTCGGTGAGCAGCCCTATCAATGGCCATCCTCCTCCTCGAGACTGAAGAGACGGCATTGCTAGGAGTATCATTCTAAATCACGATTGCACGCTCGCATTTCGGCATGATCCGCTTGCTGGGCCTCGCAAACGCCTCTTGCGCCGCTCGATGGTTGGTCTCTGGATTGCCTTCGGTGTTTGGACAGTACTTAGAGATCCGGTACAGCGTTCCAATCTGCTGAATATCGCTCCTGAGGCGCCTTCGTAATTTTGTGGCTCGATGCATTGAATATACCCTCGTCTTCTTTGCCTTCATGTTGTCTCCTTCTTTTCCGAGCCCTGGATAGAATCCATTACAGCGCAACAGCATCAGGTTTCTGGCATTGAAACTTGGCGCTAGGCCGTCTCTACTGTAGCGCTGCAAAAACCAAGGAATCGAAAGTTAGACGCCAAATCGCTATTTAGGACGCTTTGCTCCGCTTTACCCCACTTTTAACCCCGGCACCATCGAAATCAGGGGTTTTTGATTGGCTGCAAATCCGGCCGACCAATCTCCGGCCGACTGGCGCACAGCCCTGTCCCAGCTGTAGCTGCGCTTACCTAAGCGTCGTTCCTTGTTCTGGGTGGCTCTAGCCTCGGTCGCGTCCAGTTGTCTGTCGTGCAGCCAGCCAGCGGAAAGCAAGCAAGAAGGGCGCTGATCGATCGCCCTTCTTTTTTTCCTTCCAGGCCATTAAACCTTACTGAGACTCCATACACGACACATGCTCCCGCAGACTTGGCATTCTCGAGATAGTTGCATCATTTGCTGTGTGCGTCTCAGCAGGCGATAGACCGATAGATCCAGCGACTGACGCCTTCCATCTGTCACTTACATACCTACCTTACTTTTCACAACGACAGGCACCGCGGCTCCATCGGATGAGACGAGCTTGAAGAGTAGAAGTTCATATGCACTCCGTCATTGGCGCTCTCCCAACCATCATCGCCACTCGTCGCGGGCAGCATGTTGCGTAGGCTTCGATAGAGGCGCAGTCATTCTTGAGGAGGATGTCTTGCCCCGAGCCTGAGCCCTGCCAGCCTGCATCTTCGCTCCGTCCATCGCCACCCGCTGAACAATGAGAGTCGCCATCCGCGAGCAGCTCGCCGCGCTTGTGCTCTTCGCCGTCCTCCTGTCCCTGGCCATCATCTCCATTCCAACATGGATCTTTGTCCACAACTTCGTCGTCGACGTCGAGTCCGACGGCCTGGCTCTGACCGCCTCGCTCAAGGCGTCCGCCATTGCGTCCGAGCTGTCTCTGGCGCAGACCATCTGCCAGACCGTTGCCACGCGCATCCTGCTGCAGCAGGCCTTCATCGACTTCTACAACCATAACTCGACGAACAAGACCGATCCCTTCGCCAATGCGCGCGCCGACCTCGAGAGCGCCATGGGCACCACCCGCGGCCTCACCGGGCTCCTGCAGGCCCGCCTCTACTCGCGAAACTCGACCGGCGACGGCCATCGCGGCTTGCTGAGCGTCACCGGCGCCGGCGTGGGCAATGCGACGAATAACATTGAGCTGCCCTACCTGACGCCCGACGGCTCGAGGGTCAACCTCAGCGATACCGAGTACGGCTATCCGCTGTCGCTGTACCCCAACATCACGTACACCAACCTCGGATACCCGAACCCCTATGTGCCGTCGACGCCGGCTTTTGGTGCCTATGCCTTTCCAAACGTCAACCTGAGCTCCGGCGGCGGCCTGGTGCTGGGTCCCCTGGTCGTCAACGAAACATTCGCCCTCATCTCTCTCACCATCCCCATCCGCTCCTTTGCCATCTCGGGCTTCATCCTCGGCTACTTGACCGTGGTTCTCTCGGCGGGCTCGCTGTCCACCATTCAGGCGTCGCCCGAGGGCCTGGGCTCGACTGGCGTCGTCCTCCTTGTTGGCCCGGCCAACCCGTCCAACCGCTTCAACGTTTCGCAGCCGGCGAGCAACGACACGTACTCGCCTACACAATCCAGCTTCAAAAACACACCCGTTCGTTTCGTCATACCGCCCATCCCGGTCCCGGGGCAATCGGACCGGCACTCGTTGCGCAACTACCATTCCGGCAACTATTATGGACGTCCGTTCCCCCTCCATGATTATCCTAGCTTAACAAAGGTATATACCCGCAAGCTCTCGCCGTCGAACAATTCAACCGTGGATCTCTCCACGACAAACGAACAGGGCGTGCCTGTCGCCGTGGGTGTCGCTCGTCCCGCGACCACCCTCGTCAATTGGGCTGTGGTTGTGGAAAAGGCCAAGAGCGAAGCCTATCAGCCCATCGACAAGCTGAGAGATATCCTCTTGGGATGCGTCTTCGGGACGGCCGGCCTTATTGCAATCCTCGTCTTTCCCTGCGCGCATCTAAGCGTCTTGTCCATCAGGCGGCTCAAGGCTGCGACGGAAAAGTCCATCAACCCCCCGGGATACGAGGAGTATGACGATGCATTTGATGAGGAAAACCCAAGCTCGGGAGCTACTAGCTCTAAGCGATCCGACAAGGGCTTCTTAGCGACTGTGAAGCGCAGGATATGGAAAGAGAAGAAGATTTTGCCCATCAGCGAATCCGATGCACACCGACACGTCTTCAAGATCCCTGGCAGAGTGGAAGTCGGCAAACACTTCATCACGGACGAACTCACAGAGCTCACGGAGACGTTCAACGACATGACGGACGAGCTGCTCAAGCAGTACACGCAGCTGGAGGACAAGGTTGCTGAGAGGACGCGGGAGCTCGAGGTTAGCAAGCGAGCGGCAGAAGCCGCTAACGAAAGCAAGACGCTCTTCATCGCCAACATTTCTCACGAGCTGAAGACGCCCCTGAATGGCATCATGGGAATGTGTGCCGTTTGCATGGAAGAAGACGATATTGTGCGGATAAAGCAGTCGCTCAAAACTCTCTATAGGTCGGGTACGTGTTTTCTTTCCCCCTTTACTTTTCTTCTTCTTTTTTTCTATTAAAGAGCAGGGGGAGACATCAGGACGGTCGATGTTATGAGGCACGATAACGTCGTGTTGTGCGACTGTGCTAACCAGCTCTTGTAGGAGATTTGCTGCTACACCTACTAGAGGATCTTCTCAGCTTTTCCAAGAATCAAATCGGACAGCATGTCAGCCTTGAAGAGAGAGAATTTCGGTTAGGCGACATCAAATCGCAAATGCTTTCGATTTTCGATAAGCAGGTGCGAGAGAGCAATATCACCTTCACCGTGAGCTTCCTCAGCAGCGAGAGTATCGAGCTGAATGGGAGCATGGATCACAGTCTGTTAGAGAAGAGACTGCCTGCCTTGGGTCCCAACGGCATGGGACGTCTGAAAGATGTCTATGTCTGGGGTGATCAGCATAGAATCCTTCAGGTCATGATCAATCTGGTCAACAACAGTCTCAAGTTCACGCCACCAGGAGGCAAAGTAGACCTGCGAATTCGGTGCGTATGCGAGGTCGATCGGCTGGAGACTGATGTCAGTCGGACTTCGTCTCTGTCCAAGAGCGGTTCCGGCAGGGTCGGGCGGAGTCGTCACAGAGGCAGCTCAGGATCCACGCGCTCTACCAACTCCAGGACGACAAATACCTCCGCACCGCTCAGGAACGGCACTGGTACCGCCCTCGCCATCAATCCCTTGGACCCAAAGGCCACGCCTCACGTTCGCATCCGGGAGCGCTCGCCTACACCGCCCCCGACAAACGCGAAGCCCTACATCTTTGAGTTTGAGGTGGAAGACACGGGACCGGGCATCCCTGAGCATATGCAGGACAAGATTTTCGAGCCGTTTGTTCAAGGCGACCTTGGACTGAATAAGAAATTCGGAGGAACGGGTCTAGGTCTGAGCATCTGCGCACAACTGGCCAAGCTGATGGGCGGGTCCATCACGCTCAAGAGCGCTGTCGGCGTTGGGTCGACGTTCACGATGCAAATACCCCTCAAATACGTCAAAGACCGCCCGCCAAGCACGGCGTCCAGCAGCACAGGATCGAGGCCAACCAGCGTCAGGTCGGTAGTTGGCGAGGGCCCCCGGAACTCTTTGAATGGATCGGCGTCGCCGCTGCAGGATCCAAAATCCAAGAGTAGCCCTTCTTTGATAGACAACAAGCTGCCCCGTCTCGTGGGCCTGAGCGCGCCGTTTTTCGCCGCAAAACCCAACTCCTCCGCCAGCAAAGAGGACCAGACGGCAGCCATTGACAAAGCAATGGCGAACAAGACGGGGAACGGCAAGCTGCGCGTGCTGGTTGCTGACGATAACGCGACCAACGTTGAAGTGGTCAGCAGGATGCTGAAGCTAGAGGATGTCTACGATGTGGCCATTGCCAAGGACGGCCAAGAAGCCTATGAGCTGGTGAAGGCCAGCATGGAGAAGAACCAGCGTTTTGACGTCATCTTCATGGACATTCAGATGCCCAACGTCGACGGGCTTCAATCGACACGGTTGATTCGCAAAATGGGCTACGTGGCGCCCATTGTTGCGCTTACTGCATTTTCCGAAGAGAGCAACGTCAAAGAGTGCATAGAGTCAGGCATGGACGAGTTCTTGAGCAAGCCCATCAGGCGGCCAGCCTTGAAGAAGGTGCTTAAAAAGTTCGTCACCATACCGGAGGAGCCAGAGACGACGAATGGCTCGACGAAAGAAAAGGGAACGGGTCTTGATACATTTACGGCGAACGGGACGGCAAAGGGGATAAACGGGACCGCACACGGGAATATGAATGGGAAAACAAGGGATTGAAGCATATAGACTAATATATTATGTATTAATAGTTCATGAAATGAGGCCGTTTCCATGTCGCGTAGCCCTTTTATCGTGATCCTTTGTTGCCTTGGTGAATGTTGCCTGCTTTGCAACCATCTAAAAGCTCCAACACGATACAGGTAGGTGCTATCCAAAAAGTTGAAGTGAGACATCACTGACCAAATGTCCTTGCCTACCCACCTACCCAAAGCTCTTTGACAGTCGGTCAACTGTGGCTCATTCGTACCTTAGGTTGGCCAAGGTCTCTAATATCGCATCCACTGGGTTCCCTCCGTGCTGTATGTACATAGAAGCCAACAACCCTTCCCACCCGTCCCCGCCTCTCCGCAGCCACGAACCCCCCCCATAACCGTGGCCGGACTCGGCAACTGACTCGGTATAACTCACGTTGCAACCATTTGCCCCAAAGGGCTTCCGTAGAGGTGTTTCTGGATCGTGACTGGCCTGGTCGCATTCAGCCGGTGAGCTTCCCCGCCGGATGAATGTTTGGCCTGTGCAGGCAGTTTCTGGGGGTGTATGGAACAGCAAGGAGTGCTTTAAAAGGAGTATTCAACATCTTGACCTGACTCTCCATTTACTATATCGGCCGTCACAAAACCTTCTCGAATCAGATATGCCATGAGGGCTTACAGCGTTGAGGCTTGTTGTTGCGTGTACCTAGGAACGACACCACCTTAACAACACGCAAATTCTCGCATACGTTTGCACGTACCGCAATGTGCAAAGGAACGGATGTACTAAATCTCTGGGTTGTTGTATTACCTTTTGGGCCTTCTATGCTATCGACGTCGCCCTGGCTCTGACAGTAACATTAAAGTTGTTCGGTTTCACAAACCAGTAATTTGTTGTTTGCCATTCCCCCCCCTTGTCTTGTAGTTCAAAGTCGAAATTCCTGATCAATATTGGGATGAGCTTTGCCATTTCCAGATAAGAGATGTGTCGGCCGATACATGTCCGCGATCCCAAGCCAAACTGCTCTCCGTTAGTATCAGACCGTTCTTGGCAACTTCAGCTTTTTGTAATGCTCACCGGTAGATAGTATCCATTCATCTGGGCTAACCTGTGCCCTCCCTCCTCTTCTGCCTCCAACCATCTCTCTGGTCGGAACTGCGCAGCATCGTCCCCAAAGACATCTCGGTTGTAATGCGCTGTCCAAGTATTGAGACCTATCGATGTCCCTTCGGGGAAGAAGTGCCCATTCAGTTCGATTCCGCCCTTGGTCACGGTTCTCCATAGAGGGAGTCCGGTGGCGGGATGTAGACGTAGTGCTTCTTTCATAACAGCTTGCCAGTATGGCATTTCGAGGCTTTTTCTGAAGCTAAGATGAGCACCAGTATCAGAAATTGAATCAATCTCTTCTCTGACTTTCTCCATGACGAGCGGATGTCTGATGAGATAGTACAAGATGGCCGATAAACTGATGGCCGTGGTGTCGGATCCCGCGATAATGTTGGACATGCTCATCATGAAGACATGATAGTCAGTCACCTTGGATGGAGCATCTTTATTCTTGATCATGAGTTTCTCCAGGAAGTCTTCCGGGGATCCATCAGTGTGTGCTGGTGATGCCTTTTCCTCATTCTTCGTCTTCTCGGTCTTTCTCTGTAGGATTCTTCCTTTCACATACGCTGCGAGGTATGTTCGCCCTGCGGCTCCTCCGATGCCGAAGAAATTGGTCACTGCGAATATGTACGGATGAAGAGAGGAGTATATGCCAACTAGTGTCGAATAAGCAAGGATCTTGTGCAGCGCCTGAAGCAGGCCCGAGACGTCCTCCCCACGATCGAGAAAGCCAAACGGTTTAGAGAAGGTGATGTTTCCGATGACGTCGAATGCATAACATTGGAACCAGTGGCCCATATTGATGGGCTCTCTGCTCTTTGAGAATAAGGACAAGCGACTCAGTAGGACGTCGGCGCACTCATCCACGTATGTTTCGTAGCTGACAAGACTGGACATGCTGTACAGCCCTTGAAACACTCTCCTCGTCTGAGCGTGTCTTTTGATGTCTTTATCTGGAAACATGGTCCAAGCATCGGGACTGGGATGCTTCCACCCGTCATACCAGTCTGATTTTGGCAGCTTGGAGCCGATTCCATACAACGTGTTGACAGCCTCTGGCATATCGATGCTGTACATGTTGGGAGAGAGGCGTACAATCGGGCCATATTGTCGGTGGAGCTGAATATTCTCATGTTCAAAGCGGCCGAGGGCAACACGTCTGAAGTACCACAGCCGAGTGAACCTTGCCAACAGAGGGCCTGGAATGTGTCGCGTTGGCGATGTGAAGCTCTTGATGAGGGAGACGACAAGGCGGGCAAAGATCAAGACGCCGCAAGCCGAAACGGCAAGCTTGATAGTCAACATGGCCCTTTCCTGAAGACTTGCCTTTGAGCAACTGACCATGAAACATCGACATTGCTGAACAAAATCTAGGTTACCTGCCTTTTATACCCCCGTTTCACCTCCAACCCACACCAGCCAGGATGGCTCGAATGCCGCATTACCCCGGATTTGGTCCCGCATTCCGCACCATGGACTCGAACCAATACCGTGACGTTAGGTGGTCTTCATTTAGGATGTCGTCGGCTCAGCGGGGAAGCGCTGGAGCGCATCCATTCCGCCATCCCCAACCAATTAGTCTAGGAGCCGTATATCAAACCTGCAGAAAGCCGATCCCTCTGCCTTGCCGTCACCACTTACCGACCCGATCGGCCATGTCAGTCGCTATAATTGCATTCATGCCTCCTGGATGCGCGACAATTGCGCTTCATATCGGGGGGTGGGGCGTCACGGATTTCGACTCGGCGTTGAACGATGGCTCGACACCGACCCATAACTCTCACAACATGGCGGCTAATTTTGCACCCGACCTGTTCGGGGCAGCTTCAAACGTACCTTAGGCATTTTGACAAGATTAGACACTTTCTGTACATCCTTGATGTCTGTTGATCCCTTCAGTTACCCTGGTCCGTTTCCGATTTCTCAGCACTCTTCTGCTCTGCGGCCTTGCCGTTCAGAGATTGCCCGTCGAGGCCGTCAGCACCCTCACCTTCCTCGTTCCATCCCGGTATCAAGTCATTGTCTGCCTCACCCTCCTGTTCGGGGTCCCAGCCCTTCAGTACTCTCGACGCCGCCGCGCTTCCCACAACAGGAAGCTTTTCGATGCCTAGTTTTCTTGCTGATTCCGGTATCGCATTGGGATCTAGGGCCCCAATCTGAAGCAAAACGCTGGCCTGGTCCCAGTAGACGTGCTCATGGTACAATTTCCCACCTCTCAGAGTGACAATACTCACTACGAGGATTTGGACTCGCTTCTGGGTGGCCGGGACGCCTGGCAGGATCCAAGGCATCTCCTGTGTATGCTTGAACCGGACATGGATCTCATCAACAATGCGATCGGCACCGATAGTCCGAGATACTAGAGTTAGCTTAAGCGACTTTGGATTCCCAAAATATTGGGAATAGAATTCCTGAAGCTCGTCGGCTCCGATGCCTCCTGTCAAGGTGGGGATGTACGTGACATGCGGGCTTTTGTGCGTTGTGTAGCTCGACATGGTTGAGTCGATGCTTCGATTGAAGAACTTCCCTAGTAGGCGACCGTTTGAGCATTCATGAGTAATCGAGATGTGTCGTGACTTGAGGACATACCTTGGACATTCTGTTCCCAGACGTGCTCCAAGTCCACCGTCAATCCGAAAGCCCTCCTCGCCGCCGCCAAACTCCGGCTCCATGCTAGATTCGCACTTATCGCGTCATACTCATCAAGATCGTGCTCTGCGAATCCAGGCTGTGCTTGGTACGTGTAGCTTGGATACGCGAGTCGAAGCAGGCCGCCGGTGCCCATTCCTGGCTGGATTGTCCTGCGAGTCGTGCGTCGTTTGCCTTGGATGCCGACCATCTGCGACTGTACTGTGACATCGATGTCTTCTCCACCGATTAGGTGCACGAGAGCTGATATGTTGTTGGGAAAGCGACCTTTTGGGTCGGGAATAGCGGTCGGGTAATAAGCGATGAGCAATTTGATCTTGAAGTCGGGGTTGTTGTCCATGATGTGGTAATGCTGAAGACACATGGCAGCAGCATCGCCATATGCTGAAAGAAATCCAGCTTAGCTCTTGTCTTGGGTCATTCTATTCCACACGCGGTCGCCTTACCTACGATACCAAACGTCTCGAATGTGGTTGTCTCATTCCCTCTCAGGGCCTTCAGTTTCTTCAGGTATTCATCTCCCCCATTCCCCATGGGAAGATACTGGACGTCAAACCCTTCGGCCCGCCACTCCGCGATGGTCACGGCATCGAAGTCATCGCTCTCCGCCGTGATATACAACCTTGGGGGCTGCCGCGGAAAGTCTTGGGAGAGGAAATTGGGGTCTTTGTGGTCTGAGACGTTCTGCGACAAGATGCGTGCATTCCGCCCTTCTGCTTCGGGAACGGCGGCCTTTATCAACTTTGCAGTATCCATGCTCATTTTGGCGGCTGTGGCAACGGAAAACTGACAACTGAGGCCATACAGACTGCTACCGGCTGTTGCCAAACGGTGCAGGAAGCCCTCATTGCTGGGGAGGACAGTCGCCAGCATTAAATAAACATTGACGCAAGCATTCGTAATACACAGCCCATGACGTCAGGGCAATCGTGTACCAAACTCACTTGAAGCAATTATTCGGCCACTTGGTGTTTGTTCGGTTTGCTGATCAAACCCTTTTAGGTGCAATCCAATTCATGCCCTGGAGATGGATGGATGCGCTAAACGCTCCGGGCTCCATGAACGTCGTCTTTAGTGGCTGTTGTGCTGTGGCTTACGCTCTAGACTTCGCAAGTTCATGCCTAGGTATGGAGGGATGAGAAGGGTGAAAGCAGGATAGTGGACTTGAATGAATGGAGGTATCACGCTCTTGTCCGTAAAGAAAGAGTCATTGTCCGCTCCCAAGGTGATGGAAAGCACATGAAATGTTTAAATCTATCATTACACCAGGACAAACGCCTCCTCTCGTCGAGTCTCGTGCTGAAGGATCTCACCATCCATGAATCCATCACAATAGGCCTCTCCAACATACTCATGTCTTCTCGCTTGACTGACACCATACTGCTCTCTCAGGACGTGCGGTGTCGTTCCCCCTCGGAATATGACAATGCTGTCGCCCGCCTGCATATTCGCTGGTCCTAGACCCACGTAACCAGCTCTTGTCCGGTACAGCTTCCGGCCCCGATTCTTGAGCAGATTCGACAAGAAAACACCCATGTCAGGGCCTAAGCTGACATCCGCATCGAGCCCAACCTTTTCGACGCTCTCAGGGCTTGGTCGGGGATTCACCCTTCCAAAGCGGCGACGGTACATGAAGACTTTTGAGGCATACCAAACTCTTGCCGAAGCGACACAGAGACCAACCATGTCTATGACAAAGTCCCGGATACCTTGGCCCACGATTTTTCCCGCCAAGACTGGATCCAGTGCACATGTTCGTAAGCTCTCCATCTCGGACATTGGTTGCCAATACCAGGGAACGATGCCTATCGTTCGATAGATGCGTGTGATGCGATAAGATGCAATCGTCTCGTCTGATACGATGAGTCGTCCTCCGAGGCTATGGATCGCGGTATGCAGAGCCTTGAGCCTTTCGATGCCAGCAACTGCGCCAAGGCTTTGCGTAAAATGGTGATAAGAAAGGCCAGAGTCGCACAAACGCAGTTGAAGGCCCAATTCCGCATCTGCGGCACACGAGGAGAGGTCTCTGCTTTGAGCTGCAGCAACAGCCCCTCGAGCGAACCTTGAGACTTCATCGAAGAATAACTTGGCTGAACGATAATCCGTCTGCTCATTGAATCGCGTATCGGACTGTGTCTGATGCAGTCTTTGTCCTACTTCTTGGATTTCGTCCACGAGAAGCCCTTGGATGCGAAGCTGCAGCTCCTCTTCCTCAAGACGGACAGGAGCCTCTGTCATTTGCCCTCCGGCGCTCGATGTTGGCTCTTCCAAGGCTACATACCTGACTGGTATCGACAGATTCATGGCCCAGTCCGGTACCCAAGAAGGCAGGCCTTGAGTTCTCTTGGGATGCTGGTTGAATAGCAAAATGTCGACGTTTTCTTGCAAAAGTATCTCCGCAATCTCAGAGTACATCTGCATGACTGTGGCATCATAGTCCACGCGGACTCTTGCCTTAACAACGTCGTTATTGGCTGCGAGCCCTAATAAGCCAAAGATGCGGTCTTGCTCCATTGTTGCTCCGATTTTCTCAAGATGTTGGTTGACGTTGTACTTCAGTATGAGGCCCTGCAAGCCCCGTCGTTTCATCGTTTGATGGATGGCCTTGCGTTCTTGGAAGATGCGATTCAGTCCACCCATCTTGCCAAAGAGGGCGTCCCGCTCGAGGAGCACATGCTGAGGCACTGCTTTGTCCAGATTACGCACCCAGTGCGTGTTGTATATGCTGTAGAATAAGTAGCCGGATCGAAAGCAGTCGAAGCAGAGAGACTTTTGTCCGCACACGAACATGACAAATGGTGCCAGGCATGCTTCTTGGATAACCCACAGTCTGTTGAACCAGTTTCGATCAAGTACATCAGCAAACCCTCTGAGTGGGAAACGGTCTCCGAATCGTGCAATCAAGTCTAATAGATCATCGCGGTCTTCGCGCTGTTCTTCGTCCACTGGCAATGCTGGATCCATTACAGCATCAAAGACGTGCATGAATTGACTGACTCGAGGTCCCATAACCCTGCATAGCACGCCTTCTGAGCAAATGTCACGGACGACATCAAAGAACCGGTCTGACGCTCGAGTAGGCGGACCCAACCAAACAAGGGTGCGGGCGCTGTTCATATAGATGTCTTGCATCAGCGATACTTGATGGCTCTTTTCGTTCATGTCCTTTTGGTTGATGCTGATTTGGTCGATGAAGATTAGGTCCGCCATGTCCTGAGAAACCAAGTGGAAGAGGGCAATCTCGAGGGCTGGGAAGATGCACAACCTGCGGGAGCCGTCGTCTGTTTCGATGATGATTTGACGATCTGGCCCTCTTTGCCCCGGTGGCACGTTCCATGAATAGGAGAGAGCATCGTAACGAACGCCTGCGTCAAGATCGGCCTCCACAAGTCTGATGCGGATGGTGCCAACTATGCCCGGGATGATTGAGGGCCTTGGTGGCAGAAGTTGGACCAAGCGGAAGATTCTCTTTTCTGGAGAGAGCGGCGAGTATTCATACGCCTTGTGTGGTTTCAAGTCGAAGAGCGACATTTGAATCGGCGATGCAGATAACTGTCCGACGATGTTTCACGCAAGCTGCTCGTCGGCGTGGACGACGCTTCTTATCAAGCAAGAGGCATGCCGTCGACTGTCTGGCTAACTATTCAGCTGATGCATCTCAGCCGCAATATTGATTGTAACGGCGGCTTGGCAGACCAGCATGGGAAAGGATATTTGCGTCTGCAGGCGGCAGCACAAGCGTGCTTTAAGCTTGGGGTTACGGGCCGAATAAGCTTAATCTAAACCTTTTCTCTTTCTCTTCCTATCATTTTTTTTTTTCTTTTTCTTTCCTCTCCGTCCTCTGTCTTTCCCCACCTCCAGCCACAAGGGATTGTAGGTATGGTGAATGCAGAAACGACAATGTCAGTCTATCACAGGGAGGCAGCTTGAACCTACGTTACCTTGGTTACATAGGTAGGTAGGTAGCCGGTAATTTCCTACTGCTTCTCTCATATACTCGTGATTCTGGTCCTACCGTTAAAACGACTACCTACAGGCAGCCTCGCAGTGGGTCCTCGCGCCTCCGCGATCCTGATGGTCAACACCTGATTACTATATCATGTCATTGCCTATCGCAGATTGTCGCTACAGACATTCGTCTTGTGTCATCATTCCTCATGCCCTCTGGAGCGCAATAGCCTCCCTGCGACTCACGCTCTGAGGATCAAAGTACGGCTTTTCGCCCAAGCTAACAGCCCTGGATCCAGTGCGCTCTCCAAGTCCCTCGTTGATGTAGTCCGGGGTAGCAGCGTGGTAGACGCTGCGGTTGTCCCAGATAGCCAGATCATTGACATTCTGCCATCGGTTGCGAACCTGCAGATCGTGGTTCTCGACGATCAGACGGACGAACCAGTCCAAAAAGTGCTTGGACTCATCTTCCGTCAGGCCATGGATGTACTGGACATGATGGCCGACAGCAAAGACACTCTTCCAGCCGGTAACGGGGTTGGTTCGAATAACTGGGTGAATGGCCTCGAGGACATCGCCAACATTTTCAGGGGCTCCTCGTGGAGTGGAAAAAAGCGAGAAACCATTCTTATCGGCGGCTTCCTTGAAGCCAGGCTGGGCGTAGTAGGCAGTCAAGCCGTCCAAGAAATTCTGCAACGGCTTAGAGATGCGATCATAGAGCTCATATCCAGAAGCCCACAGTGTATCTAGAGAGGAGCATGTTAGCTTTGTTGAATAATCACATGGAGAGACGGTATCATTGGGGTCTAGCCACCTCCTCCCGTCTTCGGCAGCTCTGTCAATCTCAACAGAGCATAGTCGCTCGGAATGGGCTCAAAAGTGATGTCAGAGTGCCACTGTCCCTTTTGACTCTGGCGCTTGCTGGACTTGAGATAGCGATCCGAGTAAATTTTCTTGGCCTGTTCAGACGAGATGACGCTTATCTCGTCGTCTCCTGTGCCACTGCCACGGGCACCGTTATGGACTGGGTGAATGTGCAGTCCAGACGTAGCTGGCTTTCCGCTCAGCTCTCCAAGGCGTTGGACGAGCTCCTTCTGGAGATCGTTGGTAATGTTGTCCTGCTTGCGGAAGAACACGACGCCTCGTTGAGAAACTTGAGAGTATCGTTAGCAAAGAGACTGTCTGGCTGGAAGAGAACAAAGATGTTTGCATGGTCATACTTGTGATGGCCAAATCCCTCAGCAACTCATCGGAGTTGGGTGCCCTGAGCCATTCTGCAAGGTCGACATCGGCAAATTCCCTTCCAATAACAGGCGTGACGTCAAACTGTTTGAACTGATCGAGGGCGCCGCTCAGCTTCAGAGGCTCCCGATGTCCGACCTCGAGGGTTGGCAGGGATGGAGCCTTGAGATCCGCAACCGCCTTCTGCTTGAGGTTCTCCGTGACTTGTGCCACGGTCTCTGTAACAGACGGTGCCATCTTGGTTGCTTGCTTTGGTCAAATTCGTAGTATTTAAACGGAAGATCCGGTCTTGTCTGTGGACTGAGAGGCCAAGTATTCTGCTGCCTCAATGCAGGGATGGCCGAAGAGGTGAGAATACGGCACCATATAAATATCCCAATGAGCACGACAAGTTCTAATGCCACAACGTTCTTGATGGCTGAATTATGCAACACTGCCTATAATTTCATCATCTCCAACCCCTGATTTTGCGTGTCGCTTATCACTCTTGATTGGTAAGTACGAACGGTATCACACTGCTTCGGTGCCATGCGCGATAGCTCAGCTCCGGAAGTCGGCCACCCAAATGTAGCTCTTAGTCTATGGCCAGCTGTTCGACTTTATTATTGGCCTTGCGGCTTATCGGCGGTCCTGATATATAGAGCATCAAGGATGGTGTCTTCCCCGCGATTGCGTGCCGAACCGCAGTTTGACGCGATTCTAGTTTGCGATCACGAACGCAACATCGCGCAATCCCACGGATCATCGCGACATATTGAGCGATGGTGCGAGCGAGGAGAACATAATCTCTTGACTTGGTTTGACCAACTTCGCAATTGAAAGAGCATCATTGGACGGTGTCAACTGGGACGACGTCCGAACCCGGGGAGCGAAATGTAGACCCGGCATGATTATCCACTTTCAGTCAGCGGCCGATCAATATATCTTTTCGCTACCTCTGGAGAACATATGACTTACACGTTCGATTAACTCAACCAGTAAGTCTCAGTCTTCTTCTGCCTGCTTGGAAGGGATTGTATGGTCGACACAGCATCAGACCACAGGGCAATGCGATGGCTACCTCCTGAGATCAAGCATTGAGCTTGAAGTCGTTGTTTCTCTCCGACTTTCCAATATCTAATCACTTCTGGGAACGGCTAACTGATGTCGTCTAATAATTTCTACGATCTTCATCTCGGCTCGCTAAACTGCCAAATGTCCGTTTGCATTTCTGGGGCGCAGAGATCCGTTACCATCATGCTAGCACGAACAAAGATGGAGCATAAGCGAGCCATCATCAACTCGTGGCTATGCCGTATAATGAACAAAATGCGGTCCGTTATTTCTCGCAAGGCTTCTATCACATGCCACCAGGTTTTTCCAAATGTCAGGCGACAACTGCTGATGCCAAACAACAGCAATGGATTGAACACCCTTAAAAAGCGCGGCTTCTCTTTTAGTTCTACCTGCTAGGTAGTCTTATAAACAATGTTTCGTGTCGGAACCTCATGATCCGGTAGCGTTGGCCACCAATTAGTGCTAGTTCACCAGATCTCTTGCTATATATAGCGAACGAGAAAAAAAAATGAAACCAACAGATCGTGACTATGAGGGGCAGCTTTTTTCTTCAGTCAGTTGCCGATGGCTGTGCTGACTGTAAGATACTGGGCTCGAGCTCCGGAAGGTATAGTAGCCGGCTCAAAAATAGCCCTCGAAAGATGTTTATTGTCAAATTCTAGCGGTAGTGTTGAAGCAAGCAGTAAATTTTAATTGTATATAAACTTCAAGAGGTTCTGCAGTCAGGAAGATATTATTATACTCAGCTCATGGATTATCAGCTAAACCACTATTTACCAACTCACAACACTGGTAAAAGTGCTCTCTAAAGCAATCATATCTTCTCCAACCTCTCAAAACGCAGTCAATATGAAGGCCTTCTTCGCTGTTGTTGGCTCCGCCGCTGTTCTCATAAACTCAGGCAGCGCTCTTCCTACCACCAATCTTCCTCGCCAAACAGACAGCTGCTTCATCCGCCTAAAGAATGGAGATGGCGATGCGTCCGTCGGTGCCAGCATTCCCGCTGACAGACTCTTTTCCACCGCCAATAACCGCCAAGTTAGTGCTGGTGTAAATGCACAAGCTGTCACTCCTGGTTGTGTCTGCCAGGCCTTCAGTGATGCGGCCGGTACTCTCAAGCTTGGCGGTATCTTCGACGACCAGACGTTGGTGAGCTTTACAGACGCTTCCAGCGGAGAGGTTGATTCACAGATCGACCAGGCCGTCTCCATTGGCTCATTTTGTTGCGTTACGACTCCCAACACTGCGCCCATCTGCTCTGGGACGGGCACTTCGCCTCCTCCACCTTCCGCTGGGACTGTTCGTGTTCAGATCAACTCGGCAGATGATTCAGCGTCGCAGATCGAGGTCCCCATGGACGGCTCGCCTTTTGGAGTGTCTTTTGGCATTGCCGATGCTGCGGAGATCATTGATATCGAGGGCTCGAACAGGGCTACCTGCCAGGCATTTTCTGATGTCGAGGGCACTGCCACGGTTGGAATGCCCTTCGGTACTGATTTGGTGTCTCTGAACGGGGGCGCAGCTGTCAGTATCTTGTCCCTTCGCTGCAAATCGACAACATAAGTGCAAATGATTCCACCTTTTCCTGCAATTATTCGTCACATAGAGGTCATAGAAGGTATAGAACTTGGGAGGTATAGGTAACGCCCGAGTGGTCAGATCTTGGGAATATAGAATTTAGGGCTCAATGAATAGCAATAAACGCACGTACAATGGACGTATGCTAATGGAGCATGCCTGGTCATAACAGTGATAGTATTATACTTTGCTCTCTTTCACTTCCTACCGAAATGTCTGTTGACGAACATCACTCCTGCCAGTAGCGATTGAGTTGGACATGTTGAGTTTCATTTAGACTATTGGTGGTCTATTCCTTGCACCTTGTTCAGCTGTCACTACCATTCAGCCCAGGGAAAACTCCAATGTCAATGCCATCTATGTGACTATATTCGCTAGGATCTCTTGGCCAAGCTCTGTCCCTTATCCTCCATAGCCTTGCCGTACTTCTTGAGCCGAATTGCATTGACACTGATGAACCCAGTCGTGTCCTTTGGCGAGAAATCACCAATCTCGTCCATGGAGCTTTCGCTTGCATCGTACAGCTTGGCGGTCTCAGACCACCGCCCAAGAACGCTAAAGAAACCCTTGTAAGCCCGGCATCTCACTCCGCCATTCACATCTTCCTGCGAAGCAACGATGCTCTTGGAAAGAAACGCGCGCTCGGGAGAGAAGTAAAGCCCATTGTACAGCAGCTTTGCGTAGTTGAAAGTGACAAATTGGTCACGCAGAGCGCGGACTTCACGGTCTAGCACGAGGCCTTCCAGATCGACGTGGGCGGCCCGCAGCATTGTCAGACCGGGTGTTTCGTAGCAGCCACGGGACTTCAATCCGATGAAGCGGTTCTCGACGATGTCCAGTCGGCCGACGCCGTTCCTGCGCGCAATGGTGTTGGCAGTCAGGAAGAGATCAACGGAGTCTGTGACGACCTTTCCGCCCTCATACTCGAGCTTGACTGGGAGACCCTTCTCAAAAATGACGGTAAAGTCTTCAGGCTGATCAGGGGCTTCCCTCGGATCGACAGTCAGTTGCCACATGTTGTCTGGAGGACTGGTGTTTGGGTCCTCCAGGATGCCGGCTTCATAGCTATAATGGGCGAGGTTCTCGTCCATGCTCCACGGCTTGCTCTTGGTGCTCCTGACGGGAATGCACATAGCCTTGGCATAGTCGAGCAGGTCGTTGCGGCCTTTGAACCTTTCATAGAAGACAGGATCTCGCCAAGGCGCAATGACGGTGATGGACGGCTGGAGAGCGTAGAAGGCGAGTTCGAATCGAATCTGGTCGTTGCCCTTGCCTGTGCATCCGTGAGACACGGCGAAACAGCCCTCCTTTTGCGCAATGGCTATCTGTGCTCGTGCCGTCACGGGACGCGCAAGTGACGTGCCGAGGAGGTAGACATTCTCGTAGATGGCGTTGCATTGGATTGCAGGGAAGCACTGCTCTTCGATAAACTACAAAAGAGGGAATAATCAGTAACGACCCTTTGATTGTCGAAATGGCGCTCCGAGTGACGGAGCATATACTTACTTCTCTGCGAAGATCCTCAATGTAGACCTTGCTGGCGCCAATCTTGAGCGCCTTCTCTCTGACAGCGTCGAAATCCTCCTCCTGGCCAATATTGGCCGTAAAGGTGATGACCTCGTATCCTTCTTCCTAGACAGCGTCTCAGCCGGACGCACCGATCATGAGAATGACAGCCGTGGGCAATGACTCACCAACAAGTACTTCAAGATGCAGCTCGTGTCTAAGCCGCCAGAGTAAGCGAGGCAAACCTTTTGTTTGGCCATGTTCGTTCAGGGGCGGTATGGCTCGTTGATGTAAATGCTGATGGAGGCGCGTGTGAGGATGTGCAAAGGTCCGAAGAAACGGCCACGAGTGAGGGGAGCGAGGGTGCACGGTTGATCGGGCCATTGTTGCACACACGAATAGAACACCAGTTGGTTCTTTGTTATCCTCATGACGTCTCGCTGTTAGCATTGGCTGTTGGTTGCATACCGTTTCGTTAATTCGCCGGTTGGTCGCCACCCACCTGCATATGCGTGTAATACCTCTATGGTGTATCACAACTAAGGTGACTGGTGGTTTGTTAGAATGCGGGCCTTGTTCTAGGCGGATTACGCTTTATAGGATTTGGCAAAAGCAATTGCATACATATTAATGCTCCGCAGGATTTGACTGCACAGGCTGCGATGATCCATCGTGCCGTAACGCCAAGCACGGCAGAGAATAAGGCTATTATTCATCACAATTGTCCATGGCGATCATGACTCTATTCAACACTCACGGCGCCAGTCTACTTGCATCACGCGGGAAAAGAACAGTCTCGCGAACATCGACCAAACCCAGGTATCCCTGAACAAGACGATTCAGTCCAACTGCAAGATGCGTCAGTACACACTACAAGCCAAAGATTATCTGGCGAAATAACTACTTACGCCCAAATCCTCCCCATGGCGGCATCCCAATCTCAAACGCTTCAGTGTATGGCCGCCACCCGGGACAATCCGGATCGATGGGGTGCGCGCGATTCGTAAAGGCTGATCTCACTTCCTTATACGAGTGAAGCAATTGGCAACCCGTGACAATCTCTTGCCCGCGCAGGATGATGTCGAAAGAATTCGTCGTCGCATCATCCCGACCCAACGATGAGACATTGCACGGTCGAAGATGCTTTGGGAAATGAGTTATGATGAATACGTCGGTAGGTGAATCCAGAGGCGACTGATCGCCTACAAAGAGATCTCCCAAGAATGCCTCTTCTTCTCTCCTGATTCCTATTCGTTAGTAATTGTGTCCAGCTTTAGCAAGGTCTAGGTATCGTTATAGGTACATACGTAAGGTCTTCTCCAACGTGAACTACCTTGCCAAGCTGATCACGGAGAATAGCTTTAGCCTCGTCAAACCGTACGCGCGGGAGCTTCCCGTTCCTGTCCAAGCCTAGCTTGAAGCTTCCAGCGGCAGGATACAGTCTTTGTGCAGCCGCCGTATGCTTGGCATACTTGTCGTCTTCTTGCAAGGACCGCAATAAGAAAACCAACAGACTGTCGGCAAGCTCAAGAATCTCGGTCCAGTCATTCTTGAGCGCAAAAACGAGCTCAAGCATTGTAAACTAGAACTTGTATGTGAGCAGTGTTGCCGAGGATATCGTCAATGTTTGGGATCATGTGCAAGGGGGGAATCAGACCTCGGTCAGATGTCTTCCATCACTCTTTGGTTCCCGACGAAAGACGGTATGAATGTCGTACACGCGTTCAAGATCTGCGGCGAGCGCCATTCCTAGATGCACCTCGCCGGTGGGTGCCAGCATTGCTTGTCTGCCGAGATAATCGAGATAGAAGTGATCCTCCTCCTCGGCAGGGAATTCATAGCCCACGATTGCCGGCGTCGGAAGGTAATGAAAGTCCTGGCCTGCTAGGTACTTGACAGATAGATGGTACACCGCCGAGAATATTTTGAAGATTGATGCCGTGGCTGCGACTCGAGCATCCAAAAGTCTGTGGTCAAGCCTTTTGTCCAAAAGAAAAAGCCGATCGTTCAGAGATGGCAGAGCTTCTCCAGGAGCTCCATGCAGCTTCAGGTCATCTGTGAGATTGGCCTTTGCCTCGGACAGTATGGTGAGTGAAGATACCTGCGTAATCGTAAAGGTCTCCGAGCTTGCGTCTTCGGACGCGATTTTGCCGCACGAGATGCGGACAAGCGATTCAGGAGTCAGCCGCTGGGCCGTGGCAAAGATGGTAGGGTCCGCGCAATCTGTAGTGTTCAGCTTGCAATTGAAGAATTGGCCATTCTTTCTGAGGAGAAGGGTAATTGAGCCACCATTTTCATTAAGGCATAGATTGTGGACACGGCCGGTAAAGGCGATGCCTTCGTGTTGGTCAGTCTTGTCTGGATCGATGCCCAATGTCTGAAGGCCATTTGCTGGTAGCTCGTCTGCACCCATCTCCGATATTGAAGACAGTTTTCTCTTCAGAAATCTTGACTGATTTGATAACCAAGATGATTATTGTCGAGCCTTGGCGGACCTCTTCTTCAAGACATGAATTGAAAAGAGAGGTTGCTTGGCACTGAAAAGGTCTTTTGAATCAGTAGATGCCATGTAGAATGTTGCCTTGGCCACATTTAGATGCAAGACTTTCGAAAGATATCGGCGTAAAGGGTAAGCTCCCTGGTTTTCTGAGTAGAGAAGACGCGACGGCGTAACTAAGACAACATACCTCTATAAAGGTTTCATCTTGACTTATTTCTATCATGTAAGAAGAATGAAATACTGCTAAGATAATATCAGCTTTACACTCTTGTTGATTAAAGCTATATTATGTGGCAATGGTGTGCTGAGACAACGAAGGATTCAAAGGATTGAGAAATCTCTGCCGTGCGTTACACGGGGGTTAAGAAATTGTCATTCTTCCGAACCCCCAGACCATCGTCTTACATGCATGTACCTGCAAGTAGCAGTACATGAACATGCCGAGTCTGATGATGTCTCCCCCCGTGCATGCATCATAAGGGCTTGCGCCATCCCCAGTCTCCATAAGCTTTCTCATGCCTGAGGAGCCGTCTCATGGTCCAAACTTCTGTAGCAGCCTTTGTTTCTTTGATGCTTTCTGAGAATGGCAACCATGGCTCTGGAGGTTATCGACTATCAGCGCTTGTTGGAACGTGACGCCAATGAGATCAAGAGGCTGGTCAGCATCTGTTCTAATGCCGGGCTGTTCTTTCTGGACTTGAGAGGACAAGAGGGCAACTCCCTGCTGGCAGACCTGCAGCCCATCATTGCTGCTCAGCGCAACTTCTTTGGGCAGAAGCCCGAAATGAAGATGCCGTATGCGAGTCCGCTCGACGGTCGAGGGTGAGACGCCTCGTTTCGAACACACAGGGCATGGCATTAACCGCTTCATACAGATACGACAGTTTTGACGAGATTTTCGTGCAGAGACTCAAGGTTTGTCTGCATTTTGGACTCAGATTCTGATACAGATTCCCAACTGCTGTTATTCTCACAGTTATCGCGCGAGGAGCAGGTCCAGGGCCGTCTGGCCCTGCCCAAAGACCTGCAAGCAGTCGAGGCAAAAGTCAGCAATGTGTCCTCCAGAATCGATGCCATTCTTCGTCATCTCTCTATGCTGCTATGCCAAAACTTGGACCCTCCTATCGCGACCAAAGTTGTGGACGATCCCAACAGCACCGGCCTGAGCAACTTGTGTCTGGGTATATCGGCCGCAAAAGCTGGAACTCCGGTCATGGGTGAGCATTTGGACGAGGATCTCCTGACTCTTACCTTTTACGATGAGCCGTTCCTGGAGGTGCTGGACAGACAGGCACAAACTTGGAAAGCCGTTGATGTGCTGGAACATTTGCCGATTGTAAATGTCGGCGATAGGTTCCAGGGGTTTTCGGATGGGCGACTGCATGCGCCTCTGCATCGAGTCAAGCAGACACCGAATGAGATTGACCTCATCATGTATGATTTGGATGCAAGCATAGAGTAGATGTGTTGATTTAGTCGTTAAGGGATTCTGTAGTTGGACAGTAGTTTGGTACTACCTAAGGTAGCTAGCTACATCAGATTTTCTTCTGAAAATGAGATTTTCGTGCTAGAGCAGTCTCAATCCAAGTATTTTGTAGCTCTACAGAGTTTAACAACCGCTCACGCCAATATCTTCTCAATCTCCGCCCGTCCATACTCGTAACCGCCAACAAATTCACAAGACTTGGCAGGGTCTGAACCGAGCTCCGTCAGGCAAGCCTCGAATCCTGTCCTCTTCCGCTCAATGACCTGCCACAGATAACTCTTCGCCTCTTTCGCCAGCAACAATTCGTCCGCAGCCACCCAGATTTCCATGTCGAGAAAAGCGCGAGCCAGACCCAGCAGGATTGCCCCGTTCTTCTGCGGTCTCATGGACCAGTTGAGCAGAGAGTGTGCAAACTTGATTGCTGCGGGCGAGTCTTCGCTCAGCGATCCGATGACATCGCCTAGGCACGTCGGCTCGGGGACGTTGTTTCTGCGAGCCATTTCGCATCCAAGGGCGATGAGGTCGGGGCGGTATCCACGGCGTAACTGCTCATCCATGCCAGCCATGCCCGTGTTCTCCGGGCTGTAGCCCATCTCAGCGCGGATGATTTGGAGAACCTTGGACGTCAACGGTTCGGCTGTCTGATACGGCGACGCTACTATATTCTCCAACACGCACGGATGAACAAACCATAGCGGAAGAATGGCACAAAGCTTGGTCCGAGAGACCTGCAAGGCAGGCAAGGGAACAAAGTCGGGCGAGGCGCTGGAAGGAGGACATACATCCTGGGGTCCAAAGACCGGATGAGTAACAGCCACATCCTGCCGTGAGGGTAGAAACGAGTTTTCCAAGAGAGTGTGGCCCCCGACAGTCTTCCAGTAAGCGTCTCCTGGACGAGCATCCTTCTCTGGGAGAAGATCGATCCAGGTGCGCATGAGTTGGACCTCGCTGTCGGTGAATGCGCCAAACATTCTACCCGTCCAGGAGAGCTCTTTCATAAGCAGACTCTTGCTGCTATTGCCTCTGTACACCCACGGCCTCGAGTCGGCCAAGGCGTGCAGAAAGCCGTATTTCCACTCGTCTCCTTTCTCGTTGGCCGAGAAGGGCGCCGAGAACCATTCTGACAAGCTTTTCCCACCGATCCGGGCTCGACTGGTGCAGTGGATCTTGCGTGCGAGATTCGCCTTGCGATGGAGGATCTGGATCAGCCTCTCTTCGAATACGTCTGGCGTCTCGCTGTCGTCGAGGCTTTGCGAAAGCAGATAGCCGGCCTGGATGCGCTTCCATGCTTGCTCGCAGTCCATCATGCCGGTCTTGCGCATGAGCTCCATGAAGGCGACAATGTTTGCCAATGCCATGCCCGAGTGTCCCGAGTCAGCGTTATCGATGGATACATGCAGAGCGAAGTAGTACGCCGAGATGCCAACTTCTGGGAACTCTTTCGTAGCTCTCAAGCCAGTGGGTGCCAATGCTTCGAAGTGCAAGTTCAGGCCCAGAATCTCGGGTAGAAACTCGTTGGGGAAGAGGGAAATGAGAAGTTGGCCGATTGAGTTTCTCCACACTTGCTCATCGTTCAGTTCGTGGTGTTCCCGGATGAACTCGATCGAGTCACACGCTGGAAGATGAACACCATGCTCCCTCAGCAAATCTCTATAAATCAAGACGTGGTTCTTCTCGACATCTCCATCTCCTAGTTCTTCAGAAAAGACCTGCCAGGCGTTCTTGGTAACGTCTCTGAGCACAAATGGTGTCGTGATCTTGTGAACACGGCATAGCCAAGCTCCATCGATGAGATTCAAGGGGGCAAGGCGCTTGAGCCATTGGATTGCATCTTCTTTCGTATTGAAGAGTTCTCGGGGCGACCCGGCTGCTCTTCGCCTGACGTATGATTCGAATCCATCCGAGACATCTTGACGTTCGGCCTCAAGAAACTCGTCTAAAGATCCTGCGTCATACTCCCTGACGTCTAGAATACTGCGCGTCTGAGGCTTGTATCTTGCCATTGAGAAGCCATGTTCCAACAGTTCAAGGAGCATCTCCTTTGCTGCCGGTAGAACCTCAGGAAACTCTTCGAGGTTCTGTACTTTGTAGTACAGCTCCTTGTATAGCGTGACTCGCTCTGCCAATTTGGCATCGAGCCTTGATCTCTGGTCTGTATCCAACGTAAGAAGGCTTGTGGCCTGACGGCCAAACCATGTACGCCAGCTCCGAACTAGGAGGAAGGCAAGGAAGAGCGAGGAGAGGACGATAATCTTCGTGAAAGACATGATACGATGTTTTGGATGGGTAATGATGTAACAGAACGGCCGTACCCCTGACTTAAAATTGGAGTGAAAGAAGCTCAAGATGTCTGATAGCTCAGTCGAATAGCACTTTAATATCACACGAGAACTTCGCAAAGTGACAAGAATGAGCGTCTATAAATGGTGATGATGGATGCAGTTCATGTATTTGCAATCTCACCAATCGCATGACTGCGTGAAGGACGTGCAAGCCTTAGAGACTCGAGAGTACAGGTACAAGTCCGTCTCCTCGCCGCTGAAGGAAGAAAATCTCATCCTCCATCATGTGTAACCCAATACGTACTTATTCCTCCGCCACTCCATCGTTGCTGTTGCCTAATTCCACGTGTATGTCTCGGTCAAATACGATGATGATGCACGACTTGACGCCTTCAGGATTGCGTCCTGGCCCTATAATGCTCGCTATTACGTTGATTTGTGTCACCAGTAGGCTGCCGTTAAGCTCTGGAATGAGGATTGATACAATCCGCTGAGCCAAGTTCCCTAATCCCCTAGGTGTATCTACCCGACCATTTCTTCTGGCTCTTCTCCCAAGGCATGTCACATACGCGGAAGAGAGGTAACATCGGCACACGATTGATGCCATCTGTTGATGTTTGACATGATCTTTCATAGACACATGCGAACTTGGCTTGTTGAGTATCATGCTCAAAGCTCCCACCGTCGAAATATCATGCTTGAAAGATGGGCTTCGATGATAGACTTACTTAAGTCGACCTAGCCATTAGAAAGTCTCGATCCGGTTTGGTCACTAGTAGTGCATTTGCGTAAGGCATTGCCCTCCTGAACGGTTGCTATCGCTTCTTCGTTCGCGTATTACCGCCGAGGTAGAATTAGAAGTCTTACGGTTTCCGCCCCATCTAATCACTGCATATTGCACATGCATTCCTTCTCAGAGGTGATATAGGTAAGACTCGCTGCCAGTTGCTTTCCACATGCTCCTGTAGGATCGCGAGATGTGTCACATAGACTGGTGAGATGTTCAGCGCCAGCCTGGAGATGTTATGCCATCTCCACTCATGGCATGCATAGGCATCCGTGGAGGTTACATCCGCCACCCGCGCGGATCCGCCACCACGGTCTGGGCTGAGTCTGCGGAACGTCTTGATGCAGCAGAGGATCATGTCGTGTTCTACTGTAAATCCTTCCGGTTGATCCTTGGCCGCCAGAGTTGGACATGATGGATGCATGCAAAGCGAGAGCTCCGATTGGGCGGACGGGTATCGGGGATCAACGGAGGGGCCGTCACTAATAAGTGGAACGCGGAGAGTTTTGGGGGGCTGAGCAGGAAGCTTAACGGCGGGGACATGGCCTGAAGTGATGTTTACTACTATCATAAGGCCATATTAGACAGTGCATACAAATGTATGGTATGTAAGTAGGTATGTACTGACCGGCCTATGCTAATAAAAGAGAGAGCCTTTTAAGTATCCGAATATTAAAAACTTTTAGCTTATGTATATATATAATATATTACATATATGACTAGCTTCAATAGTATGTATTTGTCTATACTTTTATGATAATACTAGTTGCATAATCCTATCTTAGCCTTGATATTATTATATAGTAATTACTTTAAACAAACATGAAGTGGGTGGGTGACCTCATGTCGGCCACGGTTCAAGTACCCGACTCCTTACAATTCTCAGACTCAATGCTGCTCAGTACTGCCTCTTGTTGGGTGTTGCATACATGTAAGACAACATCCAACCAACCCCGGCTAAATGCTGCCCCCCCAGCTGCACTCTAGAACTGTCAACTCACATTTCACAGCCCCCCGGGACTCGAGCAAATCGCATCTCGTCTGTTGCACATACGAGTACCTTGCAGCATGGCCACCAAAGTACTGACGGAGCCGCAATCGGTCGAGCTCCAGCCCGTCAAAGCCAATGGCAGCAGCCCTGACGCAGCATCGGTTGAAGCTGAAGCACTTTCGGGTCCGTCCAGTGGCTCTTCGCCTGCTCCTCCAGCAGCAGGCGCCAAACCGGCCATCGTCCACTCCAAATGGCGAGCCACGCTCGTTGTTGCGCAGCTGCTGGGCTTGAATCTCTTCAGCAGCTTCTGCAATGGCGTCGTCGTCGTCGGCCTGCCAGCAATGGCGGCCTCTCTGCACATTGACGAGGGGCTGCTTGTCTGGCCGACCTCGGTCTTCTACCTCACTGCAGGATCGTGCCTGTTGCTGGCCGGCTCCATCGCCGACGTGGTCGGCACCAAGACGATGAGCCTGGTAGGGGCCTTCGCTGCTGCCGTCTCTGCCATGGCCTGTGGGCTGGCTCAGAGCGGCGGCCAGTTGATTGCCTTCCGTGCTTTGCAGGGCATCACAAACGCCATCATCGTTCCCTCGTCCGTCTCTATCGTCTCGACCGGCCTGGAGGAGGGAAGGCCGCGCAATCTGGGCTTTGCGTGCTTGGGCTTTGCTGGTCCGATTGGATTCTCGCTCGGTCTGGTTCTGGGCGGTGTCTTTGCTGACAGCACGGGCTGGAGGGCCGCATTCTATCTTGCCGCAGCCACCACCTTCGCTTTGTTCTTGGCTGGTCTCTGGGTTTTGCCAAAGAATGCTGTCCGTCCGGGGAAGAAATCGCTCTGGTCCAGGACCTTGACGGAAATTGACATCGTTGGGGCAATCATCGGGACCGCAAGTCTGGTCATGTTGTCCTATGCTCTCGCGTAAGTATCCTTTCAGCAGTTATACTATCTCTGAGCGGAGCTGACTTCATGCCTCAGAGTCCTATCCGCAGACATCCACAGCATTCACAAGGCATCCACCATTGCTCTGCTGGTTGTCAGTGCTGTCTTGATCCCTATGTCCATAGGATGGATGCAATACCAGGAAAAGCACCAGCGCAATGCACTCATCCCCAATTCATTGTGGAAAAACTGGGTGTTTACAAGTTGTTGCCTGATGGTGCTCTTCACCACGGCTGTATGCAACTGCATGGAGCTATACAGCAGTCTGTTGTAAGTCGCCGCTTCTAGGTAGCAGTCCCTTTTCCTGGATCGAGTTAACATTGGGCCTATTCTCCAGCTTCCAGCAAGTGCAGCGTCATTCCGCGCTGCGCGCTTCACTGCAGATTCTCCCGTCGCTCATTTCTGGAGCCTTGACTAACATATCGACTGGCATCTTTGTGAACCGTATGCCAGTCATGTGGTCTGTACTCATCTCCTCGGCCATCAGCGCAGTCGCACCGCTTCTCATGGCCCTCATCCATCCCGAATGGCCTTATTGGTACGATGCCTTCTTCGCCCAGGTGAGTGATACATGGTACCCAGTTTATCGCTACGGACGTCTGTTGTAAGTATCCGTCTCTGACTACATCCAGATTCTGACTCCATTGAGCTGCGATATTCTCTTCACCGTTGGCCTTCTCGTCGTGTCAGACGTCTTTCCCGCACACATGCAGGCCTTGAGCGGAGCTGTCTTCAACACTTGTGCGCAGCTGGGTACGGCTATTGGCCTGACCGTTACCTCGCTCATTGCCACCTCTGTGACCAACTCGTCTTCTGACGCTGATAAAGAGTCACCCGGCGCCCTTATGGATGGATATCGCGCCGTCTTCTGGACCATGTTCGCCGCCATGGCCCTGACATGTGTGCTTAGTGTGCTTGGATTACGGACAGTCAAGCAGTTAGGGGTTAAAAGGGATTAGACAGGCTTCGTTGCCTCGAAGATTATAGTCTCGAATACAAACCCGTTCGTTACATTAAGTCGGCTCAGGCCAGGATAATCTATTTTTTAAAGATTTCAGCAGAGTACCAGGAGATACCGGCGTTGTTGACTAAACTAGGTATGACATGTTCGCGCTTTTACTCACGGCCTCGCTGTAGACCCCGTCCCCCAATGAAGGGCGCTCTTGCACGTCGATAAGGCCACATGCTTGCAATTGTCTACTTTGCCATTTCTTTGAGTAGTCCTATTTGAACAGTCAAAAATCTCTATTTGAACAGTAGTGGTCTGTGCCACCAGCTAGAGCAACCCCTGAGTACTGTCTACCACACCCACACACCAGAATACAGTGTAGCATACTGGCAGTCGGTTTTGAGGGCGAAGATCACGACTACGGAATCAGCCCTGCTGCTGCCACCTCTGCTGCCACCTCTGCTGCTGCCTCTGCTGCTGCCTCTGCTGCTGCCTCTGCTGCTGCCTCTGCTGCTGCCTCTGCTGCTGCCTCTGCTGCTGCCGCGCCCGTCGCCGCAGGCAAACTCCTCAATTCTGGGTCAATGACGATAAACATAATGAGTCTATTAGAGATCGCGATATTGACGTTCGTGGTGCTGTTGTTGTTGTTGTTGTTGTGGGCTACGGGGCATTACCATCAGGGCACACTGTAAAGGGGTGTGTGGTCATGGAAGTGCTGGTGTAGGCGCAGCGAAATCAGTAGGTGCACAGACCACTACTGTTCAAATAGAGATTTTTGACTGTTCAAATAGGACTACTCATTTCTTCTACCTCGAGCGCAATACTCGCATCCGCCCCAATATATACAGCCCGCCCCCCCCCCCTCTCTGGCGTATCAAGTTGTCCGTATCGATCCCCCGCTCAGCCTCTATCTTTTGTCGCGCATCGGGTCTCAAGTCAACACAGGCGAGGATTGCACCCTATCGCGCATATGCCAAAGCGATTGCTCGACCGAGTCTGGATAATGATCCGGTGACGATGCAAACTCTGTGCCGCATTGGGGTTGACACGGGTTCCGCCATTGCGACAGAGCGAGTGATTTGTGGCTGGAAACGAGCCGAGACACATAAAGCATTGGATCTTCTTCTTCGAAGTTGATGAGCATTAATCATTGTCTTGTTGCGTAAGATACTGGAACTCAAGGGTGGTAATCGCTCGTGAAAGTCATGTGAGCGCAGCTGGTCGGGAGTTTTTGCCCCTGAACTCGACTTACTTTCCACGTATATACCATGAACGCAATGCAACTGTGCCGAAACTTACTACGTAGTCGTACCCTTCTGTATTCCTATTGGTCATATCAGGCGAATATCCATTTTGGATTCCTGTCACTGCTCCGTCTAGCCAGCAAGTCTGCAATCCGAGAAGCATGGTGGCTTGTTGTCCACCCAAGGTCCCGCTCAATGCCTGACAGCAATTCTACAACAACTTCAAGGTCTCTCGAATCGGTGAATACTTGGCCTGCCACAAAAAGGGCCTGAACGGAATGCACTCGTACAGAATTAGGAGGATTCGTCAGGCTGATACCGCAGATCTCGCGAGCGTGTCGAAGAGCCTCACGCTCACTTTGCCGGTACGAGTCCAGGCGGGCAGAGACCGACGACCGGATAGCTGTGGATTCTTGAGGCTGGTTTGTCAATAATAAAATGCAGGCCATGTGGTAGCTCTGCATTGTGGCGGCACATATTGGAGCTTCGTACCATATCTTCTCAAAGTTGAGAGGGCAACTGTCCTCTTCAATCCCACTGGTTCGGGCACTTGGGTTGAAGCTCGCCGGTAGTGTACAGCGCCAGTTTTGAAGCTCCCTGGTCAGGATATTCCATCTCTCGATTAACTGCTCCTGTGTTACACCAACAAGCGGTCGCTGGCCCGGTGGAAGAGCATAGTGTTTGGGATCTAGGGCATCTCCAGCTGCGATATGGTTCGCAATCTTGCCCAGAAGCCAAACTAGCTCGTTGCTCTTTGTATCCTCCTCCATGTCGGCAGCATTGGAGATGTAAAAGGGCATAAGTGATCCGTGTTCGTCGGTGACAAGACCAGCGTTCTGCCACAGACGGATATCCTTCAGATCCAGCCGTGTTTGCGTCTCACTAATAACTGCTGAAGGTCAGTGCTGGCGGGCCTATGCATTGGGGCATCAAGTATAATCCTTACAAGAACAAAGCAGGTCTTGTCTCGCTAAGCTCCAAAAGATGGGCCCAGACACAGCTGCTCTCGGAATGGCTATCGGAGAGCCCAAGAGTGACTCAGAGTCGAAGCCAGGACTGAAAAGCGGCAGCGCGCTGAGATGAGCACTCCAAGCTGTGCCTGGCGCATCCATTAGCTCATAAGTGCAGAGTATGGTGATAGAAGCAAACAGTTCCTCTTTGTCAGCATCATCAGTCTCGAATACTCCCCGATTGATGGCGATTTTGAGATGCTTGATGGCGCGGTCATAGTGCTTTGCGGATTGATACTGCCAGTCAACAGTATTCTCGACTGTCGAGATGGCTCTGTGTCCGCCTTCTGGCTTCCCTGCAAGCTGCCCTTTTGTGATGTTCTGACAGTGCCCCAAGTGTTTCGCCGCCAGAGCGCACACGGCAGATTTCAAGAGTGGCTTTGTTGTAGCCATAACTGTTACCTTGTGCGAAAAGTAGGCCCCAGTATCGAATGTATCCATCCTGCAACTGGTCAGCTTTGAGCCTCGTCACAGCAGAGATCGCGCCCTCACCATTGTCCGGGTCCTTCCTTGAAGTGTCGCAATAATCGCAAAGACAGAAGGTTGCCGTTCGAATCATCGTCCAGCTGAGGCATTAAAAGCGGCTCATCTTCATGCAGAGATGCTGAAACATCATGTGACGGAGTACCTCCGTCACTGTTTGGGGCTTCTTCTTTGCGGCCATGAGGCGAACTCGACATCTCAACTTCCACATTCCGTGCCGGCTCTTGGCCTAGCTCCTCCAGTTCGCATTGGAAGACAGCCGTGGAGTCGGATTCGTATGGGTCTTCAATGTTCACAAATGTTACTAGGATCTAGAGTCAGCCTCGATGATAGACCCTTTTCGTCGGGTCCCTTACGATTCTTAGGAACGTCTATCCAAATTTGATCCTCATCAAATGGCGCACAGCGGTTGAGCTTATTCTTTGCTGCCTTGTTCGAATACACACTATCAAAGGTGCGGAAGACGGCTCTCTCAATATACCGACAGTCACGCGAACTCTTGATACAGTTGTGACAGATCGGTTGCTCTTCATCACATTTCAGTTTTCGGTGCCGGCAAGTGATACTTTGAAGATGTTAGACCACTGTCTCTTGAAGCAAAGTCTCTTACTCACCAACCACTGTATGAGCGCATGCTACCCTTGCTCTTGGGTTTGGCAACCCGAGTGCTCCTCCTAAGTTGGTAATTTGAGTTTGTAGAGCATTTCGAAGACATTGGTGCCGACAAAAAATGTGACGGATGAAGACGGTGATGCTTCCAGAGTCGTAGACTAGAAGATTGGGTAAGTAAGCCGAGAATTTATTAGCCCTGCAGCTGGTCCTGAGCCAACACTCGGCAAACCGACCAAATACTACTAATCCTTCGTTCCGCTCGAAGATCGCAGCAAATAGGTAGTAATGTGCGACGATTTAACCGTGCAATTCTAATGAGGGCAATGAGTGATTGTCATAAGAACAGGAAACGTCCAAGGAGCGATGAATGCATATCTGCCTGCATGAAATGAAGTCTCCGAGCCCCAACATGTTCCCCTCTCGACAGTCTCCATCTTCTCCGCAGACGCAGACGCATCGTTTCCACAAGTAGTCTCTTGTAAGCAGCCACTTATCGCAGATTAACCTGCAGGTCGACCGGGAGCTCCATCGAGCGACATCGGATTGGCCCGGCTTGGTTGCTGATTTTGTCCCACACAACTCGGCACGGTTGCCCCTGGGAGCGAATCGCAACACAAAGGTGACGCATGTGAAATGCTTCAAGCTCGACGAACTGCCTCAATGATTAAATACTTTCACTACATCAATGCTAAGGCAAGTACGAGACTTCAAGCCGACTTGGCGATTGTCCCTAGAAGCACCGGCCTTCGGCTTGCCTTCCCACGGTGATTGTCAAAGGTATCTGGTACGAGCAGTACATCATGTGGCGGACCTAGGTACACTGATAGAGGCGCAACACAAACACCATGTAGGATGATCTACTATAAATTGTCACGTATATGCAACGGAGCATGCGCATTCCCATACTCCCCTTCGTGCTTCGACACTGTCGTATGTCAACTACCCAGCTGGTGCCAGCCTCATCACCGAGCATGACACAAAACACAGATGTTCTCATTATTGGTGCAGGCATATCGGGGGTTGGGTTTGCCATACAGTTGGTCCGGCAGTTTGGAACGAGGAACTTCCAAATCATTGAGAAATCCGACAACGTCGGTGGAACGTGGTGGATTAACTCGTATCCTGGATGCGGTTGCGACGTACGTGTTAACCTGGTCTTATCAATGTGCTTGACTCATCATAGCTTCTCATCATCTGATTCGAGGCAGGTTCCATCTCACTTCTTCTCTTATTCCTTTGCACTGAAACCCGACTGGTCCCGCAAATTTGCCCTCCAGTCCGAAATACACCAATATTTTACTCAAGTAGCAGCCCACTACGATATACACAAACATGTTCGGCTAGCTACTCTGGTTGAGAAGGCCTCTTGGGATGGGGCATCCGGAATGTGGCACGTCACGGTTCGAGATCTCCAGACATCTGAAGTAACGGAGTACCGCAGCAAGATTTTGCTATCTGCGGTTGGGACACTCTCTGTGCCCAAAGAATGCAACATTCCAGGCGCTTCAAACTTTGATGGAAAGATCTTCCACACGGCACAGTGGGACCACACGTTTGACTGGAATGATAAGGAGCTTATTGTCGTTGGTAAGGTTCATATTCTCTCATGTAATGCTTGATACTGACGGTTATAACCACATTTATAGGAAACGGATGCTCTGCGACACAAATAATCCCAAAAATCAGCTCTGGGCCGGGGGCAGCCAAGATGGTGACACAATTCTGTCGACAGGCACATTGGCTGGCTGAACGCCCAAACCCAGAATACTCGGCCTTGTTCAAGTGGATAATGAAACGGGTTCCTCTGGCGATGCGAATCTACAGAGCAAAGCTATACTGGAATCAGGAACGCGAGTTTGCGGGTTTCGACATAGAAACGGGAGCTGAGATCCGCAGAGGCTGGTCGAAAGAGGCCGCCAATTACATTCGTGCGAATGCGCCTGCGCAATATCGAGACTTTCTCGTGCCCAAAACGGAGATTGGGTGCAAGCGACGCGTCAACGACACTGGCTACTTAGCCAGCCTGCATCAAGACAACGTCAAGCTCATATATGACGACCCGGTAGATGAGATTGTAACGGAAGGCATTCGGACAAAAGCCGGAAAGATTGTTCGTGCCGATGCAATCGTGCTTGCTCAGGGTTTCGAGACGCAAAAGCCATTTGGGACTTTGCAGATCTTTGGTGCAGGAGGCATCAGCATCCAAGACTATGTGAGTACTACAACGGCTCTCAAATAACTGATGCTACAAGTCTGCGAAATCTCTAACTCGGTCAGTAGTGGAGTCAAATTAGCGAGGGAGTTCCTTCGGCATATCTGGGAACGTGCCTCTCAGCATTCCCAAACTTATTCATCATGATGGGCCCCAACACCCTCAGCGGCCATCTCTCTGTGATTTATACCACAGAATGTCAGATCAACTTCACACTGCGAATCATCAGCCCCATACTCAATGCAATGGGCACAGGGACCTCGGCTCTGGCATCTCGTAGACCTATCTGCGACATCGTTTCTGTCAAGCCATCAGCTGAGACCGGAGATATCGACAGGGTTCAGCGAAAGGCTGGAAAGCTGGTCTGGGCAACTGGGTGTACATCTTGGTTCATCGACGAGGCAACCAAGAGAAACTCCATCATGTTCCCAGACTGGCAGTACAAGTTCTGGCTGCGCAGTGTCCTTATCAGTTGGGATGACTTCGTCTACCGGACATCCGAGAAGTTCGGTCAAAAAGCAACGAGCGAGCGGAGAGAAAAGGGATTCTATCATTTGGGCACTGTCGTTAGTAGTATTCTTGGGTTTGGGTTTCTTTACCTTCACCGTGACAGGATTTGCACCTATGTGGAAACCGCAAGAAGCTTTGTTTTGCAACGATTTTTGTTGGCATGATAGACCGGGCGGCGGCTTACTTCCTCCATTTCTCCCTTCACACGTTCCTCTCAAATAATATCACCCTAAATTACGTCCGAGATTACTGTAGCCCGTCTTCAGAACATTACCAGCACATCACCATGCACTGCGTAGCACTTGGCATTGATGAAGGTAGGTTGTCGCGTGTGTCGCTCTAAAGCTTCGTGACTTAGGTAGTTGCAGTTACTCGGTGGTTGAGATATTGCGAAATGAGATGAAGTCATCACTAGCTTGAGCTACAATGGAAGCGCAAGAGTGAAGCGTAGTACCAATGTTTGCCTGGCGCATAGGACCGAGGCATGGACTTGAGAAGCCGACAACAACATCTGATTCGCTCGCATATCCCGTACAAGACTGAGAAGCCGGTGATGGACACGAACATTTGGTGGAGAGAATCATCGATTCGCTAGCGCTCTATCAAGCACTCAGATGGGCAGTGGATACTTGGGCTCGGATTAGAGACTGTTAGCCCCACGAATCGCGGAGCGTTGGTTCCAGTGATCGCGAGTCATTCTTTCCGACAACTTTACGGTCGGTAGAGTAGTACAGTATAATCCGAGCAGACACGGATGGCGACGAAAACGAATCTGGTGCGATATTGAGCTCTGAGCTTTTCACGCATCCACTCCACCGTAGCTAGGTACGATGACATGTGTGTCAGCGGAAATATGAGACAATTGGCCCTTTTCAGCAATAGCTTAAAACAACGTCAACTCGAGTACGAGGGCAGGTTGTTGCCCGGCGGATATATGCAAGACAATTGGGGAAGAGAACAAACCCTGACAGGTCATCAATGTAGTACACCACCAAACCCAATTGCCTCCATTGCAAGTGCCCATAAAATGGGAAGCGCGTCGCTGCACATCAGTTCGAGTAGCATAGCGTTGCCAATGTCGACGATGGAGATTGCATACCCTGTATTCTGCAATGATGGAACACTGGATGTCACAGCGCCAGAGGCCTAGAACCACATGTTTCGCATTGACCATCAATCATGATTTTGCACAGCGCTAATAGGTGGCAGGGCGGTTGCTTCACCGCAAGAATGTTGAAATTGCGTGTATGTCAAAGATCAAGCCTGTGGTTCTATGAGGATTAACTCAATCTGAACTTTGCTCAGCGCTGCCGGTACCAGTAATGGTGTCTCGCTTTACTGGGCGGACAAATCGGGCTTCCGGGGTGGGAAATGCAGCATATATCACAGAGTGTTGCATGGCATACCTAATGTAGAGAAACGTTCCCATCTAAATCTATCGTGAATAATCCTCCAAGATCTCATATTTCAGGTTGGTCTCCAACGTCGCCGAGCCGGAATTGCAAATGCACCTATCGGATAATATGCCGCCAAGTCTGTTTGGCACACCAAAGCAAAGAGGGGGGACGTTTGAGAACACGGGGCGAGGAAGCCTTGAATGACACCCACCGTCTTCACCGACAGACACAATCGCGAACCAAATCGGAAGCCATGTCGAGGACAGAGTAGCGGCGCCGAGATCTGCAAGCATGCTTAATTTTGACCCTGGCAACCATCCAGTCTGTGGCAACATGTCATCGTAAATGACTCCTTTTAGTGTAGCGCGTACATCTGTCAAGTAGGAAAGACCTCGTATAAGCACGCCGTTCCAGCGGGCGGTTGACCTCTGGGCCAAGTTCCCCCGCGTAACTTGCAGGGCTACAACGTTACAAACATTATTAGAGGCTGGATTGTGCCCTGATGATCCCCATCTTACTTAATTGAATCTCCTGGACCTTCCTGTTTCATCCCTCAATGTAATGCTTCAGCTGATGGGAGGTTGTTTTACTTACACGTCAGCGTTTCAAGGGCCGAACGACAGCCGGCTGGAATGGGTACGCCGGAAGTAGCATTGAAGGAGGTGGTAGTCAGGGGCGTTCTGCCAAGTTGTCAAAGACGAACGCGAAATTGTCGAGCTGGAGTTTGAAAAGGGTATAAAGGAGATGATCGGTCCCGGCTTATTCAACCTGCTGAACATTGATCAACAAGGCGTTGTCTTTGTATACACACTCATACCTCGAGGGCAGCAATACTCATCAAGATGCGATCCAAGGCTGTTCTCAGCCTCGCTACCTTTGGCACCGTCGCCTCGGCCTTTTCTCTCCCTGCAAACCTCAAGACGATCTACGATAACCACAGGGCGAGTGACTGGGATAGACTTACCGGCCGGCCACCGAATCTGCTGACCCTTTTACTTCGCAGGCAGGAACATGCGCCAACAAGTTGTCGGGCACTTTTAGCGGCGGCGCTGTATACTGCGGCGATCTCCCGGGAGCCATTTTCCTCAAGGGCAGCGCAGGCAACTATGACAACCTGGATATTGATTGCGATGGCGCCAACAACTCGGCTGGTGCTTGTGCCAACGATCCCACCGGCCAGAGCCAGACCGCGTTCAAAGACACCGTGAGAACGTTTGGCATTTCTGACCTCGATGCCAACATTCACCCGTACGTTGTCTTTGGCAACTCGGGCGGCAACCCGTCTTTCAACCCTCAATCTTCCGGCATGCAGCCTCTCAGCGTCATGGCTGTTGTCTGCAACAACCAAGTTGTAAGTGACGGCTTTCCCGGCTGTCCTCGGTTAGCTATCAAAACACGGTGTAGATTAGAGGCTGATTAAAGGCAACCCAACCAGTTCTATGGCGTCTGGGGCGATACCAACGGCGGCACCTCTACCGGCGAGGCCTCCCTCGCTCTGGGCAAACTTTGCTTCCCCAACGAGGGCCTCAGCGGCAACAACGGCCACGATCCCAAGGATGTCTTATTCATTGGCTTTACCGGCTCCGGAGCTGTGCCCGGCAAGAATGGCGCCAATTGGACTGCCAAAAACACAAACGATTTCGAAAACAGCATCAAGGCCTTGGGAGACAGGCTCGTTGCCGGTCTCCAGGCCTGAAGAAAGTCAGCTTGAAGAAACTTTGATGAGATACGAATGAAGTAATTGGACACATTACGCCGCTGTAAAGTATATAGGCAGCTGGTCAAGCACATAGTGCTTCCACATACATAGGACGAAGAAGGGAGAGAAACCCAATAACAACTCAATATTGTTCGAGCTAGATTGGTGCCAAAAGAAAACCCTTTGGCTGCAGCATGTGACTCGTGAAGCTTACTCACCAGGATCGAAATGGGCCAATCATAACGCTGTTCGCCTGTTGCGAACCTCGCCCACCATGACACGAGCAGCGACGAGGTCCCTCATCACAGTCCCGAAAACCTGGGGATAGCGTTGACGATTGGTGCGCATGGTTTTCGTATTGGGTCTGTGGATTCTCCAGCGGAGATCAGCTTCGACAAGTGACCAAGTGCTGATGGTTCTAAACTCCACAAACTCGCCCCCGTTCTTGACTCAGGCCCGAGGGTATCATTGGTGCGCATAATAACCGACAAAAGCCGGAGCGATCGACAGAACGTGCCGATGGAGCACTCTGCTGGTCTGTCAACGCTCTCTGGGGCTCTGGAGTGACGACAAGAACAGCTGTTGCGCGCGTGGTTTTGCTTAGCCAACTCCAGCTTTTCCCCATGGAGGACCCCAGACTGGACGCTTCTCTTGCGATTCGATCTCATCATCGGGCAACGACCGGATGGCTCCGACGAGGCGTTTAAGCGTCGCACCTGGCGAATGGGATCTCCTCATTTTGAACATGGTATCCGTTTTAGGATACCCTTTACTTCGGAAAGGATGAGCTTTTTGGTGCTGCCTAATGCCATGCGTGATGCCGATCTTCGGATGTGCCACGATGACTTCATGCAGATATATAAAGGATCCCCATCTGCCATCTCAATCCTGGGGAAGCATGACGGAGAACGCACAACTGACAGACTTCAGAAGATCTTCGTCCTCGGGTGCAGCCGAGCATCATCACCATGACCGTCCTAACCTCGCCTCTGGCCAAATATAATGTGGCCAACAAGCTGTACAAGTCCACCCTGCTCAACACCGTCTGCCTCGTGGCCGGATTGTCGATCTTCTTCTTCGGCTATGACCAGGGATTGATGGGTGGTGTCAACACGACGCGCGACTATGCCGAGCGCATGGGCTTCGGCCACTGGGACGAAGACCAAAAGATTGTCGTCGTCGATAAGCCGCTGCTGCAGGGCGGCATCGTGGCCGTCTACTATCTCCCCGGAACGCTGTGCGGCTGTCTGCTTGGTGGATGGCTCGGTGATCGCTATGGCCGCATCAAGACGATTGCCATTGCCTGTGCGTGGAGTGTCTGCGCAGCCGCCCTGCAGGCATCAGCTATGAATGCGAACTGGATGTTTTGCGGTATGTCGACAATCGCTCGATAGACTCAAGCGGACAAGTACTGACAGCGAGATGGAATAGCCCGCGTGTTGAATGGTGTCGGCACCGGAATCCTGAACGCAATCACGCCCGTGTGGGCAACCGAGACTGCTGCGCACACTTCTCGAGGCCAATTCGTTTCCATTGAGTTCACCCTGAACATTCTCGGCGTCGTTGTGGCCTACTGGCTGGAATTGTACGTACATCCTCACTCACATTTCTCCGTCCTGAGGGGTGTGTCGCTAACACGATGGCAGTGGCACTTCCAAATATCACGACAACACATCCTCCTTCATCTGGAGATTCCCCGTCGCCTTCCAGATCCTCCCCCTCATCCTTCTATTCCTCATCATCTGGATCATGCCCGAATCACCTCGCTGGCTCGTCAAGGTGGGTCGTGAAGAGGAGGCTCGCTTCATTCTTGGTCGTCTCCGTGGCAGTGAGGGCGAGGACGGCCTCAAGGCGGAGGCAGAGTATAATGATATCATCAACATTCACAAGTTGGAGGTCGACACCGCCAAGCAGCAGAGCTACTTCTCCATGTTCTTTGGCATTGGCTCTGGGAAGCTTCACACTGGCCGCCGCGTGCAGCTCGTCATCTGGCTTCAGATTTTGCAAGAGTGGATTGGTATTGCGGGAATCACCATCTACGGCCCTGAGATCTTCACGATTGCCGGCATCAGCGCAAAGGACAGACTTTGGGTCAGCGGCATCAACAACATCACATACATGGTACGCTTAGTCAATTCCTCCTCGTCCAAATCTTCAATCGCACTAACATGGAGTCAGTTCGCCACTTTGATCTGCGTCTTCACCATCGATCGCATCGGTCGCCGTTGGACTCTGTACTGGGGAGCTGTTGGCCAGGGCATTTGCATGTTCGTCGCCGGTGGCCTCGCTCGAGCAACGATCAACGCCTCGAATGAAGCCAGCCGGAGCCACATTGGCGGTGCTGCGACGTTCTTCGTGTTTCTCTACACTGCAATCTTTGGCGCCACCTGGCTGACGGTTCCCTGGCTGTATCCGGCCGAGATTTTCCCTCTGCAAGTCAGAGCCAAGGGAAATGCATGGGGTGTCGTTGGCTGGTCCATTGGCAACGGCTGGTGTGTAAGTGCTCTGCTCTTCTCGTATCTCGTCTAGGTCCTTCTAGTCTAATGCTTTGTAGGTGCTGCTGCTTCCCACCATCTTCAAGGCACTCAACGAAAAGACACTCTACATCTTTGGCGCTGTCAATGCCCTCTCTATCGTCGTCGTATGGGCTCTGTATCCCGAGTCCAACCAGCGAACATTGGAGGAGATGGACCTCGTCTTTGCTAGCGACAGCATCTGGGCCTGGGAGGCTGAGCGAAACTTTGCCAAGCTCAAGGCTGAGAACCCTGATCTTGTTCAGGGCTCAGCAAATCACGGCGTTGTAGATATTGAGCAAGTTGCCGAACCAAAGGAGTAGGCTCACCGATAAGAGTCTCAGCTTCTTCCTTTTTACTAATTTTTCCCTACTACCAATGGGTTGCCTTTTCGCGAGGCTACAATATCCGCTAGAGCTGGGCGTGTGTTTATACCAACCTCAGATACCTTACACTAGCGGTGATAATGACCAAATATGTCTTTACTTGTGCTACAATGAATCCAGCATTTGGGTGTATTCCATATCTCACATATCATCAGTCTTCAAGCCCCAGCCCAGTATCTATCCCAAGCGTCTCGGCAAACCTCGTTTTGCAGACGCTTTAGGAAGTCGTCAAACTTGACAGGCTCTTCTCCTTCCAATCTCATGACTCCATCCTTGATTCCCTGCCATCCCTCCACAGGCAACTTGATGTAACTATGCCTGCGGTCGCAGAATTGCATAACGGTAGGCGACCCCACCGTCTCAGGATCGTGGCGAGCCTTGTAGCAAAGCTCGCAGATGAGGGTGGTTGAGCATTCTGTGCAATAATGAACAACAGAGTGTCCCCACCAGGCAAATGCAGCCACAGGGTTACAAATACCGCCGTCGCAACTGCATACGACTATCTCGGGGTTCCCAAGATCTCCCTCGTCTCTTGGTGATGACCTCTTGCTGCTCCCGATAGTGGCCATCGTTTCGTAGGGTGCCAGCCCTTCAAATGTCCCAACCCTCTTGATGGCTACTACCTCTTCCGATTCCGTATCTTCGGTATCTTCGTCGTCGCTTTCGTCATCGCTTTCATCGCTGGACTGATTTGCCCCCTCCAACAGCTCAAGTTCCTCCTCCGTGGCATGAGTGATCTTGGAGAACATTGCTGATATGACGATTCGTGCATAGCGCTGGATATCCTGTCCATCCGGCAGAGCTTTGCTTAGCACCATTAAACCATGGGCCAGCTTTTCCAAGTTTTGTCCATCGTTCCAAGACACTTTGTCGGTCAGGCCTGCAAAGCAATCATCCAAGACGCTTTGGAGTCGTTGCTGAAACTCGCTTGCCTGACCCATCTTCAAACACATTGACGCAAGGACAATGCGGCGATAGACCAGGTCTAGACTCGTATAGATGGGCACCGACAAAGAAAGCGGCCTGCTCATGATGTCTTTGAGTGCCTCAAGGGCCTCCAGTTTGACCTTGGGATCTCTCGAGCCCCGGAAAATCTCGTAGAGAACGTCGGATGTGACATCAATCAGTCGCTGCATCATTGTCTGTGGTTCCTCGTCCGTGATGGAATACGGATACCCGCCCGACGTGCTGGCAAAGATCTCATCTAGGGTCTTGCGAGCAGTTTCCAAATCTCCCTTTGCTCTGAAATATGTCACCGCTAACTCTAGACGCAGCGGAGCACCCGAGTTGAGCCGGTCGAGGAACCGAATAGCATCCTTATAGGTTTCAATCAGAAAGTCTACTTCGCCCTCTCTAATCGCGAGAGAGCGAAGCTTGTCATGTCGCTCATGCCCCTGGTTGCAATAGTTCCACGCCATCCAGGTAAGCCTGTCGATAGGACTCCAGCTCTTCAGCGTCCGGAAATATCCAGCATAATCGGCCACCTTTTCAAAGAGCTCAATCTCTCCCTCGAGAGCATCTCCGGAAGTTGTTCCGGTGGGATCAACTGCTTTTGCCCTGGCATAGGAATCGGCCGCGGCGTCTCGCATCTTGAGCTTCCCCTCCAGCTCTGCCTTTGCCAAGAGAGCTGATCGTTTGAGTGAGGTCGGGACGTCGGCTGCCTCAATATCATTGACGCAATCGGATATAACTCCGAACGCCCTATCCTTCTCCTGTAGCTTCCACAGAACCCTGGAGTGCAGAATTGACGTCTTGAACATCTCTTTACTATCGTCCGTGGAACGACTGAGCTCGAATGCTTTATTGCACATCGCATCAGCCGGCTTATAAAAGCCGTAGTTGGAAAAGATCTCTCCCACCGCTCGATAAGCCGTTGCATCCATTTCGATCTCGTTGAAAATGCCCGGTAAGCCTAATGAGCTCCTTTCTTCGCCGAGATCTTCCGTTGCTTGTTTGTTGGCATTCTCATTGCCGTCAGAAGACTTTTCGGAACACGTAGTCGCGGGTGCTGAAACTTCATCCGGAAAGTTCCTCTTGGCGCTGTCCACGAGGAGATGGTCAAGTCCAGACTGTGTGGGTGGTAAGATTAGACATTGCATGATTCGCCCCAAGACATGATAGAAATAGCCAATGCTTTAGGTCAAAACTTACGGTGCCCAAAAGTCCATAGATGAGCTTATACGCAGTCAGCGCCTCATCAAGATTAGCCGCAGCGTAGAGACGCCTGACATATCCTTTCACCATCCCGTACCTGCACTTTCGAGGATCAGCCGCAACGTCAGCCCACCATGCAGCTGCATCCGAGCTCAACAGAGATGCAATCTCGGGCACTTTGAGAGACTCTGCCCAGAGAGCCATCCTGTCATTCAGCACGCTCTTGAGGCCCCGAGTATAGGTCATTCCGGTGCGACTGAGTGTTTCAGCAAAGTCGGTATGCGAAAGAGCCATGGCCAGCCCTTCCATAACCTCTGCCTTCTCCAGGCTCGTATAATCCTCCCATATGAGCTGGGAGGAGTGCGAGATCAGACGATAGGCGGCGTACAACCTCAAACCATCGTTGATTTTGTGTCCCGGTCCTAGAGGCTCTGGTTTGACGAGGTCAACACAGCCCAATAATATTTGACGATGCGCCTCTGAGGCCTTCAGATGCCACTGAGAATTGCCGTTGGCGGCATCTCTGAAAAACGCCCGCATTGATCTCTCTTTGAACTTGACAGGTAGAGCCCCATCATTGTACATCTTATCCTGATCATCAGATGCGGCTTCTTCCTTCTCAAGGTCCTCGATCGAGCCGGTAGAGGTGTCCCTGTTGGCAAGTTCTCTGGATTGCGCATCGAACGCAGGATCTCCAACCTTGAGAAACTTGGAAGCAACTTCTGGAATTTCCTCCAGATCAAAGCTGTCATCCTTGGAAAGGTACACCAGCAGCGATGTTACTTCATCAAGGCTCAGCACACGATATGCAAAAGCGATCCAGTGCAGCAGCTTAGATGCAATTTTCTGGCGAGCAACGGGCATTCGACGCTGACATTCGTCCAGCATGATCTCGTATACGCCGTGCAATGTCTCTGGCATTGGACGCGCAAGCACCTGAAGAACAGCTCCCTCGCGACCGAGTGCGTTGAGCCTCTCTAGAGTATGTTCAGCATACAGCAAGTCTAGCGTTTTCATATACTGTTAGAATCACTTTCTTGGACGGTAAAATTGGCGCTTCTAGACTTACTCGGTGACACTTCTTCCACCTTTTCCGCAATTCTCTGCTGAACATAGCGTGAGAACTTCTTCAAATAGCTCAGATCATTAATTCGATGCCACACGAGCGCCTTGAAGTCCTGCAGCTGCTTTTCCTTTATGACTTCAATGGTGCTGACCTCAAACTTTTCTGTCAGTTGCTGCAGAAGATCTGGGCGTGTCGTGACAACAATCGCCATCCTGAACTTTTGCTCTCTCACAAGTCTTACGAACTCGAGAAATTCAGCAAAGTCAAACATCTCATCCAGGCCATCAAACAGGAGGAAAAGGCGGTTTGGAGAGTCCTTGCTGAATGCTGGACCGAGTATCTTGAGCAGCAAGTCCCGCCAAACGAAGACATTGTAGTAAACCTCGTCGCGGACCATCTCTGCATTGATCCTCTCGCAAAGAGGCACACTCTGGTCAACTACCTGAGTGATGGTGTTGATCAACCCGCTCCTGAACCAGCTCAGGTCTTTTTGCTGCTCTCGGTAGTAGAACTGGGTTACACAGGTACGCTGGGTCGTGTCCTCCCTCGCATTGCTGTAGAGTTTGTCGTACACTGACGCCGCAATATGGCTTTTGCCAGTCCCAGGAAGTCCCGATAAGGCAAGGACTGGCTTCAGGGCAGTGGTGTCTTCATCTCGTCTGATCCATGCCTCCCACTCAGGCTGGGCAAAGACCCAAGTGCAAGTGTCAGGGATCAGTGTCTCCTTCAAGACCCTGTATTCATGACCTTCACCCTCGATATCTGGCATTCTGTTTCGAACCTGGTTTGCAGAAGCTGGCTTTCCAGCGTCCTGGTTGGATGGCTTCCCTTTGTGGTCGTGCTTTGCGTTCTGTTCTGTGAATGCCTTGAGAAGCTTGGCAACGTCGCTGCGAATACTGCCTGTATCTTGACTGATGTTGAACATGACCTCCTTTTGCTCCTCCAGCATTTGTGTGTGTGCTGTCTGATTGATTTGCAGCTCAACACTCATTTTCTTGAGTTCCTCGCTGTTACCAAGGATGGCAAACTCTGTGGCGTTTTGTAGCCGGGCAAGAGATTTATCCATCGTCTTTCGGGCACCGCCTAGGTCGCTATCTTCACCCTCGATCAGGTTGGTGATCCATTTCTCTGCAAGTCATGTGAGTATCCTAGCATTTCTCGTAGGAGAGTCCAAATGCCCGCCGGGATGCTTACTGAAACGGCCAAGTTCTATGTACTTGTGCGCATAGCCAGTCAATGTCAAGAAGGAGGTAAAAACGTCCATGAGACAGTTCTGGTACGCCTTGTGTGGTGGCAGCCGGGTCTCCAAGATGACTACGCGCTGCAGGAAGCTATTCATATCGTCGAAGAAGACGACGACGACGTCATAATCTGCTGACACTTGCCTGCAAGCCTAGAGCAAGATACATGAATACAATCAGTTTTGGAGTTTCTACCAGATTCGTAGCCATCTTCATCAAGGGGCATTACCGAAAGAAGGTATGTTATGGCGGTGCCAATAGCGGCCGCTGGGGGAAATGCGGGAACAGCCGCGCCGATGAGATGTTGAGCCCCTTTCTCGATGTAGTCGATGTTGGCCGCAAAAAGGCTTCGCAGCTTATCCACTTTCTTGCTGTTATGTCGAAACTTATGGAAGGAGTTCATCTCATTCGTTCCAAAGTCGATCATGGCTTGAACATTGTTGAACTTGGGCTGCAGGTCAAACCCTACAATGCCCTTGTACTCCTTGAGAGCCTGCTTCCAGAGATCGGCAACATCGCGATTATCCTTCTCCAGGTCTTCTGGCAGTACTTCCTTCTCCCTTTCATTGGTCGCCATAATGTCAAAGAGGGGCAAGGATTGGCAGGTGGAAAATAGGAAGAAGGAGGATAGACTCTCTTCCTAGAGATGGCTATATAACAGCTAGAATAAATAGGTAAGAGACCATCGCCGGGGCCTAATCCCCTCTTAAAGTATTTGAAACTAGCTGTCAGCATGAACCGTAGCAGCTTCGGGTTCTCTGTACAGCAAGACTTCCCTCAGCCTCGTAGTCAACGTTGATTGAGCCTATCATGTCTATTAGCGGTATTGCCCGTGCATGTTGCCTACATGATCTCCAGCTGATGATCCAGTCTAGCGGCCCCTGTACGCTTAGCGCGTACGCAACAGACACGATATGTTCCTTCAGGCCGTCAGCCTTCTCAAGACGTGACACAAATCTCAACCAGCCTGTGAGCTGCCACAAAGACCTTTGGACATAGAACAAGGCAACGCATCCTGCTCCTTCAAAACAACACCCATTGTTCAGGGCATCCTGAACTTGACAGCGTCGAGCAAACAGTAGATTGTTGCGGATGTGTTTGCTCAGACTTGTCCTCGACTCTTAAGTGCTCGCCGATCCGAAATGGTAGACTATTACCAACCATAAACCCCGCAGCAAACAGATTATTAAACAACTTGGAAGACATTATCACCCCAAATGCACGACAAGACGCCGTCCTCTTCCACCCTCTGTCTGTTGCTATTTTTACATCCTATACTGCGCTATCATTGGGTCAACAGGCACTTCAAGGCGGAGATGCCGAAGCGGAGTCACACAGTGGAAAGACTTTGTGAGATGAAGGCGATCCTAAAGCGGCTCAAAGATTCGGTGTCGTAAATTGTCCACCAGTCGGTCGATTTGTGTGGAAGGGCTGCACTAGAGCAAACACGGGATGCTGATGGTGGCGCAATCCTGTGCAGCCTCCAATGCAACGCCAAGGTAGAAGCGGGCTGGCCCGGTTTGCTATCCGTAGTGAAGCCTATCATTGAAACAGGGTTGTCAAGTGGTTGAAGCGGCTAGAAGGGTGGCAGCACGAGGATGAAGCTACGGCAAGGTTTGAGTTTAGTTCTGACGCCCTAGGGACCTGACTGCCTGAATCATGCAACCTGCTTCAGTCCTTCTGCATGAGGATGTCGCGAGACGATGGTTCGTATTGCTGGCCATGCCGCCCCGCGATACTCTCGCATTGGTGCGGCCAAGCTGTGATTAGGCCCAGTGTTCCATGTCTGGCTTCAACCGTACGATTTTGTCAACCTGTCGTGCAACTACTTCAGACACTGCAGCATTTCACAATTACCAGGCTCTTTTCTCCGTCACCTTACGGGTTTCCTTCACAACAGAGAGGCGTCACTGCGGAAGTCCTGGACCATACCTAGAAGTGCAATGCCCTAACCATCAGAGTTTACCTACATCCACAGCCTTCGGGGGGCCACTATGCAGTTGGTGTAGTTTCATTACGCACACAAAATCTTGTGCTGTACCTACCTCACATACACATGTAGAAGCGCCCACTCGTCAGTTTCTCATTTCACCGGTTCATTCTGGAAGTGCTCATGTTAGCCATTCTATTTGCGGGCAAAACCCCTTGATACAGACGACCGAGGCCTGGCTATATATAATAGAGCAGCATCCAGTCAAAGATAAAGCGGAACACATATAACGGACTGGGTATAGCGATGAACACTAAACAAATCAGTACAGCAGTACAGTGACAAGACTGCGGAGGCATGTCATATGCTCCAGGATGCGTATACCAACCAAACAGAAAGACTAAGGAATAATTCTAGCAGCTCTCATCAAACCAAAAGCCTCTTCGTAATTCTTGAGCACATCCGAGCAACTCTCGAACCCTGCAGCCCTTGCCTTGGTCAGGTCATACTGCCGGTCGAACACGGGCAACGACGTGAGCACATCCATAAACTCCCAGCTCGCCTTCTGGATGATACCAGGCATCAAGCCATGATGGGTCTCGAAGCTTTCCCATTCGTCGCGATGCTGCGCCACGTACGCTGCCAATACGCTGCCACACTAAAGCCGGCGGATTCCTCAGGGGGGACGCCGGCGAGGCCAAACATGTCGCAAATAGACGCCCATTTCTCAGCCCAGTTGTTTCCTGCAGTGACCGGAGAATCTCCAACGTTATAGATCTCTCCATTTGGTGCGTCCTTTAGCCCGGAGGCAAATATGTGTGCTCTAGCCAATGATCTCTGTCCAATCTCGGTATAATGGCTGTTGTAAGCAGCTATAGGGCCAGGATATGGACTCGTCTTCTTCCCTTTAGAAGAGTCTCGGTGACGGTAAGCATAGAAGCTAAGAAAAATACCGAGAGCCTGAACATAGTTCATCACGTTGCCGCCACCCGGTACGAAGCCAATCTATCGGATATTGATCAGCGGACAGCCAATATCATTCTTGCTAGCAGAAGCGGTTGTTACCACTAGATCCGGACGAATCTCAGCGAAGCGCCAATTCTTGTCAGCGGAGAGCCTCTGTAGTGCATCGTACTGGGCATAATAGAAGACTTGGTCTTGGTATGGCTGTGGGATACGCGGGTCCGTTTCCTTGGCTGGAACTTTTGGAAATCCCAGCTGTGGAACATGCACAAACCCGTACGACTATCTCAGATGGAATCAGTATCGAAAAACCTATCCATTGACCATGGGTGCAAACAACCTTGCCGCCCGTTTGTAGAGTCCAGAAGCGCAGGTTTGGACTGAGTCGCTCGACTGCTTGGACAGCTGTTTCAAGTATGCGGACGTTGAACTCTTTGAGAATGTCAAATCCAACGAAATCCGAAGCTCCAGCGGGCTGAATGTATGCTGCGAAAGCGTGAGGTTCCGCCCTTCTCCGGAAATAGTTAAAGAAGAGGTTACCGAGTCGTACCAGCAAAATACACGTCAGTGATATCCCCAATGCCGTCGATATCGGCCAGCTTGGCCACGACGTCGTCCACGGTCGTGGTGAGATCTACCCCGTAAGCCAGTGTCAGGCGGCTATCATCCGGCAGGAAGGATTTTGCTCGATCCAATGGTTGCTTTGTGACTCCGATGACGCGGTTGAATGTTGTAGCTGTTGGATATGTGAGCGCTTCCCGCACTATGGCCCATCCGGTGATGCCAGAAGCTCCAAATACCAAGGCGGTGCGGTCTGCCATGGCAGTGGCTGGAGACATGATATGTGTCAGTGTTGGTTTTGAGGTTGATTGGGGATAGAGTTCATGTTTGTAGCTGGATGCTAGTCATTCAAGAGCGTGATATCACGCGAATATATTTTTTATCCTCGATCGCGCAACGCAGCACATCGAGCGATATCCCGTTCGTCAATCCACATCTCCATCTCGATTCACTTGCAGATAAACTGTCCGCCTGTCCATTCAAGCGGACTTTGCACAATAGCCTTAGCTGAGGTTGACGGGATCCCCCGTCATTTCGAAAACGCTCAGTTTTGATCAAAGCATCTCCGGAGCGGGACGCAAGGCCGCCTTTCTTGTTGGGAGAACGAAGGCAGCGGAGCCAAAGCGAGCCTCGAAGCCGCAAAGGTTCGAATGACCCGACCCTGCTGTCTTTCTTCGGACCCCCGGAGGGCGGACAAAGCGGCGCAACTTTGGGCCTCAGCTGATCGTGCCAGCATCAAGAGGACGTCCTGCCGTAGTCTCTTGTTCCGCTGCTCCGCCAGAACTTTCGGAAGCGATGAGGAGTTGCATGGTCCGCTCGCAATCTCCGCACACTAGGTGTCAGCGTAAAGGTCATGTATGGCTCAATGAGTCTCCAGCCTCTTTTCCACGCCGGATGGCTGCGGACATCAAATCGCCTAACTCGTCCTGTGCCATTCAAATGCTTTACAAGAACGATGTGAACGCAGTTGCTCCCGAGCCCAACTAACTGACTGATATGTCATTTTGTTCAGCATGCTTCTATCCTAGGAATGAATCAATTGGTCCTACACCTTAGGAGAAGTGTATAAGCCTCACCACGGTTTACCTTGCTGCTACAGATCGCGAAATTGTCTTCCGCCCTGAAAATGCAGCTTTCGGTGTTATGTAACCCGTCTCCCGCCTCTCGCAGACGGAAGGCGTCGGCCCGAGATGCGCAGGACCCGCCTCGCCAGAGCGCAAGTATAAAATTTCGTCTCGCAGCCGAGCTTTTTAGATTTTCTTTTCTTCTTTTCTTCTTTACGTCGACAATACTTCAGTATGTGCACCCCCAACTGCTCGCCTCTTCTACCGCGAAAATGCCTTGCTAACGCACTTGCCAACAGGAGAATCATTTCTATAGTATTCGTCTCTCGCTTTGGTTCCCAAAAGAGCCATCGAATCCACCCTGGTTGATGATTGCATATCCTCGGCATCCAAGAGTGAATACTACCTTGGTCCTCTCGCACCGTCCGCAAGGATGGCGGCAATAGCCTTGTGCTTCTGCTGTATAGAGAGTTGCTCTTCTCTTGATGATCTCGACCCTGTCGATGGCTGCCTTTGGGCCCGTTGACAGGGTGGATGTCGATGGACGTCTGACAGGCTGCTTTCCCTCTTTTCATTGCATCTCCAAGGCTTGCCTTGGATGTGAAGAAGAATTCGATCCACCCTCCACACCTTGCCACTTGTATATCCATGCCGAAAAATCATTGGTTGTGTTCAAATCTATGTGCTGTGCTACTCCCTTGGCTTGGCCACCCGCCAATAGCTTTCCCGTTTGAGGTTGCGAAGCCGTTTGCCGAACCAGATGACTGGCAAAAAAGTCGAGCAGATGGCCAGAGCGACGAAGGCCACGCTGATGAAGCAATTTTGCAGTCCCATGCCGTCCAGCCAAGGCGTTATGCCATAGTTGATGGCAAAGCTCATCGTGTTGCGAATGATGATGCACGATGCCAGGCCATCTGCTGATACCTCTCGATACGAATCAACGAGATATGCAATCGACAACGTGATGCCAGCTGTGCTGCAGGCCGCAAGGACGCACATGGCCATGATGAGTCCAAACCAATGGACATGTCGAGCGGCCTTTTCTCGAGTCAGCATTTCCGTTGTGGAATGATCAAAAATTGCTTGCTTACCCCGACGCCCCAGAGGATCTGGCAGGCCGGCACAAGTATCGTTGTCAACGCAAACAGCCAGAGGCGCTGCTCAGGCTCGAATATGCCCCGATTGCGTCGCGCAAGTTTGATGATGAACCAGTCCGAGATGATGCCGCTGTAAGCAGATCTGCGAGGTAATACAGGTTGGCGTCAGTTCATGTTTAACTGCAACTCAGCTTCCAAAGGGGTGTTCCCTACCCGAGAACAACGCCCACGACACAGGCAAGGTAGCTTAGGCCGACGATGCTAGGCTCAAAGTTGTATGGAGCACCGCCGAGGACGATTGACGAGGTTGCGTTGAGTATGTTGAACCAGATAAGATACGTGCCGTACGAGAAGCCCGAGTAGAAGACCACAGGCCACGCGATCAACCTGAGAATCTGCCAGGCGCGTGTGTGCATCTGGAATGGGCGCGGCTTGTCGAACAAAGAAAGCTTCTGCCGATAGCTCTTTCTCTCACCTTGGAGCATAGCGCTGCTGCTGTCATCCGCGGGAAGAGCCGCCGCCCCGTGGCTCTCATTGCCTACAGCTGCCCTTGTAGACGAGGACGATACTGTCTTTGCACTTGTACTTTCACGAGCGTCAGCAGCCTGAATGGTTCCGACCAACGTGCGATCATAGTTTGTCTCTTCAAGAAAGAAGAAGAGAAATACAAAGCAGACGCCGCCGAAGATAGCCATGAAGTAAAAAGGCCACCTATAACCCATGCCGTCATTGATGAAGCCGCAGATGACAGGCGCAAAGTAATTTGAAGTCGCCAAAATCCATGCATACCATCCCATGTAGGTGCCTCGCTCATGGGCAAAGTACATGTCAGTGATGGATGTCTCTGGCAGCGCTTCAATCGGCGCGGCGACGAAGCCGGCAACAATGTTGCGGGCAACCCACTGGCCTTGGCCTTTGGCAAAGGGGCTCCAAGCGGAGACAGCCTGCTCAAATGGTCAGTATTAGAAGACACGAGGATGAGTTTCCGTCGCTTACCACGATGCCTAGCATGGAGAGCAGGTAGGTTATCCGTTTGCCGTACTGGAGAGCAAATGGCTGCCAGAAGAGCAGGCCCCAGCCACATAACAAGAACATGTAGCCTGTCCCTTGGTTGAGGTCGCCAACTGTACTCGAGAAATGTTGTTAGCAGACCACTGGAGGTTGGTCTGGGCACACATTGGTCTTGGTCTCGTACCGCTGACATGCAGAGCTGTGGACAGCGGCACCAATAGCGAATACACAACGGATAAAGCCATTCCATTGAACAGTGTGTAGCTGTAGCGCAGCAGTTACGGATTTTGTTAGCAGGCGCAATTACCAGCTCAGGGTGGGCAAACTCACGCAATCAGGCAGATGAGATGCTGACGCTTTCGCCATGGCGACCAGTTCAGAGGATCATTTACATCGGTCGACGGTGTGGGGATGAGTATAATGTCGTCTTGGCTCGAGGCACGGCGTGTTTGGGTGTTGTGGTCGATGTCAACGAGGAGGACCGTTCCGGGGACCTGAGACTCGTCGACTTGGGTGAGGTGGCGCTGCATGGTGATACGCGAAGCAATTCATCGAAAGCTGTCTTCGAATGCTCAAGAAGCCCAAGACTGCGGCATTGAGAATGAAGAAGCGAAAGCAAAAGCAGACCCAAGTGGTTGCAGAGGCGGGAGATTTGCGACGCGTTATCATCCCAGCCATATCTTGCTGGCTTGTACAACTGATAGCAAGTAGGTAGGTAATACAATGGGCATCCGTCTGAGACATTCGCATCGGATTCGGATCGGCATTCCATCGACGTCACAAGACCAAAACAACATGCTCTGCTAAGGCAAATAAAGCAGTTGAATACAAGCGACTTGTTCGCCGACGTGCCGATCTCGTTCCCTGGACTGGACTAAGCCTGTAATCCTACATCGGAACTGTGGGCGAGGCATTGATAAGAGAATTCGCATCGTCAGTTTGGCGATGCGCTTCGGTCCCGGCGGCATAGCTTATCATCAACACATACAGGGTGACATCAAGAAGTAGCCATGGGGGATATCTGCCAAGCAGAGAGAAAAGAAGTGAACGCACTGGGATCACCAAACATGGAGTATGTGTCTCCACTACCCGCCCGCTTTACTGATCACATTTTCATGGATGACTTTTTATCACAACTCCTCCAATGGAGGAGGCGAGGAGTGACAGATGACAAAAATGTCCTGCTTAGGTTCTCAGAACATCCATGGTCTTTAATCTCGATGGAAAGTGAGTCCTTGGTAAGCAAATGATTCCGTTACTTTGGCGGCATTATCGAATCAACACTGCGGTGTCGTACAACGGTCCAGAATAACCTACACCCGTGACTGTCTGTTATATAGCTTCGACCCCATCTTGAAGCCCAGCATCTCTAGCTATTTCTTGGTAAATTTACCTCTCTCGCCAAACGGATTTGCATAACACCTTGTTTAGTTGCTGTTTAGTGCCAGCGTCTGGTAACATGTTCCTGCCATTCCATTTGGACGCTTTCCTCACGTTCAGTTGCTCTTACTGTCTCCGCCCCACGTTTTGTGCTCCCAGCTGAATCGCTTTGCAGATTGAGAGAAGCTACCTAGGTAGGTATGAAGTCCTCCTACAAGCTCTACGGGGCACCTGTGAAACATCTCCATTCAGCTCTGTCCATTTGAAACGGATCTCACTCTCGTCCTGTCACCAATAACCAGCCCATTCTCAACGGCACCATCCGGTGCATCTCGGCAAGCTCCGGCGCTCCGCCCGTGGGGAATCGCGATAAGGCGGGGCATCTGGGGGGCCGTTGGGTCGGAATTGGGAGCATGTCATCATCCTGTGCCTCGTGCCGTCCTTGATCTGAGAACGTACATCTTCATTCAAGCAATCGCTTCATTCATACTCGCTTCTTCAGTTGTACAAGGCATCAAGAAGAGAATCACGCAAATATGGCGGCCACTCTTGAGTCCGACATTCTGTACCTCAAGAGCCTTCGGGCCGTCCGAGAGCGCTCGCGGATCGTGCTTGAAGCGGCCCGAAACGGTGGCCTCAGTAATTTTGAACTTGACGAATCGCGGATGAAAGAGACGGCCGAGTTTGTTGCCGGTGTCATAACGGTGAGTGCGATGGTAGTTACCGGGAGCTTTCGGTCTTGTTTGTTAACACGCGCGTGATGCACAGCGAGACTTTGGTCCCGACCGATATGCAGAGATTCCGCCCCATGGTCGATGGGAGCATTTCAGCATCGGCGGCATTCCGCGGCTGGAGAACATGGTGCAGAAGTGGCAAGACAGCGAGGTCCCCGATGTGGAAATCACTCGGCGCCTGATTGACCTCTTCTTCGTGTCTGTGCTGCTCGACGCTGGCGCGGGCGATACCTGGGCGTTCCGCGAGCCTGGAGGCGACAAGGCGTACGGCCGCAGTGAAGGCATCGCGGTCGCCTCGCTGTACATGTTCAACGACGGGGCGTTCAGTTCATCTACGGAGGGCAACAAGGCCACAGTGGACGGTAGGCATTTCTTAGCATCCAACCTTTTTCTCGACAGTCTTGCCAGGCAGCTGACGGGACCTTTTATGCAGGACACGCCCTCAGCAAACTGACCGAAGATGCTTTTGTCCACCACTTCCAGGTCGGCCCGCAGAATCCGATCGTTGGCTCTGCATCCAGGATCGAGCTCCTCAACAGCTTTGGAAAGTCGCTGCTCTCGCTTCCAGAGATTTTTGGCGCAAATGGCCGACCAGGGCTGCTTGTTGGTAAGTCTTATTGCTGCATCCATAGCCCATACCCGAGCTCCACTAATTCAGCATCCCCAGATCACTTGCTCGTTATCAGCAAGAACAATGATCTAGACTACGAAGCCCTCTGGGATATTCTGCAGAGGCTTCTTCTCCCTGCGTGGCCGTCTAATCGCCCGCGAATCAACGGCCACCCTATTGGGGACGCATGGCCTCTTCGCGTATTACAGGAGAGATCTGGCAATAGCGAGAATCCAACGGCGGGAATCCATCCGTTCCACAAGCTCACCCAATGGCTCGGATATTCCCTCACCGTGCCGTTTATGAAGGTCCTCAAGCGCCAATGGGTCAACATCGACAAGGGAACCGGTTTGCCCGAGTATCGCAACGGAGGCCTCTTTGTCGACATGGGCGTCCTGAAGTTGAAGCCAGACGTTCTCGCCCAGGGACTCGAGGCCTCGGGTCAGGCGCTGCCGCTCTTCTCGTCCACCGGAGACGTGATTGTGGAATGGCGGGCAATGACGGTCGCTCTCCTGGATGAGCTGCATAAGCACATCAATGATCTATTGGCGCCCCGGGGAGTTTCCCTCTCGCTGCCGCAGCTGCTGGAGGCTGGCTCTTGGAAGAGCGGCCGGGAGCTGGCTGCCAAGCATCGGCCGGAGACTCGATCGAGCCCGATATTGATTGATGGCGATGGAACTCTGTTCTAGACCAGCCTCACTCATGACAGTGCATGCCGATACTCATGGCCAATGACGCTGGAGTAATGCACTCGACTCATCCTCCGATTGCATCCTACAAATACCTAGTATGTTGAGTAAATCACTGTTCTCGTCTGCATTGTTTCTCGCCCCTCTCAATTGATGACTTGTATGTATTACAGATTGTGACACACAACGGCCTGGGCTCTGAAGTTGCCAGTAATAACCCATTTATGTCTCAGCAAATAGATACTCCGTACTCCGTATGACCAGCATGATAAGAAGGGCAATCTGACATGGCCCAGCAACGCAAAATGAACCCTAGGTGTGCGGGGTTCGATCGTCGTGCATCGCCTATGATTCGATGCGAATTGACCAACATCTGAGGCATGTGCATTAAGACGAGTCGGCATAACGTATTTAATCCGCCGAAATCCTCTAAGAGGCAAGTAAACTCCATCACCAACAAAGGCACAAAAGAACAGTCATTCGTTACGCAAGAAAAGAGAGAGAGAAAGCAAAAGAAAGAAAGAAAAGGGACACGATGAGCCAAGACCTTGCCCTCCCCCGGCTTCTCTGCCTCCACGGCGCCGGTGTCAACGCCCAAATCTTCCGCATCCAGTGCCGCGCCATCATGGCCCGGCTCAAGGACAAGTTCCGCTTTGTCTTCGCCGAGGGTCCGCTGGAGGACGAGGCGCACGAGGCCGTCGTGACCATCTTTGCCGAGTTCGCGCCGTTCAAGCGCTGGCTGGCTTACAGGGACAAGCACGAGCCCATGGACGCGACCGAGGCGGCCCAGGGCATTGTGAGGCAGATCCGCGACGCGATGGACAAGGACGAGGGCACGGGAGAGTGGGCAGGACTGCTGGGGTTCTCACAAGGCGGCGTCGTCTCGGCCAGCCTTCTCTGGGCGCAGGATCACATCGAGGACGCGGCCAAGAGGCCGCTGCCCGGCGTCAATTTTCGCTTCGCCGTCATCATGGCCGCTCCCGGGCCCGTCGTGCACATTGACCGTACTGGCACGCTGCCCACGCCGCGACATCTGGCGAGTGCGGGCGATGTTATTCCTAGGTTCACGGATTGGCCCCAGGAGGACCAGGAGGACGAGACGCATCTATTGCTGACGCCAACGCTGCACGTTCACGGGCTACAGGATGCAGCGCTGGAGAAACACCGGAAGCTCTACAAGTATAGCAAACAAGGGACGGCGACGCTGCTGGAGTGGAATGGAGATCACAGGCTGCCGATCAAGACGGATGACGTGGAGAAGCTGGTGAACCGGATGCTGCAGCTGGCGGAGCGGACGGGCATGGAGTTTTACTACGACGATGACTGGTGATTCTTGATATGGAGATGTTTGTGTGAAGTGAGTGCCCGTTCATAGATTGGCATAGACGGATGGCGTATCAAATGGAATAGAAAATAATGGCAGCGTTCGATATGTATATATGGTTACACCAAGTACTTAAAGTCGAACATGAAGACAAGGCATTTTATGAAGACGCAAGAACGGATAAAGCAAAATTAGCTTTGCATTCTCATGTTCTCGTCCACCTGAGACTCTTGAACAGATCCATGCATCTTGCACAATCTGTCCTCGTCACTTCTGACATTCGTCATGCATCATGCAAGCAAGCCTCTTCTGCAGCCGCCCAGCTTAGTACCTGGCTGTCCTGATGCCCTCATAGGTAAGATTCCGTCGACAGCGATTCACAGCTATATCTCCAAGTCATGACCATCAAAATCCCAGATGGTGTTCGCCACGATGGTAACACCAACGCCATACCACCATACCAGCTTAGTCATCTCGTCCGGTCCAAGACCCCCCCGCTGAAGCTCCCGGCGCATCATGATGCTCTAAAGCTCCCCGCATATCAGTCGACAACATCGCAACACTTCACGATCAGCTACTCATTTCCTTGGGACATCCCTTCATACAGCTTTGGTAGCAATGTCAGGTTCCGAGAATCAGAAGAGTCAAGCTCCGGGAGAGCCGTATTTCCCACCGCCGCCTCCCGGCCCTCCTCCCGTCTCTACTCAGCAACAGCAGCCATATCCCCAGTTCCCTCCACCTCCGCAACAGCCTGAAGCGCAGTCTCACCAAGCCCAGGAATCGCATCATCAGAACGAGAAGCAGCAGCAGCAGCAGCAGCAGCATAATCAGGTGCAGCCCGAGCAGACCAGTCAGCAACAGCACTTTCCACCTCCGCCTCCCGGCCCCCCTCCGTCCCAGCAACAGCAATCACAGTACCAGCCTCAGTCTCAGCCGCCTCATCAGGCCTCAAACTATGCGATTCCCGCATACGATCCTGCGAATCCCGTCTTTGCGCCGCCGCCCTCGAATACCCTCAATGAGCCTGCGAGTCCGTCGGCATACCACCAGCCTCCAGCGGAAGGCCAACAACAACATCAGCACCAACAGCAGCCATACCAGCAGGCGCCTCCGTCTCCGCAGCACCAAACAGCTGGCGAGCAACAAGGACATCACAAGCTTGGCTGGGGCGAGCGTCTCTCTGCCCTAGGAATGAAGGCCGCGGCGCCCATTAATAGCATTGCGCATAAGTTGGGCAGCCAAAGCTTCCTCCCCGAGACGCTGGACAAGGAGTGCGACAAGGCCGCGACAATACTCAGGGCGTTTTGCAGTAAGTGCTAATCGATGTATTTCCTGCCAGCTGGCTAACTATCCCTCAGAAAAGGGAGTTTACGCCGACCCTGCGGCCACCTCGGTGCCCACCTCGACCGATCCCAATGCGGTTGAGTCGACCGACCGGGTCATTGATCCGACAAAGGAGAAGCCAAAGAATCGTGTCATCGTCACGATCCCGCCAAGGGTCATTTCCAAGGCCGTTGGCCTTGCCATCTTCACCACGCTTCGCGCTGGTTTTCAGGTGTCTGGTGCGACAGGCTCGGGAATTCTGATCGCGCGTCTCGAGGATGGATCATGGAGTCCTCCCTCTGGCATCCAGCTGCACTCCGTCGGCGGCGGGTTCCAGATCGGCCTCGATATCTACGACTGCGTCTGTGTCATCAACAGTAAGGAAGCCCTCGCGGCCTTCACCAACACGCGCGTCAGTCTGGGCAGCGATCTGGCCGTTGTGGCTGGTCCGTATGGTGCTGGTGCCGCCGTTGAGTTTGGTGCATCCTTAGAGTCAAAGGGAAAACAAGGACACCAAGACGGGTCCGAGGCCCAACATGAACATCCACAGCAAAATCTCCAGCCGGCAGATAACAGCAACAAGAGTCACAGGCGAAGTCTCAGCGCCAGCGCAACCAAACCTGTCTTCTCCTATGTCAAGTCACGAGGCTTCTATGCCGGCATCCGGATTGATGGCACAGTCGTTGCCGAGCGCAAAGAAGCAAACGCAGCCTTCTACGGTCAGGCCGTCACCGTAGACCAGATTCTCAAGGGCCAAGTGCCGCCCCAGGGTCCCCCCGGGATGTGGCCCGCTGGAGCTCAAACACTATACGCCGTTCTCAAAGGGGCCGAGGCCGGTGCTCTGCAAGCATCCTCCGGTAACAGCAGCCCAGGGCATCACCAACAACAAACCGCGCAAGGCTACGACAATCCTCAGGCAAGCCAAGGGCAACAACATACATCCCTTCCCTCATATGCGGAGAGTGGGCCCCGTCCCATTGATGGCGATATCAAGTACGCTTGAGGAGGAATGATCATAATGAACGAACGAACATGAGTAACTGATTGAATGACGACACATACGAGCCTGAATAGTACATTTTCGATTCCCCATGGCCTTGGCCGAGCTCCCTCATCCATTTCGGACTGTGGTGACTTGCTGATTTGTAGTCGTCCCGCGTTCTTCTGTGTAACGGTAAGAGGCGGTGCGCCACGGCGTCTCTCGAGGCTTTCCCTGCCGTCCATGGCAGAGCCATCATTGGCCTATGACCCTTCATTGTTGGCCAGTCGTCCCATCAACTCGCTTGGTCCAGTGTGTAAGACAGCAAAAGTTTGTTTGCCCGATCTTCCTTGTGATGTTCTGATTGCCGCATTGTGGCATCGTGTGCATCTGCATGGCTACTGCAGCTTTTGCCGATGTTGCCTCGTTTTCGATCTTCTCAATCCTAAGACCGTTGCGTGTCCAACACGGTGTTGCACGATTCGCAATGTGCCATCTTGTCAAAGCTGTTCTGAGTCAATTTGTGTCCCAGCTCCCGACGAATCCCTAGGTCCCGTACCTCAGCAGATCAGGGTCCTGCCGCCAGATCGAGCCTCCAGAGCTACTAGGATGAGTATTGCAAAGATCTTCAGGACATGCCCGTCCTCAGCTGGAAAGCTAGAGAATTTCGGAGCTGCCATGATATCGGCGGCGCCAAAACAGCGCGAACCGGAATCTTCGGGCTGGCGTGATCGAAGCTGGTGCAGACTCTCAAAGATGGACACGGCATCTTTAGTACGTGAAGGATACAGTTGTGGATCTTGGGTGCGAGATACAGCTATTCAGAGGACAGCTACCACAAGCCGTTGCCGAGACCATGGGCGCTTTAAGTGTAGTCGGACTGGGACCAAAGTTCAGCCTCTTCATGGGGTCTTCGCGTGTATACTTTGTCGAAAGATAGCAGCAGGTCGATGACCGGGTTTGACAAGCAACGGACAGCTTCATACCGTGCGCTTTGGCTCTCCTCTTTCACATGGCAAACTTGTTTGCTTCAACAAGTGCCAGCTGAGCTCATCGCTGACCTTTTGCTTTCTGGCATGTCTTTCGTGTTCAGTGACTCATCGTGCGTTGTTAGTGCAACCACCGATGGCAAGTGTCGACTGCGAAGCTGAGCATCTCTGCCAAGTGGATGCCATCCATATCTTGTCGATACCTCGCTCTTCGCTATGTTAACACAAACTTAGCAATATTAGCCATCGGCCCTAACATCGATACTACCAATCACCTCCCTATCCTATGCTTCGCAGCCGAGGAGTCCAAAAGTTGTTCAAGCAACTCGACCAATCCGAGGGGCACAAACTCGGAATCTTGTAGCCGCAGACACAATCTACCCCGGTGTCAAATCGCTCCATATGCGCCACAGCCGTTTCCCGTCAATTGTTTAGAAGTTGATCCCTGCACCAGGCGCCTGGTAGGCGCAGTCGTCTCTTTCAGCTAGGTAAGACACAAAGGCCGGCCCATGATTGACTTTCAGCCACAAAGCGGCCGTCCCGACTCGATGGGTTCTGCAGCTGAAGACTACTGCAGAGTATGAGTGCCTGCATATATCCAATTGGGCGAGCATCAGGACAGGGGATGCGTACTGGAAGAGTTCGTCCAGGGTTACGCAGGACTTCCCGTTTCAGCTCCTTTTGCGTGGTACTTATCGACACGTTCTGAGTGAGAAAGAATGTGTGGTATTATATATGGAGAACGGCCAGTTGGAAACCACTCGATGACAGGCCTTGTCCTCTTCTTGCTTCTTTGTTCTCTGTTTTTTCTAAGGCAAGATTAGCCTTTCATCTGCTTCATATTGAACATAGAAAACATTTAAAGAGAACATTGCTTCGATATGCCTCGACTCCTCTCCTCTCGCGACACAATTCGCAACGAGCTCATCGTCGTCTTCGGCGAGTTCTGCGGCACCTTCATGTTCCTCCTCATGGCTTTCATCGGCACGCAGGCCGCCATCGAAAACAACTCTCCCGGAAACCCTGATGCTCCTCTGTTCCCCTTTTCGCTCATGTACATTGCCGCTTCCTTTGGAACAGCAGTTGCGGTGAATGTCTGGGTGTTCTATCGAATCACTGGCGGCATGTTTAACCCTGCTGTAAGCATAATCTTCCTTGTCAAGTCCGTTCTTCTGTTCGAGGCGACTGATGGAAGGTCAAAAAAACAGGTCACACTTGGACTTGTTCTTGTTGGCGCAGTCTCACCCCTTCGAGGCCTCCTCATCTTCCCAACCCAGCTCGTTGCCGCTATCGCCGCGGCAGCGGTTACCGACGCCCTCCTTCCAGGACCTCTCCTTGTCGCCAACAAGCTCTCTTCAGGAACAAGCATCTCCCGCGGCCTCTTCATCGAAATGTTTCTAACCGCGCAGCTCGTCATCACGGTTTACTTTCTCGCCGTGGAGAAGCATCGGGCCACCTACTTGGCTCCCCTAGGCATAGGCCTGGCCGTCTTCATCGCGCACATTTGCGGCACCAACTATACTGGGACGTCCATTAATCCTGCACGATCGTTTGGACCGGCGGTGGTTACGGACTTCACGGGATATCAATGGATCTACTGGCTAGGGCCGTTCTTGGGCTCTTTCCTTGCCTTTGTCGTGTATACGATCCTCAAGTGGATGGAGTATCACACTGCCAATCCAGGCCAGGACGACGACACCGCGGTCAAGAAGACGCCTGCTGGCCTTGCCGTGGCGACAAACGACCGTCAGTACCGCAACGGAAGTGAGAGCGGCAAGAATCGCTCGCCATCTGAGCCGCGGGATAGCGGAATTGCGCATACGAGTTCAGCGCCTCAGGGTTTTGCGGCCGTATAGAAGGATGGCAAAAACCTCATATGGGAGAGAAAAGTAGGATGGGAGAACGCCCAAAGTCAGGGTACTTGAATAGGTCATGGACGAGTATGGGCGTACAGACTGCATGCTTGCTTCGCCAAGGAACTCACGCCGCAAACTCACGAAAAGTCTCCATGTTCTCAGTATGATTCCATATCGTCATGTATACATGTATCATCTTGTATTCTATGATATAGCCGGCAACGCTTTTCTTGTAAACATAATGCCTCTTATATACCGATCCATCCGTGGCGCACGTCACTCCTCCTCGGCCAACTCGTCGGGAAACCATCCATACACCTCCAAGTCAACGGTATACTCTCCCATCGCAGTCCTTGTCACTTCAACGCCTTCCCTCTGCAACTCGACGGCTTGGTTCGCCGCACCCGAAGGTTGCGATCTTAACACCACCAATTGTCAACACAGATCAGTACAACACAGAGGAGGTCATGTGTTGAAGCATAGAAGAGACATGTCAGATATGACAAGACCCACCTTGGTGACACGGCTCCTTTAGAATTGATCACCCTCTGCCACGGTACATTCGTACTGTTGAACCTCGCGCTCTCGTCTTGTGGCAAATGCTTCATACAAACACCAACTTGTCTCGGTCTCTGAGCTACAATTGGCAGTCTCTCATTAGCATCATTCACCACAGCAATCCCACCCAGAACCCAAGGTAATGACCAAGTATGATAAAGAGGAAAAGAGGATGTAACTCTGCTTCCTCTAAGTGAGGGTCGAAAGTACGTACGTGTGCCTACAAGGTATGCAATATGCGCATACGTCGTCACCTTTCCGTACGGTATCTGTTGAGCGGCGGAATAAACTGCGTGGAAGAAAGCCTGCGCTTCGTCCGACCGAGCCATGCTCTGAACACCAGCACTGAAGAGAGTATAAGACGAAGAGGACAGAAATAGTCGTTTGCTTGTGACAACGGACAGAGTTCTGTTGGATGAGGAAGTGGTCAGTCAAAGGGCGCGCGTGCATCGGGGCGTTTGGTGATCTTGGTGGGGTCTGCGAGTTGAAGGGTGTGGCAAGTTGGTCTATTAGGTAAGATGCTAAACGCATACTGCCATGGGAAGACGTAAGAGCCAAATATTCACTCTCTTTAGAGAACATTTCCTTTACGCTATATCTGGGGTATAAATGGTCACTATCATGAGCATATAACTAGAGAAAAGATACTGTTGCGGTAGGTATGGAGCTGTCCAACGGGAGCAACTTCTTCCTTGCTGAGCCCATGAGCAGCACCAACAAAAGCCTTGTCAACATGAGGTCCGCGGTCGGGATATCTTCACGGCACAGTTAAGGATGATAATTATATCCTAGAGCCTCGTCAGATGACTTTAATCCCAAACATCCCATCTTTCTATTTTCTAAGAGCAACAGGAAATTTGCTGAGGAATCACTTCTCCCAATCCAGACTGCATGGCGAACTACACTAGTAAAACACCATCAGTGCTTTTATGTACTCCACATCTTGAGGATCAAGCCAGACGGTCACTAATCCGTACGAGCGATGGCAAAACGAAAGTATATGGACTCCTGCCATATTAGGCCCATCTCACATTCAACACACGAGGAACAGAGAGTCCAGCTGCAAAGTACAAATCGATAATTTACAAGTTTGCAATTTCATCACATCAACAAAGTATCATAAGCGTGGCCATCGACTCCCCGCCAGATGCCATCTGTGTCTGCCTCTGTGATTTTATCGGCTCTTCTCCCATGGAAAGCATTGGCCCACAGCCCGCAGCATCAGAAAAATGAGAAACAAAATGCGAAATAACGAATCGCCTCCTCCTGCGACGTACACGATAGGACGAACAGACAATGAGACGGTAAAAAAGAAGATATGGTAAGACAAGATCAAAGGAAAACATATAAGTAAAACAGACGCGCATCATAACATGCCAACAGCCATCTAGCAAGTGCAGATAATGCTGTAGTTTTGCTCGCTCAAGAACTGAATAAAAACAATAAAATGTCGTATCGACAAGAGGACGAATGAACAAAAAGTATATGTAAAAGTGTTAAGCACTCCTGGCTGCGATGAACGAAACCAAAAGAACATGAAAATGCAAACACGCAGCAACAGGACATATGTTAATAAGATATACTTTCTTCCTCTTCAAGCCAAAGAGGCATTAGACAGGAGGGGCATGCATCATGACAGGTTGACATAGCGAGGTCTCATCGTAAACAAGAAGCATAGAACAAGAAAACGATCGATCCAAAGCGGGCTGCAGAAGGAGGCAGTGAGTTTCCTGCGAGGCGCAAAGAGTTGGGGTATCGTCCTGCAGTTCTCACGCTTCCAGTTTGCGTCCGCCATGGGAGCGTCCGCCATGACAGCGTCAACGCTTAGAAGCAGTTCAGGCTGCCCTTCTTCTTCTTGTTCTTGCTGATGGCCTGCATCCTCTCTTCCAGCTGCTTGCGAGCAGCCTCTGCCGCCTGTCGCTTCTTTCGCTCCTCTTCGACCGCCTGCATGCTCCATCGGTTGTCCTGCGACTGGTCGACCGGTCGCTCCTTGAGCTCCTTGACCTCGGCTTCGAGCTCTTGGGCGCGCTTCTTCCACGCGTCGCAGTCTGCCTTGACCTTCTTGGACTGCTTCTCTAAATCGCTCAACGCCTCTTCCAGCGTCTGCGTCAGCTGGCGCTCGGCGCTAAGGTGCTTCTCAATACTACGGATGCGAGCTTCTTGGTCCTCGGAAATCTGAGCAAGGTTGAAATTGTCCTTGCTAGGTGGGCGTGTTGATGTGGGAGAGCTGGGTCCGCCATAAGGCAGAGGGGGGAGAGGGACGGAGGGAGGAGGCGATGGCAGAGAATTGTGCGAAGAGCTCTTGCGAATGGTCGAGTTGGAGTTGGATCGCTTGACATCGCTGCTCGCCAGTTCGTTGAACTTGATCTGTTCGTCCGTCGTTAGTCGCGTTCAGCAAAGTGAGAGGGAAAGCAACTTACCTGGAGCGCGGCGTACTCCTCGCGTACGGCTTCCAGCTCTGATTGGAGCTTGAGTCGTGAGCACAGCGCCTCGTCAAGCTGAGCGTTACGCTCGGACTGCAACGAGCTCAAGCGGTTGTTGGTGACCTGAACCTCGTCAAAGTTGTGCTGCAGCTGCTCTTCGAGCTCCTCGATGAGACGGGAGTTCTTCTTGTTGCGGCCATCGAGATCGTCCACCTTGGCCTTGACGGCGGCAAGCTGGTCCGTGAGGGAACCGGACTGGGCGTCTGCGTTGCCAGGGAGCATATTTGCAATCGCCTTCTGGACTCCCTCGAGATCCCGGACTAGTGAGTCATTGATTTCCGAAAGCTCCGTCACATGAGACGAGAGCTCGCCGACCTTCCGGTGCTCGGCCTCGAATGCCTTTTGGCTGGCCATGAGAGACTCAATGCGCTCGCCCAGCTTCTCCAGGGGGATTTCTGCGCCGAAAGCGGCTGCAATCTGGGTTGCAACCCTCGTCAGTTCATCCCGCGACTGAGCAAGCTCCGACTCCAGCTTCAAGATAGCTTCCGAATGCTCAGTCATGAGCACCTCCACCTGCTCCTCGTAGCTAGTCTGTTCGTGATTCTTCAGTTCGGCAAGCTCCCGAGCGTGCGCCTGCTTGAGTGCCTCCATCTCCTCTTGGTGAGCCTTTGTTGCATCTTCGTGGCTGGCAATGAGCTCCTCCAGCTTGGCGGAAAGCTCCTGGTGGCGAGCGGTCGTCTCGGCCGTGACAGAGCTGTGGATCTTGGACATGTCGTCCATTGCTGCTCGAGCAGACCGGTGGAGAGATTCAAGCTCCGCCACCTTGGCGTTGTTGCTGCTAATGACGGCCTTGTACTCGTCAATCTCTGCACGCAAAAAGTCAATGAGCTCCTGCTGCCTGATGATCTCTTTCCTGGCCTCATCGACATCGATCTCGGCAGATGCTCGAGCCTCGGACTCGGCAAGCTGGGCATTGGCAGCCTCGAGTTGAGCTTCCAGTTGCTGGATGGTCGCCTGCATCTCTTTCTCAGTGGTTCGCATGGAGACTAGGGCAACGTGGTGCTTGTTCTCCCATCCTGCCAGCTCAGCCTGCAATGTCGACACCCTCTCGTTGTATGGTACAGCAGCCTCCTCCTCCTCGCTCGCCATGAGCTCTCTGGTGGGGGTTGATGCCACAGATTTACGGAGAACCTCCACCTCGCTTGTCAACTCTCGCTCACGAGCAGCATGTGCCTCGCGAAGGTCGAGCAGCTGCCTCTCGCTCTGCTCCAGCTGGCCTCGCAGGGCGGCAACCATTGACATGTCAACAGGAGAAGCTTTCAAGCTAGATCGCTCACGCGCCAGGCCCGAGATGATGGCCATTTTGCTTTCCATCTCCTTCTTGGCTACAGCAATGTCGGATTCCAGCTCCTGGATTCGTTCGCTGCGAGATTGAAGCTCATGCATTGCTGAGTTGAGGTTCAGTTCAAATGTCTGCATCGTCTCAGGCTTGCCTTCAAAGTTCTCGGCGGCAAGGTTCCTCAAGGAGACGAAAGAACGCTGAGCACGGTCAACACCAAGAAGATTCTGGCTTGACTTTCGGCGGATGACACGAGGGCCGGTATCAACAGTCCGGGCTTTAGTGACTTCAGTCTTGAGCTCTTCAACCATGTCCAAGGCCTCATTGTGCTTGAGTTCAAGTTGGGCATACTTCAGAGCCAATTCCCTCTCGGCTTTTTCTTTCTCTTCAGCCAAGACCCTAAGTCTCTCGAGTTCCACAGCGAGCTGTTCGTTTTGCTCGGTGTGGCCGGCCAGCTGCTGCTGCGGTTGTTGTTGCTCATGATAGTCGACATGCTCGAGCTCGCCAACAGGCTCCATTCCCTCGACGACTTCAGCAGGTTCCTTCAGCTCCACCTGCGCGTGTATCTCGACGGGCTCCGGTGTAGCCATCATTTTGGCCTGTTCAACATGCTCAGACTCAGCCTCCTTCAGCTCATCCTGCCCGCGCTGTTCGTGCTGCAGCTCGATGTGCTCCTTCAGCTCCCTAGTGAGGTCCTCGACTGATGCTGCTGGCTTAGCTGTGGCAGTGTCGTCTTCCGACTCCAGGTCGAGATGAGTGGTTTCCGCCGTGATGGGCGAGTCCATGACTGAGGAAAGCTCCGAGGATAGAGACTGGGGGACCGAAGAGCGGATGTCGCCCTTGGCGTAGCCGGTTTGGACAGACTGGAAAGACTCGGGCCTAGTCTCAGTCGCTGCATCAACGGAAATGATGGACTGACGGACGCGATCAGGGTAGCGTGCCTCGTCGATGGTGTCCTGAAGCTCTGATAGCTTCCGCATCGCCTCTTCATACTTGGCGTGCAGTCTACCATAGTCATTGACGGTCGTTTCGTGTTCGGTTCGAAGGGCGAAGAGCTCCCGAGTCACTAGCTCCAGCTTGTCGGATACAAATTTGGTCTGCGCAGATGCCTGGCTTTTAACCGTTTCGTCGTTGACAGACTCGTCCGCAACCACATCGGCTCCCGCTTTGTTGGCGGCGTCTTCGTCTCTCTCCACCACGGGTGCGAGCTTCGACTTGGCTTCCTCCAATCCGTTCTCTTGGGCGTTGACTCGAGAAGAACCGTGGTCTTGGCCATCTTTGGATCCCTCGCTCGTTGCCATGTCTGAGTTGCGTACTTTGGACTCGTCCACATGGTCGAGCTCGTGCAGCAAGGCATCCAGCTTTCCCAAGCTCCGTTGCCTCTCTATGACCTGCTCGAGACGCTCGATCTCTCGCTGCATTAGCTCTGCATCCTGATCAGCCTCGGCGAGTCTTTCTTCCAGAGTTGAGATGTAATCCTCGCTTGCCGCCTCATTCTCGCGTATGCGGGAAATCTCTTTGCGCAGCTCAACAATAATGGCCGAGTTCTTCTCCTCGCCGCTTGTGTGGCCGTCCAGCTTAGCCTCCAAGTCGTGGAGGTAGCTCTCCGTGCTGGCTTCGCGGTCGGTGAGCTTCTGGATGCGAGACTGCAGCTGTGAATTGATGGTTTCAATATAGGCTAGCTTCGTTTCCTTCTCGAGAAGGTTGGTCTCCGTGTTGGATAAGGTGGTTCGAGTGCTTGACAACGACTGCTCGAGCGTCTGAATGGTCTTTTCATATTCGAGCACAACCTGTTCGACGGCCTTGGCAAACGAGTTGGAGCGATTCAGCCGATCCGTGGCGTTTTCACCTTGCAGCTCGTCCAGCTGGCGATGGTGCTGAGACTCGCTCTCCTGAGCCTTTGCCATTTCCGCAATCAGATGGGCATGGCGCTGGCTCAGGGTGTTGTAGTTTTCCTGGGCGTCAAGCAGCTGGTTTTGAAGCTCCACCTCACGCTCGTTCTGTCTTTCCGATCTCTCGCTGGACCTGTTGGCGCTACGAGGGCGGAGATCAACTTGCCCGTTGGCACTGCGGATCTGTTCGCGCAGAAAGGCAACCTCGGCCTTGAGTCGTTCGATGATGGCCGACTTATCGCCCTCTTCGACCTGCTGAATGCGGGGCTTGGACTGAATGGCGCGGGCGCGCTGGGCATACTGAACGGTGTTGAGCGTCTCGCTGAGATGGAACTCCGGTGGCGTGACGCAGGCAATCATGTAGGTGATGGCATTGCCGCCCAGCGAGTCCTGCAAGAGTCGCGTGAGCTTGGAGTCACGGTAGGAAACGTGCGCGCCCGCGTTTCGCGACGATAGCTGGCTGATGACTTTGCCGAGTGCAGCCAGTCCGGCATTGATGGATATTCCTTCCTTTGCGCGCTCACCCTGCGCACCCGTGTTTTTCAGTCTCTCGCTTCCGGCTAAATCGACAAAGTGCAGCTTGCTGTCGGTCGTCACGGAAATGTCTTGCCCGCTCATTGCCTCCAACGGCATCGAGTGGCGCTTGTCGGAGTTTGAGTACTTGTTCTTGCGCTGGACCAGATTGAGGGAGAAGACGGCGTGGGAGCGGGATGATTTGGCGTTGATGGCAGTAGCATCAGTCTGACGAATGGAGGAGCCGAACTCGAGGGCGTTGAGCAGGTCGTCGACGCACGTAATGTCGACCTGGTGCAGGCCGGTAAGGATGATGTTGCCCTTGACGTCTTCGCGGATGGCCACCGAGGTTCGATCATGGAGCGGAGTTGAGTCGTCAACCAAAAGGTCTCGCAGCGTCTCGTTGTAGATTTCCACATAGGTCGCCGTCATCGCCCAGTTCCGGTCGCCCAGGTTGTTCTGGCCAAAGGCCCGAGGGCTCCTGAAGCTGCTGGCGCTCCTCATAGTGCCGTTGCTTCCTCCACCTCGCTGTACGTCCAGCTTCTCGAACAGAGCGGCTGCGGCTCGGGGAATGACACCTACAGAGAATGTGATAGATTAGCAACGCGAAAAGCAAGTGCGCGGCTTGCGCAATGATTGGGCTCATTGTTCGTGGACAGTGCGGATGAGGCGCGTACCCATATCATCTGGATTCTGCTGTGCGCTAGGGCTTGAAGTTCCCATGGTATAGGATTTGCCAGCTCCAGACTGGCCGTAGGCGAGAAGAGAAACATTGTAGCCTTGAGTGAAGGCGTTGATGCTGTCACTCAGATAGTCCCAGATGCCATCTTGCATAACCTCGGGCCCAAAGACGCGATCGAAGACGAAGAGCTTGCGGCCCTGGGGAGAATCGATGGTAAGGCTCGTGTTGGACATGACGTGCACCATGGGGCGCTGGAAGCGCTGTGGAATCAGGTCATATCCAGGATCGTCCGGATTCAACGCCGGTCGGACTCGGACAGCTGACAGTAGCAGAAACGAACGCCAAACGTCAGCTCATCGGTATCAAGAGAAAGCAAGCCAGGAGGATCAAGAACTGCGACGCCATGGCGAGACAACTCACCGGCGTTGGGAACAAGACAAAAGGTGCGTACGTACCGACACGGACAGCCGTCCGATTGTCCTCGTCAGAGGCTCTGCTCTCGCCGCCCTGCTTGCTGTTCATACTCAACCGACTGGTGCTCCTTGGTTGAGGACGGGTAGCAATCGCGCTCAGGGGACGCTGAAGCTTATGCGCTGGCGATGGCGAGGCCGGCGGAGAAGAAGTGGCCATGGCGGAAGCTGCGAAGCGAGGCGGAGCCCGCTGTCACCGAGGCAGCCAAGGTCCAATATTCGCAGGTAGGGGCCCGCGTCGACGGTGCGCACAAGCCGGCGCAAACGCGCACAAGCAACTGCAGGTGTATGACCAAGGCGCGGGCACGAGCAGCGCTGGACCGGTGAGGGATAGCGGAAAGTGGATGAGGCCGGCTGGCGATGTGTCTTGGAGGGAGAGTGCGGAAAAGGAACGACGATGGTGCAAGCTTAGCGATCAACGAGCGGCCTTCTCCGGAGAGAGCTATTGCGCCGATCGAGGTTCGTTGCTAGTAAGCTAAGATCCCTTGCTTTGCTTGTCTTTTTTTCTTTGCTTTTTCCTCTTGTCGCTTTCACAGTGCCTCTCTCTTTCTCGCTCCCCGTCTCTGCTTGTTCCCCCCTTGTCTTGCTCTGTCTGATCCAATCTTGCGCACCTAGGTACACCCCACAGGGATCTTGAATGTTAATCCAGTACAAGCCTCAGCGCGTTATCTGATTGGTCTGTTAGTAATCAAGTATATCTACCGATTAGCACAGGCAAGCTGTATAAAGGCAAAAGTACTGCTACAGATACTCTAACAGCAAGCTCAGCTCTTTCTTACTGACCCTGATTCTACCTCATAACTATAGGAATATGCCCCTGATCCCTAGGATTTATAAGGAGCCTAAGACATAAAAATAATATCCCATATTTCTCCTGCAGCAGTTGTAAAAGTATAAGAGGCTCGCGATAATACCTTTGTTGTTATGGCAAAGAGGTACTGCGTCATGCAAATCGCGAGAGAAGGTACGTGTAACAGAGGCCTATCAAGAATTGGGGCAGTGGCAAAAGTACCGATTTAACATTCAAGATCCCTGTGGGGTGTACTGGCCGGTGGAGATGCAATGCTGGTGCATGAACTCGTACAGGTAGAGGTACGACGACAGCGGAGCTACAGATACAGGACGGATGTATGTGCGCGTATGCGAGTGCGAAAGTACACGTGTGTGCGTATGTCGGGCAGCGCTACCTCAGCAGGCACAGATGCATGTCCAGCGCAGCACTGATTCGACGGCCGTCTTCGTTCGTGGGGATATTGCAGTAGCACGACTGGATGGGCGGACGGGCGAACAGGCTGCTCGCGAGGAGGACAAGAGGGTCTCGGGGGGTCCTTGTTCGCCTATCAACAGGGCATGTCAGAGCTGGACATTTGATGGAGACGGCAGGGCCCTTGAAGCGAGTGGATTTGCTGTCCCGTACCTAATTAAACAAGGCGCCAGGCCTTGCCAATGGAGCGGATGGAGAGTCGCGATGGGGTCTTGGGCACGTTAGGTTAAGGTATGTACCGATAGTACCAAGGTCGAGGCAGGCCGGATCGAATCTGCGCGAGTCCCTGCGGAGGAGACGAGGCTGCAGAATGCAGGATGCAACGCAATGCAGCGACAGGGCGAGCGAAGAGACAGAGAGCCAAGCAAGACGTGGTGTTTTTCCGGCCCGGTGTTTAAAGGGGGGGACAGTGCCGGTGTTTGGTAAGGTACAGTTGAATTGGCAGGTACCTGCCAGATAATGGCTCTAGATGTACTCCTCCCGCAGGTTATTAGCAGAGCAGGGACAGGGCAGAGCAGAGCAGGACAAAGCACCATTCAAATCAGAGCGACAAGCAAAACCATTGACAGCACTAGCTGGTTGCTAAAACGACAGAGGAGCCCCTAAAATGCGCTTTGCCGGCCACGTTTTGTCCTGGGCGAGGTATCGAACACAATCAAAGCAGGCAGTTGACTGACCAAGGGGAGGGAAACGTCCCCAGCCCCGAGCCTTCAAACGCCCCAAATTGCCTCGCACAACCCCTGGAAAGCCACCGCAAAAAAGGCTCAAGCTCTGCGCCGACAAATTGCAGAACAGGTTTGAGTCTCCGTGAAGTTACAGGTACAGGTACTTTCATTTCAGCACCGGCAGTTGACCACGGTCAGGTACACAGGACTTGCAATTACTACCTAAGGTAGCGACGTCCCCAAACCCCTGAAATTGCATGTTCCTAAACGGACTAGCGCCCCGATGCAGAGTGACCAGTTTGGCGCTTCTCTCCCCTGGCCTTTGACCTCTTTGGGCAACGGCTGCACCAGCCACCCTGCAAAGCCACCGCACGGAAGCCCTGAGGCTGGAGACCATGAGCGTGATTCGGAGAGAAAACGGCCTCCAGGATTCATTGTGTTTTTTGGTGCCTTTTCGACCTGATGCACCATTGATCCATTTTTGCACAAACGCGAGCATCGAACTCTCGCTTGTTCCTGGCCTTTTCCTTCTGGGGCTAGTCTACCTTACATCCTCCTCGCCGGGCCCATCAGCGCAGCAACAGAAGCGTAGGTATACTGTATCCGTACCTACTCTGCCTGGTACCTGTACTTGCGCTCCGCCAAAGTCTGAAGCAACAGTTGGGGCAGAGACCAGTCTTTGCTCTGATGCCTGACTATGCCACCAAGATGTCGCACAGCATCAAGATATCGCCACTCTCTTCCCCTGTCCGTTCTACTCGTGTTGCCAGAATCTGATCCATGGAGTTTGGAAATTAATTGCACGATAACCGAACGCATTGAGAGCGAAGAAAAGTGTCCGCTCCTCGTTCTCCACGATATTGCCACATGCGCGCGATATTAACAAAGAAACGACGACCAGGGCTGACTGCAAGTGGAACGCGAAGACATGTGCTAGCGTGTGATTACTGCTACCGTAGTTGCGTAGGTAGGTAAGAGGTATTATGGACTCATGTTACATGGAACTCGTCTGGCGGCAGAGTCCATGTCTGGCCATTTTCCTTTGCAAGATTTCTTCAGCTCCTAATTGCTACATGTAGTCAAAAGGAAGAGTCAGCTAACGCTTGGTATGTCAAGACCTACTCTGTGCTGTTAAGGATACCTACGTTCAAGCAATATCCACTTGCGCCTGTTGTTACAGAGATGGCGTTTAACATGGTCTCCTGCCCGGCAAGCTTGGAGCACCTTGATATCTTGCTGCCTGCGTAACTGCTGCGCTGCGCCTAATTTATCGCATATCAGGTAGGATACCGAAACTCCGCTCGAGACCTCATCTACCACAAAGTACTTTGTAAGCAGCACGGAATGCTTTCGTGACACGGTGAATAAGATGAGGCACCGGACCAGGATGTCATTTCCGCCGCTGCCGTCATTTTTGCGGTATCCCCCTCCTCTTACAATTCAGATCGCTTTTACCCCATCTATGTGCGTCTTGCACGCCTTTTACAAGGCCGGCTCTTTCCATGCAACACAGCTCCACGTTCCATCAACTCACTGAGCCGATTGATTGCAGCACTCGTTTGCCCGCACTGCATTGCTCGACGACAAAAGGGAGAAGAAGAACTGCTAACCACTCGACGATGGACATGGCCGTGTCACAGCACCACCATGGCGCTTTGCAAGGGGGCAACCAGCTATTGTTTGCACGCAATTAAACCTATCGCCGACACCAGGGCGATCTTCACCCACTGGAGGCATCGGTGCCTCAGCTGGACCAGCGTCAGGTGTTACTCCCCGAGATTAGCATCGCGATGGCTGCATGACTTGTGGTCCCATACCGGAGGACCAATAATGCTCGTACAGTACTCTTCAACGGACGTGCACCCGCGATCTGCCGTTATGGCAATCTCCTTGACCTGATATTACTGCAACTTGAGAACTACCTGCTTAGAATTATCGAAGGCTCGGCTATATAGCCCATGCTCCATCGCTCTATGATGAGCAGTGGGAGACCCAGAACTTCGTTTAGATACCTACATACCTCTGCTAGTGTAGTCGGCATGTGCTACCCTATACCACGAGTGAATTTGTCGTGGGTTTGTGATGATGCGGCTTGCAGATCTGGAGGATACGGGACAAACTCAGGCATGAACTTAGCTATCTCATACCTACCTAGTAGTCTTCAGCTGTCGCAAGCTTGAGGCCATTTAGAAATGAGTGTTCTAACGTAAAGCATGGAACTGCTACATGGCACTGCAAAGTCCATAACGACTTCGCAGTCGTTCAAATCTTACAGCCAGTCCGTTTGACGACGAAGAAAAAAAAATGGGGAAGTGACATGTTAAGGGCGATTGGATCAACCAGATAATGGGGCCATCGTCGACTCAAGTGAGATGTCTCAGTTGGTCCCAAAAAAAGAGCTTCAATGCCAAATAAATCAGCATCCCTTGGCAGGGCATAGAAAAGGTTGCGAGTGTTATGATGTATGTGGTGTCGAGTGTGTTGTGGATGAGGTATGGACTAGTACCTAGACAGGTGTACGTCTTCAAAAAGCGAAATGGCATGCTCGGTGTTGATGGTGTCTAGCTGAAGCTCAAGCCGTAGCAGTGCTGAAGTATCACGTCTGCCAAGGCTGCCAAGGCTGCCTGTGCAAGGCTTCCGCCAACTACGTAGGAGGAATGAGCTATCGGAGCTGGTGAAGCTGATCTTGGGGTTCTCCTCGTGAACTTAGTGAGAGACCCTGACTTTGCGAAAGTCCTACAGAAAACCCATCTCGTGAAACCCGACTCGCATCCGGGAACGGCATGAGTTCATATCTTACCTACTTGTATTGTTCGGGTCTACTGACACCATAACCATAAAGTACCTTGGGTACGTCATGCTTTCTGTAAGAGGCAGATTGTAGATGCTCTGACTGATGATGAGCAACAGCAAGCGCTAAAAGAGATGAGAGTAGGTAGGTGGCTTGGATCTTCTACCTACCTAGCTTAAGGCGAGATTGACCTGCTATTTTCGAGAGGGGAATTGTTCACTGCTGTCGACATCCTCTTCTTCCTACAGGTTGATTCATATAGACATTAACAACGAGTAGCACAGCATTGGACTCGCGGGGCACAGCTCTTAGCGGCAGACATAACATAAAGCTATCCATCCAAAAATGCCTCGAGTTAATGAGTCGAGAACCACCTATTCGGATCACCATCATATATTCTTGAGGTGGAAAGACAGAGGGTCCCGTTGGCAGCGGGAAGTCACAGTGGATTATGTAATGTATTGAGGTTCTGATGGAAGCAAGCCCCACGTGATTTGGCGATTCGCGCGAGACCAGGATCGCGTCCGACCCCAAGCTCGCGATAAGATTGAAGAGCGACTGATTGATTGCTGCATGAACCCTTGCCGGCGTTACAGTAGTGGTGAGATGGCACGGCATTACGGCCTTGCTGGCTTGAGCCTTGGATAGCCGCTCACGGACCTCATTCCTGCTCTCTTGCGCTCCTTCAGCTGCCATGGCTCCCCAGGTGATTGATCTGATCTCGTCCAGCCCGTCCTTGCCTGGCAGAGAAGCATCGCCGTTGGCATCATCGCCCATTGCCATCGACAGTCCACCGCGAAACAAGCACGGGCGGTCTCGGTCACGCTCACCAAACCTATTTGTTACCTCCGACCTGGACATTACCGACGACGACTCTGCCCGTCACGATGCCCGAACCGCCAAGAGGCCGCGGATAGCTGAAGCCGAATCTCTGCCTGTCAGTCTTCCTCGGGCACCACAACCACTGTTTCTCGGCGCTACATCAAACAGGCCAAGCGGAGTGGACTATGATCCGATTGAGTTCACCAGCTCCCTCGACCCGGACAACCCCAATGTCCCACACGACGCTGGTGCAGCCTCTAATGCCTCGCGTCTTGTTCAGGCACGTCGCCCACCTCAAAACGCAGGCTTGAGCTCCGACCCTTTTGCAAGCTCTCCTGCTCCTCTAGCAGCTGCTTCTGAGCCGAAGCAAAAGCCCAACCAATGCATGCCAACAACCGATCCCTTCTCGAGCTCGCCACTTCCTTCTCATCGCCGACTAGCGGCTCCGTCTGATTTACGGGGGGCACATGCAGCAAGAGAGCGGCCGGAGCCAGCGCATCCGCTACCCAGTGATGTTGGGTCGCCGGACCCTTTTGCTAGCTCACAAGATGCCAACCTTCCTCGACCTGCCAATGCATCTACCTCTCGCAGAGCAGTGTCTGTAGAGGTGGCTGACCACCCCTGGAGGCGGAGGCACTGGGATCCTATATCAAGTTCAGCCCCAGAGCAGACCCCACGAATCTCTTCTGCGAAAAGATCTCTTGCCGAACCGCGGGATGCCGGAGCGGTCGTTATCAGCATCGACTCGGACTCTGCAGGCACATCGGACGATGAGTTTCCAGACATTGCCGACTTCGGCGCGTCCAGTTTCAGACCGCGTCCCCGCTCTCCTATTCGACGCTCTCGGAGCGACGTCATATCCTCGAGAAGTAGCAAACCTAAGACGACTACGAGTGCGGCTGCAGCAAGAACCGCAGAACAACGGATTCGTGATAAGGAAGCCCAGGCAGCCGCCAAAGCCGCAGAAAAGGAGCGAAAGCGACTGGAGAAGGAGCAGTTGAAAGAAGCCAAAGCTCTGGAAAAGGAGCGTGCTACTGCGTTGGCAGAGGTGAACAAGGTCCGCACGGACAAGAAAGTATCGACTCCAGAAATGATTCTCAACATGCCGTCAGGCATAGCAGAAGGGCTCAAAGTACAGCTAGAGGCTCTGCTGGACGGGCTCGCCGTGGAACACGCCACCTGGAACAGCCCTGTTACCAACGCCTTCAAGTGGCAGAGGAAGGTTCGGAGTCGATTTGACGAAGATATGGGCCATTGGGAGCCTATCCCGCTACGGATCATGCCGGAGAAGCACGTTCTAATACTGATGACGGCAGATGAGTTTGTGGGCATGGCTGTCGATGATACCGTAGACTCCAACGTGTCTCAAGCAAAGAGACACTTCCCCGGCCACGAACTCATCTACCTCCTCGAGGGTATGAACCTCTGGTTGAGAAGGAACCGTAACATCCGGAATCGCAGATTTACATCTGGCGTGCGCGCGCAAGATCAACCGCCTTCCGAAGCAACGGTAGCGTCGTCATCATCATCAGCAACAACCACAACGACGCCAGCTGCTCCTCGTCGACGCCGTAAGAACGCCGCTGCCGAGGAGTACATTGCAGAGGACATTGTCGAAGACGCCATGCTGCACCTGCAAATCGAGCACGACGTCCTCATCCACCACACGGCCGTGCCGCTAGAATCAGCCCAATGGATTGTTGCCTTTACGCAACATATATCGACTATTCCGTACAAGAAGATGCGCGACAAGATGACTTCTGCGGCGGGTTTCTGCATGGAGAGCGGACAGGTCCGGACGGGCGACGACGCCCGCGATACGTACGTGCGGATGCTGCAGGAGATTGCGCGCGTTACGGCTCCGATTGCGTACGGGATCGTGTCGGAGTTTGACTCGGTGAGCAAGCTTGTTACGGGCCTTGAGCAAGGAGGGCCGTTGGCGTTGGAGAGCGTGCGCAAGAGCGTGAACAAAGATGGCGTGGCGTCGGAGAGGACGGTTGGACAGGCTGTGAGTAAGAGGATTCACAAGGTTTTTACGGGGACGGATGAGACGAGTACGGATGTGTGATCTGAGCATGTTATTTGCCTGATTTTGTTCTTTTCTTCGCTGTCCTGGCGTGGAACGCATGTATAGGATAAATGTATAGGATAGATATCACCTCACTGGTTCAAGATCGAGACGAGACACATAGTAAGCCACGTATTTTACGACGAGAGCACAATCACCATGACGAGAGATCCGTAAAAGCATCATATAAGTCGTATTCCATTATCTGACTATTCTGTCTGTATCGTGTATCGTGTATCAAGCATCAAGTCGTATATCGTATCTGCAGGTGTCCGAGTCAGCAATGGACACAGCACTCAATATGCGCAAAACGTAATAAGAGTGATAAGAGGTGAAATGTCAGACAGCGGTTGGACAAAATATTTTCCACATTGTGTTTTTCAGAACAGGTCTGTGAGTTATTTGTTGTATCATCACATAAAGGCAGGCAAAGCAATGCAAAGAGCGAAAGAAAAAAAGAAAATAAACGTACCTTGCAGAAAATGGCTGGGTAGCGCCGCCCTATTCTACCCAGCACTCATGTCATGACTCTTGCGTTTCTTCGTTGGACCCGGCAGGAAAAACGACGTCAAGGTTCGCTGCTTCTCATCAAAGGCGGCGCTGCCAATGCCGCCTCGAGTCTTTTTCAAGTCCCGGAGATGTATGGTGCAGTTGACAAGGCTGACGTGCAGCCTCAGCGGCAGCGACTTGTCCTCGCCTGCCATGGGTTCGGCCATGGAGACGGTGCATTTGAGGTAGCCCGTATTGTCCCAAAAGGGAGGCGATATGAGGGAGCTGGCGGCGCTGGGATTAGGGTCGACAGTGATGCCGCCACGGATGACTCGGGCGCAGAGCTCGCGGTACAGGACGCCAAGAATGATGCCGTGGGACACGACGGCACATCTCGACTTTGATGAAACATCGTCCGTCTGTGAGCTCAGGAGCGGAAGCAGGTATCCGTCCAGGAAGGCGTCGACTCTCGCTTTCATCGACTCGGGAGTCTCAGAATCCGGTGCACGACCTCGCGAATCTCCAAACTTGATGCCCTCATCGCTTCCAAAGTCCTTCTCCCGCAGCTCGGCGAGCTCAACGACCGGAATGTCCCGCGAGTGAACGCGTTTCTGTTCCGCCGCAATCGCCTCGGCCGTCTTGACCGCGCGCTGGAGGTCAGACGAGAAGATGTATTCCAACGCCGCCTCCGCGTCCTCGGCCAGGTGAGTGGCCAGCCTTCGAATCTGCAGCACGCCATGGGAGGTCAGCGCCGAGTCCCGCGACCCGGCATAGATGCCAGCCACGTTGTCGACCGTCTCGCCATGGCGGATCAGGAAGAGGTGCATCGTTGAACGGACACAAGGAACGAGCAGCGGTGGAGCAGATAGCTCCGCGTCATGGAGGCGAGGACGGTGCTGCGGGTGCCATGTGGGAGGCCCGAGAGGGTTTTGGTTGGGAAGGGGAGAGAGCGCGGAGGAGGATGGAATGGAAGAGAGAAGAGAGGAGAAGCTTCAAGTCAAGGAGGGAAAAGTTTTCTTTTGTCCGTAGAATTCGAGGGCCCTGATTAGGGCATATTGTTGGTGGGGTAGTGCGCGGATAGCTGCATAGGTGTTTCACATTGGCGCCAGATATGCAGTTAAAGGGAGTTGATTCCACCCCACTATTGCAGCAATCGAGCTTTTGACTGGTTCCGGGACGAGAGCCGAAAAGCACGTGAATGAGGTGAAATTCCAAGGAGGAGGAAGGAACGGAAGCAGGATTCTACGAAATATTGAACGCCTGGCGTTATTGAATGCTTTTTGAGCCATATTATCTGCAGTAAATATGATTCCTTAAAGGGGCCAGTCAATCTTCTGCCGATGCAAACATCTCCAAGAGGTGAACGAACGACGAGCTTTTTGATAGTCTGTATGCTACTATTGCCACTACCTCGGAGAGCTGGAGAGCTGCTGAGTACTAGGTAAGAAAAAATTCCCACTCGGGTATGGCAAGAGGACTACCTGATCCTTCGATTATACGTGAAAAATCCCATGATATGAAAGAGTCCATCTTTGCCGTAATCAATCCGCCTGATGGTGGCCGTGTCTCCCCAGCTTGGCCATGACAACCTTGAACGGGTTTCTTGCTGAAAACTTAAGCCAGGTCGACAGATACACAACGCCGTAGTTGAATAGGATGAAGCCGCAGAAAATGCCAAAATCCCTCCAAATATGGCTGTACTCAACACTGAAGCCCGTTCCAAACTGATCTCCTGTTGCGTATTGGCAGAACTCACACAAGCCATCCGAAGCCGTCTGCACAAACCCGCCCGCCTGGTTGATGTACGAAGCGGTATAGCTTTCGCATGTCTGGCCAGGGGGCGCACTGAAGCGAGCGAACTCACTGCTCTTGCATCGCACCGGATGGTCGTGAATGGCGGCACCGAGAAATGCCTCGAGCAGATAGTGAAAGGGCGACAGCCAGTACATCCAGCTCTTCCAAAAGGTCGGCAGCTGATTGGGCGGCACAACGACTCCGCAGAAACTGACGACGAAGAGGAAGAAGACGGGCACCAAGAGACTTGCCAGCAGCTCGTTTGGTGCAAAGGAGGCAATGGCCTGGCCGAAGCTGATGTAGTAGAGCTCGAACACCAGGACCAGTATCAAGGAGAAACCGGACGTGAAACTGGAGACTCGCGTCCCAAAGATCCCCCACCACCAGCAGTTGAAGTAGATTGCTCCAGCAACGATGCCATAAGGGATCTCAACGAGTACGGCAGACGTGACCCAGGCCAGCCATGAGTAGATCTTGGCACTGTTCTCGCGGGATTGGAAGAGGTTGCGCGAGTTGATGAAGACGGGCTGCAGCTGCTGGATCAAGGGCGGCGAGATGGTGAGCGTCATGAAGATGGAGAATAGCCGGCTTTGATACGCAATGGTTGAGTAGCCGAGACGCCAGAAGGTGAAACAGTTGAACAGACCCGTCAAGATATGCAGCATGAACTTGCCCACAATGTAGTTGGGTGACCTCCAGTACGAGACAAAGGCGCGCTTGACGACCAACCTGGTCTGAACAGACAGCGGAGCGGCGTATTCGCGGTCGTCCTTGAGGTTCTTGGATGGCTCAACCTTTTGTCGAGATGATATCATGTCCTGTATCTCTTGAGAGCGCTGCTCATGCTCCGGCGATGAGGCCCACACATCAGCCCAGTCTTGACCGTGGTAGTTGGGATCACCTGCGCCGATGGCTTCCAGCATGTACTCGGCGGGATTGGCGTTGGGAGGGCACTTGTGCGCGCCGTTCGATTCGAAGTAGTGAATCAGCGGCTGGCTGTCCTTGCCCAGGGGCCCATGATAAACAACTCTTCCGCCAGACTTTAGCAGGAGCAACTCGTCAAAGTGTTCAAACAACACCGCCGACGGCTGATGGATGGTGCAGAGGACTGCTTGACCAGCATCAGCCAGCTTTCGCAGGAAACGGACAATGTTAAACGCGGCGCCAGAGTCAAGGCCAGACGTCGGTTCGTCGAGGAACATGAGCAACTCCGGTTTAGATGCCAGCTCAACGCCAATCGTCAGCCGCTTTCGCTGCTCCTGGTCAAGGCCTTGGCCAACCTTGCCAATGGTGGCGCCTGCGATGTCCCTCATCTCAAGGAGGTCAATAATGGTTTCGCAGTAGGCGAGCTTCTCCTCTTTGGGAACCTCGTGCGGCTGTCTCAAAAGGGCAGAAAACTGCAGAGCTTCGCGCACGGTTGAAGTCGGCTCGTGAACGTCCATTTGCTCCGCGAATCCCGTGGCTCGCTGGAACGACTTGGGTAGAGGTCGGCCGTCTACAAGGAATTCACCACTGATTGTTCCAAAGCGAATGCGCTGTGCCAAAGCGTTGAGCAGCGTCGTCTTTCCAGCGCCTACCGAGCAAGTCAGCCTTGTTACACATTAAACAATGAACAGTCGGCTGGTCTGTTTCGAAAAATCATACCTGATGCGCCCATGAGAGCTGTGAGCTTCCCTGGCCGGACATATCCCTGTACATCCTGGAGCAGCATCCGCTCGCCCTTTTCGTACGGAATGGTGTAATTGATGTTGCGAAAGGTGAAGACGGTTTCGTTCTTGGCAATCCCTGGACCGCTGCTCGAGTCGCTCAGATCCTGTGCCTTTTCTTGAACCATGGCTGGGGTGACGTGAGATACGGCGCCAGACTCCTCATCCTTCTTCTTCTCCCCAGCCCTGCCACCTGTCTCGATGGTTGACTCGACGGCTTTGGGGACCTGACCTCTCTTGAACATGGTAATGGCTCCTCCACCAGCATTTGGCTTCATTATCTCCATACCGACTGCCGTCAAGAAGACGAAGAAGATGAAAAATGCCCAGAGGAACCCAAAGTTGCGCCACAGATGCGACCGAGTGTATTGGAAGGCCGCTTGAATGTAAGCTGCGCCATCCACGCTTGTCTGTCCTGGTTGACTTCCTGCGAGAGTGCAAGACTGGAATTGCGGCGATGTCCCCGGCCCTTGAGGTACCAGATATGGACTCACGCAGTCGAGTTGCAAACCTGTGAATTCATTCGACATGAGACACTCAAACCCGTAAAAGATCCAATTGATCCATCGCAGCCAAGAGAACCAGGGGTGCATCTCGGATGGAGGGATCAGGTATCCCGTGTAGACAATTAGGATCTGGACCGCGACACCAGTCAACCGCGTCGCCTCGTCCAGCGTCGGGCACCAGGCTGCTATGCACCGGAAGAAGGCATATGTGACCATGGTAACAAGCCACAGAATGAGGGTGGCAATGAAGTACTGCGATGCTGTCCGCGAAAGATGCGCCATGAAGTAGATGATGGTGTTGAAGAGCACGACCTGGATGAAGACAAGCGGCACATCGACGACGGTCTGCGCAACTGCGTATGCCGCTGGTCGATAGAAGGAAAACGACTTGTGTTTGAGCATGATGGGCTTGGATGTGAACGCCGCTGTCATCTCAGCCAGTGCAAGCAGCGCATTAAAGAGCAGCAAGAAGAAGAGCGTGCCTCCTCTCGGAAACGCCCCAGCCGTGGTTGCGGGGAGGTTATAGAACAAGCTGCCCACGATGAGGCCCTGGAACAAGAGACCACCCCATTTGCCAAAGAGAGACGCCGAGTCTCCCAGCATGATGAGAAACTGGCGCTTGGTGCAGGCGATGACTTGCTGATGGAAAGCGAGAGTATAGTTGTGTTCCATCTTCTTGGACCGTGCTGCCTCCCGCTCTTCGGCTTGGGCGCGGAGTTCCTTGTCGAGGGCGTCCATATCAGCCACATTCTCACTGTAAATGCTGCTCTTACGATACGCGTTGAAGAACTCATCCGGTGATCGCGGGATGCGCTGCTCCCAGCCAGGGCGAATGCTCCGTTCGTGCTGATCGCTGACAGACGTTAGGAAGTCGGCGGTCGTCCAACGCTCGGGACAGTCGAAGCCCAGATCCAGGAAATACTGCTTTGCCTTTTCGGCAGGGCCGAAGTAGAGACACTTTCCGCCGTCAATGAGCAGCACTTTGTCCACGAGCTCGTAAAGTGACTCTCCGGCTTGATACAATGACACTGCGGTTGAGATTCTTCCCATGTTGGTCATTGCACGTATGGCTCTCACATACTCCAGTGCGGTACTCGCGTCCAGGCCTTTACTTGAGTTGTCCCAGCCTTGCACGGAGGCGCGGGTGATCATGGCCTCTGCAATGCTGACACGCTTTCGCTCACCACCGGAGACACCACGAATGAATTCGTTACCGACCTTGGTCCCAAGGGTGTGTTCAATCCAGAAGAGCTTCGTAACGACGCGCAGAAACTCCTTGATGTACGAAGAGCGGCTTTCGCCCTCGAGCCGTCCCTCTTTCCCCGGCGTGCGAGTCCGAAGCGCAAAGGTCAAGGTTCTCTTCACCGTCAGGGTTGCATAGTGTAAGTCGTCTTCAGGGTTATAGATGACTTCGCCGCGGAAGTGCTTGGCTATCTGCTTCGCGTCTGCCCCGCCGTACGTGACGTCTCCCTCCACGGCCTCGAAGCCATAACGCTGGTTGCAGAAAGCCTTGAGGAAAGTCGAGCATCCAGCTCCTGGGCGACCCAGCACAAGAAGAAGCTCACCTGGGCGGACGCAGCCGTCGAAATGGCTGATCAGTTCCCTCACCGGAGGCTTGGCCTGAGCAGCTTTTGGGCCGGCTCTGACAAGGTTTCTGATCTTTCGAGGAAGGCCCAGGAAGATGTCGCCGACCGTTGGTTGAAGACTGGCGCCTAGCCCGACGCCTTTGACAGTGAGGTCGCGGAAGATGACGCCGCTATGTCGCATCTGTTCTTCTGGATTGTGTTCTTGCCTGGCATGCCCGAACATGCGCGACATAAGCCGTTCTATCTCTGCAGATTCCTCGGGGCCCTCTGTACCGGAGGCAAAACTCCCGGTTGTCCGGCGCCGTGACATCGCCCGAAAGAGGTCATCTTCATTTTGGATACTCGTTCCACTTGCTGTTCTCGATGGGCCAGGCCGACGACCTGGAGTGGATGAGTCGTCGCTGCTGGATGAGATTCGGCTGCCGCTGAGCGACAATTGCTCGTGGTCCTTTTGGCGGCTTCCATCGTGGAGAGTGGTGTTTTCCTCGCCGGACGAGGCTTGCGGCGACAGCGCGCCGGTTTCTTTGGAGTCCATTGGACCTGGGTCTTTACTCATAGCTCTCTGGCACGGAGAATTGAGGGCAACCGAGTTGGCGGTTTCTTGACCTGATTTATCAGATGCGACAATGCTCGAGATCTCAACGGACGACACTGGAATTCGCCCTCAGACCACTGCCATCCATCGTTCGATAACTCGCTCCACATCTTTGGCCAACGGTTGGCTTTGACCTTTTAATCTCGTCTGTTTCGGACATCCAAAGAGTCCGGGAGAGGCTGAAGGAGTCCGATCCGACCGAATTATGGCGAGTCGATGACGATAGAGTTTCCGCTCGTGCACCCTTCAAACGGAGACACTGTGCCTCATACCCCCGAGCCACGCAAACAATAGCGGCCACATGTGAAGACGCCACAGTAGATGTCGGGGGAAGCTAGCGATGACGCACAGTACGAACGTCATGTTAGTCGTTGCGATCGAGCGGTCATCGCTGCAAGATAGGCATGTAGCAGGCGCTTCAAGGCAGACGAGCGATCGACTTGAGGCTGTCTGGATCGGTAGACGCTAGGCGAGCTTCGAATCCTTCGTCATTGTTGGCTGAATTGAGGTTTATTCGTAGACAACTGCATTACCAAGAGCTTACGTTTCCTCCTACAGTGAACTACACCGAAAAATGGCGAGCCAAGGATTGTGACGATCGCATCTATGCAATCTACGATGCATCTCGACAAGCCCTGTCAAATGATGTGGTGGTGGCAGGGGTCGGACATAGGGCTGTGTCAACTACCGAGACCAAGCCAATTCCAAAGTCCGGCTTACGGGGGAATGGCTCACGGTTCTCATGTTCGACGCGTCACGACCCAATTGACTCTTCCGCCTCTGTAAGGAAATGAATTTGGGGAGGACGCAACAGTTTGTTTAATAATACGCGGAAACTCCGCATGTCTTGAATCGGTCGCGTCCGAAGGGGCGCCAAGGCTGACTCGGAAAGTTTAGGTACGCAACAGTGCGTGTATATATCGGGGTGAGGACTGGACGCACGACATCGATATCAGGATTGAGACTGTCAGAAGGGCAGGAATGAGGTACAGGCCGGATCTGGGCATCGTCACCGTAGGGTTCAATGCTAATACGATCAAGATGCTGATACTCCAGAGCAACAAGTTGCTGTCACGATATGACTACGAAGCAGGCTACTATCCAGCAGCAGCCAAAGTGAATCGCATGAAGAAAATCTCTTGAGTGGTATCATCTGTCTAAACATTCGCTCGCTGATATTGTGGTTTTAGTATACATTCGATACAGGCTGCACTCTGAAGCCTGTTGTCCATTTTGCTCGGACAGACCCGAGGAAGAAGTAAACCCTCTCCGTCAACGGAAATGGGTTAACCCTGACCGCCTTCAGACATAATCATGCCCGGGCTGAGACTGAGGTGCCGGGTGATACCCGTAGGGCATTCCGGCTGCCCCAGAATACGAAGTTGAGCCCTCCATGTTGCTTACCATCGGCTGCGCATGCTCGGAATCGTTGTTCGACTCGGACTGATTGGTCCCACGGCGCAAGGGCCTAGGGCTGCCGCCTTTGAAGAATAGGGGAGTATCGCGACGGATATGCGTGAGAAGAAGCACAATGCCCCAAGCGATGCAGAGCGTAGGAAGAAGCCAAGGTGTGCTGAGATATCGGTCCAGTTGGGCCGAGTTGAGGTTGAGAAGGGCAGTGAGAGCCATGCCGAGCGCCAAGAGGAAGTAGATTACTGTACGGATAACATGCCACGGCTTCCAGGGAGTCACGCGGGCAACAACGGAGAGAAGCACCATCAGCGCCAGACAAACACCAGCCGCGACGTAGCCATACGTGAACTAAGCATATCAAGTGGTTAGTTTATGGGACGGCAGAGGTATAGAAACTGCTGGATATACGAGGTTAAACATACCACCAAGTTGTATCGGTCCCAGGTCGCTTGGTCAATCTGAGCTGAAAAATCAGCAGCCGACTGGTTGACCTCTTCGCCCTTTTCCCGCTGTTCCTTGACCGCTTCGGCCTCGAGATCGATTTCAAAGTTTGTAAAGACGCTATTTTCCATCGCGGTAACTAGGGCCTCTATGATCTTTGAGAAGAGGTCCGTGGTTTTATCTGTCGGCAGCTCGTAATTTTCGTCCGTCAAGGCGTCGGCCCATTTGGGCCAAAAGGAATTCGGAATGTCGGTGATATTGTCCAGAGCCTCCTGGAAGACGTATTGCGTATCAGAATACTTTGGAGGATAGAGCTTGAAGAAACTGGCAATTTCGTCTGTCATGTTTTGCTGGACTAGCTGGCTGGTGGCACGAGGCAGCCTTGCCGGGTCAAACACAATCCAATTGGCTGCCAGGTGGTTAAACACATCGACCACCTTGGACCACTGGATGAACTGCGTAAATCCCTGCAGAAAGAGGACGAGGGCTAGATGGAACGGGAAATGGAGCATGGTCCAGATCATCTGTCGCACGGGTGGGAGATGTGACGCCTTCATCCAGTCGAAGTAGATCAAGAAGATCATGTAAGTCGTCGCAACGCCGGCGGTTAGGATGCCGATAGTGATAGCATCTGGGCAATAAACCTCCAGGTTAGAACTCACCCCATTACAACGGCGTTGAAAAACTAGCGAGATGGGAGCAACTTACCCCAAGAGTCAGGGGCATCCACGATAATCACCACCTTGTCTGCTATGACAACAATGCTGTCGCCGAGAATGATAACACTCAGCAGAAACATGCGATTCATCAGGTGTGTCTTGGAAAGACTGAGGACCGAATAGTGTATCGACAGGCCAAACGTCAGGAGGGCCTCCAAGGCACCAACGATATACCAGGTAACGAACACGCTGCTGTGATGGGTGTCGGTGAAGCGGAAAGTGACACCGAGGTAGATCATCGCAGCGACGAAGTGGATGGACATTTGAAGGTAGAATGCCAGGTGGACTTTCTTGAACTTCCTCACGTGCCAAAGAATACTACCGTATTCGATGGTCAATCCCAAACGGGACGCCATTAGGATCAGAGCTAAGAACCCTTGTGAGCATATGATCTTGTCAAAACAGGAGAATCGCCTCGCGTACACATTGCTCTCATGGTCGCCGCTTGCTGGTTACTCGGGTCAAACTTTGGAGCCACGACGGCAAAACCTACAAAGGCTCCGAGGTGAATAGCTCGAACGACTCGCTCTGTAGACATCTGTTAGAGAAAATTCGCAAGTTTATATCATCATGAAATTTGGCGCAAAAGAAGACGAACCGAAAATGCTATCCGTTACGAATCGAACATCGTAGAGGCCGACGACAAGCCAAGTGATCCATAGCATACTGTGTAACCCGGGTTATCAGTCGATGAGCATGCACGGACGAGGATCAAATGCTCCCCAAAACTAACCAGAAGTATCCAATATAAGATGCAACTCGCTCATGGCTTGTTACTGACTGCGTCTTGGAGAAAACGGCATAGTTGGCGGCGAAGAACAGATCGGTGAACACTTCCAGCGTGCCAGCTTCTTCGTGCTACATGTTGGAAAGACTCTGTTAGAGAAGCATGTCCGGATTGAAAGAGCAGACCTAATGAAGGAAGCATAACTCACTCTCGCGAACTCGATGGACGTGTCTGTGTAACGGTCTCCAAACTCGCTCAAATTGGGCAATTCCGCGCCTCTCTCAGCGCCCAGGACAACCGGACTCTTCATCAGCCGAAGCTTCTCACGAGAGGTGAGCTCGTGACTGTCTTTCTCCGTCATCTTGGCCAGCAATTGCGGTATTGACAAACACCAATCCGTCCTTCGCAAGAGAAAAAAAAAAGAAAAAGAAAAAAAAGAGAGAAACTGATCGAGTTTGAATGCCAAGAGGAAGGTTTGGTAATGGGCGTGCCGGCATGATGGTATTAATACCCTGCTACGACCGCCGGGATCGCACTCCCGCCCTACTACCCAGTCGACCAGTTATCACTCACCATTGAGCACTCGGATGATCAGCCTTGCCATAAACTTCGATTGGTCTACTTGGCAAAGCACAGCTATCCCATCTTGGACATAACCATGGCCACCAATCCCGGATCGTTTGCTGCAAAGGACGGGCCCAAACTGCCGAAGGCCCTGCGAAAGAGCCTCATGTTCGAGACTACGGAGTTCTCCACACACGGACACTACGAAACATCTTCAACAGTGCTCCCTGCCGCAGGCTAATGGCCCTTTACGTCCAGGAGCAGCTCGCCTGATGGAACCTTGCATGCAGTCAGCGCGTAGCCTGGATAAAAATAGGCCCTGCAGCGATAGGTTTTGACGCTAAAATCCAGGCCTTCCTGTGAATTTGTCCCCCAATCCGGTTCTTCAAGACGCCCTATTGGCCCTGCTGAGAACACCACTGTTGGAGGAGAGGCAGGTTCCGAGAGATCGAGGCTGTGTCCACGCGGCGATCCAGTATTGATCAGAGGTGCTAGGCAAAAGAGAATAGTGAGAAACAAGTGGACATGAGAGTCGTCTTGACAGCTGAGCAAACCCAATTCGGCGGTAAAAGTGGAAGCCGTAGATCTGCTCATCAGGGGCCGGCATATACTCTGTTCGTGGCATGACTCTACTAGTGATGCAAACCTGGAGGCCAGGCCTTGCTACTTGAAGAATTGATAGCTACCGTAAGTAACTTGCAATTGGGCTATATCTCGAGCTTTCAGTCCAATCTATCTGTTTCCTGATCAAGTGGGAATGCCGCTGGTTTAACCACGTTGGTGATGCAGAAAGGTAGGATACCCCCGGCCATTGTAGTTGTATATTGCACGACCACTAAATCTGGGCAGGAGATTGGCCTCCGTCGTGTCAACTTTTGGGGGCCTCGCGAGCTATCACTAGTGCTGACGGGCACTTGCACGAACATGTGGCTGAGCCGTTCCCCTCATACTTGTAGTTGTACATACTAAGGCACCGGCGTCAACTCCAACTCTACCAAGTTCTTCAAAAAATCTCTTCTTTCTTTACTTCTATAGGTGAGAAAAGACTTATGGACGATGTCGAAGGATGGTCTAGAGCTATTACGCGGTATCTCGGTCATAGAGGTTGTAGTGAAGACAGACGCTTGTGGCTCTTTATACGGAGCGCCGTACGCATAAGTGGATTGATCGGTTGTTGTTGCATTTGGGCTGGAACCCAGAAGCTCGGGTAGGGCTTCGGCTACCTAGTCATTATGGGGAGCTCCGCTCAGCATACGGAGCTACAATGAGCGACGGACAGGCATGTCGGACTGGTTGTTTTGGTGAAGAAAAGTGAAAAGCCAGGATCGCGATAGGGCCGCAATGAGTAGACACCCGGAAAGCATAGAAGAGAGCTGCGACCCTTGTTGTGCTGGAACGAGTTACAGAGTATTGCAGATGACTGTTCGGTAATGTAGACGTCTGTCATGTGCGCATGGAAACTCTGTATGAGGCATTAGGAGATGCCGCCAACAAGGATAGCGGTGTCGTGTCTCATTCACTTACCTCAAAAACCTGCTATAGTCGGCCACCGCCAGATTAACCTTCTATCCGTGAGGAAGGATCTGATTGACACCTCTTGTTTCGACTGGTATGAACTATGGGCTGGCATTTCAGGTTAAACAGTCATGCATGTGAAGTGACCCAAGCAACTAGGCCCTTGCCGCTTACATGGAACGGCAACAGGGCAGCAATTCCACCAATCGCTTCTTTTTAGGCGGGTATTGGGTGTCAGCACATCGTATCGACAGCTGATGATCAACACTAATATCTGGCGGTCTCGTCTGCTGGGTTGATATGAACGATTATTAATCCTGAATGTAAGTATCGAGTTTCGTACAGAAGACAAACTACAATCGCGTGCTACTCTGTCGGCTGTGGTAGGCCCGCGAGGAGCTGTGACTCAGAGACAACGACCTTGGAGGCTCTCTTCCCAGGGATGTTTTACTGTAATCCAGATACCACGCAACAATTCTAACATATTGCTCTTGCCAAGACTGCTCTCCATGCTACTTATCATGCATCAGCCGCGAGTAAGCAGTCCTGGATATTTACCCTGTCAGTGATTCTTCATACTTCAAGTTTGAACTTGTTGCTCCCCTGCCGTGCCACCTCGCTATGTTGCTTAATACAAGTACAACGCGCTGTCTTCATTATCACATATCATTATCGTTTGACAAAATTTAGCCCCTTCAAGAAGGTTCTTCGCGAACTCGCGAGACAAGCACTGACCTAATGCTACGCTTCCGTCTGCAGCTGGATGAGACTGAAGCTCTAACGGTTTCCCCCCTTTGCCAAGAAGGGGTATATTCAGCGAGCGTCGGAATTTCAGGGTCGAGTGACACTATCCGTTGTAGTAGTGTGCCATTGGCTCGAGAAATTGCTCAGCAATCTCTACACCATCAGCAAGTCTGTTCAACTTTCAAGTCGGAATCATTTGACAACGGCAGCCCAACTGTTGATGATGCCCTCCATAGCAACCGGAGCCGCCGCGGGGTGTTACGCTAAAGCCTGCTCAGTCAACAAGTTCTTTGTCAAAGCACATTCGTTTTCGAAAACTTCTAATCTTTTCATGATGGCCTTCAAGCAGTCGGCGTCCTAAAGCCGGGAACATGATGCCCTTCCTCCAAGCAGGAATGTAGGATAGTTGAAAGTTGTATGGCGGCTCCTCGACTCTGACAGGTCACTACACAACACATTCCCATATTCCATGTCAGACAATAGAAATAAATTCTCTTATAATAAATGAGCGCCGGTTAAACCGTAGCTAGGATTTATGTGTCGTTGGCTAAGCAGTATAGGTATTGTTACAAATGGCGGCCTCACCAAGGATTCAGCTCTCTTTAGTTCAACCATGACATGTCGATACTCCGTAGCGGGAGGCTTTTGTACGCGGTGTTACCATACATAGGTAGCCTACAATAGAGTTAGTCCTAGAGTTGCAACGTTAGAATAAGCTTAATGATAAATTAGGTCAAATTGACCTTCATTGGGGACTGTTAACGACGAGGACCTTCATCGCTGCGGAATCTCTAGAATCTGAGCGACATATCTTGATATCAAAGGCGAAGAGCTAGCCCTAGTTATTGTAGTGTCTTTATGAAGACAAAAATACAAGACCCCAACTCCCGGTGTTTGTGGCTTCCCCTGGCTAATGACATTAAGTGTTACAGAAAGGGTAGAGCCGTTTGAGTATGATCTCCTTTCGATGTCTGTTATTGATCAAGGGCAACCATGACGGACCTGGACTCGTTCTACCATCACGTCTACATTGATACCTGCTGTGGTATGCTCCAGTTAGTGGTTCCAAAGCGGCCGTAGTCTCACGGCTTATCAACAGCTGACTATAAGAGGGTAATGGTTGGTTGGCAGGCTAAGCGTTTTTATAGATATAAAACAAGCTCAATGTTATATGAACTGGACCAAGTAATAGTCATTCTTAGGTTGACGGATCTGATCTCCGTAGCCAATGTGAACCAAATTGAATTCAATGATTTTTGCTGCCCACCTCCTGCACCGCACCGAGACCAGCAGGCTATCCCTCCCTTGACCATCTGCTTATTCACCGCGGCTGCACTCTATTACTCCGGCAGCTGAAATCAGGATAAGGGACCTCAACAACGGATGTATGCAGTTCGAAGTGCCGTAAATGCTTGCTGGCATATGTACTTGGGATACGAAGATCGCGTCTAACGTATTTCATGTTATGGCTTGTTACAGGTTTTACAGCTTTTCGTCTAGCTCATTTCCTCCGCCTTTGCTACTTCTATGACAGGGGTAATGTTGGAAGAAGAAGAAGATAGGGTATGACGTATAAGGTACGAAAATTGAGTATTTTGAGTGGGATATCTGCCGGAGATGCAGGATTTCGCGACTAAACCCTGGCTATTCACCCTTAGGGATGACTTCTCTAAGCTTCAATATGCGCCTAGGGGCTTTACGAGAGCAGAAGGGCGAGATTCAATGAGCGATGTGCGGCGGGACTTGTATAACATGGAATGATTCACAAGTAAAGGGGGAAAGGGAAAATACAATCTACAGACCTACCTAATGCATAAGTGACGCTACTCCACAGTGAGACCTCATATTAAAGTAAGACACATCAGACATACATCTTCAAGGACTTTTCATGTAGTTCGCCTGTATTGACTGATACACAGATTTTCGAGTACTTTGACTACGAGAGATCAGGCTGATACTTCCAGTCATTATCTCTCATTCTTCTCCTTGACTGTATCGGGCTCTGGCATTGTTGCGTCCTCTCTGTATGTGATGCCTTGTATAGCAAGCTCACAGACAATTATCAGATGCGAGCATCTAGACCTCGCATGCAGTTACTCCGAAACGCCTTTGTCAAGTCACTTATAGTTGGTATCGCATGAGATGAAGGGTGAGTTAAGGGTCCCTGGATGGTATACCTTATGCAGTGAAATAGGTAGCCATTGCAGGGCATCCGAAGTCCACGTACAATATGAGGGAAAACAAGAATCTTAGCACTCCGTCCCGCGTTCAAGATGTGTTAATTGGCCGACATGTCATCAATTTTGCAAGTGGTGATAGAAGTGCCAGCGGCAGCATGCGAATAGCGGCTGAACGGTTTTCAGACTTCGAATATCGGTTTTTGTTCTGCAAACGTCCTACACTCCTATGCCGAGCTGCCGAAAGTGCTACTAAGGACAACGCAATGTAATAACGTGACCGTTCATCTAGACCGGACTCTGGGGCGTGTAGACGTATGTCTTGACGCTGCGTAAAAAGTGTCGCGTAAAAACAACAACTCCTCCTCCTTTTACTACTAGTTTATTGGTATTAACCTGTGTACCCGTATGTGCCGAGCTGCTCAGACAAACCTCAAGACCTACCCTTGTCCTTTCAAGTTGTAAAAAGCGCCGATAAGATGCCTTACAAATGTGCTGAAAGCTGACTATTTTACTCCACTCAGAGCTGAACTAGGAAGAAAATAGACAATGAGTTTACTGCTCGTAGAAACATCCTCGTCAACTGCTACAGGGATTATGGACTTCGGTCAGCCCCCTTAAGTTACAATGGATCTCTGGAAGGACGACAATGGAGACTTTGTGTCGACTGCTTGAGTGAATGATAGAAGCGTTACTTTTTATCAAGGCTAGTTGTAGGATTAAGTCTCGAAGCAACGGACAAGTTTAGAACAAGCTTCCATTCTACTTGACTTCTGTTGCATTCAGTTGCAAACGCTCAATCATTGACTTAACTTCACAATCATGCTGCGCATAGTCTTTAGACTTACCGTCGATCCACTTGCACCTGGTCATCGATTGTCTCTAGGGCTTACGCCTTCACATCCCGGCGGGACGGCCCAGGAACAGATGCAGTTGTGGATCGTCATCTCGAATCACTACCTGATTGACAACTTCTTATACTAGGAGCGGGATTAATAGCACCTTCTTTTTCCTCCGGAAAGCGTGCCTGTTCTTCCGTCGTTAACCACATCGAGAGCTGAGCTCGAGTCCGCACACCCCGTTTCTCCTGAGCACGGCATCATTTCGGTACTAACTTGTGCTTGCTGAGATGGGGCCTCTAGTGTTCAATTGATAGGGACACGATAGACAAAGATCGATAAACGACACGCTCTTCGGAAATGGAAAGTGCTTTTCTCAATTCAACTACTACCGCAGTAGAGCCTGTGGTAGACCAAGGTGGGTAGACAGGGACTCAAAGCAGTGAGCCCTGTCTGTATGCAATGACTGGTCAGGAGAGCCTTGCTTGTGTGTTCCCCATACTTGTCCAGACGAGAGTGATCGCGTAAAACGGATCCCAAAGAGCCCCCCTTCTTTGGAGGCAGGATTTGTATATAATGTGCTGTAGATCGACCATCTGTGAACCAAGGAGCAAGCAGCTGCGCCAACCACAGATCCCAAGCGCCGTTTCTCTGGAGTCCTCAAACAAGATGCATCTGTCTTCGACGATCCTCATGGCTGCGGCCGGTGCAGCGGCCCAGTCGACGTTCGACTTGTCCGACCTCCCAGCCTTTATCAAGTCCAGTTCGAGCACCAACTGGCCAACCCTCCTCAACATCGGCCAGCAGATCTGGAACGACCCCGAAGTTGGTCTGAACGAAACTCACGCTCACGACCGCATTGTCAAGTACTTCTCCTCAGTTGGAGGCTGGACGGTCTCCCCATCGGCCTACCCCGACCTGCCCACGGCTTTCAAGGCCGAGTTCGACAACCGACCCGCAGGATTTACCGGTGATCTGCCCACTGTGGGCTTCCTGGCCGAGTATGACGCGCTGGTGGGCATTGGCCATGCCTGTGGCCACAACCTCATCGCCCTCAACGGCATCTCAGCAGCCAAGTTTGCCAGCGAGGCGCTGGCGCACTACGGGATCCCAGGCCGCATCATCGTCATTGGCACCCCTGATGAAGAGAACGCGGCCGGCAAGTTCAAGCTCAACAACCTGGGCGCCTTCAACGGCTCGGACGTCTGGCTGATGGCCCATCCAACCGTGACGAGCGCCATCCAGCCCATGAATGCCCGCCTCAACTACTTTGCGCGCTTTGTCGGCAGCACGCACTCGGAGGCCGTTTCAAAGGCATACGATGCCCTGGACATTGTGCAGAACCTGTCCGGCCTTCCGGGAACCAGCTCCAGCGCCGTGGGCATTGAGAACGTTGGGGTCTATGCGACCAACATCGTGCAGAGCATCATCAAGCTCGGCGTCGCTGGTCTGAGCCTCGATACTGTCCGTAGCACCGTGTCAAGCATCCTCGATTCAACGTATCCCAACGTTACCTTTTCAGCGGCCGCTGACACCGATGGTGTTGCCCTCACAATCCTCGGACCTGGAGGACACGCTTCAGAAGCGACGAAGAGCCCGCTGACGCTCTCTGTAAACACGTATAATGCCCTCAAGGACTCTTCCGGCGTCTCGTTCTATCTTCCAGGAAACACATCCGTCACGGAGCTCGACATCACCATCGACTTCCGCACCCGCTACACCGCCGACCTCAACTCCGTGGCCAACTTTGCCAGCGCTGCTTTGGGCACTCTGCCCGCCGGCATCTCCCACGACGTCCAGTATCCTGCGCTGGAAGTGACTCCGTTCCTCGGCCAGGCCTTTATCGACATCGTCGGCACCCCCGACTACGGCCTCACCAACTTCCCTGCCACCACTCTTGCTCCCGCCTCGACAGACGCCTCGTGGGTGCAGGATCCTGTGCTCGACCCCGTCACTCACGAGCTGAAAAGTGCGGCTAAGGCGGTCCTCCACGCAAACTACGGCATCTGCACGAACCCTTCGGGCGCGGGCTGCCCTTTTAACCACGAGCCGCTATTCAAAGGGCTTGCAAACACCGACTTTGCGTATCAGCAGACGGAGATTGTGGCTAGGGCAGAGGCTCAGCTTGCGGTAGAGCTGTTGGCAGACCCGTCACAGATGGCCCAGGCAGTTGTAATTGTCTCGAAATAGGATGAAGGGGATGCGACTTTTGCTGCGAGTACAAAGGATGAAGGGCGCAGGAGGGAGGTGAATCATGACATGATGCAACCATAATGTAGAGGGGATGAGCTTAGACAAATAGTGACTCAACGTGCTTATGATGCCCGGACATTGCTTCCTACCGTGTGATGTAGCCAACGTGAGTCTTCCACGAGGAATAGCGAGCATCAAACGCAAACCACTGACAGACAAAGTTGTTCATTGCTCGAAAACATCGCTCATACCGCTAATAGGCTCTAAAAGCCGTCATCGACGGACAGTTATCGAAGTACCCGTAGGTAGTATTCCTCAGTCCGGGGCAGAGTGCGGGATACTTATTGCCCTTATCTATGCAACAGGGCTGAGTGGTGGCGCTCAACTTCTCTATTGAATTGTCCTTTGAGAAGGCCTCAATGAAGATGCGAGAGCTTGATCTGAACCATCGCCTGGGACATTCGGCACCCTAGCAATGAAGGCTTGAGCCATCCACATTTGTTTCACGCTGTGATGATGTTGTGTAGCACTCACGCAGTTTTCCCCTTCCTCCCTGACCATGGTCTCATGGGCGGTTCTAGTCTTCCATCCACCCGGTCCCTCACATATGACAAACTTCTTCATGCAGCTGGGAATGTTCTAGCGTGACGGGTCGTGCAGGCGAAAGGCGACCTGCCGGGAAACGACACGTTGCAGCGGTGTGGGTGCTTGACCTTTTTTGCTGCTGGTTTGGCGAGGAGCTTGTCCTACGAGAGGAAAGATGAAGGGCTTTCTCTGTGAATGGCTGCGTGGAAACTCAAAAAATAAGAGCTAGAAAGAATGGCCAAGGTATTGTTTGTTTGCCTTGTCCATGATACATTTGCAATTGTCTGTTCGCGATGGCTTCAAACTTAAGCGCCTCGTAAGGCCATCAATGGCTGCCTCCAGCCCCATACAGACCCCCAAACTTCCCGACGAAGAAACGGCCGACATCTGCAGTCGAAGCACCTCGATGCATGGCCGCGGGACGGGAGGACCAGCATCCGCCTAGCTTCACTCTTTTGCTTCTTCTTCAGCGCTACGGAGGAGCCTCCGTCGGCGATGCTCCCGCGGATAGGTAAGATAGGCAGCCAAAATGTCACTCATCACAACTCATCTTCCCTGTCCCTGTCCCTTACGAGCTGCACATAACTGCTAGGGCCAACAACTTTTCTGCTTCTTCTCTGCTTCTTCTCCACCCTCCGAATGTCGTCCTCCCCCCCTCGTTTCTCCACGCCGATCCCACCCTAAGGTGTTCTTGAATAATCTTCATCGCCCGTCTTTCATGCGACCTGGCCCTCTTTTCATGCCTCTCTGCTCTTCTCGGTTGGCTTGCTGATGTCGCACATACACATGTACATAGCATACAACACATGCACTTACACACGACATACAGCACACTCATCCTTCTTACAGCAGCGATGAACAACCGACTGTTGGCCGTCTTGATCGGGTAAATGGCAGATCTCTGAAGAGTTCTCTCCCTCGCTCGCTTGGCGACTGTGCCGAGGCAAAGGCGGTGGAAACCAGACGCCGTTGCTGTTGTAGCGACCGTAAGAGGACGAAGCGACGCATGATTGCGTGAGTAACTGCATACCTATGCTTACGCGACTGGGTATCTCGTCTGCATACGAGAACGGACCGCATATATACATACAATCGCTGCTTGTGAGACTGTGCGGGCATATTGCATACCACACACCTGCACTTCATATAACCGGGGGGTTATTGGTTGAAAAGCTGAGCTGGATGGTCAGTCTCTTGCTCTTGGATAATACTGGTACGGAGCATGTCAGTTACTAGGCATTCGGATGCATTGCTGATTTCGATTAATCCCTATCGATCGCTAATGGTCCTGCTCAGTCATCCTGCTTCCCGCCATATCCCTGCTTACAATCAACCCCGGAGCTGAAATCGAAACTAAGGAGGAACAAGAGTACACAACAAAGGGCGAAAACCAGGACAAGAAGGAGCATCAGAACGCAACCGAGAAGAATAAGCAGAGAAGAATCGCGCTGCTCACTTTCACTAGCAACTGAAATGGTGGACAAGACACCCGGACGAAGCGCTTCAGGCGCGGCTGGTGAAAGCAGCCAACAACAAGAACAAAACTCGGAAGGCATTCTCCCAGCTGGTCACTGGCAAGAGGTTCGTGGTCTTCCATCAGAGATCCGCGCGGATGGACCCTCTTCTTTCGTGCAAAGCAACAAGTAATCAGTGCGAACTAGGTTGCACAGAGACGAGACAACGGACACGAGGACGATGAAGACGACGACGACGACGATTCCGCGCTTGGTTCGGACGCCGGAAGCTCGACAGCCTCGATCACGTCGAGCATTCTGCAGTATCGCGAGATTCACGGACGGAGATTTCATGGCGAGACAGGCAATGTGCAGTATTGGTAGGCATCTTACATCCACGTATAGCTTGTGAAGTCTCTTGTGGAGGGAATTTGGCGTCGAGGCTGTTGCTTACTCAGACTTATGAAAACAGGCAGTCCAACGACGAGGCGGCAAGCGAATCCCTAGACATGAAGTACGCCATGCTCTGGTGACGACATTCTCCTGGTTGAAGCGATGCGAATTGTTCGAAAGGACCGCTAACTAGCGTTACGTTGTCACAGTCATCACGTTCTTTCCATGGCAATGGGAGACAAACTCTTCATGGCACCCTTGAAGAAGGAAGATGTCAAAGTGCATACACCTCTCCAACATCTTAAGGCGCATCGTGGGGCATATCAAAGCTAACACTAGATGAATGGCATTAGAAAGCTCTGGATATAGGCACTGGTACAGGTGAGTCCCATAACTGCGCTTGTCAGGTTCAACTCTCTTTGGCTGACTTGACCCCTTCTACTGTAGGGATATGGGCTATGTATGAGCCAAGGACCTTGATTTACCCGAGTACGGAGGCCACATATTGACGTTTAGATAGTGACTTTGCCGACGAGTATCCCGACGCTCAGGTCATTGGCACGGATATTTCCCCCATTCAGCCAACATGGGTTCCCCCCAATCTACAGTTGTGAGTCGACACTAGCAATCTGCCACAACCTTCGAAAACTCCTCCCACTCCTCTGGATTATTCCTCTGTCTAACGTGCATATACAGCGAGATCGAAGATTGTACGCAAGAATGGACATTCCGTAACGAAGACTTCGACTACGTCCACATGCGCTGGCTTCTCGGTAGCATCCAGGACTGGGACGCTCTTCTACAACAGGCATACCGCGTATTGAAGCCCGGGGGCTGGGTCGAAAGCTTAGAGACTTCAGCCATCGTGAGGAGCGACGACGGCACCGTCACCGAGACGTCTGCCTTGGGCCAATGGGGGAAGTTCTTCCTCAACGGAGGCAAGAAGATCGGAAGGTCGTTTACAGTAATTGAGGATGAGACGCAAAGAAAGTCGATTGAGGCAGCTGGGTTTGTCGACATTCAGGAATTCAACTTCAAGGTAAGGTCAGACAATGTCACTTGCGAGGTCCAGCCCTGACATTGTTGGAACTGTACAGATGCCCATAGGAGGTTGGCCCAAAGATCCCAAGTTGAAAGAGCTCGGACAATTTGCCCAGATGGTTCTCGAAAGGGATATCGAAGGCTACATTGTCTTCATGGCCAATACTCTTGGTTGGACGCGAGAAGAAATTTTGGTATACATTGGCATGCTGCGGCGGGAAGTTCGATCCAAGAATTTTCACGCATATTATAATCAAAAGGTGGTCTGGGCCAGGAAACCGTTGGATGGAGAGACCAAATGAGGCTCTTTTCGTCCTTTATGCGTCCTTTTTATTCTATCAATACCAAGCATTTGCCTTCTATCTATCAGAAATTGGAACTATCTACTCTATACCGAATCCCGAGGCCGTCGTCTGCTCTTTCAGACCTATTTACGGACTGCTACCTCCGTAATCTTGCCATGTTTCATACCGTTATCTGGTTGGCCATTCATGCCTTCTTCTTTACCGACAGTTTGTTGATCATACCAATTCATCCAGCATTGCTGTTGCATATACATTTAACCGAAAATAACAAGGTACCATCCGTCGTACGTGCGGGCAATGGAAAACTCTACCGTCGTCAGGATACTCTTACAAAGCTCATTGGCAGTTTATCTCTGCGGATGTTAAGAACAGGGTTCCTTCGGAGGCTGGCCAAAACGAAGCTCAATGCCGCGTTGACAGGTTCCACAGACGCTGCATCCACGGCTCTTCAACCCCTTTCGGCATGCTTCTCTATCACGTGAAGATATCTTCAGCAGCATGTGCAAGGACTGTTTGTCCATGTCAAGCTGTTGGTTACTTTTGTCTCGGGTTACATGCATACGTGTACCTAGCACCTCATGCACCTCCTCCATAGGTGGGGGTTATAGGCATGATTGCTCAGACGCCACCAGGATCTGGATCAAGAATCTGCTCCGTAGGTTCAGAATATACAAAGTGCTTTCGAACACAGACAGAGAAGGGATGAAATGGTAGACTCACAGCAAAGTGGGTTTTGATTCATGAATAGGTAGCAAGACGATGAAGCACATAATCCATATCGAGCAGGCGCATTGCGTTGCCCAATGATACATCTCGGGCAAGCGTCTTGATCCTTTTCTGATGCACTTCCAATGCTTCCCTCCTTATGTAGTTCTTATATCTCCCACCGAACACTGACATTGTCAGTTGCTGAAGTGGGTCAAGACATCTGATCGAGTCGCTAGTTGCCGAAGCTGGACCAACAGTATTTCGACGCCCAGACTGGGAGCGATGTGAGAAGATTATGCAAACGGATCGACCATGGACTCTTCATGGTTCAATATTTACCGGTACGGTTCTAATCATCCAGGCTTCGCCGAGTGAACTTGTTCTTCGTCTCAGACTTCACCCGGCAAATACCAGAATCATTCGCACTGGGATATGAAGTGTTCAAAGCCATCCGCCACCAAACGCATAGGGCGTAGCCCCCCACTAAAATCGTCATTCCAGGCATCGAAAAGAATTATGTCAGACATGCTCCGGTCATACATACTGGCAACATCTCAAGGCTGAGTCAACGGCTTGTAGACGGCATCAAAAGGTCGAGACTATCTATCAACCCTCACAAAAGAAGAGATTTCAGGATTCACATCAGGGAAAACCACGACAAGGTGAACCAGCAGCCATGGGTTCTCAAGAGCCAACGGGGACACACCTTACCTTTCACCACGACGGAAAACTGCTCACCCTCAAGACGGAGCTGGTCTCCATACGCCCCTTTACATCCCTGGAAGAGCAGAACCGTGCCATTTTCAAGGACGCCGGCGACGATGACTATGTTGTGGTAACCAAGGAGACCATTTTCCATCCTCAGGGCGGTGGCCAGCCTTCAGACGAGGGCACAATCTCAGCAACACCATCCACAGACGACCCGACTCAAACACCCATTGCCATCAACATCAGGGCAGCACGCATGGACATTGTCAACGATGGCGTGGTGCTGCATCTCGGTCGCTTCCAAGATCCTTCAATGGCAGAAAGGTTTCAGCCGGGAGGTGTTGTGGAACAGAAGATCGACGCAGAGAAGCGCCTCCTCTATTCACGACTGCACACTGCGGGCCATGTCCTCGGCTCAGCCGTAAGGCATCTTCTGGAGAAGGAAATCGACGGCTTCGACGAGCTCAAGGCATCTCATTTTCCAGACAGTGCGGCATGCGAGTTCCGCGGATTGATCGAGGGCAAGTGGAAGCAGCCTATCCAGGACCGCGTCGACGAGTATATCCGCCGCTCAATGCCGGTAGAAATCGACTTTTGGACGGAAGACGACTTCCGACGAGAGGGACTGGAGCGCTTGATTCCGGACAAGAGCCTGTTGCCGCCAGGAGAGACCAAGTTCCGCGTCGTGCGGATTGTGGGAGCGGAGGTTTATCCCTGCGGAGGGACGCATGTTGACACGACGGACTTGTGCGGCGCGACGACGGTGAAGAAGATTGGGAGGAGCAAAGGCATTAGCCGGGTCAGCTACACGGTGGCTTGATGAGAGACTAAGGGGACCGACAGCGGAGGGGGATCAAGTTACAAACGACGTTATTTCGGTATAACTTGTGGTAGACGATGATTCGTTATCCCCGTATTCTTAGTGGTTCAGTAGACATAGATGGCTACAGGTGGGTATCAAGGCGATGATTTCCTGACATATTCAAGATATAGAGAGATGACACGGGTTGAATAGGCCGCAATCAGCCGCCATCCGCAGCAATTACATCCAACGCTATCTGCTTGCGTGTTCCTGTGATTCAAAACGTGGCTTTGACCATAGAATCAGCCGATCTGAAGCAATCTCCGACCTCGCTCAGGGCGATAAATAAGCGTCCGATAAGGTGAGGGCCTCAGCAGCACCAGTATCCATAACCGCGGATGCACAAGCGTAACCATCGCCATCACGACGGTTGCCTGATCCGGATAGCTGTCATTCAAAACGCCACAGCCGCTACAAAGGCTCGTGAAGCTTGAAGCTATTGCCAATTCTATTCTACCGCCACCGGAAGCTGGCGATAGATTGCCTTCTTCTTACGGCGTAGCTGCGGGAAGCCACCGGGAAGCTTGAAAGTTGGGGTTTTTGGCCCGCACTGTTTGAACAGACACTGAGTTTCACCAGCCTCTCCGCATTATCCCCGCTTGAACTGGGAGTCGACGTCAGCTCTGTACGAGCATAGACGATGCGAAGTTACGCAGCGCATAATGGTGGGAATGCCAGAGACTGAAATGTTTTGAGCATCATCCATTTTCGTAACTCACTCACGGCCAGACATCATTCTGCTGACCCCTCATCCCTTGATTTACACCATGGGCAGCGAGTTGCCCTTCGTTCTATCCGATCCACGCCTCGGCGATCTGGACTGTCTTGTCGACGGTCAGCTTGTCACTGCAAAATCGGGCAAACGCTTCCATGTTATCGATCCCGGCTCCGGGAAATCCTGGGCATCCTGTCCCGACTGCCGGGAAGCAGACGTGGAAGCCGCCGTCCAGTCGTCACATCGCGCTTTCCAGGCGTACTCCAAATGGACGCCTAGACAGAGAGCTCAGACTCTGCTGAAATGGCACCAGGAGATTGTTGCTGCTCGGGATGATCTGGCCAAGATCCTCGTCTATGAGACTGGGAAGCCTCTTGCTGAGGCCTATGGCGAGATCGACTATGCAACGACCTTTACCTGGTGGTTTGTAGGCGAGGCAGAGCGCGTTCAAGGAGCTTCCATCGTCTCGGCGATCCCTGGCCGACGAGCAGTGACCATCAAACAGCCCCTAGGTGTTGCTGCTGCTCTCGTGCCCTGGAACTTCCCCATAGCTCTGACTCTCAGAAAGGCCAGCGCTGCTCTCGCTGCTGGATGCACCATGATTGTCAAGCCGTCGCCGGAAACACCTATCACAGCGCTGTCCGTAGCACGACTTGCATTGAAGGCGGGTTTTCCTCCAGGGGCACTCAATGTGCTGACGACAAGCCTTGAGGGCACGCCAGAACTGGCAGAGGCCCTCTGTTTGCATCCACTGGTGAAGAAGGTTACGTTTACCGGAAGCACCAGAGTGGGAAAGATCATCTCCAGTCTGTGTGCGAGAAACCTGAAGAAGTCAACAATGGAGCTCGGCGGGAACTGTCCCTTCATCATTTTCGACGACGCCAATCTTGACCAGGCGCTTGGACAGTTAATGGCGCTCAAGTGGCGACATGCAGGCCAGGCTTGCGTGTCCTCTAACAGAGTGTATGTTCAGCGAGGCGTCTACGACGAATTTGTCAATCGTGTTGTCAGTGCCACGTCGCAGCTGAAGATGGGCCACGGTATGGATGAAGGTACCACGCTTGGCCCGGTCACCACCCCCCGAAGCCTTGATAGGGCTGAAGACATGGCCAAGGATGCTCTCGCAAAGGGAGCAAGGCTAGTGCTCGGAACCGGCTCAAGAGATAATTCAAGCAGCGGGGGCTATTTCATGGCACCGACGATCTTGACTAACGTCACGGACGACATGCTCATGAGCCAGGACGAAATCTTTGCACCTTTGCTGGGGCTTTCGGTGTTTGACTCCGAAGAGGAAGTTGTGCGGAGAGCGAACAACACAGCCATGGGTCTAACTAGCTATGCGTTTACGAAGAACGTTGATAGACTCTGGAGGCTATTTGAATCACTAGAGGCAGGCATGATTGGTTTGGTAAGTGAACCCTTGGTCGTGGCGATGAAACATCTTGGCTGATAGGCTCTCTGCAGAACACTGGAAACAACTCTTCAGCAGAGGCACCATTTGGAGGCATTAAGGAGAGCGGCTCGGGCAAGGAGAGCGGCAAAGACGTCGCGATTGAGGAGTTCATGGTGACGAAGACCGGAACGTTTACCATTGAAGGTCTGTAAACTCAAGGAGCGGTAACAAATTGCCAGATTGCTACGCCTTTTGTGTACCATCTGAGTTATTATTGATATGAAGAGAGGTTTTCGCGACTTCTGCTCTTGTCAATCTATGAAAGTGTGCAGCCACTGCCGACATCATCAAGGATGTCTGTTTTCATGTAGGCGCTCTAGTAGATTATGAACATTGTACGACTAGTATTTGATACTAATCACACGCATCTTCCACCATCCACCTCAAGATTCACTCCAGTAATGAATGATGCCTCATCGCTAGCCAGATAACAGCAGGCATTAGCAATATCAGCTGGCGTTGATGGCCGACCTAGCGGGACCGTTGACACAAAGGTTGAGATATCTGTTGATCCCAGAAAGAGGTCGGTCCTATCATACGTAGTTAGCATAAGGCCTTATTGAAACGAAACATATTTACTGACATCCCCGTGATGCCAACCACTGGAGAAACAGCGTTGAACCGAATCTGCTTGGGGCCATATTCGGAGGCCAGCGCCTTGGTGGCCGTAATGACAGCTCCCTTGGAGGCGCTGTACCATGCTAGACCTCCTCGGGGTCGTATTCCAGCCGTGGAAGCGATCTGAATAAAGCTGCCAGGGCGATTTTCCTTTAAAAAGTACGGCACGAGGACGTTTGTCGAGAAATAGACGGACTTGACATTGACAGTCATCACCATGTCAAACTCCTGGTCTGTCACGCCCTCTGTCGCCTTGTTGGAGTACGAAGCTCCAGCATTATTGACAACAATATCCAACTTTCCGTACTCCTTGAGAGCTAGAGCAAGAACAGCTTCCCAGTCGCTCCTCTTAGTGACGTCGGTACGTATGAAGCTGCCGGCGAGCTCAGAGGCAACTAACAGGCCGGCATCTTGTGAGAGGTCCGCGACAATGACTTTTGCGCCTTCTTGGGCGAATTTGGTGGCGATGCCTTTACCAAAGCCGGATGCGGCGCCGGTGATGACGGCGACTTTGCCCTCGAGGCGGTTTGACGGCATTTTGATGGAGTGAAATCGATGTTGAAACGCCAACTGCAAAACTGAATAGCATTGCTACATCCAAGAGCGTGAAGGCTGTAAATGCAAGACTTGGATCCTTTTGTCTGATGTCATGTGCGACAGTCAACCCCTCTCCTCCCCATCACCTCGAACTGGTTTCATCAACAAAGAAAGTAACCTCCAAGCTGTATACAGTGCGGCATCTGTCCAGCTATTTTAGATCCGTCAACTAAACAGTTAGTGTTGGGCTCTTTTGCTTCAGCCAAGGGGATCAGCCGTGTGGGGGAAGCTTGTAAAGGGCGTCTGTATTGCCTGCCGCGGAAATAAGTCGCGGGAAGGTTGTGCGGGGAGATGCTAGTTGATGGAAGAGAATCGGGACATCGGGATGGAGTAATTCGTAATGGCGCGAGGGTGAATTATCAAGTCGATACGAGTCATCACGAGAATCACGACTTGTCTTGGCACGGGACGCTGAAGCTGTGTTTGAGCGCCTTTATGAGAGCCGGTTTCGGACCAGAAGGACGAGGTCAGAGCGAGTGAAGCAGCTGGAGAGAGACAACGAGCAGCACTGGGTGTAAGACAGCCAGTATCTTACCCGGCAAAAGACCATCACCACCGCCAAAAGAAGAACAAGAGTCTTGCTACTTGCGATCTACCTTTTTCTACCAGCACCAAGTCCAAGGGTCTGCAAGATGGCTCAAACATTCCGCATCCTCATCCTCCCGGGCGATCACGTTGGCCCCGAGGTCATGGTGGAAGCCCTGAAAATCCTCGACATTGTGGAAGAATGCCGCCCCAACCTCAAGTTTGAGCGCACATTTGACCTCGTTGGCGGCAGCAGCATCGATAAGCATGGCGTGCCCGTCACGGAAGAAGTCCTCGACAAGGCCAGCAAGGCAGACGCGGTTTTGTTCGGAAGCGTGGGAGGGCCCGAGTGGGCAGATGCTTCCCCCAACCCAGAGGCTGGCATTTTGGGGCTTCGGCAGAGATTGGATGCATTTGCCAACCTGAGACCGTGCCAGATCCTCGTGCCGTCCCTCTTGGATGCGTCTCCCCTCAAGCCGGAGATTGTCAAGGGCACCAAGTTCATCATTGTCAGGGAAAACTGTGGCGGTGCTTACTTTGGAGACAAAGTTGAGAAGCCCGAGGTTGCCTCCGATCTTTGGGTCTACAAGCCTGACGAGGTTGAGCGCTGCGCTCGAGTTTCAGTAGCAGTGGCTCGAATCCTAGGCAGAATCGGGGACGGCAGAGGTGGTGGCGGTCCAGCTATTGTATGGAGCGCCGACAAGGCAAATGTCCTAGCCAGTGGGAGACTCTGGCGAAGAGTCACGCAAGACATCTTCACCAGGGAGTTTCCCGACATTGAGCTGCGGCATCAGCTGGCTGACAGCATGGCGATGCTCATGGTCAAGAACCCGCGCGGCTTCAACGGCGTGATTCACACGGACAACACCTTTGGCGATATCCTCTCTGACATCTCCGGCGGCATCGTGGGCAGTCTCGGAACGCTGCCAAGCGCGAGCATCTCGGGCATACCCGGCCAGGGTCGCTGCAATGGGATCTACGAGCCAGTGCATGGGAGCGCGCCTGACATTGCCGGAAAAGGCATCGTGAACCCTGTCGCACAGATTCTCAGTCTGGCAATGCTGCTGCGGTACTCGTGCGTTCTTGTTGACGAAGCTGCGGCCATCGAGAAGGCAGTTGAGACGGTATTTGACTCGAAGGAGGCTGGAGGGCTTGGTATCCGGACACGGGACATGGGAGGCGAGGCGGGGACAAAAGAGGTCGGCGATGCTATTGCCGTAGAGGTTCGGCGGCTTCTGCAAGCGAGCTGAAGAATTCAACCATGTAGACGGCAGAGATGATATGTTACAGCTTTTCTCACGTGCATCGCAATTTGTACTTTGCGCCTGTGTGTGGGCTTAGAGGAATGGAGGTAGCCTCCATGTCCTTGGAATCCAAGCAGATTGGTAATTGGTAGGTGTATATCCGGCTGCGACGCGGTTGCACGACCCCGACGTATCTCGGATTTTGATTCAGGATAGTGATACGAGAAGATTCACGAGGTGAAGATGCATGTGATAATCAGATTCAGGACGTTAACATTATAATCAACTACTCGTTGAAGACATATAACCAATGAAACATGCATGTTTGCCGTTACTCCTTGCCCTCCACCACAAAGCTGAGACTGCCATTGATCTCCTCAACGTCACGCATCTTCTTCTTCCGACGGTCCGTGTATTGCAGAATAACTGTCCAGACAGCGAGGGCAATGCTGCAGGCAATCATGGCCCACATACCGCGCTGCAGAGTCACAAGTCAACAAGCACATCCTTGATGATGCGGGAAGAACAAGGGAAACGGAAAGTAGATCAACTCACATTGAACCACGGTGCCTCGGAGGCTCCGTAAAAGATGATGCTCCACCACGCATTCACGGCATTGTTGCCCAGATTCATGCCGGCCAAGACAACCGCCCGGAAGACGTGCTCTTCATGTCTCATGGAGTCATTGCACCAGGCGAAGAAGGTGGCTTGACAAGCATAGACCGAACCGGCAATGTAGTATGCTGCCATGACAACGGTGGTCGACTGGGAGCTGGTAGGGTGCTGAGAGGCCACCAGGATCATGATGGACGTGGCAATGCCAACGATTCCGATCCAGTAACCGACGAGATACCGCTTGCCGTTGAGGAAATCGGTAAGTGTGGCCCAGAACAGCGTGGAGACGATACCGACAGCGGGAACGCCAGTCGGGTAGTTGTTGAGCTGAGAGACGGTGTACTTGTGCGTGGGATGGCTCTTGAGGTAAAGGGCAAGCAGGGAGTTGGACGAGAACGACTCTGTCTCGCCGGCGATAACCCAGAGCATGACAAAACCCCACCAGTACCACGAGGTGAGCACCTTTTTGAGGAAGCGGAGCGTAATGGGCGAGTGCTCCTCGACGACGGGCACCCGAACCACAGCCAGGCGCTTCTCATCTTCAGTCAGATAGAAGGCGGAAGTGTTCCGAGGGGTGTCTGGGAAGAAGAAGAAGCCGTACGCCGCAACAGGAATCGTCAGCAAGCCATCAACGATGAAGAGCCATCGCCATCCCGCAAGGCCGCTGCGGCCGTCTAGGCTTGAGTGAATGCCCGTCTGGATGAAGCCGCCAATCATGCTGCCAGCAAGGCCAGACGCCGTGAAGATGCCGCTGCGCTTACCCAGCTCGCGCTCGGTATACCAGGCGCCGAGGATGTAGTGCGTGCCGACAAACGTCGACGCCTCGAAGATGCCCTGGAAGAAGCGGATGGCCATGATGGATTGCGGACTATGGACGGAGGCGGTGACCATGGTCAGGCCGCCCCAGAGGAGCATCATGGAGGGGAACCATATGCGCGGCTTGACATAGTAGAGGGAGAGGTTGGAAGGGATCTGGCCCAGGACGTAGCTGTTGATGCGATTCGAGGTCAGACAACTGTACGTTATGGCAATGAAACCCGGTTCAGTGATAGGCGGGCCCCTTACCCAACTGTGAAGCAAGTGTTGATGACGTTGAGCTGATTGCCGACGAACCCCAAATCCTCTCTCATCCCAGAGACATAGGCATTGGCGAGGTTGGAACGGTCCAGCTGGTGACTCAATTAGCAATCAAATATATAAGGAGACGAAAGGGTCATCACTGATCACGTACATAATTGATGAAGTAGCTCAGACAGCAGAAAGTCAAGATGAAGAAGTCAATCTTGCGTATCAGCGTAGCCTCGCCAGGCTGATACTCTGTATGGAGATAGTCGCGAACGCGTTGACTCAGCATCTTGTGCTGCCGACGTGAGAGGCTGTGTTTTCCTTCGCAGGACGCGGCTGTGTGGGAAGAAATTTTTCTTGATATGTTCAACTCTCGCCGATGAGGGCTATGGAACAGAAAAAGCACCCTCGCAGCAGATTTGCCTTGGCGGTGGATCATCACACAAGACAAAAATTACGAGGGCGTCTGTTGCATCTTTATGATCCTTCAAAGATGCATCGACCGGCTCCTCCGTCCCGAAAATAGCTGCCCGCCTGGCGAGGAAACCCCAAGCTCGGCCGCTAAGGAAACGACTGCAACCCCATGATGTTAGGTTAGACGGGGAGAAATAGCGGCAATAACATGAAGGGCAAAGGCAACGCTTGGACTGTGCGAGTATCGCAGTGGCAAGATAAGACGGCTGTCCTCTGCCCGTTATCTCCAAGCTCTAGTTTAGCACCTGGGCAGTACGGTAGCCAAAATTCCAGCTACGCAGTGCCAAGTTGGGCTTTCCGCATGGTCGATTAGGACCGGAGCTTCGCGCCCTTCCGACATCTCGTCGCGTGAGGTGGTGACGAAGCTGGAATCTGGAGTTACGGAGGGCGCCAGACAACACCCTTTTTGCCGGGGAGGCTTGGTTGCCAGAACAGCGAGAGGCTATACAATGGTTCCGTAACTAACGAGTTCACCGACTACGCCGAGTTCGAAACCCCTGCTTGGAGTATGGAATGGAATCTATAGCGTTAACCCAACCAGCTAGAGTGCCCCACTGGAAGATGGCCAGCCCCCCAAGATGGCCACGTCATTAAAAATACAATAACACTAAACTAACTATCTTCTTTCTAACATTATGCAGCTAATTTTTATTATATTATATTAAAAATACTATTATAAAAAGCCTAAAGATTAATAAAAAGTAATTAATTTTAAAAGGACTGCATTAAGTTTATAATAAAAGCTTAATTATAAAGGCTAGCTAACTAGTTAAAGTTCCTTAATTAACCTTATAATATTAACTTTATAAGCATTAACTAATTTAAAAAGCTAAGGCTAATACTTAAAGGCTATTACTAGTATAAAAAGAAATACTAGTTAACTAAATTCTAGTTAAAGAAGGTGCTAGCTATCCTTTAATAAAGTCTTAGGTCTAAGCCTTTACTTAGCTTATTATTATTAATAATAGTAATAATAAAGCTATTAGCTATAATTAGGTAGATTACTTTATTTAGTAGTATAATAATATTAAAATAAAAGTTAGCTAGCCTTTTAAGGCCTTTTAAGTTAAAGCTATAATAAAAAAAGCTTTAGAAGTCTTTTATAAATATATAGCTACCTAGATTTATAATAAATATATTTTTATAACTAGGCTCTTTAACTTTAATAAGACTAGTGTTATTAAAGGTAAGACTTTATATAGTAAGGTCCTTAAATTAAGCCTAATAAAGTTATTAGCTATTATAAAAAGTAATTTTATAACTTAGTTTATAATTTTAAAGTATATAAGTGTAGTAAGATAAAGGCTTTTACTATATATAGTGTTTTTAAGCAGTATCCTTTAAAAATAGTAGTTTTTTAAGATTTTTCTTAACTAGGCTTATAACTATAGCCTATTAGGCTAGGCTAATAGTAAGATAGTCTTTAAATAGTTTAAAAATATCTTCTTACTGCTAATAAAGCTTAATAATACTAGTTTATAATATCTCCTTATCTTAAATAAGGCCTAAACTTATATTATAATTAAATTTATATATATAGCTTAGCTAAATTATATATAGCTTTTATACCTTTTTTTATATATATTATATACTATATAGCTACTAAATATAGGTATCTTTAAGCTATTAAAGATATATTTCTATTAGTAGACTTAAAGCTTTATATCTTTTAGTATATTAATACTAATATAAAAATAATACTTCCTTTAAGTATATTAAAAAGCTAGTAAAATAGCTTTTATAATTAATAATATTAAGGCAGGCTTTATAGCTAGTAGTATTTATTTTATAAATATATTAAAGCTGCTATATTATATTATTTAGTTAAATAAGATTACTAAGACCTTTAAGGGCTTTAACTAACTAGCTATACTTAAAACTACCTAAAAGTATAATAAGCATTTATAATATACTTTAAAAAACAGTTATAAAATTAATATATAGCTTAAAATACTATACTAGAACTTAAATTTAGTTAATTATAGCTTTTAAACTATAGCTAAAAAGGCTAGTAAGGAAATTAACTATAAAAATATAATAATTACTATATTAAAGGAAAAGAATAACTATTTTAAGGCTAAGCTAAAGTTAAAGCAGCCTGTTAGCTATAAGGCTATTAATTTTAATTTAAATAACACCTTCTTATTAATTCTAGCTATTACTAAAGCTAAATTTAAGGCTTAGCAAGCTGCTAATATATATAAGGTAAAACATAGTCTGCATCTTAAAGAAAAAGCCCTTAAAATAGCTTAAATAAATTAGTAAGAGATAATATATAAATAGTAACTTTAGTTTTTTTAATAGATATATTTTCTATAGAGATATGCTGTGTTAAAGTTTATGGTTAGAATTGTAATAACGTGGCCATCTTGGGGGGCTGGCCATCTTCTGGTAGGGCACTCTACTTCCCTTCGCTTTCATGGGCAGTACATACAGCAGTAGATCCTTAAAGCATGGGAATGATGGCACTAGCAGCCAAGTTCACTGGTAGTCCCAAGCCACTGACTGGGCGTTTATCAGTCACCGGGCCGGTAAAATCGAGGCAAAACGTGGGGAAGCATAAGGAGATAAGCCGGCGAAGAGTCCCCTCTTGAGAAAAGTTGAGAGAATACCTACGAAAAGCTGGGGTAGCTCGTTACTAGTCTATGGGGGTCTCAAAACTCTTCTTATACACAAAGTCAAGGTCCATTGAGTTACCTCTCTTCATCAGCTATGGAGTACATACGGCATGTCTCTCTCCGATCGAGCACGTCTAGGTAGTATTCCTCCCCCAACATGCCTCCCCATGCAAGAGCACTAGGCCTGCTAGAGTCGTCTGGGCCAATTAATAACCAGAGTCGTACTCGGCTTATACTGTAGAGCTACGATAACGAGCACTGCAACGAGAGGAGAGGAAAACCCCCCCGCATACGGCTGAAGCAACCCGAAATCCTCCTCCCTCGCCTACATACATAGCATACTTGGCCGATACAAGGCCATTTATCCGCACCAGGAGACGCATGGAGGTCTGCTAAACTAATCCAAACTCTCGTTCTGACCCCTGATCTCTCTCTCTCTCTCCCTCCTTCTTTCTCTTCCACACTTATTATCTCTTTGCCATCATTCCCCTCTTCGTCCTCCCACCCTTGCCTTTGCCTCTGCCCGATTTGGCAGGTTATCAAATCGACGCACGCAAGCAAGCCTCTGGGAATAACATGGCCTCCAATACCAACGCTAGCAACACCATGGACGGGGCTCCTCCTCATCACAACCAGCAGCAGCAGCGCAGCAAGCCGGTGGGAAAGCCGCGTGGCATGCGCCGGGATCGGGACTGTCGCAGCTGCAAGCTAAGGGACATCAAGTGCGATCTGAACAGACCCTCGTGTGGAGAAGTGGGTAGGCCCTCATCCTTGCTCTCTTCCGCGCTGTCAATGTCTTCTTGTCCTCCCAAGCCGTCATGTCACGGCCTGCTCTTTTGAGCCTCCCACGTTGTTCCCATGCCCTCATGCTTCTTGTCTTTGATGTCACATCTCACATTTCCACCTCTCCATGTCTTCTCGTTTCCGACTCTATACTCTATAGCATAACAAAGCTCATCATGTAACAGTGTATTGCTGCCGGTGTCCCCTGTGGAGGCTACCCCCAGCGAGTCATCTGGGTCGGTTCCACCTCGTCCGCGAAAGACGCCTCCCCAACGACCTCAACCGCACCCTCCCGCATACAGCGACAAGCCAGAGCTCACCAGTCAATGCTGTCTCCGTCCAGCGACTCCAGTCTCACCCCGGACCGTGCCCCTGATCGACTCCCAGAATCTTCATTGTCGCCTCCTGAGCGACTGGTGTCCAGCCCTAGAGATGAGCCTATCAACTGGGCTGAAGCTGACCAGAACAGCTTTATCCGCCCGCTGGTAACGTTGTGCCAGCAAATCATCTCGCTGGACGGCGATGCCCTGAGTAGCAACCGGTACCTGTCCGTCGAGGCGTTGCGCCTGATTTCGCGGCTACGCGACTTTGTTCAAGCGCGAATCGACGGACACCCGGCTCGAGCCCCAAGCGATCTTTGGGAATCAGAGGCCATGGCGAGGTACCGGCTAGATGCTCTGATGAGCCTCAAGGACACGCTTAAGGCGACTAATCCCTTTGCCTTTATCGGCATCGCGGCTTTCGCCTTCTTTGAGGTGTGTGACAGCGGCTTCGGCGACTGGCAACGCCATCTGTATGGAGCAAAGTCACTGCTGGACTTTCACTGCAAGAGCCGCGAAGAGTTAGATACACTCTCCAAGAGCGTTACCGGCTTGGGGGAGATGGTGGTCCGGCTGGTGTGGTTCGACACCTGCGGCAGCATCATCAGGGGCACGACAGACCTCATCTTCGAGCCCTGGCATCGTGGGCTGCTGACTGAGAGCTTCTTCCGCACCGTCGGATGCGCGTCAGATACATTCCGTCTGTTCACTCGCGTAGCCAGCGGCGAAGCCGCTTCCAGTCCGTCCACCAGCGTGATTCTGGCCATGGAGCAACTGCTCAAGCTGGGCCAGGGCACTTCGGATTGGGATCGCTCGGCTGATGCTTATCGCTGTGCGGGGGTCATTGCCGTCCTTACCAGAGTCAACGATGATCAACCGACGGAATCGACAATCTCGCTGGCTGTGGACCGGACGTGTCAAATCATTGCGGCAACGCCGTCGTCTTCGCAATTCTACATACACATGGCTGTCCCGGCGTATCTGGCCGGCATCAACGCCAGCTCGACGAAGCAGTGTGATGTAATTCGGGCCTATTGGCACAACTGCAACCATGCTGGTGTCCGACGATATCCGGATGGGTTAGCCAGGTGTGAAGATCGTTGGAAGCTGAAAGGGTTGGTCTGAAATTCGAACTGTCTGATTACTATTCTTTTTTGCTGGGACTTAATGATGATTTTGCTCTTATTCTCTTATTTTGCTATCTCGCGATTGCGTCTTGTTTCTCAAAGTTGTTTATGGGCTATCTGCGGAGCGACTTAAAAGGACATCAGATGTGTGTGGCAGCAGGGAATGGATCAGCGAACTGCAGTCTTCGTCTCTTTTCTTATGACTTGATGAGATGATGCCAGCGGGTTATACTTTATCACTCCACTTGGTATAATCTAGAGTTCGAAGACCAGATCAGCTAAGTCTCTTCTTCATCTACTACCCATTCGTACGTAACGTTGTCTTGCATGCATACAATCATGCCCGTGTAAGTCACCGAGCTGCTCTTTTATTGCAACTGTGTGCCCCGAGATACGTCCATCCAGATACGCAAACTTCGTTGGCGCTACAGTCATGGATTCGCTGGATGGTCAAAGTCGGCCGATGCTCACAGATTGTAACCGCCTCCGCATGAACATAGGATTCAGCTTGCCATTGTACTCCTCTCTGTCACTGACTATGGTCAATATCGCGATTAAGAGGAAGTCTCAACTCGTATCAATGCATCATTCATGTCATCCAAATCACCTAGGCATTCTGCATCTCCATCTGCAACCACTGGGGTGCATGGCCTCGATATCAAGCCACGAGCGACTAGCTCAAGACCACGCCCCTCCTCCTCCACCATCTCCGCAACGGAACAAACGACCCCAAGAGATATCAGAACTTAAAAACGGCCATCGTCCATACCGTAACAGGCAATCAATCTATTTGTCGTCATACAGTCAGCGTCTCCTCATCACAGACTGCGACATGATTTGGTGACCCAGATCCGAGGCAAAGACTCCTCGAGATGGCCCCCATCCCAACTCGATTGATCCACCTTCTGCATTGCATAGAATAGCATCATCTCAATCGTCCCTCTTGAGCAGCCCGCATGCAATCGTCGTATCGGCATCCGGGGCCCATTAGTAGCCCGGGATTTGCGAGAGAAACCCCGCACTGGGCCTCCCTTTGAAGCATTCTGGATCTATTCCGAAGTTCAACTGGTATCGAATCGCAAAAACGTACCGCTTTCGTCTTTATCACAGGACGGGGTATTCGGCATCGGGTGGCGGCAATGGGATTTAGCTGGGACTTGGCGTTATCAAATACTTTCTCCTATATTTGCTTGATGAGGGAGAGACGACGAGGTCAAAGGATATACGTTACAGCAGAAGAAACAGCGGAAGCCTATCTTTGTTGGCGTTTATACTCGTTTCATCCTCCTCACTCATCCCACCTATTATCCCACCTATTGTTTACCACAACTGTTTCTTGCCCTCACCACCATACCTCTTCTCTTCTCTGCCGTCTCATTCAAGACTTGGTTCATACAAAAGCAGAGACATCTCGAAAATGACCGTCTCTGGAGATTCCAACCTCACCAGCACCGCAGACGCCATCCCTAACGGCGTAAAGCCATCCTGGGAGGAGCTCGGGGCAAAGAAGCGAAGCGACCTGCAGGCCGCGATCCCCAGGGAATGGCGCATTCCCGAGAGCCTGCTGCCTCCACTGACTCAAGATGATGTGACGGGGTGGCCGGAGAAGAGTGGGTGGTTCACAGTAAAAGAGCTGGCCATCACCAACATGACTGCGGGAGAGCTGTTGTCCAAGATGGCGGCGGGCGAGCTGAAGTCGGAGGATGTGACAAGGGCATTTTGTAAGCGGGCATCTGCCGCTCACCAGCTTGTGAGTTTTCTCTTTCGTTGAGCCTTCAGTGAGGAAAACTGACAAATTCACATAGACAAACTGCCTTTCCGAAATCTTCTTTGACCGTGCCATAACCATGGCTCGTGAGCGCGACCAATACTTTGCGCAGACCGGGAAGCCCATGGGTCCTCTCCACGGCCTCCCCATCTCTCTCAAGGACAACATCAATGTCAAGGACGTCGATTCCACAGTTGGCATGGCCGTCCACGTTGGTGACCCAGCCAAGGCGGACGCGACGCTGGCTCAGGTGCTGGCCGAAGCTGGTGCTGTCTTCTATGTCAAGACCAACGTGCCTACGGCCATGATGATTGCCGAGACCGTCAACAACGTGTTCGGACGCACTTTGAATCCGCGAAACAGGCAGACGACGAGTGGTGGAAGTTCTGGAGGAGAGTCTGCGCTGATTGTCATGAAAGGCAGCCCCATTGGTGTCGGATCAGACATTGGTACGCTCTGACAAATAACGAGAGACGAACACGACTGACATTGCAAACAACAGGTGGCTCTCTTCGAATCCCCGCTGCCGCCACCGGCATCTTCGCACTCCGTCCCTCCTCCGGCCGTTTCCCCGTCCGAAACTGCCGTTCCGGCATGGCCGGCCAGGAAGCCATCGCCTCCGTCAACGGCCCCCTAGCCCCGACCCTGGAAGATATCAAGCTTTACACAAAGGCCGTCATTGAATCCCAGCCGTGGCTGAGAGACGCCAAATGCCTGCCGATTCCCTGGAGAGAAGCCGCACTTCCCCAAAAGCTGCGCATCGGCGTTATGTGGCACGATGGCATAGTCCATCCCACCGCCCCTGTTGCGCGAGCCTTGAAGCACACCGTGGCTAGACTCAAGGCCGCCGGGCACGAGATTGTCGAGTGGGACAACTCCGACCAGGAAGAGGGCTACAGGCTGATGAACCGCATGTTCCTTGCTGACGGCGGCAAGACGATCCAGTCGCAGCTTGAGCCCACTGACGAGCCGATGCGGCCTGAGATGGAGCCTTATTCAGTGGCAAGGGAACTCAGCACGTCGGAGATGTGGAAGTTGCACCTGGAGAGGTCCGAGTTCCAGAACCGCCATCTGGATCGATGGGTCAAGGCAGGTCTTGATGCCCTTTTGCTGCCTACCATGCCCTTCAACACCGTGAGAAGCGGAAACTTCAAGCATGGTATGTCTCCGCTCTGCGCTCTTGTGCGGGTTTCTGTCAAGTTCATCTGCTAACAGCCCTCAGTTGGATACACCGGTGTTTACAATGTGGTCGACTACGCCGCGGTATCATTCCCTACGGGTTTGAAGGTCGATAAAGACATCGATGTAGAGTCCCCTATCTATTCGCCGCTCAGCATCGATTGCAAATTCGTTCACGAGACATGTAAGTACCAGCAATGGTTGCAGTCAAACTGTTCTTTCAACACTGTATCTAACAAAGAGAAATTGTAGATGAACCTGACTTGATGCATGGGCTGCCAATCAGCCTGCAGCTGGTGGCCCGGAGGTTGGAAGAGGAAAAGGTGCTGCAAATGACTGGTCGGGTATTAGAAGCTCTGGCTGCGTGAGAGCGGAGTGCGTATGTAGCGTATCGTAAGGTATGTAGACCTGCGATTTGTTAGATCCTAGTAGATATGATACATGATGACCTATACATGAACCTCTTGTGGCTGAGGTAGCTCAATGTCATACTAATTGGGATGCTTACAGTTGGGGGCCTAGGTAGGCATCATCAAGAAATTGTTAAAGTGAAGATACCCCAAGTTGTATTCTGTCACTTTATAATACAGCAAGGAATGCCGCTACAATAAGACAGAGAGCAGAGAGCGAAAGATTGTTATCCATGTTCAGACTGCACCATTTCAATGTATCAGAAAACGTCTTCACTCCCTCTTTCTCGGGGTCATGTATACATTCACAGGGCCCTTGCTCCACAGGGAGAAAGCCTGGCTCCTATAGTCCCAGCCCTCTGTACCTTCAGCAGCCTTGAGGTCGTATTGAAAAATCACACGAGCCAAGATGAGGCGCATCTCAGAGTATGCAAGACTTGAAAGGACGTTAGCTGGTGCTTGTCCAGTGTATGGGCATGGACACTTACTTCTTGCCCACGCAGTTACGAGGACCGGTAGAAAATGGTTGGAAGGACTCTCGCCTATCATTTGCAAACCTGGGGTCGCCAAGCCAGCGTTCTGGGATAAACTCTTCAGGCTGCTTCCAGTAGTTTGGGTTGTGGAACAAAGGCCACTGCCAAACTTCCACATAGGTCTAAATCTCAAGTCAGATACTGTTCACTCATACATTTCTGTGACAGGAGGTTGGAGCAGAGCAAGGGCTTACTCCCTCTGGGACGTATTCGCCAGCAACAACAGCACCACCCTCAGAGATGAGCCGCGTCAGACCAGCGACAACAGGAGGATACAGACGCATGGCCTCGTCAATGACGGCGAGCATGTACGTAAGATGCTGGACGCTCGTGATGGTAATCTCTTGGGGGCTATTGAACGTAGACCGCACTTCCTGGGCGAGTTTTGCCTGAACCTCCGGGTTCAGACTCAGGAAGTAGGCTACCGCAGACAGAGCCGTGGCGGTAGTCTCCGAACCGGCGATGATGAGGATGGACGCATTAGCTGCGAGCTCCTCGAAAGTCAAAGATTGTAATCCCGATTTTAGCTTTTGCTCTTTTTCTCGATATCAAGGTTGGAACAGCGGGGGTGGGCGTGGTTTCAACATACCTCCCCGTTACGCTTTGCAGTCATGGAGGTGATAAAGTCAGGTCGGTCGGATCCAGTATCGAGACGTTTCTGAACCTTCATGGTGGACAGGCGCTGGTTTTCAGCATACTTCCTCTGCAGGTCCTTGGGCATGATATACTTGATGATCCACCTAGGAATCATCTCGAAATGCTTAATGGTGCCCATCCAAACCAGGGCCTTGACACTGTCAAATAGCAGCTGGATCCAAGGGTCGTAATTCGAGCTTTGCAGACAGCCAAATGACTCTCCAAACGCCAAGTCCCCGATAACGTCAAAGGTAGTGTAGTTGAACCACCGAACCATATCAACCGGCTTTGAGCCCCCTTCGGCTTGCTTCTCAAGTGCCTCCATGAGCTGCTCGACATAATCGCTGATGATGGGCTCCTGGTCCAGCATGGCCTGGTGCGAGAACCCGTTTGCGAGAACTCGACGAAAGCGAGTGTGGTCGTGGCGATTGGCACCAATGATGTTGTGCACGTTCATCTCCTGGCGGAAAGGATCCTTGCGATGCTCAGGCTGTCCGGCTTTGCGGTGACCACGGATGTCGTTCATCGCATCGGGATGACTGAAGGACAGGAAGTCGGGAGCTATACGAACGATGGGACCATACTTGATGTGAAGGTCCAACACCTCGCGGTGGCCCACGCCGTTGAGAAGCATGCGAGAATAGGGAATGCGAGAAATGGCTGCGAGTTTCGGGCCCGGAAATTTGCTGAGAGGGTGGAAAAAGACATTGTATATGCAACTCCATACGAAGTATCCAAAGCTCTGGGTTGTTGGAATGTTTAGTTGAGGTTCTGGGAGATGCTGAGTTTGTGGACTTAACGTACCAGTGCTACAACAGCCAGCGGGAGGGCTACACTGAGCTTGACCGGAGGGTCGACACCCAAAGCGTCGCTTCCAAGGAGAACACCCATCGTATAGTGTTTCTGTAGCACACCTTTTGTGCTAAGTAATCAAGTGTTGAATGCGCTGAAGAACTTGAAGAGATGGTAAGTGGCTAGCCGTGTGTCGAAATTCCTCAACGTATGGAAAGCTGCAGATATATAAGGCTTTTATGCGAAGTTGAATCAACCTCGTAGTTGAAACATCATCTGAACATCCAACCCCCTTACCAAGTCCGCATCTACTCCCTACTTCATGCGAATCACAAGGGCACATACGGAGTAGCGGCAATAATGCATAACCTAGGGTTGGCCACCAGACTCTCACAACCACCTTGTTGATACACAACCCACTCGATTCTACCCCAGCAACTCCGCGGCGACTCTTTACAACGCTTCGGATTCCGGCAGCTCAACCGCCTCAATGCCTGAGTCCGCATTCCACCACGTTCTCGGAAGTTGCCAATAACCCGCAGTTGCATCGTCTTACAGAGGGGCTTTGTGTTGCGTAGTGACTCGTGGTCAAGGGGTAGCTGGAAAGACTAATTTGCAAAAGGGGACAGACTTGACCAGCTCGAATGCCATGTCCGTGGAAACTCCTCGGAGTCTGAGCCCCTCGCATATGGTATGAGCCAAGATCAAGATTTGGCCCCTGTACCACTCAATCTAGACAATCTTGACCGCGCTGTCTCGCATGTAACCCCCCGGGACAATGAGATGCGTCAAAGACGAGGAGTCTCTGGATTAGTTAGCTGTAAAGTGAATCTTAGCTTTACAAGGTCTTGGAACTATCGTCCTAACGCAGATCCATCCTGTCTAAACCGTGTATTTACAGAACAAAAGGTCAAGACCCAAAATAACTTCAAAGTCCGCATTTGCTGCACTACCTCCGCGTATAGTGTTTGCGCAACTCATGTGTCAAGGGTGGCGTATGTCGTAGATATAGCCTTTGCCCCTTTGCACTTTGTGCGCCCGGTACGGAACCATAGGACCGTAGAGATTGGAGTCTTCTACTCTGTACACATGCAATCAAGTGATGGATTGGTTACTATAAGGAACGCCGCGCCTCATACCTGAGTCAGAGTCTCACAGCGCTCTTTGACTTGCAGGTTGCCCGCTACCAAGTGTATGCACAGTAGGCTATCATTCCGGAAACCCATGATAACAGCGTCGCTGTGTGAAGTAGAGTGAGTCGCTTTGCCCAGAGTCCATAACACAAAAGAACCTATTCCTAGCTCCTCAACAACCAGCAAAAGACATCAATTGCGGATTCCGCTCTTCCCCCAGTCCGGATCTCGGCACATTTCTGTTGCGGACTTTCTGATGATACAATGCCATGTCAGTTGCTTGCATGCCTATGCCGAAACAGGGCAGTGGTGACGGCACAGATGGTGATGCATCTCGTCCCCAAAATTGGGCCGGAAACTTCGATTCCGATATGGTGGACCGGAGTTATGAATCCCGACATACAAAGGAGGGTTGCGGCAACTGAGCAAGCCCGGCGGCTGGCAAGCGGCGCGGCACTGTAATAGGAGGCTCCTCTGGTTCCTGGTTCTGCTAAGGATAAGCGGCGACGGTGTTTGTATACTCTTCCAAGTGCGGCAAGACGCTGGTTGAGGGTGCTCCGACCCATTTGCTTTCAAGAGCGTTGACGAAAGAATATGATTCCAGGTAATCAAGGCCAGCTGTATTCGCAATCGCATGTACTCGGTATATATCGGGTATTCTAAACTTGCTTCTGCTCCCTGCACCTCTATGCCGCTGTCTGAAGATTGGTGGAAAAGCTCCCGCTCTCTGCGAACGCCACACGCTTGTACTTTTGTTTACATTGTTGATGGTTACACCTCGTTCACAGCCTCCTTGAGGTCCTTGACGTCTATCTGCCCTTCTTTGGCTTTCGCGGCTCCGGGGTGCCGGCTGCCCTTGTCCTTGACCTTCTTCTCCTTCTTCGGCGGCGGGGGGTAGGCCTTGAGGGCAATGGCCTGCCATTCCTTGGAGGCCTGGAACTCCTCCTGGATCGGAGCCAGAAGCTCGTTTAATGATTTTGTGACTGCCGCCTTCAGGAGTTGTGGTGACAGCTAGGTTCAGAGTCAGCGTTTGTCCACCGCGTGCGTATCCGGTGATAATTGCACATACCACGTCACTCCTGTAGTCCTCATGCATCTGCTCAATGCTGCTGTAGACCAACGGCTCCAGGCCGTCTCTCTCGCGCTCAACAACAAACTCCCGCTTTCCGCGCAAGCCAGCTGCCGGCAGAAGGACGTATTCAACAAAAGCCAGAATGCCGTTCTCCTCAACCACCTTAGGGGCAGCAACGGCCTTTTTGATCTTCTTGGCGACGACATCCGGGGCATCCAGAAGGTCGATTTTGCTGTCTGTTGACACTGCGTCAATATTGCACCTCATAGCAGCCATTTCTGATACAAAACTACTTACCCTCGTCACTTGAGCTCATCTTGGCGCCCTTGAGGCCGGGAACCATGGGGTTCATCAAGTGGCAACGCTGTAGAGGATTGGGTTAGGATTTCTGATTTCGAGTGAAGCATCTTTGGACACTCACCTCCTTGTAACCCAACTTCGGCAGCCAATCCTTGGCGGCAATGAACAGTTTACGCTGGTCAAGACCTGAAGCAAGTCAGAACAGGCCGGGTCACCTGAGGGAAACAAATGAGGTGCACATACCACCGAACTGAGCGTCGACATCCAGGTATTGTTCATCCAGAACCTACACGCACCGCATGTTTAGCATCGGAGCTGTCCGCGCATCCGCAACAAACCACCTACCTGGAGAATCGGGTAGAGCAGACCAGACAGAGGCGCATTGTCCGTCTGCTTGACCACTTCGGCACCAGCGCGCTTGGCGTCGTGCTCTGAGATGACTGATGACAGCTTGTAGACGTCCATGATGTACTCGGGGCTCTTCTGGTACGAGCTGCCCTGCACAAACTTGAGCTTCTCGGTCGACACGCCCACGGCCTTGAAGATGGCGGTGATGACGAAGCGGTAGAAGTCGACTCGGTGCTCGACCAGCTCGATGGGCGCCTTGAGGTTGTCGAGGAAGCCGTGGATGTCGGCCAGCAGGATCGTCACATGGCAGCCGGCAGCCAGATACTGGGCGATCTTGATGGCGGGCACAAAGTAGCCGCAATGAGGCCGGCCGGTTGTCGCAGTGCCTACAGGGAACCAGCAGCAGCCGCCCGTTAGCAACCAGTTCCATCTTTCCAATTGGAACCATCATAGCCGTGTCACACGTACCCCAGTAGATCTTGGGATGGCGGCCCTCCTCCAGAATCTTCTCGATGATCTCCGGGTTCAGAATCTCAGTCAGATTCTCGCGGATCAGGGCGAGCCTCTCTGCGGCGTCTGCGGCGGCCATGGCGCTCCCCGGTTAGATGGTTGATACTCAAGAGAGGTTTCTTCTTGTCCTTCGATTTGGCTTCGGTGACGCGGTTCAATCGTGCAGCGCTGCTCGTCGTCAGTCGTCGGTATGGCAACTTTTTTGCTAGTATCAAGCCACGATAAAAAACGTCCGTGTTATCGCGGGGCAGATTGATTGACTCACAATTGGATTTGGCGGGGTGATTTTTACGATTCGGCCATTCATCGGACCGCAGGTACGGACAGCCAGGTACCCTTTGCATCCATGCGAGGATCATGCGCCTTATGTAATAATGATGAGTCATCATCATCATTGCCGTTGGTTCCCGGTTAGAGTGCAACTTCTTGTATTGAATCCGACAAGACATGACTGGATGCCCTTTTCTTCCAGTGATTAATGGTCAGATCACGCATAAGGTACCTATCAATCTAATCTCTGGAGCCTTGCCTTCTCCTATTAACCACTCTTATACTTATAGATGAGCAGCTCAGCTGTATGTAAGCTAAGATGTTGTTACTGTACGGATCAATCGTACATTCGACTTTGAAAGACTTCGAAATTGTGAGGGCTGCTGATCATTATATCTGAAAGTCCTGAGAGAACTGAGTTCTCCTCATACTGGCGTACTTGTAAGCATAATGATGCGATGCTCAGGATGGACATTCGATACCGTCAGTCAGTTCCTTACTGCACATGATACTCAGCTACTGGGACTGAACTTTGATGCAGCAGCACCTTCGCATCAACGCTTGCAATAAACTGAGACCTACATGTCCTTATTGTATCCCTCATATAGTTCCTAAATAAACATTGAATTCTCAAATCTGACTTTTGTCAGACCGATCTCTCGTTGTGCCCAAATTGGGCACTCTGTTTTCGGACCCAAATTGGGTAATCCCCAAACTGGGCAGTACCCATTGGGCAGTACCCAAATTGGGCGGACCTTTCTGTACCTACCTAGGTTCTGTGAGGTAAGCTCAAAGACCGCCCATGGGCGTGTTATTGGGCTGGTTTGCGTAGAGCAACCCATGGGTTTCCGCTGAGCATAAGCGAAATCTTTTCACATGTGTCTAGAGCTAATCATGTGCTCAAGGAGATGATGTCAGTGTTTCGGGAATCCGCCCACAAAATTGCTTGAAACTGATACTTGAAGTACAAGTATACAGAGAGATTCGCGATGAGCAAGCCATGTCCTCAGTTTCCTTCACGCCTTTCGAGACCGGATGCTGCTCACAGCTCTCGTTTCGACAGCTCAAATAAACCACCCAGCCATGCAGCAAGCATCGCCGCCATCTCTTTCGTACAGCTGTGTACCGCGTTCTCCTGCGTAAACAGCCTTGTCTTGCCCTGTTCCGACATGCCGTTTCTCTTTAACATCGCGTTCCTTCTCTGCACACAAGATGTTGTATACCTTGCTGGTGCCGGCTTGTCGTGCTCGCCATTGCACGTAAACAAAGGCAACTCTCTCGGAAGCTCTTTGAGAATCCTCTTGTCGTCTCGATGAACGAGCTCTGCCAGAGCGCGTAGCCATCGACGCCTCTTCTGCTCGTCCATTACCTTCTCCAGCTCTTCGTAACTGACCGTCTCCAGCTTCTCTGCCTCAACATTCACGTCTCCAGGGTCAACCCCCAGGCGTGCCAACAAAAGATGTGACAGACTTGGGCATCCAACAACCATCGCATACGCCTCAATCTGGCCGGGAACTGCCAATGCCAGGCGCCAGGCGGTATGGGCGCCTAAAGACACGTCGAGCCAGACGCTGTGCAGGCGATTGAACTGGGGAAGATAGGCTGGCAAGAATTCGACGAGCTCGAAGGCTTGAGTTGCATGACCTTTAGTGCATGCGTCTTCAAAGCGTCTTCTTTAGGCTCTGAACGAAGTGTGCGACGAATTGGTTTGCTGCTGCCTCCAGCATATACACTTCGGCATGCATATCATGGATGCTTCGAAAACTCTTTGCACAGTGGCCTTCAACATATTAGCCTGCTGCTGTAGTACTGGAGGATGTTGGCTGCTGCGTATGTGAGCCCTACGTTTTTCAGTCCATGTGAAATATTGATAGGTCCTAAATTTCTCATCCCAATCTGTAGACGCTGATGTCTTGCAGCATGCGGCCTCGTAGAGAACAAACCGCAGCTGCGGTGCTATCCAACCTGGGGAAACTGAGAGCGCCGACGCTATTGATCAACTCCATGAGCAGGCTCGGGGTATTCTGAAGCAGTCGAACCATCACGAATTCTCAGATACAAGAGCCATGCAACAAGAGTTTCAATGACGGACCAAGTTGAGCAAGGACTGTTCCCAACATTGAAGAATAGGCGCGTTCGCCACGGCAAACACATGCGTATGCAACTGCTTCCATCAATGAAAACCATGAGCCGACCGTGAATAGGCGAGCGGCGACCAACGAGCTCGTTCGTGGCTCAGCGCATCGCCCCAGTACATAAAACCTCGAGGAGCTGCTGAGTCCGGGCTTCTACCCTTCGCATGAATTCGAGGAGTTCCATTTGACTTATGGAAATGCTAGATAGACTAAGATCCGCTCGTATCGAAGCATAGTAGTATGATGGACGAAGCTTCGATAGGTAGGAGACAGGTACGAGTACACAGGTTACGGGTATGGTGTTGAACTGGCGGAATTGTCGTTGACGCTGGATATCAAGCCATGTGACGAGCACGTGTGCTCTTGTTATGGGCTTCTACATTAGCCGCAGGCAGTTGGACAACTGCTGATTGTAGACGACGCTGCCAACAGCACGTGCAATCATGCCAAGTTTGCCATCGACATTGATAAGACTTGTGAGATTTCTTACGTGACTTGGTCAGGTCGATATATATTAGTATTTCAGGAAACATTGTCCCTATCTGCGGTATCTGGTCACAACACGAGTCAGGTGGATATCTGGTTTTCGCCCACTGCGGCAAGTCCTTAGCGAGGTCGTCAATGCGACAGGGATCTTCAAGCAACCAAGTCCAATCAAGGAACCCGAGCCAAGCGGCAGATTTGTTCCTGGTGTCTTTGTAGGGATCTTGCGTAGATCGTGTTTGGGGTCCCTGGACGGGTGGGCACACTTCTCCTTTTTCTTGCATTCAATGTGAACATGATGCTACATACCTTCAATATTCTACTTGTAGTATTTGTATGTACAGTGTATTTTGTTCGTTCGTTGATGGGTCTACTATCTGATTAGAAGAGATAGAGTCGCATCATTCGATAAAAACACTCCTTTCAATTCAAGGATCATACCTTATACCTAGGTCTAGGCTGAATAGCAATGATGGCGCTGAGTTCTGCTTTGCAACCTGCGAAATATTGGTGACCATATGTTGTACACTTACTTCGCGTACGAGTATCCTCTCCATCTCCCAGCGCCAATTTGGACCATCAAAATCTCGTCTAGGCAAAATGAAGTCTCAGACGCGTCAATCAGAGCAGCTTGCGCGGCTGCTCGAGATTCTCAGACGGCGATCTCCAGCCAATCCAATCTTAACCAATAGTACTCGTATGTACATGCAGTCCAAGGGCAAGGCCAGAAGAGACATTCGCGACACCAATGACGTCTCACGAGTCCCCGTTCAAGTGTTGCCGTGGCGCGGGTGGACCGCTGGCATGACGGAGAAAAGAAGCACGGCCCACAGAAGGCGAAAAACTTGGCTTCAGGCTTTGTTATTTTTGTTTTGGTGCGGCGTTGTTCTGGCTCCGCATGGACTGTTACAGATGGGGCGGCGATGCTGGGACTGGATCACACTGTATGGGGATTGGGGCAGCTGAGGAAAAATGGTGATGTAGATGAATGATAAGGTTGGTCGAAGAGCTGACGAGGAGGACCAGAGAGGAGGCTCGGGAAGAAACAGCAGCCTTGTAGTACTTCGTATCGAGGTTCTGGCTGCTCAAAGGCCGCAAAAGACGGCTCGCAAGGCGCTTTCGCAGGAGTGTTACAACAAGCTGTCAGTGGATCCTATAGCTAAGGCAATCCTATATATTATATAGGTTTTCTTTATTTAGTATAGGAGAAAACCTATATAATATATAGGTTTCCTTTTAAATCTAGATAGTATACTACTAAGATATACTATATTATATTACTTTTACCTTATTATAAAATTCTTTTAAAGGAATTAATTTTAAAAAAACTATAGTTTAAAATACCTAATTTTTTAAAATTAATTTAAAACTTAAAAAATGCTTTAATAAAATTAATTTTAACTTAAGTTTAATCTTTTTTTAAAATTAATTTAAAATTAAAAAAAAAAGATATTTAAAAAGCATTATATATAATTAAAGGTTATATATTAATAAAGTAATTTACTACTTTAAGTATATATATAATAAATATTTTTTATATTTATAAATTTATTATAATTTTAAATTAAAAGAAAATGTTTATTTATATTATATTTTACTAAAAATTAATTTAAAACTAAAAGAAATATATATTTAAAAGCAGTAAACTAGCTTTAAAAAAGAGAAAGAAATAAAATAAAAAAGAAATTAAATTAAATATATAATAAATTTTTATTATTTTAATAATTAAATATAAAGTAACTTAAATTTAAAATAAGAAAAAATCTTTATTACTTAATATATAAATATAAAGTTATATATAGCACTTTATCTTAATAATACTAACTTTACTTTTATACTATTATAAACTTTATATAATATACTACTTAAGCCTTTTTTTAATAATTTTTAAATTATTTTATAGCTAATAGTATTTTAATTATTAATTAATTTCTTATTATATTATAAATATATAAAAATAAGCTAGTTTATAAGGCCTACTATATTAAAAATAAATTAAGTAAGTATAATAATATAAAAATACTTAATTTTTAAAAAGATAATATATATTTTAAAACTAAACCTTAGTTAATTTATAATAGTATTAATACTTTTTTTAAATTATAAAATAATAAGGTTATTATTATCCTTAAAAAGGTGTTTTATTATTAGTATAATAAGGAGAATAGCTTTTATTATTAAGTATAAATTAAGTTTTAAGTTTTAAGTAGAATATTTTTAATTTAATTTTAAAGTATTACTTTTTATAATTTATTATCCTTTTATAATTATTATAAAAAGGGTTATAGTTTATAAGTAAGTAATTATAATATAAGCAGTAAAAGTATTATTTTATAACACTAACTTAATTATATATTTAATATTTTTTATTTATAAAATTATTATTAAATAATTATATAAGATAGTATACTTAAGTTAATATTAAAAATAAACTAACTTAGATTTTAAGTAAGCTTTAAACCTAGCAGCCTTCTGCTAACCTTAGTATTAATATAGTAAGTAATTTTAAATCTTTTTATAATATTCTTTTATTAATTAAGGAATAAGTAATTATAAAATAAAAATAATAATAATAATAATACTAATAGTAGTAATAAGAATAATTTTTAAGCCTATTTAAATAATAATATTAAGATTATTAAAGAGATTATTAAAATAAATAAAAAGGCTATAAAAAAGTATAAAAAGGAAAATAAAAAATAAAATAAAAATAATATAAAAAAGAATAAAAAAAAATAAAGATAATATAAAGAAAAATAAATAAGAAAATAGGGATAATATAGTAAAAGATAAAAAGAAGAATAAAAATAATATAAAAAAGAATAAAAAAAAAATAAAAATAATATAAAAAAGAATAAAAAAAATATAAAAAAGAATTAAAATAAGTATATAAAATAGTAAAAAATTATTTTAAAAAGGAAAAAAAAAAAAGATTTAAGATAATTAAATATAAGATAAATTTATATTTTTTTATTTTACTTTTTATTTTTTAATTAATTCTTAATTAATTTTTAAAAATTTATATTATTTTTTTTATTCTTTTTATTTTTTTTATATTTTAATTTATATAAGGATTTAATTAATTTTTAATTAATTTTAAAATAATTTATATTTTTTTTCCTTTTTTTTATTTATTTTTTATTTTAATTTATTTAAGGATTTAATTAATTTTTAATTAATTTTAAAATAATTTAAATAAGTTTTTTTTTAAAATTTTTTTTATTTTTTTTTTAAAAAATAAATTATATTTTAAAATTAAATTAATATATATATATATATATATATATATTTTATTATTAATTTTTTAATTTATTTTAATATAAATTTTTTTAAAAAAATAAATATTATAATATTAAAATTTTTTAAAATTTTATTTTATATTATAAACTTTTATATTATAAATATTTTTATAATAACTTTTAATAAAATAAATTTTATTATTTTTATATTTTAATTTTTAAAATTATATTAAAATATTAATAATATAAATATTTATATATAATAATATTATTTTTAATAAATATAAATAAATATATATATAATAACTTTTATTATAAAAATATAAAATTTAATATAAAAATAAATTTTAAAAATAATTTTTTAAAATTAAGGCTTTTTTAATTAACTAAAAGCTAATATATAAAATTTATATTATTTAACTAAAAAAAGTTTTTTTTTAAATAAAAAAATAATTTATTATATAAAGCTTTTTTATATTAAATTAATAAAAAATATTAAATTAAATAATAAAATATTATAATATTTTATAATATAATAATAATATAATTTATAAATAAAAAACTAATTACTTAATTAAGCTATTAAATTTAAAAAGCTAATTTATAAAATAATTAATAATTAATAAAATAATAAATTAATTTTAATATATACTTAAATATTATATATTTTATTATATTATTTTTATTATAATATATTTATAATATTATTTTTATTTAATTATATTTTTATATTTTTTAATTATAATATTATTAATAAAATTAAAATACTTTAATTATTAATTATTTTTATTTAAATAGTTTATTTATTTACTTAAATAAAGTTATTATTTTTTATTATTTATATATAAAAATATACTTAATTTTATATATTATTTTTAAAAAATTATTATTAAGCTTTTTTTTTTAATTAATAAGTTTTTTTATATAGCTATATATTATATTAATAAAAAAATACTTAATATTAGCTTTTATTAATATTTTTTAATATATATTATTTTTATAAGTTTTTTATTTATTAATAAGTATTATATAAATTATTTAATTATATTAATATTATTTATTATTATTATAATTTAAAATTATTTATAATTTAATTTAATATATAAATTATTATTATAATAAAGTTTTTATTTAATAAAAATTTATTAATATTAAAAAAATAAAGGCTATTATTTATATTATTAATAAAAAAAATAGCTTTAGCTTTATTATTTATAAAATTAAGTTAATTATTATTAAACTTTATTATAATAAAAAAAGTTTAAATTATAATTAAATAATAAACTTATTAAGCTTTATTATTAAATAATAAGCCTTTAAATAATAAGCTATTTTTATTAAAATTATTATTATAAAATAACTTAATAAAGTTAAAAAAATATAAAATTTTAATAATAATAATAATAATAATAATAATAATAATAATTATAAAATACTTTTTTAAATAATTATTTTTAATTATTAAGGTTATATTATTTATAAAAAGTAATATTATTATAATATTATTATTATATATAAAATTAATATTAAACTTATTTAAGTTTTTAATATATTATAAATTAAAAATTATATTAATATTTAAATATTAACTTTTTATAATATTTATAATATTTTATAAAAATATTATAAAATTAAACTTAATAAATATTTAAAAATATAATAGCTTTTTAATAAACTTACTTATAAATAAAAAAATTATTATTAATATAATTATAATAAAAAAATTATTTAATAAGTTTTTTTTATTTATTTAAAAACCTTAATTAACTTACTTTAATAATATTATATAATTTTATTAATAAATATTATTTATAAAATTTATTATTTTAATATATTATTTTTTAATATTTATATTATTATAATAATAAAAAAACCTTTTAAAAAAATTTTAATTAATAAATTATAACTTTAATTTAAATAAGTTATTAATATTTTTAATTATTTTTTATAAAAGCTTAAATTTTAAAAACTTTAAGTTATTATTATAAATTAAAACTTTATTTTAATAAAAGCTTTAAAAGTATATTTTTTTATTAATATTATTATTAAAGCTAGAGTATAATATAAAAAAGTAAAAAAAAAAAGGCTAATTAAAGTAGTATATAATATTAAATATATAGTATTATAAAAGTAAATAGTTAATTATAATTATATTTATTTTTAAACCTTTATAAAAAAGAGGACTATTTACCTTTTTATACTTAAAATAATACTATAAATATATAAGTATTTTAAATTAAGGTTTTTATAACCTTACTTTATATAATTTATTATTTAAACTAAAATCCTTATAAATATATTACCTTTTTATAATAAAATTATATTATAATCTTAATAAAATATTTTTTTTTTTTTTTTACCTTAATACTTTTATTTCTTTTTTAATATATAAAATATATTTTATTTTATTTATAGCTTTATAAATAGATTTTATAATTTATATATATATAGCTATTTTTTTTAACTTATTTTTATATTTTTATTTCTTTTTATTTATTTATTATAACCTTTTTTTATAATATAGTAGTTTTTTTTATATATTCTCTTTTTTTTATAATTATTAATTTCTTATTTTTTTATTTTTTTTATAATATCTTTTTTAATATATAATATTAATATAAATTTATAAAAATAAAATAGCTATATTATTTTTTAATATTATTATAGTATTATAATATTATAATAAGCTATAAAAAAATACTAAACTTTTATAACCTCCTTTACTTATTATAATCTTTAATAATAATAATAAAAATAAAAATAAAAAAGAAAATAAGAATATTATTAATATAATTTTAATAAAAACTTTTATATAATTTATTTTTTATTTAGCTTTATTTTATTATTATATTAATATAATATAGCCTTATTTTTTATAAATACTATTTTTAAGGTTTAGTATATTAAAAGGAAATAAGTAATATTATATTATATTAAAATATACTTATAGCTTTAATAAAATATTATTATTATATAAAAAGATATAAATATAATAATTATATTTCTTTACTTAATTATATATAAAATACTATAACTATATTATAAATAATAATATTAATTACTTTATAAAATATAATAAAATTTTTTTTTTTTTTTATACTTTTTCTTATTAATTTTTTTTAAGCTTATATTTAAACTTTTTAATTAATTTATTAAAAATACTTTTTATTTTTAAAAAATATATAATAAACTAGTTAACCTTATTTAGTAGGTTATGCTTTTTAAAAGAGAAACCATTTAAATAAATAGCTTTAATAAATAAGCTATTTAAGTTTCTATTAGTAAAAAGGTTAGGTTAGATCTTAAGCAGTTATAAATAGTTATATAGCTAGTAAATTATAATAAACTAATTTTAATCTAATTACTATATTAATAACTATTTATTTAAACTATTTAAATAAGTAATATAAATAAATCCTTATATAGCTAGTTATTTTAAGTTAAATTAAAATGCTTTTTATTAATTTATCCTTAAATTAACTTTATATTTTATAATCTATTCTTAAATTAATATTATTTATATTAATCTATTTTTAAATTAAGAAGTTAATTTTTAATTTACTTTTAATTAGTAAATTAAATTATAATTAATTTAATTTTATATATTAAGGGCGGCTTATTATTATAATTATAAGGCTAAGTTATAATATAATATCTCCCTCTTATTAGTCTTATTTTTAAGACCTTACTTACTTTATATAATCTTATAAGTCCTTTTATTTTAGTAAGTGCTTCTTTTTTATTTATATATTTTCTCTTTATTTATTAATTATTATACTAGGTATTTATAAAAAATCTTATCCTAAAACTAAATATTATAATATTCTTTTAAAAATTATTTTTTTATATTTTATTAAAATAAAAGATTATATATATTATTTTAATAAGAAAAAGTAAACCTTTTTTAAGTATTAAATATTTAAAGAGGATTCTTTTTATTATACTAAATGCATTAAGGATAATAAATCTCTTTATAATATATATTTTTTATTTTTATTATAGCTTTATAAAATTACTGCATTTTATACTTAATTTAAAAATGCCTTTAAAAAAGCTAAAAAGAAGTGCTATATTATTAATATAAAAATTAATTATTTTTATAAATAAAAGTATTAATAGTTAAAAAAGATAACTTAAGCTATTATATAAAGTATTAATAATTTAAATAAGTTAGAATATATTAAGTATAAAGAGGCAGAGGCTTTTTATTAAGCAGAAATGTCTATACTTAATTTAATAAATCTTAATATCCTATCTTCTTTTATTAACCTTATTAACTAGTCTTAATTTAAGTTAAATCCTTTCTTATTAACCTTTAAAGGTTTAACTATTAATAAAATTTATTAACTAAGGCCTTTAAGTGCTTAAGATTTTTAATAGGTTTTTATATATTTTTAATATTATTATAGTTTTTTTATTTTATAAGATATTTTAGCTATTAAAATTCTTAATTAAATTTAATTTAAAGTATTTATTTAACTTTATACTTAAGTTCTTTACTTTTAATTATAATTTTATTATAAATAATTTTACTTATATCTTTATTTACTACTGCTTTTTTAAGTAATAAGATATAAAAAATTAAATATATATTTTTTTTTTATTATTCTTTTTATATTAAGAGATTAAGTTTATAATTAATATTTTTAATTTACTTTAAAACTTTATAAAGTCTAAGTTTTTTAAAATTAAGTTTATTACTTAGCCTATTTATTTTAATATTTACCTATTTATTATTTTAAGTATATTAAAGTAGGTAAACTATATCTCCTTTTTAAAAAATTAGTCTTTTAATTCTTTTTTAATTTATAAATTTACTTATTCTTTATTATATAAACTTAAGTTATATTTTTAATTTATTATATAATTCTTTTAATTAATCTGCTATAATAATTACTTTTTTAGCATTTTTACTATATATTAATAATTAAAAAGCTTCTAGTTTAAATTTATAGTTTATATAAAATAGTAATTTTCTTATTAATTTTATTAGTATATTATTATATAAGATTTATACTATAAGTAAGTGTTTAACCTAGTTATTTTATTTAAAGTTAATATAGTATTAAAGATATATTTTAATAATTTAGTTAATTTTTTTTATTTATTTATTTATTTATAAATAGTAAGTAGTGCTAACTTTATAATTTAATTTAAGTCTTATTATAAGTAATTACTAGAATTTTAAAATAAATATTATTCCTTTATTTAAAATAATTTTATTTAGTAATTTATAATTAGTATAAATATATTATTAAAACTAATAGGCTAAGTCTTTAGCTATACTGCTTTCTCTTATTAAAATAAAGTAGCTTATTTTTATTAGTTAGTTAACTATAATAAAGATGCTATTTTAAGTATTCTTTATTATTAATTCTTTTAAAGGTAAAAGCTTAATAATATAGTTAAATAAGATTAATTCCTAAGGCTATATTAAAATTTATAAGGGTTATAACTTTTTATAAAAAAGATAGTATTCTGCTTTTACTTATTTATATATAATATATTTTAAAATAACCTTTTAAACTATTTTTTTAATATTATTAAATTTATAGTATTATTAAACTTACTAAGTGGTTTTTTATATTTCTTAATATTTATAAATTAAGTGCTTATAAATTATTTTAACTGCTTTTTTTTATAATTTTTTTAATAATTAAATAAGTTTATTTAATATTAGGTATTCTTTTTTTATTAAGATATTATTTAAAAGCTATTCTTTAATCTATTCTTTAATATACTTTTTAATTTTATTAATAATTAAATTATCCTTTTTAATTTTAAATATAGTATTAAGTGTCTTTTACTTAAAGTATCCTTCTTTATTTAAATAAATTACTTAAGTAGTATAATTTAGTATTTCCTTAAAATAATCTAGCTATTAATTAAAAGCATTTACTTTATTATTTTTTATTTTTTTATAGTAAATAATCTAGTAATTAAATTATATAAGGTATTTAAAATATCTTACTTATTATTAAAATAGCTATTATATTATAATAAAGTATATAATATTTTTATAATTAGTATAGATTATAATTTTATATATACTTTTATAATAATAATATCTTTATTCTTTAAATATTACTATAATAATTATAAATTCTTTATTATAAATAGGATATTATAGCTTTAATTTATATAGTTTTTTTAAAAAGTATATAATTAGTTATAACTTTTTATTTTTATTAAGCTAGCTAATCTATTCTTTAATTATAAAATTTAAAGTATTAGTTTTAATTATAATTAGCTTATTTAAATTAAATATTATAAGTATTAGTTTTAATATTAAAGCTTTTTTAAGTTACTTAAAGGCTTTTTAAATATTTAATGCTTATAAAAATTTCTAATCTTTTTTTATAAGCTTTATAAGTAGTCTAGCTATTTTTATAAAGTTTTTAATAAATTATTAATAATAATTAGTAAGTTTAAGAAAATTTTAAACTTCTTTAATATTTATTAAGCTTTTTTAATCCTTAATTACTTTAAGTTTTTTTAAATTTATATAAATTTCTTTTAATATAATAATATATTTAAGAAATTTAACTTTTTATATATATTATTAGTATTTTTTTAGGTTAATAAGGAGTTTTATATCTTAAAGTTATTATAATATTTTATAAATATATTCTTTATATTTTTTAAGAGTTTTTAAAAAAATAAAGATATTATTAATATATATAATAATAAAGTTATTAAAATACTTTTTTAAAATATAATTAATATATTTTTAAAATAATATAGGTATATTTATAAGTCTTTATAATATAATAAAATACTTAAATAATTTATATTATATTATAAAAGCTATTATTTATTTATAGCCTTTTTTTATTTATATAAGCTTATATACTCTTATAAGGTCTAGTGCTATAAACTAATTTATATTTTATAACTATTCTTTAATTTTATTAATTAATAATAAAGGCATTTTATCCTTAACTATAATATTATTTAATTATTAATAGTTAATAATAAGTTATAGCTTTTTATCTTTTTTTAATATAAAAATAATTAGGTATTTTACTAGTAAATTTAATATTTATATATATCCTTTTTTTAATATTATCTTAAGCTATTTTTTAAGTGCTTTTAATTTTATTTAGTTAAAGTTATAAATTTTATAATAAGATAGTAATATACTTTTTTTTAAAATAATTTTATAATCTTACTTTATATATAGTAGTAATCCTTTTTTTAATATTTTATTATAAAGTTTTTTATACTTTTTATACTATAATAGTACTTTTTAAAGTTAGTTATTTTTAAGTTCTGCAGTATTTAATATTACCTGCTTTAATTCTTTTAAGACTTTATTTAGGCTTACTAATTTTTATTTAATAAAGTTAATTATTTTTTATAATTTAATATTTTTAAACTTTTTTTTTTTTTAGTAATATTATAGCTAAATATTATTTTCTTTATTAAATTTAACTTTTTTTTATTATTTTTTTAATATTTTTTTAGCCTTTTTTTATTTTTTTTTAGTTTTTTATTTCTTTTTTATAGCTTTTACTAAAAGTAGTTATATTATTCTTATAGTTAATATAATAGCTTATAAATCTTAGTCTAGGTATATTATAATATACTATAGCTTATTTTAATTTAATTATTATCTTCTTAGCCTATTTTTTAATTAAGTATTAATTTACTATTTTATATAGCCTTTTTTTTAGTTAATAATTAAATTATATTTCTTAAGCTAATTATATTTAAAAAGGAGATTATACCTTTTAATATTTATAATATTAAATTAATATAAATTAATAAGATTATAAAAGCTAAACTTAAGGGGATTAGTCTTATAATTAATAATTTTATTATTATATAAAAACTTTTAGTTCTTAATATTTAAAAGTATATATAAGATGCCTTTTTTAATATTTAGTAATTATAAATAATTAATTAATTAAAGTATAATATAGCTAATAGTTATACTGCTATTAATATAAACTATAATAAGATATTTTTATAATTATTTTTTAATATAAAACTTATTTTATTAATTTTTATTTTATTTTATTAAGTTAAGGTGTTAATTATTTAGTATATTATTTTTATAAATAATATTATTAAGGTATAAGGGTATTTAAATAACCTTATTATTCTTAATATTATATTTCTTATATTAATAGTATTCTTTAACTAGAATGCTTTAATTAGTTAATTTATAATATTTTTTAATATTCTTTTAGCTTACTTTTTTTTTATTATTTATTTATTAACCTTTTATATAGGTTTTAAAATTATATCTTTACTTTTATAAGTTTTAAATTATAATTTCTAATCCTTATTATTAGTTATAATATTATTTATAATAGTTTATATTATAAAGTATAAATTCTTTTTAATTATAATTTAATAGTTTATATATTTTATATTAAACTATAACTTTATATTTTAAATATATTTTATAATAAAATAAATTATATTTTAAGGTATTAGGATTTTTATAATCTTTAATAAATAGGTTAAGCTTAAGCTAGCTATAATTATAAGTAAAAGAGGTCTTTTATATATTCTCCTTTTATTATATAAACTATATTAAGGTTATATTAATATATTTTAAGGCTACTTACTTTTATAATTACTAAATCTTATACTATTTATTAGCCTTTTAAATAATATAATCTTTATATTAAAGTTTTTTATATTTATTAAGATTTTAACTTTTTATACTATATTTTATAATAAATAGGTTATATTATATATTTACTTTTATATAAAGAAATACTTATATTATTAAATTATTAATACTTTAATAGTATTAAGGTTCTCTTTTTTAATTTTTTAAAATTAGAATATTAATATAAGTATAATTAATATTTATTTATAAAAACTTTTTAAGTTTACTTTTAGCTTATTTTTTATATAAAGTAGATTTATTAATTTCTTATTTAGTATTTTTATTAATTAAAGGATAAAAAAAGGTCTTAAAAGTAACTACTAGTTTAAAAGTATTAAATTAATACCTATAGTTATATTTTATATTATTAATATTTTAAGATTTATATTTTTTATAAAATCCTTATTTTAATTATTAATTTAATATATTAAGTTTAGCTTAATATTTTTATTTTAGCTTATAAATAATCTTATCTTTTTTAAATATATATTAAGTAAAGTATTTATTAAGTTTTTAAATAGTTTAATTTACTTTTAATTTTTAAGTGGTTTTCTTTTTAAGCTAAAGGGTATTTAGCTAAGTTAATTATAAATCTTTATTATTATTATTTATTAATTAAGTAATAAAAGTATTAAAATATTTTTTATTTTTTAATTTTTTTAAAAATTATTTAAATCCTTTTTTATTACTAAGGTAGATTTTATAATTATTATTATAATATATTATTTAGCTAAAATATTTATAGTTTATAGTAGGTTTTATAATATTAATTATTTTCTTATTATATAGTTTAAAAATAAGTAACTATTTCTTATTATTATTTTTTTTTAAACTTTTATAAAACTTTTTAATATATCCCTTTTTTTTATAATTATAATATTTAATATTTTATTAATCCTGCTTTTTTTAATTAATAGTATTTAAGTTTATTAGTTTAAGGTATTTATTATTATAAGATATAATATTTTATTTTTTACTATAATTAAAATAATTCTTTTAGTTTAAATAGTATTAATTCTTATTATTTTTAAATTTTTTTTATTATTTTTTTAACCTTTAAGTATATTACTTATTATTAATAGTAATTACTATTTATAAATACTTTATAAAATTATTTAATTAATTAAGTTTATATAATTTATTTTTAACTTTAGTTTTTAAGCTATTATAGTATAGCATTATTTTAGCTTTTTTTAAATAGTTAACTTTAATAAAGAGTTAAATAAACTAAATAGTATGCTTAAATAGGCTTCCTTTTTACTTAATATATAAAAGCTTTTATTTAGCTTTATATACTTTATTAATTAATTTAAAGGTCTTTTTAAGCTAGTCTTAAAAATCCTTAAAGCTTTTAAAAGCATTCTTAGTTTTTTAATATTAGTTAGCCTTATTATTCTTATAATAGTCTTATATAAGTAGCTTAAACTAATTTTTAGTAGCTTTAGTAAAATAAGTTCTAGTATACTTAATTTTATTATTATTATTATTAAATATATTTTTATATAATTTAAAATAATCTTAAAGATTTATAAAGAATTATTAAATTTTATATAAATTATTATTAAACTTATTAAGGTGCTAGGCCTTAATAATTTTTTTAAGTTTTTTATATAATTAGTTAAGTTATTTTTAAAAAGTCTTAATTATATTTTATTAAATTTAAAGTTTTTTTATAAGCCTTTTTATAATTATAAAAACTTCTTTTTATTCTTTTTATTAATTTAGTAAAGCTTTAAAAGTACTTATATTATCTAACTTTAATATTACTATTTAAATATTAAGATATTTATTTAATCTATTATATTAAAGTAATGCTTTTTTATAATTTACTACTTAAAGGTTTAAGATAACCTTTTAAATAGGAGTTATTAATATATAATAAACTAGTTAACCTTATTTAGTAGGTTATACTTCTTAAAAAAGAAACTATTTAAATAAATAGCTTTAATAAATAAGCTATTTAGGTTTTTATTAGTAAAGAGATTAAGTTAAATCTTAAGTAGTTATAAATAGTTATATAGCTAGTAGATTATAATAAACTAATTTTAATTTAATTACTATATTAATAACTATCTATTTAAACTATTTAAATAAGTAATATAAATAAATCCTTATATAGCTAGTTATCTTAAGTTAAATTAAAATGCTTTTTATTAATCTATTTTTAAATTAACTTTATATTTTATAATCTATTTTTAAATTAATATTATTTATATTAATCTATCCTTAAATTAAGAAGTTAATTCTTAATTTACTTTTAATTAGTAAATTAGATTATAATTAATCTAATTCTATATGCTAAAGGCAGCCTATTATTATAACTATAAGGCTAGGTTATAATAAAATAGTTTTTTATAATATTTTTATTTTTTTATTAATTTTTTTATTAATACTTTTTAAACTGCTATATAAATTAAGGGATATTTTTTATTTTATAATAGTAAATATATATAAAATTAATCTCTTTTTTCTTTTTATTTATTATAATATACTTAATTAAGCTTTAAACTACTTTAATTATTAAATAATATTTAGTATAAAGTTAAAGATTTTTATTAAAAAGTTATATTAACTTTAAATTAATTTTATACTTTTATTAAATCTTTTTATAAATAAATAAATATAAATATATAAAGGTTTTAATATTTTTTTTATACCTTTTATATTATAATATTACTTATTTTAGCTTTTAATAATATACTTTAATTTTTTATTTTTTTTTAATTATAATTATATAATTTTATTTTTTTATTTTTTTTTATTAATTATTATTTTTTTTTTATTAGCTATATATTTTTTTTTTTATATATTATTTTAATATATTTAATTTAAAAATAAAATATATTTTTTTTATATATATATACTTAATAATATATATAATAATTTATTATAAAAAACTTAATATATATTATAATAAATAATAAGTATAAGTATATAATAGTATATATATAAAAGGTAAGATTTTATATACTTTTTTTTTTTTTTTTTTATATTATCTTTTTTAAAGTATATATTATATATAAAAAATTAAAAAAAAAAAAAAAAAAAAAAAAAAAAAAAAAAAAAAAAAAAAAACACTATAAGTAATACTAAATTACCCCCCTAAGGTATAAAATCGCCTTAAAAATTAAAAAAAATACTAGAATTAAATTCCTTAAGGTTATTTTACCCTTACTATAATAATATATTAGCTATAAAATGCCTTTATAAAAAATATAAAAAAAAAAGAAGTTTTAATAATAATAAATAAAAGAAGAGCTAGGCTTATATAAAGCATTTATTATTTAAATATAGGAATTAAAGAGTTTATAAGCAGTAATTAAAATAATACTATTATAAAGGATAATTTAACTAATATAAAGAATATTAATTACTTAATTTACTTTAAAATTATAAAAATTATTTTAAAATTAAACTTTAAAAAAATATAAGTAATTATTTATAAAAAGCTTAATATAGTTATAATATAAGGCTATAATATAACCTTTATTTAAACTATTAAAAGTAATTTTAAAAACCTTATTAAAAAAGTTATTACTAAAAAAAAGCCTTAAAAACTATTAACTTAAGCTAATATTTTAGCTAGCCTTTTAAAATAGCAGCTATATAAACCCCTTTTAAAGCTAGTCTTTATTAAACTTAATTATAAAATTATAATTATTAGCTTTTTTATTACTAAACCCTTTAAATAATAATCCTTAACTAAAATTATTTAAGTAATTAATACTATTATTTATACTAATAGTATTATAGCTATATACTAGCTCCTTAATAAAAATATTATAATTATATTTAAAAAGCTAGCTAAAAAATATAAATATAATACTGCCTAGCCTTAAATTATATTTAGCTTAAAAGTAAAGCTATTTTAGTATATATAAATACTAATTACTTATTAAGTTCTCTTTTTTTATATTATTAATTTTAAAAATAATAAATTAAAAAGTATATTAAAAAAAGCTAATAATATTATTATTATAAAAGTCTATATAAGGTAAAACTACTATAAGAATATTATAAAGGTAATACTAATACTAGGTATAAATAATATTTAATAAGCTAATTATTTTTATAATTAAAGACTTATTTTTAATACTTAATTATTTAATATTAAACCTTTTATTAAAGAAATATAGCTTTACTAATACTATTATTATTTTTAAATTAGCTATATTATAAAGTATTATAAAGTAACCCCTTAATATAGCTATTATAATACTACTTTATATATAAATAAAAAGTATATTATAAAAAAATTAACCTGCCTTTTTTATAATAGCTTATACTTAGTATAATTATAAACTTACTTAAAAGTTTAAAAGTAAATAGCTTATATATAAAAAGCTTATACTTAATGCTTATATTACTTTACTAAACCCTTTTAAAAAAATAAAAATACCTTTACCTTTTTTACTTAAGCTATATTTATATTAATCTTATTATAGCCTACCCTTAACTACTTTTAAAAAACCCTAGGCCTTTTTTAAGTTATAATTATTAATAACTATAAATACTTTTAAAAAAACTTTTTTATATTAATTACTTACTTATTAAGCTTATTTAGCAGCCTTTTTAATATTAACTTACTTATATTATAAAACTAATAAGGTTTCTTTAATAAAACCTAGGCAGATTTTTAAGGCTTATTTATTTAGCTTTAGTAAATAAAAAAGGCTTTAATATTATAGCCTTTTAAAAACCTTAAGCTATATTACTATTTTATTTTAATTATAATTTATTATACTTAAGCTAAGGTAATTATACTTTAGTAAATAAAGAAAGTAAAGCTGCTATTTATATATATAAATAATATAGCCTTAAAATATAAATAGTAAAGGCTTAATATAACTAATATAATATTATATTTATTAAAATTAATATTATAATATTTTTTATTTACTTTTTAATATTTACTTATAATATATTATAAACCAGCCCCTTAATAAAACTCTTTAAAAAACTAGTTTAAAACTAATATATCCTTTTAAAAGACTTTAACTTATACTATTTTATATAAGACCTATATAATAAAACTATACTTAAAAGCTATATTTTAACCTTATTAATAGCTTAATAATAGCTTAAACTTCTTACTTTTAAAAGTAAAGTAATATATTATATTAAGAATATTTATAATAATACTATTAACCTAATATAAATAAGCTATAACTTACTAATAGCTTATAATAATAATTACTACTTAGCTAGCTTTAATTATATTTTATAAATAGTTTAAGTTAAGCTAATATAAAGTAAGGAATGCCCTCTTAACCTTATAGCTAGGCTTTAATACTATATAAATAAAGGTATTATAAAGGCTAAGGCATATACTTAATTTAAAACTATAATAGCTAATGCCTTTTTTAATACCTTTATTAAAATTAATAAATATATAAACTAGATTATTAATAATCTTTAAGAAATTACTTAACTTACTATACTTGCTTATAAATCTAATAGCTATAATTAGGCTTTATAATAAATAAAAAAAATAAAATAGGCTATTTATATTATTTATAAAGCTTAATAAGCTTACTTTAAATAGCATATACTAAATACTTAAGAATAAAAAACTATAATAAAAAAAGTATAATATTAAACTATAGTTAAAATAAAAAAAAGTATATAATAAAAGCTTTTTTTTATAATATATTATAATATAATAAAATTATAAAAACTTAAGTACTAAGCCTAGCTTTATAATAGCCTTTTTTTAAAACCTTTATAACTACTGCCTCTTAAATATAATAAAATTAACCTATTACTAGTATATATATATAAAAAAGGCTAAAATCTTAATAACTTATTTTTTCTTAAACTTAATAACCCTTAACTTATTATAGCCTTTTATAATTAAGCTAGCCTTATTATTATTACTTATTAAAAATAATAAGATTAAAAATATATTTAAAAAAATAAGGTTTTAAAAAGCCTTAAATAAAAATAGAATTTTTATTAGCTTTATAAAAGCTTATAAAAAGCTAATCTTACTTATTCTCTTTTACTTAACTACTGCCTAGCTTATTACTAGCTATTACTTAAAATAGTTTTAGTTAGCTAAAGTAATTATATTAAAAAAACTTAAAAAAACTATTAAATAATAATAGCTTATAAATATATAAAGGCCTATCTTTTTATTAAATATTATTAATAAAATTATTAAGTTTATTATTACTGCCTAGCTTATTATTAAGATAAAGACTAAATAACTTTTTTTTAAAAGCTAAATAAAAAATAAAGCAGTATACTTAACTAAAATTATAATATATCTTTTTATAAAACTTATATATATAGTTTAAGATTAATATAAGATTACCTTACTATTATAACTAGACTTAATAAAGGCCTTTAATACTATTTACTATAATAGACTTTTTTATACCTTTTAAGACCTTTAAGTATTACTTTATTTATATTTTTAAATATAAAGCTTTTTTTATAAATAATAAGTATAACTATTTTTTAATAATGCCTTATTAAATATATTATAAGTTTATATTAAAATCCTTTAAGGATTACTTATCTTTTTTATTTTTTTTTTTTTATACCTTATTTTACTATATAAGGCTTTTAAAGCTATTCTAGGCATTATTATTATTAGCTTTATAAATAATATAAATATCCTTACTTATAAAAAAATATAGCTATAACCTAGTAATAGCTTAAAACTACTTAAGCAGTTTATAAAATATAAGCTAAAAAGTTAAAGATAAGATTTAAATTATAAAAAAGTAAGCTTATATACTTTATATATATTAAAAATATTAATATAACCTTTATTTACTTAAATAATAAAATAGTATAGCTATAGTAGGCTACTTACTTTTTTAAGGTTTAAATTAACTAAAAGCTAACTTAGTTTAACTACTTTAAATTTTTAAAAACTAAAATAGCTTATTAAAAATTTACCTTAACTATCTTTACTATATTTATATAAAGGGCCTAAATTAAATATATATAACTGCTTTATATAATTATTATTTAAAGTAGCTTAATTTATATTATAGGCATTATTTATACTTTTATAAAAAAGCTAAACTAGCCTTATAATATAGCTAAAGTATTAGCTTTACTTTAAAATAAGTGCTTTTATATAATTACTAAAGTATATAAAGTAACCTTAACCTAGGCTTTAAAAGTAAAAGTAATAATACTACTACTAGACCTTTATATAAATAAAAAACTAGCCTAGTTTTTTTATTATATAAAAATATTTAATATAAGAATAAAGGTATAAATTATATATAATATAATAGTATAAATACTTAAAAAGCACTATAGCCTTTAATATAAGCTAGGACTTTTTTAAAAGGTATAAAAAGACTAGTAATACCTTAGTAATTAAAAACTATTAAAAAAGCTTATTAAGTAATAGTAAAAAAGGTAAAAAAGAATAGCACTTAAAATAGCCTTAAAGCGCCTTTAGTATATTATTAAGCTAAGTAATAGCATGCTAATTATTAAGTAAAAACTAGAATAAATACTATAAGCCTATTTAAACCTCTTAAAGTATAAAAGTATAGCCTTAATATAGCTATAAATAAAAAAAATAAGGCTTAATAAGTTTTTTTATAATAAAAGGGTTTTTAATATAATATTACTATTATATTAATATAATACTAGGCTAAAAATATAATATTATATATTTTTTAAATACTTTATTTATAACTAGTAGTATAACTACCTTTTAAAAATACTTAAGTATAATTATAAAGTTTATATATTACTTTATAGCCTTTAAGCTGCTTTTATAATAGTTTAATAGTTCTTTTTATTAAGCTATATTAATTAATTCTATTTAGCTAAGTTATTTATAAAAAGCTAAAAAAATATATTATTAAGCACTTGCTTTACTATTAAGCTATTACTTAAAAAGCCTTAAAAGAAAAATAAAAAAAAAAAGACCTTATAAAAAACCCTATTATTATATTATATTATATTAAAATAAAACTCCTTTTTAATTTTCTTTTAGCTTAAAGCTACTATAGCTTTAAAGTATTTTTATTACTAGTCTGCTATACCCTTAATATTTAAATACTAATTAAATAAAAGATTTTTTATAAGTAAGAATATTTACTATTAATTAAAGGCTTAAGGTATTTTTAAGCTATTACTAACTTAATATAGCAGCACTTACTTACTAATACTTAAATTAAGTATTATATTTTACTTAAAGGTTTTTACTTTATTAACCTTTAAATTATTTATAATAGTATTACCTAAAAGCTAGGCTAAGACTTAAAAAAGCTATTCTTTAATTATTAAAGTTTAAGTATAGGTATATATTAATAAGGCCTAACTTATTATATAATTATATAGCTACTTAATATATAATCCCTAGCTGTTATAATAAGGTAAAAGAAAAAAGATACTCTATTTATAAGGCTAGCTAGTAATTTATAGCTAAGGCTATATTTATACTATCTTATACTATACTATGCTATACTAGCTATTATAATATCTTATAGCATTACCTAGCACTTTATATAATAATACCCCCCCTTTTAAAGCATAGCTCTGTTCTTAGAGCCTTTTAGAATGTTATATTATATATTTATTAGTATACTACTTTTTAGTAATAGCCTTTACTAAGTAAGTAATTACTATAGTAAGCTTATAAACATCCTTTCTAGTGGCTATAGTTTATTTAATAGCAGCAACCTAATTATAAAGCTTTACTATATTAGCATTTATTTATATAGTAGTGTTTTAGGTTATAAATACTATTCTAATTATATTAAATATAGTATTATAAACTAGTTAAAGAGCCTTAGTGTTATTAAATAGCGCCTTATAAGCCTTTAAATTAAATATTAGTAAAGGGTCTAGGATAGTTAGTAAAGCTTTATGCTAATATATTTTAGTCTGCTTTAGCTATTATATTATAACCCAGCCTTATAGTTATAATAATAGGCCGCCTTTAGTATATAAAATTAAATTAATTATAATTTAATTTACTAATTAAAGGTAGATTAAGAATTAACTTCTTAATCTAAGGATAAATTAATATAAATAATATTAATTTAAAAATAAATTATAGAATATAAAGTTAATTTAAGAATAGATTAATAAAAAGCATTTTAATTTAACTTAAGATAACTAGCTATATAAAGATTTATTTATATTACTTATTTAAATAGTTTAAATAAATAGTTATTAATATAATAATTAAATTAAAATTAGTTTATTATAATTTACTAGCTATATAACTATTTATAACTGCCTAAGATTTAACTTAACCTTTTTATTAATAAAAACCTAAATAGCTTATTTATTAAAGCTATTTATTTAAACAGTTTCTTTTTTAAAAAGTATAACTTATTAAATAAGGTTAATTAGTTTATTATATATTAATAACTCTTATTTAAAAGGTTACCTTAAACCTTTAAGCAGTAAATTATAAAAAAGCATTATTTTAATATAATAAATTAAATAAATATCTTAATATTTAAATAGTAATATTAAGGTTAAAGATAATATAAGTACTTTTAAAGCTTTATTAAATTAATAAAAAGAATAAAAAGAAGTTCTTATAATTATAAAAAGGCTTATAAAAGAACTTTAAATTTAATAAAATATAATTAAGACTTTTTAAAAATAACTTAACTAATTATATAAAAAACTTAAAGAAATTATTAAGGCCTAGCACTTTAATAAGTTTAATAGTAATTTATATAAAATTTAATAATTCTTTATAAATCTTTAAGATTATTTTAAACTATATAAAGATATATTTAATAATAATAATAATAAAATTAAGTATATTAAAACTTATTTTATTAAAGCTACTAAAGATTAGTTTAAGCTACTTATATAAGATTATTATAAAAATAATAAGGCTAACTAATATTAAAAAACTAAGGATGCTTTTAAAAGCTTTAAGAATTTTTAAAACTAGCTTAAAAAGACTTTTAAATTAATTAATAAAGTATATAAAGCTAAATAAAAGCTTTTATATATTAAGTAAAAAGGAAGCCTATTTAAGTATACTATTTAGTTTATTTAACTTCTTACTAAAGTTAACTATTTAAAAAAAGCTAAAATAATACTATACTATAATAGCTTAAAAACTAAAGTTAAAAATAAATTATATAAACTTAATTAACTAGATAATTTTATAAAGTATTTATAAATAGTAATTACTATTAATAATAAGTAATATACTTAAAGGTTAAAAAAATAATAAAAAAAATCTAAAAATAATAAAAATTAATACTATTTAAACTAGAAGAATTATTTTAATTATAATAAAAAATAAAATATTATATTTTATAATAATAAATGCCTTAAACTAATAGACTTAAATACTATTAATTAAAAGAAGTAAGATTAATAAAATATTAAATACTATAATTATAAAAAGAAGGGATATATTAAAAAGTTTTATAAAAGTTTAAAAAAAGATAATAATAAGAAATAGTTACTTATTCTTAAACTATATAATAAGAAAATAGTTAATATTATAAAACTTATTATAAATTATAAATATTTTAGCTAAATAGTATATTATAATAATAACTATAAAATTTACCTTAATAATAAAAAAGGATTTAAATAGTTTTTAAAAAAATTAAAGAATAAAAAGTATTTTAATACTCTTACTACTTAACTAATAAGTAATAATAATAAAGATTTATAATTAATTTAGCTAAATACCCCTTAGCTTAAAAAAAAAACTACTTAAAAATTAAAAGTAAATTAAACTATTTAAGAACTTAATAAATACTTTACTTAATATATATTTAAAGAAAATAAGATTATTTATAAGCTAAAATAAGAATATTAAGCTAAACTTAATATATTAAATTAATAATTAGGATAAGGATTTTATAAAAAATATAAATCTTAAAATATTAATAATATAAAATATAACTGCAGATATTAATTTAATACTTTTAAACTAGTAATTACTTTTAAGACCTCTTTTTATCCCTTAATTAATAAAAATACTAAATAAGAAATTAATAAATTTACTTTATATAAAAAATAAGCTAAAAATAAACTTAAAGAGTTTTTATAAATAGATATTAATTATACTTATATTAATATTCTAATTTTAAAAGATTAAAAAAAAGGATCTTAATATTATTAAAGTATTAATAATTTAATAGTATAAGCATTCCTTTATATAAAAGTAAATATATAATATAACCTATTTATTATAAAATATAATATAAAAAGTTAAAATCTTAATAAATATAAAGAACTTTAATATAAAGATTATATTATTTAAAAGGCTAATAAATAGTATAAGATTTAATAATTATAAAAGCAAGTAGCCTTAAAATATATTAATATAACCTTAATATAGTTTATATAATAAAAAGAGAATATATAAAAGACCTTTTTTACTTATAATTATAGCTAGCTTAAGCTTAACCTATTTACTAAAGATTATAAAAATCCTAATGCCTTAAAGTATAATTTATTTTATTATAAAATATATTTAAAATATAAAGTTATAGTTTAATATAAAATATATAAATTATTAAATTATAATTAAGAAGAATTTATACTTTATAATATAAACTATTATAAATAATATTATAACTAATAATAAGAATTAAAAATTATAATTTAAAACTTATAAAAGTAAAAATATAATTTTAAAACCTATATAAAAGGTTAATAAATAAATAATAAAAAAAATATAAGCTAAAAGAATATTAAAAAATATTATAAATTAATTAATTAAAGCATTCTAATTAAAAAATGCTATTAATATAAAAAATATAATATTAAGAATAATAAGGTTATTTAAATACCTTTATACCTTAATAATATTATTTATAAAAATAATATACTAAATAATTAGCACCTTAACTTAATAAAATAAAATAAAAATTAATAAAATAAGTTTTATATTAAAGGATAATTATAAAAATATCTTATTATAGTCTATATTAATAGTAGTATAACTATTAGCTATATTATGCCTTAATTAGTTAATTACTTATAGTTACTAAATATTAAAAAGGGTATTTTATATATACTTTTAAGTATTAAAAACTAAAAGTTTTTATATAATAATAAAATTATTAATTATAAGACTAATCCCTTTAAATTTAACTTTTATAGTCTTATTAATTTATATTAGTTTAATATTATAAATATTAAAAGATATAATCTCCTTTTTAAATATAATTAGCTTAAAAAATATAATTTAATTATTAACTAAAAGAGAGGCTATATAAAATAGTAAATTAATACTTAATTAAAAAATAGGCTAGGAAAATAATAACTAAATTAAAATAAGCTATAGTATATTATAATATACTTAAACTAAGATTTATAAGCTACTGTATTAACTATAAGAATAATATAACTACTTTTAGTAAAAGCTATAAAAAAAAAATAAAAAACTAAAAAAAAATAAAAAAAGGCTAAAAAAATATTAAAAAAATAATAAAAAAAAGTTAAATTTAATAAAAAAAATAATATTTAGCTATAATATTACTAAAAAAGAGAAAAGTTTAAAAATATTAAATTATAAAAGATAATTAACTTTATTAAATAAGAACTAGTAAGCCTAAATAAGGTCTTAAAAAAATTAAAGCAGGTAATATTAAATATTATAAAACTTAAAAATAACTAACTTTAAAAAGTATTATTATAGTATAAAAAGTATAAAAAACTTTATAATAAAATATTAAAAAAAGGATTACTATTATATATAAAGTAAGATTATAAGATTATTTTAAAAAAAGGTATATTACTATTTTACTATAAGATTTATAACCTTAGCTAAATAAAATTAAAAGCACTTAAAAAATAGCTTAAAATAATACTAAAAAAAGAATATATATAAGTATTAAATTTACTAGCAGGATATTTAATTATCTTTATATTAAAGAAAAATAAAAAGCTATAACTTATTATTAACTATTAATAGTTAAATAATATTATAGTTAAGAATAAAATGCCTTTACTATTAATTAATAAAATTAAAAAATAGTTATAAAGTATAAATTAATTTATAATACTAGACTTTATAAAAATATATAAGCTTATATAAATAAAAAAAGGCTATAAATAAATAATAGCTTTTATAATATAATATAAATTATTTAAGTATTTTATTATACTATAAAGACTTATAAATATACTTATATTATTTTAAAAATATATTAATTATATTTTAAAAGAGTATTTTAATAACTTTATTATTATATATATTAATAATATCCTTATTTTTTTAAAAACTTTTAAAAAATATAAAAAATATATTTATAAAGTATTATAATAACTTTAAAATATAAAACTCTTTATTAACTTAAAGAAATGCTAATAGTATATATAAAAAGTTAAATTTCTTAAATATATTATTATACTAGAAGAAATTTATATAAATTTAAAAAAACTTAAAGTAATTAAAGATTAAAAAAGCTTAATAAATATTAAAAAAGTTTAAAGTTTTTTTAAACTTACTAATTATTATTAATAATTTATTAAAAACTTTATAAAAATAGCTAGATTACTTATAAAGCTTATAAAAAAAGATTAAAAATTCTTATAAGCACTAAATATTTAAAAAGCCTTTAAGTAATTTAAAAAAGCTTTAATATTAAAACTAGTATTTATAATATTTAATTTAAGTAAGCTAATTATAATTAAAACTAATACTTTAAATTTTATAATTAAAAAATAAATTAGCTAGTTTAATAAAAATAGAAAGTTATAACTAATTATATACTTTTTAAAAAAACTATATAAACTAAAGCTATAATATTCTATTTATAATAAGGAATTTATAGCTATTATAGTAATATTTAAAGAATAAAAATATTATTATTATAAAAGTATATATAAAATTATAGTTTATATTAATTATAAAAATATTATATACTTTATTATAATATAATAGCTATTTTAATAGTAAGTAAGATATTTTAAGTACCTTATATAGTTTAATTACTAGATTATTTATTATAAAAAAATAAAAAATAGTAAAGTAAATGCTTTTAATTAATAGCTAGATTATTTTAAAAAAATACTAGATTATACTGCTTAAGTAATTTATTTAAATAAAAAAAGACACTTTAAGTAAAAAACACTTAATACTATATTTAAGATTAAGGAGGATAATTTAATTATTAATAAAATTAAAAAGTATATTAAGGAATAAATTAAAAAACAGCTTTTAAATAATATCTTAATAAAAAAAAAATACCTAATATTAAATAAACTTATTTAATTACTAAAAGAATTATAAAAGAAAGTAGTTAAAATAATTTATAAGCACTTAATTTATAAATATTAAGGAATATAAAAAACCACTTAGTAAGTTTAATAATACTATAAATTTAATAATATTAAAAAAATAGTTTAAAAAGTTATTTTAAAATATATTATATATAAATAAGTAAAAGCAGAATGCTATTTTTTTTATAAAAAGTTATAACCTTTATAAGTTTTAATATAGCCTTAAGAATTAATCTTATTTAACTATATTATTAAGCTTTTACTTTTAAAAGAACTAATAATAAGGAATATTTAAAATAGTATTTTTATTATAGTTAACTAATTAATAAAAATAAGCTACTTTATTTTAATAAAAGAAAGCAGTATAGTTAAAGACTTAGCCTATTAGTTTTAATAATATATTTATACTAATTATAAATTACTAAATAAAATTATTTTAAATAAAGGAATAATATTTATTTTAAAATTTTAGTAATTACTTATAATAAAACTTAAATTAAATTATAAAGTTAGTATTACTTACTATTTATAAATAAATAAATAAATAAAAAAAATTAACTAAATTATTAAGATATATTTTTAATACTATATTAACTTTAAATAAAATAATTAAGTTAAATATTTACTTATAGTATAAATCTTATATAATAGTATATTAGTAAAATTAATAAGAAAATTATTATTTTATATAAACTATAGATTTAAATTAAAAGCTTTTTAACTATTAATATATAGTAAAAATACTAAAAAAGTAATTATTATAATAAATTAATTAAAAAAACTATATAATAAATTAAGAATATAACTTAAGTTTATATAATAAAAAATAAGTAAGTTTATAAATTAAAAAAAAATTAAAAGACTAATTTTTTAAAAAGGAGATATAGTTTACCTGCTTTAATATACTTAAAATAATAAATAGGTAAATATTAAAATAAATAGGCTAAGTAATAAACTTAATTTTAAAAAACTTAAACCTTATAAAGTTTTAAAGTAAATTAAAAATATTAATTATAAACTTAATCTCTTAATATAAAAAGGATAATAAGAAAGAAATATATATTTAATTTTTTATATTTTACTATTTAAAAAAGTAATAATAAATAAAAATATAAGTAAAATTATTTATAATAAAATTATAATTAAAGGTAAAGAACTTAAGTATAAAGTTAAATAAATACTTTAAATTAAATTTAATTAAGAATTTTAATAGCTAAAATATCTTATAAAATAAAAAAACTATAATAATATTAAAAATATATAAAAACCTATTAAAAATCTTAAGCACTTAAAGGCCTTAGTTAATAAATTTTATTAATAGTTAAACCTTTAAAAGTTAATAAAAAAGGATTTAACTTAAATTAAGACTAGTTAATAAGGTTAATAAAAAAAAATAGGATATTAGGATTTATTAAATTAAGTATAGATATTTTTATTTAATAAAAGGCCTCTGCTTTCTTATACTTAATATATTTTAACTTATTTAAATTATTAATACCTTATATAATAGCCTAAGTTATTTTCTTTAACTATTAATACTTTTATTTATAAAAATAATTAATTTTTATATTAATAATATAGCGCTTTTTTTTAACTTCCTTAAAGGCATTTTTAAATTAAGTATAAAATGCAGTAATTTTATAAAGCTATAATAAAGATAAAGGATATATATTATAAAAAGATTTATTATCCTTAATATATTTAGTATAATAAGAAGAATCCTCTTTAAATATTTAATACTTAAAAAAGGTTTGCTTTTTCTTATTAAAATAATATATATAATCTTTTATCTTAATAAAATATAAAAAAATAATTTCTAAGAGAATATTATAATATTTAGTTTTAAAATAAGATTTTTTATAAATATCTAGCATAATAATTAATAAATAAAAAGAAAATATATAAATAAAAAAAAAGCACTTATTAAAGTAAAAGGACTTATAAGATTATATAAAGTAAGTAAGGTTTTAAAAATAAGACTAATAAAAAGAGGATATTATATTATAACCTAGCCTTATAATTATAATAATAAGCTGCCTTTAGTATATAAAATTAAATTAATTATAATTTAATTTACTAATTAAAAGTAGATTAAGAATTAACTTCTTAATTTAAAAATAAATTAATATAAATAATATTAATTTAAGGATAAATTATAAAATATAAAGTTAATTTAAGAATAAATTAATAAAAAGTATTTTAATTTAATTTAAAATAACTAGCTATATAAGGATTTATTTATATTACTTATTTAAATAGTTTAAATAAATAGTTATTAATATAGTAATTAAATTAGAATTAGTTTATTATAATCTACTAGCTATATAACTGTTTATAACTGCTTAAGATTTAACCTAACCTTTTTACTAATAGAAACTTAAATAGCTTATTTATTAAAGCTATTTATTTAAATAGTTTCTCCTTTAGGAAGTATAACTTACTAAATAAGGTTAACTAGTTTATTATATATTATTACTTTATAAAGTCTGCAGCTTTAAATAAGGAGCTAGTAATTTAGTATAGTTATTTTATTTTATTTAAGGGCTGCTTTAGCTAGCTTATAATATTAACCCCCTAAGGGTTAGGCTTTTTTAAGAGTAAGGTTATATTATTATTTATTTTATAGTACTTAGATTTTAATATCTTAAGTAAAGCAGGCTAAGGTATTATAAGGCCTAGATTAGTAATAAAATAAAGGCCCTTATTATTATTTAAGATCTTAAAGGAGTGTCTTATATAAAAGCTATAGCTATAGCATAAGGTATTAATAAGTAACTTTAGTCTTAAGTTACTAAATTTTACTATTATAAGTATATTATTACTTTTATTATTAAATAATATAATAGCAGCAGTATACTTATAACTTATTTTATAAGCTGTTTTATAATAGGTTTTCTTTAAGGCGTTTAGATTTTTATAAATAGCTTTATACTTATTAGTATAATTCTAAATAGTAATAGTCTTAAAGAATGCCTTAGCAGCATTTAGTAGTTTAGTAGGTATTTTATTAAGGTATAGTATGTTAAAAATAACCTAGACTAGCTATAAAATAATATTAAAAACCTTATAGTATAGCTTATAGCCTTTTATAGTTTTAGTAAACTTAAGCAGGGCATAATTATAGTTATAAATAATCTTAAGAAATTTAATGTATTAATTAAGGTCTATTCTAGTTACTTATAACTAGTAAGCCTTTATATATATATTAGTATAAGCGCATAGTTCTTTTAAAAGGTTATTATTAAGGTCCTTAAGCTTAAAATGCTATATATTAGACTTTGCTATTTTAAAGCAGGCTATTTTAAAGGTTATTAAAGGATGTTTATAATATAGGATATTAATAGCTATAGATAGGTATAAATAGGGTATAATTTTAAAAGTAATATTTAAAATATATAAATAGAAATAATATAAAGTAAAAGTATAAAAAAAGTAAGAAAATATAAAATAAAAGTAAGAAAAAAATAAGAAAGTAGTAGTAAGTCTTTAAAATATATTAAAATACATTTATATAAGTAAATTATTCTGCTTTAAAATTATAAATATTCTTAGTATTATAGCAGCTAGTAATTAGTTATATTACCTTAGCTAGCTATAATATACTTATAGCTGCTATATATAATACTACTAGACTAAGTTTTAGGATTTAAATTTATTTACTAAGTTTAATATATTAATTTATAGCAGGTCTTTATTATACTACTAGTTATATTCTACTCCTTAGCTAAGCTATTTAATAAGATATTATATATAGCTATAGCTTTATTATTATTTAAGGAGGCATTTAATTTTAAAAGATTACTATTCTTTTAAATTACTATCTGTTTTTATAGCTGCTTAAATATTTTAATAAGGGTAATTATATAGGTCTTAGCCTGCTAAGGCTAGCTTAAGTTATATAATAAAAACTACTAGATATATTCTTTAATATAGCAGCAAGTCTAGCTTATAGGCTAATAGGTTAATATATTTTAAAATATAAAAGGGGCTAACCTTTTATTACTTAAACTTCTTAATTTAACCTAGTAAGGAGTAACTATAATATAGGTATAAAAAAACTAGATTACTAACTTTAAATATAAGCTAGTAGTATTACTTATTAAAGTGCCTTTTATATTAAGTATTAGTAAAGTTTATAAATAGTTATGCCTTATATTATTTTATAGCTTTAAGCATTTTTAATAGCTTATTATAAGCCTTTAATAGTATAAAAGCTTCTTTAAGGATAGACAGCAGTGTTTATAGTTTAAAGCTAGTAATAAGCTTATTTAAAGAATACCTAATAGTATTAATATATATATTATTTAGTATAGATTAAATTTTAAGAAGTGCTATAGGCTAATACTTATTTAAATTAATAGTAAAGAAGTATTATAGCGCAGCCTTAATAATAGTATTTATAAATTCTAACTAACTGTCTTTTATTAAATACTATATAATAGTAATTATAATATATATATATAGTAAGGTAAAAAGTTCCTGCTAAAAGTCTAATAGCTATTATTAACCTTTATTAAATATAAAGGCCTTAGGGATACCTTAATTTATAATAAGCTAGAAATGCAGCACTATTATTACCTATTTCTCTACTAAGTAGTCTATACTACTTAGTAATAAGCTATATTTTTTAAATAATTTATAGGTTAATATTAGCATATAGTTAAATATATTATATTTAAGAAGCTTAAATATGCTATTTTATATTAAGACTAAGGGGAGGGCTAGGATAAAGTTAAGGCACTAAGTATAATATAGTCTAATTTTAGGCTTAATAAGGTTTAAGTTACTTAAGGGAGGTTATTTACTAATATAAATAAGGTTATATTAATAATGCTTAATATATATATAAATGTATTATATTATATAAGTAAAGGAGAAACTATCTAGCTTATAGTATATCCTTTAAATACTAAAGTGTTATATATTATAGGCTAATTAAATAACTATTTAAACTATATTATTTAATATATAAAGCTGCTAACTGCTATTAAAGGCAATATAGAGAAGCATTTTTTAAGGGTTTTATTAAAAGGCAAGACTATAATATATTTTTATTTTATTAAGTAAAGTAATAGCCTTAGGCCTATTAAGCTATTTAAGGATATAATAGTATTTAAAGTTATTATAATACCTATTTAAGAATATTTACTAGATTTTATTAATTACTACTAGCTTTATAGTTAAGAAGGCAAGTCCTAGTTTTAATATTACTAAAATGTTATTTAACTTATTATTATCTCTTATTAGCTACTATTATATATTATTATTATTATATAGCAGATAAAATAAGGTATTTAGTAAAATATTAAGCTTTTTAGGTATATATAAAACTAATAGGTTAAACTAAAATAAATAGTTACTTATATTAATTAGCCTAAGGTTTATTTTAACTATACTTACTATTAATAATATCTTTTAGTAAATAATATTTTTAATAGCTAAATAGTTAGTAAGAATATATACTAGTTATTTAATATTATAAAATATATTTTTATTTTATATTACTAGCTAGACTAGATATACTACTTTAACCTTAGTAGTATAATATTAACTTTTAATTAGACTTAGTATCTTGCTTTAAAACTTAATATAGTTAATTTTTATATAGTTAAGCATGCTTATAAGGTTAACTAAGTTAAAGCTACTGCAGTAATAAAAAAGTATAGCTTTAAAACTGCATTATTTTATAGTATTAATTTTTATAAAAAGATATTAATTATTATTATAGTATATTAATTATAGCTTAAGATAGTATAGTAAGTTCTTTTATAAAAGTATAAATATATAGTAGTATAGGTTATTATCTAGTGCTAAAGTATAAGTAGTATATTATTAATATTTTATCTTTTTTAGCTAATTGCTTTAGTTTATTATAGTTATAAATAAAGCAGTCTTATATACTTATAATAAAGCTACCTTTTATATATATATAAGAATAAATATCTTAATTTAATTTATAGTGCTATAATAAGTGTTTAGTTACTTTAAGTTATTTAAATAAGACTATTTATATAAGGCTATAATATATTCTTTAGTAAAAAAGATACTGTTTTTATTAATCTTATAGCCTAGTAGCTTTACTGCAGTATAGCTAATAAAAGACTTTTAAAAGGAAAGTATAAGGCCAGCTTATTAAAAAAGGCTAAGAACTAACTTAAGGTATTATATATGCTTATCTAAGGTGTTTAAGTAAATAATAATATTATTAATATAAGCCTAAGCATAATACTTAAAAGGGAAGAGTTTATAATTAATCTAGTACTAAGTATATGCTAGTAAATTAGCAAAGCTTATTAAAATAATATTAGGCCTTTTAAGCCCTTTATATATTACTAAAGTAAACTTATTATAATAGGCTAAATAAATAAGAAACTAGTAAAAGAATAATTAAGTATTAATATAAGTAATATATTTTTTACTTTTAAAAGCAGCTATTATATCTTTTTATTATAGCAGAGGGTAGGCATTAAAGACTATAATACTATTTAAGCTATAAAGATTAATAATAACTTAGCCTTTATTTATACTATTTATATAATACTATATAATAAAAACAGGTATAGTAAAGGGTATTAGTTAAGTAGTAAATAATATATAACTAGTATAATATAGCTTATTAAAAGTATCCTTAATATATTTTTAATCTTTTCTACTTACTAAATATAGCTTTACTACTAGCTTAGTAAACTCTTATAAGTCCTTTAAAGTAACTATTAGCTAGTCCTTTTTAAGAATAGGTAATAGGCTATAATCTTACTAAATATTAAAAAATAGGACTAGCTGTTTTAAGTAATATGCTACCTTTTTATTATTAGCAGTAATATAAATACTATTTAAGGTAATAATTTCTTTAATAGCATAATGCATAATACTTAAAGAGGGATGCCCTAGAGGGCAGTAAGATAGTAAGGATAATAATAAAGGGCTTAGATTATACTTACTAAGGGATATGCTATTTATTAACAGTAGTAGCTAAGTAATAGTAGTAAAGTTAGGCTTAGACTATTAAGCTATTAAGGTAAAGTAGGTATAGTCTACTGCTATTATAAGGAATTTTATAATAAAGATATTATCTTAGGCGATTTTTTTAATACTAATTATATATATATAAGCTATATTATACTTATATTTACTAACTATATTAAGCTATATATTATAACTAATTTATAGTAGTAAGTTATTAAAATTAGCTATAATAATATATAATATATTAAAATTTACTATAATATATATAACTCTTAAATAGTCTAAGGTTATAAAAAAGGCTTTATTATATAGCAGCTTTATATTTACTACTAGCACCTTACTAATCTATTTTAGTAAAATTATAACTATAATAGCTAAGACTACTTTATAATATATTTAGGCAGTAGCTTATTAGTAAATTTAAACTAATAGGCATATATTTTAGCAGAATATAATAGTTATAAACTTAAAGCAGAAATTAAGTATAATGCTATAAAAATACAGCTAGTATATTCTTAATAAAAGTGCTAGGCTTAAATCTTTTATAACCTATACCTTAATCTAAATAAATACCTATTTATATATACTTTATATTTCTTTATATATAAAAATAGTAAAAGTTGCCTTATATTAAAGGTTAATAATACTATTAAGGCCTTTAACTAGGGATAGGGTAATATCCTAGTATTTAATATCTAGCTATAACTATAGCTATTAGGTATTAGTAATTAAAGTAAAGCAGCTAGTATTTATAATAGCTTATATAGCTATAATTTATAAAAATAGCTTTAAAAAGGCATTAAATAATATATAGGTATATATTATAAAGTTATAAAGGCTATTACTTTTTATAGCAGGCTATATATTAAGAATAGTCTTATTATATCTATTATTATATTTAAATAAATATTACTTAGTTAAGCTAAGGTAGTTAAATAAGGCCTAATAGGTAGTAAATTATATATTATAGTTTTAGCATTTTAATTTATTAAAGTTAGGGATCTTACTGTTATATTTACTAAAATATTAAAAATAATATTAAAAGGCATTTCTACTATTAAAGATTAAGTAGTATAGCTTATACTAAAGTTTAATAGGATATTTAAGGATAATATTTATTATAGTATAGCTAATACTAGCATCTTTAAGGGGCAGGTCTTTATAATTAGCTATAAAACCAGCCTTCTGCTTTTTAAATATAAGGTTATTTTTTATAACCTTTATAGCTATATTATTATCTTTTAAAATATAAATTTTAGTATTATCTTTTATTATAAAGGCTGCCTTTAATTTATACTAAAAATATTAAAATTAAATGTAATTACCTAGCAGCTTTTAGTTTTTAAACGCTAGGTAGCCTAAAGGTTTTTATTTATTTTTAAACTAATAGTAGTTTATTTTATTAGTAAGTTATACTATAAGGCAGGAAGAGGGACTAGGTAATACTATAGGCTATTAAAGTTACCTATTTTAGTAAGTAATAGCTTTTAGCATAGCTTAATAGTATTTAAAGTTATTACTATAAGAGCGCTAAGTAAGGAGTTAATCTCTTTATACTACTGCTTTTTTATCTAGCTCTTATAGCTAGTAGTGTATTTAAGTATAAGAATAGGGGTAGGAGATAGTATATTAAAGATCTAGATTAATGCAGTTATAAACTTAGGATATAATAGCCTTATTTAATATAAATTAATATATTTTAGCCTATTAAATAATATATATTATAAAGCTATATATATTATTACTATAATAGTATATAGCTATATTATATTTTTTAGTATTAAAAAGCTACTAGGCCTAGCTTATGCTTATTTAAAATTAATTAATTAGTATATTAACCTAAAGCTTAATTAAAGGTCCTTTTTAGCACTTTTTAAGGATATATAAGGGCAGTTATATATAGTACTATTTTAAGGCCTGGCCTTTAAGTAGAGTTATTATATAGCGCTATATATTATAATAATAGCTAATAGTAGTATGCTTTTTAATAATATTAGTAAATAATATAATATTTTTATAAAATAGCTAAGAACCTTAATAAAAGATATTATCTTACTTTTTAGCATTAAGGTAAAAGTATTTAATAATCTTTAGCTTAAATTTCTACTAATAAGTATTATTATTTAATAAGGATAAGTTACTAAGCTTACTAGCTGTTTTATACTAGTAGTGTTTAAACTTGCCCTTTTTTTTATTTCTTTAGCTATAATAATAGTAATGCCTTCTATTATTATTTAAGTTTAAAAAGGAGGATAAAGGCTTAGATAGGTTTTTATAACTACTTTAATAAGCATTACTAAACAGTTTCTAGTAATTATTAAGGATTAGGGGGTGATTTAGCTTACTAAAAGGTATTCTTATTATTAAAAGTAACTTTAAGGGTTATTATCCTTATAAAAAATATATAAGTTTATTTTTAGTAAGTCCTAACTTTTAAATTATATTAGTTAGTAAGTTATTAAAAAATGCCAGCCTATTATTCTTTAAGTTAGCCTGTTTTAAAATATATAGGTTAAATGCATTTAAGGCTTATTAAGTATATTATTTAGTAAAAAAGGACTTTATACTATAGTTTAAAGCGCTAAATTTCTTAAAGCTAAATGCTAATATAAATAACTAGATTAAGTCTTATAAGGCTTATTATTAAATTTAATGCTATAGCAGGGTGTTATTAATAGGTATAAGAGTTTATAAAGTAAATAGGCTAATATTTTATTATAAGGTTAGTTTTAGGACTTTAGTAGGTATTTATAATACTATATAAGCATATTATAATATTAAGGAAGGTGTAGGCATATTAAATAAACTAGAACTTATATTTAGTTATATAAAAGGAATTAACAGGCTTATAAGAGGGCTTAAGGGGTTAAGTGCTAGGGCATTAGCTAAGGATGTTATAAGTAAGGCAGTTATACTAAGAGCTAAATTTTATAAGGAAGGCATGCTATACTAAGTTATACTAGAAGCTAAGATAGGTAAGGAAGGCGCTATAGTAAAAGCAGTATCCTTAAGGGAAAGTGCAGGTGTATTTAAAATTATATTAATAAAGGAAGGCATTTATGCTAAGGATTTAGTAGTAAGAGTGTTACTTTTATTAGTAATCTTTATAGTATTAGATATGCTTATAAGCGTTTTAAAAGGTATAGGGAGATAGTTAATAAGGTCTTTTACTATAATAGTAATAGCAGTAATATTTTTAACCTAGGTATATAAATAAGGTAGTAATATAGGTCCCTTAAACTGCATTTAATATAGTTAGCTAGAAGGGCTGTTATTATAATAATAGGAAATAATCTGCTATTTATTATTAAGAGGCATTAATTTAAAAATGCTATACTTTAATAATTATTCCTTAAAATAGGTTATAAGCTGCTAAGCTATAGTAACCTTATTATTTATATAATTTAATTAGTTTAAATAGTTTAGTTAAACTAAATAGTTAGTAGTAAGATCTTTTAATAGTATTAAGCTAGTTATATAAAATTACTACTAACTGTTATAATAAAGTAAAAGAAGAAAGATACTTTATTTATAAGGCTAGCTAGTAATTTATAGCTAAGGCTATATTTATGCTATCTTATATTACACTATGCTATACTAGCTATTATAATATCTTATAACATTACCTAGCACTTTATATAACACTAGCTATTAATAATAATAAGCTAAATATTAGCTAGACTACTTTTAAAAATAAAATAATTATTATATATAATATTAATTAAGATTATTATATTAATTTTATCTTTTTATTTTTTTATTAATAATAAGTTATTCTAGCTTAAGGATAAGGTAAATATATACTAAGACCTTCTTTTTAATAATTTAAAAGGTATAAGCTATAGCTACTTTAATAGTATTATAATTTAAAGACTTAACTTATATAAAGTTAGTATAGTACTAGCTTAAAGCCTCTTAAATAATATTACTTATAGTAAAATACTTATTTTTTATTAAAGTATATAGCTTATAAGCCTATTTTATACTTATATATTAAATTAGTATTTTAAAATACCCTTAAGTTATAATTATTTACTTACTAGCTTAATAAAAGTAAAAAAAACTAAAAATATTTATTATTTAAGTATTATATGCCTTATAAGGTATAGTATTAGTATATCCTTATTTTAATTAGCTAATATTTAATATAAGTTTAAGGCAGTACTATTTTAAGTTAAAGGAGGATATTTATTAATTTACTTATTATAAAAGGCTAATTTACTAATAGTCTAGTTTATTTATTTTTCCTTTTTTTTAAGGTTTTTTTAATAAGGGGTTAGCTTAATATTAAGTTAAGGGTATTATTATTATTATTACTATTATTATTATTATTATTAAAAGGTAAAGTAAAGGATAAGGGTATTATTAAAATATTACTAGTATAAAAGTATTAATATAATAAGTAGGTAATAGTAATTATAATTATAGTAAAAGGATTATTATTATTATTAATAGCTATATTAAAAATAAAGCAGTTAAAAAGGTTAGTATAAGCCTTACCTTTATTTTTTTTATTATATTAAGCAAATATACTACTAACTAGTATTAAGCTAGGATTAGTATAAGGGAATTATAAAAAATACTTACTTAATAATAGTTTATTAAAACTAGATTACTTTATATAGTTATTAATAAATTAAGTTATATTAAAGTAAGCCTTATTAAAGGGGTATAGCACTACTAGAATAAGCCTAAGGTATTAAAAAGGGCTAGTTAACTTATAAAAAAGGTTAAATAAAAAAAAAAAAAAAAAAAAAAAAAAATAAAATATAACCTTTTAAAGGCTTATATAAACTAGTAAAAAGGTTAGTTATAAAACCTAAAGGACCTTATAAGTATAGCCTTAATAAATTAACTAGGCTTTTAGTATACTTTTATAATAAATATAAGCTAAAGGTATACTACTATTAGCCTAGCTATTAAAGTATAGGCACTTAGTAATAAGCTATATTACTAAAATATAACTAACCCTTAGCTTTATACTAGGCCTATATAAAGTTATTTATTATAAATATATAACCCTCCTCCCTTAACCTAAGCCTTAAGAAAATTTTTATATTATTTAAGCACTTTTTTTAATTAATAAGACTATAGTAAATATAGCCTGCTATTATAGTAAAAATATAGTATATAGGTTTTTCTTTTTATATAAGGTTTTTCTTATATTATTTAATTAATAAATATATTAGTATATAGCTTATATAGCTACTTAAGGTAATAGAATATATATATATATATATATATAAAAGTATTATGCTTTTTAATTAATAAAGTATTATAATAAAATATTAAGTTATTATATTATAAGGTATAATATATTAATAAGTAAGTAAATACTTAATAATAGTAATAATAATAATAATAATAATTATTAAAAAAGCAAGTCCCCTCCTTCTTTACTTATTTATAATTTACTATAAGTATTTTAATATTAATATATTATAAAAAGGTATTAATAAATATAAAAATATAATACTTTATAATAAATATTATAATTATATATTAATATTTAACTTAGTAAATTTTAATAGCTATATTATAAAAGAATATTATTATATTAATATTAATAAGATTATTATATACTTATTATATTATAATTAAAAACTAATATTAAGTAAATTAAGCAGTTTAGTATATATATTATATTATTTTATATAAAATATATATACTTATAGCTAATTTCTTAATTAAGGCTAGTATTATTATAAATATAGCTATTATAATAAATAATATAATAAATAGTTATTAATAATTATATAATATTTTAATATTAATAATAAGTAAAAGAAAATTACTAATAGCTTAAAATAAATATTATAATTAGTTTATAAAAAAGTCTTAATTATATTTACTTTTAATATAAATATATTAAGTATAGTAAAAGTATTATAAGTATTATACTTTATTATTATTAATAATATTATTTTAATTAAAAAGTATAGTATATAAATATAATATAATAATATAATAGTATTATTAATTTATAATATAGTCTTAAATATTATTTTTTATAAAAATAAAAAAAAAGAAAAAAGCTATAATTATTAATTTTAATAAAGAATTAGTAATAAGTATTATTATAATTTTAAATAATAAAAAGTTAGTAATAAGTATAATAAAAAAAAAAAGAGAAAAATAATAAAAAAAAAAGTTTATTAATTTTTTAAATTAAACTTTTTAATATTTTTAAGTATATTCCTTTTTTTTTTTTTTTTAATATATAATTTATTATTATATACCTTTATTATACTGCTTTTATAATAATACTTAATAATATATCTTATTTAATTATATTTTTATATTTTTTAATTATAGTATTATTAATAAAGTTAAAATATTTTAATTATTAATTATCCTTATTTAAATAATCCTTTTATTTTATTAAATAAAGTTAGTATTTTTTTTAATACTTATATATAAAAATATACTTAAGTTTATATATTTTTTTAAAAATAAAGAGGTAATTTATTAATTTAAATAAGTATTTATTTTAGTTATAATATTTTTTAAAGTTAGTAATATTAAAAATATTATAAATATATATTAATAAAAGAAGTTATAACTAATATATTAGTTTACTAGTCTTAATAAGGTATTTAATTTAATATAAGCTAGTATATTTTTATATAAGCTTTTATATTAAGTATTATAAGTTAAGGTATTTAATAAAAATAAGCACTTAATCTTTTACTTTAAAAAACTTTTAAATTTATTTTATATTATATTATTTATTATAAGCTATAATACTATTTTATAAAGTTATTATTATAAAAGCTTAAATATTATATATTTATTAAATATACTTAATAGCTAAAGCACTTATATATTTAATTTATTTTTAAATAAGTTTTAAGACTTTTAAAATATAGCTAAATAATAAATAATTAAATAAGTATTTTATAAAAAAGTATTTAGCTATATTATATATAAACTTAATAAAAGGTAATTTAATAACTTAATTAAGCTAGTTTTTATTATAAAAAGCTTATAAATAATATTTTAAATTTTAATTTTATTACTTAATTTATTTATTTATTTATAAATAAAATATAATATTAAGTTATTACTTTATTATAAAAAGAAAGTAAAAGCTTTATTAAAACTAGCTAGTAAAAAGACTTTTTTTATTTAAGATAATTTTATTAAGGATTTTATATAATTTAAAAATATAATAATAAAAAGCTTTTATAAGTCTTATATTAATAATATTCTTATAATAAAAAATATAAATTATATACTTTATATAGTAATTAATAATAATAAGAATTAAATTATATATTTTATTATTATAAAAAACTTTAAGTAATTTAGTAATAAAGTTTATAAAGATTTCTTATTATAATTATATTAAAATAAAAAGTTAAATAAGTTTATTATAAAGTTAATAATATTTTAGCTTTATTTTTTAATAAATTATATATATATTAATATATATTTTAATATTTTATTTTATATCTTTTTAATAATATTATAATATAATTTTTATTATTATTTACTATAGCCTTTAATATTTAGCTATTAAGTTATTATAAAATAATATAAAAATCTTTATATATATTATATAAAAAATAAAAATTTTATTATAAAATCTTAATAAATAATTAGTTTTAATAAATTATAAAGTTTTATTATATATACTATTTATAAAAGATTTTTTAAAAATAAAAAATTATAAAAGTAATTTAATTTAAGTATTCTTTTATTAAGCTTATTATAATACTTTTTTAAGTATTTATTATTTTTTTTATAATATTATAATAATACTTTATTATAATTTTTTTTTTAAGGCTAACCTAAATATATATTAAAAGTAAGCTATTTATATATTTATAATTATAGCTTTTTTAGCTTAAAAAATTAACCTTAAGTATAATTTAAAAGTTAAGCTATTAATTATTAATAATATTATAAAAGTATAAGTTTTTTTTATATTTTATTATTATATTAAAATTAATATAAAATCTATTTAAAAAAGGTTTAAAGTAATTATAAGCTATTTTATTTTATTTTTATTTTTAATAAATATTATTATATTTTATAAGTATATTAATTAAATTAGCCTTTTTAAATTAAAATTTAATTATAAAGTTATATAATATAAGCTTTTAAAGTTAAAAAACTTACTTTATTAATAACCTTTTTTTTATTATAAAGTAAGTATAATTTAAATAATTTATAAATACTTATATAAAAAATATAATATAAGTAATATAATACTTTTAAATATAAAATACTTTAATAATAGTAAGTATTTTAATATTTAGTATAATATAATATTATTTAAAAAGGTATAATTTTTATAAGTAAAATATAATAAAATACTATTACCTTTAAATAAAAATTAATAAAATAGCATTAATTATATATTTAAATATATTAAGTTTAATTTAAATTCTTATAGTAAGATTAAAATATATTAAAACTAGCTATTTATAAAATTTAATTTTTAAGTATTTAAAAAGCTTTATATTTAAAGTATATAAATTAAAATTATTTATTTTTCTTTTTATTAATTAAGTTAGTAAAAGGTATTATAATTTTATTATAATTTTTTATAAATTAATAATAAAAATTATAAAACTTTAAAAACCTTAAAATAGCTTTAATAAATATTAGTTTTAGCTAATTTATAATAACCTTAATTTAATTTTATTTTATTTAAATACCTTTTAAACTTATAATAAATCTTAAGTATAAAATAATATTTATATAAAACTTATATTTTTTTAAATTAATATAAAGTTTATACTTTTATAATTACTTTAGTATTATATAAATATATAATTAATATTTATTTTTATTATTATTATAAATAAGAATATTATTAAAATAAATAATATATATAATATTTATAAGCTTATTAAAAATAAAGTTAATATATATTTATTAAATAGTTAATATATTAATTAAATTAAATAAAAGTATTTAATACTAAAAGAGTTTATAATAATATTACTATATTATTTTTTTTTATTACTTTTTTAAATATAAATTTAATAATAAGTATTTTTAAAGTTTAATTTTATAAAAATTTTTATACTTTATAAATAATTAAGAATTTTATATATAAGTAGTAATAATATAATATTTTTTTTTATAATTTTATTTAACTTTTAATAATTTATATAAAGTTTTAATTTTCCTTTTTTTTTTAATATAAATAATATAAAAGCTTTATATAAACTTAAGGATTTTATTATCTAGCTATTTTTTAAGGTATAATTAATATATTTATAAAGTATTACTAATTTTTCTTTATTAAAAAATAAATTAGTTTTTAAAATAGCTTATATTTAAGTTTAAGGTTAATTATATAAGTTAGTTTATTTAAAAGGGCTAATTTTATTATAATACTTTTATTTATAAGGTTTATAAAGTCTTAATATTATAATAATATAAGTTTATTTATAACTTTTATATTTATTTATTATATATCTTATATTAAAAAAAATCCTTAAGTTTATAAATTAATAAATTTAATTTTTAATACTATTTATAATATATTTTATATATATTATAAGTCTTATAATATAACTAGCTTAATATTTTATTTTTTTAAATTAAATTATAAGGTATTTTTAATAATAAAAGTTAATATATTTTATTATTATATTTAAGGTAATTTTAAAATTATATTTTTATAAATATTTATTATTAAAAAACTTATAAATAGTTTTTTTTTTATACTAAAGTTATTAATAAGTTAAAGCCTTTATTAATAATACTTATATATTTTTTAAAAAAGTATATAAAATACTTTTAGTATTATAAAGTTAATAAGTAATAATAATATATTTTTTATAATTTTTATATTAATAATATTAACTTTACTTTTATTATTAAAATATACTTTTATATTTTACTATTTTTTTTTATTTTAATTTAAACTTAATATTATAATAAAAGACTTATATTATATTTAAAGTAAATAAAATAAAAACTAATATTTTATTATTAAATACTTATTAGTTTAGTATTTAATATAATAGCTAGTTATTATTATTAATTAATTAGATTTTTATATTATTTTATAATATAATATAAATTACTATATATAATATAGTCTTTAATATAATAATACTTTTATAAATAATATTTTTTATATTTTTAATATATTAATATAAATTTTAAATCTTTTAAAATATTTAAGTTTAAGTTAATTAAAGTAATAGTATTATTATTATAAGTTTTTAATATTTTTAAACTATTTTCTTACTTAATATATAGCTTACTTTAATAATTATTATTATTTTTTTAATAATTAAACTACTAATTTTTATATTACTATTTTTATAATATTATATTTTACTTTTTTTAAATTATATACTTTATTTATACTTTTATATTATAAATCTTAGCTTATATTTTTAATAGGCCTTAATTAAAAATACTAGTTTAAATTTTTAATAAATATTTTTTAATAAAAAAATTAATATAAAAGAGATTAAGTAAAAAAGTAGCTACTTTTATTATAATAGTTTTATAATAATATAAAAATATTATAAACCTTTTATTATTTTTTTATTATAAATTAATAAGTTTTAATACTGCTTTTATTATTTTTATTTTTTTATTTAATAAATAGCTTATATAATATTTAAAATATTATTCTTAAAGTATTTTATTTTAATTTTTATATTTAAGTAAGTAAAAATTTATTTATTTTATAACTAGCTTATTTTTTAAAAAAAAGGCTATAAGTTATATTTTATTTTTATTTAATTTAAATATTACTAATAGTATATTAAATTAGTTTTTTAAGGCTTAAAAGTATATTTAGTATTTAGCCTAACTTTTTTTAATAAATACTAGTTATATTAATAATACTTTTATAAATATAATAGTATTAACTTATTTTTTTATAAGTTTTTTTTTTTTTTTTTTAATATTATTATATTTAATTTAAGGTCTTTTTTTTATATTAACTTTTTTATAAATTTAATAAATTACTACTTTTTTTATATTTTTAATAATTTTTTTATTTATATTTATAACTTTTTAATAAATATTTTAAAAAGTATAGTATTTATTATAAGTAGCTTATATTTTTATTTTAAGCCTTTTATTAATAAATTTTTTATTACTTATAATAAGTTTTAATTATAGTTTATTACTTATATTAATATATTTTTTATAATATTTCTACTTTATTATAAGTTTATTTCTTTTTTTTTTATTATTAAAAGGTTAATATTATAAAATTATAATATTTATAAGTTATTATAATTATTATTTTTTATATTTATTATTTTTTTTTAATAGTTCTTTACTTTTTAAAAAAGAAATAAACTTATTAAAGCTAAAGTATAATATAAAAAAATAAAAAAAAAAAAACTAATTAAGGCAGTATATAATACTAAATATATAATATTATAAAAGTAAGTAATTAACTATAATTATATTTATTTTTAACCTTTTATAAAAAAAAGGCCTATTACCTTTTTATACTTAAAATAATATTATAAATATATAAGCACTTTAAATTAAGGTTTTTATAACCTTACTTTATATAATTTATTATTTAAATTAAAATCCTTATAAGTATATTACCCTTTTATAATAAAATTATATTATAATTTTAATAATTTAAAAATATATAATTAAATTATTAATAAATTAATTTAAGTTATTTTTAAATTATAAAATATTATTAAAGTATTTTTTAAAATTATTATTATTTAAATTTATATTAATAAATATAAAGCTATTTATAAAAATTTAAATATTTTTAAAAAAAACTTATTATAAAATAATTTATAAAATAAATTATATTATTATTATTATATTATTTAATAATAAAAGTAATAATATATTTATAATATTAAAATTTAATAATTTAAAATTAAAGTTATTTATTAATACTTTATATTATAATTATAGCTTTTATATAAAATACTTTTTTAAAATTTTAAATAATAATAAAAGCTTTTATTTTATTATTAATTTAAGCTTTATAATACTTTAGTAAATTATATAAAATATAAAATTTTAAATATTATAAACTAAATAATAATATAATTATATTTTTAAAAAAGCTTAATTTTTAAAAAGTTAATATTATAAGTTAATTAAAATAGCCTTTAAGTAAAATAAAATAATTATATTAAATTATTAACTTTTTATTTAAAATTATAAATTTTATAAAATAATAATAATTAAAATAAATAAAAATATATTAATATAAAGCTTTATTAAGTATTTTAAACTTTTTATTAATATTTAATTTAAAAGCTTATAAAATATTATTTAATAAAGCTAAGGCTTTATAATTAATTTATAATATTATATTTAATATAATTAAAATAGTATTTAAAATTTAAAATATTATAATAAATAATATAATATAATATAATATAAAGTAATATAAATATAGCTTTAATTATAAATTATTAATTAGCTTTATAAATAAAGTATTTTTTTTAATTTATTATTATTATTATTATTATTATTATTATTATTATTATTATTATTATTATTATTATTATTATTATTATTATTATTATTATTATTATTATTATTATTATTATTATTATTTAATTTATTTTAAAAATTATATAAGTTTTTTTTTATATTTTATTATAATATTATTAATATATATATTATATAAAATAAAATAATATAAATATAATAATATAATACTATAAAAATAATAAAAAATTATAAATTAATTATATTTTAAAATTATTTAATAATATTTTAATTTTTTTATATACTATAAATAATATAAATTAAAATTAATAATTATTTATTATAATTTATATAAATAGAAAAAATTACTTTTTATTATTATTAATAAATAAAAACCTAAATTTTATTTTTTTATATATATAAATCTTTTAAAAAAAATAAAAACTTTTATTAAAGCTATTTTAAAATTAATTTTAAAATAATTACTTTTTTATTTTCTTTTTTATTTTTTTTAGTTTTAACTCTTTTTACTATAAGTTTAGCTTTAGCTTTTTTAGCTATAGTTATTTTTTAAAAGCTATATTTATATTATTTTATAATTAAATCTCTTTTATTTTAAGATTTAGGTCTGCTTATTTTTTAAAGCGCTATTAAATTATTTTCTTTTTACTTAAGTTAGTTTAACTTTTAGCTTTAAAACTTTTTAAAACTATACTTATTAAAAAGAAGTTAGATTTTACTTTCTTTTTTAACTAAAAATAACACTTAAAGAAAATATTTAAGATATAATTTTAATATTATTTATAACTAACTTTAAAAAACTTAGTATTAACTAAGCTTTTATTAAAAAAGGCCTTACTATTAATTTAAAATTAATTCTAGCTAAGCTTTAAAAATATATACTACTACTTAATAATAAAGGCACTAGTATTTATAATAAACTTCTTAAAGTATTAGTAAAAGCTATAAGCTATACTATAAAATTATTTAAAAAGGTTTAAATAATATTTCCTTAATATACTTAAATAGCTTATACTGCTTTTATATTTTTCTTTTTAAGCCTTATTCTTATTAATTATTAACTTTATAAAAACTTTTATAAATTAGTCTTACCTTACTTAAACTAGTATATAAAACATCTTATTAATAAAGTGTTTTAGTAAGTATATATAATACTAAATAGTTAGAAATTTATATTCCCTTAAATAATATTTATATTATAAAATTAATAGCTAGTAATTATAATTAATAAGGAATTAATTATAAATTAATTTAAGAATAAAGTATAATACTTATTAATTAACTACTTTTTTTAAAGCAGTATATTATTTACTTTACTTATAAAAGATCTTATATAATACTTTAATAGTATTTATATATAATAGTAAAAGATCTTAATTATTAAATTCTATTTTACTATAATAGTAATTAATACTAAATTATATAAGCTTACTTTACTTATACTTAGCCTATACTATAATAAATAGGATTTTTATAAATATTAATAAAAAATCTTATAAAAATTAATTTTAAATTAATTCTTATTTACTTTTTAGCTTTTTATAAATTATATTATAAGTCTTTTTAAATTTTATATTTAAAAGACTTATTATTTAACTTTAAAGTAAATTTAAACTTTAACTTATATTATAGTATTTTTTAATATTTTATTAAAAATAAACTTTATAAAACTAAATAGTATATTATATATACTAAATTTATTAACACTTTTACTAATTAAGAGTATATAAATATATATAAAATCCTAAAGTAAAATTAGCTATTAGTTAAATTAGAATTAATTTTAAATATATTTATTACTATTTAAAATTCTTAATTAACTATAATTCTAACTAGTCTAAATTTATATAAGTATTTAAACTTAATATTAACCTTATACTTATTTTTAAAAATTAAGAATACCTTTAAATATATAAGTGTAAATATATATAATATTTTTAAATTTATAAAAATATAAATAAGTAAAATAATTAAAATATTTATTAATATATAACTTATATAATTTTAAGTTAAAATATACCTTATTAAAAAATAAAACTATACTAGCCTTAAATAATCTTTATATTATTAAAGATAGTAATATGCTTATAATTAATATTAAGTATTAAAGATATTAAATATAATTACTTAAATATTTCTGCCTAAGCTTAAAAAAAGTAAATAATAATATATTTATTCTTATTATTATTTATAAACTAAATATACTAAAGCTTAATTAAAATTAATTTTTAATTAATTTATAAATAAAAAAAATATACCTACTGCTTTTTTAAAGCTTTATTAAAAAGTAATTTACTTTTTTCTTTTTTTTAATTTAAAAAGATAGCTATTTAAAATACTTTTTAAAAAAAATAAAGTATTTTATACTTTTATAAAATAGTATAAAAATAATTTTAATTTAAAAAAAACTAATAGATTTTACTTAAGGTCTTTATATAATATTTTTTATAAAATACTTAAATCTTTAATAATAAAAGAAATAAAACTATATAAAAAAGTTAGCTTAAATATTAAAAAAATAGTCTTATTAATAAAGTAATATAATTACCTAAAGCTAAAGAATTAAACTTTATAAATCTTATAATATTAAAGAAATTAGTTATAATAGCTATAAGAAGCTTTTTAAAAGGTAGAGGAGGATATATATAAATACTATATACTATAATTAAAATTACTAGTATTTTATTAATAAGGGGGGTAAAAAACACTTATTAAGTATTATAAATCTATTTAATAATCTTTTTTTAATAAATAATATAATTAATATTTAATTATATTAAAATTAATTCTTAAATAATTTTTAATAAAATATACTATAAGTTAACCTCTTTTACTAATTTAAATTAAAGAAATAATATTCTTTATATTTATATAATTATTTACTTATTAAAATATTTTTAATTATTAAATAATACTTTTTATAAAACTAATTATAATAAGCTATATAATAATTAAAAATAGCCCTTAAAAAGTTAGTATAATATTATAATAATATACTTAATAGTAATATTTTATAATATTACCCTGCTAATATTAGCTAATTTTAATAAGTTTAAAATTAATTTACTTATAATATATATTTTACTTTTATATAATTAAAGTTTATATAAAGATAAAAATATATAATAAGACTTTTACTTTTTAAAAGTAATTTAAAATCCTTATATAAAACTATAAAATATTAATAAATTATTTTTTTTAAAAAAAATAAATAAAAAATAAAAAGAATATTAAAAAAATATAAAAAAAAAGTAAAAATAAAAAATAAAAATAAATAATAAAAAAAAAATATTAAAAAAAATAAAAAAAAAAAAAAAAATAAAGAAATATAAAGAAAAATATAAAAATAAATAATAAAAAAAATAAAAAAAATATAAAGAAAAATATAAAATATATATATAAAATATAAAAATAAAAGAAAAAAAATAATAAAGTAATATAAAAATATTTTAAAAAAAAAGTAAAAAAAAATATAAATACCTTATAGCCTTCTTAAATAAGAATAAAAAGTAAAGTTTTTTTTATATTATTTAAAGACTATATATTAGTTTTTTATTAATTTTTAAATAGTCTTATTTAGTAGTTAAAATAAATTTATAAGCCTGGCTGCTAGTGCACTTATATATTATTTTTTAATAAGGAATGCTATTAAAAAATATTATTAAGCTATTTTTTATTACTAATATATATATTATATTATATTATATTTATAATTAAAAATTAATTTTAAACTAAATATAAAATATTTTATATATACTTATAAATAACTAAGGTTTATAAAAGTTATTATATTTAATACTATTTTTAAAAATATAGTAACTAACTTTATTAATACTTATATTAAGGTATTTAAGAATTTTAAGTAAAAAAATAAATAACTTAATAAAAACTAGTTAGCTAAATAAAGTAATATTATTAGCTATTATAATAAAAAGTAAAATAAGCTTAACTTAATTATTTTAATAAATTTATTAATTTTTAAAAATAATTATAAAATAATTAAGAATTAATTTTAACTTAACTATTTATTAATACTACTTTCTTTTTAAGCTTTTTTAATAACTTAAATAGTATTAGCTTAATAAGCTTTTTTATATATTTTATTTATTTTTTTAATATAATAAGTATTTACTATAATATTATTAAATAATTATCTCTTACTTATATATTTAATATTTTAATAATATATAAATTAAGCTTTATATAATTAATAATCCTACTATTTTTATAAATAAAAGTAAGCTAAAAGTCCTTATAGCTTATTTTAAATACTAGTAGTAGTGTTTTTATATTTAATTTATAATTTATTTTTATATTATTATAGTTAAAGTCTTAGTTACTTTTAAAAAAGTTAATAATAATAGTTTTAAGGGGATTTAAATTTAATTTTATAATACTTATAAAGTATATAAAATGCTATAGGAATAATTATAAATTAATTTTTTAATAGTTTAAAATTAATTTTAAAACTTTTACTTAAAAATGCCTTAATTATATAACCTCTTAGAGGAAACCTATATATTATATAGGCCTCCTTTTTTTAGTGTAAGAGGAAACCTATATAATGTATAGGATTGCCTTAGCCATAGGATCCACTAACAGCTTATGTGTATACTCCTTTGGCAGTAGGTGCCGTATTGGACATGAGTGCCGGCTGGTCATCGCGCGTAGCTATCATCGGAAATCGCAGAGCGGTGGGCAGAAGAGGGACTTGAGGGAGTCCTTTGCCTTGCCCCTGCATGCTCGCCATTGATATGTACACCTCCATATCCAGCGGTCAAGGCAACCCGACTATCTGCGCTCTGGTCAGACGGCCAGCCAGAGTTGCATCCAACGCAGGTGATGATACCTTCAGAGAGACGGTCTCACCTCTCACGCACGAGTAAGAAGACGCAGTAGATACAGTACAGCACAGTACATGTAGAGATGCCGCCGAAGTGACCCCTGGCATACAATTGCGGGCGCCTGTGGGGAGAGCGCGGCGATCAATGGCGAGTCTAAGGGGCGAGGCTGGAATTGCGCGGTTTTAGTAGCGTGAGGGAGATGATTTGACCAAGGAAACGGGGACCAAAGACATGCTGCCCCTTTCCTCACAAGCCGCCTGCCTGTAGATCGCCATTCCGCTGACTGCATCTGGCGGGCGATGGCATCATGTACAGTGTGATTTCCTCATCGACGCCGAGTATTCTTTGTCGACCGCTGCCGGGCAGTTCCACTGATGTCTCTTCAAAAGCGTCGTCCAGTCTTCCCAGTCCTGGGAGACTTTCTGCCAGATTCTGCCCTCATGCGACGAGGATGGGACACCATCGCGCCCGAAATAACAATCAAGTGCCCGGCACCGGCAGCTTATTGTCCTTGAGAATCCTCCGTAGCTCGCATGCCTTAGCAGCCCCAATAGCGGGCCGCAGCAACCATCGTGAAGGCCGTGAGCTGCCTCATTCGGCTCCGCCAGCCAACCAGGCCGAGGGCCAAGCTTCCGGCTAGCTGGTGACAGGGGATCGCAGCTGCGGGCTAGGGCGAAACAAGGCAAGGCATCGTTGGATGGAAAAGCTTGTTCGCGATAGGGTCGGTTTCTGGCTCTCTGCCCCGGATCGTGAAACGGTTCGCATGTTTTGAAAACGGCGTCTGGATCTGGCATTCGGACGCAAGCAGCTACAGTTGAGGCACTGGGCTTTGGACGGAGCAGCGGGCTGTGAAAAATTCCAGCTGGGGCCTCGGGGGTACGAATCCAACGTGCCAAATCATGACGCCTCACTGGCCCGTCTCTCTGCCCTCCTCCTCCTGTGCAAACCTTCTCAGCGCCTCTGGCGATAACTGTCCGCCCGCTTTTCCAGCAAGATAAGGCACCTGGGCAGGAATGGAAATACAGTGTTCAATGGCAGCAGCGTACGGAGTACTCCCGCCCCCGAACCGCCTGACGTAGACGGAACCCGCCAGCTTAACACCTCCTGGTGCACCTTTCCGCCACCTGCTGTTAGCCACTGAGCGCCTCTCCAGCGTCCTTGTACCTGCTGCCGTTCTGCCGGCCCCGTACCCTCCCCAGCCTGAGATGTCACCACCGCCCCATGCTGCATCCAAAACACCTGCCCCCACCAAAATCTTCCATCTTCTCCCCTGTTCAACGCCAGCCAGAGAAGACCAGAGAAGAACCGCCCTCGAGATCAAGCAGAACCCCTGTCTGCATGGGTCGACCCTCTTTTCATCAACGTGGGATTCCGTCGACTCGTTTGCTCAGGCTTCTGGCTGGAGCTCCTCTGAGGAACTGAACTGCCGCTCTCTTCGTTGTTCCTCCTGTCGTTTGCCTTCCACCTGATCCGAGTCCTCCTTTACTGTTTCTCCCTCTTCTCCTCTTTTTTTTTTCCTTCTCCCTCAAACCACTCACCCTCTCCCTCGTTTCACTCTCGTCGACTCTTCGACTTCGACGAAGCGACACACTCTTTTTCGGTCGACAAGGGCTCGAGTCAAAGGCCGGCTGTTTGCGTGTTTGCTTGCATTTCCTCGTGTTTCTCAACCCTCGAAGCAAGCTTCCTCGAGCCAGATCGATTGTGTCACCTTGCCCGTACCCTCATCTTGCGGGAACCGCGTTTCGTTTGCACCGTTGATCGGGCCCGTCGCCTATTCCCTTCCGATTCTCTACGCTCGTTTCAGGCCAGACCCTTCCCTGCCTTTGACGATTATAGGATTCCTATGACCCAAAGTTCATCGCAACTGGAAGCGACAAGTTCCACGATTCTCTCCGCCGAGAGCACGTTTTCTGCCATCAAACACATGCTTCAGAACCCAACCCGCTCATAAGAGACGGGAGATGCAGACAAGCCTCGACTACAATAGCATCTCTAGGATGGGCGTCAAGATGCTGCCAGGCCCCCAGCGAGTCATCAGCATGAAAAGCCCCATTTTCCGCTCCATCGTGGGCGCCCTCTGCGTCTTCATCATCATCATGGCCACCATGAAGAGCGAGACTTTCCACATTCACCACAAGATCCTCGAACAAGCCGACGCCAGGGCCGCATCCGAGCCGCACGGCAACCCCCAGCAGCCTCTGGACGCCGTGCCTGCTCCTACCCTTGGCAGCCAAGAGCCCAGCCCGGCCAAGTCAAACTTCAAGATGGATTGCAACTCCGACCTCGCTCACCTTACCCAGATCAAAGAGCGCTACAAACTCGAAAACAGGTTCCAGTACATGAAGCGCTACGTCAAGTTCACTCGCAAGGAAGGCCTCGAGCGCAAGCGGATGACCAAGCTCTCCCAGACCCTGCTCACCGACAGCTTCAGAACGGTCGACCTGGGCGCAGGCTTCGGCGGCGGCGATGCGTGCGCTGCTCCCCTGGAAGTCGATGTGCCCGCGTCGGACTTCCCTCGCACCGTCGACGCCTCGGACTTCATGTTTGGAGTGTCGACAACGTACAAACGCTTCATGGACCCCAACACGACGCCCATTAATGAATGGATCTTCTGGCTCACCGACAGCCAAGGCAACTCCAACGGCGGCAAGCTGCTGCTGATGCTGCTCGACGCTACGGATGAACAGCTCCAGCAGGTAGCCGACATGCTGGGCGACGTGGGCATCGACGTTGACGTCTATCACTCCGACTCGAGGGTCGAGATGGCCGTTCGCTACCTGACGCTGGTCCCAACCCTCTACACGCATCCTGAGTCGGCGAGCAAAAAGTGGCTCGTCACCTGCGACGACGACACCTTCTTCCCCAGCATGCACGGCCTCATCGAAAAGATGAGCACCTTCGACCACACCCGGGACATGTATATCGGCACCTTGTCGGAGGATGTCGGTGCCATTGAGCGCCACGGCTCCCAGGCCTTTGGAGGAGCCGGCGTCTTCTTGTCGCGGTCCTTGGCTGAGAAGATCACGGGCCTCTATGGCAGCTGCACCACGGAGGCCAAGATCCGCGAGTCCAACTCGGGCTGGGGGCCTCAGGGAGATATCATCCTGCGCAAGTGCATCTACGAAAATACCGAGGTACGACTGACGACGCTCTGGGATCTCTGGCAGCTCGACTTCTTCGGCCACCCCAGCGGCTTCTACGAATGGGGCATCAAGCCCTTGTCGCTGCATCACTACCGCGGCGGTGGCTGGCACAGTGCCAAGCCTGCGCAGTACACCAAGATTGCCCACTCATGCGGCGAGGACTGCACCCTCATGCGCTTCCAAACGACGGACGACTTCATCATCTCGGGCTACTCCATCGCCCACTACCCCCAGGGCATCACGTTTGACACCAACCAGATGGAGGCGACTCTGTACGCTGCGCCCGAGAACAAGGGCTGGAACCTCGACTTCATGTTTGGGCCGCGGCGGCAGTCCCTCCTCAAGACGGGGCGCAAGATTGCCTGGGAGCTCCAAGAGTCCGAGATCCAATCAGATGGTTCCGTCTTGCAGACATATACCCGGAGTAAGAATGACGAGCGATGGGTTCACTACGACAAACAGCCGATGAGCAATATTGACGGTGTCATTGAACTTGTCTGGATCCCTTCATAAAGCCGCAGGACTCGACGCGGGTGCGACCTTGTCCGCCTCCTTTGCCCCAGTCAGGAGGGATAGACCGGTGCCGATGGACGGCATGAGACTGTTTCCCTCCCGGGTGTCATCACGATCGAACGGATACGCCTTCCTTGTATCGTCGACCGTATGACGCATCAAGTGACACAGCATGGCTGCTCGTATCTTTCGAGTTAGTGTCGAGGACCTCGCCCTTTCTCGTATGGGTGAAAAACTCAATTTGGCACGCTTTTGGTCACGATGACTGGCTGGAGGGGAAACCGATACCGGTGGTACTTTGTCATCTCGCAGCAAACCTAGAAGTATTTGTTCATTGATCCCTTTGTGTTTTTTTCTGTCTCTCTCTTCCCTTTTTCTTGTTCAGGGAATCGGCGTTCCGGAAGGCAGGCTGGATATCGATATCTACATGCATCCCGTCTGATAGAGTCGGAGAGCGGGCTAGGCTGTGAAGCATCGACAGCTCGAGGGTTTCTTTTTCTTCTTTTCCCTTGTTGGACTGTCAACATTTTGTCCTTTCTTTCGGCCTGGACCATGGGGCTATGGGATGTATCATGTCATTTGACGTAGACTTTTTTTGCGATGATGGCCTAGTGCAGCGCCACGTTGCTCCGAATTTAGACGATACGGAAACTTTGGGATGTTTTTTCATGTGACGTAATTTGATTTGACTATCTGAGTTCACGGCCTGTCGAGCAACGGGTGTCTTTTGCCCAGTCGACTGGTGTTTTGTCAAGAATTGAAGTGTGTAGACGCAATCCAAGCAGATCGTCCAGTCCATGGAGTCAAGGCCATAACAGTACGCTAATATATAGTAAATTACCGCATCAAAGTCCTTCCATACCCTGATAGAAACCCTTTCTTTGCCTTTGAGAATTGCCCTTGTTTGTTCATTATCAATGTCCGTGACTACTGAGTCGTTCGATCCTCATATTGTCCAGTCTCTAGATACGATGGATTCAGGGTAAGGTAACGGTAACAAACGACAATTAAAGACGAGCCTACCTATGGTCGGTGGAAGCAATGCGTCATGCTGAGTCATCGACGCCCCTCCGTAGGTAAACAGGCAATGCCCCGCCAACAGCCGTGAGAAGCAAAATAACATCATGACAGCTTCCAGCGCTTGCTTCTTGCTCTTGCTCTTGCTCTTGCTCTTCTGCACCGCTCCTCTCCCTTGTTGCAGCTCTTTGCACTGTCCTACTCGAGGCTCGACGGCGGCCCGGCGCCCAAAATGTCTACGTACGTGACGCTATCGTCTATCCCTGACCTTGTCTCCTGTGGTCTTGTCTAACACGCTCACCTGCGTCATGATGCACCTCATAGGCCAACCACCAACATCCTCTGCATCCCGTTCCGCCGGTCGCTGCACCTGTCGCTGTCGGCTACGATCCGGCAGTACATCAACACCAAATATGACCAGCACCCGGACATGTTCCAGTATGACCTCGAGGCCATCGATGCGCTGCGCCGCGACGCCGTCAACGTGCGCGAGCCGCATCTGAGCGGCATCAAGAAGCTGCAGGTGTACGCGGGCCAGCTGGTGTGGATTGGCGGCAAGTTTCCGATTGATGTGCGTAGACGCCGGTTGATGCACCGTCGGCCGCAGACCTGAGGAGACAGACGAAGAGGAAGGCAAAGAACAAGAAGCGGACAAGATGCTGATGCTGCTAGATGAACAGATTGGCGCCGAGTTCACTTGGTACCCAGCCCTTGGCTACCACACCGACCGGCCGATGGCGCGCAACAACCTCAAGTACGAGCTCATGAATGTCCTCTACAACCTCGCCGCCCTCTACTCCCAGCTCGCCCTCAATACGCCCCGCGGCGACACCGAGGGTCTCAAGTCCGCCGCCAACTACTTTTCGCTGGCCGCCGGCGTCCTCTCCCACATTCAGAAAGCCGTGCTTCCCGAGCTGCGCATGACCGACCCGCCCGACGACATGGACCACAACACTCTCGAATCGCTTTTGCAGCTGTTTCTGGCACAGAGCCAGGAGTGCTTCTGGCAGAAGGCTGTCATGGACGGCTACAAGGACGCCTCGATCGCAAAGCTGGCTGCGAGGGTTTCCGACCTGTACAACCTGGCGGCCGAGGCTGCGGTGAACAGCGAGGCCATTAGCAGCGCCTGGATACATCACATGAACGCGAAGCACCACCACTTTGCAGCTGCCGCTCAGTATCGCGCTGCCTGCGATTGCTTGGAGAAGAGAAGGTACGGCGAGGAGATTGCGCGGCTGAAAGATGCCGTCATCTGTGCCAATGACGGTATCAAGGAGGGCCGGGTTGCTCCCTTGAACAAGACGGTCATGGAGGATTTGCAGGCCTTGAAACGAAAGCTGGAAGAGGACCTGAAAAGGGCCGAGAAAGACAACGACCTCATCTTCCTTAGTACGTTGCGCAGGCTCGTCGACCTACGCAAAGATTTCCTCAAGCTGACAGCCCCCAACAGATCCTATACCCCCAAAGGCAGAATTGAAAATCCTGGAGAGAGCCAACATGGCTATTGCGCGAACGCCTCCCCAGGTCGCCAATCCGCTTGACTATCTGGGTGACCATGCCGAGCTTGGACCGGCACTGTTCTCAAAGCTGGTTCCGTTCTCAGTGCACGTTGCCATTTCCATCTACGAGGAGCGCAGAGATCGATTGGTGAACCAAAATATCATCCAGGAACTGGAAAATCTGACTGACAAGATCCACACACTCCTCAGCTCTATTGGCTTGCCAGGTTCTCTGCAAGCGTTGGAGAAGCCTCTCGGCCTTCCACCTAGCTTGATTCAACACGCAGAGGAAATTCGACAAGCTGACGCAATCAACAAGATTCAGAGGAGCTTCGCTGATATCGAAAAGCTGCGGTCCAACGACTGGGCGATCTTCGAGGAGGGAAAAGCAGCGCTGGCCGCTGAAGAGGAGGAAGACGAGCAGCTACGGAGGAAATACGGCACTAGCCGATGGCGGCGTCCCGAGAGTCAAGCAGATCCCAACCGCGCCAAGTTCTGGGCCGCGATCAACGAGATTGGAGGCTATTTTCAGAATAGCGCAAGTAGCGACGAGGCGGTTCGAGACAAGTTCATGGCAAACAAAGAACTGTTGGAGATTCTGTCAGGGTCAAACCAGTCTTTGATGAACTACGTGCCTTCGAGCACACCCGTGGAAACCTCGGGTGACTTGAAGGCAGCTGTTGGGCGGTTGCGGAGCGTGTACAATGATGTTCTGCGGATGGAGAGTAGGAGGAGGAAAAAGGTTGAGAGCCTCAGGGAGGCAGCGCGGCGCGACGACATCAAGCCCGATATTCTCAAGGAAGCCGCTCGCCTGGAGCGAGCGTATCCCTCGACGCCTCTGCAGACAGTCCACTTTGAGGAATTCTTCGAAAAGCGACTGGACAAGCTGTACGAGCCCGAGCTCGAGGCCCTCGAAAAGGAGGCACAGGATCAAGAGAATCTGCTGACCCTGTTAGAGCGCGCGAACAGGGAGTTTGAGTCTCAGAAGCGTCTCATTGATGCCAAAGGACACCGTGATCGGGAGCAAGTGCTGCAGAAGCTCAATGGCGCGTACTTCAAGTACAAGGAGATTGTGGCCAACCTAGAGGTGGGAAGGAAGTTCTATAACGACCTCAATAGGATTGTTGCGCATGGCTTCCGGGATGCCGTCAAAGCATGGGTGGCGGAGCGGCGACTAGAGGCCAAGAGACTGGAAGAGTAGGTCGATGCTTGACGAGAAGCTCCATATATGGCTACTGCTGACATTGATATAGGGAACTTAATATGCCGCCACTCTCGTCTCTCAACATCAACCACCAGCAGCCTGTTCAGAATCCACCATCAGGATTCGCAGCTCAGCCTGTGGTTCACCAACCTGTCCAGCAGCAACATGACCAATACCAACCTGCATACCAGCAGCAGGCGTACCAACAATCCTCGTATCAACAGCAACCGCTGCAGCCACAACAGCAGTATCAACAGCCACAGCCAACACTACAACAGCAGCCTGTATACTCCAGACCAGCTGTACAGAGCCCGGCCGAAGCTTCAATACAATCATGGGCCGGAGGCCAAATGCAACCCCCGACTCCGCAACAAAAGCCACCACAGCCTGGGCAACAACCGAACCAGTCATCTGGAACGTGGAATCCCTCTATGGGCATCAAGTTTGGAGGGTCGTCGGCCGGAGGATCGCCTGGCCAGGAAGGAACATGGACTGCCGGTTCGGGGATCAGATTTGGCTGAGACTGCATGTTGGAATGATGCCTGACTACCAGCGTGATGGAGCTTTCAACCCTGTACCGATACCACCACAAATCTGTGTATACTGATCTGCACATAAAACTAGAGCTTTCCCGACGTTCGAAAGGCTGCTGATCTTGGATACATAAGGGGGCTGCTGGAATGGATTACGTACACACCATGTGAAACTGACTTGCGCATATTGATATAATGCGGCGTATTGCTCGACACGAGCTTCTTCCAGGGGTTTCATTAGTCGAGAAGATGTTTCTGGGTCAACGAGGGGTAAGACTTCTGGGGAAGGACATTGCATGTCACTTGAGGGGAGAGAAGTGAGACAATAGCAGCCTTTGTGTCAGTTGAATGCTCATTACTGTGGAGATGAGAGTAGCTGAGGATGACGCCTTAGCCAGAGTGCCTGCAGATTGCGTATAAGAGACAACAATTGTTGCATGCCAGTCGAGGTGTTCCCCATAGGCCATTAGGGGGGGTGATGATCCTCTGATTAGGGGCTACGGTATCATGGCGGCACAAGAACAGCATCAGGAAGCAGAGAGGTTGATATGACATCTCAGAGTCATTCAAGCTCGTGACATTCAAGGATCTCATAACATTTCGGGCAGAATTGAACTGCCATAGCTTGAATATTGGTCTATGATGGCGGTTTGCACTGGCATCAAGACGTGAAACATGTGTCATGTCAGCGCCATTTACGGGAGGTCGATGGGATGACTATTGCCTCGGCTGGATATTCGATGAAGATGATTTCAAGGCCAAGATGACATTGCACAGCCACTGGTCTTGAGTGTATCTTATCGTGGATAGTGATATTGAGGCTTGTATTCAGGATATGTTTCGAAGAAAACGGATGCCGATTGTGATTTTGCTCTCCCTTGAGGCCTGATCCTGGTATGGAAGTCGTTTTAAGGAGGAACAGTAGGGCTGCTATTTGCATTCCTGTAATTCCTCGAGGTTTTCCTTTCTGTCAGGTATGGAGGTGATTGCCTTAGAAACACTCTCAGGGAGTATTTTGCCAACCGTATCACCACTTGAGCAACACATTAGATCTGTTGACGCCTAGTAGTCCAGCAGACCCAAAACATATAAAGATGGGATATTTCCATCCGATCAATTCTGTCAAACAGCCCCCTACAAAGACACGATTTAACACAAGACACACAAGACAGCCACATCTCCTGTATCAAACAATAGAATCTCAATAGCACATCAAAATGAGACTCACCGCAACAACTCTCATCTCCCTCCTTGCGAGCACCGCCCTCGCCGCTCCCACCGACCTGTCCTCCGACAGCAACACTCCCTCCGCCGTCTCCCCAGACGCATCACTTCCCACGGAAATCCATCTCGCAGACATCTTCTCCGACCGCCAAGTCGCCGTCCTCAAGGTCCTCTCCTCGCACAAGCAGGACATCGGTCTCAGCGAGAAGGAGGCCGAGATCCTCGACACCTTCATGAAGGCCCTCCTGGACAACGTCAGCATCAACCTCAAGCAGCAGGCTCCCCCCGCTGATGGCACAAACACTACTACTCCTGCGAATGGGGCGGGTGGGAATACGCCTGTGCAGGGCAACGGCACTTTGGTCGATCCGTTGAACGGCCTGAATGTGACTGCGCTTGGAGGTCTGCTGGGATCTGGCGCGGGGACTGCCGCGAATGTGACGGGGGCTGCGGCGAATGCGACGGCGACGGCGTTGGCTATTTTGAAGGGTATTCCTGGGTTGGCGAGCTTGCTTGGCGGAACGACGACGGGTGGTTTGGGAGGATCGACGGGCGGTCTTGGTGGTTTGACGGGCGGTCTTGGTGGTTTGACGGGATCTGGAGGTTTGACGGGACTCGGTGGTTTGAGCGGGCTGACTGGTGGCTTGGGAGGACTGGGAGGACTTGGAGGACTGGGCGGTCTGGGAGGTCTCGGTGGACTGGGAGGCTTTGGGGGTCTGGGTCCTTTCGGAGGACTGTTTGGAGGGCTGCGTCGAGGCGGGCTTCTTGGGGGAATCCTGATTCCCGGGATTTTGTAGTATGTGGGCTGTGTCAGTTCGGGAGGTTCATTGGGAATTGAGGGATGGATATTAATAATTACCTACAATAGCTTCGCCATATACCACAGGACGTAAAGGTAATATAATGAATCTATTAAACTTGTCTGGCTGCGAAGGTGCATGAAGTATAATGTGGTCTTATAACAGAAAGAGGAGTATCTGGACTACTTGTTCAAGATAACGAGACAGCAAGGATCAGAGCCTGTAGTTGCCTTACAGACCAAGGGGTGAACTTGGACATCTGCATTGGTAAGGTAAGGCCATACTCAGGTGGTTTTGAAGTGAGTGAGAACGTTTGCAACACTGGATCAGTGTGCGGTAGGTGGGCTGAGGCGACTTACTCGTACCAGTTGCTTCTCGTACCAATTGCTTCTTTAGTACAAGGTTTGATGAAGAATGAGCGATCTGACGTCCTTGTCCTTGGTGTTGGACACGCCGTGGTCCGTATTCAATGATATACTCTCGTAGAACGAGCTTGTTCATGTTACTACATTGAAAAGATTTGACTGCAAGTTTAGTTGATCCATCATCATAGGGCCCCTCTGGAGTCCATGTAGGATACGTTCAAAGCCTGGTGTAGCTTGCGAAGAATGGCTTACGAAGAATATTTGATGACGATCTCACTTCATTGCAGCTTTGTGTAAAGCAGCGGGATGGATCGTGAGCATCAAGAGCGGCCGTCCCCTCCCATGTGCTGTGCTGTCATCGCCACAGTCTGACCGGCCTCATCAGCCGATATCCGAAAGCTTTGTGATCCCTGGTAGCTTGCAGTCCCCGCAACAAACCAGCATTTTCACTCCGCTTCATCGCTACAATCAAGACAAATCAAGTCCCAACAGGAGTAGCCTTTCCCGTGACCAGACGACTCGTCCAACACGCATGAGGCTGGCGCAATGTTTTCAGCTGTCCCCTCATTCTCCGGCCCTAGGAGTTTGGCACAAGTGGGCTTCAAGGCCGCACAGGCCTCGTGCAGGCCTTGTGATGCATATCGTTTAAGCTTAATTGGCTCAAGGCAAGAATCCGAATTCCAGCTTGGCCGACTATAGAAGAGGGCGCCGTGGCAGCTGAACAGTGTTTGGCGTCCCATGGTGCTCGGGAGACAGATTTAAAGACCGAGAGTTCTCCGTGTTTTGAATGGAAAGGCGTTTATACGATTCGCTCAAATAGGGAAGATTCAGGAAGAAGCAGAGAACGTTGACGTGACAATCGCAACCAAAAGGGGTCTTTGTACTATTGAGATCGCCGTACATACCTTGCTCCTATACAAAGACAACCAGGTAGCATCCGATACGACCTCAATGGACAACAGCGCGGATTCTCCACCGAGCTACGGGAGTCATCATCAACATGCGCTTCTTCCTCCGCCATATTACTGTCAGGGATACGTCCATGTAGCCGCGGTGGGCGAGATGTGGACGGCAGACGGCATCGTTTCATCAGGCAGAGGACGATCGAGTGCCTTGTCAAGATGTTGGAGATGGATTGCAAAGGAGCTGGCTTTTTCAACAGGCGTATCATTGAATGGAAGAAGTAAGTTTGGCCCCAAACTGGAGACATGACGATGTGATGTTGATGTGAATAGATTCGGATATGTGTTTTGGTGCTTGTTGTCGCGGCTAATGCTCTTTTCGTATTTTCTCTTCCCCTTCTCGAGTTCATGGGGGTTTAGTTACGGACTTACTACTGGTTGTCGACAAACTGAATGGGTTTCTGGTTGTACAAGTTTGAGAACATACGCTGATTGAGCGCGACTATGTGTACAATGCATGCCACGTTAGGTATGCTCCTCTGGTAGAACAATGATAGCAGCTCGCCCCCAGTGGAATGACTTATATCAAGTGAGTTCAAGTCCGAGCTGGCCGCTCTTGTAAGTCCCAAGAGACTCAGAGCTCCCACGTCTGCTCGACCTCGCGGGCATACGCCGAAATGTCGTCCGGCTGCAGCGCGCTCCATTGAGATTCATTGGTCACGGCATCGAGATAATGCTCCAGCGCCAGAGCCGTCTGCTGTGCCCACTTCTTCGCACTCACGCCGCCCACGCCCGTTGCCATGGGGACCATGAGCAAGCTGCGGATCTCGTCATGCTTCTGCTGCTGCTGCTGCTGCTGCTGCTGCGGCTTAGCATTGCGGACTGCGCGGTTGTGTCTGTCGACTGCGCACAACAGGCTCCAGATGCACTCGTAGACGACCTCGCGATCCCAGGTGACGCTCTGCGGGACGCGCATGGTCGGGCACAGCGCCAGGTACTTGGTGCCCCAAGTATTCCTCGAGCGCGCGTGGAAGTCGTCGGGGATGCGAAGGAGCGTGCAGGTCCCCGGAGGAGCGAAGCCGCGCCACTCATCGTACAACTTGGCCTGGGCGGCCCTGGTGAGGGCGAGGTAGTCGTCACGCGGAGCCAAGGAGCGTGAGATGGCGTCGTCGAAGCCGCCGTCCAGCCGGCCGTACGAGTTGGCGGGGGAGACGATGAGGTCGAACTCGGCCTCTACGAAGGAGAGGGCGCAGTTGTGGTATGTGATGGAGATGGATGAGAGGGTGTCCGACGAGGCGACTGCTGCCTGGAGGGCGGTGCTGTATATGTCGTCCATGCAGAGGGCGTGGATGTGCGGGAGGAGAGAGGCATTTTGGAGAGGCGGCATTGGGAGGTTGGAGTATGCTTTGATGTGAGTGTGATGGGTGTTGGTGATGGTGAGGAGGATGATGCTTCACTCGCATAAAGGATCCCCGCCATATCATGGCCGCTATCCATGAGAAGTTGAGCCAAATGCAAGATTACATAACCCATCAGTCGTTCGTTCTTCATTGTAATACAGGGGTTTTGTCGACTAGGAGAGCGGGCGGTTGGTCTAGTAGCACGTTGTAAGCGACCTGCAAGCGTGTGATGAATGGAGCTACTCCGCAGAGAGGAGGACATACGCCTTGGTCTCGGAAGGGAGACTCCATCCGATAACTCAACTTGCACGGCATTCGATGCCAAGAGGTTACATCGACGCCAGGAAATAGCCGGCAAGGCGGAGGAGGGGAGGGGACATGGTGTACTGTATTGCTTGGGCTCTGCGGATGCTTCATGCAATGAGAGTCTATTTATCTTTGCCTTCATATTCGCTTGCCACTTTGTCAGGTTGATCAACTTCAATCGGTCTTGTATAAGAAGAGCTTGTATCTGCAACTGCGAACCATCATCCACAATCACAAATGCTCTAGACTCGCATACAGTTCCTGCAACTGTTCATCCACTACCAACAAGTTCATCTTCGTCGGCCAACCGAAAAGAAAGACAGTTTCACCATCTCATCCTCCAGCTTCCTCTTTCAACAAAGCACGCACGCATCTCACCGCATACCTCCGTCATGCCGCATGACGCAGCGCGCCCTCGCCCAGCGTCTCGGCATGAACCTTGTTGGCGATGCCCTCGCCCTCTCCCTTGTCCCTCCTTGTCCCTCTCCTCGTCTCTCTCTCTCTCCCCCCGCTTTCCCCCGCACTCCTTCGTTCGACATGAACCCAGGGATGCGGCTCCCGAGGCAAAGATCGCCGTCAACGCCTGTTACTTTCCGGAAGTCAACCCCTCACCTAACGGCATCGGGGGGATGTAACCGTGGCAGTAGCTTTCGTATGAACGTAGGGAGAAAATAGAGAAAGGGACATGGATGGCAAGGGAGATGACTAGGTAAATAAATACAATGGCTGGCCCGGGACAAGAGCCCCGAGACAGCTACCCTAGCCGTCGACTGATATCCCTTGAGAGCCGCCCGTTGCAACGTCCTCGCGGCGTCTCTGTTTCCGTCTATTTCATTGGGCATCGCGAAAAGATCACCACCACCGCACGCACCCAAAGATGCCTCTGCACCTGTCTCCCCACCGCCTCATGGGCGCTGCCATCGGCATCATGGCCGCGTTTCCCGCCTCCGCGTCTGCAGGCTGGCAGAGCTTCCAGCCTCAGAGCCGCACGGCCTCCTCGTGCCCGGACTACAGCAGCTATTCGGCTCAGCCGCACGGCCCGTACTCGTCTGGCCCTCTGAAGCTGCCTTACATGAGGCCGAGCGAGGAGTGCAGGACGTTCAAGAGCCCGGCAGTAGAGGTGAGCGTCGACATTGTTCCGTAGCGTTGCACTACTGGCATTGCCTTTGGTTCTCCCCCGTATCGGATTGAGGAACTGACAAGGGATGCCCTCTTCTACCCTGTCGTTTCCGCACAGAAAGTGATTAGCGACTTGAAATCTCAACTCAAGGATCCGGATCTTGCCCGGCTGTTCGAAAATACCTTTCCGTCGACGCTGGACACGACCGTCAAGTATTTTGACCCGGCGAAGAACCTGGCATTCATCATCACAGGTGTAAGTTGATCTCTAGTATCATCTCTGTGGCCGCCCAAGAGTTCTCCTGACTGACTTTTCGCTAGGACATCACGTATGTATATGCCGATATAATCCTAGCCGAGATTCTTTTACGCTTGAAGAGAGCCTAGGCTGATTTGCAAAGTGCACAATGGCTTCGAGACACGGGCAACCAGTTTGCTCACTTGTACAAGCTTCTGCCACATGATAAGAACCTACAGGCTCTGGTCAAGGCGGTGATCAACACAGAGGCGCGGTACATCTCACAGTATCCGTACTGCGGTAAGAATGCAGATTCGTGTCTATGTGTTGCGAGTGCGTGACATCCATCTGATGGGAATCCTCACCCAGGCTCGTTCCAGCCGCCTCCAGAGAGTGGTTTGGCTCCCTCCGTGAACGTAGGTCATCTCGTGCAGCTCCAGCGCATTGTGGATTCTGTTCCTAACGGTAGTTACAGGACTGGGCAACCGGTGTTAGGGTGAATCCGTATGTACTCATGCACCCGCCATCACTTACACGAGAGGCAGCACCCCCATTAACATTTGCGCTCCTTACAACAGACCCGTGGACAACCAGACGGTATTCGAATGCAAGGTACGGTGGCAGCCCCGCCTCCTGCTTACAGGAACCACTCTTCTCACAGACAAGCAGTACGAGCTCGATTCCCTCGCCGGCTTTCTCAAAATCACGCGCTCTTACTACGCCAACACAAAGGACTCGTCCTTTATCAACGACAACTGTAAGCAAAACACCCACTTCCAAATGAACCCTCTTCTCAGGCTATCTTGGCTAACGTAAGTCATCGAACAGGGAACGCCGCAATGGCTCAGATCGTCAGGGTCCTCTTCGAGCAGTCTCAGAGCAGCTGGTCGCAAGACTTCCAATGGGTCAGCTACTACAACTGGACGGGCACAGCCGGCGCGCTCTCCCCCATGGTGCCCAACAGCGGCAACGGCGAACCAAAACAGGCAAACGGCCTGGTCGCCTCGAGCCACAGGCCCTCAGACGATCTCTGCGTCTTCAGTGAGTCTCTTTCCCCTCGAGGGAGGCGTGTCAATCAACAAGCAGCCCACAGATGTTATAGGCTTCCCCCTTTCCGCTAATAAACCTACCACAGACTTCATCACCTCCGACAACGCCATGATGTCCGTCGAGCTCGCCAACGTCGCAGACATGCTCGCCGCCATCGGCACCCAGAGGCCCCTCGCCAAGCAACTGCGCCAGTACTCCGACACCATCAAGCAGGCCGTCTGGGCGCACACCCGCGCCGCCAACGGCATCTTCGCGTACGAGACCAACGGCCTCGGGGCGCAGTACATCATGGACGACGCCAATGTCCCGAGCCTCGTCTCGCTGCCGTACCTCGGCTTCCTCAAGAGGAGCGACTCGACGTATCAGAAGACCAAGGCGGCCATGTTTTCGAGGGCGAACCCGTACTATGCCGCGGGAAAGTCGTTTGACGGTATCGGGTACGTCTAAACACCATCCCTGGAACCTTCTCTTTGCCTCCCAAACCCCCGTCCCTTACACACCACGCCAACCACCATCTCCCCTCTTCTGGAACATGGTTAACCAGCCGTTGTGACGGGCAACACCTGCAGCGGCCCACACGTCAACGCCACGTATCCCTGGCCCATGAGCCAAATCTCCGCCATTTTCGGCACCGACAGTGACCGGGAGATCAAGCAGCGCCTGGCCCTCATCCTGGGGAGCACCAGCGGCCTGGGGCTGATCCACGAAAGCGTCAGCATCTACAACGGGAGCTCGTACACGCGCCCGTGGTTCGCGTGGGCGAACAGCTACTTTGCTGAGATGGTCCTCGACCTGGCCGAGAGGAAGCCCGCCCTCATTTTGAAGTCTGGGCGGCCGTACAGGATCGGGCAGTGAGTGAGATGAATGCCTTTACGGTGCGGGAAGGAAAGGGAACCGGTCCTTAAGGTAGGGAAGATGGAAACGCATGATTGCGTCTTGCTCATACAGCATGTGGTGAGTGTACGCCACTGGCAGTGTGTTACCACTACTGTGCTTTTGGCCTCGAGGAATAGGCGCCTGGGACCCTGTAGTTGTTGTAGTATATTGAAGCCACCACAACTTTCATCAATTTGCAGTACGCTTGACTTCTGCTGATACGTGCTGCAACGAGTGGCTTTCTCCTATATCATGGGATTCTAGCCAGTACTTCCAGCGTTGTCTGCTTAGGGCGTTCTCCATGGATAGACACTTGTATTCGCCGTCGGTGAGGCAGCAGCTCCATACCACAAGCCTAGAACCTGTCCATATCAGCAAAAAGAACCCTTCCTTACGCACACTACAAAGCTAAGCACTAACAGCTCAATGGCGAAGGCGGACATCAAGGAATCAGCAACAGGAGCCAGGTTAAGAGACAGCTTAAGAGCTACCCAGCAGCAACTTCTAATCACGGCGTCTTCTAAGGTGATCAATAAGACTTATGGCTAAGCAAGAGATGAGGTGCATAGAGTAGGTGGTAAAAGGAACCATGCGTTAACACCTGAAACATGGAATGATAATGACTTGTTAGACGAGAGTCGGTATTTGGGGTCTGTTATCAATCAGCTATAGGTCCAAAATGCTGCAAGATACAAAATGCTGCAAGATACTAAAGGAAGTTGCCATTTCACGCTTCTTACCCAGAGGCTCACTCAATATCAGCAATTGACTCTTCCGTAGCCAGAAGATGATAAATTGATAGGACAAACAAGAGAAAAGGGACTGGAACTTATTTATTATTGGTTTTGGTTCAAGGAGTTTAGGTCAAGGGCTCTCACTCGAATAATATACGCATCTGCAATTTGGAAAAAGGGACGGTTCAAAAGCCGTTATCAATAATTGATATAGTTGTAATATATTCCCATAATAAGGAGGGAAAAGGGGACAAGTTGGGGCGTCTGAACCAGAATCTATTCACGCTGTTGCTGGCTTTCTATATTTCTGGCTACCTATATTTCTGGCTACCTATATCTCTGTATACCTATATCTCTGGCTACCTATATCTCTGGCTATATCTATCTCTGCCTCTATGTATTTCTGGCTATATCTATCTTTGGCTATATCTATCTCTGTCTATCTCGGGCTTTCCCGTACATAAGCTCATCAGGCATCAAGAGTTGCCTGTCTCTTCCCGATATTCAGCTCCGAAGCCTTGCCATCGGCCCCAGCGGGCGCCGCTTGCTTCCCATCGGTGCTGCATCCCTTTCGCTTCCACGGCCGCCGCGGCTGCTGGTCGCTGGCAACGGGGGCATAGCCAGCAGCTCTCTTCCAGCTGTCTCTCGAGAAATGTTCTATGCTAAAGCTGCTGATGGCAAATTCTGCTGCCAATTTCAGGCGTTGTTGAAAGGTGAGCTTCAAATACTGTGGCTCACTTGTTCGAAAAGCTTCTGTCGTCCTAACCCTAATATATTAAAGTCGAAATCTTCCAGCTGACCACTCTAGGACGATATAGTTACAGTTCAACAAGCTACTGCCGAGCTCAGGGTCTGATAGTCTCCTTATATGTCCGAGCTGTACTTGTACGGGTTGGAATTGCTCAGACTGCTACTATTTCCATTGCTTGATCAATCTATGTCGTTGCGGTGTTCTTCCTTGACGATACTAATCATATCACCTTTGATCCGGAGAATCGACGACTATCAATAAATCAAGAGGCGCTGTCCAGCATGTTTCAATTGTTTGCTTTTGCTGTTGCCGTTGCAAGATGCCGGAGGAGGTGTTGTCGGGCTTTGTAGTTAACCGCAAAACACAAAGCTCCAAAGGTGATGCATCGTCACACATGCAGACGGAAGTCAAGTTCCCTCTCACAGAATTGCGATGCAGGAGAACGACGCCACGGGTGATCAAGGCCTCATAGCTGGTCTAACTTGGTTTCCTCGACGCCTTCATTTTTTTGCCTCTTTCAGACTAACGCAACCGGCTTCCGAGTCATTCGCCGCGAACTCACAGCTCCGGGCATACCCCATACACCCCGCTAACACCTGATTGGCGACATTATAAGAGCACGAGCTGCCCATCATTCTGAACGTCTGTCGACCCTATTTTCCCCTATCGTCAACTCGATATTGGACAACAAATCGACATAATGCAACCTGCTTCAGACATCCAGTATGATGTCCTCGTCACAGGCTCATCAGGCCATCTCGGCCACGCCCTCATGATCAGCCTCCCAGCCCTCGGCTTCCACCCCCTAGGAATCGACATCATCTCCTCCCTCACGACCACCTGCGTCGGCTCAATAACAGACCAGCCGCTCATCGCCAGCATCCTCCAACAGTACCCCATCAAGCACATCCTCCACGCGGCAACCCTCCACAAGCCCCACGTCACATCCCACCCCAAAGAAGCCTTTGTCCAGACAAACATCGCCGGAACCCTCACCCTCCTCGAAGAAGCCGCCAAGCTCGGCCCCCAGATCGAGAGCTTCCTCTTCTTCAGCACCACCAGCGCATTCGGCTCTGCGCTGAGCCCTAGCCCGGGCTCCCCTGCCGCGTGGATCGACGAGACCGTCGTGCCCATCCCCAAGAACATCTACGGCGTGACAAAGGTCGCTGCGGAAGACGTCTGTCGTCTTTTCCACAAGGAGCATGGCTTGCCTATTCTCGTCCTTCGCGTGAGTCGCTTCTTCCCGGAGGAAGACGACGACGAGGACAGACGCAATGCGATGAGCGACGAAAACCTCAAGGTCCTGGAGATGGCGTATCGGCGCTGCGACATTGCCGACATTGTTTCGGCCACTGTGTGCGCGATGAACAAGGCGAGGCATATCGGATGGTCCAAGTACATCATCAGCGCGCCGCCTCCTTTCGCAAACGACGCCGAGACTCTGGCTGCTTTGGATAGAAATCCCGAGGAAGTGCTTAACAAGGTGGTTACAGCAACAGCCTCTGTCTTTCGTGATAGGGGATGGAAATATCTAGACCGGATTGACCGCGTCTATGATTCGCACAAAGCGGTTCGCGAGCTGGGCTGGAAGCCCGAATACACCTTTGCGCGGATTATGGACAGGTTGGCTCGTGGAGAAGACTGGCGAAGCGAATTGGTTCAACAGGTGGGACGGAAGGGATATCATGCAGTGAGCCATGGCATATATACTCAGAAATAGGCTGCAATCAACTTTTGAAAAGGATGAGACAAACATCGTTTCCACCCCATCTGCCAGATTCTATGCTCTATTTTCCAGCTTTATCAGACTATTGTAGAAACTCGTCCCTCCCCTGGTCCTTTAGCACCTCATGCACAGCCTTGAGCACTCTGTCATGAGCCTCTGCCGGCGCAGCCACGAACCCAAAGTTGGCACTCATCTTCCTCCCGGCCGACAAGACAATGTCCTTGCCGTGCACGTCCGTAATCTTGCCTCCGGTCTCTTCAAAGAGTAGCATGGCGCCCGCATGGTCCCAGACCTTGGCATAGCGGTCGCGCCGCTTATACACCCAAACGGTCGTGTTGCCAATGCCCAGAGCCATGGAAGCCCATCGCAAAACCCAGGGCACCAGATCGCTCCCCGGGAATGAGACGCCCAGGCGCTGAGCAACCACCTCGTGAACGCCGTCGAGGGCCGAGTCGACGAGACCAGTGCACGTAACGAAGCTTAACTCTTGTACGGCGGTTTGCTTCGGCAGCGGTATGATAGACGACTCCTCGCCGTGTAAAGACCGCGCATAGGCGCCATGGCCCTTGACGGCATACACGATGCAGCCCTTGCCGTCAGGGTCAATGTCGCTGTTGCGCAGGGGGCCCTTCTGATTCAGCGACAGGTTTGGTCCTGCGACAACCCCCAGCGTCTGCTTCCCGTCGACAATCAGGCCGATGTTGATAGCATACAGCTCGCCTCTCAGATACGTCTTAGTGCCGTCGATCGGATCAAAGACCCAGACCCTGCCCGATCCCGGGCCCCCCGGACGGCTCGTGCCCGCCTGGTCAATCAGATCGCACATGTGGTCCTTGGACTGTGGCAGCTTGCAGGCGCCTCTCTGGGTGTCGTCGTCCTGGGCAATGGTGTTGAGGAGGTCCCAGACGCGGCTCAGCAGCGCCTCGTTGGCTCGCAAATCCGCGGCATCTTCTTCTCCCACAAACGTGTCCTCGGGGAATGCATCTTTAAAGGTAGAGATCAGGAGGGCTTGGATGGCGAAGTCGGCAATCGTGACTGGACTGAGATCCTCCTTTGTGACGGTGCCCTTGTCGTGGGAAGAGATGACGAGCTGGCTGAGTTTGGCAGCTTGGCGGAGGGCTCCAAAGGCCGTGTCCAGCTCTTTTTGGAAGCCAGTCTCTGGGAGGCTCATAGCGGACGTTAACATGAATTGGTCTTTTCAGCCTAGACGAGAGGGATGAAGTCGAGTGACATCCGCTTCTGATTCAGTTTCACTCGCGGCCGGTTGAGAACGCCCCGATTAATACAAATTCGGATACTTGCATCAGGCAACTGTTAGCTGCTCCGCCATCAACGCCGTCTGCCCCATCGACCGACTACTGATTTCAGGCAATCATCTGAATCTACCACCTTGATATCACGAACATTGCCGAGCTGATATGATGACGCTCGAAACCCGCAGGGACAAATAAAAGGCAGATCGCACCTCTGCCAAAATGCCAGTGCGCACAATCTATATGCAACAATGGCTCGCCTCGACCCTGCCGCCATAACACCTGCGCCCAGCCAGGAGCCATTCACGATCCAGCCCATCATCAGGGAGATGCTCGGCACTCGCCGCTGCACACCGGATTCCGTCTTCATCGTCGAGGGCATCGATACCATCCCGGTGCCCGCCGAGACGCCTGACGACGACGACAGTTATGCCATCCGACTGGTGCTGGGGGACGGGGAGCTGTGCATCCAGGCGTTGCTGCACCCGGACATGTTTCAGCTCGTCGAGAGGCGAGATGTTTTCGTGGGGTGCTACGTGAAGGTGAAGGACCTCATCTTGCGGTTCGAAGAACCCGAAGATAACAGCTTTGGACGGGGCTTTTTGGATGACGACGGCGAGGAAGCGGAGAAAAAGAAGGAGAAGGACGCCGAAAAGACGATGGTGTATCTAATTCTAAACGAGCTGGAGACGATTGGCTGGAACGAGTCGTATATGGCAATGTGGCGTCGCCATGAAAAGGGAAAAGATGTCGAGGAGCCAGCTGCAGTCACCAGCCCGACCAAGACAAAGGCGGAATCAGTACCCGAGCATAAGACGACAACGCCTGCTGCTAAAGACACAAAGGCAACTCCAACTGTTTCCTCATCTAAAAGAGGCGCCATCAGGTATGAAGATCCACAGACTCCTACGAAGATAAGATCCCAGGACAAGGGCAAAGCCAAGGCCAGCACTTCCTCCAGGCAGCGGGGGGATAACGCACACGGCGAGGTCGATGAGGAGGATCTGGAGGACGCGTTCGAGGCCTTTGAAGCACGCACCTTTCCCGCCAGGAACACGACGCCCAAAAGGCCCACGACACCCAGGAAGCCCACGGCATCCGACGCAAGGGCGGCATCCGCAGCCAGTGGCAGCACCGACAAGTCCCACCAACAGCAGCAGCAGCCACCGCACATGCAGCCTGTCGCTCTGCCCAAGGACTGGCACGACCCCCAGACGCCGCTGAAGCTCACGACGCTCCGGCTGATTCCGCACCTGCCATACGCGCAAAACTGGTCCGTCAATGTGCTCGCCATCGTGACCTCGCTCTCGGCCGTCGAGCCGTCTCATCTGCCGCCCGGCAAGCAGCGCACGGCACGCATCGCCGACCCCTCGACGGCCAAGCAGGTGCACCTGACGGTGTTCCTGGACCCGGAGGAGTTTACGCCCAAGGTGGGCAGCGCGGTGCTGCTGGTGGGCGTCAAGAACCACCGCTTCGACGGGGGCAGCTTGAAGAAGTATGCTAGCGATGGGAACAGGGATGTAGGTAGGATATGGTGGTTTGAGGACCCGTGGGAGCTGGCGTGGCTGAACGTGGCGGGGATTAAGAGCTGGTGGCAGAGCATGGGAGAGGGGGCATCCCCCTGATGAGAGGAAACAATATCTGTGTAAATATTCTAAGCATTACCACCATTAAAGCCAAGGTAGAGACGTTGTGCCGGAGCCTATGGCTTATGAAGCGTCTGCTGCATAATTTTCGAAGTGCTATTGTGACGGGGCAGGGTTAGGCATAAGACGGATGTGCCATCTCTAGCAAACTTCATTGTCGACATGTACTGGCCTGTGAATGACTGTGACTGAACACAACTTCCCTCGTAGATGCCTGAGATATCCCTCGAGTTTATGTCGTCTTCGAGCTGAGCATGCGAGGTGGCTAAGCCGAGCTTCTTAAAATGTGAGCCGGGTTATCACTCGTGGGAACGGGGATCTAGCAGTGAATGTACACAGCATTTCTTTGTCCCCCTCCTTTCTCTCTTCGAATTAGGTTTGTTCTATGTTTGGCTCTTGAGGTGAAGTGGTCGGGTAAGAATTAGGGTTAGCATTCATGTTGTCTGATTGCCCGTGCATGTCTTAGATATAGCGGGTAACATGGGTTACATAGATACCTACATGTCCGAGGAGGCGGCCAAGAGCCTGACACAAGTCCGATCTGAGAGAGTCTGATAGTGTGTTGTGCTGTGCAGAGCACAATAGACGGCACAAGGCTATGAATCAAGAAACGAGTTATCCCATCGGTGACTTTTCGTCCAATTGAGCGGTCGTTTCCCCATCCGTCATGCCCATCAGCCAAAGAGCTATAAGGGCTTTGTCTGGGCTACACCATTACATAGGTAGAACAACAGATAGAAGCATGATGACGATGGATTATGATCGACATGGCATGACTGCTGCTGCCATAAACTTGAACCTGCGCGCACAGTAGTACGGTTGATGCCCGAGTGCGAAGCCCCGACAGCCGAGTCGAGATCCCAGGTGCTTACAGTACCTAGACGCAGACGATCGCCCTAGAAACCCACGATAACCCCGTACATAAGGCCAGCCGTGCCGATCACGCCGATTGAAAGATTCGCGGAAAACAGTAGACAGACGCAGATCGAGAGCAAATGCAACTTAGTCATGGACCACAGCAAGGTAGTGACAGACCATTCGACCGGGCATCAAACCGGTGAGATCGGAGGACAAAGACAGGCCGAGAAAAAAAGCGGAGGATGGGCGCAAGGGCGCGCAGCTGATCTGATCTTGGCAAGGAACCCGGGCCGTGGCAGCGGTACCTCAGTTGAGGTGAGGCGTGTTACTACTATTTCTGTATCTTTGGGATTCAGTTGAAGCTGGCGTTGTGGGATATCATAGACATTCAGAATCATACCTACCTAAGGTATGCATCGGATCGAGCTTTTCTCCCTCTTCATGCCCCCCTCTATTGCGGTGCGGTAGTAGATTCCATACATGTACGAGTGTTCCAACCTACCTAGGTACCTTATAGACTATACCTTTGCTGGACTCAGCGATTATCGTCCAGCATACATGTCCACGGGTAGGTCCTTTTCCAGTACGCCCCCTCTCGAGCCGCCCAAGCCCGCAAGTTCCCAACCCTTTTTTCTCTGCTCGCCTTTCTGATACATCACTTTCAATAAACCTGGCGCGTTGCATGCATTTTGGCGAGCCAATCCTTCTCAATCCGTCTCGATCCCGGCTCGAGTCACCAGCTTTCGTCCCGCCTCTGCCTGCAGCACTAATTGAAGCCGGAGAGACCTTCAGGTACCGCTGCGCACACGTGACGGCCTCTGCAGCTGCACCAGCCTCACTGCCGCCGTGATTTGCTGGGAGCCCGCGGCCATCGGATGACTTTTGAGGCTTCAGCTTACCTTTCCTTGCCTTGACAATTCTTCCTCAGTCGTTTTTCCCTCTCTGCCCGCCTTCTGACTGGGCTCTGCCGCTCATTTCGCCTACAAGGTCCCTACTTATCTTCTGGCCAGTCTCTGAGGTCTACTTGAGTTGTCTCACACATTTTCTCTCCGCCTCATCTCTCTTCCTCTCCATCGACTGCAGCCGGCTCGTTTCGTATTTGACTCAGTCCCGACTCTGGCAGATCCCGGCGTCTTCTCACCGTGACCACGGAGCACAACCGATCAATCAGGATGCCCTAGCCATGGTTTCGCTGCCACCGTCTCCGTCCCTGTCGCCGTCGCCTCCTTTTGAAGCTTCCGCCTCTCCACCCTCATCGCTTCCCACGGAAGCGCCCCAAGAGAAGAGTGCGGCGGAGCAGCAATCGGAGCAGTCCAAGCGCCTCTCGACAGTGGTCACCTCCAAGCCGCGGCGGCGCAGAGAGTCGCTCGACGCCCTGCTCGACAGCCTGTCGTCCTGGGACCTGCTCTACGTGCGCAACCGCATACGCGACGGCCACGTCAAGATGGACGGCTTCGCCAGCCTCAAGGAGCTGCCGCCAGAGGTCTTCGACTCCATCGTGCCTCACCTGCGGCTCCAGGACGTGCTCAACTGCTACCTCGTCAGCAGGGACTGGCGCGAGACGTGGAGGAACGGCGCCGTGGCCACCGCCCTGTGCCGCCGCTTCTTCCCCGGTCTCCTGGAGCTCTACGGCGGCGACGTGCCGGACCGCCACGAGCTGTTTGTCGCCACGGCCAAGTGCTATCTGCGCAAGCACTTCATGAGCCGCACCAAGCGGTCCTTTGTCCCGTGGGACGTGGGCTGGAGCTCCGACTACTTCACCAACGTCGAGTCGCCGCCGCCGAGCCGTCAGCTGGGCGACCTGCGGCTCGTCGACTTTGGCTTCGCGCCCCTGACCATCTGCTACTCCAACGGCAAGATGGCCTGGCAGCCCGACAACTGCCACATCATCGTCGATGACTTGTACACGCGCGAGAGGGCCCGCTTCAGCTTCGGCGTCGACTACATCACCGGCCGGCCGCTGCAGCTGCAGGCCGTCACCGACAGTCTCGTCGTGCTGGCGTCGAGTTCGCAGCAGACCCGTGAAGCCCGGTCCACACGTATACTGGACAACGGACAGACCATGTGTGTGGCAGCCGCCCTCTGTTGCGCCCCGCTTCAACCTTGCTGACATTCCGACTATAGAACCGTGTTCCATTTGCAGTATCGGCGATCCAAGAACGTTGTCCTGCCGGGCAATCTGGCACAGTGCTACGCCTACGGCGACATGGTTGCCTTTGTCACCAAGCAGAGACAGGTTGTGATTTGGGGCTGGAGCGACAGTGCCTATGAGCTCGAGCTTGATTACCACAGCGAGACCCTCCGGCAGCCTCTGAGCTGGGACAGGGACCTGGGCGGCGTGCCCGGCATCATGTTCCACCCAACAGACACGGACATTGTCTTTGCAGCGTGGATGTATTCGCCTGCGCCACCTGGTAAGTCCAAGTTGAAAACGAACAGGTTCAGCATCAAGCTGTCCTAGTTTGGTTATTGCTTATAGGCGCTAATTCCTGCGTGTTACCCATTGTGTAGATCCTCGCATTCACACCATCATCGTGGTCAAGTTTGAGCGTGGCTTGCCCGTGAGACGGTATGAGACGGACCTCTCACACCCAGAGTACCGGCGCCACCCCAGCAGTCGGCACTCATGTCCTTCGATGCGCTTGACGCTCTCTTGCCACAAGATGAACGCTCACGGCGGTTACTCCGTTGGATTCGTGCAATACGTGCTCCTCGAAGAGGGCGCCGCCTGGGACGTGAGCGAGGCCACCAAAAATCCCGAGTGGCTCTGCATCTGCTTCAACGTCCTGACCGAGTCGTTTCAGCTCAACAAGTACGAGAGCCACCGGAGACCGCACCCGCCGCATGTGAAGCCCTTTGACTTGTGCGTGTGGGATGACGAGTTCGTCATTGCCTGGTACGACGAGTACCTCGTCAGCAGGCACTACTCGTACGGCATGCAGTTCCTGGAGGCGATCCCCGTCGACGAGGATGCCTCTGGATGTCCGCGCACGGCCGAGATTGGCCTCGCCACCCGGCGCGAGCAGGCCGACGTGGCAGGCTACATGCTCGAGATTGGCTTTGCCCGACGGATCTTTGTGGACAACGACTTTCTCATCATCACGACGGGCCAGGGCTACATGGTGCTCACGTGCACCGACGGCATCGAGCTTCCCGGCATCGTCACCGTCGACGAGCATGGCGTGCCCAAGATGTCTGAGAACCCGCCGTGGCCTGTCGCGGGGGAGCGGATAGAGCCGCCGAGGCTACCCGGTTCGTGGGACACGAGAATGGTGACGAGCCTGCAGAGGATTCCAGCGGATGGGGACGACGCCGTTTGAGACTAGAGCGGCATATGAAAAGGGAGACTGCGTGGAGTTAATGACTGGATGACGAACTACCTAAGGTATAATACAAGCAGGGAGCGGACCTGGGAAAATGACTGAATCAGCCTCGAGGCAGGAAAAAGGGTTGGCATTGCATCTGGGAGTAGCGAGGCGCGATGGCATCAGCATGGAGGGATCTTTGTGGCATTTTTTTTTTTTTTTTTTTTTCAAAAGTATGTAATTTCTGTTTCTCACACCGCGGGATCATGCCCTGATCCTTTTTCACCTTCGTCGAGAGAGGCACGGGCGATTAAATACCTGCACAGCCAGACTCCTTGACGTGATCCCGATCCAGTGCTGCGAGCTCACGAGACTCGGTCAGATGCGCGCATGACAATCCCATTCCTCAGCACAGGCCCCCGATTACGCACCCACGATCCCCCTTATCAGCTCCTATCAACCGACCCGCATCCACTGTAGCACTGAATCGTCCCTGCTGGAGCAGCCCCCTAGCACCCCCGAGTCTCCACTGCGGGAACGTCTACGGGGAGCCGCTGAACTGACCACTAGGGGCGACGCTACGGGGGGGCGCAGGTGCGTCACGGCGGCCGTTACAGGGCTCAAGGCTCCCCGGACTTTCAGCGCTCAATCAGCTCCGGCCTGTGACGCTATCGGCAGTCACGCTATCGCTGATAAGAGCTCGGCTTGTCTCACCTCGCCCAATGCGAGCTGCACCCTTTTGTCCTCTGCCTGTCCAACTCAATGCCGTCATCTCGTCCTACCTCTCCTCCTCACTGCTGTCTGCCACCCTCTTTCTCTCTCTTCTCTTGCATTCTTCCTTTCCTGCCATCAGTTCTTCGTCTCATTGCCATCAGCGATGCGAATTCCTTCATAAGCCTCTATCCGTCCGACCGATCCGTTCCTCGAGCCGCGCCTTTGCGGTCTCTCTTACTGTCTCCAAAACCCATCGCGATGCCGGCCTCGGCCTCGCCCCCCGACCACCAGCAGTTCATCTACCCGACAGCTCCCACATCTTTCCACGATGACGACCGCTCCTCCGTTCTCTCCAGCGACGACGAGGGCGATGTCTCGTCCGGCGCCTCCGACCCCGTGCAGCGCCGCCGCCAGATAAGAGCCAAGCAGATTGTACGCTTCGTGTCTCTCGTGTCCGCCACCATCGCGGCCCTCTGCGCCGGCTCCATCGTCGTCTTCTCGCTCTACGCGCCCAAGTTTCTGTCGCGGCTGCACTACACGCAGTTCCAGGTCAACGGCGTCGCCATCGGTAGCTCGCTCGCCCTCTATCTGCCCATCTCCGTCATGGGCTACGTCTGCGACCGCGTGGGCGTCGCGCCGCTGGCCCTGCTGTCGGCGGTGCTGTTTGGCGGCGGCTACGGCCTGGCGGCGGGCATCTACAAGAAGCTCGACTACGAGTACAACACGCTGGGCAAGTCCCACGGCGCCGAGAACGGCTGGTCGTACCCGCTCATGGTGCTGGCCTTCATCATGATCGGCGCCGGCACCTGTGCCATGTACATCAGCTCCGTGTCGACGTGCGCAAAGAACTTTGGCAAGGGCAAGTATAGGGGACTGGCCCTGGCCATGCCCATCACCGGCTTCGGCCTCAGCGGCATGTGGCTGAGCCAGTTTGCCAGCCGCTTCCTCTACGAGAAGAACCCTGACGGATCCAAGGGCGACGTCGACGTGTTCCGCTTCTTTGTCTTTTTGGCCGCGCTGCTGTTCGTCATTGGTATTCTGGGCGTGTTCACCCTCAAGGTTGTCGACGAGCAGGACCTGATTGAGGAAGCCATTGAGGAACTGGAGCAAAGCGGTCTCCTCGATGGAAGCTCCCTGCTCGCGCGGTCCGAAAGCCGGAGGTCCGTCTCGGGGTACGGCGCCATTCCCGCCAACGCTGAGGAGGACGGTGAGGAAAACGCCGGCGACGATGCACGGTGGAAGAAGAACTGGGTGCTAAACGCAGAGACGCGCCGCTTCTTGGGCGACCACACCATGTGGCCGTTTGCGCTGGCTTTCCTGCTCATGATTGGGCCCGGCGAGGCCTTCATCAACAACCTGGGCACCGTCATCGGCACGCTCACGCCTCCCATCACGGAGGATGTCAATCACAAGACGTCGGCTGCCACACATGTTTCGGTCTTTGGTGTTACCAGCACCCTTGCGCGCCTCATGATTGGCACTCTGACGGATATCCTGGCTCCGGCGCCAGAGACGCAGCACATTCAGGTCGCTCCCTCTCGCCCCTCATCTCCGCTCAAGCGCTTTGCCATTTCACGCGTCGTCTTTATGCTTTTCTTTGCCGTTCTCCTCGCCATTGGTCTCTTATTCCTCGCCAGCGGTGCCGCTCAGAACCATGCCGACCGATTCTGGGTTGTGTCGGGTCTCGTCGGGGCCGGCTACGGTGCCATCTTTAGCCTGACGCCGCTTATCGTGACCATTATCTGGGGAGTCGAGAACTTTGCTACCAACTTTGGCATCATTGCCATGCTGCCCGCTTTCGGATCGACCTTTTGGGGCCTCGTCTATTCGGCGGTGTACGAAGCTGGCGCACGGCACACGACCGTCCCGTCACACCTCAGCGATGATCACGGAGACGGCGGCGACGGCGGCTCGGACGACTCTGTTTGCTACGGGAAGCATTGCTACGCGGCCACATTCTGGGCCGAGGGGCTTTGCGTTATCGCTGCCTGCTTTATGCTGCTGTGGGCTTGGAAGGGCAAGGGAGGCTGGAGCCAGCGAGGCATCGTGATATAGACGCTTTTGAACGAGGCTACTTCCCTTAATTTTTTTTTCTTTTTCTTTCCTATCCTCTTTTCTCCCTTTTCTTCTACTTATGGCTTCTACTTATGGCTTGCTTGGTCAGCTATGCTTTACTTGGGTTTTGGCATCTGAAAGAATGTTGACGAGATTGGCCTTGGGTTCACACCCCGCATTCAATGTTTCTTGAGTTTTGGGATTTACTTGTCTGAGAAATGTGCCTACTGAGATTGGCTAGCGATATACGCATCTGGTACTGGAGGCGTTGGGGAATGCTACTACAATCATCTTACTCTATAAGAAGTTTGCTCAGTCTTTCAGTAACCCGTGATTGCGCAGCTTTCAGCCGCTCCGTGATCCTTTCATGCCAGCTACCTACTCTCCTAATGCATGTTCCAGCCCGTTTAGACGCATTAAGTGGCACCATCAACGCAGCAAGACGCACAATTACACTTACACTTTCAGGCATGCAATCAAGGCTCAAATCGACACCAAATCACGTTCATCCGTGTCATATCAGGTCATACAAAGGAAAAAGAAGAAGAAAAAAAACTGGCGGTGTGACGAAGCACGCAGGTCGTCTAGATAACGAGACGGGATGGCGGCCAATGAATTGAATTTGTGGGCGAGAAATGGCGTGCGTGATGTGAGGGAGATGGAAGCCGTGCCGTGTCTGAGGGGGGTGGGCGTGGGGGAGGAAGGATGCAGGTGGAAGTTTGGAGGTGATAGGCTTGATTGGTAGAATGGGGGTTTGTGCTCGTTAGGTGATTTGTGCTTTGTTTGTACTTTTTATGGTTGGTTTGAAGGGTGGGATTTGTGTTATTGATGTTGGGGTTCTGTGAAGGGTGAGTGTTGAGAAGTGCGAAAGATGGATGATTTGTGCTGAGGAGGATTGTGTCAGTGGTCACAGCATTTTGACAGATATATACAATATCTGTCTGTATTTACACATCGTCATCCTCTTCATTCTCTTCGTCATCGTCATCGTCCTCAGAGTCAGATCCAGCTCCATCACCCTCTCCCCCCTCCAACCTCACACCCTCCCTCAACACCCTCCTCACATGCCTCACCCACTCCTCATCCATCAAACTCTCCCACGCAAAGCAGTAATAATCAAGATCCCTCTCATCCATCCTCCCCCCCCCTAAAAGCCCCAAAAGACACAATCTCCTCCTATCCCACAGCGCCAGCCCAAACGGCCTATAAATGTCCATCCTCGCATTCGTAATGGGCAAGCCGTATCTACTTTTCCCATCAGTGAAATGTCGCAGCGTGGTCACCGCGGGGCTTTCATTCTCGAGACTGCTTCTCGTTTGGCCGTGGAGTGCAGACTCGCTCAGTTGGGGACCGGAGGCGCGTTGGAGGGCGGACGGGGGAGGCCGGAGTTTGATGGTCTTGTGCCCGTGGTTGTAGATGATTCCGACGCCGCCCCATGTTGCTTCGCAGGGATCCGGGAGGGAAGTGACTGGGTTGACGGGCTTTGCGTCGGGAGGTAGCTTTGGGAGTTTGTAGAATGGCTCTTCCTTGTTTGTGATGCCGAGTTTCTCAAGATATGCCAACACGGTCCGTATCTCTTCGGCACCGCTGTTCATGGCGCCATCCTGAGCAAGAGCATCCGCGTATCTTGGCAACGTCCTGTTGATATCATCATACGACCATCGCGACGCATTCAAATCCTTCAATACGAGACAGCGCACGTCTCCCACCAACTGAATCACCCACAACGCGCGCACAACACGCATCTCCTCCACCCAACTCGGCGGCCCGGCATCGACAACTTCATAAGGCACTCCAAAAAAGACTTGATGCCATGCAGGCGTTGTATCTCCCTCTGGAGGATTCGAGCCCCGCAGGCGGTACTTTGGGAGCGGAAGTTGTGCTTGTTGCGGGTGGAAGATGTTCGGGTTGTGGATCTGGGAGAGGTAGAATGATAGACAGGCGTGTGCGAGGGCGGAAATGTGATGCGCGGTTGCGACGATGGAGAGATATACTGAGGGCGGTATGTCGTGGTCCGTTAAGCTTTCAGGCCTGAGGGTGATGTTGGTCTTGTCTCTGATTGTTTGGACGGGTACTTTATGCTGTATGAAGCGATACTTGAACTCATTCAGATTTTTGAATAGAATAGTGCCGCTCCTCGTGAGAATAACAGCACGGACAAGTTCCTGTATCTTGGGAGGTAGGATTGACGTCGGGTTGTCAAAGAGCTGTTCGATAACGGTGGGGGGCTGATTGTTAAAGAGGCGGAAGCAGCGCGGTGATGCGCAAAGCAGGTTCCAGAGGGTGTCGAGGCCGGGGAGACGGGTGATGATTTGCAGCAGGATCTTGTCTGGAATGTCTTCTATATTGGGCGGATTCGGTGATGTGTCTGGTTCTGGATTGGTTGTCTGATGGTCTAGCTTGCGTCGTTTGATGCGTTCCATGTCTGACATGGTGACTGATGAAGTACATGTCAATGATTGAAACTGTCGCAAGTTCAGAGGGGAGGAGTATATCGTAAGATGACGAAGATGACGTTGACGTAAACTTCTCCATCATCTCATGTGGGCCAGACTAAACTTCCGTCCCCTGACTAGTTGAGTGGCTTTAAAGATCCATGGCAGAAAGCTCCAAGTAAGCTGAAGAGCTATTCTCGATTAAGATTAACAGGGAGAGCTAAATTCCGGGGAAGTTGTTCTCGAACGTCCAGTGATTACGCACTTCTGCTCCAAACTCCTAGTCATCTTGAAAACAACATCCGGCCGAGGTTTTAGGATGGAGATGTTGGTTGGAGGGTGCAGTTTATGATACAAGGCTTGCGAGTCATGAGCTGTCGGGCTTGATGATTAATTTGTCTTTCAGTGAGTGGTTGTCGGCGACATGGAGAGTATCATCAAGTGAGTACCTACCTTTATACTCTTAAAGTGACGTATTTCGCTTCAGACCTTTGGGGATATCAATAGGGTACCTCACCTTACGAGAGTCGCCGTCGCCCCTGAAGTTGTAGGGCCTGAACCTCATGGCAATTATGGGGTGGTCTACCCAGAACCTGGTGGTAATTGACCGCATCTGGTCGAATAGGTCTTGTCAGCTGGAATAGCAGTACGCACGTTTATTCAACATCATTCTCTCACATTGTGTTATCCCGCCTTGTGTTATTGCCGTCCATGCTCATCCGTGAGCACCTCTATGCGGACGAGACGGGTCGCTGGCTCAATGACTCCCAGATTACCCGGTTTCAAAATGCAAATCAGCGTCAGCATAGGTTGTGCATCGAGCAACATGTGAATGATCAAAGCTACGGCGCTTTTACTGAATTATCTCAACTGCGAGTTGATACAATAGACCATTCGAGGCTTGACAGCCTATTCTCCAGTTGCTTCTAAACGACCAACTCTCACACTTGTAAGAATCCCGGTTTCGAACCATCAGGAACAACACTTTGCTTCTAATAGCCACATCCCACCGACATATAAGCGGCCTGTGCCGCATGCATGCTTGTATGCAGCTGCGACACATGCATGGTGATGAATCTCATGATTGGCAGCCTTGTGGCTGCTCATTGGCCGAAGCCCTGTCTGCCTCGGCGCCGCAACTGAGAATCGGCCCTTCTGGGGTTGAGTCGACAACGAGCCTTCACAACTACCACTGTTCAATACGACCAAAGCTGCATACTGAGCTTCCTACCGGTGGGGGTGAAAGCACACGGGATATGTCCGAGAAGAAACGAGATGACAGTGAAGGTTCGTTTGATACTCGTCAAGACCCCCCTTCTCTCTACTACCGCCCGTACTCAACGAAACCATAGTCACATGTCTGTACATCCTGGGGCTTAACCCCCAGCCATAGTCCATCGCCAAGTATAAGATGCACACGGTTTCCCATACTTTGTCTATTCTGATTCTACTCCTCAACTAACTATCTAACCACAGATTTGCAGGCCGAGATGCGCCAGAGGCAGTCTATCTTCGAAACGTACTTTATCGAACTCGCTAGCCGAGGTCTACACAATGCGGCTCGTTAGTCCTCATCAGGCAGCGTCTCGCTTACATGGTAGTCGTTTGAGAGAAGGGAACTCGATGGCGATGGAACGCTCAGCGATGCGACGGTGGGAGACACGCTGTAGAAAAAAAGGTCCGTAGTAAGTAGAGGAGTTAAAATACTCGTTGTGCACAATAAACCAATCTGAACGGATGTAAAGAGGGAAGAAGGTGGTTGGAATGGGGGCGGGAGAGTGGTGGATTTATAGAGGATGGACACGGTGTGTTGGTGATCACGTAAGGGCAAAGATACAGGTTCTTTGATCTTTCATCTGTTCGTACTTGAGAGTAGCATGGGGTTGCATTGAAGAGGGGGGTGGTGGGAGCTTGAAGATTGTGCGAACGCGCCGGATATGGGCATCTTGCATGTCATTCATTTAACGCAGACTGTTCTTTACGAGGTAACCTATGAGATGCACAGAGCAGATTTGGCCTGCATGAAAAGAAAAAGTTCATTGTCAAGACGCAGTGCTCTGGGAATCTATAGGCATGCTACTCTCTACAGTATGTACACCATACCCGTACAGGCATCATACTACGTGCCGAGCACTTTTCGTCATCGCCAAGGTTGTTGTCAATCGTCTGCCGAACAGTAGTGTAGCATGGAGATGTGGCCCCAACGATGTATGATATGCTCTTTAACCCATCCGGTATCCGATGTTGCCCATTTACTCCAGTCTGTGCAAGGGTTTCGCCCCAGGGTGGCCCAGCACAGCGCCAGAATCTGCAACGGTCAGCGAGCGTCATCACAGCGCTGAGAGATATAGAACTTACCAACGACAATCTGCTGGCCGGTCATGGCATAGTTCTTGGCCAACGAGACAAACGCATCGGCACAATCTTCGAGATTGACCTGAGTCTGTCAGAATTGATTTCATTCAATCATATGGGGTACCTGATCATACCACGTCTTGAAGTGTAGATATCCGCTTGTATCCTTCGATGACTTCTTCTGGAAACAGTCGCCCCTGTGCAAGCTGGTAAGCGTCTACTAAGACAAGATGGCCGACATGGTTCATCGCAACACACCCATTCGGTCAATAACAGGCCGGGAAGGACGGCATTGACTCGTATCTTGGGGCCTTGTGTGTAGGCCAGGTTCTTCATAAGCTGTAGCCCAGCGGCCTTTGTTACGGAGTATGCCATGCTGCTGCCGCTCTGTGAGGCGCCCTGTTGAGTCGGAGTTAGGTATATATGAGTTATGTCCATCGTAGGCGTGGTGATTTCGCTGCTTACAGCAATGGAAGAGGTGATCAGGTACACGCCACCGTCGGGATTCGCATTGAAGATGGGCGCTGCTTCCTGTATGAGTTGCAGATGAGACATGACATTGACTGCCCAGCACTGTCAACTCGGTCAGCTGCGTTAAATCTCTCTTCTCTTCATGGTGCAATCAAATACCTTGTTCCACTCCTCGTCCGTCAACGCGTGCAGATCGGCAAATGCAGACATCTTGGTCCATCCGGCATTCGCAACGATGATATCCAGTCCTCCGAGGCTCTTGACAGTCTCCTGGACAATACGGACATTATCTTCCCTCTTCTCAGCGTCCTATCACTTGCAATGTTAATCTCCACAAGGGTGGCAGGGAGTTTGGAGTACGAGTGGTAGAGATACATACGCCCTGGACAATGAATGTCTTGACAGAGTACGACTGTAGTGAATCAGCCACTTCCTGGGCAGCGTTTGCATTGGAGAAGTAATTGATGGCAACATTGGCTCCCTCTTCGGCGAATTTCCTGCAGATGACGGCACCGAGGCCTCTAACTTGGTTGTTAGTAAACATCAGACCTGTCGTCATGGCGCAGAGAAGACGGATCTTACTGACCTGGAGCCTGCGGTGACCAAGACGTTTCTTCCTTTGAGAGAGTAAGGCATTGTAGTCGTACCAATTATACAATATCGAGAGACAATCGAACAACAAGGGTTCGTTTGTAGGTTGCCCTGGTCTTGTGTATAGGTTCTACATCTTGTCTGGGCCTCCAACCCCGCATACAATTACAGCTCCTTGTCCTTGATTAGTATGGGTGTCGATCGGTATCGGCCAATCGGGCTCTCCCTTGGCCATTTTCTCCGTAATTCTCTATCGGCCAGTTTTTTAATCAATCAGGTACTAGGGGGGTCTCAAAAACGACCGCGTTTCCCATCCCAGCACAGCTAGGACGGGGGGCACGTTGATTAGCAAAAGGGTCGTTGATTCGTAAAATACATCGACCTTAGTGCACATGCCATATAAATCAAGGTACCGATTTAATAAACCATCACTCCTGCACCTAAAAAAGCTATTTTGCGTAAATTTAGAATCGCCTTACCTCGGGGAGCAGCTTGATAGTATTTTCATAACCTAAATTGCAGATTTAGGGGTTTTTGTGGTACCTCTTGTTATATGGCATGCGCCACTCTAACCTATGTATCTTTTTTTTGCGAATCAACGGACCTTTTGCTACTCAGCATGCCCCCCGTGATAGTAAGGCTATCATGGGGAATGCGGTCGTTTTTAAGGAGGTGTCACATCAGCCGACCTATACATCCTGGTCTAACCTAACCTATGCCCCCCAGTCTATGCAATTTTTACTATATTAAAAAACCTTACCTAACCTATACTTTTTATAATCTAATTAGCTAGGATTTTTTTTTTATAAAGCATAGGTTAGCTAATCTTTATAAGCTAAAAGCTAAGTATATTTATAATATATTAACTATTTATTTCCTTTTTTTTTTAATACCTGCGCTTTAGCGCTAATAATATCTTTAATATAACTATTTTTTAATTTATTTTAAATTTATTTTATAAGTATTATAATACCTTGCCTTATAATTATGCTTATATAGTATAATATATACTAGCATTATAAAGCTAAATAACTAGCTAGTAGTAATACTAATACTAGTAAATATTAAAAAAGACTTAGCCTTTATAATTATAAAGTATATTTTTATAATATATTTATAATATATTTATAAGCTATTATTAACTTTATTTTTTTTTTATAACTAGGAGATAGGTAAGATTATTTTATTATATAAAGAGGTGTTTTATTATATACTTATTAATAGTAAAAACCTTTATCTTAATATAAGTTATTATTAATTTAATATATATATTCTAAATATATTTATAATAGCTTATTAATATAATATATAAAATCTACTATTTTCTAACCTTATAAACTTAAAGTCTTATATTATTTAAACTTATAAAGGAATATTTAAAAAGGCATAAAAAGGAATAATTAGTAATTAAAAGGTATTAAATACTATAAGTATACTATTACTTTATAATCCTTTTACTATATATTATAAATATATTACTAATATATTAAAATAAAATACTAGCATAATATTATAAAGTTACTTAATAATATTAAAAGCCTTACTTTATTACCTGCTATACTTATTAAGGCACTGCTAGTTTATAAAATCTAATAATGCCTAAGTTTTAACCTCTTTAAGCTAGAGCTGCCTATTTATAAAATAAATAGTAAAGGCTGTGTCTAAAGCAAGGTATTTATTATTAATATATTACTAATAGCTTATAAATATATTACTAATTATTAACCTACTTTAAGTAAACTATTATGCTATAAAAAAGGATATAAGTATTAGCGCTAATACTAAGTATAACTTCTATTATAGCCTTTTAAAAAGTAATAAGTTAAATAAATATATTATATTTATAATATATTACTAAGCTATTACTAATATATTATAGCTAAGTATTTACTAAAACTAGCTACTTATAATTATATAGTTTAAATATACTTTTAATAACTTGCTAAGGAGTTTTTAATTAAAGTGTTTAATAATACTAGCTTTAGCTTAAAAGTAAAGGAGGATAAAGAGGAAGTAGTAAATAAGTAATTTATTATAAATAGATTATAAATATATTATAATCTTATATCTCTTTAAGGCATATTATTTAGCCTAAATACCTAGTTAGTAAATAATTTTATAATATATTTAAAATATATTACTATTTTACTACTTTTTACCTTTATAAATAATATATAATTTTAAAATAGTAAATATAGTCTTTTAGTAATTATAATTATAATATACCCTATTTATAATAAAATATAAAAGAAGATATATTAAAAGATAGTAATATTACTATAATATATTTATAATATATTACTAGAATTATAAAATGCTATTTAAGTCTTTTTTTTTTAATAAAGCTTATAGCTTTAGTCTTTTAACCTTAAGCTATAAAATATCTTGCTAAAGTTATAAGTTATAATTATTTACTTATAACCTTAACTAACTAGATTATTATATTAATAAAAGCCTATAATAGTTTAATAAGGCATTTAAAATATATTACTTTTATCTTATAGCTAGAATACTTAATAATAATAATTATAAGCAGGTAAGGATAGTAAATAGTAGTAATAATAAGAACTAGATATTACTAATACTTAATCTTAGTATTATAGCTATATTATTATTATTTAATATATTAAATAGTAATAAATAGTCTTATATATATTACTTTTTTATAATATATTAATAATATATTATAAATATATTAAAAATACTTATACTTTTGCTTATTTATATTTTTAAATTATCCTTATAAAAATATATTATAATATAATATATAAATACTAAAGAAAGTAGTTATCTTACTTACTTAAAGCTTATTAAGGTCTTACTAGGCATTCTTAAAGTAATATATTAATAATATATTATATATATATTACTATAACTTAATAAAGCTTTATATAAACTTACTTTTAAATTATAATAACTAAAGTAGTATAATAGCCACTTATTTAATAAAAGGCCTTATAAAAGACTTTTATATAGTTTATATAGCTTTTATAATAATTTTACTATACTTTTATTATATTAAAAAAAGTAAAGTATAGTTTATTTATAATAATATCTCTTACTTTATATTCTACTTATTTTTTTAATACTAGGTAGGCTAACTAGTTAGTAATTTATTATAAATATATTATAAATATAATAAGAATTAAAAGTACTTACTTACTTAAACTTATACTAAAAGGTCTATATAATTATTAGCAGTTAAGCACTTTAATAACCCTTTTATAATATAATAAAATAAGCTAATATCTTTATTTATATTATTAATCTTATATATTATTATTTTTAAAAGGTAGATTAGTAATATATTTTATATAAATTAAAAATGCATTTTATAAGCTTTTACCTAGCTTATGCTTATAGTAAATAATATATAGTTAAATACTATATTAAATATGCTATTTTTAATTATATAAGAGGTTAATATCTTAAAAATAATAACTAAATTTTATTAAAAGAGTAAATATATTAATAATATATATATAATATATTATAGTATAATATATACTAATAATATTTAAGATATTTTAATTAAGTATAATACTATATATCTTTTTATAATAAATATGCTCTTACTTTAATATAAAGTAGTATTTCTCTTTAATAAACTTAAATATAGTCTTATATATAAAGTAATAAGCTATATATATTTTACTAACTATAATAATTTATAATAAAAGGAGGACTAGTAATAATATATTAGTAATATATTAATAATATATTATAAATAACTTACTTTATTAACTTTTCTTACTATAATATAATTATATAACCTCCTTCTTTTTATTTATTAAGTGCTTAAAGTTTATATTAACTTAAAAGGTTTTAATATATTTAAAAAGCTTAATTTACTTTTTATAAAAGAGTATAATAAGTATATTAATACTATTATTATAAAAGAACTAGATATACTATAGTAATATATTAGTTATATATTTATAATATATTAGTAATAAATTATAAATAACTTACTTAATTTAAATCTTTCTTAGTTTTTAAGTACTTATACTATATGCTTAATCTACTAGACCTAAATAGCTAATATATCTCTTAATAGTATTTAAGTATAGCTATTAGTTAATTATTAATTATAAGGCTTAAATAAAAGTTAGCTAAGGTCTTTTTTTAATATTATTATAATAAATACTAAATACCTTAAAACCTTTTTTAATTTTTTATTATAATATATTAATAATAAATTTTAAATATATTAGTAAATTATTAGTAATATATTACTTAATATAATATAATTTATATTATTAGTATTAATAATCTGCTATAGCTTTACTATAAGATAATAAAGAACCTTTAATAGTAGTAGTAAAGGGTATATATAAATTTTATAAAAAGATATAGTAAATAATACTATATTTTAATTATATAAAATAAAAAAGTAATATATAATTAAACACTTAAGTTACTTAATTATACCTCTGCTATATAGAATATAAGTAGTTATTAAAAATAGATTAATAGTGTATTATTAATATATTATAAATATATTTAAGATAACTTATTATATATCTTTTTTTAGCAGCTGTTATAATTAACTATAGTATATATCTTTAATATAAAAAGGTTATTACTGCTTCTTATAGTATTTATAAAGATCTTTTATATATATAAAATAAATAGCTAGTATACTAGCTTAATAAGTGTTTTATAATAGTATAGGTTTTTAATATAATTAATATATTATATAAATACTATCTTTTTAATTATAATAGCCTATAATATATTAATAATATATTAATAATATATTATAAATAAAGTACTTGCATTTTCTTTTAATTATATAATTTAAGGCAGGTAAAAGTCTTTTTATATAAACCTTTTATATTTATAAGCCTTTTTCTTATTATAATCTGCTAAAATAGTATAGGCCTAGCTATAAAAAGGTATTATATTAGTAACTTATTATAAATTTATTATAAATATATTACTAACTTAAGTACTTTTTACTTAGTACTTAGTTAAGATAGCTATGCTTAATGCTTTTACTACCTTACTTAATATTTTTTTATAACCTTAAAATAGTAAAAGTTATATAGTATTAGGTTAAGATATTAATAAACCTTAACACTTATATAATAAAACTTATAATATATTACTATAGCTAAGTTTAAAAACTATAATATACTCTTCCTTCTTAGCTTTTTTACTTTAAAATAATACTAAATTTATTATATATTAGTAAAGTATTATAAATATATTACTAAGGCATTATACTTATATTATTTTAAAAATATTAGCATTAAGCATTTATTAGCTAATTTAAGAATATTAAATAAGCTATGCCTAGCTTTAATAAAATTAGCTATTTAAGGATATATATTATATAAATAATCTTATTTATTATAATAGCTATAATTTATTAACCTTTATAACTAAATTAAATAAGGTTTAATAATAGCAGTATACTGCTTAATGCTTTAATTTTACTAGGCTTTTTTAAAAGATTATTAAGCTATTATAATTCTTATATAATATATTAGTAATAGTATATAAATAAATTATAAATATATTATACTTATATAATAACTTCTCTTTACTAAAGTAGAAATTAAAAGTAATAGTATATTAAGCTTATTAAGTATATTAAATTAACTATTATTATTAAAAAGACTAGCAGCAGTTTTAAAAGAATCTATTATTAATATATTAATAATAGATTTTATAAAAAAAATATAAAAGATAGTTTACTAAACTTAAACCTTATATATAAAATATATATAACTTTTAGCTTATAAAGATTAGTTAACCTATGCTTTATAAAAAAAAAATCCTAGCTAATTAGATTATAAAGAGCATAGGTTAGGTAAGGTTTTTTAATATAGTAAAAATCATGCAGACTGGGGGGCATGGGTTAGGTTAGACCAGGATGCATGGGTCGGCTGATATGACACCTCTTTTTAAGACCCCCCTAGTACGCGTAGGTAGGGGATAATTTGGTCAAGTTAATGTCTCTGTCATTTGGCGATAATCTGCTGGCCGAGCATTGACCGAATGACACCCCGCCGTGGTTATCATCCAGTTACGTTTTGCGACTCATTGTCTCGCAAGAAAACTAGACAGAGCATTCATGAGGAGACCGCTTCCTGTACGCGGTTGCTGTTCTATCTGGGATAGCCAAGACGTTTATATATGCTATAAGAGTCAAATTCTTCAACGAGGCTTTTGTTCTTTACCGCAGGAGTTGACTGCATTCAATGCATGGTAACAACATCTCTCGGCGGACCATCAATTACTGCTGCACAGGCTCCAAATATCCAACCGTAAAAGTCTCCTCCTTCGGATTCTGCCACTCCAGCTTCTTCACCTCCCTCGTCTGATCAAATTGCAGCGATCCATACCGCAAATACGCGGCAAACGTCCCCTCCTCATGATCCCTGTCCCGATACTCATCCGCATCCCACAAGTCAGCCAGCATCTTCACCTTCAACCCCTCACCACCCGGTCCATGCGGGAACTTGAGCATGGCCGTCTTCGCCAGCAGGGTATTCACAAACTCCTCGGCTTCATGCCACTGCTCATTCACAACCGCGCCCTCTCCAGAGCGCTTCAGGGAAAGAAGGCGGAACTGCTTCTCCACGTCCCATTTCGTGATGATCTGGGCATAGAGCATCTCGTCCGCCGCGTCAAAGATGAGCATGTGCTTGTCGTACCATTCCGGGCCATTGAAGCCGTCGTTGGGATCGACGAGTTTGCGGATCCGCTCGCCGCACAGATAATGCGCCACGTAGTCGGAGAAGAAGACGGGATCAAAGTTGACGTCGTCCTCCAGGTTGACCGTGGACATGTCAGGTTTAAACAGAGGCAGATGCCGGAGCAGGGGATGCTTGTGGAATCCGGTTGCGTTAGTGACTCCGTCTTCCCACAGCGCGAGATAGACGTTGTGCCATCTCTTGATGAATGGATTGCCGCTCTTGGTGCCTAGGAATCCGTTGAGAGGGGTGTAAGTGCCCGGCAAGTGCATCAATGCCACCGCACTCAGTTCATACGGCGACTCCGGGTCCTCGATGCGCTTCCAGCAGATATCGTCGACGTGCCGCAGCAGAATGAGGCCCACGTCCATCCACACGCCGCCGTATTTCCACAGTAACGGTAGACGAACCAAGTCTCCCATGTGAGCCTTGTGGCCATCCATCGTGCCCTCGAGGAACGCCTTCGGGAAGTACGACTCCTCGACGTAGTTCAAGACGTTGGTCTCTGAGCCGTCTAGTCGGTCAACAATGTGGACGGTCCACTCGGGGCCCAAGCGACGGACCCAGTTGATGACGTTCCGCTGTGTCCAAGGCTTCATATTGGCGAAACCATTGTGCCAGAAACCCCAGATGTTCTTTTCCGAAGTCACGGGATGGCGCTTCTGGAGCCATGCCGCGATTTCCGCGTCCGTTCGATGATCGAGCTTGTCGGGGGATAGGAGTGTTATTCCATCGGGGAGTGTCTCCGGTAGGTATTGTTTTGGGACATCTACTGGGATGTCGACAATCGTCGAGCGTGCACTCGCTTTATCATCAAGCATGGCTGTTTTTCTGTGTTGGCGTATCTCGAGAATGCGTTGATCCAGGTCCCAAGGCATCCACTGGCCTGTTTGATCCTGCTTAACTTATACTATTCCCCTCTCCCGTCCACGCGTGTTACGTTCTCCTTGGTAGTACACATGTACGTCTGCGCTGGTACGACAGACGCCTCACGAAATGGGTAACGTTGCAGCTCCGTACAACATTATACAATCTTGGAGTTTCATTCCGCGCAGCAGGATTTTGCACCAATTGCGCAATAAGTGAGATCTCGGCCAGACATGGGGGTGCCGGCCGAAGCTGACGGTGGCTGGGATATTGTGCATCTCAGATAGGAACAAGCAGTGGATGTATGTAACATCTCGTTGTTGAGCCAGCCGTTACTGGTATGGAAGTGAACAGGTAACATCCTGCATGTCAGCCACGCCGAATCCTATACCCATTAGATCAACTACTAAACCAATATTGCGGCGGTTGCAACAATCCAGTAGAAGGATTCCCAGGGCAGTGTGTCAACGAGCTTACTATCGTTGTCGTATGTTCCACTTTATATGCAGATGCTGTGGATCGAGTAAGACGAGAGGCACTGTACGAGGCAATCATCTCAGCTCGATATCTCGATGCTCGGTATGGTGCTCGACGCTTGGTCGTTGCTCGAGTTCCCGTCGTACTACGTCGCACAAGAGATGTTCTTCTGTCATTGGCCAGAAGCAGCGTGCCATTGTAAGATCGGAATTTGTATCTCGCTGAGACCATGACTGTCCTTTGAGATAATGTCGCGGTATTAACGTAAGGATTAGTCGAGTAAGCGGAAGTATATGAGTTTGGCTTGTGGGTTTGGACATCGGGCATGTGGCTCGACTATAAAGAGTTCCTGACCATGAGTATAGTATCTGCCTTGACGTGATCCTCAATGTGCTCGTCACCAATCTTTATCAGGGCATGCCCCCTCATTGTTTGCTTAGTAGAGTCTGTGTGTCGATATCGATGATGGTTGACTTCTTTGGCATGCGCTTATGATCAAGGGGTATTTCCACATCATCTCCGCATCATCTCCGCAAAAGGTCGTCGAAATCTCACTTTGTGTGCGCTTTAACAGCATTCAGTGGGAAGAGAAAGAAGAAGAAGCAAACTCAATCGCCATCTCAGCACAAAGAAAAGACATGACATCTCAAAGCATTGGCCGGCCCTTGGCTCTGTCGTTCTGTGCCTTGATCTTCAGCAGATATTCCAGATATCTCCGGGCGGAGAGTCGGAGTTATGCTACCCTTGCCGCGGACGGACCACTAGTTGTAGGATCAACCGGGCGGTCCCTTGAACTTATGCAAGTGGCTGGCGGGATGGCGTTTGGGTGATCATGCCCCAAAATCTCACTCCGCATTCCGTGGGTTTTGCAGCAGCCACAAGTGCGACTCGAGGCCGTGTCTGGGGACCCAATTCCGTATTCCGAGGGGATGTTAAACTACTGCTTCAGATAGAGGAAACTGGATAGTCGACTTGAACTGGCGATTGATCATGCCATGAGCGCTACTTAGTATGTACTGCTTATCAATCTGTGACCAATATGTCAATTTGGAGAAACCTCACCGCATGACGAGGACGAATCAGAGGGCCTAGCGAGCATCTCCAAATCCTTCGCTTAAGTCGCCGTGATGCCAGGATTTCCTCATCCATCTGGAGTTGCATCTCCATCGGCCGCATAACGCATTTGACTCCGAGTCTCCGAGTCCGAGGGCCCGCATTTGTCAGCGGTCTTGTTTCGCTCGAACCTCCTAGATATGCTGCCCCTCCTTAGGGGGGAAGTGATGCCATTGTCGGCATTATAGCAAACAGCCGAGCGTGGAGAATACTGAGAATGATTGGCAGATGCGGAGCAGAAATGTACGAGAGCCACAAAACACGTCAATGACTTGCCAATTTATAAGCAGAGTGTGAAGATGCGTACTTCTAAGCAGGAATATATTAGTTGGGTGATGCCAACGGTGTTGAAGGAACAAATGACAATTGGAGCCCTTCTGTCAGTTGACTAGATTCAGACTGCCGAAGTATTCTGAAAGCAAACACGGTAAACTACTTAGACAATATGCCGAAATCACCAGTTGAGATTGTCCTGGGAGTCGCCAGTGTAAGTTAAGCCTCAGGAATGTCACTCAATGAGCACCCGTTGAAGAGTCTCTCGTCAGGTCGGCGACAAATCTCTCGACCCAACAGTCCGATACGACACCCCGGAAGAAGTCGAAGCATTCCTCAACGCCTTCTACGAGCGAGGCTACCGCCAGATTGACACCGCCAGGAGCTACTCGCCACACGCGCCCAAGTCCAGCGAGCCTCGCCTCGGCGCCGTCAACGTCGGAGAGCGCTTCCAGATTGGCACCAAGGTCCTATCCCGCCCGGAAGGAGCTCACAAAAAGGAAAGGGCCTGGCTAAGATGACACATGGGTTAACGGACCCCCTTGGTTAATGGACCGCCCTGCTAGCGCAGAGCTCTGATTGGCTGATGAGCAATGTACTCTGCAGCTCGCGGCTGCCCCGCTAGAGGTTTCTCATTGGCTGATGCATGCCAAGCCTGCGCTAATCCCGATGCGCATTATCTTATCAAGCGCAATCTAATCGATAAGATAACATTTCAACCAGTCGATAAGACTGGATAAGCCAGTCCGGCCCATTTTTCTTATCGCACGCTCGGCACGTGACCCTTGTGTGGCTGTTTTTGATTGGCTGTGCCTCGCGGTGTGTGGGTCCTGCTGTCCGATTGGATCGCTGAGGCAGAGGTACCGAAGCCCGCACACAGCCCGGATAGGTCTAGCGCATCATGTGACAGCCAGATTTGACCCAATCGGATTATCTGAAAAGGCGGGTTTGCCGGGGGGGTCCATTAACCAAGGGGGTCCGTTAACCCATGTGTCATCTTATCCAGCACCATAACTTTTAGTAGCCAGCACTATAAGTGTGGCTAGGGAGGCGTTAGACGCTAGTGTTAGTATTCCCTAGCAACTTACTAGCTAATCTAGATATTAATGTCTAATAGTGCCTAATACTAGCTTGCACTTATAGCTATATATATATATAACACTTAGCTATATTTTATTTATTTATAAAGCTATTCCTAATTTATTTATATTAAAAGAAAGCTATTCTTTAGCAGCTTTATTAGCCTTAGCCTTTTTAGTATTTTCCTTAGTCTTAGTTAAGGAATTATTATTTATACTACTAGTGCTATTTTTATTAATTAATATAAGCTTTTTTAATAACTACTATAGTAATAGCTATTATATAAGAATATTAAGCTTTTAATTAATATTTTATAATAGCTACTAGGTTTTTAAAGGTATTTTTAACTTAGGGTTTAAGTTTAGCACTAGGCCTAGGCTTAGACTTAGACTTAGACTTAGGCTGCTGCTACTACTACTACTACTATTAAAAATAATAATAATATTATTAGCGCTAAGGCTAGGGCCAGGCTTATTATTTTTAACCTCTTTTAACTGTATTAATGCCTTTTAGTATAACCTCTATATCTTAGTGCTGGCTTTATAAGTATTATTTTTATTTACTAAAAGCAGCCCTTTTACTATATTTAAAATTAAAGCCTTAAATAAGTTTATAGCAGCTAGTGCTATTAATACTAGGGCTAGGGCTAGCAGTAGTGCTGTCTGCTTTATAAGAATAATCTTATTAGCTATTACTGCTGCTACTATATTAGCCTTAGCTTTTTTAATTACTAATATAAATTTAAATATAATAGGCTTCTTTTAAGATTTTATTAATAGTGCTAGACTAAGGGCACCCTTAAGTCTGCCCTTAGCCTTAATAATAGCTAGATTAAGGATAGGCTTTAATAATATTTAATGCCTAGGATTATAATACTAATACTAGTAGTAGTGTATTTTATTAACTTAAAGCAGCAGCTTTTACTACTGCTAGTAATAAAGGATATATTTATAAAGTAGCCTATATATAACCTAGATTATATATAAAAGGTAGGGGGTTATTAATAGCTATTTAAGATTACTGCTAATACTCTTAAGCTTATTAATAAGTATTTATAGCGCTATAGGCATTATTTTTATATATATAAGAGAAAAAAAATTACTTATAATATTAAATAAGACTTTATTTTTATATTTAGCCTATTTAGTTTAAATAGCAGTATTTTATATTTTTTAAAATAGCTCTAGCTTTTAAAAAGCTATAGCTAAGTCTCCTTAATTAAACTAAAGGAAGCATTTAATAGCAGTATATATAAATTTAATAATTAATATTATATAATAGCTAAAGTATATAAGTTAGTTAACTTTATAGTTAATAATCTTAGACTTTTATAGTATTAGCTATATTATTATTATATAACTTATAGTAGCTGCTAAGTAGGTATTAAAAAGCTAGAATACCTTTAGCTGCTTATTATAAGTCTTAGTATTCTTATTATTAATAAGCTTATTAAAATTATTAAGAAAATATTAAAAAGACTTATGCTATTAAATTTAGCTATTAATTTTAATAGCCTTAAGGAAGAAGCCCTTATACTTAGCTAAGATATTTATATTAATATGCTAATAGTATAAGATATATAATATCTCCCTTATAGCTAAATTCTTATCTTAGGCCTTTATTTAAGTAAGCTTATAATTTATTATAATTATTATTAAAAGTAAAATGCCTTTTTTTTTAAATAGCTAGATAAAATAATTAATAGCCTAATTATAAAATGCCTTGTCTTTTATACTAAGGAAAGTAGCAGTAACTTAAAATATCTTTTTTATTTTAGTTATACTATAAATATTAAATAATAGTATATTAAAGTAATTAGTCTTATATATTAAGTTATAAAGAATAATATTAAGATATTATTAAAAAAGCTTAAGTCTTAACTATAATAAGATAAATAAATTAACTATATAGCTGCTATTATCTTTTTAATTAAAGAAGATATAATCCTTTTTATTTTATAGCTATTAAAAAAGCTATTTAATAAAAGTGCAGCTATTAAGTTTATTATAGCAGTAGTAGTAAAAAAGGTTATATATATTAAACTAGATAATAAGCTTAATATTAAGATTATTATTACTTTATAATTATATAAGGATTTATAATAGTTTAATACTAGCATTTTAATTAAAAATAATATTAGTCTTCCTTTTTAAAATGCTATCCTTTTTAAAGCTAGGTATTACTCTTAGCTTAAGTAATAAATAGTTATATTAGTTAGCCTTATTATTATTAATATACTTTAAGCACTAAGGCTTAGTGCTAGCACTTTTTTATAATTATATATTAATATAAAAAGAGTAACTAGTTATTTAAGTGCTAGTTTTTTATCTCCTTAACTTATATAGATTTTTATTAGCCTAGGAGATATAAGGCTAGCCTTTACTATAGTATATTATAATTATATAAAAATTTATAGTATTTAAATACTTAAAGTGTATAATAAGGTTATAGCTATTAAATTTTCTAACTAACTTAAAATAATTAAAGGCATTTTGCTAAGTATAAAAAAAAAGCTAAAGATATAGTTTATAATAATATACTTAGCTTATAAATAGCTTTAAGATTAAAGGAGTAATAAGCGTTTAAAATTAAGGTATATACTATAGCAGTGTACTATAAATAGCTTTAAGTATACAGCTTATATATCTACTATATAAGCATAAGCTATCTATTATTTATATGCAAGCTAGTATTAGGCACTGTTAGATATTAATATCTAGATTAGCTAGTAAGTTGCTAGGGAATACTAATACTGGCGTCTAATGCCTCCTTAGCCATACTTGTGGTGCTGGCTACTAAAAGTTATAGTGCCGGATAGCCAGGCCTAAAGGAAAAGGTCGAGGAGAGCATCAATGGCTCGCTCGAGGACCTAAAGGTCTCCCAGGTGGACATTATATACCTGCATGCGCCGGACCGGACCGTCCCCTTTGAGGAGACGGCAGAGGCCATTGACAAGGCCTACCGAGAGGGAAAGTTTAAGCGCTTTGGGCTGTCCAACTACACGGCTGAGGAAGTTGAGCGGTTTATCAAGATTAGCGAGGAGCGAGGATTTGTGAAGCCGACTGTGTATCAGGGGCAGTATAACCCGATTGTGAGGACAGGCGAAAAGGAGCTGTTTCCCGTGTTGCGAAAGCATGGCATTTCTTTCTACGCCTGGAGGTATGTTTCATTAACCTCGCGAGACCTGAGAGCGAAACTGACTTCGTTCGTAAAACAGTCCTGGAGCTGCCGGCTTCTTCAGCGGAAACCACAAGAACCCTCAGCCCGGAAGCCGATACGACCCCTCGGTGAGCCTCTCTCCATGTTCATAAAGACTGCTTGTGACCGTAAAATGCTGATTGTTCGTTCCCAGCACGTAATCGGCAAAATGTACAACTCATGGTATCGCAAACCCAAGACCGAGGCCGCCGCCGATAAAGTGCGAGAAGTCGCCGCCAAGCACGGCATCTCTGGCCACGCAGCCTCTCTTCGATGGACGGCCCATCACGGTGCTCTTTCTGCCGAGCATGGAGATGCAATTGTAATTGGAGCTTCGAGCATTGCGCAGTTGAACGAGAATTTGGATATCTTTGAGCAGGGGCCGCTGCCGCAGGATGTTGTTGATGCGGTCAACGCCGTTGCGGAGGAGATTGGCGAAGATGCCATTCCTTATTACTTTTGAGTCCCCTCAAGGTAACAATGCATGAAGCTGTTCTATCAGATTGCCATAGTTCAAACAGTGCATATCATTGAGAATCATTATACAGACCACAATTGAGCGAGACAGAAGAAAGTGAACGGGCGTACCCCAGTCTCGGCTTTCGATCTGGCGTTAGAATTGACGCATAATTTGGAATGCGAGAAAATAGAAAATGAAAAAATGCATTTACACATGATCAAGGCAAACGAGCCCAGTCAATCTAATGCCATAAGATTGGTAGTGTTCATGGTTCATGCCCCCAATTTTCACGCTCCCTCTAGGGTAGCTTGCAGCGTGACGCACATGCTTGAAGCTGCACGTGACTTCGTATCATGTCGCGTTAATTGCCAAACGGCATCGCGTCTCCCATCGTGAGTCGCCAAACTTCAAACGCCATCATCGCCAATCTAGAGCGTGAAATTTAGCATCTTTTCTTTCGTTTAGACTTGCAGTTGATGGCAACTCGGATATAGAGACATCATACGGGCGACACGCCATCTGCCAACATGCCCGAATTCCCTGGTAAGCTCCAGCAACCCAGGCATCACAGCTTGACGCCCCGCTCACGGTTTGGCAGAGGCAGACACAATCCGCATTCTGGTTGCGACGGACAACCATGTCGGCTACGAGGAGCGAGATGCCATTCGCAAGGACGACAGCTGGCGGACGTTTGACGAGATCATGACCATTGCCCGCACCGAAGACGTTTGTTGCTGCCTGCTTCTGTTTGTCCCGTCACAGCTCACGCATCATCGCAGGTCGACATGGTGCTGCTCGCCGGCGATCTGTTCCACGACAACAAGCCCTCCCGCAAATCCCTCTACCAAGTCATGCGAACGCTACGGAAGAACTGCCTTGGCATGAAGCCGTGCCCGCTCGAGTTCCTGTCAGACCCCGCCGACGTCTTCGAGGGCGCATTTCCCCACGTCAACTACGAAGACCCCGACATCAACGTCTCCATCCCTGTCTTTTCCATTCACGGCAACCACGACGACCCCTCGGGCGATGGCAACTACTGCTCGCTCGATCTGTTGCAGGCGGCGGGCCTCCTCAACTACTATGGCAGAGTGGCCGAGGTCGATAATATCGAGGCAAAGCCCATTCTGCTACAGAAAGGAGATACCAAGCTTGCGTTGTACGGGCTGAGCAACGTTCGAGACGAGCGAATGTTCAGGACGTTCAGAGACCACAAAGTCAAGTGGTTCCGCCCCGGCCAACAGACGGGCGAGTGGTTCAACCTCCTCGCCGTCCACCAAAACCACCACGCACATACGGCGACGTCATACTTGCCCGAGAACGCGCTTCCCGATTGGCTCGACCTCATCGTTTGGGGGCACGAGCACGAGTGTCTGATCGATCCGACCAAGAATCCAGAGACGGGATTTCACGTAATGCAGCCCGGATCGTCAGTCGCCACATCTCTAGTCCCGGGAGAGGCCGTACAAAAGCACGTCGCCGTCGTCAACGTGAATAGCAAAACATTCAAGGTCGACAAAATTCCTCTCAAGACGGTGCGGCCGTTTGTCACCAAGGAAATCGCGCTCTCTCAGGAGAAACGCTTCAAAGGGCTGGACAAGAAAAAGGACAACAAGCATGAGGTCACGTTACGGCTGATGGAGATTGTCGAGGAGATGATTGCCACCGCAAACGCAGAGTGGGAGGCCATTCAGACAGACGAGGAGGCCTTGGAAGAGCGACCGCTGCCGCTGATCCGCCTCAAGGTTGAGTATACCGCACCCGAGGGTGGCGAGTTCGAGTGTGAAAACCCACAGCGCTTTTCCAACCGATTCCTGGGAAAAGTCGCCAATACCAATGATGTGGTGTATTTCTATAGGAATAAGAAGTCGGCCTCGCGTGAGTCACATCTATCAAAGCTGCTGTCCAGCCTGTCGCTAACTATTCTACAGGAACAAAAGCGGCTAACCCGGCTGAGATCCTCGAGTCATTGGGCGACGACGCCACTGAAATGGTCAAAGTGGAAAACCTCGTCAATCAGCTGCTCGCGAAACAGTCCCTCAAAGTCCTGCCACAGGGTCCTTTTGGCGAGGCAGTTAATCAGTTCGTCGCCAAGGATGATAAGCATGCGATGGAGCTCTTTGTGTCGCAACACCTTTCGGGCCAGGTGAAGCAAATGCTGGGTCTCGAATCGGATGACGAGGACCTGAACAACGCCATGGAACTTTACAAGCAGAGGATGGAGCAGCGGATGGCCACTGCCGGCAGCATGCGCAAAACGGCACCGCAGGAACGAAAGAGAGTGCTGAAGCCCAAGCCAAACTCATGGGACTCAGATTTCGATGGTAACTGGGAAGACGAGCCGAACGCGTGGGAATATGAAGACGTCACAGAAGAAGACGAACCGCTAGCAAGGCCTCGGGCGGCGGCGCGTTCCTCGAGAGAGACGGTGCAGGATGACGAAATGTTGGATGTAGAGGAAGATGAGCCGCCACCAGCAAAGACGAAGAAAGCGACAACACGCGCTACAAAGGCTCCGGCCAAGAAAGCCCCTGCCAAGAAAGCCCCTGCCAAGAAAACACCAGCCAAGAAAACACCAGCCCGACGTGGCCGCGATCCCTTTGAGGACAGCGAAGAGGAAGAAGAGTCGCAGCAGGAGTACGACGTGGTGATGGACTCTGAGGCGGAAGAGGAAGCACCGCCGCCGCCATATACAGCTGCACGGACTTCTGGGCGAGGGCGGAATGCGAAACCTGCGGCGGCCGCCAGCAAGCCCGCGCCGACGAGGAAAACGCCGGCAAGGGGCGCTGCGGCCAAGACGCGGCAGACGAAGCTCAATTTCTCACAGGGAGCGACGCAGGACAAGGCGCTGGAGATTAGCGATGACGAGGTCTCGGACGATGATGCGTTTGAGCCGGCGCCGGTGGCCAGTCGGACGAGAAAGAGGTGATGAGACTCGGAGAGTGTTTTTGTCTTGCCTCGAAGCATGCGTTGTTGATGATGTAAATGAACGCTGCATCAGCTCGGAATATGAGTGGCTATGACTCGAAATATCACCACCTCGTCTACCTTTTGTATACCATTTGCAACCAGTGATGCTTCAAAAAAGAATTGGCGTCTCCTACGTTTGATCCTACCTCTTCACATCACATAGAAGACCTCTAGGTGAGAGAACTGATCAAAAAACGCAAAAAAAGAATTCACAATTTTGAACTGCTGGCGGTCTCTCCCGCCGGGAATTGAACCCGGGTCTCAAGCGTGACAAGCTTGCATACTGACCACTATACTACGGAAGATGTTTACCTGCGCTTTTAGCGCCGGTGTAGCGGATCAGATCCAGTTGCTTTGGGTCGGACTATTGGTTTATATAAACCCTTCGCCAGCCAAGTATTGTCGTTTTTGACTTCAACCATGATACTCTCTTCGAGCCGCGGGCGGCAGGATTGAGAGGTTCATGGGACAAGATAAAATCTGAAGATGGACAGGTCATTAATTTACTTCACTTGAAGGATGTTGCAGGTTCTGTCGGCCTCCAAGAGGAGACCTGATCTGCAGGACCATTGGAACCCGTTCGAATTCCCCACGCAAACGTCGCACCCGAGTTATGATCAGACTCGCCGATTGACTCATCTTCATGCTGTCAGTGGAGTAGAGACGCCCGGGATCCTCCCAGCAACCACCGGGACATCGCATAGGGGCCGACCGACTTCCGTTGGTTATATTCACACTCTGATCAACGTCCTGGAAAACCCATTACAGCCCTTTTCCTGTTTTCGACTCTTCATAACGTTGCAATTGCGTCTGTCCTTCACATGATGCACCCCCCTTCGAAGCCAGAACAGGAGGCCATCGTGTTGTTGCCGACCGCCACGGTCCCCAGCTACCTTCAAACTGTCATTGGCAAGCGATCACCAATCTCCGTTGATATTGAAGAATTTCGCGGCCTTCCGTACGCCCATGTGCCGGGAAGATGGGAGCACTCGCGTCTCAGGGACTGTTTGCCTCGTGACATATTTGATGCTACCGAAAACGGGTAAAGCTCACACATCATCCATCAAAAATACTTGACATAACGGGAGTGCATCCCGTCAACTAATGCGTCTTGATCGACCTGAAGGCCTCGATGTCCCGCACCAGGTTCGCCTGATGCAAGTGTCTTTCAATCATACCTGCCATTCCCCAACGACCGCGAGGACGAGTTTGAATGTCTGAACCTCCTCATCGTGCGCCCGAGCAAGGCTGCGCTGGCAAAGCATGGCTTGGACGCCGAGGTACTCAAACTGCCTGTGCTTGTTTATATTCATGGAGGAGGCTTTGCAGATGGTGCGGCCACGAGTCCGGTGCACGGTAAGTACGGGGCTTCAACGATCACGTTCACGTCCCATATCGAGTGATTATTGAAAGAGAAGCTTCTCATCCAAGTACGTCTTCCCAGATCCTGCCCGGCTTGTTCTTCGTAGCCTTTCGAAGAAAACACCCTTCATCATGGTGGCTATCAATTATCGTCTCAACATATTTGGCTTCGGGGCCTCATCCGACATGCTCGCTGCGCAAAGCAGTCATGCCACCATCAAAGGCGTCAACTTTGGCCTTCGAGATCAAAAACTTGCCCTGATCTGGATCCAGCGCAACATCGCTGCCTTTGGCGGAGACGAAGACAAGGTCACAATCATGGGCCATTCCGCAGGTGCCATCTCGTGCCACGTCCACCTCCTCGAGGCCGAGCTCGACACTAAGAGACCGCTATTTCGCAAGGCTTTCATCTTGTCGGGTGCGTGGGGAGGTCTCGACTTCCGCTCGCTAGCAATAGCAGACGAGCGCTGGGCAGACTTGTGTCGCTTGTGGGCGGTCCAAGATGAAAGTCCGAGGGACCGCCTCAACATGCTGAAGAGGATCCCCGTAAAAGATCTGCTTCGTAGTGTCTCAGATCTGCACTGGAGGTTCTTCATCCTCGTTGTTGATGAGCTGACCATCAGGACAAGCAACCGGGACTGCGAGGCTTCCTTTCACTTCGGGCATGATGGAATGGACAACCAAGTCAAAGGGCCCTCCGATGAGCAAATCCAAGTCGTGCTTAGCACGGCGTCCCACGAGTTCAGCGGCTTCGCTCGCATGGCGAACTGGGACTACGACAAGTTCCGTTCTCTTTTCGCCTCCTGCTATCCATCAGAGGCGGCGGCCGAGAACGTCCTTCAGGCTTACAATGTCTTGCACACAACATCCCCTGAGGATCTCCTCGAGGGCTTCGGTCAGTTCATCTCTGATGCTACAATGTGCCTCAGAATACGCCGTGCAGGCAAGTTTCTCAAGGCCCACCGTGGGCAGCAAGCCCTCCTCAGTGGCCAGGACGCGAACCGCGTGGGCGTGAAGTATTGTCACTTTGAATTCGGTAATCCCTTTCTGGGCCCCTCACACAACGTCGCACACCATGGTGTTGAGCTGATCTACCTCTTTGGGAATTTCCACGAGGCGTTGGAGAAGGCTGACAAGGGGATTCTGGAAGGCTACGTCGATCCCAGTGAGAAGGCTGCTGATGCTGCTGCTTCTCAAGCTTCACCTGCCGCTGGGGTTATGGAGTACAGCAAGTCAAACATTGAATTGAGCAACGAGTTGCAGGACAAAGTCGTTCAGTTCATCGTGGAAGACAACGAAGAAACCGCCGAGCGCGCAAATGCCGATGAGATTACGACATATTGTCCGGACCGATCAACGCGAGTTGAGAGTTGGACTCGCAGCCAGAAATGGAGGGCAAAAGAAAAGAGATATGAGGTTTTGGAGGCTGACATGGATTCTATGCTAGCTGCCACCAGGAAGCTTGTAGGGAGCGTTCTCGATATGGCCTTGGACTGAATTTCGTCCAACTCCTTCGTCGACAAGATTGAGATTTGGATTGCGATTCCGTGGTCCTGGTCAGAGCGGCTCTTGGGTTCGACATCACCTTGCTGCCGCCATTCAACTGCAAGCGTCTTCTCATAAATTCCCTTATACAAGTTCCAACCCGGCCGTATATTAGCGAGATGATTTTCCTTTATAACGCCGTTCTTTTGTCTCCTCGAATTTTGGGCCTAATTCCCAACAGTCGGATGTATTGCCACTCTAGAGCCTTGCCCTCCCTGCATAGACATTATGCACTGCTCAGCCTGATCGAAGTCGTACCCAATCGTTACCCAATCATAAACGACGTGAGGGCAGTTAAGCGCCTTAAGACGCCACTGGGCGTGTCAGTGGTGGACAAGGTGGTATCGCTTCTGCCCTGTTTCAATCCAACACACATGCTGCCGTTCTGCGCTTGTTTGTATCTCAACTCTTACTGGCTCGTCATCATTCGGTGAGCTGAAAAGCCGTGCATGGGAGCTCGCCATTGATGCCCAAACGAGAGGCGACACGTAGCTCAGCCTCAGCTGTGCTCTTCGCCGCAGGATCTCCGCACCAAGTCCCCTCCTCATTCAGTTCGGACCTTATCGTCAGATGCCTGATTCAAGGACTTTCAATCTTTATTCTCATGCGTTGATCTGCGTTGATTGAATCCTAAAATCCATATGTTTTACTATTGTTTATTCTCCCCATATGGTTCCTCAAGAGCATGATGACATGGTATTTCTTGCAGTCAGGCCCTTCACTGCGAAAGCCAACTTCGCTGGAAGCTGCCACCGCCTTTTTCGTGCTGCTGCCGTTCCTCTGCTCTCTTATATATCGCCTCTACGCCAAAATTCAAAGACGAGCAGGCCGCTCAGTGGGCCTTCAAATTCTCTCTGAATCGTCCTCTGATGAAATTGCCAAATATGAGTATGCCATCTGTGCCAGATACTGTCGGTCTTCAGGTTGCTGACAGTTCAGGATCGTTGCCGTGCATGGCCTCGGAGCAAACCCAGAGCACACCTGGACATGCAAGCCTAGGGCAAAGACTAGAACGGGCGATGCTCCAGTGCCAGTCCACTTGCTCAAGGATTTGCTCATGAAGGACGACCGTTTTTCTGATGCTCGCATTCTTCATTTTGCGTACAATTCTGACTGGCTTGTTGATGCCTGCTTTGAATCGGCTCGTGATATTGGGCTTCGCCTTATGGAAGCACTCATCAGGCATAGAGAAACCCATGCGGTATGTCGTAGGAATGGCGACTCATATAGGCAGTAACTGACGAGATCATAGCGCTTGCCCTTGATCTTTGTAGGACACAGCTTCGGTGGAATAGTCATCAAGGAAGTAGGTCCCAAGCTTCCATCACTTCACCTCCACTATTGAAACCTACTCGCTGCATGGTACCCTTTCTCATTCAGATTTACTTTAGGCTCTCTCAAGCAACCCCGACGACACTCAGAACATTTTGGAAGACACATGCGGAGTTATCTTTCTGGGCACGCCTCACCTAGGCAGCCCAGTTGCCGGTTATGGAGCGACCATTGCCTACTTGACAGGCTTCCTAGGCTCAAACACTGGCCTGCTTCTTTCGCTCCGAAGTACCGGGGACTTGCTGGTGAATCTCAGTAAAATCTTCCAACAATGCGTTAACAGAAAGAAACGAGACACAAATAAAGAAACCGAGATAGTCTCCATCTGCGAGAAGAAGCCGACATATCTGTTGAACTGGCTCTACGCAGGCAAGGTGAGTTCAGCCCGAGGAATGTATGCCATATCGAAAGCGTCTTACATGTTCTAGATTGTCCCATGGGAATCCGCAGCTTTTGGGGCCAATTTTGCGAACGTTATAGAGGTTGACAAAGATCATTCTGGCCTGAACAAGTGTCTCAATTCCGAAGATCCTCTGTATAAAGAGCTTACCGCACAGCTATGCAGAATAAAGCCGTAAGTGACGAGACCACCATTTCGACGACACACATAACTAAGATCCTCAGGAATGTACCTCCTAAAATCAACAAGCTTCAGCAAGCAGTCATTGACCGCCTGACCCCCGTAATTGCCTCTGACGCAGAATTCCATCCCGGTGGTGATGTGTATGGAGGTCACTCAGAATGCCTCCCTCACACGCGAGAGCAGCTTCTCAACGACATCTGCAACTGGCTCTATGAGTCTGATGCGTCCCAGAAACATCTCTACTGGCTGCAAGGAAAGGCCGGTACCGGGAAATCTACAATTGCACGCACTGTTGTAAGCCGAATGAGCAGAAAGAAGCGCATCGTCGCCAATTTCTTCTTCAAACGAGGTGAAGGCGATAGGGCACGGCTTAAGCGATTCTTCACAACAATCTCAGCTCAACTTGTCAGAAAACTGCCCAGTCTTGCTCAGATGGTCCAAGACGCCTTGGAATCAGAGCCCTCACTGCCAGAACAGGGTCCACAGGTTCAGTTCAGGAAGCTCATCAAAGAACCTTTACAAGCGCAAACCTCCTGCCACGACAAAGCTATAGTCATCGTCGTAGACGCCCTTGATGAATGCGATTCAAAAGAGGATCTGATTGCTCTGGTTCAGCAGCTCTCGCAATCCATTGTCCGTACCCAAGGTCAATCTTCGTCTGGACAACTTTTGGTCAAGTACGTTATCACCAGTCGCTTGGACCATCATACACAAGCAGCATTCAACAGAGTGCCGGAGGACATATCCGAGAAGAGGGAGCTTGAGAGCGCCACATCAGGCACCACTAAGCAAGATATTGAGTGCTATTTAAAGATCCACCTACAGAATATCGACGGCTTTTTGAATCCATTGTCAGAGTCCGACCCGTGGTCAAATCCTGCAGACGTAGGAATTCTCAAGAAGCTTGCAGATCGAGCGGATCCACTATTCGAATTTGCTGCTGCTGCTTGTCGTTATATTGCGCAGCCTACTCTGCCGGGAGGGCCGAGGGTTCTAATACAAGATATACTGGATTCTAACAGTTATGGAGACCTTGATGGCGTATATCTCCCAATCTTGAGACGGAGGTTCGTCGATCTCAAAGGGCCCCTTCGCGATCGAGCATGGACAGCATTTCGGGATGTTATTGGCTCAGTCCTTTGCTTGGCGGATTCTGTTACAGTCCCTTGTCTCGCAATGCTGTTGGGGCAGGATGAGCTAGCGGTTCGCCAAGAACTGTTGCTCTTTCAGTCAGTCTTGGTGGTTCCAAAGAAGCAGGACAGACCACTGCCGATCTCCTTATTCCATGAATCTTTCAGAGATTTCCTGATTGCACCGGGTGCCAACGAAGAGTTTAAACTTGATATTCAAAGCATTCATAGGCGTCTGGCAACTCGATGTCTTAAGGTTCTGCGCGGGACGTTGAAGGAGAATATTTGCAACCTGAAGAGTCCTGGAACACACCGAAGCGAAATCGATGAGGAAACTATTCGGACATCAATATCAGAAGAGGCCCAATATGCCTGCAAGTTCTGGATCCATCACCTGAAACAGTGTGGAAATCAGCTGAGTGACCGCGATGATTGGCACTTGTTTCTCTCCTCTCACTTCCTCCATTGGCTCGAGGCACTTGCACTGATTGGAAGGTTTTCTGAGACTGTGCCCCTGATTACGGGGTTAGAAGCCATCATACACGTAAGCTCGCCTCAGATTCTTTGTTATCTATCGTACATCTGCTGATCCCAGTAGCCGACTGATGGAGCACAAGTGGGAGCATTCTTGGACGATGCTCATCGCTTCATCCAGTACTTCGGTCAGATCATCAATGTCGCACCATTACAGATCTACAGCTCGGCACTCGCATTCTCTCCAACTGAGAGTATTATCAGAAGATCATTTGTTGCTTGTCTGCCTAAATGGATTACTCGAGCCCCAGTCGTCGAAGCTCAATGGAGCGCCTGTTTGCAGACTCTTGAAGGTCATGAAGCAGATGTCACCAGTATCGCCCTTTCACCAGAAGGTCTCCTCGCATCTGGAGATCGCCATGGAAATGTCAAGATATGGGATACTGAATCGGGCACCTGCCTGCACACTTTGCGCATGGCAGACGAGCTATGGCGGTACAGCTTTTATGACACAACAATGGTTTTCTCCAAAACCGGCAAACTTGTCTGTTTCAGACCCCCGTTCTTGGTATTGTGGGATCCGAGTCAAGGCGGTTCTTTCCAAAAAGCCGACGATCTTGGCGGTCCAGTGATACTGGGACAGAAAGGGTGCACAGCGACTTTTACAGACGAAGAGAAACTGCTCTACATAGATCAGCTAACACATGAAATTGTCAAATGGGATCTGCGGCCTGCTTGTGGAACAAACTTCACTGAACTCTCTGGCAGGATCAAGCCCGCTGGCAGAGAAATATTCGATTATCAAGCAATATTAGGATGCGATTTTTTTGCCATACTCGATTACGAACCTATCCTATCTTCCGATGGTCAATGGCTTGCGCTGGTGGGCAAACGGGAAGTCGAGCTTTTCCACATGGGCTCCAATGCCAGGCACTCGTTTGATGTGCTGCCCTCGGGAGACAGCGCTTCGATCCGGTACACGTATGCTTGTTTTTCACGAGACAATCGCTATTTTGCAATTTGCTGCAAAACAGGCGACATCCATATTTGTGATGTTGCATCAGCGAAAGTATTGCAGGTAATTGGAGACGGCTTAGGCATCCCAAAAACGGCGACAATTTCACCAGATGGACGATTGCTTGCAACAGGCGATGTCATTGGAACAATCGTCATCTGGGATTGGAAAGGGGCCACTTGCCTGAGAACCATTAGGGAGCATGCCAACAAAATCCACTCGCTGGCATTCTCACCAGATGGTGCATGGCTTGCCTCGGCATCGGCAGACCAAACGGTAAAGATTTGGGACATTTCGATATTAACGTGCGATGAGGAAAGTGAAAACGCTGGAACCAACCTACTTTCATTGGCCATGGATGGTCAAAGATTCATTACTTCAAGCTACGGTGCGTCTGCAGGTCATCTGTGGGACAGCTATGGCAACAAATGCGCTGTGCTATCGTTCGAAGGGATGAAAGTACTTGGCATACGGGTGTCTGCGAACGGGAACATGTGTGCGGCTTTTTCAGACAATGAAATCAGACTCTGGGACTCGGAAACGGGGGGATGCTTCCCAGTATCAATTGACCGTCAAAGGATTCACTCGATAGCCCTCTCAGCGGATGGTGGAAGGCTTGTGACAGGCTCTTGGGATGGGACCGTTGAGGTGTGGGAGTCTCTTACCGGCGCAAAAGCGTTAGAATATCGAGAAGGAGAGAGAAAGGCAACAGTAGCCATCGGTTTTGATGGCGAGCAAGTTGCCTTCATGGCTGATAGACGTCTTCGGTTCGAGGACTTGAGTGGGAAGAAGTCCTTCACATGGAGTGTTCAAACATACTTTATTGGGCGATTGGCATTTTCTCCCGCGGGGGATCGGCTTGCAGCTGCCTGGGATTCTGAACGAGTTTCTATCTGGGACTTGACAACAGGTGCCTGTATAATGAGAACCGTAACCGGCTTCCCCGACTTGTGGACACGTCGTTCGGCTTTCTTCGATCCAAGCTTCATCGACTACGGGTTTACTCTCTCTGCCAACTTACCAGAGGAAGTTTCATTTGACCAGATCCTGGTCAAGTATCATCTTAGTCAGGACTGTGATTGGATCATGAGGCATTCTGAGAAGATTATGTGGCTTCCGCCGGCATACCGGCCCACGTTCGCAGCTACTGCGGGCTCACATATCATGATTGCTCGCCAAGGGGGGCGCCCATATGTTATTGGACTTTCAGACAGTGGCCTGGAAAAACTGGATTATTATTGACGGAAGAGAGCGGAGAGTGGCTAGGCAGCCCAACGAAATTTTGCCATCATATCTTGGTATTTGCCGTATGGATGACGCTGGTTCTTGGATCCGAGGCTAAAGGAGCGGCTGTGATGGCTCAAGGGACCAGCAAGGTAACATGGAAAGTCTACTATCGAGAACACGGCAAAGTGAATTGGCAGGTCACTCTGTCTATACAGTGAGCACCATAGGAAATCATAGGTACCTTCTCATCGGAACCCTGTTCTGATCCTACAATGGCCCGCGACTTCGGCAACACAGATGCACAGAATCTAGAGAACGCCTCTTATGTAGTGGTTAATTAACGATATAGTGAATAGCATATAACATGAATCACAAGCCATCTGCACGATTTATATACGAGTATATATAATCCATTTCAACTCCTCGCTGTTCCATCAAGCCACCCCAGCAGGCAGCAGACGTCCAACTATTGCCGCCTATGCCGCAGATGCCGCACGCGACTTTACCAGCCGAATCCGGCCTCTAAAACCTTGAGACCACAATTAGCTATCGGCTTGTACTATCGCGAGACAGCTGGAAAGGAAGCATTAGTTGCTGAGCTCCGACATTTCCTCAACAATATGCGACCTTATTATGGCGACCCAGAATGGCAATAAGTGAGGAGAAGCAAAGGCCTAGAAGCGGCAAAGAGTTGACTAAGTTGGCATGATGATGGTGAGCTGAGCTGACATGGCGCAAAGCTTGATTGATGATTTGCCTGGGTCCAGTGCCAAGTGCGGGCAGCTTGCATGATGATCCCAGCAGCTCCAAGAACTATATAGTAGCCTCAACACCATGTCCATATGTCATCTCCCCTCATCTCCCCTCTCTATCCCCATCTTCCTCCTCTGTCGCACTCAACAGTACAATAAATCGTTCCCGCCATGACCATCCGCGTAGGAACCGCCTCGCCCAACACCCAGCCCACCACCCCCCTCACCCTCTCCCTCCTTCACTCCCTCGCCTCCCGCGCCGCCGCCCAGCGCATCGACATCCTCCTGCTCCCCGAAGCCTTCATCGGCGGCTACCCGCGCGGCACCGCCTTTGGCTGCGTCATCGGCAGCCGCACCGCCGACGGCCGCGAGGCCTACGCCCGGTATTTCGACCAGGCCATCGACCTCGGCGACACCGTTGGCGATGGCAGCGCCGGCGCGGGGCTCAAGTGGGTGCGGCGGGAGCTGCCGGGCTACGAGCAGGGGGGCGCCGGGCGCGGGGACGGATCGCGGGAGGAGCTGGAGCGGATCGCGCGGGATACGGGTGTGTTTTATGTGACGGGGTGTATCGAGAAGGCCGGGGGGAGCTTGTACTGCGCGGCGGTGTATGTCTGTCCCAAGGAGGGCATCATCGGCAAGCGGCGCAAAGTGATGCCGGTATGTCTTATCATCTATCCACATGAAGCTACTAGTATTCCACTTCATCTAACACAGGGCATCCTACAGACAGGTTCGGAACGCCTCATCTGGGCCCAAGGCCACCCGTCGACCCTCCGCGCCGTGTCCACCTTCATCCGCGGCCAGCGCATCAATCTCGCCGCGGCCATCTGCTGGGAAAACTACATGCCGCTCCTCCGGCAGTCGCTCTACGCGCAAAACATCAACCTCTACCTCGCGCCCACGGCCGACGGCCGCGAAGGGTGGCTCAGCCTCATGCGCACCATTGGCATCGAGGGCCGCTGCTTCGTCGTCAGCAGCAACATGTGCGTGCGGGCGGACGAGGCGGATGGTGCGGATGCGGGGGACCGGGATGTTGTGCCTGTGGCCGGGGGTGCGAGACGCGGGACCGGGGCCGGAGCCGGAGTCGGGGGATTCGGAGGAGGAGGAGGGGCGAGGAGGAGGAGTTCGGCGGTCATCACGGATGATGGGTTTGAGTTTGCGGTGCCGTCGTCGCCGCATAAGGTGAGACATGGCCGACGGAAGAGCGTCTTTGACGAGGATGGAAACGAGATTGTGCTGTCGTGTCCGGCAGACAACCGCGACGTCCAGGCAGAAGACGAAGCCAAGGCGCAGGCGGAAGCAGAAGCACAGGCACAGGAGCAACATAAGCAAAAACAGCTCCCCAAAGTGGCAGAAGACGACGCATCGCAGAAACAACAGCCCGCTATATTAGCGCTGAAAGCGCCCGTCTTCTTGTCCCGCGGCGGCTCCTCTATTGTCTCTCCCTTTGGCGACGTCCTCGCCGGTCCGCAGTGGGAAGACGAGGATAATCTGATTTACGCGGATATTGATCTACGGGATTGCATTCGTGGGAGGTTAGATCTGGACACGGCGGGAAGTTATTCGAGGAATGACGCTTTCAGGCTGACTGTTGATGGGCTAGATTTGGATCCTCTGCCTTATTGAATGGGAAATAACCAACGTAGTTGAAGCAGATTATCAATTTGTAAACAATGAATCAATACGAGGGTTAATGAGTACTCAGCGACTACACAAAGCCATGCTATAATATGACGAGAAGAGTTGGAATCCTTCTTTTGCTCCTCAAACCACAATGCAACTCCACGCACAAGCCCGATCAAATGCTCCCACCAAACACGCTACTGATCCAGACGCCCCAACCGTGATAACGCCAGACTGATGCAATGCAATGCTTCCTCCTCTTTCTCTTCTCCAGCCTCACATATTACCGTCATTGTTCGGCTGCGGCCGCTGACACGGCCTCCATCCCCGTTCCACCGCCTCCACCGCGCTCGCCTCCTCCTCCGCCTCCTTCCGCTGCCTCTCCAGCGCAGCCTGCGCCAGAATCTCCCGACGACTGAGACCCGCGCTGCTCGCCTTTCTGCTGCCGCCCAGCACAAACTCGCCGCCCGTCCAGCCGCCATCGTCCTCGTGCACGTCCTCCTCTTCGTCCTGGCCCGAGATGTGGTACCGCGACGTCTCGCCGAGCGTGTGCCCGCTAGACTTCCAGTCCGCAGCGTCCACCTCGCGCTCAATCTGGTGGCACAGATCCCAGAATTGCCTGTCGTGCGGCCCGTGGACGTTGTGGGTAAGCTCGTGGCACAGCGTCTTGCGGATCGTCTTGTAGTCGCGATAGCCGTCGTGGGCGTCGGTCCGCAGTCGCAGCTCAATCACCTCGCCCTGGTTACGGTTGAGGCCCAGAGTGCGTGTCGTTCCTTCATGCGTCGACTGCGTGTGCGCCAGCGGCTCCATCTCCGTCAAGAGTGCAACGGTGAACTTGTGCTTGCGCATGACCGCCCTGATGCCTGGATCCTCCTTGAGCCTCATCAGCAGCTTGAGGCTGCGCTCGGGATGAGGAAGCCCGCTGAGCGGCCGCACTTGCAGGAACGTGTATTTGGAATCTTCGACGGACTGCACCCCGCGACGCCGTACTGGCGCCTTGCTCTTCGCCTTGGAGCGCTGCGCCTCGCGAGCCGCTTTGACGTTGTTGAGCTTCTGACACATGGACTGGACGGCTTGGACGTCGGCGTTGGTCGAGCCCATGACGGTGACAGTCTTGCCGGCGAGATTCTTCACCGAATATTCAGGGTCTTTGAAGGGATGCTTGAGGAACGGGCCCTTGGGCACCATGACCTTGATGTTCTCAAAGGGGATCTCGAGGACGGTTTCGATCTCGCGGAACAGATCGGTGACGGTGAGGTCGGCGTCGAGTTCGAAGGGAAACTTGTGGCCGCGATGCGACACGGTGATGGTGACTGTTTCTGGCCGAGTCTCGGCCTCGCTGTCGCATTCGCTGTCATGTTCGCTGTGAGCGTCTGTCTCGTGCGATGCTGACGGTGCTGACGCGGCTTCTGTGGCTGCGGAATCGACCTCCATGTCGCCAGTTGTGTCGGTGTTGTCGCTGTGGTCGTTTGCTATGGAAGATGTCGTCTGCAGCTGTCTTGATGCTGCATCATCTTGGTTGTGGTCCATGGAGCAATCGTTTGGATGCGATGCGACGTCCATCATGTGTTGCGGTTTGGTCTTGCGCCTGACTCAGGTGTAGGTAGGAACTTGAAGTAGTAAATAGTTTGTAGATGAGCTGTAGTTTGTGGCGTCAAGTAGTTGATAAATGGTCTCGATAAATTGACTGTTAGAGGTTTACTTTTTAAGAGGCAAATATATATGTCCTTCTTTCGATGAGTTAGGTGTAGAAAGGGAGAGTGTGTGATGATTACAAATCTAACAGGTGATGTTTCTCGGAGATGCGGCCGACATATATAGGCCGTGCTCAGCTGGGGCAAGAGCGAAGCATACGTACACCTGCAATACGATGCTAACATAAGATTCCAATTACGCGTATCAGCAGACAACTTTTACAGCGTCATGATCTGAAAAATCACGAAAAGAACTTTTCTAATTAAAAGACTTTTCAAGCACCAGCCATGGCTTACTCATTTGATCGCCTCTCCCGCTCTGCCAACGAGATACGATGCAAATACGATGGGCAAGTGCGAATCGCCTGCTTGTTTCTGTCGGTGATTCGGGCACCTTCGGCAGGTGCTTGGTAATACGTCATGGCGGCCTCTTTTCCTTCCCACCCCCCCTTTTGTGCTCGTTTGGGGAAAGCGCAAATCTGTCAGCTCCTCCTCCTTGTGCGAACAGCGAACAGCGAGAGGGATGGTGCTGCGCCACGATTCTAGCGGCCAGCCTCAGCCGCAGCTTTTCTGCCGTAGAGCTGGTGGCGGGTGGCTGAGGATGGAGAAGCCGGAGAATCAATGTCCGGAGTCGTGCATTTCCCCGAAATGTAGATGTGGCGTATCAAACAGTTGACCATTACAAAACATATTGATATCACTGGCTCATACTCGTTAAAGCAGCATATTGTTGCAATGTGTCAATTTCATGGCCCAGACCATCTCCCTGGCAGTCGAAGTTGCTTACCAAGGCAAGATGCCGCTTTCCCTTTGTAGCAATCACTGGTCCGTGTCCCGCTTGCCGTGCCGGATGACCGGGTTCCCGCCGCTGCCGCAAGCCGCACGTTTCCGCTAATGCAGGGTCCTGTTTGTGTCCTTCTATTTATATACACAGCTACGCAATAATCTACTTTCCTGCTTCAAGAATATAAACGTCTCAATCGTCCAAAACAAAGCTCTCTGGGTAAACAGTCCGTCTTCAGCAGGGCCCAACCCATATCAAACTACGAACCCCATCTTATTATCATAACACAGCAGTTACCATGCAAGCATCAACCCTCTTGTCCAAAGCCTACAGCCCATCCGGCTCGCACCATTCATTCAGGCCCTTGCAATAGTACGTCTCGTCGCTCCACGTCCTCTCGCAACACGGATACTCATCACACGCGCCGCCGCTGAGGGCGAAGTGAATGTAGTTCTCAAAGGCAAGGTTGACCGTGCACACGGGCACGGAGGCAAAGCCGGCCGACTTGACGCCCTCCTGGTGCGCAAAGAAGTTGCCACTGTCGGCATCGCCAAAGCTGTCCGGCTCCGCCATCGGGTACGGATTCTTCTTGCCGGCGGCGATGAAGCCGGCAAAGGAGCTCTCGGCGATGTCGCGCCACGTCACGCCCCACTGGTTGTCCTCGTCGTCGATGTCGTCGTGGCCCTTGAGCGGCAGCAGCTCGATGTCGGCCAGCTCGGGGAACTCGGAGAAGCTGAAGAGGAAGAGCGAGTACTCCTTGCCGTTGGAGGCCTTGTAGTTGCCTGGGTACCGCACCTTGGCCGCGTCTTCGCCGCTGATGATGGCGCTGCCTTCGAGGTTGTCCGGCTCCTTGACGTCGGCCTTGTCGTAGATGACGACGGGCTTCTGGTTCGAGCCCAGCCTCCAGGCCAACTGGATCAGCTGCGCGTAGATGCACGTCTCGAACAGGTCGCTGAAGTCGAGCTCCGAGTACTTGGCGCTCGGGTCGTCGAGGAAGACGCCGCCGCTGAGGAGGTTCTGCAGGGCGGCCGTGCCAAAGTAGCCGGCGCTGTAGATGAACTTCATGAAGCCGTCAATGGCCTCCATGGCGGCGTCGGCAAACACTTGGGCGGCGTCTTCAATCTTCTTGGCGTCGTCCATGTCCTTTTCCTTGCTGCAGGCCATAGGTTAGCGAGCGATCCAAAAGAGCATGTAATCGTAGAGCTTACGCTGTCTTTGCATCACCGGCAGCCGCTTTGTAAATCGAGATTGCTCCGTTGATGCTCTCTTGGAGTTGCGAGCCTTTGTCAACACCAGACGTGAGGGCTTTGAAGACCCCTGCGCTGAGGAACTGTATATATCAAACACGGTCAGTTACCCATTCACTCCTGGTACACATCGCCATTGCACATCTCACCTTTTCCCATATGCCAGCTCCGGCAATAGAGAAGATACCACCAAAAACGTCTAGAGCTGTCTGGAGGATCTCAAGCAGAGTGGCATCGTTTGCTTCGGAAAATGTATCGTGAATCTACGACGTTTCGTCAGTTTGAAAGCGGATCCACGGCAGCCTGTTACTCTGGGCTCACTCAACATACCGTTTCGGCCGCATGCGTGACATCTTGGGCGACCTTGTCGAGCGAATGGTACATCTTGTTGTGTACATTGAAGACGTTGTAGAACGAGTTCAGGACCAGGTCGACCGCTGCATACAAGGTCGTACCGCAACGAACAGGGATACTAAGGCGTTGGACGTAGACATCAGCAAAGGAGCTCCCTGAAAGTCAAGCAGACAAAGAAATACATACCATCCAGAATCTCCAATAACATCACAGAGGAACCCCGGCGGCGACTTGAACGCGCAGTTGCCGTCAAGACCCCCGAAATTCTTTCCCACCACGTCGGGCAGGCTCTTCTGGGAGGCGTCGACTCGACCGGCGTCCGTCTCCTGCCAGTACCAGTTGGTGAGGTCCTCCATGCACCGCTGCGCATAGACTGACTCCCAGCGCTCGGCCGGGCCCAAGCTGAGGTCGTTGCCTGCTTTGCCACAGTTGTGACAGGCACATTTCCAAGGGAGCGAAGCTTCGGCCGGATCCGAGCAATCCTGGTCTGCAGCAATCGGATCGTAGCTCTTGTCGTCCTTCCACGATTCGACGTTGCAGCCTTTGAGGACTGCATATCCGTAGAATGAGCAGTCCGTCGGGATGACGTCCGGGTCCGTGTTATCGTCCGGGTACGGATTGTACGCAAAGACGCCGCCCGGCGAGGCCTTGCAGGTCCCCGAGGGGCACTTCCCACGGGCACACGACCACGCGCAGAGCAGCGAGTACTCTCGGCCCTTGTCGGTGGCCGGAACGCCCGGGGGCCTGATCATGGGCGGTGCCGACTCCGGCGTGCCGCGCTCGTCGCAGACGCACGGAGACGGGCAGAAGCCGTACTGGCAGGCAAACGCGCAGAGGGCGTCAAAGTCGTCGGGGCCGTGGCCCTTGATGCACTGGTTTCCGCCTCCGCCGCTGCCACCGGGTCCGCCGGCGGCTGTTCCGGGCTGCACTGGCAGTTTGGGGTCGTCGCAGCACGTTCCTCCATCGCCCTTGTTGTTCTTGACGGAGCACGACGGGCTGAGCCATGTCGCGGCTTTGTTGCTGTACACATCACGGATTACATGGATGTCTGCGACACCGTTGCCGTCAAAGTCCTCAAAGTAGACGCAGGTCCCAGCACGATCGCTGTTGTACACGGGCTTTGATACGTGATCCCAGTGGATGTATGATCCCGCGTCCGCCCCTCGATCTCCAGGGCCTCGGTTGTAGTACACATAGCCGTCGCCAAACCACTTGTCGACCCAGATCATGTCGTCTTTGCCGTCTCCATTGACATCGGCGAACCGCAGGTTGGCTCGGTCCTTGCCCTCGGCAAACTTGACCTGGCCTACGCTCGACCAGCTGTTGTCGTCGTTATGGAGCCATGCAGAGATGTAACCATCGCGCCTGAGGCAGAGGAAGTCGTCTCGCCCGTTGCCGTCCAGATCTGCAAACTGAACAGCGTGGTCGTGGAGGTTGAAGCCGCGCTTCTCTTTGCAGGAAACGCCCGAGGCGGAAGACTGTGCGTTTGGAAAGTAATCCCACGTTTTGGCGTCTGACCAGGACCCCGTCGTGTGATAGAGATTGAGCCACACCGAAGGCCGGTTGTCGTTGTCGGGATCTGTCCAGACAATGTCGCAATCGCCATCTCCGTCCCAGTCCATCAGGTGAAGATCCCGCCGGTCGAGGTTCTTGCCGATGAGCGCCATCGGGTCGAAGATGGTCACTTCGGGGCCCCAGTAGGACTCGCCAGCCTCGACAGTGCCCTTGCCGGCGTTGGGGTACATGATCATCTTGCCGTTTGACCACGTCCAGACGTAGTCCACCTCGCCGTTTGGATGGTTCAGCATGTTGCAGTACTTGACGCCGTCTGCCCTGACCTTGGAGCCGCCGTGGCCGGCGCTCTTCCAAGCCCTCATTCGGAACGTGTGCGTGGTCCCATCAAGGCTGTGCTCGAGGTAGACATAGTCCTTTCGGCCAAAGTTTCCGAAATCTTGGGGAACGCCCCATACACGACCAAAGAGGATACGACTGCGAATGTCTCCATCGCTAGCCTTTGCCACGCCGGGATGTGTGTTGCCAGACGATGCCCCCAGGGCAAACCCCTGCCGCCAGTCAACCTTGAGGCCGTCGCCGGAGTGGCCGCTCTGACACGTCCTCGAGTTGGTCCACGTTTCCACTCCGCCAGTCTTGTCAACAAAGAGCCAATCCGCCCTGCCGTCACCGTTAATGTCCAGCATCCGCACCCCGTCGATGGTGTCCTTGCCCTTGGCAGTGAATCGCGTGCCGAGGGACTCCCAGTACTTGGGGATATCGTCAACCCAGCCGTTTCGCCAAGCCTGGATGTTGCCGTGATCGTCAAGCGCGAGGTAGTCGCCGCGGCCGTCGCCGTCGATGTCGGCAAAGCGGATGCGGTTCTGTTTGAAGCCCACAGTGTCCCTGATCTTGGCCGTGGCACTGACGCGCTTGAAAGTTGGCGGTTTCGTGGCGGTGCCGTCTCCTTGGTTGATGGAGAGGTACGCATTGCCATCGGGATCAATGCAGACGATATCATCGAGTCCGTCAGCTATTACCGGTTCATTAGCCTCTGAAAGACGACCTATAAAAGAAAGAGGAGCAAAAACGACAGTGGGAATACTTACAGTTCATATCGACGAACTGGATCCCCCGTGGCAGGCAGTGCAGATCAGGGTCCAGGTCGGCAATCCTGGTAAAGACGCCTCCAGAGTTCTTCCAAACGGCAAACTTATTCTGATAGGGGAGATCAGACCCATTATACCAGCCAAGGAAGTCGTCGTATTTGCGGCCGTACAAGGCAGCAAAGAAGAACTGCCCTTGGTCATACTGGGAGGTGTGGTTCAGCAGGATCCCTTCGGAAGTCTGCGAATGATAATAGATGTCGTCGTCGGCCCCGGAGCCGAGCTGCGTCAAGCCGGCGTATGAGCCGGAGTTGTACACCTTGTCGCAGCCCTGCCCAGGATCTGGCTGGCTGTCGTCGATGGGGAGGGGATCAATGATATTCCCATCATTATACGCTCGCAGGATGGCCTGCCAGAAGACGTACGCCATCTTGCTGTGGCCTACCTTGTTGGGATGAATGCCGTCCGGATTGATGTCCGGAGCGAGCCAGCCATGAGCAGGACCGTCAGCAGGGTCCATGTCGGCCAGGTAAATGCAGTGCTGGCCTTGCAGCTCAGTGACCAGCTCCCTGTAGCCCTTGTTGAGGATGGGGTTGTTCTGCTGGCCAGCGGCGAGGCCACTCGGGATCAGAGTCGACAAGATGATGCAGGCATCGGCCATGCCGTCGGATGCCCAGATGTGCATGAGCAAGTTTCTCATCCGTGTCTTACCGTTGGCCACGTCGATGTTACGGTTGGCATCGTTTGTGCCAAGGTTGATGACTACGACGTTGGGCTTGAGGATCCTTGAGTTGTCGAAATGGTTTTCTGTCTCGTCTATGATGGCTCCCGGTGTGCCCTCGTTATCCTTGAGATGCTTGTTAGCGGACTTGCGGCTCACCCAAGTCGCCTGTATAGCACAAGATGGAAAGAAGACCTTGGACTTACGTTGTCCTCGATGGTTCCCGTCTGCATTGAGCCCACCATGTCCACTTGGAAACCATTGAATCTGAGTGCCTGTCGCAAATACCCGCGGAACCTGGAGACAGAGGTTAGCCCGGTATTCGCATTTCTTGAGTCTGAAGATGTTGAGAAGACATACCCATTCAGCTCCGGTTCGGATCCAATGCCATGAACAATGGAAGCACCCAATGGCATAATGCGCAGGTCCATTAGGGTATCATCACGCCGAACAAGCGGGGCGCCATCGGGATGGTGGATGTCGTGAAAGGGATACGAGATGTTCTCAGCAATGACGGGAATATGAAGGGCTCCGACGGGAGTCTGGAGCAAAGCCCCGATCACCCACAGTAGCGATCGTAGAGACCGCATGGCTGGTAGACCGCAGCAATGGTAGAGGGTATCTGAAGCAAGGAGAGGAATGAAAGTCAAAGACCATGAGCTGTGTGGTTTTTTCGACGATCTACAGTTGGGGAGGACAATTTATATGTTGTCTCATAGCTTCAATGAAGGATCTCGTTCGCACCGCCATGGTTGAACCCTGCGCCCGCGCCCAGGAATCCTTTAATGGGGAATAGAGGCCACGAGATGCTCACTTGAACCCTACCAAAGTCGCATCCTACCAAGTGAGGGTATCTGATAGGTCTAACTCCGAGTCCGGCAGCCAAGAAGCTTTGCAACCACGTACCTGGACCCTGAGCTAGATCAATTCATCAGTTAGGGATATCCTGACCTGGGTCTATCATGCTGGGCCTTGGTTCGATCACCCTGGGAGATATAGCGTCTCGGCCGCCATGGCACGTTGTGCAACGTCAGGCATGGCAGAGGCGCTTGAACCCGGCAGCAATCTTGGCGGCAGCGTTGAAGGAGGACCAAGTCCGCTGGGGAATCCTCGTCGTTCTCAAAGTGGGTGAGAGTGGGCATCGGGAAGTGGCCGAGTGCACATAAAGGCAGCCTTCGATATATGACAGAAGCAGCCTTGTGGGCTCTGGATCCCAGCTTGTTCTAGCGAAGCACTATGGGCTGAGTCCCTCGGCTGAGTTCCCCATTCCTGATGAACCCCTCGAGTGACATACAACGCCATTGTGGTGAATCTCATGGCCAGGAACCTGACTCGACTGGCCAGCCTGACTCGATGGTCCCTGTACCCGACAGGACTAGGAAGTTGGAGTTTGTGGGGAGCACGGAGTATTTGACAAGCGTATTCTATACGCTTATTTCACTACCCCTGTCCCGACAACGCTATTTTCTTATGCAAACAATCCTTTGAGGGACAAATCGGTTTGCAAATGAATCTCTATTGGTTTGATATAGTGTTGATAGGGGAAAGGCTGCGCGGGCTGGTCCGATCCCGCAATTACAATATTGTTAATAAACAGTAGACAATATTGCTAATAGGCAGTGGTAGATGTGACGAACCGGGAAATGTACCTGCCTATGCAAGGTAAGCACATGAATGGAACATCATAGATGAATCCTTCTATGGGGCAACATGCTTAAGCGGATGAATCTTCTCTCAGGAGTATCCATGTAGGCAGCTACTTGAGTGACAAGCGACGGAAGAAGAGCCCCCAACCTTTGTCTCCCAAAGCCTAAACGGCTTAAGCGATGTCAAAAGGAGTTGGTTACCGTATGAAGAGGCCAGTTGGCGGGCGTCGGAGTACAGTCAAAGGCTCCGCGAGGCGGCGGAAAGCCCCTGTTGTCGACACTCTGATGGCCAAGGTCCGTATAATACTCGAGATGGTCCAAGAGAGATAGCTGCAGCTGGCGAGGGCATTCCATGAAGCGTTTGAGCGCTTGGTCGATGTAGCATCGAGCAGGTTATTTGGAATGTTTCAACTCAGATACAAGAACAACACCGAGACGGGCGGTCATAAAGGGTTAGTGTTAGTAGCCCAATTGCTGGGGGAGGGCCTGGCGCTTATCGAGATTGATGCGCTTCGTGCATGCATGAGAGGAAGCGTATCAGGACAGGGATAGTGGAAGAATGCGCATATGAATACGCTGCCCAACTGACAACGGTAAGATCAGAACAGCATAAGGTTAGACTTAAGGTATGGGCCGAGATTAGGGGTATTACGCACCGGGCAGGTTGGCCCTTGGCTCTCACAGAACCTTTCTAACTACCTATAATGCAGATGCGCCCCAGAAGCAAGTCCCCAGGCCTGTTACGCTTTGTAGGAGACAATGTCCAAGGTGGCGTATAGACTCTACTCTCTAGGTATCAAAGCTTTGACGCACACATAGTTGTCCCACAAAGTCCTTGACAAGCCCTGTTCTCATTACTATTCTACCTCACCACATTACACTACGCCGACAGATCCCTCTTCCCAGCTACAACATCATGCCGCCTTACTCGGCCACCTTGACAATAATCTTGCCCACGTGGCGGCCCGCATACATATAGTCAAACGCCTCCTTGGCCTCGTCAAACGCAAACACCTTGTCCACCAGCGTCTTGAGCGCAATCTTTCGCTGAGCCAGATGGGCATTCAGATTCTCAAAGTCGAGCCTCGTGCCGACGCCAATTCCGCTACAAATCACATCAGCAACCCTTCTCACACAATGTTCGTTCATTCGTGATACTCACCGCAAAGAAGCAGGCTTAAAGAGGAGCTTCAGCAGCTCGCTCGGACTCCAGTCCGCATCCCAGCCCCCAAGGAATCCCACAATCGCAATGTCTCCATGGGTGCCGACGGACTCAATGTTGGACGGAATGTTGCCGATGCCGCTGTTGTTGATGACGATGTCGACGCCCCTGCCGCCGGTGATGCGCTTGACTTCGGTGCTGACGTCGCTGTGAGTCTTGTAGTTGACGCCCGTGATGAGCGGGCTGAGCTTCTCCAGCTGGGCGATTTTGGCGTCGGAGGAGGATGTGATGATTGTGTTGATGCCGGCGTCGACGAGGAGGATAAGGGCAAACATGCTGACACCCCCAGTGCCTGGAAGACAATTTCGTCAGTCGACAAATGTTTGATCGTGGATGGCATACCATCGGCTTTACCTTCTAGGAGGACGTAGCTTTTGCCCGGAGTCAGCTTCTTCAATCCATCAAGCGAGGTCCAAGCGGTAACGCCTGCGCATGGGATCGTAGCCGCCTATACATATATCAAGTCAGTCAGTCGATCACCTCATCACATCAAACCATAGACAATGCTCAGCCAGTCGAGCTCACCTCGTCCCAAGAGAGATACTCAGGCAACTTCACAAGAACATCCTCCTTGAAAACCGCATACTCCCCCAAAACACCCTCCACATCTCCTCCCAGCGCCTGCCTCCCGCCCGTCTCCTCACCCGTGAGGTAGTTCAGGAAGAAATTCGGCGCCACATGATCTCCCACAGCAAACTTCTTCACGTCCGATCCCACGGCGACGACCTCGGTTGCTGCGTCGGAGCCGGGAATGCCCTTGTCCAGGATGGAAATGGGGTACTGCCCGTGCAGCATGGCGACGTCGCGGTAGTTGAGGGAGACGGAGTGGACTTTGACGAGGACGTCTTTCGGGCCGAGACTCTTGGGGATTGGTTCGGTGGTTTGGGTGATGGTGAGGGGGGTTTCGCCGGCGGTGCGGCGGTAGACTTTGTGAGTTTCTGGGATGGCCATGGTGTAGAGTGGTGTGATGTGAGTTGTTGCTATTGTTGTCGATATTGGAGAAGGGCAGTCGAGGTTGGCGATCTAATGGTCAATGTTATGCTTGCAAAACTATCCGTCGCTGATATTGATGTATGAAGCGTTCTCGTGGCTCAGACAAGGTTGCTGTGTGACCAAAAGAGCAAACTTCTGGACGGCAGCCTGCATCTTATATACCACATGCACCCGTCAACATCAACTCGCGATATCACTGCAACCCATGACATGCTCGTCCCGTCGGCGTCGCAAAGAACCCCGATTTGCGCAGCAGGAAAGCACTCATGACATCGATATAGTTCCACCCCACCGCTTAGAAATTCAACATTAATGGGGTCGATGCAACCCATCCTCAGGGAACCTCTAGGATTCGGGCATGCTTGGATAAGGTCCGCACGGCTCTACGGAGATTATTTTCGTCATGCAGGATTCAGCTTGCAAAGGATCGGTTTACGGCCGACAATGAGTGCTTACTGCAGCAAGATTTAGTCGACGTCTTTTGGTAAAGGAATTTTCCATTCTTGCAGTGTGAGAAAGACGGCATTGACTTGGGCGACTATCGCCAACCTAGTGTAAGTTGCACCACCAAGCTGACAAATGCGGGAATAAAGCAGTTGCGTCACCTTCAAGACTCAACTTGCGAACAACAAAAGGTTACTCTGTACGGGATAGCTAAACTTGATTCGGAAAGAACCTGAAGCTGTTGTGAATTTCCTGTATTGGGTGGTACGACATGACCTGTCGGAGTTTCCAAGGTAGAAAGAGACTCATTGGCATCCCAACTCCAGTCACAAGAGTGTCATTGAGTCGACTCAGCCGATAGCATGATATACATACAAGGGAAGCTGCAGACATCGATGTCTATTGATCACTTCCAGATGGCCCGGTAATGTGACAACCACCATTGATTGATGAATAGTCGGTCGCCCTACCCTGAAAGTCAGATCATGGCGTCCGTCCTCAATCCTGACCCTGTGCCGGCTCGAGGAAGAAGTACCCAAGTACTTCCAGCCCTACAACGGCGGATTGAGAAGAAATTGCCCAAAGCGGAAATCAGAGAGACTCAAGGCTAAGCGGGGCGTGGCTGGCGGAGCGGATTACAGAAGCAACAGGAGACGTGAAGATTGACTATTATACATACAAGCGGCTAATCTGATGTCTTCAGCTTCAGTTGTAAACCATCACGGCTTTATGAAGAATTGTTCGGTGTCCGACAGGCGAGTCTTGTTGTAAACCCGATGTGCAGTCCAGAAAATGAGGCCCTCTCTTTGTAAAGCTGGCGCATATACGCGAACATGATGATACGATCCTTTATCATACCTAGGATCAAGGACTGATCACCACCTTCTAACAATCCTCCTTTACCTCTCCTTATTTTCCACTCAATGTCTCATCTGATACCATCGCCATGCCATCCTTTGTCTTTCACTTTTCCTCATACTGCTAAGTGAGCACCACCAACCTCACAATCACTATTCCGGCCCTCCAACAACAACCTCCCTTTCCTTCCAGTCTCCCGTCTTCACAACCTCCTTCTTCACAAAAGCATAGCCAATGTTACTCAATCTCCCACCACTCTTCTCCTCCAATATCATCAATGCCTGATCCCACGGGTTTATCATCACCGCAAACGCCCCGTTGTTATACTGCTCCCACTTCCCTACCAAAACAGCCGTATGTGATCCTTTCTCCTTCTCCACAACCTCCCAATTCCCACAAGTCTCGGACCGGAACACGTTCGCAGACTCCCCTTCTTCCTCCGTCCGCCTCACAGACGTCGACAACGCGCTGAAACGGAAGTACCCATCGTCGTCCATGACTCCCCCCGGCGTACCCTCAAGCCTCCACCCCGTATCCATCACATCCGCAATATCCTTCGTCCCATCCTTCGTCTCCAAAATCGGCCTCCGCGCAGCATCAACTCCCGGAAACACAGGCAACGTTGACAACCTCAGATTGGGCAACGTCTTCGTCGCAATCCCCAACCACTCCGCCTGCCCTCCCCTCTCCAGAATCGCCCTCATCAAGGCAATCGTCGCCCCCAATCGATCCTCATTCCCAAACTTGCTCGTGTCAAGCGTCACCCCCATGATGCCCATGATGCTGAACACCGCATCAACGGGGTACTTTGCCGCCCTCATGAACGAAGAGCGCCATATCGCCGTGAACATGCCCGCTTTGCCCTTCATGTCCATCGCATCAATCAACTCCCTAATCCGCGGCCGATCCCTCCGCGCATCCCCAAACAACAAGATCCTGAACTCCTCAGACGGCAAATCCATCTTCTTCCCCTGTAGATCTAGGAGACTCACCCCACTCCCCTTCATCGCCATCTCCAACGCAGTCTTCAGCGACGCAACCGCTGCTTTTGTATCTTCAACCTGCTTTACAAGCATAGGAAAATTCGACTGAAACTGACAGTCGCCGCGGTCCCACGCGAACAAGCAGTGCACCGAGGGCGGCGCAATGGCCTCCTGGAGAGTCCACGCGCGACTCGTCCAGGTGGTCTCCTCGGTGAGCGAGACAAGTCTCTGGAGACCGCCCGGAGCGACGATGCACTCGCTGCTGGAGCGGTAAATGTCGTACATGCGCTGGATCTGCCATGCTTTGTCGTCGTCATTGTCTTGGAGGATACACAAGGCGTCTAACCAGATCAATTTGCAGCCCTGTTCTTCAGCCGCGAGTGATACGATCTTTAACACTTCGACGGAGATGGGATCTGCTCCTTCGGCTCCTTTGACATTGATCTTGGGCAGCGTCGATTTCTCGTTGGGAAGAGGAGGGAGGCCTCGCCAGACGTATGAAATGACGGCATACGGCGCCGAGGGAAGATGTTCGAATTCCAGAACATGAATGACTGACTTATGGGCGAGGGCGTCGCCGTCGATGAAGCGGAATCTGCGTTTCGTAGCTCCGGTGAGAGACAGCGGCTGGTCGACAATGTCGGCAAAGTTGATGTGCAGAATCGTTTTGCCTGAGTCTGCCATCTCTATAAAGCGACGTCAAACATAGATGTCGACTGAAATGCAAGACTTGCAGACGAAGAGAGAGAGAGAGAGAAGTGATGCTCGTGATGCGGGGGCGCTGTATAAATACAACTACGAATCATTATTGACATCGCGGCATCAATTGGCGGGGCAGCAAGCATCAGACCAATCAGTTCATGAGGCTATGCATGCAGCATCTCGTCAATAGTGCGGCACGTTTTGGATTTATTTGAGGTTGGAGGCAATTCCAAGGACGGGAATGGTTAGAGCCTGTCGTGGTTCTCAGCTGAATCAATGGCTTCATCACATGCATCGATAGGGAAGCTGAATGCCAGTAGACGGCAAGAATGTCCAGATTCCTGCTAGGCTCGTGTAGAAAGAATATCGTATGATATGATTATAAAGATATACATAGGTATATGAATGGAGCCCTACATGTATCCTCACACGCCGTCAACGTCGCTCTACTCGCTCATGCTCATCATGCCTTACAAGCTTCAGTGTCTGTCTCTCGCCAGCGTACAAAGAAAACCCAACTCCCTGCAGCCAATATTGCGTTTCGAGTGTATATAAAATAGCATATCAACAAGTTGTCTTTGATGTCCGTAATCCCTCATGAAAAGTGCCCATTGTGTCTTTTTGTTTTTATCCTTGTCTACCCAGATCTCATGACCGGCTCACGCCCAACGTCTCCAGGCGCTGGCAAGATGGCATCTTATACGCATCGGCAGCGGCCATCTTGACCGGGTCCTGGTAGAACCATCCGGTGGCCGCCTCCCTCAGCTGCCTCTTGTGCATCATTTCGTTCTCGCACTCGTACCGCAGCTGCCGCACCAGATTCAGCTCGGCTGTCCGGTCCAGCTGAAGCAGCTTAGACTTGCTATATGAGGCGACTTCGGAGGGTACGACAAAGTATTTGACGTTGAGATTCGGCGTTGTGCGGCCTTCGGTGAAAGGAGCCTGGGGGCTGTCAAAGACCATGCGCGGCGTGGCGGGGGTGGAGGAGCCGCCAGAGAAGATGGAGGTGATGAGGGGCACGAAGAAGAAGAGGAGAATGGGGAGCAGGCCGAGCAGCGTCTGCAGGCCGTGCTGCTCCTGCTGGGGGGCTCCCTGGGCCTCTCGCGGTCTCGCTCGGGGCATGCCGCCGCCGAATTGGTGCACTCGAATGCCGGGGCCGCCGCCAAAGTTAAAGACGAACTGGGGACCTGTGTCGAGCGTTCAGTAGTCAGCATCATGTGGAGATCCAATCTCGCCGGCTTCACTCACCTCCAAAGCCTCCTCCGCCAAAGGGACCGCCTCCGGCGCCAAAGAAGCGCGCAAACATCTCCTCGGGCGTCATCTCATCGTCCCAGGGACCGCCACCGCCTCCCGCCGCCGCCGCCTGTCGCGAGCCAAAGCCTGAGAATGGGTTCTGTGCGCGGGCGCTCTCGAAGCGGCTGTCCGGGTCGGTGCCATACTTGTCGTACTTTTCCCGCTTCTCTTTGTCGCCCAGGATGCCAAAGGCGCGGCTGACCATCTTGAAGGCTTCATCGGCGTGCTCGTGGCCGTTCTTGTCGGGGTGCGTCAGCAGCGACTGTTTCCTGTACGCCTTCTTGATGTCGGCGTCGGTGCACGAGCTGCGGACGGCCTCGAGGCCCAGGATGTCGTAAAAGGCGGTGGGCTTGCATTTCCGGATGCGCAGGACAGCCGCCTTCTGCTCGACAGTGTACGTGCGGCCCTGGTTGCCCTGGTTGTGCTCGCGAGACCGGGCAGCACCGCCCGTGTCGGCACCCGAGGCTGTGGCGTCTGGCATTTATCGGATGGCTAAGGAGCGAAGAGAAAGAGGTTCAAGATTCGGGATGTCGAGGGTCGAGGGACGGAAGCGAAGAGTTCGAGTCGATGACAATGACGAGGGAGGATGCGGCAAGGTTCGAGGGAGCCGGAGATGGAAGTCGTATCGAGGAAAAGGGGACAGATTCTTGTTTGGCTGCGTTTTCTCGCCAGTGACAAGCCGGAAGCGTGGCTTCTTCCAAGAATTCGACCGACAGAAAGCGGCCCGACAGGAAAAAAACAAAAGACAGCAGACAAGACGGCCAAAATCAACAAGGCTCGACGAATGGGATACGCAATGCCGTCGAGATGCAGATGTGCGAATCAATGCACCGCAAAACGACCCGCAGGATTCGAGCGTCTCTGAGCTGGTCGGATTTCGTTGACGCAGCGCGATGCAACTTTTGCGACATGTCGATTCGCTGGATCTTTGGCTCCATGAGGGTCGCTGCTGATAAGCGTCGCCGACACGTGATGCACGCCTACCCTGGACCCAGATGCCAGAATCTGGGGTCATGAAAAAGGACGACAGTCAAACACGCTTGCAGAGAGAATCATCAGCAATTCTTTTTTTTTTTCTTTTTCTCTCTCTTTTCTTATTTTTCTTCTTTTCTCTTTTTTCTTTTCTTTTCTTTCCTCTTTTAGTATAACTGGGATATTCTGCGTCTTTCAATTCATCCGCATACACAAGTACCAGCCAGAGACTCCATTTCAGTGATATCGTCACATAAGACCACCTTCATTTCAGTATAAGGAATTGCCATGTCCTTTACAAACCAGAAGATACCTGACAACTCCAGATTATGAATCGTCATTCTGTAGAGACATAGTCACCGCATCCTTTATCTTACTCCTCTGAACAAGAGTTATAATCTTCAGTATCTCACAAAGGTGCTTCCATGCGGGCAGTTGGCAATTGCAGGACCTGACGCCATATAAGCTCTTGGCTGCCTCGATCAGGCCTTGTCTCTCGAGATTTCGATATTACGAAAGCTTTTGGGGCTCTCTAAGAGCAGAATGAGCATCAAAGACACCGGGACCGCAACGGCAAGGCATGCGCGCTCGCCAAAGGCCAAGCCTCCGTTCCTTCCCCAGCTGCACATTGTTTCAGAGTCGAGTTCTGCCTCGCTTCACCGAGCTTTACCAAAGGCTACAAAATCATAAGTAGAAGCTGTGCACCTTGAGTTTGATCTTCACCAATCTCAACCTCCTCCAATCAAAATCTCCCCCAACTCACAGCTTGATATCGCCCATATCTGACAACCCGCATCTGAGCCGACTTGTACACAGCGCCCGACATACTGCTCACTGGCCGCGAGATGGCACCGCAGAGACCTAAGCCTCACATGGAGAGGTTCGTCGACTTTGCTCACCTCTCTCTCTTCCCCGGGCCTATCACAATGCTAACGCTTCAGTAACAGCATTCTGCTCTCAAAGCCTTTCAAGTTCCTCGTCGGACCCAAGAAGAAAGAATTTGCGCTACACAGAACTGCGGTGTCAAGGCTTTCGAAGAGTCTCGACCAGCTCGTGAATGGACGCATGAGAGAGGCCAAGGAGCAGTGCGTTTCTTGGGAAGACACCGACGAGAAAACGTTCATCCGCTTTGGCGAATGGGCATATACTGGAGACTACACTCCCGGTGAACCGGAAATTCTCCTCGACGCTTCTCAAGTTGCGACTTCTCAACATGACTCGGCAGATGTGCCACAAGAACAATCAATGGTCAGCTCACTTCGATTAGCTCTCGATCTTAGCAACGAGGATCTCGCAGGCCCTTCAACACATTGCAACGGTTATGCTTGGGGATACAGCACTCATCAATATGCTTGCACAATATGCAAGGTGCTGCACTATCCCTCCTCTTGTCCCAAGTGTCGGGTCCATCGGAATTCGTTCTGCGCGGAGTGCCTCAAAGGCCCTGCAATGACTTCGACAACACATCGGATGATGTACAAGTTTGAAAGCAACGATGAGTACGCATCTCAGGTTGCAATCCAAACGCCCAGGGTGAACGAAGATCGCTGCGAAGATTTCACCGAAGTCTTCCTCTCTCACGCCAGACTCTACGTCTTGGCGGACAAGTATGATATCCCAGAGCTGCGACAAATCTGCCTGCACTATCTCCATGCCACGCTTATAACCTTCAACCTCTACGAGGACAGCGTTGAAGACGTCATCAACTTGGTCAAGTATTCTTTCAAGAACACGGTGGAAAAGGACAAGCTGCGCAATCTCCTGGTACAGTATTGCGGCTGCTTTACCAAGGAGATGACCAAGAGCGCTCTCTTTCAGGATCTAGTCGCCGAATGCCCGGAATTTGGAAGCGAGATGATGAAGGAGATTGGAAGACATATCAACTAAGACTTCGGACATGCGATACTGCATCTCCGCAGACTTGAGTCTGCTAGCACTGGCTCTAGGCCAACGTTATGATACGAACGAGGTTGATAACTACTAGGTAGAAATCAACGCTTGCTACGAACAGTGCAAAAGTCCGAACCAGAACTTTGGCTTGTGGAACCAGCACATGTCACTTCTCTCTATCACGTGACCCAATCGCTCTGAAAGATTTCTAGAACATCACCACCAAAAGACTCCAAGCCGGACTTCACGATCACATCAAAGCCATAATGCTGCCCACACGAGCGCTCCTCAAGCGCTCCGTCTGGAAAGGTAACATCACTGCCCCCCACAAATGTCCCAAACCACTCAAAGGAACCCCAGAGCTAACGACAAATTCTCACAGGCCCAAATCTCGTCCCGTAAGAAAGAATCCCTCCATGCCATCGCCCCAACGAACCACTCACTCATGCAACCTCCCAGTCTCAACATCGTCTTCCCCAAGGGTCCCAACGACAAGGTGCCCCCCGTCCGAACGCAGGCCCGCTCGGCGACCATCCTGCCCAACTTTGTCGGGCTCAACTTTGAGATTCACAATGGCAAGGACTATCACCAGGTGACGATCACGGAGGACATGGTGGGACACAAGCTGGGCGAGTTTGCGCCGTGAGTTACCAATTCGAATTGTCTTGCAGTGCGAAAGACGACGTGTAGCTGACTGCGGAGGATAGGACACGGAAACCGAACATCTGGGATAGGAAATAAGCGGGATGGAGAGAAGAGAGGATGAAGAATTGTACAAATACTGTACCAACGCCGTAATGCCAACAAACTTTGCATGACATCACATCAATGGCGAATGAAAAGCACATTTGCGAAGAAAGGAAAAGCAATCTTGTATCGTATCGGACCGATCGAACAAAGACCCGTAGGTCTACCCTTGACAACCATATCCAACGCCAAATCCCCAACGCCATAGCAAATAGCTCGTCTTTCAGCCGTGATAATACCCTCTGACCCTCTCCTTGAATCAAAGGAACACCCTCCTCATCGGTAAAACTCGCTCCTCTTCACATTAACACCATACTCCCCCACCGCCATCCCCAAATCCTCCATCGTCAGCACCGTCCGGTTCTGGCTCCCGCCCTGTCCACCACCTCCAAACCCAGGTCTCTGAATCCCCAACGGAGCGCCTTTGCCCTGCTCCTTGCTGCCCGGCTGCCCAGACTGCTGTCCCGGGATGGGGAATCCCGCAGCCGCGCCGAGCGTGCCCATCGGGTTGTTGGTGTTGCTCGCCCCGCGGATCCGGCTGTACTGGTACGCGTCGGCGGCGATGTCGGCGATGAACTTTTGCGTCGCGAGGGCCAGCAGGCGGGCGAGCTTGGGGTCTGTCTGCGGAGGCGGAGGGAGACCTGCTTTGGTCATGTAGTAGTGCGTCACTGCGTCGGGAATCTACACCACAAGCGAGCCACCGCAGTCAGCAAGCAAATTCCATCTCCAGAGTCAACACTTGGGTGGCTGGGGAAGAACGTACAATGGGCGCATAGTCGTCAATCTTGCTGAGAAACTCTCGCAGCGAGACGTCCTTGCGGGTGGGGAGCTTGTTCAGATCCTGGGCTTGCGCGAGGGCGTCGGGGACTGCGTCGGGCGGGCCGTTTTCCTGCGCGGCTTGCTTCTCGACGTTTTCCGGCGGCGCTTCGCTTTCCATGATGAAGTTGATTGCCTGGAAGAAGAAGAGGCAAAGATTGACTGGGATGATGTTGGATACGGAGGATGAGAATCACGTTGGAAGGCTTGATGAATGATCATTGATGATGGATGGCTATCCGTCACGTGACTGGCCTGCTTGCGTGTATCTGACATTCAAAGGGCACCACCTCCTCAATGCGACAATCGAAAGTGAAAGGGCAAGCAAAGGGAGACAATAGGTTTCTTCACGAGAACCTGAGGGCCCAACCGCCCAATGCGATTATTTTCCAGTTGTTCTCACATTGTTCTCACTGCTGTCAGTTTGATGGCCGGTTTGTATAGCGCCATCGCGTGCCTAGAAGATAGCTTCACCAAGCTCAGCTCAAGCTAGAACAAACACATTCAATTGACTGCCCTCTAATTTTTTTTTCGTCCGCAACGTACATGGCCCAAACTCACGGAATCCTCACATGTAGAGATGACGCCCATTCCCTTACTGCCGTCAAACCGAGCATTACCATCAAACGCCGCCAATGCAATCATTGCCCCTCCGAAAAAGACACACTGGGTCAATTCTGTAACTTGTCGTAGCCGCGCAACTCCCACTTTTCCGATGACGAGCAGAATCCTGACCCCCTTCTACTATGAAGCTGCCACCACGCTACCCCCTAAGCATACTGTCTGTGATGGCTTGTTCCGTGCTCTGTCGCGGCAAACCATCACTCGTCTTCCCCCGCTGAGCACCCAGTATGATGCTATTCCTTTAAACGGGCAGCTTGAACTTCTTGCCTTTGAGGACCTTGGTGTAGTAGATGTAGAAAAAGTCGCTGTAGAGGATCGTCTGGATGATACCGGCGATGATGGCGATCCAATCGACCTTATACTTGGGATCGGCAAGGTAGCGGTAAATCCAGTTCGGGATGTAGAGGGCGCGGTAGCTGCCGAGGGCGAAGAGGTAATGGGTCGTAATGGTCTCGGCCTCGCCGGTGCGCTGCAACATAAACAGCTGCGGGAGGATGGCCACAGACTCGAGCCAGATGGAAAAGGCCCACAGGATCTCGGACGGCGTGTATTTGACGGGGAAGAGGATCGCGAGCACGGCAGCGCCGGCGAGGAGATACTGGACGCGGAAGGTGTCGAGGTTGGCGGCGTTGGTGGGCTTGTAGGCGTTGGTCATGAGGTAGATGATGTAGCCCTGCGACCCGATGAAGAGGATCTTGAAGACGAGGTTGTAGAGGTTGTCGGTCGAGAAGAGATCTGCCAGTGCTGTTAGCTTGAGTCGGTCTCGCCATTGGACATGCTCCGTGGCGATTGAGCTGCGTACCGAGGTATCTGGTGAGGTAGACGAGGAGGTACAGTCCTTGCGACTTGAAGGAGATGCCGGAACAGCTCTGCAGGGCGATGGGTTAGCTGACGGCAGGCTGAAGGACGAAGCTGCGAAAGCCACAGCATTCTAAAGGGGACGCACCTTGAGCTGCACCATCTTGTGCAGCAGTATAAGGATACTCGCCAGGTGCGAGAAATCCCCTGTTCCTGCGTTAGCGCATCTGCTGTCTATCCATCATGACATGCCGTTGGATAGCTTCCAGTTCGGCATGGCGACAAGGTGCCACTCACCCGCAACACGGAAGACGTTTAGCGCCATGGTGGCCCTGAGCTGGAGAGGCGCAAAGAGGCGAAGGAGAGAAAAAGAAGTAGAAGAAGAAGTAGATGGAGATCTATCTAATCAGCGACAGCTGCACGATCCGAAGTCGAGATCCGTAGAAGTTGGAAACGAACGAAGGAGGCGATAAGATTGGAGGGATGATGCAGCAAAAAGGACACGAACGCGACTGGCATGTCATTGGGTGGAAGCTCCAAGGGAGGCGCACAGTGTTGATGTTTGGTGACACGGTGGCGATGATTGGCGTGGGCTCTGGAAGCAGAAGCACGACTTGAGAAGGCACCCTGTCGATCTGTTGTGCCTTGTGTGTCCTTGGCATCTGCATTGCGATGGGATACTTGATCTGTGCAACAACCAATCAATCTACATGCATGAATGGTGATGGCCGAAGCACGAAGCCGTACAGCTTGAGTAGTCTCCAGCCTGTATGGTCCTTACTGTAGGTACATAATGATAATGACATCATTGCATCTCTACAAGGTCCATCGCAGCTTGTGTCTGTAAAATCACTGGTTTCTCGTGGCATTACGACTTGAAGACAGCATTGACGAGAAAGACTCGACAGTTATCGCTGTGATTTCAGTATCTTCAACGTGAAACTAGATGTCGTTTACTTTCAGTGATACTGCTGGAGCTACGGCCACAGTGCGGAAGCTTGGTCTAGCACTTCAGCTGGCACAGGGAAGATGCCCGAAATGGTCCTTGACTGAGCTGAATGCCTGATATCCAGCAAAAATTGAGCACGCCGTTGAGTTGAACATTATCTGCATTATAATAGTGATACAATTTTAGCCCTAGCTATATAGGTATGAAATGCTGGACTGAGTAATAAGGCCATAATGCGACTTGATTAATACTTTGTAAGCTTACCCAGATGCACCCAGGACCCAAGTCACCATTCGCCTGACCAACTCAAAGCGGGTGACCGAGGACCGGAATACTACCAACCTTGACACACAAAGCGGGGGGTGGATCGTGCCGTGCTCTTTCTTAGAATTCTACTAGGACAAGCATATTGTCTGCTGAGGTTCATGGCACCTTATAGATGGTCATCTGATGACATTGTTGTCCACGTCAAGTCTACAGCATACGCGCAATAGTGTAATCGTTCCTACATAAAGCCCCAGGTAAGATACTCAACCCACTACCTTACACCAGTTGGTTCTCAACTTAACGCACCATAGTCACCACCTCAGACAATCAACATGAGCGTCACTCAACTCATCGAAAAGCACTTTCAGACCCTCAGGGCCGACTCCCAAGCATGGCGTGCTTTATGGGCCCCCGACGCCGTCCTGGAAATGCCCTACGCAGCGCCTCCTTACCCAACGAGAATGGAGGGAATCGATGCCGTCGCCGCCACTGCGTCGTTCTTTGCCAACAGCATGGGAGACGACTTTAATGTGCAGATCAAAAAGGTGTACCCCATTGAGGGCGACGATGCAGCGTTTGTCGAGTACGTTATGTCCGGAACGGTGACGACGACGGGGAAGCTCTATAAGCAGGACTACGTCTCGTTTGTCCGCGCTGAGAATGGCAAACTTGTTTTGTTTCGAGAGTATTTCGATACTGCGCGAGTAGCAGCTGCTTTCACACCTAGTTGAACTTCTCAATGGATGGTACAATCACATTGTTGGCGATTTCTTTTTGTTCTGACGATGTGATTAATCAGGATTCTAGTATATGAACTATTTACATGGAGAATGCAAAACAAGTCTGGTCCAGGTAGCATAGATTGCGTCCAAGTATCTTATGGCTTCACGCCCTGTGCCTTCAAGAAGGAAAAGATCTTCTGGAATGCCTGCGGAGCAATCTTGTGGAAGTTGAGGTTGTGTCTGCGATCCAATTAGCCCTCTGCCATTTGTACAAGACAAAGTTTCGTGACACTCACCCTGCAGGCAGATTGTCCACATATTCAAGAGTCTTTGCTCCCGTAAACAGATCCTTTGTGCCGTTGACAACACCAACGCAGTTCCCACCACAAGCGGAAACGTCAAACTGTCCTTGCAGGACAAGAACAGGCGCCTTGATATCCTTGTAGTTGACCGTCGTGGCAAGCACCGAAGGAAGTTCTCCCACAGCAAAAGGCTCACTGGCAACATTGAAAGTGTACTCGGCAACCTTGTGCTCAAAGTGCGGCTCAGCATAGTAGACATACGTCTCGGCATACAGGTCCGACGTGGTCAGGTATCCGGAATCCAAGTGTCCCCAGCGCAGAGGGTTCGCAGTCTTGGCAATGCGGAGACCTGCGCCGGCGACAAAGGGCGCAAAGTAGTTAAAGGTGCCGCTGAAGCCGGTCAGGACGAGGCCGTCGACGGGGACGTGCGAAGCGGCGCCGGAGGAGATGTAGGAGCCATAGCTGTGGCCGATGAGGGCGACCTGGGTGGCGTGGGCTTTGGTCTTGGCGTAGTTGACGAGGCCTTCGAGGACGGCGACTTCGACTTGGAATTGGGCGTCTGTCAAGGAGTTGACCCTGTTGCAAAGGTGAGTATGTAGCCTTTTGTGTGCTGCGGTGAGATGATAACTTACTTGGGTGATGAGCCAACGCCGATGCGGTCGTAGCTGAGCACCGAATAGCCCTGGGCAAGCGCAGCATCTACAAAGTTGTACTTTTCACTGCCCGGGAACTTTGGGTTCCAATACCTGCAACAACATGGTCAACGTCCATTTTTTTGCTTGAGACGAAATTTTGTACAGAACGACTTACAGCTTGGACTCAATGATGCCATGTGTAAGCACCAGCGTAGGTCCTCCATTGCCGCACAAGGTCGCTCCCACGGTATAAGTGCTCTTCACAGGCTCGGACATGTTCGCTTCGATGGGAAGGGGATCGGCAGATGTGGTCACATCCCGACGGGTCAGGTTGAGAGTCAGAGCAGCGGCATCCCAATCATCCTGAATATCAGCAGTCACAATGAAGCGAGGCGTTGAAACGGTGATTGGGATTTGAACGTCGCGGCATCGGGCTGAAGTCGACTGCGGCAGTGCTTGAGCTGCCGCGGCGAGGATGGGAAGTAGTTGGTGGAAGTGCATTTTGATGAGTATGATGGGAGGGTTGTTGAGTTGTTGAGGTGATGCTTGATGATGGAGTTGCCATTGTTGGTCCTAATTGCTATACTTATATCTTTCAACAACTTGGCCCCTTCAACAACTCGGTTACAAACTCATCAATACAGTTTTACCGAATTCATTATGCTAACAGATAACCTCAAGCCTTAGTAAAAACTGACTACACTACGTGCTTACAACTTACGAGGTCGGCTACTTGACGACATAGCTCAACTATCGCCAATCGACTCTATAGCGTTCCCATCCCACATACTAGTCTCGTCCTCCCACATGCTTACATCCCCATTATGCCGTAAGCAGAAGACTCAACAGCTACTTCATGCGAAGCTTGACTCTATCGAGCCTGTGGCCCCCCTTGTCCGACATAGGCTCTTATCCACATCTTTTGGAATCAGAGACGGAAGGATTCGAATCAGCGATTGGGCTGACCAATTGTATAATTTACCGTAGAACCACAACTCTCGACAGGGCTGCATCGGTAATGATCAGGCCATGCGATGGAAACCTCCTTTCTCTCGGCAGTTTGTTTTCGTCATTGATATGCAACGACCTGCATGCTAGGGCTGAGGAATATTGCCGAAATACGTGTAATTCTCATTCGAGCCCCCTCCCTGAAGAATGTCGGATACGAAGCGCATATGCTGGCTATTCAACAAGTACCATCTATCCTTTGTTGTATACTCCTTGTAACATCAACATGTGATATATCCGCCAAAGGTGCCGATTCATCTCATTCCTTGGTGAAAATCGCCAAACTCCGCCAACATCTATCTACATAACATGATGCACCAAATGCATTATCCGATTCGTAAGAGTTGACCCCGACTTCCACGTCCCTTCTGTTCGCGCCGTCTCCGTCGACCGCCGCCGCCTTTTGGACTGCATCTCATCGACAAACTTGGGCCAAGTATTCGTCAAGACAAGATACTTGATGTGGCTCTCTATGCTGTCAAATACCGTCGCATCAAACCCATCAGGGACCTCGCCATGGTATCTTGCCCGACCCGTGATTCTGCCGTTTGATTCGAAAGGGCCGTCTGTCTCATAGGACCGGACAGGCGCGACTTCAATGTCGAAGGGTGTTGCTGGGTTTACATATGACTCTCCGCATACGATGCGAGCTGCCTTTTCAAAAATGTCCTGCAAGCGTTTGAGATCGCTGGAGGACAGATTGAGAGGAAATTCGGCGTCCTTCGGGCTGATGTAGCCAATGTATATCTCCAAAGCGCCGTTGTACATCTGTCGCTTCTGTTCGCCGCTCAGTTTCTCCATCCAGGACGATTTCCACTTGGCAACATTGGTCAAAAAGGCAATATTCTCTCCCGAGAAGTCTCTCAGCGCAGAGAACTCCTGCAGCGGGCCTGGATCCTCGCTGAGGACTTGCTCAAGGACGTTCATTGTCAAGAAGCGGTCACCGAGATCTTCATCAAACAGATCGATGGCCCTCATCTTCGGGGTCAAGGCCTTGGCGGAGAATATCCAGTCTTCGGAAGACGATGCACAGAGCGTGTGAGCGGTCGAGAAGGTGTCCCATTCTGCGTTCAGGCGGGCTGCTTTCTTCTGTTGGGCCCGGAACCTGAATACCTGGAAGACGGGCACGAAGACTGTGAAGATCTCAAACATCAGGATGGAGAGGTGAATCCTGGACGGCGGGCAGTGAATCAGTACGTCTGCCCGGTGTTCAAGCATTGCGTTTGCGATGATTTGCACTCACCATTGACTGGGTGTAAAATATTGATTCACCTTATCAAAGGCGGGAACATAGGAGGCGATCATAAACATCGGTGTCGCATGGAGACTGAATCAATGGTCAGCCATAAGAAGCATTTGTCAACACGGGAAGAGGACGGTCCAGCTTACTTGGAGATGCAGCAGCCGAGAGTCTGTGTCCGCCATCCCATCGTATCACGGATCCCCCATGCTTGCCAAATCAGAAAAGGCGCAACCTAGCAACATGAAGTGATTAGCCACAGCGACGACCCTCATTAAAAGCATAACATACGATCCATGTCCAGACGACCTGCCAAAGAACCGAAGGCCACCACTCCCAGCCTCGGCCGAGCTCGACCACCTGCTCCGGGATTGTCGCGCCGCGAAGTTCGGTTCCAGGAATGCCAAACGTGGGATGGTATTTTCGACTTGCTACCCACATGCCAATGGTGAGCAGGAGCTAAGAGCAACAAGTCAGCATATCAACAAAGGAGAGCAAGCGGTGATGCTTTGTATGAAGCGCGGCCCCAAGAACAGACGCACCTGAACGACCATCCCGAGGCCAATCAGGATCAGCGACCGCTTCGTATGATCATAATCCCTCAAACGACAAAGCCACGAGGCCTTACCGCCCTTACAGCCCGTCTCAACCCGCCGAGCACCACCCGGATGCGTAAACTGCCTCTGCAGCTGAGCCACGCGGAGGAAGCGGAGGTTCGACGCGTGGAACAAAGCCACGCCCAGCGGGAACCAGAGGCTCATGAAGAAGTACTGGACGTCGTACGCGAGGACGACCGGCAGGGTCGGCCCCACGGGGTACGTGATCTGTGCGAGGATCCAGTAGAGGTGCAGGAAAGTGATGGCGCAAAAGGACAGCGGGAGGCCGCGGATCTTGAGGACGGGGATGTCGCGGTTGAGCCAGCAGAAGAGCATGCCGGCGAGGACGAGGGTCGTCCATGTTGCGCACCATGAGATGTAGAAGATGCCGATGCTGTCAAAGTTGGGGGAGCTCGGAGGGAGGGTGTAGACAGATGCCATGGTGGCAGCTGCTATTCAAGTGAGAGGAATCGATGTAAGAGAAAGAGAAGGTGTTTGAAAGTGAGAGAGCTCGTAAACCCTCTCAAGCCAAGCCCACGCTGATGTGGAAGCGCTGGCGTTGGAAAGGAGTTGGCTGGAGGGCACGTCTCTTCTGTTATGTCTGCTTCGCGGCGTGATGAAAGCATTGCCGCAGCCCTTCCATTACATAAAATTTTCGTCTTGGAACATTTGCATTGGTTCGTCTGGTAGACTACTCTGTCAGTCTCCTCGGATCTTGTTGATCACTTGGCTAACAGACGCTGTGTCACCGCCGGCTCCTACATGCGTCCAGTTATAAGAATATCCTGGGATATCACCCCGGACGAGCGGGAGGTTATCCTGATGACATTCCAGTAAGCGATTGTTCTATGATCGGAAACGAAAGCTCCTAGGCCTACGCTATACCGTAATAGAGTACATCTTGGGACATTTCATGTAAGGGAAAGGCAGACCGAGGCCAGATTGGGACCGGGACCAAGGAACGAATACCCGGATCCTGTCACGTTGGGTGCTGTATTGCCCAAGACATGTCTTACTGTCTGCCATCAAGGGCTAGGTTGGGAAAAAGGAACAACAGCACGGCTCATAAAAGACCAGGATGTCAAGGATATGTGTTATAGCCTTGGCACTTCAGCTGTGGCGTATCAAGACCGGGGCGTGATTCGACGAGGCTTACAAGGGGAAGCATCGAGCAGCAGTATTACCAGCATGATGGGCTCAACGAGACGAGGCACTTGCATTCAGCATATCTCATCTGATCGATCAGATCTGAACGCCGCCATTCCCTTGGGACGGCAGGGATCTTTGCATCGCGGTAAGGCCGATCCCCGCATCGACAAAGCCGGTCTCCCTTGACGCTTTGACGCTCTTCTGAACCAGCCGCGCCTTGCTTTTTCTTTTCTTTTTGCAAAAGTGGCGGATGCATGGGTTCATGAGTTTGACCTGGTGATCTTTTTTCTTTTGCTTTGTTCCCTACTAGTATATGAGACCTGATTTGGTAGGCGATGACAGGGCGTAGTTGTCTTATGGTGATTCTCGTTTACCAAGAGTACGTCTAGCCTGTGGACTTTTGGGTCCTCCCAACTCTTTGACTGCCTGATGACATTTTCTCCTTCTGATCTAGGCCAAGTCTTTTCAGCGTCCATCCACATCCGTGGTGCTCGCGTATTGTTATGTGACACAGCTTCGCGGACGAGGCACGTTGCTCTATGCGTACCGCAGCAGAGCCCGTGTGACGCTATGGAATCGATCGATTGCTAGCCCGTTACCAACAGCTGGACGTATAATTTGTCATTACCAGGGACCGTGCCGTCCCTTTCATGCAAGGGGGTTGGCTGCTCGTGTGCCGTGAGTCTGGACTTGTTGGGTGTGATGCTCGGACAATTTGGGCTCTGCGCCAATCGAGGAGCCGACATGGAGCTTGTGCTTCCCTTGGATGGAGATGCAACTTGAAGTGACGTGAGAGAAAGAGACGAGCTTGGAGGCGTATTGTACAGGCCGAATTCATATGCTGCATATATGGATTCTACGCATGCACAGCATGTTCTCCGGGCATATATCCTTTGCTCTCATTAAATGAAGTCGCTAACATTTCCATGCCCATGCTGCTATGCTATTATCGAAGCTGTCTTCTGCAATTTGGTGACTCAACGGCAGCCAAATAGCATCAAGATTCCGAGATTGAACGTTGATCTGTGCCCACCAGCAACGACCAAGACCAGGGAACTTTTGATTAGACGACACTGGCAATGTAATTATTATCTGGCTATAAAAATAAGTAAGACAGTCATTGACTCGACAGATAACCAGTAAATCTATATAATTGTGATTAAAAGATTCTCTCCCCTTCTCGTTTGTTCTCAACATACTGACATCCATCACAGCCCATGACGCCCGCAAAGTGCACCGCCAGCCTTCCAATCCTTTGTCCTCAAGTCAGGATACTCGTATCCAGTAATGGCAATCAGACTCTCCAGCTTGTCAATTGTGGTATTCCCTCCATGAGCTCCCACCACGACCGTTCGCCTCGGCAGTCCGTCCTCCACGGCCGCATCCAGCCACTGTCTCGCATATCCAATGTCGAATCGCACAGCATCCCCCATGCCACCGTCATCTGGATCAGGGCTCCATACATCCGCCACAAAAGCGACGACCCCCTCGTCATCTTTCGGACACGCGGAGGCTGCGATGCCGTATGACCAATCTCGCGCATGAGGATTCTCGTCTCTCCACAAAGAACGAAATTGGATATTTTCATCCTTCAACACGAACGGACTACTCTCGTTGTACGTGGCGAACTTGACATGTCCGTCGTTGATAGAAGAGTAGAATCTCTTGGCCACATCTGGTGTCGCCCCAGCCTTGACATAGTCTGGCACACCTCCTGCGTGATCACGATGGTGATGACTCGGAACAATATGCGTAACATTCTTGTTAAGCGTTTCCTTGACCCATTGAATCAGAATCCGAGACCGATGAGGTGCCGCATCGGTAATCAGGACGCCATCAGTGAAATTGAGCACAAGCTGCACGTAATCCGCGTAACCGACGTAGACGGCCATGATCTGGGGAATATCTGGGATCGGATGCGTAACGACGACAGCTGATGTGTTGAAGAAGGATTCGAAGGGACCACCCCAGAGACCGGCTTCGAAGAATTCGTGGACTTCGGAGCGAGGGTAGAGGGAGCTTTGCTTTGGTGCCTGGGGAGAGGATGTGTCTTTAGCTGGTAAGACTGGGTCGAATAACCCGGCTTTGAAGGGTGGATTGATAGAGATGCTGTCCAGCTTGACATCTTCGAGAACATCTGTTGAATTGAAAATTGTCTGTAGACGGTGAGGCAGTTGGAGACTGAGAGTGGAGTTATCGTCAAAGGCGACGGTGGAATAGTTTGATAGGAGGAGGTCGTTTGTGATGTTGCCATATGTTGCGTGGGATTCCAAAGAACGTATCTTGTAAGGCCTGTGACTCGTTGCGTTCACAACAAGGCTGAGGCCAAAGTAATCCAGTTCCAAGACAGTGAAGCGATTCTTTGTAAGCGATTCGACGATATCATAGGTCCGAAGGTGAGATGACGACTGATCCATCTGCTGCAACAACCAGGGAAGTGCAAACTGCTTCGCCTGATGAATCAAGTAATCGGCGAGAAACGAGTCCGCATACCCCAACGTCTGAGTAGGATCATTGACGAAGAAGGAGTTTTGCCCTTTTGTAAAGCAAGCATATCCCTCCTTGCCATCTTTGAGCACGATGCTGTAGTTCATGGATGGTTCGAGACCAGGCTGAGCCCAGATCCAATAGTCATTGTATCGGTAGTATCGGTCGATGCGAGCTCTGAGTCCGGAGGAGAAGTCGAAAGAGAGGGTTTCGGAGCCTGCTTCGGCGACGGATTGGTCTGAGTGGTAGAGGTTGTAGTTTTGGGTCAGAGTTTGCGAGCGGTAGATGCTGTGCATGTGTTAGATTCTGCCTTGTCTGGCTTGCCAAGATGGTGTCGCGGAGGAACTCACCCTTCGGACTTGAACATCAGTCTTTGAACCTCTTTCAGAGCCTCTGCGCCTCCTACTGAGTCAATGACGTTCCTCAATAGCGTCGATGCATCGGTGGTGTTGTCACAAGGTGCCGCATAGGCAGAGACTAGCTGGCTGGCACCAGAAACGGCCAACAGAAAGTGAGCCTTGAGCTTCATCTCGACTGGTCAAAGGACTTGGCTGGATTGCGTAAGATTGATTCTCGTTTGGAGATATTTCTGGTGTAGGAGTCCCGATTAACGATGATTTATATACTTAGGGAAAGCGTTGTACATTTACTCCTAAATCATGATGGCTGCCGAAGCAGAGGATGCAGCCACGCAATACGCGGTTCTCACACGCGTCCAGGCACCCTGTCTCGAGTCCCCCTGATGGACACCAGTCGTCAGATTTTAGAGCGAGCTGAAAGCGGTACTCGGAATTTAGATTCTCACAGCAATCTTTGCTGTCCCTGGTCAGCTCGGTGTGGAGGGCATCCATCATCTACCGCGTTTAGTCGGAGCGCGGCACTTGTTAAAGACCGCGCTTGTAAGGCCGCCAAATGGCAGAGCGTACCTTAGGCGTGATATGTGTCATGACTGCCACAGAGGTAGGAGGCATTGAATTATTTCGGATTCATAAGTTTGACATTTCTTGAGAGAGTCTGGGATATTCGAGTACAGTTCTAATATACCCGCTGATTCGAAAGGGGAAAGCGTGCTCTCACACTATGTTGTCCGTTTCATAACGAGCAGTAGGTGACTCTGAGGATATAACTCTACAATTGGTATCACCAGTTGCTACCACTGGGGTAGTAACCCTTCATTCATCAAGCTATAGATAACCGACATGATGAGCTTCCAAGGAGTCCAAGAAGCTGGCATTTGAATCCGCAACAAATTGTTCCGAATCAACACCACCATAACCGACATCCAACCCGCTACTGCTTTCAGCATCAACCCCAATATACATCATCGGTTCCAACACTTCATCTTGATCCGGCTCCTGAAAGCTCTCAAACTGATCAACATACCACCTCAGCATCCGTGCCAAAGCCCCTCGAAAGACCACCGGCACAACAACATTCTCGCTCCCCGCCACGTCGGTCAATTTATCCAGAAGCTGTAACAGGAGCACCTTTGGGCTCAATTGGATGTCATCTAGCATACAGGCAACGCTCTGTGGCATCCGGGCAGAAACGTCAAACTTGATCAGCGTGACTGCTGCGTACGTGATTCGGGTGTATACGATGGCGGGCATGACTCTTAGGGTCTCCGTCGGGATGCTCAGGAAGGTGTTGATGACTGTTTGTGCTGAGCTGACGCACTGGGCAAGCGAGTTGACGACGGTGATGGAGCCAGGGCTCTCTAGGCTCTTGGTCAGAGGCAGAGGACGCAGTCTGTATGGCGGTCGGAAATCCTGCATATCATGTCCGTCGTAAAAGGCCGGCTCGTGGAGGCTGATCAACACCATGTGGTAGTGGATTATCATCGGTTCTGTGCATCATGAGTCTCCATAGCTCTGGGGGATTCAGTGCTTTCTGACCGGGTGGTCTTACTATGTATCATCTCAGGGGACACCTGTTGCTTCCACGATATCGCTCTTTCAATGCCGTACTTTAAGACTCGGCGCACTCTGTCATCCGATAAACAAACATTGGACTCATTGTCGAGCCCAGCCGCAGACATGCATTCCTCCGCAATGGTCTGCAGCTTTACCCACTCTATAAGCCGGCGGTCGTTTAGGCATGCAGTCGGCGCCGCTTCAAGCACTCGTATACAATCTTCAACCCAAGGTCCGTAGCGGAGGACACTCGACCGTCGATAAGAGAATGCCATACTTGAACAGACTGTTAGCCCGAGGAGAATGCTCTTGTCATAAAACCGATACTGACCTGGAACAAAGAAAGTAACATGCCAGGAACGTCCTGCATGTTTCCGCCAACTGCTCTGAGTAGACAAACGAGTTCTTCGCTGACGGAACCCAATATTGCTCGTCATTCGAGGACCTCAAGTCCAGCAGCATGCTCCCAGCCAAGTTTGCGTAATGGCTAAACTTCAGTTTTCGAAAGTCCTCCATGGGACAGTACCATGCCGATAGCACGAGAAGTGCTTGGATAAGGTCAAGCGACTTGGTACCCTTGATTGAAACCTCTTCCGTCACATACATTCCGGTGTTGCGAAACATGGCTTTGAAGGATGCCGAATCGCGGTCACTCGAAGCAGCCGTGAGAATGGCCCTGAAGAGGGCAGGTTTTGCATCGCGGGTCTGCTGCCATGTCCAGTCTGACGGTACTTGCACAAGAGGATAAATGGAAGCCATAGTCTGACAGAATGTTGTGATTAGATCGTTTGCAAGCTCGGGGCTTACTAAACCAGTTGATACAGGGTCTTCTGAGGTAGAATAGGAGGAAACAGTTGGAAGAAATGTTTCTGGTGGCAGTGAATAAGCGGATGAAATGGACGGCTGCTGGAAGTCTGGGTGAAACGACTCAAAGACATTTTCAGAGTGGGATCCTTCTGAATACGCGATGCCAGCGTCGGCTTCAGCTGAAGATTCGGCGAGGGCATCTTGGAGTTGCTGCAGCTTTTGCTCTAGTTCCTTGATCCTGGTCTCGTTCTTATTGCGCCTCCTCCGAATAGCTGGGGGCAGAAAGATGCAATCCAGGTTGAACTTGGAGCATCGGGCGCATTTCCGTGCATTGGTCGATGATTGGGGCGTTTCGATGATGCATTTGATCTTTCTTTGTCGACAACCCTGTATTCGTAAACGTGAGGCTGTGGTAAAAGAGGGAGACCAAGTAGTAGCTTACCTCACAGGTGCGATTGAGAGAAGTCGGTCTTGTTGTCTCGGCCCCTTGCCTAAAAGGAGTCTTTTCGGTAGATGCAGCGCTCATCATACCGGATTGTAAGTGATCTGTTGGATGAATTATTTGACGCGGCTGTTGCGCAAGTTCCGCGTCGGCAGTTGGAGATGCAGAAGCGCGGTGCCTCGTTTGTGCCGCTCGCCGGGATTGAAGTAAGAATGATGGAAATGCGGGGGCTTGTTCCCTGTCAGCTCACTTTATTCTGGTTATGCTTCATTGCAGGGTTCACTAGGAGTAAGATGAGAAGTAAGCTTAATGAGTCTCCAATCGGAACGGAGAGTGTTATAACTTAGTCTCTTCTCCAATGTCAACCTCAGCCTACGCAAGCCGTTACGTGTCTTAGGAATCACCACTGGAGTTGTTTCAAAGGCGTCTTCTCTTTGAACGATTATCATGAAATATTGTATATTGCGTTTCTCTTATCTGTGTATACTAATTCCTTCTGACCTCAAAGTTGTCCGTCGGCGCCTCATCCTTGACCAGCTCCCACACCTCATCAATCTTCTTCACCACCTCCTCCGGCAGCGGCCCATTCTCCAACCCGGCAACCGTCTGCTGCAGCTGCGAAATCTTGCTCGCGCCGAGCACAATACCGTCACCCAGATGCTCCTTGAGCGCCGAATGATACGCCGCCCACCGATACGCCAGCTCGGCCTTGGGGATGCCCGCCGCAGCCGCCGTTTCGCTCCAGATATCCAGAGCCTCGAGGACCTTTGGCCGGTTGTACAGCTTGTGGTACATCTGTCCCACCACCGTCGACTTGCTCCATCTGCCCTCGCCGCCGGATTCCTGCAACAGCTGCTCCTTGGACTTTGACAGGAACCCACCCGCAATGGCGCTGTAGGCGTAGAAAGCGATGCCGTTCTCGCGGAGGAGAGGGAGGAGGCTCGTCTCCATCTTACGAGCGACTGCATTGTAGTTGCCCTGGTAGACGGTTGGAGGGACGAAGCCCTTTTCCTTTGTGATTTTGAGAACCTCCCTGACTTCGTCCGCGTTGAAGTTGGAGAGGCCAAACTTTTCGAATTTGCCCTGGCGGTAGAGGTCGTCGATGCCGGCTAGAGTCTCTTCCAGAGGCGTGGTGTTATCAGGTGCGTGGATGTAGAAGATGTTGACCTATGCATCAATCTTAGCATCACTGAAGCAACTAGAGAAGAAGTCATATATCAACGTAGCAGGAAAGTCGAGTAAGTACCTTGTCCACTCCGAGTCTTCGCAGACTCTCCAAACCCCTCGCAACGACCTTTTCCCGCGTCGACTCGCCGGGAGTCCACCCTCCAACGTGCTTCGTGTCAATGGCGAACCGCTCCCCCGCCTTGGCCTGTCCCAGAATCTCCTCACTGGCGCCGTACAGCTGGGCCGTGTCGAGCTGCTTGATGCCCGCCTTCTCGACGGCGTCGAGCAGCTCGGTGGCATGTTCGGCGGTTGGGAACGCGTTGCCGATGTCAATGACGGCAGTGCCGAAGACGAGATGAGGTTTACTGACAGATCCCATTGTGAATATCGTTGTCAAGTATCTGAGCACTATTGAGAAAATGCACGAAGATGGTTAAACGCTATTGAGAAATGCACGAAAGGAAAAAACCACTATCAAGAAAATGCACGAAAAAGTTGAACAAAGACCTAGTTTTGGGAGGTCAAAGCCTCTGTTATATACATGGGGATCATCTGAAGGCCATGTGCTCAAGCACTTCCATTGCCAAGCCGAGGCTGTTCGCCATTATACACAGCACCGCTAATTCCGATGATGCCATTGCGTGGATACGCAGATCGAGACATCTCCTCATTCTTCTATGTACTGAGCGAGCACTCTACCACATTCCAAAGCTTGGCGGACCGAGTTAATCTAAGGTTGTGGAGTCAAAGGACGGAATCGCGAACCGAAGCGAGGCGGATATAGAGGCTAATGGAACATTTCCATGGCTCACAATGAAACCCTGGACAACTACAGTCCCCAGTAGCAGGAAGAACCCAAAAGATATCAAAAGCAAGGAATCGCAACTTCTAGACACAAAGGGGGGTGCTTGTATTTGTAAGCGTGGGGACAATGATGCATAGACAGCCCCCGCCCCCCCTAGTTCTTTGTCAGTGGGCCGGAGTTGGGGCTATTATACGATTTCAAAGCAGCTGTTGCACGTCCCTTGAAGGCTATTGGTGCAGTGTTAGACTTGGCAACTGTCTTTTAAACTTGGCATTCCTTTACTCTTCAAGCACGTACAAGTACTCATTAATTACATGGATGTTTGTTGTTGAGGCTATGCCGCCTCTGCAAGTAACTCGGCATCCCCTCCACCAAATATCACGGGGTCGATCTCGCGACCAACTGGCTATCTCCGTTCTAATCGCCGGAACACCATACGGGCACGACAGAGTAGATAGCTCATGATTGATACAGATCTTGTTTCGTGATCATGTTAATATATACAATTGGTTGGATGATGTGACCAATCTCCTCTGTAAATGCCTCCCCAGCAAGAGCAGGGCAACGACAGTCCGCTGCGTTATCGAGCAATCAATTGGCAACAGAGAAAGCTCGAGATCAGGTCATCAGATATGCAGCGACTATGTAACTCATTATAATCTACGAGGACGAGTGTTTACATTTGGAAATAACCTTGGAGATAAGCACCCTGCATTCGAATGCTACCATAATTCCGATCATCTGGATAGATCATCATGAGGAGGACCAGTAGGATTCATGGCTCTTCCCTGAACAGCAAGATAGCTCATCACTTACAAAGACTGACAAGCGTTGTCCAACCTGATTCACGGTAAGGCTTGTTATAGATCAGCTTTATTACCTCTGTAAGCTCTGGTGCTTGGCGAGGAATTGGAGTGCTGAACGATTCACCGGAGCATTCTGACCAGGACATCCTAAAGCTGCCGTGATCTGGCATGCGCGTCCAATCTGAGCCTATCAGACTCCTGTATGACCTGATGCGATGTCAGATACATGTAGCTAAATTGAGCAGTAAATCGATCAAGCCCTTTTACTTCTTCGTATTCCCACCGCACACGCACTCGGCACAATTTCTTGGCACAGTTGCCTAGGTATCCATCACCAAACCAGGAGCAATTACGTGACTATTGCGAGCGGCCTGGAGCACCTGATCTTCGAACCTTTGATCTCTCTTCATAGGCTCTATTAATTGCTATACGGTAAGTAAGCGAAGCAGTTTGGCACACCATATTCGAGGCCATTCCGTGTAACTCTCTTCTCATGTAGAATATTTAGTCTCCGTCGTAAGACAGGACAGGTGCCTCCTAGTTTTGATAAAGAAAAGGAGTAAATAAACTCTTTCCACATGAATCAATTCGGCGGGTCTTGTTTATGGAGCGGTTGGGATGCCAAAAGCTATATTCCCGACCAGAAAGATTCGTGAAGTCCAAGGCGTCAGGTTGACTACATCATTTGTGCAGTTGCCAGTCAACTATTCAAACTATCAGAAGAACAAGAAACAGCAGATGTCACATAAAAGAAACCCATTCACCACGCCGTTGGGGCCGCTCAAACGGACCTCATACCTAGTAGCTCATTTGTATATCATGAAGATGGTCCTCATCCAACACACATATGCAGTGAGATCCTATTATTATATTCTTCTCAGTGACGCTGTACAATCTGCTCCGAGCACTTCGCAACAAGCAGCAAAGACAGAGCTATGACTTGCTCCAAAACCTGTATAGCCAGCGGCGTCATATGTATCAACCATCCCATGCATACCCGTTGTAATACTTGCTTAGATGCCCAAGAACTTCGCTTACATTCTACATGATCCAGTGTCTGCCAGTATCCATTTATGTCAATCGTAGAGAAGCTGTTTTATTCCTGCGGCGTTTCAAAGACACATAAGAAGTTTACGTCCCGTCGATGGTCTGCAAAATTGCGTTGGAGTCTTTCCATTGACTAAGGTATGTAAAAATCTGAAGAAGGTAACAGCTCAGTGTGTCCCCATCATGTCGTCTTCGTATACATATATTGTACAGCCAGAGGAGCTTCGTTCTTCATGACCCAAGCTTACCAAGTGGCTGCGAAAAGGGCCCCGTCTCGAAAGAAATTGTGTAGCTGGCGTGACCAGGCGACAGTGGAGAAGGGGAAGGTGAAGATGAAGAGAAAGCAAAAAATGGAAGAGGCCTTAAAAGTCTCCCCGAATGTTCTGGCTCGTAGCATTTTTCTGCGTTGCCCTGGTGCCCTGGGCCGAGCGGCTAATTTGGTGCTTTTGGATACCATAGTGTGTGTTTATTGCGAACATGTTGAACTTGAGATTCCGTAACGAGTTCGATGTGACCCTTGCAGGGCAGCACCGCGGGACCCTTGTGTGGCAACAAGGCCTCCCTATCTGACGATGAAATGGAGGGTGAGCGGGAAGCACCCTTGCCCGCATCTGCAATACCTCCGGCATCCAGTCGACACACGTGTTGGTACAAGCCAGCTCTTAACTCAGACTGTGGCTTGACAAAGCTCAGGCCTGGCCGTGGAGCCCCCAACCACGAGATGGTCTGGTTGGTTTGTCGGTGATGGGAAGCATGGACGGTCAGAGAAATACCTTATAATGTTGCATTATCTGCTTTGTCTTCCCGGACTTGTGCGTCACCCCGTTGGCAGGACACATCGTACCCACGTGCATCATCAAGCTATCAACGGACTTTGGCAGAAGAGCCACCGATCCGTCGTCGGCCTCATCCGCCTTGTCTTCCTCCATCACCCTTCACAAGCGAGAAATGGTCAGATAAAATCGACGACGACAAAGAACACTGCAGCTGTAAAGAGGCCCCTGTGTGCCTGGCTGATATCCGTAAAGCCAGGTAGAGGCGCAGGGGAAGACAAAAAGGCCGGCCTTTAATGCGAGGAAGCAGAGACGGTCGCTGAACGAAAGGTTGATTGAATGAGCTGTTGTGGTCGCAGACTGCGGAATCTCCTTTCTCTCAGGGGACGGGTTGATGAAACAGGGTGAATTGTATGCTGGCACCACATGACAGGTCCATGTAGCCACTGTCCCTGTTGTAACGGAGCACAGGGGAGAATCGAGCCTCGCTTGACACTCATAGAAGTATGGACAAGATCTTACAACGCCAAGGGCCCATCGTCAAGAAGCGCTTGTGGCGAACTGCCCGGTCATTGTCGTCCAGTGAACTCTCAGAATTGCGTTTCTTCATCGCCAATTTCCCCTCGTCGTGAAAAAAAAAAAAAAAAAAAAAAAAAAAAAAAAAAAGACTACTTCGTGGCCGATTTGCGGCGTCGTTGTCTTCTTTGAAACTCTCGACGCGGTTCGAGGGGCGGAATTTGTACAGTTTTGTTGTGCTGCAAAGTTGATGAGCGACGTACAGAGTATGCATGTAGGATTCGATGTGCTCACCTCTGAATTAGATGGCGTTTGACACACCGGACAACCTTTGCTTGTCCGAGTCGCAGGGAGACGTCGATTCGAGACTGTCCCGAGTGGGTTGCGATGGCAAATGCCCAGTTCGATTCGAGGTGAGATAACCAAATCACAGCGTTGCGTCGGCGACCATAATGTGGCGCGCAGTCTCGAGCAATTCCATCATGTCGTCTCGTTCCGTACTAAGAATATCACTTCAGAGAAGATCGCCCTGTTCATGGCTTCAAGTCAGCTTCTCTATGTCCTTCGCCGTTGATGGCCACACCCCAGGAACCTTACATGAGCTGATAGGTCTCTGCGTCCGCGGAAGACTACATACGTCCGCGAATGCTTGGCTCTATTGCTCCTGGAGCTCGCGACTCCCGTCTCTGGACGCGGCGCCCCCACAAAGAACTCTGATTACGTAGAGGACTTACGGGGCAGCTGAGGCGAGGAGGCCGATTTTTGTCCAGCAGGTTGCAGCGTGCGACCTCGTCGTAGAAGACAATAATTGCCAGTCGAGAGTTGTTCCTTTACGGCCTTCCTTTTCTCCCAGGCTCGTCTCGTTCGTTGGGCTCGCTATTCGAGAACCTTCTCGGGCTTGTGATGGGGATGAACCCACCGCTCTGCGACACAAGGGCCGCATATGTAGGCTGGTGTATGTGTATCTGTGGAAGGCCGGTTCTGCAAAGCAAATATGTCGGGGGTATTGTTGGTATCTCCACGACCGGCTCGCACGTCAACTACTTTAGTCTATCAGTGTTCTCCAGCGTGACGGGACGAACGGTCTATTGGGGGCGCGAGGCATATCCCCCATTGCATCATCACTGTGTCGACAAAGTTGGCATCGTTAAGAGAGTGGATAGTTGAAGGGATCTTGGGATGCTGGACTGGTTGACCGCTCATACCTTTACACCCTTTGCCATACATGAACCCGCAACAACGTACGAGACCATCCCCGGACAGCAGGGAGACTCATTCCGTGGGCCAGCTCATCTTGGCACGTAACAGAGGCGGTTGATACGCATGCTATCTTGCGCGATCCTCGAATCGTGTCCGAGTGACTGCGCTTTCAGAGTGGCGTCGTCAGGTCGAAGCGTATTTGTTGATCTTCTCCAAGTCCTAAGGCACACGGCGTGTCAGCGAAGCGGAGATGGTGGCAAGTAAACTCGAGGTGGCATGGGAGAATGACATTTCCAGAGTATTCGCTTCAGAGAGCTCACGAGGCCTTCAAGCTGGGGAGAATGGTAGACTTTTTCGCGGCATCCAGCTAGAGCAGACTGAGGAAAGGTCTGAACACATCGGTCGGCGAGACCTGTGTAGCAAAGACGTAGACAGCGCGTAATAAAGCGTGCACTATTCCTCGTTCGCAGCCCATAGCCCCCAGCAGGCATGATGCCTTCATGATTCGCGAGCTTTCGATCGTATCGTTTGGATACTACACATCAAGGTATACGTGTCGTGAACCACGCCCAAGGTGGACATCTCTTTCGAGTAGTATCCTCTGCAGAAAGGGATTCGCTGATAGCGTTGAAAGCTCTGTATGGCAAACGACTTGGAGATATGCAGCCTGTTGGTCGCGTTTGGTCACGGTCAGCTACAAACGCAATTCCTGTGCCACAAGGAAAGATGCCAACCAGCTGGTCTTACCTCCCTCCCTGTTGAAGAAGCAGCTTCAGGAAGATTACCATCTTGTCACGTCGAAGATCACACGACTTCCAGTAGAGAAAAGAATAGAGGCGAGAGAAGAACATTGGCAAAAACACGTTCAAGAGGAGTATATGGACTCGCTGGAAGGAGGCGCGCAGAGCATAATGCTGTTTTGATGAGTCAGCCTTCACCTCCGCGCCTGCCAGGCTTTGGCCAGCGGCATCTTGCTCTGGGACGAGATCGAGAATCGCGGAACAGAATTGACAGTCTTTGCCAATTTTTATAGCCCCAGAAATGGTATCAGAGAGATCGTTGATGGGCCAGAATACAGAGCCCCAGAACCTGTAGTCAGCAAAAGGGGACCAAAGGGCTACACGAGAGGCAAGAAGTGCGTGTACGTCGAGTCTGTCGTCCCTGTCTGTAGGAAAAGCCTGAACATGCGCGTGGGGAAATTGCAGAGGGAAACCCAAGCATAAGGCAAATCGTCAATTCTTCCAGTATGTATCTATTGGTATCTTCGTGTCTTTTTTTTCTTTTCTTTTTGCCTAATTGCCTTTTTTTCAGCCTCTCCTTTTTTATCATGTCATTTTTTGCCCTTTTTTCATCGACTTTCTCTCTTTTTCTCGGATCAAAATTGGCCTGCACCAATTGTGCAAGGGCGCAGGGGTGGAAAACTCCAAGCACTGCCAGCAATGCTAGCATCTCCAGCTTCAAAGCTTCACAATCATCAAGAACGCAAAAACACGAGCGACCAACCCCCCCAAGCGATTTTGGAGGGTTCTTCCAAACGTGAGAAGAAAGAGAAATGAAGAAAAAAACGAAAATAAAGACAAAGGTCCAAAAAGAAAAGGCAGAAGAAAACTCTCGCCCCTCTATCAGGCGCTGCATCGCCGCAAATGTAAACACCAAAAAAAAGCATCAAAATGGCAAAAGAGTTCGGTATCAGATGTTGAATCTGATACCTACATCTCTCTCTGCTTGTTAGTAACCCATCCTCCCGAGGAACAGTTTGACCCGACCGCTGCACCACGGCGCCCCTGCTCCCCTTGGTCCGGTCGTCGTCGTCGTCGTCGCTCGCATCGTTTCGGTCGGGGTTCGAACTCGGGATGTCGTCGATTCGGTTGTTGGCCTTCGATCCACATGGGGGGGAGCTTGACCTGACCGCTGCACCATGCCGCGGCGCCGCTCCCCCCCGATAGCAGGTAGTGAAAACCCTGACTATAAAGGGCTGTGCGCAAGTCTGCTGCCAGCTGCGAGGCCTCCTCCCGCTGTGGCGGCGGAAGGAGGCGCAAGAAGGCGCGAAAAGAGTCGCAGAGGCTTTGAGAGTCTCACGCAGACCAATATCTCGACCCCCTATCAATCTGAAGCCCATCTGGTATCCTATGTGGTTGCCAGCTCGTGCGCAGAGATTTTCGCCGGTGATGTTGGTGCGCCATCCCCACCTTTGAGGAGCATCGTGATGCGACGTGTCCACACAACACAGAAATCCCTCATCTACCAACTTTGGTAGAGCCGCTTCGACATATGTATCGGCAGCACACATCGCACAGCAGAAACTGTTGCCTCGATTGCAGCGACCGACGAGCGAGAGTCACTTGATTCTCGCTTCTGTATTAAGCAAAGAGATGGCGGTCGAGCGCAAAACTGCCGCATATATGTTGTCGTCGGCTGCCGACTTATACACGGTACCGTCCACCGCGGGATATTCGCATCGCCGCTCAACCTCGCACCAGGAGTGCAAACCGCATGGCGTTTGATGTCCGCATATGCCTCTGTCAGCCTTTGAAGAGGTTTGCTATGATAGATCGCTCGGTAAAGTCCGGCCGCCATGTTGGGCCTCGGGGAGTCATCCTGCAAAGGACAAGCTGCGATCCAGCGGGACAATGCCAGTGTGCGGATTGGAAGACGGACGATTCGGCGATTGGAAGGATTGAAGAAGCTGATGAGTCTGAGCAGATGCCATTGGTATCAATTCGCGCATCGTTGAGCCGGGGAGGGCGCGGTGGCCGAGTGTCTGTCGTGGGTGAAAAGCTTGCAAAAAGCGAGGATGGAAGAGATGAGGTTGTGAGTGGGACGGAACGCAGAGAAATGGACAGAGGGATTTAGTCATCAAACCCTCTTGCTAGCTTGGGGCTTGTTACCTAATGGCTGCAAGGGGGGGGAAAGAGGGCGAGAGGGAGGGAAAGAGGGAGTTGCCGAAACGGGACAAGAGGCTTACACGGGGCTCGCCCCGGAAGTGGACCAACAACCTCGGAGGTACCAAGTACCAGCATCACAGACGAGGTGCACGGAATGAACAGCATTGGGAGTTGATTTATTCTAAGGGCAATTCTTAGTCAGAATCGAGAGACGGGAGGGAAGAGGTATCAGGTGCTCTAACGCACGAGAAGGTAAGGTACCTTGCAGAAGCGGCGACGGATCACGGCCGGCGTCGGTGGCTTGTATTGCGAACCATCTCTACCTCGCAACGCAGTCCGTCGTGGGCCGTCAACACAACATGAAGACGAAAAAAGGTCCGTGTTCGGGCATCAGGGAAATCTCTTCTCTCCATGAGTTCCCTGCTCGTCAAAAATCACCTTTGGTCCTTCGCTGTGGTAAACTCTCATCCCTCCTTTTGGAGACAGATCCCTCGTGTATCTTTACAAGCCCCACCATCCTCACAGCACTGGAGGCCAACAGGCTTCTCACGTATTATGTACACTCCAAACTGTCCAAACATCTCAACATGGAAACCGATCCACGCAGCCAAGTACCAAGCTCAATCAGCAGATACTTGACTTTCTCGATGTTCTGATGAGTATACCTGCTTCGCAGGACCATGTCATCACCGCGCGACAAACGTGGTCACTTCAGAAGGGAAGCTATGGCCAGAGAACTATAAGCAGGTCATGTCAATGTCGTGTAAGTGGGAGAGCCATTCATCGGCTGTGTTGTCAACCAGCATCACCACGCCACACGGTAAATGCCAGCTAAAAAAAACAACGGGTTTAGAACCCTTTGCAAAGTCTGAGCTATGCTTGAGTTTAGCTCTTTGAAACAGGTGTTAAGCGTTAGGGGAGATTGTGCCTGGGAATAAAGGTTACACCTTGTATAGGAGTCTCAGTGCCGTGGTGAAGTAGCCTCACGCATAAGCTTCAGCGTACTTGCAATGCTATGCAAAACAACTTTTCCAACACCCATGAATGAGCACAAGTATTGTAGAAACGAGAAAGAATGATATTCCTTCATGTTATTTGGGTAGCTGTGGCATTTTGAAGTATTGCAGGTTAGGTAAGGTATGTTCTTCGAGTTGACAAGGACTTCTTCAGCGTCGTCCACTGCTACTTTCTTGCGAGGCTTATGAGACTACTTGGAAGGGCAAGTATGCCTTCACCATTTGGCAATATTGTCTGCAAGTTTGACCATCTGAAATTTTTCTTGATTATCTTCAAGCTGAAACGTGATGTCGCGTGGGAAAAGCTCCCCAAGAAGCGATGAGGCGGCCTTTCCCTTGTAGGTACCCGGCGCCTTCACTCGCACTTCCACACTCACCCAACCACGAGCCAACTAATCATTCTTGGAGAGTTACAATTCTTCAATATTGTCTTTTGGGAGACGGTTTTGACAGGAGAATCACTCCTCGTGGAGTTTTATTCACAGTCCTGCTTTCCTGTACCAAGTAGAACGTAACCTGGAGCGAAGAAGTTGCCCAAGATACCTACCTAGTACTTACCTACAATACAATGTACGGAGCAATTGCCCCGCCTCCCGCACGCTCCTCGCTCTCCTCCAGCTCAACATCAGACCTGATTCACCAGCTCGCTCCGGGACTCGCACCTGGAAAAGACACTGAGAATGGTGCAAAAAAGTCAACACCAGGCCATTGCCATTTTACAGCAGTTAGACCTTCCAAACAGGTCGACCGCGTCCATTTCCAACTGCGCACTACTCATCAACCATCTTCAACGATGCCGCTTGCAGGATTCACAGCCTCGCAGGATTGGGCCCGACTCGATACCGGTCATCACCACGGCATTATTGCTTACTGAGGCGACCAACAACTTGAAGCTAAGCAAGGGCCTGTCTCTCGGCTACTGATGGGACTTCACCTGGATCACCGCCCATCAAGCCAGTCACCGAACGAGCTATCCTCTCGGTTGAGATACGCGGGCTACTTGACTATTAGCTGGTCGCAAAGAAAGACACGATCATTTCTGCAAGAGCTGCGAACCCGACTAGGAAACTATTTCAGAGGACTATCACCAGAAACCTCATGCATCCGCCAGACAAGGCCCATTTACGCTATGCTCGCCTCGCTATCAGCGCCGACTCACTTCTCGCCCTTCTTCCTTCCACCCGACGGCTGCATAACATGGGATCCCAGCTGCCTCTTGGAGCGCCTGGGCCTCGAACTTCTCTCGAAATGGGAAGAGTCGGTGGGCTATTATCAAGCTTTGGGCGTCGGCTGACCTGGCCACCAGACAACACTCCGACATCGAGAACTTGTGCAACATGCCATTGCCTTCAAGAGCTCGTTATGAAGAGCACAACATCGATCGCGTCCCTCATCGCGGAACGCACGACGAACCGAGCCCACCAAGCTACAACAGCAGGGGGAAGCGTTGCTCTCAGGTTACTATCTCGAGCCTTTTCAAAGACCTCCAAGCTTACGCTTGACGTAGTCATAAATAGCTTTGACCACCACCTGGTGGCTATCTCATTCAGGAATTCACCTTGCCGTCTATCCCAAGCCGTCCCGAGCATCCACATCGACTCCTCTTGACAAGAGGCTCTTCACAAGCTCAGCGTTTCCCAATCCGCGGCAGCATGAAGCTTCCCACCCCATGAGCGGCCCTACGAAGTCGCTCTGCGGCTGTCATCAGGCAAATGATGCACTCACTGATCGATGGGCCCAGATTGTGACAGACATTGCTTGAAAAAAGTGGCCTAGGCGGATCGCGCCGGCGTTCAGCTCTATCACGGCGTTCAAGTAGCAACCGGGCGTCGTGTCGCCGTATAGCCTCACCGTGGCTGCATTTCTGATGCTGTCTCATGTGTTCCCGAGTCTGAAAAGCCGAATGGTATGAATGCGATCGTGAACATCTTGTCTGATACTTGGCAGGGTGCGTTGCCTACATGAACCCTCAAACTCCCTCCATCGTCGGCTGCGGGATGAGCCCTTGGCGGCCGCCTGCCTACACACACACTTGGAGAGCCTGGGTCCTTGATCACTAATCAGGAGGGCGGTGTATAGGGTCACAGCAGAGTTCTCAACGACTACTAACACCGCAAAGCCGGCTAGACTTGCGAGCACCGGCAAGCAGCTTGACCTTGGTTTCAGCAATGAATGTCTCAGCTACGGTGCTATACAGTGCTCTGGAGATCTAACTCAAAGACATAGTATGCAACTGAAGACCTAGGTAGCGCAGTTTTGGGGCGCGTATCCAGATGTGCCTGGGAGCTGATCGGCCATCAGTTAGTCACTTACGGTTCGAAGACTCTACACGCAACCCCAAGTGTGCCCTACCTAACAGTTCCGGACAAGGTATGTGTGTCCTTATCTGTTCCGATCATGCAAGACGTTGATCCATGATGCTTGACAAACATCTCCTGCCTGATGTATTTAGACTTGCACTGCCAAGTCCTGAATGCCAGGGGTACAGTAGAGGCAAGCGGAGCGAGGCATATCATCAGTCTGCCTGATTATCTCCTTACTCAACCATAAAATGATGCTTTCGAAGAGCCGGACTGTCCAGTTGAGGACACTCATCCCAAGAAACAAGATGGTCTGTTCAGGTCCCCAACATGGCGCTCGTCGGCTTGCAACTTCCACAACCCGGTCGAAACAGGTCGACCTTGTGTGCCCAATATGCTTTGACTTTGGCTTCACGCAAACGGCGCTTCGTGGAACCATCAGAGTTGATGCTTCGGAAACTCGCAACGCTGAGGCGCCCAGCCCAAAAGGCGAACAGAGCAATATCGCACAACAAAGCGCCTCTCAAAGTTCCACATCCGATGCTTCTGAGGGCAAACCAGCAGAGCCAAGAATACGCTCGTCGAGGAACTTGCTCACAAGCTCGGAGACGATGCAACACAAGCACGACAAGAGAATGAGCGACATCTACACGATGCCCATTGACCATGAAATGGTCGAACCAAGAGTCTACGATCTCCTCGAAGGCCAGCGGCCAAACCTCGACAACGGCGAGCTTGAAGAAGCGCGAGCTTTTGCCAAGACGGAGCTCATCAGGAACAAGTCTATTCCATTCAAATACTGGCTCGAGCAGCCTTGTCCATCATGTCGCAATACCGAGGGCCACACTGCCCCTTGCGTGACGATTCGGCGCGGCCTCCACGACTTCATGATGGAGACCAGTCCGGATTATGCAGCCCGGGAAGATCTGATGCTCGACCTGGGATTCGTGGCTACGGGAGGGAGTTCGGCGTCTCAGTGTCTTCGAATCGGCCACCTGAGTGCTGGCGATGTGCCGGCGCGCGCGTGGGCTGTGGAGAGCTTTGTCAAGACAGGTAGGGATAGGGATGATGCTGAAACCTTCTCGCCAACGGACCTAACGAATGATCCCTAGAGCTCCCGTCGCCGTGGAGGCAGCCTTGGTACCCAGATCGTGGGCTTACTATCTTTGAACGACCAGTCCCGTCCGGCAACACAGCATCTGACGAAGCCTTCCGAAAGGCCGTGAACTGGTTCCGTGAATGCCACGATACACATGCACATTGCTCCGTTGGAGAGACACCGGAAATGCCTGACCGGGTTCTCGATATTGCTGCTGAAGATGCTGCATCTGGGGTCAGATTGGTCCGCACAAATGGTCAAAAGGCGAGATATGCTTGCCTGAGCCATCGTTGGGGCACCGACACCTCCAAGGCCTTGAAGCAGAACATTGACGCGCTGTGCGACGAAGTGCCATGGGACTACCTCTCCCCAACATACCAAGACTCCATTACCTTTTTGAGAAAGTTTTCGAAATGGCATCAGCAGGAATACGGGGAAGAGATACGGTATATATGGATCGATAGCCTGTGCATCATCCAGGATTCCAAGAGCGACTGGAAGAAACACTCGCTCAAGATGAGTGACATCTACTCCAACTCATCCCTCACCCTGGTAGAGAGCCACGGACTTTACACAGAGAAGAGGCTGTTCCAGGACTCTACTTCAAGAAACCCCCCGAGGCACGTCACCGTCCGAGACGCTCAACGCCACGACCACGAGGTACACTACCGACACACACTCTGTCATCCCACCTTCATGGTCGCAGACGACAACGTGCCCGTCTGGAAAAGAGCCTGGGTCTTCCAAGAACGCCTCCTGTCACATCGCCTCCTGGTGTTCGGAGCCGACGAGCTCTCATGGCAATGCACCGGTCATCACAAGTGTGAATGCGGCCTCGACGAGCTCCACACGCAGACACATGGACTGTTGAGAGAATGGGGTCATGGCATCCACATTCCGCTACATTCGACGAACAGCAGACGGGACATGCATGAGGCGCTGGGCGATGATCCGTCTCACAAGCAGCTGCGGCAGGCGTGGCGGCTCGTTGTGGAGGCGTATTCTCGGCTTGACTACACGTATCGCAGCGACACCCTGTTTGCGATTGCTGGTCTTGCGAAGAACTTTAACGCAAGGATGGGCGGCAAGAGTTACTTTGCAGGGATCTGGTACGACGAGCTTCAAGACGGTGAGGCGGCGGAAGACTTTGAACCGCAAGCCGAAACGGCCCTGGATCTGTTATGGCGACTCGCCTACTCCAAAGATGCCCAAAGAGACAATCTCCCCGCGCCCGCTGTTCCGATATCATGGAGCTGGGCATCTCCCGAGTGCCCCATCATCTTCCCCTTTGCCAACGACGAGGTTCTCAACCAGTATGCCCTGGTAGCGTCCATAGGCGGCGCAGCCAACGTCCCCAAACTGCCCGACGACCACGAGAAGCCGAGGGATTGGGTCAAGGACGACATGTACACCGAAGTGCCACCCTCGGCAATCACTCTCGCGGGTGCTCTCTGGAAGACGGAAGTTACAGCGGCGCCGTTCTCGTTTACGATTAAGAACACCGAGTTTTCCGAGTACACTTACTTTCTGGGGGCAATGTCGGTTGAGGTCTTCCAGGAGAGTGCCGTCGGAAGCACGATCCAGCAGAGGAGGCTCCTCTTGACGCCACCCAGGGATGGAGATGAGAGTGCTGAGTCTGCGATGAAGAAGATGCCGCCGCTGGTGTTTTACCCGGACAGCATGAATACAGTGATTACCGAATCGCTGTATTGTCTGCCCATGGCAAGCTTCAAGCGCTTGCCGATCAAGTCGACGGTCGAGGAAAAGACGGTGCTTGCCGCGCTGGTGCTGGAACCGGTGGGACACAAGGCGAATACCGAGGGATATGATCCCGATTTGTCGCATAGAGATGCTTCGGAGCTGGTCTTTCGGAGGGTGGGACTGGCGTATACGGCGGATGGGGGGTGGACGGATGAGCATGACCAGATGATACAGGCGTTACCTACTGACATTGTATACTTGGTTCAATGATGGCTGTATGGATTATACAGCAAGACGAAGCGGTCCATCTATCTAAGCACCCTGGGCCACTGGAATCCCAGCCCTTCACCATAGGACGCAAAAGGTTCGTCATCTAGTGTATCTTTCAGATCATCACGAAGTTGAAGATGGACCGGACCAACGTCATGTAGCACTGAACATCTTCATGAATCGCGTCGGGACTAGTCTGGCGATGCAGAGAAATGGAGCATTTTAAGCGCTTGATTCCACCAGCCAGTTGATACGCGCCGAACTTGCATATAAGCCCCAATCGCAATTGGCTCTCCTCCAAGGGGGGGAGAAACTACTCAAGATCTGAGGCTCTCTCGCCATGTTGGGTATATATATGGATTACCGCCCAATGGCTTGCAGGGAAATGGCAGTCTCAGTCTTCAATGTTACCCGGCTCATACACTTCCATCAGCCAGACTTCACTCATACATCATGGCATCTCCAGAGATATATACGGTCGGATGGATATGTCCTCATCATGATGAATACGAAGCCGCCTGCGCAATGCTAGACGAGGAGCTCGAAGGCCCAGCAACCGCAGAAAAGGGCGACGCCAACACATACTTCTTTGGCCGCATTGGCAAGCACGACATCGTCATCGCGTGCTTCCCAGCAGGCCGCTATGGGACGACTGCGGCTACCCGCGTGGCAAAGGACATGATGCGCTCCTTTCCGCAACTGAGGTTCCTGCTGCTCGTGGGCACAGCTGGTGGTGCGCCTGCGGAGGACCGGGATGTCCGGCTGGGCGATGTCGTCGTCAGTGTGCCAACCCATACTTCCGGCGGTGTTTATCAGTTTGACTACGGGAAGCAGCTGGCCGATTTGTATTATCAGAACACCAGTCAGCTCAATGCTCCTCCGACGGTGCTGTTGGGAGCTTTGCCGGAAGTACGACGGAGACACAACAACCCCAGGAGATTCGGGGGCATTGATGAGCATCTGCAAGCTCTCGGCAACAATCCTCGCTTCCAGAAACCAGAAGAGGACCGATTGTTCCTCCCAGCCATAAAGCATCAGGGCGGGAAAGACTGTGCCAAATGCAACCTGAATGGCCTCGTCCAACGCCCACGGCGGACTTCAGGGAGAGCCATAAATGTCTTCTACGGCACTGTTGCAAGCGCAAACTCGATGATGGCCGATGCATCCAAGAGGGATATTTCGGCCAGAAGAACCGGCGCATTCTGCTATGAAATGGAAGCGGCCGGCCTCATGAACGACTTTCCCTGCATGGTGATTCGGGGCATAAGCAACTATGCAGACGCGCACAAGAACGACGAGTGGCGCTGTTATGCGGCCGCAACCGCCGCAGCATATGCCAAAGAGCTGCTTCGTGTGGTGAGGCCAGTCAAGGTGGCGGCCAGTCCGGTGAACACAATGAGTAAGGATTTCTCTCTTGGCACTGCCATAGGCCATTTCGGTTATGCTGAGCAAGGAGATAGTTGCTGAGATTGTTGCCAATGTTCGTCGTACGGAACTGCGTGTGGCTCCATCAGCTCAACTGCCAGGGTTGCCTGCTCCGGAAGGGCATAGGGAGAGTCGATTTGAGGTCGGGGTTGAAGAGGAGGGAGGACGTGAAATAGAAATGGCCTTTATAAATGTCTAAGGTAAATGATTTTGTCGGACACTTACATCACCTGTGTTGAATCCATGAGAAGAGAATTATAGGATAGACCATGTATTTTCAAGAGGTCGAAGCATATGTCACAGCACTCCGTCGGAATATGCTAGATTCCTGTGTATCATAGTGAAGATAGACAATCATGTGCCTACTTCAACAATAACCTTAAAAGTCTCTCAAGCACCCTTGAATCTTCCCTCACAGTTGACAGTCCAAGTCGAAATGATTGAGGGTTTCAGGATGATCTTTCATTGGTTGAGCAAGCATCAAGCCGGCATGTCACCAGCCTCAGCCTATGTACCATCACCAGCTGAAGTCGCGGACAGTTTATGAGCCCAACTGCCTCGCAGCCACCACCTCTTCGTCCTAGAACCCTTACGGTTCAATTTGGTTAAAGCCTCTCCAGCTGAAGATCTCCCGTCGACCTAGACAAAACTCAACTCCCCTCCATCAAGCTCGTCAACTCCCTTTCTAGCGCGCAAGACCCTAGATTGCCTAGCCATGCTTCAGACCTTTCCCACCAGAGATGCCTCTAGTGGCGCCAATTTGAAGACTCGTACGTCTGACCCGTATTATTCGACGTATCCTGAGTCACGGAATGGACCCTCAAATGCAAGACGCATCCTTTGACGTTTTGCTTCTATTCCCGCTTCAGCCAAGATCTGACGTTGCTGATGCGGGGTTTGATTGGATTGACTCCAATAAACTGTCAACTTTCTCATCGGGGTTTATGAGGGTCGGAGTTGTCCAGTCCTTCCCTGTACCTATTTATTACTCTACTTTTTGACCCTTCAACTCACAAGTAACATCTTCAAGTTCTAGAGCATCAACCAGCTGTACAACAAAATGCCCATTCCAACAGAAGTAGTCGGCTCTCTGCCTCGCCCAACATGTAAGACAAATTGAACCTCCTCGATCCCGTTCAAACACTAATCAAGAGGGGAAAAAAAAAGACCTGCAACAAGCCTACGCCGACTACGACGCCGGCAAAATCACCCACGATGAGCTCGTCGCCGCCCAGGACAAGGCCGCCCAAGACTCCGTCCAGCGGATGGAAGCTGCGGGAGAGACGTTTGTGACGGACGGCGAGCAGCGTGCCAGCTCGTGAGTCAACCAATTACACGTGGCAAACTCTCACGTTACGATTTGTGGTTACTGATGTGAGATGAGATTTTAGTTTCGCAACGTATCCGATCGTGGAGTGAGTATCTTGACGACTAGAACTTGCTGAGGGCATGTTTCCTTACGATTGTCACAGGACTTTGAAGGGCGCTGGTTTGCCGAGCAACTTTGCTGCCGATGGTCAATTCTTTGTAAGTCGAACACAAAGAACCATCACGAGCTGTAGCTCATATATGAACTCTTTAGGCGATCTTCGAAGATGGCCACCACCGCCAACTCCCACGGGTTGTCAAGGGTCCTTTCAAGTGCGTCCCTTCAATCTCTTTAGTCAATAAACATTGCACTGACAAAGGCATCTGTTACATGAACCAGATACGCAACGTATGCATGGCAGAACCTCCAAAAATCCAAGCCCTACGCCTCCCACCCTATGAAGCAGGCTGTCATCGCGCCGAGCATGATGTACCTCCTGTATCCCCTGCAAGGCGAACTCGAGGGATATCCGCGTGATGAGTTTATCAAGGACTTGATCAATGAAGTAGGCCATCCCACGAGACTCGGCTATTGGCATCATTGACGTTGGTTGTTGACTCTATGTGTAGTGCGAGAAAGATATTCGGGGATGCTTCGAAGCAGGCGCAAAGCGAGTCTCCATCGACTTCACCGAGGGTATAATCAACCGTTATCCTCTCAGCTAGATCCCATATCTAACGAAGTCCCCTCCATCTACCAGGCCGCCTCGCTCTCAAGCACGACCCCAAGAACCCCTGGACAAACGCCGACCTCCTCGAACGCTTCGTCCTCCTCATCAACCAGTAGAAACCTCCCAGCAAGCACTCTTTGGGAAGCCATTCAACTGACCCAATGGCAGAGTCCTCGAGCGATTCACCCCCGACCAGCGAGCCAACATCGGCCTGCACACCTGCCCCGGCGGCGACTGCGACTCGGTGCATTCCCTGGACGTGGACTATCACAAGCTCCTCCCGTCCTTGTTCAGGATCAACGCGGGATACTTTTTGATTCAGCTTTCTTCGGAGAAGAACCGTGAGGCGGTGTATGAGTCTATCGGACAGCATATCCGAAAAGATGCCAATGGCGTCAAGCAGGTACGCTCTCCCACTTTGTACGGATTTACAAGAATTTTGCGCTGAATGGACAATTCAGGTGGCCTTTATTGGAGTCATCAACACGCTCAATCCCGCCGTCGAGACTCCCGAACAAGTCGCCGACCAGCTGATTCTCGCAAGCAAATACATTCCCGTGGACCAGCTCGGCGCAACCGACGACTGCGGTATGACCCCATTCCTACACCCTTGGAACCCTTCCTTGGTTCAAAGTCAACTGACATGAATGGTGTTGTACAGGCTTCTCTCCCTTCTCCATCGACGACAAGCCCAGCCACGGCAGCCCAGACTTTGCCAGGGACATTGCCTTTCAGAAGATTGCGAGCCGCGTCCAAGGCGCAAAGTTGGCTAGCGAGAAGTTGGGCGTATAGCCACTTTCGCAAAGCTGAGGCGAGCTTGGATCTTTCTTTGGTATCTGTGAAGCACGTTATAGAGGTAAGGGCGTTGAGGTGAAAGTGTTGTACGGGTGAAAGGGAGAATAGTTCAACAAAGCTCTCTCAGTGAGTTGACCTCTATATGAATCCTGTTGGAGCGAAGAATGTGGTTTGCATAGACATTTCAACATATCTAGTTAGGGATCTTTGACTCACTTGGGTGTATAGAAGGAAGCAAGAAGCCTCGCTATTTATAAATGAACATAAGTGAACAAGAACACCTTTTGCACACTCCAGCCCATCCATAGTATCACATCTCTTCTCAAATTGTCACCACTCACAGTAGCATATCATACAAGTCTCCCTTGAAGATCTCCATTATGGGGAAAGGAACGTTCTCATCAGGATGGCCGTCAACCCCTCGTTTCAGTAGCCCTGGGCGAGGCAGCCGTCAACGCGACGGTAGATCCTGGTATAGAATCACCGCTTTCGTCTGTTTCTCCCTGCGACCCGCCATGCTTCACTTTGTCAGGCTTTCTGATCACAGCGAACGCTTTAGAAAGCCGAATCGCAAAGCTTCTTTCAACGCCGACTGATAGCAGCGTCAAGACTCGTCAGCATTGCGGACGAGACAAAACGCGAGCCTAAAGTGCAAGAAGAGAGACTTACATATGAGCAAATAAACATATTTCGAAACAGCAGGTGCCCAAACCAGTACTGAAACAACCTGACCCACGGACCAGGACACAGGGGCTATCAGGAAGCCGGAAATGTAATCCAGCAGATAAAAGAGACTGATTAGATTCAACACTATGTAGCCGATGAAGATGACTTCCGAAGCAAAGATGAACGTGGACGCCAGAAGTCGTCCCAATTGAACCATCTGCAACAACAGCAATGTTGTCTTCTTCGAGACCTCTTGTGCGTAGTTGCTCAGCCACAGTGTCCCTGCAAACTCTGCCCACAGCTTCTTGAACCAGATAAGACCCAGAGTTGTCGCAGCAATGCCCATGAGAAACTCTGGCTGGTCAATCCTCGCGCCGTCGTAGTAGCGGAAGCGACAAAAGGCAGTTATCTCCGACTTGCGGCCGCATGGTTTCGAGCGGTACGACCATGTCCAGTAGCAGATGGCGTCAATTTCGAGTCCCGCCAAAACAGAAGCCCGGGTGCTCATGAATGACATGACCAATGCGAGAGTGCATAGTAAGAGCGAGTAGTAAGAGCCTAGTTGCAGTTTGTAGAGAGTAACTTGATTCAAGAGAAGTGGCAGTACAGCAATGATAGTAAGGTCTCTCATGAGCAGGCGATTGGTCAAAAAGCTTTGCCATTGATCGGTTGGTGCAATGGCCGGCTGGGAAGCAGCATATAGCAGGCCAATCTGGACGGCCGATATGAAGAAGCATTGGGCTTCCTGCAGCTCGACGATGAACGTACTGGTTGCGTAGTCGATGCGCTTTGCCAAGCGTGAGCGCTGGAACGTAATCAACGAGTAGATCCTGCCTTTGTATCGGGTTAATGTCGCGAACCAGTCGATGCTGCTCGCAATATGAAGGATGCGGATACACATCCAAGCATAGAATACGATGGCGTGGGCCATTATATACGCCAACACCACCTGGAATGACTCGTCATTGAGGAGCCCACACAAATGAGGACTCAATATGCCTTACCCCTGGTCCAGCAAGATCGGGATCTACCTTGAAGTTCTCAACATAGCTCACGTCACATAGCTGAGATAACTCCAAGCCGAATGCGTGAATGTCCGGTGGTGGGTGGCGCATGGGTGCGTTGCCAGCCGCTGAAGCGTCGGGCGGCCTGGCGACATTATCAAAACCTCCATATGAATCCAAACTCCCGTTCGCACAGGCATGAAAACTCTTGAAAACGCCAACGGCGTCAAAGGCGGCGAGGTCGGGAACGGCCAGATAATTCAACACCTCAGCCGTATCGCCAGCGGTATCCGAGTTGCTATAGTCGTGAGGATACGGCTCATACGTCGCCATGGTCGCCAAAGTCAAGCAATTCCACTGCGTCTGCCAGTCCTGGAATAACAAGTCATGATCGGCGCAAGCTTGGGTGCAATTGATGCCTCCTGCTCCGTCTTTGCAGCCGTTTGCATATATGTTGAGGACGGAGGGATGTGACAAGATGCGATGGCCGTCATTGGAGTCTATCAGGGTGCCTCGGATGATCCGATCGGCCGTTGGTAGTCTGTCAAGTTCGCTGAGTCCTACGTGGGAGGCGTTTAGCAGAAGTTTGGAGTCTGGAATAAATGCGACAAGTCCATTGTACGCCTCCATTTTGAGGATGGGTTGAACTGCAAACGCTCAGTAGTAAGCAGTCGTTTTGTTGCTGGTTGTGGGATTGTAACATGGTTACTTGAACCCGACAGAGACTGGAAGACAACAACTCAATGCATCTGTGTTTTTAAAGCATCCTGAAGGCGGTGGCACTGAAGCAAGCAAGAGCTGGGCAACACGAACGAGCCTCATCTTTGGCACTGGTATATGGTTATGGCCTGTGTGGTGTCGATCTGCGCAAGTTCTTTGCTTGTGTAAAGTAGTCCACCAGAAATCCATTTAGGCAGCACTCAGAAGTTGGCATGTATCACCATCATGTCAAGCAAGGCTCGGTGTTTGTCCCTGCAGTCGGCAGGATTCATCGTCGTTTGATGGGGAGCACAATGACAGAGGTTGGGATGAGTCGAATCCGCTTCTGGGTCTTGTACGACCTCGAGACGTCGAGAATCTTCGAGGACATGATGCAGTATCACCATGGATGTTGATATGTGCAGAGAAGGTCCAGTTGGTAATGAAAGAATGTCAGTAAGGGTAGTAGATGTTGTCGATTGTCGAGGCGTGTGAAGGCCATCCGGTGTCTTACTTAAGCACGCCTGATAGGGTAGAGAAAAAGTGTGGCTTTGCAGTACAATCACATGGGTACCGTAACATCATCATCAACGTCGTGCCTGGAGTGCAACGCAGCCGTGGCGCCATCACAGCCGTAATCAATGCTCTCAACGTGAGTCCCTCAAGAACCCAGATGACTCAAGCTCTCCTTAGAATCAATCTTTACAGTATCTACATACTAATAGGCAGCTCAGATCCTTGCCACTTGCGCGGGCCGTGGCTGATGCTCTGTCGTGCGTCATCCCTCGCCGCTAAGCCCGATCCAGCACGCCTACGTACGCCTCGGATCCTCTGCCACGAGCCGCACCGCCACAGGCTTCCCCAGCTTCCCCAGCTTCGCATGTCACTGCCGTCGGTCGAGCAATTCGCCTTCACTCAACCTCTTCCTACCGCAGCTCCCAGGCGGCCTCTTTTTTTTTGCTGCTCGTCAACTCCATACTCCCCCAATTTCAAATACCTGCCGTGTCTCTTGCTTTCTCGGCCATCATGCGCTGCTGGTCTTGATCCGACTGTGACGACATCCAGCCCGGCTCTCCCCACCTCGAATTCGAATCCACCAGCCCTCGTTTCTCGCCATCGTTGCGTGCTTGATTGCTTTGTTTGTCCTCATCGCTACATCCTCATTGCTACAACGCCTCGCCTTACAGCTTCTTCGCCGTCTCTTTCCATCACCAGACCCGCATGTATGTACAGCAGCCCCCCAGCGACGCCGAAGCGGCTCCGCACGGGTCGCAACAGGCCGCGCCGATGAACGACTGGCCAGACGAGCCGACGGCGGGAGCCTGGGAGGACGTGGCTCCTCAGCGCCCAGCCAGTGCGACCGCAAGCTCCATCCACCGCAAAGAAGTGCCTGCGTCGCTGCGGCCTGGCGGAGGCGCCCCGGTGGCAGCGGGCGTGGGCTTCGGCTCGCCGGAAGACGAAGACAGCGTGTGGAACGAGGCGCGAAGGCAGCCGTCGGGCCTGAACGAGCCTTACCAGGTGCCAGATGCCCTGCGGCCGGGCGTACAAAGGGCAGAGACGAATCCGTTCCTGAGGAAGCAAGCCCTGTCCGACGCAAGCCCTCAGCCTCCCGCAATCATCCTTCAACCGCCAACCGCCACGCTATCCAGCTTGAGCCTAGAAGAAAACAACGTCCAGAATCCATGGCAGCCAGCCGCTGGCGTACACACTCCCCAACACAGAGAGGAGAACCTGCCGATTGTGGCGACCCCTGGCGACCCGGATGACCCTTGGGTTCCTAGCCCGCCCGCGCCACCTACCAAGGAGCCCGTGTCTCGCTCTGGGGACCTCATCTCTCTACACTCTGAGGGCTCAGGCTGGGACGAGGGTTCGGACAGCGAGCATGGCAGTCGAGCCTCTCCGCCACAGCACCCCACAATGCCAGATGACCTTGCTCGCGAGCAACATGTCTGGGACGACGGGCCCCCGCTGGAGGATGCCAAAGGCAAGGGCAAGGTCCCTGATCTTACCCCGGCGCAGGCGGCCCAGCTGGACGATTGGAGCCTCATAGATGCAGAGCCCTCGTCGAGCTCGCCGGCACGGCAACCCCCGGAGGATTCATCGACGGATGGGCTGGACGAGAAGCCGCCTTTGCCGCCGCGGCAGTCGGGGAGCCGCGTGCGATGGACCCCGTCGCGCCCGCCGGTCGACGGCAAAGCCGAGACGTACCAGATCAAGAATATTCGGTGGCACGATGCCAGCTCGTCCAAGAATCCCCGCGTGTCTCCCATTCTGATCCAGAACGAAAACGGACCCTGCCCGCTGGTCGCATTGGTCAACGCACTCACGTTGACGACGCCTGAGGACATTGGCGATACGGCGCTGGTGCAGGTCTTGCGGCTGCGGGAGCAGGTCAGCTTGAGTCTGCTGTTGGATGCCGTCTTTGATGAGCTCATGTCTCCTCGGAGAACATCGTCGGAGGACTCGCTGCCGGACGTCTCCGAGCTCTACTCCTTCCTACAGAGCCTCCACACGGGCATGAATGTCAACCCGCGATTCATCCCGACTCCAGAGGTGATTGCCGCCTACGAGCGCACGCCGCTCACGGAACTGGACGCGAGCGAGCGGCGCAAGTACATCCCTGGGACCTTTGAGAACACGGCCGAGATGGGCCTCTATGCCACCTTTTCCATCCCCCTGATCCACGGGTGGCTGCCGCCACATGATGACCCCGTCCGCTACGCCATGGAACGGCACGCTGCGTCTTACGAAGACGTGCAGAACCTACTATTCCGCGAGGAGGAGCTGGAGGACAAGCTGGCTTCTTCGGAAGAGGGCCTGACAGAAGCGGAGCAAGATCTCTACCAGGACATCATCACCATCAAGATATTCCTCAACGAGTCGGCGACCCAGCTGACGCCCTGGGGGATCGAAGTGATCCAAAAGGCTATCCGGCCAGGCACGTTTGCCATCCTTTTCCGCAACGACCACTTTTCCACGCTGTATTGCCACCCACACACTCGGCAGCTTCTCACGCTCGTGACGGACGCGGGCTACAGGAGCCACGACGAGGTGGTCTGGGAAAGCCTGCGGGACGTCAATGGCGAACTCAACCAGTTCTTGTCGGGCGACTTCCGACCCGTGAGTGGTGATGCGGCAGCCGGCTCGAGCAGCGGGGCGGGCGAACATAGCAACAACCACAGCGGCGGCACGTGGAAGACTGTCACCAACAAGCGCGGCAAGACGAAGGAGGCTGCCCCTCAAGAGGAAGGGGGCCAAGCAAGCTCGACGGAGCAAGAGGACAGGGACTTGGCCCTGGCGCTGCAGCTGCAGGAGGAAGAGGACCAAAGACACCGGGAGGAGCAGGCCCGGCGGCAGCGCGAGCGGGCTCTGTCGGAGCAGTACATTGAACAGGCCCATCTGCCGATACCAGTCGCCCGCCCAGGAGGTGCCAACGCCGCAGCAGGCAACGGTCCCCGGCGCGACTCTGCCGCGACGAACGGTGGCAACCCACCGCCCGCTCCGCCACGACGGAGCTCCCACAGCGTCGGCGCCAACGCGGCCTCTGCCTCTGCGTCTCAGCGGTCCCTGGGCAATGCCGCACCCGTCTCGCAGCAAGTCCGGCCTCTTGTCCCGCCGAGGAGACCGGGCGTCAACAGGCCGGTCGACAGCTCGGACGAACCGCCGCCGCCCTCGTATGAACAGGCCGCCCAGGTTCCTGCATACCTCCCGCCGCCGGGACACCCCAACCACCCCGAAAGCAGCCCGGTGGCATCCCGACAGGCTTCTCGGTCGAGTGCAAGTACCGGCCCGCCCGCTGCCGTCCGTGCCCGCCGACCCGGTGCCCCTGTCGCGGCAGGTCGAAGGGCTGCGGTCCCTGCGGGGGCGGTGTCCAATAAATCCGACCGAGACTGCGTGGTGATGTGATGATGATGGATGAGATTGACGAGATTTGATGAGAGCGAGTTATTTGAATTCAAGGAGGCATACGATTACTGGCGTTTCATGGGTAGGCAGGCGTGTGATTTTGAGCATACTCTGGATGACTGTATGGACACTCTTTTTTCCTAGTCTCTGAAGCAATTCTATCTAGTATTCATATCTCATGGCTAGACGTGCAGTAACAACATCTCTCCTCGGTGGTGTACAACAATGGCATTCTTGTATATCCTCTCCACAAAGACGATACGTCTTTTGTGATGCATGACTGCGAAAGGAGTAAATAGAGAAGGGACAAAAAAGAAGCAAGAGGAGTGAAAAAAAGAAATCATGGCTTCGACGTACCAGGGACTCGAACCCTGAGCCTTAGTCTGGATCTCCCTGTTGCGGGTAGCAATAGGAGGACTACGCGCTACCATTGCGCCAGCACGCCATGCAGTTATCGGGGCTACTTTTATTGCGACTTATATCGTCATACAACAAACATTGGGCAGGTGGTGATGAGTGGCAGAACTTTGAATACGACGCTGTGGCTTTTGTTTGTTTCTTCTGACATCATCGAGTCACAGCCACTTGCAAGACGACGACCTGTGGCTTTCACTTGTTTAAGAGGAGGGCGCTCTTCTTCTTGCTCATGATTGTTGGCTAATTGCAACTGAAATTCTGTGCATCTAATACCACATCCGTTTCCTGTTTATTAACGTCAACTCAAGACGAACAACTCGCTGTTTTCGCCATGTCGTCGCTTCTAGAGGGCATCTTTCCGCCCTCGCGCGCAAACTACGAGCTCCTCCTTCAAGCCTGGCAAATCGGATATCCCATCGTACGTCTCAAATTCTCACTTTGACCAAGCTCACCCTCATTCATACACAAAAACAGCGAACGTTGGCTGACAAGTCGACGAGAGGAGAAATAGATTGGCTCCATGCAATGGATCATCAAATGGTACGGCATGGGCAAGACCTCCGTCGCCAGCCGCTTCAACATCCCCGGCCGCATCGCCTGGATGACCATGGAGAGCCCGGGCTTTTTGACGCTGCTCTACGTGATGAGGACGTTGCCCCAAAAGGCTGGGATTGAAGACTTGCCGTGGCAGAATAGAGTCCTCGGGGGTCTCTTTGTATGTCTTCCCCCCTCTCTGCCTCCCACAATCCATTCATCCTTTCTCTCATATATCATCCATCAGTCAGTCAGAGTGAAATACTCAGAGCGAAAACAAGTGCTAATTGGTTTCCAAAAAAAAAAGGTCATCCACTACTCCTACAGAGCAATCCTCTTCCCCCTCCTCCAGCCCAGCATGTCCCCCATCCACATCGGCGTCTGGGCCCTCGCCCTCGGCTTCCAGCTCTGCAACGCCCTCTGCCTGTCCTCGTGGCTCTCCGCCTACGGGCCCACCACGCCCGAAGCATGGAGCCTTGCGTCCTCCCTCCCGCAGTTCATTTTGGGTATTGGCATTTTTTATCTTGGTCTGTCGTCGAATTTCTTTCATGATGAGGAACTTCGGGAGATTCGAAGGAGGGAGCAGAAACGCCAGGACCGCATCCGCGCACAACAACAACAATCCTCCAACGCCAACAAGGATCACCAAAATGGCGGTGGTGGCGTGGAAAAGCACTACCAGATTCCTCAGGCGGGATTATTCAGATACATCCTCTACCCGCATTACCTGTCCGAATGGATCGAGTGGTTCGGCTTCTGGATGGCCGCCGGCTGGGGCTGCGCTCCCGCAAGAGCATTTCTCGTCAATGAAGTCTTTTCGATGCTGCCGAGGGCCGTGAATGGGAAGAAGTGGTATGTTGAAAAGTTTGGGGAGGAGAAGATTGGGGGGAAGTGGGCTGTGATTCCGGGGGTTGTGTGATCTGCTTTGGTGGTTGCTGGGAGCACTTCCCTTTTCTTGGGTAGGTGAAGTATGATTTTGATAAGTTGATGGTATTAGGAGTACCATGGTGTTGATCTAATTCTTGGTGTTCTCTTCCATACCTCGTGCGTGCAGCATCACAGTCGGGTTAGACATTGCATACACGGGGTTGCCACCCACATCGCCAAGAATCAAAGCATTCTTGTTCAGAAGCCTTTCAGGCTCGACAATTATTCATTTACTGCCCGTGTTTCTCTAAATAGTAGGTAAACAGCGAAAAAAGACAAAGGGACAAGGAGAGAGAAAGAAAGCAGGATTGAACCCATACTTACAGCCTCCAATCTCAACAAGGGCAATCTATCATGTATCATGTAATGATATATTATGGAGTACTTCTATCAGACCTGACCTCTACAATTCACCACGTTCTCTTGAGAAGAAGGCCTGGCTTAGGTAACATGACAATGGCACATATAACTATCACAAGAACTCAGACTGGGAGGAATAATTACAGCGTGTACTGAGGTATACTTGCCAGACATCAGTAAGGAGCAGTCTAACTCGCTAATCACACACAAAAAACTACAAAGAGATTCATCATGACTACAATCAATACTTCCTCTGCATTTCAGACATTCTATCCCGTATAATGCATCATTCCATTCATCCCAATCCACACCGTTCGAGCCCCCGAAATGAAAAGCTCCATGGCTCCCATAGCTCCCATAGCTCCCACTAGAATAAACTACCTAATGATAAGAAATACATGAGCCAGAAATAACATAAAGACCCAATCTAGTTCCCAGCCTCTATAAGTGAGTAAACAGAAGCTGGTATAAAAGATGACAAAAGAAGAAAGGGAACAAAGAAAAAAATCCATAAAAGCCGTTTCCAGGTCCCCGGGATATTTCGAGAGGGCATGCTTCACCGGCAAGCCACGATGCAATGCTAGACAATAGATGATAAAGGAACAAACATGATCAAAACGCCTGCCCCATCCAGCCATTGTTGTCCCCGTTAATCAAGCAAAGGTGATTAAAAAGATGTAATTTCCAACCGTTCCGTAGCTCCAATCCCCCCATGATAATGATGCTGGGTTGACGATGCTGCCATTTCTTCGTTGGTGTCGTGGTTCATCCATACAGTAACCGCTTCAAGAACACTCCACACCCATTGAAAAGTTGTCGTAAGAAAGAAGAAAAGGCCCGTAGAATAAGTAGAAAAGGAATCGGGTGGCCGCAGAGTAAAGGAAGGTCCGTCACCTCAGTCAGGAGAGGGGACTCAAGAGATGTTGACTCTCCTGGCCGTCTCATCGCTCGCCGTGCTAATGTTGCTAAGGTTGGTGTCCCGGCGTCTAGCCTCAAAGGGCCTGTGTCTCGTGGTAACTGGCGGTCGCTTCTTAGACTTGGCCATGAGCAAAAGCCCCTCGTCGCTGTCATCATCATTGTCGTCCTCCTCCTGCTTGCGGTGCTGTTGGCTGGCGCCACGCGGATCCGAAGTTGGGCCGGAGCTGTCAACCCTGACTCGAACTGGGACACCTTCCATGGACGAAGAGTTCTCAAAGACTTGGTCGATGGGGAAGCCACTGGTAGGCTCCTTACCAAGCGCCGGAGGAGTGAGCGAGTCCTTGGTCTGCAAGAGAGTCTGCGGATCCACGGTCCCCGGCCTCTGCAGCAGCTCGCCCTCCAAGTCCGCCGAGACGGAACTGGCGCCGCTCAGAAGAGCCGGCAGCGACGGGTCGGACTGGAAAGCCAGCATACGCTGAGACGCGCTGTTGGCTGGTGGGCAGGCGGCCACCGGGCTGGCGGTCTCGCTGGGGCTCGTCAGAGGCGTCCCCAGATGATCCATTGAATCAGTGCTGGCGGTTTTGGCCATGTCCATGGTGCCTCTCCGCGACGGGGCCTCGGACTGCCAGTCCTGGTGGGCAATCCGGGACCATTGGCTCCCCATGTCGGCTGAGCCGTCCTCGCTAACGTACGACCCAGTGTAGGCAGGCTCGGGGCTCATTGTGGCAGGCGTGCGACTGACGGGAGACTTGCCATCGCCTCCGTTGTCGATACGGTGGGCGGTGATGGGGCGCTCCTGGTACCGCTGATGAAAGTTGGGGTCAGACTGGAGGTGTCGGTGCTGATGATATGAGTGAGTGGGGATGGACTGGGGCGAGGAGGACAAGGGAGACGATGACAGAGCGTGGCTGTATCTGTTTCTGCCCAGGTCGACAGAGCGCATGGAGCGCGTGCTTCGCAGGCCGGGAATGTTGCCAGGAGCCACGGCAGTGTTGAGGGCGACTTGCGGAGTGGCGCGCTTATCGTGACTGGCAAAGAGCCCTCGGTGGGGGGAGGGAGAGCGCATGGAGTCGACTCGCAGAGCGCTGAGCTCTGATCTGGCGCTCGGCAGTTCCTGGCGATAAGGAGGATTCCTGTCATAAGAGGGCGTAGGGGGGACGGTGTGAGGCGTCAAGGGCAGAAACTGCCCAAAGTTTCTGGCCCGCAGGGTTCCGCTGCGGCCAGGGCCGAGGTTGGGATCGCATCGAAAATTGGACGTGGCTGCCTCGTCAAGCTCGCTGTGAGAGCGGCCCCGGGTTACGCCGGACGGCGTGGTCAGGGGCGGCAGCACGGTAGCCATGGGGTCGTAGGCAACAGCTTCCACGCCGCCGCTGTGGGCGCTCACAAAGTCGGACGAGTGCCGCTCCATCTTGGGAGGGCTGCTCCTCTCGGGCACAGGGGGAAAGTAGTCATCCGGACGGAGGCTGCGGCGCCTGTCCATGTAAGGGGTGGGAGGATTTGTGGCCGGAGCCGGGGGTAGAGTGGGCTTGGGCATGCTGTCGCCTCCGGAGCTGGCGACGCTGCTGGCAGCCCGTCGACGGGATCGACTCTCGCTGCGGTCGACCAACGGGTGCATGACTCTCCCAACAGCCTTTCTAACAACAGAGCGGGCTCGTTCGAGGAAAGTGAGAGGCACGACGGCAGAGGACAGGTCTCGTTCGTCAACCTGAATCTTGCGGCCGCTAGACGGCCTAGCAGGGTCAGTCTCTTCCAGCCACGCTCTTGGGTTCGGCAGCCCCTGGAGGACCCAGGGGTGCTTCTTGATATCCTTGAGGCGAATCCGCTTCTCCGGGTTCTTGGTGAGCATCTGTCGCAGCAGGTCGTACAAGAGATTATCCACGTCTTCGTACTCGACGTCATTGTCGTCACGGTAGGGGCGCGTGTTCTGGCGCTTGTAGAGGGACGTCACGGCTGGCGAGGTGGAGGGGTCCACGGGCATCAGTCTCCTGCGCGGAATGTACACCTCCTCGGTGGCAATCTTTCTGAACATCTGGAATTCGTCCTCTGCGAGGAAAGGGATACGCGCAAAGATGAGGCAGTAAAGAGTCACACCGAGGGACCACACATCAATCTGCTCGGATATCTTGGGCTGAGCCTGGTCAGGGTCTGTGTAGCAAAGCTCCGGGGCAAAGAAGGCGGGGGTGCCAACGGTCTTTGAGAGCTCCAGGTCATCGTCAAAGTCCTTTGCCTCGGATTCAGACACCAAATCATCCGGCTCGCCATCACGAATAGGACGGCCAAAGTAGGAGACGCCAAAGTCGGAGATCTTGACGCGGTGGTCCTTACTCCAGAGCAGATTAGCAGGCTTGATATCACGGTGGACAACGCCCTGGTAGTGCAGGTATTCCAGACCGAGGACAGTGTCGCGAAAGGCGGACCGCGCCTGGTCAAAGGTGAAGCAGGGGACATAGGAGAAGTCGTCAGCAAAGGGGTCGTGGGCACGGGGGTTGTAGTCGATGGAGGACATGTGGGAGATGATGGAGTCGGCCATGCTGGGGGAGCGGTCGCGGAAGCTCATGGTCTCCTCATTGTTGGCGCGGTGCCCAAAGTTGGCACGCTCCAGGGCGCTGGTGGACAAGGGGGGAGGCTGTGGGTGGGAGGGGCCGGGGGTGACGAGGTCGTCGTCCTGCCAGTCGTCTTCTCCGATTGCGCCGGGCGACGAAGCCATGGAGTAAGAGTGCGAGGGGGCCATGGAGGAGCGGCGGGAGATGGGGAGGGACATGGTGCCGTCGGCAGCCGCAAAGTCTTCCCTGGAGGAGATGCGGGACCAGGAGGGGCCGCTGCTCCCGTCGTCGGCGGCGCCGTGTTCGACGCTCCAGTAGTCGCCGGGGCCGCTGTTGTTGCGAGCCATCTTGGCCCTCTTGAGCTCCTTGACGGCGTGGCGGCGCTCGAGGATCTTGTCGTACATCTGCTCCTCGGGGGTGGGGGCCTCTCCGCGCATCTCGCGCTCGGCCCTCCTCCGTTCATACAGGCAGACATGGGGCAGTCCCTTTTTGCGCCACACAATCTCGCCCAGCTCGACGTGCTCCAGCACCATGTAGATCTTCTTCAGCTCGGGGTCGTCAATGACTTCGAGCAGGGCGACGACGTTGGGGTGTCTGATCTTCTTGAGGATGGCGATTTCCTTCTTGGTCTTGTCCTGGGGGGACATGGCCGTCACCTTGCCGAGTCGTCGTTTCTTGGAAAAGCGCGGGATGATTTTGATGGCGACGTTTTCGCCCGTCTCGAGATTGCGGGCCAGCTTGACCTTGCCGTGCATGCCACGGCCAATCTCTTCGATAACTTCATACTGATTGATCGATTTGCGGCCGGTGTTGACGTCGGAGTCGATGAGAGCTTTATGGGTCCTAGACAGCAAAAGAGAAAAATTAGTCAATTGGTCCGCGAGGAGACTGAAGCGGTAGAGGTATGACTGCAGGACAGCAGGGTCAAGAACAAATGGGAAAAACCATGAGCTGGCATCCAGACATGCCATGGACATGACGGGGATACTGCAACAAAGAAGAAAAGCTGGTCAAGACATACTCTCGGACTCGGTGGGTCTGCAGCGGGTGCAGGTAGGGGCTCTCAAACATAGGGGCAGGCGAGTTGTTCTCCGAGACGGACGAGTTGGGCATGTGGCCGTGCCTGGCGACGGGGCTGAAGAGGCCGGGAGACGCCGTGGGCGTGCTGTTGGCGGTCCGCAGGGGAAGCGACGACAATTGGGACAGATGCGTGTAGGGCGCCGGCTTCGGCTGCGGCTGCGGCTGGCCGTCCATGATGGCGGGCGCTGGGCGGAGCGGGAAGCGCTTGCGACAGGACAAAGGACGGCGATGGAACGGTCGGACGAGTGAGGGCAGAGAGGATCGGGTCGAGAGGGAAGAGGCCTCGAAGTTGCCGGGTCACAGCGGTTGTCGAGGCGTGGTCTGCTAGGACAGCATCGTCTCGCGTGCAAATCTGGCTCGAGGGGCAGCGGCTCGTCGGCGAGCAGAGCACCAGGGACCGGGCGGGATTAAGGCAGTCGAGGTTCGAAGACGAGCGGGTTCGGAAGGCGGTCGAGGCGTGCGAGGGCGGCAGAATACAAAAGAAAAAGCGTTGGCGAGGAAGCGAATCGCGGCGTGTCTCGCTGGTCGGTGCAGTTGCAGCAGTTTTGAGGCCTTTGGAGGTTTGCGAAGGTTGCGAGGATCGAGTCTTGCTGGAGAAATCAAGTGGGCAGTCGGATTGGCTACCAACCGCGATGGGGCCGCCCAGAAGCGGCACACAGTAGGAGTTAAAGCGGGGGACGCTGGCCACCGCCTGCGCAGTACTTGGCAGCCACGTACCGCCTAGTACCCTTTCGGCCAAGGGATTGCTCAAGGGCGGCCAGATGCAGCCTGTCTGCAGCGCGGTGCAGCGCGGTGCAGCGGTGGTGCAGCGCTGGAGGGGCACGCAAGGTACGGCCGGGGGCGGGCGAGGTACCTGGGGGCGACGTACCGGCGATAAGCTGAGGGCTGGACTTGCGAAGAAGGTGGTGTGTGTGCCAAGCAGCGACAGCGCCTGTAATCGGCATACAAGTACGTGAGGGTGACGGTGCTGATCGACGGCTGGCTGGAGATAAATGTAAAAGGGGTGAAATGAATATTATGAAGGAAATGGCATGACCAGGTATTTATACGAATGCTGGACGCTGAGGGCATTTGGAAAGTCGTTGCCAGCTGTATGCTGTATGCCGTTATGCATGTCTGGCCGCCCTGAACTGTAACTGCACGCTGGCCTTGTTGAGGATTCAGCTGATAACGAACAGTGACAGCACTGAAGCCAATCCTTTGTTCCGCCTAGCACCGCAGGTACGTACATAAGGTACCTCACAAACACACCTCACCAGAGGACTTCCAACACGCCTTGAAACTTTTTGGTGGAGCTGCAGAGACGAGCAGAAACGTCACCAGAAACATGGCCATTAATCTCGCAGCCAGCACGGCGGCGGCCAGGCCAATCACGGCGCGCCTTTTGCACTTATCTCTGCCTCTCGGGCAATGGCGACGGTCGGGGCGGGCCAGGCGATGCAATTAGGTAAGGCAGAGATAAGTGCTGCGCCCGCGGCCAATCGAAAGATCGCACTGTGACGCCCTTATGACGAGTCACATCTGCTAGCAGCAGCAATAGAGCAGCAGCAGCAGCAGCAATACTAGAGCAGCAGCAGCCATGCGCCAGGACGCCTGCAGGGCTCCAGCAGGATGCGACGCTGTTGCGTCTTGTTATGACCCTCGATGCTCGGCTTCAGCAGGCAATGACACCATTATGTTCCAGCAGATGCGACCGTACGTACAGTAGCAGCGACGACTGCACAGCAGACACCCACAGTATCCAGACACAGTATTTAAGTCTCATAACGAAACTGTGCTGCAGGCGACAGATGGCCGTTCTGCTGAATAATCCCCGCACCCAATCACACGCCGCATCTCCCTTTCATCCCCGCTTCTTTTTCTTCGTCATCCTCGATCCAGCCGCGATCCGGCGCGTCCCCCCGGCTGCCCCGACTTTCGTCATACTCCAGCAGAAAAAGAACATGTGAGAAGGGAGAAGGGCACATCACATGCTTGACGCTGACCTTACGAGGGGGCTCCATCTTGCGCTGCCATGCTTCTCTCCTCGTCCAGATCCTGATCCTGATCGATCTTGATACCGATCTTGATCTCGACAGTCACCACCATCGTCCGCGGCATCGTCGCCAGCATGGCGAAACGGGGCCGGCCGTCGCTCAACCTGACGCCCGAGGAGCGCATCCAGCGCCGCCGCCTGCAGCTCGTCGCCTCCCAGCGCAAGCGCAGGGCCCATAAACGCCTCGCCCTCCAGCTATCCAAGGCCGAGCCTGAGCCTAAGCCCGACACGGAGCCCAGCTCGCTACCCCAGAGGCCGGACGAGGCTGAGCTGTGTCGGTACTATGATGCCGTCTTTCTGGGCCAGGACGAGGCTGTGCCGCTCAGTAGCGGCAGTGACGCTATCGCGGCCGAAACCAAGTCCACGGCCAGGACGACAGCTCGAACCACAACGGGAAATACAACAAAGACGTCGACACGGATCGTTATCAACGCGACTCGGAGCATGTCCTCGCCGGACCATCAGGCGCCGCTCATGGCCTGCCATCCGTGCGGTTCAGCACCTCCAGACGCGACCTCGGAGACGAGCATGGCCAGTGCTCCGCTAGCTGCAGTCGTAGGCCCTCACTCTCGGGCAAGTCCTTTGCAGACTACCAAGCCAAGAATAGATACTCATGCTCCATCGTCCAGACTCGAGGGCCCCTCACTATGGGCTGACTACACGTTGGCCGAGTCTGGCAACTCGGGCATCAGTCCGGCCGTCTTCGCCTCGGAGTATTTGGCATATACCAGTACCATGCCACTTCTGTGCTCTGTGCTCGACTCGTCAGCTCAGCACGGATCCGACTTGAACAGTAGCCATCTGTTGGGCCACCCAGCCACGCGCTCGAACCGGCTACTGATTGCCAAAGATCCCGATAACGTCTTTTCGCCCGGCCGGTTCAGCACAATAGAGTCGGAGTGGATGCCGACAAACTCAAACGAGACGCCGGCCAGCCATAGACACGTCAAGCCCTACCATCGTCGGCTACCCTCTGCGCCCTCACCAGACAGCGGCCCGGCGTCACTATCAGTTGAGGCTGCCGATCTGGCGGCACCATGGGCGGGAGCTAAGCAAGTAAGTCTGCTGGCACAACTTGACGCCGAAACTTTGATAGATTAAGGCCCTTGTTCGGGAATGATCAGCTAATTCGTGTGCTGCGTCTCATCAGGCAATACCGATGGGTTTCTGATGAACAAATGTCCGAAAGCCCATAGTGATGACTCACGAATAAGCCGATTAAACACACTCGGACATGTATTATCGCCGTTTTGAAAGCATATCATAAGAGAGCGCAGCGTTGATTACTACCGGCGTTTTGGGCTTCTCCTGATCTGGTGACTTGGAACACAGCACCACTCATTCATCGAATCTGAGCATTCGGAGGGAATAGAAGCCTGGTTCATTGCACAAGCCGTCACCTTGACCACGATCTGCTTGGTCCAAGGCAGCAGCTATTTTTAGGCGCGTGACTGGCTTTATATGCGACGTACCAGTAATACGGAACGGGCGTTGTCGGGGCACAGTACCGCATGCACAGTCACACACACAACGCCTTGGGACAACTTTGATGTTGACAGCTATAGATTTATGACTTGTTACGAGAGATTGTCATTGGCTCCAGCTACTAAAGAGCTAGGGCGAGGTATCGGGCAAATTTCATGAGATATGTATGGATGGGCAGTGGACGCAACGCTCGCCTCGCCTCGTCGAACGCACTACTGCTGCCTCCTATCTCCTGTTCGCTCTTACGTGGCGGGCGTCATGTCAAGTTGCGAGTGCGTTTCTGTCATCCCCATGCATGGACACGTGTTGCATGGTCTGGCCGTGTATGACCGGCCGCGTGGGAGAATGGTGCTGGCTGCGAATACGGGAGATGGGTCGTGTTGTTGAGGGCCGAGCGATGTTGTACGACGTGGACTTGCTGACGGGTTGGTGAGCTGGTGATTATGTATCGTGTAGAATGAGTGAGCGTGAGTGGTTGAGTGTGGTAAATGTGGTAATGTGATATACGATATATGATGGATGAGGGATGTTGAGGTGGATGAAGGATTGGGATGTGTTTGTGGTGTGGTTTGTTATACCGATGCTTTCCATTGCTGAAGGGTAGTACGACTTGTTCATTGTCGGCATCTACTTTGATTCCATCATCCTTTTACTTCCTTTGAGACTGTGGTTTTCACATACATGTCAATGAATGCTCAAGTCGAGCCACGCATCGTCACTGATCGAATCTTGCCGCACCACACCGGAGACAATCGTGCACTAGAGTTTCCAGCGTCTACGACACCAGATGGCCTTTCATCATAGTAGATACCCCATGAATCATCTTGCTCGTATGTCATAACCCATTCGAGGAACAGCATCAGCCAAAGCCACTACAAGGAATTGCGCAGACACTTGAACCATTCCAAGGGGCGATAGCAGTCGAACACGTATTTTACGAGCCACCGCGAGCGTCTAAGCAATACCTAGCCACTATACAACAAGGTCAGGTTGACTCAACTCTGTCATCTTTCAAGCGCAGAGTTGTCGTACACAATCGCATCGTAGCTGTATCCGGGGATAAATCTCACGAACGAGGTTCAGACACTGCGTGAGCTGCGCAGGGTGCCCGGATCCGAGGCAGATGCTGCATCTGCTCTCGAGGTCCGGAAACCCCCTTGCTCGTGGACGCGTTGTCATAACTATGGCGGTGACTGCTTGTGAAACTCCCCAAGAAGCTAGGTAGGCTTTATAGTTGCACGTCAAAGGGAACTCGAGCAACAAAAAACGAGTGCACTCCCCAACTTCGATGCAGTCACGCTGACCAGGCGGGATGGGGGACTAAACTCGCTCTTCTCGAGGACCAAAGGGTCTCTATCTCCCATACGTGACTACCGATGACGGTGTCAAGAGCAAGTCTACAAAGGAGCGTGGCAGTACGAAAGAGTACAGTAGAACTGAATGGTGCAGAGGCGAAGGAGCCCAGGAGCCCCATGAGAGCAGCCTCATCTGAAGCCATCGTGGCAAACCGGGTACGTGAACGCCTTGTCATCCCCCCTCTTCTTTGATTGAGAGGCTAGCATTCTCATCAATATGCCTTTTTTTTTCCTCAAGGCAATCCGTTGTGTCAAGGCGCGCATACAGCATACAGACGAAAGGCTTGCAGTACGATGAGGCGCTGTGCTGTTCAAGGGCTAGTAAACATGTATCAAACAAACATCTACCTTGTAAGTGGAGGCTACTATTCATTTAGATGCGGGCATGGTTTGTGCCTTGCATCGTTCCAAGACCGGTACCTGCATTTCCTTGCAGCAAATTCATCCCTTCGGTTCGCAAATTGAGCTGCAATCCATCTTTGACGTGCAGATGGAATGGATTCCTTTTACGTGACATTGAACCTCCCCCCCCCCGGACATGGATCTGTCTTCGGCTCGGCTCCCTCATCCCCGGGGTGTGTTTAGGCATCAAGCATCCACCGAAAAGGTGCCCAATAACCACAGCTCAGCCCCAAATTGAAGACGATTATTCCCGTAGAATACTGCACTCCTTGTAGCCCATAGACGACGTCTGTTCAGCATACCAACCCAGAACAAAGCACAGAACAACCCCCAGAAAAATGCCATCCCAAGAGTCCGCCACCGAGATCGAGACCGCCGTCCTGCGTGGCCAGAGGCGATACCTCGAAGGCTGGCACGAGCTCACAGTCAAAGACCAGAAGCGCCTCGTCGCCGACGGTCTCACGCTCATCATCTTCCATCGCGACTCGACCTCGGCCCGGTGGTACGGCGAGCGCACGGGGGAAGAAGGCGAGCCTGTTTTTCCGGGAGAGAAAGTCAAGGTGTTTAACGCCATTGTCGAGCTGAGGAAGTGATTCATTCGTCAGGGAGGGTTCATGACAGAATTCTCTCGATCTGGATGTTTTGGGCATCAAGGATCTCACGGCTTTGGTGCCTAATGAAACATCCAAGGCCATATATATATATTCAACACCATCACTCCGTCTGTGATATATAAAATCGCTGCCATCCCTGGAACATATTACACCACACAGCCTATTCAACACAAATCAATCAAGCCGAGAAAAAAAGAAGGAAACACAAGAGAAGAAGGGAAAAAAAAAAAAAGAATACAAAAAAAGAATACACAAGCCATAGAAATGCCGGCAACGGAGCAGGTGACCGCCGTACTGAACGGCAAGAGAAGGTACATCGAAGGGTGGCACGTCTTCAGCATCACCGACCAGAAACGAATCATCGCCGAGGGCACGATCCAGATCTTCCCCCGCGGCAACAATGTCCCTCGCTGGGATGGCGAGAGCACGGGCGAAGGCGGCCAGCCTCTGCAGACGGGCGACAGGATCCTCGTCTACAACACCATCGTCGAGTTCAAGAAGACGAATTTCAAGGGTTCTGGTGATTGAAGGAGTTGCGGGAATTTGATTATGGGTAGCAGCAGGCATCACGGTGCAAAGAGCACGTCTATCGTTGGCAGCTGTATCATATGGCATGGCCCTCTATAGAACTACGTATGCTACATTTTGGTATATTCCGTCCCAAACATGTGATTCAGCCAATGGCCTGCCTCGTCGCTGAGGTTGCTCCCGAGACCAGCTCGAGCAAGCAACGCCGCCCAGTCGTCCATCTCCCACACGCGCGCCCCGTGAAACACCGAAACGTCCAAGCCATCCACCGCAGCGCCATCACTGTGCTTGATGTCCATGTCCTCAATGACGCCGTGGTTGGCAACCAGACGCATGTTTAGCTGCAAAAGGAATATATCAGCATAACATAAAACAATCTCAGGTATAAGGAAAAACTCACATCAAACGGCAGCTCAGCCCGCGGCCGAGGATCCTCCTGCGTAGGATGCGTCGAAAAGGTAAACCGCGGCGTCTGGCCCCAAGTCCAGCTCTTCGACCTGAGCTCCTCATATCCCTTTCGAATCTCCTCCACCTGCAGCGCCGAGTCGTCAAACTCATCACGCAGATGCACCTCGCCATACATGCCCTCAAACTCCCTCACAACCGCATCCTTAAACTCATCAACATCCACATCCACATTCCGCACAGGACTCCGCACACTATCAACTCCACGAGCATCAAGGTACCCCTGAGCAGGAGCCCGCAACAAGCCCGAGATGCTCGACAAGTTGGGACTCCGAAGAAGACACGTCCCGTGATGCAGCGACCGCAGCCGCGTAAGCTTGTACGCCGAGCCCGAGACCTTGTACGTTGCCTTTTCTTCCGTGCTGCTCGAAGAAGAAGAAGAAGAAGCCGCCACGACGTCCATGACAATGTCGTGCCTCTCGTTGACGCGCGCATTCGGCCTCGCCAGCGCCCTCAGCGCGCGCACCACCATCTCCGCGTGCTTGTCGCGATCGAACCGCTCAGGGGCACAAATCACGCTGAAATTGACATTGCCAGCGTCGTGAAAGACGGCGCCGCCGCCCGACCTGCGACGCACCAGCTGAATCGGCGCATCGTGCCAGCCTGCTTCAGACGGGTCTCGCGCAATCTGCGCCAGCCGGGCGAGGTTGACCTGCAGCCACGGGTTCTGGTTGCGGCCGAAGACGATGCTGGGCCCGTTGACGTAGAGCGTGAGGATGGTGGAGTCGGGGGCGTGAGTTGCAGGAGGCGGTGCTCGACGGAGAGGTTAAGCAGGGGGTCTGTTGAGCGGGAGAGGTGGATTTGCACGCGGTTGGACGGGTGCGAGGCTGCGGCTGTTGAGAAGCGGGTGGTGGACGAGGCTGAGGGGGGGGGAGGTGGATGTCGTGAGAGGGATGAGGGACGGAGACGGTTGATGATGGTTCTACTGTTTAGTAGATGTGAGGGTTTCATTGTGAAAGAGATTGGAGGAGGGTTGAAGAGGTTTTTATTTGAGGTGTATTGAGGGTATCATGGTGGTTTGATGTGCGGTTGGCGTTGTTGTGTGAGTGAAGGAGAAAAAGTGAAGCTGTCTTGTGCATGTTTTTCTTTTGGGGGTTACAAGCCGAAGCTGGCCGGAGGTGCGGTTGAAGCTGCACTCAATTCATCAACTGCACAGCCAAGTATTCCCCATAATTGAAATGATACCTCGTCAAACAATTTGATTATGTAGGTAGTCAGTAGGTATTATTCTCAAGAGGAAATTGTAACATCATCCTTCAAAAGCCGTTGAAACCAAATTTTCACACCTAGCTCCAGGGTAGCACGTACCACGTACATGCCCCTCGGCTGAAGAAAAAAAAAAAAAAAAAAAGACAGCCAGGTCAGTGCAAATACGAAATCGGCTTTTATCGCTGATAGGCAGACATCACCTAAATCTACAGCCAAGCGTTGAAATATTGAAACACGCAAAACATACAGGCGTATATGAGCATTGACGGGAAGAAGCGAGGATATTACAGACATTTGCGTCTTCAAGTGACAGCCGAACTTCCTTCCACCTCGCATTTGGGAGTAACATGTTCAAACCTATTGCTCGACTGCTCGCTCCTGTTCATTACTTCAACAACCTACCACTGCTCATATATGCGCCGGGTGATCTGAACGATAATCAAAGGCGAGGTCAATGCTATTGCTGTGATATATGCGTGTACATTACCGTATGCTGTAGACATTATGTATGTATATAAAACCAGAAAATATCACTGGTCTGAATATCCCCCAAGAGAAGAAAACACCATTTACATCGCCAACACATCAAAAAGCGCCAGATAAACATTCACCTCCCCCAGAAAGAATCATGACATATACAACAAGAAACAAAAGAGCGATAAAAAAACGGCCAAAAAAAAAAAACAGTCATCATGCTTTTTAATGGCCGCCCTGCCCAGACCCGCCATGCTCATCAAACAGCCCCAGCACATCGCTGGGAAGATACTCGAGCCACCCGCCCATCAGGTCCGGCTGCTGCAGCCCCAGCGCCTCAATGTCAATGTCCTGGCTGTCAAACGTGATGGCGTCCATGTTGCCCGTCATCGGGCCCCAGGCCTGATACGACGCCATGTTTTGCGCGAAGTACATGCTGTTGCTGCTGCTGCTGCTGCTGTTGTTGTTGTGTGTATTCGCATTCGAAGTCGTGTTCCCACTGGGCGCACTCGTCACGGCCGTAGAATTTACCATGCCTGAGTTGCCGCTGGTGGGGGATGCACTGTATCCATCGTAGGCCTGGCCTGAGGTTGAGTAATTGGACATCAGACCCTTTGTATCCGGCGACTCTTCCGGAATGTCTTCAAAGCCCATGATGTTCTGATTCCGCGAACTCGCCCCCGCGGCATTCATAGAGTTCGCAGCATACGGCCGCCGAGGAGAGTTCCGAATGGCAGACATGTTTGGCTGCGGAACCGCCGACGTGAACATGCCCACTTCCGGCATCGTGTGTCGGATAGGATCTAACGTGATGCTCCCCGGCGAACCATTGGCAGCCCTCGCCACGGGCTGCACAGGCGGAGGAAAACCAGTGTGGCCACCTGCGCTGGCGTTGAGAGCCTGATACATGAGCGTCAAGCTGGAATTGGGCGAATTGGCCGTGCCGGACAGACTCCAAGCAATCGGCGAGCCGGCAATCTTGGGCGACGACTGCTTCTCGAATCGAGACAGCTGCTCGCCAATCGACGGCCGTGGAGGGGGCAGCTTGGTGCTCTCATACTCCTCTACGGTATAAGTCTCGCAGTCCCATTTGCCCTTTGACTTCTGGTCCAGCGCCGTAAGGATATAGCCTACTCCGCCCCAGTACGCCTGGATCTGCTGCAGGGAGTTGTAGCATCGCTGATAGTTCTGGTTGGCGGCCGACGCGAGAAGCGAATGCCGAGATTGCTTGTTTAGATGCTTTGTTTGTTGCCTGGAGCGACTCGCCTGAGTGGGCGGCGAGCCCTCCCTAGACGAGCCCTCAGATGCATTGTTGGCGCTCGATTCCATGAGAAAGGCGCATGCGGCGATGTAAATGGGCTGATTGGTGAATGGGTTGCCAATGAAACTCGTCGGATCTATCAAGTCGGCAAAAGACAAGATATCGCAGATGGTTTTTGCGCTGCTCATGCTCAGCTCACGGCTGTCTGAGAGCAGCTGCAGCTCGCTCCTCAGTTCGCAAAAGGGGGTGAGTAGAGTCGGCTGATGTAGTATGATGAAGAGCGCATGGAACCAAAAGTGGAGGAGGATAAAGTTGGTGCCCTGGCCCATGCCAAGGTACGTCTTGAAGTTGTTGACGTTGAACTGAAGCCGTGGGTCCCAGTGCTTGTACATCCTCGTGAGTCGATGCTCCATCTCGGACAGTTGATCCCACTTGTCCTGGGTGAGGTCTTGGGCGTCGTGGAGATTGTTCAGCACATCGCACACTTGACCGTAGAGGTGGATGATCTGGAGGAGAACGGGAAATGGGTTTGGCCAGCCGGTGGCCAGGTCGACGCTGGATTCGGGGAAGGCGAGCTCGTAGTCGCCGTCGCGAATCGTGACTGGCCGTCCAGTGCCAGAGGAGATGAGCCGGTCCAATATGAACACGGACCAGAAGGTATAGATACGCTCCTGTTCCACCTCCTTCTGTTCCTCCGGGCTAGGGGCATCGACGGCGTCCACCTTGTGCGCCTCTGGGCTGTCGTGATCGTCGTCGTTGGCCCGACTTCGATGTCGGGTATACCAAGGATCCTTTTCGCCCTGATATTGTACGCCCACGCACTTTTGTAGACCGAGATCGACCGCCATGCGAATGGCCAGGCCCAGATACATCCACAGCGCGCTATCCTGGGCCGCTCCAAAGCCTTCGTATGCCATCAGCAGGCAAGCCTGGACCGCACCCACAGAAGGGCAAGGGAAGGTATCGACGGTGGCCTGCCTGGCCCGTTGCGCAAAGACCTGGCCCCTCTCTGTCCGGGGCATCTTGTCGTTGCCGCCCGTCAGGATGTGGTGGTCCGAGAAGCGCGCCGCGATGGCGCAGACGGCATCGACAAGTATCGGCTCGACCCGTTTCTCCTTGACATGCTGTAGGAACTTGTCTTGTTTGAGGAATGGGTAGTTGCATCCAACGTGAACGAAGAACGTATTGACTAGCTGGATGATTAAAGGATGAACGGGGGCGGAGTTATTGGGGTCGTAGGAGGGAATGTCTTCGCGGACAATGTCGCTGTCAACGGCCGAGCCGCTGGCCATGGCCCCGCTGGGCGTCGAATGGAGAGAGGCTCCGGAATGCGAGCCTGCCGTCGAACGGCGGCGGTCGCGAACGGAGACTACCATTTGCTTGAAGCCGGGGACGATGGCCGTGGAGCCAAAGTAGCGGAAATAGGGGATGCGACGGCTGGGGGCGGATCGGCGGAGGGTGGGCGAGCTGGGCAAGTCATCGGACGTGACTGAGAGATGAGCCTGATGATGGGGATGGTGGCTCTGATGGTGGTGATGCAGCACGGGAGACTGTTGCGGCTCCGCGTCGCTCGGGTTGGCATCGGCGCCGACCTCGATGGTCGGTTTGATGTTGCGCCGCGGCGGCCGTGAAGTAGAGGCAGCGGCAGCATGCGTAGCGTGCACATTGCCTCCTCCAGAGGAGGTTGGACGGTTCGCGGGCCCCGAAGCAGCAGGTTTCCTGGCGGCGACGTCGTCTTCGCCTTGGTTGGCATCCTCCCTCGGCGTTGTCTCCTCGTCACCCGTCCTTCCCGCTGCCTCGCCATCTCTCCTGTCCTCGGGATAACCGAGGCATTGGTGCCCGTTTTTAGTGCATGTGGTGCAAAGCGGTCGTTCGCCGGCGCACCTCGTCTTTCGTCTTCGACAGGTCAAGCATCTGCGCGCAAGGACATTGTTAGCTCCGCATCTCTAGTAACTCAACAGTAGCCGCGTGCTGGTTACGCCCGCGCTGTCGCAGGTTTTGTCTGTCTGGAACAGACCATTCGCCACCAAGGGCTGACGCGGCAAAGACAGGTGAAGCAAGGTAAGAGAAAACCCAGGAAGACATACGCTGCATTGATCCTGCGTCGCTTGGATGGCGGCTGGCCCTGGTTATGTACGAAGCGAATCTGGCGCGGCGGAGGACCCGAATCCGGCGGGTTGTTGAGCAGCGTTGTCATGGCTAGACCATGACCATGATCATGACGGAGGCGATGCGAAGCGGAGACGGAGACACATGCGGGCTTGGAGAGGAGCAGTGGTCGGCAGCTGGGGGAGGCGGACTGGGCGCAAATCTTGGTCGGTACTCGAGGGCTGATAAGGATCGTTACGCCATGCGAGACGGCGCTGGAGATGTCGGTTCTCGTGGCTGCGTAATCAAGACTGGAGGTCGCACAGCAGGCGGCGAATCGATATGGATGTCTGTCGAATGCAGAGAGTAACTCTGATAAGTCGCTTGACGAGTGCAGGCTGACGCCGGTAATGGCCCGCAGCTGAGGTATGGGTATCTAGAAGCGACGAACAGGCAGGGCTGTGGACAGGTGAAGGGTTCAGTCTTGGTGGGATCCCGATCGAGGCCGAACGGGGTTGGAGGTTGAGGCTTGGACAAGGACAAGCAGGACAAGACTCGCCTTTGCAGGATTCGCTTCCAGTTGCAGTTTGTGGGTAAATTGCAGAGTACCCGGTACCTCCTCGCCTACCCCATGCCGCAGGGAAAGAAGGGGTGGCAGTGTGCCTGGGACTCCACTGTGGGCGTACGTTACGCAGCAACTCAAGGTACCGGCTACCCTCCCTGCAAGCTGCCGTCCCGCTCCCAGCGATGCATGGCCTTGTACATGCGACTACCAAGGAATGGGGTTGCTTCCCACCTTTTCTCGTCTCCAAAAACCGGTTTCTAGAACATTACCAAGGTCGGCATATCTATCGATAGAGGAGGCTTCTTCTTCCATCTACGTTACTTCAGGTTGTCTCAGATCCTCTACAAGTACCAAAGGGCATACTACGACTTTGACACGCAACTTTGGACAGGGATGATTTCTTCAAGTCATACGGACCTCGACTCCCCTTGTTTCCCCTCCGATCCTAGGCGCCTAGTGCACTCAAGCAACCCCTCGATCCCAGCATCCCATGCAGCTAATTTTAGGATTCAAAAGCTTGGCTCGGATATCGTCCATCAGTCTCCAGGTTTTATTGACTTGGGTTGGTCTGATTATATCGCAGACTGGCCTCACTCCGTCTCTCCGTAAAAATAGGTAGGAGGAGAACAAGCCGACCTCAATCTGATCGATTCACCTGATCAACGGTACCTGAACCAAGGTAAGGATAGACCACAAACAACTGGGCCAATTTAAGAGAGCATGTTAGTGCATGGCCAATACAATGGAACCCCGCGTCGTCTCCAGTTCTCGCCGGTACGTACCTCCTCCCTACTCCCTAGGTACCTCTCCTCCCCGTCTCATGCTCCGGCTGAGAACGACCTCGTCTGGCCCTCATCCGCTCCAGCTAAACCGTGAGGCCACTGACCTTAATGGAAGTCTGCCTCTTCTCAGCGGTCGATCAATTCAAACAATATCCATGAACTGTTGTTAAACATAGGGATGATGGCATTCCTTTTCCCGAACCCCACGGTCCAACCCCCTGATTACACCACCTCAGCTCGTACGATCAAGCATTGTCTTCAGGCTATTCTTCCATCCCGTCCACCAACCACTAACACAAACGACTAGTATAAATCGCGAGGTATCCCTCGGCCTTCTTTACCCCGTTCGTGAATACGTCTGCCTAAACAGTATCTAGCAATATCACTTCGTCCAGTCTCGCTCTTTTCTCCCGACGGCTAGCGACCTCCTTGCTGTTTGGAACGGGTATCCGAGTATCCCCAACACCCCATCACCATCTTCTGCTGAAACTATTGCCCTTAGAGTCTCCCACCTTAGCCTCTCACTGTGGGAACCCAGACTCCGGTCACAACAAACGTCTTAACAAAAAATGTCATCTTGTAAGCATCTTTGAGCATGTAGCAATGAATAAAGCAAGCCAAGCGGCAAAAAAAAAAAAAAAAAAAAAAAAGGGGGAACGTGTCAATTGATCCAAAATTTCCGTCATATACATCATTTAATTCGTGACCGCCCCCTCGCAAATGGATATCTTAGCCCTTCTCCTATCTGATAGCCTCCCAACGCCTCACTCCGAGAAAATCAAGGTCGCCATCTGACTCTTGTACACCCGCCCAGCTCGTCATAAGTGGAAAGGATACCCCGTGGTCGATCTTACCACTGCCTGCGATAAGACTCAGACCGTTATCCTACCCAAAGACAACAGTAACACCCATATCTTGGCTGACTCTCCGCCATAAGTCGTTCCTCTGCTCGCCCAGATGCATCATCAAATCATTCTCATCTTCACCACAGTCTGCCCGTCTCCAGACCTCCTCGATGATGCACCTTGCTCGCTCAATGTTCGTCATGCCCTGTCGTTCACATACCGCCGCAAACGCCTGCCTGGAAAGTTCCCGATCGGCTTCGTCAATCGCCTCGCACGACGCCACAAAAAGTGGCCACAGCAAAGCCCCCATGGGGCCTTTATTCTTGACCGTCCCGACACAGTGAGTGAGGCTGATGCGCGCATGGTGCTGCACCACCGTATGGTGCCGATCGTAGCCGTAGATGTTGCGGTATAGGTAGACAAAGCCAGAGTGCCGATAAGCCATGGCGCTATTGAGAATGCTCTGCATCTGCCTCTGCGCTGAAACCCCAGCCAGGATGGGATTCTCCGTATCCTTGGGCAAAGATTCGTCTGCTGGAAGCGCCCAATCTTCCAAGGCAAGCTCTACTGAGGAAGCTGTCATCTCGAATTCTGCTCGCAGCATCGCCGTCTCTGCCTCATCGCCCTGCAGTTCCGCCAGAGCAAGTTTTCGTTTCAGGCCACCCAGGGTCGAAAGTCGGTAGATGATGGGCCACAAAGATGTGGCCATTCCAAGCAGCGTGTCGACATTTCCATCAGGAACGGTAGCGCCGCGACAGTTAACGGGAGGAAACATGGCCAGATTGCCGCTCTCAGGCGCAGGCAGCAGTGGCGCAGAGTCGAAGGACAAGGCCGCAATGACATCGTAGAATCGAAAAGCCTATTCACAGAGGGTGCTGTTTAGCCATGATGGTGTGTAACTCCCTCCTTATAATCAAGACTCACCCTCTCCAAGAAGATTGCTGTTGGGTCAGTCAGCGCCTGGCTGCTACACATGACTGCCATGGCTCCCTTCAAGTGGCCGTCAACGATATTTGAACGTCCACTCTGCACCAGCTATTGAAGAACGTTAGATGATGACGAGATACACGTGGATTTGGAGTAGCAACGAACCACTTCGTAGTAAATCAAGAGGATGATGGCGGCCAGTACTTCGTTCCTGTTCGCATCGCACCCTTTTGCTAGCAGAGCAGCCAACCCATGGATTGCTTGGTTGTGGAAGTAGACGCTCTTCTCGCTGTTGTGGACACCTCGGTGTTCTAGATGGGCACATGCCAAGGCGAAAATGGCATTCGAGACTGCTGGGCTTTTCTGGGACATGGGCAAAACGAGCCGCTGAAAAGGGTTGCCCTCGTCTTCGCGCAGGACAATGAGATGAGACAGCACGTTGGTGAAGTGAGCAATCAGGGCTCGCCTGTTGGTTTGTTGGGAAAATTCGGCAAAGGCAGGCATCCTGACCTCGATAGTGGGAGATGCAATAGTAGCAGGAGCAATCATCGCGAGAGACGGAGGTTGTGAGGCGGAGCTGGAAGTAATCACATCGTCAAGGGAGACGAGCTGACCGTCGTTACAATCGTCGTTGCCCTCGTCTCCCTCCACCTTGGCGGCGCTAACTGGCACGTCGAAATCGAAGCCAACGGTATCCAAACCAGCATCCTGCTCGATAGTGTTGGCGGCCCAGGTGGTAAATATTTCATTCAGCACCCCTTGGTTGTATTCGGCCGGCGACGCGGGCTGGTGCATGCTTCCATCCACTAAAAGGCTGTTGTCAAGGCCCGTGTCGGAGCACCACAGCGGTGTTTCCCAGTGCTCCAAAGACAATCGTTTCTGAGAGGCTCGAGATAGCGCATGATTCCCCAGGAGGGCCGTCGAGATGTCGTCCAGTGCCGAGTCGTCGAATGACTCTTGCCTGCGCCGCTGGCGGGGTTTGATGGGCTCATAGATGCAGCTCTGCCCATGGTCCTGGCAGCGACTGCATATGGGTCTGACTTCATCGCACTTTTTCTTCTGTTGCGTAGATGTTAGAGAGCTACAGAGAACTTGCAGTCCAGAGGGATTGTGTAACCTTTTCTTTGCTGTGAATAGGGGTCATGCGTTAGCGACTTGGATCCTCTCCATAGAGCAGCCGGGAAAGGATAACAAAAGTCGGCTTACCAGTAATTGCATCCTTGATTCCAGCAGAAATGATCATCAGTATGATTCGCAATCTCAATAACGCGCCGAGGTAAGCGACGCAATACAAGTCCACTTACCGGCCCTCGAACGGCGCTTAGGAACCTTTGGAGGAGCAAGTCGAGTATACAGCAGCATTTTCCCCCAACGTTTCGAAAAGACTCCTCTGTTTTACTTTGGTGATTTCAAGATTCGGCGCGGGAACGTATGGCGTAGCAAGAGGCCTCAAGAGCCCATCATCTACTGGCACGAGCCTGTAGTGTCGTAAGGGCGCTCGAGAAGGCTTTTGGACGGCGAGCGTTTGGAAATGGTACGCGCTGGCTCGGCGGCGACAAAGGTAAAAGAGACCTGGATCCCGGTGATGGCTTTGCCGACGAGTCAATCAATCAATGTGTAACCGCGTGAGGTGATGGCAACAACGAGCTGCCTTCACAGCGGATAATGTCGCGGGCCAAGACAGGCACGAAGGGCGTAGAACACAGAGGGCGGGCCGGAGGATTGTCGAAGGAGCAGACGAGCGGACGAAGAGAAAAGGAGCAGATGAAGAGGAAATGGTCAGCAGATTAGAGAGGCCGGCGTCGACAAGGACGATTAGCCGTTCTCCAGACCCTTCCCACGACGTCCCACTTTGTTCGCCTCACAAACAGTGACCAAACCAACTCACGTCACGCATTTCTTCACCACGACACGATGGATGCGTATTGGAACCGACCGGCCCAAGCCACGCTCAAGGCACCGGGTCCCCTCGACGTTGCTAGGCCCGTTGGAGGCGAAAAGGTGGAGGCCCCTATGCGGGGTTGGGACGAGCAGGCGCTGTTGAAGATCGTGGTTTCGAGCATGGGACGGGCCAGCTCCAAGGACCGTATACTCCTACGGTTATTTCAGCCTGTCCTGCGTAAGGGGTGCGCCGGAGAGAGGCACGGTGATGGTCAATTCTAGACGAAAGCCACGGCCGTCGTTGCCAGTCCTCTGCGGTTCCGTCAGCCGGGGCCAGTCGTGTTTGTCTGTGTTCTACTGCCTGTTTGGAAGACTCACGCGTTGCACAAAAGCATAAACCTGGGGTACAGCCAGGACTTCTCGTACTGGCCTCTACTCCGCAGCACAGACGGAGAAATGACCGCTTCCGGTATGATTGGTCGCAGCCGGCCAAACGTCTCCTCTCTTCTCCTCAAGCCCCCTGGACATCGGCCCAGGAGAAGCAAGCTTTTTGAGTCAGCCATGGGCGGGGAAGCGGGTTTGGCTCGTGGAGAGGATTTTCTCCACGTTTTTCTTCTCGCAGCGACGGGAGTCTACCGAGGGCCTGGAAGGCGACTCCATCGATTGTCGATGCGACGGACAGCGGGATGGCGGACTGCAGAGGAGTTCTTGTTAGCTTGTGCCTTTCCTCGGACGAGAAGGTCGCAGCAGCAGCAGCAGTAATGATGTGCTAGTAGTACACAGTATTGCCGGAGACAGATGACATGCTGTCTGTCAATTCACATCGGTTGCCCTCGAGCGGCCAGAGTCAGCGTGGCTACGGGTCAAGTCAAGCCGTCATGCATGGATGCTGTACATACTTGCTTGTATCGACAGCGACGGGTCGGCCCTCTCGCCGAGATCTATTTTATGCTTGCCACAGCGTCTGTCGGGCGGTTGCCGTCGCGTGAGGGGGCCGATCTCTTCGCCATGGCCGGCACTTGTCGCTTCTCCTCTGCTTCCCCTTGTCCGCTCGCCGTCGGCCGATGATATCGCGGCAGCATGTCATCCGCTGCAGCTTCTCCATAATGCGGCCGCCGCAATTGTCACTGTCTGTTGGTTGAGCAACCGCCGGTCGGCTGATGCTTCTTTCGTGATGTCCGGGAGAAGCTCTCAGCACTGACAGACGGCTGTTTGATGCAGCTCTCAGTGGCCAGAATAGCTCCTTCCGTGGGCTCCTTCCCGCTCGGCTGCTACGCATCATCATTGCCCCGATTAGATAATGCGGCCACATCAGAGAGGAGATGCAAGCGGTGAGGTTGCATGTCCACACGAAGCATCGCAAGAGCAGAATTTGGAATTTGCACCCGAAGCCCACCACATGCACTCTTGGGCAGTGAGAGCAACGTATCATCATCATCATCATCAACGTGGCTTCATCTTTGCTTCTCTCAGCTTCCCATCTGACAGCATCGTCAAAGGAGGCTTCCGCATCGCATTGCGTTGCCCTGCCTCCAGCCCCATCATCTCCTACCTTATTCTGCTGCCAGTCGACGTGGCTGCAGTGAGGCAAGCCTTCTGACACACAAAAATCTTCGAACCATGAGCTATATTTGGCATACTTTGCTGCAGTGGGATGCTCTCCCGCAGCGTTGCATTATTGGCGGCCTTGTGCGAAGAACTGCCAGAGGGTGGGGGAAGAGGGACGCTCGACATCAGCAGACGGAGCCCACGATTGGCACATCAGCCGGGAGCCATGCGAACGGCACTGGGGCAGCCAATGGAAGAGACTGAGAGACGCAAGGGTCGAATGGGTGCAGATGGGTACTGCTGCCACACTGCAGACCTCAGCCTCGGTGCTGAGTCCTGCAATGAAACCACGCTCGACTGCTGTGGTGAGGAATATACTGGCGGATGTTCTCGAAGCCGGGAGCCCGTCTGCTTGTTGGCTGGGCTCCTGCCAGCATCTCCACCGGGCATTCGGCGGTAATGCGCTCGATCTGCGATCTCTGGGCGCTTATTTCGTCTGATACTCTGCAGCCTCGAAGTTCAGCCTCGTTGTCTGTAGGTAGCTATCGCGACATGGCCAGACCTTATAGTCGCCGGCCCCCTCGTTGCGTCTGGTGGACCATCGGCATAGCGGCTTCATAACACCGACAGACATTTCCATCTGGGACTCAATAAGCGCTCTCCCATATCGAGAGTCTGGACTTGTCTCTTGCTGTGTTCTTGAACCTCGTCATCAGGACGCTCTTCATCAACAGCCCCGTCTATAATAGCTCTTCTCTCCTTTCAAGCCATCCACTCTATCCCGGATGATCAACAATACATCGCCTTTCCTTCTACCGGCTGGCCTTAGGTGATCTCCTGCGGCCGACATCCGCCATCCGCCATCATGCTTGTGCCTGCGTCTGCACTATACAGCACAATCCTTCTTGCAGCACTCCATGGCTTCATCGTGGACGCTCTGGTTATCAGACGGCATGATGCCAGTCAAAGGATGGCCGAGCCACCACAGACTACACAGCGTGCCACCTCATTGCAGCGGAAAGACGAAGTCTGCGGCGTCAACATGAAGCTGTGCCCGGCAAGCTTGGGTGGAAACTGCTGCCCGGAGAACTATGACTGCACGTCAAACGGCTGCACCTCACCAAGGAGCAGCACCGAGACTGCATTCGCTTCATCATCCAGCTACTCCTCCTGTCCGAACGGTCAACGCCTGTGTCCGTCGTCTGTTGGCTTTGGATGTTGTCCAGATGGGATGGCTTGTGGTGTCAGCCGATGCTACTCCACCCAGCCAGTCACCGAGACGGTGGTGACACCCATCACCACAACGGCAAGCGGCAGGGTAACCACAATTACCACAACTTCAGTTACTGTGCGGAGCTGGAGCATCCCATCCGGTTTGGGCTCTTTGGATGGCCGAACCAATGACAACAACGACAGCCAAGCAGCTGAGTCAACGCCTACTTCTGTCCCGAAGTACGTGCCCTCTTCGACTGAGACAGACGGCGACGATGGCAATGACGAGAGTCTCTCGACGACTCAGCTAGGAGGCATTATTGGGGGAGCCATCGCCCTACTCGCCTTGGTGATTGCTGCGGCTTGCGTGATGATCCGCCACATCGACAGGCTGGCTGCGCAGTTGTCTCGGAAGTCCAGTTCATCTCGATCAAGAACTGCGACGAAGCAAACAAGCTTGTCAAGTCTAAGCAGCCGAAGCTCGCGGACAGACTCAACCACCGCGTCTTCCAGACGCTCACGAACTCGTCGGAAGGATAGGTCTACTGCCCGCCGTCATCGCCAGCGGCGCAACGGTTGTATCGCGACGAGGTCTGGCGACTTTTTGATACAAAGGGCGCACGGGAGGCAGGGAAGTGCTCAGGGCATTCCGCTCCAAGTCCTAACACGAAACGCTATCAGTGGCAGCGCTGTCGTACTGGATTCAAGGCGAACGGACGTCATATCGCCCACGGCCATCAACGACGTGTCTCCGAGACAGCTGAGTTCCCCGTCGCCGCTCAGCGTTGCGTCAACAGAGCTTGAGGCAGGCTCGCTCGCGCAAGAACTGGCCGGGACGTCAAACGCGGCCACTCTGGCGGCAGACTCGCTGATACACGACGCGCAAGATATTCCGCCCACCGACCTCCCGAAGGTAGCCACTCGGCCGCCGCTCGCGTATCAGTGGATGAGGAGCATAGGCTTGCTTCGAGAGTCAGAGGTTCATAATCCGGATGACTACCGGATCGAGGAGGAATCACATGGATTTTATGGACCCGGGGACCATGTGGCCGGTCGAACTGGGCTTGGAATCGGGTATACAGAGTTGAGAAGAGGTAGGCCTGGCCACTACTTTTGTCCTGTGGCGAAGAGGACTTATGGAAGTGTATGATTGTGTTATAGAAGGCTGTGTCTTATAGATTCTTACCCTAATTCTCTTTTGTTCGGCTTGGAGAAGGCTATTGTTTTGCTAGGATGACATATCATGGCGTTTTTTACGTTGTACTAGCAGGAAGATACTGCTAGATGGAACAGATTGGATGTACAACACATGAATACTCATGCCAAATCCACACTACTGGTATCCTCAAGCTGGTTCATCATCAGGGTTTTCAGGTGAGAAGGGTGCGCCCTATTTGCCGTCTGACGAACAGTTCACAGGGGACAATATGCCAGCCCCCTTGCATCAAATAGGCCGTGTGGCTCAATGGCAGAGCGTCTGACTACGACTAAGTACATCAGGAGGTTGCAGGTTCGACCCCTGTCTCGGTCAATTTTTTGGTGTTTCTCGCGGCCACCTGGATGTTGCAAACACTATCTTTGTTTTGCTTCTTTTTTTTTTTTTTTTTTTTTTTTTTTTTTCTGTTGGTGCCGTTGGTCTCTTCCTTACAGCTTTGTGTGTGTGTGTGTGTGTGTGTGTGTGTGTGTGTGTGTGTGTGGTGGACTACGTCTGTTGTGAGACATGCAAATTAAATCGTGCAGTGACTGCAGACAGAGTGATGTAGAAATTTCGATATGCAACTGCAAAGTAATCCCTTCATATAGTGCATACTATATCTCGCTGAAGAAATCAAGTCGTAGTTGACCACTGCCGCTCCAGCCAGGGAATATTGCCTATATTCATGCAGTCTCCATACGATGCCGCTTACACCAGCTTTCTGCCACTGCTCGAAAGAGGGACTTTGCCACTGAACAGGCGCTCACAAGCCTATTCTTGTGTCAGGCTGTTTGCTCAGCTTATCATTCCAGCTGTAAGGACGACAGCTGTACTATAGGAGATATGACAGAAAGAGAAAGCATTGTACTACATGTGCCTCCCGAAGTTTAGATTGTCGTCGCGTCGATGGTGAGCTCCGCTCAATTCTTCAGCAACCGACTTGGCATTGCCCTCTGTGATGCAAGGGGAGGTCTCTCTACCCGCTCTGTTTGCATTTGACCAGAGTAACTCGGTAGCTAAGCGACAAGATCTAGAGAGTAGTTCAGCGAAGTAGAGGCGGATCATCATAACTCAACTCAACTCTACTCAATTGCAGGGTATGTACAGTAGATGGAAGGCGGGTTTCGCAGGTTGACCTGTCGACTGTGTCTCACACTCCTTGAAGCGGTTTGGGAAAGTCGGAATCATCGAATTCAACTGGCCGTGTGGCTCAATGGCAGAGCGTCTGACTACGATCAAGTACATCAGGAGGTTGCAGGTTCGACCCCTGTCTCGGTCAAGCATTGATTTTTTGGTCTTTTTGCCCTTTTTCACTAGTTCGGCCGTTTTCTGCTCGGCCCCTTAGCTGAGATGCTTCCCAATGCATTGATCAAAGTCGCTTCTTCTGGATTCTTGTCCGTCTAATTTTGACTCAAGAGAGTATCGAGGTTTTTTTGCCTGTCTTGTGAGACATGAACCAGGTGCTGGGTCCGCGATCGATAGGCGTGAGGATTGCCCGATTCGGCTCGGATGCTGCCGGGAGGTACAGAAGAATCTCATGCCCAGCTGACAACAGAAAATCAAGCGTTGCACTGGAAAATGGCTGAGTGGTAGAATTAGCTCTTTGCTTGGTTAAAAGAGATCGAGAAAGGGAGGTGTATGAATCGGTGGATGATGACTGCATCTTGGCCATTCAGCTCCTCTCAGATACTGTACATGATGCACCGACATGCAGGTTGTCCCTAAACCATGGAGAACCAAGGCCGTACAACGGCCAGTCTCGCCTTGGGTTCTTCTACGTCTTCTCTGTGAGTTTCACAGCCCACGTGCTGCTCTGCAGACGGAACGACTTTGCACATCAAGAACGAGCATGGCCGCCACGTGCAGGAGAGACTTGCAGTCTGTCACAGCTCCCCTTGCTCTGCTGGCGAGGAAGACGAGCATGGCTTGTCAAGGGCTACCGACGCGGGAAAGGCATGGATGTGCCCCCTGGTTCATAATTCCTAGAGGGCGCCTTGGCATGGGAACTTTTGACACCGTTGTGCTCTTTCGTGCTGTTCATCTTTGCAAGCCTTTGTCCGGCATGAGGAGATTGCTTCTTTCCGGTCTTCTTGCTCGGGATCCGGCTTCGATTGTTCGTGCTGGTGAATGTTGCCAGAAATTGAGCGGCGTCGAATTGACGGAGGCTGGTTGAGGTCACTTCCGCCTGTTCCCGTCAAGTCCATCATCGACTCCATCCGATGAATTGGATCTGACTGGGTCCCGTCACCTCCAGCTGTCAGAATAGCCATAGCGGGCTGTAGCGCTGTTTGCTGCTCATTTAGCGGTTTCTAGCACCTGGGGACCCCTGGAACTGCAGATATTGGTGACCACGAGAGCGCAAGACTTCAAGTCTCTCCACCTCATCCAGCCGCGGCCAATCTCCACCTGCATCAAACACACCTTCATCAGGCCATTACTTACGACCACGTCTCCGCCTACTGATGACAGCAGGGGTCTATCTTGACATTCCATCTGCTCCATCTTCGTACACAATATGGACGCCTTGTACACAGACGGATACACAGAAACGCACAGAAAGGCAGAGGAGAGGCGTCGCCGAGGCCTGGACCCTTTCGGCGTTGCGACCATGGACACAGGCCGTAATAGGCGACCGGCCAGCCGTGCTGCAAGAGGTCGGTAGTAAATGGTTGTGCTCAGAATCGATCAACCTGTCTATGTCTGGCCTCCCGCTTGGCGTGCTCCTTCACCTGCCTTCGAGCATCTCAAGCTGAGGCTCGCGCATCTGGTTGGTCAAGCTGTATAAGACTGCCATTGACCCAGTCTCTACGGAACGATCAACGATCGCTTTATCTAGGACACTACAGCTCAGAAAAGACTCGAGCAGAGTTGGGCCCCGACACGCGTTCTTGGCAACGGATCCTACGGATACACTTCCATATTGCTACCTCCCAAGCGTTCGATGATGGGATCTTTCCTAGCAGCTGACAGTAGCCGGGGGGTTGTCTCCCTTGATTGCTCAATGCACGTTGACGGACAGGGGCCCTGGTCCGTCTCACAGGCACGGCGTCAATAGTCTGGCTGACTCTTGGCTGCGAGCAAGATGCAGCATCGTGCCCGTCTTCCCCAACGTGGCCACCGAACAAAGGTCTAATGCCCCATACTGCAAGTACTTTGTGTTCTATCTACTGGTCTGCATCTTTAGCTATCCATTCCTCTTCAATAACACACTAAGGTACGTACAACAAGGACAGATGCTGAGGCCTGTACCAAATGACAGCTATCCACGAAGCCATCCCCGCCTCATGCCATTGTCCTCAAGCATGATAGGTGGATATGGACTTTGAGAGGCCGATTTCCAGAGAACTGTTGCTAGTCTGGCAGGGAGGCCATGCGCTTCCGCTTCGGCTGGTCGCACCGTGAGCGTCCGCAGGGATTCATGGAATGGATATCCAACCCGGCCCCTGGTCCGGGGTCCAGCTATGTCCCGTCCAGCTCTCTGTCGTTCTCGCCTTCTCTCCTCCAGGGTCGGCGCTTTTTGCTTGCTTATATAGACCTGTCGTCTCGCTCAACCTGCTCTAGTTGCTTTCCTCTGTGTTGCCGTGTCGCCTATTCTCGAGCTCATCACAACATCCGTCTCCCCTCGAGACAAGCCCTGACCACCGCAAACATGAAGGCCGCTGTTGTCCTGTCTTTTGTTGCCGCCGCCATGGCTGGCCTTATCAACGAGCGAACCAATGGATGCAACGCCGACAACTGCGCTCGTGCTGTGACGGGCACCAGAGAAGGCCTCCTGCCCATCACCTCTCGCCAGTCTGACTGCTCCAGTTTCATGCAGGCCACCGTCACCCCCAAGGCTACGTATGTCCATGACTGGGACTCTATCTCTTAACATCACGCTGGATCTGCAGCACAATCACTTGAAGCCTCCTTGAGAATCAACTTAGTAGCTCCCTTGCTAACAGTCTTGCTTAGCACCACCACCATCACCATTACCGTCGACCCCGAGGTGACCCCCAAGGCCAAGCGCGTCGTTGCCAACGCAGCTCCCGTCACCGTCACTCCTACTGCCATTCCCAGCTATGCCGAGCCCTGCGACGTTGCTCATTATTCATCTGCTTGCTCTTGTTGGGGCATTCACGCCACCACCGTCACCGCTTCTACTCCTACCCAGACCGAGATTGTCACCGTCACTCAGTCTTACTGCGAGCTGTGAATGGCTGGTGCCATGGGGGAACATGGGGATGGTAAAGCCGAGTCCAGTGCGATCTTGAGTATGGTCAGAGAGTTGTGGAAGTTGGAACAAGCATGAAGGCGGCTTGTACGCTTCGAAGGTTGCTTGATGTCCTAAGCCAGCCTCGTGCTTGATGCTAAGAAGAGCTGACAGCAATTGTTCACAATGATATGGAGGATCTTGATATGAGCGGATGAACAATTGCTTACGAGCTTCGTATAGCGTAACAGGAAGCAAATTCAGATTCCTCACGTCCCAGTAGGAGCTTGAAAGCGTCGACATATGTCAACGCCCATGTCCCCCAGCAGCACAGAATCGTGATCTTGATAAAGCCCAAGCTGCCTCAGAAACGACAGGAGTCCTCTTACCTCGGATTTTTCCACAGGCATGTAGTTGAAGGCTTGCCAAGTTAGGTACAATTGGGGAAGAGACATGTCGATCCGGCATGTACCCCTAGAGGCACATTTGCATGCATTGCTGTTCATCCTATCTGCGGAATTGTCCCTATTCCGTGCTACCTTGGGAGGTGGTATTGCCATACGATCTGTCTTGCGATAGCCTCTTTTGCGTTTAGGTTGATCTGAATCCCTTGGCCCAGCGTAATGAAGACAAGAGTGCTTATGCTTGTAGGTGGCCATATTCACCTTAATGCTCACCATAGTGTGAACTCATGGTTGCATACCTAGTAGTCGTCCCCAAGGGAGATGGAGGCCCCTCACTGCGATTCTGCATAAAGGCTTACTGAGCGCTTTCACAACAGTAGATGGACAAGTTCGAGACTCGCAGGGTCGACGATGGCCTTTGACTGGGCGTCTTGTCATATAGAGCGGCATTCTCGCTGGCCCTGCTCACTTAGGAAAGCCTGGGGGAGCGCACCAGAGCCAAGCCAAGACCAGTTCGCGGCATCCGGTGAAGCTGAGGCCGATTGTGAAACCGCTCGAACTGGGTATGGAACATTGCCAAGATCTGTACTCTTATCTAAACAAAGATTGGTCACAATGTGCTAAGCAGATATCAATGTCAATCACAGGAGACGTCTTCACACTCCCAGGCCTACTTTAGAAGATTCGAATATTTGATCATTCCGATGATGGTTTTACATGTCCTTCTTCAACATCGTCTGCACTCGTCATCAAGGTTGTGAGCAAACATGCAATTACTTTACGAATATTCATGGTTTAATTGACGGGATCAATTATTACTTTTCTGAGACAATGCGAGAAGGAAAATGACAAGAGTGTAATCAATGATTCATCTGCGTGGTTCGCATATGAGATAGGCGGCTTATATGTGATCACCACCTCTATAGGTATCTTGAACCACCAAACTGCAGTTTTTGCTAACAAGGGGTTGGGAACAATAATACCATCAAGTCAACCCCCCGCGCACCCCGCCAAGAAAGGACCCTGTCAAATCCCCAGCTAGAACACGCCGAGTCAGACAGACTTCAAACGACGGCCACAGCATGTGGCCAGGGCTTTGAACCACGCAAGGAAACAGACGGCATTTGTGGCAGCACTAACGCGGACTCAGCCGCTGCTGCAGAATCGACGGAAATTGAGTGGATGGAACTGAACAGGTCGAGAAATTCTTCAGCGGCTCCCCCATGGGGCTTAGATCAGGCGCCGCGGTGGCACAACTATTGCCGCCGCAAAGCCGGAAAAGGGGGGGGGAAGAGCCATCAATTTGAGCTGAACGTGCGCTTCAAAGACGCCACTTTTTGTCCTTTGCAGACATCATGAAGATTCTATCTTCAACCTTCAAAGATTGTCTTGCCATCGCCGCACAGAGGCTTGGCACATGGGAGCCAGGATCAGAGCATGATTGATAAGGACGTCAAATGATAGCGCCCGATCTGAGACCATCGCTTGACGCATCCCATCCCATGCGCAAGACAAGCTTAAAAATAAAAGTGTTTGACGACTGTCTCATGCAGAGCTTGGGACTCCACACAGACTCGAGGGGACAGACAAGAGTCTAGATTGTTTCATTTTGCGTGAGCATCTCTACTTAAAATGGGAGCTTTGATAGGAGTCCAGGCTTCCGGGGCCGAGAGGGAGACGGACCTTGAGACTCAGCCTCCGAGGGAACAATGAGCACGGAAACAACGAAGAGAGCGTTAGCAATTGATAAACTTTGATCTGGATATGATGGGATCTTGACAGATGATGAAGAGGTTGGCTGTGGCCGATTTGTTTGATCAAGTCGCGCCGGCGCTTGCGCTGATGAGCGAATTGACATGTTCATGCAATGTGGTGTGATGTGGCGGTGCCAAACCGGCAATGGCAACAAGCTATAAGCCCGCCGGCTCTCTCACCCCCGTGATATGAAATTCGAATTCTAGATCCAGGAGTTCTCCGTGTCGTGCCTTGACGCTGTCGCCAAGCTGCCCCCGGAGCCCTTCGCCAAGGTGACGACTTGTTTCCGCTACGGGCTCCAAGCTTCGAGATTGGCTCGCGACGACCGAGTGTCCCGGGGGATTAACACTCCGTAGACGGCGCAGCAGCACTTGACTGACACGACGGGGGCTCTTGTGGATGGCCGGGGGGTCGAGGAGGCTAGAAGCCCAGAACCCGCATCCTGCATGGTAGATTATAAGCCAGATGTAAGCTCCGTCTCCTATCTGCCGGAACTACAATTAGAGCCACCAGTCCGCCTTCTTTAACCTCTTCAGTGTCCTTGTTCTTCGTTAAAACGAGCTGGCTAACAGATATATACATCCGTTAATCTTGTTTTCTGTCTTTTCCTTTGATTCTCGCTTTCTGTTGTATATATAGCTTCATATACTATATTTCTTCTCCTCTTCGCAACTGCCCTCGTCACTTACACCGTCACCACCCACTTACACACAAAACACCAACCATGCCTCGCCTCACCCACCTCACCCTCGCCGCCCTCTCCCTCGTCGCCCCGGCGCTGGCAGCCTGCGACTACGGCACCCACCTCAACCCGCGCTCCGAGGGCGCCGTCCCCATCAGCACCTTTGGCTACACCGCGCTCGACGGGCCCCTGAACTGGCACGGCCTCAACGCCACGGCCAACGCGCTGTGCGCCACGGGAAAGCACCAGTCGCCCATCAACATCGACGCCAGCATCAGCAGGATCGAGGGCCGCTCCGTCGAGTTCGTCGTCGATGCGTACCCGTTTGGGGCTGAGTTTGAGAACCTGGGGACCACGGTCGAGGTGCCCGTCAACGGGACGCTCTGGGCCGAGGGGAAGATGTACAATCTGGCGCAGTTCCACTTTCATTCGACCAGCGAGCATCGTGTGGAGCAAGAGTATTTTCCCATGGAGACGCACTTTGTGTTTTCCGCCCCTGGTGAGTTCACCGTTTGTTTGAGACATGAGTTCATATGCAGCCCTATGAGGTCTATGTCCACTAGTACGTCTGATGTATTTGGATGCTAACTTTGTCCTCACAGACAAGTCCACTGCTGTCGTCTCGTTCTTGATCGAGCTCGGCCTCCCGGATCCCCTGCTGACGGCCGTCTTCGCCTCCGTCGGCATGATCTCCACGCCCGGCTCGGCCACAACCACGGGCCCCCTCGTCTTTGCCCCTCTCGAGGCTCATCTCAAGGCTCATCCCATCTTCACGTGAGCCCACGCTCTTTTGTTCACACGTTCAATCTGTGATGTACCTGCTAACAGTCCTACAGGTACTCTGGCTCTCTGACGACTCCTCCCTGCTCCGAGGGCGTCACCTGGTACATTAGCAGCAAGCCTCTCCAGATTGACGAGGCTACGTATCACCGCGTCAAGGACGTGATCAAGTTCAACTCTCGGTATACCCAGAACACTCTTGGCGAGGCGAATCTGCTCCAGCACGCTGCTTCTCTGCTCAAGTAAATCGAGTTGATGTCGGGATGAGCTGTACTCTATTTGGCTTGGACATGTTTGTGTATACTATCTGTTGGGGCATTTGCTGAATAGATTTGTATGGTTGAATTCTTGTGTATATAATCTGTACGGATATGGGGGACAGTCGCTGGGAGACTGTCGTTTGATAGAGGCTGTTGTTTGTATACTCTTTTGCATAAACAAGAAGCGCAATATACGGAATATTCGTTTACAGTTTGGTCATGAGTTCTGGAGAGCGCCAACCACCACACGGCAGATTAAAGACTCGTACGACTCGACCATGACTCGACTCCGGCCAAGTTGCACAGGACTCGAGGACTTGAATGACCCGAGAGTTGCACTGTGGAAAGAGGCACATAGTCGGTAAGATGCCGCCTTTTTTCACATTTTGTCAAGCTATCAAAACCAGCTTCATCCAGGTATTAAAGGAAACTGTCATCTGCATAGGTAGACTTTTGAGTTTACAAGTCTCATGGCAAATGTGTCCATCGTCAACTGTCAGATTACCGAATCCGGAATAGCAATGCGGGAGAGGCCGCCAAGGTTCGGATTAGCTGATGACAGTCGATTGAACAGGAGGACCCTGATTGATGAATATCATTGACATGGTAAAAAATGCTTGATATTGCATTTGCGGTGGTCATGGACTTGGAGAGATACGCGACTAGTAGTTGTAGTAGATGGATCTGGCGGTGAAGAGTGTGGACATGCTCGCCTTGCTGGGTTGAGGCTAGTCTGTCACGCTCCTGATGAAGAATCCGCGCTTCTACCTACCTTATAGACACACGCAAGGTATGATATACGAGTACACAATAGCAAATCGATCAATGCCATCAAATTCTGCCAATTGGGATGCGATAAACATCCAGTACAAGCCAATGCAACAACGTCCCCAGGTTCACCGTCACCCATAGCCGTTGTAAACAAACAACAACTTTCCACGATCCGCGCCTCGTCAATCGTTTCATGCCCCTGCCAGCCAAAACCTGGATTTTGTGGATCGCGTACAAGGGGGGGCAATGAGGCGACTTTGTTGACTTGCACATGTAAGGCATCGACCGATTGGATTTCAGGCAGGAAGAAAGAAAGAGCATTGGTTTTTTTGCTGCTAAAGGTGTGTGTCTGTGTCTGTGTACAAAGCCAAAGTAAGGTACATGTAAGATTCCAGCAACCTGAAGCTTTGACGGCAAACTCAATTGAACTTCTACAACAACTTACAGTACATGCCTCATGCTGCTGCACGCAATGACATGCTGAAGATTGTCTCTCCCGTCTCTGCATCAATTCATCCTCAACTCAATTGATTCGCATCAACCTCCTGTCGAGCACCTTTCGTAGCGCCGGCTCCAACAAAAAACCCCCCCCATCGGCCCGGCAACCAGCATCAACAAGCCCACATCTTGAGGGTGGCTGGGCCTATCGTGTTAGGCCACATCTGCACGCACTGCAGCTCATGCCCTTATTTAGCAGCAGCCGTCACATCTCACACGCCAACGTCGGGCTCTGATCCTCCTCTTCACCCCTTGTGCCTGTCTGTATCTTTGCCATCTTGTTGTCTATTCAATTCATATCTTGTTCATTGCTCTGTTTTGTTCCTCGCTCGACTCCAGAGAGAGAGGGGCCCTGTATTTACACACACCAGTCCACTCGATATCAAGTCGTTATACCGGCCGTTTGTTGGGCTGAGAGAGCGGATCCAGATACGACATTGAACAAGCAACGCGCCAGCCCTTGCTTTTTTTCTTCTTCCTCTTCTTTTTTTGACTCGTACATGGTAGAAAAGAGCCACCTGTCGGCTTGCTTCTAGTCCCGCTTCTTCTCTTCTTCTTCTCCCCTCAATCCATCCATCCTCTTGTCTCTCCGCCATTCCCCGGCGCACGAGGCAGCAGGACCCGGACAACTGCCATTCACCCGAGCATGGAAGACTACCGCTACGACCACGACCACGAGTACGACGACGACGACACCACCATGTCCCACGCAGACGCCGCCGACACCAGCTCGCACCACGGGCACGACGACGACGTCTTCAGCGACAACAACAGCCCGCGCAGCTCCATGGGCTCCGTGTCCGAGGGCGACCCGCGCAAGGCCGCCCACGACGGCCTGCGCTCGCCGCGCATCTCCGACATCCAGCAGCAGTACGACGAGCCGCGGTCGTCGCTGAGGTCCGCCTCTTCTTCCGCCGGCAAGGCTGCCCAGCACGCGGCCTCGGCCTCGTCGCCCGCCCCGTCCGTCTCGGGCGCCGGCCAGCAGCCCCAGCCTCGCTCCGGCCGCCGCAGCGCCCTGCCCACCGTGTCGCGCCTGGGGTCGCCCAACCTGTCGACGCAGTACTCGCCCAAGAAGACGCCGCCGCGCTTCAAGAAGAACGACCCGCCGCTGGTGCTGCTCCACGTGACGCTGCTGCCGCTGCGCTGGTGCTGGGGCGACGTGCTCGACGACGCAAAGACGAGCGAGCTCAGCGAGGGCGTCAAGACGCTGCGCGAGGCCTGGCGCCAGCTGCAGGACACCATTGGCGACACCATCCAGGACCGCGGCGTGCTGCTGCCGCACCCGCAGGACGACTTCGAGGCCATGGAGGAGCGCCTGCTCGAGGCGCTCGAGCTGCCCTTCAAGCGCCGCGCCCGCATCCTCGAGTGCGGCCACTACCTGGGCCCCTCCAACGAGATGCCCTTTGCCGACGAGGAGGAGGACGACGACGTCGACGTCGACCCCTATGACGAGGACGCGCCGCCCCGCCCCCCGGTGCCCGAGAAGCAGACGCACTGGTGCTCGACCTGCCACTGCGAGATCCGCTTCGACGCCCTCGGCGCCGGCAAGATCTACCGCGTCAAGGTCTACGCCAGCAACGGCCTGCTGCGGGCCGGCGCCTGGGAGGCCTGCTGGAAGGAGATGGAGCGCGTCGACATTGAGATTGAGCCCATGATGGACGCCAAGCTCCAGGACGAGCTCGTGCGGCTTGCGGCGCGCCAGGATAGGGTCATCCACTCCAAAAGCAGGGCTGGCAGGCGCCCGCTGTCGTCGCGCGTGCAGGACGTCGAGGACGAGCGCGAGTCGGAGGAGGACCTCGATGACCCGGCCGTTGGCGACGACACCATGGGCCACGAGTCGTTTATGCCGCAGGACGGAAGCACGCCGCGCACCTCGTTCGAGGGATACGGCGACTCGTACAGGACCAAGTCTCGGCAGGCGTCGGGCAGGGCCTCTCGGGGCGGCCGGCCATCGACGGGCTTTGCCCAGACGGATGCTTTCGGCCAGCACAAGAAGGCTCAGCGCCGCTTCGCTGCCGGCAGCTTCCCCGACATGGTCGTCAACGCCTTCAAGGCGCTGCTGGACGACAAGCGGAACCTGGCGATTCTGCTGCTGAGCGTCCTGACCGTGGCGGTTGCGGTCCGCGGCGGCGTCAACAACCCGTTCTACGACGACATTGCCGCCTTCCAGCCCCCTGTCCTGACGGAGCCCAACGAGACGCCGACGACGGTCGTGAGCGAGGCCATTGGCGAGGACGGACAGGTGCAGGTGGAGGTGGGCATCGAGAGCGACGGCGACGACGTTTCCTTCTCGCCGACGTCTGCCGTGGTGGAGATCTTGTTGACGCCGCAGGCCAAGGCGGACGGCGAGAACCCGTGTGCCGCCATGGAGCCGCAGACGGTGGAGAAGTGGCTGACGGCCACGGTGACGGAGAGGACGACTGTCGCGCGCACCGACATGCCGGAAGCCGACGACGACTTGTTTGGCAGCAAGGACGGCGGCGGTGACGAGGAGGATGTTGATGACGAGAGCTTTGAGGGGGCCAAGGATGCGGATGGGGTGCACTACCTGGATGGGCTTCCGGGCGAGGAGGATGCCGGGGAGCAGCAGCAGCAGACTCATGGGCAGAGTGATTGGGAATGGGGCACTCGCTTCAAGTTTCCCTGGTAGACGGTGATTTTTCTTTCCTCTTTTTTTTTAATTGCTTGTTGAATATCTTTTCTCTTTTCTCCTTCTTTGGAAGTATTTTTTTGGAGTGTTCTCCTGCGTACAATCGCCATGACCTTAGCGATGATGGGATGAAGGATACCATGAATTTGTATGTAATGAGCTGGATACAGATGCCTGATAAAACACGCCCGCGATGAATATTTGATCTTTTGATGATTTTTTGTCTTTCTTTTTTTTGCTTGGACATGGAGGGATTGTCTGACTGAAATGCATGGTAAAGGGGCGAGAAAAGTAGTGGGTTAGGTAGATTGCTTGGTGCGAATACTACATGAAGAATGTCTTGTTCTTCCATTTCTGTTTATACGAGCAATGTATCCATGATGTAGAATGGAATGTTTGCCTTTATATTGAATCTTCATCATCGTGGAAGTTCTTGTGTTATTCGGGATATGCATGTGATTGTCTTCATGTCGTGCATTTGCTGAAGAATTGCTGCGTCCTGCTTATGCGGCTTGCTGACGGCATCTTGTACCGCTTGTTCTCCCTACCTTAACAGACGGCATATGTGAATACCGTGTCCCTACTTGAGCGCATTGAAATCAATTGGAGACAATCTTAGATCGGCACGTATTATTATAACGGTCATGAGCCAGCATCAATACTATGTCAAGTTGGGTATGTATGATACAAACGCTATACCCACACATCGCTGTTACCAAACAAACAAAGCAAGCCCCAGCAATTCTTCTGCTCCAGCTAGGTTATTACAATCCCCATACAAGTGAAACCCATCACACATGCTTTTTTCGTCCCAGTCAACACTCGTGGTTCAGTCCATCACAATCGAATGTAAATGTCCATGCAGTCAATCCTCCACTCCCGCTTGCCCAGCAAGTTCCTAAGCCACTCGACCCCCAACCCGGTCCACTCGTTCCTCAGCACGGCGATTTCCTCGGCGGCGGCCCGCGCGGCTGCTTTGGCGGTGGTGTTGAGCATGTCGACGACTGTGTCGTTGTATGCATGGTCGTGGTTGGGTGGTAGTTGTAGACTGGACAAAGAGGAGGAGGAGCTTGTAATTATTGTTGTTGTTGAGGTTGAGGTGGTGGTGGTAGGGGGTCGAGGGAGGAACCAGTTGCTGCTGAGGTCGAAGCAGCAGCGGTCGGACCAGTTGCACGAGGTGAGGAAGAGGATGACGAGGAGGACGGAGCAGTAGACGCAGGGGCGGTTGAGGAAGTAGGTGCAGATGAAGAAGAGGAAGATGAAGGCGGGCGAGGCGTTTGTCGGGATGAAGAGGAGCGGGAGCCAGCTGCGAGACGACGAGTTAGCGGTTGCGACAATGGAGGTGCGGATGGATCTGCGGGGGGCGGAGAGAGAGACGAACCTGCGGAGGCAGAACATTGTGTGTTCTTTCTCGCTGTGGTTGTGTGATGCGGGTTGGTGGTTTGGTGGTTTGGTGTACCCGAGGTTTGGAATATTGGGGTGACTTTTTGATGGTTGGTTGTTGATTAGAGCGAGGTGGCGAGACTTTGCGACTTTAGGCGCTGAAGATGCCGGACTTGCAGCATAAGGACCTGGGCTGGAAAATGGAATGTATGGAGCGTAGAGAACGGTTGAAGGAGCGAGGAAGCAAGGTCAAGGCAATTAATTGCCCGAGGTTCCCTGCCCTCGGCGCAAAGAAAGGGAGAGGGGGATAAGCCAGGCAATGATTGACAGGTAGTATCAGCGGCAGCGGCAGCAGCAGCAGAAGGTGGGTAAGGTGAGATCAGTGCCAGGGAGATTCGAGTGTCGTTGCGACAAGGAAAAGCTCCGGACTGTGCTACGGGCAGCTGGGCATTCACCACGTCGTGAGAAAGGGAAATAATGGGTTGCCCCGAGGTGTGAGTGAATGAAGCCGGAAGAGTTCAAGGGAAGGATGTGATTACACCATCCATGGCACGAGGCCGTTCCAGCCCAGCGGAAAAACTCCGTGGCAGACGGGCGAGGCTGGACTTGAGAGGTGGCGCCACACGAGGCTGCGGTGGGCGTGTATGTATGTACCTCTTGAAGGCGGCCATGCTGTTGCAAAGCTCACGGATGTTTGGCTCTATTGCCGTGAGCACACTGGAGCTGTGCTTATCAGGAGTGAGGCTCCAATGCAAAGCGCCTTAATGATATCGTTGTTTGTCACATATTGCCTACATGTAGATGCTTGTCTCCTTATCAGTTAATCTCTCTCGGGCGCTGTGGTTGGGCATCTGTGACGTGCTTTTGGGTGTGTGAGCTGGCAGCGGTGGGTACGTGCTAGATTAATAAGTGGGAGACGCACACAGCTCTGGTGTTTGTTTGGCTTGGGGGGTGATGGTCTGTTTGCCTGACGCGAGAGTCTCGTGCGTACATGCAGTTTTCTTCTTCGGTTGCACTGCCAATGGCTTCTGCTATTCCCTTACTAGTATTTCATACAAATTCCCCTTCTTTTTGTGGTGAAATATCCAACTTGAACCCCTGCAAACGCATCTTCCTGTATCGGCAACCGCCTTGCGCACTGTCGAGCCGCAAACTGGTGGGATCCCAGCGGCAGCTTCAGCGGAGGCTCCAGTGCGAACAAGCGCCGTGCACGCAATCCCGGCCACTAACTGCGCCCCCAGACTCACTGAGGCTCGAGGCTCTGCTGCCTACTATACCGCTAGCAGCCCGGAAGCGCCAGTGACTGAATTGTTACCCAACCTCGACTGGGCCAAGTCCAACTTTTTCTTTTGCCTCCAAAATCTGTCCCGTGTTTTGCCCTCAACCACACCTCGACTATAACACCGACATTTCTCGCTCTCTCCCTCCCTCTCCCCTTTCTCGCATCTATCTTCTCCCCCCCCTTTATCTCTCTTCTACCCGCCTTTCAACTCCTCCCCCATCCATCTGCAGCATCCCCTCCCACCCCTCAGAACCACCACATCAACTGACGGCTGGGCCTCTCCACTTCGTCCACCCTCGCTCGCCCTCTCGCGCAGCGCGGAAGCGGCAGTCATCTGCATCGCATCGCATCGCCGCGTCTCCCAATTCGCAGCCTCCGTGTCCATCATGGATCTGCCTCCTGCGCCCACTCCGCCCGTCTCCGGCGGCATTGGGCCCAACTCGGATCGTACCGCCAACCTGCTCAACCTGCTCAAGTTTGGCGGCCCTGGCACGTCCAAGGAGCCACTGCAGAGCCAGGGTCAGGCTCAGGCTCAGGCTCCAGCTCACGGTCAGGCTCAAGGCCAGCACCAGGCCCCGCTGCCGCCGTCCTCGTCGTCGTCTGCTCAGCAGCAGCACGCCGAGCCGTCCTCGCAACCTCGCTCTCAACCTCAGTCGGCCCAGCAACAACAGCAGCCCGCGAGGCAAAACGATGAGGAAGACGACGACGACGACGACGAAGACGACCAAGACGAGCAGCGCTACCGACGCCTCCAGCTTCTCCAAATGCAGTCGTCCAACCAGTTCGCGACTCGCATCCACCAGCCCGCCCCCACGGCGGACAATCCCTCGGGGCTGCTCGCCGCCCTCATGAGAGGCGCTCACGAGCTGGAAGAGCCCAAGCCGGCTCCCACGCCGCCCCAGGCGCACGCACAGCCCGCGAACCCCTTTGCCGCCGGAACGCCGCCTGCCAATACCACGACCTATCTCCTCGATCTCCTCAGACCCAAGCCGAGCCAGACAGATCAGCCGCAGCTGCACGAGACGTCGCGCTCTGCCGAGCACACGCCGCAGTCACAGGAGCTTCTGTCAGAGACGAGCAGCCGCTACTACGGACATCATCATCCTCAGCAGCATCAGCAAGCTCCTCAGCAGCAGCAGCAGCAGCAGCAGCAAGCTGCGAGCTCGTATCAAGCGCAGCCGCACTACCAGCAGCCGGCAGACGCGTTTGCTGGGCACGGACATGGACATGGCCATGCTGGCATCAACCCCATCTTCTCGCCTACGCAAAAGGACCAGCCCGATGTCTCGGTTCTCTACCAGGCGCTGGCCGGCACTCTTAACCAGATGTCGCCGCACAGCACCGGCAGCGTCCACGGCTCTGCCCCGCCTCCTTTTCACATCCTGAAGAAGGACCAGGGCTCGCCAGCGGGCTCCAATCCCTTTGGTGGCAGCGAGCGCAGTCCTCTGCAGAGCCCTCCCCAGCAGTTCAGGCACGGCCTCGATCGTACCTCGTCGCTGCATTCTCACCACTCGCACCACTCTCACCACTCTCACCATTCGACGCAGCAGCCTCTGAAGCCGACTCCTCCGGTTTCGGATTTCGGCAGCTTCGTCAACATTGACAAGAACAGGGAGACTGTTGCCGAGGCCGTCCATGACCTCGCCAGCCGCGCCGACCGCGACGCCCAGGAGGCTCTGGACAGAGCTGAGCGCGAGACCGTGTCCAACAACTACGCCGAGAGCGCCACCGTCAAGCCTCACGACGAGAGCGACTGGGTGCAGCCGTCCAACTACTCGGACGCTACGCGCTCCACTGAGAAGAACAACCTCGAGGACATCAAGTCTGGCTATGAGCACCGTGGCTTCGGCTCCTCCGAGGAACGCCTCTCCAAGGACGCCCCCGAGGCGAGGGAGGCTGACAACCACAACATCGCAGACAGCTGGGAGAGCGCCGACCAGGACGAGATTGTTGTCATCGAGGAGAAGGAGCCGGCTTCCGTCAAGGTCTACAACTTCCCCATGAAGCCCTGGATCTCCATCACGCTCCAGGAAGACGCGACGGAGCCTCGCCCGCAGTTCCGCGAGGAGTCGATCATGGATGTTGCGCACCTCAAGAAGGACTTTGACCAGATTGACCGCAACCTGTACACCGCCTCCCAGACGTACATGACGCACGGCATGTCCAAGCAGGGCGGCCTGCGCGTCATTCGCCAGGACGACGGAAAAGATGCAAAGGTGTTTAGAGATACCAGAGACCGCATCTTCAACGTCGCCATGTCCGTCACGCCCAACGACTACGATGGCCCTGCCCGGGAAGCTATCATCGGTACCGGCATCAGCGGCACCGTCTACTGGGTCCTGATCAAGGACGGCGAGAAGGACCACCTCGAGGACCCCCACCTGGAGCAGTACGGCTTTGCCCTGCCCCCGATCAACTCCCAGGAGGGCGACGCCCCCGGCGGTGCCCTTAAGACGCGCGCCCGCGCCTCGACCAACCACCCCGAGTTCTTCGCCGTCGGCCGCGGCAAGTCGATCCACTTCATCTGGCCCTCCTTCATCCTGCAGAACAAGCTGTTCAAGCCTGGCCACGAGCACGACCGCGTCGCCGATACCGAGGCGCTGCTGAGCCAATGCTCCCTCAAGATCAACACTGGCAAGGCTGGTAAGGACTTTACCTTTAGCCAGGACGACACCGTCGTTGTCTCGCTCGACAAGTCGGGCCGCGTCAAGTTCTGGGACGTCCGCGACCTGACCGCCGTCAAGGAGGGCTCGGACCCGCGCAACCCCGTGCCCGCCCACTCGAACCTCGAAGTCAAGGAGCCGCTGATGACCCTGGCCAGCACGCCCGAGGGCGAAAAGGCCTGGCCCACGTCCGTCCTGCTGCTCGACAAGCAGCGCCCGTACCAGAAGCGATGCGCGCTGCGCTACATGATTGTCGGCATGAAGCAGAACCACACCCTGCAGCTGTGGGATCTGGCCCTGGGCAAGCCCGTCCAGGAGTTCAACCTCCCGCACAGCAAGGAGTCGGACGCCGTCTGCAGCGTCATGTATCACCCGGCCAGCGGCATGATCATCATTGGCCACCCGACCCGCAACTCGGTCTACTTTGCCCATCTCTCGGCCCCCAAGTACAACCTCAAGAGCGTGTCCCAGGCCGAGTACATCCAGAAGCTGTGTTCGCAGGACCCTTCGATCCCTCAGCCCGATAGCACCGCTGTCATCAGCGGCGTCCGCGAGTACTCCTTTGACAACCGCGGCATCCTCCGCAGCCTGGATATCCTGGCCAACCCCGCCATGGTTCAGGATACAGACGAGCCGACCCTGTTTGAGCTCTATGCCATGCACTCCAAGGGCGTTGCTTGCCTGATGATCAAGCAGGCCGAGCTGGGATGGTCCAAGGACAACAAGGTGCTCGACCCCGTCGACGCCGTCCTCGAGGGCGTTGTCTCTGTGTCTAAGCTCAAGACTCCGGTGCAGGCAGACGTTGCCAATGGCGCCTCTGAGCAGCAGCAGCAGCAGCAACAACAACAACAGCAAGCTGCTTCTGCTCCGGTGCGCATTGCCACACGAACGGTGATCAAGGATGCTGCTCAGCCGCAGGCTGCCCAAGCCGCCGCCGCTGCTTCTTCGTCGGAAGCCGTCACTCCTCGGGGCATCACTGACATGCAGGCTGCCACCGCGGCCACTCCCTCGAAGCCCAAGAACGACGTCAAGGAGACGGAGACGCCCGGACAGTCGTCAAAGGAAAATCACACGGAGAAGCCCGAGCGCAAACAACGTAAGAAGAAGGGCAAGGATGCCGAGGGCAACGCCAATGGTACGGCGCCGTCGCATAAGAGCGAGGCTGGTGCCAACAGGGGCGTTGTCCCCGGCAGCCTTTCCGGCGCCGGTGGCCTCTCGGCCGAGGCCTTTGAGTCGACCATGAGCAGCCTGGAGACGAGGCTCGGGGCGACGCTGTCCGAGACATTTAAGTCGTCGCTCAACAATCTCCACAGCAAGATCAACGACAATGCTCGCGCCAGGGACGACAACTTCAACCAGCACCAGCGGAAACTTCTCGAAATGGTTTCGGATATATTGAACGAGAACACCCAGAAGGTGCTCGAGACTTTGATCCACCAGCAGTTTACCGACGTGGTGATTCCCACCATCAGCGACAAGACCAGCCAGGCCGTTGCCGACCTGGTCCTGAACAAGCTGCAGGCCAACATGATGCTGTCTGTCCAGAAGGAGATCCAGGGTGCCCTGCCGCACGCCGTCAGCCGCTCGCTGCGGTCCAACGACTTCATCAACGCCATTGCCGATAGGGTCAGCAACGTGGTGTCGGCCAGCGTGCAGCAGGAGGTGCTGTCGACGCTGACGCAGCGCCTGGCGCCGTCGCTCAACACCATTGCGACCCAGGCTGCCCAGCGCGTGGCCACGGACATCCACCAGCAGTATCACGACCAGTTTGAGCAGATGAAGGCGCAGCACGCGGCGGACAACAACAAGATTGACCAGCTGCTGTCGTACGTGACGCGGCTGACGGACATGGTGTCGACGATGGCGGCCTCGCAGTCGTCGCTGCAGGCCGAGTTCATCAAGTTCAAGCAGCAGCCCGTCGAGCTCCCCGTGGGCGCCGTCCCCGGTGGCGTCAACATGCCGCACCCCGGCAGCGTCGCCCACAGCATCGGATCCCATGGCTACGCTAACACCGTGGCCAGCCACCGGCCCAGCTTCCCGCCCAGCCAGCCGCCCAGCCAGGCCCCGAGCCACGGCCACCCGCCGCAGTACGGCAGCCCTCAGTACATGCGCGGCTCGCAGCACATGGCCAGCCCGCACGGCTCCGCCGCCCCTTCGGACCACGTCGGCCCTGTCAACAACGTGACTGCGCTCGCCGGCGCCTACGCGAGCCAGATGAACCGGACCGAGGCCGAGGCCGACAACGACCTCGTGCAGCGCATCCGCGTGATTGAGCAGGCCATTGCCGAGAACCGCCTGCAGGACGCCATGATCCAGTGGATCCAGAGCGGCCGCGAGACCGACATCTTCCGCCGCTGCCTGAGCCGCTACCCCCCGAGCAAGTTTGACAACCTGCAGCCGCTGATGCTGCTCGTGGTGATTGCCACCATTTCCAAGGAGCTGAAGCCGAACCCGCGCCTCAAGGAGGAGATTGAGTGGATCGAGATGGCCGTGAGGGCCTTTGGCGCCAGCCTGCCCAACTACGTGAGTCACTTTGCCTCCTCCTGTTGATTTGAATATGCTAACATTTCATGGCAGAACTGGGACGATGACACCTCGCGTGAAATCGTAAAGAGCACATCTCAGACGATGCAGTTGCTCATTAACCGCGTGCAGCCTCTGATTGCTGGTATCCAGGATGGCTATCCCACCGATCCGTTCCTCGCCAATCTCGAGCGAGGCAAGCTGGACTGGATTGTGCAGTCGTCGAGGCACATTCTGAACACGTTTGCCTAGGCTATTTACAAGCGATGACCTTTGTTACTATGTCTTTTCTACGGCATCTTTCAGCATGATTCCCAAGCTATTGCTTTACGGCGGAAGTTTGATTTTCCATTTCGAGGGTTATGGTTTTGGCATTTTGCGGGCATCCTGCGGCTTGTGGCTTATGGCTTGTGAGCTCTGTTCACTGTCTGCCGTGTTGCTGTCTTTGGACATGACGCAAAGACGAGGGTATGGACTTGACGATTCGATGTACATTGGGGGGCAATGGAGCATGGCATATGCTTTCGCTGCGCATCTTTCGAGCATGGCATGATGACTTTTTGTTATTTATGCTGCACTATCACAGCCAACCATGGCGGTTTATTCATCGTTTGTTATTTTGCTGCCTTTTTATCCTTACTGCTGGATACCGCCTTCTGTGAGGAATGTCGTATCGAGCAGTCTTGGGAGGCTTCTCGCATTACTTTCTTGACGAGTCTCGTGAGGGGAGAAGGGGGAGGGGTGGGAAGCAATGATACCAAAAAGTTTCGTTGGCAGTTCTGCACGCGCCCATGTTTGGATGCGATGGAGGGCAGAGGGTGGATGAGGAGATGCGAGGTTTCCTTTGCTTTCTTACTTTTCTTTATTCTTGTGGGATATGTGTTTATGTAGAGTACTTAGTCACAATGTAATAACTTGTCCTTATTTTTTGCTGTCAGAAGCCAAGAGTGAATAGAGAGAGGGCTCAGGGGATTGCATGAAGGTAAAATGAAGCATTATGATTCGTCTACTTGGTATTGCTAAGCAAGTTGTGTGTCTGCTTGTTATTTCTAGTGGTCTCGTCTATCCGCGCTTATAGATGAGGCTTTCTGTAAAGTGATGTGCCGCAGACGTAATTCCTCACGTCACACCTTGAGATTATCTTATGTACTGTTTTATAGACTGCGACTTTTCTAGCATGAGAATTTATTCTTCCATCTTTTGTTTCAATCTATGGTTGAATGGACAGGATGCAAAGGTACTGTGTTTGTCCCTGAAGTAGTTGTTATAGGCGTTGGTGTTTGTTTGGGGGTGGTGACGACGCTTGTTGAGGAAGTGTGTGCATCTTCTCACCTGAGGATTGAATTTCAAGCATCCTTTGATCTAGGCTTTCCTTAGAACTATTCAATAGTCCAGAGAACATTCCAGTGCAGCTTTTAGTCAAAGAGCCAATCTGCCCATTGAGTGTGTTGAAAAGTCGTGTGGCTGGGCTTATTCCAGCTCGTACCTAATCATTATAAGAAATGACCCAAAACAAGCTTCCGCGTCTCCCGAAGGGACACAAGGGCCAAGGGGTAAATCACCCAAAACTCAACGCCCTACCACAGTAATTCCTCGCCCGTATTCTTTTCGTATAGGCAAGGTATAGGTAAACTTAGCAGCGTGATGGTGTCGTCATATATCTTACTTTCTTTTGCTGCAATAAGTGTTAACGTTCTTACTCTTGTGAAAAGGGGAGGGAAGAAGCCGGCATATATATTGTGTGCACACTGTGATTCTTTTGGGCTGATGACGTTCATTTTCCCTCCCTTCTCCTCCTTTTGCTTTGCGATCTTGAAGTTGCAAATCTTGGATCTTGATACTCTTTTAGACTATCTGATGTTTTGAGACTTTGCATACTGTGAAATTAGATATTTTGGACGTTATTATATGGAGTATCGACAATGGGTCTCTTTAAGAATGTCATTGAACCAGCAGGTAAGACGACTCTCAATCTCCTCCTCCTATGTCACTCTAAACGCTCTCAACCACCTCAACCGATTCCAACACGGCCAGCATCAATCAATGTTACTAACAAAGATTGGATGGAAAAGCAATTGTCCTCGTCTTCACAGCCGGAACAATCCTCAACCGCCGACGAACCAAACTCCCCTCTTCTCAACACACCGTCCGCGATGTCGAGACCTTACCGGAATACACGTGCTCCATCGAGAAGAAGACGGACGTGACCTTGTCCACCACCTTATCGTCCTCGGCATCTTCGTCGTCATCAACCGAGTCGGCGGCTGCGAAGAGGAAAAGAAGAAAGGGGTCCAATTTGCTTGTCTTCAGGGTCTTGTCGTGGATATGTGCGACGTTTCCGTTTTTGAAGGAGATTTGGTATTGGCTTTTGACGTACTGGTTCGTTTTGTCCCCTTATCATCCTCTTCCTCCTCCCCCCTTTTCACCACGATGACACCAAACACGATACATCACCAGCACAGAATCAACTTCTAACATCATCACCAGGATCTACCAACTCAGCCGCGCCTTTTCCGCACGCATCATCGCCCCCCACCCCCAAATCTACCTCCTCGCCAAACACCACGCCCTCCAGCTCCTCTCCATCGAACAAGCCCTCCACATCGACATTGAACAATCCCTCCAGTCCTACATCCTCACCCATTACCCCCATCTCATGCCCATCCTCCGCCACATCTACCAGTCGCACATCATCGTCGGCGTAATCTTCATCGTATACACATACACCGTCCTGCCTCCCCCGCTCTTCCGCCGGATCAGAAGGACCATTGCCATGGATAACTTGATCGCCTTTGTCATCATTTCTCTGTGGAGGTGCTACCCCCCTAGGATGCTGCCTCCTGAATTCGGATTCGTGGATATACTGCATGCGTCGAAACCGACTGTTTGGACGGACAATCGGTTTCGGCTGACCATTGCCGCCATGCCGAGCTTGCACTTCGGGACGTCGCTCTTCTTCGCGGTGTGTCTTGCGCGGTTCAGCCCGCATGTGCTCGTGCGCGTGCTGGCGCCGCTGTGGCCGCTGGCCATGTTTGTCACGGTCGTGGCGACGGCGAATCACTTCGTGCTGGATCTGGTTGCGGGAGCGGTCGTGCCGCTGCTGGGGTGGCGGTGGAACAGGGCGTTGTTGGTGCTCGAGAGGGTGCAGGAGTGGGTGTTTGCGCCGCTGGTCGAGAGGATGGATCCCAAGGTTGGGGTTTGGGAGTGATGGGGTGTTCAATGCGTAGCGATCTGGATACATAGACTTGGGGTATAGGAGAAACCTTGTCAATTCATTTTCATTCCGCTTCAGGGGCATCAATTCATTATCATGCTATACACTCAATGAGACTCAGGGATCGGCAGCTTGCCCAGCTGCGCCGCATCACTCTCCTCCCACGGATGCTCCCTCTCAAACCCCCGAATCAGCTCCGCATGCCTCTCGCTCCTCGGCGTGATCCTGCACGGAAAAGCCTTTGGCTTCGCAATGAGGCCCGCCTCAAACTCCAGCTTGGGCTCCAGCACGTTGCCCCTGTCGTCCATTGCCTTGTCAAAGTTGAAGACAGCCACGAGAGACGCCAGGTTGAGAAACAGCGAAGAGTCGGCGAAAAACCGTCCCGGACAGACGCGTCGGCCGAACCCAAAGACGGCCCAGCGCGGATCGGGCTCGTTTCGCGGAGCGAGGAAGCGCTCGGGGCTGAAGTCGTCCGGGTCGGCGTAGACGGAAGCATCGTGCGTGAAGCTCCAGACGGCCGGGAGGATGTATGCCCCCTTGGGAAGGTCGTAGCCCCTGTAGGTCACGTCTTCCGACATGGCGTGTGGAACGCCAATGGGCAGGATAGGGCACCACCGGAGAGCTTCGGACACCATGGCCTCGACGTAGGGCATCTGCTCCCTGTCTGCGAGGACGGGCAGGCGAGTGCCGCCGGTGACTCTGTCCACTTCCTCTTGGGCCTTGCGTTGGACCTCGGGGAACAGGGTCATGGCCAGGACAAAGCTGATGAGAGCCGAAACGGTCGTGTCCGCTCCGCCGCCGTAGAGAGCCGCGGCAGACCACTTGATGGTGTACGCATCCTCTTCGGTCAAGTCGCCCTCCTCACTCGTATACTCTTGAACAAGCCTCGCCACGTAACACTGCGCAAAGTTATGCTGAGCCAGCTGCTTCCGCGCAAACTGGTACGGCTCGTCGATGACGGCGCGGATCTCCTCGCGGTACTGCGCCGCCTCGGTCTTGAAGCCGGTGCCGGGGAAGCCGTCGGGAAGCCACTTCAGGGCGGGAATGAAGTCGAAGAGCCGCGCGAACGGGACACAGGCGCGTGACAGGTTGGACATCATGCAGTCGATAAGGATGATCAGAGGGTCGGGCCCGCGAGGGTTGACGGTGTAGCCATAGACCATCTTGAGGATGACTGCGCCGGCTTCGCTGAACAGGTTGGTGTCAGTCCGCATTTCTTGACTCGGTTCGGCTTGCAAGTAGCGTGGATTGGCTCACGTTTCAAAGTGCTTGTTAATCTTGTTTGGTTCATCCAACGTTCTCACCAGAAGCCTTCCCGCCTCCAGTTCCTGCATGTCGGCATACCTGGCCGCCAGGGCCTTGGTGCCAATGGCCTTGTGCATGGCCCTGCGCTGTGCCGTGAGTCTCTTCTCCAGCTGATACATGCTTAGCAAATCCGCATAGCCGCAGTAATTGGCAAACGGAAAGACGGGACGGCCGGACGAAGCGGAAGACTTCTTCTCCAGAATCTCCTGCGCGGCGTCTCTGTCTGCGATGAAGATCATGGGCTGTCCCAGGAGGGTGACGGAGGCGATGGGGCCGTACTTGTCATTGAGGGACTTCCAATGAACGTGGCCGGGGACGTCTTTGGGGGGGAGGTCGAGGATGTTGCCGAGGAGAGGGAGGCCTTTTGGTCCTGGGGGTAGGTTGCGCTTCGGTTTGCGGATGAACTGGTGGTAGACGAGATAGCCCACCAGGACGATGAGGGCTTGGATAATGAGCGTGCTTGCCATTTCCAAGAGAGGTGGCCAAGAAGCCAACGCACGATTTGACTGACAGCTTAGGACCGAGGGAAGAAGGCAGCTTGTCTTTCAAGTCAAGGCACGGCAGCACTTATAGCAACTCGGGCGTGCTCGATGCACATGCTCTCGTCTGCTCTCCTCGCCCTGGTTACCATTCTCAACAGAGCAAGGGCTCCCTGTAGCTGCATGGGACCTTGTAGCCGCGGGCCGTGTCCAGGCCAATACCAGCCGCAGACATGAATCGAAGCCAAGGTCTCGATGCAACTAGCTGATTAACTGTTGCTGTCATTACTGCTGCTGCTACTGCTGCCGCTGCTGGAGGAGACACAGTTCAACAGACCAGCAGGAAACACGACTCTCACATCGAGCATTGAAAAGGGTGGCTAGTACTATCCCAATAGTCAGTGGATGGAAGAAAGGCTTTGTCTGGTGTTTGTCAGGAACTGTCTGAGAAGAGGGCTCTTCTGCCAAAGGAGGGGAAAACGACGAGCCCTTGCCCGCCACTTTCTCCATCGATAACGATGTCTCTAGAAAAGTGATGCGTCAGTATCTCGGTGGAGGCAGAGTTACAATTGTCTGTAAACGCTCCAACAGAAGGCCAGGGTTCAATGTATGTACGAACGACAAACGGGATGTTGAACCCCAGACGGTTGCATTCGAAGAGAAGGAGATGCAGTTGCACCCACTGGACCATCGTCTGGAAGTGGGACTCACTACTCTGTGCGGCAATCATCCAACGCGAATTAATAACCTCATTCCCGCAGCAATGAGTAAGGTACTGTATGTATGTAAAAGAAGTTGCGGGGACTGAAAAGGCGACAAAGCTGTCTAGACAAAGCCTTGACAGGGTTACTTGGCGTAACCGGGCCGCTCAACCCCGGGAAAGTCGATGGATCAAATCTGACCGCTTGTGATGGATCATTCCGACTTGTTCGTTTATCTGAGCAGGGATCTCTGGTGATATCGACTTGTGTGAACCAACAGCAGCAGCAGCACAGAAGAAAAGCGCCGTCATGAGCTCCCCGCCTATGTACGTCTTGTCAGATAAAATGCAAGTTACCGTAATGGACAGTTGATCGTCCGTCAACCACTTGACAAGGGAAGCAGCAAAGACGAACGGGAACAACGGTCGAGACAGGCAATGTAAACTGTAAGCTACACTCACGCAGAACTTTTCACTCTTCTTTTTCTTTGGTCCCTGATCTCTTCTTGATCTTTTCGAGTTGAAGGGACAGTGTTCAGGGCCATTACCCGCTGTGGGATCGAGTACCGGTCCGTTGAGTTTATGAAGAGTCCCCACAGACGGAATCGAGTGTGATGGCCGTTGTTGGGACGCATCAAGCTGAGGAAGAAGAAAAGAATGATGATGATGATGCTCAGTAATGGTTCAACTTGAACAAGGCAGAAGATGAGACGGAGAGGAAGGCGGTCAACTCCCACACGTGACTATGTTATAGTACCAAGTACATCCAGAAACACCAGCCTTCTCTCGAGACTCACCATAGGTACATATCTATCTATCTATCTAACACCCTCTTCTCTATGCGCGATGCTATATCAACGTGATGCCGTACGCGATGCTCACCCCTTCATCACCCTCACTCCTTATCAACCCTCACCACAACCTTGCCAAAGTGCTTCCCCCCCTTGACATACTCCAATGCCTCCCTCCCCTCGCCCATCCCAAACACCTTGCACACCACCGGCCGTATCCCCTTATCCTCATAGAACCTCACCATCTCCTCAAATCGGTCCTTGCCACCGTTAATCAAGCCCTTGAGCGTCACATTCCTCCTCAGCGCAAGCACATTCACATTCAACCTGTTCCACTGCGCAGCCTCCCCCTCATCCCGCCCAGCACCACCTCCATCTCCTCCTCCTCCTCCAGAACCACCGCCGCCATCCTCACCACCCGTATCGTCCTCCTTACCAGAGACGTAGCCAATGCAGCTAATCGTCCCGCCAAACGCCACGCTCGCAAAGCTCTTGCGCAGCGTCTTGGCCCCGCCCACCTCGAGCACGTAGTCCGCCCCCTTGCCGCCCGTCGCCTCGAGCACCTGGTCCTGCCACTCCCAGTACGTGCGGTAGTTGACCGTGTGGTCCGCGCCCAGCTTCTTCGCCTGCTCGAGCTTCTCGTCCGACGACGACGTGATGATTGTCCGCAGGCCGGCCGCCTTGGCAATCTGCAGTCCCGCAATGCTCACTCCTCCCGTCCCCTGCAACAGCACGGTCTCCTTGTCCTTGTCCTTCTTCTTCTTGTCCTCGTCATCGGCATCATCATCCCTCTTGCCACCCTGCCCATACAGATCCAGCTCCTGAAAAGCCTTGCCGATAGGCCTCATCCAATTCAGCGCCATCCACGCCGTCACCCCCGCAATCGGCAAACAGCTCGCCTCCTCATCCGTCAGGTACTCCGGCACGGGAACCAGCGCCCTTGCATCAAAGCACCGAAACTCCGCCAGCACGCCCGGCAAGGGAAACCCCAGCCCGGACTCGAGATCGGACTGCCGCAGCGCGCCGGAGAGGTGCGTCTGCAGGTAGACGGACATGACGCGGGTGCCGGCGCGGAGGAGCGGCGACTTGGATTCCTGGACGGTGCCGCACATGTCGGAGCAGATGACGACGCCCGAGGGGGAGTCGGAGGGGGTTTGGTGGTGGCTGTACTTGCCTTCGCAGACTGTCTTGCGCGTCAGAGAGATGAAGAGGTATCATTTGAGTTGTGGAGTGGAAGCATACCCTCGATATCGCGATAGTTGATGCCCACGGCATGAATCTTGACCAGCACCTCTCCGTCCTTGGGAACGGGCATCTCGCCCTCTACCATCTCCAGCTTGTCCACGCCATCCAGCTTGCTCACCCACTGCTTGTTCGTCGGCGCCATGACGATTTGCCAGTCTTTTGTGATGTCTCTCCGTTGCGTGTCTTGCCTTGTGGTGATGATATCTGGAGCTCCCGATGCGGGGATCGTAGTCATGACCCCTTTCCTTCTTGTTAACCCCTTTCCCAAAGCCAACGAGATGGCTCACTTAATCACTTGATCACCTTTGACTCAAATGAGAGTTTCATGTGACGATGGTTGAAATGAATGAGGATGAAAGAGAGAAGATGGAAATGCTGCGAGGTGGAAGATGAGGGCGTCGCTTGTGCATATATAAAGTCGAGCCGCCGGCCAATGACACCTCGACAGCACAACATACGTCACCTCTGCTTGACACAAGCAATCATCCACTCAAATCACCGGCCCTCTCTCCACCGATTCCTAGCGGCTCCATCTCGCCAGGAACCGACCGAGTCAAGCCAACAGTTAACAAGTAGTACTACCAAAGACACCAGAGCTTAAAGCTCCCTGTATGTCATCAAGGTATGAACAAGAGGCACGCGACACACATTCACAGCTTGCGTCAGACACAACCGGTACATTAAACCAGGAATAAAACTCTTTCATGTGATACCTAATACAGTGACTAAACAGTTGAAAATGAGAAAAGGAGGAAAAAAGAAAAGATGTACAAAAAACTAAAAACAAGAGATAGAAAACGAAAGTAAAGCCCGCGGCAAAGAAAAGAAGACAAAGATTAATTCGCCGCGTCCCTCTTTCTTTCATCCCTTTTCTTTCCCCTTCTCCCACATGGATCCCTGCTAGCCATAGCCATAGCCCTGTATCAGTTTATGCGTGTGTCCCCCATCTCCTCCCTGCACCACATCAGCATGCCAGGGTCTGTTCCCTATCAATCAATCACCCCTCCCAAATTGAGTCTTCGAGAGTAAGGAATAAACCATAGATGCATATTTCCAAGAGTAGAAAAAATGCCCAAGATAAAAGCACAGCAAGCCCAAATGCTGCCAGAGTAACGCCGCAGTAAAAAAACAACAAAAACAGGAACAGATTCGTCCCCTTTGAACGGAATCGTCCTCCTCCCTCACCGCGTGAGAAAGCCGCCTCAACAGCCGGAGACAGGACATATTAATCAACGCAAACACACTCCTCTCCCAGGACCACGTATACTATGCACCAACCAGGGATTGGGTCTCTTTCTCTTCTCCTCCTTTTCACTTCCACCGCGTGGCTCTTCCCTCCCACTGCATCGGACCAATAAACACGTCGCTACTCTCAGTTTTGGCTTCCCAAGCATGCGCAAGAAGCTGGGTCTGTCTCAATTCGTCGTCGTCACGGTCGTATCTGGACGTCAGACATGGGGGTATTAAACAAGTTTTTTTGTTCTTTCGTTGGGGGTATTGGTAACTGCTCGTCATCGTCGCCGAGGCCACTCCACTCAGTGCTTATGAGATGCGAAGCACGCCGAGGTGGATTCGCTGCAGCTGTCTAGACGTAAAAGTCGTGAAAATCAATGTCATAATCGTCAAGAATCGGTCGTAGATCGGGTTGAAGGAGTACGCTTGAGGGGTGGGTGGGTGTTCCAGGCTGAGCGCGAGGAACCGCGTCGTCGTGCTGTCGTAACGGTTGCCCATTTGTCGAACGAAACTTTTATTGTATCCTGATCCTCTTCTCCACATTCTCATCGGGGTGGCATCATCATCATCAAAAATTCCAGCTACGGAGCGGCGGAGGCCGGTTCTTAACGAACACCCGGGATTCCCAGCGGCTGCTGGTGTTCTACCGGATGCATCATCAAAACCCAGACACTCCGTCGTCCGGTGAAAAACAATATTACAATTCGTAAAAAGCAATGGTTGAGAGCAAGGCGAGGGATGCGACGCAGAAACCTGGTCTAGCCCCTCTAAAAGGCAGTCCATCAGCTCTCCCCATACGAGAGAGCAGTTGAACGCGTTATGTGACGGTTCTAGTGGTATCTCGAAGCGTTGGTTGAGCTGGTGCCAACGCGAGCTCCATTGTCCGAGGAATCTGGCAACCGTGTTAGTTTATACAGAGATTGAGTAACAACAAGACATTGACATACCACTACCGCGCTGCATGTGGCCGTTGGCCCGGGTGCGGCCGAAACCGTTAGACGCCTCCCACTCCGGGTTCCTCGGCTGCCTCTCGGGGGGGTTCTTGATTCCGTTTCCATTGGCGCTGGGCCGCTGGCTGCCAATAGCCCCAGGGGTGTTACGCGCCTGGGACTGCAGGGAGCTCGCCTCAAACGGAGACAGGCTTAGGCCGCTGAGGCCGCTGACGAGGCCGTTGTCGTTCTTTCCCGGAGTGCTGGGGTTGCCGCTCTGCGACTGGCTGCCATTGCTGAGGTAGTCGCCAAACCGGGCCGTGGAGGTCGGGGCAATGCTGCTCAAGCCGCTGCCGGGAGCAAGGTAGCTCGATGACGCCTGGGAAGGGCTAGGGGTGAAGGAGCGAAGGTCGGCGAAGCTCTTGGCAGCACGCAGGTTGTTGGGGATTCCGCTTCCGTCCGGGCTGCCAGGGAGCTCGAGCGTGGGCCCGTGTCGACCGACAAGGTGGCCATAGGTGCTGCTGGCTGTGCGAGACTCCCGGTCGGCGGCAAAGTCAAAGGTGGCCGCTCGGCTCAGGCCACGCTTGTGAACATCGAGGCTGCTGGCAGGGGGCGTCTGCAGGTTAGCCGTCGGCGAGGGCTGCTGTCGCTTGAGCACCGTAAGCTGTCGTGAGTCGGCCTCGCCGATGGACTGGTGTTCGAGGCCCATGTGGTGGGCGAGGATGTGGATGCATCGTCGATGCTCAGGGGCAATTCCGGGAGGGAAGACAAGGATCTCCCGGCTGTCGTCCCTTCGGAACATGGCAAGCTCGGTGTAGAACTCGAGCGTCTGGGGGTCGTTCATATCAATGTCACCTACGGCAGGGGTATCGTTAGCATGTCACCGTAGTCGTCTTTAGGTGAGGTCAGAACCTACCAAGAAGAGAAGACGTAGGAGGACCAGCAGCAGCACTGGCGGTGCGCTGTTGGGCCTGAGACATGCCGCCCAGAGACTGGATCGAGCTCTGGTTGTGCAGCAACGGGGCGCGGTGCTGCTCCTCGAGCTGTCCTCGGCGCTCCCTCTTCTCCCTTTCAATGCGCTCACGCTCCGCCTCGGGCAGCATTTTCTTGTACTCGACCCGCAGTTTCCGGCCATGAACGTCCATTCCGTTCATCGCATCAATAACAAGGCGAGTGTCGTCGGCGGACTGAAAGTTGGCAAAAGCGAGTCCTCGGAAGACGCCATTGTCAAAGTGATAGTTGAAAGCGTAGGGCTGGGGCAGGTGCATCTCCAGCATGATGGAAGCAAGCGTCTCCTTGCGGACAGCAAAGGGAATGTTCTTGATCACGATGGCCGTGGGGATGAGCTGGTCGGCATCGTTACCGGCAGACTGGAGGCTGTTGGGAGACGGGTGGGATCCGGGGCCATCGACACGGAGGCCACCGTTGGCCATGGCTGCGGCGCCGAGGCCGTTCGAGTACGACTGGAGATTGGGCATACCCATTCCGCCGTGATCGGTCCAATTCTGCATCTTTCCAGTCAGCATTAACAAAACAACGTTGCCGCCGGTAGCGGTTCGAAATTATACATACAGTTGGCAAAGCAGCTCGCCGGTTGACGCTTCGCTGCCTACCCGGGCCATGTACAGCGCCGCCGACGGTGGCCACGCCAGAAGCGTTGTAACCCCACGATTGGTTGTTATCCATCATGTAGGTAGGCATGCTGCTGGGCGCACCAACCGTGTCCATGGCTCGGCTGCCGTAGCTGCTGGCCAGTCTATCGGTAGAGTAGAGGGCATTCGAGGGGAGGGGCGCATCGAAGGGCCGCTGCGTCTGTCGGGGCATGGTGAGGCCGGAAGGAAAGTTGGCGTAGTTCTGTCTCGAAGAACTGGGCGACCGGTTAGGCGCCGAGCCGTAGTCGAGGTAACTCATATCGTGAGGCTGCTGAGCCATGTCGCAATATTCCACAGATGGCCGGTGATTACCTTGCGACGCGAGATCGCTTCCGGAAATGACCAAAAATTGAAAAGGTGAATGCGGATGAAGATGCGCAATAAAAGGGGTGGAGAAGGAACACGTAATCGAAGGCGACGACGATGTTCTAGTCCAGCAGTGGAAGGTTGTATTCAGGAACGCGATAGAGACGGACGGGTTTATGGCAACATAGATGATGCACTTGGTCGGTTCGTTCAGTCGTGACGGTCGTAACGTGTGCCGGCGAGAACCTCAGGCCAACCCAGCAAGGGAGCAGTCGAGCCGACTGCAAGAGCAAAGCTAGCTGGCGAGCTGTATGCCAGACGTGATAGGGAGCGAGGTGTCGTATGAACGGATCCTGGAATCCACGACGGTCGGTGAAGCGCTAGCTCGTGATATCCTTTTCTTCCTCCTTCTTCTTTGCGTTCTTCTCCTCTTTCCTCTGCACTTTGACGTCGCCGCGTCAGAGTTCGGTCAGAGCAGATCGAGGCAATGTCGCCAAGTTGAGGGCCCAAGCAAGTCTTTCCAAGAAGCTGCGTGTAGGCGCGGCTCGGAAAGTTGGTGCGTGGTGACCTTATGATCGGAATCCGACAGACGATGAAGCGGGCAGAATGCGCGAGAGTTTAGGGCGGAGCTCTGCACAAACCGGGTTCCAAAGCGTCAGTCGGCAGCACCCGCGTCCACAAGATGGCAGACTGTCGCTGGTCCAGACGGCTCCCGCACGCGGCTCTTATCAGGCAGTTGGATCGCGGACTGGCGGAGCGGCTCAGGGCAGGGCACGAGAGGGCGAGCGGGAGGAGAGGCGATGAGGGCGAGGGAAGAAGGGCAAAAGGACAGTGGCAGCCTCCAGAGGTTGGCGAAGAGGGAGAGACGGGTTGAAGACAGGCTAAGGGAAGAAAAATTCCACGGCAGAGCAAAGGTAGGTAATAACCTACTAGGGGGGGGGGGGGGGGAAGCCTCTCTGCTGCCCCACTGGCGCCGACCTGGCCAGGGTACAAGTTAGATGATAGGGGCTGCCGCGACGAGGGAGGTATTACCGGTTTGGTGCATACGGGATGGAACACGGCCAATCACATTGCGTAGAGCCCCTATTCGTGCAATAACGGTGCCCTGAGCCTTTGCTGTTGATGTTGTTGATGTTGATGTTGGTGTTGATGCTGCCTCCTTGATGCGCCTGAGCTGCCCTGCAGCCGGATGCCGTTCGTTACCTGCTACCTACATACTAGCAGCACAGCACCGTGATGTTTTCTCTTTCTGTTTTCCAGCGGTATTCCGTCTTCTTGCATGTCCATTCTCGACACCCCCCTTGTGCGTGCCTTTCTCTCAAAGGCGTTATTGCACACAGTCTCTGCTGTCCCGTTTCAAGAGTCCGTCTTACGCTGACCATCCCCCGTGCCGTCTCGTCTGTGCTGTCGGGTCTCCGTCCAGCTCAGCCAAGCCAAAGCCAAGCCAAACCCAAGGGCCACTGGGCATATCTTATGCACTTAGACCAAAGCATCAATTCAGTTGACGGTATTCACCAGCTTAGCGAATCTACCTGCTCAGCCGGTGCACGACAGCGGGGTAGCAGAGGTACCGGCATCCTGTCTCTGCAGGCATTCTCGCTTATGCTCCGATTGCAGGCCCATCAATCTGAATTGGGTCTCGTTATTTCCTCCGCCCCCTGAGCTGCCAATGTTCTAGAAAAAGGAAGCCTGCCCCTATTCGGCGCGGCTGTAATTATTACTTTATATTTGCTGCGAAATGACCAGGCACTCTATCAATATCCATCTCATATGGGCACGGAGTCTTGGGATGGAGCTGAGGTACCTTATGCATGAGCACTGTGTGTGTGCCACGACTACAACTGTGGCTTCAACTGATCCCGTGATGGCATCTGCGCCTCCATGCAAAAGGTTCGACAAGTTGTGTGCAGATGGCCAGAGGTTGACAGTCGTTGAAGTTAAAGGATCGCCGTGGCTTTGTCAACCCCTTCAAGGATGCTTCAATATGACCTTTTGCAGCTCGTCTCGCCATCGCGCCGACTCATCTACAGTACATTAGCTGGCTCGCCCTGCTTCTTTCTTCTGATTCAATCAAGCTGTACGCCTGCTTTCAAATCGCGGTAGGACACGCACAAACAATTATGGGTGTAGGTCCTGTTGAAGACACGCGGACTTGTCGCCTCCTTGCCTGGCCCATATGCAGGCGCAAGGGTGCCTCATTTGGGGGTTCAGATGCAACCACACACACACATCCAGTAAGAGTCAAATGCACGCGTTTCCAGGCATCACGCTGGCCATTTTCCCAGAACGTCTCCTCCTCTCTCCGCTTGATCAGCGTCCGCTGCACGCCACATGCACACGAAATGCAGAGAAGAGGGAATGACGCCTCCGTCGTGGATCTCGTCTCTCCTCCGCGTGCATGAGCGCTCGTAGACTTGCCATATCCTTGCATCAACAGCTGCCTCCTGTCTGCGGCAGCACATCTCACTTTAACCCCACCTTCCATTTGATCCCTTTCGCAGGTAAATCGTGGACTTGGCCTCCCTTTTGAACGACAACCCGTAAGACCTTCCCAGAGGCATACAGTGAATACAGTATCCCGCGCAGCGCCACGTTGCCGTCCAAATTTCGGGATCGTCGACATGTCCTCGCTCTAGCGGCATCTGGCATGGTCTGCCTCTGCGCCCTGAAACACGATGGATGAGTGTAGTAACAACTTGCCCGGCGTGAAAGGGGGAGGTCCGAAGTAGGAAACGGCAGTTTGACAGCCAGCAGATGGACCCCTGATATCAGCACTCTGACATGCTGCATTGTAGGCGTGAAGTTGACTTGGTACCGTATTGACTGCCTCCAATATTCGTCCCCCCTACCTACATGTACCTATCATCATGACAAGTTGCACCAGATGGCCAATATTGCCGCTTCCTTTTTCCTTTTTGTGCGCCAGCAGCCATCATTAGTGAACCATTTCGAGGTGGCAACGATGGATAACAAGCCCTGACCCGGTCGTCCTAGCATGTACTTTATGTTTGGAGCAACGGGACGGCGTTGGCGCTCACTAGATCCCGGCCTTTGGCTCCCTCTCCCACAATGGTCTGAGATTCACATCGAGCATGCGTACAAGTGGCAGCTCAGGGCCCTGCAAAAGAGTGTGCAAAGTCCCACGGACACGGCTGGTCTTCCGCCAAGAGTCTAGAAAACGCGCACCGTCCAACTTCTTTCTGCTGTCAGTCTCTCATTTCCAGAAGCCTCCCCCCTTAATCACTCAGCGCCGAGTCCCCCAGACCTGACAATATTATCCCACCCATACCTAGTACCTACACAAGCTGCTGTACATACTAACTGACAGCTTCAGCCCCCTCCCAAAATCACAAAATATGGATCTCCAAGTGCCCACCCAAAAACCGATCAAGGGTTTGCCGCAGCGAATCGGAATCGTAGCTGGCCGAATCGGCAGGGATCCGGCACCTCGCCTCGTTTCTTTTTTGGCGCAACTTCGCCCAGTCAGACGACAGCCCTCCTCCCATCGCCAGCCGCATTGTTGCAGGCAACGCAACATGGCACCTTCGCTTGTTAGAGTCACGCGCTTCTACTTTACGTCCCCTCTTGAGCCCACGGGAACAGGACCAGCTGAGCGTCCCCCCAGAGGAGTTGAGAGAACTTGTGTTCAACGCCTCCTCCTTGACAGAGGAGATGCAGCTATCGAAGTTGCTCTTCGCACTGTATACGTCCCATGTCCGCCATCAACGAACCTCCTCATTTTGTTAATTCTCGTTCTTTTCATTTCAATTTCTTTTTCCCTTTCTTTTCTTTTTGTTGTGTCCAGCGTGATACAAGCTCAATTCAGCCCCTCCTGCGCTTCAGCTGAACCCTCCTACGTCTTGTCGAGTCTAGAGTGCCAATGCGTTGTTCCCAAACTTCGGAACACTGAAGGCGCCGCCCTTTTGAGAGCCTTGACATTGACGGCTTCCTCAACGTTCCGCATCCAGGACTCCGAACCTTGCATCATCGTCAACCGAGGTACATATCAACAGTTGACGACTGACCAAGCTCGAAACATGGAGTGACAAGCCCTTTTGTTATTGTTATTGTTTGGTCTTCTACCCGCATCAAGTACGCACCGGAAAGGGCAACTAGGCGACATGGCCCAAACTCGTGCAAAAGGGGCGATGTCTGAGACAAGCACGAAGACTCTGCAGCCCGTTTGGGGCGTTGTCAGGCCAGAGGCACGCAGTCAAAGGCAAAGGTTCACTTGTTGCCAACGTGGATTTGCCCAAGTTATTTTGCGTCGTTACATCTTCCCTACCTACGAAGTACTCACCTAAGGCAGAAATAGCAAGGCAGCAGTCATGATGAACAAGGAGCGGCTTTCGTAGTCCTCCTCCAAGTCGACAACACAAGGCCAGACTCTGTCATCATGTTCACGTTGCATCATGACATGTAATGATTCGCGCCCCGCACATGGACAAGCCCACGCTTCAGCTTGACTTACTGAATTATACAACTCGCATTTCCTATCTAGGAGACAAAGTCCGTTGGAGTACAATATCACTACGAGACGTTTGCTGTCCTGGCTAAATGGTATCGCTGCACAGCCATCGTGTTGCTTCAGAATGCAGGGTAGGTTCAAACAAAACAGCCCTTGGCAACTTACGTGTAATACCCCCGTAACTCTTTCAAACATCGAGTTGCTCTCATAATGATGTCCGGGAAGTATTGTCGTGTATATCGTGATGCTTTGCAAGTAAAGCGTATACTATCAGTACTGGGCCAAAAGCGTTGATCAACCATGTCAACAAGAGAGCTTGCTGTTCGACAGCGGGCGGCTCGGCGAGTGCAAGGACGGGATATTGCATATGTACACCAACTATGATCATCCCATATCTTGCAGCCGTGCAGTTGGACGTTGCAGGAGAATGAACGCTAACCGCAGATCTTCATCAAATATGCTATACATGTCCCGGTAGGTGCCGCTCGCCAACCTAATAATAACTGTTCATGCCAAATAATACATTGACTGACGTAGAATCGACGCTGGTCGCCGGAATACGTCTTCAGGCTGCCAGTTGGGTATCGTTCCATCTACCAGTGCGCATTGGATCCAGAGTCCGCAGCTTCGAGAGCCAGACCTGCAAGTCCTCGTTGCTGTTATTGCTTTCTTGTAGCCGCTGCAAGGCCACTGTGTAGTCTGAAAGAGCCTCGTAGATCCACTTAATGTCATCGTAATCCTCCAGCAAGTCCTTGATCTCGTCAATTTCATGCTTCAGATAGGCGATCCTTTCGTCGACGGTCAAGTTTGGTGTGATGCTTAGCCTCTTCCCATCTCCGACGATTTGGGATACCAGGAACTGGTGATAGTACCATAGACTTTGGTCCTCTGGGCCGACGTTTAGAGCATCTCGCACGAGATCTAGCTCTTGGGTGAGAAACTCTGCTCGGGCCTTGTCGTCCGCGCCTCGCTGTTCTAGCACTTTTGGAATGAGCTGGCTGCGGTTATGCCACGCAGAAAAGTTGGATAAGCTCTGCCGAATCATCTTGGTCGTGTACGCAAACTCATCCTCGGCCATGCTCTTGCCGTCGAGCTCGGCACTTTCTAGCTTGGCCACTACAAGCCTCCTATATCCCCAGGCATGGAAGTTGCGCTGGTCCTTGTTCAGCATCTTGGATACCAGGCCCAGCTCCGTCTCCCAGATCTTGCGCGCGACTGGAACAGGCAGTCGCTGTATGGCCTGTGCTAGGAGCCATTGCCGGAAATTCCATATCCAGTAGCACTTGGGGAACTCCATGAGCAGCGGCATGGTAAAGGCGATTTCGGTCTGGAGCACATCGCCGTCTGTCTGCTGGTCCTTGGTCTCTGGTGTCTCTGATGTCTCGCCCTGAGCGTCTGATGATGTTGTTTGATGCGCTGCTCCGGATAAGCGACATGCTAGCAAGCAACGGCGCCGAACGTTCCATATGGTGTAGTATTCGGGGTTTTGGCGGAGGAGCTTGGTAGTGAGGTCGAAGAGATGCAAGTCGTAGGTTCCAGCCGCTACCTGGGTGCGTATCTGGTTCTCGAGGCTGCGGTACTTTTCAATCTTCTCGAGGTCTTGCAGCCGCTGCTCTTCGGTGCGTATTCGGGTGGTGCGGGTGACGCCGTGCTGTGGTCGTAGCCTTGTCAGTTAGCCGCCATCTCGACAGAACAGAGGCATGCGACGGGAACAAGGAGTGATTTGGGAGACGCTTACGCTTGCCATATTGCTGGTTTGACTCTCTTCTCGACTGAAACTGTCTTGTGTAGTTTCTGGAGGACGTAGAAAGAGAGAATGCGTGGCAGCTTAGGTATCGGGAGGGAGGAGGACTGGCTTCTAACGTAGCTTAAGGTAAGGTAGGTGGGATGAAGCTCCCCATGATCCGCGATGCGATGATGTACAAAGTACAAAGTACTAACGATTGGTCCGTGCGCTTCGTCTTCAAGTGACGTCTGGCTAAGGCAGCTAAGCCGAATACGGCGCTCTATGGTTTTGCATGCATTAAGACACTCCTTGGTACAGTAAGAAGCCACGGATGATCTGTTTTCTGCATTGCATTCAAACGAGATTGTCCATAAGCTTTGCTACTGTATCAGCCAGCTTTTACCATTCATCTGAGACCATTGACACAGAAACAGCAGCACTGCCGCTGTCCTTCATGCATCTGCTGACATAAGTCAAGTTCTGGTGGCTTGAGCGCCCGCAATTGGCAAATAGCCGGGCCTTAGCCATGCATGCGCCACAGCCCGCAGCCACAGCGGGACGAGGCCAACTCTAGTCGCCGAGTTAGAAACGCTTTAATCATGCAGACAATGAACTCCAAGCTCATCAAGGCTGACGATGCCCTCTCACGCTGGCAACTCGCACAAGGCCAGCTGGGCCAGATGACCGTCATATCTTGATTCTCCCCTCATTACTTTTTGTCTTTCCCGCCGCCATGGGGTAGCCCAAGGCATTGGCACTGCTGCTCTGCTCGCAGCCCAGCAGCTTGGTCAGTATATCCTCACGCTCTCAGTCGCCATCGACAGTGGTTTTCTCTGCTCTGGCGATGCCTCCCTGATGATGCATCGAGCTAGTCTCCTCGAGACCAGCTCGGCAGTCATATTTCGGCATCTCTTCTGAGCTTTCTGCTGCCTTGGTCCCCGACTGATGGCCCGCGCTGCTCTCTCTGCCTCCCACCATCTGCAGCTGCCTGCGATGCGCCAGTGGCGGCCAGCCTTCGGAAATACTGCGGCTCTTTAGCCTCGGGGCATTCCAAGCTTCCCTCTCACTAAGCAGCATCGCCCCGAGACACTCGACCCGATCGGACGCTTGAGGTGGCTCGAGGCAAACAAACAGGCAGCACTCGGTCTCTGTTGGGCCAGCTAGAACCCCTCCCTAGCAACTGGGATTTCCGGGGAGGCTGGGGGAGTGCTCGACACATTACAGTGAGGCGAGGCCAACAGCAGCAGGCACTACAGCAGAAGGCTGGCGGTTCCTTGCAGCGGGCCACGCCCAAGCCCAAGACCTGGACCAAAGGCGGAAAAAAAAAACATGGCAACGCCTGGACTGCCCGCTTGCGTCGATTTGCTGCCAGCTTAATAAATTTCTGCCACCACGCCAGCGCCCTCGACCAAACATCCCACCTCCCGACTGCATCATCACCACCTCCGCACGCGCATCAGCCTCCGCTCCCGCTCGTCGCCTCTCGCAATCCATCTCGACGCATCCGCATCAGCACCCGCATCTTGCATCACCGTCCCGCACCGCATCACCACCAACGACGCAATGGCTGGAGGCAAGGGCAAGTCTTCTGGAGGAAAGAGCTCCGGCGGTAAGACGAGCGCCGACGGAAACAAGAAGCAGCAGAGCCACTCGGCCAGAGCTGGTCTTCAGGTGAGTTTTCGGTGCTCGACAGCCTCAGCAGCTTGTCGTTCGTGCTTTTCGCCCTCCCGGCCCGGATTCCCTCGCCTTGCTTGATGCCCAAACGGTTTGCGCGCATGCACGCCCGCCTGCACGTCCTGCGAGTCCCGCTTTAGCTTCCAACCTCCCCGCGATGGTCCTGCTCGACGAGTTTTCCGCCAGACGCGTCCGCCAGTCGCTCGCCGCCGCTTCTACGACCTGACCTGGGAACGCAGAGGCGTGTTGGTGATGGAGCTCGAAGGACTCAGGCCGCGCAATCGTGTCACCGTGCGGAACTCGACGGTTTGGGAGCTTGGTTGCCTAGTCGCGTTGCCGGGCGCAGGGAGGGGAGAGAACTTTTTTCTACGCAGCTCTCACGAGCCACACTCTCGGGCCGGATCTCTCTCGACTTTGCACTCAAGACTTTGCACTCAAGCTGCTGGGGCCTCTCGGAAAATGAAGCGTCACTGACCATTCTTTTTTTCCGGCGCATATAGTTCCCCTGCGGTCGTGTCAAGCGATTCCTCAAGCAAAACACCCAGAACAAGATGCGAGTCGGCGCCAAGGCTGCCGTCTACGTCACAGCCGTCCTCGAGTATCTGACTGCCGAGGTGCTGGAACTGGCAGGCGTAAGTTGTCCCCTTGGCTTTGCATCTCAGCCAATGCTAATTGTCACGCAGAACGCCGCCAAGGACCTCAAGGTCAAGCGCATTACTCCTCGCCATCTCCAGCTGGCCATCCGTGGTGACGAAGAGCTCGACACGCTGATCCGTGCTACCATCGCCTTTGGTGGTGTGCTGCCTCACATCAACCGAGCCCTCCTGCTCAAGGTCGAGCAGAAGAAGAAGGCCAAGGCTCTGGAAGCGTAAACGCCTTCGATTTGCCTCTCCTCTCCTCTCCCGCGCACGAATCGCTATCGCTCTTTTTAATGCCTTGAATACCTTTTACTCGGAGCCCGGGGCTTTTGTTGGGGATGGGCTGGGACATGCGGATATGCAAGTTTTCGTCATTTGATCTTTTCTGCAGAGAATTCCAGACCTGTCACTGGGCAAGAGACCGGGCGCGGTCTGGACAGCTGTGCAGGCTCTGGACGCACGGCGGCGAAGGAAAGGAAACCGACGGACGGGCCGCACCATCACTTCTCTGTCCTCCGGTCGATCCTCTGGCCTGCCGTGCGAGCCATGTACAACACTTGTTTTTGTTTGGTTTCTTTGTTGTTTGACGGTGCTCGACGATGCTTGGAGATGTCGGTTATGCAGTTGTCGGTGATGGAAAAAAACAGCTTGTTGGGCGGCTGACGTATGGCAAAGATCGTCTTGGGGTTATTTTAAGAAAAAAATCAAAAAGGAGAAAAAAAGGACATGACGCGTTTTCTTTTCGTGTACATCTGACGTTGCCACCAGTTTGTGAGGCCTCTTGTGTCTGATATAGCGGCGCTGCCCAATTTCGTCGATATCTTTCAATAGCGCAAGAGGAGGCCGGCGAGGCGACACGGGCATCTTTTAAGAGGAAGGATTGAAGAAAAGGGCAACGTTGGACAAGGCAGCCCCCAAGCGGAACTGCATTTAATGCTGGCGATGGTTCAGCGAGCTATCTTTTGGGACAAAACCGAGGGGACGGTATATGCGTGATCCTTGCCCTGCCCAGCCGTTGCATAGGATTTTCCTTCTTTTAATATACTTGTAAAGAAAGTACCCTGAAAGCGTTTTTATACAGGACGCTTTACACAGGAATAGCTCCATCGCACCTTGGTAGGCTCCGGGAGATTGCAACTCCATTTCATACACCACACTTGGACTTTGTATGGCATGATACTCTACCCTGAATCGAGCAAATGAACCAACCACACAGACGAGAACATCGACCAGATTTCTCTCAGTTGGAACGAAATCAAATTTAAGGCGTACAATCGAAATACTGCTCATTTAACCCAGGAATCACCCTCAAAAAGTATCAAACTCCCACAACACATAACAGTGAGCCGAAGTACAGCAACCGCCCTACCCATAGTAATGCCTCTTTCAAACTTGTAAATGTACCTCTCATCATCCGCCAATGCGTGTAATATGCCGTTGTTTTCCACGTCGGTCTCGCTTTTTACTGTGTCTAGGTCAACAGACGTCGGGACGTTTGTGACCCATTCGTCCAAACTTCGATATTATTTCGTACACACGGTGTCAACACCAAAGGAATGCCCTGTCTGCTTTGTTCATACAGCGTCTATGGCTGTATATGACTGCCATTCGGGATTGCCCGCTTGTGACAGGTGAAAGTAAGGCGATCAACTTAGCTCCCGTCAGGTTCTCTGATAATGACAGCGACACACAAGAAGAGTGGTCAATTGCTACCATGTCAATTGCTACCATATGATGGGCTAATTCCAAAGCGTTGGAGACAGCGAAGGCATTTAAAGAACCATCGTCTATTAAGCGCCTCTAGGTCTGGTTGCAGCGACAACATCTATGTACGCTGCTGCTGATGCTAATACTGTTGCTGATACTGCTGCTGTCGTTATTGTTGTTGTTGTTGCTGGTGGTGCTGGTGGTGGTGCTGGTGGTGCTGGTGGTGCTGGTGGTGCTGGTGGTGCTGGTGCTGGTGCTGGTGGTGCTGGTGGTGCTGGTGCTGGTTTTGGTGTTCACGTTTATGTTGATGTGGTTGTTATCGTCCTCGTTTTTGTGGCTGTGGTTGTGGTTGTGGTTGTGGTGGTGGTTGTGGTTGTGGTGGTGGTTGTAGTTGTGGTGGTGGTTGTCATTCGATGGGGTGGACATGTGGTGATGGCACTGCTTCCTCCCGAGCCACCAGAACAACACAAACAGCGTTCATTACTCAGGCATGTAATTCCAGACGACTCAAGTAATAAGCAGTCCAGAAAGTCAGTTGTTCCCATGACGTTGATGCCTCGATCGAGTTGCTGCATTGTCCACTGCCTTTGCTGGCCGCGACGCCTTTGCCTCTATCTTGACGCATGGGTCGAATACCCGACAGCGGCCTGTAAAAGGATAACGTTGGTGTTCCAATACTGCTCACTGATAATTGACTGGTTGAGTTTATGAGACCAGCAAACGTGATACTTCGCGGTCCAGAAGAGCAGAAAGGAGAAGAGATCCTTGAAGTCGAGGCGGGGTTGGTGAAGACGCTCTTGCAAAGTGCTTCTAGAGCGCTTGCTGAGAGGATGGCATTGGAAATTGAGTGCCTCGCCAGAGACTGCATAGAATCGTGACTTGTTTGCTATCTCTCGAGCGACACAGCCCCTCGACCGCAGAGTTCCAATCGGGGCCAGTCTGGTGCCCCTACCAGCGGCAGGCCTAACCTGCTCTTGGTGGGCTTCTGGCATGAGGTACTCCCTCAGGCCGAGTTGGAGACCAAAAACATTTCGAAGAGAAGGTGAACGATGTTGACGTTGGCGATGGTCCTTCAGGGTGGCGGTGTTGTTTCCCACCGACGAACCATCTTTAACCCCAAAGGCATTAACCCCTGAGTATGTGAGCCGCTACAGCGCCGAGCCCGCTCTGAATCTCAGCACTCTGTCCATCATAAGGTGATGAATGAAGCCCGATTTCATCTCCGCCCTTCCGTAAGCTGGAATAGAAAAAGCGGCAGGAAGCGAGGTTGGGGCTGGGGCTGTGGCCGTGGGAGATACTTGGGCATGACGCTGAGTACACGTACTATTAGATCATGTAACAGACATACATTGTCTTAAGAACCTACCGGCTCAGCTAGACATTCGCCAGATGGGTATTCCAAGGATCTTTAAAGGGTGTGTCGACGCCGAGATACGATATGCTGGTCCTTATAGACGGCGTCGGGTAGTGCGCGATGGTCTGCTGTCTCGCGGTGCAATAGCCAGGAGTTCCCTTGCAACGATATCACTCGAGGCTGCTATCCCAGCAATCAGTGGCACTTGTGAGAGAGTTGTCCGAACCGACAGGCTTTGCTTCCCTCGTGCGTCTTCGACCAGAACTATAGCGATGTTTAGTCTATGTGTCAAACGGAAAGATGATATGGGCATACCCTCAGCTTCAGAGATACTCTTGTCTACCCTTGGATCCAAAATCTTCTCTAGAGTCTCCTCCAGAGACTAGAATTAGGGCAATCGTCATCGTCATTGTCGTCATTGTCGTCGTTGTCATTGTTGTCATCGCAAACTCCTTGCCACGGCCAGAGACATGTGTGTTGAGAGGAACCGTTTTGGCCACGAGAGTCGGTCACTGATTTCTTGTATGACCGGTGACTGGATGGCTATCCAGCGGCGCTCGGTTCGGTGGCGAAGGGAACTCTGTGGTCTGCATTCCGCTGTTGGATGTTCTCCTGCTATGGGTCTGGCAGGGTTGACAATGCCAAAAAAAAAAAAGGCCTCCTAGGACCTGTTGGTCGTGTTCGACAAGGCGTAGTATTGGGTTATTTTATGCCCTCAATTTGATGGAGAGGTTTGAAGAAGGCAAATCATTAGCCTTGGCCCAACTGGTCAAGTTGTGTATATGCAACAAATGATGAGTAAACAATATGCACAGATACCGTCAATTGTACGATCATAGCGAGTGTCTAAGGGTGATACGGAGTTGTTCTGCTGCCGTGGCTCTGATGTAGTGCCTTCATGTTTCCGAGTAGAAGAGCAAGTGAACTTGGTGGGATAAGTAGTGAAGATAAGATGCAGTCTCCTCAGTCCTTTGAAAGGGGCTTGTCGTCTTCTGTCTTCTGTGCTGTCTGACACGGTTTGCCCGCATATCTGTCGAGAAGGGTAAACATGGCTTGTCCAGTCCGTCGTCGTCGTCCATTGTCAAAGCATGTTGGAAGCCAGGAGAAATGGTAGGTGTGAACGAGCAAAAAGCGATCACGTCACAGGAAGAGTCGACATTGTTGACACATGATGCAGAGAGCAGGTACGAAATGAAAAACCTTTCTTGTCTAAGGTAATAGCACAGGGTATCGAATACTTTTCCAGTCTAACAAACAAAGATATCTCTTTTTTTTCTCTTTTCTTTTTCCCAAAAATCAACGTGGCGTAAAAGCAAATGACATCCTGGTCCTTCTGTCCTAAATCGTAACCCATCTCACTTGCCCCCCCTTTTCACTCGTCGCTCCGGCAATGCCACCCCTAAGACCCCTTAGATGTACATGTCTGCAGGTCTCCATGCAGGGTTGAGGGGCGACGGGGTGTACACGTGGTACCTCGCGCGCAGTCTCGCCGACCTGGAAGACGACGACCAACTCTCTCTCCTAGGTGCCGCTGCCACGGGCTCCGATGAGGACGGCCGCGAAGACGAAGCGGGAGCCGCTGCGGAGGAGGAGGAGGCGGAGGAGGAGGCGGAGGAGGCAGAGGAGGAGGAGGCAGAGGAGGAGGAGGCAGAGGAGGAGGAGGCAGAGGAGGAGGAGGCAGAGGAGGAGGAGGCAGAGGAGGAGGAGGCAGAGGAGGAGGAGGAGGCAGAGGAGGAGGAGGCAGAGGAGGAGGAGGCAGAGGAGGAGGAGGCAGAGGAGGAGGAGGCGGAGGAGGAAGAGGAGGAGGAGGAGGACGCAGAAACGTCGTCCGCCACGGCTTTCGAGTCCAACGCCAGCCGGGACATGCGCGCCGCCAAGCGCCTCTCGTGGCACTCGCTCGGGAACGCGCAGTCGTCCTCGCAGCGATAGGTGCCGTCCCGCATCTTCTTGGCCGCGGCGGCGTCGGGCTGAGGGTGCTCCCCCTCCTCCTCGCCGGCGACTTGTCGGCGCCAGTCGCGGTGGGCTTGCCATCCCTTGGCGTCGAAGCGGACCTGGCAGTGCCGGCGGGGCTCTGGCTGGCCCTCGCGCCGGGAGCACCTCACGTGGCCGCAGTTGTCCGTGAGGCACTTGGTAATGAAAAGGGGCCAGCGGCGGCGGCACTTGTGGCAGCGCCAGCTCCAGCTCCCGGGGGTGGCCGGGGCACAGGGGGGCCCTGCGGGGGCTGCGGTGGCGGCCGCGGGGATGGGGATGGGTGCGGTGGCCATTGTGAATGTTTGTCTGGCCTTGTCTCGATGATGATGGTGATGGTATATCGAGATGGTCTAGGTCAGACAAGGGCCGCCCTGGGTGATGTCGAAGGCGGTGGCCGTGCTCGAAGGAGGGAGCAAGTATGTTGTCGAGAGCCGTGGAGAAGGAGGCTCAGCAGGAGATGAGCTTTGTAGAAAGAAAGCTCGGGAGGGAAAAGAAGTATATGTTTGTAGCCAGTTGTCGATTTGATATGTGGACAACGGCAGGTAGACGGGAGCTGTAGTTGTGCAGAGTATTATGAGCGTGTGCGTAGTCTACAGCTGAAAGTGAATTCCAAGAAAGATTGTGATGGGAAGCAGGGGAGATGTCCATCCCTTTTATATCTCAGGGTTGTGTGTACTGAGCTGTTGCTGCTGCTTGATCGTGTTTGGGTTTAAGGCGCGTCGTGAGATAGAGTTTGGTGCTGTAGAGGCCAAGCGGAATAGGGGTAAGGGCGCGGCTGCTCTGTACTTTGAGGCGTAGACCAGTCTAACCGCTTGCTGTTGACTTACTTCTTGTAGAAGAAATCATTTGCAATTATCAGGAATAAAACACAGGATCTAGCGTATGTATATCGTTCTATTGCAGTAAAAGTAAAAAGAGGCGAGCAGTGTAAGTGGCTGAGGCTTGTAGTTGAGTTGATTTGCACATGATACAGAGCCAACATATACAGATTGCGTATATGATTTCCACCAGTTCGCCGCTGCCTTGATCTATGGCTACCATTGTATCATTGGTCAAGAGGAATATTACTACTTCGGTTAAAGACTCCTACAGCCCTAAACAATCACGCCTCCTTACTCCCACCGGAAACCTCTTCCACACTGGTCACCTCTGCGACGTTCTCACCAATGACCTGTCCGCTAACAAGATTGACGCGTGGACCCGTAAAGTTCTTGCGGCCGTCAATGACCCATTGGAAGAGAGAGATGGCGATGATGATGGCAAATGCGACAATGCAGTAGTCTTCAAGACAAGTAGTTAGCAACAACTCAACGAATTTTAGCTTGATAAGACGCACTCATGTTGCTGCCAGTAACTGGCAAGACAGGCGGAAACACGAAGAGAACCGTGGTAAGACCAATATACGACAACGCAATAATGTCTGCCGTCCAGCCAAACCAGCCAGGCAGGACCCATTTCCGCTCAGGCAGCTTGCGGCGGCCCTGGAGGCAGTTGACCGCGATGGGGAGGCCGTAGGAGAGGTCGAGGGTGACGACGGAGGCGGAGATGATGGCGTTGAAGGCGCTATGGGAACTGGTAAGTCACAAAGAATGGGTGAGAAGTTTTGTGTGTGAGGGGACCTACCTTGACGAGCCGAGGAAGATGAGGCCAAAGATGATGACGACGACGGAGGTGAGGATGAGGGCATTGAGGGGGAGGCCGAGCTTGGGATGGACGCGGGCGAAGACTTTGGAGGCGGGGAGACCGCCGTCGCTGGCAAGGAGTTAGAGCTGTCTGTTTTATGATGCTCAAGAGGTTGAGAGTGGCATAAACATACCGGGCAAAGGCAAAGATCATGCGGCTGCTCGTTGTCATGACGCTAAACGTTGCGAAGATGAGACACACAAGCGGGAGCCTTGCATATCACTGTTAGTATCTTTCATTCTTAAGACGACGAAGTGTATATGTGAACAAACATGAGAAGGCAGATGGCGCCAGCAGTGTTGCTCGTAGCATGAATCAAAATCTGCAGCAGCGGACCCGCCGCGGAGCTGATGACATCGTCAATGTTGCCGGCCACGAAGAGCAGGACGATGAGGAAGATGGCGCCGGTAAAGGTGCCGATGGCCACGCAGATGACCATGATTTTGGGGCCTTGGATGGCGGCGTTGGGGATTTCTGTGATTGTGAGCGGCTGCGTTCCATTTCTACTTGAAGAAGGGTCTGCTTACCTTCGATCATGTGGGCGACGGAGTCCTGGAAAGTGGTTAGTATTGTTGATGGGGGGTTGGAAGAATGACTTACAAAGGCCGTGACACCGAGGCCTCCTTGGAGGAGCTGGATCTTGTCAGTTTCACTATACTCCTGGTGCTGATTATCACATGTAGATACGCACACCAAGCAGCCAGGCGATTCCATCAGGCCCTATAGGGAGTTAGAATACAGAATGAGCCTGGGACATGAAAGGGGGTTCAAGCGTACATCCCGTCTGGTTGATAAACTCCCGGAATACAAAAGCGGCCGTGTTAAAGTCCGGCGACGCGCATGCAAGAACCGTAATCGACACAAGGACGAAGCCGCCAATGGACCACACAAAGGCGCCGCGGTAAAGCAGAGGCAGGAAGGAGTTGAGAAACGCGTTGATGACAAAAGACGCAAGGGTGAAGCCGATGTAGATGAGGAACTGGTGCCAGCGCTGGGGCTCGTAGTTCTATCAGAAGCGTCAAGATGGGGCTTTGTTAACACGGGTTGACTGGAGGATGGTTCTTACCGGACGGGTGGCGGAGATGATGCCGAGGATGAGCTGGCTGGATAGCAGAGCGTTTGTGGCGACGAGGGCGACCTGCGAAGTTCTGTCAGAGATGATGGGTTTGAAGTGAGTGATTTGTGTGTTGAATACCCAGCCGGCGACATTGACCCAGCCTGTTACCCATGAGAGGACGGGAACCCATTTAGGCCAGGAGACTGTGGGCTGTTTTTAGAAATGCTGGATGATACATATCAAATAGAGCGAAAGTCATACTTGCTGTGACATATAAGTCAGTATCTCAACTCATCGGTAGACGAGGGACCTTACCTGCGACCCAGTGATACTGTCCACCAGCACTTCAGCCGTATCAGCACAAGCTGCTCAAGTGTCTTTCGTCTTTGGCTTTTGAAGACACTCACGTTGGATAAGCCGACAGAAACTCGGCTAGAGACGCAGCAATGCAAAGGTTGCATACACCGGCCGTAACGAGACCTGTACACCACAGCACACATCCGTGCATATACACATTAGCCACGACCTATAAGAGAGAGGTAGGAATGCATTGAGCAATCACTTGTGCGGTTGTCTCCGCATGAGGGTTTGTGTTCGTGACTATTACTGACCCCAGACAACTCCGGTGCTACCTCCGGAGGTTAAGCTGAGGGAGAGACTCGCTGAGAGGGCGGTCCAGGACTGAGAGGGGGGTTTAGCTTTGGGTTGTGGTTGTACTCGTTGACTGTCTGATACGCTGGTGGTGGTACGACTTACATTGAGCACAGCAAATGCAAGTCCCAGCATCGATCTAACGCATGTGAGTTGACCTGTCCTTGGTCTAGTGTTATCAAAGGTATTGTGTTGAATCAGGCTTACAAAGTGGAAAAGTTGCGATTCAGCTCCGGCTGGTGACCCATGGCCGCCAGCTGGGCGTCGTCGTCATTCTCATGCTTGGTGTATTCGTCGCTCATGATATTCTCCTCTGCCGTAACGGGGCGGCGCTTCTCATTCGGGGACTCTTTGCAGAAGACAATGCGACGCAACGTCTAAAACGAGTGTGTAATCAGAAATGGTGAGGGAGAGATGGGTGGTACACTTGGAATAAGGGTGTAGGTCGTTTATTACATGGGGAAGCACGTAGGACATGAACTGGGGAGGTGATAGCCGGCCAACCTCAACCAGGCGCCGTCTTCCGAATTGAGGGGGCCTTTGACCATGGAAATGGGGTCACATTCTGATCGATTGTGCGAGTCAAGGATTGTATGTATGTATTTCGCGTGTGAGATAGCCAGATCAACATAGTTTCGACATGGGGGTTGATGACCGACCTCGGCGTGTAAGTCGAGCTGCTAGTGATGCCGGACGAGCCGTCAAGAGGTGAGAGGGCGCATACGAACACTGTAAATATCGGGGCTAATTGATAGACGGCAACTATCTAGCAAGAAGAAGAACCGTATCATCTGATAGCATCATAGCTCTTTGATTCAGAGCAGCGACTTATCAGCTAGTATCTATCTCAAACCCCCTGTAAGCCGAACAGACGTGGAGAAGCCGTCGCGCTTGTTGGAGCTGTCCAGCCTCCCCGCTCATCATCATGCGGGGAAAGTCGATAAGGTAGGCTCAAAGAGGCTAGTTATTGAGCACAAAGGAAACGGAGAGCGCCGATTTGGATTGGAGGTTTGGTTGGTTGCCGGTTCTTGGTAGGTTATTTTGTCTGGAGCTTGGATTGAGGCTGATGGGCGCCATCTGTTGCCTCGGTTCCTGTTATAGTACGATGACCCGTCGAGCCGTATCTTGTCTGTGAGTTCTTTTGGGCTCGCAGCTATCTGAAGTCGATTATATGTTGATAAACTGGGCGAGATCCGGCTGGATGGCTTCATGTTTTGATTCGTCTGTCTCCATAGACATCGGCTGTACTGCGATTATGCAGAGTATACGAGACTCCGCTTTAGCTCTAGGTTGCATGCAAGGTGAGATGAGTTAAAGCAAGGCGATTCAGTGGAGATTTGTATGTAGCTTTTGCTCACAGCAGTGCCTTATTCCTGGTTGTACGGCATTGCGTCTGCGTTCATTATCTGGAATCGCCCATGAGAATAGGCTCCCATAGTGGATAGGGAAGACCAGTCTATAGCAGGACCGCGGACATGGAGATGCAGCTGGGTTATAGAACAACGCGTCCAACGACTGGATGAGCAGTCCCTCCTCCTGTTGTTATAACCCACCATCTATCAGCCAGTTCTATGCTTGGGTTTCTCAATGTATCTTACAGAGCAGAAGCACCAAAAGGCTCCCCGTACTTGTCCCACAGATATCAGCTCCCCCGGTCTATAATTCCAAGGCGTGCCATCGCAACGCCAGAGGCTGGGTACCTGCAGCCGTTACCATGCAGGCCATTCAACTAAGCCCAGACCTGCTCTAGAGCAATGCGATGCACTGGCAGATCTATACCCTTCCGTTTGCTGTTGTTAGTACTCTCCACTGCGTCGAGAATCAGCGGAGCGAGACACAGGCATAGGACAGTCCAGCATACGCCCCGGCCACCGAGCACGGCAACTCTCAGGATGGCAAATGTCCCATCGAACCAATAGATATGTAAGTAGAAACGCTGAATAGGAACTCGTATAGAACATTACACACATTTTGTTTTTGTTTGTGTTATGGGACCAATCTGGAAAACACACAGAACTCGCCGCGATGCATGTTCCCGGCGTCTGAAGCAGGGGGCTCAACTTGACCAAGGAGCCACTCCCAAACAGCCGTTATCAGTAGGAGCCGTCAAACTCTTGATTTTGTATTTCACAAGTCCGGTTGGCTGATCACTTGGTGGAATTGTATGTGTCGTCAGGCAACCACTTGTTCTGCTCGTGATCCTGATGCTTGACTGCATCCACCACCACCCTCACATGTCGTATATCCAAGCACACGGAAGCCTCCTCATGCACACAGAGAAGAAAAGAGCTGAGCGGAGGAACAATGAGTCTGTTATACAGCACCCAGCAATCTACATAGACAGGCTGGACCTGCGACCAAGCCCGCAGCCGTGCAGGCAAACAAGTCCATCTCGGCCAGACGAGGCGGTTGCGCGCGCATGAGAAGAATGAATCATGTTGTTTGCTGCTGGCGATGCCGAAAGTACGTGCTATCCGCAACCCATGCAGCCAGACACAAGGCCTGCAATCTAGCAACGCTGTCATCGAAACTTCTTGGACAAACGTAAAAGACGAACTTCTTACATGCATCCGACAAACATTGTCTTATAATAGATCATCATCGGAGATGCTATTTCGAATAGCCTCGCACTATTAGAGCACATCAACTATCAGTCATCGTAAACGACAACCCCTGTCGCCCTTACAGAGAATCCTCAGCTCAACGCCAAAAGTCCTCCAACCGGCAATTCCGCCGCCAGCCAGCCAATTGCTTTTCCCTTTCCTCCATAGACTCACCAAGATCCGTTTTCTTCAGCAAAGAAAACAAAAAGCCTCCGGCCGGCAGGGGCCGACATGCCCCCCCCCATGCTCCTGCAAATCATGCCCCATCAGGAAGGTCGCAAAGAGACGTGCAAAAGATGGGAGGAGCTATGCTTGGTCTGGGCATGAGCTGCGGGACGGGGGGATCTTTTGAATTCGAGTTGACGGAGGCCGGCAGCAGCTCATAACAATGGAAAACTCGAGGGAGGAAATCTTCTTCTGTTGAGAACAAACGGTGTGAAAAGAGCCCCCATTGTTTGGGTTGTCGTATAATAAAGGTCTCGGCTGAGAAGGCTTTGCCGTTGAATGCAAGCAGCCTTTCCATGGAATCGTCTGCAATCTCAAGGCTGCAACAAACAATACTTTCTCTCCTCGCCAATCCCAGATCACCACACGCTCAACTCACCGACAAGGCTATCGCTCCGCAGCCACGCCAAGTCAGAATAAGAGGCAGGGATCAAGGACGGCAAGATGCCATCTCGGCATTGTGCTCCTCTCGGTAGGTTGAAAGACACCCCCCAGCCCCGGACACTATCCGCTTATGCACAATGGAGGAGGCACGCTTGGCAAGGCGCTGGCCAGGGATTCGTGCATGTCGTTGGGTACTTTTTGTGTTGGCGACGAGAGTAGCTAGATGAACGCGCTGTGCGATGTTACCTTGAGGATGCAATAGTTCTTCACGAGGAGGCCGGAATTGGGGGCCCGTGATGGCGATGGCTGTGGTATATAAGCCAGGCTTCGGCCTCGTTCCCAGCATATGAGAGAGAGAGAAGAGCTCTCGTCAAGGCGCCGACACAGAGTCCCCAGTGTCAGTCGAATTGGTGACCCTCAACACAATCCGTCACGATGTGGTCCCTCGCGGTAGCAGAGCTCCTCCTGCTCGCGGGAACAGCCTCCGCCCTCCTCTTCCAAGACCTCCGGCCCCCCAAGCCCGACGCCGACCTCGACAACTTCCGCATCGCCGCCGCAGCCAGCACTCCCACCTACGGCACCTTCCAGCAGCTCATCGACCACGACCACCCGGAGCTGGGCACCTTTTCGCAGCGCTATGTCTGGAACGACGAGTTCTACGCCGGCCCGGGCTCGCCCGTCATCCTCATGGGGCCCAACGAGAGCGCCCTGGACGGGTACGAGCGCTACACCACCAACCTCACCCTCCCCGGCGTCATGGCGCAGGAGCTCGGCGCGGGAGCCCTCATCATCGAGCACCGCTACTGGGGCCAGAGCTCGCCCTTTGACAGCCTCACGACGGAGAACATGAGGTATCTCACCCTCGACCAGTCCGTCCAGGACCTCGTCTATTTTGCCCAAAACGTCGTCCTGCCCTTTGACCAGAACCGCACCAGCACGCCTGACAAGGCCCCTTGGGTTCTCGTCGGATGCTCCTACAGCGGTGCCCTCGCCGCCTGGGTCCAGGATCTTGCGCCGGGCACTTTCTGGGCGTACCAGTGCTCCAGCCCCGTTGTCGAGGCGATTGGGCCCCTGTGGAAGTACTTTGAACAGGTGAAGCTTGCGATGCCGCAGAACTGCACGGCGGATTACGCGCGCATCGTTCAGCATATCGATGGGGTTCTGCTGGGCCACGACCAAAAGGCCAAGGATGAGTTGAAGGCTTCGTTCAACCTGGGGGATGTGGAGCATGACGATGATTTCGCGGCGGCGTTGGTCAGTGGGCTGTATACGTGGCAGAGCGTCCTCTTCTCGGATGGATATAGCGCGACGAACCGGATGTGCGACTATGTCGAGGTGAGTGCCCCTGAATACCTTCTCTACAGAGAGAGTTGAACTGACGACTTGGTAGAACCAATGGCCGGGTAGCACTGCTCCCGCTCCTGGAAAGAACGGCGTTGGTCTGACAAAGGCTCTGGCTGGATATGCCAAGTGGTTCACCACCCTAAGCCTGCCTGGATGTAAGTATCTCACTGCTCTGAAGTGCTCATGAACAAAGTCTGACAATCAACAGCCTGCGCCTCGTACGGCTACTGGACCAACCCCAACGACACGTCCTGCTACGACACGTACAACGCATCCAGCCCCCTCTTCACCGACCTCAGCCCCGAGAATACCGGCAACCGCCAATGGTGGTGGTTCCTCTGCAACGAGCCGTAAGTCCAGCCCTCTCCCCGTCGCAGAAGCATCTCGTGCTGACTGACATCCCCCATCACAGATTCAAGTGGTGGCAGGTCCGCGGCCTGGGCAACCTCGTCTCCCGCCTCGTCAACCAGCCCTACTTTGAGCGCCAGTGCGGCCTCATCTTCCCCCGCGAGGGCAAGTACACGTACGGCATCGCACAGGGCGCCACCACGGCCCGCGTCAACAGGGTCACCGGCGGCTGGTACAACGTCAACACGCACCGCCTGGCGTGGACGGCCGGCGAGTACGACCCCTGGAGGCCCGCGACCGTCATGGCCGTCGATCGACCGGGCGGACCGCTCCGCTCGACGAAGCAGCATCCTGTGTGGGTGGTTCCCGGGGCCGCGCATTGCGGCGATATGCTCGTGAGGAACAGGAATGCGAATGAGGGCGTGCGGAACGTGTTTGACAGCGAGGTCGCGAATATCAAGCAGTGGGTGCAGGAGTTTTATGAGGAGAAGGGGAAGAAGGACAACTAGGAGGGAGATGCTGGATATACATGTATATGAACCTGATGATATGATCAATTGATGAAGCGAATGAACCCAACGCCCTTGTATTCATACCTACACGTGCCTTCAGCCTTTGAAGAGCAAGTCAGTGTCAAGGGCAGCCAACGCTCGTAGAGGCTGTCTGTTCTTCTTGCTGCCTTCCCCTTTGCTGCAGCCTCCCTCCGCGCGTCAAGCTCCGCAGTTCAAATTTGGTCCAACTGTCTGAAAGTGTCATCCCAACTGGCCAGCCATTCTGCGTTACTCGCCTCGTCTTTCCCTGCAGCTTCCGTCTCTTCAAGTTCCGCAGAGGCGCCATCCAAGTCGTCAGCGCGCTGGAATGGCTTTTCCGGCTTCTCGGCCTTCTCCTCTTCCAAAGATAGCATGGTGAGCAAGATGGTGATATCCCATAGCTTAATGGTACCGTCTCTCGAGCCAGATACTACCCGAGTTGAGTCGTGAGACAAGGCCACTGAAAGAACTCCGCTGCTGTGACCCTGAAGGACATGCAGGCATTCACCACTTGTGGCATCCCATAGCCTGATGGAGCCGTCGCTGGACCCGGAAACCACCAACCTTGCGTCGTGCGAAAGAGCCACCGAGGTAACGCAGTCACCGTGTCCCTGGAGCGTCTGTTGGCATCTGCCCGTCAACACATTCCAGACCTTGACAGTATTGTCGGTTGATCCAGAGGCTATCGTCTTGGAGTCACGCGAAAAGGCGACCGAGTTGACGCACTGGCTATGCCCTTCCAACGTTAGTAAGCATCTGCGCGTCTCAACATCACAGACCTTGACGGTAGTATCAGATGACCCAGATGCCATGAGTTTGGAGTCATGCGAGAAGGCCACTGAGTTGACATCGTTTTGATGGGGGCTTAGTATCCGGAGGTCCGCGTCTCCCAGATTAGACGCTAAGTAGTAAAGCGAAATGCTGCCAAAGGAACCCAAAGCACCAACTCGTGAGTCGGGCGATACGGCAACACATAGCTGCCCCGTTTCACTTGTCATTCCCGCGCGGCGCTCTCCTGTCCTAGGGTCCCAAATATCGACACCGAAATGCGACCCAGATACCAGAAGCTTGTCTGTAAAGGCCACCGAAAGAATCATGCTGTCAAAGACTCCATCGCTGCTAAGAGTCCGTATCCGCTTGCCGGTAGTGCTATCCCAGATCTTGACAGTATTTCTTATCGATCCAGAGGCTATAAGCTTTGAGTCACACGAGAATGCCACTGAATAGACACCATCGTCAAGATCCATGACTGTACCCTGACATTTGCTTGTTGAGATATCCCGGGTCCCGGTACCATTCGGCGAGCCTGGCACTTCGATCTTTGAGTCATGAGAGGATGCCAATGACGAGACGATGTCGGTTTCGCATTCAATCGTAAATTGGCAGCTAATACTGGCACCTCTTTCAATCAGGAGTCGACTGATCCTGCTGTGATTGCCCTCGGAGGCCCAGCGTAGAGGCGACCAGCCATTGTTGTCCGTTGAGTTGACGTCCACTTTGCCTGTGTCGAGAAGCAGCTGCACAACAGCGCTGTGACCGTTCGCACTCGCGCAACTGAGCGCAGTTCGACCATACTTGTAATCCTTGCGGTCAATTTCGACTTCATCGGTGGCGAGTATCTGCCGAACCAGATTGACGTCCCCTCCGATGCACGCCGCAATCAACGGTGTTCCACTGTCATCAAACAAACTAAACACTTCAGTATCTCCCTGAGTTTCAGCTTCTTGAATGAGTGTGTTGCACGCTTCGGCATCGTCGAGGAGCTGTAGTTTGGCCAGCCTATTGAATGCATTGGACAGTTGCTTGAGGATGTCGCTCTGTCTGTCCATTACTACTTCGTGCTCCTGCTCCATAACGTGGATCTCCCGAATAAAATCATTTTCTTCCATGACCAGTTTGCTTCTCTTCGCCTCGAGCTGTCTTATTTGATCTTCCAGCGCATCTCGTTCTTTCTTGGCCTGATGTAAGTGATCCTCGTAAAATTTGGACATGGCGTGTAGTTCTTTCTCTCTACCTTTTTGCTGTCTCCTCTCCCTTAGCAGCTTCATGAATGTTGCGAACAAGTCCAGTTTCTCCAATTCCACAGATGCATCAATGGTGACCTCTGGTTGCTTTTGCATCTGGTGAGGGTTGATGGATACCAATCCCTCTGCAACAGCCTCCAGTGTTATTCTCAGGTGCAGTGTCCCGTTGCTGGCGCTGGTCTTTCCCGTTGCCTTTGACAAGATGTGCCTATGTTTCCCTACAAATTCCAGCAACGGCATGTCTCTGCTGCAGGTCACCATATAAAATTGTGGATTATTGCTTGACGACGGAGGCGATACTTCCAGCACCATGAGAAAATCCTGAGATCCCTCTTCGCCGTGTCGAAAACGTAGGAAGATTCGATCTGTGGCTTCATCATCGGAATGTGGCGCAGAAATCAGGTTCATCTGCTCATCCCAGCAAGAAGGAGGCGCCACGTCAACCAGGGCAAGATTGAGTTGGGCAAACAGTTCATCATCGTAAATCCAGTGCTGGTGAATTGTCGCAGTGGATGAAACCATTTGACTGTCTCTCTTGATGTGAATAAGCTCAGGCGGAGAGGCAGCGGTGTTTATCGGCTGCAGCACGGAAGGGCGTCCAATCGGCCTGATATACTCGCTGGAAGCCCCTGGAGTTGGCGTAACAAGAGGGATACCGACTACTTTCTTTCTGTCTGACCCAGGGCCGCAGCTGAGTAGCCCATACGTTTCGCCGCCAGACGTTGTAAGTAATGGCAAGTAGACGCGTACGCTCCCACCAACGATATCGAGCGCGTGCAGTGGACCGGCACTTTGCTCTCGAACCACGATCTGTGCAGAGGTCGAGAAGGAGGACGGACCAGCCGCTAATACCTCGCCTCCCATGACCTGGCCCTTATCGTCCATGGCAGGCTTGCTAATTTCGTCACTCAGGCCCCATGCCAAAATGGAGTCGTCCCTCGTCGTCTTCATGATTTGTTCCTGGAGTCGAAAGAAAGCTTGTTTGCCGCCTTCTCCATATATCATTGGCATTGTCACACCGAAGATGCCTAGCAAGCAGTATGCAATGTCTTCGGCTCGCTTCGTCTGTCTCTGCGAAGCCCATGACATACGCTGCGCTACGCTTGCCGCATGCAAGCTGGTAATACCGAGCAGGAATTGCTTCGGCACGCGGGTTATGTGGTAAAGAACAGAGCATAGAGTGCCTTTGGTGCCTATCGACCGCCATTTCGAATTGTAGAATCGCAGGTGCTTCGGGGCGAGAAGCTCCTGCAACGTCCAACCTCGCTGGAACCATCGACTCGATCGGAATTTAGAGCCTTGCCTGGCGGGGACATCGTCGTCTGGAACGTCAGACAGGTAGGCGTAGCAAACCGCAGCGCGACTGTACCAGCGATACATGGAGTTGATGGCCTCGCTGAGCTCGACGAGGTTGGTCTTATCAATGCAGCAGGTGTCGATCCAAGCATATCCCAGGCCATCCTTCTGAGCTTGGTGACAGCATCCCCGAAGCTTGATTGACCCAAGCTTTTGTTCGTCGATGTCCCCATTTTCCACTTGGCGGAAGGTAAGCTCGTCGGAATCGCTTCCCCAGGTGTGGGAGAGAATTGCGTACGGTGGAATGCTGTCTTCTGAAAACTCCTTCAATTCCAGTGTGCTGGTGTCAATCAGACGCATAATGAATTGCTGAACACCGAGGTGGCGAGGTGGTCCGCGAACTTTCTGCTTCCACTGTAGAAAATAACAAGTCTGAGGCTTCACAAAACCAGGGGATCAAATGGCGAGCAAGAACCCTTTTGAGACTTGTGGCAGGTTGGGCTGCGTCCCGTGTGAGGAGAAAATGCCACACATTGGGCTGCTTGTCGCTGCCAGACCGCTTAGCCGTAACAGTCTCGGCTTTCTCATGGTCAGGCAGCAGGCTGAAGTGAGCGCCTTCGAGGAGTGCCGCCATTGGTGCTTGCTTAAGAGGAGGCAGAATATGCACTTCTTGCATGAGGGTGGCCTGGAAGAGAGCCGTTGATTGGACAAGAGGCGTCGGTGTTTGCAGCGGCTGAGCATGCGGCTGTAGAGACTGAAGCAAGGCGCAGCGCTGGATTGCCGTGCATTGCGTCGGGCTGTGTTGAACCGAAAGGAGGGAATAGAGAATATGGCAAGAATTGAAGAGCAAGGAGTCTGGTGAACGCAAGGTAGGCAGGAAGAGGCCGGGTGAATGAAGGCACATTGAGAACAATATTTTGACGTGATTCACCGCCCGCCTTCCGTCACTGAAAAGACGCTCTCCAACATGTTCAAAATGAGCGGAAAGACAAGCATATCAAATTGCAGATCTTCCGTGAGAATGTCTCCCTATGCATGTCCTGGTGCTTATTGGTATCTATCAAACGCTTTCCTCATGTCGAAAGCCAGAAACTGTCCTCAAAATGTTATACATGAACCAGAAACAAGAATGTGAGAAAATGGGGTCAATATGATGACGGGACCGCTCATAAAAATTGCATGTAGACTGCAAGGGCAGCCAGCAACAGGGAAGAAAGAACACCAACAGGGATAAACAATGACGGACGGGCGTGCTTCTTGGAAAGAATCTCGTCTATCGACTTCTCCAAGCGCAAGGCCATGTTGTCGCGGCCAAACAGAGATCGCACACGTTCCTCGCCATCAGCACCCATCTGGCGGAGATCAGCGTCAGGCATACTCAGCACATCGCTCATGACGCTGGACCAGGCATTGACATCGTCGGGGTTCCGCAGCCAGCCGGTCTTGGAATCCCGGATCGTCTCGACGGGACCGCCCGTATTGGCGGCGAGGACGGGCACGCGAGCCAACATGGCTTCCAGAGGAACAATGCCAAAGTGCTCGTTTGAAGGGGTGTAGACTAGTAGACGCGCTGTGCGAAGGAGTGCCGTCTTGACGGAGTTTGGTATGGAGAGGAGGAAGAGGACGGAGGCGTCGCTCGGGATCGAAGACAGAGAGGAGGCGTCGAATGATGTGACGGTGTGGTGGCTAAGAGAGAGGGAAGACGCCAGCTGCTCGAGCTCGACGTGGTACTCGACGTTTTCGGCAACCCGTTGGTCGTAACCGCCTGTGATGATCAGCGATAGTAAAAGTCACAGACGATAGATCTGACTCACCAGCTAGGACAAGGCGGACCCCTTTGCGCTTCGCTTCCGGAATGGCTGCAAAAGCCTTGACAGCCAGCCCAATGTCCTTCTTCCTCTCAAATCTGTTGATGCTGAGTATGATCTTGTAGTCGCCCTCACCCAGAGCAACCTTCTCGCCATGTAACTCGTCCTGTTTCGTCGTATCAACGCACGGATACACCACCTTGGTGTCCACCTTTTCCTGCAGTCGCGGCCACGTCCTGGCAACGACGCCCTTTGTAAAGTCCGAGTTCACGGCCACAGCCTGCGCAAAGCCCATGGACCACTCCTCGATCCAATCGAACGGCACCCGGTAGAGTCGCTTAATCACCGACTGACGACCCTGCGCAAGCAAGAGGTCCGGAAAGTGGCAGTAGAAGAGGATGGGCGCATCGGGCGAGAGGAAGCGCAGCAGGGGCAGGCCTGCGGATAACTGGTCGACGACGAATGCGCGGGGTTCTAGTCGCTGCAGTTCGGCGGAGAGCGTGATCTGGAGGAGGAGGTGGAAGTGGCGCAGGATGGCGCAGAGAATGGTGAGGCGGTTGAAGATGGACATGGGGACGAGCGACGCGCCGCGGACACGGACATCGAGGGTGCCTAGATGACGGGGATGAGTATGCTGGTGTCATATGCTTCATCTGATCACCCTGGGGGCTCACCATCGCGGCACTCGTCGAAGCAATGGCTGGGGTCGCAGTGGTTGGTGAAGATGACAACGTGGTGCCCGCGCTCCTGCAGTCCAACCGCCGCATCGACCACCAGCCGCTCAGCGCCGCCGATGCCCAGATCCGGATGGAAGAAGACGATTGTGCCTCGAGGCGAGCCGGAAGGCGGCGGAGCGTCCACCTGCGACGACATTTCGAGGTGCTGGTGACGCTGGAAGTGCAGCTGCAAGGAAGCTCGACAGGTCGGAGCTTTGGAGGAGCTTCACAACGTTTGTTTGGTGACGGATGGAGACACACCGTGGGGTACATTACACTAGTTTCAAAACGACTTAGTGCGATTGTGGGAGGTACCTTGTCAACTTAGTTGTCAAGCTTCAACTTGAAACTGCAACACAAACGAAAGACGAAGGATATATCCAGGCATATGGGGGAGACTCACAAGACAATTAACCCGATGGAAGAAGCAGTCCTTGAAGATGCTAGCGAGGTTAGCTGCGAAGATAACCATTCTTGATAACAAATAGTATGGAAGATATTATCAACTAACTACCATGTATGAAGAGATGCTCTCTTCTTCCGGTTCACCCCTTTGGAAACTTGCCTTGGCATTATCAACGCCCACCTCATGTTCAACTTGCCTTCCTCTAAATCTAGAAGAGCGTCTATCTCCCGTCGTCTCTAGTTTCAAGATATTGTTTGTCAACATAGACTCAGAAAGGTTCAAGTTGGGGTGAATTGGGTACTCTGATGATTCAGTCGAGAACTACCAGCATCCAGTTTGCTTCTATTGCTCTGCTTCAATTCAACGGGCAGATTCCTCATCCATCTAGCTCTTCTGCCCAGCCTCAGTTTCACTACCTTCTCGGCAACTGACTGCAATCATTCTGCCCTACCGACTCACTCCGGCCAGTTTTCGGCATCGAAATGGATTTGGGGCTCAAGTCGAGGCCAAGGCTAAACTGAGTTGAGATTGAGTTCGAGCGTGGCCGGCCACTATCCTCCTTTCCATCTTCTTCTCTCGCTAGGTAGGTACACGAGCGACTCTCAATCTTGTCGCTCAAAGTCGAGTTGTTGGGCGCAACTTGAGGCTGCAACATGAGGCTGCTAAATGCTAACCTTCTCGAGTTGGCACCAAATACTCCATGGACAGCCGCCTCTAATTTGCTTGTCCCGTACGCTCTATAAAAGAAGGCATGGCCCCTGCGAGTTCACCTACCAATCTCGAGACTACTTCAAATATATAAAGGCTCACCCGTTTCTACACCACGTCAACTACCACCAACAGTTCCTAGGAGCCTCCAAGCCATATCTACCGCCCTGCCAAACACCACAGCACAAGGCTACCAAACACCACAGCAGGCACATCCAACATCGAAATGCAGGCCCCAAGCAGAGACGAGAGAGAGCTATACTACTACGGGCTGCCTTCACGCCCTGAGCTCGTCGCTCGTTCCAGCAACCACGCCTGGTGGAGGCCTCCTCAAATGCCTGAACCCAGCGATGATGACGAATGGGACGCTCCTTTATAAGGTATCCAAAGCATCTTCTCCCCATGAAGCACCCACTCTTGCAGCGCCTCTGGAATAGCGAGACCTCGTTGATACACGAAATCATAGAAGCGGTCGACAAGACCAGATTGTCGGCGATTGACATCATGCGGATCATGCAAAAGGGGGAATCCCAAAACGTCCTGATGGTTTCGGTGAAGCCGTATACGCTTTCATGGGAGGACGGCCGTCGGATTGCGCTGCAGTGCAAAGCAATCCTGGAGAGTCATGGTGTTGACGATTTGCATTGCGAGATTCGCGAATTGGTTGTCAGGACCTTGGCGGCGGATACGCGAAGGGTCCGATTTGAGGGATGCGATGAGGGAGCCTGAGCGACTTCTCCAGTTATTTCAATTGGCCATGTTTTCCTCTTTCCGACATTATCGAGTATAACGATGAAGCAAAATGATAGTTTGAAGTCGTACGATAACATCCGTGAAGCTTACTTCGGGTAGTTGTGTCAAAGTACAATGCCTGTCCGGCTCTCGTGTTTGGGATAATAGAACGGGTTACCTGGTATCGTGGTAACGGCTTGTGGCATGTATCAAGATATCACACACATGTGCCTAGTCATTTCAACATTGCTCAAGGATATTCGCTCCTGTGGCTGTACAGCTCTCCTAGGTAGCGATGAAGCACTTTATAGTCTCTACTCACTAGTTTTGGAAGAGATGACAGTAAGTTTATGCTGTAACTAATTTACATGATGTATCTGTGAGGTAAGTCCTCGGAGAGACTCTTGTAACTTGGCCATCTCCTGCTTCATGACATGAGATTCTTAATATGGATTCCGATTCACATCCCCAGTCTCCCAACCGTCTTATCTATATCTCCTACTCATATGCAACTGAACTACGGTATCCTACACAAATGCCAATCCAAGAGCCCAATACCATACCACCATCCCATTGATGCCCTCAATTCCAACATCACCAACCTTCCCTCAAACCTCGTTCGCCAAATTCTCCAGCCTCGCCCTCCTCAGCCTCCCCTCATCAACTCTCACCTCCTCCACAGGAAACCACTCCCTCAACATCCCTCCGGGCCGTCCCTCACCCTCGTTCAACTCATCCTCCTCCCTCCCCATCATCATAATCCCCACCGCAACACCACTCAACCACGCCCAAACCATACCCTCACCATTAAAGCCCGCAGCAATCCACTCCCCAAACCCACCCCCAACACCACCCACATTCTCCCTCATCCCATTCCCAATCCCAGCCGGCAAATCCCCACAAACGGAAGCGTATCCCCCGTAAACCCCATAATCCCACTCCACGCGCCCTCCAACTTCCCCTCCGCGCCCCATCTCGGCTCGAATATCGTCGCCATGCTCCCCCTGAGATGCATCAGCGGAAAGGCATCCACCCGCCCATCATCCCATACTCCAATCTGATCCAGTCCATCCTCTTTACTCCGGAACAAGCCCCCTCCGAGCATCAACTCCCCCGGCTGTCCATCCTCGCCATCTGGTCTCTGCGTTACGTAGTCGAAACCCGTCCCGTACATTATGGACCATGACCTTCTTCCGTGACACAAGGGGGAAAAGTCCTTTCCTGGCTTCTGTGCAGTCATGTGTCCGATGACTCCCGTGAGACAGCCTCGCAGGGCGGGAACAAGGTGGCCTGTGTAGGCGTTTGTTGCGTGGAGGACGTGCCGGGTACGGATCTTGCCGCGGGATGTATGGACCGTATAAGGGTGGGTTGTAGAGGCGTTGGGGGTGATGGACGTGACGGGCGTGTGTGTGCTGATGGTGAGGCTGGGATAATTCGTCTTGAGGTCGTGCCATAGGCTCGTGACAAGTCGATACGGCCACAAAGCGCCTGCTTGATACGATATCGCGCCGACAACATGGCGATTAACCCCAAACTACACAAATCACACCTTGGTATCAGCATCTCACTCACACATCAAACCCCATCACCCTCACGCACATCACACAAAACTCACCTTCTCCCTCATCTCATCCCCCTCCCAGACCCTTACATCCACCTCCGGCATCCACCCCCTCAACTCATCAACACTTCCCTCGCCCTCTCAAACCCATCCCCCTCAAGGTACAAATCCACCGTCTCAACCTCCCTCACCTCCCCCCATGGCATTCTCTCGCCGACTTTCTTCAGCGCTGGTAGATGCCTCATCTGCAAGCGCACAATCTTCCGCGCCTTTTCTTCTTCGCCGAGGAGTTTTCGCAGACGGGCGAATTCCTCGTGCGGCGCGCATTTGATGTGCCCTCCGTTGCGTGCCGTCGCGCCGCTGCAGAGCTGGCGTGCTTCCAGGACCATGATTTTCGGTGCTGCTTTGCCTCCTTCATCGTCATGACCTTGACCTTCTTTCTTCAAAGAAGATGGGGATACTTCAAGGATAGTCTTGACAGCAGAGACTCCCGTAATCCCACTCCCCACAACCACAACATCCACCTCCACCTCCTCTCCCACATCACTCCCCCTCTCACGATCCACAGCAGAAGAAGACGACACTCCATCCCAGACGACATCCCCCATCTCCGGAAAAGGCGGATCCCGCATCCAAAACGACTCCGTCGGCTCTTCAACAGGCAGAAACGGCCCCGCGTGGACCCTCTCCAAAAGGGCGCCGTATCGCGCATTGAGGACGGAGAGCGTCCGGATGAGCGCCGTGAGGGACGTGTAGATGCCGCGGAGGTGCGATATGACGGCGCCCATTTTTGCCCTCTTCTATATAACTTGGGGGATTACTATATCGAAAAGTGGTCTTGATACGATGTTTCAGTTGGATGAATGTGTTAATATGTTGGTCGCCAGTCATAGACACATGTTTTCTTTATTAGAAAGATGGAGTTGATGCTCCACGACATTTAGTGGCGAGCTGCAGCTTATCGGCACCAAATGATGCGGAGAAGGATGGCCCCCGTCTGTGTCTACCTTATGCATGCCGCTCATAAGCGGAGCTATGGATGGAATCACTCAAATTCGCTCTAGATGCTTGCAGCATTGGCCGATATTGTGTGTAATAGGTAGCATTCGCAACAAGCTGAGAGTGCATGTATCGTCAGAAACGGTCAATTCAGGTTTTTATCTACCACTCTAGAGTATCAATCTCGTCCCGTTCCAAAAACCGCACAAACCATATAAAAACACAAACTACACTTGAAAAACAATCAGTTACGAAACCAGACCCAGTACAACAAGGGGAAACCGCAGAAGAATTGGAAAAAGAAGAAGAAGAACCTGCGCCCCTAGTATCTCTGCCCAGTTGCCGTGCCATGCCATAAACCGTGCCGTACCCGTGCCGTGCCATCCATCCGCCTGTCCGCCAAGAAGACTTTGAAGCATTTAGAAAGAAGAAAATAAGCACATGATAGTAAGACAGTCTGATTTCCACGCTTGGCGAGTCCGTCTAGAGGCCAGTGGCATGAAACGCAAAATCCGGGGATTGCGTCGCCCTGGACGCGTAAAAGGAAGAAGTGAGTTTGTTGTTTTGGTCGGATCCTCCCTCTGGCCATGACGATAAGGGAGAATGAATTAAGAGTAGAAGGAAGTGGTAAGGAAGTAAGATGGGACAAGGGGTAAATGGGTGCTCAGAATTACAAGAGGGCTTCATGAGTCGTCATTCGCTCAAGTGTAAGCAATGATAATGAACATCATCATGCGTCCACCTAATTGGTATATGTCGTTGCAGACAAAGAAAATCATAAGCGGTACGTCGTCCGAATGTAGGAAAGTAAATGGAAGAAAAAAACAAGAAGTGAAAAGGAAGGAAAGATAAGGTCAAAGATAAAGATGAAGAGACAGAGAAAAAAAAAAAGAGCCGGAACCAGGCCTGGGCTGACTCGTATAAAAGACAGATTATACACTAATCATTCCTTCATCTTCCTCGTCCTCCAGGGACATGATGGCATCACCACCCTGGGACGAAGTCCAGCCGCGCGGATCAAGCCCGAGCTCGGCTCTGGTGTCGCGCTGAATCTGCAGGAAATACTTCCTCAGACTGCGCAGCCCCTTCAAAAAGCCGGGGTCTGGCTGGTTGGGGTGCTGTGGAGGGCACGGCTTGTCCTGCACCTTGTCCAGCGGCGTGAGGCTGTTGGCAAAGTCGGCCACCTTGAAATCAATCTCGCGCTTGTTCCGCTTCTTCCTGACCGTCTCTTCGGTATCCGTCGCGGCGTCCGTCATGGAGTCGTAGGCAGTCTCGTAACCTCCGCCCTCGTCCGACGCATCGCCGTCGTAAAACATGAGCAGGCTCGCGGCATAGAAGCGGTAGCCGCGCAGCTCGCTGACAATCTGCTCCAGCTGCGAAAGCTTCCGCAAGATGACGGGAATGTGGTGGAGAATCGAGTGCAGGTCGACGCCATTATACAGAAACTTGGTGAGAGCTGCCTGGAACTCTTTGCCGGCCTGAACCTTTCGACCAAAGTACTTGTCCTGAAAGTCGTATGTCTGCGTCTTCGCGTTCCAGACCTGCAGTCCACAGATGCGCACCCCCAGCTCGTACGAGGTCGTTGTTCGGCACTTTTCTTGCTGAGACTTCTGCTTACTAGGAGACGCTTCGACGCCATATTGGCGGGTTCCCATCTTGAGGTCCATCATGCAGGGCCGCTTCATGCCAGCGGTGAGGTCTTCAAGCAGCAAGAAGTACTCCACCCGGTCGCGCTGCGTTTTGGCCTCCTTGGGGTTGTTCGGTCGAAGTACCGGCATCTGCGCGAACTCGACCGATGGATGTTGAAGGGCCTGTTGAACTGCTGTCGCTTTGTCCGCACCGTCAGACTCCTGCGGAGCGCCGGCTGCGTCTGTAGTAGTGGTAGTGTTCGCATTGGTGGAAGTAGAAGCCGAGACCACCTTTTCAAGAGACTCGTTGGCCGAGGTAGCAGCAGTCTTGAGCGCGACCCCTTCGCCACGCTCACCGCTGATTTCTGCCTCATCCTTGTAGCCCGCGTCATCCGCCTCCTCAAAATACTTGAGATCTCCCCTAGAGTCTCGCACATCCTGCGGCTTGCGTCGAAGTCCACTTCCAGAGTACCTGCGCTTCTTCTTCGCCAGCACGGGGTTTGCTGTCAACGTCTCCGGTTCGGGAGCACTAGTACCCGTCACGTCTTTGACCTCGACAGGATCGTCTCGTTGCTCGGCTGGTTGCTGGTCGACTTGGGCTCCAGGATCGCTCCTCTGCTGTACAAGTGGCGTCAATGGCTTCAGAGGGCTGGCCGCGTGATGCCCGCTCTCCGTAGTGGCAGCATGCTTCTCCGCTCCCTGACCGAGGCTAGGGTCCGAGTTGCTCGTGCGGAGCAATCGCTGCAGAGTCGGCGAAGGAACAGGTCGCTGATACGGGCGACGGTGCTTTTGGACCTCGATGGGCTGCTTCAGGAACGCGTCATTGAAGACCTCGTTGCGCAATCGCTTGTTCACGGTGGTCGCTCCCCAGCTGTTGGGGCGCTCTTCCATGGTGGGCCGCACTGGCGGTTTGGTCGATGCGGGCGCCGCGGACGAAGCCTTGTTGAGCGACACGCTACGGCGATGCGACGAGTCGAGAGCGGGGGACGGCTGCAGAAGGTTGCGAGGGAGGATATGCCAGTTGTCGTCGAATGTCACGGTGGGAATCGGGACGTTGGAGCTGGAGAGCGATTGGCTGATGACCCGCGAAGGGGTGGCCGTCGCCTGTCCAGCCTCGTTGCTGCCATTGGACTCCGGCTGGCGCTTGTCAGCCGTTTCGTCCTTTTTGACGGTGCTCTTTCTACGAGGCTTCCTCTGGAAGGTGACGTTCAACACGCCAATGTACCTAAAAGAAGGGCATGTTAGCATTGACAACAATCGGGGTTGAGCGAGGGCGAGTTGCATTTGTTTCGGAGGAGAGAGAGTGGCAGTGCGAGGGCAGAAGCAGGACAGGTTCAGGGTCGCGACATCGAGAGCTTCGGCTCGATACTGTTGAATAATCAAAGACATACCGAGGGAGGAAAGGCAGCAAATCACGATGATATCTTTCAATTGTCTCGTAAAACTCATTCTCTCGGTTGCTGAGCTGCTTACAAACGGCCCGACGAGAGAATCGCCACAGAGTGTTGTGGCCGCCGACCTGGTGCTTATACGGGATGAGCTCAATGGCCTGGAGCGGTCGGCGTCCCTGATGCTGGTGCTCATGGACATGGTCTTCATGATGGGTCACAGCTCGTGGCTTGGGAGTAGGGGTGGCTTGGTTCACTTCATTCTCGGCGTCCACGGCAGGCTCGGGTGGGACATGAGCCTCTGCTGGGGCCTCTGTGCGGCGCGATGCTAGGCTCTCACGGGAGGCAACACGCGACACCTGATACGGACTCTCATCCTTACTCTGGATCTCGGGCTCAGGCTCGTCGGCCTTGACCAGCCACGGGTGACTCTTGGTCTGCGAGCGCGACCTCGGCCGCCTCAGCGACTCGTTGTCGCTGCCCTCACTCACGCTTGCGCGGCCGTCGTCCAGCTCCTGGTGCGGATGGAAGACGGCGGACGAGATCTTTTCTTCGCCTGACTCGTCCGCATCGCCGTCGCCATCGCCTTCGGTGTCTGCGTCGGAGTCAGCATGGGCCTTGTCGTTGGCATGGCCGCCAGGACAGGCGTCGGCGTCGGTGGGTTGGGCGTCGGCACGGGCGTCGGCAGCGTCGGTGCTGCTCTGGGCCGCTGCCGGCGCATGTGCATGCACAGCAGCGGCAGAAGCATCAGCCTCGGCATCCGCAGCCGCAGCCGCAGCCGTGCCCGGTTGTGCATCCCTGTCGCCGCCGACCTCGGAGTCATGTGACGGCCGCTGCTTCTCCACCTCGGCGTGCTGGTCCGTCGCCGGCCCCACCTCAGAATGAAGCGGTGGCTCCAGCTTGGCCTCGCTATGATGAGCGGATGATGACTGCAGCGCCGAGCCTCTGTCGCCACTCTGTTCCGCATGCTGCATCTGCTGCAGGGCAAAGCTCTTTTCCTCGAGCGGTGAGGCAACAATGGGCCGCTCGTCAGCCACCCCTATGGGGAACGACTGCGTCCTGGTTAGTATCGCCGGCGGCTTCGTGTCTGCTGCCTGCGTGGCCTTGCCGCTGGCTTTGTGTGACTGCTTCAGTGGCTGTATCTCGGCTGAAGTCGAAGGTTCCTCATCGATGGTCGGCACATGCTTTTTGGTCTCCTTGCGCCGCGGCTTGTCGTCGGGCGGCAGTCCCTCCTTGAAGAAGCGCAAGCTGTAGCTGGACTTGCGACTGCGTGCATTGTGTTCAACGCCGGCGATGGCCTCGGCAACCGACTGCTCTACCAAACCACTCTCTTCGCTCCCGTCGCCAGAGCCAATGGACCATATCTTCTCCGTCTTCTCGGGCGTGGCAGTCGTGATGTGATGCTCGCGGCGTGAGTCTTGTGAGTCGGTTTCGTCCCCTGCATCAGTAGAGTGACCGGCGGACAGCACAGCACTAGAGTAGCTGCCATTGGTCGGCGTCATCGAGTCCTCGGGGGTGGACGAGTGGGAGAAGTGGAGGTCGTGATGCGATGTTGCTGAAGGCTTGGGCTCATGGTCGAGTGATGCGGATGCCCTGCCCCGAGTTCGGTCTAGGAATTCGCGGTGTTCCAGGAGCATGTCGTTGGCATGGGACAAGATCTCCGTCTTGAACGATGATGTGGGAGCGGCACGGTCTCGCACTGGAAGAGGGGACGTAAGCGGAATCGTAGGAGCTGTAATGGTAGTCGTCGTCGTAGCCATTGTGGTGGATTGCGATTCGCCTCGCGTCAGGGCACTGTCGAGGTCGATGTAACCCGATGCATCTCGCGCCTCTGTGGAAGGGGTGGCGGGCGACGACCGAACAGGCCTCGTATCGACGGCTGAAGGGGAGGCAGATGCCGGACTGGCAGCGGGCGCTGGCTTCGTCGACTTGTCAGGAGAGGAGTTTGTACGGAGGATGCCTCGAGCAGATGCCAAGGCCTGTGAAAGCAGCGAAGGGCCCTGCTGGCGCTGGCGGGCTGCGGGGCTAGGGGTCGCCTGTATATGAGTGGAAGCGGTCGTGGTCGTGGTAGTTGTGTCAGAAGGAAGAGCAGAAGCAGCCGGGTGACGAGACGAGGGAGAGTCTGGTCCGCTACCATCGGGCTGGTTCTGGCTGTGGCCCCCGTCTGGGTCCAGGTTTGAGTTCAGGCCCTCCCTGGCAGCAGCGACGGTGGCCTGGCTGTCCGGGGCCGGGGGTGTGGCCTCGGTCCTGCTGCTGGCAGAGGTGTTGGCCCCCATGGTAGTATCGCCAGTTGCGGCCTCGGGGGCGTCACCAGCAGGAGCTGCAGCGTGGGCGTCGGCGTGGGCGTCGTGCAGCGGCAGCGGCTGTCCGTCGGGCTGGCGCTGGACATGGGGATGGGCGTGAGCGTCGGCGTGGGCGTGGGCGATCAGCAGCGCAGCAGGTGCGGCATTTTCGGCGTGAGAGGGCGAGCTGGACATGGGGAGGACATCTGGCGCGGCAGAGCGTCTGCGTGGGAGGCTTGATTCGCGGGCAGACGGTTGGCAGCAGGCCGTGAGCTGGAGGTTGCGGAGGGATTGAAAATGGAGGGAGGCGGTTTGCCAGGTTTTCAGGATGGATGAATGGGGGCACTCAGTTGCGCGCCGACAGGGTGGGGCCCTGGGCTGTTAGCGCATGTACGGTACATGCACGTCCTGGCTGGCCTTTGGTGCGCGATTGCTGCAGTCCAGTGAGGTTTACAGGGAGGCTCAGGGCAGCGAGGGCGCTACGGCATTCGCTAATGGTGCTACAGGACCTGCTACAGGAGCCTGAGGGTGCTATATACCTTACTGCACGAGGTCGGGCAGTCCATCAATGGGTGCCCGACCGGACGCTCAATTGCTGCTACAGGCACTCCTGCACTCCCTCGTGTGTCTCGCACCGAATCACCCCGGCCGCCCAGCAGCACGTTCGAGGTTGCATCCAATCCAATGGCAGCGACTAGCCGCAAGCTTCAATCTGGAGCAAACTCACTTCTGCTCAGGGGCGGGGCGCAGCCGTCAGTGGGAGCAGCGACGTGGAGGCAGTTCCGGTGGGTTTCTGAGGGCAGTGAGAGCAGTGAGAGGCGGCTGTTGAGGCACAAGGCGCGGCTGCGGGGTCTTAGTGGCCCGAATGCGCTACAGGTGCATGCTAAGGCGTCAATTGGCCAGGGCCGGCAGTGATTCTGCCATTGGATTGGACTGCATCTATCCAACCCATCATTGGAATGATTCTAGTTGTCTGTATCACTGCAATTGTTGCAAAGAAGGCACGGGGCAGGGACAGCTGCTGATGTCAGGTCCCATTGATCATTGTCTGCTTGCTGATGTCCTGAGCTGTCATACTTTAGGCGAGCCGGCGGAAAGCCTATCGGTTCCATCAAATGTTTGCTTACTCCTGGCAAGTAATACATGCCTAGTAGGAATGGAAGGGCCAATTGTACATCTCCATCGCCTTCAAAGGACCAAAAACAGCCCTGATAAGGCCAATGGCAGTGAATCGATTCAGCAGAGACATCACTGCATCCAATCGAGTCCAATTGTCGCCTTATCTCCAGCACTGATGCATGTACCAGCTGCTGTCTGGTTACTGCCTAAGGCACTCACTCCGCTATCAAGCATCACGCATCACCGCCCTGATAGCGGGGCCTCCTCTGTCCTGTGCAACACAACGCGGAGACCAAGCGGCAGCCCACACACAAGAGATAAAGCACCGGTGAGCGCCAGGCGAGACACATGCTGCTGGCCCTCTTCTTCGTGCAACCCAGCCAGTAATGACACGCGCCGGCCGGTCTGCGGCACGACGGTCGACGTCCACTCAGCTCAACCAGCCCCCAACAACCACGACGCAAACCCAAGACACGAGCAAACCATGGCGCTCTCCCGTGTTCCCCGGCTTCGAGATGCTCGCCAGCAGGCGCTCCAAGCCAGAGGAGCCCCCCTAGCATTCGCGGAATCTGGGGCCACTTCCGGGAGCTGCTGGGCGGGACCGCAAAGCCCTTGTCTGACGTTCGCTGTGATACGAACCCGCTCCCCGGCCTGCTGACGGAGCTCGCAGATAACGCACAGCTTGCTTCGAGCTTATCAGGCACACGAAGGCCAGGTACAGAGGCAAGGAGGAGGATCAAAGCTGTTAGTGCTACACCTCCAGCCTTCTCCTGACTGCCGCTAATATTGTAACATCTATGGCTAGCAACCCGGCTTAGCTTGGGCTTGGGAGAGACTCAACTGCAGCACTAGGACAGGCGTGGCTTGACGGCACAGGTGCCCAAATGCGTGGACCTATTTCGATGATTCGATACTGACGGCTTTGCCTCTTTTCTCGCCGCTTCAGACCCGCAGCGTCATTGACATTCCACGACTTCGGTGATTGCGTTGCTTCACAAAGAACAAACCCAGACGGAAAGCTGCCTCAACAAGCCTTCTTCAGCTGGCCCGTTCCCAATGGTTGTCCACCGTGATACAGCGCATTCATCAATGCTTGCACGGCGGGGGTCGAAGCTTGTTGCCAACTCCACCGCCTATCGTCGTGTTCCAGAAGGTTGGACGTCATTCCAGCCCACGTGGAACAGGAAAAGACGCCCATCAGTCCGACCTACGACCTGTTCTCTCACCGACGACAAAGGGGTAGATAAGTGGGTTGGTCGGCAAGGCAGGCTTTCCCCAGAGTCTAGTAGCTCGGAGCAACAAACAATATCCCAGGTCCAACGACCGGGGCACGCCGTCAAGAGCTCAGGATACCAGGTATCGATTGCAACTTGATGGCCGATATGCAGCCCTACCCATCATGTTGTACCGCAGCTGCGGCATGCTGTTGCAAAGCCTACCAGTATTTTTGCCTCGCGAGGCGAGCTCACCGGTGACGCCACATTACCAATCGCAATGCAGAGTGCATCTGCAGGCATGCCTCACCACTGCCGCGCAACCGAACCAGCGACTCACTCCCGGGGAAGCCTGTGAATGAGCACGATGCAGATGCTGCTCGATTATTCGCTCGCAATTGCGTCAGCAACATTCCTGGAGAAGCAGCCAAATTTGAGATGGCTCCGTGAAACTTAAAACGGGGTGCCTGGTTTCTTCCATAAGCTGCCGAGCTCACCGACGCCTTCTTCCTTCTCCCACGTGTGCCTCAACGGTGCTTGACTGGCGCATGCCACTCAGCATCGTGCATCATTACGTGTCCCCGGACCATCCACGTCACATACCTGTAGCCCAAAGAGCCAGACAATGCACAAGTGCTCTTCATGCCATGGGCTTCAACACCAAGTACGTTTCACACAACTTGCGGCGTTCCCGATCTCCTGAATCTCAACAGGGGCTCCAAGCCTTCTAGACTTATGACGCTTGTTATACCTCGGACCCGAATTAGGCAGTCAGGAACAGCCATCATTCAAGCATAGGGGCTGCCCCCGGACTATGTACCGAGAGGCAGGGCATCTAGAGCTTGGTCTCTGGGCGAGATTAGCGATTCACGGGCACGTGGGTGGACTGCGCAGCCACGTCGTCTGGTGGGCTTTTCCACGTGAGGTGTTGGTGGACAGAGTTGCGCTGTCTCCTGCACGTGTGAAGACGCGTGCCAGCCTGCGCGAATGGCGTTTGCACACAAAGCCTATCGAGACGGAGTCGGATTCAACAGCTACCCAAGGGGCGTGTCTTTTTGGGTTCTCATCAAATAACAACCATACAGATCCTCCGATGCGGCTGGTCGTCAGTTATGGTTGGGATGGTCGGGACCTATACAAGCCCCTAGGTTTAGAGAAAAGGGACAGGTCGAAATCGGATCGGTTGGGGGATCTGCGTCTGCCGGTTGGATATGGTGCGTCCTCCTTCATCTCGTAACAGATTGCGCCCTCTTGAGGCCGGATACTGTTCCACTTGTCGGGTTCGTGCCTCTTGCAACGTCACCAAGCGTTTGCTCCCTTTAGAGTTTCACTCGGATGTTTGCCTGCAGCTTATCCGGCGAAATGTGTGCGAAGCACCAGGGAGCCGGCTTTGCCATGGGTGTCGCTTCACAGGAGATGGAGTTTTTGGAATCGGGAGCCGGGCTATATGGGAAGTTCACATACAAGTGCTAATCTCGACAGCATCTCCCGTCGATTAGGTGACATTCTCACACCACATTTGTCTCCAAGGTACATTATCCGACGAAGGAACCCGACCCCTTGATCCCCAGAAAGAGAGGGGAAAGGGGAGCCAAAGTTATAGCCTAATCAAATGCCAGATGCCAAATGCCACCTTTGAGGAGGGAAACGAAGGGTAGACGGCAGTGAGACGAGAAAGAGAGGGAACGAAGCAGAGCAAAGAAGGGCTCCCCCTTCTCGGGTGACGCAGCGTTCTTCGCGCCAGCCAGCAAAGCAAGCAAGCAAGCCACGTTCTTTGTCCAACCACACCCATTGGACCAAAAAAAAAGCCGTCCATGCCGGAGCAAGGGGCCACACACTGCAGCACAACTGCAGCCCTTTTGTCTTTATGCGATAAAACTCTGTATAGTATAGACGCAATTTCTGTTGTGTTGTTGTCATATGCAGGGAGGCAGCAGGGCTCTTTCTCGGCACTTTTGGGCTTTGATTTTTGGGCCCTCCTGTGGATGTTGAGTGGTGTAAGTGAGCATTAGATTGTTGCCGTTGTCTGTATCTCTGCAGGTGCCTTTAAGCTTTCTTGGGTCGACGTGCTTATTTCGACTTACCCTGGAATTGTGAGAGTGCGGTTCAAACCTAAACAGGCCGTGTGGTCCCTATTGAAGCCAGAAGGAGGAAACGGGGAAAGAGAACAGAGAATAAAAAGAGACTGAAATCAGAGAGGCTGCAGAATATGATGTTTTGTCGTTGGTCTGCTGCCCTATTCTCGGCGGCGTATTATAGGAGGCACCATGATGAGGTTCATCTCCTCAACGCAAATGCTATGTGACAACCGTACCCACAACCTGAGAAGTAAATAGTATGAAATATAATTGAAGCAAAAGAGGCATTCCTCAGGCAGTAAATATTATATACATATCTATTTCACACTTTGAGGAGGATTTGAATTTCTCGAATTTTATCCCAAGTCCACAGGGCGCTCATGACCAGACACTTCACAGCCGGCGTCAAGTTCATCAAAACATAATCCCCCTAAGATACCGAGCCCAGCGATGCAAAAACATGTTGGAACGGCGTGTTATATTTCCTTCAGAATTATCGCCTAGTATATCGTAGGAGTCGTAAAGCTAGCCCCTAACTACCTACGCACGTAGATACATATACGCATAAGCTTGATATAGTAGGTAGGTAGGCATGAAGCAGGCCCCCAGCCGTTTCCACCTTCAAATAACACAATCCATTACGAGTCCCCTCGTCTCTCCTCAAAGTCACTCGAATATCAAACACTCGAGACGAATCGATGAACAATTTCCCATCCTCACGTAGCTGAGGATAACTCAATGTAGTGTCTGCGGACTCGACACACACACACACACGTAGATAAGGTAGAGAATTTGAAAACGGACAAAATACGAAAGTATGTCTTCGTATTGGCTTGCTTCAATGCAATGTACATGTGGAAACATTACCCTTTCTCATAGAATGACCAGAAATTCGAGCCGGGAGAAAGAAATGATCGAGAACCAGACAGGAAGAAAGTCGTCAATGCAGATGTCGGCACGCTATGCTCAATGACAATTGGATGGTATCATGCCTCCCATAATGTCGTTGTAGTTGGAAAAACACAGAAAAGATGCTTCCACATGTGAGCAAGATGGGGGGTCAGAAGAAAAACTGTGGAGTAAAGCCCGCGTCCACGTCCATGCCCATATCAATCTCGGGCAGGCTGTCATCCTGCTTCTTGTCGCCAACAGCCCGAGCCTTGTCCGCCTTTCGCGCCTCCTTCAGCTCAGCGTCGACATCCCAAACCTGCAAAAAGTCGTCCATCTCGTTGAAGATGTCCTCCACAATGTCTGTGGACTCCTCCCCGCCGTCCCAGCCGCCACTCAGCTTCGCGGCCCCCGTCTCCGCCGCTTGCAGGCTCATTTGGGGGCTGTTTGAGACCTCAGTCCAGCTGGCGATCTTTGCTGCAGCGACGGGGGACTCCGGGCCGGGGCTGCAGGATCCATCTCCCGATGCGGTTGGTGCGCTCTGCAGTTGTGTGCCCTTGGAACGGTCAGCCACGGCAGCAAAGTGGTGACTGAACTTCGTGTCTCTCTCTTCGAGCGAATCAGAAGCGAGGCCGGTGGACGGCGGTGGAGGTGGTGAAACTGCCCGGTCCCTGCCTCGTGACGGCGATGATGACGTGCTCGTCTCTGACGAAACCTCCTCGCCGGCGCTGGCCGTCTCTTCATGCGGCAAGGGAGCCCAGGAGACCCGTTTCTTGGAAGCTGTGCTTCCCGACGCCCCCTTTTTGCCGGAGAGGAGGATGCCTCGTGAGGTACGACCGATACCGTTCGGTACTCCATCCCAGGAATAGCGGACCTGGCGGCGATGGCTGGGAGAAGGCGACATGAATGACGAAAAAGACGTAAAGGCAAACTGCGGCTCCGGTGTGGACGGTCTCTTCAACACCTCGTTGGGGGGCGGAGGCATTTCTTCAGAAGGCCCCTGATGTGTTTCAACGCTTTGCGGTGGTAAGGCGAGAGTTTCACCGGAGTCAACAAGGCCGACTGTTTGCTCCTGCTGCTCCTGCGTAAGGGCACAGTCGTCCGTCATAGGTCCTATTGGGTCAGACACATTTGGCTGTTCTGACGTGGCTCCGGCCGCCTGCATTTCAGGCGTGCCGAGATCCGCGTCTGCTATGGGAAGAGAAGGCTGAGACTCGGTAGGAAGTTCCTCTTGAAGATCAATTGGCTCTACAGAGATGTTAGGAATCTCTTGGCTCTGGAATATACCCTCCCTCTCTGTAGGCTGCGTGACTTCCGGTAGCGCAAGGCTGGAAGAGGGGAGAGTTGATGAGGATGCAGCATCGGGGGCTACATCACTCTGCTGGACTTTGTCGACCTTGGCTGAATCAACTTGGGGAGTGGAGGCGGCGGATGCAGAATCGGGAGACACATCACTCTGCTGGACTTTGTCGACCTTGGCTGAATCAACTTCGGGAGTGGAGGTGGCGAGTACTTCGTCCAGACTAGGCTGTGATGTTGGGACGTTGACACTTGTCGTCGGCGGTGACGACCTCTCGTTTGCCTCCTTGACAGCGGCATTCTCCTTTGACTGTTGGCTGTCTTCCGTGCGCAGATGGGACCTGTTTGCACTCGATGCTGACGACCTGAGCGGCGATGACATATAAGATCGCACGGCCTTCTTGAGCGCGGGTCGTGAGTTGATTCTACCATTTCGAGGGCTCAAGGACTGAAGAGCCGATGACTTGGGGAAGTTGTTGGTCTTTGTAAGTCTAGAATCCTTGGGAGACTTGGTAACTTCGTTCTGGCTGGCGGCGGGCTGTTGTGAGCTTGAGCGAGCTGTAATAGTAGAGCCAGGAGACGGGCGGTCGACCCCTTCAGCTTCATCGTATATTATGGGATGTGTCACTTGTCGAGGTGGTGTGGCGCGCATTGGCTTGACATGAGCATTGAGCCTTTCGTGGCTGGGTTTCTGACTGCGCATGGAATCATCCACGGCGTTGCGGGCTGTGGTTGCTTCGTCTAAAGTTAATACACGCTCTTCACCATCAGAACGGGAAGCGGTAGCTGCACGCAAACTCGGATCTGGAGTGCTATTGGAATGATTCATGTCGTGCACATCATCGGGTTTGAGTGGCGGGAGCTCCTGCTCCTGCTCCTGCTCCTGCGATTGGGCCTCTGGCATCGTCGTATTGCCGTCAGTACCGCAGCTATGGTCATCATCCGCATCGGGCATATCATGGTCTGAAATGCGCGAATGTCGTTTTGGAGTTTTGGATGGGGACAATCCAGTCATAGATGGCCAGCAGCCGGGCGATGAGGCTGGGGGAACCGCCCGCTTGGTGGGAGTCTGAGCCGAAGACATGGAGACGGGAGACAGGGCTCCAAACAAGCTTGACCGAGGAGGTGGAGATGAGAAAGACGAGGGTGGATTCAGTCTTCGTCGCACCGGCTCGTGGGGCGGGATTTTCCAGGGCGACAGACCCAGACTCCTTGAGGGCGAAGCGACTGATTGACTGGTAAGGAAAGCTTCACTGTCGTCGTCATCGAAAACAATATCCTCGTCGCTCGATAGGTCTTGCCTTGGAAGTTTGGATGTAAGTTCCCGAATGTGAGCATATATGGAATTGCGCTCATCATCCTTGGTATTTGTGCGTTGCTCCTCGGGCTTTGATTCTGTAGCCCGACGTCCTGGAGTGGCGGGAGTGCTGATGTTGATCTCCGTTGGTTCAGCTTTCCGACGCTTTTTCGATGCGCTGTTCGAGCCAATGGACGACTTTGATCTCTTCTTCCTCAGCTTCCGCGAAGGCGAACTCGCAACCCAGGGGTCAATGTCATCTTTGGTCAAGGTCAGGGACGCCATGTCATCTCCCCAGCCATCCTCGACAGCGACTTTGGATCGGAGCCGTGACGGCGTCGCAGTGAAAGGAGCCTGCTTAAGGCTTTCCGGACTGGGAAGGGCACACTCGGCGGTTTTGAGAACCTCTATGGCCTGCATTTCGGTAGAGGCAGAGCCAGAAGCAGAGGCAGAAGCAGACGTTGCAGGCCGCGTTGGACCAGTGCTTTGAGATCCCAGGCTTGCGGACTCCAGTCGGGGCTGCGAATGAGCGGTGCGATTCTTTGACCGCCACGGATTGACCCAGCCGGATGCTTCGTCGAAGGGGCCCTTCAAGCTCGCGGACAGCAGAAATGGAACGCTGCCGGAGAGAAACCTCTGCCCGGCAGCCTCGTACCGCTTCCTCCGTTCCGCTGCATTCTCGTAGTCTTCGTCCTCGGACCCCTCAAAGTACACGTCTCCCGATGGGAGGACGGCCTCGCAGTAGATTGAGCCTCCTCGCACCGTCGCGGCCATGATGGCGGTGCTAAGGCATCAACGGGTTATCGAAGGGATGCGTGCGGCATCAGACTCACAACACCGCGGGCACCGGGCCAAGGGATGGCGACAAGCTCCTCATCTGCGTCTCACTCTGGGCTGGTCGAGTGTCGACGGTGGCTGACGCAAGGGCAGGCGACGGCAGTTGTGGGATTGAAATCGGTGCAAGCTTCAAGGTGAGTTGAGGTAAGTCAAGCTCTACCTTTAGGTGCCTTAGCTAAGCCCGCTTTCTCGCGATCCGCCCATGACGAAAGACGCGTCCCGCGCGGTCACGTGAGCCCGCGTAAAGAGCGGAGCTCTCCCTGATCGCTGGCGAGCTGCAGCAATGGAAGCATCCATGCATGGAGCTTTTCCATGTCATTTCTGCGCTGCATCTGTCTGCTACTCCTTTTTCTGCCTGCTGTGCATATAGGGGATACATATCTTATGTAAGGATACATTTTAAAAAGGAGTCAACACTACCTATGGACCAAGAATACGGCAACTCTCTATTTGATGGGGCGCAAACTAGATGACAGCTCCGACTGGCGAGATTCCGGCAATCTTAGAGCTCTTTACCTCATGGATCATAGCCTTGTCTCGCTCCATCTGCCAGAAGATACCTACCTAAGGTGAAGTACCTACAGAGCGTACCGTAAAGTACTGAGAGCTGCACGTGATCTGCGACACAGTTGGCACGGCAACCCCCTCGCACGGCCAATGAGCAACCCTGTTTGTTTTGTCGCGCGCATCATCGCTTCCCTCTCTTCCCGTATGTACAAGTACGGAGCAATACCGTTAACGAAGCGCTCCCGACCGAATCCCCTGCATGCGCTCCCATGCGACCAGCTCCCGCATCTTCAGCCTGCATTTTATCCTCTCTCGACATTTGACGCCGCCATTTCGGCCGTGTCCGCGCCCCGACTGCGCCGAGTATTTCTTCCCTCTGCGCGACCCGACGGCAGTGCGCGCGCATCGCCAGTAGCTTCACTTGTCTCACTTCCTGCGTCTGCCGCCGCTCTGCCTCTTTCCCCCTGCCTCGACGCGGACCCCGCATAGCCTTTTCCCAGTATCTCTACAGCACCTCCATCTACCTATGGCGTGAGCATCTCATCCCCTGTTAGCAGCGTCTCTCCCGGCCGTCACCATGTCGTCGTCGCACGCCTGGCTGGACTCGCTGACCGAGGACTGGGTGTCGGAGCGAGGATCCTCGCCCGCGCCGCTTCCCCTCGTCAAGTCGACCAAGAAGAGCCAGCCGTCGCCGTCGCCGAAAGTTACACCGAGTCGCATACCGCGCTGGAGGCATCCGGGCGTCGTCGCAAAGCCGCCGCAGGACAAGAGCATGACGATTCTGGAGGGCGATCGAAGCTCCGAGGATAACAAGTCGCCCAAAAAGCGCCTGCTCAAGTTCGCAAAGGATCGCAAGCCGTCGCAGAAAGGCAACTCTGGACGCACCGTCTCCTCCACGACCGGCTCCGTCGTGGTGCACAAGAACGCCCGGCAGCGAACGCCTGCCGCCCGCGGGCGATCCGAGACGCCTGAGTGGAAGCGACGATTGGTGCACGGCAAGCTTGGATATGGCGAGCAGCGCGACCTCTTTAGCTCGGCGGCTGTTGGCCTGCAGGACATGTTCAAGCCGCCGCCGTCAAGCGAAGCCGACATCGACTCGCCCTCTCCCAACCTCGACTCTCCTTCCCTCAACTTCGAGTCTCCGTCGCCCAATCTCGAGCCCCCTTCTCCTCTGCCTAGTTCGCCGCTCCCCAATCTCGGCTCTCTACACCTCGAATCCCCCGCCACTGCAGATTTATACGACACCGATCTGCCATCGAGCCCGCCAGGGCAAAACAACCCGACGAATACTTTTGACCCCGACCAGGAGCTGAACGCCGACGAGGAGGAGGACGGTGACTTTTCCCCGAACCAGGTCACACCGAGTCCGAGCCCTAGGAGGCCCCCGCGGGATATCAGATACAAGCTCAACGTTGAGGATGACCAAAACGACCACTCAGACGCATCCTTTCTGAGTAGTGATAGCCCTGTCAACCCCCCGGCTCCCCCCACGCAACAAGAGGTGGAGGACGGGGCGGCAAAGGAAGATAGCCAAGAGCCTGAGGAGCCTGAGGAGCCTGAAGAGTCTGGAGAGGAGGAAGGGGCCAGACAAGACGAAGGCGCAGCCACTCAAGACGGCAGCTACCTCGACATCCCGTCCTTGGTTGAAGGCGTATCTCGGAAAGCCAGTGGCCAGAGCTATACGCGAAACGAAGACTTCAGCCCCATCCTGATCGGCAAGCGCAGCGACGAGGACGGAAAAGTCGAGTTCACCCCCCTTGAGATGCCGACGGAAGAGCTGCGAGAGAAACTCGAAAGACTGCAGCTCAATCAGATGATTCTGGACCCATCGCACAATGCCTCCGACAGCGCGGTGGATGCGAAGCCTGTCAAGAGCGACGCCGGTGACGAATCCTCGATCAAGTACCATTTTGACACCTCGTACGGAAGCAATGATTCACCCGAGGGATCTCTGCAGCACCGCAGCTTGAGTCCTGATTTGGGCGAGGATTGGTCCGAGATGCTGCCAGAGGACTCTCTGCAGGCAAGCACGCCGAAACAGTTTCCAACACTTCGAACTCAGGACGCCGATTCAAACGTGATCGATTCGTTCTTCGACAGCCCCAATGTTCCAAACGCACCATTTCCAAGCCCTGACAAGAGACAAATCCGCGAAACGAGCAACCAGTCCAACACGAGCCCCCTGAAGCTATTTGGGCCGTACGACACGTTTACCAACCAGACCTTGCTGCGACGCATCAGTCAGTTTGAAGAGAGCTTGTCTGGTATGAACTCGCGAGGAGACCATTCGCCTTCCACGCCCAGCCGCGACCCTAGTAAGAAACGAGTCGACCGTACCTCCGGGGCGCAGAGGTATGTCAGCCATTTTGGGGCTGGTGAGCTGGAAGGGTATGAATTCACCAACGACTTGTCTCACTCGCCCGCCGAGCATTCCAGCCTCCTTTTCAAGGAGAAGACGACTCCATTACATCCTCCCTTGGCCGCCAAGGGACCCCTCAAACTCGTTCCCCCGTCATCTTGGCTCCACGACGACGTTTCCCTGCATGTGCACAGGAGCCGCCGCAAGAGCAGTTCGCAGACTCCCTCGGTCGACGCTGGTGATGAAGAATACGATTCCATGTCTAGCTCACCAGCCAACTCCGTCAGCTCGCAGGATGAAGCCTACGACGAGTCCTGGGCCGCAAAGCGGGATTATGGATCCGAAGGCAAGCGGCCCAGAGCGTCTCCCTCCAAGCATCCGACACCAAAGCGTCGCCGAACGCTCCATCGCTCCGATATAGCTTTTGGCAGCGACGGTCGCAAGTCAATCGTGCCAAAGCTGCCTCGCCCTGGCTCGAAACTGCGCAGGCGCTCTCAAGCGGAGCGCTCAAACTCCGTCGATCTCAAAGATGCAGACCGACTGTCGAGGCGCCAATCCCATTCTTCCGCTCACACCTCCAAGTCGGTTCAGGATGACGTCTCTCAGGGGAGGGCGCGCCGCTCGCCAACGAGGTCGTCGATTCAGGAAGAGGATGAGCCAGATAGCCCCGGTACCACTAGCGAGCGCAAGCCGTCCATACGGACCCAGGACTTTGTAGACCAAGCTGCCCAGATCATGGCCATGATCCGCAACCAGGTCAGTCAGCCGGGGCTATCTAGTCTTGAGGAATCCGAGTTGGAGGCTGGGGTTGCCTCGCAGAATGCTACAATGGAGGAATCCGACGGCTCAACGGCCGAGCCCTTCTCGCGACCGCCCAGTCGAGACGGGAAGCCGATACCCAGACAGGCCCGACAGCAGGAGGACCCCGAACTGGTGAAACGGCTCAAGAAGTACCAGGAGATGAGTGACATGGGTGACGTGATCTCCTCTTCAATGAGGTCCATGGGCCTTGCAAAGGACGCAATTCGCGCGGCCAAAGAGGTTGAACGCATGGTTGACCGAGCCAGCCGCATTAGAACAAATGGAAACGGCGGCGGCGGCGGCGGTGCCGGCGGTTCGAATTATGATTCCGCGAGTGAAACGACGAGCCCGGTCCACGACTTGTTCTCGAGCACTTCTGCTCGCTCTACCAGCCATCTGTTTCCCACCTCTTCGTCTCGAGGCTCCGAATCGCGGAAAATGATTGCCCCCGAGAGCGTTTCTCACCTGATTCCGGACAAGATTGGCGGCATGTATCTGGACAAGCAGAACAATATCTGGATCCGAAACAAGGACTCCAAGGCTTCTCTGCAGTCTCACAACTCAGGGTCCGACGACAGCGAGGAAGATCCGTTTGCCAACATTCCGGACTTGTCCGTTGACATGACGGAAGAGATGCAGCATCTGAAGCAGACCCCTCGCGGCCGCGAAGATATGGCGAGCAGCAAGGGCAAGACGTCTCGCCACAGCTCGGCCCAAACGCACTCGCTGAAGAGTTATACAACTCTGGCGGCGTATGAGCCGCTTGACCCCGAGGTAGCGGCAAGGGCCAGGGGAGAGATTGAGAAGCTCGATGCCCAGCCTGGCGAGAGCTCCAAGAGTGCCGATGACGGAGGAAGCCGGTTGCCTGTCCTCAAGGCCAAGACGAGCAGCGATGGGCTGTCGTCAAAGCGTCGCAACATTACGATATCATTCACGTCGCCCATTGCCTCGATCATCCTGGGCGTGCTTCCTGAGGATATAGAAGGCCTGGAAGACGACCCCGTGCCCGGTGAATCATCCGAGTCGCCTCCGCTCCACGCAGCTCAGTTTGGCGGTTCCAAAGTGGTTACGCCGGACCCTCTGCGGACCATCCGCGCCACGTCCATGTCTTCTGGCAAGTTTACGCCTCGGCCGGTCTCGCGAATTGACGAGCAGGATGAGGAGAGCACGGTGGAACTGCCGAATCAGAGTCGCAATCGGAGCCAGCACCAGCAGACGCCAGCCCAGAAGGACCGCCATCTCAGCTTCATCGGTGACAATACGATGATGAGTCTCAAATCGCTGGAAGGGGGCTCGGGTTTCGGGTTCCTCATGAGCACTCCGGCGCACGCTGCCGTCTCGCTCAAGGCTGACGACAGTCTCATGATTGGCCGCAACGTTGGAAAGCTCTCGCTAAGCCCGCTGTCCGAATTCTCCATGAACAACCACGACAAGTCGTTTGGGCTCGAGGTGAGCTACGTCATGGGACAAAGGCGAATGGCAACGGGCGACGGGTCCAAGAAGGTCATGTCCATGACGCTGCGCACACTTGTGGAGAAGCTCTCCGAGGCGCAGCCGCACGAGCCGTACTGGGAGGATATGACCTCTCTCACCCTCCAGGACAAGCAGCTGACCAGCCTGCACGGCCTCAACAAGCTTTGCTCAAGGATCACCACGCTGGACGTGTCGAAGAACTCACTGGGCCACCTGGAGGGCACTCCTGAAGGCGTGCGACAGCTCAAGGTGTCGAACAACATGCTGACGGAGCTCACCTCATGGGACCATCTCATTCACCTGCAGTACCTTGACATCTCCAACAACCAAGTCAAGAGCTTGTCGGCGTTGAAGAGACTCATTCACCTGCGGAGCTTGCGGGCAGATAACAATCTGCTGACAAGCCTTGATGGGCTGGATACCCACGATGGCCTGCTCACTCTCAGAGCACGCAACAATCTGATTGAAGAGCTCGACTTTTCCAACATTGAGTGGGGGCGCTTGATGGAGCTCGACGTGGCCTCGAATAAGATTTCGTCGGTCAAAGGTCTTCATCTGCTGCCTTCGCTTTCCAATCTGGACCTTTCCGACAACCTCCTCGAGACGCTCGTGTTTGACAAGGTCAACAAGACGCTGCGCAAGCTCGACATTAGCGACAACGATATCGAAGACTTGGACATTCGGCACCTGGGTAGCCTGCAGACGCTCCACGCGGATCGGAACCGCATCAGCCACATTTCTGGTTTCCGCCACGTCCGCCGGATGGACAGCCTTTCGTTGCGAGAACAGCGAGGCGACGCGCCGCTTGATCTGAGTTTCTTGATCAGTGCCTGTGAGATACGGAAGCTGTTTCTGTCTGGAAACTACCTGGGTTCGTTCCAGCTGCAGGCCGACTTCCTCAACCTACAGCTGCTGGAGCTGGCAAACTGCGGGCTGGAGGTGTTGCCCGACGAGTGTGGGCAGCTGATGCCGAACTTGCGGACGCTGAATCTCAACTTCAACGCCATTCGGGATCTGTCATCCTTGCGGTTCATCCCGCGACTGAAGAAGCTGCTCGCGGCGGGGAACCGCCTCTCAGACACGGTGGTGGTGACGGAGCTTTTGACCGATTTTCCTCACCTTACGGAGCTGGATCTGCGGGATAATCCCATTACCCAGGGCTTCTATCCGCCGGTTCAGATGCTCATTAGCCCGGATAAGATGGGCAGCGCCGACTCGTTTGTGATGCCAGACGCAGACATGGATCGAGACGAGACTTTTGCCAAGCGCCTGGACGAGACTACGAGGCTACGTCGTCGTCTTCACGAGGTGGTGTACGTTGCTAGCTGCAAGCGCCTCCGCAGACTAGACGGCCTGACGATTGTGAGGGAGAAGACGCTGGCCAAAGACGTGCTATTGCAGAGGCTCATTGACGATGGGCTTGTACCAGAGCTGGAGGACACGCTGGTTGGCGAGTCTGAATCTGCGCAGCAACACCACGGAGCGGCTCCATCGCCGTCAATCAGCACGACATAGGGGCCTGCTGAAGAATGTGGCGAACTGATGAAGTACAGCCCAGTGGTACGCTGAGGGTAGTTTTGCCTAGGGCATTGACGAAGGGGGAGGAGTCTTACAAAAAGGGGATGAACTAAAAGTAATGATAATCTTTTGGCTTTCTTTGCTACTGTTTTTTTTTGGCTGGGCGTTATTGGTAACTTGGTTTACCACGAGGGAGGAGTACATTTGGATTCGGTTCTGCATGGCATTGGCATGTCATGACAAGAGCGGGTAGGATAAGGGAGCCTCTAGCTCCGACAGGTGGCGTTTCTCTTGATTTCTTGTCTCTTTGGCTGTGTTTCAAAAGGGCACGAGGGCTGGGGTTTTTGGGGCGATGATTTTCTGGCCTTTTCTTACTGTTGGCGGCCCTTGATGGAAAGGAAGTTGTTTTCTTTCCTTCTCTTTTTTTTCTGTGTCGGATCTTGGCTTGATGATCCGGGAGTTTATTGTCTTTTTGTGTAAGAGTCTTAGAAGGGGATTTGGGTCCAAATGATGATATCCATACCTAGCACCTTTTTAGTTGTTAATCTTCTTTTTGCCTCTTTTTTTTACGAGGCATATACCGTGTTTTCATCTGTTTATTCTGTTGATATTCTTATTCCTCCTCCTGGTAAAAGTTGTGTTGTTGTAATTTTTGGTGCGGTTGGGAGTTGTGTCAAGGGGTGTTTGAGGAGAGAGAGCAATGCGTGTGTTGCGTTTCATGGAAGGGCGGTGGGACAGAGACGTTATTTGGAGAGAATTGTAGGGATATATGCTCAGAGGTGTTCTGATCAAAGATGGATACTTGTGCGAAAAGCATTGATTGTGATAATATATTCTATTCTCTTGATGAATAGTGGGATATTTGTTGTTGAAGGCTTGGTATCACATGTGAAGAAGATGGTGAGAGTGGGCATTCCCTTGACGCAGCTACCAAATATGGCTTCAGGGACGTGCATAAGAGGTACTAATTGATAGGACTGAGATGCACTTTGTAAATGTGGATGTTTCATTGGATGCTTCAGTTGGGTGCTAAGGCTGGATGACGATGATGATGGGAGTGGAGTGTGAAGGTGTTGGCGTGACTCGTTTGTATGGGCGGGTGATTTGATGGGACTGGATGGGAGAGGAAGATGTGGGGGTGCTTGTCATGAGTGTTTTGTGGGTTGAAGGTGTCTGAAGATGCATCTCAAGGTAAAGGGCTTGCATGTGAAGTGGCAGTAGGAGTGATGGCTGCTTGTGCCTGATGGTGATGAGTATATGGTATGATTGCCTGGCAGGCAGCCGTTTGGGGTTTTGTACGACTGGCACCCGATTCGATCAATGCAGAGTCTCGGGCGTCATTCTCACGCAGTTGGGCTTCAAACGCTGGGAGTTAGTGGTACAAGCCGTCTCAGCTTGAGCACCAGTTCTTTAATGAAGGTAAGAGTCATATAGAAACTGCGTGTGATGGCAGGAAATGAACCCAATCTGTCTAATTCGTATTTAAGCGAGCCTTTTTTTTTCAACTCGAATGAGAGAAATGAAGTAAAGCAACAGCGCTGTGATTCGGTAAAAGTATTCCGGGTCCTGCTCTGGGCTCTCGTGGCGTCTGACGTCTGCCAGCATATGTAATCCCCAAGGTAGTGAGAAGATCACCAAGATGAGAGAGAGGAAAAAAGAGAAAATATGGAGAGAAGAGAAAAGAAGCTCGTCAGTAGCTCGAAGCGCCATGTCATGACTTTCGCCCCTCGTCCCGCCTTTCGCCTTCCAACGTACCTCAACAGCTCCTAGATTGTTTGTACCTGACTTTACTCGTTCATCTACCGCCTCAGACAAACAAAAATTAACATCACGAGCTGCACATTCTTGCCGGCTTCACATGAGACATTTCCATTATTGTTAGGAAAGGCAAAAAACAAGGGTCCTTTTAGAATCATTCCTCCCTCGTCTTTGGTTGAATTCTTGCTACCAACTTAAGGTACATCCATCCTGGACCCTGGATCGGCCGCTATCTTGCCTTAGCTCTGGGCTGCTTCTCCCCCCCCAGCAAAAGCGACGACCAGCTTCTCCCCCATTCATCATCGCCATGCCCCTCTGCTGCGTCTAAGGGCTCTGCATTCCTCCGGCTTCGAGTCACGCCCGCGCTCTTGTTTGTTCTTGTACTCGGCTTCTTCTTTTCTCTGTAACAGCTCCAAGTCCCAAGACGACAGCATCAACTCGGACGACTTCATCGACATCAACCACCCAAACCCCAACATCGTCATCGTCATCGACACCTCATCGACATCGACATTATATCCTCACCACCATCGACCGCGCCGGCCAGAGCGTCACACAGCGACTCCCGGGAGCCCGCGGCGGCCCTCGCGCGACAGTAGGAGCATGGACCAGCCCGACTCGCATGTCGCTCCCCGGCTCGAACGCTCCGTCTCGCAGTCGAGCAACGTCTCGTACCGCTCGCACCGCAGCGTCCGCGCCGGCAAGGCCCGTCCAGGCCTGCTCAACCACCACCACCTCAGCAGCTCCGCCAGCAGCATCGCCGAGAGCGACAAGTCCCTCACCAGCTTCCCCAGCTTCTCGCCCGAGCTGCCCGCCACCGACCGCTTCGCCGACGGCTACAACGGCCACGACCACGATCACGATCGTGACCACGACCATGACAACCCCGACCACAACCAGCTCAAGGCCGCCATCCGCCAGCCCGACAGGCCCGCCCGCGTCAAGGCCCTCAGCGGCGCCAGCGCCTCCTCCATCGTCGACAGCCTGACCTGGCGCAACTCGGCCCGCGAGGCCCTCTTCGAGGATGCGCCCCTGTCGCAGACGGTCCCCGGCGCCCTGCACAAGGCCGACGACAAGCACCTCGAGCGCCTGATTGCCAGGAACGGCGCCGTGTCGCTCGTCAGGCAGATTGCTGGCGACCTTGCGCAGCGGGACGCCCAGATCGCCAACCTGCGGCGGCGCGCCGACGAGCGCGAGCGGGCGCTGCGCAAGATCATACGCGAGTGCGGCCTGTCCAGCCTCGAGCTGGAGACGAGGCTCAAGGTGGTGGAGAGCGAGCTGCGCAGCAACGGGCACTTCCAGCGGGACGGCGGCGGCCTGAGCGACCTTATGAGCGACGCCATGCGGGACACGGTCACGGAGAGCGCGTTTGGCGAGACGGACGTGGCTGGCGGTACGATTCGGGCCAGCAGCGTCGCCTCTGCGCCGGGGAACAGCTCGGGAAGTCCAAAGGGAGCTGGCACGCTCAAAGGGTGGAAGGACTATCTCTGGGGCGGCACATCTAAGAAAACGTCCTTGAGAGACGGTTCCAACAGGTCGACTGTCATACGATCACATTCGAGCCTCGGCCAGCGACCGCCGCTGCAGGACGACCTCTTCGAGCCTCCGACCCAGGCGACCAGCAGCCCCGGTAACAACAGTTCCAGCCGGCCGTCTAGCATACATTCGGCCTCCACGCCCGAGCGGAAATCCATCGCCAGCCTAACGCTGCGGCTCGTTGCCGGCGGCGCTGTTGCAAGTCGCGAAGCCGAGGCCAGGGGTCGTGCCGCGAGCGGTGCTGCACGGACAGAGGCGGCTAGGACGGGGTCCGTTGCCAGCAACCGCACCAGCCGCTCGTCGCGCGCCGTGTCTGTTGCCGGCGGCCCCAAGGCGCTCATGGCTATGGGCCGGTCCACGCCGTCGACGGCCTCGGCCAGCGCCAAGCTGCAGACTCAGGAGGTGAGAGGCATCGGCTCCGGCAGCTCACCCGGCTCGTCCTCTCTGCGGCCCGATAACTTTGGGCCCGTCGAGATGGACGCCATCCTGCCTCCCGAATCCCAGCCCCCGACGCTGACGCAAATGTACAACAACTACCCCAACAGCGAGTACCTCACGGACCGGTTCGGCTTCATATACGACCAGCGGCGCAAGAAGCGGCAGCGAGAGGCCTCGCAGATGGCGCACAACATCCGCAACGGCGACCGCCGAGAGATGCTGGGCAACGGCAACCGGGCGGGCATCGTGCCCAACGTCAATGACGACCCGCCAAGTCCCAAGATGAGTGTGTCGAGCGACCCACGGCCCGGCAGCCCCAGCTCGCAGGAGGAGAGAGCTCCTGGTGAGGACAAGGCGAAGCGCTGGCAGGACTACCTCAAGATTGCGACGTTTCCCACCGAGCTGCTGAGCCACACGCCGGGCATCAGCGCCACGGCCGTGTCCGTGACGGAGGGCACCGACGACCGGGCCAGCACCACGTCCAGCCAGCGGCTTGTTGAGCGCTCGGCGCGGTCGCCGGCCATCACGCCGACCGAGTCGGGACTCGTGCCCCTGGCGAGCACCACGACAGCCATTGACAATGAGACGACGCTCACGCAGCCGCCGTCGGAGCAGCAACAGCAGCAGCAGCATGACTCAATGTCAGGGATGCTCGTCAAGGAGGATGCTGAGCCAGTCAAGCTGCTCCTCCAGCAGCTGAGCGACCTTCACGACTCCCTGCAGCGGGACAAGACGGCGCAGTGGAACGAGTTCCTGCGCAAGGTGAGGGCGGAGAGGCACCGCGAGGGCGAGGCCGCCATTGCCGCGGCCACGGCGGCGGCGGAGGCCCGGTACGAAAGTCCGGGCATCATCCTGCCCGAGGCCCGGGTGGCGGACGGCGAGATGATTGGCATCTCCAACCTGGGCAACAAGGGCAAGGTCGGGCGGGCCAAGTGGAACGGCTTCAAGGCGCTGGTGCTGGGCGGCATCCCCGTGGCGTACCGCGCAAAGATCTGGGCCGAGTGCTCCGGGGCGGCGGCGCTGCGCATCCCGGGCTACTACGACAGCCTGGTGGCGCAGAGCGGCGAGGGCGACGACGCGGCGGTGGTGAGCCAGATCAAGATGGACATTAACCGGACGCTGACGGACAACATCTTCTTCCGCAAGGGGCCCGGCGTGCAGAAGCTCAACGAGGTGCTGCTGGCGTACTCGCGGCGCAACAAGGACGTGGGCTACTGCCAGGGGATGAACCTGATTGCGGCCAACATCCTGCTGATTACGCCCTCTGCCGAGGACGCGTTTTGGATCCTGGCGTCGTTTATCGAGAATATCCTTCCGCAGGGGTACTATGACCATTCGCTCATCTCGTCGAGGGCGGACCAGCAGGTGCTGCGGCAGTATGTCCGGACGGTGCTGCCCAAGCTGTCGGCGCACCTGGACTCGCTGTCCGTGGAGCTCGAGGCGCTGACGTTCCAGTGGTTTCTCTCCGTCTTCACGGACTGCCTGTGCGCGGAGGCGCTGTTCCGCGTGTGGGACGTGGTGCTGTGCACGAATGACGGGAGCAGCACTTTTCTCTTCCAGGTCGCGCTGGCGCTGCTGAAGCTGAATGAGAGCAATCTCTTGCAGTGCGACACGCCGGCGGCGGTGTATACGTATATCAGTCATCATATGACGGAGCATGCGATTAGCATTGATGGGTTGATTCAGGCGAGCGAGGGGCTGAGGAAGGTTGTGAGGAGGGAGGATGTGGAGGCGCGGAGGGCGAAGGCGATTCAGGCTGAGAGGGAGGGGTTGGGGTTGAATAAGAGGGATGGTGGTGGTGGTGCGTCGAGTGCTGAGGCGGAGGGGGATGGGAATGGGGGTGAGGAGTAGTAAGGGGGGATGAAGCTGGTATTGTCCTCCAGGTGATTGAGAGGAGAAGGGAAGAGTTAGAGGTTTGAAGGGGGTTTTTGGAGGAGTGTTGAATATGATACCCATCACATTTGTAGTCTGTGTTGCTTTTTCTAGTGGTTTTGCTTGTTGCTTTGCACTTCTTTAGAGTCACGCGTGGGGATAGAAGGTTGTTGGTTTGACAGATGGCAAAGCATTTTTTTGGAACAAAGAGGAGGAGGGGTTTTGAAGAAGATGGGTTGGGATACATGAAACATTGTCATAAATGGCATGGCATATGTTGAGATTGATGAGTCTGTCTTTGTAGGATAAAGAGTGTCAGTCATGTTGTTTGCTGTGATGTGAGTGTGTGGATATCATGTTTATGATACAAGTTGTAGATGTCTGGTGTTTACAGACATTTGTAGGTAGAATGATCGAGGTGCGCATAGATGATCTTGTTGGTGAGGAGACGGTATTCAGTGAGTAAATTCATCATCCCGTTGATCCCTTAACATGATTGTTGCCCTCTGTAAGAGTATGACCTCCTGTTCTTTAATACTACCGCTAATATCCAGCACATGGTTGAGGAGATGGCAAGTCGATTCTGGCTTGACGTATCGATGGCTGTGTCTGCGCTGCCAAAGCTTTAGATGGTCGTAGAGTTGAACCTGAAGAATTGGTTTACGGGACTGAACTTTCAAATGATTGAAGTCTGTGCTACTGATGAAGCCAGGACGATGGACGGTTGTGGTGAACGTTGCTGCGACAGAGAGAGACGAGAGACGAGGTTGTATAGAGACAGGTATATTGCCTCTATTCCACCTCCTTAGTTAGTCACGAGAATATTTGGGTTAATTGTGCTACCGGCATGAACTTAGCTACACGGGCTGACTCGTATATAAACAATCATCACAGGTAGGTACTATTCATAGGTAAGTACGCTCAGCGATGGAGGTTATGATTTCTCGATACATACTACACTGTCTAAGTTGTAAGTGATATATTCGATATCTACCTAAGTAGCCAACCTGTTCTGAACCATGATTCTGGAACCTCCCAAGTCATCAGGAAAGTAGCCTCTATCTAAGCTACAGGCACCAGAGTGCACTATTATACAGCATACGCCTCTCGGCAAGACACTGTCGTCAGATCGTTTCAGAAGACTGTGCAGTAATTTACTTGATAAAGCAGCAGTCACTGTAGCACACTTTAAAGACAGCATCCAGCAGCGTAGATCGTGTGACGGTCACTACGTTGTATACAATATACGCACTGCGTCAAAAGTACGGTGAAGGAGCTGTGGTAGCCTCGACGTTTACTGGCAGAGCTGCGTATACTGTAGACGACAACTACATAGTTTTGCAATACTTTCAGGTAATAGGCTTGGGAACAGACCCTCTATAGGCACTGTCCTCCCGTTGTTTTTGGTTTGCTCAAGAGCATGGATTGTTGTGAGGTCACGCAAACTTTGATAATCGATTGATAATAGATAGAGGGATGAATGAGTATGGGATTTATTCGGCAAGCTGGAATACATAACAAGAGCAGTCTTTCGAAAGAACACCGTCACGTTTTAATAGCAATGGATAATTGCCTTCCAGAAAGTACATCCAGTCATTAATCAGGTAAGTCGGCAAGTTCAATCTTCTAAGGGGACTAGAAGCAGTTGATTGTATCCGACTGGGAAGCTCAAGGTTTGTCAATCCAAAGCATCAAGCCATCGATCGATACGGTTCTTGCAGACGAGAACAAGGATGGCATGGCACGAATCACCATCGGTTCTGAACGCACTTGCTGCTTGGTGTAACCTGTTTGCGCTTTGACTCTCCCTGACTGGGTTGATGCTTACACTTGCTGGAGTTATTGATTTGAGACGCTTATTGATGACACTTGTGTAGATTGCCATTCTACTAATGTGTTTAACTATCCTGATCCAGTTGCCCCTTCGAAGATGAATCCAGAATACTGAACTAACCAGAACAGGAGTATTCCCTAGTAATGCCTGTATAGAGCTTTACTCTATCCACGACGCCAGACAACGCCTCAACCCTACCACCTGCCATTAAGATAACCCTACCACCTGCCATTAAGATAACCCTACCACCTGCCATTAAGATAACCCCCAATTCCAAATCCGAAACTCATAGAGCAACTTACATCCATTTCTCAATGTTGTCAATGCCGTCAATGTATGCAAGTGCCACATCCCCCCATGCCTGGGCCACAGTAGGAGACACCTCCTCCCGAATCTCGCATTCAACATCAAGCAGGTTGCGAGCCCCCATCATGATCTTCAACTGCGTCGCAAAAGCATGCGCTTCCCTGAACTTGAGGGTGCCCGGCTCCACGGTGATGGCCAGGACGGTCTGCCACTCCGCATCATTCCTGGTGGTGTAGTGGAGGATGGTCATGGCCCTGAGCCGTTGCTCGGACAAGACATCGAGGATCTGGTCCATCAAGATCACCCTCTTGTCGTTTGGGTCGGGGGAGAAGAAGGTCCTCAGGAGGTTGGGGTGGGTCTCGTTGGTGACTGGGAGGGAGATGCGAGCGGAGAGTTCCCACTCGTTGGTGCTGGTGCGGGCGATGAGCTTGGGGCCGGGAGAGATGCCGTCGTAGTAGTACAGGTGAGCCTCCTCGGGGCTTGGGGCAGACGCTGCAGCGATTTGCATGTTTGCGATTTGTCTTGAGGTGATGTGGGTTTTGTTGAGAGATGGTGTTGTGGCAGTTATGAATTTGATGTGAAAGAGTGCTTGTCGAGTTTGTGGGTTGTTGTACTGTTGTTATACAGAGAGCCTTGGTACGCAGCTAGTGTAAACAGTATTATACAATCTCTTGATTGATAGGTGTAAAGGACTGAGTTGAGTTGTCTGTGAGCCGGGTGGGAGACATCCCTATTATATGCCAGCCAAAGGAGGGGGACAGCAGGTGCTCTCAGTCATCCTCCAAGCCAGACCTGACTGTCCAGATGACATCCGCCATGGCTGCTTTCAGATTCAAGAGGGGCTCTTCCTGTTACGCCGGGGGAGGAAAGGAGGTGCTGTCATTGAAGTTGATTACATGATAATTAAGGCTTGCCAGAGAGATCTACATCTACCCGAACCCTGTGGATCAGGGGGCTTGGCTGTATATGACCTAGAGCCAAGCCATCAACAATACAAGTCTTAAGTATTTCACGAAAGGCGTAGAGAAGACGGTCCATGAGCAGCCTCGCCCCCCAAAGCCCAACATTCGCCGGGCCGTTTACGACAGGATCCGGTCCTCTCATCTCAAGCACGCAAAGACCTTGGAACTGCTGTCAACTAAACCATAAACAGCATACAAACTATTACCCCAACAAGATGAAGTCCAGAATTAGGCCGAAAGCTCAACGTTGTTCACATTGACTTGACAACGCCACCGATCGAGAAGACAGCGATTGGACAATCAGGAGCAAGGCTGGACATGCCATTACTTAGGTGGAGGAGGATCATGGCGTTCATGTGCTCGCCGATGAGAAGATCGAAGTTGACCAATCATCAGGACGGTCTGCCAGTTCTTCTCCTTCTGATTGCTCATTTGCTGAATGATCGTATACCTCATCTGGGTAGGCAAAGATTATATCGTGCCATGTATTAATGACCTGTCCATTATTAACACTCTCTCGGATCTCGCAGTCGATATCAAAGATTCAGTGACTCTTGATACAAGAATGTGTGCCTCCTCCCAAGTGAGGGAGTCGGCTTTCACGTCGAAAACGCGGATGGTATGTCATTCGTCCTCATTGCTGGTGCTATAGTGAAGCAAGGTTATCCTCGTCATCCCTGACCCTTCGCAGTAATCATGACGAAACAAAGAGTTGATATGAAGTTCTTTTGGTATGTAGGGATGAGTTGCTCTGCTCCGTTACCTGAGAGGAAAAGGGCGGGGCATATATGTCCTTTATATAGAGGGAATCAGTGTGAGCCAGTTCTTCTCCTAATTGGTTGTTTCCCAATATTGGAACCTTTTGTTCTTGAACCGACGGAGATTTTGTTCCTTAAGCGAAGGTTGTTGAGAGAAGACTACCCCAAAGCCTCAGTACATAGTGCCGTATGCTTGGAGAAGTTGGAAAGGAGAAGAGAATGAAAAAGAGAAAAAGGGGGAGAGTACGAGAATGGTACAGAGGCTTCACAACCAGCTGTCTCGGATGTCTCGGGACTGAAGTCGCTTGAGTCAACAGCACCAGAGATCTTCAATTAATTTTCACAAAAATATTGAGGCGGACATGACAAGAGATAGAGTTTTTAAGGTTAACACGCCACACAAAAGATCTCGGCAACAAAGCGACAGTTCATGGCTTGCGCCATGTTTCTTATAATAACCACCTCACCTTACCCTGATGAGACAAGAGGGTTATATGAAATGGACTCTTACCTTACCCAATAGGAATAGCAACAAGTTGTGACTCGATGGGACATGTGAAACTGGACATTGACATTGAAAAGCCATCTAAAAGGCCCGAGGAGCTTAAGATCACGCGAGCAAAGCCGGGTTTGCTCAAAACGGGCCACTCTCGGGGCTATTCCGGGAGAGAGCGAAAGAAAAGAGAAGCCTCCTTTTTGGGCCACGATGAGTTTCGAAAGACATACGCCGCGACACATGAACAGGCAAGGCATTCAGTCCCCCTTGTAGTTGAGTCCCTTTAATAACAATATGGTAAACGAGAATAGACAAGATTTGCCCGAGTGAGAGATGCTTTCAGACACGTAAACATGACGCCTCACAGCTTCGCCTTGTTCTCCTTCCGCCACTGCTCAACCCACACCTTTCCAAACTCCTTCCTCTCCGCCTCCCTCCTCACCTCATTCTTGAACCGCTCATCCTCCGCCTCCAACCCCGCCCCCCTCAGCTCCCTAATCAAATCCTTGTACATCTCCCCTTTAATCGTCCCATACACGCCCTTCTTCGGCTTCTCAATCAAACTCCTCTCCCTCACAAACTCCAACACGCTGTCCATCCCATTCAGCGCAAGCCCATCCGCCAGACCGTCCGCCACGGCCTCCTCGCCCGTGAAGCGGTGGCCCTCGAGGGCGACCTTGCGGAAGATTGCGTTGGAGGGCAGCTTCGCCCGGAAGAGGGACGCCATGGGCGGCTGCAGGGCGGCGCCGAAGAGCACCTCGTTGAGGCAGAGGAAGCCGCGCGGGGACGGGGCCAGGCGGTAGTCGTGGGACATGGCGAGCATGAGGCCGCCGGCGTAGGTGTGGCCGTTGAGGAGGGCGATGGTGGGCATGGGGAAGCTTGAGCACGATGATTAGCTGCTGTAAGGGAATTTGATGAGGGAAGTGAAGATTGCGTTACGTCAGGAAGCGGTGCCAGACAGAGTAAAACAGGGCCCAGAAGCCGGGCGTGTCAATGGCGTGCTGCAGATCGAGGCCGTTGCTGTAGAATTTGGGGATGCCGCTGGTGGTGACGAGGACGCCGGGCGGGTGGCCGCCGAACTCGAGGAGGTCGAGGGCGGCGAGGAGGGCCTTGCAGACGGCGGTTGTGAGGCGGTTGTCTGGCGGGGAGACGAGGGTGAGGAGGTAGACGGCGGGTTGGGGCTCGGTCAGGGTGATGGCGCCGCCGGGGTGGGAGCCGAGGGGGGATGGGGACTGTGAAGAGGGGAGTGGACATTTTGAGACGTTGGAGTTGGATTAGGTGATGAGGATGAGTTGAGGTTGAAGATGAGGATGGATGAGAGTGGATGGGTGGTTGAGTGAGATGAGGTGAGGTTGATGATGGGTTTGGTGTTAGTGATAACGGAGGGCGGTAAAGTTGGACCTCGGCATCTGCGTCGAGGAAATGGAGACCGCAAGATCCGTTTTGACTCAGCACGATGATACTGTTGTAGCAGACTTTGAATCCAGTAAGCTCTGTAAGAAAATAACACCTTGAATGACTTGGGAAATCGACTCCTTTGCTTGCTGGATAGTTGTTGGATTATTAAACATGGAGCTTCGCTGTCTGGAGAGGTTGCATCACATGTCATTCGCGGGTTTGAGGATCGGTGGAGTTCCAGTTGGTGGTGAAGGGGTACGTACCGAGAGCATACTGCGCTAAGCCATTTCTGGTTGATGATGCCGTTAAAGGGAGTGCAAGAGTTCAAGGCAAGGCAGCGAGGCATTGCAGTGAAGATGGAAGATGGTGGTAAGAGATGGCAAATAAGAGATACTAGTCTATCGAGAAAAGGGGATGGTTCTTTCATTTCAATCATCACAGCTTTCAAGCAAGAGAAATGTATACAACAGGGCATCTTGATGCTGAGGCAACTCGGAAATGCACCATCAACTTTGATCAAAGTCAACCTCATCATCCAAGTAAAGCAGCCCATTCCATGCCCTTTTCTTCATATATAATCCTGTACAATGCTTAATCCTATGATACATGACCATTCTATCCCAAAACTCCCAGTACCCAAATTGCACCATGCTTACCTATATAAACAAGTCCCAACCCTTGCTTCCTCATTGGCTCAATGGCCTCTATACTACGCCTTGCAGACAATGCAGTAAAAAGTAATAAAAAGTCGAAGCCATCCCAAATCATGACTTTCGTCGTAAGGAAACACCCCTCAGCGCCTGGTGTGCTAGCATAAACGCCAAGACGCCAGCACCATGCTGAAAAACATCCACCCCCTTGGTCCACAACTGCCATCCCGTCCAGCACAAAGCACTGAGCTCTACCACGCTCGCGAGGGAAGCAAAGTACATGGCCAAGCTAGATGACTTGGAGTCGCCGCCCAGGAGCTGCTGAGTGGCACCGCCAATGCTGCGGATGGCAATGATACCCGCGATAGAGACAATAGCAAGCCGGATTTCCCGCGTATAAGGAGTCGCAATAGCCAAGGGGAGAAACCAAGACGGGAGGATGGCAATCAGCAAGTAGAGGTCGTATTTGTGCGACGCTTCTCCGCTCGAAAGGATAGGCAGCTCTTCGTTGACGACCGTTTCTTCAGAGTCGGACTGGTCATCCCCAATCACGCTCTCGAAGCTGAAGCTCTGCCCGAGAGCATCCGCCAGCGCATCCGTGTCGTCGGGGCGTTCTGGCGCAAAGAAGCTGGGACTCTTAAAGTCCACACTGCTCGCTCGAGGCACTTCCTCCCGTTTCTCGTCCAGGAAGCTCCTCCCAAAGCTGAAACTCTTCTCTTCCTTGACTGGCTCGACGGAAAACGCCCTCTTGATCAGCGGGGCGTTCGGGGGGTTGCGCAGTCGCTGAGCCGGATTCGTCGGTGCCGATGGTACCTTGAACCAGAATGGTCCTGCATCGGGCTGCGTGGGAGCCTGCCCAAAAGGACGGGAGCCAAGCTGGGACATAGGAGCATCCTGGAACGCGCGGTAGGGAGACTTTTGCATATGCTTTGGCACCGGGGACCAGTCCATCGCATCCGGGTCCTGGCCGCGAAGAAGCTTCTGAGGCGACTTGTCCGAAATGCTGAAGCCGGCGAAGGAAAGTTCATCGTGCGTGGTCTGAAATGGACGTGGGTTGAAGCGAGGCGCCAGCAACGGGCTCTGCGGTTGCCGAGGCGTAAAGTCCTTGAGCGGTGATGGTTTGTAAACAGCCGATGAATCCTGCACCCGCGATAGAGGTGGCATCCGCGACGGCGTCTTGACCGGCGACGGGTTTGCTGATTCGAGTGCTTCGGTCAGAGCCTCGGCGAGCGTCCTTGGCTCTCGTATCTTTTTTCTGGGGGTCGGAGTCGGCACATGTTTTGCAGATACTGTCCGCTCAGTCACACCAAACAGGGGAGTCGTGTCGACCTTGATCGAGCCCCTAGCAAGGGAGTATATCTGGAGTTCTGGTCAGCCAACATAGGCGCGCGACTGGTACAACGCCATGATATATCAACAAAGAAATCAGGCAATAGAGGACGTCCTACCAATGCCATAATGCACACCATTGCAAAGTGCGCGCTAAGCTGCGCCCCCGTGGACTGCGCCTGGCCGCCCTGCATTTCCAGAACAGAGCGAAAGATGTATCGGAAGAAGATGATGAGGCCCTGGAAGCAGTACCACTGCGTGAACCCCATCAGATGCCGCGTGAAGCCGCGATTGAACTGCACAAAGTGCGGGTTCCACCACGCAGAGAGGAATCCGGCCTTGATACTCCATCCAATCAGTCTCTCCGCCGAGGGCAAGAAAGTCCGAAGCCGGTTCGACCATGTAATCAACTGCTTCGTGTAGCTCTGGTCATCTGGATCGTACATGCCGCTCTCGTTCTTGTCCAGCATATACGACGCGCTCACCACGTGCCAGACGATCTGGACAACAAAGCCTCCCCACCACAGCCATCGTCCCATGGCGTTTGCCACATCAAGGGGGGTCGTCTTCGTAGGAGCCCTCCTGCTTCGGCTCTTTTCCATCATCCGTCGTAGATGATCGGTCTTTGCCGTGTATCCGGCTTGGTTGATGCGCTCCTCGACCTTTTTGGCGCAGTCGGCACAGACCTGGGGGTAGCGCTTCTCGAGGTCCTTTCGGTAGCGGTAGTATTTGCGCTCCAGGTCGGCATAGTCTGGGTGAGACGGGTCGTCGGGGAAATACTGCGCCAGCGATCTTGTGAATAAGCGTTGGTTCTTTAGGCACTTTTCACAAAAGACGCTGTCTGTGGGTGATGCTGGTCGGGATGGTAGCTGTTTGGCAAATCGCTTCGGCGTGGACGACTCGAGGGCAGGGGGATCGGTGACGTCGCCATTCTGCGTTGGAGTTCGTTAGCCATCAACACTCTATTCATACCAGACCGTATCGCGTCTTCGCTAAAGAAGAACAAAGGAAAGCCGTCGACGAACCTCGTCGAGGTAGTTTGTCGCATCGCAGTTGGTGCACAGAAAGTCGCGTATCCGGCCATCGTAGCGGATGGATGACCGCCTCCCGCAGTAGAAGCAGGTCAACAGCCTCCCCCTCAAGGGCGCCATGATGCGCCCGAGCTGCCGCTGAGTTGCTCGCAAGAGGCCGCGCAGCTCTTGATATGATAAGCTGCGAGATGGCGGCTAGCGGGAAAAGGGCGACGACTGGATTGGCAGATGCAGCAGAAGAGAAGGCGATTTGATGGATGCTGCAGCTTGTCTTCGAGTTTCGGGAAACTTGGACCTTTGGGCGATTCTGCCGGGCGGTCAGCGCCACTTTTTCTGCAAACAAGCAGGGATGGCGCAAGTGGGGCCGCAGATGTCGGAGCTGAGCTTCAGTTGAGCTGTCCAGGTGTCACCCGCTTATATCAGAAGCATATGTAAGCATCAGCTTCAAGACGTCAACCAACTCCCACTAGGACTCTTGGATCACGTCTGTGTCTGTCTAGACGAATCATCAACTGCGAGGCTTCTTGTAAGAAGATATATATATTTGGCTATGGAGCAGCTCTTTTGACATTCCCCTTGTGTTGCCAACCTACACGCAGCCAGTCGCCTCACCTCTTCTAGACCGAGAACGCCAATCAAAAGCAAGACTCGCTCGCTGCAAACTCACGTAACTGACCACAAACAATACATACACATCTATATCACGACTTCACGGCCAACGACCAATCATTGACATATTCTTTGCGTCGACTGATTCTTTTACTTCCCCTGCTCATAAACTCTTCCTGGACAGGCCTCAGCGGCCCAAATAATGTGGCCACCATGGCATCTCTAGCACCTGCATTGCCGCTCTCCTCGGGCTCATCAGCTGCTCCTCCCCCTTACCATCTCACCATCCGCTTCTCAAACTCCCTCCCCGATCTCGACCTCGACGTTCCATCTCCACATACCACAACAGTTGCGTCGCTCAAGAGCCTCATACGCGAGCGCATCTCCTCGCGCAACCGCCTCCGCTTCATCTACCAGGGTCGCCTCCTCTCCGACTCTGCATCCCTCAGCGCCAGCATCAAGCCCCCTGCAGCTCCTCCGGCCTCGACCACTGCAAAGAGCAATGACCCTTGGGGCAAGGCCAAGGGAAAGGGCAAGGCTGTTGATGCTCCCGTGCCTCTCGTGAGGATCTACATCAACTGCTCTATCGGCGATGAGTTGACGTCTCAGGAGCTGGCCCAGGAGCAGGCCGCCGCGGCCAACCCTCCCGATGAGTCGTCGTCGAGCGCTGCCTCTTCTCACCCCAACGGCAATCCCTCGGCATGGACGCGCCCCCGGCCCCGCGGCTTCGACCGCCTCCTCCAGACAGGCTTCACCCACTCCGAGATCGAGACGCTACGCACGCAGTTCGCCTCCATCCGCACAGAGGGCTTCGCGCCGGACGCCATGCCCTCGCCAGACACCCTGCGCAGCATGGAGGATGCATGGATCGATAGCAACGCCGGCGAGATCCCTTCGGCGGATGCCTCTGCTGAGGACGACTTCAACGGCATGTCGACCGTGCTGGACATGATGATTCGCGGCATGATGGTGGGCTTCTTCTTTCCACTGGGCAGCCTGGCATGGCTGCTTCGGTCGGATGTCTGGAGCGAGAAGTGGCAGGTCTTTGTGGGCTCCGGCGTGGCGCTGAGTCTGTTGGTAGGAATGGTGATGAGCCTCACCAATGTTTACTACTGAGGGAGACGAAGATGTCCGGGGACGGGGTTCGGCGTTTTGCTTTCAAACGGTCATGTAGCGTCTCTATTGTGCTTGGAAATACATTTTCTCTGACAGCGGCAGCAGCCATCCTGCGACACTTGGAAAGGCGCCCCCATCTAATCTGTCTCGAGAGGGTTCGTAGCCCGGGCATTGTCATGAGATGATCATGGCCCCAAAGCCATCGCTTCCTGAATCCGTTATGAGTATATAACCGACCTGAGTCTATATGTAGAGATGGTCGACACTCAAGAAGCACATCAAATGGTGAGAGAACGGATTTGAGTCTTCGGTTAGGCCGCTTAATGTCAAGGCAAGAGCAACTGGCATCACCTGTCAGTTGCTGGCTTCCCGATTAAAGAGAAATGGAAAGAGCAACCATTATCGAGAATCTATTACCATTACTTTACCTAAGCATGTCTACGTAAGGTATCAAACAAAGAGGGGGAAAAAGACAGCAATATCTAATGGCTGCAGCATATCTTCATCTCTCATGAAAACATCAATGTCTATTGCCGCTTCACCGCTTCACACCTTCTCCGTCGCCTCGCTCTCCAGCCTGATGCCGGCCTCCTCGTCGGAGGGATGTTCCGTCACATCGGACGCCACCTGAGTCTCTTCCGCCTCTCTCTCGCGCAGCTTCTTGAGCCTCACCTCCCAGCCACCGGACCAGCCAATCCAGCCTTTCTCGTGAGGCCCTCGGACAAGAACGAGCAGCAGCCCTCCGCCTACCAGACCGATGGACAAGGAGCCGCTCCTGATCCATCCGCCGCTTGCATACAGCGTGTTTCCCACGCTCGTTCCGAACAGCTGGCCGCAGAAAGTGGACACCATGTAGACCGAGTTGACCGCGTTCTGGGCTGTCGGCTCGATGTTTGCAAACGCCATCCGGTTGGACACAGTCACCACATTCATGCCAAAGTCTCCGATACTGGCCCAGATGACGGGCCCTGCCAGCGAGAACGTCCCGGTAAAGGTTCCAATGCAGACGGCCGTGAGCAGGATGAGATGCCCTATGATCAAGGTGGCGCTCGGATGGAGGCGTGTCATGACGAGACGTGAGAAGATGGGGCTGAAGAGCACCGGCGACATGCCCACCAGAGCAAAGAGACCAATGACCAGAGTCGAGAGATGAAAGGGCGGACCCGCGAGCTGAAACGTCAAGGTAGTCCAGAACGAGGTGAACATTCCCATGAGCAAAAAGGCAATGAGCGCCGACTGCGTCAACACAGGCTGCTGGAACGGCAGTTGTACCATCTTGAGCAGGATGCCGGGATACGTTGCGCCTGGCCTAAGCACGGGGAAGTCAGGCATAAACAGCAATGCGGAGATCACGATGGATATTTGCAGTCCAAACGACATCCAGTAGATGTTGCGCCAGTGGCTGTACTGGGCCACAATACCGGACAGCAAACGAGCCACCAGGATCCCAAAGACGAGTCCAGACATAACGATGGCAGTCATGGTGGGTCGATGTCGGGCAGGGGCATAGCGCACCGTCAGAGGAAACATGAGTTGCGGTGTGACGGTGAAGAGGCCGACGACATAGGACAAGCCGAGGAATACTTCAAACTTTTTGGCCAAAGTACAGCCAAGCCACTGTTTCTCAACGTGTCAGCCAACAGAAGGTGAGGGATACAGGCACTCAAACTCACAATGAGAGATGTCACGAATACCAGGCTGATGATCATCGGCCGGCGACGGACAATATCGCCGATGGGGACGATGAAGAGCAGACCCGTGGCATAGCCGGCCTGCAGCAGCGTCGGCACCAGCGAAGCACGCTCATCCGAGATGCCAAAGTCTTGCGCCAATATGTGAAGGATTGGATGGGTATAATAGAGGTTTGCGACACTGAATGCAGCCACCTAGACATATCCGATTGTCAGTCAGCATCGCCATCTAGAAATATTCGAGTGGGCGGTCATACAAATCCAAAGAAACAAGCCATGGCCCACGACATCTCATAGTTCTGTTCCGGATTCCATCTCAGCCACGGCGGTGTCCAAAAGAACTTGGAGAGGCCGGTCGAAGCCTCTTCACCCGCCGTGGCCTCTTCCCTCACTGCGGCCATTGACGTTCGTTTCGGCAGTCTCCGTCCTTCAGTCTGTCACGTCCCTGGTGATGCGAGCTTCGGTCGAGAGAGATGATACTTGGAGCTCAACAAACCTGGCTCCTCGCTTCCTCTCCCTCGCCTTTTATGAGAGAGCAATTGCGTTTCCCAAAGACGCAGCGAATTTTTCTGTCCCTGACGGCACTGCACTTCCGATCCTTATCCAATCAAGAAAGTCGTGAGGGGCACAAGACACAGCGGCTTATCTCCGTCAAAACAATCGGCCATTACTGGAATGCTCATGACAAATGGCCCATTTGTCAGCGTTGGTGAGTATGATGTATGCCTGAGATGCTCGAATGGACTCTGAATAACCCGATCTCATCAGATATCTGCCAAACGTTGCAAGTTGGGGGCTCAAAGCCTGCGAAACGGATCAAGACCGAGAGCTGTTTCGATCGGTTTCTTGGCCATTGTCCCGTTCTGGAAATAACCAACCACCAATCATACGGCAGCGGGAAGACGAGAGGCAGTTGCCACATCCACTCCACTGAAGCTTGATTGGCTGGAAGGGTCCTCCAAGCATGCGTTCAGCATCATCTCTGAAGGTGCAAGTAATCTTCAAATGCCGGCCCTTGGGTGAGATGATATTGACGCGGTATACAGGAGCTTTCTGAAGAAGAAGAGCCCTGTATGCTCAATGTAGCACCGGTCATAAGGATCGTCTTCTGCGAGGTCCGATCGAGCTCGCAATAGCCCAATCGTGGGTTCTCTGTTACCCAGAGCTGGGAGCTGTTGTCAACCATCATCAGCTATTGTTCTGCGATCAATGGATGCTATAACCAACGACAAGTCATCATCGGCGCAACTAGGCGCTTCGAGCAACTGACAAGGATCATACCGCGAGCAACTGGTACGACAAGCTCTGCGTTGTTGCTACTGCCGCCAATGCCTGAGAGCGTCGACTCTAGAGCGATATCTCAGCGAATGCTCGACTGGGCTTCCGTTGGTGCAACTTCTGCGCTGTCTGGTATGAAGCTCACAAAGAGGCGTCTCTTGGGATGCCGATGGCAGCAAGCGCCCTAGCAGACTCGCACAGAGGTTCTGATTCTCAGCCGACCGTTTACCACGCAGTTTGGACGCGTCGTGCGGCTCACATGCTGGAGCAGCTTGGGTGCGGAAGTCGTCCGGCTTGCACAGTGTATCTCATCGACAAGTTCTCGCATTATCAACTTGAGATACAAGATCCAATGTTGCTGCCTACCGACCCGAACTAGTGCCTTTCGATCTGCACAGACTGTAGTGTCTCGATTTTTGGCGACAGCCGGCTCTAACTCTCATCATTGGGAAGTCCCACAGGAGGACTCCGTATAGCCCCTTGTACGAAGCAGAACTGAATGGTCTTTTGGGTGAGATGCACGTTCAACAACAGAGCGTCCCGCATACGTTCCAGCAGTAGCGTATGCTAGCCTACTCAGCTCGTCCACTGCGGAGAAGAGCGTTTCCACAGCAAATCTCAGCAAAAGCAAGGAGATGAGCGGCAGGGATGAGGTGCCGAGGGCGCCCCAGCAGCCCGAGTCGACGGTCGGAGCAACATACCTTTTCACTGACCGCGGTGAGCTCCACTGGCCTCTGCCCGATCTTTCACCTGTAACACGTTTCAATTCAACATAGGCCTCGCCTCACCGCCTCGAGACCATCAACCAGCTCTTCTTGTACCAGGAATGACTGGAAATGACGACAATTTTCTCCCCTGATAATGAGCTTAGCCTAATGAAAAGGTTAGATCCAGAACATGTTCCCTTGTCTAGTTCCAGTTTCACGACCTCGGACACTGGAGCTTGCAATCCATTTTAACGGCACAATTTACTGAGCACAGAATGAACCATACTACTATGTCAATACGTGGAAAGAAGTTGTCAACCCCCTGCCTGCCTTGCCATATTCTCTGGCATGCTTGTGTCTTTGAGGAAAGGTTCCTATAGGAGGAGTGATACGCGTTGCTCTAGGAAGCAACACTGGCAACAAAACTTACGCAACGAACTTCACGCCACAGACTCTGAAGCCACATACAAGCAAGCATACATGTTTGCAAAAAGTTCCAGATCAACATTTCGAATGACAGCATAGCTGATGATCATGAACGATTCTGGACGTCTGGCCACGTGCCAAGCGAGGAGATCACATATCCAGCTCCCTGGGGTCATTGCTTCGTCTCCATACAGGTGCCGAGGGAACCGAAGGCGACCAGGAGCTGAGAGCCTTTGTTCACGAGGAAGATGCCCCACGATGAGCGGTGTGTTTATCAGAAAGCAGCCTCCTCTGCTCCAAGCACGAGTAGTACGCATATACTCGAAGTCCACGGAGAGCCACAAGAACAATGTCCTTGTTGCAGCTCACGCTCTGAACTACTTCCGGGAAAACGGTCCAAAGCGGACGCAGCCCCCGCGGGTTTGGACAAATCAGGCTTCCCTGTGCCAGAACGTTGCTGTCCGGGTTGTTGATCTATCAGAATTCTGCCCGGCCAATTTCTTGCAGTAGCTTGTCTAGAATGCTAGCACAATCGAGACCTGGCATCCGCATGACTCGAGGGCCTGGAGCCCGCCGTGGGTTGATGAGTCCTCCAGGGCCAAGGGAAGCTGTCAAGGCGGTTTGCATAGGCTGGTTGACGCTCTCGGCCGCACCACGAAGCCGGTGCCCCTACCCTTCCTCCGCCCCAGGGAGTGAAGCGATTCCCGCTTCATCATGGCCTTCTGGCTGGACCGGATCACGATGCTCCGGTTTCTGGGCCTCCCCACGCTTCCGCGACTCGCACAATCGCCAGCATCTGTAGCAAGTATTGCCTGTACGCGCGCACGGATGCGCTCAGCTGGATCGACCGAGTCCAGATGCACGAAGCGCTCCGCACGGCGGCGCAACGGATCCGCGCAATGTATTTGCAAGTCCCGCGTAGGATATCACCAGTTTGTCAACCCCAGACAAGGCTTCGGGAACTGGCAAACACCTTGGAGCGCGCTCGACAGAGTGCAGCTATCCAGAACCGGCAGGCAACCAGGGCCAATCAGGGCCAATTTGTCTCGAATCAAGCCTGCCCTGTCGCAACTGGGCAGCCTGAGCCGGGGTGTGATGTCCACGCAGCCACGGTTGTATCGCGCCGCTGCTACCACTTGCCCACTGCTTGCTACCAGCTACTGGATTACTGTTACTGACTTTCACTACTACTAAGCTATTACTATAACCATCCATCACTGCTACTCTGCAGCTTGGTTGCAATGTGACGGACAAGATGCTGACGAACGATGACACGCCGGCACGCGCCAAGAGGAAGAGAGAGGAGGAGAGGGTGTGGCGATGGAAACCACCACCTGCGACTCTACCCGCGAAAAACCACCTTGTCCACCGCATTTCCCAGTCAAGAATGTCTAAGCCGGCAACGCCCGTACCAGAGCCACCTCTCAGTCATGTGAAGGTCATCGAGGTTCTGCGCTTTCCAGTTACGTCAAAACCTGTGGAAAACCGGCGACTAGGGCGCAGGCTGCTTGGCAAATTTGAGATATGATATAGGTATTTGCAGAGAGCGCATTGATATCTGCTTGAAGAACGGGCGCAGTTCGCCTGGCTTGCATCATGATCAGACAAAAGCAAAAGCTAGAGCAAGGACAAGAGGGGACAAGAGACGTTGAGTAACGATCATGTGTCCGCCGCTATTCTCTCCTGTTTCCTGCTGGATATCTTACTCACAGGCGACTCATCAGTGACTCCGTTTCTTCTCCTCCGTGGTTATGGATACGAACTACGAACATGTGCGCCTTGGTGGCCCCCTTGCCAAAAAGCGAGCTCAAACCATTTGCACGTACTTTGTACCTGCATTGAATTGCCTAGAATCTCTTGTTTTCTGCAACGGCAGAGAGAGTGCAAGAGCTAGCAGGGATGAGGAGAGCTCCACACGCCGAGGGGGATGAACAACTTCGCCGAGGTGCTGCCAGGCTTGCAGGCCCTCTATCCAGAATTGCCATGCATTTGCAGTTCGATCGCGATGAAAGTGGCAATTGGGATTTGCGGTTCAGCGGCAGCGTTTTGGACGAGGTGAGTGACAGGCTTGTGACGAAGTTGTTCTTGATTGCTCGCTACATCGCTCTTCTTTCTCTGTCTAAGCATCCGATACACTGCCTGCCTGCTTCTCTATCGTGTTCAAAAACCTCAGAGTTCCAGTTCCTCAGAGTCCCACTGCCTTGTCCTCCCATCCCAGCCTACAGAAAACGGGAACAGTGGCATAAATCGAAACCGTTTACTTCTTGTCATGCTCCCCCTCTCTCTTTCGCCCTCACCGTGGTCCCAACGCTACCCAGCCCATCTTCTCGCAGCCTCGGGACCAGCAGATACTGAATGTGACCAGGGGTATTAACAAAGAAAAAATCCGCCAGTAACCAAAAAGACCAGGGAAAAGTGACGACTCCCGACCCCTAAGCCCAAAATGATGATAGCTCACATGAAATGCGGACATTGCAGACACCACCAATTGGTTCCAACGCCCGCCCACCCACACACACCAACTTTGTCCTCTCCCCCAAGCCAGCCACAACTCCGCGTGCCTGACTAGCCCTCTTTTCTCACCCAGAGCAGCAGCCCCCCCTGCCCTTGCTCCCCTGACCTGGTACTGTGTTGTAGTACTTGGAATGGGGTAAAATATGCACCAGCCTGAAAGAAGGAATCTTGCACCGGGCTGAGAACCTGGTTGCAAAGAAAAGAGGCAAAATGGATATTTTGCGTTGTCTTTTTTCCAGCGCGCAACGTTGAAGTTTTGAAGCGCTCTTTGTCGAGACGGTGGACCATATCAGATCTTTGCTCGTTCTGTTCCCTGTTTTGGCAACAAAGAGCTTCTTCGTTTCCCAAGGTGTGTGTATCGCCCCGCAATCCCGCAAATGGAGTATTTTTCCCTCATTAGCCGGCGCCGGCAAGAGGGGATGTGTGGGTTTAGGTGTGGGTGTGGGTTGTTATGTGGTGTGGGGGGGTCGAGATAACGAGAGATGAGGGTTGGTACAGTTGGTTGGACTGGTAATTCATGGTGGTATGTATGTGGTATAACAAAGGAAAATCATGATCCGAGGAGATGCAACAAGCCTGGTGGCTTTGACTTGAGTCGTAAAAGGGACATTTTGCTGTTGCCAGATGATCGATCGTCTTGGCGAGAGGCAGAGGCAGGATGAGCGAGGCTGAAGGACAACGAAAGGCTTCAGTTCCTACTAATATAGCTTCACCACTTTCTAATTGTAGGAAGTAGCAAATGAATACTAGTAATAAGATGTGCACACCTCCCTCCGCCAAATGGGTGGGATGGGATGGGATGACCCCGAGCCTCGTTTCAATACCAGGCCCGCAAGGCACCCTATGTGTATGGGCTTACACCATCTCATCCTTGAACGGATCCTCACGCAGCCTCGCGACGGGCTTGGCAGTCGCCACAAGCGGGATATCGTCAATGCTGGACTGCGAATGCAATCCCGTCGTCGAAACGCCCTCTTCGTCCTCGTATTCGGCGCAGTTGATGTGGTTTTTGCTGCTGCTGCTGTTGTGATTGTGGTTGTGGTTATTGTTCGTCGCGCAGCGCTTGTGGTGCCGCCACGAGCTGCTGGTGAGCGTCGAGGGGCGGTTCTGGCTGCGGTCGCCCGAGCGGCCGGACGTGGTGTTATTGCTGGCGTAGGACGAGACTTTTCCCTTGAGCAGGCGGAAGAGGGGGCCCAGCGTGGGGAGGGAGGCGCCGATGATGAGGAGGGCGCCTTCGGCGACGCCAAAGATGTCGAGGTAGGGGACGGAGTCTTTGCGGTGCATGATTAGCATTGGTTAAAAAAGGCTTTGTTTTTTGTGATTGGTTGAGGTAGAGAGGAGGTGAAGCAAAGAGACTTACATGTCCGATCTTCAGCCATGCTGTTAAAGGCCTCTGTAAAGACAGACAGCTTGTAGATGGAGACGATACTCGCCATTGCGCTGAGCCCCAGCGCAAAGCACACAGCCAGCCTGTTCTTGAGCGGCATGTTGAGCTTCATGATGAACGGGATGGGGTAGAAGGCAAAAAACAGGTCGAGAAAGGCCGAGTAGGCCGTCGTCGCAAACGCCAGCTTGGTGAGGATGTCGACGCTGGCGCAGGTGCCCTCGACGGCCGGATCCCACTGGTGCGCGACGGGGCGGCACTGGGCGAACCACCAGACGGAGACGGCGAGGATGCCGCCCTGGCTGACGAGTGCGAGGATGAGGAACGCGGCCATGGTCTTGGCGCCATAGTTGAGGATGCGCTTGAGGATGGCGATGATGGCGAACTTGGGCAGCGAAAAGGACCAGATGACGACGGCGTTGATGATGGCGTTCCACTTGATGGCCTCCTTGAGCTGCTCCGCGCCCAGCGTCTTCTCGCGCCGGCCCAGGCCGTAGCCTATGCCGATGCTGGAGCAGACGCTGCTGGCGATGAGGATGACGAGGCACGCGAGGGTGATGGCATCGTCGAGGCCCAGGCGGCCGTATCTGCCACGGGCGAAACAGGCTCGGCAGACGAAACGGAGAATGACAATGACTGTATTGTATCCATCGTTTGGGTTAGCGACTGATGTAAAAAGCGACAGAGAGGGGGAGAGAGAGAGAGAGAAAAGGGCTTGACAAACAGGTGGAAATGGCGGTTAGGGACCAGTTGACTGGGTTGGCCACGACGCCGTAGTCCTCAACTACCCCAAATCCCATTTGGTCGTGGTGTTGCGAGCCCGATTACCGTCCATCCATGTGGTAACCCCGAGTTCCACGGCCGGAATTGCGAGTTTCTGAGTGACGAGGGCACTGTTCTCTCGTCGTCTCAAGGGAGGGCGACCGGGAGGACGATATACTACAAATAGGGAGCGGGATGCACCCTGTACTTGTAGGTAGCAACTGCAGGGCTCTAGCCTCTCTCACTCCCCCCCAAAAAGGTCGAGAATCGGGCCAAGAGCCACAACGGAACTTTCGTACCTCGTAATACTACCTCTGTACAGACAAGGGCCACCGTTTCCTGGAGAGGCAGAGGGCAGGTAATTAACGAGAGCCGGCCTCACTCCACCCCTTCGCGCAAGCAAGGCAAAAGAGAAGGAAACGGACGCCAGCGCTAGCATTACCGATAGGGGGGGTCAGAGGAGGAGGGGGAGGAGGATGAGAGCCTCATGCCGGGGACGTGGGATGATGGGCAGGAATGGAAAGCGTGCGTGCGAATGCACGTCACAACGCTCGGCTTCGTGCCACGTTCAGGAACGGCCGCCCGTCGCAGTCGAGGAGGAACATGTGGAGCGAGCCGTGAGCAGCTACTCGGACAAGGGCCTGGTCTCTCTCTCTCTGGTCAGTCAGTAGCTTCTTTTGGGCAAACGACCCCAGGCCTGCGTTGTGCTGCGTCTCCATATCCAGGCCCTGCTCCGTACGCCGTACTCCGTGAATCCTGGCCCTTTCTCTAACACGGCCTCCCTTTCTCCTTAGCATGTGCGCCTCCAGATTCCTGTCACCGTCGCATCAAGGCTCAGCCCAGCCCCGACAGCAGTAACCAAGAGAGCCCTTGGGTGGTCCGTAAGAAAGCTGATGAAAGGCTTTGCGTCCTCAACCCCCAAATTGGCAGCCTCGGCCAGAAATCCTTCTCCACCACAGCCACGCCCGTCGCGGACTCGACCTGTGCTATGCTATCTGTGAAATAACGGCCTCGTCGCCAGAGTCATGCAAAGGGCCAGCGCTATGAAGCAGTTTTTGCCATTTTGGATGATCAGCGCCGCAAGCGCGCGGGGAATATTGGGCATAGCTTGGTGATAGTGCATTTTTCGTATGATACAGTACATACTTCGTGCAATAAGCAGCATAGCGACTAGTCCTGCTAGTAGTCTGTAATATAATCTCATGTCTGAGATGGCGGTGTCGAACAGGCTGTCGTTTTGTCTGGGAGCTCTGGTTCATGGGCCTTTTTGGTTGGGTGCTGCGTGTGTGTGCCTCTCCCTATGTGTGAGTGTGTGCTGCTCTGCCTCTTCCTTCTGACATCTCTGTTGCTGCGCCTGTCGTAAGCATGGGCAGCCGGCTAGGTCCAGCATCCCAGGCCCGGCACGCGCCAGAACCCCAGCGTCTGACCAGGGCAGCTTTGCCAAGTTGCCAAGGTCGTGGATTCTCTCGTTGTTGGCCCCCCTGGACATTTGATGGCCTTGTGGAGACCTCGGTCTGCAACAAAGACTTATCGGAGCCTCCGCGATTGGATTGCTCAAAGTGCTGGCATTGGTTGGCGAGAAGCACGCTGCCAGTGACGATGCCTGTGCCTGTGCTGTCACAAGTTCGCAAATGTTGTGCTCCTTTTTTTCCATATCAATTCCGCCTTCGGTAGTCGTATTCCAGTGGCGAAGATTATGACGGCGAGGAGATGTAGCGTCCATCTCAGGAATGAAAAAAGGATGTTAAGCACAGAACCAACGGGATGAAAAAAGTGCACAGGGGGGCATTTCTGCCTTGAATCTTGGTGACATCCGGTTCCAATCTCGTTTATAGATCGTATCAGGTCGATCAGATGCTGCTAATGCCGTTTTGCAGTCTACCATGCGACACCAAAGACAAATAGCCAAGGAAGAGGGTGACAGGTACAGGGCTGGAAAAGGAGAAGAAGGAGAAAGAAAAAGAAAAGAAAAGCCAACGCAAGGGATCATGGACATAGTGGGAAATAACATTCACTGTGACGCGCCCACCGCCTATTAATAGCCTGTCATCTGTAAAAAGAAAGGAAAGGGAAGCAATGAGAGGAGCAAGGCCTGCTCGACTGGAGGAATCACGGTTGGAAAAGGGGAATGTGGATGTGTCAGATATGATTCGGAATATTGGCCGTTTACCCAGAAGACTCTGTTGACTCCCGTCGTTGTGATAGGAAGACTATCCGAAAATATGAGCGGTGTGCTCTCGGTGTATGAGACCTGCCATGCGCACAAGCACCCGGGCCCGTCCAGAGCAGTTGTCGATGCACTTGATCGGAAACGCCTTGTCAAGCATTACTGCAGCGGTTGATCAGCGGCATGTCGAACAATTGCTCCAGCAACGCAGGTGGCTTTGCGGAGGCCCAGCATGCTTACGACTCGGCCGTCCTGCCACTTGATCCGTGCATTTGGTGATGGATCTGAAGCTCAAATAGCAGCACTGCCTGTGAGGACGTGTGAGAGCTCGTAAGGGCAAAAGATCAGCGCACCCGCAGCCCTACGGCGAGTCAAGCCCTAGAGGCAGTGGCTTCGGATGAGATGCAATGTAACCTGTCATATTTCCTCCTGAGCAGCCAAACGGCGTGCGAGTGCCTGCTGTGCGATGGAGCGTCCTGCATATAATAACCACCGGTGTGTGACACACAATGCGGGCGCCAAAGCATGATTTGTCCTACGACATCGCTCATGAAAAAAGCTGCATAAACAGTTGGCTGGCGACATCGATGACGGGCGCTGCCAAGTGTCCGGTCTCAGGGTCAGCTGCCTGCCTATGGTGTCAACTTCGTTTCTTTGCGAACGCTGCGATATTGAGACATCGTCCCGAAGAGCGAGGCGACGGAAATATAGCCGCCTTGGGTGCTGCGTGTGTTACACCCTTCGACAAGGTGCTCACACCAACAGTCCACCTATTTGATCATAAGAGTATCCCAATTGTGCAGCCGGTGAGCCATTGCACTGAGAAAAGCAATCCTTGTCCACGGTAGTGCCTATTGCTTCTTAGATGGGGGGAAGAATATTGAGCTGATGCCTGGTGTAACTGGCCCTCATGACCCATACCGAGCTCTGCTCTCGGCTTCTTCCGGGATGTGAAAGCTGCAAGAGTTGACCAGCACGCAGCCACATGAAGATGTCGACAGGATTACTCGTAGTACCCGAGCCAAATATCACTTCTTCATGTCGCCCTTTAGTTTAGCAAGGCTTCGCTTGAGCGTGGGAAAGACATTCGCGACAGGCTGGTGCTTGTGCCAACGATCCCACCGGCCAGAGCCAGACCGCGTTTAAAGACACCCGTGAGAACCTTTGGCATTTCTGACCTCGATGCCAACATTCACCCGTACGTTGTCTTTGGCAACTCGGGCGGCAACCCGTCTTTCAACCCTCAATCTTCCGGCATGCAGCCTCTCAGTCGTCATGGCTGTTGTTTGCAACAACCAAGTTGTAAGTGACGGCTGTCCCCGCTGTTCCCAGTTAGCTATCATAACACGGAATGGTTGTAATAGCCGTCGAGAATCGTCGTGCTTGGCCAAGATCCGCATCGAGCAGCCTCAATTGAGGATGTGGGTGAGGCGAATCTGCCGCGCAGAAGCTGTCCGTTTAGTTGACTCGCCTGTATCCGTGCATCATTGATCATTGACAATTCAGCCTGGTCCATCAAAACTCCAGTTCTTCCACCTCCATTCCACACGTCACGCACGTCTTGACCGTCATGCCCTCCTCGTTCTCGACGGTTCGGCCCCATTCGTGCACATGTCGTCCTCCTGCACCCACGGCATCACCGAATTTGCTCGGCGCGCCATTCTTGTTCCCCAGCGTTCCAGCCTGCCGCCTGAATGCTTCGGTTCTCGTCTTGCGCTTCAGGTCTAGCAGTTTCTCTTTGAACTTGGCCTCCTTGCGCGCCTTCTTTTGCGTTTCTCGCCGTTCGTATTCAGCGTCCAGTGCTTCTGTCGATCCCCATTTCGTGCCAATGGCGTATTCTTCGACTTGAAACCTCAGGAACAGCATCATGTCGTGCCAGTGAGACTTGTGCGGGTTTGGCTTATTTAGATGCGGAAGCAGCTCAGGGTCCCGCAGCTCGGCTGTCAAAGGATGCATGTGTCAGTGATTTTCAGGTCTCATTGAGTCTGGGAAAGAACTCGACTTACGATCTGTCAGAAGATAGTCTTCTTTGCACTCCGTCTTGGTCAACAAAGAGTACTTTTCGGGATACTTGTCCTTGCACTTGTTGCACACGCAGACGTGAAAGACCTCTTCCCAAACAAAGTCAATCTCCAGGCTGCCGCATTCTCTGCACTTCTTCCTCGTCTTCTGATCATCCAGAACGCTGATGCCCGGCTCAAAAGGACCGGCTTTGAGTCGCCTCAAGTTTTTCAATGTCTTTTGCTTCTCCCATTCTTGGATCGTCATGCCCTTGGGCCTCTGCTCGTCCACCTGCCCGGGCTTCTGAGCTCCCAGTGCGAAGTTGTGAGGGTCGTCCTCCATGGAAAGAAAGCCGCCTTTAGTGTCTGTCATCGAGCTCATGTTGTAGTCTACGAATTTCGTGAATTTGCGAGCCGGTCGCAGGGCCGCCTCGTCGCCCGCGTTGCGCGCATCACGATTGCTGCCACCTGCGATATCTCCGCTGGACATGTCGCTATAGGTTCGTTTTACGTTGATCGGCTTCGAGACGTGCACATTCTCGGTGGGTATGAAGCCTGCGGCCGACTTGGGGAGCACCGGCGCAGTCCCCGAGGCTCGCTGCTCGGCTTCTCGCTGTTCGCGGATGGCTTTGGCTCGGAGGCGACTCTCTTCCTGTGAATTCAGGTCCGCGGTCAGTCGAGGACTCTCGCACGAATTCATGGCCATACATACTATGCGTCTTGTCATCTCTGGAGTTTGCGATGACGCAACTTCCGGTCTGCTCGGAGCCGGCGGCGTGGTTGGACGCTCCATCGCGAATGATCTAAAGAGTCGCAAAGAAGGCGCTGACAATTCAATAAGGATTGAGGAACGACTAAGTGACAAATATAGACGAATTTACAGCAGCGCATGAAGCATGCAGGCGGTCACTTTTGGGCGTTGAAAGATCGATGATGCGCGAGGGGCAAAGACGTGACTGGGCAAGTGGGATAAATCGCCCACTTAACGCGAGGTAACGTGACTCGATTACGGAGGCCAAACCACATTAAGGCAAGACATTGATGGCTTAGGGACTCTCACAAAGAATCGATGGCAAATTTGTCGCCACGTAAACGATCTTTCCAAGGCAGGGGAGTCGTATGCAATCATGGTTTCTGGATACCTCAATCCACCAAATGCATCATCAACGGGAAAAAGTCAATGGGGATTCGGAGAAGTGCTGGAAGCAAAACCGGTACACACAAAGAACAGCGCCGGGTGATATATTCCCAAGACAGAGGTAGAACCTTGTACTCATTATGAAATCCGATGCCGCGCCCAAAAGAGCCCTTTTTCGTGTCCGCTCAAATATGGTACATGTACTCTATGCAATCTTTTACTCCTCCTTGGCACCGCCACGGCCGGCCTTCTCGGCAGCCTCGACGGCCTTCTTGTCGCTCTGGACGGAGCCGTTGGCACCCTGCATGGCGCTCATGAAGCCCTGGGCCTGCTTGAAGGGTCGCTTGAGGTCGCCAGAGGCGGGCTGGCCGTAGATGTGGATCTTGGCAAGGTTGCTCTCGAGGACGGACTTGACGGGGATGATGCTCTGGATGACCAGGGGGTTGGTGTACTTCATGTACAGGTGCATGAAGGACATCATGGCGATGCCCATCAGCTGGCCGCGCCACGCCTGGCGGAGCTGGTTGAGGTCGTAGGCATGGATCGTGGTGGTGACGAGCTTGCCCTCCTCGGAGGAGCCCATAGGCGCGGGCTCAACGTACTTGAGGGTGGTCATGTCTAAAAGAGGAAAGGAAACAAAGATGACACACGTTAGCAACCTTGACTGAACAAACAGCCGCGAACACGTAGCATCAAAGCTGTCGCGTGTCGTCGACTCAAAGGAGCGCATGCGGAGCCCTTACCCTTCTTCTTGTTGATCTGGACCTGGATGTAGAAGTAGAGAGCGGCGATGAGGACATTGCTGGCGATGTAGATGGCGCGAACAAGGTTGAGCACGTTCTCGTCTTCGAAGGGGATCCTCTTGGTGACCTGCATCATACCAAGTATGATCATCAGGTTGGTGCTGGCGCCGGCAGTTAGCGAGCTGCTCCAATGCGTACGTATCCCATCGTCTGAGACAAGCAATACGCTGCCTTGTTCTGCCCTCCTTGTGCCTCGGCCTCCGTCTTTCGCCTCCGCAACAAACAAAGGCCCCCCCCCACGACATGAACCAAGCCTGTGCACTTACATCTGCGGACTGATGGCCATTGTGTCGACGACTGCAAGCGGCAGTGATGCTGAAGGGCGGGTTCGAAAATGGAAACAGAGCAAGAGCCCGTAGTCTTGAATTGTCGAGCAACGGAACGGTCGACTTTGCTGGTCGTGAGAAGGTCCAAGTTCAACGTGTCGTACCAAAAGGCTGGTCGCTTTTTTCGTTGGGGGCTTTGCTGGCCTTTCCGGCGATGGGCTGCACCTTTTTCCGGGGGCGAATCAGGGCTGCCCCGCTTCCCGCAGATAAGCAAGAATTATCAATCGGATACAGGCGTCTTTCTCTTTGCTTCCCACGCCTTCGATTGGCCAGAGTGAAGTGCGCCTTTGTTCAGTGGGTTTCCTCCCCTAATTGAGGACGTCAAGCACAACCTGAGCCTCATCTACTCTGTTCAGCTCAGGTGCTTCATTATCCACAAAGGACCAAGTTATTGCATCATCAAAATACAAAGTCCCCAGGCAGCGATTTGCACTGGATGAGTACATGTCTTGACGCCTTTCATCTTTTGTCTCGTGGATCTCGCTGCACGCCGGATTGAGTCCTAGCTTCAGACATTTCAATGCTCTTTGTGCCTTCACTAAGACACCACCAAGCATGGCTCAGCAATGGACAGCTCGACAAGGCGTCTTATCTGCGGCCATTTCTTTGAGTCGATAACATGACAAGAATCATAGAGGACGGTGGCGCCATCTCTTGCTCCTTCCAATGAGGGTCCATGGCCAGCAGAGCTCAAAGACTGCACGGTCATGAAGCTCTGTTCAATCATCGTTCCCACTTTGCCTCATGTTCTCTGTTCAACTCTCTTGAACAGACAAAGGCTCAGGCCCTCTGTTTCAACATCACGTCAAGTGGCGGACTCCATAGCACGAACTATGTCGTCGAGACCACCACGGTCGAGTATTAAAGATGGAAGGCATCTCATCGTCAAAATGCCGTTTCCATCTCAGCATCACCACCACTACCATCATCACCACCGCCACATCGAGTCAAGACCTTTCGCCGCTGCGGCATCAGAGCCACCTGCTATATGCCCTCTTTCTTCAGAAACATACTCGTCAATCCGCGACCGGGAAGACCCAGAAGGACGAGCAGCATGCACGAACAGCACTGGGAATACCACGAGAGCTTCGATGAATACAGCAGCATGACGCACTTCCGCAGGCCGGGCGATGGCTACCCGCCTCATGGAGGCGATTCGTGGTATCCTTCGGATTGTGGCCAACCACCCTCTATCAAGCTCGACGGTGCATCACCTGCACCTATGCCCGCACCTGGACCTGGCGGACCTGGCGGACCTGGACCGGGCGGACCTGGAGGACCGGGCGGACCTGGAGGGCCTGGAGGGCCTGGAGGGCCTGGAGGACCTGGCGGCCCTACTCCTGGGCCTCCCGCTGCCGCCGCTGCCCCTGCTGCCGGCCCTCTCATCGCTTCTGTCAACATATATGCTCCGACATCGCAAGCGCCACCGCCTGCTGCTCCTCCTCCTCCTCCGGAACGCCCTCGATTCAGCCTCAGAGTTCTAGAGAAAGAACTCCGATGGGGCCGCGAGCTCAAGTACAGGTATGAGCTGGACCTCGGCCCCAGAGCCACCATCCACGACCTCATGAACTTCTTTGACTACGCCGACCCCCACCGTTACAACGCGGAGCTGTTCGTGGTCTGGAGAGGCAGGAACCGCGGCGAACCACTGGGCCCCCATCTGACGCTTGAGCAACTGCGGGATAATGCCTCGTACCTCAAGTTTACCATTACGCCCATATTCCAACGCTCCTTTGTTACTCGAGCTTTAACGTGAGCGTTTCAAAGCGTGTGGCCAACGACAGATGGACGAGCAGGGTGGAGGAGACGCAATGCTGGCATGAGTTCTGTGACCGAGCAGAGCACGGTTGCTTATTGAGGGTTTTGGTTCATACTTCTGGTTCCCTTCTTTGCCTTTTCTGTTGCTTCACAGTTTATCAATACATACAATCTTTCGCTGGCGATCCGTACTTATTTCTTTCCTTGCTGTGTCATGTAGCTTCATTATTCGAGACCATAGAGACAAGAATACAACTAAAAGTTGTCAAGCACTTTGTTACAAACGCCCGTTCTCAAAGTGACGTGACTTACACGGAACCGGTTCTCACTACCTACGGCAATAGTCGGATTCATATGTCATCAACTCTCCAGACTCCCCTCGCCAGACTTTGAACAAATGGCAACTCCGCGTCACACATGCCAATCAACTTCTCCTCTAGATCAAGGCCCAGGAACCAGGGCCCTGGTTTCATCACTCCACAGCCGGCAGAAATCTGGCCGCATCGACATCGATGCATGGATTTGCAGCTGGTCGCGGAAATGAGATCTAGTATCCGTGACTCACTGCGGGCCCTTTTTTAGGCAACACACCAGGGTAGGTTTGACAGCTTTGACAACCAAAGTTGACAGCTTCACTGCACATCTCTCAACCAAAGGGGCTTGTTATTGTTGTTGTTGGTTGTCTGCAAGAGAGGTCATTTAGTGACGTTAACCGAGGTCCCGTTTAAGCATTTTGCTCCGTCTTGTTGGGGACTTTTTGTTTTCTGGGTTTGCCCGCATAGTATCGCCGGCACCCCTGTTGACGGATTCGCATGGATCTGGCAACCGGTTGACAGCGGCGGACACGGATATAGTCAAGCCAGCCTCTTTAATGCTCTCTCTGTAGTATCACTTGACTTTTGACAGTTGGTTGAATTCTGTACTCTGCTTGGTGTTCAAGAGCCAACCGGACTTGCACTGACAGCGAACCCGCTGACTTCCGCCCAAACGAATGATTCAAGCCGCAATATATTCATCTGATACAGCGTCACGGAACGGAATCCTCCGATCTTGGTGCAGTCGACGACATCAATTGCCCGTTCAACCTCTTTTCCAGAGGGCTGGATGTCTAGGCAGCCTACTCGCAAGTCACATAGAACTTACGGTGTGTTCGTTCTAAATGGCTTCGTATCGGCTGCGTATCGACGAGATCGCGTGATTCGTCATTCACTGCTATGCGTCAGTGGCTGCATGCATTCAAGCCAGGGCTTTTGCGCCGGGAAATTGACATCAGCGATGCATGGACTTGCATATGCAGAAGATCAAAGGCGTACATGCATAACAAGACTACTGCAAATGATAGAAATCTTCATCAAGTAAATACTTACTCATAGGCTAGAAGTTACATGAAGTGAGTTATCATTGTCAGGAGTGCATCTCAGAGTCAACGAAGCCCGGGGATTCGGATCCGAACCCGAAACCAAGGCTCCATGTCCGGCACGGGGCGGTTCGGCTGTGGCGCAGGCCGTCCACGCCACCAATGGTGCCGGTTTGTGTCTGTCTACTATTTCAGCCTATCCGTTTACCCAGAACATCCTTCTCGTACGATGGCCTCGTATCGCGGTCATTTAGTATATCGTGTCTCATGACAGGCAGAGTTTCATTCTTTTTCATATCGTATCAGAGCGCAGGGCGTTTTTTGAGCAAGGCGAGACAATGATGATACGGACTGCTTGGTTATGGTTGTTGTTTGAGGCGTGGGATGCTTGTTACATGTCTGCTACGTTACCCGGTAAGCATAAGGCTAAGAGGATGAGACAGGAGATCCTTAAGTGGGACAACCTTTCTAATTTCGATTCGAAGAGGACATGTACGTATCTTCCAGGTGGATAAGGTAGACGACGTGTCTGTGTTCTTCACTTTGAAGCCCGCAAGGCGGAAAGCAAGGTTACCTGTCTCCTATAGGAGGGTACGAACCCTCGTATAAGCGCGACTTTCGCCAAAAATGGTGAGGCATACAAATATGCGCCGGTAAGAAGAGCAGTCCGAATTGGTTCAAGACTGCTGTCAAGATTAAAGCACTCTGGAAACATTTCAAATTATCCATCGAATAGGCATTGGATCCGATCATCTGGGGGCAAGGCTTACCAGGTCCTCGGCCTTCTGCAGATCAGAGCTGGAGGATCCCCTCGTCCTGCAAGATGCGCGACGATCAGTGAGATGCTCACGCCCAGGCAGCCGGATCGTAACTCACGCCTCTTCTAGTTACAAGATTCTAAATCGAACAACATGTCCCTAAGTGATACTATCGGTGCATACATACACTGATGCATGTAGAATACCTACTCCTGCAGCCCTACGGGACTCACCCAACGGAAGGAATGCAGACGCAGAAGAGCGTAAGCATCACATACAAAACAACGGAGTTTGTACTCCGTTGCATCTCACTCGATACGCCGTGCTGGATCCAGTCGTATAGCCGGAGTCAGACGGGTGGACGGACCGAAGGATGAGGAGCAGCCGCTACTAAACAGGCTCAGCCCGTGCCCGGAACCAGAAATGCAACGCTACGACTCTACTCCTGCCTGCTGCATGAGGCAAGATTGCAATCCTCTGCTTTGCGAGCGGCGCAGGTGACCAGGTCTCTATGGCTGTGCTAGCCGCCCTTTGTTGTGGTCAAATGAGAGTGTAGACGCATATTTTCGTCGAGTGAGATGAATCGCAGCGCGTGCCGTATATCTCTCTGAGATGTTAGTTTCTTGCCTCGTCCATATGGCGATGCGTTCATTTGGAATAATGATGCCCATAGCTAAAGCATAGCCGGAGATGCGAGATTCAGTTTGGGACGGTGTCATACCGATGCTGTCATCGTATGTACCTATGCATGTGTTGCGGCAAGACCTTTTGTCTTGGGCATACACCTGGTCCTGACTCTGGCTCTATGACACCAATTGATCCGGTAATCCGAAGCACCGTAAATGGATGAATTCTCAAACATAGGATGGAAAGTGTTATACGGCGACTGTGTCATAGTACGATTGGACGGCCGACATGTCTCTGTTGACAGCTGTCTTGAATGCTTCAACTGTTCCTGTTCCAAGGATTACACGATGCGCTATGTACTGACCCCGGCCCTGGTCAAAGCCTCGCCTCAACAGCCACAACTCAATCTCCCATCCCGCAGAAACAATTAAAAGCATGCCAAGTTTGAAAGAGACATATGGCCAGAGTAGTCTGATGCACAGCCACGGTATTTCTGTAGTGCCCTCCCCGTAGTAAGGTAGTGTATGCCATATAGTTGTAGTATGTACCTGTAAGTTGACGGCAAGAAGCATGTATGCCTCGCTGGCTTCAAGTTGGTTTAAACGTATATTCGTACCAAAAGGCTGCGGACTTTTGTTGTGGCACGCAAGCCACACTTCTAGACCTAGATCCTGTCCCAAGCCAAGTCGGCTATGACGGAGTGTTTATTGGCTCCTTGTGCTTGGCTCCTGGTTCTTGTTTCCAAGCCATCGGGCTTGCTGCTTATTCTGCGAAGAGTTCCTGACTCTGCCTCTATTTTCACCGGCCATTCGTTCTATTGGCACCCCCTCTATGACTCTTTCCTTACGACTTCCGATTTCTATTGGCTGTTAAATCATCTAAGACAGTGTATCCTCGTCTCATTTTTCTTTCTTGGTCAAAGAATCCTTCTCTCCAACTCTTTTTTGCACACCTGTCTTCATCTTGATACTTGTATTCTCCCAGCAATGAATCAACCGCCAAGCTCCCCTGTAAACTGCTGTAAATTCTGCCGCTCTTTTGGGCAGCCCCACCCGCGGGAGCCTAGCACTAGCGCCGTCCACTCCCCACACAAACCCACCGCCTGCCCATTTCGCAGCCGGGCCCGCTGACAAAGCGGCCGTGTGCCCAATCACAACACCCGGCTCTTACTGTGGCAGCTCTTCCCCCTACCGACTCCGCCCACGAACCATCTCGAGCTTCGATTTCTTGCATCAACCGCCTGACGTGCTGCGAACCAACAACACGAAGAGCATCAGGCTGCCGGATGTCCGCACCCCCAACCTCGCAGGCTGGACTCCCTCCCCTTCTCAGGATGGCGCTGCCGGATCTGGCGCAGGGCCCTGACCGATCCAGACAAGGAGTCATCCAATCCAACCATGGCGCTCTCGTCTGCTGGTGCCGTTCCCTGGAGGGATCACTTGGAGGGGGCCAGGGGGGACAACGACATCGTCAGTGGAGAAGGGCCGCGGCTGCCTGGCTGGCTGTTCAACTTGTCAAATCCTCCAGCAGCAGCCGGGTCGAGATATAAGAGGCCGTGTTTGGCCTGAATTCACAGGTTGCTCTTGCTGTTCAGTCACTACGTTGAATCACTTTCACAGACATTCTTCAGTCTCTTGTCCAATTGATCGTTCCGTCTTGAGATCCAAGTCGTCACTGCCTCTGCCAATGCGAAACTCTGTTGGCTCTCAACTGACCCGATTCTCTTCCTATCGTTTATACCTATAGCGTCTATAGGACAATCGAAGCACTTGTTCTCGTCGTTTCACATCCAGCTCTTGCTACCTACCTACTTGCACCGCACTACCTGAAACCAGGTACCTAGTGCTATACTGGACAGACGTCTGACGTCTCTCGCCATGTTTAACACATTCAAGATCGACCCCGAGACGAACAGCGTCCAGGAACTCAGGCGGGCCTCTGACCCCATCTCAGCCCGGTCGAGCCAGCACCAGGCGTGCAACAACTGCCACGCTAAAAAGGTATGAAGTCGCAGCAGGCGTGCCGCCTCAAGTGAACGACCCAACTCTGACGTGTTGTTGTTCCTGCGCTAACAGTCACTCCCCAAACTAGCTCAAGTGCAGTGGTGACAAGAGTGGCTGTGAGCGCTGCATCGCCAGCCAGCTGCGATGCGAATACACTCGCTCTCCCTCGCGCAGAGGCGGCAGGAAGACCAGCGGTAGAAGCTCTACTGATAGCCGTGGCGGATTGGACCTGGCCGGTGGCGACAGCAGCCCTAGCAGCCAGTCAGGCAAGTCAAGGCACAGAAGCAGCAAGCACCTGCATCCCGGGACCAGCAGCAGCAGCAGCAGCAGAGCTAGGGCCTCGGCGTCCCGGGACGAAGAATATGGCGATGCGCTGGACCTATTGGACCCCACGACGCTCGGCCCTGACGACGGCTTCGATCTGCGCTCCTTGTCTTTGGAGGCTTCGGACAGCGGCTATGGCAACAGTGGTTATTACAACCAGCAGCACCAACAGCAGCATGGTGCTGGAAGCTGGCAACACATGTCCTCCAACGACCAGTACGGCAACTTGTCGGGCAGCTCATACATGGGCACGACCAGCTCCAGTGGCCAAGACTACAACGTGGATTACTACGGACACTATGACGAGTACGGGCAGTATCATGGTCACCAGAACGATCCTCGATACTGGGGCGGCCAGCAACAATAGGCCTTGTCTATTACCTTTCTTTGTGTTTGTGTTTTGCGCCTTTTGCCTTGTATATCTTATCGCGAGTTCTTCCTTTGTCTCTTTTTGCTTTCACCCGCTAGATCAAACCCATGGCGGCCACGCAAGTGAGCCTGGGAACAGATTTTGCGCCTTCAGTATCATGTTTAGAATACCCTTCACAGCGACTACTTGTACACTTAGAAGTCCCTTTCCATTTCCCCTTTCTTCTCTCCTCTTCTTTGTCACGTCATTTTCCTCTGCAGCTGTCGCTTTATGGTCGCTGCGAGCTTCTTCCTCCTCCCCGCAGACGCATGCCGCCTGCAGCTGCTCAGCTCCGAGGGAATGGGGGTGCTCGAACGGGCCGTGTACTTTTTTCCCCCTCTTCTAGCGATTTGATAGAGGCTTTGCCGAGATGGGCTTATGATTGGATGATATTCTGGATGGGCTTGCTGGATTGGCTATATATTATTTGCTATCGTAAGCATTATCGGATTTGATGTTACATTTGGATGCACGAGGCGTTCTTGGTCATAGGTACAATGATACTGTGACTTTTCTCTCTTAATTTATGGCTGCCTGGTGAAATGAGTTTGCTTCTGTGCTGTGCAATTGCAGCGCTCTCTGGTGCATCACGGGACCGGGTTGACTCATTTTAGAAATGTGTAGAGTCAACTCTACTGAACACAAAGACGCATACCCAACAAAGACGACCATCCAGGCATCCATATCTGCTCGTCTACATAGACGTTGACACAATCCCACTGCCTAATCAACAGCATAGATTCGGATATAAAACGCCGGGAAAAAGCGTCATGAAGATACAACATACATACATGTACTGTATGTTTTCGGAGAATTAAGAGAAGGGGGTGGGTAACGTGATGTCGATAGGGGTACGTCAACCGGTGCTTTCAAGTCAGCCCTGGCGAGGCGCGTCATTACGTTGCATTGAGATTCCTACAGAACACCAAAGTCGGTTCTTCGAGGCACCACCATGTTGGATTGTGTAGGGTGGTATTTATAGATTACTTTGAGGTCGAGTTTGGGTCGAGGGTGATGGTGAAGTGTGTGAGAGGTACGTAGGGGAGATGATGGATTTCGGAGGACGTGGTTTAGATAGGTACGTATATGTAGGCAGACACTAGACGCCATTGTGGAATTTGAAGTCATTCTGAGGGAGGTAATTGGTAGTTTGTGCTTATGGTGTGTGTTTTGACAGTTGGAGATGATGATGATGGGGTTGCTGAATACCCATGGATAGGTGGTTCGACGTGTTGGGTGCCTTGTGTGGGTGATATGAAGATGGTGTGGACTTTTAATGTTGTCGGCGATGGCTCCTTATAGAGAGAGATACGCTGGTGGCCAACGGTATTTGATATCTCAGCCTGTTCTTACATTGCCATACCTCTGTTTTTCATGACCTTACCTGAATGTAGGAAGTGGTTGAGCTGTGAGGTTTGCAAAGAGGTGTACGATTACATCTGTGCAGGGTTCATCTTCGACCTCTCATGTCGTGACTTGACTGCTCATGCCGTCTGCTTACAATCCAAAGAACAAAGACGACATCTAAAGCAGTCTGGGTGCGATCCTTTGGCAGGGGCGTATCTATATCCCAAGTTGTCATGGCTTCATTTGCTGCATTTTTACGGAGTACGTAAGACGCAATTCTTTCTAAAAGAACAGAGAAGGGAAGTACAATCACGAGGGAAACTGAAACCAACCGCAAGAGACATGGAGCCCAACCGCTACTACTCCAAGTTATCCTCAAGCTCGTACAGTGGAAGAAATTTTGTGCTCAGGCAGCAAAGGCTTTCTCCATGACAAAGGCTCAGCGTTGAATAAGCTGAATCTTTTCGCTGGAAGTTAAGCGATGATTTATCCACAGGCTCCTCAACCATGCTCTACGTTGCGCACTTGTCTTCTATGACACGAGCTTCCACAGGGGCCGTTGGCTTGGGGCGGCTCGCGTCCATGTAGGCCTCGTCATCGTCCCTGATGGACCTGAACAGCGCCCTCGCAATAACCAGCCGCAACACAAGCGACAGCAGCGAAGTAAGCATAATGCCGCACGCAGCAAGCAGCTGGATCCCAATATACTTCCCCGTGCCATTCAAAATCGCACCCGAAATCGGCGGCCCGATGAGCGAGCCTATCCCCTTGAGTATGGACACCATCCCCAGCCTCGTCCCCAGACGGCTCATGTCAGGGGTAATAGACGTCAGGACGACGGAGCCGAGGGCCACGACGCTGCCGGACCAGAAGCCGTACAGGACGGCAAAGGCAATGTTGCCGGCGGCGTTTGTGACGCTGATCCAGTAAAAGACGCTGGCGCTGCTGAGGGCGCACACGACGACGTACGTGTCCAGCGACCCGACCCTGTCGGCGACGAAGCCCGGGATGATCCTGCCCGGGATCGAAGACGCGTTGAGGATGGGTAGCAGGTAGGCCGCCAGGACGTGGCCCTGCATGCCGTGCAGCACGGCGTAGCTCTGCAGGTAGTACGGCGGATTGAAGAAGGACAGGTTGTTGAAGAAGATGGCGACGCAGTAGAGCAGGTACGTGCGCTCCCTGAGCGCGGACGAGTCCCAGAACCAGCGGATCGAGAAGCCGCCTTGCTGCCAGCCGGGCTTCCTGTGCGCTGCTGTGGTGCGCGGCCGGATGATGGCGAGGGCAAACGAGCACATTGCAAACGCCACGAAGCCCATCGCGCGCATCGTCCACCCGAAGCCGATCCGCGGCCGGAGCTTCTCAAACATGAGGGGATACAGCGTCGCGCCGAGGCCGCTCCCCACGGTGGCGAGGCCCATGGCCCGGGCCCGGCGGCGCTTGAAGTACATGGGCACGATGGCGATGGACGGGATGGACAGGCAGCACGTGCCGAGGCCGAGGCAGATGCCCTGCGCGAGGAGGACGTGCCAGTAGCGCGTGCTGATGCTGGCGAGCATGAAGCCGAGCGTGACGAGGAGGGTCCCGGCGGCGAGGAGGGCGCGGCAGTAGCCCAGGTCGTAGAGGGGGCCGATGAGGGCGCCGACGGACATGAGGCAGAAGATTTGGACGGAGCCGATCCAGGAGATGGATGATGGGGAGGAGCTGCTCAGGAGGGTTGTTTCGTAGTAGGATTGGAAGACGCCGAAGCTGTTGAGGAGGCCCCTGGATGGTGTGCCATTGGGATATGGCCATGGTTAACACGCAATTCTTCAGGGGGGTGGTTGGATTTGGTTTACTGGTGTAGGATGATTTGGTGGAGAGCGTACAGGTGGTTGAAATAGAGGAAGAACGAGGCTACGACTTGCAGCCATGCTTGCAGTCCGCCGTCTGGAGGCGCATTGCTCTCGTCATTTTGATTCTGATTTTGTTCTTGGGCATCTTGCTCCGGGAGCTGCACCTCATGTCGTGCCGACTCTTTCAGAGCGCCGGTATCCGCATCGGCGGCACCGACTGGCTGCTCGTGCTGCAGCTCGATTATCGACATGGCCCGGGTATCGCTTGCACGGTGAGCGGCGTGACCAGACGAAGCATTGTCTTTGCTTTGCTCTCTCTGTTTCGAGACGGCCAAGGATCAGGCGGATAGATATGCGCGCAGATGGGCGAGGTCGATCGCCGGAAATCGGCTCGCAAGGTTGTATTTCCCCGCTGGGGAGCGGTGGACGGCAATGGCACTGAGATATTACGGCATTTGTTGATGGGACAATGGGAACACGGAGGGGATTTATGGGTGTTGTTGGGGGTCGTTTTGCAGGGAATAAGTCGGGGAGGAGGACGGCAAGACGGGTAAGGCTGCGAAGGCTGGTGAATTGCGGGGGGTTGGATTGACAGAGTGAATGAGTTGAACATAAGATATCTCGGGTTCTACCTTTAATCTTTATCTTTGATGCCTTGTCTAAGACCGTCTCGAACGATGTCGTTGGCCTAGACAGCAGTTCTCCATCTAGTCCCAGATATTTGTATGAGCGAGTGTAGATCGAATAGAGGTTCATCGGAAGCCGAGGTTGGATTACACTAACCATCCATCTCATCAAGGAACTGAACCTCTGGAATCACCAAGTCCAGAGATGCTTCGAAGATCCAGCTGGAATGGCCAGCAAGAAGACGGGATGACAAGTAGTATAGATTCCGTACAAATCAAGCACCATCAGCCTGTTCTACTGCCACTCATGGTACGCACTCACCGGGCGTCCTCGGAGTGTCACGCATCCGTGTATCGTCATGTGTCTGCATCTCGCAACTCCAATATGGGGCATTGTGTACGGATGAAGTCACAGACAAGATCGGACATGACGACTGTCTACATGTAGTTGGTGACGCGCGGGACATCGGACCTTTTGCTTTGGACGTTCGAACGGGGAAGGGATATCAGCCCTCTGCTATCTTGATGCAAGGTACCAGATTAGACCCCCCAAGGTGTGTTCTAACATGCAGAGCATCAGAAGTTGTAAGCAGAAAGTCGAAGGCCAATCGACGGGGCGAAAGAAACCGGGAGGAAATGCAGATTGACTTGAGCATGTGCAGCTGCAGCGTTTGTGGTATCATTGTTGGTAAGGTAGGGACGACATTGGACAACACAAAGGCTGACGTCTGGCTCGCTCTCTGAACCGTACTCTACTTGCCTCACCAGCGAACGGATATTCAGCCAACGGCACTTTCATCACCCACGGAGGTATCTCAAGGCTAAAACGAGTTGATCTTCTGTCGGTGCCGCTTCGGCATGTACTGTTTGTCATCTGGTTCAGCGTCTTGGGCTAATATCCGAAGCAAAGGCACACAGTGCAACGCAGCTATGTATCAAAATGTCCATCTGACAAACAGCTCCAGCTCCAGCTCCCGTTCAGCTGTTTTTCCTCTTTTTTCTCTTTGCATTATTTTTTTGGTACTATTTAATTTTCAGGGTCGCATTGTGACCCGCTGGTGCCGGGCAGCCTTCAAGGCTTGCATGGCTAGCTCGCGGCCGAGGCGTGAGGCTCGGTGACGAAAACTGGTAGCTTGTCGCGTGTTTGTCCCGAATTGCCCATGTCTAGCAGCCAAAAAAAAAAAAGAGAGGCAGAGAATTAGATGCTAGACGGGGCAAGGGGGATTGCTGGAAATTGAGCTCTTGAGCCTCGGTTCAGTGGCTACCTTCAATGTTCCATCTCTGGTTGGTGAACGGAGGAAATGCATTGACGACTAACAGGAACAGGAACAGCATTCCAGCGTCTTTGCAGCAAGACGTGGAAGCTCGCATTGAGGTCGATTGTTCCAGTCTCCGTGCCAGAAATACATGGCTTGCTAGTACTATCCAACCCCTACGACTGCTGGCATGAACCTCTGCAGCAAGTACTGCTGAGACGCATCCTGCACTGTGTCGCGTGGCCCTGTTTTGGCCCTTGTTCCCCTCCGTTTTGCCATTTACATCATGGATGTCCCCCCAAAAAGTCAATTGGCGCTCGCTGCAAAAAAGAGGCCCGAAGTCCGTGGTCCCTGATATTATTGGAGGGCATTAATTAATAACGCCCTGAAGGCTGGATTGGTAATGATGCCACAACTGCCGGCGCGGACAGGACTTGGGGGTACCAATTCAGACGTTGTGCTTGTACTGTAGACTAGAGTACACGAGATGCTTGTGATTGAGGATGTAGGCAGAGTCACGGCCAGAACGTGCTCAAGTTGTTAAATCAAGGTACTCGCTGCAGCCTATCCGCGTCTAAAGCGCCAAAACACGAACCTTGTCGTTGCAGTAATTACGGCTTTGCGGAGTCTCACATCCGTCTCGAGACGACAGCCGCCGGCCATCCGGGCCGCGTCTCGTCTCCCTTTTTGCCATCATTTACCTACGGGGGAGCTTGTATGTACTTGTGATACCACCAACTCGAAAGTGCTGTAGCAGGTAGAAATCACCTGGTACTCCGTACGGTAGGTCGTCTAGATCTTGTCGAGCCCCTTTTCCACGGTGGTTCGATGCCTGTTCCATGGGGTAACACCGTCAACGGTCTGGAGCTTGGGCATTTGGCCTCATGTGACTGCGTCTGCTCCGTATCCTCGCACTCAGAGTGACACCAAGTCAATGAGCGAGAATAATTTCATTCACCCTTGTGCTGCGGCTGAGGACCAGCTCGTAGGGATATCACAAGCAGTACAAACACGTTATGCCGTATGCATGGATGAGGTGATGCGCATGCGCACGCTCACGCTGGAGCTGACGGCTTGCGTGATGACTTCCAGGTTGTCCGCATCACCAGTTAGGAAGGTTGCAGGAAGCAGTGATTCGTGAATGCAATGGGCACTAGGTATCAAGAAGCAACCGCATCTTCGGTATCTAGTCTGTACTAATGCATCTATCTTCCTTGGTCTCCTGATGCGCCGAATAAGCTGCGTCGAAGCGTCCGCCAGCGGCTTGAGGAATAGAAAAGTATGTACCATACATCTAGACTAATATTCGCTGACTTCGGGGTGTTTCCACACATAGACCCAATATCCCAATCTCCGAGCTTCGATGAGGATGTTGTCACCAGTCTCAGAAGCAATTTGCTATGTAATCCGGAAGATTCTCGACCCAAGCTTCGACAAGGAGCACGTCGCTGCATCCACGGTCCGACCAGTCGGCCCAGTCAGGGAAAATCACTAGACAGAATTTGATATCATCATGCAGCCCATCTATTTTTACATCATCTCATCATCCTTCACCAGACGCGGGGTGACATGTGAGGGGACTCCCACAAACTTCTGCTCTCTCCACACTCAAATTATCAAGCTTGCCCCCTTGCTTCGGGACCTGACAATCGCATCGATGCTAATGTGAAGCAGGATGGCCAATAATTCCAAGTACTGTACGAGGAGATGGCGCAAGTTGTCCCGCGTGCGCCATTTCCGCATCCAGACATTGTTGGATGGGGGGAAAAGTCCAAGATATCACGGCGAATAAATGCTATGACGAGTCAATGCGGTCGGTGTCTCAGGGTCCAATGACCAATTACAAGTTCACGGTGGGCTTATTGTTTGTCGGACTTATTAGTGGTCGTTTTGCCTCAGTGGCTCCTCGGAACTGCCAGCTATTGAGACGCACACACACACGCCTTGACGCACATCAGAATCGATTAGGTACCTACGGAAGGCTCCCGTTAAGCTACGAGACTACCTACCTTACATACCTGATGTACTGCAGGAGCTCGAAAAGGGAGAGTGAACGTGATCAAGGGGGAAAAAGTCTACAGAACGGAAGCAGTGATCTAGTCTGGCCTGTCACTCATGTCCCGTCACAGAAACGGCTCAATCGCTGAAATTGCATGTCGCGTGAGCACCTTCAAGTCACTTCAGGTCACTCACTGCGTAATCCCGCGCATGCAATCATTCGTAATCCACTGTACGCGCTCTGCAGCCCCCCAATCAGGTTTGCAGGTGAGATCATTGATGGCATGTCTTCGTGATCCCGTCAGCCCCAAGTCGTCTACAGTACTGCACATGCAGCATTGCCCGTATTGACGTGCCATAACGCATCATCCAGAGGCTCTGTGCATGCAGATTGGCATGGATTTCTTAGCTACAGGTTGGTACCTCTTGAGCTGTGCGGGCTGAGCAATGGGACGGCCTGCAAGCAGCGAGGAGCAATGAGAAAACTGCATGTGAGTGACGGGAGCCGAGCCTACTGTAACAGCCCAGCCACCGGGAGTTCAATCCTTCTCGCTGTGGGAAGCTCGACACAGCAGGAAGAAAGGGGAGAAAAGCCACCAATTCATTTACGGGGCAATCCTGGACAAGTCGTGATGTGCAGAACGCAGCTGAGGGGAGCAATTGTGTAGATCAGCGTACCTTGTTGTTCAGTCAGGGCAAGGACTTAAAAGTACCACCACAAGTGGACGCGTCAGGGCTTTACTCGGCGAGTTTCAGCCATCGGCAAATCCAGTGCCTCTGAGACAGTCTTAGTAAGCCATTGAACGCACGGTAGTGACGAGTGTGGATGGATGGATTCAGGTCCAATTCGGTGGAAGTTGCTTTTGGTCATTGATGGCACAGCACTAATAACCGCGACTATTACCTGTAAGCCAATGATACTAAAACCACTCGACTAGCAGCTTCTCGCCGTCTCTTCAGTTGAATCGCGAACACCGACCGGTACGTACTATACCTGCTGTGCTGTCCCCATTCAGAGCGCAACTGGACAAGCGTTGGACGATCCGCTGCAGCCGCGATCCGGGACGGGAATCCGGCCAATGTACCTCTACATGGGCAAGCTCAGGAGGGATCAGCGCCAACACGCTGGGCCGGCCCAACCCAGCGAGTCCACGGCACTAAGCCCATCGCTAAAATGAGCGCGCTCCATGCGCAATCCAGGTGCAGCTCGTACCCGCTACTCGCCCACCCGTGCCAGCTTGTACCGTCGTCCTGTCCTGATGCGGGCTTGAGGCACCATGTCACCCCACCCGTCCAGTGCAAAGGCCGCACCAACAGCCTGGCCCATCAATTCCGGCCCCAAACCTGCAAAAAGGGACTCGAGTCGCCAGTCACAACAGGGCCTGCACAGAAGCTGCCTGGACAAGGGGGTGGGGGTTTCTCGGGGAGGATGGCCTGAGGACACTGGGACCTCTGGTGCTTGGGAGCTGGCAGAGTATGTCCCGTACAGGCTACTTCGTTCACATGTGCCCACAGCCGCATCCTTTCGTACCCAGTACTCACTACGCTATCTCCAGCCGAGTCTCGGCTACCTCGCTTGCAGGTCGCGCCTCTTAACCCCGTGGCGGCCCCAAGGGCTGCTCGCCTTGGAGCAAGTACCGCGTACCCTCTGTTTCCAGTACCCTCCACAGCACTTTACGCCGTTAGTGCTCAGAATCCCCCCCCCATGTCCGGCCGCCTCAGTCGACTTCAGACCTTGGCCTGCCATCTCTCCCACAAATCCTCCCACTCCCACGCGACCTTGCCTCTTCTTCCTGACCGAAGCCTGCTCTCGCTCGTCCCTTTTCTTTTCTTCTGACTCTTTTAACTATCACGCCCGCCTTCACCTCCCTCACGATGGCTTCTCAACTCCCGCTCAATTCTTCCAGAAGGAATCCCGCCCTTCTGTAGGCCCTCGCCCTGCCCGCGGAGCACGACGAAGCTACAAACATTGTCGACACCGAAAACCTTGATCCCAACCTTATCTACAACTCTCTTCCCTCTCGGACCCTTTGCTAGCACTCTCCGACATCCATTCTGAATCTACGTCGATATTCTCCGTTACTTCCCATACCCTTTGTCTTCTCCTCGGTCACTGGCTCAAGAGACCAACCTTCACACATTCTTGGACACTTCCCGTGGTCGACTGGCAGTGACTTGCTTGACTACTTCGAACCCCATCGATATCTCTCCTTCACATCGTCCTCTGAATCTTGCGCCCCGGAGCTCCATTAGCTTGGCAGCTGGAAAGCCAAATACCCATTCACCGAACAACAGAGCCGTATCGCGCTGTCAAGCTGGTCGGCATGGCTCTCAATATCCTTTCCGACAGCAAAGTCGTTCCCTTTGTGTCCGAAGCAGCTTCTCTCACAACGTCTTCGCTGTATCCAAGCTTGAGTCGGTCCGACGAGCGCGACCTAATGTTCGAAAGCTCTTCCATTGTTGCAACTGAGATGAAGAGCCACGCTGCGGTGGACGAGCAGCCTACCAGTGGAGAAGAAGCCCCCTCGCGCCTTCAGCGTCGCGCCGTGGTCCAGCAAGTCTCATTATCGTCAACGCTGCCCAGAGCTCATGCCACATCCGGTGAGTTCTAGCATTTCCGATGATACTCTCCATTGGCGACGACCAATGCTGACCATGATGCCAGATGCTGCAGCAGACGGATCGTCATTGTCAACTACGTCACATACCTCGGACATCCCCCTGGCTCCCATAGAGGGCCGACCCGTCAATTTTGGCTTGGTCGTCCCTGGTGTGTACCGAAGCAGCTACCCCAAGAAAGAGGACTTTGCCTTTCTGAAGGGATTGAAGCTCAAGACGATAGTGTACGTGTTGTCATCGCCTCCGAGTTCTTACGTCCAAAGCTAACCTGCAACAGCACGCTGGTCAAGAAGGATGAGCCTGACCATGAGCTCGAGGCCTTCGTCGCCGCCAACGGCATCCAGCAGGTCATCTTCAACATGAAGGGTACAAAGAAAGAGCCTATCCCCCCAAGCACCATGGCGGCTATTCTGGAAATTGTCCTCGACCGTCAAAACTACCCGCTCGTCATTCATTGCAACCATGGCAAGCATCGTACCGGATGCGTCGTCGCTGTCGTTCGCAAGCTTTCCGGCTGGAATCTCGAGAGGGCTCTTGACGAATACAAGAGTTACGCCACCCCCAAGGTCAGGGAATGCGACGTCGACTACATCACCGCTTTTCAGCCCAGTTCTCTGGAGATGATCCGAATACGACCTGCCCGTGGGGAGCATGGGCGATTCAGCCCCCTTCAAGTGCGGTCATTTGTCAGGACCTTGATGTTTACCGTGGTGGTCACGTCAATATGGCTGTTCTCCGGCTCTCGCATGGTCGTCCCCCGTGGCAGTCCTACCAGCTAGACGTCGATTCCATGCGAAGACGAGAAGAGCATTATGAAGTGTGCTTATAAAAGCGTTATATGACAGGACCGGCGAATGACCGGGGGTTCCAATAATTCTTCAAAAGCGAGATATTTGAGAGAGCATCAACAGACATGGAGAGCGAGACGTGGAAGAAGATATAGAGTTGGGTACGGAATACCCTTGCGTTTGGTGTTGTGGAACAGGCACAATGAGACAGATATCCATTGGATCATTTGGGTTGGGCTGGGCTCGCAGAGATTCAAGAGCTGACACCGTCTGCGAATTGGCGTTTGGGTTGTTTTTTTGCTTTCTTTTCTGTTGTGGGTGCGCATCTACTGCAAGCGGTAGCAGTTGTGGAGAGAACAGATACGGTATTCTGAGCAAGTTAATTGACTGCCCCGTCTTCTTGTCACCATCTCCTGTATTATACATTTACATCGTGGGTTTGTCATTGTGTTGCGCAAGTGGCATGCCGATATAACGGCAACTAGGTATGCATTAAAAGCTGGATAGATAGACGGGCCCTGACACAGTTGGCCCTTTGTATAACTAGTAGCTCGATACCGAGAGCATTTCTAAAGCGGCATTTTACTGATTTGATATGTGATGTGCATGAATACCTGTCTCACGCTTTCAAGTGCAAGTATTAAGTAGTGTACACGAGGCTTTGGTGATCCCACAGAGCCTCTCATCTCCCTCAGCCCGTCACCCTCTTTTCATCCATCCTTCCACCTATCCATCCATCTTTGTAGTTCTCTTATTAATCCGTCCTCAGCTCCATTGCCGGCCACAACGCTCACTTCTTCTCCTCAAACTGTCCCCACCGATTCCTCCTCAGCCTCTCCTCCCTATCCCGCTCCTTGCTCCCATGCAAATACACCCATCCACCAGCCACGCAGTTCGCCGCCCCGAGACCCACGGCGGTGCCCCGGACGATGCCCCTGATGGAGAACTTTGCCCTCAGGGACTGCCGCCTGCGCAGGGCGAGGAGGGCGTAGAGGCCGGACCAGGCGGCGGTGAGGCCGGCGCTGGCGGTGGGGTAGCCGGAGAGGTTGAGGTAGCTGGAGAAGAGGAGGGGAGGGGTGAAGAGGGCTAGGGGAGGGCTTGGAGGGGGCGCGCGTGGAGGGCTGTGATGAGCGTTGCGAGGAGGGAGGGGGGGAGGGATGATGCTGGAGGGGAGGGGGTGTTAGCGGTCTTGTGATTAAAGAAGATGGGGAGAGGAGGGTTGAGTTTGTGGGGTTTTGTTGATGTGGTGGCTTGTGCGAGTTTGTATGTTGTATGTGAGAGAGGAGGAGGAGGAGGAGGGTTTGTGTTGGGTGTTGGGGAGACTTACAGCCCCATTCGGTGAGGTGCTCGGAGATTGTTTTTTGAGTTGCTGTTTTCGTTGACGCCATGATGGGTGATTATCGCGATTCGTTGAACGCTTTAGATGATTATATGGTGATGCTTTGGGATTTTGGCATGTGAGATGTCTTTCAAAGGTGAGGCTCTGACGTGATGAATCTTGAATGATGACTAAGCAAACTTCGCGATGGACGAGGAGTCGCATTTTTCAACCACAATTCGCTCTTTTCCTGAAAATTTTTCGCAAGAGTAACAGCATTTCAATTTCTAATAATGATACGAGTAGACTATATGACAATAATTCATGCAATTGATTTCCTTTCCAGTGTGCAATGCGTGTCTGGTCGAGCAAGACAGCTATGGGCTGTGAGATGCCATGGCGGGGCGCGGCGGAATGATTCGCCGACGACACCCAAAATTTCGAGCTTGCCATGAATTGCATCGCACGACTTATATCCACCATCGAAATCCATCTCGACAAACGACGCTTCAAAGGCGAACCACCTCGCCTCCGAACGCCCCAAGCACGTCTTCCTCGCCGCTCAATCACCCCCTCCTCCACCCGCTACCGAGCAGACTCCAACCCTCGAACCACAAGTCAATCTTCCCAGCAACCACCGCCATGGGCGGCAGACAGATCCGCCCCGCGGGCGTCTACAAGGCCGTCAGCCAAGAACTCAAGCACGCCCCAATGCCAGGCTACGCCGTGCCCGCGCCGCCGTGGTTCGCCGTCATGAACTCGGTCCCGCCCTCGGAGACGCTCGTGCGCAACGTCACGCCGCGGCACCGCATGCCCAACCCCAAGACCATGGCCAGGGCCGGCAGCGGCAAGCCCAAGAAGCTGTTCCGCCCGCAGAGCGTGTCGTACCCGGAGGACGCGCTGCGGACGAGCTTCTACAAGGATCACCCGTGGGAGCTGGCGCGGCCGAGGGTCGTGCTGGAGCTGGACGGCAAGGACTATCAGAGGTGTGATTGGAGCAAGGGGCTGCGGCAGCCGGGGATTCCCTTGACGGGCGAGAGGTAAGAATGGAAGAAGATTCTCTGATGTTTTCATGGGGTGGATGAGGGGGGGCTGTTTAGCTGACTTGTTGGTTCTTATAGTGTCGTGCAACGCCAGCTGTGGTTGATGGAAAACGACTTGGTGGACGGCGTCAAGATGAGCAAGCGCAAGGCGTACGACATTGTCCGCCGCGAATTCTACAGGCTGCGCCAGGAGGAAGAAGTGGAGAAGAGGATAGCGGTCGAGGAGGCGCGCTACGTGGGCGCCTACTTTGGCAAGACGAGGCTCGAGGTGGGCATGCAGCTCGAGGACCAGGAGTACGAGAACTGGAAGATATGGGCCGGCAAGGAGACGGCGAACCGGGAGGCGAGGGCGAGCTCGGAAATCGAGACGTTTGGGCTGGAGGAGGAGGAGGATGCGGCGCTGGAGACGGCCGAGGCGCAGCCTGTGCCGGTGGCGTAGATTTGGTTTGGGTAGGTTTGTATTATACGATGTGTACGAAGAATTTATATATCAGGGACATGGCTATCAAAAAGGAGGCAAAACGGGTCTGTTAGCATTTGGCAGGACTGGGTTCTATGTCATCCAATCGGCGAGAATTAAAGACAATCTCTCCCGCGTTCTGCACGCCGTACCGCGTCGCTACCTCCTGGTGCTGCACGACAAAGACGTCGGCGATGCCCGTGTAGAGCAGCAGCTTCCCCGTCAAGCTCAGCGTCGAGATGCGCGCCCAGGACTCAATGTAGATGACCTTGCAGCAGCTCTCGGGAATGACATAGCCCATCTTGAGCATATGCACCGCCAGCGCGACGAAGAAGCCCGTGGCCGGCCCGTTGGAGAAGACGCGGCGGGGATAGCGCAGCGCCCTGCCGACCTCGTTGTCCGGCGGCGTGAGCAGCGCGGGGAAGATGTCGGCGATGCTGAGCAGGGCGGTTAAGGGGGTGGACCAGAGGGGCTGGTGGACGCGGCGGGCGCGGGTGACGGTGCGCTTGTCGTAGGTGCCGGGGGAGGAGGAGGTGTCGCCGCGGGTTTGTGCGCAGAGGGTTTGGAGGCGGGCTTCGTAGTCGGCGAGGTGGTGCTCTGACATGGAGTCGCCGCGGGAGATGAGGTAGCGGCGGTGGGTGTTTGCGAAGGCGCATGTGCCGTCGTCCATCATCATGAGCATTTCTTTGGTGTGGCCGCCGGAGCCGAGGACGAAGAGGGTGTAGTCCATTGGCGGGGGTGTAGATGGATCATCATGTTGTTGCTTTTGCTGTTGTTGTTGGAGATTGGTGGGAGGTTGGTGAGCGGCGCGTCTTTGGCGGTTGCGGTGGGAGAGGAGTTGGATGTGGCGTGTCTGAAGGCTGTTGGTTAATGAGGGCGTTTGGATTGGAAGGATGAGTGATGACTTGCTGAGGCGAATATGAGAAGAACGATGGCGAAGGTGATGATTGCGAGGAGTCTGTGCCTTGTGAGAAGAGGCGAGGAGATGGATGAGAAGATAGTTGACAAGAGAGCCGCGGATAGGGCGAGGAGAAGGATGGGCTTTGAGAGAGCCATGATATGATGGCTGAAGTCTTGGAGTTGTTGGCTAAGCTGCTGCGATTTGTGAGTATACGAGCTGGTGTCTACGGGTGATTGGACGCCTGACCGTGTACGAGTTGTTATTCAATCATTCTTTTGGTTTTCATGTGTTCGACAATTGAAATTGTGTCTGTTTTACGGGTGAAGGCTGAGAGGTTGAGCTCAATTGATGCTGCCCAAGTACAGGTTGCACTGAAATGCTTGAAGTACATTGTACAGGTGCTTCACGGCGCAGACCCACTCTTGTCACACTTTCCGCGTCTCTCGTTGTACTTCGTAGTTGTACCTTCTTAACGTGACAAACACCATCGACAGCCTCACTCCAAACAATCACAATCACTGCCTAACTGACCTGGGTAGGTAGTGACTGTGGCAACTCATGGTGATGCACACTGTGATTCATATTCGACAAATAATTGACAGTAACAACTTCGAAAACCCTGATTTCAAACATCGCCATTCCACCGTCTGCGAGGCGCCGGCTACACACGCAGCCAGAGCAAAGTGCGTCTCGCCCAATATGGCATCACATCAAGGGCTGCTCTTCTTCTCCAGGCGCACTCCCTGCACTGAGCTCTGCCTATAATCAGGACTGAGATGGCGGGACAGGCCTCTGTGGGTAGAAGCGGCGGCGCTCGGTAGGCATCTGTTGCTGTCTACGGGCGGCTTCGATGGCTCGTCGCGTCGCTTCCTGGCCGGCTCGTTCGAACAAGCTGTCCATGCCTTCACCAGTGGCCGCGGAGCACTCGGCATAGCCCCAGAGGCGGAGGTGACGAGACATGAAAAGGCCCTGCCGAAATCTCAGGTCAGCTTGTCTGGCTGTGGTATGTGATGGACGGGGACAACGTACCTCTTGTGGCATCACACAGCAGTTGGGAACCGTGGTCTCGGCCGGATGGCCAGGGAGGAGGGTAACGCGATGGGTCTCGTCGGTGCACTGCCCGCGGACGTCCTTCTTCAGGCCGAGGAGGGCGATGAGCACCTCGTTCTCCTGCTGGTTGAGAAAGCCACGATCCACAGCACCAATCCACTGAACGCGATGTGGTTAACCTTAACCCCCGGAGAGGCATCCAGAAGAAGCGACATGTGTGACTTACCCATCTGGCAACTGCGCTCATAGACTGCTTCTCCTTGATGTCAAAGCAGAGGAAGATGCAGTCCCACTGCACGTACGAGAGGCTCTCGACGGTGGTCATGTCTGGCGCGCCGGAAGTGTCCTACATTTCGACGCGGACCGGCTGGGAGTCGTACATGCGGATGTTGGTGTACGTCTCATAGCAGGTGCGGGTGATGGCACTCGACTGCGTGCTGTCAGCATTTTATCTCTCAGGGTCAAGATGAGTCTCTCTGCAGCTCATCTTACATCAGGGAAGCATCCATAACGGGTACGGCTATGTCACAGTCAGCACGAAGCGTTCAAACCAGCACATGAAACGGAGAGGTCAGATCTCACAAAAGCAGTGAAGTCTGGCCAGAGCCCGGAGGCCCGACAAACAAAAAGTGAAGAGTCAACGGCGCCGCGAGACGGACGGTGGGAGCGGGCGACACCGATGGGCTGCGGCGCTTGCGCTTGCGACCAAAGAGCCCGAAGAAGCCGCGGATAGGGTTCCTTGTCTGGGCTGCCTCGGGCTCGTCGTCTTCGTCGCGCACTCCCAGCGCCGTCTCGGGGCGTTCCATGAGGGACTCGCCCAGGGCGTTGGGGCCGTCGCGGCGGCGGAAGAGGGGGATGGCGGAGCGCATCAGGGCGACCCGATTAGAGGGGCGGCGGACAGGCCTCACGGGTTCATGAAAGGCCTGCTCCCCCGGAAAAGGGCGGTCGACATGTCAGCTCAGCACGAGATAGAGAATGTGAGAAGATGATGATACTCACGACGCGAGTGCTGGGCCGCTCCTCGAAGCCATCGTTGTCAAACGGATCCTCGCGCTCCATGCGGCTCGGCACCGACCGTCGCCAGGTGTCGATGGACTCAGCGAGTTGGTCCGGCATTTGCTGCGGGAGGTGCACGATACCGTCGTCTGGAAAGGCGCCTGGTGCCGGTCGCGAGGGTCGGGGCATCAAAGTGCTGAGCCTATACTGGTTGGCCTGCAGACGAGGGTGAAGGTAGGAATAGGGGAGAATCTCCGAGAGCGCCAGTTGATCCGTAAAGGATGGAAAACGCGGCGCCATGATCGGGGTGAGGGAGTTTCGGTTGGTCAGGTGGGAAGAGGAAGAGGGAGAAGGAAAGTAAACAAAGCAGGGAGCGTGTCTCGACGCGTTGAGTTGTAGGGGCGCGAGCAGGCGGCGGGCGAGGTGAGCGCGAGGGTGAATTGGATGATTGGATGGGCGTGGGACTGACGGCGCGTGGGTGGCAGCTGGCAACACCTGGTCGCTCATTACGAGGCCGGCAGATGTACGATCGGATGGTGCAGTTTATGGGGGAGTGCTTATGGCACTTCTCATTGTGCTGTTCTCGGGGAATTGCTGTGAGGCTATGGATGTGATGGTCCTTAGAATTGTTGTAGTAGCTTCGTCCCCGGCGTGATGAAGCCATCGCGGCGTCCCCTAGCGAGAGATGATTTTGGACTGACCGGTCTTTGGACTCAGGGCACGGCGAGCTCTGGACTGAAATCGTAGCAGATGTATCTGACACTATTCTAGACTACTGTCTTATATGAAGCCACTCATGGACCTTGAATCGACGACATGGGACGGAGCTCGCCTTCATCAAGGGTACAGCACATGTGTTTCGACAGACTCTCCTCTGTACGAACCATTGGTGACCATGACATACAGCTGAAGTTTACCATCAATGTTCGAGTCTGAGTCGGGTATAGCTCGTTGAGGAGTAGCTTCTGAGCATCCTAGCAAATCTGATATCCTCTTTGCTGCTGCTGTTATGACTTGGAAAGATATGCCACCCTCTGCTGCTATTGCTGGGAGATTCAGGTCTTAGTATCAGTTTGAGACATACATGTATCTATCTAGTCAGGGACTAAAGTGCCTATATAAAGAGCCTTCAGTAGCTATTTGACTCTGTATGTATGAATTGGGGATGCTCTGTAGCCACGCCTTGAGGATGAAGGTCTCCATCAGATACTATCGATTGAAGAACGACCTCAAGACTACATGTAAGCATTCGAAATCCTTCACCACGAAGGCAGATCGCTTCTGTGATTCCACTATCACGCACTTGGATAAAGTGCTGTTCAATGCAGCATTTGCATCTGCAAGGGCCTAACTTGGGCATCTAACCCCTCACGGCGGATGCCTATACTTGTGAGCTTGATCAGGTGTCCTGTTCTTGGCTTTAGGGTGCAATTTGTTGGTTCTTGTGGACATTGGGCCGTTCCACGACGGAGCTTCTTGTCCAACTTGGCCACGTACACCGTCTCCTTGAGACGCCATACGATGCTTTTCAGTGTCTTTCCGGGTCACAAAGCTGGGTTCCACGATGCGTGTGCGCTCCCCAATAGATGTGTTTTCCGATTGCTCAGTGCTGAGTATGCCCAGGTCAGTTTTTGTACGCCTTCAAGGACCACTGCTGTATCACTCCACATGTGCGCGTCCGTTCCTAATATTAGCTGAGCGGCAATAAATAAGCGCGGCCCAGTCGGAGCTGTTTGAGTACGGCGCGCTGAAGCCGACGTTCATAGAGCATGCTGCACCGCTCCGACAGGATGCCATGTGTGAGGGCCGTTGAGAGCAGGCATTGAAAGTATGACAAGCAGGGCAGGGTTCCGGGCCAGCTCGAAGTACATCTTGAATGGTCTGGACTCTAACTATAGAGGAGTTTGAGATATTGGCTAACTTGCGGAGGCAATGCACACATTTGTAATCTATGACTTTTGGAAAGAGATAATTCTCCATTAACTCGTGTAAGTCAGCGTGATAGTGTAGTGGCTGTTTGCTTTTAGATGGATAAAAAGTGCTTCTCCATGATTGACCTTGTGTCCTTCAACTTCTCTCGACCTTCTCTTGCGACCGGTCCCTTAGATACCCTTCTAGGACTCGTACAGCCCCCAAGTCTCGTTTACTTTTGGCCGCCCATGATACCTATGCTGTTGCACATCGTGATTAGATCACTGATCCAATCCCGTCAAATCCCAGCCCCCCTGCCTTCTGTATCCGGTCCCATCTGCAGCTGTGGCTTGAGTGGCCAAGGCCTTGTTGTTACATGCAGTAATTAGAGCGTTAACTCCCCTCAGTCTTCGCCCTCTGTTCATTCGCCAGTTGCTCTTTTTGAGACTGCATTTGCCGAGTCGTTGCCACGAGAGACATTTGCTGGCGGGGCTGAGAGAATCCCTGTACCCTGCGGAGGCTTGAAGCACAGCCATGTCTGCCTGACAATCCCACTTCCAGCTGTTTATATTCAACTTGCGTCCATTTTGTAGTTTGATATGCCGGTAAATCCACCATCGGATCAGCCATCATTGTGAGTGCTGCGTTGCTGATAGCATATCCACCGCCGGCACTTATACCCACTTCACTGCTCCAGCACATTAGTTGCAGGTGTTTGACAGCTGCAGTTGTGATCATGGACAACGATAAGTCGATCCCTAATCTTGAAGGTAGGCGTTTTGACATTCGTTTTTGCCCCATCTTCACTATCTGCGTAGGAAGACGTCTTCTCCAACAGAGTCATTCAGCAAGACATCAGGAACACGATGATGGAAAGGAGCAAGTCTGACCAAGACCATTTAGCAGCGGGACAAGCCAGTTCTACATACAGCGTAACCTTCCCATTGGGCCATCTCACGACCCTAGTGCCTCAGCTGCCTCGCGGTATGTCCCCCCCCCCCTTCTATCTCAAATAGTTCAATTGTTTGGACGCCATACCGGCTGCACTGGTTGCAGTGAACAGAGGGGCTTGCTCCTATATATTGAACCGGCACTGGCGTTCCCGTCTATCCCTGCTGACCACTTGGCGCTTATATCAGTTCCCCCCTTTGGCGTAGCTGAAGCAATCTTCAAAGATGAGCCTCTGATTCCCGGTACCTACCGGCGCGACCAAAAGGTCGTCCACGTCGACAAGTTTGATCCACGCGCGGTACAACTCTACATGAAGGACGACCTTGATGTGTCCCGACTGAACCGAATCCACAAACACCTTTGGCTAGCTGGTCTGCCACAGGTCTCCCGGGCTCTGCACAACCAAGTCAGAGTAGGGCGCCAGATACACATCACAGAGAGGGCAGATCTGCACCTGGTCTGGCGCGACAACATCCTGTACCTGAAGCCGCTGCCAGACCATCTCCTGAGCCACTCCTCCTGGACCAACAAGATCTGCACCGACCGTGAACTGTATGAAAGCGCCAAGGGGTTCCTCTACTCCTACACATGGTTGATATGCAGCAAAAGCGACTTACGGATCGCGCATGAGCAGGGACTCATCTCGGAGGACGTCAGATGGGAGCAATGGGTGCCCCTTTCCGCAGCCGTCGTCTCGAATATCAGCCCCGACCTTTGCGATATCAACCCGAGGTATATTTATGGGGAACTGCGTCTCACACGGCTAAACTTGATCTGCAGGTTTTGCACGAACACGTTTTCCTTTGTGACCATGATCCGCGGCTACGAATATGGCTATCGGCAATATTCGACGTATCTGGAGAGGAACTTCAGATGGGTTCTGACGGCCTTTATCTACATCACCGTCGTGCTGTCCGCAATGCAAGTGGGACTGGCTACCAGCGAGCTCATCGAAAACAGGGTGTTCAACCACGCCTCATACATCTTCAGCCTGTTCTCCATCTTAGCCCCCGTCATATCTCTGTTCGTTGGGGCACTTTTCATCCTCATTCTCGTCTTGGTCAATGTTCGGTATGCGTTGCATCAGAGGACGATTTCTCGCAGGAAGTATGCGGGGGCGTTTGCCAACGAGTCTGTGGCAAAGCATGCATGTTGAAGGCAGAAGATGGGTTGAGTCGCATCGAGAAGATATCCGGCATGTCTTGTCCGCGAAAGCCGAACCTTTCCGTATGCATTGTGGTCAAAGTGTGAATAATTATCCCAAGTTCTATGAATTTATTTTATTTCCGGCGTTGAATGGGCGTAAACGTCAACCAGCTCTGAACCTGTCCACTCTTTCTCCAGCGTTGCATCTGAGCGCGTTTGTTGACCCATACGTGCTTCTCTCCTGTCCATGCGGGCCTCTGCCATCTTTTCCACTCTTCCAAACACCTCTTCCTCTGACTTCCATACAAACCAATGCGAGTATTTATCCGGTATGGAGTCCTCGTGTGGTCGAGCAATGACATGGAGATGTAAGTGCGGAACGGAGATCCTATCAATCGTGTATATCGGGCCGAGCACGCGCTCCCGGGCTCGGTGGTATCCGCAGTGTATTCGATCCGTCGCACTGCAGTGTCTTCTCAGAAGCTCATCCCTCACTAAACGCATCTCGAGCACTTGGAAGATGTATCTTGTCAACAGACTGTTTATACCACTCTAGTGTAGTGTACTGGGGGCTCTCTTACAGAGATTGAGGTCCTCGGCTTGTAGCTGTTCAATATCTCGAATATGCTCCCTTGGCAGAATGAGCCAGTGGTGCTCCCCCGCTGGACGTATGTCGTTGACGATCTTGACTTTTTCATTCACCTATAAAAGAGTCAGTGGCTATTTCGATAATAGGTATGCACGTGGTATGGGACAACTTGAAGCTCACCCTGGCCAGGCCATCCTCTGTTGTGATATTTCTGCCGTCAAAGTCGACTTCTTGGAAGTTACTCGAATGGCAAACCTCGCAGATTTCTTCTTCTTTCACTGGGTCATGAATGCCGAAACACGGTGGTAGTGCCTTCAAGAAAGGTACTAGGCCACCCATTGTATAGGATCAAAGCCGCACAGTAAGGAAATCGGTCTAGATGGTGAGCATCGCCAAAAACGCATGATGGTGAGTTAGCTTTATAACAACAATAATCAGGCACGCACAAAGAGGAAAGAGGGAACTCCTTAACCGATATTTCGGAATCCACATGCTTGGCGCCGCAGAAAGGCTGCTTGCCTTTGTTTGTGCGCCTGGGAGAAAGCCCTGTAGCCTAGGAGATGCTGCGCCTCAACTCTGGCCAAACAGGTTGCTACCTTGCCAATGTGCTGCATTCCACGGACCAAGCAAGAACTATCTATGTTTATTTGGATTTCTTTTCGCTTTCACTTGAGTGGACAATTGAGTCGCCCGACAAATCGAATTTCAATGGGAACCCCTGTCGGAGATGCAAAGTATTGGCCAACAAGTACTGGCACAGCCTCAGCAACATTGACAGTGTCACGACATAAACGCCGGTATGCAAAACGCACAAAGCCGCATATGCAAACAAACATTCATCATGGGATTTGTGGCCGAAAGGACGATTTGGTTCGCGTGTCTGCAGCCGCTTTTGCCAAAAAACAGGAGGGAAACTGTTCTGTCTCTCAAGAGTACGAGCAAATAGACTGACAAACTTATGAGGATGCCCAGCTGCGATCATGTTGCGTCTGGGTAAGACGTAAGGTTTTTATTGAGCTAACAACTTCGAGTAGCTGATACGATTACTGCAGATTGGATTGGTCAGAGCAGCATCTAGCTGGTGTCGAGTCTTCTTTCGTATAGAGGGTGGATGTGTACGAGGTGCTGTATTTGACTTAGAGAACGATCAAGATATATAAACAGGTCATGATGAGTTTGAGGTTATGAAACACTGCTGTTACCAAATTCGCCTCAAATAATACCGTTATAGGACATATGGAGGGGAGTTGAAAGCAAATTCAATAAAACGATAATCAGGACAAAGAAAAATGAAAGTCGTCCAAGAATAAAAGAGGGTATATCAATACATAACAAGAGTATGAATGGTGGAAACCAAACAAAGAAGAGATAGAGAAGCAAGGTTACTGCCGCAAGCCAGGTGAGGCAATAGCTCGCTTCCTTTGCTTTGCCTTTCTGACATGTCGATTACCGCCACGATTCTGCGGATGTGTCTCTGAACTTGCCTGCATTCTCTCTCCATGAAGAAATTTGATACCGGAGAATATGCTGATGTCAAGCTCCTTCGAACGAGACAGGCGTTGCGCCTCCCACCATGTTCTGGAATCAGTCACATTCAATAATCCTCCATTCTGAGCTAGAAGCGTTATAAAGTCGTGCGTTTCATTCCAGCTGTAGCGTCTGAGTCCCTCGTATTGACTGAGGTGGCGGTCCAGCGGTGTATATCCGTACGAGTCCAGCAAGTTTGAACAGGGACCGTTCTGGAGTAGATACTGGGTGATCTTATAGGAGGCGAGATGTATCATCCTCGTGAATTGCCACGAGGATGATACCTGACGGAATTCCAAGCATAACTCCACGTTCGGGTTTTCGAGTTCCTTTATAGCCATGAGGATCAAAGGTTCAAGTGACTGTCCCGAGCCCCCGATTCTCATCAACCAGAGTGCTCTTGTGAGGCAGTCCATGTGTGCCTTAAATTCGAAATCATGGGCAGCTAATAGCTCAATCATCTGAAAAGCCTCTTTTTCATCGATAAGCTCGGAAAGATACGAAGAAACAATAGCAGTGAGGCAAGGATCTGATGTGTGTTTTAGGGCCTCTTGCTCCTTTCGTACAGCGTCCTGAACCAGAAGTGGAAGATGAGCACACAAGGCCGCTCCGATTATCGAAATAGACCTGACAGGCGCCACTGGCTTGATACTCTTCGTCCATTCCAGATTGTATGGCAGGAATTGTAAGGTATCCCCTGCGAAAAAGGAATATAAGCTTGTCCCTGTAGATTTTTCGGACAGTCTGGCGTGCCGGATGAAGCCCTTGCTCCACTCAATGACGTTGCTGGGGCCCTCCAGATGTTCTGTGTCTCGGAGAATCGTGAGTTTTGCGAGGAACGTGTGCCCATTCTCGCTCATAACATGTGCTTCTGACCCGAGAATGAGGTTCTTGAACTCTGGCAGTTGCACAAAGTCCACGGCTGTCTGGTGCACTAACCGGAGTTTTGGATTGGGAGTCTTGTCGTCGTAGATTTGGATGAGATTTCCCGTCAGTGTCTCCAGTGATAGAGCCAATTCCTTGTAGCTGGGCTTGCCTAGAGTCCGCAAAGCCTGATGCCTCTCTTCGAAGTGAGACAATTGGAGGCAGCTTAGAATTCGAGGTACATCTGCAAGATAGACCTCGTCTCCTTTGGCGACGACCTCAAAAAGGCAAAAGGCCTTTTGGCAGAGATTCCGCGGAATTCGCTGAACAGTGGTCTTGTAATACTCCGTCAAGTCATTCGGAGTCTGTGCTAATTTTCTCCAGAGGTATTGTAGAGCGTTGGCAGCGAGTGGCTGCGGAGCAGCCTCTAGAAGCCTCCTTATATCACGCAGAACCAGCTTCGCCCACAGGAAGTTGCCCATGGCTCGTTTTGCGATCAGGCACGCTAGTCCTTGTAGAAGCCGTTGTGGCATAGGACGGCTCTGATGTAGTAGCAGTTGGACGCAAAGCCCTAGAATATCATTCCCGGTATGCTGGTGAAGTTGAAAACCGGGGAAGTTTTCAGAAGCGTTCGTAAACCTGTCGTGAGACCGACTGGAAATAAGGATACTCAGATGCGTATTCTTGCTTTTAAGGGCCGTGATCCCTTTTAACAGTCCCACCAGTTCATCTGCCGATTCATTGCACTCGTCGAGTGCATCAATGATCATGAACAAGTTCAATTTGGCCTTGTCCTGGTCTATGATTCGAAGAAGCATTTGCTTTAGCTCTGTGACTGTCCAAATTTGGTTCTGAACAGACTCTCGAATCTTCTGTCGTCTTTGATGCCGGCCCACGATGTCCCGAATCAGCTTGCACTCATCGGTTTTTCCGTGTTGATCCTGCCGCGAGGTCGAACCCTTCAATCTCCGGAGGTGTTCTTCGAGGTCGATCGTCTTGAGCCAATTCGCAAACAAAGTCTGAAATTCATGTTTCGCTTCGGCACTCCAGCTCGGCGGACATATACTGGAGCATTCAATGGTAAAAGCATTGCCTTTGAGAGATTCAAGAAGATGCTCTATGCGAGGGATTACCAGGGATTCGATGTCCTCCCAAGAGACGTCTGTTCCACACTCTTTAGGCATTTTTTTGACCACTTTTGAGCGGAAAGATTTCGTGGGGATTTCGCACCTCAAGAGAGGCAGTAATATTCTGTCATCGTGAAGTCCCATTTCGCTGTGGAACTCTTGCAAATCCGAGTACAAAGTTTTGAGAGACTCGGCAGCGATGAGCTCCTGGTAGCGGAGCCAAAATAGCAATTGAATGAAGGAAAATGCCCCAGGGGATTGCTCTAGAATCTGACTGAGAAGACTCCGGAGAAGGCCGCTGAATGACTTCCGAACGTGCCTCCTGGGATGTTGGAAGGAGAATATCGCTCGAACTTGGTCTGCATTCTCGGCTCTCGTAGATAGCAGATCTGATGTGCGTTTATCGTTGTAGAGAAACTTCAGCAAAGTTGATTTCCCAGAGGCAGGTGGCCCGCAGATCCAGTAGAGGCCACTTTCATGTTCTAACCAGCCCTTCAATCCGATGGAGGAATCTTCAAACACCCATTCAAAGGTAGAACCGTCCCTGTTTTCAATTTCCTCAAGTTCTTCGTCTCCCTCATCGCCACGTAAGGAGCATATAATTGCTATTATAATATCATTAGCTGAGACTGTTCAATCTCAATATCGACAACACTCACAATCGATGTCCCAAAATTCCAGGCGGTGACTGGGATCTCTACTGTCGTCAGGACGATGACAGAATTCTATGCTATCTTCCGAACACAGATTGGATTCTCTGCTGTCAATCAGACTATGACTGAAATTGCTCTGGAGACTGGAGCCTTTCTTATCATCGGGTTCATGCTGCGCTGAGGCTTGTTTAGTTGACGAGATGCTCGGCCTGGAAAGGTTACGGCTGGCTGAGAATTCTCCGTTGAGGCCGCTACTGATGATAACTTGTAGTTTACTGGCAATGAGGTTAATCGTCTGATCGCCTTGGGAGAATTTGACCATATCAGAGTGATTGGCGTTGATTTGTATAGTTGACGCAACATCCGTGTTGCAACGGCTGCCTGTCGCAGACTTCCGCGTTACATATGCGATCCTTTGCCCCGATCTGGTGGGCTTCTCATTGGGAAGCTGCTGTCAGACGTCAAAAAAAAATAAACGTAAGCTAAATCCCCTCTCAGGCATCTTTGACAGAATAGGTTCAGCAATTTAATACCTCCAAGGAACGTGTGGATTCGGTTTCATAAGCCCAGAAGAGCTTCATATGTCGGCAACTGGAGATGCCAGAGAAGGCGTTCTCAAGGCTGGGAAGAAAAGTTGACCGGTCGCTTAGTTCTTTGACAAGCGCCTGGTTGGGCTGGTCTTTGATAAACTGATAGATGTCCTCGATATCCATGCCTTCGCTCGGGACTCCAAAGAACACCGCACCGTTTGTTCGTTCGAGCATAGCTTCACCGGAAGAGTAACTATCAGACAGCATGACCAGAGACTGCTTCAGCACTACGCCACCAAGGCTGTGTGCTAGGAAGATGAGTCGTTTTGACTCGGGCGATAGCCAGCCCGCCGTTAGCAAGCTGACCAAGGTAGTGGCAAGATCTGCCACTCTCTGGAAGGAGTTACTGTTCAGAAGCCTCGTGTCGTACCCGTAGAGGATAAATCGGACGCCAGGGACAAGCTTGGGCAGTCTGTCTCTTATCCACATGAAGGATTTGTCTTTGTTCCGAGGCTGCCATGATCCCATGGCGTGGCCCGCGAGACCTGATATCACGATACAGCTCAAAAGGAAGTCAGTAGTCAGCGCTCACTCACTGCTCGCGTTGCGAGTTGGGCCGGGACATACTCATGCTTATGGACAGACTGCTCAACCTCATTGAGCGGAGTAAAGCCAAAGAATGAGCTGTCCAGAATGAGCGGCTCAGGCAATGCTGGATTTCGAAGTCGCCACTCTCCCGCAGTACTATCCTCACTCACAGCCGTTGGTGTTTTGCGGAACGTGAGTGTAGCAGTCATGATGGGATTCTCATTACTGTAGTCGTGGCTTCTGGCAAGCGATGCTACCTCAATGTCGTCCATTTGCCCATCAGGCAAAAACTCTCGAAGCAGCTTGGTGAGGCGAAGGGGATCAAAATGCGCCGGTATGCGCTGAAGACGATACACCTTTCCATCTGGACGATTCATTGAGACACCGTGTAGTCTGTGTGTGAAGCCAAAGGGTAAAAAGAAAAGACGGTTAGACGCTCAAAGTCGGAGAGAAATGACCGTTAAAAAACAAGATCTACACAACAAGATTTGCATTGACAGATCCCCTCGGCTTCTATACAAACAACTACCTAATCAAGCCTATCTCACTCCGCATCCCCCCGTACTTTGCAGTCACACCATGCTCTATTCTCCTTCAACCAACATTTTCGGCTTCCAATCATCTCAAACCACATTCATCCGCCTACGTTACCACGCATAACGCCTCGCGGCAAGCTCCGTGAACTGTATTGGTCTGTTGACGTGGTACAAAAGCGACCAGTTCCCATTCTCAGCATAGCCTTGCCGCCCCCATAGGGAACCTGCAGGTCTCTACCACTCCTCGTCTGCAAGCGACTCGTTGAGCCTTCCTCCGTCCCCTGGTTCTGCAGAGAGCTTAACTGATTTCGTATATCAGCCTGACATGTGTTTCTATTTTCGTAGGCAACATGCCTTGCAAGAGATGTCGTTAAGCTCACCACTTCCCATAGCCCCTCTCGAGCGTTACACGAGATGTCGGTGACCTATCCAACACAGGCATCAAATCAAGGTTAGGGAAATGGCTCGTCTCACCATCATCGCAAAGGTAATCTCCGTAGACTAGACACAATATAAGCCATACTTGCTACAGTACTTTGACTTATCGCACTTTAACTCCTATCTAACTAGGTCCTGTATACAGGCAGGCACTCGAACGTTCATAACAAAGTCACGAATCTACAGCTACGCGATATCGGACCTAGAAAAGGTAATAGAAAAAGAGTGTGCCTACGGGCTTCTACACTACAGGAAGCACGGGATAGCGCAATTGATGTGCTGAATAGGTTGCTCCATGGAAAAGGGGGAAGCCTGACGCACATGATACTGTGCAACAATCAAAATCAGGAACCAACGGTGTTCCGAGCAGACATCGAAGGGGTTCCCCAGCGTGTCGGATGCCCACGGACCACATGTTCCTCATCATCTCAAGTCAAACGAGTAACTAACGAGTAACTACATGTATCTTTCGGCAACATGGCAATCATCTACATGCACTAGCAAACACACAACAAAAGCGACATGTAGTAGTCAGGAAATAACAAGAAAAGAGACAATTCTTTTCATCCCCCAAGCTCCCAAACTCCTCCAGCCATGATCAATGCCAAAGCAACAAAGTAGGTAGTCAAGAAAACAAAAGGAAAAAAAGAGGTATCTACACGTAACTCTAAGTGAAACCCGTCCCAGCGACCTCTGCTGCCCCTTCTTTCTATCCATCTCTCATCATATGAGCTTTTCAAACAGTGGTCATGCCCTTGCTTTTTACAGGTACAAGCTCTGGGCGGCCACAATGTCTCTCCGAATCTTCTGCAGAGACTCTTCAAACTTCTTCATGAGGTCGTCGTTGCCCATGACCTTGGCGGCCTGGGCCATCTGTCGGATGAGCTCTTCCAGTCGGCGGAAGATGCGGATAAATGAGCCTTCGTAGACGTTGGCCATTTTGCTACACCAAAACATGTCAGTAAAGGGTAATCGTTTCGTATGTCAGACATAAATCGGGAGTTCAACTCACCAAATCTCAGCAAAGGTTCGTCCCTGCGCCCATGCATACACAGTCTCCATGAGCTGCCACTTCAGGCTCTGCACATACTGGTCCTCGTTGACGTCCAGCTTGGACTCCTGGCTGACCTTGGCAATCATCCGAGCCTTGGCCTGGATCTCGCGGAACGGCTTCTGCAGCTCCTCCTTGAGCGCCTGAGCCTCCAGCTTCTCGTCAAAGACGAAGCAGCTGAGAACGGCGGCAATCAGCTCGGGTGTCATCTCGTTGAAGAATCGATCAAAGAGGAGTTCGGACAGCAGCAGCTCGTGGCCTTCGGTGGAGGAGATCTCGCAGGCAACGCGGGCCTTGAGCTGGACGACTTCGGCATCGTTAATGAATCCCAAGCGACGCAGCACACGCTTGCGCGACTTGAGCTCGTCCATCTGCGCAATGCTGTGGGCCTTGGCAATCTCCTTCTTCTTCTCCTTGATCTTGTCCAGGATCTGCACTTTGGCGTGGTACTGGTCCCACAGCGACGGGAGCAAGGGCGAGAGATGTAGAGGGTTCGCCACAAGCCGGGACTCGAGCACTTCAATCTTGCGGAGAAGCTGCTTAAACGATTCATCCGTGATGTCCATGTTCTCCAGCGGGTCCAGGATGGGCACGCCGTCGGGGAAGCGGCGCTGCACTTCACTAAGCGCCTTGCCAGCATCTCTGCGGTCGTCATCGGACTTGAGGCCTTCCTTGGGCGTAAAGACGCGAATCTGGCTGATGGCCTTGATGCAGGTCAGGAGACAGGGTACAACCGCAAACATGCCATCGTCCTCGTCGGCCGGCGGCTTCAGGCCGGGCGGCATGTCGCCAGCCAGGTGGCCGGGGATGATGTCGGCGCTCGACTTGGAAATGTACAGCAGGACCTCAATAATGTGAGACTCCTGAGGTGGATATTCGGGCTCACCCAGCTTGGGGGGTCGTCGCGCATACTGGTCGGTAATGACGCCCCAGCCAAAGTCGAGCCCGCCACCAAGCTTTTCCGCCGACTCCTTGACGTTGTGGATCTGGACAAGGCGGCCGGGTTGCAAAAAGGGAAGACAGTAGTTCGGGTGCTGAATGACCGCACGCATATCCTTGGTGTAGGTGTTCAGCTGCTGTCGGATCGTGTAGTAGTCCTTGACGGTAGCTTCGTCCGGTATTGTGAGAGCGTCCTTCTCCTGCTGCAGCGCCATCAGGTCCTTCTCCAGGGCAGGGACACTAGCCGCATTCTGGAACTGGTGGAAGCATCGCTCCAGCATGAACTCGGGCGAGATGGCCTCGATTCGGAGCAGGTTGAGGATCATGTTATAGCCGAGGTAGAAGGCCGAGTTGAGTCTGTCTTGCTGACCGGTGACAATCTGCTTGGCCACCTCTGGCTCAAGCTTATCGTCAATCATCATGATGACAACACCTCGGGCATCGAGACCACGACGACCAGCACGTCCCGCCATCTGGACGTATTCAGAAGAGGTGATGGGGCGTCTCTGGACACCGTCCCACTTTGTAACCTGAGTGAAGACAACTGTCTTGGCAGGCATGTTCAGACCGATGGAAAAGGTCTCGGTCGCAAAGAGAACCTTGATCAAGGACTCCTGGAACAGAATCTCGATCGTCTCCTTGAGAATGGGCAGCAGACCTGAGTGATGGACGCCAACACCCTTTTGGAGCAAAGGCAGAAGGTTCTGGATCTGCGGCAGCTCCCGGTCTGCTTCTGACAAGCTCTCAATAGCACTCTGGAAGACCTTGTTGACCATTGCCTTTTCCGAGTCGTCGTTGAAGTTGAGATTGGAGATCTTGAGGGCCATGTTCTCGCACTCCCGCTTGGAGAAGTTGAACACAATGACGGGGTTAAAGTTCTTTCTGACCGTCATCCGAATAATCTTGTTAATGTCGGAACCCTCGTCGGCGCCGCCCTTGTTCGTCTTCTTGTTCTTTCCTTTGCCTTTCATCTTGGCGTTGAAGTCGGCCGGATCGGAGCCCTTCTTCTCTTCCACCTCTGCCATGACGAGGTTGAAGTTCTCCTCGTTGAAGGTGCCCCTCTCGTCAACCACCATTCTTGCGCCTTTTCCTCCCATGGGGTAGAAGTAGTTCTGTAGAGGGGTAGGTCTGAAATCGGTGTAGACGACGTGACACGCTTGGTGGTGGATCTTGGCAATCCATTCGGCAAACTGGAATGCGTTGGGAATGGTGGCTGAGAGGAAGACATATCGGACCTTGTCGGGAAGCATGATGATGGTCTCTTCCCACACCACGCCTCGCGTCTTGTCTCGCATGTAGTGGATCTCGTCAAACACGACCCAGGCCACTTCGCGCATAATCTCCGAACCGCGGTACAGCATGGACCGCAGAATCTCCGTCGTCATGACCAGACAACTGGCCGTGGGGTTGATTGTGACATCACCCGTCATCAGGCCAACGTCTCCGAAGATGGCCTCAAAGTCTCGGTATTTCTGGTTACTCAAGGCCTTGATGGGACTGGTGTAGATGACCCTCTGGTTGCGCTTGAGACACTGCGCAACCGCATATTCTGCCACCACCGTCTTTCCGGCACTTGTATGCGCCGATACCAGGACACTCTCCTCGCGCTCAATCGATGCGACAGACAGGCTCTGGAAGGGATCCAGCTTGAAGGGGTATGTCCGCGCCGGCTCCTCGGGGGACTTGTGCTCTGAAAGGGGAATGTATTCGTAGTTGAGATCCGGCGGCAGGGCGACCTGGTGCTGGATGTTGTGCGACAGCACGAGCGATGAGTCCTGAGAGACAAACGTTGAGGCACCGGCGACCTCTCTTGACTCTGCCGTCTGGAAGTTGTCCGTCATGACGGGGCCGGCCTCGTCCGTCTTCTTGCGCCGCTTCTTGTCCTGGTGCTCGGGCGCCTCAGCGTCCTCCTCGCCCTCGGAGGCCTCGTCTCGAGACGTCTCGGCGGCATCAGCCATGCCCGTGTCGGCGTCGTCGTTGGTCGCGTCCACGTTCGCGTCGGCATTTCCGTTCATGGCCTCGTCGGCCTTTCGCTTCTTGCTCTGGGCTCGGCTGCGACTCCTCTGGGGCACTCTCTCGTCTTCGCTGGCGCTGGGGGGCTCCGCCTTGCCCTCAAACACGTCGAACATTTCATCCATCTTGGCTGGCGCTGCCACAATCGTGGCTGTGAAGAGGCGGGAGGAGGAGGGTAAAGGATAGAAGAGGAAGAAGAGATGCTACACAAAAAGCGTCGATTTCCCTGCTGGTTCGAGTCTAGATTTGTGAGAAAAAACTTGCGCTCCAGCAATGAAATTGAATTTCAAGGCTGACAATCAATGAATATCATCAACACAACCAGGATAACTGCCACCAAGCCGAAACCGCACCCGGAAGACAGAAACGCTGGAGGGATGAGAAAAAGCAAAGATTGCTCGACCAAACTTTCGCGAAGAAAGAAGTGGGCTCGGGACGGCAGAAAAGAAAATAGTCGGCGCCAAGAGAAGGCGGTGACAGCGCATCGAAGATCCAGACTGCTGAGTCAGCCGCAGCTTGCATGCAGCTCGTCATGACAAGTGATGCTGGTGGTAGCAGTCTTACATAAGCAGACGGGGAGATGGCTGCCGGCAGAGCTGCACGTGACGAGCAAGCGCCAAGCATCTCGTTTTGACCTCAATCGAACCATAATACCAATTAAATCCCGGGACAAGCTTCCAAGCCGCAGACACAAGCAGAACCTCCCAACTTCGGTCAACTCTCACCAGCCACTCAAAGTCCGCCTCTCTTCCTTCTCCACGGCTCGTCTCTCGTCGCCGCATAGCTAATTGAACTCCTCCTACTTTGCAGATGCTCTCCCGCGCCGCCACCCGCACCGCCTCCCAGGTCGCCCGCCGAGGCTTCCACACCACCCGCCCTCGCATGTCCTCCCCCTACCACTACCCCGAGGGCCCCTACTCCAACCTGCCCTTCAACCCGCGCAGCAAGTGGTTCGGCGCCGGCTACTGGTCCTTCATGGCCACTGGCTTCTTCCTCCCCTTTGGCATTGCCGGTGAGTTTGCGACTGCGATGATGGGGCTTCTTGGGCTGCCCCGCCGAGCTGCTTCGTTTTGCCGCGGTAAATAGCTGACAGGACCTGCGTTATAGTCTACCAAACCTACAAGACTCAATAAACGGTTGGCTATCGAATTACGAACGAAAATGGCTTCGGCCATGGGCTGTATGTACGATGGGGCGTCGTGAATGGGTAGTGAGTGGGCTGCTGCGACAGGAGTAAATAGCTCGAATAGAACGCGGACCACTTCGTAAATTCATACATAACAACCCTCTGTCCGTGCAGGTTTTGTTATTACGCTCGCTTGGAAGACTACGGGGTAGAATCTTCTCATCGCAGATCATCATCAAATTGCATGATTGTCCCGAATGACGGAGGACAGGGCTAGTCTATAAATCTGGCATGACATACATGAACAACTGTATACAATTCTCTCCAAACGACTCATAACCACGACGCATCTTTGCCGCGCCACTGCTCAAGTCCATCATTTCGCGAAGACTTGAGATCCTTTTCATGCAGAATGTTCTCAAGCAGCGCATGCATGAATTGCTGCCGCTCTGGGCTGATGACCCATCTCTGGGACATGGACTCAAACGTCTGGACCACAGCCTCGTTGGAAGAGCACTTCTTCACCGCGCGGAGGGCCCAAATCACGACCCATTGGTCTATGCGGAAATCAGCACCACGCTCGTCATGGGCTTGGTAGAAGCCCGCGAGCACTCCCTCGAGGCGCTGCTCTGACCAGTCTGAGCCGGGATACCCCCCGTGCATGTAGAACCCCTTGAAGAGGGCCAGGAAGATGGTGGGGTGGATAGCGACCTTGAAGTGCTTCATCTCGTCGAGATACTGGGCAACTTTCTGGAGGTTGCCGACTCGGGTAGCGTAGTGATTGACCAGCAGCTTGTAGGTGCGCAAGTCCGGAGCCAAGCGCACGTTTGTCTGGAAGGACTTTTTCAACTCTGGATGCTGCTTGCCAACTCGGCTGAACATCATGAGGACCTTGGTGACGACCTTGTTCATCATGTAGTCCTTTTGTGGCATTTCCGACGCCATGTCGTGGTCGTTCTTCATGCGCTCGTACGTCTCTTCAGCAGCCGCTTCCTCGCCACACCTGAGCAGCCCCGATATGACGCAGTTGAGCACCACCGTGTCAATCATCTCACCCGATTCCACCATTTCTCGATACGCCGCTCGCACGCCCCCAGAGTCGAGCTTCAGCCCAAAATAGTGAATGAGACTGACGTGGTGAAAGCGATTGAACTCGATCCCGCGCTTCTCCATTTCCTTGTATATCATGTCGGCCAGGGTAAAGTTGCCTGCCTTGGCAGCCACGTCGAAGAGGATGTTGAACGTGACTTCGTTTCCCGTCATATGGGCTTCCTTTTCCATCTCCTTCCATATCCTCAGTGCCGACTCCATCTCCTGCGTTGACACTCTGGCGGCATACTTGGTGGCGAAAGCCAGCGCAAAGTTCCACTGCGAGCGGCGCAGAGTGAGCCCTGCATTCTTGACGTCGGCAACCAGGGCAAAGTACCGCAGCATCGAGTCCATGTCCCTCTTCTGAGGCGTGCCCATGACCTTGAGCAGCCTATTGCGCCACTGCCAAGTGAGGCACAGCATGCGAGGCTCCGGGAGCTGGCAGTACAGCTTGTATATGTCATCCAGCGAGTACCGATGCGGATGCCGCAGCCGCTGTCCGATGGCGGCCTGGAGCCTATCCAAAACAGGCTGCGTCTCCTCACGAACCATGGCCGTCTCGTCCTTTGACGGAAACTGGACGTCCCTCTTATTCTCTGATACCCTCAGCCTTGGTCCATCCGGAGCCGCATAGCCACGGCGATACGGGTCCCTGTAGAATTCAAAGTACTCCTCGGCACTGCCCACGTCAGACTGGTCGACATATGAGAGCATCGTGTCCTTGTCCTGCACCACGGCGGGCGGTGGTCGTTGTCGTGTGCCCGAGCCATGCGAGACATGCGAGGCAGCGGCCGTTCCGTAGGCTCGAGCGGTTCGTCTTGGGTTCTGCGCCGGGGCGGTGCGGTGCTTGTGCGTCTCGGGGCCCGGCATAAACGTCGACAGCAGCCACTGCGAGCTCCGGGGGCAGAAGAAGCCCTGGCTCGTTACCGGCGAGGCTGCTGGCTTTGCCGGCCCTCTTGGTCTCGTCTCGGGAGCGTCTCTGGCTGCGTGAGGCCTCGGGAAGACATTGTTGCGCGCCACGCCAGCTGATGATCGGGTCACAAGCACCGCACCGCAGAAAGAGCCGTCCACTCGCCCGGGGAGTTTCATGAGCTCCTCCTCATGATGTTGTCGAGGGGTTGATATGGAGAGTCGGGTTGGGGATTTCAGTAGTAGCAGGCCGAAAAAAGTATGGGAAACTGAGATAATCGCAGGTGGGGGCGGCGGTGGTGGGATGTGCAGCTGTGGCCAATCAAGAGCGAGGCAATTGGTGCGGCAAATGGTGCGAATGGTATTTCGCACGGTACAGATATCGATATGCTGGACTTTCAACCATGGCATGCAACGTGATGATACTCTCGGTACATATGGTCGATAATTGCAATAGCATCGATATTATTTGATCTCGTCTGGAGCATTCCAACTCCATGGGATTCGGGTTGACAGCTGATAAGGCAAGGTGGCGATGCCTAGGCCCCTGTCGCAGATATGATTGGTCGATTGGCGCTCATCAATTCCTGGGGATGAGCAGAGCTTGTGCTCTTTCTTGGAGTCTGTCAACTAGGCGGAATAATTCCCTCCCATCTGTGATGAGGATACATGTCTCAGCGGTTCCGAGTCCAAGTACTAATGTGATAATCTGCCTCAATTACGAGGAAATAGTCCGATTCCGGTGCTACAGGAGAGGCATACCTAGGTAGGACAAGACATTACCCGCTTGGCTATCTTGAAGATTAGACGACATGAAAAGATTGATACGTGATGAGGTTTTCAGATAGCTAGGATCAGATGAGACTACGATAGTGAGTTCACTCGTAGAGACCTGCGATCCTCGAGTGTATAGTCTCGGCCGAATCAAGTTGCAGCCGTCGGAGATGGTGGCTCACACTCGTCCGCGCAATCCGAGAGATAGCTTCCGTGTACCTTAGGTTCTGTAATCAATCCAACTCCCCTCTTTGTGCCTTTGCTGTGCTGTGCTGTGCTTTCAATTGCAACCCTGGCCTGTTTTTCTTTTTCTTTTTCCTTTTAACCTTCTTTTTCGGGGCCAGTCTGTGTGGTTTTGGGTGTCTTTACACTAGAACCTCCCGACTCTAGGGTATCATGACCAGGATATGCTAGAGTTGGCGCCCTGATGACATGAATCAAGATGACCTCACCATGTCTCTGAATCCCCGTAATGGCCTATGCCACAAGCATCTCCAAGCTCAATTCAAGCTTCAAAATAGAGATGCTTCTGCTCTAAAATCCTTCGTACCTTGGGTTCCACCAGCAACGTGGAATATTCACGCATGTGCTCGAAACGTGTTACCCCAGCCACGGCGTTTGCCTCCTGCAAAGATTTTGACACCACAAAGACGCCCAGCTCGACGCCGCTTTCGACACAACACGCACCAGCAACCCGCAAACCGATTCTTCCTAGCACCGAACACGCCTTGTTAGTCCAGAACAGTAATACTAGCAGAAAAAGAACGAGGGAAAAAAAAAAAGCCGCCCAGCTGTCAGAAGAGACCCGTGGGGGAGCGCCGTTTCCCCAGAAGATGCCGTCTTGTGGGCAGCCCCCTGATTGGCCAGCCACGTCTTGTCCAAACCCGGGGCGGACAGACGCTCGACTTTCACATGTCAGCTGCCTCCCTTGACGCCTCATAACCCGCACCCCCGTCACGAGGACCCAAAGGAACGAACAAGGCGGATGGGCCGAGAGAGAGGGATGCTAAGCCGAGAACTGGATGGATCTTTGGGGGGCCAGCAATGACATGTGCCTGTCATGGGGGTTTGGTTGATTCCTGGCATCCTCCGTTTCCGCATCATCCTCCTCGCTGCTGTTTTGTAAAACCCCCATAAGCCCTCAGAGGTGTTCTCGTTGTCATCCTTCTTGTACACAGTTTTAGTTGGCATCGCCACATCCGACCGGCGAACGGCCTCCCGACTTCTAGATCCAGCTTCGGATTGGCTGGGAGTTTTTGGTTCTCCTGCTGTTCCTATCATCTATCATCAACCTTGTCCTCATTAATACACACCGGCCGCACCATCCGATGACGACTGTCGTTATACGAAGCTTGACTTGAAGCGACGCGGCGACGAAGCGAACGGCGCGCTATCTCAACGATCGCTTTTGAAAGTATAGACGACGACTCAATATATCGACTGTCGAATGGCATGAGATGAGACGCCGTTGCGCCGTCGATCCGATATCACATCGCCCTCTAGTTGGCCCGTCGCATCGAATCAGACGTACATATTCCATGTATTACTACGCCTCGAGCAATCTGATATAGACATCAAGTCCCCCGCGGCCTGTTTTGTTTCTTTGCATCTGCTTTTTTGTTTCACATCGTCGCTTTCACTTTGCATCATGATAGACCACGTCCTCGGACGGCCATCGTCCAAATCGCGGCGCCTGCAGGTCCTGGCCGTGCTGTCCTTTTGGACGTTTTATCTCTACAAGTATGTCTCAAACGCCGATGATCTCGATGAAAACGACTACTGACAATACAAAAACAGAGGCCACAAGCATGGCCCGCCAATCGCGCAAAAGATATCCAAGTTCCTCTCCCGCAAGCTGACGGCATGGCAGACGGTCGTCATCACCATGCTCTACCTCTACGCCGCCCGCAACTTCAGCGCCCTCGTCGGCCTGGCCAGCCCCGAGCCCATGGCCAACATGTACGACCCGACGTACTATCGGGCGACCTGGGTGCTGACGGCGCTGGACGCCGGCTTCTGGACCGCCATGAAGATCCGGTCCAAGTGGCTGCGCGACCTGGCCAGCATCGTCTTCTCGCTCTACTACCTCGTGGCGGCGGAGCGGGCCGACGAAAAGGTGCGCAAGGTCCGCGGCATGATCACGGTCGAGCACCTCCGCGTGGCCTGGAACAAGGGCACGACGCCGTACCTGGGCTTCCTGCAGCGCCTGATACGGCCGCGGTTCACGAGGTGGCCGCCGCGCCAGGTGCGCATCCCGCGGCCCGCCAACAGCGACTACAAGGAGGCCGTCTCCGCCTGGCTGTACTACGACGGCCCGCTGGCGGACCTGGCGCATCACAACCGCGTCGTGCTGGACATCCCGGGGGGCGGCTTCGTGGCCATGGACCCGCGCTGCAACGACGACAAGCTGTTCGCCTGGGCCTCCAAGACGGGCCTCCCCATCCTGAGCATCGACTACAAGAAGGCGCCCGAGTACCCGTACCCGTACGCGCTCAACGAGTGCTTCGACGTCTACGTGACGCTCGTCCGGTCGCGCGGCCGCTGCATCGGCATGTCCGGGCGCGAGACGCCGCGCGTCGTCGTCACGGGCGACAGCGCGGGCGGTAACCTGGCCGTCGCGGCGACGCTCATGGTGCTCGAGACGGGCATCAGCCACTTCCGCAGGGCGGCGGGCGTGGGCAAGCTGCCGCCGCCGGACGGGCTCGTGTGCTTCTACCCGACGCTGGACATGAACATTGGCAACTGGATGACGGACGAGCAGATGTCGCTCATCCGGGACCGGCGGTCGAGGCGGACGAACCGGTCCATTGTCAAGCGGAAGAGCATGCAGTACAACGACCTCGTGGGCACGCCCCATCACTCGGACAATGAAGACGAAACGCCGCCGCCGCCGTCATCAATTTCTAAGCAGCCTGCCGAGAATACATCCTCGACTGGAGGAACGCGGCCCGAGTACTGCCACGCCGGCCCCAGAGCGCTCAGCACCTCTCGAAGCCCCGTCGGGAAGAAGGACGGCGCCGTCTCCCATCGCGCCGAGCCCATGAAGACGCGTCTGGCGACGTCGTCGATGATCTCCTACTTCAACGACCGCGTCCTCACGCCCGAGATGATGCGGGCCATGATCATCCTGTACATTGGCGCGCACAACCGCCCCGACTTCACGCAGGACTACTTCCTCAGCCCGGTCCTCGCCCCCGAAGAGCTGCTCGAGAACTTCCCCAAGACGTACTTTATGACGGGGGAGCGAGACCCCTTGGTCGACGACACCGTCATCTTTGCGGGACGCCTAAGGCGGGCAAAGGAGGCAGCGGCGCGACGTCGGATGGCCCGGACGGCGGCGGCAGCGGCGGCGGCGGCGGATCTGGAAGACGACAACTGGACGTTTGACGACAAGGAGGTGACGGAGGTGCTCCTCATCCCGGGGACGTCGCACGGCTTCATGCAGTTCCCGGGGGTGTACCCGCCTGCGTGGAAGCACTTTGACCGCAGCGCTGCCTGGTTCGACCAGCTCTTTGTCGATGCCGAGGCGCAGAGGGCGGAACAGGCACGACGAGCGGCTGCGGCTGCGGCTTCGTCAAGGAGTCAGACTCAGACGACTCGTGAAGGGTTCCGGCGGCAGTCGATTGCCGAGTCGAGCGGTGACGAGGATAGGCCGCTGGAGATTAGCATGACGAAAATGTCTCGCGGGCGGACGTTGACGCAGAACGGGGATGCGAATGGGCAGGGACATCATGCAATTGCCGAGGAGACGACGACGACGTCGAGTTCGCCGCCTGCGGACGGCAATGCGAATGCGCATGGTAATGGGGACGCCAATGGAAGTGGTGTCAACAACGGAGAGAAGAATGGGGCTGGCAAGAGGACGAAGAAGGGGATTAGGGGGAACAAGAGCCTGGTGAAGCTGACGAGTTCGGATGACTTGCTGGGGCGGCGGATGCATGGGCTTGCGAGCGGGTTGACGAGCACGGGGGATGAGGAGCTGTACATGTGAGGGTGGGATTTGGGTCTGAAAGGAGAACCGAGGTTATCTTTCTTTGTTCAGTGTTGTCTTCTGGTTGATGGAATATAGAGCGTGTGATGCTGTACAATGTACGTATGCATCGTATGGAGTGCCAGTACGCGATGGCATAGAAAAGCACAATTTTCTGCCAGGAATACCTAGAGTTCTGATTCTGCCTTATTTATCTATTCAATTCAAACAGTAGCTCGATACCGACATTGAGAGTGAGAAATGTCACATTCGGTGTACCTTGTGGTGTGCCTTGTGGTCGTTTTTATGTCGGGCTGACAGAAGCTGTCCATGCTTGTGCTGTAATAAGACACCACTGCTGAAAACATTAGGGTCTCTGTTATGGAAGGCTTGGACATGGCCTCATGTCTATATACAGTGGGAAGTACACGTGGAATGCTATCACAATGTAGACCAAGGCGGAACTTCGTATGAATGGCCTGCTGTCGGACGTACACTGTGCATGAACTAAATGCATGAATGAACCTGTCAATAATGTCTTCTTCAAACCATGTCGACTCCTTCACCTCGATAATAGTCAAACAAAGGGGGAAAGAGAAGCAGCACATACATCACGCGAAACCCACCTCGTCAGTCCCAGCACCCTCCAACGTCTCAAAAAATGTCTCTGTATAATTCCCACGACGTATAGGGAATAACATCGCAATGGCTATCTAAAAATGGGCACAGCGCCACAGCGGAGACGCCCAAAAATATCAAAAACACAACAGCTTCAGCTTTCCCACCAGGGCGAGGATCCTCAAACGTCGTCAAAGTCTACTAGAATCAGAGGATAGACAACACTACTATGTATCACCTAGAATCGGGTCGCCGGCACATGTGGAAAAGAGATCTGCCAAGCAACTTGGCAAAAGTGACGAACCGGCGGGAATCCATTCTGCCCTGAAGAAATGAGGGGCGCTTTTTTGGCTATGACATACTTGTCCCAGCTTAGCCGTCAGATCCGATGGGAGCTTGCTGGTGGGGAAAAGCTGGTTAGTAGTCGATTTGGGTAGGGATTTGAGATGGAGGGGAGCTTGCATGAAGTTGAGAGAGGTTGTGTGTAACAGCTTGCATGAAGGGCTTTTGGGGGGAGGAGAGCTTTGGAAGAGGGGGAGGGGCAACGAGCAGGGCAAGTCGGCAAAGGGCAGATAGAAGGCAGCAGGGGTCTTCGGCTATTGGAAGTGAAGTGATGGTGATGAGGATGAAGAAGACGATGAAGATGAAGAAAAAGGGGGGAAAAGAGGCAGCTACTGTACGTATCCCTATAGCTGTATGGGCAGGCAGGGAATCTTTGTCTTGTTTGTGAAAGAAGTGCCCGGATATAGACGCATGCATTGGCTCTTCAATGCGCAGTCTGCCGTGTAAGAGCAAGTTTTCCAAACCCAAGATGCATCAAAAGCAACATCTCTCCAGCCATTGGATCTCCCTTTATGCATCTCCAGCTCCTTTCACGACCCCGCCAGATCCAGCAACAACCAACCAGACGGCGGATCTAGTGGCTTGCGGCCGGAAGATGGTGGCCGAAGCTAGACTAACTGGCAGCCCATTTGGTGATGATGATGCGTCGTCATGCATGGCCGGGGGTTACTAAGGTAGTAGCTTGACCAGCTTTCTTTGGGGGGTTCAAGGAATGACAAACTGGGTCATGAAACGGCCTGCTGCTGCTGCTGCTGCTGGCTTGTTTTGTATGTATGTACATATGCATGTTGCTGCAAGGTAGCTTGATTCGAGCAGATTGTGCCCAGTCATGAGTTGTTTGCCTGCTTTGAGGTGGACTTTGATGGGCGTCTAGACTCTGGAACCCCTCATCCATGACATGACATGACTTGGTTTGATGTGCAGTGACGGCTTCGTAATTACTCGACACCACTGCTTCCCACTTATACGAGAGCTATATATATATACTTCTCTCTCCTCAATTCACCCTCTCAAGTCTATTCTCCCCCCTCCTCTTCTCTTCTCCTCTCCTCCCCATATACCCGTGCTCTTAAGCCACCGCATCACTTATCCCAAACAACTTCACACACACACGCCTCACCTCATCATGGTCCACCTCACCGCAATCAGCCGCTCCGGCTCCGTCACGCCCTCCGAGGAGCCGACGGCAGCCCAAGCCGCTCCGGCCGCGCCCTCGGGCCCGACGCTGGCCGTCAACGACAGCCGGCCCAGCCTGCACAAGAGCCTCTCGCAGGTCAAGCTGTCGAGCTACGCCGACGAGTTCACGACGAGCGTCTACGGCTCGCAGTTTGCGGGCCAGGACCTGCCCAAGCACAGCATGCCCGCGGGGGCGATGCCGCGGGACGTTGCGTACCACATGATTAAGGACCATTTGAGTCTGGACAATAACCCGAAGCTCAAGTGCGTTCAGACCTGCATCTCCCCTCAAAGCTGATCGAGAATTATCGATGCTAACCCTTTGGGACTGTAGCTTGGCGTCCTTTGTCACGACTTACATGGTAACGTCCACCTACAAACCTCATACAAGCTTCACTAATATGCTGAACATCTTCAACACAGGAAGACGAAGCCGAAAAGCTCATGACGGAAGCCTTCTCCAAAAACTTCATCGACTACGAGGAATACCCGCAATCCGCCGACATCCAGAACCGCTGCGTCAACATGATCGGCGACCTGTTCCACGCGCCCCGCGGCGGCGACAGCATCGGCACCTCGTGCATCGGCTCCTCCGAGGCCATCATGCTCGCCGTCCTCGCCATGAAGCGCCGCTGGAAGCTGCGCCGCCAGGCCGAGGGCAAGCCCACCGACCGGCCCAACATCATCATGTCCTCCGCCGTGCAGGTCTGCTGGGAAAAGGCCGCGCGGTACTTTGAGGTTGAGGAGAAGTATGTGTATTGCACGGAGACGCGGTACACGATTGATCCTGAGGAGGCGGTGGCGCTGATTGACGAGAATACGATTGGCATTGCGGCGATTCTGGGGACGACGTATACGGGGCATTACGAGGATGTGAAAGGTATCAATGACTTGCTTGTCGAGAAGGGGCTGGATGTGCCGATTCATGTTGATGCCGCGAGCGGTGGCTTTGTTGCGCCGTTTGTGCTGCCGGACCTGGAGTGGGATTTCAGACTGCCCCAGGTTGTCTCCATCAACGTCTCCGGCCACAAGGTAACTATTCCCTTCTCCCCCTATTCATTCTCATGGTGATAAACAGCCTACTGACATAGTTCACCAGTACGGCCTCGTCTACCCCGGCGTCGGCTGGGTCGTCTGGCGCTCCCACGAATACCTCCCGCAGGACCTCATCTTCAACATCAACTACCTCGGCGCCGAGCAGTCCTCCTTCACCCTCAACTTCTCAAAGGGCGCCTCCCAGGTCATCGGCCAGTACTACCAGTTCATCCGCCTCGGCCGCCGCGGCTACGAGTCCATCATGAGCAACCTCACCCGCACCGCCGACTACCTGACCGACGTCCTCGAAAGTTCGCTCGGCTTCGTCATCATGTCCGAGCGCCAGGGCCAAGGTCTGCCGCTCGTCGCGTTCCGCTTCAAGACGGCCCAGGAGGGCGGCAAGCAGCGCCACTACGACGAGTTTGCGCTCGCCCATCATTTGAGGAGCAGGGGCTGGGTTGTGCCTGCGTATACCATGGCGCCGCATACGAATGAGATGAAGATGCTGCGCGTGGTTGTGAGGGAGGACTTTTCAAAGAGTAGGTGTGATTTGCTGATTCATGATATCAAGCTGTGCGTGGCGATGCTGGAGAATATGGATGCCGAGACGGTGCGGAAGCAGGAGGAGTTTATCAAGGAGCATATTGCGACGCATGGCAAGACGAAGCATCAGCACAGGCACCATGCCTCGAAGCACTACACGGTGAGTTTCTTGTCTACAACCATATGAAGATCAAGAAGAAGATGATGATGCTGACGATGAGTTTTGTGATAGGGCGAGGAACATTCGCTGCAGGGCAAGACTGGCAAGACGCATGCCATTTGCTAAAGGTGCTCCATGCGTGGAATAGGAGATGGGAACAAGAAAAGTTTTGAGTGGGCGCAAAAGGAATCAGATACAGGTTCGATATATTCATATATGTGAATCATGATGCTTTTTTCTAAACTGGCTGTCTGCCTGCCACTCATCACCCCTTTATAACAATGAACCAATATCATACATGCCCGCCAAAACCATATAACCCTCATACCAATAAAAAAAATCACAAAGTCAAATCACTTACAAGCTTCCCCCCCCTCACTTGCGCGTAGCAACAATCGCCTCCTCCAGGATATCCAGCCCCTGCCCAATCTCCTCCTCCGTCATCACCAGGCTCGGCAAGAACCGCAGCGTGTTCGTCCCCGCCGTAATCACCAGCAGGCCCCTCTCCCGCGCCGCCGTCACAATGGCCGCGGGGTCCTCCGTCAGCTGCAGGCCCAGGATCAGCCCGCGGCCGCGCGCCTCCGTGATGAGCTCGGGGAACTTGTTCCTCAGCTGGGCGAAGCGGTCCATGAAGACCTTGCTCTTGGCCGCCACGCCGTCGCGGATCTCCTTGGACGACAGCCGCGAGACGACGTAGTGCGCCAGCCGGCAGGCGAGCGGGTTGCCGCCAAACGTCGTCCCGTGGTCGCCCAGCTTGATCTTGTCGGCGACGGCCTCGGTGACGAGCACGGCCGCGACGGGGAATCCGTTGCCGAGCGCCTTGGCCGTCGTCAGAATGTCCGGGTGCGCCTCCTTGGGCAGGCTGCCGTGCGCCCACAAGTCGCCCGTCCGGGAGAGGCCCGACTGGATCTCGTCGTAGATGAGCACGGCGCCGACCTCGCGGCAGCGCTTGGCCAGCGTGACCATGAACTCCTCGCTGCCGGCGTGGATGCCGCCCTCGCCCTGGATCGGCTCGACAATAACGCCGCACGTGTTGGCGTCGACGAGCGCGTCGATGCCCGCGACGTCGTTGTACGTGCCCTGCTTGAAGCCGGGCACCATGGGCGCAAACGGCTTCTGGTACTTTGGGTTGTGCGTCGCCGACAGCGCGCCCATGGTGCGCCCGTGGAAGGCCTGGTTGAAGGAGACGACGTCGGATTTCGCGCCCGACGGGTCGAGCATGTTGCCGACCTTGCGGGCGAACTTGATGGCGGCCTCGTTGGCCTCGGTGCCCGAGTTGCAGATGAAGACCTTGGACGCCTCGTGCATGCAGCCGGCCTCGAGCGTCTTTTCGACCAGCAGCTTGGAGAGGGCGCCGGTCCAGGGGTTGTAGTACAGGTTCGAGGCGTGGACGAGCGTTTTTGCCTATGAATGACGCATGTCCTCCATCGTCAGCATGCCCTTGTTTCTCTCCTTCTTCTTGAGCTGAGTTGTATATACGCACCTGCTTGGCGATAATGTCCGCAAACTCGGGATCGCAGTGCCCCAGCGACGTCACCGCAATGCCCGCCGTAAAGTCGAGATACTTTCGATTCTCAATGTCCCACAGCCACGACCCCTCGCCCTGGACAAAGACGGGCGGAGGGCGCGCGTACGTGGCCACCATGTAGGGCGCATGGTCGTTGACGAGGGCCGCGCTGGCCGAGTCTTGCGCCGGATCCGGGTTCGGCAGGGCTGCGTCTCGCTGTAATGACGGAGTGTCAGTTCCAATAAGATCAACTTAATTGTTACAATATCAAATAATTGTGTAGAAGTTGACTTGGTTGAGTCAATTGAGTGTGAATTGAAACCGAGAAGAAAATCGACGCACCTTGATGGACTGCTTCGCATCCTCAGACAGCCTCGCCGCCGCCCTCGTCGCAGAAAAGCACCTCTTGCTGCTCCCGCCGGCAGCAGCAGCAGACGAAAGCCTGCATGCAAGCGCCACCTGTCGCGCAAGCGATACCCTCAGAGCCATCTTTTCCCCCTTGTTTCCAGCTCAAGATTCAAATCTGCCCAAGTATCAATTGAATCCGTATTCCACTAAACGAAGAAGAAGAACCAGACTTGAACGCAAGGGAACTGAAGCTCTGAAGGTGGTGGGGGGAGGAGCGATATAAATTTCCCTTTTTGCGCGGCTTTCAGCGCAGATTCGGGGGTCTTGGCTTTTAAACATTTTTATCGATAAAAGCTCCGCTACCGGTGTCGCTACTCTTGCATGGCAGGGAACTGTATCCATACATGTATGCTGTGACGACACTAGGAGTTTCTCGTCTAGCTGCGAGCTGAGTCATTGTCTCAAAGCTCTTGGGAGATAGAGCTACTGTACTCTATCTTCTTATTCGTATCCGATGTATTGACTTGTGAGATGATGAGTCGACCAACCTGCGATGAGGAGATAGATCAAAGGGCCCATCGTTCAATGGAGTCATCATAGGCCTACATCGGCTTATACAGAAACCCTCTCAAGTCACTGCCAAGCCCTCCGGCTCGATGATTCAGTTGCCCAGCCACAGCAGCGAAAAACTTCTTGTATGGGATTATCATAGTAGAACCCAAAAGTAAATACAGTCTCTACAAATACCGCCCAAGCAAAACACGCAACAGCACTTCAGTATGCAACCAGAACGCCGCCTTGCCCAAATAGACAAGGGGATCAGGGGACTAAAAATGAGGAAAAAAGGAAAATGGCATTACCAAGAGCTCCCGAACACAGCCGTTGTATAGCCCTGTCACAGCCATTCCATCATCGTGTTTCACTCATTCTCTCTGTCAGTCCGAGGCCCATGCAAATCCGAACCGTCACGCTGCTTAGACCGCGCTATAGCCTCCCCGACTGCCAGCGCCCTGGACAGTATTCAGAACCCGGCGTGTCCAGTCCTTGAGAAGGTAGGGAATGTCGCGCAGGGTGTCGCCGTGGGGGAGGAGATCCCATCCTCGCGCGCCGTAGCGGTTGTAGTTGAGCCAGGAGCCGAAGATCAGGTAAGCCGCAATGCCGAGGAACACGCTGCAGAAAGGTCAATTATTAGTCACGGCGTCTTGTATCCGCATCTTGGGGCCCAATTGACCCCGGTGTGCTGCACTTACATGATGACAAACCAAGTAAAGAAGCCCCAGCTTGCGCTCGAATCGCTGGGCTCGTGGTCGTCGCCCTTTCCTCCATCCCGCTTCTCGCACGCATACTTGGTGTGCCAAGTCAGCCGCAAGACATCAAAGTCCTTTTCCTTAGCATAGTCCTCCCAGATGAGCGCCGCATCCTTGTTCTTCAGCTGGTGCTCGATGGACGAGTCCTGGTTGCCCTCGTCGTCCTTGTCGCCATCCTCCTTCTTGTCGTCCTTGTTCTTCTTGTCGTCCTTGTCATCCTCAGCTCGTCGCTCCGCAGAAGAAGAAGGCTTCTCGTATTCGTCCTCGGAGGCCCACTCGCCCTCGGTGCCCGTCTTGTCCGGATCGCACAGAAACTCAATGACGGCCTTTTGGGTCCTCCGCTCGGACACGGGGCCGGTGAGAGGGTGCTTGCCGCCCTTGAGGACCAGCCGGAGGCCCTCCTTCTGGGAGTCCGAGTTGGAGTCACTCGTCTTGAGCCTCGTCGCCTCGTATTCGAACTGCGATCCGCCGGCGTTTTCGAGCCCGCCCGCAATGGCAACGACCTTTGTGACGGAGTCCTGGTCGCCCTTGAGGAAGCGGGTAATAGCGCACACTGATTTTGCAGAGTGGTGTGAGTAGTTCATTCGTTTTCTTGGGCAATATGAATAAACAAAAGTTGGGATCTGGCTCACCTCTTGTTCCGTTGGGGCACTCCTCCTTAGACTTGGCCTTGCCGCTCTTCTTCAGCGGCTGGCAAATGTCGACCGTGTACGTCGTGTTCATGTGCGCCTCGGTGCTCGACTCGAACCGCGACGTCACCACCGAGTGCGGGCCTCCGAGCGGCGACAGGTCAAAGTTGTGGCCGTCGACCCGGATCTTGTCGCAGCTCAGCATCGCCGCCGCGCTCAGCGGCGCTACAAGCAACGACAGCAGCAGCGCTGACGACCGTGGGGGATGCATCGTTGACGGGGATGATGCAGCGGAAGAGCGGAAAGGCAGAGGAGATGGGGGAAAGACAAAAAGCGTGGCGGTTTGGGAGGATGATGTCGGCCAAGACGGGGAGGGGAGAGGGGAGAGAGAGAGACGCAGAGCGACGAGAGAGAGAAGCACACAGACGCCGACAAAGCCAGATAAGGACGGGACGGAGAAACCAAAAGCTCGACGATCCGACGATCAACAGACGGGCGATGCAGAGGCGATGCAACGAGGCTGATTAATGTAATCAAGTAAATAAGAAGAAGGGGAAAGGTTAGGAAACAAAAAAGGAAGAAGAGGATTCTTGTGCCTCTGTTTCTCTCTTTGGAGGAGGAATCACACGTCAAGCCTGTCGCGAACGGATAGCAGACAAGAATCGGGGGCTAAGCCGGAAGAGCTGCTGCTGCTGCTGCTGCTTCTTCTCTGTCTGACTCTGTTGACGTGACGTTCCGTCATTGCTTCAGGTAAGGTAAGGTAGCCTACACTAGAACCGAACAGGCCGGCCCGCACGTGACCGGAAATGGAAACATGGGGGCCCCCGTATTCCATGTTCAGGTCAAGATACGGTGAAGCGTTCGTTTGTTTCTTGCATTTGGTGAAGAAAAAGGGGGCTGCAGGTGCTGGGTGGAGAAGAAGCTTATCCGAGGATATCAGAAGTAGTACATTTTTAGGGATTCTGATGTCTTCTCGAGGTCATTGTTTTTTGGGTGTATTCAAATATCATCCTTTACTTCCTCTTGCTTGTGTAATAGGACATCAGACGGAGAGGTTGACATGTGCCAACTTAGTAAGCCATCCAAATTGCACCAGCATGCATCAAGCTGTATGTATTAGAGCTTAGAGAAGACATCTCATCAATAGCACACTGCAAATACTCAAATCAAAGTTTCGATTCTCAACATGTTTCTGTTATACTCCATCCTTCCCATAAAGCAACAGACGGCCCGATAATCAACGTGTTCCTGTTATTCTCTTGCCCTTACACTATACAAGCGTTTCTCAACTCCATTATAGCTACTTGCCTGATATCCCCCTCCCCTCCACCCACCCCAAACGCCAAGTTGCCGAGCGAATTCATCAGATTCATGTCCAGTCCAGAGGTCGGCACATCTCCCATTGTTCAAGAGAAAAATATAAGAAAAGCGGCAAAGCAAGAAAACGGGAGATATATAGAGAAGAACAAAGCTGGGGAGAGAAAAACCTACCAACCCCCCTTCCAAACCAGCAAATAGGAAAATAAGTCAAAACAACAGGTCCATCGTGGTCTCGAGCAGCCACTACCGACATAACAGAAGAGGAAAAGGAAAAGAAAAGAAAAATAGAAAAACCAAATCATCCCTAGGGTATTGAAACACTGGCCCAATGCGGTAATCCTGACTGGTGCCGAAATTGTAATCCGCCCTCCCAAACTCCGTGTGGAAAAATGACATCAAAATAGGTAGGCAGCCTTCCCTCTCCCGCCGTGGCACCACCTAGAGCTTGCTCACAGCTGCCGGACTGCCTCGTATGGTACGGTACAGATGAGTAAATCATCCTTGTACTTCGGCCTCCTCCGGAAGGGCTGAGACACCATCCTCTCGTTGCACCACTGTGTCTTCTCTTTTCTTTTTTTCTCGGTCCATAGTCTCATTTCACATTCCCTGATGTCCCATCATCCCGCCTTGCATCGCAGCCTGCTGTTGCTGTTGCTGGCGTTGCTGAAGCCGCATCTGCTGCTGCTGCTGTCGACGCTGCATCATGTCCCTCATCATCTGTTGGGCTTGCATAAAAGCCTGCTGTTTGATCCTCTCCATTGCGTCTGGCGGTATGTTGTCGGCTCCGCCAAACTTGGCGGCCGTCGTGTTCAAGAGCCGGCTGTAGATGATGCGCGTCTGGGTCTGCAGCTGAGCCTGCAGGTTGTTCGGCTGTCCTGGCTGGGGACCTTGGCCCTGATGCTGAGCCTGGGCTTGCGCTTGCTGCGCCTGCTGCGCTTGAGCCTGAGCTTGGGCTGCTTGCTGTGCTTGGGCCTGCGCCTGCGCTTGCGCTTGCGCTTGGGCATGTGCCTGAGCCTGAGCCTGTGCTTGGGCTTGCTGCTGGGCCTGAGCTTGTGCCTGCTGCTGCATCTGCATGGCGACCATGGCTTGCATGTTGACATTAGCATTAGCATTGCCATTCATCATCTGCCCGTTCATCTGTCCATTCATCTGCCCATTCATCTGCCCGTTCATTTGGCCCCGGCCCATGTTGCCCATTTGACCCATTCGCGTCATTTGCTGAATCTGGGCCTGCATCTGAGCCTGCATCTGCGGTGTCATCGAACGTATCTGAGCGCCTTGCATGCTTTGCAACTGTTGCGCATACTGCTGAGCCCACTGCTGGTGCTGCTGTTGCTGCTGCTGCGGGTTCATCATGCCGTTCTGCGGGTGCTGCTGCTGATGCTGCTGTTGCTGTTGTTGCTGCTGCTGTATCAGCATTTGCCGTTGCATCATCTGCATCATCTGTTGCTGCTGCTGCGGCGTCATGCCTTGGCCCTGCGAAGCAATGTTCATGTTATTAAAGTTGCCATTCTGCAGAGCCGCCGCCATCTGCTGCTGCTGTTGCTGCTGCTGTAGTATGGCTCGCTGCTGGGCCATTTGCGCCATAACTTGAGGGCTGGCCTGGTTCATTCCTGGGGCGTTCATCATCATCGGCTGGCCCATCTGAGAGTTCTGCGCCATCATGGCCGGAGGGCTGTTGGCCTGGGTCATGCGGGGGGTCGCAATCATCGCAGGCCGGTTGATGGGGGTCCCATGGGACATGCTCGGCGTCGCGTGCGGCATGCGTGGCGTGCTCGACGGATGGCTCTGCTGGCTGTTTCTAGAAGACATGGCGTGGGCCATGGGCACCGATACCTGCGGGTTCTGCACCACGGAAGCGGACCGAGGAGGGCTCGCCGCCATGGTGGAGTTGTTTCGCTGCATGGCAGCAGCCGCAACCATGGGCGACGACATGTTCTGGGGAGTGGGTTGACGGATGATGGGAGAGGAAGCTTGAGCCTGAGACATTTGGGCTTGGAACCGGGCCTGAGCTGGTCCATGGATGCCGTTCGCCATTGCGTTTTGCTGGACGCCGTTCGGCATGCCATTGTTCACTCCCGGATGCTGGGCCGGGTGAGCGTGCTGCGTCTGGTTCATCTGCGCTGCGGCGTTGTTTGCCTGCGCCGCGGGCGTCTGCGCGGCAGCGCGAGCGGCGATTGCCTGGCGCTGGGCCTCGGCGGCCTGGCGCAGCTGGCTCTCCCTCGCCGCCGCCGCGGCTTCACGCCGCAGTCGCTCGGCCTCTGCTTGTCTCTGCGCAGCTGCTTCCACCGCCTGCTGCGCCTGTTGCTGCTGTTGCTGCTGTCTCTGGAGCTGCAGCTTCCTGTCGTTCTCCTGCTGCTTCAGCTTCTCCTGTTCCTTCTTTTCGTTGTGCTCCCGCTTGATATCTTCAATAAGGTTGAAGCGCTCGAAGCGAGGCTCAAACGTCGCCGCACCCGTTGGGCCATCTCCGTCAGCTCCACCAGCACCCTGCGCGCCTGGCGCGTTTGGCGCAAGCCGGTCGTCAAGAACCAGCATGTACCGCTCCATCTCCGCAGTGAACGCCTCGTCGGCGGCCATTTCGGCCACCGTCCTCTTGCGAGCCTTTGGTTGTGGCGGAGGCTCGCTGTGGCTGGGATGCGACATCTTCTCCAACAGGGCGATGGTCTCTTCCACACTCTTGGTTGGTTCGAGCATCAAGGGTGCGTTGGTCGCGAGCAATATCTGGCCTTCGACATCATGTAAAAGATTGGCGTCCAGCTCATTCTTTTCCCGCTTCTGCCTTTTCGCAGGCGGTGGGAGATTGGCTGCAGTCGGCGTCGGCGGCACCAGCGCGGACGGAGTTGCTGGAGGAGCCATGGCCGAAGTGTCATTGGCACCGGGCCCCTCTCCCGGCGACTTCGGCATTGTCGCCTTGATCATAAGATCCATGCGTAAGCTCTCGGGCGTAGGGTGAAGCACAACGGTAAAGATCTTTGGTTTGGGAGGGGCCTTAGTATCTGTGGCGTTGCCTGGGGCACTCGGCGTCGGCTCCTTATCCGCATCCTTCACATCGGCGTCTTCCTCCTTGGGCTCCTCTTTTGGCTTCGCAGCCGCATCACCGGCATTCTGCTCCTCCTTGGGAAATGGGACGTGGGGTGAAGGTGTCAGCCACTGGTTGTAGTTGTGGATGGACGAAGGCACAACGGCGTTGGAGGCTGACGAGGGTCGTTTGGTGCCCTTGTTCTGGACCACGGACTTGTGGTCGTGTATCTGTACAATGAGGCATCCGTCGTAGAAGGGAACCTTGCCTTGGACAAAGTAGGGGAGGAGGTCGTGGGGGATCGTGCGGCTCTTCACATGCTCAAGAAAGATCTTCATCGGCGACTTATACTGGAACATGCCATCTTGACCATCGAAGCGGAAGTGTGTCGGGTGCATATGGACGACTAGAGAGGGCGGTCGCCCCGAGTTTCTCTTCAATACATAGGCATCGGTGACCACTATAGCAAAGATGTCCATGGTTAGAGAGATGAATGCCACTAGTGGGTTCGCACTCACTGCGGGAGAAGGGAAGGATCATGTGTTACCGTAAGGTGGGGGGTCGCAGCCATGGGCGGCCGTGTCTGCTGCGAACGACGCCGATCGCATGCCGGCGCTGTTCCTCGAGTTGCGCCCGGGGGTCTGGTTGAGGGTGTCGCGGCGGACCCGGTTGATGGGCCGCACGGTTGAGGCCGTGATGGCCCGGTCGCTGGCGGAGCTGGGCGGCTGCTTCGCGCTGGAGGGCGGCTTGGAGGATGCCAGGGACGGCGAGGGCGACCCGGCGAGCGAGGCGGCGCCGTTGGTCTGGATGCCCGGCGGCACAGGGCGCTTCATCTTGGTCGGCACAGGCGGCGGCGGCACCGCAGTGGCCGTGACTGCGGCGGTGGTGACGTTGGTCGGCGCCATCGTGACCCCGGACGCACGACGGCGCGCGTGTTGCGGCTGCTTCTGCTTCTCCCACGCCTGCGGTGCGTGTGTCGCGGCGTCGACGGCAAGCATCTACTTGCGCCGCAATTGCTCGTGCTTGGCGATGCCCGGCGGAGGTCGAGGGTCGATGGCTGGCAGAGGCGTGATGCGATGCTCGAGTCGCGGCGCGAGATTAGTGGGCTGTGGAGACGGAATGCTTTCAGCGTGCGTGGATCCGGTCAGAGGGCCGACGGCAGCGGCGCAAGAGCTCGAGATCAGCTGCGGTCCATGGGCAGGCGATGCTGAGGCCGGGCGAGGCGGATTCTGGAGGAAACGAAGGTCGGGGGTCGGTTTGGGGATTGCCGGCGCTCACAGGGAAGCCGTTCTGAGGTGAAGCGATGGTGACCAGACGTTGGATTTCCTGGTGAGGACGGAGGCTTGCCAGTCACGTGACCCCGCCTTGCTGCCTCGCATTATACTCCGAGGCTTTCTTACATACCACACGTACCTTAACTGCCTTAACAACGGCCTGTGTCCAGCAATCATGGTCTCCAGATTGAGGTTTGAAATTAAAAAGAATACACGATTCGAGAATGAATCATCAAGTTGCGACAAGAGCTCCAAATAGCGGAAAAGCTACATACACTCCTGGTCGTCCAAGGAAGACATGAACTGAATTATGGCTTACCTACTTAGCCACGCAAGAAATGAAGCACCAGCAAGCCACCTCTCACAGCCAGTCAAAGTAATGGCGGGTTCGAATAGTGTATGCTCTTTTTCTCGCAAACGACCGCAGCGCTAAATAGCACTCTAGATATTCACCATAAATCAAGCAGTTGAATGTATATACAGATAGGCCAAATCAACGTCCTGGTATCTTCCCATCATTTCATTATGTCCTCATACATACCGTCGCAAACATCGCTCAGAACAGCACTTTACTCGCGGCCCTGGACCCTGCGCACCCAATCGTCATTAACACGCACGCTATCGACAACAATGATGCCTCGTCCGCGGCCAACGCGCTCGGGCTTCTGCCACCACTTTTCGGGCTTGTCGGCCTTCTCCGCTTCGGACTCGCTGTCAGCCAGGCCGCCGGATCCATCCTCGGCTCCAACAACGAGCACAATGTCATGGCGGAACCAGGTCTGCATGTTGGCGACGTAGCCGCCATTCTCACCCGCAAGCGATTCCTGCAGGTAGATGATGTCGGGCTGCAGGTGGCGCAAGATGTGGGTGTGGCCGTTGGGCGTCGTAAAGGGAAGAATCATGGTCTCCTTGTCCACCAGAGCCAAGGCCTGCGAGTAAACGGCATTAAACAAGGTGTTTTCTGCCGAGGCGCCGAGTCTTTACGAAGGGAGCACTATCGTTAGCAGACAATTCTGGTGAATGATTGACTCAAAGACAACTTACACTGGGCTCTTAGCCTCGGGAGTTTGAGCTTGATCATATCCAACGTTAGAGAATGATGAGCTAACCGAAGGAGGCGGGCGATTACTCGTAGCGGCTTCACCCGTGTCTTTCAAGCTCGGTGCGTAGATGAGCACGAAAAGCTTGATGGCAGACAGGTCATTGTGCCGGGGGATGTGGTTCAAGATGGACTGTTTTACCCAGGTCAGCAGCTGTTGACGGACACACATGGTGAAGCAAGCACAGGGAGGACTCACGGCATGCTCATGAGTAATATCGTCGTCGTCGTCCGTGAACTGGGAGTCGGCAGAAATAACAATGGCGACCGTCTTGCGCTTCTTCTGAGCAGGCGCCGGCCCCTTTTCTCTGCGCACCTCTCTATTCTCGGACCAAGGGTTCGTCTCAGGCTCCGGCTTGTCTTCTTCGCGGATCGAGGCCAGCGCCTTGCCCACCGCAGCCCCAGCAGCAGCGACCCCGGCGGCGACCGTCTTCCCGGTCGAGTCGAGGAAGGTCTGCGGGTTCGAGGAAAAGGCGCTCATTCGCGATCCCCATCCCGACGCGCCGTCGGCCGTCTCGGCGCCAACCGCATAGTTGCCATCGCGCTGCTCCGGCGGCGCCATCCTGCGCCTCTCCGCCGAGGCGCCGTACGCGGGATTCTCCCCATAGTCGGCATGCTCATAGTCCAGGTCGGGCTCGGGCTCAGCGTGGTCCTCGGCGCTCTCCTTGCGCTGGCTCCAGACCCAGGCGGCGAGACCGGCCGTGGCCACGGTCAGGGTGATGGCAAGCGGCACCCAATGGCTCCAGACGCCTCGCCGCGAGCGGGAGGAGCCGTGGTTGTCGTAAGGAGGCGACATTTAGTCGGAATAGCGTGGCATCGCTTGGCAAGCTGGAGTCTCTGCTGGTATGTAGCTATTGCGGGTGCGAAGCTGCCTCGAGCGCCCAATCCGAGGGGTGATCCGCGGAGCAATGAAGGTGCTGCAGGGCGGCTGCACGATGCTGCGGACCGGACGGTAACAACAGCAGTTCGTATCTGGAGGAGAGACAGATACGAGCGTGTAAGTGCTGGGTGGGGAGACAGCAGCTGAGCCCGGCCAAGGTGACCTTAAAGGTGTGTCGCAACAAGTCGGTGGCTGGGGGTCCTTCAGCTTGCCTCATGTCAACACTGTGGAGATTGCTCCCAGCAACGCGCCACGCTTCCGAGGCTTACCTACAGTAGTAGCTGCGGCGGTGGAGCAATTTAAATCCCGCGCCACCGAGGCTGCGCGCACGTGAAGCCCGCGCTGTGATTGGCCTAGGTAGATCCCCAAGATCCTGTCATCTCGCATGCACTTGACGGGTGCTGTGGCTGGTGAGCCTGCGCCACAGTTGGTCTTTTCTCAGCCTTGTGGGAAGTGGTATTGAGCAGCAGTGATGACTCTTCACGCCCGCAAGTGGGGGATTTGAAGATATTCACAACCCTTGCCGCATCTCACCCCAGGGCCGCAGCTGCAACTCATCTGGCCTTCTTTGACGGGGCTTTGCAGTTACTTGAAACCTTTTAATAACCAGGGCCATCGCATCGACATAGTCCTCCATCTGCGCGACTCTAAGTCACAGAGGCAGACACTCCACCACGATGCCTCACGCCTTGTCGATGGCCTCAACCGGGCTTCAAGCCCTCATCCTCTGCGGGCCGGGCTCGTCATTTCCGACCTTCACTTCAAACCCCGATGAGAACCCAAAGGCGCTGCTGCCCATTGCCAACCGCCCCATGGTGTGGTACCCTATCGACTTTTGTCTCCGAACTGGCATCACAAGTAAGGAGCTTTCTCTTCTTTCTCAGCAGCCTTTCCTTGAGCTTTGATTCAGTAGATTGCGTCTATGATTTGCGAGACTCATACAGCATTTTTCTATCCATCCGCTAGCCTCATCTATCTTGGCTACGGCGTCCTAGATCATGACTATGAAGTAGAGATCTCATCGATGAGACAATGGCTGACAACATCTAGGCATAACCCTCATCTGTCCTCCATCAGCCTCAAAAGCTCTGACAGCCGCCCTCAACACCAATCCCTACCTCACGGCCTTGCCGCTGCCACGGCCCGACGTCTTGGCCCCAGCTGACCTGGACCAAAACACGGGCACCGCCGAGATATTGCGGCTTCCCGAGATCAGAGAGCTTGTCACCGGCGACTTCATCGTGCTGCCCTGCGATCTCGTCTGCGAACTCGCCGGCGAGCAGCTGCTCCAGGCATGGATGGTCAAATCCGCCAGCCTCACCGGCCTCCTCGGGGCGAAGCAGCTCTCCAACGGCCACCAGACCAAGTACAGCGGCGGCCTCGGCGTGTGGTATAACACGAAAGCCAGTGCTCCCGTCAAGGGCGAGGAGACGGATTTCATTGCCACGGCTCCTCTACCCACCTCTTCAACCGCTCCTCCCAAGGGCTCCATCTTCCAGAACGTGTCGAAGCTGGTGTACTCCATGCCCACCGACTCCTTCAACGACCTCACGGAAGAGAGGAAAGCCATCCCGATCCGCCACGGCCTGGTCAAGGCCAACCCCCGAGTCCGCATGTACACAACGCACAGAGACGCTCACATTTACATTTTCCCTCGATGGGTTCTGGATTTCATCAAGAAGAACGAGCGACTGGAGAGCATCGGCGAAGACGTCGTGGGCTGGTGGGCAAAGGCCGGATGGCAGAAGGGACTGGCGGACAAGCTCTCGTTTGGCGAGGTTTGCCGCAGCGGTGACGAGGACGAAGGCGGGTCGGAGCTGGAAGGCCGCTCATCGCCCGCCGAGTCTGCGCCCGGTAACCAAGAGAACTCGAGGGACGCCGTTTCAAACATCAACATTGCCAAGGACGGGCAATACACGGGCGACAAGAACAGCTCAGCAGCAACGGCCTCCAACTTTGAGCCCCCGTCTATCCTAGCCTACATCCATTCTCAAAAGGACCAAGCCCCTGGCTCAATACTGCGCCGCGTCGATACCGCACAGCTGCTGCTCGCCATTTCCCTCCAGCTCGCCAAGCTCCCCTCCATCGAGGAGGATCCGGAGAACCCTTCGCCCTTCGCCCACCCCAAGAAGGTCGCGTACCCCGAAGGCGTCAAGCCGCGCACCACCATCACCAAGCAGGACAGCCTGATTGGAGAGAACGTCACCGTCGAGGAGAAGACGTCCATTAAGGAGACGGTCGTCGGTGCGGGCTGCCAGATCAACGAGGGAGCGAAGCTGTCTCAGTGTCTTCTGATGGAAGGCGTGGTTGTCGGAAAGGGATGCAAGCTCACGAGGTGTATCCTCGGCAAGCGGTGTATTATTGGAGCCGGTTCCGTTCTCACAGACTGCGAAGTACAAGAGAACCTCATTGTCGAGCCTCGCAGTAAGTCTTCAACTCTTCCTCTTCGAAATACCCCCCCATTGTTCTTTGTGGTTTACTAATAATACTGTCTCGCTTAGCTGAGGACAAGGACAACAAGCTCATGAGCTCTGAGGGCCTCGAGGCTACTGAGGCGGAAATGGAGGAGGTGTTGCAGGAAATGGAGGAAGAAGTCGCCGCCACGGGAGAGGATGTAGACATGGAATAGACCATCCAGAACTACATAGAAAAAAGTAAAATGGCTTCATCCTGACGTGCAGTCCAAGTATCCTGTGCTCGACATAGGTAGTCTTCTAGGATGCAGTGAGCGAATGTATCAACGCGTGTCTGGCATGTTCTATAACTGATCTATCCTATCAACATTCCCATCTCCTCTCAACATTCATATCTCCTGTCGAGAGCATATGCAAACAACTACAACAAGTCAACACTCGACGTCTGCCATTCACTGCCATCTCACACCTACTCAAGTCCAAAGCCTACCCTACACTCAACACCAAAAATCCCGACAAATCTCCTCGATATCACATATCGCAAAACCTCACTGAGACATGCATCACCCCCAAGCCCAGCCAAAACAACCCCAACTTCCAAAGCGAAATCACACCACTCTTAGACAAAAATTGCCTGATTGCAGTCACCCAGTCCAGCTGAACAAATGCAGGTTTAAAAAAACAAGGCAGATCTGCCTTGTCATGTTGACCATATCCAACGTTCGCGCTTAAGTATCAGATTTTGTGACAAAACGAGCTCCATTGTTGGGCTTCTTTTTGCGGAAATAATATCTGATATCTTTTTGACGTCGCCTTTGTTTAGATCTTTGTGTGTGAATGGTTGATACCTATCGTGGGCCAATCGCGGAGGTTGCCAGGTACCTATGAGGCCGGGGGTAGTTTTGAGGAAGACTTGCAGCACTATTTTTGTCTACCAGAGTGGCATTAGAGCAAGGCCTATTCCATAACAATTTTCCTCAGTTATTCTGCATATCGTGGAAGAGTTTTAAGCCTGGAATTGTAGAGAAAGGCCTTGTATGATCATTATGAGTGGTAACAGCCTGACGGTTAAACATAGTTCCTGATAAAAAGTGTTATGGAAGAGGACTTGCTCTAATGCCACTCTGGCAAGACAAAAATAGTGCTGCAAGCCTTCCCCAAAACTGGCCCCCGGCCTGCTAGGTAGAACTACTAAGAACGGCCGTCACAAGGCGCTAGCTTTTTTCCTCCTCACTTTTTCCTTGGTTCTTACCCCGTCGGACTTTGTGTGAATAGCTTCAAGCCACCGATATGCCAGACGATCAACCTTTTGGGAAACCGTAATATGGCAACTGCAAGGGACGCACCGCCAATTTGTCCACTATCATCGGTCTTATTCGTCGTGAGGACCGCCTAATGAATAGCTCAACATTCACGCCTTGTGACCCCTTTCCCCCCCATCTCTCCTCAACAACGCACGTATTACTTCGTCCAGCTTGCGGCTAAAAGAAACAAGCGCGAGACGCCGAATTCCCATGGATGACCCTCAAGGGATACTTCTTGGCATAGACGCGCTCCTCAGATCCCCATCGTCTTCTCTCAGAGCTGCATGCCATGCCATGTCAATCCAAGCAGAAACAATCTGATGTGAAACCCTCTCTTGTCCGAAACACAGTCACATCGCCATTCTTCCCCCACACCGAAAAGAGAGCATATGCCATGTCAAACTGCGGAGAGAAGAGTGCGAGGCTGCATGCATACGTCCTCCCCCACCTGGGGAACCACACCAAGATCCAAGGCATGGGGACCCCGGAAGCCTCTTTTTGAGGCGATCATTCTTTGCAGCCCCTTGGCAATGGCGTCTGCCTCGTGCTAGGCGCTTCACCCCTGAATCACCCAATTAGCCGGCCCCGGCATGGATCTTCCCATCTGCCCCGATGCTAGTAGAGCTGAACAAACAAGCAACGCTGAGCACGATATCGAGTCTGTCAGATATCAACTCCAGGCTGAGATAATGTCATATGCAGCCAAGAGAAAAGACGTGCGGCTAGATGTGCGGCAACATTGGGCGGTTGCAGTCAGTCGTGGCATCATCCCTTCTAAGGACACATGGGCAAATGACTGTATGCTGTCGGCAAACAACAGCATGAGTGCTTGCTCCTCCAACCCACATACCGACGGGGCGGCGCACAGATAGCCTTGAGATTCCAGTACCGTGTTCTCGGCTCCGCTGGGCGCTCTGCCGCCCCTCGATCAGAGATTGATGAACCTGGCTCCACGCTCCACGCTCAGACCCCAACGCTTTGAACACCTTAATGGCAAATTAAACCACCATGATGCCCCAAGCAAGAGCCCTCTAGGACCAACGACACACCACGAGGTGGTAGTGACGACGCTAGGCATGGGTCTCGTAAGAGGCTTAGGCCGAGCAGACAGCCAGGGACGCATCATAGGGAGAAGAGGACGACGAGATTGTCGCCGTTCTAGCGGGCACACCCTTATGCACCTCTCTGATATTGCCCTCCCCGAGGTCGCCGAATGTGTCTGGGCTGGGGCAACCTACCGCAAGTGGCGATGCCCGATATGTAAACACCCCCCTCAAGCCTCGATACGTGTGCTCGCTTTAATCAACAAGCTCCTCGCGGAACCGCTTTGACCATGACTCCACAGCATATGTCATGAGATATGATTGTGCCAGTCGGAGAGGCTCCAAAAGCAAACCCCGGGTACCATAGGCAGTGCGTTCGGAGAGGCTGAGACTGCGTGGTTGATTCTACAGTGAATCGGGTCCCTTGTAGTGCGCTCTGAGGAGCCAATCGAAAGCACATGGCAAAGTGAAGGTGTCTAGGAAGCGTATTGCCGGCTACCAGGTTTTCCCCTCCCCCATACCGTCACGTCAAGACATTGAAGCATCATGTAGAGACCTCGATGCCGCTGAATCGCCCCTAATAGCGGGGGACGCATCATGGAGAGCTTATCAGCGTGGATATTACAGGTTACCAGTAGAAGCATGGCGGAACAGGGCGAACAGGGACGGTCCGAATGGTGCTGTTCCAACGGATGCAGACTCGGTTTCTGGGAATTCGCGTTGGCGGGACGTAGGTGGATGAACGAAGCCCAACGCAGTGGCTCATGACCCAACGAACGGATGAGCGGGTGTGACTTAGTAGCATTCCCGAGAGAAGCGTCCGTCCCCGGGGGAAGCAGTCCGGATTAGATGCCGGCGGGTCCCAAGTTCTCCGCTGTGAAAGATGGCGAAGGAGCGGGCCGGATCGCAAGTTCGAGAGGAGGCTCGAGCGGCGCGGGGGGGGAGGGGAACACCATATCGACCTCGGTTGGCCACTCCTGGCCTAATAGTAGTAGTGTGGCACCTATTGTCCGTGACGGTGATGCTGCTCATCCTACAAAACAGAAATGGCTGACGCTCGGCCCCTATGGATCCAGGACGAGATACGATCGAATAGCTGGGAACGAGCAGTGGCCCGTCCATCAGCACGCACTCAGCTCTGCTAGTCCGGTTTGAGTATATGCCACCATCTTAACTGATACATCTTCAGCCAACAGCCGGAGACACGCCTCCATGCCTCGCTGCGCAGGGACTCTCACTAAGAACACAGACCAGCTGTGGCATATGAAGCCTTGGCTTGTTTTCCCTGAACCTGCTTTCCCCAAATGACAGCATTTGTTGTTGAATGTATCCGGATCGGTCGACAGACGATAGTTCAATATGACAAGTCATATGATACATGGCCCTCGGGACCTTTTGCCTGACTTTGGTGATATCCAGATGACCCGATGCCGAAGAGCGAGACTAATACCGGGCTGAAGCTGGGCTCTCCATGTTGGGATGCAGCTTCTCTTGCTTGCCAAGATCCGGCCTGGTGCGGAGGGGGAGAAAGGGTGACAACAGTGACCCCGGATGGGCATAAGATGCGGAAAAGAGATATGTGTGGGCAAATATGATGAAAATGGTAGGCGGAGAAATACGAGTCATGGCGGAGGAAAAAGAAAAAAAAGCACGTCTCATGATATACCACAACTGAAGGCGGAGGGTCCAATTGCAGGGTAAACCATCACAGTCTCGGGGGGTCGATATGCAAAGAGAGCTGAATCTCACCCATGCGGATAGTGGGGGCTTCGCCTGGCAGGGATTCCGGGGCTGTGTGCCTAGATACTGAATCTGTATAAGTGCCGCAACTGGCGATGGTTGCGAGCTCTAATCAATTGGCCGTCAACTCATCTTTTGGGCTTGTCGGCCTGTGGTGATCCATGCAGAGGCTAGGCATATGACATGTCGATTTCCTCCGGGGCGGGCCACCACCCATCTTGCCTCTGTCAAGAGGATGGCGAGGCAAGATTTACAGAGCGTGCATGCTCCAATTCATTCCACCCTTCTTTGCCAGATTGGAGAAATGATGCAGTAGTGGATTAGCCGTCTCTTGCAACGCATGGCTGATGGTGTGGTGAGCATGCTCTTGGCGGTCACACCAATGCTGCATGACCAAGACATTCGCATGACAGCTGTCGAATTTCCCCTAAGAGCACAAAGAAACCGACAGGCTGGCCATCCATGCTGCCGTGTTACCAGTAATAATTGCCGGCCAACGGATCCCAGCTTTTTGGGAGAGGGTGTAGATCCGATTGCTGGGTAGTACAGGCTCATGTGCTACACCTGATGTCCAGTTCGTTTCGACCGCTACCTGAGGACTGGCATTCATCGTTGAACTTTGGTAAAGGTCGCTCCACTAATGCAAAACGATGCCATATAGGACAATTCACATCGCATAGGGGATAGCAGCGGGAAGTTCCGTCATCTTTGCCTTGGGCTAGGCTGTCATTTGATAGCAGCTCATTGGTGAGAATACGATATCCGGCAACACCAATCTCGCTGGAGGCCATTCCCGGATCATGCTGTAGGTAGTGGCACAGCGGCTGCGGCTTCGTAACAGGGCTCAATGCGGAGTGCATACTCGGAATCTGAATCGGGTCAGCGGCTGTTGGGTAATCCATCCAGGAAATCTGCACTGTTTGATCATCCGGATGACGGACGGAACGCTTCGGTGCTGAAGCTGGCGTGATGCAAGGTGTGTAGCTCATTGCCTCCAAGCCAAGGCATGCCCTTTTAGTAAAGGCCGTCGTTCTTTGGCCATGCCGCGTCTGCGGGAGTGCGGGAGTAGTGTGGCCGGCGCTGATGCTATCTCCCATTGGTAATTTGTGCCGCGGCTCACTCAAACGGCGCCACCCATTAAACGCGGCCGCAAAACGGAATGCCGCGCCAAAGCGAACTGGCTACTGCACATGCTACGCCCGCTGCAGTTAGCAAAAACAAGCGGTCAATGATCCGTTGCAGGACATACATATCAGTCCAAGCCAGCGGCTTTCAGGCGGCGCGGCGGTGGCAATGAGGGTTGCGGCGGGAGTTGAACCGGGTAGCACTCCGGAAAGGTGGCGGCCTTTGCTCAGCGTCGAGCTACTGGGCAACGATCCATGTCCCTGGAGGAAGTGAGAGGGCCTCAATGTATACTCCGCAGCTGCCATCCCTTCTGATTGCTAGACGAAGCACAATTGCGTAGCCCCCAAACAGATGTGGTAGTCGTAGTGGTAAGTCTACCAATATCAGCTCCGCCAACTGTTATGACCGGTGCGGCGAATTGCAGTCGCTTAGAGTAGGGGTAACTTGCATGGCGACCGGCTGTTCTAAGAGCTGTAGGCCGGGTTGGGACTGACAGAAGTGACAGATCAGAGAATCAGGATGGTTCACTTCTGGAGCGTTGCTCGCATGGCTCCCAAAGCGAACGCGTGGCTCGGCCGTGCCTCCTCCACCAGTGTTCACTCGAGAATCAGATATCTATAGGGCAATCAGTAAACCAGTGCTCGCACGGGCAAACTGTTGCACATCTCCGTGGAACAGTTTGAAGAGTCAAACGGAGCTTCCTGTCCCTGATTAGACATTGTGCCCTGAAGGGGGACTTCAACGGCGTTAATGAGCTGATAATCGACGAAGGGAACGGACGCTGCCCTGCGTATTGCCTGGGGCATTAGCACTCGTCCTCGTGCGGGCATTGTACTTTGTACCCGTCGGTTGACGCACATTGACTCGACACTGGCCGTGATGTCAAACATAAGATATTACGTTGCTCAGGTCGTAAGCCAGGGAGGCGACGTGCGGCGAATCAGCGTGGCCACGATCCCAGACAGCAGACGTTCTCCCTTGAAGACGGATGGGGCGGGAGCCGATCGTCTGTGGCCTGCGAGGCCGTCAGAGACTTTATCTGCATTAGCCTTGCGGTGACGGTCTTGGCTCACATGTCGCCGCGCCGTCTGAGCGTTTCTGCGCTGTGTCCAGGATCGAAAGGCAGGGCGAGTGAGGTCTGGCGATATGAGCACTGGGCCAACCAGGCAAGGCAAGGCAAGGCAAGGCAAGGCTGGTGGCACGAGGTACCTGAGGTTGTACTAAGGCAGGCAGCTGCGCATAACTGCCTAGGTAGGTATCGGGGTGTGGATAGGTCCGCCCCCCGATAACCGCATATATGCAATGCTGTGGCACCCCGCTTAGCCGCACCATCGCCAAGGAGCCTCTCCCCCAGGTCTTCCGCACCCTGACGTTACACAGCCTCACCGATTTGCCAATGACATCACGTCTCATTACCCAGGTTGCATTACAGTATAACCCCCGATTCTTGCAGACTACCAGTCATCTTCCAGAGCGCGACCCAGCTTGGGCTATCGAACATGTGCAGCTGGCCAGCTGAGCCGACCTGGCAAGCTTTGGCGGAAGGCTGCCCCTGGCCCGCCAGTCCTCTCGCCGTGCGTTGCCTCGGCCCTAAGATGAATAGATCGGTTCGTCGTGAGCTAATCGCCAGCCCGCTCAGGGACCCGTGGACTCTATCGCTAGTGGATGGAGCGAGCGTGGCCGGCTTCTGGGAGGGGGCGACAGCCGGGCAAAGAAGCTGGGGCCAAGTGGTACCTGAGCGGCGACGGCGTCAAAAGAGTGGGCGCTGGCCTGCCTCTATGGCCTGCGATTCTACCCTTCTACCCTGATGACGAGGGCTGGTTGTGTGAGACCTGCGTGCCAAGCGCCAAACTCTACAGAGCCCCCCCATATGCGGCCTTTTGCTGTGTTCCCTGATCTGATTCTCCCGCACGCTCTCCAGCCGTTCGTACATCGATGAGAGACAGGTTTGGTCTCGACATGGCGTGGCTGTTCAAGTGCCGCTCAGAACCCTGGATGGGCGGGTTTGTCTGGGCGTCTCAGCCCTCAGGCCATATCTTCCAGCAGCAGTCTTGTCGAAACACTCTTCTGAGCATCCGAGCCAGTGGCGAGGGCGCATGCCAAAGGAAATCACGCAAAAGAGAGAGAGGAAAAGACACAGATGGACAGAGCAGAGCCTCTTAGGTCTGCCGTCTTGTCATGGCTGCTCGAAAGAGAAGCCCGCAGGTACTTTCCTCCCAACTGACACACGCAGTCTGAATTCTGAATCTTCGATGCCCTAACTGGCAAGACCTTGACTTGAACTCTATTGGCTGTCAAACTAACCTGGGCCTACTCTGCCTGATCGCTCACTGATACGGCAGTTGTCTCACTCACTCACATATGGAGTTGAGAGAAATTATGGCCTTTGATGTCCACATTCCATCATGTCTGCGTTCCTCTGCGATTCCACTTGAGGCTTAGACCACTGCCGATTAGAGTGGAGTGGTTCTGTGCAGAGGATTCACCTTCATTTGGCGACCATCTGGAGTCGGCACAGTGATGGAGCAGCACAGCGGAGAGAACTCTCCTCTGTCCCTGCATCGAAGAAGCTTCACACCCACGTTACCTCGCATGAAGACGTCGACTCCGGGTTGACACCATACTGTCAATCAGAGTCGTGTCGACTTTGCTTGTGCTTCATGACCAGGATATCGCAAATTGATTCATGCAACAATATTAGCTGACGGACATACCTTACTGCACACAACAAGCACATACTGTTTCTGAGTACAGTACAGAGTACGACAGGTATGTCCAAAGCCCGATGGCGAGAGATCCGGCCAAGCTGCCATTGGTCGATCATCATGCAGCGAGACCCCAGCAGCCAACCGGGGGCATCCGATCTTCCTAGCGAACAGGGGGACCCTGCTAGCCAAAGCGGTGCTAATGGTCTCGTTACTTTTCACAGCAGGGCGTATCATACGCAATACTGCTACTGCTACGGAGTGCTGCTGGCGACACACTGCTCATCGCAGGCCGAGGAATTGGAGCCGCTTCATGGGAGTGATGGGACACCATCATGGCTGTCACTTTCGCTTTTGCGCGCTGGTTGGGCTGGCGTCGAGCTTCCAGCCAGTCGGCTCAGGGCCTTGCACAGGTAGGTTGGCTTCACTTCTTGGCCGTGAGATTTCATTCTTCTTGATCCCTGTATCCAGGCCGCAGAAACGGCCGGCATATCCAGTTATCGAGCCGCTGGCTCCACGTAACTATACCAGCTCTGCGCGTGTTCGGATTCTATGCGCGTCCAGGTCCTATGGGGATTGACTGCATTCATCTTTTGTTCCTTCTGCTGCCGCTTCATTAGGTATCTGGCGGCCTGGTGCGGTACGACGTTCAGCCTCCAGCAGGCCCTACCTGGGCCCATCTCCCAACATCAGGAATACCTGGACAGGGCGCCCATGCCAAGCGGTACGCCCCCCCACAACCGCGGCCACGATACATGGTCTGAGAGATTGCGCTACGCATGGCAAGATGAGTGGCCATCCACACATCCATGAAGCAGCTTCTATCTGTCGTTTTTATTCTTGAGTCTACTGCGGAGGTAGTACTGCAGCTGCCCATACAAGCTCGCTGCAGTAGCGAGTAGCCAGGGCAAATTGGACCCCCTTTCCCCCTGGATCCCTTTGCACACACCACCCCCAACCCCAGTCTGGCGCGGATAAGGGTCGAGATGGACAAAACATCACCGACTACAAAGTACACCGGCGATAAAAGTCCGTGATTCGCCCTCGCCTGACTCGTCCTGAACCCACCCCCTCGATCTCGATATCCGATCTATCGAGCTATCCTTGACTTTCACAACGCATCCACAATCTCTTTGGGCTGTCTCGGTGCCTCTTCGTGACTTCCTGCTAAACCTCTTTCCCCAGGGATTGATCTGCAGGTTGGGCTGTCTCATGCCCGCTAAGAGAATCCCCAAAGCTCATTCCAAAGGCGATGGTATATCTTCTGTCGTCCGCCCTCGACGAGTAACTCAGCATTCCCGATCAGAATTCCCAATCATCCTCCCCCCCCAAGTTATTGTATGCTTCGATCTTTTTTCCCCTCCTGTTGTGGTCGATCTGCTTTTGCTTGGAGTACAATCTCCAAATTGAAGGGTCTTCCAGCTTACACTCCTTCAACATCTCAATAGAATAAAGGGTATTCCCTAGATCGAACTATCATCAGCACATCGACATTGAGCTGGCAGTTTCCCAACTACCATACTTTCGTTTTACGAGGGCAATTTGACCTCCTTCCTACAGCTATCTGCCCCTGTCTTTCGTTTCGCCCTCACTCGTTTCTACCTCGCCACCCCCCCAATCACTCAAGATGCAGCACGCCGAGCCAGAGTACCGGTTCATGGATGATGGCCTCACCTTGGCCATACCATGCCCTACTACCAGCTTCTCTTCGGCTTCATCTAATTCATCTTCACCGTACGAGGTCTTCACACCCACTTCTCGTCGTTCAACGCCTAACAATCTCAGACTGGACTTTGACGGCTACCAGTCATATGGAGGTCACGGAGACCTCACACCGCCTTCGGCGATGCATAAGTACATGTTCGGTCCCGTGAAAGCGGAGCACGGCACTCTTCCCCCTTCAACACCACTGATGAGGAAGATGAGCGACGGCATGTCCTACGACCACATCCTCGACATGAACAACATGACCACACACTCACTGGGCTCCCTCACTCCTTCGGGTCCTCTACCGGTTTACGCTGGCGCCTCTCTGCCACATTCCCCCTACAGCATTTCTCCCACACACAGCATCTCCCCCTCCGAGATGGGAGACAATGCGGCTTCGTGGTGCAACAACCACAGCCCCATCTTTTCCTTGGGACAAAAGGTGCACTCTCCACAAGATGTCGACTCTTTGGAGCTTGGGTACTCCCACTCCCACTCCCACTCCCACTCTCCGATGAGACAGTACTACCTTCAGAGACTCCCGCCGACTCCCAACAGGATGACCTCGAGGGAGGCCATGATCCATGAGGCACGGCTCAAGACGACAGAGCTTCACAGCCAGTTGAAGGTCCCGCGAAGGGTGCCCGAGAAGCACGACAGCTCATACGACGTGGTACGCAAGGCCATGTGCAAGTGTGACTATCCGGGCTGCCAGAAGGCCTTCAGAAGGAACGAGCACCTGAAGCGTCACAAGCAAACGTGAGTATCGTCTCGAAGCATTCCACACAGAGCAGACGGTACGACAGACCGCTAACTATAGCTTCTATCAGGTTTCACGGCGAGGGCCCCAACCGATTCTCTTGCGAGTTCTGCGGCAAGGACCAGTTCAACCGTCAAGACAACCTCAACAACCACCGCAAACTACATGCTCGCCCCAACAGCCGCAACCGCGGGGTGGAATTCATCCCAGCTGCGGTGCCTGTCATTGAGCAGGAGGAGCGAAGCCGCAAGAGGCGGGCGCCTCCCAAATCGAGACTGACCGCTGGAGGAGCGGCCGCACCCGAGAAGCGATCAGACAGCTACTGAGGGCATCGCCTATCCCTGCCAGCCTGAGCCGGTCAGTTCTGACTTGGCGTCATCTATCCAGTCCCATTCCATATCCCAGTCCATCTGTCAGTGGGGCCCCAGCAAGCCACACCCGATAGACGCCGAGGCGTCGGGAATCACTTGGGCCGTGACTGGCTTGCAGCAGCGCATCGGATGGCAGCAACAGGCATTTCCTTTCGTCTTCTCTTTCTCTTTTCACACTCATGCATCGGGCAGAGCGATCTTTGCCCCATGGGACCGACTCTTCACATTGGTTCGTTCTAATTGCAATCATTCTGGCTTGAAAGGCTGCTGCCCAAGCCGGACTCTTCTTTGTCTATCCTTGGACCCAAACCCGTCACGCATACACAAAACAACACGCACACTCTCGGGCAGTCAATGCCACCAAAGAAAAAAAAAAATCAACAAAAGCACCATCATTCAACACTGGCATCTACGGGAACCTACTCCATTGATTTCCTTTATCACTTTTTATCTCTTATGGTGGGAGCGGAGGACATGGGTTGGGGGGAAGAATACCGGCGCCCTTTGTGTGGATTTTTACGAAGTCTTGATATCCAAAAGGTGGGAGTGAATGGATACGTACATGGTCATGCTTTGTTTCCCTTCCTTTTTTTTGTTGTTCTTGCTTTTTTTTCCCACCTTCTACAATGTTCTGAGTTGTCCTTCTGGCCTCTTTGGACCCCTGCCCAAGGCACGCCCAGTGGCATTTGCCGCCGGCCCCCAACTATTTCATCATCTATTATTATTTTCCGCCTGCCTGCCTGGCTGCATGCATGCCCGGGCGGGCCGCCTTTCAGCTGTGTTGCTGTGGCCCGGGGAGGGGGATGATGGATGATTACGCTTTTTTTCACCGATTGCCACAAGATATACGAGACGGTATGGCTCCTTTTGACGGGACTGAGGATACGCGAAAAACTACCAAGGTGTATAATGGCATGCACACTTGACAATGTATAATATAGTCTTATGTGACGAAGAGACTTTTTTGATCTGCATATTTCTCTTTCTTCTTCTTCTTTCATGTGTCTGCTGTATCTGGTTCACCGCTCCTCAATGGCTGATGCAAAGTGTTTTCTATGTAAGTGTTGGCAAAAAAATCCTGTAAATTAACTGCATGCAAGTCTACGAGAATGGCAAACCGTGGTTGGCTGCTTTACAGTAATGAGGCTTGCCTGGACTAAGGCACAGAGAGAGTGAGTGTGTGTGTGTAACTCTGTGCTTTTTTGGTGCGTTTGAAGGTGGGATGGAATTCTATTGATCCACCTCCAGTATGTCGGTAATACATACAAGTGTTAACCCAGGGTACCTCACTACTGTAAGCTGCCCAAAGACGCGGTTTAGAGCAGGGGTGCGTTTGCGCTGCTGCGGCGGCGGCTGAGATGCTCATCTGTCCCCTGTCCTTGTCTATTATAATATGTGTGTACGTACTACAAGTTCTAATACGGCCTCAGCCCAAGCATGTCCGTGAACGAAAAAAAGGAAGAGGCGGCTGAGAAACTACTTGCAAATAGATGTGGGTGGCGGGAAACAGAAAGAATGGTAGGAAGTATACAGGTGGATTCAGTAGGTAGAGGACCACTTTCACAGACATGGGCCGTAAAGAAACGAAAAAAGAGAGAGATGGGGGGCGACAAGAAAAGAGAGAGACACACAGAGAGAGAGACATTCGACACGGGATCTTAGTAGGGAGGAGGAGGAGGAGGCCGGGTGAACACGAATTTCACGGGGGACTCTCGGCGAAAGGGGTGTGTGCAAAAAAGAGTTGTCTGCGACAAAGACTTTGTCTGGAACCTGCAGCAGCATTGCAGAAATGGCTTTTCTCTTTTTCTCTGTCTCTCTCTGTCTCTCTCTACTGGGTAGTATAGTCGTCCTAGTATTGTTTGCCTGTGCTATTATCTCTTACGAATTTGCACATAAGCGTGCTGTACGTTGGCTTTGGAATGGAATTGGGGTAAAAATAGCGGACCTGGCAGAGAAAGATTGCAGCTGGGCTCTCACCGGTTCGACATGGGTGAGGATCGATGCCGGGATTCTTGCGCGCTACTACCTTATTACGCAGTAAGAGCATCTACTGCATGCATGTATGTACTGTATGTGTGTAGTATGGCCATTAGGGGGGTAAATGGCAGAATGGACACTGAGGTGCCTTGATTTCGGAGCTAAAGCGTAGATCCTTGATCCCTTGCTGGTCTTCTTTTTTACACTTCTTACTAGTACTGCTTTCTCGGAATCTGCCAGGGTGTTTCCGCAGGGGAGTTTTCCTATTCTTTTAGTCCTAGATCTGGCCTAAATGGGTAATAGTTGAACTCCATAATACGTATGTAGTACATACTATGTATGACCAAGGGGGGGCGTGTGGGTTTCAAAGGGATGAGAAAGACAGAGGGGAGGGCGTGCAACAAAGCGTGAGAATATGGGGAGGCCAAGAGGCGAGCGAATGGGAGCTGTGGCAATGTGCTGGCAGGACTGATACTAAAAATCAAGGTACACATGCACTTTCTTTTTTTTGCTGGGCAGTTATCGTGTGTGTCTTGGACATTGAGGAGGAGGAGGAGGAGGAGGAGGCGGTTGAGGCGCGCGCGAGTCGCTTTGAGTTGCGCTTGAGGGGCAGTTGAGTTTTGACGCGATTTGAGGAGGGAGGAATGTCAAGCAGGGCGACGGGGAGGGTAAAACAAAGGGGCACAGAAACGAGGAGACACTTCATCTAACACGCGATTTTCTTCAATCGATCCTCCCTCTTTTCTTTTCTCCTTCGATCGTTTGCATGATGAAATTCAGGAGGTTTAATGAGGTTGGGCTTTGGACACGAAAACCCAGCATGATGAGGGTCCGGTTCCCCATTATTAGCCTTCGCGGCTTTTTCCGTTTCTTACCATGGGGTGCGAGAACCGTGAAAGCAAAGACGTGGCGAACCGTCCCGAGAAGGAAAGAATGGAAGAAAACAAAGCAGATCGCCGGATTGGCTGCTGGCATTGGTGATGTGTCTATGCGGTCCCCACGCATGGCATTTGTTGACCGGAAAGCCAAAAGCCCCATCATGCTCCTTTTCCCCCCCTCCGGCAAGGCGCGCTGTCACAAAAAAACACCGAACAGGGGGAGCGAGAGAGATTGATCTTTGCCCGATGGGCTGCATCTGGCTGAGATGCAGTCCACGTAGAATGTATGGGTATGCATGGGTCCCCTTCTTAGCACAAGCATTAGGTGATGCGAGGGGGACCAGGCAAACGGGCGCGTGGTAAGATGGAGAGAGGGATGAAAGAGGAGAGAGAGAGAGAGAGCCCTGAGAAAGGAAAGGGGATCGCCGGTGCGTCCATCGTGCAGAGGTAGTGCGCCGCCGCCTCTTCTTCATCCTACATCAGTCTCAGTTGAGCAGGGTAGCATTGGGAGGATGTGACAACGGGCAAGGGCAGCATCTGAGGGCAGATCATCAAGCCGAAGGCCGAACATTTCGATGTGTACAAACAGCCATGTATCTTTATGTGACCTCTCACACCCAGTCTCAAACACAGATGCACATAGACTGGGTCCCTTTCACGTCTGGGGATGGGCATGTGTGCTTGTGCGCTGGTCGACATGTGCTCAGCTGCCTTGTGCACTTGTACGTGCATATGCATGCGTGTACAACTTTTGTTGTTCCAACCAACGGTCTGCGAGGGGGGCGCGTTGATGAATGTTGGATCATCACCGAACAAGGTGCTAGAAAATTCGCCCGCGCCGGTGCCATGGATGTGCTCCTGTTGTTTGGATCTGTGCGATGGCGGCAAGGCGCGGTGACGGGACGCGGCGTAGCCGGAGTGTCGGGTCGGACTGTGCTTTTTTCTTTGCGTTTGATGAGTGAGGATTAACGGTAGTATCAGTGATGTGATGGTCCGAGCTGTCAGGGGGCGCGCTATGTGGACGAGATGCTTCGGATTCAATTCCAATCTCTTCTAGTTCTTGCACTGAGTGGTTGCGACCACTTGCTGGTGGATAACTTATTCGGGGTTTGATAGTACCACGGCCCTCACCGTGAATCTTGGGCTCTGTGCTGAACAGGTCCGCTCAAAGGCGCTGTGATGATGACCTGGCGACTTGTTAGCGATGCTAGCTCTCTATCTCTCTATCTCTCGCACACACACAGTTCAACAGCCGGGAGGCGTCCCGTGCCGCTGGAGTGTCGGAGCTGGTCCAACGCTGGACCACATTCCAACATTGCGGCCCATCCAGCCGCTGCCTGTTGCACGAAGCCTGAAAGGCCAAGCGTACCTTGTACTCGTCATGTTGTACAAAGTAATTAACTGCATGGCCACGCAAACGGGCTGACTGGGACCGTGGGCATGGGCTTTGCTTGCTTGCCGCCGGCCCGCGTGACGCACATGGAGGCGTCCATACCCAAAGCCCTGTGCCTGAAGTGGTGTAACGTGGGCGACTGTCACTGTCCAGGTCTCCGTGTCTGGTTGCCCACTCTGAGCGTCTCCCAGACATGCTCTGCATTGAGCCGCCCGGATGATGCTGCTCCCGAGCAGAGGCGGTTAGTTGTCGCAGCAAATGAGCGGCGGCCGGACGTCGATGGGCGGAGAGCAACGTCATGATGGCGGCAGCGAGACTCTGGCGGTGTGAGTGAGGCTGATGCGTTGTCTCAGTTGCAAAGGCAGGTTGGAGACGGTGCTGTATGAAGCCTCGTCTGGGGCTCTGCCACGACACGCTGGAATTGACACGCCCAAAGATGCCCATCACAGCTCATCAACTCACCGTTTGCTCCATGTACATGGGCTGCCTGCCCGCATACCTACCCAGTCCGCCCAGCCGCGTGCCAGACTATCCAGAGTTGCACAAAGGGCCCATCTCGGTAAGCAGATAAGATGAGATGAGATGAGATGGCTTGCCGCACACAGGAAAGCGCTTCAGCTGCCCGTGGCTTTTTCTTGGCCCTGGTGCGGTGAGGTTTCGAGATGCATGTGCGTGATGGGAATTGCAGGCTGCGATTGGCGGGCTGGTGGGCTGCGGGCTAAAGTACCCGGTACCGGTGTGGCGCACATCGGGCGCGATCTAGCCGCTATGGAGCAAGCCACAGGCGGTACAGGGGACAAGGTGCAGGCCCTGCCTGACCGAGGCTGCGGGTTATTGGGCACCTGCATGAGGCCCATTGATGCGCGCTGCAGTTGGGTTTCGTGCTTGGACGAGTATGGGTAAGAGTCATGATGCAGTTGGTGTATGTATGGAGTGGCTTCAGTGGGTGTCGGCTCTGTCGTGCAAGGCAAATGGCATGGATGCTTGTACACGGATGGGTGTGAGAGAGCCAATATAAAATAAGGTACACACACGCACACAGCTGTATGCCATCATGCCTTAGTTCTAGAACAAGTATCGAACATTCACCAGCATCCAGACAGCTCATCTTGCTTCTGACACACTCACACTGGCATTGATACTGGCAGCTGACTGCATCAGCTTTGAATTCTCTTTGCTGCGTATCCAATGGCATCTCATGCCTGGCTAAAGTACCTTATAATGGCCTTGTTTTCTCACAGATGGGGTTCGATCTTGTCTGTGGAGAAGCCCGACTGCAGCCGCTACTAGCCCAAGGCAGGTTAGCACATCCAAGGTACCGTCGCAGCCGTGCGGAGTACCTGCTCCGCCGCGAACACAGGGCGGGGAACTTGGAGCCACATGCGCAGTACAAGCCCCTGCTAGCCCCGGCCTCATGAAGCGGGCAGGTCCGACCCCACAGTGACGGGATGTGGTGGTGATGCTGTGTTCGCACTTGCTCAGAATGCTCCTTCTTGCCTTGCTCTGCTTCACTCTGTCTTTTGGCTCTCTCTTGCACTTTCCTTGCTTTTACCTTATGTGGGCAAGATACCCCGGATACTACGGTCGACCGTATCCCTTGGCTTAAACTGGCGCTGTGAGTACTTATCCGTCAGGTCACCGCTGGTGCCTCCTCCAGCCACGCAGGCTCTGCGCCACGCCCAGCCCGGATCCCGACCTCGAATTCCAGCCTCACTTCCGTCAACCCTCACCCCCTGCACAATCAGCTTCCTCGCCAATAATCCCCCAGACCTTCGAGAGCACCGATATCGTCCTCTTATCCTGGTTATTCAAGTATTGTTCTATCCATGTCCGGCATCGCTTAGCTTCAACTCTGCACCGTCAACCCCCCCCCGCTGTGCACCTGACCCCGACTCTCCGCATTGCAAAGCCCGCACCATGCATGATGTTCTGCCATCATACTCAGAGGCCATCGCGCGCCCCGACTGGCTCCAGCTCGCGGCCCCGTACATTGCAATCACCGACTATCCGGCTCTGTGTCGGGTCAGCAGCCGCTGTTGGCACATCTTTGCTCCTCGGCTCTGGAGAGACCCGTGTGCGTGGTCCAAGCGCCTGGGACGGAGCACAGACGATGGTGAGTCTTTGAGTCTTGCTCGTGGCGCATCACAGCAGCATCGACAGCACATGAGCGGCACTCATCCGTCTTCCGCCAGATACCGGACCCTTTTGGAGCCGCTTCCTGCTCCGAGACGCGCGTCTGCTGTCCCCCAGGACGCGCGACTTGATCCGGGTGGTGGATGTAAGCAAGGCCTCTGCGGCCGACGTTTACAACTCTTGGGCAGAGAGTGCCACAAAGCACTTTTGCGAATTCCTTGCGCTGCTCCCCAGCGTAGAGAGCCTCTTGGTAGATGACTATTGTCGAATCAATGCGAGCTGCCTCGACCATTCGGACCCGTCCCGCCCTGATCGCAGGCTACTGATGCTCAGCCTAAGGGATACGGGCCATGGAATCAGCTCCTCTCTCACAGAATCCAGACACCTCCGGGCGTTGGTTTACCTGGATATATCGGGTCCAGCGCCAGTTGCTTTCACATTGCTGGATGCAAAATGGCTACCCGAGCTGCGTATCCTCAAAATGGGCCGTAAACAGCTCAACGACTACCGCTGGGAGACGTGGGCACAGCTTTTCCACTGGCGCTTCTGGAGTCTGGACATAAGTGATAACGAGCTGACTGATGAGTCCGTGCTAAACTTGACGAAACTGTTTGATGTTAATACCCATTTGCGCACAACGGACCGCTTTGCAGCCGAGGGTATGCTCGAACGATGGCACCAGTTCGGTGCTCATGACCAGTATATTCTTCGCGAGTCATCGGAGAGCCCCATTTTCCTTCCCGGCTCGAGATACCTCATAGACGCCCCCCCACTCAACAACCCGGATGGCACTGATGACCCGGATGCATCCTGGACTCGGGTCCGAGCCGATGGCTCTACCCCCGTGCGTCCCGACACACTCAACGGTGTCTTGGGCCTCCTGTCTCGGCCTGGCGTCTCCGGTGCTACAGACCATTTGCCCGGACACCGAGGCATCACGCATTTGCACATATCGGGCAATAGGCTGACCGCAGACGGCATTCAACAGCTTCTCATCTGCTCTGAAGGCCATTTGGAGCTTTTTGACTGCGAGAGGATGCAGTTTTTTCCACCGAAACGGAGGACGACGAAGACATACCCACCAAGGCTAAATTCCCCCAAGCTGTTTGTCTCCAGTGTCGTGCGGATGAGCGGTCTTCCGGGCTTCGGGCACCTAATTCGTCCCGTCTATTCTTCCAACCTTCGAGTTCTGAGAATACACCATTTGCTAGTGACGAATATCCCCACGCTCACGATGGATGGCATACGGCCTATTGAATGCGCGTATTTGGCAGAAAAATGCGTCTTTCCCCGTCTTGAAGATGCTTACCCGCTACCCTTTCTCCCTGATATGAACCCCCGGTTGCAGTCTCTTACATTGACCTGTGTACCTCGATACTCATTTGGTCCCCTCATCTGCAGGCTGGCCTTCTTCTTCCGCTTCTTAAGCCTGCAGGCGGAGGCGCTGTCTACGCTGGCGAAAAATGCCCAGGCGGAAGGGGGGCGGCCACCGCGACTGGTGAGCGGCCTTAGGCATGTGGCGCTGGAACTGGAGCCAAAGATGGCCGAGGAGCCTCTGGACATCGATATCGACAATCTCATGGCCAGTGGAGAAACACCATTCAGCTTCTTTGACTCTCCCCTGACCGAGGCCAGCAACACAAAACCCAAGCAACCCCGCGCAATTGACCTCTGGAGAGAAACGCCCGACTCGTCCGAGGCTCCCCCAGTCAAGCTCGTCCGCCATGACACACCGGAAGGCCACAACCCGATGAGCCCCGATCAGCCAAGTAGTGGTGACCCTGAACGCCAAGTATGGGTCCTGTATGCCAGTGCGGATAATAATAAATCAGGGGTTACGCATACTTCTCATTCTGTGGTTTGGGCTGGCAATGGCTGGTCAACAAACCCCGTCATACAGAAATACAACCATTTGGTCGTCAACTACCGCCTGCAAGAGGGCATCGGGCCAGCTACCATGCACCAAACTAGGGCTGGTGCTCCGGCAGGCTGTCTCCTTTTCCACACGACCTGGCTCTTCGCTGCCATGCCGCAAGTCTTGAAGTTGCCACCGGATGTCGACTCACAGACAAAACTGGATGTGGCCGCAGAGCTGCGGCAGCGTTGGTGCCGGACACAAGAGGACTACCAGAGGGCAAAGCAACGCTTTCCCCATAGACAATATTTTACCTGGGATGGCAGTCTTGAGATTATCGACCCCGAGCCGGTGGGTAACGACTGGCTACACTGAAGGGCGCATAGTGAAAATGAGCCTCGGCATGAGGTTCTCAAAGACTTGGGATACGGGGACCCAGACAGCTTAGAGGCTCATCACCACGCATTTAGCGATACAGTATAATATGGGTGAGATTTCTTCATGTCAGTCCCAGTCAGTTGGTGCTCCCGCCCGGATGTGGGTTGTATACAGCAAAAGCCGAGACATGTGTCGCCAACTGTTCCGAATGACACCACTCAATGTGCACACATCAGGTCTACGTTATGCTCATTCTGGGATAAAGATGCATATCACAGACCTTATGGATTCGATGCCGTGGTTGGGAGGTATTGAAACGTTCATGGAGGCATGGAAGACGGTGGAAGCAACCAGCACGGTTCAAGATGTTGAATAACGATGGGGACACTGTTTGATGCGGCTCGACTACGTGATGGCTGTTTATTGTGCATATTTCTGGGATCGGGCGAATGACGTGCGGCGCATCTACCTTGTTTCCTGTCTGGGGTCGAGGTCGCCACCAATTGGATGGTACTTGGAAGACGTCTTGCGGCTGAGACAGCGATTCCTTCCGAGAAGGCGGTATGTGTGTTTGCATCATGAATGTGTATGACAACGGTTGGGTTGCGGCCGAGGGTTGGGCTTCTTGGAGATGTAATCGCCGGTTTGCGATTTGATGCCTAGGTGAATCTTGATGGAAGAGTTGGACTATATTGTTGCGCTGTCGGATCTGCAGCTTGGATTTAGATTGCGTTGGTCATTTCTGCATAGAACTGGGGTACGTGGACAGGAAAATTCCTGAACTGAAGCATCGGTGAGAGAAGCCCGATGGCTTGCGTGTCTTTGAATAGGCTCGACTTGCACTATCGTCATGATGTAAGTGGTTTCTCTTTTGCCTTAGTCGCTCCAACTGCTGCGGACTTGTTGTTGTTGTTTCAGCTGTATCGGCTAGTCAAGCAGGCACCAGGACAAGGCACTCGGTGAGAGTGTGCATATGCAGCAATGACAGGGGGCAGACGTGTGATTTGCTGGTCTTGCGCAGCTGATGGTCGCCCCGCTGGACCTGTCTGTCAATTGCACTTTGTACAAGATGATTTGAGGGTTGATGGCCTTGAATTGAGAGCTATTCCTAGAGCAGGAATCTATGCATATGGGGGAATTGGTTGTTCACAACTAGGCTTGGTACTGTGATGCGAGGTGCTGTGTAGGCAGACCCTTACTGTTTAGATTGCATCTATCACTTGGCTTGTTCTGCAATCCAATTGTAAGAAGCGGCGGATTGGATGCGTTGTCATTCTACTTTTCTTCTATTGATCGGGCACGATAATACCTGCATGTGGTCATCGGGTTGAGCCGGAGAGGGGGGTGAATAGATGAGACAGGACGAAAGTTGGGGTCTGCATGGTGCTTTATCGGGGTTGGCCGGTTTCTTCTCTTTGAAGTGGAAGATTTCATATTGACTGGACTGTTCTTCACCGAAACTTACATGTGGGCTTGTCTACTTTCTAATGATGAGAGGGCTGAATGCAGCTTGCTGGACGAGAAAGGCAGCCTAAAGAGGTGAATGGAGTGCGAATGCGTTTATGCGTTTATCTGAAACGAAGGAACAGATCATGTTTGATGACGTCTAGTAAGAGAGAAAGCGTGAAAATATACTTTTGTGGATGAGCTTATCGGTTGTCTTGAGTTTACTTGAGCGTTCTGGTTTATAAGAGCGGTGAGGGGAAAACAGAGCGGAGGAAAGCAATAGTATGCATCCGAAACATGACTTGACTAATTGCAAGATACTGATACAAATTAGTAGCTGGTAGAAACAGCGATATCCTGAAGAATTGCTGGGCGCTGGATTGGGGGAGTTGGTGTGTTTCCTATGCGTGGCGTTTCCCTGCATATCTGGGGTTGTGGCTCGGGGATCTCATCGCCACAACCGCGTTGATGGACATTGATTCCAGATGAACTTGGCCGCAGGTTGGTTATTTCGTCTGACTAGTTTCGCCCAGAGTACTGCTTCATACAATTGGGGGACATTGCTCTTCAGGTACAAGAACGTACTTCAGGGCGTGACCGAAGGGTAGAACTATCGTTGATCGCTCTCTCTAGGGACCGTATGGAGTTGTAGAATCAATAATAATTCTCTAGACAAGACGTATAATGGGACAGATTGGCTCATGGGCATCCCATACTAAGTGTACGGACATGTGTTTCGTAGTGGAAAACAGAGCGACTGCTTCAACATAATCTCTTCCCTAGACCGTAAAGCAAGGCTCATCTCTCTCTAATCGACCTCCCCTTGACCACGTTGCTCAAGTCCCCCACCGGGATTTGAATCGGAAAATCAACAATCGCAAGCGAAATAGCGAGCAGAATGTACCACCCAGCCAGACACGTTACGAAGGCCGAAGCCCCAGCGCCCTGACGAAGCCAAATCAGCAAGAACTCCATTTGCTTTTGTCCGGGGCTTACTTTGAGAGTGTACTTACAACGAGTAGTTTGTGAGCATAGTGTTCGTTTCTTGTGATGTGGTCTGCCAGGGCCCAGTACGCTCCCGTTAAGAGCCCAAAGGCAATGGTTAATGTTAGAAAGATGATGAAGAAGGCGACATTAGTGCGTAGTGAGCAAATGAGGAAAACGAGGGACAGCAGTCCCATGAACAGGAACCAAAAGCCTGTTATACCACGGTTAAAACTGCAATCATATCATACACAGACATTTCATCAATGAGCATTTGCGGTGAAGGGCTCACCTAAACTAGCATTGAACCCAGTCGTCTGAAGTCCCTCAGCAGCATCATCACCAGGTCTAGCATATGAAGAAAACGCAGCAAAAGAAGGATTCAGAACACCGCCATAGGATAACCAAAACGTGCCGAAGGAGCAGAACACGACGGCGGGGAAGCTGTTGCCTAGAATCCATTCGAGGAGACCGCCGAGGGTCATGAGGATGCCTCCCTGGAAGAAGTAGACGGGACTGATGAAGCGGCAATGGAGTGTTTTAGCGGATACATGTTTTGTTTGCCTTTTCTTGGAAGAAGGAGGGTTTTCGGTTTGGAAAAACGTACATTGTTGCCGCGCCGCCGCCGCTTGCTTCCCGCCAGCCCATGAGACTGCACGACAACGGCGTGAGGGCCATGAGGAAGCCAACAAGGGCGCTATTTGCCCCAAATCCAAGCATGTCAGTCAAACGTATCCACGTAGCTTGCTCGCAGCTTAAGAGTTCATACATTGGTGTAGGGTTCCCAAAGGTGTCCCTCAGATGGCCCTTGACCTTGCTCTGGGGCGCTAGGTACAGCTTCTCAAAGAGCTCGGGCGTCATGGCGATGCTCGTTGCGGAGCGGAACCTGTTGAGGGCCTCTGCGCGGTCGGAGTCGGAGTCGACGATATGGGTGCCTTTTTCATCTGCCATTGTGATGATTGCCCTGTCTGAATAGACTTTTGGATGAGGAGCGAAGAGAGCTGGCGGTATCTGTTCGATGGTCGTCGGAGGATAAGACTCAGATGGCAGAGCTCAAATAATCTATCATATTTCAGAAACACCTCTCTATATGTACTCTGAAAACACCTTCTTAGAAAGCCGCCGATGCTCAGCCCCTTTGTCCCGGAAGCCACGCAGTAATTCCTCCCCGCGACAAAAGGCTTCGTGTTGTCCAAATCCCAAATGCACCAAGAGGCCTGCCTGACCAGGTCTTCCTCCCTAAGCCCGGTATCAGGATGCATCTCATGTCAATGCTCTCCCCGATCTAGCATCGACTCCTCTTGCCCAGACTAACAAAACAAAATAGTCCCATCATCAGGCCATCTCCCCACCGACTACCTAATGGCTGCGAATCGCTCAATCTCGCACATGTGGAAATCTTGACCTCGCCAGATCCACCCCGGCGAACCGTCCCGTCATCCGCCAGCTTCCCACCCACAGGCACAAGGGAGCTGGTACTTTACCCCAGATTCACCAGATCGTTGTCTAGTTAGGCAGGCTCCTTCGGGCGAGCGGAAAACAGTGGGGAATGGAGAAAGGGGGGGATGAGATTTGGGAATGGGACTATCTAGACCTTTGCTCAAGATTTGTAGATTTGCTGTGTAAAACATAGAGAGCAATTCCTCATTGTTATGGATTTAAAGCGAGGTGAAGACAATCATTTGCAGTTCTTAAAATGTTGATGTTTTCTACCAGTTATCGAGCTGCCAGGTAAGCCATAGATGCATCATATCAACTCTCATACCATTGCCTTGTCCTACCCCAATCCGAAATTCGAAGCTAAAGCGCCGCTCGTACGATAGCCATGCAAGCCACAAATGCCGACATTGTCCTATATTTCTTGCCGACCATTAGACCTAGCTCTGCGAGCATCATTGCTTTCGTCAACCGGGACCCAACTTGGACAACTCAGCCAGCCGTTTGTGCGGAGGCCATGATAGTATGCTTAACGAGCCAGCTTTTGAGTTTGCTTTACATTGCCTGATGGTTCATCTCTCCCTATCAATTCATTCCTCGCCGACTATTAATATTGGTAAGGGCCGTCTATCATAGTCTTGGTGACTTTGCAGCCTCTTTCTATTTGAGCCGTAACGTTTCCACCGCACGTAAATAAACACCGTTAATAATCTAATGAAGGATCATCTTCTGCAGTGCGTTGTCATAGCTCCTCTGTGTGTAGCCTGAGCTGAGGAAGTGAACATATTATAAGAAGAAACAATCTTCGGATCCGGTTACTGGTAGAGCATCAATGCTATATACCCTACCTACTGAATGCCGCCCAAATGGACTGATTACTCTAATAACCCCCTCCATTTCACGGGACACCATCTATATGCGCCTATATTCCTTCGGAGACTACGGCAAATACCTCCCCAACATACGCGGCGACGACATAATCCAGAAGCCTTTGCCTGAATGACAGTCCGTTGGTCATCTGTCGGGAGCTAGCAAAAGCCCTTTCATACACAGTAGCCACGCTTAAACGCCATCTGCTCTCATCCACAGATCAAGAACTCATAGCCAACGCTGTTGATGAGATCAGACGTTCGAAACATACGTTGGCCGACACGCTCAACAAGGAGATCTCTGCGCTAACTATAATCTCCCTAGAGACGCAAAGTCTGCCAACTTCTGTGAAATAGGGATAGCTGACCGCCATCTACCAGTCCTTCGCGCCTCAGTCCAAGCCATCTCTTCGCCACCCACGGTTCAGACCACGGTAAACGGCTTTTCGACCCCTAGATCAGAGATCGAGATGACGTTCAAAGAGGTATGGGAAACGGACGACTACCAGTTCGAGACGACGTGGGTAGGCAACCAGACAAGGGACGCGGCAGCTTCCGTGGTCGTTACCGGTCCCTAGAGTTCTCCTCGTCCGAGCGTCCCTCACATCACACAACTAGAAACCCATCAGCACAAGTACTCCTGCAGCGAATTCATACGAAACAGTTCTCGAAAACCATAGACAAAGACGACATCTACTTCGGAAACATTCGATGGCTCGAAGGTACATGGCAGCAACAAGTCTGGAACCCAGTTATCAATTTCAGACAAACTTATTCCAATCAGGCACAAGTTGATACATTATTGTATCATCAAGATTACCCTAGTCAACCCAATCAAAGAGCAACTGGACAAGACTCCCATGCATCGACCAAAACAAGACTCCCAACGTCCAAACAATCCAACATAAAAATTCAAAGAACTAACCCCAGCATCAAAAGGGCCGTCTACCTCGGCAAGCCCTGCCTTCTCTCCCTCCACGCCCTCACCCTCCGCCATACCTCCTCTCGCCACCAGTGCGGATGAAACCCCTGCACAACCGCGGACGGATCTGCCCAAATCACCATCTTGAACATGAACCCTTCCATCGCGCGCCGCCAGAAGCTCATCCCAGGCCTCATCCGTCGCCACCATCTCCACTCGTAAAACACAATCGTGTGTCCGATGCACGAGAAGAGGGCGTGAAACCTATATTTTCCCCAAAGGTTTCAGTCTAAGTAAGCTCCAACAAAAGTTAGTTGTTTGGGAGGCGTGACTTACAGTAACCACACGATGAGCGAGATTGCCGCTGCCGCTCCATACCCAGACAACTGAGTACCATTGTCCTCTGGAGCCTCGTCGACAGAACCGTCCTCGGCAACTGCTGGTTCAACCACGGAAACGTTCGGGCTGGGGAACGTGGTCCGAACAACGTAGTACAGCAATCCCACCAGCGCCGTCAGACGGGTCATCTCCATGAACAGGGGCCCACAGTACACCTTTCGGCCTCTGGACCTCCAGAACCGAAGCACGGACGAGAAACAAGTGGCAAGGAAGAGCACCTATCGTCACCGGTCAATAACCAGTCTCACACATGTCCACCACTTCGACACCAGACAAGTTAAAGTAAAAGGAAGGGGGTAAGAGAAGAATAGTAACTCACGAAACACTCCGCCTTAATCTCACCAACCATCCCGAAGCAACCAAAGGACAACCAGCCAAGAACCAAGAAGATCAACCAGTGCATCGCCAAGGTCCACAAGTGGTCCCTCAGCGCCCGCGCATATCCCGCGCGGCACCCGTCCTCGTGGAACTCGACCCCGTTCCACCCGGCCTCCAGCGGGACCGCACCACCACACCAGCGACAAACCCAGACCTGCTGGCCGCTCACCAGCTCGTACCGGCGGCCGACGTCGAGCCCCGCCGGCGACTTCTCCGCGCAGTCGAGGCAGCGGGCGGCGAAGGGGAAGCGCGGGTCCGCAGGGTCGCCGCGGAGGAGAGAACCAGGAGCCTTGTGGGCCAGACAGACGTAGCACGTGTTCGGCGTGCCTGGCGTGGGCGTGGGAGACGGGGACGGAGAGGAGGAGGACCGAAGAGAGGCGTTGCTGCTGCTACTGCTGCTGCTGCTGGCAGTGGCGACGGAGCTGTCGGGCAGCTCGGGGATTGGCGGCAGGGGACGGGCAAAAGCAGTGTATCCCACGGATGGGAAGGGGCTGGGAGATCGCACCACGAGGCGTGCGAGGTCCGACAGTTCATGACCCTGCCCGGCTTCGTTGGGGGCGGCCATGGTGTCGGAGACAAGGGGGGGACAGACGGAAGAAGCGAGAAGAGGAGGAAGAAGGAGAAGAAGAGGAGACAAGTCAGAATGGGTATCACAGTTGTGAAATGGTTGTGATAGCAATGACTGTGAAGATTATTAGATAAGAAGAAACAAAAGTTGGCATCTTGACTGGGAGAATCAATGGAATATATAGGCTTTCTTTTTTGCCCTTGAAGCCAGTGTTCGGACCTTTTCCTGTCGGCCATGTCCAATTGCAGTTGCATAGAGCCGTGGCTGAAAACTTTCCCTTCGCGAAGAAAACATGGCTTGTTTAGAGCCGGCAGTTGTACATCTCCCCGTATCCAGAAGGTGTCGGCCTCGATTAACCTAGGAATTAAGCTTATCTGACACTTACCCATCGCCGCTTGGTGGTGCCACCGCTCCTGATATGTAGCACATCTTGGGCCAACAAAAACTGCTTGTCAAGGCCTAGTGTCTGATGGTCTCCGTATTTCAGCTCCTTTCAATACCCAATGTAGATGTAACTCGGCCAGATGCGTTGATCTGCGCTGGCAATGCCGTGTTGATGCCGAGTCCATACATGATTTGCCTGTCGGGAAACCAACATCCACTTCCAGACCATGCCACAGTGCCTCCTATGCATAAGCGACGGCAATCATCACCTCAACGGCAGCGCCCCGTGGAACTGGGGTCCCGAGCGAACTCCGACGAAACCTCCGATCCTCCCAAGCCTCTTCCTCGTTAACAGCTCGTTTAGTTCCTTCACAAGACAGCTTGCTGCCACCACTCTGAAGCTCTCGAGCGGCTTCTGATCCCCCGTGTGGCTTCGGTCAAGGATCGCTGCGCTGCCCGCAACTACGCAAGCCCAGCAAAGTTCCACGGCATTCATCATCTCTCTCTCGCTGCGGCCGCCTTCTTCAGTCGCCATTGACGCCACATCGTCCGTTACGCCGTTGGCGTCCCCGCCACGATCTCGCATTTGCTTCACAAAGAAACTCATGACTCTGTCCATCTCCTCTTTCAGCTTGATGGATGACTCTCGCTGGCGCTTCGTCTGACTGCCGCGGGGATTGAGAATGGACCCGCAAAACGCTTCCACTTCCTTGATCGGGTGCCGAGGGCTATCCGAGAATTGGTACATGTTGTTGGTGACGTCTCCCTCGTACCTGTTTTTCTGGGTTAGCTGTGTGAGGACAAGATTCCACGGGTACGCCGGAAGCCTTACAATTCACGAAGCTTCTGCGCCTCGCCCAACCGGCGAGTGTAGTCAATCTCCGATGGGGCATACCCTTCCTCTCTGAGATCAGCGCGGACGTGCTTGTGTAAACTGTCCCATACAGATGGACCACTCTTATCAATTGGACGCTGTACATCTTTGCCCCAAATCTTCTTCTCGTCCACGCCACGATACAATTCACCCAATATCTTGAGTGATTTGTAATACTTCGGCTTGTATATACCCATACCGTCTTCGTCGTCTTCGTCAGAATCGGGGTCCCCAACAAAGTCTACTTCGTCACGATCATACAAGCGGGTAGGAGGGGCTGGCGCCAGGCTGTGTAGCGGAAGAGAAAGGTTAGCGTTGTTATCTTCAAGAGCATATTGCTGGTAAAGAAGAAAGCAAGTCAGACGTACAAATCGGGTCGCATACGCGGCGCCTTGGGCAGTTGTTGCAGCGTCACTGGGATCCCCGTCTTGGAATAGTCAACGGCGGTGGAGTGCAGCGCAGCGAGCTTGATACACGCCTCGTCAAGAGTACCCTCGTTCTTGATATCGGCATAGGCCTGATGCCTGTTGGCAATCATGCCCAGGATATCAGTCTCCATGAACCTGACAAAGAAATCTGCAATGTCGTCTCGCGTCACCGCTCGGTCCAGAGAGGGCGGGCTGACCCTCGGATAGGAGGCTGCCGGGTAAACCCGCTTTGGAACAACGTAGGGGTCCCAAAAGATACTATACAAGTCGCCATCGAGATCACCTCCACTCAGCTGGCTCGGTAAATCGCGTGCTCCCTTTTGGCTAAAGACGACGCAGTTCTTCAAGTCGTGGAGGGGGTGTCCTTGCGGCGGTGTCCGCATCTGAGCTGGCTGAATGTCTCCAGGGTGCAGAGCCGGTGAGCGCGTTACGAGCACGAATCCGTCCTTCAAGGATCGTTTGATCCGACCCTGGACCTTGTCATATTGCTGATCGAAGGTCACGAAAATCTCTCCTTCCTCGAGGAACCCCGTTTCGTCCATAATGCCAAAGAGAGTGACACCTTGATCCACAGGGATCCGTGCCTTGTGCTTCAGCAGCCGCAACTCTGTTAGGATGGTATGGTCCACCACCGTCTTCATAAAGTTGTCTCGCCTGTAGTCGACGCCAATCCTGCTCAGGTATTTGATAAGCTTGGGCAGGCCCACGGTGGTGCCCACCAATTGATACTCCAAAAACGTGCTGGTGTTGACCGCCGTGGCGGTTACGTTTCGAAGTACATCGAGCGCCTTGTTCTGCTGATCAATGAACCACTCGGCATTTGTTCCCATGTCTTCCAAGATCTTGATTGTCTGGCGGTTCAGAACAAGGCGCAGTGGCTTCGAAGCCGTGTCACAGATTCCCAACATGGTCTGATCATTGCTCGAAAATTTCATCATGGACTCTTTTCGGATGCAGATCAATTTCCCCTTGAGCCTGGAGTCAAGCGACAGCATTCCCTTGATGCCTGCGAGGCGAACCTGGAGGCAAGTGGGAGCCGAAGTCATGGGCAGATGGTCCCAAATCTCCTCCAAGGCATCCCACGAGATTGTGCCACATCCGTCGCTGAAGACTCGGCTTTCGTCGGCCGTCTTGACGTCGGGGATGTACTTGATGCCGATGCCGCATCTGAGGATATCAACTGCGTAGGGCGTTTCGGAAAAGGCTTGCCCGATACGTGCGGCACATTTGGCTGGGATGCGGATCTCGCTAAAGTCGCCCAGAGACTTGATAATGGAGTCATTGTTGTGGAGTTGCATGTTGTCGACGAATGGTGCACAGAACCAGGCAGAGTGGGAGCGTAGTGAGGAATGAGAAAAGCCCAGGAAGTCATACTTTCGACCAGCAACATGAATGCCATCCTCAAGGACTTTCCTGTAACGTGTAAAGATGGCCGCGTTGTTGACGCTGGGAAACAAGGCTAAATCTTGCCCGTCTTCGTCGCTGAAGATGACACGGAGGAAATAGTCAGAATGATGCGGAAACATTCGCAGGACCCTATTCTTATTCTCGGCATCGGGTCCATGCAGCATGATGCGTGTTGGTGTGACTATGGCCTTCAGGACCCATGTCTGTGAGTCAGGTATTGGAGGACCGTAAGGCGTGGTCCTGGTGAGATCCTCTGCTCGACGCCGTTCCTCGGATTCTATGACGCTGGCGACCAAATGCTCGGCAGAGAGGTCTTGGGAGTCTGTTCCGGGACACGGGTATGGAATCTTTTGAAACAATGTTTTCATCGAGTCCGCGGTGAGCGGTAGTGGCATATTGTATTCCTTGTGTCCCCTGGCAAATGTTTCCATGACCTCGAGCATCTTGAGCGCCGTCGCTGGATGCAGGTAATTGTTCCACACCAATCCCTGCAGCTGAAACAGCACAACAAACGGGAGGAGTCGAGTCCTCGAAACGCCGGCGGAGCGAATTGACCCCTCAAATGTGTTCATGCAGGTAGTATAGTCCTCCTCATGGGGCCGAGGGTTCCGTCGCACGGGCAGGTGCTGCCTTGTGAAGGCGATGATATCGCGAGACCTCAGACTTTCGAGAAGTTCCACATAATGCGATGAAAGCGTAATGCGATAGACCAAGCAATGCGCCACATATTTGCCGTGGGCAGGCCACATCTCCAAACTTGTTTGTCTCATCCATTTCGTATTCGACGGCGAAGGAAAGGTAGCCTGCGCTTCGACGTAAAACCTAGGCGCCTCAGTCAAGACGAGGGTCATTGATACATCAGAAGCCTCCACCACTAGATCCTGGATGATGTCGTAAGGAACGTCAACGCGGTATTCATATCCACCTGAGAGGGTAAGCATCAGGGTACGGCGACCAAATCTAGCTGTGCCCCTGTGGTCAAGACTGCATTGTTCAATGAATACCAGGTCGTCGGAATACTGATCAAACATATTCTTGCCGCATGCGATGTGACGAAAGTTGGTGCTGATGGAAGGCGCTTTGGGGTTGCGATCAACAACAGCTGGCTTTCGCTCGGCCGACTTCCTTTCATGTTTCTGGACTCTGAGGTGATGGAGAATAGTTTCGTCGGCATCATCTCTGCTCTTCTTGACATAGACGTGTGTCTTGAGAATCTGTAGCCGTGCCATATCCTTTGTGCGAGACTGAAAACGGCCATTGAAAATCGGAGGGCCCCAGGGGTGCGTCGGAGGCATGGTAACCTTCCCATGCTTCTGGAGAAATTTCCTGCCGTCCGCCTCGTCGAGAAAGGTGACCCACGCATGGGTCTTGTTGCGAGGCTTCTCGCAATGCCAGTCGACAATGCCAAGGGCTTCAATGTGAGGCTCAAGCTCGTCCCGGAGCGAATCGTCCGTCAAGGTTTTGGGAACATTGCCCAGATGCACCTCCATTGCGAAAATCCAGCGATGGCTGCTGGCGGCTGATCTCGCAGCGTAAGAAGAGACGAGTTGGAATTGGCAGGCTGCTACGGCGACTTGACGCTGATATACTGTACCGCCCCTCGTCCGTGTATGCCGCGAGCTCACATAAAAGGCAGCCGAGCTAACGCACAGCTAAGGCGGGTGGCCGACGGCAGCTTGCGCAGCTTGAGGCAGGCGAGGACAGGGGGTTGTTCGCTTTCGATTCGCGGGGCCGTGAGGCGTGATGGAGTTGATGAGGGGTAGGTCAGGGTTCAGTGGTGGACATGGAAGCTCGTCCTCCTGTTTGCTCCACCACGATGCATCCCTGACACCTTGCCAGCAGCAGCTTCATGCATGCAAGAGGCCCCCGAGGGTTGCACGGGGGAAACGCAAACGGAGCATTTATATGGTGGATGCCTGGGGAGGATGACCGAAAATGAGCTCACGATGGCCGTCTTGCCGCGTGTTGGTCGACCTGGAGAAGTGACGGTGACGGAAATGGCGAGAGATGATTGGACAAGCTGCGCTACTCCGGATGTCGAGAGAGGCTGTGACTGACGGTTTGAAGGATTGATTCGAGATTGCACAGGCTGTACAGCTGAGGCCTGATTGGGAGAGATGATAAGAGGAAGAGTGAAACAACTTTTTGACGTCTGGTGTGGTGTTTCATCTCAGGCCTGCGCACGTGAAGGGCGATTGAATGGGAATGAGACCCGACCCCCCACCACTCTTTCCACGATCGCACCTTCTGTTTGAACTCGCAACCACTTCTTATCAAAGTACCCAAGTACCCAGGTAACACTCACGGCAAACTGGCAGACACACACAGACTGGAATCTAAGATGAGGTCCAGATAGATGATCAGAGCGAAGAATCAATGAATGATTTCCCTAGTGAAGCTCATTTGGTCAGCAGCCTAATAGTCTGTTAACTCCCCGATCAGCTCCCGGCGATGATTCCCGGCCACGTGGGGCAGCTCCAGCTCCGTCTCCAATTGCCGAGACATCGCGGGGTTCACCAGAACTGAAGGGAAACATTTATCCGGACCTGATCTCACCAAGACGATATAAAATCTCACTCAACTCCATACATATCTCACATGTTCTTGAGCTGGTTTCATACTTTTCTGCTCGCAGAGAAGACAGCAACTCTTTTTTATCAATCCTAATAAACACTAGCAACATCTTCTCACAATGGCCACCCCAGGCAACCTCTACGTCACAATGCAGCCTCACCCAGGCCTCTCCCTCGACCAGTTCCACGAGTGGTACAACAACGAACACGGCCCAACCCGCCTGCGCATCCCCCAAATCTTCACAAACGGCCTCCGATACCGCGCAGCAGACGGCAAAGCACCAGAGTTCCTCGCCGCCTACGACGTCGCCGACATGGCCCTCCTCGAGACCGAGACGTACCTGACGCTGCGTGCCAACCGCTCGCCCAGAGAAGCCGCCACCATCGCACAGGTCGACGTCGCCCGCTACTTTTACGACCTGGTCCACGTCACGGAATCTCCTCTCTTCATGCCCATAGAAGAATTGACCGACGAAGAAGCCAGCGGCCTCGTGGCCGTGACCACCGAAGTCACCCTCAAGGACACCCCCGACGCAAGCGCCCTGTTCGAGAAGTGGTTCGTCGAGGAGCACGTCGGCTTCATGGCCAAGATCCCCGGCTGGCTACGAAGCCGCCTTTTCAAAACGTCCAGCCTCGAGCCCAACCAGCCCACCAAGTATCTCTCCTTCCACGACTTCGCAAAGGACAACGGCCTCGCTGCCGCAGAGCAAACCGCCGCCACCGACAACTCCTGGCGAAACGACGACTTTGACAAGTCCGTCGCTTCCAGAAACAGACGCACATACTCCCTCTTCTACACATTCGGCCCAGCCCCCCGCGACCTCGATCCGCTCTCAAGGCTCCCGGAATCCGCATCATTCACTTCCGTCGACGGCAAGACGTCCACCATCGCCGGCCCAACCCCCGTCATCTCCTCCTTCATCACCACACAAGACTCCCTCTCTATCCCCTACCGCCTCGAGGGAAACCCCTCCCCCGACGCTCCCACCCTTGCATTCTGCAACTCCCTCCTCACATCCCTCCACATGTGGGACGCCTTCATCGCCATCCTCAAGACGCACCGCCCCCATCTCCGCATCCTCCGCTACGACACCCGCGGCCGCCACGCCATCCCCCAGCCCCCGGTGTCAGCAACCCTCGACACCCTCGCAGACGACCTCCTCACCATCCTCGACGCCCTCCGCATCCCCAAACTAGACACCCTCGTAGGCGTATCCATGGGCGGCGCCACGGCCCTCAAATTCACCCTCAAATACCCGTCCCGCCTGTCCAAGCTCATCGCATGCGACTTCAACGCTGCATCTTCCCCCGCAAACACCCAGGCATGGAAAGACCGCGTCGCCATCGCCGAGCAGGACTCCGGCAACGGCATCAAGACCCTCGCCGACCAGACCGTCGCCCGCTGGTTCCATCCGTCATCTATGGAGAACCCCGAGCTCGTCCGCACCATGACAGACATGGTCGCCGCCAACGACGTCGAGGGCTTCAAGCACAGCTGTACGGCGCTTTCTGACTACGACATGAAGCCTGACATGCCTGCATGCCCTGTACCTGGCTTATTCCTTGTGGGAGAGGGGGATGCAAAGGGAGCCCTGGTCAAAGCGATGGACGGCTTCAAGGGCCTCTTCGGACCAAACGGGACTCAACTCAAAATCGTCCCCAACACGGGACATCTGCCCATGTTTGAGGATCCACAAGCGTTTTGGGAAGCCATTCAAGATTTTGTATAGATCAATGTACGTGTTATACATAGAGTTGGGCAAATAGATATTTAGTTGACAACGTCGCGCAACGCTGTGCCTCTGTCGTGGGCCAGTCGTATAGGATAGAAGAAGACGATGGAAACAGCACGTTGATAATAATACAGTTCCAATTTAGGCTAACTATAAGGTCAATATTCTATTGTACACTCCGCATCTACTTTCTCATCTTTGTGCCCTACAGCAGTCCTCGAGTTGGAGTCCGGCTCGTGCCTCGTCATACAATTTTCTCCCAAACACAAATCATCCAGCTCATGACGCTCGCAGACCCGTTGCCCTATACATCCTGTAGCTTCCATCTACTGATAGCATCGCCCTTCACCCTCGCCTCCAGTCCATCTCAAAAGTAAAGTCAAACGAGTTGTCCGGGTCGCCAAAGACAAACGGCACGTTGGCCGCCACCACGCGCGAATTCACCGGCAGCGGCGTCTGAGACCTGCGGCGAAGCACCTGTCGTCGTTGTTGGCGCAGCGCATGATATTCGCAAAGCAAACGCTTGTTGCGACCCTTTGGAACCGGCGGCATAGGCTGTGCTGTGAGCGACACCGGCGCGACGATATCCGCCTCGCATGCCAACACGCCAAATCGCACCTTTTCGGGGTGGCTGTGCCGGTTTAGTTGGCTGGCCTTGGAGTAGCGGATGAAGTGATCCTGCAGCCAGTTCTTCAAGTGAAGGAACTCTGGCTTGATGTTCCAGGTCTTGTCATCTGCTTCGTAGTATGTTCGGGGGCCGCATTTGTACTTGCGAGAGGAGCAGCTCCCTGTCCATGTGTGAGTGGCTACGATGCATCAGAGCAACGGCACTCGTCTCAGCGCAAACTTACCAGAAGCAACATCAGGAGGCGTCTCCTTGCGCACAAGCAGGTAGTCCACGAAATAGAACTCCTCCAGGTTGGGCAAGTGCCTCGAGAGAAACTGGTACAGGTGTCTCGGATAGGCGATGCTCTCGTCCGCCTCATGAAGAAGCCCGCATTGCCAGCATGTCAGAGAGTCTTTCTTATGCCACCGGTGGCAGTACCGCATCGCCACTCGCCGGATGTTAATCAGCTGGGGGCAGTTGGGGTTGACATCGTAGTTGCCTCGACATTGAAAGAGGTCGGGCGAGAGGTACTCGAGGAACAGGATATCGCTCGAGCCGGGGAAAGCCAGGAGCTTGCTGTTGCTCATGCGAACGGCGCCGTCCTTGTCCAGGAGGCGGTCCACCAAGTCGCGGGACTCTCCGCAAGTCATGCTGAGCAGCCTGAGCTGCTTGTTGATGTCGTGGAAGTTGGAAAAGTCGGCCTTTGGGTCTGCAACCGAGGGGACGAGGCGCATGGATACCAGCCGCTTAGGCTTGGTTTCATTCCTGACCTCCACATCTATCTCGTCCACCTCTTGGTGCTCCCTGGAGGAGTCTGCGTCGCCCAATCCCAGGGGGTATCGCCTGGCCGCCGACAGCCATCGCCAGTTTCGGCCGACACACTCGAGCTTGACGAAGCTTATTCCAGGGGTTGAGAAGCTGGCGGTCCATATCAGTTGCCGGAGCTCAGGCGGGAGGTGATTGAACAGCACAAAGGTTTGGCACTCCTTGGGGATCTCGAACTTGATGGGAGAGGAGGCCATGATGACCAGCGATTTGCACAAAACGGCAATCGGCTGAGGGGGTGATGAGGTGAGAGATCGGCAAGAAAAGCAAAAAATATGCGAGAGGTGTTTGAAACACGATGACAGCGTCTCGTGATGGTCGGGAGACGTAAGTAACTTAGGTTGGTTTGTGAGCTGGAGAATTGGTACAAGCGTGGCCAGCAGGCCCAGAGAGGCTGACTGCTGTTCCGGCAGAGAAGATGAATAAGAGTAGTTCGCCTGTCAATGACGTGCTAAGAGCGGCTTGTGCCTCTGCTGAAGAAGAGTCGCGAAACGAGAGTGATGATGTTTGGAACGATCGAATATACTGGTTTGTAGCAGGAGAGGGAGAGAGGAGAGAAGTCGAGAAGAGGCGATGCGGGCACCAGAGCTTTTATCTGGGAAAGGAGAGGAGAGGGAACAACAGAGGCGCAAGTCAAACGACGTTTAAGCTTTGTGGCGCGGACATGGTCGTGTCCTGTGAAGCAGGTACAACTCTGGTCTGTGGAAGCTGCATGAGGTACTTGGCCCTGTGGTACCTGCGTCCAGTCTGATACTTGCCGTAACTGGAAATGCTGGATTCCACGTCCAGAAGGAAAGTGTCAGGACAACGTGCTTTGGGTTTGAGGCTGTTGCCTTCTGTATTCCAGGGCATGTAGGACCCCAATGTTGATGAGATCTTGACGTCTCCATGGCCTTGCAAAGGGTATTGTGTGTTCTGTTAGTACGACCTATTCGCTGGCAGACATTAGGTGACCTACATTTGGCATTCATGTTGTTAAAGTACTGTGCGAAGCCCGTCATATAGTAATGCATGTACGTCAAGAGTTACTACATGTTTGTGGCGGCTTTATCCGCTTGATTTGCTGTCAACGGACCTCTAACTACATACAGGTGCTTTGACTTTGGGCTGCTCCTTTACGTTCACCCGGCAACCAACATACCCGAGTTCTTTGCTTTCAATGAAACCAAATGTAGTCAATTTTCCCTCTCGCAGAAGCCGAGTAATAACGGCCATTACATATCGAGGCCTCTTCACAATGGGAAGGACGAGTGTAAGGCTTCTAATAGGGCTACTCTTAGGAAAACAGGGGGTTCTCATGTCATGAAACGATTGGAGTTAATATATCTTGAATATCTATATTTAAGAAGCATATGGGATAATGCAAGGAGCACATGAAATAATGGATTGAAGACCTGAAAGATTGACACTCCTTGATGACAGCGACACTTGCTTGTATACGGATCTCCCAGGGTTTCTCTTGCTGGAGTCAGACAAGTCATTTCAAACTCATTTGATGCTCAATTTATCCGTTGGCATCGATATCAGGGGAGATCCAGAATTAGTGTGTACACATATTCCATTGATGGGTGCTGGGTAGTTCTTCACATTACCTTATGTGGTGCTCGCTCTGCTGGAATGTGTACAGCTGGGCCGTCTCCTCATGGGACTGCCTTGCATGTACGGAGGGCGCATGTGTCTGTATATCCAGCTCAGTCAGATTGAACACGTTCCAAGGTCGCGCTATTTGTGATTCATCAATTCATCAACCAAGAGGTCGCTTGATATAGATGGAAAGAGGACAATGACACGGTGCACGAATTTGGTCTCTACTCTCGAAGCAAGGCTATCACAAAACCATCAAAGCAAGAAATGGTGATAGAATACGACCAACAACGAGTCCTGGGATCGCAAGAACTCCTAATCAAGGACTCACAGACGATTTATGTACAGATCAATTAACGCTCATGAATTTCATGCAACTGCTGTTATTCCCAACCGTCCAATGAAGACCCCTGCCTGTGCGGTGTCCTACCAACATTAACTGAGCGGGATATAAACCAATAAGAGCTACCTTACCTTTGGAAGAAAAAGCTTAGTAATACTATCAAAGTACATACTTATCCAGCTGAGCTTGCCAAGGTACTTAAAGAGGCCAGTTTCCCACACATTCTCATGCAGATGATCTCTTTCTCTTCCTCCACGCACCTCTAGCCGCACTCTGGGCAGATACAACAATAACCTCATTTATTCCACCATGGAAACAGAGTCAACCGCATTCCATCAATTCGCGCTCTTGCCAGTGGAGCTTCGCCTGGCCATCTGGTTCTACTGTCTGCCTCATCGAGTTGTCCAGAGAGACGATCCTTTCATGATTCAGCGCCTCCGCGAGGAGCACAAATGTTGGTCCGTGCGGCCATCTCTCACGAATGCTGCTCCGCCACGCATTGCCTCGGTCTGTCGCGAATCAAGACAAGTCGCGATGCGCTGGGGCAAGATGGTCTCGCAGGATTATGACTGGAACCTAGGGCCTATCTGGATTCAGCCCCGTTTGGACACTTATCATCTGAACTTCACCCCTGAGGCAGCTTGGGACTATGACTGGGACCATGACTGGGACACATGGATGCTTCGAGAGTTTATCATCGACGGGTGGAACTGGCTCGATGCGGTCCCGTTATCGGTACCGGCAGAGTATTGCTTCGATTTTGACTTGAAGATGCAAGATATCTCCATGATGCGCGACACTCCTTTTATCAAATTCAAAGACGACTTGGTCGACGAAGATCTGAATGTGGTTTTCAACGAATACCCCTACATGTATTCGAGACCGTTTACAGAAGTCTCCATATCCGCTACCATGGCTTTCATCTCCGTTCATGTCGGGAAAAAGCAAGCGATAGCCTCCGGCCTGTTCGGCCTGCTACTCGATGCCCCGGTGCAATTGGTAGACTTCGATGACGAGCAGAAAATCAGATCATTCCGCGCCCTCTTTGAAAGCAACGGTTCAAACCGCAAAAGGGCTGAAATGATCGAACTATTTTCTCTCGTCTTGTCGCCCACCTTCAGATCCCGCGTACAAGCCTGGAGGGAAAAGGTGGATTGGCTCATGATGGCAACTGCATGGGTGCGCGCAAAGATGAACTGGGAGAACAGCATTCCCTTCGAGGAGGGCCCATCTTCAGCCTGGAATCCGATCGTCGTGGACTCTTTCGACAATTGGCAGTTAGTCTATAGGAGGAACGAGCATGAGGGCTATGAGAATCTGTTCGACAATGATAACTCCTGGGTGATTCAGGCCAAGGAAGAGCTGCCGCGGGTTGCACCAAAGATTCTTTTCATGCTTTGTACCGATGACTGCGATGTGGATGGAGATGTGAGCATGGTGCCGTCTGTACAGCATGAGTCCACACGAAACGACTTTTTCGAAGTCAGTGGTTATGAGCAGCTCTGAACTATGCCCTAGCCAACTTTCACGCTGTATGAACCCATTTAAATACACAGCACTCTTCAAACGAGCTGTGACGGAAGGGAAAGAAGTTTAACGCCCTGTGTAAAGCTCATGTCGAGTCAATCATTCAACCTCAAATCTCTACATAGTTTGATAGTTTCCTTTTTTCACCATTCAAGGACAAAGCCCTTAAAATTGATCTGGCCCTGTGACAAGGTATTCAAGTACTTCACTTGCAATCATTTTCAACTACCTATGGAGGTACTCAGGGAAACAAACCCCTTTCGTATGACTCAAGCTCTGGCCGCTTGAGTTGAATTCCGTGGCGTACGCTTTGAACGCGGACTCCCAAGCTTGTATTCCTACTACTTGAGAGTTTGCCTTGTACGTCGCATTGAAGTCTGTCTACTCATAGACCGTATAGCGTTGTATGTAGGATGGCGGTCTTATCCATCCCTCTAGGCAGTAGCCAATTGCTTCGAGTGGTTAAGTGGGCAACCACATAACATGCAGCTTCCGGGCGGTCATATCACGATAGCATTCGTATAACTTAATAACAGTTAAATTAGACCCAGAAACAAAGCCGAGAAGACAGACATAGGTCCTTCGGAGAACGCGCCGGTCTTGAGGAGCCAAGAGTTACGGGACGACAACCATCAAGAACCAGAGGCGGTCAACCACACGAGGTACTATCATGAACCCTGTCAATCTTCGTCTTCTTGTTGAGTCTTTCACCTCGATGAAACTCAGTCTCAAGTATTCTGTAGCAAAGCGTGTCTTCTAGCGGCGCTCAATTGCCTCCTGGGCCGCCTTGGGCCACCTGGTCCCTTTGTGCGGCGCCATCACAAGCGCCTATCATGGCCATTATGCAGAAGACTGTCCCAGACTTTGCAACACCGCTGGCCCAGACACTTCCAATCAGGCACACGCCCATCATCTGAGGGAGCTCAACACGTGCCATCCACCCATCGTCTTCTTCGATGTCAACGTCCAAGCCTTAGTTGACGACCGTCAGATCATCCTCACTTATCCGAGCCTACGTGTCCACTGGTCAGAAGGCATACAATAACAGAATCTTTTCCTCCTCTGCAAGATGGTGGCAGTCGACTTGACCATGAAAACCGCACCGTTTCCAACAACTACGGTGGCAAGGCAATGGATTTCCATGATTCGTGGAGTTGATGGTAAATGGATCCAGTTGCTCATCTTCGCCAGCTCCTCGGATTGGGTCATTGACCTCGAGACATTTGCGACTGAGAACAAGGGCAAAGGTACCGATGCGAGTGGTGAGCCCCTTTACGAAGACGAGGACGAGGACGGCGACGGTACGGACTATGGCTGTTTAGCGGAGGACAACCCGGGGAGCCTCGAAAGCATTGCCGACGTCATCGACAACTTCAACGAGCGGTGCCTGAGCTACTTCACCCTGGAAACGCTCTACGGCATGCTTATCGAGAGTCTATCCCTCTTCGACGAGAATTCCGACGAATACGACGACAAGTTCAAGTACTACGAGGAATGGATCAAGGAGCTCGTCGACCCCAAGCTGGACGACTACATGCGCTTGGCGACGGGCCTGGCAACCAATTCTTTACCTGTGACTGGGAGGCCGGCAGCAGGAGCGGCACAGACCCTTGCACGGGCGTGCCGCACTTTTGAGAGCTGGAAGAGTCATTCAGCGTCGAGTATGAGCTGACAGACGAGGAAGGCTTCTACGCCGACGTGGCCGCGACACTGGGGATCGACAGGGAGTGGATTGCCTGGGGTGACAGGGGCAAGAATTATTACTGCGCGGCTATGGCTGAGGATAAGCCCCGGCGGCCCTACGGAAACGGGAACATGCCCGTCTGCCACCGCATCTTCCGGCACCGGCTCAACGTGCCAGTCAAGGCCTCGGACGACGACATCGTGGTGGTCAACCCAAAGGAGATAATTGAAAGTTCCTGGACCAACATCACGGCGCTGCAAAGGAAACTCTTGGCAACATTTGCCGACTTGGCTCTTGACATCTTCCAGGACGCCACCATTCAGGTCCCGGAGTTTGACGCCATCGTGGCGTTTGCGATGCCTGTACTGCAGCTGGCCGAGTCCATTGATAGCATGAAGGACATCAAAGTCATTGGCGAGCGCGTTATGGAGGAGAAGAAGCGCGAGCTCATCTTCAAGATCCTCACCTTTGTCTTCATGGCGCTCCCCTTTGTCGGCGAAGCCCTAGGTCCGCTGGTCGGCAGCGCGACAGCACTGGCTCGCGTAGCGCTGCTCGTCAGCGATGCTCGTCAGCGAGGCTGGCAACGCGGCCGTCACCATTGCCGACATTTTCGAGGACCCGACTTCTGCGGCCTTTGCCATGCTGGGGCTCATTGTCGGCGCGGCAGGCGGCGGCGGGAAGTTGTCGAGGACGGAGAGCTTGGGCGAGGCGTCCAAGGCGCGGGGGCTGATGAAGGCGGCTGATTTGGCCAAGTTTCCGCAGAGGTTCCGCGATAGGGATGCTTTGGTGCAGAAGATTTCGAAGAAGTCCGTGTGTAGTGTTCTTTGAGTTGATAGATAATGATGATGCTGATGCTGCCGGGGGTGTGAGTTGGACTGGGTAGTCCATTGGTGTACGGCAGTGTTGTACATGTAGACTTAACAGAATTCGAACGCGCGAATGAGCTAGCAGCTCAGTAATAAATACCTGTAGACTGTCTATTTTTTCTCTTTTCCAAAGTGTTCTCTGTCGTTGCATCTTGCAGATACAAGACCGAAGAATCAAGCAGAGGGAGGCCTATGAAGGTGGAACTAGTCTATCGATTCTTAGACGCGTCGGCTCGCTTAAAAGCTTGAAACTGTCTTCGGGCAGATCTCATGCGTGAGCTGATGAGGGCTGCATGAGACGCCACCGCGATCCGATATTCTAGGTACCTAACTCAATACCTAGTCTAGTGTGCTTCCGATGCGGCCATGATCCTGGACAGCCGTTGCCTGCTTCCACGGCCCAAGTCATTGCAGGGGTCTAGCGCGACCCAGAGCCAGGATTGGCTTTGATTGGATTATGACTGCCCAGCCTGAGAGCTCCGAGATCCAGCTTGACTGACCTTGGCTTGTTAGGTCGCAGCTCCCGGCTAGGGTGCTGCGACATAATTACACGATTACACGATGACACGATTACAACCAAAGTAGAGCTCATGTATGAAACTCGGTACTGAAAAGTACCCCCTACGGTTGTTTTCTCTATAAACTACCTAGATCCTCAAGTAAAACTTCACTAAAGAACTCCTCGCCTAGGTACCTAGGTATAGATCCTAAACGCACACACGCGAGGAGCAAAGTGTACATATAAGGTACAGCGATTTCTATGATAGGATGCGCCGCCGGGTCCCCCTGCAAGTCAGTGGCGCGCTCCGGCCGCCTCCATGCAGGTTGCGAAAGGCACCGCTAGTCAGTCACAGACAGACAGTAGGTCATGCCCGCCTATGCTTCTGGCTCTACGACGAATCCACGGCAACGCCTCCTGCCAACTCTCCATCCTCCAAAGAATATAAAAGCCCACTCTATGCCCTCTCTAACTGCCATTGTTGGTACCATTAAATACCCATCATCATTATAGTGGCATCTATCTGTTCAATCTTCTGTTGTCTCAATCCACCAAGTACCGACACCCACTATGGCCTCTTTTCCTACCAACGGCATGAATATACAAGGAGACACAAACTCCAACACGCTTGGCTCGTCCAATCATGTCGGTGGCAACGCCGCGTGAGTATCATTCTATCATGCCTTACATCTCCTCCTTCTTCTTCTTCCTTTCAAGAACATATTGGACACAAACACTACATGTCCTTCCCCCTCTTATGTGATGGTAGAGGATTGGTCGAGGCACACAGCTCCTCATCTTCTATTCCAAGGCTAACCATGGTGTGAACCATAGCATCGTATTCAAGCCTACCTTTGCCGACATCAAATCCAAGGGCACCGTCTTTGCCTTTAGTCGTCAACCCTTCGCGATTCGCCGGTACCTCTCCGAACGCAAGAGACCCCTCGGATACAAACGACCCTTGGGTGTATCCGTGGCGAGGGAGCGCATGCATGCCAAGCTCCAGGAGTTCGAGGCCAGGTTCAACTCGGCTCAGACCTATGATCAGTTCTGTGAGCCTGCGAGCCACTCTGCGGTTCCTTACCACCACGCGGATGTGCTGGATATAGTGGCGCCATGGATGTACCCATACTACGAGAATGACGAGTTGTCGGGAATCATGGCAAAGGCTCAGATCTAATGCCCGTAAAGAGATGACTGGGGCATGTTTATGCCGTGTGATTTAAACTTGTCTGCAGGAGGTAACTGGAGTATGTTCAGATGGCAACACACATGATCAATACTACTTTGCATTGATTGAAACTTGGCCAGCGTTACCCAGTGAAACGTAGTTCCAGTAAGTGGCACATAGTTTCTCAGCCTATAATGTAGCACATCTCGCGAAGACTGCTCGTGATGCTGTCATAGACATTGGGTAATCTTGTTTCAACATTGGCCCTTTCACCAACCGCAAAGCCATCATTTCGAAAAGAAACCAATCTCTCCCTGTTATAAACTGTTCTGTATCTCAACCAAGCACATACGACCATAGGTAGTGGAAAACTCGGGGTCCCGTCTGCTCCCCCATAGATAAGCCACTAACCGGCAGATTAGTAGTTGGGTGGGTGACCACCAGCGAACACCGGCTGTTGTATGTTTTTTTTTTCTTTCCTCTTTTCTCTTCTCTCTTGTCTCTTTTCTCTATTCTCTCTTCTTGGGTTTCCCCCTCTGCCTTCTTCCTTTTTGGTTTCGCCCTCCTGAGCCCCTTTTCCATTGTGTGTCTTCGAAGCCATGTTTGCACTCGGTCACTCCATACAATCGCTTTTGAAGTTGCCAAAGCCAGTCTATTGTATGATGCTGGGAAGGGATGGACAATTCCCCGTCTTACAGATTTCGGGCGGCATTCTGAAAACGGCAATACTTTATATATACTAGGTTGTTATTAATGGCATGCTTTCAAAGTGTATGTAGACTTTCCACTGAGATGATAGCTCTGATTATGCTCAATTAGCCGTCAGCGCGGGGCGGTTTGTTCTTCCCGTCTGTTGACTAGGCGAAGAATTCAAGACACAAGGTTGGCTGCATCTGCAGAAAGTGTGTGCAGGGATAGTCAAGATAACTGCTGTATGATGGCACGCGTATAGTCTTTGCACACGGCGCTGAAAGTCTGTGAATCACTGCAATAACTCAGGTAGTAAGCGCAAATTCAACGGTTCGGTGCAGTTTGCAGCGATGCTCGGGTACTACCATGCGATTTCAGCTACTACCACTACCGGGAGGGGCTCCCCAAAAATCAAACCGTTGGCCTTTCTAATATGACAGCTCTATACTCACTTATTGTAGTTCTTACAAGCCAAGTATTCCGAGTGCTTGACCGGTTTGCGAGTCAGCCATCAGTCTTTTTACCTAGTATAGTATAGGTAAATGAGGCTACTATATGTATTGCGCTACTTTTCCTTCCTCACCGGTTCGATATGAGCCAGTCAGCATCTTGTACGACCTCCCCATACAGGGGTGCCTGCTCGCAGAGGATCTTCCAAGACCGAATCACGATGTCTACCGACCCATCTAGCATGAGCTAGGCTACCAGGTGCCTCCAACCCATGCCACCTTTGTAGCGCATGGAACGGGTTTTCCCTCGGACCGGCCTTGCCGGGCGAAGCCTTATGTTGTTTAAATCCGACTGCCCCTGGTCGCAGCCGGCAGTGGAAGCGGTCTGTGGACGCCGGGAAACGGATAACTAAGTCGTCCAGGTGCTTGAGTGGGCGTGTCATTAGTGGGAACTGTTCCTCTTCTCCGCACGAACTAGACTACGGTACAAGCGGCTGAGCCCCAGCAAGAGGGGGTGCAACGCATCTTCTGCCTTGCAAAGGGGGCGTGTGTTTTTCCTCAGGGAAAAGAAAAAGCAATACCCTTCTTCATGTTTGTTCTGATGACATACTCGACAGCCAAGGCTATGGGGTACGTTCAGAAGTCTACCTGCAAATGAGAGCCAAGTGTGATGCCTTACGCCCACGCCCGATCCCTGTACGGTGATTCGTACCAGTACTTGCTTGCTTTGGCCTACATGTACGCCCAAGGCGTCTTGAAGCCTGTCGCCCGTCAAGACTCGTAGCGATGTAGTAATCAGCTGCTCGCGCCGCCACGAACACCCCGAGACTTGGGGGGAACCTGCGTGGAAGTATGGGGCGCCAGCAAACCTGAGGTTGACAGTTGGTAGATGAGGTCGCGTTGAACCACACAACGTACTTTTACCTACATGCAGGTAAACCCTCAAGTTCCATTTCGTACGCTTTTCGTACGCCCCCGCATCCCGGAGAGTCGCACTCCCCTTCACCCCTGGTGGGCAGAACTAGCCGTTTTTTCCTCCTCGATGGCCTCTAGAGGCACGAGCGCTCGAGCGCGGTACCCAAAAAAAGAGCAGTTTGGTCGAAAGCATGAGTTTGCAAGCACTCGAGGCGTCACCTAGATTTGGGCGAGCAAGGTAGGCAGACGTGGGTATATAAAGGCCATCGTGAATCCTCTTTTTTCCCTTTCCTTCCCTTCATCAAACACTCAGACTCTCATCATCTCCTGTGCAATACTTCTTACAATCTTCAACTGCCGAGCTCACCTTTACGCGACCAGGATGCCTACTTCATCTACTGGCGCAGTTTACGATGGCAGTGTTGCCGGCACGTACGTATAGCCTCAGCGGTGTAGTACACCTATGTCCCGATATTCTCAGATCCGGTCTTCGTCCCAGTGTTGCATCTTCCATCGAAGTGTTGCATTTTCCGTCAAATCCTTGCGTTCCCTCTCACTAACATCTGGTGTCGTAGTGGCGGCTCCAACAAGCGGCAACCCCCCCGCGACGCCGGCAGCCACGCCGCCGTCCGAGTCCCCGACGACCCCTCATACAACGTGAACCGCTTCCTGCAGGGCGGCGACCAAAGGCCCCCTCCTGGCTTCGGACAGGCACAGAGCAAGGCTGAAGCCGAGCAGCGCATGCAGGAACTTCTGCGCGCCTTTGGTGCCCAGTTTGGTCATGGCGGCAGCTCTGCTGCGGGTCGTGGCTGATAAGGTTTACGGATGGATATTATGAGGCGATGGCTCTCGATTTGGTGATTGTTTGGATGGATGATGGTTGAAGTGATGCTTGGTTGTTCTTCACTGCGCTGACTTTGAGTCTGGGGATTTGGGTATTCCTTGTCAACTACTTAGATAGATTAGATAGGATAAACACTTGTATATCTTAATACCTGCATGCGAATTTGATCTACGTTGCTGTATGATCTGCTGACAGATCACCTCTTGGGTGCGGACCAGTCGCGTGCCACAGATCCTCAGGCTCTGTCCTAAGCATGCATCTGTACGCATACTTAATAGCTTAGGCTCCCCCTGAAATTCATTCACACGAAGTCAATTAAACATCAACCCAGACCTCCTGACTATGAACAATGGCCCCATTATGACTAATGCCAGCAGCGGGAACAGCCGGCGCCGGCTTTCGTCTAGTTTGAAGCTTAATTTGAGTGCGAAAAGGGGCCCGATTTTTCTGCGTTAACTCTCCCTGTTGGTCCCAGCGATAGTCTTCAGATCCCACTGGAATTCTTCATTAAGACCGCGCCAACATCATTACAGAAATATTACACGCGTCTGGCGCAACAAAGGGAATGGCGAGAACTTGGGTCGTTTCCATCTCAAGATGCCTGTTTTCACAGCGTGCAGCATCAACCCCGTTCATACTTCTTCTAATCTATCAGCGCCCCGCAATGGACTGAACAACGCGAAACATGTACACCATACAGAGCTTCAATTACCACATAAAACAACCCGGAATGACTATCTTCTTGCCAGAAGCGAAAAAGGTTTGATTTCTCTCGATAGCCCAGAAGATCAATGTATCCTGTAAATGTGACTCATCACTGACGATCGGATTGGGGGGATATGAACTCGAGCCAGCGACTTGCTCTTTGTTCCGACAGACAATCTGGACCTTGAGCGAGTGTTGCAGTCTTTCCAAGCAAAAACATCTCCAGATGCCCATTTGGACATAAAAAAGCATATAGTCCCTCCCCTTTGCTTTCTACTATCGTCATCGCACCTGTGCATTGTATACTCTCCACGACATCTTCACGTTGTAGCCAAGTCTAACTCACTCGCTAAAGAGGCGGTACGTTCTACCTTACCTGGTATCGTAGGACGAGCCAAAATCCAGTGGCAGCATGCTGCCCTCGTCGACACAGGCTGTTTACGACGGTAGCAATGTGTTTATATCATCTGGAAGCCGTTTTCCTTTCCTCTATGTCTTGCCCGTCTGTCTTGCATAGTTAGAGATCTGTGTTTCGGATGCATGGTAGCATCGCCCCTGGTCGAGCCCACAATACAGGCCTTGCCCCTCTGTTCCTCGGCTAGATCTCCGAACCCACCAATGCTCCCTTGCAGGCTCCGCTTACAGGGGACTTTTTCCTAAAATGCCCCAGACGATGTCATGCACCCCTTGACCGATTCCTCCATCGCAAGAATCACGCGAACGACGAGCGCGGCCCCGGAAGGGTTCGTTGAGGCCTCCGAGCAAGAAGCATACCGAAGTCGGAGAGCGGTTCGTCGATGCGTCGGCGCAGCTCGATTCGGTTGGCAAACAATTGAGCTCAAGTGCAAACGATGATCACAACTAGGCACCATAGTATGTTGGCGGTAGGCGTCCCTTTAAGAGCTATTCTTGGTAAATGGGCATTTACCATGATGCCACCTTCACCAGTTACACGAACCGCGTTCACGCATACCTCCTATATGCAAGAAATGCATCACGCAGTGAGAACTCGCAAACTTTGACCATTGCGAGTTCGCGAGTCTTAAAGCTTGAGGTAGTACGCTGTCCATCAGGGTACCTTGGCAAGGGGTGGACAACAACGGCGCCGACTGCCACTGACAGAGAGCATAGTGGCATATGGGTGGCGGCTTGCTTCCACTGCATACTTGGGTAGCACGGAATAGGTGTCCAGGCTAAATCTTAGATAGCAATCCCGATGATGTGACTATCATTAGAAGGGCAGATCGTGAGAATGACTTGTGTTGGCTTCCTGCTGCAGAGAGCAAGCAAGCCGGAGACATTTCGCGTCTTGCGGTTTGGCCAAGACTTTGGTCTCTGGCATTGATACGAAGCAGAGAATTGATTGTCTTGCGAGGTGGTTAGTGATGAAAGCACCTCGTAGTTCTACACCCCATATCCCTGCCTCCTTACTCCTCTTTGCTTCCATGTACATCCCAGAGACAATCGCATGGCAAGCTACGACGTAATCTTCGCAAGCGTTCGATATAACCCACGGATCACGGATCTATGTAGTCAATATCAGGAGCAGCAAGCGGCATTTCTTGTGATGAATCACACCAGAGATAAACCCAATCTCTGTGCCCCCAGAAGACTCGAACCCCAGGTCCGCACGGCACGTAACATCTTTGCCGGCCCTCCGAAAGACACCATCATCACCCTCCTTTTCCAGCACGTGCCGTGTGCCAGCTGTGGAAACCGCATTGGCTACCTCCGTGCCACATGAGTATTTGCTTTCGATTCTCAATTCACTATGTACACGTCAGTGAACATCCAGGTGATACCCTGGGTATGTGCGCGAGCTTATTGCTCCGGTGTTGTAGCACAAGAATGCAAGCCGGCCGCTTACAGCCATTTACTTGAACTTAAGGGGCTGTGTATCTGCTGATTGGATGAGGCGTGTCAAACGCATACAGGCTTCATGGCTGACCCCTGTTCTTGGGCTCGCTATATGTAGGGGGTGACGCAGCTCCCACACCTAACGAACCGCCGTTCTTTCTCCGATCGAGTCGTTGTTGCGAATTTGGGCGTAGTTCAGACTTCATCGGACTTGGTTCATGTTTGCTTTCTCAGGGCAAGGTTCAATAGGCAGCACTGGAATGAACGTCTGGCCACTGCCCGCGAACATTTGATGCAAACCTGGGAGAGAAAGCGGCCTTTATCAGTTATACGGGTACGCCCTCACAAGCTGTACAGGTACACTCATCTCGTCAAGTTTAAGCCAGAGTTGCATTACGTATGTATATCCACCGATTATACCGCAATACTGCCATATAGGTATAGGAGCTTTTGCTGCGCCCTACGTTTTGCCCAAGTGATTTCCGGTTTCGAGATTTTGGATGATGTCTTAGCGCATAGCTCTTCAATCAAGACGCAGGTTCAATATGCCAAGTAACGTTAGTCAACGACATACCGCAGCAAAACTGCTTCTCTCCTTTTTTTTGTTTCCTTTTTTTCCCTCGAATTATAGAACATCCACAACTGGAGATATAAGGTGACTGGGTCGTATATTCCTCACTCGCAATGTATGAGCACAACACCGAGTCTAATTGCATCAAGGTACAGGTTGGTAGTCAATCATCCATTCGCAGCGCAGCAGGAACTTGATCAATCCCTCAGTGTAGTTTGGGCGATTCCTGGGACACATCAGGCATATAGAACTGCAACGATCCCAGCCCCTCTGTGCTTACTCAGGTCCTGCAGATGCGTTGTGCCTAGGTACTCCAAGGCTTAAGCCGTGCCCACCAACCACATGGGTCCAATACTCGAGGAGCTACATTCTTCCCATCTATAGATGTTTTCCACAGTCGCATTGACCGAAAAGCTATGCGGTGGCTCTAGAATTACTCACGCCTGGCACAGGGTCAAGCTTTCCTCTCTTACAAGCATCTATATTCTAGGTACCTCTAGTGCAGCCACAAGGCGTGCACCTTTTTCTTTGTTTTCCTCTTGTCAGCGCGTAAGTCCGACTCGGCCCGGTCCAGTCTGCTCCGTGGCCCGATTGGACTAGGAGGACAGGTTCCTTGCTTGCCTGGCTTCTGCTTTGCAGGGATGCCCCGCCTTACGTTCATGCATGGAGCTTCCAATCAGGCACGCCTTATATCTTCTTCAGAACCGAGCTAACCAAGCGAGTTCAAGCAGTTCTCTGCCAAGGAACCACTTATCGTATCTCTCTTGGTAAGATCAAATGTCCCGCGCTTGTGCGTGGGTACAGCTACATCAACGGTCAATGCGAGAGCGTTATGAGAAGACCACAGCTATGCAGCGCAAGAAACAAGTTTGTCCTTATAAAGCCCAGGCATCAAGTAGTCTTCTAGCTTTAATGTCATATGTTCGAATGACATAGGCAGTGTGTGAATGAGCTTAGTAGGTGAAGCCAAGGTATCACTACTTGGGTCGCAATCGGGATACCTTGTATAACCCTGCCCGTAGGATTTGGACGTGCATGTAAAATGCATTCAGCAGCCGGCAGGTCGATCGGGGTCGAGCCCGTTCGAGCCTCCTGATCACCGATCACGCTCCATGCAGGTGGCAGCCGGCATAGACGGAACGAGCAAAGGTCGAGCCCGGTCGAGACCCCATATCACAGACCAGAGCCTGGAAATGGTAAATAGCTTGCGTGTAAGCGACTTGTACCGTCAATACGGCATATTCCCAAGGCCACTGACCCAATTCTATAAAGGGCCGATGCCTGTCCTACAAATTATCATGAGCAGCGCTGCATCACTACCTAGTCTTTGCAGTCATCGTTCTCCTCTAATATCATACGCCTGACGGGAGTCTATCACCTTGCGCCATCTGCTGCGTACTTCCCTCTATCTGCTCCATACCTACCTAGGAACCTTACCTACCTTAGGTACCCAGGCAGGTGTTCTTGTTGAAGCTCAATAAAGTACCTTGCGTGGAGAGCGCAAGGCATCACAGTTGTCGCGCTATGCCATCCTCCTCTACCAATGCGGTCTACGATGGTAGTGACAAGTAGGTTCCCTTATTACATTTGAAAACTCACCTGAGTCGCCCCATTCCTCCTGAGAGGATCTTATGTTTGAAGGAAGTTGTCAGTCTTATAAGACGCTCGGCGCTGATATTTTGATGATGCAGTGGCATCAACCATCCCAAGGCCATCAACGGCAGTAACAGCCATAGCGACGCTATCGGTCGTTTCCTAGCTGACCAGGAACAACATCGCTCTCTGCCATGCAGCGGCCCTGTTCAGCCTGCGGCGGTTGTTGAAGCTGCGGCAAAGGCCCGAATGCTGGCGAAGCTGAATGACTTCCAGCAGCGTTTTGACTCGGGAAACGAGCAACGGGCCACCTGAAGAGATGTTTGCGCACATCGTTTCTGACGCAGCTGTTTCTGGTTTAATAATGTAGGATTGAGTTCGGTTTCTTTGACAAATACACAGGGAGAGGACTATTTGGAATGTAGCAAGCTTCTACAATTGAGCAAGAGTTTATTTTCACACTTGGTTTGTAGACTCAACTTGGAGTGGGCTGTGAAGGTGGTTGTGCCGCGTCTAATGTCCATTCTGCGTGACTTGCTACTGCTGAATCGCTCAACTGCAGTCAATGCTCATCGTACAACCAGTATAAATTGGAAGAAGAGAAGCCAGCTGCTGTGTGGCATGTGCGCGCAACCAACTAAATGGTCATGGCAAGGATGGGCCGCGAAGAAACCAGTTGGAGGCATCCCGCATTGCGCGAAATCGGCGATGGGGAGGTCTAGATCTGACAAGGCAACTTGAGAAGCTCAGCCCAGCGCCTGCCTGTACGGGACTACAATTCGGTTGCCTCTCCGCGCCCCAAATGCGAATGTCCTGTCAAACGCGGGCAGGGGATCTTGTTATATGGGCATGGTGGGCAAATTCATGACAAGGGGCAGATCAGCTTTGCTGGTTTCCTGCGAGTGGTTAGCGAATCGGCAGCCTCGCCGGGCTGATTTTCCACGCGTGTAGTACTTGATTGTCTCGGGCTATTCTGCCCCGAGCCGTTACCTGCCGACGGGTAGGGCATAAAGCTTCAGGCTATGGGTCACATGGATTTGACTCGGCATATCGGGGGCATTTGGTACCTTTATTCTTGGCTTTGCGATTTGTTGTCAGCTCTTCAGCGGTAGTCACTGTTCGTCAAGTAATTCTCCTTATATAGTAATTGTTAATTGACTGCAGCATGCCGGACCTTTCAATGGTTTTTGCCTCTTGACAATTTCTTATACGAGGTAAGGCCGAGGATCTGTTAGCAAGAACCCTGTCTAGGTAACAGAAAAAATGAAAGTGACAGAGGGGAGAGCAAAGGGAAACCGGTCTCACAGCATCGATTACACAATATTCGCGATTCTGACAACGCTCACACAAGCAAGAATGTGACAAAGATATACTACCTTGGAGTCCTCCTTCCCATCTACTTACACCCGGACACATAAACCCATTCCCGGCTTCCATCGTATTGTTATTTTTTGCCGTAATACTCAGTTGACATGTATTAGATTTCCCTCCATGATTTTCGAGAATCCCTCTGTGCTCGGTCAGCTGAAATGCTAAGACTTCTATGCGCGGTAGATCGTGTTCCCAAAGACGTAGTTCTCGTATATGAGAAAATCTGAGTCAGATATATAATAGTCAAATACACAAGATACAGGCGACTTATCTCGGATGCATATGCATGTTAGTGGCTCGCGTGCAGCCCAACCACACCTGGCCTGGAGCATGCTGTAGATGTTCTTCTTCTCCAATCACGGTGCCACATAAACCAGTTACCTATACAAGGTAAGGTACACCATGGAGATATCTCCCATGGTCCCTATTCCTGCAGAATACGCCGAATACATGGACCAGAAGCTCCGGATGCTCGACTTGCTTCTATCAGCGACATGGTACAATACAAACAGACCGCACTTTATACAAACTCCGACTGGGTAGAGATTGCCGATAACACTCGCTGCACCATATGCCAGGGACCTCATGCGTCAAGTCAAATGTGAGATACATACAGTACATGCCTCCACCCGCCTGTGCTCATCGGATGAACCAGGCTTGAATGCACCAAATTCGTAAGGCGGCCGAAGTACCCCTAGTCTGATGGGTGTGGCGCAGCTCTGGCCTACCTTAAGGCTTGAACCCTAGACTAGATTGCCCCCTTCTTGTGATTCTTCGCATTCATGGGACCCAATCGAAAAGCATTGTGCTTCATACATATTCGCTTTACCCGTGGGCGCGAGGCAACAGGTTTCATGTATTGGCAGAGTAAAGCTATTCTCAACTTGTACAGCTACACTCTTACACCCTTACCTAGGTACATGGAGATGCAGGCTCGTCTTCTCATGTCCTGCTGATTATCTGCACTGTAATATTGTGTATTCTCTGGATGAAGCTTCCCACTTCACCGGACTTGCAATTGCGTGCACAACGGCTAAAGAGGGCAAAAGCTGATATAGGCCAAATTATTCACACAAAGAGAGGGAAATGAGAGAGATCTCTCTAACTACATACTTCAACCAATTGATTAGTCGTTGCGATTATTGCGATATGCAGTTCTGAACAGCGTTCTTCAGCAACCATGCACCTCTCCTCCCTTGCCTGCAGTGTTGACTGTAGAGTAGCACTACAGTAGTTACGTAGGGAGCAATCAAGGCCCTCGCATCTGTGTCGTTAGTTCAAGTTATCTAGATCGGAGCATGCTCCGCCCGCTGCGCGCCAGCTGTCATACCTACCATCGCGCGCCATGGAGGTTTCTGGTCATGGCATAGGCACTTGTAACATGGAATTTTACCATGTTACAAGGCCCTGAAAATATTTTTTGGTCTTTATGATCGTGATATAGCAAGTAAGAGGCTTGTGGGACCCATGACGAGAAAGTTCAACCATTACCAGAAACCCCTATGGCGCGCGATGGTACTTCTTCGCTGCTTCGCTATCAGTGAGGACTACCAGAGCTGACAGTACTTCTTTGGGCTTTGACAGGCGTTGCGGGTACCTGCTTGCTAGGTCTCTGCCGATAATTCCCCAGTTTCTGCGCCACGCTCGGGCGATCTTGAGGATAGCCTGGACGAGCACAACCATGAGCTCAATGATCGATGCTCTAGGGCCATGGGGATCAGGGGATCAGCAATTAGAGGGGTGCGGACACGAATGGCAACGACAGGATTCGCTGCACTGGACAAGCAGTAATATCGCACATGCATCCATCCAATCAACCATTGCCAGGGAAGCCAATAACAATCCGACAATAATTGAAACAACGCAAACACAGGTTACCTTACAGGAGGCGCCCTAGCGCATCATGCGCTTCCAGCTGCCTGAAATCAACTTTGTTCACAAACATGATGCGCAAAGTATTGAGAACCAGACTCTGCCTTTTGGGTTATTGAGCTTTTGCTCTCCTAAGAAGTATATGTACCTTTCTGTTCCATCCTTCAGCTTATTTCACGGTTCTTCCGACCACTCGCTCCCTCGCCGCGGCCTGCACCATGCCTTGTCTGCGCCAAGCACCACGATTTGATACCCTCGTCTTGCCTCTGGGTATAAAGCTGACGTTTCTTTCCACGCAACTGTTCTCCTGTTGACTGCGCGCGTGGTTCCTCGTAATATCTACAGTATACAATATATACGTGTGTTCGTGTCTCGCGATATCCCAGCTGAGAAACAGCCGTCGACTAGTACCTATCCCCCTTTATACCAGTGGCCTATCCAGCACTCTGTTCAATACGTCAATACAACCCGCATCGCAACCCAGCTTGTTCACCATGCCGCATTCTTCTACGAGTGCCGTCTATAACAGCAGCAGCCTCAAGTAGGTCCTTTCAAGGAAACAACAGCCCCCCTCCCTCTGTTGTGTTTTGTGTGAACCAACACAGCTTTGTTCCTTGTTTATTGTAGTCTGCTTTACTGTAGGTATAGTGCTGATGGACTTTTTATATGTTCTCTACAGTGGCCCAGTGCAACCCCACGCCCAAGATAGCCACGCCACCAGCCACACCATCCTCATTGATCGTTTCATTCACGACCCAGACCAGCGTCGCCCACCGGCATTCAGCACTGTCCAATCCGCAGCCGAAGCCGAAGCTGCAGAGAAGGCCAGAATCGCGGCTCAGCTCCGTGCTTTCGAGCAGCAGTTTGGCTCCCACAGCGAATCGCCCAACGAAGCACAGGCTAAATGATGCACGTTCAGAGTCTGCGCACATCAGCTTCGCGGCAGCGGCTCAGGCCTAGAGCACGCACACCCTCTGACGGCATTGCATGCAAGGCGACTGGGGGACATTGACGGATACATGTGGAGCGGGGCGCACGTCGTTTGGATGGCTGAGAGGCAAATGTACTTGTATTGTCTCGCGCACACAACTGTGCGACTTTCGCATGATACCGCATCCTAGCTGAGAATTAATGAGAGAAAAACGGCCATTGACGGAATTTTTGGATGAGACTTCCAGGTGGCTTCCATGTGCATGGATGTGCATGGATGTGCATGGATTTACATGTACCCTTGCTTGTGATTGGCGTCGGCTTGGTGTACTGTGGCTGCGGCTCCTCAAGCAATTGCTACCATAGTCACCGGGTGCCTTACTCAGGTCATCACCTTACCTGCCGTACCAAGGAACATGAATTGGGCCCCAATTCCGGGGTTGCCTCGCTACCCAACCCTGTTCGACTGCACGGAGTACCAGAAGTATTACGTCCAGACATACACGAGTGCCTTTTCATCCCTTACTCCCTCCGTCTGCCTCGCCACGCCCCGCCCAGAGGCTCTAGCAGCGTCTTAGTAAACGTGCCATTACATACAAACGGAGATCAGATCCTCCTGGGACATCTTTCAGGGCATAACGAATCGGCAAGGGGCCAGGGGTGGGGCTGTCCGCCTCATCCACAAAGAACGTGGACACTAGATGTAACCCTTGCGCACACCCGAATGAGGTGCGAGCGAATGTGATGTTCTACCACAGAAGTCCGAGAAAGGTTGACAATGCCCACATGGCAAAGGCTGTACGTAAGTGCCTCCTATAAACCTCAACCCCTATAACGCTGTGATGCATGATCTCGTCGCTCAATCTCATATCATTGTAAGTTTCTTTGTGTTGCCGAGTTTGCGTTGACTTAGAGGTCTCTCCCGGTAAGGTACATACCTTAGGTTAGAGAACAAGCTGACCCATAAGAGGTAAGTACATCTTTAAGGGTACGGCCCCATATTCCCGGGAGCGCTCCGACCCGTGCCCACTTACCGCATAGCTCCCGACCCGACTATCGCTAGGTAGTCCATGCAAAAAGCTGACTCAAAAGCGCAACGAATCGAGTTCGGTCGTTGATTTACCGCATGCCCAAAAAAAACTGCGCAAATCCAGGGTAACTCCTCATGCCATGTTCACGATCCTTCCGGCTACTGTACTCCCCGCCGCGGCCCGTCGCATGCTGAGCTGTGCGATGTCTGAATGGGGGCTTTAGGCAAGTAGGTAGACCACAGCATGTACTACATCAATATCTACAAACTTTCGATGTATCGTTGGTCAATACATATATGAACAAAGAAAGGAGCTATTATATGATCTATACGACCTTTAATTCACAAAGCCGACTGAGTGAATGGATCAATGCTACTGAGGACCTATGAATCCAAGAAGAAAGCAAGGGAGCGCCCGATATCGACAGGGTATCAGTGTATCCTCCACGGATGTGTTGCCTCGTGAGTTTCTGGCATCTGGCAATAACGCCTACTTACCAAATCCGTAGACCCAATGATCCTCGTCAATCCGCAATCAGGAGTACACGTCAATTGACGTCGAAACCTTCCGAAGCGGTGCGTCCATTCAGTTGCCTCTTGTGCCCCTCTCTACAGCGTCCCCCTGTCCCGGGGACATCTCCGTCGTGTGACACGGCCAGGCGTCTGAAGGAAGACTTGCTGCAACCCCCCTAAGCTATGTTGCCGAGAGAATGAATGCACTGCTGAGTAAGTTGAACAGAAGCTCAACTGCCAGGCGGCCGTTTAGGCGGCCAGGATTCGACTGCCCACAAAGTATCTCGCTGTCAGACCCAATCTCTCAGCTTTCTCCGTACATGCAGCTTGCTAATGCTGGCAAAAAAAGATGGTACCTTGTAAAAAACCATCAGTATCAAGAGACCGCCGTCCGAATAAAGATGCATGTACTTCGTCTTCCTACTTATCCAATAACTTCCTCAGACTGTACGCGCAAAGATTCAGGTGGATATCTCTTCACTACGTGTTCTTACAAGGTCGCGTGGGCTGTATGTACATCTGTCACTCCTGCATCTGTTGTGCCTAATCTGACAAGTGGGTATAGGAAAAACCGGGAATTCGCAAAGGATCAGCACATAACGTCATAACATATACATCACAACACTAACATCACCACCTTTTTCTATATAAATTTAAGCTGCGTATTTAACCTATCTTCCCTTACCTAGCTAATAGTCTTTTACTAGGATAAATGCACTATAGCCTGGCAAGCTAAGGTATACTACTATTATTATAATACTTTAAGAAAGGCCTAAGTTAAGGGCGCTGTTATATTTATATAACTTTAGTAATGCTGCTATAGTTATTCCTTTAGCTATGCTAATATTTTTAAAGCTTATAATATTAGCAAGACCTGCAGCTATAAGATTATAAAGTTATTTAATTAGACCTTTTATAATAAATATAAAAAAACCTACAGCTAAAAGAAGATCCTTATAAATAAAGACTTAAATAAGGTAGAAAAGCTACTTTAGTTTAAAGGCTTTAAGGCTTGCTATCTAACCTATTTTTAGCTGCTTCCTACTGCTAGTATAAATAAAAAAGTTAGTGTTTAAATAATTAAAAAGGCCCTTAGCATTTAAAACTAGAGGAAGTATATAGCCTGCTCTTAGTCTTAGGTTTTTTATTATTATACTAAGTAATAAGTAGAGTTTATATATAAGTTTTTTAAGATAAGGCTAGTTAAAAAGGACTATTATAATATTATCTATTTTAATAAGTAGCATATGTTTTATAGTAATAACTATATAGTCTATATCCTTAAAAAGCTAGGCAAGAGGTATTGCCTTAACTATTTATATAAGCGGCTAAGCCTAAAGTTAATAAAAGAATGCTTTAATGCCTACTTTTAGGGTGCTATTAGGTATAACTTTAAGAGCGACCTTTATAAATACTAGATCTTTTTTAATAATAATAATAAGATAACTATAAGCTATTATTATAACTAGATTTTTAGTAAAGTAGTTAAGCTATAGCTTAATTAAGGGATAGACTTTATCCTAAAAAAAGATTATAATTTTAGCTACTAGTTATAGCTTATTAAAGCTTATAAAAAAAAAGAAGGCATTTATTATTTTTATAATGCCTTAGGCAGCCTAGATTTATTACTAATTAAAAATATATAGTATATTTTAGCTAACTTTATTTAAAGCTTCCCTTATAGTAATAGGAAAGAGCTAGTAGCTAATATATAAGAAGCTTAAGGAAATATAGACTAGAAGACTATTAATAATCTAATAGATACTATGCTAGACTAATTAAAAGCTATACTAGAACTAGAAGGATAGATGACTGGGTATTAGGTTAGAAAATGCGTATATTTTGGTGTTGTGTGTACTTATTTATTTTGCGGTCCCTATTTTTCCTATACCCACTTGTCTGATTAACCCCACCGTACAAAGGCTAGGAGTCCCAAAATCGCCACAACCTAAAAACAGTGGTGTCTCTCCTTACAGGCGCAGTGGTGGTGTCATACTATTGTACAGGTCATGGACGCTCGCCTCGCTTGTCATTGGGATCCCACTAACCCAAAGCATAAGCATCAACAAGTCATTTTACATGTATGTCGTGCTACATGTTCCCGCGCTGGACCCGGAATATGGGTAGATGTGATAGGAGTGCATGGCCCACTATGGGACAATGTGCTAGGAGTGCATGGCCCAGAAGCTCAATATTGTCGCCTTGTCGTTTATCCTTCTGAATGCCCGTCTTCATAGGTCAATTGCAACCCCAGCACTTCCGCCCCCCCTTGTCTGCACCACTCGACTAACTGTTTGTGTCCAACACCTAGGCCATTTGGTCTAATGGTGGTCTCGACTGGTTGATCTGCTGCAGCTGCTCATCAGACGAGTTATCTATTAACGAGGTCGGAAGTCAAACTGGTTACCACTGCATATGTTCCGACCAGGGTATTTGGACAAGGATCTGAGCTGACTGCGCCATCTTGACAGACCCGGCCTATACCTGTTTGCGACTTCGTATACCCCAAGTGGCGTTCCCTTCCCCCCAGAAGACGGATGCCTTGTATACTTTCGCATCTCTGTTCTCGCATCTCCGTTGACATTGGATCAATACCGCTTGTTGGAAGGCTTTGTAGCGCTGGACGCGCACCACAGAGGGCAACGCTGTGCGAAAGTGTTTTGCCTTGTCAAAGGACCGCTGCGAGAATGCTGTCTCTGGCGACCTATATAAGCTACCATACGTCCACACTTATCACCGCGACATATCAGCGGTGTTTGCCATCACTTCTCTTGTGGTTGACTTGGTCATTATCTGTATCGCAAGACGTGCTTTCAAGCTTACAGGTAGAAATATCCGTCAATTATTTGCTGGCTTAATGCGACATAGGCCGTCTTTGCTTCTCAACTCGCCGTCCTTGCTTCTCAACTCGCCGTCCTTGCTTCTCAACCCGATTCTACCAACCTCACACTACCAAAGCATCGCAAGAAATCACATTTCTCTTATTCAAAATGCCAGACTCATCCAACAATGCCGTCTATAATGGCAGCACCAAGTAGGTTGTCTCGTAGATAGATTTTTTCCCCTCCTCTCTCCTTCTGTATTCCATGTCCAAAATGGTAAAGTCGACGTGTGTGCAACACATCATTAGCACACACAGAGACGCCGATGAATTCCATCTGATTACTCTACAGTGACCAGGCCCAAACCCCCGCCTCGGACCGCCCCTCCAACCACAGCTTCGCCATGGGTCGCTATCTCGTCGATGCAGAACAAACCCGCCCCCTAGGGCTCAGCACGGTTCAGTCTGCAGCAGAGGCAGAAGCCGCTGCGAAAGCTCGCATGCTCGCCAAGCTGCAGGCTTTCGAGCAGCAATTTCAGCCCTAACTCTGAACACAATGCCGATTGCGTGTAGCTTTCCATAAAGTCTGAGCACGTCATGTTCGCTGCAAGGAATTTTGAGCTTGAGAGTACAGGTTTACGGCCATACTGGATGGGAACGAAAACATGATCTTTGACAGGTGCATGCACGGCGCGCCTTGTTGTTGGCGGAGCGCATTACTGGGAAGCGAATGGATTGACTCGAGGTAGCTTTGGATAAAAGAAAATACATACAAGTCCTGTTTCTTGTTGCGTAACCTCCTGTTCCTTGTTGTGTAACGTCCTGTCTCTCACAATTTTGTTGCGTAACTTGACGGTTGTTGCGCTCACTCACGCAGAATCCAACTGGAGGGAAGCAGACTGCGTGGATGCCTGGCGAAGCGCCGTAAGAAAAATAATGCCTTGAGTTCCCTCTTGTAAGCTCTTGGCTCATGATAGGTGAAGGGAGCAAATGTGGCTTGCTATCACCCACCAATCATCCCAGTTGCGTGGTCCTGCCTCATCGTCGCATGTAAGTGGAGAAGCAAACATCACCATCACGACCAGCCCTACCTAACATAACTCGTACAGCATAGTCTTGGATCGCCACACCCCAACATGGCACAGCATGGTGGGCTTCCGGGCAGAGCAGGGGTCACCACACATGGAGCTGCAGGGCTTTTCGCGGATATTTACGAGCCGGTCGTTTCTCTGGTATCCCGGCAAGTGATAAAGGGCGACGTTGCATTAGCCTTTGGACCGATCGCCGCGCCAAGTGGACATGACTTACGGCACAAACCCGTCCCGAGGAATGGGATCCCCTCTTAACCCTTTTCACCCCTCCCCTGTCTGTCATTCATAAGGCTTCTCACTAGACGCACGCAGCTGACGTCTCCCAGCAAGTGGCGAATGCGTACCCCGTCTTGCCCGTACAGCATGGCACTTGATTTCATCCAAGTGAATCTACATACCTGTGCGGGCTGTGGTCGGTTCTCTCCTGCAATTAAGCGCCCATCGATGAGTTCAGTGCTGCTATCGCCAAAGGGCAGCCCGTGGGTTGCGCAACAGATCAGTCACGGGCCATGCTCTCAACGCACATCCCTACAAACCCACGAAAGGCTACAGATTCATCAAAAGGCAACCATCAATCAAGAAACTCACCACGCCAAATGATACATCACGCAGTGCCTCGCACCGCGTATGCGAGCAGGCCTACATATCTACCTGCATACATGCACTTACCGTTGTGTCCAATCGCTTATACTACTTGTCTCCAATTATGCCCCCTGCTTTTACCCTGCTTAAGCAAGTGTGTGCTGAGTATGCTGCAAGTATCACACGCGCAAGACGCCCATGGACAGAATTGATCGGAACCACGCACCCAGTTGGTCAACAGGCCGGAGTGTATACATACTAGATATACAAGGACTCTCTTCTGGCCAATCACTTCGACCGAGATTTCAACGACCTCCAGGGAGTATCTCAATCATGCCATTTCAAATCCTTGTTTGATTGTGTATGGCTGCGTAGGTACATGTAGCTGTTGAACCACATATTATTATCCCATGCACATGCGGCCTCTCGGACTGCCACCGGCCGACCAAAGGTGTGGCATCTCTCTACCCAATCACTAATCAGAGTAATAGATGAAGTTGTACCCCATTGGTAAATTCTCAGAGGAGATAAATACTCTGTATAGAGGCAAGGAAAGGCAAAAAAAAGCACCCCACCGCAGGAGACATGCGTAGAGTCCTGAGCGAGGAGGTGGTACCCTGGCAGAATGTCTCCACAAGATAGGTATATCCCATGCCAAACAAAAAAGCACCTTGTTTCTACTGTATCCTCGAAATACTACATGTGTGGACTCCCAAACTGCTGGGGCTGTCACGAGGCACACTCACATACCTTTGCTTGACTGCCTTGCCGTGGCTTCGGTGCTAAGGCGAGTGTGCGCGGGTCCATCCCTCACCCCCTTTTGCGTCCGCAGCCTCAATCCCGAGCCTGGGCATCTCATCCCTTGATTTTTACTGTCCGTCCTCCAGTTCGGAATGTGACGACCACTGCATGATGCCGCCGTTGCAGCCGCATTGAACCAATCAATACCAATTGCTGCCCACAAGCAAAGAAATTACACGTGTGTACACATCTCGGCTTCCTCCCTAGCTTCAATGTCGGGCACCTTTACGTCAGCCACCTGTGCATCCATGATTCGACGCCAAGCTCACCTATTGTAGGGCTGAAGATTCATTTTTTGCCATCAAAGCAACAGTCAGGCAACTCAACGAGGGTCCTCTGACTGACGAGGCCGTCCTCATGCCCCCAGCAGACAGGCGTCAGATCTGCTCGGACTCGCCAATTGCGCCTCATCAGCCTCCTCCCAACATGAGTCAATGCTTCTTCATTGGCCTACTTTTGGCCTTATCCACCGTGGCACTCACCGCAAGCGAGTCTCGGGTGTTTTCTGAAGATCGAAAGCCGTGGCGGCAGCTATTCGGCCCCTAATTCATAAGGCGCCGAATCTTGTCTTCTACCTTCACATTAAACGAATCGCCGAATTGCGCGATGCCTTGACTCCCAGAGAGACCAGACGAGTCTGGAATAGTCACGTCCTCTTATGCCCAAGTAGGTGTAAAGAGAAGCCATCGACACCGTTTGGTATAAGCAGGTTAAGGTTATTAAGGTTATCTCGGAGACGGAGCAAATCGGCAACTTGATTCAAGCCACCGCCAGTAGCTCAGGAAACTGGCCGAAAAGATACAGACGATGTGAGAAGAATGGCTTCGCTTCCACGAGTTCGTTGGGGAAAATTCCAAGATGTTCCAACTGCCATATGGCTGACCTTCTCACATATAAATTGGCCGCTTCCCTCGCAGTCGAACCGAAATGCATCTCACTCACTTACAATTTCTCACTTGAAACCCTCACCTACGACCTTCACTTACAACCTTCATCAAAATGTTCAAGAAGATCGTCAAGTGGCTCGGTTTCGGAAAGAGATACCCTCCACTTCCCGTCGAGTACGCAATCACACACACCCGCACCTATCATGAGTGAAATCCTCTAACAGCAAGCCAGCGACTACGTGCCGGTCTCTGACCCCATCGCCAGGCACGGTGGGACTCGACCCACGCAAACGGCTCCTCGGCCTGCTCCCCAGGCGAAAAAGCCACGGCGGGGAGCGCGGGCGGATGTCGCCAGAGCCAGTCGTCGTGCCACCTGACTTCTTGGAACTGGAGTTAGGGGACGAATATGGTCTGGAGCTCGTCGTGGACGGTGTGAGGAACTTTCTTTGGAGGGGTTTGGTAGCAATGAGTGGTCATAGGGCAATGGGGTCTGCGTTGGAAACTTTAGAGAAACGTTCGCGAGGACATGCACGGAGAGACCTTTGACGGAGTTTGGCGGAAATGGTTGAATCTCCTACGAGGTTATGGCGACAAGCTGAACAATGGAGTTTCGGGTTTCAATCTCTTTCACAAGGTTTCGTCCAATCGCAATGACGGAGCAAAAGGCAACATTTGGGCAGCGACAGACGCGGGCTGCCTGTTGATCTCTCTGCGCCATGACCATCCCGCCTTACGCAGCGCATCTTCTCACCCATCAAGGCAAGGCATTCTTCACTCAACAATGTTGCCTTGTTGGGGATATCTGCCAGAGCAGTTTCTGGCCAAGGCAGATTGATGTATAGAGTGAACCGCCTGACCATTGCAACCCAGCCGTATTAGCTAGACAGCTCAGCTACGCTTGTTGATGCTGCCCCTCAGAGCAGCCAATACAGAAGTGTTACCAAGCATAAAGACAATTTCCAAATAAATATGAATGTGGCAAAACCCGGATATTAGTGCCGATATGTATGGCCCAAACCTTTGAACTGTTTGTCAACACTCTCCAGCTCCCAGTCAAGTCGAGGATGCGTAGAATGAACACACCTGCATCACAAAGAGACCGAGTGATGTGGCAGCAATATCGCATGCATACGTAGCCGTCACATCAATTTTGCTCGGCTGCCTTCCCATCTGACTCTCTCATTCGATGATGCAATGATCAATTATCTTCTTTCTCTACTGCCGCGTCGGCCAGTTACCCCTGTCTCTTGTTCGCTCAAGCCATTTGCTTGCACCTCCGACATGCTCCGATCGTCAGCCTGTGATAATAGAAGCAATATGCGCACGGCAAGTCGAACGGCGAGAACAGCCAAAACCATCGTCTCTGATAAGCAAGTACCGAGGAACTGGAAATCTTCTCGTGTGGAAACAATACCTATATCCACACACCTTATAAGCGTCGCAGCAGTAACAACCGGCGTAGGGGCTCGACCTTTTCAAGACTGCCTGCATGCGGTCACCGTGATCGCTGCAGAGCCTCAGAGCCTCAATCTATTATTAGCAGCCAATCGCCACCGCGAATCGACTTCAGACCAGTGAAATTGCTGCGACCCTGCCACGCACAGTCTTGGAGCCCTCTCCGGCAATTTTGTTCATCCTCTCCCTTTAGCTGACTTGTGTCGTTCGCGTTAGGGGGGAGCAGTGGAAGCGAGCTCCGATGCCGTGCTTTGAGCCGAGCGCTTCGATTGAGCTCTATGCTCGTCTGACGACGTCCGGTCCCATACTACCAAGGGCTTTTGCGTCAACCGTCAACCGCAACATTGTTCCAGCGTTAGCAGCTCCAGTGTTTGCCTCGTGTCGGTAATCTGCAACCGTCGCTTCCAAATACCTCCTTAGAACCTAATCAGCGAACCCAGTATGTCTCGGATCGTTTATCGTATCACTCCTGATTCTCGGCGGTTAGGCGTGGCAAATTAGCCTCCTTTGATCGTTCTGCTTTGGCCATCATCATCTCAACCCTGGCTGTCGTGTCATACGTGACGAGGCTCCAATATCGGGATGGCTGTCTGTTTACATTAGCGCAGGCCACTTCCTTGGCCAAAACGACAGCTGTCAGTGTTTGACTCGCCGAAGGGAAAGGCAGACAAGGCAAACACACGCCATATTGTAGGATGCTCCCTTTAGTAGCCGCCTAAGAAGCCAGGGATAGGGGTTGTTGCCTCCTGCATGTCTTTGCCGTCTTCTGTAAAAAGCGACGCCCTGGGTTCCGTGACGACATACGAAAGGACGTTCTGGCGGTGGAATCAGCGCTGTTCGCAGGGCGTAACTCGTAATGAGTAACTCGTAAGGCATGTCGCATTGCGCGCATCGAGTGTGTCGTGATCCATGCATCGCACAATCCCATCACTGTCGGCTCCCCTCAGCTCGTCGGGACCTCCAGTTCACTCCTCCACGCCCCCAGACCCCATAGAACTTACACCATCTGCCATTCTTCGTTGCTTGTCATGATATTTTTCTTTCCTTTGGCGGAGTTCGGCGGCGCGTAAGTCCATCAGGGGTAAAAATTGGAATCTCCGAGCGGTAAGGGATGTGATTTTCATAGCAGGCTGTTGAGATAGAATGAAGAAAATAATTGAATTTCTGATTACAGCCAACATCAGGCATATGAGTGTGGAAATAGTGCGGGAGTCTGCCTAAAGATGCAACAATGGCAGGGCAAGATGCGAGAGATAACTGAACCCCGCCCGGTGACATACCATATATTTATTTCAAATCATCCATTCAGCCGCTATTGTCTTGCAGATTATCTGCTATTTAACCACTGTTGCGTCTGGTTTGTTTGACACCCAGCCCCTCATCCATTGCCCCCCTAAACTCCTAAGCCCCGAGCCTCGTCCTGTCCAAAAAGGGAAGATATGAAAGCTTTCAGAGTGGCGGGGTGAACTTTTGCAGACAGCTCAACACCTAGTCGAGAGCATTGGGCATACAATGAGATTATTTCAACAGCAATCGGTGAGTTTCTGGACCGATATGCTGCAGGGGCGTCATGTGGCCATCCTGCCTTTCAGCTACATCAGATTTGAGGTGACCTAAGGATGATGAATGTCAGCATTCATTGTGGCCGAGAACCTCTCGCTGAATGCCAAGTTTAATTGCGCCATAAAGGCAGCAGATGCCTCGTAGGCACCAGACTGCCTGGGCGCGGCAAAGCCACAAGCCCTGACCTATAACTTCATCGCATTTCCAGCTGCCTGTTGCCTTGCACAGAGCTGAACAACTAGTGATTCTTTTTCTCGGCCTCTCTTTTGGGCCCTTGCAGGGGACCGCTTCGTTCACGTTGCCTTTTGGTTCAGTACACTCATCTGGCCTCTGTTCTCCTCACGATCAATTACGGGAAGCACACACGCTGGTACCTCCGAAATCCAATGGGCCATCCGCTGGTCCACCCAACCGGAAGATCTTCCACACGTTCAAGGAAGCGCGAATAGCCCGCAGTAGAATCTACTGGTGGCCAGCGTTGGTGACTTCAGAAGCCCAGCCCGTGGTCCCGTCTCGAACAGCACGACAAACCTGCCAAAACTTTGGCACCTCTCAGGCCAGCGACACCGACTAGATCAGTTGTGCTCTACTTGATACTCATGCTTCGGCCGATGCTGTAAAGTCATTGGGAGATGGAAGTGGGCAAGCTTCTTCAGCGCTGGTTGACTTACAGCCCCTGAAATGCTTCTCGGGCCCCACTGTCTGACTCCAGCTTCGTCGACTGGCACGAGGCCAGCCTCTCGGTGAGGCTCGAGCCGGCACTACAGTGTCTCACTTCTTCACTCAAGGCATTTTGATCTGCGCAAGGCCTTCAAGGGAACCCCTGCATATGCAGTGTGATGGAGACGTCGGGATACACCTGCGCTTGCGACTTCGCCGACCCAGGGGCGACTCTGGACGACCATTGCCGGACGAGAAACATCTAACGGAGACTTCGGTCTTCAACCCTCATTGGCCTTCTCGTGCATTTGTCCCCTCCCAAGGCTTGAGCTGTTAAGGGCTTTTAACAAGGAGATGCATACAATACGGGATCTGCGTGGTTTTTCACCTACACAACACCGAATTCAATCATTAATCCTCTCATCTGCCGGCTCTTAGTGGCTTGGTGGAAAAGCTCTCCTGGCCCTAGATGCCTCTGAGCTTTTTGCGTGTACTGTATTACTGCTCTGTGAATATGAATATTCGGAATGCTTTGCCGCCTGAACCACTAAGTCGATGTGATACTGTGAAGCTCGACCGTTTCATGTTAGAATGTCGGTCATATCTTTCAAGTTATCTCGTTCTATGCCCTCGTCGTTTACGGCGCCGTCTAAGACGGCGCAAGCTTTGTCGAGCACACGAGCGGATCACGTAGGTTGCGGATACCCACGTTGCTTGTTACGCTGGATGTTTCCTCACAGCCTTTGCCCCGCTGCCATGTAAAAGGAGGGCACCCATTAAGCAGAATTAGTGCGTCATTGTAGCAGACAGAGATCGGTATTCGCTGGAAGGATGGATTTATACAGCTCTACGGTAACTGAATCGAGCAATAAACTGCCATCAGGCCCCTAGGATTCTGATGAAATTCAATTCATGCGACACAATAGCTCGCAACCTCACAGACAACAGCGGCATATTATAGCGCTATGATACTTGGGCCAAGGGGGCTATTCGAGTTCTGTGATCATGAATTTTCTCCGCCTCGGCTCCGAGTCTAAATAAGTCGTACAAGACATGAAGAGACCATATGAATAGGACCACGCACCGCCAGCAGCTGTAGTCTCGGCAGTAAGCCGCAAGGTAGGTCCGACTCCTAACATCGCGGGCCTCCTTTCGGCTCCTTTCCGGAAAGGGGGCCAAATGGATTTGCGTCTTGTATCCCCTGGCCATCATGCAGCACTGGATTAACCAGAACCTGTTTTGACAATGCTTACGTTCAATCCTTGGGCATTATGTGCAGATGTCGGAAGCTCCTCATGCAGTTGCATGCCTTCCGGATTGAGTATGAAGGCGCGCGACTTACAGGATGCCAGACGTAACTAAGCTACGATACTTACTGATCGCAGAGACTGGCTTCCTTGGATGAACCTACCTCAGGCGTGTGCCTGACGGTGATGCATACCTATATTTACAAGGCTTGGTGGGTATAAAAGGTCTCTATATCTCATTCATCCAAGTCTTTACCCGTATCATGAGCGTCACTTGGTTCAACGAGGCCTGACTACGTTGCACTTGCAGATTGCACACTCAACCCACATCCCCCTCCCCCAACTTTTACCAGCAACCAAGTCACCTTCTCAATGTCTTCGCGCAGCGCCAACTTCTACGGCAATTCCAGGTGTGAAACCCTACTATACACAACTCGTGCATCATAAACGACAATTTCTTGACTTCCTGCTCCCATCTGTTACCGCACGACTTATCAAAGTATAACATATGCTGATGAGATGCAGGGACAATGCCACACGCGGTGCTCAGTCAGCTGCTTTCGGTGCCATCACCAACTGCCCAACCTACAGCATAGATCGCTTTGTCCTCGGCCAGCCTCACTCGCGCCCTCCGCCTGGGTTGAGTCATACTGAAGCCAAAGTCAAGGCGGTAGCAGAGTCAGAAGCCCGCGCCTCTGCTATGATACGCGAGTTTGATACGCGCTTCGACAATGCTCGTTAATTCTCGAGCGCATGGTGCTTCTGTCGATCTGTGTCGTTCTGCATGTGGGTGCCGCCATTCGGGCACCAACTCTGGACCTGCGCTATAGGGGGGGCCAACAGCGGGAGGGACGAGCCGATCCCTGATTCAAAGTCTTAAAAGGCTGGGTACTCCATTGATCTTTCCGTGGTCACCGGGTAAACCATCGGGGATGCCCGAGAAGTTCTGGAGAGGCAAAGAAGGAGGGGGAGGGCGAGAGCGGGTGGGAAACCGACACGCATCTGCCGAGCCAACGGAGTAGCTGTTGGTTCCAACGATGAGGACGATGAGGCTGAAGGAACGGAATCAATGGCGATAAGAGAGGGTGAGACCAGTCTTAGATGACGGCAAAGGATGCATGCATTGCTCATTGATTGGCGGACGAGGCAACAGGCAGCAGAATAAGTAGAAACCTAAGTGGTCCAAATCTACCCATGTGTTCCAATCTGATCGCGAATCAATGTAAATGGCAAGAAATATATTGATCTAAGTGCATGCTGATCAGGCAATGTATGGAAGCATCGCAAGGATCAAGGCCAGTGACGAGTATATCCTCCATATACTGAAGTTGTAACCTCTTCTGCAACGATTAGATAAGCGTAATTGGTTTAGTGGTAAAATTCTCCGTTGCCATCCGCAACGTCGGGGAGCCCTGGGTTCGATTCCCAGATTACGCATCTGATTTTCTTTTTCTTTGTCATTTTTTCAGATGATTCTGTCTCTTTCTGGCCCATCTTCCATTTCTTTTGCGACGGCTGTCTTCTTCTGCTGCAATAGTGATGATGTCTTGAAACCTGGTGGACAGAGGCTATCCTATTACGTGCCCAATTATCGCCGGCAGATGCCACCTGTACAAGCATCCATCGCCCACAGCCTCAGCACTAACCGCAGCCGGCCCCTCCCTATCTTACATTTACGAAGCATCCAACAATTTTTCTGAGCAGGAGGCGAACCCTCACTACCCAGGTACTGTATGCTGGATTCCATCCCAAAGCTCCGTCATTGATTCCGGAGTATCAGTTCCTCGTTACAGGTAGTGCGGAATGATAAATCCTTGAGGTCATAAGTCAAGTTGCACAAGTCCCAGGCCAATTGGTCCTCTACCTTATCGCGTAGCACACAAAGGTACGTTTGTACAAAGCTCCTGAACCACCCGACCCCGACTTGCTGAACCAAAGTCTCACAGCCGTCCTCTCACAAGACAAGCTGGCTATAATCACACATGTTTCGGTACTCCCGCCCCAAGTTCCTCAAATACTTCCCCATCCCTCGTACAATCGTACAATGCCTTACCTTACGCCAGCCAGGCATCATTCGGCACGAACAAACGCACTCGCTCCACCCCGCTACGGCCTCCGGTTCCGAAGCTACAGGTACTTAGACTAAAAGCCAGCCAATCACCGTCCGCACCCCTGCCCAACTGGGAAGTAGGTAGGTAGTGTAAACTCGGAAGCACACCCCCCCTACTTTACCGTTGAGCCAGTTTATCTATCTCCAGCTTCGTGAGAGCTACGACGATTTTCTACCACATAGGGCCGCCGTCGCTCATATTAGTTTACAATACGACGCCCTTTTCCAGAACACAATATATTCAGGACATGAAGTGATCGAGTGGCATTTCGTCTTACTCAATGTCGTCTTGGACAGTTGAATATCCCTGTGCGTATAAGAAACACCACAAATTTCATTCCAAGTATAACACCTTCTCCCACAGCCGCATCCCAGGTGCACCATTGACGAAGAGCCCAATATCTCCCCCCTCTTACCATTTCGACCATTACCAAAGAAAAATCTGAAAAGCCAATCTTTTTGCCTCATTATTCACCAATCCATGATTGCCCACAAGCCAAGCCCCTTATAGCAGCCCATTCTCATCACACCAAGTGTCAGTAAACATCCACACTTCCAGTAAAACACATTAAAACAGCGTTGACCTTCTAACAAGTAAAAGTATTATTGGCGCTGCAATAAAGAACCCTCAAATGTATTTACACCCCATCCACTGCCATTGCTGCATCGACCTTCACCTGACGAGGGGGGCATCGTATGACTCCAGCCCTATTAATTGCACCTCCAATGTCCGTGCTTTCCAACGTTCATGTCACAGACACGGGGTTGTCATACTTGCCCAGCAAGACTTTTCCTCAAATAGCACTCAACAACGCCTCTAAGCCAGAAGGCATAGTCTTTTTTTTCCCGGGGTCTCTACAAGCACCATCCTCACCGCCTCATCCGCGTACCCATTTCAAGCACCCTCTCACTGCATTCACATAGACAGCACGACCAAAGTTCAGCAGTTATCACTCATCATACCTACCTCATGATGGTTACTGAAAGTACACCAGTGGTATATTACCTGTTTCAGCAACAGGGATGCACAGAAACCAATAAATGGCCCCAAAGCGCACAACCCTCTTTACGTCGCCATCCAGGAACAGCACCCCTTCTCTCGCTCTGAACTAAGTTACCAGTTAGGAAACCGATGCTGTAAGGAGAGGGGAAAGGGGGGGATACATTAGTCGAGAGCACCTTAATTGCCCCATCCACCAAGCAACTTCTCCAACGCAATCTCGCACAGGCGCATAGAGGCAACAATACGACCTGTGAGTATCTGACTAACCAAATCAGGAGCAACGAAAGCATCAAGAAGTCACACAAGAAAAAGACGCCTTTCTACATGGTCTATCACGACGGTATGCCCCATTCTATCTCAATGTGTCCCGCACTCATCTCTAAGACAGAAAGGCGCGAGCCAAACCCGCATATCAACGCGCCAAGAAACCACAGCTCGGCCATCATCCTAGGGACCATACGGAAGAGCCCAGGTCAAACAACACCAAGTGACTGCAGAAGAGGCACTTGGATCAAAGGTATAGAGAAACCAGAAAGCCACCACAGAAAGACAGCAACGCCAAAACGAAAAAAGGCACGCTCACTCAACCTTGACCCTCCCCTTGACCCTCCACTCCTCCCAAAACGACGGACTCTGCTGCGCCCTCGCCGGCCCGCTCAGCCACGCCCTGCACGCCAGGTACTTGGCGTACTCCTTGGGCTCGGACGGGATGTGCGCGTCGCAGACGTCGAGCAAACTCTTGTCATCCGAGTTTCGCACATCCACGTTGGCCCCCGCCATGACCAGCGCCTTGGCAGCGAGCTTTCGGTGGAAGCGCACGGCAACGTGCAGCGCCGTCTCGCCCTTCTTGTTCCGCGCGTTGACGTCGGCGCCCTTGGAGACCAGGAGCTGCAGGATGGCTGGCCCAATCTTGTACTCGTCCTCCTCCGGCAGCGCCGCGACAAAGGCCATGAGAGGCGTGTTGCCAAACATGTTCCTGTGGTTTGGATCTTGCCCGGCATCAAGCAACGTCTGCAGCGTCTCGTATCGGAATCGCAGCTTGTGCTCCGACGAGTCCACTGCATCCTGATGGCTTGGAACGCCGATTTCCCCTGTTTCCAAGGGGATGTCCAAGTCGTGCCTCTCTGCTAAGCTTCCCACGCTCAGCGGCGCCATGGCAAGGCAGTGGAGGCCATTGTTGCCACACCGGTCCTCATGGAAGGGGTTGAGCATCGACACCCTGATGTTCTGCAACAGCTGACTCTCTTGCGATATCGCCGGATAATCGCTCCGCCCAGGGTCCATGGCGCGGTCCGGTACTCTGCTGGGATCGATCCCTAATACACGCTCCCTCACAGCACTGAAGTGAACCGGCTGCTCCGTCATACAAGGCCCGATCGGTGGTATGAATCCAAACGCATCGCGTTGGAGATACTCACGAGGATCAAGCCCATGTAGGCACCTCGTGTGCACCGTCTTGCCCAGCATGGTGAGGGAGTGCAAGGAGGAGCGGCCAAAGCAGTCCTTCGCGAGCATGTTGAAACCCGAAGCCCGTGCGGCTTCGATGAGTTGTGACAAGCCTGTGTCACTCAATTCATCTTCATCATCCCGGATAAGGTGCATAAACGTCTGCCCGGCGGTGTTCTGAACATTGACGATGCTGGCAGCAGCGCCGCTGCTGAGAACCGCATACAGCGCTTGGAACTGTCCGTGGGCGGCCATGAAATGCAGCACGGTGTGTTGATGGCAGTCGCGCCGATGTATATCGTCCTGGGACAAAGGCGCCAAGGGAAGCGCGGCAGCACGAAGGGATGTACCCTTAAATGTCGTCCAGTCAAAGTGCTGTTGTTGTCTGTAAGCCCCATCCTCCCATGGTGGGATCATGCTGGAACCAAACCCAAACGGGGCAGAACGGTTGAGGTATAGCAGGCTTCCGGGCAGAGGAATGTCCCTGAGAGACAAGTCCGTCGCCTCGGGATCGCTGATCCAGTCCTCATCCCACACCACGCGCATGCTGTGCTGGCGCGACATGCCCTGGCGATCAAGCGACAGCGAGGTGAATCTCTTGACAAGACGCTTGACGACCTTGACGTATGGCTCCGCGTATCCCTTGAGGTGCTCCCTAAAGGTGCCGGTGGTGTTTGCACTCGAGTCGGTCAGGGAAGTTGTCTGGCGGAGGAAATCGGCAAAGCGCTTGTCGCGTGGCCGAGCGCCTGCACCGTCGTCTCTGCTGCTCCATCCCCGGTTGATACTCTCTTCTGGTAGGATATCGCTGGTGGAGTAGTAGATCGACGCTTGAGACTCAAACAAAGCATCGCTGCCGAAAAAGGTTGAGCCGGAGCAGGCGTCGCTGGGAGATGCGCTGGACGGCCTTGACGGGTGCCCCCAACTGCTTCCAAGAAAGTCACTCCCACCGCACAGCGGTGATTGCTCCAGGCTCTGGTGAGTCGATGCAAACCGCGCCTCTGACGCCAGCTGAAGCTGGACCGGCGAGTTGGCTAGCTCAGTGACTCGCCGCTCCATGTCGTCTTCGTCGCGCGGATGAAGCCATCGCGGCTCCTTATCGAAGAGCAGCTGAAGCCTCTTGTTTGCTGAGCTCTGTCTATTGAGGAAGGCAGACTTGTCAGCGATCGGAGTCCGTCTAGTCTCTCTTGTTCCAACAGCATACACTAATGTTCCACGTGTGTGCATGCAACGCATGTAAGGTATAATAGATAACACGCTGCTGCCTGGACATGCCCCAACTTACTTGATCGTTCTGTCGGGAGACAGCGCGTTGATGATGGCCCGGATCTTGTCAACCGGCAGCGTGGTGAAGAGATAGAGCCTTGCCATCTTGCGCTGTGCAGACCAGGACCATGTTGCGGGACGGCCATTGGGGCTGTTCGGCTGGTTGCTGGGCGATGCCGACTGCGATGGTATGAGGAGCAAAGGCCGTCCGCTCATGGTCTCGAATGGCGCTATCTCGAGAATCGGTGGTGCAGCACAGCGCGTTTGTTGACAAGCAGCGTTGGTCCGAGACTCGGCTCCAGCTGTGTATCAAAGGCAGTAGAGACAGACAGAGGCAGATTCCAGACAAGTCGAGCAACGGGACCGCCGTGCCGCAAGTCGCATAAGAGGCAAAGTGTTGGATGCATCGCAGCATGTTGGTTGGAGACTGGCGCCTATTTGAACGACGGTGAGCGGCGGCTGAGCAAGCAATCAAGTGACTGACCGGCAGAGAGGGAGCACCCGCTGCAGGCGTCCCGGCGTCAGGCTGGCCTCGCCGTCGGCCACGATGCATCGCTCCGAGTCCTGTCCTGCAGCCTTTCCCACACTTTTTTGCTGTGTTTTGATGCTGTGAGACAGCCTGGCGGGCCGTGATTGGCCGCTGTGCTGTGGCTGTGCGCACGTCATGACCGAACGAGGCCTCGAGATGGGTGTGGCTGTTCTGCTGTTCTGCTTCGCTGTTATTCCGTCAACCTGTCAAACTGTATCATCAGGCGTCTAACAAGTCCTGTGTCGATTGTGGCGGAGCGGACAGGACGCCGAGTGCTTTGGGCTTAAAGATGCCGCTTCCTCCCCGCGACTTTTTTTACGGCCCCCATTGCAATGCCAGAGTTCCAACGATGCGAGCAGTCGACGATGTCTTTGCTGCCCAAGGGCGAGCGAGGCTCCAGCTCCCTCGATCGACAGCAGTCATCAGGCCGACTCGCGAGTGGCTCAGTTGAAAGTTGCTCAGTCTGTTGCTCCAGCAGAGTCCGTCGGTAACCACTTCGGTCAGCAAGGCTTCAAGGCGTCAAGACTCCAACCAAGGCGGCAAGGCAGCAGCCGATTACCTAAGGCAGCCGAGACCGAATCCAATCATCCTCATGTCCCTTCATCTTCATATGCACAGCATCATAAAAACTGCACACGCACAACTCACAATCACAAAGCACCAGCATTACTTTATACAACAAAATCTCACCAGAAGCCAAACGAATGAGCGACAGGGCACCACCTCACCACCCTGGTGGTCCGGCCAGGCCGCAAAAAGTCCCCTGGAGGCCGCTCTTCCGCATGTCCCGTACTGTGACTTACACCATACTGTACCAGACCATACACGCACAAAAGTTGCAGCTGCATCTCGCGTCCCCTGCATGACATTCCAGTTTCAAGAAAACATGCGAGATGCCGAACTCCAAGAGTCCACTTTTTCGCTGCGCAAAACAGGCAATCAGCCGACCGACATGGTGCGAATGAGTAAGAAAGTAAAAAAAAGGAGACAGCAGGAAAATCCATACCGTGCAATACGAGATATTAATCTATCTGTACAAAGTGCGAAAAGAAAATCCACGCAAAGACTCTCCAATCCGGAAGGCAGCCGCTTGGGAAGGCCCTGGCCCCTGGCTGTGCCTGGATTGTTCCGCTCCACCACAAGCAAAGAACGGAAAAAAAAAAGAAGGGACTTGCTATCAAGCCCCCCCCCTTTGGCTAGCAAGCCCCCCCTAGGTGTGGCTTCTGTGGCTTAAAGTCTGATTACGGGGCCGCCATATAAAATTGGCTATAACCTATATAGTCTTTTTTATTTATTAAAAATGCAAATAGAGATGCTGCATATATATATAAAGGAAATTATAAATTAAAGCTTATAATACTATAAAATTAGCTATTCCTTAGTGTTATAGGCGCCCTTAGCTAGGGCTAAAGCCTTATTTAATGCATTTTTAAAGTCTAGGTTAATCTTATTATTAACCTACTTACTAAAAGTATTTATATTTAACTATTAGGACTCCCAGTTTTTAAATTAAAGCAGCTAGGCTTTTTAAATAGGAAGCTGTAATATTATTCCTTATATTTTCTTAATTATAAAGTTATTTTTAATATTATAGTTATTAAGGCATTAAATTATTTATTAATATAACCTTTATATTTTAATGCCTGGCTTATATATATTATAGGTTGTTAAAAAGCCTATTCCTTAAGTAGTTATTAAAGTTATTATAGCTAGTGCTATTAATAGCAGCAGCAGCTGCTGCTAGCATTAATAATCTTCCCTGCCTTTATTATCCTTAAGTAAAATAACTATTTTAAAAAGACTTAGTTTATATTTTATTATTTTATTCTTTTTAAGATTAAGACTTTCTTTTAAATAACCTTTTCCTTTAATAACTAAAGGTTTAAATAGTATAAAAGAGGTTAATTTATTACTAGCTAAGTAGGCTATTTCTTAATATTAAAATTAATTAACTTTATTAAGTTAAATTAGCTAATAGTTTATAAGCTTTCTAGCTATATTATAATAGTAAAGGAGGCTATAAATTATCTTAAATATATAAGGCTTATAAGGGTTAGTAAGGTCTTATTTAATTAACCTCTTTATAGCCTAGTGTTTTTATTATATAAAAAGTAAAGCCTTAAAACTAACTTATTTATATATAATAAGATAAAAGAGTTAATAAAATAAATTTAGTATCTTATTTATCCTTATAGCCTAAAGATTTTAAATCTTTTATTATTAATTATACTAAAAGCCCTTAAGCTAGTAAAAAAGGGTTAAAAGGTTACTATAGCTATTACTAATATATTTTTTTATTATTAAGTATAATAACTTTATAATTAATATTATTATATAGCTAAAATAATAGCTATAATTAACCTAATAGTAAATAACCTTCTCCTTTTAAAGCATAAGCTAGGTATTATATATATACTTAATAGCAGCTTTTAAAAAGATAAATTAAAAAGGCTAGGCTTATTTAAGGCAGGCATGCTCTTTAGTTAAGGCTTTAAATTAATTATTATATTTATCCTTTATAAGACTTATAATAAGGCTATTTTAAGCCTTTAAAAACGCTTAAAATTTAGCTGCTTATTTAATCCTCCTTATAGCTAGATTATATTAAGCTTTTAAAAAGTAGCACTTTATTTTTACTAATATATTTATATTAATATATTATTAATAAAGTATATATATAGTAGTATTAATAAAAGGATATACTTTTAAAGCTTTTATTAAGGCAAGGTCTTAGTTTATAATAATAACCTATAGTCCTAAAAGTCTAAGCTTTTATAAAAGATTATAAAAAATACTAATAGCCTACTTATAATATAATTATAACTTGCTTATTAAAAAAATAGCAGTAATATAAAAGGTCTTTTTTATTAATATAATACTATAAATATTAAAAAGTAGTATATTAAAGCAGTTAGTTTTATAAGTAAAGTTTATTAATAATACTAAGTAATATTACTAAAGGAAGTTAATTAAAGTCCTAGGATAAATAAAAAGGCCTATTAAATAATTCTCCTTATTATAATAATACTAATAATAGTAATTTTAATTATTTATAAGCTTATTAAAAAGCTATTATATTTTTAAATATTTACTAAGTTTAGTTTTATAATGCTTTTATAAAGTATTATAAATATTATAAAGGGTTAAAGCCTTAATATTAGCTTAGCCCTTACTTTATAATATATTAAAAACCTAGGCAGGTTTAATACTAGTATTATATATAGTAAGAATATTATTCTTTCTCTTTTAAATAGTATAACTTTAATACTAAGAGAAGGTTATTTAAAGAAGTAATTTATAATTATATTAGTTAGTATTATTATTATTAAAATTTTATATTTACTAAACCTTATTATACTGCTTAGTAATAATAACCTTATAAGGGCAGCTAGTTATTTAAAAGCTTATTACTTAGTAGTAAGACTTAATAAAGTTGCTATTTAATTATAATTTAAACTTCCTTCTTTTATTATAGTAAAGCTTAATAATAGTTAGCTTAATCTTATAGATAATAAGGCTAAAGCTAATCTCCTTACTAATAGTATTAATAGTAGCCCTTACTACTTTAATATTACTAAATTCCTAGTTAAAAAGAGACTTTATTATAATAGCTGCTTATATATAAAGTTAGGTTATAAATAGCTTTAAGTTATAGCGGTAATAATAACATGGCTGAATGATTATTACAGTGCTTATTAGTAAATAAAGAACTGGTGAGGATTTTATAGGTGGTAAAACGCTAGCAAAAGCCGGCATTAGACATCTCTATCAGTTAGTGCGATACCCAGCCATACGGGGGGCTTGCTAGCCAAAGGGGGGGGGCTTGATAGCGAGTCCTAAAAAGAAACAAGATGCTTTATAAGAAAAGGGACCAGGCATGGTGGGAAAGGGGGGGGCATTCCGTTGCGTGATAGATTGCCTGCATTGCTAACACTGAGAAGGACTCGCCGTGACTCGTATGAGTGAGCTGCAACGAGGACGCGAGCGGTGAAGACGGCGGACGCCGGACTACGGAATGCGGTTAGACAGAGAAATGAACAGAAGAAGAGCACGGCAGAGCACCAGCTCGCTCATCAGCTCCGGTGCCTGATCATCGCAATCAATCCAGGCACAGGTACAGGTACAGGTACGAGTACAGGTATAGACACGGTGTATGTATGTGTGTGTGTGCAGCCTCCCACATGCCTCACACATGGCGTCTCAGCTAAAAGAAAACAACAATTGATCGATCATCGTGCCCGCCATCAGCCACGTCTCAGCACCAACTTCACACCTGCCCACCTAAACTCGTCCCAGCGTCGCACTAACTCACTTGGCCCCGATCGCATCTCGTCTATCCGCAGCAAGCAACAACACACACACACACCCATTTAAAGAGACAGTGCCGAAGACACCGAGCAAGCGTCGCTGCTAACCCCCCTTTCGTCCAAGCCCAACCCTCCTCCGTCCTCCACCCCGTCAAAAGAAACTTGACAATCAAAGCTAGAGGCCACAAGTGAAAAAGCGCCTCATTCTTAGCCCGGCTTTAATCAACGCACCAATAAGCGCCACATCCGACTTCCCGCACACAACTGACAGGAGAAAAAGACGGCGGGGGGGCCAAAGAAGTGGAACAACAACTCAATGAAACAGAAACTCGCACCCCCCAGTCCGTGCCCCTGGGCAATTTGGCTAGTTAGCCCCACGATTTGGCGCAACGGGACAGGATCTTTTCCCTTCGTACCTGCAGCAGCAACAAAGGGTCCTGGTCAGAGTGACAGTCTCGTGCATATTGTGGCTTGCTTGCGTTGTTGGTGAACCCTGTCTTGCATTCCACTGATTCCGAGGAACAATCCGAGCAATGTACTCTACAATGATCATACAGTGCATTCCTTCCAAGACTGTCCGTTGGATGGAATCAAAAGCAGACAAACAAGTCAGGCTTGCTCAATACGATAACAATTAATTCAAATCTCCTCATTCTTTCTCTGTTTCGAAATATTACTGCTATTGCATAATCCCAATCCCACCTTTTTTCTCAGGCAACGTCAGAGAAAGAATACAGGAAGAAAAAGAATAGACACGGCACGGAGTTTGTTTCACCCCATCTTGACCCAATTCCCCTCATTTTTCTCTCGCCGCCAGACAACTCACGAGCCTTGCCGAACCGGGTAAAGCCGAGGAAGCCGCGCCGTTTCTTGTTTCAACTGCTTCTTTTTATTCCCGCTGCACTTGTCTTACACGCTTCAGACTGTGGATCGTGTCGTGATGATTTCTTCACAATGTCTTAGACACCACTTACACCGAACCACATCTAGGCATAGACAAGGGATCTCATATGCCAACAAACCATAGAATCAGGCGAAGCAATCATTAGATGCCAGACTTCAGTCTATGGAACCACTCTAGAATCGATGAGCAAAAGACATTGATGTTGGGCGTAGGCAGAAGTCGAGTCACAAGACATCACAGAGCCTAGAGAAGTAATTTGCACTGCTTCCCATTCAAAACTAATATAAGATGAAAGAAAATAAAAATGGTTTTCGTTACCATTGTAGCCTTCCAGGCATCCAAATCTAGCGGATCCGGCGGCTGTATAGAATAAAGCAATAAAAAAGCCAGCTCTAAATCATACTATTTACACGTTTCTCAACATCGAGAGTGACTCTCAAGTGCCGATGTTGTAGCCCAAAAAAACACACTTTAGCTTATCCTGTTTACAAAAGGAAGACTGCAGCAGCGGCCAGGGCGGCGAACATGCTGCCACCAACACGGCCAGCAGAGCTGACAGGGGGGACGCCACCAGGGACGCCGGGGTTGCCACCAGCCGGGGGACCGGCAGGGTTGGTGCCGGCAGGAGGAGCGGGGGACACAACCGGGGGGTTAGCCGGGGGAGTGTACACCGGGGATCCGGCCGGGGCAGTGCCGACGGGAGGAGGAACAACGGGAGCAGTTCCAGCGGGAGGAGGAACGGCGTAAGGAGGAACCACCGGGGAGACGGCAGGAGCTGACGGGGCAGGAGCCGGAGCCGAGGGGGCAGGGGCCGAGGCAGCGGGAGGAGCCGGAGCCGGAGGAGAGATGACAACCGGAGGAACCGAAGCGGGGGAGCTGGGGGCAACAGGCGTGACAGCAGGGGGAGGAGTACCGGCGGGAACGGTCTGAGACACCAGAGTGGGAATCACAGAAGGTCCGTTAGGGTAGACCGTGGTGGTGACGCTGCCAGCGGGGCAGTTGGGGGTTCCAGGAGGGCATCGGGTGACGGTGAAGGTCTGGGTGAGGTAAGACGTGGCCGTCGTGGTGGTGGTGGGCTCGCCGTTGCTGGCAGGAGGAACAGGGTAACCGGGCTGCCCAGGGCTGGAGGGAGCAGGCTGGCCAGGGCTAGAGACAGCAGGCTGGCCAGGGTTGGAAGGAGCAGGCTGGCCAGGGTTGGAAGGAGCAGGCTGGCCAGGAACCTCTGTGGCAGTGACAGGGCAGATCGTGGTGGAGATGGCGATGGTGTCAGTCACAGTCTTGGGGCGCGTGGGGCAGTTGGTGACCTCAGGAGGGCACTGAGTGATGGTGCGAACCGAGGTGGTGAAGATGGTCGAGGTGCTGAACTGAGGAGCGCCAGTAGTGACAGGGGAAGAGCCACCAGAGGTCTGAGCAGGAGCGGTGCCGGCAGGAGGCGTGGGATAGTCAGAGCCGCCAGCAGGAGGAGCACCGCCAGCAGGGCTGCTAGGAGAGCTGGAGCCGGAGCTGGCGGGAGGGGCACCACCGGCAGGGCCGCTGGGAGAAGAGCCAGAGCCGGCAGGGCCAGAAGGCTGAGCGGGCTGGCCGGGAGTCTCGGTGGCGGTGACCGGGCAGATGGTGGTAGAGATGGCAATGGTGTCAGTCACGGTCTTGGGGCGAGTGGGGCAGTTGGTGACCTCAGGAGGGCACTGGGTGATGGTGCGGACCGAGGTGGTGAAGATGGTCGAGGTGCTGAACTGAGGAGCCGCAGAGGTGACGGGGGATCCAGTCTCGGTGGCAGCAGGGCCAGTGGTGACGGGGAGCTCGCCAGCGGAGGTCTCAGCAGGAGGAACGGGGTAGACAGGGACAACCTGGGTCTGGGTCACAGGGCCGGTAGGGGCAGCACCGGTCTCGGTGCCAACAGGAGAAGTCTCGGTAGCAGCAGGGCCAGTGGTGACGGGAAGCTCGCCAGCAGAGGTCTCGGCAGGAGGGACGGGGTAGACAGGGACAGTCTCGGTCTCAGCAGGTCCAGTGGTAACAGGAGCAGTCTCGGTGCCAGCAACGCTGGTAGGGACAACACCAGTCTCGGTGGCAACAGGGACGGTAGTGCCAGGGAGCTCACTGCCGGAAGTCTCCGCAGGGGGGAGAGGGTAGGCAGGAGAGGTCTCGCCGCTAGCAGGTCCGGTAGGGACGGGGACGGTCTCAGTACCAGCAGGGACAGTGGGAACCGGGACAGTCGCAGACTCGACAGGGGCGGTAGTGCCAGGCAGCTCACTGGCGGAAGTCTCCGCAGGAGGAAGAGGGTAGGCAGGAGAGGTCTCGCCGCCAGCAGGTCCAGTAGGGACGGGGACGGTCTCAGTGCCAGCAGGGACAGTAGGAACCGGGACAGTCGCAGACTCGACAGGGGCGGTAGTACCAGGCAGCTCGCTGGCGGAAGTCTCCGCAGGGGGGAGAGGGTAGGCAGGAGAGGTCTCGCCGCCAGCAGGTCCAGTAGGAACAGGGACGGTCTCAGTAGCGGCGGGAACTGTAGGGACAGGGACAGTCTCGGTTCCGGCAGGGACGGTAGGAACAGGGACAGTCGCCGACTCAACAGGGCCGGTAGTTCCAGGCAGCTCGCTGCCAGAGGTCTGAGCCGGAGCCGTGGGGACGGCAGGAGTGCTCTCTACGGGAGTGCCCTCAGGGGCGCCCGGCTGGGTCTCCTCGCAGTCATCGGTGGTCTGAGGGCTGCTGGGGGTTTCGGCGGGAGCCGTAGGGGAGGCAGCGGCAGTCGTCTGGGCCGGGGGAACGGGGTAAGCGTTCGTGGGCGTTCCGGCAGGGGGAACGGGGTAAGCGTTCGAGGGAGACCCGGCCGGAGGGACGGGATAAGCGTTGGTGGGCTGGCTAGCCGGAGGGACCGGGTAGGCGTTGGTAGGCTGGCCGGCCGGAGGGACCGGGTAAGCGTTGGAGGGCTGGCCGGCCGGAGGAGTAGGGTAGGCGGGCTGAGAAGTGGGAGCAGCGCCGCCGTCAGTGTGGGTGGCCGTGTAAGTGACGCAAGAGCAGGCAGAGCTGAAAGCATTGTAGTCGGGGCAGTTGCTGTAGTCGGTGGGAATGGCCGCGTTGGCCGTGGTGGTGCCGGCGAGCCAGCTGAAGCAGGCGGGAGTAGCCTCGGCGCTGAAGCGAGGGTCGATCAGGTTGCGGTAGCAGTTGTCCTGCTCGCAGTTGGGATAATGCGTAGCATTGGCCGCGCCAATGGCGAAGGCGCCAACAACCAAGGCACCCCTCTTCATGATGAACACAATTAACAATAAAAACTCTTCAAAACAGTCTTGCTGAGGGTATAAACGAATGAACCTCTCAAGCAAAAGACGTTGAGAAAGGAAGTGCGTAGAGCGAAGGAATGTGTTGGGATAGGGAAAGAAGGAGGGTACCAGATCTGGGGGCACCTCGAGGACGGACAGCAGCCTTATATCTTTACAGGCTTCCTCCATTCGAAACAATCGAACGGGGGGTGAACAGGCATGGCCATGGTTCTAGCCCAGAATACGAATAGCAACCCTGCACGGATGCTCAAGGGAATCAGGCCGAAGACGCTGGGTCGAATGTCCCCGTGCTGCGTGCATGATTTGAGAGGAGGAGATTCCGGGATCCATCTCCTTTGAGGTGCATCCGCAGCCGCCACCACCAGGGCGGGACACATCTCCACCAACCAGGCACATCAGCATGGGGTCGTACCGGTACGAGCAGCGCGGCATCTGCATACTGTACATACAAGAACTGCTGCATGCGTTGTTGGAGGAGGCCGCGAGGTGGAACCGCTGGTGCCAAAGTTGCATGGCAGGGGTGGCAGTACTTCGGCCTTCGTATACCGTACGGCTCTCCAGGCTTGGGAGGTCAGCGTCAAAGGCGTGCTTCCCCACTGGGCGTGCCCCTGACTAGGCCTCTAGCGCAAGAGTGTTTCCGCCAAACGCAAGTGCAGGGAAGAGGGTCTGGCAGCGCCTCGCGGCCCATCGACAACCACCATCTCACCCTGAGTGGACGTTTCTCGACCAATCCTTTCCGCCTGCCGGCCGGTTCCTGCTTCTTGCTCGCAGAGGTGTCTCTCGTTGTCGCTGGGCCTTTCGCTTGTCTTTTCGCTTGCCCAGTCGCTTGCTTTCTGTTGCTCTCGCCATTTGGCTCTGAGTCTCCCGCAATCTCGATCAACACTTGGGTCGCCATCTTGAGTCGTCTATTTCCCCGTCTCTACCCCATCGCTCGCTCTCGGCCAGTCTTTGGAGGCATGCATCCATCCATCGCAATTTCTGCGTCGACAAAGGCCCCTGTTCAATCAAACCGGGGAAAGGCGGTCGTTGTGCCCTGCCAACAGTCATGGCAGAATAATATCTGGTAATCAGGAGTTCTCCGTCCTAGATTCCAGAACAGTATTATTAGTCGTGATAGAATGCCCTGGAAATTGAGTGGTGTTCGTAATACCTGTCTGGACTCCGTATTCAGGGACACGATGCAGCTTCCTTTTTTCCCTTATTTTCCGGCCCTCTCCCATGTCCCACAACTTCAACCCCACGGACAGCCCCTCTGTGAACCTGTGCAATCAAGAGCTGCACAGCTTCTGTACTGTGTCGTATTACTCCGCAACCTACAAAGACGGATGCAATCAGGCATCGGACAAGGTTGCTATCATTAGCAACAAACTCATAGTCGGAGTCACCATGTGTTAATATCAGGACCTGGATAGTTGCCTCAAGGCAGGTATTCTCGAATGCTGTCCCCAATGAACAAGCCACCGGAAATGATCAGCAAGGCGGTAAAGCTGAATATCTCTCTATCCGGACTTCTTGGCGAGATTCGCTGTCAGTCGTATCGGGGACCCGAAATTAGAACTCACACGACCCTGTCTGCGCGCCACCCGGCGGTTCAGGCATCGTTATGTAATGGAATGCACCTATGAAATGGGCACGTTGAGACTTATGCCCTGCATAGAGGCAAGACCTGCACATCCGTAGGTATAGAAGATCGATAACGAGGACCTAAGCGCCCGTTGTCTGAGATACTGTACCCGTGAGAACACTGTCGACGCGTGTCTTGTCGAGAGCGCCAAGCAGATGGGTCTTGAGAGATCGACGTCGGCGAAGCACACGGTCGGGTAATTATTTTCAGCTTCGATCTCTGGAATCCTGAGGGATGGTGACCGCCAGCCTGAGAGTGCGCATGAATGGCTGCGTTGCCTGTGGTGTCACCGTTTTGCTGAAGCCAATCGCGGTTTGTAGGCCTGTTTCTCAGGTGTACAGTAAGCATGTTGGTGAGCCTGGAAATCTTGGGACTTCAGCATGAGAAAGAGTGTGACGTTTCCTTCCTGAAGATTGACTTGCTTGCTGCCGTAGTAGTCTCCTATGTCCTCATCGCCGTCGTCACCCATTGTTGCTATTCTTGTGTCTCCCGTCGTGTCTTGTCTCTTGCTCCTCCGCTCGCAGTCGGGGTCACTGTGACGTTGCAAGCGCCCCAAAACACCAGGCTACCGAGGCGCAAGCAATTGCCCTCAAGCAGCGGGTTGCCTGCGCGGAATGGTTGGCTGTGGTGCGTCCGTGATGCGTGGCTGTTTGTGCAGCTACTGTGCATATGCGGCTGGCACTTGTCTTGCGGCAAGCCGGACTGCCTGGGCCACTCAAATCAGCAGGGGTGCTGGTTGCTGGGCTGTGCTCTGCTGATCTGTTTGGCATCGACAGGGGTGTGCGAGTGAGTCGCAAGAGGGATCATGCTGGCTGAAGAAGAGAGGGAAACAAGTGTACGATGATGATAATGATGATGATGGAGAATACGGAATCAAGGAATTCTATGAGCGAAAATGCTGAAGAGAAGAGAGACGTAATGCTTTGTAATCCCCAGCCAACGGGTCCTTCCCCTTCTCAAGTTTGTGCACCCAGGAAGCTGCGATGCAATCTGAGCGGTTGGGCTGTGTTGAACGGAAAGAAAGAACGACGGCGACTGGCAGGAGACGCAGATCAACTCATGTCAAGCTACCTCGACCACTCACGCATCGCCCACTCTTTTGCAAAGTACCGAGAGACAAGCTCCTCAGTGTGTGATTTTGTGTGTGATTTCGTGATTCTGTGATCTCGTTGTCTGTTTTGTTTCTTTTCCATATTATCTCGTGAAAGAAACCATCTACTCTCGCAAGGACGATCACGATCCAGTCATTTTAATCACCTTGTGGCTCGATTTTCATGCGCCCTGTCGATCTCCAGCCTCGCGCAGGTGTCGCTATACTTGTCACGCAAGGGACTCGTTTCGGCTCGCTCTGAGGTGAAGATGAGCCGGACGGCGTTTCAGCGGGCCGTGGCAGCGTCATGGAAGAGACGCCGGCAGCGTTTCGACGATTGAGCCATTTTCGACCAGCAACCGGTGGATGGTGGATGTCGCAATCTTCCCGAACGGCCGTGAGAGCGCTGCGTGGATTCGTCGACGTGAGGTGGTGAGTCTTTCTCGTCGCTGTCATTGTGGGCACTAGCTAGAGAGAGTGGTTCTGCGGCTGAGCAACAAGAACAGCATTCCTCCAATTTCTCTCTCGTTTGCCTTCTTTCGCTGGCCATGCTTTCCTTTGGCTTCGGAATACGAGGTTGGGCAGCTCCGCTGGCTTCGTACCTTAGCAGCAACCGGCACTGCAGCCACCAACCAACCTGCAGCCACCAACCGACTTGCATCCATCCAGTCAGATTGCTGCAACCGCCTCTGGATAGCTGGACTAGACATGCTGAGCTTCGCCCTCCTGCAGCTGTCGTGTGAGCCTCTGGATGCTGTCACTCCCACCGCAATGCAGTGCATCTCCAAAGGTCAAACAAAGAGGAACCACCAAGTCATCATCTACAACGCAAGGCCCATATTCCATTCCCATTCGGAGGGAAGCACGGCATTTTTTTTTTTTTTTTTTTCTTTTTTTGCGCCATGCTTCATCCTCATGCTTGTACTGTGCGTTTACACATGTGCAAATCAACATTGTGGAAGCTGGACACTCGGGAATCTAATAATAGTATCATGGCTTGGTATACTGTCGATTGCCATCTCAATTCATCTAGAAGAAGTTGTCGAGTCGAAGCCGCCATATTAAGCTTATATCATGCTCATGTTCGATGTTTGCAGCAACAAAGACTTGTCGCATTGGACAAGAGGGGTCCGCCGAACCGTGGTGTCGTCTTACCAGCTTCGAGTGCGTCTGCCGCAACCTCGGCTTATCTTTTCTTCGCCACGACCTTGGAAAGCTTGATCACTCTGTCGCTGGCTCTCCTCGGGAAGCACCGTCAACCGTCACTTGCCATGTTTCAAGGCCGTTCAGGCTCCTTTCCATCGGGTCCATTCTGGTCCACCTTTGTTTGGCCCGATCGTTTGGCCAAATCCATGTGGAAGGGTGGCGAATGGAGCACGAAGCGGCCGTCTCGGCCTTGGATGTCCGCAGTCTAGTGCTGCTAGCATGAGCAGCTGGGTATTTGTCCGGATCAGCTCGGCTGCTCGTAGAGTGACATCCATTCATGTTGTGTACTGTGCGTACGAGACGAAGAAGAACGTGGAATGTTTCCCTTGGATGACCATGGGAGATTTGATGGTGACTCCTCACCCTCTAGTCTCCGGCGAATGGACGAATGGATTTCTGGCTTGGCGGTAGGTGTTGTTGGTTGCTTATGGGACTCCAGATCGATCTGTTGTTGGATCTAGTTCTGCCGGTACGGCGAGCTCCCTCTCTCAATTTCGCGGCCAACAAAGGATCCGGGTTACGTTCATGACCATCACCGCAATGACCTGACCCTTTTGCAATCTGGGGTAGTTGGAGTTCTGCTTGGCAGCATTCCGCTTGTTGTTCCTGACCCTCTCAATCAGGTCATGAAGTTGGGCACGGGCACTGCTTAACACTTGAAGTCAATGCCCTCTGCTTTCAGCTCCTCACGGACCATCTTTTATTTGGCTGTAATGCCATTCGAAGCAAGCCTGAAAGTTCCGCAGGGCCAACATTTGCTCTGATTTGGAGGCTTACCGATGCTAAACTCTCGGACCAGGCCGAGGGCGACACTATCAAGTTGCTCGCCAAGGACACTATTTACCATGATATGTCTCTGATAGGCCTTCAGTGTGGCTGTCTATGAACAGAGAGGTAAGGGACGCAGGCAGCAATCATGACACATTGTATTGTCCAACGGTATATCTGCTCAACGGCACAAAACTCACCTCAGAGATCTTATACCGAGGTATCATTTGATCCACAACCCCCCATCAACGGCAATTCGAAAGAGCTGGCGACGCTTGACTACAGTTATTAATACACCGGTCGAAGAAATCGAGCTCTTTGAAACCCATGAGCCTTTCGTCGCCGAGGCTTCTAATTGTACCTGAACTCCTCACAAGCTTTGCCGGCCTCATTGACTCGTCGGCTACCTACGAGGAAAACAACTCATCATATTCCCTGTCTTCATTATTTCTATAGCCGACATCTCAAACAAACTGCTAAACCCACTATTTGAACGCTTCGCAAAAAGTGAAAACAATGATCACTTACAGCTATTTACTTCCCTCATCTTCATCCCCCTGTGAGCGTCGCCGCTCGTCAAGGGAGACACTGGGAGAAGCCATGCCAGAGACAGCCTCCGCCAGCACAGCATCGTCAACGTCCTGCCGGGCTAATAGCCTCTTCTGCATGAGACTGGGTTGATGATTGGGCTTGTTCAGTCTTTGGAGAGCTCAGTGCTCTTCACCATGGATTCCCACCACGCACTCTCTTCGGTGTCAAGGTCGGTGATCGGTATAGTCTCACTCTCCTTCCCAAGCCAATCTTCTTTGACGGAGTAGCGAATCTCTGCGCGAAGAACATCACGAGATTCTGCAAAGGCCGTATCGAGGAATGCCTGGAGATCACTCACGGGAGGTTTCTCCGGTACATCAATTACCATTGGAGGCTTCTTCAAACTGCGCGGCCAATCTCGCTGTCGGGGCACCTCGACGAAGAACAGCGCGACATCTGCCGAAATTCCAGGAGGCAAGCTCAAACGGATGCCCGTGTACGGCTCATTGTACCTCGTCTTCGGCGCAACGCGCAAAGCTTCACGAAGCCAAGGGAGGATCCGTCGATAGTGGTCGTCGTCATCCTCGCCCTGACGCTTCCGGAGATACTCGGCAGCTTGCGAGGCTGCTGTGTCGCCCTGATCGTCTGCGGATGGCATGGGCAGGAACAGCGATACGTCCACAGAGGCAATCTGTATGAATAACTGTTTGAGTTCTTCTTCGTTCATTTGCGTCCTTCCGCGATCCCAAAACCTCCGGATGGCCCACACCTCCGCGAAGGCAAGCGTGCGTTGGAATCTTCTGGCAAGCCGCCTGACCTCGACGTCGGCCAAGGGCGGTCGTGGCAGTGTGTAGCCGCGCTGAGCGAGCTCTCTGATGAAGACTGTGCATTTGGTGCCAACGTCGGGTAGAAACTCTCGGGCATAGGCCAGATTGACGACCATCAGATAGGCTGTTGGACGTCTGGTGCCGTACATGCCGTACTCAGCCAGGTCGCTGGTGGTCGGAATCCATTCTGAGCGAGGAAAGGGGAGCAGACGTGCTTGAAAGTACGTGTTACCGCTGTTCCGTGCCATGAGCTGCTTCCAGGCGAGCTGTTCATCGAGCCATTGGTGGCCAATGAGCGTCCTGGAGTAATCCAAGTCTTCGATGCGGTTGTTGCAAAGAGCTTGGAGGTCGAGAACCCCGGGGTTAACCTTACGCTTATCGTTGAAGAAAACGTACCAATCCTGCTCCCAGCCAGGGACATAAGGGAACAAAAACTGGATAGAGACTTCTTCGTTTAGTTTCCTCCTGCCAAAGGCCGACTTGAGTCTCTCGGCGATGAATCTGAGCCCAGCTGGCTGACTGGCGAGTCGGTCCCAGAACTTGGCGGGATAGGACACTGCGACTTTGCGGACATCAATGACGGTTTCGAGTCGCACGACATCAAAGGCCCTATTGAAGATGAGGGTCCATGCTGGCTGTGAGATATCCATGCCTTTAAAGTGAAGCAGATCTTCTGGGAGATATCGCGAGTAAGACGCACCAGCAGGATCACCCTGCGGGTCGGGGAATATTCTCGGGATATCTGATCTCTCATTCGTACGGAAGCACTCAACATTCATTGGCTTCTCGGTCTGGCCCATTGGAAGGGTGAGGACGGCAAAGTCATGGATGTCATCAGCGTTCCTGACCTGGAGCCGGATGATGAGGGTGGATGGGATGCGAGGACCCCATGCCGTCTGGACCTCCACTCGGAGGCCTGGGGCGACGCTTCTAGCTACGCGTGCGATGTGGAGGCGAGAAAAGCCGGGAAGCATAATGTTGTTTATTTTCATCAGAACACTGTTCCAAGCAGAGATTTCGTTGGACAACTCGTTCGATTCGTCCGCGTTGAAGAAGGTAGAGCTGGAGCCGTCTTGAGCAGCAGACTCTTGGCCCGTGGAGAGTGGTGGAGTATCAGGAGCGTTAGGTGCCATGTTTGTGTTTGATGTTCATTGAGGATGTCGCTAATGATGGATGGCCAGAGATGAGAGTAGTGGTGGATTGAAGCGCGGACACTCTGCGATGGCTTGAGTGTAGAGTGTAGGAAGAAGAAAACAATGGGAGCCGGTTATCTAAAGAAAAGGAACCGACTTTGGGGTGTGGCCGCGCTTGTCACCTGGCGGCTGTTGCCAGAAGGCAAAGTGAATGTTGTGGTGAAGCGCGTGGTGGCTGTCACAAGGCTGCCAGCTAGCAATCAAACAATTCAAGCTCTCGAGCATACATGGCACACTAATCTTCAATAAGTGATTCCTTGTGTTAAGACACTTGTCTGTGCTTTACGACGTGTGTGCCTCCTTCTACGCCGTGGTTTCACATGTTCTACTCTCGTGGCAGCTCGACTGACATCTCAGAGGATAAATTGTAAGTTGATGGTGTCTCTGGTTGCATCTTTTGTTTGGGCTCGATTATGGAGGTCACAACGAGTAGTACAATCCCCAACCTGAAGCCAAGTCTCTGATGCCTGCAAGCAAAATAAATCACAAATATGTCCGTTGTAAAGGTACCCCTCCCTAATTAGTATGCAAAGTCTGAGGGTGATGTCGCCGAACGTGGGCCTTCATCTTCAGGCACAACACCAATCCCTTCTTCTACAATGATGTTGATTCCATCAAAGCACCAGCAAGTACGTCTAGTAAAGGTACATACTGGCCTTTGACTCCTTTGCGATGAAGTTTAGCACTAAGTTTAATACTAGATATCCCAAATCAAGGTGGATCAATATGCCACAATGCGGTTGTCGAGTTTGCAGAGTCAAGTCATACTAAGCCTGTTTGCGAAGAGCAGCGGCAATGTCAGGCATAGTTCGATGATCGCCAACTATCTTGAACCAGGAGACAGAGACCTCTCAAGAGCGAAGATAAGCATCTGACAGTACATGTAGTAGGTATGTCGTGGAAGACAAGGAGCAAATCTGGAGACTTGACTGAAGAACCCAGCTTCTGAGTGTGGCAATCGTAGATTCAGAGGTTTTATAGCCCAGCAGGTCCAAAGCCTCTGACATCGGAAGTCATTGTCCCCTTAACGATGCTCTCCTCCTTCGTTGTCATTTGACGATGAATGTCACTGGGGTAGTCGTCCCCCTGATTACCTAATCAGCAAGGATCTTACCAGGTCAACGTTGGCGGAATTTCCTTCTGCCGAGCAATGACGGCATGTCCAAAATTAGCGTCCATAATAGGGTAGCCAAAGCAAATGCCATCGACAATGACATCGCTTGAAGATCCGGTATGGACCGAAGGAATAATAGCGAAGAATTTCTCAAGGACATTTTTGAAGACTACAGCATCTCATCTTATTCGTCGTTTGGTGGTGATTGGCAATCTATGAGCAGTTTGCGTACTTCGTCAGTGTCAGAAGCCAAGGCACGAAACATACAGATCAAGATGCCGAGAGAAATACGCTCTATTGCTCACGTTTCAAGGAGCCGGAGAAGTACCTCGAGACACTAGTTATAAGCCACCTTGATGTCCAAAGCAACAATGCCAATCTGGATTCCACATGTCTCTTGCGAGACTTCAATACTGGTACATGATCTGTTGCACATGACTGCGGACGTAGGACGAGCGATTGTCCTAACTCCGCCCAGACTTGGCAAGCCAAATCGCATCATCTTGTCACTGTGGCCGACCTCTCGAAAGTGTGAATTAACAGCAGATGACGCTTTAAGGACAGCACCTTTCACAAACTTCGATAAAGTTCTACCTAGACACCGTCAATTTCTTTGCGACCAAAATTTCAACCCCCAACTCTTTCTGTGGCTTCGCGGTGGCACGTCACTGCTTCAATGATTCGCCATTCGGATGCTTAGTAACACGCCGGCTGCGATTAGCGGGGCCGATCCAATTGCCCCACGTTGGCAAGGCTGGAGAGTTGAATGGCTCCGAGCGTTCCTCACCAGCCACAGGCACAAGCGACAGGTGGGCAACCATTACAGAGGAGGTTGCTCTGGATAGTCACGAAATCAGAACAATACATGTCGCTTCAACCTGCTTGAAACTGGATAATGTAGAACTCAACAAATCAGAAAGAGGAAAATAGACTTTCTTCTCTAAATTGCGTATTATCCAGCATCTCGACAACTCGGAGTCTCCGACTGTCAGAGTCTCCCCTGGCAAAGTGTGGCTGATGCCCGATTGTCAAGCCACTTGCAACTCGCTATCACGTCCAATCATTCCAGCCACCCAATCGAATTATCCGAACCTTCCCGAAGACCCCCTGCAACAATTTTTTTCAAGCCCCTAGACTAGCGCCGGTCCGGCAAAGAGAACAGCAGCAACAAAAAGACCTCAAAACAATTTCATCACCGCCCTCCCCCAGACAGAAACTTCAATCTTTCTCCACGTCGAATCCCTCTCGATTCTGCTAAGCCTTTCTTCTTCGTTTCTTCTCCCCACTCAGTGTTTCTTCGCTGCTTCAATCTCATCAGTCACAATGGCCGCTGCTCAGGTTTCTCTGTCCGAGCCCAAGAAGCTCGAGGGCTTCTCTCTCTACTCCCGCTTCGCCCTCGCCGGCGCTGTCTGCTGCTCCGTCACCCACGGTGGCCTGACTCCCGTCGATGTGTATGTTGACCCTGCTTCAGTTTTTGCTCCCATATTCCCTCAATCGCAGCCAGGTCGCGTCTCCATCACCGCCCCGATGGTGACCGCTTCCTACCGCCTCTAGCATGTGACAACGCGAATATCCAAGGCTGACCGATTCTCTTCCACGATACAGCGTCAAGACCCGTATCCAGCTCGACCCCGTTACCTACAACCGCGGTCTGATCGGCGGCTTCCGCCAGGTCATCCAGAATGAGGGCGCTGGCGCTCTTCTGACCGGTGCCGGCCCTACCTTCGCCGGTTACTTCCTGCAGGGTGCCTTCAAGTTCGGCGGTTACGAGTTCTTCAAGTCCCAGTTCATCAACGGCCTGGGCATTGAGACCGCCTCCAACAACCGAACTGCCATCTACCTGGCCTCCTCTGCCGCCGCCGAGTTCTTCGCCGACATTGCCCTGTGCCCTCTCGAGGCCACCCGTATCCGTCTCGTCTCTGAGCCCACCTACGCCAACGGTCTCATTGGCGGCTTCTCCAAGATGCTCAAGAACGAGGGTGTCGGTGCCTTCTACGCCGGCTTCGGACCCATCCTGTTCAAGCAGTAAGAACTCGAGCTGAAACCGGACTCATCTGGTGCATCGCGCTGACATTAGCCTCCAGGATCCCCTACACCATGGCCAAGTTCGTCGTCTTCGAGAAGGTCTCTGAGGCTGTCTTCCGTGCCTTCCCCAAGGAGACCCTCTCCGACGGCATGCAGACCACTGCCAACCTGGGCTCTGGTCTGATTGCTGGTTTCGCCGCCGCTCTTGTCTCTCAGCCCGCCGACACCATGCTCTCCAAGATCAACAAGACCAAGGGCCTCCCCGGTGAGGGCACCACCAGCCGCCTGATCAAGATCGCTCGTGAGCTTGGTCTCCGTGGCTCTTACACCGGTATCGGTGCTCGTCTCTTCATGGTCGGAACCCTGACCGCCGGTCAGTTCGCCATCTATGGTAAGTGGTCACTGAATAGCTATAACCCCTCTTGAGGAGATGTGGAACGAACGCTGACATGGTGGGTATAGGTGATCTCAAGAAGGCTCTGGGCGCCGTCGGTGGTGTCGAGATTGCCAAATAAATGCACTTCTTACGATATGACGACAAAAACGGAGTTTGAGAAGGACGTGGGAAGACAAAAGTTGGACTGAGTTTCCGAAGAACGGGCAGCTATATGGGTATTGCCCAAGGGCTGGGCTTTCTTAAACATATAGAAGGGGAAAGAGTTCTTGGTTTCGACGGGGATCCCGAGGGTCCTCGTTCGATGGTTTGGCCGGGTTGAAGGATGCGACCCTAGATACAGGCGCTGGTATACATCTCTTGGTTGCCTAGAGTAGAGCATAGAGTCGGCGGACCACTGGCATCCCCGCTAAGGGTTGTATAATAGTCAATCTTCTTGCGTTATCTAATAGACTTGGTTAAAGCCATGCAATGTCTGTGCCGCACTGTTTCGTCTTGTGATGCCACAACAGGCAAAGGAATGCCATTGCAAGTTGACTGGCAGCAACTCTGAAGTATTACAAGGCACGGAGGCTGCCCTGCTATACCTATGTATAGTAGTTCATCCATTTTGATGCTTCAAGGAGACTACCTAGTAAGGCCATTATAGCACGTTGACAACGAGTGGACTCTCAGTCGACTCGAAGGAGGTGACGGCCAGGGGCACAGCGATTCTCGAACTCGTCTGCAACTAAACAAAATCTCGGTCCGATATAACTTCTTGTCTATCTAATTTCTTTTGTCACATCTGGGCTTGTGATAATACCAACTTATAGGCTCATTGAGTGCTGGTGCTGTGGCAAGAAGGCCAAAACATGTCAGGAAGGTACCACCTTCGTACTACTACGTCGGAGGACAACCGCTGGGCAACCGGCACTTGCCTCTTCGACAGCTGGCAAGCAGCACTTTTCCTCACTTTTGTTTACCGTGATTCACCGCCAGATGACTAAGTTAATCGCCCTGCACAGCCTTTAGTTCTTTGTCCTCTGCGTGCCTCCAAGTGTGAACTTCTTCCCCCCATCTTCTCTCTCTCTTCTCTTCAATCCATATTCTGCATCGAGCCGCGTGCCAACGAATCCAATAGCCTGACCTTTCGTTCGTTGCCTCACGATCATCAAGTATCGTTCAGCATCGTCATTCACACTTTCAGGGAACCATGCGGCACAGACGGCGGAGGCGAGGCATCCGAATTCCTGCTGGTTGTTTCGTCAACCAAGAGCATCGGAAGAATACATTGATTAAAGGACTGACAAACGAGATGAAATGGACGAAGCAAGTCGCCAGCGAATGCCAAAAAACAGTGTTCAAGGCTCACATCCTACCCATGCCGGGCTCCGAATGGGTTCCTCACGAAACGGACATGGAAGTGTTTGGCATCACGGCAACCAACAAGCCAAGAGCTTACCTCATGACACTTGACCTCAAGGATATTCGCCACCTTCTACCCAGCATCGGATCTAAAGTCCAAGTCGAGCTTGATGTCGATCAAATTTTGCACGCCGCACCCAAATTCTGTCTTGAAGGTGCTGCGCTCGACGCTTTGGCTACGGTTATTGCAAGAAATCTAGAAGTTTTCGACATAAAAGCCCGTGATGCCGTGCAAGGCCTCTATGAAACCGTTCACAGAATGCTTCGCGACGAGGGCTGCGAAGGCGACGAGATCCGTAGTCGGGAACTCGTGAAGTTTCTTACGCTGGAGCATTACCAAGATATAGCCAAAGACTACATTTACCTATACAACGCAGATGTTTCTGATGAAGCCATCACAGAACTGCCTTCCGCAGACACTGAGACACGCCGAATGTACGACGCAGGCAAGTTTGCATCAGAGCTGCGCGCGACCCCGCGTGAATCGTCAGCTGAGCATAGGCAGCGCGTCAAGGACTGGATCCGACAGCACAAGGTTACGAGTCAGACCACAACAAACCTCTACCCTTTTGTTGGCCGCAGGATCAAGCTTCCACCTGGATCAACGGCTGATGTTGCCTTGTTCCATATCAGGGTACCGCTTCAGCCACACTGGCCGATCGATTACCGTAACCCGCCAGTGACATTGGGTGTTCCCGAATCAATCTGGCCGACCGACTTGAGCAACTATTTCGATAACATCATCAAGGGACTGCCACAGGCTGTTTGTGCTCAGATACGCTATGGAGTCAACACCGATACTCTTCTGATGGAAAACTGGACCGTTGAAAAGATGAGCAGGCTCCCTAAAGAATCATTGGGAAACGACTGGTGGGACTTCTCGGCTTGCTTTCAGGACATCCCGGCCTCAGAGCGCACTGATCTGCTGAAATGGTTTCCAGCTCTTCAATCTCAATTGGACCCAGATATGTTAGAGGGCGAATACGCAAAAATCGTCGAAGCCATGGCCCGATCGCGAGCAGGTAAATTCATCATCAATGCGCCAGCAGGGCCAAAGAGGTCAAACTTTGTCTTGTCAGTTGTTCAGGCAATCATGTCAGAAGCTCCCGATCCTCCAGCCAACGTGTCGTCTAGGCTAACTGCAGAGTATCGTCGACACTTGCGGTATGCTTACTGGGAGCTTCAGAATGAGGAAGACCTATACATCCAATTGCAGATGGCCATGTGGAATAATATGTCAGATGAAGAAAAAGACCAGAGCTGCAAGAGGATGGATCAGTTTGTACCCGTTACCGGGCGAGTGGCTTGGATCGCACCTAATGATGACCAAGTTGACGAGGCTGTCGAGCGATTGATTGCACGGAATCCAGGCAAAACCATTCTCAGAATCTTCTCCCCCGACGATGAGGTACACAATCTGATAGGTTCGGAGCCTGAGCCAGAAGTCACCGTGGTTGCCAGCGGAAGGACTACTTCGGAAACCCGTATGATCGAAGCGTACAACAGCAGCCTGCTTGAAGAGTACCGGAAGCACAAACCAGCCTCGAACAAGTGCTCCTGGTCTGAGCAATGCCTAAGCAGGGGACACTTTGTCAGGTCAAGAAACTGTTCAGTGATGAACTCCGGGGAGCGCAGCGAGTATTGGAGCGAGGCCGAGGAAGCGCTCAATTACCTGCTTGAACGAGCCGATGCCATTTGCGCCACGCCTTCTGCCTTTCACAGGATATACAAGCGTGTGGGATACAGCGGTTGGGAGCCGTCCTTTATCGTGGTGGACAATGCCAACCAGCTGACGGAAGCCTCGTCTTTGCTGCCTATGGCTATCTGCCCAGACGTTCCGACAATGTTCATCGGCGACCTTGAACAAGATGGACCGGAGGTCATGGCTTCGGAGGAGAGCTTGAGAACATCGACGGCCACCAAACGGCGCACCCGTAGCCTTCTTCAAAGGGTAGAGGATGCCGGGTATCTGGACTATCAGCTCTTTCCCAATCGTTAGTCCTGGTGCTTCTTCTCGTCGTAATTTGGTTTTCTTTTTGTCTTCCAAACTTGTTGGAACACTTCTACTTCTTGACGAGGAGAAGGCGCATGTTTGTCCTTCATACTGAGTCTTGGGCCATAGAAGATGCCGCCAGGTGGGACGCGATTATTGTAAACAGAAATAAAGCAACGCAAATCACGGTTGAAGCGAGACTGTATATGAACTAGTGAGCTCATGATCGACCATCATACCTAGAGTAATTATATAGCATGAAGCTGCTCGCTGTTGGTCGTGTAAGACTCCCGCAAATGGTGAGAGTAGAAGCTGGGCACTTTAGAGCCCCACTAACGCAGTACAAATACGTTTATACACACACATTATACACACACACTACCTTATTTCTGGCGATTAAGCTTATCCGCTCCTCTTATCTTATCGATTGGCATTGTTCTTACCAAAATTTCTTCGATATCGCCCGCTAAAGAAGGGAAATCGATCTCCATACAAGATCGCTTCCACTGCCATTTCGCCCAGCCGCAAAAATGGTGAAGCGAAAAGTTGCGGCGCTCGAGAAGATCGATGCAGACTTGTATGTCATTAATTGTTGAACTTTGCCTTTGCAATCCATCGTCATGCTAACAATTTCTACAGCGCGAGTCTTCAGTACAAAATCCGTCGGGATCCAAAGTAAGCCTTTCTTCTCTCTCTCACCTGGACAGCGATCCATCTGCCGTCTATAAGCACTGTCGCTCACCAGTTGTTCGTCTCCGACAGATCCTACAAGGACGACTTCCTGAAGCAGTGGGAGCAGTATGAAGCCCAGCGCGAAATCTTCTTCACCTCGCCGACGACGGCCGCGGCCGACACGGTCGAGTCCTTCCACAACATGATCGACCTCATCGCGCACGTCGCCGACTGCTACCCCGAGGAGACGCGGACGTTCCAGGACGACCTCAAGGCCATCGTGGCGCAGCACCACGAGACGCTGCACCCGGAGCTGAGGGACAAGGTCGTGGGCAGCCTGGTGCTGCTGCGGCGCAAGGAGGTGATTGACTCGACCAGCCTGCTGACGACGCTGTTCCCGATCCTCGTGTCCTCGCGCAGCAAGTCGATGCGGGAGATGCTCTTCCAGAAGATCCTTAGCGACATGCGCAACTCGAATTCCAAATCTACCAATCACCCGCTCAACAGGACGATCCAGGCCGTGCTGTACAACCTCGTCACGGCGGACCGGGCGTCGCCGAGGGCCATCTGGGCGATTAAATTGACGCGCGAGCTGTGGAAGCGACAGGTATGGACGGATGCGAAGCCGGTTGACGTCATGAAGGAGGCTTGTCTGGCGGACAACGAAAAGGTCATTGTCGGAGCCACGCGGTTCTTCCTGGGCGGCGACAAGGAGCGCGAGGAGCTCGAGGACGAGAGCAGCGACGAGGAGATTGACCTGGCCAAGGTGAAGCACCAGATCACCATCAACAAGAAGTCAAGGAAACAGAAGGAGGCGTACAGAAAGGCAGTCGACAAGGTCAAGAAGCAGGAGAAGAAGAAGTCAAAACCGCACCCGCTCAACTTTTCGGCGCTGCACTTGCTGCACGATCCGCAGCTGTTTGCTGAGCAGCTGTTTGAGAAGCACCTGCAGGGGACGAAGAACAAGCTCTCGCTGGATACGAAGCTGCTGGTTTTGCAGCTCGTCACCCGATTAGTCGGCCTGCACAAGCTCACCATTGTGCCGCTGTACTCGTGGTTCATCAAGTACCTTACGCCCAAGCAACAGTCCGTCACGTCCATCCTCGCGTCTCTGGCGCAGGGCGTTCACAACCTGGTGCCCCCCGACGCACTGGAGCCCCTGATCCAAAAGATTGCCAACGAGTTCGTCTCCGAGGCGTCAGCCTCTGAAGTTGCCGCAGTTGGTCTCAACGCCATTCGCGAGATATGCTCTCGACAGTCGCTGGCCATGACGGAAACGCTGCTGCAGGATCTGGTCCAGTACCGCAAGAGCAAAGACAAGGGCGTCATGATGGCCGCCAAGGGCCTGCTGTCTCTGTACCGAGAAGTGGGCGCCGAGATGCTCAAGAAGCGAGACCGCGGCAAAGACGCCACCATGGGCCTGAGCTCCGGCATGATGAAGCAGCGCAAGTTTGGCGAGGAGGAGATCGGCGGCATCGAGGGCCTTGACTTGCTCGCCAAGTGGAAGGAAGAGCAGCGGAAGAGGAAGCGCGCCGAAAAGGGCCTGCCGGAGGACGGCAGCGACGGCTCTGATGACGACGACGAGAAGGATGCAGATGAGGAGGACGACGGGTGGGAGGTTGATTCAGACGACAGCAGCGACTCTGGAGAATGGATCAACGTCGAGCACTCCTCAGACGAGGAAGAACCGGCCCCCAAGAAGCGCAGAGGAAACGACGCCGATGAAGACGACGACGAGGAGGTCAATGCGGAAGATGAAGCCGCCGAGCTCGAACGCATGACCAAGCTCGCCACAACCACCATCCTCACGCCCGCCGACCTCGCCAAGCTGCAAGAACTCCGCGCCGCGGCCTCCGTCCAGAAAGCAATGGGCGCCCGCGCCCGCAAGCGCCAACAAGACGCCGCCAACAACAACAACGGCGGCGCGACGCACCAGGACGACGGTCTGACGGCCGAGAACATCGAGGCGCCGATCCGTCTCCGCAAGCTCACAAAGGAGGAGAAAGTAGCGCTGGCCAAGGAGGGCAAGCCCGATCGCGACGAGCACAAGAGCACGCAGGCGATCCGCAAGTCCAAGAAGGACGCCGCGGGCAAGAGCACGAGCAACCGGGAGAAGCAGCGCAAGAAGAACTTCTTGATGACGCTGGGCAAGGCAAAGAGTAAGCAGAAGAGGAGTCTGGTCGAGACGAGGAAGGTCTTGAGGGGGCATGTGGAGAGGAGTACGAGGGGTGGGCGGAGGAGGAACGGTACATAGATTTTTGTGTTTTGGTGTTGTGCGTATATATAGAGGTATATGCTGGGGATGCGTTGGTCTTGCTTGGGATTTCAAACGAGATGTGGCGGTTTGTGTATTTGCTTATCGGCTTGCTTCTGGAACATACAAAAGCGAAATCATTGCATCTAATATAAGGCTAGTTGACATGCAAGAGATGGATAAGTTTCGAGACACGGAGCGAATCGAACAAGCACGATATGAGCGTCAACTCGAGGTGTGTTTGGCATGTAAATCATTATATGTATTGTGTGACCACCACCTCTGATTCAAAGGCGACTGGCAATACTGGTATCCAAGAGAACATTCATCGAGTTATTTCTGACAAACAAATCAACCACATCACTCCAAAATCAGCTCTCCATCTACTGAACAGTAGTCACCATGGGCTTCTCATGGTCAATCTTCTCCGCAATCTCCTCATCGTGCGTGTGGCCGTGCGTGCCAACATCCGTCTCGCTAAAGGCATCCACAACGTCCCGATACGCAGGCACAAAGTTGACGCAGAATGCATACGACCAGGCCACGACGAAAAAGGACAGGGGCACGACCATGCTGATGCCGCTCCCCTGATGCTCCGCTGCGGCAAAGGTCAAGGGAGGCACACAGGCACCACCGACGACACCGCCGACGATGAAGCCGCTGCCACGCTTGGTGTGCCTGCCGAGGCCTCGCATGCCGAGGGCGACAATGGTGGGGAAGCAGACGGACTCGAAGAAGAGGACGACGTAGAGCATGGCAATGCCGGTGTTGTTCCCTTGGGTGATGGCAGGGCAGATGAAGATGATGCACATGCTGATGAAGACGAGGAAGATCCATCGAGGCTTCACAAAGCGCATGATGCCACTTCCCGTAAAGCGGCCAATGGCAAAGGCCGCCTGGGCACCGGCGAACAGCTTGGAGCCGAGGCTGCTGGATGTGCCGGGTCGAGTCGCTACAGCGTAGTTGATGAAGGAACTGGCAATGGCCACCTGGGCGCCGGTGTAGCAGAACTGGGCGAGTGCGGCGTGGAAGAGTCTGTATTGCTTCCAGAGGGGCTTGTCATCTGAGCTGCCGTGGGCTTCCTGGGCCTGGAATGCCATGTCTACAAGTGACAAGTGCGTCAGCACAGATACATTCAACGATAGGTAAACAGGTACTACCACTCACCAGCATTGGTAATCTCGGGAATCTTGGCCAAGAAGAACAAGCTCGCCAGCAGAAGCACGAAGACGACGATGGCCAAGTACACCCATTGCACGTTCTGAAGAGCCCGCTCGTCGCTAAAGTTGAAGAAGACGTATGAGCCGAGGACAGGGGCAATGACGGTGCCAATGCCGTTGAAAGCCTGGGAAATGTTGATCCGAATCTCAGAGTACTTTGGCGGACCGCAGACTGGAGTAGAAGCACATCATGTCAGCGGGGATGGACAACGGACAGGTGGGTTTTTTCTAGCATAACTGCGTTAGGCCAGACACTTTACGTACCGGTGATGAAGGGGTTGGCGGCCGTCTCCAGAGAGCCAAGGCCGTTGCCGATGATGAAGATTGATGCGCAAAAGCCGCCAAAGGACTTGGCCTTGATGCAAGGGATGGCGATGGCAGCGCCTACCGCGTAGAGGAAGAGACCCCAGATGAAGACGGCTCTATATCCATAGTGGCGGAGGATCCAGGCTGCGTGTCCGAGAGATGCCAGTGGATATGCGCTGGAGATGTCGCTGTTAGCTCATGCGCAGCTTCTGGATCAGGCTGCCCGGTATAATTAGATGCAGCAAGTGCCAATGGGCGTCTTGAATCTATTCGCGCGCTGAGACGACAAAACTCACCCAAAGTAAGCGGCCTGCAGACCAGAGGAACGGGCCTGGTCGATATGCAGCGTGTTCTGAAAGTGCTTGTTCAGCGTGTCGAGCAGGCCGTAACTGAAGCCCCAGAGGAAGAAGAGGACGGTGACAAGCGCAAGGGGGAAGATGGACTCTCTCAGCGTGAGCTCAGCAGCTCTCGTGCGGCCCTTGTCGTTGGCCTTGAGCGACCGCTCCCTGAAGAAGGACGCAACACCCATGATGGCAAGTCGCGATCTGAAGGACCCTACCAACGTTGGGGTGAAGAAAGGGCGGAGAGAAGAGAGATGGAGGAGTTGCTGAGATGCTCTCCAACAGAGTCGTACTTTTCGTGCTGGGAATGCGACCCTTTTCACTGACTTGGGACGACCAGCCCCTCCCAACCATCACCAGCAAGGGTTCACTTGGACTCGCAAAGAGCAATTCCCTGGATGGCCTGCATCGCATTGCAGCAATTGCTCTCCCAGGCAGAATGTGGACATGATCATCCGGGCCATCACCGGCCTCATTCCCCTTGTTGGTACTAGCCCAGCCGCACTGCAAAATCCCGTCGGCAAAATTGGCTTCTCCCAAAGGCTGCTCGCTGGCTACCCACGCGTTCCCTTGAAGTGTGGCGTCGAGACTTCTTCTTCACGTGGCTGTTTAATTATCCGGTAGGCCATGGAGAAAAGCAAGAAGTGCTTCCTTGTGGCGTTGCCCGCTTCCCAGGCCACCATCCCCCAGCAAGAATTCTCCGCGACAATTGCGGTCGAATATCATCCGAGCTCCTCACTGCCTCGCCCTCGATTCCCAGCTGCACGCAAACGCTACCCGCCAGCCCGCCTTTAGCGACTCTGGAGAAAAGACGGGGCTCGCTGCGGAGATGTCTGAGCTTGCCGGGGTCCAAGGAGGCGGGGAAAGCAGCGCGGCTGGCCATTGGCCTGAGGCGAGGCCTGGCGCCTTTGGGGATGCTGGGTCTCGAGTCAATGCTGCCCCGAAATCCTGGAAATTGCGCGTCGACTGGGCCTGGAGCACGAGCAAGATGGGCCGATGACGGTGGTTGTTGGTCCACGGTCTACTGTGCAGCTGTCCAGGAACCCTTCTGATACCACCAACCGCTCGTCACCGTCGCTCGAGACCATCCCGAGGACCAGATCTAGCACTGCTCTGGAGGAGAATCTCATGCGGGGGAGCACGTTATTGCGTCGTCACGCTCTGATCTGCTGGCGCTAGAAGTCTTCGAATCTTCCATCGTAGCCACGACCCAAGGACCTGTTCCCCTCGAGGCTCGTGGGGAAGTCAAAGGCCGACTTCGAATGGGCTGCATCTCCCACTCGCACCTCGAATCCCTCGAATCCCTCGCACTGGTGGCGTCCGGTAGCCGCAGTTTGGCTCCCCCATGGCGCTTATTACTGGACTTTTCCCCGACATCTTCGCGGGGGTTGGAGCGGCAGATTGGCTAGGCAGCATATGCCGGTTAAGCATAGCGGCGTGCGGAGAAGTTGGCGAAACAACCAAGTCGAATCTCTGCCCGTTAGTTTGTAGATAGCGTCACGCAGCGGTTTGGCCGTGTTGAAGGAACAGCATAACGCTGCAACGCGGAGATGCTCATGATGTGTATCTGGTAAAGACGGGAGTGCAAATGCCAGACCTCAGAAGAGGTGATACATGATACTTCTGCCAAGGCTCATCACGTGAACCACCCAGAACCCCTTCTCAACCTGTCTTGATGTTCTCTGCCTGAGGAACCCAAACCACCGCTTGTATGCACGAGAAAGGCACGTCTGTGAATAAATACCTACGCAATCTTCTCCTCTACGTTTGTTTTGACAGACAGCGGTTGGTCAGTCCCAGCGTTTCGGCTATTCATCTGTGGCCGACCTCACCTTCTCTACTTCGCCCACCTACGGACGAAAACTCCCGTCGGGAAGAAACCGACGGCTTCATGCAAGCTTCAGTTCCCCAGACTCTCCAACTCCAGCTCCAGCTGCTCTCAGCCCCAGAAGACCACGCTTCCGGGCCCCCGGATTTTCTAGAACATTTGGGGTTCGCTAAATCTGCTGTTACAGTGGCGTTTTGGGGTTGGATGCCCAAAAGCTGGAATGCCAATGGCTGGATCTCTTCTACAGTACACCCCACAAGCATCTTGAACGTTAAATCAGTACTTTTGCCACTGACCCAATTGTTGATTGGCTGCAATTGCAGGTAGCCTCCTTAGTGATTTACGTCTGACAATACCTCGTCTCCTGTTTGCTACAACAACAGGACCAGCATCGTGGGCTTCTAAACCTTCTACAACCGCTGCTAGCAAATATATATCGCTTTCCTTACTTTATTACACCCTTTTTTTATAAGGTAAAGTAAGGATACGTCTTTATAGGCTTCTAGCTATGCAGGAAGAAGCAGGGAAAAGGAAAAATGGTGTCTGATAGACAGCTAGTACTGGTACTGTTATGTGCTGCTGTTTAACCAGTGCCGATCGGTATCTATACCTGGATAGTATCTGGCCAATCAAATAGCATGCTGGGCCTTGTACTCAAATAACGTTCAAGATGCTTGTAGGGTGTACAATGTGATCGACGTGCGGTGGTCGACCATTGAAGGCGACCGTGTCACATGTACGACGAGCACCGCATCCACTCCCAATCATGCCGAAGAAGATGGTTAGCTCCAGCTTACCTACATAGGGCGACCGACCATCGTATCCCCTACCACTATTTCGGGTTCAGGGATGGGTTGCTTTGTGTACAGCTGAACAGCAAAGAAATTGAGGCGGAAACACTAGATGCCAACCGGATGATTGGATCTCGTAGTTACACACTGCCGCTATCATCACTCATTCTCCCGTCGGCTATCTACGATCGAGACACCTTGCTTGACAGCCTATAGCGCTACGAATCGTCGTCTTTATCTTCGTTATGGCAGCAAGGTAGTGTCGCATATCGTCTTTCGACGCTCGAGTGTCTGTCCATGGTATTCAACGGCTCCTTCACGATTTGCAGCCTGACTAGTGAAACACTAATCTGACTTTGCCGACTTATCGGTGGCATGTTCTGCGGCTGGCATGCGAACCATCTTGTCGGTTAATAACCTGTCGCTTCGGGATACTAGGTAGGCATATCCAAGCGTTGTAATGAATGCTTTCACGCCTTAGCCTTTCCTCCCTTAAGAGACTATCAGACAACCATACGACAAGTGGTGACAAGTGCTGCTGCTGGTTGGAAGACTGCAAACTAGCGCGATGGGCTGACATAGAGTGACAACTTGATGACAGACTTGCCCACCAGAAACTTGTTTAACAATTACGGATGTTTGGCTACCGCACATGGAATCTCTACGCATGATTTTGAGCTTCTGCAAAGAGGCCTATGATAAGAAAGGTTCAGGCGAAGAACTATGTCTCGTCATTCACCTTTGCCAATTTGACTGTGCTCTCTGACTGCGTTACTTGACTCAGTCGCCTAAAAGAAGATAAAAGGTTACCAAGACACCTTGTCGAATAGTTGGCACCGTCCGATATACTCCGTCTATGCTGCTGTCGATTCTTGCTACTAGTCTAGACAGAACCCCCTGGAAGTGACACCGTTAAAAATTGTGTTCTCCGGCCGCTTGTCAATCATACTGAGCCTTTACCCCGGTGACCTCACTGGACATCAGAACTCCATCATGAAAAGTATACTGTATTCAGAGTGCTAACCAAGTACACAGACATCTAATCCAGGAGTCACAGCCAGGAACATGCTATACATTATCACTTGGGTATGAGACTAGATGTTCGAATGATTATTTCATTCGATGTGTTGAGGGTTGAGATCTTTATTCTACGTAATACAAACATGCCAATGAACTTCATGTATCTCGAATCACTATCTCCTAGTTGACTTTGTTGAATTGACTTCTCAAACCGTTGTGAACATAGTAGTCTCCGTAAGCTGCCCAATAATAGGAGAAAGCCGTTGAATAACTGGCGACGCGGGGTGGTTATGGATGATAAATGGCAGTCGATTCATCTCCGTATCAAAGGCACATCACCAGCTCTTAGCAATGAGATCAAGTTTTCTCAACAAGTCGAAACTCCCTCTAAATGGTTGCAGGAGCTTCAGTGGTATATCGACATGACCCACCTCGGTGAGTCGGCAGATGCCATGGTGGGGCGCTGGTGACGCGGGGCTCACCGAGATCAAATTCGGCGCTTCAAGTATTATTTTTTTTTTCTGCCTCCAGCCAAATTCCGGCAACATTTGCTGCTCTACACATCACGGGTTGCCAAAAATGTCCAGAAGCACGGTGCAGCCCAATGGGTGGGTTGCAATCAGACTGCCGAGCGAAGTCACACGTGTTCTTCAGGTCATTCCCAATACGTCAGTCTCTTTATTTCCCCTTCCACTCTTGCGTCTCGCATTCCTCTTCGGTGAATTTTTTGAGAAGATTGGCTGTGCGACTGACACCACTTTACAGAACCATATCTCTGGGCAAATATGGCTCGTTCCCGAGTAACCTCATAATCGAGCGGCCTTACCACCTCACGTACGAGATCCAGGACAAGCTCGAAGGCGAAAGCTTCCCGCGACTGCGAATCGTCCCCGGCACGGAGCTCAATGCCGACAAGCTGGCCGACGTGACCGCCGAGTCCGCCGAGGGAGACGAGGTCATCGAGCCGGCAAACGGAGAGCAGCTGACGCTCATTGACGAGGAGAGCGGCAAGGTGGTCGCGCGGTCGAACCGCGAGGTCATTGACGAATCCGCGCGCCAGACGCTCACAATGGCCGAGATTGACCAGCTGAAGAAGGAGGGCGCTTCGGCGGGCAAGGAGCTCATTGCCAAGCTGATGCTCTCTCATACGGCGATTGACCAGAAGACTGCTTACTCGCTAGCCAAGTACAAGCTGCTCAAGGAGAAGAAGTACATGCGGCGGTTTACGGTGCTGCCGCTGGACGTGGCGCAGCTCGGGCACTGGATGCTGGTTGAGCGAGACGCGAGCAAGATCATGGAGATGCGGCAGGAAATGATTGGACTGCTGGGGTGCTGGGCTGATGTACACTTTGGTGGTCTGCCAATTGAGGGCGCGCAGAGCCCGCATGGCGGGCGATGGCTGGCTGTTGACGATACAGGAGGCCTGTTGGTCGCGGCCATGGCCGAAAGAATGGGACTATTGCACGCAGAAGCTCCAGAAGAAGAGGGAACAGCAAGAGATGCTGCCCCGCAGGAGCAGAACCCAGAAGTGCAGCCCAACGACGAGGAAGCGGGCGCGGCGGCAGCAGCAGAGCCATCGTCGACGAGGCCACAGCGGACAAGACCCAAGAGGCCACGAAAAGATGATCTGGACGACCACTACGCCCTCACAAACAGCATCACCCTCATCCACGCCAACTCTCAGCCCAACCTCTCCCTCCTCCGCCACTTTGACTACGACTTCAGCGACCCCAACCCCCCCTATCCCTATCACCCGCTCTTCACCCACCTGCTACCAATCTCGTGGCTCCAGCTGCTGGATCCCGAAGCGGACCCTACATACGCAGAGCTGGCGCCGGCCGTCGACCCCGAAGTGCTCGCGTCCTGGAAGACCAACCGCCGGGCAAACTACCACCGCAAACGCCGGCGATGGGCGCGCACGCGCCAGATTGTCGACGCCACGCGGGCGGGCGGCTTCTCCGGCCTCGCCGTGGCGAGCACCATGGACCCCGTCTCGGTGCTGCGGCACGCGCTCCCGCTGCTCGCCGGCGGCGCGCCCGTGGCCATCTACTCGCCGACCATTGAGCCGCTGTCGCAGCTGGCGGACTGCTTCAGCATCAGCCGGCGCGGCGCCTGGGTGTCCAACCCGCCGCCCGAGGCCGAGGGCAAGACGCTCAAGGAGCTCGAGGGCTGGGCCGGGACGCCCGACTTTCCGATCAACCCGTCGCTGCTGATTGGCGCGCAGGTGCAGACGAGCCGGGCGAGGAGGTGGCAGGTTTTGCCTGGGCGGACGCATCCGTTCATGACGGAGAGGGGAGGGGCGAGCGGCTATGTGTTTACGGGGTGGAGGGCGATTCCTGCGGAGGGTAACATCATGGCTAGGGGCAAGTTTCAGAGGAAGAAGCCCAAGACTGAGTGATGCTGGTTGGATGGTGATTCTTTGATATACCTGTATGGTTGGATGTAATAGATTTAGAGGCTGATGACAGGCCGAGTGACGATGTCCAAGTCCAATAGAATGTATGAATACCCCTAAAAGTTGCCGCGCATGAAGCCCCCTTGGACAAGGCGGAGACCGAAGTAGGTTTGAACAATAGATCAAATTGCGGGAAATACAATATCATTGTCGGTCTAAATGTCGCCACGTCACACTCCTCTCCTCGCTGCTTCTTACAGCGACTTGCCCATAAACTTTCTCTTCGCAAAGCTCAGCCACCACTTGCTCGGCTTGGACTCGTCCTCCTCGTACACCCTAGCCAGTAACCGGGACGCGAGCTCCTGTCGGACCTGTGCCATGTACAGCTTGAGCTGCTCTGCCTCCTGCCTATCTTTAGGGGGTTCGTACATCTACAACACACACACACACATGTCAGCCACCTCCAATCTCAGGGAGTAGTAGAACCGGGAGGGCAATAGAAAGAAGAAGAGCGGAGCAAAACAAACCTGGTTCAGGGGGAACCCAGGATCACCAGGAATCGCAAAGTTGAGGTCGAGCGCGAGGTTGTTGACCTCCTTGCTGGCCTCACGCAGGGTGGCATTGGGCTTGATGCGCTGCAGGCAGTCGCTGACGAACCAAATCCCATAGACGAGCAGGCGGTCGGCGGGGCCCTTGATCTCAAAGTTGCGGAAGAAGGTGTTTGCGCGGAAGAGGCGGAGGACCTCGTCGAGGATGTCGTAGCTCTCGCTCTCGATCTCGGGGGACTCGTGCGGCGGCAGGGGCGGGTTCGGGAAGGGCAGGACGTAGGCCGGGCCGCGGGTCTTGGTGCGCAGGGGGAGGAGGGGAAAGTTGCCGATGAGGCGAGGGGGGTTGGGGTCCGAGTTGAAGTCGGAGTTGTAGGCCTTTTGTGAGACGGAAGACTTGTTAGCGGGGTTATGGCCTAGAGAGTTTTGACGCTGGTTGAGGGTGAGACAGTCGGGGATGATGGTGGTCATAGGAGAGCTTCAGGAGAGCTTCAGGCGGATTCGGGCAATGACATTTCCCCCGTGCGAGACCTGGAGATGGAGACTTGGGGGACTTCTGTAGCCTCGAATAACAGGACAATAGCGGCACGTACCGGCATCTTGGACAGCAATGGCTCGAGGCCGCGATTGAGGCGAGGGAGCAGTAGCAGCGAGGTGATGGTTTGGCGGGGCTCGCTCTCCAGCAGCAACAGGGCCGAAGCTGTCGTCAACTGGCGGCCAGCTGTGGAGACGCTGGACTTGCCTTGGGAGAGCCATTCATTTCCCCCCGTGATTATGTCATCGAAGCACTTACCCCGTAGACGCTGCTTTGCCACAGCCAGGCAGCACAAGCCACAGGCCTGCAGTCAACAAGCAACAACAAACACGCCCCGCACCGCCACGGCGCATCCGGCTGCCTAGATCACGTGAAGTCGCTCACCGGTCGCGCCGCCTGCCTGCCCGAAAGGACGCGCCTCTGCTTGGCTGCCGGGCCTGCGATTGGAAGAGACAAAAAGCAGACGCATGTTCCGGCGTTTTCTTTGTTGGCCGGCCTGACAGAAAACAATCTCCAGTCAAACAAGCACCGCAGAATGGCTGCACCTCAGCGTGACTCTGACATTCATTCGCGCGTTTGCTGAGTGAAAGGAAGGAAGGAAAGCAGGCTCTTCGATTGCCAGCGGCTGTCTCACACGTCTTACTGGATCCGGATTCCTACATCGTGCAAAAGGAAGCCTCTCTGCCGTTGTCCTTCTCACTCTCACTCTCCCTCGTTCACATATTCATCACCTTCGCCCTTCTTTACTGCCCTCGTCTGTTCGCGGCTTCACGCACCTCCGCTGTCAAATTCTCCGGCTTATTTTCCCCTTCACTCCTTCTCCAAATTTCTCCTCATTTTGCCTTTGGTGGCTTTTATCCAAAGGAACCGGCCTGCGCATCTCCCAAGAGGAGAGAAAAGAGAAAAGGAATTAAGCAGGGAATAACAAAAGGTAGGCGTGCAGCAGCGCATCTCCCGCTCAACTCGATTTTTCTTTCTTTTTTTCTTCTTCGCTGGTCGCGTCACCGCGGGGCGCTTCGTTACCACCAGAAGGCGGGCGCCATACTCAAACTGCGATTCACGCACCGAGGCGCTGAGAATCCGTCGAAGCTCAGCAACCGCGCCATGGCCTTGTACGCCAGCAAAATGTCACTCTTCACGCGCATCCTCCGCTAACGCCTCTTCGCAGCTCCATGTTCAGCCAGGGTTCCTTCGTCGCCAAGCTGCGCGGGCTGGTCGACGACATGACCTCATCACCAAGAAGCCCCTCCAAGTCGCCCTCGTCCAGCCCCGAGACGGACGGCGACAAGGTGGTCGAGACGCCGGAGATCACGCCGCCGACGACGCAGAGGCCCCGGAAACGCAAGTCGCCGCCGTCGCAGCCTCGTCCGCCTCTCCCGCCTCGCCCGCCTCGCATCCGCCGCCCCAAGAAGGGCTCCCTCCGCGACATCCTCCGCCAGCACGCCGGCACCGCGCTCTTCATGCGCCCCATCTGCTGGACAGATCTTCACGCCAGCCTGCTCGGCGCGCGCTTCTGCGAGCTGCCCCCTTGCGACACGCCGCAGCCTTGCGACCTGCCGGGCCCCACGCCGTCGCAGGGCCACATCCAGCCGTCAGACACAATCACAAGGCTGAGCGAGGCGCTGACGGAGATTCTGACGCCCCTTTCGCCGGTAGCAAAGCCGACTTCCACAGCTGTCAAGGTCATACTGTCGACGCTGTGGCCGGCGGCGTTTGCCAAATCGCATACAACGCCAGAACTGAACATGTACTATGGCGATAGGGTCTACTTTGACGCCGTCCGTACCCAGGCGCTCTGGAACTTTCCCCCTAACCCTCCCACCCTCTCCTCACAAAGCTCTACCGCGACAATAATAGCCCGCCCTTGCGAGTCTCACGGCTCCCTGGCATCAACTACCACACCTCACTCGCCTGCGAACCTACCGATGCTGTGTTATATCGGAAAGCAACAGCTGGCGACAATACGCCAACACCTCTTCCGCGTAGGCACTGGACCCGATGCTAAGCCCAATATGCCTGTGTTGCGGCTACAGCGGCTCCGCGCGAAGCAACTTGTCCCCACAGACCCGGACGAAGATGCGCATTTCGTCGGCATCTTCCTGGCCATGGCCCAGCGCCATTTCTACACATCCCCGGTCAAGATTCCCAGAGAGGGGTATTGGCCGCCGCGGGAGGGTCGTTGGTCGCCGCGGGAGGGCAAGCCCCCCAGACCCAACTTTCAGGATGTCAAGCTGAGGATCCTGACTCACGACAACGAGACCTGCGAGTTCCTGGTCTACACGGGGTATGTGACGGCCAAGTTCCTCGACCGGTTCTACGACCCCTCCTGCGCTCCGTTAGATGACGATGGCAACGTTGAGGGGATGAAGATTGAGTTTACTCGCGTCCCCATCTGGCCCATCCTGGGGCTGCGGGAACGGCTGGGAAAGGCGCTGGGCGAGGACATTGTGGGCCCATTTGACCCGAGCAAGATGGAGACGTGGGAGTTTGACGGCCCGAGGCCCGAGCCGAGATCACAGGACTCGGATGCTACGGTTGCTACCGTCGTAACGTCCAAGCGCAAGCGTGGCAGTACTCCATCTACATCGGGTGAAAGCTCAGAGGAAGAGTCGGACGATGATGCTTCCGACTTGCCAGACAAGCGAAGGTGTTTGAGCGAAGAGAGCCGCGTTGGCGTTGTGGTATAGACAAAGGATTCAAGAAAGAAAGGGGAAAGGGGGGAGAAGAGGGAGGGAAAGAGGAACAAACTCTACAATTGGCGAGCGTGAGAGTCGCCGCTGGGCGCTGAAGGAGGGGACGATGTTATGAAGACGCACGATTCAACGGAATGCTTAGACGGGAAGGGCTCCACATCAAGAGGACCGGCGCAGGTTCGAGCAAGGTCTTTAGGTCGGTAGGGCGGTATTCTCATCAGGGACCTTTTTTTGGGATCCCTTGGTTTTGTTCATCAGGGTGGCTTGGCAATGCTGCAAGACCTCAGTTGTGGCTTGTGGTTCTTTTTACTTGAGGGTCAGATGGGCTCGTCTACCTGCCCCATCGATGATCGTATATGTATACTCCGTAATGACAGCGAATCGACAGCGAATTTCTCATTCTTGACTATATCTTCATGATTTATCAGATGCTCGCTAGTTATGAAGAGGAGGCTTGGTGTGTTTCTATCGGTGGGTAAGTGCCTATATGCGGTGATCCAACGACATGCTCGAAGCAATACACTAGCTGAGTGTCTACCGAGTCACAAGTTCTAAAAGAAATACTGCTCGATGCTATTCACATGATAGTAATACTGCCAGTATCTCATACCTGCTTGATAAAGCGAGTGACACATTGGTATGCAGGTGTGCCAAGCTTGTGCGACGGCGGTCCTTAGTATGAGGCCGGGACTTGGCATCAGATGATTCCTGCATGCATTAGTTTTTTGAGATTGAGTCGTCGCACGGCATGGAAGTAGTATGAGTTTGTAATACAATGTGTCTTGTCTCTATTGCTTCTGAGTTTTTATCATGGAGAGGCTATTAATTGTCAAGATCGAGTTGGCATGTGCCTTATGTTCTGTGAAAGTAAGGTAGGTAAGGTACCTTCTGAGAGCATGTGACCTGAGGGTGAGTAACCAGATGCAGACTCTCCGTTCTGTTGCTTCTGTCCTCCTTCATGGAAACCCTATGTCGACATACCCACCAATATTAACGATGGAAGTTCCAGTCGACACCGAGACAAAGACAATGGAAACACAAGAAACGATGCGGCTACAGCTTGCACCACAGCCATAACTAGGCGCCCATGGCTTTGCCCCAATTCCATCTGCACATCCTCAGGCCGCCCTACCACTGACAAGCCGTCAAATCACGTCAAAGAACATCCCCAACCTCGCTCTGCCCAGGGGATCCAAGAACCAATATTAAGTGATACTACCGTGAAGCCAGTGTCTCCCCGCATCTGGACATGTCGTGCCTGAGCTGACCCTCCCACAGCCCACTAGTCGAGCCACCCCAAGCAAAGATTGACCTCGGCTCGCAACCCTACTGAAGCTGCTTTCCTGGGTGAACTCGACTGCCTTTAGACGTCTTCATCCTTCTTTCTGACATGTGCTTTGAGGAGAGCTCACGACATTTTGACAGCTCAGCTCGGGAACCAACGGCCCCGATGACCTACGTAACAAGCGCCCCCCCCCCTGTCAACGTTACAACCATAACCGTCCACCCCGCGTTTCTCTTCTTCCACCCCACGGGGAAAATGGGACACCATCCAAGAGTGCCATCCGCCATTCGCTCTTCTAGGCAGCTCGCAACAGGTCCAAAGGCGGGGTGACGAGCAGAGAAGCCCACGGAAGCAGCAACAAGGCCGAAGAAATCAATGCACATTGCTTTTTTATTCTCGCCCAGCATGGAGCTCCACCTGAGGAATATAGGCACGAGACCGCACCAAAAGAGAGGCGGCAATGGAGGGAAAAGAAGGCCCGTTCGTTGTCTTTTCTTTCTGGTGTCTAAAGGGAGCAGATATGCAGTGTAGCCCTCCCTTTTCTTTCCGGTTTGGCTTGGCAATAGTTTGATTCTTGTTTTCCCCTCCCTCCCGTGTCTCGGCGACAGCTTTCCTTTTCGAATACTATGCAATGGCTCTTGTCTCTTTTCAGCACATGAGCTGGTTGCTTTCGGGGTTCAGCTGGGGAAACACAGGGCCCCAGAATTCGCCAAGTCGTCCGCAACTGAAGGCTGCCGGAGGGGTGTGGAGAAGGTCTATGCGCTCGGTGCGCAGACTATTCGAAGAGTAGAAGGGAGGGCCGATGCTAAGGGATTGTGAAAAGGCCTTTGAGGATGCCAGATGGCTGGCTGCTGTCAACTACTACCTGGCCCTCGCGAACCCATGCAGAGTTGCGCGGATGAGCACCTCTCACTGCTACGCAGCTGGGCTATAAAAGGTTCCGAGCTCCATGAGTTGTCTGGGGAGTTGATCACTTGAGTCTTATTCGCATCTCTTCAGCATTCGTTGAGTCTTCAACATGAAGCTGTCCAAGACTCTCCCGGCTCTCTTGGGCTTCTCGTCCTTGGCCGTGGCAGCCCCAACGCCAGAAAAGATCGAGAACATCGAGGCTCGATCCCCAGTCAGCGTCCAGCTGGCGTCTGGCACCGTGATCGGCAACTCCCTAGCGGGCGTCGACACCTTCAACGGAATCCCCTTCGCCGACCCCCCTGTGGGCAACCTGAGGCTCGCACCTCCTCGAAAGCTGTCCAAGAACCTGGGCACCTTCACAACCCCCTTGCTTGCCCCCGCCTGCCCCCAGATGTTCCTCTCCACCGACTCGTCCAACCTCCTCTTCAAGCTCCTGGGCAGCTTCCTGCAGCTGCCGTTCCTCCAGACCATCACCGGCCAGGAAGACTGCCTCAACATCTCCGTCCAGCGGCCCAAGGGCACCAAGGCCGGCGACAAGCTGCCCGTCGCCTTCTGGATCTACGGCGGCGGCTTCGAGCTCGGCGCGACCCTGACCTACGACGCCACCAGCCTCCTGACTTCCGCCGTCGCCCAGGGCCAGCCCTTCATCTACGTGGCCGTCAACTACCGCGTCGCGGGCTTCGGCTTCCTAGGCGGCGCCGAGATCCTGCGCAACGGCAGCGCGAACCTCGGGCTGCTGGACCAGCGCATGGGCCTGCAGTGGGTGGCGGACAACATCGCGGCCTTTGGCGGCGACCCGGACAAGGTGACCATCTGGGGGGAGTCGGCCGGCGCCATGTCCGTCTACGACCAGATGGTGCTCTACGGCGGCAACGTCACGTACAACGGCAAGCCCCTGTTCCGCGGCGCCATCATGAACTCGGGCACCGCCGTGCCCGCCGAGCCCGTCGACTCGCCCAAGGCGCAGGCCGTCTACGACGACGTCGTCAAAAAGGCCGGGTGCAGCGGCGCCGCCGACTCGCTGGCGTGCCTCCGCCAGGTGCCCTACAGCAAGTTCCTCGCCGCCGTCAACGACGCGCCGGGCATCCTGTCCTACAGCTCCCTGGGGCTATCCTACCTCCCGCGCCCGGACGGCGTCGTCCTCCCGGACAGCCCCGAGGTGCTCCTCCAGCAGGGCAGGTACCACGCCGTGCCCATGATCGCCGGCGACCAGGAAGACGAGGGCACTCTGTTTTCCATCTTCCAAACCGACGTCAACACCACGCCGAGCCTCGTCACATGGCTCTCGGAGTACATGTTCTCCCAGGCGACGCGCGCGCAGCTGACGCAGCTCGTGAATACCTACGACACGGCCCTCTCCAGCGGCAGCCCCTTCCGCACGAGCATCCTCAACGAGCTCTACCCGGGCTTCAAGCGCACGGCCGCCGTCCTCGGCGACCTGGCATTCACCCTGACGCGGCGCCTGGTCCTCGCCGAGGCGGCGCGGCAGAACCCCAGCGTGCCGCTCTGGTCGTATCTTTCGTCGTACGACTACGGGACGCCCTTCCTGGGGACGTTCCACGCGACGGACATTTTGCAGGTGTTTTACGGGTTGTTGCCGAATAATGCGATGAGGAGTTCGCGGACGTATATTTTCAATTTTATATATAATCTTGATCCGAATGTTGGTATTGCGGGGTTTGCAAAGTGGCCGAAGTGGACGGAGGGGCAGCAGCTTTTGTGGTTTGAGACGGGGGATGGGAATAGTTTGTTGAAGGATGATTTTAGGGATGATAGTTTTCGGTGGATTGCGAATAATTCTGCTGTCTTGAGGGTGTGAGCGGATTTTTTTGGGATTCTATTTTGGTCGGTTTGGGAAAGGGCGTTTTGGGTAGGACTTTGGGATGAGGGTTTTTGTGCTGAAAATTATGAAAGAGACATTGTATATTGGGACATGTATGTATGAAATCTATGATGGAATTGAAACGATCAAGAAGGTAAAAAGATATGAAGAGATTATTTAGAGAGAGTCTGATTGCTGCGTCATCTGAAGTCGACGCTCGTTAACGACTCACTCATATCCAAAGAATCAATACTTGTCCAGGCGTGATATGCGTTTCCTTTTATACATCAAACGTTTGCAATGACGCATATTGCAGTGAGATGGTATCAGATATGTCCCGACGAACATGTTTTAAAAAGCCATTGATTCCATCTTTAGCCAAACTGCAGGCTTGCCTCACACTTGCTTATATTTATTTACAGTATGGTTTTCATGACCCCTACTAAACTCCTCATCAGTCAAATTCCTACACATTCAAAAGTATCCATTCGAAGACAGCCACTGCTTGAGCGCCTCAGAATCGCGCTTCTTGTACGCAGCCCGCCCCCTGATCCTGTCCTTGGCCGTCTCCAGCGTCCGGTCAAAGCTGTGGGTGTCCTTGTCCTTGAAGAACTGCTCAATGTCGTCCAGCACGGCCGCGTCGGTAAACGTCTTGAGGCTCAGGCCGACGAAGCGGTCAACCACAATGGGGTTGCCCAGCTTGGCCACGGCGAGATCCCAATTAGCCTTCATAAACTCCCACTGCAGCGTGCGGCCAACGGGGTGGGCGGCCAGGTTGCCGCCGAGGACGTGCATGTCGGCGGCCGGGACGGCGTTGTGCGGGGGAGCCGTGTTGAAGTTGAAGGGGATGAGGTTGTTCTTGACAATGTCGGCGTCGTCGACGGTCGACAGGGCGGCCAGGGCAATGAGCTTGCCGTCGATGGACTTGGTGGTGAACCACTCCTTCTTGAGCACCTCGACGTTCTTGGCGGCGTTGTCGTCGAGGCCGGCGCGCCAGACGGCGCCTCGGAGGGACGGGTGGATGGCGTTGGCTTCGGGGTTCTCAACCCAAGCGTTGAATCGCTTGACGGCCTCTGCCTTGACTCTGCTTGACGGTTAATACACATGGCTTCTATAGCACGAACCAGGGAAACTCACTCGGGATGATCAGCAGCAACAGCGGCGGCAATGAGATCCTTGCGGAGGATGCCACCAAGGTAGTTCTCGCCCTCGGGGAACTCCCAGCCAACCTGCTTCACCTTTTCGTCCATCAGCTTGACGGCAAAGTTGTTGAGACCCTTCTTAATCTCCTTGTCCTCCCCAAAGACGGACTTGAGGTCGCCGATGCAGCCCAGGATCTGGCTCCAGACAAGAGGGTGCTCCTCCTTCTGGAAGCCCTGCAAAAAGGTCAGCAGCGCCGAGGCGGAGCTGTTGCCGGCAAAGGCCAGGTCCGCCGTCGAGCCGATAATGGCAATCTTGTCCTCGGTGCTGAGCTTATCGAGCTGGCTACTCAGCTTGGCCAGGCGGGCCGGGGGATAAGCGACGCGGTAGAAGCCGGTCGCGCCGCTGTTGAGCTTGTAGAACTCGGTGTCGATATCGTCAATGACGTCCTCCTTCTTGGTCAGGGACAGGGCAGAGACGCCAGGCTCGCCCTTCTTGCCAGCCAGGCCCAGCGGAACCCACCAGGTGGTGGTGTCGTCCTCGGGCTTGACATCGCCGGTAGACAGGAATCGGGACTGCTTGATGGCAAGCTTGCCGGGCTCCTCAGAAACGGTCAGGACCGGGTGGCCAATCTTGGAGATCCAGGGGTGCATGATCTGGTTAATGTCCTTGCCGGAGGCCTCGGCCAGGGCATCCCACAGAGCCTTGGTCTTGGCGTTGCCGTAGGCGTGGGCCTTGAGGTAGTTGGAGACGCCCTTAAGGAAGGTCTCGACGCCGAGATGGTTGGCAAGCATGCGGATGGCAGAGCATCCCTTGAGATAGCTGATGTGGTCGAAGATCTGGTTGACGTCGAGGGCGTCGCGGACGGGGACGTGGATGGGGTGGCTGGCGCGGATGCCGTCGAGGCGGAAGGCGTTCTCCATGCCCTCGCTGACGAACTGGGCCCAGACCTGCCAGTCGGGGTGCAGGTGGTCGACGGCGTGCCATCCAACCCAGGTGGCGAAGCCCTCGTTGAGCCACAGCTCATCCCACCAGTCCATGGTGACCAGGTTGCCGAACCACTGGTGAGCGAGCTCGTGGGCCACGACGTAGGCGACGGCGTTCTTGAACCGGGCATCCGACGTCTTCTCGTCAAAGAGCACCTGGGTGGTGCGGTAGGTGACGAGGCCCCAGTTCTCCATGGCGCCATGCGTGAACTCGTGGACGGCGAGCAGGTCCGACTTGGGCAGGGGATAGTCAATGTCGAAGATCTCGGAGAAGTAGTCGATGATCTTGGGGGCGTGCTCCAGAGCCCAGCGGCCCTGCTCCTTGAGGCCGCGGGTGGTGTAGACGCGGACGGGGATCTGCTTGCCGTTGTACTTGCGGTCGGTCAGCTGCTCAATGTACTCGAAATCGCCAACGGCCCAGGCCAGGAGGTAGGAGCTCATGAGGGGCGAGGTCTCGAAGGACACGAGGTGCCAGCCCTCCTTGGTGGGCTTGGTCTCCTTGACGGGCATGTTGCTCAGCGCGACCTGATCCACGGGAATCTCAATCTCGAAGTCGTAGGTGGCCTTGAGGTTGGGCTCGTCGAAGCAGGGGAAGGCCCGGCGGGCGTCGCACGACTCGAACTGGGTGCTGAGCATGTAGTGCCACTCGTCGTCGCGGGGGACCGAGGCGGCCGGGGTGGCGGCGGGCTTGTACTTGCTGCGGTAGAAGCCGGCCATCTCGTTGTTGATGATGCCCTCGAACTCGATGACGACGGAGGCCTTGCTGGCGACGGGGATCTCGGTGTCAAAGGCGACGGTGGCGCGCTGGGCCTTTGCGTCGTAGGAGACGTTGGACGACTGCCATGACTGCTCGGACTTTGTGTGGTCGAGGGTGACCTTGGCGTTGAGCAGCTTGAGCTCGAGGGCGTTGACGACGAGTTCCTTGGTGGGCTTGACGACTTCCGACTGGATGCTGCAATGGGTCAGAACGGTTTGCATCCCCAGAGACAGGGTGAAGCTCTACTTACGTCACAGTGCCCTTGTAGGTCCAGGCCTTGAAGTCGAGATCCCGCAGCGACAGGACATAGTGCGAGGGCTTGATGTTGTCGGGGAGGACGTCGCGGTCGGCCATTTTGTGCGGATTGGTTGCTCTGGCGTGTGCAGAGCAGGATCGAGAGGGTATCAAGGGGAGAAGAAAGCTGGAGAGGAGAGAGAGAGGAGAAGGAGGGGCAGGTTAGCTTTTTGACGGAGCTGTGAGATGCTGATGCTGATGCTTCTAGCAGCAATTGATGGTAGAATCAGGGAAGTTCAAGGGGGGGCCAATCGAATGGGAAAGAAGAAGAAGAAGAAGAAGAAGATGGTGGTGGGAGTGAAGAAAATTGTTTCTTGTTCAAAGCAGCAGCATGTAGGTAATGATCAAGTAATGAGACAGCTGAAGCTTTTCGTCTGGGAACTTTTTGTTTGCCGCTTTGAGCCGTTGGCCGCTGCGGGGCAGTTCCAGCCCAGCCTCAATGGTGGGGTTGGAGCAAAAGTGCCAGGCAAAAAGGCGAAGAGCAGCAAAAAAAACGACGGAGATGGAACAGGACAGGACCAATTGCTCGCGGGGAAGCAAGGGAATTGAGGGGATCTCTTGAGAGTTTGGCAGGTGGTAGCATCATTGTGTGCAGCCAGCCTGGGGACGCTAACCCGCAGCCTCGAGCCGATGGACTCCCAAGCAGCCCGCAAGCGGCGCAACGAGGCGTCTGGCGATGAATGGGCATGAATGGGATGAATGGCGGCGCTTGGCATGGCCTGAATGGGGGGGACGTGGGAGGGTGAGCGGATGAGATTGTGGACATACCTCTGAGTGCCAGCTGACAGACCCAAGGACCGAGACCGAGATGGTTGTTGCCAGAATACCGAGGAGGAGGACCGAGGTGGTGACCAAGATGACGATGAAGGCGATGAAGCCGAAAGAGATAGAGATCGAGTTGACACAGACAGAGGCCGAGACAAGGCTGGCACCGACCAGACACCATTGAACCGCCACGGCTGCAGTCCTGGTCCAAGTCCCAGTCCTCCTCTTATTATTCCTCCTCCTCTTCCTCCTCCTCCCATCACCATCTCACCGGCGCTCACCAACCGCCTCGCCACCGAACCCTTCATCACCCCACTCATAACACACAATCAATCCCCGTCAAGAGACTTTCAAAAGGAGAGGGCAAAAAAAGAGACCCAAAGCCCTCAACACATGGTCAAGGAAGCCTTACACGATGTATCCCAGTCTCATAGGAAAAAAGGACTGAAAGCCGCACGTATAAGAAAGTGGAATTTGCCGCTTCCTCCAATAGGATGTGGATGGACAAGGTGGGAGAAAAAGCAGGGTCCAGAATTCCAGCGTTCTCGGCTCCAACTCCCGCCCCACCGTTGTCCGTACCTCCGTTAGCTATGAACGTAAGGTAGGCGAACAAAACAGTAGATCTACTAGGTAATAGTTCCATCCTGCCAATGGGATCAAAGCCACCCCAAGCTCTACCTAGTACCTAACTGTCGAGATTCTTGGAATACTTGCCGCAGAACATATTACAACGCCTCAAAGATCTACCAATCTAAACAAAACACAATATGCTAATTTTTTCAAAGCGCACGGTGTCATTCTTATTTGGCCAGCTACAGCAGCTAGCTACCACCCAAACCACACAAAGTCAGACCAACCAGCTGATAGATATATCCTCCACCAACCGCTCAAGTCAGAAACCCTCCCACACGAAGCACATGCATATGATATAGTACATGTGACTGACTACCTAAGCAGAGAATCCCCAGACAAAGAATAACCCATAAAACCAGAAACGAATAAACAAGCTCGCATGAACAGATATGTATGTATGCTGCGCTGAGAAAGAATAAAAAGAGAAGAAGATTTCTCCCCATCAGAAACAACGCTGTTGAGCCCCAGCTCATACCCAGAAATGACTCCCTCCAATGGAATCGGTATCACGACGACCAAATTGCCGAGAAAATATACATAGGAGATGATAAGAGAGGTGCCCGTAAAACGCCGCTTTGTGGATGGACTTCCATTCAGAAAGTCCCCGTGTTTAAAATCCACCAAAAAAAAAAAAAAAAGATGTAGAGAGAAGCCAAATGACAAAGGAAAGTAATGAGAAAGAAAGTCAAGGCGCGATGTCCCAAGAGCCCACCGGTATCAATGTATATGACTCTCTTCAGCCATCACCAACTTCGCCCTAAGCATCTCCATCTTCCTGCTGGGCCTTGGCCGCAACCATGTCCCACCACGGCGCATGCGCCGCTCGGTCCACCGCGCCCACCTTGTCCAGCAGGTCAGACATCTCCCGCACCTTTTCCACAAACTCGGACAGCCCAAGGCTGGCCAGCTTCTCGCCCGCCGTGTTCGCGGCCTTGACCTTTTCGCTGGCCGAGCCCGACTGCAGGCGAGCCAGGATGTTGCCCCGTAGACGCGTGAGGAGAAGGCGCAGGACCGGATCCCGCGGCTCCGTCCTTCGCTGGGCCATCTCGCGGCTCGCCGTCAACACCTTGGTCACCAGGGCCCGCAGGTGAGTCTTGGTAGGAGCGGGCATGGAGCGGCCCGCCTCCAGAGCGGCCATGGTGCCGTCGACCGCCGTCTCGATGGACGGATGGTTGGCCTCGAGCACGGCCATGACACGGGCCGCCTCCGTCTTCCATGCCGACCGCACATCGCGCTTGAGAAGGTTCTTGCACTGTAGCAGGACGGCGCCCACGGTGATGATCCGCTGCACCATGGTCGACACTTGGTTGATGCGGGCCTGGTCGAGGCGCAGCATCTCGGGGATCTGTTCGGGTCCAACCGGCGTGGGCTGCGTAAAGACGTCGACGAGCATCTGAGCATAGATCTTGGACGCCGTTGGTCGCGACTTGGGGTGGTTGATGCCCTCGACGTCGCGCTTGTGCACCTCCGCCATGACCTTATCCCTGGCCGATCTCCAAGCCGCCTCGGCAACGGGCAAGTTGTCCTGCTCGTCTCCCAGCTCCTCAGCGAATCGTTTGGCCTCGTAGGGGACAGCTGATTCGATAAGCTGTGGCGCCGCAATCTTGAGCAGGTAGTTGATGTAGTCGCAAAGCATGACATCGACGAACCGGTCCAGGGCCTCGATGCGGTCAATCACGCTGCCCTCGCCCAGCTTGTTCTGGACCAGGTCCTTGACCTGCTCGTCGCGGAAAGGCGCGCACAGCTTGGGCAACAGAGACGCCATGGCGGAAAAAAACTTCTCGTACGAAAAGCTCCCCATCTCGAACTGCTTCTGCGCAATGTCCACGTCCAGAATCTCCCCAATCAGGTTGTACATGGGGTTACCCTCCTTCAACGGTCGCTGCAGCTTGTCCTTGATGTGGCTGGCCCTGAGCATAAATATCCGGAAGTTTGCTTCATCCGAAGCCTCTCCCATGGCCGCCCTCATCTGGACATAGAGGGGTCGAGAAAAGGCAGCCTGCTGCTCCACGTATTCCTCCGCGGGGATTTGGTACTCCTTGTTGATGGCCAGCTCGTGCACGACGACGCGATTGTCTGGAATCAGACCGTTGAGGCCGGGCTTAACGGTCGTCGCCCTGGTCTGGCTCTTGCTGGCCGGCGTTGAGGGCGGCGTAAGCAGCTGGGACTCGGAGGAAACAAAGTCGTTGGCCGTCGTCTGAGCATCTCCCGACACGCTGTCGCTGTCGGCAACGCGAGGCTTGGTGTCGCCGGCCTGCTTCTTGGCCTTGCGGGCTTGCCTCGCCTCTCTGATGGCTTGCATGAACAGCTTCTTGCCCCTTTCCGCGCCCGCCAACCTCTTGATCCGCACAATGAGCATCGTCTGGCTGTCTTCGATGCTCTTGCGATAGAGGGCCGCAGCGGCATCGTCTGAGGACTCCTTGACAGTGTGGTAGATGGCGTCCAGCTCCACCATCTGCATCAGCATAACCTCAATGAGGGCGTTCGAGTCTCTGGACTTCCACGCGATGAATGCGTTGTAGAAGACCGAGTAGGCTTGCTGAAGTGTCGTCTGTAATGAAGGCGGCATTGTGTATCGGTTGGCCGGCGTCAGCCAGGTCAGGATGTTCTCAAATGAAATCAACACGTCCTTTGCCTTGTCTACCAAATCTTGCAGCTGAGGGTTGTTCAGTTCGGTGGCGGGCAGTCGATGGCGACTCAGCTGCGCTTCCACCTCCCTGTCCTCTGCCGATTCGTCCATGTTGTTGAGGACCTGATCAGGGTGGCCGAGGATGAGGAACGCACTGAGGAACGTGCGCACCGCAGCCATCTCCTCGACAGAGCCCGGCTCGCCCTCTTGTAGACCGCAGATCCTGAGAAGCCGGGCGGTAACGAGGAGGACCTTTTCCTGAGCAAGCAGCTCAACAACGGTATCAAACGAAGTATCCCTGATGCCGTCCACGCTCAACCCAAGAGCGTGGAACTCCTGGAGAATCTTCTTCCTCATACACCCGCGCCACCACGTCTGAATCTTGGTGGCTGCCTCTTCGTCGCTCATCTTTGTTTGTGGCAGCGATTCCGCAGACTTCTTGGCAACGACGACGCTCAGTCCTCTGGTACGCTTGACGGCCGTCTTGTTCCGAAGCTCCTCCCGCCGCCTCTGCGCCTCGGCCATGCGCTCCTCCATCTGCGCCTTCATCTTGGCGATTTCCTGCTCGCGCCGCTCCTTGGTCGACTCGGCGATCTGCTTGGCCTTCTTGACCTCTTCGGCGCAGCTGGCCACGATCTCGGCCAGGTTGCGCTGCCGCGCCTGCTGCGCAGCCAGCGCGCGCTCTTCCGATGTCGTCTGCCCCCGCGGCGCCGCCTTGGCCAGGGCAGCCCTCAGGCGCACCTTTTCCGCGTGGGCGGCCCTGTCGGCCAGCCGGGCGCGGCGGTCTTCTAGGAAGTTTGTGCGGCGGACGTGCTGCGCGACGTATTTGCTCTGGTCGCCATCGCGGCGGCTGGAGGGCTGGATGGAGGAGCAGCGGGAGTGGGCGGAGGAGAAGGAGTTGCGGCGGGACGAGGCGGCCGAGTCTCTGCGGCGGGCCTGCGAGGGTCGGTAGAAGCGGGCGGCGATGCGCGGCGGGGGCGTGAAGATGCGTCTGTCGCCGTCGTGCACGTCTTCCTCGACGGACGGCATGGTGAGGTCAAAGTCCATGTCCATGTCCATGCCGAGGTTGTCGTCTGAGAATGCGCAGTCGGAGTCGTCAAAGTTGTCCACGCGCCCCGTGAAGTCGGCGGAATGGCGACGCATGGCGTCTGCCTTGCCGGTTTCGTTCATGGTGAGTTGTGTTCAGAATCGTGGTCGTTGTTTGTATTCGCAGTCGTGGGTTGATGGCAGGTTGATGGCCGGTTGCGGTCGACAGCACGCACGTAAGCTGGGCAACTTATCGGCACCTCTAGCTCGATGGTGCTGTTTTGGGGGGGGACCCTAGAATGTAGTCGGTCTAGGGAGAAATCTGTGGAAGCGATGCGCAACTGTGGCGTCTGGTTCCGTCGGGGAAGGCAGTCGATGTGCCCAGACGGAGGCTTGGTGGCATGTGGCGGCGCGGTGCCTTGCCTTGCTTGCCTTGCCTTGCGTATGCAGGTATGCGTGTGTGTGTGTGTGTAGGTGTCAAATCAAGGTGTGTTGCCTTGGCCTTGATTTCGCACGTCGATCGAAAAAAGCCCCCGAAAAACTAGCAGCCTTGTCTTGCCGGCTAGGGGTGAGGTCTGCTGGAGCAGGATAGAAAAAAAAGAAAAGGCAGCGTCTGCTGACGGACAAAGAGAAGGGAAGAGAAGCGAAGACAAAAGAGTGAGAGGGGAGAACGAGAGAGAATCCGAGGCGTCACAGCCGAGAGGGCGCGCACGTTAGTTGGTTACCTTTGGGTGGTATCAGAAGTGAGAGAATGGCCCCCCGGTCGTGTTTCGAAGGAGGGAAATCGACAGGCTGGTGAGGCAGCGATGGCGGATGACTGATCCGGGCGGTGCCTAAGGTACAGTACAGAAGCGGAAAGGCGGTGTTGCAGCTGCCTGTAGCTGTAGCTGTAGCTGCGCAGGTAGTTGTACTTGGTCGTAACAGCGGTGTTGGTTGCCTGTAGGCCCCCGTATCACGCTAAAGCACAGCGCTGAAGAATTAGACGCTAAAGAGCCCGAGGCGCTACCTGGGGGCTGCAGAGATTCACGCTCCAACCTCCAGCGTCATGCCTGCTCGTCTTGGCTATTTGTTAAGCTCTTCAAGGGTTCCCGTCACGCATCTCAGACGCGCCAGGCTGATTGCAGTGATGAGCATCATGCCGCACATCAGCTCGGTAAGCAGTCAAGTTCGTGTGATGCTACAGTACATACAGCGTCTCTGTCCCTGAAAGAGGCCTCATCCTTCAAGTCTACCTTCAATAGCCCCTGTATCGTCGGAACAGACATTACAGATAAGGTACATGGACCCCGAAACGTCATCCGCCCACGCAAAGAGGTCATGCAGCAGCTGCATCAATCTGCTCCATTGTTTAACCCATCTGGAGCTCTTCTTCCCCAACTTCCCATCCCACCACATCCTGCCCGATATACAGACGCAACTATCGATTTCTCCTCCTCATTCTTCTAGATAATACCACTGCTACGTAGTCCAAACCCCCCTACTCATGAACCAATACCGCGTCTACGCGCACACACAGAGAGAGGATTACCAGCGGGGGTGTTAATATGAGACGCTCCAACCGCCTGATTGGCAATCACCTTCCATTCCCTTCCACGCCATCCGTCCTTGAATCGTCCAAGGCAATCAGCGTCTGAAAAATCATGCCATTCGATCACAGAAGTAACATAGTAGTATTACCATAAGCTAGCACATATTGCTGAAGACGAACACTGTAACCCTCCAAAACTTCGAGCACTGCAAATTCATACCCAATATCATATCGCTGGGACCCCTATATCGTCATATCAGTGTGGCGGGTGTCGTGCATAGAAGTCTCCCGAAGGGCAGTTCTATTTATAGCAGCCCATTTTTCAACAGCAGACATATCTTAGACCTCGCTTTCTACGCAATACCGAATCCCATGCGCGAGAGAATCTGCTACAGATGCAAAACAAAGAAATCCCCAGAAGCAGGACTTGTAAAACCCAACTACAAGCAGTATCCCACCAACCTCAAGTCTTCTTTATACACAATATCAAGCCACCCATCACGAAGCAATGGCTCAACCTCATGAATCAGTGAAGGTGTGAGACCCCCCATCCCTGCTGAGCAACGCAATCCCGCATCATCCTCCATATTTGCCATACATCATACGTACTACTTGGTATGGTATTCTATTTGACACAAACCCCCCTCCCAACCATAGCGTAGTAGCACAAACCCCAGATTTTCCCCAGCAATCCTATTCCGTAGCGGAACTTTACGGGCAAACGCGCAATCCTCCCGTATGCAAGACAAGAGAGGTAAGCTACCTTAAGGTATGCATGTGCACGTCTATGTCTCAGGCTATTTCGGTAAAACCTGAGTTTGTAGGTACCTAGCAGGCCAAGGGTGGTTTTTGGTGACCTATACAGCATCTGTAAGCCCTTCTTCTGTAAGGGCAAAATTCAATGAATAAGGTAGGTAAAAAGTCACCTCACTGATAAAGCGCTTACATTAGACGTTACGGGTTTGTCACGGTCACCAAAACCCCCCCTCCGGCTGCTAGGTAGGTACTACTACCGAGTAGCGTAGTAGTACTACCTTAGTAATAGGATTGATTTACCTGCGGTGTCTCAAAACATACACGCTCCACGCGCCCTTGCCATGCCTTTCTACTCGCTTCCCTGGGAGACCATGTTCTCTAATGCATGTCATCCTCTCCTCCTTGCATACAGACCGTTACCTACGGGTGGTAATAGTACCAGGGTTACCAACATTTGCTGTTTATACAAACGCAAGCCAAGGGACCAGAAGACAGACATTCACTCAGTTCTACAAAGACAGGCTCTTCACCCGAGTAGCGAAATATATATATATATATATATATAAGGTATATAAGTATTGATATACACATATACTCTGTAAGGCGTGTCTCTTAGTCGTTTACTTGATGCCATAACCATTCGTGTTCCACATTCGACACGTACGCTTCCTGTTGTTCCGCGCAGATGCCCATTCCTCATCGTCAAGAAAAGACCACGATGAAAAGAAAAGAAAAAAAAAAACATTATTAAGTCCAAATCCCCCAAAACGCCGATTAGCCCCTGCTGTGCCCGCTCGTCTTTTTTGCTGTGCTCCTGTGTAAAATGCCTTTGATTTCCCCCACTCCCCACCCCGTCGTGTTCTTTTGGTGAGCCCAATCTTGCAAGCCACATATACTAGGGCATGCCTTCTAGCAAGTAAATTAGTAGTCATGTGAAATAGGAAGAAAGAAAGAAATCTTTCGTCATGAGACCTGGTAGCTCTCGCTGTGGTGTCGTCGGCCAGGTGTGCTGCCTGTGCCTCTGTCGTGCAGCCGGTGAATCCATTCTAGCACCGTCTCGTAGCACAAGACGTACTGCCGCAGGCTCTGAACCATGCTGATTCTTTGCTCGCGGAAGTCCTCTACCGTCTTTTGGATCAGGTCGACCGATTCATCACGCAGCCAGGACACGTCGATCGACTGTTGTCCTTTGGCTCCGGGAGTCTCCAATCTCGGCTGCCGCTCCAGGTTGAACTTGAAGCCCATCTGCCGGTTTGTCATTGGAGAAATAGCGTCGTCAGAGTCCGCCATGGGCGTGTCGCCCCCGGCATCCCGAGAAGGCTGCTGCTGGCCCCCAGGCATGTTGGCTAGTCGCTGACGCTTCAGCATGTCAATCACGCTGTCCACAGTGCAGAACGCTCCTGTCCGGCCGCAACCTGCGGAGCAGTGGACAAGCATCGGTCGGCTCGCGCTGTCGGCTTCGGGCTCGTCGTACCAGGAAAGGGGCGTCATGTCGTGGGGGATCTTGCTGGAGCCCACAATCGAGGACGTCTCAACCGGAAGAGCCGCGCGCTGCATCACGTTAGCCAGCTCAACCAAGGCAAGGAGGTGAGACGGCTGCGCGGGCGTGCCAAAGTCAGGCCAGGAGGAGAAATGGAGATGAGTGATCTCGCGGATGGGAGAAAAGGGATGAGCGGAGTGAGAAAGCGCAAATTTGCGAATGGTGACAAACGCCTCGGATTGCGACTGAGGAGGGGGAGGGTTGGCCGCAGCCGTCTCGAGGGTCGTCGTGGTGTTGGCTCGCTTGCGACTGGCCTCGTTTGATGATGCAGTGTTGTTGCTCTGCGTGTTGGCGGTGCGATGTTTGTCGAGATCGAGTGATGCCTTCTTCTCGGAAAGCTGCTTCAGCTTGATAGGGCCGTATTCGCGATCCTTCCAGTATGTATGACACTTCAATTGGCCTCCTTCAGACTCGGCCGTCAACATGACAATGACGCGCACATCTTGCTCCCAAATAACAGACCAGAAGTCCTGTGAACAGAGTTAGCAAAGCAGCTACTGCAAAAGGCAGCGTGTCTATAGCTTTTTCCACTCTCAAACTCACCTCGAATGTGTCAGGCAAAGGGCCCTGGCTCGCGATATATCGCTTGTTACTCCCTGACGCGGTGATGTGACTGGCGTTGACATAGTCGCAGGCGCCCTCGGGCCTGTTCTGAAGCTTGACACGCGCGTGCTCAAAGGGGAGGATGTCCTTGTAGCGGTTCTTGCCGCCCTTTTCGACTCCCGAAAGCTGCACCCGGCCGTTCATGGCCGGGTTCTGAGCAACGTTGCCCTCGTTGAACGCGGCATACGCGTTCTGCATACGAGTCTTTTCCTCCAGCTCGATTCGCAGGAAGCGGTCCGACACCCGCTTGCCATGGTCGGGCTGCGCCGCCGCATCGCGAAGCCACATGGGAAGCACGCCCGGCTCCAGACCGTGAGGCCAGGCAACGTCCAGCTGGCCGACGCCGTCCGCCAAGTCCATGTTCTGTCGAATGTTGGAGAAAAAGGGGTTTTTGGATGTGGGCAGCATGACACCGCCAATCACGGGCGCAAGGCCTCGCGTGGCACCTGGGAAAGCAGCGCCGCCATCAGAGTCCGTGGACGCGGTCGAGCTGCTGTCGACCAGTTCGGGATACGACGTCACAAACCCTTGGAAGCCTCCTCTGAGTATGGCCGTCTCCCCGGTATAGCCCTCGTTGGTGAACTTCTTGATCATGTTCTGCGCAGCCACGGTGTCACGCTTGTCCGACGAGCGCGAGTCGTATACGATGATCCTGTCCACGTCCCGCCATGTGGAAAACTTGTCTGACGCCGAGCTGCTTTGGAAAGTCTGCTGCAGCTTTTCGGTGTTGTAAGTCGCCCGCTTCAGAAGCGTAGTGGGGATGCAGAGGTTCAGCGCTCCCTTAATCCGAGACGAGGCATAGTTGTTCGACGACCGAATATCTAATAGCAGGAGGCTATCCTCGTCCTCAGTCACCAAGAGATCCTTGAGATAAGCGGCAGTAATCAACGATGGTTCTCCAGGCTCCAATCTAGTGGGCATAGTGACGGCCCTCGTCATCTCCGACAGCTTGGGCGAAGGAGGTTCAGGGCGGTGCTCCATGACCGAGAGTCGCGGATCTCTATCTTCGGATCGAGTCAAGCTCGTCCGGCTCTGCATGGGGTCCATCGGCATCGGGGACTCGAACCTCGGGATCGCGATTCCAGGAAGCTGCAGGGGAAACAGGGAGGCTTCAGAATTCCTCTTCGAGTCGGATGACACATAGGCAGAGTCGTGGAGGCTATCCTGATCGACGTCCATTCGACTTGACGGCCGGTCCCTGGGAAGGTTCAGGGCACGGGGGAACGAGCTCTCAGACCCCGTGTCGCTCGCATGGGTGTGCCACCTAGGCGGCCGTGGGCGCACGATGGCTGGGTTGGACGTCGGTTGGACGTAGTGAGAGGTTGGCAGCGCAAACGACTTGCCCCTGTTGATGTCGACCTGCCTCTTGAAGGCCTCAAAGTCGGGGTTAGACTCGACATGCTTCGGAAGAGCAGCGGCAAAGGACTTGACCGACGACGAGGTCGGACTCCAGTTGTTGCCCAGGCCAGAGGAATCTCGAGGGTCGTGGGCAGAGTCGACCACCAGTCCAAAGTAGTTGGGACTCGGTGGCCGCACTTCAGGCCGCAGCGGCGAGAGCTTGGGAGGAGGATTCTGGCCGGCTGCGAACGAGGCGCGAGGGGAGGAGGCGGGAGTGGTAGATTTGCCCGTCTTGCCGGAGCGGGACGACTGTGAGAGGGAGTGCGAGTGAGAGGAGACGGCAGACGGCGACGGCCTCGCGTGCGTCTTCATGGTGTAGTGGACAGGCGTCCGGTCGCCAGCTCGCGAGTCGTGCATGGCCGGTGCCTGGTCAAAGGGAGGAGTCGACAGCATTGGTTGAGAGATTGGCGTTCATCAGCAGGTCGGACGGCCCATAACTAGGTAGGAGGGTATCATGAGACTTTTGACGACCGCTGGGTGGAGGCCGGCAGTGGTGGTGACGGTGACGCTCGAGGGCGACGCAAGGTGGTATGTGGTATGTGGTATGTGCGGTATGGATGTGCAAGTTGCTGCGTCTTTGCTGCGGTGTTGTGTTGGCAACCGGTGGGACGAGAAGCAAGCTCGGGAGAGGCTCTGCTTGTTTTCTTTTTCCTTTTTTTCTTTTTTTCCCTTTTTTGGCGCGTCCCAGCAAACAAGACGTCGCAGTGGAATCGGGTGGATAGGCACAGAGAGGTATGAAGTAATCGAGACCCCCCGGCCGCTCTTTAAGAGTCGAGAAACGAGGTGGCAAGAGTCCCGAAACTGATGTGGCGCTGGTTGTTCAATGACAGTGTGTGCTCACGGCGGGCTCGGGCGGTGCAAGGAAGGGTAGCCGGTGCTGGGGATGCGGTGGGAATGACGACTTTCTGGAAGCTTGAACAACAGCCTTACAGTACTGGGGGTGGATTGTATGCAGCTGGCGTCGGTTGAAGCTGGCAGATGCAGATGCAGTCAGGCCAGGATATGCCGGATATGCTGGATATGGAGTAGAAAGGGGCGGGTAAGGGGTGGGAAAGGACCGACGATGGGGAGAAACGGGCGTCAGACGGTGCTTTGTATGGGATACGGCGGCGAAAAAAAGAACAAGACCAAAGCGAACAACGGGGGGGGCGTCGCCGGACGGCCAGATGTGAAACCGACGACGTCAAGCGGGTATTAGATGGTAAGGTAGTAGAGACTCGTTTTGGCCGAGGCTGAAGCTGTTCAGTTGAGGCTGTTGGGTAGGGGCTCTTTTGCTTGGGGGGGCGTTTGAAAGGGACAAAGTTTCTGGTGCTCTCGTGTTGCAGGCGATGGATGCTCTTGTTGCGGATTAGGCCTAACGAGGAGACGATCCCACCCCGGCTTCTCTTCTTCCTTTGCTTCTGTCTCTCGTCAAGATTTAGCGCGCAGGAAAAATAGGAAAAAGAAGAAGGGGCGTGTGGGAGCTGAGTTGGAGCGGTGGAAAGGGGAGAAAGAGACCGGCGAAATGGTACGAAGCAACAACCTGGAGGCAGAAAGACGACGAGCCTGTGGAGAGAGAGAAGCTGGGAATGTGGGAGGGGGAACAGGGGCCTTGCAGAAATGCGAAAAGTACTGCAAGGTACCGGGCCGGGGAGGGGGGAAGTTGGTACACCTGTGGTAGAGGAGTCAAGGTAGGTAAGGTAGCGCTGGCGTAGGGAGCAGAGTTGAGATTGATGGGCAGAAAAGGGCCTGAACAGCGTCAAAACAGATCGTGGGAACTTGTCGTGGTTTTCTACGGAGTATCCAGTCATGATATTATCCCATTGACCTGTCCTGTAGCTTGGAACATTCCCATTCACATGATCATGGGGATGGAGGGCGGGATGGAAGACTGAGGGCAGCAGTGGTGGTCTTGTGGCGGTCATACACAGGGCCAGAAAATCAGGCAATCTTGTGCCATCGATCCCCGGTTGAATCAATCTACCACTCCATCGATCCATGCAAAAAAGCAGCGCGTTGAGGAAATAAAGAGGCTCAAGGGTTTTGCGTGGCGACCACCAGAACTGCTCAAGTCGAAGCCAACAAGTTCACTCCAAGCTGTCAACTTCACTGTACCAAATCCCACGAGAGCAAGAGAACGAGGTACCTGGGGGTACCTGGCCGGCGCTGGCTTGCGGTCCGGGGGCTGGACGGACGATGAGGTCGCTGGTGTGATCGCGTGCGGAAGGGATCGGCGCTGGCATGACAAGCATGGAGCAGGCCGAAAGGGTCTGGGTCCTGGTCTATTGCTTCGGATTGCAGGGCAAACCGGTTTGTCCTTTATTGCCTAGCAGTCAACTCACTTTCGCACATGCCTGAGCCTGCTAACTGGGCGGCCGGTGGGAAGGGATCTGCATGCCCACGCAGGTCGCCGCCGGTTCTTTTCCTCCGTATCGCCCGGGCCACCGTACTGTATGTGCAGATGCCTTACGGTAGCTTTGCTTTTTGTACGTATGCAGCCACGTTGTTGGCGTGGTGTGTGTGTTGTTGAAGGCTCCGTTTTGATTCTGACGCCGCGCCTTTGAACCGCTGCTCCTACTGACATACATGCATACTCGTACGCCCTTCCGTGTTCTTCCACCACGAGCTTCCACAACGGCACTCATTCGCAAGGGCGTCACAGGGCGGCTTGGTTCAATTGCGACTCGCTCCCCTGCCGGAGGGCTGAAATGAGGCTGCTAGAACAAACAAATCAATGAATGAGAAAAAGAGGCGTGGTCATTATCGGGCTGACAATGCCGCTCTTTTTTCGAGTGGACTCGGGGAGCTGTTGCCGCTGCCGCAAGGCGCCAAAAAGAATAGCCATCCCCCCAAACTCCAACTACGATTATTGTTACTACTAGTAGGAAATAATAGACTGAACTGAGAAACACAAAGTCGGCGCATTCTGGCGTCACTCGAGCGCGGGAACTTGGGGCTGACTGACCGACCTGTGAGATGGATGACGATGTTTGTTTGACTTTGGCACTAGGGGAACGGGGGAAGCATTCACGCTGCATACATACAAGCTGCGTGCTACTGACCTACTCTTGCATCTAATAACTCAATCAATAGACGGGTTCTGTTGCCAATGCAAAGTGCTAAATGCGACCACGTATCGGAGCTCGAGACGAGACAAGCAGAGTCAGGCAATGAAGCCATCAGTCCAGTAGGGCCTGTCTCAACTATCTGGGCTAATACTCTTGACGCGGCATGCAAGGCGTGTCTCACGATTTCTCTCTGCCGGCAGCTTCATGTCCAGACGTCAGCCGCCAATGCGACCTGTTCCGTCAGAAGTCGGGGCAAGTCTGTCAGGCATATCTTCACGTCCAGCCCGTACCGTTGCAAGCAGCCCAGAAACCCGTCAACCAGCTGCAAAATCATGACAACGAAACGCAGCATCCAAAGAAAGTGCAAAAGACAAGCACCGAAAAAGAACGGGCTTCACGCTTCGCAGCCCACCGTCTTCTCGCATGGCCCTCGCCGCCCCACACCTTCGTCATCGCGGCGCCAAGGGTCAAGGGTCCCCGCTAACCAGCGCCCAAACGGGCCATTCGACCCCACCCCAATCCATCCAATCCCCTTCACTCTTCGCTCCGTTACAGCGCCCAATCGCTGGCCAGCTACCGCCTGTGGCCTGTCCATGAGCCCCCCCATAAAGCAATGGAAGCGCGCCCCCCCCCGTCAGTGGCCCGCCCCCCTCGCTGTCTCCATCTCTCTTTCCCCCCCTCAACGGCCCTCCACTCCCTCCAACCAGAGCGCGGGTGGCGCTGCCGCACAACGTCACCGCGCCCCTTTGCGTCTTGGTCGGTCGGGTCCAGACTTTGGGAGCCCCAGAAGAAAAAGCGGCTCCGCCATGCTTGGGTCCTTGTTCAGGTACCGTCTGGTACTCCGTGTGCTGCGAGGGCTGTTTCTGTCATCTGTCTGCTCTCCAGCTGCCTACCTAAGGTATGAAGTGTTTCCCCTGTCTCCGTCTCGTCTGCCTCACTGGCTTGCGTGCTTTCATCACCTGGAGCAATCAGGTAAACATGAGCTTCATCCGTGCTTCAGAAGAGACTGGGAATCCTTCGTCATAAGCTTGCGGTTCTCTTCGCCGGTTGGTACTGTCGAAAGCTATGCAAAGCACTGTGCGAGCCTGCCTGTTCAGGTTTGTACCTCATGCTAAGGTATCATATCAGAGCCAGCCAAAGATGGCGTCCATCATTGTTACTGATTGTTTTGCTGCCCTCTACCAGCGGGTGCCTGCCGCGAAAGCATGATTCTCGTTCTTCCTCTTGCCAATCTCATTGTCTTGCCCTCCAACTCCCGCCTTGCCAAATCCATTGGTCCATCCATCCAGCTGCGTCAGACGTCCGCCAATGTATACCGAAAGGCCAATGGCAAAAAGGTCTAGAACTCTTGTGCGACGCCCATGTACGAAGGTGGTACGCGTGTCAAAATATGTGAGAAACAGCTGTGCTCGTTGTTGAGGTAAATACTACTCGACACCGGAGTACTTGTTCGAGAGGTTGCCAAGGTGAGCGCGCCAGCTGAGATCAATCATCACAAAAAACGGGGCGGTTGCAAAAAAGACGAGCGTTCAATATCTGAGGGCAACCTCACACAATAACAACAAAGCACAGCAGCAGCTCCGTTTCTGCCAAACTGCTTTGTTGCGGGAGCGGGAAAAGCCTTATGACGTAACCGTCTCAAAGGGGCATAACGGCTGTCAGCAGCTCCTGTCCGCCTTCCCGATTCGACCCGTCGAAGAAACACGCGATGGACCACTTCGGACAGCGAAGCTCAAATCATGCCGCCGACTTCATGCGAACAAGTACCTACTCGTATCACCAGTGGGAAAGAAACAAATATGTGCCCCTTGGAATATTCCAGCACACAGGAATTCAGACAAGTGATTGACAGGTACCGACTTGCGAGCTGCGGGACTAAGGACTGTCCCCCATGCCGTGCCAAATCAGGCCACATCTGCGCAAACCATGTCATATCCTACCCATACCGTCTGCCCTACCTCCCACCTCCATGCTCTGTCTCGTACTAGAGCTGCACACTCCATCCCCTCCCTTTGCTTGTTAGTGCCAGACAGACCTCTTGGTGTGGTGTCGTCCTCGAAGCTGCGGAGATGTATAGCAACGGAGGAGTCGGAGCTGGCGTGGAGTCGGCCTGATGAATACTCGATCAAATCGACGCTGTCCGAACGAACCCCGGAAGGATAGTATCTTACACAAGACATGGGGGATTGTAGTGAACTTCAGATCGCATGCTTTAGACTTTCCGTATCAGCGAATTATGTTCTTACGTACTTCCGTCACAGCTCCGATGATCGACCAAAGTCATACCATCACCGTTGACAGATACCACCGCACGCAGAGAGCTGCCCGTTTCATCGCTTCGTGCCCCTGGTCCTGGTCTCGGCCACCCCTCGCCCTGTCCGTCCACCACTCGCTCTCGCGTGCATCCTCCGGCGGGATCGCCTTTTGATAGCTACATACAAGACGGTAGCCGGCGAGGCAAATTGCGATGGCCATGCGCCGGGCGCGTCCGGACATGCCTTCACATAGCAATGCCACATTGCCTACCTCACAGCTTTGTACGACAGCGATAGCCGTCCGTACTTGCCCAGCAGTTAAAAGTCTCCGGGTTACGAGACGCGACGATCTGCAAGACAGAGATGGGCAAAAGCCGGCAAGCAGCAATTGCAGTGCCTCTAGCTCACAAGCATTGCTTCCTCACTCAACTCTCGTGATGAGCAGGAACCCTATTCCGCTGAACAGTCCGGCCTGAACAGGATACACTTTCTCAAACGCTACATGTTGCCGAGAGATCAAAAGGCAAGGTGTAGCCACTTGCAGTATCTGTGAAGGGCCTTACTACATATCAGTGTCTGCTGTAGAGCATTCTTCCGCCCTCCCAGGCCCGATTCCCGGAGTCGCGCAATCTCTGTCGGGTCACGCAATCGCCAGACCCTTTTTCTCCTCCTTCCCCACAAACGTTGCTCGTGAGACTTTGCGTGTTTCCTCATTGTATGTAATTAGGGAAACCGGGAGGATTAGAAGGCAGGAAGGGCTCTTGGTGGTGGTGGGTTTCCAGGCTTCTTCTTTCGGCAGATGAAGTTGGTTGTACAAGGGGCACGCTTTCTTACAAAACGTCCTGGCTTTGAGTCCGTGCCTCAGTAATGGGACGCGATATACTACCAATCAAGGGCTGCCTTCTGCCGACTGGACGACATAGGGTGTCTGGCTGACCGAGTTGTCATCTCATTACTTCATAGTGCTCCATAGAAGTATCTGCAATTCATCGTTTCTGGCATTCTATCCATGTTTGTTAGGTCACGGAATTTCCATCGACTACGCTTCACACACGTTTCCCATCAAAAGTAGGGTCTTTGGAGCTCCTTGGCGCAAGAAACTTCTTTGCTGGAACCAAACAACACGCAACCACGTTTCCCAGCTACGCAATGTTACAAGTTGCTGCATGACGACTGGAGACTTGCAAGATAGCAGACACCTGGCTCGCCGCTATTGTCTCCGAAATGTTTGCATTCTGCCGTCATCGAGCTTCGACGCGGACGCTTTCCCCTGCTTCTGTCATGCGGATCGAGGGGAGACGAAAGTTGAACAGGGATCGTGCAGTGATAGTGACTTTGATGGCTCCTTATGGTAAGTCCGTAATCGCCATTTGCAGAATTTGCTTGTTACTTTTTTGCCGATTGTCTGGATGTGATGTTTCCAGGATTGTATGGAAGCTGACAAGCTGAATTGAACCCTCTACACCGACTGCAGTTGGCTTCAATTCTTTGATCAGCAGTAATGAGTGGGAAGAATCCAAACATCAAGATAACAGAAGAAAGTGGGGTTGGCTCGGGTGTTGATGACCCGAGGTGAGATATCGTTCATTGAAGTCTCGTGTATGATCTTCCTATGGCCGTCCGTGAGAAAGATGTTCATCTCACAATGCCCCTTGAAAGTACTATTTCATGTTATCCGCTGGCGGTACTGCTAACGAAGAAACATAACCCAAGAGGATCAACAACGCCAAGCCTTGTCTAAGCCGTGAGTGTCTCCAGATACCGATCATCGGACCGAACCCTATTACTACCTCTTGTCGACGATATTCTTGATTCAACTCCAAAGAGTAAAAGACAGGAATTACGGATCTCAGTCACTCTATGAAGCAGTGCATTTTATCAAGGACAACAATCCAATTCACCAATCACCATTCCCGGCTTTCGCACCATGAAGAGAACAAAGATATCACTCTCACGTCCCCTCTAAGCCGTCAAAACCCGCCAGGCGCGCCGTTTCTCATTACAGTATCATCCACGAACCACAACTGCCGTTCTGTCTCTGCAACAAGCGCGGAGAAAGCTACTCGATCCCAATCAAACTATTACCTAGGTAGATAAGAAGGAGACCCATATCTAACAAGTGACGAAGCGTCGGATATGATCTGAACTATGCCGTTTGGCGCAAGTTTGTGCGAATGCGCCCTCTCTCCCCGCAAGTTGCAATCGGTAATAGTTCGTTCTTAGTCATCTTATCCCGCGGGCTTATATCGAGCATCGTCGAGTCGACATGAAACCGTTTCGCGGAACGAAAAGGGCGCAAGATTCATAATTGCCCCGTAGCATCATCTGGCCAACTCAAACTGCTCGGACTCAAGACTTCCGGGTTCAATTTCTTGTATCCTAGGGTTGCTCGAAGTAGAGCATCATTCTGCCTTTCAAGCCCAAAGCTCAGTCAGATCACCCCATCTCTCACCCATTCAAACCCTCTCAACACAAACACTAACCACCTCTCACAGAAACAACCCGGACTATACCGAGTCTCAAGCTGAGGAAGAAGCCAAGATGTCTCAGCCAGCAACCAGCCTCTCCCCAGAGGACCGCCTCAAGGCCCGCAAGCCCGTCCCCAAGCCGGTCCCGGCCTACCTCCCCACCGCCGGCTCCCCCCTAAGCGTCGACAAGAACCTGTACGAAACCATCCAAAAGGCCCCTCGCGTCCTCGTCGAGGAGTTTACCCTGCCAATTCGCTCCGGAAGGGCATGGGAAGCTCCGGCAGGCTCCATCATCAGCATCAGCACCCCCGAGGGGCCTCAAGTCGGTATGTACATCATCTCACCCCCAACCCATAAAGCCCCGTTCACACACCACTTGAAAGCGAGGAATCCAAACATGCTAAACTCATATTATCATGAGAAAAGGCGACCTCAACATCTGGAACCGCCACAACCCCCGCGAACGCTTCTGGGCCAGCCGCACCCGCCAGCTGCACTCATCCCACGTCTCGACCCACGACCGCCTCTGGTCCAACCTGCCCTACATGCGGCCCCTCGTCACCATCCTCGCCGACAGCCTCGCCTGGTACGGCGACGACGAAAACGGCGGCCGCGTGCACGACCTGCTGGGCACCCGCTGCGACCCTTACATCAACACCGTGCTGTCCGGTGGGCAGTACGACTTTCACTGCCATTCGAACCTGAGCCGCGCCGTGGCCAGGTGGGGGCTGAGAGAGGATGACGTGCATGATGTGCTCAACTTGTTCCAGGTTACTGGCTTGGATGACAAGGGGAGGTATTTCATGAGTCCGTGTCCGGCGGAGAAGGGGGATTATATCGAGTTTCTTGCTGAGCAGGATGTTCTCATGGCCTTGAGTAAGACTTTGACAACTCCACCATCCACTCCTTTGGTCGATATCCCCTGGACACTTTGTACAAGCGGGTTCAGAAGGATTTCGGAAAGGCCACGAGTAAGGCTGACGTTTAGTGATAGGCACCTGTCCCGGCGGCGATCTCTCCCTCTGGGGCTTCGGCAGCGACAGCGAAAAGGAAATGATCAAGGTCTGCCGCCCCCTGCATGTCAAGGTCTACCAGCTCGAGGATAAGGAGCTCCTCCAGAAGAGCGGCTGGAAACCCGCAGAGACGTCCGGGTACAAGGGAATGCATGGCGTCTTCTCCCCTGAAGGAGAACCAAGTCAGCGGAAGTAAATCACAACTCGGACGTGTATCCAGACAATGTAGATCAGGGGATACTCTCAGCTTGCTTCCCCTTACCGGCACTCGTGGCAATCTTCTGGTGATGACACTAGGCAATGTTTGCCTCACACGAGTGCTCTCATGTAGTACATACAATGTCATATAACATTCATCTGCACGTTGATGCGAAGAACGAGGGGCGGCTAGGAAATGGTACCCGCATAATGGTATGATTGAACTATCCTTACAACTCCATGTCCGTGGCTGCCGTGGTGCCCCTGTGAAGAGCCCGAGATTGTAGGATACAAATGCTTGCCCTCCCTTTTCGTTACGTATGTGTGTGTCTGAAATTGTGTTTTGTCGACATGCGGGCGCAATTACTTCCACAGCTTGCCAAGAGAAACCTCCTTATCATCGTGCTTGTTGAGAATCTTGGCAGTTGCCAGTTCAAAGTCCTCCTGTGTGACGTGTACTCTCCTCTCACGCAGGGCATACATGCCCGCTTCTGTGCACACACCCTTGAGCTCGGCTCCGGAGCAGCCGTTCATCTTCTCAGCAATCTTTGTCAGGTTGATGCCTCTGGTAAGGTTCATCTTTCGGCTGTGGATTCGGAGAATGTCGGCTCGCGCTTCGATGCTTGGCGGAGGGAACTCGATCTTGCGGTCGATACGCCCGGGCCGCAGCAGGGCGGGGTCTAGGATGTCGAGACGGTTGGTGGCCATGATGACCTTGATGTTCTTGGTAGGCTCGAAGCCGTCGAGCTGGTTCAGCAGCTCCAGCATGGTTCGCTGCACTTCCGAGTCACCACCTGATGAGCCCTCCACTCGAGAGGAGCCAATGCTGTCGATCTCGTCCATGAAGATGATTGATGGGGCATGCTCTCGGGCCATGATGAACAGCTCTCGGACCATGCGGCTACCTTCACCAATGTACTTTTGCACCAACTCCGAACCAGAGACTCTGATGAACTTGCAAGCCGTGTGATGGGCCACAGCTCGGGCCAGCAGTGTCTTTCCGGTACCGGGGGGTCCATATAGCAAGACACCCTTGGGTTGGGCAATGCCCAGAGACTCGAAGAGCTCCGGGTGCTTCAGACCCAGCTCAATCACCTCCTTGATTTCCTTAATCTGCTGATCCAGTCCACCAATCATGTCGTATGTGCTGTCGGGGACCTTTTCTACCATCATGAGCGATACCAGTGGGTCGACCGATGACGGCAGCATCTTCTCGAGCTTGTAGCTGTCTGACAAGAGTGTGACTCTCTTTCCGGGGGTGAGCTTTGAGATTTCGACATTATCGGATACATCGACGACTGGAGCACAAAGGATGAGTATGCAAACAATGGACACCGGAGTGATTCCTTCATGACCTACCGTATTTGCCCTCGGGATGTACTTTGACTAGGACCTTCTTGGTGCTCATCACCTTGACCACCTCTCCGACATATGATCCGGGCTGCTGCAGCAGGCCCAGCTCTTCTCTCAGTAACCGGACCCGGGAATTGTAGTCGTTGCGCTGGGCTTCGAGACGGCGGAGGGCGGCCTGACCCTTGAGGATCTCGAGCTTCATCGCCTCGATCTTGTTGCGGTAGTACTCGTCGAGCGCCATCTTGGGCGGGCTCCGTGCTGGAGAGGATGGACTGTGAAGGGATGGTACGGAGATGGCAAGCTGGAGGTTGTCGATTTGGTGTTGAGCGTCGTCGAGATGCAAAGATACGGAATGAGGCGAATCTGGTTCGTTAGTGTACAGGTTATCGTGATGGATGGCGATTGGGGCCAAGTTGAAGCTGCGCAAGGCTACAGCTGGTGCTCGTAAGCGCTGGGCGTGGTGGCGGATTATGTGTTGTGCCGGGCTCCGGCTTGCTTTGAAGCTCCCGTTTGTGAAGCTCTGTGTAATACCTGCTGTTGGTGCCTTAGCTTTACCGTCTCCCGCTCTGTGCTTCAGCAAAACCAGGCCAAAAAGCAGAAAATGACGCCAGAAACGGAATGATACTGCCTTTTAGCCTTGGCTGACGTCTTGTTGCAACAGAAGAGCAGCGGCATGCAGCTTGAATGCTACCGTCGGTGGTGCCTCTGACGGTAGGTACTTGCACTAGCAAGGCCTCGCGGCGCAGACATCAAGTACCTCACCTTGCCTCAGTGTCGGACACTCAACACCAGCTCCCGAGCTGTTGCGCCCAGAGTTCTGCAGCTCTTCCTTCACCTGAGGCTGCATCGCACCGCGCCAATACATCAAACGGTTACATGTTGCTCTGCTTCCGTCTTTTTCTTCCTGTTAGCTGCTCTGCTTGTCTACCTCATCATCATCATGCCACACTACACTACACAAGTTTCCATCCCCCAGCACCATGTAGGTGATAACGCAAAATGACGTTGCATCCTGGCCATAAATCCAGGTCACGGACTGGCGGGATCACAAGGACCAGGCGACAGGTCACGCCGAGCGAGCGGCCCGCAGACGGTGAGGAGGCTGTGGATGCCTTGTGCCTGTTGACCGTTTAGTTATCTATCATAAATTTTCTCGTCTTTGCTGACGGGAGCCTCTGTGATTCCTGCGTCTTCTTCCAGCAGAAACGAGGCCAAGGGATACCTTATACAGCATAATCTGGAGCTCTTTATTGCGCTGCATGCCATACAAAAGCGGGCTGGCCGGTGCTAGTGGGTGTCATCTGCAAGCTCCGCGAAAGGGCAGCTGGACATCAGATTCTATTGGCATTCTTTGCATGGCCTGCGACTCGTGTGCTTGTTCACCATTCGCTGCTGCCGGTTGCTTTGCTTTGTCTACCGCTTATCCTGCGCCTCATCGACGATTTCGAATCCAGCTCCAGCTTCGGCGCAGCTTTACTACCTGTATTCGCGTTCGCTAATTGACTCTCGAGATACCCGAGCGAGTGCCTCTAAAAGGTTCTGAGCCTTCTGCCTGCCCCAGGGTACCTGCTAAACCTTAGCTGACCTCACCAAGACCCTTGTATATCGCAGCTCGCTTGCTGGGCGGGCAGGAGGCCAACAACTGGAGCTCTTCCTCTTTGTTCTTCCCTCTTCTTCCTTTCTTCTCCCCGTCCTTCTGCTGCTCCTCTTCTTTCTCTCTGCAGCTCCGCCATCTCCATCACTTCCGTCAAACATTCACAGCTGCTTCATTTTCTTCTTCTTCTATCTTTTCCTCCCTCTCCCTCCCTCTTTTTTCCATGTCTGTGATGCCACATTTGCAAGTCCGCCATCACGACACACAGACTCCCTGATCCCGTGTTCACAGCCCCTCCACACAGCTACCACCTACCTAGACTACTAGGTAGAGCTCACTAGCCCAATCTATCCACAGCCGCCGGGCGACAGGGATAACCTCTGAAAGTCGGACGTTATCTCAGCCCTTTTTTATTAGACCTGCCAAGTCCTCGTTCAGCAGGCCTGCGAGGATCATCGTCACCTCTGCTGCGGCATCGTCGCCGCCTTGACATCGCCATCGCCAGTCATGGATCCCTCGCAGCAGGACAACGCGCCTCCAGCGCAACGCGCCAGCGTCTCGTCGGGCATGATGTCACCGACAGACACCCGGAATCCGCCTCTGTCCAGGCATTCGTCTGTCGTGGACGAGGGCACGCCGTCGACGGACACGGTACGGCGGCGCCCCGAGGGATATGGTAGGACAACGCGACACTGTCATACCCACGCCCGCTCTCTGCGATGTGCTTGCTAACGCAGCCCGTCCACAGGCACCATCCAGAACATGAGAAGCAGCCAGACGCTCAGTGACCACCAGCCAGGGCGGAGCAGTCAGGCGGGCCGCTCCACGTCTGCGGCAGGTCCCGAGAGGAGTCAGTCCTATTCTCGCCTGCGGAAACCGCCTCTCTCGCGACGCACGTCTGCCACGACTCCACACAAGGGAGAGGTCTTCTCTGTCGACGACGACACACACGAGGTAGAGGCCGACGCTGCCGAACGGCGCGCAGGCTTGTCGACGCGCCGACGCCTACCACCCCCATCAGGACTCGCCCGCATCCAGTCTTTCCGTAGCGCCGAAGACGATGCAGAAGCCGAGCGAAACGACGAGGCCAGCATGGCCGAAGAGGAGCACGACGAGGCGGAGGAGGAGCTGCCGTTGGACGAGCACGTTGACTGCGATTCCGATGGCGATATCAGCGAGGCCGAGAGCTTCACGCTCAAAGACAGACAGCAGGCCATTAACCAAACACACCCCTTTGGTATCCGAGTTTGGAAGCCCGCGCTGTACAAGAAAGACCGGTCCATCCAAAAGTTTGCCCAGGCAGACATCCACTCTTCGCCCGGCGGTAGGGTTAGCAGTTGGCTGCTCCTCTTCAACCTGCTCTGGACAATCTTCTTTGGGTGGTGGATAGCCTGCTTCGCCGCTTTTGGCGCAATCATATGCCTTTTGTTTTCCGCCGCACCCAGCGGAAGAGAATACGGAAGAGTCCTTTGGGGCCTGGCAGGCTACCTATTCTACCCCTTTGGCAAGTTCATCCGGCTCGAGAAGGACGAGGCCTACCTGGACGAGGATCAAGACGAAGGCAGGAGCATCTCTGAGTACGAGCAGTGGCAGAATGGCGACCTCGAGTACGGCCGGCTGTTCTTTGGGCCCGATCGACACCGCTCCATCATCGGCCGCTCCCGGAGGAGCATCGACTCGGAGCCCAGCGAGACGGAGAGCCTACTGGGCCGGGGCCGCCGCGGGGAGGCTGGCGATCTTCACCCCCGGCTGAAGCGCCGGCTGTTTGGTCGCGGAGAGTGGAACATTGGCCGCATCATCTTCTTCGTCTTCTTCTACTGTCTCATTTCGCCATCTTTGATCATCATCTCCGGCATTTGCTGGTTCCTCGTCTTCTGGATCCCCATGGGCAAGGTCACCATGCTGCTCTTTGACCACCTCAGGCGACACCCTCTCGCTCTGTCGTTTGAATCCCACATCAGCTACGCGCGAGTCGACGACGCCCCGGACTCGTCTATTCTGGTCTGCACCTATCGGGCAGTTGGCTCGAAGTACTGGAAGTACACCGTTGACGGTACCAACATCTTTTTGATCAACCTCATGGTGGTCGTCGTCTTTGTCATTGCCGACTGGCTCATCCTGGATCAGATCCTCCACGTGGAGATGCTCCTCACCTCGCCTGCTTTTCTGTTCGTAGCTGGCTTGCTCTCCATCATTCCGCTGGCGTACTTTATCGGCCAGGCTGTGGCCTCCATCTCGGCTCAGTCCTCGATGGGACTGGGTGCCGCCATCAACGCCTTCTTCGCCACCGTCGTGGAGGTCTTCCTCTACTGCGTTGCACTGAGCCAGGGCAAAGGCCAGCTCGTCGAGGGAAGTATCGTGGGTAGCATATTCGCAGGCATCCTGTTCTTGCCCGGCATCTCCATGTGCTTCGGCGCCCTCAAACGAAAGACGCAGCGATTCAATGCCAAGTCGGCCGGCGTCACATCCACGATGTTGCTCTTTGCCGTTGTTGGCGCCTTTGGCCCAACTCTGTTCTACCAGATCTACGGTACGCATGAACTCAACTGCATGGACTGCGAGGACTATGTCTACGGTGGCATCATCGGGGGCGGCGCCGCACGCGATTGCCGGCGGTGCTACTTTTCGCAGGCACCTGCTCTTGACGACCGCTTCTACCTAGAGGCGGTGCGGCCGTACTGCTACTCTGCCGCCATCCTGCTCTTCTGCTCATACCTCATCGGCCTGTGGTTCACTCTGCGCACGCACGCAGCCGTCATCTGGAACGCCGAGGTGGAGGAGAAGCGACACGAGGAGGCCATGCACGCATCGGCAACGCTTCGACCGCCGCACCAGACGTCGACGGCCGAGGGCGCCGGAGCTGATATACGCGATTCCAACCTGTACAAGCGCATTCTGGGCCAGTCCCTCAAGCAGGTCGGCCTGCCGGACGCCTCCAGGCCGAGCTCCACGAATGCCCAGGATGTCGGTGGTGCCAACGGATCAAGCAGCACCCCTCATGTGGTACCGCCCAGGGGTGGTGGCGAGGAAGACCAGCAGCAGCCGCCCTTGCGACCGACGACCAAGGTGCCCGTCCTGAGCCAGGTCGACAACAACCTGGTGCGCGAGGTTGCCGAGATCGCTGCCACGGCCGCCACGATTGCCTCCCGTGACCGGTACGCGCACAAGCAGTCCATGGCCGGCGCAGCCACGCCACGGCCGCACGGAGCCAGCCGAGCCAGTCACGCCCCCGAAGTCGAGGAGGACGCCGTCACTGCGGGAGCGGCCACTGCGCACGCTGGCGGCCACGGCCACGACGCGCCCAACTGGAGCCGCACAAAGAGCACTGTGATCCTGCTGGGAGCCACCATCCTGTACGCCATCATCGCCGAGATCCTAGTCGACACCGTCGACGTTGTGCTCGAGAGCTTCTCCATCGACCAAAAGTTTCTGGGGCTGACCCTATTCGCCCTGGTGCCCAATACTACTGAATTCTTGGTGAGCACTGCGCATCATTCCCATCCAATCCCCTAACCCCGTGCCTACCCCTCGCCCCGTGCCCACGATTTGCTGACGCTATTGGACTCTTTGTCTTTTGCTTTGCTATTAGAACGCCATCTCTTTTGCCATGAACGGCAACATTGCACTATCGATGGAAATTGGCTCCGCATACGCCCTCCAGGTGTGCCTCCTCCAGATCCCGTGTCTCGTGTTCTTCTCGGCCGTCTACCCCAATATCCCCGCCGGCGGTGATGCCGCCATGTATACCTTTTCGCTCCTCTTCCCGCAATGGGACCTGGTGACGGTCGTGTTGTGTGTGTTTTTGCTCAGCTACGTGTACGGCGAGGGCAAGAGCAATTACTTCAAAGGCAGCATCCTGATGTTGACCTATCTCGTCGTTGTGATTGGCTATTATTTCAGCGGCTACACCGAGGCGGCCATGGGGCTGCAGCGATTCGACGTGATGGGGTCTGACGGCAAGTACCAGACCTTCAAGACCATTGGCAGGTCGACGAATGGAAGAGCCTTTGAGGTGATTTGAGCGGCATATGGCCGAGGCTGTGGAGAGGCTGCAGCAGCAACAGCAGCTTCTTCTTGTCACTACTGATACCATCCCCCTTATTCGTTTGTTAAATGCCCGCTAAGGTCCGAACAAGCTGCATGTGTCGGTGACCTTTGCGTCTCATCTTTATGTCGGTCTCTGCCATCCGGCTTATTGGCTTGGAGTGGGTGGGTGCTGCACATCTTGCAGCATGGGCCTCTGCATCTTCTGTCTCCTGTCATTCTGCTCTGTTGAAAGGGCAACACGCCCCAGGTTTTTCTCTTGTTTGCAGAGCCGGCATTTTTCTTTGCTTGTGTTTTTTTTTTGTTCTTTTCTTATAACATTCAAGGCATTGTTCGACATGACGGCAGGCTGCATGGCAGCGGCATGAATCGGTGTATCTTAACTTTCCTTGTTCTCATATCGCTTGTTTGGTCGACGAGATTGTGGTGTGGCAAGAAGTCGACGAAGCGTCTCTTAACGAAAAGCATATGTTTTATTGACATTTCACCTTGGTTATCATGCTGCTGTTGCGTACAGAATACTACCATGAACTGACGCCTTGTGTGAAATACATTGAAGGAATGATGCCATTTCTAGTCGACCATCTCGTTGCCAGTCTCTGTAAGCCGCGTGATCAGATGCATGTCTAGCCTTGTTCTCTCTCCTTCGCTCTTCCTGTCAGACGCACGCCAGAAACAGCAGGAAGAGACAAGATGGATAGACAGAGAGGGGGAGAGAGAGGAGTTGGTGATTGGTTGACAAGGACCATGGACGACAAAAGGGGATGGGATGTTCTAGATCTCTCTTCACTGCCGGGGGCGGTTGCAAAGTGCCGGGATGAGGGTGTCAAATCGTCGACGCTTGCCTGAATAGGCAGAGCTTTGCAAATCTTGCATATGGGCTTGCAACCTTGTCCGAAGAAAGATGAAGAAGGGGAAGAAGAAGAGAGGAAGGCTAGTGTTTGCACGAGGGGCCTTACTTGATGATGGGGGGGGGGGCGTGTTAGAAAGAAGTTGGGAAGTTGGGTGGAGAGAGTTGAGAGAAGAACGAACTTCTCGGATGCTGCCCCGTGAATGCAGGGGGGGAAGGGTTTCCTTGTATGAGAGCTACGGGAGCTTCTTGAGCTATTACTGACTACATTACTCGTATGCGGTGTTGCTCCAACAGTTCGTTTGCAAGAAGCTATGATGATGTATTGTTGGAGCTGTTGTGTGCGTTTTGAACTCGGTATATTGTGTGCTTGAAGGGAGCACCCAACATGGCGGATGTCTGCCATCAGACAGGGGCAGTTGGGACATGATAACTTAATTGTAACCCACCATCAGTACTCGGTAACAGAGTCAAACAAAATGAAAAAGATCAAGTAACAGAAACCGTTTTACCGCAACTTTGACAGCCCCATAATTCGTGCATCCGGCATCGCGATGCAATACCACCTTTGTCAAACCTCCTACTAGCACACAGATCATGGAATAGCCAGGGGTACAATGTAGAAAGACTTCCCTAATAGTAGGCTCAGCTGACGCGTTGAGTTTTTCTTTTCTCTGCCCCCCTCCTTCTCTCTGTCCATCTTTCTCCAGCGGACTGGGTCTAGGTCCTGCTCGTTTGCTCGTGGGGCAAAGGGGGGAGGAGGATCCATGAGCCTAAAGGACCGGCCGGGAGCTGCGTTTGCCCTCCCGGGTTTGACCCCCCCGGTTCAAAGGCACTGATCCGTAGCAAACACGTCAAAAAGTCGAGTGCATCCGCGGTCCGTGTTATCGGCACGACCGGGGGTCGGCACATGGTTTGGATGCTCCCATACCTATCTGCTAGTGCTGGGAGAAGGGCAGCCGATTCATGACGGAAACCCCTGCATGCTCGATATCTACACCTCTCGTCAGGACCACGCGCAAACTGCTGGCCTAAAGGAGTTGACGTCTGGCTGGCAAACTATGAGGCAAACCCAAATAAAAGTTTCTTTTCTCCTTTCCCCCTCAGCTTCCCGCGGTTCCACCTCGGAGGTGATGACCGCCGGAAGAGCCATGTTGGGATGGTCGTGTCGTGAGTGGCGCGGAGAGGGGTGAACTTGGAGGCTGGACGTATAAAACAGCGAAAAGCCGCCGGAGGGCACGAGTAGAGGGGAAGAGAGAGTTGCTTCTGCTTCATATCAGAGCATCCGTTGGCTGATACGACGTATAAGAAGCTGCTTTAAAGCGATCTGAGCTTGAAACATCTCAGTTGACAGCATCGAGAGTTCTTCAAGCCACACGCGTGAGCCTTTGAGTGTTGGTGTGTTGGAGTTCCGGCGCCCAGATACGTCCAAGAGTAACTTGAGTATTCGTTGGAAAGATATTCAAGAGCAAAGTCGCCATTCAGCTGAGCCAGGTATTCAATGCCTGCGGCCGAGCCCACGGCAGTCGAAACGCCTTCAACGCCGCCTACAGTGACGACGCCATCATCACCGACTTGCAGCAACACTATTTCCAGCAACCACAATGTCAGCTCTCCGGCGGACAATACCGAGAATGAAAAAGGCGGAAACAGCTCCCCCACGGTAGTGGAAGTCGGACAGTATGATGTCGAAGCACAACAAGAGGACCCGGACCAGGGCTACCCTCTGCCACCCGTCGACACGGGCAAAGACGCATGGCTGTTCCTGGCTGCCTGCTTCGTGATGGAGGCCATGGTATGGGGTGAGTCGAGTCCGCCCGCAAGTAGCATGTAAAGCAAGAAGAGCATGGAGTGCTGATGGTGCAAGCAGGCTTTCCGTTTGCATTCGGCATCTTCCAGGAGTACTACCGCACCCACGAGCCGTTTGCCGGCTCATCCAAGACGGCCATTATAGGAACCTGCGCCATGGTAGGTACTCAACGGCCCTCCTCCCACGGAGTTCTCTGCTAACTCCCAACTCAGGGCATCATGTATCTCGATGCCCCTCTTGTCTTTGCGTTTGCGCGCATCTTCCCCAAGGCAGGGCGCTGGAATCCCACCATCGGCCTACTCATGATGTGCGCCGCTCTCGCCCTGTCGTCCTTTTCTGAGACGACGACGCACCTCATCCTCACGCAAGGCGCTCTATACGGCATTGGCGGCTCCATCGCGTACAACCCCTGCCTGATGTACGTAGACGAGTGGTTTGACCGCCGCAAAGGACTGGCCTTTGGCCTCATGTGGTCCGGGACCGGGCTCGGGGGCTTCACCATCCCGCTGGTGCTCGAGGCACTGCTGCAACGATATGGCTTTCGGGTCACGCTGCGCATCTGGGCCATTGCCCTCTTCGCCTTCACCATGCCGCTGGTGTACTTTGTCAAGCCCCGTCTGCCGCCGGCCATGACGGCTCACATTAAGCCACTCGACTGGAGCTTCATGAAGAACCGCGTCTTTGCCCTGTACCAGCTGGGCAACGTCCTCGAAGGGCTGGGCTTCTTCCTGCCGGGCATCTTCCTGCCCACGTACGCGCGGGACGTGCTCGGGGCCAGCTCGTTTGCCTCGGCGGCGACGCTGCTGGTGCTCAACGCGGGATCGGTCGTGGGGCCCATCACGATGGGGACCCTGGTCGACAGACTGCACGTCACGACGTGCATCCTGATATCCACCGTGGGAGCAGTGTCCGGCGTCTTGCTGCTGTGGGGGCTGGGCTCCAACATTGGGATCCTGTACGTCTTCAGCCTCGTCTACGGCGTCTTTGCCGGGTCCTTCACGACGTCGTGGCCGGGCATCATGAGACACGTCCTCAAGGTCGCGACAGCCGCGGACATGGAGACGGCCAGCGTTGAGGAACGGTCTGGCAGCGTCTGCAACACCAGCAGGTATGATCCTCTCATGGTGATTGGGTTCCTTTCCATCGGCAGAGGCGTTGGCAACATTGCATCGGGCCCGCTGAGCGAGGCGCTGGTGAGGGGGATGCCATGGCAGGGCCAGGCGATTGGAGGGTACGGCAGCGGATATGGGATCTTGATTGTCTTTACTGGTGGGACGGCGTTGCTGGGATGCGTGAGTTATGTTGGGAAGAGGTTTGGCTGGATGAAATAGGCGTTGTCCATAGAATAGAGTAATATCTGTATCCGTTAGGACGACTGATGACTACATGTAAGGTGGAAGACGCCCAATTCTCGAGACGTGGAAAGAAGGGCATGTTGACGATTGTACAGGTCACTTGCTGTCTGTGACTTCCTATGCCTGTTGAAGAGTCAATGCTGCTCGTGAGGATCCTCAAGGCTTCATGGCTTCATGCAAGTCATCAAACTCCTTCACCAGACGGGGCTCAAGGTGGATACGAGCGCTGAAAAGCCGTGCAATCCACCCAAGGGAGCACCAACAACCTAGTACCCAAATTAACTCAAATCTCTTCTTCACATTTAGGGCAAGCCCAAAAAGCAATGAAAAGATAGAAAAAAGGACACGCCTGTCAGACGTCCATCGACACCCACCCTACCAGCATGCCCGAAGACAAAGAACCGGCAGGGTCGAGATCATCAAGAAAACAACTCTCTATACAGCGGAAGCCACAAAAGGAGCAACCGCCGCCATCCTTGCGGACAGAGCGAGAGGACCAGAAAAGTATTCACTCTTGGGTATCGAGGATATGCAATCATCAACCAGGGTGGATTCGATGGCTCTTTTGGGAACCAAAGCGAGAGACGAATACTATAGAAATGATTCTCCTGCAAAAGGTTGTTAGCAAACTCGTGGCTCTTGGGTGATGTGTTCTGGTACTGCTGGCAAGGGAAAAGAGCCAGCAGTTAGGGGTGCACATACTGAAGTATTGTCGACGTAAAGAAGAAAAGAAGAAAAAAAGAGTAAAAGGACGGCGGACGAGACGAGTTTATATAGGTGCTCTGGTGGGGCGGGTTGACCGCCTAAAAGTTTTTTGGGTGGCAGAAAAAAAAATTGACGGACGCGTTCCGCGTTTGGTAGCGGAGCTTGTCTTGGTGCAGAGAAGAAACGCCGCGATGTGAATGGACAATGATGAAAATTCTCTGCTTTTGGCATGAATCATGAACAATGGAAGCAGCCAGCTGGACTTCTGATTGGACTGTCTGACATTCTGATGACTCGCAATTCTATGGTCTGACCAGGTGCTGCTGGGTTTATCGAGCGGGAGCTTCCGCAATGGCTTCTCGATGGACACAGCTTCCATGTAGTATTGCTACATACATGCGTAGGAAATCTGGTACGCCGTTTTCTACGCTCAACCCACAACCTGTCTTTTGCTCGTGAACTTCAGACTATCTGCGAATGCCGAGCCGTGATATTGAAAACCCAGGAGAGATGACCGTCAAAGAGTTATCATTATTTGAACGGCGTATCGATGGAAACCAACATTCTCCGCTCTCATCTAGGGTAGCCAATATCAAAACTCCAATGCCATCACCAGCATCATCACCAGCTTCATCTCCTCTCACTCTCTATACAGCCCCATCTCCTCAATCCACCCCAAAACCTCCCCATCAACCATCCTCTCCAACGCCTCCCTCCCCCCGTCCTCACCATCTCCCTCACCCTCGAACTACTCACCCCATTCCCCGTCCTCCCCCCCTCCACCAAATCAACCCTCCCAGCCCACGCCGCATCCCCCCCAACCTCTTCCAACCTTCCCTCCCCAAGCCCCCTCACATACGCCCGCTGCTCATCCTCCCCTCCCCACTCATCATCCGGCCTCATCGTAACCCTCAGCCTCGCCCTCTCAAAGAACGGTCCCAGCGCAGCCTTCATCCCCCCTTCTCCCCCTCCATAGTACTTTGGGTTAAATATTCGAATCACCGTATCAAAGCCCGCCAGAAACACTTGTTCCGGCTCTAGCATCCCTTCTTCCGCAATGTGACAATACTCCCCGCTCTGCTCAATGACCCTCGCCTTGTCATGGAAATACGGCATCGTCGTAACCCCAAGATCAATCTCCAGCCTGATACCCATCCCCTCGCGATCAACGCCCTTCAGCAGCTCACGCCCAAACCCCTCCATCATGCCCAATCGAACCGGGAAACTCGCCGGCTGGGGCGCTTTATCCGCGTTGTTCACTGAAAGCAGCAGCAGCAACCTCACGCTCCTCTCGTTGTTCTCCGGCGGCATGGACAATACCCTATTCAACAGCGCCCTCGTCTCGTTCATCTGAAAAGGCGTAGATGAAGCCCACTTCAGAGCAGACATTGCCATCTCCCCGTGCGCCCTCGTTGGCGGATTGAAGCTCGAGTCGAGAACCACTAGGCGCTTCACCTGCGAAGAGGCACGTCGCGGACCGGGTTCTCGGCTGACGTGCGGTAGTGTGCAGAGGATGCGGAAGGGGTCGGGTGAGGACTGGAAGGATGTGAGCGAGCGGGCGAAGAAGTCGACGAGCTGCTTGGGATTCGGACGCATGGCTGGTGATGACGTCGTTGCGTCTGGATCTGCATGGGTCATGATGCTGTGTAAAGATGGTATTAGAGATGAAGTAGACGGAATATGGAAGTGCATGCAGCGTCCAGTGAACTCGCATACAACATCACCTGAGGTGTCATGAGCCGCGGGGCATCTCCGGCACTTCCAGCAAACAGCTCCTGACTACATGACACCACGACAGCATACCAGATCTTGACATTCTCATCGTCCCGTCAACATTGACTATAAAAAGAGTCTAAATATATATGCCAAACATGAAAACAGAAGAAGAAACACCGCAAACGTTCCAAAGGTCAATCTACCGCCTCATCGCCTGGCGCCCCGCCCATCACACACAAGATATCAAGAAACCTGCTCCGAGCCCTGCGCATCCATCACCCCCCGCGAGAACCACTCGGCAATCGTCGCAAACCGATCAGAGCTGTTCTCCAGGTCCGCCTTGAACAGGTCGTGCCGTCCTGCCCGCTCCCTCTGGCCCTCCCTCATCTTGCGAATCACCTCGTTCTCGCCGGCGCACTTGGGACACTCAATCTCGGCATCCTCGCCGCCGCCGCGAAGGCATCGCTGGTGGAAGCTGTGCTTGCACATGAAGTGCACCGCCGGCAGATCCAGGCCCTGTCCGCAGTCGGAGCATCGCGTGGCCTGGAAGACGGCGGGCTTCGAAGCCAGGTCCTCCAGGTCGCTGCGCCTCTTCTCCGTATCGGTGCGCAGAGTGGTGATCCGATGCCGGTTCTGGGCAATCTCCTTGCGCTCGCGCGTAATCGTGTCGCGGAGGTATGGCTTGATCATCCCCATCGTGGCCACGCCGCCGCCAGAGTTTTGCCCGACAAGCGTCTGAACAACCTGCAGCGGCGCCATGAGCCCGTCCTCGTCAATCTTGGCCAATATGGCTGCCAACTCATCCGGTCCAGCGTCTTCCAACACCCGGGGATCGGACGTGAGATATGCCAACGCGGCTGGATACAGCTCCGGTTCTTCAGGCCCGTACTTTCGCAGCGCCTTCAGGGCCCCGCGGGTATCCTTTGCCGATGTATACGATCTGAAGATGTCAGACAACAGCCCGGCTTGCTCCTTGACCAAAACCGTGCCGTCTTGGAAATTGGACAAATGTGAAAGCAGCAACACATTCGAGCTCTCCATTGGCACATGCTCTCCCTCAATGAGTTTCTTTGCCTTGGCCTCCCACTCTTCCTTGTGCAAACTGCCCTTTTTCTCGTTCGCCTTGTGCAGGTACATCTCAAACAGTGTAGTGTACAGATCGGTGCTGTGAACTGCCCTCAGCTTTTCTTCTTCCAGACAAGCTTCCAAGAACGTGATGAACTCATCGGGATGGTCGATGAAAGACGAAAATGCTGTCCTGGGCGGCGGGGGAGTGTATTTGGGTATCGGGATGTCGTCTTCGTCAGGCACCACGACAGCTTCGTTTGGCTTTGCGCCTCCTGGCGTTCCGGTCGTGGGGCTGATGTATGAGGGCAGGACGAGGAGGTTGGTGAGATTCTGCACCGCGCTCGCTGCTCCGGCGGTGAATCCTGTACTGCCCGTAGCCGCCCCAGGGGCCTCAACCGGCAGCACCACCGTCCGCCGCGGCCGATAGTTGCTGGTGTAGTAATCTACAAAGAGCTTTGTGGCCTCTTTGGGGCAGTGCTCTATGAGGACCCTGGCGTACTTTTGCATGCATGGATATGCCTGAGAAAGTCAGTATCAGGCTGAAACGAGAGGAATGGAGGGGAGCAGAACGAACAATTGCAGGGTCCTGATGCCATATATAGTCAAGCGCCTCGTCATAGCTCTTCGAGTCTTCGATCAAGATATCCACGACAAGCTCGGTCTCGCCATGCTTCTTGGCGAGATACGCCGCTTGCTGGTAGTAGCCACCTTGCCGGCACATGGTAATGGCCGTGTCTAAGTCAAACTTCAGGTCCCCTGGAGCCATGATGAACTCTTCCAACTTCTTGATATCCTTGAGTTTGGCGTAGCAGTTGAGCAGCAGTGTGGTATGGTCAGACGTAGCCTTGCCATGATGATGCAGTTTTTCCAAGTATAATATCAGGTTGTGTATCCTTTGTGTATCCAGAAACTGCAACTCTTTGTCAGTCGCTGAACTTGTGGCGTGACAGGGCAGGGTTGGGTGCTCTTTACCTTTCTGATGACCTGAGACGGCTCAGTGGCATCGATTGCTTTGATGTACTGGTTCATTGCTCCATCGTAGTCTGACTTTTGGTACAGGTGATCCCCAAACCGGCGATAGATGAGACTCTGCTGTTCAGCATCCATCCCGGAGTTCTGAGCCAGCTCAATGGCAAGGGGGTACATGTTGCGCTGGTAGAGCATCTCCAGACGCTGCTGAAGCGGCTTCTCATGATATCGGTAAATCTGTGATGAATATTGTCAGCGCACATACACAATTACCACTTGGCTCGGGCTCTCGCACCTTTCCTTCCTCTGTGATTGTAAACAGATCCCCCCATACTTCAACGATGAATCGGACTGGGGAGATGAGCGTCTCTGTGTGGCCAATCACCCGGAGATCCGGCTCAAGGAGAACAAAGGTCCATGCATTAAATAGCCCATCTGCCGTCGCTGAGCCAAATCTCCTCCGCAAAGCCTCCGGGTCCCTGCTGCTGCTGACAGACGACGGACCCGCGACCGCAATGTAATCGCCGTGCATCGCTACAAGGCGTTTTGGGGACTCGTATGCTCGGGGAGGTCCGCGCCCGTCCAGTCTATATGTGTATATGGCATCGTCTCTGGCGACAACAACGTCCTCTGTCCGGGGATCGATCGTCATGCACCCGGCTGCGCAGCCAGAGTCCTCGATCGTCTTCGGTGGTGAGCCCTGCCCTCGCTTGGACAATGCAAGCTGCAGTATCCTCGAGGTTGTCGAGATGAAGAGCGTTGTCGAGGTATCCTGGGTCGTCAACTGGACCCCGGTCACGGGTTCCTCCGACTCGTAGACGATGCGTTGTTTCGTTCCTAGGTCGTGTACGAGGTCTCCCCGGATGACAGTTACCGCACCATTGGCAAAGCCCACAGCGATCTGGGTAAGATCGTCTAGCGCAGCAAAGGCTGATATCTTTCCATTGGCGCAAACGTCAACAAACGCTATACAGCAGCATACTTGAATAGCCAACTCACCGGAAACTGCCGCCTCCCGTTGTTGATGGTCAACGTACTGAGGCAGGTCGGCATATTGGTCTTCTTGACCAGCTTATTCAGCGCCCAAGCCTTGAGAGTCGGCTCGCTGCTCATGTCCTCCTAGTCAACAACTATCCATCAGCATATACTGTCAAAGGCTTCCAGTCATCGTGGGAGAATGCCCCTCACCGCAACCGTCACCAGCAGGCTCGTCCCCTCGACCTGCCGCATGTGCGTGATGCGCGCCTCGTGCGCCTGGAACCGCCTGATGACCTTCCACCCCTTGCCCACAATGCTGACGTATCCATCGCTCGAGCCGAGGAACAGGCTGTCGGAGCCCGCGCAGATGCTGGAGACGTCGTTGCTCTCGAAGAGCTGGCGGGTGTCGTCGTCGGGCAGCGCCACCTGCGAGACGTCGAAGAAGTCAAACGACTTCCACTGCGGGCTGGATTAGTTGCCATAAGCTTGTACATGGTTGGGAGCACGTGAGAGCTGTCAAAGGCTAAGAATATAAAGAATCACATACCGAGATGGCCATCTTTGTCGCCCTGGTTTCGAGAGTCGCGGAAGCGCTGCTCAGCGCACGATGACGATGGTGGGACTGAGGCTGGAGCTGTGGGAGAGCTTCAGGTTCCATCTGGAGTGACCAGACCGCTAGAGGCCGATTGATAGCGGGCGCCACAGTGGCTCATCCCGCTAACACCACTAACACTTGGGCGCCCAATACAACATGGAACTCGACCATTTTCCCAACTCTGGTTGCCATCATGCCATCATTGGAACATCCAATCACTATGTATTAACCGCCCAGTTCATTAATGAATAATGAATCTCAATGGGTAGATTCAGGTAAAGTACTGTATGCAGACATTGATTGTTGCCATCCTTGGCTGGGATAGATTCTCTTCATCAACATCATATGCCTACTGGGTGCCTTATCATTGTACTATATAGCCTGGTCTTTATCACAAACGACAGCATCAGGCCTCGGCTTATAAAAAAAAAAAAAAAAAGAAATAATTGCAATTTATCATAGGCTAAAGGGTATCACGTTTGTTGCATCTTCAGGTCTCTACCCCTCCGGTTCGAAAGATAGAAAGAGATAACAGAGCCAAAGGAAAAAAAAGAAAGAGAGAAACAAGAAAAGAAAGTGTAGGAAAGGGTAAGGCAAAAGAAAAGGAGGTCAAAGAGACTGAAAAGAAACCGTCCCTAGTCCAGCCACATATATGAGCCCGCTCTAATCAAATTCGAAACGACAGTACTCTCTCCCGAAACGCCAGTCACTGAAAAAAGCAACGAAAGATGGCCGCTCGCGGCGGATGTTGTAGGCTTAGTCCTCCTTGGAAGCAGATGTTAGCTGGCTCTCCTCTCTGCTTTCCTCAAGACTTCGCTCATCAGGTACCTCTCGGGGGCTTGCGAGTGCAACGCTGCCGCTTATAGAATCGGGACGTCCGTGTCCCAGGCGGCCACTCCTAACGCTTGCACCGTCGCCCTGCTTAGCATAGAGACTGTTGCGCTCGCTTGGAATCGCCGGGGCCACTCCGGTGGCCGAGTATATGCTGTTCCGCTCTGCACCGATCCTGGAGGCGTTGTGAAGACTGGATGAAGGCCCAATGCTGGACGGGTCGATGTTGGCGCTGAGGACACTCAGGGGTAGACTCTCGCGGCTGCCGCCCCAGAGCGACGACGGCGCAAGGGCACGGACAGACGCATCGGTATCCATCGACCGACGACGCCCTCGCTTACTCGACGACGCCAGAGTCAGGATAGAGGCATTGTCCGTAAGAAGATTGTTGGCGGTAGCCGAAGCATATGTCGTCAAATGGTTTGACGGCATGAGATGCGCCGGTATGGCCGATGCTGGCGAAGCCGTCGGGAATGGCTGGCTGAACTGGATCGACTGGGTAATGCTGTGAGTAGGCGCCACCGGGGCCTGCCCATGGGGAGCAAGAGATTGGATCGTAGTCAGCGTCGTAGCGAGCGACCTAACCGATGGAGAAGGGCTGGAGAATGTGCTATCGCCGCCTCGTCTGGAGTCGTGACCTTCGCCAATCGTCCTGCTTGTTCTCGTCACGGAGCTGGGCGCGCGACTCGGCGCGATGACGGATCGAGGGGGATCGGTTTCGGTTTCGGTCTCAGTTGAGATGGTCGTAGTCAAGCTCCTCCCGTCAGAGGCCTGTGGCGCATAGCCATCTGCCGAGAAGCGGGTGGGCGGATCTATCGTCGAGAGACTGCAGTCGGTGCGGCCGGTAGCAAACGAATAGGAGCTCTGCTGGCCGTTGGGGTGGTTATGGCTGACGTGCCCGGACTGAGGATACGGGTTGTTGAGCTTGGGACCGCGCCTTATCCGTATGTGTCGCTTCTGCCGCTCGCCGTCGGAGGACGACTTGAAGTTGGTGAGCTTCTTGACCCACGTTGAGAACGGTCTGCGCCGATGCTGTACTGGGCCATCTACGCAGCTGTCAGCTCTAAATGCAGCGGAGAGCCGTGAGGGACGCTGCTTGGGCTGGAACACATCATGTGACGATGGGGCATGTTCAGGCGAGAAGAGGGAGACAAGGAGCAAGGAGACGGTACCGTGAGGCGCTGCAATCAAGTCGGTGGTCGCCATCAAGGGCGAGGGAGGTGGAATGCCGCGGTTGCGGCTCCAGGGGACGGCGGGTGTGTTGTGTAGTCGGCGCGAGAGTAAACAGACAGCGAAACGGCAACGGCGTCAGGCAGAGATGGGAGATGGGAGATGGAGATCGGATGCGGATGCAGATGCAGATGCAGATGCAGATGGAGACAAAGAGAGATGGGAATTGCACGGGCGAGACGAGGTTCGACGAGGCTACGGCACGCGGAGGCGGTGGTCCAGCTGATTGGGGGCTCAGGAGCGAGGCTGCACAAGGGGAGATGAATGCGACGAGCAGGAGGGCATGCGGGAGACGAGAGGCACAGGACGGATCGCGACAGAATTCGATACCCAGAATGGGCATCCAAGCATCCTGATGGTGCAACGCTAAGAGGCAATAGCGTCGGATCACGGTTGGAGCATCAATTTCGGCATCCCATCGCCCGTCACGTGATGGCCTAGGATCACATGAAGGAGAATCGAAGGAGAAGCCCCCCAAAACCGCGAGCAGCTGACGATGACGAAATGCCGCTGCCAGATCGGGGGCCAGACGAGGGTCTCGACTCCATCTCGTTTAATTGCTGGCTGAGCTTCGGGCCTCTCACTGCTGCAGCTTGCCGCCATCGTTAAACGGCTTCTCCGTCGAACCTTCTTCCAGATCGCACGGAACGTTGGTTTGACATTCGCATCCCCGCGTTTCAGCTGCTCTTCTCGGCTCTTCTTGGTTGATCCTGACTCAGCCCGGCGATCGATGCCCGGAATGGGGGCGCCTCATCTTACTTGACCCCGGCTTTTGCGTCACGACACTCGAAGGCATCGGCTCCATCCAGTTCGTCACCGCCGGGCGTTTCTCCAGATTGGCTGCTGCGCCGCCGGTTTCAGGCCTCGTCTCGACTACGTGTCATGAAGCATCATGTGCCATGTCCATCAGGCCGCTGCCAGAGGATGTCGTTGGCAAGATCCGGTCCTCGTCGACCATCACTTCGCTGAACGGCGTCGTCTGCGGCCTTGTCAAGAACTCGCTTGATGCTGGCGCAACCAAGGTCAACATTGTTGTCGAGTATGGCCGAGGCAACTGCATTGTAGAAGATAATGGGCTGGGAATCGTGCCTGGTGATTTCGCTGAAGACGGAGGACTAGGAAAACCCTACTGTATGGTGTAATCTCACTGCCTGCGTGACCGTGATACTGACTGACTCCTTCTCGTGTCAAGTTACGTCCAAATACCCACCCCAGCATGGACTCTATGGCAGGCAGGGCACCTTTCTAGCTTCACTGGCCTCTTTGTCTCTCCTGACGGTGACGTCCCATCATTACCGCCACAATTCGCACAACTCCATCTCGATTCACCACGGCAAGCTGCTGAAGAGGCAGACGCCGTCTCCGGCCGGAGAGCGGTTCCAGGTTTTTGACCACGGCACACGAATCGCTGTTAACGACTTGTTCGGTTCGCTTCCCGTACGCGTCAAGCACCGTGCGACGCTCTTTTCGGACCGGCCTGGGCTTGACAAGGAATGGGGGCGCCTCGTCCACGATGTGGTCGGCCTGCTCGTGTCTTGGCCCTCTGGGGTCACCGTGTCCTTGCGGGAGGCCAAGGGGCAGCGCGAGCTGCGCCTGAAGCCGCCAGACAATGCAAACATGGTCTCCCGGGCGCTGCGGCTCTTTACTCAAGCATCGCTGGCAGATCCCGGTGATGTGGATTCGTGGGTGCCGGTGTCAGCGACCGCCGGCCACGTCACGGTCAAGGGGTGCATCTCGCTACAGCCTGTTGCCACGCGCCGATCTCAGTTTATGAGCGTGGGAATACTGCCAGTCTCAAACGAGTATGGAAGTAATGTTCTGTATGAAGAAGTGAACAAGATGTTTAGAGCCTCAAGTTTCGGGCTTGAGTACCAAGAGGGTCTTGACAGTGACGAGACGGGCCCTAATCCTCAGAAGAAGAGCAAAGGGGCTGATCGATGGCCCATGTTTTATCTTCGGATCACACTGAAAGGGGCCGAGGATGTCTTCGACGTGGATGACCTCTCACGTCACTCGCAGGGAGACCTTGAGAGGATCATAGGCGTACTGAGAGCGGTCATCTACAGCTTCTTGAAGAAACATCACCTGCGTCCGCAAAAGATTCAATCTTCCTCAGACAAGTCGTTGTTCTCGACTGCGCCACGTCGTAGCACAGCCCGAGCTCCTAAGGGGTTGCAGCCTGCACCCGCTGTGTCTTCGACAGCTTCCTCGCAGGTTCTGTCGCCCGAGTCCGTATCGTCTCTGCTAGACAGTCCTCTTGACGGCTGGGGTAGGGTCAAGGTTGGCCCTCGAACTCAGCGCAGGCCGACGAAGGAGGAACAATCTGAAACGACATCATGTAGCTCAGAAAGCACTGTGACGGACAAGTTGGTTGGCGAGGGAGGAAAGCTGCTCCGCAAACCTTTCGACCTTTCCGACCCCCTTAGTCCAGGCATCAAGGGCGGAAAGCTTGACGACGCCGGCGCTCAGAGTGAGCCCGAGATGGCGTCACTGGCACTGGCCGAGCGTCCGAAAAGGGCGGCAGAAGACTTGACGGGTGCGAAGGAAAAGCGTCCGAGGGTGGGCGGCTCAGGCATCCGGGGCGAGAGGTTGAGTGCGAGAAAAGAGGCGGCTGAGAAGAAGCCACCGAGCGAATGGCTGCAAAACATTCTCAAGTCGTGGAACAACCCCGTGTTCGAGCCGACTCAGCCCTGCGTGCCGCGCATCAACGACGACGCTCCGGCGCCGATGCGTGATGCGGCGACCACTCTCGGCTCGCATCGGTGCTGCGCCGACGACGACGGAGGGGTTCGCTTCGAGGCTGCGTCCATCGGCTTGCAGGGCCGGGTGTCGCGGTCGGCGCTGGCGGAGGCGGAAGTCGTCGCGCAGGTGGACAGGAAGTTCATCCTGCTGAAGCTTCCCCTGCGCAGCGTGACGGACGGGCGTGAGCCGAGCAGCTCGTGCGCCCTTGTGATGCTCGATCAGCACGCCGCGGACGAGAGGTGTCGCCTGGAGGACCTCATGGCGGACTACTTCGCTCAGGACATTTCTACCGGAGTCATTCGGGCTGTCGTCGAGGTCCTTGAAAAGCCACTGATATTCGAGGTCTCGGAGCGGGAGCAGGAGTTGCTGCTGCGTTATCGAGAGCATCTCGAAGCATGGGGCATTCATTGCAGGATTCAGCGACGAAAGAGTCTTTCAAGGGACGCGCAGGATGGGTGTGCGGTAACGGTGATGGTGACGGCTCTCCCTCCGAGCATATTCGAGCGCTGCCGTACCGAGCCACGGCTGCTGGTTGAACTCTTGCGCAAGGAGATTTGGAGGCTCAATGACGAGGGCACCGCTCCCACGCGGCCACGCAGCGGTAGTGATGCGGAGGGAGGGCCCACAGCGGATTTCCATGGATGTCCGAGGGGATTCTGGAGCTTTTGCATTCGAGGGCTTGTCGAAGTATGTATTAAACCTCCAACCCCTCCTTTTCTTGAGTGCTTTTGCTACTGAGTATGAGAAGATGCTGACGATGGCGGTTGTGCAGGTGCCATCATGTTCAACGATGCTCTTTCGGCGGAGGAGTGCGAGGCGCTCGTGAGGCGGCTGGCGAGGTGTGCGTTTCCTTTCCAGTGCGCGCATGGGAGGCCGAGTCTGGTGCCGCTGGTTGATTTGGGAGGGCGTCGTGGGAGGGGGTGGGAGGGGGATCGGGGTGTTGATGTGAGGAGGTGGAAGAGGTGGATGGACGAATGAAGATGCTCAGCATCTAGACTATGAACGGAAGCATTGGGTATTATGTTACACATCTCATAGGATCTGCCGCACATTTTGCATTGCTATGGAGTTTATTAGATGGATGCTCGCGAGATGGTTTGAAGGTCATACATATATGAAGGATATGACCGCTGCTTGCTTAAACACTACTTGCGAGTCTCTCTCTCCCAGATGTGCATGAATGATAACGACTAACACAAATGATTCTTGAAAAGCCCAATTGCTCACATACCATGGACGTAACTCATTAAAACAACCTGGTATCCAACTATATACAGCCCAAAAGGCAAACCCTTTCAGCGCGTCGCAATCCAACGACAGAATATATAGACATTATGAAGCCCCGCCTCAGATGAACGCCCGCAATGCACTGTATGTGTTGCTCCCATCCCCTTTTGAACCAGATTCGAAGACGAAAAACATGGTATAGGGATGCAAAGGTAAGATTATACCAGCAAAAAAAATATGTTGTAGGAGGGATATTATATCAATGGCGAATATAGGAAAGTTTAGTCGTTCTTTTGTTGCTTTGCGGCCTCTTCCTCCTTCTTGCGCTGCTCGGCGGCTTCCTTGCTCTTTTTGATTTCGTCGGGCGTCATCTTGACCCATTCGTTGATGTCGCGGTTCCAGCGATGTCTGCGAGAGATTATTGCATTAGCGAGGACTCATTTCTTTCTGAGTGTTTCTCGAACAAATTATGAGAACGAACAAAAGGGGGAAGAGGGGTGCAAGTCAACGCAAGGGAGGCGTTTTTCGCGGGGCTGACTATACTATTGCCAAGCCCTCCAGCCTCGCATATCGATGACAAGCCACCTTTTTCTCCCCTTTCTTCCTCCCCATCTTCTTCTTCTCATCATCATGGCCAGGATGAAAGGAATAAGAAAACAAAAGAAATGGCAGCAAGAAACTTACCCCTGAAACTCCTCCACGACAAGGCTCTTGTCGCCGTACTCTGCGCGCAAAATCTCCTCGAAATTGTAGGGGATGCGGGCCTTGACGCCCTCAAACTCGGTGACGCGCATGGGCCAGAGGTCCTGGCTGGCGTAGCGGTGCTTGTTCTTGCAGCTCCAGACGCCCGGGCGGTCGGCCTCGCGCTCGCGCACGCCGGTGATGTCGATGAACATGCCGTTGGAGGTGTCGATCCAGCGGGCGTCGATGATGTTCATGCCGTCGCCGCGGTCAATGTCGACGTGGTGCGGGTTGACGTCGAGCAGGTAGGTGCGCGAGGCGCCCGAGTCGGCGTCGACGACGTGCGTGTGCTCGGTGCGGTTGAGGTTGTCGCCCAGCCAGGTCATGGTGGCGTTGGAGACCTGGACGTCGAGGTCGTAGTCCCACGGCATGATCTGGCCGTTCCACCACCAGCCCAGCAGGGTGCCGTGGGCCAGCCACGTCTCGACGCCGTGCTCGTGCAGCGTCGTCAGGTAGCTGCGGATCAGCTGGCGCAGCACGTCGCGGTGCTCGCCGTAGGGGATCTCGGCCTTGAAGTAGCGCTTGTCGTAGTGGCCCAGCGCCAGGCTGCCGCCGGGCTCGTTGAAGTACTTTGGCGTCTTGGGCTTGTCGGCGCGGGGGAAGTGCGACGTGGGCGAGGAGAGGGCGCTGGCGGCCAGCAGGAGGAGCGACGTCCACGAGGAGGCTATCATGATGGCGGCTGTGAGGGTGTATGCGAGGTGGAGGTAGGTAGGAGAGGCGAGGAGAGGAGGAGGCGAAGAAGAGTCGCGATCCCCAGGGGACGAGGAGGGACGAGGTTGTCAGGCCGTTGAGATCTTGTGAACCCCTGATCGGTGAAATCGCAGATTTGACACGTCCCCGGAGAGATGGACGGTCGTGATGAAAGATGGAGCTATCGGTCCCGTCGAGCAGATCCAAGGGGTCCCTGCGGTCCAGAAAATAGTAGTACTATTCTTATTATGTAGATCGTCCAGGCTCGTTTCGAAGAGAGCAGCTCCAAGCGAGTGTATGGATTCCGAGACAAACGAATGGCGTAACCAATAAGGCGAAACCAAAGTAGGGAAAAAGAGAAGAGAGAGAAGCGAGGTACAAGTGACACAGAAAGGAGGGAGTCAGTCCTAGGAAATGAATGGAGGAGGCAAAAAGCAGGTATGTAGATGCTATGACTATTACTAGGTAAAGAAGAGAAAAAAAGGGGACAGGGAGAGACGAGGAGGAGAATAGCAAGGTTGAGAGTGAGAATATGGGGGAAAACGAGCAAGGATGCGAGGTGGGTAGCCGCGGGCTCTTTTTTTTGGTGGTGTGGTGCGTGTTCCCCCCCCAGGTCGACAAGGAACGGAATTGTATGCCGATAATACTGGACTAGACAGGTAAGGTACTTTGCACCGTTTGCGCGTTCGATTGCCTGCGGAGGCTCCAGGTGCTGTTGCTGTTGCTGTTGCAGGTGCTGTTTGCGGTCTTGCGGGTTTGCTGCTGTTGGGCGGGTGCAGCAACAGCAAATGACGCTCTGACGGAGGGGCCTCAAGCCGGGATGAAACGGCGAAGCAGGATTCAGAAACGGCGAGACAAATCCAGACGAAGATAAAAGGAAGATGATTGTGGTGCTACCGGTCTTGGTCTCTGACAGATGCTCTCTAACCCCCCAGTGTCTGAAGTACGCAAATTGTCTGGATACGTACGGTGTTATAGGACAAGAAGATTGATAAACCGCTTCAGCTTTACTTCCTGCCGTCCTTCCAATCCATCAACATCTGCACTCCTCGTCTTATTGACCAATATCTGCAGTAATCTGACATTCGCCTCGTTACGTGGCTGACAGCAGTATGACGGCGGCCAAGCGGCTACAGCGAGTTTCGTCCCTGTTCCACACCCTCTTTGGCTCCTGTTTCCCGTGAGAAATGCTCGTGCAGAAATGCTACCTTGCCCACAGGTACGAGATACACTATGACTGCGGCAAACAGGGCAGCACGATGGCCGCAACCGACTGTAGCGAACCACCAACGACGGAGTACTTGCTACCTACTACCAATCATCAATCCGCTGCCATCCTTTTCTTTTCCTGTCTATTCGCTCTGTGGAATCAGCACGCTAAGGATGCGGACGGGCCAGGTTGAAACCCGGACAGCCTGGACGAGGGTCAATGCGGTGGAGCTGGAGATGCGTCGAAAAAGAGGCCAGCAGTGAATCCGGAGAGAAGCGACGGGATTCAGCGTCTACCTACAGTAACCAATGCTCGAAATGCTCTTGCTCTCCAGCTTTTGGGTCATGCAAGGGCAGCTGTTCTTCCACAGAATCAGCCACCAGATAGAACTGCATTCAGCTCTATAATTGCTCCTTGATAGCACCCCAATCTTCCTCCTATTTCCGTCCGTCTCCCGTCTCTGGAGCGCAATTCCCCAGAAACGCCCAAAGCCAAGCCACGCAAGCCAAGCCCATCCCCCATCCCCCGCGCTAATCCCCTCCCGGCAACCAGTCGTGTGCGTTTTCCCTCTTGGAAGTGAATTTCACTTTGCAATCAATGCAACACCCCCTGCGTCATCGCCTGCAAAGCCACTCACACGCACAAAAGCCGCTATGCCTGATTTCTCCCATCCTCCAGCCGCTTGTCTGCCACCCAATCAATTGGCCATTGTAGCCTCTACCTGACCCCTCCTCACACATCGTAGGGCAACTCAGGTATCGACGACATGCAATTCTCCGGGTCGCATTGGTTCTTCAAATGTCCCCGTTGTTTGCCTCTCCCCTGCACCCCTTGACCAGAACCTCATTCGTTGAGAACACTCACGAAGGATGACCGACAAAAGAACAAGGCTCTGGGCAAAACTGGCACATCATTTCCCCTTTTGTATCGTCCAAGACTTCGTATCGTTTAAACAAAGAGAAACGGGTCACACGACACACACACACATAAGAGACATGCTGCGAGTATCGTATGTGTGTATCACACTTTTTTGCCTGTTGAACAATGCCAACTGGTTTGAGGCGATCCCGTCACACTACATACAACAACACGAGAATAAGAGCAACGGCAACAGGGGGTTTCCATGGTATTGCTTCCCGTCTTGGCTCTTCAGGATGACGAATCCATGCAGCAAACTCGCAGTTGAACAAAATCTTCATCCCACGCAAGGCTTTCGCTGCCCATGTCGCACAGAACAAAACGCCCCTACCAAGGCAGTCCCGTGCCGATTCTCCTCCATATCATCCATCTACGAAGTGCAGATATTACTCCATTTTCCCACCGAACATTGACAAGCATCAAGACACTTAACCCATCCCCATCACCACAATACCCACAAAGAGCCTTCGTAGAAATTCTAGAACTAATACCTCCTCCACTAGACCTGGACGGTGAACGCGTATGTACTTACTTACCATCTTCAAAGTCGGCACGCGACGCCTCTTAGACGCCTTTTTGCCATGCCGCATTTCCCGGGAAAAGCATCCACCTGGCCAACCCCCCTCCAAGCCGCAGCGCCTACGCCAGCAAGTCGGAAGGAAAATGCCGATCAGCCCGGCATTTCTTTCGTACTTTCGTACCGATGTGATGTGTCTCACTACTAATAGCAACACGTCTAAAACTGCACAGCATTTGCCTGCTGTCGAATTGCTGTAATTTGAAAAGCAAGAAAAAAAAGAGAAACTGATTGTTTTGACGGTTATATGATATATATTTGATCGAAAAGGAAAAAAATAAGGCAAAAAAATTAACCTCTTTGAGGCTTGGCGGATCTCTCCCGCCGGGAATTGAACCCGGGTCTCAAGCGTGACAAGCTTGCATACTGACCACTATACTACGGAAGATTTCAGGCGTTGCGCGCCTGTTGTAGCGGATCTTGTTGAAAAGGTGTCAATTATTCCACTTTATAAGGCTTTAGTCACTTGCTCCTCAGCCATTTTCCCCTTCCTCACATTGTTTGCTCGCCAATCATACATCAACCGCAACATAGTATCACATCAAGGCAATGAACATCAGAGAGACAAATGACGAATTAACAGGCAAGGACAGGCAAGGCACAGGAATCATGTTGCCGGGTATCGACAACTCAGAAGCCACTCTTTTCAACACATGTACACGCTACAATTTATACACTGTCAGAAAAACAGGGAGAAGAAGAAAAAATGAACAGAACCACATGCTTCTCCCAAAAACATCTTCTACCCACCATTCCCAAAGTTCCATCATTCTATTCATCGTCCACATCACCACTCCTCCCTGACGATGAGTAAATGAACGAGCTTTCGACAGATAGCCATTGTTTAGAAACCATCACTATCGCGCAAACACCTTGACAATGCCGTCGCCCCCTCCGCTCACCACCCACTTGCCGTCCTGACTCCATACGCATGTGCAGATGCCCTCGCCACGCATCACCCGGTGGCTCGTAATCTCTTGGATACAGGTCCTCTTCTCCAGGCTCCAGAATCGGAGGGACGCGTCGTGCCCGGCGCTCACCAGCTCGCGCCCGTCTGGGCTGAGCGACAGGCTGGAAATGGCGTCGGGGTGGGCCAGCATGTTGTATGTACATTGGCCTGAGACTCATGTTAGCAATTCTCACTTGATTGTGTCATTCGGGTTTCAACATACCGCTGTTGGCATCAAAGAACCGTACAAAGCGATCCTCGTGGCCAGTAATAATGGTGCCCTCAACGCCGGAGCCAGCCATCGACCGCCCGCCCGTCGGTCCTCCCATGGCGGGATCCTCCTCTCCGCCGATATTGATGCCGTGATGCTGGTTGCCCTGGTCCAGGCCAATCGTAGTCGCCACGACCGCATTGACGCTCGTCTTGATGGTGCCGTCGTACGTCTCCAGGCTGTCCATGCTGCCAACCTGCTCACCCGTCTTTGTATCGTACACCAGCACGGCCGCATCCGAGTATGAGACCACAAACGTCTCTCCTGAGCTTCCGAGGGGCGTGATGCATGTTGGGCTGGCCTTGGAGCCATCTTGCCTAGATATCACATGTACAAGCGTGTGGTTAAAGGGCGAGTTGGAAGCCACGGTAGGCTGGGGGGTGTTGGAGAAGCCACTGCCGGAGCTCATAGAGTTACCGCGTACCCGTCCTCCACGTCCCGAGGCGGGCTGAGGTCTAGGCTGCGGCGAGGTCAACTGAGGAGGGGCGCTGACGGACCAGAGCCGCACGGTGCCATCTGCCGCGCCAGAGACGAGCAGTATTCGGTCAGGGGTTCCGTAGTTGCTGGAGCTGCCAAAGACCGATCCCAACGTCGTGGGCAGGACGCAGAGCGCCCACACGGCATCCGTATGTCCCTCCAGCGTCCCCTTGGGGTCGACCCTGCCGCGTTCCCAGACTCGAACGGTAGAATCTTGGCCGCCGGAGAAGATCCAGCCGTCGCCCTGAGCACGGCCGCCGGTGGAAAAGTTCGGGGCCGGAGACCACGCCGCCAGCGACAAGACGGCCCCATTGTGGCCGCGGTGGGTAAAGTTTGCGGTCACGTCCAAGTCGGAGGCCGCATTGTTGGAAGCGGCAACGTTGCCGTCCAGCCGCGGAATATGGAATCGCTTGATCATACCGTCGTCGCCGGCTGTGCAAATCTCGGGCTCGCCAGGGCTGCCGCCACCCGAGAAGATGACGGTTCGGATGGTATCGAGGTGGCCCCTGAGCCCGAACCGTAGCTTGAAGCTTGCACTGTCAGCCTTTTGGCTCGCTCCCAAGTCGTGGTCACTGCCACGCCTCTTGGACATGGAGCTCTTTCGTCGATGAGTCCCCGGACCCCGGCTGGGGGACTTTGACAGGTAGTCGGCGTTGGGAAAGGCGTCGGTATCGGATCGGTAGGAAGTAGGTTGAGACTGCGGTTGGCCAGATGTTGTTTCCGCGAACGAGCCGTCTGGAAACTCCCAGCCCTCAGGATCGGGCGCAGCAGGCGGCTTTTCTCTCAGCTCGACAGACTCTCCCAACCCGCCCATTGCGTCGTTTGAGTGGTTGGGCCGCGGCATCCCGTCTTCCACGGGGCGCGTTGTGACTGAGATGGGTTGCTGCTGCTGCTGCTGTTGCTGCTGCTGCCACTCGTTTGAGCTGTGAAAGAGAGACGACTGCTGATGGTCATTCACGGAGCGTCCCATCTGGGACTGCATTTCGGGAGCGTTTGGGGCAAACTTGGACTGCTGTTGCTGTTGTTGCTGCTGCTGCATCTGCGGTAGAGAGTTTGGACCCTGGTGCTGTCTTGAGTTCATATCCTGCATGTGATTCGGGCCTTGTCGCATAGGAAGCTGGTACTGCCGTTCCATGAGCGGCGCGCCCGGCATTCCAAAGGCATCGGCGTCTCGTAGGTCTTCCAGCATCGGCAGCGGTGGTGACTCGCGCGGCGGTAGAGGATTCGCAGGGGTGACCATCAGGTACATGAACTCAGACTGGCACTGGTCCAGGAACGTCTTGAGCTCCGTTCGCTGCGTCTCGTCGTCGGTCCTCTCGACTTGGACGCCCTCGACGCCCGGCACTGCTTGGCTCTCCGACGAGGCTGGTACTGCGTGTCAGCAACTACTAGATTCCGATGCCGCATATCACCGTAAGAAAAAGGGCATAGGAGGGGCATCCTACTTCGCAGCTTCTCTTGAATTCTCGCGGCGCGATCATTCTTGGCAGCCTCCTCTGCCTCTGCCGCATCGGCGCCCTTGAGCTGCGCGGCCTGGTCCTTGATCTTGCGCTCGAGGATCGACACGTATTTCTTCAGCGCCTTCTGCGTGGCGTCGGCCCTCCTCGCCTGGCCCTCGAGGTTGGCTATCCTGCCCTTCATCTCCTGCTTCTCAATCTCCCAGGCATTTCGGTCGCGCTCATGTCGGTGCCACTCGGTCTGCAGGAAGCGCATCACACCCTGCAGCGTGTATTCCGTGGCCTGGGGCTGGTTGGGGCCATTGCCCTGCAGCGCGCTGTTGAGATCCATTCCGCCAATGCCGTTGCCAATGTTCGAGCCCATTACGGCACGCGAGGTTCAGCTGCGAGGGTGCATCGAAGTTTCGAGAGCTGCCTGTTCGGTTGCGCGAGAGGAAGAGCTTCCCCCAAGCTGGGCCTCAGAGGGGCGGCAGTCCAGAGGCAAGATAAGATGCAGAGAGCTCCCACGCGCCTAGAGCACTCTCGAGAGGTAAAAAAAAAACCGCGACTGTCTCGTGTGTTCGGCTTTCTGTGTCCGCAACTGACGTCGTCCAGGCGCGTGAATCGGCCGCTGCGGTGAAATCGCCTTTGTTGAGGTGATGCGTCTCAACACTCAGGTTCGCCTCGAGTTCTTGTGCACAAGCTCTGGCGAATAGGTGGCCGTATGCCGTCCCTGTCGCTGTGTCTAGCGCTGCTAGGCTGGGGGTGCTAGCCAATCAGGGCGCGCGGCTGCCCGTGAGGCCGCAAGGCATCAACCTTTATCAGACCCCCTGAGGCTGCAGCAACTGCAGCTTGATGGCGGGGTGCTTTTGGGGTGCTTTTGGGGGAGTTATCCACTGTAATAAGCGGCTGCACGATTTGATGCTATGATCCGCTGCTTTGGCGAGAGTATGTAGCATCAATGACGCCGTTGAGCGGATATGCTTACATCAGCTTGAGAGCATGCTGCATCTGGCTTCCACCTTCGACTTGATCTGTAACTCTTCATCATGATGTTCGAGATGCAGGGAATGCAGCAGAAGGCACAGCAGCTTCCACAGGATACACGTACCCATAGGTCCTAGCCAGTTCTATCAGACTTACTACAAGAATTCACACCAGCTCCAGAGTCTTGACATCGGCATCTTCCCACCACTTTGACCCATACGTCTTCCCAACTCCTATTCTATAACAACTGCCATCTTTCTTTTGCCGCACCAGCAACACCCAATAGTGTCGAAGCTTCTTCGAGACAATTGTTCCCAGGCGCCTCTCTGCTTGCTCGTCACGTCGGCTGATGGTGCCCATCAAAGCAAGAGCCAGAACCACCCCAGAGGCGGCATCCTCTGAGGAGAGGTCAAAGACGGTCCATCCGATAGGGGCGCCATCCTTGTCCAGGATATACTGAGCCATGGATCTGGTCAACTTGGCGTGGGATGATGCTATGTCTGCGAGAATGGCTGCAGTGACGGTGTTCCCATCGCTCTGAGAGTCCATCACCGTCGACACCATGGCCACGCGCTTTGCCCGGGTCTGCATGCTCAGTCGCCTCATGTCGCCGTCTTCGAACGCGATCGAGTCACACTGGTTCTTGGCTCTGTCGATAGTCAGATATCGCACACCGCACGGAACGTGAGCCCATGTCCAGGTTGGCAGCTTCAGAGGATCTGTGATGGTCGCCCCCTCTATCCTTCTGGTTACCTGCCAAAGCAGTTGGTTGGGAAGAGACTCTTTCCATACGCCAAATGCATATTCGCAGGCAATCTTCTTCCCCAGCTCCACACGCAGACCCTCGAGCGCGATCAGCCTATCCGTTGCAAAGGTCAGCTGGCGGTCGCTGTACTGCTCCACGACATTCTTCCAGCGTGTGTTCCGTGATACGCTGTAGCATCGCTCGCCTGTCTCGCGCTGCGTGATGGCTTTACACGACCAGATGAGGGTTCCCTTGGTGAAGAAGACGATGCGTCTGGACAGGAGCCACTCCTGAGTAGCCCAGGCCCGGCTATTGAGTACACCAAACTCTGGAAATGTGTTGGTAGCAGTCTCCCGTCGAATGGTTGCGAAGACTTGTATCTCGGACGGATCGCATACTTCTGCGTCCCTTGCACACTGAGAGAAGAAGTTGGGAATCTCGACAGAAGGAGGCGGTGGGCAACGAGGGAAGAGGAATCCTTCCCAGCAGCCAGGAGTATGAGAAGCAGCTATGGTGATTTCGGCCTGCTCGTATATCGAGCCCATACGCTTGGACTCTTTCAGCCATTCCTGATGGTCATCTTGCACAATGCAGAGCGAGTCGATCCAGACGTAGTCGAGGCCAATGCTGCGAGTAACGGAAATGGCGTCTTGGAACGTTTTCGGAATCGAAGCCCAAGGGATGTGCTGAAGATGGCGCTGGAGGTTTGCTCGGGTGGTCTTGAGTGGCTGCCTCCCAGAGGAGCCCCAGCAGTGGCTCAAGGTAGCATATTGTCCACGTCTGCCTCCAGACGGCAACAGTCTTACAGTGCTTCCAGAAACCTGGATGACTCTGCTCGGCAGCTCTGGAAGCTCACATTTGTCAATGACACTCCCTGATAGGGTTTCCCAACAGGACGCATGATCTCTTTTACACGCATCTAACCATCTCTGGGGCAACGAGACAGCTTCATAGCACTCTGGACTCTGCAGCGCTGGCCTGCCTACGATATCATGACGGTCATGCGGGCGTTTTCCTATCTGCAGCTGTAAGTCAAGGTCGTCTCGCCCAAGCCTGTCCGCAAGCTCACATACGCTGCCCCTGGGTATAGAGCCGGATCTTGGCCTGTATCAGCCGCCCCGTGGTCGCTTCGGTGGCGGTGACATTGAACCCCGTCAAGTGCGAGCCCCCGGTTGGCGGATCAGGGAACGTCGATCCTTGGGAATCTGATTTTGGCTCGAGAACGACGGCATCCGGCGCTAACGAAAGCCTCGCCAGCGGATCGTGAACCCGATTACACGAGGAACGAAGCAGAGCCTCCTGGATGAGGGCACACAGTCGGCACTCTGATGCCGATCGAGCCAGAGCAGAGCCGTCGTCCAGCAGGACCATACCCTGCCTAGCCCCCAGACGAGCCACCAGGCTGGCGGGCAGGTCTCGGCTCAGAGCGGCGAGGGAGATGGAGCCGCAGCGCTCGCACAGCTCCATGATCCGCGGTCGCCCAGTAGCTGCTGGCGGACTCAAGCCACCATGCTTTTATCGGGGACAGTGGCTGTCTGTACTATCTCTCGTCGTTGCGGATCGGCTGATGGTGGTTTATGGAGGAGGAGGAGGAGGTTGACTTGACTAATGGACTAGTAATGAGATGAAGGATTGGAGCTACCCGTTGTGGCATGGCGCCCCTAAACAACCTTGGCGGTTAGCCAAGCTCCAACGCCTCCGAGCGAAGCTCTTGATGGCTGCTCCGGATATGGTATGAAGTCCCATCATGTGATGGCTTGGGCTTGGATAGCATGTAGGATTTCCGATCCGACAAGTGCAGAGAACGGCACGCTCGGTGAGCTAGAGAGCTGTTGAAGCTGGCAACAGATCCAGCGCCATCGAAGAACAACTAGATTCTACATATAGCGTTAGAATCGAGGCCAGCGAAATTCTGAGAAGCAAAGGGCGCTGCCATCGATCAACCCATTCGATTGCACCCAAACCACCTTTTTGTCGAAGTTATTTTGCCGAGAGCCCAGACGTGCAGCAGGTGAGGAGTTTCCTACTTCAATGTTCTGATTAATTTTGTTTTCCCTTCAGAATTTGCCGAAGATGAAAAATCGAATAATCTAGCTCTAGAAGCTGAGATGAGGTGACGGGGTCAAAATAACGTCAATGGCGCAAAGAGCATCAGCTCAGACAAGCCCGGCACTTTCGGGAGGAGGCGCATCACCGAGAGCCGCCCCCAGAAGGCTGAACGATGATTTACACGACTAATGGCTTGTTGACTATCGTTCTACAGCTCCTTGTTCTCACTGTGTCCGTGGAGAAAGAAAAGTTCGCTAGAGCTGAGAAGCTCCCGACTGCCGTCGGTTGGCACATGTCAAACGTGACAGCACTTCTGACATGAGCATATCCTATCGCCACTTACACGATTGCAAGTAATGTCACATCGAAGCCAACATATGAAGAAAATTGTACGTTGCACTTATTGAGTTATACATAGTTTTCGAACAATAGTTGCTGAAGTAGCTTGACGAGATATTACGGTTCAGGTGCTCTCGTCAAAGCGTTGCCCAAGCTCCAAGCTTGCACAGCCAATCTCTGTCTTCATGGTATCTCTCCTACAAAGAACCAAACAATTGTACCTCTCACACACTGGGTATCAAAACTAGAGAGGCCACAATCCCACGTCTCAAGCCGGTTGTTTGTCTTAGACAGCAGTGCCGGAGTTGACACCAGGGTGTGCCGTAGCGGCCGGCGCTGCTGGGGCTGCCGGCGGCGGTGCAGTGGTGCCGGTATCTCCAGAAACGCCAGAAACACCAGAGGCAGGTCGTTCCTTGGTATGGTGAGTGGGCTCATTGACATAGGTCCGGCGGTGAGCTCTGAAGAGCAGGCCCTCGATGATGAGATTGCACAGGATGAAGAAGCTATGGCGGGGTGTGTGAGCACACTTGAGAACAAGAAAGTAACTTCGAGAGACACGATTGGTGAAGGGGGAACATGAAAAGGTCCAACTTACAAGGCCAGGAAGGCGAATGCTTCAACGGCGTGCTTCTTGCCACATTGTCCACCGACGGGGATGCCAGCTCTGCATCTGTGATGGCTCCATCTCTGAGCGGTGAAGATGAATGCCGTGAGCCAGAGATAGCTGAAGATGAGATGCAGAGGGGCCAGATGGCCTCCGTACTTGGGCAGGCATGGGGCGATCATTCCAACGAGGTATACCACCATTGATATGACAGCCTGGCGTGTTACATGTCAGTTTTTGCCGAATAGAACGGGATCGGAGAAGGGCTGGTTGAAGGTAGGGAGAGACGAACAATGACTTCGATGTAGACGATGTCAACGCCGCGGTTTGAGAAGCGTTCCAAGAAGTTGCCCACGATACCAACGATAATGATGGATGAGATCCAGGTCATCAGGTAGCAGAAGAAGGACCCTGCTCGGAGAGCAGAGTTTTCGAGGCCATTGGCGAATCGTGCCATGTTGAAGATCTTCAAGAGCTTGTTCTCTCTAGCAGAATAGTAGATTTACGGCAGTTTGTGCTACGTCGAGCTAGAAAATAGAAACAGAAACAAAAAAGAATGAAACGAACGAGCTGTGGCAGCTCTATATAAATGAGTGTCAATGACAACATGAGCATACCCGTTCAAGCTGATCCTCACGGCACCCCCATTAGCCTCACACCACCTCACGACACAGTGCCCATGAACTGGATGTAGCCCGTCACACATTCGAGACCAAAAATGCTTGGCTTCAACAAACTTTTGGCCATTTATGAAGATATGAGAAGGACATTCTACCTAGGGAATGCAAAAAGTTCGGCTGGGTGGCTTGCCCGGCCGAGTAGCTAGCATTTCTGTAACAGAGCAGCCGCCCTGCTTTAGGGCGTGGGCGTCATGCTTACAATGGGGAGCTCCAAAAGCCACATCATGCCAACGGGGTGTCGAGAACGCCTTCCAAGGCCGGCAATTACCAGCGACTGTCTCCCGGTTGAGTTGCTGTTGTAGCTTTATTGATGGCCCGGACTTCTACGGTAAGTCTAGGAGCTGGGTTAGATGGGCAAGCTCTCTGCCGTTCGCTCCGAGGCGAGCTTGCCATGGAGCTTATCACACGATGGTGGGTGAGATTGTGTCAAATGTGCTGCTTGTGATGGAAAAAAGCTTGGTAGCGGCTAGGGCTCACGCGATTCGATGACTTGAAGCCGTCTTGTTCGCGAGATTGGCTTGCGGCTCGGTAGGGCGGTTGAAGATGTAGATCGAACCGAGCCTGTGGTGCTGATTGTTGCTTTTGTACACGTTCTACGTCAGAAGAGAGTTGACAAAAGCAGCTAGGGGCGAGCTGCTAAAGATGGGCGAACGATTCCATCGAGTTGAGGTGAGATAGAGCTATTTGTAAGAGGATATTGATAATCGTTTGGAGTTTTGCTTGTCACACCTGGTTCTTTGTTCGATTTGCTTCTGATCTATTCCCGCATTCTTCCCTCTTAACTACGAATCTTGCCATACCTGGCATGGTATCTCTACTGCCTCCCGAACCTGAGAGCCTCCAGAGTTGGTAGCATTGAGCAATCCACGATTCCACAACAACCAGTGCAGGCGAGGCTTCAAACCCAGAATAAGTAGCCTCGATGCTTGCGAGCAGGCTTCAGAGAATGCATGTATAAAATGCTGGTAGCAATATGTTGATCCAGGTAGCCATTTATCTACCAGGTACTCAACCAGTACAAGTGAGCGCTGCGATGTCGAGGACGAAAATGAGTCCCAGAGGGAAAGTATAGGTGAGACTGTAACTCAGTGATAATTCATGTTGGCATGGACCGATCATGTCACAACGAGCTGTTCAGTGAGTGAAAATGCCCCAGATGCTTTTGAGGTGAAGGAAATTCCTCATCATCGGGTTTAATGTTGTCTTGTTGAAACCTAGGACCGGCCAGTGTTATGTGAAGAAGAGTGAGACAGGCGGCTGGCATCACAGCATCAAGTGAAATTGAGCGATAGCCGACTCGATATTGTATCTCCATCAGATGCGAGGGGTGCAGATCAATGTTTGTTCGCAAGCTATACGTTACTTCAAATGTAGGCGAGTAGCCATTCTTCAAGATCCATTCAGTTGTACGTCCTATGAGGTGAGGTATCTTACGCCACAATTGATGATGAGGAAACTATTCTCTAGTGACAAACAAATCAAGGTGACTTGCTAAAAGAGTACGACAAACTTGGGGAGGACGGGTAGAGATGGAAAGCCAAATAGAGGCAGCTTTTCTTCGTTTCTCCTCTGTGGTATTATGTGAATTTAGGGTAGGTGATGACGACCGACACTTGGGGCACATTGCTGGCTTACACCTGCTGGTCCTTTCGCAGGCCGGCCGGTTATCAGATGGGCTGTGATCAAATCTTATGCTTACTTCATGCTAGATCTCAACCTTCTAAAGGACTCTCGACTTCTTAGTATCTACCAGTACCAAGCAATTTGAAGCGTGAAGAGTCAGGATCCGAGACAGCGCTTAATCGGAACATGCGTGTGTCCCCGAACTATATCGAGAAGCGATGCCGAACAACAACTCTGAATGTTTGATCTATGATGCAGGGCACTCTGTAAGTCGGCAATCTGCTACCACGCTTGATTGTCTGTGACATCTCTGGCATCAACAGGACTCTGTCCATGATGGTTCCCGTGAGAATCCCATCAACGACCGCCTCCGCCCGGGTGCTACTAATACCTGCAACGGACACGACTAATACTCACCCTCTTTACCTGTGTAACTCGAGAAAATGGGCAGTGCCAGTTGTATGTATTTCTCCCCTCGCGGCAAATCATTTACCCCGCCGCTCGCCAGGTCCTTAAGGTATCAACCGCAGCCAGCTTCAATGTTGAGGCCCTACAAACAAATCATCCCGCACGACACACCCACGCTAGGCCCTGACTTGGCAGTAGCTGGTACGGAGACCCGACCGCCTCTGGACCTTATCGTGGCTGATCGACGCCATCCATCTGACCGAGATCACGGCGATAGTAGAACGATCGTGCCGGGGGCAGCTCTCTTGGCTCTGCATCTTCCTTCTTCTGCTGCTATACCCGAGACAACAACCCTCTTCTGCTTCATCGCTCACGCAACGCTGCATCCACTGAAGCGTCTCCTTCTTCGTGCTCTCTCCAGCCCGGCCACGGCCACTACTCGCAACCTGGAAATCTGAGCGGATCCGACCACTTTATTACCAGCAGCAGCAGCACCGGCATCAGCATCAGCCAGCGCCAGACCCAGCGCCAGACCCATACCCAGACCCAGCCGCGGCTGTTTTGTTAGCCTCCCGCTGCTTAGCTCGCCAGCATGGCCTCAGCGTCCCAGCGGCGGCGGCGGCGAGATGAAGACGACTACATTCCCTTCGGACCGCCCTCGCTGCCCAGCACCCAGACTCACCTCGACACCATGGCGTCGGCCGACCTTGGCTGGCCTCCGCCGGTCACAATGTCCGACTCGAGCGACGACGAGCTGGCCGATCACCGCGCGGCCGCACGACACTTTGCCCGCCGGAGCCAGCTGCCGCCCGGCCTCAACGATGGCTTCATGACACGATCCGCCGACCGATACTCGCCCGACATCTACTCGGTCGCGTCCGAAGACAACCCGAGCCAGACGGCGATGCTGTCCGCGCTCGATGCCGGCATGCAGTCGCAATACGCGGGCAGGCACTCGCAGTACTACGCCACCAGAACCCCCAATCCCGGACCCCAGATCAAGCCCCATCTGTCGTCCCTCGATATCCCACGCCGCTACGGCAGCAATGCCATCCTCGACATGTACGCCCTCACCTACGTCAGCGATCCGGACCCGAATCTGCTATGCCCCATCTGCCACGATCCCCTCGTCGACCCCGTCACGACGCCGTGCGATCATACCTTTTGCTATCGCTGCTTGCGCAGAAGCATGGCTTCGAGCCCCGCAGGCGGTGCCTGCCCCATTGACAGAGAGCCGCTGCTGTGGACAGACTGCTCCAGCTCGATACGGCTGATCCGCACGCAGCTCAATAACCTCATCGTCAAGTGCCCTCACCACGGTAGAGGCTGTGAAGAGGAGATGAGGCGGGAGGTGGTGGAGCGGCATGCCACTGTCGAGTGCAGCTTTCGAGAGTATCCCTGTCCGGATGCCGAATGCGACAAGACGATTCGCTACAAGCCAACGGACGACAAGTGCCACCATCAGGAAGCCAGCTGCATGTTCTGCGACGCCATCATTGAGGACGCCGACCGCGATATACATCTGCTCCAATGCCCCAAGAGCAAAACCCGATGCGCGGGCTGTTGGTCGCTGATCCTCCGCGAGCAGGAAGACGGCCATCGAAATCTGGACTGCGACGCCATTGAGGTGGGATGCCGCTTCCAGAACGCCGGCTGTCCCGTGAGGGTTGCGCGCGCACACCAGGAGCTCCATGCCCTGTCCTGCCCGTTCCATCCAGACTCGCCATCAGGTGCCATCATACGCAGCCAGCGTGAGCTCATAGAAACGTACAACAGCCTGGGTAGCCAGCTCCGCCACCTGCGGGCCAGGCAAGAGGAGACAAGCCGGCGGCTTGACCACGTCGCTGGGCCGGCCGCTCGCCCCGGTGAGCCGGGATTCAGGGATGCCAGGCCGATGCCAGACCTGGATGCGGGCTTCGAAGAGGTGCATCACAATCTGAGCAATCTCGAGGCCCGGCAGAGCATGTGGATGGTTACCCAGCTCATGCCCGTCCGGGAAGAGATTGTTGAGCTACGGAATACCAACAACATGCTTCGCATGCAAGTCAATTACCTTTTGAGCCGCGTCCGCGATGAAGGACAGCCACGACCGACATCCAGCGGCACGACAAGGCCCACGTCGATGGGCTCCGACACGGCGGCGCGGGAGCCAATGCCTCCCATGATGCGCCAGAGACGGCGATCCTCCAGCGCGGACGTCGACCTTCCCCGATTATAGACAGCGATATTTTGGTCTTCTTTTCTTTCTTGATTCAACTAATGAACCCATCTGGAGCGATACTGAGATTATGAGCAAGGGGCTTTCGCCGAGCAGTTACATTTCATACGGCGTCTAAAACTAGGAACGATACGCTGGGCTTTGTTGTACCCTTTCCTTTGTCTTTGCGAGGGAACATGGGAGGCCTTGCTACGATTACGGAGAAGCATCTCGGACGAATTATGCCCAACTGCCTGATATATGTTTTCCCGTGGCGGTAACAAGGGAAGAGAAGTGGGAAGAGGAGAGTCTGTCCTCCTCAATGTCTGGGGTACTATTTGGTCTTGGCTCTCTAGAAGTCTGCCACCCCATGCAGATTGAGGAGGGGTGAAATCGGGGTTTGTGGGCGGGAGGAGGGAAGAGAAATCCGCAGCTAGAAGTTGAAGGCTGACACCCGTTTACGATCCCTTCTTCTGCGAAGGCCGACCCCGAAAAGCCTCCGACGACTGGGATATTCCCCGCCCGCGGACTTTTGAGGATTTGCTTTACTTTGTTATACAAAGTAGCGCGCAAACAAGTTTATGAGAATGTGTACTATGCTTGTTTGTAGCGTCGGCGGACTCCTGATGCAGCTGCAAAGACGGTGCCAGTAGGGGCAGCTGGGGGTTGGTTGTGAGGGAACTCAAATATATTTCAATACATGAAGTATGATGACTTGAAATGACTTCTTTCTTTGTTCTCAACACCTTTGTTCTGCCGTTCGTTCTGCGTATCGCCCAGGCATCTAAGCAAACTCCGAACGAAGCAGAAGCGGATGGTGACGCCTCTCTAAACAACCCACTGCTTACTCCCGCGGCTTGACGAATAAGACCACAGCAGCCGCTTACCAAAGCATAATTGGCTACTCCCATTCAACGGCAAATCCGATCAATCCAAGTATCGATCAATAGGAAAGCAACACAAAGCCAGAAGGGAAACGCATTGTGCAGTACGGAGTCCAGCCTCTTCACTCACCTCACCTCGAGCTGAGCATTCATTCGATATCCGTTCGCCTTTCAGCATCAACATCTTCCTGTAGCCGCTGGCGAGGCTCAGCTGCCCGACAGCAAACACACTAGCGCGACCAATTACAGGGGGCTGCCCGCTGAAGCCGCCTGCTAGCACCAGGTGGCAGCGGCCCCGCACAGCGCTCAAGCTGGCCGCAGGCAGACGACATCACATCAACCAGGTACTCCACCAACGCGGCCATCTTTGTCAGCCTCGCCATTCCACCTTCTTCTACTTCTCAGCAACTTGTCACCGCAATCCTTCGTTCGGATTTTCCTTTGTTCGCATTCTCCGTGTCAAAGGAGCCTGCTGGTGTCTCTCCAAAGCTTCGACTTTCCATATTATTCTCTTCCCCCCCCTCCTGGTCGACCATATTTCGCCATGGATCCCAACGACCAACCGCCCGCGGGGCCTGACGCACCTGATAAGGAAACGATGGAGCAGGTAAGGCGTCCTGTGTTTCCTCTCGGCCGCCACTTGCGCGGCTGATGCTGTGCTTGTACGAACGCTCACGACGTTGTAGATCCGGGCACGACGTCTGGCCAAGCTGGGCAAGCCCGCAACGCCGAAGCCGGCGGAGAGCAAACCCCGAGGCTGCCAGCTCGACATCATCACCAGCTCCAGAGGCGAACGAGGCGACCAAGACCAAGATCAACATCACACCGGCGGCGGCCTCGCCGGCCCCCAACCCCTTTGAGCAGCTGGGCGTCGGGTCGAGCCGGCCGGCCGAGGCCGCGAGCCCTACAGGTACTACCTTTCGTATTGCTCGCAAGAGGTCCGCCTCTCAAGTTGACGACGTCCTTTCAGCGCCGCCGCCCCCGCGCAAGCCCACGCCCGCACAGGTCGAGTCGGATGAGGACTACGCAGACAGAGTGCTCAGCCAGATCTTCCGCATCACGGCCGACCCCCACCGGATGACGAGCAACCAGGGGAGCCACCGTCTGACGTTTCTGCCGAACCTAAACCAAGAGCTGGTCGATTCCGGGGAACCCCTGAAGCTGTCCGTCAACAACCTGGACCAGGCCATCATTGAGGCTTGCAGCAGCTGGCCGCACGACAAGCCCTTGATGCAGTATCTGCTGCCGTGCTGGAAGAGGGCCGTGAAAGCGGCTGCTGGGAACAAACAGACAAGTGGCGTTAGGTTCGAGCTACATGAGGAGTCGAAGCGGCTTTGCATGAGCAACTGCCTGTTTGCCGTCACCATGCCGGTGCTATATGGGTTAGTTTGCAGCTTGAGTTTATGGAAATTTCTCTTGCATGTTGTTTGTCATGACTGATGCTTTCTTTAGCCGCGAACCAAATCCAGAACATGACACCATTGCTCCTTATCTTCTGAGGAGTCCTGTTGACGAAGAGGGAATGTGCTTGGATTTCATCAAAGAAGCAATCAAGAGATTTGACGACGACGAAGCCTTCCCTGCTATCTTCAACGATGCCATGGTCAAAATCAGCACCCAGCTAGCCGGCATGTCTATGGGTGACGATTACAAGCCCCACGTTCAGGTCAGCCTCCCCCCTTTTATTTGCTGGAGCTTCGTATCTCCTGTCTCATTCACTCCTTGAACCTCGACGAGCTAACGTGTGATGCTTGCAGGCGCTGGTTACATACGCGCGTTTCCCTGTCTTGATATCAAACCTTGCAAAGCACGCTTGCTTTAAGCTTGCCGTATCCGCCCACAATATCGAAAGAAACACCATCCTCGGCCCCTTCTTCCGCCTTTCTCCCTTACAGCCAGAAGTCATCAAGAGTTATTTCCCCGGGTCGCGAACTCTAGACAAGGCCCGCATTACAAATGCTCAAGACGCTTTGCGAATGGTGCTGAGAACACACCAAGATGACTTGTTCGTCATCACGAATGCTTTCATCCGGGCTGGGCCCGACACAAGGAATCGCACACTAGACTGGTTCGCCTACATTCTCAACACGAACCATAAGCGGAGAGCAATCCAGGTAGACCCTAGAGAAGTCGCCTCGGATGGCTTCATGATGAACGTGACGACGATTCTGGATCGATTCTGTGAACCCTTCATGGATAACGACTTCAGCAAAGTAGACAAGATTGACGTACGATACTTCAGGAGACAGCCACGAGTCGACATTAGCGATGAGACCAAACTCAACGCCGATCAAGCTGCCGCCGAGAAGTACTATGCGCAAAAGGAAGAAGGGGAATCAAACTTCATCACCGAGGCCTTCTTCTTGACACTGGCTGCTCATCATTACGGAAGCGAGGCGCTCAACTCCCAGCTGAAGAATCTCGACCGCGAGATCAAGTACCTGGAGAAGCATATCAAGGCCATGGAGGCGGAGCGGCCTAAGCTGGCGAATTCTCCTCATCAGCTCAGGTTATTTGAGGAGACGCTCAAGCGTCACACCAACGTCTTGGAGAAGACGATAGCGCTCAAGTACTCGATTGAGGGCGTCCTCCTTGACGAGAGGATGCAGAGCACGTCCTTGCGGTTCATGCGATATGTCACTGTGTGGCTATTACGAATTGCCACAGGGTCTGACTATAAGCCTGGGCTTGAATCAGAGACTATCAAGTAAGTTTCGTCCCGAGAGCTCGTCATCCAAACAGAATGACTCTAACTCTTATCGCTAGGTTGCCTATAGAGTTAGGCCACTCGGATGCCTTTGCGTATCTTCCCGAATATACTCTCCAAAACATCGTCGACAACTTCAAGTTTGTGTTCCGGTAAGAAACCTCTTTCGACTCAGGGCCTGCTCTTCACTTGCCCCTGGAAACCTTCTGGACGCCCTTCACTAACCGTCCTCGACAGATGGTTGCCTACCATTCTACCCAGTGCGGTGGGCGAGGAAATGATTGCCTTGTGTATCACATTCCTTCGATCCTCGGAACATATCAAAAATCCCTACCTCAAGTCTTCACTGGTGTCTCTGCTCTTCTCCGGGACCTGGCCCTTTATGCATCTTAAGAGAGGTGTGTTGGGCGACCAGCTCATCTCCATCAAATTCGCCAACGACTACCTCCTGCACGCGCTCATCAAATTCTACATTGAGTGCGAGTCAACGGGAGCCAACTCTCAATTCTACGACAAATTCAACATTCGATATGAGATTTTCCAGGTCATCAAATGCGTGTGGGTCAACGACGTCTACAGACAGCAGCTCATTAAGGAGAGCAAGTGAGTAAAACCGAGGGTTTCTTGTTTCGTGTATAGAGTCTAACACAGCATCTAGGGTCAACAGAGGCTTCTTTGTCCAGTTCGTCAACATGCTTCTGAACGATACCACTTACGTCCTCGATGAAGCATTTACGAAATTTCCAAAGATCCGCACCCTTGAGAAAGAACTCGAGGATCGCAGTCTCTCCACAGAAGACCGACAGAAGAAGGAGGAAGAGCTGCAGACTCTGGGGACCCAGGCGACGTCCTACATGCAGCTCGCCAACGAGACACTCGAGATGATGAAGCTGTTCACGAAGACGCTGAGCGAGGCCTTCACCATGCCCGAGATTGTCTCGCGTCTGGCGAGCATGTTGAACTACAACCTCGAGACGTTGGCCGGTAAGAAGGCTGCCGCCGAGTTGAGCGTCTCAAACAGGGAGAAGTACCATTTCCGGCCGATTCAGCTGTTGTCTGATTTCGTCGACATTTACCTGAACCTGGGGTCATCCCACGTCTTCATCGAGGCCGTCGCTGCCGACGGGCGCTCATACAAGCCAGAGGTTCTCGACCGCGTCTCCCGAATCCTCTCGACAAAGCACCAGAAAGACACGGCCGACATTGCGCGGTGGGACAAGCTCAAGCTCAAGTTCATCGAGGCGAAGGAGCTGCTGGACCAGGCCGAGCTCGACCTCGGAGACATCCCGCCCGAGTTTGAGGATCCCATCATGGGAGAGCTGATGAAGGATCCCGTGCTCCTGCCGAGTAGGCACATTGTCGACCGGTCGACGATTGTTCAGCATCTGCTGAGTGATCCAAAGGATCCGTTTACGCGGCAGCCCATGACGATTGAAGACGCGATACCCCAGACGCAGCTGAAAGAGAAGATTGAAGCGTGGCGGCAGGAGAGGATCCAGGCTGCCAAGGAGAAGATGGCGGGAGAGGCCATGGATACAGCTGAGGGTTGAGGGGTGTGGATAAATGGGCACTGAAGTTGATGCCTTGGGATGAGGGTGGACAATCTTCCCGCTCTTTTCCACCTTTGCTTTTGAAGAAGTGTGGATAGTGAGCAGAGCAGATGAATCTGCTGGTATGTTCTCTTTGCCATTCTTATGACCAGGCTTCCTTATTTGTTGACGTGTTCCAGGGGATAAGAGTGGGATACATGATACGGCGGCCCCTCAAAAATGAGATGACTCTTCTTTTCCTATTCGAATAAACGATACACTAGGTATGGAGGATGACGAGAATAGATTTATGAACACGCTTTAACCTACACACACACGCACGCATATATATATATATATATATATATATGCCTCGTTTTGCTTCTGCGATCCACGGCCGCTTCCTTTTTAAAATGACTGATCTGAACTACAGCGGAATTTCACCTTCATCCTCGTATGTGATCTGTTCTGACTCCCTAGAAGTTTGTTCATCTATGTTAGGTATATCCAGTAAGAGTCTGGTCTACGTAGCACGTTGGCTCTCCTGGATATGCTTCAATATCCTCGTCTTCACTGCCTAACCACACGATAGTCTGCATTCATATGAGGAATCGGTTCAGTGTCTACTGAATCCTGCTGTTCTGCGTCGAGTCGGCGAAAGCCTGCTGCCAAACCTAGCCATGTAGACTCCATCCGGGCCCTGCATATGATCTAGTCTTTCTTTGACGTTTTCACAACGGGATTGAGTGCGTTCTTCTGCATGGTCTGTATCTACGGCGGATAATGCAGTCAGTAGTATATGTGCAGGATTTGTTCTTGGCTGGGTATGAGGTAGGCCGTATTTGCCTGTCCATTGCAACAAGCCATACGTGATAGATGTTAAGCAGAAAGTAGATTCGTAACGCCATCTCCGCCCTCTTCATACAACAGAAAAAGTCTCACAGGGAGAAATAAGGGAAGCAGTAGAAGAGTAAGAGAATATGTAGCAGAAGGTATCTGCTTTAGGGTCTCATGTAGCAGCTGAAAAGTCTCGCGGTCGCTCCGTCCTTGCCTGAACCAGGTCGTCTGCAGAGATAACGCTCAGACACACCGCAGATCTGAATCCAAATCATAACACAACAAGATCCTGAAGAAAAGTAAGCATAAGTAAGCGGCGAGAAAGGTCCATTTGTCAGTGGTGACCGAGAAACAAAAAGGACTGAGATTTATCCACCGCCCGCCATGTGCCAAGACACAGATGCCTTCAGAGCACAGCCATGGAAGGGAAGGACAATACAACATAGGTAGGTATGTAAGCACGCAGCCATGGCTGAGTTATTCCAATGATTGGAACGACATCCTGTCCCCTTTGTGCCTGAAAAGAACAGAAAAAGAAGCCAGTGCCGAATGGATTCGCTCAAAGCCTCAGAGACGGGGATATAGGAAGTTGGCGAGTTGGTATCATATAAATAAGACGTGGCAACGGCATTAATATGCACTCTGCACGCGGTTCATACGACCAACTGATCGTCCAACATCCTCACCAGATGTTCGCTGAGAACCAAGTAAGTCAGGTTATTATGATGTAGGCACGACACACTGCAGGGTCAGGGAAAAGAATCAAGGCACATGCCCAGCGGACTTGCTCAGGGGCTTGGCTCGAAGCGTGAAAGCCTCCGTACGTAGCTCATCGATTGCTGACAGGAATGTAGCCCGATGATCCGAGACATGCCTAGAGGAACGACCCGGCCTCGTGCACGGCGATTTCCGACTTAGGGCCCTCAAGTTCGGTAGGCCAGCCGGATGGCCGCGCGACAGTCGGCAGCCACAGCCGGTGACGGCCTGTTTCAGGGCTGCGCATGTCTGGTCTGGCCAGGTACGAGCAAGTGCGAGCTCTTTGACCACGCGCCTCCGTCGTATACTCCTATGCTCCATCTTCCACACTCGGTCCCCTATCCGCCGCTGCCACACTTACATATACACGCACCGGTGTGTCCTCGCACGTACCTGTTGGCACATACAGGTTTGTTGTAGGCTTCAACATGCACAGAACAGTCCCGACCATGAAACCACAAGCATGACTCCTGCAAGCTTGCGTCATCTCGCTCCATTGTGCTGGGCCTGGCGGTGGATTCAGCCGACATGGCATCGGCTTTCGTCTCCGCGATCAAGAGAGGCCGCCAGATCCAATATGTTGCAACGTAAGACGAAACCCGCCGACGATGTTGGAAAGGCGCTTGTTAGTCAAAAGAAGCGAAGAATGGCACGAATGAGGGTCCTTGAGCAGCAACGGTGATTCAAGGTCACGCTGGAGAGAGAACTTGGAAGACTCCGCAGAATCAATCCCGGCCACCTGGATCGTGTCAGAAGGGCCAACTCCTAGTATCTAGTACTTACCATGATATAGGAAAGTTGGTCACTGCTGGGGGAAGCATGCCTCAGCACAAAGAGACACTCTCCACACGCCAAGATACCCGCAATATGCAGCAAGCAAACAACAGCTCGCTTGCTTTCGCACACCAGCATCGTGGGGGCCATGAGCCTTAGCCGAACGTGGTTGGAAGCACCGAAACTCCGCACTTGGTCGCTGTGCAAGTTCGAGCCCCGTGCCAAGTCAGGTGAAACATGTCGTCCGCGATCCCAACAAACGACCTGGGTCCCGTGTTAGTTGATACCTGTGTGTATTATGTACTTCGTATCCTGTGTACGAGTATTACATGCGCAGGCTCGGGCAGTAGCATCATCTCCGCAGAGCCGCCGTTGTCTGCCGCCGTGGTTTGCCGCACCACTCGCCGACGATCGACGTATAGTGCCGTCCCGGCTCTCGTGGACGTCCAAAGTCCAGGTCCAGGGAGTCAAAGCTGGCTAGCATGGCTGCGGTCAGCAGCTTTTGGTGTCGACGCGGACGGTTACCCGTGTAACACTCCGTACGGAAAGTACACGACGGAAGCTTTCTCCGAAAACATCGAGACAGGCGCTTGAAGCATCGGTGAGCATACGTAATTTGGACAAGGGCCTCTGTTTAGTGCTGGACCGACGACGGCACGTAGAAAGCTTGGCCTTGGAAGGCGTCCATTGCGACGTGAGGAATCCGGCAAACAAGAGGTGCCCTGTCCGTCCGTCCCGAGAAAGCCACGCACCCCTCCCCTCCTGAACAAGTAGGTATATCGTACGAATGCTTGATAGGCAACTCAGGCATTTCGCTCATCTCATCTGATGTGCAAGCGCCTCGGACCCGTAACTCTGCCTGCAAGTGGTAAGTGCTTCAGGCTCGCAACGAACAGATTGTTTGACTTCTTTCCATACTCGTACGGGTCATTCGTCGCGGCCGTGGGCGTATCCTGCTAGACGACTACGTGCCGTTATACATGATAGATGCCTGTAGGTGGGCGTGCTCGTGCTCGAATGGGTGTGAGGGTCATCCTGCGGATGCTTCCTTACATGTCAGACGACTGCAGCCCTCCAACTTCGGTTGCTACCACGGGAGCTTGTGTCTTTCAGCTAGAGCTGTGAGACCCAAAGAGGCGGCCTCCGCGACAGCCTAATTCGGATATCTGCCGCCAGGTGATAAGTCTCCAACAGCGTTCATCTTCGGGACGAGCTGGCGCTCAACCGAGTCGCACGTGTGGCATCAGAGGGTCCCTATCGCGAGGGCAGCCCCCTCGAGCCCGCACAGCGGATGCTGGGAGTACCCTTAGCCCCAGAACTGCCAGTGTCCGTGAGCCTGCAAGTCCACTTGCAGCTCGCTAGCCGCCGGCGTTGACCAGGATGATCATCAGAAGCAGGGAATCCATGAGCTTCCCCCACAGCATACCACGTCTCCGACGCTAAGAGGCATATTCCACCCCAATCCAACTCGTGCCTCTCCCAAAGGCACGTACGAGTACCTATCACAGTACTCTGTACGACCAGGGAAGCAGAATTCTGGTATTTCCGATAGAATGCCGGCATGTCTTGTTACCGCCATTGAAGCCTGCAGTCCGCCGGCAGGAAACAGCCCATCGGTTCTATAGACCCGAAGGCCGATAAGGTTGTGCGTGCCGACTACAAGTAAATCGTCGATTTCCGTGTTGCCCTTGATTACCCGTGGCGGCCGTCGTGGTATGTATGATTCAGGCTGTGGGCTGCGACTGGCCCATCCCCCAAGAACACTCTTGATATGAGCCGTGGCCCGGTATTCGCTTCCTGCACTTTTTCACCCTAGAGGCAGTCTTGCATGGTACGTTCCGCACAAAAGCAGCTCTAGGCAGCGATGCTTGTTGCAGAATTTTGCCGCCTTGGGTCGCTAACACTTCGTGTGTGACTAGCAACGGTCGTAGTGATGCTAAGGTAGCCAACGCAGGCCACGTAAATCGCTCAAGGCCTGCACCTTGCCAACTTGCCCAGGGATCTTGGAGGGTCAGTCAAGACATCGCGCGAGTCTTCTTTGTGTGGCCGCAATGTGGGCAGAAAACATGGTGCGAATGGCACTGCAGCTCAATCACCCCGGCTCGGCCCCAAACAAGACGCATTCAAGCAATACTTATCCGTCCTTCAGTCATGCTCGAGCAGCTTTCCGGGACAGGCCAAGGATGAGAACGACGCACGCATACTACCTCGTACATGAAAGTACTCGTACCAGTAGCTAGCAGCGCTGCTACTAGTGCCAGCAGCACGGAGCACTCCGTGCTAGCTCGCCAGATAGCCGTGTGGCCTAATCTGACTCTCCTAACATCATGTTCAAGTGCGGTAGACCTGTCCCAACTGCGTGGCAAACAGACGTCATCACGGCTCTTCATCCTCCTAGGGTCTTGACAAGCACCTCAGCCACCAAAGAGTTTTGGCTGGCGCTGCAACTGGCAGTTCCATTTAGGTCTCGGCGATCGTTTTCTCCCCTGTGAGATCCTGGGGTCAGCTCCGCTCTGAATTAGTCTGGAGGAAAAGCAGGAAACACGAGCTTCTCGAGTGGCCAGTCTTCCGGTAGAATTGGTAAGACTGGCTTCCTTTTGTAATGACCTGCATACCCTTTTCGGCGGATCATCAAAAGGATGTTACTCTAGCAAGGGTGAGAAGAGGCTGACATTGACCTGTACTTACTGTCGTCAAACCAACATCACTTGCCAAGCAGGAGATGTTTAGTAGTATGAGGGTCATGATCTCACGCGGGCACCTGGCCTTCTAGTGAGGGGCAATGCGTCTTGCGTGTCTGCTAGCTCTCATGAGGATAGAACAACCTGAGACGAACGGTGTCAGGCTGTCTGAAAGCAAAGCTGCCCGAGCGGACATCACTGTTGTGCTGGGCTGCTAGCGGCGACGACGGAATAGTAGTCATATTGGCGGTATTGTTTCCTCGCAGTACTCCGTATATCCACGCATCCTAGGAGGAAGCTATGCCGATTAGCGACATTCTTGCATATAGACAATCTGGCTCGTACGTATGAGCGCTATTGTTCGACAATGATCAAATGGCGGTATCGTCTGTTTACCCACCCAAGCAGTCTTGAGCACGGGACTCCGGAGATCTGGCGCATGTATGGAGGCAAATTCTTTGTCTGATAACTGGCTTCCTTGGTTGTCCCAGCACGGGCAAACGGGGTAGGACTGCTCAGCCCTCTGGTGGAGTGGCCAACGACGGTCATGTCATGGTCTCCGGAGGAAGCCGACTCGTAGTATAGATCCAAAAGCCTTGACACTCGGATGCGCACGGAAGAAAGTGTGATGCCGATGTCTCATAAGGTGCCTCGTATTATTCGTACAAGTCTGTATATGATTTTACGGAGGTCGGTGAAGAGCCACTGCTTCTCACGAGGGCCGGCCGCCTCGTATTGCAGCGAGCACTTGCTTCCAATTCGGCCATCAATATCAGATCGCAGGCTGACTGTATCAACGCATGCCCACTGGCCGTCCATGGAATGCATCGATAGGCTGGGAATCATCATGGACGAGAAACAGTGCTCTGCTAAACGTTTCGGCTGGCCGCCGTGCATCCTGCATGCTTGTCGGGTCAGGGATGCTGGCGGAAGGCTGACAAAACAAGTCGTGAGGCAGGGTTCAAATAGTCTGCGGTTCGGGGAGTTGGAGGCAATACCGACAAACGGGCGGCAACGTGATGTACGAGTATCGCAGGCAGACAAGGCACTTCGCAGCAGTACCCGTGAGTCGAACAAAGGTCCTGGAAGCAGAAGCCGTCTTTCCACCCGAGGTCACCTCACAGCGAGCGTTCAGCCGCAAGGTCGCAAGACCGGCGTTTCGAGTCGTCAAAGAGATGCTGTACTATGCAGCGGTGGGGCGAGCTACACAGCACTCGAGTCTTCCATCTTCGCTTTGTACTTGTATGTTCTTCACCCTTGTTCGGGTGCAGGATCATGGCCCCCATCTTGCTCATCCACAAGGACCCAGTGCTCGTACGGAGAACATTGGAACGCCCACCGACAGGATCTCCCACGGAGCACGGACCAGCATAGCCCATCATGACCTCCGGTACGAAGCATGGCCTAGGCAGCCCTTTATCTCGTAACTCGGTGCTCTTCAAACGGTAACCAGGTCATTTCCTGTCGTCCACGGTGCATCCATTGACAGTACTTGCTACCATTCTCTGGCTTTGTTGACACGCGATGCTCTTATGAGGCGAAGGACCTCTGGGTGTTCATGATCCCGGTGCGCTGCTGAAACGCCGTGTTCGCGGGCTGTCGACCGACGGACTTGCAACATCTGCTGCTTGGCTCGATAACAAGTATGTATTAGCGAAGAACCTGCCATGTCGCCGCTAGTTCCTGATTCGTGGGCATAAGTTTTCAAGATGCCGGGGAATTGCCCAGAAGGGTCGGGCAGGGAAGTATGGAAGTGCGAATTGGCTGATGTCGAACCCTGGACTCGGTGATTCGCCTGCAGCTGCGCAGATCACTGCTGCCATCGCTGAACGCAACATGTACTGTACTGTATTTGTGTATGTACATAAGGTACAAGCGCAGTGCTAGTGCCTGGTGCGAGTACTTGCCGTCCGTTGTAGCGCTCGAGGGTGATCGGATGTGAGCCGTCCATTTGCGACGCTGACCTGCGGCTTTTTCTTTGGCGAGATAACACAGAGCATCCGTATCTCATGACTTGAATGCTCTTGTTGTAGGATCTGAGACTGGCGGAAGCCCCGTCGTCAAGGTTCAAGGTTCAAGGTTTGTTGGACGTCGCCGGTAGATCCCTAGCAAACTATCCAGGCAGGAGCGCCGCAGTCGCAGACACGGCGCGATTGCCTCTGCCTTGACCGAAACGTGACGAGGCGGCGCCTTCCTCCACGTGTGATCCTGCAAACCCTGTACTGTAATACCTGCACATGGCACCTTCCGAAGTGTCAGTTCAACGTACCTTTTCTTTTGCTTTGCCTTTGTACTTCGCTACTTCCAGCCCATTGTCCGTCCAGCAGCAGGGAGCTCCCAAAGAGCCACGGAAGGAACCTTCTCGGAGGACGGTTGGACGGGTAGGCACGATCTGGAGCGGGATGACGTTTGCTCAATGGTGGTCCCTTTCTTTCCATTTGCTGAGAGCTTCAAGGCTCTTGCCCTCGCTCTTCATGCCATGGGATTGCCGGCACAGGCAAAATTAGTAATCCAGAATGCGAACTGCTTCGTATCTTCCTCATCGTCACGCCAAACCCTGGAAGAGCCCGCACTTGTTCGACTCCATTGTTTTGTCACACCGACTTCTTCTCCTAATCAGACACATACGGGGTCCTCACACGCGGAGCGCTCGTATGTGAGCCTCGGAGAGTCATCCGAGTTGTCGTCGGGGCCCAAACGCGTTTCAGGAGCCACGGTGAAGCTGCCTGGACGAACCGCTCGCTTGAAAATCGAATTTCGTTGCAGATGAGCAACAGGGGATCTTGCTAGGTTCTCGATGCAGGAAAAGTGTCTAATGCAGCAGCCACCCTTGCTTCCGTCTCGTTTGTTGCTCACCGGGACTGCTAGACGGCCCCGACTTCTCATGCCGCGTGGTTGATTTGACAGCCTGGATTATGGTCAGTTGTCATATCTGACTGGCACCTCTTTCGGCGCTGTTACCCAGCTGCGACGTCGAATCCATTCTCGCGGCCGCTTTGACGTCCCTGAATTGCCCTTGTGGATACGGAGGTTGTGTTCTAATTACGATACCATGAGTACTACGGGGTACTTGCGGAGTGCGCAGTATTACGAGCGCAGCATCCTCATCATCGCAGCCGCCAGATATCCCCGACAGTTACTGTGTCACTTGCCGCAACGACACGGAGTACGCACCGCGAGAACCCACTTCCACCACGACTCTACACAACAAGCCGCCCCTCTTGGCGCAAAGCGGCCTGGACGGAGTACTCCATACGGAGTAGTCTGAGCGGATATGCGAGCTAATTGCAGCTTGCCCTCGACTCGATGCGCTCACCCGCACCGCACTGACGAGCGTTCCACGTTTTCGGGCTCGCAGCCAGAGGTCTTCGGTCAATCATCAACCCGTCTGTTCCTTCGGTGCAACACTTCGCACTGCATCTCGAGCATTGCCGCTATACGCGTACTGTTGGAAGGGCGATAGCTACCCCTCCGAAACAGATCTGGCAGGCGTGTAAGTTCAAAGTCGGCTTGCTCACTGAGCCATGGAGCATCAATCGCTCAAGGACACGCGTTCTTCTGCTGTCGTCGGTCTCTGAGGAAGAGCTAGGCGGATGCTGGGCCAATCTTGGTGCTGGCGGTAGATTTGTTGCTAATCTTTCTCTCTCCGCCCTCGTCGCCCTCAAGTCTCCATGTTGTGGCTCCGTCATTAGCCTTGGCTGGGCCTAATCGCCACAAGCCGGCTCTCACAGGCACTCTGTTGCTGTTGTACAGAGGCACGTCTAGGAGCATCGTACGAAGTGCGGTACAGAATTATCCTTGCGTCACGAAACTGGAGCGAAACGTTGTGCAATTACCCGGAGGCTTCCGATCTCTCATTGTGCTAGGCTTGCGCCACATGTTGTTTCGCTCATGTCTGCCTGTGCGTTTCTGTTGAACATCGCCGCAGAGCCGCCACAGGCAGCTGAGTGATGGCTGGCGTGCGATACGAGCGATTTGGTCGGTTCACCAGGACCCGGCACCCGGTACTCACAACATGGCGTCTCGGACACTGCTCCAAAGTTACACAGCATGGTACTACTAGTATGCAGAAGGTCATGAAACCAATCTGCAGCCGCTCAATGCGGGGTTGTCCACAACGGCCCAGGCCATCTCCTTCACCGTCCATGTTGGTGGCGTTGACGTTATCAGATTGACAGGGTGGCTATTTGCGCGGGAAAGGGAGCAAAGCAAATAGGAACTGACGCTTCCTTATTCAGCTGTTGGGGGAGATACAGCAGCACGAGAGTGCCAGTGAGGGCGAGAAAGGACGATCATTGTACCAAACGGACAATGTGAAGCTGGGAGTGCTGCGAAATACGTACAGTATTCAGAAGGCTGCTTCATCAGATCCCGACAGCCGGAGCTCACCCCTGTTCATCCTTCCGCGTGTGTTGAGGACGATAAAGCCCGGAGGAATGGAGACTGGTTTACTAGTGCGAATGATGGGTAGTACGGAGTATTATCAACATTACTCGTACGTATTACAGCCGGCGGCTCCCTCGGCTCCAAACCGAATGTTTAACTCCACAAGATGAAGCAATGGCTCCAAAGACTCGTCACCTCTCGGCGCCCTCTGCGGATACAGCCGTGCCATTGGCGCCCACGCGCGGTGTGGCATCTGCAATTTGTTCGAGCCAACCAGCTTCTGCCCAGACACGCACAAGCTTTAGAGCTTGGCATGGCTTGTTCCAGACGGGGGTTGCCCCATCCTGCTCTAACGGCGAGATACAGGGCTGTCCTATTCGCATGCGTCATCCTATCAGCGCCGGCCCTACGATCTCTCTTCCGGCTCGCTTTCTTCCTACCGCTATTACTCTATCGCTCCCTTGAGGATCCTAACCGGCGGTTCGGGGGACGCTCTCAACTTGGTCAAGTTTCGAATCTCCCACCATCTGCTGGCGGCAAATCTTGGAGTGAAGCCGGCGCGGTGGTGACCTGGTCGCTTCTGACGCCACGCGCCTGACGATTAGAGCCAGTGAGTAGTGCAAATGCAAGCCTAATTTCATGCGAGGACCCCGACTTTCTCGTCGTCTTTCTACATGGCGAGCTCCTCACAGCTAGCACAGAGCCACACAGTGTGCTTTTCCATCGATTTAACCAGGCGAGGATGGCTTGCTGTGGACTCCTCTGGCAATGTGGGAGTACTGCATAGTACATATCGGCCTTCGAACCAAACTCAAGGTTTGTCATATTACCACTCCCCCGGCTCGAGCTTTGACAAGGGAAGATCTCGTCCGTCTCGGGAGTGCTTGTTCAGACTCCGGAGCGCGCAAGTGAGGCAAGGTGAGGACTCTGTGGCAGCTCACCACCACGGAAGAGTCCGTCTTTACTTTGCGGGGTTGTCAGGCTAGTACGAGTTATCGTGTCCAAGACTCGTCATGTCATGCGGGCACTGTCCTCTTGTGCCCAATGTTCCAGAACAAGCTGCAGACACGCCAAAGCCTGACTAGAGCACTCTGTTCCCACATCCTCGATGGTGATTTCATGGCACCGTCGATACCTACATATTGCACTGGAGGATGAACGAGTTGGGCATGAATCGTGGCACCAGGACAAACCATGGCAGCCATGGTTGGCGCTGGTTCTCACCTTTTCGACTACGGTTCGGTGCTCTGTACCGACCCCGTACCAAGGTCTTTCAAGCCCTGGAGATGGAACGAAGATCCCAACATGCCCCGTCATGACTATCTGAGGGCCATGACCATATGCGAAGTGCGAACAACACAGTCCGTGAGCAGATATCAGTTTTTCTGGGAGGGGATTCGGGCCACGCGGCATGCAAGCGACATGATTGCCCGCCGAACAAGCATCTGCTGCACAGTGTCTAGGCAAACGTGTGTTAATATGCGGTGTGCCCCGTCCCAGACACAGAGCAGTAGCCGGATGCTGCTAGTGCCGCCATGCTTGGAGGAGCAAATCTTGTCTGGAGACGAGGGTAGCCAGTCGGCATCGAAGAAAGGAAATGGCTAAAAAGCTTACCATCCCCTGTCTACGGAGCACTGGTGCACATCATGTCCCGAATTAGGCGGCTTCGGCCCCAGAGGGAGCCACATGCCGTATGAGGCTTGGCAGGATTGGGGCTTCTACTCGCTTCACCTCTCGCTGCGGAGCGCATCCTTTGAAGAGGTGCGATGCGCGGTACTTTGTATGGAGTGCGCGAAGGCGTCGTCGGGTGTGGTGGATGGCTTTCACTTCGACGGCGTCGTGTTATATTGCAGGATACAACCTCCATCCTCCCAAGTGATATGAGTGGTTCGTCGGATCGGACTCGCCGCTTGTCAGTGATGCCAGCAAGCGGTTATACGATACAGACTCGGTTCGCCTACCACCTACCTGGGTAGCGGGGGCTTCAGGGTTGCCTTGACCTCTCAAGGCAACGGCATCCAGCCCAGACGTTGTGAGCAAGCCGCGTCTTATTTATCGATGCTCCTCATCTTCTATTACGCCTCCTTCCCCCCCCCCCCCCCCTTCTTGCTGTTTTACCGAGCAGAGCCCAGTTGCTACGAGGGGTAGTAGGGCTACCTACCTAGTGTTTGTGTTGTGTTGCATGCCAACCTCTCTGTGCTGTTACCGGATGTTCGATGGGGGATGCAGAGTTCCATTATATATCACTTGGTAACTGGATTTGAACCCAGGCCTCGTCAACAGCAGCACAGTCGAAGAGGTCTTTCTGCAGAACAGAGCAGACACCAGGCAGGGAACGGCAAGTCAAGAGGACGAGCCCTTGAAAAATCCATCAAGACTCGTGGTTCGCGGCGCGGCATGACATATGACCTGGGAGCGACCCGGCAGCAGGCCCGATTGATCACGACAGGGGGGGGCTGCCGTCCCTGGAGTCAATGCGATGGTCCTCCATTGCTACTGTAGCAGCTAGCCGGTACTACCTTGCAGAACTGCCCCAGCTGGTGGTCGAAACACAGGACAGTCGATTACTAGCGGACTGTGGTTGATCTCGACTTGCCCTAGCCAGCCGGGCCCGTTGCCATCAAACGCCATGCAAAGGGTGTGGCCTTACCAGCCCCACGTCTGCCAATCCAGATATATTTCCGAATCGGATTGAATGGGCGGAGAGCGACGGCGGATGACGGATGAGCACATTGACTGCTGCTCGCACTTGTACCGAGCACATGGCTGCCGCCGCCCGCTCGGGGCCGATATCATCCATATTACAAGTATACCTGACCTGGCCTGCGTCGACTCGCTCCTTCACACCCCTCCACCTTGTCTTGCCTTGTCTTGCCTTGTCTTGCCTTGTCCTGCCTTGTCTTGCCTTGCGGCGGCTGCTCCTACTTGTACTTGCCTTGCCCGTCCATACCAGCCCGAGCCAGGCCTGACCTGACCTGTCCTGCTTCCTCTTTTCCCTCGTGCGGCATTGCTTGCATCTCGGCAACCACAGCCACGCTCGCAGTCGCAGTCGCAGTCGCAGTCGCAGACTCGGGCTTTCTTGTTCTTTGGCTGGCCAGCAAACGGCCGACTGCAGACCCCTCTCGCCTCGCCGCCTCGCCTCTTGCGGTGTCGTTGACGTTCTGTGTCCATCGTCAAGCCAGCCTCCAGCAGACGGCGCGCCGCTTTCTGGACTCGAGCGCTCGGCCCTGGACCGCCTGTTTCACCTGCTCAAGCGCAGACCGCGTCATCGCCATCGTGACCCCAATTGGCACATGCCAGATGCCGGCTTGCGATCCTAGCGACGACAGCGTCACGAACCGGCAGACGAAATCGGAGGGCTGCCGTGGCTTGCCCGAGCTGGCCATCTCAACTACGGCACCGCAACTGAACCTGGGTAGACGTTTGACTCGGCACTCCCGTATCACGACACGACACGAGACCAGGCCTGACCAAGCCGCAGTACTCGTGCAGATCTGCTCATAGCGCAGGCGTTGTTGGCTTTTATTTTTTTTCTTGCACAAAAGTAACTGCTTGTTCTCTGGCTGGCCTATCTGCTTTTCACTCTTCCCCCTTCGTTCCCCGCCAGCCTCCCCATCTCTTCCTCCTCCCCTCTATCTGGGCACCATCCCGCAGAGCCCCCTCCCCTCCTTTCCAGAGATACAACTCGGCGCAACCGGTAGAGCAGTTCCTCTGGGTTCCGGAAGGCGTCCAACGTTGGCGTAATACAGATCCCTCTTGAGGGCGCGGCACACACCCACAAGCCGCGAGCCTTTCCCGTTGGTGCCGAGACTCCGATCGGTTGGGTCGCTCAACTGCCTGCCTACCGCAGCCCCAGCTTGACTCTGCATCGGTGAATCGACAACGACGCACCATAGGCCGAGCGCTGCCAGCTGGCGATTATTGCACTCCGCCCAGGTTCGCAGCAACCATGGCGGAAACGTCGCACAACCCGTATCCGCGATCCCCCAATCCCTCCACCAGGTCTTACGACTCGTCCTCTGTTTCGTCCGCAACGTCGCCACGGCCCACGTCGCGGTACCTTGGAAGCATGCTGAATGCGGCGACGAGACAAACCCCGACAGTTGGCATGACTTCTCTGCCCCCTGTGAACCAGGGCTTTCCGCCTTATACGCCCATGGCCCCGACGTCCATCATGGGCCGCGAGTCTGTCGCTTCTACCGACTCTCTAGTGAGCAGCCAAGGCCCTGGGAGCTCTCAGCTGTCGGGAACCCCCGGCGCTCAAGGCCAGAAGAGGGCCTACCGTCAAAGGCGCAAAGATCCTAGCTGCGACGCATGCCGGGAGAGGAAGGTCAAGTGCGATGCCACGGAGACGACGAGCTGCTCCGAGTGTTCTAGTCGAAATGTCAAGTGCCAGTTCACCAAGGAAACGAATCGAAGGATGTCTTCCATTAAGCAGGTGCAGGATCTTGAGAAGCAGATCGAAAAGGTCAAGCGGGACAACAGCAACCTGCGCCGAATGCTCCAGGAGAAGGGTGGAGCCATGGACATGGACGTCGAGCCTAGAGACCGGCCGATTTCTCATCTACCGCCTCCCATCGAGGCCGAGAGCAGACCGCGCAAGAGACAGCAACCGGTCCCCAACCTCGCCCAAGCAAGGGCAAACCTCCGAAGCGTCTCAAAGGGCGTCTTCAAGCCTCCTGCGCAGCACCGGGCGCCGGCGCCGGTAGTCTTTGACACGCCCGCTCCTGATCTGCCCCCCCGTCAGGTGGCTGATCAGTTGCTCAACACCTATTACAGCACCGCGCACACGATGTTTCCCATCATTCATTTACCGACTTTCAAATCCATGGTTGAGGATCTGTACCGGGCAAGCCAACCCCGCATGCCGCCGGCGTTTTTGTGTTTGTTCTTCGCCGTGTTGGCGACCGGCAGCTTGTTTACTGTCGAGATCCCAGCAACCGCCGCCAGCTATTTCCGGCCAGCTGAGCTTTTGGACTCGGCGCGGAAAGCCATGGATCCCTGGTGTAACCACTACACTCTCGACGACGCAAGGGCTTTGGTTCTCATCACCATCTGCCTGAACGAAATGAACCTCAGGTCAGCCGCGTGGAACTGGCTGGGTAATGCAGTTCGTGTTGGCCAGGACCTGGGCCTCTACATCGACACGGAAACCTGGCCCGTCATTGAGGGCGAGATGCGGCGCCGGACCTGGTGGGCGATCTATATTCTTGACAGGGTCATGGCCACCGAGATGGGCCACCCCTTTCTCATTGACGATGCTGACTGCAGCGTTGCGCTGCCTGCGGCCGTGGACGACCAGTACATTCGAGACGATGGGATGAGAGTCCCTGGCGGAGCCGAGCCGCTGACTCACTCCCTCTTGGCTGTAATTCACGTCGTCAGGTCTTACACGTCCATTATCAAGACGATGGAGTCTCCCGCAATACCGCCAGCGCAGCTCGCCAACTTCGATACTCACTTCAAGAAGTGCCTTCACACCTTCCCTCCGGCCTGTGACCCCCTGAGCACGGTGGCTTTGGCGCCTCACTTCCTGGCGCCCCTGACATATCTATTCCATGCGCGACTGCTCCTTCACCGCCATAACTTGAACCCCAGCTGTGACGTGGAAACGCGGCTACGCGCCATTGACAGCTGCATGCACATTGCCATGGAGACGGCCTCGTTGCTGAACCGGACAGACTCCCCAGCGGATGGTGCAACCTCTCTCTTGACGGCCCACATCTTCCGCTCTGCCCTTTTCCTGCTTTTCACGGAGAACTGGGATTACGCCATCACCTGTATCCGCGCTCTGGCGGCCATCGATGCGAGACGCGACATAGCCACTGCCTGCGGGAGGTATCTCGCCTTCTTCACCTCTACTTTGAGTGTCAAGCGAGCAGAATACTCGAGCCGCCTAACGCGAACAACGTCGCCCCATGCTTACTCTGGTCCTCAGTCGCCAATGGACTCCACGCTGATGTTTTCGTTGGCGAGAGACGAGGAGCTTCTGGCCTACGTCTCCTCCGACCTTCATGCCTCGCCATCGAGATCCTGGGTCTGGACTGAAAGCCACGATCGCGATTACATGTCGCCCAAGATCGATGCTCCCGTTCCCTCTGGGGGACTCGGGCATGCGCTTTTCAGCGCAGCGATGAGAACCGGCCTAAGCGAGGAGGAGCGCAGAGAATGGGGTGGGTGGTCTCAGCTGGAAGCAGCAGTTCGAGGCCTTGGGACGACTCATGCCGCGAGCAACTGGACGACTCTCCCTCTGCCTCAGGTGAAGCGGGAATCGCCGACTCCGGGCATGCCAAGCATCCAGCGACTCTCAGATGCGCCCCGTTACACGTCAGAAGTTCCCAAGTACGGCAATGAACCGTCACGACCTGCTGCTAGTCCTGCTGGTAGAGATAGACTGAGCATTGCGAATATCATATAACGATGACGACGACGACGACGACGAAGCTAGAGGGAGATTTGAAAACTTGGAACTGATACACGAATCCTGGGATGACATGACGCCGGAGTCCCTTCATTCTCACTTTCTTTGCTATTTCCATTGCCTTTTCTGTTTTCACCATCTTTGCCAGACATTTTCAGGCTGAGGAGGGCAGAGACTCTAACGACTTGTTCCCGCCTCGCGAGCTGATTTGCTTTCATTACCATTTGTCTCTTTTTTTCTTTTGGATTAGGAAAAAAAAAGTGGTCGAACGACGGCATTTTGATACCAAGCGCACTCTCACAACATACCCCATGTTTTTTCCTCATTGATTGATTTGACATCTGTACACGGTTCAGGGAGGACAAGCTATATACCATGTTGTGTTATTTCCTAGCCTTTTATATTCTTCACGCTGTCAATTACGGACGCAAGAGTAGGAGATACCACCGGAGCCTTGTCATCTTCTTTTGCCTTTCTTATCTTCGCGTTTCCTTCATCTCTTACACTCGTGTCTCTTTTACTTCTCTCCGCTTAATAATACCTAATACCGATATGGTCGGACGTTTCCCTTTGTGTGATGTCTTTTTGGGAGGTCGAGTCTGTGCAGGCCTTATGACGTGGATTTGGAGGTTGTGACGATATAGTAATAATTCTATATACTACTTGACGTTTCGGTCTATATGGCTAGAGAGATAATGTCGACTCTCTTGACTTCCTCGCATCCATGAACTTATGTCCTACATCAGTCGTGCCTGTACCAATGCGCACTGGACATGTATAAAAGGGGTTCACCACGGGTTGATTTAATGATACTCTACTTCTTTCAATGGTAATATGTTTGATTGAATGCCGCCGAATGAACTCTTCTCTGCATCATGAGAGAATGATGTTTTTTTTAACCAGCATTACAGCATTCACCTAGTACCCATCTGCATCCTTCAAGGGGGCAGATCAAGGTGAAAAAAAAATCGCCCCTTTTCCGTCAAGTCAACTCACGCCTTGAGCCCATCAAACTGCAGCTTTGCAAACTTGTCCTGCAGGGTATCCCTCAACAACCCGCCGTCACCGACATACTCGGCCAAGTGCATCGCCTTGAGAGCCCAGCGGTGGCACGGCTCTTCCTCTCCGCGGGCGTAGTAGTCGATGGCGTGGTTGAAGGTCGTGGCCGCGAGCCACTCTACTTCTGCAGACGGCAGTTGAGTTCCAGTCTTTTGTTTTGTTCACACGCGGGGATATCATTAGCACATTGCTTTCTTCTCAACGTGGAGCATTCAGAGTGGGCAGTGAATAAAAGGGGGTGGGAACGGGGGAGCTTACTTCCTTGCCCTCGCGGGCTATTTGTATAGCTTGGTCTACAAGCTGGAGAGCGGAAGTATCGTCTAGTCCTAGGATCGCCTGGAACATGCACCGAATGTACTTTGCGAGCTTCTCGTAGTCAAACTGTTCCAGCTCAAACATCTCATTGATGATGAGGCGCATGGTCGAGAACAGCGCTGAAATGTACGTTAACGTTCCATCACTTTCAAGGAGGTTGTAGAATATGGCGCTGTCCCAGGGCTTACCTTTACCCGGAGCTCTGCTTCTCAGCATGCAGTCTCCCATTGCCTTGTACATGACTTCGTCACGACACATCTTGGCCTTGCGCACAATCTCGTTTAGCTCATCCCAGTCTTTGAGCACAGTGGCAGCCTCAAAGTCGAACACGAACAATGTCGACAGTTTGGCGATTAGATCTACTCGTATGTTCTCCTCCTGATTGTCATCGGAGATGTTTTCCAAGGTGGCATCAAAGCCCTTGATGTGACGTCTTGCCTCGAGATAGTACTGCAACTGCTCTTCTACTCTGTCCTCTGTGCGTGCGAGTGATATCAGTGCTGCAGCAATGACGAAATGGCAGCGCAGAGCCATCAGGGCTATCTCAGTGAACTCAGATAAAGGCAGATCATTGGGATAACATGCTGAAAAGGCTAGTGATGACTGGAAGATGCGGATAATGTGAGGGAGTTCCCAAGTATCGCACTTGACAACGCCAATGTTGTATGCGTTCTTCCGGAACCAATGCAATTCGGGTATCGTAAACAGGATGTTCCCGTCATCATCTCTGGGTTCCCGGTTTGCTTGCTCAGCGGCTAGAACATACATCATCAGCATTCACTCCGTACATCAGCTCAGAGACGCGTCCAAATGTGAGACCCGTACCTCTCTCAAACAATAGGCACAAGTCATCGGCATATGCGATGCTTGGAGACGCAGCATCAGCGCTGTTACTCTCTTCTTCAATCTTGTGTATGAGGCGGATTGAGCACCGCAAAATCGACGTCAAGTTGCTGGGAGCTGCTTGATCAGATCTCCAACCGTCGATGATGGCTTGTAGAGCTGCCAGAGTGCACAACTTATCCCCCACTTGTTGTGCTTCTCTGATGCATGCGTACAACACATCGCGGCCCTGTGAGCTGTCCGATAGCTTACTGAGATGCCTGATGCTCTCGCAACCAAGGTCGTGATCCCAGTCAACTAGTGACACTCTGAACGTCAAGTACCTCGTTAGGATATGGTCCTTGGCGGTATCAGACATGGAATGGAAAACTCTTCGAGCCTTTTCGGTATCATTACTGCCCAGAGCGCAGATGATGAGTTTCCTGCCAAACTTGGCGCAGTTGGCCTCACCACTACCAGCAAATATCCTATGCAGGGCCATCATGCACCATGCCTCTGCAACCCTGTAGAGCTTACCCGAGAGCACCGACTCTATGTGGTTCCATATGACCTTCTGCTCAATCAGCACAAGTATGAGATGTCTCTCATTCCAAGCTTTATGGTGGTCGGAACCTACCGAGTGAGCTGCACCAGCAATATCCGAAGACAGAGGTTCGGGAAGGCTGTCATGAACCTTGTCCAATAGACTCTGAAGGTCTGTCACAAGTTCAGGCGCATCAAAGTTACTGCTCGCATCGGTCGAGTCAACAGTGACCATCCAGATCCTCCTAACAACAATCTTCCCAATCCATTCGCCCTTCCTTGACGAGATAATGTGTTGTAGCAAAAGTTCGTCTAGTAGCCCGCGGGCCAGCCGTGGGCTCTTTTCTCTAAGGCGTCTAATGTGATGTAAGAGAAAGTGGAAAGAGGCATCGGAGTAGTCAAACGAGCGAATCATGCGGTGTAGGATACTGGAATAGGCGTCAACGTCAAAGGTTTCTCCTGGTAGCCTCTGTAATAGTTCGAGTCGCCAGTGCAGCACGAGGGGCTTGTCTCCAATCTCGGACTCGATGTATCCGATCAAGTCGTTAGCCTCCTGAACGCAGACCTGAGATCCAACATCAAGAAGCCCACGCACAAGTCCTTGACAAATGGCGAGACGCAATTCCAGCCCCTTTGCTGAGAGCTGATCAAGCGCTTGATGGTTGATGATATTGTAGGCCCGCTTGAGCCACTTTACCGCCATACCATGGTCTCCTTTGGACGCGAGATCGAAACCGATGTGCTGCAGCGTGTCGGCTATTACTTCTGCGGAGATGGAATCCAGTGTTGGCTGAAGGGCATCGATCTTGCCAAACATGTGCTCCGCAACGTCAAGCCTATCCTCTTTCCATGACTCTCCAACTTGTCAGAACCATGCGTATCATTTGAGAGATAACAACTTACCAGAGCCGTTCTCATCGCCAAGTATTCAGCGTCAAGCCTTGTCCGTTCCTTTTCATCACGGGGATCCGAGGTGCCAGGACGCGCCGCCTTTAGCCTTTCCATCAACTCCGCAGCCTTCTGCAGCGCCATCCTCGCACATTCCAAGTCTGCATCCCTCACACAAAGCTTGCCAAGCGCCAAGGCCATATTCATCAGATACATAGCCTCCGTCGCCTCATCCTTCTTGGCTCTGCCCGCGCTTCGACCATGCTCCAGCATGTAAAAAGCAAGCGACCTTGCTTTCACGATCAGTCTGGACTTGTGTGTGGGCTCAGACACATCAAATTCTCTCCTCAGTCTGATGCAAAGATTCCACAAGTCTCGTCCTTGCCGCTCAACTTGCTTGGCCAATTTCGGCGGCAAGGGGTTTGTCGAGCCCACCTGTGTTGCATTGTGAACGAGCTGGATATGGTGGCCGGTGTCTGCGAGGAGTAGATCAACGGTTCGGGCGTCGAGAGATTCAGATAGCTTTGAGTGGAGAGTGGCTGCGAATTCTGCATCACCGGAGATGTTAGAAAACATTAGCTGAGGTCTATATTGCAGAGCTTTGGGGAAGATACCGATGAAAGAGCGGGCCTTTCTGATTCTGCCCGTGGAAGCAAGATTATCGGGAGCCATCTCGGCAGAACTGACGAGTCGGTGAGACAATGAACAGGCGAACTCGGTCAAGGCGAGTAGCAGGAAATCGCGCGACAAGATCAATCGAGTTGCTTCCGTGACAATGGCAATCATCAGCAATGCTGCTACCAGCCTCGGGGGTGATGGAAGAAGAGAAAATGAGGCAAAGAAGTTCTGATTGTTCCTCATGCAAGAGGGGAACGCGGGAGTCTGCCGCACCTTCCCTAACAACCTCACCACCAGACACCCAGATGTACAAGGTAAGGTACCACATGCTGCCCCTACATGCCTCAGGCAGATACATCATCATTGCAATGAATCAGTCCTCTCAGAAACAAGACGTGGCAGTAATGATGCAGCTGAAATACCATCGTATGCCTAGTTGGGTATTGAACCTGACAACTCTAGCGAAGATGCAAGAAAACAACAAACACACAGTATCATCAAAACATCCAACCCAGCTCTTGCAGTCTCTTCTGCTCCTCCAACAGCTTGTGACGCAGAAAGTCCTACAGCAGAAGAAAAAGACGCGAAAAGCAGAAGAAGGGGGCTGGCAACAACACGAAAGAAGAAGCTTCACACACAAACACACGACAGGACAGAACAAGACAAGAAGATGGATAAAATCGACACAGTTTAACGCCGCCCATCAGTTCCAAGAGAGCCCCAAGTCCCTTTTCCCAATCCCCGTCCTTGTTTTTGCTACTTTTTTTTTATAACCTAGTTCCGTGGCCGTGTCCAAGTAAAATCTCTTTCGTCTTCTCCCCCCAAAACAGAGAAAATTCACATACAAACGCAAGATAGAAGTTGTCAATCGGATTGATATTGGATTGGAAAGGTTTCACTGTACAGGAGGATCGTGTGGTAAAAAGTTGCCAACAATCAACGCGGGCCTGGCACAATTCGAGGAGTCAGTTTGCCGCTTCTTTGATGTGATTAAGGAGAGTGAGCTGATGAAGGCGTTCGGTAATTACTCACAGCTTGTGCTCATCGCGGCGGATTGTAAATGAAAAGCAGCACTTGACAATGGGATGATCCGACGAGTCGCTGGGGTTCTTCAGCGAGCACGCCGTCAGCAACGTATCGTGGGCCGGATCAAACGCAATGGTGCCAAACTCCTCCCAGTACCGCACCATGGACTCTTCAGTCAGGATCTCGTGGAGTGCAATCTTGCCCTGAGAATGTGATAAACACATGTTAGCGCGCCATTCTTTCAGCTGGGATGATGATGTGGCAAAGAAACAAGGGCACTCACATCTCGCAGTCGATCCACCGGCACATTGATCAGCTCGGCCATCTCCTTGTTTCCCCGGAATATCTCGCCCGTCCGCCTCCAGCAGCACGCCGGCACCGCCATGCTGGCAAACACCCGGTCGTAGTCCATCAGCTGCTTCTCGAACCACATCTCTACATACACCAGCTGCATGTCTGTCAGGCCCTGAGCCTTTTCCCTGAACTTGGGTCGGAACTGGTTAATGGTCCGCAAGATCTTCTGCTTGGACGTGGACGCGATATGCCCGTCCAAGTACTTGCCCAGCCGCGCATAGCCGTTGATGTAGTTAAAAGGCTTGAGCAGGCCGGCATCGTACTTGGCCTTGAGCACGCGAGACATGCGCTCTTCGGGATTGTCGTTCCCAGAAGGATCGGCTGCCTGTAGATAGTACTCTCGCGTCTTTTCCTTATCCGATCGCGCCAAAGCTTTGCTGTCCGTATTCTGAGGGGGCAGCATAGGGCCCGGCGCGTGGCCGGCAGCTATAGGGGCGCCCGGCAAGCCGTTGCCGCTGCCGCTGCCACCGCCGCTGCCATAGCCTGAGAGCATCTCCGAAGGTCCTCCAGGCCGATTAAAGGCTGCATTCTGTTGGGTCTCGACACCGCCTTCATCTAGGATGCTGTTGTGCAAGAAGTCGTTGAGGAGGTTGAACTCATGAGTGACGTCGGGTCCGATCATGTAGTTTGGGTTATAAGTATTCATGTCATTGTAGTTCTGCGCGGTCAACCAAGCATCGGAGAAGCCGGCAACTACTCTGTCGTTAGCCATCCAAAGCATCATGGAGGTGTCAGATCAGGGGGGGCCGGATATGGAAGAAAGATAAGGTAGTAGGCACAGATTCGGAGGAAGCGAACTGGAGGGGAGTGATGCAGAGGGTCACATCGTCTCCTCTTTCGGCAGCAGCTTACATTGATTCGCGTTACCATTGTTATTCAACGCGTTGGCCTGCAGGCCTGACGAAGCGTCGGGTTGCACAAGGGACAATGGATTGGCCTGCGCGAGCACACCTCCCGCCCCAAGGCCCGAGTTTGGCCTCTGCCTGGCCCCATCAAAGGTCGGCGGCGGTCCCATGGCGCTGGAGATGGAGCTGTGGCCCAGGTCGGACTGGGACATGGTGTCCGAGTCCTCTACGGATGCGGTCGAGGTTTTGCTGGCAGTCGTCTTCTTCTTGGGATCTGCCTCGCGGGGCTCATCGTGGCAGAGATGGCCAATATTTCGTTTAATGCATCTCGTACATGGCCGCTCCTGTCCACGGCATTAGCACGTCCCAATCTGTCGAAGAAGGGGGAGAGGCTGGCTGGCCGATGGGGGAGGTCTGGACCCATCCACCCATGAGGCTGCTGCAGAGGCGGGAGCAGGACAGATGTCCTGGGGTAGGGGGGGTGCGCAAGTACTTACGAGATCGCATGTCATGTGCTACTCGCAGTCGAGGACAAATCAGTCAGCCACAAGTTCTTTTGCCTTTTTTTCTCTTTGTTACAAACAAGAGGGGAAAGCAGAGAGTGATGAGTATCTTTTTCTGCTTTCTTTCAGCTCTTCCTCGTTCCCATTCTCTTGCTCTCCTTTCCCCTCCTTTCTGGGATGGCATCACGGGATCATATTCGTTTGTAAAGCGGGCCAGACTTACAGATCTGCGACAGTACACGCACGCTGCAGCGGTGGAGGGAGAGACACGCAGCTATTCGTTAGTCCATGCTGCATACTTTTTCTGCACACGCTCGACACTTGCAGCGCCAAGGTCACCGGCGAGCAGGAGGCAGTGAAAATCTCAGCAAAACGGGGAGAAGAGGGGAGGGGGGCGTTTGTTTGACGTGGGTAGATGGAGGAGGGACGGACAGCAGAGGACAAGCAACAGCCTGCAGTGCAGACATTGTGTCCAGAACCATTCCCTCTCTCCTGGATGAGTTGTCCCCGCGAGTGAGGTACCGGGAACACGGGGAGGGAAAAGGGGGGTTCTCAAGCAAGTTTCTGCGTACCATGGTTCACCTTGCGTCTCTTCTTAGGATTCTTCCCGACTCCTCCCGTCGCAGTCGCAGTCGCAGTCGTAGCACCTGCGCCCAGGCCTCGGGCTTGACGGTCCTTTTCGCGCTCGGCCGCATCGCCTTTGCCGGCCAGCTTGCTTCGGTCCACCACCTTGCTCCCCTTGGCATCCATTGCACCCGGCGCCGTGGTGGTGGTAGCGGTGGTAGTAGTTGTAGTCGCACCGGTAGCAGCCTTCCGCTCGCTCATATTGCTGCTGTGCTCGCTGAGGCCGGTCACCCTGACGTTTCCCCCCCTCTTCCAGGATGGGCCGTCTGTTTTATCCCTTCTGCCTCTTGTATTGAGCGTTTCCCGTCCTTGTCCTTGTTCGTGTGCCCTTGATCTGCTCTTCGTGTCTGCGTTGCTTGTTTCTCTGGAGCCTCTTTCACTCACACACCCTTCTTCTTCGTCTCTTCTCTCTAATCTCTCGTCACCCGATTGCTCGGCCTCCCATTGGATCTATCTGGTTCGGGGAAGGGTTACGCAAACGACGAGATTGCAGATCATCGAACGTCCCAGCTTCCCGGCTTCGCTTCAGGCTTCTTGTCGTTTCCCGATGGCGCAACCCAGCATATGCGACCCCCCAGGGAACGGAAAGCTGTTGCAGCCGTCTTTTGTTTCTTCCCAAAGAAAAACAGGTACAGCGTGTCTCTTCATCCAATGGTCCCCCTGTGCTTTCTTTCTTTTTATCTTTTTCTTTTTCTGTTCCTTTCCCTATCGCAGCACCAGCAGCAGCGAGGAGACTGCAAGACCTAGGAAACCGTGGTCGTGTGAGGGCACCTCGAAATCTTCCTTTCCGGCTACCCGTCTCCCGGCGGCTTTTCAGTTTTTGCCCTCTTGTCGTCGTGTCAGTTCTCTCTCAATCGCTTTCAGAGGCGGCAGCAAGACCCGGCGCGGGCTCTGGCAGGCAGAAACGGAATCGCAGAGGCAGAAGTTGGCCGGCAAGGCGAGGATCGAGGTGAGCACGAGGGCAGAAACGCGGCCATGCCCGCAGAAAAGCGCTTGCTGCGGTTTTGATGGAAGGCAATAGGATGGAACCCCGGTCCAGTCGGTTTCGGTTCAGCTGGGGGGAATGGACGCTTTGCTGCTTGTGGGTTCCAATGCCCACCTCAGCCATGGAGCTACCTATTATTGATTACCTGTACGGTTGGACCGAGGAAGGCCTTTCAAAGCCCCCGGGCCTTTTTTTTTCGCCTTGGCGGGCCAGCGCTAGCAGCTTTCATTGAGCGTCATCGTTGGGGGGGAGGTTCAGCACCGGCACAGTACCTGCGCCAGAAGGATTCAGTGGACCGCTGCAACCTCTTTTTTAGCGGTCCTGGGGCTGCCGTGCGGGCAAGCGGGCTGCCCTGTAGCGGCGCGAGATGGAGGGGGTGGCGGGCGGCTTAATATCGCCCAACCGCCCATTCGCCAGACACACGCAACAACAACATGAACACACGCACGCACAAGGCCACGACTGGACTAAACCAACCGGGAAACCGAACAGTTGGAAGCAGTCGACTTTACCTATGAAGCAAGAATAATACCCAACGGCCTTGAAATGCATGCTGTTGGCTCCTGTCCGTCTGGTAATCGTCCGCATTATCATCGGACCCAGTGACCACAACTTCTCATCCAATATGCCACCACAGCGGAAAAGAACAATGAGCCAACAATTGACAAAACAAACGCCATCCTTCTTCTTTTCTTTTCATACTGCCAAAATAAAACATGTACATACATTTACCCCACAACCAGACAGCAAAATCAAAGGATTGCCGTATCCAGGCGCCGGGAAACTAAATGGCGGCCAAGACCAGCCTCGTTTCTCTCAGAGAACAGCACATGACTATGAGCACGAGAATTCACGGGTCAATGGATGGATTCCCGACGTGCATGAGGACCTCGCCAACTCCCTCCGTCCCGTCTGCATATATCAAGTCAGGAACAACTGACGTTAGAACCACAGCAGCTTCACTCCATCCCATGTAAGGTACATTCTCGTAAATAAGCAGGCTGGCTGTAATCCCCCGCGTGAAGCAACCTTCAAGTTGTCATTCCTCAATGGAAACAACTTCATTGCTCCCAATCTGGGCACCCTTTGACACAGTCATGGAGTTGTCAATGTACAAGCACCGAAGAAACCCAGCTCGAACGCTTCTTGCTGCGCGCAAACACATCGGAATATTACGGAACGGCGCCTCACCCTTTGGGGGCGCTTGCGTCGTTGCCAGTCGCCGGTATTACCTAATGTGTCTTCTAGGCGTGCGGAGAATCCCGGAACGAAGGGTGATGAATGACACTCTTTTCGCCTGGGTCCAATGGCGCAACGCCATATGATGATGGACGAAGGGATGCATAAGGACAAGGGACTACCGGGTCTCGGGGAGCGGGAACTTGCATCATGTGGACTTTGTCGTGCTTTGTTGGAACTCATCTACTCGGAGTTGTGGTCGCAATTGACGAGGCTTAAGGTGGTATGTAGATGGAGGGATGTGACATTGCATGGCTTGAAGTGAAGCGCAATGCTATCAACTACCAACATGAACTGGCCAGAAACAGCCAAGAAGAAGAAAGAAACACAGTCATAATTCATCCAGCCTCTCATATAGCCACAAAAAAGCCCTTCTCACCCTCCTTCGGAACCACCCTAGCCTTCCTCATAATCTCATCCTCACACATCAACCTGATCCTCTCAGGCGTCGCCGGGCTCTCCAGCCTCAGCAAGCCCTCGCTGTCATTCTCCCCCACCGTCGCCTCGACGCCCGCGTCCTTGCGCGCCGCCTTGAGCGCCTGCCGGATGGCGAAGAAGACGGAGCTGCCCATGAACAGCGGGGGCTCGCCGACGCCCCTGCTGCGCTGGATCGTGCGCAGGTCCTTCCACTCCACGTCCTTGAGGAGCGTCACGTTGAACTCCTGGGGGATGTCGCGGAAGCCGGGGATCTTGTAGGCGCCAGGACCACGCGTGAACAGGTTGCCGGCCATGGCTCCGTTTCGTAACCAGAGCGACTCTTCCATGGTGAAGAGGCCCAGTCCCTGCATAAACGCCCCCTGGATCTGGCCATAGTCGATGGCCGGGTTGATGGACTGGCCAATGTCCATCTTGATGTCTGCTCGGAGGCAGGTCGAAGTGCCAGTGAGGATATCGACTTCGACCTCCGCGGCCGCAACGCCCTGGGTAAAGTAAAAGTACATCTTGCCCTTGTTCTCGCCCCATGTGTACCCAATCTCGGGGGTCTTGTAGAAGCCCTGTGCCGACAAGTTGACGCGATCGAAATAGGCGGCATGTGCCAGATCCTTCATCGTTGCCTCCGGCCCAAGCTTCTCTCGGTAGGGCGCAAGCCGCTCATTGAGCTGTTGGCAGGCATTGAAGATGGCGTACCCGTTCAGATCCGATGATGCTGACGCTGCTGTCGATGAAGTGTTGGCGACTGTGTTGGTGGCAGTCTCGGAGATGAAGACGCTGTCCAGGGGCACCTGGAGAGCTTGCGCGGCAATCTGCGTCATCTTGGTGTGCAGTCCCTGGCCCATTTCCGTGCCTCCATGGGCTACCAGAATGGAGCCATCATGGTAGATGTGCACCAGAGCCCCGGCCTGGTTCAGGAAGAGGGCTGTGAACGAGATTCCAAACTTGGTCGGGATCAGGGCGATTCCCCTCTTGCGCCACTTGTGAGTCTCATTGAACCGATCAATCGCGGCCTTGCGCTCATGGTACTTGCTCTCTTCCTGCACTTGCTTGTACATGAGCGGAACATGCCAATCCGTGACAGGCTGGTTGAAGTGTGTCAGTTCAAGGGGCTTGTAGAGGTTGATTTCGCGCAGCTTCTCAATGGGAATGCCCAGTCGATCTGCGGCCTCCTCCATGCAAGTTTCGATGATGAACATGCCCTGGGGGCCGCCGAAGCCACGAAATGCCGTATTGGAGACGGTGTTGGTCTTGCAGACACGGCCCCGAACCCAAGTGTTGGGAATACGGTAACACCCGTCAACATGCGTAGCTGCTCGCTCGAGGACCGCCGCGCTGAGATCAAAGGTCCAGCCCGCGTTGTTGAACAGGTCGACATCCAGGGCCTGAATCTTTCCGTCCTTGTTGAAGGCAACCTTGTACTTTCCAAGGAAGGGATGCCTCTGGCCCATGGTGACCATGTCTTCCTCGCGTGTCAGCATGCAGCGGACCGGCCTCTTGGTCTTCTTCGCCGCCAGGGCAACGGATGCGGTGAGGACAATGGATCGGGTCTCTTTGCCACCAAAACCGCCGCCTAATCTCTTGACACGCACGACGACCTTGTTGGCTGGCACATCGCAGATACGAGCGGCAAAAGTTTGACTATGAAGTAGTAAAATTAGTTACACGATCAGCGGAGTGATACGGATGTCAACTTACGTTTCCGTCGGATTCTGGGTACTGGCGAATATCTCCATTGCTCCGTCCTCTGGACTCGGTACGACAACGCATGCGTTGGTCTCGAGATAAAAGTGCTCCTGGCCTCCCATTCGTGCAGTACCTGTAAAGACATAATCGCTGTTCTTGAAAGCTTCCTCGACGTCTCCCGTCTTGATCTCGCGGTAGCACGGATGGAAGCTGTCTTGCTGTATGGCCTCCTCAATGGTCAGGATTGCGGGTAGATCCTCGTATTCGACTTTGACAGCCTTGGCCGCTTCCTGGGCCTTTGAGGCTGATGTAGCCAGGACCATGGCAATGACCTGGCCTGCTGTGAGAACCTCGCCGTCGGCGAAGAAGAGCTCGTCAAAGTTCGGTGGCCCGAACCGATTCGCAGCATCAGAGGACACATCTTTCCTGTCAACATAGTCGACCACGCCCGGCATGTCGAGTGCCGCCGAATAGTCGATGGACTTGATCTTTGCATGTGCCCTGGTGGATAGCACCCAGCACCCGTACAGCTCATTCCTCAAAGGAGGGATATCATCCGTGTACTGAGCCTCACCAGTCGTCTGCTTTAGAGCAGCGACGTGAGGATTCGATTTGCCCGTAACCTCCTTTTCGTAGGCGGCTGCCGAGTAGGGATCGGTCTGTCCGGTCGAGATGGCCCGCTCTATTTCGTCAACGGCGTCCTTGTCGACGTGCTCGCTTTGACCGTTGAGAATAGCAAGGACGTCGTGGTAGAAGCGGTAGAAGAAGCCGAGAGCCAGCGCCTTTCGGTACGATGCCATGCCACCGGGAACGCTGAACTGGAGGTCAAAGTCATCCCCGAGTGCGCTCATGGTTCCTTCGAGCGTCTCCAACTCGGCGAAGCGCTTCCCAACCAGGTACTCTGCTGCCGTCTTCGCCGAAACAGTCATGGCAGCCATACCACCGTATATGAGATTGCAGTCCGTGACGAGGCCGTCATTGTCGAGTTTAACCCTCAGTGCCGCGGTCACAATGGCAATGTCGTCGTCTTTTCTCTTCGCCTGCTTATACGCTCGATAGAACTCTCCCTTGGCCGCCGTGACAGGAATTCTGAGCGACGCGATGACGGCATCTTGTGGAAGGGCCGTCCTTCGGTAACCCGTGAAGAACTGTGAAAGAGGAATCTCTGTCTCCTGGGCCGCAGACTTGGCCACCAGAACTGCGTTGGCACCCCACAGGGCAGGATTCAGGTCAGAGATGGGCGACGCCGTGACCAGGTTTCCGGCAGGAGTTCCCACGTTCCTGATCTGCCTGCCAGCAAAGTATTTCAGCTGCTTAAGGATGCCCTTGAAGACCTGTGACCTTTCGTGTCCGTAGCGCTTAATGGCCTCCTCGCAAATGTGCTCAAAGTCGGTCAGAGTCACGTTCCCCCCGATTTCAAGGTGGTCGTCTTTGAATTCGTACTGCCGCAACTCGGCAATGTCTCCAACGTAGACAGACACGGGGTACTGCAGCGACTTGAACTTGATTTCGATCTGAGTCTCTGTGCTTCCGCCGATGATCTTGGCCGCGGGATATACGCTCTTGATCTGGAGGAGCTGATCCAGGGTGACGGGCCGGAACCACTTCTTCCGCTTGTTACCAAAAGCGAGAGGTCGTAGTTCATGCTTCTTGAGAGCAGGAGGGAAGATGAGCTCGGTGTCGGGATTGTACTCGATGAACCCCGGAGGAGTGAATCTTTTGATGGGCTGGTCATTGTTCATCTTGTCCATGCAGCATCCCCCTTCGGGCTTGCCATTCCCATTCTCCATACAGCAGCCTCCCCCACCGTTGGTCTTGGCTTTGCCACACGAATTCTCCTTGCTAAAGGTGTGAGCTGCATCGAGAATGGACCTGTAACCCGTGCATCGACACAAGTTGCCGTCAAAGGCCTCCTCCACCTCATCCGTCGTGGGGGTTGCGTTGTTCCGCAGCAGGGCATACAGGCTCATGACGATGCCGGGCGTACAGAAACCGCACTGGCTTCCGTGGGACTTTGCCACCCGTTCCTGCGTGGGATGGGGCCTCTCCGTGTTGCCGATGCCCTCAATGGTGATGACATGCTTGCCGTCGAGACTTACAAGAGGGGCCAGGCAGGCGTTGACGCTGGCGTGGTAGATTTGCTTCGTCGTAGGGTTGAACTGGCTTACAACGATGGTACAGGCACCGCATCCGCCCTCGCCACAGCCGCTGTTTCGTGGAAGTGTCAGTCACGACGAGAAAAGAGTGCGCGGTGAGAGCAGAGATGGTGAAGGTGGGTTTCCATACAGTTTGGTTCCGGTCAGGCCAATGCCTCTCAGATACTCGAGGACTGTGATTTCGGGGTCAATCTCGTCGAGAACAACTTTGGTTCCGTTTAGGTAGAATCGGAGTGTGTCGTCGAATTTGGCAGTCAGAGACGCCAGCGAGTCCAACTGGCCGTCCCGCTCGGGCGAGATGGCAATGGGCGCCATGGTGAGAAGCGGGTGTAAGGAGCGGGATGACGATGAGGATGAGGATGATGAAGATGATGGTCAGGTCATGACAGGGCGTGACCGAGGAGATGAGGGATGGAGGTGAATGGAATGCAGAACAGGCAACGTGTGTTTGCCCGATACACAGAAAGACTCGTGTCACTCAGACAGCCATGAGCATCTTCTGAAGATGAATCGACATGGAAAGCAAGGAATTCACAAGTCAAAGCATGTATGTGTGCCCAAGGCAATTCTCGACAATGCAAGGCAGGTTAATAATGTTGTAAGAGGTCAAGTGGCGACTCGGCATTTAAGTTGCTGGGCTGCATGTGGCAGAAGGCGGAGGTACCAGCTGGCCCCGAACATGTACCGCGATATCGCCCTCCTGCATGCCCCAGGTTTAGAGCTGCCCAACGGCTCCCCGTATCGTCTACCTCCTCTCCGCAGTATCCACGCACTAGCCGAGCGGGTAAAGCCTACCTGTCAAGTCTGCATCGACCCTAACAAGCAGAGATAAGGCACAAGTTCACCTTAAGGCCAACCAACCAATTTATCAAGCCGAAATACATTCTGTGTGCGACAGAAACCACCATCACCAGGACGTGCGAAAAGCACAACGGACAACTTGATTTGAAATTGTTAAGCACTACCTGACCTCAAAGTTCAGATGCTCGGGCACGTGGCGGAAGTCCGGCTTCCCTTCCCGTCTGATGTTAAGCCGACGCCATCCTTTGATGTACGAAGCTTTAAGTACATACTACAATAAGCATCATCTGCGCTCAATGTCATTGGCTCCCTGCTTGTGCGGGTTGAAAGATGCTGCTGAGGTCCTCCCTTTTTTCAGACAAACACATTTTATATAAGCTTACTTTCTATAGGTGTGTAAGAAAAGTATATCAGTAATAATAATAGCAGCATCTCTCGCTCCCCGGATTGGCCCAGCTGCTTGAAATAGGTAGGTAGTTGAGCAAGTAATTGACTGATGCCCTGAATTGATCATAGAAGCCGTCGGGTACTGTACGAGTATAAAGGCAGAGGAGGCACATGACGAACCTAGATAAACACCTGCAACAACCATCTCACACAAAACACCGAAACAGGGCAATCAATCACGTCCCAACCTCTTCTCCAATCAATGTCAATGCAATCAAATCAATCCGACCGATCGTCCGTCACCCCCTCATGGGTCCCGCCGGGGGGAAAACGGCGCTTCGGCCGGCTCCGCCGCTGAGATGCCGCTCCACCCATCGGCAAGTTCCACACAGCTGGCAAAGGTGCACTGATAATTGAAATCCGATCAGATTGGAGAGATTAATGATGATTACAGTCGTCGGCTTTTTCGAGGACTAATAGCTATTACTATACTCTCATCAAATCGAACAAACGCGGCACGGATTATGGGGTGCTTTAGAGTTTGAGATACCGACTATGTAGGTAAGGGGTAAAGATCACGGCCTGTCATACGGCTACGGCAAAGACGAAATAATCCCGATAGCGGCACAAGGAACAGTAAGGTACTGCTTGAGCTTTTGCATACCTATACTCTCAAGCCTTGTATTGTCTATGTCATTTAGATCAAACTCCTATATCTGTCCATCCCAAAGTCTACTTCATATACTTCTTCAGCCCCCTCAGCCGATTCTTCGCCTCCTCCAAAACAGCATCCTCCTTGCACACTGCAAACCGCAGGTAATCCTCCGCCATGTGCGCATTCTCATCCGTGTAAAACTCCGTCGGCGGGATCGCGGCAACGCCCACCTCCTGAATCAGGAACCACGACAGCTTAAAGTCCCGCGGCCGGCTCGCCACGTGCGGCGGGAAGGGGTAGTCCTCCGGCAGCTGCACCTTGGCCATGTTGACGAGCACAAAGTAGCCGCCCTCGGGCTCCGAATAGGGCAGGCCGAGCTCGTCCCAGACCTCGTTGAAGCGGTCCATCTTGCCCTTCATGTCCCGGATCGCGTCGTCCCAGAAGCCCTCGGCCTCGGCCTTTTCGAAGCCTACGGCGCAGGCCTCCTGCAGGGGCGAGACGGACGAGTAGCAGATGCGCGTGTGGGCGGCGGAAACGTACTTGATGAGATGCTCGGGGCCCATGAGCCAGCCTACAAGATGTCAGGTCAGCATACAGGACTCATTTGTCACAGCGGATATAGAACGTAAATCTTGCAACGCACCTACACGCCAACCCGTGGCGTAAAAGTTCTTGCCCGCAGAGCCGACAGTCAGAGTCAGCCTCTCAATCTCGGGGGACAGCGTCGAAATCCTCGTAAACGGCACGTAAAACAGGCGGTCATACACCTCGTCAGAGAGGATGATGATTTCGTTCTTTACACAGAGGTCGCCAATCTTTTGCAGCTCCTCTCGTGAAAAGACTTTGCCGACGGGGTTGTCTACATGCACACAGGAGATCAGCATGGTGTCATCCAACAGTGTCACGAGGAGCAGACGTACGAGGGGTGTTGAGAACAATCATCTTGGTCTTGGGGGTAATGGCCCTCTCCAGCTCGTCAAAGTCAATGGTCCAGTCGGCTGCCGACGACGTCTTGGTGGCTCCCGTGGCGGGAGGGTGCATGGGCACATAGACAATCTTGCCGCCGGGCATCTCAATGTTGCTAATGTACCTGTCCTCGAGTGAGCATCATGTAACAACATCACAGCAGGAGATTTTGACATACTGGTCGAAAAAGGGCTCAAAGATGATGACCTCGTCGCCCGGCTCGATGAAGGCCATAAACGTACTCAGCATACCTACTTCCCGTTAATTATCAAACCCTAGAACCTCCTGGTTCACCTCCCACATAGCACTTAAGTCCAGGTAAACTCACCCTCATTGGCCCCCGTCGTAATCGTCACCTCGGTATCAGGGTTAATCTTCCTCCCCCAAAACGGCGCATACGCATCCGCAATCGCCTGCTTCAACCTCGGCCGCCCCTTGGTGGGCGAGTACTGGTTGCAGTCCACCCGGTCCAGCGCCTCCTTGGCCGCGTCGAGGATGAACTTGGGCGGGTTGTACCCAAAGAAGCCCTGGCCCATGTTTACAATGGGCTGCTTGGGCGAAGCAGCTGCCGCTTCGTTGACAATGGTCCTGTGTCAGATGTCAGCGCGGGAACTTTTTAACTGCCTCCTCCTACCCAGTCTCATTACAACTGCGCTTATGTATACGCATATGGTAGATATATGGCTACCTATGGATATGCATCTCATACGGGGATTGACTCACCAAACATCCTGCTTCTGCCCGGACACCCTCGCCGCAGGCTTCAACTTCAAACTCCCGTTCATGGCGGAATACGTCCTGGCTCCTCTTCTCGCGATAACCGTAAACGCAACTGAACTGCGAAGAGCGCTAGTAGTAGAAATAACTAAAGGTGATATCCTCAACGCAGAAAAAGACATTTAAGAAGAACAAGTAGAACCACTCGCTTCTCTTTTCTCTTTTTTTTTTTCCTTTTCCAAATTAGCCTCGATGATGCAATCGCAATCGCTACCGCTATCAGACAGAGGACAGCACAAAAGCAAGTAAACAAAGATGGGAGGTCAAGGCGTACGTCAGAAACGGGATACAGAAGTGAGCCTTCTTACGCCCTCGTCGAATGAATCAGAGCGGTTTCTCACAACCGCCTCTTACTTTTTGCAATAAAAAGCGATTGCGACATCGGCTTTTCAATCAATTGCATTGCTAGCCAAAGAAACAGCCCCCAAGATGGCTGACTAAGTGGCCGCTGCGGGGGACTGGGGAAAATCTAGATCTAGACAATGGCGTCAATTCTCGTGAGCAGAGATGCACAAGGCTGATGTTTCAGTCGACAAGGCTGAGAAAAAGCATATTTGAGGCTATCAGGACTGCAGTAATGGGCTATCACGATTTGATAACCAGCTGCTTTCGAACAGGGAGCTTGGAAACAGTTCCTCAACCTATACCCATCTCACGTAATAGTCCCTTGTCCTCCGTAGCGAAATTTAAAGTAAACTCGAGGTCGACAACACCGTGACCTCACCCTAGGGTATCATACCATAAAGACCGAAATTCCAAGACAGAAAGCAAACCAAATTCAACAGCATCCAAGCGACTGACGAAACACTCAAAGCCCTGCCCCAGATGCCATCCATTACCAATGATAGACAGCAGGCGCCTCGACCGGACGGTACTTTTCAGGGGAAGTGAGCCCCAACCCATTTACGCTGGCGGCCATCTTCTCATCCTCGCTCATCCCCTCCATGATCTTGGTTGCCATCTCAAGGCACTTCTCAGCAGTCGGCCGCTCTCTGACTTTCTTGATGAGCATCTTGCTGACAAGTTCGACAAGTGCGTTGCCGGGATTGAGCCTCATCAGCTCCTGCGCATAGTTGGCACATCGCGAAGGGTACTGGAACTTTCCCACATCCGTCTTGTCCTTCTCCGGCTTCTGGCCCATCATCGCCAGCAGTGTAACCCCGAGCGCCCAGATGTCGTCGCTCTTGCCGCTGTGCCGGTTGTAGGCCACCATGTCAGGCGACCAGAAGTCCGACGTGCCGGTTCTCGGGCCCTCATACTTGCCGTGGACCTTGCAGTCACTGCAGTCCCCGAGGGCAACGTTGATCGGATTGTACCGCCGGACGAAGATGTTCCTCGGCTTGATGTCCGCGTGGAAGAATCCGTTGCCGTGCATATAGACGAGAGCATCTGCAATTTGGATGATGGCGGCCACGATGTCTAGCATGCTCATGGGCTCGAAATACCACTCGATGCGCATCTGCAGGGTCCCTTTTGCACACAGCTCCATGATGAGGAGGTTGTTTTCTTCATCCGAGTCTTGCTTATAAAGCTCCATAAACTTTACAATGTTCGGCTGGACGACGCAGAGACATGTCAGCCTACCCTACTTCTGGGGATAGAGAAAGAGAGAGAGAGAGAGAGTGATGACAAACGTGATCCCACTTTCGAAGCCTCTTCGACTCCTTGTACAGCTGCTCCGGCGTCTGCGACTTCTTGCCCGCAAACAGCTTCCCGTCCTCCACCCTCTTCACCTTGATGACGGTCGACCAGCCTCCCTGGCCGATGACCGTCCCTCGGAGATACTTTCCCGGAATCACCTCGGGCACGTTCTCCATCGAGACCGACTCGTCCTCCTTGTTCCAGTGGCCGCAGTCGCGCGGATCGTCCCAGTCGGGGGAGCGGGACCAGGAGTCTCTCGCTTGGGACAGCTCGGACGGGCTGGTCGGGGCTGGTGAAGGCGCTCGAACCTTGCGGGAAGACATCTCGTTTGATGGCGGCAGATTCGGCGTTTCGTGTAGAAATAAAGGGTAAAAGGGAAGAAGAGGTTGTAATGACGTGACAGAATCTATCGACAAAGACAAGATCGAAGAAGCGAGCACACGGAAGATGGATGTGTACGAGAGAAAGGCCGTGTTGATAGAAGGACTTGCACGGGAAATTGTGCGTGTATGTGTGTGTGTGTGTGTGTGTGTGCAGAAGAAGAGATTTAGAAACGAAAAAGAAGGGCAGGAGACGAGGTAGAGGCGGCCTTCATATACCTGCACGAGCTGCAGTGACTCTCGCCCGCCTCAAAGTCTCCCTCAGGTGGCACTGGCCGGCCACAAGGGCTTGCAACTTGCCACGATATGAGTCCAGACTTTGCGCCCTTTTTGCCAGCTGCCTGACATTATTGAACAACTGGCTGGACTTCTGGCCGGTGAGTTGACCTGATCAAGTTTTGAAAGCGTGCGCTGGGCAATGGGCTCTGGAATTGACCTTCACTTGAAGCGGACAATTTCTACAGATGCCAAGAGAAGACGAGAGAGCCATTGCGAGTTGTCCCATGAGAAGGTACTAACCTCATATTACCTTATGTTCGTAACAACTGACGTGCCAAGAGATAGAGTCATGGCGAGATCCATGTCCTCAACCTTGTCGGCGTCAAAGTCAGCTTCCTTATAGATACTTGTTTCACAGAGCCTAGGTAAACCTCGATACGACGCCGCCCGGAGACTTTATACCATTCAAATCAAGAACCCTTATTGTCGTGACTACCCACGAAACTAAGGTACCTTATGTGATAATGCTAATAATACACTTCGTCGTGTCGCCGTGACTCTCCCCTAATAACAAGCGAAGCCGCCACTAATCACTGGCGTCTCTCTCGCCCCTTTAAGGGTAGCGATGCAACTGCCTCTAACTGACCCTCTGAGCCTCTCGCCGGTACTCCTTCTCTCCCCAACGCCAGATGAAAGTTTCAAGACGCGCAAAAAAAGCAGCGAGGACACAGAGGTCCAGAACGATTCCCCCTGGTTCCCATCGACCGTGTCGTAAGACGTAGTTACGTAGACCTTGATAAATCATGGTGTATCTGACCAATAAAAAGAGTCCTCCTCATGGGAGAAAAGCAAAGTTAAAGTGGGAAAAGAGGGAAGAAAATAAAACAAGGGGTTGTACATGCGTAGACAAGTAGAAGGCAGAATTGATTTTGCCGCTGCTTGAAAAGCAGAAAGATTCAAGTATGCCGCCTGGGTTCATCCCACCCTCCTCTCAGCCTGTTCTCTGCCGCTGGGACGCTTTTCTTAGATTCTCCATCATCCGTTCCACGAATTCCATAGACTCGCAGCCCGGAACGTCTGGGAATCCTTCGGGCTCATGCTGGTAAAGCGGCTGGGTAGAACGAGACGGATTGGATTGGTCGTCCTTCATCTGCTGTAAAGTCGTAGACGGTGGCATCGGGGCTGTATATGTTTCCTTGTTTGAACCACTGTCTTGAGTGCTATGATTTGCAGTCCCGTTGGTTGAGGTTGTGGCTTTTTGTAGAGCATCTGCAGGCACCTGGGGCTCAACGGCACCTTGGCCCTGCTGCGTCAAATGAGCTGATTGTGTAGGCTGTGACAGGCTCGGCGTTGCCACTCTAGCTGGTGAAGACGGAGGCACCACCGCAGTCCCTTGGTATGGCATTGCAAACTTTGGGAGCGGCACTGGCGTTGTTGATATCCTGGGAGCTTGTTGGGTTGGCTTCGCCGTGGGCCCGGTGGGGTTTCCCGGTTCTTGAGAAGACGATGTAGAGGATGCCACGGCCGCTTTCGTGTTGGGAGAGGCGGCCGCAGGGCTTGCCTGCCGAAGAGGCGGGTGCTTAGCGGAAGAGGGTGCGGTACCACTGGGGGACGAGGTCATAGCGGCCAGGAAGTTTGCTGGTAGGGGCACTGGGGACTGTTTAGCTGGAACCTGCATTGCGGATTTAGTCGACTTCAACGAAAGACTGACGGCTGCGGGTAAGCCAACCTTGTACGACTTGGGGGCTGGGGTTGGCTTGGGCTTGCTGGGCTGCTGCTGGGTCGTCGGTTGCTGCTGGCCGGGCTGGTGCTGGCTGGGCTGGTGCTGGCTGGGCTGTTTCTGGGAAGGCTGTTGCTGGGAAGGCTGCTGCTGGAACGGCTGCTGCTTGCCAGGTTGTTGCTGGCTGGGCTGTTGCTGGGCCGGCTGTTGCTGGATCAAATTCCTGTACTGTGCTTTGATCGCCGGATGGTACTGGTGGCTGGCAGTTCCGAGGATTGGCGCAGGGAGGCCTGAGTTCGACTGCTGCGGCGCCGGTGGCCCTGTCTGTTGTGCTGCTGAGACCACTGGGCCATGATATGGTCCAGCTGCAGAAGGCTGCGTCTGATACGGCCCGGAGGAGCCGCCTGGGGACATCGCCGTCAGTGATGCCCGCCGGAGAACGTCGTGTCGGTTCGCTAGCAAGTGCGCTCTCAGATCGCCTTCGTAGCCGTTGGTGAACCCTCCCCAGGGCATATAGGGCGTTCGGTATCTGGTTGCCTCCCTGTGGACTCAAGAGTTAGCAGTCATCATCAAACATGTGACGGTTCGAAAGAACTTGCCTGTTGTGGTTAACTTGGAAGAAAGGGTACTTCTGATAAACCGAAGAATGAACCTGCCAAGTGGGCTTGCTGTATTGCTGCGAGTTAAGTGTGGATGGGGCGCCCCGATGGCTTGGGTAGGCTCCTGGAGGTCCTGCCGCCCAGGTTGTCGGGAAAGCTTGTGAATGTGGCTGCGGAGGATGAGGGGGCGGAGGCGGCGGCGGCGCATGAGCTCGAGGCATCTCATTTGGCCCAATAATACGGTCGAACCGCTGAACTGTGTAGGGTTGATACTGCTGGAAGGTGGGAGGTGGAGGAGCCGTGGTTCCTTGGAAAGAGTATGTACCGGGAAGTGAGTGGTTGTATGCCACAGGGGTCCGTGGCTGGTAGACGTATGGCCTCTCCCCGCCCGGACCATTCATCGGCATCGTCATGTGGCCCGCGAAAGCACCCGGGTGATTGTACGGGCCAGATATTCCGTAGGCCCTCTGCTGATATGTTTGCCGCGCAGGCACGGGCTTGGGGGGCTTCGGAAGCGTGTCCAAGAAATTGCCCTTGGGGTTGTGTCGTGGTTTAGTCGGGTCTTCAGTGTACTGCGCTTTGGCGTCGGTCGAGTTCTTCCCGAGATAATACCAGATCTGGTCTTGCTTGCTAAGATCGACCTTGGCCTGCTGCTTAGTGGCGACGTCGTTGGTGTGGAACTCGGCCCAGGTATAGTCTCCCTCGATAAAGGCATCGCCCTTTCGCGGTCTGTCATCGCCCTGATGGCGCTTGGCGTTGAGCTTGTCCTTTGCCTTCTGTGAAGACGGGAGTGGGATGGCATTCACCGACGCCTTGGGTAGGTGATAGTCGGCTGGATCCGGGAGCAGCAGCCATTTCCATTCAACCTCTACTCGGTCGCCATGTGGAAGGACGTCGACAAGTAACATGTGCTCATCCGGTCTGTTCTCCACCACCAAACCGGCGAATATATCGCCCTTGTGATATTGCAGCTGGCAGATGTCTCCCTTCCGAAGGGCCTCGGCGGCCCTCAGGATGCGGGCGTCTTCCTCCAGAGCCTCACCGTCCAGCTTCTTATCACGCTTGGTACGGTGAAAGCGGCAGCTGAACTCAAAGGCCTGCTCTTTGTACTCCGTTCCGTCTTCACCAAAGACGGGAACCTCTTGTTCCTCGGTGAACACTCCCGCGGCTGCAGCACACGTTGCGTGATAGGCTCTCGCGCATTTCTTCTGGGAGCACTGGAAGCAAGCCCCGCGCTTCGAGCGACAGAACAGGCATTTGAGATCCAGACGATCCTTGTGCACGGCGTCAACGTTGGAGACAATCTCTTTTCCATCCACCATGTCGATGTACGTCTCGGGAATGTAGAGCGCGCACAGGCGATGGGCCTTCCTGCCGTCGTCGGTTGGCAAGAATTCCAAATTCGGGACATCGTTGGGGCACAGGCAACAAGGCGGCTCGGCCTTGACTTTGAGCCGCAACCTGATCTTCTTGACCTTGACTTTGCCCCCCTTATCCGACCGGCCACGCTTCCTCTTGCGGCTCGCGTCTTTGAACTTTACAGCGTGGCCCGCAGGAGGAGTCGGCAGACCGGATAGCTCATCGTCATCGTCCTCATCTTCGTCTTCTTCGTCATCCTCCGTCTCTTCGTATTCGGTCTCTTCTCCCCGCAGTTTCCGCTCGATCTCGTAGACGTTGACCCAAACGCTGTCTTGGGCCTGAGCACACTCGCACTTTTTGGCAATCTTGCCCATTTCGAGCCAGGAGTCGAGAGCAAAGTTGACAGCTTCGGCGCAGTTGTAGCCTAGGTTATAGCCGGAATGGTATCCGTAAGGGTAGGTAACGACAAACTCGCCGGGATACGAAACGACCTTGTTGACCTTGATGCCGTAGTTTTGCTGCAAGTGCTGCGGCGAAATGAGGAAAGCCTTGTGTCTGAGAAACTGATCGCAGGCCTTGGCATCGGCGGGCCAAATGCTCTTCATGGCATTCTCGAACTTCCGAGCGTCGGCCTGAGAGATGCTGTACCACTGCTTGGGAGCGCCAAAGTGCAAGTAGTTGATGCTGTAGAGATCGACATCCTCCAGGTGCCACGCAAAGGTCGCTTTCCACATGCCGAGATAGAGGTATGCCGTGTTGACGCCGGGAACCTTTGTACCGAGGACATCCAGAAGGTTTGGCAGCTTGTTCAGATTCCAAATCTCGGTCCTGTCATCGAATAGCGTGCCCATAAGGTCGGCGCCGTACAGCGGCTGTGCATACGTCAGGGTTTTCCAATATACGCGCTCCAGTTCTTCGCATCGCTCAGGTGTGTACTCGGAAATGTCCATCCGGTAGTCGAAATCCTTGAATGCAGCCTCATCAATGACTGCAGAGCCTTCTCGGCGACTGTACTTGCGGCGCGCGGAGATGGACTGGATCTTGGGTTTGGCGGGCCGAACACCACCCATTCTTCGAACGATCGGTTGAGCATCGTCCTCGTCGTCGACCTCGGTGCCCAGCTCCTTCTCGATGGAGTCCACCACTTCATCTTCCGCGCCTTCTGCCTCGACCTTTGGCGAGACAGGCGTCATGGGCCGGCTCTCCTCATTCTTCCTTTGCTTGGCCCTGTTCTTGGGAGGCCGTCCTCTTCCGCGAGTCCTCGGGGTGGTGGTCGTAGTGCTGGCAGGTTTGGGGGCAGCAGGACGCCGCACAGGCTTGGGCTTGTCCGCATTGGCTCGTCTCTCTCCACGCCTGGCGGGAGGCTGATGCTCGCTCTGCTCGCAAAGCTGCCTCCATTGCGGGATGTTGTAGGATCGTCCGTGGAGGATGTTGACTTGGCGGTAAGTGCCGTTGGACCCCATGATGTCCTGCTTGATTGGCTCGCGGACTCGGATCTGCTTTACGAGATCGTCGAGGGGTGGCTGTGCATCCAGCCACTCGGGCGGCGGGATGACCTTGATGATACCAGACTTCATTCCATAGCTATCGACCTTGGTCATCTGTTTGGGCAAGGGTCAGCGGTTAGCGGACAAGAAGATGGACAGACGGAGACGACGAGGACAAAGACAGAGGCAATTGGAGCCCGGGCGGGAGGCGACGTACGAAGCGGCGGAAGTCTCTAAACTGATCCATGGTCGGCCGGAAGACGGGCACGTTGCCAGACGACCAATGGTCCGGGACGACATCGCCAATGTCGTCGAGCTCAGCGCCGAGATCCGGGGGCAGCGTCGGCGCATCCTCGAGCGGCGGCTCGTCGTCCAGGTCGCTGAGCTCCGAGTCGCTCGACTCCGACTTGCCGGCATCGTTGCTATCGGGCGGCGAGTGCAAGAAGGCGGGCTGTTTGGCGGACTCGTCGATGTGGTCGTCGGCCTTTTGCTGCTGCGGCTCCTTCAGCGCCTCGGACGGCTCTGCGATGGCGACGGCTGACATGGCGGGCGAGTTCAGCACGCAGCATGCGGCTGGGCCATCGAGCGGCAAATGGGGACGATAGGCGCGATGCGACCAGGCGGAAGGATTTTCGTAGCCCGTCTCTCTATCTCTTTGATCTTTTTTTCTTGATTAGCCCGGCGGTTTCGCAAGGCGCGCGACGTGCTCGAATCGTACAGAGTCGAGATGCTCTGTGTGGGTGTGCGAGATGCGGTGCTTGTGCTCAAGTGCCAGGTCTGGTGCTTTGGTGCCGTGCGACAAGACAGGGAGTGCGTCCACTGGAACTTGAGCTTGTAGGGGCCAGGTTACGGTGCGGAGAAATTGCGGCTGCCGGAGTGCTCGTAGAGCCTCTTGAGGTGCGATCGCTAAAAGTCGATGGGGACCTTGGCTTGGTCGCTGAATCTTGTACCTTTGCAGTAGGCGTCAGCGGCCAGTGGGCTCACCACTTGCGAGCGTCAGGCCATTCCAAGCGCTGGACGGAGCGAGGTGCAGCGCTATGCATGCACTGAGCAGGGATCTGCCCGAGGCGAACCTGGAAGTTCCAGGTTCCATGGGTTGAGCTCCCGTCGTTTGCGCCTCTGGGCATTCATCGGCTATATTTCTTGTACTTCTTCCTTGCCGCGCAACTCCAGTAATGACCTCTACTACCTTACCTTATGTTCTATTGTTTTACAAGTTCCTTGTTTCTTCTCTCCCTGCTTCCTCCCATCTTGCGCTTGCGCAGCAAAAACCAGATCTCCTTCTTCTTTCCCGTCTCAGTGCACGTGGCTGGCGGCCGCTTTGCCTCCTTCTGATCAGCTGAATCGAAATCGCTTCGCGCCTCTAATGCAAGGGAAAGGCCAAACGCGGCTTAGGCTGTGGATCCGCATCTGCTCCACACAAAACGGAAGAGTTGATGAGATTGAGCGCTTGTGTTGCAGTCAGTCATGCACGATGTCGTCTTGGATACGGAGGCCAGAGCGAATGATGTTCATCATTGGGTTTTCATTGATGGTGGAAGAACGCAATCTTTTGGGGGACTTTATCAGGGTAGGTAGCTCTTTCAGACTTCGTCACGACTCGATATTACCCGATAGTAGGTAGCAAAGCTGTATCGGCGAACCAGGCACAACTGCGGAGTGCGGCATTGAAGGCAAGCAAGGGAGGGAAATGATGGCAAACCGCCACCAGCTGCAGCTTCGCACGGAGTTGCCTTCAAGTTGCCTTAGAGTTGCTGCCTGAGGTTGAGGCACAAAATGCGTTCTACGCTTGTCCAAAAACTAGAGAAGAAAAATCAGAGATTGATAAGATCAAGAATTAGCCGACACGATGCTGATCAGCAAGTGTTCAACATGATGTCGGTCAATCTACCGAGATCCCGGGCCACACCAGTATCTTTCATTCTGCGGGTGATCATATGAGAAAGTATGCCTTAGATTCGTTGGCGCTTCCCAGACAGACACAATGCCGTGATGAGCACCTGTGTATTACTTCAAATAAAAAAGGCTCGGGGCTATGGAAGAGAGAGGCAACACATTGGTTCACCTCCATATTGATACCTACCTTCTGCATAGGTAGGGTACCTAAGGTAGATATGCAACAGGTTCTGTACTGTCTCCGACCTGCTGGTAACCGTCACTCAGCGTTAATCGATGCCTCGACTTCGTCGTAATCCACACATAAGCCGTGCTATCAAAAAGACATGTCGCTCGTCTAATCCACATGAAAGCGACAAGACAAATCAAAGAGGAACCACGGCAAAAAGGACAAAAAATCAGGTTCCAGAGGGAGTCGAACCCTCGCTGGCGGAATCAGAATCCGCAGTCATAACCGTTAGACCATGGAACCGTTTGAAGCGGTGATCCGCTTCCCATGGTGGGCAATGGTAGAGGCTGCCTTATTTCGCTTTATAAAGGCTAGCCTACGGACGAGACCAAGCGGGGTTGTCGCCTGGAGGCTGAACAGCGCCGTCATACGTGATACGAGATGCGCAGATGACACTGTTTGTTCGATGGCTATTTCCAGCCTGAATAGCTGTAAGATCGTTGTCTTAGTCACAGTGATTATCTCCGTAGATTGACAGGTATTATATCATATACATGTAGGTATGGAACAACAAGGGTGGTAATAGTATCCCCGCGCCCATGGACTGTGGATTAATATCACTGGCTTACACCACCTCGCTTGCACACTCACAAAGGAGAAACATGAACACAGATCTTTAAACATGTGATTCTAAATCAATCATCATCACGACATTTTCTTGACATCTATCTTTCCAAGCATTCGATGTAAGAAGCTCTTTGAAACGCCTCCGATTTCATCCAGCATATCGCTGCCCGATTCCGACGTCATCGTCGGCTACTGATACAAAGTACATCTTCCACACCTCCCGAGGCGTCATTGGCGCGTCAAAGTCGAACCTTTCTTCCACAAACGCTCGAGCTTGGCCGCAACCGTCCAAGCAACACCAGCTTCTGCAAGCCACGAGCCGTCAACCCGCGCGCATCCAGCATGGCCGAAGCACGGAGAGGAAGAAACAGCCTCTGGCATTGACTTTGAGCAACGGCTTCCTCTCCTCACTCAACCCGCTTCGACGTCCTGTCACCGGCCCCGCCCCTCCTCGAGACCTCTACCCATGCCCGTCTCAGCGCCCTTTCGAATCCTTCCGTCAGAATGCGCGGGATCAGCCACCCGCCAAAACGGCCACACGAGGCCGCCTGGAGCGCGCTGCGATTCGTTGGTGCCAATGGCTGAGGGTGTCGTGCTTTGCTCCAGCTCTAAGCTTGTTTGGTGCGGAGCTCCAACAGCGGAAAGTAGCTTGATGCGGGCTTGACGAGCTGCTCACAGCCGTGTCTCGCTGCTTTGCTGGGCGACTTGGAGATTCTTACTACACCATTCGATGGGTGGCTGACCAGCTTGGTGGGACGAGATGAGGACTTGAACTGGGTTCTTGGCTCTTCTGGGGCCGGAGTTGACGGCTTCTCTTGACTGGGGGCTTGAATTCAACATGTGGTCTGTTTAATATGAGATGTCCTCGCCTCCATCACCTTTACCGTGAGCGCATAATCTCTGGCCCCAGTAGCACTCTCTTCTCGCCTTGCGTCTTTTCAGCCTTCACTCAGAGCTCTATCCCAGCAGGATTCACTCTCATGATCCATAGGGCACCAGCCTGTAGACAATAGTCCTTTCACACTTCACGACAGGATGGCGTCCTTTTCGGCCCCGAGCCTATGCAGGCTCTCCATCTTGCTAACGATAGCGGTGCTGAGTCTCGGTGTCTTGGCGCAGTCCAATGAGCCTCTCGATACCAAAGTTTGGGCGGTTGTTGCATACATCAATCATGGCGAAAAGACTCCGACTCTGGGGGGCCTAGATAACGTCCTCACGCCCGTGGGAGCCCGGCAAATGTGGAGGCAGGGGAGCGCTTTTCGCAATCGCTACTTGGGCGCTGCCAACTCTACCCTCCTTTCAAACTCTACGGAGAACATGACGATTCAAGGCATAGCCCGAGATGCCATTAGCAACAACCAGCTCACTATCCTTTCGCAGACAGACGAGTGGGTTGCTGGAGGCGCCGTGGCTTTTCTCCAGGGCCTATATCCCCCAACCGAAAGCTCGTTCAACAGCTTTGCTGGAGGCTCGCAGATGGCAGAGGATGTCGTGTCTGGCTCCGACCCAGTCGACTACCCTCTTGGGGGATACCAATATCCCAACATCGAGACTCTATCCGCGTCAGACTCGGCATCAGTAGCGTGAGTCGCTCAGTCCGTGTCTTCCTTATTTGCATTGTGTATGCTGACTTGCTGCTTGACACAAAGCATCCAAGGCACCGTCGGCTGCTGGGCCTGGGACACCAACGTGAATGTCATGAAGCAGACTGATCCCATGGGCCGCTTCAGGTCAACCGAGAGCCTCTACAGATCCCTCTTCGCCACACCTCCCCTCAACGGCACTATACCCAAGGGCGCGATCAACTACTGGAATGCCTACAACATCTACGAGTATGTAAATTACATGAATACTCACAACAAGACAGTCAATTCAGGGTTGGGATTTGCCAACACAACGGTTGGCGTGCTCAAGGCCAACGCTTTCGAACTGGAGCGGGCCATGAACGGAGACAGCCTGAGCGGCGCCCCAAACTTCACTTACAACAACATCACCACCATTGCTGGCCAGACGCTTGGCATGCAGATTGCGAGTTCGCTCAGCGGGGCTACCATTGGGGGTGACGGCAGTAAACTCACCCTGATGTTTGGGTCCTTTGAGCCCATGATTGCCTTCTTCTCCCTCATGGGGCTTTACTCCGAATCCAATCTGCTCTCTGGGCCGTTCTCCACTCTCCCGGAGCCCGGATCGGCCATGATCATCGAGCTGCTCGGTCATCATTCCGGTGATCCCTCCGCACTTCCGGCGCCGCAAGAGTTCATGGTCCGATTCACGTATCGAGCCAATGCCGATGTTGGCGAGCCGTTTTCCGTCTACCCTCTGTCGTCCAACAGCTCCGATAGCCAAGTCATGCCTTTCACGACCTTCCTGGGCCAGCTTCAGCGCTTCTCCCAGGACTCTTCGCAGTGGTGCAGTTCTTGTCGGGCCATTTTTGCATCGTGGTGCGACGCGCGATCTTCACCCTCCATCTCTGACCCTTCCGATCCGTCAAAGAAGTCGTCTCTCAGTGCGCCTGTTGCAGGTGTCGTTGGCGCCATGGTGACTCTGGGTGTAACTGGCCTCCTTGCACTCGCTCTCTACTTCTTCGGAGTCTGCACTTTTAGAAGGCGTACACCAAAGCCCAGCGTGCGCAGCGCTTCCCCGGGTGGCTTCAAGGGAACAGGCAAGATGACCAGTGATGCTGATGTTACGGTTACGAAAGGCGGGACGGCGCACGAAAGGACAGGCAGCTGGGAATTGAAAGACGGGCCGCCAACAGCCAGCGGCGCCGCGGTGATGGAGGGAGAACCGTATCTGCGGCGGTCTGAGGACGATGATGAGATTGCCATGGTGACGGCGGAGCCGGTCAGAATCCGCGAGACCGTCTAGAGTACTTTGATGAGAAGCTGTGAGATTGGGCACCCCTTCATCTCCTTGGTGCTTGATATACCTGTACAGACCGTGCAATGATGACGCGATAGCCAGGGGAAACCTTTTGATAGGGTATATTTTTGTTGTTTCCCTCTTCTTCTTCTACTTCTCTCTCTTCAACATGACTTACCTGCTTCCACCGCATCGGTATGGTGTCTCCCAATCAACAAGGCTTGACTCCCCTCCTGTTCGTGCGCCATCTGTGAGTTATCAACAGGCATCAACGAACCATTCCTAACCCCTCAAAGTCGACAAATCATGTAAGAAATGCAACCATAATCCGCGCCTGAGTGAGTCAAGCGGCATGACATGCAGCTGCAGCAGAGACGCCAGCTGTTGGACGGAATCCCCTCTCCACCTCCGTACATATAGCGCCGCACTACTGATGCCTGCCAGACGATGGATCGCCGCCTCCTGATGGATCATCTCTCGATGCCTCGAGCCAAAACATGCGTCGTCTTCCTCGACAAGCCATTACGTTGACAGAGAACAAGGGCAGAAGCAGTCGATTCGTCCCATTTGCGTTGCGAACTGGGCGTGGCATACGCCTGAGCCTCAGCAGACGCCGTGATTTGGAAGACCCAAGTGTCCTTTACAGCTTCGGCTGGAGTTTGAGGCCACGCGCAACAGCGTCGCAGCTTCATTCTCTCTTCTCACTCCACGCAAAGAAGCCCGTCAAGCGCCGTGGCCCCAGATCCAATAGACAGGCCTTCATGGATCACAACCCCCTGCCCCCTCGTCCCAAGCAGTCCCTCAACATCCCCGAAGACCAGCGATACGTCTACAAGCCCATCAAAGGAACCAAGTCCGTCCGCTTCCTCATCCTACAGCCCGGCTCCGGCTCCGACCCCTTAGTCGGGGGTCTCCAGCTCGGGAGCCTCGACCCAGCAGATGCCGCCGAGCTGCCCCCCTACGAAGCAATCTCCTACGTCTGGGGCACGAGCGACCGGCTTTTCACGCTGCTGTGCGACGGCGCCGTCCTGCCTCTGACGCAGAGCATCCGGGATGCGCTGGTGAGGGTCCGGCTGCCGGACCGGGCACGCCGGCTGTGGGCGGACCAGATATGCATCAACCAGGACGACGTGGCGGAGCGCAGCCAGCAGGTGAAGCTCATGAACGCCGTGTACAAGAACGCGAGCAAGGTGCTCGTGTGGCTGGGGAGGGATGTAGATGGCGTTGCGGCGGACGCGGTGCGGATGGTGCACCATCTAGATGAAGTGTTTAGGGACGACGAGGCGCATGAGGCGTTCAAGATTGCGCATGAGGAGCATCTGGCGATGCAGAGCGCGGAGAGATGGGTTCCTCTGGCGAAGCTGACCAAGTTGCCGTGGGTGAGTATATACGAGGAGATACACCCGTACACCCCCTTTGTGGATACAAGACCCGTTCGTTCTCTATAATCATCAACTGTTGTCTGACACTGAAGACACAAGTTCCACCGGATATGGATCGTCCAAGAGATTGGAACAACAGCCCCGGCGACGCTGTACTGGGGCGACACGGAGATGGACTGGGACACGCTCTCCTTCGTCGCGGGCATCCTCAACGAGCGATACCACCACCTGCGCACGCGCTTCTTCATCGGCTCCTCCAACATCCGGTATCTGCACCAGCGCTTCGTCGAGCCCGCCGAGGCCTACGACCAGTTCCACAACAGGGGCAACTTCGCCTACGAGCTGCACCGAGCACGGCACCTCCTCGCGCAGGACCCGCGCGACCACGTGTACGCCTTCCTGGGCCACTTCTCCCTCACAAAGGGCAGCGAGGAGCTCCGGGCGCTGGTGGCGGACTACTCCAAGAGCGTCGAGGAGGTCTACTTTGACGTCGCGGTGCGGGGGCTCAGGGGCGCGCACGACCTCATCATGCTGTCCGCGACGCACCACAGCAGGCCCAATAATAGGAGGCGCGCGCCGGGGAACGAGCGGGAGCTGGATCTGCCGTCGTGGGTTCCTGACTGGCGAGATCTGCCGATGCACATCCTCGGGTCGCCGGCGGTGCCGCATCGGGCCGCCGGGGACACGAGGCCGGAGCTGAGCATCGACGAGGAGGCGAGGGTGCTTCATATTCGGGGCATCAGGGTGGACGTCGTGGAGCGGCACTCGTGGACGATATACGGGACGGCGTTTCAGGTCCGGCAGGACGATCAGGGGCCAAAGAGGAAGTATTGGAAGCAACAGCAGCAGCAGGGCGGCGGCGATCGTGGGTCTCCTCGATTTCGACCGCAGAGTCACGGGCGGACGCCCAGCAGCGGGAGCAACAGCAGCAGCAACAGCAATCCAGTCCCCGTGGGTAGAGACACGGCGAGAGGCAGCTATCACCAGCATAGCCGAGTCATCCAGCAGCGCCGAAACAGCCAAAGCGACCAATACAACCCCCGGACACATCCCATGGAGGTCCTCTGGAAGCAAATTTGCGGCTTCCAGACGTTTACCCTGTCCCGCATATACCCCCCTTACCTCAAACCCGCCGCGGCCGCCTCATCCCCCTCTCGTACGACGTCAACACCATCTCCTGCCCCTGAGTCGGAGCCGGATCACACCAGATCCGCCTTCTACGCCCTCATCCAGACCCTCACCAACGCCTGCACGGGCATGGACCGCTCGCGGCCCTACTCGTCCGTCTCCCCCAACGAATGGCTCGCCAGCGGAGCAGCTTACCTCGTGCGCTACGCGATCCCTTCCTCGTCGCCATCTCCCTCGCCCCTATTATCGTCCTCTCAGACGTTTCCCTCCTTTCCCACGTTTCAACGCACGACATCCCCTTCACCCTCCTCCAGCCCAAACAATAACATCTCCAACAGTAATGGCAACAGAGGTGACGTCAGAAGCAACAACAGCGGCGGCGGCGGCAACCTCATGTCCGCCTTTTACGAAAAAGCAAACTCCCTCTCCTCATCTTCCTCCTCCGCTGCGCAGACCCCCATCTCCCCGCCATCCACGCCCTCTCCCTCACGGGCGACCCCTTCAAATGGAGCCACGAAGCGACCCTCATCACACGCTACCGCCGCTTCGCAATCACTCGCGGGGGTTACTTTGTGCTTGGGCCGGATGCCCTGCAGGAGGGCGACGTGGTGGTCATTCTGCGCGGAGGGAAGACGCCGTTTTTGCTGCGCGAGGTGTCACGCAACTCGGCTGATGCTGATGATGCTGGTGGTGGTGGGAGCTGGGTTCTTGTGGGAGAGTGTTATGTGCATGGGCTTATGGATGGGGAGGGATGGGTTGGGGAGGAGGATGGGGGGAGGGAGGAGGTGTTTTCGATACGGTAGGGGGATGGATGAGGAATAGGGGGGAGAAGGGTACCTATCTACGAGTAATGTAAAGACGGTTGAAGTGAGCATATGAGAGTAATACTGTGTATAGAAACATGATGGAACTCATGGTGTGGCTTGCGATTTAAAGCAAACAGACATGGCCCCTTTGATCCGATCAGCCATGTTCTTCCCTGGCATGCTTCACGGCTGCTGCCGCTGGCAACGGTGTGCTTTTGACCCAAGGGGCTGCACATGAATGTTATTACTTGGTGTTGCCCTTTCTCGAGCCATCTACATTTGACAGAGCGAGTCTGGTAATATAGCCCTTACTTAATCTCAAACTCCATCATCACATTTGAATGATCCTGAAAGGAGACGTCTACCATTAGGACAAACATCTTACCACCGTTACTCTAGTCACATCGTTGTCAAGCCCAGTCACCAAAGATCGATCAAGCTCATGAGCAGAATAGATAAATAGTGCATTTTTATGTTCACTTCCACTCTAGATCGAATCATACACAAGTAAGAAGAGAGGGCACCTTCAAGCCAATCCCATGAAATATCTGTCGCAATCCCAATATGTCCCAAATGTGGAAAAATCCCAAGAAAGAAGATTCAAAAAAGAAACCCCAACGCGCCGTTGCCGCTACCTGGTCCCTTTGCCCTGTACATGTCGGCCCTGCCCATTGCAAAGGAGGGCCACCGAGAAAAAGATACAAAAGAAAGCAAAAGTCGCAGATTAGAAGGAGCCAGTTCGTATGTATATGTTTTGCTCTTTAGAGGTCCCTGGTCAAGAGCTCTAATCTTGATACTACTGACCCTATGCTGGCGCTGATGCTTTGTACTCGGGCCATGGCGAATGCGGCAGTGTATTCCTCTTCGGTAGCATCGACGAGCTCGATCCTCGACAGCATCTTCTCGGGCTCAATACCGCCAAAGATGTCGACATGGGAGAGGCTTTCAGTGTCCAGGTCGGTAGAAACGGGGCAAGGTGAGGCGGACTCGGAGTGGAAGAGGGCAAACTCGGGATCAGCTTCAAACTCCTCGTCGACGGGTGCAGACTCCGCCTTGGCGACAGGGGCGTTCTCGACCGGTCGCTCAATGGTGGGAACCTCGACCTTGTCGTCGTCAGACTGGAAGGCCTGCTCGACAAAGCTGCACGTCTTGCCCGACAGGATGGAAGACTCGATAGACGAGGGCACCTCCGCGGTCTCGACGACGAACACCTGGGGCTGGTAGAAGGGGTCGACGGCATTGAACATGGAAAAGTCAAGGTTCTGCTCAGGGAGCATGGCCATGCCAATCTGCTGCTGAGAGGCCTGGGCGCCAAACGGGTTGACGTCCTTGACAGCTCGCTGCTCTGGTGACTGTTGGGGTTCCGCCTTGACCTGCGGCTGGGCAGCCACGGATGATTCTGAGCTGAGCTTGTCCAGGAAGCTGGAGAAGGAAGGAGACGCGAGGAGCATGCGAGTCAGGCCAGACAGGCGCTCGTTCTCCTCAAGAAGGGCGCGGTTCTGCGCACGCAAGTCGTTGTTTTCTGTGACTTTACTGGAGACCTCAGCTTCAAGCTGTGTGATGTATTCTGGGACTTGGTTAGTTTTATTGCATTGTGTGGGCAACGCTTGAACATGTGAGAATATCTTACCTTTCCTTCTTGAGCGGAAAGCTCGGGCAGAGACCTTGTTGCGAAGCTGTCTCCGCTCCTTGCTGCTGAGCTTCTTGCCCTCCTCACTGGCCAGGAGGCGCTCGTCCTCGTCCATCTCTTCCTCGTCCTTCTTGGCCTTGGCCAGGTGGGCCGAGGGCGTGGAGCTGTCGGATGGCGGAGACGCAGGCTGGGCCCGCATCTTCTGAAGAAGCTGGCTGATCTTCTGCTCGACGATGGGGTCCGTCTTTGGCGGCACCTTGGCGCGAGGCTTCTGCTGGGCGGGCTGACCGGGCTGGCGCTGCACCTGCTGCTGCTGCATCATGTGCTGCTGCTGCCTCTGCTGGGCATGGGCCTTGGCCATGGCAGCCTGAGAGTGTGCGCCGGGCCACAGACGACCGACGGTGCTCGTCTGGCTTGTGGAAGAGGGAGAGACGTTGGATGAGCCCTGCTCAATGTTGCTGGGGTTGATGGTCGCAAAGAGCTGGGTGTTGGGCGGCGACGCAAAGTCCAGCGCCTCGGAGGGCCCCATGGTGCTCTGCGAAGGCGACACGTTGAAGTCGAACATTTCGCTCTCGTTGGTGAGGAAATCGAGGCTTCCGAAGTCTTGGTATCCGAGGTTGCCCGACTCGTTGACGGCCATGGTGTTGGCGATGGCGCCAGGCACGAAGCCCGTCTGCTGGCGGTACATGTCGTAGTTGTGACTCGGTCCGCTCAGGCTCTGGGTCGTCATCACGCTGGGCGTCGTGACGGCAGCAGTGACTGGGCTGGCGAAGATGGGCTTGGACGAGGATGATGGCGACATGGACGGCGACAGCGAGGGCGAGCCAAAGCTGGGCATGCCATCGTACGCGGACAGGTCGAGTAGAGAATCGAGATCAACGTTGTTGTCCGACATGATGGCGGATGAGCCGGCGGAAGCGCGGTCGTGTTCGGCTCGAGGCGACGGAGAGAATTCGCTGGTTTTAGCAGATGATGTGAAAGATGGAAGCGCCCTTCATGCAAATGATGGAATGAGAGACGCTGGTTGATGACAAGACGTAGATACAGGGAGAATGTGGGAGGGAAATTCACAAGAGAGTCCAGGTGTCGGACGATGGATTGGATGGAGCAGATTTGGGGGAGAGGCGATATTATGGATGGTCGGGCGGTGCTGGTGCCTCGAGGTTGGGGATCAATGTTCGGCCGGGGCGCCTCGCTAGCGCTCCCTGCTACAGCACAGCACAGCACAGCACTTGTTCCAGCAGGCACAGGCGAGGCACAGGCGCTGGCTCAGGCCCGTCCGCCGCCTGAAAGAAGCCCTCCCAGCACTGGAGCACAGCTGGGGCGGACTTAGGGGATACGCGGAGGCCCCCCTGGCGGCTGGCAGTGCAGGGATACGGCGGGGGTGCGGGCAGTGGACGCGTAAGCCTTTGTGTCCCTGGGCATTTAATGCAGTGAGCGGCCACCACGGCGCAACCACTAGGCGCAGGCCTTTGGCCGCTTTGGGCCCAAGTGCGCGATGGATCTTTTGCAGCCTCTGCACCTCTGCTTGCTTCTGCTCCTCTTCTGACACCCGCAAACCCGCTCCTTGGCCTGGGCGATGACGACGCCTGCCTGCCCTGCCGCGGTCCACTCGCTGCTGCTCCGGCCACTCCCCGTCTCGCTGCTCTCGACGCCCGCGACCTCATTCCTGATAAAGCCATGTCCGGCCCGGGTGCACCAACCGAACGGCCAGCGAAGAGGCTCGCGGATTCGCAGGGCTGACGAAACGAACCGACGAAGCAGCCACGACGCCAGAGCGAGCGCGCGCCATGGGAGGAACGTGAAGCTCTCAATCACGACAGAATGATGGCAGTGGTTGTGATGCTATTACTATCTGTCTATCCAATACCAGCTGAACGGAAGCGAAAAGAACGAACCCGCAGCGCTGGATATGGCTGATCTAGCTGATCCATCCTCCGCGTTCCATATCCAAACCGGTCCAAGGCCATGAAGTCTACACATGGTCACCCACGTGCAAATTGCTCCATCTCCGGCTCCGTGGCTGCATCGCATCTACTTGCAACTCTGACCCCTCGCCATCCCTTATAAAGCCCAACGGGCCGTAATAGAACCATCGCAGCGTTAAGGTTTCCTTATAATCGCACGAGCAACTCACTTGTTCCGCTCTTTCGGGTTGCTCAAATGCCCGACGGTGCGTAATCATTCCTGGAGGAGGCTAGCACACATCCAGGGCTCTACTTTGACGGTACATCATCTCCCTCCAGCTGCCATTAGTATCTCCCCAAGATTCCCATTGTACCGTCCAGGTCTCCCTCAATACTTGGCAGACCGTCTCCCCACCGGTCTGGTGGCTGTGCAGCCCTTTTCCCATCTTTCAACCATCTGGTGTTAGCATTCGCACCAGCACCAAGATCGTGATACTAGATAGACTCCTCGGTCTCCGAGCTGCTGAGTCAGGCGAGCCTCACGTGATTCTGTCGCTCTCGTTCTCGCCAACTCGTCCGACGCTCGTTGGTCGAGATTGACGGCGGTGGCAGTGTTTCACCGCGAGCTTCTGTTTATTGGCTCGCAATCATCCCCGGCGAGGCGATTCGCTGCTCCCCTGATTGGCTTATGCCGGCCATTTTCCCCTTCTGCGAGAACTCGTCTCCTGTCGAGCATTGCCTGGCTGGTTTCCCTGAAGCGAGCCGAGTCGTGGCTCCATTCGATTGCGAAACAAGATCTGCTCAAACATGCTCGCCTGTCTCATCATGAGAGCTTATTAGTAGCTGAAGAGCCACTGATGTCGATTTCTGAGCTGTCCAACCAAGATCAATCGCTGGTGTCACCCTGAGGCAGCACCTCGTCACAATGCCAAGGCCTGGCCCAGTCGAAGCAATTTCTCCCACCGCTCAGCTTCCAGGTTTCGACTGTGGCTGAGGTCGATGCCCACGTAACGACTTCCAGACCGAACCAAGCATCGCATGTAGATTCATACCAAGCACCATCAGGCACTCCGCATCGATGGCTTAGTCTCCCATCCTGCCACCGTCTGCATCCTTCTCTTGGCTCTCCGTGCTTGAGATGCCGTCTAGCCGGCTGGGTAGCGGCTGAGTCGGCAGCGAGCTCACTGCTTCTGCAGTTCTCAGTGGGCGGAGTGCTTCGTTTGCAGTGCGAAGCAGACGGGTTTCTCGAATCGCGCTCGTCAAATCAATGAGTGAATGCCTGGCCGCTGTTGCTGTGTTGAGCATGTTTCAATGTCAAAGCCATGATGCGGCATTCCTCTGGCTACCTGTCCAGCTGAAACTGTCTAAGGCTCTTCCAAGGCTATGCCGCATAACACGTTGTAATGCTTCTATTTTTGACTCCCATGTTATTATCATGCACTTTTACGAACAAGGAATGCTTCACAGTGTCTGATTGTGATGCAGACTGGCGAGCCGTTTTCTCGAAGGGCGATGTGGTTCCGCCGAGACCGTGGAGCAGCGTTGGTTTCATGGTAGAGCTGTTTGTTTGGCCATCAAAGCAGGCCGTCCACTGCCCTTCGCCGTTGCATCTCCATACCTATCCGCTGAGTCCGTTCCTCGAAGCGTTTCGCCTCCAGTTAAGGATAGACTGTACTTCCCTCACTGCTGATCCAATCATTCCTCGGCTGGTTGTTCCGTGGCTGTGCCAATCCCTAGTGATGTGCGGATCATTCAGCCAAATATTTGCCTCTGACATAACCATCCACAGCTTGCACAAGGACCGAGAGGCCGGCGCCTTGAATCGTTATCCCTTTTGGGAAATGACTTGACTGGCGAGCAATGTTGTGTTAATATACCTACATACTGTCAAGACTGTGCATATGTAGAATCATTACTGCGATTCATCCATGTCCCACTCAATCCCCTGATTTGCATCCAACTCCCATCAGATCGTCTTCCATATTATGCGTCAATAACCCTCAAAGTGAATCAACTGTTTCCTGCAGCTGCCTCAGCAATAATAAGCCTGCGGCGTCTCATTCACTCAAGGCCCTCCTTCCATCTCCCGACTTGCCGCCTGCTCGCCTCTTGCCCCGCCGCTTATGCGAACGCTCGTCGGAAAGGGAAATATCATTGTTCCAGCGCTTCACGTGATTATGTAATGAACTGCATCAAGGTGCCCAAAATCATGAGAGAGTCTCGCGTCAAAACTGCCACTGGATCACGCATTTTGCCAGCTTCCAGCGCCTCGTCAGTCGAAGCCCAACCAGCTTCAGGCCAGAGCATCTGAACGCGGCTGCTCCAGTATTGTCCCAGCCCGCCTCTCGCTCGCTGGTATCGGGCAACCTCGACAGAGACGAAAGATCAGCCATTCAGGCTCTTCTCGTCCAGCCGCGCCGGACCCACGCTTCTGTCCTTGATTTGTTTCCTTGCATTGCATTTTCCTGAGCCAAAAAGGACGCCTCTCGCTACTACAGTAGCCCTGTTGAGCGAGACTTGCATGCAGGATCTCGTCGGCTCTTGAATGCAACATTGAGCGCGTGTCGAGCCGATGAACTGTGCCTCTCTGTCATGCTAACCCTGCTCCCGATATCCTGGATGAACGTCGTGTCATGATATGCTCGTCTGATAGCCGCTCAACATGGGAAGAACACGACGAGCCCTGGTCCCAGGGGCCGCCTCTGGACCCAAGGAGCGGCACAAGAGATCGCAGAGATCCCAGTATCGTGATCCCTACTCGCCGCCTCGTGATAGATTTGTCGCCAAGCCGCCAATACCAAAGTCCAAGCACCACTCTTACTTCGAGCTAGTTGAGAACAAGGAGAAGAAGAAGAAGCTCGAGTATCAGGTACGCCGACGTTTGGGATGCCACGGATTCAGAGCCATCTCCTCGCTGTTGATCCTGGCGGAAAGATGCTCACCCGCCATCTCAGGTCACAACGGAAAGCACCCCGCCACCGGGATTCGAATTTGTCCCCATCGGCAATCCCGAGCTGACGGCAGCCTGCAAGGAGATATCCCGCGAGAAGGATGCCATGATCTTTATTGTTTCGGTGTGTCGGAACCCTTCGGTCGTGTCTTGATGGAGTTCGTGTTCTAACTATGGGTATCTTAGAATGCCAAATGTTCTGATGGAAATGTTCTTGCCCACCAGATGCATCGAATAGGCCATCATATCAGGCAAGTCATTGTTGAGGAGGCCAAGGCAAGCATTGGCGATATGCCTCACCGTCTTGGCCCGGTAACAGATGCAGGGCCTGAGCCCATCCCCAAGTCCCAGGCGGTCTATCACGCTCAGGTTGATGCCGCCATCAGAGACTTGTTTCCGCGGGTTCCCAATACTGACCGTCAGATGATAATCGAGCATTCTTTCACTCGGGTTTGTCTCTTCTCCTTGCTCCCCCCCTCTCCCCACACGAATTACAAAGGACTATGGGCGAACAATGACGTCTTTCCTTAGGGATCAAACGATCGGTCCGAAAAAAGCCTTGTTGGCTTTTCTCAGAACTTGACCCTTTCTCGCAGGGTTCAGCTGGCAGTTCTTGCCCACATCAGGCATGTTCATACGCGGTATGACGCGCTGTTGAAAGAGACAACCTGGCAGAACGCCCGGAAAACTGTAGAGTCGCTGTGTCTCGACATCCTCGTCAAGTGGCGGGGAGATGAGGAAACCGGTCGCGACCAGCTGGACGAGATCTTGCGTGAGGTGGTAGTCATCTCTGATTCCGAGGACGACGACAATGAAGAAGATGAAGACGAAGACGAGGAGTCGACCGATTTGACGTCGGATGAAGATGCTGCTGACGATGCCGGGCTCACACCCATGCCCGAGTATCGGCCAGCACAGCCGTTGCGTCGTCCCATGGATCAGCCGGATCGCTCCCCTCCCAGGTCGCCCATGCGAGATACCGCTCCGGTGTTTTCTTGTCCTCCCAGCGTGGTGGAATCGAGGCACACGGACCGTTGTCACAGAGAGGATAGAAGAGCCCAGCGGGGTTTCAGAAGATACCGCGCGTGGGAAGAGGCGATTAGACGTAATCGAGGGGAAACGCCATTGGTTGAGCGACCCTCTCCGGATGTCGCTATTGGTGGTGCCGCATATCAACCATCCAAGCCCAATGGGCCTCCTTATGACGCTCATGTCCGGCTGTATGACAACGCAGGTCCAATGGTTCATCCCGGTGGAGCCCCTGGAGCTTCCACAAGCTTGAATGGCCATGGGATTCAGCAGCCATTCTACGAGGTGTCCTCTTCCATGGTCTCGTCACCCTACCGTGGTCAGCCCCTCGATGCCCGGTCCTCACATGAAAAGGTAATGTCTGTCGTTCCATTCCCCAGCAGCACGTCTTCCCGCGAGCCGGCCTCTTTGGCCTCCGGTCAATTTCAAGACGTGTTGGTGCGCTCCATCGAGCCCGCATCCCCGAGCGTGCAGTCTACATACGTACGCACCTTACCTCCCCGGAGTCAGATGGCTGTCGGTACTTATGCACCACCGGCCACACCCACAGTCGGCTTTCGACATGCTCCCAAGCTTGTTCCGTATCCAGGAGAAGGAAAGCAAGCCATGGACTTCCCCTTTGCTACGCGTGCAACTGCCAGCTCTATCAGGCCGCAAATTGCCATGGACGTCGATGCGGCACCCAGTAGAGAATCCGTCCATTCGCACGATATTCGCGGTCATATATACCCGTCTTCCACTGACTATGGAGTACAGCCAGCATCATCTCCGTATCATTCGGTATCTGGCAACTCAGGGTCAAGTTCTACCAGGCTTCCGGAGTCGCGCAGGATTGTTCTCAACGCAACCCGCCCTGGAGAGCGGTCAAACCCCATCCTTATGGAGGATAGGGGCGGATACTATGAGAGGATCAATCATCTACCGGAGCGCAGCTCGCGCATTCAACTGCGAGCCAGCCATCCGTCCCAGCCACAAGCACAAGCTGAGGCCCAGGGTATCATGAGGCCTCCCACGACGATGCTCTCCTGGGGAGAACGCATGAGGCAGAGAGGCGAACGCCGCGGCGTCGCAGAAATTGAGATTGATGCTCGACTTGACCCCCGCTCCCGTCCGCCCAACGCACCGCATGCACCCATGCCTTACCCCTATCCTCCCCGCGACTACCATGAGGCACCGAGGTTCGAACCGCTGGAGAGGGAGTCGGACTATAGAGTTCCACCGGTCCGGCAAGTGCCCGGCGAACAGTATCCTCCACAACCACCTGAGGGCTACTGGGTCATGTAAGTCATCAAGCACTATGCGTTGCTTTGCCTAGATACTAATTTACTTCAGACGGCAATATGGCGACCGGCAAGCCCCGCGACCTCAACTAGAGCCCGTCTATCGGCCTGTTAGCTCACGCCCCTTTGGGGTAGATGAACGATTCGAGGCCAGACGAGAAAGCCGGAACTTGGGTCACCCAACGTCGAACGTAATCGTTATCGACTAGATCATGTTGATTTTTCCCCAGCCCTTGGACGGCATGTCAGCTCGCCCTCTGTTCTTTTTCCTCATTGTATGAGATTTTGAGCACCGAGCATTACGCAGCATCTGATGACGAAGAGCACGCTGAAAGAGAAAGACAAACTCTCTTGTTCTCTTCTTGTTCCTTTTTCGCATTCGGGATAGGAAAAGAAAGGCATGGAAAGGAGGGATTCTGCTTGATGGAAGTTTTGTTATTATACCCCAACGATGTTCTTTGGCCGCATCTGGCCATGGAGAAGCATCGCGTTAGATACCCAGAGGGAGGGAGAGCCGTCGGTCATTGTTTGTGTATTCTGCCATTGTTTGTTTGAAGCGCCAGATGGCCTAGGACAAGCTTGTCGAGTGTGTATGGACATGCAACGAGTCAATGATGCATTCTTCGCTAAAGAAAGGCTTGTGTCGCAAGACGAGAACTGATGACTACCCAACTCCTAGAGTTGGTTTGAACAAGGCACTTATGTCTCAATGTTACATTATGAGCAAGCATACGAACAAACAAAGATGTATTTTCTAAAGAATAAACGCAAAGGTACCATGCAGCCCACATTTGCTCACAGAAAAGTGAAGTCGTAGCTCCCTCCTTTGAGGTTCCGTGGGTATCCATAACATGCATACAATGGCTACTACGTCAACCCCATTCATGCCATGTGTTACCATTTTTACTCCTCCAACCGAGAGCAAAATCCCCTTATATTCTTTCATTCCTCCCACGAAAGCAACTTAGTTCCGGCCCCCCCTTTTCCCCTTGCCCACTCCCGCGCCCATCGGCGGGCCATGTCTCTTCTCCGTGCCGAGTCCCCTCCGACCAGCCGCGATGCCGCCCTTGCCGCTCCTCGCGCCGCCTCCTCCTCCAAAGGAGTTTCCTCCGCGGCCTCCTCCCCTTCCGCCACGCATCGGGCCGCCTCGTCCGTTTCCGGCACGGCCTCGGCCAGCGCGGTCACGGCCGGGGCTGATGCCGTTCTTGACGGCCACGGCGGTGTCGTCGTCCATCTCGTCGCCATCATCGCCGTCCTTGGAGCGCCTGTTGGAAAACTTGAGCTTGCCGCCGCGGCCGCGCTTGCCGGCGTCGCGGCCCTTGATGGCGGCGACGTACGCGCCGACGCCCGAGTCCTCGCCGCCGCCGGCACCGGCGGGCTGGTCGACGTCCATGCCGTCTTCGTCGTCGCTGTCCTTGCCGAGGATGAGCTTGCCGTCAAGGTCCGTCTTGGCTTTTGTCTTTTGGGGCTTGCGCAGCTTGACGGGCTTGGTGGTTGATATCCTGGCGAGGGCCTTCTTGTCGAGGAGGTCGAGGGGCTCGTCGTCGTCTTCGACAATGTACGTCTTGCCGCCCTTTTGGGCCTTCTTCCTCGGCTTCTGGGCCTCGTTCTCGTCGTCCGAACCCGCCCCGGAGTCGTCCGAGTCGCTGCTGTACAGGGCGCGGTCGTACTCGTTCTCGTACTGCCGCTTGCCGTCGTCCTCCTCGTCGTCGTCGCTGGCGTCGTCGTCGTGGGCGCCCTTGGAGGCGTCCTTCTTTCTCTTGGCGCGCTCCTTGGTCTTGCGGATGTTGGCGAGGAGTTTCCTGTCGGACTCGGGGCAGCTCTTGTTGACCGCGTCGAAGCCGAAGCGGCGGACCATGCGCTCGAGGATGTGCTTGACCTTTGCCTTGAAGTGGCCCTTGTGCTCGTTGCTCCAGATGATGAGGTTGGGCACGAGCGTGTCCAGGCGCGGCATCATCAGCTCGACCGGCAGGCTGATGACGCAGACCTTGACGAAGCCCAGGCAGCTCTTGACGATCTCGCGGTTGTTCGACGTCAGGAAGAGGTCCATGGTCTGCACCAGGTCGGACAGGGTCGCGTCGCTCAGCGACGACCGGAACTCGTAGAGGAGGCGGCTGATGGCGGTGACGGAGGCGGAGATCATGTGCGGCGTGCTTCCCGCCAGACCGGCGCTCACCATGGTGAAGAACTCCTCGATGCTGGCCGTGGCGGGCGGGGCGTCGCTGGGCATGTGAGGCACCTTGCTGTTGTCGATGACGGCGCCGTTGGCGGCGGCCATCTTGTGGCCCATTTGTACCAGGAGGTCGTATGCGCTTTCACGCGCTCGCTCGTTGTTCTCCTTGCAGCAGATGACGATCTCACTCAGCACAGAGGGGATGAAGTGAAGACAGTCGTCGGGGATAAAGGGCAACAGCGCAGCAATGGCAGCGATTCGCTCACGTCGGGCCGGGGCGGACACCTTGTCCGAGCTGGAGAGGATGAGGGTCTGCAACTCGGCATTGCGCTCTTTCAGAGCAGCCTTGCCGAGCTCGGAAGTTGCCAGCCGGGGAATCAGCTTGTAAGCCTTCTTCTGCAGCTGCGGCTCTTCTTCTCTGTTGATGATGACTGTGGCAATCTCAAACAGAGCAGCAAAGCTCTCGCGGGGGAGGTACGCCGAGATGGTGATGACGAGGTCCATGAGAGTCTGTGCGGTGGATGGCATGTGGTCCTGGGACTTTTGCCCCTGAGCCTTCTTCTCCGGGGCCGGAGCATTCTGGAGCTCTCCAGCGAGCATCTGGCTGACACGGTCAAACGTCGCCATAAGCTCCTGGTTGGGGGTGATGCTGAGGAAAGCATTCACCGTCTGGAGAATGGGGCCTCGGCTCTGAGGCAGGGTCTGGGTGTAGACGTTGAACAGGACAGCGAGCATGTTGCCGGCAAACTGACCGAGATAAGCCAGGTTCTTGCGAGCGGCGTCCTTGGTCACCCGGCTCTGCAGAAGGAGATCATCTCCCTCCTCCTCGATGTTTGCAATAGCCTGGTTGGATTCAATCAAGGTCCTCAGTGCTCTGCAGATATCCAGCCTCAAGTCGACTTGCTTGTAGAGAAGGTTAGCCAGAATCTCAGCGAACGCCTGGTCGAAAGACTCCATCAGATCGAGGGGCAAGTCGCAGTAACCCGGCAGAGTAGACCAGATTTGCTGCACTAACGTCTCGTAGATCTTGATCTCCATCGTCTTCTCGGCCTCGCCATGGTCCAAGACCTTTTGGAACATGACTTCACTGAGAGGCACCATCTCACTCTTAAAGTGGGCCAGGTTCGTGTTGCTGGTGTAGTCTCGCAGGATCGGGAACAGCCATGCTCGTCCAGCCTGACCCTTGACCGGCTTGATAATGTTGAGCGGGAGAATGGAGAGGACTGCCTCGGGGCCCATGGCTCGAACGGCCTGGCCCAGAACCTCATCCGCTTCCTTCTTGTTCCGGAAAGACGGGTTTTCCCGAATTTCTCCGATGGTACGGGTGACGTTGAGCATGATTGGGTTTGCCCTCCATCGCAGGGCCGTGAAGATGGCCTCCAGCACGTTGAAGGTTTGCAGCCAAGCGGCTTGATACTGAACGCTGAGCAGGGACTCGGCGGCTTTGGCAATCTTGTCCAGGACCTTCTCATCGTATATTGAAGGCTCAACGATCACACGCGGCGGGATGCAGTTCGCCATAAATGACACCAAACACTCGGAAGCTGAGATGCGAATGTTCTCAGAGTCCGACTGAAGAAACTGTGCCACCATGGTGAAGAGCTCCGGGAGGTTCTGGAAAGTCTCGTCGGGTTCGACCTGTGCCGACACATCGTATCCTCGAGAGAGGATCGCAAGCCACGGAGGGACAAGTTGGGTATCGTTCGCAGCCGGCCGCAGCTCGGAAATGATTTCCATCAGGCGAGGAAGCTTTGCTGAAGTGAGTTCGTCCGTCATTCCCTCAAAGATCAACTCGAAAATCTCAAAGGCCGCCATGGTCATGTACTCGTTGCCCGTCTTGGCGATGTTGAGAAGCAGCTCGCAGAGAGACTCGATTTTGGTGCTCGGCCAGCCACCGCTCGCGGAGGCAACCGTCTTGATCAGCTGAAGCGCGTGGATCAATGCCGGGTCGTGTGTCGTGCTGGGCGCCTTCTTGCCCTTTCGTGCCTGCACAGCCTGGGCGGCCAGGTCCTCCAGGTTCTTCAGCGCGGTGTGGGCGCACATGTCGGCGGCTGGGTGGTCCAGAGAGGGGCTTGGTGGTGGGTTTTTGAGGACTTTCTTGAGTGCATCTTGAGCTCGTCTTCGCACCTTGGGCCGCTGATCCAGGGCCAAGTTCAGCAGGCCAGCAACAGCACGTCGTGGTCCGATCTGGGTGACAGACAACTCCCAAGAAGCGGCATCCTGAGCCAAAAGAAGAGACTCCAGGCATCCAATGGAGGTTCTGAGAAGAATTGGTTCCGCATCCTGCGCCAACAGAACAGGCGCAAGCAGCGTAAGAATCTGGGTAAACTTGGATCGAAGCAGGGCTTGCGGAGCGAACGGGGTGACCACGTCGAGAAGATACACCACGGGAGTGGCTAGTTCGATGTTGACGCTGCCGTTGTTCTCTGCCTGCTGAAGAAGCGCGAGTAGAGCCGCAAAGTATCCGGTGGGAGTCGGAGGCGTGTTCTGCTCTTTCAACGTTGATTCGACCGCCTGCAGGACAACGACAGTCTACCGCACGAATGTCAGCAATCCAAACGACTAGAGAGAGACTGTGTAAGTCGAGACAGATTCATGAAAGCTTTCTTACCTTCTGCTGACTCTGAAGGCCCGGGGACTTGATCTTGTCCAGCTTCTCAGCCAGAGTCGGGGTCGGAGTCGCCATCTTTGCTGTCGGTGATCGTCCAAACCTCTAGGCGTGAGCAGAAACCGTCCGCATCGCCGGCTGCAAAAATTCGAGGCAATGCAGAAGCCGAAGCGCAAAAGCACAAAAAATTCCTTATCGCGGTCTCCGCCGACCGATAACGATAACCCGATAAGCTACAGAAATATCGTCTGTGGCTTGCGGGTCAAGTGGAGCTGTGGCTGAGGGCTCCGTTATGCCAATATCCAGTACTTGGACGGGACCTCGCCATTACTGTATCCGAGCTGTCGACGTATGTACCTGCGCGCCCCTCCAAGCCTCGCTCCAAGCTGAAGTCATTGGTTCGCCAGCTCCCAAAGTTGTTCGACTTCCCGCTCCGGACCACCGACTTCGCAGCCTCGGGCGAGGAACCATGACGTTCCTCATTCTCGTGATCGGGGACCTGCACATCCCGGACAGGGCGCTGGACATTCCCGCAAAGGTACGCCAGACTATCAAATGGGGAGCTATGACCTCTACCCTAGAGGACGGACGAAGAGAGGGACTGTGTTGTCACCGGGCTGGTTTTGGCTGACTTGCTTTGCTTGGATGGTTTGTAGTTCAAGAAGCTGCTCGCGCCGGGCAAGATTGGCCAGACGCTGTGTCTCGGCAACCTCACCGACAAGCACACCTACGAATACCTCCGCTCCCTGTCGCCGGACCTCAAGATCGTCAAGGGCCGTACCGATGTCGAAGCCACGTCCCTCCCCCTGACGCAGGTCGTCACCCACGGCGGCATCCGCATCGGCTTCCTCGAGGGCTTCACCCTCGTCTCCAACGAGCCCGACCTGCTGCTCGCCGAGGCGAACCGGCTGGACGTTGACGTCCTGTGCTGGGGCGGCACCCACCGTTTCGATGCCTTCGAGTACATGGACAAGTTCTTTGTCAACCCGGGGAGCGCCACGGGGGCGTTTCTGCCGGGGGCGAGCTTGAACGCGGAGCCTCCGACGCCGAGTTTCTGCTTGATGGATGTGAGATATGCCGTTGTCTTTATGGACTTCCTGCTGGCAGTGGTACTTACTTTGTTACAGGTCCAGGGCATTTCATTGACGCTCTATGTTTACCAATTGAGGACGGATGAGAAAGGCAACGAGAATGTGGCAGTGGAGAAGGTCACTTATACAAAGCCCGTGGAGCCGGCGACGGGCTCATCATGACATACATGAGTCGGAATAGACAAGAGTATCGCGCAGCTATATCGAAGTCTCGGTGATTAGCAACGGCAGAGGCGAAAACGAAGCCACCGCCCTTGCCGACCCAATCGCATGAAAGACTTTGGCGCTTGTTGGTGTACAGGCACAGAACTTCCAAGAGATGGGCACGAAACGAGAGGAAGCTCTCAACTAAGCCTGGGGTGGGAACTCTCCCTATCAGCTGGACAAGGGACATGTTACAAGATGCTCAAGGCAACAGAGGCCCATAACGATAAATCCAATATCATTCAATAATCGCCATCGCTTGGTATCTCGAGCATGAAACAAGATTCAAGTTCGCCTAGTAATGTTTCCCAAAACGACCGTCGTGCTAATCCAGAAACGCCCACACATATCCGTTGCCTAAAACACCATGTTGGTCGCCCCTTTGCTCCTTGTTCGCCTTCAGACGGTCATCATATCATCATGCTTCTCCGTCTGGAGCTTATCCTCTCTCTGGCTGATAACCCGTCTTCATAATCATCATCGGCAGCCAGGGAAGACTGCCTTGACGTTGTGGTCCGTCTTCGACCTCGCTTCTTCGGCTCTTTGACTTCTTCCTTCTCGGGTGGGGGCGGTGGTGACTCGCTCGTAAACTCATATACATCGCCCTCTGCCAAACTACTGCTGTCAAGACTGATGCTGGTATCCTTGGTGCTCTCAGAGGAGTCCACGTCCATCAGGCTGCCGCTCGTTATCCCCAGTGCTTTCGGTGCTATGCTTGACGAGCGTTTGCGCCGCTCAGTAACAAGGCTGCCTAGGAAGATGTCTGTATTCAGATCCTTGGCCGCCAACGGGCTGGCTGGGTGGTTGTCCGCTTCCGCCACTCCAGCGATGTCGGAGATGGACGTCTCTCGTCTGCTCTTGGCCGACTCAGGCACGGCGGCATCGAAGTTGCTGACGCGTCGAGCATATTTGCCTTCTCCTGTCACGGCATCGAATAACTCCTTAGTAGGCCGCCGCATCTTGGCTCTCAGGTTGGGCTCGGTATAGCTGATAGTCGTCCGATTCCGCCTGCTAGGCCGGGATGTTTCCCCGTTGGACGAGATATCAGCAGGAGGAGGGGTGTCTCCAACACGAGATGCGTCCGGCCCTTCAGTGGCCACTGGAGAACTCGGCAGCAACAGCGCGGGTTCTCTGATAGGCGCTGCCAAGTCACACATCTCAACCGTCGTCTCTTGAGGCTCGATAGTAAGAACAGGAACGGCTTCGGTCGTAGTGGGCAAGGGGTTCTTCGGTTTTAGCCTTGGTCGACCGACTGGCGCCTTCGGTTTCACTGCATGGAGTTTTGCCGTTGCTATCTCATCGCCCACTGAGGGCTTCGTCTTCAGAAGTTTCTTTGGGGAGTTGATGATGTCGTCGTTCGTACTCTTGGCTGCCAAGGGCTTGCGAATGTTTTCTGAGAGCTCCAGCTGCGATTTCTTCCTCATCTTGGCAAAATCCCTCGTGGTCTTTACGTTGCCCTTGTCAGGAAGCAGTGACTTTTCAGCCGCTGCCTTTCCAAAGCTGTTTTCATTCGTTGACTCTTGAGGTTGTATGTTTTCGTTTTCGTCTCGAGCTCCAAATTTCCGTTTTGACCCGGCCTTAATGGGCTGATCTGGTGCAGTCTCGACAGTGCTCCTGGGCTTATGCGTCCGTTCGCGCCTCTGTTCTACCGCTGGCTCTTCGCGGCCCTCCTGTTCATCTACCTCTTCAATCACAGGCGGTGCACGACTGTGGGTAGATGGCCTCGATGATGTCAGAGCGAATGGTGGTTCCAGCCTCTTGGTCTTTGGGCCGCTCCTTGAAGCGTCATCGCTCGATTCGACAGGTCTTGATCTGCTTGGAGAGTCAACCTTGACTGGCTCCTCCTCAATGTATTTGGACATTGGTGGAGGGCCCAGTTCGGGTGACTCGGCTTCTATATCGGCTTCTGATCGAAGTGCCATGATTTGTTCAGGACTGTGTATGTGTTAGCAAACGACAACTGTAACAGGTCGAGACTATCCTTACTTCATTGACCTCCGAGAATTGCTCCTAGCTTCGGGAATGTGGCCCAGCTCTTCAATTTCTCTCGCAATGTCGCGTAACCGCCTTTGGGATGGACTGGGCCGACTCGCGCTGAAGCTCATTGTTTGTTTCGCCCTTCGCCTAATCATGGGAGAGTGTCTCTTCGCGGGCGGCTCCAGGCCCAGTCCAGCAATGAGGGTGCCCCATTCCGTGAGCTGTGCTTCCAGCTTGGCCTTGATGGCCATCGCGTGATCGGCTATCCTCCGCGCCTCATTGTCCTCGACTTGCTTCTCCAGTTCCAGGATGCGACTGCGGAGCTCGAGGTTCTCGGAGAGCATGCAGGCGCATTCATTTTCCAGTTCTCGGATGCGAAGAGCTCGGATGTTGTTTGTCTTTGCGAGTTCTCTATTCTGGCGAAGCATCTTTTTGCGGACTGAACGGCACACAAGGGGCGTTTGTTCGTTAGCAAACACGCGGCAGAGTCAGATCAGATTTTGATGCCCGAGGCCACACATACGCGTTTCGAGGCTCTCTGTCGGCACCGGCACTTCATTGAGCCTGGCCATGGCTGCTCACAAGGCGCGCGAGTCCGCGGCGCAAATCTTGGTGAGGGAGAGTTCCGTCCTTTACGTCGCCTGAGGTGCTTTCTAGGTAATTATCGAGAATGGTTCAAGTCGGTCTGCAGGAGTTCTCGGGGCGGGATAATTTTGGTTGTGTCATTATTTACTCCGCGACCTGTTTGAGCCTAGCGCGGTTCTCATTGCGCACGTTGGGCAAGACCAAATTGTGTACAAAGGATTCTGGTTGCCAGGGCGAAAAGCACGTGAGTTGTAGCTCTTGAGGGACCCCGCGATGAGCCTAGGAAAGAACGCGATGCTTTTCAGTTGGCGAAGCTCATGATATCCAAGTTGTGAGATGGCAATACTAAGTTCTCCAGCCAATTCATATTGATTGATACTGTTACTTGACTCCTTACTTGAGATTTATGGTGTCGCCTGGGCTCCATATACGTCCATCAACGCAAAATGTCGTATCCCACCAGATCCTTCTCATCGCATATCCGAGCACCAAGCAGTGCTTCAGCTCCACAATCACCGGCCTTGGTGGCTCGAATCGAGGAGAAAAAGGCAGAGCTCGAGAGCCTCAAGGAGCTGCGAGACTTGAGCGCAAACGTGGCAACTCAGATGGAGGCTCTAGAGCAGAAGCTCTCGACCTTGTCTGATGGAACAGAGGGTAAGAGAGACTGGTTATCAGCCAACTGCATTCGCCTACACGAGTCTGGAGCTGACGATACGGGCAGTGATTGCTGCTGTAGTGGGCAACTGGCATAATGTGCTACGTGCCATCAACATGGCTTCATGTAGGTCCATTACCTCTTCACTACCGATGTCCAGCCACTTAAACAAAGCACAGCAAAACTGGCAAAGACAGCGGCTGGTGGTGCCACCACGGAAGAAGCTTCAGCAAGCACCGAACCGCTGCCACAAACGCTGGTTCGCATTCCCACGGAGCACGCACCGACATTGCAAGCGCAGGCCGAAGCGGCAGAAGCAGCAACCGAGGAGTCGATGTCAGACCTCTAGGCTAGAGGCGGCAAGCATGAGGGTGGCCATTTGAAAGCATCGAACCGAATACCTAGGTACTGGTTCCAAGTACCTGAGGTATGCAGCATCGAGTGATGCCAGTGCTTTTTGCGCGAATGTTCTTGAGAGGCTCGTCTCGAGGGCATTGGCATCGATGGACTTTGATGGGGATAAACCAAGCAAGGATTGTCGTCACAGCGGCCACGGCGCGTGTTCTATCAACACATGCGTGTCTGCTACAAGCTTTACAGGCGGCTCTTCTCTTTGTTGACAGGGCCTGCAGGCGTGCAAGCTTCTCATCCTGGAAGATGTCCCTACTCCCATCACAAATATGGAGCTGACGATCATACAAACCTGGAGAAGATGCAGCCTCTGTCATTCGCCGAGGAGGCACGACGCACGGTGGACTGATACCGGCTGGCTGGCAACTTCCCACCCTTAACGCCGGTGAATGCCGCGGTACCAGCGATCAACCTGCCTCGGGCCCCGGTCTCGATGCCGCTTGCCACTGCAAAAAGAGGGCATGCTCTGCTCAGAGGCAGGGTGTGATAGGGAGTGATAAGAACAGCGACTGCGGGAAGGCGAAATGACGATGGGCCGGCAAGGTCGAAGCAAGAAGCGCGGGCCAAGGCGCAGCAGGGAGGAAGGTGGAAAGCAATCGGAGTCGTTTCATTTCGGCTCCACCAACTGGCCATGGCAACTTGTCGCCCGCAACCAACATTGGCTTCAAAATAGCATCCTACGGCAAAGCAGCTGCAGCTGATTTACCCCAGAGATCATTTGCCTTATGCTACTACTATCCCCAAACCAGCATCATCACAGCAGTCTTGGTTGATTACACCTCTATTAGTTCGAGCTAGAAGGCTTCGCGAACAACTGGAGCCGCCCCCGTTTGCGCCTGGCGACCACCGGATTCAGGCCTGTCCGCGAAATTAGCTACGCTTCTGGGTACGGGGTCGTGGCGATTCATTTCCATTGTACCTGGTAGGACCCCCCTGCTTGCGGAGTTTCCAGTCTAATTTCGCCTTCAATACGCTCGACTGAACCGCTGAGACAATGGGTCGACGCAATATGGCGGCATCAGTGGCAGAGGGCGATGGCTTCGACGCCGTGCACAACGGAGGCACCTTTGACGTCCGCTTTGGCGCAGACATCTTTCAGCGAGCCGCGGCACCGGCAGCTAGCTCTCGTGACATTTACGAGAGACCGCCGCCTCATTTTAAACCAAGGCAAATCACCACTCGCAAGCGGCATCTAGCGGGTGATAGCGTTGCCCAGGGTCCCTGCCCGGGCCAACGTCACGGCCAGGGTCATTACCGGCCATCAGATGTTGCTATGACCAGCGAGCGCAAGAAACATGCCATGACGACCTCTCCTTCGGCTCTCCATCGAGCTCCCAGACAAGCTTCACCCAAATTGCGACGTCGACCGGCCGTTGATTCTGAGACGTTTCAGCCTCTCGATTCCGTTCGAGAAGCATCTGCTCCGTTCATCAACAAGCACAATTATGAGAACACGGGGCCACCCTCCACTCGTGCATCTCAAGGTGTGTTGGCAGTCGGTCGCAATCGTCTACTCTCTTCTTTTCCTCCTTTGCAACCAGTCATTGACATACATTGCGATTCTCTTAGAGCGCTTCGCCGAAGTATACGATCTCCTCAGGGACACGGTTGCCGAGGGCTCTCTCTGGGAGCAGGTCAAGAGACACTCGGCGGGCCAGTTTGAATGGCTGATGACCCATCTGCCGTCCAACAACTCTTCCATTCACGACAGCTCCTCGGAAGGATACGCTGCTGAACACGGAGGGGACGACAAAGTCTACGTCTGCAACCTGGTCTTGCAGAAGAAAAAGGGACCGCATAGCGACAGCGAGTGCCCGCTCAATTCATACTATTTACTAGCCACGCCGCTGCAGTACAGCGCCAATTGGACCGTGGAGATGCAGGAACCTCGGATAGCCGGCGACGATGACTCCGTCACCTGGGTCGACAACAGCTGCCCGGGCACGCCACCCATGAAGGTGCCCGAGATTGTTCTTGCCGTTGAAAGTGCAGTGTCACCGACATTCACCGCAGTGAGCGACAGAAGCTTTGGAGAGAGCTCGTCGCGGGCCACGTCATTTTCCCTACCGCGGATAGAAGACTCGCTGGAGGAGCTGGATCGGCTCGAAGACCAGATAGAGGCGCTCAACGAGTTTACGAGTCCTCAGCAGCTAGCCCTAGTGACGAGGACTCAACAGCCCAGGCCCGTTGCATCCCACCCAAGTCCAGAGGAGGCAATGAGGGCAATGAAGAGATCGGTGGCAGCATGTACGCCAGCCACGGTCCGCGTCAAGCCGGCCGAGAAGGTCAGCGCACCACCGCGTCGATCTATATCCCTCACGGTACGGGACAAGAACCCAGAGGAGCCCGTCAAGGGATCCTCGAGCCACCGGTCGGGCCTCGGTGTGTTTATGTCTAAGGCCGGGAACACCCTGGCGACGGTGGCCAAGTCTTCCCTCCGGTCTTCGAAAGCGCCCACAATCGCCAGTTATGAGCTACCAGGTAAGGCTGTAGCTCGACGATTGAAGGAAGCTCGCGACACCCGCGAGGCGCATCATACGGCGGCTCAAAAGGCGCTAAATGCCCCTCCAAAGCCGAGAAACAACAACTCTCCGTCCAAGCCTACCTTTGAGCTGCCCGGAGATACCATCTCCCGCCGCAAAAGGGAGGAAATGGAGGCCAAGCTGCGGGCTGAGGAAGAGGAGCAGCGCAAGAGGCGCGAGTTCAAGGCGCGCCCTGCGAAGCCAGTCTCTACGCCAAGCACCCTTCCGCGGGACACAGTGGCCAGCCGGGCTCGTCAAGCCAAGATTCAGGAGGAAGCGGCAGAGAGACAGGCTGCCTCGTCGCAGAAAAAGGTGAAGCGCCTTTCGCTCGGCCTTGTGCGCGACGAACCCACGACACCCACCGTAAGCAAGGCGGAGAAGTCGCGTTTCCGAGGCTCCATGATGGCAGCTGCCGAATCTATCAACCGATCGATACTGTCGTCGATGGTCGGCGCTGCTAGGGGTAAGAACCCTCTGTCGGTTGACAGCATGGTGACACGGCTGCGGCCGCGGCCCAAGGAGATTCAGGATTCTCCCAGCCTCAAGGAGAAGAAGAGCCACGACAGGCTTGACAGGCCGATGACGGCCAAGGCTGCCCGGGACGAAGCTGCCGAGCGCTCTAGAATAGCGAGTCGAGAGTGGGCGGAGAGGAAACGTCGCAAGGAGGAGGCGTCTACGAAGCAGGCAATGGGTCATTGAGCTTGCCGACAATGGCGCTGCTGGGACTGGGCGCTGCTATTAACCCTTTTCATTCCACTATTGTTTGCATCATACCCTTGTCTTTGCGTCTGGTTTTTCTTTTATATTTTCGTTTATTGTTCCTTTTTGGGCGGTATTGCTCTCTTCCCTTGGTCTTTTTCCCTTTTGCCTTTGTTCTCCTCTACGTCTCTCAAGGGAGATGAGGAGTTTTTTCTGCGATGAGTCAGGCCAACAACGAAGCAGGTGGATAGAGAGCGACGAGTGCATCGACTTTTGCTTCGAATTCGCGGTATAACTTGGGAACGGGCTGGAGTTTTGGGCTTTTGAGGTGGCGTGTCGCACGGTTTCCGACACTTTGGGGATACAAAGACCTTTTGGGTTTCTGGGAGCAATCCCACTGTTGCAGCCGCGAGGCAATCAAGAGGCGCACTGCTATGCATCACCGCCCTGTTGATGCTCGGTGTTACTGCAGAGTGCTGAGATGGGAGACTGGGCTGACAATTTGGCAGCCAGTAATTGGGCGGCTGTTTTGGGGACGGGTGGATGAAGTGGGTGAGGCTAAAGGGATCTGCTCCCGAGCTGCATGCATAGATGCCTTGTAGTCTACCTAGTATGCACTTCATCGAGCTGCAGAGCTGGGAGAATAGAATTACTGCTATTACTCAGGCAAGGCACTACCTTATTGCCTACTAGTACTTACTGCATAGATAGACAATCGAGGCTAGACCGTTTGCAATGGTTGTGTTGTAACAATTTGAAGAATTGGGTTGTCGTTTGCTGTGCTTGATGTGGTCAAGGCAATAATGCGCTCCAGTTTGTTGGCTCAAGCGAGTTTCTGGTGATCATTTTTATTGATAACACGAGGCTAAAATATAGTCGACGACACGCTGGAGTTGCATCCTCGCTTGCGTGCAAGTTTTTATTTCCCGCACTGTTGCTCTGCTATATAATATTTCTCTTCATTCATTCAAACAATCCATCGCCTCAATGATTGCTCTGTGTACGACTTACACACAATCTATAAGGTACGGTATTATGAGAGTGGCAGCATGACCTCTTAGTAAGAAAACGCCCATCTGACTCTGCCAGAGCAGGAGAAACCCGCCTTAGCTTGGGGTCCTGCCTGCCGCCTCTGCAGCTGTCACGGCTAGAAGAAGGTTCGATGGGCTGCTGAGGGATGAGGCAAGAGCCACAATAGGGAAAGACAGCGACAACGAGTCTTAAGGACAGCAGCTCATCCTTTTTGGCGTCTCATCTCAGCTCAGCATCTCCTCTTCACCATCATTCATTTCATTCGTCTTTCATGAAATCGTCTCCAAGATATCCATTACCGCGATTCTCTTGTCTCCAACCTCGACGTCACTCCATCCACTCCATCGTCTGACGTCAATCACCACATCTCATCTCGAAACATACAGCGCCATGGACACGACCGACAGTCCAACCGTCACCATCAATGGCTGCACCTTCGTGGGCACCTTCCAGCACGAATCGGCCAGATACCCTCGGGCCCTGGAGTTCTTCTACGGAATCCCATATGCCACGGCCCAGCGCTTCCGCCCCGCCGTGCCGCTGCCGCCGTCAGAGGCCCTGGGCGTATACAGGGCCTCGCTGCCGGCGCATATACAGCCCATTCCCATGGCCCAGTTTCCGACGGCGGAGAGTCCGCTGACGCTCAACGTCTTTCGACCTTCCGGGTCAGCGTCGCCGTTGAGGTACCAGGTGGACGATCCTGAGCGCCAGGCCCTGAAGAACTTGCCCGTGGTGGTGTATGTTCATGGCGGAGCCTTTAACTTTGGCTACCCGCTGGAGAGGGATCTGGCGTCGTTTATGGCCTGGAGTCCGCAGCCGATCATTGTTGCTAGCATCTCGTATCGCCTGGGGGCACTGGGGTTCCTGGCTGGGGCGGCGGAAACGCAGGAGCTCAACCTGGGGCTGAAGGACCAGAGGGTGGCGCTGGAGTGGTTGAGGGAGAATATTGGCCATTTTGGGGGAAATCCTGATAACATCACGCTCTTGGGAGCGAGTGCTGGTGCACATTCGGTGAGTACATGCTCGCAAATCTTGGGAAGGAGGGATATCCATCATTGGATGGATATGACGGTCCAATACTTTAGAGCCGATGAGTACTAACATGACTCCTCTCTTCTCTTTTCAGGTCGGTCATCACATGCTCCATCCTTCTCCGTTTCCCTTTCGCAAGGCCATTCTCGAGTCTGGCTCGCCAACCGCACGCTCTGTTCTTTCACCTTTACATGCTCGCACAGTGGGCCAAATGCTCCAGCTTCAAGCATATGCCATGAACCAGCCGCTTGACTCTCTTCCTGTTGACTCCCTCATCGATGCTAGTTTTGCTCTCTACGCCATGAATCATACAGCTGTGACATGGCCCTTTCAGCCCGTCATCGATGGCCCCAACGGCGTCATCCCCGATTTGCCCCTGAATCTGTGGCGGCAATTCGTCGACTCGGGCCGAGCCAGGGACATGTCAGTCATCACCGGCTTCTGCTCTCACGAGGGCACAACATTTGCCCCCCAGCATGCTTCCACCAGCGCCGAGTTTCGCTCCTTCTTCCAGAAGCTCATCCCCTCACTTTCCGCAGACGACCTGGACGCCCTCGAACTGCTGTATCCGGATCCCCTCATCCATCCAGACTCGCCCTATCGCCAGCCCCCTGGCATAGGTGGTCCTCAGAAGCGGTCCTACGGCGCGCAGTTCCGCCGCATCCACCAAGCTTACGGCCACTACGCGTATATCTGCCCTGTCCTTCACACGGCGCACACGTTATCTCGAGCAGGTGCCCGCGTGTATCTTTACGAGTACGCTCCTCTTTCGGCGCCATTCACCGCGGCGTCTCATGGTGACCAGACGTCCGCCGTAACGCTTGAACTAAACGCACTGGAGGCGACGCCGGGCCTCAAGGCCATGGCCAAGGAGATAAACTACCGCTGGACATCCTTTTGTTCCTCACCCGCTGGGACACTCAACGATAACGACGAGAAGGAAGCCTGGCCTGTATTTCGAAGCCCCTTGGGAGACGATGCCTCTGCTGCAGCTCTGTCTGGGGCAGGGATTGGTGAACTGCTCGTCTTTGGAGAGGGCAACGACGAGGCCGCCGGAGGCAAAAGCCGAGGCACGCCGGTCAAGACGAGGAAGCTCACAGATGGGGAGCTGGAGCAGTGCCGCTTCTGGTGGGACCGCATGGAGTTGAGTCAGGGGATGGGAGAGCGGGGGACTGCGTCGGCCTGGCTCAGGGCATGACAAAGGGGGGTTCATCAGAAGAGGAAAGGAGGGAAAAGAGAGAAATAAAGAGCAGACCGAAGAGGAAGCCTTGGGGCCTTGGGTATGCATGATTTCATAGGAGTATGATTTATCGGTTGATGGAAGATATATACGTGTAACACCTAGGCCGGAGCGTCTGGGAGGCGTATTGGAGATGAAAGAAAGAGGAACAGGGCTACTACTGTATACCACGCAGTGATACATATACTTTGCATCAGCAAGTTTGACAATTGGATTGTGAAATTCCCAAGTGACCACTCTAACTTACGAATGACTTGATGTCAAATTAATAAGTATATCACACTATCGAAGCCAAAAAAAAAAAAAAGGAAGGCTAAATGCTGCCCGTAAACAACTATTACAAGACACGCCATGAACCGAGCCGAACTGAATACAAAAGAAACAGCCAGAGAGCTATAACATGAACCACGGTAAAGTAGAACATGCCATTTCGCATTTTCTCCTTTGAAGCATCTTTGGATATACCTATCCATCTCATCCGTTGAGGTGCCTCACATGCCTTAGGTACTATTAACCGGAACACAATTCGCTCAAAGATTCAGAGTCGGATGGAAAGGGTGGAAGCGACATGGTATAGATATTGCCAGGTATTCGATTTGAATAAACAAAAGGGGGGCAGAAACTAAACAGGGCAAAGGCTGCACACAAATCACCTTAAACCAGCCAACCAGCCTAAACCGTGGGGCAGCAGTAAGGAAGGGTAGGTAAGAGTAGAAAAGAATAACTCGCTACGCCCGCAAATGCAAAGATGCAGATGCAGATGATGAGGTCACTATTTTTCTGACTTCAACTTCTGTATGTACAAGCGCGCTCTGCCCCCTTGACCTCTCCTCCCGCGCTTCCTCTTTTCCACGCCTCGCTCCCTTTGCTGCCCCTTCTTAAGAAGACACAAGACTGATAGAGAAACATGCGAATTCCCCCCATCCTCATCAATCTTCCCTCATCAAGCCCATATTAAACCACCTCTCATTCCCATCGAGTCAGAAACACTCGTGCCAATAGGCCGACATGGAAGCGTGCAAAAATGTACCGTAATGTGCAAAAATCCAGAATATTCGAGTTTTAAAAAACGAGCGTAAAACGATGTAAAAAGGGCCCCATCGTATGCAAAAGCAGTATTAAAAGAAAAGAAAACAAGTGAGTGATGGCAAAAATTTCCAAAACGCCTCATGTCCCTTCGGGCGTCTTCCCAACCCCAAAGACACCTGTGCAAGAACGGGGAGGGGTATCTTATCTTTCGAGCGGGCACCGTGCGTCACAACACCTCTAGTCTCGTCAGGAGGCGGCATCTAGAAGTTTTGGGAAATGCCGGCGCTCTGCTGAGGAAAGTGACCAGGGCTTTCAACGCGCGTGCTGCGTCGCGCGGGGTTATCGCGGATGATGGGGGGACCAGGCATCTCGCCAGCACCGCCAAAGCCGGCGTCGTACGGGTTCTGGCCATATGAATCGTAGTAGCCGCCGCCGTTGGAACTGTAGGCCATGCCCGCACCCACGTCGGAGCCGTCCGATCTGCCGGTTGCGCTGTACGAGGACGAGGCATTGGAAGCCCCTCGTCGAACATCGCCGCGATTGTTGGCAGCTGACGGGCCCATGGCGCCGAGGATCTCGCCCTCCGGGTTATCCAGCAAAGCCGACTCGGACATGTTACCCCGGGAGGGGCCAATGTCGGAATACCCGTTGGTGGCGCCGGAAATCGTCGTCGAAGCCTTGCGGCCGGTCGAGCCACCAAGCGTGGTTGATCCCCAGCCGCGATAGCCGGCAGGCCCTTCCTCCCTCATCTCATACGAGTCTCCTCCCGTCATGCCCACCGTGGGAATGGTCGGGTCTGCATTCGGGTTGTAGGCATAATCTTCCACCTCCTTGCGGCGTTCGGCCTCTGCTGCCCTGCGCGCGCGACGCTTCTTCCACAAAAAGAGGCCAATGACGGCCAAGATGGCAATAGCAACAATGGGCACGACAACGCCAATGGCCACCTTTGCCTTGGAATCAAGGCCGCCGTTGTTGTCCTTGCCGGCGACGCCGTTGGGGGTTGCCGTCGAGGTGGAGGTGGAGGCTGTGCCGCTTGGCAGGCTGTCGGTGGGCGTCCTGGTGTGCGTCACAACAACCAAGCTGGTAACAGCATCGCTTCCCGTGACAGAGACAGTGGTCTCTTCAGACGTTGAAGAGGGAGGGGGCGTAGTACTTGACGGCGGCGGCGTTGTAGAATCCGGGGTGGTGGTCGTCTGCTCCGGGGGCGTCGAGGAAGAAGACTGGGAGGGAGACGAAGTGGAGGATGGTGGCTCTGCCGTACTTGAGGGCGGTGATTCCGTGCTGGACGGAGGCGGCTGTGTCGTCGTGTCAGGAGGCGGCGGCGGAGTGGAAGTCGACGATGGCGGAGGATCGGGCGTCTCCGAGGTGGACGTGTTCTGCGGAGGATTAGGTGTGGAAGACGTTGTGTCAGGAGGAGGCGGCGGCGGTGTTGTTTGGGATGCCGGCGGCTCTGGAGTTGATGAGGGCCGTCCCGGAGAGGAGGGAGAGTCCGTAGGCCCTGCGTCGTTGGTCTGCGCAGGCGGCGAGCCTCGCGGGGGAGCGGTTGTGCCGCTGGACATGGCGACGGCGTCGATGAGAGTGACCGAGGACCGGGATTGACTGTGTCGAGATGCCGTGTCAGAACGAGGAAGAGACGTCGCGTGGCCGACGTCAAGCAATCAATGGAGATGAGATGCAGCGCCGTGTGGAGAGTGGATAAGTGACGATCATGATCTGAATCAGCTGCATTCGCAGGCGAAGACTTGCGCAGATAAGGCAAAGGCGCCCCAATAACGAGTCGCGCAATGGCACCAGGCCGAACGCAGGCGCAGCGCAGGAAGCCAGGAACAGCGATCCGACGAAGAGTGCGTCTCTCACAGCCGAAGGTCATCAGTCGGCACGACAGCGCGACCAGAGAGGCACAAGAACGGATCGACTGCAGACCAGGTCGGGGAAGGGAGGCCAGAGGAAGACAATACAGAAACCCGCAAACGTACCTTTTAGCGGTCCAACGTTCCAAAGACAATCCGGAAGAAAAAACGTGCGCGCCAGACGAATCAGACAATTCGAGGGAGGATAGTGAGAATGAAGACCCGAGTATGGAATAATGTAATGTATACGCTGAGCAAGAGCAGGCGCTATGATTGCCTCCCCTAATTCCTGTCGTTCCTGTAATGTCGTCACAGCAGGCAGAAGGGTATTATCACGAAGAATGGAGGAGAGAGAAAAAAGAAAAAGAAGAAACAGAAGCAGTCCCTGCCGCAGCGCTGGATCCGCGGCGACGACGAGGCCCACGAAGTTCTGACGGCAGCTTAGCCTTGGTCTTAGCCTGCCCGGCTTCGCACACAAAAAAAGAAAAGACGCAGCGAATCGACGCAAGCAGCTGCACGAGACGAGTGGGCCGTGGGGCTGCGGTACGAGGTTTCTGTCTTGTCTGATGGTGTCTGCTCGGGCTCGGGATGAGGGACAAGGAAGCACAGGCACAGGCACAGCCAGGGAACAAGTAGTACTGATAGTAAGGCGCTTATAGGAATGGAGCGGAATGGACAGCCGCAGCGACAGGGATCAAGGCAAGACAGGGGTGGAGTCGCAGTGTTGGGAGAGAGACGGACACGAGAGACAGAAGAGAGAGAGAGACGGCAACACAGAGAAACAACTTGGAACTTCTCATTCAATGGCTCGTCAGGGCTCAGACAGTGAGTGGACAAGCGGGAGAAAGAGGGGGAAAAGAAAAAGAGGCAAAAGGGCAACAAGAAAAGCGGCGGGAAGGCAAAACCAGCCGTTAGGGGCAGAACAAAGAGGACGAGAATACGAGCAAAAAGGCCGACAAGAGACGTAAAGTTCTGACGCACCCGCGCCCGAGCAGCCCAGAGTGACCACAACAAGCAACACCGGACGATGCCACTCGCACTGTAGCGGGCACCGTGCTCTGATACCAGTTCTCTATGGCGCCTCCATGTGCGGCCTGGCGTAATCACGACTGTCTATCTTTGCCCGTTCCTGCAAGTCTCGACCCCCTCTTCATCCGCTGCTGCAACGTACAGACAAAGTACCTACAAAGAATCGCGACTCCTTCCCGAGGCTCTTTTTTTGTGTCTTCTCTTCTGCTGGATAATTGATACAGCCCGACACTCGAACTGGCTGAGACCGCTACCAACTTTCTCCCCCGAACAGCATGTACTTTTCCCTGTTTTACCCCGGGCGAAAGCCTCTCTCATCCCCCTAAAGCGCCATGAAGACAAAACAGCCAACACTGACGATAGGCTCCTTTTCCATACTACAGTACTCCGTACTACCTAACAGTACCAGGGGGCAAACGGGAACACTGACCTCCCAAGTCCCATCTCAGCACCGTACCGTAATAGTATCGCCGCTGACGCTGACCCCCCCAAAACGGGTTGGTGACTAGAAAACTAATTTCGCCTAAAAGCTAGGATCAATTTGGGGGAGAGAGGAAGACGCGGCTTTGCCTTGGTTCACGCTCTTTGGGTCCAGCCACGCGCAACGGGAAGCTCTTCAGTTTTAAGAGGCCAAAGGAGGCCGCCGTCTTTGTTGTTTATAACGTTTTACGCTTTGCCCCCGTCTTAGTGGTATGTATTTGCCCATTGTTGTCACATGTTTCACCTGGCATGTTCAACACTACACAGCGATAGAAAGAGAGAGCGCGATGTCTTCTCTCATTTGTTATACTGTATCGTGCACAAGGAATAAGATCCGCTTTATTATCCTTCCGCAGTAACCCGTTGCCAAGTGAGCCACTGAATGTGTTACTAATAGGGACTGGATAACAAGCCTCTGTCTCTAGGCTATTAAGCCTCTATAGTATAGCTAGGTAATACACTAATAGGCAGAGATAGCTAATACTAGCTTTTACTAGTATTTTATCCCTTTTACTATTTTTATTAGTTTTTTATTTACTTATAAATACTATATTAAGTTATTTAACTATATTATTATTTTATAATATAACTTAAAGCTTTTTATAATTTAAATTTATATATAACTTATTTATATAATAAAGTTACTTTTAAATAAGGAATTTATAAGCTACTTAGTAATAAAGGAGGTAATTAATATTATTAATAAAAGGTTAGCTTTAGCCTTATTATTTATTAATTAAGGCTAAATATAAAAAATCTATATATAATTAAACTTTATTATAATAAAAGTAAAAAGTTTAAATTATAAGCTAATATATAGCTTATAAAATCTTATTATTAAGAGATAAGCTTTTAAATAATAAGCTACTTTTATAAGCTTATTATTATAACCTAGCCTAATAGTATTTAAAAAATTTAAAACTTTAAAAATAATAATACTAATTAATATAATTATAAATTACTGCCTTAAATAATATTCTTTTATTATTAAACTATAACTATTTAAAAAAAAAAGAATAAAATTATATTTTAATATAATACTAGCTTTATACTTATATAAATTCTTTATAAACTATAGTATAAAAAGACTTTTAATATTAAGGCCTTGTAAAGGGCTCGGGCTATGCCCGCGCTTTAATTAAACACAAACTGGGCCCGTATTAGGCCTAGGTGGAAGCTATAGAGATCCCGTGACATAGCATGTGCTAGGCCCAGCATGGGCCTAATACAGGCCTGCCACAGGCCCTATAAGTAGGAGCATAGAAGTTGTATAACTTTAAATTAGTTCCTTAAGTATATTAATTCTATAATAAATACTTATTTAGCATTTGCTTATAAGGCTGGTTTTATTATAGGCCTTAGTTTAGTATAATTTTTATAACTTAATATAAGTATATTATAAGGCTAAGCTTAATAGCTATTTAAAAATATAATAGCTTTTTAATAAGCTTTAAAATAATAAAAATTACTATTATTAATATTATTAAAATTAATAAAATTATTTTATTTTACTTTTTATTTATTTTAAGGCTTTTATTAATTTTTTTTATTAATATCCCTTAATATTATTAATAGACTTTATTTATAAAATTAATTACTTTAATTTACTACTTTTTAATATTTATAAAATAACCTTAATTAAAAAGACTTTTTAAATTATAGCTATTTTCTTAATTAATAAAACTAAGCCTTATTATAGCTAGGTAATAGAGATTTTTAATAGTTTTTTATAATTATTTAAAATTTTAAAACTATAAGTTATTATTATAAATTAAAAGCTTATTTTTATAAATATATTAAAATTATATTTTTTTATAAATATTATAATATATATTTTTTATTAATAATATATTAATATAAATATATTAGTAAAAATAAAAGCATTTTTTTAAAAGCTTAATATAATTTAATTATTAAATAAATTAAGTAAGTAGCTTAATTTTAATTATTTTTAAAAACTTAAAATAGCCTTATATTAAGCTTATTAAAGGCTAATTATAAAACTTAATTTAAGGTATTAATCTTAGCCTAGCCTAGCTAACTAACTTATTTAAATAATACTATTAACTATATATATAATATATAGCTTATACTTTAAAAAAAAAGCTTATTTATTATTAAATTAATTAATATTATTATTTTAACTATATAATAATATTAATTTTTAAGTTCTTATACTTAATAATAAAAAAATATATTATAAGTAATAATAATAATTTATTAAGTATTTTTTATAAACTTAAAGACTTTTAATAAGATTAATATTAAGAGATTTAAAATTTATAAATATAAAAAATAAATAAAATTATAAATTTATTATAATAGCTACTTTATAATATTATTTATAAATAAGTTATTTTAAAAGCTTTATAACTTATATAAAATAAGTATTAAATTATAAAGTAAATAATTAAATAAAATTTTATTAATTTTTATAAGCCTTATATTATTAAGACTATTTATAGCCTTTTATATTATTTTAGTATTATTAAAAGCCTTATAAACTAGTAGCTAATTTAATTTAAAAAGGTTAATTAATTTTAATATTAAAAAATAAGCTACTTAAGCAGTAATAAGCTAATTTTTTTTATATTATTAAAACCTTTAATAATTAAAAGAAAAGGCTATTTAAAAAAAGTCTTAATTTTAAAAAGAATAAAATAATAAAATAACTTTTAAATATATTTAAAAATATTATTTTAATTAAAAATAATAAAGTTATAAAAAATTATTAAAAGCAGTAATAGTAGCTATTATTATTAATAATATTAGCTATAATAACTTTAATAATAGCTTAAAAAATAAGTTTTTTTATAATTTATAATATATATAAGCTAAGTATTAAAATATAAAAATTATATTAATAATTAATTTAATAATTTAAAGACTATAATAATAATTTAATTAAGAAAATACTAAGGTAAATATTATAGCTTTTTATTTAAAAATACTAATAGCTTTTATTTAAAAAGTAAAAGTTATAATAATTAAATATAAATACCTTAAATAAGGATAATTTTAATTATAAGATTAATATAAACTTTAAAAATATTATAAATAAGGCTTTAGCCTTTATTAAAAAAAAGGTTAAAAAGCTAATAGTTAAAGAGAAAAAGCTTAATATTATAAAATAGCTAATTTTATAATATTATAAGCTTTAATTTATAATTTATAATTTCCTTTAACCTTTATATATATAGCATTTTTTAATTAATAAGTATAACTACCTAGGTTATAGCTAAAATTATATAGCAGCGCTATAATTAAACTCTTAGCTATAAAACCGCCATACCACAGAGGCTTAATAGCCTGGAGACAGAGGCTTATTATCCGGTCCCTACTGATAACGCAACCAAGAGAGAGTGACCCCTGGTGCGACTTGGCCATTGCAGACCCCGTTCGTCTTACGAGGAGGGCAATGGAAACAGGGGAGCGCGCACGTTCAAAACGGAGTTACGGGTCGCGAATCGAGGCGCATGGCCCTGTCCGTGATACTGCAGCACAGGTTTCAACTGAGGGCGGAAGTGTTCTGCGTAGAATGGACTCTCTCCCGCCTTACAGCCTCTTGCTCCCATCTCTGGCGTGTCACCCATCACCTCGTCGAAAAGGACCATGCATTTCTGGTAAGACTTCATCCGATCATCCAAGTAGCTTATACAAGTAAACAAGAAAAGTAGAAGGAGAACAGATTGAGACCCAGGGGGACTAAAAGTGACAGGCAACGGAGACAAAAAAAAAAGCTTGCACTGCCCGTCTCACACGCCAGTCTTCACTGCCACAAATATCCCAAGTTGGTCCGTGAACGAGGTAAAAGCCCTTACTAAAAAAGAACTACAGTACTAAACAAAGAAACTCGTGTTATTAAAAGCTTTTGCCCCCCTTCCTCCAATATATATCCCTTTATATGAGCATCATTGGGTTGCTCGTCAGTATGAATTTGAGACGTTTTTCTGTCTTCGCTGATGCTTCCGAATTATCAGTCTCTCGAAACTAAGCACGTAACTGTAGCAGCAAAACGAATCGCTTCCCAGTACCATCCAATCAGGCAAGAAGTCAAAAGCCATTAAAAAGAAGCGTCACTATCCCCAAAGCTCCCGAAATCGACATCTCCAAAAAAAAAAAAAAAAAAAAACCCCAATGAAGAAAGCAGGATTCTTCTCCACAGAATCAAAGGCAGCCCGTCGATCTTCAAGAAGGATCAGCTTGCTTTTATTAGCTATTACTCGTACTTGTAAGTATCTGCTTCTTCTGTAGTGGAATTGGAATGGCACGTGATGCCGACTTCATCTGGTACAACTCCCTCTCAAATGACAATCGATGACACGAATGACGACTCGACATGGCGAAATATGGCATGAAGTAGGTCATGAATTGATCCAATAATAAAGTTGGATACCTCGTGATCTTATGTTCAAAGACATGACTGCTTGGATGAGACAAGTCAGAGTGAAACAGCATGTTAACCATTCTACGAAAGACGCATCATCTGACTTGAATCACCTCTTACACAACACATACCTATTCTAACAATACATATTCGACATTGAAACAGAATAGCCACACATAACATAGATGAAAACACAAAAAGACAAACGTGTAGAATATTAACGGGTGAGTGCATCTGATTGACCTATATTGCCTATGTACAGTATCCCTTCAGATGCCCCCAAAGAGGCCCGAAGTCGTCACCTGAGATGTTCTTCATGTGTGTTGGTTAGGTTCCAGTCCATCTATATGCAAACATCGCAAAGCCCAAAGAAAAGTTGGAAGAAAAAAGTCCGTCGTAATCCCTAATTACTCCTGTGGAAGTGAACAAAATAAACAAAACCCCCCCTTTTCGTCGGAGAGAGCGCTTCGATGCCGCTATCTGTTGGCAAGATCATGCAAATGCCGTAAGCAAGAAATGACGACGCTGGTACTAAAATAATGTCATCCGATGGCAGCTCGCCTAGGTACTCTGCTCCCATCTCAAGGTCGCACACCCCACTGAGGCTTCAACTGGTCGTCCATGGCGGCTGGCGTGAACACCATGTCGCCTGGGAGGCGGCTGACACGGCCGGCGCCGCTTCGGATGGCATGAAGTTGCGCTTGCGAGATGCCGCTGTTGTTACTCCTGATGCTGCCTGCGTCGCTGGCAAGCTCGGGGTCTCTGAACTTCTTGGGAGGCGCAAAGTCCAGCCCTGTAAAGGTTCCCGACTTTCGGAGCAAGTGCCTGGTTTGCAAAAGTTAGCTAATACTGTCGATACATTTTTCTACAACAATGAAACTTACGGGCTTGGCAGAGGTGCTAGGTCCTCAAACGCACCGGCCAGCTGTGAGCCGGCAGTCGGTGGCTGCAAGAAAGCTTTCCTCTCACCAAAGGGGCTCTGGCTTCGGCCCGCGACATTGTCCCTGATGCTGGTCGGAGGGGCAAAGTCGGCCGCGTTGAAGATGGCGAATGAATCGTCAGCCAGCTTGGACGGCGTGGGGAGCGTGTTCAGGGGCGCCGGAGGAGGCAGGTTCTTCTTGGGCTGCTGCTGGCGAGCCCATGCGTTGGAGGCGGAAGAGTCAGGGCGAGGTCCAAATGCTGAGCCGGCACGAGGTCGTCCGTGTCCGGGGCCGGGAGAGAAGGTGCCTCCGTTGCCATTGGGTCCGCGGAAACCCGGGCCACGAGGGCCGGGACCGCGGGGGCCGCCCATTGGGCCACCCTGGCGTCCGCTGGGAGGCGGCGTCATGGCACGACGGGTAACAGGCTGGGCATAGGGCATGACAAAGGCGTTGGAGTCGGCATCATAGTAAGCAGCGGCCTCCAGGTATCCTTGGTCGTAGTCTTCGTAGTAGTCAGGACCGCCGTGTGCCTGGTGCTGGGGCTGTTGCTGGGGCTGCTGTTGATGCTGCTGCTGCTGCTGCTGTTGGGGCGGCAGGGCGGGCATGGGAGGGGGTGCTTCATTAGAATCATCAAAGTACTCCTTGTAGAAGGATCGGATGCGGTTGGCACGGATTTCGGGATCATCAGACTCCATCAGGTCATTAGGAGGCAGTGGCCGGAAACCAACAGATAGTCGCTTGTTGTTACCGTTTTGCGGAACGCCGAGACCGCCAGGAGCAAGGGCCCTTGAGAGAGGTCGACCACGGGGTTCATCTTCAGAAGCATGTTCATGAGAGGCTTGTCCGGGAGAGTGGATCTGGGGAACGTTTCCATCAGCGGGGTTGGCCGTGGAGGCACGGCCATTATCAGTGTAAGCAGATGAACGAGCCGAGTTGGGCTGCTCATAAGACCCGTCTTGTTGGCGGAGCTTCAGAGCAGCGGGAGCGGGAGCCGGGATGTCGGGCATCTCGAATTCGTCGGCGTTGAAGACGTCGACAGGAGGGACCGTTTCGATTTCCGGGACAATTGGCTGGACGGGAAGCCTGACATCGTGAACCTCGGCGTTGGCGGAGGGCTGATGCGTAGGCTTGGGAGCGGTAGGAGTAGCAAAGGGGTCGGCCTTCTCATCCGGAGACGGGGAGCGCGGGGTCGACGGGTTTGGCTGCATAGGAGGCTTGGAGAGACCGCTGGACTTGGGAGGGCGCGCACCAGAGTTGTCGTTGGGGTTGAAGGATCGGATCGAACCAACATCACTAGCTGTATATTGGTTGACGGTTCTATAGGGGTCATCTTCGGTTTGGAGGGTTCGAGCATACGAGTGAATTGATTCGCGCGATCCTTGGTGGCCCGGAGGAAGCAGGTACGGCGACGAGAGGTTCATGTCCATGGAGAGTCCGCCCTTGTGCATCGGCTTCTCTCCCCCTAATCCCAGCAGGCTCTTTCGCGTCTTGGCGGGGGCATCTCCCATGCCGAAATCCAAGTCCCTGGTCGGGTCGTTGAGCTCCTCGAGTTTGTCGCGGCGCATGTTCCGGCGATGCAGAAAGTAGAGAACCACGATGGCGAGAATGACGGGAATACTGCTTCTATTAGCATAACCATCCGGACCAGCAACGGCCAGCTTCCTCGGTTCTTGTCTCCCTCTTCTCCCCCTTTTTTCTTGCAACGCAATGAGAGGACTCACATAATACCCAGCACAATGGCGAGCGTCGAGTCCGACGGCCCAACGGGCTTCTCGCAGGTGTTAGAGGCATCGGTAGCAACACAGTCACTTCTGCGCAGCAGCGATCCAATAGACCCCAAGCTGCGGCGAAGGTTGATCCGCGAGCCCATCCTGTATACATCTCCATCGCGCGTGTTCGCCCCGGCGGCGGCGAGATTCACCCCGCGAGCTCGTATTATGCTCATCTTGTCGACTTCCTCCTATTCAAAGAAAAGACTGGTTGATAACGACGGCGGGAGAGAAAGAAGAAAATAGATATTACGAATGACGTTGCGAATCAAAGTCGAGGTGATGTACTAATCGCCATGAAAAGGTATGTAGCGTGGATGTTCGGTCTGTGCTGATTGTTCTGGTTCACCACCAAACAATCATCCGCAAACGAGAGGCTGGCCGGAAGCGTTTGTCGATCGACGTTTGGTATAGGAAGACGAGGTCGCAGCAAAGCAGCAGAAAAGCGGGTAGGTAGGAATGCAGTGCCAACCAGACGGGCAGAGACAAGGAACGACTGTTGCTGCTGATTCGCAGAAGCAGCACGCAAAAAAGGAATGACTGAGAGCTTGACAAGCAAAGCAAGACAAATGAGTGAAAGGGCCCGCTGGCAGGCGGTTTGTCACGACGGAATCGCAATGGTCGACAGAAGGAGGGAACTGGCGATGGGGAGAGGAGAAAAGAAGAGGAAGAGGTGAGCGACAGAGACGCACTGGGCAAAGGAGAAGATGGAGGAGCGACTGGATGAGCGAGGCTCCAAGCGGGTTAGCACGACCACAAAGGACAGGCCCTGGTCGCCTCGGCGGGACAGCTTCAGTTCTGCTCCAAAGTACAGGTACGGGGCCTGGTACAGGGCCTCTGGTGCAGGCACAGATGCAGATGCTGGGACGGCTGCAGGTGCTGGTGCCGGTGCTGCTGCAGCGCAGGTACCGCAGCAACTCGAGCGACTTGGCATCTCTGCCCGTCCACAGCGAACAGCAACAAGCGATGGCAGGGAAGCCCAGCAGGTTTCCGGCGGGCAAAATCCCCCCCTCCCCCTTGCTGTAGCGAATGAGACAGCGCAGGGCAGGGGACCTGGGCGTACCGGCAGGGGTCAGGCCAGGTCGCAGGTACCAGAAGCTGGTGCTGGTGCTGGTGCTCGTCTCTGCTGTCCAATCCATCCATGCAGTGGTCGCGGTCAGTGAGGAGCCGCCAGGGTCGTAGGGAGCACGTTTAATTTGAGCAATGCTAGCGCCGGGCCGCCGCGCGAGATGCTTGGATGGCGGGCGTGGGAGGTATCTGGTACGTCGTTGCACAGGCTTGGTTCCATCGCTATCCCCCGATACTGTCGCGATCGCACAAGTACCGGTTACCGCTGCTTCGCTGCCCTCCAGCATCTGAGGGCCAGCTCCAGCAGCCACTGGCAGCGTCAGGCGGCCCTTTGCCAGCAGCCCAGTTGGTCGAAAGAGGAAAACAAACGTCTGGCGAGTTGCGCCTAGCAGGGGTCTGACGCAGGTACCGCAGGCGAGTCCAATCAGGGCGGCCCGCACAGTCTCGGTCACTGTCACTTCTGCGGTCTGTTCGCGGGAGAGCTTCTGGGTTGGCACTGTGTTTTGCCCTCCAGCCCCTGACGCTAGCCCAGGAAAGCCCTAGCCGTCCCGCCAGCGCGTATACCGGCGAGTCCCTGGGCAGAGCAGAGCTTGCCATTGAAATTGCTGCGAGCTTCAAGTTCCCATCCATATCAATGCAAAAGGACCGGCTTGTTGCTCTGGTGTTACAGGCGCTTTGAGTCGTAAGCAGACATCTGCAGCATGATGCTGGGAGTATAACTTCTTGAAGCTCTACATCGGAAAGAGAACCGTCAATTACTTTGACTGCACCGACATGAGCACCTCATCCGGACAAGACGGATCACGAGTACGACGACAGGTCGGTAGAAAGCGATGCAGCTCCTGGCTTGTGCTCGTACGGGGTATCAACAACAAGGCTCCCCTTTGTTTTACAGGCTCCGTCAATGGCACCATCACCACACCAGCCTGACGGAGCACGGAGCAGTCCAGACTCGGACAGGGCCAAGAGGAATCGTTAGAAACGGCCGCACCGGCGTGTCAAATAGAGCCACGGCCAATATCGCCGCATGGGCGTGTTAGCGACAGGCACTCGCTCAATAGCGCCAGCACTAACGCCAGGCACTCGAAGAGCGCATGTATTTTCCGTCCCATTGCTCCATCACCAGGGTTGCGAAGTAACCTCAGTAGCTTCAGTTGATACCTACCTAAGGTACTGTACAGTTTTTGCAAGGTAGGGTAACACCTGTAGCTTATCGCCGCAGGCATCCATCCGATGTGACTCTCTGTCCATGTTGTCTCGAGATAAATTGCGCACTCGAGCAGTGTTTCCCTGGCGGACTGTGCTTGTGTGGCTGTTGGTGCTGGACGAGACACCAGACCTGCATTTCACATCTGCCAACCCGCAGTTGAAAGGACTGTTGGCACGATAATACATACCAAGAACTTCCGAAAGTAACAGAGAAAAAGAAAGGCCAGAGATTGGTGAATTTGGAAGGAAATGGCGCATTCGAGAAGCGAGTTCGTCCTCATCTTCTCTGTCTCTCTCGCAGCTGGGGGTAGCAATCCAAAGTCCCTGTTCCTGTAACATGTACCGGTACCACTCCGCGCCTTGTGCCTTCAGAAACCGCCCTATCCAATAGGAGCAGTTGCCAATCAACCCTCATTAAAGGCATACCCACCCCGATGCACGCAATGTCAAGGTACCTGCACCACCATGACTCCGTGCTAATGCCGCTTCTCCTCCTCCTCCTTGTTCTGTCTCCATCATCTTCAACTCGCCGCCTCCACCAGGCGCCTTTCTTATTTCCACGCCAAATCAGCCCCTATACAAGTACAAGTAGGTGGCCAAGCGCAATCTTACTCCTTCAGCGAAATGGTCGTCTTTTTTTCGTCTTTTTATAGATGCCTTTACTACCACCACTAGAGCTTCCCGCTTGGTGCGTTACATGGAGATCCGGGCCGCTGTCCGGCTCGTGGGAAAAGGGCTGCCGCTGTGCCGATATGAACTTGATCCCTGGCTGGCCGGTGAGGCATTGGCATGCGGAGCCGAGTTTGATATCGCCACTAGCACCTATTCAACTCGTTATCAGAAGCAGAGCAGGAGTCACATGCAGCAGTGGCATGGAACACGGAGCACGGAGTATGCCGACGGATCCTCTCTCTCCAGCTCCAGAAGGCACTGAGTCGACACCACCGAGCGTGCTCCGCGACACCGCGATCGTTACCAGGTTGTCGTATTATTATTACGGAGGGCCAGGCATCACGCTCGGATGCTAAGCCGGCCGCTGGGACAAATTACAGCGCCCCCATGTCAACCCCATCACCAGCTTTTGTTATGTTCCATCATCCCCTTGCTGCATTAACGGTACATACAGTCGGTGAGCGGTCAAGACAGTAATTCAAACGAAACAGGGGGAAACGGGTCTTGTATGCATAGGGAGTACTATGTAGTACCTACTACCGCTCAGCACGTCCTGCTTGAAGGGAGGGCAAAGGCTTCAACAGGCCGCTGTTTCTGCCGTGGCGAGACATGCATGGGCCTTGTCGAGGGCTGAAGAGTCTCAGCCTCCGCATCCGTTTTTGCGCCGATGAGACAGACCTTGAGCTGATGCTGAAACCACTGTCTTTGGCAGAGACGTTCTACCTTTGGTCCAACTGCGCACTTTGATGTTCCCTATGGCAACCCGCCTGCCAGGTAGGCAGCGTTTCTCCAACATTGACATCAGCGTTTGGTGCGCTGAAACAAGACCGCCCGATCAACACTCATTATCTTCGATCGAAGCAACAGATTCGGTGTGTGGGCTTCGAGGGCGAACCACGGCCAGGTGCCTCGGTCTCACACATGATCTCATGCTGAGAGGCAGGTAACGCGGCCGTATCCATCCAGGGAGATGGTGCTGGGAAGTACGAGTGCACAATATAACCAATCAATAATATCTCGTGTACGAGTAACCTGGGGTCCCCGTTCACAGCCTTTGCAGCCGAAACCAGGGAGAACAGCAAGGCCTCTCTTAAAAGTAGTTGACAAACACACGACAGCATCTCGGTCGATCGTGGCGGGCATGGCATCCCGGCTGGGCATCAGCAGCGGATGCCCACCGATCACTTGCTTTCTGGAGTTCATACGCCAAGAGACGAGGACATCGAACTCCCTCGGCAATGGCCTGCAGCGTGGATCCTTTGAGATTCTTATCACTTTCGGCTATATATCCTAATCTTGATGTATAAGAGCTAATGTTGAAAGTCATACGTCGCAGTAACATTGATTGGTCTGTTGTTCGATGGTAGTCGCAAAAGGGGCCATTCCAGAACAATCCATGGAGCTGTCTAAAGATAGAAGAGCCGGGCTCGTACGGAAGCAAGGGACTTGAATCCTGTGTCCCGGCCGGTTTCCGTGCTAGGGACGAACTTTTGTTGTCCCGACCGACTCTGGAGCCAGATGCCTCAATCTACGCGGGCCTGAGATAGCATGCTCGTTGTGCTCCGTCTGTATGAAGCAGCAAGAACAAGATTACGCTCGAGTTGGAATATGCAGGCCGGTCAGGGTCGAGCAGTGGCGTTGGATATTTTGTAAAACTCGGGCGCATATTCAACCAGCCAGTTCTTCTCAATCTTTGTAATGTCGCGGATGTACGTCTTCTCGCCCGTCTCCATAACCTCATGAAAGATGACCCAATCAGCCTTGCGGTTGAACATGAGCGAGTTGGGATGCGCGTGCAGAACTGTGCCACCTTCGACGTTGCGGTATGTTCCGTCCGGCTGCATACGTGCTGCGTGGGCGAAATAGCCAGATGTGAGGCAGCGTCTGATGTTCTCTGCCTTCTTGCCATTGTCGACTGCCGATGAAGGATGGTTGGAAGAGAGCGTCTCATCGACCTTGATGTTGAATCGCTCAAGGTAGCGCTTGAGCTGATTCCGGATGCTAATCGCCCGAGTCATGGACTTGTAATTGAGGTGATGCTCATGGCAAAATCTCGCCTCCTTCTTCCCCTTTGTGATGAACGTCTGATAGACGTTGAGCAGCGTCAGATGGTCTCCTTCCTCCGCGGCAAACTTACGCCTAGAAGACTCCATCCTGTTCCGTTCGCCGTCGTGATAGAACCAGACGTTCCCGCCGAGGCTCGTCATGGCGGCAATGGTGAGCATTTCGCTCAAGCAGTTGAATTGGGGCGCCGAGAGGAGCGTCTTCGCCATCATCGGCTCGACGGCGAGTTCCGCCATGCGAGATCCGAGAGGGTGTGTCAATTTTGCGTAGTCGTCTAGAGCGCCGAGCGAGTAGAGCAGTTCGAGCGCCTTGGACATGAGCTCTGCCGGCGGCGCAGAGAGGAAGTCGAATCGGACGACGTTGTCGATACCAAGAGCTTTCAGCTGCAGAACGGTCGATGCGAGGTTCGACCTCTGTATTTCTGGAGGGTTTGTTTCCGGGAGCGTCTGGTAGGCGTCTTCCGTGTAGAGGCGGTAGCATTTTCCGGCTTTTGTACGGCCTGCTCGGCCGGCTCGTTGAGAGGCGGATGCTTTGGATATGGGCGTGGTTGTGAGCGTCTCGATGCCCGTCTTGGGGTCGTAAGCACGCAGTTTGACGAAGCCGCAATCTACGACATGGACGATGCCGTCGATCGTGACCGAGGCCTCGGCGATGTTTGTCGAGAAGACGACTTTTCTCGTTCCCTCTGGTGGCTTGTCGAACACGTACATTTGCTGCTCTGTCGAGAGCCCTGCATAGAGCGGCAGTGGCTGTAGAGGGCCGTGCCGACTATCTAGCTGTAGGGCTCTATCGGCCACTGCTTGGATCGCGTTGTCGATTTCTTCACGGCCCGTTAAGAAGACTAATATGTCCCCCTCGCCCTCTTGGGTGTGGATGTCGAAGACGGTGGTGACGGCTTTCTCGACGTAGTCTTCCGTTGGAGACTCGAGATATAGAATATCGATTGGGTATGTCCGTCCCTCGAGGCTAACAATGGTCACGATGTCGTTTGACCGCCGGCCATCTTGTTCCTTTTGCGTCTCTTGCCCAGAGCCTCTTGTGAAGAAATCAAAGAAATCCTCGGCCTGGATGGTCGCGCTGCTGATGATGATGCGGAGCTCAGGCCGCTTCTTGCGAATCTGCTTCAACAAGCCCAGCAGTATGTCGGTGCTGATGGACCGCTCGTGAGCCTCGTCGACCATGATGACGGAATACCGGCTCAGCAGAGGATCAGCCAACGCCTCCCGAATAAGAAGAGCGTCGGTCAAGAACTTGATCTTGGTAGCGGACGAGGTGACATCCTCGAAGCGTATGGAGTATCCAACCTCTTTGCCAATCTCACAGCCGACCTCGTCAGCAACCCGTAGGGCAACCGTGGTAGCAGCCACACGACGCGGCTAGCATGCAATGTCAGCGAAAAGGGATGTTTTGCATGAAGAAGCTTGCTGTTGGAGGTTTCAAGGCTCACCTGGGTTACCCCGATGATCTTCCCGTCTGAGCACCATCCGGCTTTTTCGAGGAACTGGGGAATCTGCGTGCTTTTGCCGGATCCCGTCTGGCCGATGACTATCGTGACTGGATACGTCTCGATGACATAGAGTAAGCTCTCTCGGTGTTTTGCTATGGGGAGCAGTGCCGAGGGCTTGTGTAAGGCTGGGATGAAGGACGAGTCGAGGTCGTTTTCGGCCATTGCAGAGGTTCTATTCTATGCTGGTTGCATGTATGAAGCTAGTAGTTTCCAGAAGTGGTCGTGTTTGAAGATTGTCTCAGCTAGATCACCTCATGCTATCATGTTCTTTAGAGCTTTGATGAATCCAAGTATTTAACGACCCGATATGAAGCTAGAATCAGTAGGTTTTCCGCCTTCTCATCACCAGATTGAAGGCAATTCAGCGTTTTGGCGAGTGGTCAAACTGCAGCTACCCAACTACCCTAGAACGTCGAGGAAATTACTCAGCCACATTGTGGCGGATAGGCAGCTACCCCGTGTGGCACCGTGGCTTGACGACTGAATTAACACCCAGCCTGAGCTCCTTTATTTGGGGGTGGGGCGCGTCATCAGCTGTCGTGGCTTGCTCTCAACCCCTCCGTCATAATCGCAACGGCGAGCCCGATCCTGAAGCGAGATCATATCCCAGAAGCCTTCACCCATAAGCGAAATCACGGCATATCGATAACTTTGACCCTTCATAGTGCGCGCACCCGGCCAGAAAGGAATAATACACAGGACGAACAAACAATGTCGGCCCCTGCAGAGACGGTATATAGGAATCCACCTCCCGGAAAGCCGGGCTGCTGCTTGTCGAGGTAGTGGCGACAGCTTGCGCGAACGTTTGATGCTGATGCGACTGCGCAGAACAAAGTGACGGATTCAGGCGCCGAATCGCCCACGACCGCACAACCGCTTGACATGTCAGATGATGACATGCAGGAGACTGGAATCACAGGCGACGGCACCGTATCACCAATGCTCAGCTCGAGGCAGGACTCGGACGGCCCAACCCCTCCGCCCAAGCCCCCGCGCCCGATGACCGAGGCGCAGAAGAACCAGCTCATCTTGAAGGAAGCGTTTCCGACGGTCGAGGATGGCGTAATCAAGGCGGTTCTGACCGCGAGCGGAGGGCGCGTGGAGCCTGCGTTCAACGCCCTGCTCGGTACGTCGATACGAATGCGCCGTTGCGCTTGTTGCGCCAATGCGCGCAGCAAGAGTCGCTTCTCAGCGTCTACGGGAATGCATGCTTACGCTGTGAATAGAAATGACCGACCCCGACGCTGCCAAGAACGAGCCGCAGGACGTCCCTCCTCAGCAGCCGCCGAGGCCCTCGCGGTCTCAGATCGAAGAAGATGAGCGGTACGCGCGCCAGTTGGCGGAGCAGTATGACAACGTCGGCGCCTACGAAGCTCGCACCTCCAACCGCGGAGGCAGTGGGCGAACAAGAGGTCAGCCCGGATATGGAGATGATCGTGAGCGCAACTTTCTGGATGACGAGCTCCCCGTCATTCGCGAAAACCTCCGACAGGGATTCCTCGAGACCCAGACCAAGGTCAACGGCTGGATCAGCACTTTGAAGAAGAAGATTGAGGAGAACTTTGACGAGAGCGATGACCATGAGCGCAGAGACGGACCTCAGTATCGTCATGGCGGGCCCAGCAGCAGGAGCACCGACTATGATGCGGACCCGCAGGTGCTCAGCGATGATTTTGCTGGCATGAAGTTTTCGGCAGACGGCAGTAAGTATCGCAACCCTATGATGGCAATCCAGGCACGGCTGACGGCGTTGTTCTATAGCTCCTGCTTATAACAACCGACCGATGGCCAATACCGGCGTTTACAGACCACCGCCCTCCACCTCGCCGCGAGCAGACGGCCGGAGAGTGGGATTCAAGGATGAGCCCGAAGAGATTAAGATGTATGATGCTTCACCTAAACTTTCCCCCAAGGGCGAGAGTGCGGCAGCACCGGCCGGCAAGGCTAGCAAGTGGCAGCCGCTCTCCAGTGTAGATCCGGATCCGATTACGGACAACGACCCCTTCAGCCTTGGTGACAGCGAGGATGAGCGAGAGACGAAGGAGAAGCCCAAAGACGCCAAGCTTGACGATGCTGAGCGGCTGAAGAAGGCTGCAGCCGAGGCAATGGCAGACAGCCTGGTCGATCCAGCCAAAGGCGGGGACTCGAGTGCGAAGAAGAGCTGAAGGAGTGGACATGAAGAAGGGATGGGGGGTCAATACCTGACGTAGTAATATCCAATGGGGCGGCTGTTTTTGTTTTCGAAATAGTGCGTTGTTCTTTGCGGCGGCTCCAGATGCTAGGTAGTAGAGCTACTAAGCTGGAAAGAATGCAATATTGAACTCGGTAACTTGAATATTGGTGCCGTAGTGTTACATCGTCTGAGCCAATCTTGGTGGTGTTGCGTGCCAGGGACATACATACTGTATGAGCTTGAGGTATGGCTTGAAAAGGCGGTTCTTCTGCGTCATGACAAAGTAATCTTTAGCTTGACTTGCATGCCGGCGTTAAACCTGTTGCCTGGTCTCGTCTCATGTCTGCCAGAAATTCAATGGAGTTCTGGTGGAGGAGCTCGGGTTTGGGTCGGTCAATTGAACCTCTAGGCACATTGTCCTCTCCATCAAGTCGAAGCAGGACAATGTACCTCAACCTCAACTGCCACCATCTCTGCACCACCGAGTCGGTCATGGTTCCGCCACGTGTTGAGGCACTCTGTTACTACAGAATGCCGGAGCATTTGGCGCCGAGTGGCGGCAGCGCGGGCACGAGCTGCGAAAGTCCACGACAAACGTCGCCCCCGTCCGACTTGAGCTGCAAAATGTCCAGAGTTCAGACTTGCGCCTATCGCTCACGCACGAGGTGCAATGCTGGACGGCGATTGGATCCACGGGACGATGTTAGCAGCAGATCCGGCAAAAGAACCCCTACAAACGCAGCCCAATTGGAGGGGCCCTAGGCAAATGCTTTTGGACGCAAAAGTGTGCGAGGCATGGGGGCGCTGTTAGGCAGATCCATGGTGACGGCAGCGCGGCGGCTAATCGCCGGCAGGTGGCGCGCAGTCGCAAGTCGGTCCCGCGGCCCGCAGCAAGGCTCGACGCCGCATGAGCAACCCTTGTCGATGCTGCAGAGCGACCACCTCCAAGCTGCCAGACCGGCGTTGAAAGCGACTTGCACCGCGGCCACGGGCTTCCATCGACATGATCGAGACGGGACGAGGGCTCTGATGAGTCGCCCCCGCTTCACTTGACCAGCACAAGTACGGAGTTACCTGCTTGTGCCTTTCCCACCGGGCCCCGAGCCAGGGCGACGGCCACAGACGAGAGCCTTGCAACCACTGCGAGGGAGCCCTTATCAGAAGTGCTAGTCAGTCGATTCTCACTCCTTGCCATTGACCTCACCGAGCACACGCTTTCCTCGGCCTTCCTCCCTCTCGCTCTCGCCAATTGGACCGGCCAGACTCGCCTCTGACTAACATTGAGCCCGAACGGCAGACGGCAGACAGCCAGCTCAGACACGCAGCCAGCCCTCACCTGGACTTCAGACAGCCTAACCCGTCCACCGGCATCTCCCGTTGAGCCCGGTAGGCTGACTGCTACAGACTCCCTACTGCTGGAGTTTGCCCTCGTGATTGAAATATCTCATTCGGGTGTGCAGAGTTCACACGGAGTGAGTGGTTGACTCCCGTCGGCTCATTCTCATCTTGTATGTACGTGACCCCAAGCAACTTCCTTTGATATTTCGTCATCTTCCCAGCGTCGAGAACCTTGCCAAGTGCTACGATCAGACCTTGTTCACTGCACGGTTGCTTCGTCTGCATACTTGGTTCGCTACAATCCTGGCTTTCCCTGCTCCTGTCGGCCTCAACCTGCATCTCATACCATCCCGGAAGCAGAGCATCGACCTCCGCTTGTTACCATTGCGGGACAAGGGTCACAAGGTACGAGCCGCGCCGGAGCTGCTGTCTGATGGGCTCTGTTGGACAAGTCAGTGAGCTGCCGACGTCCACCAGTCAATCGTTTCCCCCACGCGGACAAGTGTCTGGAAGACTTTTGCACAGTACTCGACAACCCCTGCTCTGTTGCTCTCGGGCACCCCCGAGCTTTCCCGTCGATATAGCTGGTTCTTGAGAAAATCAAATGTCGCTTGCCTTGACTCGTCCTGTCGCACACGCAGCTAAATGCCACAGCAGTTGTCGTTCTTGGAGAGACGCAGCCGCCCACAGCTTACTACCACCAACTGCCCGCCGCCACAAAGGAAGCTTACAGCTTGTGAGATCGTAGCCTGTTCTACGTTGGCCAGTATATCCTTTCTTGTCCTGCCCGACCTTCCCATTTCTGCTTCCTTCACTTCTCTGCCCCCGCGACTCCCGTTCGCCCGGGGTTCTGTGTCGCAATATGTAAGTCTGATGTCTGCTGCGTCGTGACGCAACCCCTGCCCTGCCCGCCCCGGAAATAATCTCCCCAGAAAGCTCACATAGTGATGTGCCACAGGAAATTTGGCAAGCAGATCCAGAAGCGTCAGCTTGAGGTTCCCGAGTATGCTGCCAGTTTTGTCAACTACAAGGCGCTGAAGAAGGTATATGTCCATTCATCCATCCTTCGACAACAGAAGCCTTGTCCACCCCCTTGACTTTTTCGTCCTCTGTTTTTTTTTTCTTTCCGTTTCCCTTGTGTCGCTTGAGAACGCAACACGATCGTGGAAGTTTAAAAGGGGGGAGCGTCAGCTCAGGCATCCTTGTATTTGCATGCCCGCACCCTCTGGCTACTCTCCCCAATCATTGGGGCATGCTTGGCACACACTTGTACACCTCCAACTGCTATATCTCGTACCACCTTAGGCTAATACCTGTTTTTATTTGCCTTCCAGCTCATCAAGAAGCTTTCAGCTACTCCGACCCTTGCTGCACAAAATGACGGCCACCGCCTGCCCCCTCTTGCGGACTCGCAGGCTGCTCTGCAAGCAAACAAGGCAACCTTCTTCTTCCAATTGGTAAGTCAACCTCTGTGTAGCCACCATGATGAACATCCCGCCAGGATTGCTGACCCGGGAGCAGGAACGAGAGTTGGACAAGGTGAATGCCTTTTACCTGCAAAAGGAAGCCGAGGTATGTCGCCACTCACGAATCCTAGTTGTACGAAGAGTGCCATTGCCAACTTTTCTCATAGCTCAAAATCCGTCTCAAGACGCTGCTGGATAAGAAAAAGGTTATCCAGTCGCGCCAGGGCATTTCGAGGCGCTCGGCCAAGTTTACCACGCTCGAAGAGGGCTTCCAACAGTTCGCTACCGATCTGAACAAGCTCCAGCAGTTCGTCGAAATCAATGGTACCGCCTTTTCAAAGATTCTTAAGAAGTGGGACAAGACATCCAAGTCCAAGACAAAGGAGCTGTATCTCTCGCGAGCCGTCGAGGTTCAACCGTTCTTCAATGCGACAGTCATCAGCGAGTTGTCGGATCAGGCCACCACCAGCCTTCAGGAACTCGGTGCCTGGTCAGATGGAATCCAGGTCAACTTCGACTCGTCGCCGGCCGGGCATGTAGTCACAAGCCAGCATTTTGTGGGGACTGATGAAGGAGACGCTGATACGCTCCTCTTGGATACTGTCATCACCGGAAATCTTGAGTCGATTAAAGATCTCCTCGCCAAGATGCAAGCGGCCGCCCAGGCCGGCGACGGTGGTGACAGTTCTCTGATGGAACGGTTGACACGAACCTTCCTGGCGGCGATAAACGAAGCCCCCAAGAGTGCCCTGCAGGCTCTTTTGGACACGGGGTTGGTGGACTTACATTCCTACGACGACATCAACGAGCGAAACTGCCTGCATCAAGCCGCCATCTATGGCCGACAGCACGTCTTGGAATGGGCTCTTGAGGCCAAGGTGGCCGTGGATCGCACCGACGTCTACGGCCGTGTGCCACTGCACTATGCCAGTCTGCACGGTCGACTGGATATGTTGGAAACATTGTTGAATGGTAAGTCGAGATTCTACGGCCGCTCATCTGCTTGGCTATAGTGCTAATCTTTGTGCTCTTGCCTCAATAGCCAACCCAAGCACCATTGATCTCATCGATCACGACAACTTCACACCCCTGATTCATGCCATCATACATGGACATGTCGAGTGTGTCGAGCGCCTTCTTGCCCGGTCAGCCCGCATCGACCCGGTCTCAGATGCTGACCATGTGCCTTTGAACCTCGCCTGCGAGCATGGCTCAGTCGCGATCGTCGAGATACTGTTGAAGCACGGCGCCAAGATCCTCCCCGATGCTGAAGGACTATATCCCCAGCATCTGGTAGCGCGATGTGGACGGACGTCGGACTTGCTGCTGCTCCTGAAGCAATACGGGGCTGATCTCGATCAAATCGACAAGCTGTACGGATGGACACCCTTGCTGCATGCCGCCAGCGAAGGCAACGTTGAATGCCTCCAAGCCTTGCTCAAGCTTGGCGTCGACGCGACGATCCGGGATGAAAAGGACCTTCCGGCTATGTATTATGCCGCCTGGGAGGGCCATCTGGAGTGCATGCAGCTGCTCACCCCGTACAGCAAGCGCCCGAGAGCAAGTCCTCTGGGAGGCCAACCCACGATTGATATTATAGGCAGCAGTAATGCCCCCCTTCCCATGTCATTGGACCCGGATGCTATCCCGATCTTGGAGCTGCCCCCGCCCATAATTCCTCTTCGCCGATACGGCCACAACTTCCTGGATACCAAGACGGTGGTGCAAATCAGCTTCCAAGAATCGGGCGAACAACCGCTGGTCTTCTTCCAGGATGGAAAGTATCCGGCTGCTCGATTAACGATTTCCTCCAAGGTCTCTGATCTCATCCCCAAGAACATCATCCTGCCCTTCCAGGAGGATACCCGCACCGTTTCCTTCCAAGTCGACAACCTCGAGACATTTTCACTCGACTTTGACGTGTTCCCCGCGTACGGCGCCAAGACTATTGCAAAGACGGTGGTGCTGCCGTCGGTGTTCCTGAACCAGTCTGGAGGCTCGAGGTCTTGCCTGCCACTGTTTGACCCGCGGTTACGAGCTATCGGCCAAATCAGCTTCAACACGCAGGTCATCAAGCCATTCAGGGGACAGCCGCTCGAGATTACCGACTTTGAGACTTACTGGAAGGCAACGAGCCAGTTTAACCAGCCCACAACTGCCATCATCACCGGGTCAAGCCTGTCTGGGGACTACGTCCGAGTGTTTGTCCAGTACACGAGCGACGGAGTGCCCATCATCTGGCCGCAGTGGACGATCAAGTGTGGCGGGCTCGATATTCCCGTCTGCAGGTTGTCGTTTGCACAGTTTGACGCCATTACGTCTCAGGGAGCCGGCCGCGCGCAGCTTGCAGGCCTGGCGTCTAAGACGGCGGATGACATTGCCGAAATCTACGAGATCCTGGCGACGGCTGGCATTACGCTGAAGGAGGCATTGGCCATTCTTCCTCCCGGTATCCACGTCAACCTGCAGATTGTGTATCCGAACGCAGAGGAGGAAAGGACGCTGGCCCTGGGCCCGGCTCTCGACGTCAACGACTACGTCGATTCGATCCTGACGATTGTCTTTGACCACGCCCGAGCCCAGAGGGCGCAGTCGCACTCATCGCATGTTGTGCGCTCCATGGTGTTTAGCAGCTACAACGCGCGAGTGTGCACCGCTCTCAACTGGAAGCAGCCCAACTTTCCCGTCTTTTTGTGCAATGACTTGGGTCGCGATGAGAACACGGCGCAGGTCAACGGACGGCGGACGACGTCGATCAAGGAGGCGGTACGGATTGCGCAGACGAATAACTTGATGGGTCTGATTTGTTACGCAAAGTTGCTGGTGAGTGTTTTCTCCGTCATTACTTTACTCCTATCTTTCGATTTATCTAACGGCTTGAATTAGGAAATGGTGCCGGCACTGGTGGATGCTGTCAAGTCGCATGGACTTGCCCTCGTGATGGACAAGTCGTCTGATACCCCTGAAGCAAGCCCTCTCGTGGATCCTTTCCCTCGGCCGCCCAAGGGCGTCGACGGCATTTTGAGAAGTCATGGTATTTTACGCTTTAATGATTCTATAGACATGTAGACTGATGGTGGGGAATAATCTTCTTTTCTTTCTTTCTGTTTTACACGTTTGGGATGCGGTGTGGGAACTCTGGGCGTGGCCAAACGAACCGTCAAAACAGATGACTGGATGTTGGCATTGAAGGGCACCTGTGTGTGCGGAACACGGCAGAAGAGTGAAATCAAAGCATTGTACTGTCTTTTCCTCTAGTGTAGCAAAAGGTGACCTGAAGAGCCACTTTGTTTCTCATTTTGCGGTACTGCGGGAACAAAAAACCTATGTACATGAAAAAGCAACTATAACAAGGGCGTATGTTGCCTCAAGCGCCTTTGTAGCCGTACTTGAGGCCCGACAGCTCCCTTTCAGGGTCCACACCGGCCATGACGATCTTTGCGGTGATGGCCACGGAGTACACGAGGCCTGGCACGTTGCCCATACTAACCCAGCCAAAACCGCCTCCTCGGCGATCGCCTCTTACCAGGCCCATGAGACTCAAGAGCACCACCAGACCGAGATTGAGATACGGCAGCGTCCTTTCCAACGGAGATCGCATTTCCACCTGCGCCCTTCCTAAAAGGCCCCTCAGCGACTGGTTATTTTGTCGTAGCGAAACATTGACAGACGAAGAGGGCCTTCGTTTGTGAGCCCAGTCATCGATGATGGGTATACCTGTCTCCGTCGGCGGAAGGCGGTATAAGAGAAATGCCGTAGCGAGGAGGGACGTGAGGCAGAATAATGCAAAGGAAGCGGTTGCGGGGTCGAAGAGCGGGCGGATGTAGGCTATTGTTGAGAGGAGCGGGAGGAGGATGAGGGTGCGTGCTGTGGTGGTGTTTTGTGATGCGTTTTGGGTTGTGAGGGTTTGGATGAGGTTGTCTTGTTCTGTTTGCTCTTGTCAGCTACTGTGTTGATAGAACGAGGGTTTGCGGGATGATGAATAGTATGGGGAATGGGCTTACCTTGCTCGTCCATGGCTTCGGGGGAGTCGGAGTCGGAGTCGTGCGGGTAGCGGAAGGTTCGTCGGAGACGGGTTGTTTGGTCGGAGAGGGAGAGGGGGGAGGGCATTTTGCCTGATGCTGTGGGAACAGAGATGGAGTTGTGTTCTTGATGTGAACTACAATGAATCAAAGAAACAGAAGTAAACAGGGAAGGTGTTTCTTTCTTGGTAGAAGGGAGATTTGGGGACTGTTGGAGACGTGACGATGTTGCTGGTAACAAGTAGATAAAGCACAGCATCACCTTGATGGCAACCAAGCTGCAGCTCCCTCAGCCTTATGACGCCACACGATACGTACCCTTGCCCAGTACATGTTCCCCACCATTAGTTTTCCCCACTAAAATATCTTCAGCCTCGTGCTAAACATGGTCTGACCCTTGGATCTGATTGCCGCCAATGCAAGACAACCTGACTTGTTCAGAACAGGATCAGATAACCAACAGCCATGATATCAGCAATTGCGAGACGGAGACTGGTCGCTGCTGCCTCTCGGCAGGCCGGTTGCAGAAGCAGCCAACCTACAAACACAAATGTGAGCGTCAGAGCAATGCAGAGGCGCTGGATGACGCCTGCGCCGAAACCCGGCGATGGACCGCTCATGTCGAGACGAGCTGATCGCGAGCTTCCCGGTAAGTCACTTTGCCTTCCAATTGTTATCTGATGTACCTTTACATCAATCATGATGGCCTCAAGCTGAGATGCGAAAACAACAACAGACGTCGGCCAAGTCTCCCACGGCTGGCGCCGCACCCTCCCCATCTTCCTCATCGTCGTCGCCGCCTGCTCCGTCACAATCTTCAACTACCAAAAGTCGTCGTCCCCCATTATATCGTCCACCCTCTACGCGCTGCGCACGAACCCCGAGGCCAACCGGCTGCTCGGCGGCGAGATCTACTTCAAGCACCAGATCCCCTGGATCTCGGGCGAGATGAACCAGGTGAAAGGCCGCATCGATGTGAGCTTTGCCGTGCGCGGAACGAAGGCCTCGGGCGTGATGCGGTTCGCGAGCCATCGGCCGTCGCCCAAGGCCTTTTTGAGACGACGGTCTGGAGCTTGACGATGGACGATGGGACGGTGGTGGATTTGCTGGATGGGGGGGATCCGTTTAGGGGGTTGCTTGGAGGGGATGAGGCGGACGATGATGTGCTTGTGTTGGGGGATATGGCTGGGGATGGGCAGACGAAGGGGTTCAGGCAGCAGGGTGCGTTGAACAGGTGATGCTCGAGCTGGAGCCGCGGTGTCGCATTGGAGAGAAGACGGTGTTGATGAGAAAAGGGAAGATGATTTGCACCTTGTACAAGTAGAGTCTGGGTTGGTTCCATTGTTTTCATGAGTCTTGGACCGAGTTCCTTGCCATGATGTGTATAGTGTACTGATATAAATACATAAAAAGTCCGCTTTTTTCTGACCCTTTTGTGTTCCCTCCCCTTTGCCTCCTGCCGTTACTCATTACAGATTCTCGCCATGAACATTCAACACACCACCGTCTAGATACTTTACAACTCCGCCATGTGAGCCCTCCGCTGGGCCTGCATATCCAAATGCCTCAACCTCGCCTGCTCCAGCCTCTCCTGCAAATCAGGCTGCCTCTGACTCAACTCATCGCGCATCTTCTCCCGGTGCTGCAGCGCAGGGGCCTTCCTCTTCTTCGCATCCTGCAGCCGCACGATCCGGCCCTTGGGCCCCGGGATCGGCCCGCTGACCAGCACCACGCCCAGCTCGTTGTCCACCTTGAGCACCTTGAGGTTCTGCACCGTCCGGAACTCGTTGCCCATGCGCCCGGGCATCTTCTTGCCAGGCAGGACACGGCTTCCGCTGCCCTGCGAGGGACCCGTCGAACCAATCGTCCGGTGGTTCTTGGAGTTACCGTGCGACGCCTCCTGGCCCGCGAAGCCGTGGCGCTTCATGCCTCCCGCGAAGCCCATGCCCCTCGACCGCGCGCGCACGTCGACGTGCTGCCCCAGCTGGAACCAGTCCGGCAGCAGCTGCGCGCCGACGGGCAGCAAGCCTTCCTCGCCGCGGACCTTGAACTCGGCCAGCTCGGCCTTGGGCGCGATGCCCTTGGCCTCGTAGTAGCCCAGCATCGGGCTCGTCACGTTGCGGCCCTGCCGGGCGCCCAGCCCGACCTGCACCGCCCAGTAGCCGTGCTTCTCGCGCGTCTTGTTGGCGACGACCTGCACCTGGTCCAGCTGCAGCACCGTGCACGCCACCCGCGTCTTGCCCTGGAAGATGCTCGTCATGCCCTTCTTGATGGCCAGCACGCCCGTCCGCAGCGGCGTGGTGTTCTCGCGCCGCTTGAGCGCGGCCGCGGGGCCCGTCGTCAGCGCCGGCAGGCCCGAGTTGGGCTGGTTGAAGCGCTTGTGCTTGGAGCGCGGCGGCGCCGTCGACCAGCCGTACTTGATGCCTCGCTGGGGGATGTGTGGGAGGAGGAGGGCCGGGCGGTTGATGGCGGCGAGGCGTGGCAGCGCCAGCCGGATGGGTATCCTGGGAGGCATTGGAGGCGGGTTTGTCTTTGTGTGTGTGTTTTTATGTGACGATTGTTGAAGTCGGTGGCATCGGCGTCGGGTATCAGGCGGGAGTTGTGTGTTGCGAGAAGTGCCCTCGGGGCGGAATTGCTTCGTTTGAGAAGGGCAGCCTGACTGGTTGGATGATCTGGGAAATTTTGGAGTTTAGCTTCTGGTTATGCGGCTCGGGTATTCCGCGGGCGGGGTGTTTTTGAGTGTTCAGCCTTGCGGGGGTACGTACCCTTTGCTTGATCCCGTCTCTTACTAGGTAATGAAGAAGAGCACAAGGTATTGTAAGATATCCAACATGGTGATGGTCTCAATTGCAGCTGATTCCCCTATGAATTGTCTAATCTTGAATATAATAATCTCAAATTCTTCTTCACCATCAAATAGTGCCATCACATCCCCGGCCCCCTCCCTCCAATCCCGCTCCCCATCTCATTCACACTCGTCCCCTTGACCTTGTGATCCCCCGGCTGCGCAGCCGCCTCATAGATGATGTTTGTCGGCGCCTTGCCCAGCCTCGTCCACTCGCCCTTGAACCCCAAATAGCTAATCCTCGACACCTCCTCGTCGCCATCCCCAAAGTTGTCCACGAAGAAGAGCACCAGGCGCTGCACGCTGCCAAAGAGGGCGCGCTTGACGGGAATCTCTTGGACCTCGGACGTCTGCGACAGCTCAATCACCTGCACGGGCGTCTCCTCCTCGGCGGCGGAAAAGTCCATGTTGTCGCGGTTGACGAAGAGGTGCAGCGTTTTCGGGGCCGAGGGGGAGGGGGATGTGCGGATGAGGATGGAGTGCAGCTTGACTTGCGCTGAGAACCTGTAGCCGGAGTCAGCGTCTCTGTCTCAACATGAAGTGATCGTGATCTCTGTGTGAACAAAGCGTATAAACAAGGGACATGATAATGGAGGAGAGTATAAGGACTTACGGCACCGTCATGAGAAGCTGCTCATCGGCATCGCTCTCCAGCTCCGGCTGCGGACTCAGCCTCTCCGCCCACGTCTTCTTGACAATCTCCTTGCCCGCGTCCCGGCGCGCCTCGTTGAGCGTCGTGATCTCGTCAAAGTTGATTTGCTCGTACAGCGACGACTGCAGCGCCGGCGTGATGTCGTCTGAGTGGTCGTGCTCGCCGTCGTGGTGGCTGTGGCCGTGGTGGTCGTGCTCGTCGTGGCAGTGGTGAGACATTGTCACCAAGAAGGGTGTGTTGATTTGATTGTGAAGTTACTTGGGAGATAATTGATGAGCTTTGAGATGGGTTTTCTTTACAAATGTGATGATGAGGAAGATGGAGTGAGTTGGTGGTGGAATGATGTAGACGCTTTGTTTGTATTGATGCTGCACCCAGAGGCCCCGCAGATAGCCGTCAAATCGGCTCGACTCCGAAGCTGACCAAAAGAAGACCACAACCCCGATGAACCAGAATCCAAGTGACATGAGAACCCATAGGCCTATATTCATATTTATATGGTCGAATATCCCTTATAATAGCTGTAAGACTCCATCTAAATCTTTTAATGGTGGGTATCAAGTATCAATAAAGTCACCAAATCCTAATCCAACAACCTGCAACAAAGTATGAGACCTCTTAAAGCCCCCCCTCCTTTTCCAGAACATTTCACAGCATAATCATCTGAACCCGAGCTTCTTCTTCTGCTTCTTCTTCACCTTCTTCCTATCGCCAAACAGCCCAGAAACAGGCTGGCTCATCGTCGTCATAACGGGCACCTGCGTCTGAGTCGCCTCGGGGCCTCCCTGGCTGGACATGATCTGCATGGGTGCAGGCCGCGTCGGCGCCATCGAACTCATGGGATTAATGTCTGGGAGCCCCTGTCTCATGAATGCGGGCCGTCTAAACTTCTCGGAGCGCGCCTTTCGCTTTGCCTCGATCCTCTGCAGCCTTTCTTTGGCATCCCTGAAGAGCTCTTCGTTTGCTCTGGCCACACTCGACACATACTCGTTTAGATCGACGCCCCGTTCCTTGGGCCAGTAGGCGAGTACATTCGATCTCCTTGATGCATCTGTTTTATCGGTATCAATAGACTTGGCCAACAGTCGGAGTCGCTGAACCGCCTCGTCGGGTCCCGTAAAGTTTGTTGATGCAGCGGGAGATTGCGCTGGTGAAGATGCCCAATCTCTGGAACTTGATCTTGATGATGTGGCAATCTGGGAGCTGCCAAACTGAGGCCCTGTCCGCAATCTCTGACTTTCCTCCTCTGGCAACTCAGAGCTGGCTGGTCCAAGTAATGGTATATCCTGGTACATGATGCCATAGCTTGACAGAAAGACGTCTCGAGCCAGTTCCGTGACCCATATTCGTCGGACTTGGTGCATATCCTCACTGAGGATGTCCTTTACCGGGTCGATCCATAATTCGGCAAAGTGCCGCTGGAAATACTGTAGGCTGACCAGAGAAAGGAGCATCTCGTCGCGATTGTATTGATGAAGTGGAGTGACGATAGTCTTCTCGTTGTTCTCATCGAGCAGTCTCTCCATCTCGTTTCTCATAGGCTCACCAGGGGCTTCCAATGTTGAATCCCGGAGCATCGTCTCGGCCACTTCGCCCCTACGTGATATTGCAGTCAGTGCCTGTTTGATTGAAAGCACCAGCAAGAAATGAGATACTTACCACGTGAGCAATGGCAGCCTCCCCTGGTCGTAGCCATCGCCGAGACACTGTCTGAGAGCCTCGAACAATTGAGAAGGGAGACCGCATTCTCCTTGGCTTACTGATGCTTCAAGAGCGGCCTGGAGAGTCTGATATATCTGATCCATTCTGATGCGAGTCGGCCGTGCAAGAGCTGAGCTCGGAACATCCCCGTCAAAGTCGTCCTCGTCCTCCACTTCTTCGCCGTTTAATAACGCCTCGACGTCGTCCATCGTCATCCCATCTGGGAGAATAAACGAGCTTGAGACTTGACTCATAATTACCCTTCTCCTCTTCTCTCTCTGTTTCTGTTGCTTAGCTTCAGCCCACGCAACAGGCGATGTCGGCTCTTGGATATCCAGCGTCGGATCGTCAGTGGTAACGCATAGACAGCGCTGCAAGCTGAAGTCTTTGCCCAGGAAAGTGAGCTGATAGAATCGAGCACCTCTTCGATGGTAGTCTATGCCAGGGCTCGACGCATTGTCCTTGACTGAGACGGCTAGCCGCACAGGGTCAACTCTCAGGCACTCAATCACATTCTTTGCCGGAAATTCCCTATCCTCGCTCCCCGGAAGTGAAATGATGTCGCGATGCCACTGCGGCATTCTGCTCACGGGCGAGTATGTGAACCAGAAGACGCAGAGCTGACCCATTCGTGGGTAATAGATAAAGACTAGTGATGTATCTGGGTCATCGTCTGATGCTCGACAAACGAACATCCTTGAATCGTCCTTCTTAGTACCCAAGTGTGGACACGAGAGCAATATGGACGGCTTCAAGGGTCCTAGCCCCGATTCATCGCGGCTAAACACATCGACCCAGGTGATGTGATATTGTGTGAGGATGAAAACGTGGTTTTGCCGAATCGGGCTGCGATGAATATCCAAAATCCAATCCAACTTTCCCCTTTGCCGCATAATGCGCCCCAGCCTCGGAAGGAATATGTTTGTGTCCAGATTCAGCACCTCCATCCTCTCGTGGTTCCACATCAGTAGATATCGCGTGGTAGGATCTGTCGCCTTGCGGGCGGAGTCAGACGGCGAGCTCTCTAGTTTCCCCTGCCATATGCCTTCTAAAAAGAGGAGGCCGTGCCTTTCTCTCGAAGAGGAAGATCTGGATCGCAGCTCATGCAATAAACCATCGGAGATATGTCCGCATTTGCTGAGAGAATATTGAGGAGCGCCCTTCCGCTGAACCTGCCACGCTCCTGTAAGGTCCCAGATGCTCCAATAGCCGGCCTCGTCTATGATGGCAAGTTGATGAGATCGACCGTGTGCTGTAGTAAGAAGGGCGACGTCAGAGTGAGGGCTTCCCCCTGTCTGATGATGCGAGATGGTCAGCAAGGGGCTGGGGTTTATCAGCGACGGCCGCTCTCGAATCAAACTGCTGCCGGGCTGATTTGAAGTGGTAGGGACCTGGCGGATTTCCGGTCTGAGGATTGTTGTCGCTGTTTCTTTTTGAAGCAACAGCCACCTGAGTGTGTCGTCTTGCAAGCGATTCCCAACAAACTTGATCTGCCGAATGGGCAACCCGTCGTTAGTCCAGATCACTTCTGCGTCTCTCTGAGTTGGATCGACCGTCTCAATGTTCAAAAAGGCATCCGCATCGTCTCCCCACTGTAACTGCACATCTTCCATGCGAGCAAGTCGCAACAGCTCGCCAGCCTCTCCACAGGCAACAGCCGCAACAGGGAGCTTTCGGATGCCTGCTTTGTCACTTGGATCTGGAACATGTCCGATAGCCAAGAGAGGTCTCATGTTTGGGGTCTCGTCTGAGAGGTTGAGTGCCGCCATATCTTCTTTGAGGACATCCTGATATGCCGTGTTACCAAATGCAATATCTGGATGAGATTTGAAAAGCCATCGCTGCTGGGTTTGGCGCTCTTCCCAGAGCCTGGTGGAAGTTTCGGGAAGCTGACTTCTTGAAGCTGAGTAAGTTTCGACTGAATTGCCGACAACTTTGAAATGAGGGCCTGAAGAGAGAGATTAGTTTCTCATTCTGACTCTGTATCTGTCCAACTCCTTCCCCTTTCCAGCTCTTACTTACATCGTGAGGTGAACCGTGAGGTCTCTAATAGCCCAAGTCCCTCACCGGAGCGCTCGCTAGGGATATAGTTCAAGACTCCTGGAGTACCCAGGCCCATGAGCGGGTGTGGCCACCAGTCCGCCATTTGGGACCGAAGATCGTATGAGGAGCGTTGAGATGACGACGGTTCTTCATCTCGAGTTCACCTGAGAAGAAGTAAGCCTATCCAAGGTCACATGGAGGAGACGGTGTGGCTCGGATGGGCATAATCAAAATTGCAGTTTCCAAAGCCACCAGAGACGTTTCTTTGAAATTTCAGCAAGAAAGGATCATTTCATAACATATCGCAAGTTGATCAGATAGATGGAGATCTCAACATGACTGGCTTGAACCGTGATAGAGTTCTTTGGTAAAAGTCAAGCCACGTGACTCGGCTTTTGCACCTAGGTAAGCAGCTTCTGCGCCACACTTTGCATGTCGACCCAGCAACCTGCATTTTTGGGTAAACACTTGCGCAGCTCCAGACTGCCGTTCAAGGACGTTTCAGTTGCTCCAATATACCTGCAATACGCCCGATTGCTGTTCTCAAGTTTCTATCAGACAGACGAGGCGCAAAAACTACAGCATCTCAAGCACATAAAAAATGTCTGCCACGTTCGACCCGTCAATGTCCATCGGCCACAGCCGTCAAACATTGGCCCCCGCCGGGCCCTCCGCCGCCGACACGCTGCCCAGCATCGACTTTGGCTTCGACGACTTGCGCGAGCGCATGGCAAAGTTCACGGCCAAATTCGACGCCTTTATCGAGCAGGGCCGCAAGCGTGTCCTGGAAGAGCGCAACCAGTTTCGCGTCAACATGGCTGAGCTTCAAGGTATGCGTTTCTGGAGAGGAGGGGATTGAATATATGGCCAGCTGGATGATTGCTGATTGTGCCACTCTTTTTTCGCAGAGGACGAACGGATGAAGCGCAGAGACATTGAAATCGCCCAAGTCAAAATGTCAACGTACCAGCAGACCATTGAAAAGGAAGAAGCCGAGAAGCGCGAAATGGAGAGCGCAATCGCCTCGCTCGCCGCCCAGCGCGACAGCCACATCGCCGCCCGCGACAGCCTCAAGGCCCAGATCGCCGAGACGCAGGCCGAGATCGACGCCCGGCTGGCTGCTCAGCGCGCGTACATGAAGCAGAAGGAGGCGCAGTCGCGGTACAACGTGCCCGAGCTGGACTTTTGGATCACGAACCTGTGCCTGCGGATCGAGGGCGCGGGCAAGGACGACCGGCTCAAGTTTGTGTATACGCATATCGATGAGAAGAATTGGGAGCGCGAGGCGTGGTTTGAGCTGGTGACGAGCTCGAGGGACTACGACGTGAAGCACTGTCGGCCGAAGTTGGAGCGGGCGAGCGTTGAAAGGGTGCTGGAGAAGGTGAATGAGATGAGGGAGCTGGTGGTGCTCCTAAAGGGGATGAGGGAGCTGTTTGTTGAGGCGATAAAGTCTTGAAGAGCTGAAAGAGGAGGGCAAGAAGGAGGAGGGCTCGTCGATTCTCTGTTGATGTGTATGCTAGATACCCGCGTGATGATATACGCAATGTATATGTTGGCTATGAATGTTCAACATCTTTCTCTGTGTCCAATCAAGTCACCACAACACAGCCGCCAATATAAAGCGAATAATGCAAATTCCCACAGTCTTCCAAAAGCCCTCTAGAACTCTAGATAGTAGAAGAGAAATGAGAAATGCTGCGCATCTCTTGATACTTGTCCCGGCGCCGTAACGCCCTTGAATCCTCACCAGCCACAAACCCCTGCTCAACCAAAGTTCCCTTGTACCGCGTCCAAGCCCCACCAATCCTCGACCAAACACAACCTCACTCAGACATCCCTCCTTCTAAACATCAAGCCGTGCAGCTACAACAACAAAGCACATCACATCAAATCAGCCATGCCTAAACCCGATAAACACGCCGCGGCATCTCAAGCCGTCGACATTCTCGAGGAAATATCCGCTATGCTGGTACTCTCCATCACTCCATCCCCGTCTCATACTGCGCGGAGAGCATCGCTAACATGTTTGTTACCTTGCAGAACTGCCATATGGACCGCCGCATGCTTTCCACGTGCATCTCATTGATCGAGCAGGGCGTCCATCCGGAATCTCTCGTCGTACGTCACTTCACTTTCTCTTCAGCTTTGTTGGTATCGTTTGTTTGAGTATTGACCTGTGCTGTGTGCTTTTCAGCAAGTCATCAAGGAGCTACGTGAGATTGCAGACGAGACGAGGCGGGAACAGCAGGAGGCTGCTGCAGCCAACAGTCGGTGAACCAAACTCCCTCTACCAGCTGTTACCGCACTCAATCCTCTTAATGATGCTTTACCTCTGATCTTTTTTGTCTTTTTTACTTGTTGGAATGTCGATTGTGTTTGATTGGTTTTGAGCTGGGATTTTCAGTTATATTCATGGCGCCTGGAAGCGTGGATAAATACTACCATAGTGACTGCTATATGACCTCGATTGAAGTACTGTTATACATCTGTTATTGTTGTTTTGGTGAAGATATCCCGATAATACTTTTCGACGTAAGCAGAAGTGACAACATTTGGTTTTTTCGTCTTCTTCAGTTGAATATTCCCCCTTTTTCTTTTCATGCAATGCCAAATTCAAGCGCCATGCTGTCGTACGCAACTTCAAACATTACTCCATCAAGGTAAAATACATGGTATCCAAGACTAAATGAAGGAAAGGAGGTGTACAAGGGGTGAAAGGGAAAAGGACAGGAAGACAGACGCGACCAAAGAAAAGACCAATGGAATCAGTGGGAAAACGCCAAACTCCTTCAAAGACACCCGTGATGCAACATTTCATACTTCGTCATGCCTCATCAACGACCCCCCGTGACGGGGGCTTTCGGCTCCTGCTCCAAGCCCAGCCCGTTACCTATGTCCGATCAAGTTGAAATCATCTTCGTCTTCGTCGTCGTCCTCATCATCCGCCTCTGGATGGTCATCCTCGCTGGACTCATCTGAATCGTATTCATCGTCGTCGTCGTCGTCGTCCTCATCCTCACCACTTCTCCAGAACCCAAGAATGTCTTCATCAGACTCTTCGTCCACTTCCTGCACGGCGGCCTGCGGTATATCCATCATCATGTGAGAAGGCGACATGGACCGCGCGTATCTTTCGAGGAACCGGGATGGTGCCTCTGGTGCGTTGGATGAGTGCCGCCTCCTGTTGGGACCCCGCGATCCCGCCGTGATGGAGATCCGTCGGCTTCCCGGTCCTGCGTCTTCTGAGCCGGCCTCGCGTGCGAGCTGAGGCTGATCGCCCGCCGCAGGCTGCAGAGCCTCAACATTCCGCCCCAGGATCTGCAATTCTACAGTATTGTATGATCGACATATGGAGCACTTGAGTCCGAGCCAGTGGTATGCCACCGTGCTTCTCGCCGAGCAATCGTTGCACAGGATCTTGGCTTTCGTATCGCAAAAGTCTGGGGGCATCGGCTGGCTAAGGATGGCCAGATCCAGGTTGCGGAACTGCGGCTCCATGTTCACGAGGCTCTTGTTGCAGATTGGGCATTTGTACGAAGTCCTTAGATGCTGATCGTAGCACTTCTTATGAATGCTGTGACCGCAGTTCATGAAGACAACTCGTTTTGGCGATGTGAACATGTATTCACCGCAGATGGGGCAGTCACAGTCTGTTGATCGCTCGATACACTTGTGCGAGCTCTCGATTGACGTTGTGATGCATGTCCGACATGTCTACAAAACGACCGTTCAGCCACGCTGTTTCAGGAATACAAGGGGTACAGTCAACATACCTTGCAATGGAAGAAATCTTTGCCAAGCCCCATGCCCCGACGACATATCCCACAGTCATTGCAGTGATAGATGGGCTTGTGGGTGCGATTCTCCCAAAGTTTACAGATATTGCAGTAGTACTGCGCGGCTACTTCGCCACAGTTGTTGCAGACTTCAGATGCTTTCTGAGGTGTAGCGCAGAGCATACAGAGCATGTTCTTGGTGTCCTTGCGGATGAGGGTGTGGTCCTCGTGGGAATCATGGCAGAATCGACAGGTGTACCACTTCTTGCAGGTGGAACACTGCAGCTTCACGTTCCGCTCGTAGTGCTCACATCCCAGCGGGCCCCGAGTTTCATGAAGCGAGGCCGCCGAGTGCGTCGGCGTGGCTGCGCTTGGTGTTCTCGAATGTCGGACAGGGGCGTAGGTCGGGGCCTTGTCACTCTCGCTGAGGACAAACACCTCCTTGACCGAGGGCTCCCCAATCAACTGGTTCTGCCAGTACTTGAGCGACTCCAGAGCTCCGGCCGGGGTGGCAATCTCCCATGCCTGGCCCGGGCCGATGGAACCGTCATCGGAATCGCTTTTCGCAAGGGGAGAACCCGTGAACACAGAGGCGCGGTAGCCTTCTAGCAGGGTGTCGTGCATGAGCCTTGCCTTTTCGCCAGCTGGTATCTCCCGAGCGTTGATCTCCTGAATGCGCGTGCGCAGCTTCCGCATGCCATCGTCCTCGGGGATGGGCCCATCCTTGGTCGACGCAGTCCTGGGCGGTGTTATCGGAAACCCGAGATGGTCGAGCAGAGGTCCGGGGTCAGCGGGTGGACTGGCCGGCACTTCTTCCACAACTGCCGGCGCCTCTTCGACAATCGTCTCCTGCGTCGAAGAGCTTAGGGGCCGAGGCGGCCGTCGTTCAGGCGTCGCATCGGGGCCCTGCTGGGCATCTCTGTCGGCATCGTCAATGTCTTGGGCAGCGTCCGACTGCGCGACGGGCGCCTCGTCATCGCCACCCAGCGTCGCACGGGAGATCTCGGAAAAGCGGCGGGCCTGTCGCAGCACAGGGTTGATGATGAACTCGGAGACAAGGGACGGCATTTGGATTGCTGTTGACGGCTGCAACGGCAGCGCCTGCCGCGGAGGCGCAGCTGAAGACGGGGGACGTGTTTAGATTTGATGAGGCGACCCAGCTCATACGACTAGGAGGTGGCAGATGCCGAAAAGCGGTGATGCCCGGCAGCTTGATTGTGACGAGAAAGTAGAAGGCAGAGACTCGAGAGGGGGTGAATTTCAGGCAATGCGAAGCCTCTATGAGAGCAAGAGATGTTCAGTTCTCGAGTATTTCCATCAGCCTGGATGACAGGAGCAGATTTATGTTCTGATGAGGAGGATTTCATGAGACGGCCGACCTAGATCGGCGAGCTTGACAGCGTCTCCTTCGGCAAGGATGACATAAGTCAGGGATTAGTCGTGCTCTATTGCTGCAAAAGCGCGCCACTGCGCATCAGCGCTGACTGGCCTTAAGGTTGAACTGTCTTGCCTTGTCTTGGACGCTTGCATGTGATTGCTCCAGCAATTCTGATCCATCCCGTTCGTCTCATCCCAGCAGTTCCAGTTCCAGTTCCAGCTCCAGCTCCAGCGCCGCTTCTAGCGTGTTTTAGCGCCTCGACAGGGCTCTGAAGCGCTGAAAGGGCACTCGCTGTGGCTGGTCAGGCTGCTCTCGACGCTGCTGTGGCTGGTGCGCCCGGACGGCCCAGGTACGTACCGCGGCCCTGGCAGGATTGGCGCTAGGAGCAGCCACTAGCCACGCGGCTGAGCCTTGGCTTAGTATTGTCGACGGATTGCAAGGTGGCCTAATATTCTCTTGAGCTGAACCAGGGGGGCTCCAGGAAGCTGTCGTATTCTTGAATATCCGACGCAAGCAGCAATATCCTCCCACGCAAACACCTCCTTTGCCATTTCCATTTCGTGTCCCTTCTCCTGAGCCGGGCTTGGCCTTTCAGGACTGGTTCTCCCTTTTTCTTCTCGTCGTCGCTGATGTTCGTCTTCGCCTTTTGAGTCTCGCCAGCTCGTCCGGTCATTACAAATTTGTCCCGCAGCCTGCTTCAGCCGGAGCCACAGCTGGTTGCCACTCCCCTTTTCTTCCTTCGACGTGTCGTGTTTCGAAAAGCCTCGCGACCACCTCAATTGAGTCCTCTTCTCCTCGTTTCCAATCGCAGATTCGGGGGGGAATCAGAAGGTTGTCTCTGAGACCATGGCTGCCGACAAGGCCGCCCTCGCCTCCGGCGCTGATCTGGGGGACGGCTTGAGGAAGCGACAGGCAGCTTCGCAAGCCGTGCCCTCGTTCATCCCGGCCCAGACGGAAGACACCAAGAAGCTGGCAAAGAAGGTATGGATTGCTCCATCTACGAACGATTCGGCCTCAATTGCGCGCGCAAGAGCCGGCTAACAGCGCCTGCAGGACAAGACTTTTGTCCAAGTGCTTGCAGATTGGGAATCCGTCCTTGCCCCGCTGATCTTCACGGCCGTTGCCATCTTCACTCGATTGTATAAGATTGGTCTCAGCAACATCGTCACTTGGGACGAGGCTCAGTATGTCCATCTACCCTTGTCTGCGCTGGAGAGATGATTTGCGAGTCGAACGAGTTTGCTGATTGCGGCTTTCCCGCAGCTTTGGCAAGTTTGGAAGCTACTACATCAAGCATGAATACTACTTCGACGTCCACCCTCCCCTCGGAAAGATGCTGGTCGGTCTTTCCGGTGTCCTCGCCGGCTACAACGGATCGTTCGAGTTCAAGTCTGGCGAACAGTATCCCGAAGACGTCAACTATACCTTTATGCGCGCCTTCAATGCCGCCTTCGGCATTGCCTGTATCCCCATGGCTTACTTCACTGCCAAGGAGCTGAAGCTGACCCGACCTGCTGTCTGGTTTGTTACTCTGATGGTTTTGTGCGAAAACTCCTACACCACCATCAGCCGTTTCATTCTCCTCGACTCCATGCTGCTCTGCGGAACGTTCGCCACCACTCTGTGCTGGGCCAAGTTCCACAACCAGCGACACAATAGCTTCGAGCCCGAGTGGTTCTTCTGGCTCTTCATGACGGGCCTTAGCATTGGATGCGTTTGCAGCGTCAAGCTTGTTGGTCTCTTTGTCACTGCGCTGGTTGGCCTATACACGATTGAGGATCTCTGGAGGAAGTATGGTGACCGGAAGATGCCTATTGTGAGTGCTTTTTTTCCGCAAATATGTCCGTGCTGCCATGCGCTTACACTTTGACCAGCCTGTCCTTGCCGCCCACTTCTCTGCACGTGTTGTGGGACTCATCATCGTCCCCTTCCTCATCTACATGCTCTCCTTCGCCCTGCACTTTGCCATTCTCGACCACTCCGGCCCCGGCGATGCCCAGATGAGCTCCCTCTTCCAGGCCAACCTCAAGGGAACCGAGGTCGGCAAGAACAGCCCCCTGGAGATAGCCCTTGGCTCTCGCGCTACCATCAAGAACATGGGCTATGGCGGCGGCCTTCTTCACTCTCACGTTCAGACCTATCCCGAGGGCTCTGGCCAGCAGCAAGTCACCTGCTACCACCACAAGGATGCCAACAATGACTGGTTCTTCTACCCGAACCGCCACGAGCCCGACTACGATCCCGAGGGCGAGCTTCGATTCATCGGTGACGGCTCAGTTATCCGTCTGATTCACGCCCAGACCGGCCGCAACCTGCACTCTCACGACATCGACGCCCCCATCACCAAGGCCCACCGCGAAGTTTCCAGCTATGGTAACCTCACCGTTGGTGACGAAAAGGACCACTGGAAGATTGAAGTCGTTCGAGATGCCGCATCCCGTGACCGCAGCCGGATCCGCACTCTTACCACTGCCTTCCGCCTGAAGCACACCGTACTGGGCTGCTACCTGCGAGCTGGAAACGTCAACCTTCCTCAGTGGGGCTTCAAGCAGATTGAAGTTACTTGCGACAAGCAGAACAACCCTCGCGACACGTACACTCACTGGAACGTTGAAGCTCATTGGAACGATAGGCGTGAGTGAAACGATTGTCCCTCCCCTCCAACGTGCATGCTGACTTTTCATTTCCTAGTCCCCCCTAGCGACCCCGGCGTTTACAAGTCACCCTTCATTCACGACTTCATCCACCTGAATGTCGCAATGATGACCTCGAACAACGCCCTGGTTCCGGATCCCGACAAGCAGGATGATCTGGCCTCTCAGTGGTGGCAATGGCCGATCCTGCACGTCGGACTCCGCATGTGCTCATGGGACGACAACATTGTCAAGTACTTCCTCCTCGGCAACCCCTTTGTCTACTGGGCCTCGACTGCTTCCCTGGGAATCGTTGCTCTCGTCATCGCATGGTATGTGGTGCGATGGCAGCGCGGATTCAAGGAGCTCAGCAACTCCGAGGTTGACCAGATCCACTACGCCGGCATCTACCCCGTCATCGGCTGGTTCCTGCACTACCTCCCCTTTGTCATCATGGCGCGTGTCACGTACGTGCACCACTACTATCCGGCGCTGTACTTTGCCATCCTCTCCCTGGGCTTCCTGGTCGACTGGGTTCTGAGGAACCGCGCTGCTGTTGTGCAGGGTGTCGCCTACGGCATCCTGTACTCGGTTGTAATCGGACTGTACATCCTGTTCATGCCCATCTGCTGGGGTATGACTGGAAGCAGCAAGCAGTATTCGTACCTTAAGTGGTTCGACAACTGGCGTATCAGCGACTAAACTCGGCTTCTTCGTCCGAGTATTTCAGCTTGCACACTTTCAACACGCCGGTGATGGAACACGCTGTTCAGCTCGTGTCTTCATCACAGGGCCCCTTTCCATATTGTATCATGGCGGCTAGATGAAGAGAAAGAAGACAAGTGGAGGCTGGGCTGGCTTATCTGTCCAAAGAGAGAGAAGCAGACACTGTAAGATTTTTTTCAACCTAAGGTATTTAAAGGCGTGGGACGTGTATGGGATATTTTTGCACGTTAATGAAGAAAAAGAAGACCATGGGTTAGGTAGGTAGGATGGAATTTTTTCGAATTATATAAAATCAGACGATGACAGGGACAGTGGTTGGCGAGAATTGCTATACAGCCGCATTTACTTGTAATGCAAGACATGTCTCTCACTAATGCTCGTCCACAAATGTGAATTTGAAACGTTACATATGCCTGTTTCCGTTCGTTTGTTTGCATTGCTACAGATGATGATGATTCCAATTATTCCAATCCGGGATGCTCATCCATGGCTTTCTTCCAAAAGACCTGAGTGTCGTATAATAAGTGAAGCCCATCGGGTATCATGTCTTTGCCAACAGTTCCTTTCCTTCTCATGCTTCCTTTGCGACAAATATGGGCGCTTATTTCACACAACGTAGCATTATACAGAACCAAGCAAAGAGGTGGTTGTGGTAATTCTTGGCCTCCTCAGCAACAACCACCTCCTGCTTTATTCGCATCGGCATTTAACCTCACCTGCCGGCTCCCACCAGCACTCGGCCCCTTGACGCCCGATCTCCTGTCATTTAAGTTATACTTGCCGGCCTGGATGTTCTGGTATATCCTCTCGGCGACTCTCATAAAAGCCTTTTCGACGTTCTCGCCGCTCTTTGCGCTCGTCTCGACATACTCGAGGATGCCGTTGCGCCTGGCCCACTCCTCTGCCTCCTCGCGCGTGACCTCGCGCTTGTTGTCCTCCTGCTGCGTCAGGTCGGCCTTGTTGCCGACGAGGACGATGACGATGTCCGGCTCGGCGATCTGGCGCAGGTCGTTGAGCCAGTCGGTGACGTGCTGGAAGGTGGCCTTGCGGCTGAGGTCGAAGACGAGCAGGGCGCCGCTGGCGCCGCGGAAGTAGGAGCGCGTGACGGACTTGTACGTCTCCTGGCCGGCCGTGTCCCACAGGCTGAGCTTCATGTGCTTCTGGGGGATGCCGCTTGTATCGCGCCGGGGCTCGGGGAGGCCTTCGGGGGCCGGCGGCTGCTGCTGCTCGTCTTCATTGGAGGTGGAGGGGAGAGGAGGAGGAGCGGCGACGGGCGTGTGAGGAGGGCCGACGGGGACGATGCGGGAGCCGAATTCGACGCCGATGGTGACGTCGTGGTGGGCGGAGAAGCGGCCTTCGCAGAGGCGGATGGTGAGGCTAGATTTGCCGCATCCTGAGTCGCCGATGCAGACGAGTTTGGCGATGTAGTCCCACGGCGCTGAGGAGGACATGTGGAGAGAGAGGAGAGGAGAATGCGCGATGCGCCACGGGTTCTTGAGGAAGGCGATTGGACTTGATGCCGACGAGGAGAAAGGTGTAGGAGAGGAGTTACACAGGAGGGCAAAAAAGACGTCGAGGAATTGAGGAGCAAAAAGTTTTGGAGTTGAGAGGTTGTATAGGTCTGGAGGGTTGTCGCAAGTGTAGGTGTAATTGATCGCCGAGTGGGTTTGATCTGAGGCTGTCGCTGCGATAAGCGGCACGTGCGCAGAAGCGATCTGGGGTCGATTTTGGCGGGTTTGAGAGGGAAATCAGGGACTGAGAAGAGAAGCCGCGCAGGAAGAGGTCGTGAGGAGAGGATATTCGATGGTTTGTAGCAAGGGAGAAGAGTTATCACGGGAGTGTCGGTTGCTGAATTACACAGATGTACCTAAAGAAATACAGGGAAAAAAGGGTTCAAGGTCTGCAAGGCAGGTGACGGTGGGCGCTGCCTTGTGTGGGATGGGGATGGACATGGGCTGTCACGGGCCAGCGAAGGGGTGGTGACACGCGAACGAACAGCTTGCGAAGGCTGGGATTGGGGGCTGAATTGCATGGGGTATGAGGATATGATGATGAGTGTTTATTGTACATGATATGAGGAGGATGGCGATGCTGCAAGTCTGATATCTATACTGTAGAAGGGCCTGGAATGGCAGGCTGCAGAGCTGGAAGAAAGCATGAAGGTAGGTAAGGTATGTATGTACATGTACATGCTCGACGCTTGATGTCGGCAGAGGCTGTTATCGGTGACGCAAGAGGGCGATAACGGACGAGCATCATGGTAACGACACCGACTAAGCGGAATTGGGCAACTGACGGCGCCGACCAGGTACATTCATGTCAGTCGCAGTGTCACAGCACCCGCCCTGACTCAAGCATGTGAATGGACGGAGCGTCGTCGCCTGTAGGCAACCATGCGCCAATCTGGACGGGAAGAAGTACCGAGATGCATGTTGTGCAGTCGGGCTCGAAGGATGTCGTTTTGGCACTTTGGCATTCTGTGTGCTGGTACTACAGCGTCGCTACTGCATCATGCAGAGAGACCACCGATATCTTACCTGACCTGATACCTCGGGTTGGCTGGCTGTAGATGCGTATGATACCAGGTAATACAGACGGCAGCCTAAGCCAACACAGAGCCCCATTAGGCATTACTATTCCTCCAAAGATGCAATTCTTTGGTCTGACTTCATGATTGCCTGTCCTGTCCACTTGAGGAGCCAATGCTACGTACCTCCTGGTACACAACGGTGACCGGGGTCAACTGACGGCTCGCCGCCCTTGTGCTCACCCAACGTTCTACATTCGTCCCAGTCATCCAGGTATCGCAAAGGTACCGCCCCCCGTCCCGGCAGGCAGCACACCCGCATGCGGACCTCCTTATCGCAACCTGCCGGGTACCGCCTTGCCCCAGCCCAGCCGCCTGTGGCTCTGTGAGGCGCTGACCGCCAGCAGCCTTTAGGCTCTCGGCCAGCGAGGGAGACGCCCACCTGCACTCCATGCGTCCCCTAAGGCATTCACTAACAGACACCAAAGTCAGAGGTCACCAAACCGACTCATCCGCCCTGTGTCGCCTGACCTCAGCTTTCGGACTCCCGTCTGCTTTCATTCTGCTTCCTCTTTCTCTGTTCAACACCGTTGCGAGGCGGGCGAGTGCGTTTGCCCGATCAAACACCCGCCGGACATCTTACTCATATTGCTCCGCAGTCGAACATTGTTCTCTCCCTTGTCATCCTTTTTTATTGCTTTCTTGGGCTTCGTCTCCCTGTTGTAAGCAAGGGAGAGCGTCGCCTTAGGTACCTGCTCATTGCTCGTGCAAGCGCCGTTCGTCATCGCTCGTCAACCTCCAGCTGCCCGTCACTTCCATCGCATCCTCTGCTCCAGCGAACATAAAAGCTGAACCATTCGAACAACGCCGGCCGCAACACTTGCAACAAGCTGCAAATTCCCAACCGATCGAGGTGACAGCCGTGCCAACCACTTATCGTGGGGGCGGCGGTAGGTGAAGGGGCACCATGTTCTCCGAATGTGCGCGATGACATCAAATCCTGTTCAACGCCGCCTCCAATGTGCCAGCTGCTAACACGCTCTCGTCAGACGCCTCACGATTCCTTGCGCAGTCCCAGTCCAGGCTTTCGAGCTTTGGCCAAGCAGACAACGATAATTCATCCAGGCCAAACGACTGGTCATCTCGCCCGAACCGACCCTACCGAGACGCCGGCCGAGGAACGGGAGGAGGCCAGAGATCCATCCTTGGGAGAGGTTATGGCGGGAACCCCTATCAGAATGGTGGAGGAGCAGCTGGCGGTGGCTCGCGCTTCGGTCAGCTTGGGTTCGGGTCTCGCATAACAGCCGCGCAAGACGCGCCTCTGTTCCACAGCACGCTGGACGAGTATCGAGAGGAGGACGACGAAGAGGAGCGCGATAGGGAGGCTGCTGATCTCTTTGCCCTTCAGAGGTCACGACGGGTTGCTGCTGCTAGCAAGCTCGCCGATAGCGTAGAGTCGGATGCCAACAGTCGAGAGTCGCTCGAGGAAAGCTCCAGGCAATTCGATCACCCCTATCGGACCCAAGGCTTCGGTCGCGGCATCAAAAGCAGTTGGAACGGGACTAGGAGCTCATATCAGGCTACTGCTCCCAGGGATACAACTTTGGAAGAGGAGGAAGGGGAGCATGTTGGGCACGACGGCAGGGATGACGACAGCGAACACAGCAGCGGTCATCACAAGGGGAAGATGGTTGATGTTGGGCTGGAGTCACAGGAGGATGCCGATGACGACCCGCCGGAGTCGCTCCTGGAAGAGGCAACAGACAGCAGCCCGCCGGCTTTCCAACGGTTCAAGGATCCGTCGGGACGAACGCCGCTGCTGGATAGATCAGCACGAAGCGATACCGACATGGACAGCGTGCGACACACAGGGCCTCCCGACGTCGATCCGAATCCCGCGGGAATCTCCTTCGTCGAGGGCGAGATTTTCAAACACGATCCCTTCTTCGCATGGATATTTCTCATCTGTCTCGCTGGCATGATGTCGACCTTCTTCTTGGTGTGGCTTAACACGGGGCCCAGGAGCAGTCCTGTGGGCGATACAATCTATACGACATTGCAGAAGTCCTTCCACATGCTGGCCGTCGACACCGTGGTAGCCGTCTTTGTGTCGTTTGTATGGCTGGCAGCATTGCGGTCGTTTGTCCGGCCGCTGGTGACTGTTATTCTCGTCGCCGTGCCAGCCATCATGTTCTCCTTTTCCGTCTTCTCGTTCGTCTCATCATTCAAGGGGCGAACGCACGGCGCAAGTTTTCAGGATATTGTCATGAGATGGTCAGCACTCGCGCCTGCGGCCTCATGCGCCTTGTGGCTGTGGCTCGTCGTCAAAGGCCGAAGGGCTATTCAGCAGGCCATTGAGATCCTCCAGTTCTCCTCCAAGATTCTGGCTCAAAACCCAGGTCTGTTGCTGGTCGGCTTCGGCTGTCTGGCCCTGATCGTGGCCTGGACCTGGATTTGGCTGGCCATGTTCACGCGCGTCTTCATGGGTGGCTACTTCTCCAAATATCTGGCTCGGTTCGTCATCCGATTCTCCAGCTGGTGGCTCGGCGCCGCATTCGTCTTCATGTACATGTGGACGATCTCCGTCATCAATGCGGTCCATCGAGCGGCGACGGCGGCGACAGTTTCTCAGTGGTACTTTCACCGCAACGCCGGTCCTGCTGCCCCTTCAAAGGAGATTGTCATGGCCGCCTTGTTGCACGGCACGACGACCATCTTTGGCAGCATTTGTGAATCGACACTGCTGTCTCTGATGATCCGGGCTCCCTTGATCTTCTTGCCCAGGAGACTAGGCGCCATCATCACAAACATCGCCTCATTCTGGATACCGACGCCTGTCGTGGCTCTCACCAACCCTCTCACGATCACCTTTGCAGCCATTCACTCCCAGGGCTTGGCCACGTCTGCCAGGGGCCTCGACCAAATGGAATTTGTATCACCTGCCATTCCTACCACCACGCTGACACCAAGGGCACTACGCCTGCGCGGCCAGGCAAACAGTCTGCTGCCTTACCGCCTGGCCAAGTTGCTCCTGGTCGCCACGCGGCTGATTATGGCTACGGGACTCGGATTTGCGGGCTGGGTCATTACCGCAAAGCAGCTCCGGATCCAGCTCCCGGACGGCGTGGGCGTGCGAGGATCCGCGTATGCATATGTGGTTGGCATCATGGCTAGTTTTATTGGGTATTCGGTTATGGGCGCAATGGAAGGTATTCTCAGCGGCATTGTCGACGCGGTTCTCATCTGCTACGGGAGCGAGCGACGAATGGAGAGGGGCCACGGACGGTTCTGTCTCGAAGCCGCATACTTGTTTGGCGAGCGTCGAGGAAGTGGCGAGGACCTGGGATATGAGTGAACAGGCTGGACTTTGGCGGGGTTGCAGCTCATATATGGCATTTCTTTTGTTGGCACGCTTGTCGCTTTGCTTCTCCTTGTTTTTACTTTACTACCTCATCTTTGAATTTTGTTCCACGCTGCGAACTTTGAAGTTGGTTTTTGTGATGATAGATTGGTAGAACTCTTTGGTTTATCGGGGACTCAAAAAGGTCATGCAGCGGATGGGGTTTGTTGCTGCGACAAGCTCCAAGCGGATAGGACGGAATGGATTTCAATTAAATCATTCAATATCTACTCTGTATAAAACGGTTTGAAGCCCTGCACTGCTTGCATGATCTTCACATCTCGACCCCGACAGTCTGGGCTCATGATCGATGTTGGTGAATGGCGATGAAGAAGGGCTTGATATTGTAGAGTAACGTTAGTGTCTCTCATAACTGGTTAGACACTTTGGCCGAGTGGTTAAGGCGATGCCCTGCTATCGACAGGTATCATAGGCATTGTGTTCGCACGCGCAGGTTCGAATCCTGCAGGTGTCGTTTCTTTTTTTGCTTTTTTCCTCTTCTTTTCTACCGATCTCTCTTCCCCTCTTTTGTGTGTCATTGAGTCCGTTGTTCAGGCATTCAAAGGAGATTGATTGAATTCTTTGCTTTCAGACCTCTCCGTGTTCCCTGCTGTCCATCAACGAACGGGCGAGTTGCGCTCGAGTTGTTGCATCGCGAAGGCTTCATAAAGAAGATAGATAACCTTGTAAGTGAAAAGTATATTGCAGAAAAGCGTCATTGGTCTAGGGGTTAGGATTCAACTCTTCCATGTCTTCATTGAAAAGTTGAGGCCCGGATTCGAGTTCCGGATGACGCATTACCTTTTTTATTTTTCCCAATGGTCTTATTGTCCCCCTTCTTTTGCCTTTGGAGCATCAATAGGGATCTGTGATATACCTATATCCATTCGGGCTGTTGGGAGACATGTCAAATCAAGTTGTATTGCTCTCGTGCCGTGGATACAATGGGTCGAGAGGTTGCATTGGTATTGTCATGCCCTCATCAAAGCCAGCCGGGACAGCAAGCAGACAAACAGCGTAACATGATTCATTTCTCACTCCAAGGGCTCATATTAGATGATCTTAATTGTATGTACTCCCAATATCTGATATGCTACCCATCACTCCTCCCCCTCCTCAGGCACCTCCTCATAAACAAACCCGCAATCAACCTCGCTCAGCACAAACTCCACCTTATCCTGCACGAAATCCGCCAACTCATGCGGCGGCAGCTCCTCCTCGTCAAACTCGCGCGCCTTGTTCGCAGCGTGCAGCCGCGCGTCTGGCGCTCCCGGGTTGCGAAGCCTCCGTAGGCGGATCGCCTGTCCACTGCGGCTTGCGGCGAGCCTCTGGTCCCGCGCTCGTTCAAAAGGTATGAGTAAATGGTTTGCAGGGTCTTCATCGAGGTGTGCTTCTCGGCGGAAGAGGCCCGTTGAGGCGTAGTTTGGGCCCTGGACGGCGCCAATGGTAGGGTTGGGGTGGATGACGAGTTGCTGCGTGTCCAGATACATCCGCCTCACCAAGTCCGCGATGTGCATATCATCATCATCGTCGTCCTCGACCATGATGTTCGAATTTGATGGATCTTGGTGAGGAGGTTCCGGCTCAGGGTGTGGTATAAAAGGCGTAGGCCGTCGCAGTGGCCGGTCCACGCCTGGGATCTTGATAAAGTGCGCCTCTGGCTCGTCCTCCTTATCCACAGAGAACAAGAACACGCGGCCAGTCGCATCGCCAACCACCATCTTCCTACGATCGGGAGAAAAGGCACCGCAGGAAATGGGGCCAGGGGCCTCCAAGAGAGTCCGCACGTATGGGTTGGATTTCTGGCGTATGTTCCACACCATGACGGTCCCGTCACTAGCACCCGTATAAAACCGATCGAGGCTGTTCCCCCAGGCTGTAAACTTGACTCCCGTGTCTTCCTTTTCGCGGTCTTCATAGTATTCGTCCAGGGGGCGGCCGTGCTGCAGAATGAGCACAGGCTTGTCTCCCTGCGCAGTGTCCCACACGTACACCTTGCCGTCCGTACACCCTGCAGTTACGTATGCGTGCGTTTCCGAGTTTGGCATAAAGGTGAGCTCGTTGATGTCGGACGCGAAGCAGTCGAGGTTGTGATACTCGGCGAATCCGCCAACTTGTGCCCTAAACAAGTGGATTTGGGATCGCACCCCGGGCATGGCCTTGACCTGGGAAGGAGAGGTGGCGGCAATAAACCTTGGTAAAGTGGGATGCCAGGCCACTTCAAAGTAGTTGGCGGTTGCCGCTGTCGTGATGGGGATTCTCTGGTTGTGATTGGCGTCCCATAATGTCATCTCTCCCGTGTCGTGCTTCTCTTCAGGAATGTCATGGTCATCTCCAGAGAAGCTTCGAGGAGAATATCCCACAGCAAGCAGTTGCATGCATCTCGGACCGCGACCCCATTGCATCGTCGCCGGATAGTACGCCCACTTGTCCGAACCGTTGGCGTCGGTGCGTGTGCATGAGAAGGAGATGTAAGGGCTATTCGCAAGGTCACTCATGTTAACGGTGTATATGCGTATGGCCTCCGTGGGAACGTCAGCTGCAGTGGCAACTCGCCCAGAACCGTCCTTGGCCGCGGAGACAAAATTCACATTGCCGCCAAAGTACCAAGTGGCCAACGCTGTCATCGTGCTGCCTGTCTCGTCGACCTTCCACACCTTGACTGTTCTGTCAAAGCTGGAAGTATACGCCAAGCCCAGGACCGGGTCGTAGTCCGAGCAGACAACAGACGAGTAGAGCCACGGATCCTGGCTCTGGCGCATGGCCGTCGTCGCGTTTTCCCCCTTTTCGACCACCGGCCGCGGGATCCGGTGGTCGGGGAACGCCTTGAGCTGCCCCAGCTTCGTCGAAAGAAGGAGTAGGTTTCCAGGCTTATTATACTGCTGGTTGTGGCTGTCCGAGTGGACGGTCGTGCCACATAAGACGTTGTTGTCGGGGACCCAAGTGGTTGTCGCAATGTCCCCGGCACAGTTTGTGTACTCGGCCACCAGTGTCAGGGAGTCTTCGTGGAGCTTGCTGAACTCGTTCTGGAAATTTTCGTACCGGCGCATGCGACCAAATCCACGGTTGCCTTCCATTTCGCGAGCCAACAGCAAGGACGCCACCCGACTCGCACGTCTCCTCTCCTGTTGCTGAGCTCTACTCGCCTTCGGATCAAGGCTCAGAACCCGCGCTTGGCCGGGCGGCACTGCCTTGCGTGCGAGTAGATCCGAGCAGTAATTGCGTACATCTTCGGGTGTCCGCAGAGGCAAAGTATTCTGGACAATGGACGGAACATTAAGGTTGAGGCAAATCTGTGCCAGAAATTCAGGGGTCGTGGGGCTGTCCGGGGGGAGATATCTTGACAGGCACGCCATGATATGCTGAAGTTCTTCAGAGGTAAAGTCCACATGGTACACAAGGGGGCTGGTGACTTGTTCCCTCAGCTCGCGATACAGGCGGTTGGCACCCTTCTCAATGAGCACGCGATCCGCCGCTGATTGGTACGGCCGGTGCTCGAGCCCAAACCACGCGTTTTGTGACGGGCCACTGCTGGCAGCTGGCTTCCATCTGCTGCCATTCTGCGTGTTTGTGGCGCCTTCGCGTATCCGAGCTGCTGGGGGAGTCGGCTGTCTGAGCTGTATCCATGGTCTTGGCGGACCTAGTTTAGCAGGTGTCTGCACTCTTGGTAACACGTTCCTCTGAACTGGGACGATATCGCTCTTTATTGGTTCGATATCGCTTTTTATCGGCACGAAATGGCTTTCAGTACGCGGCGCTCTTGCGGGGGTGTTGATTCGGAACTCCTTGAACATAAAGTTAGCTTAACAGGGCCAACATATGGTTTCAAACTGCACTCACAGGTCTCTTGGCCAGCTCCGTGATAATCATCCTCGCTCTCGTCATCGTCCACTCATCATTAGGAGGTAGGGTATAGTCATTCGCCTGGTCTAAGCGAGTGACAAACAGCGGATCCTTGGCGAACAACGAAACGGCCTGCGTCACCCCATCAGTTTCCCGCATGCCCAACTCGACATCCAACGCTTTCAACATCCCCCGGCATAGCATACCTTGATCGCAATCTCATCAATAGTGTACTGCGAAGGCGAGAGGTACCTCAGAGCCTGGCTCACGTAGGGAGACACCTGCTGACACGCGATGTTCTGCTTCTCGGCCCAGCTGAGGTCCACGCGCCTCTTCTTGGCCGGCGGCCCGTCGTCGTGCGGAGGAGGGTCATGCTGCGGCCGCTGGTGCTGCTGCTGCTGCTGCGCCTGAGGCGTGGACGGGGCAGGGACAGGCAGAGGCGGGTGGGCGAGAAGCTGATGCTGGCTCTGGCGGTCGATGCCGCCTCCGTTTGCGAGGGAGATGCCGTTGCGGCCCAATGCCAGCGGCGAGCGCGGCGGCGTCTCGGTCAGGTCAATGACCAGGGGCCTAGAGGACGAAGTAAGCACGAGGCTCATCGGAAAGGCCCAGCTCGCCCAGCGGCAAAGGGCGAGCGTTCCCTAGCAGGCTGGCTATATCGCGATATAAGGCTATATCGACGCGGTTGAGGGTGTGTCACTTACCCCATCGCGTGCCCCGACGTTGAAGCTGCTTAGATTCTTTAATAAACTAACAGATAAGTACTAAAGGAAGGGGGTCTTGATGGGGCTTAAGTTTTAGCTATGAAACTGGAGCCTACGTGGCTCTGTGTTACATAATATAAAATTATTCTTTTTTAACTTATAATTTTATAAAGTTCCTTAAGTCTTATTTAACAAAAAAAAATATTAAATAAAAGTTTTATATTAATCACATACTTAATAATTCTATTATAATATAATTTATTATAAGGTTTTATATAGAAAATACTTCTTTTTTTTTACTATGTACTTTAAGTTCTCTAAGATTCTTACAGCTCCCAGCTCTCGTTTTAAAGATCTCGAAGGGCTTTAATCAAGTTGCAATTCGTCGGTGAATACTTCATTCCCTCCAGTTAACCCAAAATCAATTCTTTCATGCTCCAAACACGCGTTGCGACGTGCGTATCCAAGCTTCGGAAGCTCACAGCACGCTTTAAACATTCCACTCCTAACTTCCCTTTGCAGTCTCTTAAGAACATCTTAACACACCCAATAAGTTCGGAGCATGTCTCCTGCCAATCTAACTCATCATCTACTATAGCCATTTCGAGCTCCATGTCTTAATCTGGGGTGCTACTGTATTCGCAACTTGCGACACCAAAGATCGGGTCGCGAACGTGCGAATTGCGAACGTGCGAATTGCGAACGTGCGAATTGCGAACGTGCGAATTGCGAACGTGCGAATTGCGAACGTGCGAATTGCGAACGTGCGAATTGCGAACATGTGAGATCGGACCCGACTTGTCGGGACCAGCCGCGCATCGCAAGCCTCATCAGATGCCACGCCATCATTAACAATTGGCTAGCACAGGCTGTCTACATGCCTACCCATCTCTGATTGCTTAACAACTCTCAGTAATTCTATAACATGTGCGTTAAAGACTCGAATACTGAATCTTGTGTACGCAGTTAAGTCTCGTTCTTGCCTAGGCTAGAACTTGGTTTATAAGTATTCACAGGTCTTGGAGAACTGGTTGTCAGCTACGGGATATCAAGACCAAGTGCAGCGCAAACACTCACGCGGGTATTCTCAAGGCAAGGTACCGGACACCCTGAACTTTTGTTTACAATGACTGAGACGGATTCTAGGAGGTAAGTAAAGAAAATTACAGATTGCTATATGCAAGGCTAATGCTCCCCATGTCTCACATTCCTGGGACTTGAGAAGTAGAAGAAATATAGTAGATATATATAAGGTAGTGTAACGTAGTAAATTATATTTGTTTACAATACCTAGAATTTAATTTTAAAGTCTAAGTATTAAGATCATTTTCTTTTATATTGTTTTCTGGTAAAGAAAAACTATATTAACTCTTAGTGCTCGTTTATTATTTACAGGTTAGCTATTCCCAGAACAATCACACAACTTGGCTCTGGACGTCGTCAGACATCTATCCTAAGCACAACTTGGATATATCGTCTATGCTCAAAGTTAGGGAGCTTCGAGTAGCATTCGTACACAATGCCAATTGTCACTCCAGCTATTATGTAAAGCATCGCACTCTGCGTCTACTGCTAAAGCTAGACACATCCAGCCTCAGGGCGAGAGATCTCATCACCAAAGTATCCGTGATACTACTATGACGGCGCCAATACCTCCCTCACAAGTTCACTAACATGGCGAGATAATTTGTGATCTTCTAGGTATAGAGCAAGTCGCTCGCGCATAATCATTAACAGCACAATACTTATGTGAACAAGATGAAGCAAGGAGACAAGCCCGCCCTATATTTGCTGCAAACATACAGTAGCCACCCCGTCTTTCTTACCACAACACGGCTGCAACGAAACTAGGTATCCAAACACATTACTATAAAAATAAGATTTCTCGCTCAATAACAACAGCATGCCGACTCATTTACATCTTATAGTCTAATTCTTACAGCTTGGCAGGGCCAACCTCGGCATTAATCTCCTCGTACATCTTGTCAATCTGGGTGCGGAAGGCCTTGGCGGCCTGGGGCCGCTTCAACTTGAGACTGTCATTCCAAAGTTAGCAGCTGTTCCATGTGGCTGAAAGATACATGTCGTCTTGTTTGCACTTACGTGGGCGTGAGCAGTTCATTGTCAATGGTAAAGGGGTCCACGTCGAGATAGACGTTGCGCACGCGCTCAAAGCTGTTGAACTTGTGCCTCTGCGCAATCTTGTTGAGCACATTGAGGAACTCTTGCTTCACCTTGGGATGGTTGGCTGCCGCCTTGAGGGCCGGGATATCCGCAGCGGTGACCGTTTCACCCAGGACCTTGCTGGCGAACGGGGGGAAGTTCTCCAGGTCGATTCCGAAGATGCCAACGAGGGTAGACTCCTTGGAATCGCCGTGGACAAACGCCATAGCAATCAGGTTGGTGTTGCCCAGGTAGACGTTCTCGATGCGCTCGGGAGAGATGTATTCGCCCTGGGACAGCTTGAGAACGTTCTTCTTGCGATCGATGATCTTGAGGCGGCCCATCTTGTCAATCTCGGCAATATCACCGGTGTGGAACCACCCATCGGGTTCAATGGCCTTCTTGGTCTCCTCCTCGTTCTTGTAGTACTCGCGGAAAATGCATGGGCCTCGCATGAGAAGCTCGCCGCGAGGGTTGGGCTTGTCGTCGACGGAGTACTCGAACTCGGGGACGGACTCCAAGCAGACCTCAACGCAGCCAGTCGGGGGTCCAATGTTGCCCAGACTGAAGTCTCCGGGAAGCTGAACAGTTCCCACAGCGTAAGTCTCGGTCATACCAAAGCCCTGGTAGAAGTTGTTGCCAAAAGCAGCGCGGAGGAAGTCCTGCACATCGGGATCGAGCTGCGCACTGCCGCTGATCATGGTGTGGGCTCTGTCCAAGCCGACGGCGGCCCTGACCTTGGGGGTCCAGATACGATCGTAGAGGAAGTGCTTGTTGTGCGCCTTTCCAGGCGGCAGACGCATGCTGGCCTTCTTGGCTGCGATGACCTGACGAGACAGCGCTCCCTTGGTACCCTCGGCTTCGACGGTGGCGGTCCGGATCGCAGAGTTGAAGCGGTTGAACAGGCGGGGGACAGAAATGAAGCCTGTCGGCTTGAGAATCTTCATGTCGTCGACCAGGCCCAGGATGTCTCCGCGGAAGAAGCCGATGCTGGCGCCCTCTGACAAGGCAACCTGGTCGACCATTCTGCCGTAGATGTGGGCAAGAGGCAGGTAGGAGATGTGAATATCCTTTTCGGTCACGGCGCCCTGCAGACGACTGGACGAGATGGCCGAAACCGCATTGCCATGTGTGATGACAACTCCCTTGGGCGCTCCGGTGGTTCCTGAGGTGTAATTGATGGTGCAGATATCATCCCAGCCGGCTGGGCGCATGGGGCGGCCTGACTTGGCACCAATCTCCTCCACCTGCTTGAGAGAATAAATCTTGATGCCGTGCTGGGAAGCAATGTCATTCAAGACGGCGGCTTTCGTCAGGCCCTTCTGCTCGCCCTGCTCCAGTTCGTCGAGCGAGACGATCAACTTGAGGCCCGGAATCCGGGGGGCCATCTTGAGGAGGGTTGGAATATGCGGCAGAGAGCAGACGACGCAGGCAAGTTCGGCGTGGTTGATGATGTACTCGGACGTGTCGGGGCCGAGAGTATCATAGAGCGATACGGTGAAAAGGGCTTGCGATGCAAGAGCAAGATCTAGACATTGGACAATCAGGAATGTGTTAGTTGGCGGTCTGCAAGTCGTGGATTAGGGATCAAAGAAGCGCGCCGCAACGCGCAGGTGGGAGCCCTACCCGTAATTTGCCATTCGGCGCGGTTCTGCGACCAGAGGCCGACGGGATACTTGTCCAGAGTGTGGCCGATGCTGTGATGGAGTTCGACAAGGCCGGCTCCAAGATTCTTGCGGCGCTCGGCCACCTCGGCGTACGTCTCCCACTCATACGTCTCCTGCCATGACTGCGTGCTGGCGTTCCAGTGCCGGGTGCCGAGGCAGCGCTTGCTGGGGCGCTTCTTGACGGCGGCCTCGAAGACGTCGTGGACGGACTGGATCTCGGGGTTGAACGTCGTCAGGAGCTTGCCGTCGCCGATCTTGTGATGGCGGTAGATGGCGGTGCGGCCAGGGCGTTCTGAGCCAGGGATGGGGACACCGTGAGGGGCCCCGGGCGCCGGCGGAGTCGACAGGCTCTTGATGTACGCAGCCATGTCCTTGGTCGCCATCTTGTGCACGAGGGAGTGGTGAGCTGGTGGCTGGCCGCGTGTGATGGTGTTTTACACTGCTGGGGGGAGGACGGAGCCGGCGATGCTTGTGATCGCGAGAAATGGCTGTGAGAAACAGGCGATGCGTAAGCCTGACGGGAACAATGAGACTATCGCGAGACGACGCGGAGCAACAATGCGGCGACAAGAGCTGCGAGCAAAAGGAAGAAGCTGGAAAGCAAAGAGAAAAAAAAAGAAGGGAAAGATGAAACCTGGCGATGAGGCCGAGTCAAGGTGGAGGTTCAAACATTGGCATGGGCGAACTTGAAAGGGACGGCCGAGGTTCGCGGGGCCTCGGCAGCCCCAGATTTCGATCAATTGGCTGATGCGCCGAGAGGAAAAGCTGGCCGCCCATTGGCAGCATCTGCGCTATCAGCGGATGTACCAGGTACACACGCCGCGCCAGGCTCTGCACATGGGGGAATTCACGATGCCCTAACGCTGCTAGCGGCCAGCCACTGAAAGTGCGTCCCACCCGCGGAGGTACAGCGGGCGAGTTGCTGTAAAGGGCTGGAAAGGGCCTTGCGTGCTGCGCTCGTGGCGTGGTACATGTACTTCCCGCAAGTCCGCCTGCGGCTGGCTTTCAAGGTTCTCACAGGTGGCCGGTTATCCGCAGCCCGTCAGCATCTGCCCGTCAATTGGGTTTGAACCAGTGGATTGTAGGGAGAGATGGGCTGAGATGCATCATTTTCAAGTGTCTGTCACGATGATTTTGGGGGCATATGGCTGGATATACGAGTACATATGGAGAGGGTAAAGCGCCAGACATACCCACCACAGGTGAAGTTGTAAGACCAGGTATGACCGTGATATCTTCCTTGTCTGCCATCTTGAAGGAACCCAGACAACTTGCGTGTGACGCTTCATGTTGCGGAGTCCGTTAGTACCTAGGACTACCTTATTATTGGGACTACATGACGACCTATACCACTGCGTTGTGACTGGCAAGAGTTGAGCCTACCTCGGTGATTATAACAACCGGTGCTTTCATGATGGCCCTCACTTCGACACCTTCTCTGCACTGCATGGGAGCGCATCGCGTACGTACAGTATACTCACCATATCTCGTACGAAAAGCGTACAAACTCCGTGGCACAACACCTGAAAAGTCCGGCATCCCGTCGTGACGTCGGCTGTTTCGGGGAATATCAACCACTCAGTGGCGATGCTTGTGCTCCGACTCAGGCGAGCCGGCTGCCATTGCTTCCCGTTGACCGACTCCGTCCGTGTTTTGTCTCCGCCCATTGAACGCTGCTTGCTCCCTGACACAGCACAGAAATGAAAGTTCGTACATGTACTTGCAAGTATGTAATATGGCCATGGCAGTGGTGGAAGTCGCTGAATCCGGGGACGCATCTGGGGAATACTAACACATCAATGCTGCTTGGCTCGATACAAATCTGTATCCGCTCAATGCATGGCGGTGGGCCTCGGCCCAGGGGGACGCTCGCTGCTTGTGGCTGTTTGCGCGACCAATCACGAGGCTGCTGTTGCGGATGGCATCTCGCTGCGGCATGTGACACTGGGCTGAGATGGACGGATGAAGTGCTCTTTGCTGGTGGTCCACCCAGCTGAAAGGTGTCCTTTCCTCAGCCGTCAATGACTAGAATGAACGTGGACCAGTATGTAACTCGTCTTCTTACCTGCGCCTGCTCTCATTCGAAATAGTGGCTTCTCCGCATCTCTTCTTCCCCGCGTTGTCGCCCAGATTCAAGAGCCGAGGCCATCGTCAAACTGCTTATGCATTAGGTAAGCGGTTCTGTTGAGTGAGACGAGACAACATGAGGGAATGGCAATCACAACGATAGCAATCCGTTCTTACGTGAGCTCTTACAGCTGGACATGTTCCAAGATTTTTACTCTATGCCACGCGCATACGAAGTTCGAGATGACATGGTGTGCATCGAGCAGCTTTACCATTACAACTACAGCTAGCATCGACGCAGGCTCATCACGACCAAGACATCACCGCACTCACCGGTTTCAAGGCTTCTTCTACACTACCATGATACCACGATGAAGCCTCAAGAACCTCCCCCCTCCAAAGAGGAAGCACCATCATACATCCCTTATCGACGCGCCATGCCGTCAGTCGACTGTCAACACGCCATCAACCCGCCCTTCTTCCCCATCTCCCTTTCACCTACCTAGTAATTCCATATGTCTCAGACATGCAGATGCAGTGTAGACCATGACTTCTCGTACGACTTTGTAGACTCAGCCTAGAAGAATGAAATTCCACGTCAACTTCTGCTTGGCACGTCCCGTCCTCTTTCTGTGACTCTGCACTTTCTTCATTCGCGCGAGGTGTTCGCGATGTCACGGATGCTCGTCCTCTGCTTTCGGGCCATTCAGGGCCTCATGGCTGCTGCCAGCATCGCCCTGGCAGCATATGGTAAGCCTCAACTCGCATTGGCGAAATCCTCCAACTCCTGTTGTCCCCCTCGACTCACACATGAACCATTGCAGTAATCAATTGGCATCTCAGGGGCTCCCACCTGTCGACGCCGCCCTCCATCAGCTTCCTCCTCTTCTCCCCCATCTTCGCCCTCTCCTCCCTTCTATATCTCGAATTGATGCCGCGTTTTGCCCCGAAAGCTACCCATCCGACAGCATCGGTATGCATCGAAATCGCCAACTGCATCTTTTACTTTGCCGGCTTCATTGCCGTGGCCGTTTGTCTGGGCGATTTAGCCTTCTGCGACGGCTCCGTGTGCATGGCAGGTCGTGGCGCGGCCGTCCTGGCAGCGGTGCAATTCGGCCTGTGGATGATTTCGGCCATTTTCGCAGCAAGGAATATGGTCAGGGGCGTGAGGCGAACGAAATGGCCGAGTTTGAGGCGAGGCGTCCGAGATTTGGAGCTGTGAATGGGAGATTGGAATATGTACATGTCGAGATTAGCGAAGAGATGACGGCATCAAACGAGTAAGTCGCTGGAATGCGACACCAAGCTCTTGGGACTGTGTAATTCTACCAGATGGGAGTATTGATAGCATTTCAGCGTCGTCGTTTGCGGTTCTCGACTGAATAGGGACTTCTCATGGTAATGTGCGTGCAAAGAGATGAGCTGTGATGGATGCACACCGTCCTATTGCTGGATGACCACAATGTAGCATCCTCGATGTGCAAAGTGTCAGATCTGGTCATCATACATAGCGGGTAGATCCAGGAACCTGTCATCGTACATACATATATCCAATCATGGACAAATATGATATACCTACGCAATAGTGTCAAGGTAGCCTTCGTTCACGCAACCGCAAGGCTGCAATGTGCTGTCTTGGTGCTAACGCAGCTCTCCCCACACCATCACGACCTGTTCCCCATTTACGCTCCGTTCTGGTCCGCCGAGTTCGTTAGCGGTTCTCGATTATTTTCCTGTTTGGCTGAAAGAGGCAATCGGGACTATTTCTGTGCAATTCGCGATCGTCGTGGTTCATTGGCTAAAAGGGGGAGGAGAGGATTCAAATCTGGGCTTGGCTAACTTGGTGTGCGGTTAAAGAGTGTCAACTGGAGACGACCGAGGAAGTGCGCACAACTGTTGCTCGACCCTTTCTATCACCGATTACAAGGACTTGCTATTAGAATCTGGAGAACGTGCTTATGAGAAAATGTTTACTTTGGCGATTTTCAATATACTTACGTACCTACTTGACTAGCATACTATGACTCTGGTGAGACAATTCAGGTAACCCTTGGGAGCAGCTTCATGTTGCTCGTCTTCTCAAAACCAAGTCATCACACAGAGCTGCGAAATCGGCCAGACAAACAAAATCAAGCTCAATGAGGGGTCAGACACGATTAGGATTCCCATCACCTTTTTACCCCTCCAAAAGCCAGCCGTTCAGAAAAGAACGCTCCCAAATGACGCGAGAACCGGGCGATGGCGTGCTCGACAGACTATCAAGGGGGGAGCGAACTCAACCCCACCCTCAGGCGTGGGAGGCTCTATTACTGACCAGACAAGAGACATGAAGACACTCGATCTGGTTACTCTTATGACTGTATTTTATGTTATATTTTAGCAAATTGCTGGAAACTAGGCAGTTGTATTCGGCAAGGTAGTGCTACTACAGTAGATCCCCAACATCTGTAGCGTCAGCATGTGGCTGCTCCTGGCTGGACCCTTGTGACCCCCTACCCTCAATTGGCAGACACACTGAATGTCACAATCGAGTTGCGCCGACTTTGTTAGCCTGAAGCATGATATAAATAACAGAGTCGACCCGCGCTCCTCTCGTGTTTCTTGAGCCGAGTTTCTGTCCCTTTTCTTCGGTTCAATCTTTATCCTTGTCTCTCCTGTTCAGCTTCTTGTCGAGGTTTCTTCTTCTTCTGTTCTGTATTCAATCCTTAAGCTTGCAATCATGGCGGACAAGCTCAGCACCAACTTTGAGACTCTTCAGCTTCACGCGGGGTAAGTTTTTGACGTCAATTGCCCTTCTGGAACTCGATTCAAGAGCGCGGGGCACTTGCTGCTTCGTCTTACAACTGTTGGTGCAAGTTGTGTCGCGGTTGAGTCCATATACAATATGGCTTCAATTACGAGAGACAGGATGATTGATAGACAACGAAGTTGCTAACCCTCTTCATTCCACTCCAGACACTCTCCCGACAAGGCAACCAACGCCCGAGCTGTTCCCATCTACGCCACCACTGTAAGACTGAGCCACCTCCCTAACTTTGACCTACTATCCAGCAGTACAGCTGTGTCAATTTCCTCGCGAAGCAACATGAATACTAATCAAGTTTTGCCTTACAGAGTTTCGCCTTCAACGACTCCGCACACGGCGCCAGACTCTTTGGCCTCAAGGAAGAGGGCAACATCTACAGCCGTATCGGCAACGTGAGTATTCAACCGCCTTGCACAGCCCCCGACTGCTTCCAAATGTCAACCATAAAGCTCACCTGACTTTCTTCAAAGCCCACCGTCGATGTCTTCGAGAAGCGGATAGCTGCCCTGGAAGGCGGCGTCGCCGCGCTGGCCACCTCGTCCGGCCAGGGCGCCCAGTTCCTCGCCATCACGGCCCTCGCCGAGGCCGGCGACAACATCGTCTCCACGTCGAACCTCTACGGCGGCACCTACAACCAGTTCAAGGTGACGTTCAAGCGCTTCGGCATCACCACCAAGTTTGTCAACGGCGACAAGGCCGAGGACATTGCCGCCGCCATCGACGACAGGACCAAGGCCGTCTACGTCGAGAGCATCGGCAACCCCCGGTACAACGTCCCTGATCTCGAGGCCATTGCCAAGGTTGCCCACGACAAGGGCGTTCCCCTCGTTGTAAGTGCTTCTTTGATAACTCAAAAGAATCCGGCTCCGACTAACAAGACATCAACCAGGTCGACAACACCTTTGGTGCCGGCGGCTACTTTGTCCGCCCCATCGACCACGGCGCCGACATCGTCGTCCACTCCGCCACCAAATGGATCGGCGGCCACGGCACGACCATTGGCGGCGTCATCATCGACTCGGGCAAGTTCGACTGGGGCAAGAACGGCAAGCGGTTCCCCCAGTTCATCGAGCCGGCCGAGGGCTACCACGGGCTCAAGTTCTGGGAGACGTTTGGCCCCGTCTCCTTCATCGTCCGCGCCCGCGTCGAGCTGCTGCGCGACATTGGCGCCACCCTCAACCCCTTTGCCGCCCAGCAGCTCATCCTCGGCGTCGAGACGCTGAGCCTGCGCGCGGAGCGGCACGCGCAGAACGCGCTCGCGCTGGCGAGGCACCTGGAGAAGAGCCCCTATGTCTCGTGGGTCTCGTACCCTGGCCTCGAGAGCCACCCTTACCATGAGACGGCCAAGAAGTACCTCAAGAGGGGCTTTGGCGGTGTCCTGAGCTTTGGCGTCAAGGGCGGCGGCTCTGCGGGCAGCAAGGTTGTCGACGGCTTCAAGATCATTACCAACCTTGCCAATGTTGGCGATTCCAAGACTCTGGCCATTCAGTGAGTTCCATCACACTCTTACCCATTGACTACGAGGTGAGCAGGAAAGAAAGCTAACAGAGATGTTACAGCCCCTGGACGACCACTCACGAGCAGCTGAGCGAGGACGAGAGAATCAGCTCTGGTGTCACCGAGGTAAGCGACCACGGCATGTTTGTCTTGTTTGAGACTATAGTTGGCTGACCCTGGGCTTCGTAGGATCTTATCCGCATCTCTGTCGGTACCGAGCACATTGACGACATCATTGCCGACTTTGAGCAGTCTTTCAAGGCCGCTGGTCTCGCCAACTAAAGGACGAGGAACCAGGTTTTCCCCCTTTAGTTGTTTAAGTGGCAAGGCGACAATGAACTGAATAGATTCTACAAACCCTTCCGCCATCAAGGAAAAGTTGGATAGCGTACGACAGCTCGCATCTTATTAGCTGGCGTAGCAGGAGGAAGAGAGAGCGATGATACCTCGGAGTCAGAGAGACACAGGAGGCGGGTGCCCTTTCCAGAGCCGAAACAGCGCTTCTCATGTCCATACCTTGTGTGTATATATGCATGGGCATGTCTATAACACTTTATATTTAGCGGATGCAGGTCTTGCATCAGGCGCCTTGCAGATTGGGACAGCGTTCCACGAATTGAATGAATACTATAAATCTTTCAACTTAACGTCCAGTCGTTGATCTTTTTGGAAACCCCAGCAATTTATACACATGCCACGATCCTCCGCATAGTGTTTGTGTCGTGGCACCTCATCGTCATCTTGCTTCAACTTTAGCCTCGGGCAGCTTTAGCATGTAAGCCCTTGACCATCTGCCACCACAAGCCACATGTACCGGCATTCTACATCCATGTAAATCACTCATACATCTGAGCACCCTCCTATTATCCTGAGTTACAATTCCATTCAAAGTCTGTTTCTCTTTCGGAGAATTTCCCATTGGTCCGGTAATGGTCGATCTCTACCGGTGTGTAAATTGCCTCACAAAAGCTTCTTGTAAGCGTGAGGCCTCCGTTTCACAAGCAAGCCGCCGCCCAGATTGAGAGTATATCTTTTCGTATGAAATTGATACATTGACAGTCCTTCATACAGCCTCTTTATCTTTTCTTTCAATGATCTAGGGATTTTCAAAATCAACCTTGTTAGAAATATGAGTTCCACTCTTGCAAATGACGATGCTTCGGACACGGGGATGCGTGAAGTAGATGGTGACACGGAGGCTGTTCGCAGCGAAGAGGTGGACGAACATCTCTTTGCTGACGAGGATGAAGCACTGCAGCCTCCGGATGTCTTCACAACGATCCATCGGTGAGTTCCGTTGCGAATCAAAGACTCCCGATCCAAGCAATCAAGAACCTTTTGTGCTTTGTCTCATTTTCCCCTTCTTATGCTCAACCGTCTTCTTTGATCTGGCTACAGCCAATGTTGAAGAATGTGCTGACTGGTCAGTATAAATATTGAAGCGTGCGAGCACTCGTGATTGCCAGCATTGGTAAGGAGTCTCAACGACTGTTATGATGCTACGACAACTCACCAAGCGACAGAGGATCCATATACGCTCGAACAGCTGACGAGCCCGCGAATCAACACGCTCGTCGTCCGCCCTTTGGTAGACAGGCTATACGACTCCGACGACATGTCCATAGGTCTGTTCGCCTGCATCCCCTCTGCTCGTGCCATGTCATTGTAATGTCGTCATGTAACCTATCGACCAATGTCAATGCCAGTCTCTTGTGACATGTGTCTCTATGCCAAAATTCAGAGAGCGTCTTGCAGGCTCAAACATATCGCTCACATGACGAGGTCTAGTATACTGCCTCCTCGCAAACCGTCTCCAGTTCCTCAAAGAGCAAACGGCCGCCAAACACCAAAGCGTGAGCCTCGCCCGGGCCACCCTCTGCGAAGTCGTCGCCACCAAGATCCTGCGCAAGCTACACGAGCACAACCACCCCGACAAGGCGGGCGCCGCCGGCCTCCTACGACTGGCCAACGCCCTGGTGCAGGGCTTCGACCCCTTCTCGGGCGCCCCCGAAGATGTCGCCCTGGCTGGCAGATACGCGCATTGGCCGGTGCAGCGGCGCGGCGGCAACGAGAGGAAGCTCACGGCGCTGGAGCTGGCCATTCTCTCGGAGAGCAAGACGCTCATGAGCTCGCCGGCGTGCCTGCGCGTCGTGAATGCCGTGTACGAGGGGCAGGTGGTGTACACGCCGATATCCTTCGTGGACATTCTGCCGGACCATTACAAGCACCATCCGGTGTCGCTGTATGACCCTCGCAAGGCGCCGCTGCTGAACCATTACCGCCTGATTGTGCCCAGGTGGAGGAACTTGCTCGAGTCCATGCAGTTCATGGTGCTTCTGGGGTTGTACATCTTGACAATGGCGAACCGAAGCAACCCGAAGCCTCTGCAGTTGTATGAAAGCCTGTTTGTCATATACACGGTCGGCTGGATCCTGGACGAGTTTGCCGCCATCATCGAACATGGCTGGGCGGTCCACTCTCAAAAGACGTGGTCCTTCTTGGACGTAACGTTCACCATCATCTTCTGCGCCTATCTCTTTGCGCGACTGTATGATGTCTGGATTCCCGTTGCTCAAGGCACAGGCGGTACAGGCTCCGCGGGGCTGCATATATTATGTGTTGCAGCACCGGTCCTGCTCACGCGTGTCGCCTTCAGTCTTATGCCGGACAACATCGTCTTCATCTCGCTGCACGCCATGATGAAGGACTTCCTGGTGTTGACGTTCCTCACCCTGTGGTGCGTGGGAGGCTTCTTCCTGGCACTGCAGTGGCTCCTGACAGCAGGGCAAGGACCAGAGCCCGAGTGGTATACCGTTGCGAAATGGCTTCTCTGGATCTGGTTTGGGCTGGACGGCACCGGCATCCAGGAGAGCGTGGAGTTCCATGTCGTCCTCGGCCCAGCCCTCATCGTGGCGTTTGCGTTCCTGGGCAATACGCTGTTCCTGACAATTCTAGTCGCCGTCCTCACCAACACCTTTTCGCGCATCGTGGCCGCCGAAGCCGCCGAGATCCAGTTTCGCCGAGCGGTGCTCACGTTCGAGTGCGTGAGGAGCGACGCCATCTTTGCCTATCCTCCCCCGTCCAACATATTGGCCCTCTTTGTCATGCTGCCCCTGAAGCTCCTCGTCTCAGCACGTAGCTTTCACACCGTCCACGTCGCCGTCGTGCGGGTGCTCAACTTTCCCGTACTATTGCTCATCAGCTTGTATGAGCGCAACTTGTTTAGAGCCGGCGAACCAAGAGGTGGGACCAGGTCAAATCAGTTGCTCAGGTGGCGCTTTACAGGCTTCAACCCGCATGGCGATATCGAAGCCGTCTTTGAGGCAGATCCACCGCCGGGTGCAGTGGACGAGGCTGGCGAGCTGGATGGGCTGAGTGAGCTTGGATTTACAGATGATGGCGTATCTAGGTCCTCGAGGGAGATGCCGAGGCCTGTGGTGTTTAGGCTGAGCAATTCGAGGAGCAGGGATGAGACGCTGACGATGCTGGGCAGAGGGAGCCCTGGAGCGGAGGGGATTGCAACATCTCAGGAGGGTGGATATTCATGATCTTTAGATTGTATACATTCACGCCCAAAGAATGGAGAAGAATTGCATTGGTTCAAACTTCAGCAATTGAGCAGTTGGACGTTGAGCTTCCCAGAGCCTTTAAGTTGATGTCAGTGACTGGACTTGACTGTGGCGCCCAGCTCACAGCTCTCCGCAAAAAAGCAGCTCTCAGCCACATACATCATCCGCACCAGCCACACCACCGACCTCACCTCCATAGCTGTACCACTTATCCATCCATCACAACCTCCCCCAGCAATCGTCATCCTCAAAACCAAACAGAGGCTCAACTCCGCCCGCCATGAACCTGCTCCTTCTCCTCTTAACGGCGACCCTCGCCGCCGCCGCGCAAACGCACCTCACGCTGAGCATCTCCCTCCCGCCGAAGCCAAACCCGTTCCTCCTCCCCTCCAGCACCCACGCCACGCTCTCCAGCCTGCACAAGCGCCTCAGCGCCCCTCTCTCCGCCGTCAACACGTTCGACTTCCACAACGTCTCCGCCGACTCGTACCTCCTCGACGTGCACTGCCCGACGGACACCTTCCTCCCGCTGCGCGTCGACGTCGACGTCGGCGCCGACGGCGAAGCCAAGGTGCAGGCGTGGGAGACGTATCGCGGCAACGAGTGGGGGAACAAGGGCGAGGAGGTGCCCGTCAGGAGCGAGGGCGCGACGAGGAGCCTTGCCGTCAAGGCGGCGGGGCCAAAGATTTTCTTCGTGGAGAGGACCAAGTGTGAGTTTTCCCCTTGGAGCTGTGTATCATCCCCTTGTAAGAAGATGAGCGTGGGGTTGGACTGACCTGATTGATAATAGTTTCGGTGTTGAGCATTCTCAAAAATCCCATGATCCTGATGGGTCTGGTCACGATGGGCATTGTCTTTGGCATGCCCTACTTGATGGAAAACAGTAAGTCTCCTCTCATAACCTCTGTCCTCCGACGCTCTACGAGTATAAGTCTTGTGTATGCCTCGAGAACGGAATGATTGACATCATGGCAGTGGACCCCGAGCTGCGCGCCGAATTCGAAGAGCGGCAAAAGGAGAGCCCCATGAACGCCCTCATGGCAAATGCCCAGGGCGGCCAGAACCCCCTCGGCAACTTTGACATGGCTGCGTACCTGGCCGGCTCGGGCAAGAAGGAGGGTGTCAAGAGGTGAGACGGCGATTTGGTAGTGGAGGGAATATGTGTATATGGTGGAAGAATTGTAGCAGTCACGTCCATGGCACAAAATCATGTAGGCATGCAAATGAAAAGGCTTAATGGCTCTTTAATCTTCATTTCATCAGTCTTCGTGCGATTTAGCATTCACTCCGCAACGCCGTCCTCCTAACCCTATCCTAAGAACGACAAAATGCAAGTATTGTCTTCGAAAGTCTGATCAAACCCGATCCAGCAACCAAACAGATTACCATCCCACGCAGCTCTCAACTCTAGCCACGCATCATCGCAATGCATAATAACAAACATGCAGCTGGTTTAGACTGCTTAGAAGTCGCCGCCATCGAAATCTCCACCATCGTCAAAGCCGTCCTCTGTTTCGGTATGCGTTAGTATAACTCAATACTTCATAATCGGTTGTGCGGGGGTTAACGTACGGTAGCCCTCCTGATATCCTTGGTCCTCAAAGTGATCAATGGCATCATCCACCAACAGACCGCCCACGACACCAGCGCCGAGACCAAGCGCAGCTCCTCCCGCAAGGCCGAGCCCTGCCCCTCCCAGACCGCTGCTCTTCTTTGGAACCTGCTGCTGGTAGTAGGCAGGCTGGCCGTATCCCTGTGCCGGAGCTCCGTATCCGGGAGCATACCCACCACCGTAGGCACCAGGTGCCCCTCCGTATCCGGGGCTCGGGCTGCCGTATCCCGGGGCACCGTATCCCTGCTGTGGAGGCGGTCCGTATCCCGAGTAGCCGCCCGCGCCAGGAGCACCGGGGAAGCCTCCAGGCGAGGCGCCATGAGAGCCGCCGTGAGAGCCACCGGCGAGCTTGCCCGCGAGCTTGCCAAGGAGGCCCCCGCCCCTCTGCTGAGCCTGCTGCTGCTGGGGCTGAGGCGTTCCGTACGGGCTGCTCTGCGGGGGAGGATACGGGCTGGTGCTCTGCTGGCGGTACGAGTCGGCGGCGCCTCCGCTGTATCCGTATCCGGGAGGCTGCTGAGAGCTGCTGCTGCTGCCGCGGGCCCGGGCCCGGGCATCTTCTTCGGCCTGCATCTGGGCGGCCAGGCGAGCGTCTTCCTCCTCCTGGGCCTGCCGTGAAGATGAGCCGGCGAAGTTGCTGCTGTGGTGGTCGCCGTAGGGGTTCTTCTTAGTGTCGGAGACTTGAGGGGCGTTGTGGCCGTCGTAGCCTGGCGGGGGCTCGGAGGGCGGCGCTTCGTTGTCAGGGTAGACGGGGCTGGTGGGCTTGTCCCATTGGGACTTTTTTGTGTAGATGTTTACGTAGAACCTGTGGAAGAGACATGAGTGAGCGTTGCGTCGATGGGGGGTTGAAGATGGCATGTTGACGGATCAAGCTGACGTACCATTCTTTGTATTGTTCGTTCCACCGGGCGACCCAGCCGGCGGGGACTTCGGGCGCTTTGGGCGGCGGAGGCCCTGAAGGGGGAGCGTAGTCGGCCATGAGACGATTTGATTTAGAGGGAATCGAGTTGTTTGATGATGTAGAAAATAAGAAGAGAGGGAGATGGGAGAGGAGGGGAGAGTTGGCGTTGGTTGTCAGAGGAGGAGGGGTGATTTAGCGTATGACGACCCTTGCTAACAACAGCCCAGATGGCGAAATGGCGCTGAGACGATGGCTTGCTCTTGTACGTCTTAGTCCTCAGGTACCGACCGGAATGAGACAACGGCTTTACCAAAGCGACAAACAATAACTGATCCAGCTCTAGACGTCTCCCACGCACACAGCTTCCACTTATATATCCTCAAACATGTGTGATGCCTGCCAAGACTTACACCTCGTCAATCCCTCCAGAGGGTCCCCACGGATTTGATGCAAATCCCCTAACGGGATCCGCCGTAGCAGTGGCCAGATGCTCATGGAAGCCCGCTGCAGGTGGGAAATGCGATGAGGCGCAGCGGACCACGTACGAAGTACATGCACGTATTACACGGGACCGCATGCATGGATTTCGCGTGCCGGCGATCCGATGCGAATGCCCAAGGAGGAGCTCTGGGCGATGGGATGATGCTGGAATTACAAGCAGACACTGCAGTGGCAGAGCCTCGGCCCTAGATGCTTCCATGACAAGGTTGCCTCAACTGACAATGGCTCAGCCACATAAGGTCTGCACTGCCACATATCAAATCATTTGCCATCGCCACCGTTGTGGCTCAAGCGCAATTGCGAGTTCACCAACGCTTTCCCAGGGCTACACCAACCACCATCTAATTCAAATCATTTGGCCTGCATCGTCAAGTCGTTAAGATCTCTCTTCAGCTCTACAAACGCTTTCGCGTAGGTTCTAACGTAATAGACGCCTCTAACTACGATTCGGCCAAGCCGCTTTGCGCAACAAGCATATACCTCTCAGTAGAGCCATGTCCAATAGTACTCCCCCCTATCAAAGGCCATCTGCTTTGGAATCTTACCTACTTAGTAATCTGCTCTGCGGGTATCAATTGTTGACGCTTCTGCTGCCATTTTCAACCAACAATCCTCAGCACTGATAGTTCAAAAATGTCAGGAATCATGATCGTGGGCTCGCTCGCAGCCCCAAACCGCTCAACCGTAGAGATCATGCATTGTTTTCATAACTTTCAATATGCAGTTCCCTTCGAGTCAGAGAAATTGTACAACTAGTACGATAGGTAATAGACAGTCTACAACTTGATGGTATCGAAAGTAAGAGAGGCCAAATCCACAAGGCAGACCACCAGTCACGGCATCACAAAGCATCCCAATGACTACCTAGTAACAATACTACAAATCATACATTCTGTCAAGCCTATAGATCTCTTCTCACAGTCCCAAAAGCAGCCAAAAATCCGGGGCCCCTCACGATCCACGAACCCACAACCAAACCATCCGTTGACCCGAAGTCCACCATTGCCATTTCACATGTCCAATGATATCGACAAACAGACTCGATCGAGACCCCTCCCCCACAACAGCACCATTTCAAAGAGCCGAGGTTCAATATGTATGTAATGTATTTCCTTCTAATTGAACCCACATGAGCACAGCTTTCAAGGCCACTGAACCCCAGACTCGGTGCTCTCCTCCGACGTCCGACCGCATCTCCGTCAGCCGGGGCAGCGGCCTGATATCCCATGGACTGCATAGGTAACCTTGGGAATTACCTACATGGGTAATATGTGGGCTTGCCTCGGCTTCACTCTACCTTACAAGGAGCTGGACAAGCTAGTAAGGGAGCGTATAGGCCCCTCAAAGGCAAAAGCACATGTGAAGCAGTCGAACAACGGATACCACTTAAGAAGAACGACCACTATGTATGTCATTCATGTCCACTCAGCAGACAGTCCTCTAGAGTAGATCTATAGTAAGGATAGCGGTGCATACAATAGCAACACACGCGTGTATATCTTGATAAAAAAAAGTCTTCCAGGAGAAAGGGTTGATAGTCTCCTCGTTCAGGAAGAATGAAATAGAAAGAAAACAGACTGGCTAGATACTCGAGAAACGCAGTCTCAAGCTTCGCCATTGGCGATTATTCCCACCGCCGTCGTTTCATCGTTCGCGCGTAAATTAGAACCCAATTTTTGAACCGTCATGCCAAATCATGAGCCCTGACCCAAACGCCGTCTAATGCTTAGCCGTGACCTTGTCGCCGGTCAATTTCTCCACGTAAGTTTTAGCCCTGTAGAGAACATATATTGTTAGCAAGCTGTACCGTAATGGCGTCTTCGGACAATAGGGGTAAGAGCGGGGTGTTGGAAACTCACATATCGCCAACAGCAACCATGCAAATTGTCTGCCAAACGCCGAGACCAATTCGAGGGGTAACGCCTCGGTAAAGACCCTTGATACCATTGTTCGAGTAAATGTAGCGGAAAGTGTTGCCGACCGTCATCTTCTTGGGTCGGTTGGGGTCGTCCTTCTTGCTCTGCATCTCGACGCGGATGACCTCAATGGGCTGGTTCCAGGCACTGAGACCACCGCCGAGAGCGCTGGCGAGCACCTTTTCTCCGGCGGAGAGCTTGTCGCTCTTCTCCTTGCCCGTGGCCGAGCGGATCCAGCCCTCGGCCAGGCGGCTGAGGCCGAAGCGGGAGCCCCAGTTGGTCATCTGCCGGATGGCGACGGCGTTGACACCCTTGTTGATGCCGCGGATGCCCTCCTTGCGGTAAATGTCCATGAAGGTCTGGAAGGTGGACGGGGGCTTGACACCGGCGGCGGCCAGCTTGTGCTGGGTGATTTCGACCGTCTTCATGCAGGTACAGAAGCCCATGGTGGCATAGGCCTGGGCGACACCGCCGGTGATGCCGCCCAGAATGCCACCGCCAAACTCAGAAGCACCCATGTAGCGAGCGTAGTACTCGGCTTCGGAGGCGACGAAGAGCAGCACCGCGCCCTTGGTGGAAGCCTCGATCCAGGCCCAGGGAATGAGGCCTTGGTAGACTGTCGCGCAAAGAAGAAAACAATGATTAGCCGAGTTCAGCACTCAATTGGCAATCTTGCCCAGGTGAAGTGTCGGGTTGACTTACAGCCGAGAACGCCTCCTCGACCCCAGATGCGGGCCAGAGCCGTCGAGAAGCCGTCGCCACGGTTGGCAGCCATGGTGGTCTTGACGACCTCGAGGGGCTGGCCCAGGGTGGTGACCTCAAACATGTTGAGACCGGCGCCGAGCAGCAAGTTGGAGAACTTGATGGGCTTCTTCTCGAGCTTGTTGCCCGCGACGGGGGCTTCGATAGCGGCGGCGGCGACCATGGCTTCTGGAAGTTGTGCTATAGGGGGCCCTGACCAAGGGAATAGGGTGCTTCTTCGCAAGGCGTGTGGAAGGGGAGAGAGAGGGGAGTGAGGTTGGAGAGTTGTTGGAGAGAGGAGAGAAGAGAAGGAGGGAGGAAAAGGGGGGTTTCAGTCGAGGCGTTGGCCAGAGCAACTTGTACTTGTACTGCTCGTACTCGCTGCCTTAGAGGAGCGACGGATTGCGCGCGATAAGGCTTAGCTCGCTGACTAAGATGCAGCTTGTTGAACGGGATCGGAGGGGGGGATGCGACCAAGTGGGAGCAAGGCAGGCAGACCAAGGCAGAGCGGGCAGATAAGCGGTCCTCGGAACGACAGCAAGGGAGGTCAGCACGGGGTCTCCCAAGTTGGGAGGGAACAGGAACCGGGCCGAGGACTGGGTTGGGCTGCGGCTTGCGAGGCTGCCATCCGTGATTGTCCGAACCAGCCCTTGTTAAGACGTGCCAGAATAGACTATCGATATTTACACGTGCAATTTGGGGGAGGATTTGGAGACATCGAGAGAGCGCGTCGGCATGTGTCTCCTGGATCTACGAATCTGCCTGCACTGAATATCTGGAGAGAGAGAGCTGGAGGTGAATAGCATCACTTATCACTCGCCAACAAAAGTGAGACTCGGCGATAACAGTACATCAGCAACGGCATCCCTTTCTTCTTGCGACTGTGCCTCGATCCATCCCATCCTGCCTATCTTTAGCCTCCCACCATCCTACACGTTCTCGTGTGTGTCTCAGCCAGCCCATGCAGCATTCACATGTTGCTGACCTGTACATCCCAAGTCCGATATTCGTATCACCAGAACACTTCCCGATTACGATGAGTCCGTAGCAACAATCAACGCGGCATCTGGCCAACAACCAGAACATTGCAAAATCCTGAGCATCTTAAACAAGAAAAAGCAAGCATTCACTCAACTCTCGAAAAAGCATCATCTCCCGTTTGTTACACAGTTCCCAAATAATAGTGGCCTCTGCTCTCCCCCGTCCATCGCAACTTGTGGGGCCTGGCCCGCGTGGCGTCCAAGTCCGCTTGCACCCTTTCGGATTCGGTTCACCACAAAAAATCTCAACATGTTTGCGATTGTTGAGCTGGAATCGCGTCCCTTTTTTTTTGCTTTCTCGCTGTTTGCGAAAAATCACGATGAAACATTGCCCAATCAGTCGACAGAGCAGCAAGAACCGGGCTTGTCGCCGTTGAATGTTAGCACCCAAGTACCTTGCCTACAAGTCACTGAACAGCAAGGCGTCTCCACCATTCATCACAGCTTCAAAGATTAGGTACTCCATACCTCGAATACGAATAAGAGCCCCGTATCCATGCACGGCGACTTCGCGTTGTCCAGCTCGAGATTCGATTGCGTCGAGCTCCCTCAATTGTAGTATCTCAGACCTCGTTCTCAACGGGACGATAGCCTTCAGTAGGCTCGTGAATCCTTGTTCCTGCTACACATCAAGGTTTCGGTCCGCTAAACAGCAGTGAGCGGATTGCCCTGATCTAGACCTCATGTACCTCTAATTCTATACTTCATGCCGTTGGCCGTCTTCTTCCGCTTCCCGCGAGGGACCCCTACCTCAATAAGGTACATGTTAGCCCCTCCAGAAGCGATCTTCGCTGACGCCTCGCCTGCGCCGTTGAAGCCAATTTCTACATCGGGCCATTGACGCCAAAGTGCCGGCAGTTGGTCAGGTTGAGGTCTAGATGATGAAATACAGTAACTTGCAAGGCACTTCAGTTGTAGTCACCACGATGCCAATGCCGTGCTGTGATGCACGTAGATACTTTACTTTGTGATAGTAGAGAACCATCTTGACCAATGATCAATGTAAAGCACTTCCAACACGCATGCGTCATTGCCACACACCCTTCCACAGCTCGTGAGGAGTCAATCTTGTCTCATTACATCAATTGGAAACTAACAGTTCCGCATATTGTACAATTAAGCGCCGTTCTGGCCGCCGCTGTGTCATCCACAGACTGTCTATATCCTAGTCGATGAGCAATCCTGCCCAACAGGGCCTCAACTTTTGTCCCTTATCGCAAGCCCTCAAAGAAAGAAGAAACCACTCCCTCTATTGCACCGTTTTTGCCTTTGCTCCACCTGTCCTCAACGTCATCCCTTACAGCTTCTTGACGAGCTCGGCCCACTTGTCGGTAGAGAAGGACTTGGGGCGCTCAATGGGGGCACCGACGGCGCGGTCAATGATCAGCTGGGGAAGGACACCAATGGCGCGGGAGACACCGAAGAGGACGGTGTAGTAGTTGGCCTCGGTCAGGCCGTAGTACTGCAGCAGCACACCGGAGTGGGCATCGACGTTGGGGTAAGGGTTCTTGGTCTTGCCGTGCTCAGTCAGGACACCGGGGGCGATCTTGTAGACCTGGCTGACCAGCTGGAACATGGGGTCGTTGGGCATCTTCTCTGTGCGGGAGTTAGCTAGAGACCATCAATCGTTTAGCATCAACCATTTTTCAACATACCAAGAGCAAAGGTTCGCTGAGCAGTGTAGCGGGGGTCGGTCTTGCGGAGGACGGCGTGGCCGTAACCGGGGACGACACGGCCGGCGTTGAGGGTGGACCACAGGTAGTCGGTGATGGCCTTGTCGCTGAGGTCGTCACCAATGGTCTTCTTCATCTCGGTCAACCAGTTGAGCACCTCCTGGTTGGCGAGGCCGTGCAGGGGACCGGCGAGGCCGTTGAGACCAGCAGCCAGGGACAGGAAGGGAGAGCTGAGGGCGCTGCCGACCAGGTGGGTGGTGTGAGCGCTGACGTTGCCACCCTCGTGGTCGGTGTGGATGGTCAGGTACAGACGCAGGAGCTCAACAAAGTCGGCGTTGTCGCCGAAGCCGAGCTGGTTGGCGAAGTTGAAGGAGTAGTCCTTGTCCTTCTGGATGGGGGCGACCTTTCCGCCCTTGAAGACGTTCTGGTAGATGCGCGAGGCAATGTTGGGCAGCTTGGCAATGAGGTCCATGGAGTCCTCAAAGGTGTAGTGCCAGTACTCCTTCTTGTTGATGCCCTTGGCGTAGGCCTTGGCGAAGGACGAGGTGTGCTCGAGGGCAGTGACGGCCAGGGAGAACTGGGCCATGGGGTGCAGGTCGGTAGGGCAGTGGTCGATAAGCTCCTCGACGAACTTGGGGATGTCGGAGCGGGCAGCCCACTCGGCGGACAGATCGCGGACCTGCTGCTCGGTAGGGACCTCACCGGTCAGGAGGAGCCAGAAGAGACCTGCGAGGCGCAAAGAGCCGACGTTTAGTATGGCCATCCGCAAAGTCCAGCTTGACTATGGAACAGTCTGCATGTGAAACTCACCTTCGGGGAGAGGCTCCTTGCCACCGGGAGCCTTGGGGAGGATCTCCTGGCACTCGGGGATGGTCCTGCCACGGAATCGGATACCCTCCTCAGCGTCGAGGACGGAACCCTCCCAGACGAGGCACTTGATGCCACGGGCACCGCCATAGACCTGGTCGAGGGTGACCTTGTCGACGACCTTGGAACCGTGCTCCCTGCAGAGAGAAGAAGAAAAAACGTCAGTATCAAGCAGCACAAGCAAACACCACCAGGCGGCTGCTGAGGTAAAGGGGTGTCACCAACTTTCGGAGGGTCTTGATCTGGTCAATCTTCTCGGGGAGGAGCTCGGCGAAGCGCTCCTTGAGGGACTACACGACGAGGCACGCGACAGTCAGCTTCGGTTTCCATCTAGATTTTCTTCCAATGCATCATCCAAGCTTTGGCCACGGGGACCTGCAGCTTCGTTCCAGAGACGCAAAAGCAACGACGGCGAACGCTTCTCACCTGGGACTTGGCCGAGTAGCAGCGGGTGGCGTTGAAAGCCGTGGCCCGGCCGTTGAAGGCGGGGGCGCGCAATGAGGCCCTCAGGGCAGCGTTGCTGAGGCGGGTGACAGAGGCCATGGTGAAGATGCTGTTGGGTATAGGGAGGCTAGAGGCAGAAGGCAGAAAAGAGGATACGCCGGATCGGGGGGGAGGCAGAGGTTATAAAAAGCGCAACGCTCGCCGCGGTGCTGTGGAAAAAAAATTAGGCCGGCCGTTCCTCTAGCAGACCTCGGACGCTGGCCCCGTCCGTTGCGTTGACCTTGGCACGGAACTGAGGTGGACAAGCACTTGCTGCAGGGCAGAAAAAAAAGTTACATCACCAGCAGGTGTGGATGTGTAGGGCACCCAGAGGTACCTCGCGCGTGCGGCCCAGTGTGCGGTGCGCGGCTGTAGCCTCTTTGTCGAGGGACTTTGATAGGTAGTCTCGTGCTGTCAGTCCACTGGCCAGTCCAGTCTCACGCAGGGCTTCTCCCCCACCAGGGCGACACTAAAAAGCCCCCAATCATCTCCATCTCCCCGACAAGAGGCCAGATGGCCCGAGATTGATGCCATCAGGAGCCTCGGGAATAACATCGCTCGTGGATGCCATTGCCTAATCGAGCCTGTCCTCCCACGGGTTCCGAGAATGCAAATGCAGAGTTATCAGTGCGCTCAAGCTATATATGTAGGACTAGCAGTAATAGATCAAGAGATCTAGTTGTTTGCTTCACGATTCATCTGAGCTTCTTGTAAAAAAATTCCCAAGACTGAGATCAATCAAGCGGTCAGCCGTCGTCTGCAGGTCATTGGCCCTCGAGGATGATGTGACGAGAGAGTGACGACCAAAGCCACCGGTTTCGCGTGCATCTGAGGCGCATCGAGGTACGAGTACTGTGAGGTTGAGCTCTTGTAGACGAGCTGGAGCCGCAATCGGCGACAACCCCTCGGACTTGAGCTTCAGGCCTCTCTGGGTTCACCTTCTGAAGGGATTCCGTCTATTACCTATAATTTGAGACAATCGATCGCAATCTAGTCCTGAAGCCGTTCATCGTGTAAGTCGAAATGCCCTCCCTTCTGCCGGAAAGACGTCGACGTCATGTGATGTCGAAAGCCGCTGGCCCTGCCGACGAAAATTCTTTTTTCCGTAGCAAAGGGCTCGGAGCTACGACCACCTTGCCGGTAGCTTCTCCAAATCGCCCTCATGACCTGCCGCAAGTGCGTCATTCTCCTGGGCTCTACTATTACTTAATACTGAAGCACCTCGCAAGAACATCGCTGTTAGTAGATTGAGCACCTTGCGGATAAACCTCGCTTCGAGTCTTCCATCTCTACCTATCAAGAATAAGGTAGAACAGGGAAAAGAAAGGAAAAATTTGCTTGAGCAAACATTTCCTGTCGGTACGTACCGAGAAACGCACCAGTTCTGCGGCACTGGCGGGCCTGAGAAGGAAGAGCGAGCTTGCCAGTACTCGATTGGCTAACAAGCGGTACCTCCTCTGCTTCCTCTAATTGCTTGCCCATCAAGGTACTCTTCACTAGTGCGTGTGTGCTCCTTACGTAAGGCACCGCTCGTATCAGGCCCCAACCGCGGCAGCCACCCGCCGAGTTTCAGCAGCAGCCACTTGCCCGCTATAACTCGCGCGACCCGCCCCTCTTCCCTCCCGCCAATTTCTCCTCCTTGCAACATCTCCCATCGCCACCCAAAAGGTTCGCCAGCCTCCCGCCCAGGGCCTCCTTCCATCGTCTTTTCTCCTCGTTTATCCGTGTCCCGCATCAAATCGACACGCCTCTGGGCCGACCGAGAAGAGCAAGCAAAGAACCAGATAATATCTCTCTAGAACAGGCTTGTGGGCAGTCGCCTCCAGCCCCTGTGATACCCCATCCTCGCGTGTGCGCGCTCCATTGCCGCAGTAGAAGACTCTTTCTTTTCTCGTCACGCGCTTCATCAGTCACAACGTACATCGTACTTTTGAGATATCCTTCACTTCGTACCTACACACGACAGCAGATCTCTTGCCCGTACAGTGTCGCGTTGTTCAATTTTTCTTCTCTGTAACAAAAAGACTTGATAGTACTTCGGAGGAGAGAGAGGCAGCCTTCTAGAGACTTCGGCCGCACGACTTGTCCTTTGACTACGCCAAGTGAATCACCGGACCAGCCAAAGGAAAAGGAGATTAGAGTCGGCTTGTTTCTTCTGCCTTTGTTTTCGTCGCAAGCAGAACTTTCCTCGTACACTAGGCGCCGGCTAAATCTCGTTGAGACGTCCACCGCGGAGGATCCTCTTGAAAGACGCAAAGAACTTCGCTTCCAGCCCAGATCTCCAGCCATGGCGTCTGCAGTCGCAGACTTGGAAGCGGGCCTCCAGGCCATGCTCAACTTGAAGCCTCCAGGTGTATCCGGATCTCGTATCACTAGCCTCACAGCTCTCTGCGTGGCCAACATTCAGGTAAGGCTTGACTTGACACTTCGCACTGATCATCTCCAACCAATTCGTGTTGCTGAGCGTCATCGTTCTGGCTGCTAACATGCCTCCCTTGCAGTCCGAGTCCGTCCTCATCCAGAAACTCTTCACACACTTCAAGAAAGTCCCAGGAACGCACAAGTTGGGGGTCCTCTACGTCGTAGACTCTGTAACCCGCAAGTGGCTTGAACAAGCAAAGGCTCAGGGTCAGCCCATAAACAGCTCTGCCCAGGACGGCACGTATGCTGCTGCTATTCGCCGAGTAACGGAACTGATGCCTGTGTTGATGACTGACATTACTCAGTCCGCCCCTGAGGATCAAAAGGTACGTGTGAATTCGAGTCAAAATCTGTCGTGGTCTGGTGAACAAACAAGACGAGACGCACGCACACAAGCAGCGCTCCCGCTCGTAGGCGTCTCAACGTGCGCTTCGTCATTCTTGATCTCTGGCAGATCCGGTGAACCAAAAGCAAGACCCCTGCACCTCGTGTTCGGAACCCGCATCTGAGGAAATGCAAGTCTGCGTTGCGTTGCTTGTTGGTGGTCATCAGCCCGCCTCAATGAAAAACCAGCCTCCATATTGAATATCGTATCTGAAGGGACCAGTAACTCACACATTGTTTTCTCGCCGTGTAGGAAAAGATCAAGAAACTCATTGATATCTGGGAGAAGGGCCAGACCTTTCCCGCCCCCATGATTGAATCATTCAGGGAGAAGGTCAATGCTCCATCGCCACCAAGTACGTCTCTACTCACGACCAAGTCACAGCCCTCTTCGGAGAGGCGTGATGCTTGCCGCCAGCCTATGGCAGAACTGCCCTTCTCGATGAAGTCTCTTCTAACGTTGCATGCAGAATCAACCACCCCCCCTGGAAGTCCGCCTCCTGGGTTGGCAGCGTCATTCTTGAACCAGGCGCAGAGCAAGCCTGCTGCGCCCAATGGTTCGTCCATCTTGGAAGCCCTGGCTAATATTGCTCGACAAAACACCTCGGCGGCACCAAGTAACCCGTCTCTGCCGGCTCCCGCGGTGTCGTATAGCATGCCTCCTGCTGCCTCTGCCGCCCCGGTACCGGCCCTTGCTTCTTCGATGCCGCAACCACATCAGCCGTATCTCCCAGCTGCGCAGCCCGTAAACGTGTCGTCTCTTCCCCTCTCATTGACTCAGATGCTTGGTCAGAATGCTATTCCAGCGATGCCAGCCGCTGCGAGCAACCCATCCAACCCATATGCGGCAGCGCCTGCAGCGCCCCCCGCTCCCGGGGCTGGCGGTGCCGGTCTTGATCCGAACGTACAGCAGCAGATCATGCTGATCAAGGCCCTCGCCGACCAAGGCGTTCCCTTTGACAAGATCCCCGCTCTCATCCAGAGCATGACTGCTGCCGCCGCTGCCACCGGCAGCTATCCCGCGGCACAGCCTCCCGCCCCCATTCCCGCCGCTCAAGGCACCTTTCCACCTGTTCAGCAACCATGGGCCACGGCCGCCCCGGGTCCTGCACCGGACCAGGGCTATCAGGACAATGTTAGATCTCCACGGTATCGCAACCGCTCCCGCTCGAGGTCTCCTGAGCGGGGCTGGAACGCTCGTGGCTCTCCGCGCGGCGGACGTGAGTATGGACGTAACTCGCCCCCCAGAGGACGTATGGATGATCGCGAGCGCAACGGACGAGCAGGCAATGATTACCGCCAGCGCAGCCCTCGTGGACGCCACGGACGAAGCCACTCGCCCTCCATGGAGCTGCAGCAGGAGAAGTGGGTTGAATTCGACCCGACGCTCCCAGCCGGCCACATCAAGGTTCTTAGCCGCACTCTGTTTGTTGGAGGCGTCACGTAAGTACACAATCCCACCGTCACCCTTTGCCTTGTTCCACATGGCAGGTCGTATACTAACGAAATCATCAGGTGTTCTGAAGCTGAGTTGCGAAGCATCTTTGGTCGGTACGGTACCGTTCAGACATGCATTGTGAACAAGGACAAGCGTCATGCGTTTGTCAAGATGTTGACCCGTCAGGATGCCGTTGCCGCAAAGGAGGCTATGGAAGATGCCAGGAATCTTGAATATCCCCTTCGGGTGAGTGCCATTCCAATTTCTTTTATCGTGTGACGGATAGCAGTGTGCTGACATTGGTTACAGACTCGCTGGGGCGTGGGCTTTGGCCCCAGAGACTGCAGCGACTATTCCACGGGCATCAGCGTGATTCCCATCCACAAGCTCACCGACGCCGACCGCAAGTGGATGCTCACGGCTCCGTACGGTGGAAGCGGAGGACGGCCCATTGAGACGGGCATGTGCGTCGAGGAGCCCGACATTGAGATTGGTGCCGGCGTTTCGTCCAAGGCCATCAGCCGCCGCATGCAGACGGACAAGGGCGGCAGCAACGGCCCCAAGTCCACCCGCCACCGCGAGGACGACGGCGGTGGTCGCTGGCGTCGCGGCCGGGATGACGGCCCCGGCCACGTCGATCTCGACAACCCGCAGCAGAACGGCATGGGCGGCTTCCCCTTTGGCATCGGCACCCTGCCCAACGGCATGCCCAACTTTCCGCAGGGCTTTCGGTTCCCGGATCCCAACACTGCCGGGAGGACTTGAGCAGGTTGTCGGTCGTTGAGATGGCATTTGGGAGGTATCGTATGGTTTGTACGCCCTCGGTGATGTGAGCTGATGGTTTGGCCGAGGGCAACAGCGGCATCAATCAGGCATGGAATGAATGGCGTCTGGCGAACGGCTGGCCTTGTGGAATTGAGAACTGTTCCTGGCCTTTTCTGGCCTTTTCGGCCATTCTCTGGTCTTTATCTGGTCAGAAGTATATCTCGTCATTGCAATGGTACATGTCTTTTTCTTTCTTTCTTTCTTTTTTCCTTTTCCCCCTTCTATCGGTATATCGGTTTACGGAGGCCGGGCTGTGGAATGATACTAGCTAGTTTCTGGTCTTTTATAAAAGTTGATCTGAACATGATGTTTACCTTTTCCCCTGGATGTAATTATGTGTCTCCATGTTACGATATTCAACGCGTAGACTTTGCAAGCTGCGGGCCAGGGATCGTCTTTTCTCCTTGCCAAGGACAGAGGCAATCAAATGGACGGGCAACAGTTTGACGAGCGAACTGCAGTATCTTCAACGACTGTGTTTCTTACGAACCTGGACTACGACAAGACGTGGTTTGTCATTCAACTCGTGCCTCTCCAGCCTTCAAGAGACATCTACCCTACAGTCAGCCATCATGCTTCGTCTTTACCCTCAGCACATGATATGTGAAGCCAATTCAGATGGTGAGAATCTACAAAGAGGGTTGTCTATGCTGTTGGTTCGAGATATGGCGTGTATGACAGGCTGGTAATCTTCAATGGTGGTCTTGGTGGTGTTCATTCCAGCTGTGCCAAGTAGAACTTGGTATGGACAGCCTGGAACGCAGATGCTTGTTTACTTTGACTGGGCTAATACACACGGCGTCGTTTCAAATCACGGACTTGAGCGGAGGAGTTGTCTTGCCACGTATAGAGAGTGAGGCAATTACTTGTCACCGCTATAAGTAGATTATCAAATGAGCAAGCGGGATAGGGATACTGCTCATATGAGGTTTCGGGATCATTGACTTGGAGGTATGTACCAGTAGAGGGTGCTTCATTTCACAGTATGAGGCTTTTTCCTCCCTTACATGATACTGTACATGGGCAAGACGGGTTCTCGACTTGGCAAAATGAAATGAGCTGGAATGATCGACGTGATACCGGCTTCGTCTGTGCACAAGGCCAAACCGGACTGACGTCCTGGCAAGAAGGACGACTAGACTAGACTCTACACATATACAAAGGAGGTGGCAACGGTGATGCTAGTAGTAGTAGAATCAGCGAATCACAGCCCATGTAGGAAGTAAGAAGGGAAATTGATTCAAGCGCACTCTACAGTACAGTATAACAAGCCAAGTGCCGAGGGAAGATGAAAGAAAAGCGGCTGGCCGGAGCAGGATCCGATGAAACGATGGGCTCTGACCCTGACTGAATGTAGCCATGATGGATGCGTTACCCGGCATTATTATCTCGAGCTTACCTGGACCTTACCGGCATCCTGCGATTGGTCCCCTTTTTCGTTTTGGCTGTCCTCATGGCTCGTCTCCGTGGAACTTGTATTCTGTTTATTTCGAGCATCGGCATATGGACGCCCGTGTTCCGCGCCGCGCCGAGGGGGGTAGAAAGGAGCTGAAGCCTCTCCCCTAGAAATGAACGTCATCCAGCCCCCCGGTTATGCACCCCATACTTACCACGCTTATCGTACCTTTCTTCCCCGGTCTCTCATCCGATATCATTCTCCTCTAATTGGGTTGAATAATCGAACAGCAAAAAAAAAAAAAAAAAAAACAGACGGGAGCATTTGTATGTACGGTAGGATTCTACTTCGCTTGCTGCAATCCGGCCGGGAAGCCACGGGAAGATGTGGAGTCTGCGTGAGAGCCAGCAAACGCCATGTTTGCCTCATTTTTGTTCATCCAAAGCCTTATCTCTCGCAACGTCCCCGAGAAAGAAAAGCCACATTCTTTTTTTTTTTAAGCATAAAGATGATATGCAAGAGGGCTAACAAAGTTAATTTGTTTAGGGCGCGGAGATGATCGGAACTGAGGAGGGAGATCCATCCAATTTGAGTAAAAAGAGATTCGGGTAGAGATGAATTGGCGTCTTTGGAGTCGTAGAAAGAAGACTTTGACTTTCCGGAGAAGCCGGACAACTTGGGCTTTTCCTCTCTCCTGGGAGCACTGACGCTGGGCTGATGTTTGGGTGACGGCACTGGAAGGTTGATGGGACGTTGGGTGGTGGTTGTCTCGATCTACGAGATGTGGCTCATTGGCTACATGCAAGCAACCCTAGAGAAGGGTTGCTTCTCTCTTGACAATTCCTACGAGAAACAGGCAGTGAAGTGGTCTGTCGCGTAGCGGAACAGCTCGTAAGGGCCACGCCACTTGTCGTCTTCTCCTCTTGTTTAAGGGAACCCCTACGTACAGTATGCGGCATCTTCGGGTTCCTGGATGATGAAGGGATCACAGGAAGAACAGTGCAGAGGTCGAAACGTCGGCAGTAGTTGAGACATTTTCTCGAAAGCAAAGATCCTTCAAGGATGCTTCCCGCCGGGGTAATCAATTGCCATGGAAAAAGGTCCGAACCTTGATATATCACTCACCCAAATCCTTCTTTGGACAACTACTTCTTGTATGAACGGAGAGTCCGATGCTCTGAGCTTCGGGTAGATTGTGCTGCTTCGTTGGTCAGTTGCGTTTGTTGAAAGCGCAAGGGCCGCGGGATGTCGGTTCAACTTGGCACAGAGAAGAGAGAGCCAAGGACGGAAGACGAATCAGGAAGCATTGAAATGGCCCCCGATAGTCGGACAGTAACAACAGACGAGGCCAAGGTTTGAAGCACGACATACAATTCCCTCAGTATAACCGCTACTAGAGATGACATTGAAAACATGGGGTTACACCAAGACGTTGTAGTTGTATGGCATCAAGTTCTGCACATGCACCTGCAGCTTGCGTCTCTTTGTCTCCACACACGCGAAAAAGCTGCAAGAGGTGAGGCGGATTTGGGGGCTTCCATTGAGCTTCTAGAGCGTCCAGCTGGTGCGTCCAAGTGGGCTGCCATAAGGGGGAGGCGAGGCGAGGAGCCGCGGAGTTTTGCCACAGGGACCGGGAATTGGGAGTCTTCCAACAGGAGAAGATGATGATGATGATGCTTCACGCCGGTCGACGGAGATGGCAAGTTTGTCCCTTTTCTTTCTCTCCCTTTTTGGATGGGTAAATGAAGATGAAGACGGTTGTGATAACCTCGGCATTGAGACCACAAACGGTCAATGATGCTTGACTCCTATGCCCCAATCTGTTGTTCACTCTATGTTATCATGCTATCAATAGCCGTAACTGAACCATTGATATTACGAGTTCCATGGTCCAATATCCGCATAGTCCGTGGAGATGGGAGAAAGCCGACGGACGAGAGAAGCCAGAGGGATCCATCCATATGCCTCGGGTCCGAAACCCGTCCCTTGACTTTACGAGCGCCTTTTTCTGGAAAAAGGCCTTCAATGTTCTCTGCTTCCAAGAGAGCCAATCAAGATGCCCAATTCAAGTTCTCAGCTGCTAAAGGGCGGGTCTGTCCGTCTCTGGTCGTTCCTCGGCGGTCGGTAGTCGGCCGCAGAAGCACAATCCAGGGGCTTTTATGCACGAGTACATATTCAGGGTCGTGATATGCAACGACACGACCACCCTGCCTTCTTCTACTTGTATCGCGACATCACGGGATCTGGCACCCATGTATGTCCCAGCTATTACCTGTCCGTCCGTCTGTCCGTCTCTACGTATCGTATGTAATTACATGCTGTGCTCGTACATCCGATACTGAATCGGCGGCAACGCTTCTTCCAAGTTGCCGATCGCCTTCGCCTTCGCCTTGGTTGCTGTCGGCTCTGGCGGAATCGGTTCGCGGTAACGCGAGATAGCCAGGGCAGGGCCCAAGGGCCAGGGCAGGGCCAGGGCAGGGCACTTTGAACAACGCAGCAAAAATCGCCTCTGGGGATCCCTGAGAGCCCTCTGTTGGCTGGCTGGCTGGGCTGGTTTGCTGCTGAGCTGGCTGGTCTCCTCTTCTCTACCCCTGAGGCTTTCTTGGCGAGCGGCTTTTCCACGGAGCTACCAACTGAGCTAAAGCTGATGAGGTAATTGGGAATTCGAGAGAGAGTCTTGTTTGTTCGTGGTCTGTATGGTTGGGCCGACGGCGTAATGCGGCAGACAGACCGCCGTCTTTTTGGGCGATGCTGCGCGTTCTGTAAATTACTCGCGGCGCTGATGCTGACTTTGACTCCCTCAAGATAGGTAGGTCAGGTACTCAATATTAACAGCAATTTAAGTGTACTCTTGTCAGGATATCTTGTAGTTAGTATAGCAGTATCAATTGCCGCACAATTGTCCTCTAGGTACTCAACCTATTTGACCTCGTGTTAGTACTAGCCGTCAAACATAACTCGACTTCAACCTTCATCCCGTCTCCCGACACCAACCGGTCGGTGCAGGCAACATCCGTCACCGGTCTCGTTAATCGCCGTTTGCGCAGCTGCAATTTCTCTTACCAATGATCGATCGTGGAGAATCGTTGAACCGGCCCCTCCCAAGACAAGGGCAGGACAGGACAGGACAGGCAGGCAGCAGAGAAAGATCCATCGCCAGCACATCGCCTCTCTCTCTCTTCTCTCTCTTTGCTGGCGCAATGACCCCTTTGCGAGCCCAGAACCCCTTGCTCTTCCATGTACTATGCAGTATTTTGGCCCTCCTACCAGGTATGTATCCCAGTATCCCAAGCAGAAGCCCAAGATATCGCCGACTAGGGGGAAGGGCCTAAGGACAGGGGGGAAGGGGTCCAAAAAAGCATGGGTTTGTGCGCGCTCGCTCTCCAGGCACCGGAGAACCACACAGTGCTTGGAGTTTTCTTTGCTGGCTCGCTGGCAGAGAGAGAGAGGCTTGACGATGCAGGCAGGGGGTCGGGGGACGTGCGGACACTAGCCGGGGCTGAACCCATGCACCCCTGGAATATGGACTGATGGGCTTTCTTTTTTTTTTTTTTTTCTCCGTATCGCAGGTTCCGCATGGCTTTTTTTCTTGATGGACGATCGGCCTGTTTTCTCGGTGACTTGACATGGGCGGTTGAAGGTTGGTCCATTCGTGATGATATCTGCGGTTTGTACTTACGAAGCGTTGTCATCAACGGTAGAAGTTGATGTGACCTGGATGAATTCAGCATTGCCACGAGCAGCAGCAGTACGAGCATGTGCCTCGATAAGCTTACACTGCTTCCTCCAACTCATTGTCAATGCCATGTAGACGATGGAGATCCCCCTTTCCAGACGCATGGAGATGCTGTGCTGTAACTGAGAACAAGATGGAGTTCATCGCCCGTCGCCGCAGCCCAAGATGGAGAAACTGGAGCCTCCCAGAACTCCAGACTTTGTCGACTCGGCAAGCCCATTTCAGCTCGGGGTCTCGTGGATGCCTAGTAACTATCTATCGTACCCGAGTCGTATCTCGCAGCACGCGAAGAATCGCCATCGTATGGGGCACCACAAAGTAGCGGTCTCGCCAGCGAATTGGAATCAATCGAAATGTTGCCAGCTTTTTTTTTTGCAACGTTGGCTGGCCTGGGGAGAAACCGAGATACTACTAGATACTAGAGAGCCAAGAACTGTGGCTGCCGATTTCTTTCTAAACCCCCACACTGTTGACCCAAAAGAAATGCCTCGTTCTTTTTGGGGGTGGAACTTTCTGGGGTCGGCATGTTGAGGCCGTCGGTGAAGGATTGTGGGAAAGGCGGTCGTGATGGTTCATTCTGTGATGCAAGTTGGAGCTGATGGGATGACACGCCGTTGCCGTCGCTGGAACGTGTACGACGTCGAGCTTGTCGTACGAGGGACGTTTACGGAACGCTGATGCCGAAGGCAACGCACCCGTTGCGTGGCGATCTTGTTCTCGTCTTCAGACCGTACCTTACGATTCAACGTGGCTGAACCTGCGTCTTCATGGTGGCAGCAAAGCAGCCCGTCATGTTCGTGATGTCCGACGCTCTGCAGAACGGCAATGTAAGGAGGCGAAATTTCTCTGCTAAGACATGCGGCATGAAAAAAAGGCCCCCAAGAACTTCCACACTGACAAGGACTTGGTATGTACGTACATACATACAGTCAAGGAAAATGCTCCCCGTGAGCAATTGCTTGCATTCGCCATCTGAGATGCCAAGCGCGGCACCCTCCAATCCGTCCGTCGCCTCTCAAACGCCGCCAGCGCTAGAACAGCAAACAGCTGAGATGTTTTTCTTCCTTCGTCCAGTCCCAGTGCAACAATACCATTCTAGAATGCGCGCAGAATGTCTTGGCGAGGGGGGTTGCATCGGCCACCCAGAGACATATCGTGCATCCAGCCTATGGCAAGCCAGCATTCTTGCAGTATTAGTGGCTTTGTTTTTGCGTTGTCCTGTAGATGCGTTGCCCTCTCTGGACAACTCACACCACTTAACGATTGGACGGGGGGGCCATCGAGGAATGGCCACACAACACGACATGACGGCAAAGCCGAAACTGATAGCAGCCTCCCCCCGGACTCGATGACGTAGTGCATGCCTTGACCTCGTTTCGCTCCAAGTGAACCGACATGTTGCTTGCAGGCCTTGTCTTGTCCATCAAAGTTCCCTCGTGCTCGTCTGTTAACCGATCACGATACCATTGCCGATACACGCAGCAGCTCATCAATGGGGGAGGGGAAGGGGGGGAAGACAAAAAAGCCTGGGGGCGGTTCCTTCAACCGGATACCGGCTGCCAAACTTCCAATTGCCCCCCGGCCGCCAGCAAACCCCAGGCTAGGCTCCCACTTTCAAGACTTCGGGTAGCACTGTTCATGACTCTGTCGTCTCTTCATGTCCTCGCCTCCGCGGCCTTCTGGATCCAAGAGAATGGGGTAAAGGGAGGGGGGAGAAGATATGGGGAGCGATACCTTACATACGTATCTGGGTACATCGGTAACGGCGCTTCGCAGGACCGGCATTTTGCTGTTTTGGGGGCGCCGGCGTTGGGTTTTGCCTTACCGCTTGGTCTTTGCTTTTATTTTTCTTGCGACTTCGTTTGCGGGTTTCTGTTTTTCTGTGTTTGGATATCCAGGATTGTTACTTGTTTTAGGCGAGGTGAAAGGCTCATGACGATGTGCTGCCAAGCAATCGTGACGTACATGTAATTAATCACTTCGTATACCAAAGTAGACAGGCAGCTGAAGGATTGAGATATCGCGGGCGTGTGTGTACTTGGTAGGCATGTGTGCACTAACACCAAGGGATGCTGAGACACCGCAAACAGCAATTGGAGCTTCGTCATTGCCAATCACGGCCCGCGGATTTTTGAATCAGTCAATACGAGTAGTATTTACGTGTATTGCCATGACGGGTAATACCGTATCAGCTACTAAACTCAGTGATAAACCTGCCGGGAGCTGGACTAAGACTGAAGGAGTCAAGCACAGATGTAGCTACGCGTATGCTTATTGCGGCAGCGGTACTCCCGTCACTAACAATGAGCCTAAATTGTCGCAGCGCTGATCCATTGTAGCATCCGTCGTCAAGCATCATCTCCGAGTTCAATTGAGACCCCATGTAATGGACCGCCATGATGACTTCAGACATGGTGTCAAATCATTGCAGACGAGGCAAAAACAGTCTAGAGCCAAGAAAACAAAAGAGTAGTCCATCGTGGGGATCACAATATTATCATACGGAGCACTGCAAGTAATTTCATTCAATTACTCGAGAGCTAGCGTGCCATGGAAAACACTCAAAGTTTGAGAGCCGCGCCGAAAGATATTAGCTGGTCCCGTGTGTTTTAGACCACGGCAGACAAAGCAAAGAGACAGACACTGGAGCAGCAGCAAGTGAATCAGAAGGGAAAGAAAAAAAAGTCTCTCGCCTCAGCCGTACCAACGCCATTTCCCCCCATTAGCCTCACCTTTATGTGTCTACCTGGGAGGTACAAGCCGGCTCTTCGTGGGAGCCAGTGTTGGCGTACGGTGTGCCTTGTTCTAGAGCCGCCCTTGCTGGGACCTCCTACTAGCCGCTTGGCGTGGTGGTTTCTTTTTTACAGTGGGTGTGGGAGGCGCTGATGAAGCCGCGGCGTGTTTCTCGAGGGCAAGCCACAAAGAAACAGAAACTGAGGTGCCAAAACGACTGGATGATGAAGTGGGTGAAGAGAGAAAATTCGATTTGGAGTGGGCGCGGACGAGGCGACGAAACAGCTAGCAAACAAAGAGGGCAACCTGAAAATTGGCGGGTTTTCTGGGCAGGAAAATTGGGAGAGGCGGATCGAAACATGGCTGCATCCGGGGCAAACCTGCATGATGGGACCGACAGGCGTTGTTTGTAGGTTGGTGTAAGTAATATGGTTCGCATGTCAGTGGTGATGAGTGAATGAATGAATGGACGGGTGAAGAGAGCAAAGAAGATTCGAGATTCATCCTGTCGATGATGACGATATCCGCTAGTGCTCGCATCCAATGCATGGGGGAGGGAGCACTAATCACGGCTGTTGCAGATGCAGACTGCCACTGATGATTGATTGATCCGTTGATTGGGTGAACTCAGATGAAATTTCACTAGGCACTCGGAATCTGCAGCTCTTTTTACGAAGCACTACGTAATTGGAGATCCCTCGAGAACGTGGTGTGAAGCGCTGAGACGGATGGAACCCAGTCAGTCTATTGAGGCCATTCATTTCACGTAGGGGTGCTTATCTTGTCTTCTTCAGCTGCAGCTATCTTGTCACTACTACAATGCTTCAGGCATAGCAAAAACAGCATATTACTGCTCCTTGATCATTTCCCGCCTACAGTGAATCGCCCCCATCAAGAGCTCGCTCCATATCATCCAGACATCATCATCCATCCATCCACCGCAATCCGCACGGCATCGACGTACCCTGTAATACCGGGGCATACACGGGCAATCGACGCATTCTCTTGGCCCTGTCACGGCATCGCAGCAAGCGATTCCGACGACATGGATTCCCTCCTCTTGACGAGGACAGGGTAGAGCAACAGCAGCATCACAGGGTAGGGGGTATTCATCACAGCAAGGGACCAAAACGTGCAAAGAGAAAGCGCTCGCAGCATGACCAACAGGCATGAACAAGGCCTTGGCAAGCAATGGAAGCACAAGAGCATCAGCACCGTTATCGGGGTTTTGCCTTGCCTCTCCCTTGCCTTGTCGGTTTCGTCATCGTGCGAGGCGAAGCATTCCCATGATAATGACTCTCCAACTGTCGGCTCCGGTTTCCCACTGAGACAGCTGAGACAACACGGCACGAGGGGGCGAGCCTCTTATCAAAATAGTAACACTTCGCGCTGAGAGACACGAAAACAAAAACATGGATGGCATGTGGCAGTTTGCGTGTGTCCTTGATGCACGTCTTACATCTTTGGCAAAAGTAGCATCGGGCTGAAGCAAAGCTCTACATAGAATCATCAAATTGTCGTAGGATTCATCTGCGCACTGATGATTTCCCTTGCGCTTCCGCTCCCGGCTTGGCGGCTAACGGTATGTACTTGCGCTGTTACGGATGATTGCAAGAGGATTTGCCTGGGCATGCACATGTATGCGACTTATGAGCAAGGGGAACTTGTAATTGCACGGCCAATTGGTCGCCTGGAGCGAATCACATCACGGATTCAAGAACAAGACAGGCATCATGAGTAAGATCTCCAGCTGGGAACAGAGGCAACGGAAGCGCCGCCCGGACGGGATTCTGGCCGTCATTTGAGGGTTCAACGGTGTCATCACTGATCCAATGTTGCCGTATCATTCCACTCATACTACATCATTGAAGGTACCTGCACGTAGAAGACGGTGGTGGTGTCGCAGTAGGTCACACAGCTGGGGCTCTCCCGTGACAACCAATTCAATGCTACAGAGGTTTGATGAGATGCCCAATTTTCATCACACTGAATAAGCTAGAGCGACCAATGCGAGCGCGGCTCCGATAAGAAGCGCATTGGCTGGCTGGCGCCATCATCGCCCGAACGGCGCGCGCTTTTTTGATTGAATTTCACATGAAGCGCGCCAGAACTTCGTTCGTCATGGTACTTCTTGGAACGGGGCGACATCGACTCAATGCCGGAGTGATTGCCGCATTGATCGCCTTGAACCGGCCAGCGAACGAGGGAAGCGAAGCCAACGAACAAACAAGAGCGCCAGCTGGCAGAGAGAGCACGAGTAAGGACCGTACATACATCGAAGAAATGCAGGTGGTTGGGCTAAAACGGTTGGCCAGAAAAAAAAGAAAAACCAACGGAAGCCCTCGCCTCGGGATACCCCGTATTTGCCCTATTCGAACTTGCGGTCGATAAAAAAGAAGGCGAGGCATCTCCGTTTTTACCGCCACGTCTTCTTGGCGGTGACGAGAAACTTCTTTCTCTCTCTTTGGCTTTTTTCTGCTAGCCGACCCCTTCGTAGCATGTGCTCCGTGCAGAAGAGGGAAAACACAGAGAGAAAAATCCTGGAATATTGCTAGAACGTGAAAGGTGCCAAATAGGTAGGGACCCCATCAGGTACGGAATCCCAGCTCCGTTGATGGCGTCCCCACGGGGGTACGCAAGAATGCAGAGGGAGATTGCGGTAAATGCAGGTACCTGCCTTAGTTCCCCTTGGGCGCCCCCACTGCAGGTGCGCTTCAACTGAAGTCAACATACCGCCGCGGGCAGAGCGGGTACGAAAGGGACAACGAGGAGGGAAACTTGGACTTGTCGAGGCTAACACCGGCGATAGTTCAATCAATGACAAGAATCCATTGTCGCGGAAAAAAGCTGTTACAGTACTTTCTTGCTGGATAAGGTAGCTGGATTTTGCTGTACCTACGTTTTGTACTGTACTGTACTGCTCTCCCCTGCTAGCCCAGCCGGCGGGACTTGGCGGAGACGGCGCTCCCTTTCGGAAATGCCTTTGGACGCTGACTTTGGACGAACTTGAAGTTGAGGCTAGCGAGACACCGGACCGAGCGACCTGCTGTTGTTGATGTCGATGTTGTTATTTGCGAGGTACAGGGACGGGTATGGAGTACCTGGGGACTGTTGCTGTTTGCCTGCCCTTGGCCCCCCCTTGGACATGTATTTGCTACTGCAACGTCTAACCCGGCTTAACAAATCTGATTGACGGTCAGGTACGAGTGCAGTAGCATGAAGCAAGCAGACATCGGCATAAAAAACTGCTCGTGTTCCTGGCGCACGCTACATCGGCGGGTATCCTGTAATAGTGCAAGAAGCGCTGCCAGGAAGATGCCTGCTTGGTGCGTGTTGGCAGGTTCCGTTCCGTTTTAGCAAGGGGCGCCGCTAGATAACGCAAATCCACGATGAGTGCCGACGTGTGACGGCTAGCACGAGTCCAGTCCTCAATTACTGTCTCTATCAACAATGGGACGGAGAGAAAGAATCATTAGACTGCTGCTACTGCTGCTGCTTGTGAGTGTACCTTATGGGATATCCAAGTACAAGTATCAAGCCCGAGCCACATGTCAGCCCCCCCGGTGCTTCTTCATCAATTGGCCCGAATGGCTGGCCGTCGTACTTGGTCAAGACTCGTCTTGTAATAGGTAGGTAATATCGTACTGTAGCTCCTCAGCTTGTTCCCAGATGGAGCTCGGTCAGCAGCTCTTCATCTGGCAAATCATTTGACCACAAGTACGGTAGCAGCCGGCGTAATTTCAGGTCAAGGTCCAGTGGCCAAAAGCCGTAACAAAGCCTTGCCGCTCCCACAAAACCTAAATGCTCAACTTTACTTGCAATATTCGCGTCTACTCCCCATGGCACCACCGGCTCCGACCCAATGACGGGCCACGACCGCCGCCAAAAGACCTCATACAATGGAAACGGCCCTGAACTCAATTCATTAGCCCGGATGAAATGCCCCAGACGGCCGCTCATCATCTTGGATTTCCACACACACCTTGCCTGTGCTACAACTACTACTGTACATACATGTACTGTGATTATCTAAGGGCGCTTCTCCTCGGCGCCGGTGCTTCTTGGCTGAAACCTCTGGTCTCTTTTTTCTTCGTCTGCCGTTATTTGGCAGCCTAGAATCTCGTCGACCTGACGCCGACCAGCCTGACCTATTCGCGGCTCCCGTTTGGCTGAGGCATTTTCCCAGGCCTGCCCTTTTCTCGCTTCTCATTGCCATGATGACAACAACGCTGGCCGCTCCCTTTTACCACCTTACCTAGGCCTCGTCGAGCTCTAGCGGGCTCGCGGCGGTCAGCGAGCGGCCCCCCTCCAAAAAAGCCCCCAAGCACGGACGGGGCCCTTTTTCACGAACTGCACCTGGTTGATGATCTGTGGGCATCGTCTCGCTGGAGTCAAGCCCCTTGGTTGCTTTGGGGGGGCCCAGGCCCTCTGTTGACGTTGCTCTGCTCTGGCTCTTCGTCTCTCGCCTTGGTCGATTTTCGGCTGTGATACGATAACGGCACGGTGGACAGAAAGGGCTGTTATCCCATTATCCAGTTTTCTTGGTCCTTCGTCTCATTGGTAAGAGGTCCGCTGTTCTCGTCACAGTCGGCGTCGCGTTGTTTGTGTGTGCGGCCCCCGAGCCATCAATTCAGATAACAATACCGCCCATGATGGAATTACTCGGCACAGGAACTTCTGCCGCTATCGCAGCGACCCGAACATGCAATCAATGTACGTACATGAGTCGACGTCAATGGGACAATGCAACATGCGTGGCATGGCATGGGCAGGATTCAATGCCGAGTGCGGTGAGATCCAAACGGGCACTCGTTCAAGCCTCGCAGGTGCAGCGCGGCGGGCCAAATCCAGCCCAAAGCTGCCACCGACATTTTGCAGGTACATCATCGGCGGTGGCTCTTTGGTGCCGAGCCGTACGAGTACGTACGAGCACAAACACAGCACTCGTGAGCCCGCTTGTCCATTCCGGTAGCGAAGACGGTGCGCGCGAGAGAGTACAAGGCCCGCCGCCGCCTTCGTACATGTAATATGAGAGAACTTCCGAGCTGGAGATGTATTACCTACATGCACCCGGTACAACTGAAAGTACCTACAGTAATCGCTGAGAAGGAGAGAATGAGCGCCAGGGGCAGTGGGCCACGGTTCGGTCGAAAGACAAGAGAGAGAGAGAGAGCTGGTCGATTGCTCGCTTGCTTGCTCGGCGTCTTTCGCTGGCGTGCTTTTGCCAAGCCCTCCCAGGCGCCGCCTCGCACACGGCACAATTTTGCTCTGCCGAGTGTATTTTCTGAAAAGTATCAAATTTCGTCGTCTTCTTTTTGCTTTCAGCGTTCCATCTCAGACATGGCAGAACCCTTCCATCAGTGCTGCAGACACCGGCAAGGAACCTTCCCTGTGTGCTTGTAAGGTAGCGCACGACTACAGCCAGGGTACCGCACAGGTACAGGGGGCCCCAAGCAAAGGCGGGCAAAAAAAGCTGGCAGCAGGGAACAGCACCCTGACGAAGAGACCAGGGCCGCAGGGATGGGCGGCGGTACGTACCGGGCTAGCGGCCACACCGTGCGCGCCTCGCGGCTGCTCGTACGGCCGACGGCTGGGCGCCTTGTACTCCAGGGTACTGGGGGCGTCTCCACGGTACGGGCCAGGGTGCAGGCACAGGCACCGCTTTCGCCCTAGCACCGTCATGGCGCGCCCCAGTCGGCCGTGCCTGGGCCACCGTCCATCGCGCAGCGTAGGGCCTTTGTGAGCAGCAGCAGCAGCAGCAGCCAAGAGTACCTACAGTAGCAAAGGCAGGTGAGTGAGTGAGTCGTGCGTGCGTGCGTGCTTCCTTCCCGTCCTCGTCCATTGAAATACCTGCTCTCGCCCCGACCTCGACTACGCTTTCTCTTTCCCTTTCTTCTCTTCACCCACGAGGCGTTGAGTTAAAGTGTTCCCCCAAGCCTCTCTTCGTGCGGTGTAAATCCCCAAACACTTTTTCTTCTCTCTTCCTTATCATCCTCAACTCTCCCCCTACTATTTTCCCCTAATAATAATAATTCCTCGCCCTTTCAGTCCGCCTACCTACAGGTTCAGCTGAAGGATTTTCCCGCGGCATCTCTACCTACAACCCTTCCGCCTTCCTACTTCCAATCTCATCCAACGCCTACACCTATTCACGTCACAAAAGGAGTTTCGTCTCATAATACTTCGCCATGGCGGACGATAAAGCCGTCGGCGCGCCCGCGCTCGACACAAATATCGAATCGGGCAACTTCGACGAGAAGCGCGCTCAGGCTCCCGCGGGTGTCCCTCCCAAGAAGGCCCCCGCCGAGGAGGAGGAAGAGGATGAGGACATTGATGCCCTGATCGAGGATCTCGAGTCCGAGGATGGCCACGCCTTCGACGACGAGGAGGAGGAGACCAACCCCGCCACTGGACGTGTCGTCCCCGAGGACATGCTCCAGACGGACAGCCGTCTCGGTCTGACCGAGGCTGAGGTCCTCGCCCGCCGTCGCAAGTACGGTCTCAACCAGATGAAGGAGGAGAAGGAGAACCTGGTTCTCAAGTTCCTGGGTTTCTTCATTGGTCCCATTCAGTTCGTCATGGAGGTGAGTTTTGATTCATTTTTCTGCACAATTGGTCCTTTTTGTCACGATCAATTTTTCCATTTCTTTCCCCCCGACACGATCAGCCAGCATTTTTTTTGTGCTTTGGCTCTCTCCTTCCTTCTTCCCTCCAAAACGGCCTTGTTTTTCGCCTTTCCGCGCTTGGCTTGGCTGGATTGCCGGCTCCACACGAGCTTCGCACCGCCCGCACGCTGATTGGCCCGATTGGCACTGGCTGGCCTGATCGGCACCTCGTTGCCCTTCGGTCGAGAAATTGGGCCGGTCCACTCAATAAGATGTCACCCGCTCCACTCCCCCGACCAGCGCCGTCGATCGCCGAATATGCCCTGAAATCGCTGTTGTCTGAGCTGTTGGATCGCATTGCTGACATTCTCGCGCTTTCTAGGCTGCTGCCGTTCTGGCTGCCGGTCTTCAGGACTGGGTCGATTTCGGTGTCATCTGCGGTCTTCTTATGCTCAACGCCTGTGTTGGTTTCATCCAGGAGTTCCAGGCTGGTTCTATTGTCGAGGAGTTGAAGAAGACGCTCGCTCTCAAGGCTGTTGTCCTCCGTGACGGTACCCTCAAGGAGATTGAGGCCCCCGAGGTCGTCCCTGGTGATATTCTGCAGGTTGAGGAGGGTACCATTATCCCCGCCGATGGTCGCATCGTCACCGAGGGTGCTTTCCTCCAGGTCGACCAGTCCGCCATCACTGGTGAGTCGCTCGCCGTCGACAAGCACAAGGGCGACTCCTGCTATGCTTCCTCTGCCGTCAAGCGTGGTGAGGCCTTCCTGGTCGTCACCGCCACTGGTGACAACACCTTCGTCGGTCGCGCTGCTGCCCTCGTCTCCCAGTCTTCTGGTGGCACCGGTCACTTCACCGAGGTGCTCAACGGCATTGGTACGATTCTGCTGGTTCTCGTCGTCCTGACCCTGCTCGTCGTCTGGATCTCCTCCTTCTACCGCTCCAACGGCATTGTCGACATCCTGCGCTTCACCCTCGCCATCACCATTGTCGGTGTCCCCGTCGGTCTCCCTGCCGTCGTCACCACCACCATGGCTGTCGGTGCTGCCTACCTCGCCAAGAAGCAGGCTATCGTCCAGAAGCTGTCCGCCATTGAGTCCCTTGCTGGTGTCGAGATTCTCTGCTCCGACAAGACCGGTACCTTGACCAAGAACAAGCTCTCTCTCTCTGAGCCCTACACCGTCCAGGGTGTTGACCCCGATGACCTGATGCTGACTGCCTGCTTGGCCGCTTCCCGCAAGAAGAAGGGTATCGATGCCATTGACAAGGCTTTCCTCAAGTCCCTCAAGTTCTACCCCCGTGCCAAGAGCGTTCTGTCCAAGTACAAGGTCATTGAGTTCCACCCCTTCGACCCCGTCTCCAAGAAGGTCACCGCCGTTGTCGAGTCTCCCCAGGGCGAGCGCATCACCTGCGTCAAGGGTGCCCCTCTGTTCGTTCTCAAGACCGTCGAGGAGGACCACCCCATTCCCGAGGAGATTGACAAGGCCTACAAGAACTGCGTCGCTGAGTTCGCCACCCGTGGTTTCCGTTCCCTCGGTGTTGCCCGCAAGCGTGGTGAGGGTGCTTGGGAGATTCTCGGAATTATGCCCTGCTCTGACCCCCCTCGTCACGACACCGCCCGCACCATCAACGAGGCCAAGCAGCTCGGTCTGTCCATCAAGATGCTTACTGGTGACGCCGTCGGCATCGCTCGTGAGACTTCCCGCCAGCTCGGTCTCGGAACCAACGTCTACAACGCTGAGCGCCTCGGTCTTGGTGGCGGCGGTGACATGCCCGGCTCTGAGGTTTACGATTTCGTCGAGGCTGCCGATGGTTTCGCTGAAGTTTTCCCCCAGCACAAGTACTCCGTCGTCGAGATTCTTCAGCAGCGTGGTTACCTGGTTGCCATGACTGGTGACGGTGTCAACGATGCTCCCTCTCTGAAGAAGGCCGACACCGGTATCGCTGTCGAGGGTGCTTCCGACGCTGCCCGTTCCGCCGCCGACATTGTCTTCCTTGCCCCTGGTCTTGGTGCCATCATTGACGCCCTCAAGACTTCTCGCCAGATCTTCCACCGCATGTACGCCTACGTTGTCTACCGTATCGCTCTGTCCCTGCACATGGAGATCTTCCTTGGTCTGTGGATTGCCATTCTCAACCGCTCCCTGAACATTGAGCTGGTCGTCTTCATTGCCATCTTTGCCGATATCGCCACCCTGGCCATTGCCTACGACAACGCCCCTTACTCCCAGACTCCCGTCAAGTGGAACCTGCCCAAGCTCTGGGGTATGTCCGTTCTCCTCGGCACTGTCCTCGCCATCGGTACCTGGATTGCCCTCACCACCATGTACGCTGGTGGCCAGAACGGCGGTATTGTCCAGAACTTCGGTAACATTGATGAGGTCGTCTTCCTTGAGATCTCCCTCACTGAGAACTGGCTCATCTTCATCACCCGTGCCAACGGCCCCTTCTGGTCTTCCATCCCCTCTTGGCAGCTCAGCGGTGCCATCCTGGTCGTCGACATCATTGCTACCCTGTTCTGTGTCTTCGGCTGGTTCATCGGCGAGGACACCAGCATCGTCGCTGTTGTCCGTATCTGGATCTTCTCCTTCGGTATCTTCGCCATCATGGGTGGTCTCTACTACTTCCTCCAGGGAAGCACTGGCTTCGACAACCTCATGCACGGCAAGTCCCCCAAGCAGAATCAGAAGCAGCGTTCATTGGAAGACTTTGGTAAGTTTTTATTCCTCTCCCACACCCTTGACTTGGAGCACATTGCTAACTCCTCCTTACAGTCGTTTCTCTGCAGCGTGTTTCCACCCAGCACGAAAAGTCTCAGTAAATACGCTCTATTACATACCCGCCGATCGGTTGGTCGGCATGTTTCCGTTTTCCATGTTTAAATTTTATGTATGAGTCGTATCTGAAGATGGACTCGTCTGCAGCGGATGAGAGGCAACTTTTCATACCCCTATGATGGTCTAATAGACAGCTAATGAAGACAAAGTAAAATGTCACCCTGATGTGTGTGTTCTGGTGAACCTGATGTTAGGGTACATGTCTTGTCAATGTGAATAATTGATTAATGAGGATTGAGTGACGAGTTGAGAATGAGAATTAATAAAAACAAATCTGATATCTTTAAATTATTGCATACACTCAAATCTAAAAATCTTGTGACGAGGTTTTTCTGCATGCTTTCTAAGCCGCTCACCGAGTTGGATGAATGAGCCTCACGCATCGTGCGTCACGTGATGTGAATCATTGCACTATCAGGTTGCCTCGACAAGAGATGGCCTGTCAAGCCGTCCAAACATCAACAACTCTTTCTTCCGTCATAGCAAATCTGAACGCCCTCTACAATTTTCTCAACACAGATTCAGAGTCTGACAACTCATAAAGCACACGTAACGCAGCCAGCTCTATTTTTCGAGCCATCTTATCTTATCCTTATAAGACGTCGCATACTCTCATTGCCCTCATACAAGAGCCTTTTGTTGCAGCGAGTTCCTGCGTCGCCATGAGTGACACTCCCCGAGAGATACCGGGTTACTACTGGGGTAACAAACAATTTTTTCTTTCCTTCATCTACCCTTTTCATTCCCCTGTCATCATTCCCCAAAACAAGTTTCTCATCGGCTAACTCTTTGAACTTTCCCAGACCCGGAGAAGAAGAAATACTTCAAGATTGAAAAGTCCCAAACAGCCCCCTCCGCAGCGCAGTGGTCCTCGTCCTCCGTGAAGCGCCGCGAGCACGCCTCCCAAGCCGCGCAGCAAGCAGCCAAGAGGCAGCAGCTCACAAAGAACCATGTCAGGCGCAGCGTCTTGGCGCGTGATGCCGTTGCCTCAGGCCTGCTGGCCCGCGAGACGGAGGTTCGCGGGACCGCGGAGGCTGGTCGGGGCAGGCGGGAGAACGGGGACGTGCTCGCCGCCGCGTGGGCCCGAGAGGTGACTGCCAAGGGGAAGATTTCGTTTGGGATGAGCTGGGAGTTGAGTGGGCATCCGCATATGGCGTGTTTTCATGTTGTTGGCGAGGAGAGCGGTTCCAAGTCGGCTATAGCATATTCGGGTGAGTAGTTTGTTTCCTTTTTGTTGACTGCTGTTGGTATTGCATTGGAGTGAGGAGAATATTGATGTTGTGGATCTGTAGCGCTGGACTCACAGTTCATTGTTGGGACGTACATTGAGGTGGGCAACGAGGACGAGAAGTGAGTATCTTCCCTCTCCTGACGACTTGCGCGGACAGATGCAATGCTGATGGCGGGTAAAACGTAGTTTGGCAATGACACAACCGCCTTGGCGTGAACCCACGGAGGCGGCTGTACTATCTCGTCCGCAGAGACCAGCAGCAGGCTCGCTGCCTACTTATAACATGGTTCATTGTTCCCAGACGTCGTCGATCAAGTACCATGCGCCATCTAATCGGATGCTGCTCACTTCGTCAGTGCCAAATGCCGGTGGCACCTTGGTTCTGTTCCGTCCTCCCCTGGATGATGTTTCGAGCGGAAGGAACTGGAGTTTGAGTGCGGAATCCCTCCCCTTCCCTTTCTACCCCCTTTTCGCCTTCAAGTGGCCGTTTTCTGTTGGGCAACTCACATACAAATCACAGCAACTGGCTGACCTTGTGACGATAGACATTGACCACATGGCAATCCCATTTGGAAAAAAGTGGTGCGTTGCCCACCAAAGTACACCTGCGCCCGCCGCATCCAATCTTCTCTGCGTAGTAGGCACGTCCGATGGAATCATGAGCATCCACACCGACGAAACGCCTCGCTGGCTCAACCCCCGCCTACCCAACCTCGGCCTAGATGCAAGAGCAGAACGTCCCACGCCCCGGGGACGCTTCAACCGGCCACGAAAGACGCCCTTTGAAATCTTCTCCCAGGACTTCCAGGTCGACAACCACAACGTGCTCTTCGCAGGCGGCCGCCAGCCTCGCCTCTGGATGAGCGACCTGCGCACCCCGGCCGTCGAATGGAGCTCCGTCAAGCACGGCTCCTCCATCGCCCACGTGCGCAGCATCAACCCGCACCAGGTCATCGTCGCCGGCCTGCGCGACTGCATGTCCGTCTACGACACCCGCTTCTTCCGATCCTCCTCCTCCGGCGACGACAACAACAACAACAACAACAACAACAACAAGGACGCGGCAGGCCGGAAACACGCCTCTTCCCCGGTCCTCCTCGAGTTCCCCGAGTACCGCAACCAGGCGCGCTTCGACATTGGCTGGGACGTCTGCCCTGAGCTCAACCTCGTGGCCGCGGCGCAGGACGACGCCACCGTCAGGCTCTTCTCGCTCAGCTCGGGCGGCCTCGTGCGCGCCGGCGGGGGGACGCAGCTGGAGCGTTTCAGGGCCAAGAATCCCGTCAAGGCGCTCTTGTTCCAGACGTTGCGCGGAGAGAGGCTGCCGAACTTGTACATGGCTGATGGTGCGTATTTGAAGAAGTTTGGGTGCGCGCCGGACAAGGAGTGAAGCGCGATGACAACTCTTTTCTTCTTTTCTTTTTTTTATCCTCTTTCCTTACGGAAGAAACGGCACTGCTGGTCTTTTCAAGCATGAAGTTCTTTTTCACGGAATCGGGTTACAGATGTTACAAGATATTGGCAGACACCTGCGATATGAGCTATGAGTTACGCATTTACGCAAAAGGGAGATGACGGAAAAGGGTCTCTATTCCCTTTTTTTCTTCTTTTTACTTTTTTTTCCTTTTCATTTCGGATCTTGGTCGGGCATTGGTCGTTTGATACGTCGTCACGTCCCTTACATTACTTTGCTTCACATATACCACGGACGGGGGCTTGATTTATCTTTTTGTTCCCTCAATAACAATAAGGCTTCGATTGATACCGGGAGGGAATCTGGTATGTATGAGTTCATGTATGAGACAATACATTACATTTGCCTCTAAAGATTAACTATTATGTATATGTGGAAAGCGACTCCAATTCGCAATCCCTGATAATGCTGTACCAAAGGGTACCCAGCCTCCCTCCATCCTGAATGCCACCAGCGGCGTCCCCTTTCTCTGTCCCATCTTGCCCACCTTCTTCTCAAAGGCCCAAAAGACATCATTTGGGTGTTCCATGCACACCTGCATCGGACCGATACTGGCACGTATCAGCCAGCATGGGAAAAGACTCTGCAAATATCCTCCCCAGCTTCCAGTTGTTTAAGTTGCGCATGTGGCTCTCAAACACGGGGTTAATCATAATCTCGTCCGAGTCTGGGTTCCTCAGCAAAGTATGTGCCTCCTCATAAGGCCAAGAGAGGGTAAGCGTAGACGTAAAAGGAAGAAAGAAATTGTCAAAGTAAAAGACGTCGGGATTGTTCGCCTTGATGACCCTCTCTCTCATCTCGGGATAGGGCAAAAAGTCCATCCATGCGGCATGCGGCACCTCAAACTGGCATGGCAATGGACGGATCCATTCGGGCAGGCGTTCCAGGTTTTCCTTTGATGGCGATATCTGCCATCGCATGAAGAGGAACATGAGGTATAGGATGGCCACTTTCTCGGGGAGGCCGGATACTTCGGGGAATTTGGTAAGTATGTCTGTGAAAAACTTGGAGACGGGATGGCTGTATTTGCTATTTTCAGGATTGAGCAATGAGGAAACGGAGGGGTACCGAGGGCCGGCCACTTCATGCGGCTGGAAGCCCTCGGCAGCACGCTGGTGGCGCTCGCTGCGGAAGTCGAGAAGCAGCGCGTCAAGCGGACAAGTAGGACTGCAGTTGAGCAAGAGACGTGAATATCCATGGGGAGGGGGTTCCAAAACAGCAGGCCGTGCATTGGAATATGGAACCGCTGGAATGACAGGAGTGCCGCCGCCTGAGCCCGGCTCGGGACCAGGCCCCGGCTGGCTCGTGATGGGACTCTGCCGAGTGGCTCCAAGAGGTGGCACAATGGCCGGAGTTGAATCGGAAACAGCTGCTGGAATCTGGATGGGTGGCTGCCACGCAGTAAGTCTAGCCTGCGGTGCAAACTCCCGGTTCACTTGTGTCCAGTCGTGCTTCATTGGCACATGGTGATATTCCGGCGAGTCTTGCGCACCGTTCAAGCCCCTTTGGAGCTTTGGTATCGCCTGAGTGTGGTCGATTACGACGTTAAGATCAAAGCGGCCCTGTTCGAAATCTAGTCCGTGCCGAAGGGACTGGCCTTGACGCTCTAGTAGAGCCTGGGTACCCTCATCGATGGCCTCGCCCGGGCGCGGCGCTGGTGGTGTGCTACTGCTGGCACTTTGCCAGCTCTGCAAGGGCGGGGGAGCAGCCTGGCGAGCGGGATCAACCATTACTGCTGTAGGTGACGTAGAACTTGCGGATGCTGCTTGATGATAGGCAATGCTATTTGTAGTGCCTACAGATAGAGGTGTTGCGTTGAATGGGAGGGTAGGGGCCATGCCAGGGATATCTGCTTGTCGTTGGATTACTGGTTGAGAAGGGACGGGAATTCCAGGTCGCAAACTCACTTGGTCCAACTAAAGGCTGCAGCATGCCAATGATGCTAGCCAGCCGCCTCTTAATCTCGACATTTTCCGCCTCAATCGCCTCCTTGGCCCGCACCACAACTTGGAGATCCTGGTACGGTTTCTGAGCTTCCAGCTCCTGGATGCGACGCTCAAGCCTCTCGATCTGGTTCTTAGTCCGTTCCCGGATGGCACGTTGCGCTTCGCGGTCTGTACACCGAAGGGGAGGGACACAATAGTTAGTCTACGCTAATGGCAAGGAGTGACAGTTGAGAAAAAGCTTTGACACGGAGAAGGAATGAAGGGGAAGTAACACAACATTGGATGAGCCGCATGGCCAATCAGCATGGTTACGCGGTCGGATCAAGCAAGTGTGTAACATATAGATCGTCAATATGTAGACTTGGAGAATACATAGAACTGTGAAAGCCAACGCCATATAAGACGAGCAAAAAGGGGAACCTTGGCAAGCACTCACCATTTGCTCTCTTCTTAGCCAGCTGCTCCGGCGTCAAGTTGGCAACACCTCTACCTCCTGCACCGGTCTTCCTCTTCTTGGTTGCGTTTTCTACCTCTTCCGCGTCCGGGGTCTCCATGGCCTCCGCGGCACTGGAAGACCCTGCCGGTCGACCGCCATTGGGCATCGCCATCGCTGCCGTCATGGAGGGCGCAGCGGCCTCGGCTTCATGCTTGATGGCCTCGCCAATCGTAAGAGGGCTGCCGCTCCCTGCCGAGTCTACTGCTCCGGGGCTTGAGCCGCCCCGTCTAACGGATCCGAGATCCATCTGAAACGTGTGGTGGTATTCGGAATCCTGCCAACCAAGGGCCGGCCAACCATCCTCCGCGTCCGCCGAGGGGCCGGAGCCTGTCCACTCCCAACGGCGCGATGCCCCCGGCCGCGGCAATCCTGCGGAAGTACCCGTGGTACCTGTGTAAGACGGTGTGTGTGTGTGTGTACTGTAGCGTGTGGTGTGCGTCTGCCGAACCCGACAACAATCGCCGTCGCGAGGCTGGGCTGAGCGAGCCGATCAGGATGCGTGCGGGTGCTGCTTGGCAGCGAGGTGAGACGGAGCTTCTCCACTCGCCTCCGGATAACTTTGGTCTAGAACTGCCTAGTTCCAGCAGTACAGGCCTGTCTGCCCTCCTAAAAGCCTAAAGACAATAGTCGTCTAATTGCCTCTTGCGCTCCGTTCGTCCTTTTCCGAAGGCCGTGTCGGTCTCGCTCGCTCAAGCAAGGCAAGGGGCGTCGCGCGAAGGACGGAAGACGGGCTGCATGGGGGTGTTGTGTGGAGATGGAACGGTTGGCTTCCACCACCTCCGGCTCGTGCGGCTGGCCTATGAAGAAGCCCTGGCTGAATCAGGCGAGCGGGTGGCCAGAGTCATGTTGCGAGTCAGGAAGCGCACTAACGGACGGGCTCCGGCACGTGCAGCGCCAGCCGTTGACGGCTGAAGCTGGTGAAGCTTAAACGTCGAGGCAACCTGTTCTGGCACGTCCCGGGCGTCGAGTTTACAGCTCTGATACGGAGTACTTCCTGTCCGGATGCGCACGGCACACAGCACAGGCGTGATCGAACTAGGTTCTGTAGGCTCGCAGACCAGTCAGTCTACCGACCGCTAGACGAAGGAGGGAAGAGGATGCCAGACCTGATCCAATACCGGTCCGAGGATGTGCTGAGGGAGGGCATTGTCGGGAACTTTGGTGTCTGGTGCTAATGCCGTGAGACGGCGGCATGCTACTATGCTGCAGCAGCTCCTTTTCGGCATTTGATGGATTGGTGTAGCCGTTTGTTTGTCTAATTGCTGCGTCGCTGCCGAATGTGACATCGTGAGTGGCTTGTTGTCGCGAGAGCAGCTGTATGAGGGAAGTATTCCTTGTGTGTGAGATGCTCAGATGAGAAGAAGAGAAAAGAGAACAGAGCAAGGAAGAGGGTGTATTTATTTACCTAGTGGTGACGAAGGAAACTGTGGAGGAGGTACGTGATGTAGGGAATTCAGGAAGGTAACCACGATGGGCTCTTGCTCTTGCTGCGTCTGCTCTTCTTCAACGTACCTACTACCTACCTACCAATACATTGCAAGTACATCTCTGAGCATTTGTAAGTCGAGCATACTGACATGTAAAAGAGACATACTGTCTGAATTGGTTGTGATCCATCTACAAGGGGAAATTATCAGATAAGCTCCAATCATAGCATTGTTCTCACTCATTCATCATCATCTCAGGCTAGCTTCCACCTCGCAGTACAAATAACTGTCTATCCGAAGCTGCCTCGTGCCCTAAATCCATTCTGTACCAAAGGTATCAACAAAAAATCACCAGCAACAAGAAGACTCTCCCCTTTCAAAGCACACACCAGAACCCACTTCTCGCTCTCGTCTCATGAGATACAAACATATCACTCCGCAGACGCCCTTGCCAGGGCCTCGTGCAGATGCGGCGGGAACCGGTATCGCAGCTGGCTCGTGTAAGTCGTCAAGTCAAGAATCATCTGCTTCAACTGCTCCACCATCATCTTCCTGGTCCCCTCGTTGCCGCTAAACTGCCCGTTGACCAGCTGCTCTCGTTGCCTCACGCAGCTGATGATGGTCCACATGATCAGGTTGGGCACGTTAATGGATACCGGTTGTGAGAGGCTGGAGAATTTGGAGGCGTAGGCACGGATTGTGCTGGCATCGCCGCCTGCTTCGAGGGGCAGGATATCCAAACCGCGGATTTTCTGAAATACATGTCAGTATACTGAGTGAGAGAAAATGTTTCAAGAAATAGTCAAACTTACGTCGAGGCATTGAGCCCATTGACTGGCCTCCACCAAGCTCTTAATGTCACTCATCTCGAGCAGAACGCGGCACGCAACCTTGTTCTGGTCCTGGATGTTCCTGTAGAACATGGCATCCCGCTCATACATGGTCATCATCGTCTTGGCCAGCTCGACGGGGTCGTCAATGGCGGCCAGGCTCAAACTGCCACCCTGTTCTGCCTCCTGACCACCGCCAGCTCTTGGCTTAACGGGAATCAAGCGCATTGGGTCTTCGCCAATCTCCAGGGAGATGGCCTCGCTGAGAGCACGGCTAACAATGGCCACAACCGCATCGTACTCGCCAGCAAGGTGATACAGAAGCACCGAGTCAGTCGTCCGGCCGCTCTCATCGGCAAAGCTGGCGGCTTGCAGGGTGACGGTGTTGACAAAGTCATCCTGGCCATCAAGGCCTATCAGCGGACCGCGACCCTCGATAACGCCCAAGATGCGGCGGCCATCGGGTCTGATGTCTCCAATGAGCTTGCTGAATTCTCGCGTCTCCAGCACCAGCTCCCGCAATGCCTCGTGACAGAGGCCGCTGTGACGAGCCCCGGCTTCTCCTTCGAGATCCGCATTGAGGCAGATCAAGGTGAGGTAATCAACAGCAGAGACAACATCCGCAGCCCGGAAGTCGCGGGTGTAGTAGCCAATCATGCGACCAAAGTTGATCTGCGGAAGGCCCTTGATGCTGTGTGTGCGCAAGTCGTTGGAGGCAGACATTGGGTCACTTGGACGCAGCAGACCGTAAAACTCGAGAGCCAAGCCAAAGTGAACCGCGTCCACGTACGAAAAGGGGTAGAGGTAGGCGATGGCGTCCTCGAACATGCCGGACAGGACTTGGAGATAAAAGTACATGCCGCAGCTGCCGTTGTTATCGTCAGACGGAGACTTGGGGAAATGCTTCTGGCCAATCTCCCTGATGCTGGCCTGTAGATCCGCCAGTCCGTATGATTCTCCGGCCATCTCCAGCGCCTTGTCGCCCTCCCTGGCCAAGTTGAACTGGAGCCAAATCCAGTCGTTGATATCCGTGTTGAGGCCGTCCAGATTGCGATTGTTGAGCTCGATTCGACCAATGACCTTGTAGCAGGCCATGCGGAAGGGATCGATTGTGTTCTCCGGCGCGTTGCGGGATCGCTGGATGTATTCGTTCGTGCAGCGATCAAGCAGCTTCCTGTTAGTGATTCTACGGTCCTCGCTGGCTGCGTAATTGTTGAGGTACGTGGAGAATGTGCGGTCGATGCCTCGGAAGTGATTGCTGTTGTCGTTGACGTACTTGGCCGCCTCGTTCACGTGGCCGGATCGAAGAAGGTAGAAGACAATAGCCCACACATACTCGCCGTGGATCTGCTGAAGCTCCGTGTTATCCGGAACCAGGTCCTTTCTAGCCGACCGGAGACGGATGTATGCCTTGATCTTGCTGGTAATGTCGGGTAGACCGCCAAGCTTGGCCTCGTGAGGATGCTTGGCGATGAGGGATTCCACCTCGCGAAGGAACTGTTTCTCGAGGAAAGCGTTGGCACCGCTCAGGATACGCCGCCTCATGTCGACTGAACGCTGGGAATTGGGATTCTCGTCCAGGTACATTTCGGCAAACTGGCGTTCCTTGGCTGTTTTGCTGCTGAGGGCCGTCTCGGCTTCGGCGTCCTCGCCAACAATCTCAATCATGGCTCGGTAAGCCTCCACAACGTGAGGCGCGTGGGGCTCGTGAGATTTCTGCTCAACCTCGGCCAGCTCTGCCAATAGGGGATACGGCCGGCCCAGCAGACGCGAAGAGTTGAGGCTGCGGACCTTCTCAGCAAGCTTAGACTGGCGTTCGCGAAGGGCTTGGTCCTCGTTCCTAGACTTGCCAGCGCCGTCCGCGGACCGGTCGACATCGGCAAACTCTGGCTGATGAGCTCCAATTCTGGATGGGGCTCCAATGACGGAGCGTTGGAAAGTCGAACTGCCGAATGCGCTGCTGCGAGAGTCACGGGGAACGTTTGCTTGCGACTTCCGTCGCGACCGTCCAAATCCGCCCTGAGCCTCCCGACCGGCTGTGGACGAGGTCTCGCGAGGCTTGATGCCAAAGTGCTGATAGATGCGCTTCCGCTGCGCGTCCCACTCCATCGCCACATTGTCTTCCAGGAAGTTGTCGAAATCGCGGAGTGACCGCTCGAGGCCGTCCTGGATCATGCTCAGGGTCGTCTTCGTCTGCAGGTTCGACAGGTATGTTTCGACGTCGACATCAGCCGGGGCAAAGCCGTGTGTTGGTCGTTCGGTTCGGGCGCCCTGGAGGTCGAGCAAGCCGAGATCCTTGGCCGCAGTGCTGGGATCCACGCCCGAGGCGGCGAGCAAGTAGTGAGCCTTTCCTTCGGCCCTCTCGGTCTGCTTCGACTGCAGCTTCCTCAATCGATGGCGCAGGTCTCCCAGACCCAGCTCCAGGCTCGGCAGGTCCTCCATGTTGGAGTTGACGACGCCGGCCTTGACTGTCTTTGCAAAGAGGCTGTCAAAGTAGGCGCCGGCGGGCTGAGCTGCAGAGGTCGTCGCGTTGGTGGTATTTTGAGTGGCCAGCGTCTGGCCGCCGCCCAGAAGGGTGCTGGAAAAAGGCGCGGCGGCGCTGCTCTGCTGAGCCGGAGCGGGAGTCGTCGTCGTGGCTCCAAAGAGCGAGGGCTTCGCGGCAGCGGTGCCACCGCCCAGGGTTGAGGCGCCGAACAGCGAAGGCTTCTGCTGTTGCTGCGCGGCGGCATTTTGCTGGTTTCCAAAGAGGCCACCGGTGGTGGAAGTCTGCTGGTTCTGAGCCGCCGTCTGCCCAAACAAACCGCCCGAGCTCGGCTGTGTCGTCGCGGCAGACCCGAACAGACCACCGCCAGTCTGAGGCGTGCTCTGCTGGGTCTGCGGTTGTCCAAAGAGGCCCCCAGGCTTCTGCTGCTGCTGCTGTCCGCCGCCGAAAAGCCCTCCGCCGCCTCCAAAGAGTCCGCCTCCTGTGCTGGGCGTCGGTGTGGTGGTGCCCTGCTGTTGTTGTTGCTGGGCAGGCTGGCCAAACAGCGACGTGCTAGTCGTCTGCCCGAAAAGAGACATCGTGGCGGCGTGACGAAGGCACTCAATCGAAGGGTAAACGTGAAAGGTCAAGTAGGAAGTAGAAAAGAGAGAGACCCTGGAGAGCGGAAAAGAAGAGCCACCGCAGGCGGGCAATGAAAAAGGCAGAGACGCTCGCGCGTTTGGCAGGGACAGAGATGTTGCGGCTAGCTGCGCGTCTGCCCACCTTTTTGGAAATTTACAACCTGGATCGGCGAGGCTGAAGAGCTGACTGGGGAACGGCAGCTTTGGCCAATTAAAAGGCGCTGGCATATTATGAGGCTAATTACCTACAGCCAATCACATGCGGTTATTGGCGACCCCCGGAAGCTGGCCTTGCGTGCTCAAGGAAACGGACAAACATGAATTAATGAGAACCATTCTGAGGGCCTAAAGGAGGAGAGATAAGACTTTTGAGTTGATGGCCGAAGTATCGACTCACAAAAGCCATTCGGTTTGAGGGTTCTTCCAGTATCGCGTGAATAGCTTACAGAGAGCTCTTCCCCCCTTATCAGCTACCTTTCCTCTGCCTCAACAACAGAAGCATCCGTTCGAGACCTGTTAAAGAACTGAACTCTTCTCAAGGCGATGTCCCCTACAGTATCATATGCATCCCATGTTACGAGAACTTCAGATGATTGCAGTAAAAATCATCGTTCGTCATTCGCTTTATTCGACTTTTCTCTATAGACGGCGCAAAATTCATTATAATACATGTCCCACGTAAATCCCAAACGCTGCAATTTCACTCGTCGGCGTCAAACTCGGCTCCCCACTTGGCAACGGCATTGTCAATCTTCTTTCGGTACGCCTGCTGCGCGTTGCACATGTCGAGGAAGACCTCGTACTTGGCATCCAGCAGCAGCTTCTCGCCCTCGTCGGTGCCCGGCTGCACCAGCCGGCCGGGCTTGCTCATGCGGTCCATAATGTCCCACAGCGACTCGGGCTCTGAGCCGTCGTTGCGGTTGTGGCTGGCCGCCTTGGCGCCCAGCATGGCAGCTCCGTGGACGACAGCCGCGTTGACGTACCGGGGGATCAGCACGGGCATGTTGCAAGTGGTGGCCAGGAGGTTCATCAGGATCGGGTTCTGGCACTGCGAACCGGACATGAAGATGGACGAGATCTCGTGACCGGCCTTGTTCATCTGCTCAATGATCTGGCGCGTCTGCATGGCGATAAACTCCATGGTGGCATAGTACCACAGGGCCATGTTGTCGGTGCTCTTGTCGCTGTCGAGACCAATCATGGAGCCCTTCATGCTGGGGTCTGCGATGGGTGAGCGGTTGCCCCACAGATCGCCGTAGAAGAAGTGGTGGCGGCCGAGGTAGGAGATGGCCGGAGCATGATGCTTCTCGGCCAGGTACTCGAGGTGGGCGTTGAGGAAGTCGTAGATGTGCTTGTCCTCGGCCTTGGCCAGGGCCATGGTCTCGTTGTACGCGGGATGAATGTCCAGCATGTGCCGCAGGAGCTCGCCGGTCGCGGACTGGCCACCCTCGGCCATCCAGAACTCGGGAATCAGCACATCTCGATAGGGACCCCAGACACCAGGGACAAAGACGGGGTTCTTAGACATGGCCAGGTGGCATGTCGAGGTGCCTGCGACGGCGGCCAAGCGAGTAAAGGCCTGGGTAACGTCGTTCTTCGGGACATCGGCGTTGAGTTCCTCCTCGGTCAGCTCGACCTTGGCGCCAACAGTGCCGATCCAGCCTGCGTAGGCATCAATGACACCGCTTCCGACGGCGATGCCCTCCGGCAGGCCAAGCTGCGAGGCGGCCAGGCGGCTGAGGGTGCCTACGCACTCGCCAGCGCTGGCATACTTTCCGTTCTGTACAAGACTGAATTAGCCAATGGACTCGGGTCGATATGAAATCGTGGCCACTGATGAAAGCCAAGGGGAGAAAAGAGGGCCACAGTCGAGACTGCAAAAGAAAATAGGCTCACCACCCCGTCGACGCCACCCATGCGCTTGAAATCGTCCTTGACCAAATCTCCCAGGCCAATCTCGTGGTAAAAGTCCTCTTGCCAGCCCTTGACGCTGCCATCCACGCCCACGGGGACGAAGCCCTGCTTGCAGACGGTGCTGCAGAAGCTCCGCGCCTCGTTGCCGGTGGCCAGATGTGTTAAGGCGTCGGCAAGGTCGTAGAATTTGCAGCGCTCAAACAGCTCCGGGGGCATGTTGTTCTTGAGCCACAGCACTTTGGGAATCTCCATCTCGATGCTCATCTTGCCGCCGACATACTTGAGCAGCTTGTGGCCGGTGGCGTTGATCTTGGCCGTCTCCTCGACGGGGCGGTGGTCGAGCCACAGGATGACGTTGCGGTCGTTGCCATCGTTGGCGAAGTTGGGGCCGGTGACGGGGATGGGCTCGTCGGTGTCGTTGGAAAAGACGGCCAGGGAACAGGTGGCGTCGAAGCCAATGCCCTTGATCTGGCTGGGGTTGACTAGCGACTCCTGGACGACGCGGCGCACGCATTCGCAGATGCACTTCCAGATGTCTGTTGTGGATTGTTCCTGGAGACGAAGAAACGTCAAATGTCAGAGTTCATGGCCATATGAGGAGGTAGACCAATCGGAGACGAGGCGGTCGTGCATACGTAGTATCCGTTCTCGGGCTGCCACAGCTTGATGTTCTCCGAGGCCAAGGCCTTGATGTCACCGGTCTCATCGATGATACAGGCGCGGGCAGAGCCGGTACCGACGTCTATGCCGATATAATGATCCTGAGGCGGTAGATGTCAGCTCCGTCCTCTCTTTTCCAGCTCAATCAGTGATTTTGAAAGCTCCAACTCAGCCAATTCCAGTTCTGTGTATGAGATTGCACTGTCTGATCGCTCTGTGACTCGGGTCTGGATGGCGGGGTATCGCGCATACCTGAACATTGGCAGGCCTGGACATGTTGACGAGATTGGACGATTAGCGAATTATAATTACAAACTTGGAGATAAATAGAAGGAGAGCAGGAGGTATGTATGGCCGAAGAAGAACAGAATAAGGTATGAAGGAGGAGGAAGAGAAGCAGGTAGGCTGAGCACTCACTCCATGGGCCTCAAGGGCTTATTATGGTACCCGTTGTCGTACGAGTACATGGCGACCGTCCGATCTCGTTTTCTTCCGGCTATCTCCCCGCTGACGCTGGTGGCTAATTCTCGATGGAAATTGAGGAACCAAAATCTGGGCCTTTGGAGCAAGCCACAAAACTAGTCGGTCGTAATTACTAGCTGGTGAGGCGACGAGAGAGAAGGAAGACGGCCGTGTCGTGTTATCGAGGAGGAGAAAAAGCGCTGACTTGACTGACGACTCGAAAGACTGGCGCAAAGCCGAAGACCCCCCCCCACCGCTCTATACCAACAAGACCCGAACTGACCGGAGACCTAGGGGCGTGTCTGCAGCGTCCATATTGCAGAGAAGACGCCCAGCCGCGAGTTCCACCTCCGGTTTCTCTGCCGCAACCTCGTCAGCCAATCGGGGCGGGTGTTGCAGCATTCAGTCGAGGTTTTGTCGACGGGAATCAAGCGTTCAGATGGACGAGTGACGGACCCAGCGCAGGCTCCAGCATTTCGTAGCGGCACAGGGCCGCTAAAGACGCCCCCCGTCAGGCCCCCGAGTGCCCCGCCAGTAGGGACCCCAAACTCCCCTAAAGTGCCCTGGACGTGCCCCTCAACTCCAGCGCTAAATGCGGTGCGAGCTGCTGCACATCACTTTTTGGAGAGGAAGCGTTTTGGCGATGAGGGCGATCGGATTGCCACCAGGCGGGCGTAAAAAAACACGTGAAAGCATGATACAATAATAAACGGATATTGGAAAACGTAAATTTGAATCAAGAGAATATTCAGGTCTTCTATAAGGAAGTAACTGAAAGATTGTCTACAGCAGCGTGTAATGTGAAGTCGAGTATCATGGCATAAACATGACGAGTAATAATACCATATCAAAAAGTGGCAAGACAAGACCATCGTGAACCTCATCAAGCAATGAAACGATACAGAAAAGTTCCCGGCATCCACTCTAAAAAAAATCTCCTCCATCAGCAGGTCCTCCCCAAAACTGGATCTCACGATAGTTTCTTCCTCTCGCTCTCTTCCATCTTCTTCTCTTCTCTCTCCCAATATTACTGCAACAAACCCCCACACACTCTCCCGTTTTTCTTAAATCGCTGCCTAGCCGAGAACCATCAAAATCTCCTCCGCTTTTCCGGGGCCCGGCTGGCCGCAAGCGTCGTTGCAGCCCCCCTGGTGGCTTTTTTCTATTCCCTTCGAGAAAACAAGGAACGAAACTGATTTTCTCGTAATAATGTTGGAAGCTCCGTCTTTCTGCCATCCCACGCGCTGCGACAGAGCGGCTACTCGTATACGAGTAGTATAGTAGCTCCTTGGTGGCTCCGATTTGCGGTGAGATCTTGGTGAGAGATGGGATGGCTGACAGCGATGATGATGATAATAATAATAACCTTGGCTGAACACACAGAATGCAGGATGCCAGTGTGATACCTATGCATGATATTCCCACCTCCCACGTCTCTCCAGCACACGAAACCACAACCCTGATGCCGCAATCTCCCAACCGTTTGTGGCGCACCCAGCACGAAGCCCGCCATGTCTCTCCTTGCGTGACACAAATATGGGGGGGAAAAGAAACAGCATAATCCCATCACACAAAACCCCCGCCATCAAGAAGAAAGATACATACATCCCCTCACGATGATGATGATGATGATGATGATGATGGCCCTTCAAACCGCCTCAGCCGCACTGACGGGCCTCCCCCCCTCCGGCGCAGACCCTCGCCTCAGCGCCGAGTCCTTCCTCAGCCCGACGCCGCCCGGCGCGCTGCCGCTGCGGCTCCTGCTCCTGAACATGGCCAGGCCCTCGGTGCCCATCTCCGCCGCGGCGAGGGCCTCCTCGTTGGCCTCCTCCGGGTCGCCCGCGTCCTGGCCCGGGTTGGCCACCTGGTACTCGAGCACCTTGAGCAGGGTGTAGACGCCGTACGAGAGCAGCGCGCCGAGGACGGGGCCCAGCCAGTAGATCCAGTGGTAGCCGTTGAACTTGCCCGTCACGACGGCCGGGCCCAGCGAGCGCACGGGGTTGATGCCCGTGCCGGTGAAGTTGGTGCCGGCCATGTGCGCGATGAAGACGGAGACGCCGATGCCCACGGGCGCGAGGAACGTCGCCCGGTGCTTCTCCACGGCCAGGAAGTACACCGTCAGCACCAGCTGCGCCGTCAGGAACATCTCGATGAAGAGGCCCTGGACGACGCTCGTGCCGCTGCCGAGGCCGTTGGTCACGCCCAGCGCGCCCGGCAGCAGGCCGTCCGTCACGGCGGCGGCGGCGATGGCCGCGATGAGCTGGCTGGGGAAGATGTACAGCGCTCGGAGCGGCTTGACGGCGCCGACGAGGACGAGGCCGAGAGTGACCTGCAGCGCTTCTTCGTCAGCTATGTTGTTGCTAGGTGATGAAGGAAAGGAGAAGAGAAGAGAAGAGAAGAGAACAGAAGGACCAGGCACAACAACTCACCGCAGGATTAAACATTCCTCCCGTGACGCGATAAAACACCCACACATTGACCGCCAGCGCAGTCCCAAACGACGACGCAATGTACAGCAGCGTGGGCGCATCCAGGCTGCCGCCGGAGGTGTTGAGCGCCGTCTGCGCCCCCATGAAGGAGAGCAGCAGGAACATGAAGGTGCCGCAGAACTCGCCCACGGCGACGACGAGGGCCGTCTTGAAGGAGCCCGACAGGCGGTTCGGCATGATGGGCAAACAGCAATCCCCAGTCGATGGCTATGGTTCGTGGAGGTAGTCTTGGTAGTTGATATGGTTTCGTGATGTTGATGACTTCTTCTTTTTCTCTTTGAAAGAGAAACAAGGTAAGTGATGCTTGATATTCGGATGAGAAAGTCGAAGAGTGAGTGAGGATGCTTGAATATCAGACGAAAAACTCACGAGGACTTACATCCTCTTGATATACCCCGATCAACATCATCAGAGCGCCAGAAGAAGAACCCCCCCCTCCCCTCAAGCCAACTTTCCAATCTCACATACACCTGCCCTGTCACTTCAGGAAACGCCACCCTCTCACGCAACGTACATGATGTGAGTACAAAGTGAAAGCGAGGGCTACGTAGACGTTACACATCAAAAAAATCAACGGCCGTCCTCCAAGGCGGAAATCCTCCGAATGTCTCACCCAGAACGTAGTGCACGAAAATCACACACACACACACACACATTCAACGTCTAAACCGCCAGCTGGGCCAAGTCAAAACTCAACGATACCAGGTATTATTTCTTCTCCTGTCTTTTCTTTTCTTCCCATCTTGTCCATGTCATCTCTTGCCTGTAAGACCCCCTCCTTTCGCCAAGACCAGAATTGCCTTGGAAGGATCAGACGCGGACAAAGCAGCACGATTGCGGAGGAGTGAGACACAGCAGCAGCAAAAGTACGGGCAGAGAGACAACCCGCATCATGCCCCAAAAAAGAACGAACGACCACACAACCAACACATCAAGAAACCAACAACACGAAATCAAGACGCCTCTTACGGTGTTACACCTCTCTCTCTCTGTATCTACGCAGTGTAACTCCCCTTCTCACTTCTTATGTGGTTTCTCGAGTAACACTTTTCTTTTCACGCCCAACTTTACATGAACATCCGTGATACCTTTTGTTCATTTCTGTGTGTTCATGGACCGGAAACGGCAGGACACGGCACAAGCGGGTTCGGGTTCGATCTGCTGCTACTCTGCCTCTCTGTTCTGTCTCCCTTCGATCTACTCAGCTTCAGCCCGATTGTGCCTCGGAAACCCCGTCATCGATGGACGGTAAGAAAAGCACAGACACGCCACAAAGAAGATCGCTCGCTCTCCTTCCACCAAACCCGCGTTAAACAACCATTTGAATCTTATTCCTTTTCTCTTTTTCAAGGCGAAAGGAAAGCAGTATGTTTGATGGCAAAAACAAATGATGATACTAGACATCCATGATTTCACAATGTCTCAGCCATCAAATCATCCCCCCGTAAATCACTACTACCAGCAAAAAACGTCCCGCTGTAAAAGGGTCACCTATTCCGAGTGTATATCACTTGCCTCGTTCCTGCAAGGTGACGTCGAGTGGCTTGCTTTTACAGCGAGCATCAACTGAATTGGACGCAAATCACTTCTTCGAACATCTACTCTACAGGCTCAGTTCAAGCCCATCACGTATGTATGTATGTATGTCCAACTTTTTGTCAAGAGAAACACAGCATCAAAAGTTCAATCAAATCGAAGCATATCGTATCAAATCGAAACCCTATCATCACCGGGTATCAACGGGAACTGGCCCTCCCGGTTCACATGGCACAGCATCGCGCGCTGCAATCAGCCCAATCCGTTCAACTCTCTGTCGTGGCAAGATTCAAGCACAGATGGCGTGTTTTCGAGTTCGCACTTCGCGCGCGCGCGCAACTTCACATCAACCCTCTCTCTCAACACTATATGCTGTGCTAACACACGCACCAATCTCCTTGTCAGGATCAAACTGCCGCGCCGTTGCATCAAAATTCAAGCCGTCCAAGTTCAACGGCTCTTGGCCTTGGCCCTGCAGACTTCTACCCAATCACACGAACCGGCGCCAACCAAGCTCCTTCGGCTCCTTGATGCTCATATTGCAAGTGTGTGAGCACAACATCAAGACTGCCGAATCGTTCATCAAGCCTCGCGCCTCTTCCCCGCGAATAGCTGCCACATATAAAAACACAGTAAGAAGAAGAACAAACGGCCACGCAAAAAGGTACTGCTTCGTATCGTCCGTAAGCTTCATAAGTCGTTATTCGTCATTGTCGTGTGAGTGGTCCTCCGTCAGGATCACAACGGTTAGTGTCGCCGCGTATGCTTCTCGGATAGCACACGCCATGCTGTATCCCCCCAAGCCCCGGCCAAGTCAGTCAGTCAGTCAGTCAAAAGCCCAAGTGAAACCGTGGACGAAGGAAATCAGGGAGATGGACGATGATCCCGTCGGACATACCAAGTGTTGTGGATATCCGCCACGACTGCGCTGAGCCCCCAGTGAGCGCACCAGGCCCTCGCCAGCACCTCGTTGTCTCGAACCCCTACCGCGTCCACCACGAGCACCTTCTCATCGTCGACGTCCCTATCGACCACGGCATGTACCGCGTCGGCCGCCGGTGGAGGGCTCGAGGCCGTGCTACTGGGCCCAGAGTGCTGGCCGTCTCCCCCGTACAGGCCGGACCAATTGCGGATGCGAACGATATCGTCCGCCCTGACCAGCTTGTACTCGTAGTCGTAGAACAGGGGATGCGGCCCATCCGCACACGGCCACGCGGAGACGAAGCTCACATCGTACATGAGCCGCAGCGGCCAGGACACGCCATCAATGGCAAACTGCGCTTGGGCATCAAAGAGGCGAGGGCCCGCGGCGCTGCTCTCGCGCCCCGTGGCGGGAACCGGTTTGAAGCTCAGCAGCTCCATCCGCACGGCGTCCACCACGTACCGGTCGCTGTCCAGCGTCGCCAGCTTATACTCGCGCACGGGATATGCATCCGCCCGCGGCCCTAGCGCATCGGACCGCGTGCTCATCGTCTCGACGTCCTCGCGCGTCATACGCTGCTTGGGCTGCCTGGTGCGGATGCGGGCAATCTGAGACCGCCCTAGCTCTGACGTTGGCCTGCAAGGCCCGACCCAGCCTGCGACCGAGTGGCACGTCGGAGCCAGCACTTTGCCCACAATGCAACTTGCCGACCAGTACGTGTGACTATTACGGTACTGGAAGCCAGAGTGTGGGTGCATGTGAGAAAGCAGGGCCAGCTCATTCGTTGCCGGGTCAGGGTCTAGATCGATGAGCGTGTTCATGATGAGGAACGAGAACGTCGGCTGCAACCTGTTAGCAAACTCAATTACCCCTTATCTCCATAGTCCCTCTCCTCCCCCGTCTACATCCTCTTGTCGTGTCGTGATGTCAGAGGGTCACTTACACCGGGAAGCACGAGTCCGCTAAAGTAGGCAAACGCATCCGAGCTTATGGTATCCAGAGAGAAGTCGTCGTCCTTTTGTCGCAGGGAATCCATTGTGTCTCTCAGATTAGGCCACTTCATGATCTGAGCAAACTTCTTGAGCTGCTTCACTTGCCGCTTCTTCAGCTTGTACCGCAGTTTCACTAGGAAGATACGCTTAGCTTCGTGCTCCCTCATCACATCCAAGCACAAAACGCTCATCGCTTCCATCTACAATCAAGTCTTCTGCCTTGGGGTAATGGTTATGTAACGTTTTACATACCTTCTTGGGGAGTTTCGCCGTACGTCTCGATTCGGACATTTTCCCGCCATCGCCTCGCGAGTGCCAGGTTCCACTTGATCGTAGGAGGCATCTGTTGCAGCAGCTTCTCCTTGGCCCAGTCATCGTGATGCCGGGATTGGATGCGCAGGTCCAGCTCGAGGCTCAGGAGCAACTGATGAAAGAACTTGTGATACTGCTCCCGGCCCTCGTCGGTAGAGCCGTTGAATATAAAGCGAGTCACAACCTGGTTCTTGGGCTCCGTGTAGTCGATCCAGTCCGGCCGCGACAGGGCCATGATCAGGTCGGCGATTTGCTTGTCCAGCGTCTTGTGCGGGCTCAGAAGCTTGTCGGGGTCTCGCAGGAAGCGCTTGTACAGAGATCGATACAGGAGGCCCAAGTCGTCGTCCTCCAGCCCCAGCTGCTGCAGGTCCTTGAGCCGCGCAAAGATCTGCTCCAGGCTCACCGGCCGCGGCACAACCCCCGAGTCCCTCAACGGGATCTTGGCCGGAATGTTGCTCGCCGCAGCGGCCCACTGGTTGAGCGTGATGGTGCCACCCAGACGACCGTAGAAGAAGGCATAGCTGGGCTGCTCTATCGTCTCCCAGGGATATGACACATGGCCGTGCTCCTGGACCTTCATCGTCATGAGGTGCGACATGGCGTCGTTTGGCCTCGCAACGTCGGTGCCTCCGCTCCGGGTCTTGGAGCTGGTCACGTAGAGCGCATAATGCTGGTCGGATGCGTAAGGGATGGCCTTCTTGCGGCCTTTGAACGTCGGCGCCCCGTGCGCAATCATCTCGAGGGCATCCCGATGGGGCAGCTCATCGAGGCTCGACACCGCCGTCGGCGGCCATCGTGGGTTCTGGCCTCCATTTGCCGCCGACGGCTGTGCAACCCTGTGGCCCCTGTCGCCAGCAGTGGTGGCGGCGTTGTCGTTGCTGCCGCTGACATCGGCTCCGCTGTCTCGCTTCTTGCCTAAGCCGGACTGAAGCCGGCCGGAAAGCGACTCATCGGCTCGTCGCCTCGTGGCCGAGGTCCTGGGCGAGCGCCTATGGATGTCACTGCCGCTCCCGCCATCAATGGTGCGCCGCCTGCGCGGCAGCTCCCGATGGGGAACAATGAGGCTGTTGCTGCCCTCGCTCAGCCTGCGCCGCTGCTTCTCCTCCTGTTCGTCGTACTGTTGTTGCTGCTGCTGGGACTGCTGCTGCTGTGGCTGAAGCTCACTGTCCTCGACGTCCTCTTCCCACTCGCCCTCCAGGTCGTCGCGCGCCTCTCCGCGCAGCAGGTCCTGATACTTGCGCACCACCCTCGAGCCGCGCTTCATCAAGCTCTCTCCGCGCAAAAGGCCTCCCCAAAACCGCGACTTTTCCTTCTTCTGCTCCATCGCTGCTCTGTCTTGTCTTCCAGTCACTTCATGCGGAAGCCCACCTGTCCGGCTTTTCAGCTAAGCCCTTTTGTTTCACTCCAACCCCCCAATAGCGCTCCTCTGCGCCTGGCAAAACCAGGTTGATTGGGGAGAAACAAGCGTGAGAAGAAAAGAGTTTCTCACGAAAAGTCGGTCAGTCGCCCGGGTGTGGCGAGGAGAGGACAGCGCATGGCCAGCTCTTTTTTTTTCTCTGTGCTTGACTTCCCTTTCCTTAGCTTTGCGTCGGCAGCTCGTTCATCGTAGGCGCATTCGTTCCAGTAGGTACCTGAGGTGAGAGGTTTCGCTCAGCGCCGCTTACGCACCTGAATCTCCCTGCTTTGCCGTAGCAACTGGCTTCTCGGTGGTTGTGAGGCAAATGGAGGAGGAGAAAGAAGGTGAAGGAAAAGGAAGAAGTAGATGCTTTGAGGAAGATTGACTGTCAAACAAGGCAAGGGGGGCGCAAGTTGGAGTGGGAAAAAAGTCGAGGTAGGGACGTACAGGTAGAACAATGGGCATGGATGGCACAATAGCCGCCCGCGCCTACCGGAAACCAGCATCTGGCACCATGAATTACGAGGCTCTGCCTTTGAGCTGTTTGCTACTAGTATACTATTCACAGTGCACGAATAGGAGAAAAGGAGGCAAAGACAGACATTGACAAGCATATTATTCTTGGATGTATTGTTACAAAGGATGTTCACTCATTTGTTACCTCTTTATCCTCTCCTCTGCTCGCAAACAATGCACCTCCATAGCTGCGACAAAAGAATGGACCGTATACACCCCTCCCTGCATCTCCGTCGATCACCAAACCACCAAAACCAACACCTCGAATCCTCCAGCCTTGCCTTCATTCAATAATTTGAAAAACACATGCGTCTCTACGTATGGATACACTAACCTCAGTCACACAGCTCGCCAAATAGGCCCCCCATATTCACCCCATACAATCCAACATGCCAGGCCCTCAGCAATGCGACTTCAACTGCATGCATGCCTTACCGCTGCACATAAACGCTGCATCCCGCAGAAATAACGGAGTCTCGCAAGGGAGACCACCAGCCACGGAAGAGACATGGTATGATCCCTAGACATCCATGGAATAACACACTGACCGTCACGGACCCCTGGCCCTTTTCAGCGACCCGACCCAATCACTACACCCATCACTTCACATCACCAAACTTCCGGAACACCGTTCGTTAAACGCAGCACAACACCACAGAATATCTTCGAGTCCAATCCATCAATCCAACAAGTCCTCCCATGTTATAGGGGGTTGGCATTGCACCGCATACTTTGTGTAAATAATATATCTCTTGGTATTCAAGCAACCGCAGTCCTAACAACGTCGCTAAACAAAAAAAGACATCAACTCTCCGTCTCCATGGCTGGACAGAACAAGTGTGCAAAATACAGACATACACCATCCAATACGAACATCATCAATGCTATACAAGACACATCTTCGAGATGCACGCATACGCTAGCTACACCAGCTCGTCCGTAATTGGCACGGCCGAGTCTCGATCCTTCATCTTGGCAAAAGCCTTTTGATACTGCATCAACTGTTAGCCTTCATCCCCAATATCACCAGTCTAGGGGACAAGCATCATCTTACCTGGAGAACGAAGTTGACAATCAGCGCAATCATCATGGCCACGCTGATAATCACCGGCCCAACCATGTTGTCAAAGTCCTTGCCGCTCCTCTCCATGATCATGGTCCGCCGAGTCCGCAGCACGCTGTATCCCCAGATGCCCGCAAAGCCCGCAATGCCAATGTACGCAATGCCGATCCACTGCGCAATTGTATTGTCTCCCGCAGCCGAGTACAGCGCCAGAGCCAGAGTGCCCTGCAGGATTGCAATATGCTGCCACTTGAGAAACGTTCGCTCGTTGGCCAGCCACACCTTGGGCTCGACCTTGAGCTCTCCCGTGTTCTTGATCCACTGCGAAGGCTCCACTACGCCGTCGGGGAGACGAGCTTGAGCTCGCTTGGCAATGGCATATTTGGAGAGCGATAGACCTGGGAGGACCGATGACAAGGTGCCGTATCCTCCCGATCGAGGCTGAGAGCTACCCTCGCCCTCTTCTTCCTGCCCCTGAGCAGGCTGCGACGTCCTTTGCCGCAGAGAGCGGGACAGATGCGCCCTGGCATCGTCCGCCATGCGATCGGCCAGATATGACTTACCAACGGGCGAGCTCTGTGCCACCTTATAAGAGCTAGGGACGGTTCCAATGAGGCTTCCGACGGCCATGGCGTCGTCAGCGCGCTGAGCCCTACGCTGCTCTTCCTCCTCAAACGCCTTCTGGGGGTCCTTGCGGATGTCGGTCTCCAGATCACCAAGCCAAAAGGGCAGGCTGTTGACGTAGTCATCAAACAGCGAAGCAACGCCGTGCACAAACTTGGAGAAGCGAGGGGTAGGGTGCACCAGGTGGGAACCCATCAGGTCCTCTATCCAGGATGGTCGCTTGCGGTTGCCATCCTCCTTCAGCTTGATCTCCAGCACGGCGTAGGGGAACTTGGACACTTCACTCTGGTTGATGTTCGGGAACGGGTACTTCATATTGCTGTTATCAATATCCAATCGGTGCCACTCGTTGGGGTCTCGGCAGGGGCGGCTCTTGTCCAGTGTGTCCTCGCGAATAAAGGCAAGGTCGGTGTCGATGGAGATGCGGACGCGGTCATCAGCAGGCTTTTGGAAGGCAGTGCGGACGTAGTTGGCTCTCAGCACCGGCATCAGCTTTCTCCTTTGCTGGAACTCCTGGACTCGGGCAACGGTCGCCCTGTATGCCTCAATCTGCTCCGGGGACTCGCCCATTCTCTCCATCTTCTGAATCGCCTTTTCCGCCGTGTACTCTCCGTTGAGGAACTGCTTGACGTACTTGTCCTTGATCGTGAACTTGTGTTCCTCGCTGTTGCCGTTGGCATCGGCCGACTTCTGCTCCACAAAGATCTCGGGCCTGCTGCTCAGCTGGCCGTACCACCGCAGACGCAGGGAAGAGACTTCAGACTTCTGCTCGACCTTCTCGGAGTATACCTCGAACTTTTCATTGTCAAAGTAGAGCGAGGTGATGGAGGGCGAGTCAGAGCCGTCCAGCTCCTTGGCAGACTGTTCGCTGTAGACGAGAGCGGGGAGCCGACGAAGGATCAGCGTCTTGACCTCGAGCAAGTTGTCGGGGTGCACCCAGACTGCCAAATCGCATGTTAGCAAAGCGCGAGCTTAAGAGAAATATTTAGCCGATGCAAACTTACACTTGTGAGCTGTATACCGCTCGCCGTTGTGCGTCTCTGCCGACGCATCCAGATCAAGCGGCGCCTGGTCGCCCTCCTCCAATTGCTGCCGAATAGCAAAGTACATGACAGACAGCTTGTTCAGGAGAGGCGCGTATCCCTGCTCCGAGTTGAACGGCCGCTGGGCCAAGCTAAGCTGCATCATCGGCCGCACCTTGTAGCGATCTCCCCTCTTGCGGTCGTGCTTCTTGACGATCTTGAGGAAGCTGGTGTAGTTGAGACTGCTATACTTCTTCAGAGCCTTGACCTCGTTGGTGATGTCATCGAGCTCTGCCTCGAGCTCCCTGAGCCTCGCGGCCAGCTCTTCGCGGCTGGGCCCCGGCTTGCTGGAGCTGCTGCCCTCGCCAGCACCGGCATCACCATCGGCAGCGTCCGCACCGGTGCCAGGCTCGGCGGGCGGCGCATACTCCTTGAGCTTCTCGAAGGCGGCATCGACCCTCTGCTTGAGGGCGTCGAAGCGCTCCTGCTGGAACTGGGCCACCTTTTCGAGCTGGACATTGAAAATTTCGTCGCAGAAGCGGCTCTCGTCCTCCTCGGTCCAGACGGTCTCGTCGTCCTTTTGGTCTTCCCGCAGGAGGCTCTTCAGCTTGCCGTAGTCGACATACTTGTCCTTCCAGGGCGGGTATATCGACTCGCGGAGGGTCTTTCCGAAACGCATCTCGCCGGCCTCGTATCACGTCGTCTGCCCGTGATCAATGGAGATTGTGACTGTGAAATTGTCCGGATCGAGGTTATCGCTCAATGGGTATTGTATCGCCCGAGGTTCGAGTTTGCGCGAGGCTTGTGTCGGTGGTAAAACGTCCTCGGCGAGCAATTGGGTCGGAATGACGAGTCTGGAGAGCACGCGGAAGCAGGTTGAATAGGAGTGAAAACAAACAACGAAGCGATGCTGCTTTGCAACGTGCCGCAGGACAGCAGGATGGGTGAGTAACGATGCTTTTTGTTCCAATTGAGCCTGATCCAAAAATGCCAAGGCAATGACGAGGAGCAAAATATGGGATTCAAGCTGCGAAGGACGGAGGAGGACAAGAACAAGAACAAGCTCGGTCTGGGATCCGCCACACGTGCATCCAATTCTAGGCCTTTCTCACAAGCTGCGATTCAAGCTCTGCCGCTAGCCCGATATCCGCTAATGCACCAGACCCGGACTGCACCCACAGGTAATCCATCCACTATAGCTCAGATCCGCAGCACTAAATTCCTGCTGCTACAGTACTTGACACCTCCAGCTTCTACTCAACTGCCTCGCGCATCTCACCTCATCCGAAAGCAACTCCAGCAGTTCAAAATCCTACGAATACCCTCGGTGACTTTCGTGTACTATGTAGGTACATGGACACTCATCAAAGACTCAATTGGGGGTTATTGCCTCCATCTCCTGACGAGCAGTCATCCAAAGTTGTCGAAGACACCCAGCCCCAGCCGTTTCGTTCACCGGTGCCAGCCTATCACCGCTCCGTAAAAGGCACGTGCGCCCAATCTCCTCCATCTTGCCTGGAAAACAGCCTGACGCTTTCAATTGCTGTGCTAGAGACGACCAAATGACGCAGGTTTTGCCCCGCAAAGGTGAATTGATTGAGCCGATTGGACCAGACGAGGTGACATTCGAGATGAGGACTTGGTAACAAGAACTCCAATAAGACCAGCCTGCAGAAGGACAACCTTATTACAACAGCCAATGGCTGACAGTATCACGGATTGAACGATCTCAAGAGATATAACACACAAGGCTATGGTATCATTGCTAAAACTACCTTTTTGTACCTAAAAGACAACAGAAGAAGAAAACGCGAGATATGCAAACCAATACATGTACTCGTTACATAGTCCATCAAAACACCATGCTTCATAACTCATTTTCCTCAGTGCGCTGCAATCCTCGTGAAAATCTCCTGCGCAGTCCGCTTCACAATTCCACCCGTCACAGGCAGGTTGGTGCAGTTCTCCATATACAAATCAACCTCACGAGCCGCCATACGACCCTCGTTGATGCCCCAAACGATGAGGGACTGGCCGCGGCGAGCATCGCCCGCAGCGAACACGCCCTCCACGTTGGTGCTGTACTTGCCCGGCGCCGTCTTGACGTTCTTGCGGGCGTCCTTCTCGATCTCGTCTCCGAGGACGCGCGCCTCGGGTCCAAGGAAACCCATGGCCAGCAGGACGAGGTCGGCAGGGAAGAACTGCTCCGAGCCCTCAACCTTCTTCATGTCCCAACCGCCGCTGGGGTTCTTTGTCCACTCGACACGGACCGTGTTGATGCCCTTGACCTTGCCGCTGCCGTCGTCGACAAACTCCTCAGACATGATGCAGTACTCTCGAGGGTCCTTTCCATCGTGCTGGCGAACCTCCGTGTGACCGTAGTCGACACGGTAGATTCTAGGCCACTGGGGCCAAGGGTTGTCGTTGGCACGCTCATCGGGAGGCTGGGGCAGCAGCTCAAAGTTGGTCACGGACTTGGCTCCGTGGCGGACCGAGGTGCCGATGCAGTCGTTGCCGGTATCACCGCCGCCAATGACGACGACGTGCTTGCCCTTGGCCGAGATGTACGAGTTATCCGCGAGCTGGGAGTCAAGCAGAGACTTGGTGTTCTTGTGCAAAAACTCCATGGCATAGTGGATGCCCTCCAGGTTGCGTCCCTTGATGGGGAGATCGCGGGCAACGGTGGCACCGGTAGCAATGACGACGGCGTCGTGGCTGGCCTTGAGGTCCTTCAGCGACGGCTGGCCCTCGGCACCGATAGCCACGCCGGTCTTGAAGTTGATGCCCTCGGCGGCCATGAAGTCGGTTCGGCGCTTGACGATGCGCTTGTCCAGCTTCATGTTGGGAATTCCGTACATCAAGAGACCACCCAGGCGGTCGGCGCGCTCATACACGGTCACGGTGTGACCAGCTCGGTTGAGCTGATCAGCACAGGCCAGACCGGCGGGACCGGATCCGATAATGGCAATCTTCTTGCCAGTGCGGACCTCGGGGGGAGTTGGCACCATCCAGCCCATCTCGAAGCCACGGTCGATGATGGCACACTCAATCGACTTGATACCGACAGGGTCGCTGTTGATACCAAGTACGCAGGCTCCCTCGCAGGGGGCGGGACAGACACGACCAGTGAACTCGGGGAAGTTGTTGGTCATGAGCAGACGGTTGAGCGCGTCCTTCCACTGGTTCTGGAACACGAGCTCGTTCCACTTGGGGATGATATTGGAGATGGGGCAGCCCGTATCCGACTGACAGAAGGGGACACCGCAGTCCATGCAGCGCGCAGACTGGTACTTGAGCTCGTCCTCGTCGAGACGGGAGCTGATCTCGGCCCAGTCCTTGGTGCGAGTGGCGACAGAGCGGTACTTTTCGGTACGGCGAGCGTACTTCATGAAGCCCTTGGTCTTGTCGAGCACCAGAGCCTTCTTCTTCTTCTCGGCCGAGCTATCGCCAATGGCCTCCTCCATATCTTGGAGCTTGGCAGCCTTGTCGTCCTTCTTGGAGTGGTGCACCCCGGGAATGGCAGGCAGGTTGTACTCGGCACGCTTGGCTTCGGCAGCCTTGGCAGCCTCCTCCTCAAGCACACGCTTGTAGTCCGTCGGAAGGACCTTGACAAATCGAGGCAGGGCGCGGTTGAAGTCGACCAGGATGCGTGCCGCCCGCTCAGAGCCCGTGTAGTGGTGGTGGTCCTCGATGAGGCCGCGAACGTAGGCAATTTCAACGGGGTCTGTGAGGGGACCGTACTCGACCATCTCGGTGTTGAGCTTGGAGACGAAATCCTTGTTAATGTCCAGCACGTACGCAATACCGCCGGACATGCCTGCAGCAAAGTTGCGGCCAGTGCTGCCGAGGATGACAACTCGTCCACCAGTCATGTACTCGCAACCGTGGTCACCGACACCCTCGACAACGGCCGTAGCGCCAGAGTTGCGGACGGCGAATCGCTCGGCAGCGACACCACGGAAGTAGCAGATGCCGCTGGTCGCACCGTACAAGCAGACGTTGCCGATCAGGATGTTCTCTTCGGCCTTGAACACGGCGGAACGGGGAGGGTAGACAATCAGACGACCACCGGATAAGCCCTTGCCGACATAGTCGTTGGAGTCGCCCTCCAGCTCGAGAGTGACACCGGGCGCAAGGAACGCACCAAAGGACTGGCCGGCAGAGCCCTTGATGTTGACATGAACGGTGTCAAGCGGAAGACCCTCGCCACCATATCTCTTGGAGATCTGGTACGACAGCGAAGTGCCCATGGCACGATCAGTGTTGACAATGTCGCACTCGATTCTGGACGGAAGTCCCTTGTCGAGAGTCAACTCAGCCTCGGAGATCAGCTTGTTGTCCAGCCGGACGTAGAGCTTGTGATCCTGCTTGCGGACGTTGAAAGTAGCGACGCCAGGTCGGAGCCTGTGGGCGGGCGTCAGCAGGAGAGACAGGTCAATGTTGGCAGTCTTCTTGGTGCGCAAGTCCTCCCGCATCTTGAGGACCTCGACACGGCCAACCATCTCGTTGATGGTTCGGAAACCCAGCTTGGCCATAATGGCTCGAAGCTCGTTGGCGACGTAGTAGAAGAAGTTGATGACGTGCTCAGGGGTACCAGTAAACTTCTTGCGAAGCTCGGGGTCCTGGGTAGCGATACCAACGGGGCAGGTGTTCAGATGGCATTTGCGCATCATGATGCAGCCCATGGCAATCAGGGGAGCAGTAGCGAAACCCCACTCCTCGGCACCGAGCAAGCAGGCAATGGCAACATCTCGGCCAGTTCGGAGCTGACCGTCAGTTTGCACCACGACACGGCCACGCAGATCGTTGAGAACCAGGGTCTGGTGAGTCTCGGCAAGACCCAGCTCCCAGGGGAGACCAGCGTACTTGATACCAGTCCATCGGGAAGCACCGGTACCGCCGTCATGGCCAGAAATGAGGATGTGGTCAGCCTTGGCCTTGGCCACACCAGAGGCGACGATGCCGACACCGACCTCAGACACAAGCTTGACAGACACGCGAGAGCGGGGGCTCGAGCACTTCAGGTCGTAGATCAGCTGCTTGAGATCTTCGATGGAGTAGATGTCGTGGTGCGGAGGGGGCGAGATCAGACCGACGCCGGGAGTCGAGTGTCGAGTGCGAGCAATAGACTTGGAGACCTTGTGGCCGGGCAGCTCACCACCCTCACCAGGCTTGGCGCCCTGTGCCATCTTGATCTGGAGTTCATCGGAGTCGGCGAGATAGGCAGACGTGACACCGAATCGACCAGATGCGACCTGCTTGATAGCAGAGCGCATGGTATCGCCGTTGGCAAGTCGCTCGGATCGCTCGGGATCCTCACCACCTTCACCAGTGTTGGACTTGCCGCCCAGTCGGTTCATGGCAACGGCAAGCGTAGAGTGAGACTCCATGGAGATGGAGCCGTACGACATGGCACCGGTGCAGAAGCGTCGGACGATGTCAGTCCATGGCTCGACCTGATCAATGGGCACCGGCTTGCACTCATCAAACTTGAAGTCAAGCAGGCCACGCAGGGTGCAAGACTTGATCTGCTCGTACTCGCTTCGAGAGTAGGCCTCGTACGACTTGTCGTTCTTGGCGCGAACCGCATCTTGCAGGTTGGCGATGGCAGTCGGGTCGTTGACGTGAGCCTCGCCGCCGTCACGCCAGTGGTATTCGCCGGACTCTGGAAGAGCCTTGATACCAACAGTATAGCGTGAGGGGAAGCCAAGCTCGTGGAATCGGAAGGCATCCTCGGCGATGAGCTCAAAGGTGAGACCCTGGATACGCGAAGCCGTACCCCTGAAGCATCTCTCAACAACGGACTCGTCGAGGCCAAGAGCTTCAAAGATCTGAGCACCCTTGTAGGAAGCCAGAGTAGAAATACCCATCTTGCTCATGACCTTGAGGATACCGCCATCGCAAGAGTGCTTGTAGTTGCGGATGAGCTCATCGTCCGACAGCTTCTTCTTAAGAAGACCCTCCTTGCTGAGCTTGAGGATGCACTCCATGGCAAGGTAAGGGTTGATAGCATCTGCACCGTAGCCGAGCAGGACGCACATGTGGTGGACCTCACGAGCCTCGGCGGTCTCAACCACCAGCGCGGCCATTGATCGCCACTTGTTGCTGACGAGGTGGTGGTGAACCATTCCAGAGGCCAGCAGAGCAGACACGGCAACGCGATCGGCAGATGTGCCTCGGTCAGACAAGACAATGATGCGGTCGCGAGCCTCAATGGCTGCGGTAGCCTCCTTGCAGATCTCATCCAGATGCTTCAGGTAGCCCTCAACGCCCTCGGACTTGGGGTAAGTCAGGTCGATGGTCTTGACAGTCCACTCCGGGTAAAGGGTCGACATGTTCTTGATGGCATTGAACTCGGGAATGGACAGGATGGGGCTAGGGAGAAGAAGGCGGCCACACTGAGAAGCGTCCATCTCCAGCAGGTTGCCCTGAGGTCCGACGTAGCACTCCAGCGACATGACAATGGATTCTCGGATGGGGTCAATGGGCGGGTTGGTGACCTGGGCAAAGAGCTGTCGGAAGTATTCGTAGAGGAGACGGGGCGAATCGGTCAAGCATGCCAGAGGAGCGTCGTTGCCCATGGAGCCCAAAGCCTCCTTTTCGTCGGCGGCCATGGGGGCAAGCAGCAAGCTGACCTGCTCGTGGGTGTAGCCAAATGCGAGCATCAGGGGGTCTTCCTGGAAGCGAGTCTCATCGGGCTTAGCAGATAGATCGAGCTTGGCCTCCAGGGCCTCCAGGACCTTGGGCATGGTGATGAGCTCGCTGTCGAGCCATGAGCGGAAGTCACATCTGTCTGCAATGGCAGCCTTGAGCTCAGCATCGTCGATGATGCGTCCGGCCAGGGTGTCGACCAACAGCATTCTACCGGGCTGCAGTCTGCCCTTCTGGATGACAGACTCAGGCTCAACTGGAATGGTACCGACTTCCGAGGCACAGATGATGCGGTCATCGTCCATGACGTAGAATCGGCAAGGTCGCAGACCATTTCGGTCCAGGTTGGCACCACAGTAGCGGCCATCAGCAAAGGTGAAGAGGGCGGGACCATCCCAGGGCTCCATCTGACAGGCAGCCCATTCGTAGAATGCAGCTTTCTTGAGGTCCATGGTCTCGTTACCCTGCCAGGCTTCGGGCACCATGAGCATGACGGCCTCGGGCAAAGAGAGCACGCCGTTGATGGTGAGCAGCTCGAGAACATTATCAAAGGCGGCGGAGTCGGAACCGCCATCCTCAACAATGGGGTACATCATCTCCAGCTCCTCCTTGAAAATGTCAGACTGCATGACACCCTCGCGGGCGCGCATCCAGTTCTTGTTGCCTCGCAGCGTGTTGATTTCACCGTTGTGGGCAGCCCAGCGCAGCGGCTGAGCACGATCCCACGAGGGGAAAGTGTTTGTGGAGAAACGAGAGTGGACCAGAGCAAAGTGAGCCTCGTAGTCGGCGTTGACCAGATCGTGGTAGTAAGAGTAGACCTGGACAGGGGCGAGCTGTCCCTTGTACACAATGTTCTTGTTTGACAGAGAGCACAGGTAGAACCAGTTGTGAAGGCCGATGGTGTGTGTGGCGCGTTTCCGGAGCACATAGAGCTGTCGCTCAAAGTGGCGCTCGTTGAACTGGGCCGGGTCAGTGACCTCGGGGGCATTGCCGGGGCCGTATGCTGAGGCAAGGACAACGAAGGGCTGAGCAATGATGGGCTCGCGGGACTTGGCCGCGGGACCGAGCAAGCTGGAGTCAACGGGAGGCCGTCGCCATCCCAGAACCCGCAGACCCAACGATTCAGCAACATCTTCCAGTTGCCTCTTGGACTCTTCGAAAGTCTCTTCGTCGGGCTTGAAGAACAGGTTTCCTACAGCATACTGACCCAGAGGAGGCAGCTTAATGTTCTCCTCTCTCTCGAAGTTCTTGATGAAGAACTTGTGCGGGATGGATGTCATAACACCAGCACCGTCGCCATCTCGGGCGTCGGATCCCACAGCACCACGATGGGTCATGTTGCACAGCAGGTTTCGTGCTATTGATGGACAGTTAGCAATGCATCTTTTACAATAGCAGACTTGCTTTTGTGGCTCCATCGACTGCAACTCACCATCGCTAACAATCTTGTGGCTAGGCTTGCCCTTGATGTGGCTGGAGTTCACGGGTCAGCATGGCCGTATTACGCACAACGTGATAGTACAGTAGCAAGGGCAACTTACCAAGCAAAGCCTACACCACAAGCATCCTTTTCGTAAGACGGGTCATAGAGACCCTGCTTCACGGGCAGGGCACCAGCCCACGAGTCATTGTTGTCCGCCTGATACTCATACGGATGGTATTCCTCTTTTTCGGCGTCTAGGTGAATTTGTCGGTCGTCGAAGTCCTCGAGATAGCCCATGCTAGGCGAGGAGTCGTCGAGTTATTGGTAGTCTGGTACGATTGGACGAGGAGGGCAGCAGATGGCAGCAGCTTGTGCCCGCAACTGTGTCGTATCGTACGTGACGTAGGGACGATGGAAGCAATATCTGCGCTCAGCACAGACCTGTCGAGCAATGCGGTGTTAGCTATGAAGCGCAGAAGCTATGGTGATGATGAGAAGATGCGGCTTTGATGTGCGGATAAATTTCGCTGCCAGTGGCAGGTGATGAAGGTAGAAGCGTCTCAATCCAATGCAGCGACAAACAGCCTCCGATGGCGTTGCCGAGCCTGTCATCATCACTCGATGAGGTTGCACGAGACGAGGCCTTGGAGCTGCAAGCGCTGAGGCGAGAGCCGGCCACAGCGGGTGGGGGGGCCATGCTGGGCGCTGCAGGGGTGGCCTGTCGCGCTGTAGCTTAGCACTCGCAGCCCTAAAGCCCCAGCGGACGGGCCTCCGGCTCGATTGGCAACCAATTGGATCCCAACCAATATTAAGCGTTCGCTCGTCCAACAGCATGTGAGACGATGACGCTCGTGTCGGGAATTTCCCCCACGATGCCCCTCACGCCCACAAAACAGCCCATTTGCGGCCGCTTGGCGCCCGAGTGTCTGGCTGAGGCCCTTGCACTCGACATGGTGTGTTGCTGCAGGTGGCCGTCATCGGCAACAGGCGAATGGGTGGACGCAGCCGCTGACAACGTTGCGTTGTTTCTCTCTGCATCTGCTGCTGCACCTCTGCAGAGAATTGCGGAATTGCGGGAGCGGAGAGGTAGAGAGGAGTCGTGCACGATATCGCAGCCAATGCCGCCGCCCATTGCACGGAGCATCACCCGTCAAAAGCCACTCAGCCGAGAGAATTCCAAGCGAGGACGATTGTAGTCCAGACGGCGTAACGAGACGTAGCGAGACGGAAGATTGCCTCCCAGTCCCAATTGCGTCGAATCGTTCAGGCATCTGTTCCAATATCCTTGTTTTCCCTTCTCTTCGCAAGTCGTGGCCTTTCGTCCCAATTGAGCTCGAGCAGCGCTTATCATCCGTTGGATGTGGCAAATGCTGATTGCAAAAGCCCCTCTCCGCAGAAGCCGCCAAAACGCTCTGGTAAGCTGGGCGAATGTTCGATTTTCCCAAGTTGAAAGTAAAGTTGGCGCCGGCAGGCACTTGAACCCGTTGTCTCTATGATATTCGCACTTGCTTTTGGGGTAAGGAGACTAAGGAGAGGAGCTCGGGAGAGGTCCAGAGCATTTGACAGGTGAAAGGGGGCGTGAAGTAAAGCATCAGCATCAACGACTTACCGGCTTGAGATGTTCGTTTGGTATCTAAGGGGCGCTTTGCGCTCTGGTGGGTGAACAACAAGCCACGAAAAGGAATGAGAGAGAGAGAGAGAGTTGACGTGAAAGAGAGAGGGAGGTAAAACAGAGTTGGAAGGGGGAGGGAGGGCAGGCGGCAGCTTTTATTCTGGGAACGACAGATGGAGGATGGAGGCGTCTGCCAGTTTCCCCGGCGTGGCCCCATTAAAGACATGAGCATCTCATCAAGCGGGTGTCTCTGCCAAGCCATGGATCTCGCAAGGTGGTCCGAGCAGAACGTCGGCCTCGAAAAGAAGCAGCAAAACAAGCCGAGCAGCCTGCTCACCAGTCCCAACCTGCCAGGATAGCGCTTCGAGAGTGGCAGCCGACAGTGGGGGTGCGTCGAGGATGGCGCAACACCAAACGCCTGAAATGCGGCGTTTTGACTGGCGTGCGGCGTAGCGCCTCCGGGCTGGAGACGAACTCCCAGGCCTTGTTGCTGCGGACCGATCTGCCCCTCCGGTGATGGCCCCAGAAGCACATGTCAGAAAACACCGCAAGCTCCGGGGGTGTGTGCCAGCGTTGAAGGCAGAAGGGGCACAGGCAATTTCCGCGTGTGCTGCTTCGTGCTTTGGTCGAATCTCATCTTTGGAGAATATGGGGACGCGGGAGGACCGTTTCATTCGTCGTGCTTGTGCATGAGCAGCGCCGATGCGCGGAGGCAGAAGAACCCTCGAGCCTGCAATTCGCTGATGTCAGTCCGAGCCCGAGCATCTCAAGAGCCAGGGAAGACGCCGCGCTAGCCTCGGGGTCCTGACAAGGGCTAGGCAGTCGTAGCATCACCAGCATCGGCTTGTAAGTCAAAGGGCCTCCGCATACAAATCGCACTATTGGCGGCGTTGTTGGTTTTCAAGGCATGCAAGCAGAGGGATCTCCGGGTGGGCACGTCACCTCTTTCCACTGAGGCGAGGGAGGATAGGCCCTCGGTTGTAGCCCCCTGGGATCAACGCTCAGCAAGTTGCCCCTTTACAGTACAGTGTCTTTGTACGCAGACCCGGTCCTCTCCGGCCATGCTCTGAAGTTGAGGGAAGCCTGGATGAAGCCGTGTGTCTGGCGTTGTGTTGTCTGGAACCGTCTGTGCAGGAAGGTACGTAATACGCCTGAGGCACCAACATCGGCATCCATCGAGACTTTCCCAATCGGGCTATCGATTACCCTCAAAAATCTTGCTATTACCCCCAGGAAACTCGCTGCTCTGTTCTCATTACCCTCGAATTACCTGCACAAAACTGCCAGATATCCCGTCCATCGGAACACACGGCGTCGAGAACGGACGTGGCCGCATAGACTGCAATTTCCGTTGAGCTCTAGTCCACAATGGCTGCGAGCAACAGTTTCAGCCGTGCCAAGCAGCTCTCCCAGTTCCGTCGCTTGTTCTTGCAACCGCCCGACTGCCTGCCTCCTTTGCGAATGGCCACACATCGCAGAGAGGCCCATCCATTCTTTTCGCCTCATCGCCTGCTGTCACAATAATAAGCTGCGACTAATTCCCGGCCCTCTGGTTGGCTCCAAGGCGGCTGACGCTCGTCTCAGCCTATCTCGATGACTAGAGACGGGCTTATCCAGTCGCCGAGACATTTGGTTTGCAACACGCTTTGTGTAAGAGAAATCTGAGGGCTAAGAATGCTCGAATGCGGCAGGGCTCCCCTTCCAACCCCACAGCATCTCTGCTTCTCGCAGGGATTATCCCTCCACACCAGCGACCGGCCTGGCGACAGATGCACACGAGGATCTGTGGCTGACGGCTTGAAGCTTAGCTGAAGCACCAATCACGCCCGGCCATTTCCAAAGCCTGGCCCTTGCCTGGCCGATGTCGCGCTCAAGCTTCGACACCAACGGCACAGTTGCTCTTGATGGACGGAGACCCTAAAACGCCACCATGCGGTCTGGCGTCTGGAGAGACAGACCCAAAGACGGCAGAGGAATGGATGCTCAGCGCCATTGCAATCTTACCCAAACAGCGCCATTGAGAGCCTACACACAGCTACTAGGACAAGGGGATGAACGGTGGTCACGGCGTGCTGGTGTTCGTCCCCAGCTCGGGGACACGGGAGCCCCCCTCAAAGCTGGTGCCATGTGAGAGGCAGTCTGTGCGACTTCTCTCGTCGTCATAGCCACACGTGCCACAGATATGTCACTCGTGCTCGACATGGCTGAAGCAGAAAAGGTCGGTTGCAGTTTTTGGCTGCAAGATGGACAAGGTGGACGAGATGAGGATGCAGAGCCGGGGTTGGGCATGCGCGGATGCTGCAGACAGCAGCCGGGTGTGCTGGGCCGCATATTGCGTTTATGAGAGTTTCCAGCGCCAGCGGCGCCATGCTTGTATTAAGGCCAGAAAGGAGAACTACGGAGGACCAACGAGGAACAGCCATCTCGAACGACGACGGTCCTGGAAACCTCGTGGGCCAATAAGGTGCAAAGATCCGACACCTGCGGCATGCACGAACTCGATGAGAGGCACGATTCTGACAACCCTGCCTGGCCAATGCAACCTCTTCTGGCTCATCTCGCCTCGACATTGCCTGTCATTAAAAGGGACGCGATGCCACACCGTGACGAGCTGCCCGCATGGACTGCCAGGACGACCCATCCATCTGGCTGCGTGGTGGTGCTTCGACCACGCTCACTCAAAAAATCGACATCATAAAATTGGCGCCTGCAGCCAATCAGCATCCCAGCCGCTGGCCTGTCGTCCTTATCTCAGGCCAACCAAGATTGCCGGCCCGTCGCCCGAACGTCTAACGCTACAGATAGTGGTCTTGTAGTCTGGGGCTACTCGAACGTTGATACGAGCCAGCTTGCCACAGCAGGATGGTCTCGTTCATGAGACATCCAAGGTGCTCTGCCTGGCACCCAGAGGAGCAGGTGCAAGTACGAGGACTCGTGCTCCATGGTTGCACCAGCACAAGTCATGGTGACATCCGAATGAGGTGATGGCCCTGCTCCTTGCACGTACCCCTGGAGGTGCTGCCAGATGAGCCTTCAAGAGGTTTGTGTTCTGGTCAGCAGTTTGGCTCCGAACTACAACGGACGAAATTCATTACCTAGGTAGAGTTGACTGCCGGGCGGCCCAAAAGGATAGTAGCAGCAGGGCTCCGTTGTGAAACCAGAAGGACAGACAGCTTCAAGGCGTACTCGTACCATCCGCCACCACTACGATTGCCTACCTCCCCCAAGAACAGGCCACTTCACAACCGAGGCAATATTGGAGTGTCTGCATCTCGCAACGTACCAATTGAACCACGCTTATGTCCACTCTATGTGCATCACACTTCTCCGTCAGGGTAAAATGCAACGGCGCCTATTCCTTCCGCCGTCTTTTCTTATTAACCAGGGCCCTATTTTCCCGAGCCAGATGGCGGGGCAGGGGAAGGGGGGTGTGTCGTCGTTCCAGATCACTGGACAAATGCATCGCAGATGGTTGGACGCCTCACGCGAGTACGTACTCTTCTCGTCTCTGGACGGGGAGCTCCGACAATCTTTATAAATATCGATGCGGAATCTCGGCAATGACAGCGCTGCTGGAGATGGACATGAGGCCAGCTGTTCACACACAAAGTTGATGGCTGATCTGAGACTGATCCTTATGCTGGCCAAAGCTATGGGAGGTGGGTGGCCTCATCACCAGCCCCCCCGATCACAACAACCGACAGACCTGCACACTTGTTCTTTGCACGACCCTGATGCCCTCCAACAAAGAAGTTCCTGGCATTTCTTGGATTGCGCTGTGCTGATCCGAGGGACTCTGCTAAACAACGAGGACTTCCGGCACTATTAGTGTCTCTTCCATCTCGGACGGATTATTGCTCGGCTATTTGCGACTTCGAGTCCATCTTACTCATTCACTTTCGACGACGTTGCACGCGAGAGTCCAATGGTTGCAGCCTGGTCTGGAGGCTCACCGAAGACGGAGCGGAAACGAGAGCGATACCCCCATGTTGCAGTTCTAACAGACGGCAGGGAAAATGAGGATGGGGGTCCCTTTGGACATTCCGAAAACTCCCGATACCCACCCAGAGCCTGTCTCTGACTACGCCAAGCTGGACCAGATGCCCAAAACGCCGTAATTGGCCCTTTACGAGACTTTGTCTTGTCCCATCGTTCGATTGGGTTCTGAGTCATTGTAAGGGTTTACGAGGACGATCTCTGTAAGCTGCCCGAGCAGGCTTAATGCATGGCTGGCTTGAGGAACACGTAGTACGACTTACTCCCTCGATGGTGTAGACGGGCAGATGCTGGTGCCTTTTGCCTGTTGCCTGTTGTGATAATAGCATGCACTCAGGAAAGTCCGTAAAATTGCTCATTGAGATCCGTCAGCGTCACTCAGTGATTCAAGCACGCAGAACGAACCAGAGAGCATCTGGATCTCTCAAATGAGATCCTCACTCCAACTGTGGCTGTTTCAACGTCTCCATGAGGCTGACACGTGGAAGGCTTGATTGCGCGCCTAAAAGTACAGCAACGGACGTACCTAGACGCCACAAGCGCTTGCGGGTCCAGGGCCAATTATCAGCCGCCAAGCTATCTCGTACTTCGTGCCCATGAGACCCCATCATCATCATCATCACAAGCTGGGACATTGAAAACATCAGGGCTTGACTGCGGTTTTCCCAATGTTCGCAACGCTGCCAGACTTTACGCCGCGAGACGTGAGAACACCTTCCTTTGGTCCGAGTCATTGATGAGCTTCACCAGCTAACTCTTGATTCAGTCACACTCTCTGTGGTACTCGTCGTCTCGGAATCCCTTCATCCCTCCAGGCCCTGTCGACAGCCTTCACACGGATTCGAACCACAGCCACCATGGCCCGGCGCACTCACGGCAGCGCGGACAGCTCATGGAGCGGACACCGCTCGCGCGACTCGCTGCAGATGAGCAGAAGATGAACCGGCGCCGACTGAATGTACAGAACTTTGGCAGCACCTGGATCAAGCCACCCGGGGTGCCAAAAACACTACATCAGATGCGGGAGGAGAAGCGTGAACAAGAGGAGCATCAGGAAGCTATGCGGCGGGAGCAGCTCGCCCAGGAGCTTGCGGAAGCCGAGGGCGGCGGCCCCATGGACCAGGGCATGATGGACGACGTGCAGCTCGACGGGGCGCAGGACCTGGATGATGAAATCCCAGATGCGGAAGACGCCTTTGATCCGAGCAGCGACGAGAGCGATGAAGACGGCGGCGGCGGCGAAGAGGACGAGGAGAACGAAGAGGACGAAGACGATGACGAAGAAGCACTGCGGGAAGAGGAAGCAGACGAAGAAGCTCTGCGGGAGGAAAGACAGCACGGCCTGGTGGCGGCGCGCATGCGCATGACGGACGACGCCTTCCGGGAAGCCCTTATCCGCGGCGACCCAGAAGCGGACGGCAGCATGTACGGCGGCGACGAGGACCTAGAGGACGAGGACCGCGAGCAGATGCTCGACGAAGACGACTTGTACGACAACACTCTGGATGACGGCACGGCCGGCGACATGGACGCCGACCTCGACGACGACATTCCCGAGGCCGACGACGGCGGGTACGAGCATACCGACTCCGAGGCCGAAGTTAGCAGCAGCGCCCGGAGCGTCAACGTCCACGAGGAAGATGAGGAAGACGAGGGCGAGGGCGACACGACGGACACGCACGACCTCAGCTTCATGCCGTCGCGGGCTGCGCCTCTCGGGACACCTCAGTCGCCCACGATGCCGCGGCACGCGGGGTTTCCTTCTGGGGCCCGCCCGAGCTTGGATCTGAGCGGGTTGCTTTCGCAGGACGAGAGCAGTCTCTTAATGATGATGGAGAGCAGTCCTGCTGTGACGACCAGGAGGAGGGCAGGACAGCGGAAGTAGAGGGCCCTTTTTCCTTTTATTTTCTTTCCTGTTTCCTTCGATGATGCCCCTCTCTTCCTTTGTGGTGGTGGCGTGTTTGTGGAGAGAGGGACAATAGATAGTAGCAGTATAGCATAGATACCCCCTTTTTTTTTTTTTTTTTTTTCAAAGAGCCTCGGAGAATGGCATAGAGCAAAGGACAGTATGAGGAAAAGACTTGATGGGTTAGGTTTATTGACCGTAGCAATCAAAAGCGAGTGGCGCCGAGAAAATCAGACAATTATTGGTGATTGAAGATGTGAAGAAACAATAGGCCAGAAGTAAGTGCCCAGTGATGATATTAAAAAGTACTATATAGAACAAAATCATATCAAAAGAAGACGAAAACCAGTGACGATCGCCTTTTTTTTTTCGTCTTCTTCACAGCCAAAGAAAATCCCCTATGGTCTTCCCCCTTCTACACCATTGCAGCCCATGTATCCATTCGATTTTTGAGAGATAAGTGGAAAACGGGCATTGGGAATAACTGAGGAGCAACAACAACGACAGACACCCAAAACGCCAGCCCCAAGATGCAAGATGCACATCCCATTTTGGTTTTCTTTGCCAAGAAGCACACCGTAGCCACCAGCCAAGAATCATGGGTCGTTATAAAGTCGCGGAGGACGCGAAAAGGGGAAATATAAACATTGGCGGAAACCAAACAAGAGGGAATCAAAAGCCACTCTATCATATCTTCTCGTAAACAAGGGTCAGGTCGGAAGAAAGGGGGGGTTTTCGAATCGATGGGCATCCCCCGCAGCCATATAGGTAGTTTTTTTTTAAAACAGCCAGACGTATATGAAGAGGGCGGCGACGGCGAGGAAGAAGAGCAGCCACCACTTCCAGCTGATGCCGCTGCGCTGGGCCATGATGAGCATGCGGTTCATGGTGCCGCGGAGGCGCACGCGGGTCGAGTCGAACGTGTCGTTCATCTTCTCGGCGAGGGCAGAGGATTCGCGGATTTCGTCGCCAATGGCCACCGTCATCTGCATTTTCGCTTTCGTGTTAGCACTCTTCTACTCTGGGTACTCCTCTCCCCCACAGAGAGCCGCATCTCAGGGATGAAAACAGCGCGCGCGCGCGCTCCCGTACGTACGTCTTTCAGAACCTTGACCTTGCCCAGTATCCCCGACACCTGCTCGTCGTTCTGGCTCTCCAGCTCGTTGAGCACCGCGTCGCTGTACTGCCCCTTGCGGTTCGGCGTCGCGCTCCGGTACCCGTGCGATGGGCTTCCCGCGTCGCCGTAGCCGTTGCTGCCCATCATCGACGGGGAGTAGCCCCCGTAGCTGCTGTAGCCATAACCCCCTCCTACGCCGGCGTTGGGAGAGGGAGACGGGCTGGGTCGGCCGCCGCGCTGTGACTGGTCGCCCGTGTAGCCGGCGAAGAGGACGCTGCGGGAGTCGCGCTGGTGGAGGGACGAGGTTCCGAATCTGCTCGGTGCGGTGGAGGGGAATTGGTTAGCTGCGTGGTCACTGTATTCGCTGTAGAGCTCGATGATAATGGGGGGGGTTGCCCTGGGCGCGCGCGCGCATCGTGAGGTCGCCTCTGCGATTGAGGACTCGAATAGGGTAGGCTGAAATATCAGGGACACGGAACGCACCTTTGCGACATGATGACACTCGAAGGGAAGAAGAAGCAGGAATCGCGCAGCCACGGGAGGCAAAGGAAAGAAGCTGGCGTGGGTAAATGAAGCCGTTCAAAGAATAGCAGTAAAGAAACAACTAGTTGAAATGTTCGTTTCGAGAAGAGAAAAATGCAGAGTCACCCCTGTGGAATCGTCGAGGTGTTATTCGATTGAAGGCAGCATTCTTTATGGGTTATGTGGTCTTGTCCGTGACAGTCAAGAGTGGCGTGTGCGACTTTCTTGGAGGGTTAGAGGCAGCGAGTACGTACCAAGCCAGTGGTGGCGGCTGAATCAAACAACGAACCGTGGCTTGTCTTGGGCAATATGGATGCACAACTGGCAAAAGATGGAAGAGAAGATTGCCAGCCAATCACTTAAAAATGGCGATAAAGTCCGACGAAGCAAGTGTCCATCGCATGTCATCAATTCCAGGCCTGTTCAGCTGGATTGCAGGGTATGTGGAAGCCTGACACAGGTGCAGGGTCCATTCACTCGAGTGTGGGGATGGCGGGACAAGCAAGGCTCCAGGAACACGATCGTGGACACGGCATCAGTGTGGCCTCAATGTGGCGCGGGCAATCTTTGGTAGGTATCTCTGCTTTTGATTTCCGAAACAGCATGGCAGCTGAACGCCTAGCTAAATAGCAAACAGAGACTTTTTCCTCGTTACATGACCATCAGCCGATACACTCGGATTCCGCTCGAAAAATGCCCCAGCTCCCCTGCGACCCTCGCCGTGAAAGGCTTGGTCATATATTCACATTACCATGATAGAGTTGTCCGTCATCCAGCGATACCAGACGCGGTAGTGGCGCATTTTCTTAGCCGTCCATCTCGGTGTCCTCGTGGGTGGGCTGGAAGTCGTCATCGTCCTCATCCTCATCGTCGTCCTCCATGGGCGTCTGCTCAGCGGCTCTGGCGTAGTCAATCTTGGCACCACGGGTGCGGCGTCCTCCCTCGACGATGTTGTTCAGATCAATCTCCTCGAGGCCGTCCTCATCTGTGTCAAGTGGTTAGAGATTCAATTAGCCTGCATGGGAGGGGAGCTGGTAGGTATATAGCAGTGCATATTTACCTGGTTCGGCAACCTATCGTAAACGAGTCAGTCAGTTGATGATGCAACCTGTGAATAAATTTCTCTGTAACTTACCTCCTCATCCTCATCCTCATCGTCGTCATCGTCGTCCTCATCATCCTGATCCATGGCGGTGTCCTGGTGAACATCGTCCTGAGCGGCCTTGCCCTTGCCCTTGCTCTCAGCAAAGGCCTCCTCAGTGTGAGGGTTGGTGACTCCGGTTCCGTCAGACATTTTTGGTACTGGTAGTTCGTTGATGAGTGATTGTGTGAGGTGAAAGTGTAGCGGTTGATCGAGGGACGACTTGCTCTTACGAAGAGTGAAGGGCCAGTGTTTTGGTAAGGTATAAGTAGGGCGGGTGAGCTCGAGGTGGATCGGACAGTGCTTCAAGCTCTTTGGGTTGGAAGGAACTCGCCAATTGCACGGCGAGGACCTGGGGAGGCAACAACAGGGCTAGACCTCATGGGGACTAGCGCAAATCGAAATTTGTAGTGTAGTGTATCTCACAGTCACGTGTCTGGATCTGGGTGAGACATGACTAGACAACCAGAGAACAAGGGCGGACAAACGAACAATGGAGTCAATGCATGCGAATAATGAACTGCTACGACCGCGAAGAGTAATCGTCTGAATGAGAGAAAAGAGCAGTACATAGTACTACGACTCATGGAGCAATCAGCAGAGAGATCATACGCAGACAAAGAGCCTTGTTCGGGTATCGTGGAGTATTAACTCAAAAGCATCAGAACACAAGCGAGAGAGCGGGGATCACCGAGGCAACTGCGACACCTCGGCCCCTGTTAATGGCCCGTTCATCATGAAAGTGTCTTGCTCGCGTGGATTGATGTGCGTGTATATTTTCAATTCTACTTCTCGCTGCCCCCTCCGCTCAGTGCCAGGAAGACTACAATACCAATCAACCACCAGTACCTGCGTGATGTTAGCACCATGAACTGTCTCGAACATGAAATACGTAACGTACTTTTGAAGAATCGTCTTCTCCTCCTCCTCCACCTTCTTCCCCTCCGGTGACAGCACAACCGGCTTGTTCAGCTCAGGCTGCTTGCCCTTGAGCGCCGGCAGCACCACAATCTGCGGCCCAAAGTCCCTCGTCTGACCCGCGTCGATCCTCACGCCCTTGAGAGCAGCGCTCAGGAGCTCGCCATGCGCATCGACCGACAGGATCAGGTTGGGCGAATATCCCTTGTCAAAGTTGTCCACCGAGGCAACCGTCGTGCCCGAAATCCACCTCGCCGACTTTGTGTCGTACAGGCCCACGCGGACCAGCTGTGCAGACTCGGGAATCTCGGGGGCCTCGTAGGAGATGATGGACGACGCTGCGCCGTTGCTGGCATCGAAGGCGACCTCGGCGAGGAGGCTGGGCGTCTCGGGGGTTTCGACGGGCTGAATGTAGATTTGCGCGGTGCGGAATCCGGCCTGGACGAGAGCTGCGGCGCACAAGGCCGAGAAGAGAGCGTTGACGCGCATCTTGCCCGCGCAATGGAAAAGACAAGCTGGGAGATGAGCTGTTGAGAGCTGTGTCTGTTCTTCTCAAGCACATGTCGTTACCTGGCCTCCCATTACGATAAGTGGTGGGGCAGTTGCAGGGAGGTACTTCCGCGGCACTTACAGTGGGACGCAAGAAGTATCTGACCCTTGTCAGGTTACGGACTCTCACAGCCTAACTCAATCAAGCGTTAGCTCTTGCGCTAGTCACGAAAAAAAGGTATTCGCTGTAATACAGTGAGCTACTCCCTATAATATAGCGAGCTGCCTGCTAAACTACAGCGCATTATGCGCTAAGCTATAGCGGTTGCTGTCGGGAAATAAGATGGCAATACCAGCACTTCTGATTATGGCTAGGTTAGAAATGGAGGACCTGACAAGGGTCAGATATCTTTTGCGTCCCACTGTACATATCAATATAGCAATAGAGACCTAAGGTAGCGAGCTCTGCCACACGATAAGTAGGTTATTCTTGGTAGTTAGGTAGGTATCGAACAACGGCGACAACTACCAAGGTAGGTACTGGGGCTAGGTCCTTCTTGGCAAGTACCTAGGTGCCTGACAACGGCACTCGCTATAAGGTACCTATGAGCGCATACCTACACTCGCTATAAGGTACCTATGAGCGCATACCTACTACCTACCAGTAGATACCTATCTATACTGCGCCAATGGTCTGTTAAGTCTTCTGGGACTGTTCATTTATTCCATAGTAGGGTGAAGGTAAGATAAGTAGGTAAGGTAGTAGGTAGGGTAGGGGTACTGCATTGCTATCCAAGTTTGGCCAGACCGGAGCGGATAATGTGAGCCAAATGAAACGTCGCCCATCTAGCGACGACGCGCGAGACGGGAGTAGTCGGTTGAACGTTCTTTGCGATCATTTCCGGGATTCTCTCCCATGCTCTGCATATACGGAGATCGAGGCTGCCTCTTGTGCAGGTAGAGTTGAGACGTCAACCATGTATCTCCAGGAGCGACTCCTGGAGTCATGGTGAAAGCATTTTCAAGAAAAAGAAGGACCTTCCTGCTCACGTTGACGCTCTTCAACGCCATCAAATATCCTACCACATTAGTGCCGCCGAGGTCGCTCTTGATCGTTGCCAGCGGCCAAGACAAATGTAACAGTTAAAGGAAGATCTCGAAAAACCGAACTCTCCCGTGGCAAGAAGCTCACCAGTTGCTAAAGAAGAAGGTATCAGCCTACTTGGATAGTTGATGCCATCGCGCAATCAACAATCATCTCACGATAGGTAATGCAAGGGCTATAACCACTCTACTCAGTATGTGGCACAACGGTTGTAGCCCTCGGATAGTCTATAGCGACTGCATTGATGCATCTCACGGCAGACGACCATCCGGCTAGTATGTTCTTCACTACTGAATGACGATACCTTGACTTGAAGCTGCTTAATCATAAGGAGTTCTGAGGAGGTTTGCCGGCAGTTGATGGAATGAAGAAAGGGTAGCAAACAATAAGGACTTGATATAATATTCCTATGAAAGAACAGAAAGAATGGAACACCACGAAACTCCTTGTAAGGTATCTCTACCCCCCATCATACTGTGAGCCTTCTTGACTTCGTGCGGCTCAACTGTGGTGCAATATCGTCAAGTCGCCCGGGAAGACCCACCATGAATATAATCCAAGGCAAGGCACGCAGTGGCGCATGCATCTATGACGGCGGGGAGGATGCGAAGAAAGACTGTGGCCGGATCTTGGATAACCAGTGCAAGCGGAAGAAGAGCCGCGAATGTTGTTGTCAAAGCCGGCGACAGATAGTTATCCCTCCACCTTGGCCGGCTGAATAGGCGAAACACAAAGATCCAGTGTATCACGGTAGTCGCGGCTATCAGCAATAGAAACACTTCGCAAGAGCATTGTCTATCCTGAAATAAGACAGAATGCTTCTGGCCCTGCAGCGTCCCGGGTTTACACGTCTATCGTTGTCTCAGCTGTCAGAGCGACACTCTGCAAAATGTTCAATGTTTATCCTACCGGATATTTCCTCCAGCCCTCCTCGTCCTGAGAGCCCTTGCTGAAGAGCTTTGGGATGATATTCAGAGTCGCCGTCAACCCCCAAGCCGCCAAGGTTTGGCATAAAGAATATATGCTATCACCGAGATCCGTCGCCTGCTGAGCAGTCGTGTAGAGTTGTGACGCCTCGATGATTTCGTCTTTCATTGTGGCCGCTGTTGACGAGGTTTCTGGCCACGGCGTTCCAACATAGGTAGACTTGGATGGCGTATCAGGAGCGGATGACGTGATGCCCTGAGGCTGAAGGTCATTTCACTCAAACACGACAGGCAGTATATGGCGAAAAGAGCCGTGGTGCTTTGATCGCGGCGAGGCAGCGAGAGAAGAAGATAGATGTGAGCGCGCCTTGCCGCGAACCATCTGCCTTATTAGGTACGTTAAGGTACCTACCTAAGCACACACCTCCATCTGGGCATGTCCAGCCACACGACTCGCCGCCCTGCATTGGGTACATAAGTTAAGCTTGAGCACTGCCCCTTATAAAACCCCAGGTCGGTCCACTTCATCATGCTTTCGTCTCTCTGTCAACAGGCTTGAAAAGCTTCCTCACTCGAAGAGTGTCTTCCTTGTCTGATCTCGCATCTTCAGTTTATCCATCCATTTGTTTATGTCTCCTCCAAGCGGCTTTATCTATCGCACTGAACCCTCGACCTGGCATGTCTCACCTTACCGTCTGCTTCACGAAGTAGCATAGTCGCTTCACATCTGTGTTCCCTCATCAACTTTTGCCTCGCCCGTAACATCGCTTGTTCAGTGGTCTGATCCTCAAAGCGCTGTTCAAGAACGAGAAGCCGGACCAGCATCTGCAATGGTGCTCTCGAGATGGTTACTGCAGATAAACATTTCCCTCTCAGCATTAGTCCTTCTTCCGGGAAGCCAGCAGAGCCATTTCTCCTGGGCACCGACGGCAACGTTTGCGTAAGTCTTCATCGCCTTGTTCTGCTTTGCTTCATCAACCGTTTGTGCTTATTTTCTATCCCAAAACCAGAATCCTGGCGGCTTGGGGCTTGACGGGGATCTCGCTCGCCTTTCTTCACAGGCGACATCTCCTAGAGTATGTTTATTTGCATGTCTTTGCTGAATTGAGTGATGGAGATGGGACGTTATCGCTTACTAGGTACTGATCGCTGCAGGGATCCTCAGCGTACGATACTCTACCCGCTGCGGGTCTGGTTGCCGTTTGTCTGGGCCCTCCAGACTTCACTGGCAGAGGCTATCTTGCTTCTGCCACTGGCAACGACAGCCGCCATGATCTTTTTGGCGGCGCAGAGGAACGGCGGAGCTCCCGACGACGATCTGGGACTGCCCATTCCTGTTCCTGGACCGCGCCGATTCCGATTTCGCCAAGCAATGATGCTACTAGATGCACAGAACCAGTGACAACAACCCTGATATCGTCCCATCTAGCGCGCAAGGGCACCCAAGGCGAGACGGAATCCCAGCTATCGCAAGGCTATGGCTGCAATCGAAGTTGCATTGCAACAGACGACTCAATACCACACGCTACATACAGCTGCCACAACTGTGTAGCGGTTAGGTCAAGGTGATATATGCCGGCGTGGCCATGTTAGGAAGCAAGTGCATCGATGCTGATGGCGCACAGGTTCAATGGCAAGCGCTCATAGCGCTCCATCGCACACTGCTTCACGAGCACCACGACTTCTTCCTAGCCAGCCAGCACCCTACAGCAACCCCCGTACTACGGCGATTGGCTGCCAAGTATGCGATGCCTGCGCGAATGTGGAGGCACGACATCCATTCCTTTCTTGAGCTCCTTCGACAAAGCCTGCCTGGTTCGACGGATCATATGCTTGCCTTTATCTACTTGGCTTATCATATGATGGCCCCCCTCTACGCCCTGGGAGACACATGGATCAAGTCTCTTGAAGATCATGCTGGGTATTGAAAGGCTAGGGAGGATGATGCTATCCGTGGTATGAGACACCTGGCCCGGTGTCTCTCAATGGTGGTCTCATAAGGCGGCACCCCCCATCACCGCCAACCGGACGGCTGCATCATCACCTTGCTACACCAGCTCGGCCGAATGCTATGCAACAGCTCTACCGCTTCACCAAGTCGCCGACCGAACGTTATACGACAGTTCTTCTGTTACACCACATGCATTCGACAGAAGGTCTTGCGGCGCTTCTTCTCTTACGCCGTGTTCGCTCGGTCAAGGCCTTGCAGCAGCTTTTCTCATTCAGAGCAATGGCTGGCCCAACGCTCTATAACAGCTTGTCAGTGGCACCATGTCCACGAAATGCTTCGTATCTCACAAGTACGGTCGACCGACTTGAGATTCAGGGTGGAGGTTGTTTACATGTGGCCAGACCAGCATACCATCCGGTTGCTCGCTTTCGATCAATGAAGCGCCAAGCCCAAGACTATTGATCCAAACTTAAGCTTGCCGGCATTACTTGACTTGGTGGGAAACTGAGTCGTGACCCTACACAGATGCCGTGTCTACTATCACAACTCCATCCACTTCTGCAACTCCACATCGCGATATCCACAACGACCAAAAAGAACAGGAAAAAAGATTACACAATGCGTAATCTGGGAATCGAACCCAGGGCTCCCCGATGGCAACGGAGAATTTTACCACTAAACCAATTACGCTGGATGAGGACCTCATAGAGGACTTTGCGATGCGGGACAGGTGTCAACTCATGATTATTTTCCTTCCGATTGGTCTGACAAGGGAATGTTGATGAGGAAGGACGACTGATTGAGCCTGTGGCAGTCCCTGAAGGCCGGTCAGAGAGACATTTCTGCCTGAGAAGTCCACGCCAAACACGTGCGCCGCCTCCATCTTGACCTCGGAAACGACTCTTGTCGTCACCTTCACGGGTCGTCACCTTCACGGGTGAAGCCATTGGGGTGCAGTATCACCCACTTACTATCACGGACTTCGATCGAGCCGACGAGATGTGAGGGAGCTGATCTGTTGGATGTGCCTTTTCTCAACAGCGAACCCTGTGATTATCAGGTCACCAGGTTTTCAGATTGCCCGAATAGCGGTACTTACCTCTTCATAACCGCTCTCCCACCAAATGAGTGATGGAAGCGTCTCCGGACGTCGACGTTACGATACTGCATAGCGACTCCATCTTGCGGCTCTCGTAGAGAGAGCAACATTGGGTCTATACGTTCAAGGACTCTGTATCAATACTATTTCCCTTGCCCTCTCTTATCGGTCAAAGACCTTGGACTTGTCTTCTGACCGGTTCATCAATGGCGCTTGGAATAGCCTGTCTTTGTTATGCATCGGATGGGGAGTGATTGGCGCGGCGTTGCACCTGGTGATGCGGTCGGTCCCTCTGATCTCTTGTTGAGATGATGCTGATAAGCATAGAAGAGACTTTACATTATATATAGAATTGTATAAGGCACTCTCTATTGTATATATTGATGCATAAGGGAGTTGATATTGTGTATAGTATTCTCTACAAATATAGCCCCGTGGGATTTCTTCGGTTTGCATCTCATATCAACGGTACAGCGAGCATGTTCTGAGAATCATGTCATACATGTAGTCTCGTGACGCCCGGTCGACGGCGGTTGTGGAGTGAACATGGTCTCAAGTATGACGATATGCCCTCAATGCCTTGCAAAGTACATAGTAGTAGGCAGGCAGTCATGGCGTTTTGCTATATCAAGCGGCAATGCTGAGGCATACTTAGTACATGAATCCTGGGCTGCACTTACGTTTCCGGGATATCGCTGCCGCACGCCTCCAACTGTAAGGCGAGTACCTGGACAGTCGCTCACATCCATCAGTCGGGTGAAGTCAGAACCCAAGTAGGATCTCTTTCTATTCAATAAGTAGGAAAAGTGTGTCTTTATGATACCCATATTATGACAGAGGACTCTAGGTGGGCGTTTGAACACAACACCAGCGTACATCAAGGCCCACATCCTTCTCAGCCTGTGAGTTGTCTATCCGTCGACCACCCGTTAATCGATCGTGAAAGGTAGTGGCGTACCCATCTAATCCCTGGGCAAGCAGCTTGTCAGCTAGCCATACAATAACTTTGAGGTAATGAGACCTACCTCTGTCCAGCCAGACCTAAACCTAAAGGGCCAAATGCCCAAAGAAAACAAAAACAGCACTCCCGTGAATATACAAAAAACGTGGTGTCAAGGTGCATGTGGAAAAAAAGAAAAAAAGGGGGGGAAAACCCCCCGAAGAAAAGAGTGGCTTTTGTTCTAGGTATCTCACACGCTCAACGTGGTCCAGGAATCGGCCGAGGCAGTTCTTGTAGGCTGAGCCTTCGCCCGCTCTGATGTGATGTCAAGTAGATCATCGCAGTCGTTGTGGATATCGGAAGGAGGAAGACGGTCTCTGCGAGGGATGATTGGAGCGCGAATGCAAAGGCCAGCCATATTTGCAGCGGATATAGGATCATTTGGCGGGGACTCCTATCAGTGGCATAGTCAGTCAAATCTGGACTATATGAGAGAAAATTCCGTCCAGTCTAACTTACGCCAAAAGATACCGGTGGTGAATGAAGACGAGGGAGATGCCAGTCAGCCCCCAGGACAACAGGATCCTATTTCGATATTAGCTGGTGGAACAGGTAATGGAGCAAATGGTGCAAGGAGAGACGCACCCAAATGTTGCTATTGGAGCCCATGAAAAGAGATGTTGTTGACTCCCAGGCAAGAGGACCAGCACTGATAAACACATGTTGGCTTGCAACACCCACTCCCCCATCCTTTCCCGGGCGATTGACTCCATCCCCCACCCCTCTCAGAGTGAAATGACCCGAGGATGATGGCCAGACTGAAGGAACTGGGCAATGGCGGGAATTTTTTGTGCAAAGAGAGGTCAGAGCCGAAGGGACACACGTTATGACAGAAAGTCGTCCCGTATCTCTTGGGAAGGAAAACGCAAAGCGAACAGACCGGGCTCTGTTTCCTCCTGGTTGAGAAAAGAGAGGAGAAAGTAGATGGAATTAGGAGCATGAAGGGCTCCCAACGAAGAGAGCACAATAAAAACTAGCCAGGAGTGCAAAGACTTTCAGACACAGCTGTGGTGTCTAAATGTCGTCCGAAGGCGTAGGGTGGGACGTGAATGAGGGACGAAGGGCCTCGCGAGAAAAGACGCCCAATTTGGGGATCGGGCGGTTAGATATGGATTTGATTCCTCAATCAAGAAGACCACGAGCGGTCGATCATTAGCCCCGGGTGGTTATGGTGTCCCAGTTCCTGCTTGCGTTGGAATAGAGTCGAGAGAGGGGAGAGAATACATGTACCTAGTCTTACATGGAGGTGAGACGTAACTCACAATTGAATCGCGCCTCTTTGATTCCCATTCAACTTCAAGGCTTGAAGCTCCGGAGACTATTCTAAGCCTATCAATTGATTGCGATACGTCAGGAAGGAGGTGACGATGCACTTTGGTGGTCCAAAATTGCCCAAACTCATCGAACGCCTTACAAGGGATAGAAAAGGCACCAAATCAGACTGAGGGTTTGCTTGCGCCTTGCGATTGCCTTGGCTCTCCGAGCAATCACAGACCTATAACTGAAACTATGAGGCCTCCAGGCTGCACTGCCTTGTATATTTGCCTCCCGCGTGGTCGATCGTGGTTGGTCGGGCCGCGATGAGGTTTCGGTGAGCTTTGCTGCGGTCTCGCGAATGAAGGTTGCCTCGCCACACTGAAAACAGAGCCTCATTTCCCACTCAGTGGCATAATTCGATCTTCTTAAAAGCTTAGATCCCCAACGAGTATTCTAGGCTTAGAAGTTTCCGCATGCAAAGCCATCACCAAGCGATACATGAAAGCTCAGAACGCTCAACTATGTCTTGAGTCTTGACGACAACACCCAGTGATCCTTTCTATAATATCGAAAAGCCGAATCGGATGCAACGTCTCCTGGATGCAGACGGAGAAGACAGACAGCTCCATTCTCTCTGGCGCTGCTGCAGAAAGATCATGGACATACAAAGACACGCCCCACGATACAAAGACAGAGAAAGACCACGTTCCGTTCTATACGGCTTTGGCAGCTTGTGGTACGACGGCCATGTTGAACATTATTGCCGTTACTTTCAACAACAACAACCTGAGAGCCCAGATCTGCAGCCCGTCAAGAGCACCAAAAACCTTCAGCTATCTCCAACCATTCATCGAATACGAAAAGTGGTGTGAAGCAAGTCTCTTCCTGGTTGCCGTCATGACATGCCTGCATTGGAGCTGCATCTTCAGTCTCTTCAACAAACAAAAACCTCGATGGAAAACTCAACTCCTGCCGCGCATAATCGTGGTTACACTCTTCACGCTTCTCCCTCTCGCTGCCGTCACTCGGAATCCGGCAACCCTTTTTGTTCAACTTTTGCCTGTGGTTACCGACGTTTACGTCGTGGGCGCTCTTGTCACTGGCTATTTTTTCGAGAGGAGGCTGACGGTCGAGAACGCTTGTTAGGGAGCTTGGAGATTGCAGGAATTCAGGGGTGAGAGTTTGCTCTAAATCTGTACTTCTTCTTTCTTTATTTTCCAAGCTTGGGTCGTGAACTATATACACCAGTTCCTTTGTACATTTTGAGTCGGTTTGCGGTGGGGACTACTTTGTAGGAAGCAGGAGATTGTTCACTCGTTATCGAGCCTCTATATTGAGCTTCTGCTCTCACAGTCTAGCAATTGAGTGGATATTCAAGTTTAATATGTGCATGTTGAACGGCAAGTGTTTGCACGTACTGAGTAAGGGAGATGGAGTAGATAAAATTGTCTCAGTGTAATGAGCTGAAATAGATGTGTCTTTGCTACATCGACATAATATGGTGATATTACCTACAGCCGGTCTGATCAGCCTCAACTACCTACGGGGAGTTTCGACACATTTGGTGTCCGGTCTCTAAACGGCATAAGACTTATAACCGCTTGCCTGTAAATCTCGCCTGTAAATCTTGCTGTAAATCTTGCCTGTAAATCTTGCCTGTAAATCTAAACTGTCAATGTTCCTCATATCACATCTACAAAAAGCTATCAAACAATCGACGAAACTACTTTGAGCGAGCTATCAAGCTCAATCTGCTTGCTTTGTGGGGTATAATTTGTGCTTTTCACAGCTCCTGCAGTGAGCAGCCTAGTCCTTTGACCCGAAGTATGACCCGTCCCTGGACCACGACCCTCTTGAGCTTCTTATCAGGTTCACCACTACACCTTGTCTTTTCTTTCGATGGGGTTCACCCTCTGGCAACTTAGGGCCTTGCAGTAACCTGGGCTGATCGCCGCTTGAGCCGCTGATACAAGTCCTTACTCACGCTGCAGTTGCAAGCTCGGGAACATGATCTAATCGAGGCAATGCCACTCGTATATCAAGCACGCAGGCACTCTCACCGTCGACAGTAAAGCGAACAGTATTCCATTCATATATGTACACGGACGATGTGAATATTCTCATCCCAGATTCCAACGATCCCCAACCGAATGCCCCTTATCCAGCACACAAGAAAGCAATCGGGAATGCCACACATACTCCTATAAAACGCCAATATGCTCCTCACCACATTTCCCCCCCTTTCCATGATGCGTATAATGTGAGACAAAGGAAATAATCGTGGAGTAAACCTGTGGGGCTATTTTCCCACAGGGTCTGCTCGCCCGCGAGGGTAAGCAGGTGACGGGCTAACCTGGGTGAGCGATGGACAGACGAAGGCGTGTAAAAGGAAGAGACGGTTAATGAGACGACGGTTGACCGAAAGAATAAGGCAACACAACTATAAAAAGTGCTGTTAGGGGAAAAGATGGGTATCATTGACATAAGGCCGCTTGGTCAGCGTCGTCCATCGGCACGGCTCTTCCAGGAGGGCAATGGCGCTAGAATCACATCTATTTGATGCTTCCTCCAATGCCGACTGAGATGCAACATCTTACTCTTGGTCGTCCTCGTCGTCCTCGTCATCAATCTCGTCGTCTTCATCGTTCTCGCTCGATCCATCCGACTCAAGCTCATATCCAGGACATCTCTGCACAAGGCCCTGGTAGTAAGCTACCAGAATTTCTGGGTTCGGCACGATTCTCCAATCGACCCGGTAGAGGAACTCGAGCTCGAGGAGCCGTAGCTCAGCCACACGCACACCACCCACTCGTGCGTAGGTGGTGTTGTTCCAAAAGGAGTCGGAAAGGCCTTTTGCGGCAACAGTGGCAGCAGTGATGAGGAATCGGTGGACGGTGAGGGTGTTGATGGTAAACTCGGGGTACAGAGCGCAGAGCCTATCGATGTAGTAGACCATAGCCAGGAGAAGGGGTGGTATGAGGGTGGCATGTCGAGCCAGGCGATGGAGATAGTCCCTAACCGAGATACCGGGAGGGGTCCTGTTACGGAGCCGGGTCAGTCATGGCAAGGCAAAGCCGATGGAAATCTGAAATTGCAAGCTTACCTAGAGTGAAACCGCGTCAGGCCACCGCTCGATATGCGAATTGCGTCGTTAGTGGCAATCAGCTCTCCCAGCATGTGCGCGATGAGCTCGACCATGTGCTCAACCGGACAGTGCTCGTATTTCTGAGGCAAGATAATGGGAGGTCGTTCATCAGGCTTGGCTCGTTTGGCTGTCTGCTGGGCCGCAGCCTGCTGAGACGCGGCCGGCTGAGGGGCGGCCGAGGCCGGAGCCGCTGTCGGGGCCGCTGAAGAAGCGTCCGGAGTGGCTGAGGCAGCGGCGAGTCGACGCTTGTTGGGCGAGAGGGCGTTGTACAGCTGGGCTTGAGCAGGCGAGTGCCGGCCGGGGTGCTGCGTCTCGCCGCTGACGCCCATGTTCGTCGTCGTGGTCACGGTCATCTTGGTAGTCGTCGTCGTAGGCAGCGTAGCGGGAGACGGAGACGTGGAGATCGAGGCGCGGGAGGGAGTGCGGGTATCGCTATGAGCGGCCCCGGTGCGGCGAGAACGACCAGGAGAGAGGGCCGACGAGGAGGCCGTGGCAGAGGCTGTCGTCGTCGACTGCGAGGAGAGGCGACGCACATACGCCGGCTTGGGGCTCACGGACGGCAGCTGGGACGGTTGAGAGGTGACGGAGTCCTGCGAGGATCGCGAGGCATTGTGGAAGCTGGAGGGGGAGGCGCTGGAGGGGGAGAGAATGGGGGATGTCTTCAACATGGTCTCCTGCGGCGCATCATCGGAGCGCGAGCCTCTCGATTCCCTGGTCGGTGTGCTTTGATCCCCTTTCCCCTGTTATCGTGTTCGTTCGGTTGATTTCGCTTTGGGCGGCCGAGTCAGACGAGGACAGGACACAGAGGGCCAATTGTTGGGGGCAGAAGGAAGACTGGAGGAAGGAAGAAGACGCCGGCTGGATATCGAGTGGTATCGAGTGGCATCAACCGGCCATGAGTCGTCCTAGATCGGAACAGCCGGCGGTAGGCGGCCGAGCACCGCTGCTGGCGATGCAGGTGAGACAAAGCCCAAGAAACGTGGAACAAGCAGATCTTGTCGTGACTCTGGAGCGAACCCGAAACGCTCACCGAGCCCAGATCGGCACCTCGAGCTAGAAAAGCTGACGGTGGGAATAATCGAGGTCTAAAATGGTTCAAGGATTCAATCGGCGGGACGGACGCGAACCAGCACGACCGAGGCGGATTAGCGGCGTTTTTTCTTCCCGGGTCTTTGTCAATTTTTCTGCAGCCAATTTTTTGGGGGCGACGGAGATGCGGCACTGGAGATGTATCTGTACTTTGAGTTATAGGTGGGGGATATGAGATGCTGCTGCCATGCAGACTGTAAGGCGTGATTCATCTCCTACAGGTTACTGTATATGGGTCAATCAAGGCTAGCTTGTCTATATGTATACTCTCTGCGGGCTGACTTGATGCTCTGATTTGACTGGACACATGAATATTATCGTGGACAGCCAAGAGTTGAGGCAACCTGAAGGACTCTCAGCAAAAGTGGCTAGCAATGAGGTGCTACTCCCGGCTCCTCTCAAGCAGCAGTGAGACGGAGCCGCATCACCAGGCAGCTGCAGATTCGCCGAGACCTAGCAGAAAGTCTCCGGTACCGGTAATCGCAGCAGTCAAGGCCCTGCTCGGGTTGGGGGCTGCAGAGACAGGACACAGGAGTGCAATATATGCAATTCTTCGGATGGCGCAGGACGTGGCTGATCCGCCAAGCTGGAAGGATGGAATCAAAGGAAGGAGAGCGAGAGAACAGATGAGAGAGCAATGTGATACAACCTTCCTCTTTTTTTTCTCTCTTTTTTCATCACCTCTTTTCCATTAGGAACAATTTGTCTATCAGGATTGAGTAAAGGTAAGGTACCTGAAGTGTTGCTGGCTTATCCCGGCCTAGAGTCTTCAAAGTACAAGTACCCGCACCGCGTGCTATAAGTGGAGATAGGGCGCAAAAAGAGAGATGAAGAGAAACAAAAAGAGGCCGTCAGTCATCAACCGCCTTCCGGAAATAGCTGGAGATCTTTCTGCCCTGTGTCGCTTGCTGGACCGATAGAGCGATCGACATGCCCTGGAACAACATGCCCTTACGGCAGTACAAGCAGCACCTACAGCTTCGACAGGAACGCGATTCTGCTCGTTTTGACGTTATTTTTCTCCCCTTTTGACCGTCTCTACGACGCCTGTTCTTTGTGACTCATGTCCATGCTTGTACTGTAGAGTCCGCTTCCTATAAAGGCGGCCCCGTCTCATCACAAGTGGACTCTCATCACAATGGCAGACATCTCCAGGCGGAGCTCCATCATCACCACTATACCCCAGACCGAACCCCAGACCACGCCAGCGAAGAAAAGGGAAAGGCTCGCCGATGGAATGGAAACACAGTGATGACATGTCATTGTTTGCTTGGCCCTGACGCTGGGCCGTTGTGCAATGAGCACCTGTATCTGCCGGCTCGTGGCTCAACGAAGCTCGGTGATTCGCTCGTGGCCTAGGTACGTGGCCCAGATAGGCATGCGGCAGCTGCTCCGTTATCATTTGTGGTGCAATTACACAGAATTACACAGAATAGGTAGGTTCTCTTTAGACGCAGCAAATTGTTACTAGATCAAGGCCATGACCCAGGCACACAATAATATCCAAGGTATCGGCCTCGTGCATAAACAGTACGTTACTCCTTTGCTCCTATGCTGTGACATACCTTACTTGATGACGTGCCGGTCAGAGGCTGCTGCATGCGATACTCGCTGAAGTACAACAACCCTAGCAATGTCTCGGGTACCTTGTCTGCCGAATAAGAGCCTCTCAATTTATCGAGGGACATCAAACCAGAGCAGGCAGAAAGTCGACCTGTAGGTGCCAGCAGAGAAGATGCTCCATCTCATCACCCCAGGCTTCTAGAAGCATTTAACCCCCATTGTTTCCCATCCATTGAGTGGCCAGGATCGATTTCAGCTTAGCGGACTGCTCTTCATCTTAGCGTGGAGGCTTTAAAGCAGGACTGGGTTCTGCTTATTAAGACGGGGTTGAACTCTAGTGAAGAGTCTGGGTAAGCTCCAGGAATTGTCTATCTTGGTCAAGCAATTGTCGCATCATCGAGAACTACTGTGATTGAAACTCTCGATAGTGTATATGTGGCCCAATTCTTTATGCTACTGGTCAAGATATTTTCTCAATCATCTACACCTTCAATCACACCACTGGCGTAATACCTAGTAGTATCGCTCTTACAGCCTTGTATGTACCTCCGTATAAACCCCAGAGATCCGATAAGATAAGGCCATGCACGTGCCACGACGTCGGACTTGCTTTGGCGTGACATCTCGTCAGACGGCAAAGGCAACGCTGATGCTTTGACCTGCTATTCCATGAATTGCCCGTGAATTGATATCGCAGACTTGCTTACGCCGGTGCCTCTATTGCTATCGTCCATTCTCTGCCCTGTTGCACGAGCTGCCCGCCTCTCGCGCATTGCCCACGCCGCCGTTGCTCAGGCCATTGCTTTGCTTCCGGTGGCGCATAGAAGCTTGTGCTGCCTCACGAGGCTCCGTCTTCAGCGCCCTCAGCCGCATCCGTCGGAGCTTACTCCCACTTCATCCGTGCTTTCGACTGCCTCGGTTGTTGCCAGAGCGAGTAATTATCCATGATCAGCTGAGAAACCGAAATATAGCAAGCCGATTCGACTTGATTCAATCCTACTATTGCACAACCGAGGCGATACCCCGGCACTTGCTCTTTCGACTCTCTCCGCCATATTCCATCATACCCCTGTGCTGCTTGCTCAGCACTCTTTTCGCCATGGCGCGCCCCCAGTCCTCACCGATCCTGTCGCAGCTACGGAATGCCACAACATGCCCCGAGCAGTCGGCAGCTCTGCAAGCTCTCAAGAACGAAATCGTTGGGCACCACCAGAAGAAGGAGACGTGGGCCAGCTTAGGCGTACTGGAACCCGTCGTCAAGACTCTGACGTCGGCCCGGCCTACAGCCAAGGCGAATACTACAAATAAGGATGCCAGGCCACAGCCTTCCGAGCGCCGGGCGCTTTCAGACGAAGACAAGGTCAGGCTACAAGCCTTGCAGATCATCACGAGCTTTGCCAAGGGTATGTGTACTAAACACCGTTGCTTTGACCTGTGCCGGATGTTCTAAGGCTACCAGCTCGCTTCATCAAGCGTTGTCCCAGACAGATGCTGACTCTTCAACTACCAATGCAGGAGGTCCTCCTTTTCTACCACCCATCCACTCCTCCCGAGCGCTCCCTGCGATCCTTGCTTGTACATCTCCCAGTGCCAATGCGCCTCAAATCGTCGTTGCCGCTCTCAAGGCCCTCACCAGCATTGCAGATGCCGCAGCTCTGGCACCGCCGTCGTCCCCTCTGGATGTCCCGGCTCTTGCTGACACCATCTTCACGTCGCCGTATCACCTCGAGTCCTTGTGCCTTATTCTTGCTACGACGTCATCGAATCACATGCAGCAGACCCAGGTGGAGCTAGCTGCCAGCTTGATATCTCGCATCTGCAGGGAGGAGCGGCACCAACAGGCTCTGGTCAACTCTGGCGTTTTGGATATGCTCGCGTCGCGCTTGGCCAGCTTGGCCGTCAGCCAGGGCCATGTTGTACCGGGGGCCGAGGCGCAAGCCTACAGCGACGGCTTATACGAAGCCTTTCCCAAGGAAGCTCCGCAAGGAACCCAGATCGGCCCCGTCCTCGGAGCCATAGCGGCCATACTTGGAGACTCGAAATACAGAGCAATTCGACTGATCAACTCCCCAGCCATTCTCGCCGTCTTTCCAAACATTGCATTCGAGACCAACGGTGCGGGCGGCTCTCAACTACAGACCCAGACGGCTATGGACCATCTACTGCCCGTTCCCTTCTCCGCCGCTCCCAACCCTCCCCAGTCCCGTCACACATCTTCCGTCAACACCCCCGACTGCGGTGAATCACGGACTCCAAGTCAGACACCGGGGCCCAGATTCGTCTCTCCCACTGCCCTGGAAGCGAGCCTGGAAAACGGCTCATCCGAGGATGTCGAGAGCCCTTTCATCCCCTGGCTGATACTGCAGACCAGGTCCTTGACCGGCTACGGGAGACTCATGGCAGCCACCATCGTCACTTCACTCTACAAGGCAGGTCTAGGGGTCAAGGAGGGGAGGGAAAACAGCCTTGGCATGCTCATCGTGCCCATCCTCCTTGACTTGATTGCCAAGAACGACAAGGATGACACTGAGTCGCAGAGCTCATTCGATGAGACCCAGCATCTCATCCTAGAGAGGGCACCGGCTACATTGGCCCGCCTCATCACTGACAGCGAACGCCTCCAGAAGGCTGCATACGACTGTGGTGCCGTCAAGACGTTGACCAAGCTCCTAAGACGCGCCTACCGCTCCGTGTCCATCCCAGAGGCAGCCAAGTATTGGTCCCCGCAGCCTGATACGGATATGGATGTGGAAGGCCCCTCCAGCTCGACACGACTAGGCGAGGCCGGCCAAGACCCCGTGCTTTCTCATCGTGTGCGGCTCAGGGAGTCAACGCTTAAAGCTATTGGCGCCGTTGCTTCCGGAAAGGAAGATTATAGGAAAGCCCTGGTGGATGAAGACTTCATCCCTTATGTGATGGAGTCTCTGAATGAGTATCCCAAGCGGCCTAGGCAGATTAAGGATCGACTCAAGGACAAGCCTACTCCGGAATCTGAAGCGCAGCCCAGCGTCTCATCGGCATATGGTGCCAACCCCCTGTCCGTCATTGTTGCGGCCTGCCACGTTATCAGGATGCTTTCGCGATCCATTAGCATACTGCGGACGACTTTGGTTGACCACTCCGTTGCCATGCCCATATTCAAGTTCCTGAAGCATCCGGATGTCGATGTCCAGGTTGCGGCCACGGCTGCTATCTGTAACCTGGTCTTGGAGGCCAGTCCAGTTCGTGAGGTTTGTCAACTGCCCCCTAAAGCCTCATCTCCTAATTCTTCCTGCATTATTCACCATCCTTTTGTCACTACTGGACGATATCACGGAGGCGAATCTAAGCTAACAGTTATAGCTCCTGGCTGAAAACGGCGTCATGAAGATCCTCTGTGAGCACGCTCACTCTGAGAACCCTGCCCTGCGGCTCAATGCTCTGTGGGCGCTCAAGCATTTTGTCATAGCCGTCAGCCCCGACGTCAAGCGATCATGCTTGGAACTGCTCGATCCTGAGTGGCTAGTGCAGGTCATTCACGACGATGGTCAAGAGGCTGCTGCGTATAGCTCGCAGGCCATGCAGTCGCTGGGCGACGACGACGAGGAGATGGATGGCTCCCCATCCGAGGAACAGGTGCGGTGGATGTTTGCGGCAAATGGCAGCCTGCAAAAGCTGGATGCTTCAAGGTCGACCAAGCTGCGTCAAGCAGAAGACAAGCTGGCAAGCATACGCGAATCCGAACTCAACTCGTCTAGGAGGTCCCGAAGCGACGACATTGCTATCCAAGAACAAGGACTGGAGCTCATTCGAAACCTGGTGGGCCTCGGAGTGGGTGCCTCGGCAGAGTCGCCGTATGATACCACTGAGATGATTGACTACCTCTTCAGCACTATCGGGCAAGAGCGCCTCTTTGACATCCTGGCCTCAAAACTGCGAGCCAGAGTGCTGCATCCTTTCTCTCGACGAACCCCGACGCCAGGCCAGGAGACCAGGCTCATCCATCCGCATGCCAAAATCATCATTCCAGTTATCTATATCCTCGTCCATATAGCTGCCAGCACGCACCAGCACCGACAGCTCGTCATAGCGCAGACAGACTTGCTCAGGCTGGTATATCAGCAGATCAGCAACAGGGACAAGGAGGTCCGCGTTGCCGTCTGTCACCTCATCATCAATCTTACGGGTCAGGATGACGAGGGTGAGGGACAGGCCTGGTCGTTGAGGGCAACAGAGCTGAAGAAGCTGGGATTCTACAACCGGATGGAGCATCTGAAGCACAATGACAAGGATCTCGACGTGAGGGAGCGAGCCAGGACTGCGGTCTACCAGCTGGAGAGGGCAATTGCGTTCTAGGAGCGTTACCCTGGGCGTCTCCCCACATATGCGCGCTCATTCGATCCCAGTGAGAGCTTTGATGGCGTGCGTAAATTCAAAAGCGAGAGCGGCATTGAGTCCGAGAAGAGCGATGACAGCTGGTGGGAGAAGTATATGTGCTCTGATGAGGTGGGAGGTCACATTCGTGCTGGGACCAGCTGAGGACCGGCCGGCAGGTTGAGTTTTTCATGCTCTTCCGCCACTACTAGGGGTTTGCGAGAGGGCGCGGCGATGGACGCGGCATTGCGAATACTGTACAGATTCAAAATATTGGTTACGACAGCGGGCTTGTTCCTCTTTTTGGTTGTTCTAGGGGGCGGTATCATTTTTTAACGGGAGGGCTTGGGTGGTTAGAATGGGGGTTGGTGGGTATTTGCTATGATGGCCGAGCGCAATTTTTCGAGTATCGAATATGATTTATACGATTTGAAAGTATTCTTATATCTTGGACGTTTGACAGATGTCGTTGTTGCGTGGAAAGATGGTGGGACGATGGCGGATGAGTTGGGGGCATATGGACTCGGACTTTTACTTGAGCATGGCATGGCCCTTGATACGTGCTGGGCGATTTGAAGGACCGAGATGTAAGTCATCAAGAGCGAACATCCAGGCCTTCAGTATTCCCCTTTCCGAGCTTAGAACAATTTGCTTTCGTATACTCGAGGTATTTGTCACGATACCCTGCATCCAAGTTCATTCCAAATCTTCTTCGCCAAACTACCCTTGAATACCACGCACATTCTACATGACAAATGGGGGTTGCCTTTCGCTTCTGCTCTCCAATATCCTGTTAGATTGATAGCGTTAAATTGACGTTTGGCGGTTCTGCATGCACTCCATCACCCGTCACATCGTTTCCGCGCGCCGTTTCATCACCAACACGCACAAAAAGTCCAACGAAAACGTTTATGTATTTCGTACACAGGAGGAAGGGGATTTCTTCGGAACCTGCTCCGCGCTATGTGTTCCTTGTTAAAACCCGGGATTGGGATCATATGGATATACCACTAAAAGGTAAGTGCATGATTCAAAACTACCTGTATGTGACGTTAATGTTTGCTTGCCGAGTTTCTTGGGAGGTTTGTGTGTCTTGCCTGGGCAGGTTTCATGGGTTAGTTTTCCGGATGCAGGGAGCGTCCACTTGTCTTCTTCCTAAAATTGGGATTTTGTATCAGGGGGGGCGCGATCCTTTGTGTTGCCTAGATGGAAGTTTTTCGTTGAATATGCATGGCTGCTTCTTCTTGTTCCGAGAGGTGAAGCATAATGAAGCTCGACGATGTATCAGAGGAATTTCACCTAGGGAGTCCATTCTCGATGCCATGACGGACGATTATCTCTTCTGTCAAAAAACACCTGTTGAGCAGTGCCAGGTCCAGCACATGAGTAATATGAAACCAAACTCTCCAACGGAAGAAACAAGATGTCTCACAAATCTGAGTTGATACTGGGAGATCACGCCATCGTTTTGGACGAAAGGGGTTTGCGCAATGTCCAACAACGTCTACCAGGTTATGTTCTTTGCATACATACAGTACTTCTGAGAAGGAGGTCAAACGCGTGTTTCTTCCGTTTTGCTGCCCCCATTTCCCCGTCTAGTAGGAGAGAGAGCAACTACCATGTGCCGAATGAATATGAAAATGCAAATCCATATGAAATCACCCCATGAATCAGAGAAGTTGCCTTGATGATGATGTCCGTCTTAATGCTCATCAGTCCGAATCCAGCACCAACGCCCCAACTTCAACAAACCTCACACTGGACAAGATCCCGCGCCGCCAATTCGTTTACATGAGATGGAATCTAATCACTCTTTTGCGCCTAAAAGGCTCAAAGATGATGCCGATCACAAATGGGGTGGTTTAAGCAACGTCCCGAGCTTTTAACTGTTGCGTACCCCGACGAGACACTTCGACGGCCAACGTGAATCTCCAAGATTACAGAGGTACTACATGTACTCAAGCACATGCACATGGGCTTTCAGAGCCGCAGTACACGATAATAAGTCTCACCTGCAGCACGGCACAGCACAGATCAGGTACCCACGAAAAAAGAAAAGAAAGTACCTAGGGCAAACGTTCCATCATCATCATCGTCATCGCCGATTCCAACGTAGGGCTACCCAAGACGCAAAAAGAAAGCAGCGGTCAGACAAACACACACACAACAGCGCTTGGCGAAAAAAAGAAAAGACACATAAGGTAGAGAGAGGCGAGGAGGAGGGAGTGTCCTTTTCTTTTGCGTTGCCCGGATTCGCCTGCGTCCCATGCCCAGAGACAAACGGCAGGGAGAAGAAGCGCAAGCAGCAGAAGCAGAAGCAGAACAAGGGGGGAGGGTGTGTTGTGTGTGTGTGGCCAACCCGGGTTTTCTTGAACATGCTCACTCTGATCGAATCCAATACTAGTAGTACTATCACCTGTCACGTTTGCCTTGATGAAGCAAAGTCGAGATTCCCGATAATGGGCCTGTGGAGTCACGAAGCACGAAGCACAGAGGCTGGTGTTTGTGCGACCCCGTATGCTTCCTGGTGGTGAACAACATGTACAGAGAGCGTGGACTAAGGCAGCATCATGTTGTACCAGCCCGGCTGTTCTGACCTACTTGCTCTCTCTCTCCTATCTCTCTTTGCCGCTTGCCTGTCCCATGATCCCGACGAAAGGGAGAAGATGACATGGTACGAGTACGAGGGGCGTGTTGTGCCATGCATTGTCTCAGGCCGCAAGTCACCCAAACAGTCTCTCGCGGCTCGATTCTGGCGTCTTCTGGGGGGAACGCGGCTACGGGTATGTGAACCGTGGTCCTTTCAGCCATCTCCCAAGGCACAATTCATCCAGCTGCGAGAACCGAAAGTGCCACCGATGGGCGCTTCAGGCCCCAGCCCATGTGCATCTCGTGAGCGGTGTTTTGCCAGAATGGTTGAAACAGAATAGAACTGCACCTTGGCGGTGACACATTGGCGCAGCCTCTCGATCCGCAAGCCACCAAGAGGTGGGCAATGAAGCATCTTCTTAGACAACCCCGTCGGTATCAAAAATAGGATGAAGTGCTTCTCTAATCAGTTTGGCGTTCTTGGGGGGAACCAACAGGGCCGAAGTGAAGCCAGCCACCGCTTCTTGACGCCGCGGCCGCGCCAGGCTCCGTAATGACAAGGCCAAATATCAACTTGTATCTTGTCTCTCAACGGACGCCACGCCTTTTGTCTGAGACATGCATGCTGCAAGTCCTCGTAGTAATACTACTAGTACTAACGTGCAAATTCCCTTGCTGGGCGCCGTTTTGTTAGCGCTCTCTCAGCCGCTGCCCGAACTTCTCTCCACGTGGACGAGCGCAGTGGCCGAGGGCGGCTGCTAGTAGTTGAAGCTTTCCATCTTGCTCCTTGCTCGGGTTCGACTGTGATGTGTTGGGGTTGAGAAGGGCGATGTCCGGGGGCGATACCCGAGCTGAGTTGTTAGAGTTGCGGCTAAGACAAGGACAGTTGGGATGAGGTTCTTCTAGAGGGAGTTTAGCAAGATCTGCAGTTGATTCTTGGTGGTTGAGATGCTGCTGCTGCTGCTGCTCTAGCTTGTTGTGGCGGGAAAGGGGGCGTGTGGTTGGTTTCTGTGGGATGGATGGAGGCGTGATGCGTCGAATGGGCAGATCCGTACTGACAGACAGTATTTGGATTTAGCACGTCGGGATCGACACGGTATAGATCCCTTGACGTGGATGCTTTTCCTCGTATCGAGCTTGATCTGCCGCTGTCTTTTGATAGAAGAGTGGGTGCGGAGAGTTGGGAAGAGGCAAGACATGCCCCATGTTCGAGATGATGCTACGGATATGATCATCGTGCAGTTCTCGTGATGATGCCTGAAGGGGAAGCAATCAGCGCTTTGTGCTCAACAGCATACGAAATCACCTCTCAAAGCTTATGCAAGGTCTCTCTGCAATAGTCCAAGCAACCAAGCTACCAAAAGATGGCATCAAACAGACACGATACCAAGTAGAAAGCAGCTGGCCTCGGTGAGACCGCTAGCGCTGGTCGTGAGAGAGTCCTTTCTGCTCGCACCCTCTTGCATCTCCAGGTCTGAAGCTCCATACATGGCATTGTCCACCTCTCATCTCGGTCAAATTATGTACTCGTGCCTTTTAGACCTTTCGAGCCGGCGACTTTGATGATGTGATGTGTGCCAGCGACCAACAGCAACACGCCCCCAAGGGCAGAGCTTTGGGCACATACAGTACCAAGCAACATACCCAAAAGTTCTCCATCATCGGCCAGGGCGCAAAGCGTGCGACAAAACCATCGTGCCACTCCCACAAAGATCCCCCCCAGCCTCTTACCCTAAGTACCTTATCAAGCTTGTCCAGATAATGATGTAGACCCAGAGCTTCCACCAACAGCACTTTCTCTCGACAGCCGTCATTGTATGTTTTTCTTGGTTACCGGCGAACTGGTCACCGGATCGCTGCCTTTTTCATTCTCATTCCCCAATATTTGCCCATCAAAACCCACATACAGGCCAAGTGTACCATCACGCCGGGTGGCGAGAAGGGGGGTGCGGGAAACGTAGAGCTGGGACTTTGGGCTGTGGCAAGCCGTACGCGCTTTGGCTGCTTTGCTGTTTGCCGGAATGCATTCTGCGAGCACAAATGGGTTGAGAAGGAAAACGAGTTCCGTGGCCTTGGTATCGACGACAGCCGGTTACCCGCTCCCTTCTTTGGATAATGGACCTTGGGCTTGGGACTTGATGTTATGGGGGAGACAGCGCCATGTCTGTGGTAACGGAATGATGGGTAAGTGAGGGTGGCTGCAGCCTACCTACCTAGGTGCCTTAGACGCTTGGGTTCCCGTCTGGCATTCTCTATTGTCTGAGATTGCTGCGAAAGCATGTGGTTCTCTTGTCATTGGCTTGGGTGTCTGGTCTGACTAAAAGTGAGTCCTGGAAAGAGGCGCACTTTCAACTCAAGATACGCCAGTCAAAGACGGAAGATTGCTCGGATGAGCCCAGATTCTCCATCGCCTAAGCCGCGTGCACATGGCATCAGATATTATTGAGCTCGCTGTTCCTTGCAGTAGTCGCTTACCACCTATGCTTCCTACGTTCTCCGAGCCGTTGAGAAAACTGCTCGCACAGGCTTCATGGGACAACGGCCATGGACATCAGACAGGGCCGCTCTGTGAACAAGCCCATTTGCTCTTGGTTTGTTTCATCCACCCAAAGGCCGGCTCTCTATCAAACGCACGTCCAAAACTCGGGCAGATCACGGGCATGTGGGCGTGGCATGGGCACGGGCAAAGTGGAAGAAGTGAGAGCGAGAACGAAGGAAGGGTGTTTTTTTTGTCTTGTGGTCCAGGGTCCGGGGGCCACGGTTCTCTCAGCCGGGACGGCGCTGATTGGCTTCGAGGAGCGGCATTCCAGCAGAGAGGGGGGTAGGTAGTCCTGTTTAATGTGTGTACATACATACTCGTACGAGTATGGATGGGGGCAGGTATCGGTGTCAGTATCAAGCATGCACACATGGACGTACAATATCTGTACGGGCTACACGTCGGATGGGACAGCACGCAAATCTCGCGAGAAAATGGGTTGAAATGATGCTTTGGCCAACGCACTCCATCGGGCTGCTGACTCTCTATCAATCCACGCTGGCAACGCAGGGCAAGGGCTCTATATCAGGAGCGCAATTTGTCGCTGTTCTGGGAGAGGTAAGGTACTAGTATCCAGGAGAGGGTCATGGGAAGAAACAAGAAAGCTCTTCTTTCTCTTGTCTCTGCTTTGCATCCGCCAAAAGTCTCCGAGACGGGGAGATGTGAGACAATGACGCTGCTCCGGCGCTGCAGCCTTCCGGTCTGAGCACAGGGTACAAGCTTGACGTGCAAAGACCGGCGGTACTCGAGATATTGCCCTTCTTCGTCCTTGATGCCTACGTCAGTAGCAGTTTGAAGCCATAGGGTTCTACTACCTTACCAAGTAAGTAGCGAAAGATCTTCTCGAGTATCAAGGACTCGCTGTTGTTGTTCCTTATCAAAGGAACAATTCATATGGTGGTAGGTCCTTCGTGCACAAACATGCTTGTACTGCCCAACAACCAAGGATGACCATCTCTCCCTTGCCTCGCCTCACCCGTACAGTACGATACCCTTGTAGGTACCTGACGTGCATGTGCATCCCGAGTCTCGACAGAAAATGGCACGTCAGAATGCTCCGGCAACAAGGCTGATGCCTGCCACCCCGACTCTTCAAGTCCGCAGAGTTGCATTGCCCGTGCTGTGCATACTCCTTGTCGTAACACTGCAAGTCCTCCTTTTTGAAACGTCGAGGAACCCCGGACCGTGGGTGCATGTTGCTTGCGGCTTGCTTTCGGAAGGGCAGTGTAAGAATAGGACGAAGATGTTGCGATGACCACCTCATTTCGGGGCAGAGCTCGCCGCTTCCCGTATACATGTATCCTAGTGCTTGTCCTTCACAGCAAGTCGAAGGCCATCATATCATTGGGAACGGCATCCGTGGACAAGGCTCACTGCCACCTCCTCCCGTTTGGATACCGTTATGCCTGTAAATACTTTGTACCTGCATGACAAGACACAAGCAGTGTTGCCTCCTCTTGTTACAGTCAAGCTGAACACGGGGAATATCATGCATTGAAACGATGCCGACTGCTATTTTCCGGATGAACATCAGCACGCCAGATCCAACTTACAGTGACAGGGGCTCCAGTTCAACCCCCCATATTCGCCAACTGCCATGACCTGACCGAGACAAAAGCTTGGACAAGTCCTGTGAGCAAAGGCGGCCGCAGCGTAGATCACACCTACTAGCAAGGGAACAACAGATGGGGATGGTTGGGGCCGTTGAGCACAAGAGCAGGTTATGATGCCACCTCACTGTACTGCCTCGAGAACACTCCAAGCAACAGTATGGCCCGTTTCGATAATGGTGTCTGGACACGCTCGTAATACAAAGCACAACCCTCGCGGTATCTCGCATCTCGTCCACCCCTGCAGGAAGGGTAGCAGCGCCAAAAAAAAGACGTCGTCAAAATCGTGCTTCTCCGGGATTTGGCCCAAAAGCAACCCACCAAAAGCCGCACATCTCTGTAACTTTGTACGACAACAAAGTACAACTCAATAGGCGTGCGGGGGAAATCTGCTGCTCTTCCTTTTATCTGGTATCTTTTTAATTTAAACGAACGTTGAACTGTCATCGTGCTTTGACCTGTGGAGCACGGTGACGGAAGACCAGGATGCAGACTTGGCCCCCCCGCCCCTTGTTTGTTTGGGGTCGCATGGCAGAAACGTGATTATGCACTGGTGGCGATGGAAACAAGATTCTTGATCATGGAATGCTTGTTTCTGCTGCAAGAGGTTCTTGTCGGGGCTTTTACAGATACATACTGTAGAATGCTGGCTTCATGTACAAGAAGCCAAACCAACAGCGCATACCCTTGTGCTGGGGAGAGCTAATGTAAGGTTGATACCTACTTGGGTAGCGATGAAGCCTGGCATGATGAAGAGACAGGTCAGGCACCGGTTTGTGTGAGATCCGGTCATGTAATACCTCAAAGCTGCCATGTGGTCGTCTTCTCCGAGCGGTTGCGCAGATCAACTTGCAGGAACTGCAAGTTGTATGTATTACTGGTCATACGTAGGTATATTGCTTGAGGCGCGCAAACCAGGTTCACTCTGAAGTACGTCCCTCATACTTGTAGATAAGGCAAGGTAATGCTCATCAAGTCCATCATACGTCCCAGGCCAAAAGCTACGTCAAGAATCGCCCCGAGCACAGCATGATCTTTGACTTGAGACGGAACAGTCGCAGGCCGTGTTCACTTAATAAACACAAAGCCAAACTGAAAAGAAAAAACGATGAGCTTGTGTCACCTGTGCTACGTATCACAAGCAGAGCCCCCGGCATCGTTGTTTAACCTGCTCCAGGCTTTTCCCCCCCAATCTAGCCCATTGCCATCACCCGTCGAGGCAACCAAAGCCCGGGACGGAATTGTTTGTGCTCCGTCGCCCTTTTCTCCCATTCGTACAGGGCACAGAGGGCGCTATTGTGTACGACGGAGTGGTAACACTAAATATTACTCCTACTTACTGGGGAAGATGAGAAGTAAAAAGACATGGATGGCAGCGGTCGTGCAGCAGCAGCAGCATGGGAGGGGGCCCTGTGGTGGATGGTGTGGTGCCGTAAACGGGCTGCTGCATATGACATGTCAGGTTGCATGATCCGACACGGCAGTGCAGTGCCTTTTTCTCTCTCTTTCGCATGGGAGCCGAGTTTGTGTGTGTGTGTGTGTGTACAAGTATGATGTGTGTGTCTTTGAGTTCTTCTCATTGGTGATGCCAAAGCCGTCTTCAATGTCAACTCATGAGTTATGTGCGACAGTCTTTTGGTCTCGTTCATACATTTCGGCCTCATACTAAGGAGGAGAAGAGTTGCAATATCACAAGCGGGAAACAAACAGAAAGGAGGAACAAATCTCGCAACCCGAGAGCGAAGCACATCCGGAATACTAGCGCGCAACAGCAAGCTAAAATAGTAGAGGAGGCGTGTCCTGCGCGATCTCACCTCTTTACTCGTAAGGGACTAGCAGCCCACGAGATGCCAAAGATACGAGTGGGCAAATCACTTTGGCGGGCGGCTCGCAGATGACAAGGGAAAGAAAAAGCGACCAAATTAACCCTCGTTTATGGAGAAAAAAGGCAACGGGGACGGGAAACCCATGTGTGTGTCAAGAGAATAAAGAGCGGACGTGGGGCCGAGCCAGGCTGATGACGAGGGGGGGGAAAAGAGCAAATTCTGGGCAAATGATGAGAATGAAGCCAGCAGGGAAGATCCATGACGGGCCGGCGTCGAGCCGGGTGGGCATCAAGGCTTGTCTAGCTTGAAGGATGGAGGAAGATCTAGTGCTAGAACTTGTGTTAGTGACGGCGCCAAAAACAGTGGTGGAAGCTTCTTTTTCTCCTGATGGGACTGCAGCATCTCAGATTTGCAAGATTCTGTGGACGAGCGACAGCCGGTCAGCACCAAAAGCCAGACAATAAAAGAACAATACAGCCATCTGCTAAAATAGTAGATGCATCTCTGCTGCAGCTCTCGCCGAGATAGGGCAGCCGTGGCGCATCACAGAGGGGGTGGGAGGGGGGAACCAATCTTGCGTGTTTCTCTTTTTTTTCCTGAGGACTGCAGCGCTAGACCTGAGACGCAGGCAGACGGGATGATGATGGATGATGCTGGGATTGGGTGCAGCAGCCGGGGAGGGGGGTCCCCTTGTCACCTTGCACGCACGAGGCGCTGGGGACGGGACAAGAAGACGCAGACGCGGAACCAGAAGAGGGAGAATGAAGCGTGGCAGGGCTGGGGATCCGATGCGGATGCTCTTCATCGTTGTGGTGTTTGTGCATACGATGTTGCATCACAGCGCCGGGCTGCTGTGGCCGTCGACTCGTTGCCCTCTCTCACTGCTCGGATGACTGCTGGGTCAAATGGGGGCGCGGTTCCATCGACACACCATCGGAAGCGAGTGAGCAGCACGTCCCAGGGCTGCGAGAGGTGCTGCTTCTCCGGGGCATTCGCTGTTTGGTTACCGGCAAGGGATGGCATGGGACGGAACAGGCCTGCATGCCCACGTCCAGAGGGAATCAATCCAGACCCTCCTCCCCTTTGCCTGTCAGCTCCAACCAGTCTGCGTCCGTAGATTATCATCTGCCAGTCAAGAAAAGAGGCCCAGCACACCCACAGACAGCCAGCACACACTTGTATCACACGATAACCCGGTGCTCGAGCGCGACGAAAGAAAACAAGAAGAGCAAAGCAGAGGCGATTCTGCTGCTTCTTGGGCCGCCTGGTCCGCTCCTGGTATCACCGATTTCACCGATTTGCCTTGTGCCGTGCCGCAGTGCATCCCCAAAAAAGGACCCTGGGAAGAGCAGGTCGAGACAAGTAATGATCGGTACGTACCTTAGAAGCGGGTGGGCAAAGTGCCCGTGATTGATTGATTGACTTGATTGATTGCGCCCGTGCCTTGGCGACGCTAGACCCCACCCGTGCAATATGGGAAGAGAGAGAGAGAGGGCCAAAATGAATGGATTTGATTGAAGCAGAGCTCGACTTTTGTGGCGCACACCCCGGCTCCATGGCCCAGGTTCTCGTCGCCAAGGGACGCGAGGTACCAGGTGCGGTGCCGGGACGGGCTGGGGTCGTGCGCGTATCTCTTGTACGGGGCGGTACCTGCGCTTTCGGTGCACTGTGCGAAGTACCAAGAGGGACTGTCGGCGGTACTTTGGATGGGCAGCCGAGACGAAGGGAAGAAGACCAGGCTGGCTTGGAGCAATCTGTGTTAATACCCAAGGCATGTAGGTACCTAGGCAATAGCGGCTTGCTGGGCCTTCGGACCCGAGGGAGACGAAATGGACTCAGCTGAGCCCATGCAGGATCGCAGCAGAGCAGCCGGTCATGCGCCACTGCGCAAACGATGGCTATCGGCAGCAAAGCCATTGACGAGAAGGGCCGTCGTTTGAATGAAGTCGGACGAAGCCGCCATCTGCTGAGGACACTACCTTACAGCATGGCTGCTGCTAGAGACCTGCCACCTTGGGTACCGTACTCGAGATCCGTACCCGTGCCGGCTCTGCAGACTGTGTGCCAGACGGTGGACGCGCCGGGAGTTGAACGGGGGCGCTGCGAGGGAATGCGATCCCATTCGCTGACTTTGTGCGCCCGAGTGCGACGTTGCTCTTCGGTACTGTATCTGGATACTTCGCGCCTCATGTCAGAACGATTACGACAACGACGACGACGACGGCTACTGAACGCCGTGCCTGCTACGATCATCAGCTACCACCTTAATAATGGCACGAGAACGTCTGCTAAGGCACTTGCAAGGCAAGGGAAACTTGTGCCACCGCACAGAGAGTGCAGAAGCCGACGTGTACCTGCACCTCTTGAGGTGCGTGTGCCCCCCCCAAGCCCCCAAGCCCAGTGTGACCGGCCAGTGTCTTTCTCCTCCCTTTTTCTCTGCTTGCCAGCAATTGAGCGCTTCTTCTCAGCCAGGTTCATTTGCTCCGGCGTGCATGTCAAGGAAACCTGCAACCACATGGCTCATGAGATCATCCAAACCAGCCACGACCCGAGTCAGGACCTGTCAGTTGTGACAGAAAAGACCCTTGCGCAGCTTTGCACGGAGCGACAGGTTCCCAGCGCTGAGGTAGCTTTTGTATCCTTTTCGCAACAGGACCCGACAAGCAAACAACACGTCAAGGTCTGTTCGGCGAAAGGCCGTAGGCGAACCGCCCGCCTGGGTTTTGGCATTCCAGTCTCCAGTCCAGTCGGTTCTCTGCCCGCCGCCTCGGTGCAAGTCTCCTCTCGAAAGCGTGACCCGACCACTAGGTTCTCGGTACCGGCGAAAGCAAATTAGAATTCACACACATGACAAGCTTGACCTTCAATTGATGAAAGGAACCGTGAAACGGAAAATGTTTACACAAAACAGGGGCCAGAAGGATTTGCGGCCAATGCACACGAGCACAAGCACAATCACAAAGCACATGCACACAGCGCTGTCAGAGGGAAGCCCCAGCTGCTGGGAACCTGCCGAGCCAAAGGCAAACAAAGCTGCGACCGACCGTCTGGAACCCGCTGGAGAGGGAAGGGAGGGGAAGGGAGGGGAGGAGCATAATGACCGGAGCGAGACGAGCGTGGAGAAAGATTAGGGAGTCTGGAAGCCAGCCGCCACGACGCCTAGGGGGGAGAGACCCGTGGTCGCGTCCAATTGATTAATTCTGCCCAGTGCCACGACGCACGACGAGAATGTACTAACATGGACGGTGCAGTTCGATAGTCGCTCAGGGCTGCAGCCTCTCGTCATGACTGCAGTTTTCCTTGTTCTTTTGTTGTTTTCCCGTCGCTGCCCCCAAGTTCAGGTTCGTTCGCTTCCATGTGCTGGTACCGGCGTGTAGCGAACCGTGCAGTCTCACACGGAGTGAGAACCACAGAGGTACTTTCGTCCGGTAGTCTGAGGCGCTTTAGGCAGGCAGGTGTACTGTAGGTGTCGCTACAAGCTCGGTGCAGGGGTGCTCATCTCACTGGCCTCACTGAGAGCCGGAGCTGTCAGCGTGCAAAGGCGCACTGTAATCGGGTCAAGTGCGCTGGAAGGATGACCAACAAGCCCAGGATCGGTCCGGCCACGTACCAGCGAACTCGAGCTCTGTCCCAGCAGTACCAGCCCCCCGCGTACCTGCCGGCACCAGCACCGCCGTGTGACACCGCGAGGCAGCAGCACCAAGCACCCGTGGCTGCTGTACAACTGCGACAAACTCCAAGTAACTGGGCTTTGTACTGTACCGCAGACTTTCCAGTCCAGTCCTTGGCCGGCACCGCCCTTGACAAGTTGGAGCTGGGGGAAGATCCTCCTCCTCCATCCTCCTCTTCCCGAACAAACCCAACCGCCATCCTGATCCTCGTCTCTCCCCTCTTCCGCCATTCGCACGCACCCCCCCTCGCCAATCAACCCCCCTCCCCCATGCTCGCTCAAGCGACGACAGAAAAGGCGCCGTGAGAAAAAGAGGAACCCGGGCTGCAATCAGTGCACACCCCCCTTCGCGCTTCGGCCACGGCTTGCCTTGCCTCATTCGACGGGCGATGTCCTGGACATGCCAGGCTCCCTCAGCTGCGACCCGCTCCCCTTGGAACCAAATTCCCGGGGCTCTTGCTCACACCACACCAGGCAAGCAGCAAAAAGAGGGCCGCGGAGTGGCTCCAGCAAGGTGCCAGGCCAGCCGGACGCCAGCCCAGAGAAGCCCAGCAGCCAGGGCCGGGGTCAGGCCAGGACCAGGAGCAGGTCGGGGCTAATACTAGACAAGGCCAGGCAAGGCAAAGCCGCCCGGGTCTGGGTCTCCTCTTACTATCTCCACGGTCGCACATCCACCCAAGCCCAGATCTTCCCTTTCGTTCCCTCCCGCTGGTCTGGTTCTGGTTCCTCTCCTTTGCAACCCGCTTTCTCATCGACAACAACGACAGCGACACGAGCGACACCACGCTCAAGCGAACCGACTCACATCCGGGCTTCGACAGTCGAGTTGGACAACGGCCTTGTCAGTCGTCATCTACATGACCGCTCAGTTGTCGACTTTCCGCGTCCATCATCTGCCTCTGCTCGCCGTCTGGCCTGGCTTCAGCACAGGGCTCTGTTCGCCTTGACGGCTTTTACCTGCCGCAGAGTGTCTCGAATCTCGGACGCTTTCTACTTGAGATGTGAGTAGGCTACCCTCTTCCAACTTGAGCCGGTGATGCCTGTCTGGCATCTCGCTGCTCCATCACTGCCGTCTCCTCTTCGTACCGTCATGCACCGCATGCAAATGGAATCATAGTATTGACTGGAATCCAAGCAGTCTCAGCCCTTGATACCTTTTACACAATCTTATTCAACGCCTTTAACCGAACGCGGCATCATGGCGACGCCTTCTTCTGTGGCCTCGTCCAGCTCGCGGGACCAGGTCCAGCGCATCCATCGCGTGACGAGAGAGAACCGCCACCTGTGGTACCAGTTGACGGTTCTGCAGCAGCCGGAGCGAGCTCGTGCATGTGGTTCGGGCATGAAAGGTGCGTTGGGCCACTTGACGGAACGGAGTGAATTAGCAATGGCGCTTTGTAGTCCCCCTTTGCTGACTCTCTCACAGCGAACAGCGACCGACGACCTGTTGATCCGCCGCCTGTTGTCGAGCTCCGTATCATCGAGGGTCCTTCTGTCGAGGAGGGCAAGGACATTACTTTCGACTACAACGCCAACTTCTTTCTCTATGCTAGCCTTGAGCAGGCTCGCACCATTGCTCACGGCCGCGTCCAAAATGGCGCCACCAACAACCCTCCCATCCTGACCGGTGTTCCTGCATCTGGCATGGCATACCTCGATCGACCAACTGAGGCTGGCTACTTCATCTTCCCCGATTTGTCCGTCCGACACGAAGGCTATTTCCGCCTGTCCTTTAGCCTGTACGAGACGACCAAGGAGCCCAAGGACTTTGATCTGGAGCCCGCCGATTCCGACCTTCCGCCTGGAGTGGACTGGAGGATGGAGATCAAGACGCAGCCTTTCAACGTCTTCAGCGCCAAGAAGTTCCCTGGACTTATGGAGAGTACCTCGCTCAGCAAGACAGTTGCCGACCAGGGCTGCCGAGTTCGAATCCGCCGCGATGTTCGCATGAGGAAGCGCGACACCAAGGGCAGTGGCTTCGACCGACGTGAGGAGGAGTATTCTCGGCGCCGGACCGTGACGCCAGCTCCCGCCGAGGATCCCAACCTGCGGGCCAGATCCGTCAGCAACGCGAGCGAGCATCGCGCGCCTTACATGCCGCAGGAGCCGCCACGGCGACCATCCGCTGCCGAGAGCTACCACGCTCCTCCCCCACTACCTCCTCCGCCGCCTTCGTCGTACGACGCACCTCCGCCTGCCGCTCGCCCCGGACACCTGGGCTTTGGCGACCACAACATGGCGCCGCAATATGGCGCACCCGCTGCTCGGCCATACGGCCACCCCCAGAGCGCACCGATACCTCCCGCGACTCCCACCGGACCCTACCCGACATCGTCCGCGGCGCCGTCTCCGTATGCCAAGCAGGATCAACAGCAGTACGGCTACAGCTCCCGCCCTCCGGCGCCCAGTGCTTCCCCAGTGCCGCCGATGAAGCACGCCATTTACGACAACCGGCCTTCTGACCCTTACGCCCCTCATCCCTCGCCTTCCGTATATGCATCGAACGAGAGGCGACCTTCTTATGCCAACTATGCTGCTCCTGCGCCCTATTCTGCTCCCGCTCCTCAGCCGACCTACTCGGCTCCCCCACCAGCGCCCTACTCGGCTCCGGCGCCTCCCCCTTCAAGGCCGTCGATGTCTCAGTCGTCTCTGGCGCCGCTCAAGATTGCGTCCCTGGTGTCTCCCCTGCCGCCCATCGAGGCCCAGACCGAGCCTCTTCCTCCGCCTCCCATGCTGTCAACAGGTGGCAAGAGGAAACACGACCACGTCTTTTCCCAAAACCACAAGCCGCTGTACAACGGCCAGCGCCAGCTCGACGCGCACTATGGCCACGGATATCGCGGGCTCACCCCCGAGCCGGACCAGGGCCTTTACTCTCGTGCGGACGGTCAAATTGGCGTTGTCACCTTTAACCAATACCAGGTGTAAGGCCGTTGGACGAGTGAAAACTTGACTCGGATCCTTGGGTGACGCGGATTTACTGGAGTATATTATCTGCATTTTGATGTGTGATAGATTTCTCGTGGGCGTTTTGGGACTTACTACCCTTTGTTCAAAATACCTCTTTTGTTCTTTGTTGGAAGAGGAAAACACGAAGGGAACTTTGGCAGGATCAATGGAGTTTGGGAACACACGACAATAGTCTGAGGGAAATTTCTTTCTTTCATCTTACTCTTTTATTTTTTTTTTTGTCTGTCAAAGTGAGATGGTTCAACGGAACACAGCGACTTTATTCCAACCCTTCTCTTTACATCACGTTCTTGTCTTGTCTTGCCATTTCGATATTTTGTCATCCGTGGGCACCCTTTATGCGTGGAATGCTAATGAGAGGGGCCTGGGATCTGGGGAGTTTTTCTTTCTCATGCCTTCGTTTGGAAGCTTTGAGGTTTTATATAACCTACCTTTATGTGTCAAAAGCCGGGCGGCTACACTCATTTCTCTGAAATCATATTGGTTTTGAATATTCATCTCAACTGGTTTGTCGACGTCGCTTATCTTGATATATGAAGGATATAATCCATGGAAACTTTTTGAATTCTTATGATTGGTGATGTGAATGAGTGTTGTCGTGGAGACTTTCCTGCGGCTTTCTATCCGTAAAAGGTCCTTCAGGAGTGTTGTCCTCGGTCTCCTTGATGACGGGCGGCTGATACGTCTACCTTATGGACAAGATGCTTGAATATGTGACATGCTACTTGAACTGAATGGTTCATGAGTGGAGAGGCTTGCAATGGGATGATGTGAGTGGTTCAATAAGATGGTCTGGAGGTGAAGTGAATGATTGAACGGTGTTTTTAGAAGACCGGCGAGACGACTTACACAGGGCAAGCATAGCGGGTGATCCTCCCACCTGCTGTGGCTGTGCGCAATTACCTCGCCCTCCTCATGACTTGACTTCGTTGGGCTCAGGCCAATGCCCCGGTTACAGGAGGGGATGGATTGCGGAAGTGATTAGAGCTACCTGTTGTTAAGTGCGTACCTTTGCGGAAGAGAGCCGACGTTGATATCGATTGACTCCGAGGAAGAGGAAGAGGAAGAGGGGTCTGATGCGCAGGATCCGGGCTGGTTTTGTTCGTGTAAAGGAAAGGGGGTTTTTACTGCTATGTGTTTAAGCCGCTTTGTCGAATGGGACTTTACGCACTTGGGTTCTGTCATATACTAGTAAGAACCCCCACTATGGTCCTGGTGATCATGAAGTTCCTTGTTTAAACATGCTAGGCAAGTAGGTGTTGAGAACCTGTTATACCTGGATACTCGACACCGAATTCCTCTGGATGAGAGGTAATATCTAGCCATCGCCCTGAAGCCCTTGTTGTCGTTTGAGGGGTATCGGATTGTGAAGTGATGAGGGAGGTGAGCAATGGGGGAGCTACGGCATAATTTCAAAGCAAGTCATTCTGAGCATGATGGATGTGAAGAGGGAACCTGAGCCAAAAAGAGCATCTTCTCTCGTGTGAGGGACGAGTGATGTCGATTGTTCGAAAGGAAAAGCCGTAAAAGCAAGAGGCTGGGGAAAAAAATCTCGATGCCGCGGCTTGGTTTATTAGACCCGTGTGCGCTATGGTCAACGATTGTCGGTCAACTCCGAGTCAGTAGGTGGTCTACGAAGTAAGGGACCGAAAGGCACTAAGGTGCCTACCTGTACGCGCTTTAATTACATGCTGCGATCCGCGCGGACATGTGCATATGGATGGATATGGGGTCTGGAGAATATGGTGCATGATGGACGGGACGGGGGGGCTAGAGTGCGATGTGGTTGATGCAGATGGCGATGAAGATACAAGATGTAGGAGATGATACAGATTGGCTCATGTTACTTGTTAGACATGATGAGATGAGAGATGGATGGATGTGGGAGATGGCCATGTGAGGGAGATTCTGGCAGTGACATTGCTAAGAGTTTGGGGTTGAGGCCTGTTTCAGGGGAGCACAGCCGCTTCAGGTGAGGTCGGGGGGGATTGGCGGTGGCCTTTGGGCTCCGTTCGAGATGATTTCTTGTTGCTTTTTCTTTTCCCAAGCCTCTTCCTTTTCTCTCTCTTCAAGAATTCACCAAGACAATCTCAAGTCAGTAATTCACTCATACAGGTGGATTGCTCTTTTACACGGGATGCTAAGCCAAGCGGCCGCAACCGAGAACTCTCATAAAGGAGAGACGAAAGATGAGGCAAGATACCAGGCGCAGAAGAGAGCTCTTCTTATTTTCTTCTGCTCTCCTCTCGGTCTCGTTCCCGAGTCGCAAGTCCTAGCGCTTCTTCTCTTTGTCGTCGGTTCAGGATTTACACATGAATGGAGAGTCGACGGTACGCGAAAAGGAAGCAATTGTCCGAAAAAAGACAGATACCCTCGCTGTTTCGGAGGTGGCTGGGGAGGGGAAGAGGGAACTATTCGGAGTGAATTCTGGTACGAGTAGGCCCCGGACCAGGTGCCCATGTTGCAGCAATCTCGACGGCGCTGAGCGCTTAAGCTTGTGCCGCCGGTCCTGTGATGAGTCGTAGGCGGTTTGATTTTTTGCCCGTTCTCGTTTGTTGTCGATGCTGATGCGTGTCGTTGTTCGTGTCGTTGTTGTTGTTGTTATTGCTGTCGTTGCTTCGTTGTGTTGATGTGGTCGTGTCCGGACTGGATTCCTTTATAAAACGAGTGCTTCCTCCCGCCATTCATCGTCCTGGGATGCAAGCTGCACGACGAGCAGTGACAACTCAGCACCTTTCTCTTCTCTTCCTTCGATCCTCTCGCCAGCTCATACGATACGATACGAGTACACGCCGTCCCGCCACCAGTACATCCGAGTACGACCAGCGACAGCCACCGCAAAGGGGACAGCCAACTTGGCCAATTCCGTGCCACAGCGCTCTCCAACCCCTGCCGCCATCATCCCTGTCGCGGATACCCTTGGCCGGCCGGGATCATCGGCGCCGCTGTGAAGCTCTCTGAGGCAGGGTCTTTTGACGAACCCGCAGGCGGTTGCCATGGGCGACGCTCACGTGTGGCCGGGGGAGGCGGCAGAACGTGCAGGGATGATGTGAATGGGTGAATGGGTGAATGGGGGGAGCCCACCCAAGCCTCCCTCAGTGTTCGCCCATAAGAACAAAACGAGCTGCGCAGCTGGTTTCTTGTTCTCGCTCTCGGTGAGAGAGAGACCCCCCCCCTTCTCCCCTTTGGTAGGCGTGACATCTGACCTGCGGTTGTGCTGCGAGCCTGCAGGCAGCTAGAGGTTCATTCGGGGCCGGTTGCGCGAGCCCACGAAGAAGAAGAAGTTGTTGTCGTCGCTGTTGTCGCTGCTGCTGCTGCCTCTCGATGGTGCTTCTTCCTTCTGCAGGAAGAGAAAAGACGAGACACCCGGGCAAGACAATACGAAAGAAAAGGCCGGGCAAGACAACAAGGTATTGCAGCATCTTGCTGACACCAAAACTGGACGTAAGTTACTCCCGACAGGACAAAGAAGAGAGACAAATAAGCCCAATCAGATCCTCTCTCTTCTCCCCCTTTCCCGCCTGTTTCTCCTCCTTGTTTTTCTTCCAATCAAAAGAGGAACGTCATCGCAGCAAACACTGCCGAATCGAATCTTTGGCTAAAATCTCTCTTCTGCTTCGACCGGCCCCAGCGTGCGATCCGTCAATTAAACTCCAGAGAAGACTGCGGAGAGCGGCAACACGGGCGACATTCCCATTCCAATTCTCCCCCTTCGACCGCCGCGAGAGACCAAAGATCGACGTCAGAGACAGAGAGAACCAACAGCTGCGAGTACAGAACGAGCAAGCAACCCGCAGCAGAAACATTCCGGTCGCAAGGGCGCTTGGAGCTTGGGAGCATCTTTGGGCCGTGGTCCGTGTTTTAGGTGTGTTTTGTTTACTGGCCGTTTGTTTTGGCACACGGGCAGAGACAAGAAGAGGCCCCGACCAGAAAAAAGGCGCTGGTGGCACGAAGCACGACGGCGCGCGGAGTCGTCGTCGACAAGACGAAGGGCAATTCTTCTTCTTTCTTCTTTGACCCGATGGGCATGGATGCGTCTTGACAGCGACACTCGTCTCTTTCCATCGTCTTTCATCCCGTCCCAACGCATCGACAAAGAGCCATCGTCAGCGGGCAGCACGCCGTGGGCCAATCAGGCCGTCATCGAGCCCCTTCAGCCAACCAAGCTGACGATTCTGCCCCCCCTTTTTCTCTTTTCCCCTCCTCTCCTGTTCTTCATCGACTCCCTGCGACGCAGCGTCCGCTCGCCATGGGCCCTCCCAAGAAAAAGGGCCTCAGGCCCAAGCAGAGCCGCAGCCGCTTCCACGAGGGCTCCATGAACGACCGCGTCTCGGCCGTGCCGCCGCCCCATTTCCTCGGGCCCGACGAGATCGAGGCGCTCGAGAGGCCGCTGGACGCCGAGCTCGAGCAGCACCAGTATAACCTGCGGAGCTCCCGCCGGTCCCAGGACACCCAGCGCCATCTGCAGCTGTACATGTCCCGGCAGGCCCCCAGCATCGCCCCCAGCATCGCCCCAAGCGTCGCGCCGAGTGTCGCCCCCAGCGTCGCTCCGAGCACGGCCACGTCGCCCAAGAAGGGCGTCTTCGGCCAGGTGTGGGAGGGCGTTCGAGGGCGCTTCAAGCTGAAGAAGGATGCCCCGTCAGCATCGCCAGAGCAGAAGAAGCACGAGACCCCCTCGACGCCCTCGCCCAAGAAGCCTGCGCCGGGTGCCTTTGACGACAGGCCCACTAGGGAAGAGGCCTTGGCGAGCTACCACCTGCTGGTCGAGTCGGGCTTCTTCACCTCCCACGCCATCCAGTCCACGCGACAGCCTCCTCCGCCGGGCTACACGCGGCAGCGGCCAGCTACCAGCCACCAGGCGCTTCCTACATCAGCGTCAGCGACGACGCCGTCTCCTCCGCCACCGCCCGCTCATGCTCCCCCTTCTCTGCCTCCGCCGCCAAAGTGGCCTCTCAACACGACGCCCAAGACGCCAAGGAGCACCAGGAGCACCAGGACGTCGCTATCCATCATGACGCCTGCCAGCGGCGACTCGAGAGGCACCAAGCGGACCGCAAACGAGAACCAGCCGCCGTCCCCCGAGATCCAGATCCACCAGGACGAGAGGCCGAAACCAAACCTGACCAGGGAATCCCGCACCAAGATCCGTAAGACGGCTTCTCGCGACTTCAACATTCCCATCCTCCGCACCACTGGATCCCGGCGGAAGCTCTCGACCGGCCGCACAAAGGCTCGCAAGAACCCGAGCAGCACCAGCCTGCCGCCCGTGGTCATTCACCACTATCACAGCCACAGCACGTCGAGCCGCGACTCCAAGCATAGCAGACGGTCCTCCCACCTGCTGTGCGCTACCTCGCCCTCCTCCTCTGCGGCGTCGTCCCCTCGCGCGTCCCTCGACTCTACGGCGTCCTGCCGAGACAGCGGCGAGAGCGTCTACAGCGTCCGTGCCATCGGCTCGGGATCCAAGAGCTCCCGGCTGCTACGATCGAGGAAGACTGCTCCCGCGTCTACTGCTGCTGCTGCTGCCACGGAGCCCCTCAAGGTGGTTCCCAACGCCAACCGGGGGATCCCCAGCGTGCCCTCTATTCCCGCCAAGTACACTTTCGGAGAGGACCGAGAGAATGGCCAGCCCTGGCGGGGCCTGAGACGGTGAAAGGAACTTTTTTTGTCGACTTGTCTTCCGCATAATGACTTGTTTTATATGGCGCATTTCGGCGAATTCGGGTCCATTCATTGTTCTCCATCAAAAAGGATTCTCGGGACGAGCCTGATTCGGATTTTTTTAACGAATTTTCTTTTTTTCTCTTATGACGAGATATGAAATGATTTTGTCGCAACCCCCCTTTTTTTTTTCTCTCATATACCCCATCCGTTCGGAGGGCCATCATTCACCAGATCACACAGAAAACCACACACAAAAACCAACAAAAAAAAATGGAAGATAACGCATCCGCAAAACGAAAACACCGAAAAAAAAAAAAAGCACACCTCACCCAACCCCGATGTAATGATTTCTCTCCCAATGGGGCATTTCTTGCTTCCCAGTAGCAAGGCTTTCCCCCGTTTTTTTCTCTCCAGATTACCCTTCATTTGTTAACATGGGACATTGCGTTTTCCTTGTTTTTTTATGCAAAGCGAAACGTTTTTGTTGCTTGTTAACCGTTTATGTGTCATGACAAAAAAGGAACAATATATGAAAAACCCTCCACAAGCTCTCACGTATATACGACTTTGACGACATGATTTCTTCCGTGCAAGGATGAATGGATGGGCGAGCGACGGTGGATCGGGAAGCGAGGGGTGGGATAATACCGGCAAGCAACAAGAGAAAAAAAAGGAAAGAAACAAGATGAAAGAAGGAAAGAAAGGAAACTGCGAAAGGAAGGACAGGGGAGAAAAAGGAGAAAGGAGAAGAAAAGGAAGAGCTTCTTTTTCTTCCTCTTGGAGTCGAGTCTTGTGGCCGGATTTGATGTGATGATGATCTGCAAACCCGCAAGGGCCATATGGGTTCGACCTCCTTTTTTTTTTCTTTTTTTTTCTTTTGAACTCTTTCCCCTTGTTTTGTTCTCGTTTACCTTTGACTCTGGTCTTTAGGGGTGGTGAGAATCCCGGCCTTTTTTGTTGTTTATGCCATGGATATATCCTTTTCTCGCGGAAATGAGAAGCTGGCTTGGCTCGTCTTTTCTTTTTTGACAAGCTTGATTTTGAACTTTTCAGTGGTTTGTTTTTGCAAGCAGGCCAGGGGGTTCTGGACTGTTTTCTGTTCTTTTCTTTTTCTCACATTCGCTTACATGCTCGGTCCCCCCTCCTCTTCTTCCTTTTTACCTCCCTTCTCCCTTTCGGGCTGTATTTCAGACGGATGAAAGTATCATGGCGTAAAAGATCATGAACGTCCTGGGAATAGAGTTTGAGGGGATAGTGGGAGGGAAGAGTGGAATTTGATGAGGGGGGGATCTTGATGATGATATCAGGTGGGACAGTTGGACGAGGAGTGTATGAATAGGTTTTTTTACATAGTTCTTTTTTCTTCACGAATGACAAGACATTGCATCAATCTCCTCCTCTGGTCATGCTTCTTCAAATGAGTTGACAGAGTACAGTTCAGTTCGACTTTTTTTCTCGTTTCACGCCTTTCTGTTGATGAGATGTTGCACGCGAACTCCTACTGTGATTATCCATGACTTGCCAAATAAGGGGAAAGATAGAAGAAAACAAAAGGATTGAAGAATAAACCAACGTCAGTTATACGCGGAGAATAGCATTGGATACTAGTTTTCATTACTACTAGGTAGCCTTCTATTATGCCCATCGTGGACAGAGTTGACAAAGAGCACCGCAACATGTCAATTGTTGGCATCGTCATACAGCAACAACTTGAGAACATCGAATCCTATTAGTACTAATTTTCTACCTTCTTGCGTCTGGAAAAGCCTCCCCTATCCAAAAACTGCCGTTCTAAACTAAAACACCCATTAAGAAAAGAAAAGAAAAAGAAAAAAAGAAACACAAAATCAACAGCCGAATCTTTGCTGATCTGTCAATAGAGCCCCCCCGACAACACCAAAACAACTACCTAGTAGGTCATAATAAAAGGAATGAATCAAAGAGGTATAAGCTCGTTTGTCGAAAGAAAACAAGAATAAGCGCACCAAGGGAGAAGCCAAGAAGGAAGAGAAAAGAGAGTAATAAGGAAGACAAGAAATAAGAAAAAAGAACCAGATACTGTACCGCTGATACCAAGTACTGCTGCTGTACCGGAAGACCACCTAAACTCCCTTTATAGAGACAAATGATCGTAGAACATACCCATTATCCTGCTTCCGAACAAACATCGCAGCCCAATTTCCATCAGCCTTTCCATTCCAGCCATTCGCATTGAAGACAAAACACAGCCCTTCTTCCCACTCCGAACCCCAGCGAACCAGCAAGTCGATCTTTTGGTGACAATGGTCGTTTAGATAATTTGAGAAAGTTTTCCGTTGAATACAAGTAGTCGTAAGAGAGAACAACGCCGGGTATAGAGGCGCAAAAGCCACAGTAATAAGGGTACAAGCGTCGTTTACTTCGTCCCGAATATCGCACTGTCATTTCGACATTGTTCATTCGAGCATGCGGAGCAAGACGTGAATCAGAGCTCGAATCGAGGCAAAGATGAATGGGAAGAGTGACGGGCAATAGCTGTAGAGCAGCGCGCAAATCATCACCAAGAGAAGAGGGATCTGACAAGGGTTAGCTATTGCACTTGATTTATAGAAACAAGGGCTGTAAAGGACACGACTCACCCAGATGAAGAAGAGGTTTCGGTCGTTACTAAGCTTCTTCAGCTTCTGTTCCCGAGCGCGCAAAAAGTTCTCTTGCTGCTCCTTGGTGATGGCATGCTTGCGTCCAATCTCGAGGATGGCGGGCGGCTGAATGACGGCGCTGCTGCTGCTGCTGCCGCCGCTTTCGCTGGCCGAGGCCTTGGCTGCAGCCGTCGCCATATCCTCCTCGTAAACGACCGCACGCCTGGCAACTGACGACATCTTGAGATTGATCGGAGGCCTGGAAACTGACCGGCCCTCGAGAACGATCGGAGGCCTGGCAACTGACGGCTCCTGTGCGTCAGTTCGGACGTGGCGCTTCTTCGCGTCGGCCTCTACCTCAGCAGCCGCTCGGGCTACTGAGAGCACAGACTTGGCATCCGGGTCCTCTACCTGCGCCTCCTTTGCCGGATAGATCTCGTTGTAAGCAGGAGGAGCCACCGCGCTGTTCATGTACGATGAGAGATCCCACCAGCGCGAGTCCGCCTTGCTGCCATCATCGCTCGAGTTGTCTGCATCCTTACCGCCAGGCGAAGCCGACATCATCTCCTGAACCTTTCGCATAAGCGGGGCGGGTTGCGGGATATACGAGTTCAAGATGGGCAAGCTGGCCAGATTCACGTTCAGGAATGAATAAGGAGCGCGTGCCGGGCTTGCGTTTTGGCCGTTGAACTTGTACGTATAGGTCGTCTGCTGTCTAACCATAAGGGGCTGCACCGGCGCCTGCATGCCTAGTGGCGGTTGCGCTCCGGGCAGCAGTCTCAGAGTCAGAGGCACCGGGCCGCCAACTGTACCCGGCGGAACCAGGCACACCAGCGATGTGTCACCCCAGAAGGTGGTTGTCGTGGCCTTGGTGTTGCCGAACCATACCTCGAGTCCCTGGAAAAAGTTGCCACCAAGCACCGTAACTTCGGTTCCGCCGCTGAGATCGCCCTCGGAAGGAATGACTTTGTGGATGGTGGGTGGCGGCGCCAGAGGCACGGGCTCCTCAGCAGGAGAGGCCCGACGTATCGTCAAAGGGGCCAATTGGTTATGCGGCACCATGTTGCCCATATTGTCGCCGTTCGGCTGAGTGCCTCTGGTCGGGCTCAGGGAGCCCCTCGAGTCAGGAGAGACTGGCGTAGCGTAGAGCATGGCCGAGTCTTCTCTGCTCTTGGGGCGACGAGGTTGCGGAGTGAACCAGCCCGGAATCTCCTGGGCAAGACCGGAGTCGCTGTCCCGCACCGGCATATGAGGGGTGTGGTTGTGCAGCGGTGGGAAAGCATGCGTGGCGGGACTGACCACGCGAGGGACCAGGGCCAGACCGCTTTGGAAGGGCAGGCTTGGGGGAGGAGGAGCCTGGTGGTTAGTGGTGACGGCCTGAGATTCCGCTGCTGCTGACGATGGCCGATCGCTCATCGCGTTGTGTGCGCTCGATGAGCCCGATGAGCTTGCCGCGCTCGCTTTTCTCCTCTTAGCCGGGCCTTGGGGCTCAAGCTCGGGAGCGTCGTCCACGGCCGAAGGCGACGTGGTCTTGTGGTCGTCTGTGATCATGATGGAGCCAGACATGGCCTGTGCAACGACGTTGTTCTTCCAATCCTTGAAGGTGAAAATGACCCTGAAGCCCGTCTTCTCCTTTTGATGACGGCAGTAGCACGCAAGCCGCATGGGCACGACGACCTGCATGGCCGTGGGGCATTGTCGGAAGAGTTCCGCTTGCGCCGGCTTATCGGAGCCCTTCTCCTTCTGTGCGGTGGGCGGTCGCCAATCACTCATCTCAAAGGTGTTGAAGATGATGATGCGGTGTGACTCGTCCAAGTACCAAAGCTCCTCTTGATCGGACCTCTCGTGCTCCTTCTTCCTGTTGGCGCGCTTGCGCTCTCTCTCCATGCACTTTTGGCAGATGCGAATTTGACAGCCATTTTGAGTCTCGTGCTCAACTTCCTCCGGAGTGGGAAGGTACCTGTGATCAACCTCGGCAGCTCTCCGCAAGGCTCTCTCCCTCAGCTCCGGCTGCTCCATAGGGGTCGTGCATACCAAGCTGACATAGAGCTCCAGCGTTTCGGGAGACGGGGTTGGAGGAGGCCTCAGCCTGTGCTTGGGCTTGGAGATGGTATGAGGAGGCAGATGCAGTTTTGTGACGCCAAAGGGCAGGTGAGACATGGTGATTGTCACCATCATTTGCGTCTCAACGCGAGACTTGAGGGCGGACTGCTGGATATTCACGCCATACTCGCCGAAGTAGTTGAAGGCGGGGAAATCGAAGGTGGGCATTTGCGGTATGCCCTCCGTATGCTGAGGAGGACTATGTTGCAGCTGTCCAAGCTGTCCCCACTGAGGCGACTGAAACGATGGGGTGGCTGTTGGCGATGGCTCTGCAGTCTGGATGGATGATGTGGTCGGTTCTGAAGCCGCCACTCGCTTTTGGCCTCTCGGGCTCGTCATATCCGGCGGCTGGAAGCGATAATTAGTTGGTGTGTCCTCCATCACCCTGAGCATGCAGAATGTCCAGACTACCAAAGCCACGAGATGCCCAAGACAAGACGTGAAGAAAGTCGACGTACCGTAATGACCTGCTGGACCAACTCTTCTGGTCGAGCCACTTCCATATTTGCCTGACCGAAGTTCTGAAAGGCAAGGGCGATAGCGGACGGGTCGGCCGGGGGGATTGAAAAGACGAAGTTCTGGTTCGTCGCGGCCTCGTCAGTGCCGCCAAACGCAAACATATCGCCTCCATCGGGGGCCCCGAGAAAAGTCGACGACTGGCCGCCAAGAGAAAATGGGGAGACCGAAGCCTCAGCGGTTTGAAAGGCGGCCATGAGATCAAGATGACCATTCGCGTTCAAGGAAACGTTGTCTGCCGCTGCAATGGGCGCCTTGGGAGACGCGGCGCCCGAGTCATAGTCCTCGTCGAAAAGCGAGCCGCTGGTCGAATCCTCAAAGGGCCCGGTCGGGACAAGCGGTGTCGCGTCCCAGAACTGCTTAAAAGATTCGGTGCCGAACCCGCCAATGTACTGCTGGAGGTCGTCGGCGTTGTAGAGATCCCCCGAGGCAGCGATGAAGGAGTCGGGCACTTCGTGAGCCTCGTCCCGGGGGATTGACGACGATCTCGCAATCAGCGGATCGCCCGCTCCAGACCGGAACGGAGTCGACGCCATACCGGGCGGCAGTTTCGTCTGTTGTGCGCGTCTGCCTTTGGGGCTCACCAGCGGGCGGGAGACAACGGGGGTTGGGAAGATGCGGGTGACTTGTCGTCGGGCGGGCTGTTGATTTCGACTCAGATTTTGTGCGTTTCTTCCCTTTTGTGTCAGCAGTGGGAAGTCGCAGATAAGCCGGTCGAGATAACGGGACGTTGGGCTTGAAGTGTGGGGAGTGTCTTAGGAGACGGCGATGGTGTGCGTGCGTGTGTCTGGTCTGTACGTATGCGGTCTGTGGTAAGTGGTGGTTTATCTGCTGTTATTATGTGGGAGTCGGTACGGAGTCGAGGCAGAAAAAAAAAAGGGTCCGCTTCGTCTTCGGGGGAGGGGGGACGGCCAGCCTGAGCGGATTGGCTGCACGAGGATGCAATGCAATCACGCAAGTGCGAGTTGTCCCAGATGGCCTGAACCTCCTACGATTGCATCTTTTCCGAATACCGTAGCGTAGCGTCGAGCGATGTAGAAGACGAGTGGCCGTGGACGAGCGGCAGGGGTGTCTGTCCTTGGGTGAGGGAGGAGAGATTGGGGGAGGGAGAGGGTTTTTTAAAGAAGGTCGAGCGAGGCCAGCCCATGAAACAGGCGGAGAGCAACCACGCGCACACAGTTAGCGCACACGCCGTCTGGGCTGCCGCGTCGTGCTGGAGAACTGGGCGGGTGGGTGTTATGGGGTACCCGGGAGCCAGCAGCCAATTGTGAGCGGCCAGAGGTACCGCATTATCAGCAGCGCATTTCACTTCAAGGCTGATCGTGGGGCTAGCGCCCAAATAAAAGAAACAGCGCCCATGGCCACGATGGGATTAGAGCATGGATGGGAAGCGCGACAGACGAGCAAGAAATGATAGCCTCGATGCGATGAAGAAGCGCCACGTGAGGGTGGCTGAACCTTGATAGCGAGCGTCAACGGTGAAGATTGGCAATGGCCCGAATGGACACTGGCAGCCAAGCCTGGGCCGGGCCAGGAACCAGCAACAGGGCGGGCAATACAGGGCCCTTCCCACTAAACTGCTCGATTGTCCAGCGGTCGGGTGGCCGTTTCAGGTCCCCGTGTGCGCAGCAAGAATATGCACACCACGAGATCATCACGACTCCCCCCAAAGCAGTCGCACTGTCTGGGTACGCCTGTTCACCACGATATCAGCACGGTTTGGCTGCCTCTCCTCTGAGTCACTCACGCGTGCAAAAAGAAGCGTCCTGCGCCATGCGGCACTGTGGTTCCATCCACTGCCCTTCCGACTTCGTCACCATAGCCCTCCCCCAGCCTTTTAGCCATCGCACAATGACCACAGCCTTGGACGGGGTCCTTGCTGTGCACCGTCCGCAGGTTCCCGGTATCCGCACCGTGCTTCGCCTTGACCAGAGACAAACCCTTGCCCGTGCATATGCACCCAGTTTAAAGTCTTTCAACAGCCCTTGTCGCTGACGCACACAGTGCGTCGGTGGCCGCGCAACTCGACTTGTTCCGTGGCCCCGGCCTCGTGCCAACAAAGTGGTGCCCTTGTCCCGTAGCTTTGGGCCTGGATTTTGCACTCGAATTTCTGCAATTTGATCTGGGCTCGCGTGTTAACTAGTTTGATGCTGCTTCTGCTTTCTTGGTACCCGAACCTGCAGAAAGCCATGAAAAACGTGTCAACTTTGATCGCGAGCTTATCGTAGAGCCACCTCCATCAAGCTAACAACTAACCTAACCTGCAACCTTCAAGCTCATTCACACCAAAGCGAGGCTGCGGGCTCGTGACGAATGTCCGGTGACTGATCATTTCCTTCGTCTGAGCTGCAAAGGTGGCAGGTGGCTTCTGACGCCTTATCGACCTCTCCTTTTACACTGAGGTGCAAATGTCTGTCTACAGAGCCGAGGTACGCGCTTACATACATCAACCCTGTACTCATTCTCACGACAGCGGCTCTATCTCGACCTTTCGAGCATGGTAAGATACCTAAGGTAGTATTTCGAGAAAGAAGAATAGAAGAGCGGCTATGGTCTTCCAGAACAAGCCCACTTCCCCACAAGAGCTAAGCCTCACGATAAAATCATCTAACATCCATGTGCTTCCATCCGACCTGTTGAACCGCTTCGCCCGTTCCCAACAAATGGCCAAATGTTCATCCTCCGCAGGGTCCTTTCCATGTCTCAGCGCAACGTGGCCTGCCACGGAATTGCATCGTAATAACAGATTATATGATCAAGGGTTTCGGGTACACTGCCGAACTCCCTCACCCAGCCATATGCGTTCTTTGCTTGGACGTGTACCTCACTTGGCAGGTGCCTCTACGAGATGCAGGCCCATCTACAGATTCACGTAAAGAGGTAGAGATACCGATGAAAACAACATGTACACCTTGGAATCTTGTACAATGTCTAGTATCTAGACTACCTTATGTCCTGTCTCTGTAACCCAAGCATAAAAGGACATTGTCCGTGAAGTCTCGCCTATCTATGTGTTCACCCATCTCTACAGCCAGCGCTTCCCAATGCTTGCATAAACCCAGTAACAAGGAATTTCAAAGAAAATACATGTGTCGAGCTCTCAGAGCATCTACATGGCTAGCCTTCCGGTCTGACATCTAATCGAAGGGAGACAACAGCCCAAGACATTGCTATTTTGGGCTCGGCGAAGGTCTGGGGCTCGACGAAGGTTTGGGGCTCGGCGAAGGTTTGGGGCTCGGCGAAGGTTTTGGGCTTGGCGACGGTCTCAGGCTCGACGAGCCCGAACCTCCCTCTTTCCGAGCCCCATTCCGAGGCTCCAACTCGTCATGAAAGCGGATTTGCGTCTCCCGGACGGCCTCCCGGGCCTCTTCTCGTGGCCTAGCCCCCGGACCAAGGGCATCCAGCGGGATATCGCTTGACGGTGGCATAGGCGGGGGTTTCGACACCTCTGAAGTGGCGGTCGTGCTCATAGGGGGTCCGATGACTCTCTCAGTGGCGACTCCGCCAGCACCGTTTCCGCTAGGAAACCATCTGGCGATGGTGGAAAACGTCGAGCCATTGTTCGGGCCGCCAAGGTCACCACTAGTGCTCATGCTGGTTTCGGTGAGCACACGTGAAAGCGTGCGTGGTGCGAGATATCCAATCTTGCCTAGGGGAATACTCAAGCCGTGAACAACCTAAACAAAAAGACGTTAGCATCTTTCCAATATTGTCGGGTTAGAAAGCCGGAGAGAGACTTACCACGCTGCAAACTGCCAAAAACCAAACTACGATTCTCACCGTGTCACCCAAATGTGCGACATCGCCTCTCGGGTTCCCCTCTTCATCACTCAGGTATTTCTCAATAAACTCCAAGGTGATGAACAGATAGAACACCGCCGACACACCAATCGGCCCAAAGAAGCCGACAAAGAGAGCCTGGTGCGTCCCCGTAATCTGATGAATCCACCTATGCAGGCCAAAGATCCACGGGAGGCGCCTTATCAGCAGCACCAGCACCCCGAGAGGCACGAGCTTATACAAGGGGATGATGGGGTTGTGGCGGAACTCGGTCCAGGGGATGTATGCCCCGTACCACAGGAAGATGGAGACGTTGAGAAGCATGTCGATTGTCGGCTGCAGGGAGTCGTCGAGGGTCTCGAGACGGAACCAGTCGTCCCACGTAAACGCGTTTCCAGCGATGAAGCAGGCCAGGACGTCGTCCGTACCGATGAGGCCGCAGGTTCCCAGCACAAACAAGGCCAGCGAGATGGCGGACACGATGAAGCTTTCGCGATCGACATAGTTGCGCTTGACGGCCCAGCGGAGCAGCTCCTTCGCTAGCAGTCCGACGACCGCGCCGTATATGATGCTCAGGATGATGGTGTAGCCCCAGGTATACGCAAACCAGAGGCCCATAGCCTCTCCAGCCCCGCCAGAGGTCGCGCCCGATCCAACGAACTTGATCAGATACAGGGCAAAGAAGAGAAAGGGATAGCCCAGTCCGTCGTTGGCTCCGGATTCGGCCACGATCAGGTTCTGCAGCTCCTTGGGGATGTTATGGTCCGCAAACTTCCCCTTGACGATGACGGCAGACAGCACAGGATCCGTAGGCGTAACGCAGGCCCCGACCGCCAGGGCGTGCAGGAAGCTGTGCGTCCCGGAAAAGGCCCAGACGAGGAGGCTCGTGGCCAGCCACATGCCGACCATGCCCGGGCCGAGCAGCAGCAGCAGCGACTTGTGCTCCCGCCAGAGGTACTTGCTCGGCAGCTGCACGCCCGCAATGACCAGCTGCACGCCGAGGACGAGCCGCGAGAAGTTGAGCGTGATGCCGGCCAGGCGGCTCTCGGTGCAGGCGACGTCGGTCACGCCGGAGCAGCCGGTGTATGCGTCTGGACGGATGAAGTTTGCGCCATGGGGTCCGAAAGCAACGCCGATGAGGAGAGAGATGACTACAGCACAGCACGATAACCATGACGGGTTAGCAATCAATTGTAGAAGAAACGATGTGGTATTGGACAGGAATTGTTTCGTTTGGTGTTGAGACAGTCTCTCATCCGAGCTGCGACAGCCAGGGAGAAACAAATGCCAGCCCAGGGAGGTTGTTCCAGGGGAAGAAAGGATGCATGTGAGACTCACGAGCTTCAGACAAGTAGTAATTCTCCTTGAGCAGATACGACACCAGCCCAAACAGCGACACAAAGCCCCCCAGGACAGACACCACGATGTTGAAGTCGGTCAACGCCAACGGAACGGCCCATATATCGGCCATTTTTCTTTTGCTAATTCCCTTTCACACAGGGGCAATAGCAGATGTTAGCAACGCGAGTAAAGGCCAGTAACGACAATAGCAGTCGAGATCATTTGGGTTCGTTTCTCTGCAGAGGAGGCGTCGCTGCCTCTGGTGGGTTCGGTTCGACTATCGGAAGCCCAGAATCTGGGGGTGGCGGTGGGTATGCTTTTCGATGAAGAAAAGAAGTCGGGAGTGGTAGCAAGACGATAGAGGCACGAACAACGTGGTACGGCGCAAGGGGTTCAGGAGGAAGAGCCTCTGCCGATGACCGCCTTTTTCCCACTTTCTGTCTTCTATCAATGATAAAGATTGGAAAAGGTAAAGGAAAAGGAAAAGAAAACGCAAACTGATAAGAACCGCCAAGATGTAAAGAATTTCTAAGAAAGCCTTGGCATGGCGAGTGGCGTCTCTCTCTCAGTCAGACCGTGCAAAAAAAAATCTCCACCAAAGAACATCGGTTTGGGGGCCGGTTTAGACTAGGATCTCGAGTAACAGCTGGATCAGCCAATCTGGTGTCATCGATGATATAATTCTATGGGGAAGTGTTCCCGTTCAGCTATGACGATCATCGGGACTTGAGCCGCCAATTGGCTTTGTCGCATAACTCTCGATGTTTTCAACTGCTGTGTCTTATATACTTCATTCCGTTCATCGGATTGACTACCTAAATGTTAAGCCTACCTACGAACATGTTTACGCGCTTTGAATACCTACACGGGGGAAACTACCTACTAAGCCAAAGAGAATCTTCCAACGACCTAAGCAGCGGGATCCAAGATATCACACATACCCACCTCACACTTCGACAGCTGGTATATAAGAAACACTGAGAAAAAGGAATTCCGCCCAACCCGTCCAGTTGCCATTGCAATCATTGATGTTCATGCCCAACTCCATGCTATACATACACTCTCAGCACGCCTTCGTATCTTCGACGTAGCCTACATTTCTCTGTCGCCGTGGCGTCTGAAATAGGTCCAAAGAAGAGCATCAGGTAAGAACTGTCATACCAAGACACGAGGAAGCATGGCTTCTCGTCGTGATTCGTCATGGAGAACGGCGTTGCCGCAGTCCATAATTGTTCGGCGCAGTAGTCATACTGCTTTATCAGGGAAGGTTGGCTCCTCTGACGGCCAGCCGATCTGCGGCAATGTTGCCAATGTTCGTGTCGTGGCCCTTCACCCACTGAAAGTATGTGTTGCTGCCCGCCTTTGTCCGCTCGTCCATCTTCGCGAGGACGGCACGTATGATGTCCTGGTTCTTCACCACATCGCCGCTAGCCGTCAACCAGTTCTTCCGCTTCCAGCCCTCGGCCCATTGGGTAACACACTTGATGGAGTACTGGCTATCGCTGTGGATGCAGACGGTCTGCTCGAGCGGCGCAATCTCCAAGGCGCGCTGCATGGCCATGAGCTCCGCGCGTTGGTTGGTCTGCGGCTCGCCGGGCAGCCTCTCTGCGATATTACGAGGGTCGTTTTCTCCAAACCAGACGCCCAGCCCGGCGCGAGAGCCGGCCTTTCCGTTGGCCAGACTGCTTCCATCCGTCCATATGTTGAGCACGTTTTCTCGCGGCCTTGTGTCGAGCTCCCGGGTCTTTGTGACGGCCACCTTCTCGATGGGAGTGAACTTCGTCGTGGCCGGCTTTTCCTCCACCTCAAACTTCTCCACCAGCGGCTCTGCCTTCTCCCCCAAAGCCTCGATTGCTTCCCGGTTGCCGTGCTGCCGGATATATGCGACAGCTTCTGCGCGTGAATTGAAGCGCTTGTATTTGGGACCCTTGATTCCGGTGATGGCCTTGGAGGCTTCCGACCAGTCCGTGAAGATGCCCGTCGGGTTGCCGACAGCAACCGCGTAGAATTTCTCAGGCTCGTCAGCCACTGCCACCTTTTTCCCGGCCGCAAAGGCTTCGGCGTCTTCTCTCGAGAGGAAGGATTTGACTGCAGGACGGGTAGATCAAAAGGTTAGAGCCGCTGTCTGAAGCATTTTCGAGAAACAAAGGTCGCTAGTAGACATCGACTAGGAAGTCACCCGCCAGGAAACGATGTGGCCAACTCACAAACGGCGCCCTTGAAGCCGGCTGTCTGGGCTTGACATTCCGAGTACGTCAGATACACGCCTGGAACGAAGCCCGCCTGCACGGCATAGTATTTCTGCATGTTATCCGTCTTTCTCTTTTTCGAAAGGCCCGGCGCCGTGGAGCTCGCAGCGGCGGGTCGCTTGTTGTTTCCGCTCCCCATAGTCTCGAGTCTTTTGAGCGTCGCCGTCGTCGTCGTTGTCGTGTTGTCGTTTATATAGGTGAAACGGTAAGTACACGAGGCAGAGGCCAGGGCATAATATTCTCGCGCCAGGCTCGGCGCTGCAGTGCGAGCACGGACAAGGCTCGATCGCAGCCCAGTCGCGACCTGCCGCAGCAGCACAGTCTGGTGGTGTCGTCGGGCGCTCTTGGTCGGGACAAGGCCAAAGTTGGGGCGGACCGCGCTTATGCCGTTGGCGACGATGTTCGCACAAGGCTGAGGGCGAGGGCGCATCAAACTTCACATCAATGACATGGCGATGAGCCAGCGACGAGGAGAGGGCCAGCCGGGGGAGGGCTTCTGGAGCTGCGGTTGGTGGGCTTGGCTTCCCTTTTGTCTTCTCCGGCACAAAACTCTGCGGAAACCGACGGAGACGAGACGAGAATTGCCAGGCGAGGAAGCGAAGGCAAAGGGGGGGGGGGGGGGTTCTGCCCTTGGAGGAACAAGGCCGAGCAGCCGCGTGATTCGCGCAAACTTTAGGAGGGGCACCCTCAGCGCTGTCCGCTTTCAGTCTCCCGCCTGTGGAGACGCTGGGGGCGGTCGCATTTGCCGCCCACGGGCCCGGAGCCAGGCGCTACAATCCCTGTGAGGCCTCGGTGGTTAGGGCAGCTTTGGGGCATCTCTGCCGCCTGGCTGTCCAGATATATCTAGGAGGCCGTGCTTTGATACCTAGGTATGTATCACCATGAGGCGCCCTTTGCTGGACGATGAGGCTGGTGAATGAAGCAGGTGTAGTAGTACCGAGGTATCGCGGAGTGCAAGTGTCAAACATTACTGAAGGCATCAGTCTGGGAACCGAGCATCTTAAGTTGTCAACTCCACATCAAGGTGGTACTGTCATTGTGCCTATAAGTCTCTTTTTGTTCATAATGCGTTCGAAGGTGTAATAGGCCATTGAAGAACATCTTTGCCAATATCAAAACAATAAACCGTTCGCCGTGCCATGCCCTGCCGAAAGCCACAGGTCTTCCACAAACTAGGTAATCCGATGCCTCGTAATTCGTACCGAGTCCCTCCAGCGCACAGAGGATTATCTAATCCCTCTCCCTTGTCCTGTAGCTCTCCTCTTGGTAGTCGTCGTCGTCGACAGCATCGTAGCAATATACATATTCTCTGACACAATACTCGTACAAACAGCCGCAAGTCGTCGCAGCTAAAGCGCATCATACTCGAGTCGAAACCATGCCACGCCGCTCGGGCGCTCATCTGCTCGGACAAATATATCGTCCAGCACTGCTCTAGCCAACATTGGCAGCATCGAGTCTCAAATCGTCCTCGGAGGTGGTAATCCTAAACGTGAGTGGTTGGATCAACAGGGGGGAGGTCAGGTAAGCCGTCACTCTCCCACTCCCATGCCAGCAGGCTCCAGTTGAGCTCTCGTCGCCAGAAAAGACCCAATCCTCGTCCACCTCCATTAGGACGATCATCTGAGCTCAGGCCGCCTGATCGAGGCATATGCTTGCAGAAGATTGCTTTTCCCATGCGGGAGTGGAGCACGCCCATGGAGCATGCCACACATGGCTCATGAGTAGTATAGAGTTCCAGTCCGTGGCAGAGGTATCCGTCCTTGTTTGGGTGTTCTTGTTTGAAGCACTCCCTTTCTAATTCAATCAAGGGTGCGTCCTGGAAGGCGTCGTACACCAGGTTGGCGTGTTCCATTGGCTGTTCGGTAGCCGATCGCTCATATCGGACAAGCTTCTGAGCCACCATACTGATAGCACGCAGGACGCAGTGCGACATAGGGTTATTGGCGAAGCTCATGCCGTCTTCGTGATGGTATCGGGCATCTCCAGCAAGTCCGACGAGCTCCGTACCGGTCTCTCCTCGCTGAACAATCACGGCTCCCATGGCCTCTCCGATGCCTGCTTCCTTGGCTTGAAGGGCGACGCGATGGGCCAGCGCCATCCAGATGGCCGTGTCATACTTGATATCGTCGGTACCGCGCGCTACCATGCCTGGGTGCGGTCCCAAAGGGTTGTTCTTGCGATAAACAGTGGGCCAGAACTGTGAGGACCACATGGCGGCCTGGACCTGGGACGTCGGAGCCAACAGAGGGACAGGAATCATACTGATGAAGGGTTCTTTCTCGATTCCTTCCACGCCAGACAGCAGCTCGACCAGTTCGTCTTTGGAGAAGTCTTTGGCTTCTCCCACGATGATGTAGATCCAGGTTGACTTCGCAGTATGGATCTGCCGCCCCGTCGGGGTGTCATTCATCAACTGCGTTTTGAGATGCGCAGGAAGATCCGATGGCTTCGCGCATCTGCGGAGGTGTGGTAAGGTATTAGCATTACCGTCGGGACACATGTCGCGCAGGAGGCTGAGAAGCGGTTAGTGCACAGTACACTGCAGGCAGAGGATTGGAAAAAGCCTACGTGATGACATCGTTGGCGGATTTCGTAGGGGCTCTGGTGATGTACGCCTGTACAATGGTGTGATCTTGGCGGACTTCTTGAGTGGTTTTCAAGGGGATGAGGACGCCCCGAGGCAAGTCCTGAGCTCGGAGATCATCGATCAAGGGGTTCGGCGATGCACCTCTGAATTGACGGGGTTCTTTGACGTCAAGCTCCATCCCAGCGTCGCCGTTTGCGCCGTCGTAATAGTCAACCTCGACAGCCATGATGCTCGGTAATGTCTGACTTTGTGCCCGTCAAGAACGAAAACACGTTTCTCCGAGTGAAAGAGTTCAAATAAGGGGCTGAGATCAGCCAGAGAGATCTTTGTTCGAACAAAAAAGAAGGAAGAAGCTTCGAAACACCAAGTAGACAACTCTCCTATCTTCGCATTCCGGGTGCCTCAACAGTAGGACGGTCAGTGAGGTCGATGATTAGGAGAGCCTTGGGTGGCTGTTGATGCGATGAAAAAGGAGGGAAAATGTGCCTAGGTGCGTTACTGGGGAGATTGTTTTGGCCAGCCGACGCGAAGAAGGTAGCTGACAGCCGGTCGCCAACGCGGTCGTTGCTTGCGAATTCTGACCGCTTCGAAGTCGACAGAGAAACAAGCGGAAGGCGCTAGCAGATCTACCACGGAAATATGGCTACTGCTCTGGAAGAGGTAACTCTCATTTGCCTTCCTAGGGGGCGGCAGCGTTCGTTCGGGTGCCAGGAGAAGGCGACCGTGGAGGAGACGGGTAAAGAAAGGCCCAGACGCTCCTACAGTCGGGGTAAGGTAGCCCTGAAAGTACCTTATAACCCAGGCTTTAGAAAGCTAAGGTACCTACTGTCCAAGGCTGCAAAGGAAGAGCGTGGACTTGAATGAGCTCGCTTGCCGTCTGAGGGTTCTTGTGGACGAGGGAAGCTCGCTTGGGACTTTGTTAGAATGAAGCTGACTGACAATTTCCATTTTTTGATGGGTTTGAGATGGCGGGAGTTGGAGGGTGACTTGCATGGTGGTACAAAGACGAAGCGCTACAGGGCTCGAGATGCAATCAGGCTTTGCCAGAGGAGCGTTTGATGCCGCGTGTTTGGAATTTGATGGCTGAAATTGTTTGATATTCGAACCTTTGAACATTTCAGGTGAGAAGCCGATGAAGATTGCAGGTAGTTGAAGAAAGGTGGGGACTGGCGAGGAATGGAAGGCGCTGGTTGGCCGCCAGATCGGCAGGTACAGAGGCTCCACCTAAAAAGTTCACTTGCATCTCAGATGGAAAGTCACCAAAAGTTTTTGAATGTCTGTGAGAGTGAGAGAGGATGAATATGCTGTCAACGCTGCTGCTACCGAGTCGTAGATGATTACATGCATGGAGAGAATTCATTGCCTCAGGGATAAAGAAAATTTTGCGGGACGAGAAAAAGAAGAAGAGAAGGGACCAGATGTATCTATCTCTGTATCTGCTTGACGGGCTGCGACTGCCGGAGGTGGTTCCTGCCATACAACAACTTGAAGCTGCCTTACCTAAGGCAATTCCATCTTCCATCACGTTCTTGTCAAATGAAACGAATGACAAATTCAGCGCCCTACACATCGACACTTGCGTTTGCAGAGCATCTTCATCATTGCTGATATTGCTCTCATATTCACAGCCACCCATGCTGCTTCTCTCCCATCCGCTTGCCTCTCGTTCTGCTTCTCATCAACGCAGAAGATCGGCTGCGACTCCAGTAGCCGCACCTATGCTTTCCAGCCTTTCTTCCTCCTCGAGCTCGACGGCGCTTCTTACCAATATTCAACATCGGCCGACGCGACCAGCGCTGCATGCCGCCCTTTTCGGAGCTCGCGTCCCAGGGCCTGTCAGCCTTGTACCGATCGCCTCGCTCGTCTGTGATCCCAACGCAGGAACGACGATGGGGTCGCGGACTTTGGGGCTACTAGGCTGGCGTTGCCCCCCACGCCTGGAGAAGGAGGAGACTTGCTAGTAGCAACCTGGAGAGGCTGGCCCCCCATTTTGCATCTTGCCAATATGCGCTTGTCACAGGAATCTCTTATCCGCCCCGTTTCCATTCACGGCTCACGGATGCTCTTGATCGCTGTCGCTTCCAATCCTGGAGAAAGTTCGCGGGGTATGATGGGGGAGGCGAGGATAACTACGGGCATCTCTGTACGACGGGCATGTACCTGTACGTGCATGTACGACTTCAAGTCAACCAGCCGCCGAATGAGAGGGGAAACCACAAGTCAGTGTCAGCATGAGGGAAGAAAAGAGCCAGCTGATGCAACGTATACTAGCGATCTCGAGGTTCAGCGAGCCCACCGAGATCGTTTGACTTGAAGATCAGGGTCTTGGGGCTCATTTTCATGGCGCGGCGCATCCGGCGCTTGGTGCGGATTTCACCAGCCATTTCAGTTGCTCACCCCTAGCACCAAACACTCCGGGGACGTTCCATGCCCTCGAAGTCCGAAAGGCACTCATGCACTGAGATCATTTATTACAGCTCATTATTCCAGCGTGTCAGCCATTCCTTTTGAGGAACTTTGTGAAGCTTCCTCTGAACAAGGATCATCCATAGCTCGATACACCAGCCGGACCGGAAACCCCGAGCAAAGCAGCGGCAGCTTGGCATCCAACAGCTTGCCGAAGGGTGCGATACGGTACATGGCATACGAAGTATTACGAGCGTACTTCCAGATACCGATACGGGTATGCTTTCAACAAGGCAGCGAAGAGCATCGCCTCTGGCTGTCAGGCCGTGAATTGATTGATGCAATTGGTTGACAGGCTGGGCCACGGTAGCCGCCGACACCGAGATAAGCCTTCGGCGTGAGGTTCGCCTTTGACATACATAGTACGATGGAGCACGAGACTTTGACCTGGGTCAGTCAGATTAGGCAAACTCTGGAGACACGGCAATGCTCCGCGTGAGCCGCCTGCGTTGACGAAGAGGGCCGCAACCGCCGGATCCTGCTGGATTGATCAACACAACATACAAGAGCACGAGCACAAACCAACACCACGTTTGGCTCTTTGTCTCTCGCGGTCGCCCTTCGTCAGCGTGGCACATGATTACAGTATGCGCTGTTGAGAGCAGCCCGGCGTAGCGATCGATCCGAACGAGCACGGCAGCACAGCATGGGGGCTGGAATGGCTACCATTTCCCGCCTGACACGACAGCGCAGCGGTGCTGTCATATCTCGTTGCCATCAAGCTGCCCACGTTGTCTCATGACTGGCAGAGGCAGATCCCTTTCGCACTGCATCGCCATTGGACGAGGACCTAAAGGGGGCTGCCACCGGATGCTGAGGCAGACAGGCAGCTACGAAAGGAGGCCTGCCAAGCAATGGTCAGATATGCGATACTAGGCCTCTCCTTGGTCCGTCGTCCTTGGAGCAGCGACAATGTCTTGGGTACTGCCATGGTGTGAAACCATCCGACAAAACAGCTGGTGGTGATTGTGGTGAAAAGGGGGTGCGTAAGTTAAGCATACGCAGCCATGTCTCTGACCTGTCTCCCTTCATCTGCGCTGCTCACCATGTTTGTGACGGCCTGTGCTACGGGGGTCTCACGTTAATCTCAACGTCCTACGTTTGTTGAGGCAGCTTTCATGTCTCAGCTGCGGCTTGGCCAGTGCGAGTACGGTTCAGGCTCAGCGCAGCCACGTACTCGTATGTGCTCGATATTACGAAGACGCTGGCACGACTGGATCCATGCATCGGGGCGAGATGCGAGAGCGCGCGCTACCGATTCAATAGCACCTTGAGCAGCGCCGCAGCGTGAAGCCCCTGTAAACGCCAGCCGCTTCACCACGACAAGCACTAAGACGTCAAGGCATGTTGGTCATCGCACCAAACGTCAGGTAGGAAGTGCATGGACGGCGTTGCGGTACTTTTATGGAGCAGTGCCCCGTTGATGGGCATGATGTTGCTCGCAGCAGCTTTGGTGGCCCCCTGGTCTTGTATGACGTCGGCCGGTTGCCAGCGATGCCGCGCTGCAAGTCTTGTCAAAAAGCAGGCTTCATGTCCCTTCTTTGCAGGACGGACGAGACGGCTAGCTACAGAACGCAAAGGGAGGAGGCGAAGCAACCATTGATAACCGGAGAGAGTTGAGCATTGGCGAGCGAGGCCGAGCAAGGCTGTCGCAGCCCTTTTCGGCGCAACTGACATGGAGGACAGGAACAGGTTGCATCCGACATCCATCATCAACTCGAGCTTTGTGACAAGCGGTTATTAGTTGTTTTATCAGATGTCCGTTTCGGCAGCATGTAGGCGAACCCACGCATCACTGCAGAGCTCCCAGTGATATTACGCGAAGAGGAAGGGTAATGGCCCGCCTGCCAATCACCGTGCCCGAATTGCATCAGAGCGCCCTGTGTGCTGCAAGCTGGCCACTGATCCGTCATGTCCGATGTGTCTCCTCCGTGCCAAGTACGCGAATAGAGACGGTCCGCTATCGGCGGGTCGGAGAGAGGATGGGCCCTGGGGGCTTTCTGTCGAGGAAGATATGTATGTACTATGTACATTGGACAGTTGCGAGACATGGGTGTCGCCGTGACAAATGGTTCACAAGTACGAGTATCACTAACTTTAGTACTTCTTAGCAAGTACGAAACATATTGCAATGGCTGAGGCTCGGGTTGTGCGTTTCGTGGTGGACGAAAGAGCACGGCGAGATTGCGGCCAAGAGTACTAGGTATGCCCCTGTGCCTGTGGCGGCCGAGGGGCTGCCGCGAATTTCCCAGAAGATGATGAGCCTGGGCTGGGAGGATCGAGAACGACGTTATGTACATCAGGACCCGTGGGGGACCCTGACGGCGATTGGCCCAAACTATTTCAAACCAGTTAGACGAGGGTTGGACAGGAAAATTAGCACGTGGGAAGCACAGAGGTCGCCGTGAGTTGGGACGAGATATGCACACCCTCCCGGAGATGCTCTTGGACACCCTCTCGGTGCTCCAATGGGACGGCATGGTTCCTTGGAGATGCCCCTCTGGGGAAAGGACTGTGCGTTGGCCGCTGTCGTCTGCTGCTGAGCGATGAATGGGAGGGAAGTCGAGAAGTGGCGAAGTCGAGGAGGAGAGGCTGGAGAGGAGGAAGGGGATCATCGCTGATCCGTGATGTTCATCCATCGCCATCATCCTGCCGCGAGCCTGCATCATCTCCACGGCATGGTCTCTCACGAGCCCACGTCGGTGAGCGCAAATTACGTAGTGCAAGGCTTTGGCATCATCTTGGGCCGCTCCATCTCGCGGGCTGTGGCGGTTGACGACACGGACACGGGGACAGCCAGTACGAGTCTTCCGACACGTACGCAGTCCCAGGTATCGGCTATTACTCCGTGCCTCAAGCAGATGATGGGCTGGACAGCTGAGCAGCACCGGCACTGGAGCTTCCGGCGGCGTGCATGGCGGCTTGCGGGTGGTGGTTGCGCACGGCATGCTGCTATTAATGAAAATCGCGGGGATGGAGCAGATAGAGAGAGATCCAAGGCAGCACCACAGCGATCCTTGGAAGGACTGGGGGGGCGGCACGAGAGGCTGAAGAGGGATGAGACATTGGCCGAGGGTGTGTGAGTCCTCTGAATGTGTGTGTCCCGCGAAAGTTGGGGGACAAGGAATTGCAAAAAGACAAGCCGCGAAGCGCGCCAAGCACCGGCAGAAGGCTTGCCAGAGGCCAATGAGCAGAAACGAAGCCGGAAATGCAGCTCAAACCAACCAGCGACAGGTTCGCAGCCTGTGATACGTCTTCGGGCACGATACAGTACGAGGAGGACGAGGACGAGGACGAGGACGAGGACTCGAGCGGCGGAGATTTGGATGACTTCAAGCCACCCCCTGGGCGTCTGGACAAGCGAGGCCGGCCGTCTCTCGGCGCGAGTCCGATCAGCACCAGCTTACAGGGACACGAGGCACGAAGGGCCCTTTTTTACTTCACTTCTCTTTGGTGCTGAATTGGACGTCTCTGATGCTCTGTCTTCTTTTAGAGGCACTCTCTCCGTCTGGGAGCTGTCCAGGCCGCCCTGGATGCATGACGCGAGCCAGGTTGTCTGCATGCTACGGATCTTTCTATTCTTACTCGGTCCATACATGCTGATGTGGGTAGGACAGGTGGTGCTACCTACCTATGCAGTCCTACTGTACTCTCACATGTAACTTGCTTGGCCCTCAGAAGAGTGTTTGGCTGGCTGGAGCAAGAGACGGAGGAGGAGGAACTTGTCTGGCTGATGTAGAAACAGGTACAGTACGAAAGTATAGGCAGATCAAAGGTGGGTTAGTCGGCCTGTCTATCGAAGGGTGAGGTGATGCATTCCGACCACCATCCATGAGCATATCTGCAGCTCGGCCGAGTCGTTGCATGTACTGTATATGGAGGAGCCCGTTGATTGCTGGATTTAATAGCCGCGTGAAGGTGATTCTTGTGTATTATAAAGCCCTGCTCCTCCATGTGAACTGCTACGGTTCTTTGGTTCTGACATCTGCAAGTATATCACGTCGTACCTCTTCTTTCGCTCTCATCGACTTCCATCTTCCAGCATCTTGTAGATAATACGACGTCGCTTTGATACAGAGCCACTACAATCGATCCCTTCGTTGCCTCTCGATGTCTCTCTTTTGATGTCGAGCTGAACTTGTTGGCCCATCTTACCTCGCAGTACTTGGTCAACGTCGCCCCCTTCCACGAGGCTCAACGAACGAGATTCTGCCGCCGCTATTCGTTCCTCTACACCAATCCACGCCGTCATTATCGATTGATCCGTCCAGGCACAAATCACCTCACCTTTGCCGAAGCTCGAAAAGAGACGTGGACGTCTTCGTGTCAGCGCTGGGACCGCTGAGCCTCTCTCTGCACCACGAGTCATCCGAGCGCCATCTTACAAGGTACTGTACACAGAAGCCTCCCTTTGATTGCTTGGTGGCCATGTACATAGCAGGCTTCCGACGTACGTTGGCTGCCCACGCACAACCTGATCAATCACCTTGTGTTGATGTTATTGTGGGCTGCTGCTTCTTGTGTGTTTTTGCCGTCTGGTGTCGAACATGAGCGCGAGACATGATGCCCTATTATGGAGCCCAGCTTATCTCTCGGCCAAATTTTTGCTTTGGCCTGTTTCCATTTTCATGCAGTTGAGGTGCCGGCATGATGCTAACGAGATTCCATTACGAACACGCAGGGCTCGGGCTATTCTCTTGTGCTAATCTTTTCACCACCAGCTTGGACGCACTTTGTTTCTCTTCTCTTCGCTTCGCTCAAACCCTCGCAGCGGCCATATATTACGACATCTCGCTGCTCCCACACACACTCTGTGTCTAGTGCGAGACCAGCGGCTTACTACAGCACATTCTTGTGTCTTCCATTTCCAAGCCCGAGTTCTTTTTTTCTCGCAGCGCCAAATCGGGAAGCGATTCCCTCGCACCGGACTCGACCACAATTGGAGCGCCAACCCCGATCCGCCTCCTCGCACAAGTACCGCTACTTGTGACTGCGGGCTTGTACCTTGCCCCTCCCTCCTTTTAGGCCCCTTTCGTGCGCCCTAATCTCAGCCAAGCCTCGACGCCCCAAGTACCGGTACCCTCTGGCCGCACCAGGCACTGCGCACCCTCCAGCAGCCTGCGACCCCCAACAGCCCTCTGCCCTGTGCGAGCCTCTGCTGCTCCCTAGAAGCAACCACCGGCACCCCCCAAACCAGCCCCGAGCGCTGTCTCTCCAGGGCCCCTGGCCCGCTAACTCTGCTAACCGTCGCCCTCTGGACACGCCCCCCCCCCGTCGCCCGTCCAGCGCTTCCAGCCCACTCATCCAGCCCACGAGCCGGTTTCGCAGGGCCGCACACGGTGCTTGCATCTGATTGGCCGCGCCACATGCTGCAGGCCCTTTATTTCCCTGCGAGGTCCTCCCCGTTTGCGTCAAACCGCAGCCTCGACGTCGGCCTTGATCGTGACTGTGACCTCGACCTTGACCTTGATCCTGCACCTCGACGTCTCCAGATGCCTTCCGCAGTGTCTTTCCGAAGAGAAGGTGTGTAACGTCTATCAATCACTTCGTCATCATTTCCAGAGCACCGAGCCGAATATCATTGTTTTCTTTTTCTTTTTCTTTTCTTTTTCTTTTTCTTCTCACTTTCTCGTCAACTTTAATTGACTTTTTTTAAACTTTGGCCGGGATTCATCCTCACTTCTTTTTCTCGTTAAATTTCGTTCTTCTTATCCCACCCCTCCAAACCCTCCAACCCACTTTGCACCTCCCACCTTCAACGCCCGATCTCAACATATTTTCCTTCAATCTTTTGCGCGCCTTGAAATTTGTTACGCCTCAGAGTTTATTGCCAGCCTCATTTCGAGGACCCGAGCCCGCAACAAGCTACTTAAGAAAGGGAACATCTCTGCTTACTCGTCGTCTCTCTTCCTCTCGCCATCAACAGACGCCGGACGCCGCCTCGCAAAGCAATCGGCACTCGCGAAACTGGTCATGAACAACCAGCTGCACTCGTCGCCCCCGTCGCCGCCCTCGACCTCTCCCTCGACCACCTCTCCCACGTCTCCCGACCTGGATCAACACCCTCACCACCTGGCGGTCCTGCCGCCCGCGGCCAAGGATGCGGCCGGCTCGCTGGCTCCCGTCGCATCTGTGGCCAATGCTGTGCGCATGATGAATGACTTGACGGACACGCCGCCGTACTCGCGGAGCGTCACGTCGACGGCGCCCAGCTCGCCGCGAATGTGAGTGTTGAGCAGAATTTCCCCTGCTTTGTTGTGGTGGTTTCCCGCAGTTGCCGGCGATTTTCCCGCTGGGTTTTGATACGCATGACGTTGTTTGTTTTCTTTTCCACTTTGCGTTGTCACCATGAAGAAGCATTGCCGATTGAGAATTGCGACGGTCAACTAACCAAATGGCGCACAAACAGTCCTCCTCAGCGACAGAATTCCGGCAGCCAAACCCCTCGAGTGCGACCCCATGCGACGACGCTCAACATCCCGGGCATGACCCGATCCAAGGTGTCGCCCGACGGACGGATCCCCCAGCGCGATGTGGCCGCCAAGCTCGTCATTGTCATGGTCGGCTTGCCTGCGCGCGGAAAATCATACATCACCAAGAAGCTCCAGCGTTACCTGACCTGGCAGCAGCACGAATCGCGCATCTTCAACGTGGGCAACCGGCGACGTAAGACAGCCGGCCGCAGGGTGTCGGTTCACCCCAAGCTGGCTCCTGAGCACTACTCCCTTGACCCCCCGGTCCAAGCCGCCGAGATCCTGCTCAATGGCGCGCCCGCTCCTCGAGAAGAGCCTACTGAGCTCGACCTGAACCGGACCGAGTCGCAGCAAGAGGCCGATCAGTCCGCTCAGTTCTTTGACCCCAAGAACGAAAAGGCCGCGGCCTTGAGAGAGCAGGTGGCGATGGAGACTTTGGACGAACTGCTAGACTACCTCTTGAACCAAGGTGGCGCTGTCGGCATCCTCGATGCCACCAACAGCACAATCAAGCGCAGACAGCATATCGTGGATCACATCAAGCAGAGAGAACCCAAGCTCGGCATCTTGTTTATCGAGAGCATCTGCAGAGATCCCAACCTGCTCGAAGCCAATATGAGATTGAAGCTCTCTGGTCCCGATTACCGGGATAAGGACCCTGTCAAATCATTGGAAGACTTCAAGGCTCGGGTGGAGGCATATGCCAGCGCCTACGAACCCCTCGGAGACTACGAGGAAGAGCATGATATGCAATACATTCAGGTATGTCGGCAATACTCTGTGTGTGAGAATTCGACTCATTGATGATTCATTTCGCTAACCTCCTCTTCAGATGATTGACGTTGGCCGCAAGCTGATCCAGCACAGACTCAAGGGCTTCCTAAGCGGTGGCCTCAGCACCTACCTTTCCAGCTTCAATCTCGCCCCCCGGCAAATCTGGATTACTCGCCACGGCCAAAGCGTCGACAACGAGCTGGGCAGATTGGGCGGTGACTCTCCCCTTACCGAGCGAGGTCACTGCTACGCCCAGGCTCTTCACCGATTCATCACGCACAAGCGAAAGGAGTGGATCATGGAGCAGAAGAGCAAGTTGGCGCAGGCGTCATTCCCTCCTCTGCCAGGTGACAACACTCCGCCCTACCCGGACATGTATAGCGACCTGGACGAGAAGAACTTTTGCGTATGGACGTCGATGCTCCGCCGCAGCGTGGAGACCGCTGAATACTTTGACGTCGACGATGACTACGACGTCAAGAACTGGGAGATGCTCAACGAGCTCAACTCTGGCCAGTTCGAGGGCATGACCTACGAAGAGATTGCAAAGAAGTTCCCCGACGAGTTTAAGAAGCGAGCCAAGGACAAGCTCAACTACATCTACCCCGGCGTCGGCGGTGAGGGCTATCTCCAGGTTATCAGCCGCCTCCGCGACATGGTGCGCGAGATTGAGCGCATCACAGACCATGTTTTGATCATCGGACACCGGTCCGTCTGCCGGGTCTTGATGGCCTATTTCATGGATCTCACCCGAGAGGACATTACCGACATGGACGTGCCTCTGGGCATGCTCTACTCAATAGAACCCAAGCCCTACGGCATTGCCTTTCACGCCTATCGTTACAACGAAGGGCGTGGCTGGTTTGATGAGCTGCCCAACTACAAGCCCCAGAAGGCCACTCGAGACAGCGTCTAACGTCCCGGTTCCTCACCACTTCCTCTATTGTCATTTGCTTCTACTATGTTTTGACTTTCAATTTTTCTTTCCCAAATTCGGAGATATCCGCCCGGATAAGCAGGCCAGGCAATGAATGAACTGTAACAACAGTAACGAACGATTCTTTTTTGGCGTTTTGGACGATACGCGCGCAAGAGCCGCGATGTATTACGGTCAAGGAAGGTTTAGGGAGGCGACGCTATGTCTTTTTAGTTTTACACGAGAAACAGGGCAGCCTTTTTCTTACGACCTCAGTCTTTACAACACACGGAGCGGAAGAGGAAGAGCTTGTCAAGTCCATTTATGGACGCGAGTCTTGTTTTCTCAACGAGACTGGGCATTGACGACAATCTTCCCCACATGTTTTGTGTTCCTTGCTTGCTTTTACTGTTTTTTTTTCTACTTTTGCCTTCAGGGTCAGGCAAGCTTTTTTTGGCGTTCAAGGGGGTTTAAGGGGCGAGACAGACGGACGGTACTACGGAACTTTGAGCCGACTCAAGAATTTGCTTGATACTATTTGCTTGAGACTTTGTTGTTTTTGTTTTGTGTCATTTCTGTTCCTTTGGCCGGCATTATTTGGTGCTGTGCGTGCCGCTTTGGCATTCAACTTTATGGAGATGAAGACTACCTAGACGAAAAGTCACGATCTTGCGTGTTTCGTCTTTCTGATCTTTTGTCTTTTATCCTCGAAAAGGAAGACAGATCTGCTGAGATATATCTTGTCCAGCCATCCGTTGTTTTACTAGATGCTACTTTGTTCTTTTTCAAAGATGAATAGCCTTGTCTAGGTAGTAACCTGAGAATCACTTTGCTTTGAAGAGAAATCGATTTGTTTTTGCAGCATCATGAGTGAAAGTCAAGACGACGTCTGATATGAAAGTGCCCGCCATGTTGCTGGCAAAATGATCATTACTACTTGAACTGTATGCTTTTTCATGTCCCAGAAGAACCCTTCGATCCAAAAACGCCGTGCCATGCAACAACCCAAAAGACTCCCCCAAGTCAAACAACCAAGCCTTCCCCCCCTTTTCCCAAGTTTATATGTGAAATCCATAAATACACAAGCACCGAGAAGCAAAAAGCAAAGAAGCCGGTCCGTTACTTCTCCTGAGCAAGGACCATCTTCTCGCGCTCGCTTTTCCGCGCCTGGAACTGCTTGCTCGAGTGCTTGCGCTCGTTCTCCTCGCGGCGCTTGATGGACTTGAGCTCCTCGCTCTTGATCTCGGCGGCCTTCTTGACGACCTTTGGCATGTGGCGGTGGCGGCGGATGCGGTTGATCTCGGGCATGTGGCCGTAGCGCTTGATGAGGGCGTCGTTGTACTCGAGGGCCTGGCGCTGGCGGGTGGACTTGACGCCCTGCCTCTGGGAGGCGTTTGCGCGCCACAGGCGGACGTTGCCGTCGTCGGAGCCCGACAGGATGTACTGGGCGTCGGGCGTCCACTTGGCGGAGAGGACGCGCTGCATGCGCTTGGTGTGGTACATGTCGCGGGAGTGGCCGCGGTCGCGGTGCCAGAGGCGGATGGTGCGGTCCCAGGAGGCGGAGACGAGCTCCTCGCCCGTCGGGGAGAACTCGACGTCCATGACGGCGGCGACGTGACCCTTGAGGACGTTGCGGGCGCGGTCCATCTTGCGCATGTCGAAGAGGTAGACGTTGTGGTCCTCGGAGGCGGCGGCGAAGTTGAAGGCCTCCATGGGCGACCAGGCGACGCGGTTGCAGGCGAAAGTGAGGACCGTCTTGGCGACGGCGGTGCCCGTGCGGAGGTCGTAGATGACGATGCCGCGGTCGCTGGAGCACGAGGCCAGGACGGACGTCTCGACGTGGTTGAAGGCGACGCTCGTGATGGTGTCGGTGGACGTGGGCCAGCGGAGGACCTCGGGCGCGGCCGTGTGCCGCTCGAGGTCGTAGACGGAGATTACGCTCGACGAGGCGGCGAAGGCGTTGCGCGAGCGGTGGTGCGACAGGCTGGTGAAGGCGCCCGAGCCGAGCCACGACGAGATGGGCGCCGACCCGCTGGCCGGGTTGTACGGGTCGAAGAGCTTGACGGTGCGGTCGGCGGCGCAGGTCAGCAGCTTGCGGTCGCGCGTCCACTCGAGGCCCTTGACGATGTTCTCGTGCGCCGACGCCTGCCAGACCTCCTCCCGCGAGGCGAGGTCCCAGACCTTGACGACGCCGTCGCCGCTGCCGCTGGAGAAGCGCTCGAGCGAGTTGGGGTCCTTTGCGATGGAGTAGACGCCGTCAACGTGGCCGCGGCCCAACTGCGCGATAAAGGGCGCCGCGTGCATGCGCTCGAGCTTGACGGCGTTGAGGGCGCGCTTGTACTCGCGGGCGCGCTCAAAGGGGTGGACGGCCGAGTCGAGGTTTCGGGGCTGCTTGACGGCGTCGGTGCCGGGTGGCTGGATGGCCGATACGGATCGGCTGATGGCCTTGATCTTCATTTTGATGCTTTAATGTTTCTCCCTCGTGTTTCAGTTCGGTTCGAATTGTATTTCGTGGCTCAATGATTAGTAGCTGGGAGGGGAAGAAGCGGTGGTTGTTGAAGGCGTCTGATTTTGCAGGTCTGGAGATCGTGAAGCTCCAGAATTAGCAGTTGTCCAATTGCTCGGCCTTGCATTTCGCGGGGAGAACTTTTTTTTTTTCTTATCGGTTATTCGGAGAGGTCCCGATAAGACGCGGGATTACTAATAATCCGACTAGTACTGCAGCGGTAACCGTTTGCAAGCTAATCGATATGGGCGCGTGTCTGCCTTCGACCTTAGGTAACTGGTGGCGGGCGGCTTTGCGGATTCATCAACCTCTCCTCAACTCTTTCTCACTTTCTCCCCTCTCTTCCGCACGCTCATCTTCTTCCCTCTCTCGACACACGGCAAGCTTTTTGCATATTTCTATCTACTATTTCTTTTTAACGTATCGATTCAGACAGAGAATATCGTGTCCGAACCCAGCATCTTCATCTCTTCGTGCGCCGGCGTCCGGCCTCGTTTTTCTTCAGGATGGATGCCCTGCACTACGATTCGATGGCCATTGATGGGGAGCCGGAGCAGCCCCAGGTGAAGATTTCAGCGGTATGAAGGATCTCCTCTCGGGGCACTGTTTGATGAAAGAAAGAAGACGGGCATCATTCTGACTCAGTCTCCCCTTTGATTGCGCCCTCCCAGGCCGACAGCACGCGCGTGGACTTTGAGCTCTCGAGAACCAACCTGCCCTTCGCCAACGCCCTGCGACGAATCATCCAGGCCGAAGTGCCCACAATCGCCATCGACCTGGTAGAAATGGAAGTCAACAGCTCTGTGCTGGCGGACGAGTTCATCGCGCACCGGCTCGGCCTCATCCCGCTCGACTCCAAGGGGGTCAACGAACTTAATTACTCCCGCGACTGCGACTGCGAGCAGTACTGCGAGCAATGCAGCGTCAGCCTCACGCTGCATGCCAAATGCACGAGCGACGAAATCATGAAGGTGTACGCCCGCGATCTGGTTGTCGACGGACGCCATGCCAACTCTGTCGGAAGCCCCATCATTACCGACCCCGACGGGCTGGGGTGCCTGATTGCCAAGCTGCGGAAGGACCAAGAATTGAAAATCACTTGCATTGCCAAGAAGGGAATTGCAAAGGAGCACGCGAAATGGATGCCAACGTCGGCGGTTGGCTTTGAATACGATCCTCACAATAAGCTACACCATATGGATATGTGGTTTGAGAATAACACAGATCCAGAAAAGGAGTGGTAAGTAGACGCTTTGTCTGTCAAGGGAGTCTTAGTGACAGTATCTGACAACTTGTGCTCCAGGCCCAAGAGCAAGTATGCGGAATGGGAAGAGCCTCCTCAAGAGGGAGAACCCTTCGATTATGACGCAGTGCCCAACCGCTTCTACTTCGAGGTGGAAGCGTCAGGAACCATGGAACCCGACCTGATCATCCAGGGTGGCATCCGAGTGCTGCAGCAAAAGATTGGCGCTCTGTTGAAGGGGCTCGACCCGCGGAAATACGGCGGCGACGACGCCGATATGGACGGTCCTCGGAGTCCCGACATGAACATGGATGGCGGCACTACGCCGTGGGGGCAGGACGGCGGATACACGACTCCTTATGGAAACAACACGGCGTACGGAGGCGGCAACACGGCTTACGGGGGCGGCACTTCCTACGGTGGCGGCGCAACGGCCTATGGAAGCAGCACGGCCTATGGCGGGAGCTCGACAGCCTACGGCGGCTCTGGCGCGGGCGGCTCGGGATACGGTTCGGGGCCGTATAGCCAGGGCAACGCTTGGCAGTAATTGGGGGGGTGCGGCGTTTGACGGGGGTGATTGGGAAAATTCTTTGCTTTTTTTGATCTCTTTCCGTCGTATCAGCAAGGGGTGATTTCCTTCTGGATTGAATTCAATTGGGGGACCAACAGCGTAATAGTTAAGAGTGCAGTGGTGAGTTGGGTTCTACCCCTTACCTACCTATCGAAACAAAAAATAGGGAAAATCATGAACGCCCGACAGACAGCGCATATCCAGTCGCACATGAATGACCATGCCGGATGCCACTTTTGAAAAAGCATCTGATGGTATGAAGCTTGCCAAGTGCCTTTTGTTTCATCTACCAATCTATCTTCTATACACGGAAAGTATACATCAGGAGAAACCACAGCTCCAAGAGATTTTGCGGGCTGATATATGAGAGCCCAATCAATGAGAAGTTAAAAGGTACAACAACCAAGGGAAAAAACAACAATAAAGATGCCAAAAGAAATGTGCCGCCAAAAAAGAGGAAACTCTATTAAAACAAAAAAAAAAAACGCCGCTAAACAAAAGTGTTATACAAACCGTGTTTCTCAACCCAATTCCACCTTTGGCTCCCGATCTTTGGGGTTCCAAAGGTTGTGTATGTGGATGAGTAGGTAGGTAGGTAGTGAGATATGTTCTTCGCCCCCCGAGTTGATGCTTCCTTGTGGTGCTGGTGTTGTTTTGTGGGTGTGTCTATACCGCCTTTTCGTCGACTCCTTTTACTTTTCTATATACCTTGCGGTGCATCTCTAGGAAGATGAATGTACAAATGGTGTGTCTGTTGATGTCAGCGGGATGGACGAGCGAGAAGAGGGAAGAATGAGCTTGGAGAGGAATTTGCGTTGTATCGTCTGAGATATAAGGGGGAGGGGATGGGGCAAGGGGGTTGGAGAGTGTGTTTTGGTCAAACTTACGGGCCAAGACGCAAGAAGCTGGGAACCCAGCCCTTGAACATCCAGCGGACGCCCTCGGCTCTGTTGATGTCTCTTACGAGGTGCAGAATGCCCTGCTTGTGCGACGTGGACATGACCCGGGTCTTGATGACATCGATGGGGCTCGTCGCCGTCGCAGCGGCCAGGCCGGCGAGGAAGGAGGCGGAAAAGTGCGTGGTGAGGGTGTCGCCCATGGGGGTGTAGTCGAGCAGCAGGCGCTTGAAGGTGTCGTAGGTGGCGAGCTGGCCGGCGGTCATGACGGCGGCGCGGCAGCTGTTGGGCAGCCAGCCGCGGAACCAGCTGAGGGCGCCCTCGTCGCGGGCCATGCGGGCCATGCCGTCGAGGGCGTGCCGGTAGTTGCGGCGCTCGGCGGGCGGCAGGGCGGCGTCGTGCTGCATGCGCACGTTGATCACGTCGGCGAAGTTGCCGGCCACGCCGCCGACGAAGCCCGAGCCGACGGCCATGGCGATGAGCGCGGGGAACGAGGGGGCCTTGCCGCCGCGGGAGCGCGTGTACCGCTGCTTGACCTCCTCGTAGATGCCGAAGCGCGCCGTCGAGTACGTCAGCTGGCGCAGCAGGGACGCGGAGATGCCGCTGTACAGGCCGAGGACGCCGTCGTTCTTGAGGACGTGGGCGAAGGTGCCGCTCATGGATTTGGGGGCGTCGGGTTTGCGCGTTTGCAGGCGGACCTGGAGGGGGGTTTGATTAGAATTGGTTCTTTCTCTTCATTTCCCTTCTTCTTTCTTCAATTGCTGCGAGATTCCATGCAATTGCAGCACCACATCCCATAGGAGCTCCCATCAGGATAGGTGCCATCGTAAGAGGGCCATGTGCCGAACATCGGCGTAAGCGCTTCGTAGCTCAAAACTGCGTACCTTGACTATTCAGATAACTGGGTCAGCATGTGATAATTTGACAGGGCGAGTCGAGACAATAACCGAAACAATGGCAAGATAAAAGGAGGCAGATGGACTCGGGGACAGAACATACTCAAGTCCAGAGGATGCGTGACACAGGCGGCCAAGCTACTGGCGCTGCCTCCAAACCAAAAGGGATACCGCATCGCCGGCGCTCTCAGCTTCTTCTTCTTCTGCTCGCCAGCGCGCAGCTGCTGCGGCTCGGCCGAGGAGGCCGCCTGGGCTGCGGAGGTCATTGTCGGATGCGCAACAACAGCGCTAAGTCGAGATGTTGCGGGTTCAGAGAGAGGCGACCACGGGCTACGGGGACATGCCGCTGGGAAAGCATCAACTTCAAGTACTCATGCACTTGCTTTTGCTCCCCGTTGCTCGTTAATGATCCGGAAAAGACGAGAGAGTAGGAGGGATTTGCATAGGAGACCGCTATGCTAGAAAGAGGCGAGAGGCTAAGCCGAGGGGGGGACGTTGGTGAGATTTATAAGAATCAGCGACAAAGAGAGCGAAGCCGGCCAAGTTGCTGCAGCTGATGATGGAATTGGACTCTTTTTTTTTTTTTAAGATGGCCCACGATTGCCTGATGATTGTACTCGTCCTTGGCATGCCGCTTTATCAGCCCCGTTGATTTTTCCTATCCCAGATCGGCTAATTGGCATCTTGACGTCGGCAGCGGCAGAAAAATCCAAGCAGCCGCTCGGGGCCGAAGGGCGGTGAGCCGCCTCAGCTGTCAGTTGTCCGCTAAAGGTACCTCGAGGCACTACGTCAGTCGCCCGGCATCAACCGCAGTGAGGCTGTCGGACGGACGGCATCCAATTGGTCATGTTACCGAGTGCCAATCATTCCATGTATAGCACCGTAGTCTTGGAGGATTACTTACCTTACTACTGTATCATTGCAGACGAGTGCTTTCATGGCTTTGTGGTTACAGTACAGGTCATGACTACAATCGTTATAGACTAATTTGTACGGTTCGCAGACGATATGACTGAGCTCAGCAAGGCATGTGAATAGCCGTAATAGCCATCTGCTTTTGTTTCTCTACTTCCCATGCTTAACCGCCTCTCCTTCCTCGTTACCATGTAATCAGTTACCTTCCGATCAGCTAGAGACTCGCCTCATAGCACGAAGACGTTCCTTCGAGGGCCCCGACTCCCGGTAGCCCAGTTAGGTCTTACTGACTACATGTACATCCACTCAGACACGCTTCAACACGTGCACTCACTTACAGACAGTCCCGGCACACCGTTCGCTGACTCCCGCGCCTTCGAAGAGAATCACAAGATCATTCACAATCCCAAAATACTGCGGATGGATCTATGTCCTGGCTTGGGGGCCGGATGTCGGGGTTCTGAAGATAACTTTCCGAGAGGCTCAATTGGAGAAGAAGAGGTCTTGTAGAAGGGGGCAACGGGCCACTCAAAAGAGCTTACAGAGTAAACGCATATGACCGGGATGCAGCGAAAGCAGGTTGTCTCATTGTTTTACGGGTGAGAGCCATCTCAAAATGGAAGACTGGGTGTTTGAGGGTATCGGTGGCGGAGATGGGAGGCAACATATGCAGCATGCGACCTTTGCGTGGTTTCTCCTGAGACAGGAATACAGATCATAGCCACCTCGAGTCAACTTAGGGAGACAACGAGAATTCTCACCATCAGCACATGCCAGTCGATGATCAAGAATAGTGAAATTCGAGTATCCAGCTTCTGAGCGTTTGTCCACAATCGCTTCATCCACTCCATTGAGCATCATGCTTAACCTATAACGAGACCGCGGCTTCACTTTACGCACGCTTGAGCACTGACACTAGAACTTGTTCCGTCCCCCTCGCATGCTCAATCTTGAGATTGAAGATGTTATTGGGGGGATCATAGCCAAGAATGTCGATGAAAGCTCACAGACACTCGCGAAATGCGGCCAAATCACCAAATTCGCACTCCTCTGGCTGGCGAAACAAGGCGTAAGGTGGTCATTGTCCCGTAGCCAAGGCAACTTCTTCCAGCTTACTAGCCTGCTTAAGAAAATGTCCATGCGGACAATAGCAAGGGGCTTTGACAGAGCACTTCTTTGTGTAGAGACTGAGGCGATGTGTGAGAGTTCTTAATGTCGAAGTCTTGTTGGTGACAGGAAATCATGGTCATTTCCTCCGACAAAACAGGTGACAGCAATGGCTTCATGCAGGATTACGTACGTCTATGAGAGGAGAGAAGCGGCTTGGCCAAACAGGCAGTCGGTGAATGCAAGACATGGCGGGGAAAGGGAGAAAATCATGCACAGACGAAGCCCCATTTTCTTGCATCCCGTCCACATCAACCTTTGAGACGCTCGTGTGATTTGTTCCTTGATTTGTCGCTTCGTTTGCTGTGTACGAGCATATGCGCTGATGCTCCGCTGCTTTTCGTCTTCATGCCTGCGCTGCCGTGGACTTGCGCTGTACATTCTGGATGACTGATTGAGTGCGTGTCAGACGAGGGCGCGAGACACAGCGGCAGGGAGCAGCGGCTTTGCGAGAGCCAGAGAATATGGCTTCAGCCGACGGGCGACTCTCCATCTCCCATCCACCGCAAGCAAGACCCCGTGAAGCGCTGCAGACGGAGCTGGATGACGCCATTATCCGGACTGCGGGCTCTCACCGACGAGCTTATGCCCTATCCGTCGTCCATGTCTCGCGCAGCGACCACTCCAGGGTGCAGTCGTCCATCTTGACGTCGTCCATCGTCTCCCAGACGGGGCTTGGAGCCCTCGACCGGCTGCCCGTGGAGCTGCTGCTGCAGGCCCTGCGGCACATGGACATGCAGGCGCTCTTCAGCCTGCGCCAAGTCAACCTCCGGGCCCGTCAGATGGTCGACTCGCTCAAGGAGTACCGTGCCGTCGTGTCTCACGGCCTGACGGCGTACTGCGCGCTGCTGCGGATGAGGCTCGCCGTCCACGTCACGCTGCTGGACTTTTACAAACTGCTGTGCTCACAGGACTGTACCTTTTGCGGCAAGTTTGGGGGTTTTGTCTTTCTGCCGTCGTGGATACGCTGCTGCTTCGAGTGCATCGAGGAGGATCCCGAAACGAGGATGGTGACGGTCGCCGAGGTCCGGAGGCTGTTCCGGCTGTCGCGCGCGGAAGTCGGACGGCAGCGGGCGTGCCTGACGATGCCGGGCATCTACACGACGGGGCTGTACTCGGCGGACAAGTCGTACCAGAGAGCGCGGGTCAAGCTGGTGCCCTACTTTCCAGCCATGAAGGAGTTTGGAGACCGGCTGGAGACGGGAGTCCCTCGCTCGCGGCATCAGCCCTTCTGGGACCCGGTTCACAACTTCATGGCGTCGTGCGAGCTTCCCTACTATGATTCGCAGACCCAGACTGCTGACTACGGGATATCGTGTGTTGGCTGCGAGACCCGCGCTGTTGAAGGAAATTCCGGGCAGGCTTCGAGGCCGGCAGTCGCTCCGTGGGACGGCATCTTTTCGCGAGACAACTTTTTGAAGCATTTCAAAAGCTGCAGACAGGCGCAGAAGCTGTGGGAGGCCAGCCCGGAGGCTGCGCTTGAAGCCATTATCAAGCGGGATGCCGTTCATGACTGAGCATGATTCGGGGATCTCGGTCGGGCTCCTGTTTGGAAGGAGTCTTGATCATGGGCTATGGCTGTTCCGAACATGGCATATATTGCATTGTTGTGGAGTCTCAGGTGTTTGATGGACCTTGAAATGATTTGGAATATATGACACATGACCGAATATATGGGGTGAAGTAAAGTGACGGCATATTTTCATACATAATGGGAAGATGAGAATCAATGAAGAACAAAAGCAAAAACAAAACAAGTGTCAAAGTCCAGCAGTGACAAAAAGAGAATCTGACGAGAGTGGGACTCGAACCCACGCGGATTGCTCCACCAGGAATTGCTTGTTAAGGTAGCCTTAACCTGACGCCATAACCAACTCGGCCATCTCGCCAATCCGATTGATGTTGAGGCGACGAAGCAGAATGTGGATATGAAGCCCTCCACAGGAAGCCCTAGCTCCAGGGTAGTTGGTTGTGTGTAACTGAATATTCGGTGGTGCTGCTTGACCCCACGTATTTCTTGATTGAACGATATGCGTTTAGACGGGCATTGGTGGGATGAGCTCAGAGCAACTCGAATTTCATCGGTTCCAGATTGGTGAGAAGCTCAACTCAAGGCCGAGCTGGTGCTGGACACGTTTGGTTTGCTTCTTGTCAAATAATTGGACGAGGCGTCTTATGTTTCTTGACATTGCCTTGCTACAATGGCATCTGTCGGCATGGGAAGCGTGCGGTGTCTCGGAGCGTCACTCAGAGCTCGGCAGCTCTCACTGAGCTCAAGAGCGTCGCGACAGGGATTTGCCTGTCGATTCTATTCTGCAGGTTAGACACACTCTGCATGATTGTCTCCGGTAGAGCGAGAGGAGGAGGAGGAGGCGATGCGAAGGCCGTCTCATCCGAATGTTGTCAAGCTGACGAGGCTTATACTGACATCTCCAGCTCCCTCACCGAAGCCTGAGAAATCAGCATCAACAGTGACCATCCGCGGAGAGACGCATCCCACAGAAAAGCCCTGGTTCAACGTGCCGCAAAACATCGTCTCCAAGACATCACGGCGCCTCCACCTCCAGCCTGACCATCCCATCTCCATCACGCGGCAGATCATCCAGGCCAACTTCCCGGAGCCGACGTACAAGTACTACAACGAGTACAGCCCCGTGGTGACGACGCACCAGAACTTTGACTCGCTGGGCTTTCCAAAGGATCACCCCGGACGAGCCCTCAGCGACACGTACTATCTGAACGAGAAGCTGCTGCTGCGGACGCACACCAGCGCGCACCAGGCAGAGACTTTCCGGGCCAACGAGAGCGATGGCTATCTCATCTCGGCGGATGTGTATCGGCGAGACGCCATTGACCGGAGCCACTACCCAATCTTCCACCAGATGGAGGGCGCGCGGTCATGGGACCGCAGCAAGGTGCCCAACGGCGACGTTGCGGCGGCGGTGCTGGAGGATATCGAACGACTACCCAAGCACGACGTCGTTGTGGAGGATCCCAATCCGCCCATCCATCCGGAGCGAAACCCGTTGCAGGAGGCGCACCACTCGGCGGCGGAGGCTGAGGCGCTCGGCAAGCACCTGAAGCGGTCACTCGAGAACATGGTGGTTGACATCTTCTCCCGGGCCAAAGCCGCGGCGATCAAGGCGGACCCGGACTTTGTGGACGAGCCCCTACGGATGCGATGGGTGGAGGCATACTTTCCCTTCACCAGCCCCTCGTGGGAGCTCGAGGTGTACTACGCGGGCGACTGGCTCGAGGTGCTGGGCTGCGGCGTGGTCAAGCAGGAAATCTACATCAACGCGGGCGTGCCGTCGCAGCTGGGCTGGGCCTTTGGCATCGGCATCGACCGCATCGCCATGCTGCTGTTCAAGATCCCGGACATCCGGCTCTTCTGGTCCGAGGACGAGCGGTTCCTGTCGCAGTTCAGGGGCGTGTCGGCCAGCCCGGACACGCTCAAGCGCTTCGTGCCCTTCTCCAAGCACCCGCCCAGCCCCCGCGACGTGTCCTTCTGGCTGCGCTCCACGTCCGCGGCGGGCGGCAACGACAAGGCTGTCTTCCACGAGAACGACGTGATGGAGCTGGTGCGCAGCGTGGGCGGCGACGAGGTGGAGAGCGTGAGCCTGGTTGACGAGTTTGTCCACCCCAAGACGGGGCGCAAGAGCGTGGCGTACCGCATCGTCTACCGCAACCTGGAGCGCACGCTGACGGGGCAGGAGACGAACAACCTCCACGAGAGGGTGAGGCAAGCTTTGGTGAATAAGCTCGGTGTTGAACTGCGGTGAAGAGGTGATGGGGGGGAGGGGGTTCCAATTGTTTGTTCGTACGGAAGCTGGTTGAGGCTGAGCGAGGCTTGGCCGGTGCGCTATGCGCTCAGCACAAGGCATTGCATGTCAGGCCAAGAAAAGGGGGGGTGAAAGATAGAGAGGCGATGAGAAATCTGCCCCGCGATGAAGGATGTTGGGGATGGTAGCATTCTAGCTTCTGAAGCTAAGAGCAGCCGAACCTGATCTTGGCGAGCTCTGACCGAGATCTTGGTACGGCGTTGGTTTGCTGAGATGGGCCGCGTTGATGGGCCGCTGTGGAAGTTGGCCGACTGTGCCAGCCTTGTACAACTACTATATATCACATGCATATTCTCATTGGGTCTTTGAGCATCTTGAGGTGCAGAATCCACTACAAACAGACCAATGTGCAATCGTGACAATCCCATCAAGGACGGGAAACGCTATGCAGTCTGATTCCTTACAAACGCCTCGTAGTCAACCCCGGGCAGGGCGTTGGAACGGCAGTGTACATGGAATCACAGCAGGTTCAGGTGCTGCGCCTCGACGCTTTGACAGCAGAAATGCTGCGTACCAAAGAGCTGACTCTCTCACACGACTCCCAAGGTACCTTAGGTTGCTTAGCAACTAAGGTCTAGGATACAGGGGAGAACAGCAAGTGACGTGGCAGGGGGGGATAAAGAAGAGTAGAGAAGCGGAAGAGGCGGCTTCTTCGGCACGGTCAGCGGAGGCTTTCCACTTGATGGATAGTATGGCTAAGCGAGATGAGGCCTGCGTTTGTAGGCGTCGAGGTTTGCAGTATCATGCGAATCTGGAAATCTGTTGGGTGTTTTCTGTTGTTTAAGCTTGGAACATTATACCGGCTAGTAAGTAGGCTCAGCCACAGAGGGGGGGCTGTTTGCGTTTGACTGTGGCTGAATGCGAATGCTGGAATGAAGTGAGTCTGCCACGTGATGCGTTTCTGTGTGATGCGTTTCTGTGGGATGACGTTGTTTGTTAATGGATGTGAGATGGGTGGGATGAAGACGTTTATGGTCTTTATCTTGTGTGTGTGTGCGGCTTGTCTTGCGGATGGGTTGTAATGTCGAATCAAGTGTCGCTGGTGTCAGTTTTGAACGTGTTTGCGGAAAGGCTAATTGAAGAGGTTAATGGCCCATGGTGAGTCGTTTATGTCAAACTTAGACCAGGCGTCGAGGTTACTATCGCCAAGAGGTAAAGTACCGGTATGGTTTCCTTCGGAAGATGGCGTGCCGAGATGGGGATGTTACATGCATACGTTATTGATCTCGGTGACACATTGTCATGTGTAGGTGTGTTACAAGGCAGCTGCAGCTCGAGGCTTTGCGATGTGACCATTCAGGCCTGTCAACTCAGCCATGAACGAGGCTCGTACTCGTACCTACTGAAACGGCACAAGGCACACCGGAGAGCTTTCCCGGCAAGCAGCCAATAGGAACACGGAGAGACATAGAGACAACACAGCCCGGTCAGTCGGTCAAGACAAGGCGATCGAGTAACTGAACCACTTCGCATACATGCACGTACGTAAGTCCGTTGTGGCGCGTTCAGTTGTAGTATGGAAAAGGGAACGGAGATCGGGTGCATGTGGATGGCTTGTGACGATCCTTTTGGACTCCACCTTGATGGCTGGTCCCAGCTTTTGCTTTGCACTGCCGTCCTGAAAGCGAGTAATAAGTGGACGGACGTTTTTAGACGATGTGTAATACATGTACGCAGTAAGGAGGTTGTGGTTGTTTGTGATTATTGACAAGTGCTTCAAGACCAAGATGCAGACGCCTGCTTTGGAAGGCTACCTTATCGGTGACTGAGACGAGTTGAATATATGGCATCAATATTGGAGCAGTAGCAGGTAAGCGACTTTGTAAGCCAAGGCGTATAGCCGCCCGTGAAGCGACGGGGGTCTGTTCAAACGGAACGACGTTTCCGCCGCGGCGTCCGGAGTGCTGCCATTCTATCGTGCTTGGGAGATTCGTCTGAATAGGTATGTTACATTGTCAGAGGAGACTCCCCGGAAAACGGTATCGTTGGCTGAGATGTGCTACGAGATTCCGCGATAAGGAGACGTGGGAGTGGATATGATACCATGATCGCTGGATGTATGTATCATGCGCCGTTATCGAGACCTTGATGTTTGGGTGCTTCGATTGGATGGACGGATGTGCATGCGCGTGTATCCATCTCGGTTTGATAGGCACTGCATGAAACAAACGGGCTCGTTCCAGATACTAGAATGCTCAAGAAAGGTGAAGAAAAAAAGAGGCATTGACAAACGGTACGGTACCGAGAGACATGCTGTCTGATGAATCGCAAAGTTGGGACTCGCACAGCCCCAAAAAGCCCGCTGGGTCTCCAAGGCGGGGATTAACTGGTGGCTTCAAGTGCCTGTCAGCGGTAGAGCGCAAGGTACTTTGGCGCTGTGTCTTGAGGGACAAGCGGGAGACCTCGATTGGATATTGCCGGGTTGCTGACCAAACACGTATTGTCTGGGTACTTGCTTCGAGAGTCTTCCGTTGACCGCAGGTACCCTTTTTTGCGCCATAGCGATGCTTTCTAGACTGTGATGAAAATGGGGAACTGCCTCTTTGCAGAAACCGCAAAGTCATCGGCACCTTTGGTCGACCTTGTGTCATGCCTTGCATCTCCGATTTATCTGTTGTGGTACATACATATTTCGACCAATGCAGCCTCGGAGGTGATGCGGCGAATAAAGTGTTCCTGCAGGGAGAAATCGAAAAGAAAAGAAAGAAATTTCAAATGAAAAAAGTCTGGTAGGCTCATTGCACGAATTCGCCTGCATTACTCAGTGACCAGCTTTTGCACAGCCCCCCCGCGCCAGTTCTTGTCGATGCTCGATGCTCGATCAGGTACCAAACCAAGCCCAGCCACTCTTTTGCATGGCAAAAAAGCAACGGGCAAAGCATGGCGACAAACGCGAACACGTAGGTACCTCCGCCCCCGAAGGCGCCCTGTAAAGGTACCTCTTCTCCAGCGCAGCACGGGGGACCGCCAGCGCTAAGCATTGGGCCACGCCAACCGCGGCTCCACCGCCTCGCCATCCGCACCTCTTTGCGCAGCCAATCCTGGGCCGCAGCAGTCCCGTGGCCTCCCCGGCTCGCTTCTTCGCACCAGGCCTTTCCGCCTTCTTCTTTCGGGGCTTTTGCTGCGTTGGATGGTATAAGATCGCCTCCTCCTCTTCGTCTTCCTCTCCCTCTTGTTCTCTATTCTTCCTCAAGACAACAAAAACAGACGATCTTATCAACTGCAAAGTCAACTGCCGTAGATACAAGCGGCCATCATTCGTGGATTCAGCAAGATTCGAAGCTACAGCAGCTCTCCCCACTGCCCGCCTTCCACCCAGACACGTCACACGACACCGGGAACTACGGCTTGATATCACCGCCATTGCTATCTCGCAACAGTTGATTCCCGCCTTATGATTGACATATCCTAAACTACTCCCGAACCTCGAATTCTCATCACAACCCACAAATCTCAGCCATCATGGATGCCACACCGAGTCTCTCACGGTCCTCCTCGACCTCCTCCCGCAACAAGTCCAACCTCAGCCTGGACCTTTCCAACCTCCCGCCACTCGTCCAGCCGACGCCTCCCTCCAACACGCTCATCTTCACAAACCTCAACAACACCGACATCTTCCTGCCCGAGAACCTCCAGACCATCCGCGAGCTCATCGAGCACACGGCGCCCATACACTCGTTTGCGCCGCTCAAGTCGTTCCGCCGCATCATCGTCTCATTCTTCGACGTCGACGCCTCATTAGCCGTGCGCCAGGTGTGGGACGGCGAGGCCGTCATGGGCGAGCGCATCAAGCTCTACTTTGGCCAGCCCACGCCCATCGAGACCAAGCCCGAGCACCTGGCCCTGCCCGACGCCGGCAAGCTCTTCTTCATCTCCCCGCCGGCCAGCCCTCCCCACGGCTGGGAGATGCGCCTCGAGGACGCGCCCAACAAGCAGGTCCACGCCGACGACCTCGCCGAGGCCCTGGCCAAGCTGCACCACCGCCCCGTCCCCACCTACGACTCGCCCGTCACCCCGACCGACGGCGGCGTCCCCAACTTTGGCACCCGGAGCCGCAGCTCGACGCTCATATACCAGCCTGACGCGGAGACGAGCCCCGGCATCCCCGCCGTCTTTGTCGAGGACATGACGGACGGGCCGACCATGAGCCCCATTGAGGTCTCGAAGCCCATCATGGCTCAGACTGCGCGGCCTCCCGTTGAGCTGATGCACGACGCGTAAAACGGGTTTTTGGAAAATGTCGATACGTCGGGAGGGTGAAGATAATATTTGAGTACTGGGTTTGCTTACTTCATGTGTCATTCTTTATTCTTGGGAATGAGGCGCTTGGCAGGCGTTGGTAAAGTCATGACATATGGTTATTTGGCTTTGGAGGCTGTTGATGTTCTTGTGGACTCGTTACTTACATGGAAATGGCGTTTTGGGTTTTCTTTACGTTGACCGAGCATAAGGAGTTGTATGAAAAGCAGAAATATCCTGTCAGCATAGATCCATACCCGTCTCAAATAGAGGGGCACAGCATCATATCTGTAGCATCTGGCTTGATTCAATCATATCATCGAGCTAATTCAATTGTTCAAGCATAAGCTATCCAAGTCCTTCTACGGCTGTGTAATATTCTCAATACCAATCAAGTTCAATCAACTGACAGCCTCAAGCTTCGTCCAACGCATCGTTTGACTGGCGAAGCGGGACAACCAGCGACGGCGGCCAGCCCCACCTCGAATCCCCACTAACGGCACCTAATCGATTTTCCTCATCCAGCCTTGCCATATTTTTCTTCTTTTGCCTCCAATATCAAAAAGCAATTCACGCCGTCTTTCCACTCTCCTCCTCCACACGCCCGCGATCATGAGCTGCTCGTGTCGCTTCGTCACATGGCGGACGTTTGCGCGGGGCCTCGCCCAGATTCACCGGCCCGACAATCTCTCTTCAGCTGCGCCGTTTCGATGGCCGGCTCGGCAGCTGGTGATGCTGCCCGGGCAGAGCCGCGGACTGCATGCCTCGGGGTATAGGAGACAGGAGGGAGAGGCTGCTGCTGCTGCAGAGGCAGTGGCTGAGAAAGGACATGATGAGGGGGAGTCTCGAAACACAAATGCTGAGGACGGGCGAACGAGCACAACGGAAACACTGAACGAGGTGGTCTCCGAGTCCAGTGCGCAGCCGGCCGAGAGAATACGGGCGAAAAGGGACGGAAAGAAAAACACTTCCGCTACTACACATGGCAAATACGACTCACGCAACACAACACCAAGAGAAAAACGGGAACGAAAAGCCAAACCATCCTCGTCCGCGGAAGACAATTCTTCAGATTCCACCGATCAGCCGTCCAACAAGCCCGGGCCGCGCGCCCAAGAGCCGTGGAAGCTGCACAAGGCGGCGCTCAAGGAAAAGTTCCCCGAGGGCTGGCAGCCGCGCAAGCGGCTGTCGCCGGACGCGCTGGCGGGGATCCGGGCGCTCAACGCGCAGTTCCCGGACGTGTACACGACGGCGGCGCTGGCGGACAAGTTCCAGGTGTCGAGCGAGGCGATCCGGCGGATCCTCAAGAGCAGCTGGCGGCCGTCGGCGGACGAGGAGGAGGAGCGGCAGCAGCGCTGGTTCAGGCGGGGCAAGCAGGTGTGGGAGCAGAAGGCGGCGCTGGGGATCAAGCCGCCGCAGCGGTGGCGGATGGAGGGCATCGCGCGGGACCCGGGGTATCACGAGTGGAGTAAGAGGGTGAGCCAGAGGGAGAGGGAGTGGGAGGAGGAGGAGGTGGCCAAGTATCGGGCGTATCGGGAGAGGATGAAGAAGAAGGCGGAGGGCAAGGGGAGGCAATGATGTATGATTTGACATGTGTACGATCAATCTTCGGAGGCATCAAATTGGTTTGATGGGAGCATCATATATGGATAGACTCTGCTCTGGGATACTCTATGGGTTATGGCATTTGACGGACACGAGCTTTGCATATGGGCATATTGTAAAGGTTCTGCATACTGGGCGAATACAACCAACTCTTTGACTCTTGAAGACACGAATCACCACCATTATGCCAATGTTCGAATGACTGATGTCTCCAGCCATAAGAGAGCCTTTGGATCCTTGACCGCAAAGTGAAACGCAAATAGCTCTCGAAACAATCCTGCTTTTCTACAGCACCGAAATCTGCTAAAAGCCCAGACACACCCCCAAAGCGTTTCACCTCAGCGTCCGGCTACCAGATCTGTCGGTCCTGGCCAATGAGATTGCGAGGCGGCAAAGGCTGAAGCTAGGCGACTAAACCCAGGGGGTGCGCTAAAACCCGTTTCATGAATTGAAGGGACTTGGGGTCACCGTCGCCTTTTCTGGTGAGTGAGATTTATAGGATTGAATCCTCTCTTTTTCTCTCTTCTATTCTTTTTTCTTTTGATATTCTTGCATCTTTATCTTGAGATTCTCTTCTGAAGGAATGCTCTTGGGCTTTTGACGCCCTAACTTTGCCAATTGACGAGGATTCTTTGTTCAGCTTGGTTACTGAACTGTGGCTGCTGTCTTTTTACGTTTCTTTCATGTGATACCCTCCACTGCGGCCACTTTACCTACCTGAACCATCTTTCGTCCTCTTCTCCTTTCACCTACCTCTCGTTCAGGATCTTCAACCTGCATAAAACCCGCACATCGTCACCATGCCGGCAACCTACTCGCGCCCTCCCCAGCGCGACTCGTGGTTCGCGCCCCTCTCCATCGACCTCATCCTCAAGGTCTTCAGCGTCAGCATCTTCCACCCCTTCATCTGCTGGCTGATCCCGCTATGCCTGCGCGCGCAGACGACGCGCTGGGAGGCGCCGCCCATGGTGGCCTCCATCGCCTGGGCAATCTTCATCTCGCTCATGTGGATCGCGAGCTACGTCAACCAGCGCATCGCCCACGGCGCGCCGCGCGAGGTGGACCTGGGCGAGGAGGTGATTGTGGTGACGGGCGGCGCGAGCGGGCTGGGCATGCTGGTGGCCGAGGTGTACGGCATGAGGGGCGCGAGCGTGGCCGTGCTGGACGTCAACGAGATGGAGAATGGCGAGGCCAGGGGCGTGACGTTTTACAAGTGCGATGTGAGCGACAAGGCGCAGGTGGCCAAGGTTGCGGTCGAGATTGAGCGAGATGTGAGTGTTCCTATTTGAAGCCCGAGAGGGACAAAAGGTGATGTGTGCTGGAATCTCGTGAACTGACTCTCGGACTGAACAGCTTGGTACGCCTACCGTGCTCATCAACAACGCCGCCATCGTCATTGGAAAGCCGCTTCTGGACCTGTCCATCGACGAGATTGAGACCAGCATCGCAACCAATCTGCTCGGCCCCTTTTACTGCCTCAAGACGTTCCTGCCAGCCATTATCCGCGGCGGCCGCGGCGGCACCATTGTCAACGTGTCGTCCGTCATCGGCCACCTGGGCGCGGCGCAGCTGACCGACTACGCGGCGGCCAAGGCGGGCCTCACGGCGCTGCACAAGTCGCTGACGGCGGAGCTGCGCGAGTCGCACCCGGACATCCGCACGGTGCTGGTGACGCCGGGCCAGCTGAGCACGCCGCTCTTCTACGGGGTGCAGACGCCCAGCGGCTTCTTCGCGCCCGTCGTCGAGCCGGTGGACGTGACCAAGGAGATTGTGGCGGCGATTGACGGCGGCAAGGGGGTCACGGCCGCGATGCCGTTTTACGCGCGGTGGGTGGACTGGTACAACGTGCTGCCGGTCGGGGTGCAGCTGCTCGCGAGGAAGGTTTCGGGCGTGGATCGCGGGATGAAGACGTTTATCGGGCGGAGGGGGTCTGGGGAGGAGGAGGACAAGAAGATGAGGTAGAACTTTGAGGCGCTGGCGTCTTTTGTTTTGTTTGCGGGAGGAAAAGCATTGGTGTGTGATGAGCTGATGATTTATAGATTCAGAGTGGCATATGGTATAGATTGCTTCCTGTTACCTGCTAGACTGGATAGACCAGATGTAAAGATCCTACTTCTTCTGTTGTTGATGAAGTGATATCCTGAGTGTCGATCTTTTCAGAATTTAATGTTGGAGCTTAAAGTGAAGCTTACAGGTATGACGTAGAATAAGAGCCTCGAAAAAGATGCATAACCGAACGAGATACGAGGACGCATGAACATATTCCGCACAATGTACATCAGCTGCTGCTATGGCATTTCACTGTTCGGATTGTCCCAACAGCGCAAAAGGACCGTAATAGTAAACCATGTAGGTAAGAGTCAGTGACAGACAGACGGACGGACAGCCCATCGGAAAGACCCGAGCCACATGGGAATTGCGGGATGATCGCCATTGAGGCACTCATATCCGCCCCTTGCATGCAAGCCACGTGAGATTGATACTATCAATGTCATGATTTACCCCAAGCTGCATTACCAAAGTCGTACTGGATGCGACTTTGTCTCATGACAGTTCGCATTACAGTATACTAGTACTTGGCAGTGACATATGAAAGCGTAAAAGAAGGCAAGTGTAAGCGCCAAAAGAGACGAGACGGGATGAAACCCCCGTGTTCCTGAAATGAGGCACCTCGTTAGCGGCTGGGCAGCACAGGTGATATCAAGCAAGGCGAGCGGGAGAGAGCATGGAAGGGGGTGAGACATCTGCAGCGATTTGGGGGGATTTTCTGGGGGAAATTCGTAGCGATTGGGTGAGGTGAGGGGTTGAATGTGTGAAGGGCAAGAGGGAGAACACGGGCCTTTTCTTGGAAGCATTGTCCTCTTATGAATTGTGTTCCTTCTTTTTTTCCCTCTGTCCTGTTGTTTGTTCCGGCAAGTGTTAGTAGGACTGTGGTGAACGCCTGCTATATGTATGGTTGTTACAAAGTTTAAGAATCTCGCCGTTATAAGGCCGGCTTGTGATAACAGGCGCAAGGGCCTGGATACATTCGTCTATACGAGGCCGCCATCTGACTTTTCATTGGATTTTCATTTGCGCTTGGGCTTGCCGGCTTGGCGGCCTTTAGTTGGAGAGGGGGAGGGAAATCATTGGCTGTGGGAATCCGAGGGTGAATCTTGGATTGTGTGGGATGCATGAAGACGGACAATGCAGCACGTCATGATGCAGCTGGGATGCGGTTTTGCAGTGACGGGACTGACAGAGGGAGAGGGAGCATTGGTTTCTATTGTGGTATCGCGGTGAATAAAAAGAGGCATTTCCATACTATATCTCGAAAGCAATGGCCATGATACCTTACTACATACAGTGTAATGCAAGGTACAGCGAGGTGGCACGCAAACAACATGCATCACAACACGAGAATCGTATATCCCATCGTCTAGCCTCGTGACCACCCCCCTTGTCCTACGAGTCTCTTGTGCCTGGACAGCTCAGGTTTCAACCGTCGCACCTCGAGCCAAGAAAAACTTGAGCCGTTTCTGGCCAATTGATGCCGGATCCTCATTGATTCTTGTCCACTTCCCAACCCCCGTTTTTGCGAGCTAACAATGCTAGCCGCATTCTGGCAGCTAACGGCAATGATGGGGAATCGAAAAGCTATCCTTGATTTTCCCTGTTCGTTCGTATCTGGCTTGAAAAGATGGGGGTTTTGAAGCGGAACTAGGACGGGACAGGACAGGGCCAAGGCCGAGGTGGTGCATGTACGATGCCATAACAATCTCATCATCGCGCTTCTTCTGTTCCTGGCCGATGGGATCGGCGCTTTTTCCTCCTCTGTTTTTCTTCTTTCTTTTCGCTGTCTCGGTGCCTCTGCAGCCGCTCTTTCTTGCGTTTGCCGATTCAATCGCGGTTGCTGGGGTTATTCACCATTGGAGCCCATCACCCGCTCTTTAGTTGTCCATATCATCCCATAGATAAAAGCCCACCGGCTTGCCAGCTGTCGAGGCCCGTCCGTCCACCGCTCTCGCTTCCTTTTCCTGTCGCTGCCAAACCCTCGCTCGCTCTCTCTCTGGGTCACGTTGCGCTCACTTTTTCTTGGTTTCTCCCCTTTTCAGCTCTTGGAGGGGAATCTGTGACCAAACAATTTTGGGTTCGACAAGAGGAAAAAGACTGCCTTGTGCTCGGCTCCCTCTCTCTTTCACCTTTTCCTCAGTTTTTGGTTCTGAACCATTGACGGGCCTCTCTTCTTGGTTGGTTTGGATCTGCTCGACTTCATTGCGAGCCCCCTTCATTCATCCGTCTTTTTGTTCGCCGAGGATTTTGGAACAGTGAAAAGGAGTTCGCTTTTACCGCTTCCACTTTGGAACCAACAGTTTACTCGCATTTGATTGTGTGACACACGATGCGTTGGTCTTCGGTTGCCGTTGCGCTGGCGAGCGCCAAATCCTTTGCCGCGGCGCTGGATCCCGTCTCCGTCGTGGGCAACAAGTTCTTCAACAAGGACGGCTCGCAGTTCTTTATCAAGGGTATGTGATGTCCGGTGGCGGCGTGGAAGAAAGCATTGTACCTTGATCATTCTGACCCTTTTCTCTTCTCCAGGTATTGCGTACCAGCTTGTTCCGCAGGATCCCCTCGTGGACACTGACCAGTGCAAACGCGATGCTAAGCTCATGGCCGAGCTCGGGACAAACACCATCCGCGTCTATCACGTCGACCCGGACGCCGACCATGATGGCTGCATGAGTGCGTTTGACGATGCCGGCATCTACGTCCTGGCAGATCTGGATACCTTTGATACCTACATTATTCCCGTGCGTCGATCAAGAACCCCCTCCCCCCTGCTTCTCCTTTTGGGTCCGTTCTCACACATTCTTATAGCAAAATAACTACTGGAATAAGACCAAGTTCGACAGGTATGCCGAGGTCCTGGACACCTTCCAAAAGTACGACAACCTGCTGGGCGTCTTCGTCGGAAACGAGAACATCGCTACTAAAGATGACTCGCCCACGGCGCCCTACCTCAAGGCTGCTGCCCGCGACATGAAGGCCTACCGCGACGCCCAGGGCTACCGCGAGATCCCCGTCGGCTACTCGGCCGCCGACATCCTGCAGCTCCGTCCCATGCTCCAGGACTACTTGACCTGCGGCGGCAACTCGTCCGAGACGGTCGACTTCTTCGCCCTCAACTCGTACTCGTGGTGCGACCCCAGCACGTACAAGGAGTCCACCTACGACCAGCTCGAGGCCTACGCCAAGAACTTCCCTGTGCCCATCTTCCTCTCCGAGACGGGCTGCATCGTTCCCGGCCCCCGCCAGTTCGACGACCAGGACGCCATCTTTGGCCCCGAGATGGTCAATGACTGGAGCGGTGCCATCATCTACGAGTGGATCCAGGAGGAGAACGGCTACGGGATTATAACATATGCCCCGGCCGGCCAAGCTGCTGGGCCCAACGTCGAGGGTGGCTTCCTCCGCAAGGGCACTCCCACTCCCAAGCTGCCCGACTTCACCGCGCTCAAGTCCAAGTGGGCCACCAACACCCCTACCGGCGTCAGCCGAGACGACTACAACGCGGACGACGTGTCGACCCGTGCGTGCCCTTCGTCCACTGCTGGCGGCTGGTGGCAGGTGGATGGCGACGCCACACTGCCTACCCTGGGCCAGATCCTTGCCGTCAAAACCGAGACTGTGAGCCTGGCCACCGAGACCGGTACGAGCACAGCCGAGAGCACCGCGGACAGCACCTCTGACGATAGAACAGGCGCTGCCACGACTTCTACCCCCGACTCATCATCTTCCACGACTTCTAGCGCCGACAGCGCGGAGACCTCCAACGGTAGCCCCCTGGACAAGCGCATCACTGCGTTTGGTGCCGGCCTGGTGGGCGTCGTTTTGGGTGCTGCGGTTCTGTTGTAAGGCCCGAGTCATGTTACTCGTTGGATTTGTATCGTCAAATCAGTATCAGATACCCGTCTACTTCTCGCCATGCTTTTTTTTGCTCTTTCTTCTTCAATGTTACCTGTTACTACCATGCGGCTCTAGCTTGTTGGCCTAGATCAACCCCTTAATGCTCTTTGTATGATGGCTGAATGTTTGGAGAGGGGATGGTTTTGTTTCATGACATTTGCCGCGTAACGAGGCATGACCTGTTTATATTAATGCACGAGGATATGTTGTACATGAGGTGTTCAAAGTCCTGTTTCCTTTCTGTGTGATGTGTCCAATGCCGAGAAATGTTGCGATTGTGTGCTTGTTATTGTGCCACGCGCTATCCTAGCTGACTTTGAAACCAATAGTTGCCCTATGGATGTGACACCTTGCAATCCCCCTTCTTTATGTATGCTTGTGTCCTTTTTTATCCAACGTCTGCCGTGTAGGTTTCATCTAACGGAACCGTAATTGTAGTTGGGAGCAGTGTTTGTAGGCCAGTAATGGTTATAGTTGTGATTCCCCCTGAAGTCGTTTGATTCAACTTGGTAGCACTGATGTTCGTCGTCGACAAAGGCGTCTTGGTTGGCGAAGGCTTGCTGGTCGAGACGCTTACATCGTCGTCTGAGGAGGAGGAGTAAGCCTTGACTGCCGAGTTTCCGACGAAGACGAGGCTGACGGTGAAGACGGCGAGGACGGAGGCGCAGAGGAGGCCCATGGCGAGGTAGCGCAGGCGGGGGTCGTAGCGGTGGGGGGAGGAGCCCCAGGGGGTGCGGGTGTGGGTTTGGCATTGGAGGTTGTCAATCATTTATATGGCTGGTTCTGGTTCTGATTTGTAGGAGAGGAGGAGGAGGAGAAGGTGACTGAGTTGTTGAGTTTGGGTGATGTTGCTGAAGTAGTTGAAGTATAGGCTGTTGAATAGGCTGTATGAGGAGGGGTGGAAGGGTTATAGGTAGAGTGGATTTTATTGAGGATGAAGTTGGTTCTACTTGATATCGATATTGCTGTTGGAGGATTGATATTGCATTGTTTCTATCATTCACGGCAATGGCAACTGTCATTTGGAAAAAATGAGATAGTCTTGGCAAGAGAGATGGAGTCGGTGGATGAGAAAGAACCAGACGGACTGTGAATGAAGTTGGCTCTCATGGGCCATCAATTAAACACATACAGAAGCGTTCAACAATGTGCACACAATAGCGCCTTCCGCCATACTAATGCGGTCGATGTTCAAATATGTACACATATCTGTATTCAACCATACGCACGTATCAGCGTCTTTTGACATAAGGAGACTGCACGACATGGTTGACGGGCAATCAAACACACACACGTTGTTGTTCAACAATGCGCATACATCAGTGTCTATAGGCATAGATGCCCTCCTCTACGAGGACTCTGCGCAAGGCCGGGTGTTGGGCAATAAAACACACACACAAACATGGATGTTCGACATTGCGCACATAATAGCACCCTCAGAATGAAAAACCTGACTCTATCACAGTCGTTCACTTTTCATCAGGATTCTGATGGTATACAGAACCCCCTTGCGTGAACCGAGGCATGGATCTTATAAGGTACTGGAGCAAGATCGATGAGAGTGACATCTAATGCCTTATGTAAGCAGCCAGGAACATGTCTTGCGTGTCTCTTTTGCATGCAAATCTGCGTCTACCCAATCTCGAGCTAAAAGACATCGGTCGATGAACAAAAGGTGGACGAGAAGACGGAACAATCCCCACCGAAGCCTTACCGTGGTAACAAAGATTCCGTCCAATGACTGTCTTGCGATTCCGCCTCTAGGTGAGAAAAAAAAAAAGAACGTCTGCCGTTGACAGCAAAAAGAAGAGCCAGAAAACCGCCTAGTGGCTAAACAGCAAGGATAAGGATTTTTTTTTTTTTCTTTATCGATGCACGCCAGCCTCGCCTTGCCTTGCCGTGCCATTTGTTACTCCGCCGTCTTTTTTTACAACTCTCCCGCAACCGGGAATCGCTCTCTCGAATTTCTCAACCCCCAATTAAATTTCTCAGCCCCCCAATTTCTGGGTTTGTGCCCGTTGTGTATCTGCGAGCAGCTGCTTTCCGGGGCAAGAAATAAGGGCATCGGCGACCGACTGACTCAGCAAAATTTCTGGCCGCCCGCCCGCCATCATCATCTTGCATCACTTTTGGCCCTGCCCTGCCGTTTGGGTTGCTGGCGATTGCGACGACGGACCGCTGCCGAGAGTCGACCTGCGTTATCGATATCGATTCCGGCTCAATCGCATCGACCAGACTCTCATCGCCTGAGCTGGAAACGACTTCGCTTCTTGCTTCTGGCGACGGCAATCGCTGCAGATGCTCCCCTGACGAAGCCCTCCTCCGAGGCAATTGGCAACCATGGCTGAGCCGGCGCAGGTTCAGACAGCGCCTGCTGGCTCTCCCCGAGGTGAGAAGAGAACTTGCTGCACTTTGAGCTTTTGCTTTTGTTTCTGTTGGGCGGGTCTGCAGATGCGAGACTGGACCCCGGGCAAATGAGCGACGTAGCTGACCGGCCGTTTCTTCCTCTCTGGTTCGCATAGAGATCAAGCAGGAGCACGAACATGACCACACGGCCGTTCTCGAGGGCCTCGACTTCAGCCTCCTCGCTGAGCTCGCGTCGAAGCGCCCGTTCGAGCAGGTAGCCCAGGACAGCCACGAGGAGCGCGAGCAAGAGGCCAAGAGGCCCAAGACGGAGAACCCAAACCACACCACAGAGGAAGAGTCGTCGCTCGAGGACGGGCTGGCGCTGCTGGTGCAGAATGCGCTCTCCAACGTGGGCGACCTGGTCCGGGGCTTCACCGTCGACAATGCCGGAGAGGCGCACAGCGACGATCCCATGGACGTCGACGACGCGCATGGAGCAGACGCCCGCCCGGCCCCGGTGTCGTTCTTGTCGGAGCCGGAAAAGTACGTGCGCATCGCCAACACGCATGCGCTGGGGAACCTGGCGCTCTCCGTGCTGCTGATATTGCTCCAGCAGCCCATTGACGACATGTCGAAACTGGCCGGGGACGCGGACTCGGGATACGGGCGCTCGTACGGACGGCTAAAGCGATCTTTCGATGCGACGTGGCAGCTCTTCTCGGACGGCCAGGTGCTGTCTGCCGACGAGCTGGAGATACAAGAAGCCGAGGCCCGGACGCTGCTGGAGCTGGCCAACATTGCCAAGTTTGGCATGTGGCTGGTCGAGGGCGGGCTGGATTCCTTTACTGCCGCCGAGAGGAATTTCACGTCCGTCTTTCGGTGTCAGATGTCCGACCTGTCGCCCGCGCTGTCCCAGCTTTACGTCGAGATGAAGACCTACAAGGCGATCGAGTCCCTGATAAAAGATGGCGAGGGGCTGTCAATAGACGAGGTGGCGCATGTGGTGCAGGCGAGTTTGCTGGACGGGCTGAATGAGTCGACAACGAGTGAGCCGATGTCAGCTGCTCAACAAGAGCTGTTGACCTTGGCCAAGGCTCGGAAAGATGTTTTGGAGGAGGAACTCAAAGTGAAGCAGCCAGGTTCGTAGCCCCTCGGCCCCCTCCTAGGACTCCTGCATGGCCCTTTCGCTACGTGTTACTGAATCAGCAACTGACATTGTTAATAGCCGCTCTGAAAGAAAAGTTTCCGCCCGGCGATGTTTTGAAAAGCTTTTCGGCGCATGTGCGAACGCTGTTGGCGTCAATGACAGAGGTCGGAGAGAAGCTGGGCATCTCAGCGCTGCTGAGCGACGTTGCCAACCAAGAGTCAATACCGAGCGGAACGGGCGATGGCGACCTCGATCTCGACGACCTTTCCTCATTCTTCGAGAAGACGACCTCGGGCTTAGTACAGAACGCTTTGGCTGGCTTGACGGAAGAGACCCCGGCAGAGGAGACACCCGTGGTCGAAATCACCGAAACACCAGCGGAGACGGCGAATGGTGAGCCAAAGGCAGATGCAGCAACGACTACACCGGCACCTCAGACGAACGGCGCCAAGCTGGATCTCATCTCAGACTACAAGGAACTCGAGGCACTGGTTGCGGAGAGCACGTCAAATTACGTCAAAACGACGCTCAATGGCCTCTCCGCCGTTGCCTACCAGCCCACAGTTCCTCAGAGTACAGGTAAGCATCTCAGCTCATCATATGTATCAACATGGTCGAGCTTACTGACCCACGATACAGCTGAGACCATGGCTGCGCAGTCACCCTATCTGAGCCACCTTCATCAACACCAATCCCACCACCCCTACTACACCTCATACGCCAGCCAGCCACCTCCTGAACAGCAACCTCAACAACCCGCAGGATCCTCCGATAACCTCCCGCCTAATCAAACCTTTCCTAGTGCCATACTCTACGATAAAGCTCGCCAAGCAGCGCTTTCCAAGTCGTCGGCGCATACGCGGAGGGAGGGTCTTCACTCTACTCGACGGCCCTGGACCCAGGAGGAGGAAAAAGCACTCATGGCCGGTCTCGACATGGTCAAGGGCCCTCATTGGAGCCAGATCCTGACCCTTTTCGGCCAGAATGGAACTATTTCCGATATCCTCAAGGACAGGACACAGGTGCAGCTCAAGGATAAGGCACGAAATCTGAAGCTCTTCTTCCTCAAGACCAACTCGGAAATGCCGTATTACCTGCAAGCCGTCACGGGAGAGCTCAAGACTCGAGCCCCGACCCAGGCTGCCCGCAAAGAGGCTGAAGAGAGGGCGCGGATGAACTCTGAGGAGGAACAAGCCAAGCTGCAGGGCATCATGGCATTGGCCGGGGGACTACAGCACCCACCTCAGCAGCAGCACCAGCATCAGCATCAGCACCAGCATCAGCATCAGCAGAGACAACCGCTTCATCCTCACCAAGCTAGGCCACCGGTCACAGTGGCGGCAGCCGTCGGGCAGAGTGTCGTGACGCCAGCCCAGGCTGCGAGCGCAGCTCAGTCGGCATCCTCCGGACAGCAGCACGTTTCGCACCTGCATCACACGCCGACGCCAACAATGACGAGTACGCCGCAGGCCAACTTGGCGCCGATCCAGCGAGGCGGCATCATTCTGCCCAACACGGCGCAGATCAAACCCGATAGTCATTTGGCAGCGGCACAGCAGGCTTCGCAGCATGTCCCGCTGGCACCCCAGCGACCGCAGACTCAGCTTGCTCCGCAGGTGCCCGTAGCCCAGGCTCAACCTCAGGCTCAACCGCAGATGCAGCAGCAGCAGCAGCAGCAGCAACACGCACAGCACCAGCACCAGCAGTATACACAGGCGCAGAGTCATGTTCAGACACATACACCAGCCATGCCACAGGCCCAGACTCATACACCGATACCTGCGCAAGCTCAATCTCAGCCTCAACAACAACCTCAAACTCAACCTCAACCTCAGCACCAACCTCAACCTCAGCACCATCATCAACCCCAACTTCATCACCAACCTCAACCTCAAACTCAGCCTCAGCACCAACTTCAACCCCAGCACCAACCTCACCTTCAAGCGCAACCCCAGTCTCAAGTACAACCTCAAGCTCAGGTGCCTCAAGCTCAGGTACCTCAAGCTCAGGTACCTCAACCCCAGGTGCAGCCTCAAACCCAAGTACAAGTTCAACCTCAACCTCAAGCGCCTCCAGTTCAAGTTCAGCCGCAAGCGCAAACACAACATCAACCTCAAACGCCTCGACCACAGGTGCAGCCTCAGGTACAAGCACACCCTCAACCAGCTCAATCGCCGCAACAGCCGTTACAGCAGCAATATCACCAACCCCAGCCATCTCCCCATATCCAACCGCCGCAATCACCAGCTCCAGCGCAGCCCCAGCAAGCAACCCCAAGTCAGCCCGGGACGCCGACTGTCGCCACGCAGCTCCAAAACGGGACAGCACCTCATCCTTCACCCACACCAACCACGATTCCCTCCACACCCACGCCGTCGCACCTCTCCCAACACATCTCGACGCCCCTCCAGCCCTCGCCAGTCCCGACGTATTCGCCTCAGCCGCAGCAGCAGCAGCAGCAGCAGCCGTCCGTCTCCGCGCAAAATGAGCTGCATAAGCTCGTTTCTGCGCCCGAGGCGGCAATGTCCCAAACAACAGTACAAGATGACGAGGCGGCGGCGGAGGCAGCCTTGCTGGAAGGCTTGCAGGCTGCCGTCGCACAGGCGCTGGCTTCGTAGTCACGCGTTTGAAGACTATGATGATCTCTTTTATGCCATGCTTGGCGATGAGCTATTGATGGGTTTCTCCTTTTGCAGCTATGGCGCTCTTGAAGGGAGTAAAAGGAGCGTTCTATGATACGCTCCTCTTCTTTACGGTTCTCTAGCTTTCTAAACGCATAGACTTTTGTCTCTTTTCGTTTGTGAGCAAAAGAATGTGAGAAACCAGGAGATAGACTGCGGTTGAGAGTTGCCCTTTTCTTTGACATATCCGATGGTCCTTGAGCGAGGATAAATGGTGTATATATTCATATACCTTTCCTATTGTCGTTTTTTTCTTTCCTCTTTTTATGCGGGGTTATATAAGCGTTTACTATGACCGAGTATTGACTGCTTCTACTCGCTTTCCATTTCAAAGTTCGTGGTGGAGGAGATTTGGGGGGAGGGGGGCAAAAGGGAAATGATACCACTGGTGGACGGCAGGCGAGGAATGGGTTACAATTTTCACAGGACAGTGGGATTTGGGATTAAGATACTATGAGCAAGAGGACTAAAGAAAAAGAGATATCATCCAAAGATACGTTCCTTGACAGCGTGAGTGTGTCTAGTAGTTTGGGTGTTGCTCCTGTTGTTGGCTGCCTCTTTGAGGTTGTGTGTCAGGAAGTACATGTGAAAGCAATATCAGCAGCTCAACGATTGTGAGCTGCATGGTATGTGGTGTGGTATATCTAAATATGGAAGCTATATCGAGTCAAATGTTGAGAGAATCCAAGACGAGAGTTACGGGAAGCCTCTCCAACAGGGCGACGTGGTAGGAACTTGACAACTAACACTGCATCTTTATTGTCGACGGTAATATTCTGTTAGTTGAGGGAGCCGGCGATAGTAGGTCTGATGAACGCGTCCTGTAGCCTAGCCGTACTTATTGAATAGTCTGTCACACGACAAAGAGCATGCCAACTTGGGTTATTAGCATAGGGCAGAGAGCTATGAATAGCTTCTCCTTCTCGGTCATCCCGTCAGATAAGACAAAGAGGAGAACTGAACAACTGGGATGCAAAATAAGGCGAAACCGCGCACGTGCGGCGTCTTTTCAGGGCGAGATTCTTTTTAAGGCTTGCAGTATGACAAGCACCGTTTACATGGAACTACCTATGAGTTAGTTGCCGAGTTACACGGACGTAAGGCCAGGAAAAGTAGACACGGGTTTCGGATTTCCCATAGACGTGGGATGTGAGCTTGTGATAAGTTTTGGGAATAGAAGGAGGAGGGAGGGGTTTCGCTCAGGCAGGCAGCCGTTGGGGAAGAAGATGATTGGTTCATTGCCGCCGTCTTGAGAATTGATTTGAGTGAGAGGAATGAGTAAACGATGTTGGCGCCTGGAATCGCTATGATTGACACCAGTTTCTGCGGGCGTGGGATGGTTCAGATACACAGACAAAAAACAATGCTGCCTAGAAGGTGAAAGAAAAGGGTTAAGGGCAGGGCTGATTTTGGAAACGTACATGATATGAGACGGGAAGTGTGTGGCGACAAGGTAGGGAGGGAGGGTCGCTTAGGCCGTGGAAAAGGGCAGCCTTAGGACTGGAGATGGGGAGGGAAGAGTTCACTTTGTTTGGTGTGGATGGGTGCCAGATTGCCTCTTGTATCGGCGTGGGAGGTGGGAGATGTTGAGAGTTGGTTGAGGGAGCTGCTGACAAGGGATTAGTAGTGAGGATATGGCTCGGGGAAGGATGAGGAAGATCCGGTTGGCTGAAGGACGATGGAGGGGATACGGGTTGACCTTGATACGCACATGCGCTGTTGTGTCGACTCACAATGCTGTGTTACCTCCCTCAAAGCAGTTGAACAAGCGGTGTTCGAATGAGTGACCGTCTTGTAAGTAAGGCTACAGCATATCGACGCATCAAGCTCAAAATGCACTACACCATCTGCATGTAATGCGTAACCCCAGTCTTGTCACGATCGACCCAAAATGCTTGATCTGGCAAATCCGGCCCGTTCGAGCATCAGCACCGCCTCAGAAGCGGGAGCCGGCATCACCAAGAACGAACTGGTCGAGATATCCTGCACGTCATGGAGGTGACAAGAACAGCATGGGGAGGTGTGGCGCAGCTGGAAGCTGGACTTGGGGATGGTGAGAGAGAGAGAGGCCCTGGCCGCCATGAACTGGGGCTGGGGGAACTCAGCTGGGATGCCTCCCGACGAGGGTTACGAGAAGAAAGATGCGGCTCAAGTTGAACTGGGGTTACTTGCGTGAGTACACGGCCGCCAACTCTAATTGAAGTGATGCAGCAGGTACTTGAACCATCCATTGTGTGTACCTACTACCGAAGGATGATGCCTGGTCGCACGCGCAGTGGTCAGTCGCCGAAAGAGACGCGCGTGTATGCAGATGCAGGTCAGACACCCACCGGGCACAGTGCGCGCTCTGCCAGGCACGCCCCGGCCTCAGCGTGGCAAAGGACCACTGCGTCCCTGTGAGAGCGGCAGCTCGTCTGTGGACCTCGCCTGAAGAGGGCATCAGCACAGTGTGAGCTACGTATCAGCGCCTCCAACTGCAGAACCCCTGCAAGCACTTGAAAGCCACATGGATTGATGCATGTCAACTGACTCCATCACAGTAGCACCTCCAGCCCGTTTCTCCCTCTTGTGAGCCCTGGTATCTGCAGTGGGATGGCGATTCCAGGAACCAGAGGGGGAGGGGAGGCCTGGCAGCCCAATTGCTGGGGCTTCGCCGGTCTTGTCGATGGTCGCTTCGGTTTGCCGAGAGGATGCAGCGTGCCTGCAGTGGTCGCTCGCGCTTATTTTTGCCGTTTTGCTGCGGGCCATGGTTTGACGTGCATGCATCACGATTGGCGATGCGAGGCGATGCGATGCGATTGACGATGACTTGTCGAGACAGACTTTGAATCACAGCAGCAGCGGATCTTGGCTTTTGTTAACATGCTTTTTCCTCTGCCTTTGTGCTCCCTCATTCTTCTTCTTACGGAGCTACAGCCGACTTGCCCAGGGCTTTTCCTCTCCTTTGCGTTTCTCACCCAAGAAAATTAATCGAGGCCGGCACACCGGGTGACCCGTCCAGGCGACTCCGCCTCGTGGACTGTGTGCGAGGTGCTCTTTTCATTTCCAAGGGCCCCCAAAGGACTCTGAACAGTTGATGTTCAAAATAAACCTGGTCTCGAACCCGTCGGCCTCATGAGACTAAACGGTTCCCCCGGCCCTGGTCGAACTGCTTCCTTCGTCGTACGCAAAGCCACTCTACTAACGACAGCCACATCTCCTGATGGTGGTCATCGTTCAATACTTGCAGTGTACAACGATTTGAACACATTCATTCACTCATTGAACGTTACGGGTCCCCGTTCCGTTTGTATGTCCTTGTGTCTGTGTTCATGCGGGTTGCCGCTCCCGCGTCATGGGCCCTTTTTTTTGTTCTTTGATGTTCTTCCCCCCTCCCCTTGTTTGAACAGGGCAAGAGTCCTATTTCTGGAGGATAATGATACGGGTCCACAACTATCGGGGAAGGACTCAGACTTGACCTTGTTGTGGCTGGGGGGCCTTCATCATTCAGCACTTTGAGGCAGTTGCAAGATTGGGGAGGGTGTCTGCTTCGATCACCTGGACTGACCGAGTGCTTCTGCGTAGCCTCAGAGCTGGTTTATATATACTCTGCCTGGGCCCCCGGTGTCGTCTGAGGGCCTTGACTTGATCACTATATTACTTTACGGGCACTTTTCAACTCATACTTTCTCAGTTACAACTTGCTCAACTACCTTACAGCTATACAATACCACCGACTATACTTCACCATCAAGACAAAGCAGCAACAACTCAACGCAGAAACAATGGCCAAGCGGTGGTTCGTCGAAACCACCCCCGAGGGCCGGCAGCAGTTCGTCTCCATCAAGAGATCGCGCTCCTACGGCGGCCACCACAACCGCGTCCGCGAAATCGACTACATCAAAGTCAGCCTCGACGAATGGAACGCCCTCGTCGACAAGGAGCGCAAGCTCGAGGAGCTCAACAAGGCCGTCCTCGACGACGTCAACCGCCTCAAGGCGACGGCCTCCTCCGCGCAGGCCGAAGCCAAGCGGCTGACCGTCGTCGTCGTCCCCGGGCTCGAGAAGCAGATTGGCGTGCTGACGATTGAGAACGAGGCGCTCCGGCGCAGCATCGAGAAGACGGTGGGCGACAGCTCGTCCAAGCACCACCGCGAGGAGGAGCGGCTGCGGTTCAAGATTACCAAGCTCGAGGCGGAGAATCTCGAGCTGAGGGAGGAGAGCGCGGGCCTGAGGGAGAAGAATAGGGGCTTGTCGAGGACGCTGGAGCAGAGCTTTAGTCGGCGCGTGTCGGAGCTGCTGGGGGATGTCGAGTTTTGGAAGCATCAGTACAAGCATTGGCGGTCGCGGTACGACGAGCTGCTGAAGCGGTATAATGACATTTTCGACTTGATGGAGACGAGGACGAGGAAGATGAAGGCGTATGAGGACATTTTGCGGCGCAATGATATGATCTGAGCGTCCTTTTTGTCTTTCATCTTCATCTCCTTCTTATCTTCTTCTCTTCTATCTTCTCCTTGGACTTTGCTGGTTGGGGACTCGGCCTTTTGACACGATCACTTTGCCTGCAGAGCAACCCGGAGATTGTCGACTGTATTACTTGGGTTCTTCTTTTGGTATGTGGAGGGTATTGACTACAGGATAGACAGTTGACTGACATATTGTTGCTTTTGCACATAGACGGACGGCCTCGGCCTTGGGCTTTCACTTTTCCTTCTCTTTATACAGAGATTTATACGGTTGGACACGGCATGGGATTTGGACATGATATCACGTCTCATATGTTTCTTGACTTTGATCAAGTATTCACGATATCTTCTTTTACATCTCAGTTTCTGTCAACGGCTCTTATACCTTTTTTGTTACGACTTGAGACGTTGTTTTCATACATGATACCTGAAATATATACACCACTCTTTTTCTTTCTTTTGTAAAGAAAAAACTAAATGCGACCCATCAATAGTGTTCGGCTCGTGATGTATCCGGATGGCATCAAGTCTCAGAGCAGTCTGTAGAATTGTCATGTGAACGGGGTATCATTTTGCAACTATGAATTCTCGGGTAGCTATCCGATTAGTAGGCAGGTCATCACGCGCTGCGGTTAAAGGTCAGACACACACAGAATACATTGAATAAGACCATTAAGAACGCTGGTCAGAAAAAGAAACATGACTGTGTAGGAGGAAAGTTTGATGGACAAAGTCCTTTGTGCTTGGGTGCTATTCTCAGGTGCGTGCGATCCAAAGGTTTTAATGAAGCTTTTTTTTTTTTTTTTTTTTTTTTTTTTTTTTTTTTTTTTTTCTCGCAGTTAACAGAGGCCTTGATAAGAGTACCCGCGTCGATTACTTGATCGACAAATACTATGTGGTGCGGATACATGTATGTGCAGCTCCGCCATTCCAGGGCCTGGGTTGCTCCAACTTATCACAGTGATGACTATCTGTGTCCGTTTGCTTCTATCTACCTAGGCTGAAGGATGGTGATCTTCGAGTGAGAGCCTCTAAGCCTGTAAGTAGTAGTGCGTAATGGAGTTGCTGGATGCTGTGCTCCTGAAACACCACAAACAAAAGACACGGAAAAGAGCCAGAAAAAAGAACAATAAAAAGACTCAGTGTATTCAGGGGCAGAAAGCCAACGCAGAGTGTTACACGATGTGCAAATTTTACAATGACGTGAAACGTTGAAGAAGAGAAAAAGGTGAAGAAAGGGGGTTTGTTTGCTTGAAGCGATGACGAAAAAGGTGTCCGCTTTTGGGCCGTAGAGGATGGTGGTTCCTTTAGGCGTTATTTTAAGGCGTTTTCACAATGAGCCACGGCGATGAGGTGGCTGGTTGTACGAAAGACCTTTGAAGGATTGGTTGTGCTTTTACGGAGGGTTTGAGTATTTGGGGGTGCTTGGGCAGCTTTTTGCCACTGTGATGCGTTTGTGAAGAGTGGACGAGGATCCTGGATTGGAGATATGAGAATAGGCATGGTGAAGAAAATGCTCAACTACAGGGTTCAAGACAAAGGCATCCTGATTGAAGTGAGATGATGCAGTCTTTGGTTTGCCATAAACTTCAATCCAATAGTTGTCAAGTCTGACACTGCCTCAGACTGGGTCCAAGCCACGGCGTCCATGTCAGCGCTGGTGCTTGGTGAGAGCGGCCCGATCCGCCAGGTTGATGCCTAGAACACTGTTAGTGGGAGTTGGCGTACTGTAGATGGTATCACTCTCCCTCCATGAACAATGCCGTGGTCGCTGGTGTAGGTAAGAGAGAATCGCAGTGAAGGAGATACATAGAATGATGATGTAAAAATCTGGACGTGTCTCAGAGGCATGCACGTAGATGCACGTCTGCGGCTGTGACACGCCGGTTTCTGCAGCTTCCCGTGCGTCTACCGGATCGATACGATGCGACATGCGCTGTCAAAAGTTGAGCCCTACATGCATGGACCTCTTTAGCCGTGACGGCGCTGCGGTGCGCGCGGACAGAGCAGGAAAGCAGGAACACCACCATTTTAATTTAGGCTTGAAGATCGGTGAGGGAGGCAGCCACTACGATGCGAAATGGAATGAAACCGACGGGAGGCTGCCTTGAAGAGCGGTCGCGCGGGCTTCAAGGCGGTGACCGTCGGGTCGCAGCAGCAGCAGCAGCATCGTCACCAGCTTCGAGGGGACGAGTTGAAGCAAAGGATGTGGCTCGACCAGGGCTCACATGCGACAATACCCCTAGCCAGGCAGAACAATATGATGTTGAGAATTTGATGATGTCTTGGACATGTCGTCTCGAGTACCAACCACTAGGTAAATTCAGACAGATATACTCCCATCGCTCAACTCAAGACAGCATCATGACAGTTCGACACCATCTCGTGATATCCAGCCAGCCAGCCAGCTTACCTCATTTGCAAGTCCTGGGTGACTCACCGTCTTCGATCCGCTTCTCTCATGCCAGCTCACCTGGTCCGCGGCAGGCTGCAGCGCGTCCCAAGCAAGAAAGCAAAGTGACAACAAGCTCACCAATCCAATCGATTCTCTGGGCTCTCCTTTCATTTCAAAATTAGCGGCAACACTATTCATTCTTGGGCTTGGGGGCTGTGACAGAGGAAAAAAAATTGGAAGAAGGCAGCCGTCGATGCCTTGACAAACAAGACGACACAGCCCGCGGCGTGGCCAATCGCAGGACAGAAGACGGCCGTGACAGGGACTCAGGGGGGGTTTTGGGAGACGCTTGAAGGTGCCGGTCCGTGAGCTGTTGCTTTGGCGTTGTAGCAGATACACGACGGGCGTGTGAGAGGGAGCCGTGAGGATGCCGTGGGCTGGAGGTGAAGCTACGTGTGGATTCTCGTGAGGTTTGCTGAGCTGGAGGCGTACCTTGCCGCGACGGCTTACACGGAGTGATACCGCATGTCCATGTACTCGATACTCGATCCTCCTGTTGTCCATCTTCCTTCTTGTGCCTAGGGAGTGTCCAAACGCCTTGCTTGTGTGTGATTTTTTCTTTCTTTCCCTTCTGCTGACGCCTCTCATCATCGCTATTACCATCTGTATTGCGCCACACCCTCCCTCCCGTCCGGCCACTTTTGCAGTGTTTTCCTCAGCCCCTGGTCCTGTCCTGTCCTGTCCTGATCCTCCCAGGCGTTATCCAGACCAGAGTCTCTCCCCAAGGCAGGAATTTGTCACCGATGAGATTCCCTCGCTCTTCTCATTTTGTTCCTTTTCCTTTTATCTGCTGCTGATCCTCCTCCCGCTTTTCTTCTTTTCTTCATCTTCTTACTTGCGTCTCCCTGCGTACTCAGCTCATCTCACCTTACCTTACCTCACACCCAATAAGAGGTATTACTTACATACATCCTGCGTACGTGCGTGCGTGAGTGTGTGTGAACGGGCCTTTTCCTCTATCTGACAGGCAAGGCGCAACCGGGCTGAGGACCGTACCTACCTGTTTTATTCCGCATTCTGCCGGGCGCTGCAAAGGAAAGAGCAGGCAAAGAGAGAAAATTTCTTTCCTTCCTCTCTGTCCCTTTCTTCTCCTTTTTAACCTTTACATCTTCTTATCATCTTCCTTTCTTCCTCTCTCTCCTCATTTTCTCATCTTCTTCTCTTCTTTCTTACATCTCAGACGGCATCGCCTTCGACGGATCTAAGCAAAGCAACTTACACGCATCGAATCGTGTCCCTTGCACCTCCGACACGCGACACCCCATCTGAAAAGAGTGCGGATCTTGCAGACGCACCTGAGCGTTTTTGCATTTGGAGACACAATCTCTGCCCTCGACCTGCATATCCCACAGCGCCCGGTGCATAGCGCGCTTGGGTTGACGAATGATCCTTGGGTGAAAAAAAAGGGCTCTTTGGTGCCTCGGCTGCTTGTCGCTGCGTCTTTTCCTACCCCTGCCGCACAAGCGTTGGGCAGCGTCGCATCCCACCTGCGATTGGGAGAAAACAAGAAAGAAGAGCGCGCCGAGAGAAAAAAAAAAGTTACTTGATACGACTCCTATTGCATCTGTTTATCGGTCGCAATCATATCGCCAACCATGTCTCTGCATCAGCGAGTCTCCGCCAATTCGGCGCGCAGGGCCTCGGTGTCGCAGGCGCAGTCGCCTTACGGTTCGTCTACCTTGTCTTCCTGCTTCTGCTTTATCAAACATTATCCATCTCCTCTACGAGTCAAACTCCACCCGTGCTGTTGCTTACCTGTACTTACTCTCTCACAGCTACCCCCGACTTTGACCGTCGCCTGCTCGACTCCCTCAACAATGCTCACACCGAGCTCAATAAGACTAACTCAGAAAGGGACCGCTACCTCAGCTTATACAACCAGGCCGACAAGAAGCTCGCTGAGGCGACAGCCACCATCGCCGACCTCAAGGCCCAGAACCAGGCCTTGAAGGACAGCGCCGTCTCTTTCCAGGAAAGGTATGAGCTCCTCATCAAGGAAAATGATCGGCTCCGCCACGATCACGGCGAACTGGCTCGGGGCTTTGACGACCTCAAGGCCAAGTACACCGATCTTTCTCACCGGTACAACACGCTGAACAGCGCTTCTCCCGCCTACTCCTCCAACGCCGGCAGTGGTCTGTCCGGCTCGGTGCCGGAGCGTCCAAAGGTCTCCCGCTCCTCCAGCAAGAAGGAGCGCAAGGAGGACCGCGAGGAACGTAGCCGTGTCCGAGACAGAGAGAAGTCGCGCGACCGCACCAAGGAGGACAAGCGCGAGCGGGAGAAGGAAAAGGAAAAGGATAAGGACAGGGAGAAGGAGAAGAAGGAGCACAAGGCAGAAAAGGAACGCCTCTCTCGCCGCTTCGAGGAGAGGCGCCCGGCCCCGCCTGCTCCGGCACCTCCGCCTCCACCGATGGCCAACCGGCGCAACAGCTTCATCGAGGGCTGGGGCCCTGGCGGCCGGTCGTCGTCGGCCTCGGGATCCTCCACTCGCAGTTACACCAACGGGCCCAACGGAATCAATGGACCCAATGGACTCCACGGCCCCCATGGCGGCCCTCATGGTCACAACGGACTCAACGGCCACAGGGGACACGTGCAAGTGCCCGCTGTCACACCTGGCGGCAAGCCAGTCTATGCCAGTATTCCCCGGACAGCAACAGATCCAATGACTCCTCGGATCTTCAGCGTTGCTGGAAGCACAGCCGCCGTCTTCGACGACGACGGGAGCTACGAGGACGGCAATTACCATCCCTACCCAATTCCCCAGCCTAGGGCTGAGTAAGTCTGGGCCTGGCTGGCAGTCAACCAGGGACAAAAAGAAATAAAAAAATAAAAGAAAAACAAAAAGAGAGAAAAGCAACAAAAAGAGAGAAAAGCACACTGGTTGTCTAGATAGCCACATGCATGCATGCGGGCTGCATCGTGGCACTCGCTATGGAGCAAGTTGCTCTTGGTCGAGTGGTTTGCTTCCCTTTACTTCGTTTCGATCTGCGTCCTTTTCCGTCTCATGATGCCCAATTGGGTTGTCTTTTCTACTTCAACACTTCTTTGCCTTGGTCTTCTACCGCCGTCGGCCTCTGACATCGATTTCGGTCAGTTCAACAATCCCGATATACTTTTCTTACGGCCCTGGTTCCACTTGTCCGATCTCGCCCCGGGATTTTCTGCGGAGACTCAATACGGCCCTCTGCCGCTCTCGGTCCTTTATCATGCATCGTGGGCCAATGTCTTTCTCCGCTTTGTCTTTTACCCACCCGGCTATTTTGGGCACTATGCTATTTGGATGTTAGCATCGATCCTGATGACTGCGATCCTTTGGGGTGACGCATCACGACCCGCTCGGGATGCTGTCGACTGTAAAGAGAGGTGTCCGACTGTAACACGGCTCCGTGGGTGTCGGCCGCTTTCTAGTCTCTTTTCTGGCCTTTCTTCCCTCTTTCTTTATTTCTTTTTTTCCTTTCCCGGTCGCAGTTGTCTTCTTTCCATTGTACCCGAAGGCCAGCTCTGGATTTCGGCCCTTGCACCCCTCTCCTGCTGCCTAGTTGCCCAAGACTGCTCCGCCTTCGACTTCACTTGTAAGCGGTGGTGTCAAGTCACAGCACGCCTTGCTGAGACCACACCGTCGCTTCCAGGCATCATGAAACTTTCGCCTTCTCTCTCTGACGAGCATGCTCGTTGGGCGGAGCAACAGCCTGTCTTCTTTACTGGATCGGCTTCTACTCATGGTCGTCACATTAACGTCTCCCCAAAAGGCCTTGATGCGCACTTTGCCGTCTTCGGCCCCAACCAATGCGCCTACATTGATCGCACTGGATCTGGGTGCGAGACGATCTCTCATGCCTATGAAAATGGCCGCCTATGCCTCATGTTCATGAGCTTTGGCCCCTCACCGGGCATCCTGCGACTCTTCTGTCGTGCTACGGTTGTGGAGTGGGACCAGCCTGCATTCCCTGATCTGGTGCGCAGGATTGCCAAGGGTAAGCGAGAGACGTTCGACGGTGCTCGCGCCGTCATCCTTTGCGACATTTGGCAGACCCAAACCAGCTGTGGCTTTGGTGTTCCGCGGGTCAAGAAGGGACTCTACACCTCCGAGGATGACGGGGATGACCCGAGCAGTGCTGGTGTCCCTGTGGCTGTTGAAGACATTCTCCGTCGAGGACTTCGGGATGGCGAAAAGCTCACCGAGCTTGCCGTCTTTGAACAGCGCCCCAATCTGGACAGCTATTCTGCAAAGCAGGCCCAAAACAACAAGACGCTGGGTTATCAAGTCACCAACAATTGCAGTAGTCTTGATGGCCTTCCTGGGCTAAGAGCAGCACGGCGCGAGGCCGGACAAAGGCTTTGGGTGGGCGACCTGAAGGCCAGGGTGCGGAGAATTGCCTCTGAAGGAGAAGCCGTTGCGGTGGGTTTCTTTTTGGCAATAGCCTTGTATTTTGTTTTCTCTTGGATAGATGTACGCTGGGTTGCAAAGATTACGACGTAACGGGTATTTGTTCACATATGAGCTAGACGGAGGATGGAGTGGTTTTATCTTTGTGTTTTTCTTTGGTTATCCCTGGATTTCTTTTGGTCATTCCTACTATTCCCCTTGATTTCTTCTTCCTGGATTTCTGCCTTTCTTGTCCTCAATTTCTTTCATCTTGTTCATTTCTCCTTCAACCTTTACGACTATGTTTGTGGACTCCATGTTTTGATTCCCTGTTTGCCTCAACGCTTGTTCCCTTGTTGGTATTAGATTCATGTGAAGGATCCCTTGCGGGTGAAAAGATGGTTGTCATTAGGTTTAGAAAACGTCGCTTGTATTTGGTTCTGCAAACTCTCTGCCTAGATGCCGGTGGTTGACTTCGTGATTTTACGCGATGCCTGTTGCCTGTATTTAGGATGAAGGCTTCATTGACACACATGGTATTGAAGTCTCGCCTGGGACTCTGAGCAAACATAAATTGCGCTGTCTTGCTATATCCCACGTACAACCAAGTGCAGCCATCCGGAGCCGAGAAATCGCGACGACAGGACACACGAGCTCGACCACTTTTGTTTCGCTGCAGCGTTGGTATTAAGCTATGGGACCAAATGGCCAAAAGAGCTGGCTATCATCATATGAGGCCCAATGTTCAGATAGTTAATGAAGCTCTCCGCGACCGCTTGCAGCTCTCCCCGTCAGCACGTATTCCTCGTTACAGATCCCAACGTCTCCTGTTTCCTCCCTTTCAGAGATACATGAGCATACATACATATATATATATATATATATATCGCTAGGGCTCTAAAAACCAGTTCACGTCCTGGGAAAATCTTATCGTGTAAGGTTGGAAATTCAGCAGCGGAAACGGCAGACAACATGTGCCTTGTTCTTTCTGCCATTGGTTACGGGTCATTTAGCAGCCCTTGCAGTAAGGTTGCCCCAGAGGGGGATGCAATCATAGCTCTCGAGCTTTCAGCGTAAGGCGCAGGAAGTGAATCTCATCTTCTCTTGTCCCATTGGAAAGACAGCTCCGTGGGTTGAAAAGGAGCGCTTGAGTTGACCGGATCCTTTAAGATCAATGTCTCGCTTTGGGTCAGATTGATATGGAAGGCGTCGAACGGGGTGTGCTATAGTCGTAGAAACGCTCAGCCGCCGCTCGTTGCAGCAACGGCAGTTCCATTGGTAGAAGCCGCTCCCTTGCCACCCCTTCCACGTCTGCCACGTCCAGAGTTCGTGTTTGAGCTCTTCTCGGGTGGAGCAGCGCCATCCTTCGCCGTGTTCGATGTAGAGGGCGTGGCAGCGGCGTTGCCACCGCCGGACGAAGCAGCAGCGGCAGCAGGCTTCTTGTCCTTGCGCTCCAGGACCTGGACCGTCCCTTGCGCGACGGGAATAGGGCTGGCTGAGATGGCCTTGGCAAGGCCCGAGTGATCTGCGAAGTCGACGTAAGCAAAGCCCTTGCGTTTGTCCACCTCGATAAACGTGACGGTGCCAAAGGCCTCGAGAGCTTGCTTTAGCACGGGCTCTGTGATGCCCTGGGAAGAGTTGGCGTGCTTGACAAAGCCGCGAGTGGCGTTGGCGGACGAGGAGGCTGCGCCGGATTTCTTCTGAGAGCCGGAAGACTTGGCAGAAGCACCCTTGGGGCCGTTTGCCGCACCGGTGGCCGACTTGGAGCTGTTAGTCTGCTGATTGGCAGAGGCCGTTTCAGCAGCAGGTTTTGCTGCATCTGCATCTCCGCCGGCGCCACCCTTCTTCTTCAGTATGACGGGCGTGGACGTGCTGGGCGATTCCGAGGCTTTGGCCTTCTCGGCATTTTTACCGCCACGGGTTTTGCGCGCTGACTGCTGACTCTTTGAAGCATTGTCTTTCGCAGGTGCCTGGGCACTTGTCGATTCAGCCGAAGCTGGCGCGGAGGGCGCCGCGGTTTCGCCTGCTGCACTGGGCTGCTCTTTGCTTTCCTTGCCGGCTGCCGCGGGTTTAGAGCCGGCTTCGGCCTTTGCAGCGTCTTGTCGGGCTCGTCGATAGGCACTACCAGGGCTAAGACCAAGGTCTCGCTGCAATATGCGGGCGGCAATCGAGACGCCGGCACGGCGACTCTTGGAAGTTGGTGCTTCTGCGGCGCTGGCAGCAGTGCCGCTTGTACTTGCGTTGCTCGCCTGGTTTGCGGCCGGCTTGGAGGCGTCGGCGGACTGCTCAGCGGCGGCGGCCTTCTTGGTAAGGATCTTGACGGGCTCCTTCGGGGCAGCCTTGTCCGATTTAGGGTTCTTGGCCTCCTTACCCTTCTTCTTAGAGCCCTCATCGTCCTTTGACGCAGATTTGCCCTTTGACGCAGAGGCATCTTGTTGCCTCGCGTGCTTTGCGCTCTTGGCAGCAGCGGCTTCTTTGGCTTTGTTTGCCTTCTTTTCCTTCAAATACTCAATCAGAGGCGTGGTGGTGACCTTGGTTTCGGCAGGTTCCTCGACGTCATCGTTCTCGTTGCTTTCCCTGGGCGGAGCAGGGTTTGCGAGGCCTTCGAGGAATGCCATGAACTCCGGATCTTGGTCGATAGTCCCCTGGCGAGCATCTACCCGCTTCTTGTTGCCTGGCACCTTTTTGTAGATGGCAATCTCTAGGACAGGGGGCCCGATGAGTGAAGGGCTGGTGAAGGTGGACTTTGCATCCTCCCAGGTGGCGTTGCGAACAACATCGCTAAGCGGCATAATGTATTCCTTGCGCATCAGGTGAATGTAGGCTCTAGCGGGTCGCGATGGCTTTGAAAGCCTTTGATGTCGCCAATGTCAGTGAGTCCAAGCCTTGAGACAACAAAGGAGACTAAGGATGAGCATCAGGAGGCTCGCAGACATACTCGTTGGAAACCTTGCCGACGGCATAGGAAAACCAGTCGACCTTGCCATTGCCCACTGCCCAGTCAGGTCCCAGGATCGACAGACATTCAGCCTCAGTCAGGCCAGGAGGCAGGCGTCGAATGATGACCTTTTCACCTTCCTGGGGAGCCCTGGTCTTGGTCGCCTTTGGCGTGTCTGCGTCATGAGCGGCGCTTCTAGCCTCGCCGTGCTTGTCAGCTGAGCCCTTGGCCTTACCTGGCCGGTCGGCAGCAGCTTTACCCTGAGCAGGGGGGCATCAGTTCAGCGGTTCCCCGACAGGGCGCCGGGCGTCATCTCACCTTGGTAGACTCGGCTGCCGAGGCGTTTGTCCTGCGAGACAGGACCTGCGGTGTTTGAGTCGACATTGCGCATGTCGCAGGGAGTGGGAGACGTCACGTTAAGGAGACTTGCAGCAGCATGTGCGAGCATCAAAGGGGGGCCTGGTCAACCCGATTTGGCGGCCGTTGCGCGCGAGGCTGAGGTCCGAGATGGCGAGGGTCAGATTGGCGAGGATGAACAGTTATCAGAGACCGAGTCGCAGCCTTTCGTCATTTGAGAGAACGCGGGCCCGCTAATCAGGGTGTAAGGGAGCAATGATTGGCGTTTGTCAAAAAGGGAACCAGGGCGGCGGTTTGTTGGTAAGGCGGCAAATGCACTCAAGTGAGGTTCTGAACCGGAGTTAATCGAGCCTCGATTTTCTTTGCGTCGTGGTTGAGCAGCGGCTTGCGTTTAGGTCTATGGAGCGGTCACGTGCCGCGGCGGATTGAAGATGAGATTGAGGTCTGATGGAATGCGGATGTTGATGATGACAAAGGGGGTGCAGTTGTTGAATTATTGGTGAGAGTAAGCAAGTTGAAGCGTAATACAGTATGGCATTTGGGAACCAAAAGAAATGAGAAGCGTGTTTGAGTAGATCAAGCGGTAACAACATTGAGTAATGTTATAAAACGTGAGTGAGCATCATCATCATCAACCAACTACCCACTGAGAGGCGGCAAACCAGTGGAGTCGGGTTCAGGCATTGGAACCCCCAAGCAACTCCCCCATTAGCGCAGCACGTCACTGTCCAGCAAGCGCAACAGGCCCCTCCGAGGAAGATCCGGCGCCCTCGTCCCACTGAAGCGCAGCCCCTGGCGCCCTGAAACCGCCCTGTGCTGCCAAACACCGCCGCACCTCAGCCAAACATTGATTGGAAACCCCCCCACCACAGAAACTGGATGGCCATCTTTGGGCCGCTGATGAAAGCATCGAAACCTCTAATCACAGCCCTCATCCATCCACCTCCATATCACCCGCATATCGGCATCCTGTCGGGCTGTCTTCAACCCAGCAGTTTGCGCCGTCAGCTCTCGCAGTCGCCACGATGACGACGAACATTCCTCGACCAGGGCCCGCCAACCTGGGCCCCAATGCCGGGCTGGACGAGTGGCTGGAGGAGGCCAAGCAGTGCCACTACCTGCCCGAGAGGGCCATGAAGGAGCTGTGCGAAAAGGTCAAGGAGATATTGATGGAGGGTATGGAACGATCAAGACAAGCATCGAGAGTCTGCACACGCAGTCGCTAACGCCACGGGGTTTCTGTCGCAGAGTCCAACATCCAGCCCGTCTGCACGCCCGTCACCGTCTGCGGCGACATCCACGGCCAGTTCTACGACCTGCTCGAGCTCTTCCGCGTCGCCGGCGGCATGCCGGGCGAGACCAACGTCCAGGCGCCCAAGTCGGCGACCTCCGTCATCACCTCCGAGGACATCGAGCCGCCCACCGAGATCACAAACCCGAAGCTGCGCAAGAAGCTAAAGTCGCCCGGGGGCGGCGCCGATAGCGCGGGAGACGCGGACGGCGACGAGGACGGCGAGGAAGAGCAGCAGCAGCAGCAGCAGCAGCAGCAGCAGGCGGCCGGCGATGTGCCCGCGACGAGCACGGTGACGTCGTCGCAGAGCGCGGCGACTCGCTTTGTCTTTCTTGGAGACTACGTCGATAGAGGATACTTTAGCTTGGAGGCGTTTACATTGCTCATGTGCTTGAAGGCAAAGTATGTTGTTGCGGTGGTGCTTTTGGAACGCTCCCTTGCCTCTGCAGTGCTGAAGTTGGGATGCTGCGCCCCGAGAAGCATCCTCTTCTCGTCCCATCTATCCTTCTTTGATCAAACACAGCATACTGACGCCATATAGATACCCAGATCGCATTGTTCTTGTCAGAGGGAACCACGAATCCCGCCAAATCACACAGGTGTACGGCTTCTACGAAGAATGTCAGCAAAAATACGGCAACGCCTCCGTATGGAAAGCATGCTGCCACGTCTTTGATTTCCTTGTCCTCGCCGCCATCGTCGATGGCGAGCTGCTCTGCGTCCACGGCGGCTTGAGTCCCGAGATCCGGACTATTGATCAGATCCGAGTCGTTGCCCGCGCGCAGGAGATTCCCCACGAAGGAGCGTTTTGTGACCTGGTATGGTCAGATCCTGACGACATAGACACGTGGGCCGTGAGCCCGAGAGGCGCGGGGTGGCTATTTGGTGACAAGGTGGCCACCGAGTTTAACCATGTCAACGGCTTGAAGTTGATTGCGCGAGCGCATCAGCTTGTGAACGAAGGATATAAAGTAAGTTGCCCACCCTCGTCTGTCGAGATCTGAAGAAGCCCAGCTGTTGTGTTCCGACGTGGCTAACTCCGATTCCAGTATCATTTTGACGAAAATTCAGTCGTGACGGTTTGGTCGGCTCCCAACTACTGCTACCGATGCGGCAACGTCGCGTCAATAATGACGGTCGACAACGACCTGGCCCCCAAGTTTAGCATATTCTCCGCGGTTCCAGATGACATGAGGCATGTACCCGCAAGTCGTAGATCGCCGGGCGACTACTTCCTGTGATGAGGTTATGGGCAGTGGCGAAGGAGAGAGAGGAGGGGTTTTGAAGGGGGTGGAAGATCGATATGAATTAGATTGGGATGAGTTGGGTTGGGTTTTTGCATGTAAACTACTAGCATACGGGTTGAGATATCCATGACTTTGAAGAATCGACAACGCATTAGGATTATGGGTAGGATGGACGGGGATCTGGCTAGCGGACACGAATAGCGGTGATTATCATCTTTAGAAGGATATTTGATACACGTTGTCTTGTTTTCATCTATCTTCATCTTTATCGGTGATGCAGATTGAGGTTGTGAGTTGGTGGTGCTGATAGGAGGCTTGACGCATTGCAGCTTCGAGTAAGTGGGCTGGAGAAAAGTCAACCTCACGTTTACATCTCATCCTCCCCATCACCACAAGCACAACGACCAGCAATTCTATACTGAAGAAGCAGTTGCATATATTCAACCCTGGTATTATATACGAATTTCATCGCAATTATCATCACTCAACGCTGTCGACTCAATGGGGCCTCATCAATCAGGCGACCAGAGCCGCCACAGAAAACCCAAGCAGCGTCAAGTCAATCCCATCACAACCGCAGTCTCAACCTGGATCACAACAACACTTGCCCCTGGGAAGCCCGACGATGACGACCAAGACCCTCAGTTTAAACAGCTGCTGAGCTCGGTGCCGAAGCGCTTCACAATCTATGAGCCCCTCGCCCTACTCCCGACGGGAAGTTTCGCCAGCGAGCCGTGGGCTTCGGTACTGGAGACCTGCGATGAGGCAGCCCGCAATTCGCTATGGACGTCAATTTTGGAGCAGATATCTAAAGCTGGACAGGGGAAAGTCACGCATCTCGCTGTGAACGAGGGCATTCCGCTGCACAAGGACGGTGAAGAAGCCGAGAACGTGCTTAGAAGTCCCAGCGGGCTGAAGATGCTCTTCGGAGACTTTGGACCCACGGGAGTTGTTGGCGAGGAGGAGGGGCCTACGGAGAGGGACTTTGAGGAGGCGTTTTGGGTTGGGACGAAGCAGAATGGGATCGTGCAGACGTGGGCGCCCCGATGGACCATGTTTTCGCGAGGGAACGTCAAGGAGAAGGCCCGAGTCTTGGGATTCAAACCGCCCTCTTCTGTGAGACGGGGAGAAGCAGGAGGAGGAGGAGGGGACAGATGGGCTATTGACCTGTATGCTGGAATTGGGTACTTCGTGTTTTCGTATGCGAAGCTTGGGATGAGGGTTCTCTGCTGGGAGATCAATCCCTGGAGCGTGGAGGGTCTTCGACGGGGTGCGCTGGCGAACAAGTGGACTGTCAAAGTCGTCCAGGGGGAGGAGTTGAGGTCGCCGATGGAAACGCTGTTGGCTGGGGGCGAGCAGATTGTCGTCTTCTTGGAGAGCAACGAGAGGGCTGCGAGACGCATACAAGAGGCGCAGGGAAGGAGACTGGTTCGCGATATCGAGCACGTCAATTGCGGATTTCTGCCTACGAGCGAGCCGGTGTGGAAGAGTGCGTGGGAGATGACGGCGTTGACGGATGAGGCTGCTTGGTTGCATCTGCATGAGAATGTCGGGGTGGAGGATATCGAATCTCGGAGGACTTCGATTCAGGGCATGTTTGAGGCGTGGGCTGCTGAGGATGAGGCTGCAGGGAGGAGGACGAGGGTGCCGAGGGTTGAGCATGTCGAGCAGGTCAAGACGTTTGCGCCGGGGGTCTGGCATTGCGTCTTTGATTTGTGTATTACAGGCAGTATAAGTAGTAGTAGTAGTATATCGAATAATTGTACATGAAGGGTTCATATATGCAACACATCAGAAACATTAAGCATAACAACATCATGGCTTGCTTCATCCTCATGCCAGCCCCCCTTTGCGCCGTCGCTTTCCCAACAGTTCTTTCATTAAACCGCCCACAGACCCGGAAAGAAACTAAGGCTTTCAGCTAGCCCTGAAAAACTTCTTGGGGATATTCTCCTCTATAATGGCCATCTGGTCCATCTTCTCCAGCCTCTCCTGCTCATCCTCCATCTCCTCATGCTTCTTAAAGTGCTCGATATCCTCGGGATGGTTCAGGTCCTCCAGCTTGGAGTTCTCATCATGGTACTTTTCCCAATGGTGAATCTCGTACTCGTACTCGTCGTCGCCGTGGTGGCCCGGCCCCGTGTTCATGTCGGGCAGCGTCTTGCCCTGCGCCGTGAAGGCGGTCCACTCGTCGCGGCTGACGACGCCGTCGCGGTTGAGGTCGAGCAGGTCGAGCAGGCCGCGCAGGATCTCGTCGCGGCGCTCCCAGGAGACGTGCTTGTTGGACTCGTCCATGAGGCCGTAGGTGCGGAGGAGTTCGTCGCCTTTCCAGTAGCCGTCGCTGTCGTAGTCGTGGAGGGTGAAGAAGGAGGCGGCGTCCCAGCCGTCGACGTGGTGCTCCTCTGGGAACAGGAGTTGTCAGTACCAGGAGTCAAGTGAAAACAAAATACAGAGCTGGGGAACTCACCGGCCATGTGTTTTGTCATCCAGTTGGCGTTTGGGTCGACAATGGGCTTCTGGGAGTGCGAGCCGTGAGCAATGGCCAGACCCGCGATGGCGGAGCAGAGGAGGAAGGATCGCATCTTGTCGCGCAGCAGAAGCATCGGCTAGAATGAATGAATTGGCAATTGAAAGAACAGACAGGATGTGAAGCGACAGGCTGCGATGCAATAGGCTGCGTCAATTGGAAGTACACGATGCTCAGAAGATGCCGAGTCGAGAGGTTGAGGTGGCGCTTCGTTAGCTGCGCAGTTGAGCGACGGCCGCACATGGCAGAGCAGACGGAGGCGCTGGAGGTGACGCCCAGGGGCCGGGAGGCGCCTAGAACGACATCGGAACAGCGCTGAAGCTACGGTGACCACTCTCAGCTGTATATTGACCTCAATGCAACGTCTTTATCTTTATGGCATGGATCACATGGGCATCGACGCATAGAAGCAGGTCATCGGGACTATCTTGTGTCATCTCTACTTGTTGCAGGCGGAAGAAATTGCAATTGGAACTTGAATCAAAGTCTGAGACATCACCTATGTAAAGAGTGCATCTATCAAATGTAGTCAACTGTTGCTCAGCTCTATAAATCGGACCCCGTGATCTCGCGTTTCCCTCCGCCCCGCCTCGCGTCTCCCTTCACGACTCAACTCGCAAGCCAGCAGCAAAAGCATTCATGCTCTCCAACATCTCCGCATTATAGAAGATTACGGCTCCTCACAATGAGTAAATCCGCAGTCGAGCTCGCGCTCATCTCGCTGATGCCGACCTACGGCTCCGACCTGCCGCCCTCCCTCGTCGAATCCGCCAGCTCCCTGCTCGCCCAGTCGCGACATCTCGCCAGCACTCTCAAGGCCGAAGAGGAGATTGCCCGCCTCTATGCCTGTGCGCACATTGCCTGTAACAGGTAATTGATTCGATTAATTCAGTTTCGTAAAAGCCTTCGGCGACTAACCAATTGCTTTTTATCTTGAACAGACTCAAGATCCCGCTCGACCTCCCGACGATAGAGCCTCGGCCGCCTATCCCTCCCAAGGTCTACAAGCGCCTCTACACACATCTCGATAATGTCCTTCCCAACACATCGGCTAGCGGACGCAGGACACGCAGGCAGCGAGAAGTGGGAGACTCGCCGGCATCACAAACTCGCCCCGTCCCTTCACGTCCTGAGCCCACCAAAGAAGCCAGCCTTGCGCAGTTCCGAAAACAGGCCGCCTCCTCGAATCCCAATACGCCGACCAAATCGCGCAGGCATAGCCATATCAGTGTTCAAGATTCGGAGATATATCCGTGGGTTCAGCCCGTCATACGGCACCTCTGCGCTGGGTCAGGACACAGGAAACTGGCGCCCTCGATGCTGGCAGGCATGGAGTCGATTCTGCTCTCTGGAGGACGGAGGACGAAGAATGCCTGGGCATGGGAGAACACGACGGCGTTATGTGCGGCTATCATCTTCTTTGTCGCGATGCGCGTGAGTGATGCGGACCTTGAGCAAGCGATGCAGCCTCAGATCTACGAACCGGCCCGCGCTGAGGTCCTTGGTCAGCTAAGTCGAGCACGCCAAGAGGTGGAGGTTAAAGGGGTAGAGCCAGACCTACTTTGGCAAGGCTGGACCGATCTAAGCAACGACGATTTTGACGCCGCGGTGTCGAAGGTTCGCGAAAGTGGCTGGCTAGAGGCCGACTGGTACCACGGCATAGCGGATGTCATCGGTAGAGACCTGCCGCAGGATGGTGATGTAGAGCATGGCCACGACGAGGACGACGCGGCACAGGGGCAGCAACAGAGAGCGGATACCATGTTCCAGGACAAGTACGATTACTTGAGTGAGGGCCGCAGGGCAGAGTACAGGGCATGGAAGGAGGCCACCTTGGCGCGGATTGCAGTGCTGTCTGCGTCCCTGGAGAGCAGTGGAGGTAGTGATACCCAATGAGCAGCAACGCATATACGACGGACGCTAGAATGGTTATATACATGTGCTTCCTTTCCAACGACATAATGTACACTACGCGACGTACGACACCTGGGCACAGTACCCTTAGGCCAGCTTGCCCGGGACAAAAGGGTGTCCGGCGCTCAATCCTCCATCCACCGCCCACGCCTGTCCATTCACATAGCTCGCCTCATCGCTCCCCAGGAACAAGACGACACGCGCAACCTCATCCGCGCGTCCGCCGCGCTTCGTCGGATTCAGCTGTCCAATCTTCTTCTCGCTGCCTCGCGCGCGCGCAGCCTCGTACACGGGCGCCGTCATGCCCGTCTCGATGATGCCCGGGCAGATGGCGTTGACGCGGACGCCGGAGCCGGCGAGCTGGTAGGAGATTGTCTGGGCGAGGGAGACGACGCCGGCCTTGGCGGCGGAGTAGGCGGTGCTCCCGGCGTTGGAGCGGAGGCCGGCGACGGAGGCGGTGCCGATGATGCTGCCGCCGGGGGCCGGCTTTTGGGGGGATGTTTTTGCCATGGCTGGGGCGGCGTGTTTGGCGGCGAGGAAGACGCTGCAGCTTCTGGTTAGTCTTCTGCATACTTCTACATAGTGTGACAGCCGTATATGTAAAGATTATGGAGTGTAAAACGAACCTCAGTGTGTCGACCTTGTACACGTTCATAAAGTCCTCAGCGCTGATGTCGGTGAAGATGACGTTAGGGCCGGTGATGCCCGCGTTGGCGAAGAAGACGTCGAGGCGGCCGTAGCGCTGCATCGCGTCGTCGACGACGGCCTTGACCTTTGCTTCATCCGAGGCATCGAATTGGCGCGTGTGGACATCGACGCCGGGGTACAGCTGTGTGATTTCCTGCTTGTGAGCCTCGAGGTTGGAGGCGTCGAAGTCGCAGATGTAAATGGCCTTTGCGCCGCTCTCGGCGTATTGGTGGGCGGTTGCCCTACCTATACCGAGGGCGGAGTTGGCGCCTGTTGTTGTGAGGGTGAGTGAGTTGAGCATGCGATGAGAGATGATGAGCAATGGAATTTGGGTTGTGGATGGGAGGTGAGGTGGGATGGGCGAGGAGGTACCTGTGATGATGACGACTTTGTCTTGGACTCGGGGTTTGCTTGAGCCGGGGGCGACTTTGGCTATGGGGGGGAGAAGCTGGGAGGAGAGTGCTTGGATGCGGTTCTGGGCTTTGTCGGACATGATGGCGAGTGGTTGTGAGTTGAGGGGCGTGTAAGGCAACGATGCTATACCGAGAATGCTTGGGTGCAGTAAACTTTGCTGATGAATGTATGGTAGAAGCCGCAGGATGGAGTGTTTAATGAGATGGCAAGTCAAATTAAGGTAGAATCATCCAATAAGAAAAATAAATCGAAACTCAAATCTACATGGCCAATGATGCTTGCTTCGAGATTGAATGGAGTCGTTGTCCCCCGGCATCCGTATCCATATCCAAGGTGCCGAGGCTCACGGCGCGCCGAGGAAGCTAGGCTAGTTTTGGCCTGGGGTGAAGATGGAGATGAGATGGAGAGATGGATTCCCCCGCAAAACGTTAAAGGTTGAGGCATGGGCTTTCCGGGGACGACATTTCTTGCGTTTGCTTATGGATATGGAACTGGATATCATGATGGTCTTGGGTATGAAGGGATGTCGGCTATTGGTCATTTCAGTTGCGCTTGGGTGAGGAGATTTACTGACTACATGCAACGCCGTATCATTGATTCTATATCTCATATGGGCATGCCTGTAAGTTCATGGCATACGGATTCCACCATTTGCATCATTTGAGTCTGTAAACTCAAATCTCGCGCCATGAAAGGCTCATATGATCAACATCGGTGACAAATACCATTTTGAGACATGCAGAATGACAATTGTTTTGCTGCTGTGCAATGTCCATTGCATCTTCTTGCGTTGCGAGTGGCTTAGGAGTTTGCAGCAACATGCCCACACTGTTGTAACCTCTCATGATAAACCCCCCGGATGGCTTAGGATCGACTATTTTGGCCCTTTTTTCAGCTTCTCAGTTCCTTTATAGTCAGTCTATCGATTTTAATCTACAGCTCATGCAATGATTGGTGTCGTTCCTATCGCTGATCTGTAGTATCACCCAACCTGCCAAGGTACCTTTACATGTACGTGCCTTCCCACCGACGACGGCGACGATAACGAGAGCCCGATAACCGGCAGCACATGATCCTGCACAAGTTGCAACTTGCCCTCATCACCATCATTGGCTCTCCCTCACCTTCGTGCACCGTCGTATATCTTGCCAGTTAATTTGCATCCATCCACCGCTCCTGCGATTCAGCTGACCACACCGACCCGGCGTCTCGAATTCTGAGAATATGCCAACATACGAATTGCCCAATCCCGCAACTCTGCGTCTGGCATAGCCACCATCTTCGTCACCAGTTGGATCGAAGCAAGCGACGTCTCCCTGGTCGGATCCGTTGAGCGCCTCTTCCTTTACCCATTGTGCCGTTCTCTGATGCCTTTCTGCATCTTTTGCCTTCACACGAAAACGGTCACACCGCTGGAGGGGACAATGATTGTGCGCCCTGGGGGGCGGCTTCGTGCATTAGAGGGGGCTTGCAGGTCGGTCGCGTAAGCTAAGCTTTTGTATACGGGCGCCTCGCATTGTTTGGATTGAGGCGCTGCATGAAAGAGCAGGGAAGATGGTCAGAGGGCTTTACGCCTTCTACAGGGCTGGAACTTGCCCTGGTTCGAATTCAGACAGAAAGGCTGAGGAGACCAGAGACAGAGCGCAATGCGGAGGGAAAGACTGACGTCGCAAGACCGACCACGAGGGCGACAGACACACAAACACAGAGGAGGAAAAAGACATGAGTGCACAGAGAGGCAGAGACACAGAGGAGAAGGCCCGGGCTCGTCTTCCGAGGCAACAGACGTCATTGCTTCCTCCCGGTTCCTCTTGTCTTCCGCTATGGTTACCTCGCAGAACGCCGAGGCCGTGATCAGCTGCGGTCTCCAAACGCCCGACTCCCCAGACCTCGAGCCGCGAGCGGCATGGATACGAAAAAGAAGCTGTCTTTTGCCCTGACTGGTGCCTCTTCGGCCATCTGTTTGCAGCATCATGCAACTTTCGGGCTGTCCACGACGCGATTCAGCCGCTCGGGCTGTAGCACCCCTGCACGGCAACATTTGGTCAGCGTCTCTTGTTCCCCTGATTCGATCTCGATGGCGCCGAGCAGCGCAGAATGTGTCACTTCCATTACTGCAAGGCACAGGACTGAACTTTCCTGTGGCCCCTGCTGTCCGAGCTTGGGGTTCCACGGTGCCTCGCTGGTGAGCATATCGAGCCTCGTTTTGCTCTGGCGGTGGATGGGTAATACTTGATTTCTTGCACTCTGCCATCACCCATGGTACGACTGCTTGGCCGCATTGCTCTTCCCTCGTCTTCTTCTAGGTATGGTGGGCGCCATTTGCAATACGCTACGAATTGCAGTCTCGTCAAGGGCCGTCACCTTCTGCAGGCTTTTCGGGAGCTGCGAGAAAGGGAAACGCCGCGTGAGTGTGGTCTGCACTTGTTTGTCAGGTCTCGTCTGCCCCGAGATTGCTGAACCAGTGCCGGCTTATCGCAAACAATGATGCCACATGGACTTGGGACAGGGCAGAAGGGCTGCTGGCATTGTGTGACCCCTGGACGGCCAACTGCGGCCTTCTCTCTCGCTTCCATTTCCCCTAGTCTAGGTGGGCAACAGCATCATCACCTGTTGTTCTATTGTCACTCGAAAGTACTCCTGAGGTGAGTATTCTTTTCTTGGTTCGCACATCGTCTCATTATCCTATGCTGTCTGCACCAAAATGTCATTTGAGAGGGAGGGAAGCTTGGTCCTCAATCGATTCACACAATATTCTCGACTCGGCACTGTCAATTCTCTTCTTTTTCACGTCTAAGCTTGAGGCCATTGGCTACTTCAAGAAATTCCCCTCCGCTTGGCGTTACCGGTCGTCGAGCAACACCAACTCCAGCTGCAGAATACACTCCGATTCAACTGAAAGCGTGTCGCACGAGCTTGCTACCAGGCTATTGTGCAGAATACTAGATGCTTCCTTCAGCCCTCGAAGCACGCTAGAGCAGCCAGCTTCGAAGGATCAGAGCCGCCCGCTTTCACGTGGAGTCGAATGGCTGGTGTGTTTGCCGTTGGAGATTGCCACCCCGAATCGACGTTGAACGAGCAATCAGGAGAACAGGGGTCCGACGGTCACGGGCGGCGTTTGTCCCTGGAGATCTACGACTCGTGCTATGCCAATCTGATCTTTCCACGAGGAGGCCATGATCCGACAAGGGGGGGGCCTAGGGAAGCCACCGGGAAGCAATCATCCGCTACAGCACTTGGGAGGGTTCCACGATGCACGCAAATGGGACGGAAGCGAGCTGCTGCTGAATAGTCTACAGCTCGACCAGGTTGTTGTGCCCCGGACATGGCGCCTCCGTCAGAGGCTCTCGCATGGCTTCCGTACCATTAGCGCCCTCTTCGTATCCGGACCACCCCCCCGACGTTGACGGAGGCTATTGGGCGTTTGATAGGACACTTTTCGAAATATTCCTAGAGTCTCCATGGACTTGAGTACAGTCTGAGGGCCATACGAGGCTGTTCTCGCTGGGAGCGGTATGCTGCAGATCCGTTGTGACACCCACCTGCATATGGCCATGGCCCCGTCCGTTGTTCGCTCTCTTTCGAGGTTGAGATGCTCTCTGCTCCCTGCCAAAAGGGAATGGGGCATCCTCACACCTGTGTCTCCTCCCATACCGAAATGTTACCATTCAAGAGGTATATAGTATGCGCTCAAGCCCCCCAACAGGTGAACCTTGTTGATACCCTTTACTGTCTATGCTTTCCCGTATCCTTGACTTTTCTGAGTGTTAGGATTGGCGTCCTTGCCGTTGCTCATGTAGCATATACGCTCTCTCCTTACATGACTGCAGACAGTCTCCTTTACTAGAGGTCGCTCAACTATCCTTGCATTCTTCTTGACGAGTTCACGACTTGCTTTACTGTTTTTTTCATCCGAAACTTAGACTTACATATAGACACTGCAAAGCCCTGGGACGAACCGCCATGGAAGAAGACCGCTGCATTGACGATTCGATCTATTATTCCAAAAGCAACACTCTTCATGTTCAAGCTTGTACATCTGACTGCCGGGCACCGTTCTTGACATCACTGGCATCTAAGAAGGATGCATACGGCGAACTATGTCAGGCATTTTCGAACCGGCACCAGGACGAGGGACACGGCGTCTCTATGCTGTACTGTTGTGGCTCACAGCTATGTGAGATGGGCGTCATAGGAGACGCTGAACTTGACTGTGCGTTCACCTTTGCGAGTTCAACGGTATATATAGCTAAGTGTTCTTCTAGTGGGCATCAGCCGGATCCTCAGTTCCTGTCAAAGGTATCGTACGCTCTCAACTTACACTTGCTGAAGAAGCACTAGTTGATATTCATGTTGGTAGCGATGGCTACGATCCCGATGCCAGCTCAGCGTCCCCCGATCAGGCACTTGTTCTGTCAAAGAGCACACATGGAAAGGAACATGCCCGTCGGCAGATCACTGTACCCACTGGGGCTTTCGCAACAGCCGCTCCGTCAGGTTTTCTGATAGAGGGCTTCCACACCATCACGATCAAGGCGAACCCGTCTCCTGCGTCCGAGACAGTTCCTGGCATGACTGCTTCAGAATCTCACGTTCTTCACTCGGCCACGATGGAGACATCGAAGCCTCTTCGCGAGAGAGCCCGAGACACGAGCAAAGTGCCGTCTGGCACAAAAGTCACCATTGGCGTATCCGTCATGGTCGGGATCCTAGCCGTCGTCGCCCTGATCGCATGGCACCTGAGGATAAGGACGCGGCTCCGCAACAAGAAGCGCATCAGCCGTCCCGTCAAACCCAGCAGCCTCCCGCCCACGCCGCTCATCTCACCATCAAGCTCCTATGCCGGACCGCCAACGAACGGGCCCCTGACGCCGCCCGCACGCCTGCAGGAGCGCCGCTTCTTGCTGACAAGGGCTCTTAGCCTCCGCCGCAACAACTACCGCCGCCGGCGTGACGACGATGAGGAGGAAGCGGAAGAATGGTCCGCAGTGCCGCTGGCCCCCATGCCGCCGCTTACTCCGCCGTCTACCTCCAGATCCGCCAAGAGGCCTCTGCAAGAGGACGAGCCGAGCGGCATCACGGCAACGACAACCATTTCGATGACAACCACGGCTCCGCCACGGCCGCCCCGGAACGATATCCCGCCGGCCGGAAGCCTCTCGAGCGTATTCAGCAGGGCCAGCACCCTCAGGGCGGCGGCCTCGAATGCGTCTTCGGACTTGACGCAGGTCAAGTCCGGCGGCGTCGCTGCTACGGAGCTTCCCAGGCAGCCGGCCCGCGTGTACGAAACGCCGCCGGTGATTCGAGGCCTGGCCAGTCCCGGACCGCCTCCGAACAGGGCGCTTCCGAGTCTTCCCGCGGATGGACGGAGGAGCCCTCTGAGGTCGCCGCTGGCATCGCCCACAAGCCCGACGCGGCGAGCATCGCCAAGCTCAGGGGGGGCTGCGCCACGTTCGTCTTTGGGAGCGAGCGAAGGAATTGGAGGTCCCCGAAAATCGAGGGAGGAGAGTGGTGGTGGTGCTGGGAGGACGGCTGGGGATACGGGCTTGCAGTCTCCGAGGAGGGCGAAACACGCGAGGAGTCCGTTGCTGAAGGAGGTGTGCTTGAATAGCGCCATGAAGACGGAGTGAGGTTGGTGAAGAGGGAGGATATGGAGATGGCTGGCGGTTCAATGTCATGCACATGCTGAATGAGAAGATAGGAGGGATAAGACTCTGTTGGTTTTCCATCATATAACGAACGGCTCCAAGATTCATAGATCTAAGCGTCTATTTCTCTTTGTCACCTAATGAAATCTGCCTGCTTCATCAAGCTATGTACAACCCCTTCCACCCCATCCCCTTAAGACTCATCTAAATTCCATAAGCCTTCAGCGACTTGACGGTATCCACAACACTCTTCTCAATCGGAATCCACTCAATCCCCAGCAACTTGTACGTTTTCTGATTATCATACTTGAAAGTGCTCTTCTCATCCGCCGGCTCCCCACCGGGAACCTCCGGCCCAGGCAACCTATCCTCATACTCTGGAAAGTTGTCCCTCACGATCCTCGCCACCTCCCGGTTCGACGTCCTCCCCGCCACGGTAAACAGGCGCTGGCCTCCCGCCTCGGGGATCTCAAAGGCCCTGATGTGCGCGGCCGCCGCGTCACGGACGTCGATCCACAGGCCGACGGGCCCCGTGTCCGCGATGCGGGTCTTCCACTCGCCCTTGAGCAGGGCGACGATGCGCTCGTTGGAGGTGTTGATCGACTCGAGCGAGGCCAGGCTATGCGCCACGGGACCGAAGACGACGGGCGGGTTCACGGTGACGAGGTCGAACGAGGGCTTCTTCTGGGCGACAAAGTCCCACGCGAGGCGCTCTGCCGCGGTCTTGCTCACGCGGTACGCCGTAGGCGGAGAGCGTCCAATGGCATCGACGCCATCCGGGTTCCACGACTCCTCGGTAAAGGTCGTGTTCGGATCATGCAATCTCTCCTCGGACAGAATCGCCGCAAAAGAAGACGTGATGACGACCCTCTTCACGGACGGCGCATCGCGATGAATCGCCTCGAGGATGCCGCGCGTGCCGTTGAGCGCCGGCTCGATGAGCTCCCTCTGGGCGTCCGTCCAGCGGTAGTGGAACGGGCTGGCGGTGTGCAGGACGACTTCGAGCCCCGAGGCGTGCTCGGCGACGACGCTGTCGAAGGCGTTGGGGAGGGCAATGTCCGGGACGATGGCGACGGTGAGGTTGGATGAGGGGTGGGCGGCGCGGAGGCGTTGGGCTTTTTCCTCGGTGCGGACGGTGGTGATTACGGTGTGGTTTTTGGAGAGGAGTTGTTCGAGGATGTGGCCTGAGTGTTGGTGTTAGTTGGGTTTGGTGAGGTGAGTGATGGATGGTTGGGTGGTATCGTCGTTGGAGTTATGGTTTATGTGCTGGACGGTGAGGAGCAGCGTGATGGATGAGACGTACCGGCAATGAAGCCCGAGCCACCTATTTCAAAACATTAGAAACCTCAATTCCTTACGGGGAGAAGGAGAGCAACTCGCCTGTGAGAAGAACCTTGGTCATCTTGAATATATCTTCGTGAATGTATAAACCCGACGATATCCGTACAAGGCGAGCTATGTCGACAACAAATGTATCGACACAATCTTCCTTTATATCCCACCTGTTCAAAGGAAGAAGCAAAGAGTACCTAGAATAAAGAAAACTTAAAAGGGAAGAAAGAGGAGGAACATCTCAGTCAAATAGCAGTCCAAGAGCCGAAGGAAAAAGGAACAACAGCTCCTCCTGCCTCATTCACACGCATCCTGACGTCAAATCACGTCTTCATTCTGTCTCCCCCGCCTCGCCTCCAATCGCCCCTGTTTCCCCCGCCATCGCTCAAAGCGGGTCTGGAAAGTGGTGATGCACAGCAACCCCCCAAATCTTGGCTCCATCAGAGGAGTAGTGATAGTGTGCGTACATGGGGTTAACAACGGAGGGAGGGAACAAGACAGCATGAAAAATCGCGCGATAGACACTATATCCGACCTGATGTTTCGGGGATAAGGCGACACAGCTGGAAACTAGCCTAAACGCATTGTTAGTCAAAGGACCTAGATGGGGGGATGGCATCAACTAGACCAATTAGTTCGAGAGACAAGGGGAGGTTGAATATCCACCAATGTGAATACTAGCTGAAGCTGTGAGCGTCAACCACATCGCGTCCCAAGCTGTCCCTCAACAAGCTCCAAGAGAACATGACAGCACGAAGACAGGAGACAGGAGATAGGAAACAGGAAAAGCAAACAAAAACGGTGGCATTCCATGGCATATGAAACCCAGCGACGTTGCAATGTACAAGATAGAGAGTTGTAATACAGTACAGTAGCATTTCTTCAAGACCCAATTTCTGTCCCAAATGCATCCATCCCAAGCCACACCACGCTGTTCACAAAGGAGACCGTCCCAGTTTGCTTTGCCACTTTGCAAAGCCTCCTCCACAAGAGCAACTCAATGCCCTTCAGGCCATTGATATCGCTATTCCTTGGCCTCCCCATTTCGATTGATTCCAAATATAAAAAACATCGCTTCGGCTTGCTCGCTAGCCAACCCCTCGGCCACCACCGACTGGGGAGCTTCGTGCATATAAACGAAGGGATATTCTTTCCGCCCTCTCAATATCGATATTGTTCACTTCATCGCATATCCATACTGCGTATCACCGCCATCATCCTCTGAATCTTCTCATGTAGCAGATGACCTCGCTGAAGCCGGAGGAGCTGGTGATGGCGGGGGATGAGGCTGTGGCATTCCCAGCCCCGGAGGCGGGGGGATGTCGTCTGGGATTGGTAGCGTCAGCGGCCCCTTGGGCACTATTGTCCGTCCTGGCAGCTTTTCTCCCCGAATAACCTTTTCGACCTCATCCTTGTCCAGCGTCTCGTACTGCACCAGTGCCTGTGCCAACAAGTCCAGCTCTTTCCGCTTCTCCGTCAACACCTTTCTCACGTCTTCGTACGATTTTCTCAATGTCTTTTGGACCTCGCCCTCAATCAAGGCCTTGGTCTCGGAACTGAGGTTCTCGTATCTTCGACCGTATTCAACCGGGCCCAGAACGCTGGACATGCCGAAATGGGTGACCATCATGAAGCTCAGATCGGTAGCTCTCTCCAAATCCTGTATCCAGCCGTTAGCACATATTCACGTACTTCATGGCCAAGTGTCACCTACGTTAGAAACACCAGACGTCACTTTATCGTCACCATATCGCATCTCTTCAGCCATCTTGCCTCCCAGAAGCACGCGGATGTTGGACATGTACTCGGCCGCAGTGTACGAGTACTTGTCCATGGCGGGGACATGAGCAGTATGGCCCAGTGAGGGGCCCTTGGGAAGAATCGTAACCTTGTACAGCCTGTTGGAGCTTTCCTTTTCGAACAGTTGGACAAGAGCGTGGCCAGCTTCGTGGTATGCCGTCATTTCCTTCTCCTTCTCTGTCACAACCATCGACTTTCTCTCGGCGCCCATGGTGATGCGGTCGAATGCCCAGTCGATATCCTGCTTGGAAACCTCACGAGCCTTTGCCCTGCTAGCGCGCAGTGCTGCTACATTCAGCATGTTCTCAAGGTCGGCACCAGATTGCCCAGGCGAGCGAGCGGCAATGGCTTCGAGGTCGACGTCAGGGGAGAGTCTTATCTTCTTGGCGTGATGCCTCAGAATGGCAATGCGGCCGCGAACGTCTGGCAAGTCTACGTTGATGTGTCGATCGAATCGTCCGGGTCGGGTGAGAGCCTTGTCCAGCAACTTGGGCAAGTTGGTGGCTGCCATGATGATGATTTTGGTATCCGTGTCGAATCCATCGAGTTCCGTGAGAAGCTGATTCAGGGTCTGTTTAGAGTGCGCTTGGTCCCTAGGGTTACGCTTTCCACCAATGGCATCCAGTTCGTCGATGAAGATGATGGCGGGGGACTTGGCCTTTGCCGCCGCAAAGAGCTCGCGGACGCGCTTGGCTCCAACACCAACAAAGATCTCGTCGAATTCACTGCCAGACATGTAGAAGAAGGGAACGCCCGCCTCTCCAGCCACGGCGCGAGCGAGCAGCGTCTTTCCAGTACCGGGGGGCCCAACGAGAAGAACACCCTTTGGCAGCTTCGCTCCGAGATCGGAGAAGCTGTCGGGGTTGCGCAAGAATTCGACCACTTCCTGTAGCTCTTCCTTGGCCTCGTCGCATCCGTGGACATCGTCAAATCGGGTTGTTTGCTTCTCAGCCTTGACTTCCGAGTCCGTCTTGGCCCCTGGTCCACGCCTGAAGGTGCTGAGCGTCTCGATCAGAATCGTCACGGCGGCGAAACACAGATAGGTGAAGACGATGAAGGTCGCAAAGAACTTAACCCAACGGAAGACGAGAGATCGCGTTGACTCTTGGACCACGACGTGAATTGGCTCGCCCTTGACGCCCATCGAGCCGCTAAGGGCCGCATTGGCAATAGCCTGTTCGTTGCCGGCCCATTGTCCACGAGCAAATCCAGGGGTAGCGGTGGCCGTGGCGACGGTGCTCGTACCACTATTCAGAGCTGCCAGTGCCTTTCTGTAAGCCTCTTCGGTGGCTGCGTTCGTTGCGAAGCGGCCAGTTTGATACCGTTCAACCAAGATGCCAGGCATATTGGCCCTTAGCAGAAGCTGGTAGAAAGCGTTTTGAAGGTTGGCGTTTCCGGGGTTCCTGTTTGCCGATTCCTCGACGGAGGCCAGCTGGCTGCGAGAAATTCCATTCGATGTTCCAAAGCCTCTGCGCTGCAGACCGAGTGTTCCGGAGAGAATACGTGTCGTGGACATGGCGCGTAGCGGGGTCGAGGCGGCGGGGGTAGATCGCATAAAGAGCTTGACAAGGGGAGACGAGACGGCGTTGACAGGTTGGAAAAAGGGTCTTCGTAGAACCGGATTCGCTGCGAGCAAGCCTACCCGGCCCAGTGCAGAGATGGAAGCGCGGACATCAGTTGTCGCCATCGCGTTAGGGGTTACGGCCTTTGGTGCGTACGCGGAGGCATGCTGGAGGAAATCGGGCAACTGGACTCGCGCCGTCTGCAACATCAATAAAATTAGCGTCGCAGGTCTCGATAAGTCATGCAGAGATGAGTTTCTCACCTTCTCCGCCGCCTCGGCCGCGGAAGCGGATCGCGCAACGTCGGCTCCAGCAGTCACATCCGTCTGCTGGCGGGGCACAGTCGAGGGTCGCCAGGGTCGCAAGAGGTTGTTGGTGATGGAAGGTAGGGTGTCCGCTGCGGCTGCTGCCATTGACTATTTGGTTTTCATCTTCTGTCAGCATCTCGTCCTTGGCGTCGAGGTTCAAAGACAGCTCGGCCACCGTCAAGCGACCCGGCAAAGCTACTTACAGGCAGCAGACCACCGTGGAACGCCATGGCCACGATTTGACGTCGCCTTATATCAAGGCTTAGATCAGATGTTGAATATCAAAATCCAGCGACAAGAGTCAAGGAGCCAGAGTCAAAGAAGCAGGGATGCCTCAATGGCCGTTCGATCGTATGACGTGGAGCAGCAGCGTGCCCTGGCAAGACCTGGCGCTATCGAAGGAGCCGGCCAGGCCCAGCAGATGCCGACAGTAAGAAGATCCCTCCTCCTACCGAATCGCCGTACAGATGGTAGATGAGCGCGGGCTGAGGCAGATTGTCCGGATGCAACAGAATAGCTTCTACCTCGACGCCCTCATGATGCCGGTTGGAGTCGCGAGGTATAGTGAAAGAGACGGAAAGAGAACTTGCCACTCAATCGCGGCCCTCGTTCTATCGGCGACGATCGGTCTACCAGGCTTTTCCGAGCCTTCGCCGTGTGTTAGTCAGCATTCCGTTGCAGCATCACGTGAGAGGACCGTGGCGCAAGCTGAGTCTGGGGTTCCGCAGCCACAATCCGAGTGGCTGGCCGAGGCTTGCACTTGTCTAAAGAACTATTACTGCGCTCACCTTACGCATTCTTATTATCCAGACGGATTATCCTAAGCGAAGCTGCGAAGCAGCGGAGCGCAGGTGTAACTGGAGAGAGCGTTACTTCTAGCTAAGCTTAGTTATTAATTTAGCTTTTCCCCTAAGCCTAGGGAAGTTAAAATAAAACTTAATTAGTAATTAGTTCTTTTTACTATTTTACTGCTTTTAAAATATATTTAAGACCTCTGTTTATAGTGTTTTTATAAGGCTAGAGTTAGTATTATAATATTATAGTTATAGTATTATAAGATTCCTTAGTATTTATATACTTTATTAAGATTATAATTTACTAAATTATATACTTATAGTCTTAAGCACTAGAATATAACTTATATTATATAAATTAGCACTTTCTAAGCTTTTAAATAATATTAATTTTATCTTTTATAAATGCCTAGGATATATAAAAAAAGATTTATAAAGTAGCTTCTTTAATAATATTTTTAAAAGTTAACTAATTAGCACTGCTTATTTAAGTTATATAACTATATAGACTTAGTAATGCTTAGCTATATATAATAACCTATATAAAATGCATTAAAAATAATAATTTTATAATTCTTATATATTTCCTATTTACCTTTAATTAACTACTTCCTAGAATCCTTTATAGCCTTTTTTATAGCCTTATTTAAGCATTATTAATAGTATTATCTATTACCTAACTAAGAGCTTTAGTAAGCGCTGCTACTATAGCTTTTATTACTGCAGCACCTTTACTACTACTGCTACTACCTCCTAAAGATTAAGGTCTTAAGCTTTTTAAAAATACCCTTAATATCCTTTTATAATAATGCACTTATTATAAATAATATAAGTATAATAATTAATTTATTTATCTTAAAAAGCCTAGAATGCTTATAAGTAAATGCCTTAATTACTGCTAATAGTAAAAAGCCTAATTTACTAAATAATATATCTATTCTTTATTTCTTTTTACTATAGCTACTGCTAACTTCTTTTTATAAATCTTATAAGCTATAAGGTTATTCTCTAGCTTAAGTAAAAGAGTTATTAGTAATATATAGTCTCTTAAGCAGCCTTAGTGCTAAGGCATGCTTTTTACTGCTTAATATTTATAGCTTATTACTCCTTGCCCTTCTTATACTATAAGTTTTTCTTTTTTAAGCATGCTTAAATTACTCTCTTAAAGTGCTAGCTATATTTAGTTCTTTTATTATAGCATTAACTTTAATAATATACTTAAAAAGCAAGAAGCTTATTATAAGCAGGCGTTTATTTAATATAAGTATTATATAGTCTAGTATACTAGGTAAGTTCCCTCTTTAATACTAATAACTTTATAGTTAATAGCTTTTTTAACCTCCTAGTCCTAGGTCTAGCTAGTAATTTATTTTAGTGCTAGGCATAAAGAAGATTATAGTTATTTCTTTTACTAGCTATACTAGCTTTTAAAACTACTATCTGCTTATAACCTAGCTTAAAATATATGCCTTAACTATATCTACTTGCCTAAATATATAAATATATACTTTAAAGCATTTATATTTTAAAAAGGCTTTAATTTAAATATATTACTTTTATAGTAAATAATATTATTATCTTAATACTTATAGCCTTATAAGCTTACTATAATATTAACTATTTAAAAGCCTGCTTAACTAAATATCCTTTTTTAAAGTAACCTTAGCGCTATTACTCTTTCCTTTTTTAATTAATAGCTTATTTACACTTAGTAAGCGCAGATAGACTTGTATTAAATAAAGTTTTGCCTATATTACTAAATAAAGTAGTTTAGTTAGTAACTTATAAAAGGCATTTATTACTATTACTAAAAGAAAGATAAACCTTATTACCTAAAAGAGCTATTCTTTTACTTTATAGAAAATAATCTAGACTTTAAGGATATGCCTAGCTATCTGCTTAAGCTTTTTTAAGTAAAAGAAATGCTTATTATATATATTTATATTTATATATAAATCTTTTAATACTGCAGTTAATAGTATAAGTATTAAGGCTATATTATAAGCTTTTTATATAATATAAGAAGTATATATATATAGCTTCCTTTACTTTTACTTAATCTAGATATTATTATACTACGCCTTGCTAATAAAATAACTTAGCTATATATAATATAGCAGTTTAAAAAGTAATTTTATATTTATTAGCATACTATTTAATAATAGCTATTTTTCTTAAAAAAGCACTATCCTAAGTATAAGGATATTTTAATTAATAAGTAAAGACTTAGCTAGCTTTTAGTAAATAGTAATATTTCCTAGTAAGTCCTTAACTATTACTAAGCTAAAGTTAATATTAAAAATAAGCTTAGTATTAATAATATGCCTAAGGGTAATAATTTTAATACTACTGCTATGCCTAACCTTATTATAGTATAAGCTAATCTTAATAAGCTTTATACTAAGCTAGAAGGTTAAGTTTAACTGCTTAAGGAATAAATCCCTTTTTAATTATCTTAGCTAGTATTTTAGGCATTATACTAGTAGCTATAGCAGCTATAATAATAGCAGCTATTTCTTTATATACTTAATATTTAATTAACCCCTTTAAGTAAATTTAATAGGTCCTAGCCTTTATTATTACTTGCCTTTTTAATATTATATTTAAGAGGTTAGGCTAACTTTATCTAGCTATAAGAATAACCTATTATTTATTAATAGTATTTTACTTTAGCTATAAGGTAGTATAATAAGCGTTTTATAAAGCATCTCTAGTTTTACTATATAAGCTTTAATATATATATAAGGTTATTTATTAATACTTATAGTACCTTTTTTATTAAGAGGCTAGGCTAAACTGCTTATTATATGCTTACTGTAAATAATATTTACATAGCGTTTAATAATAATACTTTAAAAGCCTAGGCGCTGCTTAACTTTATTATATAGTACTTAGGTAGTCTTTATAAAATACGCCTATATTAAAGTAGTAAGAGGTAAGGGCTAAAGGCTATAATACATGCCCTTAGCTATTTTAAGACCTTTTTTATATTCTCTACTATAAATAACTATTAAGAGAGTTTATATAAGCACTTTCTTTATTTTAATACTTAGCAGGCTGCTTTTACTTATAATAAGCTATAAATTATAATATAGAATCTTAAAAATAACCCTTATATAATAGTATACTATTTTAATTACTAATTTAAGACTTTTTTATAGACTATTATCTTATTTAAGCTGTAAATTATTAAGTTTTAGTATTAGTATAAATAGTAAGTATATAGTAGCACTTATATATATAGTCTTTATTAAATTAATAGCAGCCTTATTATTAATATATTTTTAAAAGCAGACTGTAAGGCATTTACTAAGTATTAAGGTTAGTTTATAAGCATATTAAATCTATAGCTTAAGCAGGAGAACTTATATAATAAGGGTAACCCTCTTACTTAAAAACAGTAAGAGCTAATATTCTAATTATTATTTAATATTATTAATACTATTTAAGTTTATAAATGCTTAAAAATATATTACCTTTATTAATGCTAATTATAAAATAAAAGGCTTATAAAAAGTAAAGTCTATAAATTTTACTTCCCTTAAGCTTTATATAATAAACCTACCCTTTTTTATAACCTAAACCTAGCTTATTTAATTTTTAACAGCATATAGAATAATATATAGCTTAATAACTATAACTAGCTATTTACTTTAGCCTAGTTAGCTAATTATAATATCTCTTTTACTATAAGCACTTATACTATTCTTTTTTATATTACTAAATATGCTAGTAAAGTAAAGATATATAGTATATTATATAAAAATATTACTAAGTCTATTTTTCTAATAGTTAAGAGTAACTAGCCTTTAATAAGCTTTATAATAAAGTTTATAAATAAACTTATTATAAAATAGGACTAGTTAAGATAAGAGATTTACTATTTTTTATTAAATTTACTATTATAAGAAAGTATATATATTATAATTACTATAAACTGCTAACTAGTTAATACTTAGCCTTAAATTAAGGTAATTAGTAAAAGTAGCCTTTATTTTATATAGTTTATATATAAGAAATACCTTACTTAACTATATAAATATAATAATATAAGCTATTTTATATAGCTAATAATAATAAATCTAGCTAAATTAAGGCCTTACTTTTTAAAAGTAAAGGGCTATATACTAAATTACTTCCCTTATTATTATCTTAATAAAGAGCTAAATAAGGTTAAGCAGTATTATTATATATATCTTATACTTAACTATAGCTATTATAATCTAGCTAATTTTTTATTTATAAAAGGTATATAGTTTAATAGCTTTAAAAATGCATTCTAGTACTATAGTAAGCTATACCTTAGCACTTACCTTAATAACTATTATTCTAATTTACTACCTTTACTATTAAAGGAATTTAAAAATAAAAAGCAGAATAATAAAGCTATAGCTAATATAAAGTAATAGCAGCTTGCTATATAGCTGCCTAATCCTAACCTTAAGGTTAAAAATATTAAAATGCTTAGGAATTGCCTTATTAATATTTTATATAATTAGCATTTTTATGCTAAGTAATATCTTAATCTTTTAGCGCTTAGCTATTAATATTAAAAGCAGCTTTATAATAACTAAGTTACTGCTATAAAAAATACTATAATAAATATAAAAATATAATAGCTAAATCTTAAGCAGCGCTTAGTTTTTAATCTTTTTATAAACTATTTTAAAAATTAACTTAATTTTTTAAAGCTAATGCCCCCTCCCCTATATATATAAATTAACAGCCTTAGTAGTATTAGTAAGTCCTTTTTTATTAAGGTAATTTTTATAAAGCTATAGTAAATAATGCTTTTTAATTAGCAGATTATAGCTAGGGCTATACTTACTAGTATAGCTGCTAATACTATTAATAGTATTATATTATACTTATTACTATACTTGCTAATCTTAAAGACCCTTAATAAGCTAGCCCCCTTATTTACTGCTAATGCCTTTAATATTTATATAAAACTCTGCTATATTTAGTATCTTATTATTAATAAAAAGTTAATAATTAGCTTATGCATAATAGCATATATTAACTGCTAACTTAAAAAGCTCTTTTTAATATATTAAGATAAGTATTTTAATAGCTATAGCATCCTTCTCTTAAATAACTTTTACTAGCTTCCTCTTATTATAAAGTAACCCTTTTATACTACTAAAGCCTAAACTAAAATTAATCTAGCTAGCAGAAATGCATATAGGTCTATTAGTATTATAATTAAGCTTAAGTAAGTTATATAATAGGCTAGTAATAACTAAGCCTTTTTCTAGCTTATGCTTTAATATCTTTATAAAAATGCTTTTATAATTAAAAACTAGCGCCTATTATATACTAGGACTTAATATATATTACCTTTAGCTAAAGTTATAAAGTTTAACTTAGCTATATATATCTATTTAATAAATACCTAAGTGTAGTAGTATAACCTTAAGCATATAGAAAAGCTTAATACCTTATATATTTATATTTAAGTGTTTAATACTAGACTAAAAGTATAAAAAGCTAACTCTTTCTTTACTAAAAATCTTAATTAATATCTTTATTTATATATTAGTATATATATTATATTAATAAAGAATATTTAGATAAGCATAGGCTTAGTAAATAGCATAATAGGTTAAATTTATAATATTTTATAAAAGGAGAATATTAATAATCCCTATATTAAGCACCTAGTAGTTATTCTAGTTAAATTTAATTAATATAATAGGCTGGCTTACTTTTATAATGCTTATCTTTATAAAATTATCCTTATCTTTTAGTTAATATAAGACTTTATTAAGGGCAGCGCCCCTTATAGCAGGACCTAATTTCCTTTAACTATAGCATATACTATTATAGTATATAAGTCTTAAAGATATATTATAAAAAGGGCTATTATTAATATATCTTAGTAAGATTTCTTTATTAGGCTAAGCTATATTATAGTCTTTAAAATTAAATCTTTTTAAGGCATCCTTTTTAATACTTTTTTTAATCTCCCTGCTATTTATAATAAGGGTAACCTAGCTAAGGATCCTTATTATCTTAATTAATAGTAATATATCCTTAAGATTATACTAGCCCTAGCTGCTATTTTCTTTACTTAATTTATTTATTAAGTCTTTATTATTATTATTTTTTCCTTTTTCTTTTTTATTATTATAGCCTTATTTCTTTTTTTTTTTTTACTACTATAGCCTTATTATATAAAGTTAGTGTTTAAATAGTATTACTTTTAATATATATAAATATAATTTAATATTTTATCTCTTTTTCTATTTTATATATAAAGACTTATAATAGTAATAACTAAAGTAATAAAAAATATATATCCTTTTTTAATACTAGCGCTTACTTATAAAAGATATACTTAGCTATAGTCTTTTAAGCTTTATAAGCCTTCTTATAGCTTATACTATTTATATCTTTATCTTTATCTTTATCTTTATTATTATTATTATTAAAGTTAAAGTTAGAGTTAATATTAAGGGCTAGATTATTATTATTAAGCATATTAAATATAAAATAAAGGGCAGTATAGTATTACTTTATTACCTGCTTAGCTATTAATATAAGTATAAAAAGCTAGAAATAAATAAAAAGATATACTTTTTTATTTTTATTATTAATAGTATAATTAAGTCTTTAAATAAAAGGCATAAGCTAATAATAGCTATAGTATATAATTAGCTAAAAAGGTTTACTAAAATAAAAAAAAAAAAGCATATTATAAATAGCATATATAGTTACCTTTATAGCAGAGCTTATAGCGCCTAAAGTTACCCTTTAAGTCTATGCATTTATTAAGCATAGTTACTTTCTTACTTATAATAAGGCTTTTAATATAATTCTTATATAAAGGATCTTATAAGGCTGCTGCTATAATAGCAGCTATAATAATAGCAGTAGTAGTAGTAGTAGCAGCTGCTAATATTATCTTTTTTTTTACCTTTTTTTAAAAGTAAGTTAGTATTAAGTAATAGAAAGAGATTAATTAAGGGAGATATACTACTTTTAAGGATATAGGCTTAGGCATAGTAATAGCTTTGCCCTTGCCCTTTAGATTAGCTTTTTTAAAAAGTATAATAAAGCTTTTAAGCAGATAGAAGACTAGTAATAAGGATAATAAAGATAATTATAAAAAAGAAAAAAGAAAAAGGAATAGCAGCTTTATTTATCTCTCTTTTTTTTAATATATTTAATAATATTTTAATATATTTTTATTTAATATATATGCTTTACTGCTATATATATATATTAAAAAAGCTTTTAAATAGTAATATAAATATATTTTCTTTTTTTTAATAGCTTTTAACGCTTCTTCTTTTAATGCCTTTTAATACTTAAGCGCTATATATAATCCCTTCTAATACTTTTTTATTTAATACTTTTTAATACTCTTTCTTTTAATCCCTTTTAATACTTAAGCGCTATATATAATGCCTTTACCTTATACTTTATAACCTATTCCTTATAAGCTATTATATCTCTTACCCTTTTAATATAAGCTAAATATTAGCATTAAGATTAGTATAGTAGTTTAAAGGGGGCAGCAGCCCTTAATTATTATTATTAATTATATAAGTATCTGCCCTTTACTTATAAGATATTAATTAAAATAGCTAAAGTAATAATACTGCTTTATAATAAAGCGCTTAACTTCTGCTTTTATAATTAAAAAAAAGGCCTTAAGCCTTTTTATTTATATAAAAGCTAAGTATTATAAAATAGGTAATTAAGTTAATTAATTTAGCCTGTAGTATATTAAAGCTAATATATAAAGAGTTTTTGCCTTTTTAGTATTTTAAGCATCTCTCCTTATAATAAGATTACTTATAAATACAGTAGGTTTTATATATTAGGCTATAATAAGGGCAGCTATAATAGTGCCTAGTAAAAGTAATTATAAGTATAAGAGCATTACCTTTTTTACTATACTTAGTAATATAATTAAGGGCTTTAAAAGGGCGCTTAGTATTATAAAAGTGTTAAAAGGTTAAGCATTTAAATCTTATATAAGGCTTTTTTTTTATAATATTTTTTTATATATTAATGCTATTAATAATAAGGCTTTTAGTGGTAATAATAATAATTATAAAGAGGGCAGGGCGTAATATTAATTATCCGCTTTAATAGGCGCTAAAGCCGCTGCGCAGCAGCTTCGCTTAGGCCCCTATAAACGCTTCGCGGGCATCAGACTTGTAAAACTCAAACTTACAGTCGTGTTCATGTCGAATATTCGTTGCTTCAATCATCAGCCTGTTAAAAGGCATATATACGAATGCAATACAAGATACACAGGAGTTGAATATACATGATTCGTCCAAGCAATTAGGCGACCTTCTCAGGAGACTGCACTGTTCCGCAGAGCTCGTAAAGCCGTGCCGTTTTCTACTAGCCTGCCGCCCGCTAATAACAAAGGAAAAAGTTGCCCCAACCTCAATAACCACCGTTTATCTTGATTCGCCGTTTATTATATTCCGTTTTCATTGGTTGAACCAGCTGGAGAAAGTAACAAAGGAAAAGCTGCTGCTTAAATGTTATACACGCCGAAGGACTCGTATCCATACCACGGCTCTGACTTCCCCATCGTAACGGGAGGTGCATCGTAGCGCGCCACGGTTTGGCTTGGGATTTGTCCTGGGTTGATCAGCATCTGCTGCCGTGCTTGAGCCAGCTGTTGAGAGTAGCTCATCATCGGCGTAGCCTGTCCCATGGGCGATGCGTTCTTGAGGGAGTATGTGGCATTGTGCAGGCCCATGTACTTGTAGTAGCTCTTTTGTGATATGGAGCCATGGTTGGAAGAAGTCGTCAGGCCGGTGGGACTGCTGCCCGGGCTATTGCTGAGGTCTAGAGTTGAATACGACGGATCGATTGGGGAATGTCCCATGGAGTTAGGATACGGGCTGTCCAAGTCCATTGTCTCCAACTGGGCATTGCCCTGCCCCATCGCATAAAGAGGCAAGCTGTTGAATCGGTGCAGCGAGGGCATGCCATGCAGGTCATCAGGGCCTGCTTGGGGAGAGTGGAACGGCTCGTCGATGTAGCACATTTGCACCTGGCCGTCGAGATCGGAAACAGATGAAGTGTGTTGAAACATGCTACTCTGCAGTCCCATGCTGAGCAGAGGCTGAGGTGTAGTTGGCTGGGCCGGCATGGACGACGACCGGCTCGATTCGGAATCGGAGATGCAATCAATCTGTCCACCAAAGATATCCCTCTCTTGAGAATGCTGCTTCTGCTTGACGGCAAGCTTGTTGCGGCAAAAGCTGCTCAATGTCAGCGACGCCTGATTTGTCCTCGGGGAAGGCTCGAATGCATACCTCTTGGGGCAATCGATGTGTGCGCATCTGCGACTACGGCTCCCTGTGTGGACATGACGGTGCCTGGCAAGACTCGACGACTAATTGTTCTGTGAGATTTCGGTTTCCTCGAGTCAAGGCGACGGAATGCTTTGTCGTTGACTTACATCTGAGAACCGCTTGATACAGCCGGGGAATTTGCACTTGTGTGGCTTCTCGCCGGTGTGAGTCCGAGTATGGACGGCGAGAGCACTGCGCTGGATGAATCTCTTTTCGCAGCCTGGGGCTGTACACGGGTGTGGGCGCTCATTCGTGTGGATCTTGTAGTGTCTTGTGAGGTCTGATCTTCGTTTGAAGTCCTGCCATTATGTCAATGGGCTTGCGTTGTGACAACTGTGACTGAATATTTGTACCGTACCTTCTTGCATGCCTCCCAATCGCAGGCAAACGGCCTGAAGTCGGACCCGTCGGTAAATCCCTTGAACGTCATTTGCGACATTGTGATGTATTCGGGATCACCCTAGTATTAAAATTAAGTAATAGTAGTTGATGTGGTCGACGATTCGTCGTATGGTAGGCTCTTATGAAAAACTATCGTTGTAGTGGCGAGCGTTTGGGGCAGTAGGTGATGTAAATGGATGTGATGTGCCTCGAATCAATTGATATGACTGAGGTTGACTCGAAATGCAACTCTTTGATCGGTTGAAAACTCTAAGGGAGGCGTATATATACGTGTAGGTAGGTGTGGATGTGAATGGATGTAAACAACATTAGGTAGGTATATATATTGCTGTGGGCCGCTCTTATTCTCGCAGGAGTCAAAGGCACGGCTTGAGCAGGTGTAGAGCGAAGGATGCAAGATATCGGTAGTGTTCACACCGGTCCAAATGCGGATCCTCAGAATGTAACGGCGAGATTGGAGTGGAAATTGGGGTCCAGATCCTAGCCGCTTGGTTCCACGGAATGAGAGAAGGACTGCGGAACGACACTATACGATGCTGAGCGTAAAGGTAGATTCGGAGACGTTGTGTAACATGTGCTGAGGATGAGATGCGCCAGGGAGGAGCCGCTCTTATTAAAAACAGCTCTAGTGGTGTGCTCAGACGGGGAGGAAATCCGGTAGCACAAGCGATAACAGGTCTCTGAGGTGTAAAACACAGCGCCGCTGGATCGATTGATGAGATGAAGTAGATCGAGCCAAGGTAGGACAAATGCAAGGAGTGTCGGTAGGATGAGTCCCAGCTTTTCAGAGCAAAGCGGACGGACAGGATGATTGTTGCATAAGTGGCAGGCCAACTTGTCGGTGCTCGGTAAAGACTGTGGTCCTGTCTAGAGAGCAGAAACGTGATGCCATATGTATATATATCTTTTCACAGAACTGAGGACCTGTGACAGAATCCGAATCGAGCTAGCTATGCAGCGGCCAAAGCAGGGGTCCGGCAAGCATGCGAAGACGCTGCGGGAGCAGCGATGGTCGCCACTGCTCTGTGTCGGGCCAAGAGATTTGGTATCCTCGGCTGTAATCGTGAGCATATCGGCAGGCCTAGATGGAGCAATTAGTGTTGAACAGGGATCGAGTACATGCGAGACGAGTAGACCTACCCCATGTCCTGTATAGGAAGCGTCTCAATCAACCATATCGGATGAGCTTGACCGGACCGTTTTGGAACGGACGGCGTGAACGAAGCTGGCCGTCCTCAAACACGACGGTCAGAGGCTCTCGCTCAATTGAGATTAGAGGCACGCCTGTATGTCAGGGCGAGCACCAAATGGAGACGAGCCTGAGCGTCTTGCAGCCGTTTCATCATGAGGCACGGGGAATACCCAGGGCCAGAGGGAGGGCAGCCAAGCTCAGAATGCAGCTCACCTGACGGATTTTGAGGTGCTCCATATTGCATCGAAGACAAAGAGAGAAAGTGTGCCCTGCAGGTAGAGCGAACGATGTGGGCTTCTGCCTGAGCATTACGCGCAGTACACACCGGGGGGGGAGTTGATGGAGTTGATGCGCGGCTACTTTACTTCTGTCAAGCCAGCCGTCATCCAAGGGCCAAAGACGAAGGAAGATTCACCCACCAAGCCATGGCAATGCTCTCCCCTCTCTCTCATTTCCTTGACCTCTGTTCCCCCTCAATATTCCCTGCGCGGTAATTTTAGTTACTTGACATGTGTTGCATTGCATATAGGCAGGCTTGCGAATGGGCTAATTCTCCAAGGGCCAACGGGGCTCAGCCGTGAGGATCGCCAAAGCTTGGGCCATGAGAAGAAGACGAAGAAAAAACATGTGGGCAAGCGAAAACAGACGACGAGATGTAGCAGCGAGTGTGGAGACGGTTGCAAAGCAAGAAATGCATCGATGGCGGGCTGTGCTGACACCGGATGACACGCAGGTACATGCTCCGACCGCAAAGACATGCCCTCCTTTGCAACAGACGGAGGTGCCGTCTTGTATAGGTGTCGTACAAGCAAGAGGGGGCGAGCGAAAGGAGTTGTTTCGCTTGGGGTTTGTCACGTTCCCACGCTCATTCAGATGGTCGTTAGCACCGGCAATTGGTGGTTCAGAGGAGAGCTGGTGGCTAGCTTTGCGAACAAGGACGAAGACCCTCGAAGGCTTCACAGAGCAAAGGCCATCCACTCGTCAGCCCGTCTTCAAGCGTATGTAGTCGACAGCCGTTGGTGCTGGAAGCCGTGATCGTACGTTGGTCCCGGACTTCTGCGGGAAGTGGTTCTGGGAGTGCAGAACTGCGCCTCTCATTGGCGTATTCCGGGAGTAGAGAAAGAGGAGGGGAAACGGCTGGACAGGGGGATCGAAGCTGTCGTGGGGGTGGGGTGAAACACATGTTAGATGAATAGCCTGCGTAGATGCATAGATCTGTGTACCTATCTATGCACGTAGACGCTGCACATGCGCAGAGGAAATACGCTTGATCTGCCGCTAACGCTTAGGCCAGGGCCAGGTGCAACGCCTCCCCACTCGGGAGTGGCCGAGGTTCGACAGGGGCACATGCATCGCTAGGTATAAGTCCAGATGATGCGATGCAGCGCACTGTCGGCATCCAGAAGATGCTGCACGCAGCTATAGGTACCTACTACCTAGGCAGGGAGGGTGAGGTATCTGGCTGGAAGGGGACAGTACTTTACAACGGTATTTACGACTAGTTTGAGCGGTTGTTGGTGCTAATTAGCACAGCAAAAGCACAGTGCTTGCAGGATGTAATAGGGAGCCGAGGCTGCTTGCAGTTAAACTACCAACGGATATCAAATGCAGCAGATGCTGCAGACTTTCGCGGATCTCATGATTGCCTGGAGCCTCCAGCATGTCAGACACTCATATTTTCCCAGTCTCCGAGAAAACAGTGCAGCTCCAATACAAGGTCGTAATAGAAGTGATGGTAACAATCGTGCTGCTGCTCGGAACCGAGGTCGTAGTATTGGAGGTATGATGAAGTGAGGCCCACGATGCATCCGCAGCAATTAGATCATCGCGCACACATCTACTACCTTGCCATCGCTCCTTGCATAAGGTACAGGGTAGTATCGTCGTGCAAGCCTTGATCACGACAACCCATCTTACGGCCACAGCTTCAGGTTTCAGAATTCTCGCACTGGAAAGGAAACCATCTGCTAGTTCGACGTTTTGCGTGGAGTTCATTATTTCAGTGGCTTTGCTTCAATATTATTCCTCGTCTATCGGTGCATGGTCTATTATTAGATAGCACAGAGAATTGGGCAACCGCGTAAGCCCTTACCCTTTTCTTGTGATCCTGTCTCCGTGTAGATGCCATCGTGACATCCAGTCTCGCTTGTTTTACATCCGGGTACTTGAAGCATCCCATCCCGTCCTCATGTTGCGCCTATGCCGTTCCGCCCCTCACAAATCCTACTGCTTCACACTGACATCCTGGTATTTCCCGCCAGAGTTTCGATGCTGTGGATGAAACACAGAGCTCAGGAAGGCCTGCGACTGCGGATAAGCCGCGTCGATACTCCCCATTGCCCCATTCGTACTACCACCTCATGTAGGTACACGTGGGGATCGCAGTTATAGTTGTATCCAAGGTTTACCAGGAAGCAGAAAAGGTCAAGATGCTGCTCCACCTTGGCTGTCGTGCACAATGGGGGATCGCCAGCCAGCATAATCCGTTGACATTGCGCCCTCTAGAAGCCATGGGGATCCCTGCCACGAGATTGCTACCCAACCAACGCAGTCTCGGGGTCGATATTCCTCGGCCATCGCGATAGGCTATGCAGGGAGTCCCTCTTCTTGTCAACGGTCCATGGCTGGGACTGGGGAAGCTCTACGCTACACGATATGGCGTGAGCGAGCTGGGTTGCACTCTTGGCGACTGTAACCTTGAGCCATCATCCGAATGCAGCCCACCACCTTCTCCTCAACAGAAGCTCATACAGCACGTTCAAGCTAGGCAACAGAGCATTCGGCGTTGGCTGAAGGCGGTAGAATTGGCGCATTTGCCACGCATTGGGCAACGAAATCGAGCATCGTTATGAAAAACTTTGAAGATGGAGCCTCTGCCTAGGTAGACTGGCTTCAGCCATGATAGGTACCTGAAGCCTCGGAGTTGTTGGACACTGTTCCAGTCAGCTAGAAATACCTAGGTAGTACCTATCACCAGGCATTGCCCTGTCCACGTGCGAGAGACATATGGCCATGGCAGAATGGCAATGCCTGGTCATACGTGTACCATCAAGGTACCTACTAACCTTGGCCGTGACTTCCAGTTCCCATCTGACCTCACCGACCTGAGGCACGTTGCCCTTATCGCACATGACCGAAGGCCCCTGGCTCTCCGTTATCATCACCTGAGTTTTGTCTCAAGCAGCTGCCAGGTCCAGCTAGCACCTGCATCCTGCATCCTGCATCGATCTCGACAACGACTTGGGCCAGCGCCATCAACAACAGCAGCGTCCTGAGAGCCATTGAAGAGCGACCCCTGCAGCGACTGGCGGACATGGGCATCAAGCGCAATGACAGCCATCACTCGCGTGGCTGGCCAGGGCATATGCTGGACCGCCCAGGACTGGGGAATCGCATAGTATTCCTCCATACTGGCCAGGACAGGACGACCCTCGACTCGACCAGGTCTCTCTTATCAGGCTTTGCTGCGAAAGAAATCATAATGCCTGTCAAAGACTACAAGCTCGACCTTGGCATGCTCGCGGCAAGCCGTGCCTATTCTCAGATTCTGATAGATACGCGAAGAGTCAGGCCACGTTGGCTCAGTGTCGGCCGCGGGCCTCTGCTGCTGCTGATGCTGCTGCAAGGTCAGCAACTTGAGCAAGGCCTTAAACAAGAATTGGAGCATCCCACTGGGGACCTTGCGATTTTGGCGACTGGCCACTTCGGCGGCCGGATCCTCGAAGCTGCTCAGTCTGCAAGTTGCTTCAGCAGCAGGTCTACGTCTCACCCCCAGCTACACCTTGCGCTCAAGCACTGTTACACGGATACAACCGTCTTGAGGCAAATACCCCCATTGCTTCAGGTCTGAGAGGCTGGGGCACCTCTTCAGCCTGCATGAAAGAGGTGGGGGCAGGTCCGAAATCCATGTCAATAATTGCCATGATATTGCATTAGCATTTGGCATCTCGCAAGGGTTCAACACCCACCAGATATCCATTCGACAAGCTCCGACCGGGGAACAATTCCCGGGGTAGACAGCCATTCTTGGCCTTACAGGGCCGGTAGGGATAGTATTATACGCTTCGTCCACTTCAAGACAAGCTGCAAAGGCAAAGCGGGAATTATCAATCTGCAAGGGAGCGAAGCTCGGCAATACTCCCCTTGGCTCACAGATAGGGCGAAACGAAGACGCATCGGGATGCGCTGTGCTGATCGGCCTCCTGCGCATACACTTGCTTACAAGGATAACGTTTGTCGCCCTCTTTGCGCGACACTCCGGGGGGTTCGGTACCATCCACGTCCCGAGATGCGTCTATTCACTTGCGAAATCCTCAAGGTTCTCCTGGTCGACGGTGATTGCGGGCGCTGGACCATCCGTGCTCGAGAGAACGACAAACTTGCTTCAGGGCAGGAAGACATCGTCGTTCCGAATGATTTCCACATTTTGCCTGCCAAATTGCCCCCCACGACGACATTGGGAATAGCAAATCGCTTCGGAGATGGCCAAGTCTGCGTTGGACTAATACTGCGAAAGAGTTCGTCACTGGTCCGAGAGATTCCTCGTTCCGCAGTCTCGTCAACGGTCCGGAGTCCTGCTGACGAGTGGCAGTAGTCGACATGAGCATACACCACCGGTCCGAAACCTCTTGAAGGCCCACGTGGGAGGATCTCTGAGCCAGCCAGATCGATCCCCAGAAAGACTTACAAGCGTTTCAGAACGCTAAGACGACGACTCAAACCCGTTACAGCTGCCGTGACAAATGGTGGTCAGCATCAACTACCACGGCTGCAACCACGGCCCACGCCATCGCGCCTGATGCCACCCTACAAGAACTTGCCGCACAAATGCCAGGTCAGATAGCAGCAGCGGACGCAGACGGCGGCCCGCATGCGAAGGATGACAGCTAACCGACTTGGACAAAGTGCTGCTATAGCCGTTCGACATGCCCTTTTGAGACACACAAGGTTGCTCACAACGGTTACTGAAGGAATGGCGGCCTTGTTTACGAGTACAAGCTCTCGTTCGTCCTGTCTGCCGCTGCCTTCGCCATCGCCGGGATCTTACTTCCGAGCCTGGCCGTTACGGACGCTGGATCCTGTTCCGGGAGCGCCGTGTGCGTCTCGGTCACTATCAATCACCTACTGCAACTACATGTACAAATTACAAACGCGAAGACGAGGTGTCAGGTCATTTAAAGACTAACAGAGAAGTGTTGGTATGTTTTGATGTTGGCTGGCTGACAGAACGACGACGCAGACAGTATGAATTTTCATATGCAAGTCCAAGTGTGTTTCTGTTGAGTTTCCACAAAAACTCTCTTTCGCCAATACTGACCTGGATGGCATATTGATAGCCATTCCTAGATAATGCATAGTCTTGTTGTCGGGACGCCCAGGGACTCGTGAAAACCAGATGACTCTGATGCCGAATCAGCACCGGGCGCATTAATGAGCCTCACTCGAAGACAAGGCGGCAACGTCTTTTCTCTGCCGCCGTACAACATGCTACGTACCGAGAGCGCTTACACACTTATCCTTTGGACGATTTGCCTGGAGATGGAGGGATGGGGCACTTCCCCCTGTCTCACCGGCTATTGGAACTCGTTAGCAACAATGCAACCTTGGTGGCCTTGGATCACACACCGAATTCTTCTCGAAGGACAAAAAAGTTACCTTCTGGGGTAGTAGCTACGACGTCGTGTATATTACGATGACACAGCTTTGGAAGAACCCACGGAGTCGTCTCGTGCCAGCAACGTTCTTGAAGGCGAGTCCCTCGAAAGAGCAGCACATCAACAATTATCTGCATCTGAAACACGCATCGCGTTTTCAGAGTCGAAACTGCCAGCATCAACCAGGTATGTCTGTATAGGTAAGCCTCGATGTAGCCTGCACTACCCCAACAATGTCAAGCCATACGACCGGCTAGCTGATCATGACTCGTTGGAGTCTGTGTGATAGCACATGGTGAGATGTAAGATACGAAATTGCCGTTTACGATGATGATGCAGCAGCAGCTTATCCACTCTCTCCGTCCTGCCGGCGTCCACATTCGCAACACGAAGTTCATCGATGGCTTTAGCAGAACTTCCAAAATGGGAACCGGATCTTTCAAGGCCCGAGAGACAGTAATCGAGAGAATACATGACGAGAGGCAGAGCGGGCAGTTGCTGTCTAGGGACGATATTCCTGAGACACCCACGGCGTGACCGAGGATCGTCAAACCGGCCAGTAATGGGTATGGCCGCCGTCCAATAAGCAGTCAAACGGTTAAGCATATCAGTTGGCCAGCAGCCGGGTGCCTAGCACACGGACTGAAGACTTCAGAAAGCCTAGAGCAGGCCATGTCATCAAACACCAAGGTATAACTGTCTTCTTTCGGTACATTTTGCTGCCGGAGCGACGAAAGGGCAATCTTGAACTGAGGGACATTCCAGACCGGCCACTCAATAGTGAAACAGAAGCCTCGTCTTGACGGAAAATTGGGCACGTGAGATCATGTGTAGCTTGGAAAGTATTGGCTAAGTAGAGCCAAGCTCCTTTACCTTCCGAGGAGGATCTCCAGAATCATCAGGCTGCTTACCAAGCGGCAAGATGGCCAATGAGACGAACCAGCACATTGCATGGGGATGGTTGACGCTCCAGGCCTTAGACATCGAAGGTGATGTCGTCTTTGTGTCGGAGGAAGTATTCTTCTTCCACAACACAAACGACTACAGATGTTGATTCTCTTTCCTCCCGCAAAGTAACTTCGCTCCGCATCGGTTAACTACAACCGGTTTCACTCGACGCAAGGAGGCGCTATAGCGGGCGCTGCTCTCTAGCCTGGTTCGTCGGAGAATAAACAAAAATCGTACGAGAATACAGACGAAGGAGGTCTGAGGAACGTTCAAGGAACACTCAAGGAAGATCAAAGGGGAATGTAAGGGATGGGCGGGATGCAGCTCGCAGCTAACGGTTGGTGGTGGATGGTTGATGATGGTTGCACCGCTATTATTCGCCTTCCTATTTCTATCGGTGAGAATGGCTGGTTCCCCCTCGCTGGTTCCCCTGCTAACCGTCTTCACTGAACGGAGACTGATGTGGCATACTCTAGGAGTTCGAAAGCACTTGGTGTGCTGACCAGGGAGCCGCTCTTGCAATAGTGCGGTGCAAAGGCTTTCTAGATGGATGGCTGGATGTTTCTCTTCACTTTCCACTTTCGGGCGAATATGCCGCGCCTCACTTTGCACAAAGACGTTCGAGACTGCCAGCTGCTGCCGTATGAATGTTTCGCCCGCAGGACCATAGCACATAGTGCATGGTACTGCTCCCGGGAGCCCGGTACGTGTTCGCCTCATCCAAAGCTGAGAGCTGCCCTGCTGGAATTCTACGCTCTCGCAGCATTGGGGAGGCCAGCCTCTGCGAATCACTTGAAATCCAATGGCTTATTTATTGGAAAGAGTTAGTATGGAGCTGGACATCCTCGCATCTGCCTCTCAAAGGTGAGAACTCGGACCCCGAAAGCCAAGACGTGATGCTGACGCTGCCGGGTGAGCAGCAAGGGGGGTAATCACCTAGACCCTCAACTAAGGTTGCTGATTTGATGACGGGATCTCTCCAGAGAGCACTATGCTTGTACAGCAGGAACATCACAGGCTGCCGGGCGATCTTGATCTACTCCGCACTTTGTGTCACGGCTGTGGGCGATGATGGGCAACCACAGCGCTTGAAAGGGGGGTTGCCTGCTTCTGATTCGCCACGATACGAGCCAATCGACACTATCCTACACAATCAGAGACTCGCTTGTTAGGGTTGCAAACATACAAAGCAATGTCCACGTTTTGGCAGCTGCGGAATGAGACGCTCTCGGGAGACATGCCTCGGACTGAGCATCAGAATACATCGCCATACCTGGCGCACACGGACACATGTGTATCAAGATATGCAGGTGTATGCAGCTCTTTCACGGTAAGACTTCTGGCTACTGCATTACGAGTCTTACTGTTTCCAAGCCTAGTTGTGTCGGCCTTGATGGCCGTTGAATCTCGAAAAGTGAGGAACCTACCGAACTCACAGGACAATATCAGACGCAGAATGTGGATGGGGTGTCCTCGTTCGACGGCTAACATGGCAAGAGTTATAACAATTACAATGACAGAAAGCAATGGCCAGATCCGAGCTGTGGAGCAGAACGATCATGATGGACCTGGTGATGAGAGCGTTTGCACGGTAAACGAGGTCAGGGGTGACTGAACGATGATGATGCTGACCCACCACGATCGGAGATTTCCCGCCAGCCCGTTCAACTTAGCTTCAGATTCGGCAACTCTTCTTCTCTTGTCTTGAGCCTAAATTACAATGGCATACGCGTGCGGTGGCTAACGCTGTGCATCACCAGGTACCGGCCAACAAGTGATAGCATATCGGCGGTCTTGTCATCACGCAAAGATGTCGACGTCTGCATGATAGCACGATTGCCTAGCTACGGGCTTGTGTTGGCAATCAAAGGAAGTATCAAGCGCCATCCTCATGACACGGCCCATAGCGTATGTTCGCTCAGCGTTGCACCCGGTCCGTCGAAGGACAGGGTTCAGGGAGGCACAGGACATATTGTGGGAGCGCGCCAGGATGAGATATCATCAGTAGCAGCACTCTCCTACAGGCAGACGCACTCACTCGCGCTCGCACGACAAAGGCAGGGCTTCGACTAGACGGGGTTCTACTGCAATGGCTTCGTGCTACTATCCCAATTGCCGACCCTGGACGAGGCTCCCGGGAGAAGAGGGCGCAGGCGCTTGGGTCGCGGGGGAGGGTGAGAACAACTGAGGCGGGAGCAAAGGGACCGCGGGCAGGGGAGGGAAGTTGTCCGGTGCAGGATTGCACAACACGGCCTGCGCACGCACAACGAGAAAAAACGAGTCGTGATGGCACCTCGTTCTGCTCCGATGAGCTCACACAAACCCCGTTGCGGAAGGCCGCCCCTCACATCCATTTTCCAAGAATAGGCCACCGTGATACGCAGAGAAGCAGAAGGACGGGGTCGTCAGAGGGTTCTTTGCATTTTCCTTCTGCATTGCGCACTGCACTCATTCCATGCATATTACATGCCTTATCGAAGGACACAGGGAAAGTGGGCGAGGTTCCATTGCGTGCTGTCTGGCTGACTGACTCGGTTCCGAGTGGTCACCTGCGTCAGAGTTCTAGAACGTTGACTTGCCTTTACTGACCTAGCTGGCGTATTCCCCCAGCTTATTCTTCAGGTACGGTCGATTCCTTCAAGGCCAGAAACGGGGAAGTTGGCGGATGAGCGAGGAGAAGGAAGAGAAAAGCAAGGACAAGCAAACAAACAACACACACAGACATTTCGCGGGGAGGACATTCTCCGAGCCCGTTCTGCGCCTTTTTTTCTCGTTTCGGAGGTTATGCTTGTATCAAGGGAGGAAGATGATGATGTCCTGCAGGCCAGAGAAGGTAAGTCTACCTTACTTTGTTGTTGCGTTAGCGCATCGGATTCCGGTGTTGGATTGTTTGATGATGGAAAGGTATTATGCTCCGTCCGTTGGATTCTCAAAGGAAGCAAGTAGACTGGACTGAGTTGGTGTTTTTGCTCGACGTGTGAGGATTGTCCGGGATGCGAGGTGCCTGAAGGAGTATGTATACCGACGTGGATTAACTACTGGGTACAGTAGGGGATCTCCGAGATGCCCAGGAATCGCGGAGGTTTTGCGCTTTTGATCTCTTACCTTGATGTTATGTTTAAAGGTAAGATACCCCGAAGAAGGGGGAGGAGGAGGGGGAGTGCCAGTCAGTACAATCTTGCGTTTTATTTCCCACTTGACATGCGGATAGCAAGGTACATAGACTGAGTAGGATCCCTTAGGTATGCAGTTGGACGAAGCACAAAGCAAGTTGCTGTGCGTACCTAAGGCACTGTTGGACTTTGGACCTTTGGGATGCAGAGGGAAAAGCAAATAGATATCCCGCGCCGAATCGCCATGCTTCATATCGGCTTATATTCTGATTCCCATTGTCCGCACTGTGTTTGGATGGACAAAGCCGCTCGGCATCCTTTGGTCTCTCTCGGTCGCGCGTTTCTGTGTGTTACTCTGTAGATTTGAGCGATTTGCATCCGCGGATTGGCTCTGCGATCGTTTTTTTGCCCGATTGACAGGCGTTGGGTTGGTAGGTTTGGTATGTATGTATATATGTATGTATGTATGTAACCCCCCTTCGTCGCGGATAGACACCGCATGAGGCAGTGCGACTTGGAGCACGGCCAGTGGTGAAAGAGGATTATGTTGCCGTAATTGGTGGCATTTGATCCAGTATATCGCAATGGTATAGTGTTTTGATGCTCTCGTGGATATACATGCTTTGCTCTGACCTTTTTGCGCTGTGAAATGGATGTGATTGAAGGGACGTATCTCAGGAGACGAGATCCGATCTCGCCAGTAGACAAATCTCACCAATCCCTCTCATAGGAATAATTCTAACGTTCTTTGACGCCTATAACCACGGCATGTGAAAAAGTATGTGAGCAGCAGAGCAACAAGTTCCTATCCTATGTCATCTCTCGTTCAAGCCATATGGGCATCTCAACCATCGCTCATCTCTATCTATCGTGCTCTTCTCCCCAGCCAAATGTCAATTCATTCCATACCACGGGGGCAAAGCGAACCCCCCTCAGACTATTCTAATGCAGGCCTGTAATCCATTACCAGCAGAGGCCGTACAGGCTCTCCGCCAAAAGTGTTGAAAATGCGTTCAAAATAAACCGCGTGTCTATATGCCCTCTCCCCCTTTGTCTTCATGTCTATGTGCTCAAGTAGAAAGCGTTGTGCCGTTGCTGTTGGCAAGGCTGAAGCTCTGGGATGGCTCGGAGATGGGTTGCGCAACAACCACAGTCTCTTCTTCCGTCGAGCTATCCGTAGCTCCTGTCGATTCTGCCTTTTGTGTTTCCGCAGCAGTTTCGGCGCTCGTGAGTCCTTTTCGGATTGCCAGGACGCTGTCGACGATGACGGCATCGATGCCCTCTTTGACTTGGCGCTGCAAGGTGTGTTAGCTTCAATGATGAACTCATAATAGAGGATATTTATTGTCGGTAGACAAACCTGAACCATCAAAGGATCATTATTCAGCATGCCATAACTGACACAAACGAGTCCATTCTCCTTGACAACCCTCACCAAACGAGGACTATTGATCAAGGGCTCCGCCGCGGAGACAATTCCGAGAAGGTTCCAGCGGCTGGCGAATCGAATAGCCTCTTGCAGCGAAGATGCTCGAACATCGCCCACAGGGGAGACACCAGCATCTGTAAGGAACAGAATGGGAATCGAAGGCTGCTTGTAGCTGAGGCACAGGCAAATGTCCGGGTTGAAGGAGCTGAAGATGATGTGTCGCTCTCCAGCCAGATCGTAGACCTTGGACAGAACAGTGTCGCAGAAAGAGTTGAGCTCCACCGCGTACGTGTCCATCTCGTGCTCCTCGCTCTCGTGAAGCATGGGATACTTGAGCTCAATGTTGAAGCCAATGTGCTCCGGCAGCTTCCGGAACAAGTCTTCCAGCGTCGCAAAAGGCGCCTGAATAAAGTTGCCTCGGGAGTTGGCCTTGTAGCCCTTTTCCTTGAAGTCTCGAGTGTGCTTCATGCGCTCCTCCATCTCTTGCTGCAGACCGCTGCCGGCGTAGCCCATGGACAGTGATCTCTGAGGAGTGAGGCTGTTGCTGCGCGTACGGCCTACAGCCGACTTTCCGTTGTGGCTTGGATTGGCCTTGTTGCCTCTGCTGGAATCTGAGTTGATATGCAGGAATTGCTCCAGAGTAAGCGTGTGAACGGGGGCATCGATGCCGGTTTCGCTGACGAGGAAGTCGTGGTAGATGACGGGGACGTGATCCTTGGTGAGCTGCACGTCAAACTCGACATATTGGGCGCCAAGGTTGGCCGCGGCGATGAAGGAGGGCAGCGTGTTCTCGCCGAGCTGCAGAGACTTGTTGGAGGTGATGTTCTTGCCAAGGCCGCGGTGACCGATAACCATGGTGGATGAGAGCTTCTTCCAGTACGTCTGCCGGGACGTAATCTCCATGTTAGGGTGATAAAAGGGCGTGATGACCAAGAAGTTGAAGTTGACTGTTCCAATCACGTCGAGGCTGCTGTTCATGATGGGCACGCACACATCACCCTGCAAGTTCATGCGGCTGGTGCCCAATGTCGGTCGAATGGACGACATAAGGGCCACGGCACGTCCGATCTTGTTCTTGTTGTTGCCTGAGTAGGTCGGCACAATGTCGAAGAGAAGCTTGACTTTGGAGGCGTCTCGCGTGGTAAACACAATCGGCTCGGTAGCAATGTGCTCGTGAACGGGGAGGTCGATAATGGTCGGTTCCCCCTGAGCGCCGTCCGCAGCCACCACGACAGACAAAGCCGTGTCGAGCTGCGTGTTGTGCGCCTCCGCGAGAGGGACGCTGTCCAGGGTTACCGCATCGAGCTTCTTTCGGATATCCATGGATCCGAGGCTCACCAAAACCAGGCTTTCGTTCGTCAGATAGCGATGACCAAATGTCTTGACAAGCTCAGCCGGTCGCGGCGCCGGCGATGATCCGTTTGAACGGCGGCCGTCAATGGATGAAGCCGCCTCGGTAGGGTTGAGCGGCGGAGATGGGGCCACCGATCGTGTAGCCGCTTCCGACTCATTCGTATGGGCCGCGAGCAGCCTGGCAATTGGCATGTGTCCACGCAGTGCCGCATGCTCTTTGGCCGTCCAGCCAGATGCATCAGGCTTGGAGACGTCCGCTCCGGCGTCGATGAGCAGCTGCACGACAGAAAGGGACCCGTCAACAGCAGCAACGTGCAGCGGAGTCCAGGCATAAGACTTTTCGGCGATTTCGATATCGGCCTTTTGCAGCTTGCTCTCTAGGATGACGCGAGCACACTCGTCATGTCCGAACCTAGCGGCGACGTGGAGAGCCGTCTCACCCGTCTTGTCGGTCCAGTTGACATTGACACCAGCTTCAACGAGCATCTTGACAATGACAACGTAGTTGGACTTGGTAGCAAGCGCAAGGACAGCGCCGGACTTGGCAACAGTCTTGCGGATCTCCGGCTTGGCCTCGCTGCTGCCCTGCCAGTTCTCGCCCTGGAGGAGGGCCTGCGTGGTCAGTGGATGGCCGCCAATGACGCTGAGATGCAGCGGCGCGTATCCATCATTGTCCTGCCACTCAGGGGCATCAATGCCGTCTTTGACGTCGAATTGGCCCCACTGCTGCATCCTAGCCATGATGATCTGGCACACGACAACGAATCCGAACTGGGCGGCATAGTGAAGCGGCAACCGACCAAACGTGTCAGGACTCTTCAGAGCCACTCTCTGGTTCTCCGTCATGTTGTCAAACAGAAACTCGAGAATCTGCACAGCTTCGTCATCCTTGCCAAGCAGATTGGACTCGTGCTTGTTGAGCTCCTTGACCTGGACGGCAGAAGAGACGGCAGGTTGCAAATGTCTCGTGTTGAAGTGCGTGCCGACTGGAACCGGATACGTGTTGGCATCCTCTTTGGTGGGCGCAGATTTGGTGCGGCCAATGTGAATAACCAGGCGGTGGATGCAGTTCCGTCCGTTGATATCCTCAGGCTCATCGAGATCTTTAATGTTCTGGAGGAGATATGCGATACAAGCCCTGGATCGTCCCGAGATGGAGCGCTGCAACAGGTTCAGCAGCAACGGCTGTGACGGAGTGTCTGACGGGTCAACGTGTGCGTCGGCCAATCCCGACTTCAGTGATTCAACGTCGTTGTTGCGGACGGCCTGCTCCAGCGTATCGAGCTGGGCTTGTGGCATGTGAAGGAACACCTTGGCCGATGACCGGCTGAAAGAACGGTTGGACCGCTCCGACTTTGAATCATCCTTGCTCTGCGCATCTCCCAACACCGAAAGCCAGCGGTTGATCTCGCTCAGGAGCCTGACGACATTTCCGTCCCGCGCAAAAGGTTTAGGGTCGACCTTTGTTGCAATAAACCGGTGCTGCGAAGCGATGCCCGGCACCTTCTTGTCGGCCTTTTTTGTGATCTTGACGAAGCCCTTGCGGTTAATCTCACCAAACCACTGCAGGTTCCTCAGCTGGCTTCTCAGTTCCAACAGCGCGCCCATGACCTCCTCAATCTCGTCCTGGTCCAGCGTCGCAACGACATCGGGCACGCGTCCGTAGCGGTTCTGCAGGAGGTTGACTCGTCGGCACGCCTCGGCGTACTTTTTGTTGTAGAAGGAGTCGACATCTTCGAGGTTCCGGTCGAGGGCAAAGGAAAGTTCTGCAGAGGAAGCGCTGTTAGGAACAGAGGCTCGGCCCCGACAGGAAAATGAGAGAAGGACAGCCCACCTGCTGGATCTACCGTCTCGCCATTTCGAGCTTTCTCGGCAGCGGCCTTGACGATCTTCTTGAGGCCCTTGTAGTTGATGTAGGCGGAGGCCCATTCAGGGACCTGGTTTCGCGGGAGGCTTTGCAAGAGCGCGGTTTCAGTCAGTGCCGCCCGGCGGCGCCAATTGATCCCAAAGCAACTCACTTTCGTCCAAACTTCATGATGTCTTCTTCCCACGCTACCCGCGGGTTCTAAATGTCGTCTTCGGCACTTTGAATGCTCGTTTGTTGTCTTGTCTGCTCACTGCCGATTGGTCAGAACTGCGTGGGGGTTGTCTCCTGTCAGACGCCTGTCTTTCCAGCCTCCTGCTTAGGGCAAGTCGGAGTAAAAGCGTCGTACGGACGCCGGACGAAATCTTAGCGATAGCAGGCGATGAATGGTTACACTCACCAAGCAGTAAGAGGACTTCTGCCAGATTTGATAGCAAATCAGAAGCTGAACTAGAGAGAAAAGAACGTCAGAGTGTGATGAGAGGGCGAAAGCTAGAGTCGTTGAAGGTGGTGAAGAGCAGCAAGATGCATCGCAGACCGCGTGATGAGTTGACGGCCAGCCTCCACGTTCCTCACGGTCCCGACATATGCGGGTAGCCGCCAAACAATCCGTGCCCCGGCGGCGCTGCAAGAGTTCTAGATTGCTCGAGAATCGAGGGGAGTGAAGCGATCATGGCGGGGAGTCCTCGTTGGCGCAAGGCAAGCAAACAAGGCGCGGCTTGCAGTAGTCGAGATCGACATACCTCGTTTTATCGATGATAACCAGTTGACGTCTGTCTGTTGTTTCCACCAGGCACCAGTAGCGGATCGCCCCGTCTTTGCTCGCAGAAGTTCCAGCAGCAGCTCGCTCAGAGGCAGAGCAAAGTCTGGGGGCGTCAATCACAGGAGCAGCGCGACCGTATTTGAAGCCTTTCGGGGTCCTCGAGGGTGGTCTAGATGTCGACAAGGTTCATCTGACATGTGGCAGACGGGGGCCACTGAAGCGGGACAGGCACAGCGATGTTCGGAGGGCCTCGCCGCCTTTTTGCTGGGAGTCGTCTGGGGGGCCAGAGTCGGGGTTGGGAGGGGATGTGATGGTGAGAGGAATGAAGAGGGTTCGAGAAGAGCAGGAGGAGGAAGAAGCAGCACGTTGATTGACAAATCTCCTCTCCACCTCGGTAGTGGTACCTTGATGAGGAGACAGTTGAAGTACTATCCCAAGATTCAGCGAGAAGGTGCCCATACCTGTCAGGCTCGAGTACAGGAAACCTCCACCAACTGGCGACAACCCGTCACCTCTCCACGCAGTTGCGACGTACCCGGAACAAAAGTCCACCAGCCCACTCGTACTCCAGCAAATCTGCGAACAAACAGGGCAGCTAGAGAAGCAAAAAATAGGACCCTGAATCCGCCCCGGTGGAGCTGAAAAAGAGCCCCAATTCTCTCTGCTGCTACTGTACGCTCCCCCTGAAAAGAACAAGCGATTTTCCTTGCAGCAAGACAGCAGAAGCTGCTCGAGCACATGGAGCACATGCGGCGCTTTGAGTGGACACGCGCAGCGCCTCGTGACTTGCCCGGCTCTGCCCTTCCGGCCATGCCGCCGCCGCCACAGTGCGCTTGTACTGTATCCTCCGTCCACTGAGAGCTGGGATATGTGAATGGCATCAATGTCATTGCTCGCAGCTTTTGGAGCTTGAACGTGATGGACCTGGAGGATACGGTATCGGAGACACTGTATGGCTTGGAACAACCACATGGCACATTCCTTGCGCTAGCCACCGCCCGCTTCCAGCTACCTTAGGCCTCGACTTGCCGTACGAGTACGCACTTTGTCTATTTTTGTTAGCTCCACGAGATATCGAGAAGAACTCGGAACTGGGGCCTGGTCGATTACACAATCACCACGCTTGCGACCCCATTGATTGGCACCTAGACCGAGCTATGATACAAACGATAAGTCATCCTTTGAAGGCATGGATGTTCCCTTCTATACAGTATGAACTACTATTACTGCCCGTGGTCATTACCACACAGCCAGTCCCTACCTAGTTCCCCTCCATCAAAGCGCCTATTGAAACACGCAGCTTGAGCACATGTCGGTTGGTTCTGCCGCCAACCATTCTATATACAATGACGATACAAATACATCAATACTATCCATCACCAGTAGGCAAGTCCCTCGTTATCCGCTTCGCATCATCCTCTCAAAGCCCACAGCTATCCTTCGAAACACGCCGGCTTCACTTTCCAGAGGGCTGGACCAGGCTAGTAGCGTCTGCCTGACTGTGGGCTTGCCTTCGATGAAGCTCCCGTAGTTGAAGAATCCCGTATTCTCGGAGCTCGTCGACTTGTCGGCTAAAGGCCCGGTGGCGTCCTCCTTTTCGCTGGGCGGTTGTGGTGCTGGTTTGACCAAGGTGCCACTCTCGATGAGCTGCGTCAATTCCCGGCTCAGCTGCTCGCTTCTTTGCGTAGCTGTCTCGCCAATGTATAGGGCCATTGATACTCGGAATGCGGGTGAGAAGTCGGGGTAGAGGAGCTTGCTCTCGATGGAAAGCGTCGTCTTTCTCACAAACTCGTACTCCTTCCATAGACTCTCCAGCTGTAGCACCCGGCTCTTGGACCTGTCAGTCAATCGACTCGATCTGGATGCGCCCTGCGGCAGGCCCTCGTCTTCAGCCAATGCGTTGAGGAGCTTGGCGTAGGCAGGGCCGGTGACCCTTACGCTGGCCAAAAGCGACTTGGGCACCTGATTCGGACCCCCGAGGCCACAGATGTCCAGCAAGACACGAATTCGGTCGACAATGTAAGACGGATCCTCGTCACCACCTCCGTAACTGAGCAATCTCTGCAGTGCCGTTTCGGAACGTGCCAAGCCGTAGGCCAATCCAGCCGCAGCTTTCCAGTCCAGGGCGTTGATGCATTCATCAAAAAAGTATTTGACAGAGTCTAGGCTCAGTCTCACGCCGCATTGCATGCACGACATGAGAAATGTCGTAGCTTGGTCAAACAGCTTGAAGTGCAGCAGACCATTGAGGATTTCTTCCACCAGCGGAAGAGTCAGGGGCAGATGGTCCCATATCCATTCACCGTTGAGAGTTCGACGTTTGGAATCCAGGGCCCAAGGCACGAGAGTCGGGTTCCTGTTGATATCTGACACGTGCCTCCGGCGGATCTTGGCACCGGTTCGGCTGTCGATCCCGGTGATGCATGCGAGAGCCCTGAGGAACTTTCCATGGTTGTTGGTGCACTGGTAATGATTCAAGATGGCGATGAAGGTGGAAGGTGTAGGTTGTAGCAGCCGGTCGTGGAAGAATGAAGCCACCAGCGCTTCGGCGAATGAGTGGTAGCCCGACTTGTTGAACGCAACAATGAGCGTGTTGTAGGTGTGGACGTCGGGTGGGTGGGAAGAGATGAGCAGATTATAGCAGATCCTGCCAATCTTCTCCTTTGTGTTCAGATGTGAAGCAGCCACCAGGGCTCTCAGGCGCTTGTTCAACTCTATGGTGTTCTCTTGAGCCCTGACAGCATCAATTGATCGGAACGTGAAACTGGGGCTTCCTTCTTTCAGTAGAGTCTGAGCCTTTTCTAGCGACGGCGCCGGCTCGCCCTTGGCATAGAATTTTGACCGTTCCAAGAGTTTCCGTACCAGGGCTTCCGTGTTCATGGATTCGCGTAGCAGCTGAACCTGATTGCGAGACTCTCGGTAGAATCTCCCCGCATCGCCCTCTTCCCGCATGATTGCGCTCTCGAGCATCTCGTAGGCCAATTGCCTCTTTGCATTGCGCAGCCGACCGTCCGAGCAGCCATAGTATTCGTGCTTGAGAGCTTCGATGAGATCGCATTTGCTGATGGTGGCCGGCTGATGTATTTCCTTCATGTACGGGCGGCTGTGATATATCTTCTTCAAGCTCCTCCACAGTTCGTCCATTTGGCCAAGATTCAGCCACCGATACCTCGAGTCGGGATCCGAGTTGTGTGACTGCCGGCCGTCCTGGAGATCGGCTATCTCCTTTCGGACCTCGTCCAGCTGACGATCCAGCTCCCTGCGGCGGTCATCCTTCCGTATGGCATCCACCAATGCCGCCGTGGCAAACATGGAGCTGTAGCATGCTGTGAAGAGCTCGGCGAAGGTCGGCTTGCGGCGGACGGGGGCCGGTCTCTTGCCCAGGGTGTTGATGGCGCTGCTGCAGGCTTTGCACCCGCCGCGCGGGGCCTGTCCGGCCCTGGAGAGGATCGCCTGCATCAGGGAGGCATCTGTAGGCGGGCTCGATGATGTCGAGGAGCGGCAGAGCTGGTTGTGGCCGTCAATTGGTGTCGAGGCTCGCTGTGTCAAAGCAATGCGCCGAAAATCGAACGATGGCTCCCACTTCTGCGAGGTTTCTGGGGTCACGTGATGAGCTTGCAGCTTCCCCCACCAAGACAGACAGCTCTCTTACATCTCCAATTACCTCAGAGCTCAGGCAAGATTCAGTGTGAAGTTGGCGGCTTGTCATTTTCTGAAAAACTAAATTCTTCTCTTGATCTTCTTCCATATACCCGAAGCTTCAGCCTCAACAACCATGTTCGCTCTCACACTGACCGCAGAGCTGTCGGGGTTTGTGCTTCCACATCTGCCCCGCGATCTCACAGAATGCTCACTCACATGCAACCAGCGTAACGAATCTGCGCCCTGACGATACGCAGGACAACCCGTTCTGGTACATGTTCAAGGTCCAGTGTACGTCTTGCAGAGAGACGCACGACAACTATGTCGGCGTGAACCGATTTGTGAGCTTATGTGATCTCTCGTTGTTTCACTCCAAGTTACTCACCCTGCTTCGCATAGGAAACGAATGAGATGAGCGGCAGCAGGGGCGAAGCAAACTTTGTCTGGAGGTGCAAAAACTGCAAGGTAAGCTCATGCAATCCTTGACAGAGCAAAATATACATGTTCTCACATGTGTTTTCATAGAGAGAGTCTTCGGCGACGATCAAAACAGCTCCTGCAGCTTACGAACAGGCCGAGCCTCCCAAGGCGCAGAAGCTCTTTGAGTTTGACTGCAGAGGGTTGGAGTTTGTAGAGTTTAAGCCAGAGGTATGCGAACCGCGAAGTTATTGTTTGGCATCCATGTAGACTGACAGCTACCTCGACAGGGCGACTGGTTGGCCGATGGAATCGACTCGGGCACCAAGTTCACCGGCATTGACCTGACAGAGGGGGAGTGGTTTGACTATGACGAAAAGGCTGGCGAAGAGGTCAGCATCAAGGAGTTGGTATGGGAGATCAAGCGAGCATAAATATGTTAAAAGATGCAATTGAAGCAGTGAAAGCACATCCAACAGCTCTCATGTGGAAATTCACGTCATGTTGGAGGGAGAGCGCCCCATTAATCGCACTCCCGCCAAATGATTTCATAAGACACCCCTGCCCCACTCACTGTCTATCACGGTTCCTGGAGTTGAAAGCTTCAACTTCTTCCCCAACTTGTCACCTCAATAGAAAGCGTTTCTGCCAGCAGCACTCAACATGGCTGCTGTTGCCGCAAACGCCGCCGCAAATGCTCCGGCAATCACTTTCCTCACCGATGCCGCGCATCTGCTCCGATTTGCAGCGCCAGAGACGTCGGCGCATCTCCTGAGCCAGAGGGCAGCGCTTCTCTATTCCAACGACTTGACGCCCTCGGATCTCGAGCGACAGCATGTCTGCGCAGCCTGTGGACACATCATGATTCCGGGACAAGGGACGCAGCTGAAGCTCGAGACGCTGAGGGCATCGAGAAAGAAGGCAGCACGCACCAAAACATCGAAAAGCCAGACGCCCACGAGAAAGACGCAGCCGCCAGCGAAACCGCCACAGCGGTCCAAAGTCTTTACCTGCGGTCTCTGCGCCAGAGTCGCCAGGATCCCCCTCCCGGCTCCCGCTCCTGTCTCGCGCCAGAAAGCGGCCAAGGCAAAGGCAAGGATGCAGAAGGCTGCGGAAAGTGTTGAGGCTCAGAAACCCGCCACGGCCAACGCGAGCAGCAAGAAGCGCGCCAAAAATCGCAAGGCGGGACTGCAGGCTCTGCTCTCTGGCCAGCAGCGCCCATCGAATCCGCTGTCGCTCGCAGACTTTATGATGAAATGAATCGACTCAACGACATACGACCACATCAACAACATCACATGATCGCCCAAAGAATCAGCAGCAATGGCAAATGAACTGTCAGTAGATGCACTCTCTCATCTGGTGTCTCTCGGCTCGTCAGGATGCGTCGGGAATGTTCTAGCGCAGGCCCTGCATGACATAACCGCAGCCATTTAATTGCCCCTCCAAAAATTTCGGAACCCCGCCGTCACTCAGCACACTGCATTTTGCGACAAACTTCATTTTTTCTTGTTCCGTCGAATTCACCATAATCAGATCAGTCATGGCTGCCGAAAGCGAAAAGCAAACCTTTTTCGAACCCATCGGCGCAAAGGCGCAGGGCCTCTCAGCTGCCACAAATGGCACCGTTGACGAGGACGACGTCAAGCCCGTGGACGAGATCGAATCCCTCTGCATGAACTGCCACAAGAATGTGAGTCGCCGAGCTCTTCAGCGTTCCTGAAGATTTGTTTCTCTTCAAAGTACTAACCAGGCGTCCAGGGCATCACAAGGCTTCTCCTTACCCAAATTCCCTACTTCCGCGAGGTCGTCATCATGTCCTTCTCCTGCGAGCACTGCAACTTCCAGAACAACGAGATCCAGCCGGCCGGAACCATTCAGCCCAAGGGCACGCACTACGAGCTGCGACTGACCGACCTCGCCGACTTCTCTCGCCAGGTCGTCAAGTCCGACACCGCCACCGTCAAGTTTATTGAGATTGACCTCGAGATCCCCGCAGGTCGCGGCCAGCTGACAAATGTCGAGGGCCTGCTGACAGGCGTCGTTGACGATTTGGAGATGGGACAGGAGGAGCGCAAAGAGAAGGCCCCCGAGGTCTACGAGAAGGTGGCAGAAATCATCAAGAAGTGCAGGGCCATGCTGGCAGGAGAGTCATTCCCCTTCCGCGTCTACGTCGACGATCCCGCGGGCAACTCCTTCATTGCGCCCGACCTCAAGGACGGTGTTGGCAAGTGGGAGAAGCACGAGTATGCGCGAACGCCCGAACAGAACGCCGCTCTCGGTCTTGCAGACAGCGATGGCGTTGCAGAGGACGGGCTGAAGAACCCCGGCCTCACCGAGGACGGCGAGATCATCCCCAACGAAGTCTACAGCTTCCCGGCCACATGCCCCGGCTGCATGCACAACTGCACGACGCACATGAAGATGGTTGACATCCCGCACTTCAAGCAGGTGGTGCTCATGTCAACCGTCTGCGACGCCTGCGGCTACCGCTCCAACGACGTCAAGACGGGCGGCGAGATTCCCGAATACGGCGAGAAGATTACCCTCCGGGTGGACGGCGAGGTCGACCTGGCGCGCGACATCCTCAAGAGCGAGACTTGCGGCCTCGAGTGCCCCGAGCTGGAGCTGCACGTCAACCCAGGCACCCTCGGCGGCCGCTTCACTACCGTTGAGGGTCTCCTGACGCAGGTCCGCGACGACCTGCACAGCCAGATCTTTGAGGCCGGCGAGGGCGCCGGCGACTCATTGAGACCGGACGAGAAGTCTCAGTGGGAAAAGTTCTTTGCCAACCTCGACAACGCGATTGCCGGGTCCAAGCCTTTCACTGTCATTTTGACCGATCCGTTTGCCAGCAGTTATGTCCAGTCGCTGGTTGACCCGCCGGCGCCTGATCCCAAGATCCAGAGGGAGAGGTACACGAGGACAGAGGAGGAGGAGGAGGAGCTTGGACTGAAGGATATGAAGACGGAGGGCTATGAGGCGCCCGAGAAGGAGGAGGCGGAGGGTGAAGCTAAGCCGGAGGCTGAGGCCAAGACGGAGTAAATGTTTCCATTATGATGATGAGAATGAAGTAAAACTTACTTGTTAATGCATTTTCGGAATGGGGTATATATCGGTCGCATAGTTCGGAAGAAATAAATGGTCGGTTCATTCCTACACAAGATACCTAGTGCGATGTGATCAAGCATGGTGGACGTTTTTCTTGATGGCTTGCGAATCAATCACAGTTCCATTTAGCAATTGTCTAGTTTGACGGATCAATTTCACAGCTTCATACTCATTCCAGAACCTCAATACATGAAGTCCGACTTGGTCATCTAGTTTACAACTGTTCGGCGCCTTGATCCGTAGCTGAGCTCTAAGCTCCTGCCTCTCGTCGAGAGAGCCGGGAGCCTATTAGGCTCCCTGCTGATGAACTCTCAGAGTGCCATACCTGATCCATCTCATAACAGCTGGTTTGCGTGTACGCAAACCAGGTATTTTGAAGATTCTCCGATCCAAGTTTGATCGTCCGACTCCAGGTTGTCTTTATCATGTGGTATATTGTATGTTGATTTTCAGCGACAGGCTGTAACGCCTGAAAACCGATACCCTTGATGTAGTCTTTCCAGCATAAAGGGCCGTCGTAAGCAGTATTTGGAAACAGGATTCATGAGTTGTATGACCACTGCTCCTTTCCGAGAATTCCGACTTCTCAGAGGAAGCTGAATAAGAAGATGATCGATCATCTCAAGAAACTGTCCCAACACCACCAACTACAGGGTATTGGACTGCCCGCGGTATTCGAACTCGCCCCATGTGGTAGCCTGCCCGAATAGGTCAAGATCCACAGGGTTCTCCGTACAGTACATAGAGGCAGTACCTCCCCTCTCACTCTATTTCTGCGTACACATAAGTATCCCCATCGGGCGCGGAGTCGCAATACCACCACCAAGACATCTGCGCAATGCATCTCAGAGTGCAGCTTATTTGAAAACACTCTCTCATTCACAGCATCATCTTTTCCTTGACTGCCGACCGTAGAATCGAGTTACAGTGTACAACTGTTTGATGTACTGGGAGCTGGAGGTACCTTGACTGACCATTCCTGTCATGGAGTAGCGCAGAACTAAGCGAGAGACTCCAGGTGGGTCTACCGTCCCTAGCGCAACCCGAACCTCGGGAGTGGGGCATATGCAACGACCAGCCTCACAGATCCCGCCAAACAGCCACGAAAGGCCGCAGAAGTTCATATAACGCAATAACTCATCTATTTGCAACGAAAGAAGCGAGTTTGGCCGAGCGGCCTAAGGCGCCGTGTTTAGGAATGGAAGGAACGACCCTCTGTTCGATCCGCGGTGGGCGTTGCCCGCGCAGGTTCGAATCCTGCAGCTCGCAGAACTTTTGCTGCTTTTTTTTTTGGCTCTCTTCTTTGTCACACTGGGTCTTCCCCTCTTCTGACTCGCAATCACGTGTCAGATCCGACGTTACCTTACCTCTCTATTCACTCCGTTGGTCGCTCCTGCTACCATTTGCAAGAATCGGCCTTGTGGCAGCTGGAAGTCCACCCCACTTGAAGCTATCGCGAGACAAGCACACTGGCGCCACGTCAACTGATTTCCCTTCACTTTTTGCACTTCATTTCGTATATTGTTGTTACCTAGCACAGGGACTCATCATTATTACATGGTGCTCATGACGAAACCGGTATTCAGGTTGCTTTATTATTGAGAGCTCCAGTAGTAGTATATGCCACAACGACAACTCGCTTCAGCTGGGAGAAACATCTGGATGCTTTTGAAGCATGCCTATGCCTTCCAGAGGAACCAAGAAGTGACGTGATGACCAATCTCAAACCAACCGCCTGATGCCTTGACTGTAGTCACCTTGCTACACCTATTGTCAGGACGGTTGATAACCGTCTAGAAATTGTCTCACAATGAGAGAATGAACGCACACACCATCTTGGAACAGATTGATAGTTGTATGACCTACTTGCCTTCATTTGGTTTATTGTGAGGGCTTTGTGAGAGACTCATTGATCATCCGATGGTAGGAAAGCTCCGAGAACCTTCATTTTCTCTCGGAATTTTCTTCTTTCTTACCAGTGTCTGTTAAGAACCCTTTACTTCCCCGCTCCCCGTTTAATTTCTTGTAGTGTCCAGCGCTCCCCCGCCCTCTGGTGGTGCCAGCGGCGACGGCGGTTCTGGCTCTCAGCAGAACTTGACCAACCGTCCCTCGAAGCCCTCCCGCTGCGCTGTCGGCGATTATGCAATCGAGGGCGATTCGGACGATGAGTCGGCCGCCCCTCCCGCGCAGGAGTCCTACCCGTGCGAGCAGTGCATCACTTGCGTCACTAATGGTGGCAAACTCGACTGCGAGCACGGGCGCGGTGCGGCCTGTGGCGCTTGCCGCAGGGGAAATCGAAAGTGCTATCGGATTGACGATTTGTTCGCCGCCAACCCCCCTTTGCGCAAGGCCTGGCGTGAACTTAAGGCCGCGCCTCTCGATCCCGCTTGCATTGTGAAGCCTGCGTGAAAGAAGGGCGACGGCGTTAGCAAGGGCAACATGGCCGTCCTGTCCCAGGCTTCATTGGCTACGTTAAGAACTGGGATCGCTGTTATGCGGCCGCGCAGAACGCGCCCCTGTCCTCGCGCTCGGCTCTGGTGGCCGGGTCCGGTGCCCAACCGCCTCCGGTCCCCGCCCTTCCTGTCGCCGGTCGTGGGGCTGCCGGTGTCCAGGCACAGTTCTTGAACCAGTATCTCCGTGTACGTTCCGTCCCCTCCCCGCCCTCCTCTATAAGTTTCACTCTTTTCTTCTACTTCTAGGTATTGCTTGAACCAGAAAAGACACCTCAATGACGCCGACACTTTCATTCCGATGTCCAGCGGTGACACGACCGCCCTGCCGTCGCCCAGCACGCTGGTCGCGTCGCACACAGTAACCCAGTCGGACGGTATGAGATCACAATGTTGATGGAACCTTGGAGAAAGAAGGAGGGTTCTAGAGGTTCATAATGGGGCAAATTTTACCTAGTTGCAGGTCTCAATTCACCTGAGCAATTCCACAAGGCATAATTAGAGTGGTTGCGGAAGGTTGGCGTGAAATGATTGCTGTAACCGAAGAGAACTTCGAGAGGAACAGAAAGGGCAGAGATGTACGCTCATGATGATTGACGGTGGCTCAATAGAGGATCTTATTGGTACCCGTGTGATCACTGAGCGTCGTGTTCCCCAACTCATGCTGCCTACTTCTGGCATTTTAAGGATGGCCAACGACGAGTTGGCTCACGTTGACCGATGGAGTTTTGAGTGGTTACCAGTATGACATCGCTGTTGAAGCTGACAGGTCTTCTTTCAGCAGCATCTTAAAGAAAGCTCGGAGGACTGTAGCCGCATTGCCTTCTAGTCAACAAGGCTGGAAGGATGCTAACAAAGCAAGGGCTCTCGCACGCGTTGTCTTTCGTAGCGCAGGGTCGGAAAGCGCTGACAACGGCTCATTAGAAACAGGTAATAATACTTGCTGGATTTCTGAGAATATCGCGTCGGATGGATGGGATCTTGGGCAAGCTGCAGCTACAAGAGGGCTGTCGGCGTTCAAGACGTCTTCATTCTTAGTGCTGTCGAATCCTCACATGAGGGGAGAGACACTTGCCAGACGCGTAGCATGGCCAAGATTTCAGGCTTGCAAAACAAATAACATGAAGAAGAGACGCCAATTGAGATAAGGTAGGTAGCGGTGCTTTTTATCCTTCGTGAACCACGCCAACGTCTTGATACGAGTACCTACACCACCCTGGACGGACCCTTTCTGGGAACCATCAGGCTCACGATAGATAGCTCGTCCTGGTGAGATATTTACTGCTAGAGTGATTGCTATCATGTCTATGTCGTGCTTTGTCTGGCGGGACCTCACTTGGGAAAGAGGAGCTTGGTCACGATTGCCTTGAGCTAGAGTCTTTCATAACAATGCATCTTCTGCCTCCCTCAGTTTTCTTCTTGCTCTCTTCTTCTTACCCTCTTCTTCTCCTGTCGTCATCTGTCTTCTGCCCGACTGCCAGCCTGTCTGTTCGCCTGTCTACGCCGTCCTTCTTGCCGTCCCTTGATCTACGTGGTAGATCAAGTTCCTGTCCTCCGTCGTAGTCTGCGTTTGCGCCGCCGGTAGCAATCCCTTCACTTCTGTCGTGATTCAGTCTCTTAAGAGACCGTCACTTTGCGTCTACGGACAATGAGTAGACAATGAGTGGGAAACTCTAAACGTGGTTGTCACGCGTGAGGACAATGTGTGTCTGCGGTCGACACCGTGGCTCCCAGCAGCATGTCTTCCTTCAATTCCACAATGTCCGTTTGCTAACGAAGCATTGCAGATATATTTCTAGACGAGCAGCTCAGTAGAAGCGAAGTGCATCATCAAATGCACTTACAACACCCCAATCAGACAAGCGCCAACGACGATTGGACGCCTTCTTTAAACCCTCTGGTTCTCCCTCTACGCCCTCTCATCCTATCTCGACACCTTCTCCAGCCTTGGCACCTCCTCCTCCTGCGGCACCGTCTCCTCCCTGGACCCCATCTTTTCCCGCAGTTTCTTCTCCTCCTGCCTAGACAGTCGGACAGAGAGTTATTCGAGATGAAGACGAGGATGACGTCTCAGCCAATGACGTCCCAGCCATTGATGCCCCTTTAATCGAGTCCCGACATTTGGCGTCTCCGTCCAAGAAGAGGATGACAGCGACTAGAAGTCCCCTGACTCCCCCCTCCCTGGCAAGACCTATGGGAAGATCTTCCGCGTTGGGTCTCAGGCTCTCAGACCTCAGCTTCACATTCATTCGGGACCACGAATCCACGCATTGAGACGCACTTCGGGATGTCTGCGATTCCGAAGGGCTTCGCAGGTCTTAACGTTGCTGGGCCTCCGCTGGTTCGTCAAAGAATATGTCGACTCCGATCTCTCGCACATCATTGACCAGCGTATCAAAGCATGGGTCGACGCCCGGCTTTCCCGCGACAATTTGGAGGAGCTCTTGAAGCCCATTGTCAACTCATATCTCGAGCAAATTGTTGCCGAAATTGTCGAGAAGCGTGTTGCCGAGGCTGAGAGCCGCATTGCCGCTGCCCTCGACGACTACACATTCTAGTCTACTTTGAGCGATCGTTGACCCCCGTCGCCTCTTGCGACCAGCATTTCTTTTCTTTTTTCTTACTATTTGGGACTATAAAAACAGCGTTTGCGGTACACCAGTGCACCTTCGGGGGTGTGTTAGAAGGAAGGTGTCTACTGGTACAGTTATGGCTACGGAAGGAGCGGATTCGGAGTACCTATAAAAGGTCTCCATCATCGCCAGCGTTACAGTACAACTTAGTTCTTTCAACTACCTATACCTACATTACATCTACGTTTTCATTCAACAGGTTATGAGCCCGGTCGCGGCATTGCAGCTGAACGTGGACAAGATCTTCCTTGGAAGGGAACATGAAGAAGACCGACCAAAAGTTCTCTGATGCAAGTCCCGAGACCCTCAACACAGACCTTGAAGCCATGTCTGTGAGCTTAGGCAATTATCTGCAGTCTCACCCACACAATGGCGAATGGATATCACATGTATGCGACTATACGGTACTGGTATCACCCTGTCATGGACACCGGGTCCCGTGAGCAACTCCCTCGAGGCTGCCTATCCGTTCGTCATCACGAATGACCGCATTGCATACCATGCGAATCCGAACGTATGCACCATTGCAACAGCTCTCAACTACCCCAAGAAGAGGCAGGCAGCCATCTGTCTGCCATTGATTGCCCAGGCCATCATTTGCAAGGATGACACCTCGCTAAATTTTGAGTCACGAAAGTCCAGAATGGCATGGCTCTACAATGGGCTGACAAAAGCGGCCACCATGGGACACATTTTCTCTCTGGGTCTTCCACTTGAGCAAAAATCGCTGGGGCACCTGTCTGCCTTCTACCCTTGAAGCTGCCAGGATCACCGTATATCCCACCCTTGTCATGATTGGGCGGAAGTATGGCCTCACAAAGGAAGACTTTGACTATTTCCTTACCATCCCATCCCCATGTCGTGGCCAGAGGAATTTCTACCCGTATCACGTCTTGTCAAGGTCTCAAGCTCAGGTAATAGGATGGGATTGGAATACGGTCAAGTCAAAGAGCCTTTTCCTAGTGCGGACCAAGACCAAGTACTGCAACAAGTGGGCAGTGGCCGCCGAGCTTCAAGAGGAACACGCTACCTACTGAGGCCATAACCTAGGTACTTTTTGGCCTCGGATTACTGCGGAAAGATTGCTCGGATCAAGAGAGACAGACCTGCAGCCAACAATGAAGAGGTTCTGTGGCGCATCCTCGATCGCAGGGACCTGCCTACCGTTCCTTGGGCACGTCATGTGTTCAAGATGTCCCTGGCCAAAGGACCAGACCACGGCATCGCCATGATGCTAGGGCTCCAAGTTTCTGGACTCGAGGAATTCGACCCCCTCAAGCACATTGATGTCAGCCAGCGGACGGTAGAGATCGATTCCTGGCTCACAAACAGCGCGATGGCAAACTTCAACACGGCTGATTGGGACCCGATCCGCACGCTTTTAAGCCGCGTCCCTCTTCATCATAGCTTCTGGAGAGTCGGCGAGAGACTGGGAAACAGCATCTGGACTGGGTCTCAACTGCCCTCGCTTAGCCCTGTCCCGCCGTCGTCAGCTTTCGCCATGCCCCTGCTACCGATCGATGACTGGCTCAATGGTGCTGATCAAGGCGTTCTCCAGCAGCAGTGTCGCGGGGAACAGTTTGCCAGCATCGGCCTGCTTCTTCGCCATTGCCAAGAGAGACACTCGTATTCCGAGTCGCCGACCCCCCGAGACGCTGTCAGTCCCGACCAAGACGATGTTGACAAGGCCCATTAGGAATCCGTCTTGATCTATGACAATTGCGGCGTGGACTTCAATACCGCTCAGGGCCAAGAGAGACATGGCATAGACAAATACTTGAGGATACTAGCTTCAGCTTTAGTTAGATATTTCTATTTCTACTACTTGATATAGATAGATAATAGATTCTACTCTCTACTACTATTTCTACCTAGTTATAGTATAGCTTCTAGTTATATCCAGTAATTATATTATCTAAATTATACCTAGTAGATATATATAGAAGAAAAGCAGGTACTTATCTTATTTATATACTAAACAATCTGTAAGAAGCCCTTGCTTTCTTATTACTATAGCAAGCTTATAAAGTAGAAGATTATACAGCTATGGTCCTTTATACTGTTCCTTGAAGGGTGGTAAAGGAGGGCCAGTCGGCTCTATTAAGCAATGTCATTATCAGCGTTGACAAACACTACATGCAATACACATATTGCGGAAATGATAACAACCGAGGCGACCTAGGAACTGAAATCCTCCCTACTAAAAACCCTGACAGCTCTTGCTCTGTTATTCCAAGGCAAGTGTCGTTATCCCAGCCGGTATACTGGGGAGCCAGTTGCCTGGGTAGAAGGAACCCAGAGGCAATATCGAGCCGCTGCTGCAAATCGCTTCCAAAGCCTTGTTCCTCGTTGGCAGTCTGGGTTTCTCCACGGGGAACATGAAGTGAAAACCCAGTCTATGGTCCTATACCATTTCCCCTTACGGAGCAAGAACCTTGCCGTAAACCTTGGTGGGCACGCCCAGTGCTGGACCACAGGCAACGATGGGGCCGTCATTGCCAACCCTGCGGAATCAAACGTCAACATGGCATAGGCGCTAGAAAGAGAGAATAGAACATACATGAGAGCAGCATGAACTACTTTCTATCACGAGTTTGGGGAGCCTTGGCCGCCTTCTTCCCGCTGACTGCACTGTTCTGCGCCTCGGGAGTCACATCCAACGCCTCAGCAATGCTCTCCGTCGTTGACTCGGACATCTTGATGATGATGTACTTGCGAGATGATGGTGGAGGGCGGGCACTGTGAGATGAGAGTCCGTTCACTCTTCCACTAACGGTAAACCGAAAGAAAATACCACCCTCTGAAAAGGCCTGGTTAGAAGAGATCCCTTCTTCAGTCACAGATTCCTAGCTCTTCTGTGTCCGACCAACTGAACAAATAGAAAATACCAGCGTCTTGTGAAGACAACAGAGCAATTTGCCGCGAATACAACGACGAAGACGAAAATGACGAGACAGACGACGAGGTCTGTCGGAAACGATGGTGGAGATCGACAGAAGCGGTAAAAACGGGCGTATAACGAGAATCCTTAAAGGAGAAGAGTTCGATTTTCAAGAGCCAGATCTAGGGGAAACGAGATAACGAAGTCTGTTTAAAGAGAATGGTGGTGAAGAAGGGCAGAAATGGTAAAAACGGGCGTATGACGGGAATCCCTCTAAAAGAGAAAGAGTTCGATGTTCTAGAGCAGCATCTGGGAGAGAAGTGAGATGTTCCCAAACTCAATAGCAGCAGCCAGGCCAGTGCGCAACCGCATTCACTGGACCCTGAGAATCGCGTCACTTCATGTTATTTTAGCCTCGCATCATATTGAGTGGAATCCGGTTGTGTAGAGGACGTCATATAATTCTTCGGGAAACGACAAATATGGTATCTCTTGGTTGGCGTGTTGTGAAGCTGCAGGTTTACCCCCAATATCTGCCCATATTCAGGAGGATGTTGAAGCCAGATCCCTCGGGGTACAGTCGCCATAGAGCTCAAGTAGTCTGAACTCGTGGAGGTTTCTCGTGTCCGATAATCAACCCATTCACAGAGGGGGAAACTAACCGAGCTCCTGAAGGGCCGCCCTACTGCCATGATTCTTCAGCCCTGCACAACTACCATGCTGTCAAAGATGAAGTTGATTCGATTCGTAAGAGGCGGTGACTGCTTGGAAGCCTTGTCGGATCCCACCACATCGTCCATCGTCGTCTTCAAAGCTTATGACTTCACGAGAAGGTGTATTCATAGCTTTTACATACCTACCTCAGATGTGGTGTTCATTCTAACCACCTCCCAACAGCTGACAGCAAGCAAACCTGGAACATATTCTAACCCCATCATACCGCTGCTACATAGCGGACAATAAGCAGTACTCAGAGCTATCTTGCCCGGTCTCCCTCTGTGTCGAACGCGCGAACGGAACCCATCTAAACCATCAACTAGAGAACTCAGTCACTGCAAACTAAAATTTGTACTCATCAACAGGGCGCCAAGTTCTCACAGGGATAAAGCGTATAAAGGAAGTGTGATTATCAATCTAGTATTACTCTAGACCCGCGCCCTCGCAGACTTCTTAACAAAGGGACAAACCCTCCCACCCCTCGGCGTAATTACCTCCCCCCGAAAGCCGATCGCCTTTTTTGAAAAACCAGGGTATTCAGAGCCAAGACAGAACAGAAAAGCGGAGCGGAAAGGACTCAAAACGACGTGATCCGACCACACGCAGATGAAATGAAATGAAATGAAAGGGAAAGAAAGACAAAGGATGGACATGCACGGGATAGACGTAGCCAGATATCAACGCAAACACGCAAATATAGAAGAAACGAGGACGCAAAGGTTGACAAATGAGGAAAAACAGGGAAAAAAACGAAAGCAAAAGGCCTGCCCCCTCTTCGACAAAACAAAGGAGACGTAAGGATCAAAAACGCCTCTGTGCATGCCGCAAATATACCGCCCTGGTCTGCTGCTTCGCGCGATACATATCTCTAGACAGCCTGTGTATAAATCTCCACCCGGGTAGACATGAGAAATGAACTCAGGAACATAGGAAACGAAGAAAAAAGGGTGGTTCACAAAAACCAACTCGAAAGTCTAGGTAGGAGGAGATATGAAGCTCGAGGGGTTCGCAGCAGTTGATGGTCAAACTCATGGGGAAGTCCCGAATCGTGGCTTAGAAAAAGGACGGCTTGGTGAGAACGCGGTATTCAACGTAGTCCTCGCCATCAATGTTGATAATGGTCCCCTGCGAGACGAGCTTGCCCATAAACGGCCCGTTGGTCTTGCGCTCATACTTGACGCCGTCGTACACCTTGGCGTCCTCGGCACCGGCCTTGAGACGCAGCGTCTCCTGGCGGGCCCAGACCTTGTTGAGACGCTGCATGTCCTCCGACTCGTAGAAGGGAGCCCTGCCATTGGTGGTAGGAGACTGAAGCGGCGCCGATGCAACGACGGCCGCAGCAGCCGCAGCCGCAGCATCGGCGACGAGGGCAGCGGCTCGCTCGCGATGCATGGCATGGCGGTCGGCACGGCCCTGGGCGGCCTCGACGCGCGCAATCTCCCTGCGGGCAAGCGCATGAGCCCGCTCCACTCCGTCCGTGTTCTGGCTGCGGTTCGTGGCGCGAGAGTCGGGACGCGAGGGCTCCTGCTCGGCGTAGGCGCGCGGCTGGCGCACGTCGTTCTCGGTGAAGGACTGTCGAGGCGTGGTTCGAGATTCGCCGCGGCGAGACTGGCGGACTTCGGGCTGCACTCCATTGACCTCTGACTGACTCGCCAGGTCCGCGTCGTCAGCAGCAATGGGTTGATATGGCGCAATGGGCTGGTGGACGTGTCTGTAGCCGGAGCCTGCGCGGGCCTGCGCCTCCTGTACGGCCCTGATCTCATTGCTAACGCGGTCCTCTGGCAGCTCGCCCTGGTCTAGCTGATACTGCCGGACTCTGCAGTACTCTTTAATCTCAGCTCTCTGCAGGGGCTTCAGGTGCGGCTCGAATTCGACTTCTTCATACTGAATCCACAACGCGCCCGCGCCTGACGGAAAGTTGCCATCGACGAAGCGGCCGTCGCGGGTTTCGCGGACTACCTTGACTCTGAACATGTCATTCTGCCCCAGGATGCCATACACAGCGTGGCGGTCCCGGGTGTCTTCTTCGCTTGAGCCCCTCCAATAGCCTAACAAGATGCGAGTGGGCCGAGTACCCGGCAGAGGACCATGTAGCTTGGGAACATGGGCCGGCCGGGGCTGCAGGGCCGGTTGGGACGCCAGCAGGGGTGAACGCTCCGGAGGGCTGTTGCTACCGCCCGTGTTGATGGCCGCAAACCCGCCGCTCACGCGTCTCCGCTTGACATCGGGGCGACCAGGGGCAAAGGCCGACTCGGGCAGTTCAGGCCCGTGGGCTATGGGGGGCTGGGTAGTCGGGTTATCAAAGGCCGGGTTCTCTTTGACTCTGCGGATGGCCTCCTGGACTGCCGCGAGCTCGGCCGCTCTGCGCTCCTCTTCCGACTCCTCTTTGCTGTCCGTGCGAAGCCTCACATACTCCTTGACCTGGAAGTGATCAAGGCCAACCAGATGCTTAGAGAAGACGACCCGTTCAAACGTAACCCAGCTGCCGCCGGGTCCCGGAGGCCTGGGGTAGTCGCTGCTGATCGGTTCGTTGGTGAGGGTGTAGGGCTGGATGCGAGTGCGCAATCGATCGCGACTGTCAATGAAGCCAATCACGGCGTGGCGGTGCTCGGGGTCGGGGATGGTCGAGTCCCTCCAGTGGCCCAGCACGACACCGCGGACGCTTCCCATGCTCTGTCGCGAAGACTTGGGCTTGAGGCCCTGGGCGGGCAGAGAGGTCCTTGATCCGTCGGTGTGGACCTCCATCTTGCTCTCGCTGAGGTCGGTGAAGACGGAGTTGCGCTTGCGCTTGGGATAGTGGAAGCCCGCGGGCTCCGTTGCTGGCGAGTCGGTCATGGCCTCGTCCTCATTCTCGGACGTGACGCGGAGAGGCGACGACTTTCGACGACCGTTAGCCATGGCTTCAGCGACGATGGAGCGCTCCGGATCGGCGAGACCCACCCCTGATGGCGATCGAACGGTGCTGTCTGGCTCACTAAGCTCGCTTTCTGCCTCGTTGTCGTCAACTGGTTTGTGGCCGTTGAGTGGTCTAGCATCCTGGTCAGCTGGCGTTGAGGGCGCGGTTGACGACTCGTCGCCGAGGACGGACGAGCTCGACGACAGTTGGGTCATGTTGGCATGTGCAAAAAGAAAGAAGAATGCACAAAGTGAAGAGAAGGACCATCAAGGAATTGAGAGAGGGGGAAGAAGACGGGAATTGAAGAAAGAGGTGAAGAGGAAGAAAAGAAGAGCTTTGGCCAGGTGACAACTGGCGAGCGAATAGGAAAAGCCAGGCGGGCTGGTCAACTTTGACCCGAGGTTTGACACAAGGACAAGCCTAGACAGACGACACAGGAAATGAAATGTCTCGTAGGACAAGTGCAATTCCTCTTTCTTCTGCTTCAAGTTGAACTCGGTGTTGCCACACACGGGCATATGATGAGGGTTCTCAACCAGCAGCCGTACAAGGGACAAGGGATGCAAGGATCGCCAGCAGCAGATGGGCATCAGAACCCTTGATGAGACGGACAGCAACTCGTCGTCCAAAGCGCCAGCAAGAAAGAGTCCATAAGCGGCATGTGATTGACACGAGCAGCAACGAGATGAATGGGACAGGGTAGAGATCCAGCGGCCAGGCGGAACTGCAAGATCGGGGTCTGGCCACTGCCGTGCACAGCCCATCGTTTATAGGCCGTCCATTCCCACGGGAACACGTTGCACCGGGTCTCCCAATGGATCAAGTGCGTCTCTTGTCTACGCCACTGGGCGTGAGGGCAAGCTTTGGGAGCGACACAGCTCGATCGACTAGGACAGGCTGCAGATGCAGAGAGGGCATGGACCAATCAGTGGCTCAGCACACTCAGCTCACCTTTGGCGAAGACTGCAAGGGGCTGTGACGGATGAATGGCCCATGGATATTGAGTCTCACAACGATGCTCAACCGCAACGCAAGGGAGAAGGGGGATTGTCGGTAGGAGAGATGGCGTGTGTTGTAAGTCTCCGATGCGAACAAACCGGCTGCTCCGCTCTGTTGGACGTGCCGGTGAAGAGAGACTGTGCGTTATGCGTGGCTTTTCGCAGAGAAGCAGATGAGGGGGGAAGAAGGAGAAGACGACATGGAAGCAGCGGCCATGGCGAGGGAGTTTGCCAGCAGCTGGACCGCGAGCGAGACATGACGGAAGCACACGAGGCACGAGACGAGAAGAAGATCGGGCACTGGCAGGCGAAAGACCCCACTGCGGTGATATGAGGACGGTGAATCGCAGCCAGGTCTTCCGGTTTGCGTTGCCTCTGGTTTGCTTCTGGACTTGTTTCTGCTTCTGGGGGTGTGCGAAGTTGTGTGTGTCTTATTGGAGTTACCGTGAAACAGAAGCAGGGGAAGATGGTGTGTGAAAAAGGGGGGAGAGGACAGAGTTGGCGTTGCACAAGTGAGTGAGCTTGGCTCGAGCTGCAGTGGCGCGGGATATGAATCAAGGGCGAGGCCTTCACGAGGTGGTTCGTGCTGCGTGCCGCGGAGACTTTCCCGACAAGCGAGATCTGTGATGATGGAGGAGCTCTTTGAAAGAGAGAAGACAGGCAGCCAGAAACGATAATGACAGTGAAGCGAGATAAACCCGGTCAAAGACAGAGTAGTGATATTCAGGTGATGAATGACAGAAACAGAGACCAAAGTAAAGCCAGATACTCACTTTGCAGCGCCATTCGATTCGTCCATGGACTCTCGAGGAGGCGTCGTCGATGCTGAAGGCGCCATATCGACCGGAGAGCGCGACAGCGAGTGCGAGGTTGACTGCGAGTGCAGCGACTGGGGAGGCTGAGGCTGAGAATGCGAATGCAGTCGCACGGGCTCTGCAACAACCGGCGGCGGCGTCTTTTCGATGATGGGATTCAGCAGCGCGGCCGTGCTGAGCATCGGGTGGTGAGGCAGCTCTCGCTTCTCTGACAGATCTCGAGACGAAAGAGAGGCCATGCCGGTCTCGGTGGACGGCCTCGGAGGCGTCCGCGAATACTGATGCTCGACAGCGATGCTCTCCATGGTGCGAAGAGAGCCCTCTTCTATTGGAGCCTTGCGTGCGCTGACCGCGGGCTGGGGAGGCGGATATATACAGGAGACGGCTTCGATGCCGTACCAGACCAGGCCAAAGCTGGCCCGTGTTCCCGTCTTGTCTTGTCCTGTCAGCTGTGGCTGCGACCAAGATCGACTTTGCTGGGGGGATCCAAAGGCTGTAAGCGCCGATGCGCGGGAGGCCAGTATGTATTATATGCCCCAATATAGATTTTTGCCGATGCGAGGAGGCTGAAGACGGCAGTTGGGCACGAAGAAGGTATGAAGGTATTCAGAAAAGAAAACCCGGGCTGATCAAGGCAAGAGAGAGAGAGAGAGAGAGAGATCGACACGTGATGGCGAGCAGCTTTGAAACCTATCAAGGCCGAGGGAAAATATGGAGAAATGTTATGTTTAAAGCGAAGGAAAAGAATGGAAGGAAGAAAAAGTATCTCGAAATAATAATAGTTCAGAGGATAAAAAAGGCAGCAGGCAAGCAGTAGCTTCTGCGTCGTGTCCTGGGCTGAACTGAACTGAACTGAACTGAAGAGAGATTGTCGGGACCCGGAAACCAACGAGACCTGATCGGCTGCGAGTCTGAGTCTAATCGGCGACAAGGGGGGCGTGCGAAGGGGGTGAGTGAAGGGGGGGAGGCGTGGGCGATTAATGCGAAGGGAGAGAGACAAATGGGCGAGCGAACAAACAGGGTGCGAAATAACGACAGCTGGTGGGAAAATAGAACTTGATTACGAGGGCGGGGATCGCGTGAATAATCAATCAATTAGAAGGATACTACTAGAATAGCATGGTCTACATACAAAGTGCATGTGGTGCGAGAGCTACAGCTCTGTGTGTGGACGGACCTGGACAAAGATCTGCCGTGGATTGTTTCTGAACTGACTCGATGAAATGGAGGTGAAGGCGAGGAGAAGGAGAAGCGTGTTGCACTGTATGTATGTACTCGCAGAGCGCAACAGGACAACAGAAGAAAGGTGATGACGAGAGGAACATTGAGCACAGAAATTATAAGGTAGTATCTTATGTATTTGTTGTTCCACCAGGTGTAGGTAACTTCATGTTCTGTTTGCTCTCCCTATTACTACCTAGATACCCAGCCTCAACTGCAAGAATTGCAGCAAAGGCATAGAGAAAAAGTGAGGCAAAGGAGAAGAGCGAAAGCGAGAACGAAAGAAAAGGGAGAATCTCGAAATGCTTGACGGAATGGAAACTTGTTCATATGACAAGAAGCAAGCGAGGACGAATAAAGGCGAGAGGAAGGCAGCAAGGGAGGGAGGGGGCGTGTGTGTGATGGAACGCCTATCTAGAGTTCACGTTCACTGCCACTCAAAGTACTCGAAGCTATTCCAGTACCTACGGGTACTCGTGCTGCGATGGATTCCGTAGACTGTCGATAGTAGCACCTAGTAGTACCTTAGGTGACGAGTGGAGGCGCGGGCAGGGGGTGTGGAAGAGCTGTCGTAAACGGGTAATGAATGAATGAGACAGAAACGACACAAGAGTCTTGGGGTTGGTTGGTTAGTTCCTGCTGGCTCAAGGGATGGGCGCATGATATAGTATTGGCTTGACTCGGGCGTTGGATCCTGGCACATACATACTCGTACTTCGGTTACGAGTACCTTACCTACCTTAGATGGCGAGAGGTGATATTTTGTTGGTTGTATGTATTATCAAGCACAGGACGAAGGGCTGAGACAGGATTCAGAGACGGGCAACCCGCAGTCAAGGTACTCTGCGTACTTTGCATCAGATGCACTACGGCCTGAATGCCAGACAGCTATTCATTCCTGCACTGCAGTATCGTATTGTCATGCATTTGCATCAGGTACTTACTTGTAGATGCTGTTTGTGGTAGTACCTAGGAGGCCATGATGCCTTGCGTACGTACAGTACACCCGCATCACGTATGCACGAGCTACCTGTGTAGGTGTCAACATGCGGCAAGGCACCAATCACCGTCGAGCGTGTGTGCGAGAGTCATATCGAGCTATTACGCATACGAAACAGATCGGAAATAGCCCAGAGCAACATCATTGAGTTACGAGTCTGTGAATCGAGAATCATCCAGAGGCTAGGTAATTGGCTGCTTGCTTCCAGCAGACACGAAGCTGCCTGTAACAGTACCCAAGATTGCACCAAGCCACATCTCACGCACCCCGTAAAGTGTTACTGTACCTTGTTCAGTAGCAATAGCAGTTTACTCAAGCCAGCAGTTGATGGAATCTTCGCCTGGTAAAAGAACTCCGTCCTCCGGTCTTCTAGCAGTTGTACTCACTGCTACCACTAACCCAGTGCGTGCTAGGCACTCAACTAGCAAAGCAATACGCAGCAGACTAGGAGATGGTGGTTCAAACAAGGATCGACTCGTCCGATTCAGTCAAATCAATAACGCGCAATAAGGCCAACCGATGGCTTCAGAGCCGCCCAGGCCCTTTTGCGGCTGAAATCCGTAATGAGGCAGGAGAGCGATTGCTTGGCAGATGGAAAGAATCGAGGATTCTCAGAGCTTTGTATATTGTGCGGTCATTTAGCCCTCTGCAAAAAGCAGTTGTGCCGTCTGTTTTCCCTTCCTTCAACCCAACGTCAGGTGGTATTCTCTGCGACTACTACTACCTTGCGTGGGAATAGTTCGTTTTAACGGCTGTCTGATTAAAATTACCTTGGCTATTATTTGATGCCCGGCTATGTGAATTCCGAGTTGCGTGCTGCGGAAGAACTGGAGTAATACACCAGGTGGCAAGTTCCGGCCAGCTACGGAGGCAATGACATTGGCCTCCCACGTCTCGGAGACATGAAAAATAAACCGCAAAAGTCCGCACCCAGTCGCAGCGAACAAAGGATCGAAAGGGCGATAATTCCCGGGGATCTTATTCTAAAGCGCTCAAGAGCATTCTGACTGGGCAAAGACAGAGTTCACCTGTTGGCTCTTGTTTTTTTCTCTTTACATTTCCCACATTGCCTCTAAGCCTCGATTTTTGCCTGTTGCTGGCTGTTGTGGCCGAATCTCTACGAACTGGCCGCCACGCAGCTGTTTGGAGCCAAGAGATTCTTAGTGGCTCGATTCAAATTGACATACGGAAAGAGAATTCGACAAAGGACAAATAATAGCATCATTTGTGCCAAGTTCAAACTCACTGTTGCGCACGTTATTATCTGACAGATCACCAAGACTTACTAAAACCGAACAGGGCCTTTGCTCTGATAGGTAGGGAGTACAAAGTACGAAGGGAAGGGATCTTCCGTGTGGATTGTTTGATAGGGGGTTTGTCGTGGTTGGGATCGGGTCAGTGGATGAAGCAAGAGACGTAAAGTTGCCGAAAAGGCATAACGGTGCATATTAACCCGTCCGTTCCGTGCGGTGGCCTGCTGAAGGAACTGTGATAAAGGACAGCGAGACGCAAGTTGCCGAGTGTGAGAAGGATATACAAGTTTGGTAGGATTCCGCCTTTTTCTCTGATTGTGCTTAGACAGGAATCAACTATTACTTCCCAACTGCTGGAATGAGAGCCTCGGGTTCGGGAACGCAACTTCCCCCCTACCAAGTAGGAAACTGTAGGTATCGCACGTACGATTTTCGCGCGAGACTGACTGCGAAGAAGCTAAAGAAGGTACATACATGGATATGCAAGGGTGCGAAGGGGAGGGGGAGTGAAGAAGAAAAGGGGGGTGTGTACTGCAAACGTCTGGAACAGGCAATTCGTGGACAGATAGATAGATGGATGCGTTGATACATTCGACGGGCAGATGTTTCTGAGAATAACCTGGGCGATGGAGCAAAGAGCCGGCTGACGGTGAGTTGCCCGTTTTGACACAACAGGGAGTTATCTTTGTCAAGTCTTGTTGTCATTGACTTGATCCTACCTTGGTGAAAGCGCTGGGCTTTTGACAGTTTTGTTCCTTCTTTCATTTCTTCTCCATTCCTTGCGGGTCTTTTGCTTCCCAGCAGGATTGGTACGCATTTTTGCACATACCTGATTTGGCAGGGATACATGCACTTACTCACGCAGTACGGAGTAAGCAGCCCGAGATCCAGGCAATGCTACCACAACCAACCCAAGAGCCGTGCCCGTCTGAACCAATACGATTGCCTGGATGCGTATCGAGTGCGTATCGCTGGAAAGGGCCGGAGAAGGACCACAAGAGAGTAGGTGGAATTACAAGACGGCAGTCACAACTAAAGTACACGCACATAACAATAAACGCCCCAGGCTTCTCATTCTTTCTCATCATTTACAGCTAAATATACTGCACCGTGTCAACTTGGCAGTCCTTTGCTGTTCACCACTTGTTGTCTCTAATTGGCTGCGTCGGCTAATACAGGCATAGATGATGACGGGAGGTTATCAGACTGCTCTATCGCCAAGTATGTATTACTGCTCCAACCCCCTCCTTTCTTCTTGCTAATGGTAACGTAGGCCGATAGCCGATTCCACACGAGAAGACCGTAGTGTTCACATTGAGTTTGGGCTGTTGGTTCATCTCATCATTTCCCCCCTCTCTTGGGCTTGTTAGTTTCCTTGGCTTTAGGATTGAGGATTCCCGAATCCTTCAGAGGTGCCCACTTGGTCGTCACCATCCATGATAATCGCTTAGGATGAGCTGCATGAACAAAGGTAGCAGTGCGGTTCAACGGCTATTGCCTAGCAAGGCCTGGCATGACATTGACAGACACGACGATGCAAAAAAAGCGGCAGCAAATTGCATGTGCATGCCTCCCTTACAGCACCTTTTGGGCCAACAACTCACAGAACTCGGGCCGCCGTCCAATCCCGTGGCCGCAGACACATGCTGCTGCGCTGACGCGAGAGGCCCAACAGCCCGTAGCAACTACTCCGAAACGAAGCCGAGCCGCTGGGAGCGTGTGTGAGAGAGTATTGAGAGCCCTTTCTCAGCTAGATGAATCCAATCGCTACTATACCGTCTCATGCAAAGTTCGGACATACGAGCCTTACCTGCGAAGGAAGCAGCACCCACAAACCAGACTCGGTTGGAGCACAGCTGGCTACTACTAGCACCTGCTGCAGTAGACATACGCACCAATTCCAGTCCAGTGACAACTTCCACGTCCCCCATCCTCCAAAGAGGTGCTGAATGTGATTTATGATTACTGATTGATGGAAACTCTCAAGACAAAACAATGTCACGGCCATCAAATCATGATTAAACAATGAAGACTACTAGTACTGATGACGGGACTTTGCGCCGAGTCGTACTAGCTCTCCCAGCAGATCCTCGACGTCAGCCCACCCCCAGTATTATGACCCTGGGAGGGGGGCGCGTTTCCATCTTCTATGCATCAGCCCGTCAATGCTTATTTCCACCTACGGTTCAGAGCCTTTCAGGCCTTTCGGTAATAGGTACTTTGATGACTTTGTTTGTCGTTGGGCATGGTTCTACAAAAAAAGCTGGGCTGAGTCAACTTTGACGCTGGGGAAACTATTTGTATGCCACCTACCTATAGCGACGATACCCTGGGCGGCCTTTTGCTCGCAACTATTATACGGGAGGCCAACTATTCCGCCTCCTATCGATGGCCTCCCGCAGCAGCAAACTAGTAGTACAGACACTATCCTGTAGCAACCATTGACTCGAAGGAATATATGTAGGGATTGAGTATCAAGCCTCCCTCCTGGAGTAACAAGCCTCTCAGTACCTAAGGAGTACAATCTCCAGCAACACTTAAAGCTATATATCTCGCTTTAAAAAAGTCATATGAAAAAATAAAAATATATTCTAGATATATTAGAGCTTAAGTTAGCTGTTAGGGTTAGTTAGTTAAGTTAGGGTTAATGGTTAGTGTTAGGGTTAATGGGTAACATCAGGTGTATATGTACTTAGAAGTAATATGTGTCTTGGGGCATCTTGAAGTCGGACCAATGGGCTCTCGAGAGCTTGCATATTGGGAGGCTTGTTACTCCAGGAGGGAGGCTTAATACTCAATCCCTATATGTAATAGTAACTGCGATGACAAGACGGGCGATTAACTGCGAGACCCGTTTATGCCAAGTCTACAAGCAACAAACTCTTTTTCTCTTTCTTTCTTTCTTCCCTCCCTCTCATCCATCCCTCTTCAACTAGTGCAACCTAAGGGGAGGTTAGCAAATGAATTACGGAGATGCTTATCGCAAGGCGAGACATTGTTTTGGAGCGCGCAATCGGGTACGAGAAATAATACGCCTCTTTTTCTGCTTGTGCGCCGGTTGGCGCGTTGGGCCGACACGGAGGCTTTTCGGGGAAGAGGAGGCGGATGAGGCGTATGTATCAGGCACGGATCGAGATGCTGCTCAACTCTGTAAAAAAGGAGCATTTCGGGCGTTTTGTGCTCTCTGTTGTATTCTACGAGGGAATGCCTCTTTTTTCAGTCTTTGTCTTGCAGGGAACAGATGATGGATAGTAGTTTGAGTAAGAGGCTCGACATACATACTGTCCGCTTACAAAGGACATGAGGTAGCCTTTGGGCAGGGAAATGGCACAATTGATACCCCGGTTAGCCTAACCAACACTTTGCTAGGGAAGCCATGAGGACGACAAAGACAGTCGGTTCTTTTTGACATTGTAGAGTAATGTTAATCGCGCGATGAGATGGGATGGACGCAAAGTGCATCGCTGTGGCCAGATATGGAATTCATGTCGGTTTGGGCAGAGTGACGGGTACGAGGCAGAATAGAGGAAGAAATGGTAAGAAAACTGCCAAAAGCAGCACTAGCACAGGCAAACACCACTGCCTCGATTGGGGCCGTTTGAGTTGTCACGGCGAGTCAAGACTTTACGGTTCGTTTGTCATGGGCTGACCAGGTTCCTCGGGACGGAATTGTTGCAACGGACAATATAATGCCCAGAATCCCACCGGTTGACCCGCAGAAAGCCTCAACTCAAGGGGATAATACTACAGACCAACGTACCCAGGGCTTTACTAAACAGGGCATGGAAGACCAACAACCGTTCCAGGGATGTGTCGAGAAGACAAATTTGTCCGGCGCCACCGAATTGATTCCATCTTCCAGCTACTGTGCTCTTCGTATACTTTGCCGATGCCTAGTAAGTCGTCGTTCATGTTGCTATCCCTCGTCGAATATCCCGCAAACTGCCATCGGGCAACTCTGTCCATCGGCAATCTCTTGTGGTACAACGTCGCTTGTCATGCTGCGTCTGTGATTGATGGCAACACGCCCCCCCGGACAAGATACCGAGGAACACAAGTGTAGGAACTGTCTGTAACCGGGTACGGTGTCAAGCAGTAAACAGATGGCCGTTCCTTGTCGCATCGACACTTGTACATACAGTAATTGCCCCGTGAGGAATCCAGTAATAGTCCCTTGATACGAACAAAGTCCCTTGATGGCCTGCTCCGCAAATCTGCACCCTGCTAGTGTGGGTTGAGTAGAGCTCTTCAGCTCTTGGCTCGCGGGCAAAACTGTCAACTTTTTGCGAATTGCAAGATGCGACATACTGACTAGGATCGTGTACACCTATTGAGTCTCTCCCTAGGCAGGCAATACAGTGCATATATGGACATGCGTTAAGTTGCATGCGCGCCTTTTCGCAGCAGCAAGGTGTGTCTCGTTCTTGTTTGCACGACCGATATCAACAGAACGACAACAACGCATGGGATTGGACACTCTGAAAGCGATCCTATCCTCTCACTCTAGTCTACACTGTAAGAGTATGCAGACAGCACTTGGATGAGAGGAGTCTCTCATGTCGGACAGCTGGTGTTGCGTGACTGGCTGGTCAACGCCGCACCACAGCACGCCACACGGGGAATAGACGAGATATTACCTGTACACACTATGGTAAAAAACAAGGAGAATTAAAGGGAATGGGCTTCGCATTGAGAGGCTTCATGGACTCGCTGAGTGGTTGACGCAAGCGACTGGATTGCATCGAAACCCCCTCTGGACATATTACTGGCACACACACTCCCACGCACACAGTATGAAGATGGAGAGAGATACGAAAAGTCCCGATTATCGTGTGTTTCAGAAAGAGGAGGGTGTGTTTCATTTGGCGGTTGGTGAGAGTTGTGAGACCAGTTCCCTTGGCATTATACACAAGACCTGCCTTGCCTTTTCTTGCCCGTACAAGCTCCCAAAAGACTTGTGATGATACGACGATCCATAGGTGAATCACCATCGTTGAATCTATGGGCAACTCGGTCATGTTGCTTTTCCTCTCTAGAACTTGCAACTTTGTCCGACACTTGACATGGTCATCTGCGCCCGCTTCGGCAAACTTACATCCTGCTCGCTCTTTTCAAGCTCCCCGAAGCGGAGAATATCTCCAACAATCCAAGACAAAATAATGCCCACAACCTGTCATCCTGACCCAACGAGACCCGGCTTACACCGTAGCATTTTAGACTTCAGGTCAAAGAGAAAGAGAGTCAGGTAATAAGGGAGACCGTATCTCATTGACAGAGAAAAATGAAAGCAAATATTCCGAATGTTTGTGCGCCATGAGTTTACAGCAGCTGTCGTGCTTACGGGAGCAAGAGTGATGATGTGACAAGCAATTGTGGGATAACGGAGGAAATATTTCCGCATTACTCCGGATGTGCCCTTCGGCCTTTTTTGTCTCTTTTCCTACTATTGACGCGCTCTTTGGAATCTGACATGCAAAGACTGGATCGTGTTTGCCGCTTTGCACGCTGTTCATGTGGATAGTTTGCGGTACAAGGGGACAGCAGCATTGTATTCTGTGATTACACCAGGATTACCACATCGTCTCTCATAAACTACCAATCTTGCGCATCTCATGCCCTCATACAACAGTTTACACTTTCATCTGTCATGATTACTCATCGTGTTGGACAATTGTTTGAGGCCTTCGGACAGATATACGATACACCACATTTTCTTGGTTCAACAACTAACCTCCGGCCCTTGGACTTTCCGAAGTCTCCTTGATTGACATATAGCATCAGCAGCATGTTTCCACTTTGCCTCTTGGAAGCAGTAGTATAGCACTATCCCGCTCAAGATGTCAGCGTTTCCCTGAAACGAACAAGCGTAGTCTTTCCACCTCATTCTTAAAGCGTTCAGTCAGTCAGTCAAGTGCTGCAGCGGGCCGCCAATCTGACGTGTGGATCTCTCCGCCTCTTCTCCCTTCCTTTGCCCTACATACTCTAATAGAAGTCTACATGCTCATTTCAAAGAATATTACGTTCGCGCCGTCTCCCGGAGAATAGAAGAAAAAAGGGGGGGTGTAGTTGTAGCTACGGAGCAACCTCCCGCGTTGGGAAATCCCTAGTGAGTCTGGAGGAGGGCATGTTTGTCTTCTTGCGATAACTTGTGTAATCATTGGCAAGAATAGTCCCTAGAGATGAAAATAATATGAGAACATTAGGTTATCATAACTCTCGTGGCTTCACACTTGTTTCCACTCTGCTGAGAACACCCAGTCGTTGTGTGCCTCACAACCATTTCGGCGATACGGAAGGGATATTTCGATAACAAGGCTGATGTTCAGTCTTGTCCAAAGATTAATATGTCCAAGTTGAGAAAAAGCTGCATCGACTAGAGCATGTTCGTCAACAGTATGCACCATACTCGTCGCCTGTCATTCCCCTCTTGGGAAACTGCCCAGGATCCAAATCCGTCCACCCTGGTACGCGCAAACAACAAATGCCGAAACATATCACCCCAAAACGAATCATCAGCACTATGCTCTCTCATCCAATCCCAATCTCTTCTTCATCAGAAAGTAGATTTGTACGAAATAAGCAACGAGCGGCGTGCCGTGATTGTATCAACTAAGGTAGGCTGCCTATTTGGAATCATGACTGCCATTCGCAGAACACACAGCCAATCAATGCAAACTATCACGTTTCGTCTCTATCCTTGTTGCCCGTTCCAGAGCAGTTTTTGCAAAGAGCAGCTCCATAACTCGTTTCTTCGTGCCGTTTAGGCGTTCATTTGTGTTGTGACAGGATACCGGACACCCGCTGCTGTCTGGAGGCAATGACTTGGAAGCAGCTTCCTACCAGGTTGTACCTGCTGCTTTCTATCCCTTATATAGTGGTATGTTGCTCAAGCCCCTCGATTTCCACATATTAAAAGTTCATTTCCACACATTATTAAACCATATCCAGCAAGGTCGGCCCCTTATAGTAATTCTATATAGGAAATATATACAGTCATCTTTATTAATTATTATTAAAAGTCTTTATTAATGCTAGACTATTTAAAAGTGCTACTATTATAGCGCTAGTAGCTGTTAAAGGCAGAAGTTAAATTAATATACTAGAGCTTATAATAAGCTTAGTAGTGCTAGATTTTATATCTCTTTAATAAAATTATATATAAGAATACTTTTAAAAGTATATAAAAGCTACTAGAAAGTTAGCTATATTTAATAACTTCTTATAGCTTAGGCTAAGGGCAGTACTTATAATATTAAAGGCATAAAATAATACTATTATAATAATTATTATATTAATAAAAGTGTTATTATTAGCAGCTTTTATATTTACTAAAATTAGCCTTAAAGCTAAATATTTATTACCCTTTTACTAATACTTTTTTAAATTTTACTAATACTAGGATTTTAAACTTATAGCTTTAATTATATAAATATAGCAGCTTAACTAGATTATTTATTAGCAGCCTTTTAATAATTAAGGATTCTGCTTATATTTAATACTAAAGGTATAGGATAATTAAAAGGTGCCTGTTATAAAAGGACTTATATAGGATTAGGCTTATAAATTAGGTTAAGTTAGGCTTATTACTTAGACTTAAAGCTAAGATTAGTATTATAATTATTAATTTCTAGTGTTAAGCTTATTATAGTGCCTTTTAAGACCTAGTGGTTATTTAAGTAAAATAGCTAAAAAGACTTTCTTACTTTTAGTATAGCTAAAATTATATAGTAATAAGGTAATCCCTACTGCTTAAAAAATAACTTTATATAAGCCTTAAGGCGCTATTTCTCTTAAAGGTTATTTTTTACTAATAATAATTACTTTTAAAGCTAATTTAAGGCCTGCTAGCTAACTTTTTATAATAAATAGGCAAATACTAGTTTATTAATTTATTAAATCTAGTAGTAGGTTACTTTATAATAAAACTTATATTTAAAATACTACTACTGCTACTTAAAAAGCTACTAAATATGCTATTATAGTTAATATAAATTAGTAAATCTATTTCTTAACAGTACCTTTAATTATATATATAAGCTTTTTATATAAGATATTATTATAATGCTATAATTTTAATACTAAGATATAGTAAAATAAGTAAATTAAAGCTGCTTTAAAATATAAGTTATAAAAAGATAGTTTATAATCTTTATAACCTTTAGGTTAGTGTATTATATAATAAAAAAAAAGTATTTTAAAATACACTTAGCTAGCTAAAAAATATATATTAAAGAGCTATAAAAAAAGTAAAAAATTAATCCTTTAATTTAGCCTATATAACTTTTATTTAAGCTTTATAAATGCTATTAGCTATATTTTCCTAGCTATTTTATATAAAAAGTAACCTTATTATAAATATAGTAGCCTCCTTAAAAAGTTATATTACTTACTATATAGCCTTTTTAATAGCTTTATTAGCTATTTCTTACTAAATAGTATTATAAATATTATTATTTTAGTATATAATAAGGTTAAGGGTAAAGCTAGTAGCTTTATAAGCTTTATCTTTTTTAGTATTATTTATAATTATATAACTAATAAGACTTTTAATCTAGTTCTTTTTTATATAAAGAATAACATTCTTTATTATATACTATATATAAATTTACTATTAATTAAGATTAAAGATAATAGTTAAGGTATTTTTTAAAGCTTAATTAAAGTTTATAATAATAATATATAGATTAGGAATTTTAGCCTTAGCTGCTATGCCTTTAAGCTATTAAAGCATTTAAATAAAGGCATTTATATCTTCTTTTACTGCTAACCTAAAGCTAGTATTAAAGTTTATATATAGTGCTGTTATCCTTATAATCTAAAGCAAGGGCATATTAAATCTATTTACCTTATAAGTATTATTTATATTAAGGAGTTCTAGGTTTTATTTCTAGTTATTTATATTATTTTTATAAGTTTAAAAAAACCTATATAATTAACCTTTATTATTATAATTAATAGTAAAGTAATATATTTAATTATTATTTTTAAGCAGCTTAAAGAAGGCCTATATAAAAGTATAAGGGCTATACTGCCCTAAATAAAGCTTATGCTAATATAACTAAATATCTTTTTTAATAATTAAAACTTAAAGATACTTCTTGCTAATTTTAATAGTAATAGTCTCCTTAATAAATAAAGGGTTTTTTAATTAAATAGTAATAAGGTTATTTAGTTAGTTAAGACTAAAGGCTTTATAAGATTTTTTATAAAAATAAGAAGAGAGGATTAGATTTTTAAAAGGATTATAATTATATTATAAATTTATAAGATTAATAATTTATAAAAAGACCTAAGTTTACTAAGTAATAATTAAAGAAAATAAATAGCTAAACTTTTTTATTAATATTTTATTAGCTATTTTTTTATTACTTTATTAGTAATAATTACTATTATACTTATAAATAATATAATAGCAGTTAAGGCAGCCCTTTTAATTATAAGTTATTTAAGCCTTAGATATTATAAAACCTTTATTAGCTTAGGCATTTTATAAAGCATTATAGCTAGCTTTAAGAGTTTTAAAAGTTTACTAATAAATAAAGCTTATCTTAATAATCTTAAGGATATAAAAATAATAATAGTTATTATAAAGATAGTAATAGAAATTAATAATTAAAGTTATAACTGCTTTTTAATACTAATTATATATTTTTTAATAATTTATAATAGCTAAAAGCTAGGCTAGCTAGCTTAAAAATATATTATTATATTATATACTAGGCTATAGTATTTTTACTATTAAAAAGGACTTCTAATAATAATTAATAAGGATAACTATATATATTTCCTATATAGAATTACTATAGGGGGCCGACCTTACTGGATATAGTTTAATAATATATAAAAATGAACTTTTAATATATAGAAATCGAGGGGCTCATGTTGCTTATAGCAAGTGCCCATTAGGGCGGGTAATCACTGTAACAGGTGGTTGGTCGAGGCCACTTCGGTGGGGCGACCGGTTCCCCATTTATCTTCTTTTTTGATGGCTTCCAGTACCGCTGTTCGATCCCCGGTTGCAGGGCCTTTTTCTTTTCTTTTCTTTTTTTTTTTTCCATTTTCTTGGGTCGCACTTGTTAGATTTCGCTCCATGCCGCAGATGGACGTACAGACTTGTAGATACGGTACAACATCACATCCTAGAATTGGTAGGCTTGACAAAATAGTAGAGAAATCCCCTTGACATGTATGTTGCTTGTTACAGAGATGCCTCTGCGTCGGGCAAAGCGAAGGACGTGTGCCATCCTCAATGGCCCGAAATGGCAATCCTCCCCATCACGACTCCGTTCCTTATAATAAAACATATTCATAAGTCACTTTGTAAGGATGAGCTGTATTCCATGATACTATACGAAAAATTGAAGAAGAGACATAAATAGCAGTTGCCCATCAAGCCGCCCTGTTGCAACATGACGCAGCCTTACCAGTCGAATAAGCGGTAGCATCTCGACAAACATGTCGATATCCGTGCATTTGTTGTAAAAGACCCTTACCCACAACTCCTTGCATATTCCTCATCGCCCGGTTCCTTAGTGAAGTAAAGCAATCCTTCTCCCCAAGCCCATCACCGACCTCCTCTTCCTCGGCCTCTGCCTCGCCCGCGCCCGCGACCACCTCCGCGGCCGCCCTTCTTACCACCTCGCCCAGCGTTGCGATTGTCAAATCTCTCAAACAACCGCTCTTCCCCGAACGCGCCCTCTCCAAACCTCATGAAGTTGACCAGTCCCCTGTCCACCACGGCTACAATGACATTCCTGTGTCCGTGCTTCAGCCGCTGATACAGCTTGCCCGGGTTTCCTTTCCAAGCCTCGGGCGCAGGATCGTATGGTGTCGACTCAAGCAACGACTCGATTTGCTCCAGCGTGGGGAGACACGAGTCTGCCGTGTCCGCCACGGCGATGCGAAAGTCTGGGGGCGGAGGGTTCTTCTTGGAGAACCCACCCGCGCCGGGCTTCCATACGTGGAAGTGCACCCGAAAAGGATCCTCCGGCTGGGATGGGTTTGGCGGCACAGGCAGCGGCTTGTGTCGAGGAATGAGGGCGAGTTGCTGGTATATCGGTCGGTAGGCGCGGTAGAGGCCCGGGGCGACAAGCGGGCCAAATGGTTGTTGCCGCTGCTTCCCAAAGTGAAATATCTCCGGCTTGACAAAGGAGAAGAGCCATTGCCATAGCGTCTGTGACGGCTCTGTGGCTTCTTGTCTGGGTGATTCTGGCGGTGCGCGCAGAATATTGAAGCCTGCTCGCTTCAGATGTGCGTAGACCTGGTACTTTGGAAGTGTCGTCTTGCCCTGTTCATCCTCAAAACCAATGAAGAGCGAATATGCAGCTTCAAGACTCAACGGCAATCCAACATCGTAGTCGTCGGGCCCAAATCCAGGTCGAGGTGCTCCGCCGCTGGTGCTCCCCTTTGGTAAGAGGGTTTCGAAGTCGGTATATGGCCACCACAGATCGACGGTGCCTCTCTCAACGAGATAGATGGCCTCTTCCGGCAGCAACCAGAGCCTGCCTACGCCAAGCTGATCCTTGCTGCCGGAAGCCACACGCCCGATATCCTTCATCCAGCCGCCCTTTTCATGCTCCATCACCACCACCCGGTCCTTAAGCCACATGCCCTCGTAGTCCACCGCAACGTTGGCCTCATCCATCCAGAAATCCGGAAAGCACCAGCCCCGGGACCAGGCATCGCCCCGGTGTATCCTCGTGTAGCTGAGCACGTCCTCGAGCGCCCTCCGGCTCGACTCCAGCGCGCCAACCTGCGCCTTGGTTCCGTGTGTCTCAAAGTCCTTTTCGCCCTTGCGGATCGTCTGGCTGGAGACGCCCTTCTTGGTGAATGAGGCGGCGAACAGCTTGTAGTCGGGCATGTCGTCCTCCAGCGCTTCCTCCACCGTCGCGGCGCCGCCTTCGCCGTCTGCCGCGACTGGGCCCGCAGCCAGCGGGCTGTCGTCGTCGTCAAAGGGCATGGTGTTGTATGAGACGTGAATGAATGCGGCTCGGTCTTGGGTAGATGAAGGACAGAAAAGAGATGCTAAGATTGCTCAAGGGTGCAGTTGCTCGGCTTTCATGCGCTCTATCGGAATCCTGCAGGCGTCTCGAAAGAAATCGTGTCTGAGTGAGAGTCTCTCTTGCGTGCTCTAGATTGAAATTCAATCAGAAAAGCAGCAGGCGTGCCAGCGAAAGCCTGTCGCAAAGTGAGATGGAGATGCACAAAGTGAAGAAAACTCAGTCGATGTGATGCCGATGCGCTCTATCGCGGTATCGTCAAAGTGGGGGTGGATTCCGAGCCGTCAGCTAGCAATTTCTTGCATATTGGTCCACGTATTCTGTCAGAGGCAAGGAGACAAGTGCTACGTCAACACTGACACGTGACGGCGCATCCGGCCAAATGATGCTGCAAAAGTGCTCTCCCTGGAGAGCCCCCAAGAAACACTGGAATATAATAACTCAAGCAATCTGCCAAACAAGAATGGCTATTTCCATCAAAGAGAAGGGAAACAAAGAGCATTAAAAATTCAGGGTTGCCGTGAGCTGCAGGGCCGTCCATTCAGGACTTGATTCCATTTCCTGCCGGTTTGGATCCACAGGACTGCCAATCCATCTTCCGCAGTCCTTCAAGCGATGGGTTCTCGCCTGCTCTCTCGACATCAGCAAGCGATGCCAACATGCTGACTAGTATCGCGCTATCCTAGGGATGAGGTGTCATGCGGTGGAAAGAAAACACGGGAATGATCTCGTCTAACGCTAGATTTCTATACCTCAGTCTACCTGGTATGGCTACATCAACTGGGTTTTACTTGACGTACTTTAGTAAAATAGAAATACATAGCGATAGTAGCAGAAACTAAAGACCAGTTTCTTTCATAAATATCAGTAGTAATAGTAGGTAGGAGTAATAGGCACCATATATATATATATATAAGGTAGGTGGAGTGTGTAAGCTACTAGTAGTCTGGTGTCTTTCTTCGACAGCCTGGGTGTGTAAGGTATTAATCGGTGGAAAACTCCGCTCCAACTTGATGAAGCGCCTCCAGAAAGTCTGGCGGAACCCTGATGTTCTCTGGGAAACTCAGATGCTAGATTCGCGAAACCCGCTGGAGAAGGCAAGGCAAAGTTGTTTCCATCTACTAAAATCACCTTTCGAGAGTTTCAGAAGAGACGGAGTGGCCGTTGTAAGTTTATGACACAGCCAGTCTTGTTCAGAGTAGCAGCCCCTTTCACGTTAAAGTATCTTGATTGCCCTTCTGTATTGTCCCCTGAACCTGACTCTGGGAAAAGGGAAGAAATAAGACAGAGCGACAGCCATACTGCTCAGGTTTGAACAGTTCAGTTTGGTGGGCTCTTATGAGACGTATACAGGAATATGACGATGGGCCTTGCAAACATATCGGCCGGCCTGTCGAATTTAGCATTAGGTTGGTGAAAGAGAAGGCAAACACTCATTGATTTACTCACAGCCACGAAGTTGAATGTTGCTTACATATGGCTCCACGATACTCATCGCCGGTGAACCCGTAAACCAGATGCACCGTGAATATATCAATATCAAACAACTTCGATGCTATATCTATGTAACTAGCAGCTCGTATCTACTCAGCAGGAGCTGGTCCAGCCTCCACCTCAACAACCTCAGCGTCCGCCTCCTCTCCAGCGACTGGGATGATGATGACCCGGCCAGCCTCGCAAAGCGCTCTGTGAACCTTGCGAAGCGTCGACGCACTGACAAAACGAAGTTCGCCGTTGACGCCCTGCACGACGAATCTCTTGACATGGTTGCTTGCCCAGCCCACGCGCACCCTGTTGCCGTCGCCATCCAACAAGTCCCCAGCAACATTGATGTCGCCAACTACCACCAGCCCACATCGATGCCGTGTCATCATCACATTGACTTGTTGCTTCTGGGCGGTAAAGCCAGGCCCAGGGTACCGGGCTACGGTACCCATAACGACAACGACAATGTCGTTTTCCTGACCCTGGAACGAGTGGATCGTCGACGGCGGCGGCATGCCCTGCAGTGCCTTGTACGCGGGGCTCCCTTTCAGCTTTCTCTGGAGGATGTGGACGTTGGCTGAGTAGGGCGAGAGGATGGTGATCTGGGACGGCTTGATGTCGGGCTTTGATTTAACCAGATCCAGGACAAAGTCCAGCGCGATTCTGACCTGGTCGCGACACATCTTCGCGCCTGTGGTATTCCACGTGAAAACCCTGGATCCTGGCGTATGGATGAAGATGGGGAGGAGCTTGTCCTCGGGGCAGGCGTCGACGGTTGGGTACTTTTCCTGGATGTAGCTCTCCAGGGCTCTTCCAGCGCTGAACGCATCGTTCGCAATGCTGCAGCTGCTGGCATAGACAAGGGGAACGCCCGGATAGACGACCTGGGACACGGTGTCGAAGAGGCCGTTGGCCATGCGCAGCTGGGTCGTGAGCCGGTATACCGGGAAGCCAGTCGCCTGGAAGAACACCAAAGCCGATGTAGAAGCGCTCTGTGCGAACCTGTTGAGGAAGTTGCCGTCGCTGTCTCGCTCAAGTGATGTCAGGACGCTTGGAGACAGCTGCTGCGGGTCGCCGAATATGAGGCATGGCATGCAAGTGTTCCCCCAGACGCAGTAGAGGTCTGCCCGGTCCATGGTGGCCGCCTCGTCTACCGCAATGCCGCGAGCGACTCGAGTCTTCTAGGCTCGGTACATGGCGACATCTTCGCTTTCTGCGGGCGTCATGCAGAGCATATTGACGTACGGTAAGAGACGGAGCAGGTAGAACTTGATTGTCTCATCCGCAACCAGGCCATCGCGCTCGTACTGCTCCCAGGCAGTGACTCCAGTCGCGACGTCACGCAAGCGTTCAAGGTCCGGCTCCGTGCTGTCAATCTGCTGGCGCAGATCCCACAGATCTTGGCTGTCGTTCGGATGCAGCTCCCTAACAGCAGGAGAGCCAAGGACCGCCAGGAACCAAAAGGTCAAAGAAAGATGAAGCATCCACCGGGGCTCCCATCCCTTTGGAGCTGCCTCGTCGCCCAGGCTGGGATCTTTGAGCAAGGCATTGAAAGCATCTACCTCGGCGCTTGGGTGGTACGCTCTGATGACAAGACGATGGCGGTAGCGCTTTGGACCGCTCTGCTCGGTGCGTCGGTTGCAGGCCTCGGCCATGGCGCGTGTCCTCGTGTCCAAACGGGCGGCAAAGTTGTCCACGGCGGCGTCGCTCGGCGCAGAGCACAGGACTCGGCCGTACCTCTCCACCATGGCTGCTGTTGCTGCTGCACCTGCTGTGGTCTTTCCAGTACCCGGGCCCTGCTCGGAGAGTTAGCTGATTCGAATATATAAATTGGTGGAAAGAAGTGACCTACGCCTGTAATCATCCCAAATCCAAGAGGCCGGTTGCTCAGGTATGCACGAAAACGGTCACGATCATGCGGAAGCGCCTCGTTGACAATCGCTTCAGCACGGACAGCATCTCCAAAGCCCAGGAAATTGGCACAAGGCAACTGGCGATACGTGACGTCGGCGTCGGCCACGGAGAGAGATGCTGTAGCGTCGACGTAGGATCTCGTCGGATCCTTCGCGACCATCCAGTCGTAGAAGCCGTTTCCGCGGACAAGAGCTCGGTGAAGCTCCATTCTGTCCATCAGCTGCGCCTTTATCCGCGCCAATTCGACCCCGTCCTTGTCCTTGAAGGCTTCCTGCGCTTTGGCTGGCATGCTTGGATCTGGCAATCCCCATCGGAAAGGGTTGGATGGCTCTGCGAGGGGATGGAAGAGGGACACGGCTTCAACTCTCCGCTTGCAGTCTCGCAGCCCGGCGTCGAAACAGAGACTGACATGGTGCCATTGCTCTGTTCCTTGCTCCAGCGCATCGTTTGCCTCCTCGCGGCAGGCAAAGTCCCTGACAACGTAGTCTGCATGCTTGTCCGCTCGCTTCGGCCGATGGACCTCGAGAACCAGCTCCTCTCTTTGGACGCAGTGGAGCGCTAAAGCAGGCTCCTTGGTCGGGCGGTCGACAATCTTGCATTTCCTGGATTCATCGAGGTTAGGACTCAGTAGCTCAGGAAGCGAGAGGTGGGAACATACCATATGGCGTCTGGCTCACTGTTTTCGGAGCGGTCATATAGATGAAGCAACAGTGGCTCTTTCTTGCTCAGGCGACCCCAGGCTTTCTCATGCTCCTTTGTAAACCGCTTTTGCATGGCGGTAACAACGAAGAAGACATTAGTGTCGGCCGTGGGAGTGCCGAGATCAGGGCGGACGAAGTAGGCGGGAAACTTCATTGTCGCGATCTTTTCAACGTTAGTCTACTATCTGAAAAGGAGGGGGTGTTTGAAGAATAAGAGAAGAAACAGGGGGCAATCTACATACCTCGATAGCCGCATCGTCGAGCCACATGACATCTTGCACGTTATTCTGGTTCACGGTGGTCATGTGGTGGTTGTCGTCGTCGTGTCTTCAAAATCTGTTAGCATCAATCCATCCGGGAAATGGCGGAGAGAATTCACCTAGAGGTCTCCCTGAACTGGTGGCCTTTGTTGCTCTTGATCAAGGCCTTGAACTTGCCGACATCCCAGCTTTGGTCTGTGCCGTATGGGTACTTGAATGGCGGCGGCAGCTTCTCCACGGAGTACTTCTTGCTGGCGACATCAGGGCGTTCCGGGATGAGGATGCAAAACTTTCTCTGTCTCAAGAAGCCCAGAAGAGTGGCGTTGCCGGCGATGGGCTTGTTGTCGTTCATCCAGCCTTCCACTTCAGGATCATCCGTGTTTGCAAAGGGCATGCCGAAACCATTGACTGTGACGCGAGCTTCATCGGCGAGGCTAACCCGAACGACGGTGAGGCCCTTTTCGCGGCCCTTGGCGTCAGGGAATCGATCATAAACAGACGTTGAAGCCTCCTCGAAGGCCCAGCCGCACCCATCGCGGGGGAATCGGACGTTGATGCGAAAATCAACAGTCGGGACCACGGAACCACTCCCCAGACTTGACTCAACTAGGTATAACCATGTCAGTATGAGAAAGACTGAGATTCTGGATGAATCAACTCACAGCTATGGCAGACCCCAAAGCCTCGACGTTCATTGCTGCTTTGGTTGTTGCCCACGGGGACATAGAGACTCAGACCAATCTATGGATCGAGATCTGTTGCCTTGACGGAGCAAAATCTGGCCCTGATCTTGGTGGGCATGCCCAAGGTTGGACCACAGGCAATGACAGGACCGAGCTCATCGCCAACCCTGCAGTCTCAAAATGTCAGCACAGCACACGCCGCTCATAGGAGAAGGGGGGAGGGAGAAGGACGTTGAGGACAAGGGCAAGGAGGGAGGGGTTAGCACATACAATACAGCAGCATCCACTGCTTTCGTCACGGCCTTGGGAGCCTTCACCACCTCGGGAGTCTTCTCCATCACTGACTCGGACATTTTTGCCGTTACACCTGCGAAGGTAACGGCGAGGGCAACTGCACAAAGCGTCCGTTCACTCTTCGACTAACGGTAAACCGAAAGAAAATACCACCCTTCGGAAAGGCCTGGTAAGAAGAGATCCCTTCTTCAGGTACAGTTTCCAAGCTCTTCCTGTGTCCGACCAACTGGACAAACAGAAAACCTGCGAGATGATGGTGGAGGTCGGGCACTGCGAAGAGAGTTCGTTCACTCTTCAGCCACCGGTAAACCGAAAGCACGTACCAGAGTTTTAGAAAAACAGCTGGTCCAGAAGAGATCCCTTGCTCAGTCACAGATTCCTAGCTCTTCTGTGTCCGACCAACTGAACCGACAGAAAACACCAGCCTCGTGCGAGGGCAACAGAGCAAATTGTCAAGATATCAACGACGACACGGATAATACGAGACAGACAATAAAGTCTGTCAAAAACGGTGGTGAAGATGGGCAGAATAGTCGAACGAGCATATGATGAGGATCCTTGGAAGAGAAGAGTTCGATCTTCAAATGCAGCATCTGGGAGAAACGAGATATTCCCAAACTGAAGGCCAGCGGGCCCGTGCGCAAACTGCATTCACTGAGCCCTCAGAATCGCGTCACTTTCGCGTCTGTACGCCAGTTCGTCACTAGACTTTCACTGACAAAGACGCAAACGTCTCACTCTCAAGGTGAGCAATGAGCTGTTTCTGGGTATTAGATACCTCCGTAGCTACCCACCAGAGTTACAAAACGTACAAGGCACTGACATAAAGACCCTCGTCAAAGTATATACTACAATACATGTATTAAATTCCAGTATCTCATCAGCCTCGTCATCGTTGAATACATGAAAAGCAAAAAAGGTGAGCCTCGAGGCCCTACCGAGTAGCCGCCCAAAAGGGTCCAATTCCGCCACCTGATACCGGCACAGACCGAGGCCAAATCTGTGTCTAAATGCCCAAGCCCATGCCAAGTTTTGAAGCGTCTCCAGAGAATATAGCCCGCCTCGCAGATGCCGCCCCCCCCCTCCTCTTAGACCTCGAGCTGCCCGAGATCGCCTTGAAACGCCATGCATGATGTCTCGTGTCAAAATAGAGATGCTAGCCTCGGTGGACTGGGAAAAAAACAAAAACGCCGTTTTCTCAAATGGGTATATGACGGTACCGGTTGTCGTTAGCCAACAGTGTGTTTTCAAAACTCTCTGGCCAGGTGGTGCTTCCTGGAGCTGCGCTGTATCAAGCTCGGCTTGCTCTCGCCGTGGACAGATGGGGAGCCCATGCTGGCTTGAAGCGCGCTCCTATTGTGCGCGAGTGCCTGCGGCGAACAACGTCGCTGATGGTGCGACTCGCGACGCAGCTGTAGTCGAGGTGTCCGCTTCATAGCGACTCACTCGCTTCGACCTTGATTCCCCTACTCTCCATACCTGCTCGGGTTTCTTCAAGTCGACCTCACTCGATGTATGGCCTCTTTTCGGTCTGCCGAACGACGCATAATCCCAAGGCGCGCAGCGCATCTCGATCGTTGGCCGTGACAATGGTGCGAGCGGGAAGCATGGGGTTGCTCGGGTCGACATGCGAGGCCTCTCTGGCGGCGATCTCGATGGCGTCCATTTCCTCCTTGCACCCTTGTTGATCCAAGTGGCAGATGACAATGGGTTGGCGTATCTGAAGGTCTCTCGCGCCGCTTACTTGCACCTGAAGCCATGTAAGTGCAATTCATCGGCAGACAGATGTTGGACAACGTACCTTGATGTTGAGGTAAAACTCAATCTTGTAGAGGGTTGACGTGGTGGTAAATGAGGCAACCTCGTACTGGGGAAAGGCTGGCTTGCCCCTCTTGATGATGCCTTCAGAGTCCCTCAGATCCTTGGAGGGAAATATCAAGCCAATGTTGGTCGCGTATCCGGCTTCCGGTAGCTTTGTCTTGACCACTTGGACTTGCTTTGCCAGCTTGTTGACCCTCTTGGTCGGCTCGTCGCCTTCGGGGTTGAACGTGATTTCCTCCTCGATTCCTAGGGTGATCTTGTCGATGGTGACCTTCTTGGCCTTGTACCAAGCGCCCTGGGCCGGGGACACCTTGATGTAGACGGTGATGGGGTCGCTGGGGCCGTAGCTCCAGCGCGGCAGGTTGATGCCGAGGTTGACGAGGTTGTCGCTCGAGACGAGCTTGGCTTCGGGCTTGTTGTACATGCCAAAGGTGGACAGGGTGTCGTATCGTAGAATGGGGAGCGGGAAGTTGTATTTGAACTGGTTCTTGGAGCCCTGCTGCACCGTCACGACCAGCTCATAGTACGTCTCTGCGATCCTACTAGGCAGCTGCAGAGACGCCGGCGGTATTCTTCGGTTAATCTCCTCCCCGCCTCTTCCAAAGGGAATGAAGATGACAAACGGCAGGTCCATGGCGATGATTTCCTCGGCCTCCTTGCCCGTCTGGCATCTGTACAGGAGCACCTCTTTGCCCACCAGGTCGGTCGTCTCTTTGCGGGGGGCGCCTAGATGTCGCTTGGTAAGGCTGTCGGCGTCGGGGTGGATCGTCTCGCGCTTCTGGAGGCTTATCCGGACGAGGGATACGGGAACGGGCATGGAGTAGCCAAGACCCGGCCGGATCTCAACCTTGCCCTCGATCCGTGGCTACAGGCGGTTGGTCATGTGTCAGCTCAGCTTCTTCTCCATTCCCCTGGTGGCACAGGCAATAGTCAAACGTACCAGTGTCGCGGAGATGCCCGGATATCCCACGAGAAAGCTCCTATTTGGCGGGCCCGAGACCCTGACGCTGGCTGGTGTGGAAAAAGCCATGCTATCGCGGCGGTCGCTTGCACTCGAGCGCTGTGGTGGCGCTGTCGTTGCGGTTGTCGCCCTGCGGCGGATGCGCTGCGGATGTCTTGCGAGCCCGCGTCAGCGTCAGCGGCAGAGCTGGCTGCTGCTTCGATTCGGGTCGGTCGAGATCGGCTCGGTTCGCTGCGGTGTGGTGCTCGATCGTCAGGGGAGCGGGCTATCGTTCGTCGAGGCAGGCAGCGGTCGCCCGTCGCTGTTGTTCGCGCGGAGTCGCCGTGAGCGTCTGGCTGGAGTTGTGCGTCTGGATCCCCCGAGGCCTGGGCCGACAGCGGATGGCCAGCAGGCATAGACAGCGGGAGGCTCACGACCACGCTCGAGTACTCGTACTCTGGCAGCACTCGCAGTTGTTTCCGCCGCGCTCAGCACACACGCAAGCCGGGCCGCAGTCACAGTCGCAGACGCAGACGCAGACGCAGACGCAAGATCGAGCAAGGACAAGGACGAGGACAAGGACGAGAGCAGGCACAGGAACAGGAACAGGCGGGTCGGTGCCAAGGTGGGGTTTGAAGCTGGCTGGCAGGCTGCGGCCGGGTGGGTTTCCGTCGTCTCAAGGCGGTTGCAAGGGCTCGAGCCAGCGGGATCGGATCGCTGGGACCGGGTCGCATTCAGTGCAGCAGGTGTAGGTGCAGGTGCAGGTGCAGGCGCAGGGCTCAGCAAACTGAGGGCGTCAGGTCAGGTCAGCATCAGCCTCGGCGCGCCGGCGCTGCAGGTGGACGGAATTGCGCGACAGGGGCGGCGATGGCGAGGCTCGAGGCGAGACTGACAGACAGCCCTCGTCTGGAGGTGAGGTGGTGGTGGTTTAGGTAAGGCGGCCGGAGCAATGGGCGGCGCTGGTCGACAGCTGAGGCCGAGTTGCATTAGCTTCAGTGGAGCAGTTGCAGCGGCTCTTGCGCTGGAGGAAGCGCCTATAAGGCATGTACTGTAGCAGCGGGAGCCGTAGGGCCCGAGACAGGCGAGGTGTGCAGGTGGTGTGGATGGGGACGCGCACCTACTGTACAGCTGGAGGGTCTGCGTCTCTCGGGGACAGGTGTAGGCTCGGGTTGGCAGAACTGGCTGCGGTTCACAGGCCGTGATACATGCGCGGATGGTGGAAGAGGCAGAAGAGGGAAGCTCGAGGTGAGATTCGCGCTCAGCGGGGGTCGTGTGGCGCCGGACCCGGTTGAGATGACGCCGGGCCAGGCCTGCGCCTCTGCAGACAACAGCTCGAGCTTTGCTGACGGAGCTAAATATGCCCAATCAAAGCAGCTCGCAGATGCTGGTGATTGTGGCTGGTTGAAAGGCTAAAGAGAAGTCGAAGCGGAATCACAGACAGGAAAGAGAGGCAGAAGAGAAGCAGGACCATCTAAATCTGTCCGCATGCGGTGGTGACGCTGGAGCTGGCCTTGATATTTATAAGCGGCTGCTTTCCGCGACCGCTGAGGGGAAACAACCTGAAGGTGCTGCCGCTGTGCGACTGTGATGATTCACCTGGCAAAGAAAGAAGAGCAGAGAAGTCAAGAATACGAGCAGAAACTGAGGGAATCAGTCGAAGACAACTGCGGCTTGCGATGCGATGCCGGCATCTCTCACTAGGTATAAGTCTGATTGCGATAGTATAAGGGCATGTACCGCACTTCTACCTCGCCGTCTTAGACATGCAGTTCCAGGAATATCTTAGCCCACAGCCCTGCTGCTGGCGCCATTGTTGAGGCTCCATCTGGGCCATGGATGCGGCCGAGTCGCACCAAGTACCCCGCGATTGGCTCTGGATTCAGCCTGTTGGTGCTGCCGTAGGGCAGACGGAGCATGACGATCGTCGAGATGCTCAAGGGCTGCGCTTGATGTCGACCCAGATGATCTTGACTGCTGAATGAGAATGTATAATATTACACAGATGGTGATGCTTCATATGCCATTTTATCGCCAAATGCATCAGACCCCGTCCTTGGTGCTTCCACGCGCTTCGCACATGTCCGGCTTATTCGCAGCACACCAAATCGACCTGTAATAATCCCATCATCACCCGTGCCTGTCACTCGTGGCCCCCATCCGGCTGCATCGCCGTTCTTGCATCCCGTCCCCTTGCGCCTGTCTGACCACGACGACAGGGGAAAATCACAAGGCGTTTTCCAAAGCAGCTCCATGGTGGGAGCAGCACAACCAGCTCGGGACTGGGTGTCTTGATAAGGGGTCAAATCGTCCCAAAGAAACGACGTCTAATGATTGATCACGCAAAAAGGCGGCAGCTCAACTTAACCCTATTCAACCGCTGAAGAACTGTGGCTTGGACATCAGAGCTGCTCGTATCCAACGCTACATATGTAAATTGTTTACAAAATCACTGGCAGGGGTCCCCAGCTGTGCCGCTCCAGCGGCTCAAGTCAGAGATTCTACATACAGCCGCAGTCAGCCTCGTTCCATCAAGACACAGTAATAAGGCGCCAGATCCCCGTCACCGCTGATTCTTCACTGCCATTTCCATTCTTCCCCTTTCTTCCTCTTCCCTCTGACAAGCCGCAACAGGCGAGCTGCGGGCCACACATCACATTCGCACAATGTAACCCTTCCACCGAATTCCGTGGTGGAGTGACATCGACAATCGACAGGGCCCGCTCCATGCCCAATGAGGCTTAGCCCGAGTTGAGCTCCAACATCACGTCTGAAGCTTCCGTTATCGATCCAACCTTTGGATCAAGTTCACCCAGACAAACAACAGCTCAGGCTTCGCACATAGAGACAAACAGATTCTCGCCCTGGGCAGCACAACTCACACAATGTCTGTCACGCTCCACACGACCCTGGGCGACATCAAGATCGAAGTCTTTTGCGAGAGCGTCCCCAAGACAGCCGAGGTTCGTCCATTCTACCCAGACTCAATATAAACACCTTCTGACACGCTCAGCAGAACTTCCTCGCCCTCTGCGCCTCCGGCTACTACGACCAGTCGCCCTTCCACCGCCTCATCCCCAAGTTTATGGTGCAGACGGGAGCGCCCGCCAATCCGACGGCCGAGAACCCAAAGGGCGGCCAGTCCATATGGGGCGCCCCTTTCGAGGACGAGATCCGACCCGCCCTGAGGCACAGCGGCAGGGGCATCGTGTCCATGGCCAACAAAGGGCCCGGCACCAACGGCTCGCAGTTCTTCATCACCTTTGACAAGGCGCCCCATCTCGACGGCCTCAACACCGTCTTTGGCAAGGTCATTGGCGACGAGGGGCTGGTGACGCTCGCCAAGATGGAGGCCGTCGAGGTGGACAAGAAGAGCCGTCCCAAGGAGCCTTTTCGCATTGAAAGGGTGACTATTCACGCGAATCCGCTTGCTGGGTAGTCTCTCGAGAAAGGACGAGTACGAAAGCATACCAGGGTTGCACAAGGAGTTTGCTGCCAGGCCCTCAAGTACAGCTCTACAGATACCGGCGTCCCTTGCGTGGACGGCACTTGTGTCAGCTGTGCGACTCGGCGGGATCAAGACAGGTGGCCATCCACGATTGTGGCTTAATCTGGGCCTCCGAGTTTGTGAGGGCGAGCCGCAACCTTACCGCGATGACTGATGACTGCTGAAGAATTGAGAAAGCTCTACAGCATAGACTTGACGGCAAACGGTCGCTGTGGTCTCAAGCAAGTCAGGCGCCGCAGTGGCATCATTGGATATCTCGAAGCTTGGTGCCGAAAAAACGGATACCTCTAGTTTCTGAGCCGTCGAAATCCTGATCCATTCAACTGGCGTGAGGCTGTGACCAAAGTCCGTGGATGGGACCTATATATGATGGCGGCTCAATATTCCCTCCCAAGGAGAATGGTACCTGTCGCATTCAGAGAGGAGATGCGTGTGGCAATGTTGTAGGTTGTACATGTTGCCTGAGATAGGCTGTATGATGACTAGCCGGAGATGCTGGGTCTCTCTGGAGACTAATAGCAAACCAATGAGAAAGATTACAGGTCGTGACTGGCTCTGAAGCAATTGCGTTAATTCCCTGTTTCTAATCCCTGTTTCCTGCGTCCCTGCTTCAACTCGGCAACAAAGGGGGTCATGGACGGCTATTTGCATCCGATCGAGTACGTGATGAAGACTCTGTCCAGACAAGTCATAGTCTGTGATGTGCAAAGCTATTGAATCAATATGCCTGTTCTACAACTTTTGCTCATCCTGGCTCTTCATGCCATTCAGAGCCTTCGTACTCAGGTCTTGCTCTCAAGTAAATCGGACGAGCTTGAACTTGGCTTCTTGTTCTTCACCTTCATCAAGCGTTGGTGGGTAACTCAGCTATCCATCCGCTGACACCCTGACGTCGCGGTCAGTGGCTGCTTGCAGCACAAGATTTTCTCGTCCACCAATGCAATTTCCCGATTCTGGCCGTCCTCTTGCCGCCTTCTGCATGAAGCCGTGGAGGCCTCGTCACCAACAAGCTGTAGTGTTGGTAAGTCATTTCGTACTTTAAAACCCCTGCCATCCCCTCTCACCCAGACCTTCCTTCTCTTCTCCCTTCATTACGCCAAACCTTACAAACATGGCTTGCAACGCAATGTGTCCACCTATATAGAGACACAAGCTCGCCATGGCGCGAGTCTGTCTATAGTCACGCCGACTTCCCTGACATTTGCGTCCCTCATATACTCTTTCCCATACAAATGCTTCGCCATCATCGTCTTGGCTGTCAACACATACAGAAGGTGGCCTGCTCACCAAATCAAGAGCATTTGAGATTTCAACATGGCATCCCGTTACTGCTCTTCACAAGACATTGTCGAACGAATAGAGGATCGACAAAGAACGCAAGAAAAATTGCACGTGGACAATGTGAGTGAGCTACATAGTACATGTGATCTTGATATCTGACCCCTCTATAAAGGCAGTGCTGATAGACGAAGATGGCAGACATTAGCTCGGGATCACCTAAGCCGTTTTTTTACGAAGAAACTCAACGCCATTTCTCTGATGGGCTTATTGCCTTGACGATGGGTTTTAGTTGCAGTGCTCTCCAGGGAAAAGTCCCTATACAACTCCCCTGGAGAGACATTGACGAACCCAAGGGATGAGTGCGACTCATCCACACACCGACTCATGAGCATCCGAGCTCGAGGGATAGTCTCATCCAAACGATACTGGAATTACAGGGACGAAGAATGACTCAAAGTCCGGCCTTCATCACGAAGTGTACAACTCCAGTTTCGTAGCCGAATTTGTCAATCTGACACCCCTCAACGAGGACGTCGGTCCCAAACTCTCGAACGCCACGACACAGACCAAACTCAACTTTGCCCTTGTCTTTGACCGAGCTTGGTTTGACAAGCTGAATAGTGGATGGAACATGGAGGAGTTGTGGGACGACTACGACTCGACGCACAACTACCTCATGGATTTTCTGACGAATATTGCCTTTTGCAATCACCGCCTGTGGTTGATCGACATCAAGGTGGATTTAGACGACGTCAACGTGCAACCCTCTATGCTCAGCAAGACCTTTATTTACAGAAGCTTCAAGTAAAGTACCTGTGTGTGGAGGACAAGAACCAAATCTTCTCATTTAACCCCTGGACCCCAGTGGGATAGACGGCCCTCGACTACAAGGCCGCTCTTGCAGAGATCATCCCCTGGCAGTACAAAGGGCAGCTGGACAAAGTTGGTATGCTCATCATGGACAATAATGCATTAGACGCCCCTATCAAAATGGATCAATAGGTTATGCGGATTAGTTGGGTGAGAGGGGGGCTAGGATATCACAAGGGATTGTAGTTGCTATACGGAGGAAGCTCTCAAAAGAAATGTCCTCGCGTCGCTAACTATTCTGGGCCTAATAGTTAGCGACGCGAGGACATTTCTTTTGAGAGTTTCCTCCGTATAGCAACTAATATGCAGGTCCTTAATATATGCAGAAGGTGACAAGAGCTTACTCTAGACCTATGTATTCATGTAACACTTACTCCTGGGTCACTTATTTACACAGTGTATTATAACTCCAAACTCACCCATGGGAAGCAAAAAGCTTATAGTGCTTGCAAAACCTACTGATACGGAATCACCTCACGTTCGGGGGGTACGACGATTGACTGCTGCTCTTGAAAAGCAGTCGCCAAACATTGAGCGTCTACTGAGAAAATGCCACGCAAAGCATGGAGATGCGTCCTACAGCCCCTTGAACGAACAAGCAAACTTGGGAGACGTCATAAAGCCGCCGACCCGTCATCGTGCAGTTTTGCAACGCATGTCAGAGGTCAAGTTGATGCGATCACAGAAAATGGTTCTGGTCCTGTCACTCTGCGGAGGTGGATCCGGATCCGTGGCTCTCGAATTCAACCCAAACTCGCGATTTCGAGCTAAACGCTACGCCTGGTGCCCAGGTCAGGATGACATAATCAGCCTCATACCAACAGCCCGAATACACCAACCATCCATCTACTGCCATCTACTACCATCTAGACGCCTCCTATCGTCAATCAACGCGCATCCTCACAGATCCATCACCAGCACGGTCCTGACATCACAAAGATAGTAAGCACAAAAGCCCGAAAGAGCCTACGGAATGACACTTCATCCGGCAGAGGGGGTATCAGAAGCGATGGTCCCCCCTTTGCATGTGCAAATACCCGGCCCAGTATTGCGCCTGCTTCTTATAATACATAGCATAGTGGAGTAAAGAACAGCGAACCCGGCATCATCATGTTGCGTCCTCGCAATGCACTGTCCCTTCAAAAAGCCAGACAGTCTCTCATCTTGCAGCAGCAGTATCAGCAGCAGCAGTATCAGCAGCAGAGATCGAGCAATACCTGGTGAATGATACGGCGACAAAAGGAGCAGGGCGAAACTTGCATGATGAAGAAGAATAACTGGACTACGCGAACCTTACTACCCTCTACCTGCTATAGGAGGAGGATGGCATAGTACAGTAAGCTCGCGTTTGAGGACAGCGACGCCGGTCAGAAACACCATCGCCGCAGGCCCTGGCTCAGACGCAACCCGCCGGTAGAAAAAACACAGCATCGCATTCAGCGTAACAACGGAATCAGGAAATAGACAAAACAAGCAGAAGCTGTGTGGCAACAGTAGTTTATGATATACCTTCTAGTCACCTTCTGCCACCTTCTTAGACAAACAAAAAATCACAAATCCCACACAGAGCCCCAGACTCGTTGTATGCAAAAAAAAGGAAAAAAGGAAATTCCCCATCTTCCTCCGGTGTCGCCTACCTGTTCAAAGCTCTCAGTCCTCAAATCATACTCGCCCCCCATTCAAACACCTGCGGCTCCCTCGTCGTGTACCACCACCTCATCGCCCTCGGCGTATCCTCAAACTCCACAAACAAAACATCCTCCCAACCTCTCCTCTCAAGCCTCTCCAGCGCCTCCTTCACACCACCACCACCTACCGTAACGCCATCCCCATGTTCAACCTTGAACTTACCCTCTTTCTGCTCCACGCGCATAAATATAGCCTTCTGGTCATCCGTAAGAAAGGGGAACAAGGCTTCCGCATCAGCTGAGAGACCGCTGACTATATCATCTCGCAGATTAGCCCATTCACGAGAGGATATGCTACACCTCCCTGCATCCTGTAAAGGTGAGTTTAGGCGAAGGGGTGCAACGGCGGGTATATTGGGAAGAGTGGGAGTTGTTGTCTCGGGGGCTGGAGATTTGGGTGTGCGGAAGATGCTTCGAAACGTGGAGAGGTACCGCTCTTTTCTGCTGTAGACGTAGCTCCCTTCGAGCTTCTGAAGTGTAACGTTGCGGTGGTGCTGAATTTTTGCTGCTTCGGAAGTAAGAGCAGGAGCAGCAGCGGAAGAAAAAGGAGTGCCGAATAGGGGTGATGGAGGAGGAGGCCGAGCAGGAACAGCACGACTCTCACCAACACCCTCAAGTACATGCTGTCGTGTAGACTCGAGGTTGAGCGGTGCAGGCCCTAACTGCTGCTTCTTCTGTTCAGAACCAACCTTTATTGTTGAGGACGACCTCTCTTGCGTGCTGCCGTCATCGGCTCTTGTCAGGAAAAGGAGACGGGGAATGAGATACATGAGTCTATTCGACGACGTAGCCGACACCCCTTCCGAACTGAGAGCATCTGTTCTGTTTGTATCAACTGAAGACGTCGAAGAAGAAGCCGAAGAAAACGACCACCGGCTCTTCATACCTCGATCTTCCTCATCATCGGCATCGCTATCAACGTCATCGTAAAACGTCCCGTTGGCACCAGCCAAAAACTTCAACCTACCGCCCTCATCCTCGCCACATCCCCCCTCAAAATCAGAAAAGTAACGAGAAGATGGATTAGAAGAAGAGCTCGCATGATCGTGGTCGTCGAGCCCAAACGCCTGCCGCCACATGAGCCTATCCCGGAACTCGATCCGGAACTCCTCGTATTCCCACCAACTGCTCTCTCCCCTTTGGATCTTTAGCGGAAAGCATATCCTCAGCGCGGGCTTCTTCTTCTCCTTTTCTTTCTTCAAGGGAGGAGGAGGAGGAGGGGCGGGAGACCGGAGTCTTGGAATAGGTGCAGACGGAGAGGAGGATGGGGACAGGAAGGGGAGGATCGTGGCAAAGTTTCCGAGAGGCATCTTGATGGCTTTTTGCGATGCAGTTTGTTGTGGGATTTGGGCAAGGGGTGAGAAGGATGTGGAGGTTGGTGTTTAATAAAGCTGTACGGGGGAGCATGGTGAGAAGGATATGCGTTGGTGGTGAAGCGGATCACCTTTTGAGTAGGGGAATGGGCGTTATGGACAAAGGTTCGCTGAATGGCTTCAACACTGTTGTCAATTCGCGTGTGAACACCATTGTTGTATGCGTCTATAGCTCTATTCAAGAGATTCAGTCAATCACATACAAGTTCAAGCAAACTGTTCAGTCGAGAGCACACTTCTACGAACATCAGGGACACACAAAGCAAAAGATAAGAAAGACTATTCCTCTCTTAGACCGTCCTCTGAGTTATGAAAAATAAAACCCTGACAACTATCTAATGGATTTTCAAACTAGATTTGAGGGGTATGTACGTTAATGTACTGTGAATGCCGTCGCCGGTGACAGCTAAAAGGGGGGAGAAACCCCCGAATCAAACCCAAAAACGCCTTCCGTTCGCCCCTTTCCACCCTCTCCTCGCTCCAACTTCACAAGGTAGGGGTAATAAGTGCTTTTGTAGCAAAAGTCGAGTATTCTTGCGTACTCTGGTATTTTTGTTGCGCGATGTGTGATGAAGGGGTATTTGAGTTGGTGTAGTCATTGTTCAACGCTTTGACCTTTCCGCGTTGTTCGGCTACCTTTTCGCTTTGGTAACGCTGTTCATTCGGCATGCCTCTGTAAACGAGTTAGCCTCCTTTTTCTTTTAAGGAACATATCGAGAACAGAAATTGATGAATTGGAGGCCAGGAAACGGGGACCAACCTCTCCTATTATCGATGCTCAGAAGGTTGAGCAGAGCGCTGGTTTTCTACGCCTGGTATAAGAACCTTGGCCGAAATGACGCCACTCCAGGTGATGGAAGCAAAAAGATTGAAGGCAGGGCGCCAGCCATCTGTTCTATGCTCTCGACTCCCATTACGGTGCTCAACCTATTCGTCGTCTCTTCGCGCCATGATCGGGGCTGTCGTTTAGTCTGAATCCATCTCGGTGAATCTCTTCGGTTCCCGTAGGACTGGGACTGTGATGGGGGATTCCTTGGCCATTGGGCAGTCCGCCATTGACGCCGCTGTTGACGGCCCCGTTGAGCCCGTTGTTGAGGGCCTCCGAGTCGAGGTTAAAGTTGAAATCGGTCCCGTCGGCAAAGTGAGCGTCGTTGAGGAAAGCGCTGCTGTCGAAGAATTGATCGAGATCGACGTTCGGAGGGTCAAAGTAGGCTTCGTTGCCGTCGTCCAGGCCGGGGATGTGGCCAGACGGGCTCAGCGGCCCCAGAATCCCGCTCAGCTCGTGAATCTTGGCATCCTGCTCGCTCTGCAGCCGCTTCAGCTGCTCGAGCTCGCTCTGGTTCGAACTGATGTGTTGCAGAGAGGGCACAGGCATCGTGGGTGATCGCATGATCGGCGAGAGTGATGGCGGCGCGGTCGCGCTCTCCTGAGCGGGGGACGGAATGGCCGAGGACGCGGCTGTAGAGGGTAGATGAGAGACGGGGTCGGATACAGCAGGCGTGGCTGGCATCGGCGGCGACGTCGTCTGTGCCGCAATGAGGTTGACGAGCGTGCTTCTCTGGTCGTTGCTCAACGCGTTGGGGGCGTTGTTGACGATCTCGGCTGCTTCCGGCAGATCGAGGCCGGCGGAGCTGCTTGCGTTGTGGTCGTTGATAATCTTCATCATCCGCTCGTGCGGGTTCGCCTCGAGTTCCTGCCTCAGGGTCGTGTCCGACGGAGACGTGTCGAGAAGCTCCGTGACGTGCCCCATCTCCGGGTGGGCGCCAACGGGGTGGTAGACGGAGCTGCTGCTCGACGGCGTCCGGGTGGGCGGGGCCATGTGGCCGACCTGGGGAATCGGCGGAAGCAGCTTCTGGGATTTCCTGGCGCCGGCGTCGCCTTGAGCCTGGAAGAAGTCGCCCAGGTCCACGACGCTGCCCTGGTGCTGCGGCTGCTGATTCTGATTCGCCATCAGGCTGGAGATGATGTCCGTGACGTTCTGCGAAGCCCCCTGGTCCTCGAGCGTCTTCCTGAAGACGTTGGCCAGGAAGTTGAGAATCGCATTGATCGAGTTCTGGTGTCGGTCGTGCTGGCTCTGAAACATGAGGGCCTGATTGTACAAATCGTTGTTGTTCCGCTGCAGGCGATTGATGGCGCCGAGAATCAGCTTCTGCTGCTCTCGCACCTTTTGCAGCTCCTCCTTGATCAGGGCCATCTCTTTCTTGGGCAGAGGCGACGGCTCCGCTCCTGCGACGGCGGGCAGCGGGCGGCCCGCCGCGTTGGTCACCGGCGCTCCCTGGTGGCTTGCAATCTCCTCGTGGGCGCCGTCCTCCTCGCTGTCGCCGTCGCCGTCCTGGCCCTTGTTCCCCTTTTTGGACTTGCCGCCGCTCTTGGGCTTGTTGATGAGCCACAGGAGGTTCGGGTGTCCTCGCCGAAAGTACGGATTCGAGTACTCGCTCGGGCTCTTGTTCTTGCGCTCGCTCGCGCGCATCGAGTTGTCAGAGAGCCCCACGCACTTGTGGAAGCCGTACATGTTGAGTTGCCGGACAAAGGACGCGTAGTTGTTGTGCTTGAAGAGTTCTGGGATTAGCGTTTTGGCAAATTCGTCTTCGTCCAGCACGATGAATGAGTCGCCCTTTTCCGACCACCGAATCAAGTCTTCATTCTTTCGCTCCTCCAGGAAGCTATGGTCATGGTCAGTAGGACAATCGATATGACGGGTAGTCGACAAACTTGCCTGCTTAGCTTCTGCACAAAGGGGGGTATTTGTTTTCTCTTGGCCTGAGCTTCCCTCTTTGCCTTTTGGGCCATCTCCTCCAACACCTCAATGTTGTCTTGTCCCGCGCTGTCCGCCGCGTTCTGCGGGACGAGGAGGCCGTCATCCCCGAAGCCAGACCACCGGTCCGAGGAGGCATCGTAGGCTGCTCTGAGATTCGTGGGAACCAGGGCGCGGTTCATCTGTCGGCGGGCGAGGGAAGTCGACGGCGTGCTGACGGCGGGAGGGAACGGCGGCGGCGCCTGCGCGAGCCCGTAGGGATTCTCGTGCACAGCGGCAGCAGCACCGAAGTAGTCGGTGGCATCGGGAACGCCGCCAATGCCGCCCCACGGCATCGCAGGATTCGCAACGGCGACGGGCTCGGCTTCGTACGGTTGCTGCATGTTGCGCTGGATGGGCACGATGGGTGACGTCCCGGGGGCAGCTCGCTTCCGGGAGTTTGGGGCGGACATGGAGGGAGGTTATATACGACCGCGAGCTGATTGTGTTATTCGGTTTTGGGAATGTGGTGTGCGTGCTGCGAGGCGCGCGAAGGGAGATGATGCCCCGTCAAAGAGCGGAAGCAGCTCCGGCCGCGGTATTGGGAGTCGGAGGGGGGGGTGTGTGGATGATGCCTTAGCGCAGCGCCGCGGCCCAAGGGCAGGATGGGCGAGCCTGCAGTTGTCGAGAGGTTGTCGGCCGATATGCTGCGGTCCAGAGACAGCAGACAAGCAGATAGCGGACAGGGTTTGACAGGGAGCAGCAGGAGGGCGCGCAGGGCCGTTGGCGCCTGGGACGTGAGGTGTCGAGGGAGTGAGGTCCGGCAGCGGGTGGGCCGATGGGATCGAGATCGAGACGGAACAACCCCGTGCTTCTGGCAGAGCGTCGACCGAAGAGGAGCAGCAGCAGCAGCAGCAGCAGCAGCGAGCACGAACAGGTGGATCGCCCGGGCACGCTGGGGAGCCAAACCGCCCAGCAGTGAGGTGCTAGGACTGGGACTTGGGGGACTTCGACACCGGCAGACGGATAGTCTAGCACGCGGAAAGGTGTGATGGAGTTCGCGCCGCGACAGGAGCAATTCGTCCGAAGATGTGGCTGGTCTGGCAGCGAGGCGGGCTGGGCGGCAACCCGAGCGCTGGGGATGAAAATCTGCGGCGCGACCTGGGCCTGGTTAGGTTTCAGCCGGAGCTGCAGTTGTGCGTATCGACAGCGGCCGGTGGGGACTGGGTTGTTCGGTCGTTGCTCGGATCCGCGCTGGTGATTCGTCAATCCGGGGCGCCGCGAGGATGAAGCTTAGGCGAGCTCAGAGTCTGCAGGAATGGCCTGATCTTTGCTCGCGCGGGCGATGGTTCGCAAAGTCGTTGACGGAAGGTTGACGATTGCGAAAATGCTTTTGCTGCTAGTACGAGGTATCGTGTCGAAAATGCTAAGCCCGAGTCAGCAGCCTATTCTGCATCAAATGTCATCCATCGCTATCAGCCCCCTGGCGGGCCAATCAGCGCGCCGCGTCATAGCGTGTGCGGTCAGCCTAGGCGGGCGGCACGTGACGATAAGCCGGCGCCGTTTGCCCGCCCAACGCGCCAACTTGAAGTTGACGGAGCTTCAGTCCTTGTGCTAAACAAAGAAGCACCTCACTCAGCCCAAAGAACAAAGAATATGTACAGTACAGCTCCAGATGCCAGTCCAGAACATCGACAACGGCGAAGCAGCCGTCACGTCATAACCGTTGCAGGATCTGCTCCCCCCTCCTCCTGATCTGAAATCCTCCACATGAGCATCTGAACTGTCAAAACTCATGGTCTACGAACTAAGGGACTGACTAATGCAAAGTCAATCTCTGGGATGCACCAACAGCCTCAACAGCTCTCCGCGAGCTCCCCTTCTTGGCGATGCAGAATCTGCCTTTACTCGCCCATTACTCAACGACTCGACCGTCATCACAGCCCCTTTGAGACCCCCCAAGCACCCCCAGAGATGGCGACACTCAGCGGACGGAGGGCGACTTAGTCAAAAAATCAGAACTTACATGACATTGCATGCAGCAGAGCCCACACCCACCGACCAGAACCCTTGCCGGACTTGCCCAGTCAGGAGCCGCGACAGCTTCTAGAGCGTCCCACCGAGAGAATTATAACAGCTCTCGGCTGTGGATCGAGATTTTAGGCACCTTTCCCTAAAAAATTTTCGCGCTAACGCACTACTATTAGTGCACATACCTTATCTACTGTAAAAGCTTAATAATTGCCTATTAAAGGCAAAACCTTTATATATTTTCCTTAAAATAGCGCTACTAGGCTGCTAAAATAGTAATAATATAGCTAGATTATAACCTATAATATTAATAATAGCCCCTTAAAGCTGCTTTAGCACTATTAGTAACTTTATAAAGTTGCTAGCAGCCTTATCCCCCTTTAACCTGCAGTAAGGCAAGTAGTAAAGGGTGCTTAATACCTAGCCGCCTTTATAAATTAACCTACTAAAAGGCGCTATAATAATTAAAAATACTGCTTAAGCTTTTACACCTTAGCTTAATAATATAATAAGGCAAGCCTTTATTAAAAAGGAAGTGTTTACTTAGCTTAAAAATATATTAAATGCCTTTACTGCCTTTTTTTAAGGCATTTAGAAAATAGAATAGTATACTAAAGCCTAAGCGCTAGTTTTTATAATTATTAAATACTTATTTACTAAGGCCTTTATAAATAGCACTTAGCTATTATTATAAGGCATATACTTAATGCCTTTAGTATTTATTTTACTGCCTTTTACCTTTATATTAAGTATATTAATAATTAATAGCTAGTATAAAATTACCTTTATAAAAGTTATAGCTAAGCCTGCTATAGCCTTTATAATATATACTAATACTTATGCCTTTAGTATATCTTTTACTTTCTTATAAAAAAAGGAGAATAACTAGATCCTTATTATACTTATAAATAAGGCCTAAAATACTGCCTAATAATAAAAGCCCTTTTAGCTTTACTAAAAGCTTTATAAGGCCCTTAGCCTAACCCTTAAAGATATCTTTAAAATTACTAGTACTAAGACTAAATATACTATTTAACTAGCTACTAAAACTATATATAATGCCTTTACTACCTTTAAGGCTACTATTATTATTATAAGACTTTATAAGACTATATTAATAACCCTTTTTAAAAAATAGTTTACCTATACTATCCTAAAGGTTTTAACTAGCTTTATAGCCTAAGATAGGACTTTTATTTAAACTGCCCCTCTTATTTTTAAAAAGGTAAAGGCCTAGACTAAGAAAATACTAGTTTAATATAAGCCCTTTTATTATAAAGCAGACCTTAACACTAAATAAATTACTTAAGTTATCTCCTTTTATAAACTAGTTTATACCTTTTAGCTATTTAATACTAGCAGCTTTTTATAACTTATTAATAAAAAGCTTAAGATTAGGATTTATAACCTAGGCTGCTAAAAATACTATAATAAAAAATACTATATATAAGTACCTTATTATAACTATTATAGTAACTGCTTTAATAACTATACTTATTTAGTAAGCCTTTATACTATATTAGCATATTATACTAACTGCTATAGCCTTTATAAAGCTAGCTATAATAACTATTTAGTAGCCCTTATCTTTTAAAATAGCTATATAATCCTCCTTTTATAATATTACTTAAAGAATATTTATAAAGCTAAAGGCTACTAATACTTTAAGGCATAAGCTAAGGCTAGACTAGGCTTAGCTAAGGCTAATACTATAGTGCTAAATAACCTAGCCCTTATTATTAATATAACCTTTAAAAGAAAAAAAGGCTATAGTAGTAATTATTATACCTTAGCCCCCTCTTATACCTTATTTAAATTAGGCTAGTTTACTAACTTAATTATAGTTATTAAACTGCTTTTTATAATACTAGAACTTTTATAAACTACTATAAGGCTTACCTAGCTATATAAGACCTTTACAGTTACTTATAACTATAATAAGGCTACTAAATTTAAATAGCAGCTTAATAACTTTAATTTATTTAAGGGATAAACCTTTACTTAGTAATAAGTAAAACCCTTTAATAAAAATAAAGCATTAAGCTGCCTTAAAGGCGCTTAAAAATTAAGCTTAAGGATATATATATTACCTAGTATAATATAGCTAAAAGTTAGCTAGCTATAAATATTATTTTATAAGCCTGCTTTAAATAAAATATAAATATAGTCTTTTTATAAAAACTATTTTACTTTTATCTTATACTAATAGTTAACTACTTAATATATAAATTATATACCTTAATAAATAGCTAGATAGTAATTAATAACTAGCCTTAAGTTATAACTTATATTAAGTAAAGGGGCTGCCTTAAAGCTTAATAAAAATAACTTATTAACTTTTAAAACCTTTTATAGCTTAATATTAATAAGGTAACTTACCTTAACTACTACTAAGAATCTAAGACTAACCTAGTTTTAAAATACTTTATTTACCTTTTACTTATAAATAAATATATAGCTAAAGGGGATACTAATATAAATAATACCCTTTAAGAGCTTAGTATTAGGTTTTAAAATAAAGGATAATGCTTAGCCTAGTAGTTTAAAAATATTAATATAGCTTATATAAGCTAGCTAGGTATAGTTATATAATATAATAGCTATATTATTAACCTAGTTTTTTTAAATATATTATATACTTAAATAAAAGTCTAGCTTAACCTTATCTTAAGCTTAAACTATATTATATAGGTTATAACTATTTTTAATAAGGGGATTAAGCCTTTTAATTATACTTACTACTATATAATAAATAATAAGCTCTTAAAGTTTAAGGCTATAATAAAGGTTTATATAAATAGTATATATAACCTTAGCTAGCTTATTATTAAAATAAATATTAACTAGTAAGTAATATACTTTAATACTGCTTAGTAAAATACTATACAGGCTATAAAATAAATTACTATTAATAAGGGGAGGGATGCCCCTTAATAAACTAAAGAATATTAATAAGGATATATTAAGTATAAGGATATAATTTAAAAGTATAATAAAAAGTTAAAACCCTCCTCTTAAGCTTAAAAAGCCTTTTTTAAAATAGTTTATAATATAAAATACTAGTACTAGCATAATATAATAAAAAACTGCTTAAATAATTATAAGCTATACTATATTATAAGCTAGCACTATAAGTTTATAAGGCTTAAGGCCCTTTTACTATAATAAGGGAATACTATTATTAAGAATATACTAGGTAAAGTAAAGGCCCTTACTAATAGTATTATTTAACACTTTATAGTAGTAGATAATTTAATAAATAACCTTTTAAATAGCTAGGATATATTAAAAGCTAACCTACTACTAGATATTACTTAACTAGCTACTTATAAAAAGGTTATAAAAAATATAATTAAGGTTATTAATATAGCCTTAAATATAAATAAGATAATAATTTAGCTATTTTAAACTTACTAAGAGTAGATTAATAAGCTAGTTACCTAGCTTTTTAACTACTGCCTTTAGCTTAGCTACTACTTTTAAAAATAGTAACTTATAAAAGTAGTTATACTTTTTAAGACTAGTAAAAAGGATTTCTCTAGCTTTTAGTTATAATAACTAATTACTTTTATTTTTATTTTAAGCAAGAGGCTTAAATACCTCTTTACTAAATAAATAACTTAAGCAGTGCTAATAGCAGGACTTATTAGCTTATAATATATAAAAGCCCTTTTTAAAAAAGCAGCTATTAACCTAATAGTATACTTTATATATAATATATAGTAGGCCTTAGTAATAAGGAAAATAATTACCTTAATTATAATAAATATATAAGGCACTTTTAATACCCTCCTTTTATAATACCTTTTACTCTGCCTTTAATAATAAGGATAGCCTTATTAGCTTTTTTAAATAGTATAAAGCTTTTTTAGTAAATATTAAATATAGGTTTAGCTAAAAGAGAAAGTAGCTAAGCTATAAATACTTAAGTATAGTATGCCTTAAGGTTTACTTTAGTTTTTAATATTATATATACTATACTTAGTAAAGCTACTTAACTAAAATATAAAACTTTATTTTAAATATACTAATAATATTACCCTCTATTAGGCTAGTCTTTTTTTAAAGGAAAATATATAGCTAATTATTAAAAATATTATATAAATTTAGGCTTAAGGAATAAAAAATAAGGTCTTATTTACTTTAAAAAAGTATAAAGCCTTATATATTATTAAAGCTTATAAAATAAAAAACCTCTTAATATAAGTAAATAAGGACTTTATTATTTAGCTAGTCTTTATTTACTTTAAAAAAGATAACTTATAACTTCTAGCCTTATACTAGCTTAGCTACTTTTTTAATAAAAGACTTAGCTATTAATAATACTTATAAAAACACTATAGTAAGGCTAAAGCTATAGTATAATACCTTTAATTACTAGCTAATATTAAGTATAGCCCTTTAGTATTAGCTGCTTAAAAAGCAGTAATTATTTATATTTTTTTTATAGCATTATATAATACTAAGGTATAGTATAAAAGGTATAAAAAACCTTTAAGAAACTAAGCCTAGGCTGCCTAATAATAAGTTAGCACTTATATAAAATAGGCTATTAATATAATATAATAAGTATTTAATATAGTAGCTAAAGCTATTTTATTAGTATAGCAGACTATATTAATAATAATATTTAGCTAAAATACTAGCTTCTTAATAACTATAACTGCCTTAAAAAAATAAAGGCTTTGCTTTATATTCTAACTATATATAGTTAATTAATAATACCCCTTTATATAATAAATAAAAATCCTACTTATTTAATAAGGATATAGTACTAAATAATAATTCCTTTCTTAAACTATACTATAAGTAGCAGCCAGGAGGTATATAAATATCCCTAGGCTAATTTTAATAAAATATATATATAAACCTAGCTTAATAATTAACCTTATAAGCAGGCTAAATAAGTAAAAGGCAGCTAAGGCTTTTAAAAAGTAATACCTTATACTATTATATATAAATATAATAGTTTTTATAAATAGCTTTAAAAAAGGCCTATAGCTAAAAGATAAAAATAATATAAAATATAACTATATAGTCTTCCTTAATAAAGAAAATGCCTTAGTTAATATTAAGTTTACTAGTCTTAATACTTAATTAGTTATTTTTAATATAAAGGCAGTAGGCGCTTTATATAGTTTAAAAGCTACTATCTGCTATACTAGTAAGACTTCTTAAAGCATTATTTAGGTCTGCCTTAATAATATAATAGTAATTTAGTATACTAAGGGCAGAGTATTAAATATCTTATAATAGGCTTTTTTATAATTATAGGCCCTAGCTAAAAAATAATTAATCTAATTTAAATAAAGCCTAGGATATATATAGATTTTAAGTAATAAACTTACTAATACTTTAGTAAAAGCAGAGAGTAAGGCCTTACTTAATTTTAAGGCAGTGCTAATGCTTATAAAAATTAAAATAAAATAGCAGTAAGAAGTTAAGGCTATATACTTTAATAAATAGGATAAGCTAAAGAAGCTGTAGTTATTATAATATTATAAATATAAGCTAGTATATAGCCTTTAATGCCTCTTTAAGCTTAAGCTTTACTAGCTACTTTTATACTAATTACTAGCCTTATATATAAGGTATAAGGACTTTAAATAATACTACTTAAAGTTTAATTATAATAATACTAACCTATACTACTTTTATAATATTAATAAAATACTAAAACACCTAGTCTTCTACTTAAAAATACTAAGTTACTTTAAGCTATAGTTATAAATAGGGCTTTACTTTAAATATAAGCTATATATTAATAATAAGAAGTAGGTATATTTATAAGAGCTGCTTTATAATTATAAGGCATTTAAGACCTTTATTAAATAAACTAGCTTTTATATAGTAATCTGCTTATAATAAAGGATAGGCTTAGGCCTAAGGATAAAGGGATATAAGGATAAGGGGATATAAAGATAAAGGGGTAAGGGGATATAAAAATATAAGGGTTTATACTTTATTTATAATTAATATTTAGGATAGGTTTTTTTAAAAGCTTAGTGCTATATTTTCTATCTCTTTTTATATTACTTTCCTTTATTATATACTTATACTAAACTAATAAAACTATTACTAGTACCTTAAATATATTAAGGCTCTTGCCTTATTAATATCTATAGCTAACTAGGATAGTACTTGCCTACCTTAAAGCTAACTATAAGCGCCTTATAGCCTTAAATAAAACTAGAACTATTTTATAAATAAAGTTAAGAAGATATAGTAAAATAAGGATATTCTCCTTACCTAGGCTAGATTTACTAAATAAGTTTAGTTATAAACCCTAGGACTAATATACCTAGGAGATTAGTAATCTCTTATATATACTAGCTGTTAAATTAGCTATATAAGGCCTAGCCTAGCATGCCCTATGCCCCTAGGGAGGCTTAGCGACTTTTACTATATAGAAGCTGCCCTGGCGTTAAATATCACTAACCAACTAATAAAATCAAGATTTTAGGAAAGTGGCATGGGCCTTTGCTGTCTCAGCTGTTGCCACTCGAGCTATGAACTGTTGTGATAGTCTATGAACAATACGAGTAAGCTCCAGCCTCATAGCCTCGGCTACTCTGCCTTGTATAGTAACGTGTCCGGAGTTGCAAAAGGGCTGGCAAAAAGAAATGTCCTCGGTGAGGCTCGAACTCACGACCTTCAGATGTCCCAAACTATCGTTTGGATCATATGTTCATATGAGACTGACGCGCTAGCCAACTGCGCCACGAAGACGTTGTTGAGAGCCATGGCGTCGGTAAGGCAATCTAGATAGTTTTGCTCCGTGTCTTGACGAAGCCAAGTCGTCAATGAGTCGAACATTCGACTTGACCTGTCGGCAATTGACGTCGGTTAGTTGAAATCAGACCAAAGTGAAAATGGCTGCTCCGTGTAAATGACTGAATTGCATGACTGATTTTCGCCTCCCTGATATTGAAAGAAAAGTCAATTGCTCATCCAAATGCAAGGTGATATATGTCCGTCTAAAGCTTCCTTTTACTGTACTCATACAACAAAAAAACAGGGGGAAAGGACCGACTGCGGCCCAGCACGCGATGCTCCGTACGCCACACCATAAATCCATCGTCGACGCAAAACAGTCGTAATTGAGTTTACCGATAGAGTTCAGTTCACTTGGCCCCTCTGCCGGCCAGAGACGCAGCCCGGGCCATCTGGGCGTTCCGGGCCTGGTCCCATGCCCGTCCCGACCCTCCAGCCCGGGCCTCTCGCTCCGCCCGTTTCTCCTCCTTGAGCGTCCGCGACTTCTCCCGCGGATCAATGACGACTAGCTCCTCTTCGGCTTTCCTCCGGTTGCTCAGATCCTTGCCCAGCTTATCTGCTGCGAATGATAGCGCATGTGACATCCAGCCTTCGTCATCACTCTCGTCCTTCTCCTGCTTGTCCCAAGAGGTGCAGCTCTGGCAGTTTGCGATGAAGTGCAGGTCGCACAGCTCTGCTTCATCTTCTTGGGGAGGCTTCTCTGCGTCGCCTGGCTCGTTGTTGTTCGTGGGGGTCTCAATGGCCACCTCCTTGGACGGTGGGGCTTTTTCCAGCTTCGCCTGGAAGGCCTTGAGCATGCGAAGAGATGCTTGCTCCTCACTCGTCGACGTGTTGTTTCCGCCCGGCCGCCTTTTTCTTCCTCGTATAGACGTTTCGGGTATCATGGCCTCTAATGCTGTCTTTTTCTTCTCCTCTTTCACCGGTTCCTCGGAATGAATCGTTCTCCTCATGGAAGCCTTGAGGGCTGCCAGTTCTTCGTTGGCCTTTTCCAACGCGCTCTTCTTCTTGGCCGGCTCGGGCTCGGGTGACGGCTCAGGCGACGCATCTTTGCGCTTCTTGTGTGCTGTCGTATCTTTTTGCGCCTCCTCCCTTTGTCCTGCGCCATTCATCGTGTTAGAAGCTGGTTCCTTTCCCTTGTCGTTACTAGACCGATTATTTTCGCTCGGCCTCTCTGCGTCCTTGGATTTAGGCGCCTTCGTCTTCAAAGTCTGTTCTCGGGGCGCAGGGGCTTCCTCCTCGTCCATGACGAGTCTTGTGTCAAACTTTGGTTTTTTAAACACCGGCACTTCCTCGTCCCCTTCTTCGTCGCCAAAGCTGAGCAGCTGCTTCCCGCCTTTCCTCTTCTTCTTCTTTTCCTTTTCCACCTTTGGCTGTGCTTGAGTCTGCGCCACCCTCGTCCGCTTCTTCATGTCCTCAAACGGGTTGACCAAGATTTCCACGCGTTCGATCTTGATCGGATATAGCGGCCGCTCGGTTGCTTCGTCGACTTCCGACTCGCCAATCTTGGCCAGGTTGTAGATGGTGTCGCCGGCGACTCTGCCAAACATGGTGTTCTTGCCATTAAGCTCCTCGGCCTTGTCCAGCGTAAAGAAGAACTGGCTGCCGTTGGAGTCGGGCCGTCCCTCGTTGGCCATGGCCAAGATGCCGCGCCGGTTGATCCTGAGTCGCGAATGGAACTCGTCCTTGAAGTTGATGCCATTGGGCCCTGCGTTCTGCCCGTGTCTCTGGTCCATGGGCCAGGGATCCAGGTCGCCGGAGAAGGCACCGCCATCGTATATCGACTCGCCGCCATTGCCCGTCCCCGTCGGATCGCCGCCCTGCACGATAAAGTTGGGCACGAGTCGGTGGAAGATGGTGCCGTCGTAGTAGCCGTCGAGGCAGTGCTGCAGAAAGTTGCGGCACGTCAGCGGTGTCTGCTTGGCGAAGAGCTCGACGTGGAGCTCGCCCAGCGTCGTGTGCAGAATCACCGAGCCCGTCGGCTGCGGCTCGAGGTTGTAGATGGACGACATGCCTGGATGTGCGCGGGAAGCGTTGGTGTTGGCAAGGCGCAAGAGCGGCGAGTTGAAGCGCGGGCTGGAGCTTTTGAGGCTTGACGCACGGTATCGCGCCAGGCCCACTGTTATCGATAGCAGGCTTGGTGCAACTCCAGCTTCAAGTTGGTCCTGTCACTCCTTGCAGATCGTTCATTGTGTGCCTTGTTTGCGTCTGGGCTTCAGATGCAGGGACTGATTGGCAATTATTTTGTCTTTCCTCTTTTGAGGCAAGGGAGTTGAATCTACCTTTGTATTGACGTCAGTTTGTACGCCGTTGACCCATCTCTTGCTAGGCTATCTCCTCTGTGCCGCCTCGACTTACATGGACACGGCAGCCCCATCCTCTAAGAAAACTTGGAATCTGCATCTCCGAGGCACAAACCCTGGCCGCCATGGCACCAAAGGATCCATTTCCAGCACATGCGAATCTTTCTTCTCGATGGTCCCTACTTTCACGATCTTGAGCTTGGGGCGTGTGTTAAGCTCGTGCACGGGCGGTTGACATGGCAAAGAACCGATTGGCGGGAGCTTCCACAAGGAACCGCTCTCCTACGAGGCGTTTTAGCCTTGATCCCATACCTTATGTTCGGGCCATCCCGAGGCTGGAGCACCAAGAAACCCAAGCTCCACCATGGAGACAGCAAAGAGGCATCGATCTTGTCGACGTTGATTCTCTATTACTCCTCTCTTCTGCTCACAGTGTTGGAGTCATTGGCCATGACTGAGTGTGTCTCACGTCTCACCAGTCATCGGCCATCACGGCAACAAGCCGGAGAAATCGCCCGCCGAATCGTTGCTCAGCTGCAGTGAAGCTCCAGGGGGGTTGCCATGGCACGTCAGCAGCCCAGCCCCCCTAATTTGTCGGAACAATGGCCAGCTGCAGCGCCAATCCCTGTGCCGATGCAAGCTGCTGCGTCACGTCACATCGTCACGGCATCTCCTCCCAATTCCTGTTTTTTTCCTCTGTTTTCTTTGTTCAACTTTCCCAGTTCCAGCAGTCCTGAAGTCGGGCTGAGCTGGCCATCTCTGGAGCATTGTCTCGTTTCCTGCTGTCTCTATCTTGTGGTTTCACTGCTTCTGTTACGCGCATTCATCTGCCCCCAATCGCCGTCCTCTTCATTGTGAATACCAGACTGATACCTCAGATCAACCAAAATGAATCCCCTAAAGCTTTTCGAGGAGCACAAGGCTGCCGTCGCCAAGATCCAGCAGCAGGTCAAGCACTTTTACGACAACAAGAAGCCCTTCCGCGTCTACCATGGCTCCACGAGCTCGACGCGTCCGCTGTCCTTCAAAGCAGACGCCATCGTCGACACGAGCAGCATGGACCGCATCTTCCCCGTCAACCTGGAGACCATGACCGTCGAGGCCGAGCCCAAGGTGCCCATGGACGCCCTGGTTGCCCACACCCTCAAGCACGGCGTCGTGCCCAAGATTGTCATGGAGTTCAAGGGCATCACCGTCGGCGGCGGCTTCTCTGGCTTTTCCGGCGAGAGCAGCATGTACCGCTACGGCCTCTTCAACAACACCGTATCCGAGATTCAGATTGTGCTGGGCGACGGCACGCTGGAAACGGCCAATCGCGAGAACAACGCCGATCTGCTGGAGCATGCTGCCGGCAGCTTGGGGACATTTGGCATCGTCACTCTGCTCACGATTGAGCTGATCCCGGCGACGCCCTTTGTCAGGCTGGACATTCAACTGGTGGACGACGTCGGCAAAGCGCACGACATGTTCGAGGAGGCCACCAAGGACGAGTCGATTCACTTCATCGACGGCGTCTACTTCCGCAGGGGCGTCATCGTGGTCATGTTTGGCCGCTTCATCCCCACTCTGCCCAACGGCAAGGCTCCTCTCAAGAAGATGGAGGTTCACTGGTTCGCCGACACCATCGAGGCCGCCATCAAGAAGCAGCCGACGCGCGACAAGCCCACGGACCTCTACATGTACACGCCCGACTACCTCTTCCGCTACGACCACGGCGCCTTCTGGGGCGGCAAGCTGGCCTTTAAGCACTTTCATGTGCCCGAGAATGCCATCACCCGCCGCCTGGCCGATCCGTTTCTCGACAGCCGCACGTGCTACCATGCACTGCACAAGACGGGCCTCGCTAACGAGTACGTCGTGCAAGACTTTGGCATCCCGGCCAGCACCGTCAAGGAGTTCATCAGCTTCGTCAACGACACCTTGCCGGAGCTGCAGATCTTCCTGGCTCCTTGCAAGTCTCCAAGGGAGATTGGCCTGACGTCTCGCTTCAACCCGCGTGTCCACGAGGTCTCGGACCAGCGCATCTTTGCGGTTGGCGTCTACGGCCGCGGACCCCGCGACCCCAAGGCCTTTTACGAGCTCAACCGCAAGCTGGAGCTGCGAAGCGCCGAGCTCATGGGCGCCAAGCTCCTGTACGCCCGCACGTACTACACCGAGGACGAGTTCTGGCTCATCTACAACAAGGAGGTCTACGACGCGATGCGCAAGAAGTACAAGGCGGAGACGCTGCCTTCCGTCTATGACAAGCTCAAGGCCGACATGGAGACGGGCGCCGGCAAGAGGAGGCCGGTGCGTGGCATTCTCGAGACGATGTGGGACAAGGCCATTGGCAACAAGCACTACATTCCGGTGAAGAAGTGAGGCCTTGGCGAGATTATTTCATGGGCGATTCCTTGATTGTGTCCATGTGAGCTGTGAGGGGACGATTGATGCCTGACATGTTGGATATGTCGACCTTAACATGTACCTGATTGCAGCGCTTTGTCAGCCTGAGTATTGATACCCCTGACTTACTTTCTTTGCTTCTTTATCCAGGGAAGCGTGTGTTAGTTCATATTACCTTCTTCGTGGATGCTGCCCGTTTCAATGATACCAAAGACTGTACTTGTCTATTGCATTCCATGAAATATATCCTTTTATCTACTGTATCTTTCTATTGCCCCTTTTCGGTACATTATGCTGGTGACCTTTCCCGTGATATCAGGCAGGCCACCGTCTTGTCGACGTTGTGGCATCTACAATCTCTTTGTGACATCGAATGTGAATCAAGATTCTTTCCGAATTCAGACAAACATGAATAGCTGCAGTACAGATACCTACAACGACATGTTTCTCACCTTATCTGCAACTGACATGTACATCATCTACCAAACTTCTGTCGTGGTACGAACCCGGTCAACTCAGCTGTCCTGTATTAATGTGACGCTAGTAATATCTCATGCAAAGATGCCGTTACACGACGTCCTCATGTATCGATGATGTAACTTGGCCGTTCTAGTGCAGTCCCAATGGAGGGAGTGTCAGCTTCCAGTGTGTGAGTTGTTCAGCTGCTGTTTGCGTTATGAGAGGGCAACAGACGAGGCTGCCAGGAATTCACAATCCAACCCAGATGTAGTTCATGAGGCTCTCGCTCGAGAGAAGTTTTCGGTCAATCCCCTGCTGAGCAAGGAAAGGACTGTGCTCGCGTAGTCAACGAAGAAGATGGAGATGCTACACAGATTACTGGGTGCCTCTGTCATGATTATTCGTATAAGGACCCAAATTTACATGATAGGTAGTCGTCAAAAGATACATTCATAGCTTCGAAATCGGCATGATTTACAAGTGCTTGAGCAGTGCTCGATTCAGAGCCACGCGCCATATTGAGCTACCTGAAACCAAGGTCGTGAAATGGGCATCAGATTCAAACTGGCAATTTCCTTGATGAGACGGGCATCACAGGCATCCTGAGCACTTTGTATGGCAAAAGTAGAAAGTGCTCGCGTGCTTTACACATGGCGGTATCCAAGGCTGCTGGATTTGCATACCCAGCCTTTGCCCGACATCTTCATCTTTTTACAGACGAGGCGCATATACGTGTAAGTTGACCGAGTTGATCAGAAGTCGAATCTGCTATTATCAAGCGGGTGCCCAGAGGGATCGAGGCAGGTTGTGGACATCGGAGCGTGGCGCTGTGTAAGTCATCTTGTTCAGGTAGGTCTTGGATATCTCCCGTCGGCTTAAATCAGCAGCCGCACAGCTTCTCACGAATATCAGCAGAATTGAGGTTGGCTGACTCCAGGAGAAAACAATGATCCACAGCCAGTTTTACCAAGAGGATGCCACATTGCATTTGCATGTTAGACTAGTGATATTCACAGCCATTCTTGTTGATTGTCATGATGTCTGTATAATATGATTTTGCCTTTCCACTTTACAGGGTAGAAATTCTCATCAGCCAAGTGACGTCTCTGCTCAGCATGTCATGTTCCGGAGCCTTTAGCGTTCTTCTCGTGCCATTTTTACCCGTAGCATACTTTAAGTTTTCGCTGACGGGTTCTTCCACTCGAACGTGGAAATAACGTGATGTGTGGCTTTGACGGGGAAGATGACAGGTCGGGGAAGTTGCCGTCGGTTATACGGTTACGTGTAAGCACTTGCGGAATAGGTTGGATGTCACTGCTGGTCAGAGTCAGAAGTTTGAATGAACTCCAAAAGAAGTCTTGGGAAGAAGACGGGAAGACATGGAAAAGGCGGGCAGAGGTTGTTCTAGAGGTGTTGTAGACGATATGCACCAGTACCTTGATAGATGATCTGCCCAGAGTCTGGATCTCAAGTGGCAGCCACCCCCGCATGTCTTTCATAAGGAACAAGGTGCAATGAAACATTAGATATATTTTGTATTACTCAACGTGAAGCCTCCATCTGTCCCTCTGCCTTCTAATCAACAAATTCCTACGAAAAGACAAGGCAGATCTCAGCTCGACGCACTGCTACAATGAATCTCTGCAGTAAGTCAGCAGGCTTGACAGGCAATTCGGCGTTTAGTACCGAAAGTTTAGTACCGAAAAGTCGTCCATCCGCGAGGTCAAACCCCGGATCGCTGCACAAACTACCGAATAGCCGAGGCCAGTGGACCGAACTCGCTCTGAGATGGGTAGTTCCGCGTTGCGAAGTCAGCGGGACATTTCGTCTGCTCATAGCCTTTCTTACAAAGTACAGATACTAAATATGCCCTTTGTTCTTGTTTTCACGAGAATGAAATATAACCAGGGCTTACCATGGCTTGAAGCTGCACGTGGTTCCTGTCAGAGGTGGAGTTGTGATGGAGTTTGTGAGGGAGGAGGATGGACCCTGTTCCGGTCTATCGCGGGCTGGCAGTGTCGCGATGACCAGATACTGTATGATCGATGAACTCACATACATACCAGGCTCCGCTTGTTGCCAAACGTATTACAATCTACTCTGTACTGCGTAGTATAGCATTATTTCTTACTTGTCTGCAGTTTTCGAGGCAGCAGGACAGTGGCATGTTGTGCAAGGGTATGCCTGTCCGAGCTGCGCCTTGTATCTGTATCACACGCTCTACTATTAACCTATCTTGCATACTTCCTTAGGACCGGCGACATACCGCAAAGCCAATGAACTGAGCTCTCGGTGAGACGGATATCGAGCTCGTAGGATTGCTCATGCCGGCTGCAAGGAAGCTGGGGAAACGGGGGCCAGGACTGCAGCACCTATTCCCAGAAGCGACTGGGATCACAGGCCCTCCGACGTACGATGATTTGACTATCAGGAAGGGAGAGCCACCAACCTTAGGATCATACGGGCAATTTCTGCTTAATTTGGCTCCTCGTACCTCTACCTGTTGCTACCACTGGCTTGCATCTGGGGTGGTGTGGACTAGTAGCAGTACCGTACGAATACTTGCCTACTGCTTCTCCATGTTTTCTCCATGTTCTCCATGTCTCCAGTGGGAACTAGCCCCCCCAAAGTGGCACAGAGGGCCACACTAATACTAGGTAGGTAGTGAGTGATACGAAGTCGCCGCAGTGGCCGCAGTTGTAAAGCAAAAGCAAGAAGATGCAGGGCAGAGAAGTGCAGTTTCGAGGGCTGGTGGGCATCTACAGTAGGTACCTATCTGGAGGGGAGCGGGGTAAAGCCGAGAGAGAAATCCGAAACTGATTCCGGAAGCGGAAGAATCCACCTCGCATTCACCTGGCCGGCGTGAAGAGGCATCTTCTGCCTTGGAGATGAGAGATACATCTGCCGGGCATATGGATTGGCTTACGATGGATGCATGATGCACTCACGGAGAGAACGCGGAATATCCCGCTCACCGGACGGCGCCCGTTGAAGGCGAATTGCATCGAGCATGTGGTGAAGCAAAGACTCGTCTTGGCGTGCACATGCGACTCTTGACGTCTTGCGATGCTTGGTGAGTTGCCAAAGATGGACGCTTTCGCTTGGCATCGCGAGCGGCCTCATATGGACTCACGGCCAGTTCGGGTGACTTCTTCAGACTCTCAAGACGGGTTTGATTACAAACGGCGCGTCATTGCATGACTTGGCCACCACGACGTCTCAACTTTGTCAGAAGCCGAGATGGGCTGGGCGAGAGGGGAGGCGGGATGCAGGCTGTCTCGACATCAAGACGATCAGTCCGGCTTCGTCCATGATAATACATGACGGTACTGTAGAAACGCATGTGCGGAATGCATACTACTGCCCCAATCCGATACGCCGACAAGGTTGGCGGGAGACCGGACGATTGGCCCGTGGACGCAGATGCATGCGAATGCGGAGAAGAGCAGAGGAGGTGTTACCAGGTTTATTATTCAGACGCGGCTCACAAGGGTGCTTCGACCATCACATCTCACTGCATCTGGCCACCATTTAGACGCAGCATGACGGCTCTCACGATAGGGCGTACGGAGGAGGATACGGACTGCTGTTTGATACCACTGATGCTGTATAATACTTACTGGACAGAACACCACCTCAGTTATGAGACACTGGACGACCACAGGGCATCTGGGTAAAGGTAAAAGCGCCTCGGACATGGATGTCACAGCTGCGGGGTACCGTCTCGAGAACCCCGGACTCGCCCTTGTTCGAGGCTCCGTGATTCGTCTTTTGGGGAGACTAATACCAGGTGCTAACACAGTTGTTGCGCTAGCAGCTTTGACGCAAAGGTGGCTCAGAAGCTGGTGGTGGAAACGAATTGCGTACGAAGTTTTCGCCTCCCCTGACAAACCAAGCCCACTCCCACCCAACCTTGTTGTTTAGTCGACTCCTCAACTCGACCTCGACTCAAGCCTCTACCCGAGTTGAACCTAGCCTTGGGGGGGCTTTTGAGTCCCCGGCAGCCCGGGTCCCGCTGCGGATCTCATGCAATTGGCGCTCTAGCCGGTGGGCGGCACGGACGAGCCAGTGCGAGGGCCCTTGGGAAGCTCTGCGGCTATCGTCGCTACTGGGGAAGAGGGAGGAATGGAACTGGGGAGAGCTGCTGCTGCTGCTGCTGCTGCTGCTCTGCTCGCGGGGCAGTTCAGTTGAGTACAGTACAGTAGGGGACACATGTACCGGTACCGAGTCAGTACGAGCCCTCGTCTGCTGGATGGATTGTCAATCCGCTTCGAGATCCGTCCCCCGATTGAGGGCTGAAAGCCGTAGACGCGGAGGATCCCGACCACACGCAACCCATGCCGAGGCCGTAGTATCCGTATCCACGCCTTTGTCGTACAGGTACAGGGCAAACCGGGCTGGGTTGTTGAGGTTGAGACCATTCGCCCCCGCTTCCAAGACGTCGACTGCGGACAGAGGAGGCAAAAGGAGGAGGAGGGGAGCTTGGAGCTTTGGTGCAGATGCTAGCAGCGAGTTGCGGATAGATTGGCCCTCCTTTGTCCCCATCACGACTATCCTTTCCTCCTTCTCCTCCTCCTCCTCCTGCATCGGGCATCTGTTTCACCGCACATCCTCTTTCGTCATAAATACCCCTCCTGCCCCTCACCCAATTTCTTTGGATTTTCAATTTCCTTGATTATCTTCCTGTCCCCCCATCTTCTTCGTTCCCCTCCTCTCTTCAATCCGTCTCTTCATACTACAACCTTCGCCATGGCTTTGACCGTCGAGCTCAACACCCCCATCACGGGCCCCTACACCCAGCCCATTGGCCTGTGAGTCTCGCCTCATATCCTCTGCTTCTTCTCTTCTCTATATTAGGGCACCAGCAACTAACATTCACTCAAACAGGTTCATCAACAACGAGTTCGTTGAGGGTGTCGACAAGAAAAAGTTCGAGGTCGTCAACCCCGCCACCGAGGAGGTCATCACCTCCGTCTGCGAAGGCACCGAGAAGGACGTCGACCTGGCCGTTGCCGCCGCCCGCAAGGCCTTCAACACAACATGGAGGACCACCTCCCCCGGCGACCGAGCCCGCCTGATCCTCAAGCTCGCTGATCTGGCCGAGAAGAACGCGGAGCTCCTCGCCGCCGTCGAGTCCCTGGACAACGGCAAGTCCATCACCATGGCCAGGGGCGACGTTGGCGCTGTCATCGGATGCATCCGCTACTATGGCGGCTGGGCCGACAAGATTGAGGGCAAGACGCTGGACATTGCCCCCGACATGTTCAACTACACCCGCCAGGAGCCTGTAAGTGAAGAATGATTGGAAAAAAGCCTACCGAGAAGCTGATTGCTAACCACTACAACCCCGATATAGCTTGGTGTCTGCGGTCAGATCATTCCCTGGAACTTCCCCCTGCTCATGCTTGCATGGAAGATTGGACCTGCGCTGGCCACCGGCAACACCATCGTCATGAAGTCTGCTGAGCAGACCCCCCTGTCAGCCCTCGTCTTCGCCGGCCTCGTCAAGGAGGCTGGCTTCCCTCCCGGAGTCTTCAACCTCATCTCCGGATTCGGCAAGACGGCCGGCGCCGCCATTGCCGCCCACATGGACGTTGACAAGGTCGCCTTCACCGGCTCAACCATTGTCGGCCGCTCCATCATGAAGGCTGCCGCCGCCTCCAACCTGAAGAAGGTCACGCTCGAGCTGGGCGGCAAGTCCCCCAACATTGTCTTTAACGATGCCGACATTGAGCAGGCCATCTCATGGGTCAACTTTGGCATCTACTACAACCACGGCCAGACGTGCTGCGCCGGCACCCGTATCTTCGTGCAGGAGGGCATCTATGACAAGTTCCTCGAGGCCTTCAAGGAGCGCGCCCAGAAGAACAAGGTCGGCGACCCCTTCCACCACGAGACCTTCCAGGGCCCCCAGGTCAGCCAGCTGCAGTTTGACCGCATCATGGGCTACATCCAGTCTGGCAAGGAGGAGGGCGCCAAGGTCGAGATTGGCGGCGAGCGTCACGGCGATAAGGGCTACTTCATCAAGCCCACCGTCTTCAGCAACGTCCACCCCGACATGAAGATTATGCGCGAGGAGATCTTTGGCCCCGTCGCCGCCATTGCCAAGTTCAAGGACGAGGAGGAGGTCATCCGCATGGGCAACGACACCAACTACGGCCTGGCCGCCGCCGTCCACACGCGGGATCTCAACACGGCCATCCGCGTCAGCAACGCCCTGCAGGCCGGCACCGTCTGGGTCAACTGCTACAACCTGCTGCACCACCAGATGCCCTTTGGCGGCTACAAGGAGTCTGGCATTGGCCGCGAGCTGGGCGAGGCTGCGCTGGCCAACTACACTCAGAACAAGTCTGTGGCCATTCGCCTGGGTGGTGCCTTGTTCTAAGCTGTACGAGTAAACACAAACAAAAACAAAAAACCAAACAAAATGATATCCAAACAAAGGGAGAAGCAACTTGTCACGAATAGTATATGAGTATCTATGGGACGGGGCATGTTTTGTTATGTCTGCTTCCTGTTATGTAGCCTTGGCTTCTGAATGAAATTGTATGACACCCACGCTGTGATTCTCGAGGCTGTGAATATCGTGCGCGTGAGATAAAGCAATGACAATTAGCCGTCGGTTGTTTGGGGGTATCAGCACTTGGTGTTGCTTCGGATCAGAACTGACATTCTACCAGTTTGCCAAAGCTGAATGACAATCGTCGCACGCACATTAAGAAAGAAGACATGCGACGCGGATCGCTATATACTTTTGAATATAGCATCGAGTGCATCGAGCAACTTTGTGCTGTGAAGAAGATGATGCCAGGTGAATATGGTGGCATACTAGGTAGGTAAGGTAGAGATAGAGGGGATGCTGCGCACCTTGATGGCGCACTTAACACCCTTCTAGCCTCCCTACCTAATCAGCCACCAAGAACATTGTCGCCTCATATAAATGATTGGTGTTCGATTCGATAAATGCAAGAACCCAATTACATGATTCAAAACGCTGTATTTCTTACCTTTGTGAGACACACACCGACTGACTAGGTAGGACCATTTACATTGATCGCCTTGTCGCAGCTCCTCTCGTCACATTCATTACATCATCCACCTCTTCTTCCACCGGCATCGTCACATCGCAGAAGCGCCAACCATGACAGATGCGGGTTCTGTAGGTACGGCACTCTCTGCACTTTAGACGACCTGTCATTTTGACTGCGCGGCCTGTATATACAAAGCAATACACACTCCTGCTATCATCACCAAGGTATCCTGCAACCTGTGCTGTATAGATACGGATTCGCTGCACATAAATACGGTGAGCACGGCAAGTCACTGTCCGTACACCACAATCGGCCTCCCGCAGTCACCACCCAATTGGGCAGCGCCACTGCAGTGACATAAGACAAGGAGGGGGGGGAGAAATCCAACGTCTCGACTTCCCAATCTTTCTTTCCATCACCTCTTCCTTTGTTTCATTGCTGTTGTTCACCTTGTCTTGTTCGTTTTGGTTTTGTTGCCGTCACGCGCACATTGGAGCTGCATATTGAAGCTGCGCGTTGTTGCTATTGACGTGATCACGATACGATACGACTGAGTGCGAGTGTTGGGCTCGCAAACACACGATCATGGCACTTGGCTTGGGCCTCGTGTTTCTGCTGGTACGAAGCTTCTATTCCGACAGCTCTTCTCTATTTCATCCTGAAATACTGACATGAGTCTCTGTCCAGGGCAGCGCAGTCCTGTTTGGCGTCGCAGCGTAAGTTGACACCTCCAACAGCTTGCAACCCTCTCGGCATTATACCAGCTTACACGATCCATCACCAGCGTCGTCCACTTCCACAGCGCCCACCTCTCCCTCCCCATCAGCCCGGCCATCACCATCCTCACCGTCCTCCTCCCCATAATCTCCCTCCTCAACTCGTACATCTACCCGACCCTCCTGCACTCCGCCCACCACTCGTCCAACCCCTTCCACCGCCTCAGCCCCACGATCCTGCAGACTCTCCAGGGCCTCTTGACGGCAGTCCTCGCGACGCTGCTCTTTGAGGATGTGCTCCCTTCGACGACGGTCGAGTGCTTGTTGGACAATCAGTGGATGCGCATGTTTCGTGCCCACGACGGGGAGTCCATTCGGTTGATCCAGGATACGCTGGATTGCTGTGGTTTGAACACCATCAAGGACAAGGCGTTTCCTTGGCCCAAGACGGGGCAAAAGTATAGTGCGTGTGCCGAAATGTTTGGAAGGAGTCAGGCTTGTAGAGTGCCGTGGAGGGCGGCGCTGCGAAGCAGTGCAGGGGCTGATTTTGGAGTTGTCGTCGCGGTTGGGTTGCTGCAGGTGAGTCGCCTCATATGATCCCATCTACAAAACCTCATGCTGACAGATCAAACTGTGCAGATCTTGAGCCTGCTCATGACCAGAGAAGGCACAAACTGGTGGAATGCATGGCGCTCCATCAACTGGGGCCGACGACAGCGCATTCGTCACAGCGAAAGCCGTCCCCTGCTGGAAGACGTCACGGATGCAGACGAGGTCGTCGAGCGACAGGACGAATCGCCTCACCCGCGAGGGTACCAGAGTCTGCCAGCGAACGACCAGGACAACAGGCCGCGGGTTGAGCCGTCCACGATTCATCAGGAGAGAAACGCCTGGCGCGACGAGTAAGCTGCGTGTTGAATGTCTGCTTTGTGATGGGAAACTGGCTTCCGAAGTGTGTTTTGCGGCGATATGAACCGGAAAAGTGATGTTTCCTGATGCGGTTATGATTATGAACTTGTTTGGTATTTGATAACAACTCGTCTAATTCCCCTGCTTCCCCGGTCACCCGTTCTATTTCTTTCGTGACTCAAGCGCCTCCTTGCCCAGCTTCTCCAACGCAGCCTCATACTCTTCTATCCTCTCCTCGCTCATCTCCTCAATGATAACTCGTCCCACCTTCTGCGATCTCTTGACAGCCGCACTCTTGCCAATCTTGCCCCAGAACCAACCACTCTCCCCATCACCCACGAGCGTCCACGCACAACCCTCTCGTCCCGCACGGGCAGTTCGTCCCACACGATGCACGTAACCGGCCACACTCGGCGGCAGATCGTAGTTGATGACGTGCGGCAGCTTTGGGATATCGATACCGCGCGCCACGAGGTCGGACGCGATGATGAGGCGCAGCGGGGAGGACGGGGTGGTGAATGCGCGGAGGGTCTTGCGCCGGACGCTGGTGGGCGTGGTGGACGTGAGGGTGCCGATTTGCGTGGCGAGGGACGGGTCAAGGAGGGCGAGGAGGCGGGAGAGGCGGAGGGCGGATTCGTTGGACTTTGTGAAGATGAGGGATCGGGGGGTGGATGGGTGGTGGTGGGAGGGGATGCGGGTTTGGGGTTTGGTTTTGCGCGCGGTGGATGTTGAGGATGATGAGGAGGATGTATCTGAGTCTGAGTCTGAGCTTGTATCGTCTGAGTCTGAGTCGGAGCTTGAGTCGTCGGAGCTAGTGTCTGAACTTGCATCTGATTGAGCTTTCGTAGCAAGCTGCTCGTTCTTTGCAGCTTCGCCGTCATCACCAGTAGCCATGTGTTGGCTTCGTAGCAGATCAAGCAAATACAACGGCTTCAAGTTGGCATCATGTACCCTCACCGCATACTCCCTCAACTCCTCCGGCAGCGAATGCTCCGCAACAACCTGCGCATCCTGCCCGCTCTCGAGAACAATCAACCGCGGCCTCCACAGCGCGAGCTGGTTCAGCAGACTCAGGTCCCTCGTCAGGGTGGCGCTGAGCAGGATCTTGCGGACGCCCGAGTACGGCATGTCGGGAAAGTCTCTGGCGCCCAAGACACCACTGCTGCTGCTGTTGTTGTTGTTGTTGTTGTTCGTCGTTTTGAACTTGTCCAGGACAACGTCGAGCCAGCCCTGGAAGCTCTGTGCGAGGAGCTTGTCCGCTTCGTCGACGACGAGCCAGCGGACGTGGGAGAGGGCGAAGCCGGGGGTTTGGTCGAGGTGTTCGACGAGGCGGCCGGGGGTGCAGATGAGGACGTCGACTTTTGAGTGGAAGTCGATGACTTGGCCTTGCCAGGGGCCGAGGCGGGGGTTGGCGCGGCGGCGATCGGGCCCGTTGAGGAGGAGGGCGTCTATGTCGTCTTCGCTAGGCGATGCTGATGACGATGATGCTGATGCTTCTTGTTCCAGCTGCTTGTACGCTTCAGGGTCGTAGCGCGTCTCCTTGCCGACGAGGAGGTCCTGTTCTGAGGCTAGGGACTGGTTGCCGATGGCGATGCCGACGCGGACTCTCTTCCTGTCTTCGCCCTCGTAGGCTTTTGCGCAGAGCTCAAAAACCTCCTGGGCTTGCTTGACGAGTTCGCGCGTGGGGAGCACGACGAGCGCGCGGAGCCTCGTGACGACGCTGTTGCTCGCGTCGCGCACGATGGGCAGGGCGTACGCCAGCGTCTTGCCGGATCCTGTTGCCGCCGAGACGAGGAGATCCCCAGGCTGCTGCTGCTGCTTGTTCGGCGACGACGGGAGCAACAGCGGCAGCGCGGCCGTCTGCACGGCGAAAGCCTCCGCGTAGCCCTTTTGTTCGAGGACGCGCGCGGCCTTGGGGAGGATGCCCAGCTCGGTGAAGGGCGTCCGCGTGTCCGCCGAGACGCGGATCGGCGCGGAGAGCCACGGCGGGAGGGTCTCGTACGTGGGTTTCGCGGTGCTGGGGGCGGTGCGCGCGGGCTGCGGGAGGGGTTCGAGGCCGTGGAGCTCGGCTGGTTCTTCGGGTCCTTCGTCGATGCCTTGCTCTTTGAGGATTTCGGCGTATTTGAGAGATTTGCCTAGGCGTTCGAAGACGGCCTTGTGTCGGGTGTCTTCTTCTGCGTCCTGTGCTTCGTCTAGGGTGATGTCTTGCGATTTCTTCTTCTTTTCTTTCTTGGGCTTTTTGGGTTGCTGCTCTTCGGGTTCGGGGATTATGCCGTTCTCTGTGGCGGCCTCTGCATCGACCATTTCAGAGTCTTCGAGATGGGCATTGGAAGTGTCGATGGTCTGTTCTGGGTTCTGGTCTTCGGAAGCAGACTCGTTGTTCGTCTCGTCGGATGCTTCTTTTCTTCTTTTCTCTTTCTTCTTCTCCTTCTTGTCTTTCTTGCCTTCCTTCACTCCAGCGCCATTCGGTTCGGATTCCTTGCTCTTCTTGGGCTTTTTCTCCTGCTCTGCAGATTCTGGTTCCTCCGAGATAGCTTTCGAGCCCTTCTCCTTCCGCCTTGCGCGTTTAGAATTGTGCTCTGCCTCGTCCTCAACTTCTTCCGCCTCTTTGCCTTGCTCTTCTACCTCTTCCACCTGCGTATCCTGCTTTCCTTGCTTCGACTTCTTCGATTTCTTGTTCTGGGTCTCCTGTAGCTGCTCTCCATCGTCTCGTTTCCTCTTTGGCTTCGCAGAGTCCGACTCGTCTTCGAAGCGCTGTACAGTGGGTGTTTCGGCCAGCTTCTTGGGTGTCACTCCGGGTATATAGCGAGAGTAGGAGAGTCCATCTCCATTCGTGGTTGTAGGAGGCGCCGGCGATGGCTTCGCAACGGGAGGCTCTTGGTTGATTAGGGTGGGCTTCTGCCCTCCCGCTGAGGGGATATACCGTGCATACATTGCGCCTCTTCAAACTCAGGCAGTATGCGACAAAGACGAGAAAAAATAAAAAGAAAGTAATTGACCCCGAAACCGGGTTCGAAATGCGCCGACAGCTTTCCTGCCAGTCTTCAACCAAGCAAATGCGAAGCAATTGGAGGACCCGGAAGCTCGTCCAAAAATTTGGCGACGGGAGCTGTTATCGGGATTCTGCCGCGCTTCACCGCTAGTGTTATCGCGCAGCTTCGGGTTAGCGTCGTCGCATTGATGGAGACGTATCCAATTGGAGGGAGTGAGCCTATAACCGACGACGCTCTTACAACAACACCTTCCGTCCTGATGAAGCCTTTCTCTACTGTCATTTCACGAACCTGAAGTGCATTGTTAGTTGTTTCGACTCATTGATATGACGTGAAACAAAGAGATGCGAGGGTAGAAGCTGCAAGCTACAGTCAAAGCCTAGACGCTCACATGCTTCATCTCACCCTCAGCCTCAGCATCAGCCGCTCTCACAACCGCAAGGACCCATGATCACGAACCAGAGCATCTAGCTTCCTAATCTCGCCATCCTTTTACCCATCAGAACACAAAGAGAAGGATAAAAAGACCAACATGGCGCGCAAAACGTACAACATCGCCATGGTCAGCGACTTCTTCTTCCCGCAGCCCGGCGGCGTCGAGTCTCACATCTACCAGCTCTCGAGCAAGCTCATCGACAGAGGCCACAAGGTCATCATCATCACCCACGCCCACGACGACCGCAAGGGCGTCCGCTATCTCAACAACGGCCTCAAGGTCTATCATGTGCCCTTTCTCGTCATCTACCGGCAGGCGACTTTCCCCACCGTCTTCTCCTTTTTCCCTATATTGCGGAATATCTGCATCCGCGAGCGGATCGAAATCGTCCATGGCCATGGTAGTTTGAGCTCTCTCTGTCACGAGGGTATCCTGCATGCGAGGACTATGGGGTTGAGGACGGTCTTTACGGATCATTCTCTCTTTGGGTTCGCGGATGCTGCGAGTATCCTGACAAATAAGCTGCTCAAGTTCATTTTGAGTGACGTCGATCACAGCATCTGCGTGAGCCATACGTGGTAAGTTAAGACGACGACGAACTCATATGCTGCACTCCCCTAACATCTCATTGCAGCAAGGAAAACACCGTGCTTCGCGCCTCCTTAGATCCCCTCATGGTATCCGTCATCCCCAACGCCGTCGTCGGCGAGAACTTCCGCCCCCGCGACTACCCAGCGCCGTCAGAACAAGGCGGAGGCTTCAGGGCCGAGCCGTCCCCCCGGCTCCTCGGCCCCGACGACATGATCACCATTGTCGTCATCTCGCGCCTCTTCTACAACAAGGGCACCGACCTCCTGACCGCCGCCATTCCGCGGATCCTCGAGAACCACCCCAACACGCGCTTCATCATCGCCGGCTCGGGCCCCAAGGCTATTGACCTGGAGCAAATGATTGAGACCAACGTGCTGCAGGACCGCGTCGAGATGCTCGGCTCCATCCGCCACGAGGACGTCCGCGACGTCATGACCCGCGGCCACATCTACCTGCACCCGTCCCTGACCGAGGCCTTTGGCACCGTCATCGTCGAGGCCGCCTCGTGCGGGCTCTACGTCGTCTGTACGCAGGTCGGCGGCATCCCCGAGGTCCTCCCCTCGCACATGACGACCTTTGCCAAACCCGAGGAGGACGACATCGTCGCCGCCACGGGGAAAGCCATCACCGCCATGCGCGCCGGCAAGATCCGCACCGAAAAGTTCCACGACGAGGTCAAGAAGATGTACTCGTGGTCCAACGTCGCCATGCGCACCGAGCGCGTCTACGACGGCATCTGCGGCACCATCAGCGAGGAGGAGTTTTACGGCTTCGACACCAGCGGGTACAACAACGGCAGCCGCATCCGCGACTTTGCCCTCATTGACCGGCTGAAGCGGTATTACGGCTGCGGCATCTGGGCCGGCAAGCTCTTTTGTCTGTGCGTCGTCGTGGATTACTTGTTCTTCTTGTTCTTGGAGTGGTGGTTCCCGAGGGAGAATATCGACATTTGTCCCGATTGGCCGCGGAAGCCGCCCGCCAAGGACAAGGCGCAGGATTCGATGAAGATTGCCATGAGTCGGTCGACTTCGTCGGTTCGGGTTTCCAAGCTGGATCGGTGAGCTTGATCTTTTTCAAGGGTCGATTTGTATTCAAGGCGTTGCAAGTTCTTCTGTGAGCGTATCGTTCGAATGTGAAACATCATATATTGATACCTTTAAGACTTTTGGTAGACCTCTTGGTGAGGGTAATAGACAAGTGTAGAACATCAGAGAGCAGATCATCAGATAGCTTATACCTCTCATCAACGTGAAAACGCACATTTGGAACCCTCACACCGAATTGATCAAGGAACACCCGCGAAGCTAATATTCTTCTTAACAATTACTCTAACAAACCAAAATAGGCGGGGAGGAGAGTAAAAAGGGGGGCGCTGGTATATACACAACTCAAAACAACATGTCACAATTCCAACTCACGCCCACCGCTCTCGTAAGATCCTCTTTTCCCTTTCTCCCAAACGTCGTCATAAAGAGCAGCCCCCCGAATTTTTTTTCCCAATCGTTCAAAAGTCAAAGCAAAAACCACCCTATTTGGCTAATTTCGAGCCCCGAGACGCCCTCAAACTCCGCGGCTCCCTCTGCGGCGCTGACGGCGTCAATGGTGTCGTCGTCGCCGCCGTCGCTGCCGTCGCTGCCCCCTCGCCGAGCATCCTCATGAGCACAGGCTGCTTCTAAATCCTGGTGCTGATGCGCCTCCTCTTGGCCGTCCCCGACGCCGACGTCGAGTCCCCGTCGCCAGCCAGCTCGTCCTCCTCCTCGGCCGTGTCCTCGGCCGCCGTCGGCGTCGCCACGCTGCCCTGCCTCGTCGTCGAAATGGGCGGGATGCCGCGGTCCTTCTCCGCCGCCCGCAGGTCCCCCAGCAGCTTCTCCACCTCGAGGAACATGCTCTGCGTGTTCTTCACCACGCCGTTCTCGTCGAGCCGGTAGCCCACGACCTCCTCCTCGTCGCTCTGCGACCGCCTCATAAAGGCCGGCCCGGGGCCGCGATCCGGATCGGGGTTGTACATGATCGCATTACAGAACATGTGCACCAGCTCGCGCTCGAGGTGCGCGCTGTTGATTATCCCTCGGGGAGGGACGAGGTCGTCCGAGATGGGCAGCCAGACGCTGGCCGTGCCCGGGTCGCCGCCCGGCAGGTTCGCCGCCGCCTGCAGCGCCGCCTTGTTGCCGGCCTTGATGGCGGCGCGGATCGACGTGATGTCTTGCGGCTGGAGGACAATCTGCCGGTAGTTGGGCGCGTCCTTCTCCCGCAGCGCGGTGGCAAACATGTTGGCGTCGCGGTGGCTCGAGATCTGGTCGAGGGCCGACGAGGACACCTTTGTGAAGCCTCGCGTCCACAACACGTGCGTGGGAGGGCCTTGAAGGTCAGTAGGAGTATCCTGCCGCTTGCGCTTAGATGCACGGGTCATACTGCTGGGAGTACCCATCATGCCCCGTCCGGGCATGCTTTCATCCGCAGTCGTATCCCCAGTCTCCTCCCTAAGGCGCGGTGTTGCCGCCGCCTCCTTCTTCACCTTGGTCATCGAGTGATCCAGAGACAGCTCGTCTGTTTGGCTGATGACAGACTGGCTTCGCCGCGTTCCCGTGGCAGAGGGCGTCGCGCTGGGCCCACGGCTTCTCTGTACCGATCGTGGCGGTCGACCTCGTGGTGCCTTTGCTAGAGGGGTTGACTCTACGGTGGCAGCTGGCTTTGGCACGGCCATCTTGGGAACCGCCTTGACTGCAGAGTCTTTTGCAAGCGCGGGCCGCTGCAGTGGAGGACTAACGGGTTCATAAGCCGGACTCTCCGGCTCTGAGGCAATCGGACCAGGAGTAGATGGAGTCGAGTGCGATGCCCACTTGGTTCCAAATCCGCGCTTAAGAGATACAGGACTTGACGGTGCTGGCGTCCGTGGTGCAGGAGATGCCGGACTGAGTCGCCTCACGGGCCCCGGCGTAGCAGCCGCCTGCCGGATCATGTGCTCTGGGATCGCAGGGCGCGGCGCTTGGGCACCATACGGTGTGCCCTGCGGCTTGTCCTTGGTCGTGAGTGAAGGGGATGGAGCAGGCCGAGGAGGGGCTCCTTGCTGTGCTTGGGAAGCGCCCGGCTGCCATCGTTGTGTTGCGGCAGCTCCGGGAGTAACCCCCTTGTTCGCAACAGGAGATCCAGCAGCGGTAACCGAAGGCGACCCCTTGGGGGAATTCGCGGAAGCGATTGGCCGCGGTGTCTGGATTCTCGGGATGTGCTGAAACTTTTGAGCCAGCAAGGATGGCTGAGCCTGCACTGGTCTCTGGATATGCTGGTGCTGAGGTGTTGCCTGCTGGCTCTGCTGTTGCTGCTGAGGGTAAGGCTGAGGTTGTTGCTGAGGTTGGATGGGACGGCCCGAGGGTGGTGTGGTCGATGGCGGACGAACTTGCTGCGTAGCCCCTGGTCCGGTTGCACGAGGAGGTCCCGGCTGTATAGGGGCAGCTAGCTGGCCGGTAGGCTGTGGGGGAACCAAAACAGGCTTTGCAGCGGGTGGCCGGGGTTGCGGCTGCTGCTGCTGCTGTTGAGGCTGCGTTTGAAGGTGCGGTTGGGGACGTGGCGGATGTGCCACCTGTCCATGTGGTGATTGAGGTGGGTGCGTAGGATATGGCACATGCTGTTGTTGTGGATGCTGTGGATGTTGCGGAGATTGTTGAGGGTGCTGAGGGTGTTGCGGTTGTTGAGGGTGTTGTTGCGGATGAGGTACTGGTTGTCGTTGCCACTGTTGCTGCTGCTGTTGTGCAGGCGAAGGTGGAGGTTGCTGCTGTTGCGCGGGCGGGTGAGCCTGCTGCAGCGCGGCATTGCTCGGCGTAGAGAGAAGCGGTGGTGAGAACTGCTGCTCAGCCGGGGGAGCTTGCGTCGCTGGCGGAGGCTGATAGGGCTTCTCCCACTTGAGCGATCCAGCCTGAGCGGGAGCAGCTCCTGGCGCGGCTGGAGGTTGCGGTGCAGCCGACTCTGGCCGGGGCGGTATGCTCTGGTTCGGCGGCTGCTGCGTCGGCGGTTGCAACACTTGGATGCCTGGCTGCGGTGAAGGAGCCCCGGCAGGCGCTTGGAGCACGGAAGATGCTGCATGCGGCGGTTTCGGTGACGCAGCAGGTCGAGAAGGCGTCGTCGCAGGCGCCAGCTGGCCCTGCACAGGGACCTTGGGCGCTGCAACGGCAGAAACGGGTGGCTTCGGCGGCGGCACAGGCGTATTCGGAGTCGGTCCCTTTCTGATGGCTGGAGGCGCTGTCGTCGGTGTCTGTGCTGGAGAGGGCGTAGGAGCAGCTCCATTCGTAGGTGGTAACGGTGAGGGGGCGGCAACTGAGGGCACTCCTGATGTCGTCATCTGCGGTGCGGCCGTCCTTGAATCTCGTGGAGCCTGAGTCGGCGTGACGTTCTGGCTCGCGGCCACCTTGGCAAGGCGCTCCTTTTCGCTGCGCTCCAGCAGCTGAATCTCCCGCTGCAACACGGCCAGCCTACGCTCATCCTCGCGAATCAGCCCAACCATGTGGTCTCGATACCGCGCGTACAGCCGGTCAATAATCGCCGGCAGAACATCGATATTGTCGTAGATATCCTTGAGCGTCGGCACCGCTTGGCTCCCCAGCTTCCTCTTCAACGACCCAGGAGGCGACCCCGTCCCATCCCCTCCTCCTCCTGCTCCCCCAGCCGCCACCGCCGCTGTCGTCTGCCCCCCATCGGCGCGCTCCGCATCGCCCCCCTTGAGCTCGTCCCGCAGCAGGCCCAGAAACTGCTGCTGCAGCGCCTCGGGCGTCAAGCGCGCGGCATCGTACGTCTCGCCGCTCTTGATCAGAGGGTTCCCCTTGAGCAGCTCCGAGATGCGCGCAAACGCCCCGCCGTCGACCCCCTGCGAAAGCAGGCTCTGGAACAGGAACAGCGACTCGAGGGGCGTGAAGGCGGCCGGGTGTTGGTGGTTCATGCCCCGAGGTCCGCCTCGCCCGCGATCGAGGGGACCGTCACGCTTCGTCGCAACAGGATAAATGGGCGCCACGATCTATTTCTTCATCGAACAGGACGGAGAAGCACCATCGTTAGAAAAAACATGAATGACCCTTTTGTCCCATCTACGTCATTGCGCGCAAAGGGCAGGGGAGAGGAGAATGGCGATTGCGAAAGAAAGAGACAACAAGGCAAAATAACGTACAGGCAGCCGTGGCTCCAGATTCCGGTCGCTTTCCAGGCGGTCGCTTCAACGTCCTCCTCTCATCTGATCCGAAGCGGCTGGCTGCTCGACACGATCCGGCTTTTCCTTTTTCAAAAGCGCTGCGATTCCCTCAGAAGCAGTGGCGCGATTGCTTTCGCTTCGACTTCTTGTTCGCTGTCGTGTTTGCTTGTCGCGACCGAGTCGATCTGATCACGTGACGGAGAAATAGCCTTTTTTTCGCGAGGCTGCGAAGTCGGTCGTGGTTCGATTCTGGAGATGGAGGAGAAACAAGAAGCGCGGCTGGCCGGAAAAGGCAGGGATGACGCTAACGCCTCGATCGCGGCGACATCACGTGATACGGACTTCAGCCACAGCAACGAGCTTCAACAGCATCAACGAGCATCAACAGCATCAACAGCATCAGCAAGCACTTGATTGACATCACAATGGCAAAGAAACGTAATATGGAGTATCCTCACGGGCAGTTGCTTTTGTACATGAGGATTGTGAAGGTTGGTAAATAGAAATATCATGTCGACGCACGCGCACGCGTAGAGCTGCCCCAATGAATGCCCACTGTTAGAACCTCTCCCCCCTTATGAACGATATGAACCCAAGGAAAAAAAGCAATGCATGCCGCACCAACCGTCTCCCATGGGTGTGAACTATCCCATGTAAAGATACCAGAATGCACTGATTTACCAACCATAAACTCCAATTGCACCCCGTGGTATCATATCAGCGCAGTAAAAGCAGAACCTCCCATTCCTGAAGCAGTCCGCCGCTCCCTTTCGGCTCTCACCGAGAGCTTCCCACTATGAAAAATGAAATCCTAAACGCCATTTTGTGGACTGCTCTGCCCATGTAGTGATCTTTAACCGCACCGGGCACTTTGTACAAAAGAAAAGGACTATCGCATGGTCTGGGTTGCTAAAACAAAAGAGCAAAGAAATAAGTAGTGAAAGGCGTCATCATCAAGATGATGTTGTGCTTGATGTCTCGTCAGTACTGCCGCGGCGATCCTCGCTTGACACCTCCGTGTCCCGCTCCGCGGGCTGGCCGGTCAGGCGCAGCTTCTCGTCCAGCAGAGTGACGAGTCTTTCAGAGTATTGGTCCAGGAGTCCGCTCAGGACAGTCTCGTTCATGGCCCTGCTCCTAATGGCGCGGTCGCCCAGCGCGGCTGCGGTGAACCGCAGTTCCTGATCAAGCTCGCCAAGCGCATCTGGATTGATGGGCTCGGCGGATGTGAGCTTCTTCCGGTACGCTCTCAAGGTACGGCAGGCTTGTTCCGTCGCTGTGGTCAACGAGGCATTACCACGAAGGTTGGGAGTAGAGTTCTTCTTGCGCGCTGCTTGGCCCAGTGCCGGTAGCGAAGGCCTACGATGCAGTCTGGATCTTGGGCTCAGCGGAGGGCTGTTGGCATTGGTTCGACGTGAAGGGGTGTCGTCCGTGGTCCGGCTGTTCCCAGGACTGATCTGCGACGGCGTCTTGGAGCTGGGGGTGTTGGAAGACAGGTTGAGTCGGGAAGTGCGCTTCCGTAAAGTCCGAGGCTGCGCTGGTGGTGGCGGCGAGGTGCGCTGACCCGTTGAGTTCTCGCGAGGCCGTTGGAACTCTGCCAGCTCGGCCTTCGACAGGACTTTACGCAGCGGAGGTCTGCCCGAAGTTGCTTCTCTCGCCGGCGACGGCTCTCTGCTTCTCTGCCGCTCATGCACATCGAGGGACCAAATCATGATGGTCCCGTCTGCCGCGACACTCACAACCTTCCTGCCCTCATCGCCGTCATCAACAAATGTCACCCCATTGATGGCCTCGGTATGGCCCCATTCCCGATCCAGAAATGCCCCGGAAATAGAGTCATAGAGTCGAATAGACTTGTCCGTGTTGGAGGCGGCCAGCAAAAAGTCCGAGTCTCTGGGCGCCCCCTGCTCGATAGAGAGTGACTCAAGGACCGCGGATTCTATGCCGCTCTCGTCCATGCACTTGAAGCAGTTGATTGGCCGCCCCGTCAAGATGTCATATTGGCAGACAGATCGGTCCAGCATAGAGACGAATATGGTTCGGCTATCCAAGCTCGCGGTCATGGAAGTTGGCGACGCCTTGAGGGAGACAACCTTTGAAAGAATGGCCGCAATTGCGTCGGGGTCCCCTTCCTTCGTCACCAGGTCGTGAATGTGCATCGTGCGGTCCCAGGAGCAAGTGATGACCTTGTCATCTGATGGGACAAGCACCTGTACAACCCGCGAAGCAAACTCGATTGTTTGAAAATGCTCGATATTGCCGCCCGTAGAGGTACGGTGAAATAGCTGAGCCGTGCGGTCCCTACCACAACACGCCATGATGAATCTCCCCTCGTCTTCGTACAGGCTGATGGATGTGCAATCAGCTGAGTGAGCCTTGGTATCGAGCAGACAATCCCCAGTCACTGTGTCTGTAACTCTCAACACACCAAGGCGGTCGGCCGTGGCCAGGAGGCGCCCGCTCTTGGAGACCTTGACGCAGGTCAATTGATTCGCCAGCTCCGCGTTGGAATCAGGCACGTTCAGGCCTTCCAAAGGCACAACGATGGATGTCTTGACTTGGCCATCTAGGTCCCAGAATGTCACCTTCCCAGAGTATGACCACGTCAGAAAAGCCGCCTGCATCTCATTCAATCGGTCCATGGGACAGATACCGGCAACTGGATCTCCATGGCCCGGGATATTGATGTGCAACGATGGCTCAGCCGTTTGGCCCGGTACGTAGTCCGAATCCCAGACGTCAATCGATCCTCTGGCGTCGATGGTGACTGAATGGTTTGTCATGAAGCCCAGAGCCACCAAGCCAGTCGAGGTTCTGGAAGTGCCAATAACACAGTCCTTGCGCCCATCCATGAGCCCAGCAATGTCGAGCTTGGTGAAATTGCCGTCCTTTCCACCAACGTATGCCACATTATCCCGTATCTGGACGGTTGATATAGAGAACTCAAGGTTGAGGACGGAGACGACTTTCATCTGTCTATCGTCGCCGTCCAAAATGCACACATCGCCCGCCTCGGTGCAAATGATGAGGCGGCTGCCGTCCACAGCCGCGCAGCTAAAAGTGGCTTCCAGCAGCCCTCCGAGGATGATGTTGCGGCCAGGCAATGTCTTTTGAGAAGTCGGCGAAGGAGGAGGATGGTCGGGCGGGAACTTCGGTTTCGTCGGAGAGATGCCGGCATTTTCATCAACCTTCCACATCTTCATGTGCCGGACGCCGAACGTAATGAGAGAGTTGCCCAGCCACACCATGTCCTTGACGTAGGACGTGCACCTGTTTTGCTGAAACAGCTTGGTCTGGCCGTTCCGGGGATCGACCTTCCAGACGTACAGAAAGCCATCGTTGGCGGCACCGAGGGAGGCGAGATACTTGGAGTCGGCAGACCACGCGACGGCGTTGACGCCAAACGCATGCTCGCTAATTGATACCAGAGGAATGTCGGAGGATGTGTCCTGGAGGCTGAAGATCAAAACGCGGGGCGCATATCCCGTCTCGCCCACAGCCAAATACTTGCCATCCGGGCTGAGACTCAGGCATGTGGCTGCCTTGATGCGCTCACGGCTGGTCCACGTCCTAGGCATTCCATCAGCCCAATCCGGCGCACCGTGAGAGTCCCGGTAGCCGGCGGCCACACGATTCCGGCTGTCATTGGCCTTTGGGGTCGTCGTTGTCGTCGTCGGTGTAGAAGGCGCGTTTGGCGAGGCGTAGAGGGAGGCCACATTGGGGCGGGCTCGGTAGAATCGCTGGGTGTACTGATCGGCGTCGACACGGACAACCACGACGGCACCGCCAGCGGTGTAGGCGAAGCTGGCGCCGACGGCGTCAAAGGCGGTGGGCGAGCGGCATGTGGTGCCAACAACCCTCTTGAGCGACAGGCGGGAGTCGAAGACGGGCCGGCCGCGCAGCGGAGACCTCGGGCGTCGGGTGGTGAGGAAAGGGGAATTGGAGGGAGTGAGCTTCAGCCGGTTGCTGGAGGAAGGCGCCGTCATCCTGCCGCCATGGACAGTAAGACGAGGCAATGGTTTCACGATATGGCGGGAGGTCGTCGGGGGATCATCGAGACGGGGAAGCTGCTCAGATGCGGGGAGAGGAGAGGAAAGCCGCAGGAGAACGAGAAGACAAGTTGTGAGAGCAAGAAGAAGAAGTTCAATGGACACAAAAAAAGAAGCAAAATGGAACCAAAAGTATTATGCGTTGTGTGTTGGGCTGACGATGCCCTGCCGGGGTCGTTGGGCAAGGCGAACCGCTGGATCGGGTGGGACAAACGAGAAAATGACGTTGCAGCTGTCTGATGCTGCGCTGCCTCAAGCTGTGCCCAGTGACAGCGGCTTGATGGTTCAGAAGGTCAAGAAGGCTGTTCAATGGGGTCGGTCAGCGCATGTTCAACCGTGATTGATGGGATCCAGCATATGTTCATCCGGTATCCATCCGTCTGCTATCCAGCCAGCGGGGCGGTTGAGGGCACGGCACAGCAAGGATAGCACAAGGCTAGGGTTTGGCTGCAGACTCACAGTGACTACTATGAAGAAGCAAGGGACCAAAGAGGACACCGCCAGCAGAAAGGGCGGGTGGACGAGTTGAGTCGAGTCGAGTCGAGATGCAGAGTGGTGAAGCAGCGGCACGAGACACGAGGCACGAGGCACAGGCAAGATCTCACTTGAGCCCCGAGCTGAGACACAGGCACCCAACAGCTACTGTACTGTACTGTAACAGAGTGCCAATCGTCCTCCGCAAGGGCAAAGAGGCACCCGACCCGACGGTACCTGGATGTGACCTGTGCCTTTCTTTTTGTCGCGTCTGCCGTGTAATCCAGGGCAAGGTACCGGTTCCCAAGCAGGAGCGCCTCTTAGCGGCGCCGCTGCAGCCACAACTCGGGATATCAGAAATAGAAATGATAATGCAGAAAATGCAGAAAAAGTAAGGAAAAAGACGCGAGGAGAAGCTGTTTCCTGCAGGTCAACAAGCTCCAGCGGCTGCAGCGGTAGTATTACGAGTACGGTACACGCTGACGGGAAGAGTTTTAGAGGCGGCTGCTGTCGTGACTTTGGTGTTGCGGGGGGTTTCAGTGGAGCGCCGCTTATAAACGTGCAGGGGGTCTCCAAGACGGTCAGGAGAGCCGCCAGTTGCACTCGAATTCGGGCAATCAATCTGATGTTTTTGCAGTGAATCTGTGGATGAGCTGAAGCACTGAGACCCCTGGAGCAGCCCGCTGGGGGAGGAGCCCCGAGAGTTCAGGTAGGGTGGAGCGGTGCTGAAGATGTGCTCCAAAGACCAGCAGTTGATCGAAATGGACGCCCAAGAAACCCGAGAGGACGCCCAATAACGCACCCCTGTTGCTGGGAGACCAAAAGGGGAGATGGGCGAGGCGCTAGCGAGCGACCCTTGCTGTGCCTTGTTCCTCTTCCGGCAAGGGCTGCTGGTGACGGCTGTTGATGCCAGGCCAGATGGATGGAATGCTTAAATGAGGGCCAGATTATGTACGAGATGAGGTAGCCTTTGTGAGGAGATACCAGCGGTGTACTTGAGGTGAGTTGCCTCATAAGATTAAAGGCAGTATGGCATCTGTTGCCTTCAAAGGTAGCGTCTGGTTCACTCCGTTTCGAAGCAACTTGTGCTTCATCTTCAGGTTCCCTCCGCAACATGCAACGTCAACACCATCATCAACCCACCCAATCTCTCCCGGCAAGGCGCCAATCTCGTGGCACCCCCGGTTCCCACAGCCAATGTCGTCTTGCAAATTCCACACTCCCCATTGTTACCAGATGCCTTCTACAAGGTCCTACCCATAATAACTGCGGCAGCATCTCAGTTCAGGCGTCCCGGGGTTCGCCTGGTGAAGGAGAATCTAACAAGCTAGTAAACGAGACAGCGCGTCATTCGCACAGCCGCGAAATGACGACGGGTCATGTCAGTCAATACATGTACCAGCCTCACCTGCTGCCCACACTCCATATTTCATATCTTTATCTTGCGGAGATTAGCTGTGTATTGCAAACCTTGTAACAGTATGAGACTATTGCACAGACTGCCTGCTAGCATCTCGTAAGATGCGGTCGAATCTTGCCATCACGGAGCTACCTACTCCGCTCGTCCGTCCTCTTTGGGCCATCACCGACTTACACCACCCGCTCACACCATCGTGAACTGAGACCTTTCCAGCTACTGCATCAACAACAAGATCAACACTCGACATGTCTTCTTCCACTCTAGTTTCATCACGCCGTCATCTTGGCTGAAATTTGATGGTGTTAGCCAAAGACTACCATTTCAATTGCTTTTTTTCCCACTTCCCCTGCCGTTGCCCCCTTTTTTTTTCTATTTCCAGCAATCGCCCATGCCCCGATCTCATCACGCCTCTTGTACTTGCGAGCAGTAATTTCTTCATACTCCCAGTAATCCTCGTACTACACATGGATATGCGCCACACAACTCCGTGCTGCTGGTGGCAATTGCCTGGGCTTCAGGCTATAAAGTCTCGCAGATCTCTGTTGAACCCCCTCAGAGCTGATTGAAGGTGATGACAGCTCTCTCGGAGACGTGAATGTTTGGGCATACTACAAGTCAGGTTTCTTGACCTTGGGTATCTCGCTATGCAAATATCGTATCAAGACAATCGGAAGATACGAGACGTGCATCAGGTCAACAATCGATGTGCGTGGAATTCAAAGTCCATGCAAGCAAGATCGTTGTCCAGATCCCATCTGAAATTGCAATTTCAAGCACTCACCACGATCCAGACATTTACGGAGACATGACGTCCAAGACCAACTATTTACATCAACCATCCAAAAGACTCTCCCATCCCCCCAAATGGCCCTCCCATTCCCCATTCCCTGCTCCAACCTCCCCTCAAGACTCCTTCCCCCTGTCAGTCGAGCTGATTCTCAGCTTCTTCCTCAATCTCCGAAGCCAGACGCACTCCTTCACAAGCTCAGAGATTAGAACCAAACCCAAAGGTCCCAAATCTTTCACTCCTCGCTTGTCCAGGTCAACTGCTTGCACGATCTACAACCCGATTTCCCAACACAGATACTTCCAAAAATCCTATGTATACCGACTCATATGCTGGTTCTAGACGAACGGCGCTCAATTTTGTCAGCATCGACGTCTGTCTTTTTGCGTTTGGACACAACACATAACAATGCATTTATCATGACACCAACCAGGCCGCAGCCATACCTGAATTCCACGAAAGTCATTTTATCAATACGTGGACTCATCATCTTCGTTCAGCAGCCATTGACAGGCTTTCAAATAATATATAGTCTTTTTTTTTGTGCTTTTCCTTTTCTCGTTCCCCTAGCCATAGTAGGAGGTTGGTGACGAGCTCAAGAAGGTATATATGGGACAGCTGCGTTTCAATAAACACAAAGGAGAAGGAAATTGAATACAGAATGGCCTTTTTTGTCTTCGCACCAAACACCATGACTTTGGCTCCTCCCTCACATCTAGATGACTATTGACTGTTGTACAAGCTTTTTACGCCATGATATCTTTCCCCCTTCTATACCCGCAGACCCAGCTCCTCGGCATAAGGCAGCACAAACAGGTCACCAACGGTCGAGACGGTTGCCTTTCCGTCAAGGAGAGACTTGGCGGTCTATTGAGTTGAAAAAAAGACATGTTAGTACAGTTCATGTAGGAAAAAAGGGTGGAAAGAGAACAACTCACAGTCTTCAGCTTATCGGCAGTGACGGCGTCCAGAGACTTGGCCAGGGCAGCGAGGTCCTGGACCTTGCCGCTGTGGACGAGGGAGGTACCCGCCAGCAGGAGGCCAGCACCACGGGTCTGGGCCTTCTCGAGAAGGCCGAACTTGGCGTTGGCAACAGCCTTGGCCACGTCCTCCTTGCTGACGTTGCCGGCAGCAATGGCCTTGAGAGCCTTGACGGTCTCCTCAGCAGCCTTGCGGACAGAGGCAGCGGCACCAGACAGCTGGATGGTCAGGAGACCAGCGTCGGAGTAGGCCTGGTTGGAGGCGCCGACGGAAAGACCAGAGGTGCCGGCAGTGGCCTTGGCCAGCAGGCTGAAGCCAGGGGTCCACTTGATGGTGGACTGGCCACCAAGGAGGGTCGCGAGAACCTCGATCTCGGGCTTGGAGCCGGCGGTGTCGGAACCAGGGAAGGCGATGACGACGGCGTTGCCAGCAGGGTGGCTGGTTCGCTGCTCACCACCGTAGTACTTGGTGGGCTCGGACTTGAGCGTCTGGCCGCTGCGGGCAGCAGCAGGAACGCTCTTGAAGAACTGGTCGACCCACTTGGACAGGTTCTGGGCACCGGCGCCGTCGGCGACAACGGCGATGTTGGGCTTGGAGTAGACGACGTCGGCGAAGCTGGAGACGTACTCCTCGTTGACGTACTTCTGGAAGGGGAACGAGGCGGAGGGGTTCAGGGCGGCACCGAGGCCGTTGTGGAAAGCGACGGCGTGGGCGTTGTCCAGGGCAAGGCCGGCAACATCGGCGTGGACAGCAGCCTTCTTGAAGGGCAGGATTCGCTCAATCTCCTCGTGGAACTCGTGGGCTGTGCAGCAAGGAAATCATGTTTAGTCTCCCCTCATCAGAAACATCAACTGTTTCTCAGTTTCGAAAATTTGCAAATCGGCCATCTCTTACTGGTATACTTGGTCTGGGACACAACCTCGGCCAGGAGCTCGGCGAAGTAGGGCAGGTCATCGCGCAGGAAGCTGGCCTCGATGACGAGAGCCTCACGGGTGTGGGAGGCAGTCAATTGGCCTCCGAGGAGCTCAGACTCGCGGTGGATGCGCAGGGCAGATCGTCGCTGGGTAGTCTATGAGTTGGCGATATAAAATTAGCTCAAGCTGCGCCGAAGAGCAGGGAATGCGCCCTTGCCTTGAAAGCGTACTGCTCGAGGCCGAACGTCAGGCCGGGCAGAGGCTGGTAACGAGTGCCGGCCTTGGCCACGACCGCCAGCGTCGTGGTCGGTCCGTGAGCGTCCTTGGAAGCAACCTTCAGGCCGCTGATGTCGGCAGTCTCGTACGAGCCAGTGGGAACGGAGGCAGAGGCGGCGGCAGCGAAGCCGCGGCGAGACACGGCGCCTGGCCGGCGAGCGGCGTGCTGCACGCCTTTCGTGAGAGCCGACCTCGAGATCATTGTCGCGGGTGTGATGGCGGAGGCAATTGACGGTCCTTGGGGCGTCGTGATGGAGCAAGCAGAGCGTCAGTCGCCGAAAAAGAAGTGCCTCGTCGTGCAGCTACCCGTCTAATTTTCGGCTCCCGGGAGGTTGAGCGCGTCACGTGATGCCCCGCGGATATGCAGCTTTTTGGCGGATTCGCGGGAAAGTTGCCTCTTGACGTCGGGTTTGTAATCCGTCGATATTTATTAGCCCGCCCATCACTTCTCGGTTTTCTTCTTTTTCACTTGCTCTATACCTTGTAATAACCTCACCATGGCGTCGCTAAACATGCAGAGGACTGCCTCGCGACTCGTCGCCACTGCGGTTTCCAGGCCGCTGGCCGCCTGTCAAGTCAGAGCGGCGGCATCAAGATTGTATCGGCGGCATCTCAGCACCGGCATCCGGATCCCGGTCATTGCCGCATCACGGCCTCAACCCACGAAGACGCAGCGATCTGTGCCGAGCGGTGCCCGAACAATCTTTATCCAGACCGAGAGCACACCGAACCCGGACGCCCTCAAGTTTCTGCCGAACCACCGCATCATTCCGCCGGACATGTCCACGCCGTTTATAGAATATCTGAACCCGCGCTCTACGATATCCCCGCCGCATCCCTCTCCTCTGGCTGCGAAGCTCATGAACATTGACGGCGTCACGTCTGTCTTCTATGGGACCGACTTCATCACCGTCACCAAGGCCGGAGATGCCAATTGGGCTCATATACGACCCGAGATCTTTGCCCTCATCACCGAGGCCATCACGTCCGGCGAGAAGATTGTCAATGTCGTGGAGCGCAAGGCAGATGAGGCTGGTCAGGCGGCGGCGGAAGAGGACAGCCTGGCTTACAACGAGAACGACAGCGAAGTGGTGGGCATGATCAAGGAGCTGCTGGAAACGAGGATTCGGCCGGCCATCCAGGAGGACGGTGGCGACATTGAGTTCCGCGGCTTCGAGGACGGTCAGGTATTGCTGAAGCTGCGCGGAGCTTGCCGAACATGCGATTCAAGTACGGTCACTCTAAAGAATGGCATTGAGGGCATGCTGATGCATTATGTGAGTATCTTCGAGTTTATATCATATTCCCTACCCCATTACTGACTCTTTGCCGCACAGATTGAGGAAGTCAAGGGGGTAAAGCAGATCCTGGATGAGGAAGAGGAGATTTCTCTGCAGGAGTTTGCCAAGTTTGAGGAGAAGCTGAAGCAGCAGCGGGGGGCAGCCGAGGCGTCATGAAGCTTGAATGGCTGCTGAGTTGGTGCTCTGCCTCTCTGGCAGTCTGTACGATAGAGGGGTTGGCATGTAAAAGTCCAAGTAAAGCGATACCCATCACACACAACAGCCACAGCTGTAAAAACACGATTACGTCGTAGCCCCAATTCCCATGTGTTTAATTGTCATTGTACGACACTGTTCGGTGCATCTGAACAATGCAATTCATTCTCTATTGAGTCTGCCGAAAGTTCATGATAATGTGAGGCTCTGCTGAGCTCATGTACCTGCAGCTGCTCTGCCACCATATTTCGGGCTACGCAATAGTGGGCGGTACATGCTGGCGGCTGCCCCACCTTCCCTTTTAGCTCACCATCGCCCGCAGAAAAAATGGCCCAGGCCAATCTTGCAGCTCGCAAAACACATCACTAAACCGTCAACTTTTTTTTCCTTCGCTTCACTTCTTCACCTCACCAACCCCGACAAACCAGCGCCTTATCCTCCCTTCCACCGCCCTTTCTGCTCTCCTCCAGCATCGTGAGACCGGATTTGGTGCGGCGCAAGTCAATGACGTCGAGGTAGCACCTGTGGCAGCTCTAGAGATAGTGAGAGGATCTCTAGGAGCAAGCAATGTTCGTCGTTAGTCAACACTCCCGCTCGCCGTTTTGTATCGCGGAAGACGAGGGCAATTGGTGGCTAATTTCGGCGACTCGTCCAGACAAAAAATGCGGCGGAGCTTTGCGCTCTCCTAGTCAGTGATCTCTACGGCGAGCTTCCTTCGGTATGTTAGACCTGTTCGCCCATTGGCGCTGCTCTACGATCTTCGGCATCATCGTCATGTGCTGGAGGCTGACCCTGTCCATTGTGCTCACACACTCGCAGCGAATCCTCGCCGCGCTCTTCACCAAGGGCCGATCCACCATCGCGCAACTCGGGCTCTACACGCAGCTCGGCCCTCGCCAGATTCGCAATGGCTTGGGCGTCCTCATCCAGCAGAATCTGCTATACCACCACACAAACCCCGATACCAAGCGCACCACGTATGATGCCAATCCCGACGCGTGCTACAATCTCGTCCGATTCGGCAAGATCTTGGAGATGATCGAGAGCCAATACGGGACGGCGGAGCGCGACCTCGTCCAGACACTGCTGCTTCTTGGATATGCGCGAATCGCCGAGCTGACTCACGCCTACGTGTCCCGCGCCCCAACGTCCAATGGGCACGCCAACGGCAACGGGGTGAACGGTGCCGACTCTGGCCTGATTTCATCCGAATCCGAACTGCACAGCGTGCTAAGCCACCTGATCCGATGCGACATTATCGAGACTGTTCGGCCGCAGTCATTCCGCGACCCGAACGACGTTTACCACGAGATCGAAGCCGAGGTTACCAAGACAGCGCCCGGCGAGAAGGCATCTAAAACGAAGATAGATCAGCAACGGCAGATCATGGAGCAGTATCGATCGTTTATAGAGCAGCCCAAGGCTTTGAAGAGGCAGCTTGACCAGTTTGGGGGACCCGTCACGAAGCGACGGAAGCTCGGGAATGGATTTGGCGAAGAGGATAGAACGATGGATGACGATATGCCGCCTCTTAATGTGAGCTTCCCTGTCCCATTGTTTTTCGAACTTTGCTAACTGATATCTTCAAAGCCCAATGTGGTCGTCAGGGTTAACTACGAGAAATGTCTGGTGGAGCTGCGGAGCCACCGTCTGGCCGCTTTCGCCAAGGACACTCTGGGCGAAGTTACCGGCGAAGTGTATCGCACGCTATTGGGCCTCCTGACATCAGAAGTGTCGAGGTGCCGGCCCGATCCTTTCCTGGGGGAGGACTCGATTCAGCAACAAGCTGCGGCCACGACGATGGACGTCTACGAGCATCTCGACGAGAGTATCAATGTCGCGGCAGGGATAGGCAAGGCCCCAAAGGACAAGATCGACTATCAGAGCGCAGAGAAGATTAGGACGGCGCCCGCTGGAAACGACATGATCACCGAGGACTCGGATGAGGAACCTTCGGGACCATTCGATAGCGATGACGATTCGGACGAAGGGGGCAAGGTTGGCAACTTCTCGCGAAGATCTCGATCTGTTTCCAAGCCAAATGGAGGTCGACCGATGAAGGTGACATTTGAAGACACAGCGACATCGTCCGATAATCGCCTAGATCAGATGCGCCAGCATCTCTTGCTATTAGCAGAGAGTAAGCATCGCTTTGTTCGCCATTGCGGAACGCAGGGCCGCGGACAGTGGACAGTGGACTTCGACCAGGTGATGGAGCGCCTTCGTGAGTTGGAGCTGGATGGGTTCATTGAGCAGTCGTTTGGAAGACATGGGCTTCGCCTCACTCGCATCCTGCGCGAGAAGGGCAAGCTGGACGAGAAGATGCTGCCCTCTGCAGCGCTGATGAAGAAGACGGACGTGCAGGCCAAGATGCTTGCCATGCAGATGGCCGGGTTGGTGGACATCCAGGAGGTTCCCAAGGACAACACCAGACTGGCCAACCGGACGCTCTTCTTCTGGTTCTTTGACCGGGAGCGGTACCAGGCGCACATCCTGGACGACCTGTACAAGGCCATGGTGCGCGCCCTGCAGGTGCTGCAGGTGGAGAGGCATCGAGAACGCAACATTCTGTCGTTTGTGGAGAGAAAGGACGTCATGGGAAAGGAGGAAGAGGTGATGACGGCGGAGCATTACAACAAGTACAACCGGCACCTGGAGGAGCAGAATAAGCTCATTGGGCAGGTGATGAGGCTGGACGAGATGGTGTCTATATTCCGGGACTACTAGATGCATTGAGCAATGTAATCACTTGATACGATACTTGTACTATATATGATTCAGGGTACGAAGGATCCGTGGACAATGTGATCAGGATCAGAAAGGCAGTGAAGGTATCTTAGTCGATGACGGATCTCCTGCCATTGATGGTTCTAATTCATGTGATTAGCACCGTTTTACCTACCTACTTAGTACTGCCAAGAATTACCGATGAATAGCAAAAGTGAAGCTTGCCGTTGAGCTGTAGCCCTTGTTGCTTGGCTATCAGGCCGCGGCATAGAGAGTGAAGTCAGCATCGGCTTTAGGACCTCGGTCTTATACATAGAGCCCGATACAATGCGGCTTCCACCTGAGTCAGCCGCCAACTATTGAGACTCCCGAAGAGCCGCAGATGCATGGAATATCTTTCCTGCCACTATTACTTCGTAAGCTACCATTGACTATCTGATATTCATCCTCCTCTCTTTCTTTTTCATAACAGTTGAACAGTTTCTCGTAGGAAAAGGCAGTTCTCCAGGGTAACCACCACCAAAACACCAAAAGACGCCAACGAAAAAAAAATCTCCAATAATCGTCCGATAACCCGCCAATTCTTTACCCCTCCAAATTTGCAAACCAGCCCCGCTGATAAACCGCAAAGCCGCACCCGCCAAAGAAAAGTCTCTCTCCCGCTGCCCGCCGAAAATCGGTGGAAACAGTCACCTTCCCCCAGTCAAGTCAGTGGGACCTGAGGTACAATTTCCTTATCGGCAGCACAAGCGCTTCTGGAGCGTCATCAGATAATCGCGAGCAGTGCGCAGAAAAAAGTTTCCACAAACACACACAACCCAACTTTTCCTCTTGTTTCTTGTGTTAATACTTCGGGTTGCGGTTCTCTTTTTTCTTGGGCGCGTTTGTGACACCGGGAATCAATTGTTGTATTCTTTTCTCTTTATTCTCTATCAAGTGAATCTTTTTCTCTGGGGATTTTTCTCTGGTCTCTTCGGATATACTAGATCACGAAAATGTCACCACCTGCTTCTGGAAGCTCCAAGGAGTCGAACCTGGCTCGACTGCTCGGTTCAGGTATGTCATTACACTTCTTTTGCCTGCGCAATTGCGCTGAGGCTGTGGCTAATGGATTGATTCAGGTTCTGCTGGTATCTCCGAGCTGGCCATTTTCCACCCCGTATGTCGCTGCCTAGAGGATGTCGCAGACGCCTTTACGAATGAGACCTCGAACTGACGAATTTTCTGCTCTCGTGCCGAATAGGTTGATACCATTGCGAAGCGATTGATGAGCAACCAGACCCGAGTAAGAATCGCCTTCTTCCACCGGCCCCCCTCCCCTCTCGACCTGCCCATTGCCCGGAAAAGCCGAGTGAAGCACGAAAGCTGATCAGTTCGTCGCAGGTCACCTCGGCAAGCCAATTGAATCAGGTCATCTTCAAGGACAAGGCCTCGGCGCCCCTCGGCCGCAAGTTCGTCTCGCTCTTCCCCGGCCTGGGCTACGCCGCCGGCTACAAGGTGCTGCAGAGGATATACAAGTACGGCGGCCAGCCCGTCGCGCGCGACTTCCTGGGCAAGCACTACGGCAAGGACTTTGAGAATGCCTTTGGCAAGAAGACGGGCAAGGCCATTATGCACTCGACCGCCGGCAGGTTAGTGAATTCGACGAGAGAAGCTGTTGGGGGAGGAAGAAGATGTTGCTCTGCGAGAGATGGTTGGCTGACATTCTTTGGATGATACAGCTTGATTGGTATTGGTGAAATCGTCCTGCTGCCCCTCGACGTGCTCAAGATCAAGCGCCAGACGAACCCCGAGGCTTTCCGCGGCCGTGGCGTTCTCAAGATTGTTGCCGACGAGGGCTTTGGCCTGTACCGAGGCTGGGGATGGACCGCCGCCCGAAACGCCCCCGGATCTTTTGCCGTAAGCCCCCATTTTCCATCCTGTCAAGAGCTCACAATATCTGTCAAGAGTGTCTACTGACAAAGATCCATTGCGCAGCTCTTCGGAGGCTCTGCTTTCGCCAAGGAGTACCTCTTCCACCTCGAAGACTACAACAAGGCCACCTGGTTCCAGAACTTCATCGCCTCCATCGCCGGTGCCTCGGCCTCGCTCGTCGTCTCCGCGCCGCTCGACGTCATCAAGACCCGTATCCAGAACCGCAACTTTGAGAACCCCGAGAGCGGCTTCAGGATTCTGGCCAACATGGCCAAGAACGAGGGTCTGCCGAGTTTCTTCAAGGGCCTCGTTCCCAAGGTACGAACAATCCATGATGAGTGGCATTCAAATTCATTGAAGAACGAAGACTAACACAAAATGCTTTGCAGCTGCTCATGACTGGACCTAAGCTGGTGTTCTCTTTCTGGCTCGCCCAGACTCTGATCCCTGCTTTCGATACCATGTTCAGCAAATAGAGACGATCACTTTGACCTCCGTCACAAAACAACACCCTTACAACATGTATTATCAACGCAAAAATGACAAACGAGAAAAGAGGAGCGAACAATTGATCAAAAAGAGCGAAGAAAGCGAGAAGGATCTTGATACTGATGGAAAAAAGAAGAAAGAGAAGAGGAAATGCTAAAATTCCGGCGTGTTTCTTTGGGATTACAAGGCGCGGCTGGGCTCTCGGGACGGCATGTATAGAGAGAAAAGACGAAAAACCGCACTCTGCTCTGTGTAGAATTAGATTTCCCCTGGTATTAGATGTTAGCGACGAAGAAGAAGAATACAACATAAGACATCATATCACCAGAGCTCACGATGAGGAATATCCCAGTCACTGATAGGCGTCCCAGGTCAACGAACCCATTCGCTCGCAGATAAACGCGCACAGGGCACCGGCATCTCCACCAATCCCGAGAACGTAACCCGCGATAATCCCAGTTTCTCCCTCCCCCCCCATCGACAAGCGACCTCAACAGGAAACGGTTGACGTGGCGCATATCCAGTTCCTGATTCGCGCACAGGTTCGTCAACCGAAGCCAGAGCCAATTGACGTGCCTTGTTTTCCTCTCTTCTTCAGGCAACCCCCTGTTCAGAGCAATGTGCTGCACAGGATAGCGCAGGACAACTCGAAGCCAGGACGTCGCCCATATGCCCAGGTCAGGCCCCCGCTGTTGCCCGGCAACGCGGCAGTGGGCGCAACAAACAAGAACGTCGCCCCCTGTCGCTTTCGCCCGCCTTCTTGACGAGCCCATTCGCTCAAGCGCTTCCCCATCTAAAAACCAACCACCACCGCAACTTATCAGCGATCTGTTTATGAAACCCCAGCGGTTGTGAGAAACGCCCAGAAACCATTCTCTGGGGTGTTTACAGTGTCAACACTCAACAGCCGCTATTTGTCTTTTTCTTACCCAGTACCTATTTCTCTCTTTCATCCATTCGCAGCAGGCTGCAACCCGCGATATATAATTCACATCTGGCTCAAGAGTCCCACCTGAGCGCTTCGAACTGCTCTCTAGATCGCTCCCTAGCTCGCGTTGTGCTCGGCGGAGCCCCCGTTTGAGACTTGGAGTTGAACCGGTTCGATTGACAAAGGCAGGGCGCATTTCTTGGCCATCTGCACGCTGGTTACATTCCATCCGAGGCGTCGAAGCATGCCATATAGTGAACGACAAGGCTCTTTCGACGGAGAGCCCTACCTGAGACATCAACATTCAGCCTCCTCGGATCGAGGACTCATCCCAATGTGCGTATCTTGGCCCCCTCCTCTCCCACCGCATCTCCCGCAGGGCCAGCCATGATGTTCTGGCGTCAGTTAACCCGCAGCAGGTGGGACAGTTCGGATCCCGAGCGCGCGCCGCCGCCGCTCCCCCTCAACCCTCAGTCGCCCAAGATGGCCACGCGCACGAGCACGTCGCCGTACCCGGTGTCGAGCGCCATCCAGTCGGCGCACGCCGCGCTGAGCGAGCGCGTCAAGGACACCCACGGCACCCATATGCCGCCTCCGGTGCCCAAGCGCGTCAACGACGGGTCGCCCGACAGATCGCTCGCCAAGGGCGTCGGCCCTCACCGCAGGCTGCAGTCGATGCAGTCGGGCTCTGTGCGAGACATCAGCCTCATGCTCGAGAACAACTCGCACTCCCCGAGCGTGTCGCCCACCAAGTCATACGAGAAGCTGGAGAGGACCACCCGACCTACCACGCCGCCGGGGCTCAGGGAGAGCACATCCTTCGAGACTCGTACTGGAACTGGTGGTATCTACGACAAGGAGATGAACATGTCGGCGCCGTCATTGTCAAGCAGCCTGACGCCCATTGTTCGGCCAACCGTTCGTCGACCGGCACCGCAAAGCATCCTCTCCGAAAACACGCCGCCCGTGTCGTCTACCATGCTGGCCCTGCAGAGCATGCCCGGCAGCTCGCCCACCAAGGAGACGGAGCCACCGCTGTCCAACATTACGAATGGCGCCAAGGGAGGAGCAACCATGGACAGCCTGGCATCGCAGATCCTGAGCCTCACCAGCATCGCGAGCTCCCTTCAGAAGGAAATGGCAGCTCTCAGCCGACGCAGCAGAGACAACGCCACCGATCTGCTTAGCCTCAAGGAGGCCACAAACACTCGAGACGAGGACATCAGGAAGAGTCTCAGGGACTTGCTGGGAAACATCCAGGATACCTCAGCCAGGATCCATCGGGATTCGTACAACGGCTACTTCCTCGACAACAAGCCTCATCCTACCTCACCCAACAGCGGGCGGACGTACCAGATGCCCCGGATTCCTTCGCCCAAGAGCTTTGCTGAGTCCATTGATCGCGCTTCCATGAGCACACCATCGCTTGTTGGCGGCGACAACTCGGGCGCAACTTCTATTCTCCTTCTGGAGAAGATCCTTCGTGGCCTGGGAACCAAGGATGGCCAAGAATCGCTCCTCAGCCATCTCCTTGAGCTCTCCGAGAAACTTTCAGGCATGGCCACCGCTGCCAAAGTAGAGGAGTTGGTCAACTTCGTCCGCGCGCAAACGGAGAGTGCCATGGTGTCCGTCAACACTCCTGGCTTTGCCCCGGGCCACTCCCGGAGATTCAGCCTGGAGCACAACGAGGGCCATGTTCCTCACGGCCCTAGCAGCGCCATTGCTCCGCGCTCGCTCAACAGCTTGGACACTTCGCGTCGAGGCCCGGCTTCCCAAGGTATCCTCAACGACGACGTCATCAACATCATCCGCTCGGTCAAGGATAGCGTTGCGGCCAGCGGCGGCCTCACGGCAGAGGTGAAGGCACTTGTCCGAGAGCTCCGCGGTGAAGTCTTGGGCATGGGCCGCGAGCTTGGCAAGAGGCTGGAAAACGTCGGCAGAGGTGCTGGAGACAACACCGAGCCATCACCCTCGGCTAGTAAGGATGAGGTTTCGCGGGTTATTGACGAGGGGCTTGAGCAGATGAAGGAGCAGCTGAGCCATGTTCTCACCGAGCATCGCCGTCAGTCTCAGGCATCTGCGTCTCTGCAGAAACTCACCGTTGACTACCAAGAGATTTATACTGCGCTCAGGAGCGCCCTCAAGGACATCGAGGCTGCCAAGGAGATGCCAGACTTGAGCAGAGATGACGTGCTCGAAGCCGTCCGCGAGGCTTGGGAGAATTACAAGCCCGAAATTGAAGTGCAGCAGATTGGCCTGGAGAGGGACGAGATTCTGGAATGCCTGAAGCAGGGCCTCCAAGAATACCAGAGCCGCAACCAGTCGCCCCCAGCAGCTACGAGAGATGAGGTGCTGACGGCTGTGGTCGAAGGCCTGAAGCACTACGTCCCGCCTCAGATGGACACCCCGGCATCCATGTCAAGGGACGAAATCATTGAAGCCGTCCGCGAATGCCTGGAGGAGTTTGAGTTTCCCGTGGCCCCGTCTGCTATCGGCAACGAACTGACCCGCGAGGACATGCTCCGCGCAGTCAAGGAGGGCCTCAACGACTTGGATCTCGGAAAGAGCAACGCTCTGGTGCCGACTCGGAACCATGACGAGATCAGCACCAAGCTCCATGAGCTGATGGACTTTATGAAGCTGGAGTTTAGGACACTCTCGGACGGAGCCAAGGAGAACATGGCTGCCAGCAGCCGCGACACCGAACAGCTCCTGGACGCTACCAAGGACGGCCTTGAGAATCTCCGTGTCGCCATTGAACGCTACGTTGACCGCGCCACCGGCGTGGCGAGCCAGGAAGATTTCCTCGAGGGCTTGCTGAAGAGCATGGAGGAGTTCAAGGAGGAAATGTCGTCGCTCGTATCCAAAGCCAACGCGACGTCTCGGGAACAGCTTCAAACGGAGCTGGAAGGACTTCGCGACGTTGTCCACTCATCCATGGTGCCAGCCGCTCCCATGTCGCAACCACACAACGACGAGCTCCTTGACGCTTTGCGAAACGGCCTGAGCAACCTTCGGCAGGAAATCCTCCGACCACGGCCGGAGACGAGCGAGATTCTGGACGCGCTCAACGATGGCCTGAACGACATTCGAGCTGGCATCGACAGGATTACCAACAAGCCGGTTGATCTCACTGCAAACGACGAGATCCTCGACGCTCTCAAGGAAGGCTTGGACGGTGTGAGGTCGGACATTGGCACCATTCGCGACTCGAGCAACGATAGGGCTGTTGCCATTCGCACTGTTGGCGGCGGCGAGAACGACAACGAGATGGCGATTATCCCTGCTGATATGGCCAAGCATGATGATATCAAGAATCTCGAGATCCTAATCACTCAGCTGCGAGCCAAGATTGAGGAGCTGGACCCAGCCAAAGCTTCCTCTGCTGCGGCCGCGGCTGCGGCTCCCAAGGTTGACCTGTCCCACCTGGAGACTATGCTTCGCGATGTCCAGAGAGGTGTCGACGAGCTGAAGTCACGCGCGCCAGTGGTGGTTCAATCAGCGTCATCGGCTAGCAAGTCGGAGCATGACAAGAGGGATGAGTCCGAGAAGCCAAAGGAAGGGGAGGACTACGTCATGAGAAGCATCCCCTCCATCTTCACTAAGAGTGGCGGCAACCCCACAAAGGAAGACGTTGCTGCTATCGAAAACATCCTGCGCAACACAAAGGCCCGTGTTGACCATCTCATTGATGGTGACCAGGCAGTGCGCAGGGAGCATATCGACACTCTGGAGTCGCTCATCCTGGAATCTCGAGAAGCTATCCGATCCGTCAACAGGCAGCTCGAGGACATCCCCAACCTGTTTCACAAGGATGACTTTGCCAAACTCACAGCCATTATTACATCGCTCGGTGAGGGCTTGGAGGACATCAAGGAGCATGCTGAGCGAGAGGCTAAGAGCCCCGAGAAAGTCAAGAAGTCAGACGTTCACGCCGTCGAGACGGTTGTGCGTGATATCAAGACTCTGGTGGACGGCATTGCAGTTGCGGATTTCGCCACGATTACCACCCGTGAGGACCTTGGCAAGCTTGAAGCCGTCATGAAGGAGACGAAGGAAACGTTTGACAATTACCACGAAGCCTCATCAAAGGCGCTCGTCGAGCGTCAGTCCGACATTAACGGTGTTCATGACCGCATCTTCGAGGTCAAGACATTCCTTGAAGAGTTTCAGACGGAGATTCGCAACAAGCTCGTGGATGGCTCTACCGGCATCGAAGGCCTCGGCCAGGCGCTCAAAGCCGTGGGCGAAAAGATTGAGAAGAACGAGACTGTTGCCGGCGACGTCAAGGACATGTTCGAGGTCATGAAGAGCGAGTTTGAGATTTCCAAGGAGGCCATTGCCGGGTCGAGGATCGAGTCGAATGAGAAGCTTGACGAGGTCACGCAAAACATCCGCACCAAGATTGACGACAAGATCAGCGAGGTTCTTGCTAAGAGCGAGGCGCTTCGAATTCTGATGGATGAGAAGTCGCAAGCCGCCGAGGCACGCGAGATCGTGACCGAGTCTGCGGTGGCGGGCACCAAGGCCGTCGCCGACGAGTTGAAGTTGCTCATCGACACGCTCGGGTCAACCGTGACTGACTCCCTGGAGAAGATGGAGGAGGCCTCCAAGATTGTCTTCACCAAGGTTGAGGAGGTGGCTGTTCGCTCTGAGGAGACTCACACTGAAGGCAAGGCCGATCACCAGCAGACGCGGGATCAGATCCAGGAAGCCGTCAGCAAGGTCCACGGCAGCGTGAGCGAATACCAGCCCCAGATCCTGGAGGCAGTCAAGAGCGTCCTTGGCCTTGTCGGAGACCACTTTGAGCACTCCAAGACCATCCGGGACGAGGTAGTCGCGGCTATCCCCACGGAGCAGACGTTCAGGGCCATGATGCCCGAGAAGTACGATGACGCCGAGGTTCGCGAGAAGCTGGACAAGATCGTGCAGCACAACGATGCTGCGGCCCAGGCCTTGCTCCAGCTCCAGACTCTGGACAAGGTGCACCAGTCTGTCGTCGAGACCGCGGCCGAAGTATCCGACTTCTTGTCCAAGCAGACGAAGCACATGGTGGATGAGCGCGACAACCGCGCGCGGGCCCTGGAAGAGACTAACCTTGCTCTTGAGCGAGCTAGCACGGAGAGGGAGCATGTTGAGCTCTCCGTCAAGAACCTCAAGGAGGAAGAGGAGTGGCTGCGACGGAGCGTCTTGTCTCTGCGTAACGAGCAGGAGGGCTTGATGAAGCAAAAGACTCGTCTCACTGGCGATGTCTCTGCCCTCGAGACGGCGCTGCGCCTGCGCAAAGAGGAGCTTCAGGAGATGGAGCTCCGCGCCGAAGGCCTTGAACGACGCATCTTCAACGGGGTCATGGATCACTCTCGGGTGCTCCTTTTTGGCAAAAAGGCCAAGGGCGGCGCAGACTCCATGAACCGCAAGCGGGTTAAGAAACCTGCTGGCGAAGACGGCTCTTCGTCCCCACGAGGCATTCCCACGCATCTCGCCTCGGCAAGGAACCCCATGGCGCCTGGGCAGATTGGAACTGCGCGACGTATTGCGTCGCTCAGTCAGATGGCGAACAATGTGGCGTCGACACCCATTACGAGAAGCCATAGCGTGAAGACGCCGAGTGTTAGTGTCAACGGCCATCGGAAGCGCAGCTGGGGCGGCACGGCGCAGAAGAGCGGGCTGAGCGAGGAGCACAAGGAGATGGACGAGGCGGTGGAGGAGCTGGACGAGGGCGACATGGTCAACGTGACGCACGAGTCTGCGGTTGATAACGCGGCAGGCGATAGTTCTTCCGAGTACGAGGAGGAGATTGATGAGGATGAGCACGACGACGTTGATGCCAGGGAGGGACATGAGGAGAGCGACGGCACGCAGAGACGACGTATCAGCAAGGGCAGCTCTGCGTATGAGGATGATGAGGAGGAGGGCTCTGGAAGCGAGTACGAGGAGAGCATTGATGGGGATGATGAGCCTCATGCTGCTGTGGTTGTTCGATGAATGGGATGATGATTGAGATGATGACGATTGGTGCTCTTGGGGAGGCCTGTGGTTTCATCGGATTGGGTGGCCTGGAGGCAACTTTGTTTTGTTTTTTTGTTCCCCCTTTTTTGTTTGGTTTTCTTTGCCTGCCTTTGCTTGCTTGCTTGGTACTTTGTTTTCTTCTTTCTCTTCTTCTTCTACTGCTTATTATTGTTTAGCGCGATGGATAAGTCACGATTCGACATGAGAGCCGCTGTTTGATACCTGTATGTAGCTTTGAACGATAATTGACAGTCACTTTACTTTATATTACAACATCTTGGGAGACGCCTGATGTGACGTGAATGAATCGAGATACAGAAGTGTTTATCAGTCGCATATAGAAGAGGAGATGAGGTATTGCTTATGAAAATCACGGGTGTTTAAGTCGACGATGGCGCCTGTGAAGCTGTCTTGCTATTATATAAACTTATTAATAGGTTATTTAAACTATATTAGTAGAAGGAAATAGCTACCTTATCTAGTAGCATAACTAGCTATCCTAGCATTCTAGAGAAATATCTGCTACTACTGCTACTACTATATAGGTATTTATACTTTTTTTTACTCTCTGCTATTATCTCTATATTCTTCTAGTTTAAACAAGCTTAATTTAGTATCTTACTATAAGAAAATTCAGATAAACTTACTCCTAATATATACAGCACTAAACATAAACCCCCTATCTAAAAAGGCCTAGAAAACCTGAGGTATCTGCAGGCAGATGCTGGATACCTTAATAGCCACTCCTACTATTGACTATTTCCACAGATCGGGCATGACAAATCGCTCTAAGAGACTCATACACTAACCCAGGCAAGCTCCCTATAAGTCTGGCGCTGCCTCTGAAAACTTGAAGAAGGCGACACGAGTCCCCCTAACACGGACCGCGACAGTAGATCCCGCCACAGCGAAGTAGTCTGATCGATATTCTGGCGGCAGCCAAAACAGCGGCTTGCCGTCCTTCATGATCCATTCTTGTAGTCCATCTCGCCGGTCTACTCCATATCCACGCATAACAGGAGTAGACGACCTTGGGCTTTGAACAAGGTCACTTTCATGCCCCCTTTCATTCTCACTTTCATCCTCGCTTTCATCCTCTCGTTCATCCTCTCTTCCATCCTCTCTTCCATCCTCTCTTCCATCCTCTCTTCCATCCTCTCTTCCATCCTCTCTTCCATCCTCTCTTCCATCCTCTCTTCCATCCTCAAGTGGTTGCAGAGCCAAATCAAGATAGCCAAAGTTGCTGCTGATGCGATACTTGACTGTCGGATCGAACGATAGTTGAGTGGCCCGTTTAACATTGATCTTCTGGACACACTTCTCCGTAGCCACATGCCAGACCTTGATCGCGCCGTCGCCATCTCCCGACACTGCGTACAGGCCATCTGGTGAGGCGGCCACTGAAATGATTTCGTCGCCGTGGGCCCCAAGTGTCCGATATGAGTGCGAAGCTTCGTTGTAGATCATGACGCGACCCTCTGTCGATCCCGAGGCCACCCACTGACCATCCATGGAGCAGGCCACCGCGCGCACATAACCATATCCATCAAGGGTACGGACACACTCACCAGTAGCCGTGTCCCAGATTCTGACTGTCTTGTCTGCTGATGCCGAAGCGATTCGCCGACCGTCTGCTGAGGCGGCTACTGAGATGATCCAGTGGCTATGGCCCTCAAACGTCCAGACACACGCACCCGTCTCCACATCCCAGAGTTTGACTTGGCAGTCCCATGATCCTGAGACAAGCCGGCCACCTAGCAAAAAGCTGACTGCTCGCACAAAGTCGGCATGCCCCACCAGCGTCTGGATGCATGCGCCTGTATCTGCATCCCATATCTTGATTGTGTTGTCTTCCGCCCCTGTGGCAGCCTGCCGTCCGTTTGGTGACAAAGCGATTGATCCAATCTTACCTTGATGCTGATTGGAGCTTTCAACACCGGCGCTCATGGTGGTATCCCAGAGCTTGACTTTGCCATCCAAGGATCCTGAAGCGATCTCACCGTTTGACAACGAGACCACTGAAAGAACCCAACCATGGTGTCCCGCAAAGGTTCGGATACATGTGCCTGTCGCCATGTCCCAGACCTTGATTGTTTCATCACATGACGCTGAGGCAAGTTGACCGTTTGCCATGATAGTTGTTGATGTCACGACGTTGTTATGCCCTTCGAATATCCGAATACACGACCTTGTGGCGATATCCCAGAGTCTTACTGTTCTGTCCTCTGACCCTGAGATGAGCTGGCCATTTGCCAACGGCGTAAGTGAAGACACTATGGAAGTGTGGCCCTCGAGCGTCTGGTTGCACAAGCCCGTAGCTACATCCCAGATCTTGATTGTATAATCTTTCCCTCCTGAAACGACGAGGTTACTCGCCAGCGAGGCCACCGACTCTACTGAGCCAGCATGACCTTCAAGCGTCTGCAAGCATGAGCCGGTCTGTATATCCCAGATCTTGATAGTCGCGTCATATGAAGCAGAAGCAATCTGATCGTTATGCAACAAAACTATACCCGAAACTCCCTTTGTGTGGCTGCAAAGTGTCCGATGGCACGCGCCGGTCGTTGGATCCCAGATTTTGATAGTATTGTCACTGGACCCCGAGACGATTCGTCGGCTGTCTGCTGTAAAAGCCACGGTGCTAATAGGAAGTGTATGCCCCTTGAGCGTTTGAATACATGCACCTGTGGTAATGTCCCAGATTTTGATTGTGCAGTCATGCGATCCTGAGGCGATCTGCATAAGGTCTGCTGAGAAGTCGATTGATCTAACCCAATCGGTATGGCCCTCTAGCGTTTGTAGACAAGGGCTCCAACTATCCTCCATCATAGGCCTATTTTGAATCCACGATGGTATCTCTCGAAGGAACGCTTTTCGCACGAGGCTCTGCGTAGGACTGCAGATGAGCGCAGATGAATAAATTTGAAGCGGAGCGATTTCGATAAGCCTTCGATTGTAAAGGACAAATCGATGTGCATCTTGAAGGAACTTCAGAAGCTCACCTCCCGGTGATTTTGCCTAGGATGGTCAGCTTTCTTTTGGTTGGACACTCAAACACAGGTAGACTCACAGCAATCAAGTCCTTCAGCGCTACTATCGAGAGGACACCAGCCGATATCTGGTGCAAAAGGCCCAACGCCTCTAGCCAATGAAGTAAATGTTCGTGGAGAAATGAATAGACAGCCCCTTCATCCTCGAGGTTAGCTTTTATCATGGACCCCTTACAAAGGTGGTCAACCCAGTGTACACAGGAATATCGAATGGCAGATAGGGGATCGTTCTCTGGCATGTTGACGTCCTCATCAGAGTCGTCGCCAGAGTCGTCGCCAGAGTCGTCGCCAGAGTCGTCGCCAGAGTCGTCGCCAGAGCCGTCGCCAGAGTCGTCGCCAGAGCCGTCGCCGGAGTCCACGTCAAAGTTCTCGTCAAAGTCCTCGTCGAAATCCTCGTCAAAGTCCTCATCAAAGTCCTCGTCAAAGTCCTCCTCAGAGTCCTCCTCAGAGTCCCCGTTAGAGAGAAGCCCAGGATATGGCAATGCGTAAATGTTCTTTCGTAGAATCTTGGTCATGGCCTGTAACGAGAGAGTAACCATGGTTAGATGTATGTCCTGAATGCAGGATGCGAAGATGGCCTCTTCATCCATGGAGAGATAATCTTTGGCAGACTGATGGACAAAGTAGATGGTATCCTCACGGATAGTGAGGAAAGATCCGCAGAGCGCGACAATATGCCTTAGATAGTCGACGTTATCTGAAAGCTCTTGATCAATTTCGACAAGTGAGCCGAGTTCTCGCAATGTAATGGGTCGATAGACGCTCATCACGACGAGGAGAACTTGTTTGCAGAGGCCGACATCGCTCTCACCACCCTCGAGCACCTGACCCATTATGCGTTTATATAGAGAATCAAGGCCCGGTGGAAATGCGCTGAGCATGCCAAGAACCTTCCATCGCGTGTACTTTTCGAGGCTCTGACACACCAAAGCTACCCAGAGAAACGTGTCGTTTGCATTCTCGAGGAGGTAGTCTCGAACTTGATTATGTGTGTGTTCGTCATAGCCCTTCATGTCCGAAAGCTGTTGCACTTTCTCCCCAATGTAGATTTTCACGGCGCTGGCAATCGAGTCTGCATTGAGTTCCAAGCTAAGCTTGACCTTTTGCTTCGCAAGTTGTAGACGCTCCTCTATCTGAGGCAAGTTTCGGCTGGACACAATCCACTTCACACGAGCTTCTGTGCCAGAGACGCGTACAATGAGGTCCAGTAGCTGCTGCTGCTCAGACACACACTCATCCAGAGCGTCGACGACCAAGTATGCGCCCTTCAGCGCCGGGTCCTGCAGCATTGTTGTGAAAATGCCCGAGAGGGCGGACCAGGTGTTTCCTCCCTCAAACAGCTTTCCGCCAGCCTGGTCGTACCTGTTCCGGACATGGGAGATGAGCGATGGTTGCTGCCTTACAAGCATAAAGATGAGCCCTCGTAGAGCGGCAGTGGCATTGTTGAGTTGCTGATCCGTAGCCTGGCAGAAGAAGTACGAGACAAGGCCTGAGCGGTTTTATTGTTGATCTAGTTCGTTGATGATGCCGCAGAGAAGCATAGTCTTCCCTTTACCAGGATCACCTTTGATCCAGAGGAGTCGATTTTCGCCAGAGTCCCTCCACTGCTGGTATTCCGGATTACCCAGGATCCAGCGGTAAGACTCCTGTAACAGACCACCCTTGGTCTGTTCTATGCGTCTCTTGTCATCCAAAGGGTCAGTGAGGCGTAAGTCTTTGATACATTGTTTATCCTCCTCTGCCAATGTGCGATTGACGAGCTCTTCAAGACCCAAGGCAGTCTTTACTTTGGCGTATGTATCTATCTTATGACGGACGTCACGCTCGGCCTTTTCGATAGCTTCTATGTCGCCTTTCCAGTCATCAAGGCTGGCGATATCGCGAAGTAGCTCAAGACCACGGTTGCGGTAGTATGAGCAGACGCTCTTAATCTGATATGAGAGCAGAAGGACGTAGAGCTTGACGATTTGAGTCTTCGATTCCTGTCGAACACCAGAGAGGGCACAGTCGTTGACATCCCCCAGCACAGCGCTGGCCAAACCCCAATACCAATGCATACTGTTTATCACGTGCTCGATGCCACTGCGATTCGCTTCCGTTGCAGCTATTGGGTTTTGAATCACCTTGACACAAGTCAGCGTGGAAGCTCGAACCCTGACCAAAGTCTGGACTTACCTCGAGGGCAATGCATAGGCCTGCCCAAGCAAGGGCTGCTTGTGGCGCGGCCTGGATGGCACCGCTGATTACGTCCCTTGCAGAGAAGATTGTGCCAATGGCGTGTTTTATTTTGGCCTCTCCAGCTGTCTTATCCAAGCCGTCATGGATGAGCTGCAGCATCTGACTTCGCCTTGCGTGTGGATCATCTTGTGCGATGAGGTTGATGTTCCCGTCGGCTGCAGTGACAGGCGTAGCGAATCCTTGGCCGCTGAGTCTGCGAGACAAGATCTTCTCGTATGCTTGAATCAGCGCAGCATCACTGATCTTCAACTCGTCGTATGCTCGATCCCAGAGGCCCGCGGGCAGGTCCGTCGGGGCACTGGATGGGATTGATGACTGGATCTGGACGGGCAAAGTAGACGTGCTTGATGCCCCGTTCTGGCCATCTTGCTTCGCCACGACGTGCTGTGTAGATGTCTGGTCCTGTCGGGAACGGCCTTCGAAGAGGCTGCGGATCTTCTGTCTGAACGGCATAGCAGCGAGAAAGAGCTTTCGGCGGGGCGATATGGACAATGACCACGAGCCATCACGCGGTGCTCTTGCTGTTCTTAGAGGATTTGAAGACACGAAGAATTAGGCAGCTACAAGGCTGCCCAATCGCCATCGGATGAAGCGACAGGCATTCGATGTCGTTTTGACCAGTGATAATCCATTGAAGCATGTTGGATGGCGTTGCATTTGCACCAATCGCCATGCAACGTCCACAGCTGCATGGTTCATCTCGATTCTAATAGATCTAGGGAGCGGCTATCCAGCATCCTAGATATATTAATACAGAGTTGAAATGTTCTCCTTGCTATACTAAGAGAAGCTGCTATAATAAAAAGAGAAGTATATAGTAATACTAGATTAATATATATAGCGATAGTAGCAGAGACTTGATTTATAATATATAGAAGCTAAGAGCTAGATATACTTACTATAATAGAAAGTAAATGTCTTTTACCTTACCTATCTTATATAAATAAAGATAGTTATAGTAAAAGTAAATTACTTTACTTTAATGCTATTTAAGCTGCCCTTATAAAGCACATGGCCTTAGTATTCTTCTCTGCTAATAGACAGCTCTTTATCTCGACTTTAACACCTCGCAAGACGGTGTCGGCGTCATAGTATACCATGTTAAAGACAACGCTCTACTAAGGATAATAGTCGACAGCAAGATCGCTAAATACCCCCTAAGCAATGCAATTCAGCCTATCCATTTCTTATTATAAGTGCTCTCTGACATGGAACAATAATACAGGTCGACAGAATCTGAGATGGCGGGATACAGAATCTGAGATGGCGGGATACAGAATCTGAGATGGCGGGATACAGAATCTGAGATGGCGGGATACAGAATCTGAGATGGCGGGATACATCTGGACACTAAAGAAGACAAAACACTAGATAGACGCGACATCTCGCCTACCAGTTATCGGGTTTACTAACCATCACTCCCTAGGTAGTCGACATGCAGCAACACGTCAACATATATAACACAACAAGCAAAACATTAGCGAATAAGAAACTTATCAGGAGGACAGATTGGATGGATGATGATAATGTTAGGCCAAGGCGGATAAGGAAAATCATCTTAAAAATGAGGCGAGCGTGCATTTTAATTCCTGCTACAGTTCATCGCAGAATCAAGAGTCAACCCGCTCTGCTACTACAGCAGAATTCTAGTCTTGCTATAAGCATTAAATATCTGGTCATATCTAAAGCCTACCTTGCTTTTACAATCAATTTGGGATGCTGCTGGGTAGTGAGTTGGGGGTGCGAGATACCGCTCTGCTCGTGGCTGAACTAGCACGCAGAACATGCCCATGCGCAACTACAGCTTCATTCGAGATATTATCGGTTGAAGGCTTTGTTTTTGTTTCGGGATGTAGCTCCTGTTAAAGATTGTTTGAGAGTTGAGCCTGCTTAGTCACAGACACGATGAAAAACTTGCCTTGTAGTCTCTTGATCCACCATCTACAGTCAGACCTGTCACCAAATCATCACCACTTCGTCATTTCCAACTCCTTGTCCGCGACAGAGGCAAAATTGCCTTGCCATGCGTCCGCCTTGCCCAGAATGATGAGAGAACTATGACTGGCTATGGGAATCCGCAGCCATGTCAAAATGCAATCACCACTTACCGTGTCTTACCCAGCAAGTCCAAGTATAGCGATCATAGATCTTTCATAGTCAGCGCACCGCTAACCGGTGAGACAGATACATCGACGTTCCACGGCAGACGGCCCGGACCATGACGACAGCTCATCTCTAGCTCCTCTCTCTCTCTCTCTCTTCCCGCCTTGGAAGGGTCAGGTAAATGCCCTTCCCGTGCTACACAGGGATCATGACATGCCGCGAGATAAACTTTGCATCTGCGCCACATCCCGACGCGCCAGAGGCATCTCCATACCACGAATTCCGATGACGACGCCATTCTGTGCCATGTTGTAATGGCGCCGTCACTTCGGGTTTCTGCTCCGGCATTCATGGTATGGACGCGTCATGTTGTGAGCTGCTGGACGTGGTGCGCATGATGGGCACTGCCGCGTTTTCACATCGGTGAGCTGGGATATGGCGGCGGGTGTTTCGGCATGTCCAGCAAGATGGATGGGAGAAGAGTCCACAAGGTGGAGGGACATTATAAGGGGAGGCATATCCGTTGGCTGCTGACAATTCTCCCTCTCTCTAGCATGAAGCCTCAGCAGTTCCTTGCGATTGTGTCCTCCTGAGTGAAGGCATCATGATCGGCAATATGCGGCTGCAAAACACCGGGCTTCTCGCCCTCTCAAACGTGCTGCTCGTCCAAGCTGTCCCGCGATTATACACGCCGACGACTACCTTTTCCGAAGCCGAAACAGTCACTCCAGCAGTGGTGCCTCAGACCAATGTCACATCTCACGGCCCCTTCACAGGACCTCCCGCCACGACCACTGGAGCCCTTTCAACTACCGTTACAGCCTCTTCGATCCCGGCTTTGCCTCCGGCGCCGAACTCGTTCAACTACACAGCTGATGGCAAGCTCCATGCCCCCCAGCCTGCACCATTCACTCCCAGCGGGGGTATTGGAACGAATGGCTCGGCTCCAGTGTACCGCGTCCAAAGCGACTTCGACTACCAATCGCTAGCTTTGGCTCTCTACCAAGAATGGATCGAGCTCGACCTGTTCCACTGGGGTCTGCAGAACTTCTCCGTGGAAGAGTGGGAGGCTAACGGCATCAATGCTGAGGAAAGGTTCCTCATTGAGTACATGGCGGATCAGGAAATTGGACATGCTACCGTTATCTCGAACATGCTTGGCCCGCAGGCGCCGAAGCAGTGTACTTACAACTACCCGGTCTCCAACGTTCGAGAGTTCATCGACTTCAACCAGAAGCTCACGCGCTGGGGAGAGGCGGGTGTCTATGGCTTCCTGCCGCACCTGAACTCGGGACCGGCTGCTCAACTGCTGCTCCAGAGCATCACGGTTGAAGCTCGTCAGCAGCTCATCTTCCGCCAGTTCGGCGGGCAGTTCCCCATGCCGGAGTGGCACACTGTGGGAATCCCCCAGAGCTGGGCATGGACGCTTCTTGCCCCGTACATCTCGAGCTGCCCTTTCAACCAGACCCGACTGGTGTGGCAGAACTTCCCTGCGTTGCACATCCTCAACCAGCCCAACCCAGCTCGCATCAATGGCTCTGCTGCCTTTAATGAGACAACTGGCGGCTGGGCCAATACGCTGTCCACTCAGAACATCTCTCGCTCTGAGCTTTGCCTGAACGCCACGAACAAAGCCTTGGACTGCGCGCCGGCTATCTCTCAGAACCGCAGCATCCCCCTCTCGTACCCAGGCCGCCAGGTCTTCTTGAAGTGGGACAACCCCGGACAGCTGGTCGGACCCAACAACAGCTACGTGACCTCGACGACGGTCAGGGAGCCCAGGTTTGCCGCTTGGGTGTCGCAGCTCAACGTCACGTACTCCCCGCTTCTCAACGTGAGCACACGGGACAACACGGCATATACCTTCCAGCCTAATGCGTCGACGTGGGATCATGATCCGGCCATCAATGGCACCATGTTCCTTGCGCTTACGGATACGAATCTTACTGTTACGCCATACAACTTGACCATGCTCAACCCGCATGTTGCGGCTCTGGCTGTGTATCAGGCTGGTTGAGCGGATATCCTCAATTTGATGGGTATGATGGGGAAACAAGGGTAACGAGTGTACGTAATACCGGGAGGTTTGGTGGAGGTTGCGTTGTATGTATCGTGTATTTGTAGATCGATGATTTTTAATAATATTGTTCTGGAGTTTTCTACTGTCCTTGTTCCAAATCATATTGACGGAGTGACACATGAACCAAAGTCTTGATCTTGCGGAGTGGACGCTTGCAGCCGGCCGATGGAGTCTGTTCTACGAGCCATATTATACGAGCCATATTATACATGACATACGAACATCTGCCTGCCTTGTTGTTTCATCAGGCGCGCTCTCAAGACACTTATCCATTCTTGCCAACCACCACGACTGGATGTGGCCGATCAAGTTGCGACAATGTCCCTTATCTAAGGGACCCGCGGAAAAGTAAACGCTGTTTACCTATGACTCAACTTAGTATAGCAAAACTCACATGAAGAGCCTTGAGGTTGACGTCAAGGAGGATTATATATCGCATAACCAGCCAAGTTACACACTCACCATGCACCTTATCTGTCCCTAGAATAGGTAGTCTCTGCTGAAGCTCGGATGGATTACAGATGATCTAGTAGACAGCCATATACTGACGCAGGAATCAACTTGTCCAGTTTTCGGCATCCCGTCCACTTGCCCCTGGCACTAAGATCTCATCCCGAACCGCGCAGCCGGCATCTGCTTAATTGTAGATGATGTGATTACTTCCCCAGCATTGTATAGGAGGCTCGATATTTATCACGTCTGTGAGTGCTATCCAGCCTCATGCCTGTTGTAGAGACTCTCTAGGGAGGTCTTATCGAAATGACAGCCACCTCAAAACCTCTGGTGATATCCCTTATTCATCCTCATACGTTTCATCTATGTTTTCATCAAAGGAGTCACTAGGCTGCTTCTTTATTTGCATATCACGAAGCGTTTGGATGATGTGTCCCTTTTGGTCAGCTAGCAGAGACGCCAGCTAAGCATAAGCCAACAACATGGAGATGACGACTCACACAGAGACAAGTGCGGATAGAGCTGTTCTGAAAGGTTTCGGAAATTTTGCAAGATGGGTGGCATCCGTGCGTTTGATCACAAAGGCTTCATACGTTGACGTTGCGAATAGCTCATCTTGGCCTTAGCAAACGGGGTCATGACGACGGCTATGGCGCACTTGACAGTTGACACATCGAGTGGTGCGGCGGTGGGGAGGGAATGTTCTTTCTACGACGAAGGCTTATAGAGGGTTGGTCACACGATCGAGCATGGCATTTCGGGGGGTTGAAGAACATTCAGGGGGTGGTTGAAGACAAAGAAGTGGTTCTGATGCAGCTGATTTACTGTCTTGGTAAGACGTTCTTAGATGCTGGAAATGATAGATATAGCTTCCAACTCCTTTGACATCGTGGGGACGATAAAGGAACCTACTCTCTGCTATTTCACACCACAAAGAACAAACAGTCAGGCTTCTCGTCGACCCCTCAGCTCACACATCTTAGCTACTAGTATGTATAAGCCGGTAGACAGAGCTCCAAACACCGAACAATATATCAGTATAACCGCAATACAGAAGGCAATCGGTTTCTGCCTAAGAGCGCCATACATCGCTGCAAACTTATATATATCCATATTGATGACCTGCGTTTAACCGCCTTTTATCCCCATCCTATCTTCTTTTCCCACCACATTCTGGTGTTACATTGGGGATCTTCCGGTGATGCTACATGTATGCAGCTTGTAGGTGCCGAAGGGGAGATGTCCAGTACCTCAGACGTGCTACATCTAGGTAGTTGGATATGTCCATTTGGTCGTAATGCACCTACTTTGTCGAGGGTTGGGCAGAAATCTTGCTGGACCCAAGTCTCAAGGTTCGCCCCTACCCCCAGTCGTATCACTGCGCTTGAACTGTCACTCAAGTTGTCTAGAGATGGGACGATGGAGCACTCGACAAGCACTCGACAGCACCTGATATATCGAGCAACGGGGTAAAGGTGCATATTGTCGTGAGCTTTTCAACTCGTGATGACCAGAAATTCCAAAAATTATGTATCCCTTGCGTTGAGTGAGCAAGAGATGTACGACAGCACGTACATGTCTCCAGTCACAACATGGTGAACCTTCATGTAGACCAGGCTCTTGCCAGCAGTACTCTAAGTAGGACATTTGATACAACTATTCTTGGGTCGTATGTATGGGAAGTATCACATATGGATGTATATGGAAACGACAGGACCAGCTCGTCTGCGTGTGCTAGTTGGGCATCCTGGCCTCAGGTTAATATATTGGCAGGTATGCCAAACCAGGTCCACACCACCAACTCGATATCACCATCGCACCAATCACACATGGATCGACTCGCCTGTACCAGGATCAAAACATGTGGCTCGCTCTGCTGAAATGACAAGATGGCTTCAACAATAGGAAGAGACGAGTAACGCAAGAAGAAGTGAAAGAGTTGAAGAGTTGGGACGTTGAGGCAGGGTACAACATGGACAGACAAACCGTCCAGAGGCAAGGCATCTCAGCTCCCAGCTACGAGAGCACGGCACCTGGACCAATCCTTCCAAAGAGCAGCCGATCCGTAGTGCTTAATTAAACCGCATCGAAGGCCTTGCAGGATGCTGGTAGATCCATCTCTAGGTTCAATCCAGCCTAGCCCGCTCAGCTCTCACTTCTTATGACGGAATGCTTTCGAGAACAGCCTCCTGCGGGTCAAAGAGGCAGAAAAGCGGCAATCTCGGCCAACGAAAGGCGAGGCGATAAAGTCGAGGTTGAACCGTTGAGCGCCTCTTGCGACCCCGCACTTGCGACTGAAAGCCTCTCGCAACTCTCATCCGTCTGCGGTGTCAAAGAGAGAGCAGACTTTGTATGGAAACCCTGGCCTCAAGGGAGCGCAGACTCAGAAGTCGACGTTGCTGTCTTTGTGCTCGTGTACATCCCCTGGACGGAGCGATGGCTGTCTTGTTGTGCGAGCAAGCGTACAGAGTTGATTGCTTCTTGTAGCACTGCAGTGCGCAGGGCACCGCTGGCAATAGAAGCGCCATCTATGTACTGCGCATGAACAATGGACGAACATAGTTAGTCTATGCATCACATACGTACGTGCATAGTCCACTGCTGTCACGGAACGGCTCTGTCAAGACACAGGGCTAAGTGTGATGCCCCCCAGGCCCTTGATGGGGCAGCGCTGCCTCGCACCGGAAGCCAATCTTGAGATGGGCAGTCGAGAGAACATACCCCTTCAGCTGCAGAGCTGCAGAGAGCTGGGACGAGCTCAAGACACGTGCCTGTCTCGAGTCCATAGAGGACATATTAATACCTTGAGCCTGAGACGACGTGCTCGAACGAACCGGCTAGCGAGCAAACACTCCAGGGTCGTCGAGTCATCCGGAAGATCCAGACCAGGGTCCCCAGAGTGCCCCTCGTTCCTTCATGTCTTAGCGCGGAGCAGAGTCAATCGTTGGCCAAGTAAAGAACCGAGTCGGGGCCTGACTTCGGGCCTGGCGTTCGCATATCGAGACCGCCGGAAGAGGCGCTTGGGTTCGAAGCGATCGGGGCTACCCGCCTCAGCCGCTTGTGGAACGTCCAGGTAGAGTCGAGGTTTCTAATTCTGGCAGACAGCCGCTGCTGTGCGATGAGGAAGCGTGTCAGTCTCCCGCTGGATGGAGCGCGAGATTGGGACCCTCATGTTGTAAGCTTGCGGGCGTGAGCGTGAGTATTACCTGTAATACGGGTTGGGGAGTCTCCGATTTTTGTCGCCCGCAGTGACGGAGAGCCTGTTGGCTTTTGCATGGGTTCGGCCTCTGGGGACGAGTCGCACAAGCGGCATGCGAGATGGTGGACCAAAGAGACCAAGATGCCATCTCGAGCCAGAGAGTCCGGGATCTGTAGATACCTCTAGCAGGTGGTGATGACGAGTTTCGGTTGTGCCTGAGGCTCGAAGTTTTTCAACGTCATATCTCATCGATACCAGGTTGCTCCTGCCATTGTACCACTTTGGTATCTTGGCATCGAAAACGGAAGCTACCAAGGCCGTTGTTTCTTGTAAGCTGGAAGTATCTCGGTTCATGAAACCAGAAAAGCCTTCTCCAGAACATGGAAGGCGCTTCAGTTAGTAAAAGATAAGACAAGGTTAGGTAGGTCAGGTACTAAATCAATTCTCGCTGACCAACCGAAGGAACCTTCACTTAAGGCACGGGCGATGTTGGGACATCGAGCAATTCGCCGAACATTGAGCACAGCAAGACAAAATCGCGGCGTCTTTGAGGCTTCACCGACTCTCACGGGGGCTTGACCGGAGGTGGAGCGAGGTGTGCAAGGGCGAGTCAACCGACTGGCACGTCGTATGCGCAGACGAGATACTAACAATCAGCAGGTCTCATCTCACCCAGGACACTCTGACTCTCGACTTCGCAATATCTGTCACTGTTCTACCCAGGGCAGAATCTACAAATGGAGCAATAAGTGCACAATCAATGCATCCAGCCACGGCCGGCAAGCGGAGGATCCAAGCTGTATGAAGCACTGCAGCATGTAGATGCCCCTGGGCGTGGTTGCAGCTCTGTCGGATGCTGACCTGCGTTTACGAAGCAGACGCGAAAACCTCACCACCAGTCCCGTCGCAGCTTCGGCTACCTATGCTACTAGGCTCTACAGTGGCTCTATCTGCACAGTCGGATGGATGTGATGGGGTTTGTAATTACGGCGAGCCATGCATGCGATTAGCATCTTGTACGTCCAATTACAGCGTCTCTCGAGCGCAGGAGGCTGCCGGCGTGGCGTTGCAGGTTGCGTTACTAAAGGCACAACAAGAAGAGCGAGGATGCATCCATCTGGTACCGATGCTGTACCAACATGAAGCCCAACCTGCTCGACTTGGGCCTGAATGCTGCTCCTCGATCCATGGCAAGTTGAAAGCATCTGCAAGCGTATCCGTATCCATTTCGCCTAGGTATGCTTCACTACCCGGCCTGTGCTGTACCGGGCTTCATAAGGCAGCCAAGTACCGGAACCTCGACGCAATTCGCCGTGATGCTCCGCATTGGCCAATCGCGGGGATGCTCGATCCAGCCAGGTACCGTGTGTTTACAAGGACGCTCACCAGCGGCGTATCGGTCTTGACAATGCGCCCACAGCTGCATCAACATGCAACGAAGACGCACTTGAAGTGCAAACAACTCACTCGTGCAGATGGCATACAGCTGCCACAAGCTCCCAACATGCATGCTACATGCATGCTACATACATGTCCGTACCTGCTCAACGGTGGCAGACCATTGGACACGGCGCTGTTTGCCTCGACTGGCGCCCAGAGCGGCCCAGCATACATCTGCAGGAGGTGCTTCTCCGTCACAGTTTGGCGCAAGATGGACTTGGGCTGCAAGTACAGTACTGGAGGTGGGTGGTGAAATCCATCCATGAAGGTGACGACAAGTCATTCCGAGTCATTCCCCGTCCTGGGCAGGTCTTGCGCTAAAACCATCACAGAAGCTCTCGACTCGGCCAAATCGAAGCGAGAAACCACTAGCAAGCAAGCAAGCAAGCAAGAAGCGCGCTTCATACGCTATCTTCATGGTTGGGCTTCGGGACGCCCCTGAGGCCAGCAAAAGAGCCCCCGACTCTGGAGGCGGGCCAATGTCAAGTGGCAAAGTCGCACAACCATACGGCGTACAGGTACTCCTTTCTATGCTTGAGTGAGTTGCTGCTGATTGACTTCGTACAACCTCATCTGTCGATTCCAACTGCAAGGAGGGAAGCAGCGGAGATTCCTTCATCGGCGTCTTTGGGAATTGGCTTGTTGAACTTCGTCCCAGCATCATACCTAATAAGGTAGTCCGGACATCTGAACCGAGCCATTCCCCTCGCACTTTGAGCCGCCATATCCAACCAGGCGTCCGCCAAACGCCTCTCGACTTCTGTCCGCCGCTTATCCGCCTCCAGCCGTCTCAGTCGCTAGAACGCCTGCCCCTGACCACTTAACGACCGGGCGGTCCAGGGCCCAGGGCAGTGCCTCAGCAGCCTCCCAGCCGCTATAAGGTTCCAGGTTCTGTGCACCGTACCTGCTGTCCACTGATCGAATTTGTGTCCTCCGCCACTTGCCTAAACTGGACTCCAGAAAATCTACGGAGTAACGCCGCTCTGGATGTTTCATCATCTTCCCAAAACTCAACTTTGAATGCTTCAGGCAGGCCTCCCTTCTCCCTCACCAACCCTCCGACTCTCTTCCTCTTTCTCCGCCGCTGTAGCCCCTGTATTTGTATCATATTGAAGGAAGATCTGAGATAATTGCATCTCACGGGCTTTTGGATTTGCCGTCTTGTACCCATAACCTCTTGTCTTACTCCCCCGAGTTCCGTCCGTCTTTCTTTTCTTACTTTGGCTTCCTTCTAGGGAGCCAGCGGCCTCAAGACGTCTTGCGCGCAACGGCCCCCTGCCCGACGAAAGACTCTTCGGCGTCACCCATCGTGTACGGATTGTCCCTGTCGCTTGTACAGTCTTTCATTGTTCTGATAAAACCTTTGCTCGTTGCAAATAGAGGTACGTATGCCAGCCAATACGTGTTCCCTTGCCATCAGCCTCGTTCCGCTGGTCGTTTATCCAACTCTGGATTTTTTTACCTGTGTCGACGATGCTTGTTCAAGGCTGCGGGCACAAGACGTCACATTTGCCAACCCCATCCTTCCACTCATTCCTTCTCCCCCTTCCCTTTCCCTTGGAGGATAATTGTGGCCGAAGCGTGTCGAAGTGAGAACGCAAGGTTCAAGCGGCTTTCTGGCGCCGATGGCTGCTTCGCTGGTCTCCATGCCCTCTTGACTCGATGGTGGGCGGCCGACATTGGATCCTTGGTTCTTCGTACAACCAGAACACTATCGTCGGAATGCTGGTGAGGAGGAGCACGAGCACGAGCACGAGCACATTCTGCCAGCCAGCCATTCAGCATAAGCAAACGCTGGACAGGCAGTGACATTGGCCATGGACGCCTCCCTGCCCTTGGCACCGGCGCTGAGCGCTGAGTCTAGCTTGTGGCTTTGGCTGTAAGCTTTGGCTCCCGAATTTTGGCTCTGGTCCTTGACCTCCCGCTCTCTGGCTTTGGCGTCGCCTCGCCTCGCCTCACCTCGCTTCACATTACTCTCAGCAGCGCCGAATCGAGGCCGAACCAACAGCGGCGTCGCGATGCTGAGCTGGCAGCCGAGCGATGACGACTTCGCCTCTGCGAGTCTCTGATCGTCCTGCAGCACGACGTGTGGGAACCGGACGCTGGACGCTGGACTGGACGCTGGACGCACGCCAGACCAGACCCCTGCCCGGCGCGCTGGCCCCAGTCCAGCCCAGGCCATCTGGGCATCCACCGGCTCATCCTTGTCCTGGCTGCAACACCGAGCATCTTGTCTCGTCAACTGTCCAATCCCTTGACCCTATCCCACCCCGCCTCCTCCAACGTCGCCGGCTTGTGCCTGGCCCTAACCTCGTCGTCCACAACGACAAGCTGTGCTGACTTTTGCCCGTCTGCTTCATGTCTGCAGTGATATAACGGACCCCGTCCCGAGCGCATCCAATTCGGCTTGTACGAACCCTCTTCGTCCCTCGTTTCCCGAATCCCCAACCATGGAGGACATGCGCTTCCGCCCTCAGCAGCCGCCGAGGAACGAGCCATCCATCAACCCGCTTGTCTCACCTCCTCGCGGCGCCGCTCTCATCCCTCAGCAACAGCCTGCGAATCATGATATGCGCTCCTCCTTGCCTCGCCGCTTCACGACCGACTCAGGGCTTCTGCAGACACTGTCTTCGATCAACTCCCTGGCGTCCCCGTCCCGTGTAGTCGACGCCGACTATAATAACGTGAGTTGCCGGGCATTCTGGCTGGGAATCCCTTGGTCCACGGCTGCTCGCTGCGTAGACCCAGCTTTGTTGTGTCTCGTTTACGTGCGACAATGGCTGACTCTCCGGCGCAGGCATTGCACAAGGTCCAATTGGTAGGTGGTCCCCTTGCCTCCGAACTCGATGGCTTCCAAGCGCGACAGCTTCCCGTACCCGGCCGCTGCCGTTGGGGTTGAGCGCAGTCAAAAGCCTGACAGGAATCGGGAGGATTGAGATCGCGAGCTCGGCTGACTCCGCCTTCCCTGCTCTCTAGATAGAGAAGAAGAAACAAGAATATGAGAGAATCCGAGAACAGAGGCGGCGATTCGAAGTCGAAATGCAAAAACTAGACCAGCAACAGCGACGGGAGGCTCTCGAACTGGCGCAGATGGAAGAAGAGGTGAACAGATTCGCCGGGCACCAATCCGAACCAACGACGCCTCCCGAATATCGAAACACCAGTACCAACAATGGCTTTCCTGGCATCTTCTCGCGGCCAAACCGATACTCCACCTCGAGCTTGACCTCCCCTCCAGACTTGTCCAACCGACCGTCTCGCTCTGGATCGCTTCTGACCTCTCCTCCTCCTGGCACGGGTGCGTTCCAGCAGCGATTCGGATTTGACGACAATCAGATGCCATCACGATCTGTTCCTACCACGCGCCGTAACAGCGACGACGATGACAAGGAGGAGGCTGTTCGCCAAGACCCAAGCAGCCACAGGTCGACCAACTCGTAAGTAGACAGACAAAAAGTCTTGCTCGACACCCCATTTCCCTGCAATCTTCGTCAACTTCGAGAAGCTTGCAACCGGAGGCTGGCTGGGGCACCTGGGACTTCTGCATGAGCTGTGCTGGATGACGGTGTGCAGACACGGGCCAACCTCTTTCGGGATATGCTACTACTGCTTAACCTGAGGAGTCCTGCCCGTAATGCAGCTCCAGCATCGCGCAAGACTGCTTGAGCGCACGCCCCCAAAGGCCCGCTTCCGGACGGCCACAAGTTTCCCGTTATATTGTCTTGCCCTGTGCTGGAGATCTTCTCACATATGCTGACCACTCCGCGATAACAGAAGAACAAACAGATATTCCATGCCCGTCACCCGAACAAGGAGTGGATTTTACGATCTGAATATTGATCAAACCAACACTGCACGCTTTTTGTTCGGCGAGGACGAAACAAGTCACCTATCTGGAGGACACCAACCTGACGACAGCTTCCCCACGCTTGTCCGCCGTGACGATCAGATTGTAAGCCTTGCCTCGCCCTTTTCCTTCTCCCTCCCGTTCGTCATTCTCCAAGCCTTGGATGCGGAAACAAGAGCTGCCTCTTGGCTTGCGTGGCCCATCTTCTTTATCATTGTTCTCGTGGCCGCCTTGAGGGCTGCCGTGGTTGGACAACAGCCGCTTGCCAGCTGGCAGCTGGCAGTGTTCCCTTTCGCCTCGCTTCACCTACTAGCTAGCACCGACTCGCGTTTTCAGTTTTTCTTCAGTTGCTTTCTTCTTCCTTCTCTCCCTCTTCCTTCCTTCTCTTCCTTCTCTGCCTTCTCTGCCCTCTTACGTCTTCCTCTTCTTCTCCCTACCACCACCCTCCTTGGCATCCTACTTCCACCCCCAGTTCTCCTGACCTGCACCTGTAATATCCGCCTGGCTCTCCTTGCCGATGAACTATCAACCTTGCTAATCTTATTGTTCATCTCTCAGCTGTCGGCGTCTTCAGCAGCCCTAGATCTTGCTCTGTCACCTTCGCCGAACCCTGAGGCGCGAGCGTCACACAACTGGAGAACCAGTGTGAATCGGCATCGCACGCAGCATAGCATGTCGGCCATCAACGGGCTCTCCGCCACCCAGACTGGCGATGGCGGCAATATTGGAGCGCGCGCAGCCACGCTTCGCCATTCTCTCGATCATGCAAACGAGGTGTCTGGCGCTCCTCAGGCGATCCACGTGCCGCCCAAGCTCCAGAGTTCCTACTCTGCCAACGACATCCCCACGGTCAAAAACCCTGGAGGTGCCTCGATGATGAACGCCATTGCCAATAACCATGCCCAGCAGCACTTCCATAACCATAATGCGAGCATCGGCCGCATTCCTGCTGGTGCCATGCCCATCAGGCATGCTCGCGAGCTGTCCAACGACAACGGCGTCAATGCCAACCGTGAGCAGGCCGCTGTCTATCCGTCCATCAACTCGGCCCTCCAGGCAAGCGCCGCTCCCTTTGGCCCAACTACGACGACTGCGGCTCCTCTTGCAACGCCGCACACCGCTGCACCCATGGCATCCCCGGGAAGTTCAGCCTCGGCGGCGAGCTCGCATGCCTTCTACCGCTACACGCCCTCGAGCGTCACTTCCGCTTCGTCGTATGGTGGTAATTCGCTCTCCGCTGGGATGCAGCAGCTGGGCTTAAACGGTGCTGGTAACGGAAACGTATACTCGCCTCAAAGTTACTCTCCGTACGGCAATGTGCCTTACTCTCCCCCGAGCGGTCAGCACCGCGATAGCCAGGCTCGGGTTATTCAGCATCGTCGACAACTAGACAGCCAAGGTGAGTGCAAGAATACCAATGACTCCACCCCTCCCCCCTTCTCCTGCTCATCATACTAACACCCTCTTTGTAGCCATGTCTCGGTATGAGAACATGCCGTTGACATCCTTCGAAGGCCAGATTTATGAGCTGTGCAAAGACCAATATGGCTGCCGCTATCTCCAGAAGAAGCTGGAGGAACACGATAGTGTTCAAGTTCACAAGATTTGGCTCGAGACCAATCAGCATGTCATCGAGCTCATGACGGATCCGTTTGGTAATTATTTGTGCCAAAAGCTCCTCGAGCTCTGCAATGACGAAGAAAGAACTGTCTTGATCCAGAACGCGTCTCGAGACATGGTGCGCATCGCGCTTAACCAGCACGGCACAAGAGCCCTCCAGAAGATGATTGAGACAGTCAGCACGCCTCAGCAAGTCCACCTCATCATCGAAGCCCTTCGCTACCGAGTTGTTCAGCTCATCCAGGATCTCAACGGCAACCACGTCATCCAAAAGTGCCTCAACAAGCTTACTGCTTCTGACGCGCAATTCATCTTTGACGCTGTTGGCGAGAAATGTATCGAGGTCGGAACTCACAGACACGGCTGCTGTGTGCTGCAGCGTTGCATCGACCACGCCACCGGCGATCAGAAACTCTGGCTGATCCAGTGCATCACCAAGGACGCGCGCATCCTCGTGCAGGACCCCTTTGGCAATTACGTCGTCCAGTACATAATCGACCTCCACGAGCCCACCTTCACTGAGCCCATCGTCGCCTCGTTCGAGGGCTGCATCAGCATGCTTTCTCGCCACAAGTTCAGCTCCAACGTGATTGAGAAATGCCTACGCTGCGCTCAGCCCCCTTCGAAGGACATGATTGTCTCGGAGATACTCGGGGACATTGAGGGGTGCCTGCAAGACTCGTTCGCAAATTACGTTGTCCAGACGGCCCTTGACTTCTCGACTCCCCAGCTCAAGCACCGCCTTGTAGAGGCGATTCGTCCCGTCCTTCCCAAGATCCGCACAACGCCTTATGGACGCCGGATCCAAGCCAAGATTGCCGCCTATGACAATCGTGGAAGTGCCGCCTCGAGCGGTCAAGCCACACCAGCCGACAACACGCAGGGACAAATCCCACTGCGGCCGAGTCACAGCCGAGGTCTCTCTGGCACTCCAGTGCTCCCCCAAGTGCTCCCTCAAGTGCTCCCTACGAGCGTCGGCAGCGCCAATGGGCCGGCTCATGGTGCCGGGGTCCAAGGCATGCGCCAGCAGGCGCTGCCTCCCTTCTCAGGCAGCACCACGATGCCGATGCCCCCCTCTTCTACGGCCTCTGGCTCGGGTGGCCTCATTCAAGCTGCCCAGTACAATCAGATGGATGACGGTGAAGCACGCTGGAGAGCCCCCTACTAATTCATTTGCACTTCTACGGATTGCTTGTATTATGACCGTTTGGCGTCTGCTCTCTTGTACCCACCCCTATTTCTCCCCTTCTCGATTTTCGATTTTTCTTCATGGCCATTCAATGGAATACGACTTCATGCGGCACGGCGATGATGGTTACACTATTTCCAATTTATTTCACTTCTTCCTAGAGATCGAGCTCGATATCGCCTCCAGGATTGGCCTGCTCATAGTCCGAGCAACAGCATTGGCGAGAGATTGCGTTGTGTGTATGATGCGAACGAAAATGAAGCCATAAAAAACGAAAAGAACAAAAAAAGGTGGAAAAGGAGTGCCTCGCGCTGGGTCTCAGATGTCTCTACACCGGGGGCTCAAAGCTGTTGTGAGCTGAGATCCCGTCTAGGCGAGCTTCAGGCGCCAATCATGGCCTGTACCTATACTTGGATCGTCGCCAGCATTACGTTGGTCGGCATTCAATGTATTCTTCACTCTTCTTTTCTCAATTTCGATTCCTCTCTTGTTTTTTTGATGTGCTTTACTCTTTCTCTATTTCCCCTTTGGTGCATAGCACTACGCTCAAGAATGACCCTCCATCACCACAGTCAAGTTATCTTCGCAGACAGACCTTGGGATCCTAGAGGTCATACTTGGAATTTCGCAAGGTCTCCAAGGCCAATTGTATTTTGCCAATCTGTTGGAGGAGGGCAGCAACGCAAGATGGATTCATGGAGGCCCCGGAGAATCACCGAAATCAGGGCAGAATGGCTGGGTTCTTTGGGCGAATTCAAGTGGCAATGTTGCGAATGGGTAGAACTGGGTATTCCTGTTTCCTCTTAACACCTCTTTGAAATTCTTCTGCGTTCCCTTTTTCTTTTTCCTTTCTATTTTCGACGAAAACAGCTGCGGGTTGGGTGCTTGTAAGATGCTGAGGGAGGAGACACACTATCATCTGGAACTTTGGGAGCCATGGATGGAACTCTCTCGGATGAGGCACGCGGAACAGCAGCTTTCTCGTCTGGACGGTCTGTGATTTGGGCTTTTGTTCGCCCCAGCAGGGGGGAGGTCTTTGAGGATATGGGGATGGGTTCAACTTTTATGAACTTGTACTTAGATAAGACTTCTTTTGCTCTTTCTTTCTAATACTAGTAGATTGACGCTGGATCTGGTTCTGGGTTTGATGTTCTTCCATCTGATTCCTGGTGTCTTGACAACAAGACCTACTTTGCGGCGTGTGATCTCATATGACCCATATGGCCCTTTCCATGAGCACTTGTTCGATTGTTCTTTTCCTCGCGGACCTTGACGGTGACGATGATGATGTCGCCTCGTGCTAGGTATTGCGTCTGATACACCTGTGACATGAGCAATTTGGTATACGACTCACGTAGAAGGCAATATCACAGAATAAATGAACATTTGAAGAGTTCACAATCGCAATTGCTTTCTACATAAAGGAAAAGAAAAAGGAAAAAAATGATATCATCATCGCGAATCCGATGTGTATCATCGGAATAAAGTGTTCATGCCATTTCCATTTTGTGTAAAAAAAGAGGAACTACCAAAGAAGTATCCCTTGGCCCATATTTTCAACTCCCAGCTTTCCGTCCTTGTGTTCGTTCTTCATGTTGATCGTGCCGACTTCTTTTCTTCTGCATACATGACCATTCCGGAGAATAAGAGGAATAGCATGCTGCAGAATACCGAAAAGGAAGGAGAAGAAGAAGTAAAGACCCCGTTCCCCCAAGGAAGTAGTCTCGTGAGAATACACATCCAGGAGAGAAACGCCGCCGCGCAACGCCTCCGGTCTCCCGTCAGCGCCTCCGCATCCCAGCGGAACGCGCTTACCTGTAGCGCCACAGGGACAGGGTGTTGTGTCTCTTCCAGGTCTTTCTGCGGCCGGCGGTGGTCTTGTTGTAGCGGTGGCCCTTGTTGAGGCCGCGGGAGCGCTTGCCGGTGGCGGTGAGGCCGCGGGCCTCGCGGTGCTTGTGGACGGGGTTGACGATCCAGTTGATGCGGGGGTCGATGCGGATGGCCTTGTGGCTGGGGTCGACAAGGATGACCTCGTAGTACTTGTAGGTGGAGTCCTGGTTGATCCAGTACGAGTTGAGGACGCGCAGGTTGGCGCAGCGGCGGCCGACACGCTCCTCGGCGGTGGCCTTGAGGGAGCGCTGGTACTTGAGCTGGTTGATACCCTGGTTGGTGGGCTTGCCTGTTCATCGCGGGTCTCGTCAGTATTGTATACAGAGAGCAGCAGAAAGAGTGAAACGTACCATAGGTGGCACCCTTAGGGGCAGGGCGCTTGCGGCCACCACGGCGGACACGCACGCGGTAGATAACGTAGCCCTGCTTGGCCTTGTAGCCGAGGCGGCGAGCCTTGTCGGGGCGCGAAGGGCGGGAGGCGCGGTGGATAACGTTCAGTTGACGGTACTATATTGATGCACTCTCAGCATATGTTCAACGAGTGTATAGCAAAGACAAGGGGGGGTCAATGGGCAGGGAGTGAAGATGTGTTGGCAGCGAGGAGGGAGAAGAATGGCGCTCGTCTTGTTTTCCATGTTCTCTTCATCACCCTGTTGTCGTTCATCGCCGTTTGACGGCAACGAAGCAATTGTGCAAAATTTTCAGTTTCCCAAACATTTCTGCACACGCAATCCATCGTAGAGACGGAGGCCCGACAAGAGGAAGAGAGAACAGAGAGAGAGAGGAGAGTTCTCTCAAGACTTCGAGCTTTTTCTTTCCCGAAAACCGCCTCGACACCTCAATCCCACAGTCCCCAGCCCTTCCCCCTCGTCCACAGAGAACGTCTTCTTGTAATGATTTCGTCTCGGGGATTTTGGTTGCTTGTAGCTTATTCGGAGTGGTGGTGGCAACGTACTTCCCAGCAGCGCACGCGCAGAAGGAAGCGGACCAGGTCGGACTGCTTCTTCTTCTGGAGCTCTTCGACATACTTGAGGGCACCCATTTTGGCTGTTGCGGCGACGGCGACGAGGTCAAAATGTTAGCTTTGCGTGCTCGCTTCCTTCTCAATGGCAGATGAGAGAAGAAGAAGTTTAGAATTGACTGTAGGCCAAGGGAAGGGAGAGGACGTACCGGCTTAAGGTCAGATATTTTCCTGCCGAGGGTTCGTTGAAGGTGGTTGAGCGAGAGGGATGTCGAAATTTCGGAGGAGGCTGCAAAACCGAAAAGCGACTCGTGAAAATTCCAAGGGCCTGTTTGTGGGTTAAGCGATGCGCTAGACCTCTTGTGGCGCTAGCGGGATAGGACTTGCCCCTCAGAGCCCTCGTGTGCGATTTGATAAGACGATAAGAGGGAAAGGCGCTGGTGGAGATGAGCTGAGTCAGCAAGGTGAGCGTCCGAGCTCACCGCAGACGACCCGCAAGTTGAAAGCTGACAGCTGGAAGGCCTGCAGTGCATCTTGAGCTACACTCAATACTACTTGTTGGAGCAATTGCTGCGGCAAACTCGGGGTATATTGGCCTTGATATAAATTCAGATCATGAAAGAAGCTTGGTGATACCCGCAAAAGCCCGGACTGTCTCTCGTGCTGCCGATCCCCAAGTGTCCTCAGCTGGTGGCACGCCACCTTCCAGCCATCTCCAAGCGGCCTGCTCAACCTCGCTGCCAGAACCTGCCGATGCCCGTGAAAGGTTCGAGTATTCACCGGAGATCACAACACTGTTGAGCATTTGTATAGCAACCTCCATTGCCTTCTTGTCCACCTTTGCGATATCCTCTGCATCTTGAGACCACTGTTGGCCCTCGGTGGGCTTCTTGATGTTGATGGAGCTTTTGTTAATCGTGTCGAATTCGTCCATTAACTCTTGCAAGTGCTTTATACGTCCGTGTACATTGTCGAAAACCACACAACGAGTGTCGATTGCCTGGTTGACTCCAATGTCGCCAGTCTCTTTCAGGACTGCATCAACCTTGGAACTGAACAGACTGCCTCTAGCAGTGCTTGATCCCACATGTGACCTGCAATATGGCATACCATTAGCATCGAATAACAACATACGGAGAAAAAAAGTATTACCCAGCACCATCTAACCGATTCTCCAACATGTGAAGCAAGTCGTCAGCGTGTTTCCGGATATCGCGCTTTGCTCCCGAAGCAGACGGCTTTGCCTGCGTCCTTCCGCCTGTACCCGAGCCACTATTTCAAAGAAAGTATTTCTTAGAATCAGTGCAGTAGATACACTTCAACTTTCAGGTTGTCTTACCTGGCGCCTGTCCGCGCTTTCTTTGAAGCCTTCGTGTCACTTTTCGTCGTGTCTCCCGGTCCTTGGGCGACTTTGGGCTTTCTTTTAGACGTTCGGACGGTCTTGGTCGCAGGCTTGGTAACTTGCTCAGCACCTGCTTCCTCTGGGCATAGAACGTCAGCAAATCTAGGCAGTCAAACTCAGAGTATCGAAGACCATATTGAGTTCGCAACTTACCTTCCTCAGAGGTCTTTCTCTTGCGAGTCCTCGCTGGCATATTGAGACGAATAGTGAATCGTACAATAAGAATGATAAAGGTGTTCAATGTGTGCAATACAGAGATGCCGTGAAACAGCACATCGCACAAAAAGAAGGAGAAGAAGTTTCAGCAGCGAGATTGCAAATCTGCGAATTTGAATTCAAGTGGTACCTAGGGTGCATGCGTCGTGCCTTCCTTCACTCGAGGTCTTGCCCAGCAGAGGGCGGCAGGAGCATGAACGAGTGCGAGGTACCCTGTACCGCCCAACGCACGTACCTGAACTTCACGGTTTCCATCGAAAACAGCACCGAGGCAAACTGATCTTGCTGACGTTCTAGGAACTGTTGATTCTTTATAAAGAGCAATAAGTACGGGGTAGGTATATTTTGCTCACCGACAGCCTTCTCAAAGCCTGGACGGCGCTGGTACACTTCTGCCGCTGGGCGGCCAACGAAAGAATCACAGCTTCTACGCCAACATAGGTACCTTCAGCCAGGTAAACAGACCTTCACGTCGCGTAGAGACACCGAAAACTATGCAATTTGACGTCAAAATGAGATACAAGTATTCTAATATAACAGCTCTTAGAGAATGATAAGTAAACATTGATGCAGCCCAAATCCTGTAAAATGGAAGAGCTAGTAGCGGGATCAAGGTGCTGCAATGCTGTCGAGAGAGCAACAAAAGACCAGGCATGAAGAGAAAGAAAATGGAAAGATATATCACGAAACATGCTCTTTTTTGTACATGGCATCAGTCATACCCAATCCGAAGCCTTTGTTCAATTGTGTATTAGTTACAGGCATGCATACGTAAAGACTTAAATCTCTGTCTATAATTCTCAGCCAAAGCGGAAGCGAAAGCAAAACCATATACCCATTTCTCCAGTTCTTTCAATCTCGCATGTCCAGTAGCCAACCCTGTTATCCGTACCAGAGTCAAAGAGGGTTAATATGTGTATATATGTAGTATATAACAAAAAGGGATGTTCAAAGAGGTAACGACAGTCGCGGGAGGAGTCCTCGCGGATAGTGCTCCTCTACTCAATACCAACTTGGTTCCGCCCGTGTGTATGCACATTGAGCGCCGCCGTTGCCGGAGGAGAAAATAAAAACTTGATGAATAGGCCGCGCGTGTTGCAAAAAAGAAATGTTTTGTCTTCTTTTGTTCTTTCATTATCGTTCAATGTCCTTTAGAAGTGTAGCAATCGGCGCGCCCTCCCAAAAATGCAACCAAAAAAAGAAGAACGAGTGTTGTAGTCTAATCATGCGATGATTCGTCCAAGTTCTGCCGTCCTAGATTCAATGAGTGTTGAGAGAGAGACCCTGGAAAGAAGCCGTCCAGTCGTTGGGAGGAGACATGGCAGTCACGCCTTGAGAGTGAGGCCCGGGAGATGGCATGGTTTGGGACGTCGGAAATCGTTGGCGGATCGATTGTAGATCGCCCGACTGGGGAAATCCGGTGCCGGCAAAGGGATCAACGCCCTGGTTGATGCCCAAAGTATATCCGCCATTCATCCGTGCATTTCCAAAGGCACCAGCAGTTCCATACGCATAGTTGGAGGGGGGAAACCCGGTAGCCGGAGGCCCCTGTCGATCCGCAGCCATCTGGGGCTGAGCGTAGCCAGACCGCATTCCTCGAACTTGAGCGGCACCGGCAAAGGCCTGCGACTGCTGTTCCTGCTGCGAGGTCTGGTTCTGGCGGCGCTCATTTGCGTTGGCACCGCGACCGACGCCAACGGCGCCCGGCCCAACCCCACTGGGTGCCTGGATCCCCAGAGTAGGGCTCGCAAAGGATGCCGGGTTGATGGCAGACATCCAGATGCGCGTTTTGTAGATCTTGAAAAGGTCGGTGACGAGGGAGTTGAAATTGATGTAGGAGTCGGCGAAGTAGTAAAAAGTCAACTTCTTCCAGTCCCTAGAGATTCTGTTAGTCTACATGCCGTCCAGTGACTATTCAAAAGCACAAGACAAACTTACATCTGGAACTCGGCGTCGAGTATCTCCATGTTAAGGCCATGCTCTTTGACCTTTTGCATGCACACTCGCTTCGCCTTGGCCTCCTGGCCTTCTTTATCCCTGAGGGAGTGGATCTCGTGATTCTGGGCAAGCCGCTTGATGAGCTTTGGTCGAAGCTCGCCAGCGCTTGGCTCTTGCATGTGGTGTTGATTTGGTGGTCCCATTCCGCCAATCGCGCTACCTTGAAGGCCGTTGGACGAGGCCAGGAGACCGGCCCCCGAGCCTTCTTGGGCAGCCGCGGCGTTTTGAGAGTACATCATCAGCCACTTGTATTGCTCCTCGGCATAATGCTCCTTGAGCTCTTTGGCCGTCTGCCAGTCGACGTTGTCGCGTGCGACAGTGCCCAAGTCAGTGCCCCGATCGGCCTCCACAATGACCAAGTCACCAGGCTTGACAGTAAGCCCAGTTCCCTCTTGGATGTAGAACACATCTGCCCTGGCGCACTTGAAGAGGACGACGTGCAGAAGCTGATTGTGTCTCGGCTGGCCCACGCTGTACACATTGCGATGGGGAGATGGCGGCCGGTTGGCGAACTGGTTGTGCATGCCATACTGGGACATGTAGGGATTGCCGAATGCAGATGGAATAGAGCCCGCCATGTTGCCACCACCGGGGAAGAAGTTGGCTGCAAGAGACCTGTCAGTGATGGCGCGATACCAATCATTTGCTTCGACTTGAGACTTACCGTTATTGGCACCTCCAAAGGCGGTGCTGTCCGAATAGCTCGCCGGGTAGCCCTGGTTGAGCTGGTTGTCAGGGTTGGGGGCTTCCAACGTGGCGACAGAATCGGCAATGGAGCTGATGGAGCCCTGTCGGGTAGGCATGTTGGCAAAGGAGTGTCGCCTGCTCTGGGAAAAGTCATTGGCGAAATAGCTGGGAGAGCTGGACCAAAGAGCCTTCTTCAAGGTGGGCACACCCTTCTGCCCGTCATAGCCCATGGGGTTGCGATATGGGCCGCTCGTGCCGAACTCGCTCATTCGCCTCTCGGTCGCCCGTCTGGCAATGGCTTCGCCGTCATTTGTCTCGTCAAGCTCATCAATGGCGTAGTCTTCCTCGGGCACAAACTCTCGAAGAGGGTATCCGTTGCCATGATAAGATCCGGGAGCACCACGCTGGCGAATCCGGGTGCCGTACTGATGCTGCTGCTGTTGCTGCCTGAGCATGGCATTCTCTCGTGCGAGCATCTCAATCGTCTTGGACTCGGCGCTTTGGTGGAAAGAGCCCTGGAGCGACTCCGACGACTCCTCATCGTCGTCATCCTCCACCTCCTTGACCTTTCCAAGCATGGTCCCGTCACTCGCCATCTCACTTAGCATGCTAGGCCGAGAGGGTCGGTGCTGAAGAGTAGGATAGCGGGCTCGGCCGAGGAGCGCGGAGGAGCTCATTCCAGCGCCCGGCGACGTCTCAGGATCCAGTTGTCCAGCGGAATACGACTGCGAGCGGTAGGTCTTTGGAGTGGGATGGAGAGGAATGGGAAAGGGAATCTGCGAGTTGGTGCCAGGCTCTCGCGTGGCCGAGGTAGTTGGAGTAAGGCCAGAGGAATCTGGGCCAAAGAAGGAATTGTTTCCAGCTCCGGGAGGCACCGTCGAGGTAGGAGATGGGAGAACTTCACTGAGTCTCGCTGGTGGGTCTTTACGATCGTTGTTCCAGATTCCAGTCCCCCATGGGAAGTTTGACCCTGGACCGCGGCCCATGACGGAAGAAGTCGAATGAGATCCCCAAGCTCCCGCCCCCGTCTCGATGGAGGGAGTGCTGGGGTGGGATGTGGTGGGAGACATGGAGTTGCTCGCGAAGGATCCCTTTCGAGGTCGGCTGAGGGGTGCAGATGTATCGTTCAGCCAAGAGGCCCGACGGACAGGCTTTACGGGCTGTGCTAGGGATTGGGAGGCTTCGTGGCGATGATCGCCTTCGTCTTCAGAGCTTGCGAGCGCTTCAGAATCGGGGGTCGATGTCCTGGCATTCACCTTCTCCAGTAGCAGGGACTGGTTAGACGGCGCCTGGGTCAACCTCGCCGATGAACCGTTCTTGACTGCGTTCGAACTCATGGTTCGAAAGTCGAGCCTGGATGTGATTTCGTGTAGTTCGGATGGGACCGTTTCTTGTTGCGTGCGTGATCTTCCCCACGGGTTGAAGGTGAGAAGATATTGATGCAGAGGGGAAATGTTTCAATGCCCAGTCGGTGATGTAGGACGAAGAAAGGTTCGGGGTATCAGGCGGAGTGGTCCAGCACGTGAGGTCTTCTGGGCAGAGGTGCCAACCGGTCAAATGTAGTAGATGCGAGAAGGTAGTCGGAAGTATTTGTAGTTTATAGAACGGATATAACTCTCGAAGTAGAAATTCGAAAAGAAGAAAGGAAAACTGTCAGGCTGTTAGCGCATCAGTCCGGAACACGATAAGCCCAATGCGTGCAGGTATGGCGAGATGTCTCGAACGACGACACCACCGAATCTCGGCGAATGATGTAATTCGAGCAGCCGGCTGATTGCACAACCAGGGGCGCGATAATGGGATTGTCCGCCTCAGCGAAGGCTCCAGTCTGATCGACGAGGCCCTTTGCTGCCGCTTGGGTTGCCGGAGTGCGTAGAGTTGCGGGGGGGAGAGACAGGAGAGAAGGCGTCGGGACTGGTTTGATGCCAGCTGAAGCCCAAGGAGCATCTCACTTACCAGTCACAAAGTCAGGTACGGTCTATGTGGGGAATCAAATGGAAAAAAGAAAGCTCTATACGGAGAGACAGAGAGGAAATAGATGGCCAGGACGAGAGCGACTGGAAGCGGACGCGACAGGCCGACGAAAGGTTTTTGGTGGCGAATGGCGAAAGATGTGCCGGGTGTCGATGGTGTCGCGGCAGATGGTGGTGGCCTTGGTTGGGTGCGGCAGTGACGAAGTTGGGCGGCCGGTGGTAATTAGGTAGGAGAAGGACTGAAGTAGACGATGGAACCGGGACGAGAGACGATATCCGAGGGTATAGCAGCTTCTAAGCCGGCGCGTCTAAACCAGGACCCGAATGGCGAGGAGAGAAGAGGGAAGAGAGAGAAGAAGACGATGGCGAGCGTAAGACGATTTGGGGGAGGGGAGCAGGGATTTGGGCTGTAAGGAGAGGGAAACCAGACGAGATGTGCTCCGTCCTTGCACGCATCCGCAGCCACTGGAAATGGGCGAGCGACGGGCAGACGACGGGGAGGCAGTGGTGTTGCTAGAGCTGGAGGAGCGCCTTGTGCCAGTCGAGGCCCATGATTCTCCTGCTAGAGGCCCCGGGACTCGCCAATCCAAGCGCAGTGAAGGCTTTGACAACGCACAACGCCAGCGCAAAGGCCGTACTTTTTTGGCAGCAGCTTCGGCAAGGCGCTGCAGGCGGGAGAGACGAAGAGTGTACGGGGACCGAGGGATCGATCGCGGGACTTTGCTCGGCGATGCGGGACCGATGCTTGGGGGGAAAGAAATGATGAAAAGAAGAAGAAGATGAAGAAGAAAAGAGGTGAGCGTCGGGACTGCGGCAAGGGTAAAGGATCGAGTCACTTGAGCTTCTTCTGAGGGCGTCGCGGTTTTCGTATGGCAGGTGGGGGGAAAGGTCGAGAGGTTCGCGACGAAGTTGGAAGAATGGCCGGCGCAAGCGTCGACGTTTTCAACCGGTGGAGAGACGAGCGAGAGGCTCCAGGGCAGGTCAGTGGCGTGGGCGCTGTAGCTCGATGGGGGTCCGGAGTACCCCGAGGTACCCTCTGCAGCAGGTCTCGGGGGATGGGAGGGGCGTCGGAGCAGCACTGGAGCCGCTGCACTGAGGGGGGCTCTAGCGCTGAGGGGTCCCCTGGCCGCCCGACGCACGGGGCACGCGGCGCTGGAGGAGGTACGAACCGCCAGGTACCGTCGCATTTGCGCTGCACGAGGGGAGTTGCGGCAGATGCAGGGAGCCAGGAGGCAGAACGAGATTTGACGGGGGGGTGGGCAAGCATGGGGCAGGCTGCACGTTGAATTATCAATGGAACTGCTGAAATGATGCATTTAATTCTAGTCAATTGTGCAGAGATGATGTTCAAGAGAGTGAATGCTGCATATCGGTAAGGCGTCAGTGAAAGTTTGTAGACAGAGGAGAAGGCAGACAACATAAGGTAAGGCAGAAAACAGCTGGAGCCCCTATCTCGAGATGCCTGGCCGACAGCCCAAGGTACAAGGCTGTACACGAGCAAGCTGGCAGATACTTCGTCCACAGGGCACCAGACAGACATTGGCATCCTCCGGCTCTTCTCAGCTGCCTTGCAGCAACGGACAAGACTCGAGGTTAATTTCGCAGGCAGACGCTCCAGAAGCCCTCGAGATACCTCGCCGGGCCGTGTGAACTGCAGCCAGACACGCCGACTAGGCGATCCGGATAGGCTGGCCGTCGCTGGGAGGGTGGAGATAGGCTCCTCCAAAACATGAGAGAGGGGAAAAGGGCCATGCAGACTGCAGAAACGTCGTCTCACAATATGGAGAAGCTGGAGCGACGGCCCATGATGGCGTCCGCAGGAGGCTTGGAAAGAGGAGACGGCGTCGCAATTATGCTTTTTGTCCATCTGCTGCTTGCTTCTCTGAGTCTCGCTGCGTCTCTCGCCTTTCTCGCTCTCTTTCCGGCCATACGTCGACCCTCTTCTGCTCTCCGCTTCTTGTTCTTCTCTCTACCCGTTCGCCAGATCAAGCGGATGAGAAGAGAAGGGCGCTAACGCTCTTGGGTACGGTACGGAGAGGCAAAGCCAATATGGAGATGGAGGCTAACAGGGGGAAAGGGGATGGATGGGTGGTGGGTTCATTATGAGTTGGAGGGCGAGGCCTCTCGCACTTTGCGCGCTCAAAAAGGCACACAGAGAGACATACACGCTTGCGCCGCGGTCGGATGATGGCGAGAGATGGTGCCAGCGGGTAAGAAGTCAGAGAGAACGAGACACGCAGAAGGCGAAGGAAGCATCAACAGAGGCCAGATGGAAAAGGTCAGGTCAGCCATCCAGAAGGTCGCGAGGGACCAATGGCAGCTGCTGACGCTGAGGCCAGTGCCGAAGGGCTCATGCTTCCTTTTCTTCTCGTCCCCTCGCAGCGATCCGAGCCAAGCATCAAGTGTCGAGATGACGATGGAGCCTAGGGCGGTCCATGTGGGTTGGACCAGGTGGCGGCCCGAGGTGGCCGTGGAACCGGGCCTGCACAAAGGCTCAAGCTTGCATTGGATCGGAGAGGAAAAGGAGAAATGGGGGAGTTTGCCCAGACATTACCTAGTTTGCATCTCACAGTGAGAAAAGATGGACAGCGGGATGTCGTGCATGTGGTGTGATGGTACCTTAGTTTCTCAGCACCGTTAGGCCAGAGGACGACGGGGGGGCTTTACTCCTCGTCTCTGCTCCGTGGTCTTGCAAGTTGTTACTGGATGCATTGATCCAAGTGCCGGACGAGGGCAACTCAACGATATCTCGTCCGCACTGTGGCGCCACCCAAGGCTCTGAAGTTGTCCATCTGTATCCGAAGGAGCCTCCAGGAGTTTTGTCTCTCCATGCCGTGTCTTTGAATCTGGTCGCATGCACAAACTGCCGCCGTTCAATTCGCTTGTGAGCTTTGTCCTGCATGTCATGTCAGGGTACCTGGGCGTCTAAACGCCGTGCCCCATGAGGACTCGTATACCTGTATATTACAAGTCGCTTCGGCTGCCTGCTGCCCGCAACAATCAGTGCTGGAAGGTGGAGAGCGCGAGAGCAAACCCGTGCATGTGCTGGGATCTGGTACCTTGTATGGATGCGAAGGAAGCAATAGAAGGGTACATAAAAGAGAGGGAAAAGAGGGCCATCGCGATTCGTGTCACCGCATTCAATGGTTTGGGTGTAAGTCGATTCGCCCATGGCGGCGAGCACGGGACCATGGACTGTATATGGACAGTGTTGCAAGATCGACATTTAACCAGGTGCAGGTCCATCAACTTGCAGGTCTTTTGCAGGGACATGGACCTCGATTCCTGAGCACAAGGGGTGATGCGTTCTTTTGTCGAAATTCCCTTTTTACTTGAGGCTTCTCTCTCTTGCCTTCTTTTTCTTAGTACTCTGATACTGACTGCGTCAGGTATACCTACCTAAACATCGCCCTCTTGACGCCGGCATGCCCGAATCGCTTGCTACAGAGTCGCATCTGTGTAACCTTAAAAGCTGCCACCATTATCAAGCATACCCTCCCTGGCTATGCAACTTGTTGCTTGCCTTGCGGTTATTTTTCACACTTAAGCCTGCGGCTCTGGCTGCTACCCTACCTTGCCTTGCCTTGCCCTCCAGGAACGCGGACTAGGTCCCGTCCTTGTTTGCATTTTTGGCCTGCAGGGCCAAGACAGAGCACGACAGGGTATATAGAGCACGGGGCAGGTACAAATAATCCTCCGTGATGGGTTATGGGTGGGATTTTGTAGGTGCAATTTCCTAGTGCATGACTCTTGTTTCTTGCCCCTTTGGTGAGGGTGAGAGAAGACGACTTGGCATTCTCGACTTGTGAAAATTGCCTATAACAGCACACGACTTCAGTCACCTTGAGATTGTAATATCTCGCAGTGCCGCTTGGATCAAAGTAAAACCCTTTCAGGTAGAGTATTCTACCAGATTGCCGAGGCCTTCCGCTACCAGGTCAACATTATGAGGGCAGATGCTAGTATAGTAGAAGACGGATGCCGTGCCAGCATCCGAAGCAATATCCAAAGTCATACGTTTGTCTCGACTGTTGCCCTGTACTAAGGAAGAGCACGCGGCCCACGCCATTGAACTCACAACGACGTACAGATCATTGTTTACTCTCCCGTGCATGCTCCTTTCCTCTCCTAGAAACTCTTTCCCCATTCAATTTTTGCTTTCTGCCACTCCCGCCGGGCTGGAGCCTGTCACATGCAGACCATGAGGTCTCTTGACTCGGCTGTCTTATAACATCGCCTTGATCGTACGAGAGTCACTCTCGGGCGATTGCTCGACAGCATGTCCCGACTGTCTCCATTCTGATCAACTGCACTCATGACTATTATACCATCTATCTCGATATTGGCCATTCAAGAGTTGACTCCCTCGTGTCGACGCGATGCCTCTCCCAATTCTTGCGTCAATGGCTCTGCAACAGCCATCGAAAGGGCCAATGTGGTGATTTTCCGGCCCCTTCCCAGTGACCTGCATTAGCGGAACTAGCAAACCAGAGTACATACCCGCAGAACACATTTCGTGCCTTTCCCGTGCCTGCAGTTGCGCTCGAGAGGATCCCGGGCAGCTCTAATCGAGCTACGAAGGCGTACAGTGCGTCGCCAACTGTACGAAAGAGTACCCCGATCCGAGCCTGCTGCTGGTCGTGTCCTCGTCCTCGAACCATGCTTCTGGAGGGGCGGCAGAAACTTTGGGAGGTGCGGCTGGACATTCAGCCAACGCTCGAAAAAGCAAAAGCAACGAAAACCCAAAATCCCCATCGACGATCATCGTGTTCGACTCCCGACGTCCCAGAGGCGCCGTCGGGAACTCGTTGCACTGCGGCTTGGCTCTTGCGCTGATACTGCATGTTGCATGGCTGACTTTTGGCGCAAAGGGCCCCATGAAGAGAAGAACCGCCATCATGGAGACCAGTAAGCCTTTGCCACCTTAGCTCAGCAGCCACCGCGATTCGAGACGAGAACCTTATAGTACTCGTATGAACTTGGTGGAAGCGAGAGTTGATACGTGATCAAGGCAGACCAGGCATGCCTGATGGCAAGCCCTCGAGCTTGATCTGTTGGAGTTGGAGTTTGGAGTTGATCGCTGCCGGTTGCGGCGAGCTTCATCCTGCGGCTCATGTATGTGTATGTATTCGTGCCCAGCGTATCAAGTAGGTCGCCGCCATGCCCGCATGCAGACGAGCAGAGACGCAGGTAAGAGAAGACAGGACAAGACAGACACACAGACATGAGACTAGACGAGACGAGACGAGAACGACAAGACGACAAGACGGCGACGGAACCCCAGTTTTCGGCCAGCCAGACCTCACGCAAATCGAGGGATCGCCACCCCGCAATTCGCATCGCCCGGTTCCAGAACCCCGCCTCGAGCTGTCCCCAAGCCAAAGTCACCTGGCCTGGGCTGCCCCCAACTGGTCGCCGGCACGGCACAGAACGCTGGCATCGAGATTTGGCGTGGTGATGCTCGCTAGCACAAGCATCTGCTCGGCTAGCCTGGCATAGCGGCGGGCGCCTTTTGATTCGCTCGGCCACCGTCAGGCGCGTTCCAGAGGGCCAAGCAAACGGCCAAGCAGCCAAGGTACCGGACGAGGACGGGATATGGGGGGGGAAGGGGGAGGGAGGTGGAGGGGGGCCGGGCAGCTGAATTGGCATCACGCGATCCCCTCTGCTGCCGCGGATGGATCGTCCTGCAGCTCTGCAGAATTACCCGGCCGCTGTGAGGGACAGAGCTCCAGTTGGGGCAGCTCAACGGACCAATTGCCTCGGGCGGATCCATCAATTGACGCAGCATCTCCAGCATCATGTCACAGACCGGCGGTGCTGTACTGTACGGCCGTGTACCGGCCCACAGCAAGAGGGCAGGCTATCGGGACGAACGCAATGGGAATAATCATTGGGGCATGGGTTGGGTTCGCATCAGATCAGCCTTCTGGGGTACGGTACGCAACGCCTCTGCGGACAACGTCCACGCGGCAATGACATTGCCTGCGAAGGGCCTCGATCAATGGCCGTCATGTGGTGACTCGGTGGCGTCTCGAGCTGGCCGTCCCCGCTCGTCTGCACTGTGTCCTCGAGTCGAGGCTATTTCGAAGCTACCAGATGCAGCACAGCCGTCCAGCTCCAGAAAACCCCGGTCTAAGAAGCTACCAGCTGGAGCTTAATCCGTTGGCGCGGCATTGTAGCCCTACGGGGTTTCTTGGGGGCTGCTGCTAATTCTCGTATGGACCAAGCCAAAGGACATTGGATGACTGCCTTCTCGAGAGGCACTGAAAGTCATCGTGGAGAAGTCATAGCGAGGAGCCAACGGCAACCGATCCCCTCTTGCAGGTGGGCATCTGGAGGTAACCCGTCTGAGGAAGCTTGGTTGCCTTGTCGGTTCGTTGCGTTCTGATGTCGAGACATGTTCAGGTGGTCGACCCGAGGCGTCCAAGTGGCGCCCAGGTGGCGTTTCCATCAGCAAGTTTGGCAACAATACGGAAGTCGATGCCAATCAAGTCGAAGCCGACAATTGCACGCTTGCGGCCAGTCAGAGAGCAGAGCAGAGCAGAGCCCATCTTCACCCCGACCAATCGAGAGCCGGCACCGCAGAACTAGAACTCGCTGCTCTCGCCACAGCTGCTACTCATGTACATACAGGGATGAACTTCTGCTGCAGCGTTTGCTTCTTTGTTAGGCTCCGAAAGGGGGAGGCTTCAAGATGCTCATTTGTAGAGAATCCCAGCAGCGATGAGAGTTAGCACGATGCAGCTGCACCAATGACGTTGCCGGACCGCCCTCTGACTTGCATTTCGACGGTGCACGGCCACTATGACTTTTCGCCCTGACGAACATGTTCGTCGCGCGCCAGGATCCCTGTCGACGGGTTATCATTAACTGACGTGCGAGTTACGGTTTAGCTAAGATTTGTGTTCCAGGAACTCTCGTATTCCATTGCCGGACTGAAGATGCTTGGCCACATGGGAAAAATGAACCTTGGAAGCTGAAGGGCAGGGGAAACACCCAGAAAAAAAGGAACCTTGATAAAAAAAAAAGTTCGATACCAGGCGGGGCACTAACCTCAAGCTTCCATCATTCAACACTTTCTCGCATTCCTTCTACGCGCCTGTCAGCCCGAGAGAATCGAATACGGCAGACTACCGCAAACAGCCTTTTCGACTTCGAGCAAAATGGCATCAGAGGCTCTTGGCGAGGCTGACACGAGCTCTGCTTCGCCCGCGCCCTCGGACAAGGCTGCGGCTGCGGTGCCGGTTAGCGACAACGGCGCCAACGACCAGCAGACGCACGCGTCGGAATCGCAAGCAGATGCGAATGGGCAGCAGCAGCAGAGCAATGGCGGCGAGAAGGACAGCAATGGGAATGCAGCATCGCAGGGAACGTCTGCTCAGAAGGCAGGTGTAATACTGTGCTGTGTCTGTGGAAGCAATCCCGGAAAATACAAATGCTCGCGATGCCGTCTTCCTTAGTAGGTTCCATATTTGTACCATCACTGTCGCCATCAACGAGATGGGAAACGGTGGAAGGAGGAGAGGAAACATCAAGGATCCATTGCTGACTATCCTTCCAGTTGCTCCGTTCCATGTAGCAAAGCCCATCAGCAAAACCATCCGCCAGACGCTCCGAAAGAACAGCCCAAGCCGACAAATCAGTCCTCGAGCGAGCCGCCGGCAGCAAGCGCAAACGTGCCTCCGCAGGCTGCCATCGACCCGACGAATCCCTTTAGCGTTCTGGCAACATCGGATAAGCTCCAGCTACTGTTCAAGAAATATCCCAACCTCCCAAACCAGCTTCTCGAGATCCATGCCGCGACTCAGCCGCCGTCGGATGGCCCAGACGCTGCGGCCAGGGCCATACCCGCGTCCCTCAGGGAGGGCCTTCCGGTAAATACAGGCAGGAATGCTTGGAATCACGACATTGGCATCAAGAACGGCAAGGCGGCTCTGCGGAGGGCGCGCAAGGCCGACGGCGAAGACGGCGAGGCGATACGAGAGTATACCGAGCTGATTGTGCACATCATGAACGAGACGGAAGACAAGAACAGCACCGCTGCGTACGTGCAACGACAGGTTGCCGAGCAAGACGCGGCTCTCATTGAGCGTCTACTTGCCGAAGAGCGACGTCGCGCATAAGCTACCATGGGAAAGAGCATCAATCTCGAGACGAAGAGAACGAGGAAATTGTCTAAGAGTATACAAGATCTGGGCGGCCTCTGTGGCCCTATGGGTATAATATGCTTGTTGACAAAGCTCTAACAGCATATGCCGGCCAGCCAACTCGACCTCTTTCCCGTCGTCTTCCGATCAGACTCGCTCGTCATCTCTTCATAACCGTGTACAAGTCCATCTCTTTCATATATTAAGATTACATCATCCTCATCCAGAAGTCATTCAATCACATTATTCAAGGTACGTAAACTCATGTTAGCCTGTTCCCCTTGGCCGAGTCTCCTCTGCCATTTCGGCCCTGGCTAACGCTTGAATCGCGCAAAGAGCCCCCCCGCCTTTGTAGGAGATTTGGGCCGTTCAGCCAGCGACCCGGCGTCCTTCTCTTCTGTCGGGGAGGACAGCTTGTCGCCCTTCTTGGTGAAGCTACCGAGCTTTGTTCGCAGAGCCCATTTCGATTCGGACTTGCGCAAAACATTGGGTCCGGCTGCGTTTTTTGGCGACTGCTGCGGCAGCTGTGTATGCGATTGTGGTTGTTGTTGCTGCTGCTGCTGCTGCTGCTGCTGCTGCTGCTTTCGTTGTTGGAGGATCGCGGCTTCGTCACTCTGGGTCCAGTCCACACGATGCTCGTCGGGATTCACAGGCACGATATCAGAGTGAGTCGCCGCAGAATAGTTCTCCGACGACGTATGGGACAGCTCAGCAGTCTCAGCGTCTCTCGATATCATCATGCCCAGGATGGCACCCATGCTTCTCCTCCGCATTTCCTTGCTTGGTTCATCGAGGGCGTCTGGGCATCTAGAGTGGAGGTATTCTTGGAATGTGTGAGGAGCGGTAGTCGCGGGCCTCTCGTCCACCTCGGTTGTGGTGGCGAGGATGTGAGGCTGCTGGAACTGGTTCCGCTCAAACTGCCTCTCCCTCATGCTCTGTGCCCTTCGAAGAGCCTTGGTCTGTTCAGCCGGCGCAAAGTCCGGTGCTCGTCCAGCGGCTCCATTGGCGCCCTGCAGGTGGAACTTGATGGCTTGTCGGGACAGCTTGTGCACGAGATGCTTCTCCGTTACTGTCTCGGTGGTGGTGGTTCGGGCAAATTGCGAGGCGGCAACCTGCGGGATGTGACGATAGTTGGACGGTGGCGTATCCTCCGAATTCCTGTTGCTAGACGACGAGGTAGAATTTCTCAAGCCGGCCCTGTGCAGCCTCTCCGTCTGGGGGACATGGTGGTTCGCGTCTCGAGATGGCGCACTGGGGATCAGTGACTTGGACGCCGTGGCCTCCTTCTTCTGTATCTGCGTAGAGGGCACCGTCGGCCCCATGGGGATCCCGCGCTGGCCGGGATGCAGGGCGCTCGCGTTGCGGGCCACGGCGGCGGCATTCGCCTGGCGTTCGGCGTCGAGGGCCGCCCTCGCGCGCTTCTTTCTCTCGGCGTGGGCCTTTTGCTCGGCGAGCACGACGTGCAGCCTCCTGGTCAGGTCGTCGGCGTCGAGCGGCTTGGGGCGCTGCGCCTGCGGTTTCGGGACCCGGAGGATGTTGCTGGTGTTGTTGTTGCTGCGCGAGGCCGACTTTGCCGGGGGAGCTCTGTACGGGAGCGTCGGCTGGAGGGCTGCGGCCTTTGCGTCGTGGACATAGAGCGTTTCGTAGAACATGGTTGCTGGGGGGGAGTGGGCCACGGGTGATACTGCTGCTCTTTGGAGATAGCTTCTAGAGCCGCATTCAACGAATTAAGATGCCCCGTTGTTTGAATAGAAGTTTGTGCAACGCTTTTGTCGTTGTGGTAGATGGTGAGGTTTGTCTCTTGTTGTAAGCTTACTCTGAGCCGAGGATGTCGTGTAAGAAGCCCGCACAGACTCTGTGACTTGGTATTAGAGACCGTGTAGGGCAGAGAACAAAGAAAAAGCCTGGACAGAGGGAAGAATCTGGAAAAGCAAATAAAATGAGAGATAGGAACAAGGGGGGGAAGCGTGAATAAAGGGCACGTCTTGGAAAAGGAAAAAAAAGATACAGGGTTGGAATGGGCGAGTATCGGAGCAAAATATTAAGTACCTATAAATATACTAAATGCCGAGCTTTCTTGTGTTCGTGTGTGTGTGTGTTATGGTAGCAACGGGAGAGGAGAGAGAGAGGAACAGGCGAGGGGGGCAGGTGGAAGGGTTCCGGATATGGAGAGACACGTACTTTGTTGCTGTGGTTGGGTTTGGGATAAGAGAAGAGTTCCGTTGACGCAGACTTTGAGATTTGTTTATCTTGTTTTCTTTCGCTGCGGTGCCCTTTTGCCCTTTGTTTGTTGTGCGGATGTGAGAAGGGAGGAGAGGGAGTGAGAGGAGGGAGATGGGCGGGTCTGTCTGGAGGAGGAGGTTCGAATGGAGTTGTTGGACTACTATTGTCTATGACGGTGTAGGAGAAGAGGATCCAGAGGCATATGTATGAGATTTGTTATGAATGTGAGTTGATGTGAGGAGGCAAGTAGGTAGGAGCTGTATGCAGGAAGAAGAGCGATTGTCTAGGAAGCCTGAAGTGGGCAGATGTTGCGCGAGTACAGACGACGAGAGATGAAACAAGGTCCCAGATAGGTACATACGGGCAGATGAGGTAACCCGTGCGACCCGTGTGAGTAAAAAAAAGGGAACAACTTCAGTAAGTAAACAAGAAGAGAAGAAAAAGAAGAAGAAGAAGAGGCTCGTGGGTTTCCCCGTTGCTCATCTGCCCACAAAAAAGGAATCGAAACCCCAAGGCACGCGATCACGAGGGAACGTTTGGCGGATATACTAAAAAGAGAGTAGGTACCTTAGGTAGGCACATCTGCACGATTGGGGCGCTTCTTACTGGTCGAGCGCCTTGTCTCTCTTTTTTTTTTTTTTTTTTTTCCTCTCTGCTTCCCTTTATTATGCGCTTTTGAAACGCTCACGGCAGAAGGGGTCGTGCCCCCCAGAAAGCTTTGCATTTTGATTTGAGGATGCAATGCAGGCTGGCTTTTTTGATTGATTTGATTGGAGCAAAGGTGCAGCAGCAGCAGCAGCAAAAGAGACAAAGAGCCGGTGATGGAGTTTGACTTGACAAGGGGGGGGGTTGAAGGACGAGCGAATTTTGCGGAGGTGGCGCCGACTTTTGCAACGGGGTCATTTGGACAACGGTCTTGCAGGGGGTTAATTTGGAGCTTCTTTTTGGTTCTGCGAGGTTAGGCATTGTTCGCTTGGTGCATGACCTCGTGGTGTTTTACGCGGGGAGATGACGAGTTGGGCTTGTGGTGTTGCCTGTTGATATGCAGATGGCTTCTTGTGAGGTTGGTTCAGCTTGAGGAGAAGCGAGAACTTGGCGCTCGATGGATGCTGAGCAGCGTGCTTGACTGTACTTTGACACGAATGGCATAATCGAACGAGAGCCGTGGGTAATAAGCGACGAGGTTGCAACAGAAGAGGAGCTTGAGGAGCATGCTAACACAGACGGCCATCAAGAGAGGCCCAAAAAACGAAGCCAAGATGCAAATGCAATGCGACGTCCAGAACGGCCAGACCCAAAATCACCCCCGATCGGCATTCCAGCGGCTGTCGCTCTAACTTCCTGACTTCCAAGTTTGTTTGTTCCTCGTCTGGGGAAGATGACAGGTTTCTTTTACGCTTTGGTTTTCGGTTCTCGCGCCTGATGCGAGGATCAAAGATGCATGCAAGGTGATTTTGTGTGGGCGGTCCAATCATTGGATCGGGTCGGGTGGTGCATGACTTGACTTGAGGTTGGGGTAAAAAACGACGCCGGCTCTTTTTTCTTTGGCGCCGAGCCAATGCTTGTTTTTAGCCAATCTGGGGGAGATTTGCATCGGGGCCGAGCTGTTGCTTGACTTACTCGTGCGTTTTGAAGTGGATTGCGGTCTATGTATGACCTATCGCAAAGAGAGGTCATGACTGCGTGCTTTGCGGCCTTGAAGGACTGTACGAGATGTAAACCGTGACCGTTCACGATAGAAAAGGGAAAAGGCGCAATGTCATTAATATCACTGGGCGTCCCAATGGACGTTCGGGTAGCATCAAGACATCAAGATGCTACTCGCGCATAGTAATAAGTAATATGAAAGCCTTCGCGATTGGGCGGCGGAGATGCATTCCCAGGAGACGATGTCACCCATGAGCTCCGCTGGGATACGACCAGTCGTGGGTTGTGTCTACAGCTGAGGTCGACATGCCGGAGGACTGGGCATCCATGGATTAGCTGAACGAGGAGCCCTAGCGATGGACGAAGAATTGCTGTGATAAAAATCTTGGAGTTACACCGGCACATGGGACGAGTTCAAGGTGCGCGTCACATGTGAGCATTTGTACGTGTCTCCCGATACAGACTTCGGAAGAGGAGTGTTTGGATGCAGCTGTGCAGAGACACATTTCAGCTGCCTCGTTTATGGTGCTCGGCTCTCGGTTATCTTGTCAACTATTATCTCGAGGTTTGATGGAGCATCACCAGATAGATACGAGTCAGTCAGCATTTCTCATATACAGCATTGTAGCTTCAATCAGGCGATCATGAGATAGGCTGCAAAAAAAGGCATTGCAATGAGAGAAATTGGCATACTCTGAATTCCCTCTTCAAAACTCCAACAAACATTAGCAGCCCTGCAACGACGTAGATCGCCTTATCGTCATCCACGGCTGACCTCCAAACTCATCATTCCGCGAAAAGGATTGCTTACAGCACGGCCGCTTCAGGCCTGAGATAATGGCCCCATATGCCGTCCCTTCCGCCCTCGGTCGATCCCATTCATCTATGTATACATGAAGGACCATCTGCCGGATCTCGCCACGTGTTTCTTACAAGGTAAAATCGGCCATTAGTTGCTCCTGGTAAGGTGAACGATCATGGCCGGGCGTACGAAATAGAACAGATTTCTCATTGGCGTCATGAACTCTCGTCAAAGCAGTTTGCGGTCAACGATCTAGGCTGCTTGACCAGACTGCCTGAGCTGCTCTCCTGTATTGGCATCTAAAAAGCATCGGGATCTCAACTCCAGCTTGGTTAACATCACTTCGTATATTCAGGAGAAATGGGGGCAACGACGGAATGGTTGAAGATACGACAGTTATGGCCCAACAGTCCGGCATTGATCCTGGGTCATGTTTGCTTCCATGTCGTTGGTTCAGCCCTGCATGCAGCCAGTGAAGTTTGCGGTGAACAGGAAAGCCGATCCCAGGTCACAAGCATGCGCTTGCATCCATGAGTCCAGACGGGACCAACAATTTGGTTTCAGGGCATGCGTTTAGGATGAAGATGCGTGAGGATTTGCAAGGCTGGCCACGACAGTGATTACATGCAATTTACAACGTGTGCACGCCTCTCTGGGCTTCGATGCTTAGGATTGCCATTTGCGAGAACCGTAGCAGTGCCGTCTGAGGATCTTTGTTTCACGTTCATCTCGTCAACCGCTGCATTAATTTGCGGGATGACGCTCATCAAACCGTTGGCAGGCAAGTTCATGTTGTCGGGATCTACAGGGAACCTTGTTCAATGACCTGGGCTCCATGATAATTCACAGCTGAAGAAGGCAGGGCTTGAAATGACATGATAAGCAGACTGCTGCCGATTGGAATCACCGGAACTCCTCACATGTGCTCCATACGAAGGGCAGTCGACGTTGATTGTTGGCATATTGACAAGGAATCACCGGATCGCGTGACTTGAGTGCCGGGTAGGGGCTTTCTTGAATACGAGGCGCTGGACGAGGTTTCGCAGAGCTAGAGAGATGAGATCGGCTCGGTCAAGGAGCGGCATTGGAATTGCCGAAAAGCACATCCGCGTGGCCTTGATCAGCAGAAGATGGCTGACCTGCTCCTTGCTTCTCTCGGCAGCGACACATACGAGTATTGAGTGAATTATGTAGTATTGCCCATCGAGAGATGGTCGTTCAGCGCACATGTAAGCTCTCCATCAGAATGACAAGACTGAAACGCGGCAGACCCTGCGTCGCCTCTCCTTTGTGCCGGGGCTGAGATCGAATCATAGCTCCATCGCCCCGAGCTTCATTTGGTCAGCAGAGAGGGGCGGGATTCTGCGTTGCCGATCCCAACTTCCGTGCCGCCAAGGTGCTCCTGTGACACCTTGAGCAATGAGATGGCTTCCGTATGAGTTGTGATGGTCTCCATCAGCATTCTATGTTCGAGATGCCTTGGGTGAAGCCGCTACTACAGGCTAGGTAGGTAGTTGGCCGAGGGTTACCAAATCTCACCGGATGGGGTGAGCAATGGAGCGAGCGCTGGCCCCATCCAGAGCACGACTTTGTGCTTGTTCGTCGGTTTCATTTGAGTTCATTTTTTTAGTCTTGATGACAGGTAGATATACCTAGAATTGGATGGATGGACCCTTGGCGCGATTCCGCCAAATTGAATCCGCAGCGAAGCGTGGCCCCGACGCCACGTGAAGATGAAGGGGGGGCTTCCCTGAGATTCCCACGTGCTTTGAGGGGCCGCTTGGTGATGAACCTTGCCGCCTTGGGAATGGAGATGGGCGGAGAATGGGTGGGTGTGATGGATGACATTTGACGGCAGAGTCGGGTTGTGCGGATGGGATTGGCAAAGTCCATGATCTTCATACAAAATTTCTTTGCTGATACTACAAATGCTTACCACTACTTACTACCTAGGTAATGGTAGCTTTGCAGCAATGCAAGATAGTTGGGCATTGAAACCGGCGAGGTTGAACCAGGTAGAAAAAGGGGAAGAAAGGTGAAAATGGGAGAACACGAGACGATTCAGAGAGGCCCAATTGGTTATAACAGCTGCAGGCGCGGAACAAATAGACTGACTTTAAGTGAGCGAATTTGCCTAGGTACTGACAGACGGTAAGTTCCGCTGCAATTGGGCAGCTCGAAACGCCCATTGCCAGTGCGTCGCTGTGGCGTCTTTGTTTGAAGGGGCGGGACGAGGGTTCTGGGATGGCATCTGAGTCGGGGCTTTTGGGGGCCAGACGCGGTTGAGGGGCGGGGTTTTCAGGAGAGACGACGTTGTGAAGAAGACAGTGGGATAGCAGTGAGAGTTGCGAGAGAGCCAAGACTCGGGGGTTTTTGGATGCATCCATCTATCGGTGTGCTTGTGCTTTCGTGGGTGCAGAGTCTGTGGCACTTTGTCTGTGATGGAGGGCACTGTTACGGATGTTGATGGGATGCTCATCTATGGTACGAGGCTCGGTGTCAGTGTGCTTGGGTAGGTATTCTGAGCAATTGCTCTTCAGATGTCTACTCTCTACTTCATATGGCATCATACCTAATCCACTTACACATGTCACTATCAAAGTGGACAACAAGAACTGACAGAGATCGACTGAATCATTGTCGCTACGAGAAGCGGAGGCAGCGCCATGTCTCCCAATCCCGTGTTCCCACACTTTGACGTGAGAGAGCATGGCCAGGTCGGCGAGCTCCCCCACCGTCTCGCATGAGCTCGCGCTGCTCGATGCACTCCACAAGTCCCGTATCTGTCTGCAGTGGCATCATGACTCGGGGACCAAGGTGTAGTAGATAGTAGTATGTAATGTACGTGTATCAATCTCTATCGCCTAATGTTGCTCTCCGCCCACGGCCTTTGCTGCAGCCATCTCCGTACAAGTACAAACTTACGGCCCTTGCCGCCGGGGGGCGTTGCATGCAGGCATCATCATCCTTCAGCACGTCTCCTCCGAATCGTGCGCGTCGGTTCTGCCGCCGCCTCTTGACGCTCAGCGCTCGGCTGGCCGTCGTGCTTTACTGCATCCAGCGCTGCCAAGCTGGCATAGAGCGGAAATGGTCCGAATCTCGCCCAGGATGCTCAGAGTTGCTAGTGTTTGTAGTACATATGCACAGTCTGGTAAGAAGTTGCAGTAACTGTGGTGTAGAGAGTGAAAGAACCCCTCTTTGGGTCTATCGTGTTCCTAAAGCGAGAGTGTGTTCCAGAACCTTAGCATGCAGCTTCATGCCCGCGAGACTGGCGGGGTCTTTTGCGTTTTGCCTGTTGGTTATCCGTATTTGCCTGTATTATTGCAAGTGGTCTCTGGAGGGTACATGTATCTGCCAATGCTGACAACTCAAGATCAGCAAACCAGCAGCGGCTCCCCGGCTCGATAGATTGATGTAGGTGGAATCATCACCAGATGACAGTTCCTACCTAGTAGCCTCAATGGCACGACTCGCTCTGCCCCGTTTGACGCCGATAGAGCTAGCTATCCACTAGCCCTAAACCCGCCTGGTGCGGCCCTGCTAGTCCGTGACCGAGCTCGTCGTGAGGTTCACGCTCGGAGAGCATGGATTTGTCTGGAGCCTTTGCTGAGGGCGATTGTCGTCTTCGTCTCTCCTGTGCTCAGACAATTGGACCTCAATGGCAGATGCCCATGCTCGGCTTTGAGCTGCTTGTATCTGTACCTGCATCCGTAATATCACGGTACCCGTTCCTCTGGCCTACAGCCACTAAGGTACCTAAATCCTCTCTATATCATCTTAGGGCCAAGAGCATCGACATCAATCAAAGCTGTGCTCCCCGTGTTACCAGCTCAGGTACAAGTACATCCATCCGTGTGCCGCACCCGCACCCCCAGGGTCGCAGGCCCAGGTCCAAGTACCTGCCAAGGTAGCACTGCTAAAGGCGCTCCCGCCGCTCCTTGTCAGATCCCATCCATTGATCCTCTCTACCACCTTGCCTTACCTTATTCTCTCTCTCTCTCTGCTCGGCCACGTTTTCCCTCCTCCTCTCCCTCAGCCGCGGCCGCGACGCCTGCATCTGTCCCCGGCCAGCTTCTCCATTTCGCTTCGATCCTCGCGGGTGCGGGTGTGCTGGTAAGTTGGTGCCTACCTACTCCCACCTTATGCCTCCCGTCCCTTTGCCTGCCAGCACGGCTAGTAGGCCGTTCTCCTCGTCCTCGCTAGCGGCCCCAATGGCACGGATTCGCATCGACTATTGCACCAACATCACATCCGCCTGCAACAGAACCAAAAAAGCCCTTATCCGCGCCTCCTCACCTCACCACCATCGGCCCATTTCCAGATCCGTGGACGCCCTCATTCCCTCGTCCTCCCATTCCTTGCCTCGTCACCTCCCTCTTTTGTTCCTGCTCTCATCCCTCCTGTCCGCTCCCTCGTCTTGCTGATCCCGCTTTTGCTGTCCTCCCTCTTCCTGCGCCTCTCCCTGCGCCTGCTGCTCCCCTCCTTCCACCCACGTCACAGGCTCGATATCACAACATTATCCCCCGTCATCGCCGTCGGCGTTTTCGTCGTCGTCACCATATCATCTTCCTTGCTTCTGTAACCTCATGTCCACGTCCGCGCCGGTGTCGCGTCCATAGACTGCGACAATGGTCCAGCCGAGTGCATCCCGGCAGCACTTTGCTTACATGGCTACGACAGACAGCAGCTCCTCCGGGTCCCATCAATTGCGCTCCGGCTCCGAGACCCCGACTGCTGCCGCCACAGCTCGACGCCCTCCAGTCCTCCAGACCCGCGATTCCACCCTCAGCAACACCACGACCAGCACCTCGAGCAGCGGCGGCTACTGGTCCAGAGTCTCGACGACTTCCACTGATCAGAGCTTTCCCTCGCGCAGCACCGCCTCCGACGCCGCCCGTCCCCCGACTCCCAACCGCGATTCCATCGTCTCAATCGTCGACGATCCCTTCTTCCAGAACCTAGACACCCCCACCGCTGTCGCTCCCGATCCATACAAGCATCTCGAGTTTGAGTCAGAGACATTAGCCGAGATCCCCGTCTTCTCGCCTGACGCCTCTCGCGGCAACAGACATGTTCAGGAGGGGCACCAGAAGCAACACTGGCCGCCTCCCCGTCGAGAGTCGCTGACCATCGGATCCACACCAGTTTGGGTACGTTGCGCGCGGAGAACCGAAAAATTGCACGTTGGAGGCAGACAAGAGGAGACGAGGAGATGTAAAGCCCAGAATATCCATTTCCCTCGTCCAATCCAATCCGCCGCCTCGACGCGATTGGAGCGTCATGGCGTGCATGAGTTTGATGCAGCTCTGCATTCAGACAGGCCAATCTGATGCTCACTCACGCTCCTCATCTTACTTCCCATGAGCACTCCGTCTCCACCCAATTAGTTCTGCTCACTTCACCTACCCCTGCTTGCACGCTGTCGCGGGGCAGCCAACCAGGGGTTCACTCTAGAGCTCAACCTTGGCCACTCCGTACATTGATGAGACATTGCTCTTGTTTTTTTTTCTGAGACCGCTCCCATGCTGACAGTTGTCGCCATTCCCAGACACAGCCATCCTCCGCCATGGATAGCTACAACATTGCCATCATTGGCGCCATAGGCGTTGGCAAGTCGACGTTTGTCCAGCGAATCCTGGGCCTCTCGCGCCCGCCCATCTCTACCGCGTCCAGCGTTCGCATCTCCGTCGACTCCGCCTCTTATATGATCACCCTTCTCGAGCTGGACCTGGACTCCTTCGAGCTCAACACGCCGCAACCCATCCAGTGGCCCAAGCAGATCAACGGCCACATCGTGCCCCGCGTCGACGCCGCCCTGGTGCTATACGATGTTACGAACAAGGACACTGTTCGCGAGCTTCCTCAGACTTTGGGTATGTTGGACGATGAATGGCGGCTTGGGAGCAGAACGAGACGTGCTTGCGTAGCGTAGTATCGGCGTCCGTGGTCGACTGGAGCTAACATGTCACTTGCTGCAGCTGCTTTGACGAATTCCAATATGCCCGCCATGCTGGTCGCGACCAAATGCGAGGCACCGGAAGAGGACCGGCAGGTCGACCCCGATGACTTGGCCAGCCACACCCTCTTCAGGTCCTGCTTGGCCCACTTTAAGATCTCCTCGACAAGCCCCGAAATAGATCGCGGCTGTCTACATGCCATTCTCAAGGCCGCGGTGTCCCATAGAAGGGGTACGTTGCAAAGTATGGCCTCCATGATGACACATACCTTGATACCCCTATTGGGTGGGTTGCCGGAAACGTGCTCGTACTGACGAAGCTCCTCTTATCCAGATGAGATTGGCGAGATGGGTGCTGCTCGCAAGAGGGCGCAATCTGCTGCGAACCTCGAGGCCACTGACCCCAGCGGCGCTCGGCCCGTTAGCGAAGGACGACATAATCGTGCGAGCTCCGACTTTTCGCTGCTCCGGGGCTTCGCGGCTCCATCTGTCGGCACTCCCGTTGCAGATGGCCATGTGCAGAAGCAGGCGTCCAGGAGTCCACACCGAGGTTAGTCCCGCTGCTGCTGCTGCCATGCAGCTAATTTTGCCTACTATGGAAGACCGGAATACGGAGCACGCACGGGGAAGCTTACAGCAGCCCCCATACCCATACCCTTGATACCCTTGAGCATCGATGGCAGGTCTTGTGGGTCCCACGCTGACATTTGCACCCCCCTTAGGTGGCCGCGGAACTGACTCCTACCTCGACGCGGACGAGTCCGACACCGATTCCCGTCGATATTCAGACGATATTCCCATCCTGCAGCGAAGCGATGACGCCGTAGTAGAGAAGCAACAGAAGATGGCAGGCGTGCCCTTTGACGAACTGGTGGACCGCCTGTTGGCGTTGCGCCTCTCGAGGGCGGACCTCAACTTCTCCGATGTCTTCCTTTGCCTATATCGCAAGTTTGCCGCCCCCGGCGAGCTCTTCTCTGCCATCCTGATGCGGCTGGATCGCGTGAGGGACGACAAGACGGCCCATCACCTGACCAAGACGGCGACTCAGCTTCGAATCATTGAGACGGTAGCCAAGTGGGTGTCGCTGTATCCCGGCGACTTTGCCCGTCTGGCCACGCGCCGTAACCTGGACGAGTTCATACGATATCTTTCCACGGAGCCAATCTTCTGCATCGCCGCCCGGCAGATGCATCGGAACCTTACCCTCCACGTCATAGAGGACGACGATACGGGCTGGGCCAATGCCGACGACGCGGACGACCAGCTGGCCAGTGACATTCTCTCCAAAGAACTGAGCGAGCTTCCGGCCGGATTAACTGCCTTGCAGTTTGGGGATGAGGATGGCAACTTTGACAGGCCGTCGGTAAGCTCCGAGAACCTCAGCAGGGTTGTCGGCAGCGGCGGCCAGATACAGCTCTACTCGTATGAGGACTACGAGAGGGAGGCCGCCACCTTGGACCCTACCGATCACCTGCCGATGAACAAGTTCCGCTACCGCATCTTTGTCGAGATCAAGGACGATGAGATTGCAGACGAGCTCACCCGCATCGACTGGATCATGTTCTCCTCGATCCGCATCCGCGACTTTGTGCGGCACGTCAGCCTCGGAGCCAGTCAAAAGGAGAGCTGCAAGAGCTTGAACAATGTCAATCGCATGATCAACCACTTCAACCACGTCGCCAAGTGGGTCGCCAACATGATTCTCCTCCGAGACAAGGCGAAGCATCGCGCCCTCGTCCTCGAGAAGTTTATGAACATTGCTCTCAAGCTTCGACAACTCAACAACTACAACGGCTTGGCAGCCGTACTAGCAGGTATCAATGGGACGGCCATCCACCGTCTCTCTCAGACAAAAGCTCTGGTTTCGCCCGAGACTCACAAGAAATTCGCGAGATTGGTCATCTTGATGGGGACCCAAAAGAGCCACTTCGCCTACCGGCTGGCCTGGGAGAACTCGCCGCTGCCCCGCATCCCCTTCATGCCTCTGCACCGCCGTGACCTGGTCTCTGCCGAGGAGGGCAGCAAGACGTTTGTCGGACCCAACGGCGACCGCATCAACTGGAAGAAGTTTGAGGTGCTTGGCGAAGTTCTTCTGCCCCTCATGAAGAGCCAGGGGTCACCGTATCCCAACCTTTCCAAGAACGACAACGTGAGGGAGCTGATATTAGGCTGCCACATGACGACGGACGAAGAGGTACGACACGGAAATCCACACTGCCGGTTGTGTTGACTCCAGATGCTAACGAGCTTCACAGGAAATCTACCAGCGAAGTCTCGAAGTAGAGGGCTCGTCGTCAGGTGGCGGAGGCCTGGAGCCAACCAAGAAGATCTTTCCATGGCTTAAGTAAACGTTGACGCGAGGCGTTACAGGTCACCACACGGGCAATCAAAAGATTGGGTAATTTTATGTTTTCGACACGACATCTTCTATTTTGGGTAGCGACACTATTTCTGCAGGCTGGGCGAAGGATGGATTTCAGCAAAGCATATTAGAGGCGAGATTTCTGTTGGATCTTTTCATTTCTCTCCGCTTGCTTCCTTGTTTATTGTTCCTCTTCTCTTTTTATTCCGGTCCTTTCCAAGACACATACTTATCACATTTTGATGGCATCACTACGGTCGTTTACCGTAACTCCCTTACCTATATACAGAGCCTATCTTAGTAATGCAGCGTGGAAGGCTGTGGACGACTGCTCCTTCCACATTTCGAGAATTACAACTTCCTCTTGCGAGTCTCTGTGACGGATGGCACATTTGGAAGGTACGTCGTGCGTAATGGTTTCCATCTTGGAACTTTGGCGTGACACTTGGATTTTGCAAAATCTGCATCTTTGCCCGCCTCACTTATCGCTTCTATATCTGGTCAGAGATCTATATAACGGCAATTGATGTCCCTGGTTACATGGCGAGTCAATATACGTCTGAGTACTTATGAATCAAGTTTGCAACAGCAGGGAACGATGACCATGCGGCTCGCCAGTGTCAGTCTGCCGAAACTCCATCTTGCCAGCCACGAGCAGCGTCTGAACTTTTCACTTGAAGGCTCGATGCAGCTGCGATTCCCGAGTGGGACGAAAAACCTTCCAAAGACAAGCGGTGACTTGTTGAAGCTGGCGAAAGACAAACACCTGTGGATTGCACGAACAGGCTCCTGCTATTTCCAACTTGATGTCTCGATCCAAGGCGAGCCGGTGTCGGAGGGGGATCTAATTGCTGCAAAGCTCGTGCAGTGGGTGAGAGACTGTGAAGTATACCATAACTTGAGTAATTCTTGGCTTTACGAGCTTGAGAGCTGACATAGTGATTTGTAGGTATGGAATCGAGCGGGAGTCTGTTTGTGTGAGAAAGAAAGGGGCGCGGCCGAGCCTACGGGGCGGATGGCCTTTTCTATACAGCATCCGGACTTGTCCTCTGCCTTGGTCACTCAGAGAGATGCGTTTACGGCCGAGTTTGAGTCTGTGACTTGCCGTGTCAACTTGGCTCCGATGCAAGACGAGCCATCCAAGAGGAAGCGGTCGCTGAAGAGGAAGAGGGTCAGCCAACCTGATGGAAATACCAAAAGCAAGCAGCTGGACGGCGTGTCATGTGATGATGACTATCTCGCATGTTTGAGTCCGGACGATCAAAGAGCTATCGATGAGTTTATACAAAGCCTACAAACGGTGCCTCTTCAGCAAGGGAAAGACGAATCTGCGCCGGAGGCAATTCAGGGTGCTCAGGACATTGACTTCTCAGAACGCTTCAAACAGCTTTTTGAGACTGCATTGGAGATTCTTGTTCTCGGTTCAGCCAAGAAGCATAAAGGGGTCACTGCTGTGGAGTGCAATCGAGCCGAGTGTTTGACACAACTGGCGCCGGCAGTCTTCAACATGCCTTATCTAAAGGTGGGTGCTTTTGGAGGTATATGATGTGCTGTGGCTCGAACTGATATTCCTGTCAGGTCATATCTGATCGGGCTGCTCTGCTACCCACCATCGCTATGTCAATTGCTCGAATGAAAAACGCCGAGTCACCAAGTCTTCGGCAAAAGGCGGCTGCATTCGCAGCTCGCGTGACTGACAAGAAGTGTAGCGAGAACGACCGTGTCATCAGAGGGATCGAGCAGGGCGTGTGGCATGTCTTGCTGTCAACGGTGAAGAACATCAAGCCGCCTACCCATTCAAGGAAAGAAGGCCATGATGTCAAGGAAGCGTTGCAACCCGTGGAATTTAGGCCCGAACCGGAATTGTCTGAACCCAGCATTCTACAATCATCCGTTCTGATGGCGGAGAGAGACAAAGGGGCTGTGGTCGCCACAGGATCGGCTAGGCACGACGAATTGAGATATCATAAGTTGACGTCGCCGTTACTACAGCAGCACGACCCCGGGTGGCTCGAGCCCCATTACAGTCTGCCACAGACACAGGCTACAAAGCGCGACTTTGAAGTTGAGCTGAATCACAATCTCTTGGCTGCGCTGGAGGATCCCTTTGCGACGGAGGCTGCAACGCTGAATTATGACCCACTGCCTATGGATATAGGACCTACAACTACGTTTGACGAATGGCTATGTGAAGGTGGATCTAGAACAGATTTCTGGGGGGATTTGTGGCCGAGATGTGTGGAAGTAGATGTGAGTATCTATGAGTCGTGAGAAAAATCAACTGAATTGCTGTGCTAGAAGGCCTGAACATGTAATTGTGAATAGTTGCGGGAAAAAAGAAAAGGGACGCTCCATCCTCCAATCCTCTAAGGAGGACATTGCCGGTTGCTTAATCGTCCGATCTGCACTCAACGGACCAGCATCCGCGCATGGTTTGTTGCAAAGCAGGCATCCGCGCTGTATTGCGTGTCTTTGAAACAATATCCATCGCCAAGAACCCTCAAAATCAACGAGTCACGCAACGGAGTCTACAAAGAACTGCCTCGAAGCCACCTAGTTCCCACCCGCCGCCCGACGAGAGTTGTCCGAACCGGCGCCAGCCCTGAGCCTTCCCAGCAACCCTGCTGCTCCTCCTCCTCCTGCTGCCGCTCCGCTGCTGCTGCTGGCGCCGGGCTTGCCGCCCTTTGCGGCGTCGGGCTTCTTCTTGCGCTGGGAGGGCTTGAAGGTGGCCCAGTGGATGAAGTAGAGGAAGCCTCCCTCGGCGAAGAGGACGACGAGGACGACGACGAGGACGGTGAAGAGGTAGGGCTGGTCGTTGAGGACGGCGACGGCTTCGTCTGTTGCGCCGATTTTCTTGAACCAGTCGAATTGGCCCATCTTTATCCCTTCTCGGAGTTTGATATTTGGGTATGTGGGTGTGAGAGGGCTGGTTGTGACTTGAGGTCGAGGTTGAGGTTGAAAATTGGAGTCGATTTGTTGAGAAGGTGTAAGTTGAAGTTTGCTTGTGTGGAGGTTGGGGTGATGGGTTTTGAGGCGAGGTGTGAGCCAGTCACGGGCGCCTTTATTATATCGCGAAATAACAAGAGATTATACAAAGAAAAGAATTAGATGATAGGGAATGAATTGGCGATTTAGAGGAGGATTGAGAGTGAGGGAGAAAAGAAGAGGATGAGAGGAAGGAGGAAGAGGAGGAAATAGGCGATTTTGAAACTGGAACCTGCTCCTGAGACGTTTCACGATTGGGCCGGGGATTCTTTGATGTTTGGGGTGTCAGGTGAGTGGACGGTGCATTTGAAGGAATTGTTTGATTGACTGCGTATAATAAAAGGTATTATTCTATCTATATAAGGTCAATTGAATGAAGAAGACTCGGATTGAAGAGCATCTGTCTGCGAGACGGGCTGAAGGCATGCGTCTTCGGAGCATCAACGAGCTGCAGCCCGTTTAGGGGATACCTTGTTCATTGGATACCGTACCTTAGGGATCCATTCCCCAGATGGGACGAGTTTCATGTGAAAGCACGTGAAGCATCCTGTGAGGCGTAATGTGGCTTGTAGCCACCAGCCACAGCAACTGCTGACTCATCAGCAACCACCAACGGTGGTTCTCAATTGGGCAATTCGCAGAAAAATCTCAAGGGTCGTTGAGACACAAGGCCCGTCGGTTGATTCGAAGTTGCAGGCCCGCGATCGCTTCTGCCCAGCCACCCTCACGAGGGGAACATTGACTCTTTGCCGAGACCCTTCAATCCGGGAGCCCTCGCCTGGCCATGAGCGTCGCCCGCCCGGCGCGCAGCCTCCTGCGCAAGTGCGTCGCCTCTGCCCGCACAGCGCAGACCGTCGGCTGCCAGCACCAAGCCCAGCCTCATGCACTCCAGCAGCAGCAGCAGCAGTTCCAATCGCAGTCGCAGTCGCACTTCCACACCTCGACGCCCCGCCCGACGAAGCGGCGATCGCGGTTCCGCAATGTCAAGGCCGAGGACATGGGCCTGCTGAGCAAGGACGGGCTGGACAAGTACCGCCGGGAAAAGTTCCCCGACTACACCCCGGAGGAGCTCGACGCCCTCAGCAAGAAGTACACGCCCGAGCAGCTCGAGGCCCTGAAGGCGGGCGAGGCGGCCATCGACCCCGAGGACCTCATCTTCCAGGGACGGCTGCGAGACGACCCCTACAGGCCGCAGTACATGGAGGACTACACCGTGCTGGACCCGCGGTACGACGTCAAGCCGGAGATTGAGGGCACGCCGTGGGAGCCGCAGTGGTTGAACCCTAGCGACTGGGCGGACAAGTACGGATCAAAGTTGGCGGACTTGACGGACAAGAAGACGAGCGACCAGCTGACGAGAGCCATGGTCCGCGCTCTGCGGCGGGTCAAGGAGAGCAACGGCGAGGAGCTGATAGATCTCACGGAGGAGGAACTGGTGGATCTGGAGAAGGACCCCGAGCTGCTGAAGAAGTACCTGGTCGAGGAGGATGCCGATGAGAAGTCGGACGGTGAGGCTGTGGCCATTACCCAGGAGCAGGCCATGAAGCTGGACCGCGCCATCGACGAAGAGTGGAAGAAGGAGCTCGCCAAGATCGGCGAGGGCCCCGACTCGGGCGAGCTCGAGCCGACCAACCTGGAGCTGATCGAGGACGGCCCCGCGGGCACCAGCCGGCTGCACTCGGCCGAGGCGCCCGAGCTGGGCAAGGTCCCCGGCGTCGAGGGCCTGTACAAGTCGGCCGCCGACCCGGAGGACGAGGGCCAGGACGACGACGGCCGCTACCAGGAGATCAAGCGGCTGACGGGCATGTCGCTGCGGGACATCCAGTCCATCTACCGCAAGGTGCTCGTCACGCGCTGGGTCACCAACCAGACCCGTCTGGGCAAGGTGCGCAGCACGTCCATTGTCGCCATCGCGGGCAACGGCAACGGAAGGCTGGGCCTGGGCATTGCCAAGTCGACCGAGGCCGGCCTGGCGGCCGAGACGGCGCAGCTGCTGGCCATTCGCAACATGAAGCCCATTCGGCGGTACGAGAACAGGACGATTTACGGGAATGCAAAGGCCAAGGTTTCGGGCACCGTCGTTGAGCTGTTTGCCCGTCCTCCAGGTAAGCACCTCTCTTTGTTTTCTCACGTTACTTCTGCTTCTTTCCCCGTTGATTTATGAGAATTCGCATGCTGACATTGATATCTTCACGTAGGCTTCGGTCTTCGCTGCCCGCACCGCATTTTCGAAATGTGCCGCGCTTCGGGCATCCACGACATCGCGGCGCGCATGCCGCGGTCCAAGAACCCGATGAACTCTGTCAAGGCGGCGTACGAGGCGCTGATGAACCAGGTCGATCCCGAGGAGATTGCCATTGGACGGGGAAGAAGATGGTGGATGTGCGCAAGGTGTACTACGGAGGCAATGTATATTAAATGGGGGGGTCGGACAAAGAAGAAGCAAAATGGGGGGTTATGTAAAAAACAAAATGAGAGATGGTTGGCTGTTAGACATACAGAGGGGAGGGAGCGGTGATGTTTGGGACGCACTGCTCTGTGTACAAGTACGATGACGCTGAAAATGAATATACATGTTACAAACAAACAGATACCAAGAGTGCAAAGAACGAAACGTTTAATTCATCCAAATGGAGGCAATCAATTAGCGTACGTAGCCAGAACCTCGTCCGTTTAGGGTATCATTCGTCAGCCTCCTTCGAGATATCTCGTCCTCAAGACACGCCTCTCCTCTCACCGCGCATCACAGCTCTTCTTCCTCCTTAACATGCTCCTGCTTACCACCATTGCCATCACCGCCGTCGCCGCCGCCGCCGCCGCCCCAGTCAATCTCCTGCTGCAGCACGATGCTGTACACGCTCGCCTTCAGCAGCGTAAATGCGAGACTGGTCTTGCGCTCCAGTTCGCGCAGGCCATCTAAGATTCCGACTGTTGGGTTGGACGCTAGGTCGTCTAGTAGGGTTGCCAGCTAGATGAACGCGTCTCTATGTTAGCATGTCCCTCACGTTGGCTTATATCGCCGCATCATATTCTGAGACTAAGATGTAAAAATAATCAAGGTGCTGGGGGTCTTGTTGAATTGAAACGTACAGTCCTCATATTCGTTGCTAGCCGGTCGTACTCTTCCAGGACCTCCTGCTCCAGAGGAGAGAGTTCTGGAGGCGAGAGGAGGCCCCCTGTATGTGGCTGATCCATTTCGTCTGAATTGACCCTTAAAATGGAGTCCAACAAAGTATGATAAATTGCGCGTGATGCTTGTTGTTACAGTATATCAAAGCGTGAGTTGAAGTTGATGCTTTGTTTTGGCGCCTCTATTGATATCGACTGTCGTTGAATTCAGGCGATCCGGCACCCCACCAAACGCACTGATAGCCGCTATCAGCACCTGCACCTCTTCAATCTACTTCCCCCCACCAAGCCAAACGTGGACGCCCCACTCATCCTCGCCATTCGCAGTAACTTTTTTTTCTTCGTCGCCGAGCTTGCTTATCCATATCGCCATTATCAATCAGCCGGCAAAAAAATATTAAGAGACCTTTACGCCGTCATCCGAGACAACGACAAGTCACCTCCTTGACAACATCTCGCCCTTCCGCCGGTCCATGAATCACTGGAGGTGACGCGCAAGATGCCGTTGATGGACGATGGCTTCGAGGCCCTGCTGGAGCCTTTCTACAACGGCAAGAAGCTGACGGATCCCATCTCAACCAAGGAGGACAAGTTCCAGCTGCTGCCGGCGTTCCTCAAGGTCAAGGGTGAGCATTCTTGTTTGGGGTCTCTGTGACGATGCTCGTGCTGACACCTTCTAGGTCTCGTGAAGCAGTACGCAAAGCTCTATCCATAGTATCCGGCTGCATATGCCGGCGTCTACTTCCGTCTGATGTACTGACTCTTGCGCCAGGCACATTGACTCTTACAACTTCTTCGTCGAGCATGAGATCAAGGAGATTGTTCGCGCCAACCGCACCATCCGAAGCGATGTCGACAGCAACTTCTGGCTAGAGTACGCTCAGACGCGCCCCCCGCGCTGCCATTGTCAGATGGCTAACACCAGCATCTAGGTTCACCGATATCCGAGTCGACCGACCTCGCCGACTGGACTACAATGACTCCAAATCCCGGACAGAAGTCACGCCGATGGAATGCCGACTCCGCGACATGACCTACGCCGCGCCCATCTTTGTCGACATTGCGTACATCCGAGACAAGCAAAAGATTGTGCGCAAGAACGTGCCGTTGGGACGGATGCCCGTCATGCTCAAGAGCTGCAAGTGTCGCCTTAGCGGGGCCAACAACTCCCAGATGGAGCAGATGAACGAGTGCCCGCTGGATCCCGGGGGCTACTTCATCGTCAACGGCACGGAAAAGGTCATTCTGATTCAGGAGCAGCTCAGCAAGAACCGTGTCATTGTCGAGGCCGACGAGAAGAACAATGTCATTTCCGCATCCGTAACGAGTTCCACCCACGAGCGAAAGTCGAAAACGTACGTTACGCTGAAGAAGGACAAGATTGTTCTTACGCACAATATCCTGGTCGAGGGCGTTCCCATTGTCATCGTCCTCAAGGCGTTGGGGGGGCTTTCGGACTACGAGATTATGCAGCTTGTGGCGGGCTCGGACGGCAGATATCAGGACGAATTCCTTGTCAACTTTGACGAAGCCGCCAAGGCCGGTATCTTCACGCAGCAACAAGCCCTCGAGTACATCGGATCGCGCGTCAAGATGGGTTCCAAAAAGGGCCAGTTTGGCGCTCAGGCCCGCCGCAACAACGTCGAAGAAGGACTGGATGCCCTGGCCAACCTCATCATCGCACACGTCCCCATTGAAGGACTTGACTTTTATCCCAAGGCCATTTACGTGGCCATGATGACGCGCCGAGTTCTCATGGCATCACAAGATCCCAAGCTAGTGGACGATCGAGATTTCGTTGGTAACAAGCGACTGGAGTTGGCTGGCCAGCTGCTCTCGCTGCTCTTCGAAGATCTCTTCAAGAGGTTCATGAGCGAGGTGAAGATGTCCATCGACAAGTTTCTGAAGAAAAACAACCGAGCTGTGCCGTTGGACGCCGTTCACATGATTAGCAATCACGCCAACAGCATCGGCTTGGGCATCAACCGGGCTATCCAGTCAGGCAACTGGACCGTCAAGCGATTCAACATGAACAGAGCCGGTGTCACTCACGTCCTCAGTCGACTCAGTTACATCAGCGCCCTTGGTATGATGACACGAATTAGCAGTCAGTTTGAGAAGACACGGAAAGTGAGTGGACCGCGAGCTCTTCAGCCGTCGCAATGGGGTATGCTCTGCCCGTCCGATACGCCCGAAGGTGAGGCGTGTGGTCTGGTGAAGAACCTTGCGCTGATGACACACATCACGACCAACGTGGATGAGGCGCCTGTCATGAGGTGGATCTTCACCCTTGATGTTGGCGTTGAGCCGATTCGAAACTTTTCTGGTGCCGAGATGCACCGCGAGGGCTCCTACATCATTCACGTCAACGGCACTCCGTTTGCGCTCACCAGATATCCCAAGAGGTTCACGCACAGATTCCGCACGATGCGACGCCGAGGCTGGATCTCGCCGTTTGTCGGCATTCACACCAACTCACATTTCAACGCAATCCACATCGCGACAGACGAAGGCCGCATCTGTCGGCCGTACATTATTGTCAAGAACGGCAAGCAGAAGCTCAAGCCGGAGCATCTCCGTCTGCTTCAGCTTGGCAAGGTCACGTTTGACGACTTCCTGACAAAGGGTATTGTGGAGTACCTGGACGTCAACGAGGAAAACGACGCTCTCATTACGATTTACGAAGACCAAGTCACAATGAGCACGACCCATCTGGAGATTGAGCCGTTCACGCTTCTGGGTGCTGTTGCCGGCCTGATTCCCTTCCCTCACCACAACCAATCGCCTCGAAACACCTACCAATGTGCCATGGGTAAACAAGCCATTGGTGCCATCGCACATAATCAATTCAACCGAATCGACACCCTCCTCTACACCTTGGTTTACCCTCAAAGGCCCATGGTCATCACCAAGACTATCCAGCTCATCCATTACGATAAGCTTCCGGCTGGGCAGAATGCCACGGTCGTTGTCATGTCATACTCCGGATACGATATCGAAGATGCTTTGGTATTGAACAAGGCATCAATAGATCGAGGATTTGGGCGCTGTCAGGTGTTCCGCAAGTACACGACTGAGCTTCAGAAGTATCCCAATGGTAGGAGAGAAAGGATAGGAGATCCTGTCAACGAGATCGACAACGGCGTTATGCGACGGATTAAGAAACACGAAGCGCTGGATGCCGATGGTTTGGCCGTTGTCGGTCAGCGGATCCACTCAGGAGAGGCGATGGTCAAGAAGGAGACTCCTCTCGACATGACAACTACCGGCATTGGCCTTGATCGTGGGCCCAGCGAGTACCGTGACACGGCAGTCTCATATCGCATCGCCGACCCCGCGTACATCGACAAGGTCATGATTTCGCAGACAGAAAAGGACACGACGGTCATCAAAGTGCAGACGAGACAGACGCGCAGACCCGAGCTCGGCGACAAGTTCTCATCCCGTCACGGACAGAAGGGTGTCGTGGGCATCATTGTCGACCAGGAGGACATGCCATTCGCGGACAGCGGTCTGTGTCCTGATATCATCATGAACCCTCACGGTTTCCCCTCTCGAATGACGGTCGGCAAGCTGCTGGAATGCCTGACTGGCAAAGCGTCCATTGTCCACGGCCGAAAGGAATACGGCTTTGGTGATGCCTTCCGGTCCCATCCCGTTGAGCAAGTGAGCAAGGTCCTCGTTGACCACGGCTTCTCATGGGAAGGCAAGGATTACTTCACATCCGGCATCACCGGCGAGCCCCTCGAGGCGTACATCTTCAACGGCCCCATCTACTACCAGCGTCTGAAGCACATGGTGCAAGACAAGATGCACTCCCGCGCGCGCGGTCCCCGAGCGATTCTCACCCGTCAGCCAACCGAAGGTCGATCGCGAGACGGCGGTCTGCGTCTGGGCGAAATGGAGCGCGATTGCTTGATTGCGTACGGCGCCTCGCAGCTGCTGCTGGAGCGGCTCATGCTGAGCTCGGACGGCGTCATGATTGACATTTGCCAGCAGTGCGGCCTCTTTGGATATAGGGGCTACTGCGGGACGTGCAAGAGCACGAGGGAGGTGACCAAGATGCAGATGCCGTACGCGGCGAAGCTGTTGGTGCAGGAGCTGATTAGCATGAATGTTGGTGTGAGGCTGCAGCTGGAGGATGAATTTCCCCATCCTAGCTGATGTGATGTGAGTTTGTGACGGGGTTGAGGTGGTATATAGAGCACAATGTATACATATCTATAAAGCAACATGGCTCAATAGAAGCGATCATACTGATGAATTTGGATTCTTTCTGCTCATTGTACCCCCGCTCCTTAGCTTCACTAACAAGACATGCTATATGATCACAGCCTGCTTCGCCTTATCCCTCTTGACAGACCTCAACCCCGTCATGGTAACCTCATACTCAGTCGCACCCTCAATGCCCTGTCCCGAAGCAGCCACATGCGGCGCAAACACGACCTTCATCCACCTCCTCCACGTCTTGAGCGTCGGCGCCCCCACATCCACATCATCAACATCAACATCATCCGCAGAACGTGGCGCCGCGATCCTCGTCGGGCGGCCATACACGGGTCTCTTGTAGAGGGCCACGCGGCAGGAGATCTGGGTGGACCAGACGAGGCCCAGGCTGGGCGTCTTGAGGGAGCTGGAGCTGCGCGGGTCGTCGCCCCAGCCGGTGAACCAGCGCTGTTGATGGTCCAGCGCGAGGGCGGGAAGGGGAGGCTGTTGTTGTTCTTGTTGGTGGTCGTCGTCTGGGAAGGAGAATGGCATGGAGGAGGTGGGTGTGCTGGAGAGGTGGGGAGGGATGGCTGATGATGAGGGGGGCATGTTGCTGCGTGATGCGAGGGGGCTTTCGAGATGGGGGTGCGCTGTGGTAGTGGTTGTGTTTCGAGTGGTGGTGAGAGAGCCGCGGTGGTGGTGGATGGATGGCGTGGAAGGTGAGGTGAAGCGGTCGGCGACTTGGTTTGCCACCACGACGGCGATGTTGTGCCTCCGGGCGAGATCCCGCAGGAGGGCACCGAGTCTGATGAGCTCGGCGCTCCGGGCGGCCATGTTAGAGCCATGGGAGAAGCCCTGCTGGCGCTCAAACTCGGCGCGGTAGTTTGCGGCCACGGAGTCGACGATCAAGAGGCCGATGTCGTGCCTCGACAGCAGCACCGGCACCTGGTACTCGAGGATGTGGTCCTGGGACTCGAGGTCAGGGGTGACGGCGCTGTGGATGGCGTCGAGGGAGGCCGGTGTCCCCGCCGCGCGGGCTTCCTGCAGGATGGCGTTTCCGTTGAGCATCTGGGCTAGTCGCCTGGTTGCGAGGCCGGACTCTGTTGAGATGTAGAGGGCTTGCTTGCCGAGGCCGCGGGGGGGCGGGAGTTGGACGGCGAGGGAGAGGGAGAGGAGGAATTGGGTCTTGCCGACGCCGCTTTCGCCGGTGAATTCGGTGATGAGGCCGGTGGGGATGCCGCCTCCGAGGGCGGCGTCTAGGCCATCGTCTAGAGTGCTGATGAAGTGGCCTGACGGGGGAGAGGTTGGGGGTTTTGGTTCTTTGTCTTCAGTTGAGGGTGATGATGGGGTGGATGGTGGTGGTGGTGGTGCGAGGGGTCTGCTGGGGGGGAGGTCGTCGGTTAATGAGGCCTGGATGGCAGCGAGGAAGCGACGCAGGTCAATGATGGGAAGCTGAGTCCGTTTGGCGAGATCTGCCGGGTGGGTGGTGAGGAGGTCGGTCGTCGTGAGGGCGTGTCGTTCGATGGTTGGGATGAGGGCAGCAAAGGCGGAAAGGGGGAAAGAAGGGAGGATGTGGAGGAGGTCAGTCATTTGTATTGACGTCCCCAAGGACAAACAGATACAGGACACCGAATACAAATACCAAGGCCAGCTGAATCGGTGGAGGCACGCTCTTTGGTGAAGAGAGTGCAGGGTGGAGGACTGAAGGGTGTAAGATGATAGGGCCAGAGGCTCGCCAGTCGGAGGGAGGGCTCTTGGGCACCCCGTTTGGGCGGATTCAGCTGCGAGGGCTACCTGTGCGCTATTGCGTGCCGTACCGCGCCTTGCCTTGCATGTGGCGTTTTGAGACAAAACTCTGGTGTTGTTCGAGGTCTGTTTGGTTGCGCTAATGCGGCTCTTGGACGTGGGTATAAGGATGAACGATGCCGCTATTGTGATGAATTTGGGGGGGTGCTGTTGTCTTGTGTTGTGCCTTCTTTCATGCGGCAGACAAGGATTGACACAGAGAGATGCTAGTATCGACTCTGGGAAGTATCTCGAGGCAAATTGTCGGTTCCGAAGATGCCTGGCTGGAGTGATGTTGATGCTTGATGTGGTTACGTGATGTCCTCTTTGTGGTCTGCGTGAGCAAATCACGGCCTGAACTTCTCACTCGGCTACCTGCCTACCCTACACTGGAGCTAGTTTTTGCTTAGTAATACGAATACTAGGTACTCTGTAAGCTTAGAGTCAAGGTTCTGTCTTCTGACTTGTCACACAGAAATCGCATCTTTTGCTTTCGACTTGACGGGGCAACTTACTTCTCCGCCCGACGTTATTCCTCAAACAAGCTGATCCCTGCCAGATTCTGTGCTCACCACTCGGTTCAGCCTCACACTCTTATTGAGCTTCGGCTGCTGGAGCCACCGGTGCAGCTTGCAGGGTCCTATGCGGAGCCCCAGCAGAGAAGAGACGGCTCACTTCTGCAGCCAGGGTCTTTGTTTAGCTTTGCGACGGCTTTGCGAGCTACAGATGGCGGTAAAAAAGAGAACAAGAGAAGACTAAAGCCGGCCCTATGGAGAGCTTGCATTACGCCTGTGGAGGGCCTCGCCAGGCAGCATTTTGGGAGCCGAAGAGGGATCTGGTGGAGCGGGTATCTCAAGGATGACTTGAGGTGGGAGAGCCTGGAGGAAACAGAGAGTCGGATCAGAGACGAAGAATCGTTGCGTGGTTGAGTCTCTACTGACGCCATCGGCAGCAACTCGCAACTCGCCTCGAAACCCTCTTCTCGGAACCGAGACAGACGCCAGGCACCGCTCTTCGACCGCTCTTCCTTCGATGGCCGCGATAGGCGTGGCAGACGCTGACAGGGCATCAAAAAAAGTCGAGCGACAAGCGACGGTAACCCAGTCCCGCCTAGTCGCCTGGGCCAGTTGTGCTGCTAGACAGGCTGTGTCGCTGATCGCTCAACTTGCGACTTGCGTTACCACCAGCAGCTGTGCCGCGGTCCCCTCTCATTTCCACAATTATTCCTCCGTCTTATTCGACAACCATAAAAAGGTTGTTCCCGATTTAGACCGGCATGGACGCAGTTGCGAGTTCCGCGCCATGACGGAGCGAGAGAGAGAGAGTGTGTGTGAGGAGACGGAAAGGTGGGATACGGATGTCCTGATTGATACAGTGGGAGGCGCTGTTGCAGTCAGGCATCAAGCGCAGAGGCCGTGCCGTTGATTTGTCATGGACAGGCAAGCGGGCTTGCGACGTCCAGCAGACGAAGCGATGCCGTGTTGTTGCTGTTGTTGTTTGGCGGGGCCTGATCATGCCGTGTCGTCTTCTATTGGCAACCATTGCAGAAGGGTTCACATCCACGGCACCCCAACCTGCGGCTGCGGCTGCGCTTGTGGCATGGCAAGCCAGGGCACCGATCTGGTGGCTTGAGCTACAGATGTCAGGGCTTCTGCTCTAATCCGCTTCGTCGACGATTCTAGGGGCCCATCACTGCAACTCCTCGCGGGCGACTGCTGTGAGCAACTACACACCTACATGTGCGCAAGCGATGGGCTCTGAATCACCACAAGCAGCAGAATCTCGTTTCCGCACACTCTCCTGCATGAAGCTGACGCCCTTCCGCACCCCCTGTCGCTTGGCCAGGTGCGCACCGGCGGGTGGTCGTATGGATCTAGGATCTATTTGCTGTTAGCGTCTTGCAGCTATTCAGCTCGACCAAGCCACCCAATCCCACGAGACGACGTCCTGCAACAATGGCACCTCTTCCCACGGGCACCCATGTCATGCTACAGCCAAGCTTGATGAGCTAGCAGAGGTGCTAGCTTGAGGCTGAATGGAGCGGAGGATGGAGGATGCAGTCGTGCCATTTGCCAATCCTCTGTAGCAGAACCGCTGGGCAGCTACGATTCATCAGGGCACCCGGGTCTAAGAGGCATGGCCGCAGTAGCTCAGGCATATTCTGCGCTCTCCTCGTCAGGGCCGGTCCGCTTGTGCTATTGCTGGTGCAATAAAACCATTTGGCAGTGCTCCCCCAACAGACCGAAGCCTTCTTCTCCCCTTTCTTCCTCTTCCTGCTCCTTCTTGTGCTCAGCATTTGGAGAAGCCAGCTTCTGAGTCGTGGCGTTGTCCCTCTTGGTGCCCAATCGCGATACTACCCCTCACGAGGCCTGGACATCATGAAGACGACAACAAATGTGTATGCCGCTGCCCTTGCGGCTCTGGTGGCCGTTGCCGAAGCTCGCAACCTGCACCAGCTTCCCAGGGCAACTCCCGCCTCGGACTATGCCATCGACGGCTTCTCCCCCAAGCCGACTGGACTGCCCAACTTCCCCTTCCACAAGGCTATCCAGCGCCGGGCCGGCTCGACGTCCAGCATCGAGACGGTCTATGTTGCTCCCGACAACACCTGCGGCTTCATTTCCGGCCTTGCTGGCGCGGGATACACGTGCGGTGGCGGCGCGACTTGCGTCTTCTTCACCTCGTCCACTGCCCCGGGACATGTCGCCTGCTGTAACACCGAGGAATGCAATGCCAGAAACGTCTGCATCGACTACGACGGCTACTATAGCCAGAGCAAGTGCGACAATGGCTGTGCGGTTGATACTTTTACTCTCAAGTGGTATGTCTTTCACTCATCCCGTACTGGAAAGCCCAGCCTTCTGGGGGATCTGGCTAACATACATCATCAACAGCACCAACACGGCGCTGCCGTACTGCAACACGATCTCCTTTCCGGGAGACATCATGGACGTCTTTTGCAACAATGTTGACATTACAGATGTCCAGGCTGCGCTGACCACCTACCGTGGCGAGGCTTCCAGGAAATTCACTCCTCTGCCGTTGGACGGCGGTGCTTCCACCACCACCGACTCAACTTCGACCACTTCATCACCAACTACTAGCGAGACCTCTTCTAGCCCGGAACCAACTACCACCAGTGGAGGCGGAGGAGGCGGCGGAGGAGGTGGCGGCGGCAGCTCGAACACGGGTGCCATTGTTGGAGGCGTTGTCGGAGGTGTTGGCGGTCTCGGCCTGATCGGCCTCGCCGCCTTCTTCCTCCTCCGCCGCAACAAGGCCAAGTCCGGCACGCACGAGCCGGTGTCGCAGGTCCCGCCTACCTACCAGTCTCCTCCGGTGCAGCAGACGCCCCAGGGATACTACGACCCCAAGTTCGCCGCGGCCGTCGGCCAGCAGCAATACCCGCCGCAGCAGTACCCTCCGCAGCAGGGATACTACACCTCGCCCGAAGGCCAGACCATTTCTCCCGTGGACCCGCGATACAGCACTGCTCCGTCAAGTACCAGCCCGGTGCCCTCTGGCGGCTACGCTGCTCCCGCGGGGCCTGGTCCTTACCAGCCGCAGGAGAATGTGATTCACGAGGCGCCGGCGCAGTCGGACAACCACCACGGCCAGATGCACGAGCTTGCTTAGATGGCGGCCGTGATTCGGCGTCGTGGATGATGAAAACGCGTGATACCAAAGTTAGACGAAAAATCATGAAAAACACACGTGAGATGAGATGGGAGGAAAGTAAATAGGAGTCAAGTTGGGCGTTGGTTGTGGGGTTTTGTCTTTGCCTTTTGTGGCCGGAGTTGACTGGGGGCTCTCTGAGCAAGTCTTATCATGTTACATATATATACATTGTGTTTACAGCAGAGAAGGATGCGAGTGGTGCTAATGGTGCTGACCATGAGTGTGATGTTGATAGCTTGCGAGGGACCGTGGTGCTCCTTGTCCGGACTTGTGTCGACAGGAAGAATCTTGGAGAAGCCTCAATGTCCGATTGGATATGTACATTGGCCGATCTTAAGGCAAAGCGTCTCGATGAAGTATACATATCATTGTATGAATTTTTTATCTGCAACTAATCGAGCGTTGCTGTTAATGACTGGTCAAAGTCCCAGCCTGTGACTTGACAACCTTGCAGCGAGCAAATGGGAGAAGGCAATTGTGAGAACGCTGACCTATCAAGCACGATTTGACAACTATCAAGGTGCAGCCGTATCCATGCTCAAAGCAAGCAGACAACCCAGTCGCCCTCACGACATGTACTCGTCCAGAAAATGCTGCACTGTCAAAGCCAAAGTCAGCCACACACCACAGCGTCGTGGTTCAAAGGGGGTTTGGACCGCGCGTTGGTACCTTCAGTCTCGAGATTCTTCCACATCTCCAGCAGCTCGGCCTTTTCAAGGTTCAACAAGGGGCCCGGCCCGGGCTCCGTATGTTCCGTAACGTAGTCGGACAAGGCAGTCAGGTCGTTGACAATCTCGACCGTGGCACCTTCACATAACAACAGTGACTTCTCGTCAGCTCATCAGATCACTTCCAGGAAGTTATATAGGGGGAAAAGGAAGGGGGGGGGGATGTGACTTACCGACGGCCTGCTCTAGGTTCTGCAACGAGCCTTTTGTGTTGTCTTGCGTGTTCTGCTGATCTACAAGCTTCTACACAAGACTTTCAGTCCAAACACATTTCTCAAGAGATAGAAGAGAAAGCCTTGCCACAACAGGGTCACAATCGACCCCAAAGAGGAGGGACAGATGGAACCCACCTTTACTTCTTCCAAAGCATCCAAATCCTCCTGGAAATGCTCATCCCCATACTGCTGCTCACGCTCATGGCACTTTCTCAACCGTTCCACCGTCTGGGCACTGTCCAAGGTCACGTCCTTGAAGTGCTTGAGGGACATCTCTGTCTCGGTCACGCTGCCAATGGCCTCTTTGAGGATCTCGGCCGAGCTGTCGGCGGAACCGGACAGTTCGCTGAGGCGCTCGAGGCGCTCGCCGATGGTTTTCTGGACTTGTTCCCGGAGAGCGTCGTTGTCTGATTCGTCGTCGTAGAGGCGGGCGAGGGCGTCGAATATCTCATCTGTGCTTCGATATGAGACGAAATTCGTTGATAATGGTTTGCCAGAGGTGATAGGGGGGTGAAAGAGTGAAAGGGGAGAGAGGAGGTGTGGGAGACATCTTTCTCACTGTAGTCTTGTTCGGCTGTGGCTGACAGTTGGACGAGGGCTTTGCAAACATCTCCGACCTGACGGTATCCGTACTACAAACACAAAGAAAAACCTGGAGCTTTAGAAACGTATTCAAAAGGCTGAGCTGTGAGGATCCCTTTTGCTTGCCTCGAGATCCTTCGAATGGTTGAAGATCTTGCGTCCTGTATTAGCCACACGGCAGATAACTGGTGAAGCAAGAAACACAACTTGGCCACCTACGGAGAAAAAGTCATTTATAAGAGGTGTGATGATATCAACGTATATCTAGGTATCGTGGCCCATGGTTTCAGCCCACACATTTCAACGGACATCAAGCGAGGGGGAAACTGCTGTGAGGTACTTCTATGTGACCCAAATCAGAAAAGGCAAATCTTTGATCGAATGTCTGGTCAGAGTAGGGCAATCTCTCCGTTGCCTGCGTCGCCTCTTTGAGTTTTGCAAAGTTTGGTCCGTGGCAGACGAAATCTGAGCCGTTGTTGACTAACAGGCCCCTTGGGCTGAGGAACGAGTCGTCGAATGCCATTGTTGGGGACTGGTTGGGGGGGATTTTGTGCTTCGTTGGAGGCGAGATGAGAAGAATATGGATTTGAGAGATGCTGAGGTGTGAGGGGGGGGGGCAACCAAGAGTCATGCTGGCTGTGATAGATTGCCCTTATATGTGCAGAGGATGGGGGCAAAGCTGTGTGTGGCAGACATGAGCATGCTGCGTAGGATGGGATGCAGAGTGACGCAGCCGACCAGACAAGTCCTCCCGTTGTCCTGGGGCGTTTACGAGGAACACATCTGTGCTCTTCTATCAAGCCCCCCCTGCTTCATCGGATGGCTCACTTCCGTCCTCACCCAAGGTAGAAGTGAGACATGACGTCTCCTCTGTCGTGTATTACCTATTTGCAGTATAGATATGCTTCCGGCATGCAGCTGAGACCTACATTGCAACTGCCAGCTGGCTCCGTATGGTGGCAAAAGGAGGGGAAGACGGCGGTCGAGACAAGAGACGCCACTCGAGTGTATCCCGTTCTTGATGGCTGATGTGAAACATTGCATGAGGAGATCACGTCACTCTTGATAATGATATGTAATGGATAGAACACGCTGGAATGGTGGTTGAGGTTTGATCTGACCGGGAGAAGTTGGGGCGTTAGGTTTACGTCTCCCGTCCTTCGACGCAAGACGCCCTCGGGTGATGGAAGGGTAGCATATTGGCGACTGAGGGTTTAAGAAGGTCGTCTAGGCCATCAAGAGCTGAGTATGATGGCACGAATGACCCTTCTTGGAAGGAGTATTGATAGTCAGTCAAGAATCCATGTATATCGATTCCATCTCCGCCACAACGTCGATGGAATTTTTGGAGCAGTATACGAACACTCTAAAGGAATAGCAGTCTATGTAGAGTATACAATCAGCAGCCCAAGGTCTTGGTCATGATTGTTTACGATTTGGAAGCTGGCTGTAACATCCGTTCATGACGAAGGTATGGGATCATCAGATATCACCAAACGTAGTCTTGGCAGTCAGACACATTGCAGCATCCATACTCGACTCTCAGCAGTCAATCTATAGCATCAAACGTATCCAGTTTGGCAACCCCCAGGAGTCTTCTGCAGACGCTCACGGAAAGCTTTCTGGACCTAAAAGTGCCCATGGCCCCCTCCAGGCCGCCGCTGGGGGTCATATCGAACATGTCCCTTCCAGTGCAAGTCAACGCCCACCAACCCACTCAAGTCCACATCCTCCGGGTTCAGCAACTTGATCTTCCACTGCGTAAATGGCGTCGGCTCAGCATGATACCTTGTCTCGAAAATAGGATCATCCCTCGTCTCGCCCCTCGTCCCATCTGCCTTGAGCTCGTACGAGCACCGGCGTGCCTGGGGAAGGCTTGCAAAATGGAAAATTGTATTACTTTGAATGTCTTGGTATATGCCCGACGTGGTAATTTGCAGCTGAACAATCACCGTGCCGTCGTCGCCCTTGGCGGCAGAGGGATTGGGGAGGGCGCCCCTGAGGGTGGGATCCAGGCCGCTCAGGCGGTAGTGATTGCCTCCGTAGAAGGAGCCTGCGAGGGCCTTTTCGGGGGTGAGAGTGAAGCTGCCAATGTGTGCTTTGCTCTTGAGGCCTAGGACGAGCATCTGGCCAAAGTTGAGGGGGAGCTGCCAAGAAGTTTAGCCACCGTTATCTCGTATCACCTGTTTGCAAGGGGGATCATACATTCTCACTCTTGTCCCGGTAAGAAAAGCCTACCATCTCAGTCAGCCTTCCTTGCAGAAAGGATTGGAGAGCAGCGGAGGCCGTTTACCTTGAAAGTCGCTCGGATACTGCTCGTCGATCGCCTCCATATCCCGACTGATCTCGTAGAGAATGTTACCATACTCACCAATGGGCTTGGTAGAATCAGGAACCACCTTGCTATCCGCAAGAGCCCAGTACCGATATGCCCAGATCATGTTCTGAAGCTCAATCACAACGCCCGTCCTTAGCGCCATGAGCCTATCGTAGAGCTTGGCTTCGGCTTCGTGGTAGATGTCCTCTTGCCCCTGGAACTTGCCGAGCAGGCCCCGAAGGTCAGCCACCTGCTTGCTGCAGCGGACGACCTCCGCCTGGGCCTGAACGTATTCGTACCCGGCCTTGATGGCCTCGGCCTGGGCCTGGGCCAGCTGCTTGCCGTTGATGGCGTGTTTTCGCAGAGCAAGCTGATATTCAGCTGCGCCCTCAATCTTGTTGTCCAGGGCGAACGTCATCTGCTGGTCTGACTCCAGGATCCAGGTGTCCCATGCGGCCATGGTGACGATGGCTTCAGAGTCTGCATCGCCCTGAGTCGTGCCAGTGATGTCTGCAATGGAGGGAATGTCGACGGCAGGGTCGGTCCCGAGGTCCTTGATCGCATCAACCATCTCAGAGACGGATGGATAGAGCTTGTCCAGGGCCTCGACCACCTCTTTGAGCCTCTCCAGCGTCCCCGAGGTCACCTCTGCGGCAACTTGGCCGGCAATTTCTTCTGCTTCTTTCGCAGCTTTCACCGCACCGTTGACGGCTTCCCCTGCTTGGCCGACCCCGGCTGGGTCGCCGATGCACATTTCCGCAATATTGACGGCGAAGGCTGGGGGTCAATGGTCAGCACTGATAGAGAGAGAGAGACGACTCGGCTGAGCTTGATGATCTGAGGATTGACTTACTGATGATGGCCTTGAAGATCTGCCATATAGCCTTGTACTTTTGCTCAATCTTCCACTTCTCAACTCCCGACTCGAAATCTATCTGCGCCAGCTTCAAGTCCCCATTATCAAGTGTAAATTGTTGGCGACAGCCAGATGCTGTCTGGGTAGCGCTGTAGTACTTGTCATAGGCCGACTGACACAGGTTGCCCTGCATTGTCTGGTTCGCAACAGCCTCCTCCAGCATCTTCTTCCACGCCTCGATCTGCACGTCCAGCGACTGTGACCTATCCTGGTAATGGTCGTACAGCTCCTGGAAGCCGGTCGCGGCCTTCAACGCCTGCTCCATGGTCTCCTTGTACTGGTCCAATACCAAGACAGGGGCGTATGTCATGTCTTTGCCCGCCATGACCCGGCCCGCAAGCTGCTGGCCCAGCGCCACGGCCTGTGTGTTGAGCAGCTGGTAGGACCTTTGGTTCTCCGTGAGGGTCGCCACGTACGAGCAGAGGGAGATGGCGATGGAGCTGTTCTTCCAGAACTGGGCCAGCGCGATGCGCAGCTCTGTCTCGAGACTGGCCTGCAGCTCGGCATGGTGGTCGGCGGGATACTTCTTCTGATAGTCGAGAAGCACTTCGCCGTCGTCGAAGACGACAACCACCCCGACATTGCTGGTATCTGGACCTAGTTCGAGTACTTTTGGCTCGGAATCGCCCAGGCAGACCGAGATCGGCTGGTCCAGCACCGGCGCGTAGATGGAAATGGCACTGGTGGCCGCATCGCCAGGGGGAACTCGCAAAGTGACGGGCTGATCCGCCGTCAGAACTCGGGAGAAGATCTGGACGATGCCGTTCTTGGCGGGTGTTATGGTAATGTCTTTGTTCATGAAAGCAAGGACATCGGCGTAGATGTACAAGCTGTGCATGCCATCCTCGAGGGCCTTTTCCGCGTCCAGAAAGATTCCGCGGTGAATGGCAATGGCCTGCAAACTGTGTCAGAACTCTCGATGCATTGTATGCTCTCGAATGTCCCGGTCCATGTACTCACCGAGCTGCCGCTGCTCACATTATCTCCTGTTTGCAGAGGAATAGAGGCTATAGCATCCGAGCGGGCGTATCTCTGCCACTCGGCCGGGCCCCTGGGCTGAGGTGCGATATTGGCCATGGTGTTGATGGGTGGATGGGATCAGTCAAAAAGTCAACTTGTCTTTGAAAATGTAATTTGGCTTTGTATCGAGTGTAAGTGAAGATATAACACGAAGCTTCTAGATATCTGTCCGAAGTTCTGGCTTGTTTCGATCCATGCAACGATGCTTGCAAGAGCTGATGTAAACTCAACCCTGGAGTGACATATGTGACATAGTTGCTCAATATCCGATGACTTGCAGCAACATTCCGAGTGGCGATGAGGTTCAAAACACAAGTGTGAAAGCCACTGCTGTCAGACTGAATCAATATTGCATCAGTGGACAAGACATCGACCGGGCAGAACGCTCGGAAGCTGTCGAGATGGTGTCACGGCCCCCAAGGCTACCATGCCACGACGACGGGGAGCTGCAAGACAAGCTGACTGCGTGTGAGGAGCCGCTATTTCGGCAGCAGGGTTGACCAATGCTGGTGTCTCAGGTCCTTTAGACGCTTGAGACATGATGGCTACGTGTATCGTAGTTGTACGCTGATATGGGGCCATAATACGTGGCTGGCTGAAGCGTAAAACAGGTGAGGTAATGGAAACTACAGAGCAGCGCGGCAGAGCCTTTCCATGCTGCGTGTCTCACACCATGATATATACAGACGCTGGTGATAGCCCACTGAGCTGATTTGGCGATGAAGTCACCGAGCATAGTGGCTTGACGCGCATCCGAATAGGGGGAATACGAGGAAGAGTTTGAAAAAGGACGGATCCTTTCCCCATCATCTGCGGCTCGATGATCTCAATCACTCTTACCCCGAGACACTGACTGGGCATGGTTGACGTGTCTACGACTGCGGCTATAGTGTCCGAGAATCAAACTTACGTCAAAGTTCGGTTGCCACCCACCGTTACTCATTACCAGATCCATCTATGGCCGTGGTCCTGACATTGACGGATACCTGAAGCTTACTGTGAGTTGTCAAGTTGCTTCTTCTCCCTGCATACCGGATATGCCCGTATGCATGCTATCCCTACCGTGTATTACCCCACAGACTCACGATAACGGACGGGATGAGGTGAAACAACATCCGCTCATCGTGCATATGTTGCCATCCGGTGAGGGAACACAGCAGAGCGGAGGAAGGAGGGCAGTTTGATAGCGGAGACGGAGTCTGTGTGACGAAAAGCATGGCGGTAGAGACCAGGTAGAGTGAGAGAGTGAGAGAGAGGCAACCTCTGATCAGCACGGCTGTTGCAAAATGGCTTCTCTCGAGGCACTTGGGCTCAACGAAAGATAGAGATCTTGGCACAAGGCTTGTAGATCAAAGATGTATAAATAGAAGGGGCTGGCCTCTGATATCTGATTTGCCTTGCTCCCGCAGCCATCAGCACAGAGATAGAGCATCTTGTCGTCTAGCATTACCTTCAACGCCTGCATCAGCTACCCTTTCACATCCTCAACCATGACTGGCCTGTTTGATCCAACCAAGCCCATTGACGACGAAACCATCTGGTTTCCTAGGGGCATGCTGATTGACAAGCGCACGCAGAAGCTGAGGCCCGGGCCGCATGTGCCAAAGTTCAGAGACGATGGCGAGCAGATCTTCATCCTCGAAAAGGGCCAGATGCACGCGCTCTGCAGGTTCCTGTGGACGGGCAAACTGCTGCCCACAGACCGCACTCAATACGTCCGCTATCTGGGCATTGTCGACACGTCCGTGATCAGTACCGAAGTGTGGTCTGAGATTGACAAGCTCCTTGGCACTTATACAAAGGTCCGCTGACAAGACCCTGCCGATTGAAATGGAACTCTGCTGACGGTACCGTCTTGTTCGGTGGTGGAAACAAAAGATGTCCAAGGACTGCACAGTGTTCAAGGACGAGACGTGGGACAAACTCACCCTTCTCGCCGGCATCATCAAGACGTATGCCTCCATCGCCGGCGGAACGGGGACAAGTTCTTACTATCAAGCCATGCTGGAATGGGTCGGGCAGTACAACGATGAGAAGGACAAGCCCGAGCCAGACCAGAACGTGCTTGACGAGCTCTCTGAAAGCATCAAGACTGCGATTGACGACGAGCAGAAGAGGATCACGCTCATCCAAGACCAGGTTGCCAAAGCCCTGGTGGCCTTGGCCACTTTCCATGATAACTGCAAGGTCTACGAGGTTACGCTCCAGGGGGATGAAAAGACGTTGCAAGAGCTGTTGAACAGCGAAGGCCTCAACGTTGACAAGTTGCAGGCCCAGATCGATAGGGAGACGGCTGACATCAAGGACGCTTCAGCACAGATTGACGCAGGTAAAGTTCCTTTCCATGTCTCGTTGCTTGACACAAAGGCCTATTGCGACGGCGTGTGACTGACCAAAGTGGACAGACCACGCAGTCATTGATCAGAGCAACTATTACATATGGGTGTAGGTTGGCTCCCTTTCCCCACTCCTGGTTCAGATTGCCTTCAGGCAGCCGTATAAGGCAAGAGACGTTTCTAACGTGGAGGACGTTGCCGCAAATGTTAGCTTTCCCCTTGGCACCATTGTCGGTGCAATCTTAGCCAGCCAGGCAAGAGCGGACATTGAAAGACTGGAGCAGAAGATTGAGGAGATCCAAGCCGCGATGGAAGCAGATGAAGCAAAGCTGCTCGCTGCCAAGACCTTGCAGGCAGACATAACCTCCATGAGAGTGAGTCGGCAAGCCATCCCTGACGCGGTTTCTCCTTGACGGGAACCAGAGCATACTGACCCAGGGCGGGCCGCCTTCTCCTCACTGTAGGGCCAAGTCACGAACCTCGTCGAAATCATCGCGCCCGCCATTCTTACGCTCGAGGCGCTCCAGGGGGCCTGGGCGGGGATGAGCGCCGACCTCCAGACGCTCTACGACCTGTTCGGTGACAGCGCGGAGAGCATCCCGCCGATGCTGCTCGAGAAGCGGCAGCTCGAGACGATTGTCGAGGCTTGGAACGAGCTGAAGGAATACTGTATGTGTATCCCGTGTGTTCTAGGCACATCTGTTACCCTGGGCGGGACATGCGGCTAATAGTTGCTACAGCTGGGAGGTACATTGAAAACTCGTTCATGACCGAGGAGCCGCGGAAGCAGACCATGCAGGAATGGCTCGATGATGCGAAGGAGTACTTGGGCGAGGCCAAGCGCCAACGTGCCCTGAAGATGACTTGAGCGTTCTCCCCCTGGCAGGATCTTTGGGAGAGCTGTTATTTGAGGGACAAAGGGCTTTGTCCTGTTGCTCTTCCGCATTCGCAGCTAAGAGCCGGGGAGTGGAAGGATACTTGATGTTCAAGCGGCCTTTGTGGCGGCATTGAGGAGATGTGTCTGGATGCAGCTGGGTTCTGGACGCCTCTGTGTAGATGCAGGTCTTTGCTTTGCTTCAGTTTCGTCATTCTGCCTGGTCCTTACCGGGTGTTCATTTCATTCATTTCATCAGTCTTATCGTTGGATGGAGAAAGAAGCCATCTTACACTATCCGCCATGCCGTGATCCGCGTTAGCAGTATCATATCACTACGTATCTTGACATACATATGAGCATCCATCCATGCATGAGAGTTAAGTTGATGCGCGAAATAAGGTATGACTGGCAGGGAGACGCTGACATGTGAAGAAGCTTCGATGTGTGGGGGGTTATGTGTATGGGTATGGTTCAGCGTACTATAACGTTATGGATGAGGAGATCAGGCACAGAGTAACGAGATGCAGCTTATAGATGAGGTGAGCAATTGGCTGGATGATGGAATTTCTCTCCTTGTTAGCGGCCAATTGCCTGGACCATCGGATCGGTGCGTACGTCGACTCGATGTAAGGAGCAGATTGTGTCGCTCCCTTGGGGAGTTGGTCCGCTGGCCCGAAGGTGGGCGAGCATGCGGAGTAGGTAATACAGTAACGACACCAAATACAACCCTTTGTATCACAGGTGAGCAGATGGAATGGCAGCACAGGAGGTTGTCAGAATTAAGAAGTGTTTCAAAAAGACATTGTAAACTAGGTATTTGCGGGCATCATCTGAAAGCCAGAGATTCAATCAACTTCGGGAGTCGAAAACGGGTCATTTCGATTGTCCAAGTCTTACTCGAGCGCCTCATCCTCTTGTCCGAGAGAGACACTGGGAGGTTCAAATTTGAGCAACATCCACAGCAAATCTCGGCTCTGTCGGAGCTGCGTCAAGACTGAATCGAGAACTCTGAGACCTGGTATTTTGTAGTGATTCCTCCATCCTAACTCGTACTCCGTGCTATAGCAAAGTGCTGTGGGCATTGATGAACATGAAGATACTGTAATGAGCACGGTTGTGGAAGATGGAAGCCAAGGCGTAGCAATTAGTACCGGATACCATCAGCTCTGGTTGCATCACTGCGGTTTAGTATGACAACGGCTTCCCTCTGTAGGTATCAGGTACAGCTATTCGGCATGAATGGAGCTTCCCATCATGCGGTTGAAGCGTCTCCATGCGGAGAAATAAATGGGGGGGGCGAGCTGCCCTATCAAGATTCTCCCGCTTGGCATCAATCAAACCCGTCCATTTTTACTGACGATTTTTAGTTGCTTTTTTTCCTTTTAAGGGGCCCATGGTTAGTACAAGTAGCTCGTGACGTCGTTGCATCTGTTCAATGTTGCACTGCGAATCTGCAGCAACTGCCCCTCCTACAGTCCTTGTTGCAGCAAGGCTACTATACTCTTAAGCTGTCGACGGTTTCGCAGGCAGCGGGAAGATATGTGGCCTTGTGACTTGGGGGCTGGAATACCTAGCTAGACCTTGTGCCCTATATTCACAACCACAGCCTCGGGCTTAAAGTAACCTAGTCGCTGAATATTTCCAGAGCTATCTCTTAATTTTGCCACGCACAGCATCATCGTGACAATGGTTCAGGGCCGTCACGAGGCCTGAAGCTGGCGTTGAGGCGGTACAGATTAGTACCCAAAGTACGGAGTACTCGTGCCTTGACTGGCAACCTGCCCTGGAATAGGTAGAAACGAGAAGAAGTTGGAAGGCACGCAGGACCAGTGGATCACCAGCCTCCTTCCATGCCAATTTCCGACTATCTCGACTATTCTCTACTACTACCTTACCTTGCCCTAACTTGATTTCCTCCATCTCTTCTTCTTCTTCTTCTTCTCCTCCTTGCCCTCGATCCTCACCCTTCAGCTGGCGACACCAGTCAGTTCCAGCTCAGCCCGCTTTATCTAGCGTCGCTCACGGCACAAAGACACCGCGCACGCAAATTTCAAACCAGCTCAAATCATACCAGACCCGACCAAGACCAAGGCGAAATCCCCTCCCTCTCCAAAGCGCTCACCCCGAACATCCCCTCGTCCGAAGCCACCACTCCAACCGCTTTCTGATCCACTTGACGTGACGCCAGATCGTTCTTCTTCCTCTCTCTCCTCTGTCCCGCAACCCACAGGACCGAAGCATACGTTGCTATTTGCCGTGTCTCCTCTCACCTTCAAGGTCCAAGCACATGCCCTTCTTGTAGCTTTCTCGCGTTTTCGCTGCTTGTTGCTGCGCACACTCCAACCGTTTCCACCCCCACTCGGAGCTCCTCCGGGTATCGGTTCCTCTGCTGTCTCGCTGCTGGGGGTTCATGTGAGAAAGACAAAGGGCGTGTGGTGACTGACCAGCTTCTCCCGAATCAGCCGTGTTGCAAGGAGGGGGTAAGTCGAGATATTTCCGTTGCATCCATCATGTCTTTGACAGGCCAGACATCAACCATCATCAGCTACCTATTATCTCTCCTTTACTGCTCTTCTTTCTTTTGCCCTGTTAGTCCCACACTAACGCGAGCAAGTCCATGTACAAGTGTATATGCAGCTGTGCAAGCGTTCAGCTGTTGTTACTCGTCCAAGGGACTAGGCGGCGAATGCCTGCAAGGTTGTAGATGCTCCTGCTACGGCCAAAGGTACCATGCTCGACGCCTCGTTATCGCGGCCGGACATGCGGAGGATGGTTTCCACACTCCCCTCAGCCCCGGCAAAGCCCGATCTGGGGTTATTCACTCATCCTCCCTCGTCCGCCTCTAATGGCGAACCTGCACAGCATGACCCACTGCCGGACACGCGCAGCTCATGCTCCCGAGGATCCTATTACATATCACCACCACATGCTTGATCTCCTGGAGACGACGGCTGACTGTGGGGGCTCCACCTCTTCCCCGTGCCCCGGATTCTGATCCGTGTCCGGCCTTGGCCTTTGCCCACATGGAGTTGTGCAGTGTACATCTCTCAGACATATATAACACTCCCCTTCCTGGCTATCTTGACACAGATTCCGTTGCTACCAATGGTTTCCCCATTTGCCGGTTCTTCCGTCTACCCCCTTATTCACTTGCCCTCCTGAGACCGCTCCTCATTTGCGTGGCTCCTCAAGTGTAATGCCCCTTTATTGCCACGACGACTGCCACTATTTCTACCGCACCGCCCTCCGCGGCCTTTCCATTAGCACCAGCATCTCGCCTCTCTACTTCTAGGTCCAGACTCAACCCGCTGACGCCATGACGGCCTCAGTTCGTTCCTTCAACCCTCCTCAGTCCATAGCCGAACGGCTTGCTGAGCCACGCTCCTACTACAACACTCCTCGCAGCCTTCCAGACCTCCCCGAGGCACCAAAAGAGCCCCAGGTTTCGGCTTCTACTACGCCGCCTCCGCGACAGCCGCCCCAGCTATCTGCTGCATACACTAGGGTGCCCAAGGCGACCTACAACGAAACCAAGATGGAGGGCGGCATCACTTTCCGCCACCAGGACAAGCTGCCGAAGCTGCCCATTCCTGAACTCGAGAGCACAGCCAAGAAATATCTGGAAGCCCTGAAGCCACTCCAGTCTCCCAGAGAGCATGCCGAAACACAGCATGCCGTAAACGAGTTTCTTAGAGAAGAGGGTCCTGATCTGCAGGAGAAGCTGAAGAGATATGCACAGGGCAAGACGAGCTACATTGAACAGTTTTGTAAGTCTGATTCTGCGTGGCGGCCCGTTGAATGTGCGAGGCTAACATGATGGGAAAAATAAGGGTACGACTCGTACCTCAACTTTGACAACCCCGTAGTGCTCAACCTCAATCCGTTCTTCCTTCTCGAAGATGACCCGACCCCGGCAAGAAACAACCAGGTCACCCGTGCTGCCTCTCTTGTTGTATCCGCCCTGGAGTTCATCAGGGCCGTAAGAAAGGAAGAATTGCCGCCAGACAAGGTCAAGGGGACTCCTCTGTGCATGTATCAGTTCTCCCGTCTCTTTGGCACAGCCAGAGTCCCGACCGAAGCCGGTTGCCAAATCGAGCAGGACCCTGAATCAAAGCACATCGTCGTCATGTGCCACGGCCAGATCTATTGGTTCGACGTTCTCGATGACAACTCGGATGTCATCATGACCGAAAAGGACGTTGAACTCAACCTACAGACCATTGTCGATGATGCTTCCCAGATCCCCATCCAGGATGCGGCAAAGAACGCCCTTGGAGTGCTCAGCACCGAAAACCGCAAGGTGTGGTCTGGTCTACGAGACATTCTAACCCGCGAGCCGGGTTCCAACAATGCCGATTCGCTCAGCATCGTCGACTCTGCCCTCTTCGTCCTGTGTCTCGACTACACCGAGCCCACCACCGTCGCGGCTCTCTGCCAGAACATGCTATGTGGAACCAGCGAGGTCAAGAACGGCGTCCAGATCGGCACATGTACCAACCGGTGGTACGACAAGCTTCAGATTATTGTCTGCAAGAATGGCAGTGCGGGAATCAATTTCGAGCATACCGGTGTCGACGGCCACACGGTGCTGCGATTTGCCAGTGATGTGTACACAGACACGATTCTTCGCTTCGCGCGCACCATCAACGGACAAGCGATGACTCTCTGGGCGTCGACCAGCCCCGACCCGACCAAGCGCGAGATTGAGAGCTTTGGAGACGTCAACACCACCCCGCGAAAGCTCGGCTGGGACATGGTCCCCGAGCTCAGCATCGCGCTGCGCTTCGCCGAAACCAGACTGGCAGACTTGATTGAGCAAAACGAGTTCCAGTGTCTCGACTTTTCCACCTATGGCAAGCACTTCATCACCTCGATGGGTTTCTCCCCTGATGCCTTTGTCCAAATGGCGTTCCAGGCAGCGTACTACGGGCTCTACGGAAGGGTCGAGTGCACTTATGAACCTGCCATGACAAAGACCTTTTTGCATGGCCGTACCGAGGCTATCCGGCCGGTGACGGATGAGTCTGTCGACTTCGTCCAGACCTTTTGGGCCGACAACCCTCTTGAGCGCAAGGTCGAGGCTCTCAAGCGTGCGTGCGTCAAGCATGTCAACAACACCAAGGAGTGCGCCAAGGGCCAAGGATGCGACAGACATCTGTACGCCCTCTTTAGCGTGTGGCAGAAGTATGTAGACGACTTGATCGACAGCGCCATGAACAGTTCCGTGGCATCAAGCCCAACAGAATCATCACCGGCTGCCAGCCCGAGGAGCTCCAACTTGTCGATGGACGGCGTCGAAGTGAGGCCGACCAGAGAACGCGGCGATAGCACCAACTCGAGATCTAGGGAACACCACCCGCTGCCTCTCATCTTTGCCGACTCTGGCTGGGACAAGCTGAACACCACCATCCTCTCGACTTCGAATTGCGGCAACCCTTCGCTGCGCCACTTTGGCTTTGGACCAACATCTGGCAATGGCTTCGGCATTGGCTACATCATCAAAGACGACAGCATCTCCATCTGCGTGGCGAGCAAACACCGACAGACCAAGCGATTCGTCGACGCCCTGGAGAGCTATCTCTTGGAAATCCGACGCATTCTGCGCATCACCAATGGCAAGACTGTAATCGCAAAGGCAACCAAGGCGCGCGAGGCAGAGCTCGCTCGGCCAAAGCCCTCGAACCGGCTCAAGTCTCGAGGCAGATTGATCACCGGAGCAGACGGCAAGGGAGGCAGGCGGCCGAGTCTGGCGCCGAGATCGCCAACCGAGAATAGCTTTACCAGCGACGACGATGAATTGGGCGGATGTAAGTTTCAGCAAATTCTAAAGCCTAACTTGAGACGTTGGCAAATGCTAATCACCCATCAACAGATGGCTTCTTTGACGCAGGAATGCTTTTCCAGGCCCTCAAAGCTCGCGGCAACACTACTGAAGACGAGACGAAGGCGTCTGAGCGAGCAGCTGCGAATGCGAAGAAGCGAGACGTTGGGAAGAAGCTACGCCTGGTGACGGAATGAGCGTACCTTGGGCCAGCCAACATGAGCAGAGGCCAAGGCGTAGGTCACTGTCCTGTTCTATCCTCCCAGAGGGATCAATTATGTGTGCTTCTTCTTGAATATACTAGTATTATCGCAGTGTATGCTATGTGGTGTTTTTGGTCAGTATATCATGGGACTTGCTGGGAGTCAATGGTCGCTAGGCAGTGTGCAAGCAGTACGGCATGGGAGTCAATCATATCTAGGATAGCCGAATTTCTATCAGTTCATTTTGTAGCAGCCAAGTTCTATTCTATCTGTTATATGTCCAAGTCATTATCCTGCCTGACATTTATCTATGTCTGCTTCTTGGTTTCTTTCTTTGGAGTCATCTTCTATAACATGTAACGAAACTTGTCTGCATGCCTCCTCTTCTTGCCGGGAAAAACCAACCCTTCCTCCTCAACAATGGTCCCATCCTCCTGCCTCTCCTTTTCAGCCTGATCCAGCCTGCTATTCTTGCGCTTCAGATAAAACCGCAGCACCACGGCCAGCACAGCGACAGCACACATGGCCGACGCGCACGTCCACATGCCGCGCGTGTAAAAGGGCGCATCGCGATCGGGATACAGGCGCGTGCCGACGAGGGGCCCGCACTGGCCGACGAGCTGCATGAGGGCGAAGCCGCCGCCTTGACGACTCTGGCTGGGCTGGTTATTGATGTTCCAGGCGATGACGAGGGTGACGACGTTGAAGAAGCCGACGGCGGCCGGGTACACGGCGAGGTAGCGCAGCCAGGCGGGGAGGCTCAGTGGGCCTGAGAGGGCGAGGACGGCGTAGCCGAGGGAGGAGGAGAGGGCGTGGAAGACGATGGGGCCGGTCCTAGCGGCGAGGCGGTCGGAGGTGTGGGCCGTGAAGAGGACGACGACGAAGGCGAGGAGGTAGGGCGGAGCGGCGAGGGCCTGGGCGGAGAGGCTGTCGTGGCCCATTTCGGTGAGGATCTTGGGGAGGAAGACGGGTAGGGAGGAGTAGGCCATGTTGGCGAGGAAGAACATTGCGGGTGTGATCCATGCGACGGGGTCGGCGAGGACGGAGAGGATTTCGCGGGCCTTGAGACGGGGTGGCTTTGTTGTTGCTGCTGAGGAGGATGAAGATGAGGAGGAGGAGGAGGTGGTGGTTTCGCGGCGGAGGCGGAGGCGGGCGACCTTCTTCTCGCGCTTGGTGAGGTAGTGGGCTGTTTGGGGGGAGTCGGGGATGGTGCTCCATGCGATGACGGAGACGATGACGGAGGGGAAGCCTTCGATGAGGAAGAGGAGGCGCCAGGGGGCGATGGGGCTGAGCTGGCCGACTTTGACGATGAGCCAGGCGAGGGTTGATGCGAAGCTCGTCGCCAGGGGGGCGGCTGAGGAAGCCTCATGTTAGAAAAAAGGATATGACACAAGATTGAAGCTTTCATGTGAGAAAGAGCTCAGGATGGAGTTTGAAAGGAAGGAAGCAAACATACCGGAGATGAAGATGGCTGTGCGAAAGGCCAACTCGTGCCTCTTGTAGAAGAAGCTCAGGTAAAAAGGCACGCCGGTGAAGCCCGCCTCGCCGATGCCGAGCAGGACGCGCAGCGCAATGAGCATCGGGTACGACACGGCGACGGCCTGTAGAGATGCCGTCAGGCCCCAGCTGAGCACCAGGGCGGAGACGTAGACGTGCGCGGGGATGACCTTCCACAGGAGGGACATCCACTCAAAGGCGATGTACGAGACGTAGAAGGACGTGAGCGCCCACTCGTACCAGTCGTCGCGGGGAGGGCTGGTGGACTGCAGGTCCTCGTCCATGCCGGCGATGCGCGCGTTGCCGATGTCTGGGTGGCGAGATGTGTTAGTCTTTGTGTCTTCTGAGAGTCCTTTGACTCAATCATCTTGCCATAATAGAGGGGATGGTGGCTTGCGACGCACTGGATCGGTCGAGGAAGCTCAGCATGTAGAGCAGCGCCACGAAGAGCACCAGCTTGCGGTCAAACTTGCGCCGCACGGCTTTATCCTCGTCGGGCGTGTACAGCAGGAAGCTGTCGACGGAGCTGACACTCAGGCCTCTTCCTCTGCCTCTGCCTCTGCTCCTGCTCCTGTCGCTGTCTTCTTCTCCCCCTCTTCCTCTGGTGGTCGTTGACGAAGATGACCCGGCGTCGATGTAGTCGCCCTCCATCAGCCGCTCACTGCTGCGCCCTCCTCCTCCTCCAATCTTGTACTGGTCGTGTCGCCGCTTGCCGCCAACCATCTCGTACGTGTCCGAGCCGCCGCCGCCACCGCCGACCTGGGAGCGCAGATCGTCGTCATCGTCGTCTTCATAGACGTCGCTGTCGTCGAGGTTGAACTCGGCCCCCGTCTGGGCAAAGGACGGGGATTCATCGCGGTGGACGTGGTGGTAGGCCATTGGCTGGCTGGCTAGCAGTGGTGAATTCGACCGGATCGAGGGCGGCGTGTCGCGATGTCGTTCTGGCGGTTGACGACGCTCGCCATGCGGTGAAGTGAATGTTTGGTCCTGGTCTTCCTCCCTACCTAAGGACACACCGAGTCGGTCGATGGGGTTTAATTCGTATGCGCAACAAACCCCCCGCCTTCGCTTCCTGGGCCGGATCCTCTCCCGACGAGGAAATGAATTGGCGATCTACCTACCTAGGGGAGCCGATGCGCCAAGGGAGGGGAAAGACAAGGGAGACTGAGGGCTTCTCGGGTCATGAAATTGAGATTGAAATTGCCTTTGCGCAACAACGATGGATGCAGCTCCTTTCCCGAGCTACACGTGACAGCAGGCGACGTCATTTGCTGATGTGCTTGAACTGACTTACACGAGGTATGAAGGTGTGCAGATGAGAACAATTATGTGAGCTTTAAGAAACAATTGTGCTTTCAATCAACAATTTTTCCTCCTGTTGATCTCGCTTCTTGATTGACCTCTGAGCTCCATGTTTCATTGTCGTGCATCGAGACGACCCTCCATTTACACGCCCCAAGCTGTCGTAGCCCAATTCAGTGCGTCCGTGGTTCGTCTGCTGCTATAAGCTCTCACAGCTCATTGCTTCGTAGTTAATCGACGGTATCAATATCAACTCAACCCGCTCGTTCATTCTCATGCCCGTATGTGCTGATATAGTAGCACGGTCATCCACGCAGTCCCATACAATATGCCTCTCAACAAATGGAGGGTAACACCCACGCACAAATTCAAGCCTCCCTTACACGATGCGCCATGATGCAACCCGCCTAAACCCATATCCAAAGTGACAAGCCTGGCATAACCTGCCCATCGTCACTCAGCAGTCTCTTTCTTGCTAAAAAGACGTCGCAAACCTGCTCTCGAAATCTTGTGCCGCAGAGAATGCGTCTGGTCAGATGCTTTGGTTGGCGCATGTTGGTTGTTCATACTCCGCATCTGCGAAGAACCAGCCGTTGGCTGTTCGCGCCGAGGCCCGTCCTCCTCCTCAGCCACCTTGAGGTCCTCCATCTCCGTCACATCGCTGTCCTCGCTCTCTTCCTCGTCGTCTTGGGGCCAGCCCCGCTCCTCATCTCCATTGACAACCACGTACCACTCGATTGGCGACCCCTCTTGCAGCTCGTCACGCAGCCGCTCAAACCAGTTGCCCTCATTCCTCTCCTTGATAAGAGCCTCGTACTTGGCGATTTCCTCAAGCACGTTGGCGCTCAGATCTATGCGAATGACGTGGTCCGCAACGTAGGCAAATGGTCGCGCCGAGACGGAAGTCTCCTCCGGATCGTACTCTTCAAGCAGTTTTACTGGAGAAAATTGATTGACCAAGACACTGTCTTCCGAGTCGGGAACCCGTGATGGCGGGACAGAAAAGTCGTCGTCTTGATGCGCAGCAATTTTTTCGTCCTGCGTTGCCTGCTTTTGCTGAGGCCCCGACTCCTGTTCATACGGCTTCTCTGCCTGTTGCTGTGGCAGGCGTTGAGGCAAGTAGTCAAACTTGGTGCCGAAGCGTTCGAGGATGGCGGCCGACGAGTTGCGACCGGTAATCCAGTCTGGAGCGGCATCGTCAAGATCCTCGATGATGACGAAGATGCGGATCAACCGGCGCGTCCATCGAAAGCCGTGGCACAAGTAAGTTGGCATGTTTGGTGGGAGTATAAGCCCTTGGAATCTTTGAGAAGGAGGAAGATGGAGATGAGATAGAAGGGGGAGGGAGAACAGAAAGACAGAATGTCGTCAAAGGTTAAGACTCATGAGCATCTCACATATCCAGCTGTTGCGTGGGCATTGTTGGAAGAACGGAGAAGGAGAGGTGTCATAGGGCAAATGCATGCCTTCGTGTTGAGAGAGTCACTGAAAAGCACGGATGACGATGGACCCTCTGTTTCTGATTCTGGCGTTGATCCAGCTCTTCCGCTTGTACTCCTCGTGTGATGATTTTCCGGTGTTTTTGCGACCCAATCGATTCTATTCGAGTGCGAAAGCAAGCAATTGGCCCGGAAAAAGAGCAAGAGGAGGGTGAGGCCTCTCCGAAGAGTTGTAGCTGGTAGGAATGAGAGACTCGGGTGCGTTGAAGGAGCGGCACGCCAATAGCCCGGCTTGGGTGGCACGTGTCTGCGGCTGTCTGTTTATTGATTGCGACGGATCGGCTGGTGGAACATGGGGATGCGGATGCTTCTCATCAATTTTGAGGAGACAATGAAATTAGGATGCGATGATGTAACTATGTGTGGCGCCTCGTCGAGGGAGTTGATGAGTTTGAAGAGGAAATTGAGTCATGAACTGCGAGAGAAGAGGGACTTGACCGCACGCCCGCAACGCTGCTGGGGTAGGATGCGGGAGAAGCCTGTTGCATCCGTCCAGCCTTACGGGGGACAACTTGCGCCCTGTCGCTGTGTTTGCTCTGTTTTAGTGGCTCGGAGATGGGACGACAAGGCCAGCATCCCTGTCGGTCGATGTCCAAAGGCCCGCAAGAGCGAACATCCAATGTCTCACTCAGTCAACTAGCTAGCGCCCGAAGCACCCTGTCTATTTGCCTGCCTAGTAGAGAGCAGATGTTAATTAGGACCAGCGACGTGACGGAGTCGGGGATGGGGAGAAGCCGTGGAATGAAAGGTGGAAGTACCCTGCGATCATACTTGTACAGCTTCGTGCGGACGTGTGGGCGGCTTTCATCACAATTGCCGAATGTGGCGGACGAGGTGGGCTGATGGAAATAGTATAAGCTTAAACTCAGCATCCCGCTCCAATTTGCTCTTGACGAACAGCTCGCTGGATTCGGATCAAGACGAGTTGATGAGATTTGAAAGATTCAATTTCGCAAGCATTGGCTCAGCGTATTCTCTCAATAGGTGGCAGGATGATGACAGAGAGATTCTGATCTTGAAACTCTCTATACCTGATGTAGAAACCCTAGACGATGCGCCTTCCACAGTGAATCGCTGTTACTAATACTACTCACTCGTGTTTCCTGCCACCCTCGCATCGCACCTTCCGCGATGCCCAGACCGCCTCACCTCCTTAACTCGAGAGTTAACTTAGGTACCTAGGTAGATAACACCTCCCTTAACAGCTACCCGCAGAGCATCACCTTGATTCAACATGTTCAACTCTTCACCATCTTCGACTCGTTTGGTAGAGGTATTCGCCCATCAAACACCATCAAACACGCCATGCTTCATGAAACCCAAGTTGGGATTGATCTGTGCTATGGTGTCCCAAATATCCCAAAATATCCCTTTCGTTATGCAAAACATGCCATGAATGCTTACTTTCCATTTACAGTACGCACATGCAGTGGTATATGGGTAAAACCAGAAGGGAGCGACGAAAAGAAAACGAACCAAGGAAACAATGCCATTCTTCCGCTTTTCCACCGTCTTCGTATGCTCATACCGCCCCAGTCTGGGTCATGTCATCTACAAGCTCACGCCTCCGTCATGCTCGATTCCCTCCATGCTGCCAAGTCCAAAGTCGAAATCCATGTCCTTGAGGATATCGCCAAGCTCCGCATCAGAAATGTTCACGTCCATGTTCATCGGCACAGCAGACAGCGAAACGTCAAGACTGTCAGCCTCCTGTCTGATGGGCTCTCCAGACGCCAACTGGGGTAGCCTGGTGAGCAGCCAAGTCTTGAACTTGTCCAAGAGAATGGGATCGTCTGCAGCCGTGCTCGCGGCCCTGAGAATCTCCCTGGCCTTGGTCTTCAAAGCCGTGTCTGAAGGCAAAACGCCCTTGTCCATAAAGTACCCCTTTGCATATTGCTGCAAGCCCCATTCCAGCTCGCGAGAACAGAAAATCACAGCAGGCTTGCGGTTGGGGGAAGACGTCAGCTCCTCCAGGAAACTGTTCACTGCCGAGTGTCCTGCCGTGATGGGTTTGGCACCGTTTCGCATCGCTACTTCGACGTCGTTGTTGACCGGGTCGTGGTCCCCAAGGAAGGCATATGGTGGTGCAAAGCCCGTGCCGCCTTGCTCCAACGCCCACGCATAGCCTGATGGAAGACCGGGGCCGGAGTCGTTGATTATGCCAGTATCTCTCTTGAATCGATGAAGCCACTCTGCGTTGTCGGCGGCGGTATAGTTCCATGGATCGTCACTAAAGCAAGGAGCCGTTAGTTTGGGCTAATTGGCATCGGTATCCGGTCAAAGGGCATCCAACTTACTCGTCGTATAGGATCCATCGAGCTTGGTACTGCAGCTCTTCATCCGTGGGCACATGTCGGTTCGGGTTGTTCTTCGACATGGTAGAAGTAACCCATCTTTTAAGCTCCTTCTCCAGCCTTCGGTAACAGTTGGCGTCGTTGAGGAAGTACTGAAAGGACCTGTGGTGATTGCCATTCTCGTCAAGCCGGGACTGGAACTCGGAAAAGGGGTTGGCCGCAGAACAGGAGAGAGAGGCGGCCGCATTTTCGACCGGCTGGCTCATCATTGCAACGGCGCCCTTCGAGGCTGGCGAGGCTGTTTGGTCAGGAGCATTGCGCTGCCTAAAGGCGGCAAGCCACTCATGGTTGTCTGCCACGGTCTGGTTCCACCCGTCATCGAATTCGTAGATGGTGACACGAGCCTGTCGTTGAAGTTCTTCATCTGTGGGCTCTCTGCCCCTGGATCGCTGCTGCTTGAGGAATGCAACCAGCTCGGATTCCAGCCTGGAGTAGTTGTGGATGGTTGAGTCGATCGAGTTTGGATCTGTCGACCGAATCGACTTATGCTGGACGTCTTCGCTTCGAGGCAGATGCGCGCGCCGACGAAACGCCGCGAGCCATTCGGTCGACGACGTGATGAGCCGCAAAAGCCAGTTGGCAACCGCCTCGGAAGGATGGGTGCACACTTCTTCGACTCGTCCCACGATCTTTCGTGCTTCCTCCTGGAGCTCATCATCCATGGTGGTCAGGCCCAGTAGTTGCTTGGCCTTGACGTACTCATGGAGCTGCCTCTCCATGGGGCACTCCTCGAACAAGTTGTCCTTGCCGTTAATCTTGAGAGTTTGCAGCCTGTTTTCAGCTGCGCCACGAAGGGGACCAAACCTTGCTGTTTTGACAATCGGCTCCTTGCTCATGATGAGATCACGGAGCCACGAGACCTGCGTCGCGATGCCCTGAAGGGACAGCAATTCGGAGGCGAAAATGATACGGCATCCTTCCAGCATCATGTCTTCGTCGCTGGGTGATCGGCCGTGCAGGTCCCAGAAGTTGCTGCCGAAGTAGGCCAACTCCAGCTTGATCAGCTCATAGGCGTTTCGGGGCGATTCGGGCGGGGACTGGCTGGCATTGTACGGGAGAGGGGATTTTCGCTCATGATGAATCAAATCTGTATTTCAAAAGTTAGACACCTTGAGCTGGTCTACGGGATACTGCAGTGGTCTCATACATGGAGGGATCGAGTTCTCGACCATGTCCAACACGGGAACTTCGAAACCCCAGTCACCCTTCCAGTCCGCCATGGAGTAACCAGTCTTGAAATGCTCCGCCAGATGGTCAACTCGAATGGTCCAAGTATCCATCACGATACCGCAGAAACCACACCTCGACCGGATCTCGGGAGTGGCCACTTTCCAAGGCTTCATGGCCCACTCCATGAACTTGACGTTGTGAACCAGCCTCAGGTGCTGGTTCAGATGATCCTTTCGGTAAAACGTTCTCTCTTCCAGAGACCGCTCCTGACACGCCGAGTGGTTGTGAGTCTCCACGTGGGCATCATCTGGGTTCACCTCGCCGCAGAAGACGCAGCATAGCAGCCCGTTGTCGGGGTTGATGGCTCGAGGACCATCCGGCGCACACACCCATCGTTCCAGCGACAGGTGGAGCGATTTCTCGTGACGCTGCCAGTCGTGCTTGGTTCGGAAGGTTTCCGTGCAGAAGGTACACTGGAAGGTCTTGAGCGGGACGGAGAGGCTGGTTGAGCCGGGCTCCTTGCCGGGCGCCGCCCTTCGCCTCCTCCGCCGTCTGCCCTTGGCACTGAAGGCCGCCGAGCCGAAAGAGCCCCAAGAGTTTTGCGATCCGTGAGAGAATACGGATCGAAGAGAGCCATTGCTGGAGTGAGACGTTCCCACACTGCTGGCGGATGATTGGTTGCAGAGCGACCTGTTTGAGCCGTCGTCGGTATAGTTGAAGCTGTACGGGCTGTTGAGCCCCGAGGACACTCCGGATGACGAAGAGGCAGTGACTGCCCTGGCAATGGCGGTCACGGAAGCCGGTTCGTGCTCGGGAGGAGAGTGTTCCCAACGCTGCAAGGGGTTCATTGCCTCGAGGGCAGGTGTTCCTCGTCTGCGCGGGATATCGATCGAGCTGGACAGATTACCGACGTGAGGGGAGGTTGAGCGGGGAGGTTGAGCCTTGCCACGGCGCCGGGCGTTTGCCAGCCAGTTGGTGATTTGGGTCTTGTTGAGGCCTGTCTGGCGCTGCAGCATCTCTTTCTCCTCATCGCTGGGATAAGGGTGTCTGTTGTGTGTCGACAGCCAATTCTTGAGAATCCGGACTGATTCTCGAGAGAACCTGGCGCCAATCTTGGGCGGAGTGCCAGCCTTTGCACTGGCAACGCCATCTTCAACAGGGCCTCCCGTCTGCAAGTTCATCAAGTCCAGGAATGACGGGTTGCCGAGCGGCTTCACCGGCTGGAGATGAATGAGGTCTTCCTGGGAAATGGCGTTGGCCGGCATGCCGGTGGAAGAGGACCAAGAGAGCCTGGTGGACTCGGGGTTCAGGCTGTCAGGGACGACTCCTCCAAAGCTACATTCGAGCCCGAGGGCAACGCAGCTGGTACAGTAGCCCTTGTGAAGACCTTCTCGAATCTTTTTGCAGGAATAACCACCCAGGATGCAGTGGGCACAAGGGCTCTCCGGCGTCTCCCACAACAAGGACTCGGTTACGTCCAAGGGGGCAGGCTCAACTCCCGGTATCTGGGAGAAGTCGTTGTGCTCAAAGTGCTGAAGTGCGCAGAAGCTGAAGTCATCTTCGTTGACGTTCTCGAGCACCAGCCCAATGTCATCGTCGGCAGGGTTTCCGGCGGAAGACATGTTGGGCACAGGGGGATAGACACTGTCAGCGGCTGCCCCGGCGTGTTCCCAATTGACGAACTCGTCCATCTCGTCAATGGTGGTCATCTTGGTAGGTAGTTATGTGAAAGGGCGCGCCGGGCTATCGTGTCAGAGAGGCGGAAAGGCGTGCTACCCGCATCCAACCAGGAGCCGCAGAATGACTTTGGGAAGGGCGCGCGGGCAGGGTCAGATGAAGAGAGGAGTCGATCCGGATGCCCACCTCGGTCCCGGTTCCGATGAGAGACCAATTTCCGGACTCGACACGATTGTTGATGAGAGGAAGAATCAACTGTCAACTTCGAGCTAAAAGCCAACGGTGATAACGCTCTTCTTCAGTGTCGTCTATAAAACAACACTGATGCCAAGTTTGCAACAATAAGAGGACCGTGGGCTCGAGACGAGGCGGACCGTTGCCAGTTTTGTTCATCGGCGCCCGTCCCAGGCGGTTCTGCCTATCCGCGCGATCCCCAGCAGGGTCTCGCCGTAACGAGGAGCAGAAAAAGCCCCATCTCCACGGCTTTGTGGCTCCCACGAGCGGTGCGGCATGGCGCTGGAGCCAGTGGGAGCAGAGTCATGAGCCTGAGCCGGTGGAGCAAGCCTCAGCCGGAGCCGGGGCATGCAAGGCGAGGCAGGGATTGGCGCCGACATGAACTTGTCAATTCTGCGCCCTTCGTTTGACAAACACGCAGCCCATCCAACCGTGTGCTGATGTACTGTGCGGGGGTTCCTCCGCGGGAATCTTGCCAGCCTGTTCACCTCGTTCACCTTCAGAAACAAGCCATTGCTGGCCATTCTTACACAGTACAGGAACTCTGCCGACATTGTCGATGCGCCAATCCTTCCCCACGCTCATACATAAAGATATAGCCCGATGACGGCCTCCATGGGCCCCCTCCCTTGCCCTGCCTGACCTGTGCGCTTTCGAATCTTGACCGATGGCGACGAGTTTATACGACGTTGCTGCACGCTACAATATGCGAAATGCGGAGAACGGCAGAGATGACGGATCTCCTGTGTGTGTTTCGGAGTAATCAGCACCTTTTGCTAAGGACTTCTCTCCGGATCTAGGCGCCGGCCTTTGGAGCGTATCTCTTCCCCGACATGCGAGCCCGATCCAGCAGTTACTCACTGCTGACGCTCAACTGAGGTCGTGCATGGATGCCGCTTAGTTCAATATCTTTGCTGATCATGCTCGTCTGCGATGCCAGACCATGCATCTGGTGTCCACTAGATATGAAAGAGGGTGGGCGATTGGATGCTGACCAACTTGGATGCCGAACAAGGACGTGCAGGTTTAACAGTCAAGGCTGCATCACCAGACAGAGCGCGGCCGTTCAGACGCAAAGGCTTCACCAATGGCCTTTCAGCCGCTCTCTTTGGGCTTGTCTCTGTTTCGGGAATCTGATGCGATAGTACTCCGTAACCACTGCTGCTTTGTAAGTGGCATGACAAACCCCTTGGCCTTGGTTCCCCTAGGAGCTGCCGAGGCACTACTGGCTGAGCCCACAAGGCAGATGACGACTCAATAGTCTCTTGGGCGCCAGAGTTATATCTACGAGATTAGGCCCTTGCTAGCCGCCGAGTATCTGAAGATGGGACGGTGCCGGATGGATTCACCAACAAGCATATGCTCGAACCATGTTGAAGCATTGTCACCATCGACACCGTTACACGTCGAAGGTGCATAGCTCATCTACAAATGGTTGCCTGAAGCGCCCCGTGCTGCATCCCAAGGCTGCCCCTCTATATACCGAGACGCCAGCCGTGATGCCGGGCACAGCGAAGGATCTAGAAACTTTTCCAGAAAAGCGGCGCTGAAAAGCCACCAGCTGTCGTGATGGTGTTGCACTGCACAAGGTGGCTTTTCGGGGCTTTTCTGGCCTAACCGTGAAGGTGGTGCTTACACCGAACAAATCAGATCCGAAGGAGAGCATCAGACGGCACAACAGTGGGGCATGAATTCCACCCTTTTGAGTGCCATTGTGCGGTATGAACGACGAGTGTGTTGCGACTCTGTCTCATACAGTAGCTGCTTGATGAACAGACTCGAGGAAAGGTATGAGTCGCAAAAAAAGAAGCTCCGAGTTAGGAGCTGGTGGTTTGTCTCCGGGCTGTCGGCCACACGGGTTGCAGTCACCGCTTGTTATGGGGCAGGACTGAAATGACCTGCAGGACGTCGATTCTGTCTGCTTGCAGCATTACTCTCATTGCATTTCGTTGAACCAACTCGAAGTCAATGTCGATCTGCATACCTCAGGGCCTGAATATGTGATATCTACTGACGATTTGACTGACTTATTCTCACTTGAACAGAAGCAAAAGGGTCGCGATTGACCTGGTATCAAAGGCAATGGTACTCCGTTACAACCTCTTTCAGATGGACTCACAATGCTCCAAACGGTCCTTCCAAATCGTTTTGCTGTACTGCAATGGCTTCGAGATGGGATGGAAAGCCGGCACGCCAACTCAACACAAAGAATACAATGACACCTTAAGAACTGCTGCTTCAGCCCTGTGCAACCTCTATCAAGGACATGGTAGTTCCGTTGAGTGATACCAAAGACATCAAGACCTAGGCCATAAGGGCTCTTCTCCTGCTGTACTACGGGGTTGGACTGCAGTCTGCGTAGCTTGCCTTCTTCGATATGATAAGCCTGAGCACTATCTCTTCAATAGAAAGAGTCATGATGCTACTGTAGTATATCCTGACATTGATTGGTATGGTGTACCCTGACATTGATTGATATAAATGAGTAGACTACAGCGCTTCAAAAGTGGCATACTGAACGAAGTAAAGCTGTGCAGCAAACCTTGCGATTTTTCTTCTCATTCAACGGCGAATACCTGTGCATGATTCGGGGATTATACTCACAGCATCATACCTACCGACCGAAAGGAAGCAACCTGGGAAAAGTGTAACGACAGAAAGGCAGCAAAGGATAAGCCCACCTGAATCGAAGGAGTCAAACTCAAAAGTATAGAACTAGCAGAAAGGGAAAAAATGCCCTGGGGAGAAAGATGGCTCCTGCTTGATGTCCCCACAATTGGACCTCGCTTCTATAAAGGCACTTTATATCCTCCTCCACGAGAGATCAATTCTTAAGCAAAAGCAAAGAGTATTCAGAATAGAGGTAAATGCCCTTTTAAATGAACTCAAGTTCAAGAGAAGAAGAGATAAAAGAACATATAACTCGTAGAATCGAGATCGATCACATACCGAAATATATCTCAGTACCGCAAACGCCACGGCTTATGCGCCCCCGAAATCCCAACTATATTAGTTTCTCCTAGATTTCCGGGAACAACACCTATTGTGCAATGTTTCGTTACTTAGCCTTGCATAGAAATTGAGGGAATGAGAAATAGACTGCCTTGATTTGCATTATCAATTCAAGGTTTGAATGCTATTGAGCAGTAATAGATCTGTATACATGAGCCGCAGCCAACTGCCATTAAGAATCTCCACGAAACCAAGCCTTCAGCTTAGAGCGTCGACTCGGGCGCATGGCTAGACACAAAGCAGAAAGGGCCATGTGCAAGCATCGACATGCCGTAAACACCAGCCCAATGCCCTCGCGAGAGGTATCAAAAGTAATTTCCTCCCCCCTTTCAATTCGAGTAGGCTCCCCTTGGAAGCCCCCTCCCTTCTGGATACGCCGGTCGTCCGTCCGAGACGCTGTAAGTCAGATCCTTTCCCGATGCGCCTCATTAACAGGTCATATGTTGAATGGAGAGAGAGAGAGAAACAGGTATAAAAAAGAGATGGACATAGAAGAATATGGTGAAAAGATTCGTTTTGGGAGAACAGCACCACCAGAGCATGCCGTTACTCTCCTAGCTCCATGAGCTCCCGTTCCTTCGCGGCGAGCATCTCCCGCATCCGCTCCGCCTCTTGCCGTAGTAACATCCTCCGCTCCGCCTTGATTCGCTCGCTTTCGGCATCGTTTTCAAGGGGCCTAGACGCCGCGTTCAACGGTGTAAATCCGCCTCCGCCGGAAGTCCTTGGAGGTATGCTAGCGCCCGGAGACCTCAGAGGCGGTAGCGCATATTCTCCCCGATCTGCATTAGCAAGTCCGGTATTCAGGGGCTCTTCGGCACTTGTAGATGGATTGAGAATAGACTTGATGGAGGAGATTCGCTTGGCATTCTCGTGGCTTCCATCTGCACCCCTGACAAAGTCTGCCTCCGTGGAGGAAAAGGATCGTTTGCGGGTGGGCGAAAGAAAGGAGGCGGGTGACAGCGAGGATTGTCTGTCATCGATTATTGCAGAGTTCATCGAGGCCATCGGCGCGAGTTTATTCTCATCGTTCAACGTCGGCGGTACGCTGCGTGACGTGGTGTTGTGCTGGTGATAGACTGCCAGGTCGGAGGTGGAGGCAGACGGGAGCGGCGAAGGATTTCGACTCGATCGCATGGCCGGTTCGGGTTCGATCGTTAGGGGGTGGTCAGGGCGGCGTCGAAGACCTAGATTCACGGATCCGTCCTCGTTCATAGATCCCCTTTCGGGAGTCTTCTCCTGGCTCTGGGTCTCGACCCCTTCCATGGCCTCTTCCCCTTCCTCATCCTGAGCCGCGGGAATCACTCGTTTCCGCCTTTTAATCGTGGCCTTCTTCATGGTGACAGGTCTATGTACCCCATGGAGTTTGTAGTAGAGTCCTAGATACGCCCCCTAAGGTTAGAAAATCGAACAAGTGTCATCATGGCCGGACAGGTAACTCACCACAAGCATTGCAGATAGTATGTCCACTCTCATCTCTCCTCCACAGGGGTGTTATTGTAGTTCCACAGTTTTGACAGGCAATGACAACCGTGGTATCGCGCTCCTGGGCCTGAAGGGCATTGATATCGATCGGGACAGGTTCGTGCTTGGGTTCCACACGGCCGTGGCAGCCACCTTGCCGCTGCATGACATTGAGCTGGGCGCTCTTCGACATGCGGTTATTGTATGCTGGACACCCGTTACAGCCCTCAGCGCCGCCGGTTCCGTTGCAGCGGCCACCGCCGGGACAGGTGCCTGACTGGGTGGCATCCGCGGCTACGTAGGTTGCTCCAGCGACGTTTGGCAGCAACTTGGGTGCGGGAGACGTGCTCGGTTTTGAAGCCGATGGCTGGGCCGAGCCGGTGCTAGGGACAAGGTTGGGCGGCTTTTTCAGACTCGTAGGTCGAGCGGCATTCCGGGCTTTAAGATATAGGCCACAGGCGTTGCAGATGGTGGCGCCTTGGGGGGATCTCCTCCAAAGGGGAGTGCGGGTGGTGCCGCAGTTGCTGCAGGGGGTTGTCAGCGATCTTGTTCATTACACGGCAAATCACGCTACCATGACAAGGGAAACGTACCTGCAGACTTGGCCGCCTTGTTCCTGTGCAGTTGATCCAGGTGCCAGCAGCTTCTTGCTCCGAGGCGTGCTTGTCGTGCTTCTAGGGCTACCAGCATTCGATGACCCGTCATCGTCGTTGTGGGTGCCTTCTCTTTCATTTGCGGTCGATGAAGCCTTTTCTTCGGTTTCATTATGTCTGTAGCCGTCGGTTTCCACCGAAGATCGTGCTGAGTTGATGGAACCAGACGGCGTGGTCTCGCGCATCTTGGTCGACATAGGTCGAGAGGGCAAGGCCGTCCTCGCCGCACCAGGCTCTCGCGAAGAGGCGACAGACGGCGTCCCCGGTTGCGATGCTTCACTCATTTCCGCGCTGCAAACGTTCCTAGAGATGTCGAGGCCGGCTTTGTTGACGATTCTCAAGACCACGAGATATGTCGGGGTGTGGTTCGAGGGCTGACAAATAGCAGTGGCGCAGGCTCGGGCTCGTCAACCGGCAGCCGAACCAGACATTTGCAAACGGGGTGGATAGTCGGCGTCGAGGTGGCGAACAGATGCAGGGCGAGATAATCCACGGACGCACTGACAGGCGGAATCGACCGAGAAGCAATGGACAGCCGGTGTCTCAAGCGCTTTGCTGATGCTGGTGACGAGCCGGCAACCACGTTGTGCCGAATCCGAATCGTCAGGAGACAAGGCAGATTGAACGTATCAGACGGTCAGGATGGGGGCCAGAAAGGACAAATCGAAGGTGCCACAGGTCGATCGACGCTTCGTACGTGTACGGCAGAAGCAGCGCAGATCGTCTGGCTATCGATACAGCAGTCGCAGAGCAGCCGCAGCCGCAGCCACGGGACGAGGGAAGAGATCGAGAGGATCAGATAAAGTCGAGAGAAGAAGTCCAGGGTTTGGGCAGAGCCTTTTGGGGGTTTGGTAAGCGGGGCCCTCCCTTGGAAGCGAGACGAGGTGAGAGAGAGAGTCAGGCCGGGACAAGGCAGGACAAGACAAGGCGGGACGAGTGCGAGGCGAGGCGGTTCGATTCGGGGAGGGACTCGATCTGGTCCGACCCGGGGCGATGTGGTGTGATTGTGGTTCAAGGTTTTGCGCGAGGCATGAGCTGCATATGCGGATCTGGAGACGTGTTGCGCTGCGGGCGTCGAGATCTGGGGGATGCGAGGCCCTCGTGGTGGTTTAGTGCCAGTGGAAGCGCAATGGCCGGGACGAATTGACCGCCAGAAAGACTCGAGATCCTCTGATGAGGCTGGTGATGATGCAAGCAACACACAGACTGCGCTCAGTCTAACTAGCAGCAGACCAAACCCAAGCAGACGGTCTGGGTGGTATCGACAGATCCCAAACAGGCCGCAGCGTGTTGGGCTGGCGTGACTGCCGGGCGTTCTGGCACCTGCGAAGCGTCACCTCAGCATGCAAAATGCCCCGGAACGAGCCCCCAAACAGCGCCCACGCCCACTGCAGAGCCCACTAGAGTCCACTAAAGTCCACTGCAACCCACGCCTGGGCCGCTGCCAGCCCACCGCCGTCGCCGGCTGCCCAATCACGCGGCCGTCATTCCAAGACGAGATGCCTCTGCTGACAATGGCCGCGCGCTGATTGGCCGCCGACCGGCAAATCTAGATGCTCTCGAGACAGCCACAACCTCGCACTGCGTCGGCCATCGGCAAGGCTAGTCCGCTTCCAGCCTTGCCAGAATTGGGGGACGCGATCAGACCGATAAGATAACGCGGTACCTGATTCCAGGTCTCGTATCGGATTGATCTGCACAGATTCAAGCTGTCAGAGCTTTGGCGGCATCTCTCTGTCTCCTCCAAACCTCCGCTTCCCCACGCCCATCGCTGTCGATACTCCTGCGACAACAGTGTCAATTGTCATTACGTGTCACACAGCCATCATCATCTCCTCTCACTTGACACTGGGATTGACCTCTCCTCCGCCTCAATCCACCACAGCTAGTCGCGATGGCTTCAGACACCGGCAGCCCCAAACGGGAGCTCACCCCGACAGCCTCGCTCTCGTCCATCCCCCAGAAGCGCGCATTCGACGAAGGCCACAGCCCTGCCGTGCCATCACCCCTCAATCCAGACGTCCGGCCATCATCCGAAGCGCAGCATGCCGACGATGCCTCTCAGCTGGGGCGCTCCAAGCCCGTGAGAACAAAGAAGGAAACTCTGAAGAAGCGCGAGGCCAAGGGCGGCGATAGCAATCCCACCACCCCGGATCCCAAAGCTGGGCGCGAGCCCGAGCCGAGCGAGAATCGTCCCCTGCGCTATAAACTGGCGCCGCCAAAGCTATCAGACTTTGATCCCCCTCGCGGGCCCGTCATGACGCTGCATCATCGGGTGGACGGGCCAGATGGACAGGCAATCGAGTTTATGGAAACATCTGACCAGTGAGAAGCTCTGACTACCCAACTTCCATTGTTCAACATACTAACGCGCGAGTTTCCCAAAACAGTGTTTTCAACAAGAAAAACTTTCGCTACACGCCCTGCATTGCCGACCCCCTCTTCCCCTCAATATTGTACTACCGACAAACCGAATCCGAACCGTTTGGGCCGAGGATGAGCTTCGAGGATGCCGCTACGCACGTCTTCTTCGACAGATCCGGCCGGCAGGTCACCACCGACAAAGGCTTCCGAATGGCGCGGGCCAACGTAGCCGTCCGCGAAGGGAGATGGTACTGGGAGTGCAAGATTACACAGGGTATCCAGCCGCCAAAGGATGGCGACACGAAGCCAGTCGGCGGAAAGCATGTGCGCATGGGCTGGGCCAGGCGAGAGGCCTCGCTTGATGCTCCCGTGGGCTTCGATGCGTACAGCTACGGCATCCGAGACGTCGCCGGCGAAAAGGTCTTCATGTCCCGACCGAAGGAGTTCTTCCCTCCCGGTGAGGGCATCAGGGAAGGCGATGTGATTGGCCTCGAGATACAGCTACCGTCTGAACATCTGCATAGAAAAATCATGGCCGGCCACTACAATCCTGCAGTGGATGCCGCCGACGAACCAGCACCGTCAACTGCAGAGGCGGCCAACATCGTGCGAGACCGAGTCCCGATCCGATTCAAAGCGCACACGTACTTTGAGAAGATTGAATACCACACCACAAAAGAGCTGGAAGACCTCATGAACCCCTCACCAGCAGCAGCAGCAAGCTCATCCGCCGACGCGCCAAGTCCTACACACCCCACGCCCGCGCTACGCACTCTGCCCAACTCCCACATAAAGATCTACAAAAACGGCGTGCTCATGGGAACGGCCTTCGAGAACCTCTTAGGCTTCCTTCCCCCAGCATCCAAGCCCATGCCCCAAGTCGGCGCCCGAGAAGGCCTCGACGACGGCATGCTGGGCTACTATCCTGCCGTCAGCGTCTTCAGGGGCGGCGCCGTCGAGGTCAACTTCGGGCCGGATTTTTGGTATCCGCCGGCTGACTACGACTCTACAAATGGCGAGGTGGACATGATCCAGCCTGACGGCGTCGGCGCAAACGCCCTTCATGCGGTGGTCGAGCGCTACCAAGAGCAGATTGCGGAGGACATCGTGTACGACATCATCGACGAGGTGGACTTTTGGATGCAGGATGGTGGCGGTGCGACGAATCAGGCGGGTGTTGATGAGAAGAGCAAGGAGGTTGTCATGGCACCTGGAAGAGAGGAAATTAAGGAGTTGGTGCAGGATGATTGATGATTGCGTTGCGTGCGTTGAAAGAACTACATAACCCTGAACGTACCACGAAAAGATACCCATATACGCATACTAGGAGGAACAGAGGAAACATAACAAGTAAAACAAAGCAAAAGAGCATGCAAAGTCGTCTCATCATCTCGTTTCATGACCGTGAAATAAAACAAGCAAAGGGTATCTCATTCCCATATTCCGTAACCCACCCGTGTCCTTTAGGAACGAGTCTGCCCTGCGGAAGCATCCGAAGACGGCGCCTCGACATCGGGGGTAGTTGCGTCTTTGGGCACTTCCGTCGCGAGGACTACGCCCTCTGGCGAGGTGATGATGACTGGGATGGCTTCTGCAGCTATCGCCGCCTCGGTGGCCCTGGTACTCGGTTTGTCGTCGTGACCGGCTGCTTCCTCCTCATCATCACTCAGCTCCTCGTAGCGCCTGCTGCTGGATTCGGCTCCAGCATCGGCTTCTTCACGAAGAATGCGCTCCTCGCGGCCGCGCTTGTAGCAATACCAAAGGACCAAAAGGAGCACTATAGGTTGATTCTTCAGTTAGTTCACTATCCCTCCATCAAGATGGGGGGAAAGGGTGGGAGAGGAGAAGGAAACTCACAGCTTAGAGCCACGCTCCAGATGACATTCATGCCGATAAACGCCGGCCATCTCGACTTCAGCACCTCGACAATCGCCCTCAGCATCCCCACGATTGCCCCGGGCGTCTTGATGAGGTTGGCCAGGTTCTTGCCCATGAGCATCCTCTTGGCGGCGCCCTTCATGCCGCCCTGGCCGACCTTGATGCCCTGCGCCTCCGCCGCCGCGGCCAGCAGCTCCGGCGCGAGCGTCGTCGTCAGCTTGTCGGGCATCTGCGTGACGAGCTTCTTCAGCGACGAGGGCAGCTTGTCAAAGAGCTTGCTGATGGTGCCGTCGCGGTCCTCCATGAGCTTGGTCAGGTCGTCGTAGGCGGTGGGCACGCCGCTGACGAGGTCGCGGAAGACCTGCGTGAAGCGCTGCAGCAGGTCGGACGAGTCGGCGTCCGCGTCCGCATCCGCCGCGGCTGCGGTTGCGGTTGCGGCTGGGGCCACGGCCTTGTTGTTGCGCGCGGAGAGGTTGAGGCGGTCGAGGACGCGTTTGAGGTCCTTCTTCTCGCGCTCGACTTCCTTGGGGGGCACGGCTTCGGCGTTTTCGGGCTGCAGGGTGGTGCTGGCCTTGACGGGTTCGGCGGGCTTCTTGTTTCTTGTGAAGAGGAGAGACAGTCTGCTGGGTTTCTTATCTGTCGATTCCTTCGTCTTGTCGGCCTCATCTTCCTTCTTGGGTGTGACTTTGGCTTTGCCTGGCTCTTCCGTCTCGTCATCTGTAGTCTTCTTTGATTCAACGTCGGAGACTTCGGTGTCCGAGTGCCAGTCTACGTCGTAGGTATAGATGCGCGGGGGCAGCGGCGGCGGAGGGCCATCGTTGCTCTGGGCGAGGAGCTCCTCGAGGAAGCGCTCGTCTTCGGGCTTGAGAACGGCCTTTTGGGGAGGGATGAGCTCCGAGGCGGACGAGTCGTAGTTTGCGTCCTTCTTAGCCTCCTCCTTGCTGGCATCCTTCGCTGCGTCAGAGCCCTTTCTTGGACTCTCTTTTGCTGCGGCCTCTTTCTCTTCTTTGTTCTTCTTGTACTTTTTGTAGGAAAAGTATTCCAGCATCTTGTTGGTTGTCTTATTAGCTGCGCAAGGGTAGATGAGATATTGGTGAACAGTAGGAAGGCGCTGTCGGTAGGGGGTCGAGTCTTAGGGGAAACGAAGATGCAAACTTTAGATGATCTGTCGCCTCTCTCCCTGAGGATCTTGTTTATCTAGCAGATCGTTTGCCACGTGCAGGCGCCAAAGTCGTCACGATGCCAACGAACCGAGACAAAGAGGCGTCGTGAGGGTGATGTCATTGGTGCAACAGCTCCGGCCAATCAAGGGCGGCCAAACTCAATTGCAGCAGTACGTACTCCTGGCTCAAAGCACCTGCAGTGAGAGGGAGGGAGGATCAAGACGGAATATAAAGGATTCCACAAGGCATCAAGTTGGCGAGCAAAACATTCAGCACCTCTCTTGAAGATTGCTCAGGGTATCATTCATAGGCTATAATACAGATTCCCATCCGCCGTACACCCTTATATCCGCAACAGCATAGCACTGCCGCCATCTCACATCTTCTCCTCTCATTCATCCTCCTCGCCTTCACTGTCCTCATCGCCTCCCTGCTCACGGACAATCTCATCTGCCAACGCATTCCTCTGCCCGCCGCTCCGCCTTTTGCCCCTCTGGTACGCCTCGGTCATTGTAATGGCTCTCTCCCCAACGTAATGCTTCCCACTCCAAGGCCGCGAGCACTTGGGGCACTCCGTCCCCCGCCGTGATCTCCAAAACGCCTCTTGGCAAATGTCATGCAGCCGCAGCGTGCAGTCGGGTTCTGAACATCTGAGCCCCCAGGTCACAATCTCCTTGCACGCCTCGCAGAACTTGATCCTCTGCCATTCTCCGGGCTCAGCATCCGGGTCGTTGTACATATCAATGAGCCACGGACGAAGCTCCAGGAGCGCTCGCGGCGTCAGCGAGTAAAAGTTCTCCCTGCTGATCTCGAACCAGCCACCCTCTACCAGGCTCTCCAGGACGCTTTCTACCTCGCTATGCTTCAGACCCCTGTCCGTGGGAGCCTGCGACTGCGACGGATCGTCTCCGTCCCCCTGGCTTTCCCTGCGCCGTGGCCGTGCTAGTTTGATGGCTTGCATCTCGGTGATGCACAGCGACTCCATCCGGGGCCGGTTGAGCTTCACAAAGATGTGGTCGAGAACGCGCTTGATAAAGGACAGCTCCTCTGGGCTGTATATCGTGGCGAGCTGCGTCTGGGGGTCGGAGGTGGTGTTGACGAGGGCAAAGATGCGCTCCTTGGTGATTTGGTGCTGCGTGCTGCGAATCTCGTAGTCAAACAGAGATGCTGCGGCTGAGGCCTTGTCGATGTAGTCTAGGAACATCTGTTCGGAAACCTGCTCGGGCCTGCACTCTCTGCTCTCGGGGTCTCTGGCATTTTCGGCATTGGTGATGGCCGCAATGATTGGCCGTGCTTCTTTGAATGTCAAGGTGCCGTGAGCGAGAAGAGCCTGCAGAAAGGCCCTGTTGCCATGGCGGTATTCAGGCTGCGAGTGATGGTCCATGAAACGTGTGATTTGTAGCTCGATAATAGGATTGTAATCGAGTAAGGATGAGATTTCAGATGGACGTCAAATCAGAGCCTGTTGGATGAGATTCACAAGACCCTTTATCGGCGTTTGATAGAGCAGTTATCGCAAAACGCGTGTGAAGACGCGTGCCTCTTTAATGACCTGTGGCGGTGCGTGGCTTGATCCTCCTCACAATCAACTCCAGGAATGCCAAAGAAGAGAGCTGTCAGCTCGCGAAAACATGGCCAGGAGCGTCATCTCTCGTTGTTTCTTTTAGGCCTTGGACTACACGCTCACAAAGAGATATTGCACCCACTTACTTCCGTAGTCCTCTGAAATCGTCAATGTCAAAAAGTGCTGCGCCACATGCTGCTGACTCATCAATTACAACTTGACCCAAACCACTACACGTCGGCTTTGTCTCTACCAGAAATTCATCATTGCGCCAAACAAGACAAATCGCCATTACTCGGATTACATGATCTCATCGGTATAGAGAAGACGCCATACGATTGACAAGTCACAATCTCCCCATCACGAGACACAGTTGCCTCTGGACCCTTTCGGAGCTGCCTTTCTTGTGCGCCTCCCACGGCTTTCGCTACGACCGGACAGCGCGATCTGAGTGGCCGTCGAAGATACTCAGGCGTCATATCAGCAAACTCACTCGAGCATCACAAGTGCTTCAGTTTCGTCATATCTCAGTCATCTGTATGAGGTAGCACTCAGACACCTGAAGCAGTTGTCCGGTCCTGGGTCACGAGACCCGCGTGCTGAAATAGGCAGCGCGAGGCCTATCTTATGAGCCAGACGAGTCCCTCATCGCTCGTCTACGAAGCAGTATCATGATCTAGAAGCTATGGACACCAAAGACTTTGACGTGGTCCGCATTGCGAGAAGCGATGGAATCGATACCGGGCCCGGATACTGGCCAGTGGTGACGCCCACGCCAACAGCCGCCAATGCGTCCAAGAAGGGAGGCAAGGAAACCACTGCCGCAGACAAGGCTCCGCGGACAAAACCTCAGATGACGAGGCTAGCGGAGGACGACCCGAGGTTCGTGGAGTGGCGGATCAAACTGGGCATTCTGTTGAAGCAGGAACTGTCGCCCACGCCTGACGGTAAGACACCACACCCAAAGCAAGTGAGAAAGTAGAATGCGCAGCCTAATCTTGATGTGTTACTCGATAGAAGGAAATCCGTGGTATGTGCATTTCCCACGAGGCTACTGGCTCTATGAAAAGTCAAAGCATCTCTGGGTGTCTGGATACCCCATCAAGTCCAAGCTGTTTAAGAGTCCTCAGGAGTTTGGGGTTCACTTGATATGGCTGCTGTCAGCGTCCAAGGACTACGGCGACTGCTGCTGTGTGCACTGCAACACGCCCAGTCCTTCCAAGCCCCTGGCTGCTCCAGAGGAACCGACGGGCCAGGCCATTTCGCATAGCTCAGCTCCAATCTCAATTCCAGCCGCGGCTCAGGCATCGACACAACCTCCTATGCAAGCCCTGGGCCAGGGCCCAGCCAGGACGGAGAAGCCCGAGAGACCGGTCAAGGTGACGCCTGTCCCTCTGCCCCCAATCCCAGGCCAACCACCTCAGAGGCCGCCTAGTATTACGCCTGTCCCGCAGGCAGTGCAGCCTCAACAGCCCCAGCAGCCCCAACCGCAGCAGCTGCCTCAACAAAAGCCGATCCAGCAGACTCCCGTACCGCTGCCTGCACATATCCAGTCGAATCAGCCCGCTCAATCCGCTCAATCACCTCAGCTCATACAACCTAACCCATCCCAACCAGTTCCTATGGCTGGCACCAATCCTCCAACTCCGGTGCCTGCTGCTATTGCTCCTGCAGCTCCCACACCACAGCAGCAGCAGCAGCAGCAGCAGCCAAAGGCCCAGGCCATCCAGTGGTCCTTAAAGAGCCCACTACTCTTCCGAGCCGGCGAGCTCGTCTGGTACCAGACTGGCAATACCTGGCGGCTTGGGATCATTTCAAACCCCGGCAACATGACCCCCAACGGCATGACATTCGAGCTATTACCGATTGGCCATGCCGTCGTTCCCCAGCCAAACGTAACCAAAGCTGAGGCCGACCTGCGGCCATTCCACTGCTACAGCGTCCCGTCCGTCGACATTGCCGAGCTCAAGGATAAGGTCTTTGACGAGGTGCCCTGGGACAGCCTCTTCCAAGCCGCCGGGAGCAACGCCGTCCGCCGGGACCTCATCAACCTCGACGCCTCGAAAATGGCCGCCTCCAAGGTCGACTTCTCGCACTCCCTCTGGACCCGACGCGGCGACGACCCCACCGGCAAGGCCGTCTCCTACTACGGCTGCTTCTTCGGCGCCGAGCGGCTCGAGATCGGCGACGCCGTGCGGGTGAAGATGGCAGGGGCCGAAGCGAACTCTAGCCAGACCACCGTCATGGGCCTGCTACACATCTTCACCAGCGCCGACTATCCCGGCTCCGTCTTCTTCCGCGGGCCCATCTACCAGCTGGTCAAGCAGGGCCCCAACGGCGCGGCTGCCGCCGCCATCGCCGCCGGGGGCACCGTCATCGACGACGAAAAGGACAAGCTGCCCCTCGCGCTGCAGGAGGAGGTCCGATGGCGGACGCAGGTCACGCGCAGCCGGCAGTGGTGCTGGGTCCTCGTCAAGGACAACGTCGTCTTCAAGGAGCAGTCCATCCGCGGCCGCTTCTACCCCACGCACCGGCTCATGCCCATCTACAACCCCAACGAGTACAGCGCCCTGCTCGCGGGCCAGCAGCCGCTGCGGGATCAGCACATATACTTGAACAACCGCATGGATGGCGCGGGCGGGAGACATATCGGGCGCAAGGCGAATCGGCTGGATACGCTGGGGCCGTGTGTGCCGCATACGGCGAGGTTGATGCTCGAGCCGCATATTCAGGAGGAGTAGCTGCTTCGTGAGAGGATGATAGGGTCAGGGATGTGATGTGGTGAGTCTTGACGTATATGAAAAGAAGAGAATGGGAAAGGCGATACAAGTAGATTATGATAGCCTTGGAGCAGATGATTGGGTTGATACAGTAATAGCACGGTTTAATTGCCTTTGACAAGAATAAATCCACATATCAAGCACGCTATATACATGTCTGCAAGAAAGAAGTAGGTAGGCAGTCACTCATGACGAAACAGGCAAGAGTAGTCAGGCAGATATTCCAATTGTATTCATATATGTGTATATCAATGTCCGCCGCATGTCAGGATTAGAAGAACAAGGAGAGCGAGGATATTGTGCAAGGTGTTTCCGCCAAAAGTCACGCTAAACTGACCATGTGGTATGAGACCGAAGGAAAGTATAAAGATGCAGGATCAAACAAAAGACTTGGATATAGTGTATAAAAGGAGAACGAGGGATGCGTGTGTGTGGGTGTGTGTATATGTGTGTAGTATCTGGAACGAATAAGGAAACGAATAAAGACCAGTTCGTGCTCACAATCGCTTTTTGCGCCAAGGAAAAGAACAACCAATATAAACAGCAACGGAAGTAGTTTTCTCTTTTTCTTCAAACAAAACATTCTTCAAACAAGACAAGCAAGGCAAAGGGTATAACGACTCGTTCATCAATGTGAGCTGACTATTTCCGAGTTGAAGTCATCCTCCTCATTTCACAAAGTAGCCAGAGCGATGAAAAGGAACTCATGTTTGCTATCCGCTTTGATCACTCCCACCTTCCTGTATTGTTCATGACAAAAGAAATGACAGCTGCAGAAGTTCGCAGGTTCGCTGGATCGTCGCTGAAAAAGAAGATGAAAGAAAATCGTCCCAGATGATAATCAATGTCTGAGAAGAATAGGGGTTGAGGGAATGGGTAGAATGCTTCAGCACGGGAACGGCGCTCTGAGAAAGTCGAATTATGTCGTTAAATCCGTCTCTAAGTATGAAGGAACAGACGTCAAGGCGAATGAGAAAGGAAAGCAATGACAGGGAGAATTGAAAGCCATTCAAGGATCAGGGCAGGGCTAGCCCGTACAGACCCAATGAAGATCGAAGATGAATACGGAAGCCCTATGTGACTTTGAGACTGTCCAGCTTGGCTTGTATCTGCTGCAGAACATCTGGGTCGGGTATGGGTTCCACCTTGCGAGGCCGAGCACGAGGCGAGGCCTTCGATTTTGGAGTTTTGCACTTTCTGCACTCCGTCCCGTTCGGGGCGTCTTGGGGATAGACCGTCTTGCACTTTTGGCATTCATAGTGAGGGACGCTGTTGGGCCCGAATTCATCGCCAGGATATCCGAAAGGATATTTATCCTTCTTGGGCCTATCACATGTCTCTGTTAGTACCTTACATACTCAACGGCATGACATATCTATTAGTGGATCGACTCACGGGTCTCGAGGACAGTCGGTACAGCGTACGTGACTGCATCTCTCGCAGACTTTGGTTCCGGCAATGAACAACGTGTTGCATTCGTGGCAAGTCCGTCGAACACGTTGACGAGGCTTCTTGTGGACAAGATCCTGGCCGCCCGTCTTGCTAGGGCGTGTGAGGACAAAGTTCTTGTCCTCGGGGCCGTAGTCGGGCTCGATCGGCGCGTTCTCGCGGTTGGCCTTGATCTTGGCAGCTCTCCGTTCTCGACTGGCAATGACTTCGGCCTCGGTGCGCTTCGGTGGGTAACGCGTGCACTTGGTGCAACGAGCGTGGTTGCAGTTGGGGCATTCCTTGCCAGCGCCAAAAGTAGCGTTGCAGCGGTGACAGGTTCGGCGGATGCGCATTCGAATGGGCTTGTCCATGCGCAGGACGGTGTCGCTGGGGATGGCCTTCTGCCATTCCATGGGCTCAATCTCCAGGCCAAATCGTTCGTTCAGTTTCTTTGCTCGCTCCTCAAAAAGCTCCAGCCTCGAGAGCTTGCTGACTCCAGCCAATCCCTCGTACGCAGCTCGCGCCTCGGCAAGTCTGGTGGCAGCATGGCTGCTGCTGCTCCTAATACCAAGCATTAGCACACTGCAAATCGGACAGGACGGTAGCCGATAGACGGCTCCTAGAAGCTCCCGGAACGAGTGCCACTGAGCATCGTTGCACGGAAGGTAGCCGGAACAGGACGGCTGGGGCGAAGCACACGAGAATAATTCCAGTGTCACACATACGGCTTAGAAGCAACATCGGCTTTGGTCACTTGGACCGTGACAGGCACGGCAACGACGCCGCCCTTGGGGGCCGCAGCTGGAGACGCGGCAGCTGTCGACTGGCGCTTCGAACCACTCCGCCAGGCCGTCTTGACCTTGGAAAAGACCCTTCCGATTCCCGTCTTCTCCTTCTCGGGCTTGGGCGTTGCCGCCGGTGGTGCAGAGGAGCTCATGGTGTTGTTGGTTGGTGTACAGACGACGACGGCTGTCTCAGGATTGTGAACACCCCAAGGGAAAAAAAGAGCCCTTTGGCACGAGAAATCCGACAGGCTGGTAAACGGGTATCGCAGGTGGTAACAACTCGAGGTGACGTGTCGAGGCAACCGGAGTCCGTTCCGTTTTTCGTTTCTTTTTTCTGCAGACTCCTTTTTCTGATACCTTCTTTTTTTTTTCCTTTTTCTGATTTTCCTCGGGAGTAGCTACAGTTGCCAAGGTAGGCGATCCTTCGGACTCGTGGGCGGCTCGACGGCTGAAGAGAGCTGGAATGGAAGTCGACAAAAGCTGTGAGGGTCCGGGCCTGGTAATAAACTGCAGATGACGGCCCAAGGACAGCGCATCATCCGACGCCCTGCTGCGATTGACGTGAGGCCGGACACAGCAAAAAAGGGCTCTGAGGGCCGCTGAGGTGGTGTGCGAAGATTACAGCAGAGGGAGTCTGCAGGTGAGCGGAGGAGAAGCGACGGGTCGCACAGCGTTGGACGTCCAGCGGTTTTAGCACTAATGCCGGGTTGGGCCAGGTGCTTTTAGGCCTGCACCTTCAGCGGTCTTAGCGCCGCATGCATCTCGCACGGTGGCCGTACGGTGCCCAGACCCCCCTGCCGCTGTGGCGACCCAGCGACCCAAGCGGACCACCGCGGGCCAGGTGTACCGTGCAGAGCGCTGTTCGCACATGCGCCGGACCGGCTCCAGCAGCCCGGGATGGTTCCTTCCCTAAAGCAGCACCTCCCCCCTGCTGCTGGACGGGGGACTTTGCAAGTTGCAGGTACCTTGTCCGCAGGCAGGTACGATGGCACGGACGCCACGTTGCTGGCGATTGCTGCATGTCGGGCCACCTGGGACGAAGTACTGCGGTACTTGCATGCCCGCCCTCCGTACCTGCCAGTACGAGAATGAGCAGCAGGGCGGAAAGAATCACCGGTGCGCCAGCTGGGAAAAGGTCATCAAATCAAACCAGGCCGCTAATACCATCCAAGCCATCCTACCTAAGCAGAAAATCTGCCCTCGATACCAAGGTAGGGGAGATTGAGGGTGTGATGCGGCACGACTGTGCGCTCCAGTACCAAGTTTCGACTCCAAGCCAGTCCCATCTTACGACTTCAGAGCTCTCATCATATTAATAACTGCTGCTAATTGATTCATGCTGCCAGGTATCCAGGTGTCGCAGCAAATGCCTGTACAGTGCCGCGTCTCAAAGCAAGCGCGCGACTCATGGGAGAGACACAGCTCCTATTCCAACCCTTCTTCTCTCCACTCCCCTACGAATTAGCAGCAATTAGCAACGGGCGACGATGGGGCTCGCCAAGGGTGTCCAGCGCACCGGAAGCCTGGCGCGGGGTCTGTCGAGTCTCTGCCCCAAGTCCACAAGCGTGCCGCTGGGAAGCACGGCGCCAACAACGCAGGAGGGTCCAGGCCATGGGCCGTGGTTGGGCGGGCGGAGCGTCTGAGACCCAGCTCTCTGGGAGGATGGTGTGCGGAAGCGTGTAACGGGAGCTGCCAGCGGGAGCACCAGTCTATCGACTCCCGTCAATCCGCACCCAGCCCGTCGGGTCCAGCAGCGGCCGGTCGGGCTTTGGGGCCAGCCAGATTCGCCGCCAAGGACGACGTGATGCATCCAGACACGTACGTACAGTAGCGCCCTGCAGCACGTCCTTGCGTCTACAGTACAGTACGATTACTAGGCATGCAGCGCGCAGATGCCAGTGCGCGCGAATGGTCCCAGTGCCTCTTGTGCCGGCAAAGCACGCTCGACTGGCGCACGAAGCGTCGAATCGAGGAGGTGACCCGGCCACGGGAAGGTGGGGGAACTCTCCCGACGAATCCCAGCTCGTCCTGGTTTTAGGTATATTACGATCGCGACTGGAGGAGCAAGCACACGTGTTTCCTTTCCTACGGAGATTTCCAATCGAGAATGGATGCTCCTATTCGGATCAGAGCCTCTGTTATTGCCGGATACAGAGCGATGGGCTGCGTTTGAGATTTGGGCTTTTCCTCTCCGTCCAGCACATGGCTACCAGGGCTGCAACAGGGCGGACCGTTTCGAGCCTTGCCATGGGCTGTCGTATTCTAGCCCTATCACAAGAGGTCAGCGATATTACCCAGCCAGTGCTTTTACTGCTAGCGCTGCGGTTGCTAGCACCAGTAGTGCTTTGCAAGTTCACCGAAACGATGCTCTCTGCCAGTATTTGGTCACTTTCTTGGCCGACACTAAATCGGCTTGATCGACCCTGCGCCAGCAGCATTCCACCCAGGGGGACCGGTGTTGTCCTATGCCGCTTCGGCAGCCTCCTCGTATGATGAAGAAATCTCGGGCACACGGGTTGCCCTTTGATTATCGCGGCAAACATCTCTGGTCGTCTTGCGCTTACACGTCCCTACTCCTGCTTGGACGTACTACAAGCACTGCGTACTGCGCCAACATCGCGAACTTTGTGAGAGTTTCTCTCTACGCGTGGTATCTATTGGAAAGGAGCTGCTACTTCGCATCGCTCTCACATTCAACGTTGCCCATTCCCCTCATGCTTGCCATAGGCTGCTTTGTGCTTCATGGGGATGCAGCCCAACAATCGGGTTGTCATACACCAAAGAGCATGGATTTGCATTCATACCGAGGCACTTGTGCACAATGCATTGTACATACAATGCCTTCTTCTTCTGCGATCCTTACTGGCAATCGCCGCCCTGTGCGGATGACATGGTGACCACAGCTGCAGATTGGGCACTGTGGCGGAGTCTTCCGTACCGGCTACCAGGTAGCAGCACCTCTTACAGCTTGCTCTGTTGCTCCATGCAACTCGGCGCGATGGGCCATCTTCGTTCTATGCCGTGGCATTTTAGGCGAAAATCGAGATAAGAATCGCTCTGCACATGCCATTGCGCGACGCCGTCTCTCGCAGCCTTTGCGCTTCTAGAACGGCGATGGCACCAGCTTCAGGCGCTGCACATCAACAGAAGCGTCTGGGCGTCGAAACAGGAAGCTGGCCCGACTGTATGGCATCGAATCCCCGCACGACACGACAAGTTCTGACACTGTGGCTCTTCGAGAGCGGGTTTTCTGATGTGTCAATTTCTTGCACACAGTTAGTTTGAGTATGCCTGCTAATTTGAGACCCCTGGCCAGTTGGAAGGCGCATCATGCAGCAGCCGCATGTCCGGTCAAACCCTGGCCAGGCTTCGTTTCCGCGGCTTGGCCTCTGGCGGGTTGCGGCTTGTAGGGAGGTTCCGGATGAGCATCGTACCCTACCAGGTAGGTACTCGGACGCTTGCAACGTCTAAGGTACTCCCTATTGCCCTCCTACGACGATTTGTTGTGAGAGAAGGAGAAGAAGAAACTTGAGATTTGTACGCCGTTGGTACCTCACTGAGCAGTGACACACGGCAAGGACCGACGCGTTCTTGGCATCTTTTGTCACCATCGCCAACGAGCCAAATGCAGATCCACCGACGAACGCTGCTGATGATGAGCGATCGCTTAATACTCGTACTTCGCAGAAGCAGCTGTCATACTACATACGGGTACTATGGACAGTACCACTAGCCTGCCAGTCACGACTCTCCCCTGCTTCCGACACCTGGTATACATAGGTGTTAGCCGACGGCGAAGACGAAGAAGACGACTGAAATCGAAATAGAGGCGCAAGTGCGAGTGCGAAACGCCTTTCTGCTTTTGAGCTCCCGGGCAAGGCCAGACGACGAACTCTGTGCCTGGTGGCATAATGCCCAGAAAAGCTTTCAGTTGCTTCGCCCCTTGGGGTAGCATTGCCGATAGCATCTTTTTGGAGTTCTAATAGCAAGCAGACCCATTGTGGTGCAGAGTACGAAATGCGGTCACCTTCCAATACAACAACATGCCGCTACACGCATCGACAGGCTTGCAACAACCTTCCTATCAGCTCGGTTTCTGGCTCAGTAGTCGTACCTCGTACTTGGAATCCAATGACTTGACTACTACATCATATGCCAGAGGCGAGGGTCTCCCTTCGGGCAGGCTTCTCAGATGGTGTGCATGGCTGCTTCTGCATATTACTACCTAGGTAGCGCACCCAACAAGCCGTGACGCAGCGTCCCACAGTCCTGGAGACTGACGTTCAACAAGACAGCGTGGCATGCAGCATGTCTCATGCTTTTCCGCGAAGCGATTGCCACCCTCCGAGCCGTTTATACAAGCAAAGTCTCAATGAACCAACTCCTCACGGAGCATCCCAGATACAGAGAGCAATGCGCGGGGGGGCACTGCCGGCACTGCCTCTCGTTTAGACAGCGAGCACGCTTCTCGGTTGGGGGAGAGAACAACGCTTGGTGCCGTTACATCCCAAACGCGAAGCCGAACCTCTGCAGCAGCGTCCTGTTGCCATAGACATGCATGTTTGACGACGCAGACATCCCACGTATCGCTGGACTCGCTCTATCACTTCGCACGGTGGTCGTTGCTACAGGTGGCATCACAACCCACTGTAATAGCTCATAGCTCCTTGTTCTGAACAGGGCCTTGAAAATGGAACTTGGGCGATCCGCGCAACATTGGAACAGCAGGGTCCATATTATTGATTAATTACTACCATTTCGTTTGCAGATAGCAGACTAAATACCTCACATGAAGTTACTGCTGATCCATGCAAAGAATCAATTGTGGGACAATTTACTCCGTATATTGTCACATCTCATCTCGTGGGCCCTAAGCAGCAGAGGGGTGAGTTGCTTTCAGCCCCGGCCGCTTGTTGAGACGGGACTGTCATCAGAGCAGAGGGGGACAACTCAGCTACGCTCTCGCAGGGTGCGATGGCAATGATCCTAGGTAAGGTAGTTTACGTTTTGGGCGAAACCGAGAACGAGGACAGATATTAGCCCTTTACAAGGCCGATGTGGAGTTTTCGCGACGTCTCAAGAGCTGCTCGGATCCAAAGTCGGTGAGCTCTCTCAAATTGTCTCGCAAGCTAGGAGTCCATCTAATTTGCACTTGGCTGTAAGCTTCATGGTATCAATACAACTTGCAGCCAAGCAAAGATCACACCCTGAAGACGCTGCGTGTAGGTTGTGACTAAGCAATCCCGGTCACGCTCAATTCGATCTATTCGGTGCTCCGTTTATCATGACCCTCCGAACCCAGGTTCTCATCGTTCACTGGGACCACCGTAACGAACGGAGGAAACGGCCATGATGGACCAGCTACCCTTTCTTTTGTTCCTCGCCGGCGCAATGTGATCTCATAGCTGGCCCGCGGGCAGTTTATGCGGCTGCCATCTTCAAGCTTGAGAATGACTCTGCACTCTTCGCAAGCTGCCGAGAGGTATGGAAATTACTGCCACTATCATGGTGTTTCTCTCCTACACGTCCTGAAGATTGGCGGCTAAAGCATATACCTTCTCGCAGCCCTGGTGGAGGCAAGGACATTCTTGTCTCTATAGTGTGTGATATTGAGATGGTTTGTCAAGCTTGTCGGTTGGGTATAAGTCATTTCGTACTCGGCGAACTGGTAGCAGTGAGCACGACCTGATCTTGACGTTGACATCTTTGAGCAACCTTCCATAGGGCTACTGCTTGAGATGGCCTCTTACTTCACTGTTGGTTCGGAAGCTTCCGACTTCGGCACTTGACTTATAGCCATTATAGGTGTGGAGGAGACTGAGCTAGAGCATGTTTGTTTCTGAAACGATATCGCATTTGCCATTTCTTCCTACGCCTCTCCTTGCATCCATTCACTGCTTAAAGATGCCTCCCTCTCTGCTTAGACGACCTGATGAGCCACCTACCTACCTACTATCAATTACATAGCCAGGACTCCGTAGTAACTCCAGAAGTCTGGAAAAGATCATTATATTATACATCGTAGGTTGGTACCTTAGGTAGGCACAAGGTCGGGAAGCTGGTTGAAGCTCCTCTCCGATTTCGGCAGGTGGGGGCAGGCAGAGTTGCGCTACTCGCGAAAGCTCCCCTCGCCGACTTCGCTTTCTCACGTCACTATACATCAGCTTTTGGCTTCAGTTCTTTTTCCTTCTTGCTTCAATTCCTTCACGATCCGACCCAATTGATCAGACTCGTTGCTACAAGCTTGAGACCATGGCGGAACACAACATTGTTGTATTTGGAGGCGACCACTGCGGCCCGGAGGCGAGTGTGCTCCCCGAGCTCTTTTTGCGGTTAACGTGGACGAAGAGAGAAGCTAACTGTGGTGATACGGATAGGTCGTTGCTGAGGCGATCAAGGTACGATTCGAGCTTCCTTGCGACACACGCAGACGATCATATCTGACAGCGGATGCTACAGGTTCTCAAGACGATTGAGCAGCTTACCCCGAACAAATTCAATCTCAAGGACCACCTTCTTGGCGGGGTAAGTCATTCTTCTATCCTCGACGCCAGGATCACACATGTCCATCGAGAAACATGTTGCTAACCTCGGTCGTCCTCTTATAGTGCTCCATCGACAAGACCGGCTCCCCCCTCACAGACGAAGCCCTCGCCGCCGCCAAGTCCGCCGACGCCGTCCTTCTCGGCGCCATTGGCGGTCCGGAATGGGGCACCGGCGCCGTTCGCCCGGAGCAGGGCCTGCTGAAGCTGCGCAAGGAGATGGGCACCTACGGTAACCTCCGGCCCTGCTTCTTCGCCTCCGATGCCCTCGTCGATGCCTCTCCCCTCAAGGCCTCCGTCGTCCGCGGAACAGACTTTATCATCGTCCGCGAGCTGACGGGTGGCATCTACTTTGGCGAGCGTAAGTCGTCCCTCTTCCAGTTTGTCGTTAATTTTCAGGGCGTGATGAACTGACTTGGCTTTCTTTTCCGCATCATACAGGTAAGGAAGATGATGGATCCGGCGAGGCGTGGGACACGGAGCCGTACTCCCGCCCAGAGATCGAGCGTGTTGCGCGACTGGGTGGTTATCTCGCCCGCGGTAGAGGAGAAACGACTGTGACTTCGCTGGACAAGGCGAATGTGCTAGCGACGGGCCGTCTCTGGCGGAAGGTTATGGATGAGGTTTTCCAAGCTGAATTCCCTGATCTCAAGGTCAAGCACCAGCTTATCGACAGTGCCGCCATGATCATGGTCAAGAGCCCGACGCAGCTGAATGGCGTTGTACTCTGCTCCAACCTTCAAGGCGATATCCTCTCGGATGAGGCCTCAGTTATCCCTGGCAGTATCGGCTTGCTTCCCAGTGCAAGTCTCAGTGGAATTCCAGACGGAAAGCAGCCCAAGGCCCAAGGCATTTACGAGCCTATCCATGGTGGGTTCTTACCTTGCACCCTGCCCCCTCCTTTTACAATTTGTTAACACATGCGTCTTCAGGGTCCGCGCCAGACATCAGTGGCAAAGGAATTGTCAACCCGATCGGCACCATCCTCTCCGTGGCCATGATGCTGCGTTACTCCCTGAACCTCCAATCTGAGGCCAAGGCCGTCGAGGACGCCGTCCGCGCCGCTATCGACGCCGGGCTGAGGACGAAGGATATGGGCGGGAACACGGGCACTGCGGAGGCCGGCGATGCCATTGTTGCCGAGCTCACCAAGATTCTCAAGGCGTGAGAGAAATCTGAACTAGAAAAAGAAAACAAAAGTAAAAGAAAAGCAAAAAAATGGAAAATGGAAAATTATGGATGGCGGAAACATGCATACGGTTGGAGAAGCCAGTGGTGGGAGAACATAGCTGTGTTGTCGAAGCGGCATAAAAAAATGCTCCTGGCCAATCGTGATATCCAGGAATACCTCATGATATAGACGGCAGGGGAGAGTATATCGGATTGTGTAGAAACGGATGCCGAATCAGGTTTCTATTTCCGTTTCATCCACAGTAAACGTTGCTGAATAGGACAGAGGCCCACTTCTCCCAATTGAGGCCTTCTTTCAGCATTCTGCTTGAATCTTCATTTTCTGGTCTCCTATCCAGTTAATATCGTAAGCAGCTCAAGTGCATCGGTCTGCTGTCTGCAAGTCGGCCTCTTGAATCAACAGACGACCTCTCGGACACAAGCACGAGTCAGAGCTGCCATCCGATCGGTTTCACAATGGTACCCGGCAAGCAACCCGATTTTTCATGGCCACTCTCTGTGGGCCGCCGGAAACGAAACCCAGCTTTTGCGTCCGAGGTGGACAAGCAGACAAGAACGCCCACGCCCCTGCATCGGGCACCCCAGGCCTGGCACCGAGGACGTGGATGAGCCAATGGGTCAGGACAAGCAAGCATGTCAATGATGCCACCACACCCCCCGGGGGGGGGCTACGAGTACATACAGTATCGTATTAGCCTGAAGTTGCAGCAGGGCCGCGACGCGAGTGGTTCTTTTTGGGGTCGGCCAGCTCTGCCCATCGTACGATACTGTAATGTATGTGCAATGCAAAGCACGGGGAAGCAACCCGTTGGGCTGCCGGAGACAAATGACGTTGCATCCCCCTTTGCCTTCTCTAGTATCGTATGTGCTGTAATACAGTATGGACGGAACCTGCTCCGGACGACTGGGTAGCTCTGCGTTGCTGCGAGGCAACCCTCGCGAAAATACTACCAAATACTGTATTACATCCCGTCCTTCCCAACGCACCCAGCTCGGACCGCTCTGATGAACAAAATGGCTCAAGGGCATGCATGCAACCCAGGAAATGACTTTATCCCTGCTCTATTTGCACAACGAGAAAGGAGAGAGGGAGGCGTCCCGTCCAACTGGGTTCCCGCTTTGCGCTAATCGGTTTTCCTCGACATTTGCCAACCAAACTGTAACGATTATTAGTGGAAAATTTGCCAAGGCCGGAGGTGACATGCTCGCGAACAGCGAGAATGCAGCTGGGACAGAGTTGTGGCACTTTGACGCCAATAGTGGGACCGAGGATGGGAAGCAGGCGAGACGGGAGACTGTGTATGAGCGACTGGGGTGTTCTGACGGATAGTATCCGGTGTCCGAGCAGTCATGCTTGCCCTGTTATTGCCCATCCTGCTGATGGTGTTTCTGTGGGTGTTGTCTATAGAGGGCATGCAAAGAGCGACAAGTCTGTGATGGGACCGCTGGACAGCCCGACAAGCCTTGTCCTAGGAATCCAACACTCTTGTTCTCTAGTTCTAGAGAAACTGCGAGAGCTAAACGTCCTGTTCTTGGGCTCTATCGCGGGCAGCATCTGAGGATCAGCTTTTGAAAGCTGACGTTTAGGCTGTCTCTTTTAGTCTCGGGCCTTGAGGATGCGGCATTATCCGATGGTGACTGAGATACTAAGGCTTGTTCTGCTCCGAGAAAAGTGACAGATGCCAGGGATAGCAGAAAGTTGGCCGAAGCTAGGCCACCTAGCCAGAAGGATTGTTTCCGTCTTTCGGCAAGTTTACTAGTATTACATCCACGGAGATCCTTGTCTAGCTGGCGTCTAGTTCGACTTCTTGGTGGACTAGTAGAACAAGAGAGGAGTCCATCCGCTCTGTCGGCCGCTTGGAGAAGGATAGATCCGTGAGGTCTTAGTCTGCTGATCGGAAGATACCTGATCACCGAGGAGACATGGAATGTTGATTCATCATCTGCTGGTAGTGTTCCGTCAATTGTCCATGACAGGCGATTGTACTGTTTAGGGAGCAGCGGCTGAACCTTGGTCGATCTGTGGCCGTTTTGCCGGAAGCTGGGTGTCGTAGGAGCCTGAACTTTGGGTGGGTGGCATCGGTGGCTACAGAGAAGCGAAGATTGAGTTCATTGCAGTTGGTCTAGCTAATGAAACTATATAGGTAGTCGTTCAGGATAATTTCGTTGCACTGTTGATTCGCTTTTGGCTTGATGGAGGCTCATGAGCTACTGGCCATGATGCCATGTAGCATGGGTTGAGACAGGAGCACTTGAAGGAATTGTCCCTCGGATTAGATGGGCCTTGGTTCAGATTGCTGCAATCAACGGCGCGGGTATTTGGTTCGATGAACATTATCTCAACCAACTTCTGCCTAAAGAAGTCACCATCATGGTAGAGGGATGAGCGTAGGCTATGACACAGCTTTGTGGGAGAGTGTCGACGGGCTCTAATGGGGGATGGTTCACAGGTTGGCAAGACGCAGTGGCTGATGAAGAGTTCTCAGAGCATGTGATGTGATTGGCTCTCGGCCTCTTTCTGACTTGAGCTTTGTGCGTGTTAGACGTCCTACAGCAGAATCGCACGTCGAGGGAGGAAATAGGACGTAGCAAGGGCCTAGTGGTTGATGGACAAGAGGGTGTCTAACAGTAAGTACCTATCTAGTCGGATCAGTTGCGGAACATGAGCGTGTACTTCATGAAAGGCAGTGATGGTCTCATCTTCAAGAAGGTACACAAGAGTGTTGATGTGCCAGGATAAGGATTGCCATCTTTCACAGGCACTGCATTAGTAGTCAGGATCTTCTGGGAAGAATTGAGTTACTGCAACGCACCATCCAAGATCAAGTAGAACTTGGTTTGTTTAAAGGCTAGGTGATGTTTAGTGAGGCGGCTTCCCCCTTGAAAATTTTTCTGAGGGAGTCGAGGCCAGGGGTTCTTAATATCAATGTTTGTGTTCTGTAGTTTCAATTAGATGCAGTGGCAAAGTTCAATAGTCAGTCGTAGTATGCAGGCGATGTAGTTCAACGCAGGGGCAAGTGGCAAAGAAAAAAAAAGTCGGCTTCAGGGTAATTTGTCGAATGAAGTCGTTGAAGAATTAATAGGCATATTGATGAAAAGGGAATTAATTCCAATCACTCAGTTTGACCCAAAAGGCCAGATTCGTGACATTTGCTTTATCAGAAGGTGGTTCGCTCAAATCGCATGTGTGCAAAGTAGCAGCGAAATGCATTGTAGATGCGAGTGATGCCGAGTGATGCTATGATGCGGGTAGCCTCTTGTCTCGTGCTTTGGTGATGTAACATGTTGATGCACGCACGGCGTAAAAGTCTGACTTTAAAGCAATAAAATCTCTACTTCTATCTCAGCAGACATAGAAATGATTACAATTTCTTTATGATCTTCCCCTGCTCTTCATGTATCGAGGTATCCTTTTCTTCATCTGGTGATGCATTGGAGGAGGGAAGCACTTTATACCAAATCGGGCAATGTCGTCACTTCGGCTCATTGCCGGCAAAGCTTGCAGTGAGGAACGGAGTTTGATGCGACTACGCGTGGGCGCGAAAATTGCTCTCACAAACATCCTCAACCTTTGACTCACATCTTTCCAGCCTCGCAGCAAACCAGATCGCCTTCGCCAGCACTTCCATCGCTCACCCGCTCTCTCAGCGCGCCAGACTGTGCAAACATCCACTGCACGGTCTCACCTACCACGAACCCTCGCCCACGTCTCCCAGCTATATGACCCAAGCGCCTCTCAAGACTTCAGCACAGCTCCCGGCCAACAGTCACCTCGATTCCCTCCAACTCTCCCAGCATGGCTTCCTTCGTCGCGACGCCAGTGGCCCTGGTCGAGGCCCTTCCGACTCCGACCTTGGCTCGCAGCGCCTTCGCCTCGGTCCGGATGAGCATCAGGGCCGGGATGCCGGAGTGAACGCTGAACGGCTGGACGAGAAGCTGCAACAATTGAGCCTCGACGACGACCACGGCGATCGCCCTCCTGTGCCCGGACAACGAGTCTATGAGTATGAGAAAGCCTTGACCCCCCAAGCCGCTAAGCAGGGCCCTGGATTCCAGGTCATAAAGCGCTCAGAGCCCCGCGCCGATGGACACAGTCTCGAGGACTTTCCCAACGGTTGGTGCTGCCTCTTCCTTTACGGCGAGCGACGAATTGCTAATTGATGACTGCCAGAGATCCTCACGCACATCTTTTCGCATCTGCCACCCGACTGCCACTCGTCGGTGGCGCTGGTCTCGAAGCGATTCTGGGCGCTGGTCACCACCCATCATGCGTGGCGCATGGCCTTTATGCGCTTCTTCCCGGGACACACCATCCTGGAGAACAATGGCAAGGCCGCCGCTGCCCATCTCATGACTGGGCCATCCTCCGACGTTGTGCGTTTCGAGACGCGATACTTCCCTCGTCTCACACCGCTGGCCACTTGGAGGAGCGAGTATCTTCTGAGAACTCGCCACCTGAGAAGCTTGGCCCGCGGCAAGCCAGGGACTCCAGCCGGTGGGAGTGCGTCTGGCCGCGTCGGTCGCGGCGGGAAGAAGTCAAGCGCCGTCTTGACCTACAACTCGAAGCTGCCTTGGCAGGTGACGAATATCCATGCCGTCTTCCTGAATGGAAAGAAACCGCCCCGCGTTATGCAAGGCGCCGGAGATCTCGGTGCAGCAACCATTAGCGACCCCACGACTGGGAAGATTGAGAAATGGGGCATTGAAGATCTCTACACCACTCCCCAGCTCGACGAGGTTGCTCCCAATCTGGTGCCTTACGGCTTGGGAGACGGTCCAGCCGGCGTCCCCAATGTTATGGATGTGAGCTACACGTACGGCATGATTTCCGGCGAGGGATTCCCGGGTGGCCGGCCCTACTTTCGAGGGGTCAATGAAATGCGTGGCCGCTACATAGGTGCAGAGATCAGTGCCGTCGACACTCATTCGGATATTCCCAAGATTCCCGAAATGTCTGATGCGATCTGCAGCGTCTGGATCGCCAAGTCGTCAACCGTCACGGCGACGACCCAGTCCATGTGCGGCATGCTTACTGGCTCTGCTCTCGGCATTATCACCGCCTATTCGCTTGGCTGGGATACCACTGGCCCGAGATATGCCAATGGCGACGTCACCGCACGCTGGGTCGTCAGCCCCGGTGTCCCCATCATATCCCTCAAGGTCGATGACGGCTTCAACCAGAAGCGCAAGTCATCTTCTAGAGTGTGGGCGGTAGCCTTAAACGCCCTCGGCGAGGTCTACTATCTGTGCGATGTGCCCGTTGGGAAACCGGGTCGAACGACTGGCGAGGACATGACGAGGAATGCCTGGTATGCCGGCCGTACAGTTTACTGGCATCTTCTCGAGGCGACGCGTAGAGTTGCTCGCGAGGACGACTCCGACAAGAACGCAACCCGTGGAGGCTATTCGCCTCGATCACCTTCTCTCAGCATGCATCTCAGCAAGGAACAGATTGCGGCAGAGGCTCGAGAGATTGAAAAGTTTATGCGCTACAGGCCCTCTCACTTCCGAAAGGTCTGCGAGGGCTGGGACATGCAGCGGAAGCTGGAGGTCGACTTTGCGAGCGATGATGGGAAAGGTGCTGGCGAGAGCATCTTTGTCATCGATTGCGGCCTGGCAGAGAACCGCCCTGTTGGTATCCAGCGTTACTCACGTTCCTTGATCCCCGTTCAGGGCACTCCCAGCGAGTCGTCGACACCACTTGCGCCGGTCCCGACGTCTCTATTCGGCAGCATTGGAGGCTTTGCCAATCGCATATCCCCCGTTTCCGAATCTCAAGCGCCGCTGTCTCCGCCACCTACTCCCAAATCGCCCCCTGTGCCGTCGACTGTTCTTCATGACTGGTTCAAACAAGGATTCGAGTTCAAGGGCTACAGTCACGACACTGTCTTGTCAGTAGCCTTGGACAATTCTCTCACCTCGCTCTTCACACTTGGGGAGGATCCCCTGCATACTGCGAACGAAGCGTCCTCCACCACGAGTCCCTGGGCCGAACACGGGGCAAGGGAGATTCCCGGACGCCGAACCCGCTTCATTGTCGCCGGTACCAACACCGGCGCAGTGCTTGTCTGGAATGCGCGTGACGATGATCGAACTCGTGAGATACAGCCACTGCGCATTCTTCAGACCGAATCCCCGGAGGTCTCTGCTGTGGCGGCCTCTGGGTTGTACCTCGTTCACGGCGGCAGCGATGGCCTTGTCCAAGCCTGGGATCCTTTGGCCTCTACAACGGATCCCATCAGAACGATTAATGCTCGGTCAAACGGCCGGGTTCCTCGTCACATGCTGGTAATGAACCCCGCATTGCAGGAGGAGACGTACTCGGCAGCAAAGGCCATATACCTTGACCCTGATTCTACGACACTTCAAGGTGTAGTCTCGTTTGGGGCATTCCTACGATATTGGTCGTATGGGTCGAATGGCCATGCTACAGGCCGTAAACGGCGCGTCCGACACGCCGATATGGACGCTCGGCTCGCCAGTCGCCGGCAAGGCCATGCAGTGTCAGGCTATATTGCGTCCGAGGAAGCCGAGATGCGGCGGGAGGATGAACAGCAGGCTCGCGAGCACAACCGTCGCCTCAAGAGATTCGGCGCCTTGGGCGACTTGACCGAGGAAGAGGCGCTTCTCTACGCCCAGATGGTCTCCCAAGAGGCGTTCCACGTTGAGGAGCAGCGACGGGCCAGCGATTCGGCAGCCGATGCCAGTCTGGATACCGCTTCCTCTTTTAGTGAGAACACAGCTTCGACTCTGACGCCTGATCCGAGCGTCGTCGGCCCGTCGGCTTCGGAAACGAGCGGCATGGCTGAGGATGATGAGTACGAGCAGCAGATCCAGCAGGCTATACGCCTGTCCCTGCTGGAAGGCGTCGACAACAACGGCGTGGAACAATCGCCCGTGGATTCCTCACGGGGCAACAGCTCCGCTGATTTCGACCATTCAGTCAATGTCAAGTACAAGCCCAAGGGCGGGAAGAAGGGGAAGCAACCAGGGTCTTCCGGGTCGCCTTCTGCGGGGCACACGCCCGTTGGTGGTGGTCCTTCGCGGATGAGCACGACGGAAGACGAGGACTTGGCGATTGCTCTGAGCCTGAGCATGCAGGACCAGCAGGGGGGCGGAGGATACTCGCCGCCGGGGGTGTTGTCGTCGTCGATGGGGAACGCGTACTTGGATGCTGGCGATGAGGAGGATGAGTTTCCGTCTTTGCCTGGTGAGGGGAAGGGGAAGGGCGTGCGGAGGTGGTGACAGACTTGGGAGACTAGAGAGCTTGAACTCTGGTTTTTGATGGACTGGGCGGAGGATACTTATTACATTCTACCTTGTTGGGGCCATGGCTGCTAGCCATGTCCGACTTTACAATGACTCTTTTTAGGTAGATGTTCGAAACGGCTATTGAAGTTTTGACTGATTCATGTGATTGTAATGTGTGTGTCCTTATAGTTTGATTCCGTGAATAGAGCTTATGAAGTATCTAACTTGTGTTTTCTGATGACCTTTATCTAAGAACTACGTTGCATAAAAACACCATAACCGTCCTATAATTCTTCTATATATCATACAAGTCTGTATTAAAAAAACGGAGCACGTTACGAAAGGAGAGAAAAAGCCCGTCGCCAGCGTCCTCAAGCCAAAAACAAACCAGCCATCATCACAGAGACGCCCAAAACACCACAAACATTCACTCTCCCCCGTCCCAAACCCGCACCATTCTCCCCATCACCATCCTCACCCCCAGCCGTCCCCAACCTCGTCTCAACAGGAAACCCCTCCTCCCTGGAAACCCCAGTCGAAGACAGCGTCGCCGTAACAGACTCCCCAGGATACGCCAGCGTCACCGAAGCCACAACAAGGCCCCTCGGCCCAACAGTCACCGTCTGGCCCCCCACGACCGTCGTCTCGAAGTCCGTCTGCGAGTCGCCGTCCTGGTTGAGCGAATACGTCGCGCCGTTGAGCACGACGAGCGAGGGGAGGGCCTTGCCCACCGTGATGCCGCCGACGATTTCGTATTCCGTGGCTTGCGGGTCTGCGGACGGCCCGCCGAGGGTTGTGCCGTGGAGGGAGATGCCGCTTGGGCCGATGGAGATGGCTTCACCGTTGATGGTGGTCGTGCTGTTGACGGGGGTTTGGGGGCCGTAGGTGATTGTTGTGGAGTGTAGGACAAGGAGGGAGGGGCCGATGGCTGTGAGCATTTGGCCTCCTGTTATGATTGCGTGAGTTGGCTGGGGGGTGGGGAACAGGAGGGTTTCGTGGCCGACGACTACGGACTGTGCTCCGAGGACGACTGTTTGGTGATTGATGGTTGTCGTGGTTGGTGTGGCCGATTGCGGCGGGATTGTCAACGTGACGTCTTGGACAACGACGGCTCGTGACGCCGAGACTATCACGGGGAGCCCTCCCAGAGTCCCGGTAGCCGCTGGTGGTTCTGGGGTCTCCGTTGGTTGAGGCGCAGGCTTCGTGATTGTCGTGCCCAATCCCACGACCGCAGTAGGCAATATGGTGAAGACTTCGCTCCCGACTGTGACTGTAGCGGTCTGATCAGGTCCGAGGCTAGATACTGTCTTACTGCCGATGATGACTCGGTCTCCTCCGGCGGTGACTTGAAACGTGGGCACCGGCGACTGCTTCACGCTCTCCGGAGGTTCGGGGACGATTGTCCTGGTCTGCCAGTCATCGGTCTCCTCTACAGTCTTGTGATTACCATCCACAAGGCCGCCAGTAACCTCTGGTTGGCCAGAGTCAAAGGTCGGTTCGGGTGCGAACACCACGGATGGATTCTTATCCGTCGTGATAAATGTGACGACTTGTCGACTGAATGACAGAAACGGTCTCATTGTGATGATGATCCCACCGCCACCTTTTCCAGCGGCATCGGGCGTCTGCGTGATGATTTCCGGAAGATCGATTGAAAATGTGGGAGCTGGCATCGGCGCGGGCATCATAAAATCGTTCGAGGGAGAGGCTGAGGAAGACGGGGCATGGACCGTGAGAGTTGCTGTAGAGTTTGTCACGCGAGTCGTGCTGAAGAAGGTGATGAGGGCCTCGCCTGTAGGAGAGCAAAAGTTTGGCGTTACGAGGGGTGAATAGGGAGGAGTGTAGTCGGTGCTACTGCCGTAGAAGGTGATTGTTGACGTGTAGACGATGGAATATTCCGTGACGGGCTTGTCGCTGGGTAATGGAGTACATGGTTCTGTCGACGTCGATTCTTGGAGCGAGGAAGAAGTGGCTAAAGGTGTGACGGGTCGTCTGTTGGTTGATAGAACGGCTGATGAGCATGCTGAGGCATCGCCATTTCTGCAAGCAACGCTGGAGTTTATAGTAGAGTTGGTGAGTAGCGTCGAGAGTCGGCTCGGATCCCCTGTCGTGTATATACGCTCGGTCGCTGGAGGAGCACCCGTTGTCCTGTCATCGTATATGGCCTCGGTTACTGCTGTGGGAACACTCGGCGAGAAGGAGGATGTGGAAGAATCTTGTGACGATAATAGCGAGCCATCAGTGCCATGTGTCGTCCACGCCGATACTGTTCCAGCTGTTGAAAGCACCTCGTGTGTTGTGAAGAAACCTGTCAACTCCGAGAGGGCAGTCCTCGGGATTGTCTGTTCTGTGGTTGGCAGTTCCTCTTGACCACCGTCGATGCTGCTGTTGGACCAAAGGCGCAGTCGCAAGCGCTGATGGTGTAGAATCTCTGCACATAACGGTGAGCAACACAATCCCACCACAGTAAACGGAGAAGATCAATATACATACCTGGTCTGACAGCCGCCGTGGCACACTCTGCGAGGAGTGCGGCGCAAAACAACACCAAGATGTCTACGCGCCTCATTGTTCTCCGGTGACAAACAACACTCTCATCTCAATGGTTGGCTGGTACGCTGCAGAGGAATATAGAAAAAGACAGTTCGGTCAGCCATTAGAATGACGCCGCCATAAACAAGAACTACAGGTCGAGTTCTCAACATGCCAGGATTGAATGAATCCGTAAGAACATAATCACACGTTGAAGCATACTGCACAAGCAGTCGACCAGGGAGATGGATTCTCTGCTGTCGTGCTTATGGGCGGGAAAACCACTGGCGATTGGATGAGCTCGGCGTGCAATGCATAGGAAGTTCTGCATAAAGTACACTTGCACGTCACGCACGAGCACAGTACATGGCAGAACTGTCGTGTCTGGCTGCAGACAATGAGACCAGTGCAAGCCGGCCCTGTCCATCTTCTCTGTGCATCCTCCAGCCGTGACTAGTTTGGTGCTTGGACCAACACACCGTCTCGAGAGCGGGAAAAGGAGATGAGGCTTTGGAATATGAGACATGTAATCTCGTGCTATCCCACATTGACGCCAGAGAGCGGTAGCACGGGCTTCCAGCTACTGTCGCCTGAACCCAAAGCTTCTGAATTTTATGTCAGTATGGGTATCCAATGATCAGAGGCGACTGATTCCCAAATCTGGCGGCTACTTGTAATACCTTACGTCCAGGCCCAGAGGATCGAGCCGGCTGAGCGACCTGTGCTCATCGTCCCGAAATTGAAGCATCGAGGACAGGCACACAACGCTAGACGGTGGAGAGAGCGAAAGGGAGGACGCGTCCATCCGACCAATGAGGCCATGTGTGTCTTTGGTGTTGGTAGAGGAGCTTGGGCTAATCGTTGCAAAGGGAGAAGATGGGCTTGTTGTCTCATTTGACACCCGCATCTGCTGTCTGTTGTTAATTTTCTTTCCTGCACGGGATGGGCTATGGAATCCTTCCGCAGCCTGGTCATGGGTCCTTCCATGTGTGACGCACATATCGAGGGCACGGCCGCATAGACGGTGCAAGAAAGTTTCGGAAATGGGTAGATGTCGAAATACTAGACAATCTGCTTCTTATTCAGTCGTTATGTGGAGAGTATTTTGATGGACAATCGACGTACTCCCTATGCTCGAAAGTTGTGCTGCTGGCGAACTTCAGGCAGAACTGGATCACATCTTGTTGGCTGGCCGTGTTCGCTCGAGTATTCCGGAGGCGAACCTGTCTGCGTTGTATGGAGGCTTCTCAAATCTCTCAATGAAACGGTTCCCACGCATCATCTACTTGAATGACGGACGCGTACTTCGTCCCAGGGGCAGAGAGGATGGCGAACTAGCCAGCGGACGAGGATAATATTGGCGCTTCTTGTCGTCCATAGCCTGAGACATTGCTCCCTTTGCTCAGCCGTCCTCAGATGGTACGATACGGGCGCCAATAGTAACGGCTACGCCTGGGTAATGTGCAAATTGTGCAAGCCAGACCGCTTGTGAACCCTTCTCGTCGGACTATTGCTGCTAGCATGATGCAAGGGATGCTGCGGAGAACTTGGCATCGTCGACAGACCTTGCTCTTCACGTTGCAAGGGTGATGCTTTGTTGTTTCACCGTTCGAAGTCGAAGTGCAAAGTACGAAGTATACCATCTCAATGGCCCTTGGACCTGTTGACAGATCATCTTTTTTTCCATTACATTTCGGTTAAGGTAGGCCTTGGTGAGCTGACCGGCGACAGCCGTTTTCCCAGCTGCTTAGTATGAGGAGCGGTAAGTAATGATAGCATCGGGGACGTCATATGAGATCCATAGAGACAAGCCGTATCCTCGCTACTCAAGGATGGGGTGAGATGCGAATGATCAGCCGCCATCGTGGAGAAGTCGTCGGCCTCGCAATGCCCATGGAGGTTCCTGGAGTTCGTAACTGTAGCAGGTTAGGAACAGACCGAGACAACAGTTGCGCGTGAATTTGTCATACTAATGTGCTGGTGGCATCAGCCGACCATTGCAGACCCCGTCTCTCCCGCAAGTAAACGTCCAAGTGCACATGTCTCGACCAAGTATTCGTAGCCGTTTCAACTGTCGGTGCATTTGACTGGTCTGGCGGCTTGATTGCAGTTGACGAGGAAGGGTAATGAGGCGATCAATCTGACAAGCTGCAGATGTAGGGTAGCTCCTAAGGACCTGTTAACAGCAGATGTACAGAGTACAGAGACATCCGCTACTCTGAGTCGGTGATTCGAGACGTTTCCAGGTATTGCGAACTTTGTTGAACATCTGGATCAGCCCTGTTAGGGCACCTTCCGAGACGGAAAGCACCTGGAATGGCCTCAGGCATCACGCCAACAATCGAGGCAGCAACAGCAACACCCAGCTCCTTCCTCCATGCAGTTCATCTTCCTACTTCGACTCTATTCCACGGCTCAAGCAACATCATGAACCTCTCAACTGCTACTCAGGGGCCACAGGACCGCCAGATTGCCGAATATTCACAAGACACTTGGCCACTCAAACCATCCCCACGATGCGCTGCAATGACGGAACCCCGTTCTGCTAACATCGAATGGCTGCAGACTATCGTGACCAGGACTGGCATTCGTACATGCATGTCGCAGGGAGCTCAGCTCCGGTACAGTACACGCATCCCGCGGTCACTAGGTACATACTTTGCTTGCACATGCCGCAAGGGCGACATGTTCAGCGGACGATTCCCGTCCGAGGTGCGAGACGCGGATGCGCAGAGCAGTGGTAGGTCGGTTCGGTGGCTGTGGACTCTGCCTCCTTGGCTATTTCACCTCCCTCTGCCCCTGCGAAGTATCACGGGCGGATATACGAATACACGAACAAGCACACCAACAGACTGCAGAACTGCTAGAGCAGGCTCGTACGATACGGAGCCGGTCTGGTTGTACACGCTCCGCCTGAGCTCTGATGAAGGGTGTGGGATGGTGGGGATGGGATGGCGGATGGCTGAAGCTCCCAGTTGCTGATCCCGGCTCTATCCATCTGAGCAGCTGAGTGGATCCCATCTCCAGATGCTGCGGATCATGGGCCCCTTGCCCCCGGCCGGCCAACTGCTGGTGCTGGTGCTGGTGCTGCCGTTGTTTTGGTGTTGAGTCTGTTGGATGGACTCGGGCACTTTCTCATCTCAACACGCTCAGTCGGTGCTGCTCCGCTCTCGCTCTCGCCGCACATTCAGTACCACGAGTAGTGAGATGCCTCTACAGCGAGCAATGTTGGCATCCCAGCAGCATGTTACAAGGTGCGGGTGACCAGGGAGTGAACTCCATACTTTGTACCACAGCACCAAGGGATATGACCTCGCTGCCGTGCCCAGTCGCAGGGCCGTCGCCAGGCCAGGTATGTGGACAATGCTCATCAGGCATAGCGTCGGCGCTGGCTTGCACGAGTACATGTGAGACGTCTTGGGCCCCAAAAAGTACAGGCAAGTCGATCGGTAAATACTACATACTGTTGGTACTCGCATATTGTCTCGCTATCAATGTCTGACCCAGATGACAGTTTGGCCGAGCAGCTCAAGTTTTCCCTTCGTCTACTGACTAGTATGCCGGTTTCCCTCCTTCTGGGATGGTCTTGAAGGGCATTTGGCGGCAGACGGCACACCAAATGCTCAGAACAAATCAACCAGCAGTCGAGTGTTGATGCGAACCGAGAGGCATATGCCCTCAATCTACAGGCAGCGTCAGTATTAATGTGTGAAGGAAGACCAGAAAGTTCCATGAGCTGGGCATTCAGACACGTTCTGTGGGCAGGTGAAACCATGGGCTGATGGAATAGAAGCGGTCAAGCCCAGACTGCTCTGAAGAGGCAACACTGTGCTCTTCTCCATTGCAGACTCATGAAACCCCCCGAGAGTTGACAGCTTCACAGGTACTTCAATGTATCTCTGTTCCAGTCGCCGAGCAGAGACTCAAGCAGGTGCATGCTGCTGAGGGACATGCCTGGTGGCGCGTCTAAGCTGCGTGGAGCGCTCCAGAGTGCCACTCCAATGAGCCATTGGCGACTGAAACCCGTCCCCATCTGGTCCCGAAATCTGCGGCCGACAGCCATCACGACGAGAATATTACTACGAGCGTTAGCGCTTCCGCAAGCCATTGACGGCTCGGTAGGTAGCTTCTGCAGGCTGGCGTTGCTAGGCTGATCGGAACCCGCTCCAGCATCAGGCATCCGGGATCAAGTCCCATGTTCAACCTAAATTGACAGCCGGAATGTACTGAAGGGAGTTCCTCGAACGAGCGAGTGGCGAGTGAGCAGAGACACGCATCCCTCCCTTTGGATCAAAGTGTCAAGGGAGCCAGTGACAGGGATCATCGTTTCCCGACGAGTCCTGGAGAGATCTGCCCAGGGCATCCATGCCGGCGTTCGTCTCCCGTCGATGCTGTTGGCTGTACTATCCCCCCTGGTACCTGGCCCGAGGGTTGCTTCTCCAGCCATCTATCCGAAGGACCGTTGGTCCAAGCCTTGCATCTCTGTCTCTCGACTTCATCTTCTTCATTCATCCACCGCAGCAAAGGGTTTCTCGTGCAACCTCACGCGTAACCGAAAGCAAGGCGCCTTCCAGGACCTGCATCTGCCTGCTGGATCGCGCGTCTGGTGGTGCTGCCGATTTTACAAAGGCTGCAGAGCTCCTTTGGTCCCACGATCTCGGGCCTTATGGACGCAGCGCTGCTGTGGTAATGAGAGGTGATCAAGCCAGAACTGAGGCTTTCTCATGACACCAGGCTCATCTGTAGCATTACGGTGGCCTGCGCGTACTCCTGACACGCAAGCTTGTGGCTTCGCAAGGTCGCCGCTGGCGAAATGCGTCGTGATGTCCTAGTGATTGCAGCAGTAGCCGGCATTGTCTACGCGAATGACCCGGCCCCTGTGGCGTTCGATGCCGGAGAATGGTATGTATATAACTCTGCCTTACGCTACCCAGCTTCTCCGTCATGTCGTCGAAAGCATGGAGCCTTGTCATGGTGTGGCTGACCTGAAGACGACAGGCTTGGGATCGACGGCAACTGGTCTACTATCAAGGTCTTGCTAGGATCGAACTCGGATCTTGTCAATGTTCTTATGAGCACGTCGCTTTCGGAATTCTGGGCTATTGGGCCTGGAGGATGTCTAAAAAGTACGTCAACATCTCAGCATGATCGCGGTCCTCCGTTATACGCAAGACACCTCGCCCGACCAGGTCACAGCCGAGTTCCCTCATCTCTCGACCCGGCAACTGACTCGGACCTCATAGAGGAACCGCATTGCACTGCGGCCCGCGGGGGCATCTACACGCCTTTTGCATCCAAACACTGGTCGTACATGGGCATCTGGCAACTCGGCCTGGAGTACTTGGGTTATGGCGGAAATGGCCAGTATGGACTCGACACTGTCAATGCGTACAGCAAAATTACCGATATTGGTTTCGGCATGTCCAATGTCCTCATGTCAGCCGTCAACACATCAGACTACTACCTGGGCTACTTTGGCCTCGGCATTACACAAGGCAACTTTGGCCGCGAAGTAGCTCAATCGCCCTTGACGCAAGCTGTCCACACTTTTGGATGGATACCCAGCTACAGTTATGGCTTCACTGCTGGCGCCTCCTACCGTATGTGACAAATTCGACCTCCTGGTCCCCACGGCTGCTGCTAATCCAAAGGGGTAGGAAACACGCCGGTATCGATCACCTTGGGCGGTCATGATACCGCGAGATACGTTCCCCACGACATCGACTTCACACTTACTCCGCAGGACAACATGCCACGGGCCTTGATCAGAGGCATCGAAGCTTCTGCCAAGAAGGCCAACAAGCCGAAGAAATGGGCTTCCGACACGGCCAGTCTTTCGGGCTGGGATAACTCGTTCACGGCCCTGATTGATAGCACCACCCCATACCTATGGCTGCCGAGCGCCGTGTGTGATGAGTTTGCAGACGCCTTCAACCTGACGTATAATGCGACGTTCGACTTGTTCACCCTTACGAATGAGCAGTTTAATCAGTACGGCTCTGCCGATTCCTTCACCTTCACCTTTAGCTTTTCGAGCTTCGATAACCATGACAACTTTGGATCACCCCTGAATGTACCGGGTCTTGTAAACATCACCGTGCCAATGCGAGCATTCGTCGGCCTGTTACAATACCCGTTTATGCATCGGACCATCAAATACGGAGACCCAGCTGTACCATACTTTGCACTGCGGAAATCCCACAACGACTCTGCCATTGTCATCGGCCGATCCTTTCTTCAGGAAGCGTACATCATAACGAAATATGACGAGGCCGTCTTCTCAATCCATCAGGCCAAGTTCCCCGAGCGGCCGATAGCAGAGGCAAACCTGGTACCAATCAAGCAGCCAAATAACAGCCCTTACCCGTCACCGCCCAAACAAACAGGGAATAGGCTGAGCACGGGACAAATGATTGGCATTGCTGTTGGTGGCATTCTATTGTGCTCGTTCTGCCTCATCAGCCTATGCTGTGTCTGCCGCCGCCGAAAGTTGCCGGAGAAAGGCGGCGACGATTCCACCATTACCGAAACGAAGGACGGCGCATCCACACTTGTTCCTGATACACCGAGAATACCTAGGCCTGCCTTATTCTTGAAATTCACACGGCGCAAAAGGATCGATAACGAGGCGAGCAAGGTCACCTCGCCAGTTAGCCCTCTCTGTATAGAGGCCCCGGATTCAGAGATCTATGAGCTTCCGGCCCCAGTGCCTCCCGTGGAACTGGATGCAAGCGACGGAGAAGATGCCTCTTCGATACTGATTGGCGAAACAGTCTTAGGCACCGAGGCCACAGGTAGTCTCAGTGCGTATGAGGTGGCTAGGAGGAAGATGGACCGGCAGCTTCAAGGCCCCGTGCCAGAATACTCACCACCGCTGCTGGATACCGTATTGCCTCGGGAGAAGGCGATGGACACAGCCAGCGGTGTACGCGCAACTTCAAGTCGGGAAGCAGTGCCCGTATCTCCAATCAAACCAGAGTCGGGGACTGGCTCGCTTCCGGCATCGCTGCCCTCACCCATCTCTTCAAGCTACGCTAGCCACCCGGATACTATGTCGTATTCAGGTGCTGGTTATGCAGCGGCTCAGGACTCTAACGGCAGTTCAAGAAGCGCGTATGAGCAGACCGCAAAGAATTATGCGCAACTGGCAAATAGCCGATCGAACTCAAGGCGTGCAAGGAGTCCGGTAGCATCAACTGCTGCCCAGACCTCTCCTTCTTCCATGGCATGCCAAAAGACGCCAATCAACCCAACAAATATTGTCTGCTTGGGGAAACTTCCCGACAATCTCAAATCGCTTCGACACAGCATTATGTTGGCACATATCGTTAGCCAAGAGAATCGTGAAAGCTTTGATAGCTTTACGCCACGTTTCAAAGCCGAATTCCATCTCTCCGAGCAGAGTTTGGGAAGCAACTATACGGAGGAAGAAGATCGGATGATGCAAGAGATGACGATGCAGGCTGCCTCTTCTCTTGATCAGTCACATGAAGATTCGCCATCTCACGGACTATCAAGACAGCGAACAGAGGCTTACACTTCGGCTCAGGAAATAAGGAGTCCACATCCATCGGAGGGAGAGGAGCGATTAGACGGGAACGATATCGTCCACGTTCCCCAGCTCGCGGAAAAGCGATATAGCTGGGAAGACTAATAGTTGATTTTTTCTTTCTTTTGTAGCAGAGCGTTTGGCTTGAGCACTTTCACATAACTCTTTCTTCATTCTGTCTCTTGCGTCTAGTCTACTACTTCTCATTTGTCTTGTTCTTGGGATCATACATCGCTGGCAACGGAGTTCATCAGAGGAGTTGGACTAAGATCGTTGGCATGAGGGCATTAGGACATCTGGATCTTGGGAAACCTTCAAGGGGAAATCTTATACCACCACTTTGCGCCAATTTTCTATTCCCTTTGTTGCTTTTTTCTCATTCTTTTCTTTCTCCCTTCTTCTTGAGACACAGTATGCTTTCCTATGATTTAATCGAGCGGTCATCGAAGGGGTTCTCTACGAGAGAGCAAGCGTTGGGATCAGGTATACTTACATATAACAGCAAGCGGGACTGTCAAAACGTAGGCATGGGAGATAGAGAGGGACTCGAGCGAGTATTACGCTTCGATTTCGCGGTCATGGCGCCATTCATTTCATTGACTCTCTTGACGCTGTTGGATAGAAACAATAAATCTACACAATGATGAAGAAAATGACAGATCTCTTGGGCACCATCAAAGTTCGTTTCCAAATGGGGTTCGTTTTCAAACTGGCTATCATAGACATCATTTCCTGAGCCTCTATTATGCATATCTTTCACCAAATCTCCTGCCACCATGTGATCCCGCCCAACATCTCCTTCCTTACAACCTCATCGCCACTCTCCGTAAACGGCTCAAACACAGCCCGCTTACACGCATCAGCCATCTTCGTCGACCCCCCACAAACAGCAAAGATTGCCCTCTGGGGGATCAGCCCCTCCAGTCGGGCAGCTTCCCTGCGCACGAGATCCTGCACGTAAATCTTCTCCCGCTGGTCCCTCGAAAAGGCCGTAAAGAGCAGCAGCTCAGAGCCCGCTTTCGCCGCGTCTTCCGCGAGCGCGCGCCATTCGTCCTCGAAGAAGAAGTCGGCTGCGCGGTTCCTGTTGCCGAAAAATATGACCATGGGGGCCGGGGAGGGATGCGTGAGGCGTTCGTGGATGAGACACCGCACGGGGGCGACACCGGTCCCCGTGGCCATGGCGATGAGCGGGCGCTGGGCGTTGGCGGCGCCGTGGATGGGTGATAGGACGGGCTTGTGGGAGACGCGGAGGGTGGAGCCGGGGGGTAGGCTGGCGAGGTAACGGGAGCAGAGGCCCTCGCGGGGTTTGCGGAGGACGGTGCGGTACTTGACCATGGCGACTAATAGATCGACTCGGGTGGCGTTGTCTCGAGAGGCCTGGGTCACTGTTGTGCCTCCGTTGGCGATGCTAAAGTCGCGGCCGCGGATGAGGGGGAAGACGTCGAGGAGGCGCTCGGCGGGGATCTTGACGGAGGTGAATTCGTCAAGGACTTCAATGATGCTGCGACGGGAGCGTGTGGCGTAGTCAAAGTACTCGTCTATGTACTCGGGCATGTTGAACTCTAGGAGTCGCTCGCGGTGATATTCGTCGGATGTAAAGTAGGACATGTTCTTCAAGAAGGAACGGCGTGGGATGGCAGTTATGTCGATATTATTCAGGAGTAGATCACGAAGCGTACACGACGCTGGGGTGTAAAGGTTGCGAGGAAGGGATTTGCAGGCCGTCAAGTCAAGCGGACTGTCGGCGATACTGTTCCACTCCATGAGATCGATCAACTTCTGGACGTCATTGGGGAAGTTCTTGGGATAGAGGGTGAGGCAGTCTCCAGGGACAGGTCGAAGACTGACGCCCGACGGAAGGGCGGGTATGTCAAATGATACGAGGCGGACGTCCTGCCAGTGCTGCTGCGGCGTCAATCTTTCGTTCCTTGTCATGGTTGCTGTCCATCCGGCTGGTATAGGTAGGAGACCGTCAGGTGGCAGATTGGCTACCGTGGGCGTGCCATTTGTATGACTTATTGTGAGAGAAGATAGATCAAGCTCCTGAACCTTCTTGAGAACAGGATCTAGGGCTGGAGCAAGAGGCCAGCGTGGAGGTAGAATCGTGTCATCGGGGATGGGCTCCAGTCCTGAGGGTGGTGGATAATGCTCCAAGAGATGCTTCTTCAGGTCCTCGGCCCATCGTACGAAGCTTCCGTCGATGCTAAAGAGCTTCAGTAACAGATTGATGTCATTTGTCATCCGTGTAGGAGACTTACCCATCTGGGAATTGTTCATCTGCCTCGTAGGGGTCAATAAACGTGGCAGCGCCAAGCTGGTCGAGTCTGCGCATGAGCTTTCTCGCGGCCCAGTTGAATCTATCAAGGAGTCATGATTAATAAGCTGACAAGTTGGTATTTGAGGCAAAGAAGCATGATCGTCACCATAAGTGAGATAAGAGTTATAGGGAGTCAACCGTACTTGAGATATGTGCTGTCACCGAGACCAAAGCAGGTGTACTTTAAGCGGCTCAGACAGTTTGGGGGCAGCTTCTTTCGCAGGAGCTTCTTCCAGAAGACGAGGGAGTTGTGAGGCATGTCACCCTGGCCGGTTGTCGAGATGACAAAGATGACGAGCTGGTGTTGAAGCAGGGCATTCTGCGTCACGACAGTCAGAACCGGGATGATGATAAGGTACACTCTTGCTTCCTCTTCAGCGCGAGACAACGTACAAGATCCGTGGCATCGAGCTCGTCAACGTGACTCTCGAAATGGAGCCTCTGGCACAGCCGACCCAGCTCTTCGGCTATATCCTGGGCATTGCCTGTTTCCGACCCATACAGGACCAGGACGCTTCTCTCTCGGCTGGCCATGGTGACAAGGGGGCCGGACAGACGAACTGCCGCAGGCCAATCGGAGCTTGATGCGCGGGCGTCTGGTTGCCGTTTATGGGTGCAGTGAATCTCGCATATCTCGCATAGTGGCGAGGGTGTTGCTTCTGCTCTGTCAAGATACCTATGATGAGGTCAAGCGCAGAGCTGTTTAGTGGTAGTGATGCATGATATTGCATTCGCGACTGATATCCTTATTCTTGTACGAGGAAGTTGGCGCTTAATCGCAGCAATTGCATGTGGGCGATGAGACGATGAGGAAAAGCGGGTGGCCGATGCCGGGCTTTGTTGTGTCCGCGTCTGTGGCTGGTGGAGTCCGTCCGATCTTATCGGTTCATGCTGGCGTTTGCCTTATCTGATCGGAAGTTTGCCTCTCTCGGTATGGGCCACGTGCGAGAATATGCAGGCAGCCAGAGCTGAGATTTGGGACAATGGATGGACTGCTGGGCGAATCCGACGCCAATCGCATCTGTCTGCTTGAGGCTTGACATGGACACCAGGCACGGGAGTTTGTATGGGTTGCTTTTGGCTGAGATCATTTCTGCTAGACGCCCAAGCGACAGGCTGGTATCGACTCGGATAGATGTGAAATGCACCTGCACTGCACCTGAAATTCAAGCGTACAAGTAGCACAGCAGTTGTTTGCGTTGCACATGCTCGCAAACCAGTTCGGCTTGAGACAACAGACAGACAGCATTTGTATCAGTGCTTCTCAGAGCCAACATCGAAGCGAAATCTGGGGAACCGACTCGCTCCAAACTTGTGGCTGGACTAGCCAACAGCTCGGGGCAAGCTCAAGCTGAACCACGATAGCTTCTGCTGATGGTCCAAGCAGACAACGGTCGACGGACAATGACTCAAAGACGAGAGAGATGCTCGGTTGATGCCCAATCGAAGCAAGGGGTAGTGCTGCCATTGCAGTACTGTAGGTATTGAGCTGACTTTGAACCTTGCGAAACTGGCATTATCGCCACCAGCAACGAGACTCTCCAGGGCTGATTTACACTTGTCTGGCCATGGCACGAGCCACGTTGCCCACATTAGCTGGGTGGATCGGCGACCAGCATCAGCAGCTGCTGGGCGACCGCTTGGAGGCTGGCAGGCTGGACGGATGCCTGCGTCGAGCTGAGCAGCGCAGCCTGTGATTGACCGACTGGCGTCCATGGTGCCTTGCAGTGGAGGCTATTCCAGGCGCTTCCAGGCGCATGGTCGCATAAGCCACAGGCAGAGGCAGCGCATGTATAAGCCAGGCTGAGGTTGGGTGAGAAAGCGGCGCAACTTAGTCACGCGGGATTGTTGAGCTGTCGGGAGCTGCACGTCCACCTCAGACGGCTCATAAGCATCTGAATAAGCCCTTTTGCCTGCTCGCAGCATTCATCCCTTTGTCGTAATACCAGCAGAAGCCATTCCGGCCGTCTCCGTGGTTGGTAGGGGATGAGTGCATGATAGATTGAATAGGGGCTTCGCCATGCAGTGGCAGCTGCCCTTGAAACAGCGGGAGCTCCTCCCCTCCTCGAAGCGCAGCAGATCGTGGGACTGCTGCTAGAGCGGCCGCGGTAGCACCTGCCGCGAGTGATAAATTATGGGGAGCAGGAGCAGAGTTTCAAGCCTCTCGCCAGCGCCCCTCAATGGGAAGTTGCGGTGCAAAGCAAGAGGTACCAGCTGTTTGGCAGCCACCGACAACTTGGAAAGTCCTCCTCCGCATCGACTCGTGATGCAGCTGCATTTTGTGTGTGCATACCGGTCAGGTAAGGAACAGGTAGCACGCTCTACTGTACCTAGGTACTACCTGCTACGGCTCTTCCAGGGACTTCTCTGTATTGCGTCAATCATCTCGCGGGCTGTAGCTGTACGCACAGTAGACCACAGCTCCAGCACCGTCTCTCCGTACCTGTACCTCCCAGCGATCTGCCTCTTCGCGGCTTGCGTGTCTGTCTCCGCAACCCGTACCTGCACCTCCAGCGCAGCATCACGTATTAGGCCATCCGCAGGCCATCTTAGAATAGGGGCGCATTGCAGCACCAGCTTCCACGAGTTCCAGAATGTCAGGAACGAGATACACCTTGACCGCATCAGCTCCAGGGGCCGTTGGGTACTCGCGACGCCGGTACTCCCTGGTAGCGCCACTCGGTACCCCAAAGCCGGGGGATACTTGCCTCGACCTGAGGCGGTCGCCCCTCCCTCACCTTGGGCCTTGCCTGACTCTGCCTGACCTCCACCTCAGTTGCGCCTCAGTTCTGCCTGCCTTTCCCCTCCTCGCTTGTACCTACAAGGTCGCGCGGTACCTCCTTCCTCAGCCCGGCTGCACCTGCGATACGAGTACCTGCTCCCCTGCACGGTCCTTCCCAAGCAGCACCTCCGAAAAAATATTTCAGTTATCGCACGCCTCGCCTCCCCTCCTCCCCTTTTCCCTTCTCTTCTTCTCTCATCACACACCTTCAGTCAACCTGTGTTTCCGCGCAACGCATCGACGTCTGTCTTCTCTCAATCTGTTTCTAGGGCACCAAGCTACCCTGACCCAACTGCCTCCCTCATTGCACCAGAGTTCAAGTCCGACTCTCCTACAACTCACACGTCACGTCATACGCCGACTATAGCAATCCCCTCTCCATCCGACACCATCACCATGTCTGCTACCAACGTGGAGAATGGCCCCGAGGCCACCCCCGTGAATGACGCTGCCAACGCTCTGGGCAACCTCGCAATCAACAAGCCTGCCGATGACAAGGCCGCTGCCAACGAGGCCGCCTCAGCCAGTGCCGCTGAGGGCCGCCGTCTGTACATCGGCAACCTGGCATATGCGACAACTGAGGGAGAGTTGAAGGACTTCTTTAAGAGCTACCTTGTGTAAGTGGCCACTCATCCCGCATGTCTATCTCTACCTTGACTCCAACCTACCGCGCTGCTTTTTTGCTATGCTCCTTCTGCCCCATTTGCCTCGGTCTTGAGCTTTCGAGGCCGGTGACAAAGCACAGCCCGCCGTAGTTTGCTTCGGCGGCACAACTTTGCGACGGTGTCCTGATTGGCGGTGAATGTCACTCCGCCCCGGCGGTGCTCGCATTGCGTCGCGCGATTAGCTTCTCACGTACCTCATCATCCCCGCAAGACCTCAGCAAAGTGCGCAGCTTGCCTATGTCTCACCTTCCCATCTGCCCGCCGACCTCGACATTGCCGACCTGTTACAGCATAGAGGACATGTGCTGACGTGCCGGTGCCTATAGCGAATCAGTCTCGATCCCCAAGAACCCCCGTACCGACCGCCCCGTCGGCTACGCCTTCGTCGACCTGTCTACCCCCAACGAGGCCGAGCGTGCCATTGCCGAGCTCTCCGGCAAGGAGATTCTCGAGCGCAAGGTTTCTGTTCAGCTCGCTCGCAAGCCCGAGCCTGCTGGCGAGAAGCCCGAAGGTGCCAACGGAGAGGGTTCTGGTGCGGAGGGCAACCGCCGCCGAGCTTCTGGTCGTGGTCGTGGCCGCGGTCGTGGCCGCGGTGGACGTGGTGGCCGTGGTGGCCGCAACGCCACTGGGGTAAGTCATCTTCCTTGACTGACTGTTGTTCGACTTGGGCGCTGACATCATGATCACAGGACGATGAGAAGAAGGGAAGCGAGGAGGCTTCTGGTGACGCTGCTGGCGAGGGTGAGGCTCTGAGAGACATCACCAACACAGCCTCGGACGAAGCCAAGGGCGACAAGAAGAGCCAGAACCGCCCTCCGCGTGAGCGCCGTGAGCGCGGCCCGCCCGCTGATGGCATTCCTTCCAAGACCAAGGTCATGGTTGCAAACTTGCCATATGACCTGACCGAGGAGAAGGTGAGTAGCGTATAGCCCATTTTCCGCGATGATGTGTACTAAGTGTTATGAGAAGCTTCTTGAGCTCTTCAAGGACTACGAACCTTCGTCAGCCAAGATCGCCCTTCGCCCCATCCCCCGCTTCATGATCAAGAAGCTCCAGGCCCGCGGAGAGGCACGCAAGGGACGTGGCTTTGGCTTCGTCACCCTGGCTTCCGAGGAGCTCCAGCAAAAGGCCGTTGCTGAGATGAACGGAAAGGAGATTGAAGGACGTGAGATCGCCGTCAAGGTCGCCATCGATAGCCCCGACAAGACCGATGAGGAGGCCAATGCCCCTCCCGCCAACGGCACCGAGGAGCCTGCTGCCGAGGCTCCGGCTGCTACTGCTTAAGTTCAGTCGCTGCAACTTTTTTTTTCACAAGCTCGACATTGCCCTCTACGCTTGATGAGTACTCTTTATGATATGGCACACGATTTGGACGATTTCAATTATGACGCCGGGACTGGCCTATATATCTTCTTTGAGGTTGGAAGAGAGCTACACGCAGATATTGCTTGAACCTCTGATATCCAAAGTCGGTACAGACCTGCCAGCTCTTTGTTGACAACTTAATATTTCCCCTCCATCGGAGCATGGGATATGAGACCGAGAAAACTACAAAAAAGGGCCGCCTCAAAATGTTTTAAACAATTTTTCGTACTGCCTTTCCTCGTTACTGCAACTTTCAGCTGTGTGCTGATTCCGAGCACGCGGCAGAGAAAGTGGAAAGCAAAGACAAGAATGAAAAAAGAGTATTTTTGGCTGTGATTGTTCGTGTCTGCCCCCTTGAGTGATGGTCTGCCGTGCTCCTTTCTATGCCTTCTGTGAGTCAATTGGTTGAGACTTGTCGCATATGACGGGGTATCTGAGCCAAGAGATGTTGCGCCTTGGAAGCATATCGGCAAACGTCACAAAGATCCTCAATGTACGGCACCCAGTGTGCTGGATGTTGATGCTGATGGTTGCGCTGATATTGTGGATGTGAATAGCGGTCCCTTGCGTACCTACATGTAGGTAGCATTGTCCTGAACTGGAGCTCGCTTGCAGAGCATATGCACCCGACCCGAGGTTCTACGCGAGAGTGCGTACTGCTATGATTTGCCCAGTTGAGGTTGTCGCCGTCATGATACGGTTAGCCTGAGCGTAGGAAGTGTACGAATTCTTGCACCCTGTGTGTCTGTCGGGTATCATGTCAAGAGCAGAACGGCAGTAAGTGGGCTGGCGTGGCAGGTTACCGGTATCCCGGCTCACTTGTTGAGAGTTCCAAGTCGAGAGTCTCTGCAGCAAGATGGAGCTCTCGGCTGCGATTAGTGGTTGCATGGATGTCACGGATCCATCCTGTCGCCATGAGGATCGGGTACCTGAAGTATTGCGCCCACTAACAGCGGGAGGCCACAGTGAGTCAGTGGTGTGCAGCGATGGCGCTGTAGGTGCTGTATTTGTGCACCTGCACTGCCCTTCAGCGCCTGGAACTGCATTACATGTCGGGTCCATACTGTAGGTGTGCAGCGGGTGCTCTCGTATCTGCAGACGTGGGCGGCGAAAACCAATATTACAGGTATGGAGTTTCATGTTTGGGGCCACCCCGCTCCACTTGCCGCGACAACCTCCCTGCTGCAACCAGGACCAGTCCAGACCAGCATCAGCATCACGCGCCGGAGCCTCGACTTTTCGACGCCTCTTGTTCAATACAGCCTGCGATCGCTGTCTGGTCTTGTCTTGTCTCTGCGCATCTTCTTCTCGAATTCCTACCTCTTCTCACCACCACCGCTGCTCTTTCGATTCGCAATGGCATCCAAGGCCATGTGGGAGGTTGATCCCGAGACTCGGTCCAAGGTAATCGCGGCGCATCCTTTCCCTTGTTCCGTCCCTCTCTCGCACCCCCTTTCGCCAGCAGTCGCCCCGATGGCCAACCATCAACTGACTCTTTCAATCACCAGCTGGCCGCGCTGCAAAAGGAATCCAAGAACAACGTCTGCTGCGACTGCAATGCCCCGTCGCCGCAGTGGGCGTCGCCCAAGTTCGGCATCTTCATCTGCCTGACGTGCGCCGGCGTCCACCGCGGGCTCGGCGTCCACATCTCCTTCGTGCGCAGCATATCCATGGACGCCTTCAAGGCCAACGAGATCGAGCGCATGCGCCTGGGCGGCAACGAGGGCTGGAGGAAGTTTTTCGAGGAGCACGAGGACACGCAGATGAGGGGGCTCACCTGGGACGACGCCACCATTGCCGAGCGATACAGCGGCGAGGTCGGCGAGGAGTGGAAGGAGAGGCTGTCGTGCAAGGTCGAGGGGAGGGAATACGTGCCGGGCGAGAAGAGGCCCGTGACTGCTGCTGCCGCGTCTGCTGCTGCTGCTGCGCAATCTCCCGCGAAGCAGGGCTCGCGCACGGCTACTCCCCTGGGCGGATCCGCGAACCGAAGCCAGAGCCCTGCCCAGCAGGGCGGAAAGGTCAAGGTGGACGACAGGTACTTTGCCCGGCTGGGCGCGGACAACGCTTCGCGACCGGATGACCTGCCGCCAAGCCAGGGTGGAAAATATGCCGGCTTCGGAAACACGCCTGCGCCGGACAAGTCGAGCCAGGGAGGGATGCTGCCGCTGTTTGACGATGTCCAAAAGGATCCCATGGCCGCCCTCACCAAGGGCTTTGGCTGGTTCGCCTCTACCGTGACAAAGACGGCCAAGACGGTCAACGATGGGTACATCCAGCCCACTGCCAAGAGCGTACGTCTTCATCTCGCCGTTTCTCCAACCTTCCGCACCCTCGTATCTTGCAGAGTCCTTGAATCTAACTCGGTTTGCAGATTGCCGATGGCGAGTTTGCCAAGCAGGCCCAGTTGACGGCCGCACAGCTTGCCAAACAGGCTCAACTTGCCGGCAAAAACGCCCAGGAGGGCTTCACCAGATTTGTCGAGGGCCCCGACTCCACCAGGAGAAACGCGCCCCTAGATGCCAGTCGCAAAGACTTTTGGGATGACTTCTCCAACCTGGCGGAGCAGCAGAAGCCCAACAATGCCATTGGTACGAGTGCCATAGGCATGGGCAAGAAGACGACACCCGCAGCCCCGGCCCCGAAGCCCAAGGCAGGCGACGAGTGGGATGACTGGTAAACAGTTGGGATGGTTTCACATGTTTGCTTGGCGTTGGAGTACTATGGCCTGAAGAGATACACTTTGACGAAATATGAGCGTTTGGAATACCTAACTTGACAAGACTACTTAATGGCCGTTATTGAAGACGTGGGCCCATATACTACCACCGCTATGACGAGTGCCCTCGGCGCAAGATGAAGACGTTGGACGAGCCTGGGAGGAATATGCCATGACTTATGATGGCGGCAAGATGAGCCTCTAATTTAAGATATAATTTATGGATCAGCATTCGATATCTTCTCCAAGCATAGGTAGCTTTTATCTGTTAGAACCCCCTTATTGCATGCTTTCAACTGCTTCTCGGTACTTTGGTAGGCTGATAGCCTGCAGCAAAGCGATGCCGGCATCGTGTCACGTGAGACAGTATCCGAGGTTGCTCGGGAGCCGGCCCTAGCCGGCAGCTGCACGTTCGGGTCGGTTTCTTGGGCCGGCTATTTCATACCTATGTGACATCGGGAACGTCCCTCCTCCTGGCCGCATCCAAACCATCAACCCCATCCAGCTCAGCACAATGTCGGCCCTGCGGATTCTCGTCCCTGTGAAGCGAGTGATTGACTATGCGGTAAGCTGCTTCTTGTAATTACCACCGTTCGTCTCGGCGAAGGACGCAGGGCCAAACTGACCGAAAATGCTTCGCGTTACAGGTCAAGCCGCGAGTCAACAAGGCGCAGACCGGCGTGGAGACGGCCGGCGTCAAGCATTCGATGAACCCGTTCGACGACCTCTCGGTGGAGGAATCCGTGCGGATCCGCGAGAAGAAGCGCGCGCCCGGCGGCGTGGAGGACATTGTGGCCTTGTCGGCCGGCCCGCCCAAGGCGCAGGAGATTCTGCGGACGGCGCTGGCCATGGGCGCGGACCGGGGCGTCCACGTGGAGCTCAAGGAGGGCGAGGAGCTGGAGCCGCTGACGGTGGCCAAGCTGCTCAAGAAGTCGGTGGAGGAGCAGAAGAGCAACCTGGTGATCCTGGGCAAGCAGAGCATCGACGACGACGCGGGGCAGACGGGCCAGATGCTGGCGGGCCTGCTGGGGTGGCCGCAGGCGACGCAGGCGAGCAAGATTGAGTTTGGGGCCGACGACGCGGTGACGGTGACCAAGGAGGTGGACGGCGGCGTGGAGACGGTGCGGGCGAAGCTGCCGATGGTGATTACGACGGATCTGCGGCTCAACACGCCGCGGTATGCGACGCTGCCGAATATCATGAAGGCGAAGAAGAAGAAGCTGGACAAGAAGACGCTGGAGGACTTTGGGCTTACGAATGAGAAGAGATTGAAGGTGTTGAAGGTTACGGGTGAGTTTTCTTTTTTCTTCTACTGCTTTTGATGTTGTCATCTGGGACAATGGCTAATGGTGTTTGTTTGACAGAGCCACCGCAGAGGCAGGGTGGTGGCAAGGTTGAGGATGTGGATGGGTTGATTGGCAAGTTGAAGGAGTTGGGCGCTCTGTAAGGGGATGTACGAGGAGTTGTTTTAACTGAATGTTCAACGACATATGTCCGATAAACTACAGGAGGGCGTTTATTCGACGACTTTCAACATGGAATTCTACTGGATATAGGAGGCTTTGAATTGTCTGAATCGACCACTTATAGACGTGTCTGCAGATGACAGCATAGTCAAATTCGGTTGATGCTGTTTAATGATCCAACCTGCCCCGCCATCTGTCTTGCAGGCTGTAGGTACCTTATGATGTGGCGTAATCCAACTTTCGTCTCTACAACTTTATCGGGATCTGCTCTGAATACTATACCTGTCGATGGCCATGAAATCTACGCTCTCCTATCATCTGTCTATATCAAAATCACACTCGTCTGCATGTCCCGTTTCCTCACCCTTTCAATGACTGCATTCAATGACAAAACAGGGCACACGAGCCACTACGATATCGGCGCCCCAGAGCTGGCCCAAACAGGACAAGCCCCTCCTGGACCACGTCAAAGTCGTCAAATCGACCAATCACCTGCCGCCAATTAATCGTTGGCCGGCTTCTCTATGAGGCACAAACGGGAGGAAAAAAAAAGTCGATTGCGCTAAACCTTTATCTGACTCCTCCAGCTGCACCCTATTTTCCTTTCCACTTCTCGCTCTTCTTCCTCTCTTCTTCTTCCTCCTCCTCACCATCCCGTCAGAAAGAGTCACCACAGTCCTCGCACCTCGTGCAAAGCCGCATTTACGCCTCACATCTCCAACATTGCCAGAGTGCCTCGAGCCTCGATCTAACATCTTCGACCTGCCGTTTCTCAATCCGCCCTTATGAACGGGCGCCCGTCGGAGTTCACTTCTCAGGTATGATGAACTTTTCTGCTGCTTCTTTTCCTCTTTCGTGCTCCAACGTCGATGCCCACGTTCTCCCCACGTGCCCCTCGACACAGAAGTCCCTCCTCCCCACAATTGGGCAGATGTTGGATCAAGCCCTCGTCTGTTGATGGAAAATTGGGAATTGCATCAATTGGTTCAAAATGCTAATATTCTTGTGACTACAGGACTATCTTTCTGGTTGGTGCCACCATGACTCACCTTCCCCCTCATGAAGCAAACTAACACAAGCATCACCATAGACCACCTGTGGAGGGCTTTGTCAGCTTAAAACAGCATCACACGACGACTGTCTGCTATAAACCTCTGAATCTTACTCGACAACATACCTTATCTCGAACCAACCGCTGCCATGTTCTCCAAGCTGGCAGCCAATTTCGCTCAGCGAGCGACCGGCTCTGCTGCCGGCTCCGCCCGCCGGGTGGCCTTCCAGGTCCGGTTCTCGTCCGGCCAGGCTGTTGCCAACGGCAGCAAGGGCAGGAAGATGCCTTTCCAGAAGCCCTTGAACACCCAGCCTGTTGCGTCTACGCCGGCCACGTTTACCATTCGGGTAAGATGCGCCATATATACCCATGGAAGCATTGTGTCTCAGACAGGAGCTGACATGAACCACAGGATGGCCCCGTCTTCCGCGGCAAGGCCTTTGGCGCCAATGCTAACATCTCTGGCGAAGCCGTCTTCACCACGTCTCTGGTCGGCTATCCCGAGTCCATGACGGACCCCTCGTACCGAGGCCAGATCCTCGTCTTCACCCAGCCCCTGATTGGCAACTACGGCGTTCCCTCCAACGAGCGCGACGAGTACAACCTCCTCAAGTACTTTGAGTCTCCCCACATCCAGTGTGCCGGCGTGGTCGTCTCCGATGTCGCCCTCAACTACAGCCACTGGACTGCTGTCGAGAGCCTGAGCGAGTGGTGTGCTCGTGAGGGTGTGCCCGCCATCTCCGGCGTCGACACTCGAGCCATCGTCACCCACCTCCGAGAGCAGGGTTCTTCCCTCGCTAGGATCTCCATTGGCGACGAGTACGATGCCGATGAGGACGAGAGCTTCGTCGACCCCGGCCAGATCAACCTGGTCAAGCGTGTCAGCACCAAGGCTCCCTTTGTGGTCGAGTCGCCCGGTGCCGACCTCCACGTCGCCCTCATCGACTGCGGTGTCAAGGAGAACATCCTCCGCAGCCTGGTCAGCCGCGGCGCCTCGCTGACCGTCTTCCCCTACAACTACCCGATCCACAAGGTGGCCCAGCACTTTGACGGAGTCTTCATCTCCAACGGCCCGGGTGACCCGATCCACTGCCAGGAGACTGTCTACAACCTGGCCCGCCTGATGGAGACGTCGTCGGTGCCCATCATGGGCATCTGCCTGGGCCACCAGCTGCTGGCCATGGCTGTCGGCGCCAAGACGATCAAGATGAAGTACGGCAACCGAGCCCACAACATCCCCGCCCTGGACTTGACCACCGGCCAGTGCCACATCACGAGCCAGAACCACGGCTACGCCGTCGACTCGAGCACCCTGCCCCCTGACTTCAAGGAGTACTTTGTCAACCTCAACGACGGCAGCAACGAGGGCATGATGCACCGCACCCGCCCCATTTTCTCGACCCAGTTCCACCCGGAGGCCAAGGGCGGCCCCATGGACAGCTCGTACCTCTTTGAGAAGTACCTCGAGAATGTCCGAGCCGCCAAGAGCGCGCAGCGCGTGTACAAGGACAACCGGCCCAGCCAGTACATTCTCGATGTCCTGAGCAGGGAGCGTGTTGGCGTCGAGCCTATGCCTCTTGTCGGTGCCGCTTAAGTGTTAAGGAAGTCGATGGGTTTCATAAGGGTTAACAGATTGATCATTGGCGTTTTAAGGTCCCAAGGGATCGTGGTTCGCGTATTGCTTTGATACTAGCACCTCGAAAAGAAATTAGTATATCAAATTGGAATTTTCTCAATGCAAACATTAGACATCTTTTACGCTATAGTCACGATCTACTGTCTCTCATACTTATCCATCGATGTGAATAATCACTACGTTGATTGTCAGGGCTGTTTGCGCATCAGGGAACACATGCAGTGGTCTCTCTTGTATAAAGTCGCAGTATGAGGTATTCTCCACGTCACTGGACAGAAATTGCTTATGAGCTCGACTTTGAAGTGCCTTGTGTAAAAATGGGGAGAAAAAGTTCACTGCCTTGGCCAAAATAGACGGCTTCTGTCTTGTCATCAGCGACATGGTCTTAGAAGGTGGATTGGCTTGGGTGTGGTAAGACGAGAGACGACGTCAGTGTTTGGAGTCAAGTCCGTATCTGCAATACAAAGGCATTCTTTGCCAACGGTAGTGGGTGATAAAGACATTAGACAGTTCAAGTGATGCTCTGCTGCTGCTGCTGCTGCTGCTGCTATAACTGGATAGGATATTGTACTCGCTGCTACTATTTGCTACTATCCTCTCATGTCAGAAAAGGCAGATTCAAAGATGTCTTCGAATGAAGTAGCTAAAAAACACGCCATATAGCATGTTGACTCTGTATGTATAAACCTGGGATGCTGGATAAGGTAGCTACTCCCATTTTTAAGGCATTTCACCTGTGTACTATTTACTCATTCCAGCTATAAATGGGCACCTTTGCAGTGTCATTTCACCTAGAGGAACTCGTTAAGATATCTATGATATTGACTTCTCACAGCTCAGCCCTGTCAGAAGCTGGAATAAAAAGTCCCAAGTTGCACTCTAGACTGTATCCACTTCCTCATTTGCGCTTCGAGTCCTTGATGAACACTTTAAGAGAACTTCGAGATGTCCCCAAGCCAAGCCTCATGGAACACTCTGATTAGTGTAGCTGTGATCTCTTAGGCAAGTTGACATTCTTTCTTCACTTTGCCATAATGCACTATAAACAGTATTAGAAGCTGCATGGTATCTTAGCATTTCTGAATTAGACAAGAGTAAGAGCTACAATCAGCATATTCCGTGAGGACAGTCAAATCGGGGAATATTACATTGTAAAGAGTAGAATCCACAGCCCTCCACACCCCGCTTTGAATTGAGTTCTTGCCAAGACGGCGTGTACATAAGGTAGGTAAGATACTGTGGAGGGCGACTCTAGCGCTGGCATTTCGTCAATCCAGACCAAGCTCGTCCAAGATTGACACTTCACTCAGATACGACGAGATATTTATTCCTTGGGTACATCAAGTCACACTGACCAAGTCCAATCATATCTCGACAAGTACAGTGTGAACCCATCGCTATATGTAGGTAGTTACGGACGCTTCCCCAGATCAACAATGTCCATTCAGCATCCCCACGGCATCGACAGAAGATGAAATGAATCGATTCAGCCCCCGGACCAACACCGCAAGGGCATCTTGGGAATCATGCAGTAGCTCGCGTAATTCCTCGTATGTGCATACATTCCCTGTCGTCGATGAAGGCCTGTCTGGGGCATAATAGCAACTGCTCTGCCCCGCCATCAGGATTCGGATCAAGTCCTTGTTTGCATTTTGCAAGGTTCCCCGCCTTTTGATACCGGCTGGCTAAATCACATCGAGGAGAAAAGTGTGGGGTTGGCAAGTTTATGCTCCGTAGCATCAAGGTTAGGATCCAAACCGTGTCCCCGCTTGGTGACGTCTCAATGCTGGCTTCATGTCACAGATGGGCTTGCAAAGTAGGTACAGCACCAAGGGAGTTGGGAATTTGAGCAAAGTTGTTCAAGATTCATTCCATTCATATCATAATACTACAGCTGGTTCTTCACGAACACGGCGGATTCGCAATCCGTAAATATTTACTACACAGCCAGGCTTCCGCTGGCGATTGATTGCACGGCGTCCCGCTTACACGTCGATGCCGTCCACGACGACGCCCTTGGTCCAGTTCCACTGCAGGAGACGGGCCACCTCCTCGGCACACTTCTCATCCACCAGGGCGCTGACGAGATACAGAGATGCATCCACGCCAGCGCTCTGACCCCCCGCGGTGATCACCCGGAGACCACCGAGGCGCATCGCCACGCGTCGGACAATTGACTCGCGACGTGTGCGGGATTCCTTGAAGGAAATGCTTCCCTTGCTGTTGCAAACCACAATTAGTACGAAAACAGAAGTGTAAAGTAAAGTGCGTAATGTAGCTTACCGGCCGTGGGGCTTCCCAGCATCCGACTTGCGGCGTGTGTATGGGCTGGCATCCTCGTCAAGTTCAAAGCGGAGGTTGTTGACGACATATCGGGCATCGTCCATGACGTCGGTACGATCAGTCCCGAGTCTGGTGCAGGCATCGCTGCACAGGTTCTCAAATCGGGTGATGTGGTCGGGGTGGGTGGTGGCAGCAAGGCCGCAGAGGATGCCCTCGTGCGCAAGCAGGTGGGCGCCAGTGCAGACCGACAGCATGGTTCGTTCTCTGGCCGGGTCCCTCTTCTGAAGGTCGGAGAAGGCGGTGATGATGCCAAGCGGCTCAAGTTCCTTCTTGATAACCTCGTCGGTGTTTCCGCCGAGAATGATGAGAACGTCGAACTCATTGACGCGCTCGTGAGCCTCTTTGTACGTGATTTGGGACTGCACGATGGCGCCCTGGGAGGAGAGGACCTGCGGCTCAGCGCCCGCGAGGGTCACTTCGAATGCCTTGGAGGCTATTCAGATGCGGGGAACAACTTGGTTAGCAATTGAACCCAGCACAGAAGGGACTGCCACCGCGGTCTGCTTCACAATGTCCGAGTACATACAGTCATCAGAGAAGTCGTGCTGCGCTGCGTTAAAGACAGCCAATGGACCGGCAAAGTCAAGCATGTCGAATTTGGGGTGCAGGGCAATGAGGACGTTGATGGGCTCATCAGAGATGGCCGAAGTCTTACCCTCAGCCATTGTGGAATGCGGGGGATGTGTGAAGCGGGAGAAGAGACGGAAGAAGGGTGATTCAGATGGAATTGACGGCTTGAGGGATGCAAGCCGCAAGGGTATGATGAAGCTTGGGGTGGTGGGGAGAAGTAGAAGACGTGTGATGCTGTCAATTGGAAGGATTTGGGGTATAATGATGGAAGAAGAGAGAAGAAAAGGAGGAAGAAGGAGGACGAGAGGACGAGATGAAATACCTGTGAGCTTTAGGCGAGGAGGGGTTCAGGGCTCTAGAGGGGAGAGGGGATCACGCGCGACAAGGACAATTGGTCGAGACGGCCGGTACCTCGTCGCCCAATGCATCATCAGCGCATCTGGGCGTACTCCTCGTCGTGCTCTGCTCGTACCGTCGCCGACGGTTGATGCTGATCCGATTCGGCGTGGCTCGATACATCCGCACCGTACCACCACTGCGGAGCCCATCGAGCCACCAACAGGCTACCGCCAGCACTGATCGTGCACTGATGGCCCAGGGTTTGCAGCGCTAGAGCTGCTGTGGCTCCAGCGGGCTCCAGCGGGCTCCAGCAGGCCCATTGCGGGGTAAATAGCACCAGAGCCGGCAGAGGGCAGAGCGCGGCAGGGCAGGGTAACGACAGCCCGGCAGTACCGAGAACCTGCAGTGCCACCGAGAGCGGGGTGTCTCGCAAGGTTCTCTGGACTTTTCCTGCTCGTCAGCGGGCTACGCCGCATCCGGCACTAGCGCGGTCGTCGTGCTTGTCCGGCCTTTGCAAATCCGTCGTGCAAGCTCAACATCCTCCCAAAAGCTTGATCCCTAGCCGGGCTAAACCTCCAGCAAATCCAGCCGCGCAACACTCGGAGCTCCCAACGGCGACGCCCCTGACTTCGACCGCCCGGCAGCTCACAGCGCTTCTCTTTGCTCAGCTTCAGCTTCAGCTAGAACTCGACTCCTCTGCCGGAAGCGTTCCTCAAACCCTAGCGGCGGCCACGCTGGCCTCACCCGCGGCCTGGGCGCACATCCCGCCGTGATGGCTTCTACAATGTGAGTGCGACCGCCTATCAACGGGTCCCGCGAGGCACCTCAAGCTGCTCTATGGACGGATAAAACTGACGCGAAACTTCCCCCCACCCGCGGCAGATCCCTCAAGGAGCTGTCCAAGGCCATCAAGGATTTCATCGTCGACCCAGCCGTGCCCCTTCCCGACGATCTCGTCGACACGATAGCTGCCTACCTGCGCAAGCGCGAAAAGTATGACGACGCCGCGTCCGATCGCCTGCAGGAGGAGCTGCTGCTCATCTTTGATAAGAATGTCCGGGGCAACCCTGCCGCGGCGGGCGCCTGGCTGGGCATCCTGCGCCGGCTCCTGACTGTGCTGCGCACCCCCGAGAGGATTCTCGTCTGGCTGGAGGCGTGCAAGGGCATTCTCGACAAGACGGGCTTCGACAAGAACGTTGTCGCCGAGGCCATGGAGTTTCTCAACGAGGTTGTCGCCATTTCCGACGAGTACCACGACGACGCCGGCGACGACTCCGCGGTGAACCCCATCATCGACCGACTGTTTGAGATATGGATGGAGGAGTTTCAGCCCGCGCGCTTCGAGGGCTACCAGCCGTCAGAGCATAGCGAAAAGATGCTTGGCGATGCCTTGGGGAACTTTGGAAAGAAGCGACCAAAGGTGTGTGCGATCTATTGAGGAGGGGAGTTCTTCACTCTCTCCACCATCATCATCCTTCTCTCCCTTGACTAACGGAAGTAGGAATTCTTCTTTTCGTTGGACGGCTACCTTACCAAGAAGAAATATCGGAAAGCAAGCCTAAACTTCATCTGCTCCTTTATCCAGTCGCAGCCGCCTCACCTACACCAAGTGGCGCAGACACCTCTCTTCACCGATCTCTTGACGTGCCTCCAGCAGGACACTTCGACCACCGTCGTGTCGGCTGCGCTGACCGCTCTCATCATGCTTCTGCCCCATATGCCCAGCTCTCTCGTGCCGCATCTGCCTACTTTGTTCAATATCTATGCCAGGCTGCTCTTTTGGGAAAAGGAGAGGTCGGGCACCTTGGAGTCGCCCTTTCACGACTCCGAGCAAGCCAGCCGCTGGGAGGTGTATGCATTCGAGCCAGAGACGGAAGATACCAACATACCGCACCTGTCGCATTACTACACGATCCTCTACGGCCTCTACCCCATCAACTTCATGGACTACATCCGCAAACCGCAGAGGTATATGCGGCACGCCAACGTGTCCAACGCGGACGAGATCGAGGTGCAGCCGACGGAGATTCGGCATCAGTCGGAACAGTTCCGGAGAAGCCATGTGCTCCATCCCAACTTCTATACGCTCACCATCGAGACGGAAAAGACAGACGTGGGGCGATGGATCAAGAGCGAGGCTGCCGAAGTCGTGGCTGAATGCATGGCGCTGTGCATCTCCCCAGACTCTCAGATGTTTGGCGACCACGACCTGCTGCACCTGACGCAATCTTCGGCCCAGGCTCTCAATGACGATCTCAGCCAATTGAGATCAGACCCAGGCTTGCTGAGCAGCTCGGTGACCAAGGTCAACTCGTGGAGAAACACTCACCTGTCGATGACAGAGTCCATCGCCAGCGACCATACGCCCCAGCGCCGGGGCTCGCAATCCAGCCATCACTCGGCAAGGGACTCGGGCGAAGCGACCCGCGCCAGGGACTTTGGCGTAGACAGCCCTTCGGGCACGCAATTACTCCAATCGGCCTCTCATACCCAGCTTCAGGATCTCATCAGGTCAAACAAGGCGATCAAGAGCAGTCTTCACCAGTCCCTCGCAAACGACAGTGTGCCATCCCTCGCTCTGAGCCATCAAGAGTCTGTTGCGGACAGGCCGTTGACTATGATGACGCTGCCGCCGCAAGCTCAGACGCCCGTATCGGCCGATAATGGGAACAATGCCCAGATTGCTCACCTGCAACGCCAGCTTCTCCTGCTGCAGAACGACCTCAGCTTTGAGAGATACCTCAAGCAACAACACATGGCCCACATTGGCGAGCTGAGGCGACGACAGATGGCGGAGGCGGCCACGGAGGCGGAAATGCAGAATCTCATCATGATGAACCGGAACCTCAAAAGCCGCTACGAAGAGGCCAAGATGGCCGAGATGCAAGTCCGCAAGGAGTCGGAAAAGAGCCGGGCCATGGCAAAGAAGTGGGAAGCGGATCTGGCCAACAAGCTAAAGAACCTGCGCGAGGAGTCGAAGAAGATGCAGACGGAGATTGACTCGTTGCGCAAGGAGCTCGAAGAGAGTCTGCGAGAATGTGAAAAGCTTCGAAAGCTCGTCTGCGACGCCGAGGTGAAGGAGCTGAATGCAAGGCAAAACATGCAGTCGATTGAGATACACGGCGCAGAGATTGACAGACTCAAGGCAGAGGTGGAGCGGCTGTCGCTGTCGGAGCGGGACTACCAGGCGAGGGAGGTCGAAAGAATGGCCGCAGTCAACGCGGCCGAAGACGCCCAGAACCAGGTGGAAACGCTCAGGCTGCAGCTGGCGGCCTCTGAGCTGGAGGTGCAGCGAACCAAGAAGCTCTTCCAGTCGCAGGTGGCAGCACTCCAGGCACAGCTCTCCGAGGCTCGAGAGGAGCGCAACAGGCCGGCGACGGCGAGCGTCGCAGTTGAGAATGCTCTTGCGGCGAGCCGGGCCAAGCAGGCGGAAATGCAGAAGCAATACAGCTTGCTGACGCGCAAGTACACGGTGCTGCAGTCGTCGCTCTTGGACATGCAGCTGGAGGCGTCGGCGGCGACGGAGAAGTCGAGCATCGCGGACGGCGAGGAGGACGGCATGTCGTCGTCGACGGGGCCCATGTCGATGAAGTCGAGGCCGCTTCGGCTCTTGTCGACGGCGGAGGCAGGCGAGGGCTCCGGGTACAACGCCACGTCTTCGCCTGGGTCGAACCCCGGGACTCCTACGTCGTCTGTGCTGCAGCCGCTGCAGCCGACCAGCTCCGCGGGGACGGCCGGGACGGACGGCCAGGGGTCGTCGCTGAATCTGTCGATGAGCCCGGAAAGGAGCTATTTTAGTGGTAAGTCGACATTGTTGCCCTTGTGGTTTTGCTTCCGCGGGGAAATGGGACGAATGTACTAATTCCGCATAACAGGCGGGCTTCAGAGCATGATTCGCAGAGACAGCAAAGACAAGAAGGACGATTCTGGCAAGCCCAAGAAGGAGAAGAAGTCTTTGGGGCTGAGGGGTATAAGGGGGTTTGTCGGCAGCAGCTAGGTACGCCACCCTATTTGCTACAAGTAGTGGATGTTGATTTTCTTGGGAAAAGCTATTTTTTGCGGGTAATTATATGATAGAACCAGGATGGAGTATAATGGGGAGTTGATGCATGACTAGATTGGGCAATTTGCTATTATGATGAGACACGAATGTTGATTGTTTGATCAGTTTAATAGGAGACAGCATCCCGGTATCAAGTGCTCTAGTGAGGATATAATTAAATGTCATTTCTCTGATGTCTTATATAGTGCTACAAACAACTTACTTTTCCTCATTTTCTTCGTCGACTTAATGGTCATTCAGACATGCCAGCCCCCAAGTAGAAAATAGTTGCAGACTGGCTATGAAACTGTTCACCGGGCTTTGTCATCATGACATGCAGTAATTGGAAATCCCCCCCAGCAGAGAGAGAAGAGGCTAACCATGCAGGTACATACCTAAACTTGGTGGACGGCTTACGCAACCCATGGATGTTGTTGTGTGGTCCCTGAGCCGGTTTGGCTCTCTTTGCTTGCGTTAGCGGGGTTGAGCCACAACGTGGGAATCCGAGGCGCCGGGAAAAGCATGAGGCATCGTTCAGCAGCAGGTAAAGTAACTATCTTGAATGATTGGGACGCTCGAGATAGAGGGAAGAAAAACGGTAGCTTGCAGGGCAAGGTACTTTCTGCTGAAGAGAGGGTTGGACTTGTGCTTGGTATGGAGGCGGTGTATTCTTCTTCTATCCTGATATGTATGTGCGTGGGGCGGGTTTCGGAATACGATGTTGGATTTGTTGTCCTTTTGTGTGAACACGAGGTCACGGGGCTGCTTTTGCATTGCATGGGCCTGGGTGCCTTTGGATAACTGTTTACGTACGAAATGTGTGCTTGAGCCTGTTGAGATGGACACGATGACTTTGTGTCCGATGGGGAGGACCTGGGAGTTCTAGAATATCGGTTTGATGACTTGAGATCGAACGCCGCCGAAACACAAGAGACCTAACTCTACCTACCTAATGTGAGAGTGTGGTAAGGAAAAGGCACTTCCGCCTGTCAATGATTTAGCGCCGACGAACGTACGTACATACAACAGAACCAGTGTGTGTGTGTGTGTGTGTGTGTGTGTGTGATGCTGGTGCAGCCGCTGTGGCTTGCTGCTTGTCTTGCCTGCGCCTCGGCGCTTGAATACAAGATTCAGAAGAGGTCACACAGGGTTGTCTTTGTTTCTTTGTTATTTTCACGTTGAATGAATGAATGATATGGTGATGTACTCGTACCCAAGCACAGTGCAAGGCAACAGTAGCTGTGCAGTATCATGGGCATTGCGCGTTCGTTGTGTGTGTCCGTTTGTTTTACCAGTGATGATCATGATGCGATGGCCTGGGCAATGACGTCGATATTCCCTCCTCTAGCTCGCGTGGTTTGAGCTCACGCACAGCAAGAAGAGACGGAATAAAACAAAAATAGCAGCGCATCGGAAAACTGGATCGGGGGACCAATCGAGAGGCATTTTCTCTTCTCTGTCTTTCGATAGGTTCGATGGAGGGCCTTTTCTTCCTTCTTCTACGGGGGGGGGCCTTTTCTCGATCCACCGGGCTGGATGGGTGGTCCGTTTTACCGGGGAAGGGTGGATCGGTGACAGGCCGTCTGGGCCGAGAAACGGATCTCACTTGATCGTAGATTATGAGAAGGAAATGGACTTGTGTTTCTTGTGTGTCTGTTGTGGAAAGGGTTCATTCTGTGAAGTCCCCTGTGGCTTGATTTAGAAGACCAAACTAAGACAATCCGTAGCACCGCATGGAATAAACATTCATGGAGACTATGCAGAAAAAAAGAGAAAAAGTTGAGCGGTGGCGTGGCGTGGCGTGGATGGATGGTGATGGCGTGTGGGTTGTGTGTGTGTGTGGATGTGGGTGTGGGTGTGGGTGCCATCTCGAGTTGTGTGCCTTGCTTTTTTCGGCATCTCGGCCAATGTCAACCCCCAAGAAGCTCGTATCCCGATTGCATGCTGCACGTTCTCCGCTCCGGGGCATGGCTGACGTCTGTCTTGTCTGGCTGGCTGGTTGTCTGAGGGTCTGGCTGGCTGGCTGGCTGTGGCTTGCCTCTTCAGACGAGTTTTTATAAGCCCCGTCCTCTCCCTCCTCTGCGGTCGATATCTTCCTCATCCCCATCGCTTGTTCTTGGTCCTTGTGCCTGGTTGGCTGCTGACCTCGTCCCTTCGCTTGACCCGTGATACATCGTATCATACACACGAAATACACCCAAGAAACCACTCGTTTCTTTCTTGGCTACATCTCATTCGCTTCTAAGTCCTTACAACGACACCCGGCCATCACATACAGAGGACTTCAAAGATGCCCTCCTCATCCACCCTCCTCGCCCTGGCCACGGCCCTCTCGGCCGTCAACGCCGCCTACACGGGCTTCAACTACGGCTCGACCTTTACAAACGGCCAGCCCAAGGCCCAGACCGACTTCGAGGCCGAGTTCAGGACGGCCGCCGGCCTCGACGGCACCGACGGCGCCTTCACCTCGGCCCGCCTCTACACCATGATCCAGGCCGGCACCGCAAACGCCCCCATCTCCGCCATCCCCGCCGCCCTCAGCACCAAGACGAGCCTGCTCCTCGGCCTGTGGGCGTCCGGCGGCGACGCCGCCTTCGCCAACGAGATGGCCGCCCTCAAGAGCACAATCAGCCAGTACTGCGGCCAGAACCTGGGCGACCTCGTCGCGGGCATCTCCGTCGGCAGCGAGGACCTCTACCGCATCACGCCCACGGGCATCGCCTCGCACGCCGGCGACGGCGCCCAGCCGGGGACTCTGGTCAACTACATCGGCCAGGTCCGCGACGCCATCAAGGGCTCGTGCCTGGCGGACGTGCCCGTCGGCCACGTCGACACCTGGAACGCCTGGGTGCTCGACTCCAACAAGCCCGTCGTCGACGCCGTCGACTGGCTCGGCATGGACACGTACCCCTACTACGAGAACACCAACGAAAACTCCATCGCCAACGCCAAGTCGCTCTACGAGGCCGCCCTCACCAAGATCCAGAACGCAGGGCCCGGCAAGCCCGTCTGGGTCACCGAGACCGGCTGGCCCGTCAACGGGCCCAAGTCCGGCGCCGCGGTGGCCTCGACGGCCAACGCCCGCGAGTACTGGCTGCAGGTCGGCTGCCCCAACTTTGGCAAGGTCAATGTCTGGTGGTACACGCTGCAGGATGCCGCGCCGGATGCGCCCAACCCCAGCTTTGGCGTTATTGGGAGCCAGCTGACGGAGAAGCCGCTGTATGACCTGTCTTGCAAGGACGTGGATACCAAGCCGCAGCAGCCTGCGACGACGACGACGACGACTTCTGGCGCAGTTACTGAGACTACTACCTCTGCTGTTGCCTCGTCTACTGAGGAGGCTTCGACCACGACCGAGGCTGTTGCTTCTACCTCCACTGTCTCAGAGGTCCAGACCACCACCGTCGAGTCTCAGACCACTGCTGTCGCGACTGTGACCACCGGCTCTGAGCAGTCCACGATTTCCGAGGTCCAGACCACCGTCCAGACCACCAGCTTCCCCGCCATCACTGCTCCCACTTCTGTCATCGTCGTTGTCCCCACGACCTTGTCTTCTGCCCCCTTCCCCAGTTCTAACAGCACTGCGATCGGCGGCGGCTCCCCCTCTGCTTCTGCTCCTGGATCCAGCCCCAGCTCGCCTTCCACGACGAACGTTCCTGGAAGCAGCGGTAGCAAGCTGAGCTCTTTTGGAGCGGCGGCTGCTGCTATTGCTGTGGCTGCCATTGCTCTGTAAGACGGACGAGGTGCAGGGAGTGTCACGGCTCGAGGGGAGTTTTTGTCTCGTATATATGAAGGCTTTTTGTTATGAAGACCGGAGCTAAAAGAGTGGTACTCTTGGGATATAAGGAGGTATATAATACCGCTCAGGGGAAGATGACCCCTTTAATGAATATGACGGGATTCTCTACACAACTACTTACAGACACTTTGGTAGATTGGATGATTACTACTTTTATGCCTTGTACGTCTTGTAATGGATAATGGACGACATAATGAAAGGCATTGGCATTTTACATAGATGAATATAATGGACACACTCCTTATATTGAAACATCTAAATATATATGATTAAAAGAAGTTCACCATCACTACTAAGCGACAATCCAGCTGTATCGTCCATCTACCCTGCCGTGCCTATACTATCAATCAGCTCGGCATGAAGCTTACTTGACCTCTCTTCGCTAGGTATCAAAATATAGAGTTGCTCGTCTTGAGAACTTGAAGTCGACTCACTCGATAGTAGATAATGGAAGCCTCTGTCGGCTTATAGATTGCAAAAAGCCACATGCCCTTTCAATCGCGAACGGTAAAGTGAATGTCAATGCCGCTGCAGTGCTTGAACCATTTCTCAACTTGCCTAGAGAAGGCTTCCCCCTCACCGTCTCCTATCCATAAGATACCCAGACATGTGCTCAGAGGCTGTTGTGACTCGGAGGCCATACCTCAACTGACAGTCACTCGCGTACCTGACCTGATAGATGGTCCACTTTTAATTGATAGCGAGCGACCGTCAGTTGAGGTATGACCTCTAATGAACACTGTGAATCCTTGTTCACCTGACATGGGGTTCAAGCGCGTTCATTGGCTGAATTTGAACAGCGATTCACCGTTGAACGAGGTGTCAGCTCAGCTCAGCTTCCACCATTTATTGCTAATGCATTCCCTTTCTTCTCGCTTTTATGACACGATGTGTCTCGTCCATTAACCCGTCATGCGGTGGAAAGAAAGCTCGTCACACACCCTGCTGGATATTATGAGCACCTCAGATCGATGTTGTAAGCATTTGACCATAACGACTCCCTTAAAATGAGTCATCCTATTTGAACCGTAACATATCTCTATTTGAACCGTAGTGGTCTGTGCATAGGGTAAAATTCCTGCGCACACACCGTCAAGTCCATTACTGCACACCCGCTTACAGTGTGAGCTAATGGCAGGCTTGTCTTCACATAACAACACCACACAGGGTCACTGATTCATCGTTTTCAACTATCGCAGCCGGCCTCAGGGCCGACTTCAGGGCCGACTTCAGGGCCGACTTCAGGGCCGACCTCATCGCAGCCGACCTCATCGCAGCCGACCTCATCGCAGCCGACCTCATCGCAGCCGACCACCTTATTACAGCGCGAGATTGACGGCAGCGCTGACTATCGCCACAGGACTAAGGAGGCGGCTGCAGCAGCAGTAGAGGCAGCAGTAGAGGCAGCAGTAGAGGCAGCAGTAGAGGCAGCAGTAGAGGCAGCAGTAGAGGCAGCAGTAGAGGCAGCAGTAGAGGCAGCAGTAGAGGCAGCAGTAGAGGCAGCAGTAGAGGCAGCAGTAGAGGCAGCAGTAGAGGCAGCAGTAGAGGCAGCAGTAGCAAATATCTTAGCGATACTTATGTATGCCCTCTACCTTATAATATCTCCTTGACGGTAATGACTTCCAGTGTGCAACACTGTATTCTGGTGCTTAGGTGTGGGATATTCTACCTAGGGGGTTGGTCTAGCTGGTGGCACAGACCACTACGGTTCAAATAGGAATCTGTTACGGTTCAAATAGGACGACTCCTTAAAATTATCAGAAATAGGAGAACAAGATCTGCTTTACACATGTAGAGTGCTCTATGCATTTGATTTTTTCCCCTGCTATCCTTGCAGTTAAAGGGCTCTATTGATATCGCAGTGATAGAGGGATGTGTGACGTTTTTTCTTTCCATAGGTTGCCCGTGAACCAACTTCGGGATATAGTATAGGCCACTCAGGGGCAAGGCCGAGGCCTAGCGTGACAGCTAAACTAACAGCATGCAGGTGCCCAGATACCCCGCCAGCAATGCAACATGATAGCTCAAGCAGAGAAATTGGCCATAGAGTCAACCACAAGGAACACTTGTAGGATATAAAAAAGAGCAAAGAAGAGAAAAAAAAAGGAAAAACATACAACAGCCGGTGTTCGCCAGTGGTCACCCACCTGACTACTAATCTGCCGGTTAGTGGCTTGTCTATGGGGGAGCAGACGGGACCCCGAATTCTCCACTACCTATGGTCGTATGTACAAGCTCAGTAGGCGAAAGTGGTCTATGTCCTGACTCTTTGGAGGTGAGGATTGGTAGCATCTCACTAAGCTTAGACTTGATCTTCTTGGCTTGCTATACTATGACATATATATAGGTAGAGGTCTATGTCATACACAGAGATCTAGATATAAGATGCTATTAGACCGCCCTTTGATATATGATAATCTATATCTTACCTATATACATGTTCAGGGTTAAGACAACACCAGATGACTTCGGGCCCAAGGGCAATATACAGACTAACACTTGGTGACGCCTTATACCCCTCTATCTGTTCTGTTCACAAGCAAGCTGCGAGCTTTGGAAGGTCAATATGTTCTCTAGAATCCCAAGTCTGGCGCCCACGCTATAGCCGCATCTCACGACGCTTTCTCCTTGGAGCAGATACACGATGCTCACACAGCGCGGCACCTCATAGACCCCATTGATTCAGAATGTTGGATTCGGCAACCACAAAGCACGAATTGTGGGATTTTAGGCGCAGTCAAGCAAGTTGACAACAGAGGGTCTTGAAGGATGTTGACATTGAGTGAGAGGTGGTCGGTCCTCTCTCGGTCCAAGTAACCCCTGAGAGTGACGACGAGCCTTTTAGGCCGAAACCTTTGGCTATACCGACAGACGTGTACTTTCCATCATCAGACATTATTCGAGGGCGATGGTTCTGAACGTACGATCGGCCTTGAGCCAGTCTTCGAGGAAAACCCAGCCGACACCAATTCGACGCGCAAGCGGAGATCCCTCCTGACGTTGAATAATCAGAACATTCACCGCTCCACACTTCGGAACATCAACACTATCGGCTGAAGACTCCATCGCCACCGTCATCGCCGAGTTGGCGCTCATTGCGCCAGCCAATTCACGAAGCCGATGCTTCAGTTCAAATCGCGAGTCCGGTGAGACTCTGTCTTCTGGTTTCCACCAGACCGATCCGCTATTTGTCAATGAGATACCCATGCACTCAAGGGAATCACCTTGGAATAACTCTAGCATTGTACTGTCGAGGGCCATTTGGGTCGTCATATCCACGTTATGGGGCATGATCATTCCGATCCTTTCGCCGCTTGCATTCTTGAGGTATATGTTTGTGCGAAGAAGGCCATGGGGCTGCAACCGTATGGTTATGAAGGCTCTGAAGAATGCTGTTTGTGCATGAGTGAACAAGGCCCCAGGACGTAGCTTCTCGATCAACGACTGAACTTCCTTTCGGCTACCACTCTCGAGGCTCTGTGTCTCCAGACCTGCAGAATCCCGCATCCTCTGTATATGCTTCCAGACGTCTTCCGGACCGGGCCAGCGCTTCGTGATTGCGCAGTCGCGTTCGGAACATAGTGATCCAAACCCATATCGTATGTGCTCCCAGACATTCTCAATGAACGGGAGCGGGGCCTCATCGAGGTCACAACAGGGTGCAACGACTTTTTCAAGTTCCTGCCTCACGTCTTCTGGCATTCCGGGCTCGATACACCCTTTCCACCATGCCACAAGCAGAAGAACTCGAGCGTTGGCGTCCGACCCGTAGTGAGAAGAGAAATCACAAGTAGTTTCCGATCTGACGGGTCTCACCTCTCCACTCCCATCCTTGTAAAACCACTGGACCAGCGACCCTAGAAACCGCTCGCCGTAAGCTCTGCTAGAGACTGTGACGGCCTGACTGACCGAGGCCCAGGACCACGATGGATAGCCGACGGCAGCTACAGTCGAGATAGGCTGGGCCTTGCAGTGCCAAAGCAGGGCTCGGTCAAAATCAGCCTCCGGGAGTCCGTACATGACCGGGCCGCCATCGTAGAGCATACTTAGGATGCCCTGAAAAGCGTTCAGGATGTCTGACTGGTGGGTGAGAGACTTGCGTGTGTATTCTGTAAGGCAGCGCACAAAGTCACCAATACTATTCCGTCCATGCCTCCTTATCAAGTACGTGGACCTGGGCCCCTTGCTCGTCGAGTACGAGACTTCTCGCTTGCGTGGGGAGCTCCCATCGTTGCATTCGAACCAAAGCTCGAAAGGCGTGAAGAATAGCCTTTTCTGAGACAGAACGGCCTCCTGGTAGGTCCATCCTCGTTCAGCCCATCTAGACACCTGCAGGGCGACTTCGAGATCAGGGTATTCTATTGTGAAGTCGAGCCCACATATGGCCCTTCTGAGCTGAAAGACCTCACGCGTAGTCGAGACACCTGCCATCGGATCGTGCATGCTGGTCCCGCCTGCGTGAATGATGGTGAACTCTGCCGATGAGTAGATGTCGCCCATGGCGTTGATTTGCTCCTGTTTTTCGCTCTCCGGGCCGTCCTGCTGGATGCAGAACCGGTCGACCCAAAGGAAGCGCTGACCCAGCTGGTGACATACGGCCATGGCATCCTCAATAGTCCTGGGCACGTTGATCTTGTCTAGACCTTTGGGGGCTGTAAGTTGGGGCTCGTTAGAGCCCAGCAGTGCGTCGTCCCTAGAAGCGACTGTTGTCCCCCAAACGTAGCTGAGGGCAACATATTTGATGTCGCGGCCGAGTTTTGAGCCAGGTGGGAAGTTAGAAACTACCTTCCGATCGTCCACATCGATTAGTCGAAAGCCTTGCGGAACTTTTGAGGGCGTCGACCTTGCGCGGTCACGGGAATCACTGCTAAACCGGAACCATTGCCGGACAGCAAGCCAGTTGATGAGCCCTCCAATGATTGGTGTCGAAACCTCTTTAGATTCGCGCAAGGCGATTGCGACTTTATATTTCTTATCGAGCGTAGTGATATGTAATTCCAGTTTATCTTCCATGATGTACATGTTTCGTGACACAGATAGCAGTATCTGTACTTTTGTAACCTCTTCATAGTTTACATGCTTCTTGAGCATGGCAAAGTGTGACCGTATAGCGTGGGTTAGATAACTGCACAACGCACACCCTTCGTTTGACACGATTCGCGATATGCCGCTTCTCTGGGCGTCGTCAAGATCCAGATCAAAGTTGATCCATAGCTGCGCGAGCCTACCTTGGAGGCATATGACGAGATGATGAAGCCGAAGGTGTTTGCAGAACTCGCAGAGGGGTTCAAATTCGGCTTGGGAAGAGCAGTTGCTGCAGAAGTCGTGGAGTAGACTGTCTATGCTTTGCTTTTCCCATCCGAAATGGAAGATGGGTGATGAGACGTAAGCGCAGAGGTTACCCGGGCACCTCTCGCCTACACCATTTGCCGAGTCATTTCCGTCCATTGATGAAATTTTGTGGATAGGGAAAGAAATGCTTCTCGCAATAGAGAAGAAGGGAGGGTCACTAGGTAGGATGTAAGCAAGGTAGATTTGACCTAAGGCCGGTAGGGCCATAAGGTAGATATTCTAGTAAGAGTACCAAGTTCACATACTAAACAACAACTCAAGAGACGGCATATCGCTCCAAAGAGGCTAAAGAACCCCTTGGGCATTAAAATTCCTAGTAAGAGTGGTCCTTATTGGATCGAGTATTGCGACCCAACCCCGCGTCTTATATTATACCCTTCTATTAGGCAGCCAAGTAGCTGCGGTTTATTAATCATGGTCACTTTTTCTATAAAACATATATCTTGATGTCCTCCTGAAATAGAACCGTTCGTTCCACTCCAAGATTATGGCTCTTTAGCTACAAAAGGTACTAGACATCCAACCTAAGAAGAGGGCTTGGCAGTACCCCATGCTTCTGATATTGGTTATGGTTATATGTAGTCAGGGAGACAGTGGCTGGATGAGGATATGAGCAATTACTGAAGATGGAAGGTCTGCCCTCATGAAAATCAATATCCATCGTATAGACCCCTTCTGTTGGCGATCAGCTCTTTTATTGTACTGCTGTCTCAGTCAAGTATGCTCACGGGCAGTGGACAGTCAGTCGACCTCTTGGACAAGCCTATGAGCTCACAACTGGGTATGGAAAAGACGTGTTACGCCGACCAGAAGAGAAAAGAGATGCCATTCTTGAGCCTTCTCGCCCATAAAGGAGATGGGAAAGTGAGGAGGACTCCCGTCCATACACCCATAGTACTAATGTTTCTGTGAACAGGGAGCAGTGATATCCAGGCTGCATCGCTACCTAGGTAGTTCTTCGGACGACTCTCAAGTCTGGCTCTTGCACAGTCGAGAGATTGCTTGAAGAACTCGGCCGCTCTATTGATTGGATTGCATCCCATGCGTTGAAATTCTCTCCTTTGCCATCATAAATCTACAGTCAGCGTTATTCACTCTATACTGTCTTCATCCATGGTAAACAAACAGTCACTTTCGAAAGAAGTGTAGACAAACGCAGTGAATGTGCCAAACATGAAAACACATGACAAGCAACTGTCAACTCATTGAAGGCTCATGCCGAAGTTCTCAGAATCCCAGCCATATCTGATCCTTCCATCTCATAACAAAATCCTGAAAGCAACCACAACACAGTCAATACCGAGACCAGTTAAGTAAATGCCTTCCCTAGAGTAGTCACGGCAAGGGACTGTGCTCATCAGCCTCGAGCGTCATCAAAGTCATAGAAGCTAAGCATTGTCTTTGATGATAATATGGCTCATGATGAGACCCACGCGACAGCCGAAGCCGAGTCTAGCACAGGGCTCAACATGGCCGAAGTTCTGGAGTCACTCAGCGAATCTTTCGATATAGCCTTGTCCAAGGAGTGGAGAGATTTCGAAGAGAACAGTTTGCACAAGTTCCTCGCCGTACTGCACAAAGAAGAGACGGCGGCCTATGACTTACTCGGCATGCCATGCACCCGGATCGTCACTACAGGCTCGCAACTCAGGATACAGCCCCGTCATAAACCAAGCCTGCAGGTTGCCGAATACCCGGAGATCGGTGACGATATCAACACCGAGTATATCGCCCTAAGCAGAGAAACCCCTCCTGGCAGCACAGTGAAACAACAACCTACAAAGTGGCGGGTAAGGAGTTGGTGGGAGTGGACTTCAAGATCGTTTTCAAGGCAGAGGTGGCCGCCCTCGAGGCCTAAGGCTGGCAAGTGTAGTACAGTCCAAGCCTTCCCTTTGACGTCCGACGGATTCATTGGCGCCAGTTCAACTTGTCGACGAGGCTGGTGAGGTTGCGGAAACTGTCACCATATCCTTTGAGAGATCGGAACTGCCTCCTCAACCTCGGAACCTTGTCTCGCTGTACGACAGGCCAAACCCGGCAGAAGAAGGGGACTCGACATTTCGACGAAAGCGAAAGGCCCCAGCAGCAGCCCCAGGGTGGCCCCGGACGGACAACAAAAAAAAAGTGAGTGTCTGTGTGATATAGGCCTATTATGCCAACTCTCCGGTGAGTGGAAGGGCGAAAGGCCATCCTTGTATTGCCTTGATGAGTGAAAACCTTCTCCTTTATGAGTGAAAACCCGATTCTCTCATGGTTGAAATATCCTTGGGCATTTGGCGCGTCAGCGGCTGGTGTTCCTCTGGGAGGCGTGTTCGAATCACGCTACGATCTTTTCTTTCTGCTATCACATTGACTCTTGAGTACAAGTCGGGTGCGTCTGTTGGCCATTTCGTCTGCGTTGCCGACCTTTTGCTCCCAAACAATCCCACTTCTAGATCAGCTATCACTTATGTGATTAACCATACCTATACAGGAAGAGGAGGAGGCTTTTACTTCCTGCTACCATCGCTATATATTTCCAGTCTTGTAATATACTACTAGTCCCAGAAGATTGTGCATTCATACCCAACTTTCTCACTTCTATTTCCACAAACTCAGGATACTGGATAGCCAAGGCCCCTATTCAAGCCGCCTCAGGCGGACTCTAGGCTTGACAAACCCCAGCGTTGACGCAGTCCCTGTACGCCGTGTACAAGTAAACGGCAAACGCTTGGCCCTCTGGAGATCCAGCAGTATACTTGTTCCTATCATGCCAGTCATACGGATTCACGGCCGGCGAGAACAGCCCATTCCCATCCTGCTTCGTCGCCAGCGTCTTCCTATTCGCATCAGCCCAGGCGACGTACGACTGCGGAAACATGGCCGGATCGTTGACAGCCATCCGATAGGCCACGGCACTCAACACCGCCGTCCCGGAAATCTCGCCAAACCAGCTCGCATCATTCACATAGTTGCGCAACAGCCCGCCGTCCGAGCCCGCCTGCATCGCGCCGTCGAGAATCTCCTTGATCCAGCTCTTGAGCTGTGCAGCTTCCGCAGTCATCGATGCCGAGCCGCTCCATTTCTGGAGCGTGTGGAGGACGCGCACCATGCCGTAGCCCGCCCAGCCGTTGCTCGTCGACCAGAGGCCCGTGTCCTGGGACTGGGGGCCGATGATGTGCTGCCAGCTGAGGCTGTTGCTGCTCTTGAGTATGTCGCGCTGGAGACCGCATTGCTGGACGGTGGTGGACATTAAGGAGGTGCTGTTTTGCTCAACCGCGAGATACGCCACTGAGGATGCTGTCAGATACGCCTTCTACATCTCAACGCACATACCATAAAACAAGACTTACAAAATGGAAACGACATGGCCATGTTGTCCGCCCACAGCTCGGCAACATCCGGCCGATGCGAAATCGCCCCATTGCTGAACCTCGGCGCAACATTCAACAAAAAGTCCGCCTCCCGCTCCGCCGCCCCGATATACACACTATCCGACTGCCCGAGCAGCACCGCCGAGACGCCCAGCGACGCCGGATCGCCCACCGCCGAGTCGTCGACCAGCGTCTGCGAGTTGCGGTTGATAAACTGCTTCGCGTAGGCGAGGGCCGTCGTGCTGGGGTCGGCGGGGGGGATCTTGCCGTCGGGGAAGGGGTTCGAGCCGAAGACGGAGAGCTCCGGGTTGTGCAGCTCGAGGAGGGCTTGGGCGGCGGTGCCCCATTCCCACGAGTGGGAGGCCTTGTCGACCATTACTTGGGCGGCAGCGTAGGCGTCGAAGCCGGCGTCGACATCATCGTTGGCAGCGGTGGTGGCGGCGGTGGCGGCCTGGGGGATGGCGAGGAGGAGGAGTGAGACGAGGGTTGGGTTGAGGGACGGCATTTTGGCTTTGGTCATACCTTGTTGTTCTCTTCCATGGAGATTCCAATGGGTGGGTTGAAGCAATTCCTTTATAATAGCATCTCTGGCTTCATGCTATGTTAGAATTGGAAGTTGGTTGATGTACATACGAAGAGATGGCTATAAATGGAAGGTATCTTTAGTTATGGAGGTTGTCAGCTGAGGTAGTATTTTGCTGTCAGACCCCATATGGGGCGCAGGTGAACAGTTGTCAAGTCAAGTCAAGTAGTTTCCACAAACAGCAGTGGAATAAGAAAGAGAAGAGTAAGGTTATTCTTGGATCTTTGCCGAGGTCGATTAGAAGCTGGTTATTAATAGACTGGCAGCCATTTGAACCCATTATCCAGAGCCTTGGCTTAGCATATGGTATGCTTGAGATGACACTCTGCGGTTTACATGTTGATCAATAGCCATCATTTTCTTAGTCGTCAAGTCCTCCCTTTTTTACGCGGATTGTGTATCAGGCCATATACCTTAGGCTTGGGGTTGGTGGCGGACGGTTGGGGGAAGTGGAGGTCTTGATATAGGTATAGGAAGATTAAGAGTAGAGGTCTCTCAGAGATGAGTTTTTGTAGATCGTGGAGAGTATCAAGCCTCTAGAAGTATCGCGTCCCGTCAGTTGAGCTTGTCCGACCTCATCCGTTGTAAGAAGCTCTTTCATTGCGTGATGGTAATGAAAAACCCATTGATTCTATGGCTCGTCGCTACGAGATGAGCCATCGCCTAGAGATACATGGCAGCTTCTTCGTGCTGTTGGTTATGCGGCGCCACCATCTCGTTAGTGCCAGGTACCGCGAATTAGTTGCTACCAAGTCCCAGAGAATGCCCATTGCCACGTGCCAAAGGCCATACCAACAGAGAGATGTTGATACTGATGACGTTGTCACGGAGCTATGGCTGAGACAGTTGAGGTATTGCAGTAAAATAAGTTGCTGATATCAACCTGGAAGCGAATCATCTCAGCCGAGCTCACCGAGCTGTTCCCCGGACTTCACCAGCCGGGGCCTCTCCATGTCCCGAGCGTTCTTTGACAGCTACCTTATTTCGACCTTGTCTTCACATGCAGTTGCTGTTATAAGTCGAGTTCTATGTAAATGTTTGTGATTTGCATCCAGTTTCAATGCGCAACAACAGACAATGGTCCTCCATGAAGCTGCCCTTTCTTGCCCTTGTTGCACTAACACGCCCAAAGAAGCAAGAGGTAAAAAGTGGGTTCTGACATTTATCAGATCGTATTCGTGTCCTGCTGCCCTGATTCGGCCTATGGATCTATATCACTCGACACTAACAATCCATCTTCAACTTCACCTTCATCTGCATCAACACCACAGAGCCAATTGACGAGCCAAATCGTCAACCCGCTCCCGAAATGGCTCGTCGCAGCACTTTGGCAGCTCTCGCTGCATCATGTCTCTTCCTGCTAGCAGCTTCTACTGCCGCGTCGCACATCAAGACCACCCCAGCAGCCATTGAGTCTCTAAGCTTGGAAGAGCTCGACGACCAGCTCCAGGTACGGCACAACATCTACAGATCGATCTCCAACACCAATGCTAACTCTTTCACCCACATCCAGACATGCCCCGTCGTCCAGCAGCTCAACGCCGCCAAGCGCGCCCACTTCGAATCCTCCCCCTCCTCCCTCACGTCCACCCTCTTCTCCGTCCTCTTCCCCGGCTCCCCCGCGGTCAACGCCCTCCTCGCCACGCTCTACATCTCCGGCCCGCCCAACTTCCTCCTCGCCCTCGTCCCGACAGACATCGACCCGTCCTCGCTCTCCGTCATGGTCGCCTTCGCCGTCGGCGGCCTCCTCGGCGACACCCTCTTCCACCTGCTGCCCGAGATCTTTGTCGGCGAGGACGAGCCCGACAGGGCGCGCTTTGTGCTGGTGGAGCCGAATCGGAATCTGGTTCTCGGGTTGGCCATCTTGGTTGGCTTTATGACGTTTGTGGCTATGGATAAGGGTTTGCGGATCGCGACGGGGGGTGCTGGGCATGAGCATTCGCATGGACATGCGCATGAGGAGCACAAGGTGTCAGCAGACGTTGGCATTTCCACCGGCGCAAACGCGCTCAAGAACGAAGCCAAGTCGCGAAAGAACAACAACAAGAGCGCCAAGAAGAACACCGTTGACGAGCAGTCGCAGCTCAAGGAGATTAACCCCAGCGTCAAGCTCGGAGGCTACCTCAACCTCATGTAAGTCGCTCCACACACACACAGACACACGCACACACGGGCATCCATACACCAAAGCAAAAATCAGGAATATCGCCCCCATCGACTAACACAATCTCTCGTCAAACTCGCAGCGCCGACTTCACCCACAACATCACCGACGGCCTCGCCATGTCCGCCAGCTTCTACGCCTCGCCCACCATCGGCGCCACCACCACCGTCGCCGTCTTCTTCCACGAGATCCCCCACGAGGTCGGCGACTTTGCCCTCCTCGTCCAGTCCGGCTTCTCCAAGCGCGCCGCCATGGCCTCGCAGTTTGTCACCGCCATCGGCGCCTTCTTGGGCACCCTCATCGGCATCGCCGTGCAAGAATTCGGATCCGGTGGTGCTGCCGCAGCTGCGGGTGGGGAGGGCGAGGGTATGCCGAGGAATGCTGGCCTTTGGGGGACGAGTCTTGTAAGTCTTTTACCTGTGTCACCACAAGCCGCACTCACACACACTCTTTCTCTCTTCTTGTCTGATCTTTTCCATTTCTTTTCTTTTCTCTTGTTTCCCTCGTTGGACTCTGTATTGACATGTGGGAAATTGTAAGACTTGGGGCGACATGTTGCTGCCCTTCACGGCGGGAACCTTCCTCTACGTCGGCACCGTCGCCGTCATCCCCGAACTGCTCGAGACGGGCCCCAACAAGATGCTCGAGCTGCGCAAGACGCTGACCCAATTCTCTGCCGTGGCCGTCGGCGCGGGCATCATGCTCTACATATCATGGCATGAGTGAAAAAGAAAAGACCAGGTAGGTTGGGAAACAGATACCTCACGTGTTGGGACCAGTAGAGAGATTCTATTATCCTTCTTCATAGACCACCGAGCTTACCAGAGCTTTTTTGTCAAGTAGCTCATCGATAGAAAACATATATCCTACAAGGCATAATATGGTTATGCTCAAACATTCAATCGGACCACGAAATAAATGTGCATCGTATGCTATTCATAAAACGTAATGATATGAAAAACTGCTCAAAACAAAGTGTAGGTCCAAACCTCATCCTCCCTCACAGCCCCGATATGAACGCAACAAGGGGGGAATCACAAAACAAACCAGACCACCCATCTATCAACCAAACACAAAATGCTTAGTCCATCCATGAGCGAAGAAGAATGATAAAAAAAAGTAAAGTGATCATCGGTATCTTAAGGGGAATAGTACAAAAAGACCAACAAAATCAAAGGGGGTAGTAAACAATGTGCAAGTCATTCATCATGCCCTTCGTCCTCCTGCGTGTGCCAAAGAGAACCTTTCCTCCCATTATCTCGTCACTGCCAAACTCCGCCCGTTTTATCGACAACTTGCTTTTCCGTGTGCTTGTTTTCGCTGCTTTTCAAGTTTTCTATTTTTTTTTTTTTCTTTCTCCCATGTTTTCATTCCCAAGGGGTATTCATGTGGTATCGTGTCGTTTTCCATCAACATGCAAGCTTAGTCTTGGAAAAACTTGATGACTTGCTGCAGGTCTCGCAGGCCGACGCCGTGCTTGGGGTAGCAGATGTACACCTCCTCTCCCAGGGCACCAAACTTGGATCGGAAACCCGCCTTTCGGCGCAGGCCAAGGCTCTCGACAATGGAGCGGTAGGTGGTGGCGAGGAACTTGGCTCGGATGCCGTGGAGATGCTCTCCAGGCGTCAGCTTCTCCGACACGCCGACACCAAACGTCACCTGGGCCCCGGTGACGCACGACAGCGCGTACTCGATGAGGACCTCGATGGCGCCGTTGACGGCTCCGGGGAAGTCCAGAGCCCACTTGACCTGCCAGCCGTGGCGGGGGGCCAGCTTGGCCAGCACCACCATGGCGTGCACCTTGCCGTCCTTCTCGGCGGCGAAGTAGCGGCGGTGCTCCTGGTCGACCCAGGGGCGCACCTCGGTCAAGTGCACCTGCTTGCCCTTGCGGTTGGCCTTCCAGGCCTCGATGCCCTCGTTGGCGCGCCTGATGAAGTCGTCGTCGGGCTTGACCTCGTGGATCTTGACGCCCTCGCGCTCGACGCGGCGGGCCTTGGGGCCGCCGGCTGGGCTCTGGTGGCGGGTGGTGTCGACGCGCTGCTCCTCCGTGCAAGACAGGGTTCGCCAGCCGAGGTCGTGGGCCAGGATCTTCTGCACGTCATACGAGACGAGCATCCAGATGGGGGTCAGGCGAAGCTCAGTCACAATGTACTTCACAAAGTCCGAGATAACGTCCTTGTACTGCGACTTGTCGCACAGAGGGTCGCCAGTAACCATGGCAAACTTCTCCTGCCTGACAAAGCCGACAGCGGCGCCAGTCTTGTGGCGCCAAATCTCGAATCGCTCGTCGAGCCAAGAGGTGTTGGATGCATCGCCGTAGTTGGCAATGAGCTTCTCGATCGGAGGAGTGTGCAGCGCGGCATACTGCTTCGTGGTGTCGGCCTCGGGGTGGGGCAGGCCGGGCTTGCGGTCGGGGAGAGACTTGGGGTCGCGGTAGAAGAGCGAGGCGTTTCGCACGTCTCCCAGCTCGAGCATCCACGTCACGATACGCTCGAGACCGAGACCGGCTCCCGCATGGGGCGGCGCGCCCAGGTCGAAGCCGGCCAGGTACTCCTCCATGCCCTCCTCGGCAATGCCGGCGGCAGACATGTTGGCGCGCAGCTCTGCGGCGTCGTGGATACGCTGGCCACCGGAGCAAATCTCCTGGCCGCGGATGAAGATGTCAAACGACCGGGTCCATCGGGGATCCTCGGGGTCCTTGTGGGTATAGAAGGGACGAGCGCTCGTGGGGAAGCGGTCCAGTACGTAGTAGTCGGTGTTGTACTTTTCACGGACGAGCTCACCCAGTCGAATCTCATCAGGGGTCGACAGATCCTCCTCGGCAACGTCGCGACCGTCGTCTCGAAGCATCTGAAGAGCGTCTCGGAAATCGAGAATCAGCGTCTCGTCCAAATACTTGAACTCCTTGCTGGGCCATCGCTGCTTGAGGACCTCGACCTCGGGCATGGCGTAGACGGCCTTGAAGACGTTCTTGAGGAACTCGTCAAGGAGCTCAATGACCTCGTGGTAGTCGTGCTCAATGGCCATCTCAAGATCCAAGCCCGTGTACTCGGTAAGGTGGCGATGAGTGTTTGAGTTTTCGGCGCGGAAGACGGGACCAATCTCGTAGACGCGACCAAAGTCGGACGAGACGGCCATTTGCTTGGCGAGCTGGGGGCTCTGGGCCAAGAAGGCCTTGCGGCCAAAGTAGTTGACCTTGAAGACGGAGGCACCGCTCTCGGTGGCGGCAGGCTGAAGCTTGGGGGTGTTGATCTCCACAAAGCCATACTTCTCAAGGGTGTCCCGGAACTGGCGGGAGACCATGGATCGGATGCGGAACAGGGCCTGGTTGGCAGGGTGTCGCAGATCGAGGATACGCGATTGCATGCGGCTGCGCAGAGCCTCGGGAGGTCTGTAGACGCTGAAGGGGGCGTTTTGCGCCGGGTTGACGAGCCACAGGCCGTGAATGTCAACCTCGGCGTGGGAGACAGTGGCAGATCGCACGGGCTCCGGAGGCTCCTTGAGCACGCCGTTGATTTGGAGCAGCGACTCGGCAGGGAGCTTCTGCACCCACTGGACCATGTCCATGTTCTCTCTCGAAAGGACGCCCTGGACGGAAAAGGTCTGGTCGCGGAGGAGGAGGAAGTCGAGGGCCTTGGAGAGCTGGCGCTGGGTGTGTATGCGGCCGCGGAAGGTGACCTCGGTGCCGATGGGCAGCTTGTCCAGCTCGGCAATGGTGTTGAGCTCATAGGGGTGCGTGGGCCAGTCGGAGCCGCTGCTGCGGACGCTGTCGAACGAGGCGCCCGAGTTGTCCATGCTGGACCGCGGCGAGCCCTGGGCCGACCTGCGGCCGCCGCCCTCGTTCATGGTGGCCAGGATCTGGCGGGTGGCCTCGCTGTGGACGGCCGGGGCGACGGGCGAGCTGGGGATGGACAGCGTCGACGCCTGGGGCGTGGCCGACGTGGGCGTTGCGTTCATCGTGTACTGGTGGTAGCTGCTGCGGTTGCTCCCCGTGCCGGTGTTGTAGTTCTTGGGGAGCTGGTCGCGAGGCGTGGAAAGGTCAACGCTTCCTCGTCTGCTGCTTCTGGTGCTGTTAGAGCGCAGGGGCAGGCCAAAGGCCGAGAGGATGGGGGAGTTCCTCCCGCTGTCCGTGGCCGGCATGATGACGATATATATCGGTGACAGGCGAGTCTCTGAGGGCCTTTGTCGATGGGGGGGTTGAACGAGCTATCCGTATATAGACACGGAAGCAAGGTACGCAATGCAAAGTAGCTCCTGGAGAATCGCCTTCTTCAGTCAAGAGTGATGGGGATGATTGGCCAAAGAGGGCGAGTTGGACGATGAAGGAGGGAAAAAAGGTGTGGCAACGGGTGGGCAGTCGTTCCGCTATGCCTCAAGTCGAGTTGCGTCGCCGGAGTTCGCGGGGCTCGTTGGCGGGGGTTCGCAGGCAGGTTAAAGAGAGACCAGGGCCAGGCCTGGAAGCGCAGATGCAGCGCTGACTGGGGCTCTTTTTGGCTCTCTTAGGCACCTTGGTGCGGCGCTATGCTTCCCCTTCAGGCCTGATGATGTTATCGAATCTCGGCCCTGACAGCCTTGTGCGTCCTTTTTTTTTTTCGCCTCCGCTCTTTGGTGATCGCTTCACGGTCAATGACGTTGGACTGAATCACTCACTGCCGCGTCTGCAGTGACGACTGGCGGTTGTTGCAGGGGTTGATTCGCCCGCGGGGTTATTTTTGGACAATGGGAATATGGAAAACCGGTAGTTGATGTCGTGAGGGAGGGTTGCTGGCACCGGAATAGTGGCAAATGGGGAGGGAACAGAGCCAAGATTGGTCTGCCCAGGCTTGTGTGTTTGATTATGAGTTAATGCGTGCGTAGGGGAGGCGTGTGTGTGTGTGCGTGTGTGTGTGTGCGTGTGTGTGTGTCTCGAGCCCCAGGCAACAAACAAGTTCAAGTCGAGTCAAGTGGGAGGAGGGATGGATGAAGAGAGGGAATGGAAGGGAGGGAGGCGGCAGTGGCTCCTGGTGAGGCTGCTGAGGCCTTATATAAGACGGACGTCCGGTCACTTCTGACGGGATGACAAGGGGGTCAGGTCAGGTCAGGACAAAGAAGAAGAGGAACAGCCTTCGAATTCAGCGATATGATGGCTCGGGTGCTATCAAATGACAAACTGCAGCAAAAAGTGGCCGGCTGCCGAACCGACCTTGTTCCTCGGACCAGCCCAGCATGCAGCCCACATGCAGCCACAGTTCTTCTGGCAGTCTGTCTGCCCTGTCCTTGCTTGGACTTTAGACTCCGCCCGACCCCGACAGCCTATCCGCAGGGCACGTTGGGAGCCGGAATTAAACCTGGACGGACGCATGTGTCACTGGGTCGCAGCTGATGGGGGCGCCGTGTCTGAGCTTAGCACATGGGAGTGGGAGCTTGCAGATTTCGAGCTTAGAAACTGGTTCCATACGATATTACGAGAACAAGCCACAGCCGGCCATCACGGCAATTACCAGGCCATTATCTAAGCGCCGCTGGTGCTGACCGAGCCTGCAAACTCTGGATCAGGGGCGTGAGAAGGCGCCGCATCTGGACTTTGTTCTTCTGCATGCAGGATCCTGGCGGTCTTGGCCCCATGTGCCTGTCCCTGATCCTTGCCGATGGCTTGTGACAGAGGTGCCTGTGAAGCAAGCGTTTCCGGCCGGCATTGCGCAGCTACTGTAGCTCTTGTCCCGGCGTCACACAGATTCAAAACATACTGCGTGCATACGACATCAACACTACGTGTATGATTGAAATATCTTGGTAGCCTTGGTAGGTACTGTAGCTGTTAGGCGACGTCGAGTGCCCAAGCCAAGGTCGGGCCTCTGCAGGACGAAAGCGGACTGCCGGGGGTTTCTTGCTCTAAGCGCGCACGAGGCAGATCGTCCAGGCTCATCTCCCGCTCTCCCAATGATGAATAATGGTGATGCATATGCGGGTGAATTTCACGGCCCTGCATCGGGTGACTCCGTTAAGCGACTGATGATGTAATTTTTCGATGCGGTGCCAGTTGCAGGACCCATGCCCAACATAGCAAACAGTTGATGAGATGGATCGCGTTGGTCGGCTTAATGCTGTTTAAGCTTGGAATTTCCTTGATCTCATTGGCAACCGGACAAATAAGGTATGAGATTTGAGATTTACAGTGAATTCACGGGAAATTTGAAGGCTTTTTACCCGTTGTCGCATCCAGTCCAAGGTACAAGAGACGGGTTCGCACACCACCTTGGAACGCTGACATGAGGAATCATCATCACGGGAGCTAGCCGCAACAGGACGCCAACCCATCTGCCGGCGTCTCGTCCTGTTGCCCTACTGCAACTTGTACGAGTGATAATAGAGCAGCAGCAAGTAAATTTTCTAAAGTTCTATGCATTATCAGGGCGCTGCTAGCATGTGCCAGAGCGCTTGAGATGCTGCTGCTGCTGCCGCCGACGTCGGGCATGCTGAATACCTATCGGACATTGTAGACTCGGAGTACGGGGCACTTTCAATTTCCGCTCCTCGTCGCAGCAGTTCAGTGTCCTCCAAGCATCAAAGCGACAAACTGACGCTCTCCAGCACCTCTACCATGACGTCAGGTGCTTTTCGGACATGGAAAGTCGTCCGCATCGAGGCACGGACGCGAAATCGGTCGCGCGGCTTCTCCCGATCAGGGCCGCCAAGTCATGCGAGCAGCAGAGGTGAAGTGCCAAGAGTGCATACAGAAAACGCCCAGGTACCCCCAGCGTTCGCAGCGTCAATTTTGGGCCGACGTCATCAGTGGCCTGTGCTCGCGGCTGTTTCCAACGACTTCCATGCAGCTGGACCCTGCACGAATTACGGAGTCGCTGCTCCGTTTTTTCTCTGCCAGGATCATGCTGCAGCGTCTCAGCAAGAAGATGTAACTGTCGCCTTGGTATTTTCTTGGTAGAGGTCCTGAGAGCATGTATGTAATACGTGGTGGTTGACGACGGTGCTTTTGCCCGGTTTGCCAGTCTTCTAGAAAATCTCTAGCCTCGTGCCATGTCAGACGCGACCGTGGGCATTTCCTCTTCAATCTACCTATTATAGCACTTGTTGACTACCCAAACCAAACCGCCTCTTCATTCAGACACCCGCCAACCATTTCGCTCTGCAACTGGACTCCGTCAAATCAAACGAGGCCATTCTCGTGCTGTGGCTGATACCCAGCTAGCGCCCCCAGTCCCGAGGCTGCCGAGCCCACTTCCGCCTGTCTCGCATCGCAGCGTCTCCACGAACAATTGGACCAGGGCAGCCATCAGCTGCTAACGCTGGTCCGTTGCTGCTCTGGCGCTACGCTTGTTTTCTTGGTTGTCACTTCCAAGCCCTTTTCTTTGCTTCTTTCTCATTGCTTTTGCATCACTCTCGCCGCCTTCGAGATAAAGACCATCTGAGTGCTAGCGACCAGCCAATAAGCCCTAGGGCGGCAGCCACCAGCCCCGTATAAACAGGGCAAAAAAGATTCTCCGCATTCCCCAGGTCGATCTACAACCGGGCAGTGCCCATGACGTGTTAATCGGACTGTAGCCAGGCGACTCCAAAGTGGCACGACACAGTCTCAATCGCACAATCAGTCCATCTATCGCAACATCTAGAAGTCTCCCGACGTACCGCGTCCTTCCCCCTTTTTTTGCGCCTCATCTCAGCCGTACCTTTTCCGTGCCTCGTGCCGCCACCCCTCATCTGATCAGACTTTTTTCCTCTCCTCAATCTTCTCTCCTCATTGTCCATCTCACTCGCTTCAGTCCACGCCCCTCTCCTCCATTCACCCCGCCTACCACTCTCTCATCCCCAGCGCAGCCAATCCGCGCTCGCCCAGCGTTTCCGTAGGCCTGGGAGCGTCGCAGCACCAGCCAAATTCAATCGCTTTCGTTTTGCCGTGATCAGCCAGACTCGAGGGTAAGGCGCCTACCTCTCACATGGACATTCCGGAGCCGATCAGGAAACCGACAGTCCCGGAGCCCGAGGACTATGTCAACCCCTTGGAGAACAGTTCTCGCTGGTCCCTGAACGCGCGCGCTCAGGCGATCCGATATGCCTCCAGTCTCGGCTTCAGCATCGCCAACCGCACCGAGCCCGCGGCTCCCACGCCGTCCACCGAGTTTTGGGCAGACTCGACACTCGCCGCGTGCAAGGGGCCCAAGAAGATCAGGGTCGAGGTCTGGACGCCGCCGCGTCTGTCCGTCGGGCCTCGGGCCGCCGTCGTCGCTCTCCATGGGGGCGGATGGATCCTGGGCCAGGGCACCGACACCGCGCGATGGGCATGTGCCGTCATGACATCGCTCGATGCCGTCGTCTTCACCATCAACTACCGCCTGGCTCCCACCTACCCGTTCCCTACCGCCGTTGAGGATTGTGTCGATGCCATCTGCCAGATCGCGAAGCGCGCCGCACAGTTTGGCATCGACCCCAATCGCATCATTCTCTCGGGCTTCTCCGCGGGTGGCACCATGACCCTCGCCAGTTGGATCGTTCTGCAAGAGCCCGAGCGTTGGAACTACACGCTACCTTTCATTCCTCCTCGCATCACGGGCCTCGTGCTCTTCTATCCCGGCTTGGATTGGACCATCAGCAGGCAAGACAAGAGGCTGAGCTGCTCCCGTCCCGATCTTACCCTATCCAAGGGACTGACGGACCTCATCGATGCCTCTTACGTCTATCCCCCTATCCCTCGGCCACTGCGTGCCGACCTCAGACTCTCTCCGGGTCTCATGCCCGATGATCTCTTGGAGAAACTGCCGCCCATCCATCTATGTCTTTGCGAATACGATATGCTTCTCGCCGAGGGCCTTCGTTTCGCAGACAGGTTGAAGAAGATGGACAAGGAGCATAACCTTCGAATTGTCGCCAAGGAGAAGCACGCATGGGACTGCCCTCCGCCAATGGTACAGAAGGAGAGCGTCGAGGTCGAATACGGAGAAGCGACGCAGGCCATTGCCAACTGGCTGGGCCAGCAGCACGACACGGATAGGGAGTCGATGCGCTCCATGAAGACGAAGCGTTTGAAGATACCCCGACCAAGCCTTATGCCGCTCAGGTCGAAATCAGCGAGCCTCTTGTCTTTCAGAACGACACCAGCCGGTCCTTTTTAAACCCTCTTCTTCGGTCGCGTTTTCTTTGATTGGCATCTTGTAGCGTTCCGTTATCTTTTCCTTTTCACTTTCGCCCGCGTCTCTCTTAACCCCAGCCCTTCTGATATGCTGGGTAGAACAAGAGTTAGTAGACAAGACAAGTCAAGACAAGCGTGCATGGGGAATGATTACGTTCAGAGGAATGCATTTAGCGAATGGGTATTATTGCTGGCGTTTGGTATGGATAGAAGCGGCACTCAGAGGGCCGTTGTTTGACTTCAACCGAGAGTTGACTGCCAAGATGTATATGAATGTTATTTATACAATTGAAGATTGCTTGAGTCGATCGATTTCTCTTATACTTGTGTTGCAAATCTATGACCTTTCTGACGCACATGTAAGATGGTGATGCTGGGCTTATCTCACTCCTGCTTACTGCCCCAACCCGCCTCATCACATCTTGGCAATACACGCCCATCCAGTGATATCCATCTGTGGCGTCAAAAGATTCTGCCAGTCGTTTGCCAAGTCACCTACCTTGATAATTTTAGGCCATACCTCACGGGAGCAGAGAGCCGTAGTCCGGGGTGGCTCTTCGAGGCACGCAGATAGAGAGAGAACGGATCCTAGGGTAGTAATATGCCTGCTTAGCGAGATGGCATTTTGCTCTATTAGCAAAAGTGGGAATATAGCGATATTTGAAACCTACCTAGCTAGGTATGAAAGAACAAGTTGGTAGTAGTGCACCTCTAATAGAGACCGCGTGAGAAAGTACTAGACTGTAGAGTAATGGCGGGTGAGTTTCCGGCTGGGAGGGTTAATTGCGGGAGGATTCGGATGGTTCGGATAGGCTATTCGACATTTTTAGGGGGGGAATCAGCACGAGCGTGGCTTGATGTAAGAAGAACTGAGAGGAACGAACAAAGAAGGGAAAGCTTTTGCCAAGCTTCTGGGTCAAATAGAGTGCTGACTTGAATGGTGAGTAGTAGGAGGTTGAGGTTGAGGTGGTGGGAAAGGGGGTGTGATTTGGACATGGCTATCTGTGGTGGTTGCGGCTGATTGCTTTTTATAATTGCTATACTATCGTTATGTATGAACCATGGACTGCTTTCTACCTACGTACGGAGTATCAAGTTGTCAACACATCGAAAGGCGCTGATATGTGCGTATTGTTGAACAATAATGTGTGTATATTTGGTTACCCAAGATTCTGTGACGCACTAGTATGCTGAAAGACAATGATAGGTGCGGATGATTGAACGCTCATGTGGGTGTATGTTTGATCGGCCAATACCCTGTGCTGCTATGCAACTCGTGGAGGTATATTTTGTTAAGACACCTACGGGTGCGTATTATTGAAACACCTATTGAACATTGAGATTTGTGCGTGTTGAATTGCCCACGGCACTGCTGTGTTATATCGAAAGGCGCTGATGTATGCTCATTGTTGAAAATTGTGTATGTGTATGTTTAGTCGCCCGACCATCCTTTCACTTTCTGGTATGATGGAACACGCTGATTCGTGCGCATGGTTGAATACAGATGTGTGCGTGGAAGATATGTGAAGAATAGTGTGAGTTGCAACATCCAAAACTTGTTGATCTGATAATGACTGGATATCTTCAGCTCTTTTGTTATCTGTGGTTTGAATATGCTTGGCCTGTGGATGCAATGTGCTTAGCCTGGAGGATATTCAGGGATAGTGATGATTGCAATTCCACATACGACGGGTTTGGTAATGATGGTCATTATCAGGAGAATAACTCATCTCAGCCGAATCCAAAATCTTGAAATCTGGTTTGAATGGAGCATTGAGAGGCATGTCGTCTGCTCGACGGTTGGCGAAGAGTGTTACCTTGGACAGAACTGTCTTACGCAACCTGTGCCCGTGATACAATATATGTTGAATGCGCATACTAGATTTGACATGTTGAATCCACTGCCGTACTTTGTTCTAGCAGAAGCACTTCAATATGTTCTCCTTGGAAGTGCTCGAATAGTACCAAGTGTGTTCAAAAGGAAGCGCGTCCATGTCTTGGTAGCGAACAGCTCCAGAGTATAGCGGATGTCTAGGCCATGATCTTGACTCTACACATGATACAGTACATGGCAATCCCCATCAAGTCAAGCTGTGTAATGCAACCTCAAAGGTGGCGCGCATCTTGTCTGACACACATCAAAGACATGCAGCTCGATTCTTCAAGACGCTAGTACATTCGACCGGCTAATCACATCAATAGATACACTCGCCTCCAGCCGCTCCTCGCAAATTCTCAATATATACCGGAGCGTGCAGGCAGGCCGCTCCCATGCCAGTCAATGCAATTTACCACTTGCCCTCCTTGTCGAGGAAGCCCTTCAGGATGCCGACAATCTTCTCCAGAGAGGCCAGGTAGACCCTCAGGTCGGAGACGACCTTGTCCTGGTCGGATCCCAGCTTGCTGTAGAAGTCGTTGCGGTAGGGGCAGGCGCTCATGGCGGCGCTGAAGACGGGCTTGATGAGGAAGCTGTGGTGGGGCTTGAGGGTCGAGCCGTAGGCGGTTCGGAAGGAGTCGGCGAGCTCCTCGGTGGGCTTGGCCACGTTGGCGCTGAGGGCGAGGCAGGTGAACTCGAGGCCACTGTTTGGACAATGTCAGTGTCGGGATGCACATATATGGGAAGGACTCTCGGAGGCGAGGTTACGGACCGGACGAGCCACAGGAGGCCCTCGGTGGCAGTGTGCTTCTTGGTCTTGAGCTCGTTGCGGCAGAGGTCCTGGATGTTCTCGGACTCGGCGGGGGCAGCGGCCTGACGGTCACGGAGTTTCTAGACGAAGAATCGACACGTTAGCTTCTGTTCGTTCAATTGATGGGATGGCTTTCAATGGATGGGTACCTTGACGTTGCCGAGCATGTCGCTCTTGACGGGAGAGAAGGCGACGGAGCCCAGGACATCTAGCAAGCTCGAGGTCAGCCACGACGCTTCCATGGACGTATTGAAGATGCCGCATTGATGCAGTAGAGGCAGTACTTACCGAACATGGTGGTCAGGGACTCGGCAGCGTCGAGGAACGGGGTGGTGGCGATGGCGTTGCCATTCTCGGCATCAATGGGCACGTCGACAAAGGACTGCTTGAAGGTGTCGACGATGGTGCCGCCAGCGGGGATGACAGGAGCAGACATGATGAATTCTGGTGTTGATGAGTTTCTTGGAGATGAATTGAGGTGATGATGGAGCTGTAAGGGGAAGAAACAAGAGGAGAGGCAGGATGGAAGCTGGTTGCTTTGTAGGTATCAGGTGGTAAGTCGGTGAATGCTCGACATGCTGTCTGTCTTGTTTGGGAGCTGGTGGGGCAATGAGGCACAGGTGGGGTTGATTGGCTGGGATTGTCTCAGGAGGGATGAGGTGCAGCGAGATGCGAGGAAGGGGGCAGGGATGTATATTCTGTATTGATGGCGCTACGATTGCTAGAGTATTAAGAGGAGGATGATATAATCTACGGACTATTCGGCATATTATGGAGATTTATTTTGATTGCGATAGTTGCAACTTTACTGGGTTGAGGAGGAAAGGGGGAGGAGAGTCATAGAGGTATCTCACAGCTTCAATACAGACCTCGGAGACCTGTAACCGGTAACAGCAAGTTTATGTAAGCCACTGCGGGGATGCTTCAGGCCTGCATATGCATGCTCCCCGCATTTCTCAGGCATGGCATTGGCTTAGCTTCAGTTGTCCGCATGGGAGTGGAATTGCTCGGATGCTTACCTAAGGCAGGGACCATTACGCGTCAGTCAGTCTCAACAGCCACTTCTGGCTTTACTGGACTCTGCCCCTGAAGCTCAGTCCACCCAGAGTCGGGGCTGTGTCTTATTTGACAATGAGTATCAACGGCAGATCATGACTCAAACACCAAAAGGGTTCCTTCACCCATTGTTGCCACCATCTCCAAGTCCCCGCCGGTGCCTTCTCAAGCGGCGTCTTGCTCCAATTCACGAGCGACTGGAGGAAGATCTCGATTTTAGCATCCAGGACCGATCGCCAAACTACACATCAGCCTCCAAATATCTTGTCCAAAATTCTCAAAATGGTTTATACAAGTTCAAGTTGCAATCAATCTCTCAATATTCAACTCTCACAACAGACAAAGCTCGCCCTCTTGACGGCTACGTCATCCCGCTCAACCTCTGCCTTTTCCTTTAGGTAACCTCTCCAGGCCCCTTGAAATCCAATGACGTCACCCTTATACACACAGCCAAGCCGCTCCTCCACCCAATCGGCCATTAAGCCTGCAAAATTGCGAGCTGGTGCCACCTAACACACAACAATGAACCCAGACCAGGTGAAACAACAACAGCACACCATTTACAATAAAAACTTGAAAATCAGCGGCTCCCGGATCATGTGAAGCTGCCGCCCAGCCGATGGCATTGACCTCTGCATTAGCAGCTGGAGCCAGACAAGCCAGATTTCCCCCGACCCGCGCCCCGAGCCACAGACGCGCTGCTGTCATTCGATGCCCCAGCCCTGTGGCGCCGCCATCATCTGCTTCCGACGACAGTCGCTGCCACTCGGTGACGGGCAGGGCTGGCTCAGCTAGTTCCGTTCGGGTCGATCCTTCGTCATGCTCTCTCAATTCTTGTGAAAGTCTGCTGAGCTTCACCCCCGCTTCCCGCTTCCTCTTCCCTGATGGCCTCGTCTTGGCGTTGTAGCATGCCAGCCGCATATATATATTGATTTGGTGGTTGGACGGCCCCTCGTCTTGGTCTTCTTCTACCTACTCTTCGTATTCGCCCATTGTGAACCATCCCTCCTCCCTTTCCTGTGTGTGATATCCGTTCCCACGTCGCCGCCTTTTGAATCGGAAGATATTCATATCCAGCAGGATAGCAGTCGCAGAGCAATGGCTGCCCCTAAGCCGGCGCAGAGTGGGAGCCACGGCTTCCATAGCCTCATGGACAGCTTGAGAGGCAAGCTCCACGAGTCCAAGCTCCACGACGCCAAAGCTGCCGTGTCGCACAAAAAGCACCAGATTGGAAAGTTCGGCAATCTGTTCAACAGAGAGCACCGCCACGACGAGGAGCATGAGCGCCGCTGCGACAATAAGCGGACTAAGATCTGCGCATCTCATCGCTTCAAGTCGTACTTTCCAGAGCGCGAGGGCAACCTCGTCAAGTGGTATGTCGATGGACGGGATTACTTCTGGGCGGTGTCTGTCGCCTTGGAGGAGGCCAAGGAAACCATCTACATTGCAGACTGGTGGCTCTCGCCGGAGCTCTTCCTCAGGCGGCCGCCTCACCAGAAGCAGGAGTACAGGCTCGACCAGGTCCTGAAGCGAAAAGCGGAACAGGGAGTCAAGATCTTTGTCATTGTGTACAAGGAGGTGGAAGCGGCCCTCACTTGCAACTCGGAGCACACAAAACACGCCCTGCAGGCCCTTTGCCCGGAAGGATCTCCCGGCTACAACAACATCCAGATCATGCGGCATCCGGATCACAACGTGTTTGAGAACGCAGCAGACATGACCATGTACTGGGCCCACCACGAAAAGTTCATCGTCATCGACTATGCCATGGCCTTTATCGGCGGCCTTGATCTCTGCTTCGGCCGTTGGGACACCCGTTGCCACGCGCTGTCCGATGTCCATCCGGACGAGCCACACGCAGAGGTCTGGCCGGGCCAGGACTTCAACAACAATCGGGTCCTGGACTTCAAAAAGGTGCAGGACTGGCAGGACAACGAGCTCAGCAAGGCCGACTACGGGCGGATGCCCTGGCACGACGTCTCCATGGGCGTCATCGGCCCCTGCGTGTATGACATTGCGGAGCACTTCGTTCTGCGGTGGAACTTTGTCAAGCGGGACAAGTACAAGCGCGACGAGAGATTTGACTGGATCATTCTCGAGGGCCGGGAAGGAGAGGACGAGGATTTGATCGGAGTGCAGCGGCCAAAGTACCCCATGGGCGACTACATCAGGCACCCCTTGACGCCCCTGAGCACCAAGAATCTGCTCGGTCGAGGAACCGTCCATGCTCAGGTGGTGAGGTCCAGCGCCGACTGGTCCAGCGGGATCCTGACTGATCGCTCCATCCAAAACGCATACTCAGAGGTCATTTCCAAAGCGCAGCACTACGTCTATATCGAGAACCAGTTCTTCATCACCGCCACAGGCGAGCATCAGTCACCGATACACAATACCATCGGCGAGGCCATCGTCGAGGCCGTGGTCCGGGCCGGAAAGGAGGGCCGCAAGTTCAGGGTCATTGTCATTATTCCTGCTGTCCCAGGGTTCGCCGGTGACCTTCGAGACAAGGCCGCCTCGGGAACAAGGGCCATCATGGACTATCAGTACAAATCAATATGTCGTGGTGAGCATTCCATCTTCGAGCGGGTCAAGGCTCAGGGAGTCGACCCCACCAAGCACATCTTCTTCTTCAACTTGAGATCCTACGACCGCCTGAACAAGACGCCAGCCATCGCTGAAGCCGAGAAGAAGACAGGCATCGGGTACCAGCAAGTCCAGCGTGTGCTGGCTGAGGATATTATGGGTGAAGGAATCCATGGAACGGCTGACCCGATAGAGAAGGAGAGAGACCTGCACATGGGCAAGGCAAACGAGCAAGAAAAGTCGCGCAATGAGGCCGTGCAAGCAAAGGAAGCTTTTGAAAAGGCCAAGCCTAAAGAAGAGGTTCAGACGTCGCCCTCCGTCGCGCACCACGCCATGGCTGGCCAGGGTGCTCTGGAGGACGAGCCGTGGGCGGACCCCGATTCTGAGATCAAGAACTGGATCCAAGAGGAGCTCTATGTGCATGCCAAGGTACTCATCGCCGACGACCGGGTGGTGATTTGCGGCTCGAGCAACCTCAACGATCGTAGCCAGCAGGGCAACCACGACAGCGAGTTGAGCATCGTCATGGAAGACACCAATCTGGTCCAGACGACGATGGACGGGAAGCCGTTTGAGGCGGGCTACCACGCAATGACTCTGCGGCGATTCCTCTGGCGGGAGCATCTTGGTCTTTTGCCGCCGCAGGAGAATGATGCCGAGGGCGACATCAACGCTCTGCCGCCCAGTGTTGAGCCTAAAAATGATGTCTACGACAATGACGAGAGCTGGAAGCTCGTGGAGGATCCGCTGGGCGAGGAGTTGTGGGATATGTGGACGAGCCGAGCAGACAAGAACACGGAGCTGTTCCGACACCTCTTCCACGCGGATCCAGACGATCACAGTAAGTGGGCTTGAAGCCAGCGAGATCTTTTCAAGCTTGCGAAAGCTAACAAGGAGAATAGTCAAAACGTTTGAAGACTACGACCGCTATCTGCCACCTAGGGGCGTCAAGTCGGGTCACATATTCGACCAGTTTATGCCGCCGGACGAGGCGAAGAAGAAGCTCGCGCAGATCAAGGGGCACCTGGTGTGGATGCCAATGGACTTTTTGAAGGATGCGGAGATGGCGGAACGGGGGTTGCAGGTGAATTCGTGGACGGAGAGTGTGTACACTTGATTTTTCGCCCTGGGTGTTATTTCTCTTTTTCCTCTTTTGGGAGAGCATTGGTTTGAGAGTGTGTGCACTTGATCCTTCCCTTACCCTTGGTGTTTGCATCCCCTTCTTCCTAATTCGGGGGAGCATCGGTTCGATAGTGAGGCAAGATTCTCTCTGGTTGAGCTCGGTAGAGCAATAATATTTCTTAATGAACGCCAAAATGAGCTTTAACGAGGACTGGCTGTCCAGGGTCTGTAAGGCAAGACACGGCTCGGCGGCTACGAGTGGCGTGTAGCCACACGGATGCATATTGGCCAATGCTTGGGATTTCGTGCGTCTATCTCGTTGCCGAATGCAGGTCGCATATTTGGTCGCGTCAAAGCAAGGGGTCACAGGAACTCTTTAAGTGTGAAGAACCGGTTCTTTGGTGATTGGTCACAGCTCTTGCAATACAGTACCTTGTCTACCCTGGTAGTCATGGATCAATGGGTATGACTGATTGAACGGGCGGGAGATGAGGAGAGCAAGAGAGTAGAACGTTGCGAGATACCTTATGCTTATTAGTTGGTTAGTGGACTGCGCTTGGGGGAGGCGGAAGCGCCGTGGTGGTGGCCAATGAAAGGGGGAGGGGGGAGAGTGGTCACTTTGGCATGGACGGGCTGAGGATTTTGGATCGTATGTAATGTGATGGGGGGAGTGAGTGAAGGTGATGGGATTGGAACCCCTCCTTTTTTTCTATTGTCTTTGTGATGTTAACGGGCCTGACTGGGGAGAAGAGAGAGGGTTGAAGGGTTGTAGGAAATTTGGAAGTTTAGTTGGTGGTGAGTGTTGTGGCTTAGGGAGCAGCAGATGTCAACTCTTCAGTTTGCGTTGGGAAGATTGACGTTAACGACCTTGGATACCATGGACACCATGGAGTATGAGATGGTGTCTTGAATAGCGCTGTGATGGCCCAGCAATTGAGGCTATATACAAGTAAGGTAGGTTCCCTGTCTACTTCACGGCTCACTGTTGATGTTTGCATGTGACTGGAGAGCAGCAACATCAGTCAAACCCATCGTTTAACCGCCCATCGTCAGTTGAAGCCATGCATCCTCGACTCTACAATTCATGGTCGGGCCCAGCTGTCTAACACTCTGTACGTCATCCACACTCCACGCAAACATTCACCGCTTCGTGGATGGAAAATCCTCTTCCATCGACTTCCAGCTTCCAAGATGCCCATCAATGCATCCATGATCACGGCCCGCCCGTCACACCGCGCTAAAGGGCCCTCTTCACCTTCTGGGACAGCGGACGACCCCTGTAAGTTGGAGTGCTCCACAGCGGTCTTGAAGCCTCCAAGGCCTAACCGCAGCGCCTTTTGCTGGGCACCGAACAGGCGCCAGGCCCCGCCTGAGCAGAGCCCAAGGCCTTGAACCAGCGGCTATTCCTGCGCTGGATGGCATCACCGCGACAGGTTTGACTGCCAGGCACCAGGTTATTACAGGTTGACAGACTCTCTGGGCTACTACTTCTGGAAGCTCTGCTGTGATGTTTTGAAGCCTTTTATTAGATTGCTCTTCTGTATATCCTGACATTCCAGCAAACAAACTGTATCATTGCCTGCATCGCTGCGTCTCCTGTCCGCCTGTGACAGAACCAAGACCCCGCTTCGATACGCCCAAAAAAAGGCACCTTTGGCCCCTCGACGACGAGATCCAAACAAAGAGGTGTCACCAAGCTACCAACTAGCTCTCCTCTACTCTAATCTCACTTGCGTTACCTCCACACCACAAACAGCTCGAGCCCACGCAAGGCCAGTACGCAAGCAAGCCTTGCTTCGCCTCTTCTTATTTCCCTCTCTCGAGCTCAGCCTTCATCTCTCCCGTCGGAATCCTCTTCCTCTTCATCGACCAGACCTCGATCATCTCAGCAAACGGCCCTTTCATTCTCCGCACACTCTCATCGAGCCCATCCTGCTTGCTCCCCTCGCCAGCTCCCGCCTCGCACAAACTTGCCATCGCACCGCACACCCGCGAGCGTTTCCCCCGTCCCTCCGCGCAGGCGACGCGCATGCGACACATTGCCGGCCGTCTCGACCGTGGCCATTGAAAGTCCTCTGCGTCTCTTCTCCTGCGTCTGAACAACAACAACAAACCACCCAAGCTCCCGGGTCCCGCATACCCGCGGCCCCCCCTCCCAAAGTCGCACAAAGGATGACGCAGTCTCCCATGATCGCCGCGCCGCCCAAGGCCACCAACGAGATCGACTGGGTCTCGCCGCTCAAGGCCTACATCCGCGACACGTACGGCGACGACCCCGAGCGCTATGCCGAGGAGTGCGCCACGCTCAACCGCCTGCGGCAGGACATGCGCGGCGCCGGCAAGGAGAGCGTCGCGGGGAGGGACATGCTCTACCGCTACTACGGGCAGCTGGAGCTGCTGGACCTGCGCTTCCCGGTCGACGAGCAGCACATCAAGATTCCCTTTACATGGTGCGTGAAACGAGAGAACGCTTGTGGCTGGAGCCTTTCTTGTCGTTAGTGCTCGCTTGGGGAGTGTGTAGATTACTGACTACGAGTCCTTGTGTGTGTGCCAGGTTTGACGCATTCACCCACAAGCCAACCACGCAGTACTCGCTCGCGTTCGAAAAGGCCTCCGTCATCTTCAACATCTCCGCCGTCCTTTCCGGACATGCTGCTATCCAGAACCGAGAGGACGATTCCGCGCTCAAGGTCGCCTACCACTCGTTTCAGGCCTCGGCCGGCATGTTCACGTACATCAACGAGAACTTTTTGCATGCTCCCTCATTCGACTTGAGCCGCGAGACTGTCAAGACGCTGATACACATCATGCTCGCCCAGGCACAGGAGATCTTTCTGGAGAAGCAGGTCAAGGACCAGAAAAAGGCCGGGTTGCTTGCGAAATTGGCGTCGCAATCTGGGTACCTTTATGGACAGGCTGTGGAGGGCGTGCAGGAGAATGTCACAAAGGCCATTTTCGAAAAGGTCTGGCTGACAATGGTCCAGGTAAGTTACTGCGTCTGGGGGATGTTCAACTGCTTGGGAATTCTGCAGCAGCGAGATTGCTAATTTTGGACCGGTTGAAATCCCAGATCAAAGCCAGTCTTCTCAACTCAATGGCACAATACTACCAGGCAATGGCAGACGACGAAGCGGGCCAGCACGGCGTGGCCCTGTCTCGACTCCAGGTGGCCGATACCCTCGCCAAGGACGCCGACCGATTAGCAAAGAGCTTCCCCAGCACCCTGCCGTCCAACGCCAACCTCGGAGCCGACTGCAGCACGCATCTGCAGGAGATTACGAAGCGGCAGTGCTCGACGGTGCAGGAACGGCTACGGGAGGCCATCAAGGACAATGACTACATCTACCACCAGACCGTCCCCGCGGAGGCGACCCTGCCTCAGATTGCCAAGCTCCCGGCGGCCAAGCCGATTCCCGTATCGGAGCTCTACGCCGGCCAAGACATCCAGCGCATCACCGGGCCCGATTTGTTCTCCAAGATTGTGCCCATGGCCGTCACCGAATCCGCCAGCTTATACGACGAGGAAAAGGCCAAGCTTGTCCGAGCCGAGACGGAAAAGGTGGACACGGCAAACGGGGAGATGGCGGCCAGCCTCGACTACCTCCGGCTCCCGGGGGCGCTGCAGGTGCTCAAGGGCGGATTCGACCAGGACATTCTTCCCGACGAGGACTTCCGGCAATGGTGCGAAGACGTGGCCAACCACGAGAATCCCGTGAGCATCTTTGACTTTTTGCGGAGCGAGAAAGAGTCGATAGTGTCGACTCTGGACAAGGCCTCCAAGCAGCTGGATATGGAGGAGAGCGTGTGCGAAAAGATGCGGTCCAAGTACGAAAATGAATGGAGCCAGCAGCCCAGCGCGCGCCTCACGACGACGTTGCGGGGAGATATTCGCAACTACCGGGAAGCTCTGGAGGAGGCCAGCAGAAGCGACGGCCAGCTGGCGGCGAAGCTGCGCCAGAACGAGACGTGGTTCGACGAGATGCGGAACGCCGTCGCAAATGGGCAGGTGGACCAGCTCTTTTCAAGGGCGGTCTCGCAGGCCAAGGGGCGAAGTAGCAATGCCGTCAGCCCGTCTGGCAACGAGCCCAATCTGCTCGACGCAGATTTTGATGAGTCTGGGCCTACGGTGGTGGAGCAGATTGCAAAGGTTGAAGATATTCTCAAGAAGCTCAACCTCATCAAAAGAGAGCGGAATCAGGTACTCAAGGACCTCAAGGAGAAGGTAAGATATGGGGCTTCCCGGTGATGTGGAAGATGGCAGACATTGACAGGAAAACCTAGGTCCACAACGACGACATCTCTCAAGTCCTCATTCTCAACAAAAAGACAATAGCAAACTATGAGCAGCAACTTTTCAAGCAGGAATTGGAAAAGTTTCGGCCTCATCAAAACCGCTTGCTGCAGGCGAACCACAAACAGTCGGCGTTGATGAAGGAGCTCACGGCGACCTTCAACACTCTGCTGCAGGACAAGCGCGTGCGCGCCGAGCAGAGCAAGTATGAATCGATTCAGCGGCAGAGGCTATCGGCCATTGGCAAGTACAAGCGCGCCTATCAGGAGTTCTTGGATCTGGAGGCGGGCTTGCAGAGCGCCAAGAACTGGTACTCGGAGATGAGGGAGACGGTGGAGAGCCTCGAGAAGAACGTGGAGACGTTTGTCAACAACCGGAGGTCGGAGGGCGCCCAGCTGCTCAACCAGATCGAACAGGAGCGCGCGTCCAACAAGAGCCAGCAGGCCGAGCTGGAGAGGGAGCGGCTCCGAGGCCTCATGGAGCGCATGTCGATGGAGCCCGCACAGCCGGCACCGCCCGCCAGACCACCGTCGGGAAGACCAACGCCAGCGCCCCTGATGCAGCAGAATCAGGCTTCTCGATATGGCCAGGGGAGTAGCAGCGGCAGCAACGGTTTCCCGGGGCAGTTCCAGATGCCTACATCGCCACCGCCCAATCAGCAGAGCTTCACCGGATACGCCAGCCCTCCTCCGCAAAGCACCTTTTCACAGCCTGTATACAATCCGAGCACGTACGGCAGGAACCCCGGGCCGACGTCGCCGCCTCCAAACCAGACGTCTTTCAGCATGAACGTCATGAGAGGGCCCCAATCGCCGCCACCTACACAGACGTCGTTTGGACAACACCAGCCCTATACCATGTATGGGGCCCTACCCCAGCAGCAACAGCAGCAGCCAGCACAGCAGCAGCAACACGCGCCTGGAGGTTATGTGCCGCCCGGCTTCGTCCCCCCACCGCCTCCGCCAGGCCCTCCTCCGTTGGGCCCCCAGCAGACTATTCACTTTGGGCAGCAGAATTTCGATCCTGCGGTTGGCCACCCGTCAAGCGCGCAGCCTCGGTCAGCTCAAACGCAGCAGACGCACGACCCTTGGGCTGGGCTGAATGCGTGGAAATGAAGGAAAACACCGGCTTGTATATCGAGTAGGTCTTGAGGTGGTTTGGATGATGACACAAATACCCGACGTGAAGCAAGACGATAGGGGGACGAAGGGGGATGCAGTTGGCATGCTGGGGAGAGCAGGGCCTCTCTGGCTTTGTCATTGCATGTGTTAATGGCAAGGTTGGAAAATGATTTGAAGACGCGATGCAAAAGAGACGGGCACGGGATAGGCGCACGTATTATCGAAAGGCAATGAGGATGTCCGTCCCTTTTAGATTCGGATGAGAACTGTAGTTGCATGGATTGCTGCGAGCTTTACCTTTGAAGGGTTCTGATACGATATCAGATGGATATGTCGAGTACGTTTGCCTGGGTGTTCTGCACGAGGCATACAAATGCAGCGCATTCCTGGCATTGCTTGAAGCAATTGGTCACGTATTTGACAAAGGACAATAAACGATATGATAGTACCCGAGTATCTGTGCGGCCAAAGTTTCCCCTTACGATGCCCCTTCGCCCATATGAACAAGATCAGCTTTCCATGACTCGAGACGTGTGAAGTGGAGGGAGAAGCAGTTGTGGAGTTGGTCCAAGGTGAGGAGAAGCTGTCTGGTACGAAGCTACTGATATTTCTAGCTCCCCGCAGAATCTCGGTCCCCGGAATATCAAGAGCCGTTTGGGGGGAAAGCCTCTAATTCGACGGGTTAAGATTGGGGGGCTTGGCGGGGGGGGGGCGATTCTATAGCGCATTTTGATGGATAGATGAATGGAGTTGATGGTGGCCTTTTAGTGTTGGAGTGGGTGGCTGGAACTGGGGAGACGGGGTTTGTCCTCCGCTCTTGTTTGGGGGTGAAGGTGAAGCTGTACGGGGGGTTTGAGTGCTGAAGGGGGGATATTATATGTCAATAATTCAAGATGTGTATACACTGGATGAAGCTTCACGATATTGCAGCTTTAGTATTACTACTGAATTGCATGGTAACAGAGTGTTGTTGTTAAAAGGCAAAAATATCCGTCGGAAAAGGGGAGAGATTCCGCACATGCTTTTCGGTGGCCCCCATCCAAGTAACGCCCCCAGTTATCGGGAGGCTATAATATTAGCCGACGACCAATGAGAGGCGCCCAATTTGTGTCCCCTTTTGGATCTGCTTTCAAGTTGTTGCCCTGCCGTTATAATCGTGGCCCATAAACGACGACGAACGACGAGCCGAAGAACCGACGCGCTGAAGCGACAATCGTGTCTCTTTTTCCTTCTTACTTCCTTCACTCATTCTCAAACTTCATTTTTTGGATGACAGTTTCGCATCTGTGTTGCAAGAGTAAAGAGAAAGCGAGAATTGGCATACGATTGATTGGCGTTGTCTTCTTGAATTGGCTTGGATCGAGTTTCGGGCGTACGGATTTAGGCCCGGCTGTTTGTGAGAGAGACGTCATCGCATCACGAGAAGCGGCATCTTGGGGTCAGATTGAACAGGAGGAAACAGAAGACAGAAAAAAAAAGAGGGACAAGATGGTGCTCACGGGAGATGAAGTGGCCAAGCACAACAGCGAAAAGTCGTGCTGGGTGATTATCCATGTGCGTTCATGCTCTTGGGGGACCTGATGGAAATCGTGGGGATTGAGGCTGAGAAGGGAGGCATCAATTGCTGGACATGACGCTGACTCTCTCTCACCAGGGCAAAGCATACGATGTCACAGAGTTTCTACCTGGTATGCCATGATATGTCACGATGAAAGGTCATTAAATCTTCTTCAGAGATGACGACTAACACGAGTTCTCGACTCACAGAACACCCCGGCGGCGAAGAAATTATTCTCAAATATGCCGTACGCTCAACCTCATCATCATCACCACCATCATCACTGACATGTCAAATACAACCCTAGGGCAAAGACGCAACGGAAGAGTTTGACCCGATCCACCCCCGGGACACGCTCGACAAGTACCTCGACAAGTCGCTGCACCTGGGCGACGTCGACATGTCCACCGTGGCCAAGGAGACGAAGCGGGAAGACCCCGAAGAGGTGGCACGGCAGCAGAGCATCGCCGAGATGCCGCTGCTGTCCGAGTGCTTCAACCTGCACGACTTCGAGGCCATTGCGCGGCGGACCATGAAGAAGACTGCGTGGGGGTACTATTCCAGCGCCGCCGACGACGAGATTGTGAGCGCCCCCCCCCCCCTTATTGACACACTCTCTCGCCTTCTATTCTTCTTCTTCTTCTTCTTCTCTGAAGCATTCGAGTTATACTAACGATGGCCTGCTGCCCAAGACGATGCGCGAGAACCACAGCGCGTACCACCGCATCTGGTTCCGCCCCCAGATCCTCGTCGACGTCCAGCACATCGACCTCTCGACCACCATGCTGGGCACCAACGTCTCCGCGCCCTTCTACGTCACCGCCACCGCCCTGGGCAAGCTCGGCCACCCGGAGGGCGAAGTCATCCTGACGCGCGCCGCCCGCGCGCACAACGTCATCCAGATGATCCCGACGCTGGCGTCGTGCTCCTTTGACGAGCTCGTCGACGCCGCGCAGGGCGACCAGGTGCAGTGGCTGCAGCTCTACGTCAACAAGGACCGCGCCATCACGAAGCGCATCGTGCAGAACGCGGAGCGGCGCGGCTGCAAGGGATTGTTCATCACGGTCGATGCGCCGCAGCTGGGACGCCGCGAGAAGGACATGCGGCTCAAGTTTGTCGACACGGGGAGTAATGTGCAAAAGGGCACCAAGACGGATACCAGCCAGGGCGCGGCGCGGGCGATTTCGACGTTTATCGACCCCTCGCTCAGTTGGGCGGATATCCCTTGGTTCAAGAGCATCACCAAGATGCCCATTATCCTCAAGGGCGTGCAGCGCGTCGAGGACGTCCTCAAGGCGGTCGACGCCGGCGTGCAGGGCGTGGTGCTGTCGAACCACGGCGGGCGGCAGCTCGACTTCGCGCGCTCGGGCATTGAGATCCTCGCCGAGACGATGCCTGTCCTGCGCGAGCAGGGGCTGGAGGACAAGATTGACGTGTTTGTCGACGGAGGCGTGCGTCGCGGGACGGACATCATTAAGGCCATGTGTCTGGGCGCAAAGGGCGTCGGCATCGGACGGCCGTTCTTGTACGCCATGAGCACGTTTGGGCAGGCCGGCGTCGAGAGGGCGATGCAGCTGCTCAAGGACGAGATGGAGATGGACATGCGGCTCATTGGGTGTAACAGGATTCAGGACCTGCATCCGGGATTGTTGGACACGAGGGGGTTGTTTGTGCATAGCAATGCGACGCCCGTGGATTCGCTGTCGAATGTCACGTATGATCCGCTGGTTGTGCCTTCGCAGCGGATCAAGGCGAAGCTGTAGTTGGATTTTTGATCTTTGGATAGTTCGGACGGAAAGGAGGTAGATAGGTGTAGGATATAAACGAGCAACATATTTGCATAAACAAGCTTCATCTCATTTCATCCAAACCCTTTCCATGTACATGTTCAACGGCTCCTCATCAACAGCTCACCCTTGATTATATCCTCATCAAAGTCCGTTCAAAAACTCCCGCAGCGACATGGGCTTCCTCACAGCATTATTCAGCCCTTCATGAAACGTAACCCACACCTTCTCCTGCCCAGCCGCCGTCTTCTTCTCCATCAGTCCGCCCCTGACATCTGCCAGCGCCTGCGCCTGGATGATTCTCCCGAAAAAGTCCTTCTTCACCACCAGCCCGTCCTCCACGACGGCCATGCTGCTGTCGTCGTCCTTCTTCTTCTGGCCCAGCAAGGATAGGGGCTGCTGCGCTTGCTCGCCTTCGCCCAGGGAGCGGCCGGCCTGGAAGCGCGCTTGACGGGCGTTTGTCTCGCGGAGGGCCAGCGTGCGGCGGAGTTCCTGGTCGAGCACCTGGCGGATTGCGTAGCGGGCTGGTGGCTGGGACGTTAAGATGGAAGACGCCGTTTCGAACGTTGCCAGAGAATCAATGTCCCTATATATCACATCACGATTAGCTTCCTTGACCTTCATACATACAACTTAATACACGAGAGAATGGGGTTCACTCACGGCTCCAAGCGGTAGACAAACTGCGGCCCGCGACTGGACAGCACATCGCTCTCAATCTTGCCCTTCTGCAGCGTGATGCCCACCTCGGCGAGCACCTCCGACGCCCTCTTCACCATCCGCCGCTCGCTCTCCTTGCGCACACTCGCCGTCGTCCCCTGGCTGCCGCCCACGACAACGGGCTTCACGTCCGGCGCCAGCATGCGCGCGAGATACGGCAGAAACTCGGTAGAGACGTCCTCGGCGCTGCGGAACAGCCGCATCAAGGTCGGACTCAGCTGGCCCTGCAGCGTCTGCAGCTGCGCGCGCGTCTGCTGCTCGGCTTCGTAGGCCTGGAAGTCGGCGCGCGGGCCGGAAAAGGGAATCGTAGGGCCGGCCTCTTCTTCGCCCCCGAGGCCGGGGCGCTGGTTGTTGTTGGCCGACGACATGCCGCCGCCGCCGGCAAAGTGTCTGATGGGCGATGCAAACAGGTGGTGGCAGGCGAGAACGGGCTGCGAGAGATACGGCGCGAGCTCCCATTCCTGGCTCGCGTACAGCCGCGACTGGCAGGCGTCGTGAAAGTACAGCCAGTCGTAGGCCTGGTTGGGCTTTGATAGGTACGAGTCGTCGTTGAACTCGCGGTTCGGATACTCTGCGAAAATCTCCGTCACAATGTGACTGATCTCGCCGCTGGCGTCCACCATCTGCCGGAGACACTCCATGGCGTATTTCTTTTGGTGCTCGCCAAAGCCCAGCTCCGTCTTTGGCTGCTCGTGATGCGTCTTGGGCCGGGACAGGTTGAGCGCTTGCTTGGGGAAGCCGCCTCCTTCTTGGAATAGCCGGGAGATGATGTCCTTGACGCTGCCTCGTCCGAGCCCCCGAGCGCCCGCCGCGCCGCTGGCAAGCTCCTGCAGGATATTCTTCTCGATCCAATCTCTGGTGAGACGCTGCGTGTGACTAAAACCCGAAGCCCTGAACCGGGAGGCCACCCATTCGCCCACTACCATGACGCCGCGGAGGTCGCCCTGCACGGTGCTTTCTTGCCCCCGTTTGGCGTCGATGCCGCTGGCCATGCCCCATGCCGTCTCACACAGCTTGCGTGCTGCGTCCTTGTCGCAGGGGATGCCCTCCTTTTCAAACACCGTCTTCAGTCGGCCAACTACAGTGTCCAGAGTCGGTCGGCCAACGTGGATGATCTCGGCCAGATTCGACTGCCTCAGGGGCCTCAGCGAAGGGTGGTAGACATCGTTGCATATCAGGATCAGCGGCCTCATCAGACGAAAGTCGTCCCCCTTCTTCTTCTTGCCATCGTACGACTTGTCTACCCCTGAAGAGTTCTTCTGATCGATGAGCACCAGGTCAATCAGCGCCTTGATGAAGCCGCCCTCTCCTGAAGCTCCAGATCCCGTCACCACGCCGTCGACCTCGTCCACCACCACGCAGGCAGGCTTGGCGACCTTTTGCGGCCCGTTTGCCGCCTTCAGATTGCTCACGTTCTTGACGCTCTCCGTCCCGAGACTGGTGCGGATCCGGTTCTTGACAACGTCGCGGCTGCGGTCGTCGCTGGCGTTGACCTCAATCACTTCGTAGCCCGCCTGTTTGGCACAGACGTGCGCCAGCGTCGTCTTGCCCAGGCCAGGTGGTCCTGTCAGCATCAGGATCTTCCGGTGAGGCTTCTCTTCTTCCGGCTGGGGATGAGGGCCATTGCGTCTCGCCGCTTTGGGCTTTGCTTTGGCGGTTCCTGGAAACACCAGCGGATCCCATCTCTTCAGCCAGCGGAGTACAAGTCTGTTTGTGCCGTCATCTCCGCACAGGTCCATAAAATTTCTTGCGCGGTACTTCTCGGTCCATAACATGGTCTTCTTGGGTTTCTTGTCTGATATCGAGGTGGCCTCCATGGATCGAACGGCTTGGTTGGTGTCTGGGGACGATGGGGGTTCCCGGTTAGCAGCCATTTCGCTCGTCGCTGCGTTGATGAGGTTGTGGATGTCGACGCCATAGTAGTCTCGCTTCGCCCGCCCTTCCTTGGTCTTTGACCTCGCTGCCACCATGGATTCGTAGGACTGAGCAACGGCCTCCTGGCGCTGCTTGATGGTGATTTCTTTGCCTCCGCATGTCTTGAGCTTGTAAGTCGTCTTTGAGCGGCTTCCAAAGATTGGCGTGGTAAGCAGTGGGTTTAGTCTGCCCCAATGAGGAGTTATTGGTGTGATGGTCTGAGTGCCGTCAGTGGTTGACGTCTGAGTTTCGTCGATGTCAACAACTGCGCTCCTCTCCAGGAGAGTGCCGTCACTGTTGTCTTGGTTTGCATCTCGAGCAGCAAGTACGGGTCGGTCGTCTACTTTTCGCCTCTTGGAGGGAGATGTTGATCTTCCTCTCGGATGATTTTCGACATCTGACTCGGAGTCCGAGTCAACAAATGGCCCACGGATGCGAGGCTTCTGTGTGGGATATTGAACATCGTGCGGTTTGGCGCGCTTTGGCGGAGGAGAAGGGGGATCGCTTGGATAGGCAATTGGCGAGGATGCAGACAGCATTTTGATGCCTTTCTGTGAAAGTCAAGAGATGAACAGATAGAAACGCTCAGAGCGCGCAAAAAGGAGAAAACAATCCCGATGTCGATATACACTTTTTCGTATCAACAATTTGGCCTGCGGAACAAGTAAAGAATCTCTCGACGCGTCTCAGCCCACTTCTCTCCATTGAGACGCGTTGAGTGGCCCCGCTGTCGGTGAAAGCCGGTGAGTCGCCACGGCGAGCGTCACACCGAACGGCAGAACCCCGGCTGCGCGGCAACCACCAAGAAAAAATGTCACCCACATGTTGAGCTCTAAAGAACGGCTTCAGTGAATCCCGTCAAAAGCAGCAATTGTCGCCGGTCGGCTCGCCAAGATGAGAAAGCCGTACCGTTTCTACAGTTTAGCACGTCCTGTGAGTCCATCACTTCTCTCACATTTGCTGTCGCCAACGTCACAAGCCCAGCGCAAGCGCACGAATTGGGCTCGTGTGATGGCGGGGGGGTTGGAATCCCACCTACTGACATCGAGACAAAACCACAGAAACTGCGACAATCATGGAACAAGTACAACCTGTATAACCTGTACCGCCAGACGGGCCGCGAGCCCCAGATCCGCGGCACGCCCACCTTCTTCCAGCAGAAATGGGCCGCCAAGGCCAAGACCCGGTCGTACCACGGCGAGCATATCCCTGAGAAGAAATGGGTGCGCCTCTTCTCGCGCCGGCTGCTGTCCGCCGTCGACATGCCGCCCGAGTACCTGGCCGCGCACGACGGCTCCGAGCAGGCCGCCGGCCGCGGGTCGGGCCTGACGACGTCGACCGTCTCGGCCGAATCCTTCTCCAAGGTCCCCAGACTCAGCACCCAGGAGCGCTCAAGGCGGAGGACGCCCGTCTTTGGCGACGTCAACAAGCTGCTGTCGGACCAGTTCAACAACATGACGCCGTATATGCAGATGACGTTTGCGCCGCTGGAGAGGAGGCTGGATACCGCCGTGTTCCGGGCTCTGTTTGCCAGCAGCGTTCGGCAAGCACGTCAGTTTGTAATTCACGGCGCCGTCACGGTCAATGGAAAGAAGGTGCGTCACAACTGTCTACAATATTCATGCTCGATACGTCTGGCTGTGCTTAGAACTAACATGTCTACGCAGATGGTTCACCCCTCATACCAGTTGAACCCTGGCGACATGTTCCAGGTGGATGTTGAAAAGGTCATGTACGGCACGGGCGTGCAGAAACCAGCACAGGCACACCAGCGACTCCGTGAGAACCTCGAGGCCAGACAAAAGAAGGCCGAACAAGCATACCAAAACGCACTCAAGAAGGCAGCCAGCAGCACCGAGCAAACCGCCGAGAGCGCTGCTGAGGGAGAGGCCGAAGGGGAGAATCCCGAAGCCAATGCTGAGGCTGCCGAGGGCGAGGATGCCGGGTCATTGACTCCTGAGGCTCAGTGGCAGTTGAAGAACAAGGCTCTCAAGGCCCTGCTAAAGGACGTCAAGAAGCTTCTGAAGAACAACCCCAAGGACCTCACGGCCAAGGAGAAGAAGCAGCTTCGTCTTTTCCGAGCAGATGCCAAGCGCTTCCTCTCGCATCCCGAGAAGAGCGAGGCGGATGCCGCGGAACTGATTGACGAGCTGCAGCTGCAGATGAAGAGCCACGAACTGCTGCGCGAGAGCTTTGAGAAGCTCGACCTCAAGGGCAGTCAGGAGCAAGACCAGGCCGAAGCCGCAGCCGAGGCCGAGGCCGACGGCGCGCAAGCCGCCGCCAAGGAGACCGAAGCACAGCAGCCCGAAGTCAACAGAGAGCGACAGATCGAAAAGGGCCTCGAGGGCCTGTCAGAGGAGCAGAAGACAAAGGCCAAGCGGATAATGGGCGACGCCTCGCTGTCTCGGGAAGAGATGCGAAAGCTGGCGCAGATGCTCCGCTACGACGAGGAGAACCCCATTGACGACTCGAAGCCGTACGCCACCCCGTGGAGGCCCCGGCCGTACATGTCGGCGTTTGCCTTTATCCCCCGGTACCTCGAGGTCAACCCCAACATTTGCGCCGCCGTCTACTTGCGACACCCGGTTGCGCGAAAGGGCATGGCGGAGGTGCCGACGCCGTTTAGCTATTTGACGAGCCAACTTACCCACAACTGGTACCTTGAGCGAGGTTGAGTGTGTGTTTAAAACAGGCATGGGGAGAGAGTCGGTGTGTATCATGATGTACAGCTCTACGCAAGAGTGGTGTCCATACCTAGGAGGGCGCGAATTGGCCGGGAAAAGGGACAGTCTATGTGGACCATGTATGATGATAAAAGGTCGAGGCAGGGTTGGACGTCCTCTCATGCCTCGACTTTGTAATAGTATATACTACAAAGAAACTATGATATTGCATGCAAATTCGATGGTAAATTTCTCTTCTTGTATAGTCAATAGCACATCAGAGGCTCAAGAAACGGTCTCTCAAGTATGGGGTCCATATGAGGGGATTCAAGGGGCATGTACTCCGTAGTCGTTCAAAACTTGCAGATACAGCGCTGCATGAATCTAGTTGGCCGAGACAACCACCGACCTCTTATACGCCGTGATTGATAGGTGGAAAGAAGAGGCTCAAGTAACGCTCTCTCAAGTAGTATTTCCCCATATCAGGGGTCCGTAGTCGTTCAAAACTCGCAAACACAGCACAGCGCTTGCCTAAGCTCAATTGGCCGAGACAACCCACCCGGCCTCTTTCCTCCGTGAGAGACAAATGAGAAAAGAATCGTACGATTCTGAGTCTATCCCATATTCCTGGTAGGCCGTGTCTTATAATTGCACGGGGGGAGAAGAGTCAGCAATGTCTTGCAGTGGGAGATGTCGCTTGACTCTTTTGACGGTCTCAGTGCGGAATGCGGAGTGTGTTAACCAACTGGGCAATACTTATGGCACGACACTGTTGAACTTTCTTTTAGGGGTTAAAGTGTTGATTTGTAATGTCTTTCAAGATGCTTGATTAGGACATTTGTTCCTTTTTTTCTGGTCCTTCTTGTTCCGCAATCGGTCGTACTACTACGAGTACTTCGCTGGTAAGGTAGGTAGTATTTCGCTGTGTCCTTTTGTGTGGACTTGGCAATAGATAGCCAGTTAGGGCCCGAGTTGGACAGCCTTGGTTCGACTACACGAGTCACAGTCCTCTGATTAAACCCTTGATTGACCCTCTGAAGTCAATGAGTATGCAATGTAGAGTTTACAAGGCAAATGTCTAAGTAGTACTTCAAAATGCGAGGAGTATTGCCGTATTAGGACCTTGTGACAGATCAGTCCCAAGTGACACAATTCCGCTCCCTTTCCGCACTGCAACGCATGGCATCGGTTACACCTGTCTTGATGTCTCGCACGGAACGGAACGGACAATGCTAAGATCAGCTACAACTGGTACTGTACCTTGACAGCAAATTCTCCGCATCCCAAATACGGGGAAACGGAGCGACGCCTCATAATCCCTCGTCCTCGTGCCTCTGAGGCACTTCTCACAGCTTATTTTCTCTCCTCTTGTTCCGAGCGTTCCTGTCCAATCCCGAGTTTCGGTAATTTTGCCCACTTTCCTTTCCAACGATGGGTTTTACGGGAAAAATGGCCGGATTTGGGACCTGCTGATGCTAAGCACTCCCGACAACCGCTTCGTGTCTTTCAACTCTTGTGAACGTTGCTTATGTGACCGATTCATGCCCTGCAGGTTTGGGTATGTGATAGCTGTGATGGGTACAGGCAGGCAGTGGGAGATGTCGAACAGAGTCTCAGTTGAACACTCAGTACCCAACGAGTGCTGCATCCGAACCGGATTTCCATGAATCGTCTGGATCGTTGTCCCGTCCCGAGCTGAATCAAGCAAAAAGACACAGCGTCCCTCGCTCCAAAGTCCCGCCATAACACTACAGTCGGTATTAACGAACTTGACTGCCAGCTCCCGCGACTCCGGCCTAGCGGCACTCGCCACGACTAACTGCAAAAGTAACCGGTTCGGCGAGCCTCAGCGGTTGAGCGAGGCCCACGGCATCAGATGGGGACGCGGGATCCAGAGGGCCATCAGGCCAATCGCAGGCGCCGGATTTGCCCTTGGAGAGCTGATTCTTGGCGGGCACAAGGCGTAAGGCTTCAGGGCATTTTTGGGCCACCGAGACCCGGGATTGGCGCAATAGCTGGAGCAGCTATGTGGGATTTCGTACAGTACAATACTATGGAGGAGATTGAAATCATCTTTGTGCTGCTGCTGAGCTGAGAGGCGCATGTCGTCAGTCGGCCACTGCATTCCCGGAAAGCGCATCTTTGGCTTCCTGCCTTTTTTTGCCCTTCCCATCAGCTCTAGGTACCTCATCCAGTGACAGGTATCTCAGTACTAATCCTTACTTCTCCCTCTCACCACTCAACTCTCGCCTCTCTCGCTTCAGCTGCTACCTCGTCTCCTCATCTCCTCGTCTCCTCATTCTTCTCCCTCAACATCAGCCTGATTGCGACATCTGCCACTTGAAGCGCTTGCTACGGTACAGGCGCACGCACACCTTGCAGCTCCCGGCCCTCCATCTGTCTCTCGTCCAGCTGCGTAAAAGCTCGATACGCTCCCCGCATTCTCGTCTTATTCAACAGCCACATACCTTACCTGCATACAAGAGCAGCCTCCGACCTCCGGGACCGCCGCGGCCAACAGTCGACTGCTGTGCTGTCTCAATATCGCGGCTGCAGGGCGTGACATGACCAATCGCTAGCCGGCCCTCAGACCGCATCGCCGCCGAGAGGCTCGCCATCACGGCATCGTCCGCCAGCAGTCAAGAGGCTCAACGGGAGTTAAAGCTCCGCAACCACCGCCCAAGGGAGGGAGGACGTCTGCTCCAAGACATTCATTCCCGCCCTGTCTCAGCTCCTCGCCGGTCTCATCTCGAATCCCTGCAGCCTCCCGAATACCCCAGAGTCGATGGTGGCACGGCCTGCCGGCGCTCCTCGATGCTAGCGCTCGATCTGGCGACTACTCTCCTGCTCACCAACGACCTCCTCTCGACTCCCAGCCACGGCCTCACCTCCAGCTTCTCCGTGTTTCTCGCTGCGCTACGCATCTCCGGCCTCAGTATCATCGGCCTCTTCTTGCTCTCCTGCTGCTCGCCATGAACTCCGTCGATCTGACCGTTGCCTCGTCGTCCAACGCCTCGACGCCCGCCACCCAACCCAAGAAAAAGTCTCGGCGAGGCGCCGATCCGGCCACCCAAAAGCGCAGATGCATCAGCACGGCCTGCATCGCCTGCCGCCGACGAAAGTCCAAGTGCGATGGCGCCCTGCCCAGCTGCGCCGCCTGCGCCAGCGTCTACGGCACTGAGTGCATCTACAACCCCAACTCGGACCATCGCCGCAAGGGCGTCTACCGGGAAAAGGTCGACAGCATGAAGGCTCAGAGCTCGACGCTGCAGGTCATTGTCGAGGCCATCCTGAATGCTACCGACGAAGAAGTGCCCGACGTCGTCAACAAGATCCGGACGTGCGACAACCTCGACACAGTTGCCCAGGAGCTCTTGAGGATGGGCTCGGAAACCAAGGAAGAGGCGACCAACGAGTCCCCGGAGGAAGAGCCCCTGTCTTTCTTGCCCGTGCAAGGAGAACAAGAGCTTGCGCGCAAGATGGGAGAGCTGCGGCTCGAGAACGGCTCGGTGCGCTTCATTGGTGGCACCTCTCACCTCATCTATCTGGGGGATCCGCACCACGATGCCATCGATTACGAGACGCCTTCTGAGCCGGGCGTGTGCGAGAACCCCGTCACGTCCTGGACTCGCGTGACCACCGATCCGCACCTCATCATGCACCTTATGAACATGTACTTCAACTACCACTATCCATACTTCACCACGCTCTCACGCAAGCTGTTTTGGCGCGACTTCATGAGGGGCAAGGCGGGATTGCGGCCCGGCCCGACGTACTGCTCTTCGCTGCTGGTCAACGCAATGTTGGCGCTTGGCTGCCACTTTACCGACATCCCTGGGGCATTTGGCATCCCCGGCGACAGCAGAACAAAGGGAGATCACTTCTTTGCCGAGGCCAAGCGGCTGATTGTCGAGAATGACGAATATGAAAAGCCCCGGCTTGTGACCGTGCAAGCTCTGGCACTCATGTCTGTGAGAGAGGCCGGTTGCGCAAGAGAGGCCAAAGGCTGGGTCTACAGCGGCATGAGCTTTCGGATGGCTCTCGACATCGGACTCAACCTCGAGATCGAGGGGCTGGATAGGGAGCACATGGCGGAAGAGGAAATCGACGCCCGGCGCATCACCTTCTGGGGCTGCTTCTTGTTCGACAAGACCTGGTCCAACTACATGGGCCGCCTGCCACAGCTCCCGAGAAACTCATTTACTGTCTCCAAGATTGACGTGTTTCCGGACGAAGACGCGGCGCTGTGGTCGCCTTTTACCGACAAGGGCTTCGACAAGTCACTTGCCCAGCCGTCGAGGACGCGGGCGGTTGCTCTCCTCCTGTCCAGTCTGTGTGAAATCAGCAGCGACATCCTCGTCTTCTTCTACCACCCCAACCACATCAAGGGGGCCAGCAGCAGAGCTCTGGAGATGAAAAGGCTCGGCGAGCTGCACCAGCGGCTTGAGAAGTGGCGCAAGAATGTGCCCAAGGAGTTTGATCCAAAGGAAGGCTTACTGCCGAACGTGATCCTGATGCTGTAAGTTTTGCCATATCCGAGTCTCTTGCGCCATGCAAGGCATGAGAGAGGTCGCTGACTCTGTTCTTCTCTAGCACATTCTACCACCTTCAATACATTCATCTCTTTAGGCCCTTTTTGAAATATGTCCAACCAAACTCGCCACTACCTCCACATATATCTCCAAGGCGAATATGCACTGCAAACGCGGGTGCCATATCAAAGCTGATGAGGCTGTACAAGAAGTCCTGGAACCTTCGCCAGATCTGCAACATTGCAGTCTACATGATCCACAGCGCGTGCACCATCCACCTACTCAACTTGCCAGAAAAGTCGGCGAAACGCGACCTGACCCATGGGCTCAAGAACCTGGAAGAAATTGCCGAAGACTGGCTCTGCGCTAGGCGGACGCTGAGCATTCTCAGTGTTTTGGCTCGGAAATGGAAGTGCGAATTACCAGAAGACGCCGAGATTATTCTCAAGCGAACAGACGAGAGATTCGAGTACTACAGCACGTCGGAAGTGCCCTCTCCCGGATCGAGCAACATGGCCCCCATCTCACCAGGCACATCGGAGGAAGGGACGGTGCAAGCTGCAAGACAACACGACTTTGGCCTCGCGAGACACCCGACTTCCGAGCCGATGGCTCAGCCGACGATTCAGACGTCGATAGAGGAGCGATTGTCCATGGACTCGCCAATGTCCATTGGCAACGGCATTCTCCATCCGGACCAGCGAGGCATGGCCATGGACCCCACGCAGATGGACTATCAGAGCATCCTCGGCCCATGGCCACAGCAAATGAGCATCCCCATCACCTCTCCCTCATCGGGTCTATCGTCGGGAACGCAAAGCCACATTTCATCAGACATGGGCCTCCGCCAACAACACCCCAACCAGAACCATCACCACCAGAGCCAAGTTCAGAACATGGGCATGGACAGCCGCGAATGGCTGCTCAGCGACTCGGCGCGGCTGCACCAGAGCTTTGGCAGCTGGAACGTCCGACAGCAGCAACAGGCCGCCGACCCCGGGGCGAATACAATGTTCATTTTTGGTGCCAATGGGAGGGCGGACGGGGGTGGTGCAGAGCAGTATGGTGACCTGAGCTCGTTTGACTCGCTTGCGGCGTCTTTGACGGCGCTCAATGCGTGGATGCCTTCTGGGTTGGAGTAGATGTAAAGGATCTTTTATGGATAGGAAGCCCTTTCGATTCTCATCAAAAAATGTGTCGCGATTGCATATGCATGGATGGTTTTAGGGGGTTGGAGTTTTCAGTGTCTGGCGTCGGATTGTAACGGACGTTATGTTGGATTGAATCTGATGGGCAGGGCCTTTGGATCTCTTTGTCGTGGAGGATTTCCTCATTTTACTTGAGGTTATCAAGGTCGCCAATTTCAAGCCATCTTTTTCTCGATAGCTCAATCGACAAATACCCTACATTACTCTGATCGCGTCGCTGCCTGGTATAATTTACTTGTCCATGTAACGTGTTACGTTACCCAATGTCCATAGGATCACAACCATGAATGTCCGCAAGGTTAGGAAAGGTAAGGGTCTGAAGGCGGTGTCTGCCTTGTTCGCCGTCGTCAATGTACCTACTTACTTACCCTGCGAAGCTATTCCGTATAAAACGAGGGGACCTGGCATCTAAGACATCAATGCACCCCTCCCTCTATGCGTCCTATTGGACGCTAGGAAAGGGTGTGTGACGTGTGAGAAGCATGTCACTGTGATCGAGCTTGTAATGAAATTCATCGGCAAAGCAAACAGAAGAAGCAGGAAGAGGACAGAGCCAGAGTGGTCAATTGCATGCTCAAAAGAGTAGGGCTTCATTGTCTCTATTTCACAGTCTGGCAGCTGACTCTACGCAGTACGACGCATGCACTTCGGGATATAGCAATTGCCTACCGTTTCAAAGCCCCTCCTCTACCGTCTTACTTTTTCCCGTTATATCCTGTATAGAAAGGATGTCTTCTAGAGACCGAGCCCGAGAAGAGAATGCCCTGACTAGAAGCATCAGAAGAGAAACAATGGAAAGAAGGTACTCACTTCATCCATCTTGATGCATTCGCTTGCTCTCCAGCGACTGGCTCAGTCTCTCCGACACCAGACACCAGCTGTCCGTGTGCACTTCGTTGCTAAACAAGCTCGAAATGCCCCAGAATTCTCCCACTGCCCGCCCATCCTGCTCTTCCCCTCTTTATTTTCGATCCCTCCAATGGTCTTCTTCTCTGTTCTGTCGTGCTGTAGGTAATCGGTCCAGACGACCAAAAAGGGTCTCGATTGGGGTCGTACTGCTAGTCGAAAAGAGGAGGGAGTCGTCTCTGAGCGGGCCATGCCGAAAGCCACCGACACACGTGAACAAGCAGGGGTGGGCGCGGGCATGAGGAGACAGAACTTTCCCCTTCCCTCTCGTTCTCTTTTGGCTAGGCACTGGGGAAGAATTGGTGTCAGTAGGTCGCTTTTACTTTAACTTCTGCCTCCCTCACCCCCCTCAGTGTGATGCGAGGCATGTCCGGACAGAAGGAGGATGGTAGTCGCGGCGGTGTTGGGGATTTCCCCGGCAGTGTCCACGTCGTATTTGGTACGAAGTTGCATCGGAATCTCGCAATCTTCGTCAAAGGTGGCAGAGAAGAGAGAGAAACTCGGGCTGGGTCAAGGGTTTGAAATTAGGAGGCTCGAGAGATGACATACCGCAGCAGCAGGACAAATTCAGTCACCAAAATCGTCGAGTGGTGCTCGAATGTTGTTGGCCGTTCTTGCTGCTCATTTAAGTCAGTCACTCCAGGAAATTGAGCAGAACAATGCCATTGAATCGGCCGAGAGCTCTCGAGCAAGAGAACGAAGTCCGACGACATGGCAGAGAAAGCCGCTAGTATTAGTATCGCCATGCCTTGCGAGAGAAGCGGAGCACCAACTGCAATTAGCGTGCATCTTGAAGCCAGAATGGAGAGTCGCAGGGAACTAACTGGAGTAGCGAGACGGGGCGGAAGCGCCTTGTAGCATGTCATATGTCATATTCCACTTTCAACGTGCTGCTGCGCAAGTCGCAATGCCAGGCGAACGCGGGAGATTCATCTCCACCGCAGCCAGAGGCAAGCAAAGAAGCAAATCGCAGGCTAGAGAAGATGTCCCAACAGGTTGAGCTGCAGCAGAGATTGACGTGGATTAGACTCGTCAACGGCCGAGACTATGGGGACGCTCCCTCGCGACAAGAGGGGCCGTCGACATGGACGTGGACATGGGCAGGGGAAATCAAGGCACACACCCCCAGCCGGAAATCTTGGTCAATGGCTGGGGAAATGGGTGGCCTTGCGGCATGCCCCGGAGTAACCAGTAATAGAGGTGGTGCTCGAACATTGTGCTCGTCGACGACACCTGTACGTACTGGTGCTGCTATTCTCCGGACTCGTACTTGTGTGTATGCACCTCGCATGAGCAGGAGAAAAGGATGGAGTGGACGGTGGAGAGATTCAACTTCAGCTTCGGCTTCAGCTTCGTCGTCTCCTTTGCCGCACCCTCTGATCATGTCCATGCTTGCGCTTCGTGGGCTCGCTCCGTCTGGCGGTCGGATCCAAGATGACTAGAGAAACGCAGTTGATCAGTTAACCCGTCCATCACTCAAGCGTGCACCCTCCCAACCTGTCTTCTGTGTCTTGTTTCTTCTTCTTTCTTTCTTCTCCCGTCTTTTTCTGCCAGGCACATAGACCCGGGACCCATTGGTAGTCAGAAGGAATGGGGCAATGATGGAAGTGAGGGCTTTTTCCCCCTCTTGATATCACTTACCCTTGATTGCAATCAAGCAGCTGAGCCAATAGCTCTCAGCTCACGGTATGCATGGCCTGATTCCCAAGTACTTTGTAGAAACAAGAATTTCTCAGCTCTGAAAGTGATACTCTCGTGGGAGGTGCGTGAGCTCTACGGGGTACCAGCGTCGGGGTAACAAGTTTAATAGTATCCATCCTCCCATCTTTTGTTGGCCAAGACCCAGAACTGCCGCCTCGGTTCGTGATCGGACTTTTTGGCTGATTCTGGCTTTAACCTTTTGTCAGTGCCGGGCCCAAGTCTAGAACCATCTTGACAATGCGTGGAGAGTTGGCTCGACGAGAGATCGAATTGTTCCGCCGTCGACCGATTCTCCTCCCCTTAGGAGCGACACATGAGCATGGAGCTGGAGGTCCATTGTCGACGATCGGCCCATGTCCGTCTCCAGCTTTGGCCTCGGGACTGGCCTTGTTGATCCAATCTCCTCCCCCGCGGTGGCGTTGAAGAAGGAAAAAGCGGCTCGTCTGTTCACTTGGGCTAAGACGGCAAATTGTCATGACAGGTCGGGGCCATCGAAATCACACATCGGCGTTTCTAATTCGCGCGTCACCAAGCTTCTCTTTGTCCAATCTCCCAGAGACATCAAACGATGGCCCGCCTGTCGTGGTCTCTTCGAACAGGACGTGAACCGGGTTTTGAGCATTTGGCGGGGAAACGGGGAAATGGGGAAAACCTGGAGATGGATCACTGCTATACTCCGGAGTGACAGCTGTGGCAGATCTGCTCGCGGACAAGGCTGGGAGGCGGGACGGGGGTCGCATCACGGTCTGGCGGTTCGACAGAGGGCAATATGAAAGCTGCTCGGCCGTAGCATCGCAGCATCCTTAGCATTGCCGCATCGTCGCATCGCCTCGAGCATCACAGCAGACGCCTAGACCCCGCTTCAACTCCAGGCTCAATTCATTAGGCAGCGGATCAATGCAATCCCAGTGCGTTTGCTAGCATCGGCGTGGGTTGCGGCCCCTCGTCGTCACTGGCTGCAAAACTCCGGGGTTCGGCCCGAGTACCGTCTGGCCACATGCAGCACGCCTCTCCAACGAGCTTGAAAACAGGGGCTTCAGCATCCCGTTTCGGCGCTATTCGCAGCAGGGTCATTGTCGACTACACCACCTTGATGCCCTCCCCCCGGCCCCGAACGGCCTTTGCCCTGCGGCATCTCCTTGGTAACATGGGGTACTCGTACGTGTTGGTTTGACCGCGAGTCCGGGTGTCACCGTGTAGCGGCTACCAAGCGCGTGAGCACTCGTAATAGCTGCTTGCGCACATTGGGCTTTCGTCTACCGTGGGAGTCCGCCTTGACATCGTCTCCGTGCCTGCCTCACCCCTCCATCAAGCTTAACTCCCCGTCCTAATATCGAGGTGTCAGTGATGGGGAAGCAGGCATCATCATCACCGGTACTTGCAGGCCAGGACACAGAACTGATCGCACCTATAGCACGGGGAGCTGCCGAGTACCTGCTTGATGGCCGTCGTTGTTGCAAACCTTCTACCACCCCGAAAGTCGTATCCATCAGTCATACAACTCTCGTACGAGTCTGTCTGCCGCAGGGGCAATTCTACTCACTCTGGCTTTGTTCGTGTTCAATCCTCATCTTTCAAGATGGAGCGGCAAGACATTGGACTCATGCCCGAGTTTCAGTTAGACTTCTGGTAGTCAAATAGCCTGCCGCTAAAGTCAGCGCCAACCGATCCTGATACTCTTCGTCTCCATCAAAGCTCTGCCGACTCTTACTGGGGTACTCACATGCCCAAGTACAGTCGACGCGATGTGTCTCTTAGGTAGGTTATGCGTCAGAACCTGCTCCATGTGTTCAAGTGGCCGGCTACCACCAGGGTAGGTACTTGGCGTTGCAACGGTAATGTCATTTGTATTAACTTTTTTCCCCGCTCGCAGGAATTGACGAGTGAGTGTGATACCGCTCGATGCCTGCGGCACATAGCAATCAGGTCCCGAGTGCTGATGGTGTACAGCCGCAACACAACGGACTCCAACCCGGACTTGAGCTTTGGTGAGGGGGCCATCAAGCACCAAAGAGGGCACTCGGTGTTTTGACATGAGCTTGTCTCGTTGGCGTTGCTCTTGTTCCGTCGATGGCCATTCTACCGTTTTGGCTGTAGCCCGCGAGGCCAGCGCTAATTGCTAGCGAGGTCTTCGGCTTTGACGCTGATGGAGGTCATGTTCGAGAAGGGATTGAGCCTGGATCACGGTATGTAGAGGAGAATCCGGCGAGTGACGGACGGAAAATAAGGTGAACCAACAGGGTGCTTAGGTAACACAACAAATGCCCGCTGCCGAATAAGCTTCAACAAGCTCCAACAGGATACGACATAGGAAGAGGTACTTCGTATCCATTACTTGCCTCTGATACAATAAGGCAGTCATGATAGAGGATGCTTCCTGCCCAAGACTTGCATGGGCGGTTCGTAAACGGAAACCACCAACCAGATAACGACATCAACACGTGATTGTCGTGCTGACTGGGCATACATCTTTTACTGCGGTAGAAAAGCTCTCTTCAATGCCTCCCTTCTACCACCTCCCGAGTCTACTCATTCTCCCGCCTCGCGTATCCGAGTATCTATCAGAAGACAAGCCTTCTTTACAATGCGCCTGAATGTCGACTACTCGAATCCCTCTTTCTCCGATGCCCGCTTCTCCGCATCTCAAAGGAGCTTAGATGGCTCAATCACAGTCTGCCCAAAGTGTGCCTTTCTACCGGAGGCTGTCGCAGTTTGAGGAGGCATCAGCCCACCAAACGACACAATATGGGTTGCTCTAGGACACTTTGCCCACATGAAGCGATGTCACGGCACCTCAGCTCTCGAACCCACCATATTCTCCGTCAAACATTGTCAATTTCGACATCTGCCAATGCGGATGCGGCGCGTCTAGAGCAGCCAGAGAGCTGAAACCCCTTTGCAATCATGCATTGCCATTGGCTGCATCACGATGAATAGCCTTAGGACGCAACCGGCGAATCAAGCACCACGGTCGCCAGCTCTCAGGCAGCTCTATTCGGAGAGCAAGCGACCGTTTGTCGAGAGGAGCGCTGTCGATCCGCAGATCTTGTTAGAGTTGCCCAATAACCTTCTGAAATGGGAGCTTCTTCCGGGCCGCTAGGCGACAGATTCATGCCCACTGATTCATGAACCAAGCCAATGCGTAGCGTGTCGCAGCCAGAGTCGGTTTCACCGAGCCCCCAAAGACGACAATTGCTCGCATTTTCTGGTCAATACAAGGCCAATTGCCAGCGCTTCATGATGTTCTAGTATCATGTGAATCGGCGCCTACCCCGGTAGATCTCCCGATCACCCGCCAATGATTGGCAACAACCATCTCACCTACCGTTTTCGTCACAAGCCCCCGATCAACGCGAGCCTCAGCGGCGCTCCTGGAATTTCAAGGTACTTTCTCTTGTTGCTTGCCGATCCTCTATTCTTCTCTGATGTTAAATAAGAGTCTCCAACAGTATCTGGACGCTTGACAGCGAAAACAGTCCGCTACCCAAGTAGCTCATCAAGCAGAGAGGCTCACGGAACCGAAAGCGAGAGAAAGCGGCGGAAAACAACTCAACGGGGCAGAAAAGCTGGAAACTTCCTTCAGTCAAAGAGCCGTCACAATGCATCTTCGCAACTCCATTTCTGTCTGGGCTGCTTTGGCTTCCGTTGCTGCCGCAGCGTCCAAGACTTGTCCCGGCAACACTCCACTCTCATGCCACAACACCACCGTCGTGGAAGACTCTTGCTGCTTTATTCCGTCTGGTCAGCTGCTTCAGACGCAGTTCTGGGATACCGACCCCTCCACTGGCCCTTCCGGTAAGTAGTCCTCGCCGCCTTGCGCGATGCAACTCAATAATATGCCCTTGCGAGTGGGGGATGCATACTCAACGCTTGCTGTGCTACTAGACTCCTGGACCATCCATGGGCTGTGGCCGGACAATTGCGATGGTTCATTTCCCCAGACGTGCGATGCCAGCCGAGCATACACCAATATTACCGACATCCTGACAGCCATGGGTGCCGATGACACCCTCCAGTACATGCAGACCTATTGGAAAGACTATCAAGGCCATGACGAGTCCTTCTGGGAGCACGAATGGGGCAAGCATGGCACATGTATCACGACCCTGGATCCCGGCTGCTACGATGACTATGTACCGACCGAGGAGGCGGCGGATTTCTTCTCCAGGACGGTGTCCTTGTTCAAGACGCTGCCTACTTACCAGTGGCTGGCTGATGCTGGCATCACCCCTGACGGCTCGAAATCCTATGCCCTGGACGACATCCAGTCAGCACTCTCCCAGCAGCACGGCGCCGAGGTGACTCTGGGATGCGACGGCAAGAACTTGAATGAAGTCTGGTACCACTTCAACGTCAAGGGCTCTCTGCAAGACGGCCAGTTTGTCGCCGCGGAACCTGATGGCGCCAAGAGCAGCTGCCCCGACTCCGTCTATTACGATCCCAAGAACGGCGGCCGGCGGTAGTGACCGTAACAAGCTCCGCTCTGAGACGGCTCATCGGACGACGCATGGCAACACGGACGAAGCCAAGACGGAACAAGTCGAGACAAGACGGGGAAACACAGGAACATACTTGTACAAAGCGAGAGTGTGGAGATCGGCGGACGGGACGGGGATCTTTTGTTCATGCATGTATATTTGCGATTCGTCATGTATACCACATAGGCACCTTGTGACTCGCCGGTACAGGCAATGGCATTCTTTGGCAACCTCGATGGAAGCGCTGAAGCGGGCTTCTTTGTCCCTCTCTCTTTGCTACTCCCACCCTCATGTCTCCTTACGGGCACTTTTCTCTGAAAACTCGGCGGCCCATCAGACAACTCAGACGGTCTGGTTGAGCATCCAATGGGTGTTGAGGATTCGCCTCCCCAAGAGCGGCTGGTTGCCAGTTGGCGCGCCACCATAAATTGATTGATGCTACCTTATTAAAGAGAAAGAAGAAACAGAAACAGAATATCAATCCACCAAAACAAACCGACACGAACACCGGAGATGATCCTGGTGATGCTACCACGGGATACTTGCACCCTCCTTGGTTGCTCTAGCATTTGCGCCCCCTGGTGCCAGTCCTACCAAGCAACCAAGGTACAGAAAAGTGCACGCCGATGCAGACTAACAGCAGCGATGAAGAAACGGTGCCGAATAAGGGCATGTGGGGCGATGACACGAGCCAGCAACAGGTCCTTGGCGCCTTCCAACCTCCACTCTGCTTGGTGCTTGCCGCTTCCTGCTCCGTACTCGTACTTGCCAAGCAGCGAAACAGAGCGGCAGGCAAGTGCAAGCCGCTGCCATTTCCACTGAAGATTTTCTCGATGTCCTCTGAAAGCAGCGGTGGACCTGACGCTAACTGGCCGTCCAATGACAGACCTCGGACACGGGATCAGAAGCTGTCTGCTGCGCGATCTGGTTGGCCCGTGCTCGTCCCCAACGGCGCAGGCAGGTGCAGTGCTTCCATGGGGCTTGGTTACTCCCGTGAGCGTTCCTGCTCTGGCGGCACGCGGCTTCCTTCTCCGCGCAACGACCTCAGACTTGAGTCTGACCTGCTTCGTATCCGTGCTTACCTAACCGTGCCTACTGACTCCGGCTTTTCCATCTTGTTTTCCTCCTTGATTCTTCAGCTGCTGCAACGACTCTGACTCGCGAGGTTGTCTCCTCGTCTGGAGCCAGCTGGAGTCCTCGCCTATCGTGCCTCGCACAGATGCAGTGCGTCTTCTTAGCTCTTGGTTGATTCATCTTCTCTCCTCACTCGTCTCGATCGCCATCATCGCCGCCATACATATAATCAAACCACCCACATGCAGTCAGATGAGGGGAATGCCAAAATTTTTCCTCGCTTAGCCCAACGGAGACCATTTCCGAGCGCCGACTCCCTCTCTGGCCTCCCCTTGTCCGGTTGTCATTTCCCGGCACGCCCTGTTCTTCGTTCGTCTGGCTGGGGCAGCAGAGCCCAAAACCGTGGCGCCACTCGACGACCCCATATCTCATCGCATGGCCCCCCTGCACGCCTTTCCAGAAACGCTTAGAGTGGCTCGACCCATTGGGAAACGCCTCCGACTTGCCCATCTTGCTGAGCTCAGGTCCGAGGCCGCGGTTGGTCGACGGCGGCACCAGCAGCCACTGCCCGCAGAGAGGCGCCGTGGTCTGGCACGAGAGCCAGCCTAGAAGGCAGAATGACCGTCAGGATGCCGCCGAGGTCCTACGACGCAGTGTGTACCTTGCCCAAGGACGAAGTACCGCCAGCTTCACGTCCAAGCTACAGGCACATGGCCGACGTCTAACCCCGCATATTGGTGCGCTGCTCAAGCCGGTCCTTACTACGGCAATAAACCGTTCGAGATGCGTGGCGTCGAGTGGCTAAACATATGCTGCTGCACGCAGCTTGAGGAACTGGACAGGCACCGCAAGTTGCCCGACGGATGAGCAGCGGAAAATACGTTCGGAGGGACGCGGCTCTAATATAACTCTGAAACGGTATGTCGATTCGCCGACAAGGGACGCTGCGTGAGGACCGCTCCGTTTCTCGTCCTGGTGTTGCTTCATGCCTGCACTCGTCCCCGTGCATGTACTGTACATGTATGATGGCGTGCGGGCTGGTAGCACGCCCTGTCTGCCTGCCAGGTTCGCCCCCTTTTCTTCCCGCTCTTCTTTTGTCCGTTCTCTCTCCGTCTGGGGTAAGGGCTGCAACTGCGAGTTCTCATGGGCGTCATGGCCACGTTGGGATGGGATGGCACGCCTCTGCGGCTTGCCTCACCCCCTCCTTTCTCGATCGTGATGTGGCGGCTGGGGAACCATGAGGAGGAGGAGCACGAACTGGACTGCAAGACGGAAACACCTGCTGGCAAGCACCAAGTGCCATGATGCTACTAGTATCTCCGAAATGCCCTTTGGCCATCTACATAAGAGCAATCGCCCTAACGAGACGCACCAATTGTGAGCGCATCACTGCACCCCAGCATCTCCACTCGCCAGTCCACCTCCACAAGGTGCTCCATCCCCATCCCATTCTCCATCCATCCATGACCATCACTTGGCCACCATCAACTCCGCCTCCACACCCATCGACGGCTTCCCTGCCTGGCTCGCCCACCCTAGCGAGGTGCTTCCTACGGGGCCCTCGCAAGCCTTGTCTTATGGAGGCCCTCCGGTGCGGTGCGAGAAGCGAACAGCAATAAAAATTGCGAGAGTCCCCATATATTGCTTCCATGATGGAGCTCTCTGGTCGTGTCTTTTAACTAACACCCCCCAGTCTCTGCCCCAACTTGCCCTCTCTTCTGCTGCATCATCTCTGTTTTGTGTCATTGTCTGCTGGTTTGTCGTCGTGGCTGGCAGCCGTGTAGCTTGTCAAGGCGCGCTCGCGATAGGGAGTTTCGCCTGCTTTCCCTTTCCCCTCTTTATACCCTCGGACCCAGCCAGTGAGGGCTGTCGGCGGCGAGTCACGTCTCCGTCAAGAGACGACGGATTGATTGCAGCCGAGCATTTCATCCCAGAAGGATGCCGACTTAACGAACAGTCAATCAGTCTCTCCTCCATTGGATACCTAGTCTGCGGCAGAAGCAGCTCCTATCCTCAACCTCTTCCTGCTCAGAGCCTGGCGCGATTTCTGCGCATCCGCAGCCTACTGTTGTGCTTTGCTCCTTTATGAGGGTTACAGCCCCCCTCTCTTCAACACAGCTTTCATCGGAGGCGTAAAGCCAGCACCGGCAACAGCAGCAGTCAGCTTTATCACGCAACCGGCAAGAAGCAGATCGCGCTGAGTGTCTCGGTCCAGCTTCCCGAAGCGGCGGTTTGCTATACCGCTCAACTCTTTCGTCTCTTATACTTCACGGCCTGATTGAGCGCGCGCCGCCTCATCGCCCCTTTAGCAACAACCGGTCAACCATACGTTCAACATCTTCACATCGTATATAGCGCGCCACAATGCTGTCAAATCCTCTCCGTCGTTATTCTGCCTACCCCGACATCTCCTCGGCGTCATTTGACCCGAACTACCATGGCTCACAGTCGCATCTCCACTCGATCAACGTCAACACATTCAGCAACAGCCACCCCTATCCCATGCAGCACCTTTCACAGCATGCGGAGCTTTCAAGTTCGCGCATGATAAGGGCCAGTCCTGTGCAGCCAAAGCAGCGCCAGGGCTCTCTTATTGCTGGCCGGAAGAATTCAACAGGTACTGCTGGGCCCATTCGGAGGAGGATCAGTCGCGCTTGTGACCAGTGCAACCAGCTGCGTACCAAGTGCGATGGCCTTCACCCATGTGCCCATTGCATAGGTATGTCCCCCTATCTCTCCATGTTACTGCTGTGCTCAGGCACATGTACTAATGGAATATAGAATTCGGTCTTGGTTGCGAGTATGTTCGAGAGAGGAAGAAGCGAGGCAAAGCTTCGCGTAAGGATATCGCTGCTCAGCAAGCCGCGGCAGCTGCAGCACAACAATCCGGTCAGGCCCCGGATGGCCCAGACGATCACCATCGGAAGGTCTCACGCCAACAAAGCGAATCGTCGCGTGGCAGCGCTGAGCTTGCCCAGCCTGCCCACGACCCGCCCCATGGCCACATCGAAGGCTCTGTCAGCTCCTTCAGCGACAACGGCCTTTCCCAGCATGCTGCGATGGGCGGGATGGAGGGCCTGGAAGATCACCACGGCCATGTTGGAGTTGACCCTGCCCTGGGCCGAACCCAGTTGGAAGCATCATCGGCAATGGGCCTTGGCGCGTACGGTGAGGTCCACCCCGGCTATGAGAGCCCCGGCATGAATGGCCATGTGATGGTGCCCCCGTCGTACGGTGCCGCGCAGACCACCATGCCCGGGTATTCCGGTATCTCGTATGCTGCACAAGCCCCGAGTCCAGCTACGTATAGCAGCGACGGCAACTTTCGACTCACCGGCCACATCCATGATTACCCGCTGGCAAATGGGAGCTCACCTTCTTGGGGCGTCTCGCTGGCCTCGCCTTCGAACCAGTTCCAGCTTCAGCTGTCGCAGCCCATCTTCAAGCAAAGCGATCTGCGATATCCTGTCCTCGAGCCTCTGCTGCCTCACCTGGGGAACATTCTCCCTGTGTCTTTGGCGTGCGACCTGATTGACCTATACTTTTCGTCGTCTTCATCAGCACAGATGCACCCAATGTCCCCATACGTTCTGGGCTTCGTGTTCCGGAAGCGCTCCTTCTTGCACCCCACGAACCCAAGGAGGTGCCAGCCCGCGCTGCTTGCGAGCATGCTGTGGGTGGCGGCGCAGACCAGCGAAGCGTCCTTCTTGACGAGTCTGCCGTCGGCGAGGAGCAAAGTCTGCCAGAAGCTGCTCGAGCTGACTGTTGGGCTTCTTCAGCCCCTGATCCACACCGGCACCAACAGCCCGTCTCCCAAGACTAGCCCTGTCGTCGGCGCTGCTGCCCTGGGAGTCCTTGGGGTGGCCATGCCTGGCTCGCTAAACATGGATTCGCTGGCCGGCGAAACGGGTGCCTTTGGGGCCACAGGAAGCCTTGACGACGTCATCACCTATGTGCACCTCGCCACGGTCATCTCGGCCAGCGAGTACAAGGGCGCCAGCCTGCGGTGGTGGGGTGCGGCATGGTCTCTCGCCAGAGAGCTCAAGCTTGGCCGTGAGCTGCCGCCTAGCAACCCGCCTGCCAACCAGGAGGATGGCGAGGGCCTCACTGAAGACGTGGACGAGCACGACTTGAACAGGAACAACACCCGCTTCGTGACGGAAGAGGAGCGCGAAGAGCGACGGCGAGCCTGGTGGCTTGTTTACATCGTCGACAGGCATCTGGCGCTCTGCTACAACCGCCCCCTATTCCTTCTGGACAGCGAGTGCAGCGACCTGTACCATCCAATGGACGACATCAAGTGGCAAGCAGGCAAATTCCGCAGCCACGATGCAGGCAACTCCAGCATCAATATCGATAGCTCCATGACGGACGAGTTTGGCGATAGCCCCCGGGCCGCCCGCGGCGCACACTACGAGTGTCGCGGCCGTAGCATCTTTGGCTACTTCCTGTCCTTGATGACAATCCTGGGCGAGATTGTCGATGTCCACCATGCCAAAAGCCATCCCCGGTTCGGCGTTGGATTCCGCTCTGCGCGGGATTGGGACGAGCAGGTTGCTGAAATCACCCGACACCTGGACATGTATGAGGAGAGCCTGAAGAGGTTCGTGGCAAAGCATCTGCCATTGTCCACAAAGGACAACAAGGAGCATGAGATGCACGACAGTGGAGCGGTAACAGACATGCAATCTCCACTCTCGGTGCGGACCAACGCGTCCAGCCGCATGACGGAGAGCGAGATCCAGGCCAGCATCGTGGTCGCTTACAGCACCCATGTGATGCATGTCCTCCACATCCTCCTTGCGGATAAGTGGGATCCCATCAACCTTTTAGACGACGATGACTTGTGGATCTCGTCGGAAGGATTCGTGACGGCAACGAGCCACGCGGTGTCAGCTGCCGAAGCCATTAGCCAGATCCTTGAGTTTGACCCCGGCCTGGAGTTTATGCCATTCTTTTACGGCGTCTATCTCCTGCAGGGGTCCTTCCTCCTTCTCCTGATTGCCGACAAGCTGCAGGCCGAAGCGTCTCCAAGCGTCATCAAGGCCTGCGAGACCATTGTACGAGCACACGAAGCTTGCGTCGTGACGCTGAGCACAGAGTATCAGGTAAGCTCTCCTATCCTAAGCGGTTTGCGTCCTGTGAATCAAAGACTAACGTGGATATCAGCGGAACTTTAGCAAGGTCATGCGAAGCGCACTGGCTCTGATTCGGGGCCGTGTGCCGGAAGACCTAGCTGAGCAGCAGCAACGACGACGCGAGCTTCTTGCACTATACCGATGGACTGGTAACGGAACCGGTCTGGCCCTCTGAGGAGGCCCATCGACTGTATGATGTGGGTTGGTAGACTCTACAACACGAAGGCGACCAACATAGGGGCGCCTCTGCTGCAATATTTCAACATTGTGGCAAAGATGATTATCCTTTTCATTTGTAGGCAAGGTTTCGTTTTGGTTTTACACATTTTCACGGTGTTGGAGGCTATCTTAATACTCTGGGATGCTTTGAAGGATGGTCCAGGTGGGCTGAGGCGCCGGGCAAGGCTGGTAGGATCATGAGCGACTTTATGGTTATGATGAAAAAGATATCCCTGTGATTGTGTGTACGGTTGGCACTGGCTCGGACGACTTGTTTTGTAAATTGGGTTGGAACTGCTAGGAATTTCTTTTGTCACGATGATGGTGGCTATCTTGGTTATTGAGGATACGAAATCAAATTGTTGTATGTCTAGGTAATATGAAGCTTTGATGAAGACGCACAAAGTGGTTGTTTGCGTAGCTTGGGAGTGTATGGCGAACAAGGCTGAACTTGGCTGCGGCATCGAAGGTGACGCGTGTCGGTGCTCGCCAGCTGTTCGTCACCTTTGCCAGCTGGGTTGCTCGCTTCAGGCGGGCAGCCTCAGTGTTCATCACCCCGTCAATCGTGGCCGTATCGTATAGAGCAAGGACACAAAAGAGGAAGATGGTAAACAGGAGCATCTGCTGAGGGGTGAAGAAGTCTTGATTCACGAAAGCAGCAACAAATGGGACAAGAATGTGATGTCTGCTTGTTCGTGTAGCTGCTCGAAGCAAAAGAAGGGGGGAGGGGGAAAGTGACAAGTATGGGAATCTGTTCGACAGTGCTCCGAACACGAGCGAAGCGAAATTTATTTTCTGGACTATTCTGATTGTTTTAGTGTTTAGGGGATGGTTGAGCATTCGGCAGTGATTCACCGTCGACTGTTATGATTTGCGTGGTCTCGTGTGGGAGAGGGAGGGTTTGGGGATGGGGATGTTGTTGTGGTTTGCCATCGTGGCGTGTTTTGATATGCCTTTTTAGCTAGAAATCACTATTGTATATCTTTTGCAGGCTTCTATAGTGCATGATTTCCTTCTTTTCAGGAGAATAAAGGAACAAAAAAGGTTCAATATCACAGAATCTGGTGCCAAGGTAGTTCGGCCGCGTTGAGGGCAGCGGTCAAGTGAATGTGAGCAGGTCATTCAATTCACTCGATGCCCTTCCCCTCCCCACTCGTTCAAAACAAACAGAGCACCTAGAAAGACCCCGCTCCTTGTTTTTTTTCTTCTTCCCGAGCTTTTGTTTTCCCTTCTTCCTCTCCTCTTCACCCGCGCACGCCACCACACAAACTCTCAACAACCTCATCTCTTCACCACCACCAGTCTTGACTGCTTTCAGAGACCTCTCTGCCGTCTTCCGTTACAAACTGCCAAAGCTTTGAAAATAGAAGAAGACCACAGGATCTTCTTGAAAGACACCTCAAAAGAACCATGCTCGTTTTACAGAGTTCTCACAAAGCTTTTGCTTCCTCTTTTCACCTTTGGCAGGGTGGACACGGACGACGCGAGGAGCAGGACTGACAAGTCAACTTATTCTCCTGGTTTCTCACATACTGACGTTCATCGTTGATACGATACCATATCGTCGCCTTCACCTTTTCTCTTGTGTTTACTGATTACGTACCTCTCTATCTTCGTTTCCTCTGGCAGGTCTTGAGCCTTATTGTGAGACTTGCTGCTGTGGCTTTTGACTTCTCGAGATGAGTTACTGATCATGATTCCTAGGAATCTATCCTCACTATCCTTGTGATATCTTGAGTTTTCACTTTCTCGGCTTGTTTACCCTCTACGCCTCAAACCCGTTGTTGTCACTGCACATATTTGCGACTTTCAAGACACCAGCTTGCTTGTTGAAACAGAAAAAAAGCACGCAAGCACGCACGCCATAAACGCAACAGCATCAAAAAGCAAAGACCAAAAGAAGCAACTTCCCAAACATGCCTCTGGGAAAACGCTCGCTCCCGCTGCCGCCGCTTTCGGCTGGAGAAGTGCGGGCAAAGAGACTCCGAGCTTCGACTCTCATTCAGGAGACTCGCAATGCCTTTGCCGCCAATCATGTCTATGACATTGGCGAAGCTTCCTCGTCTTCCTTCCAGATGGGTATGTTTAATTTATTCATCAACTTCACGATTGTCATATCACCGTGGTACTATTTGCTAACAAGAACTTCAGCTCAAGATCATGAAATGACCCAGGCATCTGTGCCGCCGCCTGTGGCAGAGACGGCAGCAATGCAGGCAACAACTGCCTCGCCGTTTCGAGCTCAGGCGAACAGACGCCGATCAGCCTCTTGCCACGCCCTCCGCACGGACAGCTGCTCTCTCGGCGACCTGCGCCTGGAGATGCCCTCCGGCCTCGTCGCGGCCGAGCTGTCCCGCCGCAACGAGGCCCTCAAGATCGAGATTGAGTTCCACCGGAGCAATCCTCCGACTCTGCCGCCTTCCAAGGTGGAGGACCTGCCGCCCAAGCCCTTCATCGAGGACTTTGTCCGGATCCCCGAGGACGCCAGCGCCGAGGAGCGCGGCGAGATGGAGGCCCAGAACAACCGGATCGCGGCGCGTCACCAGCTGATTGACCGCCAGCGCAACAACCAGGCGGCCAAGAAGTCGCGCCAGGCCCGGCTCGAGTCGCTCTGGAACACGCGCGAGCTGCTCAACGCCAAGGCGGCCGAGTGCTTCTGGTTCCGGATGAAGGTGATTGCGCTGGGCGGGAGCACCGAGGAGTGGAATCAGGTGCCTGCTAACGTCAAGGCGCGCCTCGTCAAGGAGATTGATTCCCGAGTTAAGGACAAGGAGAAGCAGGCTGCGGACGAGAAGAAGGCTGACGAGGCCAAGAAGCGGGCGGAGCGCAACAAGCGTCGCGCCGAGGCCCGCGAGCAGACGGCTCAGGTGCAGCACCAGCAGCATGAGCACCAGCAGCGCGAGCAGCACCAGGCGGAGGGTCTACAAGAGCCCGAGACGGAGCAGCAGCCTGCGCAGCAACGGGCCGAAGAGCACCAGCCGACTCCTGAGGAACGCGAGATAGCTCGACAGCAATTGCCCTAGCGGCGCCAATTAGCCCAGCAGCGACAAGTGGCCCAGCAGCAGCGTCTGGCCCAGCAGTTCGAGCAGGCCCAGTTGCAGCTGGCCGAGCACCGCCTGATGGGATACCAGCAGTACGAGGCCCAGCGGGAGCAGGCGATGCAGCAGCAGTACATGGCCCTGGGCGCGCAGATGCTGCTGCAGCAGCAGGCGCAGCAGGAGCCTCAGAAGCAGCAGTGGATGGCCCGGGGCGCGGCGATGGCCATGCACAAGATGCAGCAAAACTTCTACAATGACAGGCAGAGGTTTGAGGAGCAGCAGGACGAGGCTGTTGTCGAGCAGGCGACGAGGTGCGGTTTTGAAATTGAGGCCAATGGGGATCGTGTGTTTGTCTGTCGCTGCGGAGAGTGCGGCGATGTTTGGGGGGATTTGTAAAGGGAAAAGGGGTCGATGAAGAAACGAGCAAAAACAAAAAAGGGGAACGGGAACTTTCAAGGGACAAACGGGATTCAACAAACGGAATGGTATGGAAAGGAATTTGTGTTTCTGAGAAATTGATCATACATGTCAGAGTCATTTTTCTTATCTTCTTTCTCTTTGAAATTCGCTCTAGGTACGCAGATACGGAATGGAAATATCTCCCCTCTAGTAGAACAACAAGAATCCTAAGTGCTCTCTTGCCTCTCTTACCGCGTTCTATGAGTTGTTGCCCCCTTGTACATATGCTTCTCTGTCGTGATACCTTGCCTGTCCTTCTCTTTGCCGTGTATGTCGTGAACATCCTCCTTCTCATCGCCGTCTATGCACCAGCCTGCCCTTGACCCAAACCCTCTTCGTATTGCGATCATCTCCATTATACAGCCACTTGGCCACTCTATCCCCCCAGCTCTCCCACCCGAAGACATCCACAACTCCATCATCGTCCTCACTCTCAGTATCGTGATGCAGTTCCCCATCGTCATGCACATGGCTCAGAGCAACGAGCTGCGCATCCCACTCCATGCCCACCTCAAACCCACCCACCTTATCCTCCAAACCAACGCACTTCGCTCCGCCCCTCGTAGCGAGATACAAGACCTCTTCGACCGTCAACTTGACCCTCTCCTTCTCCTTCGCAGCATCGTCGTCGTCGTCGTCGTGCGGAACGTGGACGTTCATGGCCACGTGCCTGCTCACCAGGGCAGCCTGTCGCGCCGCCTCGAGAATAGAATGGCTGTACCCGCCGCTGACGTCCGTCCCCAGACCGACATCGATGCCCTTATCCCACAGCCAGCGCACCCTCGCCGCGCCGCTCGTCAAGGACGTGTTGCTGCACGGGCAGTGCGAGACTTTGGAACCCCGGCCGGCGATGACGTCGGCTTCCTCCTCCGAGAGGTGCACCGCGTGCGCGAGGACCGTCCGCGGCGTGAGCAGGCCCAGGCGGCGGTACACGTCCGTGTACGACGTCGTCTCGGGGAAGAGCCGCGCGACGAGCTGGATCTCGCCCGTGTTCTCGGAGAGGTGCGTCTGGATGGGCAGGCCCGTCTCCTGGTGGATCCGGGCCAGGCCGGCCATGGCCTCGCGGGTGCACGAGGGGGCGAAGCGCGGCGTCAAGATGGGCGACACAAGCTCGAACCCGGGATCGATCCGCCGGACGTGCTCAATCGTCTGCCGCGTGGCCTCCAGACTGGCCGCGGTCGACGCGTCGCGGTAGTACGCCGGATTGACAGCCTCGGCGCGGTCCATGCACACGCGGCCGACGAAGGCGCGCTGGCCCATGGACAGGCACAGGTCCGCGAGCAGGTTCGTCGCCGCGACGTCCACGGTGGCAAAGTACGCCGCCGTCGTGGTGCCGTGGGACAGCGTCCGGCGGATGCAGCGCGCGTAGACGCGGCGCGCCTTGGACAGGTCCGACAGGCTGGCCTCGAGCGGGAACGTGTACGTCTCGAGCCAGTCCAGGAGGCTTGACTTGCCAAAGATGCCTGCGTTTGCGTACTGCGCGGCGTGGATGTGCGTGTCTATTTTGCGTGTTAACCCCTTGTCTTTTAGCATGCACCGCACACGTGTATAACCGGCTCTCTCTCGTAGAGACTCACCGATGAAGCCGGGAAAGAAGAATTGCCCGTCCGCAGCCTGCGTCACGTCCGCCTCCGCCTCGTCCCAGCCCAGCTTCTTCAACAGCCGCGCCTTGGCCTCGTCCAGATCCGGCGCGTCCCGTTCAATGGCTGCGATCTTGCCCTCGGCGTCGACGGCGATGCCTGCGTTGTGGAAGATGTCGAGGTCCTGCTGCGTCTGGCAGTGCACGAAGGTGCCCAGCAGCAGCAGCTTTCTCTGCGGCGACATTGTTGTTTTTTGTTTCTGGACTCTGTTTTGATGGTGTTTTTTCTTCCCTTGCTAGCTTTTCCTTCTCTTTTCCTTTTTTTTTCCCCCTTGACAAGAACTGAAATTGTCCTTGATTAGTTGAATCCTCCTCTTGCCCAGTCTCTGTAGAAGTGAGGCCAGTTATCAATCAGCCTCTTATAGACAACTCCGTAGTCCTATTAATACCACGAGGAACCAAATCGTCAGCACAAGCCCCCACAACAGCAGCAGCAGCACATGCCCAGGTGCTCATTCAAGACCTTGAACCACTTTCGTACGTCCATTGTCGCAATAGCTGACACAAAAGCATGACACGGGATAAGACGAAACAGAAAGGAAACGATGCGACTCACCTTAACAAACACCAGAAAAGAACCAAGAAAGCCCCAAGGGGACAAAAGATGCCGTCAGCGCTCTTTAAATAGTAGCAGTTAGTACTAGAATCCCTTGAGCTTCCCCCGTCTGTGCGGCTTCCCCTTCCCCATATTTCGATAGATAAGGCCTCTAGCACTACTAGCCCCGATATCGCGGAGACGCAGCAAACAGACAGCCGGATAACAGAGAGGGAGAAAGAAAAAGGGCGGAAAAAGTGGTCGTGACAAGGACGGACGGCCGGCGGTCGCCGTTGACCGACGAAGGGGGTGTCACGGTTCGCACCGGCTTACCGTTGGTGAGATTAGTCAGCGAGTCGTTTATCTGGTTAGATGGTGGGTGATGCAAGATTGAACAAACGGGATGGCGAGAGGCTTCAGCTTGAGTCTTGTGCTACTATGTACAACACTGATGTGATCTATTGTAGATCTTGAGATGGGCGATTCCCATTGGGTCGGATCAGCCATAAACTTAGAGTTGCTGGTAGGGCTGGCGAACTATTACCCAGTGATTGCACCGCAGTTCCCCCTATTCTATACGAATTCAGAGCATCAAGTCTCGTATACTCCATACATCACAGACATCGCGACAATGCAAGATAAAAGAAAAAAGAACTCGTTGCATTACATTTCTATCATCATGGAAATTCATAACTAGTACCAAGAACAATTTTCAGGCTTCTTTTGGCCTCCGTTCCATCATGTGTAAATTATACCGTAACACTGGTAAACCCTTTTTCCCATACGCCCGCCTCTATTTTTGCGTCGCACCTCGTTTCTTCAACACCCCTCCCCCCTTTAAGCAGCCAGTCCGGCGCCCTCGTGATCGGCGCTGGCACCGCTCTCGCTTCCAGTTGATTCCTCGTCCTGCACATACTTGTCCCAGTTGGCCAGCACCGCGCCAATCTTGGGCGAGTTGGTCAACTTGTACACGTCCTCAAAGTACTCCTTGGTCAACGCAAACGGCTTGGCCGTCACGTTGGGGATGTACTTGCCCACCAGCTTCGACGGGTCAATCGTCGTCTTGTGGATCTTCTTGAGCAGGAAAGATCGGAACGGCTTGACGCCCGATCGCAAAAAGGTCGAGTGGAAGGGCACGTCGATGCCTCGCAGAGGGATCGTGGCAAAGCCTCGCTCCAGCTCCAGAGGCAGAGGCTTCTTAAGCGTCGCCTCGGCGCAGCCGCGGATAATCTTCCGCAGAGCATCCTTGGCCTCCTCGATGTTGCTGCGCATCTCCTCCACGTCAATCTTCTGCAGCTTGAGGAAGTTGGTCACTCCGCCAAGCGTGTCCAGGGCGCGCAGGTCACCAGCACACACGTACTGCATGTTGGCGATGTTGTAGTTGACAATTTCCAGCAGCCAGCCAGTCTCCTCCGCAATGCTGTTCACGACGAACTGGAGAGCCTCCTCGTTGAACGTCTTGGAGATGCGGCTGGGGTTGACGGCGCACATGGAGTAGTTGGAGCGGCCAGTGGCATCACGCTCGACAGCCACCTGCATCGTCAGACCACGGTAGAAGACGACCGACACCAGAGACTCGATGGGCATGACGTCCGCCAGAGCGGCAAGCGCCGAGTATTCACCCAGCGAGTGACCCGCGAACGTGCTGTCTCGGGGAACAAGTCCCTTCGACTTCATGTCCTCGAAGCTGGCCTTTTCCATCAGCGTCAGCGCAGGCTGAGTAAACTGCGTGGCCGACAGGAGACCAGTAGGGGATCTGTAGGTGTAAGAGGTAGTCTTCTCGTCAATGTCCTTGAAGATCCTCTCCGACTTGACGGTGCCGTCAGTGGCCACAGTCTCAAAGGTCATGGCCATGTAGTTCTGGCGGATGGCCTTGCCCCTGGGGCCACCAAAGTGCACGGTGAGCTCCTTGGGGTTGTTCTTGACAATGTTGGTGATGGAGAAGCCTGTAAAGTAAAAAGAGTCAGTCAGATGCACAGTTTAGAAGCGAAGCCAGAGGATTTCATCAACTTACCATAGTTGTCGAGCAGGTAGGTGTCGGCACGGTCCCAGACCTCCTTGGCCACAGGGCTGCTGCCATAGAGATCCATACCCATGCCCTGCTCCTGCGAACCCTGTCCGGTAAAGACATAGGCCGTCACGGGCTGCTCCACCTCGGCCTCGCCAAGCAGAACCTTCTCCTCCGTCTCCGAGTTGATGGCCTCGAGCTTGATGATCTTGCGACCCGTCACCATGCCCACGTGCTGCAGCTTGACCTGGATGGCGTCGTTGGGGAGGACCATGCCGACCAGGGAAGCGTGGAAGCTGCGGACGCGGCCCACGTCGTTCTCGGCCGCCCACGTCTCAATCAGGCTGCGCACGGCGGCGCTGCTGTACATGCCGTGGGTGATGGTGCCGGGGAGGTTGGCGTACTCGGAGAAGACGCGAGACACGTGAATGGGGTTGTAGTCGCCAGACACGCGAGCGTACGTCTCGTTGGAGGCGGGCGCACGGAGCTGCAGGGGAGTCTTGCCGCTCAGGGGGATGGCGTTCTCAAAGTTGATCGGCTGGTCCAGCAGGGTTCCGTGGCGCTCAAGGTAGTCGATCACGGGGTTGCCGTGAGACTCGCCGGCCTCGTAGTCCACGCTGGCGACCTGGATCACCTCCTTCGTCGGCAGCTCCAGCAGGACCTGGCCTCGCGTCTCCACGCTGCTGAAGACGGTCTTGTTCTTGAACCGTACCAAGCTCTGCAGGCGGAACGTCAGGGTCTGGCCCAGCAGGTCGATCTCGTTAGGGATCTCGTCGAGGGCGAACCACGGCTTGGATCGCAGCACAGCCACATCCTTGGGCGTCGCCAGGTGCACACGGACAGGCGTCTCATCCTTGCGCTGGAACGTGTTCTCGTAATCCGTGTAGGCACCACGGTACAGGAACTGGGAAGTCACCTCCATGACCGGCTTGCCATCTCGGATGATGGTGCCGCAGACCTCAACCATCTTGCCAGACTCCTGGTTGATGACGGCGTTGATCTGCGCAGTGGTCGTCACCTCGTCGCCCTTCTTGAGCGGCTCAGCGCCGGGAATCATGCGGAAGCCGTTGGACAGATGCACCAGCTTCAGGAGATCACCGTCAATGGTGCGAGGGAAGATGGGCTTCGTGATGGCCTTCCATCCAAGCACAATGGCAAAGTCCATGGGCGCATACATGATCTTGCCCGGTCGGTCGACAAAGGCCTCGCCCGTGTTGCCCACGGCGTGCACGAAGTCGTTGATGGCCTCAGCCGTGATGGTGGTGCTGCCACCGTCAAACTTGCTCGTGACCATGGCATCCAAGTCCAAGGGGTCATTGCCGAACCACAGCTTCCAGTAGAACTCCTTGATGCGGTCGTTGCGACCCTCCATGACTTCGTGGATGGGTGCGTATCCGGCATCGGGGTGGTAGATGAACTTCAGGGGCAGGGCAACCGGGGTGCCCAGGGCAGTCGTCTCCTTGATCATGTTGATGAGGATCTCCCGGTCGCCGTTCAACTTCACCTCGATGACATCCACGTACTGGTTGTGCCTGGGCTGCTCCTTGACGACAATGGTCGTCTTGGAGGGGTCGTTAGGATACTCGATCTCGACGAAGAGGCCGCGCTCAGGGGCGAAGATGCGGCGGATGGGGTTGGTCTGGAACTTTTGTCCCTGCACAACAACATCCGACATCAGCAGAGCATGCCTCCAGTTGCGGTTGGGGCCCGCAAGCAGGGACAGCCAGGAGTCGAGCGAGGGCATGACGCTGGCGGGTGAGGAGGAAAGGCGGTAAGTGTTCTTGTGGGTGTCATAGTTGACGGTAAGACCCTCAACATCAAGAGGGATGTCCGTCTCCACAAGCTTGCCACCAAAGTACTCAATGGCAGGGATGGAGGCCTCGTCGTTGTTGTAGAAGTCCTTGGTCAAGGCCGCAATGTGGGCATTGTGGATGTTGTCAAGGATGTCCTTGATGGGCTCATCAATGACGGTCGAGAACTTGGCTGCAGTAGGGCCCTGGAGGATACAGGTTCGGCCAACGTCCTGGCCAATGACCGCATCGAGGTCCTCCGACTGCCACAGAGAGTCCTTCTTGAAGTAGAACTCAAAGTTCTCGTCAAGGGCAGGGATGAAGGTGACGGGCTTCTGGCCAGGTCGCAGGCAGAGAATGAGGAAGTACTGGACGTCCTGAGCGTTGATGATCTGGTGCTCGGCCTCGGGGTAGGCGGCGAGGATTCGGTCAACAGCACTGTAGGGCTCCTCAAGGTCGGCGTAGCTCTGGAGAAGAGAGGGGCGGCCAGGCTCGGTGGTGAATCGCTCCTCAACTCGGTGGATGAAATCGCCAGTCAGGCGAGTGTAGGATCCATCAATCCATCGAGACTGGTGCTTGACATAGAGCAGCTCAACGAGGCGGCGGACGACCTCGGCGTAGGTCATGTCCTCGAGGTCCACGGCCTTGCCCTCCTTGTTGCAGCCGAACCAGACCTTCTGGAAGTCATCGTTCAGCTTCTTGATGATGTAGTCACGGTTCTTCTTCAGCTCAGCAACGCGCTTCTCCTTGGGGAGGTTGAAGATCTTCTGGTCCATCTCGGCCCAGAGCTTGACACCGCGAGTGGCCAGCTTGTGGATGGGCTCGCCCATCTCTGAGCGAACAGTGATGACACCACCGGCAGGGCCCTTGTAGGTCTTCTCCCACTCGGAGTCATCGAGGCCAGGAGCGTCGATGATGGCCTGCTTGGCGTTCTTGCTGGTGTGGGCCTCCTTGGCCACCATCATACGGCTTCCAAACAGGCAGCCGTCAAAGGGCATGGGAGGGTATCCATACTTCCTGGCCCATTCACCGGTGATGTATGGGTAGGTATCGTCGGCACCACCGAAGCCACTGCCTGCGACCAGGATGATGTTCTCCTGTCGGCGGATTCTGCCGTACATCTGGAGAACAGGCTGGTGGAAGTCCTCGAAGGAGTGGTGACCGCCACCGCGGCCACCAGTCCACTGCAGAATGACGGGGAACGTGGGGTTCGCCTTGGCAATGTTGATGACGGCCTGGATGGCCTCAACTGAGCCAGGCTTGAAAGCAATGTGCTTCAGGCCCAGAGTCTCAATGTACTCCTGGGCAACCTCAATCGAGGGCACGCCGGCACCGATGGTCAAGCCCTCAATGGGCACGCCTTCAGCGCGAAGTCGGCCAATGAGGGGAATCTGCCAGCCCATTGCGCGAGGGTTGACGTAGATGAGGTTGACGGTGATACCGCGACCCGCAGGAATGGCCTTTTCGATCTTTTCCAATGCAGCGGTCATCATCTTGGCGTTGAAGTAACCACCACCGGCAAGCTCGATATGGTATCCAGCGTTCATCGTGGCAGCGACAAAGTCCCAGGGGACGGTCGCAGGCGTCATGCCGGCAACCATGATGGGAGGCAGACCGAGCAGACGGCTCATCTTGGTGTCGACGTACTTCCTGCCGCTGGACGTCTTGATGAGGCGCGGACCATATTCCTTGACCCAGTCAATGGCATACTTGACGGCCTTCTCCTCGTCTCTGTCAAAGATCTCGGGCTTGTAGCCGAGCTCAGGCATGGTGCCCTCGATGGTTCCGGCCAGGATGACGCGGATACCAGTTCCCTCCTTGTTTCGGCTGGTCAGCGCTCCAAGACCGGAGATGCCGCCGGGACCAAAGTCAAGAATGTGAGTGGCCTGGGGGAAGACGGTCGCCTTCTCCCAGTTGACAGGGTCCCGGGTGATCAGTCGCACCAGGGCGGGCACAATGTTGCCGCTGCCCTCCTCACGGAGATCCTTTCCGGTGTTGGTGTCATAGACGGGGATTCCCAGGGCGCTGGAGTCGATGCTGATGTCCTTGAGATCCTCATCGATGATGGCGGTCGCCTCCTCCAGATACTTGCTGTGGAAAGGGGCAGTGATGGGAAGGAACCTGTTGACGAAGCGAACCTTTCGCTCGGTGTGCGGGACTCGGGTCTGGTCGAGGCCGGTAGGAGCCTTGACCTTGCGGAGCTGAGCATTGAGACCGTACAGCGATGTGGGGGGGCCGGTAACGACCAGGTTACGGGGGCTGTTAATGAGGGAGATGCCGATGTGACGGTGAGGTGGGAGATATTGGTTCGTGGCATCAATGTGCTTCTGAACCTCCTCCTGCGACAGGTCGCGGATGCTCAGCATAGGAGTAGGGAGACCCTCGCCGTGCTCCTGAGACTCTCGAAGCATGGTAGGGGTCATGGATGTGGTAGGGAAAGCCTGCTGGCTTCGCGTGCCAATCCAGAAGAGGACGGTCAGGATAGAGCTGGTGATCTCGCGCCACGACTCCCAAGAGTCAGCCGCCGCCGTGGCAGCAGCCATGACGATACCTTGAGAGTGACCAGTAGCTCCGCTGATGCGCTCTCTCAGGAGACCAGGGTGGATGCCCAAAACCTTGCACGTCACCTCGTAGTGCGCCATCTGGACAAGCCCAATCAAGGGGAAGCTGACGGGTGCGGTAATGAGATAGTCCACATCCGGAGTGGCCTCAGGCCGGTGAAGCCATGTGAGGATATCCAAGCCCTTGGGGAACATCTTTTCCGCGCTAGGGTGGTTGGACAGGGTCTGCAGCTGCTCGGCAGCATTTGTGATGAGCTCTCCAACAAAGGTGGAATACGTCTTGTGGATCTGGCGAAGTTCATCAAAGTACTCCTCAATGTTGCCCTGGCCGCCAAAGATGGTGTAGATCTTGGCGGAGTGGTCGTCTGCAGCCCTCAGCAGAGCGGACTCGTGAGGCTTGATGGTGCGGTTTGAGACGGCCCGAGCAACGTAGTAGCAGCGGATGACCTCGAGCTTTTTTGACTCGATGCCAGGCAGCGTCGCAGCCAGAGCGTGGACCTCGTTGCCCTGGAGGTAGGCCCGCTCGAACTCGTTAAGCAGCAGCTTGAGGACTTCCTCGTACGAACCCTGCGCATCATCCTCGCCCTCCTCTACCTCTCTGGCAACGAAGCCCAGGTATCTAGCAACCAGCTCGGCAACGGATGAAGGCTCGTCATCTTGGGCAAGCTCGTCGGTTGCCTGGGGAAGGCTGGCAGCAAACCGATCTTTCAGTTCGGAGGCGTGGTAGTGGAGGTTGGTCGGAACGAGAAAGGAGGTTTCGAGAGAGCCGTGGGAGAGGTTCAGAGGTCGCAGAGAGGCGCTGGATCGAGGAGTAGAGATGCCCGTCTGAGGGCCAGTGCCAGTGCCGTACATGGTGGGCGGTGTGAAGAGGGTATAATGAGGGTTGTTCTGCGTCTGCGGGGTAGAAACACGATCAGTATATTTTCTTCGCACGCTTCTCTCCCACTGAATTGACGAACCTAATGGCAATTAAGCGGCTATTAGAGACAAGAGACGGAATGTCACTCTCGTAGCTTGTCTGTTGTGCCGGCACGAAGACCAATTCGACACACAGCGTTGACGGGATGCAAAGCCCAACCCAAGGGTAAAAAGAAAAATCGGTTGCCTGAAGAATCAAAGTCTTACAGAGGGTTGGCAAAGAGATCGGGCGAGCAGGCTTGACGATGCGGGAGCAATGAACGCACGACCACACCCAGCAAGCACAACGAAGAGAAAAAGTAAGAAGGGGAGAAGGAAGAGGAAGAACAGCAGTGTAAGGCCACTATGAGGAAAAGACGAGAGGCCCGGACGAGGGGAGGGGGGGGTTGAAGCCGAGACTACAGTCTGGATGCCGCTCAACGTCCCTGGATTGCGGCGGCGCTAATTGAAAATTCACACAGCGGCTACTTTAGCAGTCAGGCAGGTATGCTCACGAGCGCAGGTACTCGCCAAGTACATGGACCAGGCGAGGCTCGCCATTCGCAGTGACCTCATGGAGGGAGCTTGCAACAGAATCGCCAACTTTTTTAGTTCTGTTGGGGATCAGTGAGAATTTCCCCTTGCCCCAGCTGGGCTGGACCCCACCATCAGAGGGTGCAAGTACCGGTACCTCGACGACGGGTCCATTTTTGGGGGGAGGGGAGGATATCACGGCTTTTTCTGCGAGTATTGATTGAGACGAGCAACCATGCAGAAACAACACGCATGTCTTGTTTCACTATCGTGATGGAGCAGAATGTCTTTGATTTATGCTGCAAAGACAGCGATACTACGTGGCAGAGAATTGCGTTAGATGAAGAGAAAATGATGAAGTTGGATTGGCAGAGCACAGCCTGGACTGCAGTGTGAGTGAAGTATTACTGGGTGGCAGCATAGGAATAACTCGGAGGAAGTAAACAGGGCAGATACGCCTCTTCAAAGCGGAGGGTGGTGGATGGCAAAACTCAATTGTGTCGGGTGTTTGTTTTCCCCGAGCTGAGAATAGCCTCTTTCGTGTCCCTGTAAGGCATATGTTGAGGTCGAGCACAGGTATTCGTCTCTTCTTCCTTCGTCTTGAGCGTGTTGAACGACGTCAAGTGGTATGAGAAGGGTATTTCCTATACAGGCAATTCTCACTGCTTCAAGTGCCGATATCACGGTGCCTGGCGGGAGGATGAGTAAACAAACACAACACTGCGAGACGGATCAACCATTCTTTGGGGCTTCAACAAGTCGAGATCTTGCTGTCGTGCCCTGAGCAATCATGATGCGTTCAGTAATCTTCAGCTCAGCTCCTTTCTGACCAAATAGATTACTGAGCACAACACCACGACGCCTCTTATACTTTGGCTACCAACCAAGGGTGTTTACGGGCTCCGAATGGGATGCTGATCGAGGCCCGTCGGCCCGTTAGCGGCGATTCTATCGTCTCATCGAACGGGACAGAACAAGCATAGGTACGGCAGGATGCAACGGCCAGGCAACTCTGCGTCGTTTCCGCAGCCACCAGATAATACATGTCGTAAAGCCTGTTCGGTTGGAACATCTCGGTCAAAGGCAGAAAGCTAAATTCGGCAACCCTGGAGAATCCAGAACCTCGCACGCCAAAGCTAAGACATAACAGGTCAGGTTCGACGCCCTGGTATTGAACCTCTGAAGAACGACAATCCACCGCTTCCGGAGCATCGATAAGCGGTTTCCCGAAATTGACAACAGTAATACCTTTCAAGAGCAGGCTTATGGAATCTTTGGCCTTTTTACGCGTGTCCCCTTGAGGTATTGAGTCTTTCAAGCCTCTTTGAGTTGTGGTCCAGCAGCTGTTCGAAACTGTCCAGGTACCGGTACCTGCCTCTAGCAGCGTTTGCCCCCCTTCCCATCTGCGACACCACCAACTGCAGGTGGCGGGGTGCAACAAAACTTTTTTTTTTGTTTGGGCAGAAAGATTGCGATTGCGCTTATCTTAGCACATACGCACGCCGTTCAAGGGGTCGCCCGTATCGATAGTATGTATACAACCTTGAAGTAGGGTCCAGCAGAAGCAAGCTCTTATCAGGGCAGACGAGACACGGCTGCAGCGACCGGAATCAGCACCATTTCTGCCCGTCTTCTGCAGTGATTCTGAGCAATTCCTGCGCGACATGCTGCTGCCCCTCGCCAATTGAGGGCTGCCACGCGCCCTGCGAGGTCAATCCGTCAGTACCCAAAGGTAGGGCGATGTAGACGCGGGTATGAAGTACAGACGAGCTACTCCATGTGCCCGCGCCCAGACGGACCCCGCTAAGGGCTCAGAAGAAAATTATTTCTTTTTGGCTGCAAGAGTGGCTTCATTTCGGGGGACCAGCGCCACGGCACCCAGAGCCGGGTCCACCGGTTCTTGCCCGATGCGGCGTAGCGCGCGAATATGGTTGAGCAGCCCAATGCACCTGCAGCAGCCGCGTGGAGGGAGCGACCCTGGCACCTGCTGTGTCACTGCCTTGTGCCTGCTGTCTCGCCGCCGTGTCGCTGCCGTACCGCCCTTGTACCCTGGTACTTCCAGGCATCCCCCCCCCAATGCTTTTTGCATCGTCGGCCTCTGGCGGTGGGGCGCGATTCAACAATCAAGACGCTCGCTTCCTTCCATCCGTCCAACCATCGAGGCGGCAATTGGAATCGACCAGCCTGTGCCTCGCCGCCGTCCTCGTACTTGTAACCAGCCTTTTCTCGCTCTGCGCCGGGGGACCCGTTTCTCATCATATTGCCAAACCAGTCCCGCCTCTGCTGGCGTCTCTCGTCCCTTCTGCCCTCCGCCATCCCACATCCTTCTCTCCTCTGCTGCCCCTCAAGGTCACGGAGAGTCGGTGCAGAATCGCCATCAACGTCTGGCCGAAGCAGCTCGAGCAGCGGGACATAAGCAGATCTCATCCCCTGAGCAGCCGCTTGAGAAGCACGATTTACCATCGCCGGCGGCCTCATAGTCGAATTCGAAGGAAGGGCCCTTCTATATCCGCCTAATTGATACCCTCCTCAGTCCAACAACAACAACAGCCATCCTCTTACGCCCTCACGACGCACCGCCACCAATACCACCACCACCACCATCATGCGTCCCGAAGTCGAGCAGGAGCTCGCCCACACGCTCCTCGTTGAGCTTCTGGCATACCAGTTCGCCTCTCCCGTGAGGTGGATTGAGACCCAAGATGTCTTCCTGGCAGAGAGAAACGCCGAGCGCATCGTCGAAATCGGCCCCGCAGACACCCTTGGAGTCATGGCCAAGCGCACACTGGCCTCCAAGTACGAGGCCTACGATGCCGCCAAGTCGGTTCAGCGACAGATCCTTTGCTACAACAAGGACGCCAAGGAGATTTACTACGATGTCGACCCTGTGGAAGAAGAACCCGAACCCGCGGCGAGCTCATCTGCTGCCCCCGCTGCCCCGGCCGCTGCCGGCGCTCCTGCGGCTGCTGCTGCTCCAGTTGCTGCTGCTCCGGCTCCCAGCGCTGGGCCTGCGGCTCAGGTTCCCGACCAGCCTGTGCAGGCCGTCGACATTGTGCACACCCTGGTTGCGCAAAAGCTCAAGAAGTCCCTGACTGAGGTGCCTCTCAGCAAGGCAATCAAGGATCTGGTTGGAGGTTAGTTGAATATCCCCTCGCCCCCTCCCCCCCGCCTTTTTGAACTACCCCTCCACCTCCAACAGGCCCAACTTTAGGGACGAGGAGGAGGGGAAATATGGCGAGAACTAAACTCAATGGTTCAGCAGCTAATTGTGACTGTTTATAGGCAAATCCACCCTCCAGAATGAGATTCTCGGTGACCTAGGCAAGGAATTCGGCACAACGCCCGAAAAGCCTGAAGATACGCCTCTCGACGAGCTCAGTGCTTCCATGCAGGCTACCTTCGATGGCAACCTGGGCAAGCACACACAGTCCCTCATCGCCAGGCTCATCTCCTCCAAGATGCCTGGTGGTTTCAACATCACCGTGGCGAGGAAATACCTGGAGACAAGATGGGGCCTCGGTCCCGGCAGGCAAGACGGAGTCTTGCTGCTGGCCTTGACCATGGAGCCTCCTGCTCGTCTTGGAAACGATGCTGACGCCAAGGCATACCTCGACGGAGTTACCCAGAAATACGCCGCAACTGCCGGTATCAGCCTGACGTCTGCGGCCGCCTCTGGTGGCTCCGAGGGAGGTGCGGGAGGCATGATGATGGACCCCGCTGCCATTGACGCTCTCACCAAGGACCAGCGCGCTCTCTTCAAGCAGCAGCTGGAGCTCTTCGCCAGATACCTCAAGATGGACCTCAGAGCCGGCGACAAGGCGCACATCGAATCCCAAAAGTCAGAAAAGGTCCTCCAGGCCCAGCTGGATCTGTGGACTGCGGAGCACGGCGACTTCTACGCCTCTGGCATTGAGCCTGTCTTCAGCTCATTGAAGGCTAGGTCCTACGACTCATCCTGGAACTGGGCTCGTCAAGATGCGCTCTCCATGTACTACGACATCATCTTTGGCAGACTCAAGACGGTCGACCGTGAGATTGTCAGCCAGTGCATCCGCATCATGAACAAGTCCAACCCCAAGCTCCTCGAGTTCATGCAGTACCACATCGACAACTGTCCCACTGAGCGCGGCGAGACCTACCAGCTCGCCAAGGAGCTTGGACAGCAGCTCATTGAGAACTGCAAGGAGGTTCTGAACCTGCCTCCTGCTTACAAGGACGTTGCCGTCCCCACTGGTCCTCGCACCACCGTGGACGCCCGCGGCAACCTCAACTACGAGGAAGTTCCCCGCGCCAGCTGCCGGAAGCTCGAGCACTACGTTCAGCAGATGGCCGAGGGCGGCAAGATCTCCGAGTATGGCAACCGCACCAAGGTGCAGAACGACCTGCAGCGCATCTACAAGTTGATCAAGCAGCAGCACAAGATGTCCAAGACTTCTCAGCTCGAGATCAAGAGCCTGTACGGTGATGTTCTGCGCTCCCTGGCCATGAACGAGAGCCAGATCATTCCCAAGGAGAACGGCAAGGGCCGAAAGCCGGGCTTGAAGGGCTCCAGCCCGAACAAGGGCAGGGTTGAGACAATCCCCTTCCTCCACCTCAAGAGGAAGTCCCTGCACGGCTGGGACTACAGCAAGAAGCTCACGGCCGTCTACCTCAACTGCCTTGAGGAGGCTGCCAAGGACGGTGTCACCTTCCAGGACAAGTACGTCCTGATGACGGGTGCCGGTGCCGGCTCCATTGGTGCCGAGGTTCTGCAGGGCCTCATCAGCGGAGGTGCCAAGGTTGTGGTCACTACCAGTCGATTCTCTCGACAGGTCACCGAGTACTACCAGTCCATGTACAGCCGCTTCGGTTCTCGCGGATCTCAGATCGTCGTGGTGCCCTTCAACCAGGGAAGCAAGCAGGACGTGGAGGCCCTCGTCAACTACATCTACGACACCAAGAATGGTCTTGGCTGGGATCTTGACTACATCGTCCCCTTCGCCGCCATTCCTGAGAACGGCCGACAGATTGACAACATCGACTCCAAGTCGGAGCTGGCTCACCGCATCATGCTCACCAACCTGATCCGCATGCTCGGCTGCGTCAAGACGCAGAAGGCTGAGCGCGGTTTCGAAACCCGTCCCGCCCAGGTCGTCCTCCCTCTGTCCCCCAACCACGGCACCTTTGGTAACGACGGTCTCTACTCCGAGTCCAAGCTGGCCCTCGAGACCCTCTTCAACCGATGGCACTCCGAGGACTGGGGCCACTACCTCACCATCTGCGGTGCTGTCATCGGATGGACTCGTGGCACCGGTCTCATGTCCGGCAACAACGTGGTCGCCGAGGGCGTGGAGGCCTTTGGCGTTCGCACCTTTTCTCAGCAAGAGATGGCCTTTAACCTTCTGGGCCTGATGTCCGCCACCATTGTTGACCTCTGCCAGTCCGAGCCGGTCTTTGCCGACTTGAACGGTGGCCTGCAGTTCATCCCCAACCTGAACGAATCCATGACCAAGCTCCGCAAGGACATCATGGAGACGAGCGAGATCCGCAGAGCCGTCTCCAAGGAGAGCGCCATCGAGAACACCATTGTCAACGGAGCCGACTCCGAGGTTCTTTACAAGAAGAAGACCATCGAGCCCCGTGCCAACATCAAGTGCGACTTCCCCCAGCTTCCCGACTGGAAGACGGAGGTGGCTCCTCTCAACGAGCAGCTCAAGGGCATGGTCGACTTGGACAAGGTCGTCGTCGTGACTGGTTTCGCCGAAGTCGGTCCTTGGGGCAACTCCCGCACCCGATGGGAGATGGAGGCCTATGGCGAGTTCTCGCTCGAGGGCTGCATTGAAATGGCCTGGATCATGGGCCTGATCAAGAACCACAACGGTCCCCTCAAGGGCAAGCCCTACGCTGGCTGGGTTGACGCCAAGACGGGCGAGCCCGTCGATGACAAGGACGTCAAGCAAAAGTACGAAAAGCACATTCTGGAGCACTCCGGTATCCGCTTGATCGAGCCTGAGCTCTTTGACGGATACGACCCCAACAAGAAGCAGCTGCTCCACGAGGTTGTCATCCAGGAGGACCTTGAGCCGTTTGAGGCCTCCAAGGAGACGGCCGAGGAGTTCCGACGCGAGCATGGCGACAAGGTGGAGATCTTTGAGATCCCCGAGAGCGGAGAGTACATCATCCGCGTCAAGAAGGGCGCGTCGCTCTGGATCCCCAAGGCTCTGCGCTTCGATAGACTGGTCGCTGGTCAGATCCCGACCGGCTGGGATCCCAAGCGATATGGTATTCCTGAAGACATCATCAGCCAGGTGGACCCCGTCACCCTGTTCCTCCTCGTGTCGGTTGCCGAGGCCCTGCTGTCCTCTGGTATCACCGACCCGTACGAGTTCTACAAGTACGTTCACGTCTCCGAGGTCGGTAACATTGTCGGCTCCGGTATGGGTGGTGCCAAGGCTCTGCGTGGCATGCACAAGGCGCGATTCCTTGACAAGCCTCTCCAGAACGACATTCTGCAGGAGTCGTTCATCAACACCATGTCTGCTTGGGTCAACATGCTGCTGCTCTCGTCGTCTGGACCTATCAAGACTCCTGTCGGTGCTTGTGCCACTGCTATCGAGTCTGTTGACATTGGTGTGGAGACGATTCTTGAGGGCAAGGCCCGCATCTGCCTGGTCGGTGGCTTCGACGACTTTGGTGAGGAGGGTTCATACGAGTTTGCCAACATGAAGGCCACCAGCAACAGCTTGGACGAGTTCGCCCACGGCCGTACCCCCGCCGAGATGTCACGTCCCACCACAACCACGCGAAACGGCTTCATGGAGTCTCAGGGCTGTGGTGTCCAGGTCATCATGACTGCTCAGCTGGCCCTGGATATGGGCGTCCCGATCCACGGTATCCTTGCCTTTACCACCACCGCCTCCGACAAGATTGGCCGATCCGTCCCTGCTCCCGGCCAGGGCGTTCTCACCTCCGCGCGTGAGCACCCCGGCAAGTTCCCGTCGCCTCTGCTTGACATCAACTACCGCCGCAGGCAGATTGAGCGTCGCAAGAAGCAGATTAAGCAGTGGGAGGAGTCCGAGCTGGAATTCCTTCATGATGAGATTGACGCAATGAAGGCCCAGGGCGGTGACTTTGACGAGAAGGAGTACGCCCAGGAGCGCATCCTGCACATCCAGAAGGAGGCCGTCCGACAAGAAAAGGAGCTCCTCCGCAGCATGGGCAACAACTTCTGGAAGAACGACCCCAGCATCGCTCCTCTCCGAGGCGCCCTTGCCACATGGGGCCTCACCATCGACGACCTCAAGGTGGCCTCGTTCCACGGCACGTCCACGGGCGCCAACGACAAGAACGAGTCCTCTGCCATCTGCCAGCAGCTGCGCCACCTTGGCCGAAGCAAGGGCAACGCCATCCTCGGTGTGTTCCAGAAGTACCTTACCGGTCACCCCAAGGGTGCTGCTGGTGCCTGGATGATGAACGGCGGTCTGCAGATCCTCAACTCTGGCCTGGTCCCTGGCAACCGGAATGCCGACAACATTGACCCCATCATGGAGAACTACGACCTGATCGTCTACCCCAGCCGCAGCATCCAGACGGATGGTGTCAAGGCCTTCTCCCTCACCTCGTTCGGTTTCGGACAGAAGGGAGCCCAGGCGGTCGCCGTTCACCCCAAGTACCTGTTCGCCACGCTGGACCAGAAGACGTACGACGCGTACCGCGCCAAGGTCGAGTCCCGACAGAAGAAGGCTTACCGCTTCTTCCACAACGGCATGATCAACAACGCCCTGTTCGTCTCCAAGGCCAACCCGCCTTACACCGACGACCAGCTCAGCGCCGTTCTGATGAACCCCGATGCTCGTGTGGTCGAGGACAAGAAGACGGCGGAGCTCAAGTTCCCTCCCAACTTCATGAAGGCGTCCGAGAAGACTGTCTCTCCGACCGTCGCCAAGGAGACGCAGCAGGTGATTGAGGCGCTTGCGCACAAGGTGGCGGGCAAGAACAGCAACGTGGGCGTCGATGTCGAGGACATTGCATCCTTTAACATTGAGAACGACACGTTTATCGAGCGCAACTTCACCAGCCAGGAGGTGGCCTACTGCAAGAGCGCTCCCAGCCCGCAGAGCTCGTTTGCCGGCCGATGGAGCGCCAAGGAGGCCGTGTTCAAGGCCCTTGGCGTTGCCAGCAAGGGAGCTGGCGCTGCCCTGAAGGACATTGAGATTCTCAAGGACGACACCGGCGCTCCTGTTGTTTCTGTAAGTTATCATGACTCCGGGTCAATGTATGGAAGACGCAACTGCTAACATTTTCTTTTCTTACAGCTTCATGGTGACGCTGCTGCCGCTGCTAAGCAGGCCGGCGTGAAGGAGGTCTCCGTCTCCATTTCGCATGCCGACAAGCAGGCCGTTGCCGTGGCGGTTGCCCACTTCTAAGGGGTCGTCATGGATGGCTTATTTTATAGTGTTTAGAATGGGACGGTTGGCTTGACTCAAGGGCGTTGGTTCACTACAGGAACAGGATGGCTCTCTTGGGTTCAACTTTGATGTGTATCCGGGAATGACGACACGCGACGTAAAACAGTTGCATTAGATTTATGAGGCAATAATGAGTGGAAAGTCATTGGTTGAAATGGATGGTCTTGTAGACGTTCGATTAGAAAATTTTACTTTTTTTTTCCCTTCTTTAAATGAGTCTAATATATCGACAACCATGCTTCGCCTGTGAACCCGCTTCGTGACACCGCTGTAATAAGGTCCATCAAGCTCCCTCGCGCCTCGTTCAGTGCCTCCATGTACCCCAACACGTGACTGCTAGTTATGAGCAGCTTCAATATCCAAACGCGACGCAGAGATTGCCTCCTATATAGATAGGTTGATGTCGTAGTGAACCGGTGGGCATCAAACCTCGTCATTCGTGGTCGTTACACGTCGTCCAACCTGGGAGAGTTCGCCTGACTCTCCCTTCCCCCCTCTATGTCGCCCTCTCACCCGTGCCGAGCGTGAAAGAAGGACATGATAGTACACGTCACTACCACATCCTCCATTATTTTTCCCATTACCACCTCTCAATCTATGCATAACTCCCATCGTCGTCAACTTGTCGCTAATCGTTCGTTTCGTACGTTTTCTTTCTTTCGTAATTTGTCACGTACGCGCTGTTCTCTCCCCCTTTTCTTACTGGCCGCGTCCCCGTCCACCGCGCCCTCTGCCTCCACCGCGTCCGCCGCGTCCCCTGTCACCACCGCCTCCTCCGCGACCGCCGCCGGAGTGGTGATGATCGCCGCCTCTTGACTGGTGGTGGGCGCCGCCGCCGCCGCCGCGACCGCCGCGGAAGCCGCCTTGTTGGTTCTTTTGCTGTTCGGTTACTTGGTCGATGATTTCGTCGGGGACGCGGAGGTATTTGATCTGTTTGAAGAGTAATTAGACATCGCATATTCCCTGTTGAAGGGGGAGAGCTGTGGTTGGTTGGTGTGTTTGCGGGAGGGGTGAGACGTACGTTGTTGCCTTTGACGTAGACTTCTGGGAGACGCATGAATTTATCGCCTTCCTAATTCCGATATGTTCATATTAGACTGAGCATGCCAAAAGGGAGATTGCTGGTTGGGAGCAGTAACGCACCGGGCTCGTCTGGACGACCTCCTTGAGGGTGAGGTTCATCCAGGTATCGCACATAACCAGGTGTCCGTTTAGCGTCTCGCCGTTCTTGAGTTCGACCAGCATGGGGTGGCCTTGGGCGGCGTTGAGCAATCCGAGGGGAAGCTGTGGTTTTATTTGTCATGGTTAGTTGCGTGTGCAGGAGAGCTGGGACGAGGCTGAAGGAGCGAAGGCGGGCGAGTTGAAGTCAGGCGTACGTACCATGGCTGGTGAATTTGCGCCTCTGTAGGGCGATTCGTAGCGAAGAGGTTGCTTTTATGCGATTGCTCTGCTTGGTGGTTTGCTTTGACGGGGTGTCGCGTCGAGAGACTGGGTGAGGGTTTGTCGCTTTAGGATGATTGGGTTGGATTGGTGAGGTCAGAATCGAAGCTTGGCTGCTGTGGAAGAACCCCGCCATGTGCATTGACCGTGTCCCGGGAACAGGCCAAAGTACCGCTGCACCGGTTTTGCGGCGGGAGGGTACATTGACTCTCGGAAGGCTTTCCGCCGCCAAAAATTGTCTACCTACCTCATCATGCTAGAGCTTTAACCTCAAAATCAGCCTCAGCCTCCTCCTTTTTTTTTTTTTTGATACCTCATAAACCACCAGCTGTTCCGGCATCGTCATCTTGTCGACTATGCAGCGCGGCCAATTTCTATATGACGGGCTGTGGCGCTGCTTGTGCCCGTCTTTTGATCAGCTGGCGCTGCGGACGGCGGTTCAGCGACAGAGCTTGAGGGTGCACCAGGCACCAACAACGGGATGGCGACGGTGTGCTGCCAGGGCGAGGGTGAGGCCGGTGCATGTGCGGTGCTATGAGACGAGCTCTGGCTTTGCATCCACAGGCGGTATTGCAGACCAGGATTCATCCCGGGTGCCGTCTCAGACAGGTCCTCGACCAGACGAGGCGCACCGCGGAGATGATGGCGATGGAGGCATATACTCGGATGTCATGGCCCGGTCCTGGAAAGACAGGCTCCTCTCCCCTACAGCACCATCAGAGGATGCGCTCAAGGCCAGCACCGTTGACGAGATCATGGCGGCCCTGGCTTGGCTTCGAGAGGCGAAGAGGGAAAGACCGGCCAGCGGCCAGGAAGTGGACCATCATCAACGAATCGTTCAACTGGTGCAGCATCTCCTGCGCGTCGAGAACCATCCCATCACGCCCCTTATCTACGAGTGCATGATGGACGCCATGGCTGATCCCCGCGGCTCTGTCGACGGCTTGCGGAGGCTCCTGGACGACATGGTCGAGCAAGGGATGAAGCCGACGGCGGAGCTGTGCAACGGCGCATTGAGGGCGCTGATGAACCATCCGGACTACGTCATGCGCATGGAGATTCTCGGCATCATGCAAGAGTACTGGTTCACCATCGACACGCCCGTGAAGCAGACGGTGGTGGTGGGCCTGCTGCGGGACGAGCAGTATGAGCTGGCGTACGCCAGACTCACGGAGATGATTGAGCAAGGGGCCAAGCTGGACACCTGGGTGTACGACATCTTCATTCTGGTGTTTGGCAGGTACGGGTTCCTGGACGAAATGCTGCAGCTGCTCTACAGACGCAAGAACATGGGCGGCAGCAACGATCCGATTGTCATCAGCTTGGCATATTACGCCCTGGACGTGTGCAGTCAGGCATATCACCATGCGGGCACTCTCTTTGGCTGGCTGTCGGTGGTGCAGAACCACCTGGTGCAGCCTTCGGACGGCATCATTGAGAATGTCCTCGGGACAGCGGCCAGAAATGCAGATGCCCGGCTCGCGTCGGAAGCGCTAGCCATCATATCAGAGCGCATCCGAGCCCAAACGCACCACTACGAGGCCGTTGTCGAGGCGTTTGTTGGCAGCGGCGATCTGGCAGCAGCCATCCGAACGCTCTGCATCATGGAAGACAACGGCTTGAGGATCGGACGCAGCCAAACCAGGAGGCTGCATGCGATACTCAGGAGCCGCTCGGAGCTCCTGGATGGCGCCGAGGCGGCGCTGCGGGAGGCAGCCAGAGCACGCCCTGTGCCTCGCGCAGCCGCGGCCGCCGTCGTCGAGGCGTTGGCCCAGACTCACGGCAGCGCGAGGGCCCTGCCATTGTACCGGGATCTGCCCAAACTCTGCGACGTGGAGCCGCCCAACGCGAGGATGATTCAGACGCTGCTCATCCATAGCGCTGACGAGGCGACGGCAAAGTTCTTTGCCAAGGAGTACGCGGACCAGATCTCAGAGGACGAGGACCCGAAGCAGACGAATTTGTCACTGAGCGCCTTGATTACAAAGTGCGCCGAGGCGGGCGAGATGGACATCGCTTTTCGGTTCACGAAGCAGGCCCTTGCCGGCGGGATTACGAGGAGCAACACTAGTCGCTTGTCGCCGCGATGGATCTACGTGCTGGTCGAGCAGGCGATGGCTAGGGAGGATGGGAGAGTGTGGCCTGTGGTGGATGAGCTGCTGAGCACGGGGAATGAGGACATGACGAGGATTGTGCGCAGGATGCTGCAGCAGAAGAGGATTTCGAAACTAGCTTCGCAGTGGAGGGCAGGGACGACGATGGCGGCGCCTTGAGAGGGAATATGTATGATAAGGAAACGATGTTTTTGACGAGAGTTTGATTTGCTGGGTGAGGCTGAGAGTTGTGGTGGGGAAATGTAATCAGATCTACATATCGACTGGGCCTATATTACACAGCCATTGTATTGGCTGGGGTCTGTAACTGAGTGTCTATTTTTGTGATAGTCAAGGAGGTTTATCAGCAAGAGGCACGTATTTCCGATCGGAAAAAGGGGGGAGTGGTCAACATATTCCCAGAAGGAGATGTTGTTTGTAATGGGTAACAGATTGGCTACAAGACTAGGTTCGAGATAGCCTATCAGAGCCAGACGCCGGCTATCGCTGAAAACACGATAGAGGAGAAGCAATTGGATGCTAATGGATACACGAAGTTGAGGCACATCAAATGGCGACTTGAAGTTGAGGCTCGATCCCGATCCGGAAAGTGGTCGATGATACCCGGGATCACAACTCCGAAATTCTATTTTGAGAACACAGGCAGATACATTATGTTGGTAGGCAAAAAGCATGCTATCGACAATGATTTGTGCCCGATGCGGCCCGACAAAAAATTGATTGATTCAAGGCCAAAAGGAGGAGAAAACGAACGAGCCAATTCCATGCCGCCGAAGGGAGGAGAGGGAGGGTTGAGCTCCGGGACAGTCGGGCGGCACGGGGAGCCGGTGCCTTGGAGCTCTTTGAGCTAGGCCGGACGTGAACAAGGGTTAACAGATAAAAACTGGGAGACATAGACGATGATCGTGAAGAACGATGGGAAAGGATCGAGAGGATCAAGGATGACAAAGAAGCGGCGTATCGTCACTCCGAGGTGACTCACCGGCTCACCAAACCGCAAGGCAGGGCGAGCAAACGTGGGCCTTGTACAGTAGCAGTCTTATCATGTAGCCTGGAAGATGAATAGTAATCAAGAAGAACAAGGTTGATAGGATTCACGGCTCCGATCACTTGGAAAGAAGTAGGATAGACACATACATAGTCTAGTAGATCGATGAGGAGAGCAAAAGTGAAAAAAAGAAATGTTGAAGCGGCACGGTGGCGCTTACAAGTGCGCGTAGGCCATTATTAATGCGTGGGTGGCTGCTGATGTTGGGGGAGCCCTCATTTTCCGATTGGTGTGTTGCTTAGTAGTAGGATGATGGCTTTGGCTGTTTGCGGAAAAGGACAAGAGACAAAAGAATTGGGAGAAGAGAGAGTAGAGAGGAAGAGGGACGAGAGAAGAGTAAGGTAGAGAGGAGGGTTCGGAGTTTATGTGAAGGTTACGAGAGAGAGGCTACGAGGATACTGTGCTGCGGGTATTTGACTTTTGCGGCTTTGGAGGATGATCTGAGGCGAAGCGAGTGCGAGGATGATATGATGATGCTGAGGAGGAGGAAGAAAGACGGAAGAGAGTGAGATTCAGAGAAAGCGAGGGTAAGAAGCCAAAAGAAGCGGAAAGCCGAGGGATTCGCACGAACCCGCCATGTTGCCAGATGGGGCAAAATAACCGCACGTTCATCACGAACAAGGAAGTTGTACATACGTACGATTTTGCCGTTGTCGTATCAAAGAGTAGAAGAGACGGGAGGGCAGTGATGGGAACAGAGTTTCGACGGTTTCACAGCTGGCGAGGCTTCAAAATCTGACACAATGGAACTACTGCCTTGCATTCCGTGGGGTTTTTGGCTGAATGGACTACGAGGCTTGTATGTACCTTGGGTGAGAAAAGACAAGAGAGAGAGAGAGAGATTCTGGAGTTACGAGATGGAAATGATGATCAAAGGGGGAAAGAATCGACGAGACACGGGAAGAAGAATTTGATTATTTGTCAGGCAGGATTCTACTTTTTTCTTTCTCCTCTATATTCTTCTCATTGTCAATGATCTCTCTCCTCAAGCTTCACAGGCTTCGATTAGTGAGTGAAAAGCAAGGGTTGTCTCTTGTCATCAGGGCGGATGCAACAGTAAAAGTGACCAGGGTCTTTTTTACACCCAGATTTGACGAGATCCAACAGATTCTAGACCACGCAGCTCAAGGCAGCAAAAACGTCATCTTGCATAATTTGGTATCTTGGAGCGTGAATCTGCAAACGTCGCTTTACTCCGAAATCTAAGGTAATCACAGACGAGAGACTACGAAGGTGGCTAAACTGGAATGCGTATCATCACTGCCGGGGATAGTTCAGACTAAGATTTCTGACGGATTTGCTGCTGTGAAGGAGATCTGGTTGGTAAGCTGCTTTGCCTGCTCATTCTTCCAGGTATAGATCAATTAAATTCTTTTTTCTCATGAGGTGCATTATTCCGATCAGAGGGTCCTCAAGTCCGGCACTTGTCCCAGCTAACTACTTACTGTACCAAGATAGCCTCGCCCGTTCCACCCAACCCTCAACCAATCACCCGGACTCCCCCCAGCTGATCTTTTCTTCACGTTCACGCCATTCGTACCAGAGACGACGCAAAAGTACTTTGATCTCTAATACAACAAACAGAAAGGTCCGAAGCAAGACTATCGGGCTTAACAAGCAGGATCCGTGAGCAAGTACAACGTCAGCAAGGGGGAGTCACAGAATCTCTCTTCACGCACATCATCCATCAATCCTCACTTAGCCTCACAAGCAAAATGAATGATACATCCATACACACATACCTCCGGCGTCCGATCGAATGCCGGGCTTTACTAAGCTTAACCCCCAAAACTCCGTATGCCGAAGAAGGGGGGTGCAAGAATCACCTCCACATAGTAGCTAGCTATTCTAACCCAGTATCGCATCGCAGCTCTTTGCTCAGGGAAAAGACTACACTTACCTATCTGTGCGGCAAAGGCGGCGTCTACAAACCTTTTGGCTTAGGGGTGGCACAGAAACACGGATGGCTGTTAAGCCATGATGTTATGATGCGTCCATTGCTTTGTAAAATCTACGCCCACATTCCACGCCTTCCTCGGGGTTATGCGGTCTTCTGCTTACGCCCAGCATCCTCTTCGCTCCTTTAGTTTGGGGACTGCGTCCGAGCTTGTGTGAACCTGTTGGACTCGTATCAGATTTTTGTCTGCCTTGCTGTGCTTGCTTGCCGTGTTCTTGCCAAAGGGGGGAGTGCCGTCCCCCAATCGGTTCCGCCATGTCGGTTCTAGGGCTGATGAAAGCCCAAGCAAAAGCATGGGAGTAGTAGGCTATTACCCGTGTGGACCACAAAGGATGGAGACTTGGCTGTACGAATCTATCCGGATCTATGGACCTAGTCCGGGGGTGTGTGTGCTGGATTGTGTATTACACAGCAAGGAGAGCTTGGGTCGGCTTTTAGTGTCAGGGAGAGAGAGTGAGAAGTAGGAGTTGGGCTACGGGGAGATATAAGACGAGGCTTGTGGCCGTTTACATTTCCGGGAGGCTGTAGAAACAAAGCATTCCAGAAACTTTGTGTGTTCTTGGTGCTCTTGACGAGAGGCTTGGTCGGTCAGCGAGGGCTTCTTCTTCGTATACATTGTCGCTGGGTGCTTCACTTACACCGGCTTGATATACGCACAGCATACACAGCATCGACTTCATATACACCATCATACAATCTTTGGTTCAGTCTCGCCAACGCCAGGTCACCTCCCCAACGGTTACGAAGCCATCAATTTATTCAAAATACAAAGTATATATATATAGCACCCATTCACACCCAGTCGTCCTGAGCAACACCAAAAGACAACTCTCCCCCCTTTTGACCATGGCGGACCTCATCCGCGACGCCCCTATGGGGCAAGTCATCCGCTGGATCACCAAGAACAAGTACTTCAAGTATCCCGAAGAAGAAGCCGACTTCAAGCTCCCCGAGCCCTGGATCCAGCTCCTCAACGGCGAGTCCGTCACCGACCACCGGCCCTCCGGCTCCGGCTCCGGCTCCGACGCCTCCACCGCCGCCGAGGACAAGGAAACGCGCGGCATCCTGCGCTCGCCGTCTCCGTCCAACGGGAGCACCCGCCGGGCCTCGTCCCCTCCGCCGTCTCGAGCTCCCAAAGACGACGAAGAGTCGGCGTCCCACGCGGAAGACTCGGGAAGGCGGGGCCGGACGCATTCGCAGGACCATCTGCACCACCATGAAGACCATCTCGTCTCGCACGAGCACGCGCAGCACTCGGAGCTTGGCGACATGACGGCCCGCCGGCTGGAAGAGGACGAGGAGCACGAGCTGGAAAAGACCAAATCTATACCCATTGTCCCGCAGACGACAAAGGACGGCGCCATCCTCGTCGACTGGTACTACACCGACGATCCGGACAATCCGTACAACTGGACGCGTAACAAGCGTCTTACGGTCAACTTCATCATTTGTATCTACACATTTGTCGTCTACACCACGTCTGCCATCTACACCACCTCCGAGGGCGGCATCGAGAACCGATTCCATGTCAGTGAGATCAAGGCCACGCTTGGTCTGTCCATCTATGTTCTTGGCTACGGCATGGGGCCCCTTCTCTTCTCCCCCCTGAGTGAGATTCCCATCATTGGGCGCAACCCGGTGTATATCGTCACCATGTTCTTGTTTGTCATCATCTCGATCCCGACGGCGTTTGCACCGAATTATCCCGGACTCATGGTGCTGCGATTCCTGCAGGGCTTCTTTGGATCGCCGTGTCTGGCGTCGGGAGGTGCTTCGCTCGGAGACATGTATACCCTGATGGCGCTGCCGTATGCCATGATGTCCTGGGTCGCAGCCGCATACTGTGGACGTAAGACATCTCCCCTTCTCACCCCCCTATTCTCCCCCCTTTCCTTTCATAAACACATATCGCTAACTCATCATCACGACAGCCGCTCTCGGTCCCCTCCTCAGCGGCTTCGCCGTCCCCGCCGAGTCCTGGCGGTGGTCCCTCTTCGAGTCCCTCTGGGCCTCGGCCCCCGTCTTCGTCGCCATGTTCCTCTTCCTCCCCGAGACGAGCAGCGCAAACATCCTGCTCCGCCGCGCCCGCCGCCTGCGCAAGCTCACCGGCAACGCGCGCTTCATGTCCCAGAGCGAGATTGACCAGCGCAACGTCCACGCAAAGGACATCTTTCTCGATGCTCTGATCAAGCCGATGGAGATTACCATGAAGGACCCGGCCGTCTTGTTCGTGCAGGTGTATACCGCCATCATCTACGGCATCTACTATTCATGTAAGTCCCCTTCTTCTCCCCTCAATCTGTCTTTCAAAACAAGCAGCATCTTAACGCATCACCAAACAGTCTTCGAAGTCTTCCCCCTCGTCTACCCCGTCTTCTACGGCATGAACCTCGGCGAAGTCGGCCTCGTCTTCCTCTGCATCCTCGTCAGCTGCATCATCGGCATCGTCATCTACACCGCCTACCTCTACTTCTACATGAACCCGCGCATCGAAAAGTTCGGCTGGCCCGTCCAGGAAGACCGCCTCATCCCCGCCCTGCCCGCCTCCGTCGGCCCGACCATCGGCCTCTTCCTCTTCGCCTGGACCGCCCGCGCCTCCATCCACTGGATCGTGCCCACCATTGGCATCACCATCTACGGCGCGACCGTGTTTATTGTCATGCAGGCCATCTTTGTGTATATCCCGCTGAGTTATCCGCGGTATGCGGCGAGTTTGTTTGCCGCGAATGACTTCTTTAGGAGTGCGCTTGCGTGCGGGAGCGTGCTTTTTGCGCATCCGCTGTTTCATAATCTTGGGGTCGGCAGGGGAGTTAGTTTGCTGGGTGGGTTGAGTGTTATTGGTATTATTGGTATTTGGCTGCTGTACTTTTATGGTGCCAGGTTGAGGAAGATGAGCAAGTTTGCTGATCATGGGGAGCCGGTGGAGGAGCCTGTTGCGGAGGAGAAGCATTGAGTGAGGATGATGCAACACGGCTCTGAATAGAGGGAGGATAGGGGGGAGGGAGCGAGGGGTTCATGAATACTCACGGCTTCAAATGGTTCAGTCTGCATTATAATGGAAAGGGGGGGTAATGGGAGACTCGCCATCTTGATGGCTTCAGAGGCATGTTAATAAGTTAGACTTCCAGAACATGAGTACAATAGTAATATCACGACAAAAGTTACTTCTCCACTGCAGATACAGAAACACAAGTGATACAAGTGAGATCGTGAACCGTGTCATTGTTTGCATTTCGCAACATCATCATTCCTACCTATCGTGATCCTCGATGACCTCGGCCCTCCCTAGACGACACGAAGTGTACATACGGTGCATACAAATGGCTATTAAGCTCGACCTCTCCTTGCACCACACCAAAAGAAGAGAGAAAAGAGAAAGGGGGCAAGCGGTCAGATAAAGTGACGAAGACCTCCCCAAAACCAACAACGTATGCAAGCTCTCGACGAGCGATAAGAGTTCGGTCATGCCAGCATAAAAAAGGTGAAATGAAAAGGTCTCTCTTTCAAAGACAAGTCACCTGTTGCGCCGTCAAACTGATAGTAGGACACACCCTCTTCAGGCATGTAAGCCCTGCCTTCCCCCTTACTGCTTCCAAACCAAAGAAACCAAATAGATATGTGCAAGAAAATGCTTCCTCCCTTCGCAATGTAGAAGAGAAAAATGGGTGGCATCCGCTTCTGACGCCGTTTCCATTTGCAGCCGCCCCCTCCACGCTATGAATCTCCCGGCATATTCCAGCTGTAGCTTGACCCGTGCCCACCAGCAGACGCAAAGGGGCCTCCGGACTGGCTATTGAACCCATACCACGCCTGGTGCTGGCTCCCTTGCTGCGTATGCTGCTGGGTATGCTGCTGCTGCTGAGTGTGCTGCTGCGCGTGTTGTTGCTGATGCTGTATCTGCGATGGATACGCGGAATAGCCGCGGTCCTGCTTCACCGCATTCTGGCCTGGACGCATGTTAAAGCCCTGTCGAGAGCTGCGTCCCAGGTCCGAGCTGCTATTGCTGTAGCTTTGGGCCTGAGCAGTCGACCTTGTTCCCACGTGCGACTGGTTGCTCTGCGAGGTATTCCGAGACAGTGGATTTGAATAGGAGCCGTACGTCTGCGAGCCTGTGCGTTCTGCAGACGACAATGTCGCCGAGGTCATATTGGCAGCCGCTGTCGTCGTCGATGTTGAGTGTGAGTTGTGGCCATAGTTGGTGTATGAAGTGTTGCCATTTGTGTCTCGCTGGTACGAGTACGGCTCATACGTGATTCTATCGTTCGAGGACGCATCTGGTGCTCTGGAAGAAGTGGAATAGCGATCGTAGCTGCTGTACGATGCCGAGCCAGCCATGCCGCTCGGCGCCTGCAGCCCTGAGCCGTGGGCGTTTTGCTGCTGCTGCTGCTGCTGCTGTTGCGGTTGTTGTTGCTGCTCCGCCATATTCGGGCTCTGGTACGCAGTCGCAGGTGACTTGTGAACCATGCCTTGTTTTGAATGCTTGGCCGTCCGTGAGCGCGAACCGTCATTCATCGGCGATGCCGTCTTGGTGCGCTGAAGTGATGCTCCAGTCACCGTCTGTTGCTGTGCGTTATCCAGAGTCTGAGGAATCGCTGATGGACGCCAAGTATTATTTCGGCCAGAATCTGCCATTCCGTATGTGGGCTCACGGGTGGGTTGATCCCCCATAGATGTCACCACTGCTGCGACAACTGCTGCCGCCTGCGTAACCGGATTGCTGTTGCCAGTCCATTCTGATGCACCGGTAGAGTGCAAGGAGCTGTGGCTTTCGGTCGGTAAAGCTGTCCTCATTGCCGCACTACGCCCAGACCCCTTTGCCGCCGCCTTGGTTGGTTTCTTCCTCTGTTCCTGAGCTACTGGCGGCGTCAACGTTTGGTTCTGTATCTCCGGCGTTGAAATATTTGGATAGTATGTGCGTCCCGTCGGTAGAATGAGGTTCGATAGCGGGACGCTGGTGGTCTGATGCGGAGGCTGTGAGGAGTCTGCCTCAGATACGCCCATGGTCGTGGTATGGAAGAAGCTCGGCGGAGCATGGCCATGTTCCCAGTCGGCGACGGGAACGCCCAAGTTGCTTCCCAGTCCATCTGCAATCGGTAACTGGGGGGTCACAGAGTCATCAGCCAGCTCAGGATAGCCCTCTGCATCCTCCTGGAGCTGCTGGTCTTCCAGCTGCGGCTCGTCCTGTTCATCAACTCCTGCCTCGTCGTCTTCGTTTTCATCTTGCTCATCCTCTGTCGTGATGATGGCGTTGGACTTTTGCTTCTTTGGCTTAGGGGGTGCATATTCGCATATCAAACCTGCCTCACGGCAACCGCTGCAAAGTGGCAATTCCCTCGGGCACTGCAAACCACCGTTAGCAACTTTTCATGATAGTCAACGCAATGCTGCTTACCTTGACTCTGCGCTGTTTACATTGAGCACAGGCAGTCCTCGACTTGCTCGGTCCCTTGCGCCTCGATGTCTTGGCACTTGACTCCGCATTCTCTTCTTCGGCATCATTGTCCGCAGCCTGCTTCTTCTTCCGGCTCTTCTTCGCGGGACTCTGTGTCTGTAGCACCAGTTCATTCGTAGTGACGGGGCCAGACGAGCTCCCTTGTATGTTGCTCTGAGTCGCAGGGGCAGAGGACGCATTTGAGGCCGACGGCGGAGCAGAACCCTCCTTATTGCCAGGATGCACAATGCGAAGACGCTCTGCGCCATACTTAACGAGCATGTTGAGCGACTCCTTTTGCAGCTCTGGGGACTGGTTCGCAAAGATGTTGAACTGCTCTGGCGAGAGCGAATCTGGGTCGACGCCCGCGCCCTGGAGCATAAGCATGGCAACGTTCCGTCGTCGCTCCGCCTCCTCGGGCGACACGTTGATAATGAGCAGTCCGGCACCCGAGTTCTGGCCAGCCGCTTGTCCAGCTTGACCATTCTGCTGTTGGTCAAGAGCGGTACCATCCTCTCCCGTTTGAGCGCCGGCAACGCCCTGAGACTGAGACTGCTCTCCCGCAGCGCCGGCATCGTCTGCCTTCCGCTTTCGCTTCCTCGGCTTGCTGACACCCTCACCACCCGGTGTCTGGTCGGCAGCATCCTTCTTCTTCTTCTTTGACGAGCCTGGCTGCTTCGGTGTCTTGGGCGTCTTTGGCTGCTTGGGCTGCTTCTCTGGGTTGGGGAGAGGACGCCGTGGGGGCGGGGGCTTGAAGAGGGCCGCGAGTTCGGAGACTGTGCGATGGAGCGGGATGTGGTCATAGTCTATGGAAATGGTTCTAGTATTTCGAGAAAAGGAAATGACGAGCGAGCCCCGGCAGTCAAACGCAGGTCGACCTGTATGCCATGTTAGCAGCGCATTCAAATGAAGATAGCATCCAATCTCTTTGCAGCTGGAGATGCTCACTTGCGAGCAGAGGGTCAATCTCCCTCTGTGAGAACTCGGCAACCAGCGGCTTGGCTTGGCTCTTGTGCTGTCGTTGCCAGTGCTGCATCGAGCCCTTGCACACATATGAAAAGACCCAGTCCCGAGTCGCCCGCGACATCTCGCGCACCGCCCACTCGCTGCCGTCGATCTGCCCGATGCCCGCCACGAGCTGGTTGGCAATGGACCGCTGCAGCACTGGGTTGTCGGCCGGCTGGTTCATCAGCGCCTCGCTCACGAGCACCACGCGGCCCGCCTGTCCTCCGTCTGCGGCTCCAGGAACACCCGTCGACGGCGCTCCTCCTCCAAGCGACGGATCCAGGGCGCCCAGCCCCTCCAGGCCCCGGCCGCCGGCGTCCCCCTCCGCCGCCCCGATCGTGACCTCGACCGACGCCGCGAGCTCCAGCCGTGTCGCAACCCGCTCCGCCCGAGTCTCGCTGACCTTGCCGTCAAAGGCATCCCGCAGCCGCGACTGCAGCTCCTCGACGGAGCCGCACGGCCGGCCCTCGAGCCCGGCCGGTTCCTCGTCGCGGAAGTTGAAGCTGGAGAGGAAATCCATGGCCCGTCTGCCCCAGGCCGTGGGCGATTGCGCGCTGCGGAGGCTCTGCAGGTACGTGGCCGGGTCGAGCAGCTGCTGCTGAGGCGAGAGCGACGCGCGGCAATTCGATGGCGGCGAGGGCGGGTTTGGATAAGTGCAGGTTTCAGCGTCGGGGTCGTACGTTGGTGGTGACCATGGCGGATTTGGTGGTGGTGGTGATGCTGGATTGCGATCCTGGCAGAAAGTGCCGGGGGTGGCCCAAGGCGGAGGGGGCGTGCGCCCAGCGCTATCACGCGTCAGGTACTTGTGCACGCCCTCGCCTCGCGTTTTCGCTGGCACAGCTGCCATCATGGTACATGACTTTGTTTTCGCTTCATGATGCATTTGCTCTATATGACTTTTTCTTGTTTGATGTTAGAGAATAGCATCTTGATTAGGCAAATGGTGATATCGGACAGCATTACAGTAGTGAATGCTCCTGAGATACTCATTCATCACTCAACTACCTAGTAGGTGAGTATCCATAAACAACGACCTCTATGTCGTCATCAAAGTGAATATGAGTGCATCCACAAAACAGCAACATTCAGTCGTAAATTTCGATTCCGCATACTATACACATTCCGGAATGAAAAGAAAAGAACAATTCTCGCCTATGAACCGATACAAGAAGCACAAAAATCACAAAGTCCTCGTACGCTCATACAACATCAATACTAGTGCCTCAGCTGTTCTCCTCAACCCATTGCTCTATCCGTTCCAGCAAATCAGCCTTCTTACCACTCGTGCTGAGTCCTCTGGCGCCAGCAACATCCTTCAGCTGTACGACTGTCATCTTCGAGATGCTCCCGCTCTCAATGGCATCCCTAAGCTGCGCCATGCTGAAAGTCGACCCGCTGGGCCGCTCTGCGGCTGCCTTTCTTTGCTTCGCAGGGCGCTCCGGGGCATCATCTTCAATCTCCCGCTTCAAAGATCGGGCTCGAGTGGCCCGGTCCGCCTCGTCTTTCAACGTCTCGGACCACTCTTCCAAGTAACCTCCGGCGCGCTTGCTTATCGCTTTGTTCTTTGGTTCCGTCAAGTCTTCGGGTTCTTCCGGCATCTCCTCTTCCAAGGCGAGGGTCTGGAGGATCTTGTAATGCCATTGTAGAGCCGGGTTCGGGTACTTTAGCGGGTTATATATGCCCTTGGGGAGGTTGAGCTGTTGTACAATCACCCTCATCTTTGTCTTTAGATCCTCCGAGCAGTCGAGCTTGCGTTCGACGTTGATGTCTCGCAGGTCGTCAGCGGTTGGGAGAGGATACAGCCACAGACCAGCTGGTAGATACGGTGTCCCGGCGTCGTCTTCGGACTGCTCCCTCGATGGAATCAGAGCGGCAAACATGGGCTGTGCGTTGGACCGAAGCACGCACCACGCGAGACCGATCTTGTCGTCCTTCAGGAGCTTCTGCCAAAGGGCGGAAAACACGCGGGTTGATCCGATGTAGTCCTCTTCGCTGGGAAAGATGAAAGTCGACTTCTTGACACTTGCCCAGACTGGAATCATGCTGCGCTTCTTGAAGCCGATGATCCGGATCGTGGGCGCTCCAAAGTCTCGGAGCTTCTTCTGCTCCTCGGGCGTAAAGTATACATACTCGCCACCAAATTTGTAGGCCTTTTTTATCTCTTGCTTTTCGACTGTTCTGGCGGAGTCCTCTGCGACTCTTGTCGTTTCGCCCGTCGCAATCTGAGCTTTCTCCCCTTCAAGCCAGATGTAGCACGTCCTCGCCGGCGTTTGCCGATGCACAATGTTATAGCCCTTGACGGTGATCTTGAGTCCAGGTGCAATTTCAAATGGCAGATGGAACAATGCTCGTTTTGGCGTCTGCTTGGAATTGATATTCGAGATGAGCGAGTTGAGAAGAGACAGCCCATCGCCCGACTTCGAGGCCCGCACTTCGGTGCGATTGGCCTCGGCATTCGGGTCGCGGTAGACAATATCCTTGTTCATCGTTAGCCCACGTCATGAGGGACGAGTGAAGAAACGAAGCCTACGTCATAGAATTTGCTGAGATCAAACTTGGAGTCTCCTGTAGTGATGGGGAACAGGTCAATCGTGATGCCCAGATCGTACAAATCCTTTGCTCGAACAGCGGCAGCAGACCTCGCCGCCTTGTCCGACGCGTGCGGGTCATCGTTGTCCGTCACAATGAATAGTCGCCGGCTTCCGAAGTTGGCTGCCTTTGTGGTGAATATCTGGTTGGCGCAAAACAGCACGTTGGACATGGAAACTGTATCGGTGGTGGCTGGCTTCAGCACTTCGTCTTCGTCTTCGTCCTCGGTCAGCGCCTTCAAGGCTTTGACGTCTTCAGCTGCCGGAATGTCGAGGTCCATGAAGAGGTAGCAATTCGGGTACCCGAGCCCACTGCGGCCGTTGTCCTCCCGAAACTTGGTCTTTTCTGTTCCGAAAAGGAGAATTCCCATCATGTCTTTGGGATTGGAGATGATGCGCTGCTCCATCAAGTGCCGGGCGCATTTCAGCGCAGCTTGAACGGGGCTGTCCCGGTCAGCTTTTCTAGAGCTGGAGACGGGCGGAGGCTCAAGCATCGACGGGCTGACTTCAATGGCCAGGAGAATTGCATCTTTCTGCGCCTTGAGGCTCTGGATAGGAGAATGCGTGTCAGATGGCGCTTGTCAGACCAAGAAACATGAAGCGACTCGCAGCGACTTACAGCCTCATCGAGCTCCTGCTCTGCTTCATCGTCCTCGTCGTTTTCGTCTCTCCTCCAATCCTTTTGTGTATCTGCCATTGTGCCTGGATTTGTGTGTCTTCGCTTCTTCGCCCCCTTTCAGTGATGAAAAGTTGGAGATACCTTATCTCAGGCTTCATTCACTTGAAAGATGAGCGTCAACTGCCAGGCAGCCGCTCAGCTCAGCATCTCCAAGTGGATGCGCCGCCAAGCTCCCGCAAACGCGACGGGCCTAGGCAGATGCGACAGGGATCCGCGAAGTCACGTGCAGCTCATCACCATTGCCAACAGCCTCATTGGCCGACACTTGCTCGGGGTCTAATAGCACGGTACCTACCACCGACCATACGCCGAGTGGAATATCCACCCAAACCAGGAGTACTGCTCTATCTCGCCGTCACCTCCGTGCTCGATTGCCACTCTCGGAGCTTGCCTCAGTGATCTCGGCGCATCGGTGTCTGACAGCCTCGACGGGTATTTGTTTGCCTTTGGCTTCCCGCAATGCCCGGTAGTTTCCCTCTCTAATACTCTCAACACCGGCATCTTCACCATGGCGTTGCGGCTCACCACACAGCAGTTCTCCAGGGGACTCTCAAGAAGCGCAGCGTCGCCTCTTGCGCTGTCGCAGCTTGCCAGCCATGCCAGACACCTGGCGACGCCCGTCCATCCTGTGACGCAAGATGCGACGGGATCCAAGGGTCCAACCGCCATGGTCTTTCTTAACATGGGCGGACCGTCAACGCTCAACGAAGTCGGAGACTTTCTGAGTCGACTCTTTGTATGTTGAACATCAGCCACTGCCTCATGTCCGTTGTGCTAATCACAAGGTGGGCTGATCCCCAATAGGCCGATGGTGACCTGATACCCTTGGGCAGACTCCAGTCCTATCTTGGTCCATTGATCTCCGCGCGACGAACACCAAAGATCCAGAAGCAGTACGACGCCATTGGAGGCGGCTCCCCGATTCGGAAATGGTCGGAATACCAGAGTGAAGAGATGTGCAAGATCCTGGACAAGATCAGCCCCGAGACGGCGCCGCACAAGCCCTACGTCGCCTTTCGCTACGCCAACCCACTGACCGAGGAGATGTACCACAAACTGTTGGCAGATGGCTTCGGAAACGGAAAGGGAGGCAGAGCAGTTGCCTTCACGCAGTACCCGCAGTACTCCTGTTCCACAACCGGCAGCAGTCTAAACGAGCTGTGGAAATGGCGGCAGAGGCTGGAGGGCAAGACGGCGGCGGAAACCGGCAATGGCACCATTACCTGGAGTGTCATTGACCGATGGCCCACGCATCCCGGGCTCGTGGAGGCGTTTGCCCAGAACATTGAGGCGAAGCTGGCCGAGTATCCGGAAGAACGGAGGCGCAATGCCATTCTGCTCTTTTCAGCGCACAGCTTGCCCATGGACGTGGTCAACAGAGGTAGGATATCCACTTGCAAAGATGCTGCAGAACATTGCGAGCTGACCACCGAGCAGGCGACCCGTATCCCGGCGAAGTTGCCGCCACCGTTCAGGCCGTGATGGAGCGACTCAAGTTCTCCAACCCTTACAGGTTATGTTGGCAGTCGCAGGTCGGCCCCAAGGCTTGGCTGGGTCCTCAGACGTCCGACACGGTGGAGAACTACATTGCGAAGGGCCAGAAGGACCTCGTTCTTATCCCGATTGCCTTCACATCCGATCACATCGAAACATTATACGAACTGGGCATTGAAGTCATTGGCGAGAGCGGCCACGCAGATACCGTCAAGCGGGTGGACAGCTTGAACGGCAGCCCAGTCTTTATCGAGGCGCTCGCCGACCTCGCAAAGTCACATCTCGGCTCCGGCCAGGCGTGCTCGCTTCAGATGGGTCTCCGATGTCCCGCGTGTAAGAGCGAAAGGTGTGCTGAGTCGAAGAAGTTCTTTGCCAGCCAACAAGCTGCGCTATCATCGGCTTAGACTTGAGACAACGGTTACGGAAAAGGAAAACGGACATGCATTGGGCTTTTCTGGGAGAGCATGGCACCTGTACTATATCTAGCCGGCCTACTCTATGGCCCCCTATGGGTGATTCAGATCGTATATATAGACCACGAAAACACATCTCTGAAACAGCTTGGTACATGTAAATAAGGCTGAGTGGCGAAGGAATTCTGGACCGCATAGACCTGATAGAACTGGTATCTGACACTCACCAATTACATAAACTACGCATGGCCAGCTCCGTCCAGGCATCGTTATCACGGCGAGGATCCCTCGATAGCAGATCTGGAGAAGCTGGGGAGAAGCAGACAGACAGACTCGGCTATCGTCATGCTTCAGTTGTGGACACCCTGATCAGACCCACTGGCGAAAAGGTTCCATACATGCATTCAGAGTGCTGTACGAATTGGTGAGAGGCATGTGCGAGGGGCGGCGTGCAGCAGTGGACAGGGTGAAGCAGCAGGCGAAGCTAACGCATCATTTTCCGGTGGTTGGTCTGGCTTGACGTCTGGCTGCAGATACGACGGGCAACGCTGGCCAGTCACGGCGGGCGGTGGTCATGTCGAGAATGCTCCGGTGATCCATGCGAAAAGGGGAGATCAGAAGGTTGCTCTACTTGTGATCGCCGTTGCCTAATATCACGCTGTTCGTGAGACGATGGCACTCTATAAGGATTAGGTAGAAGAAAGGCATGAGGTCTCGCGGCTGCTCTTTAACCCACAAATGCCCAGAAGCTTCTCTTTCATCGACATGTGGGGTGAATGACATTGATTGTCGCGTGGGGCAGTTCCCAGACGGCTCTAATCTTGCGTGTCGATCATGTGTGTCTCAAGACGAGGGATGAGAGACGGGAGTCGAGAATCGACAGGAGCTCGACCGTCAGTGGCTGGTGATGTTCGTATTGCATATGTGTCATGCTTCACTACGACGGCTGTATGTACGAGTGTCTTTATCTGTGCGTGTGCATGATCTGTGGACTTGATCAAAACGATTGGATGGTGTTTGTTGTCGCTGATGAAGCAATCCGGTTGCATCTCTGTGTTTCAAGCAGCTGTGAGGCGATTATGGAGGCTGGCACTGGGGTCGGTAGGCAAGGCTGTCGTCAGCCACATCTAGACGCTACAGAAACCTTCAATGCCTAAACCTGAATCGAAGAATGTTAAGGCTCCTTGGGCTCTTCTTTGACAGACCCCAGCTTTATCCCAGAACCATCATCCAGCTGACGAGATGGTTTACCCTACAATTCTAAAACGGGCAATGTCCTGCCCCCTTCGTCTTATTAGGCACCGTGTCGGATATTAGCCTCGACCGGGATGCAGGCAGCGACCGGCCTTGCCTGTGAGCCACCTTGATTGTCGCATTGTTTCACAGCAGCTGCGACGCTTTCTTATCCTGAGCATCCAAGTCACGCCGTGAGCGACCCTTTCTGGGAACGCTGTATCTATCTGTTCTCTCTTAAATGCTCCGGCGCGAACGCCGTGAAGTGCTTACACCAGGTAGGGAGACTCGAGATTTGTCTCAGCCTGCACGAGCCTTTGGGGTTGGACTGTCCATCTCCAGCGCCTTGGAGCGTCAATCCGCTAGCAAATAAAAGAAGAAAAAAAATCTCCCGGCGTTTGTACGACTGCAACTGTCGATAGCCGTTGCGGCGTGTCGTGTCGTGTCGTGTTGTTTCGTGTCGAGTCGAGTCCCTGGAGGGATGCAAACAGAGCAATCTCACCTGTTGCGGCAAATGAAGATGAGCTTCTCGCCGGCCTATTAATAGGTCGAGCAGCTTGGGCACGAAGCCGACACGAGACTTTGTACCGGTACAGCAAGCACAAGTAGGTACTTCGAGAGGTAGTGCTGCCCAGAGGTTCGGCAGCGCGGTGATTCGACCACAGGAGTAGCGAGAGTGCGAAGCGAGTTAAAAGATACTGCCTGGAGCTCCTGAAATTAAACCGTGTCCATCGACTGCTACCAGGCCGGGTTGTACCGGTACTCGTGCCATGCCATGCCATGCCATGCCTGTCGTGTTCCTGTCGTGTCGTCTCAGCGAGATACCCCAAGCCGGCCGTCATGCGACCCTTGAGATTGGACTCGACATTCCGAGACGAGCCAAATTTGCCGTGGCCAGCGCGCCCGATGCCGCACCTGAAGCCGGCCCAGGGCTCGCTCTGCAGCCAATCTGCAGCTGCTGCCTCATTCATTGCTCAATTGGATTCGTCAACGCTCTGATGGCACTTTCAGCGTCAAAAGTCACTCCAAGCTCCCCGCCAGATTCTCAGCACCGCGTCTGCTCCAGAAAAGTACCCGGTACCTGGGCCAAGCCCGATCCGTTACAGCGCCACAGCGCGGGTGTGCTGTGGCTCGTGGGAAATCAACCACTGCGGCCAATCAGCGGCAGCCAACTGCAAGCCAGGACCCTGTTGTGAAGCTCCTCTGCTAATTGACCAGCGCACCAGGACATCGATCCCCTGGCCGCGCTAGTCCCGCTGCGGCATAGCCCGCTCATGCACCCCCTTTTGCCAGATTGACCACTCCAGATGGAGAGCGAGCAACCAGCTGCTAGCGGTCGAGTGCTAATGTCCTCCACTGAACGCTGCCCGCAGCAGCGCTGGAGGTGCCCCGACGAAATGGCAGCGCGCAGTACGAGTGACAGCCGCGGCTGGTGACGGCCACAGCGGGCCCTCAGGTACCGGATACCGCCCGCGGTGGAGCCATCGCCCCCTGGAACGGTCGCTGCCAGCAGCTGCTGCACCACGCTGGCCAGAGCCCAGCAGCCAGCGGCCATTGCCCAGCACAAATTCCTCCCCGTCATCACCCCCGAAATTATCTTCCTCCTGCTCGTCCTCAACTGGCCTCATTTGCACTTCACTTCTCTTCTTCACTTCCTCCGTCATTGCTACTTCCTCTCCGGCTGGTTGAGCGCCTTTGACATTTGCCCTTCTCTTCACCACGGTCGTTTCTGCCTCTTGATCCTCTTTCTTCGAATCCATTGACACGCGTCGTTATCTGCTAGGGTCGCAGCGCATTTTCTCCTTTGGTAGGTCATCTCCCGCTGCTTTGGCTGTCCCAAGTTCGAGTCGAGATCCCGCCGCAACGATGCCTCCCTCCGGGGCGTTTGCCGGAGCACACCGCGGCGGAGGAGCGTCCCTCTGTCTGCCGCCAGCTGCATCCGCCCGCTTCCACCTGCTGCGCGCGCCAGCTGCCATGTGCCCTGAGAGCCAAACGAAGCTGCTCTCTCGACTCGTGGCGCCTGGCCGTTTGGCTGCACCCTCCTCTCCTCTCCTGCTCGCTCCTCTCCCCGAGACGACCATCACGGCTAACCAATCGCGCAGAAACTCCAGCCTTCTTACCATTCTTTATTAACCTTCGTTCGGCCGTTCCTTATACATCGATATGGGTAAGATCTTTCTCTCTTCTGAAGCTCTGCATGGCCCTGCGTGGCCAGTCTCCACGACGCGAGGAGGGGGCAGGAGGCATTCTGGACGTGCCACGAGGCACTTCACCACGGCACCCGGCCTGAGCAACACAAAACACGGGCGCCTCCTATCCTCTTCTCTTCATCCCACGCACAAGACGTTCGCGTTTCCCCTGCCGTAACCACATTGGTCGCTCGATCTACTGTTTCTTGGGTCGCTTTTTTTGGCAAACAACATTTCCGTTGCTTCAAGTACAAAATTCCTTATATCCGACTTTTTGCAACCCGGCATGACGTTCGATCTGGTCTACCATGTCAGGGCGCGAGCTCGCAGCCTCCAGCTCGACAAGACTGCCCTGACGCCGGCAATGGTTGCCCTGGAGCAGGTGGCAGCTCAGGCCCAAGCGACGAAGCGGCTGAGCAGCTTGCCAGACGGACAAACTCCCTCTGTCCAGTTCTCGGTGCCTGGCTTTGTGCCCGCTGCTATTCGCCGCTATCGCAGCATGCTGGAGGTCGAAGAGCCGCCCAAACTTGGACCGTGGAACCCCATGTCATTTGAAGAGCTGTACTCGGGCCCAATGGAATCGACCGCGGTCTCGGACGGCGACATCCTGAGCTCTGACCGGTCGACGAGATCATGTTCTTGGAACACCAACCCGCCAAACACGGTTGAGAGCCACGAAACTGAGTTCTCCAGTCAGAAGCCAGCGCCTAGCCCTCCTGCCTCGTTGGCCATGCATTGTCTTCACATCTTACAGCAGTTGACATCCAGCAGCTAACATTGGGTTTGAATAGCTTCCAACGGTGCCGATTCACCACAGGGCGCTGCCTCGCCAGCTTCCGGTACGTTTTGAACGCGTCTACCTACTGCTAGCTGCAAGTCTAACATGATGGCAACAGGCGCGGCTGCTTCTGACAACAAAAACATTGTTCGACGAAAGCTGACCGGCTATGTTGGATTCGCCAACCTTCCCAACCAGTGGCACCGTAAGAGTGTGCGAAAGGGCTTCAACTTCAACGTCATGGTTGTTGGCGAGTCTGGTCTGGGCAAGTCGACCCTGGTCAACACTCTTTTCAACACCTCCCTGTACCCTCCCAAGGAGCGCAAGGCGCCCAGCCTCGACATCATCCCCAAGACCGTCACCATCCAGTCCATCAGCGCCGACATCGAGGAGGCCGGCGTTCGTCTGCGCCTGACCGTTGTCGACACCCCCGGCTTTGGCGACTTCGTTAACAACGATGAGTCGTGGCGACCCATTGTCGACAACATTGAGCAGCGTTTCGACGCCTACCTGGATGCCGAGAACAAGGTCAACCGAGTCAACATTGTTGACAACCGAATTCACGCCTGTGTCTTCTTCATCCAGCCCACTGGCCACTCTCTCAAGCCTCTCGATATTGAGGTTATGCGCCGCCTCCACACCAAGGTCAACTTGATTCCCGTCATTGCCAAGTCCGACACCCTGACGGACGAGGAGATTGCCGCCTTCAAGGCAAGAGTAAGTGAAGATCCTCCTTTCTGCATGTCTCTGTATGAAACAGAATGGAGTTGCTGACTCGATCACCAGATCTTGGCCGACATCAAGTACCACGGCATCCAGATTTTCGAGGGTCCCCGATATGAGCTCGACGACGAGGAGACGATTGCCGAGAACAACGAAATCATGTCCAAGGTCCCCTTTGCCGTTGTTGGTGCCACGAACGAGATCAAGACTGCCGACGGCCGCAAGGTCCGCGGACGTGAGTACCCCTGGGGTATCATTGAGGTGGACAACGAGGAGCACTGCGACTTTGTCAAGCTCCGCCAGATGCTCATCCGCACGCACATGGAGGAGCTCAAGGAGCACACCAACAACAACCTGTACGAGAACTACAGAACCGACAAGCTGCTGGCCATGGGTGTTTCGCAAGATCCTAGTGTCTTCAAGGAGGTCAACCCTGCCGTCAAGCAGGAGGAGGAGCGCGCCCTGCATGAGCAGAAGCTCGCCAAGATGGAGGCCGAGATGAAGATGGTCTTCCAGCAGAAGGTGGCGGAGAAGGAGAGCAAGCTCAAGCAGTCGGAGGAGGAGCTCTACGCACGCCACCGGGAGATGAAGGAGCAGCTCGACCGCCAACGCCTGGAGCTCGAGGACAAGAAGCAGCGCATCGAGAGCGGGCGGCCGATAGAGAAGGAGGGCAAGCGAAAGGGCTTCTCGCTGCGATAAACGACGACCAGTGGCCCCCGCCCGATCGCCCCCGAGTTGCGACTCGCTACCCGCACGATCCATATCAGAATATCCATGATGTCCATACAATATCTGCTCGACGCCTTTCCTTTTCCCCTTTTCGATTCTATGTTTTTCTTTTTGTCGCCTCCTTCTCGTCACTCTATTTTTAATCATAAACTCGTATAATCGCCGCCAAGAAAAGCTTTGTCGTCCGGAAGGGTGGGCAAGGAACAGAAGTTTGTTATGATAACTGGTCATGCAGCATGGAGAAGTGCAGGACTATGGAGCATTTCAAATCTTGACTTGGTATGGTGGTCGCGGCCAAGCACGGTTGGGCAGCTCCTCTGGGTGTCTCTCTATCACCCTCACCTGTTGGCGTCCCATGAGTCTTCAAGGATCGGACAGGGCGAATGCTCTGGGGAGGAGAGGCCGCAAGCAGTGCTGGGTTGCTCCCTGCTCTTGGTGCAGTTGTTGGGAGGGTTGGGGCCGCCGTGCGAAAAGTCACTCATTATTCATTTCCTACGATTGTCACACGTACGCTTTCCTTTGAAATCTATGTCGGGCAAGATATGGCCGAAAATACCCTGCGTCTCCGTCTTTTCCACTCGCCATGCCTTCGGATAGTCCCAACCCTGGTTGCCTGTCTGGATGGAGCGGCGGACTGCGGATCTGAATTTGACTGGAGCAAATGGATGGCTGGAGGAGGGTTGAATCAGCAACTGTTGTATTTTAGTCGTGTGCTTGACGTCTCAACACGCGATGGTATGTCTAGGCTTGTTTGTCGTAATTTCCTAGCTAGTTTTGATTTTGTGTCTGTATTTTCATTTTTACTAAAGACCCGTGCCCGTGTGTTGCAATTTGTGAATCATGCTTGATCAGATTCGTATCTGGCTGTTAATGAGGCATCGTGTGCTTATCAAGGGAGGAGTGGCTATATGCTTTATACATCCAACTGGAATCGCCCATGTATAATGTAAGTATGTGGTTCGAAGTAGATAGACAAGAGAGGAGAGTGTTTCCCCTTTGCGATGCGCCATGACAATTTCCCTAGCTACGGGGGGTGAAGTAAGTAAAGTGTTCATCTCTGTACCGTCTTTAGCCCCTCGTGCTCTCGACAAGCCTTTCTTTCCATTTCTTTTACAGTTTTTTTCCTTTGTTTTCTTTGTTCGTCTGTTGTTGTATGTTGCCAATCTTCCATCACGGCCGTATTTGAACTCCCCCCATTTCAGTAGAGACAGCTTCTCTCTGTCCATTTCCCCAAATCCAGACCTCACAGGCCTTCTCACCTCCTCTTTGCATTCCTCAACAAAAACGCACCGACAACACCAGCCGCGATACCAATGCCGCTAATAATCGCGACGCCGAGCAGTCCCTCCTTGGCGACCTTGTCGTCGATGAGCTGGCGCAGGTCGGTGGCCTGGAGGTTGGCGGGCTCCTTGTCGAGGAGCAGGTCGTTGTAGCGGCGGGCCTCGCCGTAGTTGCCGAGCTTGTAGTTGCCGAGGGCGAGGTAGTAGAGGCACTCGCGGCGGCGCTCGGGGGAGACGCGGAAGATGTCGGAGAGGAGGCGGACGCCGAGTTGTTGGTCGTTGCGGTTGTTTGATTTGACGAGGCCCTGTGTTTTGCGGGTTTTGCCCGCTTGAAGGTTAGTTCTGGGGGGTCTGATGGTGAGGGTATTGGGAGATGATGGAGGGGGGAGATGTGTGTACCCAGGCGTAGTTGAATTTGGTCTGGACGCCGACCATTTCGCCTTCTTTTTCGAATTGGGCGCGCAGGACGCTGAGCTCTGAGGGGTTCAGAGGCCTTTGTAGAGTGGTTTAGCTTGGTTGTTTATCGAGATGTCTTGCGATGGGGAGGGAGGACCAACGTCTCTGCGTCCAGAGCATCTGTCGTTTTCGAAGAATAGAAAAGTCAGCTAAATGCAGTCCTGAACCCGTTTCGCGCTTTTCGACATGACGGATGGAGAGGAAGAAGGAGACTGTGGCTGCAGATGCTAGAAGAAGGACAGGAGAGCTGCCTTACAGGGAAGTTCTGTGACCATTTTGAAGTGTTGGTGATGTTGTGGATGATGGAGGCGCAAAGGGAGTCGGGTTGCCTCGAGCTGAAGGATGGAGCCGAGGTAGAGGCGCAAAGATGACGATGTCGGTCGTAGTCGCTTTCAGCAAGGACAGTCCGGAGCAAAGAGTAGCACTGAAGCGCGGATTGAGAAAGCAAGGAGAGGAGAATACAAGAGATGGTTTGACCAGAGAAGCAAAAAGAGGTCAAGAAGAAGTCTGGGTCGTCGGGTCTCGTGAGTCTTTGCGAATGCGGTTTGGCTTGTTGTCAAAGGGAAATCAGAGGTCATAAGTTGCCCTTTGTCTGCTAAGCTACCTATCGTACGTAGTGTGGCTGGTGGAGAAGCGTGTGGTTCGAGGTGTGGCTGGGGGGCGGGCTGATGACGTTGCGGGGTGTGGCTTGTTTGGGCGGAAGGGGGTTGTCCCGGGCGACGGAACTGGGGAGAAGATTGGTTTGTTCTTCTTGGTGACATTGATTCGATTTTGGATAGATTCATTCGTTCACCAACAAAGACCACAAATTGAATCACGGACCAACAGGAACATCAACATTCGTCACAGACCTTTCTTGGAGACTCTACACATAGAAACTGTTGGGTACATTGAAGACACCGTCACAATGCTTCTCGCAGAAGATCCAGCTACTGTACGTCAATCAATGCCTCCCAAACTACAGACATACAAAAACACACTGACTCTGATCATCTTCCAGCTCATCCACCACACCATCAACAACTTCAACATCCAGCCCGACAAGCTCGCCGTCAGCCGAATATCGGAATCCCTCTCGACCCTCCAGCAGGCCCGCGAGCTGCACCTGCGCGACAGCGACGCCACCCTCAAGAAGCTCGCCCGGCAGCTCAACACCATCAACGCGCAGCACGACGAGCTCGCGTCGTCGCACTCGTCCGCCGACCACGCGTCCACCATTGCGCGCCTCGACACGCACAAGTTCCGCGTCGCGAAGGCCGCCTCGGACGCCGAGATGGAGGCGGAGCGGCTGGCGCAGCAGGCGGCCGATCTCGCGGCGCGGCTGCAGGAGCTGGAGCTGCAGGGCGTGGACGGGTCGGAGGAAGGGAGGAGGAGGGATCCTGTGGACGACGAGGTGCTGCTGAGGCTCAAGGTGTATCGGAGCCTGGGGATTGAGATTGAGAGGGATGAGAAGGATGGGGAGTGGGCGAGGGCGGTGGTGAGGAATGACCGCAAGGGGGATGTGCATGTGGTGAATCTGGATAAGAAGTTTTCGCGCTACTTTTACGCGAATTACTTTTGGCAGACGCTGTGAGGGAGGGCAATTTGGGATTTTGGCTTGCTGGGTTTGCTTTTGAAAGATACCATTCGTCTGAGGCGTTGGAAAGGAATGACTGGACACGGCGTTGAGGCCTTGTTTATATGGAATTTACGGATTCTGGAATCGAGAATCATCGAATATCAGATGCTCCTGTCTGTATTTAGTTCATCATGATTGGAATTGAAAATCATTGAATATCAGGTGCTCATGTATGTATTAATCTCATCATTACAGCAAAGAAGAGTTGGAGGCAGCAATATCCTCACAATCTGATGTACACCACGAAGCGCATGCCATGTCCTTCCGAAACGCCATGTTGCATAACCATCCATTTCCCGTGTCACAAACAATCAAAAGCAGATCAATTATCCGGGTCAAAATGAGTGACACAGCAGCCACCTGCCGTTGTGAAGCCTCAAAAACAAAACTTCAACCACATCCCATTTTGTTCCATCTCAGTCATCACCTCATCAACAGGCAGCTAGTTGATGTTCCTCTTAGTACCCTTGGAAGTCGTAATCATGGGGAAATAGCCGTCGTTCTGGCCGGAGCCGCCCATCAGACGCGGAGCTGAAGGCGCGCGAGCCTTTGAGCTATTCGGAGACGCCGGCGTCACCAGCCTCTGCTCGGGACTCCTGGCGCGGCCCTTCATCATGAGAAAGCCGCCGTCTGCTGCGGCCCCGGCCGGCCCCCCCGAAAGGCTGCGCCGGTGGTTGCGGTCGTGCATCCGGTTGTTGTTGTCGGGCAGCTCGTAGCGGGAGTTGATGGTGGTCCAGAGCTCGTCGTCGTCGTCGTCGCCGCCCAGGCGCCAGCCTCCAACGCCTTCAAAGTCGCGCTCGGGCCCGACGCTGGGGATGAGGCCGAGGCCAATGTCGCTGGCGGGCGTGGCGGAGCCGGCGGAGTAGACGGAGGAGCTGAGTCTGCGGCGGCGCTGCTGCCTCTTGAGCAGGGTGGAGGACGAGGCGGAGGGGCTGACGCTGTTGGTGCGGCTGTGGATGGAGGACGAGGACGAGGACGAGGGGCGCGGAGGGTGGAATTTGGCGGCGCTGCTGCTCTCGGTGAGGTGGGCGAGGGACTGGGAGACGAGGGAGAGGGCGATGTCGAGGTAGACGACGAAGACGCGGAGGATGAGGATGGAGAAGGCAAAGGTGGTGGTGATGCCGGCGAAGACGGCGAGCGGGATGGTGGTGACGAGGAGGAAGGGGACGACGAAGGCGTAGAGGGGGTTGAGGAGCGCCATGGGGTGGAGGAGGATGGACGTGAGGCGGGACAAGAGTTGGCGGATCATGACATGGCGAGGCTGATTTGATGGTTGGTGGTGTTGTTGTTGATGATGCCGAAATGCTGATGTTGAAGAGGTTGAGAGGAATGAAGATATGGATTGTTGGTGGTTTCAAGACAGTAAGGGTATTTCAACACAGAACGCGACACGCCGGGGACAGAGAATTGACGATGATTGATAACAAAGCAACAAGGAAATAACAGAATTGAGAGAGGATAAAGGAGAAGGGAGAAAAGAAAAGAGAAAAGATGAAAGGAAATAAAAAAGGGAGGTAAAGTGTCTGTGGCACAGCAGCAGCACGAAAATCCGGGGAATGGAGTTGAAACAAGACGAGAGAGAGGAAGCGGCAAGACGATGAGCAACCGACAGCTCGGATTAAGTAGTGGGTCAAAGGCAGAAGAGAGATAAGGGGACCTCTGCAAGGACAAGAAAAGAGGAGGCGAACTGGGAAAAGAGGCTGCGAATCCGGTTACGTGAATATGTGGCTTGCTTGTTGGGTGGGAGATGTGTGTGGTTGATGTGATTAAGGAGGCGTCAAGGTGTGGGAGAACTGCTGTGGTGGGTGATGGGCGCTAGAATGGCTTGATGAGATGATGGCTGAAGATGCAGATGAAGTCGGTGATGATGGGCTGGAATGCAAGATTCACATGCTTTTTGAGCACATTCTTTGTTGTTTAAATCTACCTAAGCTGAGTTGCACTGAGATGAGAGAGAGATATTGAACACACGCTGACTGAGATGAGACGGACGCAAGTTGAAGCTTCCATCTCACACAGCTGATACGCACAGTATCATTAAGAGAGTAGTATCCCAAGAATTGCGTCGTCGGCACTCGCCCATGATTCAATCAAATGGCCGGTGCGGGGAAGCGTCCAAAAACCGCGGCGTGGCGGCCTGGAGCTTATTTCAGGGGAGGGAGGGATCGAAGCTTTTTTGGTTCGTTTTGTTTAGGATAAGCAGTTACCGAGGTTGGATGAGTCAATTCAAGAGGGCTATGAAGCTGGACAGTTGATGAAGCCTTGTATGAAGTTGTTTTGAGCTAAGATGATTGATAACTGCCGTGAGACTCCTGAGATCGGCCGAGATGAGATGCGATTTGCAGGCCGAGTGGATCGCCGGCAGACGGCCGCTTCTCCCCGCTCTTCTCCACAGATTGAATCAACGACGCCTGAATTTGATCGACTGATGATGCAACTGGACGATAATCAAACATCCGTCTCAAGTCACTGCACGCAACACAAGTCTGAACTCTCATAAACCACCATCCCATCTCCCCTTAAGTAACGAGACTCGACTCACGATGACCTCAACTTCATCCTGATAAACACCACCAGCTTCTCAACAACTCCCTGATATAGACATTCCTACAATCACCATCGTCAACATGTGCCAGCAAGACAACACACACACCACCTCACCACCACCCAAACAAGCCCCCAATGACCCCTTCCCCTGGCATCTCGGCGCCTACGACGCCCACTGCCACCCAACCGACACCATGGCCTCCCTCTCCCCCTCGTCCATCGCCGCTCTGCGCACCCGCGTCCTCGCCATCATGGCCACCCGCTCGCAGGACCAGCAGCTCGTCGCCGACGTAGCAGCCGAGCACGGAATCGTCAAAGAGGCAGACTCAAACGCAGAGTCAGATTCATCGGCCAAGTCCTGCAAAGTCGTTCCGGCGTTTGGCTGGCATCCCTGGTTCTCCTACCAGCTCTACGACGACACCGTCCCGAATCCCACATACAACTACAGCCCTTCCAGTACCGACGATCACGATGCTTCTGCATCAGAAGAAGAAGAAGACGCCAGAATAAACCATTACCGAGCTGTTCTCTCTCCAACTCCCGAAGACCGATCCTTTCTCTCCTCCCTCCCTACACCAACCCCCTTATCATCCCTCATATCGTCCACTCGCGAGTACCTCGCCGAATATCCTCTCGCTCTGGTTGGCGAAGTCGGGCTCGACAAAGGCTTCCGTCTGCCTCAACAACGACCGCCCGATGATGACTACTCTCGAGACGAGAGCATCACTCCTGGCGGACGCGAGGGCCGGCTTCTCAGTCCCTTTCGAGTGCAGATGCAGCATCAGCAAGCCGTCCTACAGGCACAGCTACGTCTAGCAGGGGAGATGGGAAGAGCCGTCAGCGTCCATGGCGTGCAGGCTCACGGCGTCTTGTACGACACGATAGCAGCCTGCTGGAAGGGCCACGAGAAGAAGGTCCTATCCCGCAGAGACAAGAAGAGAATCGCCCCCGGCGCTGAAGAAAGCTCAGACGAAGACGACGATGAGGAAGCCTCTTCAAGCAACGACGGCAGCAAAGGAACAAAGAAGAATAAGGGGAACGTTGGAGGCAAACCCTTTCCGCCACGGATATGCCTCCACTCGTACAGCGGCAGCGCAGACATGCTCAAGCAGTGGTTCCACCCGTCCGTGCCCTCGACCATCTTCGCCTCCTTCTCCACGGGCGTCAACATGGGCAATGCCGGCGGCAAGGACAAGCTCGCCGCTGTTGTGCGGGCGGTGCCGGACGATAGGGTTCTTGTGGAGAGCGATATGCACGCTGCGGGCGAGGAGGCGGAGGGGCTGTTGGAGGAAATGTATCGGTTTGTTTGTGAGGTTAAGGGGTGGGGGTTGGAGGAGGGGGTTGAGAAGATAGAGGGGAACTTTCAGCGGTTTATATATGGGTAGATGACCTTTATGAAGTTGCAATTTGCATGTCGAGAGAAGGTGTATCATAGCGTTCATGAAGTATGAGACTTGTAAATCAGGTATTCCTTGTAAAGATATTTTGGAAGTTTCATTTATTGTATGCTTGCTTGGTCCCTCCCTCTGGGCCTGTAAAACGCCCTCGTCCAAACCGGACAATTTCCATGATGGTCTTCTTCAATAGAAAGAGTAGATATCATTGTGAGAGCCTTTATAGCCTTCCCTCAAGGCCAAATCATCGCCTCGCCCCAAAAACGCACAACAAAATGCAAATCATCAACAACCATCAGGTCTCTTCTCACCACCCGTCCCCTGCACATCATCATACGCAGGCGGACTCACATCCTCTGCAAACCTCGGCAGTCTTCCCTCATCCTCCTCATCCCGTCTCCCCGCCGCAGCAACCACATCGCTAAACAGCGAAGCAGCCTGCTGAAAGGACGCCAGCTCATCTTCCATCGAAGTGCTGTCATCCTCTTCGTTCATCATCATGCGCGTCTTTTCGTCGAGCTCGACATGTCTTGTTGTTGTTCGGAAGAGGTCTCTAACGCTATCGCGAAGGAGACGAGCAGTGCTCTGTTCATTACTGCTGGAGCGAGGAGGGTGTCGTGGTGTGCGGCGGTGGCTAGGGTTTCGTGAGCGGCGGGAATGGATTCGCTGGCGGATGGAGCGGAGGATGAAGTAGAGGCCAAGGTGGAAGGTGAAGATTGTTGCAAACAGGGGGAGGTAGCCGACGTTCTGTTCCCACATGATTAGTCTCGAGATATCGTCGGAATAGTTGGAGCATCTTCAACAAGGCGGTATTCTTACCCTTGGAGGAGGCGCAGGTGTAAGTCGCGTAGAGCTGGAATCGGCATCATCCCGATAGTAAAAGAAGCGCTGTCCCCCCTCTCCATCCACCTGCATACTCACCACAACCCCATCATCCCTATGTTCCGGATGAGCATGCTGTTGTCCAGCCCTCTGATGATGATCCTGACTCCCAGCCTCATCCCAATGCCAGTACTCATACCGCATAACCGGAAACCCCAGCACCGAACCCAGCCAATGCTCCATCGTCCCCCGCAACGTCGAAGACGCCAACTTGGCCGTCTGATAAAACGTCTGCATGTCAAACGCCGGCGCGGGCACCCTGATGCCCAGCCTATCCAGGACCATCCGCTGCTTGTCCTTGATCCGCTCGCCAAGTTCCCTCATCTGGTGCTCGAGCGAGACGATGTCGCCTACATCCGCCTTCGTCTCGCCATCAACCTCATCGACCCCCGTCAGGCCCTTGATTCTCTCCAAGAGCCTCTCCTGGTCTCGCCGGGACGGCGCACGCCCTTCCGTCGTGTACACCACGGAATCGCCCCCGACATCGTACACCTTGACGGGTGTCCGCTGCCGGAAACTCGTCACAAAGGACGACGACGACGCCTCGGGAAGGACGGGCTCGCCATCAAGAGACATGATGTTCACGACGAGGTCCTGGTCCCAGGGCACGTGCTCGTTCTCGTGCTCCCGGCAGGTAAAGTTCCAGCTCGCGGTGACGGTGCGGCCGTCTAGGGAGGCGAATGTGCCCTGGCCGGCGCCGGTGTCATCCTGCGCGAGGAGGAAGCCGTCGATGCGGACCTTGGCGGGGGCGCAGGCTTCTGCAGACTCCTGGATGTCGAGGTTGAGGACCTTTTTCGAGATTCTGTGTTAGTGGGTTCATCGTAATGAATGGTGTGTTTCTGGTGTCTTACCAGAGTCTGGTCGGCCGTGTTTGCGTCTCTGGAGGCGCTCGTGTCTACGGCAATGGCAACGGAAAAGGCAGACTCTGCTGGGACATCTATTCAAAAGAAATGGTTAGTATATCGGCAGTCGAGTGGTGTAAGTGATGGCCTCAGTGACCAATCCCCGGATAGTGTACCCAGCCGCCTCTGCTATCCTCCTCTGTCTTCTGCCGACATCTCCTCTTCTTCTGTTCCAATTCAATTCCAGCTCAATTTCTATACACACCTCGTAATGACGCATTCGTAGGCACAGGCCTCGCCAACACCGCCGCCGGCGCCAACACGAGCGTCGCCGCCTTGCTCAGACCGCGCATTGCTGTGAACCTCGATTCTAGGCAGCCAGAATAATCGCCGCCGCCGCTTCGTGCGTGTAATTCGTGATGCAACAAAGCCCGCCGCCACTCGAGTCTCCCAAGAACAAAAAAGCAGAAAGAAAACACGCTTTATGAAAAAGAAACAGGAACAAAAAAGGTTTAAACAGAGAAATGATTAAGCTTAATAAAGAAGCCTAGAATTGGTTCGCCCGTAAAGAAAGAAAACAGAGTTCAGTCAGATGTGATATGCAATAAAGGCTGTACGACATTGGACGAGAGAACGCGCGTCGGAGTATGTTGGGCGCAAGGTATGAGAGAGAGCGCCTTTCCGTGCAACAGCAAAAGAAGAGAGGAATGAGGGGAGAAACAGGAGCAAAAGATGAGATTCGGGGAAAAATGAAAAATAGAGCAAAGGTAGAAAAAAAGGGAGGCCTTTTTCTTTCCGTGCTCTGTCTTAAAAAGAGCCTCTCTCTCTCATTGTCTTGCCCTTGTGATTGAATGGCCGCATTGCAACGGCTGGCTACACATGCCTTACACAAACAAATAGGTACTAGAAAAACACACGAAGCTAATGCTCATGCTAACGCTCCTTTTGACTCAAAAAGACGAGAAATGGGCGCTTTACTTGAAGGAGCAGCAGCATCGTCGGGGAACAAAATGTCTCCATACAGACCCTTCCACGTTTTGGGTGTATTTAGCCATCCTGTCCCTCGGCGTCTGCCTTGTTTGTCCTTTTCCTGTTCCTCGTATGTAATATATCAAGGTGACGAGGCTAACTCTAGTTCAATTAGCATTCCGCGATCCGGGCGCTCCCTTGGAACGGGGCGCAGCGGCGGGCTTCTCGTACGGAGCGGAGGCGGTAGTATTAGTATCGTATAAGGAGACGGGGGTTTGGCTGTGTGTAAGTGCCCTCCAAAGTGAACATAGAAGGATCGAAATGTCTGGCAGGATATCATACCATTCATGTATCCTTTCGTGTCATTCTGTTGAGTAGTATGTCTACATGTATTCATGGTTATCCATCTCCCCATCTCCTCATTCCACCCCTACCATCTCAGACACACGAAAACCATTCATCGGCATCGGATTCCGGATCCTGTCTCACAGCTGAAATGGAAACCCCCCAAAACAAGGTCTCACAAAAAGACACCCTACATCCTCTTAAAATAGCCTCCAAATCGAAACCGAAATGCAATCCATACCGACTCTTTTGCTCTCAAACCGCGTCGCTGTCCTACTTCCGTAGTCTCTCTGTGCCTATCCGTCATCCGGGCCAATTGCCAAAATCTCATGCCTAGGAAAAGCCATTTTTCTCTCCCTTCTTCGGCCAACGTCCGCTGTTACATACATACATACATACATACTTCTCTCCCTCGCGCGCAACTCACCGTAATACATAGTCCGTCTGCTCTAGTATCTTGCTCGCTAGGTAGAGAACAGACGGGGCTGCCGGACTAGACCAAACAGGAGGCATCAGTCGATCTCCCCCCTGCGCAAAGCCGGTGCATGTGCCTCTCTTCCTGCAGCTCTAGAAGAAAAAGCTTGGCCCTCTCGTATCGCGTGTGCCGACGATCGAGAATGCGGTCCTTGCAGCAAGTGCTTTTACCTAGTACTTGAGATCCCGGCCTGTCTTGTACAGAACCAATCAGTGGCGTCTCAATGTCCGGCATCTCTGCCGACCCTCGTATGGATTCATCGTGTCGTGCCTCAACATGATGCTCAGTAGGCAGTCTGCATGACCTACAATCTGTACGAGTCTAGATAACAAAAGATAATATGTCGGTCTAGGGACACACAAAGCAAAGGCAAAAGGATAGATGCATTCAATGGTCAACCCTAGGATATCATCTCAGCCCGCCGCAAGAGCGTAGTCACGGAAGAAAAGCCAGGCCACCAAACAGCCCTCCTGCTGCGCCGCCTCGACGAAACAAGTTCCTGCGCTCGTAACGCCGCCGCCGCCTCGACCGACAATGTCAAGCTGGAGAATCCACTCTGCTCCTCTCCTATAGTACGTAGTATATGCTTAGACAAGAAGGCGAGGATCCGGAAAGCATGTGCCGCCGAGGAGGGTGTCAATGCGTCTACCTAGCATCTGATCGTGCTCCTTGCATTCAGGCAGGTCAAGCACATGCAAGGTCCTTTTGACAGAGACCAGTGCGTCGAAGAGGCCATAGACGAGCTGACTCGTAATGACAGCTTCAAGCACAAAGCTGCGTCTTCAATTGATTGCCTAAGCACCACGATGCCCAAAGCTGTATATACAAGACTCTGTACCTGAACGATACGGCCACCTGAGATATCAGCCATCCTCCCATCTCCTTGACCAACGCTCTCGACTTTCCTTAAGTCTCGGCAACTCAATATAAGCACCAAGTTGCCAAGGCGCGGCACAAGAAACAAGCTTCTACTTAAAATCGATCTGGCATTGGCGCCGCAAGGCCCTGACTTGTATTCAGGAGCTTATACGAGGTTGTCATCTCTGCCATGCTCCACACGTCCATTGGGTACTTGCTCAGCCAGCTTCACTTGTTTTCTTGATCTCTCCAAGTTACCAAGCCCTGCATGAGGCGAACGGTATCAGCTAGCGAGTAATGCTCTGCCATAGCCACACTTGCTATCCATGCAATGCAACAACAACGTCCAGTTCCAGACCTTTGCTTGCTGTGCTATGCCCAAACTGCGCTGGCTGCATGCTAGATGAGCCGATATCCGGAATCCAGATGCCGTGTTTACTCTGTCACATCGTGCTCCGCGGAGACCGTTTGATGCTGTTGAGTTTACTCCAAACTTGCAACCCAATCGAGCAATAGCCTCATGAAGTGAGCCACGTTAGGTCTCCTAAACAATGAAAATGAAGGCCCACCAAGGCCCGTGAATCCTTCCGTAAGTGTCTCTGCCTCAGGGCCATACTTCCGTCGTCTTCCATGAGATTTCAGACTCAGACACCTCAACGTTGTGGTTCCATCTCCGTCCCTTCTTCGGGTCCGACAAGTCTACCTGGTCAATCTCCTCAGGCATAATGACCAGCACCCGAAAGTTCTTGCGCGCCAGCTCATCGTTGACGTCGTCCACTTCCTGTCCCAGCCCCTGCCCGGGCTCCGGCTTCTGCGTCAGCGGCGTTCCAGGCAGCGGATTCCGAAAGGAGCCTCTCATCAAGGGACTCAAGTTGCCAAAGCTGGCGGTAAGCTCTCTGCTCCAACTCCAGTCGTCCTTCTTCCCCTCGTCGAGAACCCTCATCCAAGGCTGCAGAGCACTTCTCACGGGAGCGGCAGCCTCCGAGCCAATGTCCGGCCCGATGATGTAGGCCCGGCCGCGGATCCGCCATTGCACTTTGGCCTGTTCCATCCAGAAGACGGCTTCGACGGGGCCTCCAGCGGCAGACTGTGTCCCCGGAGATGTAGACGGCTCCTGTCTGCTGGCAATCAGCTCCGGCACCTTCTCCATGCGCACATCCGTCGTGACGGTGGGCATGTCGCTGGTGAAGGCGGCCGGGTTGAGCGGCGCCGGGTTTCTCGAGTTTTCCGGCAGCGACGCCCACATGCCCCGAAAGATGACGGTCCTCGCCCGGGGCACGAACTGGTTGCCGTCGAGCGGATGCAGCGTGCTCAGGGTGAAGGTCGCTGTGCCGGCCTGCTGGACGTGGGACAGGAAGGCAGAGCGCCACGGGGCTTCGGGGGCGGCCATTGTGTGCGTGAGATGGTTGAGGAGCTGCTTTGTGCGTCGGGCAGGCGCTGTGAGGATGCTCATGGGGCTGCGAGAGCTGTATAGCCGACTCCTGTCTTTTGGGTGAAGCTGAGGTTGTGCAGGTTGAAGATGGTGAAGATGAAGATGGAGGAGCTGGCCTATCAATTGGAAAGGTAATCGAAGCTGGGGAGCTCCAGCCCCACTCGTAGCTGTTCGCAATGGAGCTCGTCATAGGCTTGCAATCTGTATCGGTGCCTCGGCCCGTTTCGATTGGCAAAGACGTTGACGACATTTTAAGCCGCTATATCGTCCAGGCCACCATCATCTTCTTTCATAGGCAATATGAAGCAACTACATATAGCTACATATGCTTCGAGACTGCTGTCCAGTAGAAGCACCCGTGACTCCGAGTGACCCTCGACATTGACACGCCGCGTCTGGTGATGCAGTGGATTGTCTACCCTGTAATAAGGATGGGAATCCTCGCGTGTCAAGCCATGTAGTTGTCCGCCTGGTGAGAAAAACTGAATACGAGAACGGCACATTAAATATCGCGTTCCACTCAAATCACCTTTCTAATGTGTCCTTCTTATCGCTTGGATAGTCATCGAGTTCTTCAAGATGTTCAACCATACGCACACATTACCGCCCTTTCACATATTATAGAAGCTGGGCGATTAAACATACCTACACATACATAAGCGTTCAACCATACGCATATTCTGGTGTCTTTTGACATGCTAAGGCATCACAAGATTTTGCGCAAAACACGCACACACACGATTGTTCAACAATGTGCACATATCAGCGTCTCTATACATACTAATGCTGTTGGCAATCAAAACACGCACACAGAAATTGCCTGCAATCATACGCACACTCCATACGATAAAAAGTGTCCAGCTGCAAACGCCATTTGCGCGGTGCATTAATTGGGCCGGTTCTCCCCGCCGTGGCAGGCGCTGCGTACCGAGGACTCGACTGGATCGAGCAATTTCGTGTCGTCTCCGCATCAACTACCTGTACCGGGTACCGACAAACAACCTGCTGGGCAAGGGAAGGAACATGAGGAAGGCACGCCACTGAGCCGTCGATTCCTCAATTGTCAACCGCATGCGGATTAACTGTTGCCGCGAAAGAATAGTCGCTACATACAAGCAATCACATCCTCTCTGCTTCACCACCCTTCAATCCCCAATTCCACGCTTCCGCCTCCTCTCCCTCAATCTCGCCTCGTCTCCAGCTCGCAGATAATGGCTAGTGCGCTGCGGCTGAGATCGAGAGGCAACTGACGGCCCCGACTGGGATTTTTCCTGCTTGCCCCCCCCATTTGCCGCATCTCGTCATCCAATCCAAAGCGGCTCCTCCACCCTTCCCGCTCCTATTTGATTATCCGCCCCCCTTTGAGCATTGACACCGACGACCATGTTTATTCCCAGTGCTCAAATCCGACACCCACGAGGCCACCACCAGACAAAATCCCTCCCCGAGCAGCACAGCTCGCGCAACTGACCCCGATTTCTCCACGCTGTTATTCCCGGCGCTCCCGTCGCGCGAGCGACTCGGATCGAGAGCCGCTGACACAGCAGAGCAGGCCCTCAGCTGGGGCGAGTAATACAGCACAAGCAGACCAGCAACCAGGCGGCCAGACGGCAGAGCAGCAGGGCCGCAGCGCCTCGAAGCGTTTGCTCGCCGGGAACAGGACCAGGCCCGGCAAGGCAAAGAGAGCGCGGCTTTTGTCAACTGCGTCGGCCCGTCTTCCCCTAAAAAAGGGGGCAATCATTGCATCGGCATCGGCATCGGACCAGCCTTGGGAGGGGGCGGCTCTTCGTCCTGTTGGGGATTACGTTAGTTGCAGAAGGAAGCGCGCGACTCCAGTCAGATCAAAGTGCTAGGATGGATCTGTCGCTGTTCCAGCAGCACGGCAGGCCCGTCGCCGTCGGCGTCGGACGCGGCGCTGCCCCCATGCCGCCGGCCCTCACCCCGACATCCAACGCCTCCGTCGCGTCGCCCGGCTCCGGCTCCGTCCCGGGGAACCTTCGCCTGCCGGTCATCGGCGGCGGCAACCCCGGAGGCCTGGGCGGGCTCGACTACCGCGGCATGGTGTCCCACGACGCCGAGGCCACGCTGCCCGAGCCTCATGCGGGTGGGCCACCTAAGAAGAAGCAGAAGCGAAACAAGCCCACGCTGTCGTGCCACGAGTGCGTCGAGCGAAAGACAAAGGTGCGTGCTTTTCCGCGTGTGCCAGCCACTCGTCTTGGCCAGCGCTTGATGCGAGACAATGATCTCGCCGGTTCCTCGCCCCCCTTTCGCACTTCTCCATTTCCCCCGGGTACTCGGTAGTACTGCTACTGCAGTTCTGTACCAAGTACCGTCTACTCGCTTGTCGTGATGTTCCTTACGGATGCATCGTGTGCCAGCTACAAAGCCAGCTCGGGTACCTGCCGCGTCATGAATGGGCGTGGAACCGACTCTTGACCGTCCTCACCTGCGGCTGCCCGTCCGCTGTGCTACGAGTTCCCTGCGTTCTTCTCCCTCCGCTGCCTGTTCTCGTATCAGTTCCCCTATTTCGGGCCACGTCCACCATGGCAGCTATTTGGAATTATACAACGGCGTACGCGGGTGTGTTGCACACGAGAAGTATGACTGACATGTTCTTGGCAGTGCGATCGAGGGCGTCCACATTGCCTTGCATGTAAGTCGGGCCCAGCTTTGAGTTTCGACCTGGCGTGCCGACTAACACGAAACCTCGCAGGCATTAAGCGGCAGACTGAGTGCATATATGCTCATGTTGCCAACGTAATAGAGTGAGTTGCCCATTGTCTAACTCGGCCGTCATGAGAACTACGATTATTCTAACGAGTCCTGGGCAGGGAAACGTCGAGATCCGCTGCCAATGGACGCCGCATGACCAAGCCGCCGAAGAAGAAACCCGGGGCTAACGGACAGCTGCCTGTCCCTAATATCGCGGACAGAAACGCCAACAGCAACGATGACACTCCGTCCAGAGGCGCCGTCGCTCTATCCATCGGCTTGCTCTCCAACGTTCCGTACTCTGTGGCTACTGCTAGCAATGTTTTTGGCATAGGGTCGGAACATCCGTTTGCCAACTACTGGACGTGCGAAGGTGGCCTGCCAGAAGTCATATCGGTGCTTCCCGAGAAGCTGCAGGCCGACATCCTGTTGTCTAGATACTTTGAATGCGTCGACCCGGTGTATCCCATGATTCACCGCCAGACATTCTATGCCGATTACGAGCACTTTTGGCAGATGAGTATGGCGGAGAAGCATCAGGTTGATGCCGCCTTCATCGCTCAAATCTTTGTCATGCTGGCTTTGGGCACCCAATTTGTCACCTCGACAACAGCGCAGGAGCGGAAGCAGACGGCCGAGTTCTACGCTTCAGCCAGCAACCAAGCCCTCCGGATGTTCTCCTATCTTAGCACGGCATCCATCCGGTCCATTCAGGCTATGGTTCTGATGACGTACTTTCTCATCAACGACAACCATGCTTCAGATGGCTGGGCATTTGCTGGAATATTGATACGGCAAGCCTACGCCATGGGCTTGCATCGTGACCCTAACATTGGTACGTTGGATCCGCGCGCCCCGAGCAGGGGATGAATGCCCCTTTCCTGCCTGCAGCATCACCTCATGTTTGATTAATATGTCTACATGCCATTCATGCCAGGCCACTCAGCTAACCACACTGCGCTCATAGTTACGCCTGATGCCAGTCCTTTTGAGAAGCAGCAGAGACGCAAGGTCTGGCAGGCGGTCTTACTGCAGGACACCTTTCTCACGGTCCTCTTGTCTCTGCCACCGTCAGCCACGCACACTGACGTGTCAGTCGATGACTTGCTCGATCACGGGTCATCCATTGCTAGCAGCGATCCAACAGACAACGCCTACATCCGGGGCTCGTGGACACTGGCCAACTTGGTGCAGGAGACGATATGCTCCCCTCGGTCTCTCGACGTGCCCATTTGCGCGACGGCGCGGCACAAGTCGAAGCTCATTGCCGATTTCCGAGCAGTGTACCGGTCATTTCCGGACGTGTTTCGCTCGTGGGACACTGAGAGCCTGACGGCGTTGGCCGGGACGAACAAGAGAGTCGTGCGTCAAACGCTGTTCCTTACAAGCAACTACTTTCACAACCTCATGTTGGTCCATGCATCGGAGAGCCCGGACGTTCCGGTCAACGTGCGGGGCACGCTGGAGGCTGCCCACGATGCCATCGGCTCCTTTTTCCTGCTATTCAACCTGTTGGAGAGCGAGGCCCGCGTCTGGTGGGTATTCAACCACCGAGCTTTTCTCGAGGCCCTGTGTATAGGCAACGTCTTGCGTGAGGCGGCCAAGGAGCCACTGGGCAAGGAGCTGCTGGCTAAAGACCCGTTGTTTGTTCGGGCCAAGGCAGACATCAGTAAGTGACTTTTTCACCAACTGCATTTGATGCGTACGGACACGGCCCAATTCAATGTGCTAACGACGTCGGCAGCTCGGATGATCCAGATCATGCAGCAGATGGCCGAGGACTCCGAGGTGGCTCGGACCAGGGTGCAGGTGCTGAGCCAGTTTCTGGTCTAGACCGCTGGGGACAGTCTGGCTTCGCGGCAACTTTATTGAGACGTCTCTTCTTTGCTTGCACTTCTTGTTTGTACTCGTAGAGCCCGGTGTTGGAGGACAGAAGAGACGCATGCACGCGCACCTGGTCCATTTTGGGACATTTGCTTTGGGGGTCATGAAGTACGGTACTGTGTATGTCTCGGGCCTTTTTTGGAAATTCAATACCATGTGTGTGTGGGTGTGTGAGATGAGTTCCTACGGAGTATTACTTCTTACTGTGTACTACGCATGTATTTTGCATTTGCGACGGGGTGGAGTTTCATTGTCTCGTTGAGATTTTGGTGGGATGACTGCTGCTACAAAGGCGAAGGGGAACTTTGTTGACAACGGATACCTGTGTGCGAGGGTTGTATTGCCCCATGTTTACCATTTCGGTTTGTCGAGGAGGGAAGCATTGGGTATATCAGCCGCAAAGGAGAAGGGGACAGTGGCCGGAGGGAGGGTGAGCTCTGGATGCTACGATGTGAGTATGATGGTATGACGGGCGGGCTGGATATGTTGTGCTTTTGGATACATATGTGTGCAATCCGGGAATGTTACCCGAGAGAGGTTTCTCCCGTTTCACTTTTGCTTTATTGTCTTCCATTGGAGCGAACTTGTTGATTCATGGTCTTGTTTGGGCATTGGCTGTAACAGTGGACAATGATACGGCGAATGGGAAGGGGAAGTGTGGTTATGACGTGGGCTTTTAGATGAACTGTGATGTAACCCATGCGTTGACTTTCTTTCATACCTACCCAAGGCAAGGTAGTAGTACTCCATACCTACCTGCTGATTGACGTGAGGCAAGTAAATCCACGTATCGAGTGCGTTGTCGCGAGGTTGTATGTATGTAAGTATGTACGTTGGGGTTGGCTATACATGTAGGTAGTTGCATGCGTAGGGGTAACATATGTAGCGGGGATGATGAGGCACATAAATATATGATCAGAATGAGCAAGGTGCGTGAGCGATGTCGGATGTGAAAAGGCTGAGGCTCTGTGGTAATTACCTTGATGAAAACTGGGAGAGATGTCGAGAAGTGCGATGGGATGAGGCTACGGCGTTTTGCTAGATGTGGAAGGATGATGCGGATATGAATGTGCGAAGTAAGACGGATGGATCCGAAGAGTGCGGCATCTCTGGAAGCTTAGAAGGAGGGTTAATAGGGTACAGAATGAGATGTGTCGACTGAGATATTGTCGATAATACAGACTGGTATGCCTTGTGGAGATTTTAATACTGTACGATGAGGAAGAGTAAGTACCTATGGTGATGAATTGTTCATCGCGCTTGCATGTGTTTATATTACGGGTTTAGAGGATCGACGGGGGGCGTCGGGCTTGCTCATCGAGATTGAGAGAGCAGAAGCATCTCGATTTCTTTGGCTTGTCCTCTTAGTCGTCACATATGAAGAGCAGAGTATTATGATGAAGCACGTCAAGATGTGGCACGTTTGGGGGGAGCAGTCCTCGTTATAGCTGGGCAGCATCGGACGGATTGAGAATTGTGAATCTACAGGGCAGAGCGCGTAAAGTCGAACCTGTAGGGACTGGAGGAGGGAAAGCGTAGTATGAAGGTATTTTTGGTATCATTGTGGGAGTGAATAGGTAGGTGACGAATGTAAAGCCACTGTGTCGAGGAATTGGCGATGAACTGTATTGACTTCTCATAGTGGCGGGCTGTCGCGCATCCAGTCGGCTTATTTGAAGTCGTGTCAGCATCGAGAGGGCGAGGTGAGGGCGATGGCGATAGTGGTGAGTAGATTGCTTTGTACGTGTCAGAGGATCGCGACGCGTTGAATGTTCAGCAAGTAATGACATGAACGGCAGCCATCACATCTGGGTAAAAGGCAAGCAGGGTATCATCACAGCTCCGAAATTGCAAAAAAAGAATCCATCTTTGCCGTCCCTCATTCCCCAGTGCAAAAAAACAAGGTTCATCACTTTGAACCAAGTATTTTCCAACCAGACGCCGCCGTCGGAAATGGGGAGCGACATGGCAGGCCACTACAGTAATGATACAACTACAACTTACACACCCCCTGGCCGGTCTCTTGTCGATGGATGAGGGTATGTAGCATTTCCGTGTGCGTTGACTGTAGTTGTACTTGAGGTTACCGCTTCTGTTCATTTCTTGGCTGTTGGTCCTACGAACGTGATGGATGTGTGGGTGTGCTTTTCAATACCTTAGTCATCTGTGAGAGCGTTGCAGCGAGTGCGGGATGGGAAAAGAGGAAAGAGGAAAAATGGAAAAGAAGAGAGAGAGAGGGTGTGATTGTGTGTGTGTGTGTGTGTGTGGGAATCGGGGGAGGGTTGCATTGGATGAGGAGCTCCTGGTGGTTGGTGGCAGGGGTTGGGAGGTAGTACTAGTACTACTACTCCGTATGAAGATGCAAATTTCGAGGGCTGAGGTTGTCGGACACAAATGCTGATGGAGTGCTGGAAGAAAGGATTCTGTTGGCACGTGGCGCTGAGAAATCCTTTATTTTTTTTCTTTTTCCTTGCACGATTCTGTGAAGATTGTTGATTCCTTTTTCTTTCTCTGTGTGTGTAGTTGTAGATGGTGTGGACGGCTTTGACAAAGGGGACTTAGATGCATATTCTCGCATGTTGAAGCTAGTGATGATGACTTGGTCAGTCACTGATTAGATCAATGCTGAAGAATGCAATGTCAACATGAAGTCAATCCATCGATATTCTCCGAAGCTAGTAGGGCCTGTTAGAATCGCCAATGCTTTAAAACGTCGAATATCGTGGGCTCTGCAACTAGTAGCAGGTTAGCATCATCGTGATCGCCCGCGATAGCCCACATAAACCTCCGTAGCCGAAGCGGGTAAAACATGAGCGAGGAGAAAGAGAAAAACTCAAGCACTGTAAGAATCGTTCAGCGCCAGTGTGATTCCTATGGCTAATCCCTTGACAAAGAAACTTGGCGGGATGACTCTGCAGCAGGATGACATGTTAGAAACTTGTTCGATACAGTACACGTATCCACGCAGGATGAAGCATCATCTGGAGGATGCAGCATGTATATCATGCGAATGACTGCAGCAGCATCTCAGATTCCTATTCGATACACTCATGACAAGTCTTTCACGTACTTGTACAGTGCAAGTACATTTTACCATTCAGCCGCCGCAGTCCATCCATCCTTCGCTGCTGGGGATCTTCTCTTTCAGAACAAGTCGGAGGAGATTGGGAGCAGGGGAGGGGGTACCGCTGTCCAAAGCGGTAAGAGATACGCTTGCAGGGCTGTGCTGCTGCAGCAGATGAGCCAGACGAAAATCTGGAGATGCTCTCGTCCATCGTGATTTGTCTCCACTAGCATCAAAGGGTAATACTGTAATTGCAGTTAATGCTCTACTGTATTCACACCTCGATCGAGCGAGACTCGGCACAGCTTGAGCTACTAGCGCTTCATGTCCCGTCTCGTTGTATGTCTTCCAACTGCCGGATGGACCCCGTCAGCTGGTGATTTACATGCGCAAAAACTGCCGCAGGGAGCCCAACACCATGAAGGTTCTTGTTTTCTTCACCGTTGCATCTCCATACACCCATACATTAGGAGTGCTCCGTATATTCACATTTGTACTATGAGCATCATGATGATATATCCGTCCCCCTTTCTCTTCTCAACCATTCGTCCTGGACCAACAGCCGCTCCGGCGATAAGCCATGATGGACAGTCGGCGATAATCTCGACCATGCAGCGGACATGGTTTGATCATCCACGGCCTGCGGAGACGGCCTGGTAAAAATTATTCGCTAACTGACTTGCATACACAATATCGCAAGTTGGACGGAGATGCCGCTGCGGATGGTTGCTGTGATCTGGCCCCGAACAAGTCATGAACTGGTCTAGTAGGTAGGCGAATTTTTGCAGGGCTCGTGCTTTCGACAACGGACCGGCATTGGCCTCGCACGTGGGGTTTCGTCTTTATGGTATTGCTGAGTGTGAATGTCGCACGTTTTACGAGTAAGACGAGTATGTATAGGCGAACAAGCAATATCTAGGTAGGTGCCCCTACATGATATTATCACACAGCCTTGTTCCGACTGAAATTGCCTAATACGGCAATGCTTCCTCTGTACGTGCGACTTCAAGTTGTGATGATACTAGTACTAAGTAATCTTGTACATCCGTGATACCATTACTTACATGTGCTTCGACGTCGTGCTTCAAAACTCGTGATAGTCAAGACGACAAGCGAGGCCTCGGCAGCGTCTGCCGGGCTGCTGCATCCCAAGAGCGCCTCAAACACCTCCTTTGCCGGTGGCCATGTGGGATCAGCTGGTGGGATGCAATGGGACGGCACTGCCCATCCGTCAGAAGACCTCGGCTTCTCATTCTGCCCAGCACGGTCCAAAACCCACAAAGGCGACGACGACGGCTGTCGTTATCCGCTCTGTTGCATTCGATGCATCTTTCGTTTCGGGGTTTCGAGTCAGTGATCAATCGGACGAAAGGGTCAAGTATTAACGAGGTTATTACAGCAAGGCTTCTGTTGGGTTCTTCGGTCCGGACCGGTTCGGAAGACTGATGATAGCACAGAGGTAATATTAAGCGCCGGCACTTGATGCAATGAATGATGGAGAGCCTTGTGGGCGATCACCCGTTTCCCCTGTTGCCCAGCAGAGGTCGCGATTTAGGAATCGTCTAGACTTGGCGTATGGAGACGTGTCGTGTCCTTGTTGTCTGACTACAGTTACATAGTCGTTTATTTCAACAGAGGGAGTGTCCTTCATGTTCTCCGCAAAGATGGCTTGGACGCCAAACGACGACATGTAAAGCATCTCTCAGCAGACACGACGCGCAACCAAGGCCCTGTCGTTTCATCTCCCAAACGCCACACTTAAAGGACATTTCTTGCTTCGTACATAGTACTACAACGAGCCGGGCATGCCGTCAACCCTCATCCTCGTTCTAGACTCACCTTATCCGCAATAAGCACGACTGAAGCATGCATGGATGGACATGGAGCAGCATAGATTCAAGCCCAACTTCAAGGCAAAGACACGCCATCCCGCCAAGGGCCCCCCCCCTTGTTGCCTCTCGCATCGAATTGCCCTCTGGAAATCTGATCGAGGAGAACCCATGCCGCTTTTTTTTTTCTGTTGTTTTATTTTTGACCTCTTATAATGATACTCCTGTCATTCTGATTCGCCGTCATGCAGCAGCGTTACAACGGTCCGGGTCAAGAGACTCCATTCACGGCCTTGTTGACCGTTGTTAGTCTTTTGCTTGATATGCAGGTCTGCAGGTCTGCATTATGCACTCCTCCTCCTCTTCTTGTTTGTTCCTACGAGGCATGTATTTCAGTACTTGCCTGGATCACTTCATACTGTGCTCTGTAGATCTTGAAAGCCCTTTTACTTTCTTCTCACCCCTGCTCTTCTCCTCAGGCGAGTGAGCACTATTTTGCGGCCCGAAAGAGGGCCTCTTCTTTCTTTTCTTAGCAGGAGAAGACCAGGACAGCCTCAAGTCATCGCAGACAGAGGAAAGGTACTTTGTCCTTGTACATACCCGCACGTATCCTGCATGTGGTAAACGATCACTGGATTATGTAAACCAGCCCTCTCCAGACCATCCAAAGGACAATAACAAGGATCTCCCACCAAAATCGACGGCGGCCTTTTCTCCCCCTTCAGAGACAAATTCAGCTCCGACGCGAGACGCCTGACTCGTTCTAACCCCAGCACCCAAATTTCTATCGAGCTCAGCTGATTGGCAGTAATGGGCAAAGGGCAAACTGTACATACGGACAAACGCTGCCACCTGATTTGCTCCGAAAATGTCACATTCGCACGAACTTGGAGATCCGTCCAACTGCACGCTGCGCAAGAGCCACAGACCATTCTTTTCTGCGCTGTCGTTGGACGGCCGTTGAGCTGCGGAGTTTTGGGGTTCTGGCCAGTCAGAGGCTCAGGAAGAGAGGCGAGATGTTGCGGGCCTCGGGCAGGAGGGAGAGCAAATGAGAAGACAGACAGAGTGAGAGAGAAGGCCTTGGGCGTTGGATTTGCATGCGGGCATCGCATAATCAATCATACGAATGTGCAAAGTACGCGCACATGCGTCCCTACATACATACATGCTTGGACACACACATGCTAGGACACGCACATGCAAGCTGCATACGAGGCAGGAAGCAGCACAACGGCCGCTTGTTTTCGTTCTCCTTTCTCTAGGGTTGATCATCGTCGTCGTGGCCGTGGTTTGACTTCTTCGTTTGCCCCGTCGGCTCCGAATGCCGCCCTCCCTTGCCTGGGCCAACGGCAAACAAGGCTCAACCCGTCATCAGCCTGCGCAAGCGCAAGCTCAGGCTCTTTCTCGTCAACTTGGATATCCGCGGCGGCGCGGGTATCCGCCGGAATCCCCTCCCGGGCCTCAGGAGTCTAACCCCAGCTCAACCAGCTACATTCAGGCCAAGACCACAGGCCGGATCTTCTATGTAAAAGGTGACCCCCCTTCTTCGACCTGTCCTGCGTCTTGTCATTCTACCGGGCACAGTGTGCGTGAGAGTTGTGCCGCGAAGGCCAAGGTTTCGTCCGCTGCCTGCATCCAGTGGATCTTCGTCCGGATGTCGCTGCGAACCAGTTGGTTGATGATAACGACCAGCATCCACGGACAGTGCCTGTTCTGGTTGACGTGCCCCCGTGCCAGGCTCGCGCGTGGCTGGCAGACACCAGGCGTGAAGCATCTGCCAATTACGGAGGAAAAGAGAAACAGAGCTGCTACTGTACTAAGGCGTCTTCATCTGGCCTGGACGATTCGCTTGCCGCCTAGCGAGTCTGGTGTTGACGCCACAGTGCCTCCATGTTGCGCTCCGTTTGATTAGCTCCGATCCTAGAAAACGATCTTCCCAGGATGGGGCAGAGGGCAGCAGAAAGGGCTGACGGGACGACGAAAAAAGAGGCAATAATCACGCCGGACGAGAAACAACATCTCATGCAAGTGAGCTGAGGCGGAACCCAGAAGAGATGGCAACATCTGCTGTTCGGCGATGTATCACATACGGACACGGGGCTCCGGACAGATGCTGCACCCTGACTGGCCAGATCTTGCTCTTTTCTTACAGAACTCTTCTCCCTTCCTGAAAATGCAGGATACAGGTCATTCAGAGGAGACCCTGCGATGCACAGCAGACGTTCTCTTGCGGGACTTGTTGCGTGATACGGTACATGCCACGACTTGGCAGGCTGCTCATTGTGTCTCATTGCCAACCGTGGTCGGCGATCATCCGGGGACAGCGATTGGCTGGTGCGCACGAGTGGTTCCCGGACAGAACACCTTCCACGATATACTGCCATGTTGAGGCTCACAAAATTGCAACCTGTGTGACCTCCCAAGATTGCCTGACACCGGTCTGAGGACGCAGTCGAACAGCTAGAGCGCCTATTTTGTTCCAGACAGAGTGCGGGCTCAACTCCTTGCTCGCTGACGCCTAGCAGAAATTGTGTGTTCTCTTCGGAAGACTCCCTTCCGCGCAGTTGTGTCCGCCGAGTGGGATGCAGGATGACATGACGGCCTTTCCACCCATGATGAGACGTTGCCTCTGGGCGTACTAATACTCGTCCGAGGATGACGGCACGCATCTTGCATGAAGCAGAGCAGAGCAGAAAAAAAGACAGTCAAAACCCGGGGTAGAGGGCTGAATCGCAGTCGAAGAGTAGAAATCACTCTTGGGTTTGATGACAAGTGGATTGACAGACCAACAAGGTCCCCAGCAGAGAGCCCCGTGCTTTGAAATAGGAGTGGCTCTTCAACACCCCCCAGCAAACGCATGGCTCCTGTCAATGCTGATGTCTGGAGCGAAAAGAAAGGGTTCTACGTCCTCTCTGCTGCTATCACTGTGTCTAATACATACAGTACCAATCAATTTGGAATGCTGCATAGGGCGGCTGGACAGCCACTCCCCTGAAATAGCGTGGCATTTGTTCCCCCCTTGGTCTCCTTCGCGCCTCGGATCTCGAGATCGGCACTTGGCAACGAGGGAGACAAGATCCGACAGCGCATAGTATGCCCTTCTCCTCCTGCCAGAACTTGCTAAACGGCAAGCTCACGGACAGCGAGTTAAAAAGAGGAAAGGGACTGGAAGGGAAACGAGGGAAAACGCGACACCCCCCCAGCCTTGCGTGCGGCGCGCGGCCGTGGGGCCTTCGAGCCTGGCCCGTGATCTCTGAGCTTTGCTTGCACCGTGCCGCCCTGGTCGCCGACCATTGTCCTCTTTCTTTTTCGCTGCGTCCTTGTTCAAGACAGAAGACAGGTCATGTTGCTCCTTACGAGTATGCAGTTAATGCACCATGAGGCCCTGTGTGTGAGCCGCTCTGTGGATCAGTGGCCCTGTCAAGCGCTGCGGCCGAGCAAAAGACGTGAGACGGGCACAGAGAGACGGAGAGAGGTCTTGTCATCTGGCTATTTAGGCGTTTAGCAGGGTGTGCTCTGTGCCAAGGCCAGCTCCTACGGGGCGAGCTCAACCTGACGCCCAACAGGCATGACGAGCACACTGGGGGGGAAAGAGAAGTGACTGTGACTGATCGATTGCAACACGGCCGACGCTCTCTCTCTGCTGTCTTGCTTCCACCTGAGCTTCTGGACGACAACACGCGGACAGGCCCGCCAGGCGAGCCACATTTCACGTCACAGCAGGCCGCAGCAGCAGCAGCAGCAGCAGCAGCGGGTGGGACAAGGGCATCAGTGATGGCCCGTACGAGTATACATGTACGGCAGCAGCACAAAGCAGGAGGGTGATACGACTCGTACGTACAAAGTAGCAGCAGCGGGATAAGATCACGGCTATGCTACATGCTGTACCTGGTACAGAGACTTGCTGATGCCGCGGCTCTCCGGATTGCCATCTGGCCGAAAGTGTCACAGAGATCTGGACGTGCTACGGCGGGCACAAGTTGCCGAAAGCTTGCAGCTGTGACGCAAGGACGGACGCCTTTCAAGCACAGGCCTGGCGCATGGACACCTGGTGGGACGGCGAGGAGATGCCGACTCCATGTACGGAGCAGCAGAGCTGGAGCTGCCCTCTCGCTGTGCTGTAACATGTATTACCGTTGTGGCAGCAGAAGGCGAGCTTCACACACATCGTACAGTACGAGACTGGCTGTACAGTGCAATGCAGCCATTTACGGGCAATGCTGGAGCTTCGACCCCGGGGGGCGCTCGCGAAATGTCTGAAAGGCGAGAGAATGGACACAGACAAACAGGCTTGAGGAGGGTTGCCTCGAAAGCGCTGGTGCAAAACTCTGCAGCCTTGCCAGGCGGCGTGTGTGTCGTTGGGCACTCTAGTAATTCTATACTGTACGAGCGTATTATAGCACGAAACCAGCACGAGACGGGCGCTCGACAAAGACGCGGGGAAGCTTCTATTGTTGTCGCTTCGTTCTCAATTGGCGTCTCGGTAGATTCGCGCCTAGCAAAGTGGCAGCTTGTTCGATAATACTAGGCCGCGATGCTAAGAAAACGACGGCGCGGAGGCGACTTATGGCGCGGCACGCGGAAAGCATGGCCGTGCAGATCTAAAGGGCTTTTGAAAGCCTTGTCATCGATTCGATCGTCTGCGGACTGGCACAGTGAGCAGGCGTAAAAGATTGCTGCAGCTGGCCTCCATCCATTGCATTGGACTTGTGCTCAGTAATCATTACACGTGCTAAGGTGACTTGTGTCAAGGAGACTCGCACCGTCCTGTACATGTTCGAGGCAGACGAAGCAACAAAGGGGAGCCTCCGCCGTACAGTAGAGTACCTTGGTATTGATCGATTAATTTCATTTCTCTTCGTCGTCGTCGAACCAACGCCTTCTTCGGCGATAGCACGGGAGCACGGAGCTGCGCTGCATCTGGGCACCGTGTCGACATGGCTCACTTCCGCACGGAGAGAGCCCTGCCATGCTGCCAGCGCCACTAAGCCCTGCTAACACACGCTGCCCTGCCCTGCCTTTTCCCTCCTTTGGGGGGGGGAAGGGGATTGAGGGGCCGCCTTTTGTCCCCACAGATGGATTGACGACGGATTGACCCTTTTGCCCACCAAGAGACGACGGAATCTCCCGCTCCAGACACAGAGGCAGGCCGATGGAACGAGAAGCGACAACGAATAAGCGAAAAGGAAAAAAGGAACACGCAGGCAATTGCTGCACTTCTGGCAGCAGTACCTTGACCCGTTTCCTCTGCTATTTTACAGCCAGTCGAGATGACGAGTTCAGGCGCGAATCCTCGAGCACAAGCAGGCGGTCGGCTGAGCCGGTCAAGGTACCGCTGTCTGAAGCTTCCAGCACGGGGAGCAGGTACATGGACCTCGCTACGAGCATCCCGGCTCCTGCTTCTACCGCCAGACGCCGCAGATTGGAGGTATCGCTACGATCCTCGAGGCCAGCGTCTTTTGAAGCAATGTACAACTCCCCGATCGGGATAGCCCATGCGCTCCATTGGACAAGGGCAGTAGTATTAGAATGCGGCGTGTTTGTCGCTGGCCGGGCTGCTCGCACTCCAGACGTTTCCAACATGGACGCCCCCCCTTCATGCGAAGCTCGAACGGCAGCATCGCATCACCAGTATGTCTGCTCGGCGTCGTGCGGAGGACGAGCTACAGAGCGCAGCAAGTACAAGTACAGGCGTCGCAGGGCCGGCGTCGCTTCTGCCTCGAAGACATGCACTGGCCTTGCTGGTCTGCAGGCCCGCCCACAGTGTGGTGCTGCTCGACCGCAGAGGTACCTCCACACCATGCAGGCGAAGCGGGTGCGGGCCTAAAGGCCGCAGTAACCGCGCGTCGATTCGGGCTGCCGGCGCGCCAAGTGACACGGCGACTCAGGATGGCGCACTGTGGCCATCCCACTGTGGCAGCCGGCGGCCCGTGCGCTTGCCTCTGTCCGCTCGTACCCCATACCTGCAGGCGGTGCAGGCTGCAAAGTACTCCGTGCGGACCGCGACGACCCTGTGCTGCCGACCCTTGCACTCATAGACTAACACCACAGCAGCAACGCACCCCCTTCCCCCCTCGAGGGAAAATAGCAGCCGCACTGTGTCTGTACGGGGAACGGGCGACTGCGTGCTCCCAGTGGGTGCGCCGACGCCCAACAGCACTTTGAAGCGAACACTCCACCGCTGGAAACCTTGCAGCCAGCAGCGCCGGACCAGTGCGAGGCCGAGGGTGTCCGTACATGGTACCGCGTGCCTCGTACCTCACTATAGCCGTGGCACCCACGGCTCTTTTTGCGAGCACAGAACTCCCCAGTACCGCCATGCTCGCTCCAGCACAGCACCTCAAATTGACGGCCGTATTAATATTACACCAGCCTATACCCAATCTACCGCGCGCCTCTCCTCTCACCTCTCTGTTTGCGTCCTCGCCTTGACAAACCCATCCCAATCTGCCTGCCAATTTTCCTCCCCAACCCCCGGATCGACCAAGCGAAGTTCGTGTGTTGCTTCTCCTTCCTTTTTCTCGAATCCATCGCTCTTGTTTGAGCTGTTATTCGACCAAACGGAATCTCGCCTAAGCGGATCATCATCTTCGCCCCCCCTCTCTCTCATCTCCAGGTAGCGGACGAAAGACGCATCGCCGGTTGCGCCCATTGACAACGCGAAGAACTTCCTAGCTGGCACGACACACGCGGATACGCAGATACACAGCGCCCTCTTGCGAGTGTTGCGTCTCCAGTGTTTGCGGCGACATCATCCCCCTCGTCTTCCTCTCCGAACGTTAGCGGAATACCGGACGGCAGGATCGCCCGCTCGCACCTCTTTTTCAATCCAACCGAAACATCACAGCAAGGACGAGGGACAACGGTAACGATCGGCTATTGAACTCTACGGACAGACAAGAAGACGACCATACTTTGACTGGAGCTGCTCTTCTGGTCGATTAGAGCCTGCGTCGACCAAACGCCGTGGGATTATTGATACGGGACGCCCGCAACGCGACGCCGCCGATTCACTGTTAGGTGCAGCGTCACCTAACGCCGTCACGATTGCTCCATCAAGAGTCCCGTCGCGGGAAACCAACTTCCGCCTCATGGCTATCGACGCCCTCAAAAACCTCGTAAACAACATACCCACCTGGCAGGCGAGGCTCGATGAGCTCAGCAGCCAGGTTGACAAGCGTCAGCTGGAGCTCGCTGCCCTGGCCGAGGCAAACAGCACCAAGGAGCCCGAGACCAGGTCGCTGAGGAATAAGGGGTCCACCGAGTCCCTCAAGCCCAAGGACGATGGCCAGATGCACATCTTCTTCACCGAGGATGTACCAGTCCAGCAGCAGCAGCAGGACCTCGCCGCTACGACTCCCCCACAGCCCAACAGACAGCGCCGGTCCTCACCGCCGAGCCCGGCTGTCGAGAAGCGGCCCGCTTTCCCCAAGTCCTCAACAGACACCAGCGCGGCCTCCAGCAACCGAGTAGCCAAGAAGAGCAGGACAACGTCGATTGCCTCTGCCGACGGACCCCGCCAGACATATCGTACCAGGAACATGATCATCGTCTACTACGACAGTTACGTGCAAGGCTTCTTCGACGACCTGGTCAGGTTCATCTCGTCAAGTAGGAATCTGATGCGAAAAGCCAAGATGGCAGCAAAGGTGGCCCAGATTAAGAAGCTGGCTGAGATGGATGTGCCCGAGGATGAGAACGCTGAAGGGGACGACAAGGCTACCGAGGCTCTCCCCTCACTACGATACATTAGCAGTCGGCGGTATGGACCTACAGCCATGCGCCTGGGTCACCCCAGCCTCGCTGGCCAGGCACCCGATGTCTTTGACGAGCTGGACAAGGCCCTCGAGTTTGTGCAGAGCACGTGCGAGCACGGTGCCCACCAGTTCCTCCGCGATGCCAAGTGCAACGAAGAGGTGTCCAAGATCCAGCAGCGTATAGGCGAGGTCCTCGAGATGGCCAAGAAGGAGATGGAGCGCATCGAACGCGAGGAGCCCGAGACGATGAACGAGTCGCCGGACCCAAAGCCTCGCACGATGAAACCCATCACCGTCAGCAGGACATTGGTGCCGCATCACAAGGAGGGCGACGACGTCCACTCGCGGAAGCTTGAGGTGGCCGACTCCGCCGCGCCGAGGCTGCCGCCTGCGCTGCACATGGCTGACCGTATCGAGGCGGACCCCAACGCCGGCGACGACGACTTTGATACCGAGGCGCTGCTCGCCAGGATACGCTATACTTCATCAAGGCAGATGCGCATGCGGGCCGTCGTAAATTAAGGGAGCAGATAATGTCTCGTTTCTGTTCTTTCTGGATTTTGGATTTTTCTTTGCATAGCCGCTTGTCGTTCGGCGCGGGATCAGGACTTGTCGCACAACTTTCATTTTCTTTTGCCAATGACGGAATGAAAAAAAGAAACACTCTTGTTCCTCTCTTGTCTTTTTCATTATTTACGATCCTGGTATATGCATGGGAGTTTTTGGGAAATATGGGAGGTGCCTTTGCTACTACTACTACCTTCAGCACGCATTTTCTTCGCAACACACAACACAACAAAGGGGTGTTCTTGACAGCTTGAAAGCACACAAGTCTTTTCAAAAGGGAGTCCATCACAAACGCATATAGCCGCACAATGGGGGGTTGAAGAGAAATGGGCACATGGGCGTTTTTCTTCTTTTCTGGGTTTCTTCGAAGGAACGCTATTTACCTCACCCCTTTCTTTGGTCCAAACTTCATTCTCTACTATTCCCTCTTTCCACCTTTTCTATGGACTCACTTATACCTCCCTTAGTCGGAATGCTTTACCTGATAGCAGGTACTTGCTTTGTTTATTTTATTACTTCTGATATACCTAGGTAGCTGCCTTGCAGCGGAGAATATGGGATATGAAAATACCTACTTATATACTTTATCTATGACTTGAAGAAACATCTGTGCTTCTTTCGAGAGTCTTGTGTAGGTATGTTATGATGAGGTTGGGAAGGGCAGTGTTGGATTTCTTGCATGTGACCTGTTCTACTCACTATTTTTCTCCCTCTCTCAGCTCTGTTGCTTCCTTTATGCCAGGACATTGTGAGTAGAGGCCATTGCTTACTGGCACGGAATGCAATCCAGCTTATCACTTGTGTGCTGTTGTCTCCGTCCGCGGGTATGTCACTCGTGTGTATCAGATTGGCTGCTTTTAGTGAGGAAAAGCATGGTATATCTCCTCTGCGGTTATTGGAGTATCACTGTATTCTACAAGCCAGATTGCGAAATCAAAGTGTACCAACAGCGACCTTGAGTATTGATCGGAATCTGCGTAATGCCTAACTCTGGACTTTGGATTATATCCAATCTAGAAGCCTTCATCTGAAGTTCGCCCTGTTGCTCTAGCCTCCATCGTCGTTGGTGGTGTTAGTGGAGGAGCAAGGCGCTAAACCCGCCCACTGCGGCACTCAACCGCCTCTAGGCTCCAGGTAGCATTGCGGTCCAGTGACGTCCCTCCACTCCGCCTTGCGCCAGCTCCTGCGGCTCTCCAACCTCCAGAGACAACGAGCTTCTCTCTGGACCCCAACCTCAATCTCTCGCCATACACAAGACCCGCGATTAACGACAACATCCCGCAATCACAAACATCGTCTCGACCGCGTTGATTGTTCGGCCGATGTCAAAATGACGGCGATTTCCTCCCTGGCCAGACGATAGACGCCACATCCCACATCATCCCCCCTCCTTTCGCCGCCGCCTTGACCCTTGGGCTACGAGATTTTGTGTCGCTGGTCAAAGGGACCAAGGGTCTACCTCTTCCCCCCCCTCTCTCTTACTCGCGTTTGTTTGATCTTTTCCCTTTACTTGAACGGAAGCCATGGGTCAAGGGTTCTCTCTCGCCACGCCGTCAGCCGGCGCGGCGGGCATCGACATTGCGCAGCTGCAGGATATTCAGTACGAAAAGAGCATCGGCAATGCGCGCTTCATGAAGAGCATCCGCGGCAGGCACGAGCACGGCGTGGTGCTGGTCAAGGTGCTCGTGAAGCCCTACACCGAGGTGAAGCTGGACAAGTACAAGAAGAAGATTATAGGTGAGCTGTTCCCGGCGCGTGGGCTGAAGGAAGAAGGGTAGTAGTGTTTGCGTGCGTTTTGTCTAACCCGTGGGTGTGTACAGAGCAGCGCAAGGCGCTGGCGGGCGTGCCAAACGCCCTAGGCTTCCAGCGCATCATCGAGACCGAGACGAACGGATACCTGGTGCGCCAGTTCATGTACAGCTCGCTGTACGACCGCATGAGCACGCGGCCCTTCCTCGAGGACATTGAGAAGAAGTGGCTGGCCTTCCAGCTGCTCTGCGCCCTGCGCGACTGCCATGCCCGCGACGTCTACCACGGCGACATCAAGGCCCAGAACGTCCTCGTCACCTCGTGGAACTGGCTCTACCTGACCGACTTCTCCTCCGCATACAAGCCCGTCATGCTGCCCGACGACAACCCGGGCGACTTCTCCTACTTCTTCGACTCGTCCGGCCGCCGCACGTGCTACATCGCCCCCGAGCGCTTCTACTCCTCCGCCGAGCCCCCGCCGCAGAAGCCCAAGATGACGTGGGCCATGGACATCTTCAGCGCCGGCTGCGTCATCGCCCAGCTGTTTCTCGAGTCGGAGATCTTCAGCCTCGCCCAGCTGTACAAGTATCGTCGCGGCGAGTACGATCCCGTCATCACCCATCTCAGCGTCATCTCGGACAAGGACGTCCGCGACATGATTGCGCACATGATCCAGCTCGATCCCGAGAGGCGGTACTCGGCGGAGCAGTACCTCGATTTCTGGAAGGACAAGGTGTTTCCCGGCTACTTTTACAGCTTCCTTCATCAGTATATGGAGGTGATTACGGATCCGTCGTCTGGGAACGGGCCCATCTCCGGGGCCGAGAGGAACTTGGGGGAGTCGGATAACCGCATCGACAGGATCTTTAACGACTTCGACAAAATCTCTTACTTCCTGGGGTATCAGACGGAGAAGCAGACGGCAGAGCCGATAATACCGAAGTCGAGGCTGGGGCTGGATCATTTCCCTGTGCGACTGAGCATCCCTAGCCACGAACATGCCGTCTCTGCGGATCTCGAGCCGCCAGAAGACGACGGAACACTGATTTTCCTGACGCTGGTCGTCTCGGCTATGAGGACGACGGCCCGGGCGGCTTCGAGGATCAGGGCGTGCGATTTGCTGTTGGCGTTTGCCGAGCGGCTTACAGACGAGGCGAAGCTGGACAGGGTGCTGCCGTATCTGATGACGCTGCTGCGCAAGGAGGAGACGGACATGGTACTCGTGACCGTTATCCGCGCCGTCACTCAGCTGCTGCAGCTCGTCCGGATGACGACGCCCATCAACTCCCATGTACTGGTGGAATACGTCTTGCCCCGGATGGAGATTGCTCTCGGGACAAAGTCGTGGACGCCTAATCCCCTTGTGCGGGCGACGTATGCGTCCTGCATAGGCAGTCTCGCTACTACCGCTCAGCGGTTCCTGGAAATGGCATCCAGCCTTCGAGCGGATGGATCGATGCCCATCACTGATCCCGAGGTTGAGCCCGGGACAGACGGTGCTGCGGCCAATTTTGAGAGCATGTTTGATAACGCCAACCGACAGCTCTTTGAGATTCTGGAGAGCCACACGAAGCAGCTCGTTGAAGACCCCGATGTCCACGTTCGACGAGCGTTCTTGACGTCGGTGCCGGAGTTGTGCATGTATTTCCAGGAGAATTCTAATGACATTCTCCTCACACACTTGATTACGTATCTGAACGATAGGGACTGGATGCTGAAGAGTGCTTTTCTGGACACCATTGTGGGCATTGGCGCTTTCATTGGCGGCACGAGTCTTGAAGAGTTTATCCTGCCTCTGATGATCCAGGCCCTGGCGGATCCGGAGGAGACGGTGGTGCGTTCGGCTCTGCACTCGCTGGCTCAGCTGGCAGGTCTCGGGCTGCTGTCCAGGCCAAAGATCTGGGAGCTGGCGGACCTTATAGGGCGGTTGACGATGCACCCGAACATGTGGATTAGAGAATCCTCGGCAGAGTTCTTATCCATGGCCGCTAAGTTCCTTTCTAAGGCCGATGTTCAGTGCATACTGCTGCCACTGGCCAGGCCATACCTCAAGATACAGCATCTATCAGACTTCTCCGAGCTCAATCTGCTCGATTCCTTGAAGCGGCCACTTCCTCGGGCAGTCTTTGACCAAGCGCTGACTTGGGCCTCCAAGACGGACAAGGGCGTCTTCTGGAAATCAATCCTGGGCAAGAGAATGTCGTCAAGCCAGGGAGCGCTTACATCCGCCGCTCTGATACCCTCATCGACGAGTAAGATTAGCCGCAACGAAGAGGACGAACAGTGGCTCGAGAAGCTGAGGAACTTTGGACTCAAACCTGAAGACGAGATGAAGTTTCTGGCCCTGTGCGAGTACATTGCGCGACTCAGCAGCAGCAAGGCTCGGGATGCCGTCGTCGTGGTTTCCCCTGCCCCCGAAGAAGAGAACATGCCCACCGGCTTTGTTCAGCTGAAGGAGCTGGGCGTGACCATCCAGACGGTCTTCTTTGACGACACACCCCTGAAGGATCCCTCTGCCGTGATGCCGAACTTGGAGCCCACGCCGCCCGTGTCAGGGCCGTATACCATTGCCGATGCGTTGTTGGACGCTTCCATGACGATAGACGATACGCTCGCCAAGAAGAAGCGTGCCGCTCTACATTCGCACAAACGGGTGCATAGCATCGGCCCCCTGCCTTCCCGCAGCACGGGACGCCTGCTGTCTCCCACTGGGAGCGACAGGGCTAGCTCGATTGATTCTCGGGCCCTGAATTCTCCCCTGGGACCTGGCGACGACGCCGCCTCGTACTCCTCACGCAGAGGCATTCGGCACCAATCGAGCGCTCTTAGTCTCTTGGACCGCAGAGACGGCCACAAGTCTATTCCGGAAATTGGGACTAGCGATGCCAATGCGTTTGGAGAAGTGGAGGGGCCCTTTACGCAGACATTGCCTGCGCAGGCCGTTTCTAGGCCGGCCACAGAAGGTGGCGATACGGCCCGTCTGAGGCAGGTGAGGCACAGCTATGAAGGGACGGATCCTCATGTCCGGCGCATGCTTGACAACATGTACGTCGAGAACTTCCCTCGCGACGTGCTGGAGTTTGGGCCCATGGTTCAGCCCATCTCTGGAGACAAGAGCAGATCGGTCAATGTCCCGGGCGCGGACCCTCCATGGAAGCCCAAAGGCAATCTCGTGGCGACGTTTGCAGAACACCGCGGGCCCATCAACCGTGTCATTGCGTCTCCCGACCACGTCTTCTTCATCACGGGCGGCAACGACGGGACGGTCAAGGTGTGGGATACGCAGCGGCTTGAGCGAAACATTACGAATCGATCTCGACAGACGTACAAGCACGGCGATGGTGCTCGCGTCGTTGCCCTTTGCTTTATCGAAAACTCGCACTGCTTCGTTAGCTGTGCGTCCGATGGCAGCGTGCACGTCGTAAAGGTGGACACGGTTCCCTCGAGCGGCATCATTCGATATACGAAGCTGCGGGTGTTGCGGGAATACCAACTACCGGAAGGCGAATACGCGGTGTGGTGCGAGCATTTCAAGCAGGAGCAAAGCTCCATCCTCGTCATCGCCACCAATCTATCAAGGATCATTGCCATGGACTTGAGGACCATGGCGCTGCTTTACGTGCTGGAGAACCCCGTCCACCATGGGACGCCTACGTGCTTCTGCGTCGACAAGAAGAGGAACTGGCTGTGCGTGGGGACCTCTCATGGAGTCGTCGACTTGTGGGACCTACGATTCAAGATGAGACTGAAAGGATGGGGGGTACCTGGCAAGGGATCCATATACCGGCTCTGCGTGCACCCTACCAAGGGCAGAGGCAAATGGATCTGTGTCGCCGGAGGAACCGGGCAAGGCGAGGTTACGGTATGGGACTTGGAGAAGACGACGTGCAGGGAGATTTACCGAACGGGCGGCAGTAAGGATGGCCCGAAGGGGTACACTGCGTGGGAAGTCGACGAAGACAAGCCCGAAGGGATGCTGGGCCGATTTGCGACGAATCTTGAGATGAGCGACGTGGCAAATGCAGATCGAGGCGTGCGAGCCATGGTCGTGGGCACGGGGACATCGGAGGAGTCTCGCGAGGTCCGGCATGCGTTTATGCTCACGGGCGGGTCCGACAAACGGCTCCGGTTCTGGGACATTTCTCGGATCGAAAACTCTTGCATCTACAGCGGCCTCCAGCCGGACGAGCAGGCGCCAACCTATGCCAGCTCGCACCCGACGACGTCGACCACGCTGAACACGGAGCGCTTCGCAAGGAACGCGGCGTCTGCGCCGAATGCGGGGACCGGCTCGAGGCAGAAGGCGCCGAGGTCGACGGTGATTTCGATGCAGCAGCAGCAGCTGCTCAAGTCGCACCTGGACCTGATTATGGACGTGGCGATTTTGGAGTATCCGTATTCGATGAGCGTGTCTGTGGATCGGTCTGGTGTGGTGTATGTGTTTCAATAGATGACTTATGCTTTTTGCTTGGGGTGCTTGGACATGACCTTTGGGCGTTGGGCTTTATGGTTAAAAAGGAGGGAATTGCGTTCCTGGAGTCTAATGATTGCATTTAGATGGCGAGGTAGGTGGGTAGAGCTTTAGGTGCGTTGCTTTAGATGGATGAGAGAGGGGGGATTTGCTTTGGCAACATTGCAGCATTTGCAGCATTTGCAGCACTTTTTGTTCAGTGCAACGACTAATGAAGAACGCTAATACCTCCACATGAAGTGTGAATATCCAATTGTGTCTGTCTATTCTATAATCTGCTCGGATCTTGGGAGTAGGCTGTTTGAGCTGTAAATGTTGGAAATGCTTCATCAAAGGCAGAGCTTGAGTTGAAGTTCGAAGTGTGGCGCTAGCTACATGTGGCGCCACCAAAAGTGGCGCTCGAAATTTCCACGCCTTGTCCCAATCAATTCAGCCTCGCCCGTACAATCTCGAAATCAAGCATGCGACACCATCTTCCTCACCTCGGCCAAATCTCCCTTCTTTTGCAGCGTTGCACGCATATTCGGCCCTCAACTCTCGCGCCATCGATGATGAACCCTCTAGTCTGATCTCTCACATCAACTGGTCAATCGAAACGGACAATTCATAGCCAATTACTGCCCAGCGAGAAGCATCGAACCCGACTCGAACGAAACGAAACCCGTGCCTTGGCGATTACTCCACGACAAATACCCTTTCAACAGCGGTCCCTCGCGGATAAGGTGCGAAGATGCGGCTTACGGCCGAGTTGATTCGGGACTCATTGTCCTATCTGAATCCCTTGAAGGAGAGAGAGCTTGATCTCCGAGGTGCGTTTTCATGGAAACCTTTCCCGCGTTCTTCTCGTTTCAAAAACCTCCCATAGAAGGGGGGAAGAAATTGGAAGGGAAAAAGATGGGAAGGTGGAAAAGGGGGAAATTGAAAAGAGCAGATGCTACACCTTTTCTTCGTCTTGGCTCCTTTTCGGTTTCTTGCTTCGAATCCTTCTCTCTTTCTCTTCTCTGCTCTTCTTTCTTTGTATTGGAAGCTTGAGGATTTGAGATTCTGTTTCGTTATCTTTGCGGCTTTTGAAAAGAGGAATATTTGATACATTGGAAGCTCTCTTGATGGCGGCGCAATGAACAGGACACCGAATTCCAGCGATTGAAAACCTGGGTGTCGCTGGCGTGAGTTTCTCCCCCCCCTTCTCCATCCTCCTCCTCCTCCTCCTCCATTCTCGTCAACCTGCTTGCTGACAATCTGGTTGCTCGCCCTCCGAAACAGCCCCACGATGCCATCGACTTCACCGACAACGACATCCAAGTCCTGGGCAACTTCCCGCTGTCCCCCCGCATAACGACGCTCCTGCTCGCGCGCAACCGCGTGGCGAGCATCCAGCCCACGCTGGCGAGCGCGGTGCCGAACCTGCGGAACCTGGTCCTGGCGAGCAACAGCCTCGTCGAGCTGGCGGATGTGGATGCGCTCGGCGGGCTGGGGAGGTTGACGCATTTGGTTCTGGCTGATAATCCGGTTACGAAGAAGGAGGTGCGTATTTTCTGTGATACCCACGCTGCTGTCTAACAAAGCTTACCTGGAGCTTTTTCTACGGCGGTGGATTTTGCCTTGGTGGCTTTGGATTGAAGTGATTTGGACTGACTCATGTGTGTGTGTGAAGCATTACCGATATTGGGTCATCTGGCGGTGTCCCTCTGTCCGGTTCCTGGACTACGAAAAGGTCAAGCAGGCGGAGCGGGACAAGGCCCGAGAGCTGTTTGGCACCGAAGAAGAGCCCACGGCTCTGGCCACATCGGTATGCTCAAACCATTTCTCTACGTACCTTAATGCCACAAGGTAGTATACTAACCGTGATGTGCTGCTCCAGATCATGGGCAAAAAGTCCAAGCTCGACGTCACAGTCAACGGCTCGTCGGCGGCGCCGTCGAAGCTGTCGCGGATAAAGCTCACCGACGCGGAGAAGCAGCGGCTGCAGGAGCGGATCAAGAAGGCGACCAGTCTGCAGGAGATTATTGCGCTGGAGAAGGAGCTCAATGAGGGGAGGTTACCGTCGGGGGTGTATGGCGATGCCATGGAGGAGTGAAAGGAGTGATTTTGTCGTGAGGGGTGATTTTTCCGTCTTATAACTTGAGGTTTTCTGGCACAGGGATGTTTTTAGTTTGATTTGGTCATTTGGTTTCACAAAGGCTGCTTTTGAAGAATGCACTCTTCACGTGGAGAGATGAGAGGTTGGTCGGTTTATACGGGCCATACTTGTACATTGTGGTAGATGAAAAGAATTCGCCATGAAATTCAACCTCTCTCTCAAGCTATGGAAAATAAGAAAACGCAGTGTGAAAACAACCCAATAAGCAAAGCGAAAAATAGCCATCATCCAAAGCTCATCCCCGATGACGATGCGAGCACCGACGCACCGCGAGCTCCTAACCCGTCATGTCCACATCCGCATCATCATCATTCTCATCCTCCGGCTGCGCCGCCTGCCTCATCTCCAGCTCAAGCTGATCACTAGGATCCTCCGTCCTGATACCATTGCCATTACCACTGACGCCGTTGCCCTGCTCGCCCTCGCCGTGGTGCTTGCTGCTGCTGCCGCTGTCCTTTTCCTCGTTGCGGAGAGAGAGGGTGAAGGGGTTGGTGCCGGCCTTTGCGTGGTGGCCGTTGACTGCTCCTCCCGCCGCCGCCTTGGCGGACTTGCTCTTTGATGATGATGACGATGCGTGGGAGGTGCCGTTTGTGGCGGAGTCGGGGAGGGGTTCGCCGCGGAGGCGGGCCTGGTTGATGGCTTTGGCCTTTTTGAAGGGGATTGTTTTGGGGGCGACGTCTTCGAGGAATTCGAGGTGGTCGCGGTGGGAGATTGCGTTGGCTTTTGGGGCATTGAGAAGGGTTGAGTGAGTTGATGGGTTTTTGCGGAGGGTTGAGTGTGTGGCATAGGGGAGGAGGAGGAGGAGGAGGAGGAGGAGGAGGAGGAGGAGGAGGAGGAGGAGGAGGAGGAGGAGGAGGAGGAGGAGGAGGAGGAGGAGGAGGAGGAGGAGGAGGGAGAGAAGGAGTGACTTACCGACGTCTTTGTATTGAATGTTGCGACGGGGCTTGCGTTCGAGTTTTGCTTGGGTGTGGGCTTCTTCCGTGAGGTGCTGGATGAACATTTCCTGCGTGAGGTGTGAGCTTGAAAACGCTACATCGGGGATGAGAGCAATGGGGAAGACGTACGGCAGCGAGGGTGATGACGAAGGCGGCATTGTTAGAGCACATCTGGACGTCTGGATCCTGGCTGATGATTTTCTTGACTCTTGATACTGGGGGAGGCAGTCAGCCTTTTTGTTTTCGTTCTTTGAGGATGTATGTAGGGCGAGGAGGCTGAGAGGGGTGTGAAAAACTTACACGGCAGCTGAGTCTGGCCGGTGGGCTCCTTTCGGGGAGGAATTGCGTTGGTGTTGTAGGGCATTGTGTTGATATCCTGAGGCTCAATGGGTGAGAGAGCGGATTGAGGTTGTTTGGTTGGGAGGGATGAGTGAGGGTGGTGGTTGAGTTGATGAGTGAAAACCCGTGATTACGCGCCTGGGGTGTGAGACGCAGGAGGTTCGTGGGCTCTAGGCGTTGCTACTCGGGCTGTGGCCGGGGATTGAAGGCTTCTTGGGTGGTGATTACTCGAGTTTGAAGGCCTTAGCAAGAGAAAGAGAGGTTGTGAGCTGTGTCGGAGAAGGTGTCGGAATTGGTGGGAGTTGGCCCGGGTTCGAGGTCGAGGGCTAGGGGCGGTTTGTAGGAGAAACTTGAAGAATGAGGTGGGCTCAAGACATTAGGTAAGTCAGCGGCTGGATGTTGGCGAGAAGCTGTAAGTCGAGGTCGAACGACTTGGAGAGGCCTAGAAAATTCAATGCAGATGAGTGAATACTTGATATCGGGCTCATTCAAGATTGTGATGAGGGAGACCGGGTCGACAGGTGAAAGGTGATCCCTTGATATCTCGTGGTTCTGGTCTTATATGCAGATTCAGGTACCCAGCAGAAGAGCCTCGGGTGACACGCGACGCCCTGACGCGACTGTGTTCAGCGATGCGCCTGGGCTGCTGCATCCACTAGAGCGGCGGCTTTCAGTGGACGGCCCTCCCCAGCTGTAGCGCATCCATGATGCACTAGGACGGGGCCGCGGCCTGGAGATCTGCTCGTGCTGCATGGAGTGCGTGCTGCTTATCTTATCTGCCGACGGGAGTGTGTTGCACTTAATGTCCTGAGTGGATGGTCACTCTGGCAAGCTGATGTCAACCTGGTAGAGCTTCGTTTGCGACAACTGCTTCAACGCCCTTTGCTTCGACCGTACCGTATACACAACGCCGACGAGCGCATCACTGCCGTGAAACACAATCGATTTGAACCATAACAAGTCGCATTCAGCACCATCAAGCCGCATCACAGCGCATAAAGACGCATCGAGGTCGCATTCGCATCCAACAAAGTCGCACGCAGACCCGGGCGTCCACCTAACCGCCATGCTGCGCAGGACGGCGCCATGAACTCGACGACTACTTCCATGGCTGCCCTCAGCCCGTCCATCTCGCGGCGCCCGTCCATCAGCTCGCGCGTGTCCTTTGCCGTGTCCCACGCTGAGCAGGGCGAGGCCGCGGGCCAGGCGCCAAGGGAGGGCCAGATCGAGGAGGAGATTGCCGAGATCAAGAGATATGAGGTGAGCGAGTGTGTGCTTTCCCATGGCATAGCGCATGCTCTGGTGCTGACGGTTTGAAATACAGGACTTTACAACTATAGGTGAGAGCGACTAGACATCGAATCCCGTTCCCTATCCAGACGTCATCAAGGCAATTGAGCACGAACCGGACTGACGCTCAAGGGACAGACTGGGTACAAGATGCTGCGCGGGAGCAGGCACGGCGGAAAGCCCGCAGGAAGCGCACGGCAGGCGTATACAGGCTCGGGCAGCCCGGCTGGAAATACCGGCTGTGGGAGTCGTACGACGCCGCGCAGGGCTGGATCGTCGTCACCATTATCGGCGCGGCCATTGGCCTGAATGCGGCGTTTCTCAACATTGTGACGGAGTGGCTGGCCGATATCAAGACGGGCCATTGCACGACGGCGTTTTACCTGAATGAAAAGTTTTGCTGCTGGGGAGAGGACAATGGTATGTTTTGGTAGACGAACATCTGGAGCATGTCGCTGACTGGTGTTGTTAGGCTGCGAGCAATGGCATCGCTGGACGGGCTTTGGCCCCCTCAACTACTTCATCTACTTTGTATTTGCGGTATGAATATGTCCTTTTGCGTTCTTGAATCATTCTAACTTGACAATAGACATTGTTCGCTTGCGTATCGGCGACACTCGTCAAGTCGTATGCTCCGTATGCAGCCGGTTCTGGCATATCGGAGATCAAGTGCATCATTGCCGGCTTCGTCATGAAGGGCTTCCTCGGCTTCTGGACTCTGCTGATCAAGTCCATCTGCCTGCCCCTGGCCATTGCCTCCGGCTTGTCCGTCGGAAAAGAAGGCCCCAGCGTCCACTATGCCGTCTGCACCGGCAATGTCATCTCGAGGCTGTTTGACAAGTACAGGAGGAATGCGGGCAAGACTCGCGAGATCCTCAGTGCATGCGCTGCAGCGGGCGTCGCCGTCGCCTTTGGCAGCCCCATCGGAGGAGTGCTCTTCTCGCTCGAGGAGATGTCGAGCTACTTTCCGCTCAAGACCATGTGGCGCAGCTACTTCTGCGCTCTGGTGGCCACGGCGGTCCTCTCGACGATGAACCCCTTTCGCACGGGGCAGCTGGTCATGTTCCAGGTCAAGTACGATCGAGACTGGCACTTCTTTGAGATTGTCTTCTACATCATCATTGGCATCTTTGGCGGCCTGTACGGCGCCTTTGTCATGAAGTGGAATCTTCGAGCGCAGGCCTTTCGCAAGAAGTACTTGACAAAGTATGCGGTGCTGGAGGCGACGCTCCTCGCGGCTGGAACCGCCATCATCGCCTATCCCAACGCCTTTCTGAGGATCGACATGACGGAGAGCATGGAGATACTCTTCCTCGAGTGCGAGGGGGCAGAGAACTACCACGGGCTGTGCGACAAGGACAAGAGGGCATGGAACCTCGTGTCACTAATCCTCGCGACAGTGCTGCGGGTGTTTCTCGTCATCATCTCATACGGCTGCAAGGTGCCCGCCGGAATCTTTGTGCCCTCCATGGCCATTGGCGCCTCGTTTGGGCGGACCGTCGGCATCATTGTCCAGGCCATCCACGAGGCAAACCCGAGCAGCGTCTTCTTTTCCGCCTGCAAACCGGACGAGCCCTGCATCACCCCGGGCACGTATGCCTTTCTCGGCGCGGCAGCAGCTCTGAGCGGCATCATGCACCTTACCCTGACCGTTGTCGTCATCATGTTTGAGCTCACCGGAGCGCTGACGTACATCTTGCCCACCATGATTGTCGTTGGCGTGACCAAGATGGTCAGCGAGATGTTTGGCAAGGGTGGCATCGCCGACCGCATGATTTGGTTCAATGGCTTTCCGTTCATCGACAGCAAAGAGGACCACAACTACGGCGTGCCGGTTTCTCACGTTATGCGGAGCTCCGTTGTATTTCTGCCCGTGAGTGGTCTGACGCTCGCCGACGTCGAGCAGCTGCTGGCCGAGACCAAGTACCAGGGGTTCCCCATTGTGCTGGACGGCAACTCCAAGACGCTGGTGGGATACATTGGCCGGACGGAGCTGCGGTATGCCGTGGACCGAGCCAAGCGCGAGCGACCCGTTGCTCCAGATGCAAAGTGCTTCTTCTCGCCACATCCGACAACGAACCACGCGCCCATCACGCCCATCACGCCCAACTTTCGCGCAGACGTCACTGCCTCGTCGCCCCTCGACTTCAGTCGATACATCGACGCCACGCCCGTGACGGTGCACCCTCGCCTGCCGCTGGAGACGGTCATGGAGCTGTTTCAGAAGATTGGGCCGCGCGTCATCCTGATTGAGTACCACGGCAAGCTCTCCGGCCTGGTGACGGTCAAGGACTGCCTCAAGTACCAGTTCAAGGTGGAGGCGGCCGAGAACCCAAAGGACGACCACCACATCACCGAGGGGCAGGAGCACCTCTGGAGCGCGCTCCGCAGGGTGGGCTTTTGGGTGTCGAACTCGGTGTCGACGGTTTCGCGGGGGCATATTCGGCTCAGCGGGCAGTTTGACGAGGAGCGGCGGGCGGGGAGGAGGAGGGATGGGATATTGGATGGGGATGAGGATGGGGTTGATGAGGGGGTTGAGTTGGAAAGGAGGTAGAGACTGGTTTAGCATTTGAATAGAGCGGCGCCATATTAATGTCATTTGCTTTATTATTGTTCTTGTTGCTTTATATTGTTTATGTATAGAGATATAATAGGCTATACTACTGGATCTTGATTGATATGGTTGACATGCCCTCAACTGCGTAGCTCACCTAGATCAGGAACGTCCTCATCCCGATACCTCTCCCCAGTAAGCAAATCCTCATCCAACTCAAGCACACCACCAGCACCAGCACCACCCGCAGACACGGGCACAGCATAACGATCCTCCGCCGCCGCCCCCTCGTGTTCAACCTCGCCCTCGCCCTCATCCTTGCGCCCGGCAATGACGCTGCCGGCGACGAGGAGCGACGCGCCGGCCCACCACATCGGGGGCAGGGCCTCGGAGAAGATGACGAGGCCCGTGAAGGCGGTGACGAGGAAGTTTGTGGAGGTGTTCATGATGGAGACTTGGGTTGCGGATTTCCCTCTTGCGAGGGCTGTTGTGAAGAGGGACCACATCTGTTGTTTTTTTTAACTCTTTGTAAGTATGATGCTGAGATGGAAGATGGGGGACAAAGGGGGTTAAACGGGGGCTTACGATGCCGTTGAAGGTGAGGTTGAGGATGAAGAAGATCTGATTTTGGGTAATTTTGGTTAGTACTGAATACTTGGGTCAAAGTTGCGGTAGGAGGAGAGAAAAGGGGGGGGGGGGGGGGAACTTGCTGTGCGGATGATGATTTCGACGATGGAGGAGTGGGATCGGAGGGCGAGTGAGTTGGCGATGGCGGTTGAGAGCTTAGATGTGAGCTCTGTGGTGGTTCTGTATGAGTTGGGGGTCTGGGTCAGTAACTGGCGTATATGACTGTACTCTTATCTATGAACAATGGTTGGGGAGTGATATGTGAATGATGTATATATACTTGGTATATATACCACTGCTTTCCAAGTATATATACCACTCCGTTTGCCAAAGACGAGCAATGAGAATGAGGGTAAAACATACAGCTTAGCAAACACGCCGTTAAACGCCGCACAAGCACCGCTCGCCACGGCAAAGAACATCCAATGCTGCCTCCACGAGGGCCGAGGCGAAGGGCTGAGTGCGTCCATCTCGGCTTTGGTGGGTTTCGAGGCAGATGAAGAGGGAATGATGGTGGAGGAAGAGGAGGAGGAGGAGTGTTGGTGAGGCTGGGCTTGGGAGTCCGGAGAGGTCGGCTTGGTGGCCCGCCGTTTGCGCGCGTCCATTGTGTGAGTGAGAGGATTAGAGGGTGTTACTGGATTGGGAAAGTTGGCCGTTTTGGGCGGTGCCTTGAAGAGCTTGATTCGGGGTATTGATTGTTGTGAGTGAAGGAGATGGCAAGTGACAAAGCGAGTGAGAATGACTGTCTGGTTTGAAGGGCCAATTTGTTTGTTCTGTGTTTGAGACTGAGAATAGGAGAAAGTGATGCTGGATTCAATGCCTGGGTGAGGACATGCTGCAGCAATTGGCAGGTGTCCGCTATGCCTGGGTGCTTCCACCGCCACAAGTGGCGCGCCTGGCTGTGGCTCCAGCACAGGGGAACAGAACTCGTCACAGGCATCAAGTCAAACGCGTATATGGAGAACAAAGACGTGGTTCTCATTTGCATTATCGCCTTGTCTATCCCATATGTGGCCCAGATGACCCAATTGACAATATCTGATGTCGGTATAAAAAGACCAAGTGCCAGGCCTTGTCCGTGTAGCTCATAATCCCAAAACGCCGTGATTCGCCCCGTCCCGTTACCGATATCCATGCTTGTTTGCCCCTCTCTCCCCCCGTCTTCTTTCTTGCTTGATGACCCCTCAATGCCCTGTGATGAAGAAATCCCAAACTCCGAATCGATCGATGAAGAAAGCCCCCCGCCGCCGCTTCTTACTGTCCCTCGCCCGGTCTCTTCGCATTGCAGCTAACAATCTTGACCTTGTCCGCCTGGACAGAGGTGCTGCCGTTGTCCATCTTGAAGGTGACGTTTTTGATGAGGAACGTCCATACTTCGTCGCAGAATCGATATGTATCCAAGCTTCCCTGCAAATTCACATCACTCGTCAGCCCTCTGCATCTCCTACCCAGACATACAGCCAATCGAAAAGCCGAGTTACCTTGAACTGGAGCCGGCTCTTGACGTTCTTCTGCAGCGCCTCGGTGATGGCCTGGTCAAAGTTGCTCAGGATCTTCATGGCCAGCTGCGGGTGGATGCGCTCCTCGCTGATGAGGTCGTCCAGCGTGTCCGTCAGGGCGAGGCCGATGCTGCGCGAACGAGGTTAGAGACCACGCGCCCCAAAGAGTCGTCCGGCAGGTTTGGGGGCGCATTTACCTGCTCCTGCGGTAGAGCTCGTAAAAGGACTGCGCGCCGCTTGCCATGGTGAAGACGTGTATTTCGAGTAAAGCGAGGTTGTTTGCTGCGTCTTGGTGTTGCGAACGGGAAGGCTGGAGGAGTTGATGTTTGAGGGAGAGTGTTGACTGCTGACTGATGAATGGTAGAAGTGATGTTACAGGCAGCCTTGACGCTAAGCCAGCCTCAGCGCAGTGACCTGTAGCGAGTGTCAGTAACGGCTTAACGAGGCTCAACTAGCGCTTCAGTGGCCTGGAGCGTAAATTAGCCTCCGAAGGCGATGCGCCCCAGAGCAAAGCGGCGATGACTCAGCAGCAAAGGGGAGGATGCTTGTCATGTGACGTCGGCCATTGTCGCGCCTCTATGCTCCGAGAGAGTAGCTCAACCACCTAAAGCCTGGAAAGCTTCCCACTCAGCAATAGAGACGACGACGACGAGCCGCCAGCGCTGATTTGCTGCTTCGACACCCGGGATCAAACAGGAGAACAAGAAGAATCAGCATTCTAGCAGACACAATGAGTCTCAAGTACGGCGTCGGAGGGATCGGGTCGTTTCTGACCGTCGTGGGAGCTTGTATGTGGTCTTGAATCCGCCATCACCACCTTTGTCGTCATCAGCATCACCACCATCGCCGACTTGCTCGATCCCGTCTCCTTCACAGCCCATGCCGCAATTTTGGCAATAACACCTGCAACATGCGTCAACCCAGGCTAACACTGGCATCTTCACAGACATGCTCTTCACCGGCAGCGGCGAGTCCTTCAACGTCGGCGCTTTCCTCGAGTCCGTCTCGCCCTACGCCTGGGCCAGTCTCGGCATCTCCCTCTGCATCGGCCTGTCCGTCGTCGGCGCCGCCTGGGGCATCTTCATCACGGGCTCGTCCATTCTCGGCGCCGGCGTCCGCGCCCCGCGCATCCGCACCAAGAACCTCATCTCCATCATCTTCTGCGAGGTCGTCGCCATCTACGGCGTCATCATGGCCATTGTCTTCTCCTCAAAGGTCGACTCCGTGCGCGGCGCCGAGCTCTTCTCCGCCGACACCTACTTTACCGGGTATGCCCTCTTCTGGGCGGGCTTGACGGTCGGCGCGTGTAATCTCGTTTGCGGCGTGGCGGTTGGGATTAATGGGAGTGGTGCGGCGTTGGCTGATGCGGCTGATGCGTCTTTGTATGTGCACTCTTTTGCGGCCATTGGCTGACATCTTCGTTACCTTGGGGGTGCTGTCTGCTAACTAGTTGTTGATGTACAGGTTCGTCAAGATTCTCGTCATTGAAATCTTTAGCTCCGTCCTGGGTCTCTTTGGCCTCATCGTCGGCCTCCTGGTTTCTGAAAAGGCTCCCGCTTTTGGCGCCAAGTCCTCTTAAACACGCAGATATGCAGAAAAAGGGACTCTTGGAAGACATGGAATCCTCACTTCCTATCACAGCCTCCTCACCTCTCTCCCTCTGCCTCTCGGCCTCTCCGTAAGATAAGGCAAAAGGAACCCGATATATGCATTGCAACGATAATCTTGGTTGGGCGTTTGGAAGATTGGGCTGTAGACGATGTTTATTGTTATCTTAAGTTTGTTCTTGTTTTGTTTTCTCCAATCTGAAGCTGTATGACTAGCCCCGTGTACACTAGCCAGAGAACAGCTGCTGATGCTCGAAATGAAAGCATCTTATTCACGAGGAATGAATGGTATCGAAACCATAAGTGATGACAGCCCCCCAAGTTACTTTCTCTTCTTACTTATCACTCTTTTCACATGCTGGGAATCATTTCAAAAGCCATGGCATCTCAACCACATCTCCTCCCATGTAGACATGTGCTTCCCTGAATCAGCTTCCAATCGATCGAATACGCCAACCACTAGCCACTGCGTATAGAACTCATCAGCAGAGCCTCAACCTTCGATCCCTTCTCCAGCTTCCCACTGCCCCCAGGCAAGCAGAGCAGCGCATTCGCCGATCTCAAGCTGCCCACCTTGGAGCTCCGCTGTCCTCCGGTGCTGCTCGCCGTCAGCAGTCCATCCTGCCCAATGCTCACGACGACACGATGAAACTCTGGCCGGGGATCCAGCCCAAAGTCATGGGCCAGCGTAACGGGAACCCTGGGCAGCCCGACGGGGGAGACGCCGGACTGCTTGTGCAGCGACGGCAGGACGAAGAGGTGGAAGGTGACGAGCGCGGAGGCCGGGTTGCCGGGCAGCGAGAAGACGACCTTGTCGAGGCGGCGGCCGGCGTTGTCCTTGACGGGGACGGTGGCAAACGTCGTCGGCTTGCCGGGCTTCATGGCGACGCGGCCAAAGTGGATGGTGCCGCCGAGGGCGCGCTCGATGGTGGGCTTGAGCAGGTCCAGCTCGCCCATGGACACGCCGCCCGTGGTGACGAGCACGTCGGCGTCGCGGAGCCCCGCCCGCAGCGTCTCCTCGAGCGTGCCGGGCCTGTCGCTGGCGATGCCCAGGTCCACGACGGGGAACCCCCATTCGCGCGCCGCGGCCATGAGCGTGACGCGGTTCGTGTCGCGCACCTCGCCCAGCCTGAGCCCGCCGGGGCGGTCGTGGTCGACGATCTCGTCGCCCGTCGACAGGATGCCGACGACGGGGCGCCGGTACGCGCGGGCCTCTGCCACGCCGACCGCCGCCAGGAGCCCGATCTCGCCGCCGACGCCCGAGATCTGCTCGCCTTGCTTGAGGATCACGGCGCCCTGGGAGATGTCGCTGCCGACCTCGCGCACGTTGGCGCCGGCCGTGACGCCCTCGGCCTGGATCTCGACTTCCTTCTCCTCCTTGCCGTCGTCCGTCATGGTCTTGAGCGTCGTGTCTTCCACCATGATGACGGCGGTGGCGCCCGGCGGCAGGGGGGCGCCCGTGGTGATCCTGGCGATTTCGCCCTCCTTCAGGGGCGGCAGCTCGCCGGGCGCGGCATGGGATACGCCCGCGACGGGGAAGACGCCCTTGACCTTGCCGTCTGGGGGCACGACGATGGCATAGCCGTCCACGATGCTGGCTCGGAAAGCCGGCACGTTCTCCTTGGCCTGGACGTCCTCGGCCAATACCAGCCCGACAATGTTCTCGTCGACCTTGACGGTTTCGGCTTGCGGGCCTGGCGTGTGTTCAGAGATCAGGGCGAGGGCATCGTCGACGGATATCATGGGATAGGGCGATTCGCGGTATCGCCGCGGGGGACCCAGGCTGATGTCGTTGGACAGATGGCTTGCGCTGGCAGAGCTCGGGGTGGTGAATCTCTGAAGACTTGCGTGGCCGTGGCCCTGACCGGGACCGTGGCTATGGCCGTGAGAATGCCCATGATGGTGATGGTGATGGGCGGATGCTGGTGTTTGTACTGACGCTTGAGACGGGGACCTGTCAATACCGGCGTCTGCCTCCAGCTTCTTGATGCCACCGGCATGCAGAGCTCTCGAGTTTGAGCCTGCTGCCTGGAGGCAGGCATGGGGCAGCGTCTTGATAATGGCCTGGAGGTTCTCCCTGGCCCCCTTGGGTGAGCCGGGCAGGGTGACGATGACCGTCTTGTTCCTGACGCCGGCAGTGGGACGAGACATCATGGCGACTTGATACACATTGGTTAGTTAGCTTGGTGAGATGTCGTGCGAGTTGGGTGAGTGACTTACACGGCGTTATCGCGAGAGAGGCAGACAGCATGGCGTGGATCAGCCCGGGAGCCGTCTTGTGTATCATCGGAGCAACGGCCTTATCAATTGCTTCAGTCAGCATGAACAGCAACATAATAGTAGGATACCAATCAACTCACCTCTGGCGTGACATCAGCGACTGAGAAGCCGGTGCCGCCGGTGGTGACGACGAGATTGACGGCATCCGGCCCGTCGGTCCAGGGCATGAGGCTCCTCTGGATGTCCAGGACGCTGTCCGAGACGATGCGCTCGTCGACAACTTCCCACCGGCCGCCGCCGTCCTGCGTCAGCACCTCCCGGAGGACCGTGGCGGAGGCATCGGCGGAGGGATCGCGCGCGGCTGTGGTTGAGACGATGAGGATTGCGGCTTTGAACGGGCCGTCCATGGTGGTGGTTGTTCCGTAACTTGATCAATTGAGGCTATGGACTCGATTGAGGTTCGAGATGTTGCATCAGTATATGATCTCAGGTTATGCCACCCTGGAGGATGTAAGTGAAGAGATGACTGAGTGTGTGTTGGGCACTTGTTGGAGCAGCCCAAGATGAAGCATGTGCTAATTGGAAGATACTTGGGAGACGGCAGATGGCAGCTGGCCCGTATTAGTGCCAACCTTATAGCGAATGCTTCACCAGCTACGAATTCAGCCTTGCCCTGATCGAGGAAGAAGCCATCAGAGCAAAGATACCTAGATATACCTCCCAGCTACAGCATAGGTCGATGTACGTCAAGAGTGCAGCAAACGGCATGTAGCATCGTGGATCCATGCGGAGGATTTCACGGGTGCACATCAAATGCAGACCAGCCAGCCGCTGCCCCCCCTGAAGCAAGCTCCATCTGTCCCCTAAGAGCCCGCCGCCGCAGCACCGGGTTTAGCGTCCACGGGTGCGATAAGCCCCCCCAGGCGCTGATCCGCTGCCCACTTACAGCGATACCACGCTGTAATACTCCCGAGACCCGAGTTGACGCGCCATGGGCTTTTTTTCGGCTTTTGACGCCGTTGAATCCATCTCATCTCATCTCATCTCATCTCCATCTGTCTTCCGAACTACCAGCTTGCACCACATACTGAACCCTTGCACGAATCTCCGTCTCTCGTATCTCGTCCAGCCCTTTTGCGTCAATCTTCCTACTTCTGCGAGGGTCCCCGGCATTTCACGCTCTATCGAGTCACTCTTGCTTGACTTCTTCTTGCCTCCCCACCGAGTCTGACGGCATCTCGCAAAATTCGCTGCCAATGGTGCGCATCAAGGAGCGATATCTGCTGGTCAACATCATCTACCCTCCCGATGCCGCGACCTCCAAGGCCCGTGTGCCCGGCCTGGTCGCCCAGCATCAGCCGACCGTGGCCAAGTTGACGCCGCAGGCTCTGGTGAGGGCCATCAAGGCCGAGGTGGCGGAGCTGTACGGCGATTTTGGCGCGGGAGCTCTCGAGGGCAATCTCTCAGGTGAGTTGTGACGAGCTTGGCAACATTGGCGGTTCAATGCAGCAGTAAATGCGAGAAAGAAGAGAATCATTGGGCTCCTGACATGTATCAAATAGTCAAATATCTCTCTCTGGCCACTTCCACCTTCATCCTCAGATGCAACAGGGCTCACTATCAGCTGCTCTGGTCCGCATTGACCTTCATGGACCGCGTCCCCGTCAAGGACGGCCGGCCCTGCATCTTCCGCGTTGTCCGTGTCAGCGGCACCATCCGCAAGATTGAGGAGGTTGCCGTCGAGCGAGCCCGGAAGCTCATCCTGGCCGCCCAGGCAGAGGCCAGCTCTCATCCGCAGTCTGCGCTGTCCGTGGACATTCTGGGCAAGGACGACGCCATGCTGGATGTCATGGACAATGCCATGAGCGATGAGGACATGGAAGACGGCAGATGACGCAGCGATGTTTACCGGTTTCATGGATTTTTATTACTTGTTCTTTCTAATTACCCGGACACCGCTGTCCTCCGGTACCGTCATATCGCCAAAGTCAGGATCAAATTCTGCCTCTGGTGCGGCAGGGGGCGCTGGTTGTGCCTCGTCCACATCCATCCCGTTCGCCTCCGCCATCCTCCTCCGCTCCTCTTCCTCGGCTTCTTGCTCCATACGGTCGTACTCTTCCTTGTGGTCGATCCACCGCTCCTGGACGTCTTGCACATCGAGCATCGACGCTTCGTTCCTCATTGCCACGGCCCATACCGTGTCGTTGGCCCCTTCAGCGCCTCCGAAGACATAGCCTCCTGCCCGATCAATCACGCGGAGCAGGTGCATCATGCTCTTTTTATTCTCCACCGCCAGCACCTCATACCTCACCAGGCCGTAGCTCTCAATCATCTTTGCTATCGCCTCGTGCAGTCGGCCGAACTTTTCATTGCGCATCCCGGGGGACTCGGCCTCGAGGTACGGCGTTAGGTATGTAAGGTCGTCGACATCGGTGTAGTATTCCAAGTTGAATGGCAGCTCGTCGTACGATGCTACCTTGTCAATCTTGGTGAGCACGTTGACGTGCGGCATGTCCATCTGGATCATGGCTCGGAGCGAGAGGAGGACGTTGGATACATAGAGGGATGGCTGGGTGAGGCAATAGCTATCCGTGAGATGTACGCAGACAAACTAGCACAGGACAGTCAGCAAGCCGTGCTCGTGTGGCTTCCGACAGGGCAGACTGACTCTGAAATTGAGAGTCTTTTGGAGCTTGTAGAATATGTTTCGTAATGAGTTGTGGTGCGTGTAGAGCTCGACCTGGCCGGGACAGTCGAACAGAAAGTAGTCCTCCCCAAGCTCTTTCAGGCCTTCCTCTAGCCATTCGAAGTTGTTCTCGAGCTCCTCGAGAGCATAGAGGATGCCACCGTTGGGCCCCAAGCGGTCTTCGCGCATAATGTCCTCCAGCTTGACGAGGTCGCGGATGTCGAGAGCGCAGGGGTAGTTTGTGTGGTCGTTGGCGGGATCGAGATTCACGACGGAGCACGCGCGCCCAATGGCGCCCATAAACTGGTGCACTGGAGAGATGAGAAGAGCGTCATGTCAATACCGGGGCTCATTTCCGTGGCTGATTTCCTTCGTCGAGAGTAGGCAGAGGGACTCAACGTACTGCCATCGCAGTAGGTACTCTTGCCCGAGCCGGGGCTACCGAGTACTAGCTGCGCAAAAGGCATCTGAGTTCAAAGACTCTTGTTCTGCTGGGTCTATTTCACATGATCAGCTCTTCCGGAGGCCGATCCGAGGTCTTGAGTCGGGAGTCGAGGAGGAGAGAACAGAGAGTGGGCTGTCCGCAGAGAAAATGACGATACCTACGGTAATTGATTTGGAAGCTCTCACAGACGGTCCGACGAGTAACCCCACCAAATTTGGATATTCGATGATACGTAGACTCTATAAGATAAGATATCAGAGGTGTAGAAGAGTAAAAAGCTGCCGTTTTCACCCGGAAATGAGCTGCTTCTTCATGAATTTGTTCACCTATTCTATCGCATTCTTATCGAAGCTTCTCTGGAGGTTGTGGTTATGTCATCTCAAATTCGGCGCTGCAAAAAAGAACAGGTGGGGTGGTGGGGGTTGCTTATGCCGGCAGAAGCCCGGCTACAGAGCTAAGCTCCATGGTCAAAAACCACATGAAAATTGATCACGAGCTGCCCTCTTTTCTTTTCTCTTCTCTCTTTCTCATCTTTATTAAAGCTCTCAATTTTCCCCCTTCGGCGCCGCTTCGCCGGCCCCCACGGCTGCCATTTGTCGCTCTGCATAATGCTGGGCAACAATAATGTGCAGCACCATCTCCAACCATGGCATCTGACGTGTCAAATGCTGCGCGGTTGGCTGGGGGCCTCTCCCACAGCGTCTCCCACGCCATGGACTCGACGTCCAGCTCGCTCCCCGTGAGCTACGCGACGGTGGAAGCTGCCCATGCCTCGCCCGGCTGGCTGGGCCTCATTGGGTGGCTTCTCCTGGGCACCATCAACTTCACCACCACCATCCTGTACTGGATCATCCGCACGGTGACCATTACCCTGCCAAGCTTCCTGTACACGCTCTTCTCCGCGAGCTGGACAGTGACTATGAATGCCACCACGCTGTATGCTGCCAGTCCCTTGGTTTTGCCGGGCCACTCAAGACTCACAGCCTTCCTAGCATGTTCATCGTCGTGGCTATCGTGTCGGCGGTCAGCTGGGTTGTCAGGTATCGCATCTTGAACATGTACTCGAGACTGCCTCCTGAGCCCCAGCGCAAAGAGCCCGAGATCGACTTGTTCCCCGACACCCACGAGGGTGGCATCAAGTCCGGCCTCTCCAACTACCTGGACGAGTTCCTGAGCGCGATCAAGATCTTCGGCTACCTCGAACGATCCGTGTTTCACGAACTGACCCGGAGTATGCAGACTAGGAAGCTTATTGCTGGGGAGACCATCAACTTGGAAGAAGAAAAGGGCTTCTGCATTGTCGTCGACGGTCTCGTGGAGATCTTTGTCAAGTCGGGGCGGAATCCTCGAGCGCCTGTCAGAAGCGGGTCGCGAACTGACCTCTTCGATTCTTCCTCAGACGAAGACAATCTGCCTGGTCAGCAAAAGTATCAGCTGCTGACAGAAGTCCGCAATGGAGCGCCAATGTCGTCGCTCTTCTCCATCATGTCTTTGTTCACGGAGGATGTGAAGCTCAAGACGCACGACGAAGACTCTCCTCTTGCGGCGGGCGGCAGTCGGCATGCGCGAAGCGACTCTGTGAAAGAGTCTGCCGCAAAGATGTCTCATGGTCCGACGTCGATGCCGAGCACGCCGCATCTGGATGCCAACGTGGAGCGCCCGAGCGTCCGGTATGGCGATGTCCTCCTGTCAGACGGAGCGACTACTCCCCAGATACCGCCTATATCGCTGGACCCTGCTATGAGCTTCCAGGCTGGCAAACAGAGAGCAGGGCTCCATAGCAGGTCAATGTCAGCCTCGGCACACCCTGACATTATCGCAAGGGCAACAGTTGATACGACTATTGCAATCATCCCTGCAAGTGCCTTTCGAAGGTTGATCAAGATCTACCCCAAGGCCACGGCACACATTGTCCATGTGATTCTTTCTCGGTTCCAGAGAGTTACGCTCGCACAGGCGTTCAACTATCTCGGCTTAACGGCTGAAGTGCTCCAGACCGAGAAGGACATGGTCAAGTTTACCATGTGCCAGCTCCCCAACATCCTTCGCGGAGACGCCCTCACCCGGCTGAAAGAAAAGTTCAATCGCGAACGGGAGCGCATTGGCGAAGATCAAGAGACCAAAGGGATTGCTCTACACAACTCGGCGGCTAACAGACGTCGTCGGTCGAGCGCGGCTCTCCGCAAAGACCTGGTCATGCAAGCGATTGCCAAGAATCGATCTGCGTCGTCCACAATCAACAATGCCGCTTCTGCGCGCGATCTTCGCTTGGCTCGCGGCCTCAACCCTGGGGATCTCCTGGCAGGCGCACAGCCTAACAGGCCACACAACAAGAGCCCCTACCCGGGGAGCCTCGTTCGGTCTCCAGCATACATGGGCAATGAGGACAGTGGACCTTTCAGTCCCCTGACGCAAAAGACGTTCAACCCGTTTGACTCTGGAAGGCACGCTCGCATCTCAGCGGACCGTGACTCGGTGGATGAGGATAACCTATTCAGGGTGTCCATCCTCGAATGTGTCTTCAAAGCCCTTGGCCTAGATGCGGGCGGAACATCGTCGAGAGATGTTGACTCGGTCGAGGGATCCCCGAGGCTGACGGGATCTCCCAGGTTGATCTCTACAGACCGACGTTCAAAGACACTGTACACGAGCAATGCATTTGGGTTCATTGGCCCGTACGATGGCTCCATTGATGGAGAGACTGAATCATTGGCCTCCAATGGTCTTGCCGCTCATACTCCACCAAACGCCCATGCTTTGGCTCACGACATGATGGATGAGGTTGAGATCGTCTTCTTCCCCAAAGGGTCGGTGCTCGTGGAGCAAGGGGAGCGCAGCCCCGGCCTCTACTATGTTGTCGACGGCTTCCTCGACATTGGTACCACGGTTACGGATGGCGTTCAAAACATCTTTCAAAAGTCCGGCCCCGCGTCTTTTAGCGCAGAGTCGCTCCATGCAGAGCATCGGTTTGAGAGCCCTGGCTCTAAGGCCTCGAAGCTCGGCACACCGCAGTCTTCTCATAAAGACCAAAACCGTCGCCGAAGCGTGGCTCTCATCAAACCAGGAGGCTTGGCCGGGTATATTGGGAGCGTCTCGTCCTACAGATCCTTCATCGACGTGGTGGCCAAGACGGACGTGTATGTGGGATTCCTTCCGAGGGCTTCGCTGGAAAGAATTGTCGACCGCTATCCCATCATCCTCTTGACCATGGCAAAGAGGCTTACGCACATTTTGCCTCGGCTGATCCTTCACATTGACTTTGCTCTTGAGTGGGTTCAGGTCAATGCTGGTCAAGTCATTTTCCATGACAATGATGAGAGCGACGCCATCTACATTGTCCTCAACGGGCGTCTTCGCCTTGTGGAGGACAGGCAGGATGGCGGAGTGTCGGCGCGAGCCGAGTTTGGACAAGGCGAGAGCATCGGTGAGCTCGAGGTGCTGACGGAGACCGCGCGCTCTGGGACTCTGCACGCGATCCGAGACACGGAGCTCGTCAAGTTTCCTCGTACGCTGTTCAACAGCCTTGCTCAGGAGCATCCCAACATCACGATCAAGATCTCCAAGATCATTGCCTCGAGGATGAGAGCCGCCGTGGACGACTCTACCAAGTACGTTGCAAAGGAAGCAGGCTCGGGAGCTGTGACGAACCAGCGCAAGTCAACCCTGAATATCCGGACGGTGGCCATCCTCCCGGTCACCGCCGGGGTTCCCGTCGTCGAGTTCGGGCACCGTCTTATGAATGCGCTCGCCCAGGTCGGGCCCCAGAACGGCGCGACCTCGCTCAACCAGTCTGGGATCTTGAACCACCTGGGGAAGCATGCGTTCAACAAGATGGGCAAGCTCAAGTTGTCGCAGTATCTTGCCGACTTGGAAGAAAAGTACGGATTGGTGGTCTACGTAGCAGGTAAGCTCTTTTGTCTTGTTTCTTCTCGCTTTTTGCTTTTGATCTTCATGATCCTCATGCTCTTATGATGACAAACTTTCACACCGGAGACACGTCTCTGACGGCTATGTTAACTCTAATTTTTTCCTGATTGCATATCTTCTTCAAATCGCTTTGTTACATTCCCTCTTGTTTGGACTCACAGGCTAACATGAGTGGTGAAAAGACACCAATGTCAACTCGCCGTGGACGCAGACCTGCATCACGCAAGCCGACAGTATTCTGTTGGTAGGATTGGCTGAGGGCTCTCCGGCCATTGGAGAGTACGAACGGTTCATGCTTGGGATGAAGTCCACAGCACGCAAGACTCTGGTTCTGCTCCACACGGAGCGATTCTCACGGCCCGGCCTCACTCGGTCGTGGCTGCGGAATCGGATGTGGATCAACGGCGGCCATTATCACATCCAGATGCCGTACAGAACAGACGCCATGCCCGTGCATCCACCGTCGAAGAAGCTGGGACAAGCTCTCAAGGAACGCGTGCAGGTGCTACAGGCCGAGATTCAAAAGTACACCTCGAGGAACGTGCACCACACTCAGTACTACTCGCCCGACACGCCGTTCAAGGGGGATTTCCATCGCCTCGCTCGCCGTCTGTGCGGAAAGTCTATTGGGCTTGTCCTCGGCGGCGGTGGAGCGCGAGGCATCAGCCAGATCGGCATCATCCGAGCGATGGAAGAGGCCGGCATTCCGGTTGACATTGTCGGCGGCACCTCGATTGGAGCCTTTGTCGGTGCGCTTTACGCCCGGCATGCAGACGTCGTGCCCATGTTTGGCTTCGCCAAGAAGTTTGCAGGCCGCATGGCCAGTCTCTGGCGCTTCGCCCTGGATCTGACTTATCCCTCTGCGTCCTACACGACAGGCCACGAGTTCAATCGAGGCATCTTCAAGACCTTTGGGAACACGCAGATTGAGGACTTTTGGCTCGAGTACTACTGCAACACGACCAACATCAGCAAGAGCCGGGCCGAGTTCCACACGAGCGGCTACGCGTGGCGTTACATTCGCGCCTCGATGTCGCTTGCCGGCTTGTTGCCTCCGCTGTGTGACGAAGGCAGCATGCTGCTTGACGGAGGCTACGTGGACAATTTGACGGTATCGCACATGAAAGACTTGGGCGTAGACGTGATTTTCGCCATAGACGTTGGAGCGCTTGATGACGATACGCCACAGACGTACGGAGACTCGTTGTCTGGCTTCTGGGCGTTCTTCAACCGGTGGAATCCGTTCTCGACACACCCCAACCCGCCGACGCTGGCGGAAATTCAGGGCAGGCTGGCGTATGTGTCGAGCGTGGATGCGCTGGAGCGAGCAAAGACGATGCCGGGATGCATCTACATGCGGCCGCCGGTCGATGGATACGGGACGCTCGACTTTGGCAAGTTTGACGAGATTTACAAGATGGGATACGAGTTTGGGCGCGAGTTTTTCCAGAAGCTCAAGGAGGAGAACAAGCTGCCTCTGACGGAGGAGACGGAGGCGAAGAAGGCATTGCGGAGGACGACGGCACCTAGACGAGCCAGCATATAGACTCACACGAATAGAGAGCGTTGATTGTCTTTTGCGTTTGAATCTCAGATTGAGTTGTGCATTTCCGATGGATGGGCAATAGATGAGTTGCCCGCGTTCTTCTCTTCGACTCAGAGCAAAGTGACACAGACGTGCCATGACGAAAGTGACGATCCTGGACTAACCTCGATTGTCTGGCAAATTCTGGGTTAGCTCCAGGTTTTGCTGCGTGCGCCGATCGCGAGAAAATGCAGGGATTCGCAATCGAGCCGCTTGTTTCTTCTTTTTCTTTTTTTGCCGGTTGGTTGCAGCCAGTGGGAACAACTGAGCTCGTGACACTTGTGACATCATTTCGGGGGTCCAGGGCAAACAATCTCGATTTGAGGCGAAAGAAGGAATCTGGGTTAGGTCTATTGAGTGGGCATGACGCGGCGAAAGAGCCAGTTTTTGGTTATAAAGATGAGAATACATCTATCACATTGTTGTTGTTGTGATTTGATAATTCATAAGAGATTGTCACGACTACTATTTTGTCTTGAGTGGTTATTGAAAACGCATTTCACCTACACACAACAACTTGCATACCTTATACAAAAAGCCATGCCTTCTTCAAAGAGAGAGTATCCGAGCAGCATGTATCCCGAGGTGGGATCGAGTTACACGTCTGCTGCTGGCTACAGCGACAACGGCGCCGACGGATATTATCCTGCGAGAAGGAGTTACGACAGTCACAACGATCATTATCGTGATTATCGATCTCGCGATCCAGATGGTGCACGAGACAGACATCATCGCCACGACGACAGAGCCGCGAACAGGGACTCGCATCGAAACCCTCAAGACAAAAACACCACCACCAACAACAGCAACAATCGAACACCAAGAGACCACAGAGAAAGTGGAGGAGAGAGGAGAAGCAGCACCGGGAGCAGCAGCAACGCCCGGATATGGGAGCGCGTCCTCCCGCCCGACTTCCGCCCCTCGCAGGCCGACCCGGAGGAGCGCCACCGGCGACGGTCCAAGGAGAAGGAGTGCGAGGGCTTTGACTGGACGCCGGGGATTGTGCTGGGCTTGTTGGGGGCGGCGGCGCTGTTTAATCATGAGAGGTCGCTTGTGAGGAGGCGGAAGAAGGAGTATATCGAGCGGTGATGTGACGATTATGATGATGATGATGATGATTGAATGCTGTGTTGGGATGAGCGCTTCTTCTGGGCACGAATGTTGATATTACGAGATATGATATTGTACGACTTATGCTTTTACAAAACGGATAAAATCTATATCTTTTGTTCTCTGTCTAACCACACTGCCATGATGATGATCCTGACAAGTATATATGACCCCCCTCACTCCTTCAACTGCTTCTCAACAGTCTCAACCAACAGCTCAAACAACCCCCGAACATGCTCCTCCCTCACCGCCGCCGTCCCCGTACACACCCGTATCGCAAAATGCCCATTCACAACCGTGCTCGTCAGGTAAAACCTCCCCGACGCATTCACCGCCTCATACAACCTCTCCGTCCTGCGATTCACCTCCTCCTCCCCATCCCCCTTAACCCGAAACGTCACCAGCCCAAACCTCGCCTTCGTAAAGACACTAAACAGATCCCCCCTCGAAACGAGCTTCTCCTCCAACGACTCCCCCAGCGACACCCCGTTCCGGATATGCGCCTGCAGGCCCCGGATGCCATAGCTCCGCAGCACGAACCACAGCTTCAGCGAGCGGAAGCGCCGGCCCAGCGGGATCTGCCAGTCGCGGTAGTCCGTCACCAGCTCGTTGTCGCTGTACTGGTTGCGCAGGTACGGCGGCTTGATGCTCAGCGCCGCAATCAGGTGGCCCCTGTGCCGCACCCACACGGCCGAGCAGTCAAACGTCGTCAGCATCCACTTGTGCGGGTTGAAGTTGAACGAGTGGAACGCCGCCATGGGCTCCGCCAGCGGCTTGTTGTCGTCCAGCAGCAGCGCCGCGCCCGCGTACGCCGCGTCCACGTGCACCCAGATCTCGCCCGGCTTGCCCGCTCGAGGGGCTAACGCCGAGGCGATGCTGGCGAAGTCGTCCACGGCGCAGACGTCGGTCGTGCCCAGCGTCGCCGTCAGGTAGAAAGGCTCCAGGCCCTTGGCCCTGAGCTCGTCGAGCGTCTTGGTCAGCGCCTCGCCCGTCATCGAGAAGCCGTTGTCCTGCGAGACGGGCACCGTCGCGAACCGCACGCCCAGCACCTGCGCGGCCTTCTTGGTGCTCGAGTGCGCGCCCGCGCTGCCCAGCGCCACCAGCTTGCTGCGGAGCCGCCACGTCTCCTCCTCCTTCTCCTCGCCCTCGGGCAGGTGAGCCGTTGCCTCGCTGATGTACTTGTCCCTCGCCGCGACCATGACCGTCAGGATGGCCTCGCTGGCGCTGCCGTGGATCACGCCGCCGCCGTGCGTCGGTCCGCCGCTCAGGAAGCACTCTGGCAGCCCCAGTGCCTGCGCCAGCCAGTCCATCACAATCGTCTCCAGCTCCGTGACCGCGGGCGAGCAGATCCAGTTGAAGTGAGCGCCGTTGAAAGCGTTGGAGTACATCTCCGCAATGGCCGCCGGGTAGCTGCTCGAGCAGGGGAAGAAGGCCATGAACCCGGGAGACGCCCAGTGGGTGATACCGGGCAGGATCTTGGCCTGGATGTCGGACTGGATGGCCTCCCATGGCTCGCCGTCGAGGGGTGCCGACGCCGGGAGCAGCGGCCTCAGGTAGCCGGGCTCAACGGCAGAGACGACCCGGTGCTCAGGGACACTGTCATGGTAGTTTGCGACTGTTGGTTATTGATGATGGTTTTCGTTAGCCAGCTGTTTCCTTGAACGGCGTGAGGTGAGAGAAGAGATACTCACTCTCGTCAATGGCCGCCTTGGCCGCCACCCTAAACTGCTCCGTATTCATTGGGCTCGCCATTGTCTGTCTCTGTCTTTATCCGGCTTTCTTCTCACAAGAGTCCAAGACAACTCCGTCACAAATCCTATTCTCATATGACCGGAAACACTGAAAGGTTAAAGAGGTTCCCGTCCACCTTTAAACCATCGACAACTGGATCCCACGAACCAAATCCAAATCTCCCCCCCCCACCACCGTCAGAAACCAGCAAAAGGCGGCACACAATAAGCAAGTCCATGTGGAGAAGCCACTCGGGATTCCTCGCCTTCTCATTAGCGCTGGCTGCTCTTCTTCTGCCACTCTTTGGTCCCGGCAGCGCTTCCAGGACCGGAAACCTGGCCATCCTTGATCGGGGCAATAAAGCTCGGGCTCTGCAGCGGAACGAGTGGAACTGCCCCCGTTTATTCCCACAGCTGCACAGAAGTCGTTCTTTGAATCTGGCGCAGATTTCCGATTCCGATTGACCTTACAATAATAATCAGATGTTGTGTTGACGGAGACATCGAAACCGTGAGAGTCGTCAACTGCTGCAGGAAGATGCTTGTCAATTCGCACTCGTCCACAGTAAAACAAGTGTCAAATTGTCGTACTGACCACGCCCTTCCATGACATGCCGCCATTTGGCGACACCAAAGGATAATTCATCGGACTTAAAGCGACCCCAGCATGTCAGATGCCATTCCGGATCGCCCATCACACATGCCAAACATCCCGCTGATGCCGCCGCATCCTTGGCCGCAAGACGGCGGAGTGATAAGGAGCGGCATTCGAGATGTTGACTTGAAGAGAAATGGAGCATTCTAGTCACACAGCATTAACGCATAGTAGCCGTCAAAAAAATGAGTGTGTCTCTCATTAACAGACTTATGATATATGGGCAGACCTAGGCACTTGTAATTTGTGAGTTCACTGCATCTCGTGAGACGTGACGTGTCTCGAGAATAGTCACTGCAGAGGCAGGTAATCTCAATCTCAAAGAAAAACTCATCAACACTCAAAGCTTGCCATACTCGTGCATATATCAACACTCGCTAGATTCGTCAATCAATCAACTTTAATCGCACTGGTTGTGATCGCTTGTCAGCACGTCTTCACCCCCAATCACTTCGAGGAAAGCGAGAACATACCTGTATATCCTTCGCACAAAGGCATATGCGCTCAAGAATCCAATGGTGCCCGTCAACAGACCATACACACAGCACGCCATAAAACTATACGCAAAGAAGAGCATGCTGCTCACCAAGCCGCTAATGTGCAGCTTGAAGAAATAGTACCACAGGGAGTAGAGAAACACCCAAAACGCGCTTCCGCCCCCGACAAAGAATGACTGCCACCACCAGTGGTAGTTTTCTGCGCAGAGCTGGGCATAGATGGTCACAACGGTGACTTCGGCAATGGTCACCATGAGAATGGCGAGCACCACTGCCAAGAAGCCAAAGACGTAGTAGTAGCTGCTCTTGTCCTGCCAGATTGACTGGAAAACGAACAGCAGCTCGATGAAGATGACGGCAAACGGGATCAAGCCCGCTAGAAGCACTGCCTGGATCGACTTGCTGTACCAGGCCTGTCGGGGCACCTGTCGAGGAATTGTCGTCGTCTTGGTGGGATGCTCCCAAGCACCGGCCTTGTGGAAGCCGTAGTGAGACCCTGCATACACAAGCGGCACCTGCACGCAGAGCCAGAGAACGAGAATGGCCAACAGCGTCCCAAATGGTATCGCCGTGCTCGAGGCCTGGGCCCATACGAAGAGGTTGAGGATAAAGACAAGCCCAAACGTGAGACCGGGGAACAGCAAGGCTGTAACCAGTGCGTTTGCGCGATGGTCCGCTCCGTCAAAGCTCTTGAAGACGCGGGCGGAAAAGTAGCCGGAGAAGAGTCCCGCAAAGATGAACAGGCCTACTCCAACGCTGATGAAGCCGCCTCGGAAGCTCGGATTCAAGATCCCCAATGCTCCAAGCGATACCAGCCCAATGGCCATGAAGAACAGCTGCATGCCAGACCCAACGAGGGGCGCCAGGAGGGTTCCCAGCTTCGGCTTTCGAAACACGTCTCCGTGGAGCAGCTTCCAGCCTGTGGCCTCTTCCAGTGCCTCGCCTTCATCGGACAAGTCCTCTTCATCATTCTTGTCGTCTGGCCCTTGACTCAGCAGGCCCGTGGTCTGCTCCCCCTTGGGTTTCGCCGCCCTCTTACCCCTGGCTTTCCCCTCTTCCGCCGAGATGCCCTTGTTGATGTCGCTATGGATAGTCCTGGCGAGGATTATCATGACAATGCCCGTCAGGAGCCCACAGATGATGAGCGAGTTGATAATGGCCATCCAGTGAATGCGCGTGCCTTCCTCTTGGTTCACAAAGTAGAGGTCCCAGCGATGGCCCCATTCGACGCTTTCGTCTTCGCGGAAGTAGACAGAGTATGTGTACGGAATTGTCAGAGAGCCGGGACTGCCATCGTCGTCTTCCACCTCATCAGGGTGGTATGACAGTCCCTCGTATTTCCGCGACGCATCGGCCGTCCTGTTGGGGGCAATGTACAGCTCAAAGGGCTGGTCGACATTCTGAATATCCAGAGGGCATCCCGCACTGTCCTTTTTGTTTCCGTTTCCAACGCTCTTGGGATAGACTTCGAAGCCCACAATCACCTTTTCGCCACGATCGCCGGCCCGTCCTGGTGCTCTGCGGTACCGGATGACAATGGTATGGTGGTTGTTGAGATAGTAGTGAAGCTTTCCGGTCTTTGGCGAGGCCTCTGTATACCCCAGCTTGAAGCCTGCAGCATAATACTTGCGCGACTTGTCGGCAGTGACAAAGCTGGTTGCGCCTGGCAGGTTGTCCACGATCCACTCAGCAACATACCCGTCCCGGATCAGCTCCTTTGTCCAGCGCATATCGCCACGAGATATCTCTTTATTGCAGAGGAGTGTGCACGGAGTGTCTTTCGCCATGGCCAGCTCCATGTCGGATGTGACGATGCGGTCACCACGCAGCACCTCCCCCAGATTCAAGGGTACGCTCTGGCCGCTCAGCAAGCCGCCCCCGGCCTTGTGGTTTCCTGTTGGGGAGCAGGTGAAGGGCAAGTCGTTGTAGGCATACTGGAGCTGCGTGTTGTCTGAATAGACCTTGTTGACCATCAGAGGTACCAGCTCGCCATCCTTGTACGTCTTGACGGACCAGCCTGAGAGAGGATACGTTAGCGGCCTGTTGAGCAGCTGCCTGTCAACCCAGCGGCAGGCACAGGAACAGTGAGTCAAGTGGTGGCTATACCGGGGATATAGAATGCCGTTGACGCTGAAGCTAGCATAAGGAGAAGCAGGCCGTGGAGGCCTGTCTTTGGTGTGCCCATCATGCTTATGCGCCGTGCCTAGCTCTGTTGATTCCTCGCTCTCGCGGCATCACCAGCAGGGCATAAAACCCGCGCTCAGCGCCAGGTCTCTCTTTCAATCAGTTGTCACCTCGAACGCCTGATTCGCCACGCCAGGTGCGCAATGGACGAAAGTCGGAGAGGCGAGAAGGCTTGGAGAAGTCGGAGCGTTATCGTATTCTTCGCTCTGCGGTATGCGACGGGATTCGAGGTCTAAGAGGATGCGGGACTAGAAATGCAGACGACGGGTTTCAATAGCGAGGCGCAACCGACTTGTTACAATCGGCGCTGATCCGATGATATTCTACACTTAATTCTCGTCGTATCGCAGTCGTGAACAAAGCAATTGGCTAAGGTAAATATTGGAGATTGCAAGTGGCTGAAGTCTGGAGACGCCTTCAATTCATGACCAGGGGCTTGAATCAATCTACAGCGCTGCCGACAAGCTAAAGGGAGGAACGGATCCAGGGCAGCTCCTGCATCCCGATTAACATGGATGATTAACCGTTCTTTTGCCGATCGTGATCGCCCTTGATCCGGCCCATAGCAATCGAGCCAGAGCCCCACGTGCTTCAGAATGATAAGGGACATTTGATGAGTTGAGATATTGAAGCCCTGAAATACGAGAGCAGACTGTCTATTTCGGACGAAAAATATGATAGAAAAACTAAGGTGGAATTTGGATAGTGAGTGATTAGGTACATAAGTTAACTCTCGTCAGATTTAGTTGTCGCTGTCCTCCATCTTTTCGCCTGCTGCTTATATCACAGAGGACATCTGCGGTTCAGGCTTACAACAACCACTGCTAAACCTCATTGATGGCGCAGAGAAATAGATACTATACTCGTGATTGCTTGAACGGCATTTATGAGTCTTCGGTATCTCGGTCCGGCATTCCAAGCCAGGCGTGCCTCGTCCTCATTAGGCAATACACCTCTATGACATACGTTGGCCAATGTCAGCCCGCCTTTCCCAAAGTAGCATTACATCGAATCTCATATCGATGAAATGCAGGATTCGCTCACGATATCGGCGGACAAGGACAGACTCCCTTCCAGCCTGTGGGAACAAGATGGCAGAGGCAGAGTGCGGAGTGGCGGAGTCGACTCTAGAGACATACATATAAATATCCATCATGTTGGCCGTAGTGTGTGACTGGGATTCCCGAATCTCGCGTTGCCGTCCTCAAATCAAACTTGAAGATCAAACTTCATAAGAGTAAAAGTAGATAGCAGCAGTATCGTCAACCGCATCACCACTCACTGCCACGATGCACCTCATCCTCACAGGAGCAACAGGCCTCGTCGGCTCCGGCGTCCTCGACGCCATGATCGAAGACGCCGGCATCACCAAGATATCCATCCTCAGCCGCCGTCCAGTCCCAATGGCCGACGACGCGAAAGATCCTCGCATCAACGTCATCATCCAGAGCAACTTTGAGCAATACAGTTCCTCCGTGCTGGAGCAACTCAAAGATGCTAATGGCTGCGTCTGGCCTCTGGGCACCAGCCAATCCAAGGTCTCAAAGGACGAATACGTCAAAGTCACCAAAGACTACGCCCTCGTCGCCGCACGCGCATTCTCCTCTCTTTCAACGTCGCAGGACCAGCCCTTTCGCTTCGTCTACGTGTCTGGCGAGGGAGCAACACAGGAACCGGGCCATTTCACTGCGACGTTTGCCAGGATAAAGGGCGAAGCGGAAGTTGCACTCGCAGAGACGAGCAATGAGCTTCGCACCATGCGAGTTTACTCGGTCCGGCTCGGCGGCGTGGATGCTTCCCAACATGATGCGATCAAAACGTATATCCCCGACCCGGGCCTACTATATAGAGTCATGGGGAGTGCTCTTTATCCTGTGATGAGGACGCTCATGCCCATGAGTTTGGCGCCTACAAACATTGCTGGCGATTGCCTTGTGAAGATGGCAATGGGGAAACTGGACGATAGGCTGGAGGGGCCAGGTGCTATTAAGAATGGGTTGTCATGGACTCTAAACAATAAGGCCATGAGGAGGGTAGCGGGGAGGTGATTCGCAAGGTATTAGATAGATGTCCGAGTTGTTTCGGATGTGTTCGTGGGACAAGATGCGGGTTATGCACTGTCGTTTAGACCGCATGACGCTGCATCGCTGCAGTTCACAAATGATCTAGAATTCACATGAATCAAGCTTCACAAAGAAAGGAACGGAGTGCTGATTCGGTATACGCTGATGACTTGTCGTGAAACGTGATCATCGTTATCATTCGTCTAGGTACCAGATGGAGGTTCATAAGGTCAGGCTGAGGCCACTGAGCAGATCAAAAGTGGCTACGCCTGGTAAACGCGTAATCGCTTAAGACCGTTGCATTGAGCTGTGATCCAAGTCGAATCGATGAATCATCGCAGAGCTGGGAACAGCTGAACGGCGCGCCAAGTGGCGTTGCGGTTTGAGCATGTGGGCGGGCGATCACTGGGAATAAGCTTCTCGTACATGGACTATCTGTGGATATGCGATTGCATGCAGTGCGCGACTTCATGTGATTGATAGCAACCACACTGTATATAAACGTTGTAGAATCAGAGAGACTTACATATCATGCTTTATGATGTTGAGAGACATGACCGATTGTGATCAAATATTCTGCGGAGGATCAAAGCGTTGCAGGAGAATTGCGTCAATTGCAAACTCCGTTGATGAACAGGGGAGACGGATGTACTGGTCAAGCGTCAGTCTGGTCGTTCCTCCATCCCTTCCCCCCTCTCCATCGCCAGAGCTTCATCCCTTGATCTCAGCCGCAAAACCCAATTGCCATTGTCAGCAGGGAAGTCCATCAGGCGCTTCTAAAAGAGGATCTGTAAAATATCAAACCGAGTCACGAAGCAGAAAAAAAAGCAAACTGAAAAAGACATTGCGTGAAGCTGGGGCAAAGAATAGATTGATACGCTAGGTTGTTTACGGAGATCGTCTGTCAAATCGTGCAGCTGGCTGGGGCAGAGAAATGGGGAGCAGGGGCGTGTGCTGCTTTAGACTTTGAGTCTGCTCTGCCGGGGTCGACGATACCCGCCTTCGACGGCTGTTGCAGTCCATCATCCAGGTATCCAGCTACCGATCCTTTGAGGGGTGGCTCAAGAGACGAGGACGCAGCGCGGGCGCTAGGAACCTGGAGGCTGCAAAGTGCCTGGATGTACCGCGACCAACGTCTCTGCTTCGGCTCGTCTCTCAAGGTGTGAGCTGCACTTGGTCAATAAGGTAGTGGAGATGTTGAAGTAGTGGCTCAACTAGACAAAGTTTGCCCTAGACCATGGCTTTTGCAAGTCTCGTGAGTGCGAGATGGCTGGCATGAATGGAGAAGAACGTTGGACAAAGGCGATATCGGTAGATCATTGTGGTAACGGTCTTGTCGGTTGGAAGAAGCAACATCCGTCCTCTCTCCCACATATGCAGGTCATACTATGCAGTATAAGGCAGCCGGTCGAAGTCGGGTGTTGCATCTCGTTGACTTCATGAAAACGTCGCATCCCCGCTGGACACGTGTGAGATGCGCCAGCAGAGGAATCCTCATTGGATGGTTATTAGTTGATATCTCCAGCATATCGCGAGTTTAGCCCGACCACTAACCTGCCATCCCATCCATCCGCCTTCCAGGCACACCAGATGGCCTGACCCAAACGATGGCCGCTCGACTCAGAATCTTCTGCCGCTGGGAACAGCCGCTCAACTGGCGCAGGCGAGAACTCCCTACTCTGCATCGTCAATGAACAATGTGGGCATGATACGTTCCGGCAAACCTCCGGTCCTGCACCGAATCCACCGCTGTGAGCGCCCACCTGATGGGGTTGGAGAAAAAAAAATTAGTTGCAAAAGAGTCCAGACCGAGCCAGAACGTCGTCTAAGGTGGCAGCCATCCACACGACTCAAGGGTCCCGGCGCGAGCTTTGTTCTTTTTGGGTTATTCTTTCAACTCGTGCGCTGGCGCCACAACAGGGGAACTCTTCAATGGGGATCTGTAAGATTGATTTTTTCCCCCTACCCCTCGCTTTTGCGGTGCTTTTGCTGTATTGCTGGGTTGAAGCATTGGAGACGTCTCCATTCAGTGTGCTCCAGCACCTGAGAACGGGAGTCGAGGCCATGGGGCAGACCCGGGGAAGACCGAATTGCTGGGGCTCTTTCGCTTGTTGAAGAATCACTGCAGGTTGCGGGATCTGAGGAGATTGGCTCTGCACTGGCTGACACGGACGCGAACTCGTTGGCATCGGATCTGTGTGCGGCAATGGCGCTGAACTGCTGACTTGAAGGGCGAGGCTGAAGCAGAGGAGTTGAAGGTTTAGAGATTGTCCTCAATTTCCAGGCATGAATGGCTTATTCAGGGCAATAACGCAAAGTGGAAGCTGCGATGCTGCACAGTATCCAGTTCCAGGCGAGGGCTTGAACGAGTACCGCTACACGACACGATACCTCTCCCAGCCTCCGTTCACGGCGTCCCATTACTGGAGCCGAAGATGTACTACTAGGTAGCCATACAGTAGGTGGTTTGTACCTGCAAATAACTCTTGCCCTCAAAAACAACAGAATTCCTCCAACCTCTTCCATCTCCAACCAACAACTCGACTTCATTTTCTCCTCCAAACCTCAACCATACAACTCTCGATTCCAAAGAGCCTCTCGCCAATTTTGCTCCGGGATCATCGCTCAGCGCACGAGTACCTGCGCCAGAGCTGTGGATCCGTCCATTGACGAGCTCCACGCGGAATGGCGGCACTGACTTAAGACATACGTCTGGTCTTCCTACTGGCTGCTGACAGCCCATTGATTGCCACACTCCCTCTTCTCGCAGCTTCTTTGCACGCCCCAAGCATCTCCTCAGGGACTTCCATTCGCAATGCCGTTGCCGCAAGTACCGGTACCGCCGCCATCAAGCTCCTTTTCACTGTCTACTGGGCAGCAACCCCTCCATCCATCTTCACGGACAAGCTCATGATGACCTGGTCATGGCGACAACAGACCAGTTGACTCAGCTTTAAGGGCGAGACCCTCCCCGAACTTGTGCCCCCCTCGATTCGACTTCATCCCATTCTTGCGGCCTGCTCTTTGATTGCTTGTCTGTTGTTTCTTGGTTGTTGCTCGTGTTTTGTCTGCTTCTTTGCTCTTGTTATCATAATTCGACTTGGACGACTCCGGAAATCGACCGTTCACATCTCTCATACGCCACAAAAAACTGTGTCTCAGATCACAAGAACCATCCTCGCCTATCAACCGGCACTCTTCAAGAACCATCTTCCCACAACGATATCATCCGTATATCCCTTGACATAGTATCCTCTATACTCGTTCCCGAGTATTCCGTGGCAGACCAAGCCAGAGATCGCCTCGCTTTTCTGCAGACTTGGACACAACAAGCTATCCGCGCAGCGCCATACCATGTCAGCCTCTTCTCAGGGAACGACTCGCCCTTTCAAAGGGTCCAAGAGCGGCTCTGTCCAAAATCCCGCCATGGAGGTCAAGATAGACCAGCACTTCAACACCAAGGTCTATACCTCTGGTTCCACCATCGCCGGCCATGTTGCAGTCCGCCCCCTGAAGGACACTGCATTCAGCAGCCTGGACATTGTCTTTGTCGGCATCTCCGCCACTCGACTTGATTTCGTCCAGCAGTACCCTTCACACTCCTTCAGGCCGTTTTTGAAGATTCGCATGCCCATCCAGGAGTCGGACTTGCCCGGAGACCGAGTATTTCGAACCGGATGCGAGTACAAGATTCCCTTTCACTTTGTCGTCCCACATCAGCTCACCATTGGGGCCTGCAATCACGCCTGCTTGTCACAAAACGTCCGCGAGCGACACTTACGGCTCCCCCCAAGCCTGGGCGCTTGGGCGGCTGATGATCAGGCTCCAGATATGACGCAGATCGAGTACGCAATCAACGCCAAGGCTATCCAGCATGGAAACGGAGCTGTCTCAAAGGTGATGGAGGCCCACCACATCCTCAAGGTACTTCCGGCGCTTCCTGAGGATGCACCTCTCGACATTACCTTTCGGGACGAGTGGTACAAACTGTCCAAGACCAAGACTATCCGGAAGAGCTTGTTCTCGAGCAAGACGGGCCAGTTCACTGCAAGTGCCATCCAGCCCAGTGCCGTCATGCTCTCAGCCGATGCCCACAAATCGTCCATGACGAAGGTCCGTATTAACCTGGAGTATGCTCCCTCGTCCGCTGAGACGGCTCCTCCCAAGGTCAACTCGGTCACGGGCAAACTCGTGTCAACCACATTCTTCAGCGCTGTACCAGTGGATCACCTACCGAACCTGGGCAGCCGGACGAACTGCGAGAGTACCCCATGCTTGAACTACACGACAACCCACTCCTTATTCACTCTTCCCGTGGAATCCGTGTCGTGGATGCAGCAAGAATCGTCATCGCGTTGTCGGCGAGACTCGGGTTACTCAAGCACCGTCGTGGATGGAGATGCCTCTGAGTCCGATTCGTCCCAGCGGCGAAGGCGGCAAAGCAGCAAAGGAAAAGCCTCCAAGAAGCCCAAGCTCTCTACCATCAAACACACCACCGATATCGAAATCCCCTTTACGGTAACCAATACCAACAAGAAGCTATTCCTCCCAAGCTTCCACTCTTGTTTGATTTCTCGATCTTATACCCTACAGCTGAGTCTGTCTGTCGGACCAACAAACACCGCCATTTGTCTGGCTGTGCCTCTGCAGATTGGTGTCGAGACGGTCTACGAGCCCCAGGGCCACGAGCTTCCTAGCTTTGAGAGCGCGCTGGCTCAGGCTGAGGAGGAGGAGGCGGACGCTTACTTGCAGCCTCGTGTGATTCATATTCCAGATTCCAGGCCGCAGGAGCATAATGTGTTGCCGGGATACAATGAGTTGAGCCGGAGGACCATTGGCGTTGCTTAATTGCGCGCTATCAGTACATAATTGTCGTTCCTTTCCCCTTTTTTCTTTTTCTTTTGTTTTTCGTTCTCTTTTCTTCACGAGTTCTGCTGGGGTAATATTGTTAGCATGGAGTTTGGGAGATGGGCCATCTATCGAAGAATGATTCAGCCATTGAATGCTTTTTTGAGTTCGGTTCAGTCGAGTCCATGGCAATAGCTTGCCTTTCAAGTCATGCCATTCATTCTCTCAGGATAATAGGAATTTTATGTACATAATTGATACCACAAGTAATAGTTGATTTCGGTGGCAGAAAGTGTATCGCAGCCAATATCGACCCCGTATCAAGCATTATTCTCCTTGTACACCTTTCCCAATATCGTCTACCCCTATTCAGCAAGCATCGTGAGCGCCGAAGCTAGGTTCTGACACTATCCAGTGCGCGCGTCTCACGTAGGTTGCTTCCAGTCCAACCACTCGACATCAGATAGTCCACCTACGTATGCAAAGAGAACAACACGGACCTGTTTCAGCCCTGCTCAGTTTATTGAGGAAGAAAGGAACATGCACCGGGCATGTAGGCATGCGAAAATGGCATATACATACATGATCAGTGAGGCGGAAAAGATGAACTGGTGCCCTTTTTTATTTGGGATAACGCGGATAAACCTGCAATCATTATTTGCATCACAAAGCCTTTGCAGTAAAACCCCGGACCTGATAATATCCCAACGTCAATGTGGAGAACAGACCAAGATCAATGAGACATCATGGACAGCTTCAATTTTGATTCCAGCTGCTGATATAGAGACAGCCTGAAGTAAAATAGCGCAGCTCCCTGTTGGCCAGAGATGTAATATCCCCCCCATGCAATCGACCCATGTTAGGTATGTATGATACACGAAATCAGATAGCAGAAAAAATTCGCCGAAAAAATTTGTTCCATCAACCGCAAGATGAGCGGGCATAGACCGGAAGCCAGGCGCGCATTCTTGGGCACCTTTGAGTTAACTGGCCCCGCCCGTATACTATGATGAGATGCCTCGAGTGAGGGCCGCCTCACACCCTTATAGCGGAGGCGACGAAGAAATGCATTTGTGAGCCCATTCACCTCTGGAGCTTCTTCCTTCACTCTTCCTTGGTGTCGACCTTCTTCGCAGCAGGGGCTGCAGACTCCTCCTCCTCCCGGGGTCGCTTCAGGTTGGTTGCGGCAGCGTCCACACGTTTCCTGATCACCATGTTAGTTTTGACCATCCAACAAGCAATGAATCATAGTTCAAGCAGGGGGGATGCTTACTCCTGTCGGCCAGAGTCGCGGTCACGGCCGCCGCGGCCTCGACCACCTCGGCCCCGTCCACCACGACCACGACCACCGCCCCGGCCTCCCTTGAAGCCATTCTTCTGGTCCTGCTCGCGTCGCTTCTTCCAGTCGTCCTGGTCCCCGGAGGCGCCGCTGCGCAGATTCCTCTTGCCGTAGTCCTTGCCCTCGTAGAACTTCTTCTGCGATGTGCCGTTGGGCGCCAGCTTTCCTTGCTTGATCAGCTCGCTCTTCTCCTCGCAGTAGTCGCGCTTGGACATGATCTTGAGGTCGTGATCCTTCCACTTGGGAGCGGGATCCAGGGCAAGGAACTTCTTGGCCGTCTCCTCGTCGGCGAATGTGACGAAGACGGAGCCCTTGAAGAGACCTTCGTTGGTGCGGCGGAGCTTGAGTCCGCTGACCTCGCCAAACTGGGCAAAGAACTTCTCCAGCTCGAACTGGGTATCGGGCTGCTCGTCACCAAAGCCCTTGGCGTAGACGGTGGCAGCCTCGGCCTTGGCCTTGGAGGTCGTCATGGGCTTGTAGGGCACCTTGCGCTTCACCACCTCCTTGCCTTCCTCTCCGGACACCTCCAGGAACTTGCTTTCCCTGAGGGCGGCAACAACGGCACTGTAGGGCTGGAAGCAGCGCATGCGCTTGAATGAGTGGATCGTTGCGATGGGCATGGGCTTGTTCTCTGATCCTCCGCACGTCTCCCACATGAACTTGTCCTGGGGGAAGTTCCAGTCGCCAAAGTAGAACTCGACCTGTTTCATGGTTCTGTCAGTATATACTCCAAGAGGTATGGATTATAAGTATGCTTACCTGCTTCCTGATCTCCTCGGGGTCGTCAGTCACTTGTCGGACAGAGGGGTCGAACTTGCGATTGCTCTGCAGGTTCTCGCGGTCAATCTTGGCCGTGGTCTTGAGGATGTTGGCGCCATTCTTCTTTTCGGGCTCGCCAGCCTCCTTGGTCTCTTCAACATCCTTGGTTTCTTCGGCCGGCTTGGTCTCTTCAGTTTCCTTGGCCTCTTCAGCCGGCTTGGTCTCCTCAGTCTCCTTAGACTCCGTTGCCACGGTAGCCTCAATGTTCTCGGTGGCCTCGTTCATCTCAGCTGCCTCGGGGTGCGAAACCGCCGCCTCCTTGAGCTCGACGGGGGCCACGGGCTCGGTGGCGTTCTGGACAGCCTCTGCTTCGCTCATTTTGGTCGCGGTGGTCGGAAGAATCAAGTTGACTTTCTAATGTATATGGGAGAATCGGCGACTAGAAAGACTATCGTGGCTCGTGATTGCGAATAGATAGAAGTCCTGCAGAGTGTGAGTAATCCGGGCAGCTCTGGAAAGGATGGCGCAGCTCGAGCGATGGATGCACATCCGCCTTGCTGGTATAGAGCTGCAATGCCGCTGGAGTCGCTTGAAGCTTACCTGCGGGTTCAATTCGCGTGTCGCCTTCGTTTATATATAGAAGGCTGATGGAGACTTGAGGAATGGATGGCTGAACCACGAAATTGATGATAAAAAGATCAGAGGTTGGAGGTGCAGCAATTCCGTCGCGACTAGGAAAAAAAAAAAAGAATATTTTGGGGCGCAAAAAATCTATGCGAGATCTGCTGGGGCCCCACTCAAAGACGGCAACCCCACCACCTGCTTGGACAAGCGCGCACCCACTTGGAGGTACCTGCTGGCGACTCGGAGTCAGCCGCTATCAGATACGTTTTGCTGCTGCTTTGGCGATGCATATCTATCAGATGGCTGGTTATTGGGAGTACTCGTAAAGTATGAACTGGCGCCCATATGCAGCGGGTTTGTGGCAGCTACAGGCAGCGTGATGGTGGACCCGGCATTTACACGTGAAATCCGACCTGGAACCGCTTTGAAGCTGCAGATATTGGATGGGATTCTTTGAAGATAGGAAACAGAGAGGATTACAGCTTCCAGTGCGTTATGAACTTTTCTGCCGATGTAAATAGAGGTAATATAACGATTCCCTTTTGCCTCGCACTGTCGATTCCTCGTCCTGACGGCAAGAGACGAGTCATCCCTCCTCATTGGCAACTCTACCCAGTCAGGCAACCAGGCAGACTCGACTGTATCATCGTTCTGAGTCATCCATCAAACAGCCCTATCCAACGACATATGTACAAGGAACAGCATCCCCATTGAGGCATTGTCTTGCATCGTCCTGCATCGTCTGATTATTAGAGGTGCAGCATGGAACGCGCATGGAAGCTTCCACATGCTAGGCTGCTACGCCTTGGCGGGGTGCTGCGCCTGCAGGTTCCGAGGTACCTGGCTAACCGCAGCATTGACGTAACGACTACGCCAACAAAGCAGCTGCTGCCAGTCGAAATGGTCTCATCACGCCAAAAAGTCGCAATTAACCATAAATCCTGTCAAAACACTATTTAGCTGCTCCATTTGCCACCATGACCTGCATGGAGTGAAATCTCGCAGCAGATCGTCCCAAAATTGCTTCTTCCCGCATCTCAAGACTGATGTCGTCACTCCTTTGACCAGCAAGCCGGCTCTTGTGAGCTGAGGCTCAAAGCCAACACCAGAGACATCACACGCCATCATGAGATATCCCGTGAAATTGCCGCGGCCGTTGATATCCCTCAGGTCGAGCCTGAGAGCTTCGCGGCGCCCTCCAGCCTCAGCTACTCGACTAGACCGCAGCTTCTTCACGCAGTCTAAACGCCAGAGGAGACAGCAGCCAACGAGCTTACCAGCCACAGTCCTTGCCCTGGGCCTCTTCACGTGGTGGCTGTATCCAACCGAAGATTTTGCTCGCCTGTCAGAAAGTCAAAAGGCCAAGCGGAGGAGGAGAGAAGAAGAGGAAGAAGAAGAAGATGAGGAGGCCGACGATCAGGAGTCCTACCAGCTCGTGACTGAGAAATCAGACGACGGTGCATGGGCCTACTTTGCGCGCCAGTTCGAGTTCCTCTCTTCGGCAGCTGAGCTGGAATGGGCTGCTCTATCTGACCGGCTGGTCGATGCCATCATCCCCGAATGGTGGAAGAATATACCAATCTACGTGAGGAAGCTCCAGCGGGAGCTGTCTGCGTCTCCAGGTTCGCTGGCGGAGGAGATATGGCAGGAGGCTCATGATCCCCTGATCAACCCCGAGATCCAATACTCTGCTGCCGTTCGAGTCTCAACGGAACTGTGCGACGAAGAGAAGGAGTTTCTTTCGAGGCGGAAACTCGTTACGAGGGCGGCATTGGCCAATTATTTAGGGCTTGATGAGCAAGCGATTCACCCGGATGATGTGCCAACAATTGCCATGTGCGGGTCCGGAGGAGGCATGAGAGCTCTAATCGCAGGGACCGGATCGATGTATGCGACAGATGAGGATGGACTCTTTGACTGTGTTACTTATACCGCTGGCGTAAGTGGGACCTGCTGGCTTCAGATGCTTTACCTCTCGTCCTTTGCGAGAGGAAGCGTCAGCGCTCTTATACAGCACTTGAAAGCGAGAGCATCTACACATATCGCCTATCCACCGGTTGCCTTTCAATCCCTGACTTCGCTCCCGACAAGCAAATTCTTACTGAGTGGGCTGGTTGAAAAGCTTAAGGGAGACCCCCATGCCGACTTTGGACTCGTCGATATTTACGGCCTTTTGCTGGGCGCCAGATATTTGATCCCTAGGGGCGAACTGGGCGTTGATGCAAGAGACTTCAAGCTGTCGAACCAACGCCTCTATCTACGACAGGGACAACGGCCGCTCCCTATATATACAGTCGTGCGTCATGAAATCCCAGCTGAAGAGCCCCAGGACTCCAGCGATAGCACAGTGACCACGGTGGAGGAGATGAGAAAAGAGCCTTACTTTCAGTGGTTCGAACTGACGCCCTACGAATTCTTTTGCGAGGAGTTTTCCGCAGGAATCCCGACATGGGCTCTCGGTAGACGCTTCTCTAATGGGCACGACGTATCTGAGCATGGATTCCATCTGCCAGAGATCAGGACCCCCCTTCTCATGGGTATCTTTGGGAGCGCATTCTGCGCGACACTCAGCCACTACTATCGCGAGATTAGACCACTTATTAGGACCATCACCGGCTTCCAGACGATAGACGACCTGGTGTCAGGTAGAAACGAGGATCTGAGCAAAGTACACCCTATAGACCCCGCCATTATCCCCAACTTTGCGTATCAAATGTACAGCAAGCTGCCCAGCACTACACCCAGGAGCATTCTGGAAGGGGAATACATCCAGCTCATGGACGCGGGAATGTCCAACAACTTGCCCATCTATCCACTGCTGCGGCCCGGCCGGAACGTGGACATTCTCATTGCGTTTGATGCCTCGGCCGACATCAAGACGGACAACTGGCTTTCCGTTGCAGATGGCTACGCTCGACAACGAGGCATAAAGGGATGGCCGGTGGGCATCGGATGGCCAAAGGACGAGACCCCCGAGCAGGCCAGAAAGGAGCTGGAAGAAGCCCAGGCCGCAACAGCAGCCGAAGCGGAGCGCAAAGTGGAAGAAGCCCAGGCCGAGCAGGAAGAGCGACGCAAGGCCGCTTCCGACGACCAGAAGAAGCTCGACGTCGAGTCCAAGTTTTCACCGGGGAGCGAAAAGGCAGGAGAGCTCGGGTACTGCTCCGTATGGGTCGGCACGACGGAGGAGCGATCCACCGACTCGCCGCCCATCACGAAGCCCATCACGGACGACACCTCGTGGAGGCTGATGGAGCCCGACGCGGGCCTCGCCGTCATCTACCTCCCGCTTCTCTCCAACGAAAAAGTGCCCGGCATCTCGCCCGGCACCACGGACTTTTTGAGCACGTGGAACTTTGTGTATACCCCTGAGCAGATAGACAGCGTCGTTCAGCTTGCGCGTGCCAACTACGACGAGGGCAAGGAGCAGATTCGGAATACCGTGCGGGCTGTGTACGAGCGCAAGAAGCAGCTGCGGGAGCAGGGCGAGAAGAGGCGTCTAATGGACAAGGGGGAGGCGGATCTGCTTCATCATGGGGATCAGTTTAGCTAGGCTAGCGGCCTGACGACGAAAGAGATCCGGGGGAGATAGAGAAAAGTGCGATTTTAGCCTGTATATCATGTTGTACCATATCCTGTACATTTCAAATCTGTCGTCGTACGGTGAAAGGAAGAAGTTTGTCCAAGTGGACATTTACAATATGTTTTGTATTATACAGTGGAGGGCGACGTTTTTCTAAACCAAAACATACATGCTCCGTACATCCCGTCTTTCATGAACCCGTCCATCGCTCCGTTGCCCTTTTTTCTCCTTTTTCTTGCTTTCTTCATTCAGTTCGTACATGTATATACGCACATATATACCCTGAGATGTGGCCCTCAATTCAATGACTCTTAGGGGCTTATTATCACCGCCATAGGTAGTCAACCAGCGCTTTAGATGATTTCACCGATATCAATGTGCGGCGCCGTCCACGGCTTGGCGCCCGGCTCCATCATATCACTGGGCACCCGCACCTTGTTGCCCGGGCTATACAGATACCAGGCCTTGAGCGACGCCATGGACGCCTTCCGCCGGGCGACGTCGAGGCTGGCGCCGGCGCCCTCGCCCAGCTTCTCCTTGCCGCTGTAGATGCCGACGACGTAGACGGGCGTGCGGGACAGCCGGCCCGTCTCGCTCTCGAGGCGCGCGACGGGGGGCTCGAAGCCCTCGCGGGCGCACAGCATGGCCAGCTCGCGGGTGGGCAGCTTGAACTGGAAGAGCCTTGAGGGATCGAGCTCGCGAGACAGGATGTGCGACTTGACGAAGGCCTTGGCCTCGTCGCGGCCGCAGTGGGTGTAGATGGCGCCGATGACGGCCTGGACGGCGGAGCCAAAGGCCTCGCTCTGCAGCGTGTTGTACTCTAGCCTCTCCGGGTCCGAGGTGCTGACCTGGTCGCCAAAGTCGCTGTCCAGGACGACGCGGCTGCTCAGTCCTCGCCTCCAGGCTTTGCCCTTGGCCGCCTCGGAGCGGATGTAGCCCCAGCGCGTGTTCACCACGTTGCTCTCGCCGGCCTTCCATTGCAGCAGGCCGGGGTCGACTTCCTCTCCCGGTGCGGCGGCCGCCTCGACACCCCATCTCCGGGCGATCTGCTGCAGCGACTCGTCGCCGGCGTAGGCCCTCAGCGCCTCGTACAAGATGGCCATGGGCAGGCGCGGCCACTTGCAGACGAGGTACTCGTAGACGTGGAAGTTGATGATTGTGCTCCCCAGGTAGGCCAGGTTCGCATTGTTGAAGTTGGGGTTCGCGTCCGCGGACGGCGTCACCAGCGCGCGGGCGAGGGTCTGCAGCGGGATCTTCTTCGAGAGGGAGAGGCGGGCGTGTAGGGCGGCGAGCTTTGCGGATTGGGGCGCCCGGTCGAAGGAGGGAGCCGGGAGGGGAGGAGGAGGAGGAGAGGCGGAGGAAGAAGAAGAGTCGAGGGTCGAGGAGTCGCTCGCGGGGACGGAGGAGGTCGATTGGCATCTGATGGCGAGGCACAGAGGCGTTCTAGCGGCTGGGATGCCGGCGCCGCGGCGGGCCTGGAGCAATTGGCCGCTCCATCGTGAGGGTCGTATTCTCTTCATGTGGGAGGTTGATGTTTGAAATATAAGAAATAGAAGAAAAAAATTCCCCCTCTAAGCCGGTGCCCCTCAGCCTCTATAGGTATGATACGACCCGCAAAAGGCGTTCGAAGAAGCAGATTTAGACGGGGGAAAGATTGGAGAAAGACCGCAGCTGAGGCAAGGGACTCGGACAGACAAATGGTCACCGTCCCAAAACTGCCTCGTCAAGAGAAAAACCGAGAAATCGTTGCGTCGATTTGATGCTCCCCAGGTCTGGAAAAAGTACCAAAAAGTCGTGTGAGCCACTGCCCACCTGCTTTTTCGCAAACTTGCGACCTTGGCGCCCACTTGCGGGCGGAATTACTTCGGCCCGGCCATTTTGCGCTCTGGGCTGAGCTATTGGCGGGACTTCCGTCTTCACCTTGGCTTCGGCTGTATGATCCTTTGAAAGCGCTGGATAGCAGACTGCCCAGTTATCCCTGCAATTGCGCGCCCAAAGACCATATCCAGACGTCTTCTGATACATCTTTCACAATGGTGAGTTGCTGAGATCAGCGGATATGCGCAAGAGATTGCGAGCTAACCAGATGTCCAGGGTGGCGGAGGAAAAGTCCCGTAAGTTGATCTCGTTCGAACCGAAGCTCGATAAACCACCTCTCGAGGCCCTCGTCCTAATCGCGGATGTCAAACGGACAGTTACCCCAAGCACGTCTGGTCGCCTGCCGGTGGTTGGTATGCCCAGCCCGCCAACTGGCGCGCCAACACGCTCATCGCCGGTGCCATGATGTTCGGCGTCGTCGCCATTACGTGGAAGTTCAGCGCCGACAGGGAACGATGGGCGCACAAGCCGGAGCCGTGGGAGTGGCATCCTAGCCGATAGTACGTTTGTTCTACGCGCGATTACATGTGGAAATGGTGGAAGAGAGATTTGCTGACGTTGCGGTTTACTGAAGCTGGTCGAAGCAGTTGATTGAGTGGGACAAGGAGGATAAGCTGAAGGCGGCGAACGGCACGAAGGAGTAAATTAAGGGCGGAAAAGGATAATAGACGGAATTGTACAAAGCCATACGACCAAATCAAACTTTGACCCAACACCGCCGATTTTCGAATCCGATATTGAGCGACCTCTTTTATTTGGAAAGCATTGATAGTTCTACCCGTGCGGAAGAACTCTGGAACAAACCGTTGCCACTTATGGCCAGGCTTTACTTGACATAGCACAACAACATGTGCATGGGTCTTCATTGCCGCGAGTGATTCAGTTGCTCAGCCGGTCATCTGCAAGAAACGATGCGTATCGTGAGACGGTAGATACGAGGGTAGCATGAATGCCTTGCATTCCAGAAATACGGCGTCGAATGCAGAAGACCTGTCAGGACACCGTGCAATGGGCTGAAGAGAATTTATCAGATGCTTGCTGCACATATTGCGCAGGATCTAGATTCATGCTGACGGGAGACAGGTAGATTCCAAGAAACTCCCTACAGCATCTCACCCCACCAACAGCGCAGTATGAAAACGCACTTCAGCCTTATCAGAGCCTTGCGAGCCTGATCTGAGCCTTAGAAGGTCCATATTCGAGGATCTGTTTCCCTCTAAGGATACAGTAAGGCCTGCAAGGGGGGATGGCGTCCCAAAAGCAGGCTGATATCAGGCTCCGATTGCCTCCGCGTTGGGAGCTCCCTGCACCTTTGGACCCTGCGGCTGAATTCGGGTCAATCGTTTGCATGAGAAGTGTAGCCTATGAGCGATATAATTCGCTGTCTTGTATTGGACTCATTGGCACCCAAAATGCAGTCGATATCAGATACATCAACATCAACCCATAGCCGTGGACGCAACAACAAGTGGCCAGCTTCTTGTACACCACGGCGGCCGAGCCAAGGCATATTTTCAGCTCCTTTTTGTGATGATTCACTTTCAACTCGGCTGCTTCGATCTGCCTTGGCTTGCATGTGCCCAACTGCTGGTGACGAGGCTGCATGCCATGCTACAAGCTGCTTCTAGGCCCAGTCGGTGTTACATGTAACAACCAGACTTGACGCTGGACTTTTGTCGTCGTACAGAGTACAGCGCAAGCAAGTTGACATAGCGCCCACAAAGTCGTACCAGTACTTTACACCTGAACGCGGCTCGGAGGGCTGGGATCCAATACTTTGTAGCCTTTGCAAGCACCGCCTGCAGTGACGAGATTCACAGTGTGTGATTCATACTTAGATGTCGTCGCCCATTCACTGTCTCAGAATACAACTAATGCGTAGCATCGAACAAACAGTCGAGCCTGACAAATCATTCGCCCAGCAACCTAGAGCACAGTACAGCCCAGGCATCAAATACACCCAAAAACAGGCTACAGGGCACCCACAGGCACCTACGGGGCCCTTACAGGCGGCTACCGGCGCTAAACGGCAGTGGCACTGGCTGCTGCTCCGCCCTGACGAAACGTCACTCCGCCGCTGGCAGCAAATCATGCTCGCCATCCAACCCGCGTTACACCACCTGCACCTGAGAGTGAAAATACACTTGCCAGCACTCGGCTGCTGCTCGAGACTTGACTCTTCGCCTCCTTCATCTCCCTGCGGTTCCTCTCGTCCTTTTCTTCGTTCCTTTTCACTTCCCTTGTCGCTGTTTTCTCTTCGTCACTCGGGCGGCCAGACGACTTCTTTTCAAGGATCCTGCGAAACCTCCAGCATCAGCGTCACCGCCAGGCTGCGGCCATCTTGGCGTCATCGTTCTCCGGCCTCTCCTGTGCCCACCACTCCAAGCGACCATCCTACGGCCTCTGCCATCTTCCGCACGCCTCTTTTTCTTCCCTATTTTTTGCGGCTTTTCTCCGACCGTTCAACGTGCGCGCTCGCTGCGTGTTCTCTCGCCACCTCTGGGCTGCCTCTTGATGAGCGCTGTCCCTGGAGTTTCTGTTCAGTTATTTTATCTTACCTCTATTCCGACGAGGCGATTCACTCGACCGTGAAACTTCTTGCCGGTGCAGGCGGCCGCTGCAAGGCACTTAGTAATATCGACTGGGTGATAGCATATATATACCACGGCGCTCGTTGACCGACGACAATCCGGACATACGCAGCTTCATCTACACTGCGACTCGGCTGTACCTTGGCCGCTGGAATTCAACGCCTGGCGATCCGGGTCGTTGGGCTGTCTGTGCGGCTCGCCCTGCTGCACCGTTGCCGTTGGCCGAGCTCGGCGCCTTGGCTGCGATCAACCGCAGGTTGCAGGTTGGAGAGACAGGATGGAGGATTTCAGAGAAGTTCGACATCGACATCTCGACGCAGGCGCCGGTCGTGAGGTCGTCTACTGCCATGCCTGCTCTCACGAGTGGTACCGCGACGAGCAAGGCTTGCTGTGCCCCAGCTGCGATAGCGATATTACCGAAATCGTATGTTTTGCTTGACTCTCTCTCTCTCTCTCTCTTTTCTGCTGAACTTTGAAATCCTTGTCTAACCTGACGCACAGGTGAGCCCGGATAATGACCCTCGAGATCTCGATGTCTCCGAGACGTCATCTACCGGACCACATGAGTCGTACCCAATCGGCGTCGGGATGTTCGACCATGACGACGACCATCATCAGACTCGCGGCCAGCATCACGACATGGATTCGGACCCCGACGAAGCTGATATTGAAGAGCATCTTGGGCCACACGGATTCCATTTCCGCCGCAGCGTCAGAGTCCGCCCGGGCGATGAGCACCACGATCCCGCCGTGGACCCAGTGATAGAACGCTTTCTCGGCATGATCCAGGACTTTGCGCCCACGCAACGGCCGGCAGACGAAGCGCGGCCACCACATGCTCATCCGCACATACACCGCGCTACATTCATGAACGGTAGTGGTAGCGCCTCCGTCACCATCTTTTCCGGCCCATCATCCGACTTCTTTGGACCTGGGTCTTCTGGTCACGATCACCACGGTGACCTATTTCAGACGTGAGTCGCCTTGCTACTTCAGACCCGCGATAACGTCATTTGTCCATGTAGCTAACCTGTTTGTTGCCATCTCTCTAGCTTCTTTTCCAATGTTCTTCGAGACGTGTCACCCCCTACAGGAGGCCGAGAGGCGGGTGGCCCTACTCCGGGATTTGCGAGGGGCCTACAGGAGATACTGAACCTGTTTAACCCGGCACACGCCATCTCTGGAGATGCCGTCTATTCTCAAGAAGCACTGGACCAAATCATCACGAACCTCATGGAGGCGCATCCGACGTCGAATGCCGCACCGCCAGCGTCGAGCGAGGCCCTCGCCAATCTGGATCGACGACCGGTGGAAGAGTCCATGTTGGAAGGCGACTCGAAGACGGAGTGCACCATCTGCATCGACGACATGAAGGTGGGTGATCCAGCTGCCTTCCTGCCTTGTAAGCACTGGTTCCACGAAGAGTGCGTCACCCTATGGCTCAAAGAACACAACACGTGCCCCGTCTGCCGAGCGTCCATCGAGAAGGCCGGCGGAAACACCAACAGTGCCAACGACCAGGCAAATGCACGCGCCACAGCAACGGGAAGCGCGGGACCCAGCTCCGAGGGTGGTCCAACGGGAGAGCCTTATGCGGCGGGAAGCATCTTCACCCGTAGCTTTCCCCTTCCGATTCCAGCAGCACGCCCTCAGTACTCTCGCCCCCCGAGTCAGAGCCAGAGCCGGCTAAACGAGGCCATGCGGAGCATCTCGTCATTGCAACAAGAGCGGCAACAGCAGCAAGACCGCGAGCATGAGAGGCACCGCATCTGGGGAATCCCGTTGGACCGAGGGGAACGGCAGCAGGAGCGCGAACGGGAGAGAGACCGGGTATGGGGAGTGCCGTCCAGCATGGCTTACGACACCTCACGGATGCAACGCCGAAGCTCCCGAACTTCGGCTTCCCCTACGAGCCCTAGAATGTCCTCGTTTGCAGATTATCGAGTCCGTCCGCGCCAAGGCAGTCCGACGCAGAGCAGCCGCCGTGACGGCGGCAACAATACTGGCAACGGCAATGGCAACGGCAGCTCTGGCTCCGGCTCCGGCTCCGGCTCTGGTCAGCAGAGCAGTAGCTCTGGGCCCCTTAGCTGGCTCAGGGAAAGGTTTTCAGGGGGGAATTCTCGAGACGACGCCAATCGCGACGAACGTTGACCTTGCAACCACACTGTAGCCCAGCGGGGATTTGCTCGATAGGCTTGCCCTTGAGGTCCGAGCCAGAGGATTCTTGAGATCCAGAGGAAAGGGGGGATAACTGAAGCTTCGTCACTCGAAGCTTCAAGCGCACTGACGGAGGTCAGAAGTGCACACCATGACGATATGACGATAGAAGGCTCTGCACACACGCACACAAGTGGGGATTTTAGCTCGCACAATGATTTGAACACTGCCTAAAAACCTGTTTCTATATCAGGCAGTATCGGGACAGCGGAAAGGGGGGAGGCATATTCCAAGAATTGGACCACGGTCGTTTCGTCTCCTGCTATAGTTGCGTTGGCTGCGGTTCGCGGTATATATGAAGGGCCTGCTAGCCAGAAAGTGGTTGCCTGAGTGCAACTGATCGACTGCGGCCGTTGCCGTCGGGTCGGTATGCGGATAGCATCTGATAGTTGTAGTATTTTACGTGTCAAGACTCTTTCTCTGAGCTGTCGGGTGCTTGCAGCCTGTCATTACTTGTAAACGACTGGGCATGCATTCAGGCCTGTATATACCCTGTGCTGGGGCAGTGTACACATATGGACGGACAACATGGCGTCGATTCAGAGTCTCTAGGCGTGACGAGGAAGAGTACGGAGACACGGTGAGTCCAGTGGAGAGGCTGATGATTATGAAGAATTAATTCTGCAGAAGGTTTAGAAATGCCATGGAAACAGCAGGCATGAGGTTTAAGCAAGGGGGAGGGAGGCCGAACGGGATTCGGGATGTTTGGTTGACTTTCTTTTTCTGTCTTTCTTTTTTTTTTTCGCGCTTTGGCCAGGGGTCCTTGGGCAACATTCACGTAAAAATGGCAGTTGTCGGCAGTTGTGCTGACTTACTGGCGGCCACTAATATGGCCGTATTACTTGTAGCCAGTTGTTGTTGCTTGGAGGATTTGGGACCGGGTGTCTGGGACTCTGACTTGACACTTTCTCGAACGGGTTTAACATGCAGCAAGGGATTGATTCTCCGTTTGAAGTCAAAGGGTTGAGTTACATTCACGAGCGGCCCCACCGCCGTGAGCCGAGGCGCCGAGGCACATTGATGGAAGGTGGATTCAGGGCTGTCATATCGTCATGTACTTGTAGTAGCAGGCGATGAGAGATGTGACAGGAAAAAGAATGTGATGCCACGGAGACGGAGACGGAGACGGAGATGGACACGGAGGGACGGGGACGGAGTTGGTGAGATAGGGCCGGTTGGTTGTGTTAGTTCTGTGAGATTCGGGAGGATTGCTGCTGTGGTTTTTACTGAGACGTTGGAAGTCCGGGATGTCTTCCGTCTGGCGTGCGAGACACTCTTAACTTGAGATGCAAGTTTTACAAATGTGACGAGAGATGATATTCAACATTTGCCGTGAAAATGGCATTTGACAAGAGACACCGCGTCCGGGCGACTGAGTCCCGGTCATTTGCGGTTTCATCGGCTGATGTGTGTACAGTACGGGATAGTGTGAGGCCAAGTCCGTTTGGGGCTTCAATATAGTCCGGTCTTATAGATAAGGGGGGGGGCTGAAAGGGGAAACATTAGGACCCCGTTTCGCGGTTCACGCCACTGACGGACGTTATTGTGGGAGAGCGAGCCGAGGCTCCTCAACAGTTCCATCTCATCAAAATGTGAAGCAAGGCAATGAAGATGATGGAAGCAGTAAAGAAAGAGAGTCGGCATTCGATGATTGTGCTGCTGTAAGCGGCACTAAGGGCCTTGATCTAAGCTTCCCGAGACCGAGAAGCAGTGTAAGCAGGGTGCACACGCCACGTCCGCCTGCTCCACCACGGCGCCGCTTATGTACAGTAGCTGTGAGAGAGAGAGAGAGAGAGAGAGAGAGAGAGAGAGCTTTCAGGGGTGCGAGGAAGATCCACAGGCAGAACAAGAGACGGGATCGCCGTCGGGATGGGTGTAACGATGCGCTGTTGAGCTTCCGAGCGGCCGTGGAGCGAGAAGCGCGGCGGACGGACTAGGCGGAGGACTGTTGAGGGTTAGAGGAGAGGGTCAAGGATGGCAATGACGGCATTGGGACATATATAGTCGGGGGCTAAAGAAGCGCAGTTTGTTTCGTATAAAGAAGAGCTTCGAATGCAGATAAATACACCAGCCTTGCCTCATGAGAAGAGCAGAAGATCCGAAAGACTGGTCCTTTGTCCCACCATCGATCATCCCGGGCCCCTCATCGACGACTGCCTATCCCCGGTCATTGTTAGCGCTTGTCGGCACTTTTTTTCTCGAAATATATTCCTTGACTTGATCAGACGCTTTGACGACTTGGTTCCTATTTTCCCCCTGCCTTTGGTTCTTTTGCTCGGTTGGGTTGTTGAGTGCGTCATATTGATTTAGAGGGCTTCCCATTGGACCACAAGCCCCCTCGTCTTTTCCCTTCTCTCTCTTAAATCTTCTTCTTCGATTTGTTCCATCCTTCAGCCTCGTGATTCGAAGTTGCACAAGGGAAAATATGGCTGAGACTGTTCCTATTCCTGAGCCTCCTGGGCTGCCGCTGCTGGGGAACTTGGGCGAGTTCAGTCAGAACCCAATCGCTGATATAATTCGGCTCGCGGACACGTATGGTAAGGCGGTTGGATTTCTGCTATACACGCATTTACCACTTAACCTCCCTTTGCATCCCTACAGTGGGATGCAATTGGTAATTCTATATCTGCTTTGGCTTCAACGCTGGCAATGGGTATATCGAGGGGTTCAAAACCTACCTGCATCCCACTATACCTTATACACAAATATTACATACGCACTTACCTCGTCCATCTACTTACACCTTCCTTACCCCGACGGCGCTCCTCTACGATTATCGATAACCTCATTGACCTACAATTCCCTACTCGCTCAATCATCTCCTCACTCACTCACCACCATCATCACAACCACCACGCAATTCCATCACCATCCCGCAATGCTGACACGCTCCCCCCTAAACAGGCGAAATCTACAGGCTTCACCTGGGCACCCGTCCCGCCGTCTTCGTCAGCACTCAGGCCCTCGTCAACGAATGCTGCGATGAGAAGCGCTTCCAAAAGTCTCTGAGCTCTGTCCTGCGAGTATGTGAACAACCCCCCTCATCAGGTCACAATTGACTAACAGGCACTGCTTCTAGATCGTGCGTGAGGGCGTCCACGATGGCTTGTTCACAGCCCACTCCGATGAGCCCAACTGGGGCAAGGCGCATCGCATCCTGACGCCCGCCTTTGGGCCTCTCCCCATCCGCGACATGTTTGACGAGATGCACGACATCAGCTCCCAGCTGGCCCTCAAGATGGCTCGTCACGGCCCCCACGAGCCCATTGCCGTCTCTGACGAGTTCACCAAGCTGGCCCTCGACACCATCGCCCTGTGCTCCATGAACTACCGCTTCAACTCGTACTACCAGGAGAAGATGCACCCCTTCGTCCAGGCCATGAGCGACTTCCTGGCCGAGTGCAGCAGGCGCAACAGGAGGCCTGGCTTTGCCCCCAACTTCCTGTACCGCGCTGCCAACGAAAAGTTCTTCAACGACATTGCCATCATGCGGGACACGGCCAACGCCGTCGTCGAGGCGCGGAAGAAGAACCCGTCTGACCGCAAGGACCTGCTCGGCGCCATGTTGAACGCCGTGGACCCCCTGACCGGCGAGAAGCTGAGCGATGCCAACATCACCGATCAGCTCATCACCTTCTTGATTGCCGGCCACGAGACGACGTCGGGCATGATGTCGTTTGCCTTTTACCATCTCTTGAAGAACCCGGATGCCTATCGAAAGGTCCAAGAGGAGGTTGATCAAGTGCTTGGCCGTGGGCCAGCCAAGGTCGACCATGTGTCCAAGCTCACATATATCCAGGCAGTCCTAAGAGAAACTCTACGTGTCACTGCCGCAATCCCCGCATTCTCTGTCGAGGCCCTCGAAGACACCATTATCGGAGGCAAGTATCTCGTTCACAAGGGCGAGCCCATCAGTCTCGTCCTCGCCAAATCACACCTTGATCCCCTCGTCTATGGCGAAGATGCCAATGAGTTCAAGCCGGAGCGCATGCTCGACGCAGAATTTGCTCGGCTCAACAGGGACTTTCCCAATTGCTGGAAGCCGTTTGGCAATGGCAAGCGCGGCTGCATAGGGAGAGGCTTTGCTTGGAACGAGGCCGTCATTGCCATGGCCATCCTTTTCCAAAACTTCAACTTCACACTCGACGATCCCAACTACCAGCTGGAGGTTGCCGCATCTTTGACAATCAAGCCAAAGGACTTTTTCATGCGAGCTCAGCTGCGGCACGGGATGACTGCCACGGAGCTCGAGCAGAGGCTGGTCGGAAAGGGCGTCCCTGATGAGCATCGTGCGGACAAGAAGACGACGGCTGAAGGGGGCAGCAAGGGATCTCAGAAGCCCCTGGCTGTTTATTACGGCTCCAACAGCGGTACCTGCGAGGCACTGGCCCAGCGAGTGGCGACTGATGCGAACAGCCACGGCTTCAAGGTGACCGACCTTGCTCCCCTAGACACTGCTCACCAGAACCTGCCCAAGGACCGCCCGGTGATCATCGTCACGGCCTCGTACGAGGGGCTGCCGCCATCTAATGCGACTCACTTTGTCAACTGGATCGAGAACCTCAAGGGCAACGAGCTGGAAGGCGTCTCGTATGCCGTCTTTGGCTGCGGCCACCACGATTGGGTCCAGACCTTCCACCGCATTCCCAAGCTCGTGGACTCGACCCTGGAGCAGCACGGCGCCACGCGCCTCATCCCCCTGGCCACCACCGATGCCGCCGACAGCGACATGTTTAGCGATTTCGAAACATGGGAGGACGAAGCCCTCTGGCCTGCTCTCAAGGAGAAGTATGGCGCCGCCGCAGGCTCTTCCGAGGGCGCGGCTGGTGGCTTCATCGTCGATGTGACGCTCCCCCGCAAGTCGACGCTTCGCCAGGATGTCGAGGAAGCACTTGTCACCGATGCCAGGACTCTGACGACGAGCGGGCCTGCTAAGAAGCACATCGAAATCCGCTTGCCCACGGGCATGACGTATCGATCTGGCGACTACCTTGCTGTGCTCCCTTTCAACCCCCCAGACACAGTAGCCCGAGTGTTCCGTCGCTTCCAGCTTTCTTGGGATGCAGTCCTGACCATCCACTCGGATCAGCCGACTACTCTTCCGACAGAGACGCCTATTTCGGCAAACGACGTGCTCAGAGCCTACGTGGAGCTCAGCCAGCCAGCAACCAAGAGGGTGAGTTCCATATGCCTCTCTGAACTCTTCCATCAGATATACTAACGTTGTCTCTCAGAATATCTCCGTCCTGGCCGAGTCAACTGAAGATGAGCAGCTCAAGGCCCAGCTTGAGAAGCTGGCCGGAGACGATTATCAGCATGAGATTGGCCTGAAGCGTGTCTCCGTCATCGATTTGCTGGAGAGATTTCCGTCTCTGAACCTGCCTCTGGACTCGTACTTGGCCATGCTTCCGCCCATGCGTGTCCGCCAGTAGTGAGTGAACCTTTTCAGCATCCTGTCATGACGTCCTAGCTAACGCAAGTCGCAGCTCCATTTCCTCGTCTCCTCTGGCTGATCCCGCCAAATTGACTCTCACCTACTCTCTCCTCGAACAGCCCGCACTGTCTGGCCAGGGCTCTCATTTTGGGGTGGCCACTCACTTCCTGGCCTCCCTCAGCCCCGGCGACAAGCTCCACGTTGCCGTCCGCCAATCCAAGGCGTTCCACCTCCCCAGCGACGCTGAGAACACGCCCCTCATCTTCATCGGCACGGGCTCCGGAGTGGCTCCCTTCAGGGGCTTCGTCCAGGAGCGCGCAGCCATGATTGCCGCGGGCCGCAAGATCGCCCCCGCCCTGCTCTTTTATGGCTGCCGCTCTCCCGACGTCGACGACCTGTACGCCGAGGAGTTTGAGCGGTGGGAGAAGCTGGGCGCCGTCGAGATGCGCAGGGCCTACTCGCGCGCGCCGGAGAAGTCGCTGGGCTGCAAGTACGTGCAGCACCGCATGTCGCACGACCGCGAGGACCTGTACCGGCTGTGGGACCAGGGCGCAAAGGTGCTGGTCTGCGGCAGCCGCGACGTCGGCAAGGCGGTCGAGGCCGTTTGCGTGCAGCTGGTGCAGGAGAGGGTCTCTGCCAAGGGATCCGAGGTCACGGAGGAGAAGGCCAGGGCGTGGTGGGACAAGCAGCGGAATGAGCGATATGTTACGGATGTGTTTGACTAGATGACGGGTTGTCGTGCTGGTTTGAATGTATATATGTGGACTTGATGTTTGACTTGGGGTACGATATCGGATGTAGCGTGTTTCTTCATGATATAAGTCAAGACGAGCGGCTCTAGAACATATCCATCATAATGAAGTTTTGGATGCCCACCTTGGAGCAACGGCATCGAACATTTTGATACTGCCTCTAATCTATCCAAGCCGTCTGTCTCTATTCACACATGTCCGACTCCAAGTTCCATAATCCAAAGTCCCCTCCCATCTCCCCCCTTAGACAGAGTAATCCATCTTCCTATCGCCAATCACGCCCCAAAACTCCTCCACAAGCTCCCTCTGCCCGGCCGGCGCCCCCCTGACGGCGAGATACACCCGCTCATCCACGGCCGGATTCCACTCGCCCGGGTTCCCGCTGACCATGATGCCGCCGGCCTCCTCGAGGATGCACCAGCCGGCGCAGACGTCCCACGCCCAGCACCCGCCCTCCCAGTAAGCATCCAACTGGCCGGCAGCCACAGCCGCGATATTAAGCGCCGCGGAACCCAGGGATCTTAACGAATGGACCATTGCGCCGCCCGATTCTTTCGTGGCGGCGAGTTTCTTGAAGACGTCCGTCTTGAGGTCGTAGTTGTGGCCGTCGCGGCTGGAGCCCCATTCCACTGCGACGAGGGCGTTGGACAAGCCCGCCAGCGGACGCGGGGAGGTGGCGAGGGGGAGTTTCTGCGGGGCGGTGCCCTTGATGCGGGTCATGTGTGCGCCGTGGGACTTGATGGCCGTGAAGAGGAGGTCTTGGTAGGGGTTGTAGATGATGCCTATGACGGGTTTGCGGTTGAGGGCGAGGCCGAGGGATATGCATGCGTTGGGGAAGGAGTGGACAAAGTTTGTTGTTCCTTTTGCATGAGTTAGCACTTTTTTTCTTGCCAGAATATATGGAATATACGAATAGATGATGGATAGATGAATGGAGATGAGGGAAAGGGGGGGGAAAGGGTTGAATACCATCGATGGGGTCGACGATGAAAGTTGGTTCGGGGCCGATTTTGGTGCCGGGCTTGTAGGTTTCCTCGCCCATGAAGGAAAAGTCGGGGTATGCGGCCTTGAGGCGGGACGAGACCATTTTCTCAACTGCCTGATCGACTTCTGTGACGATGTCGACGGCTGTATATATATATATATCAAAGGAAGCACGGTCAGTTAGATGGTCAAGTGAGTTGAGGATGGGGAGAGAGACGGGCGAAGAGAGAGAGTGTGAGTGAGTTGTGAGAGACGCACAGTTGAGCTTCGTCCCCGTGCCAATGTCTGCCGGGTTCGCGGACAGAATGGTGCGGCCGGCTTCGTAGGCGACGAGGACCATTTCGTCGTGGATTGCTTGGAGGTTGATGTCTGCCATTGTTGGGGATTCCTCTCGAGTCTCTTCTATGTGTTTTTTTCACCGCCTGTCTTTTGTCTTTCGATGGCTTTGATGATATGGTGTGAGTATAGATGAGATAAATCACTAGTTCAATTGATCAATGAGAATGACAGAACAAGATGAGTGAGAAGAAAAGAGTTCTTCTGCTGTGGTGAGTTAAAAGGACGAGGGAAGTGACATGTGTTAAAGGAGGGGCCCGCCGTTGTGGGAACTGGAGGGGCAAGCAGCTTATTTGGAGGGAATGACGCTGGTGACGTGGGGCCGCGGCTGGACTGGGGAGCTTCTTTGGCCTCGACAGCTGGGATGCATGTCGATTAAATCACGGTGTGCTCAATGCTTGACGCGAGAGGTGTATTGATTATATACAGAGGGAGAGGCTGGCGAGAAGTATCGTGGTTCCATGGTGGTCAAGATGTAAAAGACCCTCTTCATCCCTTGTATGTACAATTGCAGACCTCCCAAGCCAACAAATGTCCATGTGAAGATCGAAAATGAGAATACAGAAAACAACAGTCAAAACCAAGAGCCGGAGGAAAGCAAAAGGCAAGACAGCCTCCGGAATATCGTATCGTGACATAGGTACATGAAAAGCACACTCATTTTCTCGTAAACAAAGGCAAGCCACCGTCCAACACGCAACCCATTTTGTTCCCTTTCCCGCGCCCAACCTCCATCCTTTCGTCCCCCCATCTGCCTCGTCACTCAGATATTCTCCCTAAACATCGACCTCCTGTCGGCATGGCTGCTGCCAGCACTACCCGGCCGATCCCCCGGCCTGTACGAAGAAGCCGCGTCCATGGGCCGCGGACTGACGCCCCTGAGGCTCGCCTGCGCATCGTCATCGAAAGGGTTCACGCGCCCAGCCCCGACGCCCGCCGCCGTCGCCGCTCCCGCATCTCTGCTCGGCCGTCGCCCCCGCTCGAGATCCTCGTCATACGCCGCATGGCCCGCCGTCGTCCCTCCCGAAGCGCCCAGCCTGCCGCCGCCGCCGCCGTAGCTGGCGCCCGTGTACTCGGTGTGGCCGCCCAGCTCCTGCTCGTAGTAGCCGTACCCGTCAGCCTCGTTGCCGACGCGCGAGTCCCAGGCGTCGTCCGGGTCCAGCGGGCCAAAGCCGCGGTTGCCGGGCGGGCCGTGCGACGACTGCTCGTAGGCGCCCGCGGCCGATCGGTCGTTGCGGTGCTTGAACTTGCGCACCACGTCGTTGAACCAGCCGACGATGCCGCCGCGCGCCGGTCGTGGCGGTCCGTAGGGCGTGTCTGCTTTGTGCCAGGGCAGATACGACGAGAGACTCGGTGGCGGAAGCTGTGGTTGCGTCGAAGCGCACACGGTTAGCTCAGCCTTGTCAACATCATGACGCGATACGAGATACAGAATCGCTGTTCTCCGGTGCTGATTGCGCCGCCGCAGCTCCCGACAGCCATGCCATTGCGACCCGTCCAAGCGTTTGCGATGCGGCAGTAGGGAGACGAGGTGCAAAGGTAATCACAGAGCAGAGAAAAACTCACCCCCAGTCTTCGCGCGCGCAGCTGCGTGAACACCACCCATCCAGCCGCCGCGACGACCAGAATCACCACAATCGCAATGACGATGCCTCCCGCCGTCGACACCATGGTCTGTGTTGCTGCCCGTTTGCTTTGGACCTCTGAGATGTTGCGCCCTCAATCCACCTGCCTAGCAGCCAAAGAAGGACAGGTCAAAGAAGAGTCGTCAAGAAGTCGAGAAGTTAGGTGGGTAGACCAGTAGGCGAGCGGTGAATCTGGCAAGATAGATCCCGCGATTGATGCTTCAATGAGCTACTCAGTCGATTCTGCGCATCCGTTGATTTGTTCGGTCGTCGTTGTCGCCTAATCCGCAGCAGCTCGCATAATCAACAGAGAGAAGAGAAGAGAAGAGAGGAAAGGCGGCAAACGGATGGCTGCAGCTGTTGTTGTTTTGGGGTGACGAGGCTTCGCCAATTGAACTGCGGTTCGACAATGACGGACAGCCGGACTTGACCAGCGCACGGACTCGCTCGAGTTGCTGCTGCTGACGTCGAGCGGCTGCCGTTTCGAGGGGCAGCCTTATCGCTGCCTCTCTTATCAGCGCCGCATGTACCTGGTACCCTGCCCGTGGGCTACGGACAAGGCTTCTCGCTGGTTCTGGAGACTTTGGCTGTTTGGTACTGGGCTGAGCTGCTCTTCTAAACGCTAGAGCTCACCTCAAGTCATCCATCATTCTTTCAGTCAGCAGCACCCTCTCCACCACTATAAATACTATTCCTACCAGCTTCAACGAGCAGTTCAGGGATCAACGTAAGCCGACGGTGCCAGAGTCAGCTCTTCAGCAGCCCGTACGGCAATAGCTGTCGAAACAGCCTTGCACTGGAACAACCCCAGCAGCATCGTCCATGCGAGCGTGTAATATGGAGATCATTTGTATTAAGGGTCCATAAGAGACAGCCTACCAAGAACAGTGAGAGGCACCAACCCAGACCAGAGGTTCCAAATCCCTCCTGCAGAGGTACACTCTAGATTGAACGACTTGCGAACCACACATGGCGAGAACAACAGCCTCAGATCCTTCCTCGCCATTGACGTCGCCAATATATCCCAGTTTTCCCTCTCCGACGCAAGCCAATAGAACGGGGCTTTCACCGGGTTTGTGTACAGTTTCTGCTCCGAAAACAAGAGACTCAAGGACGGAATGTTTATTCGTCACATAAGTACCAAGCATCCGAAGACTCTGCGTGTTTGAGAAACACAGAGCAGCCTTTTGGCTGTAGTTTGGGAGAAGCTTCGAAGCCAAGTCAGCCCCAACCGCCTGGCGATTCAATACCAGCGTCGTCCGGTGGTATGAGCCTGACGTCTGCTTGCAGCAATCATGTCCGCTCGGGCTTCTTCATCGAGCGCTTGATTCGCGAGCGCATCAGCTTCCTTGTTGTCTTCTCGTGGCACCAGACCAAAATTGAAAGTCATGCCCCAATGCGTCATGTCATCCAGGAGCTCGTGAATCTCTTTCAGGACCTCAAAGTGAGCCGCCCTCTTGCCCTGCGAATTCATCCCACCATTCCTGATCCAGTCATGAATCCACGTCGAAAAGGTATTGACGAGGTACGATGAGTCCGTTCTGATATGATAGTGCACCAGCGAATAGTCTTCGGGGACCTCGCGACGGATAATGTCCAGCGCTTGCGAGAGAGCTTCGATTTCAGCCCGAGTGCTCGTCTGCGGGAGGTGGGCGTCCAAGATGCCGCTTGCATTGAGCATAGACTGCGGTCCGAAGTAGACACCCCAGGCGGCCCGGGCTGAGGGCGTTCCGTTGCCGCGACAAGCTCCGTCAATAGACACGACAACGGTGCGGCTATCCACCCTCATCTGGCCAGTGTAAGGGTTCATTTCTCGAAGCTGGCGGACCTCTTTGTGAGTTGCTTGAACTTGCGAAATGACTGATGGGATGGTGTTTGAGCGATGATTGCGTCTGGGCTTTCAAAGCGCTGAGGGCACTCATGACTTAAATACTCCTCTGTACCTGCCGTTCCCTCGCAGTACCAACTGCCTCCTCATCTATTCACGTGCCCATTTACGGGCAGCAACTTGGAAGTCTCCCTCTTGATTCGGCTCTCTTGCCCCTTCTTGGTTTAGTATCTTGAGCACCTTCCCGACGATCTGTTCTGTTCTGCAAGCACAAGAACATGAAGGAGCGACGGGAAACCATCAAGCACCAGAAATACCTGCAGCTGTTGCCTAGACCGGCACCGTTTCGCTGCTTGAGAAAGAACGATGATGAGACCTCCAAACCTAAGCTGAGCATTGTCGAACAGGTGACGAACTCTAAAAGTGCGGCAAGTCAAGAGGGAACGCCATTCGTCATTCTTGCGGGGGAAGGACGGGCACCCGAGGCCCATAGAGGCAATCTGCAGGAGCTGCCTGTATCAATCAAAGGTCCTGTCTCCGGAACACCTAGGTAGTCTAGAGCAAGACTTGATACGTGGACGGCCCGTTGGCTGGGCGAAATGGTACAACATGTCCACGAAAGACGGGTCTGGTGTTGTTGTAAGGTTCATGTTTGATGTCAGGGGTGAAGTAGTACTTGTTGACGTCAGCAGTAAGTACCAGGTAGGTAATGATGATTCTCATCAGTGGAAAGCAATTGAACGTGGTGTGAGTTTGACATTTATTGAGCCTCTTCTTGCTGTTCAATCTTCGCTATATGTCATATGATGCTGCACTTAGAAGCGGCTCGTAATGTAAACACTGAGCTGCTATGTATAAGCCCGATGACGCTCAATAAGCAACAGAAATTCCTAAAACTCCGAATCCATTCCCTTAGGCTGTACAAATCCTCTTTCATCCTGGCATCTGCTTCGATTAGCAAGACTATTGGTACTCTAGTATAGAAGTGTATGCTCTGTATATAGATCTGGTTCATTCATATTAATCACTGTTCCCTCTCCAAAGGGCACTGATTCCACAGTCCTCCGCCGCGCACAAACGTCAGGCTATCAACAAAAGCACCCAGCTTGCACCGGCCCAGTCGATCCGAGTTGCACGTCCGCATCGGCACCACGCGGTCGTTGAGAACGATCCGCACCAGCTGCTCGTTCGAGCCGCTGCACTGCATCTTCTCCACGTACATGCGGGCACCAAACGGCACGACCCACGACGCAGAGAATCCGTGAAGCTTCTTGGGAGACAGCTTGTACTTGAGCGGCAGGTCCCTGGTCGAGTTGAACATTCCCAGGGCCGCAAAGATGGAAGACATGGTGTTGTCGTGAGAAAAGTCGGCGTACAGCTTGGCGTCAAGGGGGAACGTCTCGGGCGAAGAGTCGAGCGTCGTGTTCGTCGTCGTCGTATCGTGCACAGGCTCGCCCGTCAGCCTGGCAATCAGCTCGTTGCCGAATCCAACCCCCTGAGACGGGCCCATGGGATTGCCTCTCCCGTAGCCGTACCACTTGTCCAGAGACTGAAAGTAGTCGTAGCTTGTCCACTCATCTGCGGAGAAGAGTCTGCAAAAGTCCGAGGGCGCACTCGTATTGGCCACTGTGGTGAACGGGCATAGGTCCATCATGTAGACGGTCTCGGTCAGGGTCAGGTTGGCGCCAGGCAGCTTGCTGTTGAGCCTCCTATTGATCGCGGGGCCGAAGACGCCAAGCCAGACCTTCTGGTTCATATCCCTTAATTCAGATGCCGGGCCTTCTTCAAAGGCAGGGCACGCTCCATGGTTCAGCGTGTTGTTATACGCCTCGTCCTCGGGTATGACCAGAATACCCTTGGTTGCGTTAGAAGCGTCGCGGTGTTGAGTTTCATAGTACCCCTCGAGAAACCTCTGCGCCGACATAACCACTCGCTCCGATCCAGATGCTCGCACGAAGGGGTCGAACTCAGAGGCCAGGCTCTGATAGCGCTCAAAAAAGGCCTTTCCAGAGTCCACCATCTGCTGCTCGCCAAAGGGGGTGAGATCGTCGGCGCCCAGGTTGTACGCATAGTCCTTGAGAAACTCGAATCCCTTGCCGTAATCCTCGACGCTGCTCAGAATGCGCGCAATCATCTCTTGGTAGACTTCCGTCTTCTTCTGCGTCGGAAACCGCGCTCCATGCCGGGACAAGACCTGCGCAAAAGTCACACTGCAGCCCGCCGGGATGGAAGCGTCAATGGTGGAAGGGACTGAGAAGACGGGCGAGTATTGGCCCCAGATCTGCGAAACGTCTTCGGTGCAGTTCCCGACGATTTCGCAAGTTGACGAGGGCTTGGCCCGGCTTTGTAAAAAAGGGGGTCTAGTCAGCATCTCCCACCCTTCGTGGTCATTGATTCTGAGCTCATGTGCATACCCGAGTGAGGCCATGGTCAGCAAGACGGCAAAGAGCGCCATGCCCCCGAGCGACATCTTGATCAGTCTGGTCTGTCCCTGAGACGCAGCAAAGTGCGCAGATTCTCCGGCACGCTGTCTTTGACTTGAATCCCGTCTATCAAACTGCCGCCGCCGCGGAGGCTCTCGTTCAGACTCTGGGTTGGGGACCGCGCTGTATTTGTATGCATCGCGCGAGGCCGCGCCTCGGATCGCGGCTACGATTCTGGCCACAGGCATGGTTCCGGGGTCTCAGTTACAGCATTGGAGCTCTGCTCTGCTTTTTCTGGCAATAGACGACGCAAGAGCCCCGATCTCTCACTCTCGCTCTCTATCAGACTATCCCTCTCTCGTCGAGGGCAGGCCGTCGGTGAGCCGCGAGATGTACAGCAGGAGGAGAAACGTGCGCTGAGATGCGGCAGTGGATTGGTCGATACGGTGCCAGTAGCCAGTGTGAACGTATCACTCTGTTCCCTGTAGATTCAGCTCATTGTCTACCTCACATACGAGATGCAGAGCTAAAAGAGGGCGGAATGCGACGCTTCGTCCTTGGCTGGTGTATGCCGGGAATGGCTGCGCTTGGCTGAAGCTTGGCTGGAGCTTCGATTCAAGAGCACAGAGGCGATAGGGAGAAGTGATGAGTCAGCATTTTCTATGTCAGAAATATGATGATGTAATACATCACTGCCCAATCAGATTACATGAATCAGTACCAAGTCCCTCAGGGTTCTCATCAGTGACGACCTCAAATTCAGCCTGGGAGACAATACAGGGTATTCAAGAGTCTCTGAATCATATGACCTGTCCCTGCAAACTTGACCGTTCATTGTTTCTTCCAACGAAGAATCAGCCGGATTAATTGTTGAAGAACATATAACTTTGTAAGTCAACCCAAGCATGTGAAAACCAAAAGAGACTCCATGCATTAGGGCATGCAACGCCAATGCAGCGCTGCCCAGCCCAAAAGGCACCGCTCGGCACTTGGAGGAATTGGGCACTAAGACGCATGGACTCAACGAGTCTGTGAGGTTGTTGTTCCATGGTCATGTCACCTCGCTTATACACATGATGGTCTCCTGATACTCTTGCATTGTCAATCATTGTTCGCAGGCAAAAGACGGATGCCTTGGTATCTTGGATCAACAACACTGAATCATACGCCCTCCACCCAGAGTAGCATCTACTACACACCAAGAGACTTGTGCTCAATATGATACTATTCTCATTACCTCCTCTATTGAAACGATTTTCACCCCGGTAACGCCCAAGTGACTGCCTGGACGTCGCTCATCTGCATCCGTCACTTGTCACCTTTGTTGGTATAACCCATAGAGGGCATCAAGGCCCATCCCCTTCTATTCCCAGTCCAGCCCAACCCAGCCTGATATGCCTCCCCATTCGTTCCACGCCGTCTATAAGAAATGTGGTCCAGCACACGCGTGATATGTGTAGTAGTATATACATTAGTCGTAGTGATTCCATAGTTATGTACGAGGCCAGCGCCTTATCATATTGCGACGCCGACATTGATCGCCGCGGGGCCAGCAACGTTGTTCATCCCAAAGGTGGCCCTCCTGTCAATGAAGACGTCCTCGTCTTCCTCTCTCCCGTTCTTGGACGGAGTGCTCCGCGGCGACCAGGCCGACGGCACAGTGCGATCTTCGTCATTCGTCGACCACGTAGACAACGTATCAAATGTTTCGGTGCTCTGCCTGAGTGGCCGCCTAGGCGGCGTTACACACTGGTAGAACCCTTCGCTTCCTTTGATTGGACGCGGAACGTTTGTGACAGAGTCCATGCTCTGCTTTCGGGCGCGGTCTGAATCCGGGAACAACCAGGTCGAAACTCGCGAAAATGACTTCTTCTTCCGTAGTGGTGGCCGTAGCACGAGGGGCAATGGCGGGGGAGGAGGAGGAGGCGGCGGGGAAGCCTGCTGCGCTCGCCTCGACTGTGAAAACTGCCGAATGCTGTCGAGCGTTTCCTCGTACGCCTCGAGCTGGCTAATGTGGACAGACGCTGTCACGGGCCCGGTGTTGGGCAGTGACACCTCTGTGTTCAGGCGCTCAGCGAATGACGGCGCCGCTGGTGGGAGCGCAGGAATCACCGGGACTTCCGTCGCTTCTGCATGATTACCGCATAAGCCGGGGAACTGAGCAGGGAAAGGGAACAAAGCTGCGTCTGAAAGCTTACCGGGTATGGTGCGAGCCATGGAGTGGGCTGTCGATGGTCTGCTCGCGGTGTAGAGGCTCTGCCGCTCGATGATGTCGTTGATCTTTCTCTGCAGCTGTTCCACTTCGTTCATGGCGTATGCCACCCGTTCTTTGATCGTCTCCATATCGGACGGCGTGTAAGCCCGGGTTCGAGTCTGCTTGTCGGAAGCGAGTTGCAATGGCAACACCTCTGGGCTGCGCGATGACGGAGGAGCAGCAACATTTTTTCGAGGAATGTGAAATGATGGCGATGGGGTGTGCCGTTGATGACAAGGTGAGGAGTCATCGCGAAAGGGCCTTGCCGGAAGATGAACTAGAGATGGCGGCGTCATCTCGCTCGGAAAGTCGAAATCGGGGAGCATCGGCGACAGCTCTTTTCCCGAACTCAAGACGTTCAGCTGCAGCGGCTCAAAGGGGGTCTCAGGCGTATCCGGCGTCAGAGGACTCTCCCAGGGCCGAGAAGGGCGCTGAGCAGGAAACGGGAACTGGAAAGAGCCGGAATCGACATGTCTGAATTCAAACGGCGCTGAGATCTGTAGCTGCGGCCTTGTACCATCCCTCTGCGCCCTGCTTCTGGATGAAAAGCCCGGCTGGCTGGATGAGAATGTCCGCTGCACTTTTTGCCTCCAGCTAGGCCGGGGAAGCTCAACCTCAGGAACCGCCATTGGGGGCGGATGGGATATCGGCTGGTCGCTGATAATGCGGATGTGACGGTTGTTGTCGCCTGGCGCCTATAAGTAAGTGAAGAGCTCTCAGACATTGCTTGGTTCTATCAACACCAAATGCGGCGGGAGGGAGAGAACAGGTGGGGAAATAAAGCAAACGGAATCGAATACAAATATATCGAAACCACCACATACGTCGCTCGGGCCTCTCGTCGAGGCGAAAGGCAAACGGTTCCCAGCACGTGAGACAAGAGAAGCATGACGCATATGCTTCCCCAAAGACGCCCGTCGAAGCTTTCATGCTGTGGAGAGAAGAAGCAGCCTCATTGCCGACTGGGCCGGCAGATACGCTTTTAAAGGCAAGGTAAGGCACGGCGAGGTAAGGGAGAGAAGCGAATGAAAAGACCGTCCAGCGAGCCCCAATGACATAAAGAGAAAGGAATTAAGCATTACAAAAAGATCAGAGTAGATCCGGCAACCTCGACTGGAAAGTTCAAATCGGAGGGCCGGGTGAGCTCGTAAATACTACTTTGCATCTGCAATAGCGCAGCTCACCCGACCTGGCCATGGACAGACTCTGACTGGAGCCATCGTCCGCACTTGGGTTCGCCCTTGTTCGCCTGCGTGTGTGTGTGGGCGTGTGTCTGTCTTGTCTTGTCTGGTTCCGCCCTTGTTTCTTTTCTCAGCATCAGCACCAGCAGCCAGTGCCCAGAGGAAGACGAAGACACCTCGACCAGAGGGCTAGACAAAGACGGCCCAGCCAGTGGCGGCTGAGCAGCGACGGTGGTGAGCCAACAGGGCCGCCACGGTGATAGGCTGGGCCGCAGAGGCGACCGGCCAGTCGGCGCGTAGAAGCCATGGATGCGGATGGCTGGCGCTACCCACAAGATTGCAGGATCCACAGACGGCGTCAGACGGCCGGGCTGGCACAGCGAGTCGATGTCTTGCATTCGCCACGGCTTCATTCGTGGCTTTGCTCCAGATGGCCCGAGGAGGGGTCGCGTGGGCGCCCGGCATTGGCCAGCTGCTGGCATGCCCTCGGGTTCCCCTGGGCCTGGCGACGATTCGCTCGCTGCCACAGAGGGCTGACGGTTTGGCAGGGTGTCTCGAGTTGTTTGGGGGTGTCTTGTCTCGAAGGGGAGCTGGTGCGCGTTTCGGCTCCGGCGCAAGCAGACAGACGAACAGAACGGGCGAGGCCCTCGATGCGGTGCGATGCGGTGCGATGCGAAACCTGCCCATCAGATCAGTGCCTCATCTCGTCTGCCGTCTCAGCGCCACGCAGCCGAATCTTGCCTCATCCGGGTCCCTCGTTTTTGCTTCTTTGGGCCGTCGCAGCTCGATTGGCGCGCGCGCTTCTCTCGTTTCTCATTTCCCGCTTCGTCGCTCGCTTCTGTTTCTTCTGTGCTGCCGATTGTCAGTCTGAGCAGAGCAACCCAATCAAGCACTCCCTCGATCACTTGACCTGGAACAGTCCGTCGTTGCAGTGTCCTCAGAACTCCAGAGGGACCCTCCCCTGTCCAGCGGTGTTCCTATCTTTAGCACCGCTCTGGCGGTGATCATGATGACATGCTGTGCTGTCTGTGCTAGTACTGTAAAGCCCATACCCAGCCAGACAGTCAACGCCAAAAGATGATGATGGTGTGGGCAGCGTCGTGATGGCTTGACTCGAGGAGCGACCACCTGACGCCCAATGGACGATGGACCGGCATGCAACAGTAATACCGGACGCTCGTTTGTGCTGCTGCGGCCAGTGGCGTGGAGAGAAAGACGCAGACGAGCCCCAACAGGAACTGAGGATACGAGCGAAGCCATCATGCATGTCTCAGTTTCTTCCACACTTTCCGGAGGCACCGCACCTATGCGAGGCCTGATCTGGTGTGATTGTGATGTCTGTCTGGAGCATGCATGCACGGCCCTGTTTTTCTTGTCTCTTGTTGTTTCTTGATTTTTGTCTTCTGATTTTCTTTCTTCTTGGCCTTCTTCCAGTTTTCTTGATTTTTGTGATCTTGAGCTTAGAATAACTTGAACTTGATGGTGCGCGTTACAGCCAATAAAAGCCATGTCATATGCAGGACATGTGAGATCTGTGCCTGTCGAAACGAAGAAGGAAATCGTGGCTTACAGACCCGTCAGAAGTGGCTTGAGTGGCTTGACGTGAAGGTGCGTCAGAATGGTACGTACCTTCTTTAGCGGAGACTCCAACTCGAAGAGCCAATTCCGCAGAACAGCCGAGAGTGGATACTTTGCGATAAGCTTGCTGGTCCTGCCTTATCCTGGAAGCATCCGAGGCGGTAAGACCCGGCAGTATCTCAAAATATCTACACTCTGCGACGACAATTGCATGCAAATCGCCAGCAGCAGCAGGACGAAGCCGCCGAGGGTCTTGCGAAAATGGGCAAACGAGCTTCCATTGACGCCGACGGAGCTGCCGCGTTTCGCAAGCGCCAGAAGATCACTCACGATGTTCCCACCGGCGAGGATGTGAGCTCTGGGGAGCAGCTGCGCGGGCTGCTCGCGTTTGACCAGGACGTGCGCAAAGCAAGACATGGTAGGTCTGGACCCAGCTCAACAGGCTATACGTTCCTCAGGAACCAATCAGGCGTTCTAATGGATTTGAACAGGTCTGCAGTCCTTCAAACGACTTCTCGACAACATAGTTTCCGGCGAGGGCGATCGATCCGCGAGTCTCGCCATTCTACGAGAATATCTCGAACTGGTCAAGCCGAGGCTCGAGGGCGAGGATGCCGTCTATCTGAGCGACATCATGGAGATGTGGTCCTTTGCCGCCCAGACGAACGAAGGCGGCGTCATGTCCTCTGCGGCCGTTGTCCTCGCCCTCGTGCTCAATGTCGTTTCGGATTCCTTGGAGCTCGTCAAGCACGGACTAGGAATTTGCCAGACGCTTGTCCAAGAGCGTCAGCTCAAGTCAATATCCAAGAACCTGTCCTCAGACAAGACGAAGGGCTTCATTATCTCGCCCACACTGCGATTGCTTCGCGAAGCCGTGTCCCTCGACGGAGGCGCCTACGCAAGGCGGATAGTTCGCGCCAAGACCTATACTTTTGCGTCCCTTGGTAGAAACTTGGAGATTGGAAGCACCGTGGAGAACCCTGAAGACTCTCGGAAAGCATCCGTGAGAACAAACGCCGTTCGGTTCTTCCTGAGCTGCCTCAAGTATCTGCACTCTGACGGGCGAAAGGAGTTGCTGTCTCAGAAGGAGCTACTATCGCATCTGACATTCATGATCAAGAGTGATCCGCCATCTCTTGTCGTGGAGATCTTGGACAGCCTACGGACTTACGTGTTGGCAGACAGCAAGATCTCACGAGACATCAAGTTCAAGTGTTTCAATACCAAGACGCTGATGCGGATACTGGCTCTCTATAGCTACTCCAGCAGCACAGAGCCGGAGAGCGAAGTCGACCGGGTCAGCGAAAAGGCCCATCAGTTCCTCATGTACGTCTGCACCAACCCGGTTGCCGGCATCCTATATCCCTCCACCGGCCTTTACCCCAAGGAGACCAACGAGGAGTTTTCGGTCCAGCTTGCCAAGCAAAAGAGCGCAGCACACAGCAATCTGGCCAAGGACGACTCCTACCGCGACGGCGTCCCCGTCTTCAACTTTGTTCTGTCCGAGTTTGCGTCAAAGCTGCGTCCCTGGTCTAGCATGAAGCACAGTCAGCTCTTGACTGCGATATTCGAAGCGGCCCCGGAACTTATAGCAAACTACTTCTTCAACAACCAGTCTTTTACATTTGAGCCCAAACTGACCATGACCTGGATCGGATATGCTTCGTTTCTCTTCGATACAATGAGGATCCCGCTCCCCCCTTCGTTCGGCGACAAGACACGCTTTGCTGCCAGCCCTCCCCCCACAAACGTCCTCTTGGATAACATCCTACCACTCCCGCTGAACCAAAAGGTCATGGTTCGGTGCCTCACGCCCAACTCGAATTTGACATCTTTCTTTGCGACGAGAATGCTGATCGAAGCGCTTGAGAAGCTGTCAGTGGCCATGAAGCTGCACAGAGAAGGCTTTCGAGCAACAGACGCTCGATGGACCGAGGCCGCTCGAAGGCTCATTGACGCCTTCTGCAGACGCATCCCGGACATGAAGGAGATTGTGCGCAGCTACAAGGGCATCGCTAGCGAGAACACGCTGCACAAGGCCATGGCCAGCAGGCTGCTTCTCCTGTACTACGAGATGATCCCGCAGGTGGCCCTGGCCGCAAACTTTGACGTCTCGCCCTTCTTCGTCAACGTCCTCCGCAGTCTGCAGAGCGAGGGCTCCAACGAGCAGCATGACGGGTTCCGCCAAATGGAGCTGGAGAATCTGGTGTCGATAGCCAGCTACTCTCCCGGCATGCGATGGTTTGCCAGGATCGAGATTCTCAGCGGCAAAGGCCAGTCATCGCCGTTCACCACTCTCCTCAAACTCCTCTCCAGCAGCGACCGAACCGCACCTCTTGATCAGCTGAAGAGAGTGCTTGCAGACGTTGCCGTGGAAAACCAGCTCGTCTCGGCGGCTACCAGACTCAACCCTCTTCTTCAAGCCGTTGCGCTGAGCATTGACGAGAACAGTCCAGAGAACATGGAGAAGATCTGGTCGTTCCTCGACAATTGCATTTGCCGCTGTGCCACGTCACCAATCAAATACCTAGAGGTGCTCGAGAGCTATTTCGCGGATGGCGACGGCGACGTCCAGGCAAAGGTCACCGCCCGCAGCTTCAATCTGCTCGCCGTTGCCATAGCAGAACAGCTTCCCTACGTCATCAAATCTGCAGATGCCCCTGAACGCGCCTCGCTATCAAGTTTCATCTCTCTCTACTTCAGCGCGCTGTACAAGAAGAAAGGAAGCGAAGCCCTGGAGAGCGTCTACGCCAAGATCGAAGAGTGCTTCTCTTCTCACTCCGTCAAGCTTGCAAAGCTGGGATCGCGCAAGATACCCAAGACCTCAAGTAGCGGCACCCAGGAAGGCGAAGATGACGACCAAGAGCATGATGGTAGCTCCCAGCAGAAGGAAACCGGCCTCACTCAAGAGCAGCTCGAAGAGGCGCTACACATCCCCTTTACAAGCTCAGAAGACACAGGAGCGCTGCTCAAATGGCACAGCAAAGCGGTCGAGGACCTCATCGAAGACGGCCTCATCACAAGCCTCATCCGCCTCCTCGCATCAGAGCACACCAACATCCGCAAAGAGGCCCTAACAAACCTCCTCAAAATGGCCGCCAAGATCGACGAGTCCGCCTACGAAGAAAAGAAGCAAATCTGGCTTCTCCTCTCCGAGCTCGCGGAATCCTCCCGCCCACAAGTAGACAGCGGGCCCGTCCCCTCCGCCTTCATCGCCTTCTCCATCCACGCTCTTGAAATCCTAAAGAACCCCCTTCACCCGCTCTACCCCAAAATCAACAGCTTCCTCACTCGGAGCCCCATCTGGTCCCCCGAAAAGTTGCCCCTCGCCCACGACATCCTCCACGGGGAGCCCTCCGAGGACGACAAGTACTATACCGAAATCGCCTGGTTCCTGACGTACATGCTCGACGCCCTCCAAACGCCCTTTGACCTCGGCGTGTTCCACAAGAAGCGCTGGCTCGAAAAGATCCTCGCCCTCGGCAGCAACCCCTACCTGCGGACGAATCTTCGCCTCAGGATCCTGCGGATCGTGTACCGCGCTACGTGCATCGAGTCCGGCAGCACGACGCTGATTACGAGGTTCGGGTTGTTGACGTGGCTCCATGCCCAGCGCGCCGCGTGTGGGAATCCCGACGAGGCGGCTCTTTACGAGGCGCTCATGGACCGCGCGTGGAATACCTGTGACCAGGCGAGGGTTCGGGCTTGGAGTAAGGGCGGAGTGGAGAAGCTGTTGGCGAAGAAGACATCGCAGTGAGAAGCTGGGGGGGGAGGGTGTTAGAATACGATGGTGGATGGGGCCTGGCTTTTTGATCATGCAATATAGGATGAAGATACCCTGAAGCGTGGAGGAAATGGAGAGTAATGATTGAAGTTAGTTTGCCATCAAGTCTACAGAGTCAAGTAGAAGGTTGCTTCCTTCAGGCTGCAATGTATGGTTGAACATATACACTGTTTAAAACTACATCAACAAATTAAGTTGGAGGCATCTGTAGGATCGCCATTGGCAACACATCACAAACATGACGACAAACACGAGGCTTAGGGGCATCTAGTGACCGGAAAAAAGATTTGTATTCGCTTACTCAAAACTCCAATTCAATGATGCAAAAACATGCCTGTTACACTACTCATCCCTCATCCCATCTATCCTTGAGCACGCCATTAAAAATGAAAAATCCGTTAGGTACATTCACGCTCGTCCTCCTCATACTTCGACTTCAATAGAAGGCCATGCTCCGCCAGCCATTGGGTAACACGACCAGCCATCATGTCCCGCTTGAACCCTCTCTCTTCCTCCCAAGATTAATGTATGCTTGTCTGTAAACGCGCGTAAAACCAGATAGGGAGCGGCCCAGGCGGCCGGAAAACCAGAAATTAATAAGATGATACCCAAAAGTCGAGAGGGAAGAAAGGGGGCAGTAAGCCGCTCCGAGATTAAACAAGGCTGTTAGCCGGCTGGACGTTGGCGTTCTTTTTTCCGCTCCCGTCTTCTTCTAGAGTTGACCAGAGAGGAGAGCTTCGGTGGCTGCGGCGCAAGGAAAGTTAGCAAAATTAAGGGACGTTTGTCAGAGCGTTTAGGGTTACTATACATACCGCTATTGATGTAGGCTCTCTTCGCGTCCAGCGGGACGTCGAAGCGGCGCTCCAGTTCCTGCTTGATCCCCTTCTTGGTGACAGTCATCAGATCCGCCGTCTTGAGGATCTCGCGAATTTCGGCCAGGATGGCATCGTCGCTCGGAAGGCCAACCATGTCCTCTGGGGAGAAGAACTGCGATCCGCCATACTGGCTCATGCGGTTCATCTCGGACGGAGCCATGGACATGCGCGACATGTTGCGTGTCTCGTACGGCTGGCCATGAGCCGTCTGGAAGAAGCCCGTGGTCGAGGCGGGGCGGCTGGGATAGGCATACTCCGACATAGCACCGTGAGCCTTAGTACCGTAGCTGAAGCCGGAGACCTCGGAGCGAGTGTCGTCTCGCGACGTCTGCGTCTCCCAGAGCTCGGCCTGGTACTCTTCCCACTTCTTCTTGGGGATCGAAGACGGGTCGAATTTGCCTTCGTCCGAGATGAGAACCTTCTTGCCGTCTTCACCGGCAACCACACGGGTGTTACCCCAGGCGAAGTCGTCCATGTGCCAGAAAGCATACAGAGGCAGACCAAAGCTGAAGACCGGGATGGCAATAACATAGAGAATCATCCAGCCAACCATTTCCCACTTGCGACGCAGAATGAAGATGATGGCCTGCAGACCGTAAATGGCACCAAGCAGGATAAAGGCCGTCACGGGCACCACGTTGGGATTCTGTACCACGCGCACTATCAGGTACACAATGTAGGCGACGGTGACCGGCTGGACGACGGTACTCAGCAAGTCGACAAAGACGACGAAACGCATGCTGAAGCAGCAGAAACCGCACAGCTGAGACAGGGGGATCAGCTCAATCAGGTTGTGCACGGTAGAGTTGATCCAACGACGTCGCTGAGAGAGGAAGACGGCCCAGGAATCAGGAGCAATAGTCCATGCGTGGGCGGTGAAGATGTACTTGGTCTTGTACTTGGAGTGGAACTTAAGCAGCAGCGTCGTCAAGAAACGATCTTCACCCAGATGGAGCAGGTTCTTCATGTGCAGCGTGTCGACTCGGATGGTGGAGTACGCCTCAACGACCTCCTTGCTCACGAAGAGGGGCTTACCACTCTCAGCCGCGCGGATACGGTACATGGAGAAGCAGCCGGGCAGACAGGTGACGGAGCCGAACAGACTCTCAAAGGCCTTGGACAGGTTGTGGGAAATGTAGTACTCGTACACCTGGATCATGGTGATGAAGGACCCCTTGGCGTTAGTCAGGGCCGTTTCACCACACACGGCAATGATGTTGGTGTCGTTGATGAGAGCGGCAACCATGCGAGTGGCGGAATCTGGAGCGACCACGGTATCGGCATCGATCTGGAACATGAACTCGTAGAACGCCGGGTTCACGCCAATGATGTTTCGGATCTGGTGGTACATCTCCAGTTCCAACGGGCTCATGGGCAGGTTGTAGTGCACTCGGTTGAGGAAGCGCATAATGACCATCTGAGAGTCTCGCTTACCACGGTTACCCGGGCGAGAGACCTCGGAAGGCTTGCCAATCTTGACGATGACCAGGAAGGGAACAATGTGGCCCTGGACCTCGTAGAGGCCGGAGTAGACCTTGCCCATGTTGTGCTGCTTCAAACCTTCACCGAGCGACTCGAAGCTGAGCGGTTCCGGGTCCACGGACTCGGACACGCCGAGAATGTCCAGGACAATCCTCGGCGTGGGCCTGTCGTTGCCTTGACCAATAATCATACCGTCACAGACGATCACCAGCAGCTTGCGCTTGTCATCGTACTTCATCCTAGCAGCTGAGTCAATGGCACGGCGGAGGGACTCCTCGTCTTCAGTGTACGCGGGAATCTGACACATGATGAATTTGTCGAGGTCCTCAGGGGCATTTTTACCACCAAACTGCAGCGCGGCGAAGAACTTGAATCCGATGACCGAGGCCAGCAGGATAGAGATGGCGAGCACCAGATATTCGGCGAACTGGCAGCGGACAGAGTTTCTGGTATCGACGTCGCCGACGTAGAACAGGTTGTCCAAGCAGCGCTGCATCCGCGCTTTGCCGGTGGTATCGAGCTTGAGAGTGTTCCAGTACTTTGAGATGTCTTGGCCAGGGTTCAGCTGGAAGAGGGATGTCACAGCCGGGTCCATGAAGTCGGTTATGGAATTGTTCGTCGGGACTTTCTTCCCAGCAGGAGCCCGCAAGTGACGGCCCCCAGTAAGGTAAGTCGTCATGTCGTAGACCTTGCCGTTCAAGATGGCGATGTTCTGAGACTTCTTTGTACCCAGAGACTTCACATACTTGGCGGTGTAGCCGATGTTGCCCTTCTTGAAGTTGGACTTGAGGTACACCATCTGCTCGTAGAACCAGTCGGGCCTGCTATCGTTGGTGAAGTACCGGAAGTCGTGGAACTTGCTGTTCACGTCCTGTGAGTTAAGGAGAACAGGTGAGCCGGTAAAGTTGGTCGTCTTGTAATCCAGAGTCACGGTCGGGTCGATTGCGCCGTCGACGCCGTCGCAGAGGGCAGACACCTGGACGGGGAACAGGTTGGTGATGTCCTGGCCGGCATAGCTCAGGAGAGTCTGCTGCTTCAGGTACGAAGGGTAGTGGGACGGGATGAAGGCCCCCAGGTCCAAGACAACACCACGAATAGCCACGTACGCGCCGTCGCTCTTCGCCTTGCCGTTAAAGGACGAGAGCTCTGCGGCGCTGTACACGTGCTGGGTAGGGCAAATGAGCATGGGGAAGACCACGATGAAGAAAGCGGCGACCAGGCAGAAGAACCAGATGAGAAAGTTGATGGCGAGCTTCTCACGCCAGGCGATGCGCACGTCCTTACGGGGCATTCGTCCTATCAATCTGATGAGGAAATCAGGGACAAACCAGGTGAGGGCGTAGACAATAAACAACCAGCGCCTGCGGCTGGGGCTGTCCTTGTACTCTTCGACCTCGACCAGGGCCTTTTCATTGCCTCTCTCGGCCATCTGCTCACGTGTCTCGAGGTTCTTGAACATGTCGCCAGCGCCAAATGCCGAAGCGCCCGCCTCGGAGCGCGCATCTTCCGCGACGAAATATCCGCTCTTGCCCTTCTCGCCGTAGCCCAAGGGGGTGTGTCCGGCAGACAAGAGACGCTCCTTAGAAGCACCAAAGGTGTTGTGGTCGCCAGGTGTCAGGCCGTCTCCTCCCTCGCTGTCAAAGGCTGACATGGGCCCGCGGGCAGACGCCGCACTGGAGAAGGAGAGCTGGGCAATTTCCAGCCAGCAACGCTCGCTCAAGAAGACACCAGTGGCGCCGACAGAGACCTCGTTACGCGGCCAGTGCCTCTCCTCGATGGCAGCCTCTGCTCGCTCACGCTCGCTGCCCACAAGCATGGTCTCGCTGTTTGCCATGCCCAAGAACTCTCCAAAAGGCACAAACAGACTGAAGTCAGCCGAGCGTAGCCGCTGGCTGATCTCGGCAATGCCAAACGTTTGGACCTGCGTCCGAACACACTTGCTGTCGAACTGGTTGGCGATGCGGCGGTCATTGGGCTTGAGACAGAAGAAGAAGTAGGCATTGGTGTTGGGGTCGGTAACGGCTTTCTGCACGTTATCGAGAGACGCGAGGAATTGCCCAGAAGCCCCCTGTTCCGACCCTGGCTTGGCGGATGCTCCTCGCTGCTTAGTCTCGCGAGAGTCGCTGTCCTGCGAGAGCTGGTCAAAGTTATCCTGCGTCTGGCGGCGGGCTGCGGGACTGGGCCTGTTAGGACGAGCGCCCTTGCGAACCATGACACTAGGGGCGCGCATGGGCTTTGAGCTGATGGTAGCCTGCATCACCGTTGTCTTCTCCTGGGGATGGGTGACGGTCTGCAGAGCTTCTTGGCCGAAGAGCTTGGCCACAAACTCAGATTTGGTGCTGTTCATCACGTTCATGATGTCTCCAGAAATGATCTCGCCGTTCTCCTCAATCAAGCCCCTGACGGGATACTCGACTTCTCCAGCAAAGTGCTTGACCGTGAAGCTTGCAGACAGGTTTTCGGTGTGGAAGTTGCTGCCTGGGAGCTTGGAGGTTGCGGAGGCGACTTCGATGGCCGGGTTCTTTCCTTCGAAACGCTTGCGCAGGGCCTCCAGAAGCTGCATGTCAGTCCTGTTGCGGCGTGTTTGGTCATCGAGGATGCTCAAAAGTCCATTGCCAGGCTTCAAGAGACCCTTGACAGCGTCGGAGTTGTCAAAGTAGCTGGTCGCAGAGACCGTGACTTCCTCTGTTTCCAGCATTTCAGCTTTGCGGTCGAAAAAGTTGCGGAGCGTCATGTTGTAGATTGCCTCGTTGGCGGCGTTAGCGAGGAGCTGGTCCAGGGCCGAGCCAGTGGAAGCTGACTGGACGAAACCAGGGAAATCAACAATGGAGACGGTGTTGGCAATGTTCTCCTCCGGGGCGCAGAGGCGCTGGTTCATGTTTTCGACGATCCAGGCCACCAAGAGGCTGTAGAGCGTCCTGGCCAGCTCATTCGCGTGAGCACGGGCACCCTTGGGGTCGAGCATGACGGTGACGCGCTCCTTGTGAATCATCTTGGTCTTGTAGCCCAGCGTGGTCTGGAGATCAGACGCGCTAATACCGAGGAAAGCCGCGATGATGGCGAGCACGTCCTTGTTCTTGACCGCGGTGTAGGTGGTGCCTCCCTCGTGGGAGAAGCCGCCACTATCATCTCCGGTGGCGCTCGTGCTGCTGGTCGTCTCAAACTCCAGCTGGCCGATGTGGAGGACAGTAGCCAGAATCTGGCAGATCTCGGCAATGTCGTTCTTGGGGAATTCGAGTTTCCTCATGGCTGTCTTGAAAAGCTGGAAGCCTTCGGCATCGTTAATGCCAACCTTGAGCTGGGTCGGGTGCCCAAGGAACTTCCACCTCTTGCTGCCATTGTCACTGTCGAAACCCAGGTGACTCCTCTCCGCGTCGCTAGTTCCAGCGACCAGGTAGTAGAGAATGTGGAAATTGCGCTCGCCCGTCGGGACGTCGGTGATTCTGCTCCTCTCCAACCGATGGTCGAGTACTTTACCACCGATGAGAATGGGGCTTGTTGAGGCCGACGTATCGTACTGCAGCTCGAAAAAGAGACCGGCTCTGGAAGCAATCGGAGTCGTCGCGGTCTTTGTCGTAGTAAGTGCGTCGAAGACATATGCTGCCAGAGAGAGCTTGTTGGATAAGGGGGTCGATGACTTTTTGAGAAGAGCCGTGAGGTAATGGTTCCGGATGGTCGACTTTCCCGCACCGGATTCTCCTCTAGAAGCGTAGGCAAGTTAGTCTGACTGTAGGAGTGACACGCGCGTTTTCGCTCGAATGGGGGGAAGTAGGGACAAAGCGATAATGATTGTCCAATTCTCTGCACAAGTAGATGTTTTCTTCCCAAGGCAAGGGCGGTCCAAGAGGATGGTTCTCACATAGGGAAGTGCAGAGGTTGGGATAGGCAAGATGAGGTGAATAGAAACAAACTCAAGAGGAATAGCTAGGAAGAAGAAGACGAGGAGGAAGAGGGGTGGAAGGAGTGCCGGCTCGTCAGATGGACTTACAGAAACACGACGGCCTGGTTTTCAGATCGGTGGCCAAGACGCAGATATGAACGTTCAGCTACGTCCTCGGCCGCAGCCATGGAACTGCCTTCCTTGCCGCCATCTGGGCCCTTGGTCGACGTCGTATAGGAGTTGACACAGACGACGCCATGGGACGACAGATAGGTTGCCTGGATCTGCGTGTGGAATCGACTCGCGAGATGGGCCGTTATCTGCGTGTCCGACTGGGAGTGAGCAGGCAATTGGGGGAGCGAGTGCTGCGTATGTGCTCCTCCATTGCCGGTCCCCAGCGGTAGGCTCATCCCGAAGGACTACCTGTGAGCCTCAGTATCGCGGCGGTTGCTGCCACCTGCTCGGTGCAGGCGCACGAAGTATGATATGCTGGTAGACGCTGGAGCGGTATAGCACTGCTATCACTCCGTAGAGATGCCGTCGGGGTTGCGTGATGCGGATAAGGGAAACTCGTGGTGTTTTCGTCCCGGATGGAGCGCGACGAACTGCTATGGCTTTGGTAAGAGTTCGAGTGGTGAGGTTGGTATTATTTTTTTTCTCGGCCGCGAGCTGCACACAAGCCCGGAAAGGGGCTGTACTGGAGGTAGGCGTCCTAGGGGCTTACTACACACTACACCTCAGTACAACTACAGTACTCGGGTTGCTAAGGCGCTGCACTGCAGTTGGATCCAATGGATACGGGCAGTAAACAGCCGGTGCGGTGCGGCAGGTACGAAGCGCGGTGCTCTCAATGGCTCTGCGTTCGAGCTGCCTACCTGTGAGAATCGAGGCAAAGGTCAGAAGTACCCGGATGTACCTGCGGGTCGACGCCGGCCGGTACTTGCAGGTACTTGGCCAGGTCCTGCCTCTCGGCCGGCGCAAGGTACCGGGTGCGCCACTCCAGGTGCTGCAAGCGGCAGCTACTGGTACCTTCCCGCTCTCCCCAAGGGGGCGTGGCGAGAGTGGCTTTAGCATCACGGACGACTCCGGTGGGCGCCAGACAGCAGGAGCGCAGTTCGCTATTCTGTGCTCGTACGCCCCTTATGCTGGACCAGTCCAGGGTTGATAGGTACTATGCCGCCTGCAAAGTATTATTATTAGCAGTCGAATGGAGCCAGACACAGCCTGTCTGTCCACGGTACCGGAAGCCCGCACTTGTACATTCTCGTAGTAGTCGAAGCTGCATGCCTTTTGCTCTGCTCTCCTTTGGAAGGAGCTCAGTTCTTCAAGAGAAACGTCTAAATCAGCATGTGCTGACCGGAAGGCATCCAGGAATAAGGCACTTACAGTGAGTGTGGCGCTGGGGTATCGACAATTATAGTAAGGTACTTGTCGGTTTGTACGAAGCGCTCCGGACTCGTTCTATATCTGAACGACCCGTGCAAAAAGGCAACAACATCGTGGCAAGTCATTGGCCGTGGTAGTTCTTCATGTCACCTCCCAAGCCCTCCCTCGCATATCTTCTGCAGATGCATCGTCAATCTTCAGGCAAACATGAGGCTTTGATTGCACGCTTTGCAGACGGCAGTGGTGGACATTGGCAGTACTAGAAGTACCCGAATGTAACTAAGGTACATCACAGCAAATGGAACTGTGAGTGGCAGGGGAAGCGAGGCCGGTGGGTTCTGGAGGTCTTGATGGCCTGATATGATGGGATCCCCACGTTGCAACTCGAGGCAGATGGACGAATATTTTTGATGGAGAAGAATCAGGAGGAAAAGAACAGCGATACGCATATGGGCATCGCGGCCATTACGTCAATGACTTTTCCCTCTATCGGCAGTCTCTCTCTCTCTCTTCCTCCACCAGCTGATCTCCTGTGAGCTAGGTATCTGTTGTGAAGAGTCTGTCAACACCTCAAATGTTCCGCAGAAACTGGGTAGCGGATTTGAGTATTGGAATGTACAAGAACTGTGCTGGCAGGAGAAGTTCCAGTTGGCAACACAAGGCTTGTGATGTTGGCTGAACCACAAGCAGGAAGTACCTCGATGAACATGAACGGACGAAGTCTGCGACTAATCGTAGCGGGGCTTGCCGATCTGATCTGCTGGCCATGTACAGCATTGGTATGATGCACATGTTCCGAGGCCCGGTGCAAGGCCATAGCGGCGGTACTTTCTACGCAGGTTACACACACACATCAGAATAAGTCGATATTAAATGCAGACGAAGATCAATCCGTTCACTTCTCTTTTCCATCTGGTCAAACTCGTGATTGACCCGCGAGTGGTTGAGGCGATTCACCCCTCCTCAGCTGCTGGTGTTGATTACGCTCTACCGGGTGTGAGCGATCAGGGCATTGGTTCTGGAGAAGCAGGGGCACTCGGGGTTCCTCGCTTCAGATCAGTTCAATTTCCAATCGCCCGCAAAAACTGGCCTGTTGCCGGTGAGAGCGGCTATAAGCAGCCGCCTTGGGAGGACAAGCTCGTCTTTGTCAAGCCTGAGCGGCGAAGGAAAGGAGCGCTCCATGAACAGACCCATTGTCTTTGCTCCTACTCGTAGTACTGCAATCGGCTTCTATAAAAAAGAGACGTGTGCTTACTTCGCACGCCATCTAGGATACTATTTCAAGATGACAAGGAATAGGGGCTTCCAGAACTGACGCCTTATTGGTGCCATGGATCTCCTAGTTACCTCAACGAGCAGTGTCGAGCATGTAATCCGTAGCTGACACCAAAAGCCAGCGATTTGGTCTGACAACACGAAGATGAAGAGAAGAGCACACAGCCATGATGCAATGTAACTCCGTGTACAGCAACGGACTGCGTGGGCTCCTCGTACTTGGTCGTACAAGTAGAAACTTGGCATTCTTTTTATAACCATCGTCGCCAGATCTTCCCTCTAAAAGCCCCGATGACAGCTGGGATACGGGCAGGCCTTTCCGGAACACGAGACGCTCTTCTGTCATTGTCATGCGTCGGATGCACCCAGCCGTCCAGTCACTCGGAGACGAATGGGGGATAGATGCGAGCATTTGCTGACGCGCAGCATTAGGAGATGATTATTGGCGTTTCGAAAACAACAGAAGACAACCATTTCTTTGATAATACGAGGACAAGTATGCAATTTGGAACCCAGGTATTCTTGGGTCTCAGTGCGGCCGGAATGTCTTGCTCGAAGAGGTTCTAGCAAGGTACATGTACGATTGGACTCCGTCGGGATACGGGGACAAAGTGGGTATGAAGGCCGGAGCAGCCCGGAATGCAGAGACTACGCGGGATGCCCGGTGTCAAATTGCAAAAGAAACGCACAACAGCGCTTGGATCAGAACGCAGTTTGACCCTCTCCCTTTTTTCGCGGAGCACAGACAAGAAGACGCTGAATGCCCCGTACGCACAGATGCAGGCGACCAACATGAGTGCTTCAAGTCCTCTCAGCTTACATAGGTACTTTATCTAGGTGGTACCTTATATAAACTCTCATCGCCCCTCTCCCCGCATGTACTGGAAGGTATCGAATGTCAGGAACACCACTTGCTTGTTATTTTAGGGTTCTTTAGTCAAAATTTTCGTCTTTATTTTAGGTTTCTAGTTGCGTCTCTTGCGTCTCTTGCGTCTTGGCCAATCGCGTCTAACGAAGCCGTCCGCTATCGCAAAAGTACGAGGTCTAGGCAGGTAGTTTCTTACTTCGGACCCGCGATCAAGCACAGCCGCTCAGCATAGTCGGTCTTGTGCCCCTCATACGAGAGAGGAGGGGAACAGAGATAAAAATACGAGCAATGCTTCTAGGTGGTGTCGTGTCAGGCAAAACTCATCCTGCAACAAACATTGTGATACGCAGGAAACACAGCAGTGATGCGTCAAGGCGTCGCCGGAAAAGGTGCTCGTATTGCTGCAGTCGTTGCATCCGCCCGCTCCGGGGGCCCGTATAGAGCGCCGAAGATGCGGTGCGCCATGGGCAAGCAGATCTGTACTGATCAGATACATGGAAAGGCAGGACGTGTGGAATTGAGAATCTAGGCCGTGGAATATTCCATACCCCATACAACGGTAAATTAAATGTGCTCGCTTCAAGGCATTGGGACGGAGCAGCGCTGGTATGGACCGCGGCGGTGGGCACGGAGAAGCGTACAGAATCTCGGAGGTACTGCCTTGTACCTGGTTCTCCCACGCAGTCCGTAGACGCTCCGTACCTGGGTACTGTACGGACCTGCCCGCGCTCCAATCGATTGCTTCCAGGGCCTGCACAGCACTCCGCGAGCTGCATTTTGCACAGGCTGTACATCCAGGTACTCCGTAGTGTCAGGTTCTGACAAGGTTAGCATCGACACCATGGATGGCTTCGAGGGCTCAGCGACTTGATCGAGATTCGGGGGTTGCGAGGTACCTCATGGGTACGGTGGAGAGAGCAGGTCTGCGCTCAGCTGAGCCGGTACGACGCCCACTGGGAGCCCGTAACCCCTGTGCTAATAACCAGCCCTGGGAGGCTCGAGCCCGGCGCTGGATCGCTAACAAGCCCAGCATCAGCCGTCTGTACCGCTACGGCTTCACCAACTCAAACCCATGAATAGTCCCAGGTACTCGTACCACTGCCGCCGGCCCTGCTGCTAGTATAGAGCCCCGGAGAGCACCATCTGCTGCTAGCAATTGAACGTGGCTGACCCCTCGACTTGAGGCGCCGGCGGGAACGGCGTTCAGTGAGCACAACCGCCCGCTACCGTGCAGCCATTCACGTTGGACAGGGGCCCCCTGTTTCCCAGTCGGGCAAGTACCTCCAAGTATCCGCCGCTACTGTGCGCCATTGATGGTGGCAGCCGGATCGCTAGAGCTCAAGCCCATTGTTGTGCGCACGCCCCTCCCAGAGCCCCACGACTTAGTGCGGATGCCCCTGTAGCTCTGCTGTTGTGCCACAGCCGCCATCCGCGAGTACCAGCCGGCGGGTACCTCGCAGTACCTGGCCTTGCAACTTGATGGCAGTGCTCTAGCGCCTTCACTGCATCTCCTCCAACCTCCATTTGATCGAATTCATCCTGCTGCCGCAGCCGCGAGACTTTTCCCTCTGCTGTTTTCCCTCTGACCTCCGACCTCCGACCATCGTTGGTGAGCCTGCCTCATTCGCTTTGGCAGCTCTCCTCTCAATCGCTCGCTCGCTGCATCGTCTGTTTTGTTCCGTCTGACTTTGTGCATCGCTTTATCTACCTGATCCGTCTTGGACGTCTTTTGCGCCGCAAAATAGTACCTTAATAATTCGAGACCAAAAAAGCAAAGACCGGGGGGGAGAAAAGAAAAAAAAAAGGAGTCAACACGGCAGTCGCGTCTTGGGCAGCCCGTCAGCCGTCTTTCTCGTCTCTCGCTTCGCATTGCATCAGCAGGCCATCTTCCATCCCCATCGTCGCCCTCATCCTCATTTCATCTCTTTGCTCTGCCCCCTTTGGCTCTTCTCTCTGCTAAAGCCCTTGTTTGCTGCTGTTGGACCGGCCACATACAATTAATTGTGTGACTGCTTCGGCGGCAATAACAACAAGAGCGAGGAGGGCAGCAACAGCATTAAACACCAAGCATACGGCATAACCCGCTCGGCATCGTTATCGCACGCTCCGTCGATTCGAGGGCCTTCCCGCCCACTCCTCTTCCGTCATGGCGAACCGACTTTCCATGTTCTCCATGGCCTCGGAGGCTCGAGCCGGTGGCGGGCCTCAGACCTCGCAGGTCTCGACAACCACCCTGCTCAACGCCATCCACAACATCTATCTCACCTCACAGCCGCACCAGCTGGATGCGAGCACCAGCGTCGTCGTCAACACCTGGCTCACAGCTGCCCAGGGCGGTCCCGCTGTCGACGCTACACTGGCCTCGCGGGCCTGGGAGCATGCCCGGCGGCGTGCAGAGGACGGCTGCGTTGTCTTGGGGTAAGGAAATGAAGCACCTGTGTCCGCATATCGCATTCGCCATGGTAGCTAACATGGACTCTAGCTCTCTGCACCAATCAACTCCCTCCCTTCTCGTGCCTTTCCTGAACTCGTTCCCCTTCGCCATCCCATCATCCGTCTACAAGGCCCTCGAGGCCATCCAGCCACTTCTCCGATGCGTCACTCCGCAGAACCCAGCGGCCCAGAGGCAAGCGGGCCTGGGCGTGACTCTGTCTCTGAACCTCGCCGGCAACCTGACTGGAGCTACGCTGGCTCTCTCCCAGGGCGGCATCGATACCGAGGCGGGCCTGTTAAACATTCCTGCAGAGGCAGGCTACCGCGCCTTTGATGTATTCTACTATCTCTTGACATCGGCATCCACGCCCGCTGAGAGAGAGTTTCTGGGCCTCAAGTCGGCCTCGGCTTACGCTCTGCTTGCCCGGTCCGGCACCTACGATCCGCCGTCATACCTGCCCACTGCAGATGATTCCGCGGCGGCCGACGACTTCCGCCAGTCGCTCAAGGACATTGGAATCAAAGGCTCAGCTCACCGGAACTTCATCTCCACACTTGCTGGATTGCTCAAGCTGGGCGACACTCTCGACTACGACATCGAGTCCGAAGCACTTGAAGAGATTTGCGAGGATGTCGGTGGCCTGCTCGGGATCGACCCTGATGTCCTTCAGCGCCAGTGCAGCACGGAAGACCGAAAGACGCTGGTAGGCGGACTGTACGAATCCCTCGTTGACTGGGTCATCTCAAAGGCCAACGCCGCCATTGCGGCGCAGCTGGTCCGCATCAAAGATGGCGATGAGTCTCTGGACGGCCATGGCGTGCGCACTCCCACCTCGAACGAGGACAATGGCGACACTGTTGCCATTACCGTCCTCGAGGTGCCAGACCCTGCCCTTGGCAGGGCGCTGTGTATGCGTTCTGTCTTCGACGACACTCAAGGCATCAACGCCGAGATGATCAATGATGGCTTCGACATCCCCCCGGCTGGCTCCTCCATCCTCAGAGAGGTCCAGCAGGCTGTCTCTGAGGTGGCGGCGGACTTGGGAGTCCCGAGCCCTCAGACCCGCGAGCGCCAGCATGCGTTGGAGAAGCGGGAGGTCGTCCTCGAGAAGGCTGCGTATGGCGCTGACGACGGCAGCTTCCTCAAGAGCCTGCTCTTCCCGGTGGAAGGCCAGGGCATCAACCTGGGCAGGGCTGGCCGCATTAGTCTGCCCACGGTGCTCAGCTCCAACCGGCTCTGGTATCATCTCTGCCTGCACCCGACGGACGATTCACCAGCCAGCCTCGCGGCGCTGCCATCCATCACGTCCGCTTGGTCGGCTGGCACTGTCTCTCGGCAGCTGCGCTCGTGGAGGCTTCCAGAATGGGCTAACCGCAGGCACCGGAACCTCGACTTCACCGCCGACTTTGACGTTGACGAGTTTGTACAGCGCTATGCCCCCCTCGGCTGTAGAGATGGAAGGGAGGGCATCGAGACATGGATACTGGAGCGCGGCTGGACCAATGGCGAAGTCTTCATTGGCAAGGAACGTATCTGGATCCGCGACAGCGCCTGGTGGGAGGCGGAGAGCATGCTGGATGTCAAGCCGGGCGATGAAATTCACCCCATCCACAGCAACCCCTTCAACAACGGCTTCGACACTGGCTACTCGGCGGGCAACGGCAGCGGATACTTCCCCCCGACCGGCATGGACAACATGGCCAGCGCCAGCCGTGACCAGTTGCACCACCGCGGCATGAGCCAAGGCAACATGAGCCAGTTGACGCTTGGCCAGGCACAGACCCCCCAGGCCGCGCCGTCGATTGCCCCGAGCGCCATGCGTAGCGGCGACTATGGCCTGGGTAACAAGGGCGACTTGTATAGGGGCGATGGCTTTTACAACCCGGAGGCTGCCCCCTTTGTGGACGCCGAAATGGCTGAGAACAAGCAGCTGGAAACCAAGGAGGTTGATAACGCCCGTCGGGCTTGGGTTTGGTTCACCTGGGCTATGACCTGGTGGGTGCCGTCCCCCTTGCTCAGATGGATCGGTGGCATGAAGCGGCCCGACGTTCGCATGGCCTGGCGTGAAAAGCTGGCGCTGTGTATGATCATTGCTCTCATCAATGCCATCATCATCTTCTGGATCGTCGGTTTCGGACGCGTTCTGTGCCCCAACATGGATAAGGCCTGGGATCGGAAACAGGTCGCAACTCATCAAGGCACCAACGATTTTTACGTCAGTGTCCGCGGCAGCGTCTACGACATTACCAAGTTTTGGAAGCAGCAGCACAGCGACACCAACGTCAAGACCACCTCGGATGTTATGCTGCCCCTGGCTGGCATGGACATGGATGACTACTTCCCGCCTCCTCTGAATGTGGCCTGCCCTGGGCTCGGCGTGTCTAACACACTCCAGCTGGTTGCCAACAATACTGTCGAATACGGCCTGGCCGTGCACACCTCCGGCCACTTCCAGCCCGACCCTACTAGTAAGCTGGCCGACCAGAACTGGTACTGGAACGTCTTCTTGCCGGCCATGGATGATTTCTACAAGGGACAGCTAGTCTACACCACGAAGGACGTCAAGAAACAAGGCGATGAGCAGCAGAGGAAGTGGGCCATGTACGGCAACCAGATCTACGACTTGACCAACTACTTCCACACCCTGGACGTGTTCAACAACGACAAGCGCTACACGTTCCTCAACAAGGACATCACCGACCTGTGGAACAACAACCCCGGCACGAACATCAAGGAGCAGCTGGACATTCTCCTCAACGACCCCAACAACAACAGCACCGTGCACGCGAACCTCGAGAACAGCTGGCTCTGCATCCAGCGTGTCTTCCTCAAGGGCTACACGGACTTCCGCGTCACCCCTCGCTGCGTGGTCAACAACTGGATCCTCCTCTCCTTCACCATCGTCTTGTGTGTCGTCATCGCGCTCAAGTTCGTCTCGGCTTTGCAATTTAGCACCAAGCGCAAGCCGTCTCCCCAGGACAAGTTCGTCATTTGCCAGGTCCCCGCCTACACAGAAGGCGAAGACTCGCTGCGAAAGGCCCTCGACTCGCTGACGGCTCTGCAATATGACAATAAGAGGAAGCTCATTTGCATCATCTGCGATGGTATGGTCGTCGGCGGTGGCAATGATCGTCCCACGCCCAAGATCGTTCTGGACATTCTGGGTGTCGACCCCAAGGTTGACCCTCCCGCTCTGGCGTTCAGGGCTGTTGGCCCCGGCAGTGACCAGCTCAACTATGCCAAGGTCTACTCTGGCCTCTACGAGTACGAGGGCAACGTGGTCCCTTACCTGGTTGTGGTCAAGGTTGGAAAGGAGTCGGAGCAGACCAAGGCCAAGCCGGGCAACCGTGGCAAGCGTGATTCTCAGATTCTGCTCATGAGCTTCCTCAACCGTGTTCACCACCGGTCTCCCATGAACCCTCTCGAGCTGGAAATGTTCAACCAGATCAACAACGTCATCGGTGTCGACCCCGAGCTGTACGAGTACCTCCTCATGGTTGACGCCGACACGTGTGTCCAGGAAGACTCCCTCAACAGGCTGGTAGCTGCATGCGCTCACAATGCCAAGATTGCCGGTATCTGCGGTGAGACGAGTCTGGAGAACGACCAGAAATCTTGGTGGACAATGATCCAAGTCTACGAATACTACATCTCTCATCACATGGCAAAGGCGTTTGAGTCTCTCTTCGGTAGTGTCACCTGTTTGCCTGGATGGTAAGTACACCAAAAAATAGTCTCCGTCTGCCTCTGCCGTATCATCGACTAACATGACAATGCGCTCCAGTTTCACCATGTATCGCCTGCGGACAGCAGACAAGGGCAAGCCTTTGATCATCTCTGACCAGGTCATTCGAGACTACAGCGTCTGCGACGTGGATACGCTTCACCAGAAGAACCTCCTGTCCCTGGGTGAGGATCGATACCTGACGACTCTGATGACGAAGCACTTCCCGAACATGCAGTTCAAGTTCCTCCCCCACGCTCAGTGTAAGACAGCGGCGCCAGAGTCGTGGAGCGTCCTCCTGTCCCAGCGTCGACGATGGATCAACTCTACCATCCACAACCTGGTGGAGCTGCTCCGGCTTAAGGACATGTGTGGCTTCTGCTTCTTTGGCATGCGATTCATCGTCTTCATTGATCTCTTTGGCACCATCATCCTTCCCGCAACCTGTGCGTACCTGGGCTACATGATCTACAGCGTCGCCACGCACCCGACGTCGTTCCCTCTCTGGTCCCTGGTCATCCTGGCTGCCGTCTACGGTCTCCAGGCGTTGATCTTCATCCTCAAGAGACAATGGCAGCACATCGGATGGATGATCATCTACATCCTTGCGTATCCCATCTACTCGTTTGCCCTGCCCGTCTACTCCTTCTGGAACCAAGATAACTTCTCCTGGGGTAACACACGTGTCGTCATCGGAGAGAAGGGCAACAAGCAGGTGGTCGCTGTCGACGATGAGGGCTTTAACCCGGCTTCCATCCCTCTGCAGCGTTGGGACGACTACGCCCTGATGAACGGCCTGCCGGGCCGCCGCGGCAACTACTTTGCCCATGAGAAGCAGGACATGGCCTTTGACCAGTACGAGATGGACGAAATGAAGAGTGTCTACTCCGCGGGTCCCCAAGGCTCGGTCCTCACGGGCATGCAGGGCCGCAACACGTACATGCCTCCCCAGCCCCATTCGCCTGCGCCCTTTGCCGCCGCCAGCCAGATGGGCGACCCGTCGTACATGCAGCACCGACAGTCGATGATGTCCATGGGTACTGCGATTCAGGATCGCAGCCAGTCGCCATACTCGGACTTCCCCCAGCGTACGAGTGTGATGCATACCCGTGGCCCATCCAACCTGACTCTGACGCCCTCGCCGGGACTGGGCCCCATGAACCGCTCCTCTTCCGCCATGAGCTTCGGCCGGGGCCATGAAGCAGCCCGATCCACGGCTTCTTTCGATTTCATGGGAGCTGCCGGTGGCGTTGCCTCGGATGCCGCCATCATCGACGCCATCCAGGCCGTGCTGCGAGACGTCGACCTCGACACCGTCACGAAGAAGCAGGTCCGCGCGCTTGTCGAGCAGCGCCTGCAGACGGAGCTGGTTGGGGAGCGTCGCACGTTTGTGGACAAGCAGATTGACCGGGAGTTGGAGAACATGTAGAACAATGTGGCATGTAGTGATGGGGACGATGAACGAGCGGACCGACGATCAACAGCCTTGTGGGCTTACTATCTTCTTTTTCTCTTAATTATTTACATCCGTACTAATCATTCATTTCGGGAGGGGAGAGGTTGTCGACTCGTCCGTACGATTGTCCAGACAACTAGTTTGACTGTACGGAAACGGTTGCATTCTACGAGACCACAGAAGAGACTCTATCATTATAGTACAACGAGCAAAAGAAGACGAAGCAAACAAGAAAATGAAGGAGAGGGAAGGGGGAGCTGCATCAGCAATACTTGTTACAATGGCAAAGAAATTTGGGCGTTTTTATGGGTTCTATGGGATGTGATGGGAGAGAAGTTTAAGTCTTTTGCAGTCTTTGTTGTTTTGCCGATTGGTTTCGTTTGAAGTAAGAAGTAAAGATAAGTCATTGATTGGGTTATGAATTGGATGCGCTTGATTACTGCTTGGAAGTGTTTTGTAGCGATTGTTAATAATAGGTATCTGATTGTTTACTGAGGTTATATTTCCCATGGCTGTCGAGTCTTTTGCTATTGTGATGTTTCTGGCTGTTGAGATGGTGATGGTGTGTGGACGGTGAAGCGAAGTCAAGTGAGCGGCTCTGTCTAATAGGGTATGATTCTGGATAGGTTTATATCGACGTGTCTGGAGTTTGTATGCTTGATTGTATGCGTTATGTTATTTGGTGATTTAGATGAATGTGTGCATTTGCAAAGTTGTGAAAATAATTGGCATTGTCGTAAGACATTATTGCCCGCTTCTATCAAACAATTATAAATTCCCCATCAAGCAACCAAGCTTCAGGCAACACACAGCCTTTCCTAACTCACGCTTTGAGATGTAGAGCTCTCTCTCATATCCATCCTTCATCACGCTGTAGCCAAGTCGTCAGCCCCTGAAGTACTCAAGACAATGCAGGTAAGGTATTATGTTGCGCTTTCTGCCGTCCCTCAAATGGCGCTCGGCTTTGAGTATGTATATTTCCTATTCGCTCACTTCTTATCGACCTTGCCAACACCCTTCAGACGAAGATAGACGTCCGTTCCCCATCCATACAGACTCTGGACGTTGATGCCGCCGCCAAAGTACTCGGCATAGGCCCTGCTCAGCGGCAGACCGTATCCCAGGCCGGCAATCGAGCTGCCGCCCGTACTGGCGGTGGCAATCGCATTCAGCCCGTCATGCCCGCCGGCGTCGGGGATGTCGTGGTCCTCGGAAAAGGTGGTGAAGGAGTAGGACCAGATGTTGGGGAGGACGTCCGGGGGTATGCCGCCGCCGCGGTCGCGGATGCGAATCGTCACGCCCGGAGCGTTATCGTCCAGGGGCTTGATGGCGTCGCTCTTAAAGGACCCTAGATCTTCCGCTGGCGGTTTGATGTCGGGGAGTTCGCCGGGCTGGTGCTTCAGCGGCGGCTCGGGGGCGATTGTGACGACGATTGGCTCGTTTGTTTTGCTCTCAATGGACGCTCGGAACGCGTTTTTGAGGAGCTCCGTGATGATGTATTCTAGATGCATGGGCAAGAACGCAAACGTCGTCTCCGGCTCGCCATTGATGATGAGCTTCGGCCGTATGCCGTACCGCAGCTCGCAAATGTCCGCCACAAAGCCCGCACACGACTCAATCGTCACCGACGGTTTCAATGCCGTGTCAATGACACCAATGTATGTTGGATGCTCGGGACATGGCGTCGGGCTGGCGCCGGGATCGAAATGAGGCTGACTGCTAAAGTGCAGGGCAATGTGCTGCTCCGAGATGAGGCGAGTGCCGATGCGGGCGCGCAGATGCTCGTCCAGGAAGCGCGTCACCTCCGCAGGCGAGATGTATTTCCGACACTCGAGGAAGCCCTTGGCGAGGATGGGGATGGTGTCGGTATGGGTGGCGACCAGCTCGGCGAGGACATTGGTGAACTTGATTTCGTCGTCGAGAGTGGTGATGGCACGGCCTTTGGAGGCGGCCTGCCAGTAGGGGAGAAGTATGGAGAGGGAGTGCAGGTAGTTGTTATAGATTTGCGAAATGTTCGGATTGGAGACGACGATGTACGGGAGGTTCTGGAGGGCCTGCAGGCGGCGTGCCAGGCGGATCGGGATGAGGGAGAGGGTGAAGTTGGCGGATGCGAGGAGCGACCTCTCGGAAAGCGGCGGCCTGCCTTGTCTGGATAAAGGAGGGAGATTGTTAGTACATGCATTCCAGTGGAAGTAGTCTTGCTTGTCTGTTTACCTTACAAGATCTGCCAGCCGCAATGGATGCTGAGGCAAACTGGCGAGAGACTGAATGTCGGAGTCGGAAACATCGTGCGCCTTGTCAGAGGTGAAGCGCCGGCGCTGGGGCTGCAGAAACGCCGGGGCTCGAATGGCAAACGGCCGGGGCTGCCTCGTGGATCTCAGTAGGGCCGTCATTGCAGCATCCCGGTATGCAAGGGGGGAGATAAAAGAGTGACGAATAAAGGCTGACGATTCGGCACAGGAGATAGGCCTCAGTCGGGAGCCAACCGGCAGTAAGAGGAAGATGCAGCCGAAGATACGCGCCGAAAGCACACACACCACCAACGCCCTAGTCCGGTCTATAAGACGAGCAGCATATGCCTGCTTTCGTGCCTTGCCGATGGTATCGTCGTGGGTTGGTTGACAATGAGGAGCTCCCGTTCCGTTCGTCGGTCACAGCAGCTCAGCGGTCGTTTGACTTGTTCAGCTAGCAAGAGATACGGAGCAATGGCAAACAATGGAATAGCAGATAGAGAAAAAGAGAGAGAAGCGACGATTGATGGATAAGAGCGAGAGTTGGCCCGGGTCTTGGTCGAGTATGAGTAGAGTCACGACCTGCTATGCAAAGGCCTGGCCAGCTGCGGGATACTCAGTAGCGGATGCACGGCGCCGCGGTGAGCCGGTTCAGACGGAAGAGGCCAGTGGCGGCACAAGCTCTCACGAGGCTGGACGAATCACCGGCAGCAGCCAGATAAGCTGCCCGAAGCAACAGGTGACACGGCGTGTATTATTATCAAGTCAGCCGCCAGATTCTGGTGTTCTGGATTACTACCTAGTAGTAATTGACTTATGATACCGTCAATTCATCGCATTTTCTCTTTGATCCAAACAAGCAGCTTCCAATGCTTCAATAACCGAGGAGGGTCACATGGCGATAACGATGTGGTCCCCACACTCGTATCAGACACATACGTCACGTCACCGATAACGAGTGCTAAAAGGAGGGGAATCGCGAGATCCATGGCGGGGCAGCTCCAGGTTCAGGGACCAAAAGGGCATCAGCAAGAGGGCATACGGCTATCATTCATTCAACAGTCACAGGTAGTAGAGTAGATGTATGTAGTTGCAATGACACGGTTCCAGCTCGCAAAGAGAGACTCTATGTGTATTTCCCGTCTAATGTAGGTCTTGCCGGCATCTCATCATGAGCATCGTCACGAAGCTCCCTTTACTGCGTAGTCACAACATGGTCCTTCTCGACAGACTGCACGTTCGGGTCCTGGTCGAGCGCGACGACAGTGCCCTCGGGGTATTCAACGCTGTTATTTGCAGCACGTCCGCTTGGTCAGCCATCGGGTACCACCTCGGCGAGGAAATGAAATGATTCGTCTCGTGGGGGATGGTGGTCGGGGGGGTATCGTCGGGCACTCACGCGAAGCCCTTGATCAGGCTGTACTCTTGGGTAATCTTGGCACCGGCGTCGGTGGCCTTCTTCTTGGCCCTGCGTATTACTGCGTCAGTAATGGAGGTCGTCGTCGTCGTCTTTGAGCTGATTTAGGTGGGGGGCGACTTACGCGGCGAGGTCGGCATCGGAAGCATCTTCCTTGAGGGTGACCTATACGGCAACAAGAGACACCTTCGTCAGTGATTGTTCTGGCAAAATCAGGGGCAGCTGCCGGGTTGCTCACGATGTAGGACGGCATCTTGAAGGCTGTAGATGTTGATAAAAACTGTATTCGTTGCGATGTGATTGCAGTAGAGAGTGCTGATGATGATGATGATGATGCGGGGAGGAAGCCCAGGCCATCCCCCGTTTTAATACCTGTATTAGTGGTGGTGACAGCACCCAGCCCAGCAGTCCGCCAGCGCAGGTATCGATACGTCACGCTCCTTCCCGCAGCACGCCTTAGCTTCCTCCATACACGGATGTGGCCGGCCATGATGTAAGCAGGGGTTACATGAGTATATGTACAGCTTGAACGCTGTTGAACCATTTCATCATTTGCAGGATTGAGGCATGGAGAACATGGCGAACTGCTCATATGGATGGCACCATCCCTACACTATCTTTAGGCCTGTGCTACGGATGCGTGCCAAGGAAGGACCTTTTGACAGCTGGGAAAGGGGGTAGCACCACCTTCGTCGTCGGTGGCTTCAATGACGTCGATTGTGTTTGCTGCTCCTGTCTCTTGTTGCTTGTTCGTCAATACTCTTGTACAGTAACATCATAAGGTATCGAGCGTCTCATAAGTTATACGGAAGCCCCGGCGTCTACGGGATACGAAACACCAGATTTTGTGCTCTGTCCGTTGCAACCCGTGGGAGTGATAATGTCCAGCCAAGGAGTTACTAATCGAGCATCTCATCGCACCTGTCTCCTGCACGGTCGATCTCTGTGACCTGGTGCATTGCCCCAAAGCTGCTCTACCCGACATAATGCGCTTCGATTTGGTCAAACCATCAAAGCCGACCCTGATGGGTAGTCAGTCTAATGGCTCGCTTACCCTGGAATAAACGACATAGTATCATGGCCGCTTACATAACCACGTCTTCAGACATGGCCCAGTTCATGCCCAACAGGCGACCTGTCTGGGGCAACGCGCATGCATGCAGGCAACAACAGTCTGCAGATGGCACGGGGATCCTGCTCAATACAGTATGTAGGGCGGTCCAAATGCCATCCTTCTCCGAACCTCGCTGCACGCCCCGTAAGGCAATTTGCCATGCCCCTGATTTCAGCAGAGAGATGCAAAAAGGCAATTCCACTGTAAATGCCTGCTGTAAATGTCCAACTCCAAGACGACTTTCGCTCCATCAATCGCCACAATATGATGTCAGTCAGTCAGCTACCGATAACAACACAAGGGTCTCTTCCACTGGGGAAGATCCGGAACGGAAAGCCTGAGCCTGCTGAGCATGGGCCGGGGGGGGGCTTGCTGTAGCCGCTCATTCGGACCACTGCCCAGCCGAGGAAACCCATGGGCGACTGGTGATGCCGGCAGAAGGGAAAGGGTAGCGGACACGGAACGTCAGAAAACGCCAGCCACAGATCCCTTGACGCGCGCCGTGACACAGCAGGGCTCGTAGGTACTTGTGCTGGTCCGCGATGCGTGGCTGAAGACAACTGCAGATCTGTAGGTACGGTAATCCAGTCCGGACAGCTCGGGCTGGGCTGGCTTGAGCTCAAATTGCATCCTGCCGTGCGCGCCAGCCAGTCCGGAGCTCAAGGGCGAATTGCAGGCCCGCGCGTGGGACAAGAGGCAAGTTCGATAGTCCATCGCCGCCGCCGTGAGATTCATGTTCAGTGGCCGTAATCGCAGACGATCCTTCGAAAGAGTCCAAGCTTCAGGACAGGACAGGCAAAAGACAACATGAAGCGCCAGGGGACGAACAAGCGGAGCTGTGAGCAGCCCAAAAGCGGGCCGAGACAAGGAAAATCACCTTTTCGCAGGAACAAGCAGCAGCCAAGCGGCTTATTCGTATTCGTGTTCGATACGCGGGACGGATCCGTGGCTGGATTCGGTGAAAGTCGATTGGCTGCGGCTGTCGAGCGGGCGCCCCAACAGAATCGCAGTTTAACGCGGCAGGCTGACTTTTTCTGCTGCAAGGGATCCATGAATCGCCTGTAATGGTGCGTTGTACATACCGCTTGCGCGAACGAGCGGCTGCCATTGGCGGGCGCGCGGCACAGGAACGAGATTGGATCTGATGCTGCGTGAGTTGGTGTCTTTTGTGTGTGTGTGCGCGTGATGGTACGAGTAGGTATGTGTGTGCCTGTGGGAACGAATTCGAATGCGCCGATGGCGAGCGGTGCAGAGTTGCAGTGCTCGAGGTTAGGTACAAGCCGGAGTACGAGCTGACAGTCCAGCGCACTGTCTCGTGTACTTGTCCAGTCGGTACACTCTGGAGCAGCCCCCTTTCTTGTCCGTGGATGTGGTGCAAAGCAATAACATCCGCCAACATTGAGAAGAGGACTGAGCTGCGAGAATTGGCATGAGTAGGAGCAATCTCTCGACTCGCGGGAGAGCTTCGCGCGGAAGATGGAAGTGACACTGCTCATCTGCAGAGACGTGCCATCATACGACTCCTCTTACGAGTGATGGGCAGTCGGTCAACTCGGGTTTTGAGAGAGAGAGAGAGCCCCGACGAGATTAGCTCCTAATAATAGGCAACTCTCTCCGTTCAAAGCACATCCACACACCTTCACCAAAGTCGATGTGGTGCACTTGGTAGCAGCAATCAACAACTGGACCTTTGGGCTCGCCTCGTGATGGACTCAATGTCTCAAGAGATGCCAAAGCCATCTTATCGATAGCATCATAGCGTGAAAGGTTCTCTGATCGGTCCATCCCTTGCAATGCATTCCGTATCATGATCGCGCACCTTGAAGTTGTCATCGACAGAGTGTCACCCGGCCAGCAGCGAGCCCTGTGCGTAGTACAACGACGATGCTCTCTCTCCATCTTGGGCTGAGCTTGGACCTGGCAATTTGGCACTGGACGGACCCCGTCACCCGTAGCGTAGCCTGTAGCCTGCAGCACTATCTAGTATTCCCGGGCCAGGATCCAGGGACCGGTTGCAAAGTACGCGATCTCACGCCTGATAGACGAGTGGGATAGGTGGGCTGTTAATTAACGGGTGCTACTTGCGCCCTAGGTCGTCCACGAGATGGTGGAATCGGCATCAAGCCTAAAGCCGAAGCCGCCGCGGCGCGACATCTAGCAGCACGGGCTGGATATTATTAATTGCCAGTAGGCGACGGCAAGGGATCCGGGCAAGAGACTTGCGAATAAAGTAAACAGGCAGACGTGATGCAAAATTGCAAAGAGGCGAGAGAGAGAGAAAGAGAGGGAGTAAGAAGCCGGAGTTGAAAGCAGTGAAAGTTCACCTCCCAGGACACTCACATCGTCAGCTTGTACTCCGTGTCCCGCCTTGCGGCCAAGCTCCGTACCAGCTCGAGCTGGCTGGCGACTCATCGCAACGCCATGCTGTCATGTTTTTGCCCTCTCATGCTCTGATTCTCCGCCACTAAGAAAAATCGATAAGAGCCAAAAGAGAGACAAGATTAAAATTGGCAGGGGACCACCGCTGCAATCAACCACACAGGGGAGGCGGATTAGCTGCATCTTGGCTCGTGGAGACGCCGTGGGTCGCCTTGAAATCGTTCAGAGCACCAGGACATCAAAAGCAAGAAAAATTTCATCTCTTCTTCTGATGCTCTGTCAGCAGGCCGTTTGTACCATCTGCTCGTCAATGCTACACACATTGCATACCTGAGCTGTAAAAAGTGCTCGTACTCGCTCGGATTGGTCGCAGCAGGTACCTATTTAAGGGCACAGGTCTCAATTAGGCACCTTGTTCGTAGAAGCTGGAGCGGCATTCGCCAAATTGTTGCGACCATCAAAAGGCAGTTGAGCTTTGGATCCGAGGTGGTTCCTCCGCCGTTTGTACCTCGACCGTCCGTACCCTGGCAATACCTGTCCAGTACCTGGGCAGATACCTCCGCAATCCAGCATCGAACCGGGCCTGCCGCCGCTCCGTAGCGCCTGTTCACCGCACTCGCGGGTCGGCTCCTGTACATGTATTCGCAAAGCAGCGCACGCCTTGCTCGCATTTGACGCCACATCCAGAGTCCGGAGGTACTGCGAGTCGCAGCTGGAAGTCACTCGCCCGTACCTGGCCTCTTGCTAAACCCCAGACGGACTTGACCCGGCGCCTTTTTGTTTTCTCTCCCCCCCCTGTCGACCCTCAATTCTTTTATATCCCCATCGCCGTCACTCGCTTGCCCCCGTCGGTTCTCTCTTCCTCCAGGTACTGTACTGTCCTGTCAGGCTCGGTGGTACTGCGACTCCAGCACGAGAGGCAGCAGCAGCAGCAGTAGCAGCATCATATCGTGTCCGAGCCAGAGACGAGAAACACCAGCGACGGCCTGCGAGCACACACGATCCGAACCCAGCTTCTTCTCCTCCCCTTGGATTCGCCATGGACGCAGTCAATGCCACCAGGGCGCCCTCGGTCCTGACGTCGGTCCTCGCCAACTCGAAATATGTCAGCGCCAACATGCCTCCCCAGGTCGACTATGTGATCGAGACGATTGCCGCGGCCGGCGCGTGGACCTGGTTCTTCACCATCTTGGCCATCTGCGTCGCCTATGACCAGAGTATGTCGTCGCGTCCTGTGAATATCTGAAGGCCCATGATGGGTCGATCGCGAGGATTGGTTTAACTGACGAATTGTCGCTATCCAACAGTCAGCTACCTTATGAACAAGGGCTCCATTGTCGGCCCGGCATGGAAGCAACCCTTCATTGGACCCTTTCTGCAGTCCATGGACCCCAAGTTTGAGGAGTACTATGCCAAGTGGAAGAGCGGTCCCTTGAGCTGTGTCTCCGTCTTCCACAAGTGAGTCTTGACGCGACGAAGCCTAATCGGCGTATCCCGAGAGATTGGCGACGGTAAGAGTTCGCGACTAACGTGTGGTTTCGTAGGTTCGTCGTCATTGCGTCCACTCGAGATATGGCTCGCAAGGTCCTCAACTCCCCGGCGTACGTCAAGCCTTGTGTCGTCGATGCCGCGTACAAGCTTCTCGGAGAGGATAACTGGGTCTTCCTCGACGGCAAGCCGCATGTCGACTTCCGAAAGGGCCTCAACGGTCTCTTCACCCGCAAGGCCCTCGAATGCTACCTGCCCGGTCAGGAGGAGGTGTACAAGGCGTACTTCAAGCGCTTCCTCGAAGTCACCAAGGCGAACGGCGGCAAGCCCGTTCCCTTCATGCCCGAGTTCCGAGAGCTGATGTGCGCCGTCTCCTGCCGCACGTTTGTCGGACACTACATCTCCGACGAGGCCGTCAAGAAGATTGCCGACGACTACTACCTCATCACCGCCGCTCTCGAGCTTGTCAACTTCCCCATCATCCTCCCCTACACCAAGACGTGGTACGGAAAGAAGGCGGCCGACATGGTTCTCGCCGAGTTCGCAAAGTGTGCCGCCAAGAGCAAGGTTCGCATGGCTGCCGGAGGAGAGGTTACCTGCATCATGGACGGCTGGATTCTGCAGATGATTCAGTCGGAGCGCTGGCGCGAGGCCGAGGAGAAGGGCCTGTCGACCGAGGGTCTGGTGAAGCCGGCGCCTATGCTGCGCATGTTCCGAGACTATGAAATCTCGCAGACAATCTTCACCTTCCTCTTCGCTTCTCAGGATGCCACCAGCAGCGCCGCGACGTGGCTGTTCCAGGTCACCGCCCAGCGACCCGACGTTCTCGACCGTGTCCGAGAGGAGAACCTCAAGGTCCGCAACGGCGATCCCTATGCCGAGCTCAACATGGATCAGCTCGAGTCCCTGACCTACACCCGCGCCGTCGTTCGTGAGCTTTTGCGATACCGCCCGCCGGTGCTCATGGTTCCGTACAAGGTCAAGAAGCCGTTCCCCATCACCGAGAACTACACTGTTCCCAAGGGTAAGCCGCGTCCTCACTGATATGCTCAACCGTGTACGATTGCCTTCGAATATTGACTGACCTTGATGCCGAATAGGCGCCATGCTGATCCCCACGACGTACATGGCTCTGCACGATCCCGATGTTTACGAGAACCCCGACTACTTCGACCCCGAGAGATACTACTCAGGCGATGCCGAGACCAAGGGCGCCAAGAACTACCTGGTGTTCGGAACCGGTGCCCACTACTGTCTTGGCCAAGTCTATGCACAGCTCAACCTGGCCCTGATGCTCGGAAAGGCGTCTGTGCAGATGAACTGGACCCATCACGCCACGCCTCTCTCTGAAGAGATCAAGGTGTTTGCGACGATTTTCCCCAAGGTAAGCAATATACCATCGAGGGGGATAATTCTCGACGAGGTCATGCTGACAATATCTTAGGATGATTGCCCTCTTACTTTCGAGGAGAGGAAATGAAAAGATCGAAGAAGGATAGAAGGAAAAGAGGGCAAAAGTATGACTTTGACGAAAATGATAGACGAACCAACTAAGACCAAGATCTTTTGAGGTTGAGTCGGCCGGCATATATGAGACGTTGGCATATCGAAGCGAGATATGAGCGTCTGCCTGGCAAGGTCATGGCGATAGACGGCGGTTCTTGTTTGCCCCCGAGTGGCGTCGACTCGCCGAGCGAGGAACAGGTGCTGCCGAACACTGAGCTGCCCTGGCACTAATATCTGGAGTTCAGGATTCGGCCTGGCATCAGGGCCATAAGAGGGAACGGTTATTTTCTTTTTAATACCCTATTTATCACTGTATATAGTTTCAAGTAATACCCGGTGGCGGCGTGGTTGCCTCGCTGCTGAGCGCCATGAGGAAGATGAGAGGCTTGGCTGACGGAACGAATAAAACGGAGAAGAAGAATTGATTGATCAGTTGGAAGTATGCCGTTCTTGTTCGTGTCTGTGGTGGTGAGAATTGGTCCAGGTGATGCCGTAGAGGCTTAGCTTTGAGCACGCCGTTGTCAGAAGAAAAAGCCCGAACATTTGTATTGAATTGATCTGATTGATTGACGCGGCTTAAGAGAATAGGACCTGTCCAGTCAAGGTGTTGAAGGAAGAAAAGGAGTTGGTTGGGGCATCGTCCGGCAACTGATGGATAATATGCATCTCAGCATGGGGAAGGAAGCTGCCTTTTGGCTGCCACATGACGGATGACGTCGCGGGGCGACTTTCCGGATCAACTCTGACGAGCTCTTTGCGGCTAGTCAACCTGGAGTCTTGCAATTATTCTGGGCTGCTGAGCTTATCACTATTTGCTTTGCATTTGTTTGTACCATTGATAGCTGTGTTGATGCTGTCGTGGTTGATTTGAAGTGGACAGCTTGAGCTTGACCTCAAGCTTTAGCTGGTGCCGGTGCCGGTAGCTTCCAAGCTGAACATCATTGATAAGTTGATAGCAGTGGATATCAGCGGCAACACTGTCAACCTATGAACTGCCGAGCGCATTGCGCACCTCCGTCTCTCTTCGGCAACCAACTCCACGATCTGCCACATCTCAACCTTTCATTCTTCTCCTGCGCCATACACATATCCTTAACAGACACACACAAACACACACAAGCAATGGCTACCAGACAAGTCTGCCAGCGACTCCCGCTGTGTCGTATCACCTCCCGAGTTGCCGCTGCCCCAGCTATTGCCTCGGCACGCGCAGCAGCAGCCGCGAGGACCTTCTCGAGCGCCGTCTCTGCAGCGGCGACAACCCGGCCATTGCCAGCGACGAGATGGAGGAGTGTAGGCGTTGCTGGCGCGCGGTGGTATTCTGGCCCGGACAACCAGGTACCTGGGAGTCGCATCTGGGGCTTTGACGAGATCAAGGCGTTGGTTGAGAAGAAGGATCCCAAGGACAAGGTCGTCATAGTCGGTACGTTTTACAAATGTCCTAATGCATTCCTCCTCTCTCTCTGTGTGTATTGGTTGAGCCGCGCGGGAACTGACAATCTGGTGCAAATCAGACGTCCGCGAACCCCACGAGCTCCTCGACACGGGCAAGATCCCCGGCGCCATCAACATCCCCATCACCTCCGCCGTCCAGAGCTTCCACATCTCCGACGAGGACTTTGAGGACATGTACGGGTACGCGCGGCCGCCCAAGGACGCCAACCTGCTCTTCTACTGCAAGGCCGGCGTGCGGGCAAAGGCCGCGGCGGGCCTGGCCCAGCATGCCGGGTGGGAGAGCGTGGGCGAGTATCCGGGCAGCTGGCTTGATTGGGAGGCGAACAAGGGGCCGGTCGAGGTGGTGAGGGGGAAGGGTGGCGAGGGGAAGTGAGGTGCTTGATGGGTTTGGATTCTTATGACCTGGCTTCTATGGGCTGTTTCTGAGGTATTGTATATATGGGATGATATGAGGAGGGGGATGTCAGGAGGAACAGTTCTGCGTGGTCATACAAGGACCGATATCAAGAAAACAGGTTGAAAAGTCAATGAACAATGTCTAGATTCATATTCTGTCATTCATATCGAGGCATAGCTGACCATGCTGTTATAGTATACAGTGCTTTTGTCAAATGCCCACGCAAACTGCAATGATGGTCTCCTTGAGACCTGCCTTCCCGTGACAAGATAAACCATTTACGATGACGCTGACCTTTGCCCCTGATCACCTCATTGTAACGAAATCGAAGCAACAGAGTCCAAAAAGACTTCCTCCTCTCATTTTAGCTTCATCATCAGTTACCATCAGGTCCCCCATCCGCCGGAGCTCTCGCAACTGGACTTCCATGCGCAAAGAAGAGAATCTTAATCGTCAACGAAAGACCAGCATGCAGCAAGATGACAATGACCAGCAGAATCTTGCTGACCTGGCGGTCCGTCGCGCTCAGCACCGGATACAGGTTCCGCACCAAGAAGACCACCGACACCCCGAAGCCGATGCCGACAAAGACCCAGTTAAGGATGGAGATGGGCGACCAGGAGATGAGGGCGACGGGGATCCATATCAGGTTCGAGTAGCCGTACAGCGCCCAGCACTCGAGGAGGTTGGCGGACTCGCTTCCAAAGTAGCGCAGGGCGAGGAAGAGGGCTACAGGAATGACCATGGTGTAGCCGTAGATTAAGCCGGCGGCGCCTGTTGTAATTAAGCATGTTAGTCTCATGTATGATGAAAGAGAAAACCCCCCCCCCCCCTTTAGTCCAGAGCATTGCCATATTCACATACCGCTCAATAACCTAAAGTCATAGGCAAACTGCGACTTGCCCGTCGTCGACAGATACTGGCTAATCGTGCCCCCCAAGAACAAAATGAGCACCACCGTCGTGGCGATCCAAAACGGCCCGTACAGGTCCGGATTACCCTCGAGCACGTCGAGGAAGTTTGCGCGCGGGAAGAGCGCCGCCCAGCAGCGCGACAGCACGGCCGAGGTGTCGACGTCGAAGAACTGCGCGTAAAAGGACATGCTCCAGAGGTACCGCTTGGACGACGACGAGCCCGCGCCGCCGCCCGCACCCGACGAGGAGGAGGCGGTTGCCGGAGGGGGCAGAAGGCTGGACGAGCCGGGGACCTTGCGGCCGCCGCGCGAGGGCGGCTCGGTGAAGTTGGAGCTGTGGAATTCGAGGTCCTCTTGGAGATCGGTGTGGCCGAGGTCGCCCTGTGAGTCCTCATGGAACGGCATCTTTAGCAACTAGGTCTTTAAGATGACGATGGATGGCATGTGTAAGCTTCGTCGAGTCCACGTACCTCGTCGTCCACGTCAACTACTGCATCGTATCCGGAGCCAGACATGTTGACGGCTGAGAGAGGCAAGCTGGCAATTACCAAAGAAACGTTCGGATTATGTCGTCGGACTGGTAGTTTGGCGTGACAATTGGCGACTCTAGCTCAGCTCGAGGTCCCGCGATTGCTGGCACGAGCTTGCGGGATAGCTTGTCACGATTACGAGTATGTCGTCGCATCACGTGATGGCCATCATTTCCCACCACTGCAGGATTCAGCGTGAGAGAGATGCATGCATAATCTTCAAGGTCCGCGTTACGATTACTGTCGAGTAGCTAACAACAGTTTTCGTGTGCTTATTAGCTGCTTTACTTGCATATATATATATATCACTTGTTTCATCCAGTCAACTCGTAACTCGTCATGTCGACAGCTGCATTTCTTACTATTTGAGCATTAACACCATCGACCGCATAATCACCATGAATCACAAGGAGCTGATTTGCTTGATACTATATCTTCCAACGTAATCGATTGTGGACGTGACTGAAAATCATGATATTTGCCATTCATCTCCCTAGCCGATACAATCACAAGTGCCTCCCTCCTCAAGCCTTGATCCTGCCCAGGCATCGGTGGCCAAAAGCTGGCTTTCAAGAAGCAACATCGGCATCAGCTATAGTCGAGTCACTGGCTGTCTCCCACCCTAAAGAGGACTGTTCATAACAATCGCCACCAGACATCATCTAGATTGATATACTATTTGCCTCTGCCATGATGCTAATGTAGAAACAAATCCGGAATAAAGCAGAAGCACCTCTGTCCTTGCCAACCCCAGAATGCCAGAAACCAGACGCCACATCCTTGGTGAAATGATTTATTTGAGCTTCTTCTTGGGTCGCAGCTGGTTGGTGTGACCGCACTTTCGCTTACGGCAGTTGGTGGCACGGGGAGGGAGACGGGCCTAGAGAAGCATTGTTAGCGCCCCGACTGATCAAAGGCAGATACTACTCCCGTCCGTCTGGGCGGATAAGAGAGCTGTTCGGAGTGTTCGACGTACGTAGCACTTGCGGCAGATCATCTTGTCGCAGTTGAACTTGGAGGCCAGAGCCTTCAGGGAGGGCTCAATGATACCACCACGCAGACGGAGGACGAGGTGGAGAGTGGACTCCTGCAGTTGCACGTTAGCATTCCATTTCTCTCCAAATCCCTTCCTTTCCCTGCCATTATGGTCCTCCTTTGCTTCTTCTTTTTCTCATCCGGCTCTTCCGCATGACTGCGTTCCGATAATGCACCCTCCTTGGTTGATGACGCACCTTCTGGATGTTGTAGTCGGACAGGGTTCGGCCATCCTCGAGCTGCTTGCCAGCGAAGATCAATCGCTGCTGGTCCGGGGGAATGCCCTCCTTGTCCTGGATCTTGGACTTGACATTGTCGATCGTGTCGGAGGACTCGACCTCAAGGGTGATGGTCTTGCCCGTCAGGGTCTTCACGAAACTGATTCGCGCATTTTTGTCAGTAACCGTGCTGGATTATCTCGGGCTTTTTTCTTCTTTCGACGTCTCGGAGGGAGCGGAAAACTGTTTCTGTTGAATGGAAATTTCTGAGCGGAAGCTTACATCTGCACTGTTGAAACGGTTAGTACTTCATCCTGATGGCATTTCCAGAGGCATGGCGGCCAGTACTCACTCTTGACGATTTTGGTGATGCTTGACGATGTGAAGGTTCGAATCGCTGAATCTGCGCGCGAAATTGGTGGGGCGCAAGTTCAAATCATGGGAAACCCTAGGTCAGTAGCCGACGCACGTGACTCTGGAGAGGAAAGTGGTTCTGCTCTAATGATTTTGCGAGGGCTTTCCGTCATGCTGCCAGTAGCGCTGCTTGGGCGATCCACTGTCCTCGCCCTAGTCCGTTTTTGGAGTCGCCTGCCAAATGGAGCTTTCATGCTGCTAAGGTAAGGTAGGAACGCTAAGTACCTTGTACCTCGTGGGAATTCTGCAACAACCTGACACACCAACGATGCCCTACAATGAAGCGAATGCATTTGCATACTTCAGTAGCCTGGGTACTTAAGCTTTCACGGGACCGACAAATATGGGATATTCCTTTCATCTCATCTTGCACTGATTTATCAATTGTTGAAGACCCCTCAATGACCCTCCATCAACTTGACTTGTAGCTTTGAAAGCTCATCATGTCCCTCTTTCTACGTCATCTTGACAGGTCTTGATCACTCTGCTCGGCAATGGTGAGATATCACATGCCAAAGTATTGCAACTCTTACCGGCCTTCTGTGCCCGACTGCTTGCTTTGCCATAGTACCATGGCCCGTTCGATCCTGTAAATGGCGTCCGTCATGGTCTCAAGCGATGCCCCCACCACTAAGCCTTCAGAACGTCCATGTTAGCCGACGGTCTCGTATACGCATGCTATGGTTGTTCTGTCCCGAGTGTAGACCTACCTGCTGCTGTGTAAAGCTCCTTGGCAATCTCAGAGAGGTGCTCAACTTTACGGAATGCTTCATATCTCGACATAGCCAATGGCGTAAATTCGGCCCCTCCAGCTGCATTAGGTGGCCTGTATCTGAGGGTCTGGCTTAGAAGGTCCTTGGCAGCGTCGTCCAAGTCCTTTGCAGAAACGTCCTCTACTTGGCTTGCGCTTGCTGGTAGTTCTTCGACTGGAAAGAATTTTGTAATCGGGTTGTTGTCTAGTTCATGTTCTCTATTAGCATGTGTATTCAGGAAAGGGGCCATGTTGCAGTGAAGCTCACTAGTGCTGTCAATGAGACTGGATACATGAGCAAAGTATGCGTCCAATTCGTCGTCCGCCATAGATACCACCTGGCTAGGGGTGACCTTGTCAAAGTCGAACTTGGTAGTCTTCTTCTCATGTTGAGTCGGCAAGTTGCTTTTGCCTTGCCGCCACCTCTCCCAGTCAAGCGTGGGCATCTCGAAGGAACTCGCATTCCGAATGTGAGATGATGAGCTGTTGCCAGGTAGAGGAAAATACAACTTGGTGGCGACGATGAGGAGAGCCATAAGTCGTATCTCTGGATAGTCCAGCCGGGTGTTGGACGACCTCTCAGTCGGAAAGTGAAAGTGATAGCCCAAGATGGCCGCCAGTTTTCGAGCCACAATGATGGAATCAACTGTCCTGCTGTTAGATAACAAGAGCTTTCATGATTTAGACAGATGACATTTCTCACTGGGCAGCGCAAGCTCCTTTGCGAATTGTACCAGCTCCGGAATGTGATTAATCTCTGGAAAGACCAAACCATAGTTGAAGTCGTACGAGAGTACCAAGTCCATGGCAGACCTGTGTAGCTCGTCGCCTTTCATCGTGGTGCGGAAGGGCAACTTCAAGACCCTGATGTACGCGGCAGGCATTCGGTCCCTCATTTCCTGGGGTAGGTTATAGTACTATTCGTCGATCAGCACCGCAGAAGTCGAGGCTCAGAAAAGACTGTTACTCACGCATTTCTTGTACGGAATGCTCCCGTTATTCGCCCAACGAACTACATCTCCGAGGTGAGTCGGTATCCTCAAGAGGATGCAGCCTAGGTAACAGATTGCAAGTGTGTCGGGCACATGCGGCAATGGCCATCGTAAACCCAGCTCGGGGTCCCAGCTCTGCTTCCGTGCCGCCGGATGCCTTTCTTTTGATGATGGAGTTTGAGAGGGCTCCGAGCTGAAGATTGCCAAGTCTTCGTCGTCCCCTTGAGCATCATCACCGAGGCCAGAGTTGGACCCTCTGATTCGAAGGTCCCACAGGTCGCGAACGACAGTCTCGAGCTCTTCCCTGTGGCCCTTTTCGTTGATGAGCCATGCTACCTGGCTCCTGATGACCAACTGCAGAGCCTCGAGGTAAAGATCTCGACCAGCCTGGCCGGTGAGCATCGGCGCCCTCTTTCCTCTGGCTCTGGGGGCCTTCTCGCGACGAGACACGGCTCCCATTTTCCCAGAGTCTTCAATGTCACCAAGATCGAATTGGATGAACCCCTATGTTCAATCAGCTTGGCAATCCCTTCGTTCCGTCGCCACGACTCCAATGTGCCCTACCTCGATCTGATGGCCCCGAGAGCAGAACCTCAGTCCGTCTTGCAGGTACCATCTCTGGCTCCCGCATTCGGGGCATCTCTCCCCTCGGGGCATCCGACGGACATCTCCTGGCCCTTCCATGTTGGGCTTGAGGCTGTGTTTGAGATGATGAGATGATGCGAAGAGCAAGTCAGGACGAAGTGCAGCTGGCTGTGCCGCCGTCTATGCTGAGCGAATGTAGACTTTCCGGTCTCGACAGCGGTCTTGTGAGAGGTTCGCCGTCATATTGCACCGCCGGTTTCCATCTAGCAAAAAATGGCGAAGACAATCGGGAGGAAGAGAACAAGTCAAGTCTCGAGCTTGTGTAATACCTGAACTGAGCAATCAAGAAGTCAGGCTCGCGCAACTTGAGCCTCAGCCCTAAGGAATGAAGCTTAAGAGCGAAGCTCGTCGGCAGTTTCGCCCGTGTTACGCTACCTCCAAGATGTTCTTATCGGCTTATCACTTTCACTTAAGTACAATCTCTTTCTTCTTTATTCTCTATCACTACAGCCACACATGTCTTAAGAGAAATAGCAACTGTAGCAATTATATTCAGGGAATGTCCTTAGATCTACGAGAACTTCCTGGATTCTTTAAAAAGAGAATCTACGTCACGTTGGGCACCATCATCAATGCAGCAGGAACATGTTTTGCAGGTGAATTTTTTTATCTTTCATTTTTCATCATTCGCGCCAGCCACGCACACATCTCTGTCTGGGTCGAGTTGGCATTGACTCGTGGAAAATACAAAAGGAAAAGTGGTGGCCCTCAGAGAGTGCACTTGTTGACGCGCCGAGTATTGTAACTAGCTTGAAATATCCCACCCATCGACCTTTGAACGCAACGACCCATTCATCAACCCAAGGATATCCGATGTTACGACGGCCGTGATAAAACGCCTAGATGGAGGGTGGAGGAGGTGACGAGGGGCTATAAAACAAATCCTGAATCTTTCGTTGTGCTCATTTGGTAATGGGAGCTAGGATTTGATTTAACCCTGCTTGGGAGCCTCCTTGGCCTCGATGGCGGCCTCCTCACCCATGGAGGTAAGGACAACAACGTCTTGAGTTGAAAGTCAGAAAAAGCTGCATTGCAAGCAAATGTGGCAAACAAAAAAGTCATGACTTACTGGTGTCCTTCTCGTCAATCTTGAAGAGCTTGTTGATCTTCTCACCGATCTCGCCATCGGGCATGCGGACATCGTCCTTGAGGTCACCGTCGTCGTTCATCAGGGAGAGGAAACCGTCGTCGGAGATGTCAATCTGCGAACCTCTGTCAGCATACCCCAAATCTTCACCTTGCCCCTGCCTTTCCACTCCCGGAACATATCATGTACTTACGAGCTGGTACTCACGACGGGTGACGTTGGGGACGTCCATGTTGTGAGTGGAGGGAGAGAGATCTTCGTACTTCTTGCCGGTGAAGATGTCAAGGGCGACAAGGTGGACCTTGGCGTGACCGTGCTTGCCGGTCTTGGAGGTGGACATGTCGACAATCTTGCAGGGGCGGCCCTTGATCACGACGAAGCCGTTCTTGCGCAGAGCAGAGCACTGCATGGGGTAGGTGAGAGACGCGCCGGCGTCGGCGGACTCGAAGGTAACATCGTGTTGCTGGTGGCAGAAATGGTTAGCATCTCGTGCACAGTTCGTTTGGAAGCAATTTTCAGCGAGTTTTGCGATTTGCCCGAGCAAATCTGGTCGTATGCTCTGGCGGACAGCGCAATCAAAGAACGCAGAGGCTCATCTCGAGAATCCAGCGAAAAATGGCAGGAAAAAATAGCAATATTGTGATGTGGGGTGTCGCTCAGTCGAGGGGCAGCCATAACGACTGCGGGGTGTATTTTTTTTTTTTTTCCTCCCTTGCTGTCGTTTTTCTCTATGCGCAGAAACCGCAGCACGAAAAAAGAGTCGCTCAAAGAAGACGGCCGACTTACCTCGTCAGACATTGTGATGGATTGCGCAAAAATCGGGCTTGTCGTGAAGCGGAAGAGAAGAAGCGAAGAGGGAGAGAGAGTCTGCGCGGCAGATAAAAGAAAAAAAGCAGTGGAGTGCTGGAAGTATGTGGAGAGGAGAAATCGAGAAGGTGGGAGGAGAAAGAGCAGGAAAGAGGACGGAGGGGGGAAGAAAAGGTGCGTTACCTGAATTTTTTTTTCGCCTGTGTGATTGGCCCTGGCGGCAAATGGTGCTTGGGCGATGGGTGGGACACGGTTTAACAGCAGTTTAGTACCGTTTTGGCACGGGCGGGAGGCTTTTGGGTCCTATTTTTCGCCTCTCTGTTGTCTTTTACTCTGATAATTTTCTCTTGTCTTATTCTTGATTGGACTTCTATTTTTCTTTATCCGCTATCTGGGTAGTTATAGTACCTTAGTTGTGGCAAAGTAAAAACTTGAAAGATACAAGCGAAGCTGGTGAGTGCTCTAGAACAGCTTGAAGTATCACCATTGCCAGCTACCACAGGTAAGGTATGTATAGGTACGAGCAATGGCTGGGCTGGTCCGAGGGGAGCATCATCCGCAGCAATGCGCCTCCTGTCCTCGCCAAAAGCCTCCAGCCGCTGCTTACCTTACATACCTGTATTGAGTCCCTTTTAGCCTTTCTCAGTTCTCAGTAAACGCAAGATCAAAAGTTGGCACCCGGTGCTCAAGCACCAATCTCCTCATATACCGTCAGGTCCATGTCTCTGATTGCCTAGGTAGGGAGCTGCAGTAACAGTACGGGTGCCACAGCAGATGCCTTCAAGCAGCCCTTCTTGGATTCTGTGCCTGCTCCTCTGCAGAGTCTCTGGTAGGGAGGGGACGTTGCATGAGCTCGGGACGAGGATGATCACACACAACTCCGCATCTCAAATCTGCCAATTACCCAGCATGATGCATGCTGCCCCTCTTCTAGCTAGACTTATACCTTGGCCAGCGTTTCCATGGACCAATTGATAGCTCTACAAACGGTCAAAGTGCTACTAATTGTCTCAAGAACCCGAAGAAAACCTGGGGAAACATCGATACACTTCCCACAGTTGATAGATGAGCCCGAGTAACGCCTTAGCTGCGAGATCTTAGCGATCCGGTGGGTGGGCTACCAGGTAGGACCGGGCTCCAGCTACTCCTGCTACTCCTCAAGAACGAAAACAGACAGAAGCCTTCCGGTGCCACGGTAGGTAACCTGGGGTCTTGAAGATGAGCTGGCAGTGACTTTAGACTCGAAGCTTGACCTGAATTTCCGCTGCGTTGTTGCAACGTACTGGCCTCTTGCTCGCGTGACAATGCGCTACCTGATATCTTTACCGTTCAAGGCCATTGGGGTAAGATGGCCTCTCTTGGATCTCGTATTGGACGTCTGGTCTCTGACGACTCAGCGCGGACACCACTCTTGATAGCTTGGGCTTCTGCTTTGACAAAAGGCTTTAAAATGAAGTCTCCATTAAAAAGGGGAGAGGAAAAAACGTGTATGACTACCAGGTCATTTTTATGATCTTGTGCACGCTGCTGTAGTTTGACATCAAGCACGCGGGGACTGTATGCTTCATGCAGCTGCTTGCACCACAACAAGGTACCTAATCAGATCCGACCCTGAGATTGGAGCTGTACGAGGTATCCGGCGAAAGTAGTAGCCATTGCATGAGTACCGACCGGGGTATTCCGACAGGGGTGCAGCCACAGGATACATCGCCGTGATGCCTCCTACAGACCCCTGCTAGGCTCCGTCTCTACCTGTGAAGTGGTCGCTATTTACCCTGGAGACCTCGTACATAGCGCGGTCCTCCACTGAGATTCGACGATGGCGCTAACTGAAGCCCCCCAAAGCTCAGGCATGTCGTCCCCACAACCAGCGCATAGCCTCGCTCAGTCGTCTCACTGCTCTCGAACCCGTAATTCAAGGTAACACATCCAGGACAGCTTAGCATCAAGCAGCACCACCGCAGCCTCGGACTCACACGTGTCGGGGCAGACATTGTCACTGCATTGATTGATGCTCCCTGAAGCTCAAGCTCACCAATGTTCGCGCCCTTGTCCAGCAGCCATCTGCCGTCTCGCTCCTAGTGGTCAATCGGACACATAGACCTTCTCCCAAAGCCATGAGGCGGTCATGATCGCGAAGCGCCCTCTCTTCACCAACCGATAACCCTCCCCGTCCCAGCTCCGGCCTCTTCGCAACATGTGGCTCGACCGTCTTTCAGCGACCCAGGCCAACGCGTCCGGGCCATCGACGCCCCAGCTCACCAGCAGACACAACTCGCCGCTGCCGCGAAGGACGTCGAGCAATCTCAGCCCCTACATAACCTCGCAGCGGCAGGGGCCTTCCCCGAGGGGCTCATCGCTCTCCCTGGTATCTGGCGACTCGACGACGTCGCTGCTGGCGTCGTCTCGGAAGCCCAATGGATCAGAGGCCAGGCAGAACCCTACAGCCCAGGCTTCAGACCCGGTGGACGTCCTGGAGAAGCTGCTTGCGGCCGACTCCGAGGTGGTAGGCAAGACCCAGAGCAGGGCAAGCTTGATTACGCACGAGGATTTGGCACTCGACTTTGATTTCGGCGGCTTGTCTCTCCAGGAGCTGGCCGCCGAGGAATCTGCAACTGCTACGAGCCTGCGCCGGCCGCAGACCGCGAGCGAATGTTCGTCACGTCCCGTATTTGACTCTGGTTTACGATTGCGCCAGGGCTTCCGCCATTCATGTGCTAACTGCCAGCAATAGATGAGCAGGACAAGGCCCGGTTCGACGCTTTGCATCGGTCCATTGTCGCATGCGACGAGATCCTGAACTCGGTCGAAAACAACCTCACGGATTTCCGCAACGACCTGTCCACAGTATCAGCAGACATCGAAACCCTGCAATCACGCTCGAGCGCATTGAGTCGGCGACTCGAAAACCGTAAACGAATAGAAAAGGCGCTTGGCCCGTTGGTGGAGGAGCTGAGCGTGTCTCCCGATACCATTTCCAGAATAACGACCGGCCACGTTGACGAGGTGTGGGCCAGAACGCTGAACGAGGTGGACAAGAGGGCGGCAGCTATCAAGAAGCTGTCAGGGACACAGCAGGGCAAGGCCAGCGAGGAGCTTGGCCCCATCCTGGAGAAGCTGATCCTAAAGGTGCCGTTCCACACCCATTGCGCTCGCGAGGTCTACTTGGCTGCGGACTTGAACTGACACACAAGGCTGCAGGCTATAGAGCGTATTCGAGACTTCCTTGTCGCCCAGATCAAAGCTCTTCGGTCACCACACATCAATGCGCAAATCATACAGCAACAGAACTTTCTCAAGTTCAAGGATCTGTATACATTCCTACACAAGCATCATGCCGCCCTCGCAGAAGAGATCTCACAGGCATACATGAACACGATGCGATGGTACTACCTAAACCAGTTCACACGCTACGAGAGGGCTTTGGCCAAGCTCAAGCTCCATGTCTTGGACAAGAATGACGTGCTAGGGCAAGAGGATGCCACGAGGAAAACGGCCGTCCTGTCGAGCAGCCGGGTTGCTGGCCCGCCACACGACGCATTCAACCTCGGGCGCCGCATCGACATGTTGCGGACAAAGAGCACCTCGGCCATCTCATCGTACCTAGCAGAGGAGGATCAGTCGACTCACTACCTGGAGGTTCCCTTTCGAAACTTTAACCTGGCTCTCATCGACAATGCAACGGCCGAGTACACCTTTTTGGCGGCCTTCTTCGCGCCCGCCCTCTCGTATGCACAGATATCGAGGAACTTCAACTACATATTCGAACCGACATTTGAGGTTGGCAGGGTCCTTTCAAAGACCCTTGTCAGCGAAAGCTATGATGCGCTGGGGCTCCTCCTCTGCATCCGACTCAACCAGCACTTCGCCTTTGACCTCCAGAGGCGGAAAGTGCCCGCCGTGGACGGCTACATCAACGGCACCAACATGCTGCTGTGGCCACGGCTGCAGGTCATCATGGACCGCCATTGCGAGTCCGTCCGCCTGCTGACCAATGCCGCACCCACGAAGCTGGCCAAGGCCGAGCAGAGCAAGGTGTCGGCCGCGCCTCACATGGTGACGCAGCGGTTCGGACAGCTGCTCCAGGGCTTTCTGGCGCTGTCCACGGAGGCGGGCGACGACGAGCCCGTCGTGGCGAGCGTGCGCCGCCTGCGCTCCGAGGTGGAAACCTTTCTGGCGCGGCACGCGCAGACGCACGGCGAGGCGAGGAAGAGCGAGCGATTCTTGTATAACAATTACTCTCTGATCTTGACCATTATCGGTGACGAGATGGGAAAGCTGGCGGAGGAACAGCAGCAGCACTTTGAGGAGCTGAAGCAGAAGTATCAAGGCGAAGCGTAGCATGTACATATTCTGCGGAAAGGTGCTGGGGAACATGAGTGTGTGTAAGGGACTCATGTGAAGCACTGAAGCGTTGGATCCAAAAGGGGCACTGTCATGAAGATCATGCTTGGATTCTAATTCAGCAGTCGTTGCTTACCTATTGTATTGGCGTCAGGAGGCATATTAGCATGTTCATGGAAGTAGGGTTGAATAATTAGACAGGCACATGTGTAGAGACTTTGTTATTTTCGATTCAGACAACCGGAAGTCCTTGTACGAACCCCGTCAAATGTTCCTTCTATCTTCCTCCTCTTTTGTTTCCTTCTTTTCTGGCCCCCCTGAAGTCAGTCCTTTCATGCAAGAATTTGATTAATTGCAACACCATTCGCCCCTCGTCCTCTGATAAAAAAAAACACATCAATGTCCACCGGGGAATAACGACCATATATACTGGACCAGCGACGGGTTCCGCCGAAGGTAAAAGGCCACGAACCCAACCATGATGGCTGCCCCGACATACTTGACGGGCCGCCTGTACACCCACATCTTCCTCCTGACGCCCATCCTCAGCTCCTGCCACTGTATCTCCTTGACCTGTCTCTCGAAGAAGCGGTGTCCGTCCTCCAGTGTCTGCTGGGTGCTCGCATCGACGTCTCTGCAGGTTTTGAGCACGCTAGAGCTGGAAATGTGATGCCATGACCGGAGGGTCTCGGGAGGATGGTCGGTGAAGAGGTTCACGGCTCTCTTGATGAGGCCATCTAGATCCAGTTCGGGGGGCACCCTGCCGAGTATGACCTGGAGCATGTCAGGCTCGTCAATCTCGAGAATCTCCTCGCGACGGTCGATGACGATCTGGGCAAACAGGTATATAGAAAACGTAGGCTCCCGCGCCAGTATGACGTCGAACAACCGAGCAATGTCCCTGTACCGCTCAATGTTGTGCGCGTACATGGTGAGCGTGCCGGCGAGCGCGTAAAAGGGCTCTATGCTGGAGAGGTGCCGGCGCAGCTCCGGGTCCGCGCGGGCGAGGATGTCGGGGATGAGCCTGAGCTGGGCGGTGGTGGCGCTGAGGCTGGGCAGCATGAAGTCGCGGATGCGCAGGACGGAGAGGCGGGCGACGAGGGGCGCCCTCGCGGCGGTCTCGAGGACGAGGAGGAAGACCTGGCAGATGTCGTGGTAGCCCTGGAAGTAGCAGAGGTAGGGGTGGCGGCGGAGGACCTCGACGATGAGGTCGGAGAGTTCGCGCTTGCGCTTGTCGAGTTCTGGTTCGGATTGGTCTGGCGGCGTTGGAGCAAGAGGATAGGTCAGTGATATGTCCTTTGTAGAGGGATGATGTCTGCGGTATCAAGCTTGGAAGTCGTGACATACCGCTTGGATAGTGAACAAAGGAGCGGTTGACGTCGAGCTGGACTTGGTCTTCGTCACGATGCCGTGGCAGATCCTTCCAATCGCCGTCAGCAGCGGGACTCGATCCGTCTGTGTAAGCAAGGCTGTCGTTGTCGTCCTCGTCGTCGTCTGCAACATGCTTCCTTTCGTCGGCAGGGGGGGCCGCTCCGAGCAGAATTGGCCCTTTCAACCCGTCAGTGCCTGATCAGAAGAAACAAGAGAAGAATGCGATGGCAGAATCATACAGGCTGCCCGGCGCAGCGAGTCGGCGAGCAGGCCGCCTTCGGACTCGGCAAGGGCCCTCAGGCGCGTGGCATCTCGCCAGGTGCAGGCGGCGAGGATCTCGCTCGTCTTCAGGGCGACGGCGGGCGAGTCGACGGGATCCTCGTCACCGTCCTCCTTGGAAGCAGCAAAGCTGTCGTCGTTGTCCTTGTAGTCGTCAGCGTCATCTTGGCGGAGGCCAGCGTGGTCGGCCGGCTCTTTTTCCAGGCTCATGTGCTTGGTTGTGCGGTTCGTTGGAGGTTTGGGGGAAGTTTGGGTGGTGCATCGGGCTACCTAGTTAGTGCTGGTGACGTTGTTTGTGGTTTGGGCTGGGAGCTGCTGTGCGAAAAGCGGGAGCTTGTCGTTTGGCAGGGGTCCTGATTTGGTGTCACATGTAAATTGACAGCAGCAACTGGTCTCTTTACAACAGATGCTTTTTTCCCGTTTCTATTTTCTCTTGATTGACATTCTTGAAGAGGTCTGATCCGCGTGTATGTAAGAGGAACTGTACTAGGAGGTACCAGCCAACACATTTTGTGCGGTTGGGGAAATATATTGTTCTACTCTGTAGTGACTCCATGTTGTGTTTTAGCCAATGCGAAACAGAGGGAGCTCTGCACCCTTTGAGCTTCAGATCCTGGTCTCCTCGCTCACCGAGTGGAGAAAGTCAAGGGGAGGCCGCAGCAAGTGGTCGACAGCAATCTATCTTCATGACAAAAGTGCCAGTATGCCGCCATTTGTTGCTGGAGAAGAGTAGATACTGCATAGTATGTGGTTGTTCATTGCTGTGGACAGGGGACCCAAGGGACAGTATCTACATCAACCCGTTCCGGAAGAGCGTATGAGAGATGATGTTACACTTCGATGGATATCGACGGCTTGAGTGTGACACACATGGTCATACTCAATATTTCAACGCATATATGCACGAAATATTGACTCGCCAGCCTCCATGGTTGGTGCTGGTGCTGAATTAAGTGGACATGAAATAAAGCTTTTGAGATGTTCGGACGACAACCGGAGCCCCCGATGACCACTCATATTCTCAAAGCTCACAACGACGGGCTCGGCGAGCACGATTTAGGAAGAAGAGCGTTGTCCCTTTCCACTTGCTACATTGCTGAGTCAATAGGGGATTTGAGATGACGGGACACGGAGACGCATGCAGTCGAAATATGGCAACATTGACTTACATCGTTGCGTACCTCACAATTCAAGGTCTCCAGGCACCGACTTACAGATGGACAGTTGTATGGAGGGATCGAGACACTCTTCTCGACGAAACAACCGTAAGAGCATTTCTCAGTTCATGTATGCTTTAGAAAGCCTTGCCCAACTCGACAACGGCACGTAAATTGTAGGCTTATGGAGGCCAGTCTGCCAGGGACATGCTGTCTGCCATGTCCAACCAATAGACCTCCGGTGGCATCAGGCCCGAGCCAAGGGCCACGTCGGGGTAGTACAGGGTGCCAATGGATCGATCTAGATGAGTGAGTTGAGATTCCTTGCATGAAAAGGACACACAATCATTAATAACCATCTGCCTCCACTCTGACTGTGTATCAAGGCAACATGTAGGCATTTTAATAAATAAGGAGATTTTGTTGTATGTCCGCTGCAGGTCGGTGTTGATGGTGCAAGAGTGGGCGGACGTACAGGTACATGTTCACACACCTCTGCAAGATGCCCGTTTGTGAACCGACAGGCAGCTCTTCTTTACTTTGACTAAATGCTGTATATTGGTCGCCATTCACGGCTGGTTCCTAGACTTACCTGATAAATCGATTGATACCTTTTGAATGAACACCCGAATCTGCATGATACCTTCACTGAGGTACATTCTTCTGCCTGTCGGTACGCCGACCCAGAGCTCCAGATTTGACGTTGCCCGTACATGTACCTGTACCGTGCTACCTCTTTAGTACCTAGTACTTCTGGTACTGCAGGCTGGCCACTCGCAAGCTCAGCTCTTCAGGTTCCTTCAGCACCTCCAATCTGCTGCCTCCAGCTGGAGGTCTTTTTTCATCGTCTTCCTTCAGCCTGCTCCTATCACTTCTCACTTTACTCTTTTCTTCTTCTTACTCCGGAAAAAAAAAGCCCTCAATAGCATCACTTGCAGCCTGACAATTGCCCTCCCACTAGTCTCCTCCAGCGCCTAAGGGTAGCTTGCAGTGAATGCCCTACAAGCTTCAGATCTGCTCCATACCTTAGCATCGAATCTCACTCACTGAGCCTCTACTAAGGCAGAAGCTCTCCATCAGACCAGACAGACGTTGTGAGCAGCTGCACGTACCAACGACAACGTCACCGGAACGTGCCCAAGCCTCGGCGGTGCCCGAGCATCACAAACTCGGCGGACGATTCGCATTATGAGGAGGACATCGGCATCTTGACCCTGGCAACACCGCGAAACCACGCTCTCCGCATCCTTTTGATATCGCGCCCTCATCATCGTCTCTCTACGTCCTGGGCAACGCACGAACTCGGCCAACCTCTCTTCTCGGCATAGAAGCGCATGCTTGACAGTCTACCCGGTTACTTGGCCTCTGCAATACCTACACGCCTTTCCCAGAGGATGACATAGAAGATCGACTCACGATGGCATTCCAAACTAGAGTTTTGAGAGATGGCGAGTGGGTTACCGAGACCGTCAACCTCCAAGCTGCCTTGAAAGCCTCTGCCGCTCCGCAACTGGCCTCCGAGCCTGTGCAGCAACCTCCGGCCTGCGGGATTCTCACCCATACCATCGTTGAGAGTCCGGTGGTTCGATGGGTGCTACCAGTCCGACTGCGCTCCAGCACGCACAACGACATTGCCTTTATCGGTGTAAGTCAATCTTTGTCTGGGGGATGGATATGGAAATAAATCCCATACAGACCAAGCCACGCTCTCTCAGACAGGCTATCGTGGGGTCTCGCGCCTGAACTCTAGGAGCCGCCTCGGCTAACCTGTTCATCAGGAACATTTCCTCCAGATCAGCCAACTCGGGAGAGACGGCCAGGTTCATGACGTGCTGCGCAAGTCAGACTTTGGGTTCCGAATTCGAAATGCCGTTGTTCTCGGCGACAGCTTGGAGCATGGCTTGGACGATGATCCCTATGGCGTCACCGTCAAATCTGAACCGCCGTCCTCTCCATCATCTTCCGGTGCGCATGGCATCTTTGACGGGCTTCGAAGCCGCTCGCTCCCGCCGCAGTTGCTCGTCCTGATGCTCGAGTCCTGCGAGTTGCTCTTCATATTCGTGAGGGAGCGACCGGACCAGACGCTTGAATTTGTCATTACCACGTATGAAAACCCCAGGCTGCTACCTTACTTGGGTTATCAGCTTTGCGTGGACCCGTCTTCTCGGTATATGGCTGCGGGATCTCCAGAAGGCCTCTTTGTGGTCTACGAGTTGGAAGCATTGTCGGACCTCAACAAGCAGTATGCAGAGCACGGTTCTATCGAGCCCATCAAGTCCATTCGTATCCGCACTGTCAACGGAGCCCTTCATAAGCTGGAGTTCCTGCACCCTCGCGCCGAGGATGACTATCACATCATCCTACTCTTAGTCGTCGCTCGACGGGAACGGAGTCGCGGGCCCCCTGCTTCCCGAATGGCAACCTATGAGTGGGAGCTGGGTGACGATCTCCAAAGCACCTTCGCCGAAGAAAGAACTGGGACTCGGCTCCCCAAAGAACATAGGCTGCCCCTTCTGCTGATTCCTATCAAGTTCAGCTCGGCCTTTTTTGCCGTTTCCCACTCCCACATAGGAGTTGTAAAGTATGCCCTTTCGGGTGCCCCTGAATTTGAATCATTACCGACGCAGCCTCCTCCGCGGACGCCGCAGCACCATGGCGTTGACGAGCCGGTTTGGGTGGCCTGGGCGAGGCCGTTTCGAAGGAAGAAATACTTTGAAAAGACCGACATCATCTATCTGGCCCGTGAAGACGGTGCAATTATTCACATTGAAATAGACGCGGCCGAGCTTTTGCCTTCTGTAACCAATGTCGGATGCCTGGGAGCCAACATTGACACGGCTTTTACTACGGCATACGATATCTTTTCCGACGTTCTCATCATCGGCGGAGAGTCCGGTCCAGGCGGCATCTGGAAGGTAAGTCTTACTCTCTCGGACATGGACTACTTAGCTGTTGTTGACTGTGAATACTTCCTCTTCCTTTTCAGCTCGCCCCTCGTCAGGACATCCAGCGTGTGAGCAGTCTCCCCAATTGGTCTCCCGTCATTGACATGACAACGACGAATGAATACTCCAGCTGGCACCCAAGCGAAACAGACCTTCAGTCAGCGCAGCCGAAACCAACGACGCAGCGGCGCAACGCGATGCATAGACAAGACGACATCTTCAGCGCATCTGGTCGTGGCCTGACCGGGAGCGTAGTGCAATGGAGATGGGGGATACAGGCGCGGATCGGCTTGGATATCGAAACAGGTGAGCCCATACGGCAAGCATGGACATTTACCACGTATCAGGCCAATGAGAGGGTGCTCTACGGCCTTCTGGCGCTACCTCATTCATCGGTTGTCCTTCGGTTTTCGGAAAGCCTTGATCAGGTCGACGCCGTGCCTCCTGAAGACACCCCCTTCGACTTGGCCTCCAGAACTCTACACACTATTCAAGTGTCGGACAGCATAGTTCAAGTGACTGAAAGGTCCATCAATGTGGCGACTCCTACAGCAAGGTACAGGATGCCCCCTTCCAAGTCTTCTGCCCAAGCTTGAATTAACTCGTCGACCAGCTCTCGATGTCTCATTGGAGAAACCCTCGGTATACCTGACGCCGCTGCAGAGAGTGCTTTCAGCATTGGGCACACTGTTGTTTTCTCTACACACATGGCTCCAGTGTCCCGACTGCATGTCATGGCTGCCGAAGGGATCGAGTTCTCTTTGGTGGGAAGCTGGGATGCGCAGGGCGAAGTGACCTGCGTTTCGATATTCTCGGTCTCAGACAAGAGTTTCATTGCCGCCGGGTCCATGTACAATGGAGTGCCGTGGATATCCATCTACTCGACAACTGGACAGGAGATTGTGTCTGGGCCCATCTCATCTGGCCAAGGTGAGTCTTTCACCCTCTTTCAGCATGACCTTGAATGGCCATTGGTCCCCTCCCCCGTGAATCCATGAGCTATGGTTGACGTGAGATACGCAGCGGGAGAAGGGGGTAGTGCTGAGCTTGAGGCACTGACCAGCATTTCCGTGGCCCATCAAGGCGTGGATCAAGTTGACCTCGTGCTGGGCACTCGATGCGGCAGTCTGATCACAGCCCGAATATCTGATCAGACTCCGGACAATATGACGTGGAAATCGGAAGTCATTGGTGTAGCGCGGGTCGACGTCTTCCCAACATCAGTGCCCTACGCTGGGGCGTCAACGGTTTTTGCTTGCTGCGATAATAGGCTGATCCTGCTTAGCAATTTCTCCACAGAAGACTGCAAGTTCCACAGCAAACATTACATATGGCCGACAGATTTGAGCGATCCGCAGATGCCCTGCCCCCCGATCCATTCCATCCACAGGATTACGCAGAATCTATCGGGGCAAGATGGGCATACATCCCTTCTGATCCTCGCTGGATCAAGGCTACTCTTGGCTGACTTTGGTCCGCATATCGGAAATGTTCCTAGGTCTATCCCGCTCGGGGGCACCCCGTCAAGGATCATTTTCTCTCAGACGCTCAACTGCCTCGTCGTCGCGATGATCATCGATGAGAGGCCCACTCTGAAGTTTATCGACCCCGAGTCTGGCTCGACGATCTCGGTTGCTACCGACAAGGATCGACGAGAAGTCGAGTTCATCTCCGGCCTCGGCCGTTACGGAGACAGGGTGTTCGGGCTACATGAATGGCTGTATAAGAAAGACGGAAAGGTGTTCCCCTTTATACTCGTGACTACGCAAGGTGGAGAGCTCATCATCGTGTCTACGAAAAAATTACATGCTCGCTCGGCCGATGGCGAGAGCAGAGTGCTCAGATATTGGACACGATATAAGAAGCGTCTGCCCGGCGAAGTCTTTTCAATCACGGCAGATGCAGAAGGCCTGATATACTGTGTCCACAAGACACTTCATTGGGAAGTTCTTGATCTGGCGGAGAGAAAGCTGAAGCCCGTGAAGCAGTTTTTGCTCGACTCCCCCGCGATATCTTTACGCGTGTCCAAGGGCAAGATCTTTGCGTTGACGGCTTTACACTCTCTTGAAGTGATTGACTACCAGTCCACAGAAGATGGCAGCATGGACCTCATCCACGGCGACCAGGTCTCTCGGAGAGGAGTCCATATGATAGACATTGGTGATCCCACTGGAGGCCCCGGCCAATGGCCATTGACTCTCGTCTCAGATCAGGTGGGCGTCATTGCCGGCCTGTGGACTCCCCTGGGCCAGCGGGACAGGGAACTCGAGGTGGTTTTCGAAGCCATGTTGCCGTCTTCGGTGAGGAGATTTGTGCGAGCACGTAGCAGACCCCCATGGCTCGTCGACAATACACAGCGACGCTATGGGACGTTGCCGAGCAGCCATGATGGATCGGAGATTCTCGGCGTCTCCCTGGATGGCTCGTTGCATCAGGTTTCGCTGCTCGGCATTGAGCTGTGGCGGTTACTGCTCATGATTCAGACACTGGCGCAAACAAAAGCAGGCATTACTTCGCTCGACACACTGCAAGTCGATAACAGGGTGGACATTCTGGATCTGGAACTGCAGCCCACACCAAAGATAACGCACATTGACGGCGACCTGCTGAAGAGGTGCTTGAAGTTGCGCATCTTGGAAAGGCTTCTGGGATCCGACGATGTCTTCTTTGTGTACTGTTACCACCTCGACGCGATAGGGAGAGGGACGTACACCGTCAGCTTCAAACACGAAGGTGAGGCGAGGCGGAGAGAAAGATACTTTGAGCTGGGATACGAGATTATCAAGTTTCTCGTCGCACCGGCACTGTGAATGAGGAATCTACGTTATCATGGCATGATTGCATATAGCAAGGGATGGATACGGCAGCTTTGGGTCAAAGAGGTACTTGGCTTGGTCCTTTGGTAAGCATACGGAGGGGGACATGTAGCTGAATATAGAATCTCGACTGCGGGATTGTGCCAGCTCCAGCACAAGGATTGCTACCTGATTCACATGTTGCGTTGAAGTTTACTGAGGGATGAAGTAGGTTGCAAATTTGAACAGGCAATGACTGGGTTTGATTCAAGTGTGCTCTCCACGGAGCTGAGGGTATCGATTGTCATCTCGGCGGAGGCCCAGGAAGATATAAGCCTTGGAGGTGTGAAATCAAGCACATACGACAATGCAGACAAACATCCCAGTTTCTCACTCGACTCCACAAGTCTGTTATAATTCGAAAAGATCATTGTATATCTAGGCTAGATGTAGAGAGGTTCTACCTTATTCTCTAAAAGGGTGCTAAAAAAAAAAAAAATTGTAAATACTTCACCAGGTCTCGAACCTAAGACGTCTTGGACCAACAAAAAGTGACGCCCTTCTCGTATTGCTCTCTTTGATTACAGGATGCGACACCACCACACCCGAAGGTTGCCAGAACATTCACTAACATGATATATATACTGATAGGTCAGCTCGCATTGCACGTGACATCATGACTTGTCAGCCAAACTATCGCAGACCCCAGATAGAGAAGGCGACCCGTGATTTGAGGCAGGTAACCAACGATGTTGCTTGCTATGTAGGGACCTTCTTACAACCTTTCTGATTTCGTTTCAATAGCTCTACGCAGCAAGATTCATAGTACGTGCATTTGTTTACGCAGCTTTAGTGAACCCATGCTTTGATTGATATCCCGTGACCCTAATGTGGAGGTGGGCGTGACACCAGTCCTGAACCGACTTTGGTTAATGATGACTGATTTGATGATAGCTTCACAACGCGGAAACTACCGGTCAGGCACGAGGATGAGGGAGCAGCGGAGATATTGCCCCGTTATTCCCCCAGCACTTGCCTAGTATCCTGTACGGTCCTGGCAATCTCGCATAATGTGAACTGGAACTCAATGGACTACCTGAGGTTGGTGGCTGGCGAGCAGATTCCTTCTGTCTCAAGGGAAAGAACCCTGAGAATCAGCCCTCGCCTTGACAAAGTACTTCTCCCATACACCCATGTTGACCATGGTGGTATGGAAGTGTGTGTGTTTGTGGTGTGTCGTGATACAGTTCGGTATAATCGTACACAAGGAAGCTCCCTGTCACATACGACCATATCCATTGGAAAATACGGGATCCCGTCTGCTCTCCCAGAGTCAAGCCAATGAGAGGCAGATTAGTAGTCAGGTGGGTGACCACTGGCGAACACCGGCTGTTGTATGTTTATTTCTTTTCTTTTTTTGTTGTTGTCGTTTCCTTTTTGCTGTCTTGGAGCAATAATCATGAGCATCCCTCCGCTGGTTGTGAGGATGTGAGGCGAGGCTGGCGTGGAGTGGCTGTATTCGCGGCTGCAAGTGGTGCTTAGCTTGCTGGGCATATGTATGTATTACCACCACTGCAGGAGTGGACATGTGGCAGTGATTGTTGCCTCCTTGTCCCTTCTAATCAGCCCATGGCTTGACTTTGGCCATTCAGAGATTCAGAGGCTTGTTGAGCATGGCTATTGATATTGAGCCTTGTGACATACATACTACCTAACCTAAACCTCATGATAGTATGTGAGAGGCTCTCTAACATTCCAATTTTGAAGATATCAAGTACAACCCACACAGTCGCTATATGTCTAATCTATGAGAAAGACGAACAGACAATAAGAATGCATTGATTATGCGGAAACATATTCAGATCGTAGTAATAGCAGCTTTCGAAAAAAACAGATCGGGTTACGGGGGATGGTGGAAAGCGAATTGGGGTACGGGATAGCCACTGGCTCATTCATTCAACGCTTCTGAATAATCATACTAACACAAGAAACACATTTTCAATGCAATTAAGAAGAAGCAGGAGGCACAAAGAAGTCCAATAAGTAAAGCAAGAAAAAAAGAGGCACCACAACCGAGTCCCGCAAAATGCAGGCATAAGAGACACCCTAGGTATTTGCTGCCCCGCATAGCAAAGGCAAGAAAAAAAAAAGAGGTTGTTCGTCTTAACCACCAAGAGGCCCAAACAAGGTGGCGGATTAATTTAGTGCGGGACAGCTCAGTAGTTGTACTATCTCCGGCCTTATTTTTTTTCAGTTGCCTACTTTTTCTTCTTTTTCCTCCTCTCGTTGACATTGTTTCTCCCATTCTGTCATTTTGGGGAACAATCTTTTGCCCACTTTCTTTTTCATCAGTCTCTCCCCAACTACTGCGGGGTGGATTTCTTTTCTGAATTTTCCTCGGCCATCGAGTTACCCCTCCTCTTCTTTTCCTCTTCGCCTTTCCCCAGCCGTCGACCACACGAGACAAAGCAGCCATGGCGCCGAAGAAGAAGGGAAACAAGAACGCCCAGGAGGACTGGGAGGCAGAGCTGGGCGAGAGCATTGCCCCCGCCGCGGCCACCTCACCCGCTGCCGAGGAGAACAATGGCGACAATGCCCAGGACGAGGAGGCGGCCGGCGGCGGCGGCCTGATGGCCATGCTGCGCAAGAACAAGGAGAAGCGCAAGAAGAAGGGCATCGTCGACGACGAGCCGGCGCCGGCGCCCGTCGAGGAGGACCTGGCCGCCAAGGCACCCGTCGAGGCCTCTCTGGACGACGACGAGTTCGCCCTGCCGCAGAAGAAGGGCAAGGGCGGCAAGGGCAAGCCCGCTCCCGCCGCGGCCGCCACCAAGGAAGCCAAGGATGATCTCGAGGAGCCCGGCAGGATACTCACAAAGGCCGAGAAGGAGAAGCTGAAGAAGGAGCGCGAGAAGCAGCGCAAGAAGGAACAGGTATGGGCTTCTTGTCCATCACATGCTTACCCCTGGCACAAACGTTGAAAGTCTGACTTTTGAATTGCATTTAGGCTGCGAAGAAGAAGACCCCGGCACCCGCAAAGGCCGCCGAGCCGGCAAAGGCGACGACCCCTACGAAAGATGAGCCTGCTGCTGAGAAGCCGGCCGCTCCCGCTGCCGCCCCCGCTGCGGCTGAGGCGGGAGGCAAGAAGAAGAAGGTCCCGGCACATCTCGCCATGATTCAGAAGCAGCAGGAGGAGCTGCGTCGCAAGCAGGAAGAGGCAGCCCGGTTGGAAGCCGAAGCCAGGGCTCAGGCAGAGGAAGAGGAGAAGCGACTGGCCGAGGAAGCCAAGCGCAGGGAGGAACAGAGGGCTCTCAAGAAGCAGAAGGAAAAGGAGCGCATCGAGCAGCTCAAGAAGGAGGGCAAGTTCCTCACCAAGGCCCAGAAGGAGGAGAAGGCCCGGAACGAGCTCAAGCTGCAGCAGATGCTTGCTGCGGGTATCAAGATTGGACCTCAGGAGGAAGAGGGTGCGCCCAAGAAGAAGGTGGTTTATGACAGCAAGAAGAAGAGGGGCAAGAACGACAAGGTAAGCATTCACAGTCTCCATCTATCCCCCTTTTTTGACTGTCCCTCGCTAACACTTTCCTTCTTACCACTATTTAGAAGGACGAAGAGGCTGCTCTGGCTGAAGCCGCCGAAAGGGCCCGAATCCAGGCCGAGAAGGCACTGAAGGAGGCAGAGGAAAAGGCCGCCAAGGAAAAGGCCGAGGCCGAGGCCAAGGCCAAGGCCGAAAAGGCTGCCCAGTTGAGCGAGGTCGAAGATGACTGGGAAGCTGCTGTCGACGGAGAGGAAGAAGACGTCAAGGACAGCTGGGATGCCGATTCCGATGAAGAGGCAGAGAAGAAGGCGGCCGCCAAAGCCAACGGCGCAGACAAGGAGCAGAAGAAGGCGGAAGAGTCCGAGTCCGAGTCCGAGGAGAGCGAAAGCGAGTCTGAAGAAGAGTCTGAAGACGAAGCCGTATCCAAAGCGAAGCAACTGGAAGCTCAGCGCAAAAAGGAGGCTGCCGAACGCCGAGAGAAGGCTCACCAGGCCGCCCTCGCTGCTCGATCCAAGGATAACCTGCGCTCGCCCATCTGCTGTATTCTGGGACACGTCGATACCGGAAAGACCAAGCTTCTCGACAAGATTCGACAGACCAACGTCCAGGAGGGCGAAGCCGGAGGTATCACGCAGCAGATTGGTGCTACTTACTTCCCTGTCGACGCCATCAAGCAGAAGACGGCCGTCGTCAACAAGAACAACGAATTCGAGTTCAAGGTCCCCGGTCTCCTCGTCATCGACACCCCCGGTCACGAGTCTTTCTCCAACCTCCGCTCCCGTGGTTCGTCCCTCTGCAACATTGCCATTCTGGTTGTCGACATCATGCACGGCCTTGAGCCGCAGACTCTAGAGTCCATGCGCATGCTCCGCGAGAGGAAAACGCCCTTCATCGTGGCGCTCAACAAGATTGACAGACTCTACGGCTGGAAGAAGGTGGACAACAACGGCTTCCAGGACAGTCTCGCGCTCCAGAGCAAGGCGGTGCAGAACGAGTTCAAGAACCGCCTGGAGCAAACCAAGCTGGCGTTTGCCGAGCAGGGTTTCAACTCTGAGCTCTTTTACCAGAACAAGTCCATGGCCAAGTACGTCTCGCTCGTGCCCACGTCAGCGCACACCGGCGAGGGTATTCCGGACATGCTCAAGCTCATCATCCAGCTCACGCAAGAGCGCATGGTTGGCTCGCTCATGTACCTGTCCGAGGTCCAGGCGACCGTTCTGGAAGTCAAGGCTATTGAAGGTTTCGGCATGACCATTGATGTCATTCTGTCCAACGGTATCCTGAGGGAAGGCGACCGAATTGTTCTGTGCGGTACCGAGGGCGCCATCGTCACAAATATCAGAGCTCTGCTCACACCAGCACCGCTGCGCGAACTGCGTCTCAAGTCGGCCTATGTGCACAACAAGGAGGTCAAGGCAGCTCTGGGTGTCAAGATCAGTGCCCCCGGCCTTGAGGGAGCCATTGCAGGTTCCAGATTGATGGTTGTCGGCCCTGACGACGACGAAGATGAGATTGTTGACGAGGTCGAGTCTGATCTGGCCAACCTTCTCAGCAGAGTCGAGACGTCTGGCCGCGGCGTCAGCGTGCAGGCCTCCACCCTTGGTTCCCTGGAAGCCCTGCTGGACTTCCTCAAGGACTGCAAGATCCCCGTGGCCAACGTTGGCATCGGCCCCGTGTACAAGCGTGACGTGATGCAGTGTGGTATCATGCTGGAGAAGGCGCCCGATTATGCCGTGATGCTCTGCTTCGACGTCAAGGTCGACAAGGAAGCGCAGGCGTACGCCGACGACCAGGGCATCAAGATCTTCCAGGCCGACATCATCTACCACCTATTTGACAACTTCACCAAGCACATGGATGAGATGCTGGAGAAGAAGAAGGAGGAGTCCAAGATGCTGGCGGTGTTCCCCTGCGTCCTGAAGCCCGTTGCCGTGTTCAACAAGACGGCTCCCATCGTCATTGGTGTGGATGTGGTTGAGGGCCAGCTCAAGATCAACACGCCGATTGCGGCTGTCAAGACGAACCCGACGACCGGCGCCAAGGAAGTCATTCCTCTCGGTAGAGTGTAAGTTTCTACACCTCCCCCCCTTTTACTCATCTTTCAATAACCAATAACCGAACTCCCATACTAACGCACTCTTCTCTTTAATAGGACCTCCATCGAGCGAGACCACAAGCAGGTCCCCGTCTGCAAAAAGGGCCAGCCCTCTGTCGCCGTCAAGATTGAAATGGGCGGCCACCAGCCCATCTACGGCCGCCACCTGGAAGAGTCGGACCTGCTGTACAGCCAGATCTCGCGCAAGAGCATCGACACGCTCAAGGAGTTTTACCGCAAGGAGGTGACGAATGACGAGTGGCAGCTCATCATTAAGCTCAAGCCCCTCTTTGACATTTAAAACAAGGCGGGTGATGTGGGAAGGAAAGAAGAAAAGAATCCAAATGAAAAACTGGTTTTCCATCCATTCATCTCCTTTCTTTTTTCGGTCTCTCTGCTGGCCTACTTTAGCATTACTACCAGCTCTCACCTCTTTTTCTTCTTCCTTTTTGCTTCTCTGTTTTCCCCTTTCCTTGTTTCTTTCTTACTTCTTCACGTGGTTATAAAAGCATCTGGTTGTTTTTCTTGTCTGTCATATTCTTTTCTTATTCTGGTATTGATGATGTGTTTTTCATGTTTCTGGAAGGGTTGCTTATATAGCTGGCTAGATTGTTCAAGAGAGAAACAATCCTTGTATCAAAGTAGGACAAAAGAGGTTGCAATCCACAGAGACGAGATGAACGAAGAGCGGCACCTGTTTCCATGCAGCCCGGTGATGAAGACGTGTCGTGCAGTAATAGGATCGAGGCCACAGGGTTGGAATGGGACATGACTAGGGAAAACAGGTTAAATTCACACTGAGCACATGGGTTCAGACCGTTGGCTGCAGTATACCGTGATTTACTTGCATCACCATCAGATAACACATGGACAAACGCTGGCAAGGTCTAAAGTATTCCTTTCATGCGTACCTATGGAAAAAAACAAAGGTCATAGCTACGTGGGGGGGCATATGATATAACAAATCTAGAATGTGTAGACACATGATGTTCCCTCGTGAGTTCCCTTCCTCCGTTATGTGAATGTTTTTTTTTTACCAAGTTCAACTTCTTCTATCGCGGTTTATTTGTTCTTTGGAAATACTTCCTCCATCATTCCTCCTCCCTCGAACCGACTTGTGGGCGTGCATGCTTTATTTGGGGTCACCCGCCTCCTCGATCTCGGGCTGAGGAGCATCGGCGTCCTTCATCTCCTGGTCGGCTCCTCCCTGGGCCGCCTTCTCGGCCTCAGCAGCCTTGCGAGCCTCTTCCTCAGCGGCTCTTTTGGCAGCCTGTTCGGCCTCGACGCGCTCCTGGACGGCACGGCGCTCGGCCTCGACTTTCTCAAAGTACCGCTGGACGACAGGTCCGGCGAGGGCTCGGATCTCGTCCATCTTGGCAATGTAGACACCCTTAGTGGCATCGTCGCCTTCGTCATACAGCCAGTCCTAAAAATGGTACCGTCAGTATATCTTGTTCTGTTCTATTCAAGCGGATTGCAGGCAGCGCGCCGCAACATACCTCTGTAGACTCGAGCTTGGCTCGGATGGCGGCCTTCTCGTCCTCGCTGGCGAGCTCGGCGTACTGCTCGTCAAGCTTGGCACGGAGGTCGTAGATGTAGGCCTCGAGCTCGTTCTTCTTCTCCTCGGTGTCGGCGACCAGCTTGTCCTCCATGACCATGGAAGACTCCTTCTCGATCAGGGCGCTCTTGGTGTTGGCATCGAGCGACGAGGTGCCGCTAGCAATGGGCAGATCGCCCTTTCGGACCTGCTTCTTGACCTTTCGGGTCTTTCGGGCGCCATCGTCCTTAACGTCAGTATCCATAGCCTGATCACAAGTGGTGTCAGCCAAACTTGCGTTTATTGACCCAACTAGGAGATCCGGGGAACTCACATCTGCATCCTTCTTGTCATCGTCCTTCTTGTCGTCGTCCTTGACCTCCTCCTCGACCTCCTGGTCCTCGACATAGTATCCGTTCTCCACGTTCAACACGCCGTGGATGTTGACTCGGGCCTTGAGCTTGCAAATCATGAAGTCTTCCTTGCCATCGGCTTTGACACCCTTCACGGAGAAGCGGCCAATCCAAGGGTTCGTTTTGCCAGGAAGCTCCTCGACGTTTGCATAGCGGGCCTCGAGGTCAAACGGCTGTTTGCGGTAGAAGGTGAGGATCTTGGTCGAGGGCAGGACGCCGCCCTTGTTGAAGACGGTCAGGCTAGTGTCCTCGTCAGGGATATCGGGGGCCTTCTCCCAGCCGAACTCGATGGGGTAGCTGATGATGTCCTGGACGGTGAAGTCGCGGACGCGGAAAGCCGGGGAGAGGATGGCGCAGCTGAAGGCACAGCCTCGAGCGATGGCCTCGTCGGCGTTCATGGTGTATGAAAGGGGCTTGCCGAAGAAGTCCTGGATGCGCTCCTTGAGGATGGGGACTCGAGAGCCACCACCGACAATCTCGACGACGTCGATGTCATCCTTGGAGAGCTTGGTCTGGGCAAGGGCCTGCTCGAGGGGCACGTGGACGCGGGCCAGCAGAGGCTCAACCATGGCCTCGAACTCCTGGCGAGTGACCATGGCAGAGGCATCGACATCGTTCATGAGGGACTCGATGTTGACGGGAGCCTGCTGGTTGGCAGAGAGGATCTTCTTCGTCTTCTCGGCGGCGGCAATGGTACGAGCCATGGCCCTGCCGTGGGTGTGGATGTCCACCTTGTACTTGCCCTTGAACTCCTTGGCCAAGTGGTCGACGAGGGCCTTGTCGAAGTCGCGGCCACCAAAGTTGCGGTCCCAAGCGGTGGCCTTGACGGCGAGCTCGCCCTTCTTGAACTCGACAATGGAGCAGGTGTAGTTGCTGTGGCCGATGTCGATGAAGCACACGCGGCGGGGCTTCTCCTCGGGGCCGGGCAGGTCGAGCTTGGTGATGCCCCAGCCAAGGGCGGCGGCGGTGGTGTCGTTCATGAGGCGGAGGACCTTGAGGCCGGCAATCTCAGAGGCGTCGAGCAGGGCCCTGCGCTGGGCGTCGGTGAACCAGGCAGGGACGCTCAGGCAGAGGTCGGCGACGGGCTGCTTCAGCTCGTTGGCGGTGGTCTGCTTGATCTTGCTCAGGTACATGGCAACCAGCTGAGTGGCGGAGAACCTCTCGGTGTTGCCGAGATAGTTGACCTCGGCGCCAACCTGGCCGTTGACGTCGACAAGGGGTGCGGTGACATATTGCTGCTCGACCTGGATGTCGGGGTCGTTGTAGGAGCGGCCGGCGAGACGCTTGAGGCAGTTGACGGTGTTCTTGAGGTTGGAGATCTCCTGGGTCTTGGCCGCCTCGCCGAGGTAGCGTGATTTGGGGCCGAAGCCTACCAGGGAACTATGGATCGCAGCCATGTTAGCAACGGTTTGGTTTTCTCATGGTGACAAGAGGGAGGGCGTCCATCGGTGTCATGGAGACGCGGGATGCAGGGCTGGGATGGGCTGGACGTACGGTGTTGCTCTGTTGGACACTTCATTGGTGATCTAGAATGGTGAGATGTCTCTGGTCAGTCAAGGGCCCCCAAAAGCTCTGGGAAAGATATTCCACTGGGTATGTCCCCTACTCACCACATCGACACCGCGATTCCTGGCGACTGCAATCACCGTCTTGAGGGTTCCGAAATCGACACCTGCGCGGCAGGGAGGGGTTTAGGTCAGCATGAGAGCACGTCTTGTTTTGTGGATGTTCATGATTCTCGGTCTATACGTAGAGAGCGACGCAGTATAGAAATAAGCATGAGAATGAACGCAGCGGCAGCGGGGGACTTACCGACGACGGAAGACATGATGTCTGTTCTGGCTTATCGCGATGCTGTTGTATATCCCCTGTCTCTCTCTTTATTTTTTTTTATCTCGATTCTGCCGCACTTGGGTCGCAAGTGAGGGGCCCAGGTCAGGAATAGAAGAATTCGACGAGAGGGGGAAAGCGAAAACGAGAAAAAGTAGGAGGAAAAATGAAAAAGATCGGAGGCGTGGAGGAAATCGAGGCAGGAATATATCGAGCCTGGATTTGTTTTGGGTGGAAAAGTGAAAGTTGGAAAAATAGAAGCAAAAAAAAAGGGAAAGGAAAAAAAGGTCCTAGGTCAAAGGTGAGGTAAGGTAGCAGAGAGGTGGCTCTGTCTGATAAGTGGCGGTTGCGATAGTATTACTACGAGTTACTGTACAGAGTGGGATGGGCAACTGGATGTGGGTGTTTTTGGCGCTGGGCGGTGAGATCAGGTACTAATGAAGAAAAATTCAGCGTTCTGCCGCCTGCTCAAATACCTGGGCGCCCATTGCCAAGGGGGCGGTACCTGGAGCTGCCGCGGGGCATTCGCTGCGACAGGTAGCTCGGTGCGCCAAACCGCCGCGGGGGAGTACCTGCGACGGCTGCCCCGCCATGGCCGCGGGAGGTACCCCGTGGAAAGCTGCAGAATTTTCCAGATTCCACGAGAAAAGGTGGACAGGGCAGGCAAAAGCTGAGGCAACGCCAACGCACAGCAGCCTGCAGCCTAGCAGAGCAGAGCAAGACAGGCGGAGTATTATTACAGGGAGCCTAACGCGACGAGAGCAGCAGCAGAATGTGATAGGTACGAGATTTGGACAGCCGCAGCGTTACGCAGCAGCAGAACGGCAGCCAATGGGATCGCCGTTACATGTATACAGAAATACATGACGTTGCCGATTCTGCAGGGGATGATGGCTACGTGTTGTCTCTTATTAGGTATGCACAAGGCACTGCTTGATAGGTGCGCATCTTGTCCTCCTTCTCGTCTCCATCTTGCCTTGTGGTGGCTCTATCAGCTGAAGTGAGGCATGCTATTGCAGTACGGTGTGTCTCTCAGCAGTAACAAGCACCGAATTCGGTACCCCGCCAAATGGCTCGCCAGCTTTGATGCCCCTCGATTACCCCGCCAAGGAGAGCCAAAGGCCGCAGTTGACCAACTGCTGGCTGGCTGGCTGCGGCCTGTGAGCCTGTGATTCTCACCTTATGGTGGCGTCGAGAAACCCGTCGATAGCACAACGGTGGTGGCGTCGACATCTCGAACAGACAAGTCATTTCTTGCCTCTTCCACGGCAACAACAACGACAGCATCCATATATTTCATGCCTGCTGTGGCTAACTGGCACAACTTAGTCTCTTCTAGACACAACGGCCATCCTTCATTTTCGCCATTCGTGGCTAATTCTTGGGGCATCAAAAGACACAGAAGAATCAAGGGGAACCGTAAAGAATGGCAGTCCATCCTTGTCTAAACGTATGTATATGCAACAATGCGTTGTTCAAATGATATAACCAACCAAATGACAGGCGAGAGACGCTGTCTGTAGAGTCAACCTTGGCCTCTTTCCATAGCTTTCGATTACGTGAAAGCCACCTCGGCCAAGCCACGCCAAGCCACCCGTATTACGGATCGGACGACAAGTCAATGAGCTCAACATCTGGCGACTCCTTGCTCATTCCGGTGCCTCGCTGAAACTGCGCCCGTTGGGCTATGGCATACTTTCTGCGATCCTCCTCTCCCATGAACTGATCCACGGAAACAATGGCCTCGGGTCCGCTGACCACGATGCCTTCGAACGAGCCCGTCTGCAGCGCGTCTCGCGAAGAGGACGGTGTAGTGGACGAGATGGGCGGCGTGTCGATACCGCCGTCCGAATCATCGTAATGCGTATAGAGCCCGGCTGCCGTCTTTCGCCTTGCTGAGAACATGCCGTCAATGCGGTCAGGGGGTCTGACAACGCTCCTCTTATGACCGAGCATCGTGCCCTGAGACATGCCCTTGGCTGAGGCCGCCCTTCGTGCCTCTTGGGCGGGAATAAAGCTCTCGGGAATCACATTGAGATCGTCTCCCTGCTGCTCAGCCTTCTCGACCGCTTCCCGTGCGGTGGTGTTGGTATCGGCGGCGGCAGCGTCCGCCCTCGGCCCTCCCCAGGTCCTCTGGCCAGCGGTGAATATGCCGTACACCATGTAGTACCAGTTGAAGAAGGGGTTCAGGACAAACATCAGCGGGTAGAGCCATATCTTGAATCGTCGGAGCTTGGCCCCAAAGTAGATCATGAGCAGCCAGTTTAGCCCAAGGGAGACGCCAATGAAGCCCACCGGCAGGTCCTTGACCTTTGCGACAGTCGATACCAACGCCAGGACCATGATGAAGAAGAGCAGCGCAGTCGTTCGGATCGTGTTCTGCATGAAGCGGACAATGACCAGCAGGGGATACCGTTTCCACAATCGCCAGTCTGTCAGCATACACACCTCGTTGGTGATGAAGCCGAGAAACCATCGCCTCCGCTGCTTAATAAGGGAGCGGTAGGTCTGCACAGCTTCGGTTTTGCAGAAGGCCGACGTGCACATCTGGATCTGGTATCGCTGCTTTGCGCCAATCATGAAGAGGTGGGTGAGCCATCGATCCTCCCCCAGGTGGCACTTTGCAAAGTCGAAGAGGTCCTCGCACTGCTCCGCCTTGTCGGCGAAGTAGTACTTGGCCATCCTCCTGAATGCCGAAAAGCGAAGCATGGTGAGGGCGCCGGGCAGGCACGTCACCGATCCGCAGCCCGATTCCACCGTGCGCTCGAACAGCTGGCCGTGGATGTATTCAATGTCCTGGAGCAGCGTGATGATGCTGTGCTTCCTCGTGGTCGACGTGATGACGCCAGTCATTGCCAGCATGTTTCTAGAATTGCCGGGACTGAGCTCCATGTCATATACAAAGTTCTGCAGGCAGACTTTGTCCAAGATGCAGTCCGAATCGATGAAGAGGATGAAGAGGTTGTCGTTCATCTTGAGGTATTGCTCGTACACTCGGTCAATGAGCTTGAACGTCGACTTCTGGCAGTGTCTCTTGCCACCATGGGGGAACCGTGAGATGGTGATGCGGGCCTCCTTGTATGTGACGTCGATGCTCGTCGGGTAAGACTCCATGGTCAGCGGAACGCCCAGCTTCTCAATCGTGTTGAGGTAGAGCTCGTCTTCCTGGTCTCCGTCAAAGGAGAGGAAGACGTGAATGCAAGCAGCGGGATAATCGCAGTCGACAACCGAGTTGATCGCCGTGATTAGCACATCAGGCTCTTCCTTGTAGCATGGCATGACAATCACGACTTTGGGGGCGGTAACGTCGTCGAGCACCTGCTTCATGCGCTTTGTGCGTCCAAGCTGATTGGTAACGAGTTGGTAGACGCAGAAGAGCCAGGGCACAGTGAGGAGGATGGAGAAGCTCCAGAAGGCGAACCACTGGAGAACGGAGACGACATCCTCTGGCCAGTACTTGGAGACTTGGCTCGGTAGTGGCAGCGTCACCACCATGATTGGGAGAAAGATGGCCCTGCAGGAGATGGGCATCAGCAGCAAGTTCCACCAATATTGCCCGATTTGCCTCGGGATTGACATCTGTATCAGCAAGAGACGTACCTGAAGGCTACAAATGCTATGCCGACAACGACACAGAGGACATTGATAGACCAATGTTCAGCCTTTCGAAATGCCTTGTACAAGCAATAGACAAACGCGGCGAGCCAGAGAAACCATTCAAGCAGCGCCATGATCATGACCAAACCGACGATGGCCGTGTAAACAATCTAAGACGCCGTGCAACCAAGCTTCTATTAGCCATCCGTCGATCCTGAAGCACTAACAGGGGGTCACTTCACTCTCAAATTGGGAGAGGTTGTGAGCGAACGAGTATCAACTCACGTCTTTGACGGGCCATTCTGGCCCAGCAGGATCGATTGCCATGGCGTCCTCCAAGTACAACCGGAATCTTTAACAAATGATGAGTTGCTGGTGTCGAATATCGGCCGTCAATGTCAACCCTAGTCTAAGGAGGCGCCGAGATGTATATCGATGAATGGCTGCCGAAACCTCCCATAACCGAATCGCAAACACACGCAAACAGAGGTAAGACAGTCTTTCAAGAAATAAATAGAAAAGAAAAAGAAAAAGAAATCAATCAGAACAATGAGAGATGACAAGTAGAAATAGCACCCCAGACCAATCAGGTACAATGCTCGTATGCGAGAGAAACAGCAATCAAGACATTCGCTGGGCCCAAGAGTGGAAAAGACGATATCTGTTGTGTCACCCTGTGACGAAGCTGCACTCGCATAGCAGAGCTCGGCGATAGATGGGAGGTTGAGGACAAGAAAATTGAGGATGAAGAAGAAGAAGAAGAGGGAGGAGGAAAAGCAGCAGATCCGGTTCAAAGGTCAACGTCCAACAAGATCCCCCGTCGTCTCTTTCCCAAAGGCAGCAAGTCCGGTTCCGAGGCAAGATGTCGAGCCAAAGCGGAAAAAAAGAGTAGAAGAAAGCAGAAAAGCAAAGTGCGATTTGCAAGCTGCAAACCACAGATGAACCAAATTAAGAGGAAAGAAAAGGGAAAGAAAAAAGAAGGGAGGCTCGAAGAAGTCGTCTTCTCCCACACAAATCTGCCGTTTGAGAGAAGCGGCAAGAGATGCGCACCACCACCTGCTCGATTTGGTCGTCGCGGCAAAGGGCAAAACGACGTTCCAGTCGTCGTCACTTTCTCCCGGTAAATCTCGTGACAAAAAAAGATCGGTGCTACCTTCAAGTCCTTCCACTCAAAGGCTGTGTGTGTGTGTGTGTGTGTTCAGTTGTTGGCATCCAAGATATGGATAGATGTACTGTAAGACCCCAGAGAGGCTTTTGAACGAATCCAGCAGGTCGATCGGCTTGGCGGCTGCAGTTGTTTCTTCTGCACTGGTCATGACGGCCCAAATATGGAACCTCGCATGCACCAGCACGACACGCCTGGAGGGGCCTTGATTGGTTGGCAGCTGCTCGTCTTATGTATGTCTCGGTGCTCGGTGGAACGTGGATGGAGAGAGAATGGAAAAGAAGCAAAGAGTTTGCATCGCAGGAGACGAAAGAAATATATGATAACCTACACAGAAGAAGGAGAAGAGAGAGAGAGAGAGAATGGATAAGAAAATTGCTCTAGCTACCTACCTCAGCTATTGAGATGCAGCCTGCAGTTGGGTCTAAGCAGCGATACGAACTGGCAGCGTACAGATCATCATCTCGCATTGGTGGGAGCAGCACGATGATACCCTCTATTTCTTCGTAGCACCGCTCCCTAATGCAGAGCTCGGGCCCATGTCAACATAAATAGCACCACGATAGTATTTGCCTCGAGTCCGTGGCTTGTCTTGCTTGCCAGTCCCCAGTGAGCCACTTCTGACCATCATTGTGTGGTGGCAACGAGATATTATTTGTAGATTGCCAGAGTCGCACAGGTGCTCCCACTCGAGGGTTTGCAATCCCAAGTCCCTTGCATCGATTCCCCTCCTCCCACAGCTTTCAGGTTGGGGACACTGCAACTATCTACTAGAATAGCTTTGGCTCTGATGCGTGGTCCATACAAGGTACATTGTCTTCTGCTTCGGATGCCACTGGTGCCACCGGGGTGTCTGCCACAGAACTTGCCCTCACCAGGCCCTGATAATCACCGTGCCAGCTCTACCACTCACGTCATCCCCTTTGCCGGCATGTCCCATTTCCCAGATAAAGGCAGTAGATTGCATCCATAGCCTTGGAAATAAACCGTCGGTGATTGTTGCAAAACAGTCGTTGCTTCTTTCACTCGGCAAGAGCAAAACGTACTGGAGATTCTCCGGTCCGAAGGCACTGACCTAGCCAATCAAGTTCGATGTCTCGTGCCAAAGAACAGTGACAGGTATAGCATTGCAAGTCATGCTTCCATCTTCCCTGTTGAGCTGCGCACATGGCTCTCATTGTCAGGGACGGCATGCTTGTTGCTGATATGCAACGACAACACCCAAGAACCTGCAGCTTCTTTCTTTCTCCCGAGCCATTACAGGGAGGGCTTGTATACCGATAATGCCAAAGCTCGGTGTTGATTTGACGTCCAGATCTAGGTAATAGCATCGTGTGCAGCCATAATGATCGACTGACATTATAGCGCTACGTTGCTACCAATCCACATCGCTGAGCTGCAGCTTCCGAACGCGTTGGCCCTTGTTCGGCTTGTCTACCCGGTTGTGGTAGAAAGTTGTTGGCCGGTCGTTGACTACAGCAAGTCGAGTTAGTGAGTCTACGTGCAACAAGGGCGAGGCTCGAAAGAGTAGTACGTATGGTGCACTCACCGTCTTGGTCATCACTCTGTTGAAGGTCGTAGTTGAGGACAAGGTTCTTGATCCGCTGCTGTTCCTCCCTCTCTGCTTGCTGCTGTGTCTTCATAGCAATTGCAAACGTCGAGTCCGAAGGTAGTTCGACTGTCCGAGTCTAATGGCTACGTTAGCGTCCAACTACTGGAGAAAGTCGGAGAGATAGGAGTATGATAGTAACATACCTGTTGCCGGTTGCCCCTCTTTGTCATCAGCGAGAATGCCATTTTGCCATTCTGCTGCGTCTCCCCAGTGCCGGTAGACATGGATGGTTCTCGGTTCCTCGACCGCACGGGCAGCGGCACGTCAAACAGCTGCTTGCGCTCAAACTTGCGTGATTCAAGGCTTTCTGCCATCATCTTGGCGTACTCTCGTTCAAACTCGGCTTCATCTTCTGGATCCACAGCTTCTTCTTGTCTGGTAACAATGATGGCCTCTTCGTATTCGCTGTCATGGGCAGAGACATTGTCACCCTCCTGTCAAGGACGTAGTATTAGTAAGGTTGTCCAACAGGGGCTCAGGGGCGGTGCTATGCCATACCTCTGCTTCCTCTTCTTCTTCAGAAGCACTTTCATCGTCACCGTCGCCATCGGCTTCTACGTCATCCATGTCACCGTTGTCGTCCTCGGAAGACGCGCCACTTGTAGCATCGTCTGCTTCCGCAACCTTGTCCACTCCTGCAGTCTTCTGGTCCTGAGCAATGGCAAGCTGGAAGGCCTTGGTCGCCTCCTCAATGTCGTCGACAAACTTCCATTGAGGCCGCGTCAGTGCAAAGGTATCCAGCACGAGAAACTCAATGTCCAGCGGCAGGGGTGCCTTGGTATGGACGTAATACTTGTAGACGTGACGGATTAGTCTCACGCACGCTTGCAGCAAAAGCCAAATTGACTTGACTCACCTGGAAGAATGAGAGGAAATAGTCGAGCTTCTTCCCAGCGGCACCTCGGTTGAAGAACATGCCACAGGTCTCCAACATAATGGAGATGAGGCGAATTCGGAAAAAGTCGTCCGGCGGATCAAAAGCGTTGTATTTGCCCAGAACAGGTGGCCCACCTGTCATCACGTTAGAATCGGGGACCGAGAAGCTCTTGTAGGCTTGCCATCAGCAAGGATAATAGGGGTGAGTCTCACTGTATCCAAATAGTAAAATCTTGTACATGGTGTCAAAGATGACCGGATGCTCCAACATGCGGTAGTTGTAGAGCTCCCCAAGATATTTGACCTCGGCGACGCGGCGCTGGGAGAACCTGAAGTCGTTCTGCTCTAGCCCAAAGCAGATGGATTCTACCACGTTATCAACGACTCGGACAACAAAGTGTGGATGATGCCGGTAGAGAGCGCTCAGAAGAATGCCGAGGAGATGGATGTTTCCGTATTTTACTTTGCCAGGCTTAGAGAAGACCTTTTCCAGAATGGCAACGACCTGCATTTGACAAAGGACAAGCGTTAGCCGTAAAGGAGAAATAAAAGGTTGCAACATATGAATATCAAGACACGGTCAGAGAAGAAAAGCAAAGTGCATTTACCTCTGCTTCTTCCCAGTGAAGTCTGCGAATCTGCTTAAGAATCTTGCTATAATTCCGTTTAGTCATGTCGCCATAGATCAACTTGCGGATAAAGAGCTCCATTGGAGTCCTTTCTTTCTGCTCAATTGCAGGCCGTTCCGGGGGATCAACAAAATACACGGCGTTGTCAATCAGCATCCTCTCCGGCTGGCCGATATGCTGCACAGACTTCTTCCGCTGCAGCGTCTCAAGGAAACTGGCCATTCGCGGCGCTGTTTCAGGGTTCCTGAGAAGATAGCGGCCACAGTTTTCAATCAAGTTGCACAGAATCTCAATGTTCATGCGAGAGAAGTCGTCGAGGCTGACCTTGAGGCAGTGGAAAACAACGTGCTCAGGGACCACTCCAAACTTGGTGAGCTCTGCCAGGTATCGAATGTTGCTGAGTCGGACCTGGCCCAAGAAGTCCTTTTCCTTGCGGCGCTGCAAGCTACGAAACTCGGCGTCGAGATAGTCGACTAATCCCTTGGGGACATCGGGCATGTATCTTCCCAGGGTGGCAACCAAACGGGCCCAGGACGGCAGCAGATCGCTTCGGCCCTTGGGAACCTCCGTCAGCGCCTTGACCAGTCGGTTGCGCGAGGCCTTGGAGTTGAGGAAGCAAAAGTCAATGGCCGTCTGATCAATGATCTCCTTGTTGGTAAGGTCGGGCAGACGAGCCAGAAGGGCGTCTACCTGGGCTCCAATGGTCTTGTTAGCAATGGCCATTGACTGGTCATCAATTGGTTCCGGGGCTTTTGCAGCTTCTGCGCCCTCGGCACTAGAGTCAGGCTTCTTGGCATTCTGCTCCTCGGTCTCCTGCTTCTTCTTCTTGCCGTCCTCCAAGAGAATGGCCGGGACCTTTCCTTTGAGGTCCACCAGATTTTCGTAGAAGCGGCGTTCGTCTTCATCTTCCCAGATACCGGCGCCATCAGCCATGGATCGGAGGTAGTCGCCAGTCTTGACCAAGCCGATGGTGCTGTTTGAGGCTGCAAGAGGATCGTTGGAGTCTTTGAGATTAGGCATCTCGGCGCCAATAACGTCGGCGATGACCTGGGCATTGGCTACAAGCCTATCCTGAGCCTTTACTTGCTTCTCATAGTTTGCTTGCCTATCTTCGAAAACTTCTCCCGACTTGACATAGGCCTCAGCGTTACGTCGGGCTTGGGAATGGATCGACTTCTGATCGCGGACAATGTGATTGGCGACATCGTCAAAGTATTTCTTGAGGATTTCCTTGAATTTTGCGGCCAATTCGGGAGGAGTGAACGGTTGATCTTCGACGGAGGATTCAGCGGTCTCTTCACGGGTTGGCGAGGCTTCATCTTCTCCGGACTTGCGGCCTTCAGGCGTAGTAGCCCGGACCCCTAGAATATCCCAGCTGAAAGCCTTGACAAAGATGACAAGCAGCGGCAGGTTGGCGTGCTCCCTGTCGTGGCCGAGTAGGTCTTTCAGAACTTCTAGTGGGAACGGATCGGCAGATGCGCCAGATTTTGAGCTGCCTCGAGGCTTGAGCTCGACTGATTTGCCGGTAGCGCCTTTGGTTGCATCGTCTGGCTTGGTGGCATCGTCCAGGGTTCGCAGCACGCCGACCAGCCAGAGCTCGGTAATGACCCTGAGAAGAGCACGCTGGCGGGTGATGCGCTCCTTTTCCTCCTTCTCGCGCACTTCGGCAGCCAAGGTCTTGAGAACACTCTTGTCGGGTGTGGCCATGCCCTTGCCGAGCAGCCAGGTGAGATACTCGGTAAACTCGGCAGGGCCGAATCGTTGGTGGAGAGCGCTCACGATTTCGACCGCGGCATCGATTTCCCCGGGGGTCTTGAGGCGGCAGAGGCCCTCATAGCAGGCAGAAATGATCTCGGATAGGTACTTGTGCAGGCTCAGAGTTCGAATCTCTTGCAGGAACGTCGAGAGGGTTGCGGCGCTGATGGCGGTTCGGAGGCGCTTGATGAAGGCTGTGTTCTTCTTGAGCGACGAGTCAAGCGAGCTGCTGACGTTGATGAGCCCTTGGTGAAGAAGGGGTTAGCCATAGATGAGCGACCGACAGAGCAGAATTTCCAAGCATATATCTATATATCATCTCCATGCTCATCCATACCTTTATCGCCCTCCCAGGCCTTTTCATTCAGAGCTCGAAGCTCTCCTAGATTGCACCGTTTAGCTCCCATGTCCAAAGCCACCTGCGAGATGGCGACAATCCAAGCCAAAACGTACGCTTCCTTGCGCGGTCCATGGCAACCCGCAGGGTGAGTCTGGATTGCGACAGCGGAGTGTGGTCGAGGTACTACATTCGAGCGTGGCGCTGCACTGCTAAGGGATGTATTGCCCTGGAACACGGCACTGTAGTTGAGCGAGTCGAGCGAGCAGCATCGGTGCGTCCGAGGGAGCGGTTCGGACAGAGTCGTGGAGATTCGTTGTTGGTTTTGCGTTGCGCGATCGGTCAAAGAAGTAAAGGCAAAAGAAAGAACAAGGACCAAAAGCTTGGGAGTCCTTTTGCGCCACAAGATTGACGCAAGGCTAAGGTCGAGGCTATGGATGGTGGAATGGAGTGCACTGACAGGGTCGGAGGCTGTTACTGCTGCACTGATTTTCTGATGGCGGGCTGCCGGAACAACCAGACGGCGAGACGGGGCTTGGCCTTAGACTGGCCGATAGGTGCTAATACAGGGTCTGTGAGGGATGCGCGAGCCAATCAAGTTGACATTGCACAGCAATTGGAGATTCGAAGCTTACCGTCAGGACAGAGATTCAGGTCATACTCAAACATTAACGAGGATCAAGCGATTCAATCGAGTAGAAACTACTGTTACTCCAGTGGTGCACCATCACGCCACCAATCAAGACTCATCGTCGGTAGCAATTGGATGCTGCTGACGCAAAGAAGTCTATGAGGAGTGAAATGTCCTAGGGTAAGAGCAGCTCAATCCATCAAGCTGGAGGTCTCACATCTACTAAGTGAATGCTTCAAGACATACCTACATTCTATTGTAAACGGGAGAGATTGCGTAACACTCCATTGCTTATGCCAGTGTAAACAGAGAGGTAGACAGAGAGAATCCACTACTCTCTCACTCAATCGACTCAACATGCCCCAAATGTCCTTTCCCTTCCAGCGCCATGCATTTTATCCATCATCAACTAGAGTGGTGTCTTTTCCACCACTGCTTCTCCTTGAACTTTCACAAGTGTAGACCGTGAGCTGCGGCCAATGCGTTCCTCTCGCGTACCGCGATGCTCGCACTGCAAAGGGTCGTTTGGTGCTAAAAGATTCGAAATCTCTCGTGGCCGCCTTCGCCAGGCGAAGCGCCTCCATGGTCACCCTCACCACCCACAGCACCGGCACCCTCAGCATGCGGCGGGTTGGGGTAGTAAAAGGCAGAAACCGCAACGGCCACGTACAGCGTCACCAGGAGGAAGCCCTCGAGGTAGTTGCTCTTTTGATCCTGCAAGAAGCGACCCACGGTCAGGATGGCAAGGATGAGCATAACCAAATCGAAGATGCCAAACTCCAGATCCAGGAGCTTGCCGCGTCCCCAAGCAACAATGACGACCAAGGGCGCGTTGAAGAGAGCGGTCTGAAGGGTGGCGCCCAGGACGTGGGACAGGGCAAAGTTCATCTGGTTGTCCCATGCTTCGTCAATGGCCGTGATGTGCTCGGCAAACTTTTCAACCAGGGGAACCAGGATCAGACCCATAAAGGCATCGGACACCTTTGACTTTTCGATGATGTGCTCAATCTGCAAGACGAGGGTGATGGCGATCAAGGTGACGAGAGTGACCGCGATGGTCAATGCGACGATGCATTCGGTCATGGTGAGTTTCTCCTTGGCGGCGTCCTTATGGCCGTCACGGTCACGCTCCTCATCCATTTCGAAGATGGCGTGGTAGATACCATGGTGGGTTCGGGCCTGGAAGAAGACGTAGACACAGTAGGCGATGAGGAGGAGGACGGAGACGATGCGCGAGATGCTCAGCGTCTTGTGAGAAATCTCGGCGGTACTCAGCGTGCTGTCGTCGGGGAGGCCGTGGGAGAAGACGGTGGGAATGGCCAACCCAACACCCCTGGAATCACTGGTAAGTCGGTGTTCATCAAAGTCAAGCATGAAAGGAAACCCATCTCCTGTCGCTCGAACGAGGCGGGTGGGGAAATACATACGCTGTGAGGAGCAAACCACTACCGGCCTCACTGATGGTGTCGCTAAAGGTCTGTTCTTCGTGATAGATGCCTCCGACAAAGAAGCAGAAGCCCAGACAGAGCAACATGGTGGCCAGGATCGAACCGAGGATGGCGGCTTTGATGACGAGGAACTGGTTCATGGAGAGCAGAACCATGAAGAGGACGATTTCGACAATGGACCCGACCGTCGTCTCAATGAGCACGCCAAAGACATGGGGGACTTTACGGGCAAACTCTTGACCAGCGAATCCGATGAGGTTGGCACAGGGTGCCATGGCAATGTAGGAGAGGATGAAGATGAGGGTGTGGTCTTCAGGAAGGGTATCTGGTAACGCGAAGCAAAGCGATTTTGTTTGTCGACAATCAGCAACTCTGGCGCATTGAAGCAATTGAACATGGCACCAGTTCGGACGGGCATCCGGCGCCTTGTTCCATCGCAGAAGAGCATCCACAACTTGGCAGAATCGTCAAAACTTACATCGAACAGCCAATGCGACGGGCACAATGGGCCAGAGCACGTTGATGGCGGCGCTGGCCTTGCAAGAGGAGCGGAAGCAGATGCGCAGAAAGTGCCATGGATGAATGCCTCCGCGGCCGCTCTCGCCGGAGGACTTGATTCTGAATAGCTTCATGCCGTGGCCCTTTTCGCTTCGCCAGCGGGTGCGCTTGTACTCGTGGCTGGTGGACGGACGGGGGAGCTGCTCTCGATCAGAATCGGGCTCTCGATGATGACGGTCTCTTTCACGATGACGGTCACGCTCTCGGTCTCGATCTCGATCACGATGCCGTTCTCGTTCTCTGTCTCTGTCTCTGTCTCTGTCTCTGGTTCGCTCTCGGGAGCCGTAGGTCTTGTCGTAGGCTGGGCCGGGCTCGAGGTCGTCGTTGTTGACGAGGCTTCGCTGCTGGCCGTGATGCTGCGAGCCGAGGCGGCGATGACTTGGGCTAGCCATCGAGCCTGAATCAGTCCGAGTCCAAGCTGGATCGAAGCGAGCTCTGGTTCAAGTGGGGCCCGTGTCTCTTTGTCTCCTGGCTGTCGCTTCTGTCTGTCTGAAACCTGATGCTACGCAAGCTCCAGGTGCCCCCCAAAAAGGACGGGATGGTGTGTGGGAGGGAGCCCAGACAGAAAGCGGCTACCTGCAATATCGACTAGCAAGCCGCGAAGCAGCACGATGTTATGCGGAGGGCAGCTTGGCGCCTGGGCGTTGGGACGGCTAAGGCAATGAACAACACACACAGAAAGAGGGCTAAAGATCGTCTGTCTTGAAACCCTGCAGGCCTCAGCTCTGGGCAGTGGGCGATACTAATAGTAAGTCTCTCTGGCTTCACGAGCGTCCGTGGCGCAGGGCTTCACAACCGGGGGGGTTGATGGGGGGGCCTCGACGACGTGGCACGCTCCAGGTGGCCCCCGATGGCCTCCAGCCAGGCTCCGGGGAGAGCATCTCTGCAGATGCCGGCCCTGGGAATAGACGTCGACGGGCAACCACTCAGGGAGGCGTCAGCTGTGATTTGACGGGATCTGTTGCCGCCCATGCCGAAACAGAAGAGGCTGGCAGGCGAGGAACAGTAATAACAAACACCGAGCTGACAGCCAACTGGTGAGCCAGAGGGCCAGCACTGGGATGCCCGCCTCTGCAAAATGTCGGTGGCCGGCCAACTGGAGTCGGCGGTGCAGGACCCAGCGTCAGGCTGCTCGCACTTTGTCCATGTAAGTACGAGTGATCCATCTGCATGCATGGATGATGGAGAGTGTCTGCCGCTCGAAACCCATGCTCGCCGGGGTGGATACACGGCTCAGCTTGGCTGTGAGTGGATGGAGCAAGAAGAAAAACAGAAAACAGAAAATAGATACTCTGGAGGGTGATTGATGCGAGAGAAGCACAATCGGCATCACGGCACGACATGGACTGCACGGTTCCGGTTCTTGTGCTGTGGTGGTGAAGAGGCGGAGTCGCCGAAACGGCAAGATGCTTCGTGCTGCTGGATTGATGACTTGTTGAGGTACATACAAGCCGTGATTACAGTAACACCTCCTCGCATCATCAGACAGTCCAGCTTGGGCTTCTAGAACCTGTGACTAGGTTAATCAAGCCACCGCCGACTCGTCAACAGCTGCTGCTCCACCCCGAGCACTCTTATAAGGCAGCTCATCAAACAGACACGAGAGCAGTAATTGACTCTCCATTACCAGATCGCCGAGCAGGATGCCTTTCTGTGCTCGCCCTGCTTACCTACAGTACCTACTTAGCTCAATACAGTATCAAGAGTCGAGCAGAAAGGCTGCTTCCAATGACTCAGGGGCAGCCACAGTAAAAGAAGCAAAAAAAGCATGATTCTCACTCATCCGACGTTTCTTGTCCTGCCAATCCTCATTTGTTTCCCGACCCCCCTCGCCTTGCATGATACGAGCAAGCAATCATCGAGTACCATTACGAAGAAGCGCTCAATTCGATACGACGCAGTTGGCTGGCTGAGAATGAATTAACACCAATTCCCTCCCCTGAGGCTGGACTCACCCCTGGAAAGAAACAAAAGAGCTTAACACAAACAAGCATGCCTTTAGCGCCCACCCCGTCGGTTGGCTGCCTCGGCGCTATTCGTGCCTTAATCGCAGCTCTAATTTTACCTCCCACCCTCCAGTCCCCTCAGCCTTTTTACCTACTTCTACCATTACTCGCTGATGCTGGGGGTGTGATGCGACTGGAATGCGGCCGCGCTATTAATGAGCGGCAGCAGGAAAACCTGCTCAGCGCTGATGAGTGACGTCTCGATAATGTAACATGTTGGATGGAGGAGCCTGGTGGTGTCTGCATCTGTGCATCTCTGCAGTTTTTGCATTTTTGCATCTTCTACCTAAGCAGCTAAGGTAGTAGTTGTCATGCTGATGAAGCAAGGTTGCACGCCTGATAGTGATAGTAGCTGTTGCCAGACCCTCCTCTGCCATTCAAGGACCCATTCCCCGGCAAAGCATTTGTCTTATGCTTCTTTCTTTCTTTTGTTATATGGTCTGGGACTTCTCCCAAATCTTGAGAAGTATGATGTGCACCTGATGACCCCTAAATTCATGAGTGCGAACCAAAGCCGCGTGTACAGTGTAGGCTCGCCCATGCAGCAAATGAACAACCCGTCACTAGTTTCTCCTCCCGTTTACCTGCGAAAACTAATACAGCGCTCATGGCGATGGAGACGGCTCAATGGCATGGAACCCGTCCAGAGTGACCGTCACAGCGCCGGCTTGGACAAGCTAAACAAGATAAAAAGTCAGTCGTCTGGCCGTTGGAAGAGGAGTTGAACGAGCAAGCACGAAAGGGGAAACCTACAGCACGGGACAAGTCGTCTATCAGGTCGCTGGCATCTTCGATACCGACACAGAGCCGGATGATATCCTCGGGCATCTGCCGCTCTCTCCGCGTCTTGGCGTCGATGCTGGCGTGGCTCATCTGGCAAGGCATGCTAATCAGGCTGTTGACGCACCCAAAGCTGACGCTGATGGTCCACAGACGGGTCGCCTCGACGATGCGCTGCGAGATGGCCGGGTCGCCCGTCTCAAACGACAAGACGGCTCCGGCTCCTCTCGCAGTAGCCCAATGCAGGTCATACTGCGGGTGAGACTTGAGACCGGGGTACCGCACTCGGAACCCATGTGCTTCTAGAAACTCGGCAATTGCCTGGGCGTTGGCCTGCTGCTTTTCCATGCGGATAGCCAGCGTCTTCACTCCCCTCATAAGGAGGAAGGAGTCGTTGGGCGACAGTCCGCAGCCCGTGGAGTTGATTGTAAAGTATAGTTTATCGCCAATGGCCGCATCGTTGCAGGCAATCACGCCGGCCATGATGTCGTGGTGGCCAGAGAGGTATTTGGTTCCCGACTCGTACACAATGTCCGCGCCGACGTCGAGAGGGTTGAAGAGCATGGGGGAGAGCATCGTGTTGTCAACCACGACGAGCGCCTTTTCATTGACCTCGTGCGCCAGCCGCGCGATTGATGGGATATCCACGATCTTGATCAAGGGGTTTGTAGGGGTCTCGAGAAGAACCATGGTCGTCTTTGCTGACAAGCGCTCCTTGACGGCGTTGACGTCTGTTGTGTCGACGTGGTGCACGACAATCTGCTGGTTGGTCGCCAAGTACGTGAGCAATCGGTGCGTGCCGCCGTAGAGGTCGTCGCCCGTGATGACCTCGTCGCCAGGACGTAGGAGTCGCGAGATGACGTCGAGGGCACCCATTCCAGAGCTGACAGCCAGCGCCCTATTGGCATTCATAATCTTGGCAAGGTGACGCTCGAGGTGAGTGCGTGTAGGGTTGCCGGATCTCGTATAGTCGTACTCCTGCTGGCCGCCGCTGGCAGACGTCTGCTTGAACGTCGCCGACTGATAGATGGGCGTGCTGGAAGCGCCATACTGGTCTTTGCCCTCTGTGTAGACAAGCTCTGTCGCGAGAGCATAGCGGCGCCGTCCGTTTCGAGGGCTCGACGGCGCCGGTGAGGGCGGGAGGTTGTGGCCGTCGAGGTCGAGACGCTGGAGGGGACTGGCAGACTTGCCGGGTTGGCCGTCGGCGAAGGGGGCTGCCATGTTGTATATGAGGGTGGAGGAGAGAAGAGGGTATCAGAGAAGAAAATTCCAACGACAAGAGGCGACAACCGTCTTGTCTGGCTGGTGGTTTCTTTTGACTCCTACAGCATACACTGTGCAGTCCCGTTCAGCCCGACAGCAATGCCCAGTATGAGAGAGAACTGGTTGAAAGATGAAAAGAAGTCCAACAAGTCGCCGCGCTGATGGAGGATGGGAATGCAATTGATGATGTTTCGAGTTTTCCAGCTTCCGGGACAGAAAAGAGAAGAGGAGGGAGGATCAACGAGAGGCAAATTCGAAGAAAGTTGGATGCTTGAGCAAGAAGCAAACCAGCATCGGGCGCTTGTGGGGGAGTCAATTGGCCCAACAGATTCAAGTCGCAATCGCCTGGAGAATGACAGCGCTCAGTAGAGGGGCTGCGTTGCTCGATGCGGCGTAGCGCTGCGATACCGGCAGCCTTGACCCGCGCAAGCACAAATCACACCATCGGCACTTTTCCGGGGTTGGCGTTTTGCCGCGCTTTACCCGATGCGCCAACGAGAGTGTGGGTTTGTGGAGGAGTGAGTCAGCAATTGGATCTCATGAACCAGGCAGGTATTACTTACTACTCGGCGGGTTGACTAATAGCCCGGCTATAAGGCCCCCGCCTCTCCCTACTAGAGAGGCGGGGACCTAACCTATATCTTTCATTAATGCATATCCTTCTTTTTCAACTTTATAACACCACAACTTTTTTAAATCAGGCCTAATTACTATTAAATTTTTATAAGATTATTATTAACATCCTTATTTTAATATATTAAAATTTAAGAAAGATAGCTTAAAGCATGCAGCTGCAGTAGCGCAGTCTTATTTTACTAAAGTAACACTAACCTATTTAATATATATAAATTTACATCCCTTATATTTATTAATAATCTGCAAGACTGTATTATAATTCTATATAAATAAACACCTTATTAAGAAATATATATAACTCTTAAAGGCTAGCTTAGCCTTACTAAATAGTAGGATTAGCAGTATGCTTATAGCTTTAATTATAAAAGAGGAAAAAGCTATTATAATATATGCCTAGAAGGTAGAAGGCAGCTTTTTTACTTTTATAAAGGCTTATCTTATTAACTAGGCTAACTTCCTTTATTACTACTAGTTATTTAAACTAGTCCTTAATCTTAGTAAGTATTAAATTTATAGATTTAAAAAAAGGCATCTTAAATTACACTTCTAAAAGGTAAAGATTAAGGAAATATAATAAGCTAGTATAAAGCTAAATATTAATAAGCTAGAATCTTAATTCTAAAAGTTAAAAGCTATAATTACTGCCTTTAATATCCTAGCTTATAACTTTTAAAACTTTAATAAGACTCTCTTATAGCTTAAATAGATAAAAGGTCTGCTAAGACTTATATTAAGTTAAAAAAAAGGTAATATTTACCTAGTTATTTTCTAGCTAGGGAATAAAAAGTCTCTAACTTTTATTAATGCTATTAGCACTGCTAGTAAGGCTATTCCTTTATTCCTTATCCTCTTAATAAAAGTTATCCTTAAAGACTATATAATAGCATTAATTAATAAAGACATAGTTATTATGCAGACAGTAACTAGATTTAATAACACTTAATAAGCTTTATAATAGCTATAATATTTTAACTATAACTCCTTTACTCTTAGCCTAAGCTTTAAGGGCTATATAATTAAAAGTTAGTTTAGCTACTTATTAAATATAACTTAATTAACTTAAAGCAAGACTAAATACTACCAGCAAGGTTATATTAAAAGGAAGATAAAGACTATTTACTAGCTTTTATTAATAAATAGATTTGCTGCTTATAAGGACCTTAAGTTTATATAGTATTACAATCTTTTTAATATTATGCCCTTTAAGCTTCCTTTATATATAAGCTATTTCCTCTAACCTCTTAATATTAGCGTCTATTAGCATTTTAAGCAGTAATAGTAAAAGTCCTTATAAGAGTTTATAATCTCTAAAAGCATAAGTATTATAAGATATAACTTCCTTTATTAATAGGATAAGATATATAGGGCTGCATTTAAAGCTTACTATATTTATATTAGATTTAAAAAAGCTAGCCTCTAGCCCTTTAACCCTAATTTAGTACTATTACTACTTTACTATAGCTAAGAATAATAGCAGGAGCTACTCCTGCCTAGCCTCCTTGCTTAAAATATAATCTTACTGCAGTTAGTTAAGAAGTTAGCGCAGGATATATAGAGGAAGCTTAAGATCTTAAGCAGCTTAACTTAAAATATTATTTAAAATGCTATTACTTATATAAACTATATAATAGTCTTAGATTATTAAAATAAGAAGATATAATAACTTTAAGATTATTAAATTTAATATAAGGCGTGCTAAATAAAGACTTGCTGCTAGATCTAGGGCATTGCTAATAGTGCTTATACTATTGCCTAGCTTTATAATAAAATAGCTGCCTAGCAGCAGCAGGAAGTAAAGAAAAAAGCTTAAGCTTAGGCTTATAAGCATTAATATTAGCTATAATAATAACACGCCTTAGATATAGCTAAAGCTTTATTAAAGCCTTATCTCCACAGCCAGGCTGCTATTAATTAATAAAGGCGTTAAGAGGAAGCATTCTAAGCATATTTTTAAAGTTAAAAGACTTTAAAAGAGAAAGAGATACTATAGTAACTTATATAAAAATAGGATAAGGCTAATAATAAGTGTTATTTCTTTCTTTTAAGGATAATACTGCAGCCTAACCTCTTAAAGATCCTTAAGATTATAACCTAGCTTAAAGAGATAAAGAATAAACTAAGGTTTAATAAGGAAGTTAATCTAGAAGATAATAAAATTAATTAAAGCCTTAAAGTTAACTATATTATAATGTCTTTATTTAATAGCGCTACTAGCAGTAATATTAATAATAATAATAAAGATAATAGTAATATTAAGATTATTATAACTTCTAGCTATATAAAGACCTTAACTAGTTATTATTTTAATATTCCTAAGTTCTCTTATATAAAAGGTCTTAGCCCTAAGCTTAATAAAAAAATAAATAAGGAAATTAATAAGGATTTAAAAAAAATAAAGGTATTAAAGGCATATAACTTATTATTAAAAGACAAGCCTTTTATTATTATTATAAGATACTAAATTAGTATACTATAAATATAAGTATATCTTTCCTAGTATTTTTAAATATAAGCTATACTACTACTAGAACTCTAAATATATTAATTTTTATATTAAAAAAATCTTTAGATATAGTTTTATATAGCTATTAATTCTTTTTTTTATTTCCTTTTATATATGCGTTATAGGGCAGCAGTTAAGTTATAATAGAAGGATATGCATTAACGAAAGATATGGGTTAGGTCCCTGCCTCTCCAGTAGGGAGAGGCGGGGGCCTTGTGGCCGGGCCATTAGTCAACCCGCCGAGTATAGGTAGCTTCTCACTGGGGTATCGGCGCTATAAAAGCAGAGGTACCTAAAGATGTGTTATTCAGACGTTGGTACTCTCGAAACGCTTGCGCTGCTTGCTGTGTATATCAATGATGCCATATTCAATTCTAATGTCTACGTGAATATATTGGTGTATGTATATGGTCCGTATATACCGGCAGGCCGTGATCCCTCCAGCTGCTCCTTCAGCCGGCATGGGCCACAATCTCGCTCACGAGCTCGCCCTTCTCCTCGCTGAAGTAGGAGCAGATCTGAGAAGGCAGCGGCACCTCCTTGTAGTCGTCTTCAGGCCCAGCCAGGATGTTCAGGTTGATGCCGTCGCTCTTGCTGGTGAACAGCTTGGTGGTTGTGCTCTCCTTGCTGAGGTAGACCTGCGCGCTGTCGACCTGGTCGAGCATGACGGTTGGCACGGTGCCGAGGACCTGGAGCGCAAAGTTGTTCGCCTTGACCACGTCCACCGTAGAGACGAGAGAGTCGACGACGAGAGACAGCCGAGTCGAGTTCTCGACCGTGACTTGGTTCGCCTTGCCCTTGATAATGACCGTGGTGTTGTTGCATCTGCTAATCAGCACAGAGTGAGTGATGGACGCCTCAATCTCCACGGGCTGGGCCTCCTTCTCAAAGTTTTCCTGCAATTCTTGAGTCAGTGCACAACGATCTCGCCATGCTCGTCGGGGGCGTCACATACCACAGTCCACTTGTTGGCCTCGAGAACCTTGCTGGCGGGCTTCTTGGCCCTCATGCTCTCAGGCTTGGGCTTCTTGCCGGTGACGGGGCTCTTTGCTCTGGCGCCGTCCGAGACTGTGGATCCTGCGCGCAGAGATGGGTTCTTGTGCGTCATCTCTGACCTGTCTACCTTACGCAGGCCCTTGGTGACATCCTCGCCTCGGTTGAGCTCGGAAAACACAGCTCCGAAGCCGCCAGCAGGCGCTCCCGCAGACGGCTTTGCGGAATCAGACCCTATGTCGAGCACAGGAGCCGGGCCGGGCGGCGGCGGAGGAGGAGGGGGCGGGGGAGCGCCGCCGCCAGAAGGGCCAGCGATGGCGGCGGGCCGCTGTGATTCTTTGCTGGAATCCAGTGACTTGGCAACTTCCTCGGCAGGCTCTCCTCTGGGGTTCCAGGCCACACCTGACGGGTGATGCTGCTTGATGTAGTCGCCGAGATCATGGAAGATCTGGTAGAACGCTTGCACCCATTCGACCTGCCTGGGATCGCTGTAGCACACACAACTTGGTTAGCTGCTTGTTCATCATGCCTGGCCCTGACACTGTATGCGCTTACTTGTCCTTCTGCTCCTTGAGCACCCTGTTGCCGAAGAATTGCGCGGCGCCCAAAGACTCTTCGACATGGGTGTAGGGACGGCGGTCAATGGTCACCCAGCCTAGGACCATGATTCCATCCGCAACGGCGCTCAGATTGCTGTACATCGGATCGGGGCGGTTGTTCTCCTTGATCTCAGTTGCGGCCATGAGCGCTTCCGTAATGGGCTTCAGCAGGTTCTGGTAGACGACCAAGCTTGATCCAGAGGTGGACGGCTTCGCAGCCTTGGAAGCAATGAGCAGGAACTTGCGCTGTTCCTGGAAGCCCCTGAGAACCTCGGCGGCCTGCGTAGTAGCGCAACATGGTTAGCTCTCCTGACTCGCTGTGACAGAGTGTAGAGAGGAGAGAGGAACGGACTTGCTGGGCAACAGGCCCTCCCAGCTGGTTGCTGAGCTTGACATATTTGTCGAGGGTGGTGTTGAGGAAATTGTCGAAATCTTCTATCGATTCGGGCAGCACCTCCTGAGGCTCTTCGAGGGTAGGGGGCGGTGGTGCCGCAGCCGGTTCCGACACGGGCGTCGCAGGCTGTCCGAGGCCGGGGACATCTTTGGGAAGCTCCGTTGACGACGCGATATCTTCGAGGCGTGAGGTGGCCGCTTCAAGTCTGCCAGAATATCAGCCAAGCTGGAGGACAATTGGGGGATTTGACGGGCATGCAAGTTACCGTTTAATGAGCGTTGTAAGATTATGCATGTTGCTTGGGGCAGCCATGGCGGCGACGGTGAACAAAGAGAGGTCGCGAATGCGATCAGAAGGGCTATGCGGCAGCTTGCTGTGGACGTTGGACAAGAGGAAAGAGACACATGAAGATATCACGCTGTTCGTGGCCGCAAGGACAGTGACGAACTCCTGGCCCAGCAGTAGCTTAAGTACAGTAACGCGATAGCTCGCTGATTGGCGGCACCGCCTAACTCATTGCCTGAAACTCCTTTGGAGGGGTTCGTAAGGTGGCGCTAGTGCCAGGTAGCAGCTACCTGGAACAACGGGAGAATCCACCTGCAAGGCTCCCGAGTCTCAGTGCAGGTACTTGAGACAGGCAACTATTTGGGAGCCTGAAGATCTTTTATCCGGCGCAGGTTTTAGGTACAGGTATTGGAATACTACCTTGATGCCTGGCTGCAAAAAGGGAGCGAGATTGCTGACAAGGGACTTTTGATGGGTTTCAGTGACATCTTTCACATGTATGTCTGCTGGATTCTTTACATTTCCTCAATTTCTGCTTGTAAACAAATATTGATTCCCTTTGTGAAGACTAATATATGTAATAAATACAGTCCATCATTCTTTGAGCAGCTAAAAATAGGTGTCATTTTCGTCGCCTATCTGGGTGAATTTTTGCGAGCCATGTTGCAGATTCGAGCTAGCACTTTTTCGTAGATTTGGCTGGCCGCCAAAGAGGGATCAAGGGGTCTTTCGCTGGGCAATCAATACGAGAGGCACTCCAACACGTTACATTTCGCCTCGGGCTTCTTCCTCCTTTGCCTTGCCACCAAAAGACACCACCAGGCTTCCAAATTCCCAATCACGCAGGTGGGAGAAGCCGCCCGCGTGCAAAGAGCGCGACCGATAAAAAGCAGGATTTCTTTTTAGATGTTTTCATAAGCCACGCCTGCGCCTCCATCATGATGCCACGGCATCACTCAAGCGGCTTCTCGAATGGATATCCGCGCGCCGACACCTTCGAGATCTCCCCCCACAGGTGCGATATCCGTCCGCTCTCAGGGCTTCACATGGACATTTTCACGCCAATTGGAATGCCCAGCTAACCAGCCTATGCCCGCAGGTTCCAGCCAAGAGCCACGCTCCCTCCCCACAGGAAACGCAAGAGGACAGCGATCCGCGTCGGAATAGCAGTCGTTGTCATCCTCGTCCTCGTCCTCTGGTTCGGCCAGCCCAAGTCCGTCGCCTCCCTCATCTCGCTCGGCATCCTATCCGGATATGACGACCTGAAGCTCGAAACGGTCCGATACTACGACCTCTCCAATGTTCAGGGCACCGCGCGCGGCTGGGAGCGCGAGGAGCGGATCCTCCTCTGCGTCCCTCTTCGAGATGCTGAGCAGCACTTGCCCATGTTCTTCTCGCACCTCAAGAACTTTACGTATCCTCACAACCTGATCGATCTTGCGTTCCTCGTCTCCGACTCCAAGGACCACACGCTGCAATCCCTGACGGAGCATTTGGAGGCCATCCAGGCCGATCCGGACCCCAAGCAACCCTACGGAGAAATCTCCATTATTGAGAAAGATTTTGGCCAAAAGGTGAACCAGGACGTGGAGAGCCGTCACGGATTCGCCGCTCAGGCGAGCCGCAGAAAGCTCATGGCTCAGGCGCGCAATTGGCTTCTCAGCGCTGCTCTGCGGCCGTACCATTCTTGGGTATACTGGCGTGATGTGGATGTTGAGACCGCACCGTTTACCATTTTGGAGGACCTGATGAGGCACAACAAAGACGTCATTGTTCCCAGTATGTCCTTTCTGGCACTCGACAATGGATACACCCCCCTTCCTCCGTTCAACGATACTAATACCAGTAACCCCTAGATGTCTGGCGTCCTCTCCCGGACTGGCTCGGCGGCGAGCAGCCCTACGATCTGAACTCATGGCAGGAATCCGAAACCGCGCTCGCGCTGGCAGATACATTGGACGAAGACGCCGTTATTGTTGAGGGCTACGCCGAGTATGCCACCTGGAGGCCGCATCTTGCCTACCTGCGCGACCCCTACGGCGACCCTGATATGGAAATGGAAATCGACGGAGTCGGCGGTGTCAGCATCCTGGCCAAAGCAAAGGTCTTCCGCGCGGGCGTTCATTTCCCGGCCTTTAGCTTTGAGAAGCACGCTGAGACGGAGGGTTTCGGCAAGGTAAGCCAAATCTATATTGCGCGCCGTGAGATGTTGCAGGAAGAGATGTGAGAACTGACAAACTTGCCTCTAGATGGCGAAGCGTATGCGCTTCTCTGTTGTTGGGCTGCCGCATTATACTATTTGGCATTTGTATGAACCTAGTGTTGACGATATCAAGCATATGGAGGTACGTGATATATTTTCGATGCATATTGTTCAGTAGTCTTCTATGCTAATGACGGTTTTTCGCTGCAGGAAATGGAGAGAGAACGGATCGCTCGCGAAAAGGAAGAAGAAGAGAGGAAGAAGAAGGAAGCACAGATCAAAGAAGAGTTTGGTGATGCCAACAGCCAGTGGGAGCAGGACAAGCAGCAGATGCAAGATCTCAAGCTGCAGGATCGCGGAGGCGATAAAGAGGCTGCTGCGGTGAACCAGGGCGCAGCCGCAAAGGCCGCGGGGGCTATGGAGGGGCAAAAGAACTGAGCATTGGGCCTTTGGGGGGGGATCATTCGGAGTAAAACATCGAATCTTATTTCGCGCCGTTACGGTTTCCTATATATACGGATGCAGCATACATCTCGCCCCCTCAACCGGGTCGTCGCCAGCAACAAGCAGAATCTAATTTAATATAACGCATGCCAGAACGAGAACTCAAAAATCAACGATTCCCTAATTGATGATCCAATGTGATAAGCTGAACTCCGTCGCTTAAGAAATTCCCAACGCAGACATGGCCAACTGGCGGAGCACTTTATCCCTCCACGGCTCGACCAGCCTGATTCGCTGCTAGTGGCTTATTTATAGTGATACGAGGTAGCAGCTGGTGAAGTGTTGCAGTCTCTGTAGGTTTGGGGGGCCCCTGAATATCACATCTCCTAGCAAGCACCTAGCTTTAAGGTGTAGATATAGCATCCCTCTTCCATCGTGCCCCTTTTGCAGCCTGGCCATGGGAGGTACAGTTACTTCAGCAAAATTGCACCAATGCCCTCAAGGGATTAGTTGTCAAACCGATCGGGAAGCAGAATAGGCGCAACAAGCGTCCAGATATACATGCCGTGGCAGATCCAAGCGCTGACAATCTTGACCCAGCTGGCACCATAGGTGCGGCCAACCGTGGCAAATTGGCCGTCTCGAGTGGCCTCTTCGTAGTTGAGCGTGAGCAGTGTCGAGACCCATGCCGTGGCCAGGAAGAAGATGATGTGGAACATGGAGTAGTTGTACTGGGTGCTGGATCTCTCGTCGTCATGAGGGTGATCTGCGCCGTCATCGCTCTCGTCGTCTGACAGGAGCGCATCGGCCGGCAGACTGCCCTCCTCGACAGCCCGGCGTAGGACCTCGGCTCGCATGGCGCGGCGCTCCATAGGCTGCTGCGTGACCAGGTCGTGTTCGTCATCTTCTGGTAGTCGAATGGCGTCACCGTTGCCCCCCAGTCCAAGGCTTTGAGTAGCCGCACGGGTGGTGGTGTAAGCAACAGTGAGCATTGTCACGATGGCTCCGATGACGACGGACGTAGTCCTTGTCCCCTGAGCGCGCACCAGGGGGTTGCAGTTCTTGTCATCAGGCTCCATAGAGACAGCTGACATCGTCAGATAGGTGCAGTAGACTGCCACCATTGCGGCCTGGGCCAAGCCTGCCTTGGGGTTGTATTCCTGGACCGTGGGGTTGATCGAAACAATGGATATGATGATCCAGAGGAGCAGGTTGACGGTGATGGCGGCCTGGTTCATGGTGCAGCCCCCTTGAGCGAAAAAGATGTACTGGACCACCGTCATGGCGATCGATGCGAGGTACATGCCCAACGTTGAGCCCACGAGGACGAAGCGCCAAAACCTGGAGTCGGTCTCCTCGATTTGCGCCAGGCAGTACTCGGCCCAGGTGTGCGCCAAATCAACGAGGAGGATGAGACCGAGGACGAGGAAGAGCATGGCAGCGGCGAAAGAGACATAGTTCCCCCAGAACATGAAGAACCTGTCTGGGATGAGAAAAGACATGACAATCAGTGCCAGCCAAGCAATGATCTTGGGCCCCCAATAACCATTTTGTATAGCGGCCCGTGGGCTCTTGGAGGATCTGACGCCAAAGAGGAGACCGGCGAAGATGAGGTGTAGAAGCCCGAGGGCAAAGTTGATTCGGTGAGCGGCAAGCCATCCATAGCACTGTCCCGTGGGACAGTTGATTTTGACGTAGTCAAGGGCGAGGTGCTGGAGTTTCTCTATGGCCCAATCGGTGAGCATGATCCATGCTAAGATGGAGTTGACGAGGAGAAGTAGAGCGTAGGCGATACGCGTAGCTATGCTGCGAAAGTGTCAGCGAGGCATCAGAAGGGCATGGCGAGGGATGTATCGGGAACGAACCTGTTGCCGCATTTGCCACACGCGCTACAGACCATGGAGCATGTTGCCGCGCCGCAGCAGCTGGCAAAGCAAGATACTATCTACACGGCGCAAGTCAGCGAGCCGAGGTCAACAAACTCGATGCTCTGTCTGGGCTTCATGGCGCAAAAGCGGATGAAACATACCGTGCTCACGCTCGGTACCGCAAGGAGCGGCAAGGAAAGAAGAGCGCCCATGATGTCGAGGATCGAGACAATCCTGGAGTGCAATGGGGGGAAGATTCGCAGACGCGCGATGAAGGCGCTCGATGTCGCAGAACTTGCAGAGATGGTCTGAAACGGGATGATGCGTCCTTGGGCGAGATACGGAGGACTGACGAAGGTACCCGTGACCTGAAAGGATGATGACATAACTGCCCATATACGGTTAGGCGCTGGCTCGGCTAGGTACCTTATGCCGAGGCCCTCGATTTCCACACATCAACTGTTCCATTTCCACATATCTTCCACCAAAAATTAGTCTCCACAAAGTAACCATTAAGCAAAGAGACAAACTGTGTGTCATATAAACTTTCAGGCCAGGATAAGGGAAGGTCAAGAATACTATAATCTATGCAGAATACGCAATGGCTTTGCATGTCACTACTACAGGCTGTAAATGGAAGTGTTAGGTCTATTTCGGCAAGGCGGCTGACAGTTTGTATTATGGTGATGACGCTACTGTGGGGTTTTTACTGCAAAAAGATGTGTGGAAATGGAACAGTTGATGTGTGGAAATCGAGAGGCTCACCTTATGCCTCTAGCAGCGCCCCGGTAATAGAAGATACGCTTAATTGAGTATTACTTCAAGCCCACGCATTCAAGAAGAAGCACTCCGTAGCCTGTCACTCGAACCAAATAGAACCGAGATGACACTCAAGAAATGGGCATTTGGTCTACGTGAAAGGCCGACAATACAAGATGGATACCCACAAATGCATTTCAGAAACAAAGTGCTGGTTGCTATCAATATAGAGAATCTAATAATTGACTAAATGAATCCAAAGTGTACCAATCATGGGCTCGCTGTATTTGTCCGCAGAACCCGCATCCTGACCTCTATACTGTATACCCCCAGGCCATGTGCAGACGTTTAGTCTTCCTCCTCTAACTTGTCCTTGGCTTTCAGATACTGAGCCCTCTGGTAGTGGATGATATACAAGGTGATGAATAATCCAAGAGCGCACGCGGTCGAGGTCACCGCATAAGCCGTTCGGTAACATGCGATGCCGTCGTCGCAGGATCTCGTGCCATCAGGCTCGACGACGCTGTGATGATCGTAGATTCTTCCATACAGCAGGTTGAACACGTTTCCAGAGGCAACGGGCGCCAGCATCATGAATCCCCAGTTCTGGCTCAGCCCGCGAATGCCAAACGTCTCCGCGACGATGGAGGGGAAGACGCCGAAGAGACCGCCATATGCCAAGCCGGAGAGGCCCGAAACGAATACCAGTTTCTGAGGCATTTCAATCTGCAAAGCGCAAACTTGAGCCAGGAGAAAGATGCCACAAGCGACGGCGAGGCACCAGATGCGGCTGGCATGGAGACTTTTTACCAGATAATCCGAACCAATGCCTGTGAGATGCGTCAGTCAAGCTGCTTCTGGGAACAGAGGACATGTATGGTGGCTGCTATGGGCTTACCGCTCAGCAGTCGTCCTACGAAATTGAAGACAGAGAGAATGGACACGTGGATTTGCTGATGGCTGACCAGAAACGGCTCATCGACCGAGGGATTATAATGTCTCCAAAGCGCATTGGCGTCATTTCCAATGTTACTGACAGTATGTTAGTTTGGTCAATACAACGGTAGCTTCGCGTGCTGAAGGACATACTTGATAGTCATGAGGCCAGTTCCAGCGAGGATGGCCATGATGGCGAATAGCTGCCAAAAGTCCAGGCAGAACAAGAGCTTCCATCCTCGTATATCTACTCGATGAGACACGTCTTGATCAACACTGGTGCCCCCAATTATGTCGGCAGTGACGACATCGGGTATCAAGGGCAATGTCTCATTAAGCAGGGCATCATCACCAGCTTCGGTGTCACTGGAGATGGCGGCGCGACTGGCGTCGGATGCGGGAGAGGCCCGGGATGATGTGCCTGGACTTGGATGAACGGCGTCGGGGTTGGATGACGTACCGGGTTCGGTCATGCTGCGCGCCCTCTGTCGAGCAGGTGGCTGTGACTCCGACGCCTCACTGGGCACCTCCTGGTAGGAAACACGAGGGTATACCTTCAAGAAGAAGTAGCCCGAGAAAGTAAGACCAAAGGCACCCCATGCCAGCAGCATCAGAAAGGAGCTGGTGCTCCCCGGGAAGAAGACGGCTCCAACGAAGGAGAAGAAAAAGGCACTGAGTCCGAAAGCTGCCAATGGAAATGCCGTAGCCGTGCCTCGATGTGTCGGCCAGTTGAGCGCAGATGTCTTGACAGCACCTGCAAAGGCCATGCAGCCGCCCAGGCCGGTCAGGTAGGAGAAGAAGCAGAGCACAGGGACAGAGCCCGCGGCTTTTTCAAAGGAGATGCAGAGGGGGGCATAGCCAATGGCCAGGAGAAAGGCGCCGGCGAGCACAGCAGGCCTCGATCCACGCTCATCCACAAACATGCCGATGGGGATGCCCAGCGTGTACATGCCCAGGTTGCCGAAGAGGCCGATCAGGTTGCTCTCGGTGGTTGAGAGCCGAAGCCTCTCGGCGAACTGGGGTGCCCATGCGGAATAGACATACTGCGGTGCGAGTTCGGAGTCAGTTGACATTTATTCATCCATCTTCGCTGTCATGGCATGTGAGGAGAGAGGACAAGGGAGGTGTTCAATCTTCGGCCTCGAGGACATCGTGTAGAAGAGAGCAGGACCGAATCGTTGTACCATGCGATGCTGCAGATGGCGACAAAGAAAGAGGGTAGTGATGGTGTCTCACATTTGTGCCGCAAGCCAGGGAGATGACAGTTGCAGCGACCGTGGCGATTAGCCGCCCACGGTGAGCGTCTCGGTCTTGTTGGTGCATACTGAGATCTTTCGGATGAGGAGGATCGGGAGAGGTTGCTACGAGCTCAGAAGCAGAGATCGAGCCCCTAGAATATCAGTCTTTCAGTCCCGCACCGATCGGCACCCTGTGTCTCCGACGCAGCAATGGTCTCCGTGTCTTGGGGAGCAAACGCGCAACAAGGGCGCGAGAGTTGGGTCATGAGACTGCCTCGTAGCGCCCCTGAGCAAGGGTTCAGGATAAGCAGAATATGAAGAGTATTGCGATACCTGAGGCGAGAAGCAATTCAGGGCAGATGTTGCATGGTGAGCTTGCAGTGCGATATATAGAGAACTAAGAAGGAATGCTGTTGCACTGTCCCGCGGTCTGCTGTCGAGAGAGATGCTCTTGGGAGACGTGATAAGAATGAAGCCGCGATGATGATAAGCCCCAAGTTCCGCGGGACCCCCAACTTGCACGCATCCGCTAGGCCAGATCGGGCCGGCTTCTTCTCCTCACAGAATGTACCAGTATGAGATACCTTTTGCTTGCCTACCTAAGGTAACCACCTTCGCGCGCCAGGGTGGTTTTTAGTCAGAGGTTAAATAACCGTTTTAGTAGACTATAACGGTGGCTAGTCTATAATCGCTAATGTTATAGAATAGCAGGGGCACCGTTTGCTTATAGTGCTCCTGACAGTAAGCTATAACGGTTAGGTGTGCATGTGAATGTTCCTTATAGTAGCAATTTATATACATAAGTTATAATAGTAGCCTGCTATAATTAATGTAAATTTTATTAGCTATTAAAATAGTTTAGTTATAATTAGTATTAATATTATAGTAATCCTATTATAGCAAAGCCTATATTAGTATTCCTAAAGCATTATATAAGTAAAATATTTATAACCTATTAATAATTTTTATATATATAAAATTATAACTTAACTATAAAATAGTAATTTATTTAAGAATACTATTATTAAGTAAATACTAATATGCTAATCTTTATTTTACTTTAAAAAAACTATAATAAAAATTAAATTATTTATAATTTTTATAATAGTAATTATTCTATTTATATTATTACTAGCTATAATAATAAATACTAGTTATAATAATAATAAGAATATCTTAATAATATTTAGCTAAACTATTACTAATATATAATCCTTTCTCCTTTATAGTAATTATAATATAAAATTATATTAGTTATAAAATGCCTATAGTCCTTAACCTATACTATAATTTCTTAACCTATTATTAAATTACCTATATATTACTAAATTCTTATAATATATTAGTTTAATCTTACTTATATATCTGCTAGAGTATATATTATTAAGTATTAATAGGATTTAGAATAATTCTAAGCTATTATGCCTTTTAATTAATTAGATATTAGAATACTTTTATATAAGCAGGGAGAGGGTATACTATTTTTTATAGTAAAAGTATATATAAAGTTATTATAAAGTTACTATTAAGTCTTTATAAAGTCTTTATAAAGCTTATAATAAATATAAGATTAATGCTTCTTAATATTATAAAATAAGTATATAAATTATCTTATTATTTATACTTAAGATTAGCATAAATAAAAGTGTAAAAGTATAAGTAAACTAGTGCACTAGTTTTTAGCTTAATATACTTATAATAAATATAAAAAATAGCTATTAAAGTTTTTACTAGCTTAAAGCTAAAGTAAGGCTAGATATAAGTTTATAATACTAAATCTTAGTATTAAAAATAAATATAATATTAAAAAGTAGTTAAAAATACTTATAAAATAGCTTAGTTAATAAGCTATAGTATAAAAAATATAAAGATATAGTTTAAATAAGTAATTAACCTTATAAACTAGCAGTATTTACTAGTTTATTATATAATCTAAATAAAGCTATTAAGAGATATTAATAAATATTCTTAAATAAAGAATTACTTACTTAAAGCTTTAAGAGCATACAGTATGTTTATATTATAAATATGCAGGTACTATAGTATATCTCCTTAACTATATATAATAAGACTAGCTATTTAAGGTAGTTATTTATAGCCTTTATAAAAGGCAGTAGATAAGAATATACTAAGGTTTTTTATTTTAATAGGAATATAAAGTGCTAAGGACTATAAAAATAGTAATAAGTATATTAGTATATTAAAACTATATTAGTAAAGCAGTTTAAAAAGAAGTTATTAATAAAATATTATTATTTTATAAAGTATAAAATATAAACTTTCTTTAGCATAAGTATTATCCTTATTACCTAGCCTTTATAATTTAAGTATTAGTATAAAAGCCTTTTTTTATTTTTTTATTTTTTACTTACTAATATATTAAAAAGAGGATAAGCAGTAGTTATTAATATTTTTTAAAAGTATATCTTATTTAGTAATATAAGATTAGAAGGTAATAAATATACCTTATTATAATAGTAAAAGGTATACTTACCTTTAAGTATAATAGCAGTATTAACTATTCTTTAAAAAGATATAAGTATAAAAATATAAATATAAAAAAGAGAATAAACTTTAATACTCTTAAGTTTATAATAGTATAGCTTTAATATATATTTTTATAAATAAAGATCTGCATTAGTAGGCTTTAAGATATATTTAAGTATATAATACTTCCCTTTTATACTAGGCTAAAAAGATAATAGTATACTTAAGCAAGAATTATATTAAGTAGTATAATCTAGTTTAAAAATATTAGGCTTTATACTATTTTAAAACACTGCTTAGTATTTATACTAGATATATTAAAATATAAAGTCTAAATATAAAAGACTCCTTAAAAGATATAATATATTAGACTTTTAAAAGGCTAAAGATAAAAAGAAAGCTGCTTTTTATAGTAAGTAGGAAATTTTAAAATTATATTAAGATAGTAAATATATAGTATAAGTAGCTTACTAAATATAAAATAACTAGGTAAGGGAATAGCTAAAATATAGTTTAATAAAAGAGAAAAGGAAAATAATAGTAATAAGTATATATAAGAGATATTAAGGCTATAGTTATAATAAATAAAGCAGGTATACTTACTTTTTTTATAGTAAGTGCTACTATCTCTTACTGCTTATGCCTTATATATAAAAGCATATACTAGCTAGCAGTATTCTGCTAATAATAAATATTTACTATATAATTTAGCTTATATATTTTATTAATTAGGCTATTTATTTATATATTTAGCTTAAGATATAAAAATAAAATATAATTTTATAATATTAGTACTTAGATTTTTAAGGGCATTTTCTACTTACTAAAAGGGAAGCTTTATTTAGGATAGCTAAGCTAGCACTATTATTTATAAAATATAATCTTAATATAAAAAAACCACCCCCTACTATATAAAATAAATATTAAAATTAATAAAAAGCATACTTTTATTATAGTATAGCACTATTTAAACTTTACTATTATTAATTTATAAAAGACTAATAATTTTCTATTAGCCTAGCAGCTTAAAAATAAAATACTTTAAAATATACTCTTTTATAACCCCTTATATTTATTTAGTTATATAGTCTACTATAGTAAATAAATATTTACTTATAATTTATAAATTTATAAAAAGACTAAGTAGCTTAGTATATTATATAATACTACTATTATTATATATATATATAAAGTTACCTACTATAAAACAGACTTAACTCTAGTTTTTATTATATAATATTAGTATATAGTATAATAAGTATAAAGTATAGCTAAACTAACTTAGGCATAAATAAGACTTTATTATATTACTAAATCTTAAAGCGCTTTAAGTAATAAATTAAGTTATTATTATAGTTATTACTATAAGCTCTTTATAGCTACTGCAGAAACTTATAATTAGTTAAAAGCTAAGAGAGCTTTTTAATAAATAGAAAAGTATATTAGCTGCTTACTATAATATCTTTTACTTAAGTATAGTTTAGTATATATAGAGTTTAGTGCTTATTATTATTATAAATCTTTATAAAGGATATATTCTTATTCTTATCTTTCTCTTTTATTATTAAATTTATACTTTAGGCAAGCCTTAAGCACTTATTATATAAAGTTTAAAAAATGCTCTAGATTTTAAGATAGTTTAAAAAGCAGTTTTTAAAAAGGAGTGAGATTATAAAGTAAATATTCTCCTAATTAATTAAGATTATAGCAGTATTTTAAAAATTAATTAAAAGAATATTTAACTTATATTCTTTATAAGGTAAACCCTCCTTAATTAGAATTTCTAAAGGCTATATATTTTTATATTATAATAAAGTTTTACTTACTTATATTTATCCTCTTTTTAAAAAGTAATTACTATCTTATAGCCTTTAAACTTATTTATAACCTTTATATAGTATAGTTTAATATAAATATTTAGTAGCTTTATTTTATTTTTAAATTTACAGCCTTTATTACCTTTAGTAAATAATGCCCTTAATAAGGCTATAAATAAAGCATTAGGTAGAGGGAGAGGTATTTTTAGCTAAAAGTTAAAATATATAGTAATATATTTTATAAAAGGACTTAAAAATATATTATTATTAAGCTAGCTTGCTTTTATATTAGTATAAGCTTTAAAATATAAACTATAAGTAATAAGGATAGACTATTTTTTATTCTTACTATACCTATATATAATTAAGTAATAAATTAAATTACCTTTTACTTATTATAAACTATAACCTCTAGCTTTTTATATTAAGCTAAAGTTATAGTATATAATATATATATATAAAAAAGTAATTATATAAATAGCTATATTACTATAATAAGCTACTTAGCTATAAAAAAATATTTAAAGTATATAAACTTAGTTAAGCTAAAATAGTTATTTATAAGATGTTTTATTAAATAATAAATAGCAGGCTTTATATATGCTTTTTAAAGCTAGTATTTAAGGATAATAAGCAGTAAGATTATGCCTTTAGCAAGTTCTTATATCTGCTAAGAATTAAAATATAACTTTAAAGACTATAAATACTACTAGCTAGGTAGTATTAAAAAAGTTTAATATACTTTATTTACCTTATTAAACCTAAGACCTATAAGGATATTATTAAAGACTAGTTTAATTAAAACTTTAGCAAGTCCTTAATACTTTAAATAGGCAGCATTAACTAAATAACTTTAGATTTAATTAAAGGCAGGAAATAAAGTGTTTATAATAATAAGTTAAGTAAGTGTATAGTTTTTAATTATAAGATAAGTTTTACTTTTATATACTTAAAACTTTTATTAGCCTTTACTAACTAAATATCTTTAAGGCCTTTATTATAGCTGCTTAATATCCTTTTCTAGGCTTATTTTTAATCCTAGCTATATTAAGCAGTATCTGCTTACTATATTTTTTAAACTTAATAATATTAAAATTAAGATTAGTGCAGTTAGTATTTAAGATAAGGCAGTATTAATATAGCTTATTTACCTAATAGCTTAAATAACTAAAGAGTTTTTATTATAATAGCATGTCTTTAATAATTACTATAATAAAAAAGTAAATAAATATATCTTTACCTTATATATTTACTATAATACTAGCATTAAGCTTATATATAAAGAAAAGGCTTTTAAAAATATTAATATTATTTACTTTAAATAAGCTAAAAGTAAGGGGGATAAGGTTACTTTATTATTTATAAAGATCCTTTAATAAAAACTAAGGGATAAGGTAAATGCCTTTAAGTAAGCAGTATATATTTTAATAAAGCCTAAATGTATTTATAAATATAAATATTAGTAAGGAAATTATTTTTAAGTTAATAAAGTATATAATAAGGTAGTCCTATTTAAAAACCTTAATCTTTTTTTTACTATAAAAGGCAGTTATTAATTATATAAAATAAAAGTTATTTTTAATAAAGTTAAAAAAGTACTAGACTATATACTAATTTAAAAGATATTTTAGTATAAGGCTAGGATTAAATTTATAGTTTATATAAATATTAATAAGCTAGCTTAATACTTAATTATAGGTAATATACTTTTAATAATCCTTAATAATAATAAGCTTATTATATTTACTTAATATATATAAAAACTTTACCTACTAAATAAAATTCTATATAAAGTCTAATAGCGCAGGTATTTAGTAAACCTCCTAAACCTTTAAAGTAATCTCTCCTTTAATTTTTACTTTAGCTATAAAATTAAGATTAATATAAATAATTTTACTAATATATCCTTAAGTATAGTTATATATATTCTTCTTATAAAAGTAGTAAATAAAGTCTAATAAAAAGAGGGGGTTATAGTCTTTATTAAATATACAGTAACTAAATATTATTTTAATAAACTTGCCTTATTATCTAGCCTACTAAGGCTTATTAATATTACTATTAATAAGGTATGCTATTTTATAATATAGTAGTTACTTATTTTTTAAGGAATTAAAAAAAACTTAAAGAAAAGACTTAAGATTAAATGCTAGTAAGTTTTTATAAGTCTTAGTATAAGATAGTAACTTTAACCTATTTAGTTTAAGTATCTTTTAGTATAGTATAAGCAGTAAGAGACTTTTATAAAACTTCCTTTATATTATATCCTTATAGGTTAAGAGTTACTATAATTCTTTAAGGTTATTAGCTAATTATAAAACCTTAATAAGTTATATATAGCCTTTTTATATAATATTATATTTTTATTTTTAAAGTATTAAGGCTATTCTAAGTTTTAAAAGTATTAATAGTAAAGGGATATAAATAATAGTAGCTGCAGTATTTATATATTCCCTTTAAGTATATAGATTATTTAGTAAAATAATAAATAAATTAGCTTTAAGCTTATTAGCTAATAACTACTTTTTAAATATAAGTATATATAAAAACTTAGTTATATATAATAAGGCTAGGGACTTATTAAATAAATAAGTGTTATTTATACTAAGGGCCTTTATAGTAATTTTATTACTATTATTACTACTATTATCTTTTATAAATCCTATATTATTATTAAGATATATATTATTAGTAATAAATATAATAAAGTTTAGTAATACTTATAGTTAGGGGCTAAAGATATTATTAGCTTGCTTTTTAAGTATTATAGCTTTATGCTTACTAGGATTAATAAAGGAATCTTTATGCTTATCCCTGCTTAGTATATTAGTATACTTATTATTAATAGTATAATTTATAGGCTTATTTTCTACTACTTCTTTAAGGATTTAGTTAACTATATATAGTGCCTTCTTAGTATTTATCCTTAAATTATTATTATAGTTACTATTATAAAAATAAAGATTAGTATTACTAGCCTTATAGTTTAAAGAATAAAGATTAGTTATTATACTATCTACTACTTATATAGTATTATCTACCTAGCTATTAATATTTATAGCATTTATTTATATACTAGTATTAATTTTATACTAGACCTTAGAAATTAATAGCGCTTAAATAGCTTAAAAGGTTAGTTATTAAGTTAATAATTCTAGCTATAAAGCATTTAGCGCTTAGGTTACTTATTACTAAGAGGTTAATAATAACTCTTACTGCCTTTATAATGCCTTTTACTTAGTATTAGTATACTCTTAAAACTTCTTAATCTAGCTTAAAATTATTAAGTATTTCTTTTATATAAGTATTTTAATAATAATATTTACAGGTATAGTTAAAAAAAAGGTAAAATATTATTTAATAATAAATAAAAAGTAATACTATATATAATAAGAAGGAAAACTTATAATATTTATAAAAAAGAGGAAATTAAAATATATATTATATTATAGTGCTTAATAAAACCTAAGTAATAGGCAAAAGTTAATAAGACTTTAAGGTGCTAGGTAGGTAAAGACTTTTAAAGTGCATACTTACTTTTTATAATAGTTTTTCCTACTTATTTTATAAAAGAAAAATATAATTATATCTTAATAATATATATTTATATTAAAAGATTATAATAATATTTATTTTAATTTACTAAATATCTTTTATAATTATTTATTATTATACTAATCTTATACCTTATTTAAAGTAAAATAAAAATAAGAATATATTTTATAAACTAGATATATAATTATATAATTTAAATAAAATATATATAAATTCTTTAAATTATACTTTTATTTAAAGTTCTTTCTTATTAATCCCTATTAATTTTATACTAATAGAATTACTACCCTCTTATCTTAATTTTAAATAGTAGTTTAATTTTATATTTATTATTTATTAAGTATTATTCTTAAGCCTGTTTTTTATATTATAGGTTATTACTATGCCTGCCCCTTAATAAACAGTACTAGGGTCTTAAAACACTATATAAAGCACTTATATAAAGCCTAGTATAAAGCAAGATTTTATAAAAATGCTAGACTTCTAATTTTAATAGGAAATTTATATTAATTTATCTTAATTAGATTTAATATTATAAAACAGTAAGATAATAATAAGCACTTACTTAAACCTAACCCTTACCCTTATATTTAACTAAGGCTTAACTAGGCTAAGCATTCTGCTTAATATTATAATCTGCTATAGTAAGATATATAATAATTATATAAATAAGGTTATTATAAGAGTGTTTTTATACTAGTATATTTACTATTTTTAATATTTTATAGTAAATTAAACTTATTAAAGATATCTTAAAGGCAGTAGTAAAGCACCTTAATATCCTAAGGTAAAAAAGAAACTAGGCCTTTAATAATATAAAAACTCCTTTTTATAAAAATGCTATTATATACTATACTAAGGTTTTATATATTCTTTATATTTATAACTTTAATAAAAAGCAGCTTAATATTTTAAAAAAGTTTGCCTTTTATAATCTTAATAAGGCTAATTAAATTTACTATTACTTTATAAGTTATATTAAAGTAAATGCTTTATATAATATATAAAAATATAAGATCTTAAAGGACTTTAAGGTAAGCAAGATATTATAAATATAATTTAATATTATATTATATTAAAGTAGTTAATATTTATTTATATTAGCTATTTATTAATAAGTAATCTTTTAAATTAGATTCTTTTAAAAAGGCAGTAGATATTAATTAATGCTATAATATATTAAGTAAATGCTTTTTAGTTAAAAACTTTATATATATATTTAAGTTTACTAAAAATAAGATTAATTTTAACTTATTTACTCTTATTATAAAGCAGTAGTATAAAGGTAATGTCTTTTATTTATACTATAAGAAGAATAAGAACTAATATCTGCTTATTTATAGTTATTTAAGTTAATTTAAGATCCTGCTTAAAAATAAAGTAGAATGCTAAGAATAAGATTAAGCTACTTAAGAATATTATTTTAAGTAAGGTTAAGTATATTAAAGACGCTATCTTAAAAAGATATAACTTATATAAATCTGCTTATATTTATAAAATAATCTATCTTAAACTTAAGGATATAATACTTACTACTAGACTTTTAATTATAAAAGTTAAACCTTATAAAAATAATAAAGTAATAAATAAAATAATAGTAGATTTTTATATATTAGTAACTTATACTTTATAAAACTAAGCTATAAATATAAGTAATTAAGAGGGAGATAGTTTATAAATAGGCATTTTATTTAAAGTTTATTTATTCTTTTTTTTATTTTATATTAATAATCTTTTTTATTTATAAGTTAATAAGTTTACTATAATTAAATATACTTGCCTTTACTTACTTATTCTTAATTATATAAAAAATAATATTCCTTTATTAATATAATACTACTAGGCATAATACTTCTCTTATTTTATAATATAAGAAATTTATTATTTTAAAGGCAATACTTTATATCTACCTAGTTAATTTAGGTAATAGTAGTTATAAAATTATTTCTTATAAAATAGATTTACTATAATACTAGCACTAGCACTAGCAGTATAAGGTTTAAGATTATTCTCTTATATATTATTTCTTAATAATATTTAAGGATACTATAGTTATTTTTAATACTTTACTCTCCTTCTCTTATTTAACCTTATATTAGTTAATATAAGTATAGTCTATTTATTTAAATAACTTCTTATAACTTTTAAGTTAATATATTATTTTATATTATAGGTTAAGTAGCTGTTTAACTATAGTAAAATAGCTAAATAGCATATAGTGTTTATATTTTATATAAGAGAGATTTTATACTAGGCTATAGTGTTTTTTTTAAATCTGCTTTACTAAATAAAGGCTAGTAGGTATTAGGCAGTAAGCATTTTATATTTTTATTACTGCATATATCTTTATTATTATATATATTTTCTACCTCTTTTTTTATCTTTTCCTCCTTTACTTTTTTTTTTTATCTCTTCCTTCTTTACCTCTTTTTTTTATCTCTTCCTCTTTTACCTTTTTTCTTTATCTCTTCTTCCTCTATCTTTCCTTTATCTATCTTTAACTCTCCTTTCTCTTTTCTTCTTAATACAGCTTCTTTACTATTTTAATATAGCTTCTTTACTATTTTAATTATAGCCTTTTTACTATTTTAATTATAGCTTTAAGATTGCTTTATTATAACCTTATTATGCCTTTATTATAATCCTAAAACTATATATTATTATAATTTTAACTCTGCTTTTTATTATAACTTAAGATCTTATAGTATATTTTTTTCTTAGCTGTATTTAATAAAAAGACTTAAATTAAAATATAGCTATATATTTTAAAGCTAGTATACTATTTTATAGTTAAAGTAATAGCTAACCTGCCTACTTATAAATAGTATTAAAGTAAAGAAAGTAAATAAAGGCAGTAGTATTTATTATAAAAAGAAAAGAGAAAGCAGCTAGCTTTAGCTTTATTTATAAAAATAACTATTAGTATTATATTTTAAATAATGCTTATAAAGCTAGGATTACTAATCTTAATAATAGACTAGATATTGCCTAGTTTATTAATATACTTATAGTAGTTAAAGGCTATTATAAAAATAAGCTTTTAAAAAACTAAAAGAAATTTATAAAGGCTTACCCTTAAATAGTAAATCTTATTTAATAATCTGTATTTAAGTTTATTATTAAGCCTAATATTACACTTTATATTTATTTACTAATAAATAAATTAATTCTTAAAGTAAAAAAGTTCCTTTATTTTTACTGCCTTATAAAAAATAAATAAGGTAAATATAATAATACTAAATTTATACTAGGCCTATATATAATTATAAAATGCAATAGCTTACTTAAGTAAAAACATAAGGCATATAAGCTAGTAAAAAAACAGAAAGGGATTATAAAAAGTAAAATTATAAAAAGTAAAGCTATAAAAAGTAAAAAAGAGGATAATAAAGGTAAAAATATAATAAATAATTATAAAAAAAAAGAGAATAAAGATAATAATAAAAAAGGCAATAGTAGTAATTAAGTAAAAGCTAATAATAAGGAAGATGCTAATAGTGCTTATAATAATACTATAAATAGTAAAAAGAATACTAGCGCTAGTTATAATAATAATAATACTAGTAAAAAGAAGACTAGTAAGAAGAATAATAATTATAGCTAAAAGATATAAGGTAAGTTTTATACTAGAAATTTATATTAGCCTTAAACTAATAATTATATATAGTAATAAGTAAATAAGATATTAAAGATATAATACTTTTATATTAGGCTAAGAAATAGCAGATAACTGCCTTAGCTTAAGATAATAAAAACTAAGGTTAAAATGCTATTAAGAATTAAGCTATTATAGTCTATAATAATATAAGCTTTAACTTTTAAATATCTATTACTTTACTAAAAAAGCACTAGCTAATAATTTAAAAATACTTAAAAGTATATTAACTCTTTAATAAGGGATATAAAAATATAAACCTAGATATAATTATATAGTATATAATAGCTAAAAGTAATACTTATTAATAAAATAGTAATCTTAGTATTTAGCTAAATAGGCTATACTAGATCTTTAATATAAAGCTCTTTTCTTAACTATTATTCTTAATATAGGATAAGAAGTAAAAGAAAATATAAAGAGTAAAAAGTTATTATATATTATTTATAACTATAAGATAATAAGTTAAAATAGGCTATTACTTACTTTAAGTAAATAGTTTATAAAAGAGGTAATAGGTTTTATATTATAAGCTATTTTAAAGTTTATACTAAAATAAGAAGATAGGTTATATTATTTTTTATTATAAGATAGTATATAATCTTATTATATTACTATACTTAATTACACTTTATATTTTTATATTACCTTTTAAATTAATCTTATTCCTTTTTTAAGTAGTTTAAGAGAGATAGATATTATAAAATTAAATAAACTAGTAATTATACCTAGATTTATATATTATTTTTACTACTAAGTTTTACTAAAAAGTAGAATTCCTTATACTTACTTATAAAATACTTCTTTATTATATATTAAGTAGTAGGCTATCTTATTATAAGACTGCTTTTTTAATATTATAGTATTAAGGAAGTAAGGCACTTATTTTTAAGTTATATATAAAACTATTACTAGCATACCTAGTTTTTATAATACTAGCTTAAATAAAGCTAGAAATAAATAGTAATATAAAAAAAAGAATACTTTATAAGATTATACTATTCTAGTAGTATTATTTTTTTATAATAAAGGTAATAATATCCTAGTAAAAAGAAGTATAAAGTAATAACTATAATTTATATATAATAGTAGTTATAAAAAAATAAGTAATAAGTTAAAATAAATAATAATAGGTTATAGCAGTTAATAATTTATTTATATTATTACTGCTTTATTATTATAGTTATTATTTTCTTATATAGAATTATTCTACTGCTATAATACTTATATTATTATTATAGTAACTTTAGCTAATAGTATTATAGTATTTTATTATTAGTTTTATAAAGTAAGTTATATAAACTTAAGGTTAGAATAATAAAAGGCAAAGCCCTGGCTAATAATAAGCAATTTTATATAAAAAGTGCTATATAGGCTTAAAAACCAGTTTTATACTATGACTTATTGCTAAACGCAGTTAGTCAGCAGGAAAACGGTTATGTTAGTAATTAAACGGTGATGTCAGCCATTTTCGCGCTGAAAACGGTGATTTGACCTCTGACTAAAAACCCCCCCTGGGCTGCTAGGCATGTTGTAATCCTGCCTTAATCGATAAGGGTCCTGCACAACGACGTGCGTCGTTTTAACTTGGAACACATCTTGATCTTGCATTGATGAGAAATGCAATCATATGATACTTCAATTGTAATGAAGAAGAGATCTCTAGAGACCGAGGCCATCGCTTAAAGATGTGGCGTGTCGAGTCATCACCAGGCGAGAGTGCTCGGTAATGGTTAGAGTTTGTGGGCTTTCTCAACATGGCTGGTTCAGGGCGAAGAAGACTGCCACGAAAGAACTACCTATCTTACCTATGTGAACCTGATGCCGTGGATATAAATGGCCAAGCATCGCACCCTTCCCAGCATTTGAATCCATTTTCACGTACAATACAGGCTTTTTGCTGCTCGCGAAGACATCATCTTCATCATGGATCGCCACGTTTCCGTCAAGCTTGGCAATATGTTAGCTACTATCGATCAAATCGACGCCTTTCTAGGGCACATCTTCTACGCCCTGAGCTGTGTCGCTATGCCTGGTTTCTGGGCCGAGACTCTGATCTTCCGGACACTCGGTCTAAACACGCAGACGAGTTTCCGCATGTTTCCTCCGGCCGACATCGTTTCCTACCTCGACACGACCTTGACATACAGCTTTGCTCTGATCATGATCATGTGCATCCCCTACTTTCTGTACATGGACCAACCTTCACGGAGCGGACCCCTCGGAAGAATGCTCCGTCCTTTGACCAAACGGGCCAGCCCCTCCATGCAGTTCTGCATTATGCTTGCTCGCGTCTGGTTGGCTGCAGCTTGGGTCAACTCGGGAGCGGCTCAGTTCATGATTGACCATATCAAGTGGAAGTTTGCCTGGCGCTTTGGGAGTCTGATTTTGATCTTGTAACGAGACCAGACTGCTCGGAGACACAAAGGCGCCTTCCATCCACATCCGGCTCTGTTAGACACCATGTCGCGGCTCTCACATCGAGCATTTCAGTCACGAATGCGAAGCCAAGGGGATGGCGTCTGCGGATGTATGATAGATTTCCGGTACCACGAATTGGGACTTCGAATTAGTACAAGGTCGAGGTCGAGGTAGCTGCGAATTGGCGATGGGTCAGTCAACCCTATGAATCAGATTCACCTTGGATGAGAACCGTCACTCACCTCCGACCTACCTACATTGGATAGAAGTCGACTACCGCAGTCTTAACCTCTTCCGCTTGCCTTTGACTTCTCGCTTCTGCATTAGCTTCTTGACCCCTACTGTGGCCGGCATCTGAAAGTAGAGGCAGGGGTATGTTGGCGGATATCGGGTATGCTCATTTTGCCTCAGTTCCTCGAAGCACGCTGCTTGTTATAGAGGCTGCTTTCCGTACAATGTTGTATCCTCCGTTGAGTGAACAAAGAGATACACATGCACACGGTATTTTCATACAGTAGCAACGTTAAGGACGTGCGACCAACGATCTTGGTCCGCTTGCATCCCCAGATCTCCACCAAGCTCCAATGCCGGCGCCATACCACCCCACAGTTCTCTTCTTGCTTGCACGGGCTGCAAGACGTAAAAGATGGCGCTCATACAATGGAGACCCTAGTCTGGGACGGACCACCGCCAGTGTGCTCGGACGAAGGAACATTTCATGGTCTCGAAACCTGCCTCTTGCGATGGCTTTGGTCAAGGCAAGACGATCATTGAGTTTGCGGGCTGACGGAACCCTCGTCCAATCATGGCAGGCGGTCAGCAAGTTGGTGCTTGGCGGTTGCGGAGTACTGCCGGCAGAATTTCCGTCACCTGCGCAGCGGCTCGTGATGACGGCAGCCCCTGAGCTTGACCCCAAGCAGAACTCAGGACGCACCGCCTTCTAAACAAGGACGTGCAGAGTTTCCGTTGCTCCTAGGGCAGTGGCTCAGCATTGGCGCATCAATCCCTTGCCCCGTAGCGTTTATCGATAGTGCCCACCATTGTCTTCCCCTCGTGTGGTCGGTATTACATCGACGCAGCAGGAAGCGAAAAACAACCTCGGCTCGATACATCCGGGGTCCAGTGGAGCCGAAGTTCCGATAGCGGTAAGCGTCGGCCAGCCAAGCGCCATTTCTTGCATTTGGCATGTGCCGCGGTCTGCGTCTGGCTCTGGCTCGTCGCTCCAGACAGGACAGACAGACCGTCGGCTCGCACTTGTGAAGAAGCCGCATTGCCCTTGTTCTGGTTTCTGGGCGGTTCCATTTATTACTTCCATGTCCTCGGCGCTCCCCCATTATCGACTGGCGAAAGACTTGACTGTTCATTTCCTGATTTACGCAGGTTGGGCAAGGTCAAACCCCGACTCTCTTATTCACCATTGTTGCTAGTGAGCCTTGTCCGCGCGCGAATGCGGTAGCATCGATCGAGTCGTCTCCCGCACCAAGTCCCCGTTCCCCATGAGCCGCGGTATCTGAGCGGATCTCCAGCAGCCGATATAAACAACTCCCGAAGCCTCGACTCGGCCAACCCCCTTTGCCTCCCTCTATCCTGCCATGTTGTCTGCAATTCGCTCCCAAAGACCGACAAACACCTTCCGACGGGTTGCGCTCTCTTCTGTACGATCTACGCTGCTCTGCCTCGTCATCTCTTGAACTCGCTGCTGACTTACACGCCTGCTTACGACAGACCCATCGCATCGCCATGGCGCCACCCAAACGAAATAGCAGCTCGCTGCCTCCTGGTAAGTTCTTTGACTTAGAACAGGGGCGACATGATGCTTCTCTCCAGTTGCTCTGTCGACCCGGCAGCTTGACTCCCTACTGTTTTCCTCAGTTGTTACCTATGCTAATACCGCTATGCTTCCACATCAGGCTATGTCGAGGACAAGTCAAAGGGCCCGATGCTCAGATTTCAAGACTCGCTCCCCCGCCTTCCAGTCCCGACACTCGAAGAGACGGCCAAGCGGTACCTCAAGAGCCTACACCCCATCATCTCTGCCAGCGAGCTCGAGCACAGCAAAGCGGCCGTCTCCGAGTTCATTAAGCCGGGCGGAGTTGGCAGCAAGCTTCAGCAGAAACTCATCGAGAGGAGCAAGGACCCCAAGATCAAGAACTGGATGTATGATTGGTGGAATGACGCTGCATACCTGAGCTACCGCGATCCGGTCGTGCCATACGTCAGCTACTTCTACTCACACCGGGACGATCCTAAACGACGCAACCCGGCCAAGCGAGCCGCGGCCATTACCAGCAGCGTGCTTGAGTTCAAGAAGCTGGTCGACAGCGGCAACCTCGAGCCCGAGTATATGAAGGGGCTGCCCATCTGCATGGACAGCTACAAGTGGATGTTCAACGCGAGCCGCGTGGCAGCCCGTCCCGCGGACTACCCCGTCAAGTTCTCCCCTGACGAAAATAAGCACTTTGTTGCCATTCGCAAGAACCAGTTCTTCAAGGTCCCCCACGAGGTTGCCGGCAAGCAGCTGAACACGTCCGAGCTCGAGCAGCAGTTCAACCGCATCTACCAGGTTGCGGAGCGAGTGTCTCCCGTGGGAGCCCTGACCTCGGAGAACCGCGACATCTGGGCGGATGCGCGTGAGCTGCTGGTCTCGGCCAGCCCGAAGAACAAGGAGGCTCTGGAAGTCATCGAGTCTGCCTCGTTCGTCGTCTGTCTCGACGATGCGTCTCCCGTCACCCTGGAGGAGCGCGCCCACCAGTACTGGCATGGCGATGGCGCCAACCGTTGGTATGACAAGCCTCTGCAGTTCATCATCAACGACAACGGCACCTCGGGCTTCATGGGTGAGCACTCCATGATGGACGGCACGCCTACGCACCGCCTGAACGACTACATCAACGACCTCATATTCGGAAACAAGATTGATTTCTCCGATCCCAGCATCCGATCGAGCCTGCCCGACCCTCAGCCCATCAAGTTTGACATCACGCCCGAGATCCAGAGCGAGATCGACCGCGCCGTCGCAGACTTCAACAGCGTCATTGGGAAGCACCAGCTCGCTGTCCAAGCGTACCAGGGCTACGGCAAGGGTCTCATCAAGAAGTTCAAGTGCTCGCCCGATGCATATGTGCAGATGATTATCCAGCTTGCCTACGCCAAGATGTACGGCAAGAACCGCCCGACATACGAATCGGCCGCCACTCGCCGCTTCCAGCAGGGCCGCACGGAGACGTGCCGCAGCGTTTCTGACGAATCAGTTGCCTGGTGCAAGGCGATGGCAGACCCGTCGATTGACGACAAGACAAAGATTGACCTCTTCCGCAAGGCCATTGCGGCTCACCTGGAGTACATCACGGCCGCGTCGGACGGAAAGGGTGTTGATCGCCACCTCTTTGGCCTCAAGAAGCTCCTCGAGCCCGGCCAGGAGATTCCGGCCATCTACAAGGACCCCGCGTACACTTACTCCTCATCATGGTACCTGTCGACCTCGCAGCTCAGCTCAGAGTTCTTCAACGGCTACGGCTGGAGCCAGGTCATTGACGATGGCTTTGGCATTGCCTACATGATTAACGAGAACAGGTAAGCAAGACTTGTGGCATTCTGCATGCCCTCTCGGTATCAATAATCGCACTAACATTGTTTACAGCATCAACTTCAACGTCGTTTCCAAGGGACTCGGAAGTGACCGGATGAGCTACTACCTCAACGAAGCAGCGGGTGAGATGCGAGATCTGCTGACTCCTACACTGGAGCCGCCCAAGGCCAAGCTGTAGTTCGTGGACTGTTTGGTTTGTATACTGCTTGCTATACTACATACATATATACCACCAGTGGCGCTTCCCATAGACTCTTTCTTCAAGGCGCCCATTTGGAATAAAGTCAATTCTTTCTGCCTTGCCTGTTCATGATGACACCGTGCATTGTAGGGATCATACGTGATAATCCACAAGTTCGTTCTGTACCTATATGTGATAGATACTTTGCTGGACACTCTGGCGTCGTCTGTGGGCAATTGAGGTCCGGTGATAGATTCATAGCAACAGCTACAGTCGAATTGTGCCACATCTGCTTGACGACAAGAGGTATCTCCAGTTAAGGCATTGACGAAACTCCTTTTGATGCTTGCCATGAAACATTTAGAGTGTCATGGCTCATGAGGTAAGCTTATCCGATAGGTACCTTAGGTCGAGGAGATAAGGTACCGCGATCAATTTACCCAGCTCGTATCAGCGACGCAGGCAGTCGACACCATCAAGGTACTTCCCAGTAGTTTCTGCCATGATTCACGGCTCAGGTACTCGCATTGCGTTAGCCTGTCCAGTACCCCGTACCTAGCACCAATGTACCGCGATAAGCTTGCCTGCAGGCACATCAGACACCTCTTGCCGTGATCTCGCACGCCGTTGAGCCAGAAATTCCCATCTTCACCTCCTTCAAACCTCTTCTCACCCAAGCTGGCCATGGGCTCTCGCAAAGACTCCGAGGAGTCGGAGCAGGAATCGGAGCAGCATGCCGGCATTGACTTCGTGACCTTTGGCATGCTCATACTCGGTGAGGCGTTCCCCCGCTACCGGCCCTTGTTAGCCTCCTACACAGCCAGCTGGGGCTGACCGACCGTGTCCAAACGCGCTCTTGTGTCGTCAAGATGATATCGATTTCGCTCCTCCAACGCCCTCCCGCAGCAACGTCCTCGGCGGCGCCGGCGCCTACGCCGCTCTCGGCGCCCGCCTCTTCTCGCCCCCGCCGCTCTCGTCGACGGTGGGGTGGATAGTCGACCAGGGCTCCGACTTCCCGCCTGCGGTCACGGCGCTCATCGACAGCTGGGGCACCGGCGCCGTGATGCGCCACGATCCGGACCGGCTGACGACGCGAGGATGGAACGGCTACGGCGGCGCCGGCGACAAGCGCGAGTTCAAGTACCTGACGCCCAAGAAGCGCATCACGACGGCCGATCTGCCACCCGACCTGCTGCAGTCCAAGTCGTTCCACCTCATCTGCTCGCCGACCCGCTGCCAGGAACTGGTGACGAGCATCATCGCGCGCCGCAAGGAAGCTTCGCCGCCCGAGACATATACCAAGCCCGTCTTCGTGTGGGAGCCCGTGCCCGACCTGTGCACCCCCGACGAGCTGCTCAACCTCACCAACACGCTGCCGCTGGTGGACGTCTGCAGCCCGAACCACAGCGAGCTCGCCGGCTTCATGGGCGACGATGGCCTGGATCCGGCGACGGGAGACATTTCGACGAGAGCCATTGAGCGTGCTTGCGAGCAGCTTCTGGACAGCATGCCCCTCCAGTCCTTTGCCATTGTTGTGCGGGCTGCTCACAAGGGCTGCTACGTCGTCAAGAATGGCGGCAGGAAACGTCGTCCGGGCGGGGGGTCCAAGTCGACTCGGAAGAAGAACTACACGAGAGGCGGATTGCGACCCGACATTGACATGACGGCTCTGCTGGCCGACCTCATCCGTGACGAAGACGGACTGGTGGTTCGTGACGAAATCGAGGTTGACCCCGGCGTCGAACGCTGGATCCCGGCCTACTTCAAGGACAGCAAAGAGGTCGTCGATCCTACAGGCGGTGGCAACACGTTCCTCGGAGGCCTGGCTGTGGCTTTGGCTCGGGGTAAGAGCTACGAGGAAGCTGCAGTTTGGGGAACCGTGGCGGCCAGCTTTGCCGTACAACAGGTGGGCATGCCGACCCTGGAACAAGAGGGTGATAAAACGGAGACTTGGAATGGAAGCGTTGTGCTAGACCGACTGCATGAGTTTGAGGCGAGACTTTGAAAGGCTTTGAAATTATATCGCATAGATCACGTCGTTTTAAATTGTTTTAATTTGATTCCCATCCACTTTGTGTGGCTCATAAAATCATTCACCCCGAGGGAGTCACCTTGCAGTATCTTTGTAGCACCTAGTATCCGTGACGTTGTCGTATCACATGAGAAAGCCTTCGTAGTTGGTTCGGTATAATCCTCCAGATTTCGCGCCCCTCCTCCCTTGGATGCCAGCCAAAAACAAAAACACCAGCACATGTCTTTCCATCGTTCTAGAACTTATATCTTGTAGATGACATCGCCGTCGCCAAACCTAGTTGCATCATTTTCGTTAGCCAGAGATTACAGTCACGGGAAGACATGCCCGGAAAAAACTCACATGATGTGATTTGCCTCCTCCAACTTCTTCAGCGCCTGGATAGCTTCCGGTCTGCTGAAAGCTCCTCCTTCGCGGCCACCGATCCTCTCGTTGACGGCTTGGATCACCGCGTCTACAGGCGCCGAGTCGTCCTCGAACACGCTGGTGTTGAGCAGCTGGCCGAGGTTTGTCCTGAAAGCTGCCAGTCTTTCGGGGGTGAGGGCAGCATCCTCAATTTCCAGATTGCTGGCGGCGCTGGCCAAGCCCTCATCCTCAACTTCTCCGGGGGTTTGAGACAAGACCTGCGACGCGGGCAGTGTTGATGCGAACGAGCTCTGCGTGTCGACCATGCCGTGAGAGGGATGAGAGCTGCTGTCCAGCGCCATGTCGGCTTCCATGGCCCGAGTTTGGCGGCTTGAGCTCTGGCTTGTGGATCCGTTCGTTCCATTAAGCCGTGAACTCCTGGTCTGCATGCGTGAACTTGATTGTCGAGAGCTGCTGCCGTTGAGCTGGGTAGTCTGCTGGCTTCCCTCGTCGCCTTCGTCGTCGCTGTCATCTTCGCCGCTTTCATCGCTAGACGAGACCAGCCCGGCGGCTTGTGTGCGCCTGCGCTTTCGCCGCGAGCTGTCCTCCACAATTTCCTTGAACAGAGCGAACCGCAAGATACCCTCTGCTGCAATGGCGTCTCGCTCCTCTACCCGAGATGACAATCGTGACTTTGCGTGAGCAGTAGCCAATCGAATGATGGTCTCGAGAGTACGGACTGTAAGCGGACTCGTCCGCCTCTGGTTCCCCTCAATCTCGTCGTTTCGCAGACCGACATAGATGTCGGCAATGCGGTCTGAGGCTTCTTGGGTAAGGACTGGCTTGATCCGCTTAGCATATTGGATATACTTCTTCATGAACGCAATGCTGAGAATCTCCGTCTTCTTGCTGGCGCCTCGACCCGATGTTCGGGTAACGCCTGCATGCAGCATCGCGTCGTACTTTTCGTACACCTCCGTGGGGCGCTGGGAGCCGGTCTGTGTGTTTGCGGACACTCCGAGCGATTGGGAAGTCTGCTCTCGAACGGGCGCGCCCTCTTCGGTGCCTGCTTGGCGATACCTGTGCATGCGCAGCACATGCTCAGATACCTGCCTGTCCCTAGCGTCCTCAATGTCGTCGGTGACAACAAAGAGCAAATCGAATCGAGACAAGAGGGAATCCGGAAGGGCAATGTTCCTGTGAGGGTCCTTGTGAGGATCGTACTGCCCAAAGATGGGATTGGCAGCTGCAATGACAGAGCATCGGGCATTCAATGACGTGTGGATTCCAGCTTTGGCAATGGTGACTGTCTGCTGTTCCATGACTTCGTGAATGGCCACACGATCAACGTCTGACATCTTGTCGAACTCGTCGATGCAGACAACTCCTCGATCAGCCATGACCATGGCACCAGCCTCCAGTTTCCGCTCGCCTGTTTCCTTGTCGGTAGTCACGGCAGCCGTCAAACCGACACCTGAGGAACCGCGGCCTGTTGTGGCGATGGCCAGTGGCGCTGTGTTGAGCACGAATCGCAAGAGCTGGGACTTGGCTGTAGAAGGATCGCCAACCATCAAGATGTTGATGTCTCCTCTCAGGTGAGTGCCGTTCTCGAGGTTCTTTTCCACACCTCCCAGGAGCATGAGTAGGATGGCCTTTTTGATATAGTCGTGGCCGTAGATGCTGGGAGCAAGTGACTGAGAGAGGAGGCCAAGGAGGTCCTTCTTCTTGGCTACTTTGTTGATGTTTCGGATGTCCGTGTCGGTAATGGAGGCGGTAGCCACTCCGCCATTGGATTTGGAAGACAGCAGGACGACATTGTTAGCCAGAACGACAGTCTTGAAGAGTGCGCTGTTGTGGTTGGCGTTCCTGTTGCCCAGGGTTCGGAAGATTCCCACGAGCTGGATCCTGTCACCAGGCTTTACTGAGTCTACTAGATCGTCGTCCAAGATGACATCCACGCCTCGAGGCAGCTGCCCGGCAGGCGCCCGTTCAGGCATCTCTTGGATCGAAATCGTCTGGTGGTCTCGGTACGTACAGAAGCCATACTCGGTCGTGAGAGGGTTTCCCTCGTCATCTTCCTGCGGATAGACGCTGGAAGTAGTGACTCCGTTGGTCATGGTCTGGTCCTGGTACTCTCGGAAGTGGAACTTGTCCTTGGCTTCATTGTAGTGAACGCTGCGCACAACCTTGGGCCTGATCAAGGAGCATCTGGTGACGATGCCCTCAACGGAAACCATGTTGTTCAAGTGCTGCGAGGACAGCGTGCGGGGGTTGCAGGCATTGAGGCCAAAGTTGCCGGCCCACGCGCAGTAGTAGACCGTGTCCCTGGCCGTCTGGTCAGGCCTGGCTTGGGGCAGCGTCTGCACAATCTCTTTGAGGGCATGGTTGAAGGCGAGGGTGTAATCGAAAGGCTTCTGGAGAATCTCCTGTGCAAACTCGGCATTGTGATCTCGGACGTGGTCGATGTTTACGGTGAGGCGACGCTGGTTCTTGCGGAGCATCAAGATGATGTCCGATCTATAGCTTCGGGCATGAGGGTCATCTGGGCAGACACGGTTAGCCAGGGCAGAACCCCGATAGTAGCAGGGAACATGAATCTCGTACTGGGAACCAGAAACTCCTCAGCCTGGCGAATGCGATCCCGCACGCCGTCGTCCTGGAGCATGAACGAATCCATGGCGGGCAGATGTGCTGAGATGACAAGCAGGCTCAGGCAGAGTCAGGCAGGCAATTCGCGAAAAGGATGCGTCTTTGCAGAGCTGTACCGCGTCGACGCGGGAATCTCTTAATTGATTTTGCCCTACTGGGACTAGCACCACTTCTTGGGTCCTTGAACTTGAAGGTGGGTAGGTACGTACCAGCTCGCGTCTACAGCATGAACAGAAAGCTTAGATTCCCACTGTGCTGTAGCGGCAATAGGTGGGCCAGCAAACAGTCTGATACGTTGACGACACTGTATTTAGGTGCCAACTCTGGCAACTGAACTTGCATCACGGGCGTTTGCGTCGAAGCTCAACTCGTATAGACTACTACTACTTGAAAGGGAGGGCAGGAACGGTAGACTGAAGGCACCTTCTTTAATAATAAGCACGTGACTTAGGCAGGTTAATAAAAAGGCTATAACTAGATCCTAAGGATCTTAGTCTCTCTTTTTTATATATATACTACTAGTTAGCCTTAATAAATTAATTTTATTACTTTAACTTCTTTTTTACTAAAATCCCTATAGTTTTTTTATAATAACTAAAATAGGGGGTTATTAATATCTTTTTATATATTTACTAAAATTACTAGTTTTAAAATTAATTTATATTTTATAAAAGTATAAAAAGTATAGCTATATAGCTAGTTAAAGCTAAGTATTATTTATATCCTTTTATATATATTATTTTATATTTTATACTTATTTTATTTTTTTATTTATTATAGTATATAAAGATATATTATATATATTCTTATAAAAAATCCTTTTAAAATCTCTATTTAATTTTAAAAAGTTTAAAAGTTCTTTTAAGCTAAAAAGACTATTATAAGTAGTATTATTTTTTAATACTAAATCTAGGACCTACTTCTTTATTTATTAAAGGCTATAATTTAAAATAAGAGCCTTAAACCTAGTATTAACTTTTATATTTATTATTATAAAACTTAACCTTTTAAAAAGGCTAGTATAATTACTTTAAAGTAAGCTTAAATTTAAAAAATCTAGTCTTTTAGCTTACTTTTTTATAAATTTAAATTTAAAATAAAACTTTAATACCTAGTTTAATATATATAATTTATTTAACCTATTAAAGCTTAAGTTAAATTTATAATTAAAACTAAGAAAAGATAGTAATTAAAATATAATAAGTAACCTAGCTTTTATTATATAGTATATATATACTATAGCAGTATCCTTATTTAATAAGTTATACCTTATTTTTAAATAGCTAGACTGCTTAAAGGCCTTGCTAAATAATAAATCTTTAACTGCCCTTTTACCTAGCTATATAATAAAGTATATTAATATAAATCTTATTAATTTAGTAGCTAAGTTTATAAATTTTATTAACTTTTTATAAAATATTAATAATAAGGCCTTTATTAAAGTAGCTATTATAAAGGACCTAGATACTTTTTAAAATATACTTAAGGATAGGTTTTTTATATTTATATATATCCCTAACTTTAATATAAAGCCTAATAGTTTACTAAAGTAAAAGGCTAATAAGTTCTTAAAGGTTTACTTTATTAAAGCCTATATAGCCTTTTATAAGGCTAGTAAAAAAAACTATTTATTATTAAAACCCTTATTAACTTAAGTAAAGGACTATTACCTAAAAGACTTTATTAAGTAAATAGTTATAGGCCTGCATAATAAAATATTATAAAAAGAGGCTATTAATTAATTAGCTATATTTATAAAAAGTATAAAGGCCTTAATTATAGCTATTAATATAGCCTATATAATTATTTAAGCTTATAAAAACCTAGAGAAAGCTTAATTTAAAAAGGCTTATATAAAGGCTTATAAGCATATTATTTAAAAAAGGTTTAAGAAAGACCTTAATTATATTTTAATAAAAGAATTTAAATTTAATTTAGCAGCCTTATTTATAATCTTTTAAAAAGTAATAAGCTATTTTACTAGCCTTATGCCTAGCTTCTTAATCTTATTATATTATAGCTTTTAGCAGCTTTTAAAATAGATATTATAAAATACTATACTATCTCTAACCCTTATGCCTTAAATACCTTTACCTTTACCTTAGCCTTAACCTCCTTAGCCTACCTTTACTAATTAATAAGACTAGAGCTTATATTATAACTAGTTATATAAATAATTAGGCATATTTTAGCTATTCTAATTAAAAATATATATAAAGCTATATATATAATTTAAGAAAAACCCTTAAGTAAGTAAAAGCTTAGGATATATATTCCTTAAGCTATTTTATAAATAAAACACCTTATAAAATCTCCCTCTTTATATAAACTATAAGAATATATATATTAATAAATAGCTTTTTATACTTTTTAATAAGCCTATATACTTTAATTATAAATAAGCAGAATATTATTTTAACTACTATATAGCTTTTTTAAACTAGCAGCTATAGTTTTAAAAAAAGGCCTATCTTAAATTAATAATATATAATAATTAGAGAAAGAGTTTATTAAGCTTAAAAGGCACTGCTATTAATATATATATAGCTATAATATATTTTAAAGAATTTAAAAATATAAATATATTAACTTTAAGAGAATAAGGATAGTCCTTATAGTAAGAAGTTTACTAAGGCCTAACTATAGCTTTAAAACTAATTACTTTATATTATTTATAAGAATTTAAAAAGGTATTTATAAATGCTTACTTAGCCTAAATAAGTATTAAAAAAGAGGCTATTATATTACTTAAGGCTATAGTATAGCACTTAAAAAAAATACTAAGTAAAAATACTATTATAAACTTATTATAAATTATTAAAATTACTACCCTTATTATAAAAGTAAAACCTGCCCTTAAAAAAAGGAAAGTATATAATAAGCTTATTATTATTAAAGAAGATATAAAGGAGTATAATATTAAGTTATAAACCCTTAGATAATAGCCTTTATTTAGTAAGCTTATAAAGTATATTAAACTAGCCTAAATTATAAAAAGAGATAGTAAAAGTAACTTTAATTTTAAAAAGCTAGCCTTAAAATTTAAGGTAAAGTTAATACTTTTAAAGTTATAGTAGCTTAGCTTAAAAGGTATATATTAATTTAATAAGCTAGCCTATTATAAGTTTTTTTAAAAGAATTATAAAGGTAAAGGAAAGATAGTTATAAAAGTATAGTTAGCTTCTCTTAGCCTTAATATATATAATATTATATTATTAAAAAAAAAGGAGTTTATACTAAAGTTATTTTAAGTTAATATAATATTTTAAGTATACTAATATAAGATTAAATATAAGCTTTTATAAAACTTAGTTTAAGTAAACTAAAGCTTAAAGGCTAATTTTATTTTAAGTAAATTTATAAAATATAATAAAATACTTATATTAAACTTATTTACTATAGGCTTTATAAGCCTAATTATATTTAATATAAATAAATAGCATACTACTATAAATAAGTTTATTATCCTTAACTTATAGTATAAAGGCATTTAAAAAAAGGTATAAGCTATAATTAAGCTATTAATAAATAAAAAGCTTAAGGATATTATATTACTACTTAAACTTTTATAGCTTTATAATATAAAAGCTATATTTAATATTAAAGAGGGCACTTTATAAATTAATATAAAAGCTAATAAAAAAAAATAAAAAATAATTTAAGGCTTTATTTTAATATTATTAAATAAGTAAAAGATTATACTTATGCCTAGTACTTTTAAAGTAGCTAAGTAATATATAAAAATAAATAATAAGTTTAATAAAAATTTAAATTATATTATAAACTTTATAAAGTTTAATAATAATAATAATAATAAGAATAATTAAAAAAACTAATTTACTTACTTTAACCTTAGTATATTATTAAAAGGCTTATTAAGAGTTAAAAGGAAAAGATAAAAATAACTCTTAATGCCCCTTTCTTTTATATATAAATTAACCTTAATTTAATTTTTACTAAGTATATGCCTAGACTTTTTATAAATAAAGAATTTTATATAGGCTATAAAAAGGCTATAGTAGTTTATTTATTTTATATATTTTATAAGGTGCTAAACTTATAAAATAAAGCTAGTAAAAAGACTAGCCTTAACTTTAATCTATTTATATTAAAAGATAAAAGCTTAAAAGTAGCTAATACTTTATAAAATTTTAATAAGTTTAAGCTTTTTAAACTTAATATAAATAACTAGCCTAGACTTATAATCTTGCTTAAATACTATACTATACCTTTCTTTACCTTTTATTATATAATATAAAGGGAGATAAATATTATAATTAACTAAAAGGTTATAAATATATAGTTTAATTAGTTTAGGATTAAGTTAAGGCCTAATATACTAAAATAAATAAAGGAAAAAGTTACTAAAATATTTTAAATATACTAAGACTTAAAAGAGAAGTTTATAATAAATATTTTACTTATAAACTTATTTACTTATAAACTTAGACTTAAAAAAGGAGTTAAGTTATAAAAAGGCTTATTAAAAAAGTAATAAAGTAAGCTAAAAAAATACTAGCTAAATTAGCTTATTTAAAAAAAGATAGATAGTAGTTAATTTAAATTTATATATTTTACTAATAATAAACTCTTATTATAAAGTACTAAACCTATATTAATTATAAAGGCAGAATATAAAAATAACCCTTAAGTAAAGAAGTAATTAACTATTAACTACTTTTATATTATAAAAGACTTACTTACTATATATATTTTACTATTAGCAGACTTTTATAACTAGCTTATAAATTTATATATAAGGTTATACTATAAGTTTAACTTAAAATATATATACTAGTTTATTTTTATAAAGAAAATACTATAATATATTTTAGTATTTAATATACCTAGCTTTTTATAGCTTTAAGCTACTTAAATATTATAAGGGATATAATTAGCTGCTTTTTTATAAACTAAAGGCATAAAAATTAATTTTAAGGCAATCCTAGCCTTATAGCTTAAGCTATTATTATTATATATAAAAAACTTAAAGGATATAAATCTTATTAATGCCTATATTAATAATCTATTTAATAAGTTTAAAGACTTTAAAATAAAAAAGTAGCTATTTATTAAAGATTATTTACTATTAAAACTGCTATAGGCTTTATAAAAGCTTAGCTTTAAAAAAGTAAAACTAGAAATAAAAAAAATTACTATTATAAAATAGGTTTATAAAGTAAGAGAAAAGATAGCTATTATACTTAAAAGAGCTAATAAGCTAAGGAATTTCCCTATTTTAATAAATTAAATAAGTATTTATAGCTTTATAAAGACCTTAAGGCCTTATTAATAATAAATACCTAACTGCTTAAAAATTATAAAATTACTAAATTAGCTTATTAGTAATATCTTTTAAAAATAGAGTTTAATAAAAGCTATAGCCTTTATAATTTTAAAAAAAAAGAGAGCTATTATAATAAAATAAAATAAATATTAGTTTAACTTACTATCCTTACTATATTTAAATACTAGTGGCTATAATATAAGATATATAATCTCTTAATATAAAGGTAATATAAAATTTCCTATTTTATATAACTTATTCTTATTTATAAAAATATAAAAAAACTATAATATATATAAAAAAGAGCTATATATAATTATTAAATTTAGTTAAAAGTATAGCTACTTTTTTAAAGCTAAAGACCTATTTATAATTTATACTAATTATAAACTATTAACTTAGTTTATAAGTTTAAGTAATTATAAAGGAATTTATACTAAATAAGTAAATAAGCTAAAGCTGCTAAATATATATATTAAGTATATTAAGGGTAAGTAAAATTAAATAGTAAATATACTATTAAAAATAATTTTTCTATTTAATAATTACTTAAATACTAGTATACTAAATTTATTAAGATATATAAATAAAATAGGCTAGTAAGTATAAAAGAATAAAAAGAATAAGTATAAAAAGCTATTAAAAAAGTTCCCTTTCTTAATAATTCTTTAAGTCTTATTAAAAATACTAAATAGCTATATAGCCTTTTTTAAGGCTGCTTAGTAATAAATAAATAATAAAGAAGCTTAAGCCTTATTTTTTATATTTAAGATAATAACTATATTTACTTTAGCTATATACTTAAAAATAGCTAGTAATAAATACCTAAGGATACTTATAATAAACTAAAGTATAAAAAAGTAGTATACTAATATAATAAACTTTTTAAAAAATAGTCTTAATAATATAATAAGCTAGTATAATATTAAATATATTAGTAGAAAATTTAAAAACTACTCTCTTTTACTAGGTTAATTATAATACTAAGGTAAAGCTAGCTAGCTTAAATGCTTAATTAAAAATAAAATAGCTTATGCTTTAAAAGCAGCTTATAATAATACTAGCTACTTTAAACTAAATACTATTTAAAAGATATTAATAAAGGATATATAATAGCCTATAATATTTAAAAATATAATAAATTATATTATAAAGTATATAATATATATATACTATATGCTTAATAATCTTAAGGCTTTTAACTTACTAATATATATTAACTAACCTTTTTAGCTTATAAGTATTAACTATATTAAGCTATTCTCTTAAAGTAATATAAAATACTTATACCTTTTAATTATTATAAACTACTTTTTAAAGTATATATAAATTATACTATATAAGACTATATATATTATAAAAGTAGTAAATAAGGTTATACTATAGCTAAAATAAATAGCTATAAATCCTATAGCATTTTACTTAAACCTAGGTTTAACCTTTATATTTATAAAGTTTAAGGATAGTATATTTAAGTAATAAATTATAATAGTAAATATACTATTTAAATTTTATAAAAGTATAAGGATAGTAAAGGTTATAAATAAAATTACTTAAACTATATTAAAAAAGTTAAAAGTGCTATTAAGAATATAAAATAATAGCTTAAAAAAAGTAGCTAAGGCTATAAATAACTAATTTATTAAGATATTAAAATACTTACTTTTTAAAATTATATTTAGGCTAAAAGTTTAAAAACCTTTATTAAATAAGGGATTATTTTAAGATTTAATAGCTTTAAGAGCTATATTAATAAGCTAGGAAGCTATTTTTATAAAAAGAATATATATAAACCTAGTAATAAAATATATAGCCTATACTATTATAATTTAAAAGGATATAAAGGAGATTAACTAGGCTAAAGCTATTAAGGTAAGCTATTACTTAAAAAATTATAAGAATTATATAAAAGGAGACCTTATTATATTAGTATAAAAAGAAAAGCTAGCTAAGTTAAAAAGCTATTAAAAAGGCTTATTTTAAGTAAAGGCTAAAAAAGGCTAAAGCTTATATATATTATATAATATAAATAAATTTAAAATATATAGCGCTACTTTATTAAAATTTTATAAAAATGCCTTAAAGATATTTAGGCTATAAATAGGTTATTTAAAAGCTAATTAAAATAAAAAGGTAAGCCTTTAATAAGCATTAAAGAACTTTTAAAAATATAGTAAGAGAAGTAATATATAGGCTAAAGATAAATCTTACTTTAGTAAATAATAATTTATAAGGCAATTATTAAAAAAGTATTAAAAAGGTTAAAATGCTTTATACTATTTTATTTTAAAAACTTAATATATATAAGCTATAAGTAGTAGTTAACTTACCTACTTTATAACTTCTTTCCTTTATATATATATAATCTCTTTTAAGGCAGAATCCTTTTTTTTTTTTTTTTTTTTTTTTTTTTATTATTTATATACTTTTTATTTCCTTATTATTAAATATATTTTATACTTATATTTATATTTTTAAATTTATAAAATCTATACCTTAGTATAGTAATATTTACCTTATATTAAAATATTTACTTAACTATTATTTATATATAATAAAATAAGCTATAATTACTATTATAGCACTTATATTAGCTAATAAAAAGGTATAAAAAAAGTAAAAAAGACTATAATTTATATAATTTTAATAAAAAGGGATAAACTAGCTATATATATATATATATAGTGTAATTATAATATTATAAAGCCTAAAGGTAGTAAAAAACTAAAAAGCAGTATATTAATATAAAGTATTAGCTTAAGGGTATTTAATAAGTAATAATAAAAAGCTAGTTATGCTTTTAAATAGTAAATTTACACTTTTTTATAATAAAAATAATAAGTAAAAGAAATTATAGCTAAAAATTATACCTAGTATTAAAGACTTTAAGTATTATATTAGTATAATATATATAAGATATAGTTCTTTTACTTATAATCTTATATTTACTTATAAAGTTAATAAAAAGACTAATAATTACTTTAGATTTAATTTTTTATTAAGCAGGCTTAATATAAAGTAATATTTAAAGCATTAATTATATAAATAATATTTTATTTTATATATATTTATTATATTATATTATAATAATGCCTTTTTTTAATAATTATTAGCTAAAAGGTTTTTAAAAAATACTATTAAGTTTTAAAATTTATAAGTTTTATAAAGATATATATAAACTATAAAAGATATAGTAGCTAACCTAGCTATAAATAGCATTATAAAGCTACTAGCCTTAAAAGAACTGCTATTTATTATAATTAATATTTTTATAAATAAAAAATAATAAGATTAACTTAAAGATCCTTTATAGCCTAAAAACTAATAAAATTAAATAAACTTTAACTTAATCCTAAGTATAACCCCCTTAATTAAGAACTTAAAGGAGCTCTTTAAGTTTATATATAAGGCCTTATTAACAGCCTTAATTAAATATTTTAATAAGCTTATAAAAGGACTAAAAGATTTTATATATATAATAAATAAAAACCTGCTTTTTTTACTTTATATAATTTTAGTAATATAACTATAAGTAAATATTATAGCCTTCTTAAATTATATAAATAAAGCATATATAAAGTATATAGCTATTAAAGTATAAGAAAAAAAGTAATATATAAAGGCTAGGCTATAAGTAAAAAAAAAGCTAATTTTTAAAAGAACTTAGTTTAATAGTAAAAATAATATTCTTTTAATAGCTTTATAAAAGATATTACTTTACTTTAATTTATAGCTTAGCTAAATAAAGAAAATATAATTAATAAAATATATTTACCTTTTTTAGTAAATTAGGCAAGCTATAGACTTAAATTATAAAAAGTATAACTTAAACTTAGTAAGGGATTGCCTAAAGTTAAATAAGACTATAATTACTAGCCTATTAAGGAAAGCTATTATTTATAAGTCTTTAAGGCTATAGGCTATAGTAAATAATATAATAATATATATAAAAATACTTTTAACTTTATTTTAAATTCTTAAAATAATAATACTTATAATATATAATATACTGCCTAGCTTATAGTTTTTAAAAGCAGTTATTATACTAATAAGATTAAAAAAAATATCTTTAATAAGCTTGCCTTTATATAAGTAAATTAATATTACTACTAGGAGGGATTAAAAGTACTTAATAATACTTTAGCCTATTTATAAAAATAAAGTATTACTAATAGCCCCCTTTATTTAAAGACTGGATATAATAAATACTATTAAAAAGGCTTAGGAAATGCCTGCGCTTATAACTACTACTATACTTATAATTACTACTACTATTATACTTATAGTTATAAATACTGCCTTAACTACTATATAAACTTTTACTATACTTTTTATTTAGACTTTTATAATAATAAGTATAGTTTTTTTAAACCCTGCCTTTAAGGTAGTAATAAGTAATAGTATAAGTAACCCTCTTAACCTTATAAATATAAATGCTTAAGAGAGTATTAAAAATATTTTAAGAATTTATAAATAATATATTACTTTATTAATATAGTAGTATTAAAAGATTTATAAGTAATAGTTAAAGGAGATAAAGCTATATTATAATTTCTTAATTTTAATATATATTTAACCTGCCCTTAAGTATATTTTAAAAGTTATTAATAAAGAACTATTAATACCTTAAAGAGTTTCCCTTTTAAATACTATTATAAAAAGTATATTAATTCCCTTATTATAAATATATATACTATTATTTAATTTACTTATAATTATTATTATACTATTTTTAGCTAGTTATAAAATACTATTTAATATATTAATTAAAGACTAGCTGCTTATAAACCCTAAAAGATACTTTATTTAGTATTATAAATAGGCTGCTTTAATAATATAATATAAGGAGATTATAAAGTGCTTAAAAAAAATAGTAAAAAATTATATAAAAAAAAAGTAAAAAGATATTAATTATATAGTCTATTTTATAAAAAAGCTTATAAAATTTATAAATTTAAAATTAAAGGACTTAATATAAAGGCTTTTATTAACCTTAAGTATTATAATAGGATTAAGAAACCCTAGTATAAAAAAAAGTAAAAAATTCTAGGTTACTTATTATATACTATTTATATAATTTAAAAATAAGCCTATTACCTTTTTAATTTATTAATAAATAAAAATATTATATTAATATATAAAAATAAGAGGGTTTTATAAGTTTATAATAATTAAAAAGGCAGTATGCCTTATATAATATATATTACTAATACTAATAAACTAGCTATAAGACTTTTTAATATAATAAGTAAAAGATATAGTTCTTAATAATATTAAACTGCTAAATATTCTAAATATAAAAGTAAAAGATAGTAATTAAAGAAAAGGTTAGAATTTTTTAAAATAAATTATATTAGCTATATTTATTATTATTTCTTATATAAAAAATAAGAAGATATTTAAGGGCTATATTTTTTTTTTCCCTTTATATATAAAAAGAAGGGCAGAAATAGTAAACTAAAGGCATTTTTTTTAATAATAAGTATATAACTTAAGCAGGTTAATAAAAAGGCTATAACTAGATCTTAAGGATTCTAGTCTCTCTTTTTTATATATATACTACTAGTTAGCCTTAATAAATTAATTTTATTACTTTAACCTCTTTTCTACTAAAATCCCTGCAGTCTCCTTGTCTACTATTAATACTTACGAATTTATTAAATATACCTACCTGGGTATAAAAAAGCGGCCTTCTATCTGTACCTTTTAAAGTCAAAGCGTTGGTGTACAGACAGGTTGAAAGCACATCTCAACCTCTACCTTACCTAACCTGCCTTAGGTACCTTAGAAGTCCAAATCCAATACTCGTAGGAGGAGCATGCACGGGGCGTGCTAAAGACTTGGCTGAGTGTACCTGTACCAGCAAAGTACCGGTACCCTGCTCGCCTCAACTTCAATGCAAGGGATTCGTGGTGGGGGTGCGCCCGTGCCAAACCAACTCCATCTTTTTAGCACCAAGCATAACGGAGTGCGTGGCCACGAGTTGCGACACTCGAGCGAACCGCCAGGGCCCGTCTCACCACTGCCGTCTGACCACTGCCATTGCGCTGCAGACAGAGCTGGACGACATCCAATGTATCATACCGGGACCGGCAGCCCAGCGACGCTCTTTTCCCCTATTCCCTATGACGGAAGAGAGGCCAGCCGGCTCCGAGATATCGATCTTCGCGAGGGCCTTGGGGTTTAATTACTGCTGAATCCCCCGGGCTCCGCATGCCCATGACCCGGCCTTGAAACGGCGTTACAGGCCACGAACCCGCCACGGAGCCTCGCCACTGCCGCCCCCGACTGGCGACTGGCGACTGGTGACAAGGTCGTTGCCCAGACTTGTGCAGACTCGACAGCTGCTCTCCATCATCGTCTGGTGGTCGTCATGGCCGACCGCAATGCTCCCGGAGTGTCCTCGCCGCACCAATCCCAAGCCTCATCCTCTGCAGCGCCCCTGGCCGGAGCCGCGGGCGCTGCGTCCGTCCGGTCACGCAATCGCCGCAACCCCGATCATGGCAGCTACGGCAACGGTCGTAGCAGTGACGGGAACCCAACGAGAAGCTACGGGGATGCGTCACGGAGGGGTGACAGCACCAAGGGAAGAGATGGGACGCCCGGTCTCGGGCAGTTTTTCGAAGATTCCTGGCATCAGAGCTGGTCATCGGTCCAAGGCTTCGCATCCTCGCTCCTTTCGGTAGCAGAGAACCCAGGTGACATGCCTCGATCGCGGGCCGGTGCCCAGTCCGGAAATGCATCCTCTTCGTCCCTTTGGAATCGAATACCATCGAATCTTGGCAGCATTGCCAGCAAGAGTTTCATCCGAGGGAGCTCTCCTGCTTCCCAAGGCCCAGGGGCCGCGAACCGGGTGGCAGCTGGTTCATCGGACGAGCGAGAGTCCGCGCTGAAAACCGCCCAGAGGGCCAGCGTCCTGGAAAACAATCGAGCACTGGACTACTCAAGAAACTACAAGCGTCGGAACTCGGACGAAGTTGCATCAGAGAACTCGCAACCAGAAGAATATCTAGTGTACATCCACAAGATACAACCCAGCGATACCTATGCTGGCATTATCCTCCGGTACAAGTGCCAGGAGGATGCGTTCAGAAAAGCGAATGGCCTCTGGTCCAGGGACAGTATCCAAGTCCGGAAATGGGTCGTTCTTCCCGTCGATGCCTGCGAAGTGCGAGGGCGACCATGCGATCCCCCGTTGAACAGTCAGAACCATACCGCAACTAACTCTCACGAAAACACGTCACAATCTACACCCGATACTCTTTTCAAACTACCAGGCGAAGGGTCTGCACAGGAGGAGGAGACTACGGAAAAGGAGGCCATGCCATGGTCACACGTCCGATGGGTCAAGATTGATTCACTACCTGAGCCGGTAGAGATCGGACGGATTGCGCGCCAGAAAATGGGCTACTTCCCGCCACGAAGGAAAAAGACCGGTAGGACTGTTTCTTTCTCATCCACGCCGCGGCAAAGCCTCGACGCCTCTATCACCTCGGATCAAATGGATCAACCTATGTCCAGGCGGCAGAGCGCGGCCGGCGATCGACCACCGTTATTGGGAAGACGAGACTCTCTCCGCAGCCATGGGAGCAGCGAGGCGCCGGACATGAGGCCGGCATGGATGCGACGTGCTGGCGGGGTTGGCCCTCTGAGCAGGAATGTCCGGGCTCCCGGTCCGGACAAGGACTACCTCAACTCGTGGGCCAAGAAGCACTTCCCTGGCCTTGACATGGACAAGTTGCCGTCCATGTCGGTGATGGGGTCAGAGATGGCACGGTTCGGCTTTGGTCGTGAACCCGCCGAGATCGTGGAGGGCAATTTCCAAGAGGGGGGAGACACAGAGTCACCAAGCAATCAGAACAATGGCTTAGACAAGGCGGCGGCCGCAGTTGAGACGTGGCTCCGGACTGCGTGGTCGAAACGGTCCATGGGCCCATTAATTGGCGGTTTGCCACGGCAGAGGAACACAAACGGACAGGATTTTGGAGACTTGATAGAGCTGACACCTACGCCTGGTGCCGAGGGCACACCGCGCCTCGATATGTTTGATTCTCAAGTACCGTCGCAGTCCCTTGGGGGTATTTCGAACGACGATTCTAGCATAAAGCGATAAAGGATAGATTTTGATACACAGCATTTTTATTGGTTTATACCTGCTTTTGGGGGTGCTCGGCGACTGTGTGTATAGTTATAGTTGCTCAATATGATTTACCAACTATTGATATGTAGCTGAATTCAATACAAAAGCATGCATCGCATTCTGGTATCGCGGCTCCTATCAAGAAGGGACATTTTCGACCATGAACGACTTTCAGAGATCCGCTTTCAGTACGTGTGTTTGGCATCTCTTGAGGAGGGCAACCCGAGGCGGCCGATCTGAGGGTACATGATGCTTTTGAAGGAGGTGGATCTGCACTATTATCGCACTGTAAATCCAGCGGGAGCTCCCCTGTAGGTATGTACCATGCTTAACTCTTATCGATAGCTACAGCTCAAGGTACCTGAGGTACGGCTTCAGCTCCCAGGTTCGAGGTACCTTGAACCATTAACAACTTCTTCTGATATCCGCCGAACTGACATTTCTACATCACTGCCGGTCGTTGTGCATTGGTTAATTGGAGAGTTCTGCAATCTTTGAACGCAAAAATAAATCAATTTTCTTTTTTCTTTTTTTCCCCCTTTTGTCCACGGTTTCAGTACGGCTGTGATTGATATTCCGCCAGCGCAATTCAGAACTAAAAGCAGGAATAATGCGCGATCGGCCAGCGGCGGCAAATAAAGTGTCCAAGAAAACGCGACATCGAACTCGCGGCTCCGGATCCAACGCGAAGGCGAAATTCGCGTCCACGACCTCGAAGCAAGCCCAGAAAATCAAGAGCGCATTGAACGAGAGCACAGATTCTTCCGACTCTAGCATCGCATCCGACGTAGACGATGAAGGCAGCACCGTGGCTCAGTCCAAGGCGTCGAAGGCAGCGCGAGGACAGCCCAAAACATCAAAGAAGCGCGACGTACAGAATGGCGAGGACGACGAGGAGATGAGCGGCCTGGAGGACCACAATTCAAATGGCGACGATGTCCGACGGCAACTTTCCGAACTACAGAAGAGCTATTCCAAGCTGGAAAAGAGGTATCAGAAGCTCCAAGAGATTGGCGTGAAGCAGGCCGAGCAAAACTTTGAACAACTCAAGGCGCAAGCCGACGAAAACACTCGAGGTGAGGCGGCGCCCATGCTACAGGAGGTGGCATTGACGTCTTAACTAACGGTTCGCGCGACAGTGGCCAACGAGCTGATTGCGCAGCTCAAGCAAGAGGTGGCCGAGCAGTCCAAGTCCATCCAGCGAGCAGAGCAGCTGCAGTCGCGGCTGGGCCAGAGCGAGACTGAGGTGGAGGATCTGCGCGCCCAGCTGTCAGCCGCCAACCAATCTCTGGCTCAGGCCAGATCCGAGACGAAGAATCTGTACACGAAACTGGCAGCGACCAGGCATGGCGAGACGAGCAGCAAGGGACCTACGACGGGCAACCGGGCGGCGCAAGGCGAAAAGGAAAGCAAACAGATTGCGCAAGTCAAAGAAGACTTGTATGCGGATCTGACGGGCCTCATCGTGAGGGATGTGCGCCGCATTGACAAGGAGGACGTCTTTGACTGCATCCAGACTGGACGCAACGGGAGTAAGTTCTCGCAATATGGTGTACGTTTGAGTAGAAGCCGAAGGCTAATTCTTTCCAACCAGCTCTCCATTTCAAGCTCGCACTGGAAGATCTGGAAGCAGCCGAGAGCTACGAGGAGTTGCAGTTCACATACCGGCCGCAGCTGGACGAGGACCGCGACAGTGATCTGATAGAGGTCCTGCCCGACTATCTCACCGAGGAGATTACGTTTCCTCGACATCAGGCATCCAAGTTTTATGCCAGAGTAATAAAGTCGCTAATGGAGCGCGTAGACAAGGATTGAAACAAACGAGGACCAAACAGCATTGGAAACGCAGTAGACTTGGATCCTGAATATCTTTCAAGGCATTGGTGCGGGCATGATTAGGGAGTACAAGTTGTGTAGTATACAAGCCTCAAAACTGACGATGCGAGACCTGAGGTACCGACTATTGCTGTAGGTTTCTCTCCTCAGTAGAAGAGATGCAAGAGAGGTTTACTTACAGCTATTGCATGATTTTATGAGGTACCTCGTCAAGGCAAGCATATGTAGGTGCATATCGTCGTTCATATTGTAAGTTATTTCCAAGGTAATTCGTCGTCCTTGTGTTTCTCCAGTTATATTCCAGCAGTGCCAAGTGCTGTGCCCTGGCGGATCTCGTCTCAGTTAGACGCAACGGTACCTGCAGGTAGACTGCCGTGGCTTGGCCGTGCGGGTGGACACTCCGGTACAAAGGACCAAGTGCCGTGCTTGGTAAAAGCGGCCGAGGCAGCGCGTCTCACGTTCTGCCAGCGATTTGAGCTGCCGGATTGCTTCTGATCGGCTTCATATTAACAGCAGTCTCGACACTTCGAATGAGGCCATCTCCAAACCAGCGGCTCATACCACACCATTCTCATTCTTATTCTACCCACCTACGACGGCTGGAAAAGGGCTCTCAGGACCGAGCGCATCGACCGCAGGTACCGACAGCGACGCAACGAAACGGGGTGTAGCCTCCAGGTGCTGACGGAGTCGGAACCAAGGCCGCAACATGCCTGCGCTCGCCTTGCCAGTTTGATCCTCTTGTCCAATTTATACAGCGAAACAGCGTCCGCAAACCGCCCTCGCCCTCCTGGTGTCGGATGCGCCCTTTCGAGTTCCTGACTGATCGCCTTGGTCCGGCGTACCTTCGGCGTAGCTGAGCCTGAATCCCGACGTCGTTGCCGGGGAGGAGGTCGCTTTGCCTCCTCCTTCCATCGTCCCCTCGTCTCCGTCTTTGTTCCCAGCCCGCGAGCGCCATCTGAACAACCTCGTCCGACTTTCTCGAGTCCCGCAGCTTCCAGCGAACACGCCAGCGCCATGGACGGCGAAGTGCCCTCTGGCGACGGCTCGTCGCGCGTGAGTCCGCCGCCGCAGCAGCAGTCGCAGTCGCAGTCGCAGTCGCAGCCGCCGGCGCAATCCAAGACGTCTCCGCTGCCTTCAGCCGCCGCCGCCGCGAGTGCCGCCAACCAGATGAGCTTTAGGAGGTATGAGGGCCATGAACCGGTCACAGCGCTGCGTGGATGCAGGTCTCTAACCCGTCTGGTGTTTCTAGGCAACGAGCGTCACGAGCATGCGAGGTATGTATACTGTATCTCATCCTGCAGGTCGCATAATCACCACCTCTCCAACGTGCCGAGGCATCTCGTCCAGGCGGCGGGTCCGCTGACCACGTTGCGACTGGGCTTCCCATCTCTTGACCTGTAGCCGCATCTGCTAATACAACTCAATAACAGACATGTCACGCTCGAAAAGTACGTTTGCCCGCCGTCGCAAGCCATGCGCTATTCTCCATGGGTGCTGTTGCATGCTAACCATACGGCCGCGTCCAGGTTCGATGCGACGCAGCTAGCCTGGGGGTTCCATGCACCAACTGCGTTGCCTTCCAGATAGAATGCCGCATCCCAACGCCCAAGCGCAAGAAGACCCAGGCTGCTGGGGCGCAAGCAAGCAAGGACTCCGACAGGTGAGTGTTCGTGTCGAGCTTCGCCGCAGCTCTGTATCCCGCTCTCTTGCTTTCCCTCTCTCTGTGTGTGTCCATGCTGACCAGTGCATGTGCCCGCTCTCTCTTCACAGCGACCGCGGCGACACTACCGATGAGCCCTCACGGCAGACGCAGACGCCTCACAGCAGCACCGCTACTCCGTACTCGCCCAGAGCTTCGGCTCCGACGGTGTCACACACGACTGACGGGACACCTCCTACGTCTCTTACAGAGGCCCAGGCCAGGAAGGAGGAGGTCGACAACGGCACCTATCTCAACCTGGTTATGAAGCCAAAGTTTACGCGCGCACCCATCACCGAGGCCGGTCGTGTTGCGTACCTCGGCGAATCGTCCAATCTCACCCTCCTCGTCCACGACCGCCAGGGCTCTGCGGATGTGGTTCACTACCCGTTGCCCGAGAATGTGAGGGGCTCGCGAGCCAGGCTGACCGAGCTTGATAACGTCGAGATCGATATACTGCACCAGCGAGGGGCCTTTCTATTGCCTCCACGGTCGCTCTGTGATGAGTTGATCGATGCTTACTTCCAATGGGTCCACCCCATTGTCCCCGTCATCAACCGCACACGCTTCATGAGGCAGTACCGGGATCCCAAGAATCCGCCGTCGCTACTCCTCCTCCAGGCCGTCCTCCTAGCCGGCTCCCGAGTCTGCCAAAACGCTCAGCTCATGGATGCCAATGGCTCGACTACTCCGGCTGCCCTAACCTTTTACAAACGGGCCAAGGCCCTGTACGACGCCAACTACGAGGATGACCGCGTCACCATTGTGCAGTCCCTCCTGCTGATGGGGTGGTACTGGGAGGGGCCCGAGGATGTCACCAAGAATGTTTTCTACTGGAGCCGGGTCGCCACCATTGTTGCCCAGGGCTCGGGCATGCATCGGTCTGTCGAGCGGTCGCAGCTGAGCAAGTCGGACAAGCGGCTCTGGAAGCGCATCTGGTGGACGCTGTTTACGCGCGATCGATCAGTAGCCGTCGCCCTTGGTCGTCCGGTCCACATCAACCTCGATGACTCGGACGTCGAGATGCTTACCGAGGACGACTTCATCGAGGATGAGTCTGACCGACCCAGCGAGTACCCGCCGGACCCTATCCATGTGCAGTTCTTCCTGCAGTACGTCAAGCTGTGCGAGATCATGGGGCTGGTTCTCTCGCAGCAGTACTCGGTGGCCTCCAAGGGAAGGCAACGCAACGCCATTGACCTGACGCACAGCGACATGGCCCTGGCAGATTGGCTGCAGAACTGCCCCAAGATTGTGTATTGGGAGATGCCGCGCCATCATTTCTGGTCTGCGCTCCTCCACTCCAACTACTACACGACTCTGTGTCTCTTGCACCGGGCACATATGCCGCCAAGCGGCTCGCCTCGCTTCCCCAACGACACCCCCTATCCATCAAGAAACATTGCCTTCCAAGCGGCCGCCATGATCACGTCCATTGTTGAGAACCTAGCGGCACATAACCAGCTCCGATACTGCCCTGCCTTTATCGTGTATAGCCTCTTCTCCGCCCTCATCATGCACGTCTATCAGATGCGCTCCCCTGTGCCCTCCATCCAGCAGGTGACGCAGGATAGGCTGCGCAGCTGCATGCAGGCAATGAAGGAGGTCTCCCGCGTGTGGCTTGTGGGCAAGATGGTCTACACCCTGTTCGAGTCCATCCTTGGCAACAAGGTGCTCGAAGAGCGGCTGCAGAAGGCCGGAGGCAAGCGGCATCGGAAGATGCAGCAGACCGTTGCCCAGCTGGAGCAACTCAACAACAACAACAGGCACGAAACGGCTAAGCGGAAATACGACGACATGGCCATGGATTTCATGAGCAACACCCCAACGCCGCAGGAATCGTACGAACGATCAAGGCCGCAGACCCCCAGCGCCACCAGGAACGAGAACACAGCCAATCCCGGTCAACGCTCGTCGGCAGCATCTCCAACCGTTCGCCATGGCGGCGCAGATACATTTATGGGCGGCACCAGCTCGCGGCCGCAGACAAGGCCCGCGACGCCGTTCAACCCTTCGTTTTCTCTCCCTGCCACCCCTCCCGATCTGTACCTCGTCACCCGCAACTCGCCAAACATCTCGCAGGCTCTCTGGGAGAACTTTCAGCCCGACCAGCTCTTCCCCGAAAGCTCAAGCCTGTCGGCGTTTCCCAACCTCTCACCTACGCAAACGCACCAGACCCTCGACCAGAACGCCATGAATCAAGTGCCTGGGGCCGGTGGTATGGCGGCGGGCATGCAGGCCAACCAGTACAGAGGCTCCAGCCAAGGTCAAAACGCCGCTCAGGGCGCTGCGGGCATGGTGCCCATGTCCGGCTTTCAGGGGCAACAATCTAGCCTGTGGCAGTCTGGCTTCGACGGCGGGCTGCAGGATAGTAATAGTCCCGACAGTTGGGGCACAAGCTCTGCGCAGGGACAGCCTGCGCCAACAACCCTGAACGTGGAAGATTGGTAAGTTCCATGTGAAAAGAGAGCATGTTGCCGAATGCTTGTGGCTAATAGCGTGGATTACAGGTTCCAGTTCTTTGGCATCAACGGAGACATGAGCAGTATCAATCTAGACATGCCCTTGGGGTAATGTAGTGTCTCAACGGCAGCGCTCTTTGAATAGGTAGTGAGAAGACGCCTCTCAGCATCTCTCAGCATGTGACGGTAGGCAAACAATTCAAAGCGGCGTGGTTGGATCGACTCAGGTTTATGAGGAGACTGGCGAACCGAGCGTCCGAGTGTAAGAGTGTGTGTGTGGTCTGTCATCTGAGCGGGTTTATGAAAAGAAGGCTCAAATCTGGAATCGAGATTCCTGGCTTTACGCCTTAGTATTTCTACATGTTTTCATGATCTTCAATGTCAAACATACTTGGCATATAAGCCACTTCACGTCAGCACGTTGATAGACGAGCTATGAAAAGCCACTTGTCTCGACCAATGTATTAGACCCAATTCATATTGTATATGCCACAAGGCCCACGGGGACGCTGCATCAGTATTTACTCAACCCCAGAGGTGGCGTTGTGGGCATTCTTGATTCATGACCAATGTTCCGTGACGAATCGCTAACTAACAAGAAACACTACACCTGGAAAGACGAAGACCCAAAAGGAAAAGAACGGAAAACGGCAGGAAACATTTGAAAAGGGGGGTTTGTTGCTCCAAGCCATGCAATACGTAAGGTAGTAGACACAGGTGGGCAGCTGTGTAGACGCTGAGATCTAATCCTGGGGTTCGATAAACGTTTCATCGATATCCGCGTACGCCTCGTTCGCCGGTGCTTGACCAGACCCCTTCTGGCGCTGCTGTAGCACTTCCAGCAGGTATTGGTCGCCTGGGTGTTTGAGGAAGTCATCCGTCCTGATTCCGCGGAACTGTGCCGGGTCGACTGGCCTCTTGGAGCCGTCGCGGCCATGCTGCCGCATGTACTCTCGCACGGGCGCCATGGCAGCATCGCGGCAAGCCTCCTTGATGTCGCTCCCCGACATGCCGGCCGTGATTTTGGCGACGTGGTCCAGGTCAAAGTGCTCGGCATCCACCTTGGCGTCCTTGAGAATCAATTGCAGGATGCGGCGTCTCTGCTCGAGGTTCGGCAGCGTAATGGGGAACTTCTTGGGCATTCGGCGGAGAATGGCTTCGTCAATGTCGTGAATTCGATTGGTGGCGCCCAGCACGACTATCTGCGCTGGGACGCCGGAGGAGTTGCTCGATGTCAATCCGTCCCACAGAGTCATGAACCTTTCACAGTGTCAGTAGCGGATTGAACCATGACTGTATATTTAAACTACAGCCGGGCTTGCTGGAAAGTACTCACTCGGCTTTGACCATGCCGCTGGCCTCGTGCTCGCCGCTCCTCCGCGTGCCCAGAACGGCATCAATCTCATCGATGAAAACAATTGCAGGCTGCATCTTGCGAGCCAGTGAAAAGACAGCGCGAACAATCTTGTTGGAATCGCCATACCACTTCTCCGTAAGTGTGGATATATGGAGGTTGATGAACGATGCGCCGCTCTCCTTGGCCAGGGCCTTGGCCAGCATTGTCTTGCCGCAGCCAGGCGGGCCGTACAGTAGAACTCCGGATGGAGCGGACAGCAGCGAAGCGGCATGTTGGTAGAGATGTGGCATCGTTAATGGGTATATGACGGATTCTTTGAGTTCTTCGATGATTCTGTCCAGGCCTCCGATATCTGATTTCGGCATTCGCGTCCGATTAGCGGCGACAGCCTCCATGCAGGGAAACCCGATTACTGAAACTCACCATCAAAGCCAACGTGGATGTCATCGGGTGCGACCATTTCAAGCGCTATCAGGTTCTCATATTCATTCAGCACCAGCTCCTCGACCCGCGAGCCGCCTCGAGCACCGTCGGCCGCATTGTCGCCAATGCCATCGATATGGCGCCTCCGGCTTAGCCGGTCGAGATGAGCTTTTGCCTGTCGCTTCGCCTGTTCGTGCTTCTCTTTATCGGGGTCTACCAGGTTGCTCAGGATAGGGTTCAGAAACGTGCGAGCAACGTAGAGACCAGCTGTCATCTGGCAAGGCAACGTCAGCACAGAGAATGGCAGAGATGGAGCAAACAATCACCGTACCATGCCAGCAAACAGGACAATGTCGAGAGCGACATCTCCTAGCTTTCGACGCTCGCCCATTCCGAGTATCCAGCGCAGCCACGAGGCTGTGCGGTTGGGCATTGAAAGACGAGAGGCTGATGAAGTCGGGAGTTTTAACGCGTACGAGTACCTCGTACCGAGGACCGCGGATTACTAGATAAGGTATGATGTAATGGCTCAACATCCGGTTTAGGCCAAGTGCCAGAGCACATGTAGGAGTAAGGTATCATACCTACAGAAATATAAGGTAAGGTATGTACATAGGTTGTTATTCCAATTATTATATCAACGATATATTTAGGAGACTCTCTTTGTTTAAATTATTGATTAAAGAAATTAAGAGTTTATATATATTGTTATGTTACAATGATCTATATCAGGTGTATTAACGATAAAGGTATAAAGCGACGGTAACCCAAATTCACGCTTGTCATATGAACATCTATACCATTATTCAGTGCGAATCACTCACTGCTTTCCTTCCAACTGATCCGCATCTCCTTCCAAGAACATGCCAAAGTTCATCAATGACCATGGCTCTGCGGAAGAGTGAAGGATGACGAGCCATCCGGCCACCACGTTAACCAAGTAATGAAGCATATATGCCCGTGAAACGCCGTAGATTGCCGCACAGAGCGCCGTGCCAAAGAGAAGCCCGCTCGTGATGTGGCGAAATCCACAAGTCACCTGTGGGACCATCTTCCCTGTTGTCAAGTTCTCCACAAGGAGTATGAATGGCATTATGGACAGCACATTGTGATGGGAAGAAAATGGTGTGAGCCAGTGAACGGCGAGGTTGCGAACCCAGACTGCCAAGATGGGCAAGTTGATCGGAAGAACCCACATCATCAGCAGGAGGATAGAGTGCGAGTAATGGTAATAGTTGGAGTTGGCCGTAGACGGGGTGACGACGTAGATGCGAAGCGCGCGAACGACTGTCAAAATCTGTACAAGACAGGCGACCAAGTAGGCGAATTGGTACGGAATAAAGGTCGAAACTAGAAATAGTAGAATAATAGTCGAAATCACCCTCCGTCGAGGAGTGGACGGCGCAAATGCTGGCAATGAGCTCGGCGGCTTACTGCCGTTGATCGCAGGAAATGCGGTAGAAATGGCATATGCGACGCCGAGAATTCTTGTCAACGCAAGAAGAACGTAATGAAGCACGGTACAGACGCCGATACATACAATGCCGATAAAAGGCACAAGGTATATGAACAAGGGGTCGTCAGTGCCAATGAGGAGGTCGTTTTTGTGGAAGCTGACGTTTGAAAAGGGGTTCGGATTCGCCTGATTGCTCTCCACGAGCGCGGCGAGAAACGTCGTCACCCCGCTAGGAGAGAGGGAGAGCAGCGTGAGGCAAGAAAGTAAAAGAGGAATGGACTGTCGTAGAGACAGATCCAGGCCTTCGGAGAAGGAGATGAATGTGCCCGTTGTGTCATAGACACGGAACTGCTTTCGGAGTACTAGCGTAACAATGAGCAAAGGGAAAGCTGCAAAGACTGTGCGATATCGCATATACAGCTTGCCAAGGCTCCCCAGGACATCGACATAAAGGTCAATCTCCAGGGGGGCTTGACACGTCGGATCAGACCAGATGCCGAAAGCCAGGCCATCGGCGCCCGAGGACGTGAGCGGAGGCGGCATGTATGGGGCAACGCCATGGAAACTGATCCCAGTCGTCCTGGCATTGACGAAGAACTTGGATTCGTAGGGCTTTTGGATGTATTGGCGAATCAGTGGTGCAAACAGCAGCGGCTTTCCGACACATGGCTGATTATTGATCACCATCTCATAAGCTATCAGGCTTGACTTGAGAACCGGAATGTGGATGTCCGTAGCAAGGGGCCGATCAGCAGGCAGCCGGAGCGAAAGGCCAAATGTAAGAAGACGGGCGAGGCCGACGTCTTCTTTTTTCTGGAAAGACGAGTGATCGCTGAATTCCGCAACAACGAAGCCAGGCCTGGTGCTCGTTGCTCTATCAATGACGGCAACGAATTGATGATCAGAGAGGTGTTCGGCGTCATATTGTAGGTACGAAAAGGGATCTATCCGGGATTGCCCATCCAGGTAGAATGGGGCCTCGATATCTGTTCGTGAAGCTGGAAGAAGGACCGTGTCGGACGCAGCATCCTTACATGCCAACTTTGTCGGCGTGGTGCCGTTTCTCGATAGATCAATTGTAGAGGACAGAATGGGGCTGACACTCGCGACGCTGCACAGGAGGACCTGCAGCTGATTGCCGTCGATGGGCGCGTTCAGCTGAGCATCGGTCAGCAGAGTGAAGCGCTTTGGTTCCAGCGATCCATGAGGCGGCACGGGAAGGAGATAGGCCCTCGGTGCAGCCTCGGAACCCAGTTGCGACAGTACGAGCCGGACCCCGGTTGGCACTACCGTACTAGACGAGTCATCCAGGGTCAGCAGTATTGTCGGTTCACTCAGTGACAAAGTCTTCTCGGCGATCGGTTCCAGACCCGTCAAGAGTCGCCTCTTGAATACCCTCATCCTTTGAGCCCGCGGTTTCGTTTGAGAGGCCCTGTGGACGTCAACAATATCGTACAGAGTCTGCGCCAGAACTCGTCGAAACTGGTCGCACCAGAGAATTGCCTGGTGGTCCATGCTGGTCCAGACTGTTGGAATGCCCGACGTGAAAACGGTAAAGCCATGGGTTTCAGGCACGAGCGATTCTATGCTGGCATAGTCGGAGGGGACGACAGTATCCAGATTGCCTCCAGCGATGGATACCAGCGTGACGTGCCACAGCGGATTGTTGCTAGCCCATTTCTGGGTATAAGCTCGCCGCCAATAGTCGTTGATCTCGTCGTAGATCTGCACGATCCGGCCGTCGAACGTAACTGGGGGGCGCGCATGCGGTGCTGACATTGTAATAATGGTGTTGATCGAATTCTCCTGGTAGTTTGGCTGAACGAGCATTGCCCTCGCGACAACTCCCCCCATGGAATGCCCCAGAATCAGTACTGACGTAGGATCCGGGAGATGCGAGTCGCGAGAGACTCTTTGAGGCTCTGTATAGAGCGAGAGGATATAGCGGACGGCCTCGTTGAGGTATTCAGCCTGATCAAGTAATGTTTGGCCATGAAACGCGGTAATGTCCTCGTTGAAGTCGACTGTGAAGAAATCAAGGCTCCTGATGCCGGATTCTAGCTGGCTTCTGTCGTGCTGAAGATAGTCGTGGAAGTAGTTGGCCGTCTCTGCAGCAATTGGTCGGACTTGCTTATAGCTTCCGGCATTGCCCGGGATGAAGAGAACCGGGATACCGCGCAGCTTGTTGCCGTGGAGTGTGAGCTTGGGTGTGTCTGTCTTTTATCCGAGTAGGGGGAAACTGAACCAACCTGACCGCCATCAATCCCTTGCTCGCGATAGAGGTAGAGAGAGTATTTGCTCGCGAAGCGGGTGTGCTCGGTGTCGAATTCGGAGAAGTGGATGTACGAAGGCCGCATGTACGACATTCGACATCCCTTGGGCTCGATTTGGCGAGTCGTGAGAGACCGGAAAATGGCGACCAAGAGACCAACACCAGCCGTGGCAACCAAGAAGCAGAGGATCGACAGGAACCAAAGGCCGCGACCGCGCGCCCCCGACGCTGCTGACGGCGGTTGCTTGGTCGTGGTCATACTGGGCGACGAGGTAGGGAGCGACAGTGGTGAGAAGGTTGCGACCGCTGCATGGCTGGGAGGGCGCTGCTGGTGGCCATTCGCCTGCTTCGAGTTCGCGTACAGGCCGCTCAGCTGTCGGTCCAGAGTCGACGAGTGACGGGCTATCAAGCCATTGAGGCGGCCTTCCGGCTCGGCGTCTGGGTCTTGCAGCTCGAGGGAGGTATTGCCACCGACGTCGACAGAGGACGAGCGCCTCTTCATGGGAAAGGCCGCCGCGAGACCCTTGGTGAGGCCGAAGGCTGTGGGTGGCTATGGGTTGCTGTAGCACGGCCAGAGCAAGGCGATAGCAGTAAGTAGCAGTATTAACAACTTCTGGGAAAAAGTAGATAAGTTGAAATTAAAGCACAAAGTCACACGGCCGAATGCGACCCCATTCCGCGGCCGATTCGTCCAATGAGAGCGAGCAGCGCGAGCAGCAGAGCGCCAAGTGGAGCATCGCGGGAAGGCAGCTCGAGAGAAGTTTGGGGGGGAGCGTTTCGCGTTATTATTTCATTATGTAGCAATCCAGCATTTGCGCACTAATGCAGGGCAGCCCGGGTTACCTTATTCATCATCACATCCATGCTGTCAGCAAGAGGCCTATCACAGAGCTTACATCCATGCTTCGCAACAACAATGAGCGAGAAAACTGCGCATCAAAGAAGATGGTGCTTTGAAAAGTATGGCACTATCACTAGTAACACGTTGTGTACAATATCCGATAATGCCATTCATCATCGTCATTTGGCCACTTTAGAGCATTCTCATCGCCGCAGGACCCTGCAAATCAACCCGCGAAATGCATATCCACGGAGAAGTGCATGGGCGCTGCTCCCAGATGCAGCTAAACCCCTCCACCAGCCAGGACTTCCGAGGTACGTGCTAAGTACATCTGAGCCTTCAGGTACCTACCTTAGGCTAACCAATGGGTATCGAATGGTATTGCAGGTTGGGGTAGGTGGCTAGCTAGTAGTATCACCACTACTATATTCATGCTACCGGCAATGCATCATTCCTACCTTTGCTGAATCCAACCACCACCGCGAACCACCAACTACAGTGGACGCCCTCTTGATGTAACGCACCAGACGACACATGCGCAGACATACTCCACGGCATCCTACAACAGAACATCCATGTCGAGGCTACGTGCCTTGCCATCAGCTCAATGCCTATCTGTATAGAGTGCCGGTATCCCGTCAAGACTCTATGGACACAATACTCTGGAGCCGATGACAAGTCCAACGGCCACTTGATCCGGCTCACTGTATGCCGAAAATGCGGCAACTTCTGCGATAAATATGTAGAGCACGACTTTGTCGTTCTCTTTATCGATCTGGTCCTCATCAAACCTCAGGTATCCCGCTTGAACTCGCCTTATCCTGCGTGGCATGTCTCATATCCGAGTCTCCATAGGTCTATCGCCATTTACTGCACAACACCCTGATGCGAGATGGCGATCGCTTCGACGTGCGTCGGCTGTGCCGCCTCCCTTCCTCTTCTGCCGGCAGTCGCCGCACGCCTTTATGCTAACGTTTGGGATAGCCTTCCATTATTCGCCTAGGGGTGCTGCTTCTGCTGTTTGACGTCTACTTGACATGGGCGCGCATAGAGAAGCAAACCATTCCGTCGTCGACGCCTGGAGAGAGTAAACTGGGACCCCTCGCTGAACAGCCGATTGTGATCCAGTACATGTTTTTCTGTAGGTTCTCTGTCCTTCTACACAGTCAACAGCACCGGCGCTAATGTCGCAAACTCAGTGGTCCTCTGCGCCCTTTCCACCATCGCCTTCCACCTGAGCATCCGGTTCTTAACATCATCCCGCTTCTCGCCGCTGCATCTTACGGGGCTGATGCCTCGGTATACTCGCCCTAACTCGGTGTCGACAGCCCTGCTTGTTTCATCGTCGACCAAGCTGTTTCCCATACTGATGGTCATCTGGGAATACGACGTGCCCGCTGCAGCCAGGTCTCTGGGGTGGGCTGTTGTGGCAAACAATGTCGAAGCCCTACGGATTCTACTCGACTGCAAGTATTACGTTGCTTGTTTCTTAGCAATTGCCGGCGCATCAGTGCGCTGGGCCGTGGGCCAGCTGATACTCATCTCTGCTGGGCTGGGTGATGTAGATTCTATCGGCGATAGCAGCGTTGCTGCAGATGGCAAGGCTCTTTGGGCCTTGGTCAAGTATTTGAGAGATTGGGCCGGCCGTCTGGCTGTAGGATAGGGTGAATCTCGACATCCAATGAGCGTGTATCAACCGTACCAGCATTACAAAAAAAACAAGGTCAATATTAGATGATAACAGTACTAACGCCGGTCTGTATTATAAGAGCTCCCAAGGCTTCGCAACGCCGACCGAATCGGAGCCCTGTCGGCAGCTCTCCTGCCGCGCCTCATCATGGATGGATAGCTTGCAGGTGAAGAGGTCGATTCCCAGAGAAGGATCCCGATAGCGATACAGGTCGAAATGAACAGAGTATAATCCCCAACGCCAATAGGTCCCATGCGCCTGAAGGTGCGCTCGTCGTAGCCAGCGGTCGGATCTAGATGCTATGTCCCACAAACTCCTCTCGTAGATTGCTTCGTCTCGGTGCGATGAGCGGATGCAGTTGGGCGAGGAAAGTAATGAGCCACATGAGATAGCAGCTGACGATGGCCAGGATCAAAGAGGACCGCCATAGCCTGTCAGCGGCAGACGTCAGCATGGTGCGGTTTGGAGAGGGATGGAATAGAAGACTGACACTTGGTTCTCGCCTTTGGGAGACAGAAACCAGGCCGCGGCGCTCAACGCAACGATGACCAGGAGGCCGATGACAATGGAATATCTGTGGACGAATAGCCGACAGCTCCGTTAGTAGAGAACCCTGAGCATTGCGCTGGTGATTCTTACCCCTGGGCCATCGTGATGGATTGGTGGTGGATAGGACGAGTTGGAGGAAAGCAAGTCTGGTTGGTGCTGGACGACTGGCGACGCAACTGCAGGTATGAAGCTGTATTGCCCCGAGCGCTAGGTAGTAGATGGTGGATTACCGTCCCCAACGCACTGTAATTCTAGAGGCCGACAAGGGCGCGTCATCGGGTGGCTTTCGCGACAGGCCCCAAGATGATCCGATGTGTGATTATGTAACCAGAATACCCTCGTATGTCGACTTACAATAAACTTAAAGCCCCTATTCTCTAAACTGTTTTATTAAGAAAAGTGATACTAAAATAATATTAATATATATTGTATTATATTATATAAGATTAAATAAAAATTAACTAAATATTATTATAAGTTAAAATAAATAATTATATATTTTAAGCATAATATCTAAAAAAAACAATACTATTTATTTATCTCTGTTCTATGTCCTAGTGTAGGTAACTAGGTAGGTAGAAGCTACATGTAAGGTACGAGTACGCTTATAGCCTTGTGCTGCGGTATCGAGCCTCAAGTCCGGGTCGCCGGGTGGACACTGTAGGTACCTAGTGAGGGCCCCCACTCCGGACAAGCTAGATCTACCAGTTCAAACTTCTCCCCGCGGCGCAATAGCCTCACGGTCAATTGCGCACTGCTTCACATCGGGTTTCCCATTGACCCTCGCCAAGATGCGGCCGACACTTCGAGCTCTCGCCAACTACCTGGAGCCCGGGACTCCGACCGGCCTCACGGGGCTGTGGACGCACAAGACGCCCCGGTCCACGCTCCTATACCTGTACAACACCACGCTCAACCGACTGCAAAGCATCCCCGAGACCTCACTGTACCGCCAATCCGTGGAGGCGACCACGAAGCATCGCATGGGCCTTGTCGAGAAGATTGTCCCCCCCGGATACGAAGAGTGGACTGTCAAGGCCAAGGAGCTGATGCGCAAGTACCCCCACCAATTCGAGGCTGCGAACGATCGAGCCGATGGCAGCGGTGCCAGGACTGTCAAGTTTGGCAACCGCGTTTTCGTCGTTGGAATTGCACATGAAGCCGGAGACGTCCGTGTCGAGGAATGGAATGGCGAGAGTCCCGTGGCTAGCAGCGATATCATCCCCGATCCGTCGGAACATCAAAACATCAACGACGTTAAGCTGGAGTGGGAGGATGAACCGCAGCTGACTGCTGAGCAGTAAGGCTCATAGCTTGGTCCACGTATCTGTTCAGGCGGCTAACGGTTGAGTCAGGGTCAAGGAACTTGAGCAACAGCTGGGCGCCGGCCTCATTGAGGAGGTCATCCAGGTGGCGGAAGGCGAACTGCAGCTGATTGATACCATGGAAAAGGCGCAAGTGTAAGTGACAGGACATTTCTCGGACATGCAAGTATGCTTCAATGCTAACATTGGCTGTAGCTGGGAAAATCTGGAAGAAAAGCCGGCGCCGGGGCAGTGGACGTATTTCGAGCGCCAAACGTCATGATAGCCTGAGCTGTGTGTTCTATAGTGCCTGCATCATACATAAATACCAAAAATCCATTACCATTCTACAGAAGGAAGCACATTTCAGTGGTTTCAATACTAATAGGTCATCTTCTATCTGTTTTTGACTGAGATATATATATTCTATCATAAACTGATATTTAATGCGTGCATGTAGTCGAGTCCAAAAATGATTGGCATTAAGACGTGTAAATAGTAACATACTAGTATTGGTGGATGTCGGGTTATATAATACTAGGTACTACTTTACGCGGTATTACACTAACGCGTTCAGGTTCTCAATGTCAACGCGCGCTTCACTGATGACATTGTCGCATCTCGGCGATGACATGTCAGCTTGAACAACACTTTTGCATCATTTGCTAGAATATATGGCCACTATCAAACAGATTGATGGCCGTACAGTAAGCCCTCTCTTTCGTGCGACATCATGAAGAAGCCAGCTCACAATTCATCGTCAGGTCCATCAAATTCAATCCGGGCAGGTCATTGTTGACCTCTGCTCCGTAGTCAAAGAGCTGGTTGAGAACAGCGTCGACTCTGGGGCAACAATTATAGGTTTGTGCGCGCTCTACCACAGCTGCGGTGCCCTCTGTTCCGGTCCTCTGACTGACTCGTGGTCAAGATGTCCGTTTCAAGAATCAAGGCCTTGATTCGATCGAGGTTCAGGACAATGGATCTGGAATCTCACCCGCCAACTACAGCTCTGTCGCCCTGAAGCATTACACGTCAAAGCTTTCTTCCTATTCTGACATAGAATCGCTTCAGACGTTTGGGTTCCGCGGCGAGGCTTTGGCATCCTTATGCGCTCTGTCCATCCTCACCGTGACAACATGCCTAGAAGAAGATGTCCCTAAAGGCTCCCGGTTGACGTTCCGTCAGTCGGGAGAGCTGGAGGGGACGACAGTCGTTGCCGCCCAGCGAGGGACCACCGTCACCGTGGAAAACTTGTTCCACAACCTCCCCGTCCGCCGCCGAGAACTTGACCGTAACATCAAGAGAGAATGGCACAAGGTTATTGCTCTACTTAATCAGTACGCGTGCATCCTAACCAACGTGAAATTCTCCGTATCTCAGCAACCGACCAAGGGCAAGCGCATCATACTCTTCTCCACCAAAGGCAATCCGAGCACTCGTGACAACCTCATCAACATTTTCGGCGCCAAAACGCTGGCCGCGTTGATCCCTCTCGATCTGCACCTGGAGATGCAGCCGTCGGATCCTCGCCCTGACTTGCGAACTGGTGAGAGGTCGGCCCCCAACAGCCATAATGTCCGCGTTGCTGGTTATGTGTCCAAGCCTGTCCATGGGGAAGGCAGGCTCACGCCGGATCGCCAAATGTTCTTCGTCAATGGCCGACCCTGCTCGCTGCCGCAACTGGCCAAAGCGTTCAACGAGGTCTATCGATCGTATAACAATTCCCAATCGCCCTTCATTTTCGCCGATGTCCAGCTAGATACAATGCTATACGACGTAAACGTCAGCCCTGATAAGCGGTCTATTTTATTACACGATCAAAATACCCTCCTCGACACACTCCGCGTCTCCTTGTCTCAACTGTTTGATACGCATGAGGACAGTATATCGATTGCGACGTCTACCCAGGGTACAAAGTTGCAGACTTCTCATAATAAATTCACCAAACCCGGACAACTTGCTCGGCTATTCGACAAGGCAGCGTCTCCATCTGAATCTGAAACCCCTGCTCCTTCTGTGGTAGAGCCCGCACGCGGTTCCAAAGAAACCACATCCAGTGCCATGGAAGATAGCCCGGGATCGGAAGAGGACGGTGCAACTCCACCAGCATCACGATCAGTGATTACCCGATCCCGAGGTGAAAGGGTGGACAAGTTCCGCATCAAGGATGATGAGGAGGAGGCAGCGGAGGAGGAGGAGGAGGAGGAGGATGACGACGACGGAATGGACTCAGCGCCAGAGATTGATGCAGGGTCATCCTCCGACACAAGCAAAGCGGAATCTTCTCGTTTGAAGACTGTTTCAGTGAATCGTTCCCCTTCTCAAGAGGGTTCGTTAGCCGTTTCCAGCGCCAGCAGGAGTTCAGGTCGATTTCGCAGACCATTGGACTCCGTCTACACCGGACACGCAGCGCTAGCCGCTCCTCCCACCTCCGCTGCTCCCGAAGATGTCGTCGTGAATATAGGCGGCAACGACCTACCTGACGCAATACCACCTACACGAAAAGTGAGCAGCCCTTCCATCGCCTCAGACGTGGAGGAACAAGCTTCGGAGCCCGAAGAGCCGCCTTCAATATCAACCATATCCGGTAAAGCAAAGACATTTCTCCTTGCTTCTGAAGTCCTCAACCGGAATACCGAGCCAGTTACGCACCAAGCATCGCCACGTCTACCGAACAACATCAAAGCCAGCCACAATGATGTTCCCGCCACGCAACCTGGACATGCTATACAGCCTCTGGAGACAGAATCAGAACCTGGCGTAAGCCGAATCAGACCTACAATATCACCACTGAATAGCGGCTCTGCAATTAGTACAGCAAACACAAGCGTCCTACCGTTGGAATCGACACTACAACCTTCGAAAGCTGCACGACGGAAAGATGCTACGACATGTTTGATACAGAATTTACATGTAGGGAAGGCCAAGCTCAGCAGAATGCTACGAGATGTACGTCCTCGTCGTCAGAGTTGCATGTCTGATTCTACGGCGCGTGGTACCTCTGCTGTGGAGCGGATTGACGCCAGCGACGCAGAGGCTAAGCTTCCTCTCATCCTCTCGAAGGGGGACTTTTCTCGAATGAGGATCATCGGCCAATTCAATCTTGGGTTCATCATCGCCGTGAAGCCCGCCAACCACACGAGCTCTGGCACTGAAGCGAAGCATGATGAGCTCTTCATCATCGACCAGCATGCGTCTGATGAGAAGTACAATTATGAGCGGCTCCAAAGGACCACTGAGATACAGTCTCAGCGACTTGTCCACCCCAAGAGGCTTCAGTTGACGGCCCTCGAAGAAGAAATCATCCTGGAGAATGCGGCGGCCCTGAATGCGAACGGTTTCAAGGTCGAAACCGATACATCAGGACGCTTCCCTGTAGGTTCGCGATGTCAGTTGACATCACTACCCTTGAGCCGCGAAGTAACGTTCAAATTGGAAGATCTGGAGGAGCTCATTTCTCTTTTGGGAGACAATTCGTCTGAGTCCTCATATATACCCCGTCCATCCAAGGTACGAAAGATGCTGGCAATGAGAGCATGCCGAAGCAGCATTATGATTGGCAAGGCCATGACGAGGGGCCAGATGTATACTCTTGTCAACCACCTGGGAGAGTTGGACAAGCCCTGGAACTGCCCTCATGGACGCCCAACAATACGACACTTGAGTCGGCTGCAGGCATGGAATGGAGTGGGTTGGGCGCATGATGTACGGCCCGATTCGATGGAGACCTGGCGTGATTATGTGCATGGGGAGCAATGACTTTCATTTTCATGGATTCTGTTTGGACAGTAGATGCATCTCATTGTATATATAAGATACCTTATATATATATATACATGTATATATATATATATTGGGCTATAGGAACAGTTCGTCGCCAATGCCTCGAGATGAGGGCGACGCAGTAGCGGTTCTACCAGAATCGTCAATGGGTGTCTCTGGGCTGAAGGAAAAGGAGTCGATTCAAATTGAGTCGCGGCGCAGCGGCAAATGCAGAGTCAACGGGAAGCTGCCGGTGGTCGAGTCGAGGCTATCGTGACTTTACTTTGGTTTGCCCATTGACTTGAATGCAACCTTCAGGTGCCTCGTATACAATCATCTAGAGAATGCAACGTGAGCGATTTGCAGCTAAGACTCATTGTGTCGAGTCGTGATAAAACACCAACCGCATCGCGACCTCAACTCGTGAGAGATCGTTTGCTGACAAAGTTGGTGTGGGGCGAGACTCGTTCAACCTACCTACCTAGTACTTACAACTACACGCCCTTCACTCCTTCAAAGTGACGAAGATATTGAATTCAAGGCCATATCATGCTCTCCTGTTGACGCCTTCGCGTCCTATCCATCAGCCGGGATGGCGAGCGTTGACGATGTCAACTTTGAACTTCCCAAACTGCGCACCTCGTTCTCGCTAGAGGTATATATGCCAGCCCTTGTGATGAGCGCGTCGCTCGCGGCTCACTAACACCGCTCATGATCCATGCAGAACGACACCAGGTTTCTTGGCAGTGATGACAATATTGCAGGCAAGCATTGAATTCTGACATCAAGAGCGGCTGTCCTGTGGCCATGCGTGATGGAAATACTGACCGCCTGAGACAACATGTAGAATTCTTCGATGTCAAATTCTGCCCTTACCAGCCTTTGGATCATGAGCCTGTCTTTGCCGCCATCAGTAAGAAACATGTAAGTCGTGCTTGGAGATGGCATCAGGGACATTCACCGCGCGCTACTGTAAACATCAGTATGCTAACGCTGCTCATTAGGTGATCATCTGCCGTCTGACAAAAGACCCAGACGATGCCAACCCCTGTCATGTTATCAATGTCATCAGAGACGACGATGTGCGTGTCATGCGCTCTGCCACGAGTTGGACTTCGCTGATCGACCTCTAGGATGAGGCTGCCAGCTGCTGCTGTACGTGGACGATGGATGCCGGTAGTGGAAGGCCTTACATCTGCATCGGCGGCGTTGACGCCAAGGTCAAGATATACGACGCCATCAGCGGTGATTTGATCGAGGTGTGTACCCCATCTACCACGGTGTCAAGAGATGAAACAGTAAACTGAAAGAGCCTGTCTCATCATCTAGTGTCTTGTTGGCCATGGAGGGGTTCGTTTGCTCCAGAAACTCTCACCCTTGGGTTCTTCCCTGAAGTTCCGTTTACTCACTGGAAGCAAAAGGACGTCAACGATCTAGCTACATCCCCTGTGAACCCGCACATCATCGCTTCAGCCTCCGATGACACAAGTGTGCGGATATGGAGCGTGGAAGAGAAACACAGGCGCCAGCCCTGTTTGTGTATTCTCGCCGGAGAAGGCCATTCGTGGAACCTGCTCAGCGTCGTAAGACGAGGCGCCGCCCTTTCTCGCCGTTCAGAGTATCCTGCTGACATTGCTCCTCAGGCTTTCCATGAAACTGGCCGCTATCTCCTCTCCGGTGGCCATGACCAGATCATCAACTTGGTATGATTTCGTTCTACCATATTAACTTGGGGCTGCACAAATGCTAACCATCACTCCCCCTACAATGCAGTGGACCATCCCCGATCTCCCCACGGAACCCATCGATACGCCCCTGCAAATCCATTATCCCCATTTCTCGACTTCTGCAGTGCACAGCGGCATCGTTGATTGGTAACATTGTCCAACAGCAAAGTGGTGCATCATCATGCTAATGGAAGCTGTAGCGTCTCATTCTTTGGAGATCTCATTCTATCAAGAGCATGCCATGATAACGTCATTGTCTTGTGGAAGATTGAAGGGTTCTCCTCAGACGGGCCTCCACCAGCCCAAAGCGCTGCTCCCACGCCACAAAACGTCCTCCCGACAAACTATGAAGACCCTGGGCGGCTCACGCGGTCCGCTTTCGTTCCGGTAACCTCTCCTCAGTGCCCAGTCCAGTATACACGGCTGCTGGCGTTCCAAACCCCCAACTGCGGCCCTCAGTTCTTCATGCGCTTTCGGTTACATCATGTGCCCAACCAGAACCCGGTGCTGGCGTTTTGCAACGCTGCAGGTAACATCTTCTTCTGGGACCTAAAGAGACTAACTGCGCATCGCGATATCATGTTGACGCTGTCGAATCCCGCGGACAAGGGCAAGCCCGTACAACTGCCCAGCTGGCAGAAGACGGTCATCCCGCGGTCAAGAGCAGACTCGACAAACAGGGCTCGGGCAGCAGCTAGTCAAGGCCAAGGTCCGTCGGCTTCGGGGACGGTGAAGCAAGCCGACTCTCGAGAATTCAGCCCAGAGACGTTGGAGTCCTGGGCAACCAAGTACAGCATGGCCGACACCCACGAGCCGCTGCGATACCATAAGATGGAGGCATCGTCGGCCAACTTTGTGGGCAGGCAGGCGTCTTGGAGCCCCGGAGGGGACTGGTGCGTCGTCGTCGGCAGCTCCAACACGGCCTTGTTGCTGCAGCGCTGGGCCCCGAAATGAAAGCTGGGGACAATGAAGGGAAACAAAGAAACAACATGAGCACAAAGCGGCTGCCTCTAAAGTGTCATCATGATGCCCATCAGTCCATCCGTGGGCTTCCGTAATGAAATCCATATTCTCTGAGACAAGTAGACAGTTTTAACCCGCCAGAAGTTCAGGTTGCCATGTATAACCTCGAGTTGCTCGGATTTGATGAAGTGAGATCCCTCGACAGAAGCGATGTGATCTCCCTAAGCCGCAAAAAGTGCCCATTCTGGGAGTAAGGTGGCTGATCCATGAGTTTCTCCATTCTTTGGTTGACATCCCGGAGACCGGCAAGGGTTCGCTGTGAGATGGCATCTCTCCAGGATCTAGCCCAGTCGTCTCTTGTCTCGTATTGCGACCCAGAGTCACCAAGCTCATAGCCGGGCCGTCTGGCGAGGACTTCAAGGGCATTTGGCGATGTTAGCCTGGCAATGTCGTGAGGCGCAGAGTCTGCGTCCTGCAGTTTCATATCAGCCTCCAGTCGAGCAATGCTTCTCAGGTGCTCCGCGTAGATGGTGCTGAGCTCGCAGCTCAGTAAGGCTAGCCAGAAGTCGAGCGCCGACGGCTTGTTCGGCTGCTTTTGATCGTACGCAAACTGACGGATCAATATCTCGTAGTAGGATTTGATCTCACTCAGGTTCGCAGAAGAGCCCCAGTGAGGTGCGGCCACTCGTGTTTCATTGCTGCCGCCGCGAGAAGATTCGCTCTGGGAGGACAACAGCTGTGTGTACTGCTGGTCCATCTCTTGCAGCTGCTCTCTCTGTCGCATGAGGATTTCCGACCCGATGGACCAGAGATTGTGCAGCCGGATGTCGATGGGCTGAGCCCGAGGCCGCAGCTGGAGGACGATTGCAAAGGCTCTGGCTGCTTTTGAGATGTCTCCTTGAGCCAGGAACTGCTCAGTCGCCCGCAGCATCACGTCCAGGTGGCCTTTGCGATCGTCATCCCGGCGTGTCGACTTGCGCTGTCGCCTCTCGGCCTCGGACTGATATCTCTTCTCATCCTCCCCGGAATCTTGCGCCCGGTGCGGGAAGTCTTTCACTGCCCGTCTTGGGTCATCCTCGTCCTCTGCGCCTGAAAGTCCTGCCAGAGCGAGCTGGACATCGGACGTCGACTGGTTGAAGCTGCGAAAAGACTGGAGACGGGAGTTGCCTTGACTCCCATATAGAGGCTTGTCAAAACTCATCAAGGACGCTGCTTGCTCTCTTTTTCTGTGTGTTTTTTCGCGCTTATTTATCCTTTATCACAAGTTTGCCTGATCTGGATGTGGGAATTTGCTGCCGCGATGATGATTGAATTTCGAAGGTGAAAGGTGCAAGTCTTAAACTTGATGCTAGGCAGCGGAACGCCCCATAACAGAGGCGTCATGTTTTTACACTGCTATGAACATGAGGGAAGATGATTTCATCTCGTCATTTGCTTTATCGCAACATCTCACCATATTTGGTACGAGAAATTTCCACAGCCATTTACATTATTTTGCAGTGCTCATTACAAAAGGTCCCAGTCTTGCATTATGGGTTTGACAGCTTTGACAGAGCATCTAGGCATTCTTTAAGCCATGTCGCGATTTCTTCGGTAGCTGGCCTAATAAACGCCCTCAATGTCAGATGCTTATTAGAGTGCTGAAAATTTGGAGGTACTGCCTACTTCTTGCTCCGTCTGCAGGGTCTCGAGGACCGGCGCGAGTTCACTCAGGATCTCATATGCCTTCTTATGATACTCCATCTGAGCTGCAACCAGCTCGGCGAGGTTGCGAAGCGGCTCGGGCGTGTCCAAGACCTGCATGTGCATCATAAATTAGTCTTGGAGTGTTTCTTCTGGTGGTGTGCATTGGATAGACCTACGTTCTTCATCACGCCAACCGCTTCCTCGGTCTGTGTGACAAACTCATCTTCGGCCTTTTCAATCTCCTCCTGGGCGTCGGAGCTCAGCTCTGCGTCGTCTGGACGATCGCCCCGAGAGTGACCACCAAGTTTGAAGGTCGTGCCCTTCACGCGAGCTTTAACAGCATCAAGCGACAACCTTGAATTCTCCACATTCTTTCTTGCGCGTGCCGCGAAAGTCAGGTTTGTGTTGAGAGTCGTGTTCCACCCAGCCAAGAATCGGCTCTGGATCTGCGAGTCCTGGGCGAGGCGCGCATCGCCCACCCGTTCCATGGCCAGCGCATATTTCTCAAGTGCGGTCGCCAGGGGATCTTCGCCAGCCCCTGTGTGATGCTGGTGCAAGAGTTGGCTGCTAGCTAAGCTCGCACGGGAGATGGCATGATTGAAGGTCTTGGGTTGCGGCTTCGCGGATGCCGGGGCCACCAGGGCTGCTTGAGCTTCCGCAGGCGTTGTGGCCGAGGATAGAAGGCTGACCTTTTCGCTCACGGTGCGACCGAGGTCTTGAAAGGTCTCCTTGATATTGGGCGGATAGTCGTAAGCTTCATTGGCATATTGCGACCTGTCCAACCGCCTAGGTTAGCACAACAGTTGACACATCCGGAGGGGGGCTTCTCGGGCGACAGACGTCACCGCCAGCATCTTCTGGTGGGCTTGTTTCAGAGCATCGACCTTCTTCTCAAGGTCGATGTAATCGGCAGGAAGCTCAGTCTATGACATTGAACGGTTAATGCCACATTCATCAGTCCCGGTTCCGCGAGTCGCATACTCGATCATCCGCCTGGCCCAGTTGTTCCTTGGTGAACTGTAGTGTCCGTGACGCAAATGGGGTAATCTGCGCACTGAGGTCGCTGCAAAGTGTCGCGAAAATGCCGTCAGTATAATCAATGCGCGCGCCACCTGTTGAAATATTCTGGTTACGGAATCTTACGAGAATCCCTTGCTGAACTTTGAAAAGTCCATCTTGAGTACTGTCCTCTGGCTTGAGGGAAAAGCGAGTTGTTATTCAGAGCCGACTCGGCAGGTTGAAGCTTGGTTAAGCCAAGGTCCAGTCGCGCAACCAGTCGCAGCTGCATGTCTTACGAGGCCTGAAACACATTCTAGGCATTTGCCCCGCACTAGCTACAGTGGGACGCAATAGTATTAGCACCCTAAGAGGTATCTTAGAGTTAGCCTAGCTAAATTCTAGGCGCTTAAGCTAGCTCTAGGTTAGTGCGTAGTAAAACTTAAGCTAGAATAATAACTGCTATATTATAAAATATTACTTATTTTATTATAGTATTTTATAAATTAAAAAAAAATAAGTTTATTTTAATATAATAAAAAGCTTTTAAAATTAAATAATTATTATAACTAAGTTATATAAAGTTTAAGTATTACTATTTAAGTATTAACTTAAAGTAGTCTTATTTAAATAGTTAAAAATCTCTATTTAAATAGTAGTAGTTTATATACTTATTAAATTTACTATACTTATACTAGTACTTTTATAACTATATATCTTTTTATAATATACCTTAATAAAAATGCCTATAGCTTATATAATAATAATAATAATAATAATAATAATAATAATAATAATACTAAATAATAATATTATAAATATTAATATTATAATCTTTAATAAACTTATTATTATTATTAACTTAAAATTAAAAAGCATGCTTATAGTAATAGGCATAGTAATAGTAAAAATAGTAATAAAAGCAGTAGTAAAGCTAACTTTATAATTATAATATTTAGCACCTTTTAAAATAACTGCTAGTATATTATATTATATTTTAGTATATAAGTATAATAAATAATACTAAGAGAGTTACTTTAGCTAATAATATAAACTACTACTATTTAAATAAAAATTTTTAACTATTTAAATAAAACTACTTTTAACTTATTACTATTTAAGTATTAGTAAAGGTATTTTAGGTTTTTTTTTAAAATACTATATTTTTAAAGTTAATTTTCTTTATAAAAATAAAATATATAAATTTTTTAAAAAAACTTAATATATATATTAAAGGCTAAAAAATATAATAGTATTTTTTAAATAATTTATTTATTTTTATTTTAGTTATAAGTCTTAAAAAAAAAACTTATAGTATTTTCTATTAAGTATTTATATAAAATAGCTTTTAAAATTTAAGTAATTTTTTATATAGCTATATAATTTATATTTTAAAGCTTATAATTTAATAAAGTATATACTTATATAAGTATTATTTAATTTTAAAATAAAAACTAAAGTTAATATATATATTTTTAATTATATATATAATATAAAATAATTTTTAAATATAAAATATATAATTAAACTATATAAATAAGCTAAAATTTAAATTTTTTTTTAGTATTTTTTTAAAATTCTTTATTAATTTTTAAAGTTAAAGGTATTTTTTATAAGTTTAAAAGCATAAGCCTTTACTATACTTACTTAAGCTAGTTAGTGCTTAAATAGTAATAAGTAAGTACTTAAGTAATAATATTTTAAAGTTTAATATAGCTTAAGTAACTTTTATTTAACTAGTTTTATTATATAATATTTCTTAAAGTATTAATATTTAGTATATATAATTTTTAAATAAGTAAATTATAATTTAATATTTTAATTTAAAAAATATAATTATAATAAAGTTTTATTTTTTTTTAAAAAAAAATAATATATATATATATATATATATATATATATATAAGTAAATAAATAATAAATTAAAAAAATAATATATATATATAAGTAAATAAATAATAAATTAATACTTTAATTTATAATTTAATAATTTAATTATAATAAAGTTTTATTTTAAAAATATAATATATATATATATATATATATAATTAATATTAAATTATTATTAACTTATATTAAAAAGTATTAATATTATTATTAATAACTTAATATATAATAAATAATAAAGCTTTAATAAAAATTATAAATAAAAATATATATACTTAAATTAACTTTATTAATATATAATATATTAATTATAAATTATTAAATAATCTTAAAATATAAAATTATAATAAATTTATTATTATATAAGTTATTAAAAATATATAAACTTATATTTTAAAAAAACTAAAAAATAATATTTTAAGGGTTTTTTTTAAAAAAGAATTTAAAAAGTTAAAATAGAAATTTTTTTAAATAATAAAATATATATATATTATAAATTCTATTATTTTAAAATAATATTATATTATACTTATTATTAAAAAAAGTAAAATACTTATTTATAATATTTTAATATATTAAAAAGCTTTAATTAACTATAATTTAATTAAAAAATATATTATAAATTATTAATGTTTTTATTTATTAATAATTTAATTATATTTATTAATAATTTTATATATTTAAATTATTATTTATAATAACTTATATAAAAAAGCTTTAAAATTTATAAACTTTTAATTTTTATATTATTTTATAACTATTATAAAAATAGTTTAAATAAAATATATAATAATATAAAATATATAAATAAAATATATAATAATATAAAATATATAAATAAAATATATAATAATATAAAATATATAAATAAAATATATAATAATATAAAATATATAAATAAAATATTTATTTTTTACTTTTAAAATATATAAATATATATATAAATACTTACTTATAATAATTATAAAGCTAATTTTTTTATAATTTATATACTTTATTTTTCTTTAAAAAAAATAATATTATATTTAAAAACTTTATATAATATAGCTAAAAAATAAGTATAACTTAGTATATTAATTAATTAGCTTTAATATAAAATAATAAATTTATATATATAAGTAATTACTTAATAATAAAAACTAGCTAATTAATAAATCTTACTTATATTATTAATATAATAAAAAGGTTATATTATACTTAATATAAAACTAAATTAATAAAATTAATTTTTAATTTATTTTTATTATAAATTTAAATTATATTTAAAATAATAATTATATAATTAATAATATAATAAAAACTACTTTTACTTAATAACTTATATAATAATAATTATATAATATTTTTTATATAAAAGTTTATAATAAAGTATATTTTAAAAATAAACTAAGACTTTATTAATAATAAAAAAAATTAATTTTTTTTAATAATACTTAATAATTAAAGCTTAAGCTAAAGTCTTTAATTATTATAAAGTAATTATAAAAAGTAGTATTTATAATTTATATAATTAGTTAAAGTATTTAACTTTAATTTTTATTAATTTATATTAATAAAAAAATTACTTTAATTAAGTTATATTATATATAATAATAATTAAATAAATCTTTTATTATATTTTTTATATACTTTAAGTAAAAGATATTATTAATTAAAGGCTTTTTATAAATAAATAAAATTAAACTAATTTAGTTTTAAAATACTTTTTTATTTAAAATATAAAACTATAGCTTAAAATATAATATTTTTTAAAATAATTTTATAATAATTATAATAATATATTATATTATTATAATAAAATTAAAAATATATATATTTAAAAAAAGTTTTATAATTAATATATTATAAAAAAATAATAATATAATTTAAATAAAAAAATATTATAATAATATATTAGGATTATAATATAATTTTACTATAAAAGGGTAATATACTTATAAGGATTTTAGTTTAAATAATAAATTATATAAAGTAAGGTTATAAAAACCTTAGTATAAAGTGCTTATATATTTATAATATTATTTTAAATATAAAAAGGTAAATAATTCTTTTTTTTATAAAGGTTTAAAAATAAATATAGTTATAATTAAGTACTTACTTTTATAATATTATATATTTAGTATTATATATTACTTTAGTTAGCCTTTTCTTTTTTTACTTTTTTATATTATACTTTAACTTTAATAAGTTTATCTTTTTTTTAAAAAGTAAAGAATTATTAAAAAGAAGAATAGTAAATATAAAAAATAATAGCTATAATAACTTATAAATATTATAATCTTATAGTATTAACCCCTTAATAATAAAAAAAAATAAACTTATAATAAAGTAAAAATATTATAAAAAATATATTTATATAAGTAATAAACTATAATTAAAGCTTATTATAAATAATAAGAAATTTATTAATAAAAAGCTTAAAATAAAAGTATAAGCTATTTATAATAAATACTATACTTTTTAAAATATTTATTAAAGAGTTATAAATATAAATAAAAGAATTATTAAAAATATAAAAAAAGCAGTAACTTATTAAATTTATAAAAAAGTTAATATAAAAAAAGAACTTTAAATTAAATATAATAATATTAAAAAAAAAAAAAAAAAAAACTTATAAAAAAATAAGCTAATATTATTATATTTATAAAAGTATTATTAATATAATTAATATTTATTAAAAAAAGTTAAGCTAAATATTAAATATACTTTTAAGCTTTAAAAAACTAATTTAGTATATTATTAATAATATTTAAATTAAATAAAAATAAAATATAACTTATAGCCTTTTTTTTAAAAATAAGCTAGTTATAAAATAAATAGATTTTTACTTACTTAAATATAAAAATTAAAATAAAATACTTTAAGAATAATACCTTAAGTATTATATAAGCTATTTATTAAATAAAAAAATATAAATAATAAAAGCAGCTTTAAAACTTATTAATTTATAATAAAAAGATAATAAAAGGTTTATAATATTTTTATATTATTATAAAATTATTATAATAAAAGTAGCTACTTTTTTACTTAATTTTTTTTATATTAATTTCTTTATTAAAAAATATTTATTAAAAATTTAAACTAGTATTTTTAATTAAGGCCTTTTAAAAATATAAGCTAAGATTTATTATATAAAAGTATAAGTAAAGTATATAATTTAAAAAAAGCAGAATATAATATTATAAAAATAATAATATAAAAATTAGCAGTTTAATTATTAAAGAATTAGTAATAATTATTAAAATAAGCTATATATTAAGTAAAAAAATAGCTTAAAAATATTAAAAACTTATAATAATAATACTACTACTTTAATTAACTTAAAGTTAAATATTTTAAAAGATTTAAAACTTATATTAATATATTAAAAATATAAAAAATACTATTTATAAAAGTATTATTATATTAAAGACTATATTATATATAGTAATTTATATTATATTATAAAATAATATAAAAATCTAATTAATTAATAATAATAACTAGCTATTATATTAAATTTTAAATTAATAAGTATTTAATAATAAAATATTAATTTTTATTTTTTTTACTTTAAACTTAATATAGGTTTTTTATTATAATATTAAGTTTAAATTAAAATAAAAAAAGGATAGTAAAATATAAAGGTATATTTTAATAATAAAAGTAAAGTTAATATTATTAATAAAAAAATTATAAAAAATATACTATTATTACTTATTAACTTTATAATATTAAAAGTATTTTATATACTTTTTTAAAAAATATATAAATATTATTAATAAAAGCTTTAACTTATTAATAATTTTAATATAAAAAAAAACTATTTATAAGTTTTATAATAATAAATATTTATAAAAATATAATTTTAAAATTACCTTAAGTATAATAATAAAATATATTAACTTTTACTATTAAAAATACTTTATAATTTAATTTAAAAAAATAAAATATTAAGCTAATTATATTATAAGACTTATAATATATATAAAATATATTATAAATAATATTAAAAATTAAATTTATTAACTTATAAACTTAAAGATTTTTTTTAATATAAAATATATAATAAATAAATATAAAAGTTATAAATAAACTTATATTATTATAATATTAAGACTTTATAAATCTTATAAATAAAAGTATTATAATAAAATTAGCCCTTTTAAATAAACTAACTTATATAATTAATCTTAAACCTAAATATAAGCTGCTTTAAGAATTAATTTATTCCTTAATAAAAAAAAATTAATAATACTTTATAAATATATTAATTATACCTTAAAAAATAGCTAAATAATAAAATCCTTAAGTTATATAAAGCTTTTATATTATTTATATTAAAAAAAAAAGGAAAATTAAGATTTTATATAAATTATTAAGAATTAAATAAAATTATAAAAAAAAATATTATATTACTATTACTTATATATAAGATTTTTAATTATTTATATAATATAAAAATTTTTATAAAATTAAATTTTAAAAATGCTTATTATTAAATTTATATTTAAAAAGGTAATAAAAAAAATAATATAATAATATTATTATAAACTTTTTTAATACTAGGTATTTTTATTTATTTTAATTAATCTACTAGCTATTTAATAAATATATATTAACTTTATTTTTAATAAGCTTATAAATATTATATATATTATTTATTTTAATAATATTCTTATTTATAATAATAATAAAAATAAATATTAGCTATATATTTATATAATACTAAAGTAATTATAAAAGTATAGACTTTATATTAATTTAAAAAAATATAAGTTTTATATAAATACTATTTTATACTTAAGATTTATTATAAGTTTAAAAAATATTTAAATAAAATAAAATTAAATTAAAGTTATTATAAATTAATTAAAATTAATATTTATTAAAGCTATTTTAGGTTTTTTAAGGTTTTATAATTTTTATTATTAATTTATTAAAAATTATAATAAAATTATAGTTTTTTTTACTAACTTAATTAATAAAAAGAAAAATAAATAATTTTAATTTATTTACTTTAAATATAAAGCTTTTTAAATACTTAAAAATAAATTTTATAAATAACTAGTTTTAATATATTTTAATCTTATTATAAGAATTTAAATTAAACTTAATATATTTAAATATATAATTAGTGCTATTTTATTAATTTTTATTTAAGAGTAATAGTATTTTATTATATTTTACTTATAAAAATTATACTTTTTTAAATAGTATTATATTATACTAAATATTAAAATACTTATTATTATTAAAGTATTTTATATTTAAAAGTATTATATTACTTATATTATATTTCTTATATAAGTGCTTATAAATTATTTAAATTATACTTACTTTATAATAAAAAAAAAGCTATTAATAAAGTAAGTCTTTTAACTTTAAAAGCTTATATTATATAACTTTATAATTAAGTTTTAATTTAAAAAGGCTAATTTAGCTAATATATTTATAAAATATAATAATATTTATTAAAAATAAAAGTAAAATAAAATAGCTTATAGCTATTTTAAACCCTTTTTAAATAAATTTTATATTAATTTTAATATAATAATAAAATATAAAAAAACCTATACTTTTATAATATTATTAATAATTAATAGCTTAACTTTTAAATTATACTTAAGGTTAGTTTTTTAAGCTAAAAAAGCTATAGTTATAAATATATAAATAGCTTACTTTTAATATATATTTAAGTTAGCTTTAAAAAAAGAGGTATAATAAAGCACTATTATAATATTATAAAAAAAATAATAAATACTTAAAAAGGTATTATAATAAGCTTAATAAAAAAATACCTAAATTAAGTTACTTTTATAATTTTTTATTTTTAAAAGATTTTTTATAAATAGTATATATAATAAAACTTTATAATTTATTAAAACTAATTATTTATTAAGATTTTATAATAAAATTTTTATTTTTTATATAATATATATAAAGATTTTTATATTATTTTATAATAACTTAATAACTAAATATTAAAGGCTATAGTAAATAATAATAAGAATTATATTATAATATTATTAAAAAAGTATAAAATAAAATATTAAAATATATATTAATATATATATAATTTATTAAAAAATAAAGCTAAAATATTATTAACCTTATAATAAACTTATTTAACTTCTTACTTTAGTATAATTATAATAAGAGATTTTTATAAACTTTATTATAAAATTATTTAAAGTTTTTTATAATAATAAAATATATAATTTAATTTTTATTATTATTAATTACTATATAAAATATATAATTTATATTTTTTATTATAAAAATATTATTAATATAAAACTTATAAAAGCTTTTTATTATTATATTTTTAAATTATATAAAATCCTTAATAAAATTATTTTAAATAAAAAAAGTCTTTTTATTAGCTAGTTTTAATAAAGCTTTTACTATCTTTTTATAATAAAGTAATAATTTAATATTATATTTTATTTATAAATAAATAAATAAATTAAATAATAAAATTAAAATTTAAAATATTATTTATAAGCTTTTTATAATAAAGACTAGCTTAATTAAGTTATTAAATTACCTTTTATTAAGTTTATATATAATATAGCTAAATACTTTTTTATAAAATACTTTTTAAGTTATTTATTACTTAGTTATATTTTAAAAGCTTTAAAACTTATTTAAAAATAAGTTAAATATATAAGCGCTTTAGCTATTAAGTATATTTAGTAAATATATAATATTTAAGCTTTTATAATAATAACCTTATAAAATAGTATTATAGCTTATAATAAATAATATAATATAAAATAAACTTAAAAGTCTTTTAAAGTAAAAGATTAAATACTTATCTTTATTAAATACCTTAATTTATAATGCCTAATATAAAAGCTTATATAAAAATATACTAGCTTATATTAAATTAAATATCTTATTAAAACTAGCAGATTAGTATATTAACTATAACTTTTTTTATTAATATATATTTATAATATCTTTAATATTACTAATTTTAAAAAGTATTATAGCTAAAATAAATACTTATTTAAACTAATAAATTACTTTTTTACTTTTAAGGAAATATATAAACTTAAGTATATTTTTATATATAAGTATTAAAGAAAATACTAACTTTATTTAGTAAAATAAAAAGACTATTTAAATAAGGATAATTAATAATTAAAATATTTTAACTTTATTAATAATATTATAATTAAAAAGTATAAAAATATAATTAAATAAAATATATTATTAAGTATTATTATAAAAGTAGTATAATAAAAGTATATAATAGTTAATTATATATTAAAAAAGAAGTAATATACTTAAAAATATTAAAAAGTTTAATTTAAAAAACTAATAAACTTTTTCTTTTTATTATTTTTTTTCTCTTTTTTTTTATTATATTTATTATTAACTTTTTATTATTTAAAATTATAATAATACTTATTATTAATTTTTTATAAAAATTAATAACTATAGCTTTTTTTTTTTTTTTTATTTTTATAAAAAATAATATTTAAGACTATATTATAAATTAGTAATATTATTATATTATTATATTATATTTATATACTATACTTTTTAATTAAAATAATATTATTAAAGGTAATAAGGTATAATATTTATAGCGCTTTTACTATACTTAATATATTTATATTAAAAGTAAATATAGTTAAGACTTTTTTATAAATTAATTATAATATTTATTTTAAGCTATTAGTAATTTTCTTTTACTTATTATTAATATTAAAATATTATATAATTATTAATAACTACTTATTATATTATTTATTATAATAGCTATATTTATAATAGCACTAGCCTTAATTAAAAAATTAACTATAAGTATATATATTTTATATAAAATAATATAGTATATATAATAAACTGCTTAACTTATTTAATATTAATTTCTAGCTATAATATAATAAGTATATAATAATTTTATTAATATTAATATAATAATATTCTTTTATAATATAGCTATTAGGATTTATTAAGTTAAATATTAATATATAATTATAATACTTATTATAAAGTATTATATTCTTATATTTATTAATACCTTTTTATAATATATTAATATTAAAGTACTTATTATAAATTATAAATAAGTAAAAAAAAAAAAGACTTACTTTTTTAATAATTATTATTATTATTATTATTATTATTAAGTATTTACTTACTTATTAATATACTATACTTTATAATATAATAACTTAATACTTTATTATAATACTTTATTAATTAAAAAGTATAATACTTTTATATATAATATATACTTTAAAAAAGATAATATAAAAAAAAAATAAAAAAAAAAATAAATAAATAAAATCTTACCTTTTATATATATATTATTATATACTTATACTTATTATTTATTATAATATATATTAAGTTTTTTATAATAAATTACAATATATATTATTAAGTATATATATATAAGAAAAGTATATTTTATTTTTAAACTAAATATATTAAAATAATATATAAAAAGAAAAATATATAGCTAATAAAAAAAAATAATAGCTAATAAAAAAAAATAAAAAAATAAAATTATATAATTATATTTAAAAAAGAATAAAAAACTAAAATATATTATTAAAAGCTAAAATAAGTAATATTATAATATAAAAAATATAAAAAAAAAAGATAAAATATTAAGACTTTTATATATTTATATTTATTTACTTATAAAAAAATTTAATAAAGGTATAAAATTAATTTAAAGTTAATATAACCTTTTAATAAAAATCTTTAACTTTATATTAAATATTATTTAATAAGTAAAGTAGTTTAAAGCCTAATTAAGTATATTATAATAAATAAAAAAAAAAGAGAGATTAATTTTATATATATTTATTATTATAAAATAAAAGATATTTCTTAATTTATATAATAATTTAAAAAGTATTAATAAAAGGATTAATAAGAAAATAAAAATATTATAAAAAACTATTTTTTAAAAATAAAAGGTATTTTTAATAAACTAATTAAAGGGTCTAAATATAAGCCTAGGAAAAATTAATAAAAAGTATAAAAAAAAAAGAAATAAGTTTTATTATATTTTATAAAATAGTTAATATTATTATTTATAATATAGCTATAGTATTTTATATATAATTAAATAAAGAAATATTATTATTATATTTATACCCTTTTATATAATAATAATATTTTATTAAAGCTATAAGTATATTTTAATATAGTATAATATTATTTATTTCCTTTTAATATACTAAACCTTAAAAATAATACTTATAAAAAATAAGGCTATATTATATTAATATAATAATAAAATAAAGTTAAATAAAAAATAAACTATATAAAAGTATTTACTAAAACTATATTAATAATATTTTTATTTTTTTTTTTATTTTTATTTTTACTATTATTATTAAAGACTATAATAAGTAAAAAAGGTTATAAAAGTTTAATATTTTTTTATAGCTTATTATAATACTATAATACTATAATAATATTAAAAAATAATATAACTACTTTACTTTTATAAGTTTATATTAATATTATATATTAAAAAAAATATTATAAAAAAATAAAAAAATAAAAAATTAGTAATTATAAAAAAAAAAATATATATATAAAAAGACTATTATATTATAAAAAAAGGTTATAATAAATAAATAAAAAAAAATAAAAATATAAAAATAAGTTAAAAAAAAAATAAAATAGCTATATATATATAAATTATAAAACTTATTTATAAAGTTATAAATAAAATAAAATATATTTAGTATATTAAAAAAGAAATAAAAGTATTAAAGTAATATAAAAAAAAAAAAATATTTTATTAAAATTATAATATAATTTTATTATAAAAAAGTAATATACTTATAAGAATTTTAATTTAAATAATAAATTATATAAAGTAAGGTTATAAAAACCTTAATATAAAATACTTATATATTTATAGTATTATTCTAAGTATAAAAAAGTAAATAATCCTTTTTTTTATAAAGGTTTAAAAATAAATATAATTATAATTAAGCACTTACCTTTATAATATTATATATTTAGTATTATATACTGCCTTAATTAGCCTTCTTTCTTTTTATTTTTTTATATTATACTCTAGCTTTAATAAATAAGTATTAATTTAATATAAATAAAACTTATAACTTTAAAAAAATAATAAGGCTAATTAAGCTTAAGTAATATAAAGCTTTAAGTTAATATATTATAAATTAAGTAAATTACTTTTAATATTTTAATTAATAATAAAAAAAATAAATACCTTTTTTATAATTTTAAAATATATTAAATAACTATATATAACCTTAAATTAAAATTTTAATTTATTATTATTAAAGTAATATAAATTAAAAAAAATTTAAATAAAAAAATTAAATTAAAAAAATAATTTATTTTTAAGCTAAGTTTTATATAAAAATAAACTATTTATATAATATTAGCTATATTATATATATTAATTACTTAAAGAAATTAAAAAAAATTATTATATAATATAAGTAAATTATTACTTTTTATATTAATATTTTTTAATAATTCTTAATATTTAATTATTTAAGTAAATAATAAATATAATTATTATAATATAATATATAAATAAGCTATATAAAAAGCTATTATAAATATTATATTACTTAAATTATTTAAAAAGTAATAAATATTAATAATTAAAAGTATTTAATAATTTTTTATATAATTTTAAAACTTATTAAAATATTATTTTAAAAAAGCCTTAAATAAAATATAATAATATTATTATTAATTTATAAAAAAACTAATTTATAATTTATAAAGTAAATAATTTATTAATATATAAGTTAATTATATATAATTAAATAACTTTTATATATTAAATAATAAGCTTAATATATAAAGTATTATTATAATATAAATATTATTTAAAAAAAAAGTTTATTTTTACTTTATTTTTATAATAAAAAATAATAGCTATTTTATAAATTATTATAATATTATTTTTAAACTTTTTAAAATAAGCTTAATAAAAGCTAAAATAAAAACTTTTATAAAAACTTTATAACTTTTTAAATTTTTTAAACTTAGTAAAAATATTTAGCTTTTTATTATATTAAAAATAGCTTAATTATTATATTAATTTTATTTAAAATAAAGAAAAATATATATAAAACCTTTTATAAAAGCTATTATATAATATATTTTAAAACTATTTTCTTAAGCTTTAAAAGTAAATTATAAATTAATAAATAAAAAATAAATTAAAATAAGCTTTTTATTAATAAAGGCTTTAATTCTTTTTATAAAAAAAGTAAATAAAAGCTAATACTATTATATTAATTATTAAGCTTTAAATAAAACTTTTAAATATAATAAATACTTACTGTTATTTATTAAAAAAATATTATATTTTTTATTAAAAGCTAAGCTATTTATAAAATTTAATATTTATATTACTTTTTATAAGCTTTATATTATAAAAAAAATACTTAATAATATTTTAAATTTAATTTAAGTTATTTAAATAGCTAATTATATTATTTAAGTTATTTAAAATATTTATATTTTTTAATAATATATTAATAAAGTATTAAAGCTTATACTTAATAATTTTATTATAATATACTTAAATAATATTTTAATTTATATAAATAAAAATAAAAAAAGTATATATAAAAAATAAAAAATATATTATATTAATTTTAAAAGGCTAGACTTAATATAAATATTAATAAATATACTTTTAAAATAAAAAAAATTAAGTATTTAAAGTATATTATAAAAGTAAAAGTTTATATTTATTTTAACTTTAAAATAATTTTAATAATTATTAAGTAAATAGCTTTAATAAGGCTAAAAAGTATAAAAAGCTTTTTAAAAGTTATTAACTTTTATTATAAATTTATTATTAAATTTATTAAAGTAATTAAGTTATTTACTTACTTAATTTAAAAAAAAGTTTTATTTATATAAAAAAAATATAAGATAATTAGTATTTTAAATATTAAAAAATACTTTTATATTATATTTTATATTAATATAATAAAATTTTAAAAAAAATTATAAAAATTAATTTATTAAGCTATATATATAAAAGTTATTTTTTATAATTTAATAAAAATAAATACTTTAATTAATAATATATTACTTTTACTTTTTAATAATAATAAAATAAAATTATATTATTTATAATAAAATAATAATAATTTTATTTAATAAAAATAATATATTTTATTATAATTTTAATTAATTATAAAATTTTAAAATACTTTTTATAATTATATTAAAATTTAAAAAAAAGCTTATTAAATAAAAATATTTTTAAAATTTAGCTTTTAATTATACTTTTACTTTAAATTATAAATAATATAACTTAATACTTTTTTATAATATATATAAAATAAAAATAAAAAGTTTAAGTATATTAACTATTTAATATACTTTATTTTAATTTTAATTATAATAATTTAAGTAATTAAGTATTATTTTAAAATTAAATTAATAATTATTAATAATAAAATAAAATTAAAATTAAAAAAACTATTATTAAAAGTAAAAATATTTTAAAATAAAATATTATTTTTTAATACTTACTTATAGTTTTTATAAAACTAGGCTATTTATATAAATAAAACTTATACTTTTTATTTTAAAATTATATAAAAAAATAATTAAAGATTTTTTATTAATATTAAAATATAAAAGTAAATTATAAATTATAAATTAAATATTTATAAAGTATTTATATATTAAAACTATTTATAAGTTTTTAATTAAAGCTTTTTATAATTATATTAATATAATATTTATATAACTTATTTATAATAAAATACTTTAAATAAAATATAATATTTATACTTTTATTATACTTTTATTATTAAAATAAAATATTAATATTAATTAAATACTTTATAAAAAACTATTATTATTATAAAAACTATTTATTTTTATAATAATAATAAAAATTACTTTATTTAATTTTAATTAATAACTAGTTTTAATAATAAATATTTATTAACTTAATAATTAAACTTTTAGCTTAAAATAAAACTAGTTTAATATATTTAATAATTATTATTAATTATATATTTAAATATATTTAATTAAAAGCTATATACTTAATAATAGTAAAAAAAGAAAAAAAATATATTAAAAATATATAATAATAATTTTATAGCTTATTTTTATAAATTATTAATAATTATAAATTTATTAATTTTAATTTTATAAAATAATAAAAAATAAAATAGCTTTTTTTAATTATATATTATTTTTAAATTAATTATTATATAAAAAAAGCTAATTAAAAAGTTTAAATTATATTATATATAATAATATTTTTACTTTTATAATATAATAATATAATACTTAAAGGCCTTATATAAAGTAGTAAAATTATTAGTTTAAATTTAGCTAAAAAACCTTTTATTAATAAATTAAACTATTTTACTTATTAAATAGTTAAAAGTTATAAAACTTAAGCCTTTAAGGCTAATATAAATTTAAGCTATATTTTATATAATAATAAAAAACTTAGCTTTATAAAAAAAAAACTAAAGCTATATTTATAATAATAAGTTAATAATTTTTAAAATAAAGCTAAAAAAACTATACTTTTTTTATAATTAAAATATAACTTTTTAAAAATATTAAAAATATATAAAATTAATTTATTATAGTTAATATAATAAAGCTATTTATAATAATTAAAACCTTTTAATAATTAATAAAAATAAAGTAAAAAAAGCTTATTATTATAATAAAAATATAATATAAGAGTTTTTTAATAGCTTAATAAAATATAAAGGTTTTTTTTTTATAAAAAAAAGTTATAAAAGTACTAATACTATATAATAAACTAAAGTAATAAAATATATATAATAATATTTTTTTATAATTTAATTAACTTATTTATTTTTTAATATATTAACTAGCTTTTAATAATTATAACTTTTTTATTATTAAATATAGCTTAACTTACTTTTTTTATAAATATAATATTAATTTAATATAATATATAATAGCTTTAAAAATAAATAAGTTATTATTTAAAAAGTATATTATTATATTTTTTAACTAGCTTAAAAAAGCTTAAAACTTATATAAGCTATTATTACTTTTATATAATAATAATAATAGAAAATTATAAATTAAAGCTAATACTTAATAAAAAAGTTTTAAGTTTATAATAAAATATATTTTATTAAATATTAAAATAAATTACCTTAATAAAAAGCTAATTTAATAATATATAAAGTATAAAATAATTAAAGTTTTTATATTTATAATAATAAAGTTAAATATAAAAAGATATTTATTTTATTTTTTATATAAATTTAATTAAATAAGCTATTAATAACTTTTATTTATTTTAATAATTATTTAACTTTAAATTAAGCTTAATATAAGTTTACTTTATAAAAAAAATAAATTAAAAAATATATAAAGTAAAAAAAAATTAATAATAAATATATATATTAAATAAGTAAAATATAATAAATTATTATAAATATTATTAAAGAAATTTATAAATATATAAATATTAATAAAGTTTTTTTTTAAAAAAAAAAGCTTAATAAAGAATTATAATAGCTTAAAAAATCTTAATAAAAGTTAAAAATAAATTAATTATAAATTACTTATATATATATATATATATACTTATATATATATATATATATACTTATATATATATATATATATATATATATAATAAAAGTAATTAAAATTAAATTAAATTTAAAATAAAAAAAACTAAATAAAAAAATATAAAGCTATTAATAAAAAGCAGCTAATATTAATAAAAAAAAGTAATATAAATAAAAATAATTATTTAAGTAATAAAATTAATATTATATAAAAAGTAAGTTTTTTAAGCTAAATATTAATATAATTATAAAATAAATATATAAATTATAATAATTATTATTAAATAAGTAATATACTAGCCTTAAGCTAAATAAATTAAAGCTTAAATATTTATTATAATAATAAATAAACTTAAGTAGTTTTTAAAACTTAGCTTTAAATAAAAAATATATTAATAATAATATAATATAATTAAGAATTATATAAAATAAATATTAAAAGTAATTATTATAATATTAAAATTAAATTAAAGCTAAGTAATATATATTAATTACTTAAGTAATTATAATATAAATATAAAAAATACTATTATATTATTAAAGTATATTTATATATATATATTAAGTAATAGCTTATATTTTTATAAATAAATATTAAAGCTAAAGTATAATATAAAAAAATTAAAAAAAAAGGCTAATTAAAGTAATATATAATATTAAATATATAATATTATAAAAGTAAATACTTTATTATAATTATATTTATTTTTAAACTTTTATAAAAAAAAGGTATTTACTTTTTTTATATTTAAAATAATATTATAAATATATAAGTATTTTATATTAAGGTTTTTATAACCTTATTTTATATAATTAAGTATTTATATTAAATTTTATATAAAAGTATTATCTTTTTATAATAAAATTATATTATAATCTTAATAAAATATAATTTCTTTTTATATTACCTTAATATATTTATATATTTCTTAATATACTAAATATATTCTTTTTTTAATAGCTTTATAACTTAGCTTATAATTTATATATATATAATTACTTTACTTTTTTTTTAAATTTATTTATATACTTTTATTTTTTTTTATTTATTTATTATAACTTTTTTTATAATATATTAGTTTATTTTTATATTTTTTTTTATAATTATAAATATTATTTTTTTTACTATTTTTCTTAATATATAATATTAATATAAATTTATAAAAATAAAGTAATTATATTACTTTTAAGTATTATTATAATACTATATTATTATAGCAGGTTATAAAAAACTATTAAACTTTTTTAATTTTTTATATTAATTATAATTTTTAATAATAATAATAATAAAAATAAAATAAAATAAAAAAATTATTAATATAGTTTTAATAAATACTTTTATATAATATACTTTTAAGTTATTTTTATTATATTATTATATTATTATATTATAGCTTATTTTTTTATAAATATTATTTTTAAGGTTTAATATATTAAAAAAATATAAGTAATATTATATTATATTAAAATACTTTTATAGCTTTTATAAAGTATTATTATTATATTAAAAAATATAAATAAAGTAATTATATTTATTTATTTATTAAAATATAAAATATTATAAATATATTAAAAATAGTAATATTAGCTAATTTATAAAATATAATAAAACTTATTTTTTTTTATTTTTTTTATTAATTTTTTTAAGCTTATATTTAAACTTTTTAATTAATTTATTAAAAATACCTTTTAGTTTTAAAAAGTAGTTTTTTATAATATTTTTATTTTTTTTAATTTTTTTATTAATACCTTTTATATTAATATATAAATTAAAAGATATTTTTTATTTTATAATAATTAATATATATAAATTTAATTTTTTTTTAAAATTATTATAATATATTTAATTAAGCTTTAAACTATTTTAATTATTAAATAATATTTAGTATAAAGTTAAAAATTTTTATTAAAAAGTTATATTAATTTTAAATTAATTTTATACTTTTATTAAGTCTTTTTATAAATAAATAAATATAAATATATAAAAGTTTTAATATTTTATTTTTTTTATACTTTATATATTATAATATTACTTATTTTAGCTATTAATAATATACTTTAGTTTTTTATTTTTTTTTAATTATAATTATATAATTTTTTTTTATTTTTTTTATTAATTATATATATTTTTTTTAAATATTATTTTAATACTTTTATATTAAAAATAAAATATACTTTTTTATATATACTTAATAATATATATAATAATTTATTATAAAAAACTTAATATATTATATAATAAATAATAAGTATAAATATATAATAGTATATATATAAAAAGTAAAATTTTATATACTTTTTTTTATATATTATTTTTTTAAAATATATATTATATATAAATATACTATACTTTTTAATTATTAATATTTTATAATAAAATATTAAGTTATTATATTATAAAGTATAATATATTAATAAATAAATAACTACTTAATAATAATAATAATAATAATAATAATTATTAAAAAAAAAAAAAATTTATTTTTTATTTATTTATTTATAATTTACTATAAGTATTTAATATTAATATATTATAAAAAAATATTAGAAAATATAATAATATAATACTTTATAATAAATATTATAATTATATATTAATATTTAATTTAATAAATTTTAATAGCTATATTATAAAAAAATATTATTATATTAATTTAATAAAATTATAATATACTTATTATATTATAAATAAAAATTAATATTAAGTAAGTTAAATAGTTTATTATATATATTATATTATTTTATATAAAATATATATACTTATAACTAGTTTTTTAATTAAGGCTAATACTTTTATAAATATAACTATTATAAAAAATAATATAATAAATATTTTTTAATAATAATTAAATAATATTTTAATATTAGTAATAAATAAAAAAAACTACTAGCTATTTAAAATAAATATTATAATTAATTTATAAAAAAGTCTTAATTATATTTACTTTTAATATAAATATATTTAATATAATAAAAGTATTATAAGTATTATACTTTATTACCTTTAATAATATTATTTTAATTAAAAAAAAAATATATAAATATAATATAATAATATAATAATATTATTAATTTATAATATAATTTTAAGTATTATTTTTTATAAAAATAAAAAAAAAAGTAAAAATTAATAATTATTAATTTTAATAAAAAATTAATAATAAATATAATTATAATTTTTAATAATATAAAGTTAATAATAAAAATAATTAAAAAAAATAAAAAAAAAGTTTATTAATTACTTAAATTAAACTTTTTAATATTTTTAAAAGTATTTTTTTAATATATAATTAAATATTATATACTTTTATTATATTATTTTTATTATAATACTTAATAATATATTTTATTTAATTATAATATTATACTTTTTAATTATAATATTATTAATAAAATTAAAATATTTTAATTATTAATTATTTTTATTTAAGTAATTTTTTTATTTAAGTAAATAAAATTAGTATTTTTTTTAATATTTATATATAAAAATATACTTAACTTTATATATTTTTTTAAAGTAAATAAATAATTTATTAATTTAAATAAATATTTATTATAGTTATAATACTTTTTAAAATTAATAATAATAAAAATATTATAAATATATAATAATAATAAAAATTATAATTAATATATTAATTTACTAGTTTTTATAAAGTATTTAATTTAATATAAACTAGTATATTTTTATATTAGCTTTTAAGTTAAGTATTATAAGTTAAAGTATTTAATAAAAATAAAAACTTAATTTTTTATTTTAAAAAACTTTTAAATTTATTTTATATTAAATTATTTATTTTAAAATATAATACTATTTTATAAAATTATTATTATAAAATTTTAAATATTATATATTTACTAAATATATTTAATAATTAAAATACTTATATATTTAATTTAATTTTAAATAAGCTTTAAAGCTTTTAAAATATATTTAAATAGTAAATAATTTAAAAGTATTTTATAAAAAAATATTTAGTTATATTATATATAAACTTAATAAAAAGTAATTTAATAACTTAATTAAGCTAGTTTTTATTATAAAAGGCTTTTAAATAATATTTTAAATTTTAATTTTATTATTTAATTTATTTATTTATTTATAAATAAAATATAATATTAAGTTATTACTTTATTATAAAAAAGTAATAAAAGCTTTATTAAAACTAGCTAAAAAAAACTTTTTTAATTTAAAATAATTTTATTAAGGATTTTATATAATTTAAAAATTTAATAATAAAAAGCTTTTATAAGTTTTATATTAATAATATTTTTATAATAAAAATATAAATTATATATTTTATATAATAATTAATAATAATAAAAATTAAATTATATATTTTATTATTATAAAAAACTTTTAATAATTTAATAATAAAGTTTATAAAAATCTTTTATTATAATTATATAAAAAATAAAAAATTAAATAAATTTATTATAAATTTAATAATACTTTAGCTTTATTTTTTAATAAACTATATATATATTAATATATATTTTAATATTTTACTTTATATTTTTTAAATAATATTATAATATAATTTTTATTATAATTTATTAAAGTTTTTAATATTTAATTATTAAATTATTATAAAATAATATAAAAATCTTTATATATATTATATAAAAAATAAAAGTTTTATTATAAAATCTTAATAAATAATTAGTTTTAATAAATTATAAAGTTTTATTATATATATTATTTATAAAAAATTTTTAAAAAATAAAAAATTATAAAAATAATTAAATTTAAATTATTTTTTTATTAAGCTTATTATAATGCCTTTTTAAATATTTATTTTTTTTTATAATATTATAATAATACTTTATTATATTTTTTTTTTTAAAATAACTTAAATTTATATTAAAAATAAACTATTTAAATATTTATAACTATAGTTTTTTTAAACTTAAAAAACTAACCTTAAGTATAATTTTAAAGTTAAGCTATTAATTATTAATAATATTTTAAAAGTATAGGTTTTTTTATATTTTATTATTATATTTAAATTAATATAAAATTTATTTAAAAATAATATAAAGTAGCTTTAAGTTATTTTTTTTACTTTTATTTTTAATAAATATTATTATACTTTATAAGTATATTATTTAAATTAGCCTTTTTAAATTAAAACTTAATTATAAAATTATATAATATAAGCTTTTAAAGCTAAAAGACTTACTTTATTAATAATTCTTTTTTATTATAAAGTAAGTATAATTTAAATAATTTATAAATATTTATATTAAAATATATAATATATATAATATAATATTTTTAAATATAAAATACTTTAATAATAATAAGTATTATAATATATAATATAATATAATACTATTTAAAAAAGTATAGCTTTTTTAAATAAAATATAATAAAATACTATTATTTTTAAATAAAAATTAATAAAATAGTATTAATTATATATTTAAATATATTAAGTTTAATATAAACTTATATTATTAAACTAATATATATTAAAACTAATTATTTATAAAATTTATTTTTAAATATTTAAAAAGCTTTATATTTAAAATATATAAATTAAAATTATTTATTATTTTTTTTATTAAATTAACTAATAAAAAAATTAAATAACTTTATTATAATTTTTAATAAATTAATAATAAAAATTATTAAATTTTAAAAACCTTAAAATAGCTTTAAAAAATATTAAATTTAGCTAATTTATAATAACTTTAATTTAATTTTATTTTATATAAATACTTTTAAGGCTTATAATAAATCCTAAGCATTAAATAGTATTTATATAAAACTTATATTTTTTTAAGTTAATATAAAGTTTATATTTATATAATTACTTTAATATTATATAAATATATTATTAATATTTATTTTAATTATTATTATAAATAAAAATATTATTAAAGTAAATAATATATATAATATTAATAAGTTTAATATAAATAAAATTAATATATATTTTTTAAGTAGCTAGTATATTAGTTAAATTAAATAATAGTATTTAATATTAAAAAGTTTATAATAATATTATTAAGCTATTTTTTTTATTACTTTCTTAAATATAAATTTAATAATAAGTATTTTTAAAGTTTAATTTAATAAAAATTATTATACTTTATAAATAATTAAAAGTTTTATATATAAATAGTAATAATATAATTTTTTTTATAATTTTATTTAATTTTTAATAATTTATATAAAGTTTTAATTTTTTTTAATATAAATAATATAAAAGCTTTATATAAACTTAAAGATTTTATTATTTAGCTATTTTTTAAAGTATAATTAATATATTTATAAAATATTACTAGTTTTTTTTTATTAAAAAATAAATTAGTTTTTAAAATAAATTATATTTAAGTTTAAAATTAATAATATATATTAATTTATTTAAAAAAGCTAGTTATATTATAATATTTTTATTTATAAAGTTAATAAAGTTTTAATATTATAATAATATAAGTTTATTTATAAATTTTATATTTATTTATTATATATTTTATATTAAAATAAACTTTTTATATTTATAAGTTAATAAATTTAATTTTTAGTATTATTTATAATATATTTTATATATATTATAAATTTTATAATATAATTAACTTAATATTTTATTTTTTTTAAATTAAATAATATAGTATTTTTAATAATAAAAGTTAATATATTTTATTATTATACTTAAAGTAATTTTAAAATAATATTTTTATAAATATTTATTATAATAAAACTTATAAGTAATTTCTTTTTTATATTAAACTTATTAATAAGTTAAAGCCTTTATTAATAATATTTATATTTTTTAAAAAAGTATATAAAATACTTTTAATATTAAAATTAATAAGTAATAATAATATATTTTTTAAAATTTTTTTATTAATAATATTAACTTTATTTTTATTATTAAAATATACTTTTATATTTTATTATTTTATTTTTATTTTAATTTAATTATATAATAATAAGCTTATATTAAGCTTAAAATTAAGAAAATAAAAATTAATATTTTATTATTAAATACTTATTAATTTAATATTTAATATAATAGCTAGTTATTATTATTAATTAATTAAATTTTTATATTATTTTATAATATAATATAAATTACTATATATAATATAATTTTTAATATAATAATACTTTTATAAATAATTTTTTTTATATTTTTAATATATTAATATAAGTTTTAAATTTTTTAAAATATTAAAGTTTATAATAAGTAAAGTAATAATAATATTATTATAAGTTTTTAATATTTTTAAATTATTTTCTTACTTAATATATAGCTTACTTTAATAATTATTATTATTATTTAATTATTAAATTATTAATTTATTTATTATTATTTTTATAATATTATATTTTACTTTTTTTAAATTATATACTTTATTTATACTTTTATATTATAAATTTTAGCTTATATTTTTAAAAGGCTTTAATAAATTTTTAATAAATACTTTTTAATAAAGAAATTAATAAAAAAAAAATTAAATAAAAAAGTAATTATTTTTATTATAATAATTTTATAATAATATAAAAATATAATAAACCTTTTATTATTTTTTTATTATAAATTAATAAGTTTAAAAGCTACTTTTATTATTTATATTTTTTTATTTAATAAATAACTTATATAGTATTTAAAATATTATTTTTAAAATATTTTATTTAAATTTTTATATTTAAATAAGTAAAAATTTATTTATTTTATAATTAGTTTATTTTTTTTAAAAAAAAATTATAAATTATATTATATTTTTATTTAATTTAAATATTATTAATAATATATTAAACTTATTTTTTAAAGCTTAAAAGTATATTTAATATTTAGCTTAATTTTTTTTAATAAATATTAATTATATTAATAATACTTTTATAAATATAATAATATTAGCTTATTTTTTTATAAGTTTTTTTTTCTTTTTTTAATATTAATATATTTAATTTAAAATTCTTTTTTTATATTAAGTTTTTTATAAATTTAATAAATTACTATTTTTTTTATATTTTTAATAATTCTTTTATTTATATTTATAACTTTTTAATAAATATTTAAAAAAGTATAGTATTTATTATAAATAGCTTATATTTTTATTTTAAGCTTTTTATTAATAAGTTTTATATTATTTATAATAAGCTTTAATTATAATTTATTATTTATATTAAGGTATTTTTTATAGTATTTTTATTTTATTATAAGCTTATTTTTTTTATTATTTAAAAGTTAATATTATAAAATTATAATATTTATAACTTATTATAATTATTATTTTTTATATTTATTATTTTTTTTTTAATTATTTTTTATTTTTTTTAAAAAAATAAACTTATTAAAGCTAAAGTATAATATAAAAAAGTAAAAAAAAAGCTAATTAAAGTAATATATAATATTAAATATATAATATTAAATATATAATATTATAAAAGTAAGTACTTAATTATAATTAAAATTATTTTTAAACTTTTATAAAAAAAAGGTTATTTACTTTTTTTATATTTAAAATAATATTATAAATATATAAGTACTTTATATTAAGGTTTTTATAACTTTATTTTATATAATATAGTATTTATATTAAATTTTATATAAAGGGATTATTTTTTTAATAAAATTATACTATAGTTTTAATATAAAACTAATTAAATAAATAAAGTTTTTAAAAAAAGTAATAAATATAAAATATATTATAAAAAATAAAAAGTTAATTAAAAATAAAAATAAAATAAATATAAAAAGTTAAAAAAATAAAAACTTAAATAAAGTAAGTATAAATAAATATAAAGTTAAGTAAAATAAAAAATTATAAATAATAATTTTAAATTAATTATAATAATATTATATATATATTTATAATTAAAAAAAACTACTTATATAAAATTTTTAAAAGTAAAAAAGTTTAATACTTAAATAAAATAAAGCTAAAAAAATAAATTAAATTAAAAAAGCTAAAGTATAAAATTTAAATAAATTTAAGTAGTATTATAATTTAATATTAAAAGTTTAAAAGTTTATAAGTTTATTTATTAATAAGTAGTATATTTATTTTAAAATTACTTATACTTTCTATAAGCTTAATTTTACTTTTATTAATTTTTTAATATATAAATAATATATTTATTAATTTTATATTAGCTTTATAAAATATATTAATATAATTCTTTTATAAATATAAAAAAATATATATATATATAAAAATATTAATTTAAGAATTATACTTAAATACTAATAGCTTTATAATTAATAATAAAAAAAGTAAAAAATAATTAAATATTAAACTTAGTTATTAAAGCTAAATATAAAAATAAAAATATATTATATATAGCTATATAATAATAATTCTAGTTTTTAATATAATTAATAAACTTTTAAAATAAAATAACTTTATTACTTTTAATAATAATATTTTTTTTATATATAAGCTTTATAATATAAATAAAATTAAAAAATATAGCTTTAAGTTTATACTAGGCTTTATATAAAAAATAATTAATAATAAATAAATTATTAATTTAATAATTTTTTTAATTTTTTTAAATAAGTATTATAAGCTATATTATACTTATACTTATAATTAAAATTATTATTATTAATAATATAAATAATATATTATTTATATAAATAAAACTTTTATATAAAAAAAGTAATTAATTTATTTTTTAAATTACTTTTAATTATATAATTATTAATAATATAATAAAAAAGCTTTATAAAATAATTAATTAAGTTTTATTAAAAGCTAAAATTATTATTATTATTAATATTATTAAAAAGTCTAAAAGTATTAAATATTATAAAAATATTAACTATACTAAATAAAAAAAGCTATATTTATTAATATTTTAATAAAAAAATATAATAACTTAATAAAAAAGTATAATAATTTAATAAAAAAATATAATAATATAAAATAAAAATAAAGTAATAATATTATAAAAAGTAAATTAATAAAATTAAAATATAAAGTAAGTTTAAAATATAAAGTTTATAATTATATAAAATAATAATAATAAATAAGCTATAATAATAAAATATAATAAACTTAATTTATTTATTTATAAATTATAAAATAATAATAATATTATAAAAATAAAGTAATTATTTATTATAAATAAAATATATTTACTTTAAGTATAATATAGCTTATTTATAATTATAAAAAGTAATATAATATATTAATATAATAATAAAAAGTAAATAATAAAAATACTTTATATAAATAAATAAAATATTTTATAAATTAAATAAAAAAAATATAATAAAAATAAAAAGTAAATATAATTTAAAAAATTTAAGTATAATAAAAATATATAAGTTATAAAAATAATTAAGTAAAAAGTAATAAAAGAAAATTTTTTTTATTTTAAAAACTATATAATAAAAGCTATTAATAATATTAGCTAAAAAAATATATTATAAGCTTAAGCTTTATTAATACTTAATTATTATATTTATATAATAAACTAATTATAGCTTAATATTATTTTAAGGCTATTTTAAAAATAGCTTAAGTAAAGTATATAATAATATAAAATATATAAGTAAAATATTTACTTTTTACTTTTTAAGTATATAAATTTATATATAAATATTTACTTATAGTAATTATAAAGCTAGTTTTTTAATACTTTATAAAGTTAAATTAATAAAATAATTAATTATTAATATTTATTAAGTTATAATAATTATTTTAAATAATAAATACTTAATAAATATAATTTATATTAATTATTAACTTATTATATAACTTAAAAATAATATTATATTAAGTAAAATAAGTATTTTAAAAAGTATATAAAGTAATTATTAAGCTATATTAAAAATATTTTTATATATAAATACTAAGCTTAAAAAGTAATATACTTAATAAGCTTAGGCTTATATATAAGCTATAGTTTATTAAATTATTAATATTATTAAAATATTTATTATAATTAATTTTCTTAATATTATTAATATATATTTTATATTTAGTTAAGTAAAAGCTAAGTAATATAACCTTTAAAAAAACTTTAAAATATTAACTTTTTAAAAATATAAGCTTAATTTTTTTTAATTATTATATATATTAAATAAACTTTTTATTAAAAAGCTTATTTTATATTTAAAAAGGACTTATATTAATAAAGTTAAGCTATATATATATAAAAGAAATTATTAAAGTTTATATATAAAATATAATTAAAACTTTATAAATAACTAAATATTATTAAAGCTAGAGTATAATATAAAAAAGTAAAAAAAAAAAAGGCTAATTAAGGCAGTATATAGTACTAAATATATAACACTATAAAGGTAAGTAGTTAATTATAACTATATTTATCTTTAAACCTTTATAAAAAAGGAGACTGTTTACTTTTTTATACCTAGAAAAATATTATAAATATATAAGCACTTTATATTAAGGTTTTTATAATCTTATTTTATATAATTTATTATTTAGACTAAAATCCTTATAAGTATATTATCCTTTTATAATAAAATTATATTATAATTTTAATAAGATATCCTTCTTTTTTTATATTACCTTAATGCCTTTATTTCTTTTTTAATATACTAAATATATCTTATTTTATTTATAGCTTTATAAATAGGTTTTATAGTTTATATATATATAGCTATCTTATCTTTTTTTTAACTTATTCTTATATTTTTATTCTTTTTTATTTATTTACTATAACCTCTTTTTATAGTATAGCAGTCTCTTTTTATATATTCCTTTCTTTTATAATTACTAATTTCCTATCCTTTTATTTTTTTTATAATATCCCCCCTAGTATATAATACTAGCGCAGACTTATAAAAATAAAGTAGCTATACTATTTTTTAGCACTACTATAGCGCTATAGTATTATAATAGGCTATAAAAGAATACTAAACTTTTATAACCCCTTTTACTTATTATAGTCTTTAATAGTAATAGTAAAAATAAAAATAAAAAGGAGGATAAGGATATTATTAATATAATTTTAGTAAATACTTTTATATAGTTTATTTTTTATTTAGCTTTATTTTATTATTATACTAATATAGTATAGCCTTATTTTTTATAAATATTATCTTTAAAGTTTAGTATATTAAAAGGAAATAAGTAATATTATGCTATATTAAGATATGCTTATAGCTTTAGTAAAATATTATTATTATATAAAGGGGTATAAATATAATAACTATATTCCTTTACCTAATTATATATAAAATACTATAGCTATACTATAAATAGTAATATTAGCTACTTTATAAAATATAATAAAACTTATCTCTTTTCTTTTTTATACTGCTTATTAATTTTTTCTAAGTATATATTTAGACTTTTTAATTAATTTATTAAAAACACCTTTTATTTTTAAAAAATAGTCTTTTATAGTATTTTTATCTTTTTATTAATCCTTTTATTAATACTTCTTAAACTGCTATATAAATTAAAGGATATTCTTTATTTTATAATAGTAAATATATATAAGATTAATCTCCCTTTTCCCCTTATTTACTATAATATACCTAACTAGGCTTTAAACTGCTTTAATTACTAAATAATATTTAGTATAAAGTTAGAGATTTTTATTAAAAGGTTATATTAACTTTAAATTAATTTTATACTTTTATTAAATCTTTTTATAAATAGATAAATATAAATATATAGAAGTTTTAATATTTTATCTCTTCCTTTTATACTTTTTATATTATAGTATTACTTATTTTAGCTTTTAGTAATATACTTTAGTTTTTTATTTCTTTTTAATTATAGTTATATAATTTTATTTTTTTATTTTTTTTTTTATTAGCTATATATCCTTCTTTTTATATATTATCCTAGTATATTTAATTTAAAAATAAAATATGCTTTTCTTATATATATATACTTAATAATATATATAGTAATTTATTATAAAAAACTTAATATATATTATAGTAAATAGCAGATGCAGGTATATAATAATATATATATAAAAGGCAAGATCTTATATACTTTTTTTTTTTTTTTTTTTTTTTTTTTTTTTTTTTATACTATCTTTTTTAAGGTATATATTATATATAAAAATATTATACTTTTTAATTAGTAGAGTATTATAATAAAGTGTTAAGTTATTATATTATAAAGTATAGTATATTAATAAATAAGTAAATGCTTAATAATAGTAATAATAATAATAATAATTATTAAAAAGGCAAGTCCCTCCCTCCTTTACTTATTTATAATTTATTATAAGTACTTTAATATTAATATATTATAAAAAGGTATTAATAAGTATAAAAATATAATATTTTATAATAAATACTATAATTATATATTAATATTTAACTTAGTAAATCCTAATAGCTATATTATAAAAGAATATTATTATATTAGTATTAGTAAGATTATTATATACTTATTATATTATAGCTAGGAATTAATACTATATAAGTTAAGTAGTTTATTATATATATTATATTATCTTATATAAGATATATATACTTATAGCTAATTCTTTAATTAAGGCTAGTGCTATTATAAATATAGCTATTATAGTAAATAATATAATAAGTAGTTATTAATAATTATATAATATCCTAATATTAATAATAAGTAAAAGAAAATTATAAATAGTATAAAATAAATATTATAGTTAATTTATAAAAGAGTTTTAATTATATTTACTTTTAATATAAATATATTAGGTATAATAAAAGTACTATAAGTATTATACCTTATTACCCTTAGTAATATTATTTTAGTTAAAGAGTATAATATATAAATATAATATAATAATATAATAGTATTACTAATTTATAATATAGTCTTAAGTATTATTCCTTATAAAAATAAAAGAAGAGAAGAAAGCTATAATTATTAGTTTTAATAAAAAATTAGCAGTAAGTATTATTATAATTTTAAATAATAAGAAGTTAGTAATAAGTATAGTAAAAGGGGAGGGGGAGGAGGATAATAAAAAGAAGGAGTTTATTAGTTTTTTAAATTAAACTTTTTAATATTTTTAAGTATATTACTTCTTTTTTAATATATAATTAACTGCTATATACCTTTATTATACTACTTTTATAATAATGCTTAGTAATATACCTTATTTTATTATATTTTTATACTCTTTAATTATAGTATTATTAATAAAGTTAAAATATTTTAATTATTAATTATTCTTATTTAAATAATCCTTTTATTTTACTAAATAAAGTTAGTATTTTTTTTAATACTTATATACTAGAATATATTTAACTTTATATATTTCTTTTAGTATAAAAGGATAATCTATTAGTTTAAATAAATATTTATTTTAATTATAGTACTTTTTAAGGTTAGTAATATTAAAGATATTATAAATATATATTAATAAAGGAAGTTATAGCTAGTATGCCAGTCTACTAGTCCTAATAAAGCATTTAATTTAATATAGGCCAGTATATTTTTATATAAGCTTTTATATTAAGTATTATAGGTTAAAGTATTTAGTAAAAATAAGCACTTAATCTTTTACTTTAAAAGACTTTTAAGTTTATTTAATATTATATTATTTATTATAAGCTATAATGCTATTTTATAAGGTTATTATTATAAAAGCTTAAACATTATATATTTACTAAATACACTTAATAGCTAAAGCGCTTATATATTTAATTTATTCTTAAATAAGTCTTAAAGCTTTTAAAATATAGCTAAGTAATAAATAACTTAAAAAGTGTTTTATAAATAAATATTTAGCTATATTATAAGTAAACTTAGTAAAAAGTAATTTAATAACTTAGTTAAGCTAGTCTTTATTATAAAAAGCTTTTAAATAATATTTTAAATTTTAGTTTTATTACTTAGTTTATTTATTTATTTATAAATAAAATATAATACTAAGTTATTACTTAGCTATAAAAAGGTAGTAAAAGCTTTACTAAAACTAGCTAATAAAAAGACTTCCTTTATTTAAAATAATTTTATTAAGGATTTTATATAGTTTAAAAATATAATAATAAAAAGCTTTTATAAGTCCTATATTAGTAATATTCTTATAGTAAGGAATATAAATTATATACTTAATATAGTAATTAATAATAATAAAAATTAAATTATATATTTTATTATTATAAAAAACTTTAAGTAAGCTTATAATAAAGTTTATAAAGATCTTTTACTATAGTTATATTAAAATAAGAAGTTAAATAAGTTTATTATAAGGTTAATAATACCTTAGCTTTATTTTTTAATAAACTATATATATATTAATATATATCTTAATATTTTATTTTATACCTTTTTAATAATATTATAATATAATTCTTACTATTATATATTATAGCCTTTAATATCTAGCTATTAGGTTATTATAAAATAGTATAAGAATCTTTATATATATTATATAAAGAATAAAAATTCTGCTATAAAACTTTAATAAATAATTAGTTTTAATAAACTATAAAGTTTTATTATATATATTATTTATAAAAGATCTTTTAAAAATAAAAAATTATAAAAGTAACTTAGTTTAAGCATTCTTTTACTAAGCTTATTATAATACTTTTTTAAGTATTTATTATTTTTCTTATAATATTATAGTAGCGCTTTATTATGCCTCTTCTTTTAAGGCTAACTTAGATATATATTAAAGGCAAGCTATTTATATATTTATAATTATAGCTCTCCTAGCTTAAAAAACTAACCTTAAGTATAACTTAAGAGTTAAGCTATTAATTACTAGTAATATTATAAAAGCATAAGTTCTTTTATATTTTATTATTATATTAAGATTAATATAAAATTTATTTAAAAAAGGTTTAAAGTAGCTATAAGCTATTTTATTTTATCTTTATTTTTAGTAAATATTATTATATTTTATAAGTATATTAGCTAAATTAGCCTTTTTAAATTAAAACTTAATTATAAAGTTATATAGTATAAGCTCTTAAAGTTAAGAGACTTACTTTATTAATAACTTCTTCTTTACTATAAAGTAGGTATAATTTAAATAATTTATAAGCACTTATATAAGAAATGCAGTATAAGTAATATAATGCCTTTAAATATAAAATGCTTTAGTAATAGTAAGTATTTTAATATCTAGTATAGCATAATACTATTTAAAAGGGTGTAATTTTTATAAGTAAAATATAATAAAATACTATTACCCTTAAATAAAAATTAATAAAATAGCACTAATTATATATTTAAATATATTAGATTTAATTTAAATTCTTATAGCAGGATTAAAATATACTAAAACTAGCTATTTATAAAATTTATCTTTAAGTGTTTAAAAAGCTTTATATTTAAGGTATATAAATTAAAATTATTTATTTTTTTTTTTATTAGTTAAGTTAGTAAAGGGAATTATAATTTTACTATAATTTTTAATAAATTAGTAATAAAAATTATAAAACCTTAAAAACCTTAAAACAGCCTTAATAAATATTAATTCTAGCTAACTTATAATAACCTTAATTTAATTTTATTTTATTTAAATACCTTTTAGACTTATAATAAATCCTAAGTATAAAATAGTATTTATATAAAACTTATATTTCTTTAAGTTAATATAAAGTTTATACTTTTATAATTACTCTAGTACTATATAAATATACTACTAATATTTATTCTTATTACTACTATAAATAAGAATATTATTAAAATAAATAATATATATAATATTTATAAGCTTATTAAGAATAAAGTTAATATATATTTACTAAGTAGCTAGTGTATTAATTAAGCTAAATAAAAGCACCTAGTACTAAAAGAGTTTATAATAATATTACTATACTATCTTTTTTTTATTACCTTCTTAAATATAAATTTAATAATAAGTATTTTTAAGGTTTAATTTTATAAAAATTTTTATACTTTATAAGTAATTAAAAATCTTATATATAAGTAGTAATAGTATAATATTTTTCTTTATAATTTTATTTAACTCCTAATAATTTATATAAAGCTTTAATTTTTCTCCTTTTTTTAATATAAATAATATAGAAGCTTTATATAAACTTAAGGATTTTATTATTTAGCTATTTTTTAAGGCATAATTAATATATTTATAAAGTACTACTAGTTCTTTTTTTATTAAAGAATAAATTAGTTTTTAAGGCAGCTTATATTTAGGTTTAAGATTAATTATATAAGTTAGTTTATTTAAAGGGGCTAATCTTATTATAGTGCTTTTATTTATAAGGTTTATAAAGTCTTAATACTATAATAGTATAAGTTTATTTATAACCTTTATATTTATTTACTATATATTTTATATTAAAAAAAACCCTTAAGTTTATAAATTAATAAATTTAATTTTTAATACTATTTATAATATATTTTATATATATTATAAGTCTTATAGTATAACTAGCTTAATATTTTATTTTTTTAAATTAAATTATAAAGTATTTTTAATAGTAAAAGTTAATATATTTTATTATTATACTTAAGGTAATTTTAAAATTATATTTTTATAAATATTTATTATTATAAAGCTTATAAGTAGCTCCTTTTTTATACTAAAATTATTAATAAGTTAAAGCCTTTATTAATAATACTTATATATTTTTTAAAAAGGTATATAAAATACTCTTAGTGCTATAAAGTTAATAAGTAATAATAGTATATTTCTTATAATTTTTTTATTAATAATATTAACTTTACTTTTATTATTAAGATATACTTTTATATTTTACTATCCTCCTTTTATTTTAATTTAAACTTAATATTATAATAAAAGACTTATATTAAGTTTAAAGTAAAAGGGATAAAAACTAATATTTTATTACTAAATACCTACTAGTTTAGTATTTAATATAATAGCTAGTTATTATTATTAATTAACTAGATTTTTATATTATTTTATAGTATAGTATAAATTACTATATATAGTATAGTCTTTAATATAATAATGCTTTTATAAATAATATCCTTTATATTTTTAATATATTAATATAGGTTTTAAATCTTTTAAAATATTTAAGTTTAGGTTAACTAAAGTAGTAGTGCTATTATTATAAGTTTTTAATATTCTTAAGCTATTTTCTTACTTAATATATAGCTTATTTTAATAATTATTACTATTTCCTTAATAGTTAAATTACTAATTTTTATATTACTATTTTTATAATATTATATCCTGCTTTTTTTAAACTATATACTTTACTTATACTTTTATATTATAAATCTTAGCCTATATTTTTAAAAGGCCTTAATTAAAAATACTAGTTTAGATTTTTAATAAATATTTTTTAATAAAGAAATTAATATAAAAGAGATTAAGTAAAGGAGTAGCTACTTTTATTATAATAGTCTTATAGTAATATAAGAATATTATAAACCTTTTATTATTTTTTTATTATAAATTAATAAGTTTTAATACTGCTTTTATTACTTATATCTTTTTATTTAATAAATAGCTTATATAATACTTAAGATATTATTCCTAAAGTATTTTATTTTAGTTTTTATATTTAAGTAAGTAAAAATCTATTTATCTTATAGCTAGTTTATTTTTAAAAAAAAAGGCTATAAGTTATATTTTATTCTTATTTAATTTAAATATTACTAATAGTATATTAAATTAGTTTTTTAAAGCTTAAAAATATATTTAGTATTTAGCCTAACTTTTTTTAATAAATACTAGTTATACTAATAATACTTTTATAAATATAATAGTATTAGCCTATTTTTTTATAAGTCTTTTTTTTTCTTCCTTTTTTAATATTACTATATTTAATTTAAGGTCCTCTTTTTATATTAACTTTTTTATAAATTTAATAAGTTACTGCTTTTTTTATATTTTTAATAATCCTTTTACTTATATTTATAACTCCTTAATAAATATTTTAAAAAGTGCAGTATTTATTATAAATAGCTTATGCCTTTATTTTAAGCCTTTTATTAATAAATTCCTTATTACTTATAATAAGCTTTAATTATAGTTTATTACTTATATTAGCATATTCCTTATAGTATTTCTGCTTTATTATAAGTTTATTTCTTCCTCTTTTATTATTAAGGGGTTAATACTATAAAATTATAATATTTATAAGTTATTATAGCTATTATTTCTTATATTTACTATTCTTCTTTTTAATAATTCTTTACCTTTTAAAAAAGAGATAAACTTATTAAAGCTAGAGTATAATATAAAAAAGTAAAAAAAAAAAAAGCTAATTAAGGCAGTATATAATACTAAATATATAACATTATAAAGGTAAGTAGTTAATTATAACTATATTTATTTTTAAACCTTTATAAAAGAGGAGACTATTTACCTTTTTATACTTAAAATAATGCTATAAATATATAAGCACTTTATATTAAGGTTTTTATAACCTTATCTTATATAATTTATTATTTAAACTAAAATCTTTATAAGTATATTATCCTTTTATAATAAAATTATACTATAATCTTAATAATATAGTTTTTTTATTATTATTATTATTATTATTATTATTATTATTATTATTATTATTATTATTATTATTATTATTATTATTATTATTATTATTATTATTATTATTATTATTATTTTTATTATTATTATTATTATTACTATTATTATTTTTATTAGGATTATAGTATAATTTTATTATAAAGAGATAACACACTTATAAAGATTTTAGTCTAAATAATAAATTATATAAGATAAGGTTATAAAAACCTTAATATAAAATGCTTATATATTTATAATATTATTTTAAATATAAAAAGGTAAATAGTCTCCTTTTTTATAAAGGTTTAGAGATAAATATAGTTATAATTAACTACTTACTTTTATAATGTTATATATTTAGTATTATATACTGCCTTAGTTAGCCTTCTCTTTTTTTACTTTTTTATATTATACTTTAGCTTTAATAAATTTATCTCTTTTTTAAAAAGTAAAGAACTATTAAAAAAAAGGATAGTAAATATAAGAAATAATAGCTATAATAACTTATAAATATTATAGTCTTATAGTATTAACCTTTTAATAGTAAAAGAGAAAAAAATAAACTTATAATAAAGCAGAAATACTATAAGGAATATACTAATATAAGTAATAAACTATAATTAAAGCTTATTATAAGTAATAAGGAATTTATTAATAAAAGGCTTAAAATAAAAGTATAAGCTATTTATAATAAATACTATACTTTTTAAAATATTTATTAAGGAGTTATAAATATAAGTAAAAGGATTATTAAAAATATAAAAAAAGTAGTAACTTATTAAATTTATAAAAAAGTTAATATAAGGAAAGGACCTTAAATTAAATATAATAATATTAAAAAAAAAAGAAAAAAAAAGACTTATAAAAAAATAAGCTAATACTATTATATTTATAAAAGTATTATTAATATAACTAGTATTTATTAAAAAGAGTTAGGCTAAATACTAGATATATTTTTAAGCCTTAAAAAACTAATTTAATATACTATTAGTAATATTTAAATTAAATAAAAATAAAATATAACTTATAGCCTTTTTTTTTAAAAATAAGCTAGTTATAAAATAAATAGATTTTTACTTACTTAAATATAAGAATTAAAATAAAATACTTTAAGAATAATATCTTAAGTATTATATAAGCTATTTACTAAATAAAAAAATATAAGTAATAAAAGTAATATTAAAACTTACTAATTTATAGTAAAGAGATAATAAAAGGTTTATAATATTTTTATATTACTATAAGATTATTATAATAAAAGTAGCTACTTCTTTACTTAATCTCTTTTATATTAATTTTTTTATTAAAAAATATTTATTAAAAATTTAAACTAGCATTTTTAATTAAGGCCTTTTAAGGATATAAGTTAAGATTTATAATATAAAAGTATAAGTAAAGTATATAATTTAAAAAGAGCAGGATATAATATTATAAAAACAGTAATATAAAAATTAGCAGTTTAACTATTAAGAAAATAGTAATAATTATTAAAGTAAGCTATATATTAAGTAAGAAAATAGCTTAAAAATATTAAAAACTTATAATAATAGTACTGCTACTTTAATTAACTTAAACTTAAATATTTTAAAAGATTTAAAACTTATATTAATATATTAAAAATATAAAGAATACTATTTATAAAAGTATTATTATACTAAAGATTATATTATATATAGTAATTTATACTATATTATAAAATAATATAAAAATCTAGTTAATTAATAATAATAACTAGCTACTATACTAAATACTAAACTAGTAAGTATTTAGTAATAAAATATTAATTCTTATCCCTTTTACTTTAAACTTAATATAAGTCCTTTATTATAATATTAGGTTTAAATTAAAATAAAAAGAGAATAATAAAATATAAAAGCATATCTTAATAATAAAAGTAAAGTTAATATTATTAATAAGAAAATTATAAAAAATATACTATTATTACTTATTAACTTTATAATACTAAAAGCATTTTATATACCTTTTTAAAAAATATATAGGCATTATTAATAAAGGCTTTAACTTACTAATAATTTTAGTATAAAAAAAAAGCTACTTATAAGCTTTATAATAGTAAATATTTATAAAAATATAATTTTAAAATTACCTTAAGTATAATAATAAAATATATTAACTTTTACTACTAAAAACATCTTATAATTTAATTTAAAAAAATAAAATATTAAGCTAGTTATACTATAGGACTTATAATATATATAAAATATATTATAAATAATATTAAAAATTAGATTTATTAACTTATAAACTTAAGGGTTTTTTTTAATATAAGATATATAGTAAATAAATATAAAGGTTATAAATAAACTTATACTATTATAGTATTAAGACTTTATAAACCTTATAAATAAAAGCGCTATAATAAGATTAGCCCTTTTAAATAAACTAACTTATATAATTAATCTTAAATCTAAATATAAGCTGCCTTAAAGACTAATTTATTCCTTAATAAAAAAAGAACTAGTAGTACTTTATAAATATATTAATTATACTTTAAAAAATAGCTAGATAATAAAATCCTTAAGTCTATATAAAGCTCTTATATTATTTATATTAAAAAAAAAAGGAAAATTAAGGCTTTATATAAATTATTAAAAGTTAAATAAAATTATAAAAAAAAATATTATATTATTACTACTTATATATAAAATTCTTAATTACTTATAAGGCATAAAAATTTTTATAAAATTAAACTTTAAAAATACTTACTATTAAATTTATATTTAAGAAGGTAATAAAAAAAAGATAGTATAATAATATTATTATAAACTCTTTTAATACTAAGTGCTTTTATTTAGCTTAACTAATACACTAGCTATTTAGTAAATATATATTAACTTTATTCTTAATAAGCTTATAAATATTATATATATTATCTATTTTAATAATATTTTTATTTATAATAGTAATAAGAATAAATATTAGCAGTATATTTATATAATACTAAAGTAATTATAAAAGTATAAACTTTATATTAACTTAAAGAAATATAAGTTTTATATAAATACTATTTTATACTTAGGATTTATTATAAGTTTAAAAGGTATTTAAATAAAATAAGATTAAATTAAAGTTATTATAAGTTAGCTAAAATTAATATTTATTAAGGCTGTTTTAAGGTTTTTAAAATTCTATAATTTTTATTATTAATTTATTAAAAATTATAATAAAATTATAATTCCCCTTACTAACTTAATTAATAAAAAAAAGGATAGATAATTTTAATTTATATACCTTAAATATAAAGCTTTTTAAATACTTAAAAATAAATTTTATAAACAGCTAGTTTTAGTATATTTTAATCTTACTATAAGAATTTAAATTAAACCTAATATATTTAAATATATAATTAGTGCTATTTTATTAATTCTTATTTAAAGGTAATAGTATTTTATTATATTTTACTTATAAAAATTACACCCTTTTAAATAGTATTATACTATACTAAATATTAAAATACTTACTATTACTAAAGTATTTTATATTTAAAAGTATTATATTACTTATACTATATTTCTTATATAAGTGCTTATAAATTATTTAAATTATACCTACCTTATAGTAAAAAAAAAGTTATTAATAAAGTAAGTCTTTTAACTTTAAAAGCTTATACTATATAACTTTATAATTAAGTTTTAATTTAAAAAGGCTAATTTAGCTAATATGCTTATAAAATATAATAATATTTATTAAAGATAAAAGTAAAATAAAATAGCTTATAGCTACCTTAAACCTTTCTTAAATAGATTTTATATTAATCTTAATATAATAATAAAATATAAAAGAACTTATACTTTTATAATATTACTAGTAATTAATAGCTTAACTTTTAAGTTATGCCTAAGGTTAGTTTTTTAAGCTAAAAGAGCTATAATTATAAATATATAAATAGCTTACCTTTAATATATATTTAGGTTAGCTTTAAAAAAAGAGGTATAATAAAGCACTATTATAATATTATAAAAAAAATAATAAATACTTAAGAAGGTATTATAGTAAGCTTAATAAGAGAATGCTTAAACTAAGTTACTTTTATAATCTTTTATTTTTAAAAGATTTTTTATAAATAGTATATATAATAAAACTTTATAATTTATTAGAACTAATTATTTATTAAGGTTTTATAATAAAATTTTTATCCTTTATATAATATATATAAAAATTCTTATACTATTTTATAATAACTTAATAGCTAGATATTAAGGGCTATAGTATATAATAGTAAGAATTATATTATAATATTATTAAAAAGGTATAAAATAAGATATTAAGATATATATTAATATATATATAGTTTATTAAAAAATAAAGCTAAGGTATTATTAACCTTATAGTAAACTTATTTAACTTCCTACTTTAGTATAATTATAATAAGAGATCTTTATAAACTTTATTATAAGCTTACTTAAAGTTCTTTATAATAATAAAATATATAATTTAATTCTTATTATTATTAATTACTATATTAAGTATATAATTTATATTCCTTACTATAAGAATATTACTAATATAAAACTTATAAAAGCTTTTTATTATTATATTTTTAAACTATATAAAATCCTTAATAAAATTATTTTAAATAAAGAAAGTCTTTTTACTAGCTAGTTTTAATAAAGCTTTTACTACCTTTTTATAGCTAAGTAATAACTTAGTATTATATTTTATTTATAAATAAATAAATAAACTAAATAATAAAACTAAAATTTAAAATATTATTTAAGAGCTTTTTATAATAAAGACTAGCTTAACTAGGTTATTAAATTACCTTTTATTAAGTTTACTTATAATATAGCTAAATATTTATTTATAAAATACTCCTTAAGTTATTTATTACTTAGCTATATCCTAAAAGCTTTAAAACTTATTTAAAAATAAGTTAAATATATAAGCGCCTTAGCTATTAAGTATATTTAGTAAATATATAATATTTAAGCTTTTATAATAATAACCTTATAAAATAGCACTATAGCCTATAATAAATAGTATAATACTAAATAAATTTAAAAGTCTTTTAAAGTAAAAGATTAAGTGCTTATCTTTACTAAACACCTTAACTTATAATACTTAATATAAAAGCTTATATAAAAATATACTAGCTTATATTAAATTAAATGCCTTATTAAGACTAGTAGACTAGCATACTAGCTATAACTTTTTTTATTAATGTATATTTATAATATCTTTAATATTACTAACTTTAAAAAGTATTATAATTAAGATAAATATTTATTTAAATTAATAAATTATTCTTTTATATTAAAAGAAATATATAAAGTTAAATATATTTTAGTATATAAGTATTAAAAAAAATACTAACTTTATTTAGTAAAATAAAAGGACTATTTAAATAAGGATAATTAATAGTTAAAATATTCTAACTTTATTAATAATATTATAATTAAAAAGTATAAAAATATAATAAAATAAAGTATATTACTAAGTATTATTATAAAAGCAGTATAATAAAAGCATATAATAATTAATTATATATTAAAAAAGAAGTAATATACTTAAAAATATTAAAAAGTTTAGTTTAAGAAATTAATAAACTTCTCCTTTTTACTATCCTCCTTCCCCTCCTTTTTTACTATACTTACTACTAACTTTTTATTATTTAAAATTATAATAATACTTACTACTAATTTTTTATTAAAATTAATAACTATAGCTTTTTTTTCTTTTTTTATTTTTATAAAGAATAATATTTAAGACTATATTATAAATTAGTAATATTATTATATTATTATATTATATTTATATACTATACTCTTTAACTAAGATAATATTACTAAAGGTAATAAGGTATAATACTTATAATACTCTTACTATACTTAATATATTTATATTAAAAGTAAATATAGTTAAGACTTTTTTATAAATTAACTATAATATTTATTTTATACTGCTTATAATTTTCTCTTACTTATTATTAATACTAGGATATTATATAATTATTAATAACTACTTATTATATTATTTACTATAATAGCTATATTTATAATAGCACTAGCCTTAATTAAGAAATTAGCTATAAGTATATATATCTTATATAAAATAATATAGTATATATAATAAACTACTTAACCTATATAATATTAGTTCTTAGCTATAATATAATAAGTATATAATAATCTTATTAATACTAATATAATAATATCCTTTTATAGTATAGCTATTAAGATTTACTAAATTAAATATTAATATATAATTATAGTACTTATTATAAAGTATTATATTCTTATACTTATTAATATCTTTTTATAATATATTAATATTAAAGTACTTATAATAAATTATAAATAAGTAAAAGAGGGGGGGACTTGCCTTTTTAGTAATTATTATTATTATTATTACTATTATTAAGTATTTACTTACTTATTAGCATACTATACTTTATAATATAATAACTTAATACTTTATTATAATACTTTATTAATTAAAAAGCATAATATTTTTATATATAATATATACTTTAAAAAAGATAATATAAAAAAAAAAAAAAAAAAAAAAAAAGAAAAAAGGTATATAAGATCTTGCCTTTTATATATATACTATTATATACTTATATCTACTATTTACTATAATATATACTAAGTTTTTTATAATAAATTACTATATATATTATTAAGTATATATATATAAGAAAAGTATATTTTATTTTTAAATTAAATATGCTAGAATAATATATAAAAAAAAAGATATATAGTTAATAAAAGAAAAAATAAAAAAATAAAATTATATAATTATAATTAAAAAAGAATAAAAAACTAAAGTATGCTATTAAAAGCTAGAATAAGTAATATTATAATATAAAAAGTATAAAAAAAAGAGATAAAATATTAAAACTTCTATATATTTATATCTATCTGCTTATAAAAAGATTTAATAAAAGTATAAAATTAATTTAAAGTTAATATAACCTTTTAATAAAAATCTTTAACTTTATATTAAATATTATTTAGTAATTAAAGCAGTTTAAAGCCTAATTAGGTATATTATAATAAATAAAAAGAAGAAGGAGATTAATCTTATATATATTTACTATTATAAAATAAAAAATATCTTTTAATTTATATAGCAGTTTAAGAAGTATTAATAAAGGGATTAATAAAAGAATAAGAATACTATAAAGGACTATTTTTTAAAAATAAAAGGTATTTTTAATAAACTAATTAAAAAGTCTAAATATATACTTAAAAAAGATTAATAAGCAGTATAAAAAAAAAAAGAAATAAGTTTTATTATATTTTATAAAATAGCTAATATTATTATTTATAATATAGCTATAGTATTTTATATATAATTAGATAAAAAAATATAGCTATTATATTTACACCCCTTTATATAATAATAATATTTTACTAAAGCTATAAGTATATTTTAATATAGTATAATATTACTTATTTCCTTTTAATATACTAAACCTTAAAAATAATATTTATAAAAAATAAGGCTATATTATATTAATATAATAATAAAATAAAGCTAAATAAAAAATAAACTATATAAGAGTATTTACTAAAACTATATTAATAATATTCTTATTCTCCTTTTTATTTTTATTCTTACTATTACTATTAAAGATTATAATAAGTAAAGGGGGTTATAAAGGTTTAGTATTCTTTTATAGCCTACTATAATATTATAGTACTATAATAATATTAGAAAATAGTATAGCTATTTTATTTTTATAAGTTTATACTAGTATTATATATTAAAAGGGATATTATAAAAAAAATAAAAAGATAGGAAATTAATAATTATAAAGGAGAAGGAATATATAAAAAAAGACTGCTATATTATAAAAAGAGGTTATAGTAAATAAATAAAAAAGAATAAAAATATAAAAATAAGTTAAAAAAAAGATAAGATAGCTATATATATATAAATTATAAAACCTATTTATAAAGCTATAAATAAAATAAAATATATTTAGTATATTAAAGAAGAAATAAAGGCATTAAGGTAATATAAAGAAAGAAGGATATCTTATTAAGATTATAGTATAATTTTATTATAAAAGGATAATATATTTATAAAGATTTTAGTCTAAATAATAAATTATATAAGATAAGGTTATAAAAACCTTAGTATAAAGTGCTTATATATTTATAGTATTATTTTAAGTATAAAAAGGTAAACAGTCTTCTCTTTTATAAAGGTTTAAAAATAAATATAGTTATAATTAACTACTTACCTTTATAGTGTTATATGTTTAGTACTATATACTGCCTTAGTTAGCCTTCTCTCTCTTTACTTCTTTATATTATACTCTAGCTTTAATAATTTTTATTATTATTATTTTTATTATTATTATTATTATTATTATTATTATTATATAATATATAAAATATATTAATAATAAATATATAAAGAAATAAATTAGCTTATTAAAAAGTTATTTAATATAATAAAATATAATAATATTTAATTTATTAAGTTATTATTTAGTTTTTAATTAATAACTTTTTTTATTTTTATTACTTTTTAAGCTTATAATAAACCTATAGCTTATTACTTATTATAAGTCTTTTACTTATAAAAGTAATTATTAACCTTTATAATTATAATAATAACTAAGTTATTTATTTTTTTTTAATTACTTTATTAATTACTATTATTATTAATAAGTAATAGTATTTAATTACTTATAGCTTTTTAATAATAATTAAAAATTATATTAAAGTAATTTTAATTATATATAAAAATTATTTTAAACTTTAATTTTATACTTTTATTAATATTATTAAAAAATATAAATAAATATATAAAAGCTTTTAAATATTTTAATTATATAAAAAGTTATATACTTTTTTACTTTAAATTTAATATATTATTAAGCTATTATTTTAATACTTAAAAAAATAGCTTAAAGTTAAAAAAGAAAATAATAATATACTTAATAAATAATTATAAGTTATATTTTTTAATATAAAAATAAAAACTTTAACTTTTATAATTTAAGTAAAAAATATAAAACTATTATTTTTAAAAAAATATTTTAAATTTAAAATATATTTTTAAAAAATACTTATTAATATAAAAAGTATTTATAAATAATAAGTTTATTTTTATTATAATAAAAACTTTTTTAAAATATAAAATATTTAAATATTTAATATATTTATAAGCTAATCTTTTTTTAAAAAAAAAAGTTAATTTAAATTTAAGTAAACTTTATTATAATTTATAAAAATATTAATAAACTTAATATAAAAGTTATTAAAATTATTTAATTTTTAAATATAGCTAATTTATAAAAGTTATTAATAAAACTTAAAATTAAAAATTAAGTAATTTTTATTATTAATAAAGCAGTAGTAATTATATAAATACTTTATAATAATATTAATAAGTATATTAAAAAGTTAGTTTAATAAGCCTTAGCTAAAAGTAAAATATTAATAGCTTTTTATAATTAAGGTTAAACTAAAGCTAATTATAAATTTAAGTTTAGCTAAAAAAAAAGTTTTTTAAAAACCTATAAGTAAGCTTATTTAATTAAGTAAAAAAAAAATTAATATTAAATAAAAAGCTAATTTTTAAATAAGTAAATATATATAAAAAAAGCTAAAAACTATTTAAAAATAGCCTAGTTATAAAAAAGGTTTTAATAAAATAATTTATTTATATATTTTAATAATATATTATAAATACTTACTTAAAATATAAAAGTAATAATTTTTTTAATATATTATTTAAAGTATTAATTACTAAAAGTATTAAGAAAAATATTTATATTTTAAAAAAAAATAGTTATTTTAAAAAATATTAAGAATAATTTTATATTAAGAATATATTATTTATTATATATTAAATTTAATATTATTATTTTTTTTAAAATATAAAATAACTTTAAAAAATATACTTATTAAAAGTATTATTTTAATAATATATTAATTAAGCTTTATAATCTTAATTATAACTTAAGAATTCCTTTTAATAAAAAGCCTTTTAAAGCTAAATACTATATTAAATAAGGTTTTTAATAAAGGAAATTTAACTTATTTAATTAATTAAAATTTATTAAAAATTTATTAAAAGTTTTTAAAAATAAAGCTATAATATAATATATTTATAAATTTCTAGTTAATAATAAGTTATTAGCTATAATATTTAATAAAAACCTAAAAGTTATAATTATATTTTTATTATAATATTATAAAAAAGTAAAGAAATATTTTAAGTAAAATCTTAATATATATAATTAAGTATTATAAAATAATATTATTATTATTAATACTTAAGCTTAGTATAGTATAAAAGTACTTTTAAGTATTAATTTAAAATACTTATATAATTTTTATAAATTAATAAAATAAAAAATATAGTTTTTATAATTATTTAAATAATATAAAAAAACCTTTTTAATATTTATTAATTTATTAAAAATTTATAAAAAACCTTATATTTTTAAACTTATTATATTTTATTATTTAATAATATATAAACTTATAGCTAAAATATTATTAAAACTTTTAAAGCTTATTATTAAGGCTTTTTTATAAATACTTATTTTTAATAAATAAGTATATAAAATACTTTTATTTTTATAAATTTTATATAAAAAAACTACTTATTTATATATAGTTAATATTATTACTTATTATATAAATATATTATTAAATAACTTTTTAATAATATATTTTTAAAGTATTTCTAAATATCTTAAATTAAAATATAGCCTTAAATAAATTAAACTTATTAAAAAATTATATAAAATTATAAATAAATTCTTAATATTTAAATATATTAATAAAAATAGTAATTTAAAATACTTTTATTTAAAAAAGAGATTTTATAATAAAAGTTATATACTTTTTAAATATTATAAACTTTTATATTAATAAATTTAAATAATATATTAAAAATTACTTTAAAATATTATATTTTAAATAATTTATTAATAATATTTTTTTTATTATTTTTATAACTTTTAAAAAAAAAGCTTTAAATATTATAAAATAAATAATTAACTTTACTTTAAGGTTAATATATAAATAAAAGTATAATTTTTATAAAATTATTTTTTTAAATATTAAAATTTTTATTATTAATAATTACTTTAAGTTTAAATTATATTATAAACTACTTAACTATTTTAAATAAATTTTATAATTTTTAATATACTTTTTATAAATAAAAAAAGGCACTTTTATTAAAAAACTTAATTAAATTATAAGTTTATTATTAAATATAACTTATTATTTTATTATTATAAAAGATTTAAAAAGGATTTATATTATATAAAACTATTTAATTAAGCTAGTAAAAAGTTAAGTTAAGAATTATATTTTAAAAAAATAAAAAAAATATATATATAAAAAAAAATTAATACTTTTTTTTAAATTTTTAAAACTAAGCTTAATATAATATAAAATTTAATAAATATAAAAAAGTTTTTTAAAAATATATAAAATTATTAAATTATAAAAAAAAATTTTATTATTTTAATTACTTTTAAAAATATAAATAAATTAATTTTTTTAAAAAGAAAAATAAAAAATTTTAAAAACCTTTTAAAAAGTTTTAATACTTTACTTATAAAATATTAATAATTTTATAAATTATTATATAATTTATATTAAAATATTATTAATAATATTAAAACTTTAAATTTAATATAATTATTAAAAACCTTTATAAATTACTAAGCTAAAACTATATTTAAATAATAATAATAATACTTTTAAAAATTCTTTATAATAAGGTAATTTTTTTAATTACTTTATATATAATTATAGCTTATTATTTTTTTAAAAAAAGGCTTTTTTTTATATTACTTTTCTTTTTTTAAAAGGGCTTACTAAGACTTTTTTATAGCTTAAAGCTATAATAGAATTTTAAAGTAATACTTTAAAAAAGTAATATAAATTTTTAATACTTATATAATAATAATATATAAACTTACTTATATTAATATAAGTAAGGCTACTTTATATTATAATAATACTTTTAAAACTTTATACTTTTAATAAAATAATATATTATAAAATATAATATATTAATTCTTTATATTATTAATAATAAAAAAAGCTTATTATTATTATTATAGTAAATTATAAAAAGTAATTTTTATAATTAAAATTTATTTTAAAGAAATCTTAATTATATTAAAATAGCTTATTAATATTATTTAATTATAATATATAAAATATATTAATAATAAGTATATAAAAAAATAAATTAGCTTATTAAAAAGTTATTTAATATAATAAAATATAATAGTATTTAGTTTATTAAATTATTATTTAGTTTTTAATTAATAACTTTTTTTATTTTTATTAATTTTTAAGCTTATAATAAACCTATAGCTTATTACTTATTATAAACTTATTTAAAAGTTTAAAAGTAAATAATTTATATATAAGAAGCTTAAATTTAATATTTATATTATTTTATTAAACTTTTAAAAAATAAAAATAAGTTTTTTAACTTTAGCTATTTTTATATTTTTTTTAAAAAAAAACTTATAAGCTTTTTTTAAATTATAATTATAAAATATTATAAGTATTTTAAAAAAGAACCTTTTATTATAATACTTAAATAGCTTAAATTAAGCTTTAAAAAAGTAATTTTAAAATATTTTATTTTATTATATAAAAAATAGCCTTTAAGGCCTTATATATAAGTATTTAAAAAGCTATTTTTTTTATTTTATTAAGCTTTTAAAAATATAATAAATTATATAATTTATAACTATTTTATAATTAATAAATATTTAAAAACTTATAATTATAATTACTTAATAAGTATTTATATATATTATATATAGTATTTTAAGCTTTTTATAATATATTCTTTACTTAATAAAGCTATTATAAAAGCTTTATTAAATACTAAATACTTAAAGTATAATATTAAGCTTTTAAATAAAAAAAATAACTATTTAATTATATATAAAAGCCTTATTTAAAGTATATTTTACTTTTAAATAACTTTTAAAATTATATATAAAAAATTATAAAATATTATATTTATATTTTAAAAATAATAAACTTAAATTAATAATAATAAAAATAATTACTTACTTTTATTTTATAAAAGCTTTATTTAAGTTATTAAAAAAGCTTAATAAGCCTTTTTTATAAATATATTTTTTTATAAATACTATTATTTATAATAATAATAATAATAATAATAATACTATACTTACTTTTAAGTAAAAAATATATAAATAATTATAATAGCTTTATAAGCTTTAATTATTTTTATAAATAATTAATAATATAATAAATAATTTATAAATAAAAGTTATTATTATTATTATTACTATTTATATTTAATTAAAATTACTTAAGCTATTTTTAATAGTTAAACTTTTATTATTATTATTATATTTATTAATAATAATATAAGTATTAGTTTTAATATTAATACTTTTATTCTTTTAATTTAATATTTTATCTTTACTTTTATAATTAGCTTTATACTTTTTACTATTATTATTAATATTTAATTTATAATATAATATATTAACTTTTTAAATAATTATACTTTTACTTTTATTACTTTTATTAATATTAAGGCTTAAAAAGCTATTTATAAAAATAAAAATAATAATAAATTAAAAGTTTAAAACTTTTTTAATAAAAACTATATATAAAATATAGTTTTTAAAAAAAGTAATTTTACTTAATATATTAATAATAAAAAATACTTTATTTAATATATATTATATAAAGCCTTAAGCTATATATATACTTTTTTATTAATTAATAATTTATAAATTTATAAATTTATATTAATTAATAATATATTATAATTACTTTTTATTCTTATTTTTTTTTAAAATATTATAAGTTATTAATATTATAATTAAAAATAAAGCTATAAATATACTTTTTTATAATATATAAAGCTTAATTACTAACTTTTAAATAATTAAAATAAAATATTTAATATATTTTATATATTTAAACTAAGCTATTATATATTAAAAATTTAATATATATATAAAAGTAATAAAAGCTTTTTAAAATAAAAATAAAAAAAAGTATAATAGTATATATTAAAAAAATATAAAAAAAAATTAAAAATTAAGTTTTTAAAATATAAGTAATATATAACTTAATAATTATAAATATATATTATAAATAAAGCTAGTTTATAATTATTAATTAATTTAAATAATTTTTATATTTTTATATAATATTACTTTTATTTTTTTATAATTATAATATTATTTATATTTACTATATTTAATAAAAATTTAAAATACTTAAAATATTAATAAAGTAAGGCTTTAAAAAGCTTATTAATATTTATTTTTTATATTAAAAAATAAAAACTTTAAATATTTTTTTAATATTTTTAAATAAATTTATATATTATATATATTTATATAATATAAATAAAAATTAATTTAATTACTTAAGCTAATTATAAGTTATATTATTTATTAATTAATATAATTAAGCTTTTATTTATTTTTTAAGTTAAATTTTATATATATAAATAATTATTATAAAGCTATAGTCTTTTTACTTAATTATATAAATAATAATAGCTTTATTTTTATAATTAAAGTATTAATTATATTTTACTTTATTATACTTTATATAATTAGTTTTTTAATTATTATAATTAAAAACTTTAAAAATAACCTTTAAATTTTAATATTATTTATATAAAATATAGTATTAAAAATATATAAAACTTATATTTTATTTATACTTTTATATTATAGTATAAAAGTACTTTTATATATAAAAATAATAAACTAATTAATTTATTATTTTTTAATAATTTAAGCTTTAGTTAATAAAAAATTAAAAAAAAGCTAGTTTATATTAAAGTAAATTATAATAGCTATATATAATATAAAACTTAATATTATTTAATATATTTTAATTTTTACTTTTATAAATTAGCTTTTATATTTTTTAAACTTTATTATTAAAATTAAAATTATTAAGTATTAATTTTAATTAATTAAATTAAAGTATTATATAATTTTTATTATATAAAATTTATATAATAATATAATTCTTTACTTAATATATTTTTAAATAATATAAATACTTAAATATTAAGTTATATTACTTTTTTTATAAAGCTTATATTTTATTTTTAAAGCTTTAATTAATTTTATATAATATATTTTATTATTTTTATAATAAGTAATAATAATATTATTTATATAATAAAATATAAATAGCTTATAATTATTAATATAATATAACTAGCCTTTTTTTAAATATACTTTTAATTTAAAAATAAAAAGTATAATTATAAAAGCTTTATATTATAACTTTAGTAAATCTTTTAATTTATAAAAAGCCTTTTTAAGTTTTATAAGCTTTTTAAGTTTATAAAATCTTTATAAAAATTTATATATATTATAAATATACTTTACTTATTATACTTTATATTTAAAAAAGCATTTTTAATATTATATTATTTAAGCTTAAAATTAAATTTAATTATTAATATAGTTTAAATATAAAAAAGTATAATATTAATATTATAATATAAGTTTTTTTTAAATTAATAAGCTTTTTTAATAATTACCTTAAGTAACTAACTTATTTTTATACTTTTTTAGCTTTTTATTTTATTTAAATTTATAAAAAAATTCTTATTTAATTAAAATTAATTTTAACTTAATATTTTTAATATTAAAGTTTTTTAAGTTTTTTTTATTATTAATACTTTAATTTCTTTTTATATAGCTTTAATAAATTAAGCTTTAAGTAAGTATTTTAAAACTTTATTTTAAGTATTTAATATTTTAATTAAATTATTAAATTATATAACTTAAAAAATTAGCTTTTTAAAAGCTTTTAGCTATTTTTTTTTAATATATTATAGCTTTAAGTATTATAAATATAATAATAAAGCTTAATAAATTATATATTTTTTTAATAATAATTAATAAAAAAGCTTTTTAATTTTTTTATAAATAAAAAGCTTATTAAGTATAATATATATTTTAAAACTATTACTTTTTTAATACTTAAATTTTTATAATAATAATAATTTTATATTTAAAGTTTTTTTTATTATATACTTTTTATAATTTATTAATAGTTTATATATTTATTTTATTTTATTATTAACTTTTTAATTTTAATAAATTAGTTTATTATTAGTTTTTATTAATTATAATTTTAAAAGTAATTATAACTTTATTATATATTATACTTTTTATTTAATTACTTAATTAAGCTTTATTTAACTTATTATATATAATATATTATATATTTAATTTAAAAGTTTTTTATAATATTTATAATTTTATTACTTTTTAAAAGCTTTTATTAAATAAGCTTTTTTTAATAGCTTTTTAAATATTAATTTATAAATTTAAATTAATAATAAGGCTTTTTTATAATAAGTTTATATTAAATAATATATTATTTAATAATAAAGGGTTTTTTAATAACTTTTTTTTAACTTATTTAAAAAGCTAATTAAGTTTTATAATAAGTAGTTTATTTACTTTTTATATATATATATAAAAAGTTAAATTATTAAACTTAATATTTTATATAATAAGCACTTTTTTAAAGTAAGAGATTTAAATTTTATATATATTACTAACTTTATAATTAATAAAATAACTAATTAGCTTTTATATTAAAATACTTATTTTTATTTTTTACTTTATTTAGTTAAGTATATAAGCCTTATAATTATATATATAAATATTACTTTAATTAAGCTTTAATTTTATATTAAGTATTTAAATTATTAATAAGCTATATAAATAAAACTATTTTTTTAATTTATATATAAGTATTTATATTTTATAAATATATAAAAAGCTAATATTAAGTAAATAAATTATAATTAATATATTTTTTACTTATAGCTTTTTTTAAAAAATTAGCGTTTTTTATATATTAATATATTTTTTAATAATTATTTAATTTAAATACTTAAAAAAGCTATTTAATTTATATATATATAAATATATAAGCTTAAAAATAATTTTTTTATTATTTACTTAAATTAAAAGATTTATAATATTATTAATTATAATTATAGCTTTTTTATTATAATAATAATTTTAATATAATAAAAAACTAAATTACTTTTTAATAAAGTTATTAAAATAAATTAATATAATATATATAGTTTTTAATTATTTATTTATTAATTATTATATATATAGCTAGCTATTATATTTATTTTTAATAATTAAAAACTATTTTAATTTATTAAGCCTTTTAAAATAGTTTTATAAATTTTAATAAATTTATTAAAAAAAGTATATAAATATATATTTAAAAAGTTTTAAAAAATAACTTATATTATATAAGTTTATATATATATTAAGTATTTTAAATACTTAAATATTTTTAATTTATATATTTTAAATATTAATTATAAATACTTATATTACTTTTAGCTTTAAGTAATTTAATTATAAGTATTATAATAGTTTTATATTTCTCTTAAGCTTAAGGTAATTTTTATTAAGCTTTTAAAAGCTTATAATAAAGTTAAAATATAGCTTTTAAAGCTAATTATATTTTTAAGCTAAATAATATATATATATATATATATAATAAATAATTAATAAAAATATAAAAGTAATATAACTTATATTTAAAAAAACTAAGTTATAATATTTACCTAGCTTTTTTAAAGTATATCTCTTAAGCTATTTAAAATATATTAAGTAGTTTTATTTATTATATTAAATATTTTTTATTTTAAGTTTTAATTATATAATAATATTAATATAAAAACCTTTAATTATAACTATATTTTTAAAAGTAATATTTATTATATTTAGCTTATTTTTATTATTAAAAATCTTCTTAAGCTTTTAAATATTATAATTAATAATTTAAATTTTAATTTATACTAGCTTTAATTTAATTTCTTTTTATTAAAAAAATAAATTTAGTTTTAATAAATTCTTATTTTTAATTAAATATATTAATTTATATAAATTAAAAATAATACTATTACTTAATAAGTATACTTAGTTAAATATTATATAAATATTAATAAAATATTTTAAGCTTATAATTTTAGTATTTATAAATATAAAAATAGCTTTAATAAAAAACTTTTTTAAAGCTTTTTTAAAAGCTTTAAAGTTAAGACTTTATTAAAATAAAATTATATTTTTTATACTTAAGTATAGCTTTATTTAATAGTTTTTAAAAAGTATATTAAATATATTTTTAATTTACTTTTTATTTAGTAAATACTTTAGTTTATTATTTTATTTATTAATAAAATAATAATTTAATAATAAATAGCTTTTAAAGCTTTAATTATAATTACTAGCTTTTTTAAAATAAAAATATTTATTTTTATTATTATTTTAATTATTATAATTATTATATATTTAATTTTTATAATTTAAATATTATTTAAAAATTAAAAAAGCTTTTTAATTAATAAATTTTTTTTTAATATTTTTAAAAATTAATTAAAATATAAAGTTATAATTATTAAAAATATAATTTTTAATAAGTTAATATAAATATATTTCTTAAGCTTAATAAGTTTTATATATATTTATATTAATATATAATATATATAAACTATATTTAAAAAGTTTATAATAATTATATTTTTTTAAACTTTAAAAATATTATATATTATAGCTAGTATATAAGTATAAAACTAGTAAGTTTATTATTATTTAAAGTTTAAACTTATATATTATATATTTTTAAAAATTATATAATATTTATTTTTAAGTATATTTTAAATACTAAATTTACTTAAAGTAAACTTTTAATACTTTTAATAATTTATTATATTATATATTTAATAATATTAAAATACTTAATTTTAAAAGTTATTATAAAATATTAATAAATACTTTAATTAACTATTTTATTATTTAGCTTTAAATAATATTATTTCTTTTATAAATTAATTTAACTATTTAATTATATTAGTTATAATTAATAAGCTTTAAAAACCTTTTTATTTATTATTAAAAAAAGTATTATTAAGCTTAATATTAAAAATTAATTTTATAAATATATTAATTAATAAATAGCTATTTAAAGTATTAATATTTATATATTTTATTACTTTAAGTAGCTATATAAGCTATATATTAATATATTTATTAAATTAATAATATAAAAAAAACTTTATATAAAAAAAACTTATATATTATATTTTTATTATAATAATAAACTATAGCTATTATAATTTTATTAATTAAAAAAAGTACTTAAGTAATATAAAAATTATTTTTAAGCTTAAATTAAAAAAAGTAAGGTTTTATACTTATAAAAAATAATTTTATATAAGCTTAATATAAGGCTAAAAGTTAATTATATATTAATAATATAACTTATTATTAAGTACTTATATTTTTATAATTAAGCTAAAGCTAGTATATTTTTAATATATATTTATAATAAAAATATATTAAAAAGTAAGTTAATTTATTAAGGCTATATTTATTAATAATTTTTAAGTTTTATAATTTTTTTTTACTAGTTTATATAAGCTTTTAAAAAGTTATTTTTTTTATTTTATTTTTTTTAATAAATAAACTAGCTTTTTTTTAAATATTTTAAGCTTACTTTAATAATTTTTTTTTTAATTAAACTTACTTTAATATAATTTAGTTTATTAATAATTATATAAAGTAATTTAGTTTTAATAAATTATTATTAAATTAGTCTTTTTTATAATTTTTTTATATTAGTTTTAGCTTAATACTTATTAATAATATACTAATTTAATATAATAAAAAAATAAAAATAAGGCTTAAGTTAATTTTTTTAATTACTTTACTTTTAATATAGCTATTAATAATAATAATAATTCTTTATTATAACTATAACTATTATTACTTATTTATAATATTAATATTTTTATATTAATAATACTTTAATAATACTTTTATTTTTTATTTTATTTTTTTTATAATAATAATAATAATAATAATAATAATAATAATAATAATAATAATAATAATAATAATAATAATAATAATAATAATAATAATAATAATAATAATAATAATAATAATAATAATAATAATAATAATAATAATAATAATACCTTTAAGCTAGTACTAGGTTAGCTTCTTTTTAAAAAAATCTTTAAAAAAATAAGTAAATTAAATTATTAATAAATTAGCTTTTTATAATAAGGGAATTAGTAAATATCCCTTTTTAATTTAAGTTAGTACTACCTTAGACTTATATTAAATAAATTTTTATTTATTAAAATATAAAAGTTAAATTAAAATACTTTAAAAATAATATTTTAAATATTATATAAGTTATTTACTTAATAAAAAAAGACTTAAGTAATAAAAGCAGTTTTAAAATTTATTAATATATAATAAAAAATAATAAAAGGTTTATTATATTTTTATATTATTATAAAATTATTATAATAAATATAATTACTTTTTTTATTTAATTTTTTTATATTAAATTTTTTATTAAAAAGTATTTATTAAAGATTTAAATTAGTATTTTTAATTAAGGCCTTTTAAAAATATAAGCTAAAATTTATAATATAAAAATATAAGTAAAGTATATAATATTAAAAAAGTAAAATATAATATTAAAAAAATAATAATAAAAAAATTAATAATTTAATTATTAAAAAAATAATAATAATTATTAAAAAAAAGCTATATATTAAATAAAAGTATAATTAAAAAATATTAAAATCTTATTATAATAATACTATTATTTTAATTAATATAAACTTAAATATTTTAAAAAATTTAAAACTTATATTAATATATTAAAAATATAATAAATATTATTTATAAAAGTATTATTATATTAAAAACTATATTATATATAATAATTTATATTATATTATAAAATAATATAAAAGTTTAATTAATTAATTATAATAACTAATTATTATATTAAATATTAAATTAATAAATATTTAATAATAAATTTTTATTTTTTTTATTTTAAACTTAATATAAGTTTTTTATTATAATATTAAGTTTAAATTAAAATAAAAATAAAATAATAAAATTTAAAAATATATTTTAATAATAAAAGTAAAGTTAATATTATTAATAAAAAAATTATAAAAAATATATTATTATTACTTATTAATTATATAATATTAAAAGTATTTTATATACTTTTTTAAAAAAACTATATAAATATTATTAATAAAAGCTTTTATTTATTAATAATTTTAATATAAAAAAGAAATTATTTATAAGTTTTATTTTAATAAATATTTATAAAAATAATATTTTTAAATTACTTTAAATATAATAATAAAATATATTAACTTTTATTATTAAAAATACTTTATAATTTAATTTAAAAAAATAAAATATTAAGTTAATTATATTATAAAATTTATAATATATATAAAATATATTATAAATAATATTTAAAATTAAGTTTATTAATTTATAAATATAAAAACTTTTTTTTATATAAAATATATAATAATAAATATAAAGTTCTTAAATAAATTTATATTAAAACTTTATAAACTTTATAAATAAAAATATTATAATATAACTAGCCTTTTTAAATAAATTAATATATATTATTAATTTTAAACTTAAGTATAAGCTATTTTAAAAATTAATTTATTTTTTAATAAAAAAAAATTTAATAATCCTTTATAAATATATTAATTATATTTTAAAAAATAATTAAATAATAATAAAATCTTTAACTTTATTTAAAGCTTTTATATTATTTATATATAAAAAAAAAATTAAGGCTTTATATAAATTATTAAAAATTAAATAAAATTATAAAAAAAATATTATATTATTACTATTTAATTATAAAATTTTTAATTATTTATAAAGTATAAAAATTTTTATAAAATTAAACTTTAAAAATACTTATTATTAAATTTATATTTAAAAAAATAATAAAAAGAAAATAATATAATAATATTATTATAAACCTTTTTAATATTAAGTACTATTATTTAATTTAATTAATATACTAATTATTTAATAAATATATATTAACTTTATTTTTATTAAATTTATAAATATAGTATATAATATTTATTTTAATAATATTTTTATTTATAATAATAATAAAAATAAATACTAGTATTATATTTAATATTATAATATAAATTTATATTAAACTTAATATATTTAAAAATATAATTAATATTATTTTATTAATTTTTATATAAAAGTAATAATATTTTATTATAGTTTACTTATTAAATTATACTTTTTTTAAAAGTATTATATTATATTAAATACTAAAATATTTATTATTATTAAAGTATTTTATATTTAAAAATATTATATTATTTATATTATATTTTTTATATAAATACTTATAAATTATTTAAATTATACTTACTTTATAAAAAAAAGATTATTAATAAAGTAAGTTTTATAACTTTAAAAGCTTATATTATATAATTTTATAATTAAGTTTTATTTTAAAAAGGCTAATTTAATTAATATATTTATAAAATATAATAATATTTATTAAAAATAAAAATAAAAAAATAGCTTAAAGCTATTTTAAATTATTTTAAATAAATTTTATATAAATTTAATATAATAATAAAATATAAAAAAACTTATACTTTTAAAATATTATTAATAATTAATAGCTTAACTTTTAAGTTATATTTTAAGTTAGCTTTTTAAGCTAAAAAAGCTATAATTATAAATATATAAATAGCTTGCCTTTAATATATATTTAAATTAACTTTAAGAAAAGAAATATAATAAAGTATTATTATAATATTATAAAATAAGTATTAAATATTTAAAAAAGTATTATAATAAGCTTAATAAAAAAATACTTAAATTAAATTACTTTTATAATTTTATATTTTTAAAAATTATTTTATAAATAATATATAATAAAACTTTATAATTTATTAAAGCTAATTACTTATTAAGATTTTATAATAAAATTTTTATTTTTTATAAAAGCTATTAGCTTTAATAAAACTAACTTTTTATTTTAATTTTAAAAAATATATAATTAAATATTTAAAAAGTATATAATCTTTATTATTTAAAAGTAAACTAGGCTTTTTTATTTAATTTTATTATTATTTTAAATTAGTTTTAAAATATACTTTTTTTTTTAATTAAAAAAGTTAATAAAAATAGTATTATTAATTATATTTACTTTTATAATAGTTTAAAATTAATATAGCTATTATTATTAAAAAGCTTTTCTTTTAGCCTTATTATAAAAAATAATAAAATATAATATTAAAAATACTAATATAATTATAATTTAAGTAGTAATTAGCTTTAATATTATAACTATATATTTATATAATAAATTACTATTATAATTATATTTAATATTACTTTAAGGCTTTTATTATTTTAAAAGTGCTATTAATATTATTAATATTATATATATTAAAAAAAAAGCCTTATATATACTAGCCTTAAATAGTATTATAATAATAGCTAAAATAAAGTATTTAAAAAAGCAGAATATAAAAAAATTAAGTTTATTTTAAGCTATATTAAATATATTAAAATATAGCTTAATTAATATTAATAGTATAAGAATTTAATTTATTAAAAATAATTATAATAAATAAGTAAAATAAAGAAAAAGTAATATAAATATATAATAAAAAAAGCTTATAAATAAGATTTTCTTTTATAATTAGCTAAAAAAAGGTTAAGGTTATTATTTAAGTAATAATTATAGCTATTTACTTTATTAATAATATTCTTATATACTTAAATAACTTATAAGTATTAAATAAGTAATTTAAAATTAATTATTATACTTTACTTAATAATAATTAATAAATTTAAAGTAGTTTTATTTAAACTATAATATATTTTTAATTAAATTATAATAGTTTATATTATAGCTAAAGGTATACTTTTAAATAATAAGATTTATACTTATATATTTAAATATAATATAATAAATTAATAATTATTATTATTAAAAAAATATTACTAAAAGAAAAGTATAAAAGTTAAGACTAAGTAATTAAAAAAGGCTAATTTATTTAAAAATAGTATTTTTTTTATTTTTTTATTAAATATATATATAATAATAACTAAACTAGTTAATTTTAATTTTTTTAAATAACTAATATTAATTAAATAGTTAAAATAATAATAACTATTTTAAAAATACTTTATTATTATTATTATTATTAACTAGTATATTAATAAATAGTATAAAAAGGTTAATTCCCTTTATTTACTATTATATAAAAAGATAAGCTTTTATACTTATAAACTAATTAATTAAATAAGGCTAATATACTATATATTTTATAAAGCTAATATATTAATATATTATATATTTTATAAGGCTAATATATATATAGCCTTTTAAGTACTTTTTTAAAAAAAAGAAAATTATCTTAATTTTAAATACTTATTATTTATTATTAATAATTATCTTTTTAGCTTTATAATTATTTTATATTATCCTTTAGTTTATACTTATACTTATACTTATTATTCTTTTTTTAAGCTTTAATACTATTTATAATACCTTTATTAATCTTTTATTAGTTTTCCTTTTTTATAATAGTAAAACTATTTTAAATACTTTAAGTAATTATATTTTAAACTTATTAAAAAGCCTTAGCTTTTACTTATTATTAATATTTTTTTTTAATTTAGTTAATATAGTTTTTAATTTTATATATAATTCCTTTTATATATATAGTAAAATAGCTTTTAATTATTTTATTTTTAATTAGCTTAAGTAGTTTATTAATTAAAATATTTACTAGTTTTAATAATTATTTTAAAATACTTAAAAGTTTATAAACTTTTTTTTAAATTATTAATATTAAGTTATTATTTTTATATTTCTTTAATAGCTATAAGGTGTTTTTAAAGCCTATTTATATAGCCTAAGTCTTAATCTTAGCTTTAGTTTTTTTTAATAAAACTGCTATTATTTTATTTACTAGCTTATATTATAACTAACTATTAATAATAAAGTTTTATTTTTTTATAAAAACTTTATAAAAAAGTAAAATAATATATTACTTTACTTTTATATAATTTAGCTTTTATAAAATATATTAAATAATAATAAAAAGTAGTATTAATTTATAAAATTTAACTTAAATAGCTTAAAACTATTAATAATATTTTATAAGGCTTATTATATTTTAAACTATTATATTTATAATAATATTATTATTAAAAACTATTAATATATTATTATTATTAATAATAATTAACTAAGGTTAAACTACTTTATAAATTTAATTAATTAATTTAATTTAGTAATTATTAAGCTTTTAGTTTATAATAAAGGTATAAGTAAAGTTAAATACCTTATACTTAATAATATAATTAGTAATATTATTATTTTTATTAAGCTTTAAAAAGTAAAACTTATAAATAATAATAATATAAATAATAATAATATAAATAATAATTAGTATATTAATAATATAATAATTATTATATACTTTTATTAAGTTATAAACCTTTTTTAATTTTTTTTTATATACTTTATAACTACTTTATTTTAACTAAATAATAATTAGTAAAATATTAAAATTAATATATTTATTAATATATATATTAAAGCAGTTTATAAAGTCTTTAAGCTTAAGTTAAAATAGTTTAAAAGTATATTTAATAAGTTTTTTTAAGTTAAGGTAAATATTAATATTTAATAATAGAATAAGTATATAGTTATTAATATAGCCTTTTTAATATTTTTAATATTCTTTTTATACTTTTTTAAGTTATTAGTTAGTTTAGCTTATAAATAGTAATACTTAAATAACTAGATTTAATATATTCCTTTTACCTTATAGTATTTTATAAATAGTTTTTAAAAAGGTAGTTTTTAAGAAGGTAGTTTATATATATAAGTATAATTAAAATAGTTAGTCTTAAGATTAAAAAATAATATTATAAAAAAAAAAAAAAAAAAGCTAAATAAATATATACTTAATTATAAGTAGTAAGTATTATAATATATAATAATATATATTATATATAACTAGCTAGTAGCTATTTAATTATTTTATTATTATTTTATTAAAAATTTATACTTAAATATTTATTTTAAAAATTTACTATACTTTTATACTTTAAAAGTTTAGTAAAAGCTTTTTAAAAGGCTTTTATTACTTATATTCTTATACTAAATCCTTAACTATTTAAATAAGTTCTTTTTATTTAATTTATTAATTTTTATAAAGACTATAATTCTTTTACTTTATTAAGTACTTAATTTAATAATTCTTTTTTTACTTATTAAGGTATTAGTTAATAAGCTTATTTACTTTATATTATTTATTTTTATTAATTATAATTCTTTTTAATAATAATACCTACTTATTAAATAAATTTAGTATAATTAAAATTAAAAATAAATAAATAATTAATATTATATTATAAACCTTTTAATAAAAAAGGAGTTTTAATTAATAAGCTAAAGGATTAATTTATTATAAAACCTTAAATAAGCCTATATATTAATATAACTATTTATATAATAGTTTTTTTAAAAAATAGTATCCTTTATATAATTTAAAAAATACTTTATTTTTAACCTTAAACTTAATTAAATTATATTATTAATTATATACTTATTTAATAAATATTACTGCTTTTTTTATTAAGTGCTTAGCTTTTTTTATATATAATAGTTAAAAGGTATTTACTATTTTTTAATTAAGTTATTAGTTTTTTTTTAAAATATTTAGTAGCTTATTAAGCTTAAACTTTATTACTAACTTATTAAAAAATTAACTTAATAATATACTAATTATATTATTAAAATAAAACTATAATATTAATATAACTTTTAGTTAAAGGATATTACTAGTTATAATATAATATTATAAAGCTATTTTAATTATTTAATTCTTAACTTTTAATATTTTATTTATTTAAAAATAATATATTATTTTAATAGCTAATTTAACTACTAGTATAATAAAAAGTTACTTTTAAAAATTAAATATAAACTTTAAGTTTTTATTATTAATAATAACTTTAAGTATGCCTTAGTTATAAAAAAGCAGTATATAAAAAAAATAATAGCTTATTATTAAGCTATATACTTTATTAAGCTAGAAATTAAAAGTATTTTTTAGCTTTATTTATAAATAACTATAAGTATAGTATTTAATAAGTAGTTATATTTATTAATTTTTTAAAAAGATTTAGGTTTTTTTAATAGTATTTTTATAATAAAGTTTATTATTATAATATAAAATAATTAAGCTAGCGCTTAAATAAGTTATATTTTATTAAAAAGTTTAGCTATATTTTTTTAATTTATAAAATAAGTTAAATAATAAGTAATATATTATTATAATTATTTAACTAGTTATAAAATATTAAATTTATTTAGTATTATAAGTATTTTTTTTAAGCTAAAATAAAACTAAGTATTATAAGCTAGTTAGAAAATATTCTTAATATAGTTAAATAAAATATATAAATAAGCCTAGCTATTTTTATTTTTTTTTATATAATAAACTATTTTTTTAAAAAAAAGTATATAAACTAGCTATTACTTTTAGTCTTTATATAATATTACTATTTATTAATTTAATTTAATTAATTTTATTAATTTATTTTATTTTTTTTATTTTTATTAACTATATTTTTAATAATATTAAAATAATAATTAGTTTTATATCCTTTTTAAATTTTTTTTTAGCTTATTTATAATAAGCAGTTTTATTAATATATAATAAGTATTTAAATTTTATATATTATTTAATTTACTAGTCTTTTTATTTATTAATTAAAAAGTATTTAAATTAGCTAATAGCTAAAATAGTATATTTAGTATTAAATTAATTTTATTAAAAATATAATAAATATTTAATTAAAACTAGCTAAAATATATTAAGGCTTTTATTAGCTATTAATTTACTTTAATAAAATTAAATATTAATATTATAGTATAATTAATAATTTTTTTTATAACTTAGTAATTAGTTAAAATAATAACTAGCTATTAATAAAATTAAATTAATATTTATATCTTTTTTACTACTTAAATAAAATAAGTAACTTTAAGCTTAGTTAGTTTATATTAGCATTTTACTTTATAAAAAAAATAGCTAAGGAATATAATTAATTAAATTTAGTTAACTAATATTATTAAAGCTATTTAATAATTTTATTTAAAATAAAAAATAAATACTTTTATACTTTAACTACTAGTATTTAGCTTAAAAAATATTTATTTTATTAAATTATAATAGTAAAAATATATACTAAATATAAGCCTATTTTAAAAAAGTTTAAAAAATTCCTTTTTAAGTAGTATAAGTATAAAAATAACTTATTATAGCTTAAAATATTATACTTTTTTATTAATATTTATTATTTTTTATTTTTTTTTTAAAGTTTAATAAGTAACTTTATTTTTTTTTTTTAATAATTCTGCCTTTATTTAAAATTTATAAATAAACTTATATAAAAAAGTTACTATACTTAAGTATATTTTTAAGTTAATAAAATTAAATAGTATTTAAATTTTTTAAATTATATTTATTTACTTTTAAATAATTAATAATTTTAAAATATTAATCTTAAAGCCTAGTAGCTAAATTAATAAATAATTATAAAATAACTTTTATAGCTAAATTACTAACTTTATATTAAAAAATAGCTTAAAAATAGTTTATAAATATTAATAGTATTATTTAAAAGTATTATTAAAAATAACTATATTATTAATATAAGTATATATAAATTATTTAAATAAATAAAGTTTTTAATTTATAAACCTTTAAATAAATAATAATAAGTTCTTATAGCTTATTAATATAATATATAATATTTCTAGCCTTTATAAACTAATTAAAACTATATACTTCTTATACTTAAAATAAATAAGTAGTTAATAAAAAAAAGCTAATATATTTAATATAATAATATACTTTTTACTTTTTAAATTAATAATAATTTCTTTTTATAAAAATATAAGGTATATATTTAATATTATAATTTTATTAAAAGATTTTAAGTTTATAATTATATATATTTTTTTTCTTATTAACTATTTATTAAATAATTAAAAATTAAAAATATTAAAAAAGTAAGTTAATATATTTATAAAGCTTATTTTTATATATATAAGTTATTTAATATACTATTAATAAACTTATAGTTTTTTATATTTAAGAGGTATAGTTAAGTAAGTATTTTAAATATTTACTAGTTATTAATAAATAGTATTTTTTTTTAATAATAAAATAATATTATAATTATACTATATATTATAATCCTTAATAATTTTTTAAAGCTAATTAGCTTTTTACTTATTTTTTATATAAACTTAAACTTTATTTATTAAAATATATTTATAAATACTTATAGGTTTTTTTATTTAACCTTGCTTTTTTTATATAGCTTTTAATAATAAATTAATAAGTTAACTTTATATTTTTTTATTAATTATAATAAAAATATTTTTAAAAATACCTTTTATATTAATATTTAGTAATTATTTATTTATTTAATATTTTTATAAAGTATATACTTAAGTATATAAAATTATAAAATATATTATTATATTATAGTTTATTATTATACTAACTTTTTACTTATAATAAAAAGTTAGTAAAGTATTTATTATATTTATAACTAAAACTTAACTACTTAAATTATTTAAGTAAGTAATAAATATAATATTAATATAATTAATAATATTAAAAGCTATAATAGTAAAATAATATATTTATATATTACTATATTTATTTATTTTAACTAAAGGCTTATAATAAGTTAGTATATATATTAATACTTATAGTAAAATTATAAATTATTTATTAATAACTACTTATTATATAGCCTAGTTTTATTTATAATAACTTTAAATTAGTATATAAGTATTATAAGCTGCCTTTATTATTATATAATTATTAGCTATTAATAAATTAATTTTAAATTAATAAAGAAATTAATATTAAGTAAAATATTAAGCTTTAGGTTTTTTTTAAGCTAGTCTTTTATATAAAAGTATATATAAATTAATATACTATTTTTATAGCTTTAAATATAAAAGTTAAACCTAGCTTTTTATATTATTATAATACTTTTATTTATATAATTTATTATATTAAGTATATTTACTTAAAAATATATAGTATTAAGGGAGTGCTTATAAAGCTAGTCTTTATTTATAATAATTTTTAAATATTTAAAGTTTATTATAATAATTAACTTTTTTAAATTTAAATTAAATTATATACTTATTTATATATAAATATAATAGCTAAGTATATTTTATTTAAATAGCTATACTTTTATAACCTATTTTAGCTAAAACTTTAATTTAAAACTTACTTATTAATAACTATACTTATTAAAATATATATAATATATAAGCTTAAAATATAAAAGGAATTCTTTTTAGTATTTTTAATATATATATATTAATATATTTAAAATAACTTTATTTATTAGTTTTTAATATTAATATAATTAAAAAAGTAAAATAGTCTTATTATTTTAATAATTCCTAGGCTAGTTTAATATTATAAGTAATTTATAAATAAAATAAATAAAAATAATTTTATTTTTAATTATATTATTTTTATAATTAAACTATTTAAACTTTTTAATTATTTAATATTTTTAAAAATTAAGCTTTAATTTTATTTTTTTTATTATTAAGTCTTTAATATTAATATAAATGTTTTTTATATTTTTAAAGTATATAAAGTTATTTAAAAACCTTAATTAATAATAGTATTATTATTAATTTTAATTATTAAAATACTTATTTTAATATTTTTTATTTTTTTAAAATTACTTATAATTAGTATTTTTATAACTATAATTATATTATATTTACTTAAAATTATTTTTACTTTTATTATATTAAAATTATATTTAGCTGCTTTTTATATATAGCTAAAATTAAGTAATATTTTTTTATATATTTTACTTAAACTATTAGTTAATAAGTTATTAATTTAAAGCTTATTATTTTATTTAATTACTATTATAATAAGTATTTTAATTTATTATAATATTAATAAAAAAGGCAGCTAAAAAAGTAAGCAGGCACTTATTATATAATATTTAAATTACTTATAATATATTTATAAAAAATTACTACTTTAAATTTTTATTAATAAAAGCAGTTAATATTAAAGTTTTAACTTATTATTTATTTTTAAAATATTTTAAGTAATTATTTTTAAATATAGTTTTATATAGTTTAAAAATAAGCTTATAAAGTAATAAGCTAATATAAAGGTATAATTATAAAAGTTATTATTTATTAATAATAAATTCTACTATTATAGCTAAGTAAAAGAATTTTAAAGCTTATAAATAAATATTTAAACTAGCCTAATAGTTATTATTTATATACTATTACTTTATAAATTAAGTTATTATATTTACTTATTTTAGCTAAAATTATTTAATTAATATAATAATTTAATTATTAATTAATTATTTAATTTAATACTTTTTTTATAAAAGTAATAAAAAACCTTATTAATAAAGTATTAGTTTATATAAAAGCTATAAAAAGTTTAATATAATATAGTTATAATATTTATTAATAATAATATTATTTTAAATACTTTTTATAAATTAATTAACTATATTTTAAATAATTATATTACTATTAATAGTATTATTTTTAGCTTTTAAATTAAAGTAGCTAATATAAGTAATCTTTTAATAATTTTTAATACTACTTAAAAAAATACTTTATAAAGCTATAGTATTTAATAAGTATTTAAAAAGATAATTAAACTAGTTATTAAATAATATAATTAGTAAAATACTAGCAGGTTTATTATTAAATAGCCTTATAGCTAATATAAATATATTAAATAAAGTAAAAGAAAAGAAAAAAAAGTAAGTAAAAAATAAAATTATTAAAAATAATATTTAAATATAGTTATTTAAGAGTTTTAAGTTATAACTATTTACTTTTTATATTATAAATAATAATTAGTAAAGTAAATTAACTTATATATTTATTAATTAGTATTAAAAAGTAAAAAAAGGTTTTAATAATAATAAAAGTAAAAGGAAATTTAATTATAATATAATAAATATATATTTTTTACTTAAAGTTAGTTAAAGTAAGGTAAGTAAAAATAATATTAAATTACTATTAAAGGCAGTAAGTATATTATTAAAAATAAAAGAAATAAGGGCTTATATTATTAAAAAAAGTAAAGTGCTTTTTATATTATTTTTTTATACTTATTATAGTTAATTAAATATATATTTTAATAATAATATTAATATTTTAAAAAAAAGATAATTAATATTAAAAATTAAATTTAATATAGTTATAAAAGAACTTTTTAATATAGCCTAATACTATTAATACTAAATAATTTATTAAAAATTATAAGCAGTATATTTACTATTAACCTAGTTAAAAAAGTAAAAGGTAAGTAACTTATTAAGTAATATAGTATTAATAATATAAGTAAAAGAGACTATATTATCTTTTATTAAATAAGTTATATATAAATAGCTACTTTTAAAAAATAATAATATTTAATAGCTTATATAATATAGTTATTTTAATACTATATATATTATAGTTTTTAAAATTAGTAAAGCTAATTATAAGAATAAATTATAAAAAATAACTAGTTATAAAATAAATAAAATAAATAATAAATTTTAATATATATATATAAAAAATTAAATAAAAGAAAAATAGTAATAAATAACTTAATTATTTATTTTAATAAATTAATAGCTTATTATTACTAATAGACTTTTAGTAAAAAAAATTAAAATAATAATAGGCATAAATTAAGGTTTATAATTACTATTACTTAGTATGCTAATAAATAATATAAAAAGGTTAATTTCTTTTATTTACTATTTTATAAAAAAATAGGCTTTTATACTTATAAACTAACTAACTAAGTAAGGCTAATATATTATATATTTTATAAAGCTAATATACTAATATACTATATATTTTATAAGGCTAATATATAAATAGCCTTTTATTAACTATAATAATAATAATAACTTTTAATTACTTTTATATTATTTATAATTTTTATATAGCTAGCTATAATTTAAAATTTATAAATAATTATAAAAAAGGCTTATTATTATAATTATATTTTTAGCTATAACCTTAGCTATAATCTTAATTATAACTTTAACTATAAATTAATAATAAAAAAGTAAGCTATTATTACTTTTTATTTTATATTATAATAAGACTTATTATATTAAAAAGTTAAGCTAGTATATTAAAGCTTATTAATAAAGCTATTAATATACTTTAGTTTATAATAAAGCTATTAATAATAAGGCTAAAATAGCTTTATTATTTTTTTTCTTTTTTTTTTTACTTAAAAAGTTATTAATATAAGTATTTTACTATTATTTAAAATTTAAAATTAATTATAAAAACTTTAAATTATATTAAAATTATATATATATAAAAGTAGCTTTTTAAAGTTTTTATAATTAAAAATATTTTTTATAAAAAATAAATAAAAATTATATTAATAGCTTTAATAGCTATTATTATAAAGTCCTTTTATTTAAACTATAGTATATTATTATTTAAATTATAATAGTTTATATATAAAATAAAATCTTATATATATATTATAAAGTTTATTATTATATACTTACTTATAATATAAGCTAATAATAAGCTTATTTTTATATAATAATTATAGCTTTATTATATTTAATTATTATAATTAACTTTATTATAGCTAACTACTTTATTTATAATATAAAATTAATAATAGTGCTTATTATTACTATAAGACTAAAAAGGCAGCTATAGTAATAGTAAAGGCAGTAGTAAAAGTAATAGTTAAAGTAATAGTAGAGGCAGTAATAGTAAATCCTATTATATAGTTTATACTTACTAAGTTAGGACTACTAACTTATAATATTATAAAGTTATATTAATAATTTTATTTATTATTATTTTTATTTTTTCTTTTTTTTTTAGCTAGCTAGTTAAATAGCTTAAATTTAACTTATAGTCTTTTTATTATTATAAGTTATAAGCCTTTATATTTTATTATAAAATTATATTTTTAGTTATTTTTTTATTAATTATAGTTTAAAAGCTATTAATACTTTATTTTATTATTATTTTTATTAAAATATAAGTTTTAAAGCCTAAAAATATATTTATTAATTATAGTTTTTATTTTTAAATTTTTAACTTAAAATAAGCTATAAATATATATTTATATTATTTTTAGTATTAAAAATATTATCTCTTAATTCCTTAACTTAAAATAATTAGTTAATATAAAATAATTAGTTAATTTAAAATATACTACTATTTTAAAATAATTAATAAAGCTAAAATATATTAAAAGTTAAAAATAACTTAAAAATTAAAGTTAATAAAAAAATTAACTTAAAAATTAATAATAATAAAAATATTATTAATAATAAAAAAAATAAAAATATAATTAATAATAAAAATAATTAAAATCTTAACCTAAAGCTATTAATAAAATTATTTAAAATAATATAATTATTTATTATAAATAATATAATTAAAACTTTAAAAGCTAATTTTTTTTATAAGCTATATTACTTAAAGGCTTAAATAACTAAAATACTTAAAAGTAAACTTTAAAAATTAATACTATTTTAATAAAAGTTTAAAATATTATTAAAAGTAAAAAAGCTAAACTTATTAATAATACTTAAGTTAAAAAAGCTATATAAAAAAAAAACTTTTTAATAATAAAATTTATCTTAAATAACTTATTAATAAAATATATATAAAGCTTAATTATAAAGGCTTTAATAATAATAAGTTAACTTTATAAAAGCTACTTAAGTTAATAAAAGCTATTATTTTTAAAGCTTTAGCTAAAGGTATTTTTATAATTATTTAAAAGTTTAATTATTTAAACTATAATTAATTTAAGTCTTTTAAAGCCTATATTAATATATTAATAAAAGCTTAAACTTATATTATATAATAATACTTAAATATTTTAAAAGCTTAGTTTATAATTATAGCCTTTATTAACCTTAAATATATTAATAAAACCTAATATAAATACTAAATTATAAATTTTTATTAAAGTAAAAAAGTTTAAAAAAATAAACTTATTAAGTTTTTTTATTTATAAGCTAATAAAAAAGCTAGGTTTAAAAAGATTTTTAATATATTTAAATAGCTAGCTTTTTTTTTTATTTTTATTTAAAGCCTAATATAGCTAAAGTAATTAATATAGCTAAAGTAAACCTAACTTTAATAACTAAAGCTAATTTAATAATAATAATAAAAGTATTAAAATTAAAAAGCTAAAATATAATTACTAAGTCTTAATTAATAAAAAGCCTTATATATTAAAAACTTATTAATAACTTTATTTTAAACTTTATATAGTTAAAAATAAACTTTTATAACTAAACTTATATTAAGGATTTTATTTATAAAAATAAAAATTAAAAAATAATAATAATAAAAAAGATAAAGCTAAAGTATTACTATTTAAGTATTAATATATTACTATTTAAGCACTAACTAGCCTAAGTAAGTATAGTAAAGGCCTATGCTTATAAATTTATAAAAATTACCTTTAACTTTAAAAATTTATAAAAAATTCTAAAAAAATACTAGTAAAAAAAGAATTTAAGTTTTAGCTAATTTATATAGTTAAATTATATATTATATATTTAAGATTAATTTTATATTATATATATAGCTAGAAAAATATATATTAACTTTAACTACTATTTTAAAACTAAGTAGTACTTATATAAGTATATATTTTAAGAAATTATAAGCTTTAAAGTATAAATTATATAGCTATATAAAAAGTTACTTAGTTTTTATAAGTTATTTTATATAAATACTTAATTAAAAATACTATAAGTTTCTTTTTTAAATTTATAACCTAAATAAAAATAAATAAATTATATAAAAAATACTATTAGTTTTTCTAGCCTTTAAGCTATATATTAAACTTTTTTATATTCTTTATAAATATTTTTTAAGTAATAGAAATTAACTTTAAAAACATAGTCTTTTAAAAGGAAAACTTAAGGTACCTTTACTAGTGCTTAAATAGTAATAAGTTAGTGCTTAAATAGTAATACTTTAAAGCTAAGCCTGCTATAAAAAAAGACCTTTTAAAAGTAATTTAAATATTATAAAAGCTAGCTAGTTATTTATTAATATAATAGTTATATTTAATATTTTTATTAAGCTAAACTAAACTTTTAAAAATAAAGTTAAGGAAATTATTTAAAATAATATTTTTAATTATAATTTTACTTTTTTTAAGTATAGTATTAATTAAGATAATATTATTATTAATTTTAAATATAACTTATATTACTTTAATAATCTTAAATAGTTTATTTTTATTTAGCTATTAAAAAAAGTAAATATAATAGCTATATTTAATAAAAGTTTATTATAAATTAAAAGTATAAATATAATAATTATCTTACTACTTAATAATAAAATACTTAAGCTTAAAAATATTACTTATACTTTTTAAAGTATTTTTAATATAATTAGCCTAAAAGCTTTTAAATAAAAAAATATTTAATATAATTATTTAAAAAAATAACTTATTTTATAAAAAATTAAAATTATTATAATTATAAAAGTTTATTAAAAATATAATATTATTATTTTAAAAATACTAATATTATTAATTAATAATTATTATAACTTTATAATATTACTTATTAAGCTATTTATTATTAATATTAAATTTAGTTTTATATATAAAAAAACTAGGCTATATAAGTAAGTAATAAGTATTAAAAGCTTATTAATACTTAAGAATTTAGCTAAATATAATTATAATTAAAAACCTTTATTATAAGGCTTATTATTTAGCTAAGTTTAAAGCTATTATTAGCTATAGCTTATTAATAAAGCTTATAAAATTCTTATAAATAGTTTTTTAAAATATAGTTTTAATTATATTTATTAAATATAAAAGATTTAAAATTACTTTTTATAATATAAATACTTTTATATATTATTAATAGCTAATTTTAATTATAAATTATAAAAATATTATAAAAAATCTTTATAATTAAAAGCTATAAGTATAAGTATTTAATAAAAGATTTAAAGTTTAAGTTATAGTATTTAATAATATAAAAGAATTTATATTTTAAAAAATATAAAACTAGTTTTATAAAAATAGCTTTATTTTAAAAACCTTAATAGCTTATACTTTTTAATAAAATAATATAAGTAAATAAGCTAAAAAGACTTTTATAAACTTTAAATAAGTAATTTATATTAAAATTAAACTATTTAAGACTTTATAGCCTTTATATATAAAATTTATTATATATATTTATAATTTATTATTAACCTTATTTAATAAAAATAAAATATTACTTTTAAAAATAATATTTAAAGCTATTTAAGTTAAATATAATTATAATATTAAATATATTAAGACTTAAAGTTATATTATATATATTAAGAAAAATAATAATTAAAAAGTTAAAAATATAAAAATATAGCTTAAAATTATTAAAAAATATCTAATTAATATAAAAAGCTTAAATAGCTATATTTATAAAATTTACTTTTTTATAAAAAATAAAATTATTAAATTATAAAATATAAGATTTTAAAAAATAAAATTATTAAATTATAAAATATAAGATTTTAAAAAATAAATAATAAAACTCTTTCTAATTATAAAAAACTAAAGATTAAATATAAAGCTATATTTATTAACTTTAAGATTAAAAAAAAAGTTAAATAATTATTAGCTAAATAATAAAACTATAATAAAAGCTAAGTTATAAAGCTAGCTTTAATATTATTTAAAATATTACTAAGGCTAATAAAGTATTTAATAAAAATAAAAACTTTATATATTTTAAAGTAAATAATAATAATATTTTTTAATAATAACTTTTATTAAACTATAAGAAAAGTAAGTATTTTTAAACTTTAAAGCTTATTTTATAAAAAGAAATATAAAATTAAGTTTTTTAAGTTAATTAAAATTATTATAATTTGTATAATTAATATTTAATTAAGCTTAAAGCTATTTATAAAAATACTATTATTAATATTATTATTCTTTTTTTATAATTTTATAATTAATTTTAAAACTATAACTTTTTTAATATATTAAAAGCTAATTATTTTTTTTAAATAAGTTAAGCTAAGTTAAATAATTAATATATATATAGTTAACTAACTATAGTATTATTTTACTTAAGGCATTACTTAAGTTAATTATAAAGTATTATATAAAAATAAAATAAAAAAATTTATAATAATAATAAAAATAATTAAATAATAAAAAAATAATAAGTTTATAAATAAATAACCTATTTTAATAATATTTATAATTATTAAAGTTAAGTAATAACTTAATAAAAGTATTAAGGTTTTTAAAAATTAATATAATATTTTAAAAAAAGCTAAATTATAAAACTAAATAGTTTTTTATTATAAAAAAGTAATACTAAAGTCTAGTTAAAAAAAGACTTAAAGCCTAATTAAGCTATTATAAAATATTATTATTTTATATAATAAATAAGTTTATAACTTAAAGTATTTTATTAATAGTAATTTTATATTAAGGGCTTATTTTATTATTTATAAAAACTAGCTTTAAAAAATAAACTATTTTATAAAAAACCTTTATATTATAATAGCTTATTTAGCTTTTATTAAAGTATTTTATTTAATTATAATAACTTATAATTTTAAGTAATAGTAATTTAATATTATTATAGTATTTTTAAATATAAATATTAAAAAAGAAGTTTATATATATTAACTTTAAGGCTTTAATAATAAATTTAAAAAAGTTTATTATTTAAAAAAAGCTTTATATAATTATTTTAAAATACTACTTTAATAATTTAAAAAAGCTATATAGCTTTTTATTATTATTAAATTTTAACTTTTATTATTTAAGCTTTATATTTTTAAATAAAAAAATAATACTATTTTAATTTTATATATAAATAATATAATAATTATAATATTTAAAATATTAACTATTTATAATATAATAATATAGCTAGAAGGTTTATTTAAAATTATAAAACTAGAAAATATTACTATTTTTTTTAAATTAAAAGTTTATAAAAACTATAATAAATAAATAATTATACTTAGCTAAAAAACTTATATTAAAAAATTCTTTATTAAATTTATTTTATTATTTTAAAATATAGCTAAAACTTTATAACTTATTAATAAGGTTATTTTATATAATTAAAAATAATAAAAACTATTATATTAATTAAAAAATAAATAAAAAAATAAATAACTTTAACTTTATTTTTATAAAAATAAAATTAAATATTATATATATAGTTTAAAAGCTTTATAAAGCTAATTTTAAACTAATAGTTTATTATAATAAAATTCTTAAATATTTATATTAATATTTTTAAGCTATAACTTATTTAAGTATTAAACTAAAAAGTAAGTATAGCTTTAAAAACCTAAATTTAAAAGTATATATAAATACTGCCTTTATAAATAATCTAGTTAAGTAATTTAATATAATAAGCTATATTATAATAATTAAAAATAGTTTAGTTTATTAAAAAAGTAAGAAATAAATTATTATTATAATAAGCTTTATTAAAGCTAAATTTATAAACCTTATATTAGTTAAAATATTAGCTATTTAAATTAAAAAAATCTTTAATAATATAAGTTTTAATAATTAAAAGCTTATAATTTTATATATAAATTTTTAAAATATAAAAATAATTATTTTAAATTATTATAATATAATATAAATAAAGTATATAAATATTTAATATAAATAAATTATTAATAAAATAAAAAAAAAGATTTTAAAATTTAATAAATTAATATATAAAAAATAGCAGCTAATAGTTTAATAAAGCTACTTATAAAAATTAAATATATTAAATTTATAAAGCTTTTAAAAATAATTAATACTATTTAATAGCTTAAGACTTATTTTAATAAAGCTAGTTTTAGCTAATAGTTAATAATATTATTAATTAAGTAAAGTATAATAGCTTTACTTATAAAGCACCCTTTCTTTTACTAACTTAATATTTAATAATATAACTTTACTAAGTTTAACCTAGCTTTACTAATAGCTAAGATTTACCTTAAGTTAGCCTAAATTAACTTAATTTATAATAAGCCTAAATATTTTAAGTTTAAGTATTTATTTTTTAATAAAGGTAATTATAATAAGTATATTAATTTTATTACTTAGGCTATTTTTTATTTTTTATTTTTTATTTTCTTTTTTTTATTATAAAAGGCATTTTTTTATTAATAAGGCTAAGCTTAATACTTTAGGTTATAAGCATTTTTTTTTAAAAAAGGCTTTTTAAAAATCCCTAGCTTAATAAAGTAAATTAACTATATAAGTGTTTTTAATTTTATAAAAAGTAAAAGCTTATTAAATAATAAAGAGCTTATTAAATAATAAAGGCTATATTTACCTTAAATTAAAAAGGTATTATTAAAAATATATCTTTTATATAATAATATTAATAAAGATATTAAATTTTATTATAAATAAATAAATAAAAAGCTATATAAAAGTTTTATTATATAGCTTAATATAATAAAAAGCTTAAAAAAAAGCTAAAGCTTTTTATTATATTAAATATTAAATTAAAAAAGCCTTATACTTTAATAAGTAAAAGTAAGTTTTAGACTTTATTAATTAAAAACCTTTAATTTAATTTATTTATAATTATTAATACTCTTTTTCTTTAATTAAAGAAAGTAGTAGCTATTTTTTATTTTAATTTATATTTTTTATATATAGTAAAATAGCCTATATTTTATAATTAGTATAATACTACTATTTTCTTATATTATTTTTATTTTATTAAGATTAGGTTATAGTTTAATAGCTTTAAAAAAAATATATTATATAGTTTATACTTACTAAATTAAAACTACTAACTTATAATACTATAAGATTATATTAATAATTTTATTTATTATTATTTTTTTTTTATTTTTTTAACTAGCTAGTTAAATAGCCTAAATCTAGCTTATAGTCTTTTTATTATTATAAATCCTTTAGTATAATTTTATATACTCTTTACTTTTTAATATTTTTTTAAAAATAATAGCTTTTAATATATAATACTATTTTATAATACTTTAGTATAAAATATTTAAGTAATTTTATTTAAATAGTTAAAAATCTCTATTTAAATAGTAGTAGTTTATATACTTATTAAATTTACTATACTTATACTAGCACTTTTATAACTATACACCCCTTTATAATATGCCTTAATAAAAATGCCTATAGCCTATATAATAACACTATAAATATTAATATTATAATCTTTAATAGACTTATTATTATTATTATTATTAACCTAGAATTAAAGAGCATGCCTATAGTAATAGGCATAATAGTAGTAAAGATAGTAGTAAAGGCAGTAGTAAAGGTAGTAGTAAAAGCAGCAGCAGAGGTAGCAGCAGCAGGGCTAACTCTATAGTTATAATATTTAGCGCCCTCTTAAATAACTGCTAGTATACTATACTATATTCTAGTATATAAGTATAGTAAATAATAGGTACTAAGGGTATTACTTTAGCTAGTAGTATAAACTACTATTATTTAAATAGAGATTTTTAACTATTTAAATAAGACTACTTAAATATTTTATTTAAAGAGTTAGTTTAGCTAGTAATATAAACTATTATAATTTAAATAAAAATTTATTATAGTTTTAATATCTTTTTTATAAAAGCCTTATTATTTTAAAGCTTATTAAAAATAAAGTAATTATATAAAAGGCTATATTATAATATAAATATAAATATAATAGTATTAGCTTTTTATTTAATAATAAAGCTAGCTTAAAAATATTATTATATTAATTAGCTATATTAAAGTTAATTTTTTTACTTAATAATATTAATTTATTATAATTATAATACTTTTAAATATTTACTTTATACTTTTATTAAAATATATATATATATTCTAGCTATATTATTATAATAGTTTTTTTATTATTATTTAAAAATTATATTATATAAATATAAAAAATTACTAGTCTTAAATAAAAAAAAACTTAATATTTTTATAATTAGTTATTATAAAATTATTAACTTTTTAATTAAAGTTATAATAGTATTTAATAAAGTAATAAGCTTATTACTTTTTTTAAAATATATACTTTTTAAAAATATAATATAATATATAGTTTTAAGTAATAATATAAGTAAACTTTATTATAGCCTAGGCTAAATAAAACTTTTTTTTATTTTTAATAAAAATAATATACTTATAATTAATAAATATACCTTTATATATTAACTTTTTTTAAGTATATAATTATTAAAAGTTATAAGTTTTTTAAAAGCTATAAGCTTACTGCTTAAGACTTAATAGCTTTAGCTTTTTATTATATTATTATAATATAAAAAGTATAAATAATAAAGTTATTATTAAAAGTATTATAAATACTACTTTAAAAAAATTTACTATTTTTATTTTTATTTTTATTATTATTATTAAAACTTTTTTATTATATTTAAATTTATACTTATATTAATATTAATATAATAAATATATAACTATTATTATAAAGTTAAGAAAATTATTATAAAGGTATTTTTAAGTGCTTTTTATTTATTTATAATAATTATAAATAATACTAAAGCTAGGACTTTTTAATAAAACTACTTTAGCTTTTTATAAAGCTATAAAAACTATTTTTTTATTTTAATTAATAAAACTAAATATAAAATAAATAATAAACTTTTAGTTTATAATATTAATAGCCTTAAATAAAAATATATTAAAATAATTAGTTTTATATATATTATTAATATTAAAGACTTTTAAGAATTATTATTATATAGCTTTATATTATAAATAAGTTTATATAATACCTTTTATTTTTATTTTATTATTTAGCTTAATAAAATATTTTAAGTTATTATTTTAAAAGTATTTAATTTAAACTTAAGTAATAAAAAGACTACTTAAGCCTTAAATATAAATTCTTTATTAATTATTATAAATATTAAAGTTATAAAAGAAAATAAGCTTATTAATAAAGTTTTAAATAATTTTAATTATTTAATAAGTAAAAAAGACTTAGTATTTTATAAAATTATACTTTTATTATTATTAAGCTAAAGTATAATAATAATATATTATATATATTAAAAAACTTAAAAAGGTAAGTAATTATATTTAATATAGCTTATATAATAAAATTACTTTTAATTAGTTTTTATTATTATTAATATTATAATTTAAAATTAATAATTTATTTTTTAAGTTAATAATTATTAAATTCTAATACTTAATAAAGCCTAGCTATTAATATAATTATAAATAAAAAAATAATATATTAAAACTTAATTATTATTAATAATTTAAAAGTTTAAATTTAATAAAATTTAAATAATAAAATTATAAAAATAATAAAAGGTTTATAAAAATATAAAAAGCTTTTTAAATATATTATATATTATTAATAATAAAAAAATAAAAAAGTAATATTTTAAAATTATTTTTAATAGCTTTAGCTTTTTAAAAGCTTTTAATAATAACTTTATATTTTTTATAGCTTATTATATAGCTTTTATAACCTTCTAGGCTTATTAAAAAACTTTAAAAATCCTATTATTATTATTAAGCTATAATAGTATAAAGTATATAAATAATAGTATTATTACTTTTTTAATATTAAAAAATAGTAGTAATAGTATTTTTTTTTAAAGTAGCTAAGCTATTTTATAAGAATTAATAAAGTTATTATATAATTTACTTACTAAGTTAGGCTTACTAACTTATAATACTATAAGGTTATAATAATAATTTTATTTATTATTATTTTTTTTTTAACTAGCTAGTTAAATAGCCTAATTCTAGCTTATAGTCTTATTATTATAAGTTATAAGCCTTTATATTTTATTATAAACTATAATCCTAACTTTATTTTTTATTAATTATAGTTTAAAAGCTATTAATACTTTTTTTTATTATTATTTTTAATTAAAATATAAGTTTTAAAGCCTAGAAATGCATTTTATTAATTATAAGCTAAGAGCTATAAATTATAGTCTTTATTTTTTAATTTTTAACTTAAAGTAAGCTTTAAATATATATTTATATTATTTTTAATATTAAGAATATCATCTCTTAATCCCTTAATTAAAAATAATTAGCTAATTTAAAATATATATTTAATTTAAAATAATTAATAAAGCTAAAAAAAAAAATAAAAATTAAAAATAATTTAAAAATTAGTAATAATAAAAATATTATTAATAATAAAAATAAAAATAATTAAAATCTTAACTTAAAACTATTAATAAAACTACTTAAAATAATATAGTTATTTATTATTAATAATATAATTAAAGCTTTAAGAGCTAACTTTTTTTACTACCTATATTACTTAAAGGCTTAAATAATTAAAATACTTAAAAATAAACTTTAAAAATTAATACTATTTTAATAAAAATTTAAAATATTATTAAAAGTATAAAAGTTAAACTTATTAATAATACCTAAGCTAAAAAAGCTACTTAAAAGTAAAAAGACTTTATAATAATAAAATTTATTTTAAGAGTCCTTTTATTTAAATAAATAAAGATTTCTATTTAAATAAATATCCTTATTTTCTTAAGCTAGAGTTATGCCCTTATATTAAACTTACTATACTCTTATAGCTAGATATAGTATTAGAGTATTACTATCCGGGCACTGACTTATTGCTATCCAGGCACTGACTAGCCTAAGTAGGCATAGTAGAGACCTGTGCCCACAGACCCACCGAAATTACTTCTAACTTTAAAAATTCATAAAAAATTCTAGAAAAATACTAATAAGAAAAAAATTTAAGTTTTAGCTTAATTATATAGTTAAATTATATATTTTATATTTAAATTTTGATTTGTATTATTTATATAGCTAGAAAAATGCATATTAAGTTTAGTTAGTATTTTAAGACTAAGTAGTACTTATATAAGTATGCATCTTATAAAACTATAATCTTTAAAGTATAAATTATATAGCTATATAAAAAGTTACCTAGTTTTTATAAGCTATCTTATATAAATACCTAGTAGAAAATACTAGAAGTTTCTTTTATAAGTTTATAGCTTAAATAAAAAGATATAAATTATTTAAAAAATACTATAAGGTTTTTTAGCCTTTAATCTATATGCTAATATTTTTTATACATTTTATATATTTTTTTTAAGTAAAGAAAACTAGCTTTAAAAACATAGTGTTTTAAAGGAAAGATTCAAGGTACCTCTACCAGTGCCCGGATAGCAATAAGTCAGTGCCCGGATAGCAATACTCTAGTATTATATACTAGTATATTAAATTAGTAAAAGTATTTATAATATAAAAATACTATAAGATATTTTATAGTATTTATAATTATAGATTTTATATATTATATTTTATAAACTTTTTTAAAGCTATACCTGCTATAGCTAATAGCTTTATATATATAAGTACTTTTAATATTATAAGTTAGTACTATAATTAAGTGTGGCTAGCTAAAGTTACTAGTATATATATATTAAAAAAGTAAATATATTTATTTAAATAGAGATTTTTATTTATTTAAATAAAAGGACTTTATTTTAAATAATATATTAATAAAAATATATATAAAGCTTAATTATAAAGGCTTTAATAATAATAAATTAACTTTATAAAAGCTACTTAAGTTAATAAAAACTATTATTTTTAAAGCTTTAATTAAAGGCATTTTTATAATTATTTAAAAGGTTAATTATTTAAACTATAGCTAATTTAAGTTTTTTAAAGCTTATATTAATATATTAATAAAAGCCTAGACTTATATTATATATTAATATTTAAATACTTTAAAGGCTTAATTTATAATTATAGCCTTTACTAGCCTTAAATATATTAATAAAATTTAATATAAGTATTAAATTAAAAACTTTTATTAAAATAAAGCAGTTAAAAAAAATAAATTTATTAAGTTTTTTTATTTATAAATTAATAAAAAAGCTAGGCTTAAAAAGACTTTTAATATATTTAAATAACTAGCTTTTTTTATTTTTATTTAAAGCCTAATATAGCTAAAGTAGTTAATATAATTAAAGTAAACTTAACTTTAATAGCTAAAGCTAATTTAATAATAATAAAAGTATTAAAATAAAAAAAGTAAAATATACTTATTAAATTTTAATTAATAAAAAGCCTTATATAATAAAGAGTATTGCTATTTAGGCACTAATAGATTGCTATCTAGGCACTAACTAACCTAAATAGGCATAATAAAGGCCTATGCTTATAAACTTATAGAAATTTTCTTTAACTTTAAAAATCTATAAAAAATTCTAGAAAAATACTAATTAAAAACAGATTTTAATATTAGCTTATTTTTATAGTTAAGTTTAATATTCTTTATTAAAAAAGCTTTTTATTATATATATATAGCTTTAAAAACCTATATTAAGTTTAAAGGCAATTTTATAACTTAGTATTACTTATATAAGCATGCACTTAATATAATAATAAACTTCTTAAAATAAGCTATATAGCTATATAAAAAGTTACTTAATTATCTTAAGCTATTATATATAAATATTTAGTTTAAAGTACTATAGGTTTCTTTTTAAATTATTAGCTTAAATAAATATTTATAAAATATAAAAAAAATAATATTAGGTTATTTAGCTATATATATATATATAAATATTTTTTATATATTTTATATAATTTTATTTAGCTAAGAAATAAGCTTTTAAAACATAGTGTTTTAAGGGAAATTCTTTAAGTACCTCTACTAGTGCCTGGATAGTAATCCACTAGTGCCTAGATAGTAATACTTATAATAAAAACTTTTTAATAACTTTATTTTAAACTTTATATAATTAAAAATAAATCTTTATAATTAAACTTATATTAAGAATTTTATTTATAAAAATAAAAATTAAAAAATAATAAAAAAAAAAAGCTAAGCTTATTATAAAAAAAAACCTTTTAAAAGTAATTTAAATATTATAAAAGCTACTAGGGGGGTCTTAAAAATAACTGCGTTTCCTATCCCAGCTTTACTAGGATGGGGGGCATGTTAATTAGTAAAAGGTTTATTAATTTATAAAAAAAAGATACCTTAATTATAGTGCTAACTTTATATAAATAGAGGTACTTATGTTTTTTTATATACTTCTTTTATCTTTAAAATTTAGCCTGCTAAAGTTATAATAAAAATAAAAAAACGCCTATATAATTATAACACTATTGCTAATGCATTATGCTATAATAATTATAATAATAGCTATATATAAGCTATATCTTCTTTTTATTATAACTCTATTAAATCTTAATATTTTTTAATTATTTTTAGTATAATAGAATTTCTAGAAGCTAGATATCCTGCCTATAATTACTAGATTAATCTAAATATAAATTTACCTTATTTTATATATTATAACCTTAAGACTTTTAAGAAATGCATTATTGCTATGGCTAAGTTATACTAAAAAGGTTATTACTTAACCATTTCTCTTACTGCTAAGGCTTTTTAAGTACTATACGCAAGGCTGTATAGTTAAATTTAAGGAGCTTATCTGCAATTACTAAATAATAGTAACTATATACTATTATAGCTAGAAAAAGAATATAAAATCTTTATCTAGGCCTATTACTAAATAACCTAGGGGTATTATATATAGCTTTAAGCTTTATAATACTATACTAATATAATCCTTATAGCTAAGGGCAAGATAATAATAATCTTGCAGTCTTAGGTAAAGAGATTTATACAGCAGTTAAAGCAGGACTTTTATATTTATAAGTCTACTTTTTATAATATAAAATGCAAGGCTATATAAGACTAAGGTGCTATTAAGTTATTTTTCTGCATATAGAAATAGTTTTTAATTTAATATAAGGTAAGGAAGAGGAATATATAGAATTTTAATAAAACTAGCTTTATAATTAGCTATTTTCTTATTAAGATACTCCTCTAGACTTTTATTTTAATTAATAACCTAGTCTTAACTAATTTTTATAATACTATATCTATTACTGCTGTTAAGGCAATTTTAGCTAAGGGCAAGACAATCCCTTTATTTATTATCCTGCTTAAGGTCTAGCTGCTAGTAAAATAGTTTAAGAATAACCTTGCTAGTAGTATAATACTTACTATAAGCCTAAAAGGCTATATTACTAATATTATAGCTTTAAAATAGCTTTAACACTTTAAGAAATATATATAACCAGTAGATTTAAAAGAAATGCAAGTCTTACTTATAAATAGCTATAAGAATTATTTTATAAGTAAATTTATTTATTTTATAAAGTAATATAATATTAAGCTCTTCCCCTTATTGCTATATCTTATATATTATCTTTAACCCCTTAATATTAATGTTTTTTAGTCTTATAAGCATTAGCATTAAGAAATTCTATACTAGGAAGTTATTAATAGTGCTGTTAACTTTAGCAAGACTGACTTTCTATTTTATTTATAAGAGATATGTAATTAAATATTTAAAAAGTATATAATTCTTACTGCTTAAGAGTAAACTGGGCTTTTCTTATATAATCCTGCTGTTATCCTTAATTAACTTTAAAATGTATTATTATTATTAATAAGGAATGTAAATAAAAGTAATATTACTAGTTATATTAATCCTAATAGCGCCTTAAGGTTATTATAGCTATTATTATTAAGAAGCTCTTTTTTTACACTTTTTATAATATAAAGGCTTAAAAAAATAATATTAAGAATGCTAATATAACTGCAATTTAAATAGTAATTAGCTTTAACACTATAACTTTACATTTAAATAATAAATTACTATTATAACTATATTTAATACTGCCTTAAGGCCTCTATCCTCTTAAAGGTGCTGCTAATGCTATTAGTGTTATATATATTTAAGAAAGGAAGGAAAGCCTTATACACTCTTGCCTTAAATAGCATTATAGTAATAGCTAAGATAAGGAGTTTAAAGGCTAAGAGTATTAGGAGATTAAGTCTTTTTTAAGGGATATTAGTTATAGTAAAATATAGCCTAATTAGCGTTAATAAGGCAAGAATCTAACTTGCTAAAGATAATTATAATAAATAAGCAGTATAAGAAGAAGAGGCAGTGCGGATATATAATAAAGAAGCTTATAATAAGGTGCCTTTCTTTTATTATTAGCTAAGGAAGGTTAGGGCTGTTATCTAGGCTAATATTATAGCCTTATAACTTACTAATAATGTCTTTATGCGCTTAGGTAACTTACTAGCGCTAGATTAGTGGTTTAGGTTAGACTATTATGCCTTGCTAAATAATAATAAGTAGATCTATAACTGCTATTATCTTTATTATAAGCTTGACTTCTAAGGCTATCTTTATAACAGCTAGAAGCTGCTAGTGCTATAGCCTTAGTTTATAAACTATAATATAAAGATTATTAAGGAAGCTGTTAATTATATAGTATTAGAAGTTAAGTAATAGGCTGTTAATTACAAGGAGTTATTATATAAAGCTAATAGCGTTAAGATTATAGATAAATATAGCTTTAAAAAGCTGGCGTTTAAATTTAAGGCTATTAAGCTTAAAAGCGAGGATAAAAAAGATAGCGGTAATAATAAAGAAAATAGCAGTAATAATAAGAAAAGCGGTAATAATAAGGATAACAGCAATAAGCTTGCCTAAATATAAAGCGCAATGCTATTCTTTTTTTATTATAATAGTTACACTTTAATATAATTATAGTTATTAAATTTATTAATTTAAAATAAGGTACCTAAATTTATATAGTAATTATATTATAAGCTATATATCTTTTTTTTTTTTATAAATTAATAGACCTTTTGCTAATTAACATGCCCCCTGTCCTAGTAGAGCTAGGATAGGAAATGCAGTTATTTTTAAGACCCCCCTAGTAGCTAGTTATTTATTAATATAATAATTATATTTAATATTTTTATTAAGCTAAATTAGGTATATAAAAATAAAATTTAGGAAATTATTTAAAATAATATTTTTAATTATAATTTACTTTTTTTAAATATAATATTAATTAAAATAATATTATTATTAACTTTAAATATAATTTATATTACTTTAATAACCTTAAATAGTTTATTTTTATTTAGCTATTAAATAAAGTAAGTATAATAGCTATATATAATAAAAGTTTATTATAAATTAAAAGTATAAATATAATAATTATTTTATTATTTAATAATAAAATACTTAAGCTTAAAATTATTACTTATACTTTTTAAAATATTATTAATATAATTAGCCTTAAAGCTTTTAAATAAAAAAATATTTAATATAATTTTTATTAAAAAAATAACTTATTTTATAAAAAACTAAAATTATTATAATTATAAAGGTTTATTAAAAATATAATATTATTATTTTATAAATACTAATATTATTAATTAATAATTATTATAACTTTATAATATTATTTATTAAGCTATTTACTATTAATATAAAATTTAATTTTAAATATAAAAAGACTAGGCTATATAAGTAAGTAATAAGTATTAAAAGCTTATTAATACTTAAGAATTTAACTAAATATAATTATAATTTAAAACTTTTATTATAAAGCTTATTATTTAGCTAAGTTTAAAGCTATTATTAATTATAACTTACTAGCTAAGCTTATAAAGTTCTTATAAATTATTTTTTTTAAAATATAATTTAAGTAGTCCTATTTAAACAGTTAAAAATCTCTATTTAAACAGTAGTAGTCTATACTACTAGCTAGAGCAACCCCTAAGTACTGTCTACTACACCTACACACTAGAATACAGTATAGCATACTAGCAGTCGGTTTTAAGGGCAAAGATCACGACTATAAAATCAGCCCTGCTGCTGCTACCTCTGCTACTGCCTCTACTACTACCTCTACTACTGCCTTTACTACTACCTCTACTACTGCCACGCCTATTACTACAGGCATACTCCTTAATTCTAGTTTAATAATAATAAATATAATAAGTCTATTAAAGATTATAATATTAATATTTATAGTGTTATTATTATTATTATAGGCTATAAGGCATTACTATTAGGGCATATTACAAAGGGGTATATAGTTATAAAAGTGCTAGTATAGGCATAGTAAAATTAGTAAGTGTATAAACTACTACTATTTAAATAGAGATTTTTAACTATTTAAATAGGACTACTTTATAATTTTAATTATACTTATTAAATATAAAGGATTTAAAATTATATTTAATAATATATATACTTTTATATATTATTAATAGCTAATTTTAGCTATAAAATATAAAAATATTATAAAAAAGCTTTATAATTAAAAGCTATAAGTATAAGTATTTAATAAAAGATTTAAAGTTTAAGTTATAATATTTAATAATATAAAAGAATTTATATTTTAAAAAATATAAAACTAATTTTATAAAAATAGCTTTATTTTAAAAACCTTAATAACTTATACTATATAATAAAATAATATAAATAAATAAATTAAAAACACTTTTATAAATTTTTATATAAGTAATTTTACTTAAAACTAAATTACTTAAGACTTTATAGCCTTTATATATAAAATCTACTATATATATTTATAATTACTATTAGTATTATTTAATTAAAATAAAGTATTACTTTTAAAATAGTATTTAAAGCTATTTAAGTTAAATATAAATATAATATTAAATATATTAAAACTTAAGATTATATTATATATAATAAAAAGAGTAATAATTAAAAAATTAAAAGTATAAAAATATAGCTTAAAACTATTAAAAACTATCTAGTTAATATAAAAAGCTTAAATAGTAATATTTATAAGGTTTATTTACTATTAAAACATAAAGTTATTAAATTATAAAATATAAGATTTTAAAAAATAAATAGTAAGACTTTTTTTAATTATAAAAAGCTAATATTAAGTATAAAGCTATACTTATTAATTTTAAAATTAAAAAAAAAGAATAAATAATTATTAGCTAAATAATAAGGCTATAATAATATAAGTTAAGCCTTAGCTTAAATACTATTTAAAATATTATTAAAGCTAATAAAATAGCTAATAAAAAAAAGACTTTATATATTTTAAAGTAAATAATAATAATACTCTTAAGTCCTTTTATTTATACTATAATATATTTTTATTTAAATTATAGTAGTTTATATATAAGGTAAAATTCCTATATATATACTATTAAGTTTATTACTATATACCCTCTTATAGTATAAGCTTATAGTAGGCTTATCTTTATATAATAACACTCTATAGGGTCATAGATTTATTACTTTTAACTATCGCAGCTAACCTTAGAGCCGACCTTATCGCTGCCATCCTTATCGCTGCCAACCTTAAAGCTAACCTCAGAGACGACCTTATCGCTACTAACACCTTATTACAGCACAAAATTAACAGCAGCACTAATTGTTATTATAGAACTAAAGAGGCGGCTGCAGCAGTAGCAGTAAAGGCAGCAGTAAAGATAGCAGTAGTAAATATCCTACTAGGGGGGTCTTAAAAACGACCACAATCCCTATAATAGCTCTACTATTACAGGGGGGTTATTAATTTGCAAAAGGGTTGTTAAAAATATTAAGGTAATGCTATATATAATTCTAAAATTACTATATTTTTAAAATATATAGCTTTAGTATTAAGATATTATTTTAGTTAAATTTAGTATTATTTTTTAATATTAAAATAGGTTAAAGTATGCCTTTTTATTATACTTCTTTTTTAGCTGCCTTATTATCTTCTTTAGCTATATTAAGGTTATTTTTTTTCTTTTTATTATCTTTATTATCTTTATTATCTCTTAAAGCTATAAAGCTACTAAAAGTCTTCTTATTTAAGTTAATAAGGCTAAGGAGAAGATATTTACTAACTTCTTATATTAATAAAGAGAGGGCATTTTAAAGCCAGTTTAAAACTATAAATAGCTTAAAAAAAGCTACTCTTTTCTTAAGCTAAGAGGATTATCTTTTATTTAAATATTTAATTATATATCTCCTAAAAGTAATATAAAAAGTTAAACTTACTAAAGTTTATAATACTATTAGTAATTTTTTTATAAAGAATTTCTTAATACTATAACTTATAAAATTAAAAAATGTTAATATTAAAAGGTTAAAAATAATATATAAAGTATAAAGGAAAGGGGAAGAGCTTAATTTTATATTCTTTTATAAATATTATAAACTTATAAAAAAGTAGCTTTTATAGCTATTAATAAAAAAAATATAATACTCCCCTGCCTTAACCTTTACTTTTAAAAGTCTTAAGTAAACTTTAAAGTAATAAAGCTATTTTAAAGCTAGGATATTATTTATATATCCTTTCTTACTTATTATAATAATACTACTATTATTAAGGTTTTTTTAAAATTTAATAAGCTAGAATATTAACTTTAAGAAAAATTAAAACAGTAAGAATATATTTTCTTATAGCTAAAATAGCTTTTACTATAATAATTAATACCTTATTATATATATTAATTAAAATTAGCTTATTTATAAGTAAGGGAGTAAAAAGATCTATACCTTTTTAAAAATAGCTAATTATAAAGCTACTTTTATTAAAGTTTTATATATATTTCTTTTTTATATTATATTAAAGAATAAAATAATAAAAGGCCTTATAAAAGGCTTTAATATAAGTATAGTCTTTTATTATCTTTTTTTTATATTTTAAAAGACTAAGCTATAGTAATAAAACTCTTTTTTATAATACTTTATAAAGTAGCTAGCCTAGGTTTATAATACCCTCTTTATATTACCTTTTTTAAAAAGTAAAGCATTTATAAAATACTATAAATATTAAAAATATATATAATGCCTTTTAGTTATTTATTAAAAGCCTTAAATAAAAATCTCTTATTCTTTTTTATTAAGAAAAAGTATATAGTTGCCTTTATTAAAAGATTAAGGATAAGCCTTATAAATTAACTTTATACTTTTTTATAAGGAGTATAAAAATCCTTAGCTGCTTATATTATTATAGTATAATAACCCTCTTTATATAACTTAGCTGCTATAATACCTTAAAGTTTAAGGTTACTAGCTTTATTATATAAGTCCTTCTATTTAAACTGTAATATATCTCTATTTAAACTGTAGTGGTCTATGCATAAAGTAAAATCCCTGCGTATATACTGTTAAGTCTATTACTGCATACCTATTTATAGTATAAGCTAATAGCAGGCTTGTCTTTATATAATACCACACAGGGTCACGGATTTATTATTTTTAACTATTGCAGCCGACCTTAGAGACGACCTTATCGCTGCCGACCACCTTATTCTAGCGTGAGCTTGACGGCAGCGCTGATTATTGCCATAGGACTAAGGAGGGCGGCCGCAGCAGTAGTAGATATCCTGGTAATGATTATATATGCCCTTTACCTTATGATATTGCCTTAATAGTAATGACTTTTAGTATTTAATACTATATTCTAGTGCTTAGGTATAGGATATTCTACCTAGAGGGTTAGTCTAGCTGGTGGTATAGACTACTATAGTTTAAATAGGAATTTATTATAGTATAAATAGGAGGACTTTATTATATAAAAAGCAAGGTAGATTTATAGCTAAATTAATTTATTTTTAAATAGTAAATTAAGCATCTTCTAGGCTATTTATTAGTATAGATTAAATAATAAATAATAAAATAAAGGCATTATAGTAAAGTATTATTATAGTATTATTTTTTATTATATTATAATTATAGTATTAATATATTTAGTATAAGTAGTTTTATTTATTTTTATTTAAATAGTAGTAGTTTATATACTTACTAAATTTACTATACTTATACTAGCACTTTTATAACTATACACCCCTTTATAATATACCTTAATAAAAAGAGTAGTCCTATTTAAATAGTTAAAAATCCCTATTTAAATAGTAATAGTTTATACTACTAGTTAGGCTAACCCCTTAAGTATTATTATTTATATACTTATATTAAAATATAGTATAGTATACTAGTAGTTATTACTATTAAAGAGATATTATTAAAAAAAAGGCATTAAGGTTAAGACTAAGTAATTAAAGCAGGCTAATTTATTTAAAAATAGTATTTTCTTTATTTTTTTATTAAATATATATATAATTATAACTAGGCTAGTTTATTTTAATTATTTTAAACTACTAATACTAGCTAAGTAATTAAAATAATAATAACCTTTTTAATAATAATAATATTATTATTATTATTATTTAAGGTAATAATAGTAATAGCTTTTAGTTATTTTTATATTACTTATAATCTTTATATAGCTAGCTATAATTTAAAACTTATAAATAACTATAAAAAAGCCCTGCTATTACTATAACTATATCCTTACTTATATTCTTAAGCCTAGGCTAATAATAAAGGTAAGCTGCTACTGCCTTTTATTTTATACTATAATAAGACTTACTATATTAAAAGGTTAAGCTAGTATATTAAAGCTTTTTAATAAGGCTGCTAGCATGCTTTAATTTAAAATAAGGCTGCTAGTAATAAGGCTATTAATATAGCTTTATTATCCTTTTTATCTTCTTTTACTTTAAGGGTTATTAATATAAGTATTTTACTATTATTTAAAAGTTAAGGTTAATTATAAAGACTTTAAACTATATTAAGATTATATATATAAAAAAGCAGCTTTTTAAGGTTTTAAAATATAATTAATAAAGATTTTTTAAAAAATAAGTAGAAATTATATTAATAGCTTAACTAGTAATTATTATAAATAGCAGTCTTTTTTATTTAAATACCTTACTATTTTAAAGCTTATTAAAGATAAAGTAGCTATATAAAAGTCTATACTATTAAATAAAAGAATATATATACTTAAGTAAAGAGTTTAAGTTTAGGTTAATATTTAAAGGTATTATAGCTATAGTAAGTTAATACTACTTAGCTAAAAGATTAATACTATAATAGCTAATTATTAAAAAAATATTTTTAAGCTAGCTTTATTAAATAAATTATTATTATTATTATATTTATATTTTAGCTATATTATTATAATAGTCTTACTCTCTCTTTTTTATAATAAAAAGGATTATATTATAAAAATATAAAAAGTTACTAATACTAAATAAAAAAAAGGATTTAATATTTTTATATATTATTTTAATAAAGCTATTAACTTTTTAGCTAGATAAAGTAATAAGCCTACTGCTTTTATTATAATATATATTTTTTAAAAATATATTATAAAAGGTAATTTTATATAATAATATAAGTGCTTTTTATTATAGCCTATACTAAATAAAAAGCTCCCTTATCCTTAATAAAAATAATACACTTTTACTTAAAAAACATGCCCTTATATATTAACTCTTTCTTAGGCTATAGCCTTATTAAAGGCTATACTAAGGGGGTCTTGAAAACAACTGCATTTCCTATCCTAGCTTTATTAAAATAGGGGGCATATTAATTTATAAAAGGTCTATTAATTTATAAAAAAAAAAGATATATGCTTTATAATACTAATACTATATAAATAAAGGTATTAATATTTAAATTAATAAATTTAATAATTTTATAATAATCTATTATAATTATAATAAAGTATAACTATTATAATAAAAAAATAAGAGTAGTCCTATTTAAACTATAGTGGTCTATGCTATAGCTAGGGAGACCTTTATAAGTAGTAATTGCCACGCCTCCTAGCTAGAATATAGTATAATATACTAGCGGTTATTACCAGCAAGGAGATATTATAAGGTAAAGGGCATACTAGGAATTTGCAGATGACTTAATAAGGCCCCTGCTACTACTGCTGCTGCTGCTGCTACTGCTGCTGCTACTGCTGCTGCTGCTGCCCTATCCTCGGCCCCAGGTAGTGATAATAAAGATAAGGCGCTGCTAGTAATAATTGCCTATCTATAATAATAAGGATATAGCCTGTAATAAGGCTGGCATAGCTTTTTCCTCTTCCTCTTCCTCTTCCTATGCTATATTAGTGTTAACTATAGGTAGTGCTATTAGCTTATACTATAAACAGGTATGCAGTCTTAGGTCTAATAGTATATACATAAAGAATCTACCCTTAGCATAAACCACTACAGTTTAAATAGGAATATATTATAGTTTAAATAAGACTACTTAAAAATAATAGTATTATACTTGAGTCCTCCTATTTGCACTATAGCATATCTCTATTTAAACCGTAGTGGTCTGTGCACAGGTTGAAATTACTAGGGATACACCACTAAGTCCATTACCGCACACCCAGTTACAGTATGCGCTAATAGCAAGCTTGTCGTTACATACAGTATCATAACACCACACAAGATCGCGGCTGTATGTTATTGTCTTCAATTATCGCTGCAGACCTCTTTGCTGCAGACCTCTTTGCTGCGGACCTTAGCCGACCACTTTGTTACAGCTTGATCTGAAAGGCGGCACTTGTTATTGCCATAAGACCGCGGAGGCAGTCACGGCAGCAGAGCCAGCAGCAGAGCCAGCGCAGCAGTAGTGTCAGCAGTTGAGGCAGCAGTAGCAGATACCCTGGTGTTGCTTAATCCTGTATGCCCTCTACCTTGCGATATCTCCTTGGTGGTAAAGACTTCTAGTGTGCAACACTGTATCCTGGTGCTTGGGTGTGGGATATTCTACCTAGGGTGTTAGTCTAGCTGGTGGCACAGACCACTACAGTTCAAATAGGAATCTGTTATAGTGCAAATAGGAGGACTCTTATACTTTATGCCTAAATAAGCTTATTACTACTCTCCTTCTTATTACTACTTATATCCTTATTACTACTTTTCACTTTAATAGCCTTAAATTTAAATACTAGCTTTTTAAAGCTATACTTATTTATAATTTTAATACTATTAGCTTTATATAATAGCTTTTTATAATTAATAGCCTGTTTTTTAACTTCTAGTATTATATAATTAATAGCTTCTTTAATAATCTTTATATTATAGTTTACTAGCTAAGGCTATAGTATTAATAACTTTTAGCTATTATAAAAATAGCCTTAAAAGTTAAGTTTATAATAAAAATAATAATAATTATAAATTTACTTATTATTATTTAGTAAAGTATAATAATTTAACCTAAACTACTTTTTTATTATTAATAAGTTACTTAAGTATATAAAAATATTATTAATAAAGTATAAGGCTATAATATTTACTTAAATAATAGCTTTAACCTTCTTTAATTAATAATAAAAAAAAAGAATCTTATTATAAGCTTTTTTATTATAATTTTATATCTTTTTTTTTATACTGCTTATTTATTATAATTATTTTTAATAAGCTAGATTTTTATATTATTAATATTAATAAGGCTATATTTTATTATAATTAATATTACCTAATAAAGGCTTAATCTTCTAATACTTTTAGCCTTTAAACTTCTTATCTTAAATATTACTATAATACTATTTAAGGTAAGTATATATAATACTTTCCTTCTTTTTTTAAAAACTTATAATATTAATAAAATTAATAGCACTTTAAAAAGATTTAAAGCCTTAAAATAATACTAAATATAATTATAATAGTAATTTATTATTTAAATATAAAGCTATAGTATTAAGGCTAATTACTATTTAAATTATAACTATACTAATATTTATAATATTTTTTTTAGTCTTTTTAAAAAAGAAAAGCTTTTTAATAAGGATAATAGTTATAATAAGCTTAATATACTATTAGAATTAATATAATTAGTAATCTTACTTTTATTTACTTTTTTAATTAAAAAGGAAAGTATATTTTAAAGTTAATTAAAGATAATAGCTAAATTATATAAAAAAAAGCTAGTTTACTTTTAAGTAGTAAGGATTATTTACTTTTTAAATATTTAATTATATATTTTTTAAAAATAAAAGAGGAAGTTAATTTTATTAAAGTTAATAGCCTTATTAATAACTTTATAATATAAGATCTCTTAATACTAATACTTATAAAACTAAAAAAATACTAATATTAAAGAGTTAAAAATAATATATAAAATATAAAGGTAAAAAAAAAGCTTAATATTATATTAAGTTATAAAATAAATAACTTTACTTATAAAATAGAGTCCTCCTATTTACATTATAGCATATCTCTATTTAAACTGTAGTAGTCTGTGCACAGGGTAAAATTCCTAGGCACACACCGTCAGGTCTATTACTACACACCTAATTACAGTGTGAGCTAATGGCAGGCTTGTCTTTAAACAACAACAACACCACGCAAGGTCACGGCTTCATTATGTTCAATTATCGCAGCCGACCTCATCGCGGCCGACCACCTAATTACAGCGCGACATCAACGGCGGCGCTTATTATTGCCACAGGGCTAAGGAGGCGGCGGCAGCAGCAGAGGCAGCAGCAGCAGAGGCAGCAGCAGCAGAGGCAGCAGCAGTAGAGGCAGCAGCAGTAGAGGCAGCAGTACTTGTAGCAGATACTGGTGTTGATCCTGTATGCCCTTTACCTTACGATATCTCCTTGACGGTAATGACTTCCAGTGTGCAACACTGTACTATGGTGCTTAGGTGTAGGATATTTTACCTAGGGGGTTAGTCTAGCTAGTAGCACAGACCACTATAGTTTAAATAGGAATCTATTATAGTGTAAATAGGAGGACTTATAAAATAATTCTTATAGCTATTTATAAAAAAACCTATATTTTTTTAAATTATTTCATTATATATATTTCTTAAAGTATTAAAGCTATTTTAAAGCTATAATATTAATAATATAGCCTTTTAGACTTATAATAAGTATTATACTATTAATAAAGTTATTTTTAAACTACTTTATTAGCAGCTAGACTTTAAGAAAAATAATAAAAAAAATAGTCTTACTTTTAGTAAAAATTACCTTACTAGCAGTAATAAATAAAGAGTCCTCCTATTTATACTATAATAAATTCCTATTTAAACTATAGTGGTTTATGCTACTAGCTAGGCTAACCCCCTAAGTATAATTATTTATACACCTATATTAAAATATAGTATAGCATACTAGTAGTTATTACTATTAAAGAGATATTACTAAAAGAAGGGCACTAAGGTTAAAACTAGGTAATTAAGGCAGGCTAATTTATTTAAAAATAGCATTTTTTTTATTTTCTTATTAAATATGCATATAGTTATAGCTAGGCTAGTTTATCTTAATTATCTTAGATTGCTAAGGCTAGCTAGGTAGCTAGGATAATAATAACCTTTTTAATAGTACCTTTATTATTATTATTATTATTATTATTATTAAGTGTAGTAGTAGTAATAGCTTTTAGTTATTTTTATATTATTTATAATCCTTATATAGCTAGCTATAATCTAGAATTTATAAATAACTATAAGGAAGGCCTACTACTATAACTATATCTTTAGCTATAACCTTAGCTATAACCTTAGCTATAAACTAATAATAATAAAAGCAAGCTGCTATAAACTAATAATAATAAAGGCAAGCTGCTACTACTCTTTATTTTATACTATAATAAAACTTACTATATTAAAGGGTTAAGCTAGTATACTAAGGTATACTAATAAGGTTATTAAGTTATTTAAGACTTAGCCTATAATAAAGCTAGTATTTATAATAAAGCTAGTATCTCTCCCTTTTTATTTTTATTTTTATTATTAGCTTAAAGGCTTATTAAAACTAGTAACTTACTATTCTTTAATATTCTTAATTAATTATAGAGGTTTTAAATAGTATTTAAATTATATAAGTAAAGAAAAGGCTCTTTATAGTCTTAAAAGATAAAATTAGTAAACTTTTTATAGTATTTAGCTAAAAAATATACTAAAGGCTGCTTTAGCTATTATTATAAATAAATATCTTTTTTATTAAAGGCCTTACTAGCTTTTAACTTTTAAAAGATAATATAGCTATAAAGGAGGCTATATTATTATATAAAGTAATATATATAATTTAGTAAAGGATTTAGGCTAGGATTAATATTTAAAGGCATTATAGCTATAGTAAGTTAATATTATTAAGTAAGGAGGTTTATAATAATATAGCTAATAGTTAAAAAGATATTACTTAGCTAGCTTTAATTAATAAAGCGCTACTGCTATTATATTTATATTCTAGCTGTATTTTAAATATAGTCTCTCTTTTTTTACTTTATTATAAAGATAATTATTATATAAAAGTAAAATAGGTTACTTATACTAAATAGAAGATATAACTTTATATTCTTATAAGCAGTTTTTATAAGACTATTAATATATTAGCTATAATTTTAGTATTACTTAATAAAGTAATAATCTTACTATTTATAATAAGGCATATACTCTTTAAAAATATATTAAAAGAGGTATATTTATAAAATACTATCTTTTTTTTTATTATATCTCTTTTTTATTAATAACTAGGCTTATAAAAAGTCCTTTTTATTATTAATAAATATTATATACTTTTAGTTATAAAATATACTTTTATAAGTTAGCTCTTTTTTATTAACTAGTTATAAGTTTATAACTAAATATCTATCTTTAGCTTTTTATTATATAATTACTTAAGCAGTAAGCTTATTATTAAGCTAGTTAAGCTTTTTATTTATAACTTTATCTTACTTATTATTATCTTTACTATTACTATTACCCTTTTAGTATATATAGATTTAGGCCTAAATATTAGTATTAATATAATAAATATAAAGTTACTACTATAATAAAAGAAATATATTATTAAGGGTATTTTTAAAGGCATCTTCTTTATTTATAATAATTATAAATAGCACTAAAATATAAAGGTCTTATTAAATAGCCTCTAACTTCTTATATAGCTACTAGGGGGGTCTTAAAAACAACCGCGTTTCCCATCCCAGCTCCACTAGGACGGGGGGGTCGTTAATTTGCAAAAGGACTGTTAATTCGCAAAATACTTAAATCTTAGTGTGCATGCCATATAAATCAAAGTACCGTTTTACAAAACCATCACCTTAACTCTAAAAAAAGCCATTTCACTTAAATTCAGAATTACCTTATAATAAAGAGCAGCCTAATAGTCTTTTTTCTCTAGAAATTGCAAAATTAGCAGTTTAAGGGTACTTTATGTTATATAGCATATATACTATAAGTAATGTATCTTTTTTTTATAAATTAACAACCCTTTTACAACTTAACGACCCCCCTGTAATAGTAGGGCTATTACAGGGAATGCAGTTGCTTTTAAGACCCCCCTAGTACTAGTATTTATCTTACTTTTTTATATATTAATTAAACTAAAAGTAAAGTTAGCTATTAACTTTTAGTTTATAATATTAATAACTTTAAAAAGAAATATATTAAACTAGTTAATCTTATATATATTATTAATCTTTAAAACTTTTAAAAAGCACTATTATATTATCTTTAATTATTTATAAGTCTAAATAATACCTTAAATCTTATTTTTATTATTAATCTTAATAAAATAGCATAAGTTACTTATTTATAACTCCTTAATCTAAGCCTAGGTTATTAATAAACCTTTAAAGGCTTAAATTTTAATTCTTTAATAATTATTATATATATTAAACTAGTAAAAATAAATAGGCTTATTAATATTATTTTAAAGAATCTAGGCTATTTCCTTTACTAATAAGGCTTAATGCCTTACTAAGTCCCTTTTTTACTATTACTAAGTAAAGGTTTATTACTAGTATATAATATATACTAATAGATTAGTTATTAGTAAATAGTTATATTTTATATAAACTATATAATAAGACTACTTTTAATTAGTTTATTTAATAGCTAAAGCTATAATCTTATATAAATATCTTATTTATTAAGTTAAACTTTATTAAATTTTTATACTTATTAAAGTTTAAGGCCTAGTATAATTATAAATAAAGGCATAATAGGTCTAGACTTACTAGCTATTAATAATTTAAGGATTAAAGCTATGTTTTATATAAAAAGAAAGACTATAATTATAATAAAAGGTTTATAAAAATATAAAAAGCTTATTAAATATATTATAAGTTACTAATAGTAGTAAGATAAGAAAGTAGAGTATTACTATTAGGGCATTAACAGATTGCTATTTAGGCACTAACTAACCTAAATTAGCATAGATTTTATCCACACCACGCCGCCCTGCTAAATTATAGTATAGGCTATAGAAATTAAAAACTGTATATAATTACATAAAGGGAAATTCCTTATTAATTAATTCCTTTAAAAAACGCATTTCCTATTAAATTAAATATATATCTATATTACAGACCATTAATTAGTCTATAGCCTTTAGCTAGGTCGCTAAGATAACTTCTTTAATAGCAGAAGATAAAGGCGCTGCTATTAAACACGCAGCTCTAGCACTGCTGCTGCCGCTATATCTATAGCCTTATCCTCTTCCTGCTCCTTATCCCCTAGTGTTTATATATATTTACAGGCGCTTTATAAATAGCTGCATAGACAGCTGTATAAATAATCAGCTGGCTTAGGTTACTCCTGCCTTAATCTTAGCTATAGTATGCATTTAATAAAGACTTAAGCCTAGGCGCTAGGTGCCTTAAGTTAAGGTTAGCAGTAATAGCAGTAATAGCAGCATTAAAGCCAGCAGCATTAAAGCCAGCTGTAATGCCTGCTGCTGCGTTAAAGCTGTCGCTAAGTCTGTAATTAGCTGCAGATATATATTAACAGGCTGCTTGCAATTTTAAGGGAGTTAGGGCCAGCTGCGCAGCTTCTTAATAATATTAGGATCGCAGATTTAAAAGAGAGGCTCTAGGAGATCCTATAACACTAGGTTAATAGGTTTTTTATATAAAATAGGAGGGAAACTTACTAATAGCTTATCTAGCCACTAGTAGGCATAGACTAGCTCCTTAATAAGAACCTTATCACCCTTAATTATATTCTCCTGCAAATAGTATATATAAGGCAAGGCATATTACTATATAAAGGTGCAGGTTATCTTATAGGGCATTAGGTTATTATTCTCCTCTAGCATTACAGCCTTAGCCTAACAGTATTCCTGCGCAAGTTATTTAATAGCTTTATAGCTAATTTCTATTAAAAGCCGCCTTAGCTAGGCCTTGCTAATATATTAGCAGCGCAGCTTTATTTCCTCTTTAGCCGCTGTCTACTTATAGTTGCATTCCTTCTTAGCCAGCATTTATATAATTACCTTATAAAGATAATATAAATCGCTAGTCCTAGTTAAGAGGAAGGACTTAATATTTTTATATACTGTCTTTATAAAGCTATTAGTTTATTATCTAAAGTTATAATATTGCTTAATACAGCACTGCAGGAATTAATTAGCTAGAGGGAGATACTTAAAGACAATATAGTTAATTATCTTACACTGCTGCATACTAAAATAGGCAATAAGCCCTGCCTAAGCTATCTTATAGTCTTCCTTAGTATTAGCATAGATAACTAATCGCCACGCTTATTTAAAGCCGTTCTTATTATTCTTATAAAGAGGCCTAATGCCTAACTATACTGCTGCTATAGCCGCTGCTATAGCTATAATAAGGCTAGGGCTGTTAAGCTTATTAGCATTAGGGTTAGCAGCCAGGCTGCTTACAGACGCATTACTATCGCCAGCCTTACCGCTGCTAGCAGCCTTGCCTTTAGGATCCTTCTACTATAACATTATCTTCACGTTAATATTCGCATTAATATAAAAAAGGCATAGCTACTGCTAAGTATTTAAAAAAATATAGCCAACTGCATTTTTTAGCGCATTTTCCTTATTAGTTATAATAACTTAAGGCACTAGAATCTCTAGCTAATAGCAGAAGGCATTAAGTTAGTTATAAATCCACTTATAAGTTAGCTGCTTCTTGCTATTTATAAGACTAAAGGCAAAGTTAGCTATAGAATGCTAATCTATAACGCCAGTCACCTAAAATAAATATATCTTAAACCTATTAGTCTTATAGGTATTATCTATCCCTAGGACCTTTAAAAATCGCTTCTACTACTTCTTGCAGTATAAGTATATCTAAAACACTGCTTTAACTTTATTAGGCTTATTATTATAATACTAAATAATATAGCAGAGGCCTTCCTTCTCTAAAACCTTAATCTACTGCTGTATAAGAGTAAGGCTATTAAGCTTTAACTAACATATAGCCTAGCGATTATTATAAACATCCTTAGCATAAAAGAATAAGCCTTCCTCGCCAGCCAGCGCATGCATAATATCTCCTATCTCCTAGGCTCTAAGGGCTTTATAAAGAGATAGCAACTTTACAGCTTCTTTTTATATATCTATACAGCAGCAATAGACTATATAAGCTAATGCATTACTAGTCCTGTTATAATTATATTAACCTTTAAAGACTCTAAAGCTCCACTTCTAGTTAAAGCTCTGCATAGCTAAAGCTGTAAGTTTAAATAGACAGTTAAGCTTTACTATTGCTAACTTCCTAACTCTAGTGCTTAAGCTTAGCCATAAGGCTCTACAGTTATAAACAAGAGAGTAACAGGTTAGAATTCTATTGCTGTTAATAATTATATAATTCCTAGCCTGCTTCTTTATAAAGGCAGCGCTATAATCGCAATAAAAGCCTTAGAGGAAGGCATAAAGGTTATTAAACAAGTTAAACTGTTATAGTAGCAGTAGCAGAGGGATCTAGCAAGCCAGGGCTTCCTAAGGCAGTAATAATAATAATAATAACAGCAGCAGCAGCAGCAGCAGTAAGGAAGAAGGATCCTGCTAGGCAGCTTAGCTATTAGCTTTAGCGCTTACTGCCTCTATTACAGTTAAGGCTTTTAATAATAATAATAATAATAATAATAATATCTTAGTGTTTTAGTATTTTAGTGTTTTTACCGCTACAGTAAGGCTAATAGTATTAACTTTAAAAGTGCCATAGCCCTGCACTGTATTTATATAGCGTAGCATAGCGCAGACAAAATCTATGCTAATTCAGGTTAGTCAGTGCCTAAATAGCAATCCATTAGTGCCCCAATAGCAATACTCAGAAAGTAATGCTTTAATATAGTTTTTAATAGCTTTAGTAATAACTTTATATCCTCTACAAGTTATTATATAGCTTCTACAGCCTTTTAGGCTTATTAAGGAACTTTAAGAATCTTATTAGCTAATTTAAGAGCTTTTATAAGCTTTTAGACTTACTATAGTATAGCATATATAGGCAGCAGTAAGTATAAAGGCAGCAGTAATAGCATTTCTTTTTAAAGCAGCTATGCTATATCTCTAGGATTAATAAATCTAGGCTTATTAAGAAATTATATAATAAATAGCTACTTTAAGTTATTAAATCTAACCTTATTAAAGTCCTTGCTATTAAACTTAAATTCTATAGCTACTACTGCTATTTTTAGCACTATTACTATCTTTAGCACTACTACTGTTTTAAAAGCTGCTGTTTTTATAGCCTTTACTATTTTTAGCGCTGCTGCTATTTTTAATATATTAAAGTCCTTATTATTAAGGTTATTACTATTAAATTCTGCTGCCTTTAGTGCTAGTAATACCTTTAATATATTTAATACTAATAAACTATAAAAGGCGCAGATCTTTATAAGACTAGCGCCTTAGAATAACTTTAAGGATATTAGCGCATTAAGGTAATAACCTCCTAGCTATAAGGAGTTTATTTTTATAATACTAATATTTATAATATTAATAATTAGGATTTAGCTAAAAAAACAGTTAAAATTAGTAAAGTCTTAGTATTATAGTATAGACTATAGGATATGCTATTAGCTTATATTATAAATAGGTATATAGTTATAGGATTAGTAGTATAAGTATAATAATTTTAGTATAGGCATAGACTACTATAGTTTAAATAGGAATTTATTATAGTATAAATAAAAGGACTTTAAATAAAACATTATAAAAATTAGTTAAGACTAGGTTATTAATTAAAATAAAAGTTTAAAAGAGTATTTTAATAAAAAAATAGCTTATTATAAAGCTAGTTTTATTAAAATTTTATATATTCTTTTTTTTATTTTATATTTTATTAAAAACTATTTTTATATATAAAAAAATAACTTAATAATGCCTTAATTTTATATAGCTTTATATTTTATATTATAAAAAGTAAACTTATAAATATAAAAGTCTTACTTTAACCTTTTTATAAATCTCTTTATTTAAGATTATAAGACTTTTATTATATTACCTTTAGCTATAAAAATAATATTAGTATAGTATTATAAAGCATAAAGTTATATATAATATCTTTAAGTTATATAGTAATAGGCCTAAATAAAGATTTTATATTTCTTTTTTAATTATAGTAATATATAATTACCTTATTAAATAATTATAAATAATGCCTATTTAGTTAACTATATAGTCTTAAGTAAAAAACTTAAAAAGATTTAGCTATTAAAGTAATAGTTAAATAATAACCCTTTTAATATAGCTTAGCTATTATAATAATATATTTTTTAAAAGTCTTATTATTATAATATATAAATATAAGTAAATTAGTATTTAAATTAATTTAATAATCTTAAGTATAATAATAAGGCTTTAAAGATTTTATTACTATATAAATAATAAAAAATAACTAAAATTTAAAAAGGTTATAGCTTAAAAAAGAGATAGCTTATATATAGTAGGTATTATAATTATAAATAATAATATATTAATATTATAATATTATATAGAATATCTTTTTTATTATAATTTTAATAGTATAATTTTAATAATAAATACAGTATATAAATAAATATTAATACTTTTATTTATATTTTATTTATATAGTATTAGTATTATAAATAATATATCTTTTTTTTATAAATTAACAGACCTTTTATAAATTAATATGCCCCTTATTCTAGTAGAGCTAGAATAGAAAATGCAGTTATTTTTAAGACCCCCTTAGTAAATATATAATAGCTTTAGCTTTTTATTATATTACTATAATATAAGTAGTGCAGGCAGTAAGGTTATTATTAAGGCTGTTATAAATACTGCCTTTTAAGGCATTATTATTATTATCTTTATTTTTATTTTTATTATTTTTATAATTACTATTAAGGCTTTTTTATTATATATAGATTTATGCCTAAATGTTTATATTAATATAATAAATATATAGCTACTGCTATATACTTAAAAAGTCTGCAGTAAGTATATTCTTAAGCGCCTTCTTCTTATTTATAACTATTATAAATTGCGCTAGCGCTAAGATTACTTAATAAGAGGCCTTTAATTTATTATAAAGCTATAAAAAGCTATTTTTTTGAGTCCTCCTATTCAGACAGATAAAAATCTCTATTTAAACAGATAAATCCACTTTTTCAGTATGCATACACTAGTAACACCAGCCAGCCACACCCAATTACAGTGCCAACTCCTAGCATTGTAAGTATAAAGCTCCTAGAAGCTGCAGCAGCTATAGCAATAATAGCTATTTAAAAAAGAATGCAGATATAATCTAATGCTATAGAGGTTAGGAATAAATGCTTTAAAGTCTCTGTAGAAAGATGTACTGTAGCTGTCTTTATGATCTAGGTTCTGTAGGTATGTTTTGCTTGATCTGATGTGCTAGTGTGCGACACTGTATCTTGCTGTGGGAGTATGGCATGTCTAATCTAAGGGGGTAACTCTAGCTTAGAAAAACAAGGATATCTGTTTAAATAGAGATTTTTATCTATCCGAATAGGAGGACTTATTTTTTTTTAAGTTAATTAGACTAAATGTAAAATTAATAATAGATTTTTAATTTATAATACCTATAGCCTTAAATAAACATATACTAAAACAGTTAGTCTTATATATTATTAATATTAAGGACTTTTAAAAACTAATACTATATAATCTTATACTATAAGTAAGTCTAGACTATACCTTATACTTTATTATTATTATTTAATTTAATATAATACTTTAACTAATTATCTTAAAATTACTTAATTTAAGTCTAGGTTATAAAAAGGCTACTTAAGCCTTAAAGGTATATTTACTATTTATTATTATAAATACTAATTTACTAAAAGAATATAAGCTTATTAATTATATTTTTAATAATCTTAATTATCTTCTAGGCAGGAAGGGCTTAATATTTTATAAGATTATACCCTTACTACTACTAAGCTGCTATTTAATATAAAGTATTACTAGGGGGGCACTGGTCTTTTACTAGGGGGGCACTAGTTAAAGTACCTGAAAATTTTCTTTAAAACTCTATATCTTTAAACACTTATAACTAAGCTAAATAAAAATAAAAAAAATATTTAAAAAATACTATTTTACTTATTAAAACCTATATATTTTTAACTATTTTTTTTAAATATTTTATAAAGCTATATTAATAATAAAATTTTAAAAAAAAACTTAAGCTATATTTAAGTATAAATTTTATTATAATATATTAGTATAATTAGGTAACTTTTTATATATTTATATAGCTTATCTCCTAAAAGACTTATATTTTACTTAATATATACTTATATAATAGCTACTTAGCTAAAAAATACTACTTTAACTTAAAGTAAGATTTTTAAACTTTATATAACTAATAAACTTATATTTTTAAGTTTAATATATATACTTAATATATAAAAAACCTAAGAATTAAAGAAAAACTTTAAAAATATTTTTCTAGAATTTTTTATAGATTTTTAAAGGTAGAGGAAGTTTCTGTAGGTCTATAAGCATAGGCCTTTACTATACCAAGTTTAGCTAGTCAGTGCCCCCCTAGTAAAAGACCAGTGCCCCCCCAGCAATACTCTTAATATAAGTCCTCCTATTTAAATAAATAAAAATCTCTATTTAGATAGATATAGTTTATATATACCTACTTTTCTACTATAGCTATACTAGCTATACTAGCCTTATATACTAATTTATAGTGCTAATTCCTAGCAGCCTTTAAGATAATCTATTATAATAATTAATATTTTAAAACTTAGCTAGTCTTTTTAGTTTTTTTATATAGTATTATTAAAAGCCTTACTTTTTAATAAATTCTAACCTAGGTAATAATATTTTAAGGCTGCTATAATTATTAAAGCTTTTTTTTAATACTAGTATTATAAAAATTTATAATTTCTTTCTCTTAATACTATTAGCTATACTATTAGCTATACTTAAGGCTATTATAGCTCCCTTAATTATAATAAAAGTAACTAAATTTAATAATAATAGTTATAATAAATACTTTTAAAAGCCTAGTAATATTTTTAAATATCTTAAAAGTAATAAAAGCAGCTAAATTTAATAATAATGCCTATAATACTGCTTTTTAAAGCTTAATAATGCTTATAGCTATATAAGTTTAAGATTTATAAAAAAATTATATATAAACTAGGCTTTTAAAGTTAAATAATACTAGTAAATACTTTAGCAGCCCTTTTAATATCTTTAAATATTATAAAGATTATAAAAATACTATTAAATATTATAAAGGTTATAAAAATGCTATTAAATATTATAAAAACTTTAAGAATTTTAATACTACTGCCTTTACTAATTTTTAATATATTTAATAAGCTATTTGCCTTTATTTAAGCCTTTTTTTAAGATAATAGTATTACTATTAAAATTTAAAGAAGTGCTAGTTTATAAAAGATTAATAGTATTAAGATTTTAATATATTATATTCTTATTTATAATTATATTAAAAGTTAAACTTTAATAAGCATTAAAATTTAATAAACTTTAATATAGTATATAAAATATCCTTTTAAACTTATAATAATAGCTATTAAATAATTTAACTAAAAGTAGTTATATTACCTTACTTATATTATTTATAATTATTTACTTATAATTTATTTATTTACTTATATTATATATTATTAAAGGACTGCTGCTTAATAGTAGTAAGAGAAGGATTTAGCTAAATACTAGGCCTTATTTACTAAAAAAATAGTATAAATCTTAAAAAATAATATTATTAAAACTACTTATTTTTACTAAATAAATATTTATAATAACTAATAAAAAATTAAGAAAAAAGCCTTTAATAGTCTTTTAATAACTTAGGCCTAGATTAAGTAGCTATAAACTAGGAATCTTTAATACTTTATTAAGCTAGACTTTAATAATAAAGTCTAGGGTATTATTTAAACTTATAAATAGTTAAAGATAATATAAAAGCGCTTTCTTAAAGTTTTAAAGATTAATAATACTTATAAGACTAACTATTTTAGTATATTCCTTTTTAAAGTTATTAGTATTATAAACTAAAAGTTAGTAGCTAACTTTACCTTTAGCCTACTAAGGGGGTCTTAAAAATAACTATATTTCCTATCTTAGTATAGCTAGGGCAGGGGGCATATTAATTAGTAAAAGGTCTATTAATTTATAAAAAAAAGATATATAGGTTATAATATATATATTATATAAAAAGATATACTATATAATCCTTAAGTTTTATAATTTATAAAGTAAAAATGCTATTAAGCTATTACTTAATATAAGGAGAATTTAAATTTACTTAAATTAGCTTTTTTTAGTATAAGACTAATAATTTTAAATTTTAATACTTATATTTATATAGCATGCATATTAAGACTAAAGTATTTTATAAATTAATAACCCTTTTACTAATTAATATGCCCTTTAACTTAGTAAAGCTTAAGTAGGGAATGCAGTTATTTTTAAAACCCCCCTAGTAATTAATATAAAAAAGCAAAATAAATACTAATAGCTATATAAGAAATTAAAGGCTATTTAATAAAAGCTTTATATTTTAGCACTATTTATAATTATTATAAATAAAAAAGATATACTTAAAAATACCTTTAAAAATATCTTTTTTTTATTATAATAATAACTTTATATTTATTATATTAATGCTAATATTTAAAAGAAAATCTATACTTACTAAAAAGGTAATAATAGTAATAATAATAATAAAAAGGATATAGCTAATAAAAATCTTAATAAACTTAATATTAATCTTATTACCTAAATAGTTATATAATAAAAAGTTAAAGAAAAATGCCTAGTAGCCTTATACTGCCTTATTAATAAGGAGCTAATTTATAAAGGTATATTTTATAATTAAAAGTATATTATATTAATTAAGGATAAGGCTAACTTTTTTAAAAAGTAGTTTTTAATAAAATATACTTATAATATTATATAAAAATATCTCCTTTATTATATTTTTAAAGAATATATACCTTATTATAAGCAGTAGGCTTACTATTTTATTAAATAGTATTAAAATTATAATTAAAAAGTTAATAATTTTATTAAGACTATATATAAGAATATAAAGTTATATCTTCTCTTAAATATAAGTAATTTATATTATTTATATATTATAATTATTTTTATAATAAATTAAAAAGAATAAAACTATACTTAAAAGGCAGCTTAAATATAGGTTTATTAATAGCAGTAATTCCTTTAATAAGACTAGCTTAATAATATCCTTTTAATTATTAGCTATATTATTATAAACCTTCTTACTTAATAGTATTAACTTACTATAGCTATAACACCCTTAAATATTAATCTTAGCTTAAATCCCTTACTAAATTATATATATTACTTTATATAATAATATAGCCTTTTTTATAGCTATATTATTTTTTAAAAGTTAAAAGCTAGTAAGACTTTTAATAAGGAAGATATTTATTTATAATAATAGCTAAAGCAGCTTTTAATATATTCCTTAGTTAAATATTATAAGAAGTTTATTAATCTTGCCTTTTAAAATTATAAAAAGCCTCTTTTTTATATATAAGATTTTAATATTATTTAAAACCTTTATAGCTAACTTAGACTTTTAAATAATAGCAGGTTGCTTATATTAATAAGCCTTAAGGCTAATTAATAATAAGAAAAAGGAGGGGGGAGTGCTAGCTTTATTATAAGTGCTGGCTTTATTATAAGCATTATAGGCTAGGCCTAGGGTATTTTAGCAGCAGCCTTATTAAAGGGCTTTAATATAAAGGCTTAACCTTTTAATACAGTAAGTCTTATTATAGTATAAGGTAAAGGGTAGTAGTGCTTTACCTTTATTATTATTATTATTATTATTATCTTATAGCTATAGCTATAGCTATAGTATAAGGATTTCCTTTTAATTATTTATAAGTTTTAAATTATAGCTAGCTATATAAAGATTATAAATAAACCTATAATAGCTAAAAGCCCTTACTACTACTACCTTAAATAATAGTAATAATAATAATAATAATATTATTAAAAAGGTTATTATTATCTTAATTACCTAGCTAGTAATAATATAAAATAATCTTAATAAACTAGCCTAGCTATATTATATATATATTTAATAAGAAAATAAAAAAAATGCTATTTTTAAATAAATTAGCCTGCTTTAATTTTATAATCTTAACCTTTATGCCCTTTTTTTAGTAATATTACTTTAATAGTAATAACTGCTAATATACTATATTATATTTTAATATATAAGTATAAGATTAGCTATTTAAGGGGTCTGCCTATTTAATAGCATAGGCTATATTTATTTAAATAGAGATTTTTATTTATTTAAATAAAAGGACTTTTTAATACTAGTATATAATATAAGCAGATAGCTTAATAAATAAAAAATAGTTATAATTAAGGCAGTTAATATAGTATATTTATTTAGAATTAAAGAAGTTAGGTTTATTAAGAAATTATATTATAAATAGCTACTTTATATTAAGTTTAAAATTATTATTACTATTAGATTTTATAATTACTACTATTACTACTACTAGGGGGGTCTTAAAAATAACTATATTCCCTATAATAGCCCTACTATTATAAAGGGCATGCTAAGTAGTAAAAGGTCTATTAATTTATAAAAAAAAGATATATATATTAAAGTAGCATATACTATATAATAAGAGGTATTATAAAAACCCTTAAATCTGCAATTTAAATTATAAAAATATTATTAAGCTACTTCTTAAGGTAAGGTGATTTTAAATTTATATAAAATAGCTTTTTTAAGTGCAGGAGTAATAGTTTATTAAATTAGTACCTTAATTTATATAGTATGCATACTAAGATTAATATATTTTATAAATTAATAACCCTTTTACTAATTAATATGCCCCCTATCCTAGCTATACTAGAATAGGAAATGCAGTTATTTTTAAGACCCCCCTAGTACTACTAGCTTTAGCTCTAGCCTTAGCCTTAGTAATACTACTATTTTTAGTATATTAAAGTTATTATTATTAAGTTTATTACTATTAAATTATACTGCTTTTAATACTAATAATATCTTTAGCACTAAGGGGCTATAAAACTTATAAATTACTATAAGTCTAGCCCCTTATAATAACTTTTAAAATAATAATAGCTTTAGCTAATTATTTATAATTATAATCTTAATATTTATAATATTAAAAATTATAATACTTAAGAATAAGAGTAAAAAAACAGCTAGAAATAATAAAGTCTTAGTATTATATTATAGCTATAGGCATTACTAGTATTTTATACTATAAATAGGTATATAGCTATAAGAGTGTTAGTATAAGCATAGTAAATTTAGTATAAGCATAAACTATTATAATTTAAATAGGGATTTTTAACTATTTAGTTAAGACTACTTAATAAAAATGCTATAATAATAATATATTAAATATTACTAATATAATCTTTAATAAACTTATTATATAATTATTATTAAGTATTATTAGGTGGGCACTAGTCTTTTACTAAGGGGGCACTGGCTAAAGTACCTGAAATTTTTTCTTATAACTTTATATCTTTAAATGCTTATAACTAAGCTAAAAAAATTAAAAGAAAATACTAAAAAATACTACTTTATTTACTAAAAGCTAAATAATATTAATTTTTTTTTTATATTTTTAAAGCTTAATTTAAAAAATAATATTTAAAAAGAAACTTAAGGTATAGTTAAGTATAGATTTTTTTATAATACTTTAATATAATTATTAAAAAGTATATTAATTATCTTGCTTATTTTACTTTTATTAAATAGGCATATAGCTCTTACTTATACTTTTAACTAGATTTACCCCTATTACTTAATATACTAATACTCTTTATAATAATGCCCCTTATTTTAACACTCCTACTTAATAATATAAAATAATAAAAGCAAGCCTAAAGCTATACTTTTACTAACCTTAGGTATTTTAAGGAGATAATAGTCTTATAGTATCTCTTACTAACCTTATATTATTAAAATTATTAATTAACTCTTACTTTTATACTAGGTATATTTAAATATTATCTTAAACCTCCTTACTAGCTATTTTTATATTAATAAGTTTTTTTAAGCTTAAAGCTTTATAGAATTTTATAAAGTAGTTTTTTTTTTAATAGTTTAATTATTTATTAGCTATTATTTTATTTATAAGTATATACTTAAGCTTAACTTCTCCTCTTTAAACCTTTTTATAAAACAAGTAGTATTAAGTCTTAATATATTAAATCTTTTATAATTTATAAGGTTTTTTATATATATAATTACCTTTTTATTATTATTAAAAAGTATATTAATTAGCTTGCTTATTAATTTTTATTTAAATAGGAATATAGCTCCTACTAGGGGGGTCTTAAAAATAACTGCATTCCCTAATTAAGCTTTACTAGGTTAAGGGGCATGTTAATTAATAAAAAGGTTATTAATTTATAAATTACTTTAGCCCTAGTATATATACTATATAAACTTAAGTACTGATTTTAAAAATTATTAATTTTAAACTTAATATAGTTATTTTACTTAGATTTAATATTATTTAATATAAGGCAGCAGCCTAATAGTATTTTTTTTTAAAAATTATAAAATTAGTGGTTTTTATAATACCTTAATTTATATAGTATATATATTATAAGTAATATATCTTTTTTTTATAAATTAATAAACCTTTTACTAATTAATATGCTTTATATCCTAGCTATACTAAAATAAGAAATATAGTTATTTTTAAAACCCCCTTAGTATTTATATTTTATAAATAGTTAACCCTTATAACCCCTTATATTAATACTTTTTATATTAATGCCCTTAAATTTAATACTTTTATTTAATAGTATAAGAAGATTATAAGTATATTAATTTCTATACTCTTACTACTTTTATACCTCTTATAAAAGCAGTTAGTTTAAAGCTTACTTTTATTAAACTAAATACTATATATATCTCCTAGCTAATATCTTTATATTAATAATCCTTTTTAAACCTAAGGCTTTATAAAACTTTAAAAACTAGTCTTTTTTTAAAAGCTTAGTTAACTTATTTATTATTATTTTATTTATAAGAATATATTTAAGTATAACCTTTTTAATTTTAACTTTTTTATAAATAAAATAGTATTATATTTTTATATACTTAAAGCCTTTATAGTTAATTAAATTCTTTATAAATATAATAACTTCTTAATTATTATAAAAAATAATAATTATACTTAAAGACTTATTATTTATTATTAAAAATAATAACTTTACTATATATTCTTTTTAAAAAATAATTTATAATTTTATAAAAAGCCTTTATAGCTAAATTACTTTTTTTATTATATTTATTTAAGTAATATACTTAGCTTTATAGCTTAATAAGGCAGTTATTACCTGCCTTTTTAATAACTAGCTAATTTTTTTACTACTTATATTAAAAATATATTTTAAAGTTAATTTATAAGTATTTAAGTTACTAGCCTAGTTAAATTTATTATAGCTATATAATAGTTATAGCTTTTTTTAAAAAATAAAGTATAAGTCCTTAATGCCTAATATATATTTAAGAATATATTTAATAACTTGCTTATATATATTATTAAGGTTATTAAAGTATTTGCTAATTATTAAAATTATATAAGTAAGGTTTAGCTATATTTTTAATATAAGGTATATTAGTAATTTTATTATTAATTAGTATTTTTTTTTTATTTAATTAACTTAAATACTTATCTTCTGCTTTTTATAATCTATTTTTTATTATTAAAGTTAGTATTAATATATAATTTATTATATTATATTAATAAAGAATTTTTTAAATATAGCCTTATTAATTAAGAATAACTATTTATATTATTTTATTATACTAAATCTAAATGCTTAAGTAATAGTAGTATACTTTAAAATTAATTATAAAAAAATATTAATAAAAAGTATTTTTTAAGTTAGTAGTCTTACCTTTATCTTTTTTAATAATAAGCAGATTATTTATATAAATAATAATAAAAATACTATTCTTAATATATAGTTTATTATTAGCAGATATTATATAAAAGCCTAAAGTTAAAAAGAAATTAATAAAAGTCTTATATTAAACTTTTAAAGCTTATTTTAAGCTATATAATGCTTTTCTTAGCTTATAAATTTAACTTATTTTATTTATAAACCTTATTAGCTATTTTATATATATATCTTTTTTAATATTTTTATAAAAAAAGGCTATTTTAATATTTATTTACTTAATTTTTAAATTTAAGGCTTTTACTATTATAAAAAAAGCCTTATAAATTATTAGCTTTATAGCTAATATAAAGAGTAGTTCTATTTAGACCGTACCATATTGCTATTTAGACCGTAGTAGTCTATGCCACAGCTAGAGAGACACCCCTAAGTAGTGAAGTCCACGCCCATACAGCAAAATACAGTGTAGCATACTGGCAGTCATTACCATTAAGGAGATGTTAAGGGCGGCGGCGATGGCTTTGAAACGTCGTGTTGTTGAAGATCTCTGCGCCGTTGGCTGCAGTTGCGAACTTGTGAGCGACTAGGAGTATGCCCTGGGACGACTGGGAGGATGCCCTGCGACGACTCTACATCGGCGGCTCCATAGGTCGCGATGCCTTGGGACGAGGCTGAAGAACCGGCTGAAAACGACCACATCTTGGTGTTGTGTGGGCTGCATACAGGCCTTGCCATGACTGTACACTGTAGATAGGTGTGCGGCCATGGGAGGGCTGGTGTAGGCGCAACAATTTCAGTATGGGCACGGGCCACTACGGTCCAAATAGCAATATAGTACGGTCCAAATAGGACTACTCAATATAAAAGTTTTAGTATAGTTAATTTTAATAATTTATTTAAAACCTTTAATAACCTAGTATACCTTATACTTAATAACCTAATTATCTAGGCCTTATTTTAATTTATAAACCTATTTCCTTTATAAAATATTTATTTTAAAGTTAAGGTTTATAAAATCCTAAGTGCTATTTTATAAAGCTTATATTTCCTTAATTATACTGCTATACTATTTATTTTAAAAAAAACTATATTTAGCTTTTTTATAAGTTATTAGCTTAATATTTTTAATATATAACTTTAAAGCAATAGTAAAAGTAAGGATATTATATAAAAATACTTACCTTCTTAATAAATAGTAAAGTTCTAGGTATTTTAAAACTTTATTTTTTTATATTTATATATACTAAAATTTTATAATTAGTAATTAAAAAGGCAGTACTATAATTTTAAATTAAATAAAGCTAGTTTTATAATATTATTTCTTACTTATAGCTATTTATAAGCTATTATTTATTTATATTTTTACTAACTATATTATTAAAATATATAGTTTTAAAATAGTATTAAATTTAAAATAAATATTTAATAAGCTTATTACTTTACTACTTAAAGTTAATAATTAATAAACTATATTCTTTATAAAGCTAAAAAGAATATATTTAATTCCTTTATTATTTAGCTTTTTTTATTATGCTTAAAGTATTAAATGCTATATAATTATTCTTATTATTTAAATATTTAAAATATTTAGTTTTTAGCTAAAAATATATTTAAATAGTATTTTATTTAATACTTTATATAAACTTTAGTTATATAAGTAATTAACTATTTTTAAAATCTTTAACTAGTATTACTTTAAAATATTCCTTTTTATTATAATAAGAAGGAGTTTATTATATATTATAATATTAAAGTTCTTAATAATACTATTAAATTAATATTATTTTATAAAAAATATTTTAAAGCTAGTATTATATAAAGCAGCCTAGTAGTTAAAATTATAGCTATTAAATTCCCTTACTTTATTTATATAATAAATATAGTAATAATATCCTTATAGTTCTTTTTTTTTAAAAAACATTATATAAAAATTAAAAAAATTCTTATATATCTTATTAATTCTTAATTACTTTACTTTTACTAAATTTATTATAGCTATTTATTAAGGTAATTTAGTATCTTTCTTTAATATAGCTAGTAATATAAAAGGGTTTATAAATATTAATATAAATAATATTTTTAGTATAGTCTTTTTAATATAGCTAGCCTTAATATAGTTTTTTTTTTATTTTTTTATATAAGTATAGCTTATAAAAATAGAATTTTTATATAGTATTTATATTATTAACTAGGTCTTTTAGTTTAGCTAGATTATTACTATTTAAATATCTTATTTAATTATATTAAACTTATAGTTATAAATTAACTATATATAAAACTAAGGCTAGTATTAAAATAAAGTTAATATTAATCTTATATAATACTAATACTTATATTAAAAAGGAGTTTATTTAAAGAATAAATAGGTTTTTAAAATAATAGGCTATAATTTTAATTTTTTTTTTATTATTTAGCTATTTTAAGCTATTTATATTATCCTCTCTTAATTAAAGAGCTAGGTAATAAAGATTAGGTTTAAGCTAAGTCTTAAAGTAAAGAGTACTTTTATAAGTATAAGGGTAATTAAAAGATTTTTATTTATATATTTTTAAATAATTATACTAATGCCTTTTACTTTAATCCTAAAGTTATTAATTTTAATAAATGCCTTAAAGTATAGCTAAAAAAATCTTAAAAGAAATTAGTCTTTTTATAATATTATATATTATTTATAACTTAAGTTTAAAATTTATATAGCTTTAAGGCTATAATAAGAAAGTATTTTTAAAAAGTTATAAAATACTTATCCTTAATTAAAGTAGTTTTTATTATAATAAAGGCTAGATTTTCTTTTTTTAATTTTATATTTATATTTATATTAATTAAGTATTTTTAATAACCTTTATAGTTTTTTTAGTATTTTTTCTTTTTTAAGTATAAGTCTTAATACCTCTTTTTTATATAGTAAGTCTTATTATAATATATATATTTTAAGACCTTTATTAGCATTAACTTTTTATTATTTATTAATATAGCTTGCTTTTATATTAATAAAGCCTATATTATTATACTGCTTTTTTATTTTACTTTTTTAGCCTTAGCGCTTTAAATAATACTATTTTAAATTAAAAAGAAATTAATATTATAGCTTAACTAAAAGTTAGTATACTAAATAAGGTATTATTTACTTAAGCTATTAATAAACTTTAAGATTAAGTAGCTATTTAAAAGCTTATATTAACTTCTAGCTTAAAAAAACTTCTTTTAAATAGTCTTAATTTTTTATATAAATTCTTAAACTAAGTTTAAAAAGTTAAAAATATAATTTTTTTATTTTTTATATATAATTTAAAATACTTTAAAACTAAACTTTTAAAATTCCTCTTTTACTTATTTAAAAACTTTTTAAACTATAGTTTTTTTAATTATTATTTTACTTAATAAAATTAATAATATTATTTTTAAAATACTAATATATTATTATTATTTACTTTTTTATATATTTAGTTATAAGTCTAGCACCTTATTCTTAATATTATAAATACTTAATAAGTTATTTTTTTTAATAAGGTTAATAATAAGCTTAAGTTAATAATTTTATATAAAATAGTCTTTTTTTTTTTTAAAGTTAATAATAAGTAAAAGCTTAAAGTATTAATAATAATAGGCTTAATTTTAAGGCTAGTTATAACTATAATTAAGTTATTAATTTTAATACTTTCTTTAAGGTTATTATATTATTATACTATATTTTAAGTTAAATACTAAAAGAGTTAAAAAAGTATATAAACTTTATAACTATATATATTTATATTACTAAAAGAAGATAAGATTATTATTATACTATTTTTAAATTAAAATCTTTATTTATTAATTTAAAGGTTAGTTATTTTATTATATTTAAACTATTATTATTTTTATTATTTAATTTATTTTCTTAAAAATCTTAATTACCTTAACTACTTAAGGCAATCCCTAGGCTAATAATTAAATTATTTAATAATAATAATCTTAGCTATTTTAATTAAGGTCTAGCTTTTAACCTATCTTAGTTAGTAAATTAGTATTTATTTATTATTATAAAGTTATATAGTAATTTCCTTTAAGACTTATAAGGCTAATAAGATTAATAATAAAGTTTCTAAAAGTATAAATACTTAATAATTATTAGTAAAAGCTAGGCTTATAACTTATTAAAAAGTATATTAATTAGCTTACTTATTAATTCTTATTTAAATAGAAATATAGCTCTTACTTATATTTTATAAACAGTTAACTTTTATAACCTCTTATACTAATACTTTTTATATTAATGCCCTTAAATTTAATAATTATTATAGTAAATAATTATAGTATTTAGTAAAGCCTTTAATAACTTCTTCCCTTAAAGATTAGTTTATAATTTAAGTAATACTATTTAAACTGCATTATATTACTATTAAGTAGTCCTATTTAAACTATAATATATTCCTATTTAAACTATAGTAGTTTATACTATAGCTAGGGAGACTTTTATAAATAGTAAATACTATGCCTTTTAGTAAGAATATAGTATAATATACTAGTAGTTAATACTAGTAAGAAGATATTATAAAGTAAAGGGCATACTAGGAATTTATAAATAATTTAATAAGGCCTTTACTACTACTACTACTACTACTACTACTACTGCCTTATCCTTAGCCTTAAGTAGTAGTAATAAAAGTAAAGCATTACTGCTAATAATAGCCTATTTATAATAATAAGGATATAGCCTATAATAAGGCTAGTATAGCTTTTTCCTCCTTCTCTTCTTATACTATATTAGTATTAATTATAAATAATACTATTAGCTTATATTATAAATAGGTATATAGTTTTAAGACTAATAGTATATATATAAAGAATCTACCTTTAGTATAAACTACTATAGTTTAAATAGGAATATATTATAGTTTAAATAGGACTACTTTTATTATTTAAACTATAATAGTTTATACTATAGCTAAAGAGATACTCTTAAGTAATAAAGTCTATGCTTATATAGTAAAATATAGTATAATATACTAGCAGCTATTACTATTAAGGAGATATTAAGGGCAGCAGTAATAGCTTTAAATTATTATATTATTTAAGATCTTTATACTATTAGCTGTAGTTTTAAACTTATAAATAACTAAGAGAATGCCTTATAATAACTTTATATTAGCAGCTTTATAAGTAGTAATATATTAAGATAAGGCTAAAGAACTACTAAAGAGGTTTTAAAAATAATTATAATCCTTATAATAGCTTTACTATTATAAAAGGGTTATTAATTTATAAAAGGTTTATTAATTTATAAAAAAAAGATATATAGCTTTTAATACTAATACTATATAAATAAAGGTATTTATATTTATTTATATATCTCTTTTATTTTTAAATATTATTTTACTAAAGTTATAATAATATATAATATTATTACCTTAAATACCTTATCTTTTATAATTATAATAATAGCTATATATAAGCTATATTTTCTTTTTACTATAACTTTATTAAATTTTTATTATTTTTTATTATTTTTATAATTATATTATTTTTAAAGCTTTACTAACTTATTAAAAATTATTAAATTAATTTAAATATAAATTTACTTATATTTATATACTATAATATTAAAACCTTTAAGTAATATACTATTATAATAGCTAAGCTTTATTAAAAAGGCTATTATTTTATTATTTTTAAAGTAGCTAATACCTTTTAAGTTTTATACTTAAGACTATATAATTAGCTTTATAATACTTATTAATAATTTTTAAATAGTAAAACTATATATTATTATAAATTAAAAAAAAGTATAAAATCTTTATTTAAGCCTATTACTAAATAACTTAAAGATATTATATATAACTTTATACTTTATAATATTATATTAATATTATTTTTATAGCTAAAAGTAAAATAATAATAATCTTATAGTTTTAAGCTAAAAGATTTATATAATAGTTAAAAAAAGACTTTAATATTTATAAATTAATATTTTATAATACTAAATATAAGGCTATATAAAATAAAAGTATTATTAAGTTTTTTTTTTAATATTTAAAAGAGTTTTTTAATATAATATAAAGTAAAAAAAAAGTATATATAAAATTTTAATAAAACTAGCTTTATAATAAAATATTTTTTATTAAAAGACTTTTTTAAACTTTTATTTTAATTAATAACTTAACCTTAATTATAATTTTTATAATACTACTTTTATTATTATTATTAAGGTAATTTTAATTAAGGATAAAATAATCCTTTTATTTATTATTCTTTTTAAGGTCTAGTTACTTAAAAAATAATTTTAAAATAGCTTTAAAAATAATATAGTCCTTATTATAAGTTTAAAAAGCTATATTTTTAATATTATAATTATAAAATAGCTTTATTATTTTAAAAGGCATATATAATTAAATAATTTTAAAAAAATATAAGTTTTTTTTATAAATAGTTATAAAAGTTATTTTATAAGTAAATTTATTTATTATATATAGAAATATAATATTAAGGTTTTTTTTTTACTTTTATATTTTATATATTATTAATAACCCTTTAATATTAATATTTTTTAGTTTTATAAATACTAATATTAAAAGATCTTATATTATAAAGTTATTAATAAATTTATTAATTTTAATAAAACTAACTTTTTTTATTATTTTTAAAAAATATAAAAATACATATTTAAAAAGTATATAATTTTTATACTTAAAATAAAATAAAATTATTTTTATATAATTTTATAATTATTCTTATTTAACTTTAAAATACTTTTTCTTTTTTAATTAAAAAACTTAATAAAAGTAATATTATTAGTTATATTAATCTTAATAGCGCCTTAAACTTATTATAAGTATTATTATTATTATTATTAAAAAGCTTTACTTTTAGCTTACCTTTTACTTAAAAGTAAAAAAAAATAATATTATAAATATTAATATAATTATAATTTAAATAGTAAATAGCTTTAATACTATAACTTTATATTTATATAATAAATTAATATTATAATTATATTTAATATTATATTAAAATATTTATAATTTTAAAAGTATTACTAATATTATTAATATTATATACTTTTTAAAAAAAAAGAAAAGCCTTATATACTTTAGCCTTAAATTATAAAAAGTATTAAAAAATTAAGCCTATTTTAAAAAATATTAATTATAGTAAAATATAGCCTAATTACTATTAATAAAGTAAAAGTCTAGCTTATTAAAAATAAATATAATAAATAAGTAATATAAAAAAAAGAAAATATAACTATATAATAAAAAAGCTTATAATAAAATTTCTTTTTTTTATTATTAATTAAAAAAGATTAAAGCTATTATTTAAGCTGCTATTACCTTTTTATACTTTATTAATAAAATTTTTATTACCTTAAGTAACTTAATAGTATTAAAAAAGTAATCTAGGCCTAATTATTATATTCTTTTTAATTATAATAAATAGCTTTATAATTATTATTACTTTTATTATAAGCTTTATTATAAAAAATACTTTATTTATAACTAAAAGCTATTAATATTATAGCTTTAAAATATAAACTATAATAATAAAATTATTTAAAAAGCTATTAATTTTATAATACTAAAAGTAATAAAAAAGGCTTTAAATTAAAAAGAGTTATTACTTAAAGCTAATAGTATAAAAATAATAAATAAATATAGCTTAAGTAATTTAATAATAAAGTTTAAAGCTATTAAGTTTAAAAGTAGTAATAAAAATAATAGCAGTAATAGTAATAAAGATAATAGTAATAGTAGTAATTAAGTTTATAATAATAGTAATATTAAAAGCTATAATAAGCTTGCCTAGCTAAACTTAAAGTATAGTGCTGCCTTTTTTTATTTTAATAATTATACTTACTTTAAATTATTATAAGAATATTAAAATTATTAATTTAAATATAAGTACTTTTATTTATATAGTATTAGTATTATAATTTATATAGCTTTTTTTTATAAATATAAACCTTTTATAAATTAATAACCTTTTTATAATAGTAAAGCTATTATAGGGATTATAGTTATTTTTAAGTCCCTCTTAGTAGTAAAAAAGGACTATATTTTAGTGTTATTATATAGGCTATATATAGGCCTTGCTATAACTATATACTATAAATAGGTATATAGCTATAAAAGGGCTAGTATAAGTATAATAATTTTAAAATAAATATAAACTACTATAGTTTAAATAGTAATATAGTATAGTATAAATAGGACTACTTTATAATATTATAAAAAGTTATTATAGCTAAATAGCCTTTTTTATTATATTTATTTATGCTATATACTTAGCTTTATAGCTAAATAGTATAGTTATAGCTTATCTTCTTAATAACTAGCTAATCTTACTATTATTAAAATTAAAAATATAACTTAATATTAAATAATAAGTATTAAGATTTTTAGCCTAATTAAAATTACTATATTTATATAAAAATAATAAGGATTTATAAAAGACTAAGTATAAGTTTTTAAAGCCTTAAATATATTTAAAAATATATTTAATAGCTTATTTATAAAAGTTATTAAAGTTACTAGTATAATAGCTAATAAAAAAATAGTATAAGCTAGGTTTAATTATATTTTTAATATAAGATATATTAATAATTTAATTATTAATTAGTATTTCTTTTTTTTATTAAGTATAAAAAGTTCTTAGCCTTTTATAGCCTTATTTTAATTATTAGTATTAATATAAATATATAATTTATTATATTATATTAAAAGAGGATTTTTTAAGCTTAGCCTTATTAATTAAGAATAATTATTTAGGCTTTTTAATTTTACTAAATATATATTTTAAAATAAAAATAGTATAGTTTTAAGTTAATTATAAAAAACTATTTATAAAAGGTATTTTTAATTTTTATAATTTTAAACTTATATTTTTTTATTAAAAGCAGGTTATTTATATAAATAGCTATAAAAATACTATTTTTTATATAAAGGCTATTATTTATAAATACTATATAAAAGCTAAGTATTAAAAGAAAGTTAATAAAGGTTTTATATTAAACTTATAATACTTACTTAAAACTATATAATGCTTTTTAAACTTAAAAATCTAATTAAATTTATTATTAAAATATATAGGCTATTTAATATAAAAATATTTTTATTAACTTTATTATATAAGAATATTATTTTAATATTTATTTATTTAAGTTTTAAGTTTAAGGCAGCTATAATTATAAAAAGGGCTTTATATATTATAAGCTTATTAAAAATATAAAGGTTTTTATATAGTTAATATTAATAATTTACTTAAAGCCTTAAATAACTTATTAGGCCTTATATTTTATTATTTAATTATTTAATTCTTTTTTTTAGCTTATATATTTATTTTCTTTATAAAATATTTATATTTAAAATTAGCTTTAATAAGGTCTTAAATATTATTTTCTTTTAAGGCTTAAAGCTTATTTACTATTTTATTATACTATTAATTTTTAAAAAAACTATAATTTACTTTCTTAAAGGTTATAAGCTTAATATTATAAATATATACTTTAATTAATATAATAAGAGTAAGAATATTATATAAAAAGTATTAGCTATATAATAAGTATTAAAGTTTTAAGTATTTTAAAATATTATTATTTTAAATTTTAAAATGCTTTATAAATTAAGTTATAATTATTAAAAAAGTATAATATTAATTATAAACTAAGTTAAATTTATTTTTTAATTATTTTTTTTAATTAGTAGCTAGGCTTTTTATTTATATTTTTATTAACTAAGTAATTATTATAAGTAGCCTTAAAATAATATTTAACTTAAAGTAAATATTTAATAAGTTAATTACTTTACCTCTTAATATAAAAAGTTAATAAATACTATTACTTATAAAGCTAAGTAAAGTATATTTAATACCTTTATTATTAAGCTTTTTTCTTTTAGCTTATAAAATTAAATACTATATTATAATACTTATAATCTTAATATTTAATATATTTAGCTATTATTTAAATATATACTTATAAGGTATTTTATTTAAGGCTTTATATAAGCTTTAATTTTATAAATAGTTAATAATTTTTAAAATCTTAAACTAGTATTATTTTAAAATATTATATTAATTAAAATAAGTAAAAGCTTATTTTAAATTATAATATTAAAACTTTTTATAATTTTATTAAACTAGTATTACTTTAAAAAAGAAGTTTTTAATATAGTTTTATATTATATAGCTTAAAGGTTAAAGTTATAATTATTAAACTCCTTTACTTTATTTAAGTATATAATTTAATAATAATGCCTTTAAGGCTTTTTACTTTTTAAAAATTAAATATAAAACTATATAAATTTTTATATATTTTATTTATTTTTAATAGCTTTACTTTTACTAAATTATATTTATTTATTAATATAATCTAGTACTGCTTTTTTTTATAGCTAGGGATATAAAAGGGATTATAAATATTAATATAAATAATATTAAATATATACTTTTTTTAATTATAATTACCTTTAGTATAGTTTTTTTTTATTTAGTTATAAAGGCAGGGTTTATATAAATAGTATTTTTAAGTAGTATTTATATTATTTATTATATTTTTAAGTTTAGCTAGGTTATTATTACTAAGGTAATTTATTTATTTATATTAAAGTTAAAGTCTTAGGTTAATTATATATAAGACTAATACTTATATAAAAAGGGCTTTAATTTATAAAATAAATAAATTTTTAAAATACTTTATTATAATTTTAATTTTATCTTTTTTAATTATTTAGCTATTTTAAGCTATTTTTATTTTCTTTTTTAAGTTAAGTAGCTATATAATTAAGATTAAATTAAGGCTAAGCCTTAAGGTATATAGTATATTTATAATAATAATAATAGCTAATAAATTCTTATTTATATATTACTAAGGGTTTTTTAAAAATAACTATATTTTTTATTTTAACTTTATAAAAATAAAAGGTATATTAATTAGTAAAAGATTTATTAATTTATAAAAAGAAATACCTTAATTATAATATTAAATTTATATAAATAAAAGTACTTATATTCTTTTTATATATTTTTTTTATTTTTAAATTTTAGCTTATTAAAGTTATAATAAAAATAAAAAAATAATTTATATAATTATAATACTATTATTAATATATTATATTATCTTATAATAATTATAATAATAGCTATATATAAGCTATATTTTCTTTTTATTATAATTTTATTAAAGCTTAATATTTTTTAATTATTTTTAATATAATAGAATTTTTAAAAGCTAGATATTTTACTTATAATTACTAAATTTATTTAAGTATAAGTTTACTTTATTTTATATATTATAATTTTAAAACTTTTAAAAAACATTTTATTATTATAGCTAAGTTATATTAAAAAGGTTATTACTTAATTATTTTTTTTATTACTAAGACTTATTAAGTATTATATATAAGGCTATATAATTAAATTTAAAAAGCCTATTTAAAATTACTTAATATAAGATTTTTATTTAAGCTTATTATTAAATATTTTAAAAATATTATATATAGCTTTAAGCTTTATAATATTATATTAATATAATTTTTATAATTAAAAAAATAATAATAATAGTTTTATAATTTTAAATAAGAAGATTTATATAAGAATTAAAATAAAACTTTTATATTTATAAGTTTATTTTTTATAATATAAAATATAAGGCTATATAAAATTAAAGTATTATTAAGTTATTTTTTTATATATAAAAATAGTTTTTAATTTAATATAAAATAAAAAAAAAGAAATATATAAAATTTAATAAAACTAGTTTTATAATTAGCTATTTTTTTTAAAATACTTTTTTTAAACTTTTATTTTAATTAATAATCTAGTTTTAATTTGTTTTTATAATATTATTTTTATTACTATTATTATTAAAGTAATTTTAATTAAGAGTAAAATAACTTTTTTAATAATTATTTTATTTAAAGTCTAGCTATTAATAAAATAGTTTAAAAATAATTTTATTTATAATATAATACTTATTATAAGCTTAAAAAGCTATATTATTAATATTATAGCTTTAAAATAGCTTTAATACTTTAAAAATATATATAATTAGTAAATTTAAAAAAAAAAAAGGTTTTATTTATAAATAATTATAAAAATTATTTTATAAGTAAATTTATTTATTTTATAAAGTAATATAATATTAAGCTTTTTTTTATTATTATATTTTATATATTATTTTTAATCTCTTAATATTAATATTTTTTAATTTTATAAATATTAATATTAAAAGATATTATATTAAAAAGTTATTAATAATATTATTAACTTTAATAAAATTAACTTTTTATTTTATTTATAAAAAATATATAATTAAATATTTAAAAAGTATATAATTTTTATTATTTAAAATAAATTAAGCTTTTTTTTATAATTTTATTATTTTTTTAATTAACTTTAAAATATATTATTATTATTATTAAAAAATATAAATAAAAATAATATTATTAATTATATTAATTTTAATAATACTTTAAGGTTATTATAGCTATTATTATTAAAAAGCTTTTTTTTATACTTTTTATAATATAAAGGCTTAAAAAATAATATTAAAAATACTAATATAATTATAATTAAAATAGTAATTAGCTTTAATATTATAACTTTATATATAAATAATAAATTACTATTATAATTATATTTAATACTACTTTAAGGCTTTTATTTTTTTAAAAATACTATTAATACTATTAGTATTATATATATTTAAAAAAAAAAAAGCTTTATATACTTTTATTTTAAATAGTATTATTATAATAGCTAAAATAAAAAGTTTAAAAGCTAAAAGTATTAAAAAATTAAGTCTTTTTTAAAAGATATTAATTATAATAAAATATAGCCTAATTAATATTAATAAAGTAAGATTTTAACTTATTAAAAATAATTATAATAAATAAGTAATATAAAAAAAAAGTAGTATAAATATATAATAAAAAAGCTTATAATAAAATACCTTTTTTTATTATTAATTAAAAAAGATTAAGGCTATTATTTAAGTTAATATTATAGCTTTATAACTTATTAATAATATTTTTATATACTTAAGTAATTTATTAATATTAAATTAGTACTTTAAGTTAAATTATTATATTTTATTAAATAATAATAAGTAAATTTATAATTATTTTTATTTTTATTATAAACTTAACTTTTAAAGCTATTTTTATAATAGCTAAAAGCTATTAATACTATAGCCTTAGTTTATAAACTATAATATAAAAATTATTAATAAAGCTATTAATTATATAATATTAAAAGTTAAGTAATAAGTTATTAATTATAAAAAGTTATTATATAAAGCTAATAATATTAAAATTATAAATAAATATAGCTTTAAAAAGCTAGTATTTAAATTTAAGGCTATTAAGCTTAAAAATAAAAATAAAAAAAATAATAGTAATAATAAAAAAAATAATAATAATAATAAAAATAATAATAGTAATAATAAAAATAATAATAATAATAATAATAAAAATAATAGTAATAATAAAAAAATAATAGTAATAATAAAAAAAATAATAATAATAAAAAAAAAATAGTAATAAAAAAAAAATAATAGTAATAATAAAAAAATAATAGTAATAAAAAAAAATAATAGTAATAATAAAAAAAATAATAGTAATAATAAAAAAATTAATAATAATAATAAAAAAAAATAATAATAATAAAATAATAGTAATAATAATAATAATAATAATAATAATAATAAAAATAATAATAATAATAAAAATAATAATAATAATAAAAAAAGCAGTAATAATAAAAAAAATAATAGTAATAAGCTTATTTAAATATAAAGTATAATATTATTCTTTTTTTATTATAATAATTATACTTTAATATAATTATAGTTATTAAATTTATAAATTTAAAATAAAGTATTAAAATTTATATAGTATTTATAATATAAAATATATATTTTTTTTTTTATAAATTAATAAACTTTTTACTAATTAATATACCTTTTATTTTTATAAAGCTAGAATAAAAAATATAATTATTTTTAAAACCCCCTTAATATAGTAAATAATACTTAAGAGTTACTTTAGCTAGTAGTATTAACTACTACTATTTAAATAAAGATTTTTAATTATTTAAATAAAAGTACTTTTTAAAACTATTTTTTTAAGCTTATTATAATAAGTTATATATTATTAAAGTAGTTAAATTTAAATAAATAATTTATATAATAAAGTAAAAGTACTTAATTTTATATAAGTATTATATTATAATTTAAGTACTTTAATTTTTTTAAATTAATAACTACTTTTTTTAAATTTATATGCCTTTTATATTTAGCTATATTAATATAATAAGTAAATAATTTTAAATTCCTCTTAGTATACTAGTAGTTTTAGCTTATTATATTTAAATATAATACTACTTTTAGTATTATAAGTAATATAAATAAAAAGGCACTAAAAGCTATAATAGCTATTATAATAGTTCTTTTAAAAATATAAATATAATTTAAAGTTATAAAAGTAACTTTATATAAGGATATTATATAAACTATGCTTTTATTATATATACTTTTCTTAATATAAGTATAAAATACTATACTTTACTATAAGTATATAATAAAATTACTTTAAAAAAGTAACTTTATTTTAAAAAATAAGTTTATTTATTTAAATAAAGATTTTTATTTATTTAAATAAAAGGACTTTTATTAATAATTTAATATTATAATAAAAATATTAAAACTATAGTATAATTTTATTATAAAAAAATAATGCCTTTATATAAGATTTAATATAAATACTAAATTATATAAAATAAAGTTATAAAAACCTTAATATAAAGTACTTATATAATTATAATATTATTTTAAATATAAAAAAATAAATAGTCTTTTTTTTTTATAAAAGTTTAAAAATAAATATAATTATAATTAAATACTTACTTTTATAATATTATATATTTAGTATTATATATTACTATAATTAGCCTTTTTTTTTACTTTTTTATATTATACTTTAACTTTAATAAGTTTATTTTTTTTAAAAAAAAATAAAAAACTATTAAAAAATATAAAATTAATTATTATAATAATTTATAAATATTATAATTTTATAATATTAACTTTTTAATAATAAAAGAAATAAACTTATAATAAAATAAAAATATTATAAAAAGTATTTTAATATAAATAATAAATTATAATTAAAGCTTATTATAAATAATATAAAAATTATTAATAAAAGGCTTAAAATAAAAATATAAGCTATTTATAATAAATACTATACTTTTTAAAATATTTATTAAAAAGTTATAAATATAAATAAAAGAATTATTAAAAATATTAAAAAAAGTAATAATTTATTAAATTTATAAAAAAGTTAATATAAAAAAAAACTTTAAATAAATATATTAATATTTAAAAATAAAATAAAAAAAAACTTATAAAAAAATAAGCTAATATTATTATATTTATAAAAGTATTATTAATATAATTAGTATTTATTTAAAAAAGTTAAGCTAAATATTAAATATACTTTTAAGCTTAAAAATTAATTTAATATATTATTAATAATATTTAAATTAAATAAAAATAAAATATAATTTATAGCTTTTTTTAAAAAAATAAACTAGTTATAAAATAAATAATTTTTTACTTATTTAAATATAAAAGTTAAAATAAAATACCTTAAAAATAATATTTTAAGTATTATATAAGCTATTTATTAAATAAAAAAATATAAGTAATAAAAATAGTTTATAAACTTATTAATTTATAATAAAAAAATAATAAAAGGTTTATTATATTTTTATATTATTATAAAATTATTATAATAAAAATAATTACTTTTTTATTTAATTTTTTTTATATTAACTTTTTATTAAAAAATATTTATAAAAAATTTAAATTAGTATTTTTAATTAAGGCCTTTTAAAAATATAAGCTAAGATTTATAATATAAAAGTATAAGTAAAGTATATAATTTAAAAAAAGTAAAATATAATATTATAAAAATAATAATAAAAAAATTAATAATTAAATTATTAAAAAAATAGTAAAAATTATTAAAATAAGCTATATATTAAATAAGAAAATAATTTAAAAAGATTAAAAACTTATAATAATAATATAATTACTTTAATTAATATAAACTTATATATTAATATATTAAAAATATAAAAAATACTATTAATAAAAGTAGTATTATATTAAAAACTATATTATATATAGTAATTTATATTATATTATAAAGTAATATAAAAATCTAATTAATTAATAATAATAATTAGTTATTATATTAAATATTAAATTAATAAGTATTAAGTAATAAAATATTAATTTTTATTTTTTTTTATTTTAAACTTAATATAAGTTTTTTATTATAATATTAAGCTTAAATTAAAATAAGAAAAGATAATAAATATAAAAATATATTTTAATAATAAAAGTAAAGTTAATATTATTAATAAAAAAATAATAAAAAATATATTATTATTACTTATTAATTTTATAATATTAAAAGTATTTTATATATATTTTTAAAAAATTATATAAATATTATTAATAAAAACTTTAATTTATTAATAAGTTTAATATAAAAAAGAAATTACTTATAAGTTTTATTATAATAAATATTTATAAAAATATTATTTTATAATTACTTTAAGTATAATAATAAAATATATTAACTTTTATTATTAAAAATATTTTATAATTTAATTTAAAAAAATAAAATATTAAGCTAATTATATTATAAACTTTATAATATATATAAAATATATTATAAATAATACTAAAAATTAAATTTATTAATTTATAAATATTAAGATTTTTTTAATATAAAATATATAATAAATAAATATAAAGTTTATAAATAAATTTATATTATTATAATATTAAAACTTTATAAAGTATATAAATAAAAATATTTTATTATAACTAGCCTTTTTAAATAAATTAATATATATTATTAATTTTAAACTTAAATATAAGCTATTTTAAAAACTAATTTATTTTTAATAAATAAAAAACTAATAATATTTTATAAATATATTAATTATATTTTAAAAAATAGCTAAATAATAAAATTTTTAAAATTATATAAAGCTTTTATATTATTTATATTAAAAAAAGAAAATTAAAACTTTATATAAATTATTAAAAAAAATATATTATATTATTATTACTTATATATAAGACTTTTATTTACTTATAAAATATAAAAATATTTATAAAATTAAACTTTAAAAATACTTATTATTAAATTTATATTTAAAAAAATAATAAAAAAAATAATATAATAATATTATTATAAAATTATTTAATATTAAGTATTATTATTTAATTTAATTAATATATTAGCTATTTAATAAGTATATATTAACTTTATTTTTATTAAACTTATAAATATTATATATATTATTTATTTTAAAAAATTTTTATTTATAATAATAATAAAAATAAATATTAATAATATACTTATATAATATTAAAATAATTATATAAATATAAGCTTTATATTAATTTAAAAAAAAATATATTTTATATAAATATTATTTTATATTTAAGATTTATTATAAGCTTATAAAGTATTTAAATAAAATTAAATTAAATTAAAATTATTATAAATTAGCTAAATTTAATATTTATTAAAGCTATTTTAAGATTTTTAAAATTTTATAATTTTTATTATTAATTTATTAAAAATTATAATAAAATTATAATTCTTTTTATTAATTTAATTAATAAATTTATTTATTTAATTTATATACTTTAAATATAAAGCTTTTTAAATACTTAAAAATAAATTTTATAAATAACTAGTTTTAATATATTTAAATTTTATAATATAAATTTATATTAAACTTAATATATTTAAGTATATAATTAATACTATTTTATTAATTTTTATTTAAAAGTAATAATATTTTATTATATTTTACTTAAGAAAATTATACTTTATTAAATAATATTTTATTATATTAAATATTAAAATACTTATTATTATTAAAAAACTTTATATTTAAAAATATTATATTACTTATATTAAATTTTTTATATAAATACTTATAAATTATTTAAATATACTTACTTAATAAAAAAAAATTATTAATAAAATAAGATATTTAGCTTTAAAAGCTTATATAATATAATATTATAATTAAGTTTTAATTTAAAAAGGCTAATTTAATAAATATATTTATAAAATATAGTAATTTTTATTAAAAATAAAAAAAATAGCTTAAAGCTATTTTAGGCTATTTTTAAATAAAGTTTATATTAATTTTAATAAAATAATAAAATATAAAAGTAAATTTTATATTAATTTTAATATAATAATAAAATATAAAAAAACTTATACTTTTAAAATATTATTAATAATTACTAGCTTAACTTTAAAAAGTTAAAAAAGCTATAATTATAAATATATAAATTACTTACTTTTAATATATATTTAAGTTAATTTTAAAAAATAAATATAATAAAATACTATTATAATATTATAAAAAAATATTAAATACTTAAAAAAATATTATAATAAGCTTAATAAAAAATACTTAAATTAAATTACTTTTATAATTTTTTATTTTTATAAAATTCTTTATAAATAATATATATAATAAAATTTTATAATTTATTAAAATTAATTTTTTATTAAAATTATATAATAAAATTCTTATTTTTTATATAATATATATAAAGACTTTTATATTACTTTATAATAACTAAATATTAAAAGCTTTAGTAAATTATAATAAATATTATATTATAATATTATTAAAAAAATATAAAGTAAAATATTTAAATATATATTAATATATATATATATATATATATATATATATATATATATATATATATATATATATATAATTTATTAAAAAAATATTACTAAAATATTACTAACTTTATAATAAATTTATATAACTTTTTATTTTAATATAATTATAATAAAAGATTTTTATAAACTTTATTATTAAATTATTTAATATTTTTTATAATAATAAAATTTATAATTTAATTTTTATTATTATTAATTATTATATAAAAATATATAATTTATTTTTTTTATTATAAAAGTATTATTAATATAAAACTTATAAAAGCTTTTTATTATTATATTTTATTTATAAATAAATAAATAAATAAAATTATAAAGCTAAAACTTAAAATATTATTTAAAAGCTTTTAATAATAAAAACTAGCTTAATTAAGTTATTAAATTACTTTTTATTAAGCTTATATATAATATAATTAAGTTATTTTTTATAAAATACTTTTTAAATTATTTATTACTTAAATAAATTTTAAAAGCTTTAAAGCTTATTTAAAATTAAGTTAAGTATATAAATACTTTAGCTATTAAGTATATTTAATAAATATATAATATTAAAAAAATTTAAAATAATAACTTTATAAAATAATATTATAGCTTATAATAAATAATATAATATAAAATAAATATATAAGTTATTTAAAATAAAAACTAAGTTTTTATTTTTATTAAATATTTAAACTTATAATATTTAATTTAAAAATAAATATAAAAATATATTAAATTATATTAAATTAAATAATATATAAAAACTAATAAATTAATTAATTATAATTTTTATTATTTTTATATATTTATAATATTTTTAATATAATTAATTTTAAAAAGTATTATAATTATAATAAATATTTATTTAAATTAATAAATTATTTTTTATATTAAAAAAATATATAAAATTAAGTATATTTTTATATATAAGTTTTAAAAAAATAATAACTTTACTTAATTAAATAAAAAAACTATTTAAATAAAAATAATTAATAATTAAAGTATATAAACTTTATTAATAATATTATAATTAAAAAGTATAAAAATATAATTAAATAAAACTAATATTATTAAATATTATAATAAAAATAATATAATAATAATATATAATATTTAATTATATATTAAAAAAAATATATTTAAAAATATTAAATATTTAATTTAAAAAATTAATAAACTTTTTTTTATTACTTTTATTATTAACTTTTTATTATTAAAAATTATAATAATACTTACTTTTAATATTTTATTAAATTTAATAATTATTAATTTTTATTTTTTTTATTTAATAAAAAATAATATTTAAAACTATATTATTAATTAAAAATACTATTATATATAATATATTATATTTATATATTATACTTTTTTATTAAAATAATATTATTTAAAGTAATAAAATATAATATTTATAATATTTTATTATATTTAATATATTTATATTAAAAGTAAATATAATTAAAACTTTTTTATTAATTAATTATAAGACTTATTTTATATTATTTATATTATTATTTACTTTTTTATTAATATTAATATATTATATAATTATTATTATAAAATACTTTTTATATTATTTTTTATAATAACTATATTTTTAATAATATTAGACTTAATTTAAAAATTAGCTATAAATATATATATTTTATATAAAATAATATAATATATATAATAAATTACTTAACTTACTTAAAATTAATTTTTATTAATAATATAATAAATATATTATAATTTTATTAATATTAATATAATAATATTTTTTTAAAATTTAACTTTTAAAATTTATTAAGTTAAATATTAATATATAATTATAATATTTATTATAAAGTATTAAGTTATTATATTTATTAATATTTTTTTATAATATATTAATATTATATATTTATAATAAATTATTAATAAGTAAAAATTTTTTTTTACTTTTTAATAATAATAATTATTATTATTATTATTAAGTATATACTTATTTATTAATATATTATACTTTATAATATAATAACTTAATATATTATTATAATACTTTAATAAGAATAATTTAATAAAAAATACTATAAATAATATTAAATTTCTTTTTTAAGTATAAAATTACTTTAAAAATTAAAAAGAAATATTAAAATTAAATTACTTAAAGTTATTTTACTTTTATTATAATAATATATTAATTATAAAATACTTTTATAAAAAATATAAAAAAAAAGTCCTAATAATAATAAATAAAAAAAAAGCTAGGCTTATATATAGTATTTACTATTTAAATATAAAAATTAAAAAGTTTATAAATAATAATTAAAATAATATTATTATAAAAAATAATTTAATTAATATAAAAATACTAATTACTTAATTTATTTTAAAATTATAAAAAGTATTTTAAAATTAAATTTTAAAAAAGTATAAGTAATTATTTATATAAAGCTTAATATAATTATAATATAAAGCTATAATATAACTTTTATTTAAATTACTAAAAGTAATTTAAAAAACCTTATTAAAAATATTATTATTAAAAAAAGCTTTAAAAATTATTAACTTAAAATAATACTTTAACTAGCCTTTTAAAGCAGTAGTTATATAAACCTTTTTTAAAGCTAGTTTTTATTAAATTTAATTATAAAGTTATAATTATTAGCTTTTTTATTATTAAACCTTTTAAATAATAATTTTTAATTAAATTTATTTATATAATTAATACTATTATTTATATTAATATTATTATAGCTATATACTAGCTTTTTAATAAAAATATTATAATTATATTTAAAAAGCTAGTTAAAAAATATAAATATAATACTACTTAATATTAAATTATATTTAATTAAAAAGTAAAACTATATTAATATATATAAATATTAATTACTTATTAAATTTTTTTTTATATTATTAACTTTAAAAATAATAAATTTAAAAATATATTAAAAAAAGCTAATAATATTATTATTATAAAAGTTTATATAAAATAAAACTATTATAAAAATATTATAAAAGTAATATTTATATTAAATATAAATAATATTTAATAAGTTAATTATTTTTATAATTAAAGACTTATTTTTAAATACTTAATTATTTAATATAAAATTTTTTATTAAAAAAATATAGCTTTATTAATATTATTATTATTTTTAATTTAATTATATTATAAAATATTATAAAGTAATTTTTAATATAGCTATTATAATACTACTTTATATATAAATAAAAAGTATATTATTAAAAAATTAACTTATTTTTTTATAATAACTTATATTTAATATAATTATAAACTTACTTAAAAGTTTAAAAATAAATAGCTTATATATAAAAAGCTTATACTTAATATTTATATTATTTTATTAAACCTTTTAAAAAAAAAATACTTTTACTTTTTTTATTTAAATTATATTTATATTAGTTTTATTATAGCTTATTTTTAATTATTTTTTAAAAACCTTAAGTCTTTTTTAAATTATAATTATTAATAATTATAAATACTTTTAAAAAAATCTTTTATATTAATTACTTATTTATTAAGTTTATTTAATAGCTTTTTTAATATTAACTTATTTATATTATAAAATTAATAAAGCTTTTTTAATAAAATTTAAGTAAATTTTTAAAGCTTATTTACTTAGCCTTAATAAATAAAAAAAGCTTTAATATTATAACCTTTTAAAAACCTTAAGTTATATTATTATTTTATTTTAATTATAACTTATTATACTTAGGCTAAAATAATTATATTTTAATAAATAAAAAAAATAAAGCTATTATTTATATATATAAATAATATAGCTTTAAAATATAAATAATAAAAGCTTAATATAATTAATATAATATTATATTTATTAAAATTAATATTATAATATTTTTTATTTACTTTTTAATATTTATTTATAATATATTATAAACTAGCCTTTTAATAAACTTTTTAAAAAACTAATTTAAAATTAATATATTTTATTAAAAAACTTTAATTATACTACTTTATATAAAACTTATATAATAAAGCTATATTTAAAAGCTATATTTTAATTTTATTAATAACTTAATAATAGCTTAAACTTTTTATTTTTAAAAATAAAATAATATATTATATTAAAAATATTTATAATAATATTATTAATTTAATATAAATAAGCTATAACTTATTAATAATTTATAATAATAATTATTATTTAACTAGCTTTAATTATATTTTATAAATAGTTTAAATTAAGTTAATATAAAATAAAAAATACTTACTTAATTTTATAATTAAGCTTTAGTATTATATAAATATAAGTATTATAAAGGCTAAGATATATACTTAATTTAAGTTTATAATAGCTAATACTTTTTTTAATACTTTTATTAAAATTAATAAATATATTAATTAAATTATTAATAATTTTTAAAAAGTTATTTAATTTATTATACTACTTTATAAATTAAATAGCTATAGCTAGGCTTTATAATAAATAAAAAAAATAAAATAAATTACTTATATTATTAATAAAGCTTAATAAGCTTACTTTAAATAATATATATTAAATACTTAAAAATAAAAAATTATAATAAATAAAATATAATATTAAATTATAACTAAAGTAAAAAAAAGTATAAAAAAAAAGCTTTTTTTTATAATATATTATAAAATAATAAAATTATAAAAACTTAAGTATTAAGCCTAGCTTTATAATAGCTTTTTTTTTAAAACTTTTATAACTATTACTCTTAAAATATAATAAAATTAATTTAATATTAATATATATATATATATAAAAAGGCTAAAATTTTAATAATTTATTTTTTTTAAATTTAATAATTTATAACTTACTTTAGCCTTTTATAATTAAACTAGCCTTATTATTACTATTTATTAAAAATATTAAAATTAAAAATATATTAAAAAAATAAGACTTTAAAAAGCCTTAAATAAAAATAAAACTTTTATTAGCTTTATAAAAACTTATAAAAAGCTAATTTTTTTTTTACTTAGCTATTACTTAGCTTATTATTAATTATTATTTAAAATAGTTTTAATTAATTAAAGTAGTTATATTAAAAAAACTTAAAAAAACTATTAAATAATAATAGCTTATAAATATATAAAAGCTTATTTTTTTATTAAATATTATTAATAAAATTATTAAGTTTATTATTATTACTTAACTTATTATTAAAGTAAAAATTAAATAATTTCTTTTTAAAAAATAAATAAAAAATAAAGTAATATATTTAATTAATATTATAATATACTTTTTTATAAAACTTATATATATAGTTTAAGATTAATATAAAATTACTTTATTATTATAATTAAACTTAATAAAGGCTTTTAATATTATTTATTATAATAAACTTTTTTATACTTTTTAAAATTTTTAAGTATTACTTTACTTATACTTTTAAATATAAAGCTTTTTTTAAAAATAATAAATATAGCTATTTTTTTAATAATACTTTATTAAATATAATATAAGTTTATATTAGTATTTTTTAAAAATAGTTTTTTTTTATACTTTATTTTATTATATAAAGCTTTTAAAATTATTTTAAGTATTATTATTATTAGCTTTATAAATAATATAAATATTTTTATTTATAAAAGAAATATAATTATAATTTAATAATAGCTTAAAGCTATTTAAGTAATTTATAAAATTTAAGCTAAAAAGTTAAAAGTAAGGTTTAAATTATAAAAAAGTAAGCTTATATACTTTATATATATTAAATATATTAATATAACCTTAGTTTACTTAAATAATAAAATAATATAGTTATAATAAGCTATTTCCTTTTTTAATATCTAATTTAATTAAAAGCTAATTTAATTTAATTATTTTAAACTTTTAAAAATTAAAATAGCTTATTAAAAGTTTATTTTAATTATTTTTATTATATTTATATAAAAGGCTTAAATTAAATATATATAATTACTTTATATAATTATTATTTAAAAAAGCTTAATTTATATTATAAATATTATTTATATTTTTTATAAAAAAGCTAAACTAGCTTTATAATATAGCTAAAGTATTAGCTTTATTTTAAAATAAGTATTTTTATATTATTATTAAAGTATATAAAACAATTTTAATTTAAGCTTTAAAAGTAAAAGTAATAATATTATTATTAAACTTTTATATAAATAAAAAAACTAGTATAGTTTTTTTATTATATAAAAATATTTAATATAAAAATAAAAATATAAATTATATATAATATAATAATATAAATACTTAAAAATATTATAACTTTTATTATAAATTAAAACTTTTTTAAAAAGTATAAAAAAGTTAATAATACTTTAATAATTAAAAATTATTAAAAAAGCTTATTAAGTAATAATAAAAAAAAATAAAATAAAAATAGCTTTTAAAATAGCCTTAAAGTACTTTTAATATATTATTAAGCTAAATAATAAAATACTAATTATTAAGTAAAAACTAAAATAAATATTATAAGCTTATTTAAACTTTTTAAAGTATAAAAATATAGTATTAATTTAATTATAAATAAAAGAAATAAAGCTTAATAAGTTTTTTTATAATAAAAAAGTATTTAATATAATATTAAGCTAAAAATATAATATTATATATTTTTTAAATAATTTATTTATAATTAGTATTATAATTACTTTTTAAAAGTATTTAATTATAATTATAAAATTTATATATTATTTTATAGCTTTTAAGCTACTTTTATAATAGTTTAATAATTTTTTATATTTAGCTATATTAATTAATTTTATTTAGCTAAGTTATTTATTAAAAGCTAAAAAAAAATATTATTAAGTACTTACTTTATTATTAAGCTATTACTTAAAAAGCTTTAAAAAAATAAAAAATAAAAACTTTATAAAAATCTTATTATTATATTATATTATATTAAAATAAAACTTTACTTTAATTATTTTTTAATTTAAAGCTATTATAGCTTTAAGCTATTTTTATTATTAATTTACTATACTTTTAATATTTAAATATTAATTAAATAAAAGATTTTTTATAAATAAAAATATTTACTATTAATTAAAAGCTTAAACTACTTTTAAGCTATTATTAATTTAATATAATAATATTTACTTATTAATATTTAAATTAATATTATATTTTACTTAAAGTTTTTTACTTTATTAACTTTTAAATTATTTATAATAATATTACTTAAAAGCTAAGCTAAAACTTAAAAAAGCTATTTTTTAATTATTAATATTTAAATATAAGTATATATTAATAAAGCTTAATTAATTATATAATTATATAATTATTTAATATATAATCCTTAGCTATTAATAATAATAAATTAAATATTAGCTAAATTACTTTTAAAAATAAAATAATTATTATATATAATATTAATTAAAATTATTATATTAATTTTATTTTTTTTATTTTTTTATTAATAATTAAATCCTTTAGTTTAAAAATAAAGTAAATATATATTAAGACTTTTTTTTTAATAATAAAAAAGGCATAAGTTATAGCTACTTTAATAATATTATAATTTAAAGCCTTAACTTAAGTAAAGTTAATATAATATTAGCCTAAAGTATTATAAATAATACTATTTATAATATAATATTTATTTTTTATTAAAGTATATAATTTATAAGCTTATTTTATATTTATATATTAAATTAATACTTTAAAATACTTTTAAGCTATAATTACTTACTTACTAACTTAAAATAAAAAAATAAAAATATTTATTATTTAAGTATTATATACTTTATAAAATATTATATTAATATATTTTTATTTTAATTAAGAAATATTTAATATAAGTTTAAAGTAGTATTAACTTAAATTAAAAAGAAATACTTATTAATTTACTTATTATAAAAGGCTAATTTATTAATAGTTTAATTTACTTATTTTTTTTAAAGTTTTTTTAAAAAAGGGCTAATTTAATATTAAATTAAAGGTATTATTATTATTATTATTATTATTATTATTATTATTATTATTATTATTATTATTATTATTATTATTATTATTATTATTATTATTATTATTAAAAAGTAAAGTAAAATATAAAAGTATTATTAAAGTATTATTAATATAAAAGTATTAATATAATAAATAAATAGTAATAATTATAATTATAATAAAAAAATTATTATTATTATTATTAATTATATTAAAAGTAAAGTAATTAAAAAAGTTAATATAAGCTTTATTTTTATTTTTTTTTATTATATTAAATTAGTATATTATTAATTAATATTAAGCTAAAACTAATATAAAAAATTATAAAAAAAATTTATTTAATAATAGTTTATTAAAACTAAATTATTTTATATAATTATTAATAAACTAGGTTATATTAAAGTAAGTTTAATTAAAAAAGTATAATATTATTAAAGTAAGTTTAAAATATTAAAAAAAGGCTAATTAATTTATAAAAAAAGTTAAATAAAAAAAATATAATATTTTAAAAGCTTATATAAATTAATAAAAAAGTTAATTATAAAACTTAAAAAACTTTATAAATATAGCTTTAGTAAATTAACCTAGCTTTTAATATACTTTTATAATAAATATAAATTAAAAATATATTATTTTTAGCCTAATTATTAAAATATAAGTATTAAATAATAAGCTATATTATTAAAATATAATTAACCTTTAGCTTTATACTAGGCTTATATAAAGTTATTTATTATAAATATATAACCCCTCCCTCTCTTTTTTAACTTAAGTCTTAAAATAATTTTTTATATTACTTAAGTATTTTTTTTAATTAATAAAATTATAATAAGTATAGCCTACTATTATAATAAAAATAATATATAGGTTTTTTTTTATATAAAGCTTTTTTTATATTATTTAATTAGTAAATATATTAATATATAGCTTATATAGCTACTAAAAATAATAAAATATAATACTTTAATAATTAAAAAGTATAGTAATTTTATATATAATATATATTTTAAAAAAATAATATAAAATATATATATAAATTTTTACTTTATATATATATATTATTATATATATATACTTATTATTTATTATATAATATATTAAGTTTTTTATAATAAATTACTATATATATTATTAAGTATATATATATAAAAAGTATATTTTATTTTTTATATAAATATATTAAAATAATACTTAAAAAATATATAGCTAATAAAAAAAACTAAAAAGTAAAATTATATAATTATAATTAAAAAAAATAAAAAACTAAAATATATTATTAATAGCTAAAATAAATAATATTATAATATAAAAAGTATAAAAAAAATAAAATATTAAACTTTTATATATTTATATTTATTTACTTATAAAAAATCTTAATAAAAATATAAACTTAATTTAAAATTAATATAACCTTTTAATAAAAATCTTTAACTTTATATTAAATATTAATTAATAGTTAAAGTAATTAAAAACTTAATTAAATATATTATAAAAAATTAAAAAAAAAGAAAATTAATTTTTTATATATTTATTATTATAAAAAAAATATTTTTTATTTTATATATTAATATAAAAGATATTAATAAATAAATTAAAAAAAATTAAAAACTTTATAAAAAACTACTTTTTAAAAATAAAAAATATTTTTAATAAATTAATTAAAAAGTTTAAATATAAACTTAAAAGAATTTATAAAAAAATAAAAAAAATAAGTTTTATTAATTTTTTTAAACTAGTATTAAGGCTATTATAAAAACTTAAAATAAATATAAACTTAATAATAAGTAGTATTTTTAATAATTATAATAAAGAATTATATTTAAAAAAGGTACTTATTTATAAAATTTATACCTTAAGTATAAAATTATTAATAATAACTTTATAACTATACTAAAAATAAAGCTTATAATATAATATATAAAATACTTTAATTTACTTAAATTACCTGCCTTAACTATACTATTAAGCTACTAATATAAGGCTTACTTATTTTTACTTTTTATTTTTATTTTTTTTTATTTTTATTATTTTTAGCCTATTAGTATTATATAAAATAAGTATAATTATATTTATATTTTACTTTTTTAGTTTTTTTAATTCCTAGCTTTTAAATATTTTTTAATAAGCTAAAATATAAGTAAAACTACTAGTATTATTATTATTAGCTTTAAGAAATTAATAGGCTTTTTAATAACTATAGTTTTATTAACTTTAGCTATATTATTAATTCTTAATAATTACTAAAGTAACTAATTTTAAACTTATTAAAATAGCTATTTATACTAGTTAATATTAAACTATATTACTACTTTTATAAAGTATTAATAAACTACTAGTATTATATTTTATAAATTAGCTAATATTATTATTTATAATATAATTATAGTATTTTATATATAAATAAGTAAAAAAATATAATTATTATATTTATATTTTTTTATATAATAATAATACTTTATTAAAATTATAAAAGTATTTTAATATAATTTAATATTATTTATACTTTTTTAATATATTAAACTTTAAAAATAATATTTATAAAAAATTAAAGCTATATTATATTAATATAATAATATAATAAAGCTATATAATAATATAATAAAGCTAATTTAAAAATATATTATATAAATATATTTATTAAAATTATATTAATAACTTTTTTATTTTTTTTATTTTTATTTTTATTACTATTATTAAAAATTATAATTAATAAAAAAATTATAAAAATTTAATATTTTTTTATAACTTATTATAATAGTAAAGTATTATAATAATATAAAAAAGCAGTATAATTATTTTATTTTTATAAGTTTATATTAATATTATATATTAAAAATAATATTATAAAAAAATATTTAAAATTATAAAAGAAAATATATATAAAAATAAATTAAAATATAAAAAGAATTTATAATAAATAAATAAAAATAAAAATAAAAATAAAAATATATAAATAAATTAAAAATAAATTAAAATAGCTATATATATATATATTAAGCTAAGTTATAAAGCTATTAAAAAAGTAAAATATATATTATATATTAAAAAAAATATATAGTAATATAATATAAAAAAAAGCATTTTATTAAAACTATAATATAATTTTATTTTAAAAAGATAATACCTTTATATAAATCTTAATATAAATATTAAATTATATAAAATAAAATTATAAAAACCTTAATATAAAGTAATTTAATATTTATAATATTATTTTAATTATAAAAAAGTAAATAGTTTTTTTTATAAAAGTTTAAAAAGAAATATAATTATAATTAAATACTTACTTTTATAATATATATATATTTAGTATTATATATAGCTTTAGTAAATTTTTTTTTTACTTTTTTATATTATACTTTAGTTTTAAAATCTTAAGCTAATTAATATAAGTAATTATTTATTTTAATTTAATTTATTAATTTTATATATATTTAAAAAGCTTAATATTTTACTAAATATTTTATTTTACTTATTATATATTAATAATAATATATAATATTAATTAATAAAAACTAATAATAAGCTAAATAATATTTTAGTTATATTAAAACTAAAACTTGCTTTTTTAATTATAAAGTAAATAATAATTAATAAAATTTAATAATTATTTTTAAATAATTATTATAATAATTTTAAATATTATTATATTTTTAAATAGCTTAATAAGCCTAAAGCTATTATTTTACTTAAGAAAATAAAAATATACTATAGTTTTACTTTTTAATAAAACTTTTAAAAAATACTTTTTAATATTTTTTTAAATAGTAGTTAATAGCTTTATATATTAAATAATATAATTTAAATACTTATTAAATTAGCTTATATTATATAATACTTTAATATTTATAAAGTATAATATAAGCTAATTAAGTCTTTTTTTATTTATATAAGTTAATATATATATATATATATATATTAAGTATTATTAATATAATTTTATATATATTTATAAATAACTTTTTTTAAGTAATTTAAATTTTATTAAGCTAAAAATTAAATTTTATTATACTTAATATTTTAACTTTATTTTAGCTTTTTTTTAATTTTAATATAAAATAATATATTTAAGTTTCTTAAATATAATATATTTAACTATATACTAATATTAATTTATAAATTATTTAAAAATATAGCTTATTATTTAGTTATATAAATTACTTAAAAAATAATAGTATTATTATTATAATTTTAACTTATTATAAATTAAGATATTTTTAAAGCCTTTATATTTAATAAAAGTTAATAATAATTATTAAACCTTTAGTAAAAACTTTTTACTTTATTATATATATATATTATTATTATTACTATTATATAATATATAATAAAAAATAATTAATTAAAGTTTATTAATATTATTATTAAGTTATATTATAATACTTTTTAAAATATATTTTATATTAATTAATATATATATTAATATTATTAAGTTTTTTTTAAATAAGTTTATTATTAGCTTTAAATTATAAATTATTATTTATTTTTAAAAAAGCCTTTATATTACTAAAAGCTTATAATAAGCTATTAAAAATACTTAAAGTTATAAAATAATATAAAGTATAATTATTTATAAGCTTTATTAATACTTAGTATAAAAAGTATTTTAATAAGTAATATTACTAGCTTATATTTAAAGTTAATACCTTAGTATCTTTATATTTATATTATAGTTACTTTTTATTAAGTTAAATTAAAAAGTTTAAGTAATAAAAAATAAGCTTTTTTTATATTTTAAAATATATAAATTTATTAACTTATAAACTAAACTTATTATTATATTAAAAAATATACTTAATAATTATTATTATATAACTTAAGCTAGCCTTAATAAAATAAAACTTATATAATTACTTTTATTAAAATACTTAAGTAATTATAAAAATAAATAATAACTTAAAAAAATAATAATTATTTAAAATTAAATACTTTTTTAAGTAATATATTATTAAAAAGCTTAATTAAAAAAGTAAAATATAATTAATAATATAATAAAAACTTATTATAAATTAATATATTAAATTTAATAAATAAATTTAAGATTTAAAACTTAATTTAATAATAATATATATAATAGCTTTAAGCTTATTATAGCTAGCTAAAGTAAAATAATTAATTACTAGCTATTATAATATTAAAAATATTTATAATTTTAAAGTAAAATAATTTATTTATATATATATATATATTAATATATTTTAAAAGCTTATTATTACTTTTTTTTTATATTTTATATTATTATTTTATTTATATATTTTATATTATACTTTTAATATTATATTTTATTTATATTTATTTATACTTATTTATATTTTATATTATATATAGCTTTATTATTAAAATTTTTATATTATTTTTAAAATAGTAAAGTTATATATATAATATTTTAAGCTTAAGAATTTTAATAATTATTTTTTAAATAATAAATATACTTATATTAAAATATATATATAAGCTTATTAATTATAAAGATTTAAAATAAACCTTAATTAATATATTAAGTTTTTTAAAATTATTTATAATTATAATTATATTTTACTTAAGTTTATTAAAATTATAAAAAGCTATAAGCTATATTATAAAGTCTTTAATATTATTTTATAATTAATTTAAGTTATTTTTAATATATTATATTTTAATAAAATACTTATTAATTTTAAAAATATTATTAAAGTATTTTTTAAAATTATTACTATTTAAAATTATATTAATAAATATAAAGCTATTTATAAAAACCTTAATATTTTTAAAAGAATATTATAAAGTAAGTTATAAATATATTATAATAATTATATTATTAAATAATAAAAGTAATAATATAATTATTATATTAAAGTTTAATAATTTAAAACTAAAGTTAATTTTAATATTTTATTTATAATTATAGCTTTTATATTAAACTAAAGTATAGTTTTAAAATATTAAATAATAATACTTTATATTATAATTATAGCTTTTATATAAAGCGCTTTTTTAAAATATTAAATAATAATAAAGGCCTTTATTTTATTATTTAACTAGGCTTTATAATATCTTAGCTTACTTTATTAAAAATATTAAAATTTAAATACTATAAGCTAAATAAAGTAGTTATTTAATAAAATAAAATAGCTATATTAAATTATTAATTTTATATTTAAGATTATTAACTTATAAAATAATAATAGTTAAAATAAATTAAAATATATTAATATAAAGTATTATTAAGTATTTTTAACTTATATATAATATTATATTTAATATAATTAAAATAATATTTATAATTTAAAATACTATTATATAAATAATTATTAAAATAATAAAATTATATAATTAAGTTATTATTATTTAAAAAAACTATAGCTATTATAAAAAATATTTATAAACTTATTATAATAATTATAAACCTTATAAAAGCTATTATTAAAAAGTAATTTATTAATAAATATATATAAATAAAATATTTAATATATAATATTATAAAAGGCTTTTAAAATAAATTTATATTTTTAAAAAAAATCTTATTATATAAAGTATTATATAATAATATAAAATATTATAAAGGCTAGTATAATATAAAGTAATATAAAATAATATAAATATAAGTTTAATTATAAATTATTAGCTAAATTTAAAAATAAAGTATTTTTTTTTATTATAATACTTTTAAAGCTTTTTACTTTATAAATAAAAAAAATCTATTTTAAATTTATACTTTTATTTACTTAATATTTAATAATATAAGTTATTAAGTTTAACTTAATATTACTAATAGCTAAAATTTACTTTAAGCTAGCTTAAATTAACTTAATTTATAATAAGTATTAAGTTTATTTAAATTACCTTAACTTATAATAAGCTTAAGTACTTTAAGTTTTAGTATTTATTTATTAATAAAAGTAATTATAATAAGTATATTAACTTTATTACTTTAGCTATAGCTTATTTTTTATTTTTTATTTTTTTTTATTAAAAAAACTATAAGCTTAATACTTTAAGTTATAATTATTTTTTTTATAAAAGATATTTTTTTAAAAAGGCTTTTTAAAGTCTTACTTTACTTAAGTAAATTAATTATATAAATATTATTAATTTTATAAAAAGTAAAAAAATTAAAAAAACTTACTATATAATAAAAACTATATTTACTTTAAATTATAAAGGAATTATTAATAATATATTTTTTAAATAATAATATTAATAAAAGTATTAAATTCTATTATAAATAAATAAATAAAAAGCTATTTATAAGTTTTATTATATAGCTTAATATAACTAAAGCTTTTATTATAATATTAAGTATTAAATTAAAAAAGCTATATATTTTAATAAGTAAAAGTAACTTTTAAACTTTATTAAATAAAAAATCTTAAATTAATTTATTTATTTTTATTAATATTTTCTTTTAATTAAAAAAAGTAATAGCTATTTTTTATTTTAGTTTATATTTTTTATATATAGTAAAATAGCTTATATTTTAAAATTAATATAATATTATTAATTTTTTTAATTATTATTATATTAAATTTAAGTTATTATTTAATAGCTTTAAAAAGAATATATTATATAGTTTTATTTATTAAGTTAAGGCTATAAGCTTATAATATTATAAAATTATAATAGTAATTTATTTATTTTTTTAAATTAGTTAAATAATTAAAATCCTAGCTTATATTATATTATATTAAGTTTATTATTATATATTTATTTATAATATAAACTAATAATAAGCTTAGTTTTATATAATATTTTATAAAGTTATAAATATATTATTTTTAATTATTATTATTAATTTTATTATTATTAATTTTAAAGCTAATTTTAAATATAGCTTTTTTATTATTAATTATTATTATATAGTTTTTATTTATTAAGTTAAGGCTAATAGCTTATAATATTATAAAATTATAATAATAATTTATTTATAAGTATTATTATTTAAGTATTAACTTATTACTCTTTAAGTATTAGTAATATTATTAAAGTTTAAAAATATATAAAAATATTAATATATAAATTAAAAAATAAAATATATAATAGTATTTTTATATAATTTATTTTTTTTATTTAAGCTATATATTTAAGAAAAAAACTTATAATATTTTTTACTAAGTATTTATATAAAATAGCTTAAAAAAACTAAATAATATTTTATATAATTTATATTTTAAAGCTTAGAATTTTATAAATTATATACTTATATAAGTATTACTTAATTTTAAAATAATAATTAAAGTTAATATATATTTTTTAATTATATATATAAAATAAAATAAATTTTAAATATAAAATATATAATTTAATTATATAACTAAGCTATAACTTAAATTTTTTTTATTAATATTTTTTTAAATTTTTTTATAAATTTTTAAAATTAAAACTAATTTTTATAATTTTATAAGTATAGGCTTTTATTATACTTACTTAAGCTAGTTAATACTTAAATAATAATAACTTATATTTAAATAGTAATATTTTTATTTATTATTTTTTTTAAGCTAGTTAAATAATTAAAAATTCTAGCTTATATTATATTATTATAAGTTATAAGCCTTTATATTTTTTATTTTAAAATTATAATTTTAATTTATTAATTAATTATAATTTAAAAGCTATTAAAATTTTATTATTATTTTTTTTATTAAATATAAGTTTTAAAACTTAAAAATATATTTTATTAATTTAAAGTTAAAAGTTATAATATATAATATTTATTTTTTTTTAAATTTAAAATAAGCTATAAATTTTTATTTTTATTATCTTTTATATTAAGAAAATTATTTCTTAACTTTTAAACTTGAAATTAATTAATTAATATATAATATATAATTAATTTTAAATAATTAATAAAGCTAAAATATATTAAAAATTAATAATTATTTAAAAATTAATATTAATAAAAAAGTTATTAATAATAAAAAATATTTAAAGTTTTTAACTTAAAGCTAATAATAAAACTACTTAAAATAATATAATTAATTATTATTAATAATATAACTAAAGCTTTAAAAACTAGCTTTTTTATTAGTTATATTATTTAAAAGCTTAAATTATTAAAAATTAAAAAGTAAACTTTAAAAATTAATATTACTTTAATAAAACTTTAAAATATTATTAAAAGTATAAAAGCTAAACTTATTAATAGTATTTAAATTAAAAAAGCTATTTAAAATAAACTTTATAATAATAAGCTTTATTTTATATAATTTATTAATAAAAATATATAAAGCTTAATTATAAAAGCTTTAATAATAATAAGCTAACTTTATAAAAGCTACTTAAGTTAATAAAAATTATTATTTTTAAAGCTTTAGCTAAAAGTATTTTTATAATTATTTAAAAGTTTAATTATAAATAGTTTTATAATTCTTATTTAAATAATAATAGTTTATATTATTAACTAGGCTAATTTTTAAGTATTATTATTTATATATTTATATTAAAATATAATATAATATATAAGTAATTATTATTATAAAAAAATATTACTAAAAGAAATATATTAAAATTAAAACTACTTAATTAAAGTAAGCTAATATATTTAAAAATAGTATTTTTTTATATTTTTATTAAAAATATATATAGTTATAATTAAACTAGTTTATTTTAATTTCTTAAACTATTAATATTAGCTAAATAACTAAAATAATAATAACTTTTTAATAATAATAATAAAATTATTATTATTATTATTATTATTATTATTATTATTATTATTATTATTATTATTATTATTATTATTATTATTATTATTATTATTATTATTATTATTATTATTATTATTATATTATAATATATAAAATATATTAATAATAAGTATATAAAAAAATAAATTAGCTTATTAAAAAGTTATTTAATATAATAAAATATAATAATATTTAGTTTATTAAGTTATTATTTAGTTTTTAATTAATAACTTTTTGTATTTTTATTACTTTTTAAGCTTATAATAAACTTATAGCTTATTACTTATTATAAGTCTTTTACTTATAAAAGTAATTATAAACTTTTATAATTATAATAATAACTAAGCTATTTATTTTTTTTTAATTACTTTATTAATTACTATTATTATTAATAAGTAATAATATTTAATTACTTATAGTTTTTTAATAATAACTAAAGATTATATTAAAGCTATTTTAATTATATATAAAAATTACTTTAAACTTTAATTTTATACTTTTATTAATATTATTAAAAAAATATAAATAAGTATATAAAAGCCTTTAAATATTATAATTATATAAAAAGTTATATACTTTTTTACTTTAAATTTAATATATTATTAAATTACTATTTTAATACTTAAAAAATATTTTAAAAATAAAATAAAAAATAATAATATATTTAGTAAATAATTATAAGTTATATTTTTTAATATAAAAATAAAACCTTTAACTTTTATAATTTAAATAAAAAATATAAAATTATTATTTTTAAAAAAGTATTTTAAACTTAAAATATATATTTAAAAATATTTATTAATATAAAAAGTATATATAAGTAATAAGTTTATTTTTATTATAAAAAAACTTTTTTAAGTTATATAATATTTAAATATTTAATATATTTATAAGCTAATTACTTTTTTAAAAAAAAGTTTAGTTAAAATTTAAGTAAATTTTATTATAATTTATAAAAATATTAATAAACTTATTATAAAAATTATTAAAATTATTTAATTTTAAAATTTAGCTAATTTATAAAAGTTATTAATAAAACTTAAAATTAAAAATTAAATAACTTTTACTATTAGTAAAATAATAATAATTATATAAATATTTTATAATAATATTAATAAATATATTAAAAAGTTAGTTTAATAAGCTTTAGCTAAAAGTAAAATATTAATAATATCTTATAATTAAAGTTAAATTAAAGCTAATTAAAAGTTTAAGTTTAGCTAAAAAAAAATTCTTTTAAAATTTTATAAATAAGCTTAATTAACTAAATAAAAAAAAACTAATATTAAATAAAAAGCTAACTTTTAAATAAGTAAATATATATAAAAAAAGCTAAAAACTACTTAAAAATAGCCTAGTTATAAAATAATTTTTAATAAAATAATTTATTTATATATTTTAATAATATATTATAAATACTTATTTAAAATATAAAAATAATAATTCTTTTTAATATACTACTTAAAGTATTAGCTATTAAAAGTATTAAAAAAATATTTATATTTTAAAAAAAGTAATTATTTTAAAAAATATTAAGAATAATTTTATATTAAGAATATATTATTTATTATATATTAAATTTAATATTATTTTTTTTAAAATATAAAATAACTTTAAAAATATATTTATTAAAAGTATTATTTTAATAATATATAAAATAAGCCTTATAATTTAAATTATAACTTAAAAATACCTTTTAAAAAAAAGCCTTTTAAAGCTAAATATTATATTAAATAAAGTCTTTAATAAAGGAAATTTAATTTACTTAATTAATTAAAACTTATTAGTAATTTATTAAAAGTTTTTAAAAATAAAGCTATAATATAATATATTTATAAATTTTTAATTAATAATAAATTACTAGTTATAATATTTAATAAAAATTTAAAAGTTATAGTTATATTTTTATTATAATATTATAAAAAAGTAAAAAAATACTTTAAGTAAAATTTTAATATATATAATTATATATTATAAAATAATAATATTATTATTAATACTTAAGCCTAGTATAATATAAAAGCACTTTTAAGTATTAATTTAAAATACTTATATAATTTTTATAAATTAATAAAATAAAAAATATAATTTTTATAATTATTTAAATAATATAAAAGAACTTTTTTAATATTTACTAGCTTATTAAAAATTTATAAAAAACCTTATATATTTAAACTTATTATACTTTATTATTTAAAAATATATAAACTTATAGCTAAAATATTATTAAAACTTTTAAAACTTATAATTAAGGCTTTTTTATAAATATTTATTTTTAATAAATAAGTATATAAAATACTTTTATTTTTATAAATTTTATATAAAAAAACTATTTATTTATATATAGCTAATATTATTACTTATTATATAAATATATTATTAATTAATTTTTAATAGTATATTTTTAAAGTATTTTTAAGTATTTTAAACTAAAATATAGCTTTAAATAAGTTAAACTTATTAAAAAATAATATAAAATTATAAATAAGTTTTTAATATTTAAATATATTAATAAAAATAGTAAATTAAAATACTTTTATTAAAAAAAGTTTTATAATAAAAGTAATATACTTTTTAAATATTATAAACTTTTATATTAATAAATTTAAATAATATATTAAAAATTATTTTAAAATATTATATTTTAAAAAATTTATTAATAATATTTTTATTATTATTTTTATAACTTTTAAAAAAAAAGCTTTAAATATTACTAAATAAATTATTAAACTTACTTTAAAATTAATATATAAATAAAAATATAATTTTTATAAAAATTTTTTTTAAAATATTAAAATTTTTAATTTTAATAATTATTTTAAATTTAAACTATATTATAAGCTATTTAACTATTTTAAATAAGTTTTATAATTTTTAATATATTTTTTATAAATAAAAAAAATACTTTTATTAAAAAACTTAATTAAATTATAAATTTATTATTAAATATAACTTATTATTTTATTATTATAAAAAATTTAAAAAAGATTTATATTTATTAAAGGGAGTAGAATATTTACTTATAGTATTATAATATATTAAAAAGCTCTAGTTAATTATAGTCTAGCTAAGGAAGTATATTATAAGTTATTAATTTTTTATTTATTAATAAGTTAATTATATTTATTAGTAATTTTATATATTTAGGCTATTATATATAATAACTTATATAAAAAAGCTTTAAGACTTATAAAACCTTAATTCTTATATTATTTTATAACTATTTTTAATATTTTATATAATAATTATAAGCCTAAGTAGTATATTTTTTTAATATTAAAAACTTTTTTTATATACTAAGTATATAAAAGCCTTAGTAAAAATATCTTTAATAAATAATAGTAATAAGCTTACTTTAATTAAGCTTACTTTTTTATAAGACTAGGTTTTATAATTTATTATTTTTTATAATTTTATAATAATATAAAAAATTTAAAAATATATTAACTTAAGTAAGAAAGTAATAAATAAAAATAGCTTTACTATTCTTAAGCTTTTTAATATATTAAAAGTAAGAGGCTATATTATAAAGCTATTTAAAAAAGATTTAAAAAATATTACTATTAATAAAATTATTTATATAAGTAAAAATTAAATTAATTAAGTATAAATTTAATAAGTATAAATTATTAATAATAAAAAAGCTAATATAGCTTTATAAAGTTAAATTATTAAAATAATTAATAATAGTATATATAAAGTTATAATAAGTATTTTAAATATTAAGCACTTTATAAGTATAACTTATACTAGTTATTAAATTATTATATAACTTAAAATTAATATTATATTAAGTAAAATAAGTATTTAAAAGAGTATATAAAGTAACTATTAAGCTATATTAAAAAAGGCCTAATATATAAATACTAAGCTTAAAAAATAATATACTTAATAAGCTTAGGCTTATATATAAGCTATAGTTTATTAAATTATTAATATTATTAAAAATTCTATTATTATTAATTTCTTTAATATTATTAAAGCTTACTTTATACTTAGCTAAATAAAAGCTAAGTAATATAAGCTTTTAAAAAAAAAAAAAAAACTTTAAAATATTAACTTTTAAAAATATAAGCTTAACTTTTTTTTAATTATTATAAATATTAAATTAAGTTTTTATTAAAAAGCTTACCTTATACTTAAAAAATGCTTAAATTAATAAAGCTAAGCTTTATAAAATTAAAAAAAATTATTAAAATATATAATATATAACTATATTTATAAATATTTAATAAAAACCTATTATTAAGCATTTAAGCACTACTTAACTTTAAAAGCTACTTTAATAAAAAAGATTATAAAAAACCTTATATATATATTATTAAAAAAGCTTATAAAAGCTATTTATAAATATTATAATAGCTTTTAAAATTAATAGCTATAAAATAAATTTAAAAAGTTTAATTAAAAAATTAAATAAAAAATAAAAAATAAAGATTCTTAAACTTAAAAAAGCTTTTTTAAGGTATTAGTATATTTAAGAAGTATTAATATAGTTATAATTAATTTTAAAATTATAAAAATATTTTTTAATATTAAGATTTATACTATACTTAATAATAAGAAATATATACTTAGTAAAAGTATAATTTTTAATTTAAAAAATGCTATTTATTTTATAAATAGTTAAAATAAGCTTATTTTAAACTTATTTATTTTAATTAATAATATTAAATAAGTAAAAATAAAAAATATATACTTATATATAATTAATAAAAGTATTTATAAGCTTAAGTATATTTTATATAGCCTTTATAGCTTATAAATTAAAAATATTACTTTAAAAAATATAGCTATTATTAAAAGGTTTTATATTAATATTATATTTAAAAAAAAGCTTTAAAATATAAATATATAGTTTTATAGCTATAACTACTTATTATACTTTAAAATATTAAAATAAAGTGTCCTTTTAGTAAACTATATTTTAAAATATAATATAATCTTTTTTAAATATAAGCTTATTAACTATTATATCCTTTTACTATTAAAAAAAGTAATATTAATATTAAATATTTATATTTTTTTATTACTTTTAGTATTAAAAGTAATAAGAAAATACTTATAATACTTTATAAAACTATTATAAAATCCTTTAAAAAAAAGGTTTAATAATAAATACTTATAGTATTTATAATTAAACTATTTAAATAAAGCTATTTTAAAAGCCTTAATATATAATATAAAAAATATTAAAATAAATATTAAAAAGGAAATTAATTATAAGATATATACTTTAATATATATAACTTAAGTTATTTTATATAAGTTATTAAAGTATTATACTTTTAAATTATTTTAATATATTTATTAAAATTTATAATAATATTTAAAAAAATATAAAAAATTATATTAGCTTTTTTTAATTAAAAATAAATATAATAGCTAGTTATATATTATAACTTTATTAAATAAGAAATAATAAATAATATTTAATACTTTATTTTTTTATAAAAAAATAATAAAAAAGTAATTTTATATAAAAATTTATTATATATAGTAAAATAATAAAAAAGCTATAATTAATATAATAATACTTTTATAATTTTAATACTAAGTATATTTTAAAAAGATTATTTTAAAATTAATACTACTTTATATATATAAATTAAATAAACTTATTAAATATATTAACTAAATAGTTATAATAAAGTTTATTAAAATACTTAAAAAAGCAAGGCTTTTATAAAACCTTTAATTAAAAAGTATATAAGCTATTACTTTTTTAATTAATATAAGCTTAATATATATTTTTAAAATAATTAGTTTAATTAAAAAATTAAAAAATAATTTAAAAAGTATGCTTTTTTACTTATAAAAAAGTATACTATTAATTTAAAGCTTAATTAAAGCAGTTTATATATATATAGCTATAAAGCTTATATATTAAAAAAAGACTATAAGGCTAATAAAAATAAAATATACTTTAAGGTTAAGCTTAAAAAGTTAGTAAGTTATTTAATTAAATATATTATATTAAATATATATTAAATTTAAATTTCTTTTTTTAATAAGGTTTTTATAATATAAAATATTTATTTTAATAAGCACTTTTTTTATAATAATAAAAAAAAAAGCATTATTAAGCTTTTAATACTTTAGCTAAATAAGCTTTTTTATAAAGCTAAAAAAAATAAAGTTTAAATAATATAATTAAATAAAGTAAAACTAGTATTATTATAAAATATAGTAAATATTAATTTTAATTATTTAAACTTAAAAGTAAAAGTATTTAAAAAGCTTTAAAAAGGCTTTAAAAAGTATAAAAAAGTAATTATTACCTTAAATAATATAAAAACTTTAAATACTAAAAGAAATACTTAAGAAATTACTTTTTATAAAGTTTTAAAAAGCTTAAAGTAGCTTAATAATATAAAAAGTAATATATAATAAAGCTATAAACTAGCTAGTTTACTATTTAGGTTTATAACTTATAAAAAGTAATAAAAAAAGTTTAACTTAATTAATAAATAGTTAATTATTAAGCTATATTATTAAAGTAAATAATTTAAGTAATAAATTTATAAATATTTAAGATATAAGTATATAAATAATAAATAACCTTATTATTAAAGAAAATCTAAAACTTAAAGTTTAATAATAATTAAAATAAATACTTATTAAAATAAAAAAGTATACTTTATATTAAAGTATATATATTTAAGGCTAAGAAGCTATATTTTATAAGCTTTTGCTTTTATAATAATTAAAATAAAAAAAAGATAATAATATAAGTAGTATATATATAATACTTAAAAAGTTTTTAAAAAAAGCTTAGTATAGCTTTTTACTTAATTAATAAAAGTTAAACTATAATAATTTAAAAAGCTTTATAATAATATTTACTATACTTAATATAATATTTAATTAAAAAAATACTAGCTAATTATTAATAATATTAAATAAGCCTTTTATAAAAATAAAAAATTTAGTTAAGGTATTAAAAAGCTAAAAAAAGCTTAAAAACTATTTTTTAAAAAATTATTTTATTAAAGCTATATAAGCTAAGATAAATATTTTAATAAAAAAAGGCATTTAAAAGGTTATAAACTATACTAAAGCTAAGTTTAAGCTTTTATTATTAAAATAAGTATTTACTTATAAATTTAACTTAAATAGTAAATTAAAGTATTATAAAGCTAGGCTTATAATATATAATAATTTTTAAAATAATATAATAATTTAAAAAATATATATAGCTATATTTATAATAAAATTATTTTAAGTTTTTATTACTTTAATAATAAAATTTAACTTAAAACTTAAGCAGTTTAATATTAAAAATGCTTTTTTAAATATTAAAAAAAATAAGTATAATATATTAATAACTTATATTATACCTTTTAATTTTTTATAGCTTAAAAAGCTTATAATACTTAAATATATATTATATAGCTTAAGGGATTTACCTTAATTATAATTTAAAAAATTAATTATAATACTTAAGTCTTTTAAATTAAAAGTAAGCTTTAAAAAGCCTTATTTTTATTATTTTAAAAATAAAAAGCTATTTTTTTTTTATAAATAATATTATTATAGCTTATAATAAGTATAATATTACTTTATATAAATAGCTTATAAGCTTATTAAAGTTAAAATATAAGCTTTATAAAAAAGATAATATTAAATAATTTTTAAAAATTAAAATTATTTATAAATATACTAAGTATAAAATTTATTTTTTTTATAATATATATATTAAAAAAGTAATATAGTATTTTAGCTTAAATAAAAAAAATTAATATTTATTAATTTTAATTTTTATAATTAAATATAAAAAAAAGATTATATTAGTAATTAAAGTAAAAATTAAAATATATTAAAAAAAAGTTAGCTTAATACTATATATAGTAATTTTAATTTACTTTAATATAGCTTTTATAATAATAATATTAGTAAAATATATTATAAACTTAAAAAAAAAGTATATTAAAGTAATAAACTAGCTTATTAAATATTTATACTTAATAAAACACCTTTTATTATAATATAAAAATAGTAAGGAAATTTAAGTTTTAATAATATTAAATAATATATTTTTTATAAATAACTTAAAAATAAAAAAGTCTTTATAAAAATATTTAATAATACTTTTTAATAAACTAATTATTTAAAGTATAACTTATTAAGCTATTATAAGTATATTAATAATAAAAGTAAAGCTATTAATACTTTTAAAAATTATAAAAAAAACTATAAGTTTATAAAGGCTATTTAATAAAATATACTTTAATTTATAAAAGCTTTAAATTATAAGCTATAATAATTAGTAAATTATATATTTTATATTAAAAAAAAGTAATAAAATTAATATATAGCTATATTATATTAATATATAAAATATATAGCTATAATAAAAATATTATAAAAAAATATTTAAAGTAACTTACCTTAATATATAAAAAATACTTACTAATAAGCTTATAAAAGGTTTATTAAAGTAAAGCTATAAGCACTTTAAATCCTTATTAAACTTAATAAAAAAATATATAAAAAGAGTTATTAATAAAAAAGTTAAAAATAAAAAAAAAAGAATAATTTAATAAAATAAGCTATATAAGCTATAGTACTTAAAATAATAAAAATAAGTATAAAAAAATAAATACTTAATAATTAGCGCCTTACTTATTCTTTAATAAAAACTCTTTTAATATTATCTAAGCCTTATAAGCAGTAGTATAGTTAGCTAAAAGACTATTTTTAATATTAATTATAAAAGCTATATCCTTTTTTTTTAAAAGGTCTAGCTATAGTTATAAAGCAGCCTTATATTAATAAACTATTTAGCTATTTATTAACTACTTAATATAATATTAATAATTAAAGGCTTTTATAAATATATACTTTATTATTATTTTAAATAAAAGCCTATATTATAACTTAAGTAAAAGGTCTTAAAAAAAGTAGCTATATAAGTATATATTAGTAATTACTATAATTAATAATATAATAAGTAAGCTTATATAATAAGGTATAAATAGCCTTAGCTTATATACTAGGTATAATACTTTAACTTACTAAAGCTAGCTATATAATAAAAAAAGTTACTTTTATTAATAATAGCATTTTTTAAGTATTTAAAATATAAAGGATTTTTTATAGCCTTTAAGCTATTAAATTATAACTAAGGGGCTAGTAAGTTAGTATTATTATTATTTTTATTATTATTTTTATTTTTAAGTAAGGTAAAGCTATTACTATTTATAAAAGTAGGTTTTTTATTATTATTATTTTTATTTTTAATATTATTATTATCTTTCTTTTCCTTTTTATTATTATTATTATTATTATTTTATACTTTAATTAGCAGGCTAATATTATTATAAAGCTATATTATAAAAAAAAAAAAACTTATAAAAAAAAGGAATTTTATATTAGTATAAGATTAATAAAAGTAAAAGTAGTAGTAATAGTAATAGTAAAGGCAATAGTAATAAAAGCTATATAGTAATTAGTAATAATAATAATAGCTTTATATTAAGTAAGCTATATAGTAAATTATTAATTAATATATAACTAGTTATAATAAGCTTTTTAATAATATAAAGCTATTATTAACTTACCTTTTAAATATAAAAGGGCATTTTAATAATAAAGTATAAAAAAAAAAAAAAGAAAAAAAGCTTTATAATTAAAAATTAAAGCTTTTTTAAGCTTATTAAAAATAAGGCTATTTTAAAAAAAGCTTAAGGGCTTTTTTTTATTTAATTATATTAAATTATTAAATAATAAAATTAAAATTTATATTTTATTTACTTTTATAAATAGTATTAAAAATAGGCTATAATTATTAAAAAAGTATATAATAGCTTTTTTAATACTTTATATATATATTAAAAGAAAGCTTATATACTATAATATTAAAGGTTTAGGCTTTTATACTTAATAAAAGCTTTTATAATAGCTTTATTAAGTAAGGGGTATATTAAAGGGAGTAGAATACTTACTTATAGTATTATAATATATTAAAGGGCTTTAGCTAATTATAGTTTAATTAAGAAAGTATATTATAAGCTATTAATTTTCTATTTATTAATAAGTTAGTTATATTTATTAATAATTTTATATATTTAGGCTATTATATATAGTAACTTATATAAAAAAGCTTTAAGACTTATAAAACCTTAATTCTTATACTATTTTATAACTATTTTTAGTATTTTATATAATAATATTATATAAAATTATTTAATTAAGTTAGTAAAAAGCTAAGTTAAAAATTATACTTTAAAAAAATAAAAATAAATATAAAAAAAAAATAAAAAATAAATTAATACTTTTTTAATTTTTAAAACTAAGCTTAATATAATATAAAGTTTAATAAATATAAAAAAAGTATTTAAAAATATATAAAATTATTAAATTATAAAAAAAGATTTTATTATTTTAATAGCTTTTAAAAATATAAATAATTTAATTTTTTTTAAAAAAAATAAAACTTTTTAAAAACCTTTTAAAATTTTTTAATACTTTTTTTATAAAATACTAGTAGTTTTATAAATTATTATATAATTTATATTAAAATATTATTATTAATATTAAAACCTTAAATTTAATTTAATTATTAAAAACTTTTATAAATTACTAAGCTAAAATAATATTTAAATAATAATAATAATACTTTTAAAAATTTCTTATAATAAACTAATTTTTTTTATTACTTTTATATAAATTATAGCTTATTATTTTTTAAATAAAGGCTTTTTTTTATATTACTTTTTTTTTATAAAAAGGCTTATTAAAACTTTTTTATAACTTAAAGCTATTATAAAATTTTAAAATAGTATTTTAAAAAAGTAATATAAATTTTTAATATTAATATAATAATATTATATAAACTTACTTATATTAGTATAAGTAAAGCTACTTTATATTATAATAATACTTTTAAAATTCTATACTTTTAATAAACTAATATATTATAAAATATAATATATTAATTTTTTATATAATTAATAATAAAAAAAGCTTATTATTATTATTATTATTATAATAAGCTATAAAAAGTAATTTTTATAATTAAAAATCTATTTTAAAAAAATCTTAATTATATTAAAATAGCTTATTAATATTATTTAATTATAATATATAAAATATATTAATAGTAAATATATAAAAAAATAAATTAGCTTATTAAAAAGTTATTTAATATAATAAAATATAATAATACTTAGTTTATTAAGTTATTATTTAGTTTTTAATTAATAACTTTTTTTATTTTTATTACTTTTTAAGCTTATAATAAACTTATAGCTTATTACTTATTATAAAATTAATAAAAACCTTAGTATAAAGTACTTATATATTTATAATATTATTTTTAAATATAAAAAAGTAAATATTTTTTTTTAAAAAAAGTTTAAAAATAAATATAGTTTTAATTAAATACTTACTTTTATAATATTTATAAATTTAATATTATATATAACTTTAATTATTTTTTTACTTTTTTATATTATACTTTAGCTTTAATAAAAAACTAATACTTATTTAATTATTAATAATTTTACTTTATTTTATAATTATAAATTTTATTCTTAAACTCTTTTAAATAAAAGCTATAATAATAATATAATTTAGCTTTTTAAAAGTTATTTTAATACTTTTATAATAAATATAAATAAACTTTTAAAAATTACTTATTAATTATAAAATCTTTTTTTATATTATTAAAAATTAAATTAAAAAGCTATATTATAAACTTTAATATATAATTTAAAAAAATATTTAATAAATTATTTTTAATTAAAATTTAAAATTTATATTAAAATTTAATAAATATTATAAATAGCTTATAAAATTAAGCTTTTAATATTAATAGCTTAATACTTTTAAATTAATAAGCTTTTAAAATAATAAAATTAAATAATAAAAATTACTTATTATTTTTTAATATATAAGTTTTTAATTTAAAATTAATTAAATACTTTTATTTTAATTTAATTTACTTTTAATAACTTTTATATAATATTTACTAAAATATTATTAATTAAACTAGTTATAAAATAATAAATAAATAATAAAAAATAATATTAAAAAATTAAAGTTTTATTTTAAAATATTAATATTTTATAAAAAAAGCTAAAATAAATATTATTTTATTTTAAATAATTATAAAATAATAATATAACAAAAAATACTACTTAATAAAGTTTATTTTAAGTAATTAAATATAATTAAAATTTAAAAAAATACTTTATATTTAATATTATAGGCTTTAAGTTATAAAAATATTATACTAGTTTTTTTAAATTAAATATTATATAAAATACTTAGTTTATAAATTAAAATTAAATAAAATATAAATATATACTTATTATATTAATACTATATTTATAATAAATAAATATTTTAAAAATATATTTTAATTTAATAAATATATATATATATATATATACTTATTTAAAAATAATAATAAAAAGTAATTTAAATTTATTTATATTTTAAATAACTAAATTATATAATAAAAGTAAGGCTATATTAAAAAGTAATACTTTATTATATAAAAATAATAATAAAGTAATTATAATTTTTAAATTAAAGTAAGTATAATATATACTTTTAATTTTATAAAAATATATATATATATAAATAAAGGCTATTTTAAAAAAAGTAATTTAAAATAAAATAAAAATAAAAAAAGTATTTTTTTAATAATATATATAGTTAAAAGTTAAAAATATACTTATTAAATAATAAAACTAATTATAAAAAAGTATATAATAATTAATTAATAAAAAAACTTTAAAAAAGTTTTTATAAATAATATTAAAAAAGTATATAAAAATATTAATAAATACTTAAAAAAAACTTTTTAATCTTAAAAAATATAATAAAAATATAAGTAAAAATATAAATAAAAATAATTAAAAAATATTATTAATATAAAGTAAAATTATAAATTCTTTTTATTTTATTTTAAAAAATATACTTATTAATAATTAAGTAACTTAAGTAAAATTAAATATAATTAATTTAATATATAAATAAAAAAATAAATTATTATATAATTATACTTATTATAAATAAAATATAAAAATAATTAAAAACTTATTAAAAAAAACTTTTATATAAATTAATAAATTAATAATTTATTAATTATAATTATATAAGTAAAATAAATAAATAATAAATAATTATTATAAATAGTATTATTTAATTATAATAATAATTAAGTAATTATTATAAAATAATAAATTTAAATTACTTAATAAATAAATATAATAATAAAAATATTAATTTTTTTTAATTTTAATTTTACTTTTTTTTATTTTAATTATTTTATATAAAACTATATTTATTTAAGTTAAAGTATTATTTTATAATAATTTTTTTTTTAAAAATATAAGTTATTATTTTTTTAAACTATTTAATAAATAATTACTTTATATATTAAAAAAACTATTTTTATATATTTAATATTTATTAAAAGAAAACCTTTTTTAAATTATTTATAAAGTAATATTAATAAGTTTATAAAAAAAAGTAAAATAATTTTAAAAAAGTTAATTATTTTTATAATTATAATTAAAAAGCTAGCTTTAATTAAAAAGCTAAAAAAATTAATTTTATAAAAAACTATATATTTTTTAAAAATAATACTATTTAATTTATTAAAAGCTTTTTTAATAATTTATATATATTTATTTTATAATAATAATTTTATTATTAATTATAATACTTTTTATATAATAAAATAAAAAATTTCTTAATAAAAGATTTTAATTAAATATAAATATAATTATACTTACTTAATATAATTTATTAAGCTATTTTTAATAAAATATTAAAAAGTTTAAATTTTTTTATATAAGCTAAATATTAAAATTATAATATAATTTTATTATAAAAAAATAATACCTTTATATAAAATTTAATATAAATATTAAATTATATAAAATAAAATTATAAAAACCTTAATATAAAGTACTTATATATTTATAATATTATTTTAAATATAAAAAAAGTAAATAATTTCTTTTTTTTATAAAGCTTTAAAAATAAATATAATTATAATTAAGTATTTAATTTTATAATATTATATATTTAATATTATATATTATTTTAATTAGCCTTTTTTATTTAACTTTTTAATATTAAACTTTAGCTTTAATAAGTTTATTTTATTTAAAAAAATAAAAAATTATTAAAAAAAAATAGTAAATATAAAAAATAATAATTATAATAAATTATAAATATTATAATTTTATAATATTAACTTTTTAATAATAAAAAAAAAATAAGCTTATAATAAAATAAAAATATTATAAAAAATACCTTAATATAAATAATAAATTATAATTAAAGCTTATTATAGTTAATATAAAACTTATTAATAAAAGGCTTAAAATAAAAATATAAACTATTTATAATAAATATTATACTTTTTAAAATATTTATTAAAAAGTTATAAATATAAGTAAAAGAATTATTAAAAATATAAAAAAAGTAATAACTTATTAAATTTATAAAAAAGTTAATATAAAAAGAAATTTTAAATTAAATATATTAATATTAAAAAAAAATAAAAAAAAACTTATAAAAAAATAAGCTAATATTTATATATTTATAAAAGTATTATTAATATAGCTAATATTTATTTAAAAAATTTAAGCTAAATACTAAATATATTTTTAAACTTTAAAAAATTAATTTAATATATTATTAATAATATTTAAATTAAATAAAAATAAAATATAACTTATAGCTTTTTTTTAAAAAATAAACTAATTATAAAATAAATAAATTTTTATTTATTTAAATATAAAAATTAAAATAAAATATTTTTAAAAATAATATTTTAAATATTATATAAGTTATTTATTAAATAAAAAAATATAAATAATAAAAATAGCTTTTAAACTTATTAATTTATAATAAAAAAATAATAAAAGATTTATTATATTTTTATATTATTATAAAATTATTATAATAAAAATAGCTACTTTTTTATTTAATTTTTTTTATATTAATTTTTTTATTAAAAACTATTTATTAAAAATTTAAACTAGTATTTTTAATTAAAGCCTTTTAAAAATATAAGCTAAGATTTATAATATAAAAGTATAAATAAAATATATAATATAAAAAAAGTAAAATATAATATTATAAAAATAATAATAAAAAAATTAATAATTTAATAATAAAAAAATTAATAATTTAATAATAAAAAAATTAATAATTTAATAATTAAAAAATTAATAATAATTATTAAAATAAGCTATATATTAAATAAGAAAATAATTTAAAAATATTAAAAATTTATAATAATAATACTATTACTTTAATTATTATAAACTTAAATATTTTAAAAAATTTAAAACTTATATTAATATATTAAAAATATAAAAAATATTATTTATAAAAGTATTATTATATTAAAAATTATATTATATATAATAATTTATATTATATTATAAAATAATATAAAAATTTAATTAATTAATAATAATAACTAGTTATTATATTAAATATTAAATTAATAAATACTTAATAATAAAATATTAATTTTTATTTTTTTAATTTTAAACTTAATATAAGCTTATTATTATAATATTAAATTTAAATTAAAAAAAAAATAAAATATAAAAATATATTTTAATAATAAAAGTAAAGTTAATATTATTAATAAAAAAATTATAAAAAATATATTATTATTACTTATTAATTTTATAATATTAAAAGTATTTTATATATTTTTTTAAAAATATATATAAATATTATTAATAAAGGCTTTAATTTATTAATAATTTTAATATAAAAAAGAAATTATTTATAAGTTTTATTATAATAAATATTTATAAAAATATTATTTTAAAATTACTTTAAGTATAATAATAAAATATATTAGCTTTTATTATTAAAAATATTTTATAATTTAATTTAAAAAAATAAAATATTAAATTAATTATATTATAAAACTTATAATATATATAAAATATTTTATAAATAATATTAAAATTAAAATTTATTAACTTATAAATATAAAAATTTATTTTAATATATAATATATAATAAATAAATATAAAATTTATAAATAAACTTATATTATTATAATATTAAGACTTTATTAACTTTATAAATAAAAATACTATAATATAACTAGCCTTTTTAATTAAATTAATATATATTATTAATTTTAAACTTAAATATAAGCTATTTTAAAAACTAATTTATTTTTTAATTTAAAAAAAATTAATAATACTTTATAAATATATTAATTATATTTTAAAAAATAGCTAAATAATAAAATCCTTAAGTTTATATAAAGCTTTTATATTATTTATATTAAAAAAAATTAAAACTTTATAAAAATTATTAAAAATTAAATAAAATTATAAAAAAAATATTATATTATTATTACTAATATATAAAATTTTTAATTATTTATAAAGTATAATAATTTTTATTAAATTAAACTTTAAAAATACTTATTATTAAATTTATATTTAAAAAAGTAATAAAAAAATAGCTTAATAATATTATTATAAACTTTTTTAATATTAAGTATTACTATTTAATTTAATTAATATATTAATTACTTAATAAATATATATTAATTTTATTTTTATTAAATTTATAAATTTTATATATATTATTTATATTAATAATACTTTTATTTATAATAATAATTAAAATAAATACTAATAGTATATTTATATAATATTAAAGTAATTATATAAGTATAAACTTTATATTAACTTAAAAAAATATAAGTTTTATATAAATACTCTTTTATATTTAAGATTTATTATAAATTTTAAAAGTATTTAAATAAAATAAAATTAAATTAAAATTATTATAAGTTAGCTAAAGCTAATATTTATTAAAGCTATTTTAAGGTTTTTAAAATTTTATAATTTTTATTATTAATTTATTAAAAACTATAATAAAATTATAGTTTTTTTTTATTAATTTAATTAATAAAAAAAATAATAATTTTAATTTATATATTTTAAATATAAAGCTTTTTAAATACTTAAAAATAAATTTTATAAATAATTAGTTTTAATATATTTTAATTTAATAATATAAATTTATATTAAACCTAATATATTTAAATATATAATTAATATTATTTTATTAATTTTTATTTAAAAATAATAATATTTTATTATATTTTATTTAAAAAAGCTATACTTTTTTAAATAATATTATATTATATTAAATATTAAAATACTTATTATTATTAAAGTATTTTATATTTAAGAATATTATATTATATATATTATATATTTTATATAAGTATTTATAAATTATTTAAATTATACTTACTTTATAATAAAAAAAATTATTAATAAAATAAGTCTTTTAGCTTTAAAAGCTTATATTATATAATTTTATAATTAACTTTTAATTTAAAAAAGCTAATTTAGCTAATATATTTATAAAATATAATAATATTTATTAAAAATAAAAGTAAAAAAAAATAGCTTAAAGCTACTTTATATTATTTTTAAATAAATTTTATATTAATTTTAATATAATAATAAAATATAAAAAAACTTATATTTTTAAAATATTATTAATAATTAATTACTTAACTTTTAAATTATACTTAAGGTTAGTTTTTTAAGTTAAAAAAGCTATAGTTATTAATATATAAATAGCTTATTTTTAATATATATTTAAGTTAATTTTTTTAAAAAAATATAATAAAGTATTATTATAATATTATAAAAAAAAATATTTAAAAAAGTATTATAATAAGCTTAATAAAAAAATACTTAAATTAAGTTATTTTTATAATTTTTTATTTTTAAAAAATCTTTTATAAATAGTATATATAATAAAACTTTATAATTTATTAAAATTATTTACTTATTAAGATTTTATAATAAAATTTTTTATTTTTTATATAATATATATAAAATTTTTATATTATTTTATAATAACTTAATAGCTAAATATTAAAGGCTATAATAAGTAATAATAAAAATTATATTATAATATTATTAAAAAAATATAAAATAAAATATTAAAATATATATTAATATATATATAATTTATAAAAAAAAAAGCTAAAGTATTATTAACTTTATAATAAACTTATTTACTTTTTTATTTTAATATAATTATAATAAGAGATTTTTATAAACTTTATTATTAAATTATTAAAAGTCTTTTATAATAATAAAATATATTATTTAATTCTTATTATTATTAATTATTATATAAAGTATATAATTTATATTTTTTATTATAAAAATATTATTAATATAAAACTTATAAAAGCTTTTTATTATTATATTTTTAAATTATATTAAATCCTTAATAAAATTATTTTAAATAAAAAAAGTCTTTTTATTAATTAATTTTAATAAAGCTTTTACTATCTTTTTATAATAAAGTAATAACTTAATATTATATTTTATTTATAAATAAATAAATAAATTAAATTAAATAATTAAAATTTTAAAGTATTATTTAAAAGTTTTATATAATAAAAACTAGCTTAATTAAGTTATTAAATTACTTTTTATTATATTTATATATAATATAATTAAGTATTTTTTATAAAATACTTTTTAAGCTATTTATTACTTAAATATATTTTAAAAGCTTTAAAACTTATTTAAAATTAAGTTAAGTATATAAATACTTTAATTATTAAATATATTTAATAAATATATAATATTTAAGATTTTATAATAATAACTTTATAAAATAATATTATAGCTATAATAAATAATATAATATAAAATAAACTTAAAAGTTTTTTAAAATAAAAAATTAAATACTTATTTTTATTAAATACCTTAACTTATAATACTTAATTTAAAATAAAAAAATATATAAAGTTAAGTATATTTTTATATATAAGTATTAAGAGAAATACTAACTTTATTTAATTAAATAAAAGAATTACTTAAATAAAAATAATTAATAATTAAAATATTTTAACTTTATTAATAATATTATAATTAAAAAGTATAAAAATATAATTAAATAAAATATATTACTAAGTATTATAATAAAAATAGTATAATAAAAGTATATAATATTTAATTATATATTAAAAAAATATACTTAAAAAAATATTAAAAAGTTTAATTTAAAAAATTAATAAACTTTTTTTTTTATTTTTTATTTTTTTATTTTTTTTTATTACTTTTATTATTAACTTTTTATTATTAAGAATTATAATTATACTTATTATTAATTTTTTATTAAAATTAATAATTATTAATTTTTTTTATTTTATTTTTATAAAAAATAATATTTAAAATTATATTATAAATTAATAATATTATAATATTAAAAATACTATAAGTAATACTAAATTACCCCCTAAAGTATAAAATTACCTTAAAAATTAAAAAAAATACTAAAATTAAATTATTTAAGGTTATTTTACTCTTACTATAATAGTGTATTAGCTATAAAATGCCCTTATAAAAAATATAAAAGAAAAAGAAGTCTTAATAATAGTAAATAAAAGGAGAGCTAGGCTTATATAAAGTATTTACTACTTAAATATAAGAATTAAAGAGTTTATAAGCAGTAATTAAAATAATATTATTATAAAGAATAATTTAACTAATATAAAGGATATTAATTACTTAATTTACTTTAAAATTATAAAAATTATCTTAAAATTAAACCTTAAAAAAGTATAAGTAATTATTTATAAAAAGCTTAATATAGCTATAATATAAGGCTATAATATAACCCTTATTTAAACTACTAAAAGTAACTTTAGAAACCTTATTAAAAAAATTATTATTAAAAAAAAGCTTTAAAAACCACTAACTTAGGCTAATATCCTAGCTAGCTTTTTAAAGCAGTAGCTATATAAACCCTCTTTTAAAGCTAGTCTTTACTAGACTTAATTATAAGGTTATAGTTATTAGCTCCTTTATTATTAAACTCTTTAAATAATAATCCTTAATTAAAATTATTTAAGTAGTTAATATTACTATTTATATTAATAATACTATAGCTATATACTAGCTTTTTAATAAAAATATTATAATTATATTTAAAAAGCTAGCTAAAAAATATAAATATAATACTGCTTAGCTTTAAATTATATTTAGCTTAAAAGTAAAGCTGTTTTAGTATATATAAATACTAGTTACTTATTAAGTCCCCCTTTTTTATATTATTAATTTTAAAAATAATAAATTAAAAAGTATATTAAAAAAAGCTAATAATATTACTATTATAAAAGTTTATATAAAGCAGAACTGCTATAAAAATATTATAAAGGTAATACTAATATTAAGTATAAATAGTATTTAATAAGCTAACTGTTTTTATAATTAAAGACTTATTTTTAATACCTAACTATTTAATATTAAACCTTTTATTAAAAAAATATAGCTTTATTAATACTATTATTATTTTTAAATTAGCTATATTATAAAGTATTATAAAGTAATTTCTTAATATAGCTATTATAATACTGCCTTATATATAAATAAAAAGTATATTATAAAAAAACTAACTTACCTCTTTTATAATAGCTTATATTTAGTATAGTTATAAACCTATTTAAGAGTTTAAAAGTAAATAATTTATATATAAAAAGCCTATACCTAGTGCTTATATTACTTTATTAAACCCCCTTAAAAAAATAAAAATGCTTTTACTTTTTTTACTTAAGCTATACTTATATTAATTTTACTATAGCCTACCCTTAACTACCTTTAAAAAACCTTAGGCCTTTTTTAAATTATAGTTATTAATAACTATAAATGCCTTTAAAAAGACTTTTTTATATTAACTACCTACTTATTAAGCTTATTTAGCTGCCTTTTTAATACTAACTTGCTTATATTATAAAATTAATAAGGTTTTTTTAATAAAACTTAAGCAGATTTTTAAGGCTTATTTATTTAGCCTTAGTAAATAAAAGAGGCTTTAATATTATAGCCTTTTAAAAACCTTAAGCTATATTATTACCTTACTTTAGCTATAACTTACTATACTTAGGCTAAAGTAATTATACCTTAGTAAATAAAAGAAATAAAGCTATTATTTATATATATAAATAATATAGCTTTAAAATATAAATAGTAAAGGCTTAATATAATTAATATAGTATTATATTTATTAAAATTAATATTATAATATTTTTTATTTATTTTTTAATACTTACTTATAATATATTATAAACTAGCCTTTTAATAAAACTTTTTAAAAAACTAGTTTAAGACTAGTATATCCTTTTAAAGAACTTTAACTTATACTACCTTATATAAGACTTATATAATAAAACTATACTTAAAAGCTATATCTTAACCTTATTAATAGCTTAATAATAGCTTAAACTTCTTATTTTTAAAAGTAAAGTAATATACTATATTAAGAATATTTATAATAATATTATTAATTTAGTATAAGTAAGCTATAACTTACTAGTAGCTTATAATAATAATTATTATTTAGCTAGCTTTAATTATATTTTATAAATAGTTTAAGTTAAGCTAATATAAAGTAAAAAATGCCTTTTTAACCTTATAGCTAGGCTTTAGTATTATATAAATAAAGATATTATAAAAGCTAAGGTATATATTTAATTTAAGACTATAGCAGTTAATACTTTTTTTAATACCCTTATTAAAATTAATAAATATATAAATTAAATTATTAATAACTTTTAAAAAATTACCTAACTTATTATACTAGCTTATAAATTTAATAGCTATAGCTAGGCCTTATAATAAATAAAGGAAGTAAAATAAGCTACTTATATTACTTATAAAGCTTAATAAGCCTACTTTAAATAGTATATATTAAATATTTAAGAATAAAAAACTATAGTAAAAAAGGTATAATATTAAACTATAGTTAAGGTAAGGAGAAGTATATAATAAAAGCTTTTTTTTATAGTATATTATAATATAATAAAATTATAAAAACTTAAGCGCTAGGCCTAGCTTTATAATAGCCTTCTTTTAAAACCTTTATAACTACTGCCCCTTAAATATAATAAAATTAACTTATTATTAGTATATATATATAAAAAGAAGGCTAAAATTTTAATAACTTATTTTTTTTTAAACTTAATAACCCTTAACTTACTATAGCCTTTTATAATTAAGCTAGCCTTATTATTACTACTTATTAAAAATAATAAAATTAAGGATATATTTAAAAAAATAAAGTTTTAAAAAGCCTTAAGTAAGGATAAAATTTCTATTAGCCTTATAAAAGCTTATAAAAAGCTAATCTTACTTATCCTTTTTTACTTAATTACTGCCTAGCTTATTACTAGCTATTACTTAAAATAGTTTTAGTTAGCTAAAGTAATTATATTAAAAAAACCTAAAAAAACTATTAAATAATAATAGCTTATAAATATATAAAGGCCTATCTTTTTATTAAATATTATTAATAAGATTATTAAGTTTATTATTACTGCCTAGCTTATTATTAAAGCAGAGACTAAATAACTTCTTTTTAAAGGCTAAATAAGAAATAAGGCAGTATACTTAACTAAAACTATAATATATTTTTTTATAAAACTTATATATATAATTTAAGACTAGTATAAGGTTACCTTATTATTATAGCTAGACTTAATAAAGGCCTTTAATACTATTTACTATAATAAACTCCTTTATATTTTTTAAAACCTTTAAGTATTACCTTACTTATACTTTTAAATATAAAGCTTTTTTTATAAATAATAAGTATAATTATTTTTTAATAGCGCTTTATTAAATATACTGCAGGTTTATATTAAAATCTTTTAAAAATTACTTATTTTTTTTATTCTTTTCCTTTTATACCTTATTTTACTATATAAGGCCCTTAAAGCTATTTTAAGTATTACTATTATTAGCTTTATAAATAATATAAATATCTTTACTTATAAAAGAAATATAGCTATAACCTAGTAATAGCTTAAGGCTGCTTAAGCAGTTTATAAAATATAAGCTAAAAAGTTAAAGGCAAGGTTTAAACTATAAAAAAGTAAGCTTATATACTTTATATATACTAGATATATTAATATAACCTTTATTTACTTAAGCAGTAAGATAGTATAGCTATAGTAGGCTATTTACTTTCTTAAAGTTTAAATTAATTAAAAGCTAATTTAATTTAATTACTTTAAATTCTTAAAAACTAAAATAGCTTATTAAAAATTTACTTTAACTATTCTTATTATATTTATATAAAAGGCTTAAATTAAATATATATAGCTGCTTTATATAGTTATTATTTAAAATAGCTTAACTTATATTATAAGTATTATTTATACCTTTATAAAAGAGCTAGATTAGCTTTATAATATAGCTAAGGTATTAGCTTTACTTTAAAATAAATACCTTTATATAATTACTAAAGTATATAAAGTAACCTTAACCTAAGCCTTAAAAGTAAAAGTAGTAATACTATTACTAAACCTTTATATAAATAAAAAACTAGCCTAATTCTTTTATTATATAAAAATATTTAATATAAGAATAAAGGTATAGATTATATATAATATAGTAATATAAATACTTAAGAAGTGCTATAGCCTTTAATATAAGCTAAGACTTTTTTAAAAAGCATAAAGGGAATAGTAATACCTTAATAATTAAAGACTATTAAAAAAGCTTATTAAGTAGTAGTAAAAAAGGTAAAAGAGAATAGCACTTAAAATAGCCTTAAGGCGCCTTTAATATATTATTAAGCTAAGTAATAGCATGCTAATTATTAAGTAAAAACTAGGATAAATACTATAAGCTTATTTAAACCTCTTAAAGTATAAAAGCATAGCCTTAATATAGTTATAAATAAAGAAAATAAAGCTTAATAAGTTTTTTTATAATAAAAGGGTCCTTAATATAATATTATTACTATATTAATATAATATTAGGCTAAAAATATAATATTATATATTTTTTAAATGCCTTATTTATAATTAGTAATATAACTACTTTTTAAAAATACCTAGGTATAATTATAAAGTCTATATACTGCTTTATAGCCTTTAAGCTACTTTTATAATAGTTTAATAATTCCTTTTATTAAGCTATATTAACTAATTCTGCTTAATTAAGTTACTTATAAAAAGCTAGAAAAATATATTATTAAGCACTTGCTTTATTACTAAGCTACTACTTAAAAAGCCTTAAAAGAAAAATAAAAAAGAAAAGACTTTATAAAAGACCTTATTATTATATTATATTATACTAAAATAAAACTTTACTTTATTTTTCTTTTAGCTTAAAGCTACTATAGCTTTAAAGCATTTTTATTACTAATTTACTATACCCTTAATATTTAAACACTAATTAAGTAAAAGATTTTTTATAAATAAGAATATTTATTATTAACTAAAGGCTTAAAGTACTTTTAGGCTATTACTAACTTAATATAGCAGCACTTACTTACTAATACTTAAATTAAGTATTATATTTTACTTAAAGGTTTTTACTTTATTAACCTTTAAATTATTTATAATAGTATTACTTAAAAGCTAGGCTAAGATTTAAAAAAGCTATCTTTTAATTACTAAGGTCTAAGTATAAGTATATATTAATAAGGCCTAACTTATTATATAATTATATAGCTACTTAATATATAATCCTTAGCTATTAATAATAGCAGGCTAAATATTAGCTAAACTACTTTTAAAAATAAAATAATTACTATATATAATATTAATTAAGATTATTATATTAATTTTATTTTTTTATTCTTTTATTAATAATAAGTTTTTCTAGCTTAAAAATAAGATAGATATATATTAAAACCTCCCTTTTAATAATTTAAAAGGTATAAGCTATAGCTACTTTAATAGTATTATAATTTAAAGACTTAACTTATATAAAGTTAATATAGTATTAGCCTAAAGCCCTTTAAGTAATACTACTTATAGTAAGATACTTATTTTTTATTAAAGTATATAGTTTATAAGCCTATTTTATATTTATATATTAAATTAGTATTTTAAAATACCTTTAAGCTATAACTACTTACTTACTAGCTTAGTAAAAGTAAAAAAAAACTAGAAATATTTATTATTTAAGTATTATATACTTTATAAGGCATAGTATTAATATATCCTTATTTTAATTAGCTAATATTTAATATAAGTTTAAGGCAGTATTATTTTAAGTTAAGGGGGGATACTTACTAATTTACTTATTATAAAAGGCTAATTTATTAATAGTTTAATTTACTTATTCTTTTCTTTTTTTAAAGTCTTCTTAATAAGGGGTTAGCCTAGTATTAGGTTAAAGGTATTATTATTATTATTACTATTATTATTATTATTATTAAAAAGTAAAGTAAAGAATAAAAGTATTATTAAAATATTACTAATATAAAGGCATTAATATAATAAGTAAATAGTAATAATTATAACTATAATAAAAGGATTATTATTATTATTAATAGCTATATTAAAAGCAGGGCAGTTAAAAGGGTTAGTATAGGCCTTACCCTTATTTTTTTTATTATATTAAGTAAGTATACTGCTAACTAGTATTAAGCTAGGATTAGTATAAGAGAATTATAAAAAAGACTTACTTAGTAATAGTTTATTAAAATTAAATTACTTTATATAATTATTAATAAACTAAGTTATATTAAAGTAAGCCTTATTAAAAGGGCATAATGCTTTTAAAGTAGGCCTAGGGTATTAAGGGGGGCTAGTTAATTTATAAAAAAGGTTAAATAAAAAAAAAAAAAAAAAAAAAAAAAAAAAATATAACCCCTTAAAGGCTTATATAAACTAGTAAGAAGGTTAGTTATAAGACTTAAGGGACTTTATAAGTATAGCCTTAATAAATTAACTAGGCTTTTAGTATACTTTTATAATAAATATTAGCTAAAAGTATACTATTACTAGCCTAGCTATTAAAGTATAAGCACTTAGTAATAAGCTATATTACTAAAATATAACTAACCCTTAGCTTTATATTAAGCTTATATAAGGTTATTTATTATAAATATATAACCCTTCTCTCTTAACCTAAGCCTTAAAAAAATTTTTTATACTACTTAAGCACTTCTTTTAATTAATAAGACTATAATAAGCATAGCCTGCTATTATAATAAAAATGCAGTATATAAGTTTTCTTTCTTATATAAGGTTTTTTTTATATTATTTAATTAGTAAATATACTAGTATATAGCTTATATAGCTACTTAAGGTAATAAAATATATATAAATATTATAATATTATTATATTATATTTATATATTATACTTTTTAATTAAAATAATATTATTAAAAGTAATAAAATATAATATTTATAATATTTTAATTATATTTAATATATTTATATTAAAAGTAAGTATAATTAAGATTTTTTTATAAATTAACTATAATATTTATTTTAAGCTATTTATAATTTTTTTTATTTATTATTAATATTTAAATATTATATAATTATTATTAAAAAATACTTATTATATTATTTTTATAATAGCTATATTTATAATAATATTAGCCTTAATTAAAAAATTAGCTATAAGTATATATATTTTATATAAAATAATATAATATATTTAATATATTAATTAACTTATTTAATATTAGCTTTTATATATAATATAATAAGTATATTATAATTTTATTAAAACTAATATAATAATATTCTTTTATAATATAATTATTAAAATTTATTAAGTTAAATATTAATATATAATTATAATATTTATTATAAAATATTATATTATTATACTTATTAATATCTTTTTATAATATATTAATATTAAATACTTATAGTAAATTATAAATAAGTAAAAAAAAAACTTACTTTTTAATAATAATAATAATAATAATAATAATAATAATAATTATTATTATTATTATTATTATTATTATTATTATTATTATTATTATTATTATTATTATTATTATTATTATTATTATTATTATTATTTTTATTATTAAGTATTTACTTTTTTATTAATATACTATACTTTATAATATAATAACTTAATATTTTATTATAAAATACTAATAATTAAAAAGTATAGTATTTTTATATAATATATATACTTTAAAAAAATAATATAAAAGAAATATATATAAAATTTTACTTTATATATATATATTATTATATACTTATACTTATTATTTATTATATAATATATTAAGATTTTTATAATAAATTATTATATATATTATTAAATATATATAAAAAAAGTATATTTTATTTTTAATATAAAAGTATTAAAATAATACTTAAAAAAAATATATAGCTAATAAAAAAAATATAAAAAACTAAAGTATATTATTAATAGCTAAAATAAATAATATTATAATATAAAAAATATAAAAAAAAATATTAAAACTTTTATATATTTATATTTATTTATTTATAAAAAAACTTAATAAAAGTATAAAATTAATTTAAAATTAATATAACTTCTTAATAAAAATCTTTAACTTTATATTAAATATTATTTAATAATTAAAATAGTTTAAAGCTTAATTAAGTATATTATAATAATTTAAAAAAAAGATTAATTTTATATATATTTATTATTATAAAATAAAAAATATTCTTTAATTTATATATTAATATAAAAGGTATTAATAAAAAATAAAAAAAAAATAAAAATATTATAAAAAACTATTTTTTAAAAGTAAAAGGTATTTTTAATAAACTAATTAAAAAATTTATATATAAGCTTAAAAAAAATAATAAAAAAAATAAAATAAATTTTATTATATTTTATAAATTAGCTAATATTATTATATATAATATAATTATAGTATTTTATATTTTAATAAGTAAAAAAATTTAATTATTTTATTTATATTTTTTAATATAATAATAATACTTTATAAAAGTTATAAAAGTACTTTAATATAATATAATATTACTTATACTTTTTTAATATATTAATCTTTAAAAATAATATTTATAAAAGACTAAGTTATATTATATTAATATAATAATATAATAAAAATAACCTTAAAGTATATTATATAAAAATATTTATTAAAATTATATTAATATCTTTTTTATTTTTATTTATTTTTTTTATTATTATTATTAAAAATAATAATTAATATAAAAGATTATAAAAGTTTTATAATTTTTTAAAGCTTATTATAATAATATAATATTATAATAATACTTAAAAATAATATAATTACTTTACTTTTATAAGTTTATACTAGTATTATATATTAAAAAAAATATTAAAAAAAAGATATTTATATTTATAAAAAAAAGAATATATAAAAATAAACTAGTATATTATAAAAAAAAATTATAATAAATAAATTAAAAAAAATAAAAGTATATTAATAAATTTAAAAAAAAATAAAGTAATTATATATATATATAAACTATAAGCTAAGTTATAAAATAATTAAAAAAATAATATATTTAATATATTAAAAAATATATAAATATAATAAAATAATATAAAGAAAAGTATTTTATTAAAACTATAATATAATATTATTATAAAAAATAATACCTTTATATAAAATTTAATATAAATACTAAATTATATAAAATAAAGTTATAAAAACCTTAATATAAAATACTTATATATATTTATAATATTATTTTAAATATAAAAAAAATAAATAGTTTTTTTTATAAAGTTTTAAAAATAAATATAATTATAATTAAGTATTTACTTTTATAATATTATATATTTAGTATTATATATTACTTTAATTAGCCTTTTTTTTTTTACTTTTTTATATTATACTTTAGCTTTAATACTAAATATTATAAGTTTTATTTTTATAAATAATAATTATTAAATTATATTTATTATTTTAAATAAACTTTTATTTTAATTTTAAAATAACTTAAGTAATTTAAAATAAATTAATAAAAAAATATTAAGAAATTTTAATTTTATATTAAATATTAAAGTAATTACTTTTATTTAAATTTTTTAAAAAATAGCTTTTAATTAATATATTAATAAATTTATTTTAACTTACTTTTAAATTATTTTTTAATAAACTTATAGTTATTAACTTAATTTTTAATATTTTTTAAATATTAATATTATAAAAATATTAATAACTTTTTTACTTTTTTTTAACTATAATATTAAATAATAATAATAAAAATAATATAATTACTAAAATTTAAATTAAAAAAATTATATTATATATATTATAATAAAAAAATAAAAAAGGGTTTTAAGCTTTATTAAAAAAATAGCTATTTTATATATTAAACTTTAAGCTATTTAAGTATTTTTTTATAAGTAATATAACTTTTAAAAGCTTTTTATTTTAAATTAATATAATATAATAAGTAATATATTACTTTTATAAACTTTATAAAATATTTAAAAAATTTTAAGTAAATTATTATTTATATTAATTTTATAATATTTATTTTTAATAATAATTTTATATATTATATATTTTATATTATTAAAATAAATATTTTATTATTAAACTTTAAAATTATTATTAATATAATATATATAATATATAATTTTTAAAAAAATACTAGTTTTATTATATTTACTTATATTTTATTTATAAATAAAAAGTTATAATAAGCTAATAGCTAAGTTATATTATATTAATTTACCTTTTAAAATAAACTAATAATTAATATAATTAATAAAAATAGCTTTATTATTATACTTAAGCTAATTTAAAAAATTAAAAAGCTATTAATATTTAAAATAAAAATAAAAGTAAAAAAAATTATTTTACTTTTATAACTTTATATATTAAGCTAAAAAAGTTTAAAAAAAAGTATTAATAAATAATATATTTTTAATAAATAATAAATTAATTATAAAAATTATTATATAAGCTAAAGTAAATAAAAATATGCTTTTAAATTAAAAAAAGTTAATAAAAATATTAAATATATTTTTTAAAAAAATTTATTATATATAGCTTAAGTAATTATAAAAAAATAAAAAAAATATTAAATTTTTTTTTTATAAAATTTCTTTAATACTTTTTTTTAAAATTTTATTATATTTTTAAAAGGTTTATTTTTTATAAATAAAAAGATTTTATTAAGAAATTTTTAATATAAATAAAATAGCTAATAATAAAAAATATACTTTTTTTATAATACTTACTTAATATAGTAACTTTATTTAATAATTAAATTATTAATATAGCTTAATTATATAATAACTAGCTTATTTTTTAAAAAATCTTTAATTTTTATATTATAATTATTAACTTTTTTAACTTTTATATAATAATTATTAACTTTTTAATTTAATTTTATATTATTATTTAAAAGTATTTTATATATTATAAATTATTAATATTAAAAAAAATATTTTTAATTTACTTAAGTTATATAAAACTATTAATTAATAGCCTTTTTTATTTAAGTTTTATATAATATAAATAGTATTATTTTAAAATAATATATATAATTTTTTTAAAACTTAAAAGCTAAAGATTTACTTTTATAAAATATTTTTTTTATTATACTTATAATATATTTAAATAATATCTTAATTAAAATATAATAAAAGTTAATAAAGTTTAAAAAAAGTATAAAAGTTTTATATTACTTTTATATTTATAAAAAAATTATATTATAATAAAATTTAATAAAATACTTATAATTAAAAGTAATATTTACTTATTAAATTAAAAAAAATTATAATAGCTTTATAAAAAATATAAGAAAGTATTATAAAAATTATAAAATATATTATTAAAATATAATAAAAAATATTAAAAGTTTTATATTACTTATATATTTATAAAAACTATTAAATTATAATATACTTTAATAAAATACTTATAATAAAAAGTAATATTTACTTATAAAATTAAAATAATTATAATAACTTTATAAAAAGTATAAAAAAATATTAAAAAAGTTATAAAATATATTTTTAAAATATAATAAAAAAATACTAAATTATAAAATAATATAAAAGTTAAGTTAAATAAAAAATAATTATAAAAAAAGTTAAAATACTATAAGCTATAATATATATTAAAGATATTTTTATTATTATAAAAATTTATAAATATATAAGCTATAATTTTATTAAGTTAATAATTAAATAAATTATAAAAATACTATTTATTTTAAAAAATAATTATAATAGTATTATTTTAAAATTATATTAAGCTAGTATTTTATAAATAGTATTATAAAGCTATATTACTTTATAATTTTATTAAAAAATATATAAAGCTATTTAATAAGTATTTTATATTACTTTTTTAAATAAAAGTTAATTTTATTTTTATTATTTACTTAATAGCTATTTTATAATACTTTTTAAAAAAATTTAATATATATATTTTAAAAAAATTAAATATAATTTTTTATATTAAAGAAAAATTATATAAAATATATTATAAAAATCTTAATATTATTATTTATTAATAATCTTTTTAATATAATATATATACTTATATTTCTTTAATTATAAAAAAATAATTATTATAATATATATTTTTATAAATATTTAATTAAAATATAACTTATATAAAAGCTTATATATTATAAATATTATTTATTTAAATAGTATTTTTAACTTAAATATTATATTAAGAAATTTATTAATAAAAGCTTTTTAATTAAATAATAATTATAGAAAATATTTATAAAATAAATAAATAATTATTTTATTTATAAATAAATTATATTTTAGCTTATATAAGCTTTATAAAATCTTAAAACTTAATTTTATATATACTTTTTTAAATTTATTTTATAATTATTTAACTATTAAAATATAAAATTTAAAATACTAGGTTTATTTTTAAATATATACTAAAATTATATAATATATAAAAAATTTAGTACTTTTAGTTTAAAAGGGATAGCAATCTTAGGGGGTTTAGTAAAGATCTAGTAGGAGACTATATTATACTTTAAAAGGAATTACTGTTGCAGGAGCTATTGTGTCTATACCTAGACACATCTCTCCAGGACCTGGCTGCAACTCCTCTCTTTGAAGATCAACCCCCACAAGGCTCCTGAGAATAACAAGGCACCCTGCTTTGCTTATAACCTCATTGGACTCTTTGCATACCTCAGAAGCCACGCATTCAACACAGCCTTGTTGGCAACAGCATTCTTCCACCCGTTTCAAAGCACGCTCCAGCAAATGATCAATATGATCAAAGGCCTTTGTGCTGACGCCGGAACCATTTGCACCTCCCTTGGCGTCATAGAACGTCAGTCGAGCCGGCCGCTTCCTCTTTGTCTCCTTTTTGGCGAATTCTTTGAGGGCAACCTTGCATTCGGTCCGTACATCTCCCGGGAGACTGATGACGAACGCGGGTAGCAAGCTCATGATGACATGTTCGGCCGCATGAATCGCTGCCGCCGCATTCAGCTGTAAATCCTGGAGCACCTCAAGGACCTGACCTGGTATGTCTAGCCACATGCCTTTGCTGTACCGGACAACGGGTGGGTTGTCTACCTGTACCGCGTCGATGATTCGCCCCTTCTTGTCTACCTTGAAGAATCCAAATACATTCTGCTGGATCTTGATGCCCCCGTAGTAAGCGTGGCAGGACGACCCGGATATTGTACGGATGGCCTCGATCTCAACAGGATCGATATCGGTATAGTCCCGGGACATCGTGGTCCACTCAACGTTGACCCGCTCGACTTTGGCCATGCTTTGGTCTGGGAGGAAATCGCGGATAAGGTACGTGTTGCCCTGATGGAGGAATATGGCACCGTCGTATATGGTAAACGTCGCCCTCGACGCCTCAAGTTCCTCCAAAACCTCGTTTCTTCCGTTCGTGATATCGATTATGGCAAAGTGGTCATCTTCTGCATCCCGGATGGCGATATATTGGGCTGGATTTGGGCGAAAGCGGTCGTGACAGTGAAAGAATCCCGCGTCGTCTTTGACCAATCGCTCTCGACAAATCTGAGGCAGGTCCTGGCCAAAAAACTGCATATCCTCCTGTTGCCGAATGGGCATTTCGTATGCAGCACATTGGATATGGCCTTCGCGAACGAGCATATCGTCCAAGTCCACACGCAACTCACAATTTGGTTTCGAGAAGAGCTCATCGGGGTTGTTCATGTAATGCTGATCCGTCGGAAAGCTGTCGCCTACGAGAATCGACAGCGAATCCTTGGTTCGCCGCCCTGCCCTGCCACTCTGCTGCCGTAGATTCGCGATTGTGTAGGGGAAGCCCCATGTGAGGACGCAATCCAGACTGCCGATATCGATCCCGAGTTCAAGTGCCGTAGTCGCCACGATACCAAGCAACTTCCCTTGAAACATTTCTGTTTCGATCTTTCGGCGGTCTCGAGCTGTATAGCCGCCCCTGTAACCCATGACGAGATTGGTGCATTCTGGACGACCAAGTTCATGCAGCTCCTGCTTGATGGCGTTGGTCAATGCCTCGCATTGTGCCCGAACCCTGCAAAACGCGATGATCCTGACGCCTCTGAGAAGGAGAGCACAAAACAGACGAGCGCACTCAAACTTGGCGCTGCCACGTCCGCTCGCAGGGTCTCCTGGTTCTCTGTATGGTGTGTTCCAGCACAGAAACTCTTTTCTGCCGGACGGCGAGCCGTCATAATCGATCAAAGAAACATCCGAGACGCCAAATATCAATTTGAAGTGCTCCTCAGGGTTGGCCACCGTGGCGGAGCAGGAGATGAACTGAACGTGCCGGTTCCCCACTGCAGCGCATAGGCGTCGCAGTCTTCTCATGATGAAGGCAACATGGGATCCCAGCTGGCCATTGTAGTAATGGAGCTCATCAACTTGTAGCTGTTAGCCGGTGGGCTGATTCGCCGGTCCATGAATGTACTTACCAACGACAAATTTCAGGTTCTTCAGAAAGCTTCTCCACCTCTGTTCCTGGGGGAGAATAGTGAGGTGAAGCATGTCGGGGTTTGTGAAGATGATTCTGGCTTCGTCTCGAATTGTGTTCCTAAGGTTCATGGGGGTATCTCCGTCAAAAGTTTCTACCAAGACATACTCGAGATCAGGCATGTAGGATAGGATATCACGAAGGCTGCGTTTCTGATCCTGAGCCAGTGCCTTGGTGGGGAAGATATACAAGGCCCTCGAGTTTGAATCTTGTTCCAGAGCATGTAACACTGGTAATTGATAGATGAGTGACTTCCCGGAGCTTGTCGAGGTGGATATGACGATGTTCTGCCCTTCGTGTAGTCTGTTGAGGGCCTCTGCTTGATGCGTGTAGAACTGGGTGATTTGTTTGGCATTATATAGAGCATTCACCAGGTCCTGTGACAGTAGAAAGTTGAGACTTCCATACGCCGGACTCTGTGGCTCAAATACTCTGTGGCCATCAGGCACGATTTGGCCAGAGTACCAAGGACTCTCTTTGATCTGATCCAGGATCTCTGATATGCTCTGCCGCTCATGAGGGATGACATCCGGAATGGTACTCGCCGTCCGGCTGAGTGCAGCATCCTCACTAGCCGTCAATTTCGGTATGAAAGACTGAGCTCTCTCATCGAGGACCTTGTCTGGATCCTCCCTGTCGCTCAGGCACTTGCTGAGGAAGTTGTTGATAGCATTGGCAAACTTCTGGTTACGCCGCTCAATCAGCTGTGTCATTTGTTTTTGGCCATATACTGGCATTTTCAACTTCTCTTTCCTGAGCTTTTGCGTTGGCCGCGTCGCCTCGCCCGTTTCTCTATCCACCACTTGCCGCTTCAGGTCTCCGTCGATGAACTCCAGGTGAAGAACTTGGCGCCCATTCATGGCAGCCTTGTCGCCGGCATCATCTTCAAGGCTCTCGTTCCCAGTCAACCCGCCGACAGATGCATCGTGAGCCGGAGCCTGGGACATGAAAGTCTTTGACGACTTGAAGACATCGTCCCTCTGCCCGCCTCTGACGTTGAGCTGCAGCATAAGCTCATTGATGTACTCGAACTTCATAGCCTCGGGGCGCAGAGCAATCATTCGAGCGACATCCTCAACTGTCAGCTCCCTTTTGATGTGTGACTCGACAGCTGGTCGCAGCGTGTCAAACGTCGTCAAGACATGCTTGCGCGTGGAGCAGAAGGTGTAGACCAGATTCAATGCTCGATGTGCCCTCTCAAGGGCTTGCAGAGAGTCAGTCCACGGAATAGGAGGCGGCACAGGACTGTCTGAGCCATCCGTCTGGCTTTGCTGCTGTTGACTGCTCTCTCGCTTTCTTGTTCTGGACTTCTTCTGCGGAACGGTCGATGATGCAGCTTGCCGGCTGTCTCCGCCTTCCGGACATTCCTCCTCATGGACGCGCTTCCGTATGTTCTGGGCTTCCAGCTTGCTCCCAGTCGGGGTAAGTGTTGTACTTTCATCCATGGCCAGGAGAAAGGAATGCTTCGCAGCTCCCAGGTCCTCAGCCGACCAGGCTTAGTATTCATGCCATTGGATCACAGGGTACAGACAAAATCTGCGTGGATGCAGGGCTGCGCCAGGATCCGAGATGAACGATTCAAGGGGATCGAGGCGATGCCTGATGAAAGAGCACCGGATCGGCACCTGATGCTTGAGAACGAAAAAATTCAGCAGGCCGATGTTGGATCTGTGGCAAAAGTGATTGTATGCGGTACGCGATCGAGCACGTCAAGGACGCTGAGGTACGAGTCGCGAAACTAACGCATCATCACGTGCTCCACTACCGGCAGAGCAACTCGCAAGTCGCGGTCACGATTTGCTGAGCATCTTGGGAAGCTGCAAATGTTCAGAGATTTCACCACGATAGATCAATAGACTCTCTCGATAGAAGACAAATTCGGCGCCTAGATGGCAGTCGCATTACTACATACTATATTGGGCGTCTCGCCCAAAGTGACATGTCTAGAGTATTCCAGAAGTAGTTTACACGGGTGCCTGATCATAGTCTCCCCATCAATTCCTGCTCTATGCAACGCTGAGTCACATGAAACATACCTGAGCTTGCATCGTGGCCATGATGGCGGGTTTGCTAGGCCATGGCGTGGATGGGCAGCTTGAACCCGCGCGCTGCTGTGCCTTTTCCTAGGGGGCACATGTATGGGTATGGCCAAGTGTGGCTTGAACGAACCACACCCTCACTCGTCGTTGTATGAATAGTTCGTCGTTGAACCCGTTCCGTATCAGCATCTTTGTTACAAGCTCTAGTTGCCCCGAAGTTCTTTCTGAATGCTGCTGACTTCGCTCAGGAAGCTTTTGGCGTTCGCTGCGGACATCTGTTGAGGAGAGGCGTGTTAGCGGGGAACCAGATATGAGATGGAACAGTTTGCCAATATGATGCCTTAACAGCCAAGACTTACTTTCATGGTGACGTTGACAGGCTTCGCCGGTTCGCCCTCAATTGCCGTGAAGAAGATCGAAACAGTCTTGAGCGATGCCTTTTCCTGAAAGGTCATCGCGGGGAGGAGAGCTGTGTTGAGAATCACGCGAAGCGTCTGGTCTTGGCGCATGAGCAGACGAGGAACTTTGTGTCCTTGCGCCTTGTCATCATCCCCATCGCCAGATTCAAGTGCAGATGCATCAAAAGAGCCCAGGATAGGGGCTCCGGTCTCATCATACTCGATACACCCTTGCGGAACATTGATTTTCAGCATCCCGCCACCTCGTTCCTTCCAGCCGGCGTCTTTTTCGTGGTAATACATCTTGGCCCTGACAGAGAGCAGAGTTGCTTCGCCTGCCTCACCATCATCAACCTCGACTAAGTCACGATGCCGAGTTAGCAAATCTGCACCAAGCAAGAGCTAAAGGAGGCCATATATATATATATATACATATATATACATGGGGACTCCATGGAATACCGCCTCACCCTTGTGTAGTTTGAGCCGCTTCTTCTCCTCCGGTTCTCTTTCAGGTGAAGCGGCTCGCTCCTGTTCGTCCGACTCGGATTCGCCATCGCGGTCGGCTTCCTCATCATCCTCATCTTCCGCGTCGCTCTCTGGAGCCCCAAAAGGTTTTGCAGGCTTTTCACTTTGGAGAGGTTTGACCGAAGGTGAGGCGAAGCTACTCAGGCTCTTACCAGCGGCAAACGGAGAGCCAAGACTGGCGCCGCCGAATCCCGAAGAAAGGCTGGCGAACGGCGAAGCGCTATTAGCACTGCCGAATGTCAACTTGGGCATAGCGACAGATGCCGCAGGCTGTGACGCCGGCGCACCACCCAGGCTGGGGGTTGATGAAAGAGTCGAGGAGCCAATCGAAGGAGAGAAGATGCTGCTCTGAGCCGTGCTCAGGCTCGCGAACGGCGAGGATCCGGCAGCGAGCTTGCCGAATCCCGAAGCCGAAAACGCAGAAGACGACGTCTGTGGCAAAGGCTTCGCCGAAGAGGTAGTTGAGTCTGCCGCATCTTGGGTGGCGGGTTGCGTGTCCGTCGTTGAGGAGGAGTTCTTTGCCTGCTGGTCAGAAAATAGAGCCGACATTTGGTGAGCGGGCGACATTGGATGGGGAGCAATCACGTACCGAAACCACTCTTGAAGAGTCTTCCTCGCGATGCCTTTTCTTCTCTGGCTCTAGCCGGGAAGCGCGATCTCTCGTTGATTCAGTCGACGTAACGCTGTTGGCGTCGGTTTGTTCCACGTCTATGCTTCTGTCCAGCTGGTCGTGTGCGCGCTTCTTCTTCGGAGAGGGCAACTGTTCCTTGAGCCGCTCATCGGCGCTGTCGGAGACAGGATCGGCCGGGGTATCGGGGCGTGCCGCATCGTCGTCGACAGTGCCGGAGGCGAGATGGCCAGCGGCAGCAGGAGAGTCGGATATGGACGACTGTTTCAGTTCCCGGCGAGCGGCGCGCGTCTCGGCATCTTCGCCTGCTTCGGGGTAGCCTCGCTCGTTCTTGGGGCTGGCCGGTGCTTGCGCGCTGTCGGCCATGATGCGTGCAAGGCTGGGGTGAAAGAGGCGGATTGTGTCGATCGCGCAAGATGAGAGAGGCTGTAGGTTGATCTGCGGCCTGGATTAACACAGCGACGGCTGCTTGCGCATAACCGCGCGACCCTGAGCGGCGGACCAGGTCAAGGATGCGGGAGGTATGGCTGAGCAGGAGCAGAAGAGCACAGGGCCAGTCAAAGCAAGGGCACAGGCTCGCACGATGACCACTGTTTGCCTCTGGTCTGGTCGTCTTTGTGGTGCTGTCGCGCTGCAGCAATTTTGTTGCCGATAGTTGGAGGGTGGTCAACTTCAGCTGGCCAAGCGCCCAATCACAGACCTGGGCTCCCGGCAGTGCTACGAGTATATCTTCTGTATTATCCTAGAGCCTAGGTAGACTTATGAGGACGCAGAACAACAGGGAGCTTCAGGTACTCGAAGAGTACTATCGCACAGCTTCCGCCTGCAGGGAGCACGGAAAAGGCACGACCGCTACTAAGATATACTTCCCCACTGTCCCGCCGAATAGCGAAGAGGGGTATCTAGCAATTACTACTAAGGTAATATAGGTAAGGAGGTAGTAAACGGCTGGTCAGACCTGAGGTTTGGAGTGCCTTGCATATATGAGCCAGGCCTGTATTATCTGCTCCTCCTTACCATACCTTATATTATTGCATGTGATTTACCAGTCATTGTATAGACATATATCACCTACTTGATGTGAAACTCTTTACAGAAACGCGTGACTAGTATACGCCCTTGAATCATCAATCGAACTGTGCCCTTTGCCTATTGTATTTGATAGTACCTATCCAGTAACTCGTGATGGCATTCCCAGATCGGGAATCCTGAAGGCCGGACTTACATCATAACGTAGGTAATTCATGGTCCTGTGCTTTTTCGTACCTACCTTACCCAAGTCAGCCTACCTAGATATACTACACTGGATACTGGTCAAGGGATGGGTATGATAGAGGTCCAGTAAGTCGTTGCTTGGTATTGACGGCGTAAGTTGGCCGCATGCATGTAATCCGATTGCGCGTATCATATGCCCGGCTCTATCAAGGCGCCAGAAGACATGATGCTTGCATGTTTAGTAGCACCATAAGAGGCCGCTCCCCAATCTGAAGATGATGTTTTTTTTTCTCATTACACATATCCTCCCTCGCATGACAAAGGCAGATAACGGCACCGCACAAAAGACGTCGCATAAGGCGGCATTCAGCTGATGAAGCAAAGACATCCCAGCCCTAGATAAAACACAAGAAGAGGGTACACAGCAATGGCCACCCGATTCTTGACCACTCCGCTACCACCGAGGATGCTGACGCCAGCAGCAAGAGACCACGCAATGAGAACAAGGTAGACCGGTATCCGCGCAATCCAGTGGAGCCTGAGAGCTGACAGAAGAGCGGCAATGACCAACGGAAACAGCGTGTAGCCAATGATGCAGATGCTCTGGGCAAAGGAGCTGTTGAACATCCATTAGCAAGGGGACTGCTACTGACGCAAAACGGGGTATAATCCTCTCATTCTGTTGACTCACATGTTACCGCCCAAGAGCTTGATTTGAAGAGTGACAATGGCCTCGCCCAGCCAAATTGTCGCAAAGACGCCGCTAAAGACGGCGTCTTTCTGATCGGCTCGGGCCGTGAAGCTGAGCAGCAGGCTGAGCAGCAAGCAGAAGATCAATGGCCCCCATAGATCCCAGTCTCTGAGCCCTGGGCTCATGTTGCTCTGCAGCAGAGCCTCGGCATCTATGACCCGACTGGCAAGGCCCGTCAGCTCCTCTCTCGTGCCCGTGAGGCCTGCGCCGCGAATGTTGGAGTATGCACCGCGGAGGCCGCCTTCGGAATCGAACATGGTGCCGCCCAGCAGGTATCGCGGGTACAGCACTTCCTTGAGCTTGTCCCACACGGCCAAAAGGTCGCGACGCAGCGTGTCCCATACGCTCTCGTCGATGGTGTTCTGGGGTGCTCTTCGGTCGTCGCCGGGGATGCGAGAGGTGAGATAGCCCTGGTCCAGCGATCCCGACGCCGACGCTCCGGAGGCATTCGTGCCTGTCAGAGGCTGCCGAGACGATTGCGGAGCGAGAGGATCGTCAAAGTCATTGAGGTCCGCTGCATCTGATGCATCAGCTTCGCACTCGGCTTTTCACAGGAGCTTGGGACTCGTTCCTACCGTCATCTGGATCAATGAGGTCGTCGTCCTCCAGCGAGGCGCGGTGGTATTGGCCCCTAGCACTTGACATTGGGACTGTAGGCGACTGGAAATGAGGCTTCGAATGATGTGCTGCTGTCACAAGATGCTTCCAGCTCGGCGTCCAAGCAGGGTAACGTTGATGGGTAGATAAGGTAGGCTTCAGTAGCAGGATAGTGACTAGGTAGTATTGTCACGAGAAGCTGCCGGCAGAGGTCATGCATGGTGGGGCGAGAAGCTGTCGACGTGGAGCTTACCAGTACCTTATGGGCCGCAGTTGCGTAGCGTCGGCGCGAGGTACACGCACTGCCGAGTTTCGAGAGGCGGTACTTCGTACAACCAAACCTCGAGGCAGCGCTTGACACAGACAGCACATGAACATCATCGTCGTCAATTGCAGTAAGCGGACTGATGCCGCATCGACGACGAGGCCTCCACAATCGCGCAGAATCGACTTTTATTAACTCAATAAAACCATTGAATTACATACCTTACTAGTAGTCATACTGATACACCCAGCCAGGGAAAAAGTAAAACGAGGTAAATGATCCTCTTTCGCAGCATAATATCCTTAACTCCCCAGACCATACATTATCAAGTCAGCAAGTGCCTATTTTGCTTCCTTTCCAAGCTCTCCAACTCCGAAGCTCCCCAGAATACCAGCACCAGTGGTGGTGCCCACGGCCAATCAACCCGGCCCTCCAAGACTCCAAGGGCTCTATGCTTCAAATGTCTTGACCTGACCGCTGCTGCTCGGTGGCAGCATCGATTGACTGTCCAGAACGGGTTGGAACCCCAGTTTCTCGCCGTCCATGGTGATATCCTGGGCCATTCGAGCACCCTGTGCTCCGCCTACTTCTGCCGCCGCATTCAGTGTGTCCTGAATGGCCTGAACCTGCCTCTTAAAGGCCAGTCTGTCCAGGAACAGCTGCTGCCTGCCACGTTCCAGTTCGCGGCGCTCCTCTCGCAGCAGTTCCTCCATCTCGTCAAAGTACTTGAGCTTCAGCTCAAGCTTCTGAAGCATAACATTGGAGGCTGCCGAGACCAGTCTTGTCATCTCTCGCTCCTCATGTGATGCGAACACGGCTCCGCGAGCACCGATGGATGCCAGAGGAATGGACGCAAGCGATGTCTTGGTCGTCGATGTTGTCGTAGTAGTCGTGGTCACGGTTGTCTGTCGGAAGTCCACATCCATAGATTCCGCCTTGTCCACTTCGTTCTCCTTCTTATCTCCCGCCGCCGTGCTGCTTGCCTGGTTCGCGCCATCGAGCTGCTTTCGGAGGTTGCGCTTAAGCTCATCTGCCGACCTGTTTGCCGCAGCAGCAGTGCTGGCTGGGTCTGCCAGGCTTGCCAGGAAGCCAACGACAGACATGACAGGGTTGTCTACCTGGCTGAAAGGCAGATGGCCGTGCTGACTTCCCAGCATGGATAAGCCGGTAGGGTTGTTCGTAGGCGCCTCCGAATCGAGATACTTCTCTTCGATATCCAATTGGAGAAACTGCAGCACACATTCTTCCCTAGTGCGGGTACCAACGTGATCCGCAATCTCTCCCCAGTCGTCGTCAAACCGCTCGAGGCCTTCGAGAAGGCGTAGGATTTCTGCATCGGTCCACGGTGCGTCTCGGTCGAGAACGGATGTGTATGTCGGGTTTTCCACTTTCGAGTACATGCTGGAGCTGTGGTTCGCAGGCAGCCGGCCTTCCGTGAAGCAGTTGGGGCAGAGATCGAACTTTGCTTTCGCCCTCGCGTCCGACTGGGAACTGTGGTAGTATATCCTGGTGCAATCATTACCGCACTGGTGGCAGTTGACCTTGGCCACTGGCACCTTGGCGGCGGCTTCGACGACGGAGGCGTCATCGCCATTCCTCTGGCTTTCTGACTTTGTGATGGGTGTCCCTTTAGCGCTGGCTTCATAGATGTTGCGACCAATTCCCAAGTTCAAGTCACCCTTGCTGGGGACTGAAGCATTGGCCTTCTCTTCGGTGTCCCGATTCTTCTTGCCTTCCAAAACAACGGGATCGGCGGCAGGCTGCCAGGGCTGAAGTCCCCGCGGTGTGTCACATATAATCTTGAAGTGGCCGGTGAATGGCGGGCCAACATGCGACGGTCGCTGATCGGCATCAACCTGTTGAGGAGTGTCAGCGTGTGTGCGCGAGGTGACAAGAGGCTCCAGCATGTGTTGAAAACCTACCTGGTAGTTGATCAGGCCCCATTGTTCGAGGAAGGCATGAACTCGCATGATGGCGCAAACATCACCGGCAAGATTGCGGCGGCAGGCTGTCATTGTTAGGTATTCAGCCGGGTTCAGTCGATAGGTGTTGATCATGAAGTCGCGGTAGTCTTTGTAGACAGCCGGAGTCTTGCTTCGATTGCGATTGTTGAAGAATTCCGCCATCGCTTTGCGCTCGATATCGTGGATAGAGTTCATGTCGAACCAGGTACTGTAGCTCGGCAGCACAATCGCATGCGTCTGAGAGATGAGATGATCCCTGGCGGCTGATTCGAAAGCGTCCTTCGACTTGGTTTCTACGCCGCCATTTGAGGCAGCGGCTGCATCGTTCGAGCCAGCAGGCAGACCTTGCTTATCCTCAGACACATCGCCCATCTCCTCATCGAGACGACCGCCAGCGTTGGGTGCAACCGAGTCACTTGGGGCATCGCTTGCGTCCACTGCCGCGCCAGGTGCAGGGATTTCGCCGCCCTGGGTGATGGGCTCTGCGCTTGAAGACTCCTCAGACATCTGCACGTCTATGTACATCGTTAGACATGTATAACTCGGTGGGAGCCGATTGGAGATGGCTGACCTTGAGATTCTTGGCTTTTGACATTTGATTGCGACGGTGGCTGCGAAAGGGCAGGGTTGGTCGCCGGCGATGCCGCGTTTCCCGGAGAGTCGAATGCCGTAGAATCATCCATTGCGACGCGTCTCTATTGATTGAACTCGGATAGAGGATGGGAGACAGAGATTCAGCCTGACGGGATGACGCGCAGCAAAGGTTGGAGGAGTTGGCCAGTGTCTTGTATTTTTAACGCGACAGACAACGCCAGTAGCGAGTCGGCACAGTATGGAGTGTGTGAAAAGGCAGGAAACACAGTAAGAAGTCCTTATTGGGTAGCAGACTCTTCCCATACCGGATTAGTGACCTCTTAGCTCCATGAGTACTTCTAATATTCAATAGTAATTCCAAAGATTAATCCAGTTTATAGTATCTTCATAACTAGTAATAAAAACTTCATATTCTTTGGCACCTCAATACTATATATGAGTATAGGTACTTTTCGATAGAGTCTTATACTTTAAAAACTAGCAGTATCAGTACTAATATAACTGACTGAGCAAATGGTCAAAGCATACTGTATCCTTATGTAAGTTAGTACGACCAGCTTCACCTATCGCATGGGTGGTTTGAAGTACCTACCTACTGTGCATGATAGTGTGACTAAGCGTGCCCATGGTTCGTGCTCCAACATGCACCACCACCAAGTGGATGCAAGCTGTAATGACAGCATACCTGTCCCTGGTACAACTTTGGGAGGAAGTTGTCCTGCTGTCCTTGGCTTGAGTTTTGTTTCTTGCCATAGACGTGGCCGCCTCTGTCGACACGGCTTTCTAGGCGTCCTTCCTCTGCGAATGTTCTGAACAGAGCGACAAATCTCCATTGCCGAATAGCCAATGCATCGCGAGTATGGCACCCCCTTCACCTGTGCGCAGCGTGCGTCCTGCCTCGCCGTCAGTCCACCATGAAATCCCAAGGATGCAATATCGAAGCCGTCCTGTATCCGTGGCCGTCGATCCTGTTTCACTCGTCATATCCGAATGCATAGCAATCACGTCGGCGATTCAAAAGCATGCGCGCTCTTCACACTTCTCCGTGTCTGCCATACTTGGCGGAAACCCAAATACGATACAGTTCGGGACCCCTGGACCACGGGATCGAGGTGTTGGCGGAGGGCCCTTCAGGGACGGGGACCGCGATGAGGCGGCCAGCAGCCGCTGGAGCTTTCAGGGGCAGAGGGCGAAGGGCTTGCAGGATAGCCCCATGATCACAGGCTTCAGCAACCTTCGCCACGAGATCACCGGAGTTCAGAGTGTGTACCTAGTTCAGCTTGTCACTTACTGTCGGCTAATGTTACGTAGATATCCATTCATTCGATGCTCTGACGCTACTTGCACCGTTTCTCTTTGTGATCCAGGAGAAGGGGACCGCGGCGCCCATTACGATCTTGGCTCTGGGCGCATTGAGAAAGTTCTTGGCCTATGGATTCATCTCTCCCGAATCGCCGCGCTTTGCACTAGCTATGCAATCACTCTCGGCGGCTGTTACGCACTGTCAATTCGATATAAGTGATTCGGCGCAGGGCGAAGTGGTGTTGCTCATGATCCTCAACCTCATGGAGGATATGATGTCCGGACCGGGTGGCTACATACTCAGCGACGAGAGCGTTTGCGACATGATGGGACGTGGGTTGGCTATATGCTCTCAGCCTCGGTTTTCGCCTGTCTTGAGGAGGACCGCCGAAGCTGTTCTGGTCCGGATGTGCCAAATAATATTCGAGGATATCAAACATATCGAGGTCGAGGCCGGCGACGATTCTTCCGTCATGGATCAGCTGGCTGACCCGCACATGGAAACTGTCAAAATGGACACGACCGCCGGTAGTGCTGTTGCAGAGCCCATTGTGCCCGCAACTACTGGAGACAGCCCTCCTGTGGGAGCCCCCGACAGCGGTGAGGCCGAGAAGGCAGAAGAAGGACACGATGACGGCGAGAAGGCTGACGAAGGCCCTGTCGTCAACCCCGACAACGAAGACAATGGAGAAAGCGACACAGAGTCCCTGGATCTCCGGCCCTACTCGCTACCATCCGTCAGAGAGCTGTTCCGAGTTCTGGTCAACTTCCTAGACCCCAACGATCGCCACCATACAGACACAATGAGAGTGGTGGCTTTGAGGATCATACATGTTGCATTAGAAGTGTCCGGCTCATTCATCGCTCGTCACCCTGCTTTGGCTACCATTGCCAAGGATCAGCTGTGCTGCTATCTCTTCCAGCTTGTACGGTCTGATAACATGGCCATTCTGCAGGAATCGCTAACAGTCACCGGCACTCTGCTTGCAACCTGCAGGGGCGTCCTCAAACTCCAGCAGGAGCTTTATCTGTCCTATCTGGTAGCGTGCCTTCACCCAAAGGTTCCCATCCCCCGTGAAGCTGGAATCGATCCGTCGTTGTACGCTGGCATACCCGAGACCCCGAAACTGGTCAAGCCGCCGCCGTCGCAGACCAACAGCGGACGAGCGACTCCAGTTCCTGTCAAGGACCGACAAAAACTTGGCTTGGAGGGAGGAGCGCGCAAGCCTGACGCTAGGCAGGCCATGGTGGAGGCCCTCGGCGTGCTTTCGAGGATGCCAACATTTGCTACTGAGTTGTTTGTCAACTACGACTGCGACGAAGACAGGTCGGACCTGTGTGAGGACGTCATTGGGCTACTTGCGCGTAACGCCTTACCAGACTCTGCTACATGGAGTACTACGAGCGTGCCGCCTCTCTGCCTGGACGCACTCCTTCGATTCATCCAGTTCATGGCTGAGAGGTTGAATGATGAGCCCGTGTATGACAACTGCCCGGATCCCGAAGAGCTGAGAGAGAAAAGACGAAGAAAAAGAAAGATAATTATAGGCACGAGCAAGTTCAACGAGAAGCCGAAGTTGGGGTTGAGCTATCTGGAGGCAAACAACATCATTACCGACATCAACGACCCCGTTTCGGTGGCCAAGTTTCTCAAAGGCACATCCCGGATATCAAAGGCCGTGCTCGGAGATTTCCTATCCAAAAAGGGCAACGAAGCCATCTTGGCCGCCTTCATGGACCTTTTTGATTTTTCCGGCAAACGAATCGACCAAGCCTTGAGGCTGCTGCTGGAGTCGTTCCGGTTGCCGGGTGAAGCGCCCCTGATTGCGGCGGTAGTCGAATCGTTCTCGGAGAAGTACTGTGACTGCAACACGCTGGCCGAGGTGGCAAACAAAGACGCTGTCTTCATCTTGACATATGCCATCATCATTCTCAACACTGATCAGCACAACCCGAATGTGAAGAATATGAAGAGGATGACGCTCAATGATTTCTCCAGGAACTTGCGAGGGCAAAATGATGGTAAAGATTTCTCGCCGGACTATCTTAGAGACATCTATGAGACCATCAAATCGAACGAAATCATCTTGCCAGATGAGCACGATAACCAGCACGCTTTCGATTACGCCTGGCGAGAGCTTCTTGTCAAGTCTGAGACGGCTGGCAACCTCTTTCCCTGCGACACCAACATCTACGACGGCGACATGTTTGCTGCAACCTGGAAGCCGGTCGTCTCAGCCCTGTCGTACGTCTTCATGTCTGCCACCGACGATGCCGTTTTCGCCAGAATCGTCACCGGTTTTGATGAGTGCGCTCGCATTGCAACCAAGTATGGCAATGTCGAAGCACTTGATCAAATCGTTTACTGCCTCAGCCACATCACTACATTGGCTACCCGCGTGCCGTTCAACACCTCTCTCAATACCGAGGTCCAAGTTGGCGACGGCAGTGTCATGGTCAGTGAGCTGGCTGTGAAGCTCGGCAGAGACTTCCGCGCGCAGCTCGCAGTCCTTGTATTATTTCGGGTCGTCACTGGAAGCGAGGCACTTATTCAAAATGGGTGGAAACATGTCAGTTAATCCCTGGAGGTACCTACATTGTCACGTCAGGCTAACTCTCTACAGATCATTCAGATCTGGATTCATCTCTTCTTGAATTCCCTAGCACCCCCGTTGTCCTCAACTGACCTTCCAACTCTACCAATTCCAGCCATTCCTCTACAGACACCCTCACAAGTCATTGATAGGGCGGCAAGATCCAACGACGTTGGATTCTTCTCTGCATTCACATCGTACATCTCTAGCTATGCCGCTGATGATCCTCCAGAGCCGTCGGACGAGGAGCTCGAAAGCACATTATGCACTGTTGACTGCATCAACTCCTGTCATATTGACAAAGTCTTGAACAACATCTCGTGAGTTCCACTCAAGGCCCTTTCCTTTGTGCTACTATCGGCCGCCGCGTAAAGACTTGTTGCAACTTTTGCTGATCCTACGCAGCAAACTGCCTCCAGCACGCATCGACGTATTGGTCCAGGCATTACTGGATCAGCTGCCGGAGAGTGACCCCTCGGCCGTCATCGGGGTGAAGCAAGATAATGTGACGGTTGTACCCCCTAATGGGCCGAACCCGTCAACAGGCCTACCGAGTTACGACCCTAGCACGCCTTTTATCCTTGAGCTTTGCACCATATTGGCTATCCGAGACGGTGGATCTGTTCCAACTACGACGAAACAAGTCCTCGATGCTATCCATGGCATTTTGCGCGACCACAGCCAGTGGCACGGTATTACCGTCTCGCGGGCGGCGTTCTATGGTCTTATGATTTTGAAGTCGGGATACGTGCGTTCATCCTGCCCTTGCCGAAGAGGTCGCTTTGGGACTAACTTGAGATTAAAGGAGCACGATTTCGTCAACGTCCCCATCTTCCTGCATACCATCTCCAGCTTACCGCAGGATCTGCTGCTGAAGACAGCGGACATTATACTTTCTGGTCTGTCGATCTGCACGCGGGACCCCGGGCCCCTAAGGAGCGAGATGATGACCTCTCCTGATTTTTGGGTCATTCTACGAGTTGTGGCTGGCGACGCCAACGCCGCGGCTCAGATATTCGACATTCTGGAGAGGAGCACTACCGGAACTCCTCCAGCGATCATGGCCGACAACTACGAAGCAGCGATTTCACTCCTGAATCATTTTGCATCAGCAGCCGACCCTCTTGCTGCCCGCGACTCCAAGTCGCCCGAAGCAACGAGGAAGAAGGTGTAAGTTGGCGTCCCATCTCCTTCAACTGATTGAGAACTAAAACATCAGACAGGGATCCCCAAGTTACAGCAAGAGGCTGTCAGGCAGTCAATGCCTTGTATGGCATGACGGCTCGGATCCCGCAGCTTATGCAGCAGTCTCATCTAGAGAGTAGCGAGGGTGCGTTGTCCATGATACCATCCCTCATGGTATGTGTCGATATGCTAACATGTCCATCAGCGTGGTCGGCCTATTGGTTGCCCATCCTGCAGGCACTGACGACGCAGTGCACCAATTCCTGTCGGGATGTTCGGCAGCTGGCATTCTCTGCCCTGCAAAGGTCACTGCTCTCGCCCGAGCTCACCTGCAGCGATCCAAAGGAATGGACGGCAATCTTCAGCAAGGTCTTGTTTCCTTTGATCTTTAGACTGCTGAAGCCGGAGGTGTACTCATCGGACCGGGATGGAATGAGCGAAATGCGCGTCCAAGTGGCATCCCTCCTCTGCAAAGTCTTCTTGCAGTACATGGTGCTCTTGAGCGAGTGGGATGGCATGCTGGACCTGTGGATCAAGATTATTGAGATCATGGATCGCCTCATGAACAGCGGCCAAGGTGATAGTTTGGTAAGTCTTCTTTTGCGCCCCTGCCTTTTCCGATGAACGCTTGTGGCGTGGCGTGTGAGCAGCTGGATAGACGAGGCTAACCTCTGTTCTGCAGGCGGAAGCGGTACGAGAAAACCTGAAGAACGTTGTTCTGTTCATGGCCACGAGTGGCTACCTGGTATCTCCTGAAAAAGATCCATCCAGAAAGAAGCTCTGGGATGAGACGTGGGAGAGAGTCAATCGGTTTTTGCCAGACTTGCGGAATGAGATACTTGGTGAAGAAGCCCCGGAGCCTGGTGAGGCCAGAGAGGGCGAAGAGAAGCAATAGATGGGACATTTTTCTTTGGCTAGACTACGGGTATATCCATGCTCACACTCTGTATAATTTGTAATGATACCGGTGATAGAGGAGCCCCCTTTTCTGTCGTCGTAACTCATTCGTTCTTATTCTATATTATATCATGTATACTAAGTGACTAGATGGCGGATATTTAAGCAGGGGACATAATGAGATGTGAGTCTATTACTTGGCCTCCGCTCGACCTGTTATGGTCAAGTTCATTATCAAAACCGCAAGGTGCTGCCATTACATCCCTTCTCCTGACTTTTGAGCCAGATACGCTTGATTGTCGAGCGTGGCACTAACCTGTCCCAAGGGATCTCACGCCGCGAACATTGAAACGCAGTGCTCGTGCTTTTTGTGTCATTCAGCCTGATTTCGACGTCATAGTAGCGTTGAAGAGATCTAAGCCCTCCGAGAGCGAACCGAAGAGCCATTAGGAGCAGAAGTGCGGTGAGCGTTGGCAGCGTCCACGAAAGCGCCAGAGGCCGAAGCCACCGCCTTGGGAGCCTCGCGCAGCGACTTGCTGCCGCCCCCGGCCTTGCCTCCCTTTTTCGTCGCATACGTCGCGAAGTAAAAGGAGATGAAGAGGACGAGGTAGGAGCTGAGGATGACGATGCCGGAGTAGGCGGCGAACTCCCTGCCGGCGCAGCTGCCCCAGTTGGGCATCCAGGGCCAGTAGGTGCTCGCAAAGTACGTGTAGGACGCAAAGTAGACGAAGCCGAGGTCGATGACGAACTGGATGATTTGCAGGCGGGTCACCCACTCCTTCCACCAGATGCGCACGCCGCGGGCGCTCTGGAAGTAGTACCAGTACATGACGACGTGGACGAGGAGGTTGAGGGTGATGGGGACCCATTGGACGGATGTGCTGCCGATGAGCTGCGTGTAGCAGAGGAGTGCCGTTGCGCCGTGGTGGTAGCAGTGGAGGAACGTCAGGGGCTTCTTCTTGAGGAAGAGGAAGACGGTGTCCAGGAGCTCGAGATACTTGGTGAGGTAGGTCATCTATGAGGAATCGGTTAGTACCGGTCACAGCCATTCCTCGAACACGATCCAGCAAGAAGAAGAAGAGCATACATAATACAGCACGATGAGCGGCTGCGTCCATCCACCATTGGCATCGCAAACAGCAAAGAGAAGCCCACGCCGAGCGATTGTAGGCACCAACTGCTCGACAAACAGCGCCAGAAGCGCCGCGCTGACAGCCGTGAGAACGAAGTTGTGTATCAGAAAGAGCGTCTTGAGCTTGAACGGCTCCCGGTTCCGCATCAGCTCGCGGCCACCAAAGATGACGAGATAGTAGATGGCGACGAAGATGCTCGTGTCCCGCAGCGTGGACATGGGCGTCTTGCCGACGACAAAGTCGAACTCCTCGGCCGGATAGCCAGCGACATACTCAAAGGCCTTGCTGAAGAGCGGCCACAGGTGGATGCCAAAGGGCCTGTCGATGGTGGGAAGAGGCAGTGAGCTCGCCATGGCTGCAAATCACCAGCAAACAAACGCCAATTGGACGAAGAGATGCGCAATGAAAGAACGAGACGAAGATGAAGAAGAAGGACGGAAAAGACAGAAAGAATCACGAGAAAGGAAGAGAAGAGAAGGGAAGAAAGATAAAGACAGAATAGGCCCAGACAGAAAGAAAAACAAGTGGTGCCAGGTAAGACAAAGACGCCTCGCACAAAAAAGAAACTCAACGCCGAGTGGCTGCAAGCAGGGCGGATCCGGATGGGCATGGCGGGCTTTTTTCCAGGCCCGGCAGTACCGAGTACTCCGGAGAACGACACGAGGACGAGAGAAGGACGCAGCAGAGGGGATTCAGGAACGGGTCCAGAGTACATGCGATTCGAGAGATGCTTCAACGGAGCCTCCGGAGCCCCTCCCGCTAGCAATTGCGGAGCGCGCCGGTGATCCGATTAGCAGAGGCTCTAACCTTCTTTTAGAGAGTTGAAGATTGTTGAAGAGTGCCTGAATACTGCATACCTAGATAGTAGAGGATATAGGTATCTAGAGGCAAGTGTCTGGGAAATACAAAATTGCTTGCTTGCATTATCAGTCATCATCAACATTGCGACGTCTCTACTGACAAACCCTGCCGTATCCTCACTCATGTACAATACATACATACACGCATACATCATTACCCCCTACCTACCTATACCCGCCATACGACTGGCCTCCTTCTGCTCTGCCCTCCTCCGCAATCTTGCCGCTGACCTTGCGGCGCTCATACGCGGCTGACGAGCTCGGCCAGTAGTCGTTACCAGACGACACCTTGCGGCCACCGCCGAGCGCGCCCTGGTCTGCCGTCGCCGCGTCTTCCTCTCCGCTGGAATGCCTCGTGTCAAAGTGGCTGTCGAGCTGGATTGAGCTGTCGCGGTACCGCTGGGACCGCATGTTTGGCTGCTCCTCGCCGTCGTCGATGTCGCGGCTCAACCAGCTGGACGGCTCCGCGTCCGAGACGGTGTCGTACTGGGCGTCAAAGTCGATCTGGCCACGGCGAGTGTTGAGCGGCCGGGGCAGGATTGGGTTCGACGTCAGGGGCTTGGGGTGCGCAGCGTCCAGTCGGCCCTTTTTTCGGAGAATGTCGCCCAGCGTGCTCTCCTCTTCGTCCTCCTCGTCCGAGGAAATCCCACCCATGCTGTACGGCTGTGCCAGAGACGCATAAGATTTGGAGCCCGAAGAGCGATGTGAGCGTACCGCAGCGGCTGGCCGTTGGCCGGGCTTCATCGGCCGCGGCGCCGCAGACGGCTTCGGAATGTCCGCACTGATGATCCCAAAGGCCTCGCTAAGCGTCTGCGGCACTCTCTTCGGCTCAGCTTGAGGTTCGGTCTCGGGCTCATGCGAGGGGATTTGAGCGTAGGAGATCGGGTTCGAAGCCCGCGGCAGGTATCTCAGCGGAGCGTTCTTTCGTTCTGGGGAAGCGCTGATCCTGGATCCCATGCTGATGGCAGAGTCACGCGATTCGGTCCTTGTGTGCATGAACGAAACCGAGACGCGCTCCGGGACGCCGTCCATGACACTCGCAGAGTTGCGACGGCTCTCCAACCACGGCTTTTCGGGGTCAGCTCCGGTGCTCGTAACGCTCGAGACGGACGACTTGTTTCGCTTGTGCAGCGGCCGGGCTGTCAGGTTCTCTTCGAGCGGGTTCATATCGGGAGGCATAAGGCTGATCTTGCGGAACAGCCACCCCAGCCAGGCGCTTGCTGAGAGCGAGATCAGGTGGGTGCTGCCCGCGCCGATGGCGCCGTAGAAGACGGCCGACACGAAGGTCGGCATCAGGTCCTTGTTGTTGAGAGCGATGCCCCAGGCCGCTGCGTTCTTGTGGACCGTCAAGCCGCCGAGGACGTATCCAGCCACGGCCCCCGAGTCCAACAAGACTCCGCAGAAATGGTAAGCCGCTGAGGATGCAGGCGCTCTGGCGTTTGCGTCTCGGGAGAGGTGATAGATGGCATAGCCCGAGTGGGCAATGGTGATGGCTTGCTGTGAATGGTGTTAGGTTAGAGCCACTTCATGCTGACACGACCGATGGTGCCTGTGAGAAGAGATGCATACCAGGATCCGCATTGCCCAGGCGGTCGTGTCGTCCACATTCGTGAACAGAGAAAACAGAACCAGCACGCCAATGGCGGCGACTACCTGCAGCACGCGCAGCACAAGCTGGAACCGCCGCAGCCATGTGATGTAAACCTTGGTCCTGCCATCCAAGGGTGTATGATCGCCGTATCGATGCGGTAGAATGACATGGTAGCTGAAATGGGATTATCAATTGGCGGCTCTCGCGTCTCGCTCTGGAACAAATCACACATACTCGGGATGGAGGTCAAACGAGACCATGGGGCCCTTTCGAACGGGCTTCTTCGGCTTCGGCTCCCAGCTCGCGCGCGTAACGGCCTTTGGATCAAAGACAACCGGCGGGAATCTCGAGTCCTCGCGCGGCTGCGCATCGTACAGGAAGGGCTGCTGGCCCATCTTCTCGGAGTCGGCGAGGGCACCTCGGCCCTTTGCAAGCGCGCTGCGTGTACCTAGATGGGTGGAATGCTGCTGCTTAACCCGAACAATGGAAGTTGGCGAAGACGAAAGAGGGTCGAGAATGCCAGTCGCGCAAAGACAAGAGACAGTAATAACAATACCTACACAGCCAGCATTGTTTCCCAGATACGAACTGCTGCTTTGTACGACAACTGCCGTTAGCGCAGATACTGTACTCGTACACCAAGACGCACAGCACAGCTGCTCCCTGCAGCATCGCCTGAAGCTGAGCTTTGATTGGGGAGCTTTGGTTTGACGGCATCATCGAAAGGCGCCCGGTTGCCACAGCAACGCGCTTTTCGGAGCTCCGACCGCCGATGCCGATCTCAAAGATGTGGAAGTCTAAAATCTCGAGCCGCCGGCTTGACGGCAACGACCTCCGCGATTCGATTAAACACGATGAAGGACCCTTGACTCTTCAATCCCCGGAATGGGCCTTTGCCAACGCCCGTGTTCCGTGATGCTTCTAACCTGTGGCAGGCGTGCTGCGTGGACGCGCCGAAGCCTGCCTTACAGCCGGAATTTCTCTGTCTCGCAATGTCTCGCGCGGCAGGCCGATGCTCCCTTTCGCATGGCCGTCGTCGGCTCCGGCCCGGCTGGCTTTTACACGGCGTATCGGGTCATGTCCAAGCTGCCGCAGGCCCGCGTCGACATGTACGAAGCCTTGCCGGTCCCGTTCGGCCTGGTGCGTCATGGCGTGGCGCCAGATCATCCGGAGGTCAAGGTGAAGAAGCCCGCTTGCTACATCTATGAGTTTCATCTCTCATAAGAAAAGAGCAAACCGAACTGACTTGGCCCGCTTCTGCAGAATTGTCAAGAGAAGTTTGATGAGGTTGCCGCGTCTCCCAACTTCACGTTTATAGGCAATGCTTCTATTGGTCAACCCGGGCACTTGGAGGAGCACTGCACCATTCCTCTCAAGGTGCTCATGAGCCACTACGACTCCGTCCTCTTCTCATACGGGGCGGCAGAGGACAAGAAGCTGCATGTTCCAGGCGAGGCGTCTCTTAAGGGCATCTTCTCCGCCCGGCAGTTCGTCGGCTGGTACAACGGCCATCCCGACTGCGGCCACCTTGAGCCGGACCTGTCCCGGGCAGAGGAAGCCGTCATCATCGGCCAAGGCAACGTTGCCCTGGATGTGGCTAGGATCCTGCTAGAGGACGTTGATGTGCTGAGGAAGACTGACATCTCAGATCGAGCCCTCGCGCAGCTGGCTCAAAGCCGAATCAAGAGGGTCCATGTTGTAGGACGGAGAGGGCCTATGCAGGTAAGCAAATCCAACTCTATACCAAGTGAAGCCGTCTTCTGTTGGCTAAGCAAGCTATCCTAGGCCGCATTCACAATCAAAGAAGTGAGAGAATTGATGAACCTTTCGGGAGTGGCTTTCCATGGCATAGACGAATCATTGATACCGCCGGCTCTGGACAAACTTCCAAGAGCCGCCAAGAGGCTCATGGAGGTCCTTCGAAAGGGGACGGCAGCTCGCGTCTCTGACTCGCCAAAGTCTTGGTCACTCGATAGCTGTCTGTCGCCCAAGGCCTTTCTCGGCGACGAGCAGAATCCCTCCCGGGTGGGCAGCACCGAGTTTTACGTGACCAGACTGGAATACCCATACAACCCTCAGTCGTCCGTAGCTCTCACAGAAGAGACAAAAACGCTGCCGTCAGACATTGCGTTCCGTTCTGTCGGCTACAAGTCGGTGCCTCTGCCGGGATTTGCCGAGGTCGGGATTCAGTTCGACGAGAAGCGAGGAGTCATCCGCAACGACGGGCTGGGTCGAGCGACGCAGGTACCCCCTGGACTGAGTGAGCCCAGCGGCACTCCTCCAATTACCTTGCCTGGTGTCTACTGTGCTGGCTGGGTCAAGAGAGGCCCCACGGGCGTCATAGCGTCTACTATGAGAGACGCCTTTATGACAGGAGACGCAGTGGTTGAGGACTGGCTATCAGGGGCCCCTTTCCTGAACCACCCAGAAGAAGGCAAAGCCGGAGGATGGGATGCAGTCAAGGAAGACGTTGGCGCTCAAGCACATCAAGTGGTCACTTGGGATCAGTGGCGCCGGATAGACCAGGCCGAAACAGCACGAGGGGCGACCAGAGGTAAACCTAGAGAGAAGTTCACCAGCGTTAGAGACATGCTCGGCACTCTCAATTGAAAGGGGGCCTTAGATCATCGTCATATTGTACTTTATTGTATTGTAGTGTATTATATTGTACTATATCCTAGCAGTTTTATGAGCTCTTGATCTTCTCAGTCAGTTCCGGCACCTTCTCAAAGAGGTCGCCCACGAGTCCGACATCGGCGACCTGGAAGATGGGCGCGTCGGGGTCCTTGTTGATGGCCGCAATGACCTTGCTGTCCTTCATGCCGGCCAAGTGCTGGATGGCGCCCGAGATGCCGACGGCCATGTACAGCTGCGGCGCAACCACCTTTCCGGTCTGGCCAACCTGCAGGCTGTTGTCGGCGTATCCGCTGTCGACGGCGGCTCGGGATGCGCCGACCGCGGCGCCCAGAGCATCGGCCAGGGGGAAGATGATTCTATCAAACTCCTCCTTGGACTTGAGGCCACGGCCTCCCGACACCACCTTGCTCGCCGTAGAGAGGTCTGGGCGATCCGACTTGGCCAGGTCCTCAGACACCCACTCCGAGATGGGCTCGGCCTTTGCGTCCACTCCGCTCTCGATGGGGGTCGATGATGCGCCCTCTGGCGTCGCCGCGGGGAAGGCCGTCCCGCGGATGGTGAGGATCTTGATGGCGTCGGTGGACTCGACGGTCGCTATGGCGTTTCCGGCGTAGATGGGGCGGACAAACGTCTTTTCGTCCTCAATCGCCGTGACGTCGGAGATTTGCTGCGAGTCGAGCAGGGCGGCGACTCTGGGCAGGACGCTTTTGCCAAACGCCGTGTGGCCGGCGACGACGTGCGTGTAGTTGCCCTTTTTGATGTTTTCGACCAGCAACGGCGCATAGTTCTCTGGCAAGCCCTAGATGATAGGATTGTTTCGCGTCAGCATCCAGAGCCATGAAGCATCAATTGGATCGAAGGGAAACGGCCTGCGGGCATCCAGACCTTGTCATATGCGTCATTCTCGATGGTGATAATCTTTTCCACTCCCTTGACCTTGGCCGCCTGCTCCGCGGCCGACGACACCTTGCTGCCGGCCAGGAAGCCGTGGACGGGCCCGCCGAGCTTGATGCCGGCGGTGATGGCGCTGAGCGAGCCGTGGACCAGCTGGCCGTCTCGCTGCTCCAGGATCGCCAGCGTCGACAGGGCGCTGCTGCGGCTGTTGAACCTGGACGACGCCCACCGCAGGGAGCGGCCGAGGACTGCGTCTCCGCGCCTGGAGAGCAGCTGTCGAGTTAGGGGCAACATGGTGGTGGTGGACTGATGGAGAAGATGCAGAGGTCTGCGAGCATCGCCCTTCTCTGGCCCAGAAGCAGTTGATAAGACTACTAGGTATATTCGGCCACGGCGAGCGGCTGGACGCGGCCCTCGGTTGTAGATTCGGCAAGCCGTCGCTGGTGCTGCAGAGGATGAGTCACGTGGAAGACGTCGACCAGCAGCGGCTTCAGTTGCTATGCATGCATACTGAGAGGCCGAGAGTCATCGTATTGCATTTCAGTATTTGACTGTAATCGTTGAAAGGCTAGGTAGAACTAATTTGGAGGCGATGAATTACAAGTAAGAGCTTCAATTGCTGCCATTGGGTATTGACTTCCTTTATGCAGCATTGCCGTGTCTCTATAGTCTAATCAGTACTACCATATCAACTATTTTACTCCATGTGCTACTAAGGTACCTTGATGGACGGGATCGTCACAAGGCGACGAGATGCGCATTGAAGTATCAACCAAACAAGTGGCCTTCTTCGCCCAATTCTCGTAGATAGTTCTGCTGTCCATTGATCAATTCGGAGCTCATTGGATGCTCCATTTTATTTCCAAGAATTAAAATTGCGCCTCCGGGACGAGAGAGTGGCCGTGAAGCTGTCTAGTCACTGCCGACGTCCATTGGCCTATCAAATGCCAGCGTCAGAAGAAACATGTCCCCTTTGCGACGTCGTGTCGACTTCTCTCTCAGAATGCGCCAACGATCATTACCTTACCTTGCCTTGCCTAGAAGCATAGATCAGCAACCCGCTCTGCCTTGTCATTACCACGCATGTTTGTTTCTCCTGCAAGGCGTTTGGTAATAGAAAGGTACGCTATGGAAGCTCGTTGATTGTCCTGCTATTCGACGTCTCTTCTCTCTCTCTCTTCCTCATCCTCTTCCTCTCCCTCTCTTACTGCACTTCCGGGGCCTCGCATCTCCAGGTTCGCCATCATGGCCGCCATTGGTCGGTTGGGCTTCCTGGCCATTGCCGTGGTCTTCCACCTGGTGTACATCTACTCCATCTTCGACATCTACTTCGTCAGCCCTATTGTTTCTGGCATGCAGCTGGTCTCCGTGGACCGTCCCGCAAACATCAAGAGTCCTGCGGATCGACTCGTCCTCTTCGTCGGTACGATTCTGCTACGGCTGCTCTCTCTCTACCTATGAGCTATATCCGCTATACCCCTCGAATTGAGCTGACTCCTGGGCAACAGGTGACGGATTGCGTGCCGACAAAGCCTTCCAAGCCTTTCCCGAACCATATCCCGAGTCGGACGCGGACCTGGTCCCCAGGCACTTGGCTCCCTTTATCCGCTCCCGCGCCCTCCACCATGGGACGTTTGGCGTCTCGCACACTCGTGTCCCTACCGAGTCCCGACCCGGCCATGTGGCCATGATTGCCGGCCTCTACGAGGATGTCTCTGCAGTGGCGACGGGATGGAAGCTCAACCCCGTCAACTTTGACAGTGTCTTCAACAGGAGCCGTCATACTTGGAGCTGGGGCAGTCCCGACATCTTGCCAATGTTTGAGCGCGGAGCCGTGCCCGGCCGTGTCGATGCTTACATGTATGCTGCCGACTTTGAGGATTTCTCCCAGGATGCGACACACCTCGACATTTGGGTCTTTGATCACGTCAAGGACCTCTTCACCCAGGCGGCGACCAACAAGACTCTCAACCGAGCCCTTCGGGAGGACAAGGTTGTTTTTTTCCTTCACCTGCTCGGTATCGATACAACTGGCCATGGATTCAGACCGTTTTCGAAAGAGTATCTGCGCAATATCCAAATCGTCGACAGGGGAGTTCAAGAGGTGACGGACCTCATCCAGAGATTCTACGGCGATGACCGAACCGCATTCGTCTTCACCGCGGACCATGGTATGAGTGACTGGGGCAGCCATGGTGATGGTCATCCCGACAACACCAGGACGCCTCTGGTCTGCTGGGGCTCGGGCGTGGCCTCTCCTGTTCTGCATCCGGGCAAGATTGCTCCGGGCCATGACGAGCTGTCGGCAGATTGGAACCTGGATCACGTTCAGAGGCACGACGTCGCGCAGGCTGATATCGCTGCGCTCATGTCCTACCTCATCGGCACCGAGTTTCCAGCAAACTCCGTGGGCAAGTTGCCTCTCCCATACCTCTCCGCAGATTTGCGGCAAAAGGCAAAGGGATTGCTTGCTAATGCGCGCGAGATCCTGGAAATGTACAGGGTCAAGGAAGAGAAGAAGCAAGCAAACGAGATGAGATATAAGCCGTACGGTGCCTTTGGCGTCGCGGGACTGACTCCGGCTGAGCGTGTGGCTCGCATCGACGAACTGATTTCTTCTGGGAAATACGAAGAAGCCATCGAGGAATCCGACGCCCTCATCAACCTCACGCTGGAAGGCTTGCGCTATCTTCAGACCTATGACTGGTTGTTCCTGCGTGCCTTGATCACCGTTGGATACCTCGGCTGGATAGCATATGCCATTACCACGGTCATTAACCTGTATGTGGTTCCGGCACCCACCGCACCCCAGCGCAACATCTCAACCGTTCTTGGTTTCTCATCCGTCTTGGCTGTATTGTACGCGTCCTTTATCGCCTCCAAGTCCCCGCCTACATACTACGCATATGCCTTGTTCCCCGTTGTGTTTTGGGAAGAGATCTTTGCGCAAAGGGGCAACCTGCGAGAGGGGGGTCGGCTGCTCTTTGCGCACATCAGTTCGGCTGGCCAGGTTGCAACTTTTGTTGCAAACGCCGTCATTTACTGTGCCATTCTCATATCTCTGGTAGGTTCATCATGTGCAATGCACTTTGAACCGTTACTGACTCGGACTAGGCCCTTGGATACATTCATCGCGAAATCCTGACAGGCCTGTTCATCTTGGGGACGATATGGCCCCTCACGTGTGGCATGTCCTTTGTTCGCTCAAATGCGCTGCTCAGCGCGGCCTGGGCAGTCTCCTGCTTGGTCATGAGCACTTTTACACTCCTGCCGGCAATGAAGCTTGAAAACGTGGACCTGATGTATGTTGCAACTTCCATCTCCGTGGCATAAAGACTGGGTTCTAACAGAGTTGAATAGAGTCGTCAGCGGTGCGATTATGAGTCTGATCGGACTGTTGTACATGGTTTTCGAGCCGTTTGTACTCTCTGACTTTTCCTTCGTGGGCGTTGAGTCCAACAAGCACAAAAACTCCCAGCTCAGCAGGGTGGCAACAGGCGTCCAGGTAATCATCACTCATCTTCGCACCTTGGATAACATGATAGGCGCTTACAAGTCTCTCTCTCTCTTACAGGTCGGCCTGATCATTCTTGCTACACTGGTGACCCGCTCGAGCGCCCTGTCGATTCAAGCCAAGCGAGGGCTGCCCTTGGGAAACCAGGTCATGGGCTGGGTTGTCCTGAGTATGTATCCGTATAGAGAGTGGTGTGGTAGAGTATCTCGGCTAACGCAAATGCAATAGTCTCGTCTTTTCTGACGCCACTGTTGCATCGACTGTCACCAAACAGCAACTTCATGCACCGTCTCGCCATGATGTTCTTCACATGCGCCCCCACATTCATCATCTTCACGATTTCGTACGAGGGCCTGTTCTACGTGGCTTTCTCGTGTTTGCTGCTCATTTGGGTGCGTCTAGAGCATCGCCTAGAGACGTTCGGCGAACAAAACCAGAATGGCAGTGCAAACGGGGCCGCAAAGACCGACAAGGCTGTCTCATACCGGCCGCTGCGGTTATCTGACGCCCGCGTTGCCTTGTTCTTCATGGTGCTCCTCCAGTCGGCCTTTTTCAGCACCGGCAACGTCGCTTCCGTCTCATCCTTCAGTTTGGAGAGCGTGAACCGGCTGATTCCGGTGTTCGACCCCTTTTCTCAGGGAGCACTGCTCATTCTCAAGCTCATGATCCCGTTTGTCCTGATCTCGGCGAACCTTGGCATCCTGAACACGCGGCTCCGAGTGGCGCCGTCGGCATTCTTCATGGTGGTCATGGCAGTCAGCGACATCCTGACTCTCTACTTCTTCTGGGTCGTCAAGGACGAGGGGTCTTGGTTGGAGATTGGATCAACCATCAGCCACTTTGTGATTGCCAGTCTCTTGTGCGTGTTTGTCGCACTGCTCGAGGGCGTCAGCGCCATGTTCATCAGTGGCATTGATGTTGGGGACGCGTTACATCAGGGCCAGAAGACTCTGGCAAATGGCACAAAGGACATAAAAGAGGTGCAGAACTAGAGGAGCGGTGGTCTTACAAAATGTGGTACAGAGTAACAATTAGGTTCCCTTTCGAGATTTTCAAGTCGAAGGAGAGCACATAATGATGTGCTGATCACATAGAAGCCAGGCATATATATCCCCTTGCTTCACAGCGGGAGCTAGGTTTGCACCATGATAATACGCTTTATATATCGCACTAGACTTAGAGATCTATATGATTCTGCTTTCACACATACACATATAAAGTCTCTGTTTCTCAAAAGGGGGGCGAGGTTGACTATCATTCCATTTTATTTATTGATTCTTCGTGTCTATTTCGGTAGACTTATGCCCAGTTCGTCGGCCTTGTCTTTTACTGCCTGTATGGCCCCCTCTGGATCTGTTTCGCCCGGATTCCTTAGCTGCCACGCCGTGCATATCTCCAGAGCCTTGCCCATCCAAGTACCGGGCGGGATGCCCAGGGCCTTGGCCAGAGCGCGGCCATCAATGATGCGCTTCAGGTTCGGGGCGTCAAAAACGTCCAGCTCAGCGAGATGCTTGAGGAACTTGTCCCACCCTTGAAGAAACTCATCGCGGTCTAGAATATCAGTCAATCAGTGATGCTTTTGAAGCCGAGCACGATTCTCATTTCACGTTGTAAGAAAACCTTACCTTTGTCACCCTCTGCGGGAAACTTGTCGAGCTGCTCCATGGCATCCACGAGAATCACGCCCAATACTTGGATCTTCCAATGTCCACCCCCTGCGTCCCACTTTCTAATGGCCATTCCAACCGTGTCCCGCTCGTGTATCGTGGGCGCAGCTTCGCAGACTGCCTTTTTCAGTTCAAGTATCTCCGCACGATGCTTGTGGCAGGCCGCCATGACGGTCGTAAGCTTGTTCGAGGCTTTGAAGCCTTCACGAGCAATGACAACAACAGGGGGGGGAGCATTTGCCTTTCGCTTGCGCCCAGAGCGATCCTGTACGGGGAGCCAGGGGCTGACGGCAGCGAGGTTCCATGCCAAATACGTGCTGTCGGCATCTTCGACCAGGACCTGCCCTATCGATCCAGGTTCTTGATTCCGCAACAGTTCGTCGAGGCAAGTGTACGCAACGTGCCATCTGGATATGTCTGGCATCTCTACATTTTCCTGCATCGGATCGCTAAAGATGGCCTGGTAGAGGCCAAGGCGATCCAATAGTTCCAGAGCCACTCGGGGAGTTTTGCCTTGATTTCGATGGGTGTCAGTATGGCATGGCGAGTATGGGATTTGGGAGACGACTGAACGTGAATGACGACGCTTCATACGTACCTTTTAGCATCTTTTCCAGCTCCACGCCAACTCTTTCGCGACTAATCTTCTTCCGTAGCGCCTCCAGGACTCTCTCATCATTCATAAACTTTTCTGATTCCGCATCTATGGCGAAGCCCAGACGGGAAGCAAACCGAATGAGACGGAGCACTCTTAGGGGATCATCCATGAACGTCTGGAAAGGCTCCATGGGAGTCCGTATAATCTTGGCCTCCAGGTCTCGAACGCCGCCCGTGAAATCTTCCACCTCCTCTGTGTGCAGGTTATAAAACAAGGCGTTGATGGTGGCATCGCGCCGCAGCGCATCTTCCTCCGCCGTGCCAAACTCCATCTGCGGGTTGCGGCTGTCCTCGGCATACGTCTCCTTGCGGAGGTTGACAAAGTCCAGGTCCATGCCAAACAGCTTGACCATGGCCGTCTCGAGATGCTTGGACTTGTCCGGGTTGCTCGCAATGTGGTGAAGCCTGCCAATGTCTCCGGGCAGGAACCCATGCGTCTCGGCGGCTTCGGGTCGCTTGCAGTACTCTGAGAGATGCTGCGCAAACTGCTGCCCGGTCATGGCGTTGATGGCGACGTCGATGTCGTGGCTCTCGATGCCGAGCAGCCTGTCCCGCACCCAGCCTCCCGCCCATCGCAGCACGACCGGCTGGTTAAGCGTGGCCGTCGAGTCGATGAACTTGGCGACATTGACGAGCAGGAGGCGGAGCTGCTGCTCGCGCTGGGTGAGCTGGACGGATCGAGCCGTCGACATGGTGGTGATTGGGCTTGAGCTTGAGCTTGAGCTTGTTTCTCGTAGGAATGCGCTGAGTTTCCTCTTCATCATGAGGCGAGGGCCGGAGAGTCGCGACAACATGAACAGCTCAGCCGCATGCCTTTTCAGCTAGACTTGCAGTTAGTCATGAGCCATGAGCTTGGTGAGTCTCAGAAACGAAGAAACGAGTTTTGAGTCACCAAAGGTGAAATATGAAGTAGGTACATGCACCGAGCATCTTAATATTATCAGAGCTTCTTTGGGAGGTCCGATAAAGCTGTCGGCTGGACCTACCCTAGAAAATTTAGGTAGCTGGTGGGCCACTGGGGAGGAAGGAGCATTAAGCTATGAAACATCAATGTATGGTAGAACTTAAAGTAGAATTGACAAGATTCGATTCTAAATTAAATTACATAAATTAATTTCATCACTCAAATTCTAATAATGCACACTACTATAGTAGGTACCTTACTAGATGTCTATCATATGAATCATTGGAAGAGTCAGAGTTAAACAGCTAGGCCAAATGTGACGTCATACCATCTTAGAGTATATCGCTCCAAGTCAACTCCAATAGCTTCGTGATCTCTCACCTTGAGATGCTCATTCATGTCCGCTTCTGAACGCTGTCTGCCCAAGAGGGCATAATCTCCCTGCAAACCGCCTCGTAATCCGCCAGCTTCTGCCCTTTACCGCTCAGCTCCAGCGTCGTCCAGAACATGGCCCAGTTGCAGCCGGCCAGCTTGCTGGTTCCCACCGAACGCTCAAAATACCACTTGTTCACAGGATTGTCCTTGCGGCTCCTCCAGAGCACGCCGTCGGGGAAACAGTCTCGGACCATGGCGTTGAAGATGATGTCGGCCACTCCTCCACTGCCTTGACGGCTCCGCAGCACGGCAAACTTGTCGAGATACGGCACGAAACGGCCCTGCTCGTAGGCTGTACGAGCGTCTAAATGACTGGGCTTCTCCCATGTCAAAATGGCACATCCTTCGTACTCTCCTGCAATGATGACGCCGGCCAGGTTTTGATTCGTCCGCTGCAAGTAGTCGTCGACGTCTAGCTTGCGGCCGAAAGAATCCTCAATCAGGGCGACAAGCCGCTGCAAATCAATCGACTTGTCTGTCAGCTGCAGACGGCGCTCGCCGGGCGTCGGTGGTCTCCACGGCGCTGTTCTTGGATCGGGGTAGATGGCCAGAGGCATGCCTCGCTTGACGAGGGTCGCGTCAACTGACTCCCCTGTAGCCAATGATGCTGCTTCCGGAGACTGGATGCGCTGTAACGGCAACGACGGAGAAAACACCGGTTTGTCAGTTAGAAGGTTGTGAAGCAAGGGATTCTGCTTTCTGCGTGTCGTGACCATGCCGTCGAAACCAAGCTGAAAGTCGCCATTGCCCACCAAAGAGGATGAGACGGACGATGTGTTGGCTGCTGCTGACGGGGTGGTGATGAGAACGGAAGCGGTCTCTGGCAAAAGGGACAGGGTATCCTTTGCCAGCTTGAGATTCTTGGCATGTGCTCTACCTGCCTCCTCATGCGGGCTGCTTTCCGGGGCCTGTGAGCCCTTATAACCCCCTAGATGGTCTAGGAGCGTGTCGTATTCTTGCTCGAGGTTTACAAATCGCTGGCAAAACCCAGGACGGCCAGGCACAGGCGTGCCGCCGTATGAGTCGAGGACAATGACCCTTTCGACAGACGCAAGCGGTTCGGTGCCTTGCCCAGAGCTCGCTCCCTGGGTGCGGCCTGTGTCTCGCTCAAACTGTATTCCCGTAAAGTACCTCGTCAACGCGAGAGTAGTTCTTTGAGCATCAGCAGGCGCGGGAGTAGCAGTCTCGTCATTCAGCGCAAGAGACGGAATGACCGTGATCATGTCATGCTGAAGTGCTCGATTCAGAATACCATAATCATGGACATATATGTCGTCCCAAAAGGGAGAGGGCGTTGCTCCCTGATAATGAGGACTTCCGACGAGTACATTCTCCACCAGTCGAGCGCCTGGTTTGCCAAATGAATCGACCGCCTCACACAGCCTCAGCGCTTCGGACTGGAAGGTGAAGCGGCTCTCTCCCACATCGCAGTCCACGACGACGACGCTCAAGAGGCCAAGGACCCGAAGCTGAGTCAGTGTCTTGGCTATCCCGTGGACTGTGTCTGGCCGTAGCTTTTGGGGGTTCCGCAGGACCACAATGGCCACGTCGAACGGCCGCTGAGCCTGAAGTTGCCTCGCAAGAGGCTTGTGCGGGTGCTCGACTGGTTTTGGTGTGGCCGTCAGAGAAGTAGGCTTTGGCGAGGCGTACTTTTGGAGATAGCCCTTGGCATCTCGCCGGGTGGCAGTTGACTCTAGCACAGAGACAATGACATCCTGCCGCGGTGTTAGTTGCTTCTCTATGGCCAATTTGATATTAATCCAGGTAGTGAATAAGCAGCCGGTAACAGCTCAGGGCAGGCAAATGAAAACACACCCGATCAAACATCTGCCGCTTTGCCCTCGGCGGCGTGGGCGAAGAAAAGCTGCGAACTGCAGCCGGCTGTGGTGACGAGCTATTTGGTGGTGTAGTGGTGGTACCAAGCGTGCCGATTGAGGCTCTATTGCTGGCTATGGAGCGGGCTGAAGATGATGAGCAGCGCGAGGCCAGTCTTTGTCTGAACGCAAGAACCCCATGGTTGGGGCTGCAAGAATTGATGTTGGCACGGCTCCAGTATGTGGTAGAGGCCATGCCGCATCCCGGACCGCCGGCGGGACACTTTGATGAGGTTGTGAATCCAGATGAAAAGCCTTGGTCTGAGATGGAGTTGAAGATGCCCACTATCCAATCACGGTTGTCAATCCCAGGAAGACATGCTGAGCTATATTTTGTGGGGGAAATGCGTTGAAGAAGAACTTGGGAGCTGATTGAGTCAGTTTGAGTGAGAGTGATGTTTGTGAGACGTGTATGAGAAGAGACAAACATTTTTAACTTGCAGCAGCGATGCAGCACAGACTAGCAAGCAACACAAATGACAAAGCAATGACCGATTCTAGGCTTTGATTTATTAACCATCAAGGCTGGAAGAAGACAACAGAGTGAGGCATCGTAATGAATAGTTGTTGAGATAGAGTTGATCTTTGATAAGAAATTCTTCGCAGGTGGAGTTTGCAGTTGTGCCTGCATGTACCGGCGCTGCGGAATTACTGTGCCAAGAGACTTGACTCGTGCAATGACTCTTTTTCCGTTGTCGGCCTCTGACTTCCGAGGCATGTCATTCACTTATAGCAGCCAAATACTAGTAGTGCCCTGCTTAATGGGAAGCTCTCGCATCAGGTTTTTGGGCTTTGACTCTACAATCATATCTTCTCTCTCACACTCTTTTTTTTTCAAACCTCCAGTTCAGTATGAGATGCTCATCAGACACTCGCCTTGTTTGTTAGATGACTGTGGTTGAAATTAAGTGATCTTCTCCCCCACAGAACAGTCGATTCATCTGCCAATAAAACACCATGATCATTCTCAGCTCGCTCCTCAGCCACGCTCTTACAGGCAGCCTTGGCCTCGTCTTTGCCGTCACAAAAACGCCTCGCTAATGAAACCGTGACTCACGCCGCATGATTCCTTTCCTGCATTGTCGTCACGATACATTGCGCCTCGTATTTCGAGAGGCTTGTGCTTTTTCTCGATGGACGCTTTCGAGAATCCTCAAAGATGTATTTATTCTTCTGGATGAGAGAGGATGAGGATGCAGTTCTCTCTCATGGCCATTATTCAAAGCTCATTCATTCGAGTCGCCAATTCTCATCAGCTAATCCATGAATATCACGTTTCCTCCTTCAAATCAGTCTGTGCAGAAACTTGCGTCTCCAATGGATCAATCGTTAGCTGAGGCGCCTGCTGGGCAGTCCTTCGAGGCATCTCACGATACCGCCCTCTGTCTGATTCCTCCGCCCCAGCTCTGGGATCCCATCAACATCCTGCGCTCACTCAATGACGAGAAATTCAACAAATGGCCGCCTCATGTCACTCTCGTCTACCCATTTGTCATGCCAGAGGCCCTCCCCGAAGTGACGGAAGCGCTTTGTCGCTCCCATCTTGAGCCCAAGGACGACGACATCTCCATCAGCCTGGAAGAGCCTGGCGTCTTTTCACACCGTCGACGCAGCAAGACAGTCTTTATTCAGCCGAATCCCGGGCCAGATGTCGACCGACTGTCAGACTTGAGAGATCGAATCCTCCGTTTCCTGGAATGGCCCAGAGGCAGAGACTATCGGCCTCATATGACGCTCGCCCAGAGCGAGGACGATGCGACATCATGGCACCAGTTCCTCCTCGAAAAGGCACGGCTCTTGACGCCCGTGACATGGCGCAATCATCAGCTTGCCATCATGATACGTGATCCGGCATCAAAGGGTTCTGGAGCCTCTCGGCCCATGCGAGTCTGGGGTTATATCGATCTAGCATCTCGGACTCTTGTGCGTGACTCTGCAGCCTTGGCCGCGATTCCCAGTTTGCCAGCGGATGCTTCTTCGCCACGACCCAAGGCTACCTTTTGCTTCAATGAGAGTCGTGAGCTGTGGGAACCGCTGGGGGGTTCAGTTACTGACATGGTTGGTGAGGCTACTTCGCTCACCCATCTTGTCATCGCCTCGTATAATGTCATGGCCGAGTTTGACTGGCCTCCGAGCTCCTCTCGTTATCCCGCGCTCGTCGGCAACATCCTGTCCGAACGCGCTTCTGCTGATATCCTGCTTCTCCAAGAAGTCACAGACCACTTCCTCAGCTTCTTGCTGGAAGATACCAACATCCGCTCACAATACCCTTACGCTACCCATGGACCACCTCATCAGCATGGCCTTGGTCCTCTACCAAGCCATTCGAATGTTGTGGTTCTCAGCAAGCTCCCCTTTCAGTGGGAGCATCTTCCAGGCGTCCAGAAACACAAGGGCTTTGGAATCCTCCAATTTCCCACAGTCAGGATGGGCGATCCATCGAACTCTCCGTCGCTGCCCTTGGTATTGGCAGCTTGTCATCTCAGCAAAGGCCTAACAGACGCTGCCCTCGCCACCAAACGAGATGAGATCAAGAGACTTGTCCAGCAGTTGGGTTCATCGTTTCCTCAGCATCCCTGGGTAGTCGCTGGCGACTTCAACTTGGCCTCGTCCTTGCGTACCCTTGATATAGCCCTGGAAAAGGGCGATGTCACCGAAAAGGGTCTTGAGCTGCTTCGAGAAATCGAAGCGACAGTGTCAAGAGCTGGACTGCAAGACGCATGGTTGGCCTCCCGAGTTGGTCCTGGAGAGTCCTCGAGCACAGCAAGATCTCAAGGATCCTTTGTCGACCTTTATGAGGGCGAGCAAGGAGCAACCTTTGATCCATTGTCCAACCCTCTTGCTGCAGCTTCGAGCAGTCTTGACAGCGCTCGCCCGCAGAGATATGACAGGATCTTGATCACCAAGACTGCCCCCTTCAAGCCCCGCGGATACAACATGTTTGGTCAGGTCACGGACCCCAAAGGAGATGACTCTCAGACTCTTGCTAGCGACCACTGGGGAATCCGCTGCCTTCTTGTGGCATCGTCCGAAAGTGCAGACGCTGCAGGACCGTTGAATTCCAGTGTTCACGAAATCAGTCTACACAAGGCCAGCGTCACTCTGGGCAGCTTCGAGGAGCTGAAAGGCTGCTTGGTTTCCAGTGGCCAGTTCCCTGCTCCTGATGACGCAGAGTTAAGAAACGAGGCAATAGCTCTCCTGCAAGCCACCCTGCAGGAGACAGATACCGAAAGCGCTGGTAACGGTACGCGCTCACAGGTGCAGCTTGTTGTCATCCCCGTCGGGTCCTTTGGCCTCGGCGTGTGGACCAGCTCGTCGGATGTAGACTGCCTTTGCGTGGGAAACATCAGTTCCCGGACCTTCTTTGCCTTGGCCATACAGAAGCTGAGGAAAGCTTCTGGCAACGGTATCAAAATCTTACGCCGCGTGTTGGCAAATACTGGAACAATGCTCGAGCTGGAGATTCGCGGCATCAGGTTTGATCTTCAGTATTGCTCTGCCGCAGCGATAGCTCAGGGTATGGTCTCCCCCCCCCCACCAATTCTCGTTGTCACTTATCTCCCATCACTTCATGTCCACCCTTTTAAGTATCTGCTGACATGTCAACCAGATATCCCGAGGTCTTCAAGCGACCCTCTTCAGACCCCATCTTCGCCTTGCCACTGCAATCCTTGGCCAAACTTAAACCCGCGCGGGATCTCTTCTACCTTCGGAGGTCCATTCCAGATATGACCAAATACCGCGTGGCACACCTCTTCATCAAAGCCTGGGCAAAATCTAGAGGTCTGTATGCGGCAAAATTTGGCTTACTGGGAGGCATCCACATCACTTCCATGCTGGTGCCCGTCTGCAAAGCGCTGGCCAACGAGCCCGAGGCAGCTTCTACCGCCGATATCATAACCTCCTTCTTCCGCCACTACTCGACTTTCGACTGGGCCACAGGAGTGGTGTACGATCCCTTCTACCACACCGACTTGAGATACCACCGCACCTTCAGGGAGCCCCTTTGTCTCCTTGGCTGGCATGGACCATCCCTCAACACAGCGTCCAGCGCCTCCATCTCCACCGTCAATGCCCTGGCTTCCGAGTTCACAAGAGCAGCAAGCCTTCTCTCCCAAGAAGGCATGACGTGGACCAAGTTCCTTGCCGTGGAACAGTCAGAATCACCACCGTCTAGTCTGCTTGACAAAGGGGCCGCTGATTTCCTCGCTTCATATCGTTCCTACATCAAAATCAGCGCCCGCTACTGGGGCTCATCCCAGCAAAAGGGCAGAAAATACTTGGGCTGGCTAGAATCAAGGCTCATCTCCATCCTTGTCGGTAAGCATATCTCAAACTAAACACCAAAGCTCCCAGCATACACATTTTTACTTACTTTGGATAAACTAGACATAAGCCGCAAGTCCCCTGGCATCGTGCCACGTATCTGGCCAGCCCGCTTCACAGACGAAGAACCACCCAGCAGCACCGAAGTCGAGAACCCCGAGCTCGCTGCGTGCTACTTGATTGGCCTCAAACGGGACGACGCAGTTGCAGATGAATCCGCGGCAGCCACCGCAGAGGGAGCCATTCGAGTCATCCTTCAGGAGTTTGAATCTCGCATCCAGAAGAGCGACAAGTACTTTGACCCCGAGCACTGCTGGATGAGCGCCTCCATCACGCGTCGATCCGGCCTCGGCCCCGTGCAACTTGCCCCCGAGCAGCTCTACGACTACGACGGTGGTGATACCGATATCGACTCAGACGAAGAGGATGACTCGGACGACATCGAGCACAACGAGGCAGATGGCGGTACTCTCGCCTCCAACAAGGACGCTGGAGTTGCAAAGCCGGCCACCTCCCGTGTCAAACCGCCCGGAGCAGGCAAACTCCGCACCGCAGTCGACGCCCTGAATCGCATCCGCTGGGATCCCGGCATGGACTCGGGTGACTACCTGGTTGGCTATGAAGACCGGTTTCTCGGAGCGCAGGAAAAGGCGCTGGACAGCTGGCGCACTGAGCAGACGGACGAGGAGTTTATCCCGCAGCATCGCATCTTGTATTTCAAGCGCAAGAGTGATGGAGCCGTTGTCTGGGATAGGAGGTCACGAGTGGATGCGATATTCGGGAGTGGATGATCTCCTAGGAGTAAATTGAGGTAGAAGTAGCTTATTAGGTTATCTATTGCGCTAAATATCATGGTATATTAGGGTAGAAACTTGTCGGTCGTTATATACAGGGTGAGATGGATGCTGCCTTTGTGCTGTTTGTCGCACATGGCGTATAGTCGAATACCGTCCGTAAAGACAATGCGTTGCCTGTGGATGGCGATCCAGCCAGGCCGTGACCAGACGGCCTGGAAAGTTCAAATTGGGCTGCATGTCCATGGCCCAACGAGTAATGTCCTTTGTTGGCAGCCTGATCCGAGGATCGGATCGAGAACTCGACTCGACTCGTTGAACCATGCCATCGCGTGGTAGTTTGATGCCAGGTAGGCGCTGAGAGTGCACACAGTTCTCAGATACTTCATCAGAGGAATGCCACTCCTGAGGAATGCCCAGCTCTTGTTAGATGTCCCGCGAGATAACTCGCGTCTCGGCAATCCATCATCGTGCGAGGTCCTTCGCTCCCAGGCTTCTCAACACATCAGGTTACGAGGCTCATGAAGACACCCGCAATCGACTGCTTGTCGTACTTGACGTACTTGCCCTTGCCCTTGTCAATCTCATGGTATCGATCCCAGAATCGTTCATAAAGGGGCTGCAGCTTTTGACGGATATCTTGTCCAAACATTGCTCGCACCTCGCGGTCCATGGTGTACGACTTGTGTTTGGAAACCATGTCGTCAAAGGCATTGTTGAACTGCGTAAACTTCTCCTTGATCTTGTCCTTGTCTTTGCTGTTGAGGCCCTTGACTACCGACGCCGAGTCGGCGGAATCCGCATGGCCAGATGTTGGCCGCTTGGTTCGGTTCGTGTGAATGGTATCGAAAAGATAGACAGACAAGTCTCTGCAGATATCAGTGTATAGCACAGTGGCCTTCTTCCTCCACTGATCCAGCAGTTCTAGACGAGACTCAAGCAGCGGAGCCAGCTCCGAGTTGCGAATCGAATGATCGATAACGACAACGCTGTTGGCCATGAAGACGCCCAGCAGAGACTTGTTCCTAAGCAGCACGCGGGCCTTTTGGTCCAAAGACGTGAGCATGGTATCAATAGTGTCAAGGCAGTAGTGGGCGAAAAGCTCTCTGCCATCTGCGCCAACGTCGAACGAGGCCAAGCTCGGTATGCCATCGGTTGTGCGGCCGCTAGCAGCAGCCCCGGGCTTCCAGCCGCCGTCGCCGAGAGAGATCATGATGCTTGATATTGGCCCCAAGAACTGCACCATCGAGATTAACCGTTGCATTGTCTCTGCTACAATGGGACTTGCCGCCCCATCTGTCGGCAGCGTCTGCAGGTTGCCAATCTTGCGCCTGGTCTCTTCCAGCAACTCGGCGAGGGAAGACTTGGCGGTTTCCCGGACAGGTTTCAGGGCGGCAGATAGTGAGCTCTTTAGCTCTCCTGTCCGCTTTTCCAGGTTATTTGATAGCCCCGAAATGATCTCGGTAACCTCGTAGGCCATGTAGCAGTCGGTGGTTAGGTAGGTTTTGATGTGCGTGTTGAGCTCTCGCAGAGTTCGAGCGAGCTCGGTGACAGCGCCCTGGCAGGTTGCCTGCAGGATGGGGCCCCAGTCCTCTCGCTTGAAGATGCTGCAGATGTTGTCGTACTCGGCAAGGAAGAGGCCCTCCATAGCCTGCGTATACGTCCCGATACCATTTGCGCCGGCCTGATATATATCCCCCGGGTTCTTCTTCTTGGAGGAGTTGATGGTGGCTGCGGCCAGATTGGCGAGGGAAGCCGATAGGTAGGGCCCCCGTATGTCGGCGTAGATCTTGGCAGCAGGGGACTCGAAGCCGTTGGTGAAGCTGCCGGCAACGTGCGAGTATACGAGGCCGAGCCTGGCAATCTTGTCTTGAGAAAGCACCGGGAAGGGCTTGTCCTTGGTGATGTAGTGGAGCGGCTCGAGGGATCGGGGGGTCTCGCCGCGGAGGATCTTGTCGAAGTGGTTCTCCAGCTGCGTGTTTCCCAGCTTGATGAGGCGGGTCAGGTCCGACATGGTGCCTTGGTTCGCGCGCAGGTTCGACGTCTGCATCTCCTTGTACGAGTTGCTGAGCCGCTGGATGGAGGCGAGGTAGTTTGACAGGCCGGCCTTTTCGGGGCCGGATCGAATGATTTGCTCCTCATCGTCCTTGCTGTCGGACGGCTGTCGCAGGCGGTCGATGGCAGCAAGCACAGCTTCGACATCTAGCTTTCCCTACTTAGCAGTGGACTCTCAAAGCGTCGGCGAGGAGACGGAGCTGACTTTTGGAGAGCGTCTGCAGCCGCCTCGTCTCTCCGTTCAAGGGGGCGGCGACATCGCGAACGCTCTGGCCGGTGGCCTCGAGGCGGCCGAGCGAGGCCTGGATCTTCTTGGTCAATTGGGTGGTCCTGTCGAGGCGGGAGTTGAGCACGTCGACCTCCGCCCGGGCCTCCTCGTCGACGGCGTGGTACGAGCTATTGGACAGCGCCCCGACAGCCATGACGCGTGCAGCGGCGAATCGACGGCTTGGAACTGGACGATGGTCGAGGCAAGGCGAGTGAGTGTCATTGGCGTTGTAGGTTGCAGCTTGCAGGGGGGGAACTCCGTACAGGTACTTGGTAAGTTAATACCTACTACTAGGTAAGCTGAGGAGTGTGAGCCAGCCAATCAGAGGTGGGCTACGTAAGGTAGACCGCTAGAACTGTCATACAGCATTTCCCGACCTTAGGTAACCAAGGTAACTTCGTGCGGCCAGTGTTACTCTTCCTCCTCAGCCTGAAATCATGCTTAAAGCATTGATTATCTTTCATAATGATCATGTCCTATTACAATCATCGCCTGTACAAAGCTTAAGTTATTTGTTTTTACGTAATAACTTTCATGATATTCACATGAAGAAACTGAGATCCGAGCTGCTACTATAGACTCCTCAATCCGTGTGAAATATGTATAAATTGCTATAACTCATCTACCCCAGAACCTGTACTCACACAGTGACGTCAATCAGCTAGGAGATCGTGTGGCGGCAGCATCGATCTCGCCAACCCAGCAATCAATTGCCCTCCTCGAAGACTATTCTGCGGGGTAACGAGAGCCTGGAAGCGCCCCGAGGCCTCCCGTCCAATCCCAGCAAGGCGAGACGCCTTCATTGACGACAGCTGATGCTGGCACGCCATGCCGTGTAATGGCAGCTGCCGCGGATCCCCCGCCATGTGTATATAAACGGTCGACTATTCCTTGAACCGTGTTTGTCTCGTTCAGAGAGCTTGAGACAGTATCCGTTCCTGATCCTTCTTCTTCTTCATCATCATCCTATCCAGACCAAGACACACAATAGATATCCAGCCGAGACAAGGCGACGTCATGCAGAACACAGAGAGCCCAGGACAGGAGGAGCAGTTCCACCAGCCGCCGTCGAGCACAGCCACCGCAGCTGAAGCTGGCGAGCCGCCTATGAACAGAGATCGTAGGCTCAGTGATGAATGGGGTTCGTTCCGTCCTTCCTTTAGCCCTCCAGTGTCCCCATGAGGAGGAGTCGCGCGATCAAGCCGCTGACAAAAACTCAGATGCTGCCAAGGTACCTCCAAGTCGGTTCCAGAAGCGCAAAGGCTCAATATATGCCACGCCGAGCTCGCGCGATGGCCACGTCGATAAGAACAAAGTCGAGAAATATTTCGCCAAGATTGCCGAGATGAAAGGCAGCAAATAGCCTGCCCTGCCGATGTTAAAAGGGGACACTTTCTGATTCCACGTCAAATAACGAAATGAAGCCGTCAAATTCTGGAAGCACACTTGAACTTTCTTTGCAAACATCCCAGCAAACTCCTCCCTGATTGCCGCTCTGTTATTTCCCTCCTTGTAATTTTAGTCATCGAGATTATCAATATCAATAGCATCTGGATTGGATGCCACCACCTCCTCTCTCTGAGTCGTGCCCTGCGGTCCCGTGCTGGCAGACACGAAGCCGTGCAGCGTCGAAGACTGCTTCTCCAAGGCCGCCATGGCATCCGTGGTGTCCGCGCCTGCTGAGCCCTCTGGCTTCTGGAGACTCCGCGCCAGGGCTTGTGACGCGATAAAGTTGACATCGGTGTTGAACTTGGCCTGGACGCTTCGCTTGATTCGCAGCATTTCCTTGAACGTGTCTTCGTTGCCATGCTGGACTTCGAACTGCTCCCACTTGGTCCAGAAATCCGCATTTGTCCGGGGATCGCAGAACTGCGAGGCATGCCCATAGATGGCCCTTGCCCGGTCAATCTCACCCAGTCGCTTCTCCATGTCGGCGAACTTGAGGCACATTTCCTTTGCTTCGTTGTCCGGGAGAGCGGTGATCGCTCGCTCGTAGATGGGTCGTGTCGACGGCAGTCCGAAATTCGAAGCCGACTTGGTGATGTAGAAGTTGAACATGTCGGCCCGATCTTCGTCGGCAACAGCACGCGTTGCTCTTTCATAGATCCGCATTGCATGTCGAGCGAGGCCGCGCTCCTCCTCCAAGTTGCCGTACATGAGATAGATCGTCTTGGCGAACTTGGGCGGACAGTCCTCCACCGCCTGCTCAAAGAGATCCCGCAACCGCTCAATGCCAATCTTCCTGTCGACGGCCTTCGTAAGGTACAGGTTCCACAGCTCAAAAGCTACGGGGTAGCTGAAAAGGTCCAGGCCGCGCTCGAAGACCTTGAATGATTCTTCGTAGTACTTGTGCTCTTCCAAGAGGTTGGCGTAGTTGACAACGGTTTGGGGGGTCGCAATTCTGAGCTCGAAAATGCGCTCATACACCTTCTTCACTTCATCCAGCGTTGAAACGCTTTCCACCAGGTCCACGTAGAAACTCCACAGCTTCCAGCTCTTGTGCACTCGCTGTTGAGGAGAGAGGGTTTCGTCGAAGTAGTCGACGTTGGACCTCTTGGGCGCTTGGATGGCCTTTGCCATGACTCGAACCGCGTCGTCGAAATTCTCGTTTCGAAGTTCCATTTCAGCCCATTCAATCCACATATCGGCGAGCTCTGCCACTGATTTGAACGGAACCTTGACGGCCTTTTCCATGATGATGCGGGCGTTCCTAAGATCACCGCCACGTTCGTAGAACTTTGCGTAATTAGCCCACAGCTGGTGAAACGGACCGACAGCCCTCTTCGGGTTGATCGTCGCAATCGCATCGGTGTACGTCTGAACAACCTCGGCTTTCTTATCGCCCCAAAGAGCAACCCGCTTCTCCCACTCTAGCACATTGTTAGGGTTCTGTCGCAGCAGGACATCGTTGAGGAGGAACGGGCGCCGGTCCATGAGATTCTCGAAACGCATCATCCGTATATCGAGCTCCAAGTCTGCCTCCTCATTCTCGACACCTTTTCCAGCACGAGACGTGGCAGCATCCATCAAGGCTCCGATAATGGACTCCTCAAATTCGGCATAAGCGTCGAAAATGAGAGTAAAGTCTCGGACCGTCATGACGGTCGTGATGCCTTCTTCGAAGACATCGCGCGCCCGCTCAAAGCTTCCCCTCCTGATCCAGTACGTGGCAAGGCCGACCCAAAGTTTGCCCCTCTGGTCACTAAATCGAATTATGCCGGATCTGATAATGGCCTCTACGTCGACCCCGTTCTCGTAGCTTGTGTCGATATCAGGCGCATGCTCCACCAGCATTTCAACCATCTCGCTCCAGAGCTCGTAGTGGCCCTTTCCGCGTTTGCTGGTGAACCGTGTATCGTTGAGGATGTCTATGTATCGCTTCGCCGCTTCAGTGTAGGCACCCCTGAGAATCAGAAGCTCGATGAGGTCCTCGGCGTCTTCCGGATGAACTTGCATATAGCGTCGCCATATCTTGACAGCCGTTTCTCCGGAAGCTGCGTTGGCAAACGGAAGATATAATGACCATATGCGGTTGTGCTGGGTGATTGGTAGAGCTCGGAGAGCTCGATCAAACGTTCGTCGAGTGAGTGTGACCAAGGGCTGCTTCATGAGAAACTTGAGGTACATTTCCCATATTACCGGCATCTTGTGTAGCAGAATCAGGGACTTCTCAAAGAGAGCGTTGACTTTTCGAAACTCGGCGGCATGCGTGGCTGGGTTCAGCTTCGAGACGTGTTTCACGCGAAACGTAAGGTACTGTCCATCAGTCAGCAGGAAGGCCACGACATGTTCATGGGTTGATGACGAACGAGTTTCCAAAGCTTGTATGATCGCGGAAGCGTCATGCAAGCGCGCTCCATCACAAAGGCCCGTTCAGTGACGCTCCCATGGCGAGTCTTGAACTCGATGTATTCGAGCCATGGCTTAACGCGTGTAGGATCGCGGAGAATGTCCTGCTCGTAAACGGAATCTTCGTTGGACTGTAAAAAGCTATTAGAAGAGACTCTACGGGGCGCAATTGGCTCTCCAGACTCACAACGAGATATAGATCCGGCTGCGCTTGCTGCTTGTCCACTTCTGTAGCCGCCATGGTGGCTTCCTCCTCCCTGGCGAGAGGCTGGAGAGGATGTTGCGATAGTGATAGTTGGCGCGATTATACAGTGAGACCCATGATGGTGTGTCCTTAAGAACGTGTCGCAGTCGGTATCGGTTTCCGTTTCCCCCCCAGCTTGCAGGAGGCGTCGTCTGCAAATGATGCTCGCGACCAAAATAATTCCGGTAGGCACTTTGTCACGATATGCGAGGACCAGGTGCTTAGCGCTACCGAAGTGGCAGGCGGAAGACACCCGCTTATAGTGATAAGCCGTTCATTAATACTAGGTACCTTGCCTTAGTCATCGGCAGCTGGAACTGAGGTCCGACAGCTTTGGACGAGGTACGCAACTCAACGCAACTTGCCGAGTGACATCCATCGAGACAATCTTCGCACCGACAGCCTACAGATTATCAAGTCAACTTTGCAGACATGTCTGGCGCCGCAGTAAGTTCCTGTCTATGTTTCTCTCATACCTTGCTTGCCCACTTCTACCTCAGTCAGCTCGATGCTCAACTGCTCGTTAGGATCGCGAGGCCGTCTTCCCGACTCGGCAATCGCTCGGTATCATGAAGGCCAAGCTCAAGGGAGCTGAGACGGGCCACAGTCTGCTGAAGAGGAAGAGCGAGGCGCTTACAAAGTAAGGAAACGGAGGCATATTGGCCGATGTGAATATCGCAGCAGCTGACTAGAGCTACCATAGACGATTCCGAGGTCAGCCATCAGCAATCCGGCCGCCATCTATACTGGACGAACTGACATCAGCGCAGAGATCACCCGACGAATCGACGAGGCAAAGCGGAAGATGGGACGTGTGATGCAAATCGCTGCATTCTCGCTGGCCGAGGTTAGCTATGCAGTGGGCGGCGATATTGGATACCAGGTCCAGGAGTCAGTCAAGTCAGCTCGGTTTCGGATACGCACCAAGCAGGACAACGTTTCGGGTGTTCTCCTGCCATCATTCGAGAGCTACCTGACAGAAGGCAACAATGACTTTGGGCTTACCGGCCTCGGAAAGGGTGGACAGCAGGTCCAGCGGTGCAGAGAAACATATGCACGAGCCGTGGAGGCTCTCGTGGAGCTGGCAAGTTTGCAAACTGCTTTTGTGATATTGGACGAGGTCATCAAGGTGGTCAATCGCAGAGGTTCGATCTCCCAGCACAAGTCGTATCATACCGCTCTAACCAAGTCTCTTCAGTGAACGCGATCGAGCACGTCATCATCCCCCGAACAGAAAACACCATCAAATACATCAACTCCGAGCTGGACGAGTTGGATCGTGAAGAGTTTTACCGCTTGAAGAAGGTCGGTGACCTGATGTCAGAATTCATTACCTAGGAATCTATTGCTGATACTGTCTTTGCAGGTCGCCAACAAGAAGCAACGAGACACTGCCGCTGCTGATGCCGAGATGAAAGCGAAGAGAGAAGCAGCGGAGAAGAACGAGACAGACGCAAAGGGGCAGGATTCGGGCCCCGCAGACATTTTGGCCGGGGAGGATGACGACGACGTGATTTTCTAGGGTGCTCATGGGTGGTCCTAATCAAGGACTCGACAGCTTTCGCTTTGCTTTGCTTCGCTTCTCGTTTTGCTATTAATGACGGTCTCCTGCGTTGTCTATGTAATTGTAGAGGATACAAAATCCTTTGATTCAATAAAGTATTCCAACAAAGATACGAATGCCCGTATATTGTTGATCTGGGTATAGTAAGTAGTTATTGGCGCTGGTAAGTGACCTTGATCGCTTTGTCTCCCAGGCTCATGCCAGCAGTGTTCTCCTTGGCTGTAATAGCACCTTGCTCATTTTCATATTCAACGAACGCAATTCCACGCCGACCTGGAACCAGTCTAATTTCCCGAAACCCGTCGAAGCGGCCAAAGATGGCAGTGAGACCCTCGACATCGTACTCGTCGGGAACGTTCTGGACGAAGAGGATCTTGTTCGGCGGCAAGTATTCGTCTGGAACAACGGCTGAGGCGGGAGCACTTGTTGACTTGAGGCCCGAAGGCTTGACTGCTTTCGATGGTCGGGCTTCGGGTGCGCCCGCGGCGGCTCTCTTGAGCTGCCTCTGTTCGTCTGCTGCCTCGAGCGCCTTGCGTTTATCTGGAGAAGCGTCAGCATAACGAGCGCGCCACTCGAGCCCATCACATTCCCAACTTACCCTTCTCCGCTTGCCTGTGTCGTTTGTGAGCTTCTAGATCCTCGTTGCTGCCGTGCAGCTCGACGGTTTTATCGCTCTGCATGCGAGCCATGGCAACCCTCATGGGCTTGCCGAAAAGCTCGAAGCCCTCCACCTCCTCGATGGCATTGTGGGCGGCGCTGGGCTCGTCAAACACGACGAATGCCTGGCCCTTGGCCTTGAGGTTTCGCTTGGCTACGATATCAACCACATTGCCAAACTCGGAGAAGATGGTCTTGAGGGCCTCCGTGAGCACCTCAGGTTTCACTCGCTCCTCGAGGTTGTGGACGTAGACACTACGCAGAATGTCAGCCTGTGCCGCAATATATATGACGTGTCGCTGTGCAATGACACGTACGTAGATATGGGCATTTCGGACGCCATCCTCTCAGCCTGGTGTTGACCAAGAGTCCATCAACTTGGGCAGTTGAGGCGTTGATTTTGCGTTTGAGGCAGGTTGGCGCAGAACTTACAGGGGACGCGCGCCTGAGGTTGAAGCTAGTAGCACTGCAGCACGAGCGTTGCCGCTGCGTAAGCCAGCCTAGGCAGTGCTTTGCTGAAGACTGCTGCCGCTTTGAGACTAGGCCGAATCTGGCCTAAGAAATTGTTATGAATACCTACATTTGCTCCCTGAGATACCTAGGTAGGTACCCATATATTACAAGACATTTTGAGAGTTTACTATCATACTTTATTTCAACATTGAAGTAGCTGTTTCTGATTTCGAAAGAAAAGTAAATGATGTCCTTGTGTTAACGATTGAGAGGCAACATAATCCGATATGTTATCATGTGATGAAGCTTTCCGATACAGGAATAATTGCCTTTGACGATGGTTCCGTTACAAGAATTCCCGTTCGTCGCACTTCGGAGCTCCTCCCATTGGCCAATGCGCTCAGCCCAGCCTGCCGATTGCAACTCCATACTACTTCGTTATATTCTGACCTTGACTAACCTGGAGCAAATATGTGAATGTCCAGTTTCAGGGCATCACGAGCCCGAACGAGCGCGGTGATGCTGACGATCAAGGAAAATGTGAGAGATCAACTTCTCTGTGAGGAGCAAACCATCCACAAGCCTTCTCGTCTTGTCAATCAATTGGATACTGATACTGATAAAAGCAGCTCAGATATGAAGGGAGAGAGCACCTCTCCCTTTTTGCTGTGAGTGTCGATATATGCCGGACAAACTTGATCAGGCTGCAATTTCAGCTTCAAGGGCTTGGCCATGAGTCGCCATTCTTCTTTCTTCCCTCGTTTCGAACTGGCATGGATCGTCGGATAGTCAAGGGAAGCGAGACGTCAGAGGAAGAGACATAATTCTTGGCTCTTGACTTGACGATTTCTCTCGAAATTACGTGGAAGCCAACTCGAAACCTGCTGTAGGAGAGCGGTTCACGTGCCAAACATTCCTTGTCGCCAAGCTATCTCGCCAGATACTCCGGCGCGTGCGGGTCTACGTTCCGATTGTTTGGACCAGCTTCGTTGTTAGCTTGGCGGTACCGTGCAAGTGAGTCGCGAGCATTCTCACCGGCGCTGCTATCTGACTAAATCGACGTGACAGCTTTCAGATGCCTGCTCTGCTGCCTGCAAAGGCACAATGGATTGCTCAGGCTTCATGTATGGCAACTCCTCGGTCAGAAACTCCATGGCCAAAAGACGATGCGGCAGAGCGAGCTGATCTGATGCAGCCATGATCGACGACAATGGCGACTCTGCCTTGGGCGTCTTCTCGTCTCCAGCAGATTGTTATGGCCATGCACCACCCCCTGGTCCTAAACATGTCTTATCTCAAACATCCTCACTCCTTAATACGACTGCGGACTTCGTACATGGAGCAATATGGACATGTATATTCGACACGGACCATCACAAAACTACGGACCCCAGTCCTCGGGATCGGCACTTCTACCATCAAGTTGTCGAGAGATCGGCTCCTAGATCTAAAGCCCTCAGCGTGGTATCGAGCACCCCGTTCTTCCGTATGGCAATGAAAACAGGGCTCCTTCCTAAACAGGCACCCGGTTACCACAGGTTGCTACGATCTCGTTCGGCTGACGGCTCTGGTCGGGATATCCAGAAGCAGCCAGTGAGGCTATCGTCAAATTATAATGCATCGTCCTTCGGAATCAAAAGATTGGCCCCTTGACGAGCATCCTCCAATGGGATAACCCACAGGATATGCGTGTAGGATAATCGATGATGCCCTCATCGTTTTTGAGCCCTCAGTACTTGGAATCGGCCCCTAGTTGTGCAGCCTTGGGCGTGGTGTCTTACATGCCATTCTTTGCCATCGCAATGACGTTACGTCTGGCTACAAGAGGACTGGGAGAAAACCCCTGCTGCAACTGGCATGTGTGTTCTTTGGGCTGGCCATTGTGATCATCTATTGATCGCCCGTCCAGGTCGGCGGTGTCTCGATTGTATTCAGTCGTTCGTCAATGTTCTCCATGTATATGATGCTGAAGCTCCCGCTGCTTCGGGAGGCTCCCTGGTATGCTTCTCCGTAGGATGTAGGTCTCCTGGTCAGACGTCACAGCGAGATTCTAGCCGATTGCTCAACTAGCAATTGTGTTTAGGACATACATCAGTCAGGGTCTTGATCCAAGATGAACTCTCTACAGCCCCCGTCAGAACTTGCAGTCTTGCTTGAAAGTTTCTGTTCTCTACCATCATCCGACAATAGCACACGCGGAGAGTTACAACGACTCCTACATTTGGATGCTGATAAGGAACGGATTCTAGAGTCGATACCAAATACGCCATATCCCTCCCATCGACCACTCGCTTTACTACATCTCTTGTTGAGCGAGCTACGGGGATCATGGCCGACACTCCCCCTGATCAGATGTTACACAAGGTTGTATCACTTGATGCCAGAGGACGCAAAGTCTCGTCGGGACGAGACTCTAGCACAGCTGGTTCATGGTACTCTGGATCTGGTCAAGAAGTCGTATACATCGTTTGCCTCGTTTCTTGTCTCCAGTCCGCAACCGGCTTTGCGATCTTCAACACCAGGAGATTTCATCACCCATAATGGGCTGCGGAAATTCGTCGATACCTTTCATCTCCCAACGAACTGTTCCAAACGCAATCCAGTTGTCGCGATAGCTCTTCCTAATGGTCCTCTGCTGGCGGCCACTTGCATCGCTGTCGCTACCTATTATACATCTGCGCCAATCAATCCTGCTGCGGGCGCTGAGCAATTCCGCGCGGATGTTCAGCAAGCTGGTGCTCAGTTCATACTGACCACAAGCGACGACTGCGACAGGCTCGGCTTGAAAGATTCGTGGGTTGCCGCAGCAGGGATCGAAGTCTTTGTGATGAGATGGGACAACCATGACGAGATCGATATCCGAGACCTTGGGGGCTCTCCTCTTCCGCTTCAAAGGCAGAAACCCCGTTACAACGGACCAGACGACTTTGGACTGATACTGTTCACGAGTGGCACTTCTGGCACCAAGAAAGTCGTGCCCCTGACGATTCATTCCATCATTGCCGGTATTAGTTTCGTGGTGGACTCGTGGGGCCTGTCGGCATCAGACATCTGCCTCAACATGATGCCATTATATCATGTGTAAGCGTCTAGAGGCATTATTTATATAGGGAAATTCTTGAGCTAATGATGGCAATAGCGGCGGTCTGGTCAGAAACATCTTTGCTCCAATCTTCTCGGGCGGCTCGACTGTCTGCTGTCCAGCATTCGATCCTAGTTTGTTCTGGGATGTGGTTCAGGAGGTTCCGGTTACGTGGTACTACGCATCTCCGTCAATGCACTCGGTCATCCTGGCTGCGGCTTCCGAACGGCAGGCTGCTCTGCAGCAGAGCTGCATCCGATTGGCATGCAATGCTGCTGGAGGTCTGTTGCCGTCGCTGGCGTGTCGACTGCGAGACACATTCAACTGCACAGTACTTCCAAGCTACGGAATGACGGAGTAAGCAGCATGGAGCTGATTTGCTGCTGATATAGGACGACCAACTGACGTGTGTATCTAGATGTATGCCGATATCAACGCCTCCCTTGGATTACCAGCTTGACAGAGAAGGCACTTCGGGTATCAGTACGGGGCCAGAGATTTCCATTCTAGACTGGTCAGACTCATGTGTCTCAACTGGCGACGTGGGAAGGATCTGTGTTCGCGGCGAGCCTGTCTTCCCCGGGTATCTCAAGCCAGACGGAACCTTGGACAGATCGCCTTTCAGTCCGAGTGGCTGGTTCGACACTGGCGACCTTGGCTACATGGACAAAGATGGCTACCTTTACATCACCGGACGGAGTAAGGAAGTTATCAATCGAGGCGGCGAGCTCATCTCGCCATTTGAAGTCGAGAACGCGATTATGCGCTCCTCGATGTCACCCGAGTCACCGCTGCATGGGCGTGTCACTCAAGCCCTTGCCTTTTCCGTACCCCATGATGTACTTCAAGAAGTGGTAGCGGTGGTGTTGGTCACCCCGACGAATGCTCCCCGTGTCGGTTTGAAGACATTGCAGAACGCATTGAGGTCATCGCTGCAGCAGGTCAAGTGGCCAGTTCTCATCACATACATGGACGACTTGCCCAAGAAGAACAACAAAGTGCTAAGGATCAAATTGGGCCAGCGTTGCGGCATCCCGGAACTGACGGACGACACGCCGTACCTGAGCCGGCATTGGCAGGCTATTTGCCCCCTGCCAGACACCGACCTCTCAGTCCCTATCAAGTCATCGCCCTGCACCGTTGACTACCGCAAACTATCGGCTTGCGTGAGCGACGTGTTCCCAGCCAGCAGCTTCAGGCACTATTGCAGACAGCACCATCTCAGGGGTACCGTGGAGGCTTTCATTGCTCCAGTTGAGGGTGGTTCAAGGGCACCAGATCACCAGCCTGACGAATTGAAGAAAAGGTTGATCAAGTCTGTACACGGATACATGGTTCCTGAACATATGCACCTACTCCTGAATCCCCTGCCTCTTGATGGTTGTGGCGCTGTCGATAATGATGCATTAGATGTACTCCTTGCAGAGATGGGCAGCGCTTCTTCCGAGAAACTCGAGGCATCCATCGGGGGAAGAGTCAGAAAAGTCTTTGGAGAGATTCTTTGCCAGCCTCCAAGCGATATCGCGCTCGACATTGACTTCTTTGCCCTTGGGGGAGACTCCTTGAAGGCAGGGCGTCTCGTATCCGCCTTACGATCAACATTCAACACTCAGGTCCCCATCAGTCTCGTATTCAACCAAGGGACTGTTTCCGCCATTGCCTCCTTTATCGAGAAAACGGCAGACTTTACACCTGTGCACTCAGCTCAGGACGAGACGTTCGGCTGTTCAAAGACCTACAGCTCTACAAACCCTCTGCTCATGCTCATCCAACTCACCCCCCTCGCCATTGTATATCCACTGCGTCGTGCCGTCCAATGGACTGCCTTTATCATCGTCATGAGCTATGTGCAGAGATGGCCAACAAATCAACACACCACAGGCCGGCTGCTCAACGTGGCGATGTCGGTCATGTTTTCAAAGTTCATCATCAGATGCGTTTCCCCTGTCTTTGGCATCATTGCCAAGTGGCTGATCATTGGCCGTTATCGTGAGGGACTCTATCCCATGTGGGGAGCATACCACACACGCTGGTGGATGGTCCAGAAGATTGTGAGCATTTGCGGGAAAGGTTTCTTCAACACCAATGACTGCACGAAGCGCTTGTACTATCGCCTGATGGGAGCCAAGATTGGCAAAGACGTCAAGATTATTGGGACCTCGCTTGGAGAATGGGACCTCCTCGACATCCAGGACGGCGCAACTCTGACGCGCTGTCTTTGCCGTCCATTTGCTGCGGAAAGCAACACTTCCATGTACCTGGGCCGGATTGTCATCGGAGAAAAGGCCTCGATTGGTATATCTTCCATCATAGCACCGGGATCGGTAATCCCTCCCAATACTTGCATAGGACCAAACTCATCCAGTTGGGAGCTTGAGGATGCCGATGAGGAGAATCGAGACCTTTCTCCTAGCCAAGCACCGAAGCCTCATCTACTTCTCACCTGCTTGTTTACTGTTCCGCTTGTCTTTCTCTCATGGATGCTATCCATGATGCCTTGGATGGCTGGCCTTGTCGGCATGGTCCAAGACATGCCTGCAGAGGATGCTTCAACACTGAGGGACATTCTGGATTGGTTCTCGGAGAACAAAAGGGTGGCATTCCACTCCCTTGCTCTGGCATTGCGCTGCCTTGTCGGCCCCTTTATGTTCTTTGCGTTTGCCGTGGTTGTGAAAGTACTGCTGGATGCTATATTGGGAAAGATGACGTTTACCTCTGCAAAGAATCGAGGCGCTATCGTCACCTGGCGAGCAGATTTGATGAAGACGCTGCTACCGGTGTCCCGCCTGCACGACGTGACGTCGATGTTTGGACAGCATTATGAAGCAACCTCCATAGCCTTGCGGCTTCTCGGGGGTCGAATCGGCAAGCGAGTCTATTGGCCGGGGACGGGTCCAAGCATCGGTGACTACCATCTCTTGGACATTGGCAACGACGTCGTATTTGGCTCCCGAGCTCATCTCATCACCTCGGATGGCATTGGGTCTGAAAAGATTACTATCCAAGACCGTGCCATGATCGCGGACCGGGTGTGTCTGCTTCCTGGAGTCACAGTTGGCGAGCAAACCACCATGGGCTCTGGTGCCTTGACACGCCGGGGAAGCTCTTACCTACCAGGGGGCACTTATGTCGGTTCCAAGGGTCGAGACTGTGTCCACCTTTCCGGCGGCCGCAGCACGGCACAAGATGAGAAGAACCTTGCTCGACACCGCATGCGGCACATGAGCAGTGATGACACTCTCTTTGGCACCAAAGCGGATCTGAAGAAGGGCTCCGTACGGACCCAGATTCAACGCTCAGGTAGCGAAGACACATTGGCAGAATTGCAATCTTCAGAGGCGTCGCCAGGCAAGTTGCGTGCTGGGAGCCCCAAAGAGCTGTGCACATCATCTGGAAGCGATACAGATGACCACGGATCAGAAAAGGGGGAGGCAGACAGCATGTCCCCGTTCGGACGGGCTTTTTATCTGAAGCTTGCGCCTTACCACGTTCTCGGGCCGTTTACCATCTTTTGCTACTCTTCGTTCATCACAGTCTTCAGCTCCTTTTACTGGAACGTGCCGATAGTTGCCTGTGCACAGCTGGTTGACTTGCTCATGAACCGGTTCATCCCCCGAGAGTCAGGAACCACATACAACATCCTGGTACTATTCATGCTGTCTTGGGCCGCCATTTCAGCTCTCTTCACCATCATGGCCGCCGTGGCGCTCCTCATTGTGGTTGCGAGCAAGTGGATCCTGCTTGGCCGCCGCGCCCCTGGGAACTATGACTGGGACAAGTCTCCCTACTGTCAGCGGTGGCAGCTGTTTCTGAGCATCGAGCGGCTTCGGCGGCATTGCTTCCACAGCCAAGGCGTCCTGGGGCTTCTCACGGGGACCCATTGGATCGTACTCTACTTTCGAGCGCTGGGAGCGGACATTGGCAAAGACTGCGCCCTTTTCGCCAATGGGAATCCCAGTCTCATGTTTACGGAGCCCGACTTGATCACCCTGGGAGACAGAGTGACCATTGACGACGCCAGTGTCGTGGCCCACATCAACACCCGAGGCAAGTTTGACTTGAATAGACTCAGCATCGGGGACAGATGTGTGATGCGGTCAGGGAGCAGACTGCTGAGCGGTGCCACGATGAAGAACGGCAGCTGTCTCTTGGAGCACACGCTCATTATGGGTGGCGATGTGGTGGAAGAGAATTGGACGATGCAGGGATGGCCAGCGGAGAGATTTACCGGGAAGCGAGCAGCGACTCAATGAGTTGATGATGGTTTGCATAACTGCGTGGTGGCCTAGATGGTCGCCAACAACTTGACGGCAGATAGTGATACGTGGGAGAGGATGTTTGGGTATTGTTTTTCTTCTTCTTTTTGCCCATTTTTGGTTTGTATTGCGAGACTGCTCGGTGGACTCTTTTTTAGGAAAAGGTAGATGATAATGGCTGAACAAAGGATTGCGCTGTATTTCTCTCGCAACATGTTCCAATGTGTCTCTTAGGACACCCGCATCTCTTCAGATGTTGTCATTATTCATCGTCATTATTATTCGGTATGTATGTGTACTTTTAACCCTGAGAATGCTCAATAACCTCGCTGAGAGACGCCGAAATCAGCCCGTGTACTCCTTTACTCGCCTGCACCGCCTTTGCAACAAGTGTCTGGTAATTGTGCGTTCCCGTCGAGGGCAGCTGGCCCTTGAACCAGAGATTCGTAACCTCATCCCTATTAGGCAAGTATGCCACGCAGCAAGCAGCAAGCACAGCCTCGTGCTCCAAAGCCACAGGATCAAGCACCATGGACAGTTCGCCGCCATCCCTGTCCGCCACCAGGGCAGCCACTCCCCCCGAGACGGTGTCGACACAATCAATTCCTGCGTCTGCAATGGCCGCAGAAGCAACGGTGATGCATCCTCCCAGCACATTCATCGCATCCCACTCCTCGACGCGCCGCTCTACCGCGTCCTGGCGGGTCGACTCGCCCTCGATAATCGTCACCACGACGTCGACGCCGCTCTTGGGCCAGCGGTCCGCAATCATGGCGCCGCGGAGGGCCGTCTCGAGCAGCGTGCTGAGGTCCTTCTCGCTCGAGTCCCGGAGGTAGCCCCGGCGCTGCTTCGTGGCAAACGGGGCGAACTTGACGTGCGTTGAGAGGACCATGTAAGGAGAGAAAGGTGCTGAGCGCGGGAGGGATCGGGGGCCGTGGACGGTGCAGGCCAGCTTCATGCCGGAGCCATGTTTTCCTTCTCTTGGCTCAATCTCCAGGTATGCTGATCCAGACGCTGACGGAGTCACTCCCGTCTTGAGATCTAGTGAATAAATGAATGGTCAGTCTTTGTCATGCCAATGCCGGATCTTGATATGATGATGAGATGAGATTCTCACAGAGGGGTCGGATGGCATCTGGTGCCCGTTGGCGGAGGGAAACCGCGTCTGATTCAGTCTCGTCATAAACAGGGGGTAAGGTAGAGCCTCCCGGACCGTTTATTCTTCTTCGATCTGCCATGATTGGTTTATTATGTCTTCACCAGCTTGAAAGAACTTTTTTGGCCCTTCGTTGCGAGTGAGAGGCTTGAGAGGATCTTGAAGCGCTGGGATTGCCAGAAGAGGCATAGCTCAGGTACGTACCGCTCTCGCAGCAGCTCCAACATCCAAAGCTGGAGGCGCTATGCAATACCCACTGCCTACTATTTGCATACAGTGCTACTACCTTAAGTAAGCGGGCTCCATATCCGCCTTGTTGCATATCGATACGGGAGCTGCTCCCCTCCACTACAAATTTCTTTTGCGCGCCGAATTTTTTCTTCGCATCGTTGCTCTTCTTCTTCACCCGGCAAAGCTCAACTTCAAACACGCGCAGCTGGAACAGCGCCGTGGCTGATGCCTCTCTCTATGCCGGAGGATGCTGCGGCCATGATGCCAGTTAGACGCTGGACATGAGACCGCAGCTTGCAGTTTACAAGGTAAGACGAGCCCGCACATGCCTCATCGTTCGCGCACTTTTCCGTCCACGAAGCATCTTTATGATGATTTTACACACTTTTGTTCCCGCGAACCCTGAGCGAAGAACTCCAACATGCATCACCATCTGAACAAGCCCTTCTTCGACCCTTCGTGCTATACACGTGTTGCACTGGTCAACTAACGCTGTATTGCTTTAGGGTTCTTTACCTGCTGCTATCAATTGCTGCTGGAAATATTGGGAGATGATTTGTCCTCTACTAACTTGACAATGGTGAGCTTGACTTCTGTTCTACTCTTTTTTATTCCGCCCTTTTCACCCTTCACCGTCGATGATGAAAAACCTTTATTCAGTTCTGCTTCTGATCATCTTTGATGACTCCTAAATTACCAAACCAAGATCTCTGATATCGTCACTTATCCTCACGTTCAATGTTTGCACAATAGCGCGTTAATTCAAGTTGCTGACTCTTCTGTTCTACTGTGTAGTAATCTTTCTGCTTCCTCTACATTACAAGCTGCACCGCGCACAACCCTTTCTCAACTGGTATGTGAAGAGAAGTTTCTGCTTGCCAATGCCAAACCTGGCTCGAGACGTCAAGTGATGAAAACAAGTCTATCCATTCAACGATCTCGTCTAAGCCAAGCCGCCCTTCTTCCCCTGGTACTTGCTCACGCATACTACCAGGGGACGGAGTTTTCTCTTTTGATGTCATGCGGCTCTCGTTGTCTTGCCTGTGGGGAGCTCGTTTTGGGTTCTCTGCGGGTGAGGCCGGCTGGATGAATGAGTAAACCGGCTTTCTGATGCGCTGCTCTCGACGCTTTTTGGTGTACATTGCTGGAGATTGAAAGCAATGCTAACACCTGGCAAGGTTTTTACGTGTCTGTCGCCCATCTTGGCCGCTTCTTGAGGATCAAAAGGTAAGTCGTAGAGTTTCCACGTAGGCAGACGACCAAGTCTTGCAGTATACGGGGATTTTGGACCGAGTGTCTGATTGCCATGAGTCTCATTACCAATTTTCTTGAAGCGCAAATAGAAGAAGAATAATATCCGATTTTATACATGATCCCTATTCTTTGATTCCATCTGTGAATGATCCTTAGACTTGATGATTCTGTAGCGGATGCGCTGTCGTGGACTTTGCGCTTTGGGTGAACAAAACAGCGGGCGCGGCTCCGAAGGCTCCAACTGGCCAATGAACCACTTCAATCCAAGATTCACTTACCTCACACACAAACTCCATTCAACTCAGCATCATCATCATCATCATCAACCAAGGCCGCCATTCCATTTTCAACGTACATATCCATTCATATCAGCCTCGTCTTCTTCTGCTCCCGTTCCTTCCAGAAAATTCAGAATGCATGAAGCTCTGCTCGGCGATGCCAATCGCGAAAGGCTCAATACAATCCAATCCGGCATGTCTGCACTTCTCACGCCCTCTTATTTCCCTCATGCAGTGCCAGCTAACATTCTATTTCTAGCATCAGGAAAGGCCATAGACTTGAATCTGCAAGATAATTCGTCAAAGCTACTCACCGCAGCTGCTCCCGAGGTACCGTCTTCAACCTCCCTCCCCCAGGCCCATCGCCATCATGCTCACAACTCCCAACGCACAGACACTTTGGGATATCGGCCTCGAGCTCTTCAGCCATCTTGACGCCTTGTTGGCTTGCAGTTCGAAAGACGAAGAGAATCCGTCCACTGAACCTGCGCTGGCCTCCGACTCCATCTCAGATGAAGACGTTGCGCATGCTCGAAGCCTCATTAGCCCTGTGACGGAAAAGCTCCTCAACCTCGCCAATGACACCGTCAGCAACGACGCACAAGGTAACTTCAACGCCCATACTCAACAGATGCAGGAGATTTCAGTGCTAATGACAGGAAATCCTCATACAGCCGTAGACTACACAACCCGCTCCCAAGCAGCAGAAGCCGGCCTCGCCATCCTCACCCTCATCACCCTCCTCCACCCCCCATCATCATCAACCTCCCTCCCGCTGGACAACGCAGCCCTCATCCGCATCGTCACATACACCGACGACAACGTCCCCTGGGCAACCCCACAATCCGCCCGCCTCGCAAACCGTCTCCTGGAAACCAGCCTCACCGACGACGCAAAACGGGACACCTTCATCATCCAATCCCTCCTCAGCGACACCCTCCGCCCCCAGTTCGCCAAGTCGTCATCATCCACCAGATTGACTCCCTCCGGCCGGCCCCTGCAAGTCCCTCACCAGCCGACCGGCAGACAACCCGGCGCACAGCTCGACTCCCTCGCTCAAGAACACGAAAAGCTCCATGCCGCATCAAGCTTCCAATGGGCCGTCACATCATGCAGCGTAAGCTATGAGTGTCAAAGTGCAACGCAATATGATTACTGCTAACTCATACCAGCAAGCCGCAATAGCCCGCCACTGGCCCCTCTTCCTCCCCATCCTCCTCTCCCTAGCCGAAGACATCAACACAGCAGTGAGAGCCAAAGGCCTCAAGATCCTCCTCCTCTTCCTCGACAAATGCCCCCCCAACACAATCCTCTCCGCCGGCGTCGACAACGTCATCCAAGAAGCCGTCTTTCCTACACTGCTCTTCCTGCCCGACACGACGCCCGAGAGCGAATCCCTCCAGCTTCTGCGTCCCGCATACCAGGTCCTCCTTCGCGTAGCCCAGCTAGACCCAAACGCAAAGAGCGCACGAAGGCGGAAATCACTCGACAAGCTCATGCGGGACGGCGTCTTCACTGGCCATTTCCACGCCTCGCAGCACGTTCGCATCGTTGAAGTCCTCATGAACGTCATCAAGGACATTGTCTCCTGCCTGGGGCTCGTCTCTGTAAAGTACCTCCAGGTAAACGCCCCAACCTCAGACCTTTTATCCGACACTCTCATCCAAACGATTGCTCTATGCTAATCAAACCCATCCTCAACGCAGAGGCTCCTCCGCTTGTTCTCGGCTACGCTGTCAGACCCCTTTGTCACGGAATACCCACCCCTCGTCTGTGCAGCAGTCGAAGCGCTGAACGCAACCTTGATCAACTGCTGGCCGAGGTCTTCTATTTCCGGATATATCCATCAGGTGCTTTACACAATCTCACGATGCTGGCTCAACCTCGAATCTTCACAGCTACCGACTCAGGACAGAGACCGAATCTCGGCTCATCTTATTCGTACATCAAACCTCTTACAAACCCTCTGGAGTCGAGAAGGCGGCTCTGGCCCCCCTGCCCAACTCGCCGCCATCTTGCAGAAAGAGCCTCGACTCGCTGGACTACTTCCCAACCCCCTCAAATAGCAATTCTATCCCGAATCATACATCATAATGATGCCCCCGCGACAAGAGCCGCAGAGGCATTTCTTAGTCTAGCGGCTGCTGCTTGAAGAACGATTTGCCTCGCAGCCACTTGCCGTAGGCCTTGTACCTCTTCTTGGGCGCATCCTCTTCCGTGACCGTCAGGGGGTTCTCTCCTATCTTCACCAGCTCCGAGTAGAGGTCTGCATCCTCGTCGATGCCCGTCACCATCAAGCCCTGATCCAGCCATGCGCCGTCCACATAGTCCTTGTACTCGGATGAGTCGACATCCACCGGGGTATCGCTTGACACGACAAGCGGGAGGTTCTGCGGATGGCGAATGTACCGCTCATAGTCATCCGCTTCGTGGTCCTTCACAAAGGGATTCAGCGCGTCATGCACAGCCTTGGTAAACGTCCACTGCGTCCCCTTGGACTTTTCCAGATCCGACGGCTTCTCCCTCAGCGTGTCCGCCGACAGAGAGGCTTTCGCGGGCGACATCGCTCCGTGGCCGCCGTAGATGCCCCAAATCTCCCCGTTCTGCGACCCGCGCTGCCTCGGCCGCAGCCAGACGTTCCGAGACGCGTCCCTCACACTTCCGGTCTTCTCGGAATAGATCGACGAGGCGTTATCTCCCGTATCCGAAAAGGCTGCCTGTTGTCGGTATGTCTGCGTCGAGACCAGTGACTCGGTTGGCGATGTCGGCTCCTTCTTCACTTTTCTCTTCTCAGGATCGACGTCGCCGTCGGTTCGAACTCGGAATGGGCTGAGATCATATCTACCATCCTGAGTTGCCTTGAGAGGAATGTATTTGATAGTCGAGTTCATCTTGTACGCAAACATCTTGGGGAAGGACGACAGGGTGGCCGGTCGGTAGTACTCTAGCCAGTAGTCATCGAAGGATTCCGTGTTCTTACAATGCTTGAGAGCCTTTGGCGCTACGAAAGGAGGGATCCTTCTCTCCTCGAGATGCGCCGGTGTGTACCAGTTGATGTAGTTCGGCCTTGGCTTCTCCGTCCACTCCTTGGGGTTGGCGTGGTGAAGGTAGTAGTCCGTTGGCAGATCCCAGAGCATGGGCTGGCCTTGGGTGAAGATGTAGTTGCCGAGGAAGAGGTTGTATGCCTCCTGTCTTTGGCTGTCCAGGAACGAGTTGTTGTAGTACCGCTTGAAGCTCTCAATCATATCCCGGGAGTGGCTGGTCCACTGGTTGATCTTTCGATACGTCTCCATGGTGTTGACGAGCTGTGAACCGCCGTACTGAACCGCGATTGTATCACCGTGGTCATGCCACATGTGGGTGAAGAGGTTGACGGCGTCGGTGTCATACTCGACAGAGGTACTCTCAAGAATGCCGAGGGCGTGGAGCTGATGACCCAGAGCGCGCTTGCCAATGACGAACTGCGCGGCATTGGTGCGGTCCAGGCAGTCGATGCAGTTTGTACGGGCAACGCCGTTCTGGGCCGTCATGGGGCTCGTGATTCCATCGCCGTTCCGGAAGAAGCCAGTCGTCTTCAGGACAGACTCGGCAATCGTTTCCAGGTTGCCAATGACGTCGCCGCCACGGATCTTGGAGGCGCGGCTCATGTCCCAAGCCTTGTGTATGATCTTCTTGTCGGCTGGCAGGAACTGGTTCAGGTAGTCTATGGCGTGCGTGTATTCCGCTAGCAGCTTCGACTCCCTCGGCTGCCTTTCTTTTGATTTGACAAGGTTCAGCACGTAGATGGGAGCGCCGTAGCGCTCAAACAGGTTGTCGAAATGGAGAGCGGCAGCGCTGTAGAATGGATCCACGAGATTGAGCTCGATTGGGGGCTTTGGAGTCACGCCGGTGCTGTCCTGAGTCCAGTAGAGGGGGATACTTCCGCGATGCTGGACATAGGAGGTGTATTGGGGACTGCAGTACGGCCTGGGGCCAGGGGCATGGAACGAGGTCGTGAGAGACTCGGCAACGATTTGTTCCGTTTCCACATCGTTGGCGACGTATCCCTGAAACCAGATGAGAAAGTGAAGGAGAAGAAGAGGAGGGCGAGAGGCGGACTCACCAGATCGTTTGCGCCTCGCTTCAGGAAACGAGCACCTGCGAAATACCGTGACCGCCGGGCGATGACAGTGATGTGAGCTGTGCGGCCATATATTGAGAGGGCTTCACAAACGCCAGTCAGCAGCAGCTCATGGGCATCAAGGAGTCATGTGTAAGCTTAACAGACGCACCTGCTTGATCAATGTATCCGTGGATGATGGGCCGGCACCAGTCATAGGGATCTTGAAGAACGTTGACGGCGGGCTGCAACAAGTAGCTGTTCCACACAAACATGGCGTTGAGGTCTTCGTTGGGCCAGGGAATCGTTCCATTCGCCAGTGACGTCCTCTCTCGCGTGATGTTGTGCTGCAGAGTGCGGGTAATGTCATACGAGTAGCTGTAGTAAAAGGACTTGGTCAGGTCCAGCGTGTTGAGGATGGTCAGGAAGCGCTGCTCCTCGGGCTTGTTGCGGACGTCGACCTTGGAACGGCCCGGCGTCAGGGGCACCAGCTCCGTGCCCTCGAGCTGATGGATGTAGTGCCCCCCGATCATGGCCACGGTGCTCTTCTTGGTGATGAGCAGCATGTAGTACGGGCCGGTGAACTTGATGAAGCCCAGCAGGCCCCAGGTGGTGCAGCGCAGCTTGATGCCGCCCGACGCCCGGTTGCCGTCGTCGATGGTGTCGAGCAGCTGGTTGATCTCCCTCAGGCTGTAGACGATCTTGTCGTCGGTGATGTTGAGCTCGGCGCCCTCCGTGGTGCGGTCAATCTTGAGGATGCGGTACCGGCGCTCGCTGACGTCGACGCCGACCATGTAGTAGCGGCTGACGGTCTCGTAGAGGGTGAACTTGTGCATCTTGTAAAAGGACCGCCCGTCGTCCGGGCTGCTCTCGGCGTCGCCGCCATCGTCGTCCGCCGCCGGGTTGGCGGCTCCCTGCGCGCGAGCCGCCGAGTCTGGGCTGGACATGCGGGCGACGGGCGTCGCTATGGCGGGCTCATCGTTGTCGTCGCCTGGCTCGCGGGCTGTGGGCGAGGCGATGCTGGGCGTCTCGATGCTCTGCTGCAGCACCGAGGCCTGGATGCTGGCGTCCGAGGCCGGCGGCTGGGACTGAGACTGAGACTGGGGCTGGGACTGGGACTGCGCCTGCGACTGTGAAGGCGACTGTGACAGCGACTGTGCCTGTGCCTGCGCCTGTGACGGGTTGACGCTGGAGCCCAAGGAACATGAATCCTCCTGCTGGTCCGCAGACATGCTTCACACGGGACGAGGGCAGCACCCTCAGCGAATACGACGTCGTACAGGGCGATCAGATGGGATCGTTATACTCCGTACAGGCATATATGCATCTACAGCACCAGAATGCACTCCAGCGAGGAGCGCTGCACTGACGTTGCTGTGCTACGGGACTTGTGCTGCTATAGACCGGGAGGCAACCTCACTGGAGGCGGGCGGTGTCGGGGAGCCTTGCTAGGTAACAGTGGTCGCCACAGGCCTGGTGATGTGCTGGAGGCAGTGACATGTGACTGTGGAAGAGTGACTTGGAGGGACCTGGAAGCATTGGATCGGAGACCCGGTGAGCATCGGACTCTGGGGGGGTTGAGATGTCGTTGCAGGAAGCGGGTGGTTGTCTGAGATACATGGAGGTTGACGGCTCGACAGGTAGGTCTGATGTACCATCCCAACTCTGGGTTAGTCGCTGCAGGTTTCTTGTGTCACTATCCGAAGCGTGAGAAGCTTGTTTTCCATCTCTCTGATTTACGAATAAGGTAGTGTGATATACACGACAGCAACGATGCTTCAAGTAGTTGTCGTATATATTATGTATGTATGCAGTTGACATGTTGATTGCTTTTCGACTTGCTGTAGCAAGCCGATCCTACGAGCTTTTGCAGTTTTTTTTACTTGGTCGAAATAATACCGACGACATTCACTGATATAGTGCAGAGTGAGAAGAAGCGCGCAGATCTGCGTCAACTGGCATCCATGCCGTTATAGACAGATCCATAGTGGAAGTGTCCTGTCACTGCACTATAAATCCAACTGCACTATAATCCCACAGTTGGTACCGTCCGTGTTGACGCCACAGATGGCCCGATACCTATCGCGCTGCTAGTCCGGGGCCGCATCTCGCCCGTCACCGAGGTATCTGCACCAATCTGCAGTTATCTGCTCAGGTACTGCGGCAACCAACCAATGCCCTGGAGATAACTACAGGTACCTACAGTACCAAAACACTCCCCTCAGCCTTGCCCTTTCGACCTGATTCATCCTTGTTTCACGCGCCTCTCCCAGAGGGTTTCTCAGCAGCAAGCATCCTTCCTCCAACTCTCCGGTCGCATTTCCCTCACTGCTGCACCTCTCGAACCATCCGCAGCCTCCGTCCCGCGCCTCGCCCTGTCGGAATCGCTTCCCCAGGCGCGGCCATCGCTTGACTGGCCTCTGTCATGCAGGATGGCCTTGGAGTAGTGCCGCCTCTGGCAGCGACACAGCAGGCCGCCGGTTTCGACCCGACGACGACGACGACGACGAATGCCTGGTATAACCTGACGGCCCTCGCCCGCGCTGTCAACGTGACGCGGTACGCGCCTCTGTTCGAGGACGTCGTCATGGCCGGCCCGCGCATCGTCATGAAGCTCGGCTCGCTCATGACGGCTCCCAACTCCCTCGCCCTCTCGGCCCAAGACGTCGTGGCCTCTGCGACCGAGTCCGACGCCGAGATCCTCCGCCCCCTCACCACCGACTCGAGCCTCTACAGCAACATCATGAACGTCGCCTCGGCCCCCGGCGCTCAGGTTGGCGGCAACCCAGCAGCCCAGGCTCCCTTCCTGTCTCTGGACGGAGTTCGGGGTCTGGGCAGCGTCTTTGGCTATGCCACCAGCAAATGGGCGCTCTCGTGCCTTGCCATGGCCGTCATCCTCAACCGCACTCACATCTTTGCGGCCACGCGGCGCAGGCTGCGGCTTCGCTGGCAGGTTAGACTCGTGCTGCGAATCGTCCCCGTCGTCCTGTTGGCCTTGCAAGCCAGAACCGTCCTCCAGTCTATCCAGTGCCAGACGTCGCCGGATTTTGCGCTGCTGCGCTGGGGCGACGCCAACAAGAGCTCCGATCTCATGTTCTCGCACTCGAACCCGTTCCTCAACACCGTCAGCTCGACGCTGCTCTTCGGCGCTACGGACGAGCAGTCCTGCGTTGCCGCGCAGATGGTGCCGTCACCGGACCCCGACGCTCCCCGAGAGCTGCGCGGCTCCCTCTCTCGGCTGTGGCCCCAGTTCGGCACGTACTGCCTTAGCCAGTTCCTCGAGACCATCTCCTGCGCCGTCCAGGGGCGTTCCGTGGCTGCCGAGACAGGCATGACGCTGTTTGAACAGTCCCTTGCCTTTGCCGAGGCTGATGCGGCTGTCAACAACCAGCTTGGATGGGGCGCTTTCTCCAAATACCAAACCCCGATTCCGGCGTCGCTCAGCCAAGGAGGCACTGTCGTCATGACACGCGCGGCGATTCTCCGACGGGTCAACACGTCGCCTGAAGTCCTGTGGATTGCCTTCTTGTCGTCCATGACACACATCACAAGCCATCTCCTGGGCATCTTCGATCTTCAAGCCAAATATCGGCTGGCGAACACGGCATTCTGGGGGCTTTGCTACATGGGCAGTCTTGTATGGAGTTTCGTAACCTTTGAGGCCGAGAACCCTGCCACCCAAGGTTTCTTCAGATTCCCTACAGTCTGCATCATTGGTTTTATCCCCCACGTCTTGATCCTCATTGGCATCATCATGTGTCTCTTCGTGTACGGTCTCGCCTTGCTGCTCACGGCTGTGATGCCGCCTGCGAGTCAGGACAACTCGGGGATGACTTTTCGCCAACGCCTGTTCCGCGCGCACGAGAATATGCAGGCCAACGTCTCCTTGTCAGAGCTTCGGATCACGCGAGAAATGGATTTCTACACTGCCCTGCTGAGGACGGGATTTGCCGCTATAACCATGGCCAGCGAGGCCGTATATCTGAACGAAGACCGCGGCGTCAGCATGAAGCGCCAGACCTGGCTTGAAGAAGCCCGTTACCGAGAGGCAGAGGAGCTGCGGAGGCAATGGATTAGCATGGGCCTCTCTGATCCCCGTTATGATCAGATAGGCACTGTTGGCCTGATACCTGTCAAGGACGGACCGCTCCTACCCCCCAATGGCTATAGCCGAGAGCGTGCTGCGCAAAAGGTTTCCCGCGGTCGTGGTGATAAAGTCATCCGAGTGGGCATTGGCGCTTCTGAGAGGAGTTCGCGATGGCTTCTGGCTGTAGAGTTCCTCATTGCCATCAACAAGCTGCTGGGAAGAGTGTTTGCCTTGTCCGTGCTGTGGATCCTCGGTGTCCTTCGCCTCCAAGCTCGTCCTGCATGGCTGCTGTGGCTTGCGAGCCGTACCAAAGGGAATGGAAACGACGAGGCGTCACGGCAAAAGAGCCGCTCCGGCGGTGGCAGGGATGCATCGACAAAGCCCGCGGATGGAGACGCCTCTCTTAGGATGGACGCTCTCGACATCGAGGCCGAGTTCAGACGAGTCGATACAGGCCAAGACGAAGAGACGCTCGATGGCGATCTCTACAAGTACTGGCTCAAGGGAGGATGGTGGGGCTCCAACGACATGAGCGGCACGTACCGGCCAAGCCAGGACGACGAGGACTGGGACAATACGAGCGTCATCACCATGACCACCAATGGGGGCGACACGGAAGACGAAGAAGAAGACGGCAGCGGCTACTCATCAGAGGAGGGCAGCGGACAGAGAACACCCACGCAGCGCTCACCGCAACCCTCGCGCGAGAGCACTCCGTTCCTCGATAGTCCACTGGCCATGAGCGATCTTGCTCGTCTCCTGCACCCTACCAGTCTGGAAGAACGGCAGGACGCCGAAAGGCTGGCCGCCCACCTCCAGAGCGATCGCATCCTGACCAGATCCGGCTTCCGGCGGATGGAGCAGCTGCAGCGAACTCGGATCCTGACGGTACAGAGCCCCAAGGCAAAGCAACCCAACAAGCTCGGTCCCCAGGGCCGCCTGACGAAGCTCAGTCCAGAGGAGGAAGAGCATCTGCTGGAGCAGCTGATCTGGACCAAGCGCCAAGGCACCCCGACCAACGACGACGACCAGCGAGACGCCCGCGAGAGCGAAAGCCCGGCGTACCCAGCCGAGGGCGAGAGTCCCTCCTGCGTGGTCTGCCAGTGCTCGCCCCGGACCGTCATCGTGTGGCCCTGCCGCTGCCTGAGCTTGTGCGACGACTGCCGCGTCTCGTTGGCTATGAACAACTTTGACAAGTGCGTCTGTTGCCGGCGGGACGTTATGAGCTTCAGCAGGATCTATGTTCCTTGAGCTGCTCAGTTTCAGCGGCGTTTTGTTGACTTGACGACAAAGATCGAAGAGACGCAGTTGCGGGATTGCATGTAGCAGTCGCTGATTTGTCTGTCTTCTTCTCTACTTCGTTCTCAAACTCTTCTTTGGCCTTTGTTTACTCTTTTTTTTTTTACTTTTCTGATTTTACGTTTTCATCACGCCACATATTTTGGAGTTGGGGATTCAGGAGGGAAGCTTTGAATTATTCATCTCTGGCACGGGGGCTTGCTTTTTGCCCCTTTATTTCTTCTTGTTTTTTTCAAGACTGACGATGTCGTCGGTACATATATATAGTACTAGCCTCTTTCTACTCTCGTACTTTGAATGAGGACAGGGTTCATGACGTTCATAAATCTTTGTTGGATCCTACATGCCGGCCCACTCTATGCTGAAACTTCTTACAGAAGGGAGGACCGCATCGGGTTTTGTGGTGGCGGACGGCTCACGGCCGCCTATGAGGAACGCCTTCTTTACGGCTGTTGCCAGTCTGCCGCCGCCTACGATGTCAAGGATGGGTATCTCTTCCTCCCAGCCGTACTCGTTTGCCATGAAGTGCGCGTGGAAACGCAGGGGATCACCAGGGTAGACGCTGTAGCGGGCCCCGAAGCGCAAGCCGGGCGTCATGAAGAACCCGTTGCTCAGCATGAACTGGCACAGCGCCCCCCTTTCCGAGTCACGGCTGTGTTCCTTGGGCAACGCGTGAGCATCTGGGGAGACATAGTCGACGCTGGAAGTCGGCGTGACGCCCAACGAAGTCACTTGGCTATTGCGAGAGTAGGCACTACTGCCATCAGATGCCCCGGGGTCACGCTGTTCCTCCTCCTTCTTCTTGGTCTTCTTCTCGGCCTTGCTAGCAGCAATGGAGGCCTTCTGGGCCGTCATCTCTGCAAAGACCTTGTGCGCAGCGTGCTTCCGCGCCCGCAGCGAGCCAATGTACGCCCTCCGCTCGTCGGGCCCAAGCGCCAGCAGCGCCGACCTGTGCGCGGCGACATCGTCCACGACGTACGCGACGCCCGCCTGCACCAGCGCGTCCACCTCCTCGGGCCGCAGCTCAATGGGTAGCCCTAGGAAGATGTTCTGCGTCGGCTGCTGCGGCGTGGTGCCCACCAGGGTGCCGTTGGTGTTTGCCCTGCGGCGGAGGGCGCTCACGGCATCGGGGTCGAAGACGAGGTACCGCCCCGCGATGTTGGCGATGCGGATGAGCTGCTGCTGGGGGTTTGGTTCCATTGTGTGGGCTATGATCCTGCAAGACGCAATTGTGTGATTAGTGTCTGCATTTGATTGAGATGAGGCAAAGTGTGCAATGTGTCTGGGTTCAAGAGGGTAGAAAGTCATAAGTCGTCTTCGTAAAATTTGATTTTGTCATCAGTGTTCAGTGGATTGACAGATTTTCAATGGAATAATCATGTAGAAACCCCCACAAGAATTGTTGCTGGTATTGGAAAAAGCAAGAGCAGATACTGCAGCTCAATTGAAAATAGCTTACCTTGCATCTTTGTGTGTCTCTTCCTCGGCCTCTCTCAGGATTTGGAGCAAGAAGACATGAGGAGAGGAAGAGATGGGAGGAAGCTAGGACAAGGAAGAAGGCATTTTGAAAGTTTTATATGAAAATATCGAGCTATTGTGGTGGGGAAGCTGCATGTCTCGATAGAGACGTAATGCCCCACTCACGAATACCGTCTAGATGCATACCTTTAGTTGGTATAAACCTTCATAAAGCGCCGAGCTTCGAATTACATCGTCCATTGGGTGAGAGTGAGAAAGCAGAAGGGAAAAAAACAAGAAAATTAAAAGTCGAGCTTTGGCTTATTGTCATTCGAAGGCGCATTCGAAGGCCCCTCCTCATCCAACAAAGGCGGCAGGCTGTACGGCGCAATCACCAGCCCGCTCGAAGCGCTCAGCTTGAACGACATGTCCTCCTTGACCCAGCTTCCCTCCAGTCCGCCTCCCTTCTCATGGAAGATGGGCAGCGAATGTATCCTGAAGAGGCCCTGCGCCTTGGTGTCATTGGCCGAGTTTCGCTCGGGTGGGTGATGGGGCTGCTGCTGAAGCGGTATCAGCTCCAGCACGCCATCACAGATGAGCTCCGCCCGTCGAATAAGGCCTGTTGAACGGGGATAGAGCGACGTAGGCAGTGTCATCATGGCGACAACTCTCGAGGGGTACTGCCGCAACAGGGCTCGGATCTGGTGTAAGAACTGCAATATCTCTTGCGGGCGGGAAGCCGAAGGCGGGTATATCGTTGGCGAGAGTAAGCTGGGAATGACGATCCTGTGAATGCTGGTGGGAGGCGAGCTCTTGATCTTTGTGGTGACGTCGCTGATGAACCGCCGGAATATCGACTGGCTTGAATCCATGGCTGTCCCTCGCGTGGTGTAGAACTGCCCCTGGATGACACTGTCGTCCAACCTTGCTGAGAGATCAAACGTGTGACAGAAAGGGGCCATGCCTTCCGACGAGTCTGATATTGAAGGGCCTTTGTGTTCACTATCAACATATGGTCTTCAAAAAAGCTTCATAAGACAAGCTGCTTACCTCGTGATGGCGCCGCCCTGCTGCCCAGCGTCTCATATCGCCAAGCAATCTTCATCTTGCTGTCCGATGAACCAGAGCTCTTGCTCTCCTTGGACCGGCCCTCGGCAGCCAGCCCTGGAAGCTCACGCCGCCAATGATCTCCAAATCCCAGCACATGTACAGAATGGCCCTGGATCAGCCCTTCAGCGGCAAAGTAGCGAAGCAAGATGCCTCCAAAATCGGTTGTGCCAGACTCCTCAAGCAGAAGGCTAGTTCCGAGCGGCAGACCAGCATGACCCGCGAGCAGCTGGTCCAAGGAAGAAGTTCCCGTGGAGGTGGTGAGTCGTCCATCATGGGGAGAGGGCCGAGTTCCCGGGACTGGGGCTTTCTTTTGCTGTATTTCTGGTGCGGCGCCAGAGATGCCAATGACTGTATTCCTCTTCCGAAACGACATGCTGGGATATATGAAGTCCGGCTGCTGAGGGGTTCGCTATACCAATTTGTGAGGCTGATTCAGTACAACAACGCTTTGGATGTTACAATATTTGATCCGTTTTCAAGTCATTCGATAAATTTCCAAGTGTATAAGAATTGCAATCAGACATAAACCAGCAAAGGCGACCGATGCTCATCGCTTCATTGATTCCATCATGGCGCCTCGTCCTGCAAAAACCATCCCACACGCAGGTTCCTTATCTTATCAGTCCTAGATTGCCCCGATTGAACACTATCACTCAGCACCAAAAGTCTGCATAATTCCTCTCTATCCGATTCATAGCAGCCCATCAGCAGCACCCCTCCAGCCAAAATAAATTTATTTCCACGGCGAACATCAGACGCCCTCCCACGCCATACCAAACCCCGAAGCCTCCTCCAACCATCTCTCTTCCCCGTCACCGACGCCAATCCATAGAGACAAGAAGAAAGAAACAACAAAAAGAGATTTACAAAATGTCCGGCGGCGCAGGCGGCGACGCCACCCTCTTCGAAGAGTCCTTCACCGTGACCGACTACGACCAGTCCAAGTACGACCGCGTCGCCCGCATCTCCTGCACCTCGAGCGACTCCCAGACCGTCATGACGCTCGACATCAACATCGAGCTCTTCCCCTGCTCCGTCTCCGACACCCTGCACGTCGTCCTCACCACCACCCTCTCGCCCGACGGCACCAAGGAGGACGACAAGGGCTGGCGCGACGTCGGCAAGGCGGGCGATGCGCCGGCCACGCTCGCCGACTTGTACGACTACGTGTGCTATGGCAAGATTTACAAGTTTGAGGAGACGTTTGACGGCAACACCATGTATGCTATGCGCAGCCTGGAAAAATGTCCCTTGTTTGTTTTGTGGAAGGTTGAGAACGTAGCTGGCTGACACTCTTCATTTTGGTAGAAACGCCTACGTCTCTTTCGGCGGATTGCTCATGGCTCTGCAGGGTCCGGTTAAGAAGCTGACACCTCTACGAGTCGACAATGTCTATCTGCTGGTCAAGCGGTAAAGAGCGCAGTATCTTCATCGATTGCGAATCCGGGCGAACGGGGACAGTTCATCACATCCAACACTTTTTTATACACACGTTTTTTCGCGAGCTATATAGAGGGAACTTGAAAATTGGCGTTTTTTTGGGAGAGAATCTTTAATAAATGGTCAAGAAGAGGGAGAGATGTATTATCTAAGGCCATGCATCTTCAAGCTATATAAGAGATGAGAAGGAAAAGAAATCAGGGGATATCAATCAACAACTAGCTGAGCCTATGTTGCTTTAGCCGCCTGCTTGGTCACTGACCCGGGCCAATCCTTCTGATGCGGGCCGGGAAAGGGAAGCTCTCGGTGCATCCTCGCCTGGATGGCGGCCAACTGAGGCTCGTTGGCCTCGGTCAGGATGCCGCGGCGGATGAAGAAGTTGATCAGGACCAGCGCACAGTTGGGCTTGTATTTCCCAGCCCGCAAGTCCCTCTTGATCTCGTCCACATCGCACAGCCGAAACTCTTCGACCTCGCCGTCTTTCGGAAGGGGCACGACGTCGGCAGGTAGCTTAAGATCATAGACCCATTGGCACTCGGGGTAAATGTAGCCATCCTCTCCCACCTGCTTCGCCTCGGTGATGTAAATGTAGGTAACGTTACCAACCCATTCAGCATTTTCGCGGACCAGAGCATCGGGAAGGCTTGCCTCTTCGTCGGCCTCTCGAATAATGCACTCAAAGGGGTCCTCGCCCGTCATGAGACCGCCAGCCACGGTGTTGTCCAGCATGCCGGGGAAGGTTGACTTGTCGGCTGCTCGCTTTGGCACCCAGATTTTGATGCCGTAAGGGGCCGTTGGATGCTCGACATAGGCAACCATGTGCACGCCGTATCGTGCAGTGCCGAAAAGGCCCATGGCAGCTCTTTCGACGCTGAAGAGAAGGTCACCCTTTCGACCGTACACCGGCCAAAGCTCGTTGCGCCAGCCTTTGAGCGACTTGAAGGTTCCCTTTTCCCGCCAATAGGCAGTCAGCCCGGTGACGACGCGGGTTCGTTCTTCTTCCGTCTTTGGTGTGTAGAATAGCATGACGGTACGGTCCGACTTGTTCAGGCGCATGTCGCCCCGTATGTCTTGAGGCGTTCTGGAAAGCTCGTCAATGACCCAGTCCCGGACGTAGCCAATGGGATATTGGCCGTCTTCGTCTTCCCAGAGTAGCTTGTACAGTCCATTGCGGAGGGCATTGGCCTCGACTGTCTGGTCGTCATCGTACGGAAACCTGCCCGGGTAGTCTATCAGCGACTGCTGTACCTAGCCTAGTTGTGGTCAAACTCTCATCTCATGATGAGATAGGGACAGCTTTCATGGAGGTTAACAGGAGGAATCGGTATGATTGATACGCACTGGTCCGTCTCTGCAATCAGCTCTAGATAACTCTTCGACATGATGCTTGGAACGCTTGCTGTCTGTATAATCGATTGTTAGACGCTTCTGAGGAAACAACAACGTACTGGGTAGTGAGTCATTGGAAAATGACAGGATTCTTGTAGTCATTTATACCTGTCTACTCATATCGCCAAGAGGTCTAAGCCTTTGAAGAAAGCCATCACGCGATCAAAGTACCGTACCATCCGGCTCAAGGCATAAAGGAAGGACCAGGCGTCTCATGTTTAATATCCGTGGGTGCAACGGAAAACCACAGCCTCGAATCGACGAGGCTCACAGGCAACAGGCAACAACCAACGAATTCGAAGAAACAGATGCGTGTACTCACAAAAGAGGTAGAGAAGCCCAGAAAATTCAGGTCTAAAGTACAGAATAGCCGCCTATGAGTAACTGTCTTTCATATCATTGGTGCAGTCTTCTGTGAAATGTAGGAGAAGAGAATAAAAGAGGGTTAATGCCGCGATGCTGTTGGTTGGTTGACCGGATCTACAGTAGCTGCTCCTTGTCGAGGCAGTCGCAGAAGTGACAAGTGTACCCCTACCTTCCTGCCCCAGAAAGCACTGGAGCTTACCTTTTTTTTCTGCTTCCCTCCGACTAGCTGTTTTCGGTAACAAGGGTTCGTCATAAGTTCTTGCAGATCATTTTGTTGGAACTCAATTCTTGATATCCAGTTCACAGTTCCATCGTCCATAATAACTTCTTGAACTTTGAATCCTTCTCCTAAACCTCTTCAAACCTGCCAATCCTACGAGACAGGAAGACAACGAACCAGAGGAGTGGGACAATCCACCATTCACATCTCAGATCAACCCGACTCGAGCTTCCCACATCCACCAAGCAACCGACGTCACCAAGCATCAAACCACCATCACGAGAAACCTCACCCACGCCAACACCAAACCACACAATCCCAAACCCGAACCTCTCCAAATCTCAGACACAACCCCAGACCACGACCAGAACCAGATCTAAACAACAACAACAACCATGTCAACACCCCTCTTCGGCATCGTCCCCGCCGGCCACCCCCTCCTCACAGCCCCAACCTCCGCCCCCTCCCCAACATCCTTCCTCTACGCCCTCCCCACGAACAAGCCCTTCTCCCACATCGTCGTCTTCCTCCTCCCGGGCATCGCCCTCCCCGACAACTCCGCCGCCGCGATATACCTCACCACCGCCCGCGAGGCCGCCGCCAGCCCCAACCCCAACTTCCGCTTCCTCGGCGCCATCGGCCCCGGCAAGGAGAGCGCCATGTTCAAAGTCGCCGGCGCCGGCTCCGAAACATCATCAGATCCGAACTCCGACGGCAGCGGCGGCGGCCTCATGATTGGCATCTCCGTCGAGCCCGCCGACGCCGTCGCCCCGCGCCTCCAAGAGCTCGCCGCCAACAAAGCATCACAACAACAACAACAACAACAACAGCCTTCCTCTTCGCCGTCATCATCATCATCATCATCACCAGTGCCCACCGTCGTCCTCGCCCAGCGCATCATCCAAAACGCATTCAACTTCCTCGCCAGCTTCAGCGGGACGGCAGGCCCCGGCGGCGTCGAGGTCGTTCCCCTGCGGGCCTTTGAGGAGTGGTGGCGCAAGTTTGAATCGCGAGTCCGTTCCGATCCGAGTTTTCTCGAGAAGCAGTCCGACTGAGAAACCGTTTCAAAAAGAAAAGAAAAGAAGAGAAGAAGAAGAAACCGTTACGAATCGCCGTTACAAGAAACCTTCTACATCTACCCTTTTTTAATCTGACACATCAATTCCTCGCATTTGCATTGGTAGCGTAGAGCAAATGATAATTGCTTTTCCATCTCCCGCTCATCCATCCGCCAATCGGTCCACGTACGGGGTTTGATCCCGCCTCAAATCTCCAAGTAAGGCTACTGCCCTTTGATGGTATCGAATCTGTGGCTCATCAAAGAGTCTAAACATTAAAATTGCGTAGAGCTACTCATTAAGATTAACTATGGTTTCTGCTGAAGTGCGAGTATCCCTTCCCAAAGCTTGGCCAGGCGACACTACTGCTTCGCCGTAAAATCCCCTATTCACCCAATGTCCAAAAGTCCTGCCATGTCTAGCTGGCAAAGAAAACACCATCAAGACAAGTGAAAGATGTACAAAGCCAACAGCTGTGAGAGCCTAGGTAGAGGGGCCCTGACACGTATATCATACAATCATGAACGTTTCTTCGGAACATATCCCCCCATAGGATTGTCGCCCTTAGCTCTCCTGGGGTATCATGATTGAATTCTTCAGCCGCGTCGGGCTCCCCGTCCTGCTGCGACGGCCAGCGTTCAGCATCTGAAGGTTCGGGGCAAGCCGCTCGCAGCTCTCCGTCCGCACAACGAGCCCGTGCCTGTCCATGACCGACGGCGGCCGCACCCCGTCGAAGCGGTCGGGGCTCGTTCGTGTCACGGCCAGGCCAGGCCGGCGAGTGCCTCTAGCTGATCTTGGTGTCTCGCCACCCTCCGAGCCGTCGGTTTCGTCAGACTCAGTACCTCCGAGCTCGAAATCAGCCGCATCGCCTTCCTCTAATATCCGTTCGTAGGTAGCACCCGAGTTTCTACCAAACAGCCTCCTCACGAAAGAAGAGCTTCTGGCTTTACGGAAACGGCGGAACTTGCCCAGGACTCTAGGCCCCCAGTCTGTTCGTTTCAGGAAGTAGGCGACGAGGAGGAGAATCAAAAGTAGTGCCAAGAGACCCCGAAGAGGTGAGGACCGACTGATGAGGATGTCGTCGTCATCGTCGTCGTCGTCGTCATGTTTGCTAGGCAGCAAGGGTTTAGATCCGGCAAACTCGAAATCGGCGGGGATTTCCAACCCTGTGTTGCTTCCGAATCCGACAGGGAGCTCTGAGCCTTGCGGAGGGATTTGTCCGGCTGCGTAGAGAACCATCTTGCCCAACGTCCAGCTGACCTCAACGCCGCCGATCGTATCAATGGGTTGGAAAGGGTCCAGGTATCCCTTGTCTTTTGCCTTTCCTCCATCTGCTATCGTTGTGTTCGTTTTTGTGCCGGCAACGTCCCCTAGGCCAATCCGCGGGATGCCGATGCCCTCATATAGCACGTTGATAAGCCACGACGCCTTGAAGCAGGCCTCCCTGGCATTCTCCGCCTTCTCTTCCATTGTCTTCTTCCTCTTGTCGAGCCCGCTTTCGATGACTGACCAGTCCTGGCTACAGAATGCATTGACTTCCTGCTCGTAGGCAACCAGGTCGTATACCTTGCTCTCTTGACCAAAGACGCCATGTGTCGTGTGCCAGTATTCAGAAACGCCAATGAAATGGTTCACATCGAAATCGATGGCGGGCACATGCTGGCCGTTGAGTAGACACGGCTCGTCCTCGCAAGGAACGTCCTTGCCCAGCAAGGGATACGTTTTGCGTAGACATTCTTCGAAAGCGCCTGTGCCAACAAGCGCGACATCTGACGACTGCTTGTTGCCAAGGGGCTCACCCGTAACTGTAGTCCGCAAGCCTTTTGGTAAGCAGGGATCCGGAATGTCGCCCTTGGCACCACTGTACTGCTCCTGCAAGCTTTCGACGAATCGTTCCCGTGCCTTGTTGGCCCCGAACCCAAGCCATGTGGCCGTAAACACCTTGTACTCCAGGGGAGAGCCATCCAGCCGGCGCAGTCGAACTAGCTTGAGGTCATTCGAGTGCTTTTCCGTCTCGGTTGCATTTGGTGCAAAGGCAATTTGTGCCGACGCACCGCCCATGTCTAGAAAGCCATAGGTGTGGTGGCCTTTGCCATGCGCATGCTCGTCGGGATTGTCGAAGCCGCCAAGGAGGTAGTTGGCGGCGATCCAACCGTACAGGCCCTCTGTCTCGCCAGATATGACCTGGATATGGCTCGCACAATCGGGGAGGAGGAATTGCGTGTTGGCCTGAAGATATGTACATATTCCTTGCAGAAGCGCAGTCTGTTGGTGCTTCGGCAGGAATCGAACGCCAGCGGTTGCCAGGAGGAAGATGGGCGTCTCGGCGACTTGAGACTCCGGTATCTCGTCGAGTGCGGTTTCAACAAGCGCCTTCAGGTGATCGGGTCCAACAGAGGCGACATCTTCTGCAAAAGTTGAAACTCCGGGGTGTATCTTCTTGCTCTTGCGAAGCTTCAGCTTTGGCAATATGTGGGCGTCGGAGGCGGAGGCTTCCTTCAGAGCCTTGCTAGGATCCTTCCATTTGTAAACGTACACGCGGGTGCCCGAGGAGCCGGCATCGAGAATCACTCCGTATTGACCTGCGCCGCATCATCATGTCAGCGGAAAGCGACGTTCCTTGACTCCCTCTCCGTTCCATCTTTCTGTTCCCTGGCTCTGCTTCCTCCTCCGTGGATCAAGTAGGTGAGCGGCGTATCTTACCCATGAGAGCATACGAATTGCAAAAGAATCAAGTTAAATTTCGTCTCGCGTGGCGTCTATCGAATCAAACGAAATCTGTATATCACGACAGACTTTACCGGGCTCGCAACCGCCAGCCAGGGCGAGAAAGCGCTACTGATCAATCGATTCGCGTGGTCGCCGATCCGTCGTCGTTGCGGCGGGTATTGATGAAGATCAAGTGTCGCAAAAGGGAAGAGTCGAGGCGAGCAAAAGGTGCTGGCAAGAGTGTCCGTCCGCCCGTCTCTCGGTTGGCGCCCGCAGAAAAAAGAGTGGCAGGACAAGCTGTTATCGAGGAATGGAGGCTTCTCGAAGGGGCGCAATTATTCGGCAGGCGATAAAGAAACGTAGGATTCGCGGGATGCAGGGGTATCGAAACAGGACGGCTAGCGAGCGAATTGGGGCAGGTTCGTGATACGGAAGTATAATCGATCTGAGGGGTCAAGGTTTGAAGCGACTGAACGAGAGACAGGTCGGCAATCGTGGTGCGACGCGATGCGAAGCAGAAATGCGGAAGATGGGGATGGAGAGGATTGAAGGGGAAAAAAAGTAACGATTCAAGGTTGCGAGTTGCGCGGCTTGTCGAGCCACTGAGAGGCGCTCGACGTCTCACGCTGCAGGGCCCGCGCCACCACTGGCGACCATTGCACCATGTCCAAATGCGGCGAGGCAAGTATCTGCTACCCGGCATCTCACGTCAACAGGTCAACAAGCACGCCTCTAGACCATTTCGATACTCTTCATTAGCCTGTCTGCAAGTATTGGGGACCTCCGATCGCTAGCCTTATCAGCGTCGCATCTGCTAAAGATAGAAATACGAAGCCACCCGCAGGTTTAGCTCCATCACTTCTGCTGCATCTTCAACCTGTTCCTGACCTTGTACAACTCCAACTCGTATAAACCCCGCCAAACTCGATATAATATCACAAGCTTTTCGCTCCATCGACCTCACTCACGTCACCGTACTGTATCCTTCAATCCGGGGCAGCGGATGCGACTTCAGCGCCTCGTCCAGCGTCCCCAGCTTCACCCAGTCCATCTCCCGCTTGATCTTATCCCAGTCCCACATGGCGAGCGTCCTGCTCATCTCCTCCATCGCTTCCTCCATTGCTTTCTGTGCCATCTTCGCACCGATATCCTCTGTCGATGCTTTCTTTGCTGGACTTATATCGTCCGTCTGTTCTCTCTGGCGTCTGCGGATTCTGACGCCACAGGCCGTACTTCTCATGACTCGCCGTAATCTGGATATAGTAGCCTTGACAAAGGTTGTCTTGTCTGGAGCGCGCGGATCTTGTTCTGCGTTTGCCTGCATGCTACCATGAGTGTATGGCGTAGATTTCTGGCGTGTGATTGATGGTTCGACCAGCACCCAAGTAAAGTCGACATTTGCATCGCATCTTTCATTTAAATATCCTCGTCAGTCGCTGTCGTGGTGTGTTTGATGTTCAGTTTGTTCAATCAAGAAGTTTCGGTTGTGCTTTGATTTGAAAGAACCAAAGTCTCAAAGACCGGCTTCTCGCTTCCACGGCTGTTCACAGTTCAACGCAATTCACTTCCAAGAAATCTCAAGCCACACCCCGTACAGATATTTTACCCTCCGCGAGACTAAAATACCTCCAAAGATCTAGCCATTTGCCAATTAGATGGATCGCAGTTTACAGATTTCGCAAAGGTCCGTTCAGCCCTGTTTGGCCTGTTGGTTGGCCGACCTTGAGACCAGAGGATAGGCCGACGCCAACCCAAGCATCACGTCGAGGAGGGAAGCTTGGAGAGTTGACCCCTGATGCTCTTAGACTGTCACCCCTGGCCAATCCTGTGCTGCTAGGAATAGTCGGGTGAAGAATGTCCATCCGTCCACGATCATTAGGGGGTTGGCGAAATGGCTGAGCTTCAGGTGTAAGGCCTGTAACAGTACTGCGTCAACATGAAAGCAAATTCAGCCATAAAAAGGGGCCTCTTACCGTGAGATGGAGTTCTCTTCCTCGGCCACTGACCGTCGGGGGCATGATGCTGAGGATTTGCCCCTGACAGGCCTGGCATGAACCCCGCGGCATCAAACCGCAACCCATGACCGAGAGGATAGTTTCGTTCAGTAGGGTCATGGAACTGCGAAGGAAGAAAACTGTGTGGCTCTTGGTTGTTCATGACGGGCGGGGGCACTGAACGAAGGGAGCTGTCCACGGCATCTGACGCTGCTCGCTCAATTCGACCCAATTCGGCCTTTCTCTTGACCTTTGTGTAAAGCTCTTGCGTCTGGAACAGCTTGCGACTTTTGTCCTTGAAGGCCTCTGCGAGCTCATCGTTCTTTCGCTGCAATACATCCCGTGAGGCAGTCATACCTGTCCGGATTAGCTCAAGCTGGAAAAAGGGAACTTCTTAAGCTGCTCACTCTCCAGCTTTTCACACAGACTGTTCACTTTGGCATCCGAGTCCCTGTTGATCTGATCACATCGAGCCCACAGTGCCGAGTATTTCTCCGAGAGCGTCTTGTACAAGTACTGCTGGTAGTGCAAGTTCTGCGTAGTCTGGTACGCCCAGAAACTGATGGCCCGTCCTGCGCACTCCATGACGATGTTGGGGCTCAAGCCGCTGAGAACGCATGTTTTGAACTCTTCGGAGGGGTTGAGGTTGTTGATGGCAATGTCCTCTGCCTTGGCCAGCTGGGCGCTGCATACAGGGCAAGTGTTGCGTCTTTGGTTCTCTTGCCCTATGAGGCCGAGTCGTTGGACGCATTCGATGCAGAAGATGTGACTGGTTTGATCAATTGTCAACGGCCATCTCTGCATTTCTCAAGGCTCAAGGAGGGCTAACCTGCAAGTCGTCACGAGCGCACGGTCGTTGAGCTCTTTTCTACATTTGAGGTTGTTGCAAGTGAGCGTATTCTCCATAGGGGCTGTGTCTGTCGTCTCTTCCCAGGATAAGACTCGAGCTTGGCCCACAGGAAAAAGAATATTGCTAGCCTCGGCAGGTTCTTGAAGGTATTGAAGCTCCCAATCAATGTCACAGCCTGACAAAGGGTTGGTCAATGCGAACTGTAAATCATCCGTAAACCGCCTGAGGGAGTGAACGTCAGGGTTCGGCGAAAGGCAGGTCAGGTGAGGTAGTAGAAGGATGACGGCCCTTTCCCATGACATTTTGACTGACAGTCTTACCTTATGTCGCAATTGTCGCTTGAATGTGCCTTCCTCTCGTCTTGTCATGATTCTGAGGCAATAGCCTCCGACATAAGGTTCATTGTAAAGCTCGCACCTTCCTATCACCCGAAGCTCTTTCCCTCCCCCTTATTGTGGCCGACTTCCATCCATTCTAGGTAGGTACTGATCTTTTCTTCAGTCTCCAGATCAGTGACATCTCTCCTCAACGTTGTCCACTAGACTGCTGTTGGCGATAGCCCTGCAGTTGTATCAGGGGTTAACCAACTGTCAACATATTCATCATTGGAACCTCTGAAGTAAGCTTTGATGGTGATCCAGCCTTGCAATAGCCATTGTCTTACTTAGACTTTCTTGTTGCTAATGGAATGAAATGATCCTGTAAACTCCGAATCTGCCATTCTATTTCAACTTGCCTCTACCTTGCTCCTAAGTGGTCAGGTCTGCCTTGCTCGCCCTGTTCACGAAGACTATAACCGCAAGACTTGGCATCGACTCTCGACCCCGTCAAATATACAGGTGTTGTCAATGGGCACATATTGCTTCGTAATGATCTTAATCACCTCTTGTGCCACCATTCCCCCAGTTACGGCCGAGATATTGTGCAACTCCCCGCCAGCTGCCCGCGACAGCTCCTGGGCCACTTGCGTCAGGCGCTCATTGCCCTTGAGAGCTGGCGCCATTGCACAGACCGCAGCTGTAATCTCATCAGCTGAGGCTATCGGATCATGCGATAGTACGCTCAAAGCCAGGTAGATGGAAATTAGGGAGATTGGCATCTCCGGCCCGGCAATAGCAGCCATTTGGTCATTGCTGAGCTCGCGTTCTGAACGTCCGCGTTAGCAATCATACACCATGGCTTTATCCAGCTAGTGTGCCTACCAATGATCTGCTCCAGGCTCAGGGGGTTCTCTGTCCCGGTATTGATGAGCTTGATGAACCGCGCATTTTTGCAAAAGAGCTCCACCTCCACCAGATCAATATTTTCGCCTCCGGGAATTTTCTGGACCCGAGCCAAGACGTCGTTTGCATCTTGTCGAGCCTTGTCTTTGTAAATGTTCTGCAGCTTGATATAGACACTAGATTCCGCCTTCATGTCAGGCAGGCCACCAGCGACAGGCAGGCGTTGGTGCTCGGCATAGAACTGCTTCATAGCTTCCGCAATGATCCAGAAACTCGACTTAGCCTGTTGTTCATCCTTGTGCTCGTATTCAAAGACCTCTTTGAGCGACGATGGGACTTGTGGCGGATTGACGTGCTTCATAACGGCAGCAACGGCCTCTTCAAAGTTTTCCTCCCCTCCCTCTGGGTTGTCTCGTCTCATGGCGTCTGATACCATCTGTCGGAATGCGATTTTCTCACTGTAGGATAGTGGGTAAGCGCCATCGTGTTGTTGTTTCCAGATATCGAGATAGTGAAGTAAGATCACAACCATTGGAATATGGCCATGGTCATGGTGATCTAGACTGTCAATGTCCTTGGTCATTTCTTTCGCAAATTGAGAGAGCTCCGGCCAAGGGGCCAGGAGCCTGAGGTCTGTCGTTGCAGTCTCGTCGGGATGAGTGTCGACGATGGGAAACGTCCCGGGCAGTGTGATGCGGAAGTAAGAGTAGAAGCCCACTGAGTGAATAGCGACGAGTGGCGTCCGATGCTGGCGGCCGTATGCCTCAATGGCTTCAAGCATGCCTGGCTGTAGAGGAAGGCTATACATGACCATGGTGAATACTTCCGGTGAGTCGAGCAGTTCCTGAAGGCTGGCGGGATCCTGAACCGGGTTAGCGCTAAGTCTTCGCGTAGGCCACAAGGAATGACGAGGTTGAGATCGAACGATAGACGTACTGTCACTTTGGATGTCCATACTCCTTCTACTTCTGGGTTGAGCTCGAGGAGGAGCTCCGTACAGCACTGAGCTCTCGATTTGCCGAGGCATGATTCGTCCAGAAAGAAGTTGACGCCTAGGTCTTCATCCTGGACAGTAGCACTGTCTGCAATAGTGAATTTGCCAATGCCTGAATGACGGAGAAATGTAAGTACTCGCACTCGACCCCAACCAGAGGATAAGGGGCCAGCAGACCAGGTAAGACAAGGTTCTTCAGCGTCTCGACGCCCGCTGTGCCGGGACCAGAGTTTATGAGTAGAATGTTCGCCGATTCCAGGGCAGCCTGGCCCTCGGCCGCCCACAGCCTGAGCTGGCGGTCATACTTCTTTTCCTTGTCTGAGGGGCCGAGGAGTGTGAGAGGTGTTTGCTGTGCCAGGATGTCTGTCATACTTGTGCTTAGCGCTGCCTGAGCTGCCTGTCTCTGGTTGAGGTTGACAAGGTGTTGCTCGGGCTCTTTGCTCTGTTGCGGGGTAGCTGGAGGAGCGACGTTGCGTATGTACGTGACTGTGGCGCGAATGGGTGAATGTTGCTGAGAGAACGATGCAGATACTGAAAGTGGTGATGATTATGACAGATGCTCAGCCAAGTAGAGCTTCTGATGGCATGAGCTGGCGATGATTGATGCAGCGGTTGGATAGGTAGGCTGGTACTTATCATCATACCGGGGGTTTTGGGCACTAATGGAGCTATCGAGGGGCACTGCTTGAAGGCTCGAATTACGTTGCTGGCTATTGTAGGCTAATGCGAAGTGCTAACTCAGTGAGGTAGTCTAAATCAGGCAATGGTGGAGCTCAAGTTATTGGTAATTAATCACTGGCGCGTGTTTGGGGAACCTCGTGCTACAGCCATCTGCCATGTGCATTTCGGGAAGATCTTGCATTGATGACAACCTCTCAACGACAACCTCAGGAGAGGTTTCGTGGACCGACTTTGCGTCAGACCCTCACTCAACTGGTTGCCAGCTTGACAATTATTTATCGAATAGTCATGTATACACAAGTCCATCTAGACGAATTCATCATCGTGCCAACTCTACAATCAGTACCCGAGTTGAAGCTATATAGGAAAGGTAGACACAGCTTGCAGATTCGTCTCTAAACTTCATCGACCACCACGGCTCTCTGCATCTGAATGAAACCATGAAGCCCCCTCTGCGTGCAAGTACTGGAAGCTTTGCCATTGAATGACTTGACCATCCTTTTGTTCGCACCATTCCAATAATAGGCCAGCAGGCGTTCCATCGTTGGAATCTCGTGCTTCCATATGCTGTGGCCATGGCACACAGATTTCGCCTTTGCCCAGCAGCCGCTGGCGGCAGGCAGGCGTGACTTACTGACGTTCAGAACTTGCCAAAGATTGTGATGCTTTGCGAATGAGCTGCTACTTCCGTGGCATCAAAAAGAGTTTCCCCGCAGACCGTCTGTTTGCAGTCTTGGCCTGTCAAGGTGAGGTAGGAGACAGCTGCCGTTGCGCCTGCTGTATCTGGCGGGCTTCCACTTGCCTCAGTTACTGCTTAACTTCAGCTCACCTCCCGTTTGCTCGTTCGCTCTCTCTTCTGCTTTTCGATTCAATTCACTGCTCGCACGATTCCTTCCCCTCCCCAAACTTCCTCTCTTTTCATTATCTATAAGCTAGAAAGCGAACTTCGTGCCGAGTCCGTCTCGATATTATTCGAGGAGAATTGGAGCCCGGAGCCAGAGACCGGGAGTTTCGTTGAGACACCCAGGCTGGACATCATATTTCTACGAGAGATCTCGAATTCACAATTTCCGATCCCCTGAGCTTTGGAACCCATTTGAGAAGATAGAGGACTCCCTCATGTCCGACGATGGCGGTTTCTTCGACACACCCAGACGGCACCAGCTCTGGCGAGCCCGCAGATACTTCGCAACCGACAGTTACCGAGCGGCCCATCGCGGCATTGGAGGTGGATGATTTCCAGGGCCCTGGAGCCTACGTGAACATTCTACCAGTGTGGCGGTTCTGGGTGCTGTGTTTCGGGTGAGTGTTACTGCCAGTTGAGAAGGGAGCCTGCATGAACTGTTCTGGAGTATGAGCCGAACTGATTCGACCCTCAGAGTATGCGCAGGCCTGCTGCTGTCCATAATTGACTCGTCCATTCTTGCGACCAGCTTGTATACCATCGGAGTCGAGTTTCAAGAACATAGCCTGATCAACTGGGTCGTCCTAGCCTACACACTCGGCTACACTGGCTTCGCCGTCTCATGCAGCACTCTGTCAGATATCATAGGGCAGCGTAACGCGTTCGCGGGTTCATACATCCTCTTCGTGGCTTTCTCTATCGCGTGTGGGTTTGCTCGACACATCAAACATCTCATCATCTGCCGTGCATTTCAGGGGGTTGGCGGTTCTGGTATGTGCACATGAAGTCCTCTCTCGTGGGCCATGGTGGCAAAGCACTTACGGCGATTTGCAGGACTATACGCTTTGTCAATGATCATATTGACTCAGCAGTGCCCACCTCAGCTGCGCCAATACATAGGCAGCATCATCGGAGTGGTCATTGCAAGTGCAGGCATCCTCGGGCCTGTTTTAGGAGGACTCTTTACCGAGTACACGAGCTGGCGATGGATTTTCTGGGTCAAGTCTGTAGCCCCTGGGAGCCCATGTGGTGAATGAAGACAGCTAACGAGAGAGGCAGTGGACCGATTGGCGTCGTTTCTTTACTGGTATTCTTTCTGAGCTGGCCCAGCAAGGAGGAGATGCCGCGTATACAGACCCGACCCTGGAGACAGTTCGACTTTATCGGCACCGTGCTAGGCATCGCTGCTTCTGTGCTCGTCGTCTTTGCATTTCAGAACGCAGGGGAGTCTGATACAGGAACCTGGACGCATGCAGTATTCCTTGCACCGGTGATTACTGGCCTGGCTTGCTGGGTAGGGGTAGTCGCTTGGGGATATGCCATCGAAAAGTGGTTTGCTCATCGCATCGTCCCCGTCTTCCCAATCCAACTCTTCCGAATTCAACGCTACGCAAGAAGCGCGCTGACGACATTCCTCGTGGGATACCCCCATCTGCTCCTGATATTCTCGTTCCCAATCAGGATGCAGATCGTGAGCGGGAAGAGCCCGCTCATTGCCGGGCTGATGCTGCTTCCAATGCTAGGAACGGTGGCTATCGGCAGTATGGTGAGCGGGAAGATCAACTCTGCTAAAGACTACCTTTCTGGAACTCTGCGCTGCGGCACGTGGATGATGGCGCTGGGGTTCGTACTTCTCCCGACGATTAAAGGATCTGAAGACGACGCAAAAGCATTAGGATTTCTAGCGTTCGCTGGGTTCGGCTTCGGTCTGTTCACTGCTGCAGCGACCAACGTGATTAGTGTTGATGTTCCGACACGGCAAAAGGGTAACGTCTTCGATCTGTTGTATCATCGGCACAGTCGGCTAACTTGTTTGTTTTGTTAGCATCTGCCCATGGTATCACTGCGCAGGCAAGGATCTTAGGAGGCAGCCTTGGCATATCGATATCTACGCTGTTCCTACACACTGAAGTGATCAATCGACTCCCGGAGCTCGTTAACCCTGAAGAGTTGGCTTCCGTTAGGGGCGACATGCAAAACCTCAGGGGCGCTAGCCTGGAAGCCGTCAAGAGAGCATATGTGTCTGCCTTTCATAAAGGCATCACGACGGCAGCGGTGGCGGCTTGTCTGGCAGTGCTTTCGACGGCCTTTATTACTTGCCAGATGCGCCGAAGGGAGCGCCGAAGGGACGTGGAGCAGCAGCGTGAGGGCGTGGCGCCAGAAGAAGGAGAGCCGAGAGTCGCAGAGCCCCCGATTCCGCTGCAAACTGTTGCTGGTGGCGGAGCGGCTGAGGGGGGAGTTGCTGAAGGGGTCTCAACCAAATAGATTGGGTATGATTTCTGCTTGGATGTAAGTGTGATGCCTACACCATGACTATGTTGCTTATGTGGATGGAAATATGAGTACCCAACGGATGGTTGCCATTCTTGGAGAGGCGTGGTGGCAGCAAACTGCAGATTCAGTCTGCCCTTGCATATGGTTCTTTTCTCCTCTATTATACGAGTGCAACATTAGCATAAATGATGGTTTTGCAATAGCATCTTCTCATTGATAACCTCCTTGTGACGGATAACGAGGATTAAAATCCGGGCGACGCCAATCGTGGGATCGCCCGTCGTTGAAGACGGCAAAAAGTGATGCCGCCACTCAAGATGCAGTTGCCATTGTGTTTCTGCCCCACGTCGAAGCAACGCGGGGTCAACTCGTCGGTCGATTAATAACATCACCAAACCAATGCGGGGGGAGACTGGAAGTGGCATTTGGAATTGACAAGACGCGAACGATGCATTTGTCGTTATTGGGGTAGAGCACGTTGGAATAATGCTGATTTTCTCCTCTCTTGGAGTCATGCTTGGACTCGTCTGTAGAGGCTATTAGTGCCCTCATAGCGAATGCTTGACTAGCAAAGTAGCACTTGTGATCTGTAGACTGTTGTAGAGGGTTTTGATGTCTGATTATAGCATCTCCAGTTTGTCTCCAATATTCGCAATTCCTCTTATCCGCAGGTAAACCCACTTTTCCCCTCCACCACCACTTCAATCTTCTCGGGTCTCTTCTCTCTTCTCTTTTCATTTATACCGAACAACTTGGCCGCTGTGCAGAAAGAAAGGAGGCAATTCTAACAAGCGTGTCTTTGATGCCTTCCCTCCAAAGTAGAGCCCCCGCCAATCTCTTCCGTTTCGCTGTGACCCGTCCGGTTATCCTCCAACCCGGCTACTATACGTTGTGCTCCTATCGATATAATAGCGTCCAGCAACGAACCCTCGCCTCATTGACTCATCGCCGTCCTCTTCCTCTCATTAATACCTCCTCCCCTCGAAATAGTCCATTGATTACCACCTTCACCCGCAAAATGTCCTCCTCCTCAGCAGCAGCAAAGCGCCTCGCCGGCAAAACCATCCTCATCACGGGCGCCTCCTCGGGCATCGGCCGCTCGACGGCGCTCGAGTTTGCGCGGACCAACCCCAGCGGCGACCTGCGCCTCATCATCACGGCGCGGCGAAAAGAGTCCCTGGAGGAGCTGGCGGCGCAGATCCACGAGGAGACGCAGGGCGGCGTGAAGGTGCTGCCGGTGCAGCTCGACGTGAGCAAGGCGGAGGAGATTCGGGGCTTTGTGGGGGGGTTGCCGGAGGAGTGGAGGGATATTCATGTTTTGGTGAACAATGCGTATGTTTTTCTCCTTCATTTCTCTCATAATTTTCTCGTCTGGATGGTTCAAGTGAGCTGGACTTTGGACTGTTCAGTTCGATGTTGGGGAGTTTATTTGCTGAGTCTATTTCGTGTTCAGAGGATTGGTCAAGGGCGTGGCCAAGGCGCCTGAAATCGCCGAGGAGGACATGAATGTCATGTTCACGACAAACGTCACCGGCCTCATCAACATGACGCAGGCCATCCTGCCCATCTTCCAGAAGCGACCTGACGGTGGCCAGGGAGACATTATCAACATTGGATCTATTGCCGGTATACCCAAGCTGTCCCCTCTCTTGCTCATAACCATTACACGTCTTCCGCAGAAAGATCACTCTTGGTCCTCTCACGCCAAACTCCTTGTTCATCTGATCTTATCTTGACATGATTTTGACCCCGTGTAACTCAGGTCGTGAGCCATACCCCGGAGGCTCAATCTACTGCGCCTCCAAGGCCGCCGTCCGCAGCTTCACGGAAAGCCTGAGAAAGGAGCTCATCGCAACTCGCATCAGAGTCATCGAAGTCGACCCCGGCCAGGTCCAAACGGTAAGCCCCCTAACAATCAATGAACCCGCCAGAACAACCAGATTCTTCTCTTTTGATATCAAATTCTTTACTTCAAACGCTTACGCACATGTAGGAGTTTTCCGTCGTCCGTTTCTACGGCGACAAGGCCAAGGCCGACGCCGTCTATGCGTAAGATCCCTAATCCCGCCTCTCTTTTTTTCCTTTTTTTATGCTTGGGGATTATCTCATCACTTTATTTGGTCAATCTGTGTGTGGAACTAACATAGTGATGATCCATTCAGTGGCTGCGACCCTCTTACGCCGGATGATGTTGCCGAGGTCATTGTCTTTGCCGCCACCAGGCGCGAGAATGTCGTCGTTGCCGATACCCTGCTCTTCCCCAACCACCAGGTAAGCGGCTCATCAATCACATGGTTCCATGTCAATCTGTTACATGCGGCAATGCTGACTGAACGTGCCTAAAAAAAGGCGTCTGCTCTCATCATGCACCGCCGACCGAATTAGACGGAAAGAGGAGAGGCTTCTATGACATTTAGACACATCATCAATAGACACAGAAAAGGATTCAGTTGTTCTGACATAACAGTCGGGACATGATTGGATATTTCATTGAATAATACATACGTCTTCAAAGTGTCTATACACATCTTGGCATGTTCGAAAATTTCTCTTGCCCCTAACCCACGGCCAGCCGAAGCCAGCAAAGAAATGAGGGGCCTTCTAAGATCGAAAAAAGATTGATCTACCAACGTTCCGTTAAGAATCCATTCTGGGTTGAATCGGACTCTTGCTGCCACAAGGACAGCACCGCTGGGGTGTTTCGTCTAGGGAAACACACGAGATGGGATGGACTGGGGGGCGACACAACTCACACGGGACGGACGAGGACCTCCCATGAAAATTCATCAATTGACTGACCTTTTTTCCGTCAAATACCTTAGTCACACATGAATATGTCGTTTCGTTCTCCTGCCCTCAAACCCAGAGACGCCACGCTAAAATGAAACAAACTGAAAACACAACTGCCCGGCGAGACCCTCCAGTTTGTCCTTAACAAGAGGCGGCGAGTCGCCTTCAGCTTACACGTCGAGTTCACCAATCTCCTCCGGAGCTTCAATCTCCTATGTGCTGAAACAGAGGGGAGATGGACTCGCCGTAGTGGTTGCGGCGGATGGCTTCGGCAAGGAGAAACGACAGGTCCAGTATAACCAGCTTGCTGGTATTCCTGACTTGCTCCTCGCTGATGGGGAAGCTGTTAGTAACAACAATGGTGTCGATGCACTCGCACGCCTGCAGCTGCGCCAGGCAGTCTCCGCCAAAGACACCGTGGGTAGCAATGCAGTACACCTTCTTCGCCTGGCCCTTCTTCACTACGGTCTCGGCCGCGGCAATCCACGATCCCGGCTTGTCAATCATGTCGTCGACGATGAAGACGGTACGGTTCCGCACGTCGCCCACCAGTGTGATCATGTGCTCTGCCTTGGGGTCTTCGAAAGCCTTGTCTTCCTCGTCATCGCTGCTGTCGTTGTTACCGCCACCAGCCAGTGACTGGCGATCGGGAGCGAAGAAGGACGAAGCATGCGACATGGTCATGGGATCATCGCCCTGCACGCTGTTGCCAGCCGTTGACCTTCCCGGGGAGGGGAAGTCGTCCTCGACGATGTGGCCCTGGATAAGTCGGCCATGAATGACTTCCTGGGCACGACGATCGTCATAGTCCGAATCGAGTTGAACAGCGCTCTTCCGCCGAGTTGCGGGTTGACCTTCCGGGGCGGAATCAGCAGGATTCGTCGCACTTGTCGACGAATCGCCAGACCGGACAGGCGAACCTTGCGAGTCGGTGATGATCCTGGTCGTCTTGACTGGCGTCCTTGCCCCATCACGCGCTGGGACTGCATCGCTCTGCTGCTGGCCATCTTTCTGCGCCGCGCTCTCAAAGACGGGCCGGCGATCGAATCCATCCAGATGGCTCATAATCATGCTTCCCGACATGTTGGTCCCACGTCTTCTATCGGTGGTGACCAAGCCGAAGTTGAGCTTGAGCGCATCAGCCAACGACGTGACTCTCTTGGTTCCACCGGGGTTTTTGGACACCACGACAGCCTCCTTCCAATTCGGCACGTTTCGCTTGATCCACTTAGCGATGATGGGCTCAGCGTGCAAATTGTCGACGGGGCATCTGAAGAAGCCCTGCATCTGGGATGCGTGCAGGTCAACGGTGACGACGTGCTTAACGCCGGCAACACCGAGCAGGTTAGCAAGCATCCTGGCTGTGATGGCCCCTCGCGGAGACTTCTTTTTTGACTGCCGGCTGTAGGGGAAGTACGGAAGCACCGCTATGCAACAATGTCAGCATAGGTAGTTCGACGGGCAGAGCTGTCTCAAGTCTGGACGAAGCGAACCTGTGACCTTGTTGGCGGAGCCGCCCATGCACGCCGAGATCATGATGAGCAGCTCCATGATGGAGTCGTTGATCCGGGGGCTCCCCGACTGGACGACGAAGACATCCTTCTCTCGGACGCTGGTGAGGATCCGGACACTTGTCTCGCCCTTGGGAGTTTGAGTCGAGTCAGTACCCTGTCGCCGCCGACAGCCAAAAAAGCAAACGCTCAAGAAAAGGACAGCAGCCAAGAGCTATCACAGGAAGCTCACATTGGAGAATTGGGTCAGCTCCGCTTTGGCAGGCGTCATGCCCAGGTTCTCACATATCTGGCCGGTGAGAGCTGGGCACGAGTTGCCAGCGAAAATGAGCGTGTTGCGCATTGTGGCCAACCCTTGAGGGGAGGAAAAGGGGAAGAAAAGAAGAGAGAGGGTTGGAAGAAGAAAAGTTGGGTGAGACGAGAAGCTTTTTTTCCGTTTCTCTCGGCGTGGGGCCTTTGCACAGTGAGACCGTGCGCCTTGCACGTGAGGTTACGGGGGGTTGGGTGCTGCGGATTGAATAAGAGCCGTTTTGATTGGTTCGAAGTGGCCTATTTCTTTCAGCTTTCCGCAGAGCTCACAGTGCGACCATATACTGGCGGGGCAGCTCGAAGTCGTGTTATCGCGAGCCGTTATCAGTAAATACGTGCATACAAGCCTGGTGAATGATGCTGAAGCCGGCAAACAACTGCAAGCTCACAATGGCTCGACCAGTTCGACAAGATGGATCCTCACAAAGATGGATTTGATTGATCACCTTCCCCAATGACTCATATACATGCATGGTATTTACCAAATCCCTCGTCAACTTGTCCACTAAATCTCTGCCGGCATGGGCATTCCTCACCTCATCACCACCCTGGAGAGCTATGCCTCCCACGAGATCCTTCAGCATCAGGACGTGGTCATTGACGGCCCAGCACTCGCCTACCATGTACTTCACCTCTCCAGAACTCAAGGGGCAAGTCAGCCGTCTTACAGCCTCCTCAGTCAACTCGTCATTGAGTGGCTGGACCGTCTAGAGGATCAGCAAGTAGCCATGTAAGATGTACATCCCTAGACACAGCATGTAACAAGCAAAAGAAGATGGCTAATATTCAAACAGCCGAGCCATATACTTTGATGGCTACCTACCAATGGACAAGTATCCAGTCCGCATGGAGCGGGTGAGGAAGACAACTTCACGGCTCAGCTTACTATACTCGTCCTTTCCCATGGGCTGTCCTCGCAGGCTTGTTGTTCCCGCAGATGATCTAAGTGACGATCCACCTCGCCTTGGACATTCAGCAGACAAGGTCTGCCAGGATCCGAGCTTTGTTGTCCCAGCAATCATTGACGCTCTCCGCGGCAATCCTCGGTACCGGGGGAAATGCTTCATGAAGCCGGGAGAAGCTGATGCCTACTGTGCTTCAGACGTTGTCAAGCATGGCGGCACGATATTAACAGGTGACTCTGATTTGTTAGCCCATGAACTTGGCAGCGGCAAAGTCATCTTCTTCCGAGACATTCACGAGAATGCCAGCTCAAAGCTCGCATGCACCATCTATGCCCCTCGGGCCATCTACACAAAGCTGGGACTGCCAAAGTCTGTCGAGGCATGTCGACTGGGATACGAGCGACTCAACTCTCCTCACGCAACGCTTCCCATGCTATTGAAGGCTTGTTCAAAGCCCATATCAGACTCCGTGGGCTATGACCTGTTCCGTCAGCAATACGTCTCTCACGAAGAGGCATCCATACCTCGACTTGTTGGCGGCGGCTTGCTCCCATTGAGTGGTCTTGATCCGAGAGTATCAGAGCTGCTTCTTCAGATTGGAGATGCGTCCAGAACAGAGACGACCAAGGTGTTTCTTCCCTCTTTAATTGAGAATCCCAACAAGGGAACGTCCTGGGACGCAAGTGCCAATATCCGAAGACTGGCCTACACGGTAGCAAGCCGGTATCTTGCCCGCCATCGCGCCTCATCCGTCGAAGAGTACAGGAGAGTACAACACATCGACCAGAAAGGGCGAGACATCCCCTTACTGTCCAGCGCCGAGGCAAACGAAGCAGCCCTCGAACTACTGGATCTCATAAACCGAGTCAGACAAACAAGACTACCGCAGCAGCACCGCTGGACGCTCATATGTATCATCCTGGATATCACAGAATGCAATCAGCAAGGCAAAAACTCACACGCCTTGACCACACTCCAAACAAAAGAACGCATTCCGACCGCCGCGGGACACAAGATCCCGTGGGATACGATTCACTTTTGCGCACATATTCAGGCAGGGTTGTATTCACTTCGCATCCTGAGCCAAGTCCTTGCCTCCACAATGGCCCATAATACCAGCACGGACGAGTTGGCTCTTACTCTGATTCAGATCCGCAAGCTTTTGTCGGAGTTGCCCCCTCTGACGGAGTTTCCGGATGTCTGTATCTTGTCTGACTTTTTAACCGCGTCCAAGGAGCTTCAGATTTTGGCTATTGTCTCACAGTTCATTGAATTTGAGGAGGGGGGCCCTCAAAGTCCAGAACAATCACACACAAAGCTCAAGGGGAGAGAATCCAGCAAACGGGCAGGAGACTCAGATGGTGGCTCCAAGAAGCCCAGCAAGAAGCCAAACAAAGCGAATGGGAACAGAGGCAACATGTTCAGTGCCCTTTCTATAGATGCATAGCTACTAGATACCTTTTGATCGATACCTTGCAATTCTCACATGATAGTAATAACAAAGGGAGCCCCCAGGGAGACCAAATGACCAGCAACGACCAGAACCTCTCACATTTCATCCGTCAATATACCCTTACCGCCTCAGAGCAGATTATAAGCCGTTCTCGATCCGGTATGTACATCATACAGGAGTAATGTCGTGTATGTCTGCCAGCAGCTGCTGGAACGTCGCCGGGACATTTCCCTCTTCCTCCTCGATATCCTGCAGCAGATTCTCTTGAACGTCCCCGTTGCCAGCCGCGCGAAGTATCCTCCAAGCTCGACGGAACTCATTGCGGATCGAGACGATCCCGTTATGCGTCACCGTGCGAGCCACGTTGTGGTCTATCTCAAACGGATCCTCGATGGCGAAGAGATACCGAAGCCGAATCTCCTTGACATCGCCACTCTTACTGGCCGGCGGGGCAGCCTGCGGTTGGGAATTCAGTTGCGCGGGTGCGGCCTGGGTGGTTGAACCACCGGCTGCATTCTGGACTTCATAGACAGTCTTTGCCCCCGTCCAGCCTTTTTCTTGCTTTGTCAGTATCCCTCCATGAGTCCGCAAACTCAAGACGTTGCGGCCCCAGTCGAACCCCCTACCGAGACCATTGCTCATCAGGCCGGTTTGAGCATAGTATTCGAAAAATCCTCTCAACAAATGGCCAACACTTTCCGTATTTCGATTGAGCTGGTTCTGGGACGCCAGCCGTACGATTTCTTCCTCGTTTCTCCAGAACTGTATGTTGTACCCCCTACAGGTTATCGTGGACTGCATCTCAGCGGGAGACAAGTTGCTGGGAGGCGGCGGTGCTAATTGTTGGAGGTTTGGGCACACGAACGGCTGAGCGACATTGACGAGATAGTGCAGAACCATCAACACGTAGCCGTAGCTGCTCAGAGTACCGCGATATCCAGAGTTGATGCCTCGCATCTTGGCCCAGTGCTTGACGAACAGGATCATGGGACGGACCCTCGGATCCGTATGCGAGTAGCACCGCAGCAGCAGCGTGTTCTGGAGAGCCAGATGGGCAGAAAAGTTGATGTCGCATTGCACGCCGACGTCCGTCTTGGGAAACTCGAGCGGATCGCGATACCTCTCGCGCGGCTGATTGGGCGCCAGTGTATGAGGATCGGTGAGAGTCTTGATCTTGGCAAAAGTAGCAGCAAACTCGGCCGGGATTGGCACGACGTAGCGAGTCTTGCCTGGCGCCATCACTCTCATCTGGAGGGGCTGCCGCAACAGCTCGACGTATCTCGTGATGTACGGCACGGAGGCCGCGTCGTACAAGTTGCTCTCGACGGCCTTTTCCAGCTCGTTGGCCAGATGGATGCTCTTATGGCGACAGCCCACCGCTTGAATCGTTGCCTGCTCCGGGAATTGCTCGAGATAGTCGCTCAGTTGCTGTCGGATCTCCTCTTGAAACACTCCGTCCACGTATCGTCGGACTATGGCGTGTGGTGCTGCAGATGCCGAGCCCCTTAGACTATTGATGACGTTCGTCATCCTGGTGTAGTATTGCGCCGGCGTCTCTTGTTGCTCCTGCTCAAGCAGCAGTAACTGTACAGAGGGGATCTTCTTGATCCTTTCGAGGGCGAGTTGAAGTTCTCTGTTGTAGGAAATGGGGTCGATATCGAACAGTGGCTTCTGCTGCAGATTTTCCCATTGTCTGATCCACTTGTCATCTTCCAGTTGTTTGAGAGGAATGCCATCTTGCCATGATTGCCATCGGCGCAAGATGTACTCTCCCTCTACCTGCATGAACAAGCCAAGCAGAGACCGATGACCAGCTGTATTCGAAGGTATACCGGCTGCAGCAATGGAGGGTAATGTCGCAATGTGATCCCGCAAGGAGGCATCCGCTAGCCCCTGAATAAATGCGTCGCAAACACTGTTCAGAATGTCCCAGTCGGACTCCATGAAGTCTCTGTAGTTTGAGGCAGTGATATCAAAGCCACCAGCCCTTCGTAAGATACGCTTGGCCAGGCCATAGTAGGAATCCAACGAGTTTTTGGGCCCCTGTTGAAGTTGGAAGCGCTGTGGTTCGGCATAATCCTTGCATATGATCTCAAACTCGCCCAAGGAATTTGGTCCGGCATTGGTCGTTGCGCTTTGCGTGTGGTCGTCGTCGTCGCCTCCATGAACAGAGCCATCGTTATCGGGCTCGGCGTCAGCGGCCCCAGCCTGTGTATCTTTATCGAGCCCACGCTCCCATTTCTCGCGCTCTTCATGCAGGCCCCTGAGAAGCTCTGCAGGAGGGCGCTCGCAGATTTTGATAATCGGAACCCTTGTGCGACTCAGGAGTCTGGCGCCGAGACCTGCCTGCAGAAAGGCCTTTTCAATCAGACGAGGTATGGGTGACCCTGGGGCATCGGGAGGAATTTTGGACAGAGGTGAGACCAAGCCGAGGTCCAAGTCTGATGCCTTTGTGGCGAACCCCGAGGCCAGGCTGCCAAAGCACTTTAGTTCCACAGAAATAGGGGGAATCCTATTGTTCATGTCCTGCTGCTCCTCGAATTGACAGATGACCTCGCGGCAAATGTGCTGTATGCGTTGGCGAAAAGCTTCTTTCTCCGCAATTTCAGCTCTGTCGATTTCAGAGTGAGCCAAGACTTGACTGCACAGCATGTCCAGCAGACGAGCCTGGCCAGTCACCTCATCCGGCCTCATATGGGCACGATATTGATAAGGGGCTGATGCTGGGCCCGGATGTGCAGTCTGAGATGGCAGCCCATTGTATTGTCGCGCCGATGGCGCAGACTGGTACTGATACCTGTTCGCCGTTGACTGGGGAGGACCATTCCACGAATTGCGCGAACGGGGAAAATCTGAAGGCCTTGGCGCTGAGATTGGATGGGACTGTGGCGGCGCCCATTGATTATTCGGCCTGCTCGGCTGTTGGCTGTACTGAGAGAATTGTGGCCGCGGCTCAGGGGCAAAGGTCAGTTGAGACGACATCTGTCGCCTTTGGGCCTGGTTCGGGCGCCTCCTGGCCGGCTTGGGTGACTGAGGGGCGCCATGCTGAGGCGCGGCTTCAGGGACTGACTCATTGCGAGGATAGCCGGCGTTGGGCTGATGCTGTGCCGGGCTGAAGGGATGAGTTGACGACTGCATGCCCAGCAACGGAGGGGGACCTTGGGATGAAGCCTGAGGGCGAGGATTCGCTGAGGGGAACAATCCAGGAGGGGGGTTTGGGTTGGCATTTGTAAGTATCAGATTCCGTAGGTGCCCCTCGAGCCCCGAGGCCGAAGCGTCGTGTGCGGCACCATGAGACTCTCCTTGGTTGGGCAGCATCTTGATGTCGGTGATGCCTGAGTTTGACGATGTGGCGATGATGCAGGCTGGCCGGATGTCTGGACACCTTGAAAAACTCTTAATCGATTCTCTCTACAGGTTCGACATCTTCAAGGCTCCAGAGCAGGTATTCCGACTTGTAGAGCAGGTAAGCAGCTGTTATGAGAAGAAAGAAAAGAGGAGGACAGAAGAGGACAAACAGATGATGCTTCGCAGTGCGTACCTAAAAGAGGGGAGATGCCCAATGATTGGAGTCACGTACAGGCTCGGTGGCAGCAGGTGGTGCTTTTCGAAGCTGGATATTGATACCCTACGACGGCGCTATCCAGCGATATGATAAGAGAGAGGTGGCGATGATTGGAGAGTCTAATTCAGCAAAGATTCAGACAAAGGAGGCGGTTTAATGCTGCTGCTGATGGCGTGTGAGAGAACGATGAAAGGGCATGAAGCAGGCAATTCGTCGGCTGGTGATGGCATGTTGCACACGACGAAATCCAAGTCACTTTCAAGAGAAGCGGAGCTCCGAATCAGAGCAGCCGACGAGCTGTTAGTGCTGCGCAGTGGGTTGCCGCTCGGCACTAGCAGGCCAGCAGACTGCGCTAAGGATTTACTGTAGCCTCAACTTGCTTTGAAGCATCTCTGGTTCTGAGATGCGGTATTCAGGAATAGCTAATTCTTTTGGAACCAGCCGTATCAAGTTTGTCAGGTGATATTACATATAATGTCGCTCAATATTGGATCAAATATTTTCAACATGATAGCATGGTTCTACGATTAAGTATCAAGAGGTACTAGTAAGTCCTGTAGGCTTGAGACTTAAGGTATCATGGCAGAAGGTACCTTATGATGAGACTCTTCATCATAATGATGGCGAATAAACAACAAATTCTCCTTCCAATGCCTGCTATACATAATCAAGGTGTTTCTTATTCATCCTTTGACCCTTTTAATTCCTTCACAGTCTCGACAATCTAACATACCTTAAGCATGGTAGCACTTCCTCTCACTCTCATGTCACTCCAAGCTCAGATCTGCTGTGGGTACAACCGCCGCCTTTGTCATCAAGCGTCATCAGGCAGCCGAGCGGCAGTTCTCCGGCCTTTGACAGCCGATCTGATCTGCTTAACAGCTCCAGGCATCGCCTTGGCTTTCGGTGCTTCTCCTCCGGCTTCACTCACCTCCAGCATCAACTACCGTCTGCCTCACCAGCTGCGCGGAAACGACAGCATCTTCACCTTTCGCTCGCCATCACAGTAGCTGCTTCTGCTCGTGATTGTCGCGGCCCTTTGATACGCCGATTCTCCCACGTCACACGCTGCCGCAACCAGCTGCAGCTTCTCGTCTGGCTGCAGAGGCACGACGACCTCGTGCAAAGAGGCTGCGTGCCTTTTCTGCCCGCTTCATCGATCAATCTCTCGTCCGCATCACGCCATCAAGATGAGCGACCCTGCCGGCAACCCCAGCGCCCCTCCTCACCCTCCTCCTCATGGCCCTCCGCGGCCCCAAAAGGCGAATCCGCTGCGTCCTCTTCGCAAGAAGCCAAACCCGCTCGTCGCATCGTCTCGCAGACCCCCGCCCAAGCCCAGCCGACCGCCTGCAAATGGCGCGCCATCGTCTTCAGCGCAGGGTGCTGCGAATGGAGCAAAGCCCAGTGCCGAAGAGATACGGAATCAGTACGGCGGATGGAGCGAGCCGCCGCCCAACTACCCTTATAATGACATCCCGATCATGACTACCAAGAAAGCCCTCCTCGACGGAATTCGTTATCACCTCATGAAGTTCTCGCAGACCAAGCTGGGTGAGAAGCCCATTGATCCTACAGACCAGGAGGAATTCGCCAGACCCGTCACTCTTCATCGACGCGATGCCCGCCAACCTCCTCCGGGAAGAGCTGTCAAGGTGGAGGAGCCTGAACGGCCCCCGGTAGATGAGCAAGAGGCGGAAAGACTTGCGCAGATAAAGGCGGAGAGAGAAGCTCAGAGAGCCATCGATCAAGCCAAGATTGCGCCTGTTGCTAAAGAGGTAGTCACCAAGCGCCCGAAGAAGCAAAAGGAGGAGAAGACAATGTTCAACCGCGCCCCGAAAACATCCGCAGCGAAGAAGGAATCAGACCTGAGATATGAAGAGGCTCTGCCATGGCACCTGGAAGATGCGGATGGGAAGAACGTCTGGGTTGGCAGCTACGTGGCTGCCCTCTCCGAATCCAGCGTTGCATTCATGATTGACGGGTCGGTTTTCCGCATGATCCCACTGGAGAAATGCTACAAGTTCAACTCTAAGCCGCCATTCCAACCGTTTACGATAGATCAGGCCGAGGCATTCATGAACCGCAAGGTCGATGTCGGCCGTTGGGTCATGAAGGACGAGGAGAAGAAGGCTGGCCTGAGCGACCTTGAGGCTACGCGTCGGCTGTTGTACGGACGGGGGCAGATGATCAAAACCGAAAGCGACACTTTCAGGGCAGCCTCCCGCGAGGAGAAGATGGAGCACGACGAGCTCGATGTCTCCGGTGACGAATTCCAAGACGACGACGAAACACCCCACTTTGAGCCGCAGGAGGACGAAGATACCAAGGAATCCAAGACCAGGATTCGCCGCGAGCAGTTGGGAGCAAATCTGTTTGGCGAAGCTGACGAGCAAGAAGTGGACAAGGAACTGCAAGAGCAGCTTAGGGAGGAGCTGGAGAGACAGAAATACGGCAAGACCACGAAAAAGGCCCTCATCAAGAGGGATCGAGAAGAGATTTACGAAAGCGACGACTCGGATTCGAACCCTTGGAGCAGCTCGGTAAGTTCTGTTCTTTCGTGCCACAGCTGGCCTTTGCCCCTTGCTTACACGCAAATCCGTAGAGCGAGGATGATAGCTCGGATGAGGAAGAGGAAGCTGCGAAAGAAGAGGAGAAGAAAGAAGGGGAGTCCAAGGATGCGCAGGGCGACAAGGACAAGGGCAAGCTGCAGAGTGCCAAGGGGTCAACCACCCCGCAAGGCAAGCAGAAGCTCTCCGAGATGGCGAAGAAGGGCAAGTCTCTCAAGCGCCCTGGCTCGCCCACCCTGTCTGAGTCGAGCGGCAACGAGTCGACGAGGAAGAAGCAGAAGAAGGTTACGGCAGCGGCTCTCGGAAGCCGGCCCGGCACCCCTGGGCTGTCGCAGACCACAGTCCGGCGTCCTAAGATTACGGCGGGCTCTGGAAGTGACGGAGAAGCCACGGCAGGGGAGATGTCGGACGGGGCCATGCAGAAGAAGAAGATTAAGCTGGTTGGCAGCTCGAGAGGAACGCCTTCGGCATCCAGGGCTGGCAGTCCTAATCCCGCCGCGGCTGGTAAGCTGCTCTCCCAGTATTTGTCATGTCTCGTGTGTCCCTCGAAGCTAACAGTGGGTGATAGGTGCTTCTTCTCCCTCGTCCGGTGGGCTTATTGAGCCATGGGAGATTCTGGAGAAGATACCAGCGGATGGAATCACGATTGGTGACCTCATCAACTTGTTCCAGGGCCGTGTGGGAGACGGTCCCGGTCGCATGCCCAGACAAGAGTGGATTGGACTGGTTAAGCAACTTTGCGATTACGGCCCTGACAAGCGGCTGCGTCGGAGAAAGTGATGGGATGGGGTCATTACTTTCGACCTCAAGGGTGGTGATGCCTGAAGAGAACTATACTGCAAATCAGGTCGCGAAGGAGACAATGTTGAGTGAGCTGCTCTGTTATGGGGCATGGTAGACACGTGGGGCACTTTTTTGTCTCGTACTGAAAAAGAGAGTTGCTCAAAGGGCGGACGCGGCAAACATTCTAAAGCCAGGCTGTTCAGCCCTAGGTAGTACTTCAGATGGGGTATCTCGAATATGATGCATACTAAACCTCATTCATCCATTTGCCATGCGTAGTCCAAGCCCTTGTTACGTTCTCGCCGATTGATGGCCTTGAACCGCTCTGCTTCATGTCCATTCCCTCTGTCCACGCCGTCCCATCGATACCCAGGCTTGATCCCATAGCGATTAGGAGGCGCAGCTCCCGTGTAGACTGGCCGTCGCTTCGAGGCCTTGCTCCCCCGACCCGTGTCCTTGTCCGCCAGAAACTGCATCATCGGATCGTTCCATCTCTGCTGCTCCTTGAGCTCCCTATTCATCTCCTCATCGTCGGCCTTGCGCGCAAACGTCATGAGCTTAGCATTTTCCAGTTCTTCCCTACGCCGCCTCGCGTTCTCCTGCTGGACCTCGCCCTTGAGCGATTCCTTGGCGAGCCTCTCCTTTTCCTCGGCCTCGGCGGCCGCACGTCTTGCTTCGGCCCTCTTCATGGATATGTCGATCCGGCGACCGGTGGCGTCTCGGTATACCGTCTCTTCTTCTTTGGCATTCTTCCTGTGGCGCTCAAACTCTTCGCGCTCTTCCTGCTGCCGCCGCCTCAGCTGTGCAGAAACAGCCGCAGCGCTCTGCAAGCCGGCATGCGTCCCATCGCTCATCTTCACCACGCCCTCCCCTCCTTCAACGACCGGCATCTCATCGTCCGCAGCCCTCGCAGCTTCATTCTCAGCAGCCGCCGACGCGATGATGGCATCTGCCGCCGCGGCGCTGTCATCTTTGCTCTGAGATGCTTTTCCTCCGCCCTCTGAGACAGTCTTCCAATTGCTCTTTTTCAGTTTCCGCAGCTCAGCCGTGACTCCGGCGACGGTGAGGGGCGCATCTTCGTCTTCGGCGTCTTGCGTCGTGTTTTTTCTCCAGGCTGAGTCGTCGTCGTCGTCGGTGATTAAGAGGCCGGAGGAGGCGTTTGCCTGCTTTCGCTTGCGCTTCTTGGAGGGCTTTGGGTCGGCGACGAGGTATCTTGATGCAATGTAACTTGATAGGTCTGACGGCATTGTGAGGAATAGGAGTATGGAGATGGCAAGGAGGAGGAAGGAAATAACAGTGACAGCAACAGGCGCGTCGTGGATGGGTTTGGATGATGTATGTGAAAGTCCACTATTACGCACTGAGTTGCAATAGCGGCCGAGCACCGTTGTAGCATGTATATGCACTAATCAAATTATATGTATCTGTCGAGGTGGTAGATGTAATATGATGGGGCAATGCTACCTAGATCGGGGCTCCGGACTTCATGAGAAGCTGACCGTGGCATCAAACACAACAAGTGACATCCTCCCATCCACATCTTGCGCCGCTCCACGCTTCGCAGGGAGGAACATGCAGAGCCGTATCTCGACGCCCGACGCTTGCGACTCTCCTCTGGCCCCCGGTTCCGCATGAAGTCACCGCAAGCAACCTGAACTGCGTGTGTTGTGCTGTGTTGTGTGTGTGTGCGTGTGTGTGTCAGCGGCATCACCGCACCCAATAGTCGCCTTCGATGCCGCGGCCTCAAGATGACTCGTCGACGGAACCGATTCAGGCGCTGCCCGCTGCGGCCTCGGCCGCCAAGTTCTCGTACATGAGGCACTCGACATCGACCATCGAGCCGTTTCCGACGTCGCCCTCCGAATCCTCGCTCCTCTTTCGCAGATCGAATCCTTCTGCTGCTTCGTTGTACGCCTCGACACTGTCGCCGCCGGGCTCAAGGTCCATGTCGCCTGCGGGCCGAGGATCTCCGTCACGGGTTCTGTCAGGCACGGTATTTGACATTGGTCAGAATCGGGGACTGCCGGAGAATGTTGGGGACGACCCGAGCGAGCCATTGAATCTTATCCTCAAGTCCTTTGTGCCCCATGTGTCTGTCTATGCGTCACGGGATACGGAGGCCTTGATCCGCGAAAAGGGCTTCCAGCATGGGTTGTGGGAGCTCTTGCGGCCTTTTGGTGAAAGCATCCAGGGCAAGGTCAACATTAGGGACAGCAACGGCGTCGGACGAATAGTGGAGGACTTTTCTATACGCTTCACACGATTCGGTGAGAACATTGAGCGCCCAGATGCTCTGACGTCTGGATCTCAGCAAGCCCCGACGCCACGAGGTCAGAATGGAGCGCAAGAAAGGGATGCCGGAAAAAGGTCAGCGATTAACGACATTGAGGCTGTTGTTGATCGCCATCTCTCGTACGCAGAGGAATCATTCCTTGGAATGCCACACCAGAGCATCATGACGAAGAACGCCTCTGATTCTGAGGCAGCTTCACCGTACTATGCCTTGTATCTAAGGCGTCTCTTATCAGGCTTGCCCATATCACCCCACGAAACCTTTGCTCACCCTGTTGCCTGCATCATAGCGATCAGCTCGCGCAATGCAGCCCCAATCGAGGAGCTTCGGCGCCTCTACACCGAAACCAGCCAGGGGGAGAGGAGGCTGCCATCATGGGTTGACGGAGACTATCTGAGATACTACGTCCTGGTCCACGACGAGGAGAATGATGACATTGCAAGGTCCATGGGGTTGTTTGAGCAGATGAAGCGACATTTAGGGCTTCATTGCCATTTGCTGAGACTACGATGCAGTCAGAGTGTGGAAACGGATGATGACAGCATACCTCTTCCCCGGAGCGACTGGATGTCGGCTGCCGAAGAGCTGGCAGAGATTCGCCGAAGCGAGAACGACGAAGACTTTGAGGATCCGTCACGGTACATCTTCGAGTCCGACGCAACAGCCATCCGCACGTTTGTCCGCGAAATGGTGATGCAGTCGATTATCCCTACTATGGAGCGGCATGCCACCATCTGGAACGACCAAGTGGCGTCGCGGCGCAGAGGACTCACAGGAAGGTTCATGAGTCTGTCGAAGAGGTGGACAGGGTTTGGAAGCACCTCGCGGAGCTCATCAAGCGGCATCAACACCAGCAAAGACGGTTACGATCCCTCAGGCTTCTACCGGGCCGATACGTCAGAGGCCATTATGCGAAAACTGGCTGATTTCGCCTTTATGTTGCGCGACTGGAGGCTGGCTCATTCTACCTATGATCTGCTGCGATCCGACTTCAGCGAAGCAAAAGCATGGAAATACCATGCCGCAGCGAACGAGATGGCAGCCATCAGCCTTCTTCTCATGCCACAGCAGTTGACCTCCAAAAGCCGTGCGGAGACTGTCGACCAAATGCTGGAATCGGCATTTTACTCTTATAACACACGGTGTAGCTCACCATATGGCGCGACGAGAACACTGATCCTGGCCCAAGAGCTCCTGCGGCTCAGGGGAGGATCCAGCATCGATGACGCCGCACGATGGTGCACCCGGCTGCTCGAATCGAAGATCTTGGGTAGCATTGGAGATGCGCTGCTCAAGGAGAGGCTGGCGATCTGCTATGCCTCCAAGTCGGGCGTCGGCAGCTGGAGCTGGGGCAGCCGACGGCGAAAATCAGCAGCCTGGAGCGTCTTTGCGGCGAGGGCTTGGGCCCAACAGTCCAAGTTCATCCCCGCGCAGCGATGCCTTAATGAAGCCAAGAGAATGTACGAAACACTGCCCCATGGCCAGGGCATCTCCCGGTTTGCCTTTGCTCGAGAAACCATGGACTCTCTGCAGCGAGAGTTGACAGAGAAGCTGGAGTTTCCCTCGGGGCACGATAGGGGCATGTCGGAGGATGCGGCTGACGGCGGCATCGATGAGGAGAGCGAGGCGTTGGTGGACACACGCTCGAGGAGAGCGAGCAATTTGGCACGAGGCGGGACGGAGACGGCACCACTGCACAATGAGGACATGAGCAAAGATACCAACGAAGCTATAGATCAGGAGGGTTTTGAATAGGGACAATGGGAACGGGATTGGGTATGATGGTGTTCGCCAAAAAGGGGTTATTCATGAGGTTGGCGAAGATGTGAATATGAATGGCCGGAGTTGTTTCCTCTTCATCGGACCTTGCTCCAAATGGCTGATGTGGTAATGGACCGCTGATGATGATGGGCTTTTGGCTTTAGCGACTGTGAGTTATCGGTTCAAGGGGGTGGAATGCTAGGCAGGCCTTTTTGATAGAGGAATTGGACACTGTGAATATGAAGAATTACTGGTTCACGGTGTAAGCTTTGTGACTGTACTTTGAAATAGCATTGTCCGTTTATAATCAAGTCGGAATAGTCTCTACCAGATGCGTTCCATCTCATAGTGCAATAATGCAGATAAGGCAACAATTACTTTCACATCAAATGTATTATCGACGATAGTAGTCCTGAAGTTAATTGACCAGCGTTAGGGAGTCTCGAATCACATGCAGTTCTTGAGTGAGAGTCAGGCACTAACACAGCCGGTGCCTTAGCGCACTTGATCCACTAACAACCCCGGCATCTCGAAGCCTCGACTGTCATCACACCAAACACAAACAAACAAAACATACAAGCATACAAACAACGACCGCCTCATGCGCAGCTCCTCTGTCATACATGTCGCTGAAATAATATAAACAATAGATTCTCTCGCTCTCTGTCTCTGTTACTCGCAGCTCGAAGGAAATAATACTAGCTGTCGGTTCACGAAGGGACTCGAAATGGGCGAGCTCGCCGACTACCTCGTCCAGCACGATGCCAACTTTCGCAAGTAAGCAAGCCTTCAACCTCATTCACCATTCCATCTCATCTCCTATTCTCGCCATCATTCAGACACACAGACCACTAACTGGACTGGCTCCAAACAGATCCCGCCTTCCCGCACTCTACTCCGACTTCCGCCCCCAAAAGACGCTGAACCCGGATGGCTACCAGGCCAACATCTCCGCCTGGCTGCTCGCCCTCGCGCGCCTCGCGTCCGAAGGCCTCCTCACCCGCCAGGGCTCCCAGTCTAGCGCGCTCGTCTTCGACCTCGACGAGTCCCTCCGCAAGTCCCTCGCCAGCAAGCAATTCGGCCAGCCGCTGGCCCTCGGCGCCGTCATCAACGAGGCGCTGGCCCAGAAGGACCTCATCCCGCTGCAGACCTTCTTGCACTCGAACCACAACATATATCAGCACAGCTGGTCGCAGATCCCGTGGGACGTGATGGGGTGGACGTTGCGCCAGTTGGGCGTGATTGATCCGGCACGGGGAGAGGACAGGATACCCAAGGGCAACTATGTCGTCATGAAGAATGTCGAGACGGCGAGTCGCGAGCTGGGGGAGATTATCGGTGATTCTGCGCCGAGATACGATCGGGTCTTTACGAGGGGCCAGTTTCAGGCACTCTTCGCCGCAGTGCTGGGCCAGGACCAGCGGCTGTCCGATACAGATACCGACGTGCTGCTCAAGTTCCTGTCTCGAGACAAAGACATGATCGAGTACGACGGCCAGACGGTCCGCATCCGAGCGAGCGGCGAGGCGAGAGGGATTACGCAAGAGGACTCGTCCATGGCATCTATAAAGGAGCTGATGGGCAGCTTGGAGCATCAGATCGATCTGCTTAACAAGAGAATCGACGAGCAGGACCAAGAAGCGAGAAACGCCGTCCTGCGCAAGAACCGCGTCGCCGCACTGGCCGCCCTCAAGGCAAAGAAGCGGGCAGAGTCATACCTGACGGCGCGCTACGCGACGCTCAACCAGCTGGAAACGGTGGCCACGAAACTGCAGCAGGCCTCTGATCAGGTCCAGCTTGTCAAAGTCATGGAGTCGTCCGCCAGCGCGCTCAAGAGCCTCAATGCCCAGCTCGGCGGCGTGGACAAGGTCGAGAGCACAATGGACCGTCTCAGGGAGGAGATGAGCGCCACAGACGAGCTGTCTGCCATCTTGGCTGAGCCCACGGGCATGGTTGTGGACGAGGAGGAGATTGATGAAGAGCTGGAGGCGCTGGAGAAGGAGCAGAAGAAAGAAGAGGAAGAGAAACAGCGCGCCAGAGAAGAGAAGCAGCGTACCAGAGACGAGGAGCAACGTGGCAGAGAAGAGGAACAGGAAGCTATCAATGCTATGAAGGCGCTGAACGAGCTTCCGGCGGTTCCTACGGGAGACGAGCCCGAGCGGATAGGATCGCCGACCAAGGAAACGGGGATTGCGAAGCTGACGCTAGATGGTTAAGAGAAGGGGAGTGACGGAAGGAGACGTGGTCATGAGCTGGGGATATCATCTTCTCAAAGAACAGAATACTACAAGGGCTGGTAGGCATTGGGAACTCGGCGTATGTAATGAGATGTTTGACACTTTATAATGGGACAACAGCGAATTCGAAATTTGTTTGCTTTGCACGCTCTAAAAGGTTACGTTGTCATGGCTCATGAGGATCATCAAGTGCATCATGCGAGGCTTCTCATATATAGTCGAGATATGCACTCGCTGAGTATTTGTCTGTTTCCATTATCCTTGTGCTCGCCCCTCTGCTGATGGCGTCGAGCCTATCGGTCGTTGTGAAAGCTCCCAAGACATTGGCTCAGCATGAGAAGGAGGCAATACCGACTCCAACCCCGGCGCCGTGCCCGATCCCCTCTCTCTACGTTGATCCGACGGATCATCAGCCGTCGTTGGCCCCTCCTCGGGCGGCTGAGAAGATGAAATGACCACCGGATCTGGCTTCCTCCCTGCTAAGCTCTCAGAAGACTCGTCCACCACTTTATCCGCCTCTTCCGTCTTCTTCGTCGCTTCCTGCCTACTCCTCCTCGCATTCGCAATCAAATCCCTAAACGAAGAATCATGCCTCGCCGCCCACGCCGCCCCGTCGAAATCCTTATCCTTAATCACCGCCGCCGTCTGCGCGACCCTCCCCATCGTCGGCGCCCGCCCGCCCTGAGTCCTCTCCCAGGTCTCCAGATCGTGCAGCAGCTCGGAGCGCTTCTTTGGGACCGCCGCGTCGCAGTTTGCGTTCCAGAGGGTGAGCCACTCCTTGTGGCGCTTTTCCAGGAGGATGCGAGGGCCTTGGTTGGAGATGCCGAGGTCGGACATCTTCTTGCGCAGGGCTTGCTCTTTGAGCATGGAGTAGTTGAGGGGTGGTAGTCGTTCGAGTGTCTTCTGTTGTTTTCGGTGGGACTGCGCAAAGGACGAGGCGGTATCTGAGGCGGCGGTGGGTTTTGAAGGACTTGCTGCTGATGGCCCGGGACAGGATTCCAGGTGGCCGAAGACCTGCCACTCTTTCATCCTTCTGTTACACATGGGACAAGGGACAAGGCCGTTTGCTGTGTGAGTGAGTGAGTTGTTAGCGAGGGGTGAGGGATCCAAAAGCCGTTGGTGTACATCTGCGACTTACGAGCATCCGGCACATAGTCCTCGTCCTCCTCGTCATTGTTCGAATCAGGAACAACCTGCTCCTCCACCTCCTCAGCCGGCGTAACCGACACCCACGCCTCGCCCCGATTCCTGCTCAACCTCGCCGACGTCCGCAGCCTCTTCGGTTCCTGCGCCTCGCCGGCCATCTCCTCACCCGCCTTCCTCTTCGGCGACCGACCACTACTACTACTACTCCTCGTCGCCGCCGCCGCCCCGTCCTGCTGACTACTCCTCCGCGCAAGGCTCAGCGCCGCCGCGCGCGCCTTGGAAAAGGCCTCGACCGTCTCCTCCATGGACCAGTTGCTGCGCAGCTTGAGCTCCTGCTCGGTGGCGCGGCACATGGGGCACCTGCCGTCGTTGGAGAGCGCCCGCCGGATGCAGATGGAGCAGAAGGTGTGGCAGCAGGACGTGATCATGGGCGTCTTGTAGAGGTCCTTGCAGACCTGGCAGCGCAGGGCGGCCTCGACGGCGGCGAAGCCGGAGAGCGGCGTCGAGAGCCAGTCGGTTGAGTCGGGGACATCGTCCGAGGCCATTCAGGACGGCGGTTCTTTGGGTATCCAAAAGAGTGGGAGAAGGGGATTGTTCTATGGTTTGCTGGTGAGGCTGAGCTAGACGCAGTTCTATGACCGAGGCAGCGGTTACCTCTTGAATAACGAGATATCGAAGCAATGACGCTACACAGAGACAAGCCGAACAGCGACTGATTACAACGAGAGACGGTCAATTTTTGGAGATTTCGTCCAGAATGCGCCGTCGCGACTGACGCGTAGATGGAGAGGCAAATGGCTGGTTAGAGCGATATTCCGACTAGGTGCATACCTTACTTAACCGTACCTAGGTACCATCGACGCAGTTGTCTTACAGCCTGTCTCTCTGCGTTTAAACGGGTTCTATGCATCAAACCAGCGCAGGTCAAATCTGCGGGCACGTGAGTTCGTGTTAAGTGCCAAACGCGTGCAGCCCCAATTGGAGGGGGCGAGCTATCAGGTTCATCCAGTAAGCTGGGAACGAGCTGGCATCTGATATTGCCTTGATCTTCTACTTTTCATACAGCCACAGAGAAGACGCAAAGCATCATGGACGAGGCCAAAAAGTACCTTTCAGACCGGCTTCTGAGTGAAGAGGTGCCGGTATGTATGATTGCAACGCCATGCTGTGAACAGCTGAACTGAAAGCCGCGTCTGGTGTAGGTGACATATCGCCTCTTGAGCAGAGCACTCAACATCCGGGTCAACGTCGCCAAACAGTAATTGAGCCCCTAGCTTTTTCATTTCTCTTCTTCCGTTGTCTAATACTATATCAGAAAGCTCTATGAGTTCTACAAGAGTCAGAATGCTTCCAAGGCGGGCTCAGTTCATGCCACCTACCTCATCTACGGCTCCAAGGCGGAAGACGGACAGCCAGACTCTGGCGACACCGACATGGACGGCTCAGCACCAGAGCATGAACCCTTTTCCGACCATGTGCCCACCAAAACAGTCACTCTCGTGGCCGAGGAGAAGCTGAAAGGTCTCTAAACTTGCAATGACATTGGTGGTGTCAAGCTTGCTAACAAGGCCGTGTAGAGGTGCTGGCTGAATACGAGCAAGTCTCATCGTTCCACATCTACAGTCTTGCTCCGTTTCCCCAGAGAGATCTATCCCTGCTCTCCGACGTGTCAAGATCTCTATCCGAATACAGGAATGCAGAAGACACAGCAAAGGCACTCGACACATACGGCATCATCACCAACCCCCAAGCCCGCAAGCGAGACCGCAAAGGACGTCCCCAGATTCTCGCCCCAAGCGCCCCCAAGCCCGTCGCCAAACAGGAGTCACAAGCCGCCACGCCAAAGCCCAGTCAGCCGGAAAAGGCCAAGCCAGAGGCCAAAGAGGCCCCGTCCACTTCCGCCGATGCTACCCCCTCGTCCAGCGCCGGCAAGAAGCCTCCCGCGACGCTGAAGCGCGGCGCCTCCGGGGGAATCATGCAGTCCTTTGCCAAGGCGGCGGCAAAGCCTCCCAAGCCGAAGCCGAAGCCTGAGCCCAAAGCCCAGGACGAGGACACCAGCATGGCCTTGTCTGACGATGGTGAAGCAGATGAGCAAGACGTGCTTCCTCCTCTCAAGACTATCGACCTAGAGGCGCTGAAAAGGACAAAGAAAGAGCGTGAAGAAGCGCTTATGCGCATGATGCAGGATCCGGAAGACGACATGAAGGAGGAGGCCAAGAAGGAAGACGAGCAATCTGACGAGGAGATGGAAGAGGCATCCGAGCCAGAACCAGAACCCGAACCCGAACCCGAACCGGAGCCCGAACAGCAGCCAAAGGAAGAAAAGGAGCCTACGGAGGTGGTGTCGAATTCCAGCAACGGCCGCCGGAGAGGCAAGCGACGGGTCATGAAGAAGAAGCGCATACTGGACGACCAGGGATACATGGGTAAGTCTTGTTCGTCAAGCTTGCGTGCAAACGTTCTATTACTGACTTGTGTTTGTAGTGACCATTCAGGAGGCTGCGTGGGAGTCCTTCTCCGAAGACGAGGCTCCTGCGCCAGCACCAGCAGCTGCAAAAGCAACACCTACACCAACGCCAGCTTCTTCGGCTCAGAAGGCAAAGAAGGGAGCGGCTGGGAAGGGCGGAAGCCAAGGCAGCATCATGTCATTTTTCTCCAAAAAGTAGTTGCTCATCAGCACCCTTCTCACAAGCCTTCTATACCATAGATTCAACGTTGACACGCGATGGCTCCGTCTACTTGTTCTGTTGTCCTTGAGGCTCAACTCATACCCAACTGCTCACTGGACGATCGCTGTCCTTGGTCTGAGCCGCCAGCCTCTGATAGTGATCCAAGTTGCCCTGCATCCTCCCAATCAGCTCCCCAAGCCTCTTGACCCCATCAACAAGATCCTCCTCGGGCTCCCAAGAGAAACACAACCTGATATTCTCATCAAACCTCGCCCCCTCTTCATCCCCCTTCACAGCAAACATGTCCCCCCTCCCAACAATGATATTCTCCTCCTTCAGCGCCGCATCCGAAACCATCACCCCCGTCGGCCCCCTCGTCAACGTAAGCCAAACAAAATACCCCCCGTAAACGCCTCCCTCCCCCTTGACACTCGACTCCCGCGCCAACACCCCAAGAGGCTCCAGATACTCCCTCACCGCATCCATCATGACCCTATGCCTCCTCTGCAGCGCAGGCCTCGTCTTCGTCTCAATGAAATCAACCAGCTCCCCGCTCTCCAGCAACTCAGCCATCATCCCCGCGCAAAGCCCGCTCGGCGCACCCCCAGACATACTCGATCCCGTCTTGGACAGTCCCAGCACAAACGCCGGCGTGCCCTCTGCCCATCCCGTCCTCACTCCGGGCCCAGCAATCTTGCTAAACGACCCGTTGCTCACGGCATGGCCGAATCCATGGGGGTCATTGTCCGCCCGTCCCATGGCCATGTCCACGTCACACAGCCGCGGCAGCCTCATCTCGGGCGGACGCTCGGGAGTAGGAGGACCGCCGGAAAGGGGCCACTGGAGGAAGTCGTAGACGTCGTCGCTGATGATGAGGGCGTCGTGCTTGCGGGCGATGCGGACGAGGGCCTGGCGGCGGTCGAGCGACATTGTCTTGCCCGAGGGGTTGGAGCAGGTTGGCACGGCGTAGATGACGTGGCGGTAGAGCTTTCGAAAGGGGCCTGGGTCTTTGAATGGCTGTGAGGGTAGGGGAAGGGGGGTTAGTTCCTGTTATTCCCAAGGGATTTTGGATGACAGATTCTCTCGTGTAGCAGTTGCGTATTGCTCATATGAGAGAAGAAGAAACTCACCTCCGGACGAACCCCTTTCTCTTCCTCGTCCCTCTCCCACGCCTCCATCCTCCTCTCCAGCTCCCCAACATCAACCCCCTCCTCATCCTCCGGCACCGCCCTCAACCTCCCCGAAACCCGGCATCCTCAAAAATCGCCCCGGCAAGATGATAGCACGGCGCAACCATCCACACGGCCCTCGTCCACCCGGGATCCGTAAAGCTCTGCAGGACGCACGCGAGATTCTGGCTCGCGCCGCCCGTGACGCAGATCCGGTTCGCGTCCGGCTCGACGCCGTAGTGTCGCCCCAGCCACTCGGCCAGGCGCTCGCGCAGCGGCTGGTAGCCCTCGTCCGGGGCGTATTGCAGGAGCGGCACGCTGGTGGAGGGGGAGGCGAGGATGCGCTGGGTGGCGGAGGAGAGGAGACTTGCGGGGAGGAGGGCGGGGGAGGGCCAGCCGCGGAGGAGGTTGATTTGTTTCTTTTTGAGTGGCGGGGATGGAGGTGACGGAGACATTTTGGCGGTTGAGGTGGTGAGACGATGGGGGGAGAGGGAGTGGTTTGGTAGTGGTGAGGGTTTGAGTGAGAGGGGGTTGGTGATGAAGCTGTGAGGATGCGGGCGATGGGCTTGGAATGGTGGAGAGAGTCTGAGTCGTGGCTGGTGCGAAAAGAGTCGCATAGCTCGCCTTTGTCACTTCAAAAGGTAGCTGATGACGATGAGAGTCCGAACAATGAAATGCTCTCTTGGTCTTTGCCTCTATAAGTCGTCTGTGATGAGTTATATGACAGCTACTAAGTCAGTCAAGTGGAGTCTGGAGAGTTGAAGCTCATTGTCAAGTGTGGGGTGAGAGGCTTGCCGTCTACTAACACGCCTCATTTTGGTCGCCGCAACTGGATGAGAGGCTGCACCTTCAACTAATACAGAATTTACAAGGCCTTTTCATTTAGATTGAAACATGTTACAAGTCAACTACATGAGTTCATCCCCCATCACTCCTCATATCTCATACGGCGCCGCCCCTGGCCCAAACACCAAATGCGGCTTCCTCTTGGCCAGATCCAGAATCGTCACTGCAAACACGCCGTTCGCCCAGGCAAACCAGCTCCGCGTGTACTGGCTGACGTAGTTGACATCGACGCTCTCGTGTATGAGGCCGCGCGGCGACGCATTCAACACCAGGTCGAGGCACTGCTTGATCTCGTCGTCGTCGTTGGACGTCTGTGCCTGAAGCAGCAGGCTCATCGGCCAGGCATTCTTCAAGCCAATGTGCGGTCCTGGATCACCGATTAGTATAATTTTTGTTTGCTTGACTGTTAAGAAGAAAATACCTCCAATTCCTTGAAAGTCTTTGCCCTTGAGATAGTACGGATTCCCCTGCTTGTCCAAAATCATCTTCCTCGTATTCTGATACACCGGGTCGTCCACGTCGCAGAATCCCATGACGGGCAGAGCCAGCAGCGAAGGATAGTTGGCATCGTCCATCAAAATAGACGAGCCATATCCGTCAACCTCATAAGCAAACACGTCGCCGTACTTCTTGTGCTTGACAATGCCATGCTCCATCACGCCCGCACGCAGCTTCTCGCTCCACTGGCTCAGCTTGGCAGCCAGAGCCTTGTTGCCCGCCGCCTGAAGCATCTTGGCAGCCCGCCCAAGCTCCACAGACATCATCGCATTCGCCGGAATGAAGAAGCCCAGGATCGTCGCATCGTCACTCGGGCGAAACGCCGACCGCACCAGCCCCGTCCCGCTGTTCAGGGGATTGCCCACGCCCTGCAGATTGAGCGTCTCCGTGCCGGCATTGGTCCACCGCTGGAAGGTATACGCATTCCGCTCGTACTGGCCAGTCTCCGGGTTGAACGTCGGCTCCGACTGCTGCTTGAGCACCACCAGGAGCGTCTCGACGGCGCGAAGCCACCGCTTGGTCAAAAAGTCCGTCGCCCCCGTGTGGTCGTAAAAGTCGTTGGCCAGAGCCAAGAAGTGCGCCAGCGAGTCCAGCTCGTACTTGCATTCGAACACGAAACTCGGCTCGTACGCCGGATGCACCACGTCGTCCTGGCCGTTGGCAGAGGACGACAGATCGCTGATGGGAGGAGGCTGGAAGGCGTTGCAGTACGGCGACTGGATGACATACTCGGACTGCGTGTTGATGGCGCCCACAATCAGGTCGAAGATGGCCGGGTCCTTCTTGGCCAGTGCCTGGTAAGGACGCAGCTGATTCGTCGAGTCCCGCAGCCACTCTGCCACGATATCCCCCGTGATGATGAACGACTGCGGCCCTTCCCATGCGCCGTCCTCCAGCGGAGGCCCCTGGACGGGAGCAAAGCCCGCGTCCTTGCCGCCCTTTGTGTGAAACTTGACCGTCGTGTCCGTCGTGGAGGGAAACGCATTCTCGAATAGCCGCGCCAGGTCCGGGTCCTTTATCCTCGACGTCACCTCCTCAATGACCCTCTCGATCTCGGCCGACTGGAACGTGCGACACCGCGGGTTCGGCCGCTGGTAGGGCAGCGCGTGCGGGCCCGAGCTGTAGGGACGACTGCGCCTGTCAGGTGCTTCTGAAGCTTACAATCATCACGGGGGAGAAGGACCAACGAACTGCGGATAGGTCGAGTAGAGCGCATAGTCGGGGCAGATGTCGGCGTAGTAGTTTGGCAGCGGAGCCTGCCAGTCGCCTCGGCCCTGGGCATGGACGGGCGTCACTGCGCCGATGCCGAGCAGGGCGGCGGCCAGTAGCTGGAGAGGCATCTTGGCTGAGAGGAAGCCAATTCGGCAGTCTTTGATATCGCCGAGTGGGTTGGGGATTTCTAAGGTCAGATCATGGGGGACTGGGTTTGGTGGTTTGGCGGTTCAGTTGCCGTGTGACAAACCTGAAATGGTTCATCCCAACCTACTAACCATGTGGCAATTTAGGCCCTGCATGCGCTACAGATCCCCCGCTGCAGCAACCCCGGAGCTGTTCCAGGCTGCTGTGGAGCTGCTAAGCTGGCCCTGGAGCTACAATTCAGCGACCCCGGCCGCCAAATCCGGAGGCGTACGTCATGGTCAGGCTTCGAGCTGTCACTGCTCCTTGATGTCGAGCTCGACACCAGATTCATGGAACCTTCAATTACAATAATGTCCAATTGCTCTGATAAAGTTACATGTCAATTTTGTTCTATTCGTCAATGGAAGGAGGAGCAATTGAGTGTGTGTTGTTCATTATGCATTATTTTGTACAGGAGGGTATTCATCCATCTGATAACTATCGTCACTTATATACATGTAACATGGAAGCCATAGCGATAAATAGGGGGAAACTGAGCTTCAACCCGAGAATGTGGTCAACCCCGAGTTATCCATTGAGCAAGCCGGCAGCAAGACGATGCCCAAACTCTAGCCCGACAATCACCATACCATCACCAGCCCCATGTACGGCTGGATGCTGTAAATACCGGCGGCTTCCACTGAATCTTTGACGGATCGAGAACCCTCTTGGCCTTTTGCTTCTGCTTCTCCCGCTGCTGAATCAGCCTCTCCGGTATCACAATCTTGTGATCGCTCTTGTGGTACACCTGCATCTTCATGGCCTGCAGCGTATGCTCAACGTCCTGCGTCGTCATCGCCAATGCCGAAGAAATCGCCTCAATCGTCACCTTCTCATCCCGCTCATTATATCCCAGCAGCAAGTCGAGAATATTCTCGGACCAGTACTGACGGTAACTCAAAAGTCCGAGATCGGACAGAGGCTTCTCTGGAGAGCCCAGCTTGCCTTCAATCTTGGACAGCTCGTACGAGAACTGAATCAGCAGACGACCATAGCCTTTCCGCTGGTATTGCGGGAGAGTCAAGATACAGGCCACGTTGTATGCATCTGCACTCTCCTTTTCCTTGGAGAAGTATCCCACAATGTGGCATCCCTTGTCCGTCCGCATCGTCATGACGTAGAACAGAAAGGGGTCCACGTCGTAGTAGAGCGTCTTGTGATCCAGGAACATCTTGGACAAAAGACACAGGTTGCGACACCACGTCCGCTGCCGCCTGCCATCGATCTCGAAGAAGGAGACATAGTCATCTCGGTAAATCTCATTGCCCGGTGGGTGTTGCAGCGTGCACTTCTTTCGGTGTCGCATAAAGGCAAAGTCGTCCCCGTAGTAGCTGAGGCAGAACTCGCAGATGTATATCACGTCCTCGAGCGCAAAGACCTCGGGATACGGCGAAAAGTACCACGGGAAGAGGTCGTGTTTCCCAAACTGGACCTTTGATATGTTTCGTATTCGCGAGATCTCGGCCGGGTTCTGTGTCATCGATCCGGATGTCCTCAGCTTTTCGATTTCCTCCTCTCGGCTGAAGCCATGGTCTTCCTTCTTGGCCTCTTCTTCCTTTTCGTCGGCAACCAAGTCGTCTCCAGCGCCCGGCGTCGCGCTCGCTTCGAAACTGCCGTTTACTTGTGATTCGGCATCTGGTCCGACCGATGAGGATTTTCGCTGGCCTTGCGAATCGACGAACTCTGTTGGTGAGAATCAGACGGTCAGCGGCATTCAACAACCGAGTGTACAAGGCTCATCAAAGCAGCTGCTGGGGGCCAACGAAGGACTGGAATAATCAGGCACTCACCCGTCCATGGATGCGGCGTCGTCGCCTCGCTGTTCACAGACTGTTCGCGCTTCCCGGGCCGCTTCTGCGACTTCTTTGAAACTTGCGACTTCTTGGGCTGGCTTGACGGCGCCTTTTTCGTCTTCGAGTCCTTTGGCTTGTCCTTCTCCGGGTTCGGCCATTCGACGTCCTGCGTAAAATCGATTCGCGCGACCGGCACCCACTCGTCCAGACGCTTGTTGAAATTGTCAAAGTTGCAGTAATAGTGCTTCCCCGACTTTGTTTCTTTTATGCTGAGGATTTCGGCTCGTCGCGGCTGTCCGTCCTTCTCGACCCAAGCGATGCAGCCCGTCTTGAGCGTCTCTGGCGTCGCCTTGCCTTTTTGGCGCGGCGTATCGGATCCCACCGATGGCTCGCCGTGAGGCGTGCCGCCAGCCATGATGGAAAAGGCGAACTGGTTGTGAAGTTCGATGGAAGAGTAGATGGGAAGAGTCAAGAAATGGGATCCAGAGGGGCCCGGCAGAATATTGCGATTTTAGCTGCTGCATCACATGTTTCTGGCTAAGTCGTAGCCTTTTCAAGCAGGCGGTGAAAGCTTACTAATCCGACACAAGCCGATTTAGGAAAAGGTTGTGGGTCATCGTACAATACGGAGTACAAGGTGCATGATTGATCCATTGATTTCAACCATCAATCTCAATATCCTTGAGGATCCAACATCCATCTCACACTGCATAACGACAGGGCAGATTCTCTTTTGAAGATTTTGCTCTGTACTACCGACGAATGATGCGCTTTCTTGCAACTCTCATAATCAACAAGCTCTTTGAGGCCCCTATATGAAAGGATGGCCGGGCTTTCCTCCAACTGGAAAAAACTTCAAGCTCAACTCCAGGCTGAGGCCGCCTCCAAGCCCTCAACTAAACGAAAAGCTGAAGAGCAGCTGCAACCTCCAGCAAAAAAGAAGACTCTGGAAACTTCCAAAAGCAAGAAACCTGTCTTACAACATCGCAAGCAGAGAATGGGCGGTGTCCAGAGCTCAACAGCAATCGAAAGACCAAAGGAAACTCCGTCACCGTCGCTGGCGATCTGGGCAAAGGATCATGGAGTCTCGGCGGAGGATTTGGCTGATGCGTACGGTCTCGGCGTCAAGGGAAACTCGCTGATGCTGGCATCCGAGAAGGACAAAGTGAACCACGGCCTCACAAAGGGGCTCGAGATTGGAAAGTACGTCGCCATCGATTGCGAGATGGTAGGGGTCGGCCCCGGCGGCCATGAATCAGCGCTGGCACGCATCAGCATCGTCGACTTCCACGGGCGGCAAGTCTACGACTCGTATGTGAAGCCAAGGGAGCGCGTCACCAACTGGAGGACAGCTGTCAGCGGAATATCCCAGAAGGAGATGAGATTCGCAAGAGATTTCGACGAGGTGCAGAAAGAAGTCGATGCCATTCTCAAGGACAGGATCCTCATTGGACACGACATCAAACACGACCTGGATGCTCTCAAGCTCTCTCACTCTCCAAGGAATATTCGCGATACCGCCAAGTACCCGGCCTTTAAAAAGTACGGCCACGGGAGGAAACCGGCGCTCAAGATCCTGGCCAGGGAGATTCTCGGCATCGAGATTCAAAGCGGACCGCATTCGAGCACCGAAGACGCAAGAGCTACTATGCTGCTATTCCGGAAGCACAAGTCTGGATTTGACATGGACCATGCCAACCGTTTTGCTCCCAAGCAGCCAGCACACAACGGCACAACTCGTGCGAAGAAGAAGAAATGATGGAACCACACGCCTCTTTAAAACTCTTGATGGAATGATACCCATTAGCCTACATCATACTTACTCTCCTACGTTCCACTGTGGTGATGAATCACTAGTGGCTTGAGCGACTGTAGCTCATGTCATAGAGAATATTGCTGTTGGTCAGACCAGTAAGAGCGGTCACTGAGAATGACGGCCTGGTACTGATGAGGTCTAGATTTGGATGGCGGATGGTAAGGACCACCGATGTGATAAACAATACGTTTGCCATTGACGTAGCAACAACTTCGAGACAAGTTACTGATGGAAGATACATGTAGCATGTGTACTCAAAAGATAGCTCCGTCAAACCGAGGAATAAGACTTGATTCAACCAACATACCTTATATATTGGAGATGGCAGATGGTGATCCAAGATTTAACTGAAGTACCGGCAGAACACTTGACCAGTGCTATTTTGAGGTTAGCGCGCTGGACCACGCCAAGACGCAGCTCCAGATCTCTGATTAGGTAACAATCCCATTAAGCTGCAGCGCGTCTTGCTCTCATAAGACGCGACCTAGGGTTTAGTGAGCAAAAGGCGTTCGAGGAGTGTCACTTTCCATCGATTCTCATTCACACAAGCCCTACTATCGATTCAAGATGTCCGAACAGCCGATGCTCGAGATCCGAACAGACGAGGCTGCCACGGGCAAAGGCATTGTCAATCTGCTGCCCTGCCGTGTCCAGCACACCGGCCCAACCGGGCCATCTTCAGCTTACTGGAGTCCCAGTGTAGATGAGAGTGAGTCTCACAGTTCCCCAAGCATTGGCTCAAGATATGTCACTAAAGTCCATCCCTTTCATTGCTTAGATGGCATCAGGACCGCATATCTTCGGGGCAGAAGACTCCAAGGAAAGACGGCATCACTACCTGAAGGTTATCGAGGCGTTGTTCTTCAACGGAAAGACGATGCGCCGGAACCTGCCGAGCAGCCAGACGTCGTCATGATTGGAGAAGATGGAGATGAAGGGTCAGCTTCCAGACTAGGGACAATGCACGTGGTGACGGAATTTGACAAGATGGTTGTGTGGTCTCATGATGCTGTTGCGGATGCTTCGTCTGATCCCTATCTGAGAAGCGTGGAGGAGTGGTTCAAAGTGGCGGATAGTGTAAGTTGGCTCTCAAACAATTGCCAGGGAACAATTGCCGGGGAACAATTGGCTGACCAGATTGTTTTGTTTACAGATTCATTCTTACGAAGTGGAGGAGAAAGGAGACGTCAAATGAGAGCCATGTGAGATGGCGATGACGGCTATTGGCTCCTGATGACGATGTAATGATACCCAAATTCTAGACATTTCACGGCCGGCAGTCAGATATAGACTAAAATGAATTATGCAATGGCATGGAACAAAGGCATCAGACCTTGAAATGAGGCTGCAAATGGTGGCATCGTGACATATTCTTAGCGTTGAGCCGTCAAGAAGCTTCATAGTACGTACAGGTACATAGAGCAGCACCACCAAATGCAATCAATTAAATTTCGCGTCGCGCTAGTCCCAAACAAGGAACCTCGACGCGGTCCCCACGCGCCTTCTCCCCTCCAAGGCTTTTGAGACCCAACCTCAAATTGAATCCACCTCCAAACCTCCAAAATCGGGTACGGCCACTATCATCCTCTTCAGCCTCGCCCTTTGCATTTTTGCACTTGCATCGGCACTCTCTCAGCATCTCGCAGCTGATGCATGTCCTGACGGCTTCACCACTCATCTTATAGGCCCCTTCTTCCTCCCACAAGCCCCCAATGGCTACCCCTGCCGAACCCAGCCTGATGATGTCGGACGGCTTGGCCCCGCGACGCCCCGGCGGCTTCCCCTCGTCCTCGTCAGCTCGTCCGCGCGGGCCGCCCTCGGAGAACATGGGGACGCCTCGAGACGACTACGGCGAGGGTGACGGGTTTGCCGACGACCAGCTGCCGCGCAGCTCTCGCATCCCTGATGCTGCCAGCATCCCCAAGGTCGAGGACCGCATCGGCTTGCTGGTTCAGGACCACTTTGAGGGCTTCATTGAAAAGTGAGTGAACCGAGAGCATCTTTTGTTCTTGACTCTTGACTAACCGAACAATGCCTTCCGTGACAATAGCTTCATCGAAGATCCCCTCTCATCAGGCGCGCCCCCGTCCAGCGCCGTCACAACCAACAAGTATTACATCGCCCAGATCAGGGGCATGCGCACATATCAGCTCTCCACCTTCTACGTCGACTACAAACACCTCGCCTCCTGGGAGAATGGAAGCTTGGCAGACGGTGTCATCCGCCAGTACTATCGATTCCTCCCCTTCCTCACCGCCGCACTACACAACATGATTGCAAAATACGAGCCGCAGTACTTTCGCGAGCACCGACAAGCCACCGCATCCAGCAAGCTGAGCACGTCGGGCGCCAGCCAGTACGGCTCAGGAACGCAGAGCGACTTTTCTCAGAGGAAGAACGAGCACCAGCAGACGGACAAGCTGTTCTCCATTGCATTTTACAACCTCCCTCTTGTCTCGCGCATTCGAGCCCTGAGAGCCGCCAACATTGGCCAGCTGCTCTCCATTTCCGGCACTGTTACGAGAACCTCAGAGGTGCGGCCTGAGTTGTCTCTGGCTACGTTTGTCTGCGAGGCCTGTCGCGCCGTCGTCCCCAACGTCGAGCAAACATTCCGATACACCGAACCAACCCAATGCCCCAATCAGACTTGTCAGAACAGAGTCTCGTGGCAGCTGGACATCCGGCATAGCACCTTTGTCGACTGGCAAAAGGTCCGCATCCAGGAAAACAGCTCCGAGATCCCCACGGGCAGCATGCCTCGCACCATGGATGTCATCCTGAGAGGCGAGATTGTTGACCGTGCCAAGGCCGGTGAAAAGTGCGTCTTCACGGGTGCCTTGATTGTGGTGCCAGATGTCAGCCAGCTCGGCCTTCCCGGCCTGCGACCCACGGCCGTTCGTGACGATCGCGGCGCCCCTCGGGGTGCTGACGTGGGAGGCAACGGCATCACCGGCCTCAAGGCGCTTGGAGTCCGAGATTTGACGTACCGCCTGGCATTCCTTGCGTGCATGGTTGCTCCCGATACCACCTCCACCGGCCAGTCTGCGGCTAGTGGTGCCATGGATGTAATCAACGCCCTCACTCAGAACGGCGGCAACACCTCCGAGGGTGCTGAATCCGTCGAGGAAGCTCAGGCTGCCGTCCTGGCGTCCATGAACAGGGCTGAGATTGAGGACCTGCGATCCATGGTCCACGGAGACCACATCTACTCCCGACTGGTCAACTCTATTGCTCCGGCCGTGTATGGCCACGAAGTAGTCAAGAAGGGCATTCTGCTGCAGCTCATGTCGGGTGTCAGCAAGACAACGGCGGAAGGAATGCAGTTGAGAGGCGACATCAACATCTGCATCGTCGGAGACCCTTCGACGTCCAAGTCGCAGTTCCTGAAATACGTGTGCTCTTTCGCTCCACGCGCAGTGTACACCAGCGGCAAGGCCTCGTCGGCTGCCGGTCTGACGGCAGCCGTTGTCAAGGACGAGGAAACGGGAGAATTTACCATCGACGCCGGTGCGCTCATGCTTGCTGACAACGGCATCTGCGCCATTGACGAGTTCGACAAGATGGATATCGCGGATCAGGTTGCCATTCACGAGGCCATGGAACAGCAGACCATCTCCATTGCAAAGGCCGGCATCCAGGCCACGCTCAACGCGCGCACGAGCATCCTGGCTGCGGCCAATCCCGTGGGAGGCCGCTACAACCGCAAGACGACTCTCCGCGCCAACATTAACATGTCGGCGCCCATCATGTCTCGTTTCGATTTGTTCTTCGTGGTGCTGGATGAGTGCTCCGAGCAGTTTGATCGCCACCTTTCCGAGCACATCGTCAGGGTTCACCAGCAGCGCGACGAGGCCATCACACCCGAGTTTAGCACGGAACAGCTGCAGCGGTACATTCGCTTCGCAAAGACATTCCGCCCCGAGTTCACGGACGAGGCGAGGGAGTGCCTTGTCGAGAAGTACAAGGAGCTCCGGGCCGACGATGCCCAGGGTGGTGCCGGCAAGAACTCTTACCGAATCACCGTCCGTCAGCTTGAAAGTATGATTCGTCTGTCCGAAGCTATCGCCAAGGTCAACTGCGTTGAGGAAATCTCCTCCGACATGGTCATTGAGGCCTACAACCTCCTTCGCCAAAGTATCATTTCTGTCGAGCACGACGACATCGAGATTGAGGAGACGGAAGACGTCCAGGAAGACAGCGAAACGCTCCGTCGCGCGGCGGATGCGGCTTCTGGAACCACTCCTGCGCAGGACCACGAGGGCGACGCTGCCATGGGAGAAGAGGGTCAGGACGGTGTATCCCATTCCGCTGCCACCAAGAAGAAGTATACCATCTCCTACGACACGTACATTCATATGGTCAACATGTTTGTCCAGCGGATCACGGAGGATGAAGCTGGCACCGGAGACGGTGTCGAGGGCAGCGTCCTGATCAATTGGTACCTGGAGCAGAAGGAGGCCGAGATGGAAACCGAGGAGGACTACCACAGGGAGAAGACTCTTGCCAACATGGTTCTAAAGAAGATGGTCAAGGTGAGCTTTTCCCTTTTGACCTTTTAAGCAACGAATTTCCATACAACGAACTTCCACTAACCACAACCACTCTATAGGAAAACATTCTTATGGCGCTCAGGGGCGAAGGTCTGACCGAGGGCGCAGGCCCCTCTACGCCTATGAACGTCGTCTATGTTTTGCACCCCAACTGTGCTGTTGAAGATATCGATATCTAAGCAGAGGCGGCGTCTTGTCTCTTTCTCTACACATGCCGTGTGATGTGGCTTACTATCACCTGTTGAGTTTTACCATTTATGGTTCTGTTAAAGAAGGGAAAGGGGAATTTTCTAGGAGAGGGGATGGGGAGGGGGAAAAAGAACGGCCATGATATCATGAACTTGAAGGGGAGTTTTGGAGTTGGAACGGATACATAAAATGAACAAACCGACATGTTGCAAGCGGGTGCATGGAGGGTTAGGCATCTACGAAAGATAGAATGGAATGATATAAACGTTATGTTTGGATCACCATCAAAACACGCATCTTTTCGTTACACAGAAAACGAAAAAGAGGAAATCGAACCATATCTCAAGAAAGCCTGTTAATAGATTTTCCTCAAGCAGCAGTTCAGTAGCTGTGTCAGCTCAAGCAGCAGTTCAGTAGCTGTGTCAGCTCAAGCAGCAGTTCAGTAGCTGTGTCAGCTCAAGCTGTTCTTTCAAGCGACCCTGTTCGATTCACATACATGACCTCGTACAAACGAAGAGCCTCTCTCTCTTTCTTTGGCGCAAGACATCCCTCTAACCATTAATCATACCAAAAAATAATCCTACCATCACAATCACACAAAGACCCCCCATGCACAAAAGCAGTTGAATAAACAAAAGGCATCACAAAAGTACGATTTGTGGTTTTTGCTTCCCTTTGCCTTATCTGCTGCACCTTGCATTCTTCTCATTCCGAAATCATCCCCCTCACCCACTTCTATCAAAACAAAATCACTCAATCTCTAATCCCCTCACAAGGAGAGAGAGCAAACCGCAAAGGCAAAAGGTAAAAGTGTCCTTGGAGACCCAAGGCACAAGCTTAACGTAAGGTAAAAGGTAGGTAGGTAGTCAGACACGACAAATACAACGATAATCAACATCTAGCCCAACTCCACGAGGCCCTCAATTCATTCCGACTTGCAGCCTCCCATCCATCGTTAGGAAGAAAAAAAGCAGTCGTCTTTCTTCTCTCTTCTCCATGCTTTCTTTCCACCTTTCCTTCGTCCTCCCCCCAAAGCTGCTGCCCTCCTTTCGCTTGCCCCTTTGCCACAGTTGTGTCTTGAAAAAGACAACCCCTTTCTGGTACCATTGAACCATGTGCTATCAGGTAACGTCCATGACAAACCCGTGAATAGAAAACTGAGAATAAAATAAAAAGCTGTGTACATACATACACTCCGCCCCTGGTAACAGCCCAGAGAGACGAATCGGATTTCATTGTACGCAGATACGGACTCTGCAGTGACCAAATGTAGTCAAAGTCAGCCCGTTTCCTCCATCCATCTTCCCCGGATAGATGGAGAAGAAAGACCGGAAGCTATCGTATCAATGGCCTCTCAGAGGTAGAGGTCAAATGCGGGAAAAACAAGGCGCAAAAGGTAAGAGGCATAAAAAGCAAAACGGTATGTGTGATTCATTTGCTTGCCAGTCCATGTGAAGAGCCGGCCGTGACCTTTTGTTTTCTTTTCCCTTCCCAGCATATCCCAAGAAGGTCGGTCAAAGATTGTTTATATAGGACGGGGGTTTCATCTTCATCTAGTTGGATGATGAACCCTGCTCACGAGGCTGTGAGAACCGGTTCCAGTTATCCGATCCACGAGTCCGATATCCGCCACGGCTGCTACGGCTGCCACTGCTTGTATTCGCGGCATCTCCGTAGCTGTTGGAGAACTCCCTCTTGCCGTTGCCATTGCCATTGCCGTTGCCGCCGCCGCCGCCTCCTCCTCCTCCTCCACCACGAGATCCGTGACCACCGCCTCGGTGTCGTGAGGACGGCCTATGGCTTCCTCGTCCGCCTCTCGCTGCAGAAAACGGGATCGTGGCCGTCCTAGGCTCACTCATCCCTGGAAAGTAAACTCTCACGAGGTTCCCGCCGCCAGCAACCTCGGCCGGGAAATAGTACGGCTCGGCAACAGACGGCTGTACGAAGAACCTCTTTGGCATCGGCTTGATGCTTGCGGCAGGCTGCCATGCAGCTTCGGGTGCATTGTGCGGAAGTCTAATCCGCGGCAGAGAGCCCATTTCCTGCTCCTCAAAGCACTCCTCCGCCATCGGCTTCGAGGTCAGCTTCTGGGGAGCTTCCGCAATGTGCTGCACAGTTACAGTAGGCAGAGATACGGTTGTAGGCTGCTGCTGGTTGCTCGTATGATCCAGCGCGTGCCGACTGGCAGGGTCTATTCCCATATGTTTCGGCGGAGACGCCTTTCCACCATTCAAAAGGTTGTTAATCTTGTCTTGCCAGTTTCCTTGTGACGCCTCGGATACCCGTCGCGTGGGATAACCATGGGGGATGGGGGCCCGAGATATCTCTTTGGAGGGGGCCCTATTGGTCCACGGATTGCTCGCTTTGGCTTGCAGTGCCTGCGCAGCCACCATGGCGGGAGGGAGCTTGACCACTGGCTGCGGCTTGGGTAATGATACATGCGGACGCGTGTGGTCTCCTTCATACACCGGGTGGCCTTCCATCGTTGGCGGAGGGGGAGACGGTGTAGAGGGACGAAGCGGTTCAGTGATACCGACCTCAGCGCGCACATCTCTCGTGGGGAAGAACCGAGAGGGCCGCGACTGAGGAGTTGTGGTTGCGCCGTTGAGGGGCAACACAGAGCTGCCGGCTCCATTTCCAAGTGCTCCAGGCTGACCACCCATGATTGAGTCCTCTGTGTTCTTCAGCTGGGGCTCGCTGGAACTCACGGCACGCCTGGTGCCATCGCCTGGGATGTGAACGGGGCGCCATGTGTCCTTGATCGTTGGCTGCGCGTCTTCTACTGAGATTCTACGCTCGGCCAGCTGACGCTCACGGCCCGTTCGCTCAGCCAGCTTCTCCGCGTTCATCCTCTTGTCGTTTTCAGCCACGGCCGACACCCACTTGTTCGCAAGCTCAGCTCCCATGTTTCCATATCGCGTAGCTCGCGAGCCAATAGGCGCGGGGACTTGGTTGCGGTTGTGCGAAGACTGAATGGTAGTGGGAGGTGCAATAGGGGCAGGGGCGTTGCCAGCGGAGGCCGGCTGGGCAGATGCGCCGGATACGCGGCTGAGTTGAGGGTTGAAGGTGCCGTTTCCGAGTCCATTGTCGTTGTCTGGGGAGCTCCAAACATTCCGTGGCGCTCCGGCGCCCCACGAAGAGAACCGCTCGGGTCGACTACCCCAAGCGCTGGAAGGCTCCGCATCTTGACTGTGAGATGGCCGTCTGGTCGTCGGTCCCGCCGGCGGGACGATGTTTGCTGATGGGGCATCTTTGTGGCCGAAGCCGGGCTTCTCGATTTGAGGCGCGGTGGCTGCGTCATTCCTACCAGGATCTGTTTGATGCGGATGGCTTGCTTTCGCGATAAGTGGTGCCGACGTCTGGTCACTGGGCGCCGGTTGCTGGCTGGGCGTCGGCTTCGCCGCGCCTTGTTCCTTGGGCGCCTCTTTCGCCTGAGATTTCTTTTCAGGGGGTGGGCCCATGGCTTCTAGTTTCTTCTGTATACGCTCCCGGCGTGCAGCCTCCTCGCGAGCTTCTTCCTCTTGCCGGCGTTTCCTGGCCTGCTCGATACCTTCACGCATCAGTTTCTTCTGGTATTCGAGATCATCCTCCAGCTTATGGGAGGGTGGTGGTGGTGCGTGGTGCTCAGAGTGCGGGTTCCCCTGCTGAGGAGTGGCGTAGCTTGTTCCAGGAGAGGGTCGCGAAGCTGGATCGTGCAATGGCTGGTGTCTTGATTGTCCCTGACTCATCACGGATCCCGCCACGGGAGATACTGGGCTCTCCAAAACTGAGCCTGCCATGGAGCCTCTCCGAACAGCGAGGAACTCGGGGCCTGGCGGTACAGAGCCCTCATGGCCCTTGCTCAGACGCTGCAAATACGATCCGCTGCCGCCGCTGACATTGGAGGACCCGCGGCGTCGTCCAAATGGCGCCTCCGGGGCAGTACGACTAGTCTGGAACGCGGCAGAGGGCTCGGCTGGGTGGTCTGGCGGAGGTCCACGCTGTAGCAAGGCGGGATACCTGGTCTGGGAGTCGGAACGCATCGACGGGCGACGATCGGGAACGGGTTCATATCGTCCGGACCGGGAGTTGAAGAGCTCCTTATTTCCATACGACGACCTGTCTCTCCAAGTCGAGCGCGAGTAGTCGTCGGCGCCGATTTCCCGATGGGGTAGAGGAGCCATGTTACTGGAGAAGGATGAATCTCGCAAAGAACCGCGCGGCGGATACGCCGACCCTACGGCTCCAGGCGATGCTTTCTTGACAGGCGGCAAGGTAGCCCATGGTGACTTGGCGGGCGCCGGCGGTGCTGGAGGTTTGGCAACGAGAACCGGCTTTTCTTGGGCAGCGCTCTTAAGCACCAGCCCCTTTCCAGACGGAAGACCCCCAGATTTGGGCACTGGAGTGCTCGTGGCGGCGGCTGCGGGTGCCGGAGAGGAGGGCTTCTCTGGTGAAGCAGCATCCTTGGTTGATTCTGACGCACGCTCTGCCGCCTTGGCTGTCTCGTCGGGATGGGGGAGCGTGGTTTTGGTGCCATCTCCCCAGGTTATGACCTCGGGGGCCCAGTCGTCATCGTCGTCATCGATGTCTGCCCACTTGTTCTGCCCTTGGGTATCTTCTTCATTCAGGCGACTAGCCATGTGAATTCCATACTTTTTGAGCTCTTCATCGGTGAACTTTTTGGGTTCGGGGGCTAGATAGAGATTAAGATCGAGTTAGTTTAGGCTCACTCTCCAAATCCGGGGGTTGGTTCGGGTGACATACGCCTATTCTTGTTCCAGACAGCATTCGGATCGGGCGCAGCAGCCGGCTTCCCGCCATTCGCCAGTGATGAGAACCGCGGAGACGAGGTGCCGGTACCGCTGCCAGACTTTGCAACCAACCGTGGTCGTGATATCGACAGGGTGGCGGAGCCGGTCGGCGGGGTACTCGAGCCCGCAGCAGGCTTGTCGCTGGTCTTGGACGAGACGCTGGGGTTCGCCTTGGAGGCCAGGAACGTCTTGTTGACCGAGACGGCCTTGAACGTGGTCGGCTTCTTGGCCGAAGAGCCGGTGCGGCCCACGCCTTTCTCGCCATCCTTTGCGCGCGACGCCTCGGTGTCGGACCCCCCACTCACACTGACGTCCGCCGAGTTGATCTGGTCCTCGACATTGGTGATGCGCTTGTTTGCGATGTCTTCAGGGAGTGGGGAGCCTCCGTTTACAGCCGGAGCTGCCAATTCGCCATGTCGAGAGTCGGACGCCTGCGGATCGAGCAACAACCAGGTTAGCACAGCTCATAGCACACAAGGCTTCGTTACACCCATCAGAGGAGGGGGGGGTGCTTGAAAGCAGAACTGCGCCGGCGCCATTACAGAGGCTTCCTGCGAGTTCTGCAGCATCAGGGGATGAGGCGCCTCTCACAGGTTGCGGTTCAGTCGAGGCAAACACATCAGCTGAGTTGTCCGTGGAGGGCTCCGTGGCCATCATCCGTCGTGGGGGGCAGGTGTGCGCCGGTGGGAGTCGTAAGATGCGAACTCTAGCCAGAAACGGGGAGCGGAAACCAGATCGCCTTCTCGGGGGTTTCGACTAGGGACAAGGGCCTCACGGTGTGCTCGTTTGCCGTGAGCAGCACCCAGGAGAAAGGCCGCAGCGTTGGGATCGACGAGGGCAGAGGAGACGAAGAGGAGGGGGAGCTGGAGTCGCGAGTCGGAACGACCTGACGGCTCTCGAGAGAATGCAGGCGACGGCGGCGGGCGGTGCAGCGGAGTCTTCGGGGGGAGGTGAGAGTTCCTCTCTTCCAGGGCCTCGCAGCGAGGGTCGGTGTCGGCGGAAGGGGTCGTCGGGATGAGTCGCCGTGCTCGAGAGGCTTCGGCTGCAATTTGCTTGCAATCGTGATGGTGAGGTGGAAGCGACCTGATTTTCGAAGCTGCAGGCCGGTTGGTTATGGCCTAGCGCTGAGTGGGAAAGTTCCGCCTGATCGGGGGGCCCGTGCGCGCCAAACGGCCACTGAAGCCACTGAAGCCCCGGAGTGGGAGCGCTGAGGACAGCCGCAAGCCGACCAGCCCGCAACCAGTATAGGGCCTATTGTTCAGGCGCCTGGTGGGTGCTATTGAGGACGGCTGGTGCTTGGCTCGGAACTTCAGCACAGTGTCTGCGAATTTTGCACCGCATGTCCCGGAGGTGGAGGGCGATTGAATGCTGGGCCAGGGAGACCAAGAATAGTAACGGCAAACACAGCTGCTCCTGAGCTCTATTGGCAAGTGGTTGAAGTGCGGCATTGCTTCAATGAGATCGAGCACAATACGAGGATCCTCAACCGCCGTTTGCTCCTCCTGTCACTTACCAGGCAGTCAGCATCAGCAGATCCCCTATCGAGTGACTCATGGCACGGCCGATCAGTTCCATTCCATTCAATTCACTTGCTGCCCGTGTTTGTGAGCACCAGTCACACAAGACCAAAGAGAAACTTCAGAACAATGCCAACAAGTAGTGCGAAGCAAAGAATATCCTATATTCTTCCGAGTGAAAGGAGACTGCTGCACACTTGCACCTGCAAGTCTCTCTTGCCGTCCCCCTCTTCATATCCCCTCATGATAGGTATTCTGTACCTAATCGACGCTGCTTGTGTCGTTTGACACCAGGAAGAGTGGCAGAAGGACGAAGCCACAGTAGGACAGAGTAATATCAGAAGCCCAGACAGAATCAGCATCGTCCATCACTCACATCATCGGATAGGAGAGAAGCAAATGTTCAATGCGTCTGATAGTACATGAGGAAGTCCGGGCGTGGGCAGACACGGCACCGTTCTAAGTCTATTTACATGGCCACTCGTTGTCTCGAGAAGAGCGGCATCAACAAACCATCCAGAGTACTTTAGTGCGCATTGTTCTTGTGGTGACCTATTCCAGGCATTAGCTACCAGATACACAACCGCAACAGACAGCTCCAGGTACATACGCAGGTGGAAGTAGTAGTTTTGAGCGTAACCAATGCCGATGAGGAAGAGCAGGGCGTGAACGATGGCTATACAATTCGAAACAAAAAAGGTCAGCTCGTATCCCGCATCTGAGACTCTCTGGATTTGGGTCATATCGTACGCGTAGCGGAAGCGTTCTTGCCAAAGTACTTGGCCTGGTAGCGTCCGAGGAGACCCTTGGCCTTGACCTCAGGGGCGGCACCCCGGGGCAGCTTCTCGTAGAAGCTCACGACACGCTGCATGCGCAGAGCATCGGGAGCAGCACCAATTGCCTAGCATCGAGGGAGCCTTTGTTAGCCGATGGTCCATTGTCCCGCTTGTCGTTCGATCAGAGCTTCGCAGTCCGTCTTCCTCCCACAGCAATCCAATTTCGACCATCATCACTGCGCTCTTTATTGCCCTTCTTCGAGAAACTTCGACAGGCGTGATTCGGCGTTGTGTGTATCGTATCATCTGGGAGGGATAGCATCATACCTTGGGGGAGGCAATCTGCAGATTCTCTCTGTTAGCAAACCGCCAGGGCAACCCAAGCAAAGCCACCACAAATCTCACCTTGGGGGGAATGAGCGTCGAAAGCGCTCGGCGAGTGACGAAGCTCATGGTGTCGGATAACGAGGAATAGACGCTCGACAGAGATGGCCGGAGTGTTGAGGAATCGCTGGATTTGAACGTTTCCCAAGTTCCGCAGCAAGGCGCAAGAGGTTCTTTGCCGAAAAGCACTCGTTCTCGGCAAAACATCGCTCCGCACCGCCCAATCAGCGCTCGCCGCCGTCGCCCCGAACCATTATTCGCCGCAAACCACCATCGCAAGCGATCCGTCACGGACATTGAAGAAAAAGGCCCTCCCTCCCAACTTCAGTTCGAGAGAGATCACGGGAATTGCTGTTCAGCCATGGCTTCTCTCAGAGCTCAGTCGGCCGCCCGCCTGCTACGCAATGCCGTGAGTCCGCGGATTGCGCTGGCCTCGGTGCCCCGCCGCTTTGGAAGCTCAGTCAACTCGCCTGCCGACGTTGTTCCTGCGATGCCCGGCGCCGCCAACCAGCCCGACTACGATGCTCCCGTCGACAAGGCCACCTCGTACGAGAAGAAATGCTTGCTTGGGGATGGGAATCAGAGGCTAATATGGTTTGCAGAACATACACTCCGGTCCCAAAGCGTGTGCAGGACGGCACTGAAGACGTCCTCGCGGCCGCCACCATCTCTGGCGCTCCTATCGAACTCCAGGCCCGGACAGTCCGGTCAGTCTGATCTCCCGTCGATCTCACCGAACCACCTAATACCTCTTTTCTGACACACTCGCTAGCATCTACAAGGAGACCAAGCCCGCCACACAGTCCGGCGACTTCAGGGGCGAGCGCTGGCGAATGGACTGGGACATCCTGCCCAAGGGACACCGATGGGAGAACCCGCTGATCGGATGGCAGTCTTCGGGAGATTTCATGCAGGGAACACACATCAACTTCAAGTCCAAGGAGGACGCCATTCATTTCGCAGAGAAGCAGGGCTACGAGTACTTTGTCCAGGAGCCCAACTCGCGAAAGTTCACACCCAAGGCATACGCAAACAACTTCCTCTACACGCCCGGCAAGCTGAAGCACGTCCGGACAAAGTAAGGCATCAGATATGCCTGGCCTTGTCTGATTATTAGAAGAGATATGATTACCAAAAGATTTTCTTGATTCACAGGCTGGTTTGTCAGGGGAAAATGTGAAGATGTTGCTTGTATTTGTCTTGACTCGATTTGTACACTACAAGGCAAGCTGTCTAGCTCTACCAAAGCTAGGATCATGGGAGAAAGAATAGCTAGAGAACAGTCTTTCCGTCACTACTAGTGCAAGTAATAGCCCATTGCTTCACGCATTCTGCTTGTCCGTCTCCATATTGTATGATGGTAGTGGAGCGAAGCATTCGGCTTCATAGTGGCGGCTGCGTATACTGCTCCATGTGGCATCTTGAACAACAATCCGTGTTGTCATCCGCATCAATTATCATTAGAGTAGTGGCGTTGTAAGGAAGAAAGGGTTTGGAGGGCGAGCGTAGGTATTCATAAGCATCATTCAAATGGGTTCAGGTTGTCATCATGGGTTCATGTCCGTTCTCGGAATTATAGGTTCGCCAGGGCTGGTTTGAGGGCTCTTCGCCTTTCAATCCAATGTCGAGACGGTCCGGAAGGCTGGTACCTTTCTCTCGCGCCGCATTCTCTGCCCAGGCTCGCATCTTAACAAGCTGGCGAATGGCAGCATCACGTCGGATCGACTGCTTCTCCAGCATGGCTTTGTTCACCTTGTCTGCGGCTTCACGGCGCAGGCCAGGGTCAAGAAGGGCTGCCAATTGCGGCTCCAGCTTATCGGGGCTGAACAAGAGCAGAGCCATTGTTGTCTCCAGGTCATCCAGAAAGAGGCGATTTGTAGAAGCCCGTGGACCGAGTTGCTCCGTGGCAAACTTGAGCGCAGGAGTAATGTCTCCTCCCGAGGCATTGCATGCTCGGATCAACTCCACGAGTTGAAGGCGCAACAGAGAAAAGTGCAAAGCGTTGTCTTCATCCAGAATCTGAATCGCATGTTAGAAACGACGATCAACTGATATCGAAGCCAAATTGATGGTATGCAAAGGCAGGATAACATGGTGTATCATAAAAAAGTGGTGTTTCTCATCACGGGTCGGTAAACCGGCCATATGCGTGGTGCATGTATAAACTCTTGTTTTAATCATGAAGGGGGTTGAGGGGAGGGAGCCGCAGCAGAAGTGTATTGCAGCTTACCTCAGGATCATACTCATTCAGAGTCTCAATGGCGGCTTGGATGTTGCCACTATGGATGCAGTTCTGAATCTCCTGTCTCGTTTCAATGTCCGAGGTGTCCTGCAGCGGCGGCAAGTTTGCCTCTTTCGAGAATCTTGCGGCCGCATTTGGGTAGCCCTCCATGGTCAAGTAGTCCAAAATCAAAGCATTAATATCACTAGATGCCAGTTAGTAAACGGTACCGGCCGCAACAACAGCAAGAAGATGAAAGAATGACAGATGCTCTTGTAGGGGTTCAGGAAAAGAAGAAGATTATATCGGTTTTCCGCAGGAGTTTTTTCTCGGAGAGATTCCCATTGATAGTGTGTTCATCATATAGGAGGGCATCGTGTCTAGGGAGGGGAGAAGAGTTTGCTCTCATCATACGTACTTTTTGGGAGACTTGACCCCTTCGACACGCCTCTCAAAGGCATGCTTAGCCGGAGTGGCTGTAGAGGCCGACGACATCTGCGCAGTGAGTCAGGACATGGCGCGGGGTGCAAGGCGCAAAAGGGAGGCGTCACGGCACCGTACCATGGAGGTAAACGGCTGTCCCGCAGACAGTCGGCAGCAGCTCTAGTTGCAGTCAGGCAGCAGCGGAAATGCGGATGCGACGAATGCGTGGAATGGGAGGCTCATGGCGTGCGCGGGCAGCCAAAGAGGAAGCCGGAGATGCCACCGTTTCAGCGCATTGGCAGGCCGGAGTCGTGTAAACCGCTGGCTCGCGAGGAGGCTGATTCTAACCGTGGCGGGAGACAGAGATGAGACGGGGGAAAACTCTGGTATGTATGAAGGAAAAGGGAAGCGATTTTCAGCGGCGGCGGAGGAGCAGCAGATGCCCTTTTTGGAGGGTGGGCGGCCCCGTTCACAGACGGCCAGGCGGGCCAATGAGAGGGCGAGGATGGTTCGGAGACGCTCCACAGTAGCTTTTTGCGGCTGCATTTGCCCTCAGGGCTTCTGGTGGGGGACGAAGCTTACATAACGTGACGGACGAAGGACCCCATGAGTGATAGCGTAATGGAACGCGTCCTATGAGAAGCGGCACTTGCAAGGCATATCATACCTACTACGAGTACTAGCATACTCCGTTAAGCTCGGGCAAACGATCCACTATAAACCGCCTGTTCCTGTGCAGCTTGTGGTCAGACCAGTGATAACACGGCCGACCTCTTCCTAGGTTACCGTCCGCCTTGCTCTGTGCGCTATATAAACCACAAAAGCAGCTACCAAACCGAGCAGTTCCCGGATGAAGAGCTCTATCCCGTGCAGAGCAACTCATCTCAGGTCCATCAATCGGTCTGCAACTTTTCAAACCTCGCTCTTGGATAGAATTCGAGCTCCAGCCGTCACTTCCAGAGCCCAGCCAGCCACAGCCTTTCATTCCGCTCCACGAGCCACTTGGACTCACACCTCACAAAAGCTACTACTACCACTACCCTGCAACAACCCTCACTTTTCAACCCTCACCCCCAGAGCCTCACTCTCATCATACTCACTCTCATCCTCACCCTCTCATCCCAGCAACATGGCAACCCCAACCCCCGCCGCCGCCCTCATCGAATCCGCCAAAAAGGCCGCCGCCTACCAGGCCGTCGCCGACCACCTCCCCCCAACAGCAACCTGGGTCGGCATCGGCTCCGGCAGCACCGTCGTCTACGTCGTCGAGGCCATCGCCGCCAAGGGCCCCTCCTTCTCCGCCAACATGACCTTCGTCCCCACGGGCAGCCAGTCCAAGGGCCTGATCCGGGCCGCAGGCCTGCGGCTGTGCAACCTCGACGAGAGGCCCCTCGTGGACGGCGTCCCGGTCGCGCTGGACGTGGCGTTTGATGGCGCGGACGAGGTGGACGAGGATCTGAACCTCATCAAGGGCGGCGGTGCTTGTCTATTCCAGGAGAAGCTTGTCGCCGTGGCGGCGAGGAAGTTTATTGCTGTTGCGGGTAAGACTTGACTTGACTTGACTTGACTTGTTAATCATCTTTTTCTCTCATTGAGTTTTGTTGTGAGAGATTTTTGAAAACTGACAAAACGTATGAGTTTGAATTCAAAGACTCCCGCAAGCAATCAGCAAGGCTATGCACAAAATGGAAAACCATCCCCATAGAAGTCCTCCCCCTCTCCGCCCCAGACGTCCTCAGCCGCCTCAAGGCAATGGGCTCGCCCAGCCCCGTCGTGCGCTCCGGCCTGCCCAGCAAGGCCGGCGAGTGCGTCACCGACAACGGCATGTGGATCGTCGACGCGCCCTTCCCGCCGCTGCTCCTCCCCAAGGACCTGACGGCGGAAGTCAAGGGCAACGGCGAGAACGGGGTGTGGGAGATTGGGAAGCTGGCCGACGAGCTGGTCAGGCTGCCCGGCGTGGTGGAGATTGGCCTCTTCCATGGCTTCAACGGCGTGCAGGCCGTGAGCCGGGGCAAGGAGTTTCAGGCACAGAAGCCGGTGGCGGCCTACTTTGGTACACCCACGGGCGAGGTCCAGGTGCAAACGGCGGCATAACGGCAGGATGAGGATGAATGAAAGGAAAAAAAAGAGTAGGGAGTCAGATACATACCCATCTGACGAGGGCTTGTATAACATGCACGGACAGGACGACAAAGTCACAACACAATCTGTCTTCTCCCAATTTGCGGAAAACGATGAAGGGCAGCAAAAAGAAAGAGACGAGTTGAAGCGTCTTTTTTGAAAGCAAGGTGTATAAAAAAGAAAAGATTATTAGTATTTGTTTGCATAAACGATCGTGGGCACGTTATCCTCGTTGCAGTTGCAGGTATTATACAAGTCCCATGCACGCGCCAAGCTTCGAACTGATATCCTACTCTGGGCATTCAATGCATTGCGACCGCAGAACGACGCTGAAAAGGGGGATATACTAGTTGGTTGTGTTTCTTTTGTTTTCTCTTTTTTTTTGTTGGTTGGTCTCGTTGAGGTGTTTCGAGCTCTATCGCGGACTCCAAGAGCATCCTTGCTTAACACGAGCAACCCTCCTGGGGAGGCTGTGTTGTGTTTGTCCGCACATCGATCACTGCGAGAAGTACAAGGATTAGTCGCAATGATATATGGAACGGTCCGGTACCCCCGGACAGACCGGGCATGATTTGTGACACAACACGAGTAGATGTCGAGAAAAAGGACAAGAAAAGAAGGACTCACTTTGGTTGGTCGCCTGGGCAGCGGCATCGGATCCCTCCATGCCGGGCAGGGCCTGTGCTATCCTCTTGAAGAGGTTCTGTACGTTGTGGCCGAGCTTGGCGCTGGTCTCGACGAACCTCAGCCCCTGTCGCTTGGCCTCCTCCTCTCCCTGCTGGGTCGTGACCTCTCGCTTATCGTTCAGATCTGTCTTGTTGCCCACCAACACGATGATGACGTCGTTTCCTCGCTCGGCCCGGACGTCGTCAATCCACTTTTTGGTGTTTTGGAATGATTTCGCATCTGAAGTTGAGGTAACCGTGGTTAGTCTAGGTATGATATGCACCTGGTGGGGCCTTTCACCGCGAGTTTGGGGGTTATGTTCTGGCGGTGGGGGGAGAGAGAGAGAGAGAGTGAGAGAGCAAAAGAGGAGGAGGGTTTTCCATACTAGAGATGTCGTAGACGACAACGGCAACGCTCGAGTCACGGATGTATGAAGGAATCAAGCTTCGGAATCGCTCCTGTCCTGCCGTGTCCCACAGCTGTAGTCGTACCGTCCGGTCCTCGAGGTACATGGTCTGCCTCCGGTGTTAGCTGAGGTTCGTTTCGCCGCGCAACTTGTTGTGGAGAGAGAGAGAGAGAGAGACGAGACGGGTGCGGCTTCGTACCTTGGAGAGGAAGTCGATGCCAATCGTTGCCTGGTACATGTTGTCGAACGAGTCGTACATGAACCGGGTGATGAGAGACGTCTTGCCGACTGCGTTGTCGTACAAAAACTCGGTCAGTTTTGCCAATGCCAGCAGAAGCAGTGTGGAGCCGCCGGGGACGAAGAAACACATACCGCTTTGTTCCCCCAAGAAGACCAGCCTGGAGAGAGAGAGAGAGAGAGAAAGAGAGATTTAGCATTTCATGAGGGGACCCGTGAAGAAGCAGCAGCAGCAGCAGCAGCAGCAGGCAGGGCAACATACTTGAACTTCTTCAAGGGGTTGTTGTAGGATCCTCCAGCTTGCGCCATGGCTGCTGTATCGTATCGTGTCGAGTCGTGCGAAGTGGTGGACGTGTGATGCTTCTGCTGGGGGGAGGCAGAACGAGTTGAGTTCCAAGTCTGCCGAGTTGCTGCTGGTTGTGTTTTGCAGAAAGGAAGACAGCAAGCAGCGGGAGCGTCCAATTGTGCTCTCGAGCTGTGAATGGCTGTCTTTCGTTATCGTCGTCGTCTCGTTATCGTCGTGATTTGCCTGTCAGTTCGGGGCAAGTTTGTCGAAAGGAGGTGACAGTTTGGGAACAACGACCGCCACCAGGCGTTTCCTCGCCCAGGCTCAATATATAAGGTATAATCGGTAAGGTAGGCACCTAGACGGAGCCACTTTGGGCTGGACAGCACTGCAACTGCAACTGCAGCCAAGAAAGAACCAGCCAGCGAACAGTTCACTCGGCCTCCGCAGAAGCCCCGCCAAATCCCACCGTTTTCTGCACACCGTCTGATTGGGGAGTTTGGCGGGGGGTGTTTTTTGGACGAGGGCGAAGGTATGCGCAACCTCAGGCATGCACGCTGCCCGCGCCATGCACCAGGTACCCTCTACTCTCTTGCCTCTTACAGTACAGCACGGCCACCAACTCTACCTTAGGGGCCCCACTAGAAATTCTCAAAAAAAGCTGCTGATAAGATCCGTCCGGCCAAAAAGAGGACCCTCGAAACGGAAATTTGCGACTGGGACAAGAACAGCCAAAAAACAAACAAGCCGATACTGTGATTCCCGCAATCTCTACGCCTCAAATCCGTCCCATATCTCGACTTGCTTCAATTTTCCAAGAGAAGAAGAATAAGAAGAGCAGACATTCAAAAAAATCAAAAATGCCTGTCCTCCGGTCGGCCACCGCCGGCTCAGGCGAGGCCCCCCAGCAACACAGCCAGCCCTCGAGAAAGGGCAAAAAGGCATGGAGGAAGAACGTCGACGTGACAGAGGTCGAAGAAGGCCTGCGAGAGCTCAACAATGAAATCATCCGAGGGTAATGGCTTGAGCCTGTCTCTTCCCTTTTCCTGTTAAGAAAACCGCCATCTAATGTTCCCTCTCACAGCGGCGTCATCCGAGAAAAGGCGTCCGAGGACCTCTTCACCATCGACACGGCCGGCGACGCCAAGATCCCGCAAAAGTTCCCCAAGCACGTGAAAAAGGGCCTCAAGGCCGACGAGATCATCAACAAGCGCTCCGCCGTGCCCGCCGTCTCCATGCGCAAGCGGCCCGGCGACAAGTCCACCGACGGGCAAGTCGCCGCCAAGCGCCAAAGGACCGACTGGGTCTCGCACAAGGACCTCGCCCGCCTCAAGAAGGTGGCCGACGGACAGCACGAGAGCACAATCGCCGTCAGGGACGCCGCCTTCGACCTCTGGGACGCCCCCGCCGCCGCCGCCGAGCCGGCGGCCAAGAAGAAGCTCCCGGCGACGGATTTCCTGCCCGAAAAGGTCGAGCCAAAGGTCCCCAAGACGATGAAGCAGCAGCCCCTGTCCCTCCTCGCCAACGGCAAACAAGCCCCCGCGGTGCCCAAGCCCACGGGAGGCTACAGCTACAACCCTTCCTTCCCTGAATACGAGTCCCGACTCGCCGAGGAGAGCGCAAAGGCCATCGAGGCCGAGAAGAAGCGCCTCGAGGCCGAAGCCGCCGAGGCCGCCAGGCTCGAGGCCGCCGCGCGATCAGCCGCCGAGGCAGAGGCCGCCGAGCAGCGCGCCAACATGTCCGAGTGGGAGGAGGACTCGGAGTGGGAGGGCTTCCAGTCGGGCGTCGAGGACGAGCGCCCGAGCGCCAAGCAGCCCAAGCGCAAGACGCAGGCCCAGCGGAACCGCATCAAGCGCCGCAAGGAAGAGGAGCAGCTCGCGCGGCACAAGGCCGAGATGAAGGCCCGCCGCGCGCAGGAGCAGCGCATCAAGCAGATCGCCGCCGAGGTGGCCGAGAAGGAGAAGCAGAAGGCGCTCATGCTGGCCCAGCAGGCCGCCGAGCAGGACGCGGACGACGACGACGGAGAGATTAAGGAGGAGAAGCTTCGCAGGAGGCAGCTGGGCAAGTATAAGCTGCCGGAAAAGGACCTCGAGCTGGTTCTGCCCGACGAGCTGCAGGAGTCGCTGCGGCTGCTCAAGCCCGAGGGGAACCTGCTCAAGGATCGGTACAGGAGCATGCTGCTCAGGGGCAAGGTCGAGATTCGGAGACACATTCCCTTCAAGAAGCAGGCCAAGAGGAAGTTTACGGAGAAGTGGACGCACAAGGATTTTGTTCTGTAGATGGCCTACCGCTGATTTGTTTCTTTTTCCTCTTCTTCTGTTCGCCTGCTGCATTTCCATCCTGGGGGTTCTTTTTATAAGTTTGTTCTGTTCTTGCTTCTTGGTTCATCAAAGCAGACAATAGGTAGACCATGGCGCCGTAATATTGCTTGGATCACAAAAGGAGGGCTGCTGCTGCATGAAGACGCTTTCTTCTAGCTATTTATTACACAATGAATGATATCAAACGCATCATCAAGTGAAAACAATTGTTGCCTAATTCCTCCCCCTACCCTTGTGCCAGCGCCTCCGCTAACAGACACTATGCCACCTGCTGGGATTCTAAAAGACATGCCTCCCCATCTGACAGATCTTTTACTCGTTCTAACGCTCATGAACGCATCGTCCACCTCTCTGTTCATAACCCTCAGTAATAGCCATCAGTCAATATAATTTCGGTTTAAAACGCGACAAGATCTGGGAAACAGTCAGTATCTCTTCAGTAAAGTGTTCAGTTGAAAGAAAAAGGCAACAATAGCATCATACCTCTACCAAACAATCCTCGCTTCATCCAGTCCATGGCCATCAAGCTCCTCGTCCTAAAACTCACGCTCTGCGCAAAGTAGACGGACCGCCAGGCATACACGGCCCAGAGCCCACCAGCCATGCTCCAGCCCTCGCCCAGGTCGAAAACGGCCGAGTTTCCAATGTACGCCAGGCTGCCCAGGTGACGGTACTCGAACGCCTTGTAAACGGCGGCGTCCAGATCGCCGTCTCGAATGTCGTTCGCCAGCATCGCGTCCGAAATCTTGGCCAGCTTGTTGAACTTGTGGGCGAGGTACTGTCCCTGCTGGTGGGCGCGCTGAGCCGTGGCCGGGAGCGACGTCAGCTTGCTGTCGATCTGGTTCAGGAGCTCCCTAAGCTCGCCGAAATCGAGCGTCCCCGACTGGTCCTTGTCGAACTCGTAAAAGAGCTTATCGAGGCGCTTCAGATGGTTGATGGCCTGCGGGAACCGCTTCTTCACGTCGGCAGCAACGTTTCGCCAGTCCGAGAAATGGAGCTGAAGTGACTCGGGCTCGATGCCACGCGACCACGCCAGCTTGCGCAGGAAGCTGACGATGCTGTCGGCGACGTTGTTCTGAACAGTGGCGCAGTCGCCAATGGCGTAGACGTCGCCGAGGGGAGCACCGTTGAGGCGCAGGTGAGTGTCCGTCTCCAGCGCATGTCGGTTCGTCTGGCTGGCTCCCAGCTTCTTGGCCAGTCTCTGCGACAAGGCCGTGGGAGACACGCCAGTGGACCACAGACAGAAGCCTATAGGCAGCTCCTTGGTGACCACGCTACCATCCTCCTGCTTCTGGCTGAAAATGATCTTGTCCGGCTGGACCTCCTTGACTCGCGAATTGGTGAGCACCTCGACCTGGTCGCGGGCAAAGCGCTCCTCGGCGTACTTGGAGACCGTCTCGTCGTAGGTGTTGAGGATATGGCTTCGGCTCTGGATGATGTGGACGGAAATCTCATTTCGCAGCAGACGAGGGAAGTGTCGGGTGAGATCCTCATTGAGCAGATCAAACAACTCAGCGGCGAACTCAACGCCAGTCGGACCGCCACCGCTGACGACGAAAGAAAGGAGCCGCTTGCGCTCCTCGTCCGTGGTCGTAGGTAGACAGGCAATCTCGAGATTCTGAATCACCTTGTTTCGAATCATGCGGGCATCATTAATGTCCTTGAGGAAAAACGCATTCTCCAGCCCCTTGACGCCATGAGGGTTTGTTGCTGAACCGACGGCAATGACGAGCTTGTCGTAAGGGACGTAGAACCGGACCTCTCTGCCCTTGTGATCGAGCTGGGATACCTCGACTAGCTTATAGGAGAACTCGACGTCTTCCGCCTTGGCACGTATGAAGTGGCCGTGGACACGGCTCAGGATTCTTCGAATCGGCTCGACTAGAGAGCGCAGCTCCAGGGTTCCCACAGTAGCCGACGGCAGCATGGGCGTGAAGAGGAAGTAGTTTGTCGGCGAGATGACGGTGACGTGGTAGTCGTCCGGGTTCAGATCCTTGAGAAGAGCCACGCCGCCCCATCCTCCGCCCAGAACCACAAGCCGTGGCTTCGACTTGCCTCCGTGCTCCTCGGTGTCGTCGATGAAGACCTCGGCGATGGGCAGGTTCTTGGGCCCGCCGCGGCGAGGCTGGAGCGCGAGCTGCGAGACGTCAATGTCGCTCTGCGTGCCGTGTTCCTTGTACGTGCTCGCGTCGTAGAGGAAGAAGCCGAGGACGCCCGTTCCGACGACGACGCATGAGATTCCCAGCCACGCCGCCGCTCGGTAGAGGAAGTTGAGCACCCATGACCTGGGCTGGGGCAGCGGCTTTCCGGACAGCGTGCGGGAAAGGATGAGGCTGAGGGGGCGAGGCTGTGACTGAAGTCGTTCGGTCGGATTCGCTGCCAGAGTGCTTCGCTTGTTAGTTCGGGAGTAGAGCTTGGAAAAGGCGCGCAGCTGCGCACATCTCGTCGTCGTTGAGGTGATGGCCGTTCGAGAGCTGAGGCAGAGGCGCTGCCTGCAGACGCCGCTCGCTGCCAGGCGGAGAGATCCCAATTGCGCAGAGACCAGCGGCATCGTCAACAGCAAGTCAATGGAGTCGACACAGTTCCTTCATGGAGGCTTCGAATGCGGTGCCCTGCGCCAATTGACGGGTTGCAGCGAGTCGAGAGCACGAAGCGGCTACTACAGGCACTGATAGCTTGTGCCTGTCACCCCTGCTGGCCGGCTGATGCTCTCGTGAAGCTGCTCGTTGGTGGTACCTGGTGGCTATGAGCAGGTGGCTGTTGCTCGGAGCAGGTGAGTGAGTTCTGCTTCCTCAAAGTGACGCCTGACTGATTGATTAATCCTTGAAGACCAGAGCAGAGTGAGAGATTTAGAATAGCATCCAATGGCCTGCCTCTGCGATTGATATACTGTACGAAGCTTAGTCCAGCTGGCCAGGCATGTGCGCTATTACTGGTGATATGCCCGGCAAAGCTCATGGCGTCATAGGCCTCAGACAGAGCGCACTAGCCAGCGTCCAGGTCTCCACTGAGCCTGCTGTTAGGGCCTTGCCAGCGGACCAGGAACGCCGTCCGATCCAGCTTCATGGGGCTGCAATTATCTAATGGTGATGCCAGCAGAAGCCAGACAGGCGGCTTGAAATTCAATTGATTGTCACTACTAAACGGCTACTAAGACAACTGCATTACGTGCGTGTTCCGTAAAAATAGGGACTAGATCATACTCCGCGAGATCTGATGCAAGGCTGATTAGGTACTAGATGTAGATGAGGCTATGATCAATCATAAGGAGACAAGAATCTATGCAATGGCCCGTGACAGAAACTGAAAAGGCTAATGGCGCTGGAAAGGGGAGAACAAAGCAGAAAACGAAAGTAGCCGACTTGTGCTTCATGCGTCGAGATTGGTCCGTCAGACACGCGGCCCAACGCCTGCCAGTCATCGCGCGCCCGGAAGTCGGCTCTTGAGGTTCGGCCTCGCGGACATGTCGCGGTCGCCGACGTTCGGTTTTCCATTCGGAAGCTCCTCCGACAGGGCGGGCGTGACTGAACCAGGCCCTAACAATGGCTTTGCGATGCTGCCGCTGCAACGGCCTTGTATGTAAGAACACCCAGCAAACACCGTCGCTTCACAGCACCCTGCCTTGAGACTGCAGGCGCCCATGCACACAACTCATCCACGTAGTATATATGCAATCATATCATTGTCGTCGGGTCAACAACATCGAGTCGCAACCGTCTCGGGCAGCAAGCACTTGCGATTCCACCCTGGCCGTGAGGAGATCGATTCATCTCGTCGTCTGTCTTGTGGAAAAACAAAAGGGGTGGTGTAGTCATTAAAGATTGCAAATCGCTCGCTGCTGCTCAACAACGGAAATATCTCTTTTCCACCCATCGCTGCTCCGCGTGGGGCAGCAGATTGCACACCACGGCCGTGATCTCTGGGAACACCGTCATCAACCTGTGCAAGCCGACTTTTCCGGCAGAATAAGTAGCCAAGACGATGCGTTCCAGCGCGACGCCGTGGTCGACGAGGACTTGAACAGCCATGAGAGCTGCTCCTCCGCTGGCCATTTGAGTGTCTAACAAGAGCACGCTCTCATGCTCGTGGATATCTTCCGGTAGGCGCAGGTAATGGAGCTCTGGCTCTCCGGTTGAGTAGCTGGACTGGATCAGAAGCCGTCCCGTCCTGCAGTCCGGAATGGTCTTCCTCAGAGCCGGCTCAAAGGCCGATCCTCCTCGGAGCACTATCACGGCGCTGACCTCTCCCTTCGGGCGCAGACCGTTGTACTTGTACCCCGGTGGCGTCTCAATCGTCGTTTCTTCAAAGTGGACGTTGTTCAGGGCCCTGTAATCCAAGTCAGCACGAACTGTACTAGATGTCACACACGCCCCGGTTCGACCTACTGTTCGATGATCAAGGCCGCAAGGCGATCGAAGTAGAAGATGAAGTCTTCGGCCGACGTATCGATATCCTGAAGAATGGTGTTCATGAATTTGATCTGAGGCCCCTCGCTCATGACTACAACACGGTCGGAGAGCGGCTCTTCTTTGCCCTTGATCTCCAGTCTGGCCAATGCCTCGCGATGATGAGTCGACTTTTCAAACAGCTTCTTCTCAATGAACTGAGTCACCATATCTTCGAATTGTTACTCATATCAGCCACGATGTTTGTTTCTCACTCGGAACCGATCCACTGCGTCTGAAACTCACCAAGCGCTACTCGGTTCTCAATGCCTCTCGGAACGATGATGTCTGCCACTTTGCGCTGTGGCTCGACGTACTGATGCACACGAAAGGAGCTTGGTCAGCAAAATGTCCCCTATCAAGGCAATTGCAGCCTGAATGGGGCGCCTCACCTTTTCGAAATTGGGCTTTACAAAGGCGAACCACTGCTTGATGCAGCCCTCGACGTCTCGCCCTCGCTCCCGGACATCTCGAACAACTGGCGCAGATGGTGAGCAGGTGCATCTAAGCCAACATCTCTACAGACAGGGGGGAGATGGCCTACTTCTCCTCGACAAACAAGTGTCTGCATCGGCTTCACAGTAGATCTAGAGAGCAAGTCAGATGCCATCTTGTCTCAACATCGGCGAGGCTGGCATACTCCCATATCACATAGCTCACGGACCCGCGGGTCGTAGAGGGCAAAGATGCCTTCCAAAACGAGTACGTGCGGTGAATAGATGGATGTAGTCCTCTCCAGTCGTGCATGATGGGCGAAGGAATACACGGGAATCTCTGCTCGCTTTCTGGAAAGGTAGGGTTAACCAGCGTGGCCGAAACAAGCTCCATTGGCGGCAGGTTATCGTTACCCAGCTTTCAAATCTCGTAGAGAGCTAATGAGGGCATCAAAGTCAATGGCGTCTGGTGAGTCGAAGTCGTACTCGTTGGCGAAAGCCAACTTGGACTGGGCAGGGGTCAATGTCTTATAGAACGAGTCCTGGTCTGGTCGTTAGCCACGACAATCCGAAGCCCGCTGCTTCTCCTAGGGGACTTCATGCCATGGAAAGAATGACAACCCAGGGCAGGTTGAGCTTCTTCACGATCGTCTGAGACAGCGTCGACTTGCCGGAGCCCGAGCTGCCAGCGATGGCAATGATGCTCACATCTGCCCATGGCGGAGAGTAGTAAGCTCGCTTCTGAACCGTGACATGGCTCTCGAGCTGCGACATTGCTACCGCCAGAACAAATGCTGGCCCAGACTGTGATTTGGGCTTTTGACCGACAGGCCCTCGTTACTGGTGAAGAGCCAGCAGAGATTAACGCTTTTGCCTTTATCCTAGGGTACAAGAGTTGATCAAGTGGGAAGTGGCTCGCGTGATCCACCCCGTCGGTAGCGTCCAAGTTTTTCTGTCCGGAGCCAGTGACACCGTCGGGGCTGTTGCTGAAAGCCGAGAGCTGCAATGAGGCGACGAGATCGTGGAGAGCACGAATAAGGGGAGCAAGGCCGAGGGGGAGCTGCGGTGAAGCGAACGACGATCGGTAACCGATGGCAAACTGACGGTCAGCGCGCAGGACAAAATCTTATCGGGCTGCACTGCTGTCTTTGTGTGGTTTTATGGCCCGGCAACCCACCGGAATCGAGACTTCGAGGGCGTGGCACGGAGCTGCCCGCCTCGACAGCTTGGCCCGCTAAGATAATGGCGGATAATGGCGGATAGTCCCCATCCAGGGCGACGTGTGAGCCGCCTGATAGGCCTGATAGGGCTTGGTGAGGCACAGGCACCGCACCACGCTGCAGCCAGCTAATAAGCAATGGGAAGCATGTGCCGGTCAAGCTAACGCTCACATGGTCGGCAGCGTCTAGAGCGGTAATAGTAGATGTTGGGCCGAGACTGAGGAAAGCCTTGATATGAGGCTGATGGCGGACCGACATCTTTAGCAGCTGGATATGCTTTTTGGTAGTTGTCGCGCTTTTGATCAGGCAGCCTTGTCTCGTGCTCCTTCAAGCCGGTCTGGCTCAGTCTATGGCTTCGGGGCTCCTTCCATCTCTTTCGGCTGGCTAAGCCTAGGTCGATGCTGTGGCTGCCAAATCGGAGGAGAGGCACCTGCACCAAGAGCAACGAAGTATCGGTACCCAAAAGCTACGACCTGCAGAATGCTCTTGGGCACTTTGCGTCTTAGTTTGCATTCGGATTCTACCGCTGCACTGACATCTGACGGGGTGCACCAACACGGACGAGGTCCCGGGGAGTACGGAGTACGTTACTACGTACTGCAGCAGACCTGGTCCTGAACTTGGGAGACTTCATCCCCCCTGGAAAGACCTGGCTTCAATGATATCAAGACATACCTTACCCTCCATAGTTGACTACATCATATTTCATCCTCCCAGCCATGGAACCTCTTATGAATGATGTCTAGCCTCTTTATCGTCGGAAAACTCTTCTCTGGGTACGTTTTCTGCCCTCCTCCCATCAACCTTCAACCCTTCGAGCTACGCTCAATCCGAAAATTGGGTATGACCAGAGAACGGAAACTCCCCGGACCCATACGTCTCAATGTTATAACCTGCTTCACACAGAACTACTTCGAGAATCGCGGGTGACGTGATCAGTGGATTCACCTCAAATCGCCCTGCTCATGAGCCCAAAGAAGCCTCGTATGCGTTTTGTCTCGCTCCCTTGCATTAATACAGCGAACGGGCATCCCGAGCTGAAGCACGTCTCATGTGATGTGCCACGTGACATCAGCGTCTCGTCTGATCTGTGACTGGCCAGATCTGCTGCCGCCTGCACCGATGCGGCCAAGCGCGCTTTGCGACTTTCTCGCTCGGGCGTCTCCTGGGCGCAGTTCCATCTCCGCTGCCGCCGCCGCCGAAACCTCTTCGAGATCCTTCATAAACCGCATTTTCCGCCAATCTCGCCTTTTCCTTGCGCCGTCGCTCTGCTTTCTTCCTTTTTTGTTCCTTTCCTTGGGTTGATCGTCTGGCGATAAACGGCTGCTTGCTGTCTTTCCGTATAGAGCGCGACGGCATCGAGGCGACAATCCTTCTGCCCATCATGTCCAAATTTACGAGGCTGTATCTGCGGATACCGCGGCCAAAGGTAGGTCACACACGGCTCCCTCTATCCTCTCGAAGAGAAGCTGGTCGAGCTGCGATGTTGATGCTGACACTCGCCATCAGACCCTCTTCGGCCTTATCAGCCTCCAGACGGGCACAGAGTTGATCTCCTTGGCACTCGTCTTCAACAAGGTCACGGGCGTCTACGGTCTTCTTGCCATCCTTACCGGCTTTCAGCTCTCCCTCTTCCAGCTCACGACCTACGTATACTGCATCGGCGTCCTCGGCACCCTCATCTACCTGATCCCACACATCCGAAAGCAGACTCCCTTCGAATGCTTGGCCCTGGCCTGGCTGTACGCCATTGACACCGTCATCAACGGCCTCTCTACGGTGGCCTTTGGAATGGACTGGTACTTTGCCACTGCTACGCCCAACACAACCGAGATTCGACCATCCAGCCTGCCCGGTATTGTTGCCGAAGGCATGGAGGGCCTCCGACGCGAAGCTGCCGTGCACGGCGGCGTTGTGCCCCAGGAGACGGCGGCCAGCATGGTTCTCATCACCGGCCTGACCCTCATCAGGGTCTACTTCAGTCTGGTCGTCATGAACTTTGCACGACAGACGCTGCAAAAGTACATGCAGCTGATGATTCTCGAGGGACCGGGCGTCGATGACCAGGTGGGGCCGTTTGCTGCGGACCTGCCTGACGGCGAGGGCCGAAGGGGCCAGCTCGGCCGACTGATGGTGTCTTTCGGACGCGGCTACTGGATGGAGTACTCCGAGGCGAGGGAATGGGTTGCGGGCGGTAGCAGCCGGAAGCCCAGCTCAGCGGGAACCCTTGCTGGCGAGGTGTGAGATGCAATAATATGGGAGAATGAGAGGCGAGAGGGAGAGAGAGAGAGAGTCAAGTTGGCTAGACGGGCAGAGGTCGAGGGACTGAGACGTACTGTAATGGAAGGGAGGAGATAATAATCATTTACTGTAATGGGAAGACTGGGGTTGAAATGACGCGATCAGAGCCCCGCGATTCATCATCGAGAGAAAAATTCTCGGCAGGCTTTTGGATCTCTCTGTTTTGAGTGGTCACGAGCGTGGCCTTTTTATTTAATACATACAAGTAATACTATTCGATATGCTTATTTAAGGGTCCTTTTTGGGAGAGGCAGAGAGGCAGAGAGGCGCCGAGGGCCGGAGCATGGCCTTGACTCGGCATTCGGAGGTGCTAGCGATTGGGTCCCTGCCGCTACCGGGCGATGAGTTCTGTGGGAATGCGGGCGAATGGGCGAATGGGCGAATGGGATGGAGAGCTGTGGGCTCGGCTCGTCGGTGTCCCTTGGGAGGGAGACGGAAGTCGGAGGGAGATTTCGATGGGTCTTTCAGTAGTATCATGGCAACATGGGCGAGGTATCATGGACGTTGGGGGAACTAGGAAGGCTACCTTATTGATCCAGGGTCCGGTTCAGTCTAACAAAGGATCGGTACCTGGTCACAAAGGTGCAATTCAAGGTATGTACAATGGACGATGAATTGGCCGAGCATTTTGCTCTTGTTAGAAGTCTGGGAACTTGAAGAACACTGAGAGGGTGCGGCATCTTTGCGGCGAAGAGCGGCAGTAGCAGGAGGTTGCTGAAGTGGGTTTAGTGTTGATGGCGTCAACAGGCAAACGGGTTTGCTGGAGGAATGGGATGGGTTTTTGTTTGTTTGGTTAACGGGATCTGCATTTGTATAGGGCACTTGATTGCAAGAATTTCCATTTGACACCACTGTGATTTGCCTCGTTGAAACTCGTGATTTGTTCTGTATCTTGATGATGATGGCGGTGTGGTTTCAGGGTGTAATTGCAGTATACATGTAGTAAGTGCCAGTACAGCACATGCAGTTATCGATTACCTTGATAGTCGTGCCATTTTCAGTGCTGAAGCATCCCATCTCCCACCAACAAACCTCAACCACCTCACACAAAGGACCCCCCATGTCGCACCCGCAGCGAATCTGACGCCCGGGATTTGTCAGGGCGAGCGATTTCGCCATCGCCGCCGTCCTCCCGCCTGCCCTATCACAGCCCGCCGCCTCCAATGGCTTGCCCGGGGCTGCTTCTCGCGGCGGGTGGCGCCCACGCAAGACTCGTGCAGAACCTCCCAAGCGCTAAGCGATCACGCAATCCTCCAACCCTCGGGCTTCTGCGGGGAATGGACGAAATTTGGCTGAGCAGTTGGTGGAGCCTGTGAGAGACATGGACAGCAAGAGGGAAACAAGAGCAGAGGGAACGCAAGACCCGTCATTGTTGCTGAGAAAAGAGGGAAAATAGCGAGGTGACATTGGCTGGAGGCTTGCTGGTTGAATGGCGGGCTAGCAGTTGGTCCCCTATCTATAACTAAACCGTTCTCACCATTCCTCGCCCATCGTCGTTTTGACTGGAGCCTCTTTCCCCCAAGGGCTGATCTTTTTTTTTTTTTTTCTTTCTTTCATTTCTTCTTCTTCTTCTCTTCTAACCTTCTTCCATCCCTCATTCTCTCTTTCGCCTGAGCCTTGTCGGGATCATTGGTGCTTTCGACAGCCTCGGATTGACCCTCGAGCACCGGCGACGAAACGAGGCATGGCGACTTCATCTCAGATCCGCACGCCTGAAGAGGCTGGTGAGTCAAGCTTTGCTTTGTCATGAATCCCTCTGCTTCTTTATATCCCCTCTCCTGCAAATCATCGTGGACAATGACAATCTCCTCTGTCTTGAGCTTCTGCTAACGTGCTGCTCTGTGTAGCTGCGAGAATCGCCTACCTCTCTAGCGATGTCGTCATTTCCGTCCAGCCTTCATTGGCTGCCGACTCGGAGTTTTCCACACACCTGAAGCGATTCGCTGGCCGCAAGGACCGTGGCATCGTTGCGGCGACTGAGGACACCGTTCCCGAGGTGAGTTTTTGACGAGGCGACGCTTCTTGGTGCTTTTCTCTGTCTTTTGCTCCTTTGCCGCACTTACATGCCGTCCCACCAAAAGTGACGACGACCCGATCCTGGTCCGCCGACAGCCCGAGAACTAGGGTCAAAGGTCAATCAAACAGCAACATCTTAACTGACCTCAACTCCAATCCAGATCCAATATGTCCGCTACAACAATGACCCGTTGCTGTCCGTCTTCGCCCCTGCGCGGTCAGGCAAGCTCGTCTCTGTCACGACGCCGTCTACCATCCTCCTCCCCTCCATCTCTCACCTCTACAAGCTCACCAACTACCCCGTTGTCCTCCATGTGGCCCTCCAGCCGCGCGGCTTTGCCGACTACTCCGTCATCACTTCTATTCGCAACTCAGGCTGGACTTTCCTGCAGTCTGAAACCCTCCAGGAGGCCCAGGACATGGCCATCACCGCACATGCCCTGGCGGTGCGCACCGGCAAGGCCGTCATCCACTTCTTCTCTCCAGACACTTCGGCCCGCGATGAGCCCATCGCCCTGGAAGATTTCTCAGTAGTACGAGCTGTCCTTGACATCGACACTGTCAGGAGGCTCCAGGCTGGCACCATCAAGGCTTCCGGGCTGTATGCCGATGACGGACACGTTGCCGTCTCCTCAGACCACCAGGAGGCCGAGTCTTCTGGCAGCGCCGACAAGCCTTCGGGCCTCCAGGCCTCGACGGCCAGCCTTGCTTCCAAGGTGGTCTCCGAGTTGTCAGCCAAGACTAGCCAGGCGAGCAGCTCAAGCACACCTACAGGCTCCTCGTCCGTGGCCACTACGGTTGAGATTGCTGCTCCCCAAGTGACCTCCGAGGACGTCTATGTGTGCGCCACTCGCATCTGGGCGCAGCTCAACACGGCTCTGGGACGGCAATACAACGCCTTCGAGTACACTGGACCAGCCAACGCTGAAAACTGTCTCTTCATCTTCGGCTCCGACACTCGCTCCTTTGCCGACGCCATCAAGAGCGCGAAGCCCGATGACGTCTACGCCAAGATTGGCATTCTTACTGCTCGCCTGTACCGGCCCTGGATCGGCTCCAAGCTTGTGGCCAGCATCCCCAGGACGATCAAGAGGATCGCCGTTCTGGAGCAGATTCACCGAAAGACCACCAAATGGGGTCCCCTGTTGATCGATGTCTTGTCGTCCGTCAAGAGCGGCCCCGGTGGTGTTGAGACCATTGTTGGCCACCAGCTGGGTTACATTGCCCCTGAGGCCACCACCCAGGCCCTCCGTGGCGTTGTGCAGAACCTCACAGCTGCGCAGCCCATCCAGAACCTGGAGGTTGGTGTCAAGGAAGGCCCCAGTGAGCCAGCTGCGTCGGGCGTGGATGCCCCGAAGCTCGAGGTTGCCTACTCCAAGATCCTCGACCAGCTTTTCGGCAGCAGAACCTACATTGCCAACGCTCTCCAGTCCCAGAACGCTGGTATTTCTCCTACAGTAGCAGCCAGCCCTGAATTCGGCTTCGGCTCTCTGCTGGCCCGGAAGCAATTGCGCAACAAGTTTGTGGCTGAGGTCAAGCAGGCAGCAAGCAGCTCCGGCGTCGCCAGTGAGGCGCTGAAGAGCTGGCTGGCACGGTGGGCCGTCAACGCGGACGACCAGGCCAAGTCCGACATCATCTCCGACGATGTCATTGCCAAGCTGGAGCAGGATGGCTCGCCTGAAGCCCAGAAGCTTCTCGCGAACCGACACCTCTTCCGCAAGGAATCTCTCTGGCTGATGGGCTCTGATGCTTGGGCCTATGATCTCGGCAACTCTGGTGTTCACCACGTCCTCGCGTCTGGCGAGAATGTCAACATGCTCATCATCGACTCGACTCCCTACTCCGAAAAGGCTGCGGCCGACCATGAGCGCAGGAAGAAGGACATCGGCCTGTACGCCATGAACTTTGGCAATGTCTATGTAGCCTCCACCGCTGTCTACAGCTCATACACGCAGGTTCTGCAGGCTTTGCTAGAGGCAGACAAGTTCAACGGCCCATCAGTCGTGTTGGCCTACCTGCCCTACTTTGGCGAGACCGACTCCCCTCTCACCGTTCTTCAGGAGACCAAGAAGGCCGTGGATGCCGGATACTGGCCTCTCTACCGGTGGAACCCCGACAACGAGGCCAAGGGCGAGCCGACCTTCTCCCTGGACTCGGAGCTTGTCAAGCAAGAGTTGAAGGCTTTCCTGGCCCGAGACAACCAATTGACTCAGATCATGAAGAAGGAGCCCAAATTTGCCGCCAGCCTTGGTCAGGACTTTGGAACCGAGGTCCGGGCTGCGCAGAAGAGGAAGGCAAAGGATGCCTATAACCAGCTTCTCGAAGGCCTCCTGGGCGCTCCTCTGACCATTCTGTACGCTTCTGACAACGGCAACGGCAGTACGCTGGCCAAGCGATTGGCCAACCGGGGCAGAGCTCGTGGCTTGAAGACGGCGGCGATGGCCATGGAGGATTATCCTATCGAGGACTTGCCAACCGAGGAGAACATTGTCTTCATCACCTCCACCGCCGGTCAGGGAGAGTTCCCCCAGAACGGCCTGGCTTTCTGGGATGCTATTAAGGACAACACCGATCTTGATCTGGCCACGGTCAACTACTCTGTCTTTGGCTTGGGCGACAGCCACTACTGGCCTCGTAAGGAGGACAAGATCTTCTACAACAAGCCTGCCAAGGATCTTGACCGAGTTCTCGGCAACCTTGGTGGCAAGAGATTCGTTGACATTGGTCTTGGAGATGACCAAGACCCGGACGGTTTCCAGACAGGTTACGCGGAGTGGGAGCCCAAGTTGTGGCAAGCACTTGGCGTGGACAAGGTCGAGGGACTCCCCGATGAGCCGCCGCCAATCACCAACGAGGACATCAAGCTCGAGTCAAACTTCCTCCGAGGCACCATTGCGGAGGAGCTGAAGGATACGTCGACTGGCGCCATCTCGGCGGCCAACTCGCAGCTGACCAAGTTCCACGGCACCTATCTCCAGGACGACCGTGACGTCCGCGACGAGAGAAAGGCGCAGGGCCTGGAGCCTGCCTACAGCTTCATGGTTCGCTGCCGACTGCCCGGAGGTGTTGCGACAGCCGCCCAGTGGCTGCAGATGGACGACATCAGCAGCAAGCTCGGCAACGAGACGATGAAGCTCACTACCCGTCAGACGTTCCAGTTCCACGGCGTTGTCAAGGGCAAGCTGCGTCCCACCATGCAGGCCATCAACCGCGCGCTCATGACCACCATTGCCGCCTGCGGTGACGTGAACCGCAACGTCATGTGCAGCAGTCTGCCGGCGCAGGCCAAGCTTCACGACCAAGTCCAGTCATACGCCGCCAAGATCAGCAACCACCTGCTGCCTTCCACAAATGCCTACCACGAAATTTGGCTGGCTGATGAGAACGACAAGAAGGTCCAGGTTGCGGGCGACGCCGTCCAAGACTTTGAGCCCCTGTACGGTCCTACCTATCTGCCCCGAAAGTTCAAGATTACGATTGCCGTTCCTCCCCACAACGACACCGACGTCTATGCGCACGACATTGGTCTGATTGCCATCGTGGGCGAGAATGGTGAGCTGCAGGGTTTCAACGTGCTCGCCGGTGGTGGCATGGGAGCTACTCACAACAACAAGAAGACGTACCCCCAGACTGGCCGCATGTTTGGCTATGTCGACAAGGAGGACGTGCACATTGCCTGCGAGAAGATTATGCTCGTCCAGCGTGACCACGGCGACCGGAAGAACCGCAAGCACGCCCGTCTCAAGTACACCATTGACGACATGGGCGTCGACGTGTTCAAGGGCAAGGTCGAGGAGCTGTGGGGCAAGCAGTTTGACAAGCCGCGAGCTTTCGAGTTCAAGAGCAACGTCGACACCTTTGGCTGGCAGCGGGACGAGTTTGGCCTGAACCACTTCACCTTCTTCATCGAGAACGGCCGCATCGAGGACACGCCCGACTTCCAGATGAAGACGGGCCTGCGGGAGATTGCAAAGGTGCACAAGGGCGAGTTCCGCCTGACGGGCAACCAGCACCTCATCCTCAGCAACGTCAGCGACGAGGACTTGCCGGCCATGAAGGAGCTGATGAAGAAGTACAAGCTCGACAACGTGCAGTTCTCGGCCCTGCGCCTCAGCTCGTCGGCCTGCGTCGCCTTCCCGACGTGCGGCCTCGCCATGGCCGAGTCGGAGCGCTACCTGCCCGTGCTCATCACCAAGCTCGAGAACTGCCTGGAGGAGAACGGCCTGCGGCAGGACTCCATCGTGATGCGCATGACGGGATGCCCCAACGGCTGCGCCCGCCCCTGGCTCGCCGAGGTGGCCTTTGTGGGCAAGGCGTACGGCGCGTACAACATGTACCTCGGCGGCGGCTACCACGGCCAGCGCCTCAACAAGCTGTACCGCGCGAGCATCAAGGAGGACGAGATTCTGGCCATTATGCGGCCCTTGCTAAAGCGCTATGCGCTGGAGAGGACCGAGGGGGAGAGGTTTGGCGATTTCTGCGTGCGGGTCGGGCTCATTCATGAGACGACGGACGGACAAAACTTTCACGATAATGTGAGTTCTTCTTAAAACTACTTGAGTCCTTTGAACGTTGTCGAATATTCGGATGCTAACTGGCAAAATTAGGTTGCGGAAGAAGAGGGACCGGAAGAGGAGTGAAAAGATGGGTAAGAAGAGTAGCAGTGTGTCTTTTTGTGTGTTTCGAAGATGGAAATTGAAATGTCATTTTGGGGTATATCACCGGCGTTGAAGGTATTATTGTTATATATATAAAGGTAAAAAGCATGAAACAGAATATATATATATATATATATCCAAGTCAAGCACGCCAAAACCCCCAAGCGAAAAAAGACGAACCAAGTTTTCTCTCCTACATCTTGAAGATATACCCCTGAAATCGACGGTCAATGAAGAAAGAATAAGACCGCGAAACGGACGTGACAAATAGTTACATCTCATCTCCTCATCCTCCTCCGTCCTTCATATCCAACCCTCGGAAACCCTTCAAGATTATGCTTCACATCATGCAACACCCCTTTTTCACATCACCACTACGCCCCCCAAAGAAAACTCATCAAACAAATAGCTCATCAAACCATTATAAACAGCAGACATACAATCATACAGAGAGAGAGAGAGTTATCGACATGAATCAGAAAACACGTTTTGCTGTTCGCTCTTTTTCAACATATCAAGAGACGACGACCCCATCAAATCCCAAAAGCCAAAGCCATCCCTCCCCTTTGTCCCGCCCACCACCCCAATGAACATAAAATACCATCCTTGTCCCGCTTATTGTTCGCATACGTTGATCGTACCGAAACAACTCTGACAAGCAAAAAGAAGTAAAAGGAAAACAAAGCAGATTTACCTACCTCCCCTAATAACCCAACCTCCGCCTCCATACAAAAGAGGGAGCAATATACCGAGAGAGAACCTCGCCCCGACGAGGAGGAAACAGGCCAACAAAAGAAACAAGGAAATCAAGTTCTAAGGGTATTCGTAATGCTGCTTCCCACGCTGCTCATAGTCTCGCTAATCTTCTCGCCCATGCCGCCCGCCCAGCTCGGCAGCTTGAGCGTCATGCGGATCCTGCCCTCGACAACCAGGTGGATGAGGTTGATGACGGCAAACGTCGTCGATCCGATGGCGCGGAAGACGGCCAGGCCCGCGACGCTCCATAGCAGGAAGCGCAGGTAAAAGTTGTCGCCGATGCCCTTGTCGCTGTAGACCTCGGACACGGCCATGGCCAGGATGGCGTTGAGCCCCATCCACGACACCACCATGTACGTCCGCACGCTCTTGTAGTAGTCTTCCTGCAGCTGGGCCTCGCTCGGGGGCTTCTCAGGCACCTCGACGCGGTCACGCAGGTTGCGCAGGGCCTCGTCGTATCCGCTGTCGATATCGAGCTGCTCGCTGGGCATTTCCAGCTCGACCTTGTCGCCCTTGCCAATGGCGCCTCCCAGGTCCGTCTTCATGACATTGTCGCCCTTGGTGCCCCAGGTGACGTCGTGCGTGTTGCAGAAGGCGTACACTTGCAGGGTGCAGATGTAGCTGGGCAGAAGCAAGAAGTACTGGCCGGCCGAGGTAAACATGTGCCACGGGTCGAGGTACAGGAACGACATGGCAAAGTACAGGCCAATGGTCGACGTCATGGAGACAATGAGGTTCGTAAACACGTTGTTACCCAGTGTAAACGTGATGCCGCTGTCCTTGTCCGTAAACTGCCTGACGACGATGTAGATGATGGCAAAGGTCGTGTAGACCATGATGATGCTGTAGACAATCATACTGCCGAGATAGAGCCTCCTGGCGCCTTGCGGACGGTTGCCAAGAGACAGGATAAACTGGACAGCGATGAGCAAGATACAGGTGTACCTCAAGATGATGAAGATGACGTTGCCAATGCCGTGACCGAATGGATCGACTCGCGGGTCTGCTAACCCGCCAGCGACGAAGTAGAAAGCCAGATAGAAGTTTGCGAGAGAAAAGTACGTGAAGAGCAGCTGGACAAATTGGTAAACGAATTCGATGTACAGGAGGACCTTGCGAGCAAGGGTATGATCCGTCTGCAGAATCTGTCGGAACTGGACCAGGGAGTAGACGGCAGCGAAGAAGGCACCGTTCAGCCATCTTCTTCGCTGGGAGATGAACTCGGGAACGGAATCTGGGTTGATCATGTTAGTCTCGATTTCCTCTTACGAAGCAACGAATAGGAATGAAGACACTTACCGGGAACATCCGTTTCTCCATGACAGCCCTTGACGTATTTCAACACCCATCTCTCTCCGCGCTTGGCCACAAGCTCCCAACACAGGATACGGTCTTCAGCCAGGTACATGTTGGCCGTAAACACATCCGCATGCTGTCCATGGAGAGTCTCGCCCTTGAAGTATTGGCTCAGCGGCCCGTGGCCCGTCTCGTCGTTCTGCAGCGCGTGGTAGCGGTAGGCACTCAGGGCACCCGGCAACACGGTGATATACCCAAAGACAGACTCGAGCGGCTTGTCCAGGATGTTGGACATTTTGTACTCAAAGTTCTGAGACGCAACCAGGGGGTTGAGCAGGTATGACCCGTATTTGCCCTTCATGGCCTTGATCTCGCCACAAGCTCCAGCTACGTTGGAGTCAAAGTCGAAAGCCTTCCAGAGGTGGTACAGTGAGGTGCCTCCGGGACGAGTTCCCACATCGAGGAGAATGCAGACGTTGGGGTTCAGGGCCTTGCCAAAGGCATTGAAGAACCAACGGTGCGAGTTGAGCTTGCGCGAGTTCTTCTCCTTGAGACAAAAGATGATCTGGCACGGCACGATGCCCTTTTCAGCACCCTTGAACTTGAGATCCGAGTCGAGTGAGACCTGGGTTGTGTATTCGTAGACGTGGGCCTGCACGGCTCGGTTGTTGACAAAGTTTTTGGCGATGCCGTGCTGGTACACGCCCATGGCAGCCAGGGCGTCGAGTGTGCGCGGGTGAATCTTCTCACGGCCATCGGAGATGATGCAGACAACCACCTTTTGCCAACCATTCTCACCCCAGGTGCGAGATCGGGATCGCGAGCAAAAGTGCGAGATGTTCTTCATGACGGCGTACATGGTCCGCGTAAAGAGGATTTCGTCTTCGTTGTACATGGTGATGCAGATGAAGAGCTCCGTCTCTCGAGTGGTGCGGCCAATGCTCTGTCGCAGCTTGTACCCCCTATCGACAAAGTCGTCCGGGTCGCACGTCACCGCGGTGTATCTCATGTGAGTAAACTCGACCTCGTCTCGCCGGGGCAGGAAACTGTAGAGGATCGTCGGGATCTTGCACTCCAAGACCAGCTCTCCATTGATGAGCGGGACTTCCTTCTTGGACATTTGCGGAGCGCGGACACCTCGCCTCTCTTGCGCTCCGTCGGGCGCAGGACCATAATGCTCATACTTATCGTAGTATTCTTGGTCCTCGCCCAGGGTTTCCTGCGAGCCTGAGTGGTACGAGTCGCGGTCGTCGCCATAGTGGCGGTCATCCTCCTCGTAATGGTCGTAGTGGTCATAGCCGTCGTAATGGCGAGACTCGCTGAGATCAGTCTCTGGGTCATAGAAATCGTCATCCTCGCGGTGGTCCAAGGGGATCGAGACGGTGATATCGTCGGGAAACTGTGAGTTGCGCGACGTGTTGCCATAGCGAGGCGCTGGAGGCAAAGGTCGTCGCGGGCTGCCACCATATCGCGATGAGGGGGTTCCTGGTCGGGGGCTGCCGTTGATATCGGAGGGCTCGTAGGAGGCATGAGACGCCGGAGGGCGCGAGTAGTCCGTCATTCTCGATGCCGGCGACCACGGCCTGTGGGAGGGATCCCTGGTGTCGTAGGACATGTAGGACCCGTCTGGCGGCGGAATGCTAGGAGCATCGTCCAGGATGGACCCGGTCCGCGTGTGGGAGGACAAGACACTGGGGGCATACTGAGGCAGCGGCGATCGCGAACTAATCGGCCTGTCGTGTGAGCTTCTAATCTTCCATCTGACTGTTGGTCTCATCTTTTTCGCAGCCGGCTCCGCTGGAGCAGCAGCAGCAGCAGCAGCAGTGGTGGTAGTGGCAGCAGCTTCGACGACTGTCGGCTGAGCCACTGGCTGAGCAGCTGCTTTTGCGGTTTGCTGAGACGGGGAGTGGTCGCATGCTGAGAGACTCCCTCTGCGCCGCCGGAGTCGCTCACTTGGTCCCTCCGGGATGGTTGGTAGAGCCTCAGCGAGGTTCGGGGAGCCGCCGAGCGCTGAACTCGCGGGACTGTGCAACTTTGCAGTGGTGGTTGGACGAAGCTGCTTGATGTAGAGGGGAGGGGGAACAACAAAGTCAAGATTGGGCAGGGGATGATGAGAAGCTGAAGGAGTAGAGGGAAGAGGAGGCTGAGGAAGAGAATCATCCGCCGTGGTTGGCGCTTGCATCTCCGGCTCTTGCCTGGAGTCGACGCTCGAGGCGGCGGCTGGACACTCGTCGATAGCCATGGTGGACGTCTCTGGTTCGCGATGCGGTCCGTGGTGTTTCGAAGCGTCCTTGGGATGCAGAGACAGCTTCGACACAGACGGCGAGGACATGCTGGTGTTAAGGAATGCTGGTGTTGCCAATGGCGACGGCTGTGCTACGTACGGTCTGTCTCTGTCGACGGGCTCCTCGACGGATGTCAACAGTCTAACGGCGGCGGCGCCATGGCCGGTGGGCGAGTCGAGCTCGTCGTCGTACGGCGGCAGGCTGTAGCCGGGCGGGTGGCGGTCCATTGCGAATGCGGCGAGAAATGCCGTGTGTTTTGGATTTGCTTCTGGCGATTAAGCTTTTGGAATGCTGACCAGCTGGAAGGGTTGGGTTAGTAGAGGGTGGTGGGTTGGGATGCGAGACACCTGATGGCCTTGCACAACCGAGATGGATGCTTGAGCCAGAGCCGACGAGGGGCGGTGTCGCGCCACGATCATGGGGTCTTTCCCGATTGAAGCTGGACCTGTAATGATGAATCCGTGAGCCGTGGACGATAAAAATAGAGAAAAACGAGCGCCTGTCTCAACCGCGGCGCGAACAAGGCGTGAAGAGGGTTGGATGCGGGTTGAGGGACTGAGCTGCATAAAGATTAAAAGGCGGGTTGCGGTTTGACCAGGTACAGACGGACAGACAGACAGACAGACAGCCCGCAGAACAGGACCAGTTGCAGGCCCCCAGTAAGGCAAGGCAAGGCACAGCAAGGCACAGCAAGACCCAGCGAAGGGCCCGGCAAGGTCCAGGCATGCTCGCGGTGGGGATCGAGGTTGCAGCCGTGCAAGGGCTGGCGACCAAACAATTGGCTTGCGCGGCCATGTTGGCCCGGCAACCGGCGATCGTGCAGCACCAGCAGCCCGTTTGCGAACACGAGAATCCCGGTCCAGCCGCAGGAACACGCGCAAGCCGTCGTGCTTTAGCCGCCGTGATGGGATGAGGGGATTGTCGAGGTGTCGACTTGACCAGGTACCGATCGAGGCTGAGGCTTATGGTTGCTTCCAGGTCCGATGGAGGGGATGCCAGAGAGGAAAGCGGTGAAGCTATTTTGACACAGGTACTGGTATATCACTCCCACGTACAGTACCTACAGCATCTTATTTACAGGCATGGTTTGATAGTGAACCTGCGTGTCTCGCGATCTATGCATCAACTCTCTTCAACAGCCGTCAGTGAGGCTTGCTTTTTATCGTCTTCTTTTCGACTCGCATTTCTTCAGCTGGGGCTGTCCACTGCACTGCGGCCGAAGCGGTCTGTCTTGCAGCCAAACCCCACAGCCGCGTCCAGGGATCATGAATGGCGCACATGTTGCGACGCAGCTACAAAGACGAAGACTGCCTGCGATCTGATTGTATCTTGGAATTGCCTCGTTACTTCTTGTACTTCTCTGAACGAAACACTCCGTACTGCATGCTGTATGAAGCATGCGTGATGTTGACTTGCATACTGCAGTTTTGTAATGACTCTACACCATCTTTGCGTACCGTAGCTGGCATACAGACTTTATGATAAACTACAAAGTATACAACCCTCCGATATCATAAGGTCCCAATTATGGAGCATCAGTAGCTTCAGCAAGACAAATCGAGAACCCAATATCCACGCGTAGCTTCAGAGCTAGACAGGGGACAATGGCAATGTGGTGTTGAAGAGATCAACTCCAGGTTAGCCTCCCAGCAGTGATGCTCGCAACCAAGCGATCTGTCCGTTTTCAACATTGGCCATAACGCAATTGCGCGTTACGAGTCACAAATACCATCTTACACATTGTATGTATCCAGCCAGACTACTAATTATCTGGACTTGTTGATTCATCAATATCCCTTTCAGTCGGCTTTCTTTGCCGTCTTTTTTCACACACAGTTCTTCGTATCGTATCTCCAATTTGATCTCCGACACCATCGCGTTCATCTCTTGTGGCCGTACCTGGGTACCCGCATCGTCAGGCACATTGTCCGCCACATGCCCCTAAAAACTGCCCCTCCACGGCAGTACCCAATACTCCCGTCCACTAAAGGGAGCTGAAGCACAGCTCTGACGCAATCAGCTACAGCACTCGAAATTGAAGCGCCCAGCAACCACAGCACACCCGCAAGGCTGTAAACAGACCCCGAACCTGGAACAAGCGACACCACCGCCTCCCTCCCTCCCTTCCTCCCTCTCCTGCTGCTGCTGCCGTCACCCATCTCTCCCTCGCCACATCTGCATATCTCGATATCTTTCCACACAGCCTGTCAGCGCATCGCCGGACATCTCCGACTCGCTGCGGCATCGGCCAAGCACCCAACATTCTACCAGCATTTCATCCTCGCCTCGTCTGGATATCTGAGCCCGACTCCAACTCCTGACCAACAGCACCCCCATATATATGCTCTGTACGCCCTCCTTGCTCGTTCCTACACATGCCATTCATTGCCCCGCTAACGCAGTTGGTATGGAACGCAGACCATCGTATTGCCTCCTAGCTCGCCGAACATCACGACCAAAACCCCCCGACTCGCCTCGCCATGGCCCAGTTCCTGCAGACAGTGTCAGTCTCTCCTCGTCCGCATCCGCATCCTCTTCGTCCTCGTCGTCATCAATATGGCGTTTGCCCTGTTCCAATACCTCAGTCCCAGGTCCCGCGCCAAGATGGCGCGCCAGGACGGGACCATCCTGCCCGTCTACGAAGACCCCCCGCTCAAACCCGTGTTGAATACCGTGATTGCTGACGGCGAGATATTCCTGAGCAGGAACCAGAAGACGAGAAACCAATTCCGACCGCGTGCGGGCAAGGGCGGCGTCAACAGCTATCAGCTCAGGCAGTATGCCGAAGTCACCCTGGGAGGGGGCAGTCTGCGGAAGGTCGTAAAGCTGCCCGAGGGCGAGGACGAGAACGAATGGTTGGCAGTCAATAGTGAGTTTGCCTGCACACTCTTGCTGTATAACGACGCGAATATTGACACAGAAATGCCAGTGGTGGACTTTTACAACCAGATCAATCTCCTCTACGGCGCCATCACCGAGTTTTGCTCCCCTCAGTCATGTCCAGAGATGAAGGCTACGGATGAGTAAGACGAGATCGTCCCCATTCATAACTTCCAGAAGCAAATCTGACGATGCCTGCCCTAGGTTCGAATATCTCTGGCAAGACAACGAGAACTACAAGCGGCCGACCAAGATGGCCGCCCCAGCCTACATTGAGCAGCTCATGACGTGGGTTCAAGCCAACATCGACAATGAGTCCGTCATGCCCAGCAAGATTGGTAAGTTGTCCGCGTCGTCGACCCTTTTCCTCCGCTGCCCCATGTCATGTCGCCTGCTGACAGCATCCACAGGCGTCCCTTTTCCCAAGTCGTTCCCGGCGTTGATTCGGCAAATCTTCAAGCGCATGTATCGTGTATACGCACACATTTACTGTCACCACTATCCAGTGATTCGAGAGCTGGGGCTGGAGCCGCATCTCAACACCAGCTTCAAGCAGTATGTGCTGTTCATTGACGAGCACAGCTTGGCAAGCGGGCGCGACTACTGGGGACCGCTTGGAGATCTTGTTGACAGTATGCTGAAGAGTGACTGAATGGGCGTTGCTTTTCTTTTCCGCGTCGTTTTCACTTATGATTTCTTTGTACCGCAAGCGACAATTGCAGCAATGCTTAACAGGGAGCAAGGCAAGGCGTTAGGATATTGTAGAATTGGGATTTTGGCACAGGAGGATCGGCAGTGCTCAGGTCTATCGGGCAGATTCGGGCATAAGGGTACACTACACATAGGAAAGAAGAGGCCAGCATCATGAGGCCCGAGAAGGACGGTGCAGATTGGAAGTGATGACACATGCATCATTGAGACAAGTCTTACATAACGAGAAGAGAATAATGAGAAGAGCCTTATTGCAGACGATGAGGGTGTCTTCCTTGTACTGACTTGTATGAGTGGTGATAATAGCCGGACTGCAAGAAGAGTAGAGTAGAGCGCCTTACATAAGCAGAAAAGTTGGTGCCTCACCCGTGCGGCAAGGCATCCACGTCCAAAATTGCCGGCCTTGCATCGCAGAACCTCCAACCCTCCAACACCCGATCGCTCTCTCTCACCACTCGCTCGACCTCCAACCCCGACTTCAACCCCCAGCCGCCATGCTGTCGCGACAAGTCTTCCGCTCCCTCCGGGCTGCTGCCCCCCAGCGTGCCGCCGCCCTCCGCGCCGCCCCGGTCCGGACCTTTGCTGCTGCTGCCTCGAGCGACGTCAAGCCGCCCATTGCCGTCTTTGGCCTCGACGGCACCTATGCCACTGCTCTGGTATGCCGACTCTCCGAACGATGAATGAAGGAGGAGGACGACTGTTATTTGTTTTGCTTTCTGTATTCCTTCCTTTGAATGTCTAGGGAAGCCAATTGCACCATTCTTGAAAAAGAGCGCATGCGGCCATAGACATTATGCGAATCGACATCCACAAACCGCCAAAGCTACCCCAGAACTTTGAGAGTGCTAACAAAATGGTGCCTTTTTTTGCGTCAATTTCTAGTACACCGCAGCCTCCAAGACGTCGACCCTCGACGCCACCGCCAAAGAGCTCGCCAAGCTGGCCGGCCTCCTCGACAAGGACGCCAAGCTGGCCGGCATCCTCGCCGCGCCGACCCTGACGCCCGCCGACAAGTCGGCCATTGTCGCCGAGCTGGTCAAGCAGGCCGGCGCCAGCGGGCCCACGCTCAAGAACTTCCTCGAGACGCTGGCCGAGAACAACCGCCTGGGCCTGCTCAAGGGCGTCGCCGACAAGTTTGGCCAGATCATTGCCGCTGCGAGGGGCGAGGTTGAGATGACTGTTACCAGTGCTCAGGTGCGTTCTTTTGCTGGGATATATACATACATATACATCTCGGGGGTTTATGTTGATATCGATGACGTTGCGATATCGATGACACCGAGAGACTAGTATGTTCTCAATGGCGCAAGTACTGACACGGATCCTTACAGCCTCTTGACTCCAAGACTCTGTCTCGTCTGGAGACCGCCGTTGCCAAGTCCTCCTACGTCGGCCAGGGCAAGAAGCTCAAGGTCACCAACACGGTATGCACACCATCTCGCCGACCCCATCTTCTCTGAACCGCCAACTCACATGTCAATGCCAGGTCAACCCCGAGATTGTCGGCGGACTCATCGTCGAGGTCGGCGACCGAACCATCGACCTCAGCGTCTCCTCCCGCATCGCCAAGATGAACAAGCTCCTCACTGACAACCTGTAAATCTATATCATGTATACAACAACCAACATATCAAACAAACAGAGAAATCCAAGACCAATGACCAATTCGAACTAAAGGGGTTATTATTTCTCATCCCAAAAAAAAGGGGGGCCCTCATTACCACCAAAACATGTATAGAGTGTGGCAGAGAGTTTCTTGAAGCTGGTGGGAGAGGATGAAAGAGGGGGAGGGGGGCTGTTTTGCGCGATTAGGCTGTTGATTGGTGACAGCGTCGTGTGCGGAAATAGAAAGCAAGTCTTTTTACTCAACAGAGATGAAGAAATGGCTTTTCTGTGTTACCTGTTTTTATGTTGATGTATTTCGCCTGTTGTTGTGAGATGGATGTGTGACGGGCCTTTTCTCGTAAGCATGCAAGACTCAATCAGAGAGAATCTTCATCCGTTTAGAGGATAAATTCTTCATCCGTTCAGATAACCTCATTTGATTCGAATTCATCTACGCAAAATACTAGGTGCTTATGTAGTCAAGAAAATCATACTATATAGCCAAGGTGCATTTTGCTCAAGCATAACCAATTCATCCACCACTCTCAACAGGGAACTCATAAGACATCTCACCTTGTACTGTCGGTTCTAAGTTCAAGCAATCCAAGTCCACACACCAATTTTTAAGCCATCTATCAATTTGTGTAACCTCCCAACAAAACGGAGGGCAAAAGGGGCCGAAGAAAGATGAAGGAAAAGATGAAAGAAAAAGGACAGCCAGACCATACTAAGCCCTAGTCTCAACTTCATCTCCCTCATAGATCTCCTCCGCGGTCCCTTCCTTGTACCGCTCGAGCTGGTCGGAAATGTACCGGTGCATGTGGCTGTCGGCCTCCTCCTTCTCCTTGAGTCTCTCCGGGTCATCAGGGTGCACCGAGTTGGCGACGGAGCGAGCGTCGTCGTCTGCTCCGTTGACGGAGGAGTCAAAGTCGCTCCTGGCAGAGATGGAACGAGCCGTCGATGACCGCCTGAAGTGGCGCCTGGGGCCTTGGTGAGGAACTCCCTTGTCAATGTGCCTCTGGAAGATGTCATCAAAGTAGTGCGCCATGCCAACAGATGGCGTCCGAGGGGTCTGTGGCAGACGGCAATTGACGCTGTTGTGAGTCCAAGTTAGCACACTGTCAAACAGAGAATGGGAGAAACAAAGAAAGTAGACCGAGTAAAAAGACTCACCCTGTGTCATGAATCAGACGAGCAATGAGGCCAGTCCATCCAGTCTGGTGAGTGGCACCAAGGCCCCTACCAGTGTCGCCATCGAAGAACTCGTAGAACCAGAGGTAGTCCTTCCAATGCTCATCATAGTCGAGACGATCATCGCCAGCGTTGATGCTACGCCTGCCATATTCATCTCGGGCAAAGAGATGCTGCAGTCGGTGCTGAATCTCCTCCGAAACCTTGCCTAGATGCATTTCGATGCCGCTGCCGGTAGGACATTCGACCTTGAATTCGGGTCCGTAAAAGAGATAGAATCGCTGGAGCGATTCGATGAGCAAAAAGTTGACGCAAAGCCAGATTGGCCCTCTCCAGTTGCTGTTGCCGCCAAAAAGCCCAGTGTCGGAGTCTCCCGGAACGTAGCCGACCTTGAACTCCTGGCCCTTGACCTCCATGGAGTAGGGGTGCTCCTTGTGATACTTGGACAGCGAGCGGATACCGTGGTCACTGAAGAACTCATCCTCGTCCAGCATTCTCTTGAGGATCTTCTCCAGCCTCTCCTTGCTGACAATTGACAGCAGGATACGGTCGCCCTTACCCCTCTTCCTGATGCTGGCCATGTTTCTCTCGGCCAAGTCACAGCGGTTCTGGACAAACCACTCGACTCTCTTCTTGAATGAGGGCAGCTTGTTGATAAGCTCCGGTTCGAGAGTGGCGGTTGCGTAAAGGGGGATGAGGCCGACCAGCGACCTCACAGGGAGCTGCTGCAGCCACGGGCCTCCCCAGGAGATGGCATCATAGTAGAAGCCGTCCTCCTCATTCCAAAGAGACGCTTCGTCCTTCTGCCCCGTCCGGAAGGTCATGGCATCGCTGATGAAGATGAAGTGCTCAAAGAACTTGGAAGCAATGTCCTCGTAGATGCGGCGATGCTTGGCCAGCTCGAGGGCAATGTTGAGCATGCACAGGCAGTAGAACGCCATCCAGCCAGTGCTGTCGGCCTGCTCGAGGACGCCTCCCGTGGGCAGCGGCTCAGAGCGGTTGAACAGACCAATGTTGTCGAGTCCCAGAAAGCCACCTTCAAAGATGTTTTTGCCCTCGGCATCCTTGCGATTCACCCACCAGGTGAAGTTCAACAGAAGCTTTTGGAATACTCGCTCAAGGAAATCAATATCCTGACGTCCGTACAGCTTTCTCTCGATCTTGAAGGTTCTGAAAGTAGCCCACGCATGGACTGGAGGGTTGACGTCACCAAAATTCCATTCATAACTGTGAAGCGCCATCAGTACTGCAAGCTACGAGTGTCGTTCCAAGATAACGATGGAGGCAAGATAAACTTACGCGGGCAGTTGGCCATTGGGGTGGCAGTACCACTCCCTGGTGAACAGATCAAGCTGCTTCTTGGCAAAGTCGGGGTCAATCATTGCCAGGGGAATGCAGTGGAAGGCGCTGTCCCAGGCCGCAAAGAACGGATACTCCCAGGAGTCGGGCATGGACAGAATGTCGTCGCAATACATGTGCTTCCACTGTGAGTTTCGGATCCCCATCCGCTCGGGGGGCGGCGGCGGGTGGCCAGGATCTCCCTTTGCCCATTGGTCCCAGACAAAGTAGTAGTGCTGCTTTGTCCACATCATGCCGGAGAAGGCCTGTCGCTGGATGTTGCGCAAGTCGTCGGCAAGAGGAAGAGGGCTGATTCTGTAATAGAACTCATCCGCCTCTTCTCTGCGCTTTTCGATAATCTCATCAAACTCTTCTTCATCTACATAGGATTCGTTTCGTCTTGTGAACCGAAAGCGAACAACTGCAATGGTCTGTCAGCTTCAAGCAATCATACCGTGTCCAACGAAAAGGGGTCACCTACCGGCACATTCACCAGGGTTGACACCGCCGTCCTCGTTGAAGTTGTACCAGGCTGCGCATTTGGTGCCTGTCTGAGCAGGGTTGATGGCGCCCTTTTCTCCACCAACGATGTACCTGTGGAAAGCATCCTTGACGTAGGGCTGTGCGTTGGGCTGTTCGTAAAGGAGCTCGGTGTTGGTGTCATTCTCCGTGAACATGAGCTGGGGGAAGACATCCTGTCCTGACGTGCCAACGCCGGGAGAGGGGGAGCAGAGGAAGTATCTCTCTCCAAGCTTCCAGTGCTTGGACTTGGCCGAATCTTCGGTATGGGCCGCAATCGAAGGCTTCTTGTCCTCCGGCTCCCTGCCCCAGCTCCAGGTGTTGCGAAACCAAACGTGGGGAATGATGTGGAGGGGGGCCGGGTCAGGGCCTCGGTTCCAAGCCGTCACACGAAAGAGGAGCTCATCTGGATCGTCGGCCTCTTTGGCGGTTTCGATGAAGATGTCCCAGTATCGATCGTCGTCAAAAATGCCAGTGTCAAGCAGCTGGTATTCCTTGTCTTGTCTAGTTCTTCGTGCATTCTCCTTGAGAAGATCCTCGTAGGGGAAAGCTCTCTGGGGGTACTTGTAGAGAAATTTCATGTAGGAGTGCTAGATCGAGTCAATATCAGACGGGCTACTTTGCGGGTGGGAGAGTGGGGGCGTTGTGCGGTGACATATCAAGACGTACAGTCTAGCCAGGTCAGTTAGTACGATCCAGACCAAGAAGAGGACGAAGTTGGCTTACAGGAGTGTTGTCGACATGGAAATGGGCCTCCTTGATGCTTTCTCCGTGATTTCCTTGCGGGTTGGACAGACCGAAAAGACGCTCCTTCAAAAAGGGACTGGCTTATACGTCAGGACCATGCTCTGCCTCGAGAGATGGAAGACTCGGAGATCTGGGATGACGTACTCTTCCTCGTTCCAGAAGGAAAAGGCAATGTTCTGGTATCCATGTGTATCCGAGACACCAGCAATGCCGTCTTCACCCCATCTGAAGGCCCGGGATCGTGCGTGGTCGTGTGTAAAGTCTATGGAGGCAGGGAATTAGTTACAAGCTCGGAAGTGGCAAGGGAATGTGATGTGGAAATACGTACGGCTCCAGGCGTCTCCGTCAGCACTGTAGTCCTCTCGTACTGTTGAGAAAGAACAATTAGCATTGCAATCTCCTTGTCTTGCGTCCGCATAGGAGCAATTGTACCTGTTGCCCACTGCCTCTCGGCGACATAAGGGCCCCATTTCTTCCAGTACTTGGTTCGCTCCCTGTCTTCTTTCAGTCGCCTCTCCTCCTCGGTGAGGTACTCGTAGCCATCGTGAACGACCATTGTGCAAAAGCCCTTGGCAAAGAGAGGCTGGTGTGGTCCAAGATCGATACTGTGATGCCGGTGCTCCTGCGGGGGTTCAGGAGGAGACAGACAAGGAGAGGATCCAGGAGAGAGTAACAGAGGGGCTGCGTGACGGGAAAAGAGAAGGGAGAAGGAGGAGCTGGAGCTCGGATTCTTGTAATCAAGCGTTCGTGCTTCAATGGCAATCGGACTCCAAGCAACAGCCTATCAGCAATTGAGCTATTTCGTCCTTGTCCGAGCGAGCTTGATTTGACCTGGGCTCGATGGCTTGACGAGGCGCGAGTCCAACGTGGGGCTGGCGGGATGATGGAGGGGCAGAAGTTAGGGGGGTTTGATAGCGCTGTAGCGGGCAGCTTACAGTGGTTGCACCACCTATCGGGCGCCGTTCGTGGGCGGTTCACGGGCTGCAGGTTTGTTGGTGCCTAACAACTGACGTGATGACGATTCGGGGGGCTACGTGGAAAAAAAGAGTGGGAATGTCCAGTTTGGCATACAGAAACCGGATATGGGCTCGACGCTGGGACGATTGCTGCAGCAGCTCCTCGATTCCATCCATCCGTATAAAACGTCGATAGGTACTGAAGGCCATCAGAGTTTTCAGTTACCTGTTACCTATCCCTTGTTCCCACATGGCAGCCATTTGAGACCAAACAAGGCACCTCGGTCACGGCTACCGCCGCGGTACCTGCAAATGCTGGAAGAGTCGCCTCAAACGGTGCGAGTCTTGCTGTCACGCACCGGTAACCATGACGTCGCTCCTCAAGCCTCGCGGAAAGCAGTGCAGGGGCCAATGGCGGAGCTTCCGACCTCCAAGCAGGATGTTGATAAGCAAGCTTTGCTCGCAGCAGCAGCTGCATGACAGTTGTCTGTCTGTTTTGCATGAGTGCTGTAGCCGAAGCCCACTGCAGTCGAAATGCGAGAATTAAAGGCACCTCAGTCAGTTTGTGAGGAGAAGCAGAACGGATTTGGACGGCGGTATGCATTTGAGCGTGACGTCAGAAGTCGTGTTACTGGTTCGGGACAGCAACACTGGAGCCGGTCTTCCAAGCCAGCGAACCAAGAGCCTTGCTTGGAACAAACAGGCCGGATAACGAACAGCCTTGTGATTGATAGACTAGCACTGCACCAGTCAATTGAACGCCCGCATGAGAGGACTTAATGTTCGGGCATCGCTGTTATCGTCGAGAAGACGTTGGCCGGCGGAATGTTTGACGGCTCAACAGACGCAAGTCAGGCACTGCCGTCCGCCACCGAGGCTGAAGCCAGTAGGGATTGGATGAGGTAGGGGTAGTAAGATGCACAGGTAGGGTTGTAGAGGTAGGGTTATAGAGGTACATAGGGCTCTGTCGGGTACTGTCGCTTGCAGGAGATGCATTGTCACCGCCGGGGTCAAGAGCTCAGTGAGAGGACAGGACCCTACATAGGTAGGCATCAGTACTAATGTCTGTATAGGGAGGTGAACCAGTTGAATGCATCGATAATGGGTGATGCAATGCTAGAAATTATAATACACGTCGCATTATTAGACGCCAACTCATCTTGCCAGATAGATTGAGAGCTCGTATTATCGCTGCTTCCTCTGCCAGGCGCAAGGGGTCGCACTCCGTTGCTCTCGATTGGCCCCTGTCCCAGATCTCCGAGCCTCCAAAAGCCTCCAGGGCTGCCACTGCGCTAAGGCGGCCGCTGAACCTGAACCAACAGATCTGGCCAGTTCGGGTTCAGGTTGAGCTTCCACCTCATCGACCTGTGAGCTGCAGAGCTTCGCCACAGCGAATTTCGTGGCCTGTTACGGTGTTTTTCTTTCAGTGTTGAGCGTCCTTTTGCCTCTGCATCCTCTGACCTGCGCCTGTTCTTGATGCTTTTGCAGCCATCATGTTTTACTGACTGAAGCTCTCGTTTACTGTGAATTTCCCCTCCGTCCTCTACAGTAGCCTTTCCTTTTCTGTCCTACCTCATTTTAATCCTCCTAATTGAGAACCGACGACGAACAAGAACAAAAAGAACAAGGAGCCCGTCTCGCGCCCTCGTTTCCCGCTTCACACAGTAGAGCATCATCCACTTTTTCTTCCTGTTCTATCTGCCCTCAGCCTCCATCTCAACATGGCCGACACGGTATCACTCTTGCGGAGACTGATACTCGAGTCACCACCGGGAGAATGGGCTGTCAACCAGCTCCGTGAGCTGCTCATTGGCGCCCTCAAGCAGGGGCCGATCCCTCAGCATGTGGCCTTTGAGATGGACGGCAATAGGCGCTACGCCAGAAGCCGCCGCATGGAGACTGTCGAAGGGCATCACCGTGGCTTTGAAGCCCTTGCCAGGGTTCGTTGCCCCATCCCTCCGGCGCTGTTCTTACTTTGAGCCTCCTGGTGACTGACATGGCTGCTCTAGATTATGGAAATCTGCTACAAGTGCGGCGTCAAAGTCGTGACTGTCTACGCCTTTAGCATCGAGAACTTCAACCGGCCAAAGTACGAGGTGGAGGGACTCATGCAGCTCGCAAAGGTCAAGCTGGAGCAGCTGACCACCTACGGCGACATTCTCGACCGCTACGGGGCTTGTGTCCGGATCCTCGGCCAGCGCGAGCTGATACGCGATGATGTGCTCGAAGTCATGGACAAGGCTGTGGCAAGGACGAAGCATAACAACAAGTGCGTATTACACCCTCGACCAAGTGCTACATGCTGTCATGGAGGCAAAGAAGGCTGACCAACCTTGTATAGGGCCGTCCTCAACATCTGCTTCCCCTACACCTCAAGGGCCGAGATGACAACGGCCATCCGATCCACCGTGCAAGAGTTCCTCTCCCCAACTCCGCCCAAGAACACGCCCTTCTCGCCATCGCGCATCAGGCAAAAGATTCTGTCCAGCCAGCTCGACGGCCGTGAGCCGCTGCCGACGATTCCCGACGAACCGCTCGACGGCGGCGAGTATGGAGACAAGGACTCGTATGAGGACAAGGACCCGTATGGAGACGAGGACGTCTCCTCTTCTGCTACTCTGCCTCCGGGTTCCCCTGAGCCTCGCCTAAGGTCAGGCTCGTACGGCTCCGCGACGCTGCCGAATCCCGACAATATCACAGTCGATACCATCGAGAGACACATATACACTGCCAATGACCCCCCGCTCGACATCTTCGTCCGCACGAGCGGCGTCGAACGGCTCAGCGACTTTATGCTCTGGCAGTGCCACCAGGACACGCACATATTCTTCCGCAAGTGCCTCTGGCCAGATTTTGACCTCAAGGACTTTATATGGGTTCTCCTTGAGTGGCAATGGAGACAGAAGCAGTCAGACAGGGAGAATCCCTCGAACAGGTCGAGGAACAGCAAGGCGCGAAGCATGATGGAGTGAGCATGGCGACGATACCCCGTTTTCGTTCTATAGAGAGGCATGGCACATTTTACGCGAGATCGCCTTGTTAGTAGCACGCGGCGCTCTTTTTTTGGTTTCTGATAGAAGCTCCCTTCGGTTGTGCCGTGGATTGCCGCCCTAGACTGTAATTTGGTTTACATATCCATTACCTATTCTCTTCTCTCCACTCATCGCTGCAACACTCCGTCTGGACTTGATAAATGGATTGTATCTAAACAAGCTCACGAGCAAGAATCCCGCCCACGGAATTCGACTTGCAGCCACTGACACAAGCTCGGCCTCAACTTTGAACGCGCGCGATGCTCTTCTCTGCAGCTCGGCTGACGCCATAATCGGCCTTGCGTGGGGCGTTTTCTGCTATCTCGGAGCCCAGTTGTTCCGGCCAGCCAATAGCAGCGGCCTTCTGGTGCAATGCGCGCTGTGTCATGCGCCGCTAGCTGTCCAGGAACGGCAGACCCGGCGGTACGTACCGCCGTATCTCGCGGCAGACGGCTGCCAGTTGTGCTCCTCTCCCCAAACTCAGCACCAGATAAGTCGACGATTTTCTGCTGAGCATCACCGACTGCTGCAACCGTCCCGCCACGCCTCACCCGCATGATTTGGCTCCCCGACAGCAGATCTGGAGCAGGATGGCCTAGCCGGTCTCCGATACGAGGCGTCTTCTTTATTGTTTGTTCCTGCTTAGCAGCGTCCGCCGCCCTCTAGAGCAGAGTAGAGAAAAGTTCGCCCGCGTCCGTCGCCCCTCTACACACCCACACAATCTCCCACTTCCATCACTCGTGCCGTTTCTCCCTCGCCGAGCCCGCAATGAAGTCGGCCAAGGCGCCCGCCGTGGAGGCGCCGTCACACCGGAGGTCGCAGCCTGTCCGCCAGACGCGCACGAATCCTCCTCGCAGCTCGGCGACGGCTGGCCGCTCCGGGCCCAGAGACTCGCTGGGCGGCCCAGCTGGCGACCAGCCCATTGACATCTTCCCTGCCATCACCCACTTTGCCGACACCATTACCGCCCTGCCCAAGGAGCTCGTCCGCCACTTCACGCTGCTCAAGGAGGTCGACGCCAAGATATTCGCCCCCCAGGAGCAGCTGTTCAAGCTCGTCGCCTCCGCGAGGGCGCTCGCCGTTCCCGAGGCGCGGACCGACAATGACGCTTCGAGCACGGCGGCGCCGCAATCCGCGCCCATGAGCGCCCAGGCGAGCTCCAACGGGGCTGCCCTCAACCAGCAGAGCCAGTCCGTGGCATCGACCGACGAGGCCAGCAGCGGCGGCGGCGGCGGCGGCGTGTTCGACCCGTCCAACCTCCACCGCCGCCAGCTGTTCCGCCAGACCGCGATCAAAATACAAGAGATGCTCGTGTCGCTCGAGGAGAAGAACCACGTCATCTCCACGGCGAACGATGCGCTGCAGAGGCAGCTGGCCCGGGTGGAGGACGTGTGGCCGTATCTGGAGAACGAGTTCAGCGACGAGGCCAAATGGGGGAGCACCACCCACTGGGCCTACCCCGAAAACCGCAACAGCAAGGCGGCGCAGGCGGCTGAGCGATCCAGACGCGATGGCGCGGCGGCCATTTCGGCAGCCGCACAGGCTCTGGCGGAACAGGCGGCCGCCCGGAGCGATGCCAGGAAGCAAGCCGTGCAGGCCAAGAAGAGCCAAAAGACGCACGCTGTCGACTCCGAAGCCGATGACCATGACGGCCGGAACAAGGACGGCTCCAACAAGAAATCCAGCTCGAGCAAAGTTCGGAAGACGGCCGAGAGCAACAATGTTGGCTTGGGCATCACCACCGGAGCCTCTTCCAACGGCAACCCGCCACAGAAGAGACGTAAAGTAGACAAGGATAAAGACAAGGACAAGGAGAAAGAAAAGGAAAAAGACAAGGACAAGGACAAGGACAAGGAGAAAGCCGTCGCTAGTGGGGGAGAAGCAGCCCCAATGGAGCGTGCCATGAGCCTTGTCTTTGGTAACAACACATCCAAAGCGAAGCCTACTGGTAGCCCTCGCGAGACGCCGGCACCTGAGGTGCCCAAGAAACGCAAGGCTCTGCCCACAAGCAGCGGCCAATCCAAGAAGAAGTAAGTCACTGTCTTTCATTTCAATCACCCTTCGACCTTTGCTATCATGAAGATGCTGACTGCCTTGTGCTTCCTGCAGAAATGCCCTGTCGGCCACCATGTCCCCTTCAGCTGCGTCCTCCCCCGTCCTGGGCACCCTTCCAGAGGCCAAGGCACCACCGAGCCGCCCGTCGCCCGCACCGGCAGCGGCATCCACGCCCGCCCCCCGACCGACGACGTCTCGCGCACGACAGAATTCTATACAGTCCAACTCAGAAGCCAGCAAGGCTAGGCCTTCCTCGTCAGCAGCCAAAAAGGCGACTGGGAACATTGCCAGCACGCCCGAGATTCCCTCGGCCGCAAGCTGGTCACGCCCCAACCATGACTCCGAGACCAGCAAGGAGGCTCCTGTGACGGTCAAGAGTGAGCCATTGCCGAAAGACGCAGAAAGGGAAGACGATAAGCCCACGACGACCCCAATTGCTACGGCCGCTACCACAACTACCTCGTCCAGTCGCAGGAACAGCAGGGTAGAGGACGCGGATCGCAAGAGCGAGCCGGCCCAGCCTACGCCGCAGTTGGGCACGGTCACAACCAAGAGCGGAAGAGCAAGCAAGCCATCCACGCCGGCTCTGCCCAGCTTCCAAGACGCGGCTGCTGCCAGGCCTCGGACGACACGCAACGCAGAGCCGATGGGCAATGGCAAGAAGGCGCAGCAGAAGAAGGGCACACAAGCTGTGGCCCAGCTCGCGGATGATGATGGAACCAGCAGCATGCAGGGCGACGACGGCGACGACGACGCAGATGTTGATCCGGACGAGGCGACATACTGCTACTGCAACAGCATCAGCTACGGCGCCATGGTGGCGTGCGATTCTGACGACTGTGCTCGCGAATGGTTCCATTTGGCTTGCGTAGGTCTTAAGGTTCCGCCAAGCTCAAAGAGTAGGTTTCTATTACTTTATTCTCTGCAGCTCAACAAGAGGTGCCCATCAAGTTGAAGGAAGTCGATGCTAACAATGCCTGATAGCCAAGTGGTACTGCCCCGACTGCAAAGAGCGCCTCAAGGTGGGCAGCAAAAAGAACGGTAGCCGATAGTCGACAGCTGTATCGTTACGGAAGCAGACGCTGGTCAAACTTGCGGAAGACAAAGCCCGGTCTGGCTTTCGAGGCTAGCTTTTTTTTTCGGCGGGCTGCAGAGATGCTGTCTGAGCCATTGTTCTTGATTTTCCTGGGTCCTCTAGGTGACTGGCGTTTTGTGTGTTTCCAACTTGCTTTATACTGTTGCACCTTCTTCCACCCTCCTTTCTCACTCATCTCTCTGTCTGTCTTTGGAATTTGTTTTAACGAAGGCTGGCATGTACGATCATGGTCAGCTTCACACATGAAGCACGGGGCGTTCTTTTTTGCTTGTTCACATAGGATTCGGCCACATATAATATCAGGCTTTTTTTGTTACGGATTGTGTTCATGCTCGGATTGCCGGCCTCGAATTTACGCCCTGCTTTTTTCTCTCTCTTGTCTTTTTGGTGTATGAAATGGCTTGACTTTGATCGAGGCATGAAGTCTAACGAAGGGAAGCCCTGTGTACGCAGCACTCATGATAGGGGCCTGTTGGAAGCATAGATGCATATGTCGTTATTGGCGTCGCACTCACGGAATGGGGGAGGCCAGCCTTGTGGCATCTAGGTGGGATAAGCAAAGAAAGGGGCGCTGGTCGAGAATGATGGTAGCAATGTGTGATACGCGGCATCCATGTCTGCGATGATACTACCTAAAGCAACAATGGCTGTGGATGAGATGTATACACAAAAGGTAGCACGTCGCCCAGTTCGATGAAGGGAATGTGAGCGGTCTGGTTTTGGTGTTTTGTTGCCTTTTTCTCGCACTTGTCTTTTTTCTTTCTTCTTCCTCCTTACTCACTTTCTTCCGTCAGTTGAGGCTGGGTGAAACACGACCATCTGGATGGAGAATCTCATTAGGTAAAGGCATGGATGCAGGTTGGTGGTGGCTTTTGGCAGGATAGCTTCAAGGCAGCTTTGCATGATGTTCGACTTGCTCTCCTTCCAAGGTAGGCGGTTAGAAGTGCAGATGTGGAAAAGAAAAGAGGGCGGCCCCAATAGAGACACTTTATTCTGATGAAGCGACGTGGCGTAGAATGTGCAAGGTAATTTGTATTACGTGTCTGGATTGTCGTGGATGGGAGTGATTTGATGCCCAGGAGGGCAAGTCATTCATGGGCAGAATGGGGTAGGTATGTATGGGGTAAATGGGGAGAAATGTATAGATTATGGGGAATATGGGGGGCGATGGAGCATGTATGATGATGATATTGAGGATGGAGGTTGAATCCGCGGGGAAACGGATTGAACTTGATCTGATGTTGCAGCTCGTATATGCGCTGCTACTGATACACCCCATATGTGGATCTTGGACGAGACTCTGGTATTTCATTTTCTAAAAGTGAGGCTATACCGGGGCAGCACAGGGATCAATATGAGTTACAAGGTGGCCGTATAACTGCTCTCTGCATGCAATGAGTAACAGTAACGCAGCACAGGCAATGGATTCGACACACAAAAAAACACAGCATAAGGCACTGGCGATATAGGCGGCTAATACGGCACGGCAGCATGCAGATGATGGGCAAGATTCCATCTGCTTGGGGGCGAGGTCGAGACAGACCTGCGGATCTTCTGGCGTGTAGATGATCTTTGTCACCAGGGGAAATTGGGGGGTTTTGAGTACTCACGCGATATGCGCGCTCTAATAAATGTATCTCGAGTCTTATGCTCTCTCCGCATGTGGTCCATCAATTTAATCAGAGACGGATGATGCGGACAGACGAATCTGGGGAAGATGTTAGCTAATAGCAAAGTAGTAGGGGGCCCTTTCCGGCTGCAGACTCCCCAACGAATATGTAATGCTTCATGAGTACCTACTATCTAGTACTGGCCTTTCTCCGTCGTCCACGAGGTCAAAGATCAAGCAGATGCTGTGCTGTTCACACGCCCCCTCCCCCTTCCACGGCGAATAAGAAGGCGAGGGTTATGTGACTATGTAATTGAGTCGAGGCTAATGAATGCTACTTCGACCGTTGGCAGATGGCTCAAGAGTCCAATTGGGACAAAGACGAGACGGTCATTGTTAGATGTAAAACGAACAGAAAGGCTGTCTCTCGTGCAACTCTCACGCGGCAATAACCTCACAATCAACCTCCCAAGAGAGCAACATCACGAGCAATGAGAATAGAGTGTCCAGAATGTAAGCTGACCTTGCAGATGAGCAGGCCTCGCTTCAACTCAAAACCCCAGACTCATCAACGAGGTCCTTTGGGGCAATTCCCACTCGTCTTTTAGCGCTCCGCGTGATGCCTCTGTGGTTCATCCGGTTCCTTTACCTAACGAAAATCCGGGGAAGCAGAATTCTAGGCCCTTCTTCTTCTTTAGCCCGGCCTTGGACTAGTTGGCAGCAACAAGTGCGGCCACCCCTTGCTTGTTTGTTCTTGCAAAGGGGTGGGAAGACGAAGAGCCGCATCGACGGTGTCGAGCTAGTGCCAGGATAGCCTGTCCCTCCTTCTAGAGGGAAAATTAGCAGAAATGAAGTGGTGAAAAGAGAGAATAGCTTCGTCTTAGAAGAACAAGTGCAGAGACGAGATCAAGTCTAACTGCTAGGAGTAGAGGCGGGGCGGGGTGTTGAGGGGGGAAATCTGTGGCTGGTGCACCGGTTAAAGATGTGGCTGGTATTACCATTATCTTTATCGATAAGAGCCTAGTGGCAAAAAAAAAATATGGCAGAAATTTTGCTGCGGGAGGCCGAACCAAACCTCGAGATTGATATTGATTGATACCCAGTTTGTTTTTGGCATACACACAATCCACATCAGACAGCCAGGATGCGGTATGTGTTCAAGATGTAACTCACCTGAGAGCCTCACCTTACTGATTCGGACTACAGGATTGAGGACTGCAGCTTCTGTGGCCGGCCGGCCTACCCTTCCAAGGGCATCACCTTTGTCAGAAATGATGGTGAGTTGACGAATCATCCATCCGGCATCACGACTTGCTCCTCCCCCTCTTCCCGAAACCATTCAAATGCCTTGGAACGACTAACAAAGAATTCTTTCTTCCGTTGTCTTAGGCAAATCATTCCGATTCTGCCGATCAAAATGCAACCGCAACTACAAAATGAAGCGCAACCCGCGCAAGCTCAAGTGGACAAAGGCCTACCGCCGCAACGCGGGCAAGGAGATGACGGTGGACAGCACGCTGCAGTTCGCCGCGCGGCGCAACGAGCCCGTGCGCTACGACCGCGACCTGGCGGCCAAGACGCTGGCGGCGATCCGGCGCGTCAGCGAGATCCGCGCCCGCCGCGAGCGCGTCTTCTACAAGAAGCGCATGGCCGGCAAGCGCGAGCGCGAGCTGGCCGCCGCGAGGAAGCTCGTCGCCGAGAACGAGCACCTGCTGCCGAGGCTGCGGGGCAGCGAGAAGAAGAGGCTGGCGGAGATGGCGGCGGCGGCCGAGGGCGGCGTGGTCGTCGAGGAGGAGGAGGAGATGCTGCTTGCGACGAGGAAGAATGCCGTCAAGGCCTTTGGTGGGGAGCAGAGGAGGGTCAAGGTGCGGGTGGACGGGGGCGTGGAGGAGGAGGTTGTGCGTACGACGATTCGGGAAGAGGAGGAGGAGGACGACGAGGAAGACGACGACGACGACGACGACGACGAGGATGTCGACATGGAGGACTGAGCGGGAGCAGCGTGGCCGGGCTCATGGCTTCTTGGGTCACGACGACGGGTCTTGTGGCCGCCGTTGGGCTGGCCTTGAGAGACTGCTACAAGCACTACATTGCTGGAGTCTGGTGATTGGTCATAAAGGTGGCAGCACTACCTTTGCCTACTACTCATGGGTCCAGCGACTCGTCAGCGTTGGGTTGGTCGTTTTGGCGTTTTAAGGATTATACAGTAGTAATGAAAGCAAAAAGTTCCTGGGTCACTTGGTATTTGGGTGCTGTGGTGCTTTTGCTCGTAGGATTTCGACTGGCTGCTCCCTTGCAGGTGGCGCCAGGAGGACACCGTATGATGTGATTTGTGTGGGCGTGAGAGGACAAGGTATCGGTACTCCGTACAGAGCACGGAGTACGAAATGCATAGTGCAAAAGAACCCTCTCTTAATTGAACATCGCGAGTTGACAAACTGCCGATGGCCTGCAGCTTCGGCCACGGTCACCAGCGAGCGTCATCCGCAATCGTCGATCGAGTGCCTAATAATGGAACTGCAATGCACGAAGAAAGCGCCGCATGCCAGCGGGTGAAGCAAGGGGGGTGAACTGCTGTGTGAGTTTGAGAGAGGGCTGTTCTGTAAGACGGCATCTCTGTAATAAGAGACATGGCAGAAGCAGGGCGCGTTGCATCAGGTTTGAACATGTGTGTTGGGCAATGCTTTTGGCCTCCAATGTCGTCAGACTATGCGGTGCTCGTGCGACTTCTGCCTTTGCCTTGCCTTGCATATTGAGCAACTCTGCGTATTCATTTGGGAGTCTATTGCGTGTGACCATGTTCGGCACCAGTTCCGTGGACGTGCATCTCCGAGGACAGAAGCTGAGCCGCATCAAATGCTGGCAGATGGATGGGCATGAAGCCAAAGGGATCACGGCAGCCAAAGAGAAAAGAAATCAAAGAATAAGCTGTTACCATATTGGGACAATCTGCGACCGAGGAAAATAAATAGAAACAGAATCAAGGTTAAATTCTAGCCCGGCATTTGGAGGCTGCTGAGTGGCCGTGTTTCGAACGTGGTGCCTGATAAGGAGAGACGAAAGAGATTTGGGTGTGGTTCAATCTGATAAGGAAGACTGATCGCTTGGGGGGACTTTGCTGCACGAGATCTGGATGACGTCTGTAAGTCGAACGCCACGTCTCGGCTGCGTCTCTGCTGCTGCTGCTGTTGCTGTAATCGCATTCCTGTCCAGATGGAGATGGACCTGTCATTGCGCTGGAAAGCTTTGATGATCAACCTCGTCATGGTTTTGTGTAGTAGCAGCAATGACTCCAAGTTCACTTAGTACCCTCCGTCTTCCAGGCGAATGCTGGGAGCGAGGCCAAATGTCCGACCTCGCAGCACCTGAGCGGGCGAGGGGCGAGGGGGGCGTGTGATTAGCAGCAAAGATGCGCTACGCAGTAAGGCAAACAGAAGTACGGGGTACGGATTCCCTGGCCAGAAAATCCGTCATCTGGATCTGGCCCCAGCGGCACCGGCTGGCCTCGGTTCACAGCCCTCGAGCAGGTCATGCATCATGCTGGTCAACCCCCGTGTCCTCGCAGCTCCGCCCGTCTGTCGGCATCGCGGCTGCTGCGTTGGCCGGGATTCAGGCTTGTAATTGGTGTGCGAGTGTTGCACCCATGTTGACAGCTTCACGTATCATAAGCACGATTATGGGGAGAGGGATCCTGCAATGATGATGCTGCCGGTGCTGTTAACGCCGGCAGCGGCACGATGCCGTCCGCATCCGATGCTCGAGTTGCTGGTGCTGGTGCTGGTGCTGGTGCTACCACCGATTATAACCTCGACACGGAGTACACGGCGCGCAATAATCTCTCGGGCATTGGTCAGAGGAATGTAGCATCTGCGCATTGGCACAGGGCAGGCCTGGGACCGGAATTTCGGATCAAAAACGCCAGCATGTTGGACTCGTGACCAGCTTGATGACGGAGCGAGCGAGACCGGCAGGCTCCGTGCAACGGGACAAGAGGATCAGATGCTGGAGAGAGAGAGGAAGAAGAGACAGGAAGAGAGAGGCATCCGGGAGGAGCACGAAGGACGGCGACAAAGAATTGGCTCGATACTGCTGTATGTGAATGCCTCCAATGCTCTCGATCTCAACTGTCTTCTCGGACCCTTCGTGGCCGCGGCGTGCCCGATCCGATGCCATTGACCAATCCCAGGACGCGAATCGAACCCCAGGACGGGGAAGTCTCGCCGCTGGCTTGTCGCATCGACGCATCGTCAGATGAGCACACCAGGACAGGACTGGACAAGGCAGGACAGCATCTGGAACCATTGATCAACTCCCGCGTACTTTGTCCCGGGCTTCCGTACCTGTCCCTGAGAGAGCGATCCGTCAATCCCAAGGTCGATTTCAAGGGGTGGCGTGTCAATCAGGAGTCCTAAGGTAGCTGCTACACATCGTGGGTGTGCGAAGAATGGAGTACGGAGCATCAGCTCTTTTTGCCCGGCAATGTGGGCAAGCGAGATGGCTGGATGGAAGGGGATTGGCAACCAAGGCCTGGTCGCACCAACAAGATGGATCACGAGGACGAGTTTTTTCTCTTGGTGAGGGTTAACGTTGATTCTTTGGAAATGACCAGGGCCAAGAGGCAGAAAGCAACCTTGAGGGCTTGTGATTATGTAAAAATAACTGAACGGCTCTAACGCAGAGAGGAGAGGTTTGGAGAAGCTTTGGCTGCTGCTGAGTTTCCATTACGGCACTCGAACCAGCGCAGCGTCACACCCACCGCACCTCCCGAAGCCGGTAGTAACAATTTGTACAGTATGTAATAGCAATTGTTTGTGGTGTGTTAATGGGACATGACGTGGGTGTCTTTTTGTGTCTGCAAAATGCTGCGAGTGGTAAGCGTTGAAAGCCACAGCCAGCGGGAGGAATTGAGTGCTGATGAATTGCAAACGGGCACGGAACTGGGTAGTAGTCTAGTATGAGAGCATTTCGTCGAAAGGATGACATGAATGCTGACGGGCTTGCTCATTGTTCGTTCTTTTTCAGACAGGTACTGTGACGCTGATTTGCCAGGGAAGCCGTCGAGGAATATTCCAGAGCAAGGGCGACAATGCCCTGCAACCCCTGGTGGTGGCTGCTTCAACAGCAAAATGCAGCAAATTGAATGCTTCATCAACAGACGTTGCCTCCATCTTCGCTACTTTCGCCCAATATTGCATCAATCAACTCACCCCCCTCGCCTCACTTCCCTGGAGAACCGACTTGTCAATTTCAATTTCATCTCAGTTTTTGCCTGCCACGCACCCAACTTGAAGCTCCTCGAGGCAAAAGTGGCTCTTGCTCCCCAAGCGCTTGCTCACCTGACGGCCGCCAGCATCCAGTCACCGGTTTTCATTACACAATCCAGACGTGCTGTGAGCTAATGGCGAGCGCCGCGTGCCAGCACGTTCCCGCCCTGGGAGCGCCAATCGAACAGCCCTGGAGAAGCTTCCCCCCCCCTTGCCATTGATGGAGGCGGCTGCATACAGTGCATTGGATTGCTGGGACAGCAGCTGGATGGATGCTGAGCAGCAGTTGAGTGCTGGGTGGAAGTGCTGATTGCCAGTGCCAGCAGCGCCAACGAGGCCCCGCGACAAACGGCCCCTCGTCACAACGGCCAGCCACCGTCGTCCGCGGCGTGTATCAGTGGCGCAAGAAACAGCATCTCCGGCCGCCTCGATGCCGCAAATCCTGGGGTGCCTTTGCGTAAGAGTCGGGTGGGAAAATAAGTGGACGCATCACGTCTCCCCAGGTTGCTTTTGCTGCGGCATGATGTAGGCAGGTAAGCAAAGTAGCTGGTACGGAGTATGGTAAGGGAAAGTATTGCAGGCTGTCATGGGGAGCAGCACTGCTGGGGGGGCTCTGCAGGTGCTTAGCAGTGGCTGCTGCTTGCTATCACAACAGACTGGCAAAAGTAGAGGTACTTTAAGGTCCTGACGAGAGAAGAGCAGAAACCAACATTTTTTACTCTCGTACCTTAAGCATCAACGATCCGACCTGGAATCATGAACACAGGCACAACTCATCAAGCACAGAAATGCGGTGCCAGATTTGGGCCTCGCAGCTGCCCGTTTGTCGGCTCCATTGCATACCTTATGCGCACACCCTCCTCGTTCCCCCCCAACCCCCCAAATGGCCCCTGAGCCGCCTGAGCGACCAGGACGCAGACGAGCGAAATTCAAGCCCAAAAAGGGTTTCGAGATGCTGCGAAGCCGTCTTGCTAGGCCCACACCCCCCCTGTCCGACCCGGACGACATTCGACTTACACATAAAAATCCCCCCAGAACCACCACGAACGCCGCCACCAGCACAGGTCCTCTTCTCTCCGTCCTCGTAAAAAAAGAAAGAAGAAGAAAAAGCCCGTCCGCCGTCTCTCGAGCCTATTCATTGTTCTTGCGTGTGTCAGAAAAGGCCCCAGCCGTCTGAATCATCTTACGTACTGCGTTCTGTGCCCCCTTCGCTGCCCGTGCCCTCAGCAAAGCCCGCCTCGTCCTCCGCCCTCCCGCCTCGAATTCAAATTCCGCTTTTGTCTTTGGTGGCTTGCTTCGACGAGAAAAAAAACCAGACTCGACAAGAGAATCAATCAACGATAAGCGACTACGAGATTCACGATATTGAGCATTTTCAAACGAAGAGGCATAGCCTCAAATCGACGCATTCCGCCTCAAACAAACAAACATCTTCATCGCCAGCCATCGCCGCTCTTCGAGAAGACAGCCCCAAACCTTCGCCTCTCCACTTCCAAAAGCCCTTACATACAGACTCCCGCTAGCCTCGGCGCCACACCCAGACTAAAAACATTTACCTTCCCACGGCCCAAATAACCACGACCTAAGCCCTCGTCTCCGATTTCCTCCAGGCTGGGAACTATATATAAATGGCCGCCCCCCGCTGCCCTGAGCGTCGTCCATCGGTGCTCGAGTCGACAGCGTCCAAGGGATCCAACATGGCGCGCCCCGTTTCGCCCTTGTCCGAGACCTCGCGAGGCTCCTTCTCGTCGGTGCGCGAAAACGACGACGGCCTCGCCCAGACCTTCACCCGCTCCAAGATCTCGTCGTACGCAGACGTGCCCGAGGAGGTGTTTGACGAGTCGCCCTCGCTCGAGCTCAACCAGCCCACCTTTCGCCCGCCTGTGACGCAGCCCAACAGCAGGCTCCATGGCTTCTGGTACCCGGCCGACGGCTTCAAGGGATGGAGGGAGATTCCTCTCAAGGGGAAGACGGCCAGCCGCAGCTTTGAGAACCTGCACAAGCTGGGCATGACCTGGGAGTCTCCGGCCCCCGTCGTCGTAAAGCCAAAGGAAGCCTATCCGGCCAGCATGTCGCCATTGGAGAGGCTGCCACGAGAGGTTCTGGGTAAGTCTACGGATATTCTTTCTGGGGGATCAATGTCGAGAAATATCAGGGCACGGTCGCTGACGATGAAACCATTATAGGCTCTATTATCGACATGCTTTTTATTGAGCTCCCTCCTAATGGGCTGACCACCCGCAATGCCGACCTGATGGCTTTGTTGACAGCCTCCCGATCACTTCATGCCGCTACCCTCGACACTCTCTACCGGCACGTCACCATTCCCCACTCGCGAATCTTTCGCAAGTTTCTCAACACGATTTCAAAGTATCCGTCCCTCGCGACCATCGTGCGCCGCCTCGACTTCAGCCACTTCAACCCGTCCATGTTCTTCAGTACCGCCAGCGAAAGGGCACAGGCGCGCAACTTGACGTCTGAGACGCTCCTCCAATGCCTGCAGCTGATGCCATACCTCCAGGAATTCCTGGCTCAGGAGTACATCGACGACGATCTTAGCGGCGACGTGCTGCGCCAGCTCTTCTTCAACTCTCCTGAACTCCGAGGCCTTGACTTTTGCGGCTGCTCTTCCGCCTCGTTCAAGAACTCTTTCATCAGCGTCCTGCAGGATGAGTGGCCCCAGCAGCTCTCCATCACCAGGCTGTCCTTCCACAAGTGCCTCAGCCTGCCATCTGCCGTTTTCGAAAAGATCCTCCCTCGGCTGCCTCGCCTGACTCACTTGGATGTCATGGGAACGCGCATCACCGACGAGGCCCTTCTCTCCATTCCCCACTCCGCAAGACTGACCCATCTGAACCTCGCCAAGTGCAAGGACCTGTCAGCAACGGCCGTTTTGGAATTCCTCGCGACTCACCCAGCGGCCAAGACACTGGTTTTCCTTAGTTTGGCAACCGATGCAAGCACTCACCTGCTGCTGGGCAAGTATGACGTGAACCAGCTGCTGCCCAAGCTGCCGAATACGCTCCGCTCGCTGAGCCTGCGTGGTTGTCGAATGGAGGCAGCACACTTGCCGGAGCTCATCAAGCTCTCGCAATCTCTGGAGGAGCTCGCTCTTGGCCGTGGGCTGAGCATGACCGAAGTCCGCTCAATCTTCTTTGATGGCCAGGAAGCGCGCCCTCACAACCTGAAATTCATCGATCTTTCAGACATTGATACCATCATCGGAAGTGCCAGCGACTTGCTGGCCCCCGCCTCGGCGCCGCTCCATGTCATTGAGATCGCCGAGCGGTCCTTTGAACGCGCTGCCAAGTCTAACAAGAGCCTTGAGAGGGTCGGCTGGACTGCCAAGGAGTTTGGTAGCCGCTACTGGCTTGTCCGCAAGAACGAGGACGGCACCACTCAAGACAATGGAAGCCGAGTGTGGAAGATGGGCGCCGACAGCTGGGGAATGAGAAAGGTCCCTGTGGCTGTCGCCGAAGTCGGTGGCATGTACGGCTCCTACATGTTTGGACGACGCATCTAATGGCTCGCACTCCTCTTCTTCCTCTCTAATTCTTCTCCTCATGTTCTCAACTCTACTTTTTGTTTGTCGGCGGGACTGGAACTAGGTTTTCTGATTTTGCCTATGGGATGTGTCCTGCGAGGCGCAAATGCGTTCGGGTTTTACTTTCGGACGGTGTTGGGGTTTACGAAGATATCCAAAAGCAAATTTGCTCAGCGTTCTGTTCAAAGAGGGAAATGGATACAGAAAAGATAAATGGAAAAAAAAAAAAAAAAGTTCTATGGGCGTTTGGTTGGGATGATTTTGGGCAAGGATAATGAGGGATCGAAGCTGTTTGTCTTCTGCTTTGGGTGCCTGTTTCCGGGTTCAATTGTTTCTCTCTCGTCCCTATGGTAATTCAGTGCTTTTTACAGATACCTCAGTGTGAGTTAGCAGTAATACAGGCAGTTAGAAATTGAATTATTGATATGGCAGGATTCTGCAGTCTTCTGTCGGTGAGCTTCTATGCAAGGTGACGGAGTGGTTACCGTCTTGCAGGGCCGAATTAGGAAGTCAAGGGGTGGCGATGACGGCACTTGGAGATGACATAATACATCAACCCTCGGTCTCAAATGATGGCGAGTTTGACTCGGTAGGTACCTCGCACTGTCGCCGTGGTGATTGCCAGAAGGTGGCAGAAATATGCGTAAACGAAGCAGTAAATCAGAATAAGAACTTCGCTTATTGCTCAATTCGACTTACCTACATGCAGACGTGGACGCCGTTTACACTTTGAAGCTTGACTCACTCGGTACGGCTCTTAGTTTTGGCGCCGATGACACCTCAAAGTATCAGAGCTGAGGCGGTTCACGTGACGGATGCAGGTACGTAGCCGCCTTACGGAACAATTCGCGGCTCCGCCAGTTTCTGGTGCTTGTATCCCCGTACCTCTAAGCCATTCGCTCCTCCAGGGAGTTTCCTCTCTTTCTCTTTCATAAACCCATTTTCCCTCGTTCGAATCCCTTCCCATCTCCAACGCTCGTCCTTGAAAGCAGAGTCTCTTGGTGCCCTGAATCCGCATCATCATGGCTCCGCGGAGGGACACGCCGTTCCGCTCGGCGGAAATGAGCATGGTGCAGCTTTACGTGTCGAACGAGATTGGTCGGGAGGTTGTGACTGCGCTTGGAGAGCTTGGACTGTGCCAGTTTCGCGATGTACGTACATGTGCCGGCTTGCCTGTCGCCGTGGACGATGACGACGACGATGATGATGGATGACTATGAGTTAATTTCGAGGGTGCTAACTTCTTTTCTTCTTCTGCGAAACAGCTCAATGAGGATGTCAGCGCCTTCCAGCGAACCTTTACTCAAGAGATTCGGCGCCTGGATAATGTCGAGCGACAACTGCGTACGTCACCGGCGAGAGACTTACCTACTCTCCCATCAGCTCGCCCTTTCGCACCCCCATATCCGTCGCGACGCGGTTTCGACTAACACAGCAGCTTCTATTTCTAGGTTACTTTTATGCTCAGATGGAAAAGGCGGGAATTCCTCTGCGGAAGCTGGATCTGGATGCCGAGAAGCTTGCCTCTCCATCGACGTCGGAGATTGACGAGCTTGCCGAGCGGGCCCAGAAGCTGGAGCAGCGCATTTCCGCCCTCAACGACAGCTACGAGACGCTGAAGAAGCGCGAGGGCGACCTCACCGAGTGGCGCTGGGTTTTGCGGGAGGCCGGCAGCTTCTTCGACCGTGCCCACGGCAACGTCGACGAGATCCGCGCGTCGACCGAGGAGCAGGACGATGCGCCCCTGCTGTCCGACATGGAGCAGGCCAACTCCGCGCCCGACGTCGAGCGCTCATTCTCTGGCATGAACATCGGATTCGTCGCCGGTGTCATCAATAGGGACCGTGTCGCCGCTTTCGAGCGTATCCTCTGGAGGACCCTCCGCGGAAACCTGTACATGAACCAGTCCGAGATCCCCGAGCCCTTGATCGACCCGACCAACAACGAGGCCATCCAGAAGAATGTCTTTGTCATCTTCGCCCACGGCAAGGAGATTCTCAGCAAGATCCGCAAGATCTCCGAGTCCATGGGCGCCGACGTCTACAACGTCGACGAGAACAGCGATCTCCGCCGCGAGCAGATCCACGAGGTCAACAACCGCCTCGAGGACGTCCAGAACGTCTTGCGCAACACCCAGGCCACCCTGGAGGCCGAGCTCACCCAGATCTCCCAGTCGCTGGCCCCCTGGACGGTGCTCATCGCCAAGGAAAAGGCCGTCTACAGCACGCTCAACATGCTCTCGTACGACTCGGCTCGCCGCACGCTCATCGCAGAGGCGTGGTGCCCCACCAACGACATGCCTCTGATCCGGTCGACGCTCCAGGACGTCACCAACCGGGCCGGCCTCTCCGTCCCCTCCATCGTCAACGAGATCAAGACGAGCAAGAAGCCGCCCACCTACCTCAAGACCAACAAGTTCACCGAGGGCTTCCAGACCATTGTCAACGCCTACGGCACGGCCACATACCAAGAAGTCAACCCTGCCCTGCCCGTCATCGTCACCTTTCCGTTCCTCTTCGCTGTCATGTTTGGTGACTTGGGCCACGCCATCATCATGCTTACTGCCGCCCTGGCCATGATCTACTGGGAGAAGTCGCTGAAGAAGGTATCCTTTGAGCTCTTTGCCATGATTTTCTACGGCCGTTACATCGCCCTGGTCATGGCTGTCTTTTCCGTCTTCACCGGTCTCATGTACAACGACATCTTTTCCAAGTCCATGACTCTGTGGAAGAGCGCTTGGGAGTACGAGAGGCCTGAGCACTGGTCCGAGGGCGATGCGCTCGAGGCCCACCTGAACAACCACGGCTACCGATACCCCTTTGGCCTCGACTGGGCCTGGCACGGCACCGAAAACAACCTGCTCTTCACCAACAGCTACAAGATGAAGATGAGCATCATTCTCGGTTGGGCCCACATGACGTACTCGCTGTGCTTTTCGTACATCAACGCCAGGCACTTCAAGAAGCCCATTGACATCTGGGGCAACTTCGTCCCGGGCATGATCTTCTTCCAGTCCATCTTTGGCTACCTCGTCGTCTGCATCGTTTACAAGTGGTCGGTTGACTGGCAGGCTTCGGGTATGAACCCTCCCGGCCTCCTGAACATGCTGATCTACATGTTTTTGCAGCCCGGAAAGCTGGATGAGCGCCTGTATGCCGGTCAAGAGTACGTCCAGTCGATCCTGCTGCTGCTCGCTTTCATCCAGGTCCCCATTCTTCTCTTCCTCAAGCCGTTCTACCTCCGCTGGGAGAACAGCAAGACCCGCGCCAGGGGTTACCGTGGCCTCGGCGAGACATCCCGAGTTAGTGCCTTGGACGGGGATGACGAGACTGAGGCTCTGGCCAATGGCCACGGCAACAGCTTTGACGAGGACGGCGGCGTGGCGATGATTTCTCAGGACATTGATGAGGACCATGAGGAGTTTGAGTTTGGCGAAGTCATGATTCACCAGATCATTCACACCATCGGTAGGTTCTCTCTCTATCAAGGATATCTTGAAGGATGCTAACGCTTTCTTCTTTGTAGAATTCTGTTTGAACTGCGTTTCTCACACGGCGTCCTACCTGCGTCTTTGGGCCCTGTCGCTTGCTCACCAGCAGCTCAGCGTTGTGCTCTGGGACATGACCCTCGGTCCCTGCCTTGCAAGGGGAGGTGTGCTTGGTGTGATTATGATTGTCGGCGGCTTCTACTTGTGGTTCTTCCTTAGTAAGTCTACTTGATGCCGACACGTATATCTGGATCTATCAGTACTAACAAGCTGCCAGCAATTGCCATCTTGGTGTGTATGGAGGGCACAAGTGCCATGTTGCACTCGCTGCGTCTGGCGTGGGTCGAGTCGTTTTCCAAGTTTGCCGAGTTCGCAGGCTGGCCGTTTGCGCCGTTTTCATTTAACACTCTGATAGAAGAGTCGGAGGAGTTGAAGAACTACCTGGAATAAAGGGGGCGTGATGGTGTAATTCTGTGGGCACTAATGTTCGTTGCCTGTCTTGGTAGTTTCTGTACTTGTTCTTTCTTTCCGATCAAATGTAGTAGACCTAGTGAGCTTACCTGTAGCTCTCGCTTTCTCCCCTGTTTTTGTATGATTATAGGCTGCATCACTATCTGTATGTGTGTTGATGTAGCGAGATTCCTCACGTGAAGAGGAACAAGAAAGTAGATGGGAATCAAATGATGGGCTTGATCTACCCTTTACCGCTATAGAAACTCCATCGTGATTGTCTCTCATTAGTAGTTGAAGTAATGGATTTCTTATATCTCTGTCGCTGATATCTAAAGTCGTATGTGTTCATGTTTTCTACCTATGAAAAATTTCCGATTCGAATATACCAAGACATATCCTCCCTCTTATCCCCCCTCCCCATCATGCCCCATCATCTATCTACTCAGTAGTCTTCATCCCTCCCCTCATCTTTTCAAATCAAGCTGCAATTTCACCCCCAAAGCGGCGCAGTAACCTCCACCGCCCTCTCCACCACCGCCCGGACCCTATCCGCAAACACCTTGTTGCCGCACTCCACCTCGAGGTCCTCCAGCCAGACCGTCGCCGCCAGCTTGCTGTCGACCGTGATGGAGATTCCCGGCACGGGGATGCCGAGCTTGTGCAGGCGGGCGAGTTCCTTGTGCTTGCGCTCTTGTTCCAGCTGCTGCTGCTGCTGCTGCTGCTTTGCTTTGTCGTCATCGGAGTTGTCGCTGGTGGTGTTGTTGTTGTTGTTGTTGTTGTCGTCGACGTCCATTGATTCGTCAGACTTGATGAGAGGGGGTTTTGTGTCGGTGTTGGTGTCGGTGTTGTTGTTCTCGGCGGGGGGTTCTTCTTTGGGAGACGCTTGTCCGTCGTCGTCCTTGGCGGCGGTGTTGTTGTTGTTGCTGTCTGCTTTCTTCTCTTCCTTGAGAGAGACGGGTAGAGGTGGTAATTTGGGATCCTCTACAGGAGCAACGTTGTCGGCGCCAAACTGGGCCTCAAGGAACCACATCAACCGCTCAAGACGATCCTCAGACGAAACATGCGCGTGCGGATTCTTGCTGTCCAGCTGCGCCGCATAGAGGCCCTTGGCGGAAGAAGCCTCGTGCGAGTGAGAATGCGAGTGCGAGTGCTTGGTGTTGCTCGACGAGCGCTTCACGGCGGCGGGCGAGCTCTCGACGGAGAAGAGCACCGCCATGACGGCGTCGGCGATGCCGTCGTTGAGCATGTTGCCCTCCCACTCGAGCTCGACCTCGCCGTTGGTGCGGTAGCGCACCGAGACGCAGCCCATGACCAGGTACGCCGCCACCAGGTTCGCCACTTCTTCGTCCGCGTACTCCTCGGCCATCTTCTCGTCGCCGTCGCCGTCCGCCAATGCCGCATCGCCGTTCTTCTTAACGCGGCGCATCTCGGGCAGCTCCTCCACGGCGCCAAACGTGCCCTCGAGCGCCCACCGGACGAGGTCCACGCCCGCGGCGCTCAGCGTGAGGCGCTGCTTGCACGTGATGGTCGTGGTGTTGAGGCCGGCGTACTCCCGCAGGTCCTCGGGCGCCATGAGCGAGAGCTTGAAGTCGTTTTGCACGAGCACGCCCGTGACGAGGGGCGCGGGTGCGTCGGGGTCCTTGGGGGGCGGGATGGAGGCGAGCTTGCCGACGACCTTGGCCGTCTTGTCGGCCTTGAAGGGGATTCGGAGCTCTTCGCAGTTGCGGGGGGAGAAGACCTTGACCTTGAGCGTTTTGTTGGCGTTGAGGGAGAGGAGCTTGGATTTGAGGCGCATCATGTTGTGCTGCTCGCCGTGGACGAGAATCTAACAGATTGGTGGAGGGTTAGTCATTCACTGGACTGTACTGACATAGGGGGGGACTAAACGTACAACAACAGGCGCAGCAACCTCTTCGATGAATTCCCTGTTCTCAACACCATCGACATGGGCGGCGAAAGAGTACTCCTGAACGCTGCACCGCCGCGGAATGAGCACCTTTTCCGAGTCAGACCCTGGGCCCCGACGGGCGCCCGCGATGCTGCGAGACATGACGGCCTGGATCTGGTCGGGCTCCTGCATGATCTGCCGGGCCATGGTGCCCTCGACGCTGTAACCGGTGATGATGACGCCGTTCTTCTCGCTGGGCGCCCAGCGCTCAAACAGCTCTCTGCTGACTCCGTTCTGCAGCATACCGGGGCTGGCGAGCATGACGCAGCCGCCGACGTCGTCGAAGCGGTCCAGATTCTTGAGGGAGCGGATGTACTTGAAGTCCCAGGGCCCGTTTTTGCCCGCCGAGTCGCCGCTGGCTTCGGCCTCGGCCATGCGCTCTCGGAAGAGTCGCTTGATGTTGTCGTTCATTGCCCCGACATATGTCTGGTAGATGACCATGCATTTCCGCGCAAGGTTACTGGCATAGTAGATGGGGAACTTTTGGTACTCCGGGTGCTTGCCCCAGTACTCGTCCAAGATGAGGAGGAGCTCCTGCGCTCGGCCGAGGGCGAAGACGGGCAACAACGCTCGACCGCCTCTGTTGAGGATTCCCGTGATGGACTTCATGAGAGCCTGCTCTCGTTCCAGCCGCGGCACATGGGACGCTATGCCATATGTCGATTCGGTGATGAGCACGTCAATCTTGATGCCCTTGGGGACCTCTGCGGAGACCAGATGGCGATCCTGCTCGCGGGAGTAATCTCCAGTGAAGAAGATGTTGAGACCGGCAATCTCGATGAGGAACATGGCTGCTCCCAACACGTGGCCGGCCGGGTAGGGGGTGATGCGGATGGAGGAAATGGTGTGCGTCGTGTGATAGTCGATGGCCTCGATTTGCGGAAACGTGTTGAGATGGTCTTGCTCCGTGTAGAGCTGTGTGGCCGAGTTCGATGCCGTGTTGCCAACACGGACGCTGTCTTGGATGAGCCATTTGTAGATGGCCTTGGTTGGATGCGTCATGAAGACGCGGCCGCGGAAGTTGGTCTTGGCCAGGACATATGGCAAAGATGCCGCATGGTCGATATGGAAACTATCCCCTCGTGTTAGCAATAGGCTTCAAGAAGGGGTCGAGGGCTCGTCGGTCGAGAACAGTGGCAGCGGTATGGGTCAGGTCCGTCGGGGTCGGTACATCACAAGGCAGCAAATAGATGATCTCGGGGGGTGCAAAAGCGTGAACAGGCGGACAAACATATTGTATTCATAACTGGCATATAATGTGGATAGAGAACAGGAGAGACAAAAGACAATGAAGAGAGACACTGCTTCAGAGCACACGTGGTGGCATCGCAGTGCAGATGGAGCATGCCCTTTTCCTTCGCTACAAGCACCAAGCGCCCTTCGCCCATACCTATCGCTGCCTGGCACTTTATGTTCTGACTGATGGAGGGGAGGGAAGGGGAGTTTAGGGGATGTATCGCTTACTGGCTGATGAGAAGCACGTCTACGGTGCTGAGATCAAAGTCATCATAGAACGGCAGGGCGGCGAGGCCATCGTATGCAGGATGCTGGCCAGCATCAAGCTAGTGAGAGCAGAGGTCTATTAGTTTCGTCCATCGATACAATCCCAGCCTCCGTATGACTCCAGAGTATTCCTCACCATGACCGTCTTTCCCTTGTACTGAATGATATGGCATGACCGCCCAACTTCGTTGCCGCCTCCAAGACACAGGAACATGAGCTCGTCGGCTGGATCCACCGGCTCGTCCGAAGCGGCCGCGTTCATCGCGGAAGCCTTTCGCTTGGACGCCATTGTCGCGACTTGGTCGAAATGCCTGCCTGGAGGGATGGCAAACAGGCGCTTCACATGAGCATTAGGCGGTAGAATTCAAGCTGCCGGGTATCCCTGTAAGAGTAAATGACAAATGGAGAAGCAGAACAAGTCACCGTCACCGATTGCCCAAAGGATGCCACCGGCAAGAGATGCGCGACAATAGCCAGAGTCGCTGCACACAATAGGCGACAGGAGTTGATGCTTGAAGTCAGATTTGACTTGTCCAGCCCGTCTCAGTTGGCGGCAGCAATAAGGCACGATACTACCGGCTAAAGGCCGGGCGGTGACGCGTGGTTTCGCTGGCAAGAACTCCGGTGCACGTGACTTTAAATCTACGCGACCCCCAACCTTGTGCCCGTGAAGCTTCAACCTCAGTCCAGACCAGCGACTCTCTGCGCATCTCCATCCTCACCGACGCCCGCCTTCGATCCTCTGGTGCCCGAATCTGCACCGACGCAGCCTCCTGCTCCTCCCGCCAGCCTCGTGCCAGCTCCGCGCGTCGGATGGGCCAAGGACCGACTCCCGTGACAGGCTTCGGAGCCTGTTGAGCGCCCTCGATTGCCGCATTCAATCAGCTGCCGGCTTTCGTTTGCTCGCCGTCCCCAGCTATTGTCCCCCCGCCAGCTGCCGCGGGGCCAGTCACGCCGTTGCTCACTCGAGCCTCACTCGCTTCTCACTTTCGACGACTGCAGGAAAAAAACTGAGAAGCTATGGCGCAACCTCAGCCCCAGCAGTCCCAGGTCCCGCCGCGGGCATTTTCACCTCCCCAGCCGAGCCCTTCTCCCGCAGCATCACAACACTCGGGCTTTGCGCTGCCTCCCAACAAACGAGTACGAACCGACGGCCCTGCATCACAGCCCGGATCGCCCTACGCCGCGTCGCCCTATGCTATGAGCCCCGTTCCCGTAGCCACTCCGCCCCCCGCCGCTGCATCGCCAGCGTATCCTCAAGCACAAGCTCAACCTCAACATCAGCCTCAACATCAGCCTCAACATCAACCTCAGCATCAGCCTCAACATCAACCTCAAGCGCAAGCTCAAGCTCAAGCTCAAGCACAAACACCTCCCGTCCAGGCCGGATATCACATGCCCTACACCAACGGCCATCCTCCTCCTCCTCCTCCGCAGGGACTCAGTCTTCCAGCCGCCTCGCCCACCGTCTCAGCGCCCGTCATGCAGCCTCCTCACCCAGCGCCGGTGCAGACACCGATACCGCTGCCGATACCGATGCCATTGCCCATGCCGGTGCAAACGCCGGCGCAGGTGCAATCACCAGCGCCTGTGCAGACACCAGTGCCGCTGCCGTCTCCGCTGCCGATGCCCCAGTATACGAACGCGACAATGCAGCCTATGACGCAAGCAGCAACTCCTCTACAGACGCCCGGAATCATGGGTCCTCCTCAGAAACCTGCAGAGAGGCCCACGCGAGACTACGAATACGACGTGACGGATTCATTAGCCGGCACGGGCATCGACCTCCGCGCAGAGGAGCAGTACATGTCAGAACTCTACTCGAACGCTTTCGAGACCATCCCCGAGGCCAGGACAGGCTTTGCCCACTATGCGCCCGGTTCCAAGTCGTCATTCTACGGTGCTGGCCCCGCCAACCAGCCCGCCCAGCCGACGGATCTATCACAGACGCAGTATGCTGCCCAAGCAGCCGAGCAGGCGTGGCAGGAGTCTGCAATGCGGCTTGCCGTGCAGAGGACGCAGGAGATTAGCGATCCGTTTCTTTTTGTAGCGCTCCTTCATCGCCGGATGGAGAAGATTGCTCGCGAACACCATCTCGGACTCAACCTGGAACTCAAGAACAATGCCCAGTCGATGGGCAAGATGAAGCTGCCCGAGAACTTTGCGACCCCCAAAGTAACGGTCAAGACGAGCCCCGGCCCGGACGGAACCTTGGTCGAGACGAGCGGATCCTTTATCCCGCACGACGCCTATCTAGTCGATCAACTTGCGCTGCTGTCTATAGCCACAAAGCAGAGATTGCGCGAACTGGTGGAGGACGCAAACGTGATTGCCAAGACGCGGCAAAAGACATCTCACGGAGACGTGCCTCCAGAGTGGGCACCCGCCGCCGCTCCGATGAATGCAGAGCCATTGGAGCCCATGGAGACGGACGTTGGCGCCAACGGGTCTGTCGCTGAGGCGGACGCTGGTGCCGAAGCTGATGGTCGCGGCACCACCAATCCATTGAAGCGTAAGTCCCCAGTTGCTGGAGGCATAGTTTTGCGAATGGTTTTTTGTTGCTCACACCTCACAGGCCCTGCCGACACCAATGACACATCCGTCAAACAGCCACCCGCCAAGCTGCCCAAGATTGCGTCGTACGTGACACTCACAATGCGAGATTTGGCCAGGCAGGAGCGCGAGTGGGAAGAGGCGCGGCTGCGGCGACGCCAGCTGCGCAAAGAAGGGCTGAGTGACGGGGCACCCTCGGCTTCTCGGGCGGGTAGCGCTGCGCCCGGTACGCCCGGGTCGGTGGCTCCCGAGTCGGAAAAGGCCATGACGAAGAAGGAATTGAAGAAGACGCAAGCCATGAAGGCGGCGGAAGCGAGCAGCCATGCGAACCAGAACCTGACGAGCAGCATGTTTGCTGGCCTGGGAGGCAAGGGAAGCCTCTTTGGCAAGGGCAAGAAGGGCAAGACGTACGACTGGATGAATGTTGGCCGAGGAGGAAGCGGAGCTAGTACCCCGACGCGGGCAGCCCCTGGACCCGGCGGCAAAGGGCCGAACGGTGTCCCCGGAGCGGCGGCGTCTCCCGGCAACATGGCACTGACGACGGAGGGCCGGAACCGACTAGGCACGTGGCGAGAGGACAAGGAGAAGGGGAAGAATATTCAACTGCGCGACTGGATCACGGTGCTCGAGAGGGACGGACGAGAGGCCAAGGCGCTGCAGCACGCTTATATACACCTGGACAGTTCGAATCCTAAATAACTAATGACTTTTAACGGTGGGAGGGAACAAATATCGGGAGGACTGGAGGGACGGATGGACGGCTGGACGGAATGATGAGAACATCATGGGGCGGGCTCAGTCATAGTTGAGATACCCTGCGCTACCACCTACCTACTACTACCTATGCGGACTACTTTGTTTCTGCCATATCCCTTTTTTTTTTTACACATCCTGTTCCCTCTTCTTCTTTTTTCATTCTCTCTTATGGTTTTTGGTTCAGCAGGGCGTTTTACATTGTATGATACTTCTTTTGTGCAAGCACGGCATCCATGAGAGGACAGCGGTTGGAGGGCGGATGGTTATTACAGGGAAAAAATCCAGGTGGATTGAAGCGGTTTCGGGAGATAAAAATGAAGAAGCGGTATATCCTCTCTCGTACGTTGCTGTGCTTTGCTCCGTAGGACCTCCAGCGGTGATTGTTGGGAATTGAGACTTGAACTTGAGAAACTGTGTACAGTAAGATAAGGTCGCCTTTTCACGACCCATTTGACAGTATCTCATATATGATTCTCATCGATAAACTCATCAACTCATTCCATCAACACACAACCACTCACTCCTCCCTCTTGTGCATAAGCCCCCTCTCCTCGGCCCCCTCATCCTCCTCATCACTCTCAGGAATATCCTCAAGCGCAAAATACGCCGCCGAGCTCTCCGTCTCCTTCTGCACCTTGCCCCTCGTCAGCGCCCTCCGCCTCGCCGCAAGATACGACCAAACACCCACACCGCCCGCCTCGAACAAGATCACCAGCGCCACCATCGCGATGCCAAACTTGCCTAGGCCATACAGCAGCAAGCCCGCGAGGACATTCGCCCAGCCGCCCACCAAGATGGTAAACCCGAGCGCAATGTGCGCATACGAGATCCACGTCCTGCGAAAGATGCGAATGAAATCCACGTGGTGGCGCCAGCCGAGGAGGGCCTGCAGTGGGATCAGGCAGATGATTGCCAGGCCGGCGATTTGGTGCGGCGAGGCGAAGACGCGGTTGCTCATGATGATGGCGGTGACGGCGCCGGAGAGGGCGCTTGCGGCGGCGGTGGCCTGGACGGCCCAGTGGTGCTTGAAGGCGTTGTCGGAGCGGGAGCGGATGGCCATGGCGCCGAGGGGGAAGAGCAGCAGGAAGGACGTCAGCATGAAGAAGCCGTGCAGGTGGGCGAGCGGGCGCGAGAGGAGCTTGTGCCACAGACTTGAGTGTGAGGCTGTCGCCGTCATGGGCCGGTCAGAGGTGCCGATGTTGGCGGCGGCGGCGTCTGTTTCGCTGGTGGTGATGTTGAGGGCGGGAAAGCCGTTGGCGTGGTGCGAGGTGGCGGAGGCCATGTCGACGTAGAAGTGGCCGTAGCCGCCGTCGACGAGGGAGTGCATCTCGAGCTGCGCGTCGTCGTCGAAAACCGTCTTCTTCATGTCCTGGTGGCTGTTCCACGCCCAGATCCACGGCTGGGAGGCCGACTCGGGGGAGATTTCGGCGCCGGACCAGTCGGAGCAGCCGTAGCAGACGGCGGAGGCGGAGGCGACGTAGTACGCCGAGGAGGCATCGCTGGTCTTTGTCCAGCTCGTCTGGGCCACGCGGACGTCGAGCTGCGAGCTGGCGATGTCGTCCTGGGTGATGCGGACGGGCCGCGCGTGGCCCGTCTTGACGGTGCGTATGCTGAGCGTCGGCCCGGAAGCCTCGGGGTCGCCGTAGAGGACGAACATGAGGGATCCGGCCATCTTGGGGCCCGCGCCGACGGCGGTCCAGCCGAGCGACGACGAGTTGCCGCCGCCGGAGGGCTGGACGGGGCGCCGGACGGAGAGGGTGAGGTAGATGTCGTGGGCCGAGGTGGAGTGGTTGTGGTAGAGGGAGAGGGCGAGGCAGAAGTCGGCCTCGTTGCGGGGGAGGCCGAAGAGGCAGTACTGGGAGGGGGTGGCGGAGGTGAGGAGCGGGAGGAGGGAGAGGAGGAGGGCGGAGAGGAGCAGCATGGTGAAGGTTGGTGAAGCTGGTGATGATGCTTGTTGTGTTGAAGTGGATGGTTGCCGGCTTACACGATGAGAAGCCTCCAGGACCAACAGAGGAAACCAAAGAGCTAGAGCTAGAGCAGAAGCTATGCGCAGCCTCTCACATGGTCAATTGACCGAGCATGACAAGAGGAGAAGAAATGGAAAGAAAGAGAGAAAAAAAAATGAGTGCTCCGCCGTTGTGGGTTGCACAAAAGTCGACGCATGCGGAGAGAGGCCCTGCGACACGAAAGCATGTAGGTAAGCTGTCTATTTTTTACTGCTATCTCTCTATCAGGATGCGTGAGAAGTGCGGAGCGGAATCCTGCAGGACTAACGCATGGTGACAGGTATGACATATTTGCCTGAATGAGTTGATGACAGGAGAGACAGGGGGTTGATGACAGGTGCTGAACTTCTTAAAAGAGAGGAGGGTGATTGATCTCATGCCTTTGAAATGGTGAAGAGGAAGGATGCCATCTGGTGAGATTCAGCGGATCATGAGTCTCTGGATGAGTTGATCGTTTGCAATTGGAGCTATACATAGGTATAATAGCTGTTGGTCTGCCAAATGGGATTCATCTGATGGAGCTATAAGATACGCAGTCCAATGCCGCGATTATGCAATGCAGCGGCAGGATTGCGCCAATAAGATGTCGAGGCTTTCCAATTCAACCAACTTCGTCTCCAGATGCTCACAGAACGAACAGTCACCCACCTCATGTACCTCTCACGACATCTTCCACAGCACCAGTCAGTCAACTTGACCAGAGACAACGCTTGAGGAGTGAGAAAATCAGGCATACCTAGCAACTACTTCAATCTAGCCATTGCCCGGCACAGCGCACATCAGCCATGACAATCGCGGTACGTCTTTCCACACTCGCTCAAGCCACACATTGATTTCAGCTCCAAACATCACAGAGACAGAGCACCACTAACACATATTATATGATACTCCAGGCCGTTGGGCAAATCTGCTCCACCGGGTCAATCGCCGCCAATCTGAACCAGTGTGTGAGACTGGTTGCCAAGGCGGCAGTTGGTGGAGCAAAAGTACATATGCCCTCAGTTCTCCCTACATTCAATTCAAATCTATTCCTTCTCCTCTCGCCTGCTGCCAGTTTCGCCTCCTGGCTTGAGACTGTGGTGAGACTCTTGTCTGGGATGGCGGGATGGGCAGCCCAGAGAGACTCGTCCCGTGGTGGAGCGCATCTTGTTGGGGGAGTGAGGAATGGATGCCAATGGCCTCATGCAGCTTCATGTCCAAGATAAGATGGGATGAGAGCGTCTGGCCGTCTCGTCACCTCCTCAGCCCTGAGGAGATTGCTGCTGTTCTGAACCGTGTCTCAGCACGGCGCCATCCCCATCCGTCACATACAGCCCTGTTGCATGACTCGATCAGTCGTGGTCATAAACTGACAATCATACACACACCAGGTCCTCTTCCTCCCCGAAGCCTCCGACTACATCGCCCTCAACGCGCAGGCCTCGCTCGACCTCGCCGTCCCCCAGGCATCATCCCCCTTCGTCCAGGGCCTCCGCGCCGCCGCCAAAGCCCACTCCATTGCCGTCCACGTCGGCATCCACGACATCCCAGCGGGCCATCAACACGAAGCCGGCCAGCCACCAGCAGCCCGCAGGATCCTCAACCGCGCGCTGTACATTGACGCCGACGGCACCGTCCAGGACGCCGCCACGTACGACAAGCTGCACGTCTTCGACTACGGCAGCCTCCGCGAGAGCGCCACCGTCCAGCCGGGCACGCGCCTCGCCCCGCCGTTCGACTCCCCCGTCGGCCGGATCGGCAGCCTCATCTGCTTCGACCTGCGCTTCGCGGAGACGGCCATTGCGCTGGCGCAGCCCGGCCGCGGCAGCCCCTGGGCGAGTCGCCCCGCGCAGGTCATCACGTACCCGAGCGCCTTCACGCTGCGGACGGGCGAGGCGCACTGGGAGACGCTGCTCCGGGCGCGGGCCATTGAGGCGCAGAGCTACGTCGTCGCCGCGGCGCAGGTCGGCCGGCACAACGACAGGCGGGCGAGCTACGGCCGCAGCATGGTGGTTGATCCGTGGGGGAGGGTGGTGCTGCGCCTCGGGGGCGTGGCGGATGCAGAGGGCAATGCCGAGGACGGCGCCGTGGAGGAGGTTGGCTTTGTGGACATTGATCTTGACGAGGTGGAGAGGGTGAGGAGGGAGATGCCGCTGCAGCGACGGACGTGAGTTTGCCTTTGACCCCCTGCTGACTTGATCTCGTGCGGCAGACTGACGAACCGGTGCGATAGAGATGTTTACCCTGAGCTCACCGGAGCATGAAGCTCTCATGGGGTTTGCCTGAGAGGAAGCATGTCCTACCTGGGAACCTGATCTAGCTGTAGACCGTAGCACATATGTACACACCTCTGGTAGGTAGTATGATGATGACTGTGAGCTAGATTTAGGCTATCTGACTAGCTAGCTAAAGGAAAGAAGAAAAAGGAATAAAATAATAATAAACAGGATCGTTAACATGACCCTGTGGTGTTATAGGTTAGTGGTCCTAACTTAGTAGGTATAGACCACATAATATATCCCCTTTAAGGCTATTAGACTATAACCTAATCCTAATATAATAATAATAATATAAGAAAATAATAGTATTATATTAATTATAAAATATAGGCTATTTTACTATATATAAAAGATATAAATTAAAATAAATTAAAATAAAAAATAGCTACTACTTTCTTTAATTAAAAAGAAAAAGCGCTAATAAAAGTAAATAAATTAATTTAAAGTTTTCTAGTTAATAAAGTCTAAATATTACTCCTGCTTATTAAAGTATAAAGCTCCCTTAATTTAATATTTAATATAATAATAAAAGCTTTAGCTTTTTTTTAAGCTTTTTACTATATTAAGCTATATAGTAAAACTTTTATATAGTTTTTTATTTATTTATTTATAATAAAAGATATATTTTTAGTAATACCCTTTTAATTTAAGGTAAATATAGCCTTTATTATTTAATAAGCTCTTTATAATTAATTTATTTTACTAAGCTAGGGATTTTTAAAAAGCCTTTTTTAAGAAGAGATGCTTATAACCTAAAGTATTTAAAGTATAAGAGATAAACTTAGCCTTATTAATAAAAAGAATGCCTTTTATAATAAAAAAAAGAAAATAAAAAATAAAAAATAAAAAATAAGCTATAGCCTAAGTAATAAAGTTAGTATACTTATTATAATTACCCTTATTAAAAAATAAATACTTAAACTTAAGATATTTAAGCTTATTATAAGTTAAGTTAATCTAGGCTAACTTAAGGTAAATCTTAGCTATTAGTAAAGCTAGGTTAGACTTAGTAAAGTTATATTATAAAATACTAAGTTAATAAAAAAAAGAGAGTATAAACTTAAGATAAATCTTAGCTATTAATAAAATAAGAAGCTTTAAATATAAAGCTATTATACCCTGCCTTATTAATAATATTATTAGCTATATAAGGCTAACTTTATTAAAATAGGTCTTAAGCTATTAAATAATATTAACTATTTTTAAAAGCTTTATAAATTTAGTATACTTAATTTTTATAAGTAGCTTTATTAAACTATTAGCTATTATCTTTTATATACTAATTTATTAAATTTTAAAGTTTTTTTTTTTTTTACTTTATTAATAATTTATTTATATTAAATATTTATATACCTTATTTATATTATATTATAATAATTTAAAATAGTTATTTTTATATTTTAAAAATTTATATATAAAATTATAAGCTTTTAGTTACTAATACTTATATTATTAAAAATCTTTTTAATTTAAATAGCTAATATTTTAGCTAATATAAAGTTTATAAATTTAACTTTAATAAAGCTTATTATAATAATAGTTTATTTTTTACTTTTTTAATAAACTAAATTATTTTTAACTATTATAATATAGCTTTAGTATGCTAATAGATAGTATAAAAAGGTTAATTCCTTTTATTTACTACTATATAAAGAGATAGGCTTTTATACTTATAAACTATCTAACTAAGTAAGGCTAATATACTGTATATCTTATAAGGCTAACATACTAACACACTATATGTCCTGCAAGGCTAATATATAAATAGCCTTTTAAATGCCCCCTTAAAGAAAAAAAGGAAAATTATCCTAATTTTAAATGCCTATAGTCTGTTATTAATAATTGCCTGCTTTATAGTTATTTTATATCCTCCTCTAGTTTATACTTATGCTTACGCTTATTATCCTTCTTCTAGGCTTTAATACTATTTATAATGCCTATATTAATCTTCTACTAGTTTTCCTCCTTTATAATAGCAAGACTATCTTAAATGCCTTAAGTAATTATCTCTTAAGCTTGCTAAAAAGCCTTAGCTTCTGCTTATTATTAATATTTCTTCTTAATTTAGTTAATATAGTCCCTAATTTTATATGCAATTCCTTCTATATAAATAGCAAGGTAGCCTTTAATTATCTTATCTTTAACTAGCTTAAGTAGTTTATTAATTAGAATATTTACTAGTTTTAATAACTATTTTAAAATGCCTAGGAGTTTATAAACTTCCTCTTATATTATTAGCATTAAGTCCTTATCCTTATATTTCTTTAGCAGCTGCAGGGTGTCTTTAAAGCCTACCTGCATAGCCTAAGTCTTAATCTTAGCCCTGGTTTTTTTTAATAAGATAGCTACTAGTTTATTTATTAGCTTATACTATAACTAACTGTTAGTAATAAAGTTCTATTTCTTTATTAGGATTTTATAAAGGAGTAGGGTAATATACTGCTCTGCTTTTATACAGTCTATCTTTTATAAAATATGCTAAATAATAACAGGGGGTAGTGTTAGTTTATAAGGTTTAGCCTAAATAGCCTAGAACTATTAGTAATATTTTATAAGGCTGGCTATATTCTAGACTGTTATATTTATAGTAATATTATTATTAAAAACTATTAATATATTACTATTACTAATAGTAGTTAAATAAGGTTAAACTGCTTTATAGATTTAGTTAGTTAGTTTAATTTAGTAATTATTAGGCTTCTAGTTTATAATAAAGGCATAGGTAAAGTTAAAAACCCTATACTTAATAATATAGTTAGTAATGCTGTTATTCTTATTAGGCTTTAAGAGGTAAAACTTATAAATAATAATAGCGCAGATAATAATTAGTGCGTTAATAATATAGTAGTTACTATATGCTTTTATTAGGTTATAAACCTTCTCTAGCTTTTTTTTATATGCCTTATAGCTGCCTTATTTTAACTAAATAGTGGCTGGCAAGATGCTAAAGTTAATATATTTATTAATATATATATTAAAGCAGTTTATAAAGTCTTCTAGTTTAAGTTAGAGCAGTCTAAAAGCGCATTTAATAAGTTTTTTTAAGTAAAGGTAAATATTAGCGTCTAATAGTAGGATAGGCATATAATTACTAATATAGCCTTTTTAATATTTTTAGTATCTCTTTTATGCCTTTTTAAGTTACTAGTCAGTCTAGCCTATAAGCAGTAACACTTAAATAACTAGGTTTAGTATATTCCTCCTGCCCTATAGCATTTTGCAGATAGTTCTTAAGGAGGTGGTTTATATATATAAGTGTAATTAGGATAGTTAGTCTTAAGACTAGAAAATAATACTATAAATAAGAAGAAAGAAGGAAAGAGAAAGGAGGAAAAAGTAAAAAAGAAAAGGAAAGAAAAAATAGAAAAAAGCTAAATAAATATATGCCTAATTATAAGCAGTAAGTATTATAGTATATAATAGTATATATTATATACAGCTAGCTAGCAGCTGTTTAGTTATTTTACTATTATTCTACTAAGAATCTACACTTAAATATTTATTTTAGGGATTTACTGCACCTCTATGCCTTAAAGGTCTAGCAGAAGCTTTCTAAAAGGCTTTTATTACTTATATTCCTACACTAAGTCCTTAGCTATTTAAATAAATTCCTTTTATTTAATTTATTAATCCTTATAAAGACTATAGTTTTTTTACCTTACTAAGTACTTAATTTAGTAATTCTTTCCTTACTTATTAAAGCATTAGTTAATAAGCTTATTTACTTTATATTATTTATCTCTATTAACTATAATTCTTTTTAGCAGTAGCATCTGCTTATTAAATAGATTTAGTGCAGTTAGAGCTAGAAAGAGATAAGTAATTAATATTATATTATAAACCTTTTAATAAGAAGGGAGTTTTAGTTAGTAGGCTAAGGGACTAATTTACTGCAGAACCTTAAATAGGCCTGTATGCTAGTATAATTATTTATACAGCAGCTTTCTTAAAAGATAGTATCCCTTATGCAGTTTAAGAAATACCCTGTCTTTAACCTTAAACTTAATTAAATTATACTATTAATTATATGCTTATTTAGTAAGTATTACTGCTCTTTTTATTAAGTGCTTAGCTTCCTTTATATATAATAGCTAAAGGGTATTTACTGCCTTTTAGTTAAGTTATTAGTTTTTTTTTAAAATGTCTAGTAGCCTATTAGGCTTAAACCCTATTACTAACTTATTAGGAGACTAATTTAATAGTATACTAACTATATTATTAAAATAAAACTGCAGTGCTAGTATAACTTTTAGCTAAGGGATATTACTAGTTATAGTATAATATTATAAAGCTATTTTAACTATTTAATTCTTAACTTTTAATATTCTATTTATTTAAGGATAGTATACTATTCTAATAGCTAATTTAACTACTAGTATAGTAAAAAGTTACCTTTAAAAATTAAATATAAATTTTAGGTCTTTATTACTAATAATAACTTTAAGTATGCCCTAGTTATAAAAAAGCAGCGCATAAAGAAAGATAGTAGCTTATTATTAGGCTATATACTTTATTAAGCTAGGAATTAAAAGCGTCTTTTAGCTTTATTTATAAATAACTATAAGCATAGTATTTAGTAAGTAGTTATATTTATTAATTTTCTAAAAGGATTTAGGTTCTTCTAGTAGCATCTTTATAATAAAGTCTATTATTATAGTATAAAATAGTTAAGCTAGCGCTTAAATAGGTTATATTTTACTAAGGGGTTTAGCTATATCTTTTTAATTTATAAGATAGGTTAAATAGTAGGTAATATATTATTATAACTATCTAGCTAGCTATAAAATGCTAAATCTATTTAGCACTATAAGCGTCTTTTTTAAGCTAGGATAGAACTAAGTATTATAAGCTAGCTAGAAAATATCCTTAATGCAGTTAAATAAAATATATAAATATACCTAGCTATTCTTATCCTTTTTATATAATAAACTATCTTCTTAGAAAAAAGGTATATAAACTAGCTATTACTTCTAGTCTTTATATAATATTACTATTTATTAGTCTTATTTAACTAATTCTATTAGCTTATTTTATTTTTTCTTATTTTTATTAACTATATTCTTAATAGCATTAAAATAATAATTAGTCTTATATCCCTCCTAGATCTTCCTTTTTAGCTTATTTATAATAAGCACTTCTGTTAATATATAATAAGCATCTAGATCTTATATATTATCTAGTTTACTAGTCTCCTTATCTATTAACTAAAGAGTGTTTAAATTAGCTAGCAGCTAGGATAGTATATTTAGTATTAAATTAGTTTTACTAAGAATATAGTAAATATTTAATTAAAACTGGCTAAGATATATTAAGGCTCCTATTAGCTATTAATTTACTTTAATAAGGTTAGATATTAATATTATAATGTAATTAATAATTCCTTTTATAGCTTAGTAGTTAGTTAAGATAGTAACTAGCTGTTAGTAAAATTAGACTAATATCTGCATCTTTTTTACTGCCTAAATAAGGCAGGCAACTTTAAGCTTAGTTAGTTTATATTAGCATTCTGCTTTATAAAGAAGATAGCTAAGGAATATAATTAGTTAAATCTAGTTAACTAGTATTATTAAAGCTGTTTAATAGTCCTGTTTAAAATAAAAGATAAACACTTTTATACCCTAACTGCTAGCATCTAGCTTAAAAAATATCTATTTTACTAGATTATAGTAGTAAAAATGCATGCTAAATATAAGCCTGTCTTAAAAGAGCTTAAAGGATTCCCTTTTAAGCAGCGTAAGTGTAAAAATAACTTATTATAGCTTAAAGTATTATGCTTTTTTATTAATATTTATTATTTTTTATCCTTCCTTCTAAAGTTTAGTAAGTAACTTTATCTTTCTTTTCTCTAATAATTCTGCCTTTACTTAGAATTTATAAATAAACTTATATAAGAAAGTTACTATACCTAGGTATATCTTTAAGTCAGCAAGATTAAGTAGTATTTAGATCTTTTAAATTACATTTATCCACTCTTAAATAGTTAATAGTTTTAAGGCATTAACCTTAAAGCCTAGCAGCTAGACTAATAAATAATTATAAAATAACTTCTACAGCTAGATTACTAACCTTATATTAAAAAACAGCTTAAAAATAGTCTGTAAATATTAATAATACTATTTAAAAGTATTACTAAAAATAACTATATTATTAATATAAGCGCGCATAAACTATTTAAATAAATAAAGTTTTTAATTTATAAACCTCTAGGTAAATAGCAGCAAGTTCTTATAGCTTATTAATATAATATATAATATTTCTAGCCTTTATAAACTAATTAAGACTATATAGTCCTTATACTTAAAGTAAATAAGTAGTTAATAGAAAAAAGCTAATATATCTAGTATAGTAATATACTTTTTACCTCTTAAACTAGTAATAATTTCTTTTTATAATAGTATAGAGTATATATCTAGCACTATAATTTTATTAAGAGATCTTAGGTCTATAACTATATATCCTTTCTTTTTCTTATTAACTATCTGCTAGATAATAAAGATTAAGGATGCTAAGGGAGTAGGTTAATGCATTTATAAAGCTTATCCTTATATATGCAGGTTGTCTAGTATGCTATTAATAAACTTATAGTCTTTTATACTTAAGGGGTATAGTTAGGTAGGCGTTTTAAATATTTACTAGTTATTAATAAGTAGTATTTTTATTTTTTCCTTCTTTAATAATAAAATAATGCTATAATCACACTATATATTATAACCTTTAATAATCTTTTAAAGCTAATTAGCTTCCTGCTTATTCTCTACATAAACTTAAACTCTATTTATTAAAATGCGTTTGCAGATATCTATAGGTTTTTTTATTTAACCCTGCTTCTTTTATATAGCTTCTAGTAGTAAATTAGCAGATTAACTTTATATCTCTTTATTAGTTATAGCGAAAATATCTTTAAAAACACCTTCTGCATTAATGTCTAGTAACTATTTATCTGCTTAGTATTCTTATAAAGTGTATGCTTAGGTATATAAGATTATAGAATATACTACTATATTACAGTCTATTATTATGCTAACTTTTTACTTATAATAAAAAGTTAGTAAAGCATTTATTATATTTATAACTAGGACCTAACTGCTTAAATTATCTAAGTAAGTAATAAATATAGTGCTAATATAATTAATAATACTAAGAGCTATAGTAGTAAAATAGTATATTTATATATTACTATATTTATCTATCCTAACTAAAGGCTTATAATAAACTGGCATATATACTAGCGCTTATAGTAAGATTATAAGTTATTTATTAGTAACTACTTATTATATAGCCTAGTTTTATTTATAATAATTTTAAATTAGTATATAAGCGCTATAGGCTGCCCTTACTATTATATAGTTATTAGCTACTAATAGATTAATCTTATACTAGTAAAGGAAATTAATGCTAAGCAGGATATTAAGCTTTAGGTTTTTCTTAAGCTAGCCTTTTATATAGAAGTGTATATAAATTAATATACTATTTTTAAAGCCTTAGATATAAAAGTTAAACCTAGCTTTCTGCATTATTATAACACTTCTATCTGCATAATTTATTATATTAAGTATATCTGCCTAAAAGTATATAGCATTAGGGGAGTGCTTATAAAGCTAGTCTTTATTTATAATAACCTTTAAATATCTAAAGTTTACTATAATAGTTAACTCCTTTAAGTTTAGGTTAAACTATATGCTTATTTATGCATAAGTGTATTAGCTAAGCATGTCTTATTTAAATAGCTATGCCTTTATAACCTATTCTAGCTAAAACTTTAGTCTAGAGCTTGCTTATTAATAGCTATACTTATTAAAATATATATAATATATAAGTTTAAAATGTAAGGGGAATTCTTTTTAATATTTCTAGTATATATATATTAGCATATTTAAAATAACTTTATTTATTAGTTTCTAGCACTAGTATAGTTAAAAAGGTAGGATAGTCCTGCTATTTTAACAGTTACTAAGCTAGTTTAATATTATAGGCAGTTTATAAATAAAATAGGTAGAAATAGTCTTATTCTTAGCTATATTATCCTTATAGTTAGACTATTTAAACTCCTTAATTATCTAGTATTTTTAAGAGTTAAGCTTTAACTTTATCTTCTCTACTACTAGGTCTTTAATATTAATATAAATATCTTCTATATCTCTAAAGTATATAAAGTTATTTAAGAACCTTAACTAATAATAGTACTATTATTAGTTTTAGTTACTAAGATGCTTATTTTAATATTTTCTATCCCTTTAAAATTACTTACATTTAGCATTTTTATAGCTATAACTATATTATATTTACCTAAAATTATTTCTGCCTTTACTATACTAAAATTATATCTAGCTGCCTTTTATATATAGCTAAAACTAAGTAATACCCCCTTATATATTTTACCTAAACTATTAGCTAGTAAGTTACTAGTTTAAAGCTTATTATCTTATTTAATTACTGCTATAGTAAGTACTTTAATTTATTATAGCATTAGTAAAAAAGGCAGCTAAAAAGGCAAGCAGGCGCTTATTATATAATATCTAGGTTACTTATAGCATATTTATAAAGGATTACTGCCTTAAATTTCTATTAGTAAGGGCAGTTAATACTAAAGTTCTAGCCTGCTATTTATCTTTAAGATGTTTTAGGTAGTTATTCTTAAATATAGTTTTATATAGTTTAAGGATAAGCTTATAAAGTAATAGGCTAATATAAAAGTATAATTATAAGAGTTGCTGTTTATTAATAGTAAATCCTACTGCTATAGCTAGGCAGAAAAATTTTATAGCCTATAAATAAATATCTAGACTAGCCTAATAGTTATTATTTATATACTATTACTTTATAAGTTAGGTTACTGTATTTACTTAATCTAGCTAAAATTATTTAGTTAGTATAGTAATCTAGTTATTAACTAACTGTTTAATTTAATACTTCTCCTATAAAAGTAATAAGGAACCCTACTAATAAAGTGCTAGTCTATATAAAAGCTATAAAAGGTTTAATATAATATAGCTATAACGCTTATTAGTAGTAGTGTTATCTTAAATGCTCTTTATAAACTAATTAACTATATTCTAAATAACTATATTACTACTAATAGTATTATCCTTAGCTCCTAAATTAAAGTAGCTAATATAGGTAATCTTTTAGTAGTCTTTAATACTACTTAAAAAGGTGCTCTGCAAGGCTATAGTATTTAATAAGCATTTAAAAAGATAACTAAACTAGTTATTAAACAGTATAACTAGTAAAATGCTAGCAGGTCTATTATTAAATAGCTTTATAGCTAATGTAAATATATTAAATAAAGTAGGAGAAGGGGAAAGAGAGTAAGAGGGGGATAAGGTTATAAAGGATAATATTTTAATACGCTTATTTAGGAGTTCTAAGTTATAAATATCCACTTCCTATATTATAAATAACAGCTAGTAAGGTAAATTAACCTATATGCCTATTAACTAGTATTAAGGGGAGGAAGAAGGTTTTAGTAGTAGTAAAGGTAAAAGGAAATTTAGCTATAATATAGTAAATATATGCTTTCTGCTTAAGGTTAGCTAAAGCAGGGTAAGTAGGAATAATATTAAATTACTGCTAGAGGCAGTAAGCATACTATTAAAAATAAAAGGAATAAGGGCTTATATTATTAAAAGAAGTAAAGTGCCTTTTATACTATTCTCTTATGCCTACTGCAGTTAGTTAAATATGCATTTTAATAGTAATATTAGTATCTAGAGGAGAAGATAATTAATATTAAAGACTAGATCTAGTATAGCTATAAGAAAACTTTCTAATATAGCCTAATACTGCTAGTGCTAAATAAACTACTAAAAATTATAAGCAGTATATCTGCTATTAACCTAGTTAAGAGGGTAAAAGGTAGGTAACTTACTAAGTAATATAGTATTAATAATATAAGTAAGGGAGACTATATTATCTTTTATTAAATAGGTTATATATAAATAGCCGCTCTTAAAGAATAATAATATCTAATAGCTTATATAACACAGCTGTTTTAATACTATATGTATTATAATTCTTAAGATTAGTAAAGGAGCTAACTATAATAGGGATAGACTATAAGAAGTAACTAGTTATAAAATAAATAAAATAAATAATAAAGTTTAACGCATACATATAAAGAAAATAAATAAAGGAAAATAGTAATAAATAACTTAACTATTTATTTTAATAAATTAACAGCTTGCTATTACTAGCAGACTCCTAATAAGAAAATTAAAATAATAATAAGCGCAGATTAAAGTCTGCAATTACTACTACTTAGTATACTAATAAATAATATAAAAAAGTTAATTCTTTCTATTTACTACTATATAAAGAGATAGGCTTTTATACCTATAGACTATTTAACTAAGTAAGGCTAATATACTATATATCTTGCAAGGCTAACACACTAATGCACTATACATCCTGCAAGGCTAATATATAAATAGCCTTTTAAGCTTATTATATTAAAATACTTAGCTAGGTTATTTATAAAAGCAGTATTTATATATACTTTTAAGTTTAGGTTTTTAAGGCTATACTTACCTTTTAGTTTAATTCTTAAATAAATTATAGCTTAAAAATATTAAAATAAATATTTAAGGATTTTTTTATTATAAACTATTAATTTTAAATTAGCTTTATAAAGCTTTTAAACTATATATATAATATTTAGTTTTATTTTTATAAAAATAAAGTTAAAGCTGCTTATTTTTTTTAACTACTTTTTAACTAGTATAATAGTTTTTTATTATTTTTAATTATATAAAATAACTTTATTAATAAGCTATAAAGTTTTAACTATATTTTAAAATAATAAAATAAATTTAATAAAAATCTTTTTAATATAAGTCTTTTAGCTAAGTATAATTATTTATTTATTATAGTTTTTATAAACTTTTAGTTTAAAAAAAATAGCTATATTTTCTAGCTTTTTAATTTTAAATAAACCCTTTAGCTATATTACTATATTATAAATAGTTAATATTTTAAATACTATAATTATTATATTATTTATATATAAAATTAAAATAATACTATTTTTTTATTTAAAAATATAAAGCTTAAATAATAAAAATTAAAATCTAATAGTAGTAAAAAGCTATATAGCTTTTTTAAATTATTAAAGTAAAGCTTTAAGGTAATTATATAAAGCTTTTTTTAAATAATAAACTCTTTTAAATTTATTATTAAAGCCTTAAGGTTAATATATATAAACTTCTTTTATAATATTTATATTTAAAAATACTATAATAATATTAAATTATTACTATTTAAGATTATAAGTTATTATAATTAAATAAAATACTTTAATTAATATTAAATAAGCTATAATAATATAAAGGTTTTTTATAAAATAATTTATCCCTTAAAGCTAGTTTTTATAAATAATAAAATAAGCCTTTAATATAAAATTATTATTAATAAAATACTTTAAGTTATAAACCTATTTATTATATAAAATAATAGTATTTATTAAGGGACTAGCCTTATAGCTACTATAAGTAAGCGTTTATATATAAATTTATATATTTAAAAAGTAAGAACCTAGATATTTTACTTATATATTTTATACTATTATATACCTTACCTAGGTTATTTTTAAAATAGCCTTAGTATAGCTTTAAGCTATAGCTAGTTTATTATAAGAGTATAATAATTAAGTGTAAGTAAAGCCTAAGCTTATAATAGTATTTTATAATAGCTTAACTAGGCTTTAAGTCTTTTTTTTAATTAAACTTTAGTATTATTTTTTTATAATAAGAAACTATTTAATTTTATAATCTAGCTTTTTTTTAATATTATATTAATTTTTAAAAACCTTTATACTTTTATTAAGTTACTGCTTAACTTTAATAATTATAAATATTATTAAAATAAGTTATTTATTTATAAACTTATTATTCTCTTATTATTTAATTATTTTAACTATTATTATAAATTTTTTTATTTTTTCTTTATATAATACTTTATAATTAACTTAAGTAATACCTTAAGTAAAATAATACTATAATTAGTTAGCTATATATATATTAATTATTTAACTTAGCTTAAAAAAAACAGTTAGGTCTTAATATATTAAAAAAGTTATAGTCTTAAAGTTAATTATAAAATTATAAAAAAAAAGAATAATAATATTAATAATAGTATTTTTATAAATAGCTTTAAGCTTAATTAAATATTAATTATATAAGTTATAATAATCTTAATTAGCTTAAAAAACTTAGTTTTATATTTTTTTTTTATAAAATAAGCTTTAAGGTTTAAAAATACCTATCTTTTTTATAATTTACTAAAAGTTATTATTAAAAAATATTATTATTATTTACTTTAAAATATATAAAGTCTTTATTTTTATTAACTGCTTTATTAGCCCTAGTAGTATTTTAAATAATATTAAAGCTAGCTTTATAGCTAGGCTTTTATTATTATAGCCTTACTACTTAGCTAATAATTATTTAACCTCTTTTTTTAATTTTAAGGTTAATAAGTATAGCTTTATACTTAATTTCTAGCTTTTTATAATTAAAAAGAGTTTTACTACTTATTTTTTAAAATCTTATATTTTATAATTTAATAACTTTATCTTTTAATAGTAAATAAACTTTATAAATATAGCTATTTAAGCCTTTTATATTAACTAAATATTCTTTAATAGCTTTAGGCTATATTTTTATACTTTTAACTTTTTAATTATTATTTTTTTTAATATATATTATATAACTTTAAGTCTTAATATATTTAATATTATATTTATATTTAACTTAAATAGCTTTAAATATTATTTTTAAAGGTAATACTTTATTTTTATTAAATAATATTAATAGTAAATTATAAATATATATTATAAATTTTATATATAAAGGCTAAAGAGTTTTAAATAATTTAATTTTAATATAAATTATATATTTAGAATTTATAAAAGTCTTTTTAGCTTATTTACTTATACTATTTTATTAAAAAGTATAAGCTATTAAGGTTTTTAAAATAAAGCTATTTTTTTAAAACTAGTTTTATATTTTTTATAATATAAATTCTTTAATATTATTAAATACTATAACTTAAACCTTAAACCTTTTATTAAATACTTATACTTATAGCTTTTAAATATAAAGCTTTTTTATAATATTTTTATAATTTATAGCTAAAATTAGCTATTAATAATATATAAAGGCATTTATATTATAAAAAGTAATTTTAAATTTTTTATATTTAATAAGTATAATTAAAATTATATTTTAAAAAATAATTTATAAAAATTTTATAAGCTTAGCTAGTAGGCTATAATTAATAATAGTTTTAAACTTAGCTAAATAATAAGCCTTATAATAAAAGTCTTTAATTATAATTATATTTAGCTAAATCTTTAAGTATTAATAAGCTTTTAATACTTATTACTTACTTATATAGCTTAGTTTTTTATATATAAAATTAAATTTAATATTAATAGTAAATAGCTTAATAAGTAATATTATAAAGTTATAATAGCTACTAGCTAGTAATATTAGTATTTTTAAAATAATAATATTATATTTTTAATAAACTTTTATAATTATAATAATCTTAATTTTTTATAAAATAAGTTATTTTTTTAAAAAATTATACTAAATATTTTTTTATTTAAGAGCCCTTAAGCTAATTATATTAGCAGTATTTTAAAAAGTATAAGTAATATTTTTAAGCTTAAGTATTTTATTATTAAGTAATAAAATAACTACTATACTTATACCTTTAATTTATAATATACTTTTATTAAATATAGCTATTATGCTTATTTTATTTAATAACTAAATAAAAATAAACTATTTAAGGTTATTAAAGTAATATAAGTTATATTTAAAGTTAATAATAATATTATTTTAATTAATACTATACTTAAAAAAAGTAAAGTTATAATTAAAAATATTATTTTAAATAATTTCCTTAACTTTATTTTTATAAGTCTAGTCTTAGTCTAGCTTAATAAAAATATTAAATATAATTATTATATTAATAAATAACTAGCTAGCTTTTATAATATTTAAATTACTTTTAAAAGGTCTTTTTTTTATAATAAGCTTAGCTTTATCTCTTTTATTATTATTATTTTTTATTAAGGGACTGGCCTTATAGCTGCTATAAGTAAGCATTTATATATAAATTTATATACTTAAAAAGTAAGAACCTAGATATTTTACTTATATATTTTATACTATTATATACCTTATTTAGACTATTTTTAAAATAGCCTTAATATAGCTTTAAGCTATAGCTAGTTTATTATAAGAGTATAATAACTAAGTATAAGTAAAGCCTAAGCCTATAATATCTTTTAATTTTTTTTTTTTATAAATAAAATCCTTAATATAAGTCTAGTTATAAAGGTTTATTTTTAATAATATAAAGTTTAAAATAAAGTTATTAATAAGTTTTTAATATATAAGGCTTTTTATTAATTAAAACCTAATAGCTATATTTTAGCTTTTTAATCTTAATACCTTTATTATTATTATTAAATTAGGTTTAATTATTAAAGTTAAGTTTACTTTAGCTATATTAGCTATATTAGGCTTTAAATAATAATAAAAAAAAAGCTAGCTATTTAAATATATTAAAGGTCTTTTTAAACCTAGCTTTTTTATTAGCTTATAAGTAAAAAAACTTAATAAGTTTATTTTTTTTAACTTTCTTACCTTAATAAAAGTTTATAATTTAATATTTATACTAGGTTTTATTAATATATTTAAGGTTAGTAAGGGCTATAGTTATAAACTAAGCCTTTAAGGCATTTAAGTATTAATATATAATATAAGTTTAAGCTTTTATTAATATATTAATATAAGCTTTAAAAGACTTAAATTAGCTATAGTTTAAATAATTAAATTCTTAAATAATTATAAAAATGCCTTTAGCTAAAGCTTTAAAAATAATAGTTTTTATTAACTTAAGTAGCTTTTATAAGGTTAACTTATTATTATTAAAGCCTTTATAATTAAGCTTTATATATATTTCTATTAATAGGTTATTTAAAATAAATTTTATTATTATAAATATTATAACCTAGCCTTATAGCTATAATAATAGGCTACCTTTAATAAACTATACTAAATAAATATTAGGCTGTTTAATTAATTAGAAATAGATTATTAAATCCTTTAATAATTTATAAAATAGATTATTTATAAAATAAATAATTTAAGAATAGGATTATTAAATTATTAAATAATCTAGCTAAAATAACTAGCTATATAAGGATTTATTTATATTACTTATTTAAATAGTTTAAATAAATAGTTATTAATATAGCACTATACTTTAATATAAATTAAAACTTTAATATCCTTTTAAATTAAAAAGCCTTACTATATAATTATTTACTATTTATAACTATTTAAGATTTAACCTAATCTCTTTATTAATAAAAACTTAAATAGCTTATTTATTAAAGCTATTTACTTAAATAGTTTCTTTTTTAAGAAGTATAACTTATTTAGTAAGGTTAACTAGTTTATTATATATTAATAACTCCTATTTAAAAAGTCGCCTTAAACCCTTAGGCAGTAAATTATAAGGAAGTGTTACTTAAAAGTAATAGCAATATATTAATTTAAAATTATAGCAACTCTTATAAATACAGATTCTTAAGAAAAGACTACATAGGTCCTTACTATATAAGATCTAGTAAATAAACTTAAGCATTAAAATAATATAATTATAAAACTCTAAGCTTAATTAGCTAAATTATAAAGTAAAGAACTTAAAGAAATTATTAAAGCCTAGCACCTTAAGAAGTTTAATAGCAACCCTTATAAAATTTAATACTTTTTTATAAACCTTAATAATTACTTTAACTTATTTAAAGACACTTTTAATAATAATAATAATAAGATTAAGTATATTAAAACTTAACTTACTAAAGCTGCTAAAGATTAGTTTAAACTACTCTTTTAAAATTATAAATAAACTAAAATTAAAAATTAATAACTAAAAATTAAAGTAACTTTTAAGAACTTTAAAGGTTTTATAAATTAACTTAAAAAGACTTTTAAATTAATTAATAAAATATATAAAGCTAAATAAAAGATCTTATATATTAAATAAAAAGGACCTTTATTTAAGTATACTATTTATTTTATTTAACTTCTTACTAAAGTTAACTATTTAAAAAAAGCTAAAATAGTAATATACTATAATAGCCTAAAAACTAAAGTTAAGGATAAATTATATAAGCTTAATTAATTAAAGACTTTTATAAAATACTTATAAATAGCTATTACTATTAATAACTACTAGTATACTAAAAGGTTAAAAAAATAATAAAAAAAATCTAGAAATAATAATAAAAACTAATACTATTTAAACTAAAAGAACTATTTTAACTATAATAAGAAATAAAATATTATATTTTATAATAATAAATAACCTAAACTAATAGACTTAAATACTATTAATTAAAAGAAGTAGGATTAATATAATATTAAATACTATAATTATAAAAAAAAGAGATATATTAAGAAGTTTTATAAAAGTTTAAAAAAGAATAATAGTAAGAAATAATTACCTATCCCTAAACTATATAATAAGAAAACAGTTAATATTATAATACCTATTATAAATTATAAATATCTTAGTTAAACTGCATGCTATAATAATAATTATAAAATCTACTTTAATAATAAAAAAGGATTTAAATAGTTTTTAAAAAAACTAAAAGAAAAAAAGCAGCTTAATATACTTACTTACTTTACTTAACTTAATAATAATAAATTTAGGAATAATAGCATCTTAAATTTAAAAATAGCCTAACTTATTAACAATCTTAAAATAAAGGACTTTTAAGTTAAAAAAGATAATAAAAATTTATAAATAACTTAACTAAATACCCCCTAGCTTAAAAAGGAAACTACTTAAAAATTAAAAGCAAACTAAATTATTTAAGAACTTAATAAATACTTTACTTAATATATATTTAAAAAAGATAAGATTATTTATAAGCTAAAATAAAAATATTAAGCTAAACTTAATATATTAAATTAATAATTAGGATAAGGATTTTATAAAGGATATAAATCTTAAAATATTAATAATATAAAATATAACTATAAGTATTAATTAAATACTTTTAAACTAGTAGTTACTTTTAAGACCCCTTTTTATCCCTTAACTAATAAAAAGACTAAATAAGAAATTAATAAATTTACTTTATATAGGAAATAGGCTAAAAGTAAACTTAAAGAGTTCTTATAAATAAATATTAGTTATACTTATAATAATATTTAAATTCTAAAAGAAATAAAAAAAGGACTTTAATATTATTAAAGCATAATAATATAAGTATTCCTTTATATAAAAGTAAATATAAAATATAACCTATTTATTATAAAATATAATATAAAAAGTTAAAATCTTAATAAATATAAAAAGCTTTAATATAAAGATTATATTATTTAAAAAGCTAATAAATAGTATAAGATTTAGTAATTATAAAAGTAAGTAGCCTTAAAATATACTAATATAACTCTAGTATAGTTTATATAATAAAGGGAGGATATATAAAAGACCTCCTTTACTTATAATTACAGCTAGCTTAAGCTTAACCTATTTATTAAAGATTATAAGAATACTAATACCTTAAAATGCAATCTATTTTATTATAAAATGCATTTAAAATATAAGGTTATAGTTTAATATAAAATATATAAATTAATAAACTGTAATTAAAAAGAATTTATATTTTATAATATAAACTATTATAAATAATACTATAATTAATAATAAAGACTAGAAATTATAATTTAAAACTTATAAAAGTAAGGATATAATTTTAAACCCTATATAAAAGATTAATAAATAAATAATAAAAAAAAAGTAAGCTAAAAGGATATTAAAAGATATTATAAGTTAATTAATTAAAGTATTCTAATTAAAAAATGCTATTAGTATAAGAAGTATAATATTAAAAATAATAAGGTTATTTAAATACCCTTATACTTTAATAATATTATTTATAAAAATAATATATTAAGTAATTAGCACCTTAATTTAATAAAATAAAATAAGAATTAATAAAATAAGTTTTATATTAAAAGATAATTATAAGGATACCTTATTATAGTTTATATTAATAATAGTATAACTATTAGCTATATTATGCTTTAACTAGTTAACTGCTTATAATTATTAAATAGCAGGAAGGATACCTTATACTTACTTTTAAGTATTAAGAACTAAAAGTTTTTATATAATAATAAAATAGTTAATTATAAAACTAATCCCCTTAAATTTACCTTTTATAGCCTTATTAATTTATATTAGTTTAATATTATAAATATTAAAAAGTATAATCTCTTTTTTAGCTATAATTAGCTTAAGGACTGTAATTTAATTATTAACTAAAAGAGAGGCTATATAAAATAGTAAACTTATGCTTAACTAGAAAATAGGCTAAAAAAATAAAAATAATAACTAAATTAAAATAAGCTATAGTATATTATAATATACCTAAATTAAGATTTATAAGCTATTATATTAACTATAAGGATAATATAACTACTTTTAGTAAAAGCTATAAAAAAAAAATAAAAAATTAAAAAAAAATAAAAAAAGGCTAAAAAAATACTAAAAAAATAATAAAAGAAAGTTAAATTTAATAAGGAAAATAATATTTAGCTATAATATTACTAAAAAAAAAAAAAAATTAAAAATATTAAATTATAAAAAATAATTAACTTTATTAAATAAAAACTAATAAACCTAAATAAGGTTTTAAAAAAATTAAAGTAAGTAATATTAAATATTATAAAATTTAAAAATAACTAACTTTAAAAAGTATTATTATAATATAAAAAGTATAAAAAACTTTATAATAAAATATTAAAAAAAGAATTACTACTATATATAAAGTAAAATTATAAAATTATTTTAAAAAAAGATATATTATTATTTTATTATAAGATTTATAACCTTAGCTAAATAAAATTAAAAGCACTTAAAAAATAGCTTAAGATAATACTAAAAAAAGAATATATATAAGTATTAAATTTACTAGCAGAATACTTAATTATCTTTATATTAAAGAAAGATAGGAAATTATAACTTATTATTAATTATTAATAACTAAATAATATTATAATTAAAAATAAAATGCCTTTACCCTTAATTAATAAAATTAAAAAATAACTATAAGGCATAAATTAGTTTATAATACTAAACCTTATAAAAGTATATAAGCTTATATAAATAAAAAAAGGCTATAAATAAATAATAGCTTTTATAATATAATATAAATTATTTAAGTACCTAATTATATTATAAGGACTTACTAATATACTTATATTATTTTAAAAATATATTAATTATATTTTAAAAAAGTATTTTAATAACTTTATTATTATATATATTAATAATATCCTTATCTTTTTAAAAACTTTAAAAAAATATAAAGAATATATTTATAAAGTATTATAATAACTTTAAAATATAAAACTCCTTATTAACTTAAAAAAATACTAATAGTATATATAAAAAGTAAAATTCCTTAAATATATTATTACTTTAAGAGAAATTTATATAAATTTAAAAAAACTTAAAGTAATTAAAGATTAAAAAAACCTAATAAATATTAAAAAAGTTTAAAGTTTTTTTAAACTTACTAATTACTATTAATAATTTATTAAGAACTTTATAAAAATAGCTAGACTATTTATAAAGCTTATAAAAAAAGATTAAAAATTCTTATAAGTATTAAATATTTAAAAAGCCTTTAAGTAACTTAAAGAAGCTTTAATATTAAAACTAGTACTTATAATATTTAATTTAAGTAAGCTAATTATAATTAAAACTAATACTTTAGATTTTATTATTAAAGGATAAATTAGCTAGCCTAATAAAAATAAAAAGTTATAATTAATTATATACTTTTTAAAAAAACTATATAAACTAGAGTTATAATATCCTATTTATAATAAGGAATTTATAATTATTATAATAGTATTTAAAAAATAAAGATATTATTATTATAAAAGCATATATAAAATTATAATTTATATAAATTATAAGAATATTATATACTTTACTATAATATAATAGTTATTTTAGTAATAAGTAAGATATTTTAAGTACTTTATATAATTTAATTATTAGATTATTTATTATAAAGGAATAGAAAATAGCAGAGCAGATGCTTTTAATTAACAGCTAGATTATTTTAAAAAAATACTAAATTATACTACTTAAGTAATTTATTTAAATAAAAAAGGACACTTTAAGTAAAAAACACTTAATACTATATTTAAAATTAAGGAGGATAATTTAATTATTAATAATATTAAAAAGTATATTAAAAACTAGACTAAAGAACAGTTTTTAAATAATATCTTAATAAAAAAAGAATACCTAATAATAAATAGACTTATTTAAGTACTTAAAAAACTATAAAAGAAAGTAGTTAAAATAATTTATAAGCATTTAATATATAAATATTAAGAAATATAAAAAACTACTTAGTAAGTTTAATAATACTATAAGTTTAATAGTATTAAGAAAATAGTTTAAAAGGTTATTTTAAAATACATTATATATAAATAAGTAAAAGCAAAATACTATCTTTTTTATAAAAAGTTATAACCTTTATAAGTTTTAATATAGCCTTAGGAATTAATTTTATTTAATTATATTATTAAGCTTTTACCTTTAAAAAAACTAATAATAAGGAATATTTAAAATAGTATTCTTATTATAGTTAATTAATTAATAAAAATAAGCTACTTTATTTTAGTAAAAGAAAGCAGTATAATTAAAGACTTAGTATATTAGTTTTAATAATATATTTATACTAATTATAAATTACTAAATAAAATTATTTTAAATAAAGGAATAATATTTATTTTAAAATTCTAGTAATTACTTATAGTAAGACTTAGATTAAATTATAAAGTTAGTAGTATATACTATTTATAAATAGATAAATAAATAAAAAGGATTAACTAGATTATTAAGATATATCTTTAATATTATATTAACTTTAAATAAAATAACTAGGTTAAATACTTATTAATAATATAAATCTTATATAATAGTATATTAGTAAAATTAATAAGAAAATTACTATTTTATATAAATTATAAATTTAAACTAAAAGCTTTTTAATTATTATTATATAATAAAAATACTAAAAAAGTAATTATTATAATAAATTAATTAAAAGAACTGTATAATAAACTAGAAATATAACTTAAGTTTATATAATAAAAAATAACTAAGTATATAAATTAAAAAAGAATTAAAGGACTAATTCTTTAAGAAGGAGATATAGTCTACCTGCTTTAATATACTTAGAATAATAAATAAGTAAATATTAAAATAAATAGGCTAAGTAATAAGCTTAATTTTAAAAAACTTAGACCTTATAAAGTTTTAAAGTAAATTAGAAATATTAATTATAAACTTAACCTCTTAATATAAGAAGGGTAATAAGGAAAAAATATATATTTAATTTTTTATATTTTATTACTTAAAAAAGCAGTAATAAATAAAAATATAAATAAAATTATTTATAATAAAATTATAATTAAAGGTAAAGAACTTAAATATAAAGTTAAATAAATACTTTAAATTAAATTTAATTAAGAATTCTAATAGCTAAAATACCTTATAAAATAAAAAAACTATAATAATACTAAAAATATATAAAAACCTATTAAAAATCTTAAACACTTAAAGGCCTTAGTTAATAAATTTTATTAATAGTTAAACCTTTAAAGGTTAATAAGAAAGGATCTAACTTAAATTAAGACTAATTAATATAGTTAATAAAAAAAGACAGAATATTAGAATTTATTAAATTAAGTATAAATATTACTGCCTAGTAAAAGGCCTCTGCTTTTTTATATTTTATATAGTTTAATTTATTTAAATCTATAATACTTTATATAACAGCATAATGTATTTAATTATATTATAACTTTTTTTATTTTTAAAGTTATAATACCTTTACTATTGCCTTAATAAGAATATCCTTAGTAGATTTAAGCTCTTCCTCTAAATAAAAATGCTAAGCAAACACTTAGTTAAGCTAATTAGCAGTAAGACCTTAAATATTATAGTAAGATTTATTTAGCTATATATATTTAAAATAATATAATAAATTAATAGTAAATAAAAGACACTTTTTAAAATCCTTAAATATATAAAAAGAATAATACTTATTTATTTTCTTAGCGCTATAAATAATAAAATTAAAAAGACTCTTATACTTTTTTATTTTTAAATAAAGACTTTTTCTTATTTTTTCTATTATTATTAAAAGTAAGTTAGTGCATAAATAAAAAATAGAAACTAATAAAGAATATACTTATTAAAAAGCAAGGCACCTATAAGATTATATAGGAAATAAGCAAGGTCTTAAGGATAAGACTTATAAAAGGGGGATATTATATTATAACCTAGCCTTATAGCTATAATAATAGGCTACTTTTAGTAAACTACACTAAATAAATATTAAGCTATTTAACTAATTAGGAATAGATTATTAAATCCTTTAATAATTTATAAAATAGATTATTTATAAAATAAATAATTTAAGAATAGAATTATTAAATTATTAAATAATCTAGCTAAAATAACTAGCTATATAAGGATTTATTTATATTACTTATTTAAATAGTTTAAATAAATAGTTATTAATATAGCACTATACTTTAATATAAATTAGAACTTTAATATCCTTTTAAATTAAAAAGCCTTATTATATAATTATTTACTATTTATAACTACTTAAGATTTAACTTAATCTCTTTACTAATAAAAACCTAAATAGCTTATTTATTAAAGCTATTTACTTAAACAGTTTCTCTTTTAAGAAGTATAACCTATTTAATAAGGTTAACTAGTTTATTATAATAAAGTCTTTTTTTTTTAAATAGCTTTTTTAGCTTAAGTGCTATTAATAAGTTTAGCTTTTTTACTTTTAATAATATCCTAGACTTTTATTAAGGCAGTATTAACTTTTAAAGTCTGCTTTTAGGCATTTTAGTTATTTAGGCTTTTAAGTAGTATAGCTAGTAAGAAAAAATTAGCTTTTAAAGCTTTAATTATATTATTTATAATAAATAATTATATTATTTTAAGTAATTTTACTAATAGCTTTAAGTTAAGATTTTAGTTATTTTTATTATTTTTATTAATAACTTTTTTATTAATAACTTTCTTATTATTACTAATTTCTAAGTTATTTTTAACCTTTAATATAATTTAGCTTTATTAATTATTTTTAAATTAACTATATATTTTAATTTAATTAGTTATTTTAAGTTAAAGGATTAAAAGATAATATTTTTTAAGATTTAAATAATATAAATATATATTTATATTTAAAAATTTAAAGGAAAAGGGTTATAATTAATAAATGTATTTTCTAAGTTTTAAAACTTATATTATAATAAAAATAATAGTAAAATAAAGTATTAATAGCTTTTAAACTATAATTAATAAAAAATAATTAGAAATATAATTTTATAATAAAATTATAAGGGCTTATAACCTATAATAATAACTATAAGCTAGATTTAGGCTATTTAACTAGCTAGCTAAAGGAAGGAAGAAAAAGGAATAAAATAATAATAAACGGGATTGTTAACATAACCCTGTGGTATTGTAGGTCAGTGGTCCTAACTCAGCAGGTGTAGACCACACAACAGGTAGCAGCAACGTTGTAAAAGTGTCATGTCACGTCGTGCCAGGCAATGTACCGCCGTTTCGTGTATCAACGCGGCACATCTCGGAGATCTGAGTCACAATAATACCATCTCGGCCAGGAGTCGTTGCCGAACAAGTATTGCTTTCACGAACCGAGTGCGAGATGGGCAGCCAACGAGAGCATGTACGAGCAAACGCACGTCTCGCTCCCGTCCCGTGCAGGCATTGGCAAGGGGGGGCGTGTAGCCTGCATGTAGGCAAACGGCGACATGTTCCGTAAAGTCCCAACGCACCGAGTCTTTCATCCTGTCATGCCATGTATCTTGGGTACACCCAAACACGCAGAGTGAAAAAGTTGGTGAGTAATACTGGTTAGATTCCCGCCTCGCAAAGTCAATGTCCATTTTCACGCAACCGTTTGCGAGATGCCCCCCCCTCGGGGACGCAATAATAAGCGAAGCGCATCTGATACGCCCCCGATCTAGGATCAGATCAAAGCCGTTTCGTCCCATTCTTTGCCCTTTTCTCGGGTGTGTAGGCAACGGAAATTTGCCAGGTTCACTGAGCCGAGAAAGCGGGCTTGCGCGGGACTTTGCTCCGTATAAGCCGTGCCGTTGCTGGCGAAAATGATATGAAAAAGTTGAGGATGAGAAGAAACAGATTTGTGATAGGATTAAAGAGACGAGAGAGTTTGTGGTCATAAATCGACTTTTTGGGTGCCAAGGACTTTTAGATTGGTCTCACTTTGTGTCTTGCTGGTCCAGTGGGAAGAGACACAGTTTTTTTTCTTGCAGCTGGACGAACAGATAAGAATTTGGAAGAGAAAACAGTGCGATTGAAGCTGATGGGGGGTTTTCTTCGCTGATTCGTCCCGTGTAAGTTCTACGGCGTGGTTCAGCGAGGGCTCATGTAGGTAGACTGACGAATTACTATTTTGGCATTCCTTTTTTTATTTCTTGCGACTTTCATTGTGGTGCTTGTGCCTATCTACACTTAGGTATACGACCCAAAGCATCGGTACTCGTAAATGGAAACTCAACAAGTACCAATACGCAAACCCACCCTCTACATACTACACACTTCCATCATTCAATCAGGCACAGTTTCAGAAAGGAAGAGGCGTCACATCAGGACTAAAACCTGCATATAACACTGTACACCCCCTCTTCCCTCCGCATACCCACCACACCACACACACCACAGCCCCCCCAGCTCCATCTCGCATATCGCATCGTGCATATGTACAATATCCTCCGTCAACTAGTACTACATACTACCTAAGTAGTCAAATCTCCTCTTTGGCTTAAGTGCTAGCTCATGCCCTGCAGCAGCTCAGCTCAGCTCAGCTCTCCCGTCTGCACTCCTAGTGGTTAAATACCTTACCTTAGGTGCTGATCTAGAGCATTAGATTGGTTCCTGCAGTCGGGTTGCCTTCCCCGGATCCCGGAGCTTTGGGTCCTCTTTTTGTCCAGAATTCTTTTTCTCCCTTGCATGGTCGTTTGAGGGGGTAGTGATGTGTGTGATGTGTTTTACCTTATGTTATTCTATTTCCCTCTCTTGTGTACTTCTAAGGTACTAAGAACGGGACGAGCGTTTGTCGCAGCAAAAGACGGGAAGAAAAAGAAAGGAAGAAGTACCTTACCTCACGGAGATGAGGAATCAGGGCCAAAGCTGTCCAACCGGATTCCATCTAACGATGCAGCTGAAAGAGGGCCAACTTCGACTTAGTATACATACTCGTACTTGGACCGCCAAGTCCACCATCGGGGCAACTTTTTTTTTCCAAGGAAATCTGGTCTGGTCTTTTTCTCCCTTGCATGACGGGTATCCATCCATTCATCGTACCTACATGAAGCCATCGTGTACTAGTCCCCCCAATAGTCTCAAATCCCAGAAGCACACCCGACAAGGAAAAAAAAAAAACAAGAGCAAGGGCAACAAGCAGGGTATAAAGAAAAAGAAAAAGAAAAGGACAAAAAGAAATGAAGAAGAAAAAGACTTACAAACAGGAGAAAAAAACAGGTTTCAAAAAGAAAAGAAAAACTCTCTCTCCCGTGTCTCGGTCCATTCGTATCGCACATCTTGATACGAAATCTTGTAAGGTACATACATGCATGCATCATGCATCATGCAAGTTAGCCGCTCCCCATCATGCAAGTGCCAAGATCTTTGCTCAAAGTTGTCTCTCGCCTGGCCTTTTTCTTCCCTTGCCGTGGCGAACTCATTCGTTGCCCTTGTCTCTTATCAACTCGAGCCAGCTTTTCATCACAGACATATCACAGACACATCACAAACAGATGACAAGACACAGGGAATAGGCCAGAAGAGGCGATAGATGACTACTTAGTATCTCGGGTGTAGAATCAAGTCATTCACATCTTGTTTTTGCACTTCATCAAGCAGAGAGACAAATTGAGTAAAAGTAAATCAAACATGTATGACATGTTTTGCCGTGAAGCAAGTTCTATTCTATAATCTGTTTCTATCTAGACTTGTAAAAAATCCCAAGGAAAAAAGGGGGGGTATCCTCCAGAGCCAATCTTCAGGAGTAATGCTATTTAGACCATACCATATTGCTATTTGGACCGTAGTGGTCCATGCCATGGCTAGAGGGACCCCCTTAAGTAGTAAGGCCTATGCCCACACACTAAAATACAGTATGGCATACTGGCAATTATTACTATTAAGGAGATATTACCAGGAGAAGGGCACAAGGGGTTAAGACTAGGCAATCAAGGCAGGCCAATTCATTTAAAAACAGCGTTTTCTTCATTTTCCTATTAAATGTGCATATAATTACAGCTAGGCTAGTTTATCTTAATTATCCTAGGCTACTGCTGGCTAGGTGGCCAGGATAACAATAACCTCTTTAACAGCACCTCTATTATTGCTGTTATTACTGTTATTATTAAGCGCGGCAGTAGCAATAGCTTCTAGTTATCTCTGTGTTATTTATGATCTCTGCGTAGCCGGCTGCGACCTAGAACTTGCAGATAACTGTAAGGAAGGCCTGCTGCTGCAACCATATCCTTAGCTATAACCTTAGCCGCGACCTTAGCTACAACCTTAGCCGCAGACTAATAATAATAAAGGCAAGCTGCTGCCGCCCTCTATCTTATACTATAATAAGACTTGCTGCACTAAAGGATTAAGCTGGCGTGTTAAAGTTTGCTAATAAGGCTGCTAGCGCGCCTTAGTCTATGATAAGGCTGCTGGTAATAAGGCTAGCGCAGCTTTATTATCTTCTTTCTCTGCTTTAAGGGTTACTGGCATAGACATCTTGCTGTTATTTAAAATTCAGGGTTGGCTGTAAAGACTCTAGACTATATTAGGATTATATATATAAAGGAGCGGCTCCTTAAAGTCCTAGGATATAGTTAGTAAAAATCTTATAAAAAATAAATAGAAATTATACTAGCAGCTTAACTAGCTATTATTATAAGTAGCAGTCTTTTTTATAAAGAGCCTTGCTGTCTTAAAGCTTATTAAAGATAAAGTGGCTGTATAGAAGTCTATACTGTTATATAAAGGAATGTGTACACTTAGGCAGGGAGTCTAGGTTTAGGTTAATGTTTAAGGGCATTGCAGCTATAGCAAGTTATTACTACTAGGCAAGGAGATTAACTCTAATATATCTAACTGTTATAGTAATATCTTTAAGCTAACTTTATTACTAGATAAAGCATTAGCGCTGCTGTATTTATATCCTAGCTGCGTTATTATTATAGTCTCTTTTCTTTTTCTTTATTATCTAAAGGATTACATTATAGAGATGTAAAAGATTAGTAGTCTTAAAGAGGAGGAAGGACTTAATATCCTTATAGGCAGTCTTTATAAGACTGTTAACTTTTTAGCTAAAGTTGCAATAGCGTTTAATAAAGTAATAAGCCTACTGCTCTCTTTATAGCATATATTCCTTAAAGATATAGCATAGGATGTGGTTTTAGGTAGCAGCATAGGTAGACTTTATTATAGCCTAAGCTAAATAAAACTCTCCCTTATCTTTAGTAAAGACAACGCGCTTCTAGTTAGTAAACATGCCCTTATACATTAACTCTCTCTTAGGCTATGCAGTTGCTAGAAGTTATAAGCTTGCTGTTTAAGACTTAGCAGCTTTAGCTTCTTATTATATTACTATAGCACAAGAAGCGCAGATGGCAAGGTTATTATTAAGACTGTTATAAATGCTGCCTTTAAGGGGATGGCCATCTTTATCTTTATCTTTATTATTATTATTACTGCTATTAGGGCTCTTCTAGTGCGTTTAGATTTATGCCTATATATTAGCATTAATATAGTAAATATATAGCTGCTGCTATAAGGTTAGGAAGATTGCAGTAAGGGCATTCTTAAGCGCTTGCTCTTTATCTATAATAACTATAGATGGCGCTAAAGCTAGGACTTCCTAATAAAGCTGCTCTAGCTTCTTATAAAGCTATAAGAAGCCGTCTTCCTTTTTTAAGTTAATAAGACTAAATGTAAAATTAGTAATAGACTTCTAGTCTATAATGCTAATAGCCTTAAATAAGAATATACTAAACCAGTTAGTCTTATATATATTATTAAGACTAAGGACCTCTAGGAACTAATGCTATATATCCTTATACTAAGGATAGGTCTAGACAACCCCTTCTACCTTTATCTTATTATCTAGCTTAATATAGTGCTTAAGGTTATTATCCTAGAGGTGCTTAATTTAGGCTTAGGTAGTAGAGAGACCACCTAGTCCTTTATAGCATATCTATTGCCTATTATTATATATATCCTTCTGTTAAAAGAATGTGGGCTTATTAGTTATATCTCTAATAATGCTTATTATCTCTTAGGCAGGAAGGGCTTAATGCCTTGCAAGATTGCGCTCTTGCTGCTGCTATACTAAAGTGCGGCAATAATGCATTATGTAAGCTGACGGTCTAATTAAGGGTAGATGATTATATTTAGCGCAGCTAATACTATAAGACTATTGCTAGTTATCCCTCTTTCTTACTATTACTGTTATTTTATATAAATAGTCTGTCTGCTAGGTTAAAGTCTATTAAATTCTAGTGCTTAAGGAAGCCTAGCTGCTAGCGCGGTTATAGGTAAGAAGATAATAGGTATTAACTCTAATGCTGTTAATAATCTGGGGGTTGGAGCTTTGCTGGATATGAATAGTAAGACTGTAAGGGCAGTAGAAGGTTTATAAGAATATAAAAAGCTTATTAAATATATTATATATTGCTAATAGCAGCAGGATAGGGAAGTGGTGTTCTTCTTCTAGCTCTAGTGCCTTTAAGGCGGCAGGAGGCGTTAGCGATAATTCTATAACCTCCTAGGCTTGCTAGGACAGCTTTACGTCTTCTACAGCTTGCTATATAGCTTTTATAGCGTCCTAGGCTGCCTGTAGGACTTTTATAATCTCCTTATCTTACTGGGGAGCTTCTGCAGCTGCCTAGGCTTGCTGCAGTGTGGTATATATAGGCGGCAGTATAGATGCCCTCTTAATATATAGAGGCGGCGGCGATAGTGTCTCTTCCTAAGGGAGGAAGGCCAGATCTTTAAGATTAAAGAAGTCAGGGTTATTAGGAAATTGCATTACAGACGGCCACTTTATGCCAAGTTTATAGTTATTATTGCTGTCAGACTCTATAGCCTCTGCTGCTACTGGCCCTGGCAATGCTGCTGCTAGCCGTGGCGATACTGCTGGCCCTGGCCGTGGCAATACTGCTGTCTTTAGCAAGTTAAAGTTATTGTCGTTAAGCTTGTTGCTATTAAATTAGGCTGCCTCTGGCGCTGATGATGCTTCTGGCGCTAAGGGGCTATAGAACTTGCGGATCTCTGTAAGACCGGCGCCCTGTAACAACTCTAAAGATAATGGCGGCTCTAGTCAACTGTCTCCTAGCTGTAAGGGGTCTATTCTTGCAATCCTGACGTCTATAGCGTTAAAAATTGCAATGAGGCTGAAAAAACGGCTAGAAATAATAAAGTCTTGGTGTTGTGTTATGGCCATGGCCCTTGCCAGCATTTCATACTGTAATTAGGTGTGCGGCTATGGGAAGGCTGGTGTGGGCGCAGTAATTTTAGTACGGGCACGGACCACTACGGTCTAAATAGCAATATGGTACGGTCCAAATAGCACGACTCATCTTCAGCTCGGGCCATGCATAGCCAACACGGCTCAAGACTTTTCGTGTGTGTGTGCTCTCTTTGCCAACCCCAGACTCATTGTACATTTTTGGGGAAGAAAAAAAAAGAAAAGAAAAGCAAAAAAAAGGCAACAAGGGCGCTGGAACCAACCACTGCGTATTGTGTTGGTCGAACGCCCGCTTGTACCTGCATTGGTGCGATCCCCGCGAAGGGCCGAACGGAAGAGCGAAAACAGGACAAATCCTTTGCAGGTATTTGTCACCCAATATGTCTATATGCAAACGATCCCATTCTGAAGCCGACAAAATCCCATCCACTTTTTTGGTCTCTCCCTCTCTTGCTCTCTCCTTGGTCCCCAGCCTGGTTTGACCCTTGGTGTTGGGGTTGTGAAATGGCCCGATTGCTTCCATCTCGATCTCCGAAAGAATCCGGAATGAGAAGAGAAATATTGAAAGGCAAAACAATCGGCATCGTTGGCGCGCATTCCAGTATGTGTCGCCCTTGTCAAGGGTAAAGGGTAGCGTAAGAGTCCGGGCCGAGGAGGGAGAGCAGAAGAAAGGGGGAGAAGGGAAGCAAAAAAAGCAACTGGGAAAATGAATCCCCGTAAACAAGTCCGTCTAAGTAAAACGCCGTTTCCCTTTTTTTCGGTGAAAGAGAAGGAAATCCCGTTGAAAATAGTGACACGTCCGAGATCACGCCGGTGATCTGGGAAAACCTCTGAGTAAAAGGAAAGGGGCCTTGTTCAATCGTGCGAAGCGTTCTTTCGTTGGTAGACGGCGAATGTCTTGAAAATCCGTAGTATAAAGTCCCCGAGAGTGCGTATTAAGAGAGAGAGAGAGAGGTATTAAGAAGTATTATGCGAGGCCACATCGCTTGCGACGGTGCCTCAGAAATGGTTGAAGACGAAGAGAAGGAGGTGGAGGACGTGGGCCGCATCTTGATGTTGAGCATTGCCGGATCCCGTGAGGTCGCGTCCCCATTTACTGAGGCTGAGGAGGAGGAGGCTTGGGGAGGCCAGTGGTGTCGTAGGCGCCACGGCCGAAGTTGGTGGGCTTGGAGCAGGACTCAATCATTTTGATGGTGGTGTGTGAGGTTGAGGTTCTGCAGAGGGCATGTTTGTTAGCAAGGATAGAGATGGTGGTGGAAGGGCCAAGAGTATCTGCGTCGACTTACATTAAAAAGGTGTAGTATGAAGCAGTGTTGGAATGTTTCGTCAAAAGATAGACGAAGCAGTTGAGCGTGTGTGCGAGAGAGCGTGAAAATGCCAGGCGGCTGATTAGATTAAGTCGAGAGAGAGAGAGAGTGTGTGTGTGTGTGTTGATTGTGTCGTTTCAAGAGCCAAAGGAGTGGACTGGTGATTGTTTCGTGGACGCCGGCGCGCAAGTAAAGAGTGTAACAAGGCAAAAAGACGCAAAGGGATTAAGAGATGATGGTCGAAACCAGAAAACCGGAGGGCGGGGAGCGAGAGGAATAAATAAACAAAACGATCAAACAGCCGTCTGGATGGAAGCCGTAGGAATTAAGGGAATAGGGGCCCTTGTTGACGAACGGCAAGCTCTTGGTAGGTGATTAATTAAACGGGAGCGCACAAGTCGCTGTGGAGGGCAATCGGATACGCCGCTAAGAGAAGCCGGACACGGGTACCTGACGCTGGTGCGAGAAACTGTGTGGATAATGGGGTGTGTGCCGTATTCGGGCCAGCAGGGAAGAGGAAAAAAAGGAACGGACGGAGGGTGAGAGTGAGCGTGAGCAAGGCTCTCTTTTCCTTCTGTTGTGTGTAGGTGTGTGAAGGTGTGTGAGGTGTGGAGACCAGGAAGGTGTATGAGATGAGATGAGATGAAGAGGGCCTTTTTTTTTTGGCTTGGCTGGTGTTGCTTTTGCGGGAGAGAGCGAGATTTGGTGTAAGTTGGCCAAGGGAGGCTGTTCAAGTGTGTGTGTGTGTATATGAGAGTGAGAGTGAGAGTGTGTGTCTGTTGAGGAATGGGGAGTGGTTGGATGGAGAGGAGTCGAGAGAATCGGGAGGGAGGGAGGCAGCCCTTTTGTAGGTGTTGAGTTGCGACAAGACTCGTCTCTTTTCCTTTCCCTTCTCGATGCAAACAAAAAAAAAACCATGAGGAAGAAAAAAAGGAACATGAACCTTGGGAGCAGGGAAAACAGCAGTCAACGGCACACACTTCCCAAGGTACCGGTATACCTCGTCTGGCGGCGGAATCCCAGGCGACAAAAGGCGTTGTTCCAGAAATGCCCAAGATTGCCCGTCTTAGGCCCGGCTCTGTGGGAGCGAGAAAGGGAACAAGGGAACCTGGAACTTGCTTGGGAAAAGGAGGGTACCGGGATGGGCAGGGATGCCATCATGTACCCTGTCCGTCTGGAGGCTGCAGGACTTTGTGCATCCAGGCCTTTGCATCCGCGGCAGCTGTCACTGGGGGGAAATCAAAATGCAGACCCATGATCTCTCTGTCTCGTTCCTGGAACAGTGGATCCCTGCAGCCCTGGTCAAACCATGTCGGCGGCGCGGACGGTGGAGACGCAGGCATATTGATTCAATCGCTGGTGTGGGAGGAGAGGAGAGAAGATGAAGCCTGGGCTGGATTTCTGATGGAGACCAGGAGATGCTGGTCATGGACGTTCAGGTTGGGATGCTACGAGTACCTGAGCTACAGGCTAGTGCAAGCGGCTGGTGTGAGGCGAGCTGCTGTATTACAGGCGCTGCGGCCACCTGTAGCTCCCGAGGCAGCCCGTCCGGGGCGCTGGAGCATGTGCGTCTGGTGTCTATGTGGTCGCTTCTACAGACGGAGCCGGAGGTCAGCAGCAAGTCGAGGCGAGCTGGAGCTTCACGCCTCCAGGCCCTGGTCAGCCCGACCCAAAACGCTGGGCTGCAACTCTATGTTCACGCTCCAGATGGTGCCTCGTATCGAGTCGAGAGTTTTGTGTGCCTGGCCACATCAGTTTTTATGCAGTCCGAGTAAGTTTGGACTCACTACGCGTGCATACAACTACATACAACTGCATGGGTTTACTCATACTGTATATATACTGTTGCCAGGCACCGCAGCTTCTATTAATGGAAGCCGTTGCAACGATGCCGTCAGTCCGTCTGTCAAGTAACTCACTCAGGTAGGATTATGCCGTCAGACATGCGCCCTGGTTCTAGGTATTACTCGTGCACCTTACATAGTACTGTACCTCCAGATACTGTAACTCTTCAGCAACTTGTCGCACAAAGACACCACACGGCATGTACGACCACGGCAACGTTCAGATGATATTTTCAACCGTCGCGTACCACCACCGTGGCGTGTTCAATCATAGCCGGACACGCGAGAAACAACGTTTGATCCAAGCCTCGATCCATGGGCCATCCTACCGTATCCGCGAAAAGAGCGACCGAAGCAAGGCTATTCTGGACGTACCAAATGTCCGCGCCCAGCAGGCCTAGGCATTCTCCCGGCACCGTGTACCTGGTTCACGAACGAGGCAAAAAAAGGTACTGACAGGCCGCACTTTGCAGGCAGCTAGCAGTACTGGGCAACTCACTCCCTGACGAGAGCCTCATGAGTGGAGCACCAAAATGCCACCAGAGGCTCCTGTCCTCTTCTGCCTGCACCACCCCCCTTCCCCCCCGTGTCCAGGAACGGGAACGGTACTCGATTCCTGCAAGCACCGTCCGCGCGGGAACGGTTTGCGCACCCCCCGATCGTGCATGTATCTAGCATGTAGCTGTTGCAATGCAGGGTCCTGCAAGTCCTGGCAGAGCCTCTGCTGCTGGTGGTGGTCCCGCGCCTTGCTTGTTCCAGAGCCCTTCCGTCGCGCCGGCATCAGCTCCCCGGAGCTCCAGGCCGGGTAAGACAGCCCGGCTCCTCCCAGGAGGCAAAGGGGGAATAGCGGCACTTTTCATTGAGAATCCTGTTGTTGTCATTTTCCCTGTTGGCTGTATTTTCTTGGCTTCATTTTTTTCTTTTTACGTCCCGTCTCTGTCATTTTCTCGGTTCATGTCTAGGATCTTCGGGTGACGGGACCAAGATAAAGGAGATGCCAGATCCAGGGGAGGAGACCCGAGGAGACGGCATCATAGTAAACGACGGGATATTCAAACGAGCCAGCCATCTCATGCTAGAGGTACCTAGAGCAACACGTACCTCCAACACGTACCTCCCGAGTTCTCAGGCAACATGGAGAAGAACAAATCCCATTCCAAGAACTCCGTCCAGAAAAAAGAAAAAGTAAAAAGTCCCCCAATAATATCCACAGTCCAGGCGCTACTTTAAGTTCCTTCTTTTCCCGCCTTTGCATTAGGTGCTCCCTCCAGCTAATCCCCTTACGGAACTGATTTTACATTGCAAGTTCCAGCATTTTGCCTATCTGGTCCTCCCCAGCTTAGGCGCCATGTCATACTCGGCATAGCGCATCTACCCGAAACGGTAGCTTCGAATTTGTCCCGCTGCAACAGAAGTCTTCTAGAAACGGAGCCTGCCGTGCTAATATCATGACCTCCTTGTACGTACGTGTATTTTCGTACCCTGACGGCTTTTAGAAGCAAGCTTGAAGCGTCAATGCAAACAGGCTCGAGGCGAACGCCGTGAGAGGTCAAGCTTCTCGGTCAATCGTGCCGTCTGTGCCTGCATTCTCCCCTCCCCTCTGACTCCTGCTCATGGATGATATCTATTGACTATTACTTTGCATTTGTGCTATTCCGTGTTAAGTAGCAATGTTGACTCCCTTGCAGAGGCAGAATGCGGTTCAAGCTTGCTGCTGCGGCAGCATCGTCGGCTAACCAGCCGCACACTCGGAACAAGACATAGCCAACCCCAGGCTGCAGGTATTACACTTGGGCAATCAATCAATCGCAAAGCCATTCAATTCACGGCCCCAGAACGCACGGCAGCAGTGGCGAATTGCCAGGGAAGATGAGACAGATGTGCCTATCTACCTACCTACGGTACGAGTAAGTCTTAACCACCTATACTTTACCGTGAGACTACCTCCTGTATGCACACGCCGCGGCAGCAGCTGCTGCAGTTATTACCACCTGTTTGCCGTGACACCGTTCCCTCCCGCCGATCCCGAGTCATTGCAAACCCCGTCCCCTTCTCGGCTTTTTCCTTTTTTTCTTCTGCCTTCTGTCTTTTTTTGCCGCCGTGTCTCGGTCCGTGTCCCGCGGGAGCGGTTCCGGGCCAATTTCCACTGGTTTTGGGCTGGGTGCCGCACTGTCTACTGACTCTACGGGGCACATGATAGACGAACGGCGAGAGAGGATCAACAGGGAAACGAACAATAACGGCCGCATGTCTAACACCCTAATCAACCGTCCCGAGAGCAAAAAAAAAGGAAACATACGAGAAAACAAGAAATAAGGTGGCAAGTGAGAAGAGACACATCAGAAAATGGTACATCCCAGGTCGGTACCTTGGTAGGTAAAGGGAGTTTCACAATTGCCCAGGCTCGGTGGTGGCGTTTTTTTCCATCGACACGCCTCCAGCTTCCCTTGCTCAACTTCATGTTTAGCTTCTTCGGACGGCCGTGCCTGAGCTCCCCGGTGCCCGTGTTTGTGCTTCCTTTTTGCTGTGAAAACTTGGGCGCCACGGAACGCCGCAACTGACTTGAGCTGTTGTCCTTCCTTTCAGCTCCTCTTGTCAGTTGGGATGACTGTCGTCTGATTCGACAGGGCTGCTGTAGGGGCGAGGGGGTTACAGCTCCCCTACCCAGTGTTTCCACAGTTGAACTCTAGGTTGCCCTGCATGTGCTTGCGCGGCACTTACACGATGGGGACACGATAGGGAATAAGGTAGCAGCGCTATTGCATGTGCCGTGTTACCTGCAGAGCGGTACGTGCAGGTGACATTTGACCTTTGCAGCCAGACGTCTGCCGACGGACAAAGTGCACCTGATAGTAGCCCGCTTCATGTTCCTTTTCTTTACTGCTGTGCCAATGGCCGGCCCAAGCCTCGGCTAGTAGGTGAAGGCTGAGGTGCTGCTCAGCTTCTGTGCCTTTTTGCACGACACCAGCTGCGCACCGCTAACCTAGAATAGAGTGACGGCCGTTGAATCGTGCTACCTGACGGCCCTACCAGGACAATGTCTGTCAATCGTGTCATTTGATGTCATTGGTTCAGTGGTACGGAGTGTGTCCTAAATGTCCAGTCTCAATCAAGAAAATTGCAGCTCGTGGAAACTTTGTGGGTTGCGGTTGCCTCGCACGCTCCTGCCTCCAACTGACTGACAGAAGCCACAGGCATGAACCCTGGGTTTCTCCTGCAGCATGATGCTTCACCGCCCAGATCTTCACCAAAACAACAAGAAGAATGCACATACTGTACATTCTCTTGGTCAACGATCACCGAAATCCCGCTCACACAGACTGTTCATCGGAGTACTCCGCAACATTTGGCAGGGCGATTGACTCCCATTTTCAGCACGGCATGCTTGTCAACCTCGCTGGGCTTCGGTTCAGGCCATGATCGTCCCGAAGACCCCTATGCCGGCAATAAGGAGAAGTGCCGCTTCTCAGCTTGCCTCGTCGGCTTTCTCCGAATACATGGAAATGCATTTGCGGTCGAGTAAGGAGACCGCAGAGAATGCATACGTGTATCGACAACAGAACCGCCATGCCAGGGTTCCGCCCGTTCAACAAGCGTTTGCCCAGGCAGAAAGGCTTCGCCGATGTCTACCATTATGCGTCTCTGATCGACCGTGATGCGAGCGTCGCATCATCCCCAATCCAAGGCAATCCAAGGCAATTCAAGGCCTGCGGTGGATACGACGCAGCTGGGCCACAGCACCAGGGGCTTGCTCGCGCAGCCCCTGGCCACGATACCAAGCAGCAGCATGGCAGCTCGAGTGGCTGCACAAGGCCGCGTTTGAAAATATGAAGCATGGCGATATGCATGTGCCAGTGGCACAGCGTTTGTTTGTCTGCCAGCCCGGAGCCCGCCGTCACGACTCCATACTGTGCCACGTCGAGGCGGATATGACCGTCCATCGCCTATCTGGTGATAGTCTCGGAGATTCTACTCGGCCCGCGCCTGCAGTAAACCGTCCCAGGGATCTGGATGTTGCTAGCTGAATGTAACGGCATCCAGAAGGCTCGTTAGGAAGCTGGTCGCGCCGAGCTTGTTCAGCAGCGAAGTCGTCTCCTGCTGCTCCTGATGGAGCGACGCGGAGCGAGTGGTTGCACCAACCGCAGGCGGGCCACCGAAATTGACCGCTCGCCATCATTCTACATACATCTTCAATCCTTCCTGCCAGACGATGGCGATCAAGCAGCCTAGACTGCATTTACCAGGTTTCGGGTACCGAATGGCTATTGCGCGCCATTCCTCAGCTTCCCGAGCGAGGCGAAGAGGCTTGCGAAGGAGACAAACATGCTGTTCAGGTGCAGTCTCCTTCAGCTATCCGCGTTTGCCATGTCGGTTGCCCCAATGCCTGACCAGCGGCATACCTAGCCATCTTTCTCGAAGCTATGCGACGGCCCTGCATGCTTTGTGCCTGCCAATTCTAGTCACACAAAGACGCACAAGGTGATTTGTACGAAGCGCACGCAGGGGAGCAGCCGTCCTTCCAGAATCAGGACGGAATGCTCTTATACGGAAGATAACTTATGGGGTCTTAAACCCCCTTAGCTCTTAGACCCCCTGGCTAGCGTAAAAATTTAATTAGGTAAATTAGTTATATATTTATAGGTCCTTTATATAGCCCTGCTGCTTAATACAGGCTTCTTATTAGCTAATAATAGTATATATTTAGCTAAAATTTACTATATATCTTATTATAGTTACTAGGCTTAAATCTATTTATAATTTCTTTAGCATTCTGCTTATATTATATAATAATATTATTAATTAAAATAAACTTTTTATTTAGGTTTAGTAGCTTTACTTTAGCTCTTATTATTAGCTAAAGGTAATTTACTTTTAATATAAAAGTCTAATTTTTTTACTTTAGTATAGCTAATTAAAATAAATAGCTATTAAATACCTTCTTTAATTTTTAAAAAGGAGGTGTTTAATTAAATTATTTAAATTAACTTAAAAAAGCTTTTATATAGTAATCTTAAGCTTTTTTAATTAATATAATATATATAACTAATTAGTGTTTTTAAAGCTTGCTAATAAATTAAGCTTTAGTAAATTAAAAGCTATAAAGCGCTATATACTTATTTAATTAAGAATAAAGTAAAATAAAAAGGGTTTAGTATATAAAATTAGCTAAAGGCCTATAGCAGCTTACTTTATATAAATATTAGCCTTTAATAAGGCTAATTTATATATATGCTTATAATAATTTAAAAAATTTAACTTCTTAATTAAGGTTAGTTTATTTAATATTTAAAAAAAGCTAAGCCTTTTTTAATAAAATTACTTAAGGGGGCTAAAAATAGTAAAATTTAATAGTTATATAATATATAATATATATAAGAGAAGGAATATAAGCTATACCTTAATATTAAAGTAAGCCTATATAAATTTATTTAATTAATATAATTTATAACTATTTAAAATTAAAAGCTACTTTTATACTAAATTTATAAGCTTTATTTAAAAAAAGAAGATTAATTTTAGCTAATAAAAAGTAATTTTATTTAAAGTCTAGTTATTAAGAAATATAGTAAATTACTAATTACTTAATTTAATAAGCTTTTATTTAAACTATTAGCTTTATATACTTTTACCCTTAAAGATAATAAGTAAGTCTAGCGCTTTATTATTAGCTAAAATTATCTTAAAAATTAAGATTTAAGTATATAAGCTTAAAAATTATTAAAAAGTATTTTGCTTTTTTAATTAGCTAAGGATAAGGCTATTAAACCTATATTTTTTAAAAATACTATACTTATTTATATTATAATAATATAATTAGCTAATATTTTAAATTAATAAATAACTAAGCTAATTAAAGAGATTATTTACTGCCTTAATAATAGCACTATTAGCCTACTTTAAGTTTAGCAGCTAGGCTTAAAGTATTTTAATTTATAGGTTTTATATAATAAAGCAGGTTATTTAGTCTTTTTTTAAAAGGGTATAATTACTTTATATATATAATAGTTATATTATAAGGCATTTAATTTACTAATATATTAATGCTAAGCTTAAAGCATTTTATATAATAATTTAATTTATAAGCTATATCTTTTAGCTAATTAATAGCTGCTAATAAAGCTTAAGACTTACTTTATAATAATTACTGCTTTTAATTTATTAAATTAAGGTTATATAAGAGATTTTATAATAGTTTATAGCTTTATATTATAATTTATAGCTATTAATTATATTATTAATAGCTTTTTTAAATGCTAATTAGTTAATAGGTAGTATTATAGGGCTATATAAATTAAGTGAATTAATTAGCTAAGGGGCTATATATATATTATAAAAAGGATAAAGTACTATATAGAACTAGAGGGAGCATAAGCCTAGTCTTATACCTAAAGGGAGCAAATTTAGTTATATAACTCCCTGCTTTAGGCTAATTAAAAGCTATAAAAAAGCAGGTCCCCTGTTAATTTACTAGGGGGGTCTAAGAGCTAAGGGGGTTTAAGACCCCATGAGTTATCTTATGGAGTTGCTTGCTGCTGGGTGCAACGTGCCCTTGGCATGCTATTATGGTCCACAGCAGAGCTTCTTCCAAGCTTCTCCCTCTTTTCCAGGAGTACGGGGCACAGAACCCGCATTTCAGGCAGCGGACAGAAGGCAAACAGCAGGGCTGGCTTCGGCAGTACTCTGCAGCGGCACCCAGGGCTTCTCCCCTGATGTTATGCGTCCTCTGTCCTGTGCCTGTGGAAGCTTTCTAGAAGATGGAAGCGCACTTCCGAGATTGATGTTCCCCACAGACCCCGTTCATTCTTGAAACATGGATCAAGGGGACTTTCCGACAGTGCGAACATTTGCTCGGCCGCCTGTATAAGGCTCTTGGTGAGCTTGGTGAGCTTGGTGAGGCACAAGGATCCCATGACTTGTCGTCGTCGACAGAACCAGGGGGGAAGAGGCTTGCAGCTTGCTCTATGTACACGGAGTACATACATACAACACATCGACGATCGGTCCGTCCCACTCAAACTTCGGCCAACTGTCGCCTTTCTGCCGTTGGCACGGAAGACAGAAGAATCCCGGCACGGCTCTGCTCTTGACACGTAGCGGAGCACAGTTCACAGGCCGGAACCTATCCGTCGTTGCCATGGATCGGTTTTAGTACCGCCAGGGAAGGGGCCGGGCAATGAGGCGACGGCAATATGTCCTGGAGCAGCAGTGAGAGGGTGTCTTTTGATGACAGCCTGGAATAGAGCATCGTGGGCCGGTACTACGGAGTGCTTCTCTACTCTACATTCTCTCAAGGCATCTGCGTTCCCGTCCCTTGTTTATGCCGACTCCCAGGTACGCTCATACCCAGGGGGACTCGCGCCATACTGGAGTTGTGAGTGTTGAACGCTGAGGATCCCCGGCATGCCCCGTGTTTGTGATCAGCCCAGTGGATTTGGAAATAGCTACGCCTGGCGGAATCTTCAGCGGACGCTCGGTTGCACCCTGTCGGCCGTTATCCGCATATTCGACCCTTGCTCACAGCAATACCTGCAGGGCGACAATGGAGTATTAGCATTATCGATTCGTGCAGCATTCAGCCGATGGCCTTTGTGCAATTTCAAAGGAAGCAACAAGAACGTTCCGTTGCTGATACTACAAGCTTGAAGGAACGGCGCAGCCTGACCATTGATCCCTGCTCCGGATGCCCTTCCGTCAAGCAAGCAAGGCCTGTGGTTGGTTACCAACTTTTGGAAATAGCAGCGGAATGCCTAGCCCAGCCGTCATTTTATGACACAATCGCGAGAAGCACCCAACATTGCTGCTAGCGGTTAGAGCAAGATTGAGACTAATCTCGACGAGTCGTATTCGTACAGCGAATACTTACACACGACAGATGTCATTCATTTGCATCAGTTGTGCTTCTCTGGCCGTTCCTGTGCGATGACTCGCGAGTCAGCATCACCATGGAGAAGGGACGGACCGGCATTGATTCAGTCGCTGTCAAGCACGGAGCAGCAGCAGGATTACGGAGCACGGCATTGCGTCTGGCGCATGCAGAACGGTATCGCCGCGTTCGCCTCGCCGCATCTTGAGCTGAGAGATGGAGCCGGTGAAATGCTGCGTCTGGACCCTTGGCTTCTTCCCCGTTTCTGCATCGCTGTGGGTGTGTTTCATGCATGCCCTGGCGGCAAAGTGCCTGCTTCGTACGTACGAAAACGAGCAGGCCTCTGCTGTTTATTACGGACGATGTTGTCAAGGGGAGTCGGCAGCAAGAGCCGCGCCGTGAAAGTGGCCGTTTCAAAAACAACAGTGAGCGATTCGAGGCACATAATTGGCATTCAGGCACAATCACTGCTGGATCTGGTAAAAGCCACCAAGCCAGTGCCACGTTTCTCCCCCCCTTCCCCCGGACCCATGTCTCCAATGTTTCTTCTTCAAGCAGGGGAGTGATAATACTAGACGCCACCGAAACGGCGCGACTCTGCGGGTCCGAGGTGCTCATTGAACTTCAAACTCGATGCAAGGTAAACAATCACCTGAGAGTTATCATGTCAAAGAAATCGTAAGGCCAGTCTGGCATGTACAAGCAATCTCTCCTATTGCATCTCCGGCGCGCTGGATCCAGGCAATCTCCCTCGGTTACTGAGTGCTAAGTGCGTTTGCCCGGGGACTAGGATCCGCCAAATCCATCAGGGCGGGTTTCTCTACGATTCCCCTAGGGTCATTGGCGCCGGGGAGCGCTTCCGCCTGGGAATATTCCCCTGGGCAACTGAATTCCCTATGGTTCGATGGAAAAGACAAAGACGAAGAACAAAGAAGAAGCGAAGGGATTGGCTTCCCTGTCCGACCCAACAGCCAGGACAGCGGACGGAGGCTCGCCGGCGCGCGGCGGAGCTCGCTGATAACCGTCGGCCGTAACAGCCCCGTGCTAGCAGGGGGCAGTCTGAATGAGGCCGTTTCGCTTCGGCGGGCATGAAAAGGGCTGAAGGACGAATCAGACTCTCTGCCTTCTAGAAGCCCCCTTTGATCACCTGTCACGATCTGTATCGGGGGAGCTAGGCAGTGAGAGCCGGGGGCATACTGGTGATGCTGCTTTCTGTCATGGTCATGTGCTTGGGCTGTATATGAGTCGGCGGTACTATTGCCATTGCGGAAGAACCCGTGTACGGCGGCCAATCTCGGCATTCGAGAACGTGTTCTGGAAGCATTCGAGGAAAGCAGGTGTATGCGATGGCATGCCAGGATGGCTTCGTGTGACTCTCTTGCGTCCATCCCATGGGGAAGCACTATTTACACGTACTACGTGGCACATACAACGGCTGTCATTGAACGTTAGGTTGTGGCACGCCGTGATGATTCGATATGGAGCACATGGATGGCCTTGCAAGAGAGCAAGTCACTTTCAGACCGTTGGAGTGGGAGAGAAGGCCACAATCGTTCAAACACGCCACATCACATGGAAAAGTCATGTCATGGTGTGACCCTCGGTGCTGCCGCCGGCGGTCGAGGCAGGCTGGCTTCGAGACATCTCCCTCTGGTGATTGAGTATACGCTTGGGAATAGTTTTGTGCTTGCTGAAGCTGTCGATATGAGGCTATTAGGGGCGTTCACGGTCAGTAGTGCGTGGCTCGTACGAGAGCTTGGGGACATGTCTGTTGTGACGGCAGGTTTTGACGAGATTCGATAGTCTTGGGGTGGTCTTGGTCTGGAATGGGAGGAGTGCTAACCGGATGGATTATGTATGTAGGGATATGGCTGCTTCTTGTGAGCATGGAAGGGGCGCCGTTTTCTTGTCAGCTTGATGGCGTTGAACGGAAGATGCTTGACACATCTGAAGGCTTCTCGGGAGAGCTCAGGGAGAGCTGGACAACCTTGCTTGGCTTGTGAAGCTGAAAATGGGTCGTGGCTGTTGAATGGGGGATCTTGGTGAATGGTGAGACTGCAGTATGTACTGAGCAGGGCCGTTTGATGGAGTAGTCGGGCCAGATATGGTGGCGTAGCGGTCCTTGTGTAGAGTAAGGAGATGTCGTAGCACGTTGTAGACATCCTGCGAAAGAGCATAGCCGTAGCAGGCGGTATGTACAGTACAAGATCAACTGTGTATTGCACTTGAGAGTATGACAGACTGGGACTCGACAACTGTCTTCAATATAGTGTATCGATGGCGGGCTGTGTAAGCAAATGAGCTTGACAACACGTCTTCCTCAGCAGAAGCAAGTAGAGAACTCGTTGTAACGTGACTTTCATCATAAAAGGGAAGAGAATCTATGCAAGTTCTTAAGCAATCTATCTGGGGATTGCTACTGCGTTGGTCTGTTAAAGCTGTTTATTCCTATTTTGGATGGATTGTGGTGTCCTGTAAGATCATGAGCTACGAGAGGCTGCCGGCATCGACTCGATATGAGGATCTGAGGAACTCATATAGCAGGAGTACACTTCTATGGAGTGGGTAGACCTGAAGCTCTGGCATTTGAAAAGTTAAAGAAAGGGGGCAGATATGGTAGATGCTATATGCATTCTCTATATCGGTACCTCGTGAGGTGATGAAAATGGAATCTGGTATACAGGTTAGTTCTTAAAGGAATGCTAAAGCTGAAGAATTACTTGGGAAACAAGGTCAGAATGTTACATTTTGTGTATCTACCTGCTGGAAGATGACTGCGGCAGTTCCCTCTTGAATTTCTGTGATGGTTTCTTCAAGACTTTCGCCTGGGTGGTCAACCTCAAAGTGTTGGCGCTTGTTGGCTTATAAGTTGAAGTTCGAGTGGGAGTTGTCCCTGAAGATGTGAACACTGTAGGCAAGCATAGATAGCCCCCATATTCCCACACCAAATGTATTCAACATTGTGGCAATTGAAGGTGCCATCATACCATTAGCCATTGAACAAGCCGACAGTGCCATGTTGCTTCCTAGGTATTCACACTGAATCCGTCCCTGAACACGTTTGATAGGTACCGATGAACACACCGGCATCACAGTGCGCTTCCAAGTACCCGCTAACGCCCAACGCAGGCATCGTCCCCCACAGCCCCTCCGTGACGCAGCATCCGGAAGCTCCAACCTCAACACCCAAAGCTCCATCCTGAACCTCGACTCTTCCCCCTTCACACTCTCCCCCGAAGCACGCCCGCCGAACCGCCAAAGCCTCACCTCCTCCAATATTCCCCCTTTCGAAACAGAAGCGAGCAATCTTCCTTCAATATACGACACACGCCCGACGACCAAAAAAGGCCAACATGTCCATCATCCAGCACCACACCGCCGCCTCCCTCAGCGACGCCTGGCGCACCGTCAACATTGACATCCTGACCGAGGACTCGAGCATCAACTTCGACACCTCGACGCTGCGCCCGCCGCAGCCCGAGATCGCCGAGGCCGACGTCCGCGCGCTGGCCTCGCAGGTGCGCCAGCTGCTGCGCGGGGGAGACGCCGAGGGCGCGCTGAGGGGGTGTCTCGAGACGCCCGTGTATAACGGGACGGATGCTGCAAAGGTGCGTTTCAAACTCGACAAATTCCCCTTCCTTGGACTGTTGCGTTGCTGCGACGACGGCCTTGGGTGGCATTGATGGCTGACGTTCGGGTTGTTGGGTATAGGAGGCGCATTTGCAGACGATTATCGAGGTCCTGCAGTCCATCAAGGCGAGCGACATGACGCCCCTGCTCAAGGGCATCTACGCAGCCCCCGGCGGAAGCGAGCTCCTCGACGTCCTCATGAAGTACATGTGAGTCTCGACCCACATTATCGCACAATTCATATAGAGAGCCCATACACACAGGCGCTGACACGGGGTTTCAACCGCCCAGCTACAAGGGAATGGCCAGCGGAGTGCCCGCCTCCGCCGCCACAGCAGGCCTCAAGTCCCCCGCCAAGATGACGCCCCAGTCCACCGGCTTCAGCCAGATCGGCTCACGGCCTGGCGTGTCCAACGAGCCCGCGTCGGCGGCCATGAGCGTGCTGCTGAGCTGGCATGAGAAGCTGGTGGAGGTTGCTGGGCTGGGATGCATCGGCCGGACGATGACGGACTGGCGGAGAGTATGATGGGTGTATATAAGCAGGGGCACGTACCTACGGGGAGGAAGCGATGTATAGAAAGGAGGGTGTTGGAGTTTGCTTTATTTTGCAATACAATGGCTACTAAGGGTTTTGATTGTACATGACTATCCAGTGGCCGGACGGATGGCCTGTCTTATAAAGCGTGTACAAATTCCGCCACTCATACATGCGATCTAGCTGACATATGCAAGTCTTATTTTGTCTCCAATATGTCCTTGAGGCTCGTCTGCCCGCTTCCTCTGGCCAGGGGCTTTGGCTGGTTCTCTCCCTCACGCCAGCCAATCATGTATATAATCCTAAACGTAGCGGGAATCGATCCGTCCGGATTGCCGTGCAAGGCCCGGTAGATGGCGTCACCGGCAGCCAGCACGTCCCTCCGAATGGGCCCCATCTCGCGGTTCAGGATGGCGTTACTCTCGCCCATGGCCTGCAGGTCCTGCATCAGGGCAAACATGTCGGGGTAGTCGACAATGATGTCGTCGACGTCCACCGTCAGCATCTTGAAGCCCGCCTTCTGCAGCAGGCCGCCCACGTCGCGCACGTCGGCCAGCGGCGACACGTGCGGGGACATGCCGCCCCTGCGCTCGAGCTCTGCCAGCTGCAGCGACGTGCGCAGCTCGAAGAGGGTGTCGCCGCCGAGCATGGCGCCGATGAAGGGGCTGTCCGGCTTGAGGATGTTGTTGATCTGCGCCAGGACGCCGGGGAGGTCGTTGATCCAGTGCAGGCTGAGGGAGCTCAGCACGAGGTCAAAGGACTCGGGGTCGAAGGAGATTGTCTCCTCGTCGTCGACCACCTGGCGGGTGATGCTGAGCTTGTCGTTGAAGTCGTGGTCGGCATCGCGGTAGAGCCTCGTCTCGGAGGAGTCGGTTGCGATGAGCTCGCCGATGCGAGACGATAGCGGTGGTGACGTCGGGGTGTTTGGGTCGGGATCGGGATTGTCGCGCGTCAGGGCCTTTGCGACGTTGCAGGAGTTGGCGCCGAGGTCGAGGGCTTTGGGGAAGTGCCGGTTGATGTCCTGTCAGGTAATTCATCGTGAGATTGAGCTTTCTGATATTGGGGGGGTTGATGACGTACCAGCAGCCTCTCCGTGAGGCGGACGGCCACCTCGTCCTTGAGATAGTCCGCCTGACGGCTCTCGTCAGCATTGGAAGCTGCGCGCTCCTTCTGAAGCCATTTCGTCCGTCGATTGAACACCTGGAAGCGAGTTGCTCCGGAGGCGACCGCATAGCAGCGGCGAGGGGCAGCTGTGAATGCGAGCTGGGAGCTCTTGCGAGGGGCCGGCCTTGCAAGGCTGCTTGCCCAGCTCACGATGGAAGACGAGCGCGCACACGTGGACATGACATGCTCGGGCTCGTCTGCAGGAGCAAGTAGTCGAGGCGAGGCTGGCTGTGGTTTGATCACGTCGAGACAATGACGCCAACCACGAGCATCATTGTATGAAAAGTTGAAGTGATATCAATTTGCAGTGATGTCGAGTCAATGTCCGCAATTGGCAATCAATCTCTTTGCAGGGCTTCAGGGTGCACGGGCCACCCGCCACAGGGCAACAAGCACCTGCTGCAGCCGCTGGCCGTTGAGGAGTTGATAGCGGGTACGGCCGCTGTGGCCGCTATAGAGGCTGCAGCCGGTCCCTGTGCTGCAATTGGAGCCATTGATTTCCTGGCAGCTCCTCCGAGCCGCCCGCGAGACGCGACTCTCGACCTCCCAAATCACGACCCAACGGCGACTTCACGCATCGGCTGGACGCTGCTTCACTCCTTTTGGGCGCACTCGGCTGTGGGATACGCTGTAACGGCCTCTGATTGTGCACATCATCGGTTCTCGACTTCTCTTTTTGCAGCCTACGTTGTCTCGTGGCGGCCGCCAGCGCCTTGTCGAACAAGAAACCGACGGATTACATATCCAGTACTGAAGCCTCGCGAACGCCTCGATTGTCGCCGCATAACCCCGACCTACGCGGACGAACCCGCCCGACTATGCGATTCCCCCGATAAGGCGATTATTGTCTGGCTTCGCCTACGTCTTGATTAAATCACTGGGACAGCTGCTCTGCGACCCGCTTACAACCATCGAGTGACGAGCTCAAATAACGGAGGCCCGAGGAAATAGGGGGGCGCCGGCTAGACCACCGAGGAAGCAAAACCACAACCCAGACAGCCCACGATGTCGTCGTCCGGATCAGGCTGGATCGGCCGCTCCAGCAGCAACAATGCCAACATGCGCGGCCTGGTCCAGTTCATCGCCGACCTGCGCAACGCGCGCGCCCGCGAGCTGGAGGAGAAGCGCATCAACAAGGAGCTGGCCAACATCCGCCAAAAGTTCAAGGACGGCAACCTCAGCGGCTACCACAAGAAGAAATACGTCTGCAAGCTGCTGTACATTTACATCCTCGGCTGGAACGTCGACTTTGGCCATCTCGAGGCCGTCAACCTCATCTCCGCCAGCAAGTACTCGGAGAAGCAGATTGGCTACCTGGCCATGACGCTGTTCCTGCACGAGAAGCACGAGCTGCTGCACCTCGTCGTCAACAGCATCCGCAAGGACCTGCTCGACCACAACGAGCTCTTCAACTGCCTGGCTCTGCATGCCATTGCCAATGTTGGAGGTCGCGAGATGGGAGAGGCTCTGAGCGGAGAGGTGCACCGCCTGCTCATTTCGCCGTACGTTCAAAAAACACACTTGCACAGTTCTTACCCAGGCTGGAAATTGCAGTCAAGAAACCGCGGGCTAACTTGTCATCCTCTAGGACCTCCAAATCGTTCGTCAAGAAGAAAGCCGCCCTCACCTTGCTGCGCCTGTACCGAAAGCACCGGGACATTGTCCAGCCCCAGTGGGCCGAGCGCATCATCCATCTCATGGACGACGACGACCTGGGCGTTGCGCTGTCCATCACCTCTCTCGTCATGACGCTGGCTCAGGACGACCTGGAGCAGTACAAGGGCGCCTACGCCAAGGCGGCGGCGAAGCTGAAGCGCATCCTCATTGACGGCGAGTACACCACCGACTACCTGTACTACAAGGTCCCATGCCCTTGGCTGCAGGTCAAGCTTCTGCGGCTGCTGCAATACTTTCCTCCTTCAGGTGCGTAAAAGGAAACTGGTCTCTTACCGATGTATAACTGGTACTGATTGCGAGATAGAGGACACGCACGTGCGCGAGCTCATTCGAGAGTCCCTGCAAAAGATTCTCAACCTCGCCATGGAGTCGAGCAAGAACGTGCAGCAGAACAACGCCCAAAACGCAGTGCTCTTCGAAGCCATCAACCTCATCATTCACCTCGATACCGAGCAGGACCTGATGAAGCAAATCTCGTCTCGCCTCGGCCGCTTCATCCAGAGCAGGGAGACCAATGTTCGATACCTGGGCCTCGAGGCCATGACGCATCTGGCCGCGAGGTCCGAGAACCTCATCCCGATCAAGCAGCACCAGGACATCATCCTCAGCTCTCTCAAGGATCGCGATATCAGCGTTCGCAGAAAGGGCCTCGACCTCCTCTACAGCATGTGCGACTCGTCGAATGCGCAGGTCGTGGTGGGCGAGCTTCTGCACTTTTTGCAGAATGCAGACTTTGCCATTCGCGAGGAAATGGTTCTTAAGATTGCCATCCTTACGGAGAAGTATGCCACCGACGTGCAGTGGTACGTCGACATCTCCTTACGGCTGATTGCCATGGCCGGCGACCATGTCAGCGACGAGGTGTGGCAGCGAGTGATTCAGATTGTCACCAACAACGAGGAGCTCCAGGTCTATGCCGCCCAGACTGCGCTTCAGCACATCAGGGCCGACATCTGCCACGAGACGCTGGTCAAGATCGGGGCCTACATCCTCGGCGAGTTTGGCCATCTCATTGCTGACCAGCAGCGGTGCAGCCCCATTGAGCAATTCCTGGCACTGCAGAAGAAGCTTTCGGGATGCTCGTCGAGCACGCGCGCCATGATCCTTTCCTGCTTCATCAAGTTCGTCAATCTGTTCCCCGAGATCAAGCCTCAGCTCGTCCACGTCTTCCAGGTCTACAGCCACACCCTGGACTCTGAACTGCAGCAGCGAGCCTGCGAGTACCTGACCTTGGCGACGATGCCGACGGACGATCTGCTGCGGACAATGTGCGACGAGATGCCGCCCTTCCCCGAGCGAGAATCGGCCCTGCTGTCTCGGCTGCACCAGAAGCATGCCGGCACGAGCGACCGGAGGACGTGGGTTGTCGGCGGCAAGTCTGCCAACACGGAGGCGGAGCTCAACATGGCCAAGCCTGGCGGTCTGAAGAGGACGTTTAGTTCCGCTGTTCCGCTCAACGGGAACAAAGCCAATGGTGCCAACGGAGCTCATACAAACGGCGCCTCTGACCTTGCAGGTCTGGACTTGAGCTCGCCAGGAACCGACCAAAAGCCGACAAAGGCACCAAACCTCGCCAGCGCGGCGCATCTGTCACCCGGGTGGGAGAAGGGCTTCAACAGGCTCTTGCTCAAGGCCGAGGGAGTCTTGTACGAAGATGCCCAGTTACAGATTGGTGTACGGTCCGAGTACCGTGGCCAAATGGCCTGCCTCATTGCATACTTCCGCAACAAGAATCCCGGAACCATCACATCTTTCACCACGACGCTGGATCTGGACGAGAGCGAAAAGGGCAAGCTGACCTGGGACGTCAAGGGTCTTCCGGAGAGCACGCTTGGCCAGGGTTCGCAGACACAGCAGGTCATCATGTTCGAGGCCAAGAAGGTGTTTGAGAAGAGCCCAACGATGCGAGTCAGCTACCTGGCCGGTGCGCTGCAGGCGCTCACGCTGAAGCTGCCCGTGACCATTCACAAGTTCATGGACCCGGCCGAGCTCTCTGCCGAGGACTTTTTCAAGCGGTGGAAGCAGATTGGCGGCGGTACGCGAGAGGCTCAGGGCATCTTTGGCCTCACTGGCGGCAAGAACGGTGCCAGGGAGCTCACCGAAAAGTTTGTGCTGTCGACGGTCGAGGGCTTCCGATGGCGTGTCCTCGACATGGTCGACCCCAATCCTAAGAACGTTGTCGGCGCCAGCGTGCTTCACACCTCGGAGGGCGGTAAATTTGGCTGCCTGATGCGACTGGAGCCCAATTATGCTACTCAGGTGAGTTTCTTTTCCTTCTTTCTTTCTTCACATAGCATCCCGTCTTGGGAATGTTACCACATGATGTTTTGCAAAATCAAAGTATTTGCTACTTCAGAACCCTCGGGTCATGAGACAAGCCTTTTCACCTTTGCCCTGATTGTCTACCATCAATATATAACACACAGAGTTGAAGCCGCATGATCATGGAGACGCCACTGACACGATGTTTCTAGATGATCCGACTGACGATCCGAGCCACGGACGAGTCGGTACCACAGGTGCTGCTGAAGCTCATGCAGGATCGGCTGGCCCTCGGAGTGTCGACGGTGCCCGAGAGACACGAGCCGCCCACGCGACAAGACATTTCCGACGCCTTTGGGAGTGTAATGGTTAACTAACTATGATTATCTTTATTGTTTATTCCCCTCTCAAAAGCAGCCATGGTTGCTTTACCTTATTTATCTTGGACATATGTGACACAAAACTATTACACGACTGACTACTCGGACATGTCTTGGCACCGCATGGAAGCATATTGGCGTTTTATTTCGGGAGAGGAAGTATGATGGACGATGGCCAAGTGCTTTTATTGGACGAGGACCTCTTTAGGTAGAGGCCTGATGGAAGCAGGGATAAGCCAGTGAGGATGATGGCGAGTTTCTTGTTCTTTGTACGTAGCTTAGTGTTTTTTTGCGCCTCCTATGAAAGCGGCTGCCTTTCTTCTTATTTTACCCCCCCTTTTTTATATTTCCATATGAGCCTACTGGAATGTGTGAATATACTTGATGGTCATGCATGGGGACTCTGTTCTTAATACCAGCCGTTTGCTTCGATTCTTCTAGTTCAGTTGATGATTGCATACGTGTGCAAGTGCGGGCACCTTGTGCTTGTCACAGCATCTCGAGCTGTATCACAAATATCACTGGCGCTTGATCATGTCTGCTACATAATAACCCTTGTCCTAGGTTCTCACTCCGTATAAACGTATTACAGATGCCTCCTCTTCTCTCACAAACATCCTACTCCTTAATCTTGGCATCCGCCTTGGCCGGCCTCTGCCCGAAAATGGTGCTCCCGACCCTCACCTCGGTGCTCCCCTGCGCAATCGCCCCCTCAAAGTCCTCACTCATGCCCATGCTCAGCTCCAGCTCGTCAGGATTCAGCCCAAGCTCCTTGGCCACCAGCTCCCGCTGCTGCCTCAGCGTCTCAAAGTCCTCATTCTGGTTCTCGGGCGTCGTCGCCTTGCTCCTCGCAATCGCCCCAATGGTCATGAGACCCAAAAACCTCAACCCAGGACACTTGTCCACAATCTCGCGACACAGGTCCACCGTCTCCTGTCCCGGCTCACACCCGCTCTTAGCCTCTTCTCCCGAGGTATTCACCTGCACGTGCACCCCGAGCCTCTCCATCTCCGGATTGGCGGCGATGGCGGCAACGCGGGCATTGTTCAGCAGATGGGCCTTTTTAGCAGAGTCGACGCTGGAGACGCAGAAGAGGTTGGGGATGCGGGCGAGGTGCTTGCAGTGGGTGGACTGCAGGCCGCCGATGAAGTGCCAGTTGATGGCGGGCGGGAGGAGGGCCGCCTTTTGGGAGAGCTCCTGGGCGTAGTTTTCGCCAAAGTGGGTGTGGGAGACGGGAGGGTTGTGGAGGGCGAGGATGTCGTTTGCTGGCTTTAGTTTGGAGACGGCGACGAGGCGGACCTTTGTGATGTTGAGTCAGCTTTTGATGCTTATTATTTGACGATGATGTTTGAAAGGAGAGGATGGATAATTTGTCTTGTGATGATAGAAGGTTGAGGAATGATGATTGGGGTCTTTATATATATAGTGCTTACTGGTCTTCCGTGAGAGGCGGCTGCAATGGTTTGCTTGACGGCGTTGAGCTGGGATATGAGAGCTTGGGCTCTGGTGGGGTCGATGCGCATTTCTTCGGTGGCTTCGGTGCTCATTTCTACAGATGCATGGGATTTTGGATGAGATGGAAGATGAGAAGGGTATGTGAGGTCAGTGATAGTGAGCTGAGTTGAGTCAATGGGGGTTTTGAGGCTACTATCGAGTAAGTGAAATTGTTAGTGAGGATTTGGGGGATAGTGGAGATTTGATTGGATGGAAGAGCCTGGAAGGGGGGATTTCAATTGGGCGAATGGCAAGACGAGACGTCGTTTTGAGGTCGGGTTATTGTCGGCTGTATGTTGGTGACATGTTTGTTGGTACGGCGATGGCCTCACTCTCACTTAAACTACACAACAGGCTGCTTCATTTGACTTGCTCACTCTCGTATCTGATTTCTACTGAGATCTAAACTTATAAATTCTGTCACATCCTCATCGCATCTTCTCAATCATCCGCAATGGCCACCGACGTCAAACAAGACAAAACCCCCCCCTATCCGCCCAAATCCAACCACACATCAGACCCCTTCCTCCAGCCCTTCCTCAACCCATCCTTCAACCCAACCGCCTACCTCAACACCAGCCTTCCCCCGCTAACCCTCAAATCCCCCATGCCCTCCAACCACAACGCCGCCGTCCCGCTGTCGGACCTCGCCGCGCAGGCGCAGACGCTCCTCTCGCAGCTCGACGCCCACACCGCGCGGCTGTCGGACACGCTGACGCAAATCACCGACGACATCCTCCGCAGCGGCGGCCGCATGTCGTACGAGGTCGAGATGCTGCGGGGCGAGGCGCTGAGTCTCGAGGAGCTGCTGTTTGAGAAGCTGGCGGGGCAGATTGGCATGTTTGTGCCGGGGGGCTTGCAGAAGGAGGGCGAGGCTAAGGCTCGGGATGCAGAAGGGGAGGAGGAGAAGACAAAGAAGAAGCCAGTGGAAGAAGGGGGAGAAGGGTCGGAAGGGAAGACGGTGGTTGCGAAAACTGAGGATCAAGGGGCGGGTGCAGAGGAGCCCGAGTCTATCAAGCAACTGAGGACACTGACGCTCGTTCGGGAGCGATTGGACTCTGTCATCAAGATATTCGGCAACGCCATGGAGTTCAGTTTCCCACCGTCAGAAGTCTCCGTCAGCTCAGGATTCCTGTCCGTATCCGCGCCGGAGCCAGGATCAGATCTACAAAGCTCAGAGGAAAAGGGCCAACAGACGCTACAGAAGCTCCGGGACGAGATTTCAGGTCTGCTGAACAACAAGCAGGACCCGGTTTCGGGCATTGAAAAGGCCGCCGAGAGGATTGAGCAGCTCAAGAACCTGGCGACGGTGTGGAATGGCACGGCGGAGGAAAAGGGCCGGGCCAGGTTCATCGAGAGCCTGGCCAAGATGGTCGAGGACAGACATCGTGAGCTGCTCAGGGAGCTGGACTCGAGGAAAAGCGAGGCCGCTGCGACGACGACAACGTCGACGAGCCAACAAGCACGCGGCGGTGGCAGTGCTGCGAGTGCTAGGGATGTTGCTGGAGAGACGCAGCCTGCTGGGTTTGGGCTGATGAGCCAGTTGCAGAAGCTTCGCGGTGGCTTGTGAGCCAGGGCTTTGGGGGGTGAGGCTTGAAGCCTTGAATTCTATATCGTGGCTTATGAACTGAATGCATATAGGTACATGACATGGTGACAGTCACCTCTTGGTTTACAATCACAGCATATCTTCGAGCAGTAATTTATGCAAATACCAAGATGAATTAAGCTTCACAATATTATAATATATCTTGCGTCAAAGTCACGGATCCAAGATGTTCTTACAGAAGAGCAAGCCGGAATCATAGTAAAGTCTGGCACTTCAAATTCCTCGATGACGCCGCAAAAGGCAAACGACGCCAAATCGCTGCCACATCGGGCATAGCGCCCATTAGACGTGCGCCGGCTCTTGCGTTCCTTTTTTTCCCACTGGCAGCTACGCGAATCGGCAATGCTCAGTACACAGTACATGCTTGCGCCGCAATGAAAGCTACAGAATCGCAGTAGTTGACACTTGCGGCGGCACTTTTCTGGGCACGGAGCCAATCACAGTCCCCGTTTGCAAGCATCCAGATCTGGCGGGCGGTGAAGCTGCCCGAATTGGGTCATGCATTGCAGGTTTGCCTTTTTGTTGCTTTCTCTGGCTCTCTTTGGTATTGGAAAGAGGGCAAAAGTAATCAGTAATAAAATAGATAGAAGAGCAAGGCATAGTGGCAGAATAATGGCGGAGGAATGGGAGCGCACGGGCAAAAGAAACAGTGACAAAATCATGCAGCAGCCGCACGCAGAAGAGGGATGTACTGGTTGCTTTGCGCCTTGGCAGAAACAGGTAGAGCCGCTACAGGTGAATTTCAAGGCTTCATGGAGTCAATGAAAAAGGGCTTCACCTCTTTCTCGCTTAGAGCATACAAATTGGCGATACCGTTTGTCTCTATTAGCTCTAGACTCCTTCAGTAGCCCTTCCATGGCTGCAAAGCCTTTCCCCATCCGCAGTTGAGTTCAAGGTGAGGTGAAGCCAAAGTGAGCAGCATTTCTACTGCTAGTACCTCAAGGCGGCAGAAAACAACGAGAACCCACACACCACTCACTAATACGACCCCCCGGACTTACATACATAAAGCATCAAGACCCTAGCCAGCCAGCCCTTGTGCTCCGAAAACCTCCAGACGCAACACCACGAGGCGACGGATCCTGCTGCTCTTGCAATCATCTGCTTCTGCTGCTGGCCATTCTCGACTCGAGCTGCTCGTTTCCCGCTCTGGCATTCCAGAAACACCGCCGTCTTGCTGCTTGTTGCAGCGTCCAGTCTCTGTTACGACTCCGAAAATCCAAGCTCTTACTTAGCCGACGACGACCCGTTTCCACCTCTCTCAGACTCTTTGTCTCTCTAACACACACACTCCCTCTCTCTCCCTCTCTTCCACTCTTCTCTACTTCTCAGCATTTACCTTCTCTCTGCCTCTCCCCCTCCGCATCCCGCACAATGGAGGCGAGCGAGGGAATCGCCTCCGCCGCGGGCGTCAAGATGGACCGCCCTTCGCCAGCCCCAGCCCCAGCCTCGCAATCCAAGCGTGACCGCAAGCGCCAGGTCCTCGTCGAGCGCCTCTCCTCCATGTCCGACAAGATGCAGCGCGACCGGGACCTGACGTACCGCGACCAGCTGTCCAAGATCCAGTACGAGGTCGGCCTCGTCCAGCGCTTCGACCCCTACGCCGTCAACGCCCTCGAAAAGGCCGACGAGCTGCTGCGCGAGTACAGGCAGGCCCAGGGGCCGCCGGTGCTGGCCGAGGGCGCCCGCAGCCTCGTCGACATGGCGGGCATCCGCTTCCCCGAGTTCATGGACGAGGTTGAGGATCTCATTGAGGTCCGCGACTTTCAGCTGGTGCAGTCAAAGGTGAGTTGGACATGATACGACGCAACTTGCGGCTTTGCCCAGGTGGGAGAGCAAAGAGGGAGCAACACCACTCGCTCTTGGAGCCCGTCATGCTGCAGCTCTTCCTCCTTCCTCCACTGCCTATCTGTCTTTTTCTCTTTCCCTTTCACCATGGCACATCAATGCTAATATATATGTCCCCAATAGAACGAATACGAACGCAAGGTCCAGGAATACAAAAACACGCACGCGTACAAGGTCGAGACGGCCAAGCGGGAGCACCGAGCCCTGACGGAGACGCTCCGCGACCGGCTCATCAACAGCCTCACACAGAAGAAGAACCGGCTCAACCGCGAAAAGGAAGTGCTCGAGATCAACGACTCGAGCGCCCTGCTGCTCAACCCCAGCCAATTCAGCCTCACCAACCCCGCCAGCCCCGGCGGCGCCCACGGCAAGCGGGCGACTCGCCTGCGCAAGGATGCCGAGGAGCTCCAGGTCTTCGCCGACGGCAAGAAGCGCAAGCGCAATCCCGGCGAGGACGACGGCTCGCCGGTGCCGTCGCGACGGGCCCTCGACCCCAACAGCACCACGCCCCTGTGGCAGTCGGAAAAGGCCCGCGCCGCCGCCAAGCAGAACGGCCCCGTGTACAGCATCGACAAGCTCTTCACGGAAAAGGAGCTGTCGCTGCACTACAACTCGGCCGCCCTGGCCGCCCACCAGTACGTCCTGCGCAACCGCGTCAACGGCAGCGAGTCGCGCGACGGCAGCACCCCGAGCAACCCCGAGAGCAACGACGCCGACAAGGACGACGCCGAGTCGCAGCCGTCGGCCGCGCCCATGGAGCGCCAGGTCTCGCACGCCACCCGCAGCACCAGGGGCGGCGCCAGCCAAAACTTCCTCGACGACAAGATCCTCGGCATCGAGGGCATCGCCAACTTTGAGCTGCCCGCCAACCTGGACCTGATGCACGCCCAGGAGCCGCCCAAGATGCCGCCCCCGGTGCCCCAGCAGTACCTCAAGCCGTACCCGCGGTCCTCGGATCAGAACTTCCCCGTGCCGCTGTCGCAGGACGACATCTCGTCCGACCTGTCCGTCATGAGCTTCTTCAAGCAGTACGACCAGACGCACAAGCCCGGCGCCCACCTGGATGCCCCCAGCGGTCTGCGCAAGGTCCTCGAGGCCGTCGCCGTGCCGTACCACCAGAGCCGCTACGTTGCCTTTACCAGCGCCGCCCGCGAGGACCCCGAGCACCTCCGCGACGTCCTCGGCATTCCCCTGAGCAACCTGCGCGACCAGTCCAGCCCCGTCGCGATGAGCCGGCAGAACAGCGGGCAAGGCGGCGTTCCCATGAGCCGTCAGGGCACCACCGGCAGCGCCCGCGGCAAGGGCCGCCGAGGCTGAAAGCATGCAGTCTCTCGATCACCAATTGGCGCTTGATTGATATGACCCTTCATATTACTTGTCTTTGGCAGGCGGCGAAGAAAACCCCAAAAGTCACTTTTTTGAATGGCACACGGACACGGAATGAACGAACCAACAGAATATGTGCATTTCACAGCATGGCGAGGCGACGGCTGGCGTCTAAGGAATTTCTCCATTTACTTTATACCTCGATACTACCTACTATATCCCGTCTCCTGGGAAGGAAAGGGGCGGCAGCTCTCTTTCTGACGCTCTGCGTTTCTCTCTTACAACATTCTCGCATCGACAGGGGTTCAGTTCTTGTTTAGGAACTCCAAGATCCCCCTTTTTGCTTTTTGTTTCTTTCGTCGTTTCTGCTACTTTCTGGTTCTCTGCGGCTTGCCAGTCTCCTCGAGGACTACTTGGGGTTCGAAAGAGGATGATATCCGAGATTTCTTTTCTTCATAGTTCTCATATTCCATTTCAAGGCTGCTCGTTACGTACACAGTGATAACGTTGTCTATCTTGTTTCTCTTTTTCCTGTCTTTTTTTTGCTTTTCCGTATGGCAGCAAGGGGGGGTTAGGGTCAATTTTGTGGCCTGCTGTTTTATACAGTGATGCTTAGACCATTCGGTGATTGATGAGGCGGACTGAGGTGCGGCCTCTAACTGGCTTTTCTCTTTTCCTCTTTTCCTTGTGTATTGGTTTTGGCTTGTTTGCTCTTTGGTCCATCGGTGAGTCTCATTTTCGGTCAATGGCAAACACTCTGGTATTGAGGGTAGTTTGGTAGAAATCAGGAAGCGAATAAAGCAGAATGAATGTCTGTTATTATATATTCGCAGTCTCGTCTTATATGCGCAACGCTATTACATCCAAGCAAACCATGGAACGAAATCATCTACATGCAAGCAAGCCCAAGCTCTCTCCCGACCAAATCCTCTAGTTGCCAAACACCAAGGCCCTCACCTCAATGCTCTCCCTCCCCTCAGCATCCTCCCTCGTCCTCGGGTCCTTAAACGCAGTATGCGGCACCCTGCCCCCAATCTTAGACCCAGGCTTGAGACTCTCGCTATCAAAACACTCAATCAGCAACCTCTCGTCCCCAGTCATGCCACTAGCATAATACCACTTCTGGCCAGGATTGTAGTTGATCGCCGCCGTCTCGCCAATGTATCCATCCGAGTAGCGGTGCGAAATGGGAATGACATCCTTTTCCTCAAGCGTAGACGTCGACGCAACAGCAAGAGGGTTCGCCTCCACGGGATTCTTGTTCAGCGTGCGCCAGACATTGACGATGCGATACCGCTTGTTCCGCAGGAGGTCATCCGCCTCGTCGGGAAAGTACCGTCGCACGCGCTTCTCGACAGAGGCAGCAGTCTGATCAATATGCACCCTCAGAACCGGACTCCGGGGCGCATCGGGATTCGACCTCCTGATGGTATGATCGAAGATGTAAATCCTCTCCGCGCCGGGAATCTGCTTCAGCAGCAGCTGCTCGACCTCCGGGTAGTAGTTCTTCTTGATGGACTCGTCGTCGACAAATTCCTTTTCTGAGGAGGCGGGGACGTTTTGGACGAGCTGGAAGGCGTCGCGGTCGAGGGTGAAGTCGGCTTCGCGGCCGCGGATGTCGTGGATGACGACGTCGTGGAAGTCGTCGCCGTAGTTGCGGCGCGGGAGGTCCGGCGGGTGGTCGTCGCCGACGAGGTTATAGGGCTGGGAGCCGTCGGCGGGGGCGGTGTAGTAGTTGAGGGTGGCGGTGACGTCGCCGCGGGGGACGCTGCTGATGACGGCCATGTTTGGTGTTGTTGGGCTTGTTGGCGAGGTTTCAAGGGGTTGTGGTGATGGTTATGGTGGTGATGATGGTGATAGTGGTGGTTTGGTGTATAAGTGGTGAGGGGTTCAGTGATGCAATTCGAGGACCAAAGGTTGGATGTCCACAAGCAACAATGATGTCAATGCAATTGGAATAATAACAAGACTCAAAAGAACCAGTTTCCCATCAGGTCTTTATATACTTCCTACGAGTAATCATACAGCTCCTCGATTTCAAATCCACCTCCCCAAGAATCCCCCCTCCAACGTCTAGACGCTGACCATCTCTCGCAAGCACGTCACAGCCAAGCTCAACCATTCGCTGGACGCCATTTGTAAGGCGCGTTGGCTTACTAAAGCGAGATGCCGAAAGGGGGAGCACTACCTTTTTTCTTTTACTGATACGGGTTGATGATGCCACAGAATAACACTTCCCAAGTGCCGGATTTAGCCGCTTTTCTTTCTGTTTCCTGCTTGCAAGCGTCATAAGCTGTATATGTAAGCAGGCGGAGTCGACGAAAAGACGTGATGGGGAAAAATTGCTGGCATTGGATTCCTAAGTGGGCTTTTCCTCGGGATCTAGTCGCAAAGATGCCCGATTAGTATTGGGAAATGCTTTGCTAGACCGTAAGTTCAGCTTGATGGGCAGGGTCTAGATCTTGGGCTGTTTGTAATTGCTGGAAGGTTTCTGCAGCTGCAAGAGGAAGTTGATGGAGCCTGTTGTTGTCGGGTGTCTTTCCCCCCACGCTATAGATGCTTCTCGTAATGAATCTTTTGTTTTCTTCGTCTTTTTGCCGACTGGAGCCGAGACGAGGCTCGTCTACTATCTGGAAAAAAAGAAAAGCTCTCGTATATTTTGTCGTCCTCTTCGTTCTTAGGGTAGGTATATCGAGTAGGCCATACAGAGGTAGGTAAGCGAGATCCGAGCTGGGTTCATCTCAGGGCTGCAGCGGCACTAACAGTCAGCAGCTGTTGGCGGCAGCAGACCTCGTCTGACTGAACGTGCGTCATCGTCATGCCAGTAATCGATAACAGCCAAGCTCCAGCCTTTCCCTCATACCTAGTAGTTGTATGCCTCTTGTCTCTTCATCTCCATGTCTCCGTTCGAATCATGCCTACAAATTCCTTACGCAAGCTCACATCCAGCATCAGCCATCATGCGCCCCCAACAGAGAGTAGTGAGAGGTAAAAAAAGACCCCCAACCAGACACAAGCCAAGAAAAAGGAGAATGAGCTCCTCGTTCAAGAAAATGCGCGCCCTCCCATTGGACAGCGGCGGGCGGACGGGATGTTGTGCATGGCCCTTGGGACGCTTCTCCAGTCGCCCTGCGGCCGGTGATTGGCCCAACGATGCCAGTACTGCCAAGGGGGGGAGAGGCGTCTCGCACGCGTTCCGTCCGTCCAGCTTGAGAGAGGAAATTGGAGGGCCTTTTTTCCACGGCCTGAAGGATGCAGATGCCCGGGGGGACAAGAAGATTTGCTGCTGCTGCTGCACGCTGACTGTGTACACGATATACTGGGGTGGTATTCTAGGTATGATAAGGTAGGTTTGAGTGCGGTTTGCCCGACATCCCTTGTCGATAGTTTGATGTGGGTTTAAATTATGGCAACGTGCGTAGGAAAACGGTCGCACTTTGCATGAATGGCCAGGACAAACTCCAAGATGGGCTTGGCTTGATTTGCTTCATCTATCTTACGGAGAGGTGCCTACAGTATTCTTGACAACCTTTTGAGCAGATTCGAGAAGATGCGTGGTATTATTTCATGTGCCAACTCATCCACAGGCTCATATTAATAGCCCACATGCAACACATATGCAGACGCACACGCATCCATGGATGTGCATTAGGCATGCCTAGTCCCCGTGTTAGGTGCATACCCGCCTCCGGTGGACAGAGTAAGAACAAGATAAAGTTGCTGATGATTACGCCCATCTCGAGCAACTAGCCTACGGTAATCCTCGTCAAAGAGAGTTTTGCACTTTGCAAACAAACATTAATACTTCATTTTGTGCTTCACGATGCAGAACTACTACCTACAATCTATCACCAGCTGCGCCATCACAGATGCTCCCCCCAGCAGCGCCATGTGCGACGCTCCAGCCCGCGCACTGTCTGCCGCCCTGCCGGAGCCGCTGCGCCAATGGATTCAGCCACTAGCCTGCTCTTGAGCCACGCTCCTCGCCTCGAAACGTCATGTTTGCTGCTTCAACCTCGACTCTGCTCAGCTCCTGATCTGATTCGAACCGCCCGATGCCCAAGCGCAGCCGCCCGCCTCCAGTGACGCTGCCCGAGCCCTGACCGCCTTCCTGCGCGCTCCCTCGCTGCCTCGCCGTGACTGGCGCTGATGCGTCGCTGTCGGGAAGCTGCACCATGTCATAGCGCCCTGCCCATCGTCAAGTAGCGACTGCGGGCGCGTCTCCACGAAAGAAACCAAAGCCGAGAAACGCGGAACCAAGGGAGAGCGACAAGGCCATCGAGAAGACGACAAAGGACGAGAGAGATCGAGAAAAGCGGGAGAGGGAGCGAGCGAGCGAGTGGGAGAGAGAGGAAGAGAGGCGCAGAGGCGTCGTGGCAGAGTCACCTCCCCCCCCTCCTCTCAGCGCCAGCGCCAGCAAGGACATGACATGAGGGCCCAGCAGCACCACGTCTTCTGCCAACCGCAACCGCATCCGCTTCTGCAACTGCAACAATGTCCTCCCCGCAAGCCGTGGCGACACAGACCAGCCTGGCCGTCTCCAACCCGCGCCCATTGGCCGCCCGGCCCGCCCTGCCCGACCGCAACGTGACGCCCGACACCATCGAGGACGCCTACGTGAGCTTCATCTTCTACTGCAATCCCGCATTGCCCCTCGACGCCGACACCGACAGCCTGCGCGAGGCCTTTGCGAACCCGCCCCGGAGCGGAGGCAAGAGCTTCAGCCCCTTTCTCATCTTCGACCTGGTCCAGCGCTTCTACCGCAAGGAGATCAAGACGTGGACCGAGCTGACCACCCGCCTGGGCGTCGAGCCCCCCGACCTGTCCAAGGACGAGAGCGCGCAAAAGGTTGCCCAGTATGGCGTCCGTTTAAAGGTATGTCTTGTGCTGCTGGCCGCCAGGCTTGTGCGCCCTTTGCTCTCTTCCCCTCTTTCCCCCCTCCGTCTGGTTCCTTATTGTCCTCAAATGGATCAGCTCGGCGAGATATCGATGGAAAATCGGTGCTGACATGTGCAGAAATGGATGAACTCGATGCACGTCAAGGCCTTTTTCGAATACCTCATGGACATCACCAACGACTACTGGACCAATGTTCCAGACGACCCAAACCCCACCAGCCAGCCCGTCCGTGATGGCGTTGCGATTGAGGACGACATGGCCCTGAGGGCCCTTTTGCCTCACATCCGCCCTAAGAGAGGCCGCAAGAGGCCTGAGGCCGATGACAGCGTGGGCTCTCCCGTAGCCCAGCGGCAGCGCCTTTCGCCCCCGTCGGCTGTCGATGCTCCTCGGGCGTCGTGGTCGGCTCATCCAGATGCCCGCGCCCAGGGCATGCCGATGGACTCGTTGAGGCCCGGCGTCGCGGCCGCTTGGGGCCTCGGCGACTCTGTGCAGACTCCGCTTTCCCGATATCCCAACTCCGCCATCACCCCTTCAACTAGGAGCTCCTTCTGGGACGATGCGCTGGAGCCCCGTTCCGCCATCACACCCTCCAAACCACGGCCTTCTACCCACAGGCGAGGACCGAAGAATGTATCTTCGGCCTGGAAGCCTGGGGGAGGCGACAGCAGCTCCAAACCAAGGGGAAGGCCCCCCATCAACCGTACACCCGCAGAGCCCTCTCCCCCTAACCCTCCGCCCATGACATCGTGGGCCCCGACCCCGGACAGCAACCCATCAGACCCTCCCGTGGCCGCCATGTCCAAAGAACCTATGCCATTAGCCCCCGACGCAGCCCAGATGCACCCGCAGATTCGCAACCAGGTCGTTTCTGCTCGCACCGATCCGGTCGCGTCGATGCAGGCGGCGCATGTGCGAGTACAGCCACCACCTCCGGCACAGGTTCAGATCATCCCGCCACCTGCATCGTCCTCCAATATTGGCGTGGCCGGCATGGGCATCAACCCGCTCGACGGCAACAGGCCTGCTCGGCCCAGCATTTCCCTGCAGGTCCCTGAACGGCAGGGGGGAACAGTCCGGCTGGCAACGCCGCCACTGCCGCCGTCCATGGTATCGGTCAATGGCCTGCCGTCAAACGAACCTCCGGCGCTTCAGGGAGTCCCAAACCAGGGAATGCCCGCGCCCCAGGCCAACGGATGGGATCCCTTCTCGCAGCCGCCGACGGCAGGAGTGTACGAGACCAACACTGTCCCGACCTCTGCTGGAGCCAGCCAGGCAGGCTCGACGTCCAAGGAAGTGCCTCGCTATTTCTTCGAGGGCCTGGAGGACCGGACCAACGTTGACGGCCTGATATCCTACTTTACGCACGTGCTGCACAACTCGGACTGGGTCGATCCCGAGGGCAACCAGCAGGAGATTGCCGGCATGGACGAATGCACCGCCATGGTCAACGCGACGGTGGAGCACATGTACAGGAACGCAGAGTCGTCTCAGGCCTTCCTCATCAACCTGGCGGCGTTGTGCGGCGCAAAGATGCTCATGACGAACCGTCCGAGGTGCTACCGGGTCGAGACGTCGGAGGGCGTCTACACCTACTACTTTGACTGGCAGTACCGCTTCGGCCACCTCAAGGGGCAGTTCACCATGACGCACAGCGTGCCGGTGACGATGTGGAAGAAGCCGACCGCGAGAGAGGCCGCCGAGGCTTCGCAAGCAGGCGGTCCGCCGGCGGAGAATCTGACGACTGAGCAGTGGCAGGCCAAGTACGGCGCGCTGATGGACGAGCTGGAGAAGCGCGATCAGGAGCTGTTCAAGATGCAGAACATTGTGATGGCTTCGATGAGGAGGGATGGCGGTTGAGGGCCACGATACCTATTTGCTCGACCTTGGGTCTCTTTCTCAGTATTTTCGACTTCTCATGGGCCTTGCTCTTCTTTCCATGATCGTATCTCGGCCCATGGTCTTCATTTACCCTTTATGATCTTTTTTTCCCACACCTCATGATTTCATTTCACCATCCTCCCCTTCTTTTTTCCTTTGTCTTCTTCCTATTATTATTCTCCCTCTTCTTTCTGGACCGCCTCTGGCCTTGTTCCGGCCCTTTTCTCGATTTCCCGCTCATCATCTTTGTTGCATTCCTCTTATACTTTCCCTTCGGCGAGAATTCCAGGCGCCCTTTAGCATGGAACGGCAGTGGAGGAAATGGAAACTCAGGCGGGTTATGAGGTTTTCTTTTGGGTTGCATACTATACACGGGGGACACACACACGCACATACGCAATGGCGATGGGTGCGGAAGGGTAAAGGGGAAGGCTCTCACCGCGCAATGAGTATCCACGTCTATTAGCCGGGCGACTTGCACCCGACTCGCAAGGGGGGAACGCGTTGGTCAGTTTCTTGCATTTTGGGCGTTTGTGACCGCGAGTTCTGTTTGGTCCATGTTTTCTTTCTCTGACACGGGATACCTATTTACACCCCTTTTGTATTCAGGTACTAGCATGATGGTGCCTCTTTTGGATTCTGGTTAGAATGCTGCTGGTATCGGTGGCTTGGAAATTTGGCGAGGCTCTTTTCCGCAAGCCGGATTTTTGAACTTTTTGTTTGCGTGTCACTTTTGTGCTTGATGGCTTCGTGGGATTTTGTGTGATTTGTGGTGACTTTGGCTGGAATGTGACGAGGGCGCGTGTTTTTGTCAATGCCCTTTTATGATGTATGTGCTTCATGGCGGTATGAGGTTGAGGCTTTGAGGCTTGTTGGTTTGGGGGTTCGGGTAACCTGCTGCTTGTGTCTGTGTAACTGGCAGCAGTCTCCCTTGGACACCGGCCATTGAAGCAGTGCCATTTGAGAGCTTTGGTATCGAGGAGTGTGTTTTACTCGTACTGCCAAGAATTGAAGCAGAGGTGGCATGAGAACGATCATGGCAATGAGAGGGTTCACTACCTTGAGGTAAGAGCTTACAAGAGGCACCAGTACGCAATCACTGAAAGGGCATGCGTGGTTACCTATATACCTGATATGTATGTGCTATATGGAAAGAAACAATTGGGATTAATTCATGTTTGTGAAGGATGTCCCAACGGAATTTAGATGCTTTAACAAGTGAAGGTTTTGATGTCTGTCTGGGTTAATAAGTCCCATAAGCATGTTGGGACAAGGTTTGATGGCGATTGGAATAAATGTACAAGGTATTTAGGTCTTCATCACGGGAGGAGGCTGTGTGTGTGTCAGATATTAGCCCTTTTTGACGAATGGACGGGCTGATTGGGGTCATTGCCTTTGTCCAGGTATTTGGTTCGATTCTGTAGTGCTAGGTAATTTAATGTCATTGGATGGAAAGCGCAGTACTTGAATGAAGTATTTATCTCTGTGAGATGCTGTCTGGGCGTTGGATGCATTCCTGGCTGTTTCCGCTTGTTCTCACGGCTGTGACACGATGGATACCTCGGTAAGGTAGTTTGAGATGCTGAGTTTGAGGAGGTGGTGCAGTGATAAGAGTTGCTCAGGGGAAAAGTAAAGTGATGCATTTCTCTTTAACTTTATCAACTCTCGGCATTAGCAGCAATTGCCAATAACATAAGTTGGGATGGATGCGCAATTGCAGTTTTGAAGCTCATGGTCAGTTCGCTCTTCTTCACTAGCCCGTATTTGCGGCTCAATTCAAGACAGGGTCCGTATCACAGGTTCGGTGGGGAAATAGAATTGCAAATGAAACAAGAGCGACAGCCGACGAACTCGAGGTGGTGAACAAACCTAATGGATAGTATGGTGGCCCCCCGCAAAATAGTAGGTGTTCCATCATGTCTTGGGGTTGCTTCTAGCCTGGTAATATTACCTGGTGGCTGCTTCTGGTTGTTTTACCCGTTATAAGTATGTAGCAGGTTCGTCTTGTCGCTATGCCTGTCTCAATTTTCTGCGTCTGCTTTAGTGGTTCTTTGCCGCGTGTCTGGCTTTTCCCACGTGCTTTTTGCCTTTGGCTGAAGAACGGCTGGGGTTTTCTTTGTTCCTTTTTTTTCGGGGACGCCGAAACGCCTCTTTTGTTGCCGCATTCCTGTCAACTCCAACTTGATGGACTGACTACCTACGGCGAGAGGCAGGATGCAGTTCGGTATGCAGAGGGAAACAAATACATGCAGAATAGGATTGTCGACAAAATGAGCAGCAGCAGCAATACGGGGCCAACAGTCCAGAAGCAACGACAGAATCCTTTTCCTCGTCTTCTTCCTACTCCAATCCCGAGCCTCGCGCATCCCTGCTAGCGGCAGCGAACCGGCTCCATCCATGCCCATCCCATCCGCTTCCCCCATGCCTCCAGCCCTCCAGCCTTCCAGCCTTCTTTTCCCCCAGCCTGGGGCCGTGCCTCTTGTCTGCTGCTAGTTCATACAAGTACTTTCACTCACTGTCTCCATACTGTATGGCTCAACTAAAAAGACTGGCACCGAAGCCAAAGCCTCACAGTGTGTAGTGTTACGCTTGTTCGTCGCTCTTCGTTTTTTTCGCCTCATAAGGTACCTTACCTTAGGTACGTTGGTACAGCTGCTTTGGTCGCTCAGGCGCCTCTGCTTTTGCGTTGGCTTGTTGTACAACATCTGAACCCCCCCAAAGACAAACCCTTCATTTCCACAATCTCAAAACAAAAACACAGCTTCATTTCTCCTGCTGAATTTCCCGTGACAAGACCGTCACCGTACGGCCACTATTACCTCAGGTCTTCCCATACTATTGCTCGCTCCACCGGCTGGCTGCATTTCTTCTCCACGCCGCCAGACCAAGAGGCAAGGCCAAGAACCAGGCGGATCAAACAAGCCGGCGCTTTTCTGTATGCACTCATACATGCTCTGTCCATACCTACCTACTCATGGTACCTGTCATCATACGCGCAACAAGAGTCGCCTTCGTCGGCTACTACTAGTCGCTGCACCGGCCTTCCTTGCCTCTACCTCCCTCTATCCTCTATTCATTCCTCCTCTCTCTCCCCGTTCTTCATCCGTTCGTCCGTCCACTCGCCGTCCGTCCTGTCCTTCTCCTCTCTCCTGCAGAAGATCTCGCCTGGATTCCGAGTTTCCCCCCCCCTTGAATCCGAGGACCCAAACTCCCCCCCAAAGGACGATCCGGGCCGATTGCCATCACTTCTGCCTGCACTACCACTTCCGATCGACTCGCTACGACCGCACCTTATCAACCATCGCAACCGCATCAGCCTCGCATCGTATCCGCTTCCGTCTCCGCCCTCTTGCAACTCGCAACGAGCGAGAGATTGCCAGAGGGGGATCGGGATCAAGGATCCCCACATCTTCTCGTCTCTTTTTTGCCTGTGTTGTCGTGACGCTTCCCCGGATTTTTCTGGCTGCTCGCCCGCCATGTCATCGGCGTCGTCGCAGAGCCGGGTCGACGAGATTACCATGTATGACTTCTCTTCCTCTTTGCTTCAACTCGTAACTGTCTCATGATGATGACAACGGCGACATCGCCTTCCTTTGTCCGGCTCGGATGCTGACTCTCGCCGCCACAGAGCCTCCAACGATTACCATGTCTCGTCGTCCTTTTCGGCCGAGGCCGCGCGCACAAGGTCGCAGTCCGTCAACCTCAATGCCAACACGGAAGCAAAGTGAGTCTCAGTCCTGTCTCTCCCTCTCCCGACTTGTCTCTCGTCTTGTCATGTCTCTCTTCCCACGTGGCATGACATGCCTCCCTCCATCTCTCTGCAGTCCATTACTACATACTAGTAGAGCATATCATCTAATTGCCGATCTCTTTCCCCCCTTTCCCCGTGTCTTAGAATCAAAAATCCACTCGTCGGCATCCCGCGACGCACGCTGCTGGCCGACGTCGACGACTTCTGCCGCCTCAAGAACCTCGAGGACCACCGCGAACTCATCCGCAAGGGCGCGCTCGTCGCCCAGGACCCCACGGGCTACGAGGACATCACCGGCGCCGAGGCCCTGCGCCCGGACGAGATCGAGGCCCTGCGCAACGAGGTCCTGCACAAGTGGCGCGTTCCCTGGACGCTGCTGCTGACCGTCCTCACCTGCTCCATCGGCGCCGCCGTCCAGGGCTGGGACCAGACGGGCTCCAACGGCGCCAACCTCGACTTCCCCGCCGCCCTCGGCATCGCCTCCAAGAGCATCCACGACAAGCTCATCGTCGGCCTCGTCAACGCCGCGCCGTACATTGGCACCTCCTTTGTCGGCTGCTGGCTGTCGGACCCCCTCAACAACCACCTCGGCCGACGCGGCGCCATCTTTGTCGCGGCTAATTTCTGCCTGTGGCCGGTGCTGGCGAGCGCCTTTTGCAACACGTGGCAGCAGCTGCTGATATGCCGTCTGTTTATGGGCGTCGGCATGGGCGCCAAGGCATCCACTGGTGAGCCATCCCGACCTTTTTCTCTTGCTCCCAATCGAGATTCGATTGTCGTATCCAAAAGACAAAACCGCTCCATTCAGAAGAAGAAAGAAGACGACTCCATACAAGAAGTGATCTGATCGAAAACTGACTCAACCCGCAACAGTCCCCATCTTTGCTGCGGAAAACTCGCCGGCCCCCATCCGAGGCGCCCTCGTCATGAGCTGGCAGCTGTGGAACGCCTTTGGCATCTTCCTCGGCACCTGCGCCAACCTCGCCGTCAGGGGCATCGGCGGCGAGGCCTGGCGCTACCAGCTGGGCTCGGCCTTTATCCCCGCCGTGCCGCTCGTCATCCTCATCTACTTCTGCCCCGAGTCGCCGCGATGGTACATCAAGAAGAACCGGTACAGGGACGCCATGCGTTCTCTGCTCCGGCTGCGCAACAACCCCGTCCAGGCCGGCCGCGACATCTACTACATCCACGTCCAGCTCGAGGTGGAGGCCGAGTTCATGGGCTCCGGCAGCTATCTCCGTCGCTTCATTGAGCTCTTCACCGTGCCCCGCGTCCGGCGCGCCACCCTGGCTGCCGGCGTGGTCATGCTTGCGCAGCAAATGTGCGGCATCAACATCATGGCCTTTTACTCGTCCACCGTCTTCCTCAACGCCGGAGCCAGCTCCTTGGGCGCGCTCCTCGCGTCGTGGGGGTTCGGCCTGGTCAACTTTTTGTTCGCCTTCCCCGCCCTGTGGACGATTGACACCTTTGGCCGGCGGTCCCTGCTCCTCTTTACCTTTCCGCAGATGGCGTGGACGCTGCTGGCCGGCGGTCTCTGCACCCTGATTCCCGGCCAGGACGGCCTTCATCTGGGCTTCGTCGCCCTCTTCATCTACCTGTTTGCCGCCTTTTACTCGCCCGGCGAGGGCCCCGTGCCGTTTACCTACTCGGCCGAAGTCTTTCCGCTGTCGCACCGCGAGGTGGGCATGGCCTTTGCGGTGGCCACGTGCTTCTTTTGGGCGGCCGTGCTGTCCATTACGTTCCCGCTGATGCTCGACCGGCTGGGCGTCCTGGGCTCGTTTGAGCTATACGCGCTCTTCAACGTCATTGCGCTCGTCATGATCTTCCTGTGGCTGCCTGAGACGAAGCAGCGCACGCTGGAGGAGCTGGACTACATCTTTGCCGTGCCCACGCGGGTCTTTATGAAGTACCAGGTGACCAAGACGCTGCCGTGGTGGTGGAAGCGGTGGATCCTGATGCGCAAGGACGCGATGCTGGAGCCGCTGTACACGCTCGACGTGGCGGACCACGTCGACACGGACGACGACAAGTTTGAGAATGACAAGGCAAAGGTCGAGCTCAAGGACATTGTGGGGTTTGTGCCGACGAGCGCGAATGCCAGGCCGATGTCCTCGGAGGCGACGTGACCTCTAGTACACTACAGTTATTAGTTTTGGATTTTTCTGCGTTTCCTTGCACTATTTGATTGCGATGGCGTTTGATGGAAATCTGGGCGTTGAATCATCTTGGGTACGATTAGCCGGCGTGCGATTTCCCCTTCACTTATGATACCACGGAAGGATGGTTGGGTTGTATACTGGCGCATGTGGGAAGCGATACCCCAGACTATGTTTGGATTTCTGGTTGATTATATTCGGTTTTGTGTTGAAGCACTGTTTGGATATGCGTCGGCATTGGAAGCGCTGCTGTTAATGGCGAGGCATCGTATACACGTTTACATACATGTACATATTCTACGTACAATTTAAGCAATGCGAGGATGAAGAATGAACAGCTCCTATCCTGCGTGAGGTCTGGATTGTTATTGCAGCTTATACTAGGTAGTGACCGCTTCTTCGTAACATACCTAGTACGGCAAAGCTGAGCGACGAATGGAATCAATGAGCGGATGGATGGCTCCTGGGAAAGGAAAGCTGTGCGAAAAAATGAAAATCCTCTGCCCTTTTTGGTGAGACGAGCTCTCCAATAGTGTGTTGCAGATTGGAGGGGCATCTCGATAGTGAGGAGAATTCATGTGTTGATGTGAGCTGTCAAATTGTACAAAGGAAGGATTCACATGCCGGAGAGAAATGCTCGAATGATGAGCGCGACAAGCTTGTCAACGGCGGGAGGACATTGATAGGTTGGAGGTGCTTTCTTCTTCACCTCTGTCCTATGAGATTGGGGGCTAATTGGATTTAACTGGGATTGGCGTGAGGGAATCCAGGAGTTGCACTTGGGCTGCGTTACATAGCTGCCTGGTGTTTGAGCTTCATTTCGAACTGAGACGGGGGATGGAATGGCTGTAGTACACCTGCAGTGGCAAGAGTGAAATATAGAGGTAGCTATAGTGCTAGAAAATAAGAGCGTTTTCATCTCTTATGAGCGTCTTGGGAGTTGGGGAGATAAGCAATCTGATTTAATGGCCTTTGAAGAGTGAGAGCTTGCATCGAGGGAAACATTAGGTATACACAAGTCGCTGAAATACCTAGAGAGGGGGAATTGAGAGGAAAGATCAGCAGATAGAGACAAACACGATAGGCCTTGACATTTCAGCTAGCTGGACCTTTTACAATAATCTATTTGTTGTCTCACTATACACCTGGGTAGAGTTCGTTTGCAGTCCTTATCAGTATTGTAGTACCTAGGTTGTTAATCCTTTTGCAAAACCCGCCCAAGGCGCCGTCCAAGTTGACGTTTGTCTGCTTCAGACTGACATATTTCTGGACCCCAGAATTGAAGTTGCGCAATTGATCCGGTAATCCACCCGTTTTTTCAGCTCGCATGCACGACGTCTTCGCAATGATATCATCAAACCCGACACATCACATTCTCTCTTCATCCACGTTTTTTCCCCGTGCAGTTTTTGCTTATCTCTCTCCCGCAAAATGAAACCTTACCTCGGTTCGGCAATCTCCCTTCCGAGTCGTTCGGTTCGCTCGCTGTTATCTGGGGGGGAAGAACAAGGGAGAGTACATAAAAGGAACCCATTTCATCTGCAGTAGGAGTTGCTGCATTGAGACGTGTGATATGCGGAGTTTGTGTGTGATGACGAGTCGGGGGCGATCGACGGCAGGGGTTTTGTGTACATATGTGTGGTTTTGGGAGGGGGAGCTGAAAAGACAAAGAGGAGAATGAAGCGGCGATCCGTTTTCAGGGTGCTGGGTTTGAGGTGCCGGCTTTTTAATTTGAGATTGGTGTTCTTTTTTTTTTTGGGAGGATTGCGGATGATTGGGTGCTTTGAATGGGAGAGAATAAGAGGGAGGGAGATGAGTAAAATGAGATTTGAGTGGTGGGATTTGGGATGATTGGATCGATCATGGCATGCAGGGTGCTGAGATGGAGCTGTGCTTTTGGATGCAAGGTGATGCTCGGTTTTGGGTCCCGATCTGCAGAGGGGAAAAAGAACGAGTGGCGAGTCGTATCGCGATCGAGATACGTTTTTATCTTTGTACATATAGTCAACTGCGTCAGAATCCTCTCACTGCTGTCAATGACAAAAAGTAACAGAAAAGAAAAAAAAAGGCATTGAATTTGAATCTAATTACAGTTGATTGCGTTTAGTTCCAACGTAATCCGATGCGCAGGATGGGCTTCGGGATGGCGTTTTTATGCCACTGGCCCTGTCAAACGCCTAGTGGCGCTCTCGAAGAGGGTGTGCTCTAGCGGGAATGGCTCAACAAGCTCAGCTTGAGGGGAGGACGATCGGCCAGATGCTGAGCTGTCGGTTGAAGATCGCTTTTTTGGATGGTCGTGGTGGGAACTTTTTGAGTGAGATGGAGACGTGTGTCTGTCTCGTCTTGTCTTGTCTTGAGCCGCGTACAAACGTTTCATCCAGAGACAGCCAAAACTCTTAGCGAACGAAAGAAAAACTAGCAGAGAGACAAGCACATGTCAGCGTTTCAAGAAGGGGGAAAAAGCAAAAACAAGCTTTTCGGCCGCCGTTTTGTCGTGTCCCGCGTGGCGTTCAGGAGAAAGAGCCTAGATTAGTGTAAGGGGTTGCACGAGAACGTTTTGCAAAGGGCTTCTAGCTTTGCCGGATGGTGTCTGGGAGCAGCCTGGTGATGGATACAGCTCCGCTTCGAAAGGATGGTGGCGTCGACTCGTGTACCGTAAAGTGTGAATTGCATGTTGCTTGTCGATGCAATAATGGAGAGCGTACTGTACTGTATGTATGCCTGCCTATGTTTGTGTCTCTTCGGGAGGCCTTAATTTGGCGTCCTGCAGGAAACCTGTCGCTATCCCCGTGCTTGGCGGGCAAGGCGCACAAAAAAGGGGAATCTGAGGCCAAGAGCCAAACAAAGTAATGCCTAAAACGGGAATTCACGAGAAGGCGTTTTTGCAGAATAGCACCGCATAGAGATCCGGTTCGTATCGGCGTCCCATCTCATTTCAAAGAGAGGCCGGCCGGCAGTCGGGACATCTGGCCGGCAGTAGTACCGTCCTAGTACTGTATCATTGGCATTTGGGCTTCTTCTTCTTTTCTTCTTCCTTGCTTCTTTGCTTCTTTTGCCCAGAAAGGCTTGCGAAATCAAAGCCACACCGTCCATGGACACACAGAGTCGAGGCACCGGCGAGGTCCACTTGGTCCGTCTCCTTCGCTGACGTTTTCGACTCCATACCTCGCCAAATCCCTGGTTTTCCTTTTCTTGCAACCCCGGGGACTCATTTGTCAAAAAGGTTTCTTTTGGCGAGGAAACGGAGCTGAAGAGAGGCCACAGCGCAGGACAGGCATCGCATCAGACACGTCGCGTGGCCTGTGGCTTGTTTCCACTTGTTTACAGCCTCCACGGCAGGGGTCCTGACTGGCTTTTTCCATTCTCGATGGGCTTGTGAGATGAGATGAGGGACTGGACGGACGAGGGGAAGCCCTGCTGGAGGCTTCGGGTTGAGATGCCGGGCTGGGGGGGCAGGTGAAGGGGTCTTGGAGACTAGAATTGAAAGATGCGGCAGAATCAAGTGAAGCCTGCGTTGGTTGAGCATGAGGGAAAATGGGTTGCTGCATGTTGTTAGCGACTCGGATAAGCTCGAGTGCGACTTCATACGACAAGTGCAGTTGTATCGTCGTCGGTATCGTCAAGTCGAGTCTCGACGCTTCTACCGTGTTCCGGCTGCAACGTCACTGTGCAGGTGCTCCCAACGCGCACGGGTTCGCACGCAATCATGCATCTTGCCATGTGCGCCATGCCGTCCAGACAGTACATGGCAGGGTACATACATACACGCACGTACAGTCAAGCACATGCAGCCTGTCGGATCAATTTGGGACTCCAGCCATCACCCAACTGCACCGTCGCATCAGCTCAGCTGCGTCCCAGTTGAGTTCAGTTCTCTCCAGTGCCTGGCCCCCCCCTGTAGCCCAGCGCCAGCTCCACTGTGGCCGCACCTCGTATGCGGTCGGTACCTGGCTCGGCGCCCTATCACAACGCCGCTGGAGCTGCTGGGGCTGCTGCCAACGGGCCCCCCTCGAGCCCTGCAGGTGCGCTAAAGGCGCCGCCACAGCCCACCTCGGCCGTCGTACCGGATACCTGCCGCCGAGCGCCAGCCCGCGCGTGGCACGCCAGCCAAAGTGCGCCTTTTTCGCAGGTCACTGCTACCGCGGTGCAGATCGCCCCTTGCAATCGGGCCAGTGAGAGGCAGCGCAACATCATAGCACTTACAGAAGGTATCCATCGGTTTCACCACCCCATAATAGCACCTGTCGTCTCTGTCATGTTGCAGCAGGCAATTCTTTCCTTCCGGGCCCTGTTTCTACCAGCTTCTCGAGATCGTCTGCGGTTCCCTCGCGATCCCTCTCTCTCCACAGTTTCCACTCCTCTCCCTTCCACTCGTTTGGGACTCATTTTTTTCATTCTTTTTCTTGCCCTTCCTTTGCCTAAAAGGACTATCCGGCTCGTCTGTCCTGATCCCTGGTTCGCTCGTTTTTTTTCACCTCGAGTTTTTCATCTATATATCCTGAAACGCCCCTAGTGTTTTTCGGACCTCAGTTGCCCAGCCCTCCTCAGTTGCTTTTCACCTTAATTCTCCCTCTCACCTCGAGTCTTTCGTCCAAGGTCTCCTCAAACCTCGTCTCTTCCTCTTTCTTTTTCAGTTCCTGTTTGGTGATTTCTTGCCCTACGGATTGTCCCTCGCTTTGACCAATCCTAGCAACTGGCACGGACCTTCGTTGATCATCCGTCCTGGAACCTTGATAACGACGTCAGCGCATCGTTCATCGCCTGTTTGTGCATTTTCTGGCAGCCTCGAATTCCTCTGGAGCCGGTCTTCAGCGGCTTCTGCATCCGCGGCATTTGAAACATCGCACTCGCCGGCATTGTTTATGCTTCTTCCCCCCCTGCTGTGGCATTGATTTCTCGGCTCTTCGTGGAGTAGTAGCGCAGTCATACGAGCGTCGTGCTGTGTGTGTGCATATCCTCAGCTTTAGCAGAGCACCTGGGGCCATCCTTGCAATCTTTGCAGCAACGAAAAGCCTAAACTTCCCAAGTTATCAACTCGAAACATCACTAGCAATACACCTGCTACCTTGGGCATCTCTACCGGTCGTCGACTCCTCGGTGTAAGGTATATATAGACGATCTGCCCTGCCCTCCTCACAAGGAGTGCACCTGTTGCTGTTGGAGCAGGGGAATCTTCAGATGGCGCATCGTCAACCCTCCCGCGCGTCTCGAAGCTCGGCTGGATTCCTCCCCCTGGAAGGAAACGACTCTCCTCGCGAGATGGAAAACAACGGGATCCAGCTCGCTCCTCTGACCACGGTCAAGAGCAACGCCTCGACCACGGGTGCCAGGAAGCCAAACTCCACAGCCCACGGCCACGACTCGCACAACGAGAAGCAGAGCATGCACCGCCATGCCGGCCGTCGGCGCAAGCTGGACGACGAGGCCCTCAAGCGCAGGCAGACAGGCGACGAGGTCAAGCTCAACGCCATGGGCCGCCTCTATGCCAAGATCGTCGGCTTCTCCGTCATCACGCGGTACATGGTCTACGTCGTGCCCGTCGGCCTCCTGCTGGCCGCTCCGCTCATTGTCCTTGCCCTGACGGACCACAAGCACGACATCCACGTCGGCAGACATGACGACGCCCGCGGCCCTCCTCTGTTCACGCTCTTCCTGTGGATTCAAATCTCCTGGCTGGCTCTCTGGGGCGTCAAGATGGCCGCCTGGTTCCTCCCCCACGTCTTCATGTTCTTCTGCGGCATTGTCAGCGCTGGCACGCGCAAGTATGCCACCGTCCTCGGCAACCTCAACATTGTCATCTCCATCTTCTTCTGGATGCTGGCGTCCTGGCTCACGTTCAAGAGCCTCTTCGCCCAGTCCTACGCCGATGGCATTGTCTGGGTCGTCAACCTCGAGCGCGTCCTCGGCGCCTGCTTCGTCTCCTCGGCCGTCCTTCTCGGCGAAAAGGCCATTGTCCAGCTCATCGGCGTGTCGTACCACCAGCGGTCCTTTGACAACCGCATCAAGGACTCGAAGCGAGAGATCCATCTCCTGGGTCTCCTGTACGACGCCTCGCGCACGCTGTTCCCCATGTACTGCCCCGAGTTTGCCGAGGAGGACTACGTCATCGAAGATAGCATCGAGATGATGCTTCGACGCAAGGCCGGCAAGGTCAAGGTCCCTGGTGCCCAAGCCCCTATGAGGATCATTGGAGACGTCACCCGCCTTGGTGACAAGGTCACGTCGGTCTTTGGCAACCTTGCTAGCGAAATCACGGGCAAGCACGTCTTCAACCCCAACTCGGCCCACTCCATCGTCGTCGAAGCTCTGGAGAAGAAGCGCTCGTCCGAGGCCCTGGCCAGGCGCCTCTGGATGTCCTTTGTCATAGAGGGCAGGGACGCCCTGTACCCCGACGACATTGAGGAGGTTCTTGGACCCGCATACAAGCGCGAGGCTGAGGAGGCCTTTGAAGCCATCGATACCGACGGCAACGGGGACATTAGCCTCGAGGAGATGATCCGCAAGGTGGTGGAGATGGGCAAGGAGCGAAAGGCCATTGCCGAGGGCATGAAGGACATTGGCCAGGCCCTGACAGCTTTTGATAAGGTCTTGCTGTTTGTGGTCTTGCTCATCACTATCTTTATCTTTTGTGAGTTTCTACTTAGTGCTTCTGACATCTTTAGAGTACACCTGCTGACAATGCAACTTTAGTGTCCTTCTTCAACAGCAGCCTCCTTACCACCATTGCTACCGCTGGAACTGCTCTCTTGTCCCTTTCCTTCGTCTTCGCCGTCACTACCCAGGAATTCCTTGGTTCTTGCATCTTCCTCTTCGTCAAGCATCCCTACGATGTCGGTGACCGTGTTGAGATTAATGGCACGCAGATGCTCGTCGACCGCATCTCCCTGCTGTACACTGTCTTTACCCGCACCGACAGGATGCAGGTCTCTCAGGTGAGACGAGTTGCTTCTGTGAAACAAGCTCTGGAAGCAGCTGCTAATCCTCTTGCACTATAGGTTCCCAACATTATCCTCAACAACCTTTGGATCGAAAACATTACTCGAAGCAAGGCCATGTCGGAGAGCTTCACCGTTGACGTTTCCTTTGACACCTCGTTTGAGGACATTGAGCTGCTCCGCATTGAGATGGAGAAGTTTGTCCGGTCGCCCGAGAACTCTCGCGACTTCCAGCCCGAATTCAGCATTGGCGTTGGCGGAGTTAACAACCTTGACAAGTTGACCCTCCAGATCAGCATCAACCACAAGTCCAACTGGCACAACGACCGCGTCCGTGCCACGCGCCGCTCCAAGTTCATGTGCGCTCTGGCCATTGCCCTGAAGAAGATCCCCATCCTCGCTCCCGGCGGTGGTGGTGAGCCTCTGGGCGGACCCACGAACCCTTCGTACTCTGTGTCCGTGAGCGACGAGTGGGCCGCTCACAGCCGAGAAGAGGCGGCCAAGAGGGCTGATGCCGCTCGATTGGTGCCGGCAAACGCGCACCAGACCCCCGAGGAGATGGCCCAGGCGGAGAACGACGCCATGCAATCGCTCAATAGCAACCGATCCCTGGCTCTCGAGACGACGGGCATGTGGGACGCCGACGCGCGCTCCATTGCCTCGAGGGACCCGGGCGACGAACCCGGCTTGTCGGCAGATCTCGGGAAGAAGGAGAGCCAGCGCGGCGGCAGACGACGAGCAGGCGAGGGCCTGACGGGCCTGACGCCGACTGACAGCCAAAACACGACGTTCCCGGCTAGCCCCCGAATCCGGACGTACGATGAGGAGGCCCAGACTGGCGTCCCCGGAGCGCAGTTTGGGTCTCATCCCCAGTTTGGAGCGCACCACGAGGACGGAGGGGCTGTCGGCCGCCACTCTAGCTACCGCGGGCCCAGCTTCGACGTGAGCCGGCCCGAGGACACCCTCCACCTGTCGCCGTCGCTGCATGTGCCCAACCGCGGCGGCAGTGTGGGCCGTCGCCAGCGAGGATCAACGACGTCGAACAATGTCTAGTCGACTTGAGCCCCTCTCATTGACAGACGGATTTCATCTCGAAGCAAGCTGTAACCTCGTTGAGCTTCTCCGTCGGTTGTACTCTTCTAGACGGCTTGTCACTTGAGTAGTGACTTGAAAATCTATATCTCAAGACCGGTGGAATGGTTTTGATTTCACAGAAAAGCAAGAAAAAACAAAAGAATGGAACTTACGGGACGCGAGGTTATGAATGTTATTGCGTCAAGGGCCCAGTTGAACGCTATGAGCACAACGAAAGGGCGGTCTGGTAATTTTTTGGTTCACACCATGGAGGGAGAGGAGGAAGATATCAAAATCGGGAACAAGTTCTTGGGGCAAAACAATTAGACGCTGGATCAAGACGCTGTGGCTACTACGAGGTAGTGCTGGCACCGCTATGCCATGGCATGGACTGTTTACATATAGCTACTTTTAGTCTCTACCCTCCTTCTTTTCACCTTTCTTTTGTTAGACTTGTCTCTTCAATAGACGGCCATTATATTGGCAGCTTTGGCAGTCTTGTCGTGTGTTTTGCAGAAATGGAGCAAAGCAACTGAGGCCTGGCTTCACATTCAAAGTCAATCCTGTGCCGCATTGAACCTGTTGGTGTAATAAAGCCTCCGTCGCAGACGAACCGCTCAAGGCATGACATGCGATGACTGGATTGCCAATGCTTTCCGACTCATCTGAACTTATCCGAATACTAGAACGGCAAACATGTATGTCGAGGAACTCGTTGATACTAAGGGAGACACGGAAAAGGTGTTATGCAAGAAGTGTGTGGGTGACATGACGGTCTCCTAGTCGGACCCAGCCAGACGGATCCGTCCCGGCGAGGGAATGCTTTTCCGTTGCTCTAGTTGAATGACAAGGGATGCTAATCACAGAATGCGGACGTCTTGCGCTTTGGATGACCCTGTGGGATGAATGGTAGCACATGCCTCTTTTCTGGCCGGTCGGCATCTCGAATCCAGCGAAGGCCACGGCTCAATTCGCCAAGTGTATCATACTTATCGCAGAGTATTTTAGTCTACAGTACGGAGCGCTTCACTCACGATGACAACCTTCTTCACCCCGCAAATTGATGGGAGACTTGGCTTTTCTCCGCCACGCCAGCAAGTTGTTTCCCGAGTATTTCCCCAGTCAGCCTAGACAAGTTGTCCATATTTGGGCTTGCCAGGGGTGTGGTGTTCCCCATTTCTCCACAGCGTTCATTGACGGAAAAAGGTGCTGCTTGTTTCTTTTTTCGGCTGAACGGTTATCGAGATTTTGATGGCGGAGAATGGACGAATGGGCGTCTTTTATGCTGGAGCTGAGGCTAGGAAAGAAACGTGGCGGCCATGATGGTCTTTCTTTGAGGGGTTCGTGAGGAGAAGGTGCGGGAGGTGAAGTGGAGGGTGGTCTGAGGCTACGCTGGGAGGGCAAGATCCCAGCCGAAGGAGGAGTTTGCGGGGTGTGGGGTTGAAGATTGGTGTGAGATGCAAGGTCAAGGCAAGGTGATATCGTAATGCATGTAACGCTGGAGGCGAGCCGACGGGAAAATGGATTGTAAGCTTGGCCTTTCCTTTACTTCTTCTGTTTGTCTGTTGAAGATTTCTTTTCTTTTCTTCTTTCAGATACGGGTATCTTCATCTGCGTTGTCTGTTGGAGCTGATGTTGTTTGTTCAGTACTGAGTTGGATGATCTTACTGTCAACGTCTTGTTGTTTCATGACTGTTGATTGCAGATTGAGAAGAAGAGAAGAGACGTAGTTGATCTTCTGATGAGGATTTGGTAGGTATATGGTCTTGACCTGCAACACCAGACGTCCGATATAGGAGCATCGCGTCTCATCACCTACCATCATCAACTCACCACCACCTCTCCCTCCCTCTCTCTCCCCTATACAACATATACGCAACATCAACACCAACATCAACATCAACATCAACAACAAACAACACAATGTCAACAACAAATCCCACCACAATCCCACCCAAGCCGCCGCAGCAAGTCTGCGACAACTGCCGCTTCCGCAAGATGAAGTGCGACCGCGGCCTCCCCTGCAGCAACTGCGTCGTCTCCTCCATCCCGTGCCGATACCTGCACACGCTGCGGCGCAAGGGGCCCCGGGGCGGCAAGGGCCGGCGGCTGTCGCAGATCAGGCAGGGGCTTGCGGAGCCGGACAGGAATCACTTTGAGGTCAGCACGCCGGGGAGCGCGCAGATGCAGTTTGGGGTGCTGGGGGAGCAGGAGGCGGCGAGCAGGAGGAGTAGGAGTGGTAGTGGTGATGGAAGAGGTGCTGGAGGAGGTACTGGGGGAGGAGCATCACAGCAGCAGCAGCAGCAGAATCCGTCGTTGCTGGGCCTGGCGGCGGCGACGGAGCACGACAGGCAGAGACTCTCCGTGGCGCTGGCGGCGCACGTCCAGGTCTTCATGAAGCACCTCTTCCCCATCATGCCCGTCGTCAACGACCGGCAGCTGCTGGCCGACTCGCTGCGGCTGGACACGCTCTCGCCCTCGCGCTACGCCTTCCTGCTGTCCCTCTGCGCGGCGACGCGCATCCAGCTCAAGCTGGACAAGGCCGAGGAGTACGACGAGACGGCGGTGGGCATCAACACGTCGTCGCTGGACTCGCCGCTCACGGGCGAGGCGCTGCTGGGCGCCGCGGAGCAGGCGAGGCTGCAGTTCAACGTGGTGGACGACTTGAGCCTGGATACGCTGCTGACGTCGTTCTTCCTCTTTGCGGGCTATGGCAACCTGGAGAAGCACACGCATGCCTGGTTTTACCTGAATCAGGCGATTTCGCTGGCGCTGTCGATGGGGCTGCATAGTGAGGCTGCGTATAGCAACCTGGACGAGGGCGAGCGGGAGATTCGACGGCGGATATTCTGGCTGCTCTTTGTGACGGAGAGGTGAGGCTCGATCCAACGTTAGCTATCTCTAGGAGAAGAGGATAAACTGATCTTGACATGGCAGGACATATGCCCTCCAGCACCGCCGGCCGGTGATGCTGCGCAACACAATCGCCAAGCCGCAAATCGTCGACTCGGACTGCCCCGTCGTCATGCACGACTTCGTCAACCACGTGCGCCTCTTCGAGCTGCTGCCCTGCTCGCTGTACGAGTGGCAGCCGCACACGGACGGGTGCCAGCCGCAGGGCGTCGCGCTGAGCCGCGCCGTCAGCGACAGGCTGTCGGCCGTGCAGCCCGCCGAGAGCGTCATGGAGAGCCAGCGCTTCGACACGCTCGTCACGCAGCAGTGGCTGCGCGTGTCCATGTGGCGGCTGGCGTTTGGCAGCAAGCCGAGCCTCGCGTACGGGGGGCAGGGCGTGCTGATGCCCGCCTTGGGGTTGCCGTTTGAGGCGGGCAAGTCGATTATGAAGGCTCTGGGGTCTGTGAGCCAGAGCTCCAAGGACTGTCATGGGATTGCCATTGTACGTTTTGACATTCTTGACATTGTCTACCTTATGATGCAGAAACTTGAGAGAGGTAGCTTGCTAACTGATGTAATGAACAGGAGCAAAAGCTGTTTGACATTGGAATGAGCCTCGCCGACGCAAGCATGTCCGCCTCCCCCCTCCCCTCGTTCGAGTTCGGCCCCAACGACGTGCTCTGCTCCGTCGTAAAGTTCCTCGGCCGCATCCGCGGCTGCCAGTCCAACCTGCTGCCCAAGCTGCTCAGGCACTCGGAGCTCATCCTCGGCTTCTCCTCCAGCCCGCTCGCCGGCATCGACATGCACTGGCCCGCCGCGCTGCTGGAGGAGCAGCATCCCTCGGTGGTGGCGGTGGCGGAGAGCACACACGTGGGCGATCTGTCTGCTGCTGCTGCTGCTGCTCATCATCATCATGCTCAGGGGGACGACGAGTCTTCGGCGAGTAGTAGTGCGGGGAGTTGGCAGGATACGTGCGACTTGGCGATGCTGGAGCCTGGGGCGGGGGGGTTCATGGGGTTGGGGTGTGAGGAGGCGTTTGAGGAGCAGGTGCACATGGCTGGGCAGGTGGAGATTGCATGATTCCGAGGCTTGAGCTGTGTCTTTTGGCCTTTTATACCTTGGACGATCTATTGAACTGGCTGCGAAATCTGGGTTACGGGTCTATGCAATGCCCAGATGCTCCGTACCACGCAGTCATCCCCCCCCCTTTTTTTCACACAGTCCCGATGTCTCCCTTTTTTGTGTGATTTGGACTCAAACCCATGCAGCCTCCTTTATAGCTCATCCCGGACGAGACTCTTCAAAACACCTTGGCCGCATGCCTCGGCACCCGCACACTCACCTCCCCTCCCCTCTCAACAACCCCAATCCTCTCCCCAAACAGCCTCGGATCCCTCCTCCTCAACCCCTCCGCATACGACACCTCCGTAGCATTATATCACCCCAATCCCATCAGCACAGCCCTCCTAGCATCCTCCATCCTCATCATCCCCGCCCCCCCTTCGCCCCAGAGATCATGCACCGCCCAATCCTGCCTCACCTGCGCCGCCATGCCCCCCACGCCATCCATCATGAAGATGTCCTCCAGGGAAGCCGCCATGTCGAGATCTGCGTCTGCGGCATTGAGGAAGATGACGATTTGGTCTCCGTTGGCGAGGGGTCCGCTCCAGACGTGCGTCTCGCCGATGCCGTGGCCGTCCCGCGGGGCACGGAGGAGGATGTGTTGCGGGAGATGCGCTGGACGGCGCGGCCGCGGGGGGTCTTGGTTGAGGGGCGATGATGGCTGGGTTTGGTGATGATTGTGAGGGTGGAGGGGGACATGGTGCGGAGGTCGTTGCCGAGGAGGAGGGGGGATTTGAGGGCTGCCCACATGGAGAAGTGGGCTTTGTACTGATGTTGAGGTGTGTGTCAGCGTTGATCCATCCAGGAGAGCAAATGGTCATTTCAGGAGAGTCAGGGGGGAAAAGCGTCGAGGGAGACTTATTGAGAGGATATTGAAGGGGAGGAGAAAAGTGGGTGAGCTCACCTCTTCTTCAGTCATGCCGCCGTGCCCAACCTCCAACATATTAAGATCGTTCCACCCGCCCGCAGCCCGCGGTCAATGTACGGCGTGACCTTGTTGACAATGGCCAGCACGGAGCAGTGTGTCCCCGGCGCGACGCAGGCCGGGTCCGCGGCGTCGGTGCACGAGCAGAGGTCGTCTGGGCGGGCGAACGAGTCGTAGATGTCGCCTGAGACGCTCCATGAGTTGGCGATGGAGCCTCCCCACTGCGTTGTACTTAAATCAGCATGCTCTTTTCTTTTCTTCCAGTATCATCACTCCATATCCATTCGTGGTAGTAGACGAGACGTCGAGTTAAGAGGGGAGGTTTCTTACGGTATGGACGTAATCCTCGCCCCAGCTGCATAGGCTGTACAGGATGTCCCGCCCCGTCTTCTTGAGCGCCTTGGCCATGGCGTTGAAGCGGTTCAAACGCAAATCATGGGCGTGCCGAAGCGGCTCATGTGGTAGCAGTTGTCGTACTTGAGGTAGTCGACGCCCCAGGAGGCGAAGCTCGCTGCGTCGGCCTCTTCGTGGTCGAGCGAGCCGGCTGCGTTTAACCTATCGTCAGACTCTCTCTTTCTCTCTCTCTCTTTCTCTACTTCTGAAAGGAAAAGAATAAGAAAACGATATTTGAAGCAGCAAGAACAGGGTCAAGACGAGACAACCCACCGTATCGAGCACAAGTCATCTCCCCGCACTCGAATACATGCCAAAAAGAAACCCCTTTTCATGCAACGCATCCGCCAGCGCGGCCATTCCGCCGGGGAAACTTGGCCTCGTCGGCCACGAGCTTGCCGTCTGCGTCGCGGCCGGCGGACCAGCAGTCGTCGAGGACGACGTACTTGTAGCCGAGGCCCTGGAGGCCGTTTTCCGTCAGGAGCTGGGCGGTGCTGGTGAGGAGGGTGGAGGAGACGGAGCAGGCGAAGGTGTTCCAGTTGTTCTGTTTTCGGGGAGGTGAGAGTTGTTAGCTGGCGTTGAGTAGAGATGGAGATTTTGGGACGAGATGATGGGAGATGCCTGGAAGGGATGAGAGGAAGAAAGCGTACCCATCCCATTTGAGGTGTTCGTGCCAAACCATTGCTTACGGCTTGGACGCTGATCGCGGAGAGGGCCACGAGGAGCCCTTTCTTGGGGAACCCCATTTTGAAGAAGAAGGACGATGCTCGAGAGAGGGGAGAGAGAAGAGGGACGAGAGCAGACGAGAAGACGTACAGGTGACCCGGGTATATCTTGAATACTTCTTCTGGAACAGAGACAAGGCAGATATATCTCCTCCCAACTCTCCAAATACGATGTGCCGTGCGGGGGAGACAACGACAGCCGGCATTTGAATACAAAGAAGCCAGAGGGTCGATACCATAAAAAAACAGACTCAAGGGTCCTCATCGATCCCTTCCTTCTCCGTTAACCCCCCGCATCTCGTCTCCCCAACTTCGTATAATCATCATCTTCATTCTCATCGATAGTATCCCCACGGGGAAGATATATCAGATTTCACCATCGTCACAAGAGATTGGACCAGAGAAAAACAGCCATTGTGAGTGTGTGTCTCCCCAGATAGGTGGAAACGGTCAATTAGTCGGGTTTAATACTGATTCGCGAGATGATCTATTTACCTCACGGGGCACAACTGACTATCTAGTCCTTTGCCCACAGTACATAGTATTTGGGTCATTTGTTAGGTTGAAGTTGCGAGAGGCCGTGGGAGTTTATTCAGAAGAAACAGGGGTTGGTGATGTCTTGTATGTAAGTGCAGGATGCTCCACAGACCTGAGGTTTGCCGAAAGGGGCAATCCGGGGTAATCGAGCCAGCTGAACACCATTTGATGGGTTCTTGCATGCAAATGATCTTTCATCTGCTGTCACTTCATGTGAAGTAAATACCGTTGATTGGAAAATAAGGAAGATGACGGTTGTATAATCATCTACTTTGACTGGAATACATGGCCATTGACTTGATGTGCCGTATCTGGAAATGGCTGTAAGTGGCAGGTCTCTCCAAATGCCTCGACTGAGATTCAAGGAAAAGGATGTCACTTCTTCACTCAGCAATGGCCATAGTCTTTGATGATACAAAACACCTCCAATCCACCGGTTATCTTTATATCCAAGCAGACAAGAATGATATTCACCACTGCCCTGCATACCCATTGGAAACAAAATCACCCACCCCGGCGCATCCAGATCCCACTAAGGCAGAGCATCACTCTGAAAAGCATCAATCTCATACCTCGCAAACTTCCTCGCCGGCACCCCCCTCGCGAACAACACGTCCAGCTCCTCATACGTCCGGTCCTTCGTCTCCGGCAGCCGGAAATACGCCCACACAAACGTCACAAACGCCGTCCCTCCCCACACAAAGCCCGTGTATCCCTTGAGATTCCACTGCGTCGGATTCATGAAATACGGCTGCAGGACGCCCGCCACGATGCCCGTCACCGCATACGCGTTGCGCGCCAGGCACACCGTCTTCTGCCGCAGGCGCGTCGAGCCCAGCTCCGCCGGCAGGGCCCAGCCCAGCTGGCCCGCCGACAGCTGGAAGACAAAGGTCCAGACCAGCGTCAGGACGGCCTGCGCCATGCCGACGCCGTGCTCGCTCGTCCGCGCGTTGAGGCCGCCGATGATGAGGAGGATGGCCGACATGACGCCCATGCCGGTGACATACGTCGTGCGGCGGCCAAAGTACGGCATGACCAAGATCCACGATACGATGGTGCCGAAGAGCGCCATTCCGTTGCCACCGACTCCGAGATGATACGTCTGGGTTGTCGTCAGACCAACCTGCTGGAAGAAGTAGGTCGAGTTGTAGGCAAAGTTGATGCCGGAGAGGACCTGGCCGGCAAACACCATGCAGGCAATCTCTGTGCGGCGAAGCTCGAAGCCCTTGAAGCAGTCCCAGTACGAGGTGCCGACGGAAAGCTGTTCTTCCAGGTTGTTGGTATAGATGATCAAGTTGAGGCTCTCCTGGAGCTCTTCCTCTGACGGGTTGGAGCGAAGCTTCCTCAGTGATTCTTTGGCCTCTTCGTAGCGCCCCTGACGGACTAGGTGCCAGGGCGTGTCTGGCGCAAACCAGATGATGGGGAAGAGAATAACCGGCCAGGCCCATTGGACAGCAAACGGGATCCGATAGGACCACTCTGTCATGTTGTCCACAAGACCAGCAAAGATGCCGGCCGAGATTAGCTGACCGATGATGAAGCACATGTTGGTCCAGCTCGTCAAATACACGCGTAGTGTCATTGGCAAGACTTCCGAAGCATACGCCGGCCCCGTCGTGGCGAAGATTCCCCAAGGCAGACCACAGAGCAGCTCGCCCACAAGCAGGACTTTGGTATTCGGCGCAAAGAAGACGATAAAAATAAAGGCGCTCATGGTGATGAGGGAGCCCAGAATAACACGGACGTGCCCGAATCTAAGCACGAGATAGCCATTGAGAAGAGTGCCGAAAAAGGAGCCAACATTGGACGCATTGCCCAGCCCAGCCTGCCAAGGAGCCGACAGCTGATAGTTGTTCGTCGCCTCGTTGAAGTGGCCGTATTTCTTTGCAAATTCTGGGTAGGCGTAGAAATTGCTTAGCAGGTTTGTGTCGTAGCCTTCCATGATGACGCAGGCAGACACAACCAGGCACCAGAAGATGGCCTTGGGGTAGAGGCGCAGGGCCTTGAGCGGAGGCAGGTTGTGCTCGGCCTCGGCGCCCTGCTTGGCCTTGTCTGCAATTTCATTGATGGCGAGCTTCTCATGGGGCTCAATGGGGAGGTCTTCCGCGTGGGCCACGGCGAGATTGGCCTTTTCCATGCTGAAGAGGAAGAGTAGGCTCAGCTCAGAAGACCTTGCCAGAGACAATGGACTGATCAAGGGAAGTGTTGATAAGAGAGAACCGAAGACAGGACTCCTTGGCTGTCTCGCTCGTGGAAAACTCCCGTCTCACGCTTCTTTGCTCTCGGCCAATTCCACTCAAAGACGACATTCCAACAATACCGTTTTATAGCCCTTTCCAGTTGCTTCTTCCCCTCTTCCCTTCAGCCGGTTCTTGACTAGACGCCATCCAAGAGTCCCTCGTGAACGCGTCTTGGCCTCGTCGAGCACCTTGACAGGGGTGGCCTCGGTTCGTCTTCTTCACCCCGCAATTGGCTATGCCAGACCTGGGTAGACCGATCTTACAAGTCTCTCCGGATTTTGTCTTGTTGGCGGCGATACTGAGGTGGGTTGCTGGGATCCGAAAAGAGGCAAAGGCTGGCGTGTCCGAGAATTTCCCCTTTTGGATGCCATGAGAGCGGCAATAGGCGGAGGGCGGGCGAGAGGACAAATCAAGTTGACCGTGCGAGGGATCATCTGCTGAGTTCAAAGTAATATATCGTGTGAATGCTTGTAGACTGATACACGCAGAGGGATCTGTGAAATATGGTTGATTAGGCATCAGACGATGACTCTGGAGCAGAGGGGCAGAAGAGGCAACAGACTGCTTACCGGGAAATGTTCGACAATCTGCAGTCCCTCGGCCACTGGCAGAGAATGGCCAACATATTCTGACCGGCCATGTAAGTGGCGGGGGCGGCCTCGGTAGAAGAGTGAGATGGTGCTGATGCAGAGACTCTTCTCTTCTTACCCCAGACAAATGAATGCCACCCCTCGCACAATCATGCGACGCCAATTCCCTGCAGTTGCCGTGAATCCAAAGCTTGGCTTCTGAACTGCTCCGGGTGCCTTGACGAGCTCGAACAGCAGCGAATGACCGTCAAGTCCACACAGATAGACGTGGCGCGAGCCCCATCCCTTTCTCACAGCTGTGGACAGCGATGGAATTGTCGTACATGAAGAACAATACATCCGGGCTCAGCAATTGTTCGGGCTATCTCACGGAGATGTAGGCATTGAGAATCATATCCCGGAGTGGCCCCTTTGGGAAACCGTGCTCGACAGCTCAGCCGCGATAACATCTCGCTGGCTTGACATTCGTTCTCTTCTTCCATCTTACTCGCTTCCGCATAGCCTCTCAAAGAACATCCATGCCATCGGCACAATGGAGTCCAAAGTCACGGCCGCAACCCTCCAGGCCACCGTGCTAAATGCCCTGCCCGGCGTGTTCGCGCAGGGCATCTTGGCATATCGCAGGGGATTCAGTAGCCTAGCCCCCTGATGCCATGCTGTTTCGCCCTTGGTCATCGTTGACGTGCTAACTCGAGGCTCGCTTGGTTTGCCTCCTGCATGCAGACAATGGATGGCATCGATGTGTCCTCCATCCTGCGGTTCATCGTGTACACGGCGCTCACGACGCCGCCCAACTATGGGTGGCAGAAGTTCCTTGAGCGAAAGTTCCCAACCACCACAGAGCCAAGGCTAAGTCTCTCGACGACAATTCGAACAAGTCAACACCTAATGCTGTGACGGGGACTGGCGGCAAGCTCAATGTTGCCAACACGGCGGCAAAGCTCATCCTGGATCAGGCACTCGGGGCGCCCATCACTGGGATGCTGATCGTAGAACGCAGGACTTTTGGCCAATGCTGTTGGCCGGCTATCGAGTGTGGCCCATCGTCTGTTTGCTGAACCTGGTTGTCGTTCCGTTTGACTGACGGCAGCTTGTTGGCATTGCCGGGCGGGGATGGGGAGTCTTTCTCAGCCTGAACCAGGTCAAATATATGCTGTTGGAGAGTGCGCAGCAGGAAGTAACTCTGAAGACATGTCCAAGGAGATAGAACGGCTGGTGCTCTCGGCCCAGGCATGACAAAGAGAATGTGCCTGGACACCGCCATGAACCTCCATGAGGAGGGCAGCATCGAGATACGATGATGGATGGTAGAGTCCACCTCGTCACCCCGAAGGCAAGAGAGAAGAGTTGCCTTGTCCCAACATCAAATGACGCCTCAGTCGGGCTCGACAAGTCATGAACTTGTGACTTTACGGAAAGCGAGCCGTCATCAGCTGTTCGAGCACTTTGACCGGCGAAGCCGTCGTCTTAGACCTTTTCCGTCTCCCATCTCTTTTCCGTCTCAGAGCCACCCACCTTTTCCGTATCCTCATTCCTCACTCCAGTAGACAAGTCTGTAGAATTCAATCTGTCCAGACGTGGGTTTTCCGTCGGCTGGACTCTTCCCGTCGACCTCAATTTGAAGCTCAGCTGAGCTTTTCGATAGTTCTCTGCCGAAGCTCCCTCGTACCAAGCGACTTACCCCAGACGGGCTTGTGAATCCCCCGCAATCGCAACACAGGGGTAAGTCCATCTCCGCATCGTACCCCAGAAAATCATCCCATATGGTTGCATTAGATCGGGTGTAACTCAGGCACTCCATGGCTGCAGTAGCTTGGCCTGCCCGTTTTGCTGAGGAAATGCCGGGCACACAATAGGCAGCGGCATCATACAGAGCTTTGCTTTATCGCCTTTGTAGGCCTTGGCAGAGAGAGCAGAGTCCGAGCAATCCTCCGCTGAGAGCTGGCCGAGAGCATACCGCCGGACTGTCTGTTCTCCGGCCTAGAGGCATCCGGGGGGTTATTATCCATGACGAGAGGAGAAGTAGTGACGAGAAGGGACGACCATGTAGACAGAGTTGATATAAAAAGGCCGTATCGAAGCTTTGAACGAGTCTTGTCAGCCCAGCTGCAGTCTCTTGCGTTCAGGAGGCCTGCATCGAACCTTTGCCTTGTCTCTACACCCACTCCACATCATCAAGTCCAACATGACAATCCGCTTGATTTCGGCCCTGGTGCTCGGTTTGGGTGTGACAAATGCCGTTGCAGCCCCCAACGCGAAGCGGACGTCCAGCCATGCGCCTCCTCAGCTCAAGATCATCTCCTACAAGGAGACGCCCAACGGCTTCCGCAGCGCTGCTCGCGGATGGAACTCGTTCGGCATCCAGGCAAACCCCCTGACCACCCCCGGCTGGAAGTTTGACCAGGAGCACGTCATCGAGCAGTGCGACCATCTGGCTGGCCTCCCCGGCTACGATACCTGCAGCTTAGACTCCGGTTGGTCAGTTGGTGGAAATGGCGATGATTACGGCCGCATCATGTACGATGAGGACAATTTCAACATCCCTATGCTGGCAGATCATCTCCACAGCAAGGGCCTCAAGCTGGGCGTCTACATCGTGCCCGGCGCGTTCCTGCAGGATGTCAACAAGACCATCATCAACACCGATGTCAGAATCGGCGACGTGTGCCATGGCGACGAGGGTCTTGTGCGATGCATCTTTGATTACACTCAGCCAGCCGTGCAGCTCTGGCACAACTCCTGTGCTGACCTTTTTGCAAAGTGGTGAGTCGGGGGGCAGCCCCCTATCCGTCTTACACGAAGCTTGTTCTTACAAAAGCCTCTAGGAAGGTCGATTTCGTCAAGCTGGACTTTGTGACGCCTGGCTCACCGGACAATGGTCAGCATCTGCCTGCTGATGGCAGTGGCTCTGTGATTGCGTGGCACAAGGCCATCCAGCAGAGCGGCCGCAAGATGCGCCTGGACATCTCCTGGAAGCTCGACCGGACAGAGAAGTACTTTAAGATATGGAACGAGAATGCCGACTCCATGAGGACCGACCAGGACCTCAACAACAGCCAGCAGCCAACGTTTGTGTCATGGGAGGTGGTCCAGCGAGCCTTTGACAACTACCGGCAGTGGATCGTTGCCGGCCTGCAGTATTTCGACCACCTGAACATCTACCCCGACATGGACAACCTCCTCGTCGGCAACAACGCCTCCGTATCCGGGATCACAGACACACAGCGACAGACGGTCATGACGCACTACATCGGAGCGGGCGCCAACCTGATTCTCGGCTCCGACCTCACCCACCTGGACAAGTTTGGCCTCAACCTGCTCACCAACAAGGCGGCTCGCGACGTGGCCGACTTCACCGCGCAGTACCCCATGCAGCCACGCAACCCCGGCACGGGAGGCCAGGATGCCAAGCAGCTGCAGGCCTGGATCGCGGGGCCGGCGCCAAACGGAAAGGCTGTCGTCGTCCTCGCCAACTACGGACCCGACCTCGGCCAGGGAGGGTTTGGCGGGACCAGCTCTGCCGAGCAGTGGGTGTCGGCTTCCTGGGAGGACCTGGGCATCAAGGGAACCTATCGCGTCCACGATGTCTGGGCCAACAAGGACCTTGGCAAGCAGAAGAGCGGCGTCAAGGCCAAGTTGGGACCAGGTGAAAGCGTCCTGTTGACTCTGACTCGGGCATAGAGGGCCATTCGACGGAGGAGACGCCTAGAAGACTAGACATTGGCACATTAGACAGCCAGACACAACTGTGAGAATAATGACATTGCATGCATTTCCTCTGAAGCGTCATCCGCATAAGTGAGGCGTGCTGTCATACTATATCTGCATCACTCTCACAAACCTCCGCAGCCAACGACCAGCTGCTGCAACGTAGCCCAACATGCGTGGCACTGTTGAGGACACAATCTGCAGCCTGTCAATGTCTAATCAGCCGTGATTGCAGACGAGAATATGCACATCGCCTGTTCAGCCAGTATCAGGAGATGATTCAAGGGTCCAAGATCCTCTTTCGGGCCTCAACACTTGCATGAGGGTCCCCTGTCGGTGCTTGGGGAGCCACTTAAGCCAGCCCACGAGGATCATGACACGCATCGCACACGGGAGCCGATATTGTGAGAGACGAGAGAGACAGCGCATGGCCCGACATGGCATGACGATGAAGAGCGCCGGACATTCATGCATATCTTGGGCATTGTTCGTCTGTTATTGTTGGTGCTGTGCAGCAGATACAGTAGGTGACGGAGCAGGTTAACGAATCAGTGAACTGAAGTGCTGGTCGTTGCTACACGCTTAGTAAGACTCCTCGCAGCCAAGTCCTTGGTCATCAGCCACATCTTCAGCCCAACGGCGCGCCACATGGGCGGCACCACGTGTGGCTTGTCACCGTACCCCCCCATTTCCCCCCCATGCCACTTTCGGTTCGACCAGAAGAGTGGTAGGTGGTCATAACTGGGTAATGACATTGACCTGTGCTTGATGCTCTGCTCCTATTTAGCTTCTTCATGCTCCCTCCCAACAGCTCTCGTCCGGTCAATTAACTCGCCAGCTCTAGAGAACGCATCTCTTCCCTTATATCTGCCCAGCAGAGAGCTGTCGGATGCCCTCTTTGGACTGCTAAAGCTCCCAGGCGTGCAGCAGCAGCAACCATGAACGGCCACTTCTCCGCCGTCGGCGATCAGGCGGCCAACGGCAATTATGACCATGGCTGTCAGGTCATAGATGAGGAAAAGGAGTTCAAGTGAGTTCCAGGAAGCTGGACAGACCTCCCTTGCTTGCTTTGGTGGTTGGGATCCGTCTAGAAGCTAATGCGAAATACCTCGCCGCCGCAGCCGCAACCTCAACGACTACCTCCAAACCATGCATGTTACCGAAGCAGGCTTCAACTATCATCTCATATCCGTCTTTGGCTCTCAGTCTACGGGCAAGTCGACGCTGTTGAACCATCTCTTCGGCACTACATTCTCCGTCATGTCGGAGACAGAACGCCGTCAGACGACAAAGGGCATCTGGCTGTCCAAGAACAAGCGCGAGACGAGCGCGGGGACCAAGATGGCCGATAACATCCTCGTCATGGATGTCGAGGGTACCGACGGCCGAGAGCGTGGAGAAGATCAGGACTTTGAGCGCAAGAGCGCCCTGTTTGCGCTGGCTACCAGCGAGGTTCTCCTCGTCAACATCTGGGAACACCAGGTTGGCTTGTACCAAGGAGCCAACATGGGCCTGCTCAAGACGGTCTTTGAGGTCAACCTGCAGTTGTTCCAGAAAGACAAAAAGTAAAACCACGACCTTACCCCTTTTCAGCCTTTCCCGGCCGAGAGCAATTCAAGGAACGCGCCAGTTGGACCTCACGTGCTAACAGTCGACCGCAGTTCAACCCCCCGATCTCTCTTGTTCTTCGTCATCCGAGACCACATTGGAGTCACGCCGCTGTCTGCGCTCCAAAACACCTTGATTCAGGATCTCCAGAAGATTTGGTCTTCCATTTCCAAACCAGAGGGTCTGGAGCAGTCCCGGATCGAAGACTACTTTGACTTTGGCTTTGCCGCCCTGCCCCACAAGATCCTGCAAGGAGAGAAGTTTGAGAGTGAAGTCGCGCAGCTCGGAGCGAGATTCACCACAGGACACCGAGTAGCAAAGGGGGGTGATGGCGGTGTTGCGGAGACTGAGGGTGGTATCCTCCTGCCCGAGTACCACAGGCGAATCCCCGCAGACGGTCTGTCCGTATACGCAGAAGGCATCTGGGACCAGATCGTGAACAACAAGGACCTGGATCTGCCGACACAGCAAGAGCTTCTCGCTCAGTTCCGATGCGACGAGATCTCTCGAGAAGTTCTGGTGGCGTTTGACCAGCAGCTGACGCCCCTTGAGGAGAAGCAGACGCAGGCCTCCAAGCTCGGCAAGGCCGTTGTACTGCCCGACCTGGGGCCCATAGCTAGCGAGGCTCGCGAGAAATGCTTCAAGGCCTTTGAAGTGCAGGCTAGCCGATATCACAAGGGCGTCTACTCCCGGAAGAAGCAGGAGCTGGAGAGCAAGGTCGACGGGCGCCTCAAGACCCTGTACCAAGGCCAAATTGCGGCAGCTCACAAGGCCGGAGTCGCAGCCTTTAGCGATGCCGTTGCGAACAAGGTCAAGGCCGGGCAAAAGGCTGGCGGAGGCTATGAATTTGCCGACATCGTGTCCAACGAGAAGAAGAAGACTATGGAAATCTTCAAGGCAGAGGTGGACAGCCTGGCGATTGAGGGCGTTGAATGGACCAATTTCGAGGCACAGAACCAGCTGTTCGAGGCCGAACTCGATGAGGTTAGCAGCAAGTTGCGCAAGGACGAAATCCGACGACTAGCCACCCGGGTGGAGCGCTGGGTCAAGTCCAGGCTGGGCGATGCTGTTGGCCTCGAGTTCAACAAGCTCGGGTCCGGCCGAGGCGGCTCGGGAGCGCCCGAAGAAGGCGAGAAGCCGGCGACGGAAAAGGACCTCTGGGACCGCATCTGGAACGTCTTCACCGGCGTCGTCAGCGAAGCCGAGGTCCGGTTTAGCGACCGAGCCAAGAGCTTCGATGCTAGCGACGCCGAAGTCGAGGTCGGCCTGTGGCGCCTGCGACGCAAGAGCTGGACCGCGCTGCGGGAGAAGATTGAGGAGGAGGTCATGGAGGGCAACATCCTGATGAAGCTTAGGGAGAACTTTGAGGATAAGTTCCGCTACGATGAGGCCGGCGTGCCTCGCATCTGGAGGCCCACGGACGACATCGAGGGCATCTACACGAGGGCGCGAGAGTCGACGCTGACGCTGATTCCGCTTCTTGCCAAGTTCAAGCTGCTGTCCAGCCAGTCGCCCCCAGACTTGATCGGCTTCATCGGCCCGCAGCCCAGCGGAGTCGAGGCTGGTGATGAGGAAGACCTCGCCCCCATCGGCGGCGTCGACGAGGAAGAAGGCAAGAGCCTCGAGGAGGAGATGACGATGCTGAGCGAGAACAAACGCCAGGACTTGGTTGTTCGCTTCAAGAAGACGGCCGACGGCGTCTATGTCGAGGCCAAGCGTAGCGCCATTGGCGGCATGACGCAGGTGCCGTGGTACTTTTACGTGCTGCTCCTCGTTCTCGGCTGGAACGAGATTTGGATGGGTAAGTTCTCCTGGATATGGTGTTTAGAGTCTGGCTAACTGTTGTAAGTTTTGCGCAATCCCTTCATGTTCATCCTCCTCATCCTGCTGGGTGGAGGGACCTACACGGCATGGTACCTCAACCTTCTGGGCCCCATGATGCAGATGGGCAACGCGGCTGTCGGCCAGGGCTTGGACATTGCCAAGCAGCAGCTGCGCGACTTTGTCGCCAACTCCGACACCGCCCGACAGGCGCTGGCCATGCCGGCGAGGCAAGACAGCGACATTAGCATGGACACGCTGGACAGCCGTGGGCGTCGAAGGACGACAGGACCAGCAAGCCAGCCCGACGACAACTGAATCATGCGGATAGGAGAAAGAGAACCAAAAATAGGAGCCCGGAACCAACCGCCCTGTGTACAAAGTACGCAAGACACTGTCAGACGTTGAGGGTAAAGTAGCGTATAGCATTGATGAGCGAACAGGATACGAATAATGTCTCTACAAGGTAGCAAATAAAGATGGCTTATCCAAAACGGATACTTATATACCAAACGCCTGTCCCTGACCTATCAATTGATGATACCCTTATAACGCCACTCCGTGTGCCCTTTCGTTCAAGAGGTTCGAATATATAACCCAGGTCCAGAATCTACCCATGCCTTCCTCCTATCCGTTCTAGAATGCTTCTTGGCTTGCTGGAGTCCCAAACCACGAAGCCAGCTCACTCCCCTGTTTCTCCTCGCCTCCTGACACAAAAAAGTCTGTCAACTTGCTCGTCTCGCCATCATCATCAGCCGGCCACTCAATCTTGACGCCATTGCCTTTGCTCTCGAGCATATCCTTGGCAGTACCCCAGCTGAATCGACACTCGGGCCCCCATCCAAACAGAGGATGCATATTATTCCTCAGCCACCCCACAGTCTTTGCATCAGACGGATATCCCGAGCCCCATTCCATCGGTCCATCCTCAGCAGGCACATCCTCATCCCCATTCGCAGCAGCAGTAGCAGCCTGCCGAGCGTGAAAGAGCGTCTCAAGGGCCGCATCACGCGTAACCTTTGCGCACACAGACGCAGCACTCACACAAGCATACAAGCTATCCGCCTTCTTCGCAACCGTGACCTTGGCCGTGGGGAAGACGCGCTGCAGCTTGGCCTGGTACGTGGCCGGGGGGCCGATGGTGTCGACGTAAATCTCCTTGACGTTGACGCCCTTTGCGTAGACGGCGCGGATGAGGTCCATGGTGGCGTCCATGGCCTGGGCGTTGAGGTTGTACGACACGGGCCGCATCATGTTGGCGCCGATATCCCGCGCCGAGAGCGCCGTCGTGGCCCATCCGCAGGACGAGTGCAAGTCGGAGCCGGGCGTGCAGAGCGTCTCCATGAGCTGCGAGCGGACGCTGGCGGAGAGCACTTTGGAGTCGTCAAAGTGGTGCGTGTCGCGGAGGAGCGGATCGGAGACGTCGATGGGGAGGAAGAAGATGCCGTAGACCATGGGGCCGAGGACGGGCCCGCGGCCGGCTTCGTCGACGCCGAGGACGCAGGGCGGTGCGGTTGACGGGTCGGAAGGGTCGGTTGGGAGGAGGGAGGCCGGGATGGGGGAGAAGTGGGAGAAGGTTGCGCCGGAGAGGAGGGCTGGGCGGTGGGAAGTGACGGAGGGCGGGATGAAGGTGCCAGAGGGAGGCGGAGGGGGTGCGGCGGCGGATTCGGGGGCGTCTTGGTCCATTGCTGGGGGAGGTGAGGCGGGTTTGGCGATGGCGATGGTTGGCTTTTGGTGGTGAAGAACCGAGTTGAAGATGCAATTGGCTATAAGATGACGAGATTGAAGATAAGTGACTGCAACAAGGCAGTGAAGAATAAAACGACGGCACTCTAGATACCGTCAATGCCTCCAAAAAGTGTGATGGCCTGTATAAACGGGTGTCGCGATGGGTTGAAGCAATTAAAGATGAAGACGCTTCTCCAGCCCCTCGACGCGTCCTTCACTCACTAGACGCGTTTCTCTTTATCCCGTCCTCCACGCAGATGTAGCCTTGTAGCTTATCCAGTCATCAGGTACCCCTACAGCGCATCGTCCAGTAAAGCACCCCCACTGGAGCTCAGCAACAAGCGCTGAAGCCCGCCTAGAAACCAGTCTCTCAGCGCTCTTCTAGCGCATTTAAGCTCTCAGCTACAGGACCACGTACCAACTTTCCCCAACCCCCCGCCTGACAGCAAAAAAAGCATTTGGAGAGCTGGAGCTGCATCCATCTCTTCGCGCAGCTTCCGATTCAACACGTCAACATCCACCAACAGGCGCGTCGTCGAAACCCTCAATTCGAATCTCGATCAGCGCAAAGCCCGAAGCTCAGCGTCGCTTCAGGGTCGGAGCAGCGGGAATCGGCTCTGAAGGTTCAATCACCGGGATATTTTATTTCTTATTTTATTTTATTTCTTGTTTTGTTTGATTTACCTTACCTGATTCCCTCCTCTCCGCACTCGACCGAATCCCGACCCGCACGACATTCTCGCATCATGGCTCGAGGCAGCGGGCGGCGAGGCGACTCCTCAGCCGAGCCCGAAGCTCTCCACGAGCTCGGCGTCCGAGGCCGGTACGTTGGGAGGGGAGACCGCCTTCAACGGAAGGCGGAAACGAAAAAGAAGCTCGCAGGGCTGAAGCAGTGAACACAGGAAAACCGGCGCATTCTTGAAGGACACGGGCGAGCGCGACGAGCACGGCATGCAGCCCCTGGACGCCATCTTCTCATCGCCGCGAAGCGCAGTCACGCGCGAGGAGGAGTCCGGGAGCGAGGACATGGAGATATCGTCGAGTGAGCTTCGCCGCACGATTGCACGACCTGCGTTGCCGAATCGCTGGCCTCCCGAGGCAACGATTGGCAAGCAATGGATTCTATCCTGCTGACACTCCTTTTTCTGCGAAACCTAGGTGCTGGGCCAGGGCCGCGGACAGTGCTCAAGAATCGCCGCAGTCTACAGTATTCCCACTTCATCCCTTGAAGCTGCATGTTGGACTACTGGCTTACCGGGCGTAGGAATCAGTCGTCGTCTCCCACGCGCAATCCCACCGCCGAAAAGGCGGCAGTCAGCCGGAAGCTGGACTTTGCCGGCAAGGCTGGGGGCAAAGCGACGCCCAAGACCAACGGCAAGCACAAGGCGACCGCGGTAAACGGCGTCTCGCGGCACAGAGACGAGCCGGAGTCGGAGTCGGAGGAGCTGGACGATGTCATGGGCGCGGGCGAGAACGGCGACGAGTCCATGATGATGGTCGATTCGATGCAAAGCGGTTCCCGGGGCGGACGCGCCCTAGACGACGATGACGTGCCATTGTCAGGACAAAAGAAGCGTGGAAGGCCGAACAAGGCAGCTCCGCAGGCGAAGTCGAAGGCAGCTCAGCGTGCTCAGGCACAAGAACCCTCAGTAGAGCTAGGCGCCAGGAGAGGAACGCCGGTTGGTGTTACCGTTGGGAGACGCTCGCCGGACGACCAGGAGGATTCAGAAGAGGCAAATGCGAGACTGGACGCGATGCTGGAACGCAGCCTAGCGCGGAAACAGCCCAAGCGAAAGCGCCTTGAGGAGATACCAGCTTCACCTGAGCGGCACCCGAAGCCAGTACCGCCGTCAAAGCATTCTCGGATCCTGTCTTCCTCAGAAGTACAAGACGAGTCGAGAGAGGAGGATGAGGAGGAGGAGCAAGAGGAGGTGGAAGAGGAAGAGGAGGTAGCCCCACGGAAGAAGCAGCGCACTGCTGCGCCGGCAGTCACCAAGGCCCAGCCAGCGAAACCGAAACCTTCAAACAAGGGGAAAGCCCCTGCTGGCGCTCGCGGGGATAGAGTCGCGCCCGTCCCAGCAGCAAGCAAGGCCAAGGCCACGGCCAAGGCAAAACCGAAAGCCGAAGCTCAGCCCAAGGCCAACAAGGCCAAAGGTCGATCAGCGCGAAAGCCCAAAACGGCCCGCGCAGGAGGAGATGGCGAGGACGAAGACGTTGGGGAGACGTCGTTTGCGGCGCTGCAGCGTGGCCCTCCCATGCCAAAGTCTCGCGGCCTGGTATCTATGCGCAAGAACATCGACGACACGATTACGCAGACAAGGTCAGGACGGCACTCTTACAAGCCTGTCGCATACTGGAGGGGCGAACAGGTGATCCGCGAGGTCGAGGAGCAGGCCGACATGTTTGCCAAGGATAGGTTCCTCATGCCAAGCATCAAGGAAGTCGTCCGCGTGCCCGTGGAGGAGGCGCCCGTCCGATCCGCCGCATCACGAGGCAAAGCGCGGCCCAAAGCAAAGAAGCAGGTGGTGGAGGAGGAAGAGTACGAGGAGTGGGAGCTCAACCCGGGCACCGTCGAGGGCGAGATTGTGATATGGGAGACGGAGCACGAGGAGCACCCGCCGGCCGACGACGAGCCCGTGCAGGTGACGGACGAGCGCATCGCCATCTCGGCCAAGGCGGTGCAGACGTCGGAGATCCGCGACGCGACGTTCCGGTTCGCCAAGACGCTGACGATGCCCTTCATGGGCGCCGGCGTCGTCGACCTGCCGCCCGGCGGCGAGAAGCGGCCCAAGAATTCGCGCAAGATGCACATGGTGTTTTTCGTGCACACGGGCAAGGTCATGGTGACGATTAACGAGGCGCAGTTTCGCATATCGGCGGGCGGCATGTGGTTTGTGCCGAGAGGTGAGTTCTCATACCATCGAACCGAAATTTCAGAAGAGAGATATGTCTAACAGGAGATTTTGAATAGGCAACTACTACAGCATCACGAATGACTACGACAATCCCAGCCGGGTCTTCTTCTGCCAGGCGTGCGAGATTTCGCCCGCGCAGTACGAAGCCTCGCAGATGAGCGTGGGAGCATGATGATGAACGAAAAACAAAAAAGAAAGCAAAGAAAGGGGAAGGCAAAGAGGGGAAGGGAAGGGGGAAGGGGTACTTGATCCAACAACGAGGCTGTTTGAGTATTTTCCGGCTGGAGCCTTTTTCTGTTACGTTGATACCACATGAAAATGGGGGATGAATCGTCGTTGTCTTGTTTCAGCGCTGTACTGTTTCTTTCTTTCTTTTCAGTTCTTGTTACAAAAAGCTTGTCGAAATGTGATGCCGATCTACATGGAGTATGCACAACGCAATCGATTCTCAACCCCCTTCTTCGGAGAGCATGACCTATTGTCAAAATATCGCGAATCAAGGAATATGGAAGAAAATGGGAAGGGAGACTTGTCATCTCTATTATGTCTTACCACGTCGTGACGAAAGGCGCAAGGCGGGATTCAATGAACTATTTAATGGTGAGGGCAAACAGCCCAGGATGGACGTACGTTCTTGTCTGTGAATGAACTTCATTCTGTCATTCTTTCTACTCTACTTTACGGGCTTTTGAGCCTGCCAATGGGGGTTTATCACCGACTTTCTCTCGGTATATAATGTGTTTCTGTCAATATGGACTTGGTTAATTGGGTTTGGCTGTGGTATGTGATTTTGCCTTGCGAGTTTTGCAACTCTCCAGGTATATTACATACCTTCACACTCGAATGGGACAACAAGGCCAGGTAAATACATTGCAGCAGTACAGGTCGAACCCATCTCCTGTGAAGGAAAACAGATATGTGTTGAGAATACACGTAAATACACCATCCCTTTAAACACAACCATCCTACAAACACCTCACACACAACCTATTCACTAACCCCTCGACACGCCCTCAAAACTCCTCATTCAGAATCCTCTTCAACCCACCCATCTCCCTCTCCAGCTGCGCAATCTTCCTCTGCCCCGCATCCAGCTTCCCCAGCAGATACATGACCCTGCCCGCCGACTCGCCCGTGTGCCGCGGCAGCCCGCCCAGCAGCTGCAGCTCCTTCTCCACGGCATCAATGTTCTTGGCCTCCACCTTGGCCATCTCGTTGAGCACCGCCAAGTCCATCTTTGCGCGCAGCACGCGGTCCTTGACGAGCACCCCAAAGGCCGCCTGGTGCAGCGGCTTGCCGGCCGTGATCGTCTGCGGCCGGCCCTGGTGCGTTCCGACGGTGATGAGCTCCGCGCCGGCCAGGCTCTCGAGGGCCGCTTCCCCATTTGTCGCGTTGGAGGACAGTGACGAGGCAAAAGTGGGCGAGAGAAGGACCTGGTGGTATCGCAGGGTTGGGCTTTGGGAAAGGGCCTTGATCAGGTGCCAGGCCTGCTCGGTCGACCATTTCCTGTCCGCATCGGCCGTCCGCCCAAGCAGATACATCTTGACAATATCGGTGGCATCCTCAGAGACAATCTCCTCAACTGCCTCCCGAGGCGTCTGTCCCGCCCTGAGCCGCCGTGCCAGGAACTCGAGGTCCGTCAGACGGCCTCCGAGGACCTTGATGCCCTCATCCAGTCCTGCCAAGTTCGGTCGGGGTGTGGGCTTCTTGTTCTCATCGCTTTGCTCTGCCTCCTCCTGCGCCTCACGCTTCCAATCCTCTTCCAAGCGTGTAATGACAAAGTTCTTCGCGATATCAGCATCCAGATCGCCCAGAGACAGAGTACGGAAGACCCTGTCTGGCATGGCCTTGGTCAGAGACTTTGAGTAAGCAGAGTCGCTGGTGAGGAACACGACGTGAGCCACGTTGTTCTGTACAATCGAGGCTGCCCAATCGGCAATCATGTCATACACGATGCTCGAGTCCTCGCTCTTGTGGAGGAAGTTGTCGACGACGATGACCGGCCGGCGCTCGGGATGCGCCTCCAGGTACGCGTCCTCAGAGAGGTTAGCATCCTTGTCTCCCTTGCTTCGTTCGGAGAGAGCGACAGCCTTGAGAGCCGTGGCAGTGGTGTGCAGGATCTTGTTCAGCTGTGATTCCAGAGTCTCAGAGAATCCAGACTTTACGCCCGTCGTGCCCTGGATTGCCAGGTCCACCATGCTGCTGATGCTGTTGGCCCACGAAAACACGGGCCGGTATCCAACCGCCGTCGCCAGTCTCCTGATGGTGAGGGCTTCGCCATTGGCTTCCGTGATCGGCTTGCAGTCAATGAGAAGGACGTTTTTGCGCCCGCTCAGGGCCTGGCTCATGACCATCTCGGCCTTTCCAGAACCTCGCGGTCCGGTGACGACGATGAACGTATCCGAGCTGCCGTCGAGCCAGCTCTGCAGTTGCTCAATGAGATCCTTGCGATGCTTCCATATTGTGCCGAGACCTTCAATATGCTCCTGCTTCTTGTGGAAAGAGAAGCTCCCTGTCTGCGACTTGAACCACTTGTATATCCTCCAATCGGTGTAGCGCAGGGAATGCTGCACATGCATCTTAATGAAGAACAGCCGGATAGGGTCAAAGATGACGACGGAGACGCCCGCAATAAGCGCAGCCACAATCGGAATGACAATTCGAGGATGCGACGTAATCCAGTTCCAGATGCTGTGTCCCTTTTCACGCTTCACGTAAGAGAGCCGCAACTTGGTGCCATTTCTGCCGCCGCCCTGAGCCTCGCCCAGGACGAAGCCGTGGAGGCAATTCCGCGCCATGATGGCATCGCGAAGCACAGGGAAGCCAATCTGGGCATACCTCGGCGTGACCTTTGAATCGGCCGGCTGGGGAATGATATCCGCAATCTTTCCGTATCGGCGAAAGAGGCTGTAGAGAACTTCTTCTGGAAGCTCTGCTGCAGAAGCGCCTGGTTCAGGGGGCACGAATTCCACCATGAGCAGAGTTGACGGGTATCGATGCAGATCCTCGAGCCAGGGAACTCCGCGAACAAGACGAGCTCGAATCCTACCAAAGGGGTTGAACCACGGCTTGATCGGCTCTTCCCTCAACTTCTTCAGAAGCTTGGCTATAGCCAACGGTCAGTGTCAACCACCACATCAGTTGTAGCCGGCACTTCAACTTACCTTCAATCTCGGCTGCACTCAAACTGGGATCGTACTCAAACTTGACAAACGCCCCTCCGTCTTTGAGCCGCGGCATAATCTCCGTCACCTTGATGGGCAAGTTGCCCGGTATAGCTCTCTTGACCAATTGGATCGGGTCCATGATGCCCAGGGACGAGCTGTTGAAGCGCTGGAGCAGATCCGTCAGCTGCTGGTCCGTCTCCGTCCGTCGACTCAGCAGACTCAGCACCGGCGTCAACTTGAGAGGAAACAAGTCTACAAAACAATAACCCATTAGCCTCAAAGGAAACCACATCATCAGGTGCAAGCTGAACTGTCTCACTGTCGAAAAAGAGAATCGACTCGTTGGCTTTGACATCGAATCTCCCACTCTCCTGCTCCTCGGCAGGCGACAGCTCCTTCTGCTTCCCCTCGAAATCACCACCGCTCAAGGGTATAGCCGATGTCGTCTCCCATATCCTCTGCCCAGCCCGACACCTCATCAGCCCATTATCACTCCGTCTCGTGACAGTCGCTCTGCCAACTCCAGGCCATAACCGCAGCGCTCGAGAGCCGCTGGACCGCGCCGCCAGCAACGCAAGGCTTCGCGATGGAATCATGACGGCTCTTTACCACAATTTCGGCACATGTCGCTGCTGTAAAGGAACAATTTGGGGAGAGAAAATAAAAAGTCTCGCCCTGTTGTCGAGCTCTCATAGCATGACGAGCTAGCTGAATGGCTCGACGGCCAATGAGGTCATAGGAAGCAGATCGATCCCAGCTTCTTCTACAGATTTCCAAAAGGGGAAAAGGCCAGGCATTTCGGAGAAGACATTTTCCCGGCCGAGTCGCAACCCAGAAAGTTATCCATCAACTTCGATAAGCCGAAAAAGATGAGGCCATAGAACTGAGCATCAAAATCGAAGAAAGCAGGCAATTGCAAATACATTGCAACACCGACAACGTTCAATCATTCAAGTCAACTCATATCTCTAACTCATACAGAAAAGGCAGCAACTCAGCCTGTCCGATCAATTTCGCGATCATCCGACTCAGCTCACCTATATCGATTCCATCTCTATATACATAGATCGCACCGCGAATAGCTTCACAATGGGCTGGCTCTGGACATCACCACCCTCCAAACCACCAACCGACCAGTCGTCAACCCCCTCACCACCACAAACATCCTCATCAACGCCTCCACAGCCATCACACCCACCATCAGCATCCACCTCCCAAGCTCCCAACGAGCCCGTCGACCCCGAAATCCAAAAACTCCTCGACATCTTCAACAAATCCGACGACTCCACCCCTCAACCTTCCTCCTCCTCCTCCTCTTCAACCTCATCATCATCCTCACCATCCCTCCTCTCAAAATGGCTCTCCTCAAAATCATCCACCTCCACCACAGACCAACCCCCATCCCCCCGCTCTCCCCCGTCGCCGAATCCCTCCTCCCGACCGACATGTCCTGCCGCCAGGCCTTCGACCTCGCCTGGTCCTGCAACTCCCTCGGCGGCCAGTGGAACGCCGTCTACCGCCACGGCGAGATGCGCTCCTGCTCCCACCTCTGGGACGACTTCTGGTTCTGCATGCGCACAAAGTCCTACTCGGGCCCGCTCAAGGAGAGGGCCGTCCGCGACCACTACCGCCGCAAGGAGTACGAAAAGTACTACGCCCCGGGCGCCCGCAGCAGCGAGGACGTCTGGGAGGCCAGGGAGCGCAAGGTCGAGCCCGGGACCGCGTTTGCCGAGGCCGTCGAGATTGCGACTGTTGACGATAATGAGTGGAGGAGGTTGGAGGAGGAGAGGAGGAAGAAGATACGGCAGGATCTCGGGTTTGAAAAGGAGCAGTGAGGAAGGTTGCCATGCTGCAATAGATGGAGATACTATGGCAGATGGAAGATATGCATACGTCTTAGAGTAAAGGTTAAGCAAAGTGAATACAATGGGGACAACAAGTTACGAACAAACCATGGAGGAAAGAATGGGGAAGTTATCGAGATTTGTCAAGTTGATCGTCTTACGAGAATTTGTCGCTAGACATTGAGAGACTTTGTACAAATAGGTATCCAAATATCTCTCTTTCCATTTTTTCCATCTGTTCAGTATACTTCATATCAATGATCCCTATTCCTTGCAATTGGATCATGGACTTCACATTCACAAGTTGGCACAATCTGTTAATTTAAGACCATTGTATTGGTTCCCTTAAAACGTAAAACTCATTAAAGTACAAACCAGGGCCAACCCGCCCAGCTTTTTTACCCTTCATATCCGTGAAATGCTAGTGCGAAAAAAAAGCAAATGAAAACAAAGGAAAAGAATCTAATCATGCATCATGCCTTGATCCCCTAGAGTAGGCCTCCACACATCGTAGACGCGTTACCAAGCTTGAGGCTCAAGTCTGATGATGTTTGGGGGTATCAAAAGGGCTTGTTGGTGCATTTAGTCGACCTCCTCAACGGTAGGGCCATCATCGCCACCCTGGTTGGGAGCGCCGCCAGCGCCAGGGAAGCCACCGGCACCGCCGGGCATGCCACCGGGCATGCCACCCTCACCACCAGCTCCGTAGAACTTCATCATGATGGGGTTGGCGACACCCTCAAGCTCCTTCTGGTGAGACTCGTACTCCTCAGTAGAGGCCTGCTGGTTGTCATCGAGCCACTGGACAATCTTGTCGATCTCGGACTTGAGGGTCTCCTTGTCGGCGGCCTCAATCTTCTCATCGACCTTGGGGTCGTTGAGGGTGTTGCGGAGAGAGTAAGCGTACGACTCAAGGCCGTTCTTGGCGCTGACACGCTTGGCCTCAGCCTCGTCCTCCTCCTTGTACTTCTCGGCGTCAGACAGCATGCGCTCAATCTCCTCCTTGGACAGGCGGCCCTTGTCGTTGGTGATGACAATCTTGTTGGACTTGCCAGTGCCCTTCTCGACGGCAGAGACGTTCATGATACCGTTGGCATCAACGTCGAAGGTGACCTCGATCTGGGGAACACCACGAGGCGCAGGGGGGATGCCGGTAAGCTCGAACTTGCCGAGCAGGTTGTTGTCCTTGGTGCGCTGGCGCTCACCCTCGTAGACCTGGATGAGCACACCAGGCTGGTTGTCAGAGAAGGTGGAGAAGACCTCGGACTTCTTGGTGGGGATGGTGGTGTTGCGGGGGATGAGCTTGGTCATCATGCCACCAGCAGTCTCGATACCGAGAGACAGGGGAGCGACATCGAGAAGCAGGATCTCGTTGGTGGACTTGGAAGTGGTGTCGCCAGACAGGATGGCGGCCTGGACGGCGGCACCGTAGGCGACAGCCTCATCGGGGTTGATGGACTTGTTGGGCTCCTTGCCGTTGAAGTAGTCGGTGATGAGCTTCTGGATGCGGGGGATACGGGTGGAGCCACCGACGAGGACGATCTCGTGGACCTGAGACTTGTCGATCTTGGCATCGGCAAGGACACGGTCGACGGGCTGGATGGTGGATCGGAAGAGATCCTGGCACAGCTCCTCGAAACGGGCACGAGTGATGGAGGTGTAGTAGTCGATACCCTCGTACAGGGAGTCGATCTCAATCGAGGTCTGGGCAGACGAAGACAGAGTTCGCTTAGCACGCTCGCAGGCAGTGCGGAGACGGCGGAGAGCACGGGCATTGGTGGACAGATCCTGGTCGGGAGTTAGCATATGCTGTGCATCTAGAGAGTGGGGGTGAACATGGGTGCTACTACTAACCTTCTTGTGCTTGCGCTTGAACTCGTTGACGAAGTGGTTGACCAGACGGTTGTCGAAGTCCTCACCACCCAAGTGAGTGTCACCGGCAGTGGACTTGACCTCGAAGATACCCTCCTCAATGGTCAGGAGAGACACATCGAAGGTACCACCACCGAGATCGAAGATGAGCACGTTGCGCTCGCCCTCGACCTTCTTGTCAAGGCCGTAGGCGATGGCAGCGGCAGTGGGCTCGTTGATGATACGCAGGACGTTGAGACCGGCAATGAGACCGGCGTCCTTGGTGGCCTGACGCTGGCTGTCGTTGAAGTAGGCGGGGACAGTGATGACGGCGTTGTTGACGGTGGTACCAAGGTAGGCCTCGGCGGTCTCACGCATCTTGGTCAGGACCATGGAGGAGATCTCCTCGGGGGTGAAGGTCTTCTTCTCGCCCTTGAACTCGACCTCGATGACGGGCTTGGAGTTCTTGTCGATGACCTTGAAGGGGAAGTGCTTCATGTCGGCCTGGACCTCAGGGTCGGCGAACTTGCGGCCAATCAACCGCTTGGCGTCGAAGACGGTGTTCTGGGGGTTCATGGCGACCTGGTTCTTGGCGGCATCACCAATCAGACGCTCGGTGTCGGTGAAGGCAACAAACGAGGGCGTCGTTCGGTTACCCTGGTCGTTGGCGATGATATCACATCGGTCCTCACGGAAGATACCGACGCATGAGTAGGTAGTACCCAGGTCGATACCGACGGCTGGTCCCATACTAGCAGCCATTGTGTGTGTGATGTGTGTGTGAGAACTCTAGAAAAAAAGGAAAAAAAGGAAAAAAGCGTGTGAAGAGTGTGGTAGAGAAGTGAAGAGTTGCGTGTGATGGTTGTTTGTTGTGAATGAAGATGTTCTGGAGAGAAAAAGATCTGGTGCAGCTCGGTCTGCTCGCAGCGTCTAAATAAAGCGGGATGGAGATTCGATGCGGTTCTACACTGTTCCAAGGGTGCCCACACCGGCCGCCTGCAGGGGCACAACAGAAGCCTCTGGTAGGCACTGCAAACGCCTAGGCCAGGCGCCGAAGCAGCTGGAAGCCCCTCCCCTGCGCTTTTTGCTGTTCGCCTTTGTTCCTTCTTTGTCTCTTTGATACCTAGTAGTTTTGCTGGCATTTTTTCGTGCCTTGAGGGATTCTGTGTGCTCTTCTTTCCGGCGGGGCATCAGTGCCTGATGATGGCTTCAGCTGCGCTGCTGCCCCGCCATGCAGATGCCTGTTTTTTTTTTGTTCTTGTTTACTATCACCTTTGTTCTCTGGTTGTTTGTTTTGTTTCCCAGGTACCTATCGTAGCTACCTTGCCTTACCCATGAAAAGCTTCCATTGATTGCTTCCCAATTCCTCCTCGTACTCGCAGGTACCTCCAATTCGCTCGTTCCTCATTCACCCCTCATGAGTCCCCTCTCTTTGATGTCATCTCCCCTCCAGCTCCCAAGGCGACAAAGAAAGAAAAAAAATGCATCGCGGGGCAGTGGCGGGGTCTCCAGTACCTCGTGCACCCATACACTGCAGCTGCTGTGCACAAGTAACATGTACACAGATGCCCCACCATGAAGCAACCACAATCCGCCAGAAGGTGCTGGACAGCTTCCGACGCTGTCGCAAGGATTAACCACTCGTACTGGGCACTTGTCTGGTCAGCTCAGGCGGCAACAGCTGATTTTGCCTGCCTCAGGTACCCAGAATCAGAGTTGCTAGGACCCCGGAGCTTTCAAGCCATTGGGCTCCACGGGTCAGCTCAGCCACCATTTCCCACCAGTTACCTTACCTTGCCGAGCAACTAGCCACACCCGGGAGAGCTGCGGCTGCAATTGGTTGATATTGCTCGATCCATCTCTCCACGGCTTCCTACTGGATGCGCCGTCGCCCAGTGATGCTGAGCTGCAGCTGCTCGCTTTCGAATGATCGGAATGATCGCGATCGAGCAGGATGACCTAATCACGCAGAAATGAGAGGTTTCTCGACCTCGACGTGAGCTTCACCGAGCATGACCGAGGTTCCGTTGATTACCTTAGCCGATGCGATTAAGAACCGTCGCGAATACTCTGTAGATCGATCACAGTACAATTGGACTTCTACTTCAAACTTCTCCCCCGTTCGTTAATTTGCCTCACCAGGCAACCCAAAGCTCCTTTGCAAGCACCAACATCCACATTGAACCTTGTCAGATTCAGATCCCAAGCTCTTCTCCTACCTTCCATTATTGCCCCTATCATCCGACCTTTTTCGTTTACATCATAGCCTCCTCATCACGCACTGAAGCCAAGAAGCTCTCCCGAGTGAATTTACCCAGAAATGGCCAGATGATTCGGGGGGCGACGCGGGTTGAAACCGCATTTTTCAAAGCTCGGTTACAGACTCCTCAGGTGATATCTGACGGAGTTGGACGATGGATGCTTGCAACAAGGTCCGGAAAGACGCGACAACTGCGAGTTAGTAGTAAGCTCCACTGGAGTGGATGAGGCGAATAGTGATGGGCTCTGTCGACGGCTCCACGAAACCGTTCGCTCTCGACTCGTGATTTTCCCGTCGGGGAGCAATTCGCTTACAGATATCGGGATTGATGCACACTGACGTCCATGATTGTTGAGTTAATCATCTTATTGAATGCGTGGTGTTTATTGCTGGACATGTCGGACATGTTGCTCCGGCTCAAAGACAACATGGGTATCTTCCCCTGCTATTGAATACTAAACCAGAGCATGCTGTAGGCCCGTACACTCATTGCAGAGATCTATCGATAATGCTATTCTGTGGAGAGCTTCCTTTCCCATCCGTATCTTCATCATGTCCTTGCTAACGCCACTGCTCCTCAGCGCCTGGTGTTCTGAACCTAGGACAGCGATGAGGACCGGCCGCTCAAGTCCATCATGAACAATCTAAAGAACCGCTTCTCCTTTAAAACAAAGCTAAACCGCGACCTCTAAAAGTTCATATAGTCGGGCGCCTGGAACCGGCTCACCCCTTCATCCCACCAGCCCGCAGTGGGACAAACCCTGTGCTCAACCGTTCTCTCGGCCTTTTCCCTGCAGGGAGACGATGGCTCCCGGCTCGTCCCACGACGGCGCATTCTCCACGATTCGAAAAGCCCCCGATCCCGCCGAGCCGGTCGTATCCACTTGAGCCGGGTAGCAAGCCTCTTGCTCCCTTGTTGATAGACGCTGCTGGCCCATTGGCGCAGACCGAACTTGCGGTGCTTGGATATGGAGCCCGTACGGCTGTGGAGGGAGAAGACGGAGGCTTTCCGCTTCGACGGTCTTTGCGGATTCTGGTTTGCGGGCGTGCAGGGGGGCTGCCTGGTAGAGTCGGGGCTATGGTGCCGATTGTTCGCTTCGTGGATGCCATCGTACTGATTCTTCATGGGACTGCCGCTCCGCCAAGTCAACCTGCCCGTCGCCGAGCCCGGACTGACATCCAGTAGGCGCGTTCCGGAAGGGCTCGGCTGCTGCGAGGCAGAATCACCGGGGAGGATCTCCGTGCTTTCCAAGAGCGGGCTTCTGTGGAATGAGGCTTCTGCTGGCCGAAGCAGCTGGTGGTTTTGCCACTCGGCAACGGCGGTGTCGGCCTCTGCCAACACGTCGGAGGCGGTGGTGTTCATGGTCACATCGTAGCTTTCGTCCGAGGTCAGAGTAGAGCGGAGGTTAGATAGTCGGTCATTGGCCCTGCCGTAGCGTGATAGGTTTGTGAAGCTGAGCCTGTTTGGGCGGTACATTGATTCTGGCGATTGAATCCGAGTAGATGCTTTTCCGTGGGAGGGATACGAGGAAGACGTTCTCCGATGGTGAAGGCCAAAACCCCCTTGTATCGAGGCATCCGAATCAAGGGCGTCGAGCTTGAGGTCGCCCATCAGCCCCTGAAAGTGCTCGCTGCTCTCGGACGAGGTTCCAGGCGATGAATTAGAGCGGGTGCCAGAGGCGGAAGAGTCCAAGCTATCGTCAGCCTCATCCTTGCTCTTGCGAAGAGACGGAAACGCTCGATAGTCCTTCCACTATCGGCTATGGATCGGGTTTCCCTTCCTCGGGGGCGGGAACAGGGTAGATTGGTGCCAGGGCTTGGGACCCCAGGAGTCGGATCGCGCAGCATTGGGCGGTTCTTCCTCGGAGCCTATGGGGGTGAGCTTCGATGGCTGGCGAGGCTTCGCGTCGTCCTCGTCGCTGTCGAGATCTATGGGCCCGGCTAGCTTTGTGGCTTCGAAGGAGCACGAGCGCGACTTGGGTGACAGCTTCGAGAGGCTGGTGCTGAACAAGCCCGAGGGTTTGCGCGTGAGACGTTTGCCGGGTACAGCGTTTCCGGAGGACTGAGCAGAGCGCAGAGAGGGAAGGCTCAGATGATGGAGCATGACGATGAAGATGCACTCTGTATCTCATATAAATTTGCTATGATGTTGATTGTAAGGCAACCCTTTCAGCGGTCAAACCACGCCAGGGCCTGATTAATGCCTGATGAGTACACAGTACTCGGCAGAAACAAAGGATGCTATCCATTGGGGGGGCTTCGAGACTCTAGTAGCTTCCTTGAACTGTTATATCTGCTGTTGAGCCAAGGCAAGAGCATTTGCATCTTGTTGCAGGTTAGGTAAACCGTGTAATGTGAAGGCGCACGAGGCATTACAGACAGCCAATCCGCGGTCTGCGTCTAGCGGGAGAATGTGGCTATATAATACAAATTAGTTTCCCCGCTTTGCAACCAGCGATGGGTTCAAGTCTACAACTGGCTTCATGGTCTAGTGGTATGATTCCTGCTTCGGGAAAACACCTGAAGTCCCCGATTCTTCAGAATCGCCTTTGCAGGAGGCCCCGGGTTCGAATCCCGGTGAAGCCCCATCTTTTTTCCTTTTTTGCTTTCTTTTTGCATGCCATGCCATTGACCTACCTTATCCATCGCAACTCTCATCTGTTCGGGCAGCGTGCATCTGTTGCCGACCAGATTTGTCTGTCTCCCTTCTGTGGCTGTTCGGTTGAAGAGGTGGACGCAGCTTCCTGTTCAACTTGACCGGCGGCCACTTCCCGGGTCTGAGAGCTCCGATCCGAGCAATTCCAGGTCTCGATGCCCGCTGCCCAAACCCCGCTAAACAACCTCCGGGGGCCTCCAGGGGTTGTGCTTCAGCGTTTGTCAGCGCACCAGCAGGTTTGTTCAGCGCCAAATGCCCCTAAAAGGCCCCTAAAGACACCCTCTAGCGGGGGATGCGGCTCACCTCAACCAAGAAACCGCCAACCAAGGCGTCATACGGTGGCCCCTGAGTATACACATAAGCTGTCAGTGGATCCTGTGGCTGAGGCAATCCTGTACAACGTACAGGTTTCCTTTCGCACTAAATAAAGGAAGCCCGTACATCGTACAGGTTTCCTCAATGTATCACGTGCTTCCTCCTTTACCCCTCAGTACCTTGCAGTACCTACCGGACCTACAGCACACAGCCGCCTTACAGCAGCTGTATGTGTGTTGGTTGTAATTGAATTGATTTCCAGTCCCTTCCGACCAGTTAATCAACCACATTGCGATCAGCTATAATAGCACCTACACCTTACCCTATAATATAGCTATAATACAGCTGATTGACTGTAATGCAGCTGATTAACTGTAATGCAGCTGATTGACTGTAATGCAGCTGATTGATTGCGATGTGGTTAATTGCGATATGATTGATCGCGATGTGGTTGATTGCGATGTGGTTGATCGCGATGTGGTTGATCGCGATGTGGTTGATTGGGATAAGGTTAATTAATTAGTCGGAAGGGACTGGAAATCAATTTAATTACAACACATACACCCGACAGCTGCTATACCTTAGCCAATTCCCGACCGGGCTGTGTGCTGTAGGTCCGGTAGGTACTGTAAGGTACTGAGGGGTAAAGGAGGAAGCACATGATACCTTGAGGAAACCTGTACAATGTATGGGTTTCCTCTGACGCTAAAATTGACCTGAAAACTGACCTTTCACGCTAGAAAAAGGAAACCTGTACAATGTACAGGATTGCCTCAGCCACAGGATCCACTGACAGCTTGTCGTAACACTCGTGGCCCCTCCTCTGTCTGCTGCTGCTGCTAAGCCACAGCTTGGTCCCCTCTGTCTGGTCCTACCGAGTCCCTCCGCTCTCCCCCATCATCACCAATCTATCTGCTACCGACTTACCATCATCGTCCCGCCTCTGGCTCCGAATCGCGCCTCCAGACCGCGGCTTTTTTCTTCTTCTTTTTCTGCTTGCCTCTCGCCTCTCACACTGTCGGTCACGTCTATTGGCTGCGCCGTGCTGAAAAAAAGAAGCCGTTCTTGGAACAGTTTCCATCCTTCTTGTGGGCGTTCGCGTTCCGTTTGTTGGGAGCATATCTGCCGTCGTACCTTGGCTCTCTTTCTTGCCCCGTGCAACCCACCGCATCTACTTGTACTGCCTCCCGGATCTGTTTGTTCCCTCTCCGCCTTCCTCGTCCCTGCAGCTTCAGATCCTCGACACCGTCTGGGCTTCCTCATCCCCGCCTTTCTGCGCTGCCTTGATCTGCTCTTGTCTGAACTTGCACTCATGCTTGCTGGCAGTCCCAAGGTCTCGAAGCCATTACGACGACTGACGCCCCGAGACGAGCGACGACGAGACTTCTAACGAAGTACGGGCACGAGCACAGAGACGAGCGCATTGACGGCCTTCGTTTTCCGCTCCCCGTCCAGCGCCGAATTGTGACGAGATACACCACCGTCGGTCGATTGCGCAATATTTCACCCGCGATCTTGGACACTCGATAGCCTCGCCGCGGCGCCTCTCGTGACGTCCTCTACCTCCGCGGAAGTAGCCGCCCTTTCGCCGTCTCGCCAATTCTTCCTGGAATTCAAGCGGCTTCTCCTATTCCGATTCGTTCATCCTCCTCTTCTACCGGCCCACGAGAATCATGGGCAAATCGTGAGTGGGCCTGCGCGAAAACCCCTTACAAGTCTTTTGAGTGTGCATGTTGCCGAGGGAGAAGAAGTGCATGATGAGCATGCATTATGTTGACATGGAAAGAGGGGGAGGGGGAGAGCAAGGGGAGGCTGGTCATGGGGATGTGCCGGCCACCCGCGGAGCTGATTGCACATGCACATCAACAAGGGAAACAGACTGTACGCAGGCCGAGGCTGACATTCGCTCGTCGTTTACGATTGCAGGCAGTCAAAACTCTCTCAGGAGCAACTCGCCGAGCTCCAGAAGTCGACTCATTTCGATAAGAAGGAGCTGCAGCAGTGGTACAAAGGTGAGCATCTCCCGGACGCGGGACAGGGGTGCAGAATGCTTGGAACCCCTCATCTCCTCAATCTCGTCTGCATCTAGGCTGCGTGACGGAGGGCCCCTCATGCCTCGTCACGAGAAATGGTTCATGCGGGTTCTGACATTGTTGGTTTTTCGCGCAGGCTTCTTGAAAGATTGCCCTTCGGGCATGCTCTCCAAAGAGGAGTTTCAGAAGATCTACCGGCAGTTTTTCCCATTTGGAGACCCGAGTTCGTTTGCCGACTATGTATTCAACGTGTTCGATAGCGACAAGTCTGGTAGCATCGACTTTAAGGAGTTTATCTGCGCACTGAGCGTCACCAGCCGGGGCAAGATGGAGGACAAGCTGGACTGGGCGTTTCAGCTGTACGACATTGACGGCGACGGCAAGATCAGTTACGACGAGATGCTTCAGATTGTAGAGGCAATCTACAAGATGGTGCGCAATGACAGACGCGGAGGGTGCTTTGGGTATGCATTGGCTAATAACTTTACAGGTCGGCTCCATGGTCAAACTCCCCGAAGACGAGGATACACCCGAGAAGCGTGTTAAGAAGATCTTTCGCATGATGGACAAGGACGAGAACGGCAGCCTGGACATGGAGGAATTCAAAGAGGGAAGCAAACGAGACGAGACGATTGTTTCGGCGCTGTCTTTATACGACGGGCTGGTGTAACTTGTCGTGGGGTGCTGTTTCGTTCCCTTTGTCGAGCTTCTGTTTCCTGTTTCTGTTTTGGTCGGTGGTCTAGGCGACTGGTACTTTTGGGGGAAGCTCTCTTGTATGTTTTGCCCACAAAGAACAGCAGCTTGCTTGTTTTCTCCCTCTGTATGGTTATCCCGATTCCTCGAGGGCCTACCTATTCTCCCTCATGACGTTGTGTGGAGGGGCTGTGCACGGAGGCGAATCAGGCAGTTTGGTATATGATATTGACATTTTTACTTTGTCTGGTTGCGTGACGGCTACACAGCCTCATTCGTGCGTTGTAGAGCAGTTGATGAGCAGTTGATGAGAGCCATAGTTGTGATTGTATACCAGCTTGCTTTCAATTGGTAGCTCATACATGCTTCCGGATGAACCTACGATGGGAAAAGTATGCCTAAGATTAAGCGGCTGATGTGCTTCCGACCTATCCGTACTAGTTAGTAAGGCAGTGTGCATACAGATGGAAGTATATCAAGAAAGGAGAGTCGATATTATAGAGATCTGACATGCCATGCAGCTGCTATAGGTACTAGGTAGTTCTTTATCGTTCAACTTGTGAGTATCTAGGTAGATGGCATAAAGTGGAGATTGCTTGACTAGGTACGTATTTGGAGCAAAAGCTGACTTACCCTGTAGGGGAGTGGATTTTGGCCGTAATTTTTGTCGGCCGTGATGGTTTTGAGGTATAATTCACGACGTCCTCATTGCCTACCTGACCTTTGAGCTTATACGGGCTGTCTACTCTGTGTGATTGTGAATTAGCGACGCGGGTGTAGTCTGGCGTTTGTACTGCACTGATATTTCACCTTCAATTTTTCTTTGGCTTTTCTCTCTTTCTCCCTCAGGAGAAGAACCTCATCTCATGCACGACACACACAACAAAAGACACCATACATAATAATCCCATGGCCAACTCCCTCCAAGAACTCCTCTCCAACCTCGAAGATGAGATTCAAGATCCCGACGAAGGTACACCGCGGCCACTCTCCCCATTTCCTCCGCACATATTCCCCTCTGCGTAGAGATGGCACCATATGTATCAACTGACACTCTCCCCTATTAGAGACATTCCTGCTCTACGCCAACACGACTCCCCTCGAAGGCCTAGGCTTCATCGACTCTCACTCCACAACACTAGACATCCATCTCAACGGGAAAGACGTGACTATATATCAATCCCCTGGAGTCCTCGCTTCAAGTCGGAAAGGCGGCACCACAGGCGCAGGTCAGTTCGCACTTCATCCTCCCTCTCTCTTCCTCTCCCCCCTTATCACCACCACCACACTTCCAACATAGAAGCATACAAACTAACATTAAATATACACATATAAAAGTCCTCTGGAAAATCACCCCCCTCTTCGCAGAATGGCTCTCCTCCCCCTCAAACCCACTAACCCCCCTCCTCACAAACCCATCAATCATCGAACTAGGCTGCGGCATCTCCCCCCTCAACGCCCTCTCCCTGTCCCATCTCGCATCCCGCTACATCCTCACGGACCAGCCCTACGTACAGAAACTCCTCCTTCAAAACCTCGCCGCAAACCTCCCTTCCTTCTCTTCCTCTTCAGCAGCATCGTCCAAGGCACACTCCAGCAGACCTAAAAAAGGCACACCCAAATCCCCCCCATCATCAACAACACCCCTGAATTCCACAACGGCAGAGATACACTTTGAAGTCCTCGACTGGGAAACTTCACAGGTGACCCCCTCCCTCACACATTCCGCTACAACATCTTCTTTCGATGCCATCATCTCGTGCGACTGCGTGTACAACTACGCCCTGATCCAGCCCTTTGTGCAAACCTGCGTCGACATCTGCAATCTACGAAACAAAGATATCACGCTACGGAACCAACAAGACTCTGGTGCTGAGAATCTTCGCCCTTGTTTATGCATCGTCGCGCAGCAGCTTCGCAACGATGACGTGTTTAATACCTGGTTGACGGCCTTTCAGAGGCATTTTCGCGTGTGGAGGGTTCCGGGGGAGAGGATGCCGGTTGAGTTGAGGCCTGAAGCGGGCTTTGTGGTGCACGTTGGCATTCTCAAGGATTCCTTCTGATTTTTTCTGATCTGTCATCACTTATGTGATAAACTTGGATTGATGCGGGTATGGGAACTTAACAAAGATAAATCACTTAGCGAGCGAGCTTGTTGAACAAGAAAACAATTGATTCGTATAGAAGCGCACAACCGACGCAATGCTTTTGATTTCCATGGCCCTCGGCCGGTACGGCTACGTAGGTAGTCCATACCCCATCATCATCCCCCATCGCCTATCAACCCGCACTGGGCATTTAATGATAAGACTCGGCGTTAACTACTAGTCCCTGAGATATCATAACAACGAAAGACAAAAACAAAGAAAAGAAAGAGATACCAGCTTCAAAAGTAGACATATTCCACCCCAGAAAGCAGTAAATCACCATTCCAAAGGCTCCTTCTTCTCCTCGCCACGATTCGTCTTGGGCACAGGCACCGCCTTGGCAGCCAGCCTGCCGTCCTTGCCGCGCTTCAGATACGCCGTGCCATCCAGCCAAGGCGTGTGGATGCTCCTCTTCTTCTCAAACTCGACAATCTTGTCATTGAGCTGCATCGTCAGACCAATGTCGTCCAGGCCGTTGACCAGGCAGTGCTTCCGAAACTCCTCCACGTCAAACGAGCAGATGGTCTCGCCGGCCGCGTTCTTGATGAGCTGGTTGGGCAGGTCAATCTCAATCTCTCGTCCGGCGCGGGCCTCGGCGGCGATGGCGTCGAGGTGCTCCTTGTTGGAGATTTGGATGGGCAGCATGCCGTTCTTGAACATGTTGTTGTTGAAGATGTCGGCAAACGACGGCGCGATCACGCTCTTGATGCCAAAGTCGAGCAGCGCCCACGGGGCGTGCTCTCGGGACGAGCCGCACCCAAAGTTGGGGCCGGTGCAGACCAGGATTTTGGACTTTCTGTACGGCTCCTTGTTCAGGACAAAGTCGGGGTTCTCGGAGCCATCGGGGAGATAGCGCAGGTTGTGGAAGAGGGCCGATCCCAGGCCGGTTCGCTTGATGGTCTTGAGGAACTGCTTGGGGATGATGGCATCGGTGTCGACGTTGGCCAGCTCCATGGGCGCCGCGACGCCCTTGAGCGTCTCAAACTTGGGCATGCCGGCCGAGTCCATCTTGGCTGCGATGGTGTTGGTGTGCGGCTCGCGATCCAGGGGCTGATCGGTAATGGCCTCCCGCTCGTCGGAGTCCTCGACACGCTCGTCGACGTGAGGCGGCTCCACGGGAGCGCTGGGGCCGACGCGAGCCTGGACGTGAGGGCTGGTGGTGTACTCGGCCAGCTTGCGGACATCGGTCAGCCTGCCGGTAATCGCAGCAGCGGCAGCCATGACGGGGGACATGAGGTGAGTCCGTCCGCCCGCTCCCTGACGGCCCTCAAAGTTGCGGTTCGAGGTGCTGGCGCAGCGCTCTTGGGGCGACAGAATGTCAGGGTTCATGCCCAGGCACATGCTGCAGCCAGCCTCTCTCCACTCGAAGCCGGCATCGATGAAGACCTGGTCGATGCCCTCGGCCTCGGCCTGCGTCTTGACGAGACCGGAGCCGGGGACGACCATGGCCCGCTTGACGTTGGGGGCAATCTTCTTGCCCTTGACGACGTGGGCGGCCGCCCGCATGTCCTCGATTCGGGAGTTGGTGCAGGATCCGATAAAGACCTTGTCGACCTGGATCTCCTCCATGGGCGTCCCGGCAGTGAGGCCCATGTACTCGAGCATCCTGCGGCCAGCCGCCTTCTTGGCCTCGGTGGCAAAGGTCTCGGGATCGGGGACCTTGCCGGTGATGGGGACCACGTCCTCGGGGCTGGTGCCCCAGGTAATGGTCGGGACAATGTCCTTGGCGTCGATGAAGACGTCAATGTCGTACTTGGCACCCTCGTCCGAGGCCAGCGACTTCCAGTAGGCAACGGCCCTGTCCCACAGCTCGGTGCCGAACTTGGGCGCCAGGGGCCGGCCCTTGAGGTACTCGAACGTGTGCTCGTCGGGCGCGACCATGCCGGCGCGCGCACCGCCCTCGATGGACATGTTGCAGATGGACATGCGGGCCTCCATGCTGAGGCTGCGGATGACGGAGCCGCAGAACTCAATGACGGCGCCGGTGCCTCCGGCAGTGCCAATCTTGCCAATGACGTGCAGGACGACGTCCTTGGAGGTGACGCCGGGCGCGAGCTCTCCGTCCACCTGGACGCGCATGTTCTTGCTGCGCTTGGTGATGAGGCACTGCGTGGCCAGCACGTGCTCGACCTCGCTGGTGCCGATGCCAAAGGCCAGGGCGCCAAACGCGCCGTGCGTCGACGTGTGGCTGTCACCGCAGACGACCGTGGTGCCGGGGAGGGTGAAGCCCTGCTCGGGGCCGATGACATGGACGATGCCCTGGCGCTTGTCGCCCAGGCCAAAGTACGTCAGGCCAAACTCCTTGACGTTCTCCTCGAGGGTGACGCATTGTACGCGCGAGTCCTCCTCCTTGATGAAGGAGGCAATGTCCTTGATGCCTTTCCGAGATGTGGTCGGGACGTTCTATCATAAAGTGAAGCGTACGTTAGCTTTCGTCCCGGGCTGTCATCTTGCCAGAGACGCTTGAGAGGGGACGTACGTGATCGGTGGTGGCCAGAGTGCAGTCCGGCCTGCGGACCTGGCGGCCGGCGTTCTTGAGGCCCTCGAAAGCTTGCTGCAGGCGACACGTCAGTCGATCGGGATATTCCAACACCGTGGGATGTTCTTCATTCGCAGCGAGACCGTATCGAATTGTGCGGAATCATAGGGCTGAGGCATACCGGTGATGTCACTTCATGGACCAGGTGTCTGTCTAAATCCCCCACCATAGTTAGCTCCAAGCTCAACCAACTCGCAAACCCAGCAGAAAGACAAAGAAGCAGAGGATGCAACGAACCAATGTAGAGAAGGATTGTGCCGTCGAGCTTCTCATCGACGATATGGCTCGAGAGAACCTTGTCGTAGAGAGTCTGGGGGGTTCCTACTGAAGCAGGCATTTTGTATGTTCGCTTTTCCGCGTTGGTGTCGGTGCTGTGGTGGAAGAAGAGGGAAAGAAGAGAAGTGAGATGTAAGACGTGAGGCGAGAAGAGAGAAAAGAAAAGGTGACGTTTTCCCTTCTCAGACAACTCAAGGGACCCAAAAGGAGGGGGAACCACGGAGCAAGGAGAAAAAAAAATGCCTTGATAAGCAGTAAGGCGATGATGGAATGGAGCTCGAAATGCCGAAGCTCAGCTGAAACCAGTTGCTCCCGTTGGTGATGATGGTACTATTATTTCACCGCCACGAAAACCAACCGCAATTGTTGCAGCAAGGAGAAACGAGAAAGTAGGTAGAGAGTAACAGAAGAAAGAGGAGAAACAGGGAAATGACAAGTGTCGTCGACTTCTTATGTCTCTCGAATCCGATCCGAATTCTCAAAAGCGTTTCCCTTGCTTTGCTTCTCGTCCGATTCTGGCTCCGGTGCCGCCTCTCCGATCATCGGAGCTGCCTCCAAAATCGCATCGCCAATCTTGCTAGTAGGGGGTCGAGGCTAACTATAACATTCTGCCCCCGCAAAATGAACGAATTGCCGTCTAGGCGCTGCCTTCTGGGCGCCGAATTGCTAAATGCGAGAGTGTCATTGGTCGATGGGGGGCATTATGTAACTGCGGGATAGACATACTGTGCATAGAAGACAAGGGGGGAGGTTTCCGTGATGCTGCTCCCATTGCTTCTCTGTACAAGCTGAGCTGTCTTTTCTTTTTGTTTCTGTCTCCTTCAAAGCATTGATTAACTGTACGTTCATGCACTGTTATCGAACGAGTATCTTGTGTTCCGTAGGACGGAAGCGTTTCTAATTCGTCCTCTATCCATGAGGGCTGAAGTGCAACAAACGGGGGTCCAGCAAGTGGGAATCTGTTACCACACAATGGAGCTGCTCGCATGTCGTGGTACGTAATGGCCCAGCATCGGCGGCGTCGTGCCGAGATGGACGTCTGTTTCATTCATCAAGCTACTCCGTCCGTACTGGCCATGAATTTCTGAGACTGCTCCGTATAAGATGGAGACCATCCGAATGCTTCTAGAACTCCAGTCCCTCAACGTGACAACATCTACAACATGTCCTCCTGTCCACTCACAATTCTCGACACACAGCCTGATACTCATCAACACTACACTCACATGACAAAGGACACATCGAAACAAAATCATAACGATACTCACTACCAATGGCTACACACGCTCGCGGCTTCTCCGGCCGAAACTATCCCGACAACATCCCCTTACACCAAACAGCCAGTCTGTATGTAAAGCAAAACACAGACTTCAAAAACAGCTCTCAAACCACAAAATTCACCATCCACAGCCATTTCTAAGCCCAGACGGCCAATCCATCGTCCACATAACTCATCAGCCAGACTAGAAAAACTGCAAGCCTGACTGCCTGCACGGCAACCACATAGCCAACAGCCGCGGCCGGCACTGCGAGCGCTATCAGCAAACAGGCCTTCCAAAAGGGCAGCGGCCCATCGTGCTCGACTCGCAGCGTTCGGGGATCCAGTATCGGCCAGACGGTAGACCAGTACAACTGACCCCAAGTCTTGAGACACTCTAGAAGACGCTTCGATCCGGTAGCCTTGTCCTGCTCTCCCGACTCAGCCCTGTCCTCGTCTCCGGGTTTCGTATTCAGGGCATCGGTGTCGTCGAGGTTCCGGTTCCTTTGCAAAGGATCTTCGGTGCCGTCTTCGTCTTGGTTCTCTGGGTACCAGTGCTCCCCCGGGCGGCCTTGCATCTGCAGTTGGTCGCCTGTCAAGCTCAACTCTCCCTTCGTCACCAATTCTAGCAAGTCTTGGCTCGTGGTGAATGACCTCTTGCATGGTGTCGTAGCCAGTAACGTTGGGCCCTGTATAAACGTTGATCTGTGCAACGAGCTGTCGTCCTGAGCTAGCATCGCAAGTTTGACCAAGCGCCTGTTGCGCCACAATTCCTCTGCCGACTGTGTCTTGTGCGCCTCCTCCAGATAGGTAGTGCCTACTTGTCGTTCGCCTGCCGACGTGTCCCCTGCCGGCGATGTTGGACTCTGCTCGGGTCTCATGATTGGGTTTGTAGAAACGTTGCCCGAGCTGTGCCTCAACAACCTCGCTGCTGGCGCTCTGTATCTCGATCCGTCGAGCCGGGCCATCGTCCGGGGAGGGCGATAGTATGCCAGTGCTTCCTGGCGGTAGCCGGAGGGAGACGTTCGGTGACTGTAACCAGTAGTGATGATGGTGGGTGTGTATACAGGCTGCTTGGCCTCGTTGCTCTCGTCTGGAGCCTTGCGCAAGGGATTGCTCGTTTGCCGCCGTTCCGCTCTGCCTTGGCTCGGTGGATGGCAAGCCTTCTCCAGCCGTTGAATGCCCGACTTTAGCATTCCTTTTCTCGGCTCTCGCATGCCCTGTTTGATCTCCGTCTTGACGATTCGTTGTGGGAGGCGACGGGAGCATGCGGGACGCTTCGGGGCGACTGGCTTCTCCTGCGGTTCGCCGGTTGCTGTTTGTATCCCTCGCGGGTCTGTGGTCAGCGTCTTCAGGCCCTTCATGCTTTCCACCGCCCTTGCTCCGGTTGCTTGCCCATCGCCTGGGCTCAGGCTGGCCTTCGACCGATGTCTCCTCAGCCTTTTGAGGCTCTTTATGGGCTCCCGTTGAGACAATGCCGCCAACGGGCTTTCGTCTAGACGGATTGAAGGAGCCATTCCTCTCAGCTCCATCGGGCGCATATGCGGGCTGCGTGCCATTACCACGCTTTCCGGAATGTCCAGCCTGGGACTGAGATCGGATCCTCGGTAGAAAGTTGGGGTCGACTGGATAGATTGGCTTGCCGAAAGGGTCATGCTCGCCTCGGTGCACGGCATGTCCATGTCCCTTTCGGCTTCCATGCCTAAAAAAGTCAACATCTCGGGTTGGCTGTCAGGCGTCGAGCTCACTCGTGGGGTCAGATTGTCAAGGCCAGATCGACCTCCATGAGGCTCCTAACTCCTCAGATGCGGATTTGCCAGGCTCTGCCGACGAGGTGTTCGGATGACTGTCGAAGTGGACGAGCTGCGGGCGGGAGAGGCACTGGCCTCTGGAGATGAGACTCTGTGATGGCCAGTTGCCTCTGTTGGGAGGGGTTTGGCATGAGGAGGAGTAATACCAAGCACAGGCTCGCCAGTTGTCACATCTGATGGTTGCTGAATAGCCAGCGTTGGGTGTTGAGCATGAGACGGTCTCCCTTTCAAAGAGCCACGATTAATGGACGACAAAGCAATGGCTCAGGGATAAGAGAACTCACGGGAGCTTGGGGATGCACTTTTCACCGACTGAGCAATGGGGCTCAAGTCCGGCTCCTGCAACGACGACCACTCGCGTCTCCTCCACCTGACGGCCTTGCCCAAGTCCCTCACCTTCTGCTTCCCTTTTTGTGACCTGGAAAGGGTACGGTTATTACCCCTGACATGCTCATCGTGACCGGGTGAGCCCTTCGGTCTGTGATGCCTGTTGTGCTTCCAGATGTCTCGCCAAGTACTCACAACGCTGTGGACAGTCTCCTGATGGCTGACTATGCTTGCAGCACTGCTGTCGGTGGGACTCAGAGCGTCCGGCTCTCCGGTATGGGGATTGACGCCCTGTACGCCGAGATAGTCGCCACTCTCCTTCAAGCTCTGTCGCTGAAGCCGACGAGCCTTGCTCCTGGCCCGGAGCACTTCATGTGAAAGAGGCTGTTTCCCTTTGGCTGTAGCCTGTACAGATATGTCTAGGCTGTTCGGCTCAGGGGGCATGCCAACTGCTGTAGCACCGCCTCTTTCGCCGTCTCTGTTGTCCCTCTGCAAAACCCCTCCCAGCTGCGTGACGGAGAAATCGTCCTCAGAACCCTTGCGAGGGCCCCAACTCCAGCTCCCGGGCAGCTTGTCAACTAGTGACGATGGGGAACCCAATCCCGACGACACAACAACACGCCGTTGCCGCTTGAGCTCCTGCGGCGGCGGCGGCGGCGTCTTCGGCATCACACGCGGCCTGTCGTCCGAAAGATCCTTCGGCACGTTCCAACGCGTAATGTGTTCCGAGTCCACCGAGACGTCCCCCACGCTGTACTGGCTATCCGTCACACGCCGTCGAGGCCGCGCCTTGCCCTCCTTCTCCATCTGCTCCCAGTACCCCTGCCCTCTGCTCGTGCCGCCGCGTTCCGGCCGCTGGCTCGGCAGCATGTTCTTCATCCATCCTCCCAGGGAGGCGGACCGTCGAGGCTCCGTCGATGCTCTTGCGAGAGGCTGCGACTGCTGCTTCTCCTGTCGCTTCTGCTGCTTCTTGGACGCGGGTGAGGAGGCCTGCGGCGTGGAAATTGACCTCCGAGGAGCCGCGTCCGAGACCTTGGGTGGTAGGAAATATGACATCTTGCTGTTGATGAAGCGCAGCGTAGTAACCGCAAGAATTGACAGTGAAATTAGATATATCGCCCGTCTCCATGACCATAAGCCAATAGACAATCGCCGCGGGACCGCCGCGAGGGGCTCATCGTGCGTCGACCACGGCCGAAAGAAGGCGAGGGCCTTAAAGATGCATTGCGCAAGTGTCATTGTGCAAAGTCCAAAACGTGTCATAGAGGCTGGCGTCAATATATACTGTCAAAGGATGAGCTTTGGCAACAAGATGATGCAATAGAGCAGCCCATCGTGCTTGCGGGATTTGCCCTTTTCGCAATTCCAGGGGCAAGAACGCGTGGCTATTGAACAAAAGCATCAACTCAGATCATGGGTATAGTCAGCAGCTGACACTGAAGCTGTCAAGGGAAATTTCCAGCATGATTTCCCTTTTAACATCAAGAGAGACAGAACAATGCATTATCACATACAAGTGAGGAGACCGCCTCGATCTTCATACAATGGTTCCCATAACCCGCCCCTGAATAGATCCACATACAAACAAAGACCCCAACGCCGAAGATATGCTTTACTATACTCGATCCAAAGAGAGAAATAATTGCCCCTAAGGCTGATACACTGTGCTGCACGATATAATGGCCCACTGCGTCAAAGTCGCCTTACGACTGATCGTATGCCGGCCACAGAAAGAAGGCTACCACCTAATAGACCTGTCTGGCTGTGTCGACCTACTTGGCGTCGTGCTTGTATAGGCGTTTGAGACGCCTCTGCTGTTGATGCCCAACTGTCGATGCGCGTCGGCGTTCTTGCTAGTGCTGCCAGGCTGTGCCATATGCCTCTGCTGCTCCAGCGCCGCCATCTCCCGCGAGTTTCGAGGCGAGGCTGCCCCGTCAAAGGTGCCAAGGCCAATGGACTTCTTGAGAGGGGACTTGTTGTGACTGTATATGCCCATGTTACCCCCGAAACTGGTGGTGTTTGCGGATGCGGCTGAGAGGGGCACGGGAGCCGTCGCTGTAGCTGGGGCTGGGGTTGGAGTCGACATCGGATCAGTCATCATGTTCTGTCGGAAAGTGGAAGTAGAGCGAGGTTGGTCCAAAGTGGTGGGAGTGTCTTCCGTGTGCCTGGGAACCGCTGAGCTAAACGTCTGCGGTCTCATGGCATTGACGCGGTTGTTGAACGGGGTTGCAAAGGAGCTGGCCTGAGAAGTGGCTCGCGTAGCATAAGATTTCCTGATCAAGGTTGTCGGGGTGCCAACCTCGACGAATCCGCGACCCTTGGCGGTGTGCTCGGCGGCGAACTGGGTTCCTACGTCTCGGACGACTGGGTGAATGCGCGGATGAACAAACTTGGTGTTGTACTCGTTCATGACCTCCTTCTGGATGATGGCGTTGTCCTTTGCCTGCTGCGCAAACCGCGAAGAGAGGAACAGCATCTGTCCAGAGAGGACCACCTGCAGCAGGAGGGTGTTGAATACGGTCACGCTAGGCTGGGGATCCAGCGGCTCCAGCGGCAGGAAGAGGAGGTAGGCCAGAACGTGTCCCGGGCTGAACAAGCAAACGAGTCGAAGAGAAATGGGCAGAGGGTCCCATACGGCGAGTTCCCACACATCTCGCTTCTTATCCGGATGTGCTCGCGACTCGGCGGAATCCGACGTGAGTACGTCGGCGAGGTATCGCAGCGGCGAGGACGTCGTTGCGGGGGATGACTGAAGCTGGACTCGTCGTGCAGAGGGCGTTGCCGGTGCTTGCTCAATGTTTGCTTCGAACAGTCGGTATTTGCGCGTGCGCGTCATGGCGTAAGCCGCGTTGACGAAAGAGAAGAGCACGAGGCCCCAGACAATCGGAAAAGTCTGTCGCAAGAGCAGAGAGCGTCAGTGTTTCGATGCGCGATGATATGCGACGGCCTCATTTGACAACTTACCAAGTATGAAAGCAGTCCGGGCTTGGCCTCGTCGCTGAAGATGTCACCGTCCGACCACTCCGACGACGCCCCCGAGTTGGCGCGCGCGACCAGAAAGACGAGATTCATGCCCAAGCCGAGCTGCGTGCCCGCCAGCTTCGAGTCCCAGTCCCTCGTCTCCAGCTCCTCCGAGAGCCACAGCAGAAAGTCCATGGGATTCAGCATCGACGTGATGCGCTCCCAGAGCGACCGCCGCCGCACGAGTCGAGGCATCCTGGCACGGGCAGATTCGGCGGATGTCTCGCGCAGCTGTTTAATGGGCAGGCGACAGAGACTTTGGTGTCTGAACGCACCGTGAGTCGGAAGAAGGGAAAAGAACGGCCACGAGTTGGTGGTTGAGGAGGAAGAAGGAAAGAGAACTGACGGCGAAATGTTTACTTTGATGAGCTCTTGTGGAATTTCCGCCTGCAGCCTAGCGCCGTTGTTTGCTGCAAACCGCAAGGGCGGTGACATCTGACGGGTACATTGATGCCGGGTATCCAGGCTGTATTGCGAAGTTCGTCCTGGCGATTGAGGGTAGAAGAAGAGGCCGTGTATACTGCATGTTGGCGGTTCAAAATTGTACGTAGTAAAGAAAAGAGTAGTTTATGTGTTTGGTACCTTATGAGATCAAAGTTCGTCCCAGCTGTATGAAGATGAATTATGATTCACATCAGCCATGGTCAACACAGCACTTGCAGCCATCGGCTCTACTTGTGCCCTCCGCCAATACTTCACCCCAAAGTACCCTCTGCCAGCTCCCTCACCAACTGCACTTCAGCGCGGGGCCCCTCAGCAACAACTGGAAGCACCTGAACCTCTCCAGTGCTAGCGGTAGGTAACCAGGCTGAAGCTCCAGACCTTCCATCTCTCTCCTACATCTTCATACACACAACAGCCCCCATTGTCCGGTCGTCCGCAATGTCTTCTCAAGCAGACTACAAAGACCGGGAGTTTCTCGCCGTCATCGGCGACGAGGCAAGTCATTTCTCCCTACCAAAAGCTCAAAGCCGCGCAACGCACGCATTCTCCGGAACTGTGTCTCGCATCATCGTCATCGCCCATGCTAACGCAGCTCCATTTGACACAGGACTCTGTAACGGGCCTCTTGCTGGCAGGCATCGGCGTAAGTTGTACCCAGCTGGACAACCAACTCCAGAATTCCATCCCGACGCCTCGCATGCGATCCTCTTTCTCACACCAGTTCAACAGCACATCACCACCGGCGCCGAGGCAAAGAAGAACTTCCTCGTGGTCGACAACAAGACGGAGACCGCGGCCATCGAGTCCGCCTTTGACAGCTTCACCGAGAGAAAAGACATTGGCATTGTCTTGATAAACCAGCATGTCAGTTTCTGCCCCCCCCCACGAGGCCTTCACCAATGACACCCATGGCTCATGCAAGCATGCTGATGAGGACGATAGATCGCCGACCGGATACGACACCGAGTCGATTCCTACACCGCCGCCTTCCCTACCGTTCTCGAAATCCCAAGCAAAGACCACCCCTACGACCCCGAGAAGGACAGCGTGCTGAGACGGGTGCGCCGCCTGTTTGGAGAGTGATTATTACGTGTCGTATGCCGGGTCAAAGTACGAAAGCAGAGGTCATGCGTGGAGCGAGCATCAAAGGAGAAATGCGATACCAGAAGATATAGAGTCTTAATTCATGATATTCGGTTCAGAGGACGAAGAAAGATTGTTTGCTGCATGGCTATGCCCTGATCCGGTTGCGAACAGGAAGAACTCTGAGGCATTACAGCTGCCAATGTCCGGTTTACAAGGCCAGGATCTCTAAAGAGCCAACGCATCCGATCGCTCAGCCAACAAGCCACTCAGCAAGGCTTCAACGAGCCTCCCTGTACACAAGATCAATCGACAGACATGCTTGAGCTCAAATGCGAACTTTACAAGCATCCACACTATTGACGACTTCAAGCAAATTACAAGGCAAGCCCATTGACACATCGGAAACAGTGTCAGAGTATAGTTTTATATTGGCCTACCAGAGGATAAACGCGCACAATCTCTAGAGGTAGCAAACAAGAGCGCCGGAACAATGTGCCGAAAGACCGGACTGCATACCATCGCCCGAGGAGAACAAGATAACTCGCCGAGAGCAGAAAACGCAGCCATAGAATGCCATTACCAAAACACACAACCGTCAAAGCAGGTTGAAAACATGGGCCGAGTCGTCTTCATCGTTGCGAATCGCAGATCAATCATAATCCATCATATAGCACGACGCCCAATTACAATTCTTCGGGGTTCTGGAAGGAAGCCAGGCCTGGTCGGGGGAAGTTGACGGTCGCCTTCAAGCAGGTGATCTGCTCGTCATCCTCGGAGTAGACATCGGCAAAGACGTTGTAGGTTCCCTATCAATATGTGTAAGTAGATAGCCATCGTTCTCAAGGCTGAAAACGGAGCCTTACCGGAGGAATGGCAGTGGGCAGGTCGACGCTCTTGGTGATGGTCATCTGACCCTTTTCAAGGGGGCAAGTGAGATCGACGTTGCCCAGCTGCTCGCACAGGTCGGCAGTCGTAGAGAGCAGCTGAATGAGGCCGTACTTGACGGTCACCTTGACGTACGCGCCCTTTGTGATGGTCTTCTTGACATCGCCGGTCGCTGTGATGAGAAGCGTCGCACCGCTGTTGATGCTGTTAGTACAAGTCTAGCGATAGCGACATGGTCGTCGGGGCAGATTCTTACGGCTTCGGGGGGTTGGGAGCAAGATCGACTTTCTGGATCTCAATAAGATCATTCGCGCGGTCGCCGTCGCAGAATTCGATGGGGTTCTCTCCAGGAACCTTGAGGCCAGCGTTGAGCGCTGAAGCTGATTCTCCCCAGATGGCGAGGGCCGTAGCCGGAGCGGCGAGGCAGGCTGCCAGGCAGGCGACGGTGGTAGAGAAACGCATCGTTACAGGTGATGGCACAGTCAAAGGTGTGGCTGAGGATGGAGCAGCGGAGAGACGGCGATGAATCAGGAGCAGGACGGGATGTCGCTTTTTGTTACAACGAAGGCAGAGCTGGCTGAGGCAAACAGATGATAGAGCAGGATAGAGTAGAGGTGAGGCTGGCTCAGGTAATGCAGCAGGTACCTGGGCCTGTACATGTGCAGTGACGGCAGCACCGCAAATCATGGCACTGACTGGCTCAACGTCACGGGACGTCCTGCTGCCGTCCTGCGTCTGTTGCGGTGGTTGGATGCGTCATGAGACCAGTTTTGCACCGTCATTGGCCGGACTACCAGGCAAGGGATCCACTTGAATGGCGCAAAGATAACGCTGGACGCAGCGCCGATACGCCCTGCATGCGCTGAGCCCGGTAGAGGTACGTTGGCTGCGCAGCAAAACAATCTGAACGATGCCGAGGACGGGGTGCCTGCACAACGACAAGCAAGCTGGGCAAGTACTCCTGTTAGTGGCTCTGACTTGGGGCGCCGCTTTTTTTAACCATAGGAAGGCGCGGTTGGGAAATGGATTGAACTGGACCAGATCTCCATCGCAGTTGCTTCGTGCATGTCTCCAACAACTGTGATTGCCGCCTTGTCGCTTGAATAAGCCGAGTGAAGCGAGGCCATTACGCTCTCTTGCTAAACATGGTGCTTTGCTCCTGCCCGCGGGACATAGACAAAGTGAGACGCGATCTACTGTATCTTCCTCACCGTCTCTTTTCCCTGTTTTCGCCCGCAGCACGGCGTTTGCATGAGGCGTTTGACAAGCGAAGGGAACCCGCGCTGATTCGCTGCCGCGGCTTCTGCCTCAGGCACCCACTCCCCAGGCAACCAAAAGTGAGAAGAAGCACGCGCACGGGCCATGCCCGGGTTTATAAAAGCATCTCGCGCCGGCCGACATTTTCAATCTTCTTTTCCTTCTTTTCCTTTCTTCATACTTACCTTGTTTCAGTGTCCCGAGCTCAAGAATTCGGGGCACTAGTGCGGGAGGCCTGCATTGCACATCGCGGAGTCATCCCGCGCTCAATTGTCCTTCGGGGCCATTGGAGGCGTAATTTTTGATTTTATCCTTTGGGTGCTTTCATTGTGAACGCAGGCTTGCCTGTGGCACGAGGAAGGCAGAAGGCGGGATGAGCGATATGGGGATTGGTGCAGACGTGCTTTGACTGCACTTGGGTGAACAGAACGAGTATTCAGGGCCGTTTCCGACGGCTCACAAGGACAAGGATAACCCATCAGCAGTAGATCACCTGTGGCGTTCACAATCTTGCTGTAGACCCTGGAAAGGAAGAATCCCGTGTGCTACTCTGCACTTCGGCTGTGCCAGTGCTACGTGTGGAACAATCAAAACGAACGCATGCGACCACAATGCCGTGCGCCAAATCCTTTTTTTTGCGCGTCATCATGGGTGAAGAGGGCAATCTCGCATTTACGTCCATCAGCAGCATTCGAAACCACACGATCTTGGAGCAAAACCACGCTGGAAATCAGCAACCAAAACAAAACAAAAACATGAACGAGCAGCGTGTTTTGCCCAGGCAAAATCCCGTAGCAACTAGTATTACTGCTTGCGCTGCCAGCCTCATTGGCCAGATTCTCTTTTCAATCCGCCCCCCCCGGTTCGCCAACCAAAGCCTGGAGCGACGCGATTGGCGCGCCGCACAAGTGCACCGTTAGCCAGTGCGCGCTGCCTGTGAGACGTGGCCAATGGAATACCAGCTTCAAGAGGCTGGCAGGGTCTAATGGCTGGGATGGCGAGCGTTGAGGCTCGCACTAGGTAGAGGCGGTTTCTGGCTAATGGGGGTGGCCGTGGTGTTTTCCCTAGTGCAGGCATGTTCCCCGCTTAGAAATGTAAGGGCAGCGGTTTCTGGCCTGGGCCATCATTACGAGTACGAAGATGGCGTGAGTGTTGGCTGCTCGGGCGGGAGTCTAGATTCCTATACTTTGATGTGCGAATAGACGCAGCGAAATACTCGATAATTAGTAATATATAAGACCTCTGCAGAAGTGAGATAGTCGTTCTTATCAAGTCATCTGTACTGTACGTATAGAGTAGTGTTAGAGAAGTGGCGAACATATGCTCAACCTTGTGATCCCGCTGAGAACGGAATACGGGGGCTGCTGAGTTTCCGTTTACCACTGGATGTACAGATACTTTTACACACTTTAACGCTGCTCGCAAGCGCAGAGAGACCTTGGACTCATCACTCAAGCTGGGAGTGCTTCTCCAACAGCTGGCACCGAACAACCTTGGAAGAGCAATGCAGCCAAATGGAGCATCTGCCGACACTGTCATTTTTCTCTGTTTCTCACATCCGACAAGCCCACTCTGCAACTTTATCCTGCGCCAGCGTCCTAATCAATTCAATTTCCCACCTCATATTGATTGGGTCAATGTACATGCGCTCTCAAGCCTTGGATCCGCACCAGCCATCTCACTGCAACCACACCAGACACAGTACGAAGTCCCTTGCCAGCAACCAACTTCGGAGCACGGAAGCTTGTTCGAGGCAGATGCCGCCGAATGAGAAAAAGCCGTCGCAACAGGTGAGTGTGAGGTGAGGTGTGGCTGGTTTGCTTCAACATTCGTTCATCGGTGACGCCATGGACGACGGGCTGGGCTGCTCTATTTCGGTCGGCGCATGTGCCTGGATTTACAGTGAGCGGGCGCTAAGGTAGAGCAGCGCAAGGCGTGCTCCCTGCTGTGTGAAGCTGTGCTGCGAGAAACATACTTGCTTTGGCTGAATCACGATCACAATGGGCTGTGGTGAAAAGTTCCTTTCCAGGCTCGCTGCCATGCTCCAACCTACTCTATTGCCCCGTTGACAGGAGAGACAGGAACCAGAGCAAGAAGAGGACAAACGAACAGAAGAACAGGGCCATCGCAGAATCAGACCGCCTACCTTATTCATTCTGCCCTCGCGCCCAGTTCCGGACTTTTTTCTCTCGCTTGCTCTCTGCCTCGTCGTTTTCCACCCGCTTCAGTCGCATATGCAGCCCGCCCATGGCACCTGAGGCACAATGGCCCTTTTCAGCAGCACCGGCAGGTTTCTCTCGCCAGGCTGCGGCTGAATCCTGCTGCCATAGACTATTCGCGGTGCCCTGACAGCATCGCCATCTCCTGCCGCCGATGCTGGATGGAACAGCACGAGAGGCTGCTGGCCTTGTCCAGCCGGAGATGCCTGGTGAGCCGCCTCTCCTTCTCTCCTCTCCTTTGATCGTCGTATGTTCGCGAGATTATCCATGCGCCCAATCCCATATCCTGTCTCAAGTAATCCTGTTCCGCACCCCCTTGGAACCCCAAAGCATCCTGCATACACTCTCACACGCTCACAGCCAGCCATACCTGGTACATATTACATCCATAGCTGACTTGACCTCCTCCAACCGCAGCGTCGTCAGAGACTCTCGCATTACCCACCCCCGATTTACCCACCCCAAACCTGCTCCAGACCGCACTCGCATCTACACACGCATACTTGCCTGCGCACACTCATTTTTCTCTTCTTATTTTTCGCATGTGCTGCCCCTTTCCCCCTCTCGCCCACCCGTCTGCCAGCTCCCCCATCATCTGCCCTCGCCGGCTTTCTCCCGCTGGCCTGCGTCACCCTCATCCGCCAGCCTCGGTACATGCTCCTTTGTACCCAGCCAGCCTGATGAGGGAGGGCCAGCCGCACTGCATCTCTGCAGCCTGAAGAAGCTGGGTGCCTCAGGCAGCAGCCTGCGCCGCGAACCACTGCTACGAAGCACCCGGTCACTACATGCGCACCCCCCGTCTCGCCCAGTCTTTCGCCCGCACCCAGCCACGGCGGACTGGTACCAGCGGACACGTTCGCCCGCCGCGAGTACGGAGTACCTGTACATGACGCTCGCCGCCCCGTGCGGGCACATGGCGCAGCACTCAGTACCGGTACTCGCACGCCCACGGCCCATCCATGCACCGACACTAAGACGCTTCCCACCGCCCATTCGCCGTTGGGCTTAGCGCCTGTGGCCTCTGTCGCCTGGCGCTGAGATGAGTGTTCCCTCTGCAGAGTTGGATGCAATGGATGGCTGATGTGGGTTTCTGCGGACGAGGGCCTGAGAAGAGGGCGATGGTGCTGCTGCTGCTGCGACTAACTGCTGGGCTGGGCTGCTAGTGCGACTGCGGCTAGCACTCGCACGCACTAACTGGCCCTGTACTGTACCGTACAGTGCAGTGCAGCGCAGTTCCGGGCGACTGAGGGCTGCTGCCGCTGCTGGTTCTCCCGTATTGCCGTCCTCGTACGAAGTGCCCCCTCAGCCCGGCTTCTCTGCCCTTCTGCCCTCTGCCCACTCTCGACGGCGCTCTCTGCTTGCTGCGACGGAGTACCACGCCTAGGTACTACTGTGCTCTGCCCTGGGCCCGGAATCCTCGCCGCCGGATTGGACTGGACTTGGCCTTGGCCGGCGACGCTGCACGATTGGACACCCTGGCCGGTACGTACCTCGAGGGTGCCGCCGCACTCGTCTCGCGCTGGCTGCAGCAAAGACAGACACCCTCCAGTCTCTGTTGTCGCTCCTCCCATTTCTCCTCCTCCATCATCCCCCCCCGTTGCCGGTACCGTTGACGAATCCCTTGCCCTCCAGAGCCCGATCAATCACGACCGTCCGTCGAGACCAGCCGCTGCCGCATCGCTTCTGCCCTCAGTCTCCTCCTATTTCTTTTTTTTACGACCGCTTCCCCCCCCTTCCGCATCCCACTCTCGCAGCTCGGCCTGGCCTCCCAAGTTCCTCGACCAACAATCCAGTCGCCTCCCGCCCGCTCGTGTTCGAGTTTTCCACGACCGAGGCGAGAAACATTTCACGCCCTTCAGTGTCCGACCACCGCCCTCGACGCGTATGACAACCCCCATCGTCGTGCTCTTGACCCTCGCCTTCTCTTCCGCTCGTCTTCGCCAATCTTGGTGATTTTTTTCCCTCTTGCCTTCACTGACGCCTCGACGGCCAGAAGCCTCTCCGACCTTGAGTCTATTCGGCAGCCAACAATCCACGACGCCCAAGGTGCCCTGACGCCGCCTGCCGCCTGCCGCCTGCTCACTACTCGATCGCGCCATCGTTTCCAACCCCCTGCGTATGACGCGGCTGGTCGCGACTCTCGGCTGCTCGACGCTTCAGTCTACCCGTCTGGCGCGCGTCCTGGCCGGCGCCGTCATGCACTCAAGACCGCGACTGTAATCAATCAACGCATCCCTTGCGATCTCGACTACCCAGCGTGGTCCTCCTTTGGACTATGACAGACAAGCCAGCCTCGCTGTCGACGCAAGCCGCAGTTTCCACCCAGGTCAACCACATCGCGCCCGCGGGCTCAACCGGCCCCGACGATGTCGCCCACAAGATGGAGGCGCCAGAGGAAGAGCCGTACACCATCAAGTGTATCTGTAATTTCTCCGACGACGACGGAAACACGATATACTGCGAGACATGCGACACATGGCAGCACATTGATTGCTTCTACCCGGAGAACCGGGAAGAGGCCATCCGTGAGGACTTTGCGCACTCCTGTGCTGACTGCAAGCCCCGACCGCTAAATCGCCAAAAGGCGATTGAGCGCACGTTGCGGCTTAGGTCTTCCATCGTGGAGCCCGAGAACATCGATAAGAAAGCCAAGCGACCGCCCTCCAAGAGCCACAAGAAGAAACCCAAGCCAAGTGATTTCCCTCTCAATGGAAACCACGGGGCTGCGGAGGGCGGCAAGCACGGCCACAGTGGCGACCACCACCACCACCCTTCCAAGAAATCAAAAACCTCCCACAGACCTTCCCTGTCCGTGAGCTCCCAGCCTTCGAAGCGAAGCCCTTCGTATGGGAACCACCGGGCGAACCCCACGCACCCCCCGAGTCCTGCCACCACTCCTCCCGACCTGCCCGACGATTTCCAGATCCACCACTACTCCGAGGGCTTCTGTTCCATGTACAACGACGTGCCCGATACACGGACCAACAAATTTGTCAGTCTCGCCATTCCCGGCGCCTTGATCCGATGGGTAGAGTCGTCCTCTGCTCTGGAGAAGGAAGTCGGCCGAACGCCCTCGGAGGTCTTCCAAGAGGCCGTGCCTGCACTTGAGAGAAAGCGACCCAAGCTGGAGATCAAGGATGCCACCCAGTCGTTGGACAATGGCACCACCCTGCGCTGGCGCTCTCTCAAGTCGACATCGCCCATTGAGAAGGACGTGCCTCTCATTGAGTTGAATGGCGAGATTGGTTTCCAGAAGGACTACTGTGCCGACAGTGATAATCTGTGGGCTGACCTCTCATCCCCGCTTCCCTTTGTCTTCTTCCATCCCATCCTGCCACTCTACATCGACACGCGCAAGGAGGGATCCCTGGCTCGGTATGTCCGGAGGAGCTGCAAGCCCAATGCTCAACTGGACACGTTTTTAACGAACAAGTCGGAATACCACTTTTGGCTCGTCAGCGACCGAGCCATCCCTCCCAGCGAGCAGATTACTCTGCCGTGGGATTTCCGTCTGGAGAAGAGCGTCTGCCAGCGCTGGCTACACCTGCTGGGCCTCAGCGACGACGACGGCGCAGCGCAAGACGAGTTTGAGCTCGACGAGTCCGAGTACACGGCCATCTCCAACTGGATTGACCGGATACTGTCAGAGTATGGAGGCTGTGCGTGTGATCTGGATAACAACTGCGCCTTTGCACGTTTCCATCGACACTATCTGTACGGCAAGAGCCAATCGCGCGGCAACAAGAAGCGGCCGCGCAAGACAAAGGCTCACACCATCTCGCCAAGCAGCACTGGCCACGCTACCAACAGTCGTGCAGCCAGCGAAGGTCACATCGACGAGCGTTCCGAGGATCGTGCGAAGCGAGACGAGTCAGTGCCAGCGCGGAGCAAGCCCTCTAGCAGAGATCGCACCCCGCTGCGCCAGGGCTCCTTTGACCAATTGGGGATATTGACCGAGCCTACAGATCGCGACAAGCGCAAGGTAGCCATGGTCGAGGACTCTTTTCGGCGTATGGAGCAAGAGCAGCAGCAGCCGCCTAGGAAGAAGAAGAGGGTATCGGACGGGACGACGACATCAACATCGTCCAAATCAAAGTCTCGGACCGGCTCGACGCCTCATATTGGGAGCTACGCCGACGCCAGCACCACCTCCCGGAGCAAGTCTGGCTCGCCCGCTGGCTCAATATCGCCGAATCTCGGAAACCAACCCAAACCTGCAGCATCCCACCGAGCTTCAGCAGATGTCCAATCACCGCCCAGGCAGTCTTCGGCTCCCCCGCGATCAGCCTATCGTGACATGGGCATTCAAACGGACCCCGTCGACGATGAGTGGTTCAGCCAGCCGTCGGCTCTTCCATGTCGCAAGAAAAGAATCATATCGCTCTCGCAACGGCTGCTTAACAATCGTTTCAAAGCGCGCGCCGAGGTGGACCACAAGCGAATATCCGTTTCCACTTCCTCGCGGCCTTCACCAGCGGACGCCATGGACGTCGATGCAGCGGAAGTGGATGAGAAACCCGACCTGCCAAAAGCCGAAGCCGAAGTTCCACAACCAGCCTCTTCTTCTCCTGCACCTCCTCCACCAGAACAAGACGAAGATAAACGAGCACCTGACGCACTCCCTGCCCCTTCTTCATCAGAAGCACCCGTTCCTTCGAGTGAGACACCGAGTTCGACCTTGGAGAGACCGAAGGGGCTAGAGCTGCGGGTTCAGTTGCCCACCATACCCGCGCTCGATTCGACGGCGGCCTCTACCCCATCTACGACAGCGACCATGCCTCTGTCTGCGGGCAGCTCTACCGTGCAATCGGCATTCATCTCCAGCATCAGCTCAGCTGCCAACGGAGTAGTCGCGACCCCAAGCCCGATCAAGAAGAAACTGAGCTTGAGCGACTACACCAAGAGCAGGATGAACAAGGCAGCAGTAAAGCCGTCGCTGGGCCTCATCACCACAAAGCCCAGCCCAGCAGAGGTAGACGAGATCAAGGTGGAGAACGCATCTGAGTCGGCCACGACGGAGAAGGCCGAGAGCGCAGTGACTCTGTCTACCAACGGCCATCCGTGAAGGTCGGAAGTGCTAGCCTTTCCTCTTCAAACTCTCTCGGCGTTACGTGCTCCATGTTCCAATACAGGCAAAATCTAGCTCCAAGGAGCAAATAAGGGCGGGTCGGAGTTTGTTGCAATTTCTAATACAAGCTGAGTGGGCAACTCGGATGCTTGCCCCTTGTTTTTCTTTCTTTTCTCTCTTTTCTTTCTTTGACTAGGCGTTTGGGGGAAAGGGCAGACGGCTCGGGAAACGGAAGATATGACATCTAATAAAAGATGCCAAGCCACAGGATGGGTTCAGGGAGCGGGAACTTGACGATGAGGCAATTCACAACTCGGAATCTTTCACCTGGTTCGAGACGGTTTGGAGCAGAACAAGGCCAAGCTGGGCAACCCAACGCTCCGGATATACAAAATTGGAGTATGCTGGATACTCAAGTCGGGAAAATTCTGATGTTTGTTTTCTTTTCTCAAGAGGAGGGGCGTAACTTCAGGAAACGGTCGATCCTTTCCATCAACTCGTTTTCACAAAACCAGGTCTTTACTTGGGGTCGGCGTGAAGGGCTCCTGTGTACTTTTACTACTTGTTCAAAGGCTTTTACGTGCTTCACCTTTTTTTTTTTTCTTCATCATTACGAATTTTAACTGGACATTCGGAGGGGTTGACGGTATAGGAGGAAGATGGGTATAGGAAGGGGAGTGGGAATTGTTTTTCTTCTTTTTTCTCCTGCAACGATTCCCTACCTAGCGGGTGGATGGCATGACGAATGCTCGTGGCCTGTACTGCCGTATGTGGGCTCGGATGGGGGTTTTGGGCTGAGATGACGATTCATGTGAAATTAATGGATGAAAGATATCCAACGTTTTGAGGAACTTTTTTTTCTTTTTTTCACCCTTGCTCTCTGAGGAGAGGATTTCGAAAGGGAGCTTGTAGGGAAGCAGTCGGTACAGACAAAGCCGACAGAGCAACTTGAGGTAGAAACAGAATTCTCAAGTGTGGCTTTCTTCTTGGGCCTCATTGCGATTGTTTACAGCTCATGGTGATTTATGAAGTAGATGTCGCATCCAGTGGAAAAGGAGAGGTTTCAGTCTTGATAGGGAGGCAGTGGCCTTTCCTTGCTCTGTTCATCAAAGTCGGATTATATAAGATTGAACATGTAGTTTAAAAGACCTAGGCCGCTAAGATTATCAGAAGTATAAACCCGCTTCAGCATAAGAGACTGGTCAATGCTGCCCCGTGCTGCCCCAATTGTCCTCCTTAAAGACGAGCAGCGCGAGCTTGTGCCTGACAAAGAGGCCAAAGAGGCCGACGCCGAGCTGCAGCAGGGTGACTTCCCACGCGAGGCGGTTCTCCTTGAGGGGCCCGCGCCAGACGAGCCAGAGGTTGAGCAGGGTGAGGTTGGTCGTCTCTACGAAGATGGTGGTGGTGGTGCTGGTGCCTTTGTCGCTGTCGACTGTTGTTGTGGTGGTGGTGGCTGTGGTGGTGGCGCGGAGGAGGCGCATCCGGTGGAGGAGGAGCAGGGCGCGGGCGACGAGCGGGTGAGGCTGGCGGTCGGGCGCCCAGGGGGTGACGGAGGGCTCGAGGAGGCCGGTGCGGGCGTTGAACCGGGGCAGGCGATGGCGCGGGCAGGGGACGAGGCCGAAGATCTGCGGGGCGGAGTAGAGGAAGTTGAAGAGCTGGGGCACGAGGAGGAGGCCGAGCGTCTTGGAGAAGTGGCCGAGGATGCCGACGACGGCGAAGACCATGCCGGAGAAGTAGCAGTAGGTGTCGCCGACGAAGACGCGGGCGGGGTACCAGTTGTGGCAGAGGAGGGCGGCGGAGACGCCGATCCAGGGGAGCAGGAGGTAGAGCGAGAAGAGGTGGGAGTCGGTGGCCGGGTGCGGCTGGTTGGTGGTGGGGGTGAAGAGGTAGAGGCAGTCGTTGAAGGCGATGAGCAGGGAGACGACGAGGCACTGGGAGACCTCGATGCCGTTGATGCCGGCGAGCATGTTGATGCTCTGCGGGCAGAACATGGCGACGCAGGCCATGTAGGCGTAGTAGAGGGGGCCGAGGTCGAAGAGCTCGCCGAGCAGCGGCTGCAGCGGCAGCGGGATGACGATGGAGGTGACGTCGAAGTCGACAAAGTAGACGACGAGGAGCGGGATGGAGGCGATGCCGGGGATCCACCACTTGTGGCGCCAGCGGATGTCGAAGAGGTCGTCGCCGATGCCGAGGAGGGCGATGGTCTGGAGGGAGATGATGGCGCCGAGGTAGGAGGCGAGCTATAACATGGGTGAGCTTCAAGTTGTATATATACATATGTCCACCGGGAGGAGAGGTGCTGCCGTGTCCAACTGTTGTAATGTCTATAATCAACCGTCTCTGGTCCATCTCACCTTGTTGTGCGGAAACCGATGCAGGAAACGGCCCTCCTGGTTCGCATACCGCTCCATCTCAACCACCACATCGCGATTCCCGCCTCCGCTCGTCGCCGCAACAATGTCCTTGTAGAAGGGAAACGGGATGAAGACGATGACGGCGATGAGATAGACGGCGGCGCACACGGCGCCCATGCACTCGGGCAGCTCCGCGCCGTTGACTTTGCCCAGGTCGCGCCCGCGGAAGCCGGCCTTGATGAAGGTCGGGCCGAGCCAGCGGATCATGGCGTAGCAGAGCGAGAAGGCGGCGAGGGACAGCGCGAGGGAGGCGATGAGGGGCTCGCCGTCGCCGTGGAGGGTGTTGAGGAGGATGGCGAGCGAGGCGGCGGAGAGGGAGGCCAGGCTGAGGGTTTCGGTGCGGGAGAGGCTGGTTGGGGAGGAGGAGGAGGAGGAGGCTGAGGGCGCCATATTGTAGAGAGATTTGGAGAGGTTATAGTGAGGAGGATTGGTTCGGTCGCATCGTCTTGGAGAGAGCTTCGTCCTGTTCGCTCGCTTAGTCGGTCGTTGGTTTGCGATTCGCGGAGAGTTGGAAGCTTTGGATGCGAAACGAGGAGCTGGTCGCGATCGCAAGGAAACCCGACGTGATACGAGAACAGGATGCTTCAAGCCTCCATCAAAGGCGCAATTCCAACAGAACGCGCTGTTCCATCAACAGAATAAGGATCGTGAGTTGAAGATCAAAGAGAAAGAATGAAGAAAGAAAGGCAAGGCAGTCAAGGGGAGAGGTAAGAATTGAAGATGGAGAAGCTCCCTGATTTGCCCGTTTCTGCCACGTACTAAGAAAAGAGTGACAAGCTGCAGAATTGGGGAAATGCAGAACAGAAAAGTGGCGTTTCGTCATTCTCCAAGCAAGGGAGGGAGTGTGGCACGTGAAAGAATGGGCGCGAGAGGAGGAGTGTGCATAGTGCTGTGGATATGGCCCAAGTGCATGCAGACGGTGGGTTGGAGGCACGGCTGGGGGTGTGTATAGGAGAGGATATATCGAAGAGGACGAGAGGAGAGATGAAGCAGATTATGCAGAGACTACTTGTTATTTTATAGGATAGGAGTCGTATTTATTCTCTAGAGCATCGACTATTATAGAATGAGACAAGGCGCGATATCGACAGGCACAATGTTCCAGCTTTAGATTCAGCTACCATTACCAAGACGGTTCTCGTCTTTGCTTCCACCAGACAGGCTCAAATCGAGCCATCAACAGTCTCATATCTCGAAAATTTGGAATCAGCTCAAACTCCTCGCAACTTGCACCAATTCAAAAACTGTAAATCCCAGCTTCGACCTCGCTCTCTCGGAAATCGAGTCCCCCCAACATGCCTGTAGCCTCAGACCAAATCCCACTTGGCCACCCCAGCCCAGGCCATGGCACAGCGCCCCTTCTTGGACAGAAACTGCTGGGCCGTCACGCCCCGCGCGTCCTGTCCGTCAAGGGACGTCAGCTGCAGCACCATGACCGACTGCCCCGGCGCCCCGAGATCTCGCGCATGGACGTCGGCCCAGTGCCAGTAGCCATCCGTCTCAATGGGGATCATGTCGTCCTTTCGCCCGTCCAGGCCGTGGATCTGCAGCAGGAACAACGGCGGCTTCCCCTGGCCGTGTGTCTCCGACCTCCAGTGCTCGCACAGCTTGGAGAACTGAAACCGGACCACCTGGCCGCTGTGGACGGGGATCTGCTTCGACGCGGGCTCGATGGAGTCCTCCGCGATCCCCTCTTGGCCACAGTTGCCAAACGCTTCCACCGGCTCGCCCTGAGAACGTCCGATGAGGTATTCCTCCCAGGTGATTGTGCGGCCGTCGTTGCGGAACTGGTGCCTGGGATCCGAAGGGAAATGGGTGGCGCCAAACCGCTCGCTGCTGTTTGTGAACTGCACCGGATGAAACTCCTTCTTGAACAGGTTGTTGGCTCCGCAGATGTGGCCGGCGCCCCAGCAAGCGTCGAGAAGCCTCCAGACGCCGCCATCGACTCTGACGGCATTCCATGCATGGCCAGTTGGGTCAGGCGGCGGAGGCCTTTCGCCCTTTTTCAAGGCAGTGTAGCCGTACCCCTTTCCATGGCCGCCAACGACAACGCACTCCAAGCCGGCTCTGTTTGCAATGGCCTTGTACGTCTCCGCATAGCCCTGACATACAGCCGCGCCGTACCGTATGGTTTCATCGGGCGTCCGACCCTTGATGTTGCCGCTGAAGAAGGCCTGGGTATCGTACATGATGTTGTGGTGGAACCACGTGAAGATGGCCCTTGCCTTGTCGTTGTAGGACGGAAACGGCTCGCAGAGCACGCGGGCAAGGTATCCCACAATGTCCTGCTGGGGAAGCCCCTGCCGGGGATACTGGGCGGCCACACCATCAGGGCCGCTCCAGTCTCGGCACGTCCAGCAGTCATTGGATACCACTGGAGCGGGCGGTGTCTTGGAAGCAAAGGCCTGTATCTGGGCCATGGATGGCCGTGAGGCCAAGGGAACCGGAGGAGGGATGTCGGCGGCGTCGACCTTAGGTCTTGCTGGCATTCGCGGCGGAACGTCGTCGGCCGCTGCATCGATCCTGGGCCTCGTTGGCATTCGTGGAGGCTCCGTACGAGTCCCGAACCCGCGAATCTGGACCGTCACGGGCTTGGGAATAGCGTCGGTGCTTGCCTGGGACTGGGGCCTGGCTGGCCTTGACGGCAACCGGGGCGGGAGGCTGGGCCTAGCTGACTGGCTAGACGTGACCCTCGCAGCGCTGTGCCTAGCAGCCTCCTCCCTCGCAGCGGCTTCTTCCTTGGCCTTGGCTTCCAGCTCTCGTCTCGTAGGCGGGAGGGGAGGTAAGCTGGCCATGTCGCAGACCGGTGGCAGCTTGTGCACGACAGTCCCGTTGGATCCATTGCTCGTGGTCGAGGAAACCGTCTTGGTCAGAGACAACGACGACATGGTAGACTGCATCGAAGCCTCTGACGAAGCAGAGTTGCGCCGGCCTAAGGGTTTGGGTACGGTCATGGTCGATGCTCGGCGCGGTGGCAGCGCAGGAGACGCCTGGTGGGAGCCGGTCCGCGACGGCAATGGAGGAGGTGCTGAAGCGTCCGCTGGGCTCGCATTCTGCGTGTTTCGACGAGGCAGCGGTGGCGGCGCATCGGCATTGGGCCTGGCAGGTCTCGGAGGCTGCTGAGGCGCTGTTTCGCGGGTCGAGCCGTTGACCGTCACGACGGGGGCGGTTTGGCTCCGCGATTCGGCTGCGGGCCGTCCAGGAGGCGGAGGAGGAGGCGGCTTCTTGCGGGCTGCCTCGGGAGTGCCGACGCTGCTGAAGTTGTTTTGCTTCTTGAGGGCAGCGATTCTCTCCGCCAGCGTGTTGAACTGGGGTTCTTCGGTGTCTGCCATGGCGCTGTTGATGATGGTGATCTTGTGTTGGGTATCTCTCAGTTGAATTTTTTCTCGATTTTTCCCTCGTGACAGCTCTGGCGGATATCTAGAGGTGAGCTTGCTGGGAAAGCTGTGGTTAAGACGAGGCGTCAAGAAGCGAGCTCCGTTAAGCAAGCAAAGAGAGCGAGCGGATGGCCAAGCTTGGAGTCTCAGCTGTAACGCGAGACGAATATGACAAGCGACACAACGAAGAGAATAAGAACAAGCACAAGAGGAAGCAATGCCAAAAATCAAGTTGAACAGAAAATTGCTTCTTCTTCGTCCTTTTCAGCCGTTATCCACGCATCATCAAAGAGCGACAAGGCAAAAAAAAAAAGGAGCGGTGTTAGCAAACGGTGGACGAAAGCGGGAGGATCCAAGAACTGTTGGAGATTTTAAAGCCACAGACGAGACGGGCTGCTATTTTTGTAGTTTGTAGGATTCAGACCCCTCTTCAACTGTGTTTTAGCTGGTTTGAAGTGCCGACTAACAGCTCCAGATCTGTTCTGCTTTGCACAGCCCATCCAATGTCACTGATACCTGGCGATGGTGCCGGTAGCCGTGTTGATCAGTTGTATGAGTGGCCACCGTGAGAAGTAGCTGGTACGGCAGAGGCATACGGAATTTTCAGTCTGCGGTGACCACCTGCGATTTAGGCAGATGAGGGGAGCGGGAGGTTCTCCATCGCTGCGGTCTGAAAATGGTAACTCCCGGATTGTGAATCATCTGTGTTTGATTGCCTGCAGGACCAGCAAGGAGAGAAAAAGAAGAGGAGATGCTGGTTCTTTGCGTCTTTTGGTTGGCAGATGGAGGGGTCAGTACATGTATGTAGTACCTTATTGGGGGCGGCTAAAGCAGGGCCAGTGGCGCCATGTTCGGCAATTACCTAAATGGGCTGCATTGCATTTGGCTGGAGATTTCATCAAGGTACAGTATATAAGATGAGGAGGAATGCCTGATGTCGACATCGAGAGAGTTGGCCATGCCGAGGCAGTGAAAGGACGTTGACTCGACCATCTTCATGCAGATGCTGTTGCAACACTGGGTTGAACTGCGAGCAAGGTGTATCTGCGTCGAGAGAAAACGTCTTATATTGTCCAGCTTTGAGTTATGATAGTCGTCTGGCTCATGCATTTACTCATGCCCTATGAGACCAGGGCCATGTGCAAATGACTCACCTCATGCACATAAGTCACGTCTTGGATGATAATACACTGATACATAAGGCACTGACGGCAGACAATGAGATCAGCGAGCAGCATATATACCACCACCAACAACAAGTGTCTTCATACAGAGCATGTCGATAGTCTTACAAGTAGTTGTTGGTAGTGGTTCTGTACTCGTCTCTTTCCCCGAGGATCAACTGATTCCGTCAGTCTGTCCATTCACACTTTTCAATATCAATGTCTCCTTCGACGTGGGCCGCGTTTGAAAAGGTGCACCATGAAGCCCAGATGGACAGACGGGCCCGTTTGGGTGGTGGATGACATCCACTGGCAGTGGGATGATGAAGCACGCCCGCCCAGATCCAGGTACGCGTTACCATCCAGTTGCCTCCCATTCAATGGCTGACGATATCGAGCGTGTTGTGTCACAGGAATACGAACCTCCTGTCCGATGCCAAAGATCTACTGTCAGTGGACGCTTCTCAGAGACATCACGATTGAAGGACCAACCCCGTCAGGTACCGGTACCTGCAGACTCGCACCAGCTCCAGGCCGTATCATCCAGCCGCTCCAGGGCCAACCTGGCCTCAGCCCCGCCGTCCAACCCGCCCAATCCCGACTCGCGCTTGCTGCCCCCTCCATCTTGAGCGCACCTCGACTCGGCGATACCACCTCGGTCTGACATGTACGGGTACATGAACACGTGCGCCTTCCCTGTCCTCCCCCGCTATAACGAGCCCCCCTCAGCCCGCCAAGCGAGGCGCCAGCACACCACCCCCATAATTACAGGGCCAAACTCTCCCAGCGTTAGCGCCAGCCCGCCTAAACCATCGCCCTGTGGCCCATCCACCCCGCTGGACCGGCCCCTCTACCCGCCTGGCCCATCGTCATGTTTCGGGCAAAGTCCAACCCGACTTCTGATTCTTCATCGCTTCAGGCTCCTCCACCTGCGCCCGCCTCCAGCCTGGATTCAGTTTGATCATCACCCCGGACCCGGACAAACCCAGGACAAGGCCTTCGAGTCTTGCCAAGCGCCGTCAAAACGACTCTGTTCGAACCGACAAACGGCGTTTGGTAGACCGAAATCCAACATTATTGCCTCTCTTTTCCCAACTTCTTCTCTCTTCTTTCTGTGACTTCAGCCCGCTTCTTCCTCCGATTCCCGACTGTCGCTGCTGTCGCGATTTCAATCATCGCATCAACACTCCTAATCTGTATAGGTAGACCAGCATCTCCACTGAGTATCGGTACCAGAATCACCTCGGCGTCAAATCCTCGATACTCGCCTACGATCTTGCCGCCCTCTTGCGTCGCAAACTCCTCCTCCGCCCTCGTAACGTGGCCTCCTTCGCCACTCTGCATCGGGCAGCCCTGTGCGCTCCTCGCCGGCAGGTCTCGCCAACCGTCCGGACATCCCCTCCTGGCGTCTCGTCCTCATCGCTCGACAGTGAGGAGAGCGCCTCGTCTTTCCCAGCGTCGCCCCTCTCGACTGCCTGCTGCCGCTCGCCCGGCGAATCCCAACAATGGCCACGAGCGACGGCAGCGACGAGGTGGTGACGCTCAGGCCTATGGGACAGCGACTCACATTCTTTGACCTCCCTACGGAGACACAGCGCGAAATCATATCTCACGTATGAATCCCACGACTCCAAGCCCACATGCCCGAGATATCCGTTATGCCCAAGGCTCCTATGCTTACAATGTCCCCCGTTGGGCCGTCTTGTCCAGTGCTCCCAGAGCGATCTGATATGCCTCGCTCTCGTCTCGCGTCGCTTTCACGAACTTGCCTCGGCTCAGCTGTACAGGAACTTTCACATCATCTTCCCCGACGACGATGACCTCAACTTCGATTCCCCCATCGATGGTCTAGCTGGCGGACTTGATACATTCACCACCAGCAACTACGACTATGCGAAGCACCTGAGGGATCTGTCCATGGACACGCTCAGCGCCGGCATTAAGGGAGAGTGCTGTTACCAGTCCTACCTGTACAGTGCTAGTTGCGGAAAGTTCTTCAACACACTCCTTCATCTCACATTGAAGAAGGCTCGATCTCTTGAGGTTTTCCGGTGAGTTTCCATACCTTCCGTTGCTCCCTCTTGATGCGGAAGCAATGGGCTGGCTTTCGTTGCCTGCGAAGTATGCTGAGCCCTGATAATAGATGGAATATTCGGGTGGAGCTCAGCAGGCCGGTCTACCGTGAGCTGCACAGAATCGCATCTTTGAAGAAACTGCATGTGCGGATGCAGGCAGGGGACTCCTACTATGTCCAACCGCCGCCGCTGCCTGTCTCGATTGACCCTCATCCCCAGCCGGAGCCGGCGAACCACTGGGGAAGCATCCCGCCGCTCACCCTGCTGCCTCCTCAGCCCCCGGGACCTGTGCCGCCTGTGGTCAGCGGGCCCCCGCCTGCTCTGCTCCCGCCGTCGTACAAGTCGGCATCCAAGAGCAAGGCCGGGAAACGGGTGTCTGGGGCCAAGGAACCCTCCACCTTTTCGGGCTTCAAGAACCTCCAGAGCCTAAGCGTGTTGGATATCGAGAACCTCGACATTGTGAGCGAGCTGAATGCCTGCATCCGGAACTCGAGCTCGACCCTTACCGAGCTGCAACTCTCCTTTTCCGATAGTTTGGCGAATCGAGCGCGTAAGCAGCCGCCTGATTCCGACGCAGACGATTCCGACGTCGACGACGAGTTCCAGGTCCTTCCCGCCTCGCAGCAGAACAACTCTGGCAGCGCCTTCGACAACAAGGCCAATCGCGTAATCGAGGAGCGCAGACTTCAAGAATCAGTGCTTGCTCGGATATTCCAGCCTTTCCCTCTGGCACCCAAGACAGAAAATGACGAACCCAGCCAGGAGACTGAACAGAAGGAGGAGCAGGGAGAGGCTCTTCCGACAGACGTCAGGGAAGCATTCATTGCGTCCATCAAGAGCGTCTCGAGCAAACTCATGACCATCACGGGAGGATCCCCCGGCTCAACTGCTGCAGCACAGGATATGCTTGATACCATTGCCAAGGCTGCTCGGCACTACGTAGAATCTGTGGAATCCCCGGCTCAACCCAGCGGCCAGCCGAGTCACGCAAACGAGAGTGAGACAAACTCGGCCAGTGGTGGTGTCTTGTCCCAAGGCGAGTCATCAGTGGCCGCAGCTGCCGCGGCTTCCTCCACAAAGGCAACTGCAGAAGAGTCCAACGCCAGGACAGATGAAGCTACACTATCCGGCGCGGGCTCGGCTAGCAGATTGACAAAGAGAAAAGACAGCGAGACTTCCCCCGAAGATATCGACATTGCTCATATCGAAGCTGTCGACGATGTCTTTGGAGAGTCAGACGAGTCAAATCCATCGGATGGCGCCGAGGTCAAGGCCGTCGAAGGCTACGCCTCCGAGACGGACCCTTACCAGCCTGGTTCCTCCACCGGCTCGACTACTCCTACTCCTGCAGCCGAAGCGTCCGAAAAGGCGCCCAAGGCAGCTGAGGCCCAAGACAGCCACTTAACTGAAATGTCTGGTCAATCTTCCATACCAAAAGTCAAAATTGAGAACCTTTTGACTAAACTTGGCTACTTCCGAGATCTGACCGAGGCCGTGGGGCAGAAGATTCAGGATTTGCGTGCTGGGGGCTCGGCGTTGAGCTATGCGCAGATCAAGGACGCTGACGCCCAGTTCAGGGGCTTCAGTGCCATGCTCGCGGACGTCCAAAACGAGATCCAGGTCATCCAGGAGGAGATGGACGAAGCGGAGCGGCGCGCAGCGAGCAGCAAGTCCAGCAGCATGAGAGATTATGTCCGTCTCACGAGAGGCCTGATGCTCACGTCTCTGAGCATCTATCTTGTGCCGGTCAAGGCATCCGTCTTGTCCCAGACAATCAACCTATCATCGCTCAGGCAGCTGACGCTCCTCAACGTCGGCGACCAAACGGCCATATGGGCTTCTCTCACCAAGGCAAACCGGGTGCGGCCGCTGCCTTTAAGGAACATCTTCACGGACCACGTTACGAACCAGTTCCTCGCCTTTGCCTCCCAGCTCGAGGAGATACACGACCTCTTCCTGCTGGAGCGCAGCCCCAAGAGCAAGCCCGAGAGCACTGCATTGCCTGGCTTCACGACCATGGACCAGATTCGCCGTCTCGTGCTCAAGAAGCACATTGGCAAGCTCAAGCGACTCATGATCAAGGACGAAGCCAGCAGTAGCCGCTGGGATTGCAACGAGAAGGCCATGATTCTCATCTGCACGCAAGGGCGGAACCTCGAAGAGTTGGCGCTGAGCATGAACATTCAGGCCGTGGTAAGTGATGATAAGAATGTGTCAGTGTAAGCATTTCGGGTTGAGGCTAACTTGTATAGCACATCTTTATGCAATACTTTTCGGGTCTCGTCAAACTCCGCGCCATCAACATTCTCCATTTCCGTAATAACGATACGTGCATCTGGGTTGTTCGAGAGGTTCTGAGGTTCATCGTCGACAACTTGTCGCACTACCCCGAGCTCAAGCTGGAGTGGATCGCCATGGAGGACGACCGCGTCGACCGCGTCATCCGGCCATCAGACGAGTCAAACGAGGCGCCGGACGAGCAGAGCAACGACAAGCGGGCCAAGAGCAAGAGCAAAGGCAAGGCTCTGACGACGGCCACGCCCGGCCTCCACAACGTGTTGCAGCCTCTGTCGCTGGACGGCCTGGACTCGGAAAGCGATAGCGACGACGAAGCGCTCAACGGAGGGTCACGGCTTCGATATAAGACGGTCGGACCGCTGCAGTTCTACGACGTTTGGGGGTCAAGATTTTTGAAAAGGAAATTCGCAGTGGGAGGCTGTGAGGGGAACCCTTTCTTCTTCTTTCTTTTCTCATTTACTTTTTTTCTTGTTCTCTCCTTTTCCACCGGAACTTCGGCCTTCTTTTCCTACTATATCTCCGCTCACTTTTTCAACGACGGGAGTAAATTTCATTGTCCATATACCAGGTACCGAAATCTGAACGTGGTGGGGGGCCACTGCGCGGGGAGGGGGGAAAGCATACAATGGAATAATAACAGCACAGGCGTCTATCGGGCGAAAGCGCGCTCACACAGGTATTCATGGGAAAGGTTTGGAAGGGGGGGGGGTAAAATACGCACTCACATAGTTGGAAGTTTTTCTTCATGCCGCGTTACTGCATCTTTTTCTTTTCCCGTTGTCTCCTGACTCTTGGGTAGGGGGGGGAGGATTTTCAAGGGAGGCACAATAGGGGATGAGCAGTCTATATATCATTGGGGGAGGTGGGGGTGGAAGAGAGATATGCGAAAACGAGCTGAGATGATGGGTTCTTATTTCCGATAATGGGCGATGTCTGTGTGAATGTAATTGTGGTGACGGCTCTGTACGCGGGTGACATTCGTCGAAGATAAGTATGAAAGAGTAAATCATTGACACGAAATCCTCGAGTTTGATGGGGTAGCCTCGAAGGTGGCCATGGCAGTAGACGAGTATTCTGTCCACGATAAAGCTGGGCTCGTACTGTCGAACGATCTATAGGGTCTCCAAGAGAGTTGTTATCCAGAACCCGGGATGTAGGTAGTTCCGAGAGGGGATGAAGAAGCCATACATAGTCTGAACTCGCAGAGAAACCCATATCTCGAAGGCCTGTCCTCAGAAGATCTACGATCAAGATAGGTAATCTACATAACGCCCCTTCTTTTGCACCAACTGACTCGGTTCTTGTACACTTCTCATAACTCTACTTTTCATTAACCAGACGGTGGAAAAGAAGAGAAAAAAAAGGGATTCCCCACAGAGTGTAGATAGTTTATCAAACTGAGAGGCTATGGAGATACAGAGTCCGAACACTTCTAGCCTACCTTATCATGCGAGCCCCGTCGCATCGCACAGACAAAAGACATTGATATGCAGGTGCTCGGAGAGAAACGATTAAGACACATATTCGGGTTCAGGCTACGTGCAGTGGCGTCGGACATGCGTGTAGTAGGTAGGTAGACTAGGTCACGGGAGGTCATATGCAAGGGGAACAGTTCCCATCTGTCTTTTGAGGAGTGTGCGCATGGGGGGACTCAGCGGCAAGTGTCGTCATATTTGAGTGTGATGAAACAGGCTGCTTGCAGCGTTATCTCATCATCCAACTCGGGCTGAACAGATTGTTGATGAGAGAGGCAAAGTATGTCATTTTGTCAAGCAATTGAGTGCGGGATGTGATGGTTTGTGGATGGAGACACACACCCTCCGGTGAAGGAAGGATTCGGCAAGGGACAGGGAAGAAGGACATGCAGATTCCAGCCATTGATCAATAGGAGATACATTGGTTGGTGCGGTTTGGCAGACGGTGAGACACACTGCTGTGTTAATGGCATCGGTTATCATGTGTGGGAACGGCAGCCGAAGCCGGAGGGACCCGTGAATTGTCTCGGTCGATGACTGGCGCAGGGTCCTTCAACCGAACTGTTGAAGGTTAAATTGCGCGCTGTAAGTGCTTTGGTGCCCACGAGTAGCTTGCTTTATAGGCTGCGTGGCAAGTGAGCGGATAACCGAGTGTGCAGGTGTGATGCTGAGTAGGTGGTCCTGTTCGTTCTCTGTCGTCTGGACCGATCAGATCAGAGGTGAACCGAGTTTGCTGCATCGTTTTAATGATAGCACTGTGTCTTCCTCATCTGTCCCAGCACTTGTTGGGATGGTTTCTCAAGGCTTGATTGCCATACATACTTTGTAGGAATCAGCAGACGAATCGGGAGCAGATGTGCCGAGGCCTCCCATGCGCCACGACCAATGCCTCTTTATGAGATGGTCTGCGGATATGCAGCCAGAGACCAACAACCCCGGGCCACCTGACTGATCGATGCATCTTCCAATTGTCCAAGCATACACAACCCAAATCACACGAAAACAGTGACCGTTTGTATGCCAAGGATAGGTATGCAGCATGTAGATGAATGTCCGGCGACTTTTGTTGTAAGTAGACGGAACCCAGAAAGCGTGGGTTTTGTCACCGTTGCCCATTTACACCCGACAGTGTGGCTAAGGACCAATAGAATGCTTTCTCCCAAGGTATGATTCGGCAAGTCATGCCATGAGTGAAGAAGTGATACAGGAGCAAAGCCTCAACAGTGAGCCTTCACTTGAGACGCCTTCACGGCGATCTGTGAACTGGACGACGAATCGCTAAGCCACGCACACTCCTCGGGGGGTGCTTGGTCGATCCAACACGGCTAGTAAGCCGCCCATCATGATCGTTGCATCGACGGATCTAGGCAATCGGGGCATTGCTTCGATTGTCGAGGGCCTAATCGTTCCGTATCGCTCCGTGGTGGAGAACCGATGGCTGCCCGATGAACGAAGCGGCTGGATGCCGTCGATGAACAACAAGCCGGCTGCAGAGGAGACCCACGATGCTTTAGATGCGTCACAGGGGGAGGCATTTGTAGTCGTCGTCATAATATCCGCAGGACTTCAACCGGGACACTGGCCAGCGTCGCTCTGCTTCCTGAACAGAATGTACTTATGCATTCGAATACGTCCTCGCCAATGACATGGCGTCCGGATATGCATGATCCTTGTTGCTGGCAGCATACATACGTTGATAGGCGCATATCGGCACGTAGCATCGCTGCTTATTGGTGCAGTCGGAGGGCTCCCGCTCTGGAGTCAATGCCGAGAAGCTCGACAAGCAGTCTCGTGCCATCATGGCCACGGCCCACACACATCCCTTTCGTGTTGAAACGTTGAACTTTATGCAACTGGATAAGAGCGGGGAGATGAGGGTTGAGGAGGCCATGGGAGGTGGTAGTACTGGGCCAATATTTCCGTAGGATTCAATACCGGTGATGGTTTCAAGCGCACGTCGGGAAGAAAACGGCGGGCTTAGGCTGCTTGGTAATTGACCATCGGAAGTCGCCGCTCGTTGGAGAAGAGATTCGCACGAGACGGATTCTGTCGCACAGCAGCGGCAACACGGCAGCCTTGTTGCGCCTGCAGCGTCTCCCAAGAGCAATGCATCAGACGTAGCCGGAGTGTCGGGGGGCAGCAAATCAGGGCGTCTCCCACCCCACGGCGATGCTGTGACTTGTGGCTTGCTCCCCTGTCCCGCTTCGTGGCATGACGCTGTAGACCGTGAACAACACGTGAGAGGCTGGCATTGTCTGTTGACGTCGTTGTGGGTTTCCGTTTTCCATTCAATTGTCGTGCAATGTCGTCCTTGCATGTCTCCTTGCATGGGCCTGTGGTCTTTTCCCTGGACACAGCACTAGAGCAGGCGCCGTGGTCGATCCCTGGCCATCGATGAAGTAAACGGGGCGTGTGTGCTCGAGATCAAGGAGAGCGGCACGGTCAAGCCTTTGCAGGGGTTGTGCCAAACGCGGTGGGCTGCGGGACAGCTACCGAAAGCTTGGAAGGAGGAGGAAATAGGTCATTGTTGCCCGCGTCGGTATGTATGTATGTATGTCTGTATTCTTGGAACGAGGCTCCGAAACCATCCACTGCCATTGTCTGGTGCTATTCCAACGCGGCTGGAGATGGGCTGAAGCTGGCCCATCCCTGTCCATAACTTGTGCTACCCACCGGGGATTTCTGGGGTGCAAACGAGGCTTGCATGGAGTCTGGAGTCTGGAGTCCCGAGAATGGAGAACATTCGCAGTGGAGCTCTCCATGCCTTTTGCTCTTCAAGTTCTTCTTCTTTTTGTTTGGCACCAGGGAAGCTATGAAGCTTCTATTTTTGCGTCACGATGTGAGACATTGTGCGCTAGTTTGGCCAACAGCCCGGCTGCCTTGTCGTAGCAAACGGCTTCTAGACCAGCGCGTGGGAAGCAGGGGAGGCTGGAGAGGTCTGATGAATCCAATTGAGGCGGCTGAAAGAGCTGAAAGAGCTGGGAAGCTGGGTCATTGATTTGTGGCGTCAGGGCCCAGGGTCGAGATCAAGGTCCGGAGGCGAACATCATCAGAGTCGCCGTCGTCATGACCTTGATCAGACTCGGCTCAGCTCGTCCAGCTCAAAGGTCGAGAAGCCGCTTCCGGTGAGACGCGGGGCGAATGCGAGCAACTGGGCGCCCCAATTCTGTCGATGCACCCCAGACACGCACGAGCGATACTGGAGACAGACACGCTAGATCAGAGACATTCAGGGTGGTGCTGCGTGGTGACCCTGCTGATGCCGCTGCTGATGATACCGAGTGCTGGGCGCTGGATGCGGCGCCAGACGGGAAGAAGAAGTGACTGAGGTGGTGATAAGAAACGAAAGGTGGTGGTTGATGGTTGATGCTATTGGCTTGATAGAAAGAGGGGTCGTGCTGGTGGGAGAGGGCAAGCACCGACACATGACCTGCGACTTGCATCTGAAGTGGTGGTCTCTAGGTACTACCTACTTGTAGTTGATGTTATCTTGTGCGGGCTCAACTTGAATCAATGCATCTCTTGATCGGCTATACCTTCACGTTTGCTCTCTCGTGTGTCGGGTATATAGGTACTCGTCAGAGACCTCCAGGTGGGATTGATCCAGGACCTGCAGTCGTACAGAAACGCTCTGCTGCAGACAGCCTCCCGTGCCTGCGCGATGCGGTGAGTGCTTCAGGGCAACAGACAAGTTGACTCGCAGAGAGCAATCAATCTAGGTAGCGAGGGTTTCAGTTTCCATGGGACAAATAATCGCTCGCTTCTACCGTCTGTGATTTTGCAAGGACAGAGTAACACACACACACGCACACACGCACTCGCTGCGCACACGTTACGCGCCCGAGTCCCGTCAGCAGTGGCTCCGGACAAGGGCCGCTGCATCGGATGTAGCATCTGCACATGTTGACGATATCCGTCGTCTGTGAAGAGAATTAAAATCTCTCGAAGCATTTGAACTGTCTGGCTCGGCAGCCCATTGCAAAGAAAAGCAACCATCAGGGTCTTCGATTAACTGAAGGGTTCGACACGCGGTCCTCCGAGACCGTGTCTTGCTTGTGCCGGGCCATCGTCATTGCGGGCTGCCACCCTTTTGAGGCCTGAGGGGATGGATGAAGAGTGCCCAACAAGCCGGTCGTCACTTGCAGGAGTGCATCTATCTAGGTAAGGTAAGGTATCTGCGGTAGTATAATGATGATGTATCAACTATTACTTTGTGTCTCTGGCCTATTGACGCCCTTCACATCCATCCTGTGCTGTCCATACTGCCTTTCTACCTACAACTACAGACAGACAAAGCTTGTGGCTGCATCATCCTGTTCATGCAGATACATGTACAGACCAATGCATGTCGGCCTTGCAGGTACCATCTACTTATACCCAGAGTACCTAGAGCACAAACATCAACTGGTTCCTTGGTTCATTGCCCATTTGTATGACCACAAGATTGCTGCGTCTGCACGAGCAATGCTGGCAAACAACAAGTATTCAGTACTCGCGCACTCCCAATGCCCCTCCAATCCTCGTCACAGGAGTCGAGGGCGTGCACTTAGGCAGGATACATGGATGTAACTGGAATATCAAATCCACTAAAGCTGCCAGGCCACAGGGGGGCCGGGGTTGTTACAGGGGGGGTCTCGGCACCTGTGGGCGCCTGTGGACACCCTGTGGGCACCTGCTGGCGTCCGCCAATCCGCCAACGCACCCCCCTGCTGCGCCCACCCGCTTCCCGTTTGGGCAATACGCAACGCTGCCAGAGCCAAAACCCCCGACTTTGCGAGCCAAAGATAAACTTGCCGGACGTCCGCTCCAGTCCTTTTCTCGAGCTTTTTAGCCTGTGCATCGTCTCTTCATTTCACCCCATTTCTCCTCTTTTTGCCATACATAAGGTACAGAGTCTCTCATCTCACAACTTGCAGCTATTCACATCACCCTGACCTCCTTCACTGCTATTCATCACTGCTGTGTTTGACTCAAAATCGACACTCAACCGCAGCTGCACGGCTTCATCACACAAAACACCAGAACTCGGCATCACGAGCCCCGCCCTTTGTGACCCCTAACCAGCTTCATACCCTCAATCTGTCTCCCCGCATCCCCTCTTCGTCATGGATCAGCTTCTTACCAATCTCTGGACAAGAGGTGGCTGGTTTCGTGCCTTTACGCCTCCAGTCGTCGAGGCTGCCCCCAAGGGAACCCCTATCCTCAACGTCCCATCCGACGTCCTGCTCCTCATTGGAGACCACCTGCAAGAACCGGATGTCCTCAGCTTCAAGCTCGCCTGCAGAAGCACCTTTGCGCTGTTTCCGCACACTTACAAGACCCTCTCGCCCTGCGCGAAGCAGGACTTTCTCGCAAACATCGAACGAGACCCCCTGGGCAAGGGGACCGTCTTCTGTCACGTCTGCAACAAGCTTCACCCTTTCCAGGAAACCGCTGGCCCTCACTCCAAAGTCGAAGTCGACGATGCTGCTGGAAAGGGTACCAAAGCCGGAAAGTGCGTGAGCCGAGATCGGTTCTCGCCAGCCGGCAACCCCTTTACGCTGAGCTACACCCATGCTCGACTGGCCATGAACAGACACTTCTACGGGCCCGCGCACGGCATCCCGCTGGCCAACCTGTGCGTCGAGCAGAGCGAGCGCCGAGACGCCATGGCGATCCGGTGCTCGACGTCGGCCAAGATCATGGACGACGAGCTGTTCCTGCGCCGCACCTACGTCCTGACCGTGGCCGACGCCGACGTGGCCGACTTCCGCAGCTGCACCGGCCCGCGCGACCTGAAGCTGTGCGAGCACACGTCGCTCTTCGCCGCGGCGTCGCCCTTCCGCCACTCCATCCCCGAGCTGCAGAGGAAGCCGGCGGTGGGCGACGACGGCGACGACAGCGGCGACGGCCTCGTCCCCTGCCGCGAGGCTCCGGGATCGTGCGGCTTGTGCCTGATGGACTATGACATCACCATCGAGCATTGCGCGGACGAAACCTACCGCATCGTCATCCGGGCCACCCACCAGCTCGGATCCTGCCGCTCTCCTCGCGACTGGAAGTGGGCGCGCTTCACCGAGTGCTACCGCATGCACGTCTTCTATCCCAGCCGGCCCAACCGGCGAGGCTCTGCGTACGGGCCCGGCGCCGTCCAGAAGCGGTGGGCCGACGACGAGAGGGAGGCTTGCGCGGTGCTGGACGGGGGTTCCAGCAGGGGCCTCTTTGGCCTGTCTTTTCTCGGCTAGAGGGAGAAGATAATGAAGCTTTGCGTGCGACGATGTACTCGTAGGGTCGTCTCTGGTATTTCACGGAGAGCGAGCCGTCACGACACAGAAGGGGGGGCGCTGCATGCTGTGTAAGTGGTTGGCCCTGCACAGCCACATGGGGGGGGGACAAGCAATCATGCGGCCACAGCAGCATTGGACGAGGCCTCTCTGGGTTATTTGCATTGTAACGGAGTTGGGGAACACTTGGGATGTGAATTTGCCAGCCTTGGCTTGATCTGTTTTCGTATCATGGCGTATATTGGGGGCATGGGCACAAAGATTGGACAGACTGTATCAAGGGATCTGATACGTCACGATTTATGACACCATCATCATCTGTCTCGACTACGGAGCCAGATTTGTATTTGTATGCATACGACATTTCTTCTCTACTTCTTCTTTCTTTATTTCAGTCATTTCAGACTCGGATACCCAACAATGAATGCATCTCTTCGCAAGTTCAGATCTCCAAACGCCTACACCTCAGTGCAAACAATCCTATAGCCGAAACGTTTGTGTAGATGTCAAAACCCGTGATACCTGGTGTCAATGGGTAGATGTTGATGTAACCCCCCCGATGGGACTTTTCATGCATCGATCGCCCTTTTTTTTTTTTTTTTTTTTTTTTTTTTTTTTTTTTTTTTTTTTTTTGTTTTTTCTTGTGTCTGTAGATGCAGTGCCACCCAAATGCAGCAGGATGACTTCATACGCAAGCCAGAGAAGATGATTTGGAATACTACTAGCACATGTTCAGACATGACCAAATAGACAAACAATTTTTTATACTTCTTCTTTGCTTTTCTTGTATTTCTCTAACGTATCATTCATTGCTCAATTTCTTCGCTATTGGGTGCCTCCTCTGCTTTTATCTGAGATTCGTATGTGGTAAAAAGTGTGTTGAGATGTGAAGAGTCTAGTCTAGGGTACTTTCGACGTCATATTTTCCGAGCGGTTCGGAGCACGAACGCAAGTAGATGATGTCCGATAATACAAACCGCAATATCAACAATCTTGACTGAGCAACACCAAGTGCTACATTTTCTCTTGTTCTCCAGCGGTTCAAGTTTAATACATGGTATTGTACGGATGGGCGAAGGACGTACATTATCTGGCTAAAACACCTGGTCAACTTCAGACCCTCGGAGATCAAGATTCTTTTCAAATTGTTCTTTTTTTTGTGGATGGTTATATACCATGCCGTAGCGAAAGAACCCGAGCAGCGAAGCTCGCAGTCTCGCTCGTACAGGCATCAAGTTTCTAGTAGGTTTTTCTTGACAAACAATACACACATATTCTAAAACCGCTCTCTCCTCTCTCTCCTCTCTCTTCTCCTCCCCACTCCCCACTAACCCCCCTCCCCTCATGTTTTTTCGGGTCCTCAATGTACTGAATGCTTGCTATGAATCAATACACCTTGGAAAAACCGTGGTAAGAAAGACGATAACCCTTCAGCATGACTTTTTGAAGAAAAGTATGGCGAGTAAGCACGAGGCCTTGCATTGTGGCAGGATGGACAACCCCGGCTCTGTGGATGAGTGTTTGATGCGTCGTGTGAATGGCGGATATTGTGTGATGATAAAAAGGCTTGCGTGGTTCTGCGGCTGCAGTAGAGGCGATCAAAGGTATCAATCAAGGTGACAAAGAGGGCTCCCCCCCGTTTACAGCTTCTCAATGATGGCGGCGGCGTACTCGTGGGTCTTGGCCTTGCCGCCCAGATCGCCAGTCAGAGCCTTGCCCTCGGCCAGGGTGTCGAAGATGGCCTTCTCGATCTGGTTGGCGTGGTCGTTGAGGCGCATGTGACGCAGCATCATGATGGAGCTGAGCAGCAGGGCGGTAGGGTTGGCGAGGCCCTTGCCGGCAATGTCGGGGGCGGAGCCGTGGACGGCCTCGAAGATGGAGCACTCGTCACCAATGTTGCCGGAGGGGGTCAGGCCGAGACCGCCAATGAGACCGGCGCACATGTCGGACAGGATGTCGCCGTACAGGTTGGGCATGACCAGGACCTTGTCGTTGTAGGGGTTGGGGTCGGTGACCATCTTCAGGCAGGTGTTGTCGAGCAGCTCGGCGTCGAACTCGATGTTGGGGAAGTCCTTGGCGACGCGCTCGGCGACGCTGAGGAAGAGACCGTCGGACATCTTCATGATGGTGGCCTTGTGCACGACGCGGACCTTGGTGCGGCCAATGGACTCGGCGTGCTGGAAGGCGAATCGCAGGACGCGCTCGCTGGCCTCCTCGGTGATGAGCTTGATGCTCTGCACGACGCCGTCGACGACGACGTGCTCAATGCCAGAGTACTCGCCCTCGGTGTTCTCTCGGATCAGGACGGTGTCGACGCCCTCGTACGGGGTCTTGAAGCCGGCGACGGAGCGGCAGGGTCGCAGGTTGGCGAACAGGTTGAAGGTCCGTCGCAGCGTCAGGTTGAGGGAGACGTGGCCCTTGCCAACGGGGGTCTGCATGCATGCGTAAGCAAAGACGTGTCCATCACGAGCGCAAGTCGTGGTGCACGTACGGCCAGAGGACCCTTGAGGGCAATCTTGTTCTTGTTGATGTTCTCAATGGCGGCGTCGGGAATGGCGGTCCGGCCGTCCTTGATGATGGGGGTGACGTCGATGGGCTCCCAGGCAATGGGGGTCTACGCCATTGTTAGCCGTCTTTGCTTCCTCGATAAAGTGCTTTGGACTATGAGCAGTCGTACCTTGGCGGCGGAGAAGATGTCCTTGACGGACTGAGCAATCTCGGGGCCGATACCATCACCCTCGATCAAGCTGACGAGGTAGTTGCCCTATCGACCTGGTAAGCATCCGTTTCCGCATATGCGAATTCGCGAAGCTGCGCAAGCCCAAGCTCTGCAGCTGGAGTGCATCTCCTATTCCTCCATCCTCGGCTCGTTCCCTGGTCCGACATCGAAGAGACGCAATATGTCGTACAAAAAGAGCCGCGGATGGAGGGGATATGCGGAATATCGTGCGGCGAGAGGACATACATTGGCATCCTTGGTACCCTCGTACTTGGCAACTCGCTCCTGAGAGTAAAATCGCGTGGCCTGGACCTCATGTTAGTCGAATGGTCGTCATCGAATCTTCCTTTGCGCCTGTCCCCATACCGAAATCGACCAGGTGGCGGCAGCGCGGGGAGCTGCTCGCAGGCACTGCCTGGCAGGGCTGGAGAGGGAGCGGATGGCCAGCATTGTGAGGATTTGGGATCTAGGTAGATATCGTCCGAAGCAGCTCAGTACGAAGAGGCAGCAGAGAGAGAGAAGAGAGAGGGAGAATCACGGTCGGCTGGTCGGTATCTCAGGGGATCAGATAAAAAAGAGGAACCGGGGAAAAAAAGAGACAAGCCTCATCCGAAAGATTTTTGTCTCGGGCTCGGCATGGGCGAGCCTTGAAGAGCCGGCGATATGCACCGCTCCAGCCTTGGTTCCTCCTGCTTTGCTGCGCTGCGAGTGGCTCAAACGGCGGCCCGGTGGGGAGCCCCAGCCACGGCTGCTGTGGCGCAGGCGTCGAATTTCCCTCACTGCGCCGCTTTTTGCGCTCTGCCGCTTCGGCCTGACGCCTCGGAGCCGGTCGGTTTGCGGCTGCACGCGCCGAGCTATGCCCGATTGGGCATGGACAACGCTGTTCCATGCTTCATTTTTCCTTTTCTCCATTTGCCTCGGCCTCTTCCTCTTGCCAGTGTTCCAGATTCTGTAAAATGACAGCCGGTACGTCATGAGTCGGATGACTAAGAATGCTGTTGTGGCTGGTGACCGATGGCTGGAGGACTTGTGGCTGGTGGCGTCTCGAGCTGGTCTTGCTGGCGAACCTCGTGTGGCTTGTCGCAGATACGGGGTACGTCCATGGCTGGAGCTACCTAGGTACTAAGGTACCAGTAACGGGAGGCTGTACTCAAACAGTACCCTGATCTTGCATCTCGACTCAACTCGTCGCATCGCATTGCATCCCACTCAGCAGCTGCTGCTCGCATCGTCGAGCTGGAAGAGCTTCGGGCAAGGCAATGCTTGCTGTGTCTGTCCTCCAGATACAAGTCTTGATCCCCTGAAGGGGAAACCCGACCCGCCTGTCTCTACCTCTTGAGCTTCCACTCCTTGATACCGTCAACAGCTCCCCAGCTTCATCCTCCGTCCCGCGATTGCGCCCTGTCCACCAACATGTCCGACTACGAACGAACGATCCTCGAATTCTACCAGCTGCCCACGTCGTACCCCTCAGAATGGCCGGCGGAAAAGGACGAGCAGGACTCGTCCGGAGACGAGGCTGATACGAAGAAGCACAGCCGCCAAAAGTCGCGATACCAGGCGCTCGAGGCGGCCGCTGGTGACGGCAAAGTCGCGTCAGCAAAAGGAGCAGTCAATAACCTGGCCTTGAAGGACGAGCCAGACCCGTTGGGCACCACCGACAGCGTCGTCCGTTCGCTGAGAGAAATCGGGCTTCCGGCACAGGATGACGTGCGGCTTCGTGAGTCTCCCAGGGCGTCGCTTCAACCCGCCTTGAGACTGATGGCATCTTAGGGAACCGATTCATGCTGTCCTCGACCACATTCTCGCCCACCCTGTTCCTGTCCCAGGTTCACGCCAATGCTGACACGCGCACGCTGCTCGAGGGCTTGAACATCCTTTCCCAGTCGATTGATCAAAAGTCGGCATCGCTCAAGGTGCTCGTGGAAAGCAACTTTGAGAGATTCGTCAAGGCAAAGGCAACTATAGACAATGTGTACAAAGAGATGAAGTACCGCGGAACGGAGACCGGTGGAAGGGCTTCGGTCCATGGACGCCATGCTAGTCGCACGAGCTTACGTGGTGGCAGGGGTGGCCTCAACAACCCCTTGGCTCAGTCGACCGACTCTCGAAAGAAGAATGCCTTGATCAAGGAAAGCGAATATGGTGTCCTGGGCATCAAGGTGCCGCTGCTGGACGTTTCCGCCAAGGCTGAAGACGTATGGGGCCCGGCTCTGGGAGGTAGAGAAAAGGAGGAGCACTTGAGAGCCTTCCAACGATACGTCAACAAATTCAAGGATCCGCTAGAGCTGAGCACCATAATAGCAGACTGCATCAAGAGGAAAGACTACGAGACCCTGGTGGAGGCATACAACCGCGCCAGGAAGTTTGCAGACGATGCGCGCGCCTTGTCGCAAAACATCGACCGCCAAATGCCGGACGACGAGCAGCTCTATCAGATCATGATAGCCGCCCGAGTGTGGTACGATGTTGATCACCAGATCCAGAGCTTCAAGCGGGATGCGTGGAAGCGGCTGGCTGCCTCTCACACGCTGTCAAAAGCCGACACTCAGGTTGGCCGAAGTCCGGAGCAGCACATGGAGATGATCAACCTGTTGCTGGAACTCGGTGTCGAAGATAGCCCGATACGTGTGTGGCTCATGAGCCGCCACGACTATCTGAAAACCAAGATTCAGTCAACGGCTGAGCGCACAAAGGCGGAAATTGAGGTGCTGCGCCGAAGGCTGGCAGCCAGCGAGAAGCCTACAAGTCGAACCGTGGCTACCCATCTACGCACGCTAGGCCGACAGAGTCTCGAGACCAAACCGACTCACAGCGACTCTGCAGATGTGATTGAGCTGTGGGAGAAGATGCTTGGATTCCTGAGCAGCCTCATATCTCCCCAGGGCATCCTTGGGGACCTCCTTGAGTTTTGGCAGACTGCCCAGGGCTTCATTGAAGGCAGGATACAGAAGACGCTGCCTACGGGCTACAATGACGAGTCCCGGATCCATCATCAGCTGACACAGAGCAATGTGGCGGATATTGAAAAGGGCGTCGTTGAACTGGTGGATCTGCTCCGCGGACACATTCACGATTTTTTCGCAGCGCCGCCCCCTGAAGACCTTAGCGTAGTCTTCTCGCCGCTGCCAGTATCGCCTCACTCTCCGATATCTGCTGGGGCTTATGGCAGCTCCCTGAACCCTACTTCCACACGGGATCCGCGATTCAACTTTGATCCGAACAATCCGCCGCCCTCGTCGCCGAAGAAGGGCGAGCCGTGGGAGAAGCTGGCCTTTTGGCCCCCTTGGTCCAACTCTATCAGCGGAGTGTATTATCTCTGTAGGATGCTGGGACTGGTCGGCTCAGGCGCGTCCGACCTCGCCACCATCGAGCCCATCCGGTCGCGAAACAACCAAGTCCTGGAGCAGCTCAAGTCCCTGACCGGCGTGTCCAGAGAACGGTGCGTGACGGCTCTGTGCGCTGCTTGGAACCGGGACGCCGAGAATATGAAGTACATTGAGGACTGGCTGCCGTCTGCGGAGTCGGGCGACGTTACGCGGATGCCTGCCAGCTTTGCCGCGTTTGAGGGCGCCCTCCTGAGTGGCATGCAAAAGATCCTCTACATTACCGAGGCCATGTCGAAGCCGGGCGCCGGGGATATTGTCCTGCCGCCACCGGCCAAGCTGCTTCAGATGGTCCGGAGCCAGTATGTCAGCACCTTGTACAAGGCCTTGAGCGGCATGGTGGAGAATGCAGAGCGGTCCGTCAAGAAGACGGACGACGAGTGGTCCATTGGCCAAGAGGGAGGCACCTCTGCTGCATCGTCAGTGGGCAAGAGTACGCTTGATGCCGGAGACCGAGTCAGTCTTCCAACCCCACCTCTCCCTTTCCCTTCATGTGTCGTACTCCCAGCTAACAAGGTGTAGAATGTCCGAATGCTCCTCACGCTGAGCAACCTGCAGGCTCTGCGGTCCCAAGTCGTCCCCAACCTGAACTCGCAGTTTGAAAATGCCTTTTCCGTCAAGCTTACGGACGAGTCCAAGACCATTAAAGACGTGCTGGGGCAGATCGACGCCCGCCTCTTCCAGTCCTACACCAAGCAGTCTACCGAGAAGCTTCGCGAGATCATCCACGCCGGGCTCGCGGATCCCGACTGGGCCCCCGGAGTCGGCGAACGGCCCCAAGCGGCAAAGCCATACGTATACGAGACGCTCCTGACGCTCGTGCTCGTCCACTCGCAAGTCTCCACCACCGCCGCCTCCTTGACGCCCCAGGTCCTCTCCTTCTTGCTGGAGCAGACGTCCCTGCAGCTCCTCGACGCGTTCCGCAAGCGCTCGCGCTACTCGCTCAGCGCGCTCATCCAGGCGACGCTGGACGTCGAGTTCATCGCGCAGACGCTGAGCCACTACACGACGGACCGGGCGTCGGAGCTGCAGAGCCAGATCTACCAGGAGCTGGACAGCCGGACGGACAACGAGGCGCGCGCGCGCCTGCAGAACGAGCTGCCCGAGATGCGCAACGTGCTCAAGAAGCTGCGGGAGGCGAGCAAGAATGAGTTTGCGTGCTTCAAGAAGCCGAAGCGCGTGGGGACGGGGGGCGGCGGCGTGTCGAGGGTGGATAGCGGGAGCATGTCGCCGACGGCCAAGTTTGGGTTTGAGGGGCGGTGATTTGTTTTTTGTTTGATTTTGCAGGAGGTGATGGTGATGATGGGGATTGCGAAGCGAGTTGTTGATGACCTTTTGTTGGAAATATGGCTGCGGAAGAGGTTAATAAAAAGTGAGGATACATTATATCTATTTGAACCATTTGTGACTGTTTCATGTGACTTTGATCCCTTTTGAAGATTTTGTATCTTCATTTGTTTCATCGACTTGATGTTTGTTTTTTTAACTGTCTCTTGTCTTGATGTGTTTCATTAATCCTGTTCGAACAAGTCGAGGATTGGACCGAAGCCGTCCAGCGTCTCAACGCCAAATTTGCGCCATTCGCTTCTATGGAGATGGATAAGAGTACAAAAAGAACCGAAGCCTGAGAACCGACAAGAAACAAGAGAAGAAGGGAGATTTGAAACCCTTGTGTAGTTACAAAAGAAGGACAAAAAAAAAAAAAAGAAAAGAAAAAAAAAAAAACGAAGGAGGTCCATTCATTCATCCAGCCATCCATCCATCTATCATGCTATTATGCCTCGCCATTATGAAGAAACGCAAGAAGGGAACAAAACAAATCAGGGAAGAAACTTGACAATAAGAGGAAAAGTGAATAGAACCCATTTGAATCCATGGGAAGGTGAAACCCCAACGCCGAGTCATGCGAACTTGTTTTGAGAACAAACAAAGAATAGGAGGGGGCCAGTGTGTATGTCATGCGTGCCGTTGCCGTCGAGCTTCGCCCCCCTTATGTTGTTTCCCCTCGTAGATTTCTTGTTGGTGTTGATTATCGTCTATATTACGTACGGGTTGTACGCTATTTTGCTTTCTTTTCCACCCTCCAGATACGCCGCTGCCTTCTCTTTGTGAAAATGATCAAAGATTTCAAAGTGGGAAATGAGTAATAAGTGAGAAGATGGGAAAAAAGAAAATCTTCTCTACGCCAGTGAGGGCAAGGTCGCTTGAATCATCTAAATGGCAGTATCGGTGACTGGAGAATGGACACAAGAGTTGGAAATCGCATCAGGTCATGAGTCTCGTATCTCGTTAGGCGCGTCTAGGGCGAGTTGGGAAGTAAAAGATGGGAACAAAAGGCGAGTTCCAAGGAGCGTGAGTCGGCAGGGGAAAATTGCGAGCTTTTTTGGCGTGCTTCAATGGTGTCGACTGCAACATGGTTAGTACATGCTTATGTTCGGCTCAGTGACATGACGGAAAAACTTACAATCAAGATCAAGGGTGTGAAAGTATTCTGTGATTTCCGGGTCCTTGTCTTGCACGGTCAACTTGCCATCCTCGCCCCTCATGGTCTGAGGCAAGGCCTTGCGGATAGACAAGAGCATCCTCAGTAGTCCGGCCAGATTGCTGCCCTGTTGAGTGAACACGCTAGGATCCCGCTCGAGGGGCCAGCCCGGACGGAGATGGTCTTGCTCCCACGCCTTGAATGCCCAGGTCGACTTCTCCACGCAGTTGAGAAAGATGATGGCCGTGAGATAGATCTTGAATCCGACCTTTGTCTTGCTGTCCGTGAGCAGCCTGTCCATGTGGTTCAACAGGCTCTTGGAAGTGCTGTTGGCCTTTCGCTCCGCCGCGGCGTTGAGCTGCATGCAAATCATGGTGTAAATGTCCGCGTCGTTTTCGTTTTGTGCCTCCTTGATCCATCTCGGCTCCTCTCCCTCGGCACTCGGTTTCTCCAGGATCGTCCATTGGCGTTCTCGATCAATGCTTTCCACCAAGCCCCACAGCTCCAGAGCCTTTCTGAGAAGATCATCTTCTCCCTTTGCCAGCTGTTGACATGCGGCCTCGAGCGTCACCTTCATAAATCTTGACGGCTCGCGCTCGATAAACGTCGTCAGCACATCTCGCATGTACGACTCGGCTTTGGCTGGGATATCCTCTGAATCTTGGTCAATCATGATGACCTGATGGAACGGGCGTTTGTCCTCACGAGTCTCCGTCTGTGACTCGCTGAGTTCCAGAGGATAGACCAAGGCCCCAAAGACAATCTTCTTCCCCGCTTCCGGAAAATGAGATACCTCAATCAGGCTTCCATCGTTGGTGAGCTTTAGCTGGTCCTTGATGAGGTTGATGCGGTTTTGAGACAGGACGACCTGAACGCCAGCAGCATACAGGTCGAGTTGTTCGTGCAGGCGAGTGCGGACGCAGCCAGTCCTCCAGACACGGGGCGCCAGCACCTTGCGGCAAGTATCACATGGCGTCCCTTTGCCACAGTTCTTCCTCAGGATCCGACATCGAATGCAGGCCCCTATCTTCCTGACCTCTTGAACCTCCTTACGCCTTGCGGGGGTAAATCTCGACCGTGCATGGCGCGCCCTCCCGTTGATGAGCCCATCGCTGGTGTCCATGCGGACGCCGCCGCGGCTCATGAGAGGCAGCGCGGGGGAGCTCTCCGTGAGCAGGGGAATAGGGGTAGTGGTGGTCAAGTATGTCATTTCGCCCCACGGCTGGGAGACACTTGTATCGGGCAAGGAGGTGGGCAAGGAGACTGGTACTGAATCGATAGTCGTCTGATGGTTCTCGACGATGGGAGGAGACGACGTCGGCGGTGGAATGTCGGTGTTGACGAGCTGGGGGTCGAGAAAGGTTGGATTCAAGCGGGCTGTGGCGGCAACCGCAACAGAGATGTTGGTTGTATCCGGCGATGCCTCGCTGGCGGGTAAAAGAGCCTGAAGGCGCTCTTCCGGCGAGAGCTCCGGAGTCGGTGACGGGAACTTGACCGGGGCGGTGCCCGTAAAGGCTGCCAGGTCGGACCCGGCGCCTGACGACGATCGAGGAGGAGACGGTTGCGGGTGAGAGGCCTTCTTAAGGCTGGTGCTCGTCTGCGGACGGCTGTCGTACGTCGTGGGAGGATTATCGAGGGTGAACTGCTCTTGCAGCTCCAGTCGATCGGGCACGAACCCACCGCCGTTAGCAGTTGGGTTGGCAGTGTTGTCGGATGTCTTCTGGCCGCGACTGTTCTCGTTCAGATCGACCTGGCGGGATGCCTCGGCAAGCGTCTCGAGGGCACTCCACCCCTGAGGCAGCGCGAGCTGGGCAGTCGGCTGGCCATTGACGGGAGCGCCTCCCTGAGGCCTGTCAATGGCGGCCCTGGCGGTGGTGATGCCGTGCAGCTCGAGGCAGGCCCGCATGCGGTCCGAGTCGGAGATGGCGGGGCATTTCTTGGTGATGTGCGTCGTCAGGCTGTCGATGCGGCCCTTGGGGAAGTTCTCGCCGCACTGCTTGCAGGTGTGAGGATAGCGGTTGCTGTTGTCGTTGAGCTTGGGCCCGCGGACAAAGTACTCGAGGATGAGGGGGTTCGGCTTGCGACCCATTGCGCTCGACTGGCCTCGACGGGCGGCGATTGGCGGTCAGTCTCTTGCGCACACGGGCCCGGCGACTCGATACCGCCCGGTTTGCCGTGAGAAGCGAGCGCTCGACGATGAGGCAGCCCGGGATGAATCGTGGTCTGGCTGGTGGCAGAAAAGGCGGGATGCAGCAGCTGCAGATACGCCTAACGGGATTCTGCCCGCGTTATCGACAAAAGTTGGCAGACCGCCTTGAGGTGTGCTGGCGGGAGGCAAAGGCGGTCAGATATGCAGGAAAAAAGAGGGACTCGACGCCAGGACAACACGCACCTACATGATCAAATATGAGCAAGCAGTGAGCCGGTAGCTGAATGCCGTGAATTGACTGTTGAATATTGTCGCCATGTGCGGATTGTCGCCTGGCCTCAGCCACCCGCTTTTTTTTTTTGTGCACGCCGCTTTTTGTGCGCAGCCGGCACTACGTTGATCCGTCCAGGCGAACGGGATTGGCCCGAATTCCCCGATTCCACGATAATCCAGCTTACCCCATCCTTGAGCTACGAGACACACGACATTGGCTGATGGCCCGAATTCCCCCACATCATGGCTGTACATACTTCTACCAATCGATGTTGATGTTGCATCTGAATGAGAACAAAAAGCATGTGCCAGTGACGAAGTATCCCCGGCGCTCGTGAGTTTCCCGTTCGGTACTTGGTCCGTCGTCTTTTTCGTCTGGTGATGCTGCTTCAAGCGCTAGAGCCCCTTCTAACAGTTACCTATTGAGGCTCCCTCAGAAGGATCGTGGTGGGCCATGGGACACATTTGAATTGGCTACACTCGTTACCACTGGGATACGAGGTCCTTATTGTATTACAACAGCTGGTCAAGAGACACCAAGCGGGCAGAATGACGATGGTGCTTTGTCCTCGACTTCCGGGATCTGCTGCCGAGCTGGGAACCACGACAGCGTTCCTGGGCCTAACTGGAATGGGCTTGCACCACGAGAACAAAGTGCCTCGAGGCTCGACCCTTCTATTGTGTACGCGATCCAGGCCCGACGCCAGCTTCTCCCCCACGCAGGACTTTCAACGTCCGTGATGCCTTTGTTGGCTGCCCGTCCCAAGTCAGGCGACATGGCCGTACGCTCAGTTGCCGGGTGAATCCCAGGTACCTTGGCGGCGCGTGCTCTGCTCCGATGATGTCTCAACACCAGCTTGAAGGGCTTTGAGAACGGCCAGAGCGGCGCCGGTTCGCTTAGGACATGGAGGTTTTCAATGAGGGCGGCTCGTTATCGCCGTGTCTTGCCTGCCTTGACAAAGAGATTCAGTGTCTCGGCACGTTTTGCCCCGACGTGGCTCTCTCCCTTGGTGTTTCCTCGCATATCCTGGCGTTTCCTTGCGTTGTGTAAAAGCGCGCATGTGCATTTGGGTGCTTTGTCCAATGCCTTGACCGATACTATCTCGCCCGATGGTCGAATTATCTCGAGATGGACTGGATTGATAAGGTGTCGATGCTGTGCCACAGCGGCATTCAACCGCCTCTGCCTCGCAGATCCTTCGGGCCCTGAGACTAGCGTTTCCTTATGTCAACGCGAACCCGGGACCCTGGACCATTCAGACGGCATGCACCTCCCACGTTGTCTCTCCGACGCCGCCCACTCATGATTGACCCAACAGCAACGTGACTGTGCTTTCGTGATGCCCTGTTGCAACCACGCCGCTGTTGCGGCTTCTCGTGCGGAGCATGCATTGTCGCGGTGCCTTTTCGCCCTTGCGAGCTTTGTCGAGGGGGGAGGAGGGAGGCTGGATCAGGGGTTCCCGAGCGATATAAAAGGCCAGCGTGATGGACGCGTGCAACGGCTTGTCTGTGCAGGCAGGATGCTTGACTTTCTCGCATTGTCTACACTCATAGCCGCAATGTATTCTTTATTATTGTTATTGCCCTTGGTCTCTCCGCTGGTCAAATCCGCTTCGATTCGTTCTGTGGATTTGGCTGGCTATGTCTTGACCGATGTAAGTGGCCCTTTGAATATCAATCATCTCATGTCGAAACACGGTCTGACTCTGTATAGACGGGGACGATCAATGGCGGAAACACGTTTCCTGGTGTTTCCCGCCCTCTGGGCATGGTCAAGCTCGGCCCGGATCTCTACTCGGGCACCGATGCCTACTCTGGCTATCTGCCGAATGGCAACTTCACCGGCTTCACCATGCTCCATGAGAGCGGCACCGGAGGCGCTCCCAAATACGGCGTCGTCTCCCAGATGCCTGTCCTTGGAGTCGTCCAGAACCCTCTAAGCGACGCCATCAATGACACCCGCGCCGCGCCTGATGTCACGGAGATTGGGTACTACAAAGCAAGCCTTGGCTCCGGAACTGTCTTGGAGATGGCGGCCACCAACAAGGCCGGCATGTTTCAGTACACTTTCCCTACCAACGGCGAAGCTCGCAATGTCCTTGTTGACGTCTCTCACGTCCTGTCGTCCTACCGTGGTCAGGGCCTGGAGCAGCACTTCCTGGGAGGTAGCATCAATGTTCACAACGACTCCAAGGCCGGTTATTATTACTATACTGGCAATGGAACCTATGACAATGTGAGCCAGTATGCTGTCTTTTGGTGACTTGATTTTGGAGTCTCACTCTTGAACGAATGCAGGGATGGAACAGAGCTGCCCCATGGACAGTCTATTTCTGTGGCTACTTCGATTCGCCAGCTACGTATAAGACGTTCATCGGAGCGGACCGTACCTCGGCGACTCTGGTCGAGTATGGTCAGAAGACTAGCTACAGCTCCACGACCGCCAGAGTCGGCGCCCTTTTCACATTTTGGAAGGGCTCAGTGACCTCCAGGGTTGGCGTTTCGTTCGTGTCCGAGGCGCAAGCCTGTGCCAATGTCAAGGCTGAGATTCCTCTTGGAACTTCTCTTGCGACGGTTCGCCAGGGAACACGAGATGCCTGGAACTCGCAAGTCCTGCAAAAGGTGACAACCAGTGAAACCAACGTCACCAAGCTGAATCAGCTCTATACCGCCTTGTACTTCATGCATCTGCTGCCGACGAACAAGACGGGCGAGAACCCTCTGTGGCAATCTCAGGAGCCTTACTACGATGACATCTTTACCTTTTGGGATACTGTAAGCTTTTGTACTCGCCATTGAAATTCGGAAAAGACAGTCACTGACGAGCTTGACAGCATCGCTGCACAACCCCCCTGCTCCATATCCTCCAGCCCAACTATCATGAGGAGCTTATAAGATCCATGATAGACATCTACCGTCACGAAGGCTACGTGTCAGATGCTCGCTCTTCGTTCTTCAACGGTGCAGTCCAGGGTGGCTCAAACTGCGACAACGTGTTTGCCGATGCGTTTGTCAAGGGTGTGCGCGGCAAAGTCGACTGGGAGGGTGCCTATGCCGCCATGGTCAAGAACGCTGAAGTCGTTCCGCCGAACAACAACGATCCACGAGACCGCACAAGCTCGACCAAAGAGGGACGAGGCGCCCTGCCAGACTGGCTCAAGTATGGCTACATTACCCCTACGTATGGAAGATCAGTCAGCCGAGCGGTCGAATAGTGAGCCCGTTCCCCCCCTTTTACAGTATTCGACTTGTGTGTCTGACCGCCTTGCAGCTCCGTAAATGACTTTGCGGTAGCCACCGTCGCCAACGGTCTCGGTCTGCAGAATGACTTTCAAAAGTACATCAACAGATCGCACAACTGGCGCAACCACTGGAACACCAACATGACGGCCCTCGGCTTCTCGGGCTTCCTCGGCCCACGAAACACCAACGGCTTCCTCGCCCAGGACCCCCTTTCCTGCGGTGGCTGCTACTGGGCAGACTACTACTACCAAGCCCTCCCCTGGGAGTATTCCTTCAACGCGCACCACGACCTGAACACCATCATCAAGTACTCCGGCGGCGCAGACACCTTTGTCAAGCGCCTCGAAATGACCTTCCAGCCCGGCGTCTACTCCGGCAACGGCGCCTTTGGCAACACAATCTTCAACCCGGGCAACGAGCCCAGCTTCACGACCCCCTACCTGTACAATTTTGTCAACAGGCAGGACCTCGCTGTCCAGCGAAGCCGCTTCATCGCGAAATCCTACTACAAGCCCACGCCGGGCGGCCTCCCCGGCAACAGCGACGCCGGCGCCATGGAGTCGTGGCTCCTCTGGAACATGATTGGCCTGTACCCCATGACGGGGCAGACGACCTTTCTCATCGGCTCCCCCTGGTTCAAGGACCTGACCATCTCGCTGGGCGGCGGCAAGACGCTCCGCATCACGACCTCGGGCGGCAGCGAGGATGTGTACTACGTGCAGTCGCTCAAAGTCAATGGCAAGGCCTGGGATAAGAGCTGGGTGAGCTGGTATGACGTCTTTGCGGAGGGGGGAAGCTTGGATTTCGTGTTGGGTGCGGAGCCCAAGAATTGGACGACGGGGGTGACGCCGCCGAGCCCGGGCAGTGTGAGCGTTGATGATGCGAGGAGGATGTTGACGGATATGTACAAAGGGAGTGTGTCGGAGTTGTGATTTGATTGGATGACAGTGCGTTAGATATTGGATATTCTGTATATATTTACGTAGTACATAGGCATAGGCTATGGCAGTATATTGCAAATACCTTTTTTCTTGGTACACTTGCCCACATTGGAGATCTGTTTGTGTCCTGTCGACAGACTTGAGCAAGGAAACCGGCTTATAAAACGTGTATCTAGAATAATGAGTACGGCCGTAGAATAAGGTAGATAGAGCAAAACGGCAGACCGGAACAAGTGTTAATTGGACAAAACGGCGGCTGGTATATAACTGTTACATATCCGCAACATCAAGAGCAGAAAAAAAAGAGACGCAAGCTGGTATTCCCACTTCCAACCACCCCCTGACTATTTCCGACACCCAAAAGAACGCCTCGCTATGCCTGTCTGGCCCAGAGTAAGACACAAAAAGATAGATTTGAAACTTCTCCTACAATCTGGTCTTCTTTCTCCCCCTTCTCTTCCTTCCGTGGCACAAACGGCGAAACGCAAACCGAAAATAAAAACGAATGCTGCTGAAGGTTATTTATCGCCATCCCAGACGTTGCGGAACTCGTCAGAGTCCGAAACCTGGTAACTGGGGGTATGGTGGCGTTCATCTTCGTGTCCGGCAGAGGCCCATGGCTCGTCATTGTCCTCCGCGGAAAGACTTTGGTACCCGTCGTAGCCCTGTGATGCTGCTGCTGCTGCTGCTGCTGCTTTGGTGTTATCGTGGGCTTCGCGGTCAGATGTGGATGGCGAGTCGGCCGGGGCAGGCTCTGGCTGTGCAGCAGCCTTCTTTGACTTCTTCTTCTTCTTCTTGACGACAACCACGGGGGGTGGCTGCTCTGAATCAGTCTGTTGGCCCTGCTGGTGTGATGAGTGTGCTGAGGCGGCTGCGTTGCTATGACTGCGTCCTTGCTGTGAGTTGTGCGGCGGGGAGGAGCGAATCCGGGTCTCTGAGCTGCTTGCCCAGGACGCATATCGCTCCCTCAGTGGCTCGCTCGCAGTAATGACTGGGTACTATTCTCGTATTGTAAGCATAAGCACACATGCGTAGTCCCAGAAGATGAGCCGTCAAGACTTACATTCCAATCTCCAAATTCCAGCTGCCGGGCCTTGGCATACAGGTGGTCCTCATCAGGATCAATCTCTGGCTCCTCAAACGTGCCGTGCGTGTTCTCATTCAGCTGGTCAACCCGGGCGGAGCTGGACGCTCCATTTCCATTACCATTGCCCAGCAATGGCGACGTGGCATTCACCTCACCCGGCTTCGGGATCCAGTACTTCCCCTTACCACCCCGTTCGTAGCGCATACCTTCCTGCAGTCGAGCAAATCTTGACCTGGAATCTTCGTGGGCCATGATCCTGTCGCCAGAATCGAACACCCGGTAGCCGTATTTGTCTCCCCTGAACGTCTCCTTGGAATCCTCAATAAGGTCTTTGATACCAAAGGCATCCCGGATGGCATAATTGAGCGGCATGCGAGCCGACTGGATGCGATTGTCGGCAAAGTCGTGCCAGGAAAAGGCGTACCAGTGGGCTACAGCGAAGATGGGCATCTCCACGCAGATGAGAGCGTCTTGTATAGCTGCGGCGAGGTTGTCGCGAGTGTAGCCCTGAACGTCGTCCGGGATGGCGCCGAGCCAGACAAGGATCGATAGGAAGAATCCCTGCCAATAGGAGGCGAAGATGATGAGCTTGATACACAAGAACTTGGGGACGGGCCGAAACGGAATCAGGTCTCGGTGCATGCAGACCCAAAACAGCCCGAGCGAGTACAGGCTGACGGTGACACTGATGTTATAGATGATGCCGCTCCAGAAGTAGCCGGACTTGGCTCCGATGTATCCCTCCTGGTAGGTCCCAGTAGCCTTCATGATGATGGCCGCAAGAGCCAGGATCGGCTTGAGCCACGCATACTGGAGGATGCCTCGCTTGATGGCCAAGAAGGTATGCGGATCGGAAATGTCCACCTTGGGCAGGAAATGGTTCATGGGCCACAGATGATGCACCGGGGCTCGGCCGTGGGTCATGATGATGACGGCACGCTCGCCGCCCAGGTAGTTGATGAGCAGCTGGAAGAAGGTGTATATCGTAAACGCCTCATAGATGTCTCGGATCGGGTCCACGAAGGCGGCGGCCCGCAGCGACACCATGCTCGTCCACGACGCGATCGAGTAGATGGGGACCATGAGCAGGATGCGGACGACGTAGCGCTGCAGCAGCGGCTTGCGATAGTTCTTTGCCTGGAGCCATATCGAGCTGTTGCCGTGATTAGAGTCTGTCGACAGGGAGAGCGGGAGCAGAGGCCACGAGGCTTACATTACTGATAGCACCGTTGCGACCACGGATGCAACGCCTGCTACCACAGTGGTGGCGGTGGTGAACTTCTGGCCGGTGCCATGATCCGGCATGATGGCGACGGCGCGACTCTCTGGCGATTTGGAGATTTGGGGGGAGAGCCAGAACGAGGTGGAGAGACAGAGAGACAGAGATAGAGCAGGGGGGAGAGAGAAGCTGGCAGCTGTTTAGCTCATGGCTTTGCTGCAGAGCTGCGTTGGCGAGGGGCGAATCTGCAGCAGTGACACAGCAAATCCTGCGATAACGGCAGCTGTGATGCGAGTATGAGTATGCCTAAAGAGCAACAGCAGGGAGGAGAGGCAGTAGACCAGATTCACGTGTGACGAAGCTCGCCGATATGGAGAGAGACGAGAGACAAGATCGACTTGTCATGGCGCTTCGTTGGTGTGCTCCCAAAACAATTACGAGTACTAGCACTGGACCAGGGCGTCGCGGCCGGAGCTTGGACCGGGGCAAGTACCCGCCCACCAGCGGTTGGCGCGCAAATACCTTCAGATGATGCACAACGCATGTGCACATGCAGCTTGTTGCATTTACTGCCCTGTCCATACTAGAGGGAGCTCCACTGGCCGCTAGTGGACCTGCGGCGCGCGACCCCTGCTGGAGACGAAATTTAGCGGGCAGCTCCAGCGGATGTAGGGGGCAATGGAGCTTCAAGGCACGGAGCCCAGAGCTGCCGGCCGCGGTAGACTGGAGGATGCCCTGATGTTACATTGAAGGTTCGGGGCGGATTGCCGACGCCTGAGGTATCCCCCAACATACACGCAGCGATTCACCAGTTCTTCCACCGCCAACAAGACTTGAACACCTACCCAGACGTTCTCTCTCCTGAACATACGAACTACCGCCCTCAGAGCCATGCGCAGTAGCAGTGCTCGGGCATTGAGCAGCGACAGACGCCCTTCGCGATAGCCCCCGACTCTCGGACAGCGGCGGCGACGGACAATGACCTTGGCCCTTGGGTAGCTGGCGGCCGTGGGGAAGCTCTGCGAAGCTGTAGTCGAGATGGCGGGCTTCAATTAGTGAGGGACCACGGGGGGGTGAGATGGAATGGCCGTTGCGTTGCCTTTGAAACTGACAAGTGCTTTCGTCTAGCGAGTTCCTCGTCTTCATCATCGTCTCCGCGATCCTCGCCATCTTCTTCCTGCTGTACTTCAACAGACTCTTCGGCTCCATCGTCTCGTATGGCATCAGGACCTGGACCTGGCATCGATACCGCATATACCTCGATATACAGGCGCTCCAGGTCTCGCTGCTGGCCGGGCGCATATTCTTCACCGGCTTGCGATACCACGGCTCCAACGAGACCTTCCTGGTGCAGCACGGAGACGTCACCTGGCGATACTGGCTGCGCCGCGTGCGAGAGGTCACCATATCCGCGTCCAATGGGAACAAGGAAAGCGTGGTATCGGAAAGGGTGGCATCCCCGACCCTACCATGCCGCATCAATGTGAACCTTGTCGGCGTGGAGTGGTTCGTCTACAACCGCAGCCCGGCATACGACTCGGTTCTTGCCGGCATCATCGACCCAACCTCGTCCGGCTCGAGCTCAAGCACAGGGACCTTTGATGAGAAAGGAGACGCAGGGTTACGATCGCGAAACGCAAACCGCGACGACTTGTCCGAACGAGAGCCGATACCCGGGGAGAAGGGAAACAAGCCGCTCAATGGAAACGGGAGGTCGGAATTAGGAAGTCGACCCAGCACGGGCTCCAGCAGCAGCAGCAGCAGTAGCGGCGAAAGCGATCATGAAGAGGTTCTGGAACTGCCCTTCATGCTGAAACTTTTCCCTATTCAGATCGAATGCCAAAAGGCCGCGGCAGTGTTTGGAAATGACAACACAAAGGCAATTCTCATCGTGAAAGCCGATTCCCTGTCTGGCGACGTTGATGCCACGGAGACAACGACGGTAGACCAGTACAGACAGGTATTCAAGATTGAGCTGGGACATCCCGTGGTGGAGATGCTGGACAACCTCGACTATAAGGAAGATCAGGCGACGCGTGCCAAGCGGGAGCGGGAGAGCGTTGCCCACGAGACGCATCATGCCCCCAGGAAGTCGTTTTTTCGTCAGCAGAGGCGTAAGGCGCTTAGCTCTCTGCGAAACCTGGTGCCGTACTGGCGAAGATCCGTCGAGTCCTTCTCGAGCGATGCTCGGACTGTAAGGGGCGCGGTGTCAGCACATGCCCCTGGCGTCATCCAATGGCAAGGCTTATCACGATATCTCGACGATCAGGACATTGATGATAAAACTCGTTGGGCACCGGTTGAGTATGCTGCCGTTTCAACCATCCTTGACAGCCCTGCGTGCCAGTTGACTGTGTACTGGGATGCCGTCAGTAAGGTGACCGAGGATGCCCATCGCCAGAGGCAAATGGACCCTTCCTTGAATATTAATGGGTCGGAGCCGCCAGCTTGGGGAGTACAGATCTCGGTGAAAGGGGGAACAATGAACTACGGACCATGGGCCGACCGGCAAAGGGCCGACCTGCAGCGCGTATTCGTGCCCTCGCTCTGCAAAGATGGCACTGCCGCTGCGCCCCTCCCAGTTGGCGCATGGAGAGTGCCTACGCAGTTTGACCTGCTGGTGGAGCTCGACGACACAGTCACGCTGCGCATTCCAATACGGGAAGAGTCTAAGAACTGGCGTTGGCGTGGCAAAGAGCGGCTCGTCAAGCAGGAAACTACACGCAATACGCGCAAGCAGCGGAACAGAGGCAAAAAGAACTCCAAAAGCGAGGCCGTCCAGGCTCGCCCGGCCGGCTGGCTCGAGTTCAAGGTACCCCAAAACTCGACCGTCCGATATTGTATGGACATGGTTGCCAGCTCATCTGGTTTCAAGACCAAGCTGAATGTTCATTTGCCGACTACCGAGCTGTGGAGTAGTGTCAACCATGACTTGCTCTGGCGATCCGGCCCTCAGCAGATCTCATGCGATCTGTCAACCCCCCTCTCATGGAACACGCTGCGTAACTGGCATTTCAACGTGGCGTGCGACGGCATGGACATGTACCTACTGAGAGATCACATATTTCTAATCGTTGACTTGGTGGACGATTGGGGAGTAGGGCCTCCCCCCGAGTATCTCGTCTTTACCCCTTTTCTCTACCACCTCCACCTCAGCTTGCGAAATGTCAAGATATATCTCAATGTTAATGATGAGAACATCATTGACAAAGCAACGGCAATGGACGACAATACATATCTTATTCTTTCCAGCCCAGAGCTGAAAGCGGAGACCTGCATACCCCTCGACAAATTTCGGCCAAGCAGAAACAGTATTCCTTTCGACGTCCGAGCAGACACCCTCGACTTGGCACTTCATGCCTCCCAATCAAACACGCATGCGAGCTTTGTCAAGTCGACGGAACTGGGCCATATTGAGGGCTTGGGGGTTGTCGGAAGCTATCAATACAACGCTACAACGTCTCCCGCCAATACGGACACCTTGGTTCTGGACGTCCATGCCCAATCGCCTTGCATCTACTTCTACGGATTCCTGGTTCGATACTTCATGGTCCTCAAGGACAATTACTTCGGTGAACACGTCCATTTCAAGACTCAGGACGAATATCAGGAGCAACTGCAGGCCAAGATGCAGAACCCAGATGCCGAGCTGCCAGCTGTTCGCCCGCCTCCCAAGAAGTCTAATGATCTCGACGTCATGTTGGCCATCAAGTTGGATGATCCTCGCCTCTTGGTACCAACAAACATCTACTCTGCCAAGCGCTACTTGCAGGGCGAACTGGCCTCTCTAGCTCTGGACCTGCGCTTCACAAACTACTACATGGACATGGAGCTTGATCTCAGCCCCCTGAGCCTGTCCCTGGGCAGCTCAGACAGTAGTCTGGACTCCGCGAGTGTATCTACCTCTGATACACAGCTGTTCATCGATGGCATCCGCGTCTTTGGTCACCGCACCTTTGGCCTCCCACCAGCCGAGCCGACATACCTGTGCAACTGGGATGTTGCTGTCGGCGCAGTTGCTGGAGAATGCACAACTGACTTTCTGGCCTCTCTGACCAAAGCAGGGCCGGCATTCGGCTTCACTTTTGACGACGTGGAAAACGCCCTGGTCCCGTATTCCTCTTTAGTCTTTTACGATGTCACGTTTGTACGACTTGCTGTCCAGTCAGTCCGTCTCTGGATACACGTGGAAGAGAGCGTCTTCTGCTTCTCCACCGATGCCATCAACGTCAACAGCAACGACTGGGCCCGATCGCACTACTCTAAGCGTGCCAACATACTCATACCGAATGTACAGTTCTCGTGCATCAACGCCGAATCGGCAGCGAGGCACAAGTCACGCCCCCAGCACCTCGTTGAAACTCAGGCATATCTGAAGACGGACATTCGGCTCGCCTCCATTGGGAGAAAGTACAAGTTTTCTGAGGAGCGCAAACTACAACAAGACCTGATTCGCCGTGAGGATCAGCGCACAGATCGGACGCCGTTCCTTATCCTTCCAGGGACAGGCGGCGATTTCATTCCTGAGCAGGTCGACCCTCCTGCTCAGTGCATGCCACCCCCTCCCCTCCCCCTCGTCGATGTCGACTACGACAAGCTGTCAGCGCCGAGTATGATGAGCTCTCGCTCACGGAGGGTAACACGTCAAAATTCATTCCTCTCCTTTTCAAGCTCTTCAAGCGGTAGCAATGTCCGTCCGCTTAATGGCCGTCGCCTTAAGCCCAGGCCTTCGAGACTGGGAGATAGTTTATCAATACGTTCTGCAGCTATGAGGGGTTCCCGCTCCGGCAACGACAGGGGGCTCTCTGCCTCTCCTGGCAGAAGATCCTCCTTCTACAGCACTGTCGGCGACTTCTCAGCACAGGAGAACCCCGAGCAGTCGCCTATCGCCTTCTCAAGCCAGTATTTCACTCCAAACTTTCCTCTAGATGGTGTCAGACCGGATTCTCGCGACGCGACATTCCCGCCTATTGAAGACGAAGATTTCGAGTTCTTCAACCGCCTGAAAAAGGACTTGAACGACATAGATCCGGCCGATCTCAGTGAAGATCATGCTCAGTCAAGTACCATTATAGAATTCCCGTCTGGAATTAGTGCCTTTGTCACTCCTGAAGCTATTCGCCATGCGACCATCTTGCTGGCCGCCCTGCAGCCGTCTGAGCCCGAGGACGTGTTAGACTCTCTCCAGTCCAGCACCATCACCGAGATATTCAAGTCGAGAAAAGAGGCACACATACACGGAGAAATGTCTGACATCATGGTCAAGGCACCCAGAATCAACGTCCGATTTCTCAACTCGTCTACGCTGGATTCGCCGGATCCATCAGAAGAAGAGCTGGACCAATACGACCTGACGATCTCAAAGGTTTGTCTGATGACACGAACCACACATGAGCAGGGCATCACCGACTCCAGGACGTCCATGGACCTCCGTCTTGGCTCAATCGAAATGTCCGCCTCAGAGCGTCTTTCGTCTATGCAGAAGCCCCAGGCAGCCGTGATGCTACAGATCGATGCTGTCAGGGTCTCGTTGGGAGCCAAAGAAATAACGTACTTTGATGCCGACATTGGCTCCGTCGTGGGAAGCACTGCATCCGGCAAGATTGAATATCTGGCCTCCTTGATACACCGCACAGGAAATGTTGCTGCAGAGCTGGGGCGGCTGCTGACAGAAGTCAGCGAGCATCATTCCACCTGCGTAAGATACTTTGTGCTGCGCCTCCTGCAGGTGGGAGAGGCCACAAACGACCCTTCTTTCCTCATACGTCCTTCGGCTGTCTTACGATCCGCAAAGCAGCACTTGAGAACGACTGATTCGTGGAAGATGATCACGCGGCTTCGCCAGATCTGGGACACCAAGAATGAGCTGGAGAAGTCTCGTCTCATACAAGAGTGTTGGGGACAATCTCCGAGTCTTCCGCCGGATACAGTTCAGCGTGTAGTGAGCTCTTTCGAGAAATGGAGAAACTGGGACCTGGGCAATGTCTCTAGCACTCTTCTCTTGAAGAAGATATTCGGCGATGTACAAGCCGATGACCAACCGGATGAAGAATCATATCCACTGCTTGGGGCCTGCAAGCTTGGCACGATATGCCTCGTGCTTGATCCGGGACCGAAGCAAAACAAGATTGGCCTGGAGGATCTCACGGCGCGAGTTGAAAGGAAAGTGGCCGATCCTGCGACTACCATTCTGGGGACCATTCCCGTCACCGTGCTGAACATTTGCTGTGGCGAGGCTGGTGTCAACCTGAACTGGGAGCTTTGTGTTCTTGCCGACGACATCTTGCGGTTATACAACAAGAACCAGGCCCAGGGACCTTCTGTTCCCCTGCCCGTCCAGAAGCCACTTTTACAGGTCGCAAAGGCAGCAAAGAAAAGATCGTCTGCATATCACTTGGCTCTTGAGTTGATCAAGGGATCTATTGAACTGGAGACGGTCAATCTGAGCGCAAAGACGTTAGGCGATGGACTCAAAGCGTCCTTGCTCACCTTTGATACGGCGGATGGTGCCACTCTCACAAGCTTGATGATCAACTCCGATGCCGTCACCTCAATGCTGCATAGCCATTCTCACCAGCTCGGCATGTCCCAGTTTCGGAGACCAAGCCTGTGTGTCTCTCACGAGCTGCGCTCAGCTGATGAAGCGCCTGCGCACAAGATTAAGGCGACAGCTAGTAGCCAGAGCTTGACGCTTGCCGTGAAGCAGGACCCCATCGGCCTCATGGAAGTCCTCGACCTCCTGTTCAGAGACGAAATCGCTCAAATCTACCGCTTGAAGACTCAGCTTCCAGAATCGCCAAAGCCGCCAACGACACTAGAGGCCGAGAGAGGCAGTCGCCCCTCTAGTAGCTTCAAGATCAACGTTGCTACGTTCCTAGATGCTTACGAGATCAGGCTGCCTCTCATCCCTACTCTCACGTATCAAATCTCCGGCGTCGTGGCGCGAGCAGCGTGTGCGGCCAACTCTTCGAAAGAGCTCATCTTCGACTTTGACATCAAAGAGAACTCTCATGAAATGCAGATCAACGTCAAGAATGAGCCTCGAACTATATCCTTGCTGCAGATACCACCCACCAACGGACGGGTCACACTGAGCCAAGGCCAAAAGGCCGAAAGCATCTTGAACGTGCTCTGCTCCGTGGAAGTCATGCGCCTCGATGCGTCGGCGATATACAATCTCCTCACAGCGCTGAACCGACCGCAGATATCCAGTGCCATTGACGAGGTACAACAGCAGTCCAAGGCCATACAGGAGCATATAGAGGACATCTTTGGAGCCGGCGAGGACAAGCAAGTTGAGCCGAAACCGAGCTCGAACCTCGTGTATGCCGTGCACCTCACTCTGGCAGGGCTGCAGGTCGCTGCCAGGACGTCGTTGAAGTCTGATACCGAGGCAATTGCGCACGTCCTGTTCTCCATGGACAAGGCATATTTGAGAGCGTCCAATCGTCACGAGGTTGACGGCCCTGTTCTCAAGTATCCGGAGATCCACCTGAACCTCAGACACGTTGGATTCGACATTGAAAGAGGAACGGAAGGCAATATGAGGTCGTGCGGCAACTTTGGCGCGAGCTTCACAGTGTCCGCCAGCTCGAGTCCTGGGGAAGACGGCAATGACGAGTGGTCGTTCAATTTCAGAAGCGACGATTTGGACGTGAGCTTGTGCCCAGAAACGACCTCGACGACTGTTGATGTGCTGGGCTACCTCGGAACAAAGATCAAGGACCTAGACACTTCGCGCGAACTGGAATATCTGAGAAAGCTTCGCCAACCGAAGCCGCGCATCTCCATTAATGATGACGAGATACTGCCGCCAGAGTATCCAGATATTCTTGATTCCATCTTGGGCTCGGTCGTGTATCGCTTCGAACTGCGAAACATCCGTGCTTCGTGGAATGTTGCAGACGAGAGCGGCCACCAGGAGAGCGACGAAGAAGATCTGGTGCTCTCAGTCAGACTTATCGAATTCGGCACCAGGACCAAGCGATCCGCACGACTGGCCATAGAAGACTTTCAGCTCCAAACCGTGCCTCCTGGCCAGGACCGGAGCATCCGATCTCTGCACTCGGCGCTTCTCCCACAAGTCATCTTCAACATTGCCTACTTCTCTACGCAAGATGCTCGTCGTCTGGCATTCCAAGCCGTGGGTGCGTCCTTGGATTTGAGATTGACCTCGGCTTTTATTGTCCCTGCGGCAAACTTGGTGGAGTCGATTTCGCTGTCAGCGAAGAATGTGCGGCGCGCATCAGTGCAATGGAACACGGAGGGGGCGCAGAACGGCAGTAACAGCAAGAAGCAGCCTGCGAGCGCTCCGAGGACGGAGAACTCACGGAGCGTCTTTGGCAACAAACGGCTGGAGAGCTTGCTCATGGACGCGGATTTCGCAGGCGCGGTTGTTTATGTATCAAGCGCCAAGTCTGCGGCTCATGGCTCTGCTCGACTACGCAACGACCGCCCGTCGCTGGCAGGCAAATATGGCCAGTTCAGTACAGATGACTCGGGAAGCGGCGCAGTGCTGCGCAGTCCTGGGCTTGCATGGAAGGCAGAATATTGCGACAATGGCCGGGACAATCCTGCCTTGTCTGGCGAGATCAAGATTGATGCTTCGAGCAACATCCTTTATCCGTCGGTCGTCCCCCTCGTTATGGATATCGTGTCGAGCGTCAAGGAGGTGGTGAGTAAAGACAAGGACGGCGAGCCAGCTCCGAAGCCCGAGCCGCCAGAGACGAAGCCCGGAAAGTCTGGAGAGGAGGATAACATCCTCACTGCAGACCCCAGCGTGATGCTGGGTCGCGTCAAGCTCAATCTGGGCCTGCGAATCTGCAGGCAGGAGTTTTCGTTGAGCTGCCAGCCCATAGCGCGGGTTGCCGCAACGACGAGCTTTGAAGACGTTTACTTTACGCTCAACACGGTCTCGTCGCAGGAGCACGGGAACTTCTTTGCCATATCTGGTGTCCTCAACAAACCGCAAGCTTCGGTACAGCACGTGTACTCGAGAGAATCTACTGCGAGCTTCGAAGTCGACACCGTCACCCTTTCGTTCATGAACAGCAAGCACGTCAGCGGGACCAGCGGAGTGTCGGCCATCCTGAGCGTGAGCCCCATGAAGATTGCGGTCAACGCCAAACAGGTGCAGGACTTTTTGCTGTTCCGCGAGATCTGGTATCCCAAGGACCTGAGCAAAGCAGACTCTACGACGCCGTTGCCAAAGCTGGCAACGGAGACATCGCAAGGCCACCTAGTCCAGAGATACCAGCAGGTGGCCGCCACAGCGGCGTTCCCGTGGACGGCGACGATATCCATTTCGGCTCTCGACGTCAGCGTCGATATGGGACAGGCGATTGGCAAATCAGTCTTCCAAATCAACAAGTTCTGGGTGTCGTCCAAGAAGACGTCAGACTGGGAGCAGAACCTCTGTCTCGGGTTTGACAAGATTGGTATCGACTGTACCGGCCGCCTGAGTGGGTTCGTTGCCCTGCGACACTTTAGACTCCGTACTTCGATCCAGTGGCCGAAGCGGGAGGAAGCACTCAACGAGACGCCCCTTGTACAGGCGTCCATTGCGTTCAACGAGCTGCGCATCAAGGCCGCGTTCGACTACCAAGCCTTTTTGATAGCGGACATTACCTCGCTAGAGTTTCTCATGTACAACGTCAGAGATGGCAGCAAGGGTCGAGGTGACCGCCTGGTGGCGGAGTTTGTCGGCGATGCTGTGCAGGTGTTTGGCACGGCGACATCAGCTGCGCAGGCCGTCTCGCTCTACCAAGCTCTACAGAAGCTGATGCAAGAGCGGAGGGAGAACTTTGAGTTGTCGCTGAAGGAGATTGAAAAGTTTATGAGACGAAAATCTACAGCGCCAAGGCTCTCCGTCTCGGCGGCTACGAGGACTCCCAAGCTGCCAGAGGACGACACGATGTCCAAGTCGCCGATCTCGCTCGACACGGATGTGGTCGTGACGCTGCGGGCGCTCAACCTGGGCGTGTTCCCCAACACGTTTTACGACCACCAGGTGTTCAAGATGGAGGCGCTGAACGCGTACGCGCGGTTTGCGGCCAGCATAGAGGATCGGCGAATTCACAGCATGCTGCGGATGACGCTGGGACAGCTTCGGATCGGATTGGCAGGAGTCAGGAACATTGAAGCACCAAAGACGCTCAGCGAGATGTCCGTGGAAGACGTGGTGCAGCGGGCCACGGGGTCCCGGGGCGGCACGATCCTCAAGGTGCCCAAGGTGGAAGCCGTCATGCAGACGTGGCAGGCGCCGAACAGCAACCACATCGACTACCTGTTCAAGAGCGCCTTTGAGGGCAAGGTCGAGGTGGGCTGGAACTACTCGCGCATCAGCTACATCCGGGGCATGTGGGCGAAGCACAACAAGTCGCTGGAGGAGACGTGGGGCCGGCAGCTGCCGCTGACGGCGGTCAAGATCACGGGGGTGCCGGAGGCGGAGGAGGGCCGGCGGGAGGGCGGCGAGCAGCAGAAGATCACGGCCGAGGTGAACGTGCCGCAGTCCAAGTACGAGTACCTGGCGCTGGAGCCGCCGATTATCGAGACGCCGCAGCTGCGCGACATGGGCGAGGCGACGCCGCCGCTGGAGTGGATCGGGCTGCACAGGGACAGGCTGCCGAACCTGACGCACCAGATTGTGATTGTGTCGCTGCTGGAGCTGGCGGGCGAGGTGGAGGATGCATATTCGCGCATCTTGGGGTCGTCATGAGGATGATGGAGAAGGCGTTCTTTTTTTTCTTTCCCGGTGTGAGTCACTTGGGGGGGATGGGGTTGGGAAAGGGAGTTGTGGCGTGTGTTGTTTCTTTTCGTTCTCTACAATGTATTACACATGTACACAAGCTTCTTCTCGTATGGATGAGCGGCGAGTGACTGGTATGAAGTCCTAGGAGGTACGAGGCGCCGTGGTGATGAACCAAAGAAGTAATGTTGTCGCTGCCTACCTATGCTGGATCCTATGACTATAAGCTGTAGAGTACTAATAGTTTAGGTAATGTCTGTTTAATGCCCTTCGCCGTATGACTCTGAGCTTTCTCAAGCCTCATCCAGCCTCGTCGAGCTTTTGCCGTACTCGTACAGTAAAGAGTACCTAGAAGTAATATCAAGTACCTACTTACATCCAGGACCATCCATCAGATCCGGCTCGAGCGGCGCAAAAAGCAGAAATGACCAATCAAAGAACAGCAGCTGACGGCATGAGAATGGGCATGGCAAGCATGGCCAAGAGACCCGCTCTTTTGCCCCCCCTCTTGTCTGCTCTATTGTTTTTTTTTTTTTTTCTCGGCTGCTGCATTTTCTTGCTTGGAGTGTTTTGTGTCGATGATGATAGAATGCTGGATGGAGCTGCGGTGGCAATTTCTACGGATGGGGGAGGTGACTATTATGTATTTTGATTGCATTGTTGTGATGTTATCGATTCGATATGAGTGAAAATTTGGGCAGAGAAGAGGGTTTGGACGTGAGCAGCTGTGAGCAGCTGTGGGCGTCTGTACCTCAACCTTGTGGGTGAGATGCTTCAATCCTGGTCTGCTACCACCTGCCTGAGGACGGGCAATTCAAGTGGTCACAGCAGAACAAAGCACAGAATCAGGTAAATCCGAGTACCTACATGGATGTAGTAGGTAGGGAGTACATGCTCGCTCGGCTGATTAGCCCGAGTTGCCAGCTTCCGCTTCCAGGCATTGCATGTCCCATCGAACGACAAGACGGAATTTAGGCCCCGTAACACCGTGAGGGCTTCCGAGCCCTCCACTTCTTTTTTTTTTCGTGAGCGAGCCTTGGAATATTGATTCCTGCTTTGCGTTGCTCGCCTCTCTTTCCCACCTAGGTAGTAATACTACTATAGAGAGAGGACTAGCGGCGGCTGTTTGAGAGGGCAGCCCTAGCCCTGTTGGAGCAGCGAGTGGGTTTTTTTTTATTGCCGGCGTTTGGCATTGGGCTTTTTTGCGTCAGGATGTGCAGGATATTGGCCAATGGGTTGGAGGACGGCGTCTTTTGGTCTCTCCACCAGACAAGGATTGACCGCAAGAAACTGCGGAATTCTTGCCTGCTGCGTTAATCAATTTAACCATTATCATCAAGTTGAATTTATCGATTATGATTTTTCTCCATTGACGCACATTGACCGTTTGACAAGGTTTGGCACAGCCCAGCACACCTGAGCCACTGCTCGTAGTACCTTAACCTAGTAGAATACCTGGTATGTACTGTAATACACTCACTGACTGCCTCACCTACAGCACCTGCAGTGTCCACCCACAACAGCAGGCGCCCAAGAAAACTGCCAATTTTTTTCCGTGCCCCTCCACTTTGCTGATAAAAATCGCAGCCCACCCTCTCTTTTCCCTCGCAGCTCTGCTCCCCCCAGAGAGAAGGAAAAAGCGTGCCTCTTCTTTTTCACCTTCTTTCCTCTTGTTAGTGCATCAGTGATTGATTCGCTGTTCTGCTGCACCAGGTGAGTATTTTTTCTCCTCCTCCTTTGCCACTGCTATTCATCAATAAGTAGCTCTCCGAGCTTTCTCTCGCGATAGGCTCGAGCTTGTGCTGACGCAGCAGCAGCTTTTTAGTAACCACTTGAGCATAAAGCGCGGGGTCAAATTCTTCAACCCCGCTTTGCTCTTTTTCTCTTTTTTCTTCCTCCTACACCACCAAAAACAACCACCCTCAAGTTTTCCAGGCAGGCTCCGAGCCGCAATACCGCCAAGATGGTGAAGTAAGTTGTTGATTCTGTTGCTCGTCTTTGCCGTCTCATCACCCTGTCCTTGGGCTTCACCATCGTGTCCTTTCCTTTGCCTGTCATGGTGTTGTGTGTCGTTTCGAACATAACGCTTGGTCTCGACTGGCTTTCCTTTCACCAATGGGGCCTGTGGCCGAAAACTTTTTTTTTCTTCCTCCTGTTGTCTGCCCATACGTGCTGCTGCTATTGCAATCTTCATGGCATGGTTTAGCTTGGGACTCGGGCTTCAACTCTTTGCTCACTACTACTACTACTACTACTACTACTGCTACCCATCCCACCTACTCCTCGGTGCCATGTCTCTTGCCATGACAATGTTGCTAACCGCCGACTCCCTCATGATAGCTTCACAGTCGACGAGATCCGGGCGCTGATGGACAAGCCCACCAATGTCCGAAACATGTCCGTCATTGCCCACGTCGATCACGGCAAGTCCACCCTGACCGACTCTCTGCTGGCCAAGGCTGGTATCATTTCCACCGCCAAGGCTGGTGAGGCCCGAGCAACAGATACTCGTGCCGACGAGCAGGAGCGTGGTATCACCATCAAGTCCACTGCCATCTCCCTGTTCGGCCAGCTCGAGGACGAGGAGGACATCAAGGACATTGTCGGCCAGAAGACCGATGGCCGTGACTTCCTCATCAACCTGATCGACTCCCCCGGTCACGTTGACTTCTCCTCCGAGGTCACTGCCGCTCTCCGTGTCACCGACGGTGCTCTCGTCGTCGTCGACACCGTCGAGGGTGTCTGCGTCCAGACCGAGACTGTGCTCCGACAGGCCCTCGGTGAGCGCATCAAGCCTGTTGTCATCATCAACAAGGTCGACCGTGCTCTTCTCGAGCTCCAGATCTCCAAGGAGGACCTGTACCAGTCCTTCTCTCGTACCATCGAGTCCGTCAACGTCATCATCTCCACCTACCTCGACAAGTCCCTCGGCGACCTCCAGGTCTACCCCTACAAGGGCACCGTCGCCTTCGGTTCCGGTCTGCACGGCTGGGCCTTCACCGTCCGCCAGTTCGCCGTCCGCTACGCCAAGAAGTTTGGTGTTGACAAGAACAAGATGATGGAGCGTCTCTGGGGCGACAACTACTTCAACCCCCACACCAAGAAGTGGACCAAGAACGGCACCTACGAGGGCAAGCAGCTCGAGCGTGCCTTCAACCAGTTCATCCTCGACCCCATCTTCAAGATCTTCTCCGCCGTCATGAACTTCAAGAAGGACGAGATCACCACCCTGCTCGAGAAGCTCAACCTCACCCTCACCCCCGATGACCGTTCCAAGGAGGGCAAGCAGCTGCTCAAGGCCGTCATGCGCACTTTCCTGCCCGCTGCCGACTCCCTGCTGGAGATGATGATCCTCCACCTGCCCTCCCCCGTCACTGCCCAGAAGTACCGTGTCGAGACCCTGTACGAGGGTCCCATGGACGACGAGGCCGCCATTGGTATCCGTGACTGCGACCCTAAGGGACCTCTCATGCTCTACGTCTCCAAGATGGTGCCCACCTCCGACAAGGGCCGCTTCTACGCCTTCGGTCGTGTCTTCTCCGGTGTCGTCCGCTCCGGCCTCAAGGTCCGCATCCAGGGCCCCAACTACACCCCCGGCAAGAAGGATGATCTCTTCATCAAGGCCATCCAGCGTACCGTCCTCATGATGGGCGGCAAGGTCGAGCCCATCGACGACATGCCTGCCGGTAACATTGTCGGCCTGGTCGGTATCGACCAGTTCCTGCTCAAGTCCGGTACCCTGACCACCAGCGAGACCGCCCACAACCTCAAGGTCATGAAGTTCTCCGTCTCGCCCGTCGTCCGACGCTCCGTCCAGGTCAAGAACGCCCAGGACCTGCCCAAGCTGGTCGAGGGTCTCAAGCGTCTGTCCAAGTCCGACCCTTGCGTCCTCATCTCCACCTCCGAGTCCGGTGAGCACGTCGTTGCCGGTGCCGGTGAGCTGCATCTCGAGATTTGCTTGAACGACCTCGAGAACGACCACGCCGGTGTTCCCCTCATCATCTCCGACCCTGTCGTCCAGTACCGTGAGACCGTCCAGGCCAAGTCCAGCATCACTGCCCTGTCCAAGTCCCCCAACAAGCACAACCGTCTCTACATGGTTGCTGAGCCCATGGACGAGGAGCTCGCCAACGCCATCGAGAGCGGCAAGATCGCTCCCCGTGACGACTTCAAGGCCCGTGCCCGTGTCCTTGCCGACGACTTCGGCTGGGATGTCACCGACGCCCGAAAGATCTGGACCTTTGGTCCCGACGGCACTGGTGCCAACCTGCTGGTCGACCAGACCAAGGCCGTCCAGTACCTCAACGAAATCAAGGACTCCGTCGTCTCCGGTTTCCAGTGGGCCACCCGTGAGGGTCCCATTGCCGAGGAGCCCATGCGTGCCATCCGCTTCAACATCCTCGATGTTACTCTGCACGCTGATGCTATCCACCGTGGTGGCGGCCAGATCATCCCCACTGCTCGTCGTGTCCTGTACGCCTCTACTCTGCTGGCTGAGCCTGCTCTGCAGGAGCCCATCTTCCTGGTCGAGATCCAGGTCCCCGAGACTGCCATGGGTGGTGTCTACGGTGTCCTGACCCGCCGTCGTGGTCACGTCTTCAACGAGGAGCAGCGTCCCGGCACTCCTCTGTTCAACATCAAGGCCTACCTGCCCGTCCTGGAGTCCTTCGGCTTCAACGCTGATCTGCGTCAAGCCACCTCCGGCCAGGCCTTCCCCCAGTCCGTCTTTGACCACTACCAGGTCCTGCCCGGTGGCTCTCCTCTTGACCCCACCTCCAAGGTCGGTGCTATTGTCACCGAGATGCGAAAGCGCAAGGGTATCAAGGTTGAGGTTCCCGGTGTTGAGAACGTAAGTTTTGAGACTTCCCCGTCCCAACAGTCGACGTCCGATGCTAACATTGCCCCCAGTACTATGACAAGCTGTAAACGGCTCCCTTATTCGCCGATAGAATCACCATTCGTGTCGAGATGGGCACAACATGTCAGCCAGCTGTTAGCGAAGATTAGGAGTCACTGCTCGCATCTTGAAGGGCTCGCCGCCCCGCTAATCTGAAAAGTGGACGGCTGACAAGAAGGAAAAGAAAAATACCCGTTGAAAGGAAAAAATAAGGGAAAACCCGTAGATACTGGGCTGAGACCGTAATCAAGGGAGGTCCAGCTTGGCGGCTTATCATGCATGTAGTTATGCCAGGGGGGAGAATGAATGAAATTTATGAGAATTCAAGTTATATTCAATGCTTTTCGACTTTGTGATTGTTCTACAAGATGGTTATAACATCGTATCTATATTTTCCTGGACTGACGCACTTGTTTTATTCTGGGTTATTGTCTGGAATCGTCAACGCAGTCTTGAAAAAGGAGATACAGGTACATAAGGTATAGGTAAGTAGCCGTCGTAGGTTAGCCTGTTGTATTAACAGCTTGACAAGCTCTGGGCAAAGTCGGACGTTGGAAACCTGCCTGGCAGTCAGCGAATGAGATGAGACACAACGTACCTAATGTCGCTCGTCTCTAGGTATCTTGTTTGGCAGTGTACTTATCTACTGACAAAGTTACGCTTCATATTAGGTATGTATAGTCGCTCCCGCATTCTTTCTAGGTATCCTAAGAATGACAGCGGTTGAGCCAGTAGGAAAGCAGGCAGTTGAAGCTTGTCAGACAGCAAAGCTTGTCAGGTGGCGGGCCCCCACTTTGCAAGCCCACTGAGCGGCACCTTCCATCGGCCATCGGCCATCGTCAGGGCGCAGCCTCGCCTCGAGCTCTGTGCCAAGTTGAGCTTCAGCCTTCTTCCCTTCTCGCCATCATTCTTCCTTTCTTGGCTCGCTCACTTTCCGGTCACCTCACGAGTGTCCGAACTGCGTGTTTCTGAACCCGTTTCCAGCGCCCAAACGCGCCGTCTGTCTCAATTCCTTGTTCATGATATTCTTCGGGCTTCATTGATCATCGCTTTGTCTTCCATTGCTTTTCCCGATCCTCTCTTCTTCCCTGCCCAAGCCCAAACGATGCTGTTCCCGGAAGAGGATGCGCCGTTGCTAAAGACTTGGATTGTCAAGCGCATCGAAAACACGTTTGTCTGCCCGCAATGGAGGATCGCGTCGCTCCTCTGACCACCAAACCGTCCTGCTCGTGCTGCCAATGCTGACTTCTTCCCCCCTTCTCTCCCTCTTTGCAGATCCGATGCGGACTCCGATGTGCTTGCCGACTATGTCATTGCTCTGCTGAAACATGATGGCGATGCCGAGTCGGTGCGGAAGCTTTGCGAAGCTGAGATTCCCGACTTTTTGACTGAAGGTTCGTTGGAGCTTTGGGCGAGACGCGCTTGCGGTGCTGGCCATTCAGACATGTGAACAGACTGGCGCGCTGACTCTTGACTTTCTCTTTGCTCTTGCACGTTCTAGATCCAAAGACTTTCCTAGACGACGTCTTTCAAGCGATCGCGTACAAGTCCTATCGACCAGGTGCCCCTCCGCCTCCGAAACCTGTCGCCAGTGGCCCTGCCAGTGCCATTGGCGCTTCGGCTCCTCCTCTGGCCACATCCTCGAGCACATACGGCGGCGCGACGCACCCACCGTCGAAAAAACGAGGGCTACATGACGATGGCGGACACGACGGCCACGCGACCCATGGCAGACACCACAAGCAGCCTCGACGAGGTTCAGCCCATGGGAGGGCAGACGACTCGGCGATGGGCGGCTACGTGTCCGTGGACTCGATGCCCGGCATGAAGCACTTTGACCCGAAGAGCGCCCTTGAGACCATCATGCAGATGCAGGCCATGGGCATTCCGTACCCTGGCATGGCCGAGTTCATAGCGCAGATGCCGCCTCCAGCAGGTGGGAGAAACTCGCAACGGCGGAGAGGGCGCTGCCGTGAATTTGATACTAAGGGATACTGCTCTCGCGGAAACCAGTGCATGTATGATCATGGAAACTCTGTCTATGTTCCTCCCATGTTTTCCGGAGCCGAAGGTATGCGTTGTGGGAGAAACTTTGAGACATTTGAACCTTCGGAAGAGTTCAGACTGACGCTCCATTTCCTCATAGAGTACGATCCCAGCAACGCTGCGATTGGAATGGGTGCAAACCCTTACTCGTTCCCAATGGAGACGATGGGTCGTGGCCGAGGTCGAGGCGGTCGCGGTGGTCGCGGAGGCCGCGGCGGCAAGAAGGGGGGAGCGCGAGCCCCCTTTTCGGCAGAGGGTCCCGTCAACGATCGTACCAAGAGCACCATTGTTGTTGAGAACATTCCCGAGGAAAACTTTGAGGAAGACCAGGTCCGCGCGTTCTTCTCGCAGTTTGGCGAGATTGTCGATGTTCAGATGCAGCCGTACAAGCATCTGGCGATTGTCAAGTACGACAAGTGGGCATCGGCGAATGCGGCGTACCGATCGCCCAAGGTGATATTCGATAACCGGTTCGTCAAGGTATTCTGGTACAAGGAAGAGGGCGCCAAGGCAACTCCTTTGGCGGCGTCAGGGAGTGGAAATGGCGTGCTATCTAACCTGAACAGCGATGGATCTGCTGCGCCCGCAGAACACGAGGCTGACATCGATATGAAAGAGTTTCAGAGGAGGCAAGAGGAGGCACAGAAGCAATACCAGGAGAAAGAAGCCAGGCGAATAGAGCTGGAGCGACAGCGTCAAGAATTGGAGAAGAAGCAGCAGGAACTCCTGGCGAGGCACAGAGCTGAAAGCGAGAGACTCAAGGCGAGGCTAGCAGAGAAGAGCGGCGCGACGGGAGAGGGCAAAGCCTCTGGATCTTCATCGTCGACGGAGATGCTGCGTGCCCAGCTGGCCGCATTGGAGCAGGAGGCCAAGATTCTCGGCATCGACCCCGACGCGGCAGAGGACGGAGGCGGCGGCTACAGCTCCCGGGGCCGAGGATACAGGGGCCGCGGCCGGGGCAGCGATCGAGGCTTCGCGCCTCGCGGTCGCGGCTCGTTTAGAGGCCACGCGGGGAGGCATGCCGCCTACGCGCAGTACTCACTGGATAACCGGCCGAGGAAGCTGGCCGTCACCGGCGTTGACTTTACGCCCGCGGACAAGGATGAGGCCCTTAGGCATTTCCTCCTGGTAAGTTCCGAGATTTTACTTGCGAATGGGAAAGCAACAATTTGGGGGGAATTGGATTGCTGACTTGCCAATCTTTAGAATCTGGGCGAATTCGAGTCCGTGGAGACGACGCCTTCCGTAACGTACGTATCTTTCCAGGATCGCAAGTCTGCCGAAAAGTTCTACTACAGCCTGCACGGGAAGGAATTGCCCGGTGTGAGCGGCACGCTGGACCTCTCCTGGGTCAGCACCCCGTTGCCGCCCGTCGGCTCGTCCAAGAAGAGCGAGGAAGCGGGGGAGGATGGCGATGCCATGGCGGGGATGAACGACGGCGATGATGACGACGGGGCTGTGGGTGGTGGCTCGCCGGGGGAGCAGCACATGCGGGAGCGGCAGGTTGATATGGATTATGATGTTGGTGAGGAGGAAGAGGGAGAATGGGTTGAATGACATGGCCGTTGGTGGTAGTAAGGGGGGGGTAAAGGGGGGAAGGGGAATTAGTTAGTCTGCTGGTATGAATACTTGTATAGAATCGAACGAGAGGGTGGGGGGGAAAGGAAGATTGTAAATACATTCTGTTAATGGATATTGGAAAAAACAAAGGGTTAAGGAGGGACCATTCAGAGAGAGACTTTTGAAAAAAAAAAAAGAAAACGACGGCTGTGGAATGTAAAGGTATGTGGTAGAAGAAGGGAGGTTTTCAGTTTCAATGTGCTAGACTGGATATCTTTGACCAAAGGATTGCGTTTTTTTTTTTTTTTCTTCTTGGTACAGGTTCAGACTTACTGGTAAACTACCTTTTATTAATGGGAGAGTCGAAAAATGGGGAATCCTGATATCGGTCATGCTGGGAATTGATGCTCGTGTCGAGATGGCGTTGTATATCTTTATGACTATGGCTGGATTTGAGGACCTCCTCGGATGACTTTGCGTCTGTACCTAGGTAATGATGGTATATATATATGCAGGCGGATATATAATGTGATAATACCAAGTACACCATATATACCTACCTACCTTATATACTGCCTTCACAAAGTACATACATACATACGCACGCACAGATGTACCAGTATGCCTCGCTTCCAACGAAAGCCATTCAAGCCAGTCAGTCAAGTCACCCATGAAGTTCTCTCTCTCTCTCTCTGCCTCTCTCTCTCTCATTGCCTTCCATCGTGAATCTCTCATAGTATTTACTTCTCCAACTCAGAAAACCTCATCAGCTACTTCGACCTCCCTCCATCTCGCTCCGCCATCTATCTTCTCTCTCTCTCTACCTACACTCAAAAGACCCCAGAAAAAGACAGACCAACCAAAGGGGAAAAGAAAAAAAAGAGAAACCAAAAAAAAAAAAAAACCAAAGCAAATGTCCGCAGGCGGGGGTATTGTTGAGATATAATATATGCAATCATTCCAAATGTAGAACCGGGCTTTTTCCTCCCATACCAGAACCAGATTTTCGTAAAATCTTTTGTTGTTGTTTTCCGTGTCCACTGTTCCCGTTGCGCCCGCCGCCCGGGGAGTAAAATCCACATCCCCCCCTATTTTTTATTGTCAAAAAGTTATGATTTTCTCGGTGCGAGCTTTTTGTTGAAAAAGACACCGAGTGTTACGCGGCTGCAAAAGAAAAAAAAAGGAAAAAAGAAAGAAAGAAAAGAAAAGAAAAGAAAAGAAAAGAAAAGAAAAGAAAAGAAAAGAAAAGAAAAGAAAAGAAAAGAAAAGACGCCGGTTTCAAAATGCGCCGAAATGATGATCCAAAGAGCCAAAAGGCAAAGAGATGGATGAAGATGTGTGAGAAAAAAAAAAAAGTCCGCCTACGCGGTGCCGGGGGCGGGGACGGCGAGGTCCTTGACTTCGAGGCCCTCGAGCAGGGCGAAGATGGTGTTGTTCTCGCGGAAGTCATTGTTCACTATACAAATCAGAATTTAGTCTCAGGGAACCAAGATGGAGAGCAATCGAGAGGTGAGTGGGGAAGAAACATACCAATGTTGACGAGGTACCAGTTGTTCATGATATCCTCGATGAGAGCGCGGCTGGGGGTACCGGCGTCGAAACAATGGGCCCAGTCAACACCCAGGCGGAAAGCCTCGTCCCTCCAGGCCAGGAAGCTGACAGACTCAACAATGGTGGGCTGGACAATCTCCTTGCCGGGGAACACGCCCCAGGTGACGGCGTTGGGCCCGTCAGAGGGCGCATTGGACTTGAGCTCGCCGTTCTTGGTCACGGCGTAGTAGGTCAGGTTGGGGAAGTCGTCGAGGCGGCGGATCATCTCCTCCAGCAGGTAGGGCGGCATGAGCAGCTCGAGGTAGGCCTTCTGGTAGACGTAGCCGTTGGAGGGGCCCCAGCCGTGGACGGGGTGGTTGGACTTGGCGCCGTCGACGGCGGGCTGCGAGTTGATGGTGAGCAGGCCGCGCTTGTTCAGTGCGACGAGGTCGTCCTTGATGGGGTCGGCTTCGGCGGAGAGGGCGGACTCGCTCCACGGCAGCGTCTCAATCTTCTTCTCGAGATACTGGACAAAGGTGGTGGCAATGTCCTGGACGGACTTGGGCTCGCCCCATTTCTTGCGGTTGGACTCGTTGGTGCCGGTCAAGCCGATGCCGTACGCATCGAGCTCTCCAAAGGCGGGAGAGCGAGAGTCACCCCACCGACCGTTGGGGAACTCGTCCCAGTCCTGGGTGCGGATGACATACGACTTGTTGCGGTTGCGCCAGAAGATGGGACGCACGTCCTCGTCGCGTCGGCCAAAGCCCTTGGACTGCTTCCAGGGGAGGGCCTGCTTGAGGGGACGCTCGGGCGAAGGGGTCCAGTTGAGCTCGTCGAGGACCATGCGCGTGGCCTGGGCGAGGTTCATGGTGTAGAAGTGCAGATGGTGAATGCCGTTGGCGAGGAGCTTCCGGCACAGGTCGGCGACCAGCGTCTTGCCAATCTCACGCACGGCTACGTCGTCGTTCTTGACGGGCTCGAGCTTGGCCATCCAGTCCGGCGGGATTCTGCACTGCATGTGCTTGGCACGACGCAGGAAACTGGCATACGTGGCAATGGGCATGATTCCGGGCAGTATGGGGACGGTGATGCCTCGCTCGCGGACCTTGCCGACCCAGCGGATGAAGTTGTCGGCGTCGTAGAACATCTGCGTGACGATGAAGCCGGCGCCCATGTCCACCTTCTCCTTGAGATGGTCGAGCAGCTGATCCTCGTCCTTGTTGTCGTCGCAGCCCTCGGGATAGCCGGCAACGCCAATGTCAAAGTGGTCGCCGTACGTGTCGCGAATGTGCTTGACGAGGTCGCGGGCGTACTGGAAGTTTCCGTCCGCGGCCTTCCACGAGGTCTGGTCACGGGGAGGGTCGCCGCGGAGGGCAAGAATGTTGGTGCAGCCGGCCTTGTAGGCCTTTTGCAGGGCGTCGTTGACCTTTTCGAGGCCCATGTCGGTGCAGGTGAGGTGCATACAGGTCTCGAGGCCATAGACGGCCTGGGCCTGGACGACCATCTCGCATGTCAGCTCCGCGATGCCACCGCCGGCTCCCCATGTGATGTCGATGAACTTGGGACCAAAGTTGTTCATGCGATCCATGCGGTCGTAGAGGTTCTGGACACCCTGGGCGGTCTTGGGCGGGAAGTACTCGAAGGAGAAGGACGGAGCCCCGGACTTCTCCGTGTCGGCGACCAGATCTCTGATGTGCATGCTGGGCAACGGATGATGGAAAGACGAATTCGATTTGGAATGAGGAGCTCGAGGAGTCGAGTTAATTGCTCATGCGCAAGAGATGGTCTTCTAATATCCGGGGGGTGGTTGAAGACGTCAGCAGGGGAAGTGTCAAAGATGGAAATGGCTGCAACAACGGCATCGACTCACCACGAAGAGGCAGAAGACGAGTGAATCAGAAGCGAATTGCCACTCAGCCTGAGGCAAAGAAAGGACAAAGAAACCAAACTGCCAGCGTGCAAAAGTCCAACAAAGCGTCGCAATTCTCCTCACAGGGTCAGGCTAATGGATCGACCAACGCCTCCGACAGTCCGCCGAGCTGCGGGTCGCAAGTGTGTCGAGGATCGAGCCTCTCTCAACAGAACAACCGGAGCAGTGTAAGGTGCAGAGGGCGAGGAGGATAAGACAGGACAGGAGGAAAAGAAAAAAAAAAAAAAGGTGCTACACTGAGAGGAAATATAGCAGAGAGTAGAGATACGGTGTGGGAGGAGAGGTGAGGGAAGAGCAGAGAAGAGAAGGTCAAGTAAAAAAGAATAAAATATCAATGGCCGGGATTTGGGATGCGGAACAATGAGAATGACAGATGCGACTCTCCGAAAGATGGCGGGGCTGTGATTGGCCAAGGCGTGGTCACCGCCCGCCCGATGGGGGATGGTCGGAGGATGGGCATGCTGAGGTACTTGCAGGGTACGAGCCGCTAAGACGGACTTGAGGTACCTTTAGGTTAGCACAGCAGGGACGGCATGTAAGTGCCTCACAACCTGGAATTGCATGTGCATTGCACGGCACCTAAGGTACAAGAAGATGGGGAAAAGATGCGTGTTGTGAAACAGTTTCGAGAAGGGTCTACAGCGTGTGACTGTGAGAGCATTTGCCCGTAACGGGTGCTGATGGCAAGGATGCTAGCCGCAGGTTTGTGACGCATGTAGGTACGAGCCCGTGCAAGCGTTGGGATACCTCCAAAGTGCGAGCAGTGCTGGTACACCCCTCTGTACCCGGTACCCCGCCTCCAACGAGATGGCAAGTCCCAAGTACGAGCACAGCAACTCTCGCACTCGGAAAACCGCATGTGTCCTTGACACAATCCACAAAAAAAAACCGTGAACGAGGATTGAACTAGGTATGCTGTATATCATGGTCTCAAAGAGAATTGCTGACCATCCTGAAGAGACGCAGCTTGAGAGGAAGCTCCGGTCTGTCTGTCTCGTCGGAGTATTCCGTACTCCGGACATGGACATGGACATGGGCACCAACTCCGAGTTCCCACGATGGATTGATTACTTGATTACCAGATTGCATTATGTACATACAGTACTGCTGCCAGGCCGAAATTAAGATACACATGCAGGCAGATACCTACAGGACCTTCCAGATACCTAATTGGCTACCTTACAGTAGTCCTACCAACTCTCGAATGCAAGGCACGAGCCATTCCTTCTACTAAGGTACTACTACTTTACTCAGCACTTCTCTTCTCAACCATCGCACCCAAGTAAATAAATGGCTTGCAATTCCCCCAAATTGTTGAGTTGCCCCTCCCCCGCCCTCGTCAAAGTCGCATGTGGGAGGTACCGGGTACTTTGGCTGCGCACCAACTCCGTCTGACAGGATCATGGAATCTCGAGGTACCCGCTCTTCTACCCCATCCTTTGGCGCCGTGCTGAATAGGTATCCAGCACACTGTGCCTCTCAACCTTTCCAGGCTGTCAGCGTCTTGTGACTCCAAAAGTGCCGAGATGGACTCTGTACCGGGGAGTTGTCGGTCAATTGGAGCCACTTACATTCTTGAGTACCTCGTTGTCCAATGACCGGAATCAATTGGCGGTTCAATTGTCAATCGTCAAAGGCCAAGAGCTGTATCTAGGTACGAAGTTGTCGTATTCGGAACCGGTGCTTCACCGACCGCAAGATCAACAAGTCGGAATGAGGTACCTTCTTACTGCCATACACAGTGCGTTGAACACCGTCACCCAGCAGCCATCAATCTCAGCGCCTCAGATCTCGCAATTCTCTGCCTCTTCTGTCCGTTTACCATACGCACAGCTCACGACAGCCGGGCCTCGCCTTTTGTTGCGTCTCGGACCGTCGATAGAAACAATTCATCACTTTTGCCACCCGTCACATACTTGTGCAAATATGGCAAACAGGCAACTCAACCATCGGGCATCAGAGGCAACGAACGCATCCATTGCTTGCCGCATGTAAGCCAAGGCAATGGCAATCCGCCATGCAACTCCGAAATGCGCCGACACAAATTGCCCGAACGGCCTCGTCGCTTTGGCCCTGCTTTTTCGACACGGGAGCCTGCTTGTGGGGAGCTGCGTAGATGCATGTCTCGAGAGTTGTTGGCCGGGCCATCCCCCCTTGCGTCGAGCGACTTTGGCTTTTACAGGCACGTTTGTTGTCCACTTATCGTGATACCACCTCATGCAGGCACCCGTTCGTCTGGGTTTCGTATTTATATACTAGATCCCTATCAGCTCTGTCTCGCAGAAAGCCGGATCTGGTGACACCCGGTGATGTTGTCTCGCCAGGCACCTCGACGGGAGCTCACACTTCGACTTCGCTTGCAAGTCATCCCCGGGTTCACAAATGTATATACACGTGCTTCCTTGCCATCGACGCTCCCCTGCCCCCACCTATTTGAATGAGAAACGACTCCATGAACAGGCGCTTTATTCCCATCTAAAGCAGAGCACCCCTGCCTAACCCGACGTCCCCTTCAACACCAGCGGTGGTGCTCCCCTCAGTCGGCGCCAGCGGTTGCTGACCTCAATCACGTCCCGATCGAAAATGAACCACCACCGCTCAAACAGCACCTGGCCGACCTCCCAGCAGCTCGCATCGTACGGGTCCCCGCCGTAGACTCGTACGCCCTCCGAGTTGTCCTCAAAGTCGTACGCAAAGTTGGCCAACGCCAGCGGCCCCGCCGCATGAGGCGGCCTCAACCCCTCGGGCATCGAAAAGATGCTAATCATTCTATCGCGAACCTGCGGCCACGGCAGGAAGTCAAGCAGCGGGTGGTGCGGCACGAGGAGCTGCGAGGCCGTGGGCTTCCACGCGGGGGGCAGCTGCTCGGCTGGCGTTGCGGTGCCTTGCGTGAAGGGCGAGACGGCTCCGAGATCCCAGATTTGCCGGGGGCAGCCGATGCGCTCCGCGATGCGCGTGATGGCCCGCAGCAGGGTCAGCTCGTGGACGGGGAGCAGGTAGCTATCGGCGAAGCTGCCGTCGCAGGATGCCGGGGATGTGCTGCTGTTGTCCCACGGCGGTGGTGGTGGTGGTGGTGACAGGCCGAGGTTGGCGGGGAGCACGCCTGTCAGGTGATTGTCGAGGCCTGTTGCGTTGCTGAAGAGGAGGCCTTCGTCTGCTGAACGTTCGTCTGTTATTGCTGCGGATGACAAGCTTGACGTGTGTAAGGCATCTTGGAACGGCGGCGGGAACGGCATCGATGCGTCGCCACAGCTGTTGAGCATGCCAGCCATCCATCCTGCCGAAACTAAAGTCTCCGGCCCAACCAGACCGCCAGAAGAGGTAAACTGATCAGATGCCGGCATAGTCTCGACGTCGGCTTCACTATCATTGTTTTGGTTTGATGGTTCAGCCGCGACCTTATCGCTGTTGTCATGGCTCTCTGCTTTGCTCCTCTCTTTCTGCCGTCGTATTCGCTTCTTCTCCCCTACACTTGCACGTGTAAGCCGGGCATGAGACCGAGAAGAGAGTTAGGACACATCGCCCTCTACCGAGCGGAGTGGTACTGACTATATCTTCGCTGTGCTAGCACATTGAGAATCCGCTTCCTCTCCGGTGCATTCTCTTCTATATCCGGCACCTCGAGGACCGGCGCGGGCTTGTAGCTTCTTTGCCGTGTCCGGGGCTTGTTCACGCGGCTGTCATCAGCCTGTGGTGAGGATTTCGTGCTCATTGTGTTTTGTAGTGGCCGGCCAATCGACGTCTCTCTTTCCAGTCGCCGTTATTGCGTCGATGAAGATTGAAGGGATAGTACTAGCTATTGCGAGATCGGCGTCGACGTTGCAAGTTCCCAAGTCGTATGTAGAGGCCCCTTGTCTGGGGGTTGGGTGGTTGGACACTTCTATAAGTTTGCAGCTGCAGAACCGGAGCATAACGCTCAAGAATCGGCCTGGCGCACTGTGACGTGACAGCATAACGGATATGGTCTACTTCTTGCCCCATATCAAGCTACCGCAACGCTAAAGTACTGCTTATCTGTTCGATAGACGAAACAGTTGGGGCGTCGAGCATTCCGCACGGAGCATTGCTTCCAAGGCCAATCTGCGCCTAGGTAGGTGAGGTATTGGCGAGCTCGAAACACCGCAGACTAGGTACCTACTTACCATCATTCTGACGCTGTCCAAGTCAACTCCAGCTCCTGACACGGCGTCTACGTAATATTAAGTCTTTTCGCGGGAAATAGCATTTAATGCTGGTTGTCAGTTGGGACCCTAGACGCGTGTATCATGGTGCAGATGCCTAGCTCTGTAAGCCGGGAGAATTCCAGTCCGAAGAAACGCGTTTTAACACATATATAGGTAGTATCGATGCTGTTGCGGTTGTCGTTGGCTACCTTTCAATGAGCGAAGCGAAACAATTGATGTTCAAAAGCCAACATAGGATGGGGCATAAACTTCGAGAAGGGACAGAGCCTCATGTGTATGATGTGAAGTCCAGATTCTTTGCAACTATAGAGCCCATCTCTGCTCAACAAAGATCGCTAACCATTCAGCAATCATATATGTTCCAATTCCGTTAATGAAAACGCCCTGGGTCGGTAGAGCATTTCCAGCTGCACCAAAGACGCTCATACCATGTTCAAAGAATAACGATGAACCGCTCTAGATGTATGCAACAGGCAAAAAGCCGCAGAAGAAAGAGTCCGTTTGTGAAACTTGCATGTCAAGGTTGGGAAACGACGTGCTGAACCCCTTTGCCAAAGCACCTCGTCGTTGTTACGACTTACACGGTTTGGCCACGGTCTTGAACCATCGTGCTTGGCAAGATGAATCAGTAAGAGATACATTCTCATACCAGTTAGGCGTCTTGTCGTGGACGAAGACGCAAACACGCGCCTACTCCCTATTATAGCGCCCAAGTAGCCACAGGTCAATACTGGCCCCAGAACACATACGCAACCGACCCTGCCATAGGTGAGTTCCTACCTCTCGCGATCGAATCCTTGAGGCTCTTCTTGCTACCCAGAACCCCCACAGTGATATGGCTTCTCGTAAGCCGTGCCCCTGCTGTAATGTGTTGCAAGGAAGGGCAACACAACTGAAGAGGGGGTCGCGCTCGAAGGGAGCACTCTGCAGAGAAGCGGACAGCTTAGGACGTTGGACTCAGTTCTTCTCGTGCCGCACATCGCCGTTTCTTGCCGTCGCAGTGCTCCTTCGCCTGGCGCTCTTTGTCCCAATCATCGCACAAATCCTTGTTCCATGACTTGTAGGCTTTCATCTCGGCATCTCACTCACCGTCGTTGTCGTCTGGCATGTCGGATGACGAGGCTTTATCCTTTCCTTTCCCACTGTCTACCTTGATCCTTTCACCTGGGCAGAATTTCTTCGGGTGGCTCGTTGGAGGACTGTTTGGATTCCTGCTCCTTTTGGAGTCACCGCGGGAGCCTCTCGGGTCGGTGCCTGACCTGAAGCTCGAGGTAAAGCTGGTGACCAAGCTTGTTTGCTGATCGGCCGCACCAAGTGACACCGAGTCCTGGCTGTTGTCTTGCTGGTCATCGTTGAGATAGGTCGCAAGATCGGCATTGCCGTTTTCGGGGGCCAACCCGTCCGAACCTTGACAAATTGATGGAACCGCTATCGTATTGTGGCTGTTTTGTGATTCTGGGAGCTCTTGACAGTCGAAAAATACATTTGGACTCAAGGCGCTATCTGGAAGGGCTTCCGTGCTTGCGAGAGTGTCTTGTGTCACGGGTGGTATGTCTCCTCGCGCTCTTGCATTTGCCACCCGAATGAATCTGTCGCGGATTTCTTTTGCTAGATCTCTTGCATTTCTTAAGAGGCGAGCACCCCGAAGGAAGCCTTCGCGGCTGCCCGTTAAGTATGAGCCATCTATTTCGGTCATGTAATACTCCGGCCGCGCTCCGGGGGTCACCGGCGCGGTGATGTGGTGTGAGTACAGCTGGAGAGTCCCAGTCGCAGCATGGTACGTCGAGCTGAACGTGCAGGCGTTGCCGTCGTACTCCGGCTCCTCCTCGTTGTAGTTTTGCAGGCTGTGCATGGCGCGAGCTCCGTAAGCTCCGTCGTAGCAAGCCTGACGTTGCATGACCACCGCATTCCCGTTAGGGCCCTTGGCCTCCAGAAAGAAGTTGGTTGCCACTGGAACATTCTTGTGTTTCGAGGGCAGAATCATCGGACTGATCTCGACATCGGCTCGGAGGCCCATGTCAAGCTCGTGGATGTGAGCACCGTCAAAGAGGTCAGGTTGGGGTTTGGTGGCGTCCTCGGTCGTGATGGGCAGGAGCTCGGTGAATAGAATATTTTGTTGGCTATGGATGTCGGTATTGCCGCAGATGGTAGGAATAACTTTGGTCATAACGTCATGCTCAGACACGGCATTTCGATTGGCTCTGCGAAAGACCGCGAATTGCCCATCTGAGAACCGAGAAGGTGATAACGACGGCCTCCTTCGTGCCAAACGGTCACGAATCTCGTCTATATTCCGCGCTTCAGACTTGCCATCATCAAGATAGATGCCATGGTCATTCAGATGTTGTTCGAAGTTCTTGCTCTTGGCAGATAGCCTTTTCGTCGTAAGAGTTGTTCCTTTGGTGCTTTGTGTACGCCGAAGAGATGAGGACGCAGAAGATCGGCTAGCCATCGTTGCCACACCGCTGCGCTCTGGATACTATACCCTCCGTTAGTTGACAAGCTTTCGAAGCACAGTGACATTGACAGATATACTACCCCTCGGAGATGGCAGAGATCTGGACCACCGTGCCTCGCAAATCGCGCAAGGTCTCTCGAATAGTCGCCAGCGAAGCCAGATGGCTTGGACTGGGCAGCAATGGAGTTTCGGCGGTCAAGTTCCTTCAAGGCGAGACGCGTGAGCCAGACCTTTGAGAGGTTATCGTAGAATCGAGGAGGGTGATTCCAAGCAGTACCGCGTTCTCTCGTCGACTTGGTCTTCTTTTGTGGCCGTTTCTCCTCTGAGCAGTCGGGGGCTCGCTGTCTCTTGAGGTTCTGCGGCCGCGCCATGAACGGCCATTGTTCGAGCTGTAACGAGTGGGCGAGATAATGTAGTTGGTTGAAAGGGGGGCGTGCTGGGCCAAGGCCGGTTCTGCCCGAATTGGCGACCTGCAGGAACACGTATTTTGTGAGAGGTACGCGGCAACAAGGGATTGGGCAGGGAAAGTGAAGCTGCCGCCGGATCATGCATGAGCTGGTTGATACCAGTACGATGAAGGAGGCTGGAGTTACTCAGGCAGCTTTACTGTAGTACTTTAGCACTGGTCACAGGAACGAGTAAGGTCACCTTACCTAAGTAGGTAGGGTACCTCATGTGCTACCTCTCTCCACTAAATACAGTGCCTTACTAAGGCGTCTGGTCCACTCGTTACGCGCCCGAGAGCGGGGCTCACGGCTCCGATGCGGCGCGAACCTAGCATGTTACTCAGGTAGGTATAGCCTCTCCTCCAGCCACTGTTGGTGACTACCTACTTCTTCCAACCTTACTAGGTACATACCTAGGGAACTGCTCTTATCCACGGCCAGACATCACGATGAAGGCATGCCTCCCTTTCTATCGCACACTGCAACGATGCTCACCATCAGGTCCAGGATATACTCGTCAATGAGCGATATCGCATAGTTCGCAAGATCAGCGAGGGGGGCTTTGGAATGGTCTACTCCGGTATGCCCTCGCACTCGCGACCATACCTTGCAGAACCCAACTGGATTGCCAGCTTACCTTGACAGGCACCGACCTTGTATCAGGCACGGAAGTCGCCTTGAAGCTGACCCACATGGAAGATGACTGCGAGGCCCTCAAGGACGAGAATGACACGTACGAGGCGCTCGCCGGCGGCGTGGGGATCCCTCATGTCCTGTGGTTCGGGCAGGAGTGTGAATACTATGTGCTTGTCCACGAGCTTCTCGGCCCATCCCTTGAAGATTTGTTCAATTACTGTGACCAAAAGTTTTCGCTCAAGACTGTCCTCCTCATTGCCGAGCAGGTCATTTCTCGGGTCGAGTATATTCATTCCAAAGGCGTCCTCCATCGCGACATCAAGCCCAACAACCTCTTGATGGGCGTTGGCAGGAGAGGGAACATAATATACGCTATTGACTTCGGTCTGGCCAAGGAACACTGGCTTGCTGAGCGAGATAATCGTTATGAGAACCATCCGTTTTGCGGTACAACTCGATACGCGAGTATCAACAACCACAACGGGCAGGGTAAGCCACCGATCAGTGCTGTTCTTTCGATGCCTTGACTAATGCGATGCAGAACAGTCGTGGAGGGATGACCTCGAGTCTCTTGGCTATGTCCTAGTATACTTTGCTCTGGGCTCGCTGCCGTGGCAGGGTCTGAAGGCGGCGACAGACAAGGAAAAACACGAGCTGGTCAAGCACATGAAGACAAGCCTATCGGCCGAGGAGCTCTGTGCGGGCCTACCCGATGCGTTCGCCAAGTACATCGACTACACGCGGTCACTGCGGTTCGAGGACAAGCCCAATTACGCACATCTTCGGCAACTTTTCCGCCGTGTCTTCCAATCGAAAGGATTCAAGTATGACAATATCTTTGACTGGACGGAGAAGAGATTCAATGAGGTCCACGGCCTCAAAGACAGTGACTCAGAACCGCAACCTCCAGCACCAAAGGGCGGCCGACGAAACATGCGAAACTCTCGAGGGGTGCTCAAACGAGGCCGCCAGCTGAGGCCAAAGCTGTCTAGATTTCCTGGATGAGATGAATGGCCAGCCTGATGCTGGGTTGTCCTATACAACATGTTGAATTCACGGATGCGTAAGCCCTCATACTATTAGCCATGATCTGTTGCTTGGCTGTGTCAGTTCGGCAAGCAACAAGGCGACGTGATGTAGCCTGAGAGCCCGCCCTCGAGAGAAGTGACGACAGCACTCCCGTCTCGCGTCTACAATTCGGAACAAAGGCCAGGTCGTAAATGAGGGTGACAACGTAGATATCCCTACTAGGGAGTTGCCTCTCATGCGGTGTCAACTGACGACACGTGATGACGAGTTGCGCTTGCTCCGATTATAAATAATTCCTAGATCACAGCCTGGATATCGCGTAGTCTGGGCTGCATTCTTTGTGAGAGCCTTGCATCGCCTGTGTTATAAGAATTCATGGTCTTTTTCTACCCGAGCAGCCACTTCGCATAATTCTGCGAGCTTCAGACCCTTACTAATAGATATCCACGGCAGCCATGTCCCCGAAAGTCATATCTATATGTTCTTTTGCTGCATGGGACTTGCTCTGGAACTACGTTGCGCGGTTTGGCATTTCTTGTCAGTCTCGTGGCCACCGTGCCTCTCATACCCATTGTTGGGGCGAAAAGACGCCTTGGATTCAACAATTTGCAATCCACTGGGTGTTTTATGCCTTGTCTTGGAGCTCCTAAAGTCCGCCTGGGTCTCAATGCCATTATCGTCGCCATTCTAGCTCCAAGCCTTGACGTATGTAATACCAGTTGTGGACTTTCTCCGTCGTCCAGGCTCTGACCTCTCACTGAGCCAACCACACTGCTCTTTCACTGATTTCTGGCTAAACTTGCTCACACACTGACATCTGATGCTCACAATGGTAGTAAGTCTTCAATAGCCCTTTTCCAAGAAGCAGATATGTAGACATGTATAGGAGTGATTGGTTTGTGGCTTTAGTCGATTTGAATCACGACACGCCAAATCCGGTAGCTGGGCAGAAGCCACTTGCATACAGTAAGTAACACGAGAATTATGAATGTCGCTACTTGGAGCCTGTAAGAAATCACTAGCCTTCTGTTGAAGCCTGCCTTGACGTTGATTGGGTACCGAGCTCATTCATTTCCGATTATGGCTGTATGGCTGACAACATGAGTGAACGATTGGGAAGTCTGAGAGAATTTATAGAAACCAGCTTACGGCTCAGTGTCGTCTCTAACACAAGAAACCAGACGAGGCTATTGCATGTGCCTAATCAGCTAACATGGAATGCAAGTATGAGTTCCTAGCTGGGATAGCATGTTGAGATCGATTAGGGTAGATTGGCTGTCCCAGATTCGCTTATGGCCGCAGGTATGCTACTAGGGCTGAGTAACGATGAGATTTGTGTTATGGTAAGGTGTGGTGGTCTTGGAAGGTTTTGGCACTTTGTCGATCTTCTGCCCTTTAATCAACTGAACAGAGCGTTAAATTGCATCTTCGGGAGGTTCTATTTCGATTGCATTCATGATTCCTTTATAGACAAGAATCCATCGGTCTCTTTCTCAGTTGGTTCAACTAAGATACATATGATTCGTAATTCAGCCCCCTCCTGCTTCAACCTAGGAGGTAGGTGTGGCAGTCTTAGGTATGCTCAGAACTACCTAGTGGTAGGTAGGTCTGATTAAATCCAATTCGAACAAACCATTCACCTTGGAAACATATTCGCACTGAGCGGTGAAATTATCCCCACAAACTCATCAATCGAGAATAGATTGATTTGCATCTACTTTTTGACACCTATATACACGAGCATTGTTTCGATTTCTGTCCTACATGCTATTGTATATACAAAAAAAACGAAACGAAGCTGCCTAGGGCAAGCCAATATTTGCAACAACGCTTAACACCGCGGTCATACTATCTATGCAAAGCCAGCGCTGACGACAAAGCTCACATCATCGTTGAACAAGGTAGTAGTGTCAAAATCATGCTCTCCACCATTCGCCGCAATATAACCCAGCGAGTTGAAGTGGCGCCAATAGCGAGTAGGGTAGCTCCAAGAGCGGAACGAGTTGCCCTGGCCGTTGAGACCGGCCTGCGGGCAAAAGGTAGCGTCTTCATGGAAGATCTTGCTGTTGTCGTTGGCGTTGACCATGAGCTGGTAGTTGGAGTGCCGAATGAAGCTTCCAGGGCTGTCGTTGGACTCAAACGAGAAACAAGCGCTGTTCCCGAGACCTGTGCGGACGGTCCAGCTGGCTTGCTGCTTCAGAGCGGTGCTGCTGGACGACGAAACGACCTGGGTGTTGACGGTGGCGCCGGTGTGTGCGATGTAGCGGTTTGTGCAGCACGAGGTCGTCGCTCTCAGCGAGATGGAAGAGCCGACGCTCAGGGCGGGACCGCTGGTCATCAACGAAGTGTCATAGACGTACTTGGCGGCGACGAGGTTGGCCTGCACTGCGTTCTCCGTGCTGTCGGACGGGTACCCCGACGTCATGACGCCTTCGTAAAAGGTGCCCTGGGCGCGGTTGCTGTTGTCGCCGCCGATGCCCAGGATGATGGCGCCCTCCTTGCTCATGGGGTTGTAGCCGTTTGCTGGCCGCTGGCCGCTGTAGAAGGTCGACAGGGTGCCGGAAGTGGCGTCGCCGCCGCGGATCGCCCACTGACCCGGTTCTCCCTTGACCACGGCGGTGACGAATCGGAAGTTGATTGTTGGGTCGGCAGGGTTGTTGATGGGGTCGTACCCCGAGAAGAGCCCGTTCTCAAGATCTGCCATGATCCAGGGGCCGCTGCCGGAGCCGGTCCCGCGCCCGGAGCCGTCACCGGTGCCAAAGTAGATGGCCTCCATGTGGCCGTTGCCCGTGTCGAGACTGTTGGTCTCGGCGTTGCCGTAGTCGAAGCAGCACCCGGTGTTGTAGTGCGTCCCGTCAAAGATGGCATACATGCCCTGTGGCTGGTCGCCCGTGGCGGTGCCGTTCGGCTTGTTGTTGCGGTAGCCGGTGAAGGGGGCGATGAAGACGCCGTACGCCTTCTGGCCGTTCAGCCGGACGGGGGCTCCGATGGCGCTGGCCAGGTTATCATAGCCGTTGGGCTGGGGACCGCTTGCAGCTCCGCCAGGGGGAGCCTGGGTGAGATGGTTGCCACGGCCGGACTGGTCATAGATGATGGTGATAAGGCAGGTCGTGCCGGCGCAGAACGAGTCCTGGGTGGCGGCATTGGCAACGCCGCCCGCGGAGAGCGTCGCGATGTTGGTCGTGGCACCATCAGACCCTCGTGATACTTGATACAGAGGGCCTGAGTAAGATCCGTACAAGGCGCGGGTGGTGCTGTGAGCAGCAACACAAGGTGTTCCGCCAGTTGCGTAGATGTCACAGGGTCCGGCTGCAGCCAGGGGGCTCGCGGCAACGAGGCCCAAGGCGAGGAGGCCAGAACGCCGACGGTCTGTTCGAGGGGACATGGCTGGATAGTAGAGCCGTTGACTAGAGGAATAGGGGGGGCCAAAGAAGATGAAGCACGACTGGATTAGCAAGCCATCTCAGCAAAAAGAGCGATCTCGTCGAGCTTTTAAGCTCCTGAAGTCTATCGTGTATACCCCTGTGAGGTCTCCGAGCAACACCATGCAACGTCTCCTTGCGAATAGTATCAATAACATCTATAACGAAAGAGGCAGGAGATTGTCTAGCAGTCGCGGATAAAGTCCTGCATAGTCTGCGAATACTACCTTTGTGGCTGCTTATGTTTAAGTGAGATCGGAGCTGACCTGTCATGTAGTCTCAGATAAACTCTAGAATGGGCGAGTTAGCTCCGTTCATGTTGCAACCCTGTTCCTTGTTTTCTTGCTCCATGGTATATTATCAAATTGACCCCATGACGGGCTTGATGCGAGGTTGTTGCTGGCACGGATCAGATAGTGACCAGCACCTCTGTGCCGGTTATGTCTTTTCTGGTGGATTAGGTATCTTCATCTCGATGGGAGATGCGCTAGCTCAAGTTTTCTAAGTTGTCAGCTCTATATTGAAAACCTTGATGTCTCCTATGGAGAGTTGGCATGTTGTTGGGAGACGATAGCAGAGTAATGATCCTTGTGACTGTCCAGAAAATGTACCCAGGTAACGCATATAACTCCAGCCCTCACTCATTCCCCTTCTCTGACTCCTCATCCAACTGCCGATCCTCTCGGAGAGTATGCGGCAATCTGGCTACCCCAGTTCCGGTGACTCAATGATAGGAACCGTGTGTGACGCTCTTGACAATATCTGCATGAATAGTCACCAGGCTAACAGGGGAGAGAACCGCCGAGGAAGCATATTGAATAAGCGCATACAGAGTATACCAAGCTTAGACATTAAATCTCTGCTATAGTTAATGTTGCGTTTATGTGTATAGTCCCGCGTCACTGTGGTCAACGTCGTCCGAATCTCGGTTCTTCTCTTGCTTCGCTTCGCTAGGTCATCTGAGTCGTTCCTCTTGGCTCGCTCGATTTGGCCCGTGCGGGAATTTCTCCCTCACGCGTGCCAATAGCAGTCGATATTTGCGTTGTTTGGCTGCTGGAAGGATCATGCAAGTATCCACTGGCCATCGTGGGGAAAAAAAGAAGAATCGGCCTTATTGGCATCGGGGATTTAAAAGCCGGTCCTGTGAGGGCGGGCATCAATCACATGCTCGACAAGTCACGGCACCGCGCGTCTACCCCAGCTTTGAACTGGCGTCTGGGGGAGGGACTGCAGGGGGGGGCGCCCTTGGATCTGCAAGCGTCGCTTCTGGATTTGTTTTGTTTGCTTGACTCCGGGGTTGGGCGTTCAAGAAGAAGCACGAACGCTGATCAGAGCGTATCCCGCATGTACATACTGTATGTACATCAAGGCTGTGTTTTCCCCGGATCGGCAAACTTCTCGTGACGTGGGTTTGGGCGTATTCGGGCCAGAGCTGCCCATGGGGAAAAGCAGGGATAGCTTCAGAGTTGCATTCCTGTGGGGAAATCCTTCTGAAGCTAAAGCGAGGGCTTGTTATTATAATATAACGTCTAGCCTTTTTGCTTAATTTATATATAAATCCTATATAGTAATATATATAGTAATTAAATTTAAGCTTAAGATATAAATAATAAAGTATTTTAGCTATAAATTATTAAATTAAAAAATTAGCTATATTTTTATATTTTTAAAAACTAAATATATATTAATATTATATATAATACTAAATATAAATAATATAAAATAATAATTAATAAAGTAAAATATATTTACTAATTATTTATTATTATTAATAAAATAAACTTTAAATAAAAATAATTAATTATTTAAATTTTTTTAAAAAAGTTTTAAGTTTAAGTTTAAATTAGTTTATAAAAAAGTATTAAGTAAAATATAAGCTTATTAATTTATTACTTTATTAAGTAAGTATTAAGTTTAATTATTTTTTAATTAAAATAATATATTTTTTATTAAATTATAATAATATTATTATTATATATTTATATTATAAATTTAATATAATATAATATTACTTAAAAATTAATTTTAAAAGTATATATATTTTACTTTAAAATATTTAGCTAATATTAACTTAAGAAAATTTTAATTATAATAAAAATAATAAAAATAAAAAAGTAAAAGTAAAAATTATTTATTAATTATATTATTAGTTAATATATATATAGTTTTTTATTTTTTAATATATTTTATTTTTAAGGCTTTTAATTTTATTAAGCTTACTTTATAAAAGTAAGTAATATAAACTTTTAAATATTATATTATATATTAAAAAGCTAAGTAAATTTATAAAATTACTAAATAATTTATTATTATAATTAAAAAAGCTTATAAAAAACTTAAATAATTAAAAAATAATTTTTTATATTTAATTTTTTTTTAAGTAAATAATATTAAGTATTATATAATTATAAATATTATAAACTTAGTTATATATATATATTAATCTTAACTTAAATAAAGCTTTATTTTAAAAAATTTATTTATAAAGTTTATATTATATAAAAATATATAAATATTTTTAACTTAAAAATTTAAAAAAATAAAAATTAAAATAATAATAAATAAATTATAACTTAAGTTTTATATTATTATAAGTTTAATATTAAATTTTTATAAGAAAATTATAAATTATATACTTTTTAAACTTATTATATTATAATTTAAATTTAATATAATAAAAAGTTAATAATATATTTTTAATTATAAATTATAAGCTATTTTATTATATTTAAAAATATAAATTAAATTAAAAAATAGCTATTATTTTTTTAAATTAAATAAATATTAATAAAAATAAATAAATTAAATTAAAAATTATTTAATTATTAAATTTTAAAAGTTACTTATATATATTAAAATATAAAGTTTTTTAATTTATTATTAATATAATAATATAAGCTTTAGTTTAATATAAAGCTTTTAATTATATTTAATTATATAATAAAGCTTTTATAATTTTTTTATTATACTTAATTATATAATAAAACTTTTATATAGCTTTTTATTTATTATTATATAACTTAATATTTATTATATTAAAAATATATTAATAATAATATAATTATTTAAAATAAGTTTAAGTTTAAAATATTATTTAATAATACTTTTTTATATTTTTATTTTTTTTAAATAAGTTTAATATAATTAATATTTTATATTAAGTTAAGAAGTTTAAAAGTCTTAAGCTTTAACTAGCTTTTTTAAAAAATAAATATTTAAAACTTAAAATATTAAAGTTAATTTTTTTTTTAATTATTATAAAACCTTAAAAATAAAATAAATAAATAAAAATTATAATTAAAATATAAAATTAATTTTAATATTAATAAAGTAATATTAAGTTTAATATATTACTTTATTAATATAATATAAAATATATTTTTATTATTTATTAAAATAAAGCTTTAAAAATTAAGCTATTTTACTTTATTTTATTAATAATATTAATAATTATAGTTTTTTTAAAAGAAAGTTTTTATAAAAGCTTTAAAAAGTATAATAATAATAATAATAATAATAATAATAATAATAATAATAATAATAATAATAATAATAATAATAATAATAATAATAATAATAATAATAATAATAATAATAATAATAATAATAATAATAATAATACTTTTAACTTAATATTAAGCTAACCTTTTATTAAAAAAAGCTTAAAAAAAGTAAATAAATTAAATTATTAATAAATTAGCTTTTTATTATAAGTAAATTAATAAATATTTTTTTTAATTTAAGTTAATATTACTTTAAACTTATATTAAATATTTATTAATTAAAATAAAAATATATTAATATTATACTTTTTAAATTATATAATACTTAAGTAATAAATATTTTTAATTTTTTTACTTTTATTAAGCTAGTAAATAAGTAATTATAATTTAAAAGTATTTTAAAATATTAATTTAATATATAAATAAAAAATAAGCTTATAAGCTATATATTTTTATAAAAAATAAGTATTATATTATAAATAATATTACTTATAGTATTTTAAGCTAATATTATATTAACTTTATTTAAATTAAGTTTATTATAATAAACTAAGTTATTATAATTAATAAAAATACTATTTCTTAAAAAATAAATTATTTAAGTAAATAGCTTTAATAAAAAAGCTATTTAAATTTATATTAATAATAAGTTAAATTAGTTTTTAAAATATATAATAATTATATAGCTAGTTAATATACTTTTATAGTAAATATTTAAATTTTAATTTATTTATATTATAAATACTATATTAATAACTAGCTATTTAAACTATTTAAGTAAGTAATATAAATATAACTTATATATTTAGTTATTTTAATATTTTTAATATACTTAATTTTTAAGTTTATTAAGTTATTTTTAATATACTTAATAATTAATTTTATTAAGTAACTTTTAATTAGCTAAGTAGCTTAATATTTATTTAATATTACTTACTAAAAGTAGCTTATTATTATAATTATAAGGCTAGGTTATAATATTTTTAAATTATAATATTATTAAAGTAATTATAGTTTATACTTTTTATATTATTAAAAAAAAGGTTTTAATATATATTTAATTTATTTTTAAGCTAAGGAATTTTATAATTAATAATAAAATAAAAAAATAAAATTAATATTATAATTTTAATTAATATTATATATAATAATTATTTTATTTTTAAAATTAATTTAATTAATATTTAACTTATTATTATTAATAATTAAAAATTATATATTAAGTAATTATATAATTATATAATTAATTAAGCTTTATTAATATATACTTATATTTAAATTTTAATAATTAAAAAATAGCTTTTTTAAGTTTTAGCCTAGCTTTTAAATAATATTATTATAAATAATTTAAAAATTAATAAAGTAAAAACTTTTAAATAAAATATAATATTTAATTTAAATAATAATAAGTAAGTTTTATTATATTAAGTTATTAATAACTTAAAAGTATTTTAAGCTTTTAATTAATAATAAATATTTTTATTTATAAAAATTCTTTTATTTAATTAATATTTAAATATTAAAAGTATAATAAATTAATAATAAAAATAACTTAAAGCTATAATAATATTAAGCTAAAGTATATTTAAAATAAAGTTTTTACTTTAATATAATATAATTTAATAATAAAACTTTTTATAAAGTTTTTTTTTTATTTTTTTTTTAAATTATTTTTAAATAATAGCTTAATAATAAAATAAGTATTTAAGAATATATTTTTTAATTTATAATAAATAACTTAATTAAGTAAAATTAATTAATATAGCTAAATAAAAAAAATTATTAAATTATTATAAAAATAGCTTAAAGTTATAAAATAATATTTAAATTTTATAATTATAATTAAATATTTATAAAAGGTAATTTTATTATTAATTATAAATAAAGTATTTAAATAATATATAATATTATATTTTTAACTTAATATTATATTAATATAAAAGTAATATTATATTAAATACTTTTTTATTAAAAAAAAACTTATTAAGCTTTATTTCTTTTATTTATAATTAAATTAAAGTTATACTTTTATATTTTAAAAAGATTTAAATAAGCTTATAATATTTATTTTAATTTTTACTTAATAATTAATATATTATTACTTAGCTTAATAATATATTAAAAATATTTTAAAGCTATTTTAAAAGCTATTATATTTTATTTTTTATTATTATTTAATAAGCTTTTTTAATAGTTTTTAATTATTAAAGTATTATTAGTTTTTTTATACTTTTTAAAAAAAGTTTAGCTTATATTAAAAGCTATAATATTTTTTAAGTATTTATATTATTATATTATATATAATTTATACCTTTTTTTATATTAAATATATTTATATAATAAAAAAATAAAGCTAATTTTTTATTTATATAAAAGCTTAATAATAATATTACTATTTTTATTTTAAAAGCTTATATTAAGATTATTTTATATACTTTTATAATTATATAAAAGTATTTATTTTAAAATAAAGCTAATAATTTAATTATATTATAAAGCTAGTTTAGCTTTTTTATAAAACTATAAATAATATTTATAATATAAATTAAACTATTTTAAATAATAATTATATAAAGTGGCTTTATATATTTAATTAAGCCTTTTATATAAATATAATAAAAATAATTAAAGTAAACTTTTAATAAGCTATTTTAATTTTTAAAAATTAAATTAAATTAGCTTTTAATTAATTTAAATATTAAAAAAGTAAATAGTTTATTTAATTATATTATTTTATTACTTAAATAAACTAAGGTTATATTTATATACTTAATATAAATAAAGTATATAAGCTTACTTTTTTATAAGTTAAACTTAGCTTTTAATTTTTAATTTATATTTTATAAACTACTTAAGTAATTTTAAATTATTATTATTAAGTTATAATTATATTATATTTATAAATAAAAGTATTTATATTATTTATAAAGTTAATAATAATAATACTTAAAATAGCTTTAAAAGCTTTATATAATAAAATAAAATATATAAAAAAAAGTAAATTTTAAAAAATATTAATATAAATTTATATTATAGCTAATAAAATATTATTAAAAAATAATTAAGCTTATTATTTATAAAAAAGGCTTTATATTTAAAAATATAAGTAAAATAATATTTAAAAGTTTTAAAAAATATAAAAAAGTTTATTATAATAAATAATATTAAAAGCTTTTATTAAATTTAGTTATAATAATAAGGTAATTTTATATTAAATTTAAATTATATATATAAGTTTTAAAAAAAAAATATATTATAGTTTTAATTAAGTATATTACTTTATTTTTTATTTATTTTTTTAAAAAAAGATATTTAATTTTTACTTTTATAATAAGTTAAATAATAATAATAAACTTAATAATTTTATTAATAATATTTAATAAAATTTTATTTTTATATATTTATAAGCTACTATTATTTAATAGTCTTTTTAAGTTTTTTTAATATAATTACTTTAATTAATTAAAACTACTTTAAATAATAATTAATAATAAGCTAAATTATAATTAAATAAAAAAATAAAAGAAATTACTTTTTTATAAGCTTTTATAAAGTTAATAAGAATTTTCTTTTTATTTAAAGCTTTTTAAAATTTTCTTTTTATTTAAAGCTTTTTAAAATTTTCTTTTTTTAAGTATATTTTTAATTTAAGTATTTTTAATAAATAGTAAAAGTAAGGCTAGCTTAATTATAAAAGGCTAAAATAAGTTAATAATTATTAAGCTTAAAAAAATAAATTATTAAAATTTTAGCCTTTTATATATATATATATATATATATATTAATATTTAATTTATTTTATAATATTTAAAAAATAGTAATTATAAAAGTTTTAAAAAGGCTATTATAAAGCTAAGTATTATATATAGCTTAAGTAATTATATAAAAATTATAAAAAATACTATAAGAACTTTTTATAAGATTTTTTTAATACTTTTTTAAGACTTTATTAAGATTTTTAAAAAATTTCCTTTTTTATTTTTTAATTAATAAAAGAGATTTTATTTAAAAATTTTTATATATAAGTAAGTATAATTAAAAAATAAAAAATATACTTTTTTTTATTATACTTACTTAATATAATAGTTTTATTTAATAACTAGTTTATTAATATAGCCTAATTATATAATAACTAGTTTATAATTTAAAAATTCTTAAACTTTTAAATATTAAATAATAATAATTATTTATTAATTTTATTAATATTTTTAAAAGTCTTTATTATATATAAAAGAAAATATATTAAAATTAATTAATTTTTTTTTTAAAAAAATAATTTTAATTACTAGCTAAAGTATAAACTTAGCTTTTTATATAGTTTTAAAATTATAACTTAAAAAGCTATTTTTTAAAAAAATATATATAAACTTAAAGTATACTTTTTTAGCTAATTTTTATAAAAAGCCTTTTTATTATTTATATTTTATAATTATAAAGCTAAAATAATAGCTTTTAATATTTTTTAAGTTTTATTTATTTAAATTAATAACTTTATTAATTTTTAAACTAGTTTTTAAATTTAAATAAATAACTTATATTATTAATATTAATAATAATAATTATATAATTAAGTTAATAGCCTTATAATAAATATAAATAGCTAATTAATTTTAAAAGTATAATTATTAATTTTAACTATATTATTTTAAAAGCTTATTAATAATTTTATATTATTAATTAATAAAACTAAGTTTAATAAGTAAATTATTTTAAAAAAACTTTTTATTATTATTTATAAAAGTAACTTTAATTAAAGTTAAATAATAATTTTCTTTAACTTTATTTTTTATTATTAATATAAACTAACTTTTAATTAAATAAAGCTATAAATAAGCTTAATTAAGTAATTTATAAAAATAAAAATACTATTATTAATACTTATTAAGCCCTTAAAGTCTAGGTTTTTATATAATTTATTATTTTACTTTATTAGCTTAATTAAATATTTAGTAAGTAATAAAGTATTTTAATTATAATATAAAAGCTTAAAAAAAAGCCTTTTATTTACTTTAATATTACTTATTCTTTTTACTTAATTTACTTTTTTAAATATAGCTATTAATTACTTATTATTAAAAAAATTTATTATATTTACTCTTAGCCTTAATATAAAAATATATTATAAAAAGTATTTTTTAAAAAGATATAATATTTAAATATAATAGCCTTACTTTAAATAATATAAAATAGCTTATTAAAATATTTATATAAGTGCTTTTATATATAATAATAAAAGTTAATTTAATAATAATAATTAATAAATATAAAAATACCTTTAATTATATTAAAAAATAGTAATTTATTTAATTTTAGCTAAATAATATTAAATTATTTAACTTAATTAGTTTATACTTTTTAAACTTTAATTAAATATAAAAAAAATAAAAAATATAAAGTTTTTTTAATATTAATTACTTTATTATTATTATTTATATTTATATAAATTAAAAAAAAGTATATAAATAAAAACTAATATTTAACTTACTATTTCTTTTTAAAAAAGCAGCCTTTAATTAATATATTTTAAACTTAAATAATACTATTTAATTATAACTTAAGCACTTTTTTATAAGTTTTTTTATTTAAGTTAACTTATTAAAAAAATAATTTATTATATATTTTAAAATTATTATAAATACTTTTAAAAAAAAAGTTTATTTTATAAAATATTATAAATAAAAAAGACTTTTATAATTAAATCTTAATTATTAAAAGGCTTTTAATTAAAGCTAGCTTATTAATTAATATAATTATTAATATTATATATTAAAAAATAAGCTATTACTTTAAATAATATATTAACTGCCTTAAGCTATATAAGGTAATAAATAACTAAGCTAAATAATACTTAAAGGAATTTTTAAAAATTTATAATAAAATAATAAAGAGTTAATAATATATTTTAATATAAGGTTTTTAAATTACTTTTTTATAAGCCTAGGCCTTTTTTTATAAATTCTTTTTTAATTAAAAAGGCTTATTTTAAAAGTATTAAAGTTTATTTTATTTAAAATAAGAATATTTTTAATTAGTAAAGCTAATATTATTTAAAAATTAAAGTATTAGTTAAGCTTAAATTATAAAAGTAATAAAAATAATAATTAATTATTATAATATAAAAACTAACTTAAAATTATAAATTTAATATTTATTATTTTATAAAAAAATAATATATTTAATTTATTTATAAAATAATTACTTTATATATAAGAAATTATTAAAATATATTTTTTAATAATTAAAAAAGAATTAAATATTTTAAATAATAATATTTTAATAAAAATAATAAACTTTATTAAAATAAAAAGTGCTTTTTTATTAATAATAAAAAAAGATAATTAAAATAAAACTCCTTAATACTTAAATAAGCTTAAGTTTTTAGCTATATTTTAACTTTTTATAAGTATTAAGCTTATTATTTAAGCTATTTTAATACTTTTAATTATTAAATTTAACTAGCTATTTTAATACTTTTATATTAAAGTTAAAGCCTTTAATTATAAAAAACTAGCTTATTAATTTAATATATATATAAATTTTAAAATAATTTAATTAATAATTATTAAATAAGCACTAGCTTAAATAATAAAACTATATATAAATTATTTAAAAATTTAAAAACTTTTAAATATAAAAAGTTTTAATATTATAAATTAAGCTAAGTTTATTTTATTTTTATTAAAATTTTAATATAAGCTATTAATTATAGCTAAAGTATAAGTTAAGATATAAATTATAATAAGCCTTAACTTAAAAGTATTATTAAAGTAAAAGTTTAATTATAATTATAAAGCTAATATTTTAAATTTAAAAAATTTAATAATTTTAAATACTTATTAAAAAGTTAAGCTTTTAGCTATTATAATAAAGTAAATACTTTATATTATTTAATAAATTATTTATAATAGTAATATTATACTTTTATTTAAAATAATTATAAAAATTCTAGTTTATATTAAAAAACTACTTTTAAAATAAGGCTTTATTTTTATTTTATATTTTTTAAGTTTAACTTTTTATTTATTATTAAATAGTATAGCTATAATTAATTTATTTAGCTTTTTAAGTTATTAATTTTAAATTTATAAAAAATAAAAATTAAAAACCTTAGTTAATATAAATAATAATATTAATATAAAAATAATATTTATAGCTTAGTTAATTAAAATAATATTAAAAGATTATAAAATATTACTAATTAAAAAACTATTACTTATATAAAGAAAATAAACTTATTTTTAAATAAAAAGTAAAAAAGGCTAATTTAATTTAAAGCTTAAGACTAGTACTTAAAGCTAAGTATAAAGTAAAAATATAGCTTATTAAAAATTTAAACTATTAATAGTATAATAATTAATACTTTTAAAAAGCTTTTAGCTTAAGATTTAAAGCACTTAATAAATAAATTCTCTTTAATTTAAAAAAATAAAAAAAAAGTTTAAATATTAGTAAATTAATATATAAAAGTATATTTTATAAAAAAATAATATAAAGCTAAGCTTATATTATAAGTATACTTATTAAATATAAAAAACTATACTTTTTTAAATAAAATTTTTAATAAGTTATATTATTAAAAGTAAATAAAATAAATTTCTTAACTTATATTATTTATTAGCTTAATATTTATAATATAAAAAACTATTAATAAAAAAAATAATTATAAATTTATATACTTTTAATAATATTTTTATTTTTAATATATACTTAATACCTTTTTAAAATAATATAAAATTACTATTAAAAAGAGCAGTATACTTGCCTATAGTATTATAGTATATTAAAGAGCTTTAGCTAATTATAGTCTAGCTAAGGAAGTATATTATAAGCTATTAATTTCTTATTTATTAATAAGTTAGTTATATTTATTAGTAATTTTATATATTTAGGCTACTATATATAATAACTTATAAAAAAAAGCTTTAAAGCTTATAAAACCTTAATTCTTATATTATTTTATAACTATTTCTAGTATTTTATATAATAATTATAAGCCTAGGTAGTATATCTTTTTAATACTAAAAACTTCCTTTATATACTAAGTATATAAAAGCTTTAATAAAAATATCCTTAATAAATAATAATAATAGGCTTACTTTAGTTAAGCTTACTTTCTTATATAACTAGGTCTTATAATTTATAGTTTTTTATAATTTTATAATAATATAAAAAATCTAAAAATATATTAACTTAAGTAAAAAAGTAATAAATAAAAATAGCTTTACTATTTTTAAGCTTTTTAATATATTAAAAGTAAGAGGCTATATTATAAAGCTATTTAAAAAAGATTTAAAAAATATTACTATTAATAAAATTATTTATATAAGTAAAGATTAAATTAATTAAGTATAAATTTAGTAAGTATAAATTATTAATAATAAGAAAGCTAATATAGCTTTATAAGGCTAAATTAATAAAATAGTTAATAGTAGTATATATAAAGTTATAATAAGCACTTTAAGTATTAAGCACTTTATAAATATAACTTATACTAGTTATTAAATTATTATATAGCTTAAGATTAATATTATACTAAGTAAAATAAGTATTTAAAAAAGTATATAAAGTAATTACTAAGCTATATTAAAAAAGGCCTAATATATAAATACTAAGCTTAAAAAATAATATATATAATAAGCTTAGGCCTATATATAAGCTATAATTTATTAAATTATTAATATTACTAGAAATTTTACTATTATTAATTTTTTTAATATTATTAAAGCTTACTTTATACTTAGCTAAGCAAAAGCTAAGTAATATAAGCTTTTAAAAAAAAAAAATAAAAAGGACTTTAAAATACTAACTTTTTAAAAATATAGGCTTAACTTTCTTTTAATTATTATAAATACTAAATTAAGTCTTTATTAAAAAGCTTACTTTATGCTTAAGGGATGCTTAAATTAATAAGACTAAGCTTTATAAAATTAAAAGAAATTATTAAAGTATATAATATATAACTATATTTATAAATATTTAATAAAGACTTATTATTAAGCACTTAAGCATTACTTAACTTTAAAAGCTGCCTTAATAAAAGAGACTATTAAAAACCTTATATATATACTATTAAAAAAGCTTATAAAGGCTATTTATAAGTATTATAATAGCTTATAAAATTAATAATTATAAAATAAACTTAAAAAGTTTAATTAAAAAATTAAATAAAAAGCAGGGGATAAAGGTTTTTAAGCTTAAAAAAGCTTTTTTAAAGCATTAGTATACTTAAAAAGTATTAGTATAGCTATAATTAATTTTAAAATTATAAAAATATCTTTTAGTATTAGGATTTATATTATACTTAGTAATAAGAAATATATACTTAATAAAAGCATAATCCTTAATTTAAAAAGTATTACTTATTTTATAAATAGCTAAAATAAGCTTATTTTAAATATATTTATTTTAATTAATAATATTAAATAAGTAAAAATAGAAAATATATACTTATATATAACTAGTAAAGGTATTTATAAGCTTAAGTATATTTTATATAGCCCTTATAGCTTATAAACTAAGAATATTATTTTAAAAAATATAGTTATTATTAAAGGATTTTATATTAATATTATATTTAAAAGAAGGCTTTAAAATATAAATATATAGTTTTATAGTTATAACTGCTTATTATACTTTAAAATACTAAAGTAAAGTATCTTTTTAGTAAACTATATTATAAAGTATAGTATAATCTTTCTTAAATATAAGCTTATTAACTATTATATCCCTTTACTATTAAGAGAAGTAATATTAATATTAAATATCTATATTTTCCTACTACTTTTAGTATTAAAAGTAGTAAAAAAATACTTATAATACTTTATAAAACTATTATAAAATCCTTTAAAAAAAAGATTTAATAATAAATACTTATAGTATTTATAGTTAGGCTATTTAAATAAGGCTGCTTTAAAAGCCTTAGTATATAATATAAGAAATATTAAAATAAATATTAAAAAGGAGATTAATTATAAAGTATATACTTTAGTATATATAACTTAAGTTATTTTATATAAATTATTAAAGTATTATACTTTTAAACTATTTTAGTATATTTATTAAGACCTATAATAGTATTTAAAAAAATATAAAGGATTATATTAGCTTCTCTTAATTAAGAATAAATATAATAGCTAATTATATATTATAACCTTATTAAAGAAGGAATAGTAAATAGTATTTAATACTTTATTTTTTTATAAAAGGATAATAAAAAGGTAATTTTATATAAGAATTTATTATATATAGTAAAATAATAAAAAAGCTATAATTAATATAATAATACTTTTATAATTTTAATACTAAGTGTATTTTAAAAAGATTATCTTAAAATTAGCACTGCTTTATATATATAAATTAAATAACCTAATTAAATATATTAATTAAATAATTATAATAAAGTTTATTAAAATACTTAAAAAAGCAGGGCTTTTATAAAACCTTTAATTAAAAAGTATATAAGCTACTACTTTTTTAATTAATATAAGCTTAATATATATTTTTAAAATAATTAGTTTAATTAAAAGATTAAAAAAATAGTTTAAAAAGTATACTCTTTTATTTATAAAAAAGCATACTATTAATCTAAGGCTTAATTAAAGTAGTTTATATATATATAGCTATAAAGCCTATATATTAAAAAAAAATTATAAAGCTAATAAAAATAGGATATACTTTAAGGTTAAGCTTAAAAGGTTAGTAGGTTATTTAATTAAATATATTATATTAAATATATATTAAATTTAAATTCCTTTTTTTAATAAGGTCTTTATAATATAAAATATTTATTTTAATAAGTACCTTTTTTATAATAGTAAAAAGGAAAGCGCTATTAAGCTTTTAATACCTTAGCTAAATAAGCTTTTTTATAAAGCTAAAAAAGATAAAATTAAAATAGTATAATTAAATAAAGTAAAACTAGTACTATTATAAAATATAGCAGATATTAATTTTAATTATTTAAACTTAAGGGTAAAAGTATTTAAAAGCTTTAAAAAGGCTTTAAAAAGTATAAAAAAGTAACTACTGCCTTAAATAATATAAGGACTTTAAATACTAAAAAAGATGCTTAAAAAGTTACTTTTTATAAAGTTTTAAAAAGCTTAAAGTAGCTTAATAATATAAAAAGTAATATATAGTAAGGCTATAAACTAGCTAGCTTACTACTTAGGTTTATAACTTATAAAAGGTAGTAAAAAAAGTTTAACTTAATTAGTAGAAGGTTAATTATTAAGCTATATTATTAAAGTAAATAATTTAAATAATAAATTTATAAATACTTAAGATATAAGTATATAAATAGTAAATAACCTTATTATTAAAAAAGATTTAAAACTTAAAGTTTAATAATAACTAAAATAAATACTTATTAAAATAAAAAAGTATACCTTATACTAAAGTATATATATTTAAGGCTAGGAAACTATATTTTATAAGCTTTTGCTTTTATAATAATTAAGATAAAGAAGAGGTAATAATATAAGCAGTATATATATAATACTTAAAAAGTTTTTTAAAAAAGCTTAATATAGCTTTTTACTTAATTAGTAAAAGTTAAATTATAATAATTTAAAAAGCTTTATAATAATATTTACTATACTTAATATAGTATTTAATTAAAGAAATACTAGCTAACTATTAATAATATTAAGTAAGCTTTTTATAAAAATAAAAGATTTAATTAAGGTATTAAAAAGCTAGAAAAAGCTTAAGAACTATCTTTTAAAAGATTATTTTATTAAAGCTATATAAGCTAAGATAAATGCTTTAGTAAAAAAGGGTATTTAAAAGGTTATAAATTATATAAAAGCTAAGTTTAAGCCCTTACTATTAAAATAGGTATTTACTTATAAATTTAACTTAAATAGTAAATTAAAGTGCTATAAAGCTAGGCTAATAGTATATAGTAATTTTTAAAATAGTATAATAATTTAAAAGATATATATAGCTATATTTATAATAAAATTATTTTAAGTTTTTATTACTTTAATAGTAAAATTTAACCTAAAACTTAAGTAGTTTAATATTAAAAATGCCTTTTTAAATACTAAAAGAGATAAGTATAATATATTAATAACTTATACTATGCCTTTTAGTTTTTTATAGCTTAAAAAGCTTATAAAGCTTAAATATATATTATATAGCTTAAAGGATTTACTTTAACTATAGTTTAAAAAATTAATTATAATACTTAAGTCCCTTAAATTAAAGGCAAGCCTTAAAAAGCCTTATTTTTATTATTTTAAAAATAAAAAGCTATTCCTTTTTTTTTATAAATAATATTATTATAGCTTATAATAAGCATAATATTACTTTATATAAGTAGCTTATAAGCTTATTAAAGTTAAAATATAAGCTTTATAAAGGAGGTAATATTAAATAGTTTTTAAAAATTAAGATTATTTATAAGTATATTAAGTATAAGATTTATCTTTTTTATAATATATATATTAAAAAAGTAATATAATATTTTAGCTTAAATAAAAAAAACTAATACTTATTAATTTTAATTTTTATAATTAAATATAAAAAAAAGATTATATTAGTAATTAAAGTAAAAATTAAAATATATTAAAAAAAAGTTAGCTTAGTATTATATATAGTAATCTTAATTTACCTTAATATAGCTTTTATAATAATAATATTAGTAAAATATATTATAAACTTAAAAAAAAAGTATACTAAAGTAATTAACTAGCTTATTAAATATTTATATTTAATAAAGCACCTTTTATTATAATATAAAGGTAGTAAGGAGATCTAAGTCTTAATAGTATTAAGTAATATATCTTTTATAAATAACTTAAAAACTAGGAAGTCCTTATAAAAATATTTAATAATGCTTTTTAATAAATTAATTATTTAAAGTATAACTTATTAAGCTATTATAAGTATATTAATAATAAAAGTAAAGCTATTAGTACTTTTAAAAATTATAAAAAAAATTATAAATTTATAAAGGCTATTTAATAAAATATACTTTAATTTATAAAAGCTTTAAATTATAAGCTATAATAATTAATAAACTATATATTTTATATTAAAAAAGAGTAATAAAATTAGTATATAGCTATATTATATTAATATATAAAATATATAGCTATAATAAAAATATTATAAAGGAATATTTAAAATTACTTACCTTAATATATAGAAAATGCCTACTAATAGGCTTATAAAAGCTTTATTAAGGCAGAGCTATAAGTATTTTAAGTCCTTATTAAACTTAGTAGAAAAATATATAAAGAGAGTTATAAATAAAAAAATTAAAAATAAGAAAATAATTTAATAAAGCAGGCTATAAAGGCTATAGTACTTAAAATAATAAAAATAAGTATAAAAAAATAAACACTTAATAACTAGCGCCTTACTTATCTTTTAATAAAAACTCTCTTAACACTACCTAGGCCTTATAAGCAGTAGTATAATTAATTAAAAAACTATTCTTAATATTAGCTATAAAAGCTATATTTTTTTTTTTAAAAAGGTCTAGCTATAGTTATAAAGCAGCCTTATATTAATAAACTATCTAGCTATTTATTAGCTATTTAGTATAGTATTAATAATTATAAGCTTTTATAAGTATATACCTTATTATCTTATTAAGTAAAAGCCTATACTATAACCTAAGTAAGGGGTCTTAAAAGAGGGTAGCTATATAAGTATATATTAGTAATTACTATAATTAATAATATAGTAAGTAAGCTTATATAATAAAGCATAAATAGCCTTAGCTTATATACTAGGCATAATACTTTAACTTATTAAGGCTGGCTATATAATAAAAGAAGTTACTTTTACTAATAATAGCGCTTTTTAAGCATTTAAAATATAAAGAATCTCTTATAGCCCTTAAGCTACTAGATTATAGCTAGAGGGCTAGCAGGTTAGTATTATTATTATCTTTAAGTAAGGCAGAGCTACTACTACTTATAAAGGCAGGTTCTTTATTATTATTATCCTTATTCTTAATATTATTATTATTATTTTCCTCTTTCTTTTTATTATTATTATTATTATTATCCTATACTTTAATTAGCAGGTTAATATTACTATAAAGCTATATTATAAAAAAGAAAGACTTATAAAAAGAAAGGAATTTTATATTAGTATAAAATTAGTAAGAGTAAGAGTAAAAGTAGTAATAGTAGTAATAATAGTAAAGGCAGTAATAGTAAAAGCTATATAATAATTAGCAGTAATAGTAATAGCTTTATACTAAGTAAGCTATATAATAAATTACTAATTAATATATAACTAATTATAGCAAGCTTTTTAATAATATAAAGCTATTACTAACTTACTTTTTAAATATAAAAAGGCATTTTAATAATAAGGCATAAAGAAGGAAGGAAAAAAAAAAGCTTTATAATTAAGAATTAAAGCTCTTTTAAGCCTTTTAAAAGTAAGGCTATTTTAAAAGGAGTTTAAGGGCTTCTTTTTATTTAATTATATTAAGTTACTAAATAATAAAATTATAATTTATATTTTATTTATTTTTATAAGCAGTATTAAAAATAGGCTATAGCTATTAAAAAAGTATATAACAGCTCTTTTAATACTTTATATATATATTAAAAGAAGGCTTATGCATTATAATACTAAAGGTTTTAGCTCTTATACTTAATAAAAGCTTTTATAATAGCTTTATTAAGTAGGGGGTATATTAAAAAGAGTAGCATGCTTACTTATAGTATTATAGTATATTAAAAGGCTCTAGCTAATTATAGTCTAGTTAAAGAAATATATTATAAGCTATTAATTTTCTATTTATTAATAAGTTAGTTATATTTATTAATAATTTTATATATTTAGGCTACTATATATAGTAACTTATAAAGAGAAGCTTTAAGGCTTATAAGACTTTAATTCTTATGCTATTTTATAACTATTCCTAGTATTTTATATAATAATTACTTTATTATTATAACTAAATTTATAAATTAAAAAGAAAATAATATATTAATATTATAAATACTAAAGCTTTTTTTTATTAATTTTTAATTTATAAAAACTATTAAAACTAGTTTATAATTATTAAATACTAAAAGCTTAAATAATTTAAAATAGCTTTAATAAAATATAAAACCTTTTTAATATATTTTTAATATTTTATAAATAAAATCTTAAAATAATATTAAAAGTTTATAGCTATATTTATTAATAATATTATTATTTTTTTTATATTTATTAAAAAATATATTAAATACTTAAAAATAATATTTTTACTTTTTAAAAAGTATAATATTATACTTTTTTTAATTAAATTATTTTTAGCCTTTTTTATAATTAAGCTATTAGGTTTTTTAATAAATAGCCTTAAATTAGTAAATATTAAAATATAAGTAAAAGTATTATAAAAAATAACCTTTTTAAAAATACTTTAAGAATTAAAATAATAAATTAAAATAATAAAATAGCTTTAATATTTTATTTTTTAAGTTTTTATATATATTAAGCTATTATAAAACTATAAGATTAAATTATTATTCTTTTTATAATAAAAAAAAATAAAAAACTTTTATTTAATTTTAATTAAAATAAACTAATAGCTAAAATTATATTATAATTAATAAATATAAAATAATAAATATTTTATAATATTTTTTTTAGCCTTATTAAATTTAAAATATACTATTACTTTAACTTAAAATATACTTTATTTTTATAGCTAAATATATTAAAAAAATATAAACTAAATATTATAATTTTTTACTTTTATTTTAATTTTATTTAAAACTTTAAAAAGCTTATTCTAGCCTTAATAATATAGCTTATTTTATTTTTTAACTAAATACTTAATAATATTAAAAAAAACTACTAGCTAATAAAACTAAAAATAATTTACTTAATATAAATAATATAAAAATTAAAAATTATTATTTACTTTTTATAAGCTAGGCTTATTATAATTTTTATTAATTATACTATAATAATAACTATTATTTAATAAATATACTTTTTTATTTTTTACTTTAAAGTAAATAACTAGCTTATTATAGCTTTATATTAATTAAGCTAATATAACTTTAAAGTATATTATTTTTTAAAAGTATTAAATATTATAATAAATTTTTTTTTTTACTTATAATTAAAAAAAAGCTAAAACTAGCTAAAAGTAAATTAAATAAAATTTAAAATAATAAGTCTTTAAATAAAAATACTTTTATTATAAGTAAAACTAAGGCTATTTTAAATATTAAAAGTAAAATTACTTAAAAATATTAATAAAAAAACTAAATAAAAAACATTTTAAAGTAATTAAATAATAATACTTTAAGGCTAGGCTTAGCTTTTTATTATATAAATAACCTTTTTTATTTTAAAAAACTATAAATAATAAAAACTTTATTTTTTTTAAATATTATTTTTAAAATTATTTAAAAAGTATACTTAAAGAGGTTTTACTTTAATAAATAATACTTATAAAAAAAAATATAAAATACTTATATAATTTTAAAGCTAATAAAAATATTATAAAAATAATAAAAAATTATAAAATATATATTTATAACTATATTAATTAAATAAAACTTTTAAAAAAAAACTAATATTTATTTAGTTATTAGTTATTTTATTTTATATTATAATTATAAACTTTATTATTAAATTACTTTAAGTAAAAGCTAAAAAAATAACTTAGCCTAGCTTTTTAAAAAAATACTTTAATATTTTTATAATAAATATAAATAAATTCTTTAAGAATTACTTATTAATTATAAAAAATATTTATTATATTATTAAAAAATAAATTAAAAAGCTATATTATAAACTTTTATATATAAACTAAAGGATTTTTTAAAAGTTTATTTTAAATTAAAATTTAAAGTTTATATTAAACTTTTAATAAGTATTATAAATAGCTTATAAAACTAAGCTTTTAATATTAATAGCTTAATACTTTTAATTAATAAGCTTTTAAAATAGTATAATTAAATAATAAAAATTACTTTTTACTTTTTTATATAAAAATTTTTAAACTAAAACTAGTTAAATATTTTTATTTTTATTTAATTTATTTTTAATAACTTTTATATAATATTAATTAAAATATTATTAAATAAGCTAGTTATAAAATAATAAATAAATAATAAAAAATAGTATTTAAGTATTAAAATATTATTTTAAAATATTAATATTTTATAAAAAAAGCTAAAGTAAGTATTATTTTATTTTAAGCTATTAGAAAATAATAATATAATAAAAAATATTACTTAATAAAGTTTATAAAGTTTACTTTAAGTAATTAAATATAATTAAAATTAAAAATAAAAATACTATATACTTAACTTTAAAAACCTTAAGCTATAAAAATATTATATTAGCCTTTTTTAAATTAAATATTATATAAAATACTTAGCTTATAAGCTTAAGTTAAATAAAATACTAAATATTTACTTTATTATATTAATAATATACTTATAATAAGTAAAGGTATTAAATATATATTTAAGCTTAATAAAAAAAAATAAATAAAAAAATAAAAAAAATAATAATAGCTAATTTAAATTTACTTATATATTAAATAATTATATAATATAAATAAAAATAAAATTATATTAAAAAGTAATATTTTATTATATAAAAAAATAGCCTAGTTATTATAATTTTAAAATAAAAGTAAATAAAATATATACTTTTAACTTTATAAAAATATATAAATAAAAAAAGGCTATTTTAAAAAAGTTAGTTTAAAATAATATTAAAGTAAAAAAACTATTACTTTAATAATATATATAGCTAAAATTAAAAAATATACTTATTAAATAATAAAGCTAATTATAAAAAAGTATATAATAATTAGCTAATAAAAAAACTTTAAAAGGAATTTTATAAATAATAATAAAAAAAAGTAAATAAAAATAATAATAAAAGCTTAAAAGAAATTTTTTAAAAAAGGTTAAAAGATACCTTAAAAAAATATAATAAAAAAATAATTAAAAATAATTAAAAGGTATTATTAATATAAAATAAAATTATATAAGGAATTTTTATTATATTTAAAAAAAACCTCTTATTAATAATTAAGTAGCTTAAGTAAAATTAAATTTAGCTAATATAATATATAAATAAAAAAATAAATTATTATATAACTATACTTATTATAAATTAAATATAAAAAATAGCTAAATACTTATTAATAAAAACTTTTATATAAATAAATAAATTAATAATTTATTAATTATAGTTATATAAGTAAAATAAAAAAATAATAAATAATTATTATAATTAGCCTTATTATATTATAATAATAATTAAATAATTATTATAAAATAGTAAAATAAAAAATAAAAAATAAATAAATATAGCTTTAATAAAAAATATTTTACTTTAAAATTTTTTTTAATTTTAATTTTATTTTTTTTATTATTATTTTATATAAGGCTATACTTATTTAATTTAAAGTGCTATTTTATAATAACTTATTCTTTTTTATAAATATAACCTTTTATTACTTTTTTTAAATTACTTAAAAAGCAGCTACTTTACTTAATTAAAAAAGACCTTTTTTAATTATTAAAAAAGTAGTATTAATAACTTTAATAAGTAAAAGTAAAATAAATTTAAAAAACTTAATTATTTTTATAATTATATTTAAAAAGTAAGTCTTAATTAAAAAGTTAAAAAAGTTAATATAAAAAAAACTTTATATTTTTTATAAATAATATTACTTAACTTATTAAAATATCTTTTAATAATTTATAGCTTAATATTATACTTTTTATTTAATAAATTAAAAACTTTTTTTATAAACTTTTATTACTTTTTTTTATAATATTAATTATAATTTAAAATTATAAGTTATTTTAAATAAAAGTAAAAAAACTAATAAAAATACTAGTAAAATTATATTTATTAAATATAACTTTTTAAGCTATTTTTAATAAAATATTAAAAAAGTTTATAACTTTTTATATAAGCTAAAAGCTATAGCTTTTACTTTTATTAATAATAGCTATTAAATTATACTTATTATTTTAAAATAGCTATTATACTTATTTAAAAATAACTTAAGTAATTTAAAATAAATTAATAAAAAAATTATAAAAAATACTTTAAGAATTATTAATATAAATTATATAGCCTTTATAACTTTATATTTATTAAATATTAATATTAATATTTTTAAAATTATTTTAAAAAAAATTAAAATTAAAAAAAATTTTTTTAAAACTTTATACTTTATTAAAGTAATTACTTTTATTAAAAATTTTTAAAAGTAGCTTTTAATTAATATATTAATAAATTTATTTTAATTTACTTTTAAATTACTTTTTAATAAAACTATAATTACTAGCTTAATTATTAATATTTTTTAAATACTAATTTTATATAAATATTAATAACCTTTTTTATAATTAGTAACTTTATTAATTATAATATTAAATAATAATAATAAAAATAATATTATTATTAAGGTTTAAGTTAAAAAATATTATAATTTATATATTATAATAAAAAAATAAAAAATTACCTTAAGCTTTATTAAAAAAGTAATAGTTTTATATATTAGACTTTAAGCTATTTTATTATTATTTTTAAAAGTAATATAATTTTTAAAAGTATTTTATATTAAATTAATATTATAATAATAGTATTTATAAAATATATAAAAATATTAAAATATAAAGGCTTTATTTTATTTTAGCCTTTTTTTATTATAATATATAAAAGCTTTTATTTATTTTTTAATAATATACTTTAAGTAAATATTAATATACTTTTTAATACTTACTTAATAATTATTTTATAATAATTCTTTTACTTTTTTTATTATTACTTAAGTAAAAAAAAGCCTTAATTATTATATTTACTTACTATTTATAATATAATATTTTATTATTATATTTATATAAACTATATTTAAATTAATTTTAATTATTTAATTATAAAATAATATTATAAATATAATAATATAAAATACTTTTATATTTAAAAGTAGTATTATAAACTTAAAGCTTATTTATAAAACTATACTTATTAATATTAAAAAAAGAATTAAAATATAATAAATTTAAAAAACTACTTAAGTTATTATAAATTATATTTAATAGCTAAAATAATTAATTACTTTTTATAAAAAAAAATAAAAATTACTTTATACTTTAATTTTAAAAAATAATAGCTTTTTAAATTATTATATAACTTTTTATAATTTTTTTTTATTTAAATAAAAAAATAAAAGTTAAGTATATTTAATAACTTTAAGTTAAGGTTAATTTTTAAATATATAATAAATAGTTAAGTAATTTATAATATACTTTTAATAAAGCTTATTAAAAATATTATAAAAATAATAAAAAGATTTTTTTATATTAAATAATATAAATAATAAATATTATATATATTAAAAATAATATTTTAATATAAAAAAAGTAAAAGTTATTAATTTTAAAAATAATTAAAATAAATTTAAAAAATAAAATAATATTTTTTTTAAAAATATAGCTTATTAAAACTTTTTTTATATTTTATTATTTAATAATACTTATTAATAAAATAATTAGTTTTTAAAAAAGTTTTATATTTTTTTAACTTTTTTAAAAAGTACTTTTTAATTTAAAATAAAAAGTAATAAGCTTTTAACTTTTATATTAAGCTTTATTTTAAATTATAAACTTATATTAAAATTAAATATTTTTATAATTAATAAAAAATAACTTTTTAATTAATTATTTTTAAAACTTTTTAAAACTTAATTATAAAAAAAAGTAAAAAAAGTAATAAAATAATAATATAATTTTAATAAATTTTAAATAGTATAATTTTAATTATATTATATATTTTTAATTATATAATAAAAATAAAATAAATTTAAATTATACTTTAATTAATAATAACTAATACTTTTTAAATAAAAATTTTAAATATTTTATTTATAAAGCCTTATATATTTTATTAAGTAATATTTATAATAAAATAAAAAAAAGCTAAAAAACTAAAAGTAATTAAAGTAATTACTTATACTTTAATTATTTTTTAAAATTATAATTAAAATAATAAATTTAAATATTAATAAAAATATAAAAATAAAATATTATTAAAACTTATATAATTTTAAATTTTAATATAATTATAAACTTTATTAATATTTTTTTTACTTAAGCTTAAAAACTATAATAAATATTTATTAATTATTTTTTAATATTAATTAATATTATAAAGCTAGGCCTTTTTAATTATAAAGTATAAAAAGTTTTTTTTTATATTTTTAATACTTAAAGTATTATTTATAAATTTATATAAGTATATATTATTATTAATAAAAACTTAAAAATAAAAAAAACTTTATTTTATTATAAATACTTATAATAATTAATAAATATATAAATATATTATAAATTTAAAAATAATAATTTAAAATTATAAAAAAATAAATTTATAAAATTTAATTTTAAAAGTTATTTTAAATTATAAAAAAGTATTTTTATTTTTTTATAACTTTTTAAAAATATAAAATTAATATTAAAAAAAATTTATTATAAAAAATAACTTAAATTTATTTAATATTTTTAAAAAACTAAAAGGCTTTAAAAATATTTTTAATAATAAGTAATTTAATATTTTTTTTATTTATAAAGTAATTAAATATAAAATTTTTTTATTTTTAAGTATTATCTTTTTTTATAATAATATTTTTTTTTATAAAAGCTTTAAGTATTATAAAAGTATTTAAATAAAAACTTAAAGGCTAGTTATATATAACTTTTATAAAGTTTTATTAAAGCTTTAATTTTTTTTATTTTAAAAAAAAAATTCTTTTAGCTATATATAAATTATTAAAGTTTTAATATTATTATTTAAAAAAATTATTATTTTTTACTTTTTATTTTAAAATTACTTAATTAATATAATAAAATATAGTTTTTTTTAAATTAATATATAAAATATATATTATTATATTTACTTAAAAAAATAGCTTTTTATATATAATATAATTTTTATAAATTTCTTATAATATTTATAAAACTTATAAATACTTTAGCTATATTTTAATATTATATATATAATATATTAAAAAAACTAGTTAATATTATTTATATAATTTACTTAAATAATATTTTTATTTTTTTTAAAATTAAAAAAAAGTATATAATATATATTTAATAAGTTTTTAAAAGGCTTTAAAATATATAATTATATATTAAAGCTTTTAAATACTTTTTTTATAAAAATTAAGTAAAATTCTTAAACTTTATTTTTTTTATTAAAAGAATTATTATAAACCTTAAGTAAGTTAAATTTATTTAAATTTAGCTTAAGTTATAAAGCTATTATAAAATTTAAGTTTTTTTAAGCTTTTATAACTTTTACTATTAATTTATTTAAAAATACTTAAGTATTACTTAACTTTTAATATTTTTATTAAAAAGTAATAAAAATAAAAAAAAGCTAAAAAAATTAATATTAAACTTAAAAAAATATATATTATTTTAATTATAAAATAAGTTTAATAAAATACTTATATTATAATATTTTAATTTTAAAAAGCTAATATATATTAAAATTAATACTTTAAAATATATAATAATAAGTATTTTAATTTAATTTAATAATAAAAAATAATATTACTTAATAGCTTTTTAATTTTAAAAGTTTATATTTAAAAAATAAAATTATAATATATTAAAATAAAAAATATTTATTATTATTAAGTTTTTTAAATATTAATAGTATTATATTAAAAAAGTATTAAATTTAATAAAAGTATTATTAAATTATAATAACTTTTAATTTTTTATAAAAAAGCTAAAGCTAAATAAATATTAAAAATATTAATATATAAAATTAATATTATTTTATTTTATAATTAAGTATTATATAAAATAAAGTAATTAAATAAATATACTTTTAAAATAAGTAAATTATTATAATAAATCTTTTTTAAATATTAACTTACTTTTTAACTTAATAAAGTAGTTATAATTATATAATAAAAAGCTTTTATAAAAAAAAAACCTTAAGTAAAAAATTAATTTAAACTTAACTTAAAGTAATATTTTATAAAAGTAATAAAGGTTTATATTTAATTTATAATAATAATTACTTAAAATAAAACTTAAATTTATATAAATATAAAAAAAAATTATAAACTTATTTAAATTAGCTAATTAAATTAAAGTAATAATTAATTATAAATACTTTACTTTTTTATAAAATACTATATATATTAAAAAAGTATATAATATAAAAGTTATTAATAACTTATTAACTTAAATTAAAAAAGTATAAAAATAAATTATTAAAGTAAAAAAATATATTATATAAATTTTTAAAAAAAAAGTTATATAAAAGTAATAAATATTAAAATATTAATTAAAAAGTACTTTAATTTAAAAATTAAAATATATTTTTAAAAATAAACTATTTTATAAAAAACTTTTAAAGTTATATTATAATAATTTATTAATAAATTATTTTAAAAATAAATAACTATTAGCCTTTTTTAAATAAATATTTTAATAATATAAAATAAGTTAAGAAGTTTAAGTTTATATTAAAAATATTAAATTTATTAAAAAAATATAATTTAAAAGTATTAGCTTTATAATAAGCTTAAATTTTTATTAATTTTTAATTATTTTTAAAAGAAAAATTAATATAACTTTTATTATAACTTTTTTAATAATAATATATAAAAGTAAAAAAGTTAATATAATTTTAATAATTATAAATTAATTTTTAAAATATATATTATTTTTTTAATATTTATTATAATTAATATTATATAGCTAATTAAGCTTTTTTATAAAAAAGTAAAGCCTTAATATAAATAAGTTAAAAGAATTATATTAAATAAATAAGTATTTTTATAAGTAAATTTTAATTAAAATTATACTTTTATTTAAAAATTAATTAATAGCTTTTTACTACCTTTTACTTTTAAATTAATAAATAAATTAAAAAAATAAACTAAATATTAAAATATTACTTATAATACTTTATAAAAACTTAATAAATAACTTAGCTAAATTTTTTATAAAATATATAATAAGTATATAATAATATTAAAAATATAATAATTAAAATAAGTTTATATAAAGCTATATTTAAATATAATATAAATTTTTATATAAATATTAAAAATAAAATTATAAAAAAAGATATTAAATATATAAATAAAAGTAAAAAAACTTATATAGCTTTATTAATAATTAAAAATATAATAATAAATTATAATATAAAAAATAATAATTTTATATAATAAAGAATATTAAAAACTAATTTTAAAAAAAAAACCTAATTAAGCTATTAATAAAAAACCTTAAGTTAAAAAAAAAAAACTAATACTTAAGTTTATTAAATATTTTTAAATTTTAAAAAAAATTAAAAATTAAGTATATAAGCTAGCCTTATTTAAATAATATAACTATATTTATAATATATTTTATATAAGCCTTTTAAAGCTATAAATAAAAGATTTTAAAAAAATAAAAAAACTTTATTATTATTATTTTTAAAAAAAATAATAAAAAATAAAATATTAAAAAGGTTTTTAATAATAAAGCTATTTATAATAAAATTTTACTATTTAATTAAATAAAAAAGCTAGCTTATAAAATATAATTAATAAATAGCTAAAAAATATATAAATAATATTATAAAGCTTATTAAAAAATATTAATAAATAAATATAAAATTAAAATAAAAAGTAAAAAAAAAATATAAATAAAAAACTAATAAAAATTTTAATAATAAAAATACTTAATAAAAAAATAATATAATAAATATTTTTATTATTTATTATTAATTACTTAGCTTAATTTTATAAATAACTTTTTTAAAAAAGTATAAAAATATTTATAATATTTTTTTAATATTTAGCTAGTATTAATTTTAAATTAAAATAAACTAGCTTATAAATAGGTTTTTTTAAATTTAATTATTTAATAGCTTTTATAAGTTATTTATTATTTAATATTAAGCTTTATATATTATTAATAATACTACTTATTAGCTTATATAATACTTATTAATAAAAAGTAAGTAAAGTTATAAATTATATTATTATATTTTTTTAATTTTTTAAATATAATTAATAAAATTTTAAATAAATTTTTAAAAAGTATTAGCTTAATAATATTATTATAAACTTATAAAAAACTTATTTTATTTTAATAATATAAAAAAAAATAAGTAAATTAATAAGTTAAAAAAGTTTTATACTTAATTATAATTAAATAATAAGTAATATAAATAATAAACTTATATTTACTTATAAAAAAAAATTAAAATAATATTAAATCTTAATATTATTAAAAGTAATATATAAGTTATAACTTAAGTAAATAATAGCTTTATAACTTATATTTAAAAAAGAAATTTTATATTAATATTTATATTTATATTTATATTTAATTTTATTATTTTAAAAAAATTAAATTAAAAAAAAATATAAAATTTTAATATAATTAAATATATTATTAATTAATATAGCTATAAGTTTTTTTTTTAAAATATTTAATTAATATATTTATAAAAATATTATAAAACTTATATATTATAAATAGTATTTTTTTAATATAATAATAATAATAAGTAAAGTTAATTAAGTTAAAAATATATTTAATAAAAACCTTATTATTATATATAAGTAGTTTAATAATTAAGTTATTAATTTAATTTATAATTATAATTTAAAAGTATTATATATATTATAAGTAATTAATATTAAAAAGTATTATATACTTTTAATATACTTTAATTTTATATAATTACTTATTAATAGCCTTAGTTATATATATTTAATAAGTAATTATTTTTATTATTTATAAATATTATATATAATAAGTAAAAGTATTTTAAATAATAAAAAAAATATTACTTTTATTATTTTATTTATTTTATAAAAAAGTAAAAAAAGTAAAAAAATAAAAGTATTTATTTTAATTAAATATATATTAAATTAGCTAAGTTTAAAATAAAAAAAAAAGTCTTATATTACTTTTATATTTAATAAAAATATTATATATTATTTTAATTTTATAAATTATTTATAAAGTAAATTATATAAAAAAATACTATTATATAATTAAGTAAGTTAATTAATTAATAGTTTTACTTTATAAAAGGCTAGTAAAAGTATTAAAAAAGAAATATAATAAAATTATTAAAAAATAAAAAAATAAAAAAATATAAAAAATTAAAAAAATATAATATTAAATAATAATATATAAAATAATAAAAAAATAAGTTTTTATTAAGCTATAATATATATATAGCTTATATATATTATTAAAGTTATTTAAAAAAATATTTATTATAAATTTACTATTTAAAAAAGAGGTTATTTTAATAATAAAAATACTATTTTTAAAAAAAAAAATAATTATAATAATAATATTTACTAAAAGTATAAATATATTAAAATATAAAAGGTTTACTTTACCTTAGTTTTTTTTATTATAATATATAAAAGCTTTTATTTACTTTTTAATAATATACCTTAAATAAAAGTTAATATACTTTTTAATACTTACTTAATAACTACTTTATAATAAAATAGTATATTTATTAATAAATTTAAGCTTAATTTTATTATTATTTTATACTTAAATATTAATTATTTATAGCTTTTTATTTATAAATAAATAGCTAAATAAAATAAATAAATTAAATTTTTAAATATTACTTATATTACTTTATAAAAACTAAATACTATTTTAATTAAATCTTTTTTAAATAGCTTAATATATATATATTAATTTTAAAAATATAATTATAAATATAAGCTTTTATAAAGTAATATTTAAATATAACTTAAATTTTTATATAAATATTAAAAATAATATTATATTAAAAATATTTTAAATATATAAGTATAAATTTAAAAGCTAAAATAGCTTTATTAATAATTAAGAATTTAATAATATATTATTATATAAAATAATAATATAATATAATAAAAAATATTAAAAGTTAAAGTTTAAGTTAAATAAGTTAATAACCTTATTTATAAAAACCTTTATTTATTTTTTAAAAAAAGCAAATATTAAAATTAATTAAATTATTATAAGTTTTAAAATAATAAAAATATAAATATATTAAATAGCTTTATTATAATAATATAAATATACTTATAATATATTTTATATAAGCCTTTTAAAAACTTAAAAAAAACTAAAAAAAAAACTTATTAATACTTAACTTTAAAAAAAATTTAAAAAGTTATAAATTAAGAAAATTTTAAAAAAGACTTTTATTTTTTAATTAAATAAAATAGCTAATTATTAAAATATAATTAGTAAATATTAAAAGAAAATAATTAATATATAAGGCCTAATTAAAAACTATTAAAAAACTTAAAAAGAAATAGTAAAAAAAAGTAATAAAAAACCTAAAGTTAATAAAAAAAAGCTAAAAAAAAATACTTAAAAAAAGTAATATTTAAAAATTAATTTAAGTTTATTATTTATTATTAATTAAAATTACCTTTTATAAAGCTAAAACCTTTATAAAGCCTTTTTTAAAAAAGAATTTAAAAAATAAAAAAAAAATAACTTTAATTAAGTTATTATTTTTTTATTATTTAATTTTATAAAAAAATAATTTAATACTTTTTTAATAATAGTATAAATAATTATAATAGCTATTTATTAAGTTTTAAAATACTAGTTAACTACTTTAAATTAAGAAAGTAATTTTATTTTTTACTTAATATAAAAATATATTATATAGTTAAGGCTTTAAATTAAGTAATATTTAAAAATTACTTTTTATTAATTATATAAAAAAGTTAAAAAAGAGTTTATAAAAAGTAATAAATTTAAGAAAAATAAAAATATATAAATAATAATAAGTATTAATATTTTAATATTTATTAATAATATATATTAAAGTTTTTATTTTTAATAAGTTAAAAAATAACTTAATATTAAGTTTTAATAAATTTAAAAGTAAAATAAAAGTTATATAAGACTTTATATAAGATTTTAAAGCTTTTATTAAATAAAATATAAATAAAGCTATTATTTTTTTAATTAAGCTTAAAATTTTTTTTAATATTTAAAAGCTTAATATAAGATTTTAAAACTTAATATTTATTTTTTTTAATAATTAAATATATAAACTTTATTATAAATATAATATACTTTATTTTACTTTTTTTATTTTATTAGCTTTTTATAATAATTTATTTATTAAGGTATTTAAGCTTAGCTATTAATAAAAAAAAGTAAAATAAATAACTTAAAAAAGGCTTTTTATTATATTTTTTTATATTATTAATATTACTTTTAATAGTTTTAAAAAGCTAATTTAATATTAAATTATTTTAAAACTAGTTAAGTATATTTACTTTTATATTATAAACTTCTTTTAAATAATAAGCTTAAAAAACCTTTAATTATTTTAAAATTATAATAATAACTTAAAAATAAAGTAAAATACTATAAGTAATACTAAATTACCTCTTAAAGTATAAAATTACTTTAAAAATTAAAAAGAATATTAAAATTAAATTCCTTAAGGTTATTTTACTATTATTATAATAATATATTAATTATAAAATACCTTTATAAAAAATATAAAAAAAAAAGTCTTAATAATAATAAATAAAAAAAAAGCTAGGCTTATATAAAGTATTTACTATTTAAATATAAAAATTAAAAAGTTTATAAATAGTAATTAAAATAATACTATTATAAAGAATAATTTAATTAATATAAAAAATATTAACTACTTAATTTACTTTAAAATTATAAAAATTATTTTAAAATTAAAGTTTAAAAAAATATAAGTAATTATTTATAAAAAGCTTAATATAACTATAATATAAAGCTATAATATAACTTTTATTTAAATTACTAAAAGTAATTTTAAAACCTTTATTAAAAAAGTTATTATTAAAAAAAAGCTTTAAAAATTACTAACCTAAGCTAATATTTTAACTAGCCTTTTAAAGTAATAGCTATATAAACCCTTTTTAAAGTTAGTTTTTATTAAACTTAATTATAAAATTATAATTATTAGCTTTTATATTACTAAACCTCTTAAATAATAATTTTTAATTAAAATTATTTAAGTAGTTAATATTATTATTTATATTAATAATATTATAGCTATATACTAGCTTTTTAATAAAAATATTATAATTATATTTAAAAAGCTAGTTAAAAAATATAAATATAATATTACTTAGCTTTAAATTATATTTAGCTTAAAAGTAAAGCTATTTTAATATATATAAATATTAAAAATACTATAAGTAATATTAAATTACCTCTTAAGGTATAAAATCGCCTTAAAAATTAAAAAAAATACTAGAATTAAATTCTTTAAGGTTATTTTACCTTTATTATAATAGTATATTAATTATAAAATACCCTTATAAAAATATAAAAAAAAAAGAAGTTTTAATAATAATAAATAAAAAAAGAGCTAGGCTTATATAAAGTATTTATTACTTAAATATAAAAATTAAAAAGTTTATAAGCAGTAATTAAAATAATACTATTATAAAAAATAATTTAATTAATATAAAAAATACTAATTACTTAATTTACTTTAAAATTATAAAAATTATTTTAAAATTAAACCTTTAAAAAGTATAAGTAATTATTTATATAAAGCTTAATATAGCTATAATATAAGGCTATAATATAACTTTTATTTAAACTATTAAAAGTAATTTTAAAAACCTTATTAAAAAAGTTATTATTAAAAAAAAGCCTTAAAAACTATTAACTTAAGTTAATATTCTAGCTACTTTTTTAAAATAATAGCTATATAACCCTTTTTTAAAGCTAGTCTTTATTAAACTTAATTATAAAGTTATAATTATTAGCTTTTTTATTATTAAACCTTTTAAATAATAATTTTTAATTAAAATTATTTAAGTAGTTAATATTATTAATTATATTAATATTATTATAGCTATATACTAGCTTTTTAATAAAAATATTATAATTATATTTAAAAAGCTAATTAAGAAATATAAATATAATACTACTTAGCCTTAATTTATATTTAGCTTAAAAATAAGATTATTTTAATATATATAAATATTAATTACTTATTAAGTCCTCTTTTTTTATATTACTAACCTTAATAATAATAAACTTAAAAGTATATTAAAAAAAGCTAATAATATTACTATTATAAAAGTTTATATAAAGTAAAACTATTATAAAAATATTATAAAAGTAATACTTATATTAAGTATAAATAATATTTAATAAGCTAATTATTTTTATAATTAAAAACTTATTTTTAATATTTAATTATTTAATATTAAACCTTTTATTAAAAAAATATAGCTTTATTAATATTATTATTATTTTTAAATTAGCTATATTATAAAATATTATAAAATAACTTTTTAATATAGCTATTATAATACTACTTTATATATAAATAAAAAGTATATTATAAAAAAACTAACTTACTTTTTTTATAATAGCTTATACTTAATATAATTATAAACTTATTTAAAAGTTTAAAAGTAAATAGCCTATATATAAAAAGCCTATATTTAATACTTATACTACTTTATTAAACTTTTTTAAAAAAATAAAAATACTTTTACTTTTTTTATTTAAGCTATATATATATTAGTTTTATTATAACTTACTTTTAGCTATTTTTAAAAAACCTTAGGCCTTTTTTAAATTATAATTATTAATAATTATAAATACTTTTAAAAAGACTTTTTTATATTAATTACTTACTTATTAAGCTTATTTAATAGCCTTTTTAATATTAACTTATTTATATTATAAAATTAATAAGGTTTTTTTAATAAAACTTAAGTAAATTTTTAAAGCTTATTTACTTAGCCTTAGTAAATAAAAAGGGCTTTAATATTATAGCCTTTTAAAAACCTTAAGCTATATTACCTTTTATTTTAGCTATTATTATAGGCTTAGGCTTTGCCTGCGCTTAGTTATTATGCTTTTATAGCAGACTAGCTATAGCCTAGAGCTATGCCAGGGCTATCCTAAGGATAGCTTAGGTAGGGTATATAATAGCATAGAATGCATAAGTAGAATATCTAGGTTCTTACTCTTTAAGTATATAAATTTATATATAGACGCTTACTTATAGCAGCTATAAGGCCAGTCCCTTAATAGCTATAACTTATTATACTTAAGCTAAAGTAATTATATTTTAATAAATAAAAAAAATAAAGCTATTATTTATATATATAAATAATATAACTTTAAAATATAAATAATAAAGGCTTAATATAATTAATATAATATTATATTTATTAAAATTAATATTATAATATTTTTTATTTACTTTTTAATTTTTATTTATAATATATTATAAACTAGCCCTTTAATAAAACTTTTTAAAAAACTAATTTAAAACTAATATATTTTATTAAAAGACTTTAACTTATATTACTTTATATAAAACTTATATAATAAAACTATACTTAAAAGCTATATCTTAACTTTATTAATAGCTTAATAATAGCTTAAACTTTTTATTTTTAAAAGTAAAGTAATATATTATATTAAAAATATTTATAATAATATTATTAACTTAATATAAGTAAGCTATAACTTACTTATAACTTATAATAATAGCTATTATTTAGCTAGCTTTAATTATATTTTATAAATAAATTAAATTAAGCTAATATAAAATAAAAAATGCCTTTTTAATTTTATAACTAGGCTTTAATATTATATAAATAAAAGTATTATAAAAGCTAAAGTATATACTTAATTTAAAACTATAATAGTTAATATACTTTTAAATACCTTTATTAAAATTAATAAATATATAAATTAAATTATTAATAACTTTTAAAAGATTACTTAACTTATTATACTAGCTTATAAATTAAATAGCTATAGCTAGGCCTTATAATAAATAAAAAAAGTAAAATAAGCTACTTATATTACTTATAAAGCTTAATAGGCCTACTTTAAATAATATATACTAAATACTTAAAAATAAAAAACTATAATAAATAAAATATAATATTAAATTATAATTAAGGTAAGAAAAAGTATATAAAAAAAGCTTTTTTTTATAATATATTATAATATAATAAAATTATAAAAACTAAAGTATTAAGCCTAGCTTTATAATAGCCTTTTTTTAAAACTTTTATAATTACTGCTTTTTAAATATAATAAAGCTAACCTAATACTAATATATATATATAAAAAAAAGGCTAAAATTTTAATAACTTATTTTTTTTTAAACTTAATAATTTTTAATTTACTTTAGCTTTTTATAATTAAGCTAGCCTTATTATTACTTTTTATTAAAAATATTAAAATTAAGAATATACTTAAAAAAATAAGGTTTTAAAAAGCCTTAAGTAAAAATAAAATCCTTATTAGCCTTATAAAAGCTTATAAAAAGCTAATTTTACTTATTCTCTTTTACTTAATTACTACTTAATTTATTATTAATTATTATTTAAAATAGTTTTAATTAGCTAAAGTAATTATATTAAAAAAACCTAAAAAAACTATTAAATAATAATAACTTATAAATACTTAAAGGCTTATTTTTTTATTAAATATTATTAATAAAATTATAAAGTTTATTATTATTACTTAACTTATTATTAAAGTAAAAATTAAATAACTTTTTTTTAAAAGCTAAATAAAAAATAAAATAATATACTTAACTAAGACTATAATATATCTTTTTATAAAACTTATATATATAGTTTAAGACTAATATAAAATTACTTTATTATTATAATTAAACTTAATAAAGGCCTTTAATATTATTTATTATAATAAACTTTTATATACCTTTTAAAACTTTTAAGTATTACCTTACTTATACTTTTAAATATAAAGCTTTTTTTATAAATAATAAGTATAATTATTTTTTAATAAAGCCTTATTAAATATAATATAAATTTATATTAATATTTTTTAAAAATTACTTATTTTTTTTATTTTTTTTTATACTTTATTTTATTATATAAGGCCTTTAAAGCTATTTTAAATATTATTATTATTAGCTTTATAAATAATATAAATATTCTTACTTATAAAAAAAATATAATAGTAACTTAATAATAGCTTAAAGTTACTTAAATAGTATATAAAATATAAGCTAAAAAGTTAAAAATAAGGTTTAAATTATAAAAAAATAAGCTTATATACTTTATATATATTAAGTATATTAATATAACCTTAATTTACTTAAGTAGTAAAATAGTATAGCTATAATAAGCTGCTTACTTTTTTAATATTTAAATTAATTAAAAGCTAATTTAGTTTAATTATTTTAAATTTTTAAAAATAAAAATAGCTTACTAAAAGTTTACTTTAATTATTCTTATTATATTTATATAAAAGGCTTAAATTAAATATATATAGCTACTTTATATAATTATTATTTAAAATAGCTTAACTTATATTATAAGTATTATTTATACTTTTATAAAAAAGCTAGACTAGTTTTATAATATAATTAAAGTATTAGCTTTACTTTAAAATAAATGCCTTTATATAATTATTAAAATATATAAAATAATTTTAACCTAAGCTTTAAAAGTAAAAGTAATAATATTATTACTAAACCTTTATATAAATAAAAAACTAGCTTAATTTTTTTATTATATAAAAATATTTAAAATAAAAATAAAAATATAAATTATATATAATATAATAATATAAATACTTAAAAAATACTATAGCCTTTAATATAAACTAGGACTTTTTTAAAAAGTATAAAAAAACTAATAGTACTTTAGTAATTAAAGCTTATTAAAAAAGCTTATTAAGTAATAGTAAAAAAAGTAAAAAAGAATAGCTTTTAAAATAGCTTTAAAGCGCCTTTAATATATTATTAAGCTAAGTAATAATATACTAATTATTAAGTAAAAACTAAAAAAGATATTATAAGCTTATTTAAACTTTTTAAAATATAAAAGTATAGCCTTAATATAGCTATAAATAAAAAAAATAAATTTTAATAAGTTTTTATATAATAAAAAAGTACTTAATATAATATTACTTTTATATTAATATAATACTAAGCTAAAAATATAATACTATATATTTTTAAAATACTTTATTTATAATTAATAATATAACTACTTTTTAAAAATATTTAAATATAATTATAAAGTTTATATATTACTTTATAATTTTTAAACTACTTTTATAATAATTAAATAATTTCTTATACTTAGCTATATTAATTAATTTTATTTAGCTAAGCTATTTATAAAAAGCTAAAAAAATATATTATTAAGCACTTGCTTTATTATTAAGCTATTACTTAAAAGGCCTTAAAAAAAAATAAAAAAAAAAAGACTTTATAAAAAACCTTAATATTATATTATATTATATTAAAATAAAACTTTACTTTAAATTTCTTTTAGCTTAATACTATTATAGCCTTAAGCTACTTTTACTATTAGTTTATTATACCTTTAATATTTAAATATTAATTAAGTAAAAAATTCTTTATAAATAAAAATATTTACTATTAATTAAAGGCTTAAGGCGCCTTTAAGCTATTATTAACTTAATATAATAGCACTTACTTACTAATACTTAAATTAAGTATTATATTTTACTTAAAGGTTTTTATTTTATTAACTTTTAAATTATTTATAATAGTATTACTTAAAAGCTAGGCTAAGACTTAAAAAAGCTATTTTTTAATTATTAAAGTTTAAATATAAATATATATTAATAAAGCCTAATTAATTATATAATTATATAAGTATTTAATATATAATCTTTAGCTATTAATAATAATAAGCTAAATATTAATTAAATTACTTTTAAAAATAAAATAGTTATTATATATAATATTAATTAAAATTATTATATTAATTTTATTTTTTTATTTTTTTATTAATAATAAGTTTTTTTAGCTTAAGTATAAGGCAGATATATATTAAGACCTTTTTTTTAATAATTTAAAAAGTATAAGCTATAGCTGCCTTAATAGTATTATAATTTAAAAACTTAACTTAAATAAAGTTAATATAGTATTAGCCTAAACCCTTTTTAATAATACTACTTATAATAAAATACTTATTTTTTATTAAAGTAAATAGCTTATAAGCCTATTTTATACTTATATATTAAATTAATATTTTAAAATGCCTTTAAGCTATAACTACTTACTTACTAGCTTAATAAAAGTAAAAAAAACTAAAAATATTTATTATTTAAGTATTATATACTTTATAAAGTATAATATTAATATATTTTTATTTTAATTAACTAATACTTAATATAAGCCTAAAGCAGTATTATTTTAAATTAAAAAAGAATATATATTAATTTACTTATTATAAAAGGCTAATTTACTAATAGTTTAATTTATTTATTTTTCTCTTTTTTTAAGGTCTTTTTAATAAAAGGTTAGCCTAGTATTAAGTTAAAAGTATTATTATTATTATTACTATTATTATTATTATTATTAAAAAATAAAGTAAAAAATAAAGGTATTATTAAAATATTATTAATATAAAGGTATTAATATAATAAGCAGGTAATAATAGTTATAACTATAATAAAAGAATTATTATTATTATTAATAGCTATATTAAAAGCAAGGCAGTTAAAAAAGTTAGTATAGGCCTTATTTTTATCTTTTTTATTATATTAAGCTAGTATATTATTAACTAGTATTAAGCTAAAACTAATATAAAAAAGCTATAAAAAAGACTTACTTAAAAATAGTTTATTAAGACTAGATTACTTTATATAATTATTAATAAACTAGGTTATATTAAAAAATACCTAGCTAAAAGGCATAATATTATTAAAGCAGGCCTAAGGTATTAAAAAAGGCTAGTTAACTTATAAAAAGGTTAAATAAAAAAAAAAAAAAATAAATTATAACTTTTTAAAGGCTTATATAAGCTAGTAAAAAGGTTAATTATAAAATTTAAAAAACTTAATAAGTATAGCTTTAATAAATTAACCTAGTTTTTAATATACTTTTATAATAAATATAAATTAAAAATATACTAACCTTAGCTTAGCTTTTAAAATATAAGCATTTAGTAATAAGCTATATTATTAAAATATAACTAACCTTTAGCTTTATATTAAGCTTATATTAAATTATTTACTATAAGTATATAACCTTACCTTTTTTAACTTAAGCCTTAAGATAATTTTTTATATTACTTAAGTACTTTTTTTAATTAATAAGACTATAGTAAGTATAGCTTATTATTATAATAAAAATATAATATATAAGTTTTTCTTTTTATATAAGGTTTTTTTTATATTATTTAATTAGTAAATATATTAATATATAGCTTATATAGCTACTTAAAGTAATAAAATATATATATATATATAAATATTAATTATTTATTAAATTCTTTTTTTTTATATTATTAATTTTAAAAATAATAAATTTAAAAGTATATTAAAAAAAGCTAATAATATTATTATTATAAAAGTTTATATAAAGTAAAATTATTATAAAAATATTATAAAAGTAATATTTATATTAAGTATAAATAGTATTTAATAAGCTAACTATTTTTATAATTAAAGACTTATTTTTAATATTTAATTATTTAATATTAAACCTTTTATTAAAAATATATAATTTTATTAATATTATTATTATTTTTAAATTAGCTATATTATAAAATATTATAAAATAACCTTTTAATATAGCTATTATAATACTACTTTATATATAAATAAAAAGTATATTATAAAAAAATTAACTTACTTTTTTTATAATAACTTATACTTAATATAATTATAAACTTACTTAAAAGTTTAAAAATAAATAATTTATATATAAAAAGCCTATATTTAATACTTATATTACTTTACTAAACTTTTTTAAAAAAATAAAAATACTTTTATTTTTTTTACTTAAGTTATACTTATATTAATTTTATTATAGCCTACTTTTAACTATTTTTAAAAAACCTTAAGCCTTTTTTAAGTTATAATTATTAATAATTATAAATACTTTTAAAAAGACTTTTTTATATTAACTACTTATTTATTAAGCTTATTTAATAGCCTTTTTAATATTAACTTACTTATATTATAAAATTAATAAGGTTTTTTTAATAAAACTTAAGTAAATTTTTAAGGCTTATTTATTTAGCCTTAATAAATAAAAAAGGCTTTAATATTATAGCCTTTTAAAAACCTTAAGTTATATTATTACTTTACTTTAGCTATAATTTATTATACCTAGGCTAATATAATTATATTTTAATAAATAAAAAAAATAAAGCTATTATTTATATATATAAATAATATAGCTTTAAAATATAAATAATAAAGGCTTAATATAATTAATATAATATTATATTTATTAAAATTAATATTATAATATTTTTTATTTATTTTTTAATATTTATTTATAATATATTATAAACTAGCCCTTTAATAAAACTTTTTAAAAAATTAATTTAAAACTAATATATTTTTTTAAAAGACTTTAACTTATATTACTTTATATAAGACTTATATAATAAAACTATATTTAAAAGCTATATTTTAACTTTATTAATAGCTTAATAATAGCTTAAACTTCTTACTTTTAAAAATAAAGTAATATATTATAATAAAAATATTTATAATAATATTATTAACTTAGTATAAGTAAGCTATAACTTATTAATAGCTTATAATAGTAATTATTACTTAACTAGCTTTAATTATATTTTATAAATAGCTTAAGTTAAGCTAATATAAAATAAGAAATGCTTTTTTAATTTTATAGCTAAGCTTTAATATTATATAAATAAAAGTATTATAAAGGCTAAAATATATACTTAATTTAAAACTATAATAACTAATACCTTTTTTAATACCTTTATTAAAATTAATAAATATATAAATTAAATTATTAATAACCTTTAAGAAATTACTTAACTTATTATATTAGCTTATAAATTTAATAACTATAGCTAGGCTTTATAATAAATAAAAAAAGTAAAATAAGCTATTTATATTACTTATAAAGCTTAATAAGCTTATTTTAAATAATATATATTAAATATTTAAAAATAAAAAACTATAATAAAAAAGGCATAATATTAAATTATAGCTAAAGTAAAAAAAAGTATATAATAAAAGCTTTTTTTTATAATATATTATAATATAATAAAATTATAAAAACTTAAATACTAAGCCTAGCTTTATAATAGCCTTTTTTTAAAACTTTTATAATTACTGCTTTTTAAATATAATAAAATTAACTTATTATTAATATATATATATAAAAAAAAGGCTAAAATTTTAATAATTTATTTTTTTTAAAACTTAGTAACTTTTAACTTATTATAGCCTTTTATAATTAAGCTAGCCTTATTATTATTATTTATTAAAAATAATAAAATTAAGAATATACTTAAGAAAATTAAGTTTTAAAAAGCCTTAAGTAAAAATAAAATTCTTATTAGCTTTATAAAAGCTTATAAAAAGCTAATTTTATTAATTTTTTTTTACTTAGTTATTATTTAGCTTATTACTAGCTATTATTTAAAATAGTTTTAATTAGCTAAAGTAATTATATTAAAAAAACTTAAAAAAACTATTAAATAATAATAGCTTATAAATATATAAAAGCTTATTTTTTTATTAAATATTATTAATAAAATTATTAAGTTTATTATTATTATTTAGCTTATTATTAAAATAAAAATTAAATAACTTTTTTTTAAAAGCTAAATAAAAAATAAAGTAATATACTTAATTAAAATTATAATATATTTTTTTATAAAACTTATATATATAATTTAAAATTAATATAAGGTTATTTTATTATTATAGCTAAATTTAATAAAAGCCTTTAATATTATTTATTATAATAAACTTTTTTATACTTTTTAAGACTTTTAAGTATTACTTTACTTATACTTTTAAATATAAAGCTTTTTTTATAAATAATAAGTATAATTATTTTTTAATAATACTTTATTAAATATACTATAAGTTTATATTAGTATTTTTTAAAAATTATTTATTTTTTTTATTTTTTTTTTATATTTTATTTTATTATATAAAGCTTTTAAAGCTATTTTAAATATTATTATTATTAACTTTATAAATAATATAAATATTCTTATTTATAAAAAAAATATAGCTATAACTTAATAATAGCTTAAGACTATTTAAGTAGTTTATAAAATATAAGCTAAAAAGTTAAAAATAAAGTTTAAATTATAAAAAAATAAGCTTATATACTTTATATATATTAAATATATTAATATAACTTTTATTTACTTAAGTAATAAAATAATATAGCTATAATAAGCTGCTTACTTTTTTAAAGTTTAAATTAATTAAAAGCTAACTTAATTTAATTACTTTAAATTTTTAAAAATTAAAATAGCTTACTAGAAATTTACTTTAATTATTTTTATTATATTTATATAAAGGGCTTAAATTAAATATATATAGCTACTTTATATAATTATTATTTAAAGCAGCTTAACTTATATTATAAATATTATTTATACTTTTATAAAAAAGCTAGACTAGCTTTATAATATAGCTAAGGTATTAGCTTTATTTTAAAATAAATACCTTTATATAATTATTAAAGTATATAAAATAACCTTAACTTAAGTCTTAAAAATAAAAGTAATAATACTATTACTAAACCTTTATATAAATAAAAAACTAGCTTAGTTTTTTTATTATATAAAAATATTTAATATTAAAATAAAAGTATAAATTATATATAATATAATAGTATAAATACTTAAAAAGTATTATAGCCTTTAATATAAGCTAAGATTTTTTTAAAAAGTATAAAAAAATTAATAATACTTTAATAATTAAAAACTATTAAAAAAGCTTATTAAGTAATAATAAAAAAGGTAAAAAAAAATAATATTTAAAATACCTTTAAGGCACTTTTAGTATATTATTAAGCTAAGTAATAGTATACTAATTATTAAGTAAAAACTAAAATAAATACTATAAGCTTATTTAAACCTTTTAAAGTATAAAAGTATAGCCTTAATATAATTATAAATAAAAGAAAATAAAGCTTAATAAGTTTTTTTATAATAAAAAGGTTTTTAATATAATATTATTATTATATTAATATAATACTAAGTTAAAAATATAATACTATATATTTTTTAAATGCTTTATTTATAACTAGTAATATTACTACTTTTTAAAAGTACTTAAATATAATTATAAAATTTATATATTATTTTATAATTTTTAAGCTACTTTTATAATAGTTTAATAATTCCTTTTATTAAGCTATATTAATTAATTTTACTTAACTAAGTTATTTATAAAAAGCTAGAAAAATATATTATTAAGCACTTATTTTATTATTAAGCTATTATTTAAAAAGCCTTAAAAAAATAAAAAAAAAAGACTTTATAAAAAACCTTATTATTATAATATATTATATTAAAATAAAACTTTACTTTAGTTTTTTTTTAACTTAAAGCTATTATAGCTTTAAGCTATTTTTATTATTAATTTACTATACCCTTAATATTTAAATATTAACTAAATAAAAGATTTTTTATAAATAAAAATATTTATTATTAATTAAAAGTTTAAGGTGCTTTTAAGCTATTACTAACTTAATATAATAATACTTACTTACTAATATTTAAATTAAGTATTATATTTTACTTAAAGGTTTTTACTTTATTAACTTTTAAATTATTTATAATAATATTACTTAAAAGCTAAGCTAAAACTTAAAAAAGCTATTTTTTAATTATTAAAGTTTAAGTATAAGTATATATTTATAAAACTTAACTAATTATATAATTATATAATTACTTAATATATAATCCTTAATTATTAATAATAATAAGCTAAATATTAATTAAATTATTATTAAAAATAAAATAGTTATTATATATAATATTAATTAAAATTATTATATTAATTTTATTTTTTTTTTATTAATAATAAGTTTTTTTAGCTTAAAAATAAAGTAAATATATATTAAAACCTCCTTTTTAATAATTTAAAAAGTATAAGCTATAGCTACTTTAATAATATTATAATTTAAAAACTTAACTTAAATAAAATTAGTATAGTATTAGCTTAAAGCCTTTTAAATAATACTATTTATAATAAAATACTTATTTTTTATTAAAGTATATAGCTTATAAGCTTATTTTATACTTATATATTAAATTAGTATTTTAAAATAACTTTAAGCTATAACTACTTACTTACTAATTTAATAAAAGTAAAAAAAACTAAGAATATTTATTATTTAAGTATTATATACCTTATAAAGCATAATATTAATATATTTTTATTTTAATTAGCTAATATTTAGTATAAGTTTAAAATAGTATTAACTTAAATTAAAAAAGAATACTTATTAATTTACTTATTATAAAAGGCTAATTTATTAATAATTTAATTTATTTATTTTTTTTTTAAGGTCTTTTTAATAAAAGGTTAGCTTAATATTAAGTTAAAGGTATTATTATTATTAGTACTATTATTATTATTATTATTAAAAAGTAAAATAAAAAATAAAAGTATTATTAAAATATTACTAGTATAAAGGTATTAATATAATAAGTAAATAATAATAGTTATAATTATAATAAAAAAATTAATATTATTATTAATAGCTATATTAAAAGTAAAGTAGTTAAAAAGGTTAATATAAGCCTTACTTTTATTTTTTTTATTATATTAAGTAAGTATATTATTAATTAGTATTAAGCTAAGATTAATATAAAATAATTATAAAAAAGACTTATTTAATAATAATTTATTAAAACTAAATTACTTTTATTATTAATAAACTAAGTTATATTAAAGTAAGCTTTATTAAAAAGGCATAGTATTATTAAAGCAGGCTTAAAGTATTAAAAAAAGGCTAGTTAATTTATAAAAAAAGTTAAATAAAAAAAAATATAACCTTTTAAAGGCCTATATAAATTAATAAAAAAGTTAATTATTAAAACTTAAAGGACTTTATAAGTATAGCTTTAATAAATTAATTTAGCTTTTAATATACTTTTATAATAAATATAAGTTAAAAATATATTATTATTAGCCTAGTTATTAAAATATAGGCATTTAATAATAAGCTATATTATTAAAATATAATTAACTTTTAGCCTTATATTAAGCCTATATAAGATTATTTATTATAAATATATAACCTTTTTTTTAACCTAAGCCTTAAAATAATTTTTATATTACTTAAGCACTTTTTTTAATTAATAAAACTATAGTAAGTATAGCTTATTATTATAGTAAAAATATAATATATAAGTTTTTCTTTTTATATAAAGTTTTTCTTATATTATTTAATTAATAAATATATTAATATATAGCTTATATAGCTATTTAAGGTAATAATATATATATATATATATATATATATATATAATAATAACTTAATAACCTTTTTTTACTTAAATAGTTTTTTATTACTTTAATTTAATACTTTTAATTATTTTTTTATAATTAAAAACTTAAACTTTTTTACTTTTTTTTAATTACTTAACTTTTTATTATTATAATTATATAAAAAGAATATATTTTATAAGCTTTATTTATTATAAATAGGCCTTTATTTTAAAATTAAACTTTTAATTAATAAAATTTATAAGTTTTATTATAAAGCTAAATAATTATTTAAAGAAATTTTTTTTTATTTTAATAAAGCTAAGCTTTATTATTTAAACTAATTTTAAAATTAATAAATATTTTTTTAACTAGTTTAAAATAATTTATAATATACTTATATAATAACTATTATTAAAATATATTAAACCTTATATTATAAAATAATAAAAAAAGCTATTATTTATTTTTAAATTTATTTTATTTAGCTTTATTATTATTTTAATAATTTTTATTATTAAAATTATATTTTAAATATATAAATATTTTAATAAATATAAAGCTTAAATAAAAAAGCTTTTAAAATAATACTATTATTAATTAAATAAGGTTTTTAAAGTTATTTTTTAAAATAAGGCTATTAATAATATTATTATAATTAATAAAATTCTTTTATATATAAAACTAATTATAATTATTAAAATTAAACTTTTTTAAATAACTTTTTTTATATATAATAAATTTTATAACTTTTTTAATTAGCTAATTATTATATTAATTATTATTAAGCAAGTTATAATTTTTAGCTTTTATTTTATTAACCTTTAAGATAATTTAAACTTTTTTTTATTATATAAAAAGTATTATAATTTTTACTTTTAATATATATATATATTTACTTACTTAAATACTTTAATTATAATAAAATAAGCTATTATATAAAAAACTATTAATTTTTAAAATAATATATTAATTATTATAAGCTTTATTAATTAAACTTTTTTATATACTTAGCTTAGCTTTAAAAAAAATAAATTATTTTATTATTTTAAGCTAATTAAGTAATAGTTTAAGCCTTAAGCTAAAAATTATAAAATAAAAAAATATAATAACTTATTATAATACTAGTATTAATATTTTTAGTTTTTAAAACCTAGTTATTTTAAACCTTTTTATAATAGTATAATTATTAATAAGCTACTTTAAGTAGCTTTATATTTTTAATATTACTTTAGTTATTTTTATAACTTTTTAATTTTAAAATAATAAGTTTTTTATTTTTTAATAAATTATTAATTAATTTATTAAGCTAATTTTAAAAAGTAAGCTATAGTTAATAGCTTTAAATTTTATTAATAAAAGCTAAAAAAAGTATATTATAAATATTAAATTTAAAATTTTTTAAAAAAACTAAATTTAATATTAATTTTAAAGCTAAGTTTAAATTTAATTATAATCCTTTTTTAATTAATTTTTATTAATAAAAAGCCTTAGGTTTATTAAGTAAATATAGTTAAAATTAATAAATATTATAATACTATTTTAAATATTATATAAAAAAAAATTTAATATAGTTCTTATTTAAAAATCTTATATTAAAATTATTAATAAAGTATATTTAATTAAAACTTACTTTAAATATACTTTTTTTAATTTTATAATAAATTAAAATATTAAACTTAATATTATTATATAAATATAAAAGTACTTTTACTTTTTAATATATTAATTCTTTTTTAACTTAAAATACCTTAGCTTATTAAAAACTTAAGTAAATAAAGTTAATTATTTTAATATTTATTATTATATTAATATTTAGTTTAATATTATTAATATATTATAAATACCTTTAATTTTTTTTAAATTTATTTATAATAAGAAATTTTAATATTTATTACTAAACTTAAAACTTTAATATAAAAAATAATAACTTTAATTAAAAAACTAGCTTAATAAAATACTTACTTAAGCTTAAGTTAATAATATAATTAATTTAATTTAGTTTTTAATAATTTATAAATATAATATTAAATAGCTTTATTTTTATACTTAAGCTTTAATTATTAAATTATTAAGTTTATAATTAAGCTATTATAAATACTTTTATAAGTTTTTATATTAAAGTTTATTATTTTATTAAATTATATTAAATACTTTAATAAATTAATTAAATACTATACTTTTTACTTAGTTTAGCTTTTAAAATAAAATAAATATAAAGCCTTAATTAAAGAAATATAATATACTTTTTAATTAATAATTAAAAGCTTTAAGTATTATTTATATAAAGTAAAATATTAAATAGCTTAATAAATTAATAAATATAAGTAAATATAAATTATTTATATTACTAACTTAATTTTAAAAACTTAAAAAAAGCTTTAATATATAATTTATAATTATAAAAAAGTATATTAAATATAAATTATTTATAAAATAAAATTAAAAAAAAACCTATTTATAATATAATAAAATAATATAATAAAGTAAATTTTCTTTTAGCTTTAGCTTTTTATTATTAATAGCTAAGTTTATAATACTTTTAAAAAAATAAGCTAAGTATTTTAAATAAACTTTTTTAAATTATTAAATAGCTAAAAATATTATTTTAACTTTTAAAAACTACTTTTTTTAAAAAACTTAAAAGTATTTTTTATTTAAAAGTTATAATATAAAATACTATTAATATTATTTTTAAAATTAAAAATATAATTTTAAAAAGTAATAATATTATAATTTAAATATTAAAAATAGCTTAATTATATATTTAATATATTATATAAGTATTATATTAAATACTTATTTATTTTAAATATTATTTTTAAATATTTTATATTATAAAAGTAATTATAATTTTTAAATTAAATAAAAAGCTATATAATTTTATAAAGTAATAATAATTAATAGTATTACTTTTTTATATAAGTAAAAAACTTAAATAGCTATTAATTAAATATATTACTTAAGTTATTATTACTTATAAAATCCTTTTTTTTTAATACTTTAAGGCCTTTTTAAAGTAATTAGTTATAAACTTAATAGCCTGCCTTTTTTATAATATTAAAAAGGCTTTAATAAAAAGGCTATAAGTTAGCTTACTTATTTAAAATATTTAAAAGGCTTTTAATATTATTTTAAAAAAGCACTTAGTTTTTTAATTATAATAATAAAGCTAGTTAAACTAGCTAGCTTATTAAGTTAATACTTACTTAATATATTATATTATTATTATTTATATAAGTAATAAAAGTATTATTTTAATTTTTTTTATAATACTTTTTAAATTTTTTTTATTAATTTTATTTTTTTTATACTTTATATTACTTTATTACTTTAATTAACCTAGTTATACTATTACTTTAATTATATTAATAATATTAATACTTTTATAATAAAAACTATTATTAAGTTAGTTTAAGCTTAGTTATAAAAATATTTAAATTCTTTTATTATTTAAGGCTAAAAAAATATAGTCTTTTTTAACTTTATAAAAGTAAACTTTATTTACTTTATAAAAAAAAGCTTATAACTTAAGCCTTATACTTTTAAATAAAAAACTAAGTAATATTATTATAGCTTATAATTTATTAACTAAAAGTTTTTTTAAATATTATATTAACTTTTAAAAACTATATAAACTATTAAGCTACTTAAGCTTTTTAAGTTATAAACTTTATTTACTTTTTTAATTATATTTAAAAAGGTTTTTTACTTAATATTATATTTTAAGTTATTAAAACTATTATAATATTAATAATATTATATAATATTAATATTTAGTTTTTTAAAACTTTTTAAAACTTTTATAATAAGTTATATTATTTAGTTTAATTTTATAAAAAATAAATAATAAGCTAAATAAAAAAATACTTTAAAATAATAATTAAAAAGGTTTTTTTAATATAATATATTATACTTATTTTTATACTTTTTAAAAATATAAAAATTCTTTTTATTTTTATAGCTTTTATATAAGCTTATTTTTATATTTTTATTTATTATATTATATTAAATTATTAATATTTTTTAATTATATAAATAAAAAGTAAAAGTTACTTTTTTTTATATTTTTAAATTATTATTACTTTTATTTTTTTTAAGGTTTATTTTAAAATTATTTTTTTAAGTTATATTTACTTAAGGCTAGCCTTTTTTTTATATATTTTATTACTTTAAGTAATTATATAAGCTATATATTAATATATTTACTAATTAAATAATATAAAAAAAACCTTATATAAAAAAAAACCTATATATTATATTTTTATTATAAAAATAAGCTATACTTTTTATAGTTTTATTAATTAAAAAAAAATGCTTAAGTAATATAAAAATTATCTTAAGACTTAAGTTAAAAAAGAAAGGGTTAAATACTTATAATAAATAATTTTATATAAGCTTAATATAAGGCTAAAAGTTAGCTATATTTTAATAATATAGCTTATTATTAAATGCTTATACTTTATTAACTAGGCTAAAAGTAATATATATTTAACTTATATTTATTATAAAAATATATTAAAAGCTAAGTTAATTTACTAAAGCTATATTTATAAAGTCTTTTTAAGTTTTATAATTAACCTTTTTACTAATTTATATAAGTTTTAAAAAGTTATAATTTTTTTTTTATTTAACTTTTTTTATAAGCTAACTAGCCTTTTTTAATACCCTAGGCTTATTTTAATAATATTATTTTTTTTTTAGCTAGGCCTGCTTTAATATAATTTAGTTTATTAATAATTATATAAAGTAATTTAATTTTAATAAACTATTATTAAGTAAGTCTTTTTATAATTCCTTTATACTAGTTTTAGCTTAATACTAGTTAATAGTATATTAGCTTAATATAAAAAAAAAATAAAAGTAAGGCTTATACTAACCCTTTTAATTACTTTACTTTTAATATAGCTATAAATAATATAAATAATAGCCCTTTTACTATATAATAAAAATAAAGCTATTATTACTTATAATACTTAAGTAAATAAGCTATTATATATAAATATTATTAATTACTTAAATAGCTTTTTTTAAAAAAGTAAAGCTAGTTAAAAAGCTATTATAATTATTTAAAAGCTAAGGTTTATTTATAATTAATATAATACTTTTTAATTAATAAAGGTTTTTAATACTTTAGCTTTTATTTAAGCTATTATAAAACTTTTTTAAAAAACTTAATGCCTTTTTTAAAACTAATAGCTTAAAATAATATATTTTTTCTTAAATAATATTATAGTTATTACTAGCCTTTTAAAATCCTTATTTAATAGCTTTTAATATAAATATTTTAAATTTTATTAGCTTATATATATAACTGCTTAATTAAGTTATAAAGTTTATATTTTATAAGTCCTTAAGTATAAAAATATAATAAATAATAAAAAAGTAAATATATTAATAAAATAAAATATTACTTTTTAACTTTTTAATATATATTTTATACTTATTTTTTTATAATATAAAAGTTAAAAATAATAAAAGCTACTAGCCTTAAACTATTAAAACTAAATAATATTATAATAATATAAAAGCTTTTATATTTTTTAATACTTAAAGCTAAAAGAACTTTTTATTTTTTACTTAATTTTATAATAATTATTAATAAAAAAGTCTAAATATAACTTTTATTAATTATATTATAATTATATAAGTTATAATAAAAAAGCTATTTATATTTATAAACTTTTTTAAAAGCTATATTATATTTTTTATTATTATAAATTTTAATATACTTTTTTATACTTTTAATACTTAAAAAAAAATATAACTTTATACTTTTTTAGTTTATAAAGCTATTATACTTTTTAAGGCTTTTTATAATAAGTTAAACTTTATAAAATAGTAAATATTTTTAAAAATATCTTTTTTTTAAAAAACACTTTTAATAATAATTAATATTATTAAATAATATATAATTATAAATTACTATAATTATTAATAAAAATAATATAATAATATTAATAAACTATATACTTTTTTTAATTAAAATATAAATATAAATTAATAAAAATAAATAAATAAAAATAGCTAAATATATATATATTAGTTTTTTAAAATCCTTTATTAACTAATTATAACTATTTAATTTAAATAAGTAATATAACTTTTATTAATAATATAAAGCTAAGAAAAATATAATTTAAATAAGTTATTATACTTATTATAATTTCTTTTTTTTTATTATATTAAATACCTTAAATAATCTTATATTTTATTTATTAAGTATATAGCTAGCTTAAGCTATTTATATTATATTTTAAAAAAAATTAAATATTAATTATAAATATTAATAATAAATAAATAAATAAATAATTATACTTTATACTTTTATAAAATTTTAAAATTTTAGCTTACTTTATACTTACTTTATACTTTTATAAAATTTTAGCTTACTTTATACTTTTAGAAATTCCTAGTTTATTTTATACTTTTATAAAATCCTAGCCTAACTTATACCTTTATAAAATCCTAGCCTACCTTATACCTCTGTAAAATACTAGCCTACCTTATACCTACCTTATACCTCTGTAAAATCCTAGCCTACCTTATACCTCTGCAAAATGCCAGCCTACTATCATAACCTAACAGCAGTTATAACAGATTAGGCACTAGCAGAATAATATATTCCTAGCCAGGCTAATTATAAAAAGGACTTACTTTAAGAAAGTAAGTTAAGAGTAAGTTATAATATATATATAACAGCAACTTACTTATAAAAAGTAAGCTTAAATAAGCCTTATAAAATAACTAAATATATAAGTTTATATTTATATTACTTATTTAGATAGTTTAAATAGCTAGTTATTAATATAGCACTGCACTTTAATATAAATTAAAACTTAGATATTTACTTAAATTAAAGAGCCTTATTATATAATTATTTATTATTTACTGCTTAAAATACTAACCTAACTATTCTACTAATATAAACACTTAAACTTAGGTTTATCCCTTAAGAATTTAGTTCTATATTAATATATAAGACCTAGTTTATTATATATTAATAACTCCTATTTAAGAAGTTATCTTAAACTCTTAGGCAGTACTTTATAAGAAAGTGTTACTTAAAAGTAATAGTAATAAGTTAATATAATAACTCTAATATAAATAGACCTTAAGTAATAAGCTTAAGAATAAGTAAAAATAATAGTAATTTAGCACCTTATAAACCTTAAAAATCTAGTCCTATAACTATAGTAATAAAGGACTAATAATTAAACTAAGATTATAACTTTATAAGACTAACTTATATAATAATAATAAAACTAATAACAAGCCCCTGTTATATAACCTGCACTAGTTTAATAAGCAGCTATAAATCCTCTAGCTTAAAATGCTATTACACTTAAATAAAAGCAACTTAAAGAGATTATTAAGCTACTAATACTAGCTATATATAATAAAGATATAAAAAAGACTAAAGCATTTTTTATAAATATAAGAGTATACTTTAAGTACTTTTTAATAATAATAGCTACTAATAAGATAAAAGTAAGTATTATAGCCTTAAGACTTAATAAAATAGTAAAAGATTAGTTTAAACCCTTTTAATAGGATTTTAAAACTACTATTAATAATATAACTTAATATAAGGCTACTACTACTGCAATTTATAATAACTATAGTAAATTTAAGAAATAACTTAAGATAATCTTTAAAGCTATTAATAAGAAAAAAAAAGCTAAGAACTAGTTACTTAGCCTAAAATAGAAGGGATTATACTTAAAGTTTACTGCAGAATTTATTTAGATTAGTGCTAAAATAAATATAAATAACACCTTAAAGAAAGTACTTTATTATTAAGGACTAAAGTCTAAAGTAAAGGATAAACTTATAAAAAATAAACTCCCTAATATATTTAAGACCCTTTTTAAAAAGGCAACTTAAATTAATAATTAATTATATAAGTAATATAAGGAATAAAGTTTAAAAAAATAAGGGAATAATAAACCCTTTTAATAAGGATACTTTACTAATTAAGGAAAGAAATAAGATATTGCCTTAAGTAATAATAGAAAACCTAAACTAATAGATCTAAATATTATTAACTAAAAGAAATAAAATTAATAAGATATTAAATACTTTAATTATAAAAAGAAGGGTTATATTATAAAGTATTATTATAGCTTAAAAAAAGATAATAGTAAGAAATAGTTACTAGTACTTAAACTATAAGATAAGAAAACTATTAATACTATAATAACTGCTGCAGATTATAAATATTTTAGCTAGACTGTATATTATAATAATAACTGCTAGATCCACCTTAGTAAAAAAGAAGGATTTAAATAGTTTTTAAAAAAACTAAGGAATAAGAAATATTTAAACACTCTTGCTACTTAAACCCTAAGTAATAAAAATAAGGACTTAAAAGTAATAAAGCTAAATATACCTTAGCCTAGGAGAGAAACCGCTTAGGAATTAAGCATAAAAGAAGTAACTTAATAAGAACTTATTAATAAAAAATCTAGAGATAATAAAATCTTAGACTTAGATATACTTAAAGCTAATAACCTTTATATTTAAAATAAAAATAAAAAAATCCTTAAGTAGGAATATAAAGAAATAAATAAACTTAAGGAGATTTAAAAAAGTAACTATTACTACTAGCTAAAGGCTAGAGGACTATATAAAGGATATAAAATTTATAACCCTAACTTTTCTAATGCTAAATATGCATACTACTATAACACCTAAAAGTTAGAAGTTATTAATAAAAACATACCTTAGTCTTTGCCTAAAGTAAAAGGAAAGGAATTTAGTAAGAACATTAAGATATTTAATACTAGAAATGCCTTATAAGCTTTTAAAGATATAGTAAAAGAATATGCCTAAATAAGAAATATATATTACCCTATAACTAATAAAAAGACTAAATAAGAATCTAATAAACCTACCTTATGCAGTAAAGGACCTAAAAGAGAACCTAAAGGTAAAAAAGAGTAATCTACTAAAACAGCTAGCACCTTACTAACAGTTCCTATAAAGGAGGATATTAAAGCACTAAGGCTATATTACCTAGTTATAATAGTATAACAGTTCCTAAAATAGGAACAGGACTAGCTTAAGCTTAACCTGTTTATTAAAGATTATAAGAAGACTAATGTTATAAAATGTAACCTATTTTATTATAAAATGCACTTAAAATATAAAGTTATAGTTTAGTATAAAATATATAAACTATAAGATTATAATTAAGAAGAATTCATACTATATAATATTAACTATTACTAATAATATAAAGACTAATGCTAAGGATTAGCAGTTATAATTTAAAACTTATAAAATTAAAGGTATAACTTTAAGACTTATATAAAAGGAAAATAAATAAATAAAAAGAAAAAAGTAAGCTAAAAAGATATTAAGAGATATTATTAACTAACTAAGAGGCATATCTTAAAGGAGGGATGCTATTAGTACAGAAAGTATAATATTAAGAAAGATAAGAATACTTAAACACTCTTATACCTTAATAATATTAAATATAAGGACAGCATACTAAATAACTAATCCCTTAATTTTATAAAAATAAACTTTAAAAAATATAATAAGTTTTTTATAAATAGAACTTTAAAAAGATATATAGTTACTATATATATTAATTATAAAGCTACTATAAGCTATATTATACCTTAGCTAGTTAACTGCCTATAGCTGCTAAACTATTAAAAGAATATTCCTTATACTTTAACTAGTATAAAAAATTAAAAGTTTTAGTATAATAAAGGGATAGTTAATTATAAGACTAATTACCTTAAGTTTAGCTTTTATAATCTAACTAATACTATATAGTTTAATATTATAAATATTTAAGGGTATAATCTCCTTCTTAGTTATAATTAGCTTAAGATATACAATTTAATTATTAACTAAAAGAGAGGCTATATAAAATAGCAAACCTGCGCTTAATTAAAAGATAGGCTAGAGATATAAAGATAATAACTAGATTAAGATAAGCTATAGGATATTATAATATCCCTAGCCCTAGCGCTATAAGCTACTGCATTAACTATTAGGATAATATAACTACTTATAGTAAAAGTATAATAAAAAAAATAAAAATCTAAAAAGAAATAGAAAAAGGCTAAAAAAATACTATAAAAAAAAAAAGTTAGATTTAATAAAAAAATAAATATTATGCTATAATACTATAAGAAAAAATAAAAGAGCCTATAAAAATAGGCTAGAAAAACACTTAATATAGTATTATAGGATTTACATTTTATTAATATAGTAATAGAATAAGTAAAGGATGCTAAGCTAAAAGATAGAATAGCTAATATACCCTTTAAATACTATAAGTTTAAGAAGGTATTTTAAAAAGAACTTAATATAAGATTACTATTAAATATAAAATAGAATTATAAAATAAAGTTAAAGGATAAAAAGAACCCCACTTTTTATAAGATTTATAATCTTAACTAAAATAAACTTAAGATATTATAAAAATAGTTAAATAACTAGTTATAAAAAGGATATATTAAACTATTAAAATTATTAGCAGGATACTTTATAATATTTATACTAAAAAAAAATAAAAAATTATAACTTATTATTAACTACTATAAGCTTAATAAGATTATAAAAAAAGACATTACACCCTTACTATTAATAACTAAGATTAAAGACTAGTTATTTAAAGTAAAATAGTTTATAGCACTTAACCTTAAAGGAGCCTATAACCTTATTTATATTAAACCAGGAGATAAATAGAAGATAGCGTTTAAAACATGCTATAAATTATTTAAATGCTTAGTAATGCTATTTAAGTTAACTAATATACCTATAATATTTTAGAAAATAATTAACAGTATGTTAAAGGAATTTATTAACTTATTTATTATTATTTACCTTAATAACATTCTTATTTTCTTTAAAACTCTTAAAGAATATAAGAAGCATATTACTTTTATATTAAAAACACTAGAAAAAGCAAACTTACTAGTAAAACTAGAGAAATGTTAATTTTACTAATAAAAAGTTATATTTTTAAAATATATTATTATGCCTAAAGAAGTATATATAAATCCTAAAAAGCTTAAAGCTATTAGTAAATAGCAACTGCTAAAAAATATAAAAGAAGTTTAAAGTTTTCTAGGACTTGCTAATTATTATAAATAATTTATTTAAAACTTTTTAAAAATCGCTATACTATTTATAAAACTTATAAAAAAAGAAAGAAAATTCTTATAAGCACCTAATATATAACAGGCATTTAATATACTTAAGGAAGCTTTAATTAGCAACCTTATGCTTATTATATTTAACCTTAATAAACTAATTATAATTAAAGTTAATATATTAAACTATGCTATAAGAGGAGTATTAAGCTAACTAGATAAAAATAGGAAACTAAGACTAGTTGCCTACTTTTTAAAAAAACTATATAAGCCTAAATTGCAATATCCTATTTATAATAAGGAATTTAAAGTAATTTACACAGCACTTAATAAGAAATACTAAAGAAACTACTGTTAAGGAAGTAAATTCCTTATAATAATCCTTATAAATTATAAGAATATTATATACTTTACTATAATATAAGAACTCTTATAAAAATAAGTTAGATACTATAAACGCTTATTAAAGTTTAACTTAATTATTAAGTACTATAAGGGAATAGAAAATAGTAAAGCTAATGCATTTAGTAAAAGACTAGATTATTTTTAAAAAATTCCTAATATATAAGCATAAGTACTATAGCATAATAAAAACAAAAACTTAATACTAAAAACACTTAATACTATATTTAAAGTTAAAAAACACAACCTGCTATTTAATAAAATTAAAGAATATATAAAAGACTAGGAAAAATCTAGATTTCTAGTATAGGTTACCTTAAAAGAAGGATAACTAATAAACAGCATAAAGTATTAAGTACTACTTAATTTATAAAAAAAGGTTATAAGGATAATTTATAAACATCCTTAATTTAAATATAAAGGAATTACTATAACATATTAATAAGTATGCACTATCTTTACCTTTAAAAGAATAAAGAAAATAGTAGCTAATATAGTATTAACATATAATATATGCTAGCAAGCTAAATATAAATAATATAAGCTATATAGTATACTATAACCTTTACTAGTTCTAGAGTTACCTTAAAAAATTATTATATTTAATTATATTATAAATCTACTACTATTAAAAGAACCTCTTACTAAAGTTATATATAATAGCATTCTAGTAGTAGTATATAAGCTTATAAAATAAGTATACTTCTTACTATATAAGAAGTTATATACTGCAGAAGACCTTATATATATATATATAAGAATAATTACAGCTAATTATAGGCTACTAAAAGAAATTATTTTAAATAAAGAGCTAATATTTATATTAAAATTTTAGTAAGAACTAATAGTAAGACTTAAAGTTAATTATAAACTTAGCTCTGCTTATTACCTATAAACAGATAGGTAAATAGAATAAATAAACCAGGTTATTAAGTAATATCTTTAATACTATATTAATCTTAAATAAGATAACTAGGCAGAGAAATTACCTATTATATAATTATGCTATAATAGTATAAAAATAAAATTAATAAAGCTTATGCTATTTTATATATTATATAGTTATACCTTATTAGCATATAGACCTTTAAGAGAAGGACTAAATGTAAATAAAGTAAAAATATAAGCTAAACTTATAATTAACTTATATAAAGAATTATAAGCTAAACTAAAACTTATATAAGATTATATAAAACACTATATAAATAAAGAAAGGCTTAAGGGACTAACCTTTTAAAAGAGAGATATAGTTTACTTTATTTACTACTTATAAGGCTATAAAATACTAAACATTTAAATAAACAGGCTAAATAATAAATTAGATTTTAAGAAAATTAGACCTTTTAAAATTCTAAAGAAAATTAAATAGGTTAATTATAAATTAGAAATACTAGATAAAATAAAACTAAAATACTTAATATTTTATATTTCACTCCTTAAAAAAGTATAAATTAATAAAAAAACTAAAAAACCGATTTTAAATAAAATTATTATACTAAAAGAAGAAGATAAATAGAAAGTTAAAAAAATACTTATAGTATAAAGAAACCCTAAATAAGAAAATAGGATTAAATACTAGGTTTAATAAAAAGGGTATAAACTAATTTATAATATATAGGAACCTATTAAAAGCTTTAATATACAAGAACTAATTAATAATTTCTATTAAAAACTTAGATTATATTAGTAAATAATAACTAATTAAAAAAAACTAAGGAAGAACTAGAATTATTAAGGACTTAAAACATTTCTAAATAACTTTAATAAGATATCTTTAAAAGCCAAGAACGCTAATAAATTAAAAAAAGGAAAATTAAAAACACTAGTACTACTAATAGATTGCACCTTATAAAAAAGCTGCGCCTCTTTACACTATATATATACTAATTTAGCTTAATAATTTTCCTCCTCCTTATAGTCTAACTCCTCTATCTCTTTAACATTTAGACTATAATACACTATCTTAATACTATAGTTATAAAGTAGGCAATATAATTTCTGCAGTTATATTAATTAAGCAAGCGCCTTATTAAGCTTTCGCTATTACTTAATTAAAGCCTCTTTTATAAGCTCTTTTTAACACTTTAGACACTTTAACTCTTTTATAATATAATTAACTAATTATATTAAATAAATTCTAAAGGCTAGAAATAGAAACACTTATAAGAAAATATTAAAATAAAAGAACTATTATAAGAATAACTTAATAAGTAATAATAAGCATAAATATTACTGTCCTTTATGCTAAAATAATAAATTTTCTTATTTAAATAATAAAAATAAAGAGATACTTTAAAACTAAAAGTATAAATAAAGTCTGTATAAGAATAATAGTTTTAAGTAAAATAAGATTTAGATCTAGACTTAGTTATATAGTTAGGTATAATAAAGGTTATAAAAGGAAGTTACTTACCTAATATAAATAAAAGACCCTAGGCCTTATATATAACTAAGGCATAGTTTTAAGAATAAGACTAACAGGAGGGGAGTATTATATTATAACCTAATAGCAGTTATAATAAATTAGACACTAGTAGAATAATATATTCCTAGCTAGGCTAATTATAAAAAGGACTTACTTTAAGAAAGTAAGTTAAAAGTAAGTTATAATATATATATAACAGTAACTTACTTATAAGAAGTAAGCTTAAATAAGCCTTATAAAATAACTAAATATATAAGTTTATATTTATATTACTTATTTAAATAGTTTAAATAGCTAGTTATTAATATAGCACTGCACTTTAATATAAATTAAAACTTAAATATCCACTTAAATTAAAAAGCCTTACTATATAATTATTTATTATTTACTACTTAAGATATTAACCTAACTATTCTACTAATATAAATACTTAAACTTAGGTTTATCCCTTAGGAATTTAGTTTTATACTAATATATAGGACCTGGTTTATTACACCTACCCTATACCTCTGCAAAATGCCAGCCTACCCTGTACCTACCCTGTACCTCTGCGAAATCTAAATCCTAGCCTACCCTATACCTCTGCAAAATCCCAGCCTACTCTATACCTCTGCAAAATCCTAGCCTACCCTGTACCTACCCTGTACCTTTGTAAAATGCCGGCCTACCCTGTACCTACCCTGTACCTCTGCAAAATCCTAAATCCCTAGCCTACCCTATACCTCTGTAAAATCCCAGCCTACCCTATACCTCTGCAAAATCCTAAAGCGCCTGGCCTACCCTATACCTTTATAAAATCCTAGCCTACCTTATACCTCTGCAAAATCCCAGCCTACCCTATACCTCCGTAAAATCCCTAGCCTACCCTGTACCTACCCTGTACCTCTGTGAAATCCCAGCCTACCCTATACCTTAGCAAAATCCCAGCCTACCCTATACCTCTGCAAAATTCTAAAGCGCCTAGCCTACCCTATACCTCTGCGAAATCCCAGCCTACCCTATACCTCTGCAAAATCCTAAATCCCTAGCCTACCCTATACCTCTGCAAAATGCCAGCCTACCCTATACCTACCCTATACCTCTGTAAAATCCTAAAGCGCCTAGCCTACCCTATACCTCTGCAAAATCCTAGCCTACCTTATACCTTTATAAAATCCTAGCCTACCTTATACCTCTGCGAAATCCTAGCCTACCCTATACCTCTGCAAAATCCTAGCCTACCCTGTACTTACCTTATACCTTTGTAAAATGCTAGCCTACTTTATACTTACCTTATACCTCTGCAAAATCTAAATCCCTAGCCTACCCTATACCTTTGCAAAATACTAGCCTACCCTATACCTTTATAAAATCCTAGCTTACTCTATACCTTTATAAAATCCTAGCCTACCCTATACCTCTGTAAAATGCCAGCCTACCCTATACTTACCCTATACCTTTGCAAAATGCTAGCTTACCCTATACCTACCCTATACCTCTGTAAAATGCTAGCCTACCCTATACTTACCCTGTACCTCTGTAAAATCTAAATCCCTAGCCTACCCTATACCTTTATAAAATACTAGCCTACTCTATACCTTTATAAAATCCTAGCCTACCCTATACTTACCCTATACCTCTGTAAAATGCCAGCCTACCCTGTACCTACCCTATACCTCTGTAAAATGCTAGCCTACTTTATACCTACCTTATACCTCTGTAAAATCCTAGCCTACCCTATACCTTTATAAAATTCTAAAGCGCCTAGCTTACCTTATATCTTTATAAAATCCTAGCCTACCTTATACTTACTTTATATTTTTATAAAATCCCTAGCTTACTTTATATTTTTATAAAATACTAGCTTACTTTATACTTAACCTTTCTTTTATATTATTTTATAATTTTTAAAATTTTATAAAAATTATATTAAATTTAAACTTTTTTAAAGTAGTTTTTTAAATTATTTTATACTTACTTAAGCTATTAGCTTATATATTATAATAGCTCTTTTATAAAAACTAACTATAGCTAGTTTTAACTTTAATAATTTAAGAATTATATTATATAATATATTTGCCTTTATAATTAAAATAATAATAATTAGTAATTAAATAAGTATTTAGTTTAATATTTTTAACTTTAGCTATAAGCTATTTACTAAAGCTAATTTTAAATACTTAATTAGTTTAATTAACTTTTTTTTTATTTAAAAAGGCTATTTATAATAATTATAATATTAATTACTTTTATTAACTTAATTTTAATTTTACTTTAGCTTTAGTACTTAAACCTTTTAATAATTAATTATATAAATATAATTATAAGTTAATTTACTTTAGCTTTTATATTTTATTAACTTTTTATAATAATTTATTTATTAAGGTATTTAAGCCTAGCTATTAGTAAAAAAAGTAAAATAAATAGCTTAAAAAAAGGCTATTATTATACTTTTTTATATTATTAATACTGCTTTTACTAACTTTAAAAAGCCTACTTAATAATAGTTTATTTTAAAGCTAGTTAAGTATATTTACTTTTATATTATAAACTTTTTTCTTAAATAATAAGCTTTAAAAACCTTTAACTATTTTAAAATTAAAACTAAAACTATAATAATAACTTAATAACTTTTTTTTTTAAATAGCTTTTTATTATTTTAACTTAATACCTTTAATTACTTTTTTTTTAATTAAGAATTTTAACTTTTTTACTTTTTTTTAATTACCTAGCCTTTTATTATTATAATTATATAAAAGAAATATATTTTATAAGCCTTACTTATTATAAATAAGCTTTTAACTTAAAGCTAGACTTTTACTTAGTAAAATTTATAAGCCTAGCTATAAAATTAAATAGTTATTTAAAAAAAACATTTTTTTACTTTAATAAGGCTAAGCTTTATTACTTAAACTAACCTTAAGATTAATAAATATATTTTTTTTTAACTAGCTTAAAATAACTTATAATATGCCTTTTTAATAAATATTATTAAAATATACTTAGCTATATATTATAAAATTATTAAAAAAGCTATTAGCTTTTTTTAACTTATTTTATTTAGCTTTACTATTACTTTAATAACTTTTATTATTAAAACTACTTTTTTTTTAAATATACTATAACTTTATTAAATATAAGGCTTAAATTAAAAAGCTTTTAAAATAATACTATTATTAGCTAAATAAAATTCTTAAAGTTATTTTTAAAAAAAAAGGCTATAAATAATATTATTATTATTAATAAAACTTTTTTATATATTAAGCTAGTTATAATTACTAAAGCTAAACCTTTTTAAATAACCTTTTTTATATATAATAACTTTTATAACTTTTTTAACTAGCTAGTTATTATACTAGTTATTTTTAAGCTAGTTATAGTTTTTAGCTTTTACTTTACTTAACTTTATATAAATTTAAACTCTTTTTTATTATATAAAAAGTATTATAACTTTTACTTTTATTATATATATATTTACTTACTTAAGTATTTTAACTATAATAAAATAAGCTATTATATAAAAAACTACTAGTTTTTAAAATAATATATTAACTATTATAGCTTATATTAGTTAAACTTTTTAATATACTTAATATAGCTTTAAAAAAATAAATAAGTTATTTTATTATTTTAAGTTAATTAAGTAGTAGTTTAAGCTTTAGGCTAAGACTTATAAAAAAAAATAAATATAATAGCTTATTATAATACTAATATTAATAATATTATTAATTTTTAAAATCTAGCTGCTTTAAACTTTATTATAATAATATACTTATTTATAAGCTACTTTAAGTAGCCTTATACTTTTAATACTACCTTAAGTATTTTTATAGCTTTTTATTTTTAAAAACTCTTAATTTTAAAATATTAAGTTTTTTATTTTTTAATAAGTTATTAATTAGTTTATTAATTTAATTTTAAAAAGTAAGCTAGCCTTAATAGCTTTAAACTTTATTAATAAAGGCTAAGGTAAATATTTTATAAATATTAAATTTATTTTTTTTTTAAAAAAAACTAAGTTTAATATTAATTTTAAAGCTAAGTTTAAATTTAATTATTATTTTTTTATAATTAATTTTTATAAATAAAAAGCTTTAGATTTATTAAGTAAATATAGCTAAAATTAATAAATATTATAATACTACTTTAAATATTATATAAAAAAATAAATTTAATATAGTTTTTATTTAAAAGCCTTAAACTAAAGTTATTAATAAAGTATATTTAATTAAACCTTACTTTAAATATTTTTTTTTTAATTTTATAATAAACTAAAATATTAAATTTAATATTATTATATATATATAAAAGTATTTTTACTTTTTAATATATTAAATCCTTTTTAACTTAAAATACCTAGGCTTATTATAAACTTAAGTAAATAAAGTTAATATTTTTAATATTTACTATTATATTAATACTTAGCTTAATATTATTAATATATTATAAATACTTTTACCTTTTCTTTTAAATTTATTTATAATTAAAGACTTTAATATTTATTACTAGACTTAAAACTTTAATATAAAAAATAATAACTTAAGTTAAAGGACTACTACTTAAGCTAATAAAAATAAGCTTATCTTCTTACTTAATAAAACACTTACTTAAGCTTAAACTAGTAATATAATTAATTTAGTTTTTAATAACTTTTAAATATAGTCTTAAATAGCTTTATTTTTATACTTAGGCTTTAATTATTAAATTATTAAGTTTATAATTTAGCTATTATAAATACTTTTATAATTTTTTATATTAAAGTTTATTATTTTATTAAATTATATTAAGCACTTTATTAAATTAATTAAATATTATATATTTTATTTTACTTAGCTTTTAAAAATAAAAAAAAATATAATACTTTAGCTAAAAAAATATAATATATTTTTTAGCTAGTAATAAAAGGCTTTAAGTATTAATTATATTAAGTAAAATATTAAGCAGCTTAATAAACTAATAAGTATAAGTAAGTATATATTACTTATATTATTAACTTAATTTTAAAAACTTAAAAAAAGCTTTAGTATATAGTTTATAATTATAAAAAAGTATATTAAGTATAAATTATTTAAAAAGCAGGCTTAAGAAAATCTATTTATAATATAATAAAATAATATAATAAAGTAAACCCTTTTTTACTTTAGCTTTTTATTATTATTAGCTAGATTTATAATACTTAAAAAAAATAAGCTAGGCATTTTAAATAAACCTTTTTTAATTATTAAATAGCTAATAATAATATCCTTAACTTTTAAAAACTACTTTTTTTAAAAAATTTAAAGCTACTTTTTTACTTAAAAATTATAATAAAAAATATTATTAATATTATTCTTAAAGTTAAAAATATAACCTTAAAAAGTAATAGTATTATAGTTTAAATATTAAAAATAGCCTAGCTATATATTTTATATATTATTTAAGTATTATACTAAGCCTTTATTTACTTTAAATACTATTTTTAAATATTTTATATTATAAAATTAATTATAATACTTAAGCTAAATAAAAAGCTATATAATTTTATAAAGTAATAGTAATTAATAATACTGCTTTTTTATATTAATAAAAGACTAAAATAACTACTAGCTAAATATATTACTTAAGTTATTATTATTTATATAGTCTTTTTTTTAATATTTTAAGGCTTTTTTAAAATAATTAATTATAAACTTAATAGCCTGCTTTTTTTATAATATTAAAAAGGCTTTAATAAAAAAACTATAAATTAGCCTATTTATTTTAAATATTTAAAAAGCCTTTAATATTATTTTAAAAAGCTAGCTAGTTTTTTAGCTATAATAATAAAGCTAGCTAAACTAGCTAGCTTATTAAATTAAAACCTTTTTAATTAACTATATAGTTATTATTTAAATAAGTAATAAAAGTATTATTTTAGCTATTTTTTTTTATAATACTTTTTAAAAGTTTTTTATTAGCTTTATTCTTTTTATACTTTATACTACCCTCTTACTTTAACTTAACTAGCTATATTAATAATTTAGCTATATTAATAATATTAATATATTAATAATAAAAATTATTATAAAGTTAATATAAGCTTAATTATAAAAAAAGCTAAATCTTTTTATTACTTAAGGCTAAGAAAATATAGTCTTTTTTAATTTTATAAAAATAAACCTTATTTACTTTATAAAAAAAAAGCTTATAACTTAAGCCTTATACTTTTAAATAAAAAGCTAAATAATTATATTATAGCTTATAATTTACTAGCTAGGTATTTTCTTAAATATTATATTAACTTTTAAAAAGTATATAAATTATTAAGCTGCTTAGGCTTTTTAAGTTATAAACTTTATTTACTTTTTTAACTATACTTAAAAAAGGTCTTTACTTAATATTATATTTTAAGCTACTAAAGCTATTATAATATTAATAATATTATATAATATTAATATTTACTTTTTTAAGCTTTTTTAAAACTTTTATAATAAGCTTTATTATTTAATTTAATTTTATAATAAATAAATAATAAGCTAAGTAAAAAAATACTTTAAAATAATAATTAAAGGGGTTTTTTTAATATAATATATTACTTTTATTTTTATACTTTTTAAAAATATAAAAATCCCCCTTACTTTTATAACCTTTACTTAAGCTTATTTTTATATTTTTATTTACTATATTATACTTAATTAATAATAGCCTTTAATTATATAAATTAAAAGTAAACGCTGCTTTTTTTTATATTTTTAATTTACTATTACTTTTATTTTTTTTAAAGTTTATTTTAAAATTATTTTTTTTTTAAAATATATTTACTTAAGGCTAGCTTTTTTATTATATAATAAAAATAAGGCTACTATTACTTATAATACTTAAATAAGTAAGCTACTATATATAAATATAATTAATTACTTAAATAGCTTTTTTTTAAAAAATAAGGCTAGTTAAAAAGCTATTATAATTATTTAAAAGCTAAGGCTTATTTATAGCTAATATAATATTTTATAAATAGTAAAAGTTTTTAATATAAAAGTCTTTAAAGCTTTAGCTTTTATTTAAGCTATTATAAAACTTTTTTAAAAAACTTAATATTTTTTTTAAAATTAATAACTTAAGGCTATATACTTTTTTTTAAATAATTTTATAATTATTATTAGCTTTTAAAAGTTTTTATTAAATAGCTTTTAATATAAATTTTTTAAATTTTACTAGCTAGTTTATAAAACTGCTTAGTTAAGCTATAAGACTTTTATTTTATAAGTCTTTAAGTATAAAAATATACTAAGTAATAAAAAAGTAAATAAATTAATAAAATAAAGTATTACTTTTTAACTTTTTAATATATATTTTATACTTACTTTTTTTTAATATAAAAGTAAGGAATAATAAAAGCTACTAGCCTTAAATTATTAAAATTAAATAGTATTATAATAATATAAAAACCTTTATATCCCTTAATACTTTAAGTTAAAAAAGCTTTTTATTTTTTAATTAACTTTATATTATTTATTAATAAAAAAGTTAAAGTATAGCTTTTATTAATTATATTATAACTATATAAGCTATAATAAAAAGGCTATTTATATTTATAAACTCTTTTAAAAGCTATATTATATTATTTAATATTATAAGTTTTAATATACTTTTTTATATTTTTTATACTTTAAAAAGAATATAACTTTAAATCTTTTTAGCTTAAAAAGCTATTATACTTTTTAAGGCTTTTTATAATAAGCTAAGCCTTATAAAGTAGTAAATATTTTTAAAAATACCTTTTTTTTAAAAAATGCCTTTAATAATAACTAATATTATTAAGTAGTATATAGCTATAAGTTTTTATAATTATAAATAAGAAGAATATAATAATATTAATAAGCTATTTACTTTTTTTAGCTAAAATATAAATTTAAATTAATAAAAATAAGTAATTAAAACTAGCTAAATATATACTTATTAAGCCTTTAAAACCTTTTATTAATTAATTATTACTATTTAGCTTAAATAAGTAGTATAACTTATATTAGTATTATAAAGCTAAAAGGAATATAAATTTAATAAATTATTATATTTATTATAAATTTCTTTTTTTTTTATTATATTAAGTGCTTTTAATAATTTTATATCTTAATTATATATTAAGTATATAGCTAGCTTAGGCTATTTATATTACTTTTTAAAAAGATTTAAATATTAATTATAAATATTAATAATAAATAAATAAATAAATAAATAAATAAATTTAAATTCTTAGCTTACTTTATACTTATTTTATACTTTTATAAAATCCTAGCTTACTTTATACCTTTATAAAATCCTAGCTTACTTTATACTTTTATAAAATCCTAGCCTACTTTATACCTTTATAAAATCCTAAAATCCTAGCCTACCTTATACTTACCTTATACCTTTATAAAATCCTAAAAACCTAGCCTACCTTATACCTACCCTATACCTTTATAAAATTCTAAAATTATAGCCTACCTTATACTTATTTTATACTTTTATAAAATTTAAATCCCTAGCTTACCTTATACCTTTATAAAATACTAGCTTATTTTATACCTTTATAAAATCTTAGCTTATTTTATACCTTTATAAAATCCTAGCTTATTTTATACTTTTATAAATCCCTAGCTTATTTTATACTTTTATAAAATCCTAGCCTACTTTATACTTACTTTATACTTTTATAAAATCCTAAATCCCTAGCCTATTTTATACCTTTATAAAATCCTAGCCTACTTTATACTTATCTTATACTTTTATAAAATCCTAAATCCTTAGTTTATTTTATACTTTTATAAAATACTAGCTTACTTTATACTTACTTTATACTTTTATAAAATTTTAAATTTTTAGCTTACTTTATACTTTTATAAAATACTAGCTTACTTTATACTTATTTTATACTTTTATAAAATCTTAAATTCTTAGCTTATTTTATACTTTTATAAAATCCTAGCCTATTTTATACTTATTTTATACTTTTATAAAATTTAAATTACCTAGCTTATATTAAAGCTACTATTAGCTTTAAAGTAGGCTCTTTTTTAAAACTTAGCTACTTATTTTTTTTTTTTTTTTTTTTTTTTTTTCTTTTTTTTAATATATACTTATATTTTTTAAAATATTTATTAATTTCCTTTTTTATCTCTTACTTATTTTAAAGCTTTTTTTAAACCCTTGCCTAGCCTTTTTATAAAGCCTTTAAGTATATAAGTATTTTAACTTACTAAGCTTAGGCTTATAGCTATATTATAAATTTTTATAAAAAGATTTTATATAAAATTCTACTTAAATTAACTTATAAAGAAATTACTTATTTTATACTTACTTTATACTTATACTAAACTTACCCTAGACTTATTTTAAACTAGAATGCTTATATAAAAGCGCTTACTTTAAAGCTATGCCTAAGCTATATTACTATAGCTTAAAGCCTTTTTTTAAGTGCTAATTATAAAAACTAATCTTTTATATAGCCTTTTTAAAAGATTTATTTTTTAAAAAGCTTAAAAATATTAAGAAAATTAAAGTAAAAAATAGCTTACTTTTAGTAAATTATAATAATAAGTTTACTTTATTATTTATAAAACTATTTTATATAGCTAAGTTATATATAAAGAATTTAACTTTACTTATATTAAAAATATAATATATAAAATACTATAGCTTACTTTAAGAATTATAAAGAAATTACTTATTAAAATATTAAGCTAAAGTTTATTTTTATTTATTTATATATATAAGTATTATTATTATATTTTAATATAAATTTTAACTTAAAAGTATTTAATTATTATTTAATAAATAATAACTTTATAATACTATTTAATTAAATAGCTATAAAAACTAATTATTTAAATAAGTAGTTTTTATAATAAGATTTAGATATTAACTATAGCCTTACTATAGTAGCCTTACCCTCCTTTTATATAAGGAAACTTTAGCACTTAAGCATAGGCCTAACTTATGCTTTTAATTAGTTAATGCCTTAGTATACTAAGGTTATATAAAATTAGTCTTAATTTTATTTTATATAAGTATAGTATATTATACCTTTTTATTTTTAAGCTTTTTAAGCTTTAGTTTAAATATAACTACTTACTATTACTACTACTTACTTAACTAGCTTTTTTTATTTTATTATATTTTAAAGCTTTTATTATAAGTTACTTAAGTAGCTATAATAATTATTATATAATTTATAATAGTAAAGCTATAGCTAGCTTTTTAAAAAGCTTTTACTAACTTTTAATAAATTTTACTTTCTTTTATATATTAAAAAAAAAAGACCTCCTTAATAATAACCCCCTTAATTAATTATAAAAATATTAATAAGCTTATTATTAAAAAATAAGCGCTTTAAGCTTATATTTTTTAACTTAAATAACTTATTAAATACTAATAATAAAAAGAAGAACTTTATAAGTGCTTTTTTAAAAATTAAAGCCTTTATAATTTAATTTTAAAACCTAATTTTATTAAAAGTAATTCCTTTAATAATAAAAAAGAAGTTAAAATTAAGAATATTAAATAAATAATTATTAATACTAACCTATAACTTTAAGATAAATACCTAAGTAACCTTAAGTAAGTATTTAAAAAAGTACTATAAAAATATAAAAAGGGTAAGATAAAAATACTACTTATATAAAAATATATAAATTAAAATTCTTATATAATATAAGATTAATATTTTAATAAAAGACTTAAGGAAAAAAAAAGCCTTAAAAAAAACTAAAAAGTATTTAAAAAGTAAAGTAATACTTTACTTTAAGACTTTATTTATTAAGATTTATACCTTACTATAGCTTTATAAAATATATATTAATAAAAAAACTAATCCCTTTATAAATTTTATATTTATTTAAATTTATTAAAAAAATAATTCTTAACTATTAATAAAAAAATATATACTCTTTTATTTTATAAAAAGGTTCTCCTTTTATTAAAGGAAAAAATTAAATAATATAGTAATAAAGTCTTAAAAATATAAAAAAAAATACTCTTACTTATTACTTAATACTAAGACTTATTATAATAAAACTTTAAAAAATAATATTTAAAAGAATATAAAAAACGCTTATTAAATAAGCTATAAAAAGAAAATAAAAAAAAGCCTTACTAATAATTTAATAAAGAAAATAAAAAAAGCCTTAACCTTTTTCCTTTTTATATTAATAATAGTAATTATAATAAAGGAAAAAAAAAAGTAATATACTACTTTTATAAAAAACCTAACTACTATTTTACTAACTGCTTAAATACTAAGTATTAATTAAAAAATTAAGAAAAAGACTAATAGCTAAAGTAGCTGCTTTTACTTTAACTAAGTAAAAAACTATAGTAAAAGTAAAAAAATAATTTTATATACTAGTTATTATTAATAATTAAAACCTTTTAAATTTATATATAAACTTAAATATAAAAAGTAAAGTAAATATTATTAATATAAACTTTATTAAAAAGCAAGGGTATTAGTAAGTATTTATACTTAAGGTAAGCTTTAAGGTCTTAAGTAATTTTAACTTACCTTATTATAGCGCTTAGGCTATACTTATTATACTAACTAACTTATAAAAAATAACCTAAAGTTTTATATATTATTATATTAAAATTAATTAAAACCCTTAATTAAAAAAGTTATTAATACTTTTAAAAATACTAACTTTAATAAATAAATATATTTATTTAACTTTATAAAATAAAAAATAGTAGTTTAAATAAAATTAGTAAGGAATCTAGCCTTTTTTAATAAAGAAATTTAAATAGGCCTATAAGGATATTATTTATATATATATAGTAATATAGGCTTTAATTAAGTTACTTTTTTAAAATAAAAAGGAGGAAAATAAACTAGGCAGGCTTAAGGGGATTTTTATAAAATTCTTAAATTATAAAAATATATTTAATTTTTTAAAAGCAGGTATTTTATTATAAAAGAAATTAATAAACTATATAATTAACCTCTTGCTTAGTATTAAGCTATTTTATAAAAGAATTTACTTACTTTTTTTAAAAGAACTTTAAAAAACTTTATACTTACTTTAAAAAGAACTTAAAAAATAAAAAGATTTACTTATTATAAAGCCTAGCTAAGGCATTAATCCTTTTTATATTAAAAAAGGATAGCTTTTTTTAACTTTATATAAACTATAAAAGACTTAATAAGGTTATAATAAAGAATTACTACTTATTACCCTTAATTTTAAAAATTATAAACTATATTTAAAAGGTATAATATTTTACTAAAATTAATATAAAAAATACCTTTTACTATATTTAAATTAAAAAAAAAGATAAATAAAAAATAGCTTTTAAAATAAGGTATAGTTATTATAAATTTTTAATAATACTTATAAAATTAATTAATACTTTTACTACTTTTTAATATTATATTTATAAAGCTTTAAAAGGCTTAATTAATATTACTTATATAGCTTATATTAATAATATCCTTATTTTCTTAAAAATAAAAAAGAAGTATATAGCTTATATTTAAAAAATGCTAAAAAGGCTAAGAAAAGTAAAGCTATATACTAAGCCTTTTAAATATAGCTTTTTTTAAAAGAAAGTTAAATTCTTAAGGTTTATATTATTAATTTAAAAAGTTATTATAAACTTAAAAAAAGTAAAAACTATATATACTTAACTAAAGCTTAAAATATATAAAAAGATATAAATCTTTTTTAAATTTTATAACTTTTATTAAAGGTTTATTAAAGGATACTTTTATATTATAACACCCTTAATAATATTTTTAAAAAAAAGTAAAAATAATAAAAAACCTAAGCTTATAAAATTAAAATTAATAAAAAGTAAGGCATTTAAAATACTAAAGCTAGTATTTACTAAAGTATTATATTTATATTACTTTAATTTAATACTTTTAATTTAAATTAAGACTAATGCCTTTAAGTTTATAATAATAAGAATCCTTTTATAGCTAAATAAGAAAAAAAGGTATTACTTAATAGCATTTTAATTAAAGAAATTTAATAAGGCTAAGCTTAACTATAATATACTTAATTAAAAAATATTTATAATAATTAAGTTATTTATTTATTAATAATACTATTTTAAAAAAGCTAAGAATTTTATAAAAGTTTTATTAAATTATTATAACCTTTAAGCTTTTATAAAGCAGCTTAAGCTATTAAGTAAATAAGCTAAATAGTATATATATTTTACTTTATTTAACTTTATTATTAAATACTAATTAAAAAAAAGTAACCTTATTAATATACTATTAAAGCAGCTAGAATATAAAACTAAAGCCTTAGTAAATATAAACCTACTTTTAAGCTTATAAAAAAAGCTTATAAAAGTATAAAATATTACTATAATTTTAATATATTATAAAAAGCATAACTAAATATTAAAAAAAGCTAAAAAGACTTATATACTTACTTAGTTTAAATATAACTAGAAGTTTTTATAAAGTAATAGCCTTTAAATCTGCTAATAGTATAATAAGATATCTTTACTTAATAAAAAGCTAAAAGCTATTAAAAAGGGAAGTAAAGTCCTTTTAGTTTTATAATAATAAGTTAACTAGCTTATAATACTTTTAATTTATAAAAGGATATTATAAGCTAAAGCTATAAAAAAAGTGCTGTTTTAAAAGGCAGTATATAAAGTAAAACCCTTAATCCCCTTAAAGAATATAATTATAAAGCTTTAAGAAAAAAATAATACTATATAATAGTATAAGGCAGACTTTAAGAAAAAAAAGCTAAAGTAAAAGCTTAATATATAAATAATAAATAGTAAAGGTTTTTTTAAATATAAAAACTATATTTATATTTTAAATAGTATATACTTTTATAATAAGATTATTAAATTATATTATAATAATTTATTAATAGGCTATTTTAATAAAGGCTATATACTTAACCTTATATAAAAGAAGTTTTTTTAAAAGTAAATAAGCTAAGATATTAAGTACTATATATAAATATATATATAATACTAAAGCAGTATAGCTTAAAAGTATAAACTATATAGCTACTTTAAATTACTGCTAATTCTTTTAAAACTTTAAAAAAAACTTATAATAAACTTTATTATAAGTCTGCTTTTTATAATTTATAAAAGTAAGGAGGTAAATATAATTTTTATAATTATAAACTAATTTATAAAGTATTTAAAATACTTTTTTATTAATATTATAATAACTATTATAGACTTTATTAAGCTATATTATAAAAAGATTAAATTAGTATATAAGCTAGTTAAAAGGATTATAAATAATAAAAGACCTATTTTTATAAGTAAATTTTAAATAAAACTTTACTATATTTTTAAGATTAAGAGAAGGCTTTTAATAGCTTTTTACCTTTAAATTAATAGCTAAATAAAGAGAATAAATTAAGTTATTAAATATTACCTTTACTACTTTATTAATAAAAAGTAAGTAGCTTAGCCTAGCCTCTTTTTATTAGCCTAATTCTGCTTTAATATTATTAAAAATATAATTATTAGTATATTACCTTTTTAAGTATTTAATAAATATAAATCTAATTTTTATATTAAGGATATTTATATTAAAAATAGTATAAAAAAAAAGGAAATCTTAAGTATATAATAAAGACTAAAAAAGCTAAATAAGCTATACTAGTAATTTAAGATTTAATAGTAAATTATAATAAAAAAGCAGGCTATTTATTATAATAGCTAGTATAAACTCTTATCCCTTAAAGTAAAAAATATAATAAAACTATTAATTAAAAACCTTTTTATTAAAAAAAGGAAAAGGAAGCTTATATTAAGATTTATTAAACTATTTAGGATTATATAAAAAGTAAGGTTATAAGCTTATAAGCTAGCCTTATTAAAAAAATATATTTAAATTTATAATATTTTTTATATTAGCTTTTTTAAACCTTAAAAAGTTTAAAAAAAAAGCCTAGCTAAACCTTTAATAATACCTAACCTTAATAACTTAAAAGGAGAATAAAAAGTTAAAAAGATTAAGGACTATATAATAATTAAAAGTAAACCTTACTATTTTATAAAATAAGTAGGCTAGCTTATAAAATATAACTAGTAAGTAACCTAAAATAACTTAATAAATGCCTTTTATATTTTTTAAGATTATAAAAAAAAAAAGCTTAAGCTTAAAGTAAAAAAAAAAGCTAAAAAAAAAAAATAAAAATATAGTAAGCTAAGATAAATATATTAAGTGCTTTTATAAAAACCTTAATAATATTTTTATTTTTATTATTATAAATATAAGCTTTTTTAAAAAAACTTCTGCTTTTAAAAAGGATTAAATAAAAGTAGCTTATTAGCACTAACCTAAATATAAGTAATAATACTAAATATAAAAGCCTAAGTTTACTTTTAAAAAAGATTAAAGGGATAGTATTATACTTTTTTATTTAAGTAGTAATAAAAGAAAAAGGCTAATAAAAAGTAATACCTAAAACCTTATTTTATTACTACTAACCTAAATTAATAAATTCTATAAATAAATACTTTTAATTTACTAAATTATATTATAGTAATAAGGCTTAATAAAAGGACCTTTTTTATAAAAAGGTTATAAATACCTTAGTCTAGCTAGCTTATAAAAAGGTCCTTTATTATTTATATATTATATAAAATAGTCTTAAATGCCTTTATAACTTATTATATATTAAGTAAGAGTTTATTATTAGTAATAAGAATATTACTATAATACTTAAAAAAATAGGAGTTTATTAAAAAAAAAATAAAGTAAAAAAGGAAAAAAAAGTAAATAGTAATTATAAATACTACTAATACTACTAATACTATTTATATAATTTATAGCTACTTATATTAATTTTACTACTAGTAATAATAAAAAATATAGTAAATTAATACTAACCTTTAACTTAAATCTTTTTATACTTTCTCTTAAAGGTAAGGTAACTTTTATTAATATAAGGCTTAAAGTTTAAAATTAATCTTAACCTTTTTTAATAAGGTAGTATTATAGTTTTAGTATATAGTTTTTAAAGTAAGATTTTAAATAATATACTTATAATCCTTAAAAAAAAGCTAGAAATACTAATAGTATTTTTTTTATACTTTTATATCCTTAACTAATACTATAGCCTTTTACTACTTTATTATAACTTTTATTTAAAGTAAGGTTAATAAAAAAAACTATTAAAAAAAAAAGATATTATACTAAAAGGAGAGTATAAGATAATAGCTAAAAGAACTTAAAAAAAGTAAGCTAATAATAAGCTATTACTAGCTAAGTATAATTAATAATAGGCTTTAAGTTAGTATATTATAAATTTATTAAACTATACTTAATATAATAAGCTTAATTTAGCTAGTTAAAAGTAAGCTATAAGTTAATAAAAATAGCTATAAATTTTTAATAAAAGGCTTATAAAAAAAGTATTAGTATTATATCCCCTGCCTTTACTTAAGTGTTTATATTAAGGTTTTTTAACTTATACTATTTTTATAAGTAAATAAGCTACTTGCCTAAATAAGTAATAGTATTAAAAAAAAAACTAAAAGAACTAAAATTAGTTAGTAAAAAATAAGAAAAAAAGCCTTAAAAAACTTATAGTAAATAGTATTTACCTTTAATATTATATATAATATAATAAAAGGAGTTAAAATTAATAAACTTATAATTTATATTAATAAAAATAATAAAATTAAGATTATTTTAAAAACTAGTAATATCTTTAATATAAAAAGACTAAAGATAGTATATATATTAAAAAAAATAAGCTAAAATAAAATAAAAATAACTTTTTTATTTTATTATATTATTTATTTAAGTAATATATATTATTATTCTCTTTAACTTATTATTAGCTATAGTAATAAAAAAAGAGAAATAAAAAGCTAAAATAAAAAAAAAGTAAAAAAGAAAAGTATAAGCCTTTTTATTTTTAAGGCTAAATGCTTTATAAGTTTACTTTAATTTAATAAATAAAGGTAAAGGTAAATAAAAAAAGTAAATATTATAATTAATATAGTAATATAAACTTTAAGGGCTAATATTATAAAAAAAAAGTAAAAAGTAAAATAATATTTTAATAATAAGGATTCCTTAAGGTTTTAAAAATAAAAAGGTTAAAAAAAAAAATAGTAATTAAAATAAGTTATTATAAAAAGAGAAAATAGTTATAATAAGATTTAAGCATTAACTATAGCCTTATTATAATAGCCTTACCCTCCTTTTATATAAGGAAACTTTAGCGCTTAAGTATAAGCTTAACTTATGCTTTTAATTAGTTAATGCCTTAGTATATTAAGGTTATATAAAATTAGTTTTAATTTTATTTTATATAAGTATAGTATATTATACCTTTTTATTTTTAAGCTTTTTAAGCTTTAGTTTAAATATAACTACTTACTATTACTACTGCCTATTTAACTAGCTTTTTTTATTTTATTATAGTTTTTTTTATATTAAGCTTAATTACTATTATAATAAAGTTATTAATAAAGTAAAATTAATTTATTTTATAATAGTTTAAACTTAGCTTATATTTTTTATTAATAAGTAAATAATTTAATATTTATTAAATTTTATTTTAATATAATAAAAAAAGCTAATATTAAAAAAATAAAAAAGTAATATTATTATAAATACTTAGCTATTATAAGCTAATTATTTTAACTCTAACTTCTTTAATATTTTTAGCCTTAAATATTAAAAAACTAAAGAATTAATAAGCTATACTTTTATAATTTATATTTATATTAAAAATTAAAATTAAAAAAACTTTTACTTTTTTATTTTATTAAAGATTTTTATTTTTAATAAGCCTTTTTTAAAATACTTATATTATAATTTAATAAATATACTATCTTAGCTAAACTTTTTATTTAATAATATTTTTAACCTAGGTTAGCTTATAAAATTCTTTAATATTAAAAATTAAATATAAATTTAGTATTATTTTATTAAATAAGTAATAAAATAATAAAAGTAGTAGTATTTTATTAATACTTAAGCTGTTATTTATTTTATACCTTTTATATTTTTTTATAATATTAAACTAAAGTTAAGCTTAATAAAGTCTTTTTTTTTATTAATTTTACTAAGCTTATTCTCTTAATTATAGTTTTAATAAATAGTAAATAAAAATAGTAAAATTTTTATTAATTTATTTATATATATTATTAATAAAATAATAAAGTATTTAGCTACTTTAAGAGAGTTATAATTACTTTTACTATTTATTTATACTTAATTAAATTACTTTACTTTAGTATTTAAAATATTAAGTAAAAATTATATTATATTAATATTACTTTCTAGCTATTATAATATTATATTTTAATTAAATAATTAAATTCCTTTTATTTATATTAGTTTTAAGTTAATTATAAACTATATATTAAATAGCTAAAGCTTATAAAAAATATTAATACTTAAATATTAATAATTATTAACTAGTTATTTAGCTAATAGCTATTTACTTTTAAAGTATTTATTTAAAGCTTAATATACTTAACTTTTAAAGTTAATTTTTATTTTAAAATTATAAATTTATTTTACTAACTTTTTTTATTTATATTATTTTATTAATTAAAGGCTATTTACTTTATAAATATATTATAATTATAAATATAATTTAATATAAAAATTATTTCTTTTTATAAATCTTTTAAAAATATTAAAAGTATATTAAACTTAGTAAAAGTATTAAGCTTTTTTAACTATTAAACTCTAGCTTTAAATAAATTAATTTTAAAATAATAAATTATTAAAAAAAAACTTTATTTATAATTATTTTTATATTTAGTTATATTATTATATAAAACTTATATTTAAATTATATTTAATATAATTTAAATTATATTTTATATTTTTAAATTAATAAAATATTTATTATAAAATTATATATATAATATTTATTATATTAATTAAAAATAATAATAAATATTAATAATATTATACTAGTTTTAATTTTTAAAAAAGTTAATAAAAATATAAAAATTTATTTTTATAAAATTTTTTAACTTTTTAAATAAGCTATTTTATAAATATTATAAAAAGTATAAACTACTTTTAACTAAGCCTAGTTTATATATATATTAACTAAGCTTACTTTTAATATATTTTTAATTATATTTAATTTTAATAAATATATTATTATTTTTTTAAACTTAAGGCTTATTTATTTTATTTTTATTTTATTTTTATTTTATTTTTATTTTACTTTTTTTTATTTTTTTTTTATTTTATTTTTATTTTAATTTTATTTTAATTTTATTTTAATTTTATTTTAATTTTATTTTAATTTTATTTTAATTTTATTTTAATTTTATTTTAATTTTATTTTATTTTTATTTTAATTTTATTAAATTTATATTAAATTTATATTATATTTTTATTATTAATATATAAATTTAAAAAAGTATTAATTACTTTAATAATATAATTACTTATTATATTAAAATAATTTTATATAATAATTTATATATTTTATATTATTATTATTATTATTTTTATAAATATAAGCTTAAAGTATATTACTTTTTTAATTACTTAAGCTTATATTAAAGCTATTTTAATAAGTAGTTTACTTTTTTATAAAAATATATAAATATTATTATTAAATTTATTATAATAATAATATATTTTAATAAATATTAACTTAGTTTATTATAAATTTAATTTAAATTAAAGAATTTCTTTTTATTATTAATTAAAAACCTTTTATATATATTTTTATTAAAACTTTTTAATATTTAAAAAGTAGCTATATTAATTATACTTTAATAATTAATTTAAGTTTTAGTTTTATTTTTTATTTTTTTTATTTTTTTTTATTTAAAATAAAATTATATATATATATATATATATTAAAGTATTTAATATTATTATATTTTTAAAGTATTTAAAAAGCTTTTAAATAAATAAATTATATTTTATTTTTTTTATTAATATATTATATTATTTTTATTATATTTTAATATTTTAAATAGCTAAAATTTATTTAATATTATATTTTCTTTTAATTTAAATTATTTATAAATAAAACTTAAATAAGGCTTAATTTAAAATTTAAAAACATTTTTAAAAAAAAATTTAAATATAGCTTATTTTATTAAATTTATATAAAAGATTAAGTAAATTTTATTAAGTATATTTAGCTTTATTATTAATAAAAAACTAGCCTTATAGCTATTATAAGTAAGTATTTATATATAAATTTATATATTTAAAAAGTAAAAATTAAATATTTTACTTATATATTTTATATTATTATATACCTTACTTAAGCTATTTTTAAAATAGCCTTAAAATAGTCTTAAGCTATAATTAGTTTATTTTAAAAGTATAATAACTAGGTATAAGTAAGGCCTAATTTTATAATAATTATAAATATAATTAATATAATTATTATTTTATATTTTATATATAACTAGGTTAACTTTTAATTTAAGTAATTTATTTTAATATTATAAAAATAATTATATTTTATTTTTAATTTAAAATATTTTTATTAAATAATAAATATAATTTTTATTTTTTTATTATTATTATTAATAAAAAGTAATTATAGCTTAAGCTAGCTTTATAATTTTTTTAAGTAATTAAAAAATACTATTACTTTACTTTTTAATAAAGTTTTATTAATAATAAAAGCCTTTTTTTAAAATAAGTTTAATATTAAACTTATTTAATAATTAGTTTAAGCTTATATTAATAAAAAAGTCTTATTTATTTAAAGCTAATTAATATATTATAAAATATTTAAGTAAGTTATATTATATTAAAAATATTATTAAATATAATATAACTTAAACTTTTTAATTAGCTTTTTTTATATTTTTATTTATTAAAAAGTAATAAGTAATAAATAATAATTATTTAATATTTATAAGCTTATAAAGTATTAATAAAAACTAGTTAATTTAATTTAATTTAATATTATTAATAATTTAAATAAAAAGTTTATAAATTTATTATTAAACTTTTTTAAAATATAATATATATATATATATTTATTTTTATAAATATTATAGCCTTTAATTAAATATACTTTAATAAGTAATTAATAATAATTATTAAGTATTTTAAATTAAAGTTACTTTTTATTAAAAAGTTAATTATAAAATTAATTATATTTATTATTTAAACTAATTTAAATTTAATAATAATTATAATAGTTTTTAATATTAATATAAAAAAATATAGCTATTATAATAATAATAATTTTATATAAAATATAAAGTAATTTATAATATTATTTTAATAATATAAGTAATATAAAAAAAAGTTTTATTTTTACTTTAAGTATTTTATTAAAAATAAATTATAAATTTATTAAATTATTATAATAAATAATAGCTTTTAATTTAAAAGCTAAAGTTAGTTTTAATAAATTAATACTTTTAATATATTTAAAAAGTAATTAAATATATATTTTTTTATTTTTACTTTTTTTATAAAGCTTTTAAGCTTTTTTAAATATAGCCTTTATATAATAATAATATATTTTATTTTTAAATATAGCTTAATTTTATAATAAGTATAAATATAAATTTATAAATAATATATTTTTTTATTAATAGCTATAATTTTTATATATTATTTATAAAAATAATTTTATTATTTCTTTTTATTTTAAAATAAGTTTATATTATTTTTAATTATTATATTAAAATAAATAATTAAAATAAGCTATATTATTTTACTTTAATATATATTTATTATTAAAATATTTTAATTATATTTTAAAAGTATATTTAATTAACTAGCTTAATATTTAAATTAAAACTATAAGTAATTAAAGAAATAAAATAGCTTTTTTATTTATTATACTTAGTATTTTCAAATTACTTAAATATAAAAAAAGTATTTTAAGTTTTTATAATTAATAAAAATAATAAATAGCTATATTATATTAATTAAATTTAAATTTTTTATTTTTAAATAAAATATAATAATAAATAGCTTTTTATTATAAATAATATAATTTCTTTTTATTATTATTAAAAAAGCTAAATAATAAATTATAAAATTAATAATATTATTTATATTATATTATAAAATACCTTTTTATTACTTTATTAAAAAACCTTACTTTTAAAATTATATATTATTTAAGATTTTATTAAATTAATACTAAATATAATATAAATATATTTTTAAAGTATTAAAAGCCTTATTTTATTTTTATTTTTAAATAAATAAAAAATTCTTTTTAATAAATTATATAAAAAGTTTTATTAACTTAATAAATTTAAAAATAAATTTATAATAAAAATTAATAAATTTTAAATAACTTTATATTTTCTTTATTTTTATAAGTAGTTTTTTATTTTTATATTACTTTAACCTTTTTAAAATAAAAGTAAATATAAAGTTTTACTTTAATAATATATTTTATATATATAACTTTTTTTAATTATAAATATATATTTATTAATATTTATATTTAGCTTAGCTACTTATAGTTTTAATACTTAATATTTTTTTTTATAATTTATATATAAACCTTTTAAATAAATAAAAATATTATTAAAATAAGCTATTATAAAATCTTTTAATATATTACTTAAAAACTAATTATTATATTAGTAAAAAGTAAAAAATATATTAATTAATTTAAAAAAAACTAGCTATTTAAAAAAGTTAAAATAAATATAAATTATTATAAAGTATTTTTTACTTTTTATTATATATAATTTATAAAAAGCAGCTTAAATATTTAGCTTAATAAATTAATAAACTTTTAAAAATAATTAAAGTATTTTATTAATTAATTAAAAAAAGTAATAATTTTATTTTATTATTTTATTTAATATTTTATAAATTATATAAAATTATTATTTTTTATTATTTTTTTTATAAATAAAAAAAAGCTATAATTAATAAAAAGCTAATATATATTTATTTTTTATTTTTTTAAGTTTATAATATACTTTTATAACTTAAGTAAATAGTTTTTAAATATATTATATAAAAGCTTTTAAAAAAGTTTAATTATATATTTTTTTATTTTTTTAAATTTAAATATAATAGTTTAAATATTTTTTATAAAGTAATAAGCTTAAGGCCTTTTTATATTAAATAAATTTATAAAGCTATATAATTTTTTTAAAAGCTTTTAAAAAAAAATTATAAAAAAGTAAAAAGTAAAATTAATTATAATATAAAGTATTTTATAATTTTTTAAAAGCTAGTTATAAAAAATATAATATTATTATTTAGCTTTTAATATATATAATAAGCTAGGCTTATAAATATAATATTTAGTATATAGCTTATTATTAAATATATATTATATTTATTTAATTTATAAATAATTAAATTATTTATTAATTTAATTTTAATTTAGCTTTATTTTATATTTATAAAAATATTATAAAAGTATATTTATAAAAAGTTAAAAATAATATATTAAGCTAAGTTAAAAATAATATATAATAAAAAAAAGTAGTTTTTTATTATTAATAATTATTATTATTTTAATAATATAATTAACTTTTAAGTTTTTAAAAAATTTAATTATTATAATAAAAGTTTATAATTATAAAAAAAATAAAGCTAAAGCTAGTTTTAATTTTTATATTACTTATTTATTTATAGTATTATAATAATTATACTTATTATTAACTTAAATATTTAAATATTATTAATTATTAAAAAGTATAAAAATAAAAAATAATAATTTATTTATTTAATTTATTATTTTTTATTTTTTATTTTTAAAAATTTTTAAATATAAGCTATTATAAAGTAATAAGCTTAATATATACTTTTAAGTAAAACTTAGCTTAAAAGTATTTTTTTATAAGTATTACTACTTAAGTAGTGCTTTTTTACTATTTAAGTAGTATTTTTACTATACTAAATTAAAAATAGCTATAGTTTATATAAGCTAGCAGGCTATATTAAAAAATAGTATAAAGTCTTAGTACTTAAAATAGTATATATAAAAAGTCTAGGTATAAATAATACTATACTATATATAAAAAAAATAAAGCTATTATAAGATTTTATATATTTATTTATATTACTAAAATAACTTAAATAACTTCCTTTATACTATTATTATTATTAATAGTAGTAGAGCTATTAATAAAAGCATTATAAAAAGCACTACTATACTAGCTTTTTATTCTTTAGCTTTAACTATAACTATAACTATAGCTATAGCTATTATAGCCTTAACCTTTTACTTATTATTTTTATAATTCTTATACCTTAGTATTTATAGTTATTTAAGATCTTTTTATAAATAGTTATAAAGTGCGCTAATTAATAGTAATTTTAATCTTTACTACTATTTTAGTTTATTATAAATTAAAAGTAAATTACTAGCTATTTTAATTTATACTTAGTAATAAAGCTTAAGGCTATATTAAAGGTATTACTATATTTAGCTAGGCTATAAAACTAGGCTTTATAATAAAATAAAAATTTAAATTAATAAGTGCTTAATTATTTTAAAAAAGCCTTAGTTTTTTATATAAGTTTTTAATAACTTTAAGGTCTTAGATTTTTAATAGTAGCTTATTAATATTTTAGGATATTAAGTTAGTAGCTTTTTTATATAAAAAAAGAGGGAGATTTATTAAAGGCTTATTAAGCTATTAGTATAAGTAAATAGCTTTTTTTTTAAAAGCTCTTTTTTATTAAGTAGTTATAAGATTTTATAAGTATAAAAGAGGGCATACTATTATATAAAAAAGTAAGATTTTAGCTAGTAAAAAGAAAAAGCCTTTTTTTTTTATTAATAGTAATAGTAATATATTACTAGTTATAAAAAAGGCTAATTATAATATAGCTAATTTTAATAAGCAGTAAGCTTAGCTAGGCATAGTTAATAAAGTAAAATTATAACTTTATTTTTTATTTAATAGCTATTTAATAATAGTCCTGCTTTTTTTTTTAAGTATTTAAAGTATATACTTATAAAAATAAAGAAAATTACTAGTATTAGTAAAAAAGAAAGTCTTAATACTTATATATACTATTTTTATTAAGCTATTTATTTATTACTTAAAGTTTTTATAAAATTAAACTTAGTAGTAAAGAAATTAATTAGCTTAAAGGAGATATTTATTAATAATATAATTAATAATAGCAGTTTAGTAATTAAAAATATTTCTTAATACTTATTATGCTTTTTTAAAGCTATTCTTAGTTTTTATATAAACTATTATATTCTAGGCCTGCTTTAGGCTAGCTTTATTATATTTAAATAGCAGTATACTATATAAAGAAAAAGAGGTTATTATTACTTTATTAATTATAGCTGCCTTAATAATAATAAGCTTATTATTAGTAGTAGTTACTTTAATAGTAGTAAGCTTATTATTATTTAGTTAATATAAAGCTATTTTATTAAAGATATTAGTATTAATATAATAAAAATATAGCTGCTGCTAAGTATTTAAAAAAATATATTTTAAAGTATTTTTTAATACTATTTTTTTATTAATAATAATAATAAAAAGTATAAGAATCTTAAGCTATTACTAAAAGTTATTAAGCTAGTTATAAAGCTAGTTATAGCTCTTTTACTTTTTAATATTAACTAAACTAAAAGTAAAGTTAATAATAAAGTATTAATTAATAATACTAGTTATTTTAAAAAAATAAAGCTTAAAGTAATTTATTTTATATATATTATTTATTTTTAAGACTTTTAAAAATTACTTTTACTAAACCTTATATTATAAATATATATTTTATTACCTTAAGTAATTATATAAGCTATATATTAATATATTTACTAATTAAAAAATATAAAAAAAACCTTATATAAAGAGGAAAACCTATATACTATATTTTTATTATAATAGCAGGCTATACTTACTATAGTCTTATTAATTAAAAAAAGTGCTTAAGTAATATAAAAAATTATTTTAAGGCTTAGATTAAAAAAAATAAGGTTATATACTTATAATAAATAATTTAGTATAAGCTTAATATAAGGCTAAGGGTTAGTTATATTTTAATAATATAGCTTATTATTAAGTGCTTATATTTTAAAAGCTAGGCTAAGATTAATATATTTTTAATTTATATTTATTATAAAAGTATATTAAAAGCTAGGTTAATTTATTAAAGCTATATTTATTAAGTCTCTTAAGTTTTATAATTAACCTTTTTACTAGCTTATATAAGCCTTTAAAAAGTTATAATTTATTTTTTTTTTTTATTTAACTTTTTTTATAAATTAACTAGCCCTTTTTAATACTTTAGGCTTATTTTAATAATATTATACTTTTTTATTTAGTATTTTTTAATATAATTTAATTTATTAATAACTATATAAAGTAATCTAGTCTTAATAAACTATTTTTAAGTAAGTCTTTTTTATAATTCTTTTATATTAATTCTAGCTTAATACTAGTTAATAATATATTAGCTTAATATAATAAAAAAAATAAAAGTAAGGCTTATATTAACCTTTTTAACTGCCTTACCTTTAATATAATTATTAATAATAATAATAATCCTTTTACTATAATTATAATTATTATTACTTACTTATTATATTAATACTTTTATATTAATAATATTTTAATAATACTTTTATTTTTTACTTTATTTTTTAATAATAATAATAATAATAATAATAATAATAATAATAATAATAATAATAATAATAATAATAATAATAATAATAATAATAATAATAATAATAATAATAATAATAATAATAATAATAATAATAATAATAATAATAATAATAATAATAATAATAATAATACCTTTAACTTAATACTAAACTAACCCTTTATTAAAAAAACTTTAAAAAAAAAAAAGAATAAGTAAATTAAACTATTAGTAAATTAACCTTTTATAATAAGTAAATTAGTAAGTATCCCCCTTTAATTTAAAATAGTACTAGCTTAAGCTTATATTAAATATTAGCTAATTAAAATAAAAATATACTAATACTATACCTTATAAAATATATAATACTTAAATAATAAATATTTTTAATTTTTTTTACTTTTATTAAGCTAATAAGTAAGTAATTATAGCTTAAAGATATTTTAAAATACTAATTTAATATATAAATATAAAATAAGCTTATAAGCTATATACTTTAATAAAAAATAAGTATTTTACTATAAGTAGTATTATTAAAAAAAGTTTAAGCTAATACTATATTAATTTTATTTAAGTTAAGTTTTTAAATTATAGTATTATTAAAGTAACTATAGCTTATACCTTTTAAATTATTAAAAAAAAGGTCTTAATATATTTTTACTTTATACTTAAGTTAAAAAAACTTATTATTAATAAAAGAATAAAAAAATAAAATTAATATAATAATCTTAATTAATATTATATATAATAATTATTTTATTTTTAAAAATAGTTTAATTAATATTTAGCTTATTATTATTAATAGCTAAAAATTATATATTAAATAATTATATAATTATATAATTAATTAAGCTTTATTAATATATACTTATACTTAAACTTTAATAATTAAAAAATAGCTTTTTTAAGTTTTAGCCTAGCTTTTAAATAATATTATTATAAATAATTTAAAAGTTAATAAGTAAAAACCTTTAAGTAAAATATAATACTTAATTTAAGTATTAGTAAGTAAATATTATTATATTAAGTTAATAATAGCTTAAAAATACCTTAAGCCTTTAATTAATAATAAATATTTTTATTTATAAAGAATTTTTTATTTAATTAATATTTAAATATTAAGAGTATAATAAACTAATAGTAAAAGTAGCTTAAGGCTATAATAACTTTAAGCTAAAGGAAATTTAAAGTAAAGGTTTATTTTAATATAATATAATATAATATTAAGGTCTTTTATAAAGTTTTTTTTTTATTTTCTTTTTAAAGCCTTTTAAATAATAGCTTAATAATAAAATAAGTGCTTAATAATATATTTTTCTAGCTTTTTATAAATAACTTAATTAAGTAAAATTAGTTAATATAGCTAAATATAAAGAATTATTAAATTATTATAAAAATAGCTTAAAAGCTATAAAGTAATATATAAACTTTATAATTATATTTAAGTATTTTTAAAAAGTAGCTATATTATTAATTATAAATAAAATATTTAAGAAATATATAATACTATATTTTTAGCTTAATATTATAATAATATAAAAGTAATATTATATTAAATATTTTTTTATTATATAAAAACTTATTAAAATTTATTTTTTTTATTTATAGCTATATTAAGGCTATATTTTTATATTTTAAAAAATTTAAATAAGCTTATAATATTTTTTTTAATTTTTACTTAATAATTAATATACTATTACTTAGCTTAATAATATATTAAAAGTGCTTTAAAGCTATTTTAAAAGCTATTTTTTTTTTACTTTTTTTATTATTACTTAATAAGCTTTTTTAATAGTTTTTAATTATTAAGGTATTATTAATTCTTTTATACTTTTTAAAAAATTTCTAGTTTATATTAAAGGCTATAATACTTTTTAAGTATTTATATTATTATATTATATATAATTTATATTTTTATTTTTATTTTAAATATTTTTATATAATAAAAAAACTAGGCTAGTTTTTTATTTATATAAAAGTTTAATAATAATATTATTACTTTTACTTTTAAAGCTTAAGTTAAAGTTATTTTATATACTTTAGTAATTATATAAAGGTATTTATTTTAAAATAAAGCTAATACTTTAGCTATAATATAAAAATAATTTAGCCTTTTTATAAAAATATAAATAATATTTATAATATAAATTAAGCTATTTTAAATAGTAATTATATAAAGTAGCTATATATATTTAAATTAAGCCTTTTATATAAATATAATAAGAATAGTTAAAGTAAACTTTTAATAAGCTATTTTTATTTTTAAAAATTTAAAGTAATTAAACTAAATTAGCTTTTAATTAATTTAAATATTAATAAAGTAAGTAGCTTATTATAATTATATTATTTTACTATTTAAATAAATTAAGGTTATATTAATATACTTAATATATATAAAGTATATAAGCTTACTTTTTTATAATTTAAACTTTACTTTTAATTTCTTAGCCTATATTTTATATACTACTTAAGTAGCTTTAAGCTATTATTAAATTATTATTATATTTTTTTTATAAGTAAGAATATTTATATTATTTATAAAGCTAATAATAATAATATTAAGAATAGTTTTAAAAGCCTTATATAATAAAATAAAATATAAAAAAAAATAAAAAAAATAAATAATTTTTAAAAAATATTAATATAAACTTATATTATATTTAATAAGGTATTATTAAAAAATAGCTATACTTATTATTTATAAAAAAAGCTTTATATTTAAAAATATAAGTAAGGTAATACTTAAAGGTTTTAAAAAGTATATAAAAGTTTATTATAATAAATAGTATTAAAAGCCTTTATTAAGTTTAATTATAATAATAAAGTAACTTTATATTAATTTTAAATTATATATATAAGTTTTATAAAAAAATATATTATAATTTTAATTAAGTATATTACTTTATTTTTTATTTAGCTTTTAAAAAAAAGTTATTTAGTTTTTATTTTAATAATAAGTTAAATAATAATAATAAACTTAATAATTTTATTAATAATATTTAATAAAAAGATAAGCTTTTAAGTATTTATAAGTTATTATTATTTAGTAGTTTTTTTAAGTTTTTTTAATATAATTATTTTAATTAATTAAAACTATTTTAAATAATAGCTAGTAATAAGCTAAATAATAGCTAAATAAAAAAAAATAAATAAAATTAGCTTTTTATAAGCTTTTATAAAGCTAATAAGGATTTTATTTTTATTTAAGGCTTTTTAAAACTTTATTTTCTTAAATATATTTTTAATTTTAATATTTTTAATAAAAAGTAGTAATAAGGCTAGCTTAATTATAAAAAGCTAAAGTAAATTAAAAATTATTAAATTTAAAAAAAATAAATTATTAAAATTTTAGCTTTTTTTTATATATATATATTAATATTAAATTAGCTTTATTATATTTAAAAGGCAGTAGTTATAAAGGTTTTAAAAAAAGGCTATTATAAAGCTAAGCCTAATACTTTAATTTTTATAATTTTATTATATTATAATATATTATAAAAAAAAGCTTTTTTTATATACTTTTTTTTATTTTAACTATAGTTTAATATTATATTTTATTTACTATAGTTTTTTATTTTTAAATATTTAATATATATTATTTAAAGTAGGCTTATTAAGCTTTATAAATAATATAAATAGCTTATTTTACTTTTTTTATTTATTATAAGGCCTAGCTATAGCTATTTAATTTATAAGCTAGTATAATAAGTTAAGTAATTTTTTAAAAGTTATTAATAATTTAATTTATATATTTATTAATTTTAATAAAAATATTTAAAAGTATATTAATTATTATAATTTTAAATTAAGTATATACTTTAGCTTTTATAATACTTTTATTTATATAATACTAAAGCCTAGCTATAAAATTAAAAAGGCATTTTTTACTTTATATTAGCTTAACTTAAATTATTTATAAAATATAATTAAAGCTAGCTAAATAATAGCTATTATTATAAGTTATAAGTAAGTTATAGCTTACTTATATTAAGTTAATAATACTATTATAAATATTTTTAATATAATATATTATTTTATTTTTAAAAGTAAAAAGTTTAAGCTATTATTAAGCTATTAATAAGGTTAAAATATAGCTTTTAAATATAGTTTTATTATATAAGTTTTATATAAAGTAGTATAAGTTAAAGTCTTTTAATAAAATATACTAATTTTAAGTTAGTTTTTTAAAAAGGTTTATTAAAAGGCTAGTTTATAATATATTATAAATAAAAATTAAAAAGTAAATAAAAAATATTATAATATTAATTTTAATAAATATAATATTATATTAATTATATTAAGCCTTTATTATTTATATTTAAAGCTATATTATTTATATATATAAATAATAACTTTATTTTTTTTATTTATTAAAGTATAATTACTTTAGCTTAAGTATAGTAAGTTATAATTAAAGTAAGAGAGTAATATAGCTTAAGGTTTTTAAAAAGCTATAATATTAAAGCCCTTTTTATTTATTAAGGCTAAGTAAATAAGCCTTAAAATTTTACTTAGGTTTTATTAAAAAAACCTTATTAATCTTATAATATAAATAAGTTAATATTAAAAAAGCTATTAAATAAGCTTAATAAATAAGTAATTAATATAAAAAAGTCTTTTTAAAAGTATTTATAATTATTAATAATTATAATTTAAAAAAGGCCTAAAGTTTTTTAAAAGTAGTTAAAAGTAGGCTATAATAAAACTAGTATATATATAACTTAAGTAAAAAAAGTAAAAGTATTTTTATTCTTTTTAAAAGAGTTTAATAAAGTAATATAAATACTAAATATAAGCTTTTTATATATAAGCTATTTACTTTTAAACTTTTAAATAAGTTTATAATTATATTAAATATAAGCTATTATAAAAAAAGTAAGTTAGTTTTTTTATAATATATTTTTTATTTATATATAAAATAATATTATAATAGCTATATTAAAAAGTTATTTTATAATATTTTATAATATAGCTAATTTAAAAATAATAATAATATTAATAAAGCTATATTTTTTTAATAAAAGGTTTAATATTAAATAATTAAGTATTAAAAATAAGTTTTTAATTATAAAAATAATTAGCTTATTAAATATTATTTATACTTAATATAAGTATTACTTTTATAATATTTTTATAATAATTTTACTTTATATAAACTTTTATAATAATAATATTATTAGCTTTTTTTAATATACTTTTAAGTTTATTATTATTAAGGTTAGTAATATAAAAAAAAAAGACTTAATAAGTAATTAGTATTTATATATATTAAAATAGCTTTATTTTTAAGCTAAATATAATTTAAAGCTAAGTAGTATTATATTTATATTTTTTAACTAGCTTTTTAAATATAATTATAATATTTTTATTAAAAAGCTAATATATAGCTATAATAGTATTAATATAAATAGTAATATTAACTACTTAAATAATTTTAATTAAAAATTATTATTTAAAAGGTTTAATAAAAAAAAAGCTAATAATTATAACCTTATAGTTAAGTTTAATAAAGACTAGCTTTAAAAAAAAGTTATATAGCTATTACTTTAAAAAGCTAGCTAAAATATTAACTTAAGTTAATAGTTTTTAAAGTTTTTTTTTAATAATAACTTTTTTAATAAGGTTTTTAAAGTTACTTTTAGTAATTTAAATAAAGGTTATATTATAGCTTTATATTATAGCTATATTAAGCTTTATATAAATAATTACTTATACTTTTTTAAAGTTTAATTTTAAAATAATTTTTATAATTTTAAAATAAATTAAGTAATTAGTATTTTTTATATTAATTAAATTATTTTTTATAATAGTATTATTTTAATTATTATTTATAAACTTTTTAGTTTTTATATTTAAGTAGTAAATACTTTATATAAGCCTAGCTTTTTTTTATTTATTATTATTAAGACTTTTTTTTTTATATTTTTTATAAAGGTGTTTTATAATTAATATATTATTATAGTAAAAGTAAAATAACCTTAAAGAATTTAATTTTAGTATTTTTTTTAATTTTTAAGGTAATTTTATACTTTAAGAAGTAATTTAATATTACTTATAATTTTTTTTTTATATTATAAATATATTTAAAAAATAGCTTTAACTTTATAATTATTATTATAATAAATAAAATAATAAAAATTATATTTTTAAAAAAGGTTTACTTATTATTAAGTAAGTATAAGGCCTTTTAGGTTTAATTATTATAGTACTTGCTTATTATTATAAATATCTTTTAATATAAAATAAAACTTTTTTACTAACTTTAATTATATAATTTTTTTTATTTTTTAAGTGTTAAAAGCCTTATATTTAAATAGTAATTTCTTAAAATTATATTATTACTAAGTTTAATAATAATAAATTTAATAAGCTAATAAATTTAGTATACTTTAATAATTATAGCTACTTTTAATAACTTAAAAAGTTTACTTTTAGTTAGACTTTTTTATAATAAAGGCTATAAAGTAAAATAAATAGTTTATTTTATAAGTAGCTATTTTCCTAAGGCTTAAACTCTTAAATAATTAAAAGGCATTATAATTATAAATAATTATATATTAAGTTAGGATAATTATATTATTAATATTAGCCTTATTACTAGTAAATTCTTAATAGCTATAGCGCTATTATTATAATAAAAAGCTTAAAGTATATTAAAAAGGTTATTAAATAAGTTATATATTTATAATAATAATAAAAAAAAAATTTTATAGCTAGTAGCTTTATTTTTATTATTAGTAGCTTTAATTTTAAGATTTATAGTATTTTAGGCATTTTAAGCACTTTAAATAAAGGTTTTATTACTAATAGCTTTATTTTTAGTATTTATAATAATTTAAGCGCTTTAAAAAGAGATCTTATTACTAATAGTAGTAGTAGTAAGACTAAAGGCATTATTATAATTTTATAAGTTATTTCCTTAGCCTTTAAACTAAGAGAAGTTATTATTAGTATTATTAAAAAAGTTATTAATATAAAAATAGCTATTTATTATAATTAGCCTTATTTAATTTAATAAACTTATAAAAGGTATAAGATATTATATACTACTTTTATAATAGCTAGCTTTTTATATTATTTTTTAAAATAGCAGGCTAAGGCTTACTAAATATTATTAAAATTAGCTAGGCTTAGTAAAAATACTATCTAAATAGTAAAAAAGCACTACTTAAGTAATAATACTTTTTTATATTATTTTTATTATTATATTAAAAAATATATAATTATAATATTTTTATAAAAATAAAATATTATATAAAAAAAATAAGTATTTAATAATATAATAATTAAGTAATTTATAATAAAAGTATTTTTTTTATTTTTATTTAGCTAAAACTTTTAAAAAAACTTAAATAGCTTTTTAGCTTTTTATTATAAGTAATTTTAGCCCTTATAGTATAGTAGTATAGTGCCTAGAGGCCTTATATAAGGCAGTAAGGTTATTAGTTTAAATCTAGCTAAGAGACCCTTTACTAGTAAACTAAACTATCCTACTTATTAAATAATTAAAAAAGCTATAAGACCTTAGGCCTTTAAGGCTAAGCCTAATAATTACTACTTAAGGCTAATATAAATCTAGGCTATATCTTATATAATAATAAAAGACCTAGCCTTATAGTTAAAAACTAGGGCTATATTTATAATAATAAGTTAGCGCCTCTTAAAGTAAAGCTAAAAAGACTATGCCCTTCTTATAGCTAGGGCATAACCTTTTAGAAATATTAAAAATATATAAAATTAGTCTGCTATAGCTAATATAATAAAGCTACTTTATAATAACTAGAACCTTTTAATAACTAATAGGAATAAGGCAGGAGAGACCTGCTACTATAGTAAAAATGCAGTATAAGGGTTTTTCTCTTAGTAGGCTAATAAAATATAAGGGTTTTTCCCTTATAAAGGAGAAGACTATAAAGGTACTAGTGCTATATAATAAACTAGGGTAATAAAATATATATATTATAAGTAATTTTAACTATATATTAATAAAAGAATTTTTTTTATATTATAAAATATAGCTATAATTTATATATATAATATTAATATTAATTATTATTATATTTCTTTTATAATTAATTATTAAAATATTAATTTACTTTTAAATAATTAAATAATATTTTTTAATATTAAATACTTTAATTTAAATTATAATATTATAATACTTAGTTATTATTTTATTATAATTAATATAAAATATATTATATTTTAAGCTTTTTTTTATTTATTAATTTAAAATATATTAAAATTAATTAAGTTTTATATTATTTAGCTATTTTAACTTTTTAATTAAAGTAACTTTTTATTTAAATTAAATATAAAATATAATAAAAAATCCTTTTATTTATTATTAAAAAATCTTAAATTTATTTTAAGCTATTTATTTTATATAAATTAAAAAATATTCTTTTTTATATATTTTAAAAATACTTATAAATTAAATTACTTAAGGCTATATTAAATTTATAAAAAGCTATAACTTTTACTTATACTTTTTATATTAAGCTATTTTAAATATATATATATTAACTTATAAGCTTATAAATAAATTTTTAATTTTATATTAGTTTATAAGTTATTATATACTTTTAAATTAAAAATATAAATATATTATTATTATATTACTTATTAATTAAAAAAGGTTTAAGCTTAAAATGTTTTTTTAATTTACTTTTATATTTAATAAGTATTAATTTATTTTTATATTAAATAATATTAAATTTAAAATAAATTAAGAATAAGCTATATTTTATAATTATATTAATTAATTTTATATTAAGTATATTTATTTAATTATTATATTAAAAAGTTATTATATATTAATTAATAATACTTTTAAAAATAGCTTAAATATAAAATAATTTTCTTTATTATAATAAAATATATTAATTATAATAAAACTAGCTTTATAAATAAATATTAAATAAGTATTTATTATAAAATTAATATATTTAAAAAACTAATTTAAAATTATATAATTTTTATACTTTTATTTATAAAGCTTAATATAAAGTTAATATAAGCTTATATTAAGCTTAATATATATTATATTATAAAACCTTTATAACTTTTACTTAAGCTTATATTAAGCTTAATTTATATTTAATTAAAATATATATTTAAATTAAGCTTTTTATAATTATAAATATTAAGGCTTTTTATTTTATTATATAAAAAATATTTATAATTAAATATTTTAAATATTTATTTTTAAAATTTTAAATTATTATTTTTTAAATTAATATATATTAATACTTATTATAATTATAATAACTAAAGCTTTAGTATAAAATATATAAAGTTATTTTATAATATTTTATTTTATTTTTTAATTTATTAATATTATAAAATAGTTATTAAGTAAATATTAAAAAGTATATTAACTTTTATTTAAGGTATATTATAAAAAGGTAAGTAAAAGCCTTTATATACTATAATAAAAAAAGGCTAAAGTAAAGTAAAGCTTTTATATTTTAATATTTTTATATATTTTATAAGTATTACTATTATAATTATTCTTTTTTTTAAAAGTAGTATTTTTATTATTAAGTTAACTTTTTTTTAATAATAAATTTATAATAAAATTCTTTTTAAATAACCTTAGTAATATATATAATTTATATATATATTATAGCTTAATAAAAATTTTTTTTTTTTTATTATTTTATATATTATTATTTAATATTATACTTTTTTTAAATTTTTTAAATTTTTTTTTTATTTTCTTTTTAATAACCTTATTATAGCCTTTTTTTAATACTTTTACCTACTTTTTATAAAGTAAAACTGCTTATTAATTAACTTATTTAGCTATATAATAGCATTTTTTAAATAATTTACTTTATAAATAGTTTATAAAATTAAAATAATATATAATATTTTTATTAAATATAAAAATAATATAAGACTTTTTTTTTATTTTAATTTTAATTAATTTAATATATATTTAGCTAAAATAAATACTTTTACTTTTTTTATTTTTTTTTACTTTTTTATAAAATAAATAAAATAATAAAAGTAATATCTTTTTTATTATTAAAAATACTTTTACTTATTATATAAAATGCTTTTAAGTAATAAAAATAGTTATTTATTAAATATATATAGCTAAGGCTATTAATAAGTAATTATATAAAACTAAAATATAAAATAAGTATATAATACTTTTTAATATTAATTATTTATAATATATAAAATACTTTTAAGTAATAATTATAAACTATATTAATAATTTAGCTATTAAACTATTTTTTTATAATAATAAGGTTTTTATTAAGTATATATTTAATATAACTAACTTTACTTATTATTATTATTATATTAAAAAGAATATTACTTATAATATATAAGTTTTATAATTTTTTTATAAATATATTAATTAAAAAATTAAAAAAAATAAACTTATAATTATACTAATTAATAATATACTTAATTATATTAAAATTTTATATTATTTTTTAATTTAATTTCTTAAAGTAATAAAATAAAATAATAATATAAATATAAATATTAAAGTAAATTTTCTTTTTTTAAATAAAAGTTATAAAGCTATTATATATTTAAGCTATATTTTATATATTACTTTTAATAATATTAAGACTTAGTATTATTTTAATTATTTTTTTATAAAAAAATATAAGCTTATTTTTTATATTACTTATTATTTACTAATAGCTAAGTATAAAACCTTTTTAATTTATTAATTTATTTATTTTTTATTATATTATTAAAATAAAATAAGTTTTTTATAAATTTATAAAAGTATTATTAAGCTAATACTTTTTAAAAATTTATTAAAGATTTTACTAATTATACTTAAAAAGTTAAAAAGGTATAGTAATATAATTTATAACCTTATTTACTTTTTATTAATAAGTATTATATAAGCTAGTAAGTAGTATTATTAATAATATATAAAGCTTAATATTAAATTATAAATAATTAATAAAAGCTATTAAATAAGTAAATTTAAAAAAACCTATTTATAAGCTAGCTTATTTTACTTTAAGACTAATACTAGCTAAATATTAATAAAATATTATAAGTATTTTTATACTTTTTTAAAAAGGTTATTTATAAAGCTAAGCTAAGTAGTTAATAATAAATAATAAAATTTTTTATTATATTATTTTTTTATTAAGTATTTTTATTATTAAGGTTTTTACTAGTTTTTTATATATATTTTTTTTACTTTTTATTTTAATTTTACCTTTACTTATTAATATTTTTTAATAAGCCTTATAATATTACTTATATTTTTTTTAGCTATTTATTAATTATATTTAAAAAGCTAGCCTTTTTACTTAACTAAGTTATAAAGTTTATTATAAATAGCTTTATTATTAAAAACCTTTTTAACTTTTTATTTTTTATTATTTTTTTTTAAAAAAAGTATTAATAAGATTTTTTTATTTTTTTAAAAATCTTTTATTTATAGCTTTAAAAGGCTTATATAAAATATATTATAAATATAATTATATTATTTAAATAAGGCTAGCTTATATATTTAGTTTTTAATTTTTTTAAAAATTTAAAAAGGTTTAATAAACTTAAGTACTAGCTTTTTTTTTCTTTTTTAGCTTAAGGTTTTTTTATTAAAAGTTTAATTAAATCCTTTTTTTTTTAAAATTAGCTTTTAGTATTTTTTATTATATTAAATTATAAATTTTTTTATTATAATTTACTATTATATTTTTAATTATTAATAAAGCTATATAAGTTTTTTTACTTTTATTTATATACTTAATACCTTTTTTTTTATAATATTATTCTTAATATTTATATAAAAATTTATATTATATTTAAATATAGCCTTATATAAACTTATTTTAATTATTATACTTTTAGTATTATTATATACTTATTATATATTTTATAAAAAATTTAGCTAAATTATTTATTAAGTTTTTATAAAGTATTATAAATAATATTTTAATACTTAGTTTATTTTTTTAATTTATTTATTAATTTAAAAGTAAAAAGTAATAAAAAGTTATTAATAAATCTTTAAGTAAAAGTATAACTTTAACTAGAATTTACTTATAAAAATACTTTTTTTATTTAATATAATTCTTTTAATTAATTTATATTAAAGCTTTACTTTTTTATAAAAAAGCTTAACTAGCTATATAATATTAATTATAATAAATATAAAAAAAAATAGTATATATTTTAAAAACTAATTTATAATTATTAAAATTATATTAACTTTTTTACTTTTATATATTATTATTAAAAGGCTTATAATAAAATTTATATTAATTTTTTTTAAAAGTAATTAAAAATTAATAAAAATTTAAGCTTATTATAAGGCTAATATTTTTAAATTATATTTCTTTAATAAATTTAGTATTTCTTAATATAAGTTTAAATCTTTTAGTTTATTTTATATTATTATAATTTTTATTTAAAAAAGGCTAGTATTTATTTTTTATTAAAATAGCTTATTAATAAATTATTATAATATAGCTTTAAAAGTTTTTTATAAAATAGCTTATTTTTAAAAATATATATTAGTTTTTTAAATTAAAATACTTTTTAATTTATATTTTAATATTTATTACTTTTATATAACTTTTTTTTTAAAATTTATATAATATATTTTTTTATTTTAATATTTTATTTTTATATATTTTTAATTTAAGCTAGTAAATTACTAATACCTTTTATATTATATGCCTTTTTAATATATATAATATTTTATAAAAAAATAAATTACTTATAATTAATTATTACTTTAGCTTAATTAGCTAGTTTAAATAAGTTTATAACTTTTTTTTTTATATTTTTATTAGCCTAGGTTTTACTTTAAGTAGCTATTATTATAAATTAAATATAAACTTTTATTATTTTTATAAAGTAAGACTTTAAATTAAATTTAAATTAATTTTTTATTTAAGATCCTTTTTTTTATAAAGGCTTTTTATTATATAATTATAATTATTTTATTAAATTAAAAAGTAAGTTAATATTTAAAAAGGATTTACTATAATACTTTACTTATTTTAAAAAAATATTTATTAAATTACTTTTTTTTATATAATATTTAATTATAAAGTAAAATAATATTAGTTTTATATATTATTATACTTAATATTTATTTAACTTTAACTTTTTTATAAAAGACTAAAGGTTATTATAATTTAATAATACTTTTATTAAATTTAATACTTTTTTAATATAATATTATTAATATTTAAAAAACTTAATAATAGTAAATATTTTTTAATTTAATATATTATAATTTTATTTTATAAATATAAACTTTTAAAATTAAAAAGCTATTAAATAATATTATTTTTTATTATTAAATTAAAATAAAATACTTATTATTATATATTTTAAAGTATTAATTTTAATATATATTAGCTTTTTAAAGTTAAAATACTATAATAAAAGTACTTTATTAAATTTATTTTATAATTAAAAAAATATAGCTTTTTTTTTAAGTTTAATATTAGCTTTTTTAGCTTTTTTTTATTTTTACTATTTTTTAATAAAAAGATTAAAAAATAAGCTATACTTAAGTATTTTTAAATAAATTAATAGTAAAAGTTATAAAAGCTTAAAAAAACTTAAATTTTATAATAGCTTTATAATTTAAGCTAAGTTTAAATAAACTTAATTTACTTAAAGTTTATAATAATTTCTTTAATAAATAAAATAAAGCTTAAGAATTTTACTTAATTTTTATAAAAAAAGTATTTAAAAGCTTTAATATATAATTATATATTTTAAAGCCTTTTAAGCACTTATTAAATATACTTTATATACTTTTTTTTAATTTTAAAAAAATAAAAATATTATTTAAATAAATTATATAAATAATATTAATTAATTTTTTATTATATTATATATATAATATTAAAATATAGCTAAAGTATTTATAAATTTTATAAATATTATAAGAAATTTATAATAATTATATTATATATAAAAAGCTATTTTTTTTATATAAATATAATAATATATATTTTATATATTAATTTTAAAAAAAAACTATATTTTATTATATTAATTAAGTAATTTTAAAATAAAAAGTAAAAAATAATAATTTTTTTAAGTAATAGTATTAAAACCTTAATAGTTTATATATAATTAAAAGAATTTATTCTTTTTTAAAATAAAGAAAATTAAAGCTTTAATAAGACTTTATAAAAGTTATATATAGCTAGCCTTTAAGTTTTTATTTAAATACTTTTATAATACTTAAAGCTTTTATAAAAAAAAAAAGTAAATATTATTATAAAAAAAAGTAATATTTAAAAGTAAAAGAATTTTATATTTAATTACTTTATAAATAAAAAAAGTGCTTAATTACTTATTATTAAAAATATTTTTAAAGCCTTTTAATTTTTTAAAAATATTAAATAGCTTTAAGTTATTTTTTATAATAAACTCTTTTTTAATATTAATTTTATATTTTTAAAAGGTTATAAAAAAAATAAAAATGCTTTTTTTTATAACTTAAAGTAATTTTTAAAATTAAATTTTTTAAACTTATTTTTTTATAATTTTAAATTATTATTTTTAAGTTTATAATATATTTATATATTTATTAATTATTATAAGTATTTTTAATAAAATAAGGTTTTTTTTTACTTTTAAATTTTTATTAATAATAATATATACTTATATAAATTTATAAATAATACTTTAAATATTAAAAATATAAAAAGAAACTTTTTATATTTTATAATTAAAAAGGCCTAGCTTTATAATACTAATTAATATTAAAAAGTAATTAATAAGCACTTATTATAATTCTTAAGCTTATATAAAAAAATATTAATAAAGTTTATAATTATATTATAATTTAAAATTATATAAGTTTTAATAAAGTTTTATTTTTATATTTTTATTAATATTTAAATTTATTATTTTATTTATATTTTTAAAAAAGTAATTAAAGTATAAGTAATTATTTTAACTACTTTTAGTTTTTTAACTTTTTTTTATTTTATTATAAATATTACTTAATAAAGTATATAAAGCTTTTATAAATAAAGTATTTAAGGTTTTTATTTAAAAAGTATTAGTTATTATTAATTAAAATATAATTAAGGTTTATTTTATTTTTATTATAAAATTAAAAGTATATAATATAATTAAAATAGTATTATTTAAGGTTTATTAAAGTTATATTATTATTTTATTAATTTTTTTACTTTTTTTTATAATAAGGTTTTAAAAAGTTTTAAAAGTAATTAATTAAAAAACTTATTTTTTTTTAATTATAAAAATATTTTTATAATATATTTTAATATAAATTTATAATTTAAAATAAAGCTTAATATAAAAATTAAAAGCTTATTACTTTTTATTTTAAATTAAAAAGTATTTTTTAAAAAAGTTAAAATAAATATAAAACTTTTTTAAAAACTAGTTATTTTATTAATAAGTATTATTAAGTAATAAAATATAAAAAAAAGTTTTAATAAGTTATATTTTTTAAAAAAATATTATTTTATTTTTTAAACTTATTTTAATTATTTTTAAAACTTATAGCCTTAGTTTTTTTTTTATTAAGGTATTATTTTTAATATATATAATATTTACTATTTATATTATATATAAAAAAAATCTTTTTATTATTTTTATAATATTTTTAAAAGGCTTTATTAAAAGCTTATTATAAATTACTTAACTATTTATTATATATTTAAAAGTTAGCCTTAACTTAAAATTATTAAATATACTTAACTTTTATTTTTTTATTTAAATTTAAAAAAAAATTATAAAAGGTTATATAATAATTTAAAAAGTTATTATTTTTTAAAGCTAAAATATAAAGTAATTTTTATTTTTTTTTATAAAAAGTAATTAGTTATTTTAATTATTAAATATAATTTATAATAATTTAAATAGTTTTTTAAATTTACTATATTTTAATTTTTTTTTTAATATTAATTAATATAGTTTTATAAATAAGCTTTAAGTTTATAATATTAATTTTTAATATAAAAGTATTTTATATTATTATATTTATAATATTATTTTATAATTAAGTAATTAAGGTTAGTTTAAGTATAATTTATATAAATATAATAATAAAAGTATTATATTATAAATAATAAGTAAATATTATAATCTAGGCTTTTTTTTACTTAAGTAATAATAAAGAAAGTAAAAGAATTATTATAAAATAGTTATTAAGTAAGTATTAAAAAGTATATTAACTTTTATTTAAGGTATATTATTAAGGGGTAAGTAAAAGCCTTTATATATTATAGTAAAAAAAGGCTAAAATAAAATAAAGCCTTTATACTTTAATATTTTTATATATTTTATAAGTATTATTATTATAATAAATAATAGCTTTATATTATATTATATATTATATATTATATACTTATTAATTAATTTACTTAATTTTTTATTATATTATTTTTTAATTAGTATTAGTATTTATAAATTACTTTAATACTTTAAGGCTATAGCTAGTTTATTATAAAAGTATAATAATTAAGTAAAAGTAAAGCCTTAGCTTATAATAGTATTAAGTATATAAAATATAAAGTAGTAGCTTTATTAAAAAGCTTTAAGTAAATTTAGCTATAATAAAAAAGACTTCTGCCTTTTAATATTTTAAATAAAGACTTTTTTATACCTAGGGTTATAGTATAGTAATATTATTAATGGCTTTATAATATAGAGATATATTCTTCTTAGTATCTTCTATAGTTTACTACAGGTAGGTATATGTACATGTAGTTTGGCTTGCAGTTAACACCTATGGACTTTGTTTAGCCGGCGCTCGGCAACCGGTTAGACGGCACTCGGGGCGTGGCTGAGTAAACGCCCGACGCGTCGGATTTTCTCAGCAAATCTGCTTGCTAATGTTGGATCCCGGTGCCCAACACCAAGCAAAGAAGCAACATGAACCTGCACAAACACACACACACTCACAACTGACACTCTTCTTCCCATCTACCCTTACACACACACACACACACACACACACACACACACACACACACACACACACACCGGACTGTGCAGCTATTCTACGAGATAGAGAAACACACCACAAATGGATCCCGTCTTCGGCCGCTCATTTGGGACCTGGGAAGAAGCCGTGGCTCACGTCAAGGAGGTCGGCAAGCTCAACGGCTACGACCTCGTCATCCACTCCAAGCGCCCCAATGCCACGGCGATCCGCACCGTCATCATGCGCTGCGGCAAGGGCCGCTCGTACACGTCGTGGGCAAGGGAAGACGTGCACGAGTCCAAGCGGAGGAAGACGACGAGCCAGAAGACGGGCTGCCCGTACCGCGTCCGGGTCCGGCTGTGCGAGAAGCCCGGAGGCCCAGTCGGGGCGTCGACGGTCAGCGTCTGGTGCCCGGAGCGCGTGGACAGCGCCAGCGCCGGCCAGCACAATCATCCGCCGCTCGAGCCGGGGGCGACGCCCGGGCTGAGGAAGGACGGCCTGTTGAGGAAGAAGGCCGAGATCGTCTTTGCGTGGAAGTGCGGCATCAAGCCGCCGCAGATCCTGAAGCAGCTGCAGAGCGATCCCGACCCCGACGTCAGGCTCATCACGCGATCTGATGTGTACAACCTCCTTCGTCGCCATCAACGTGATGAGCGCGAGCCGATTCCATGACGCCCTATGTCCAACTACAAGTAGCTTCTGAGCGTGAAATAGAAAAATGACTGTCAAGAAGAATCAGGTCTCTAGAGATAAGAGAGTCGGAAGCATCAACAGCTAATATGGCCTGGACCCTCGTGGACGTTGAGCCGATCACCATGTTGTTAATCAAACTTGGCGCTGCTGTCGCTGACGGAATCCAAGAACTGATCTATTCAGTTATCACTTGACGATGACACACGAGATGAGCCTCTATTGCCGAGAAGAATTAGAAACCGGAAGCGACGATAGTTGGTAGCAATAGAAACCATGGGATTAGAAGGAAAGGGGCACTCTTATGTGCCACGATGATACGGATGTTCTACTGTACAACATGGGGAGGCGATGAAGCGACGGGCGTCACATTACTGCAGAGCCTCATGGCCTTCTGGCTCTCCCAAACCCCATCTCGCTTCGATTGACCCCTGTATGATGCTTGGACGATCCTTTGCGGGGGAAAAAAAAAAAGGCTGCCCAGCAGAAGATCGGCACAGCTCGGAAGCGATCAGGACCGACGCTGCGCAGTTTGCAGTGCCAGCCATGCCCCCTTCTTGTGTCGCCCCAGCTGCCGTGGCCAGTCAGACAGCCTTTTAATACAACGCTGTTGCCTTTCGCCCCCGGTCTTGTCAGGTGGAGGCCATAATACCGAGCTCCAGGCATGCTTCATGACCCTTTATAGGGACTGCTCAACCCAATCACGCAATAGTGAGTGGAGGGCAAACGTTGGATCAACCTTTGAAGCTCTTAAACGTATAGCATCAACCGAGGTCTGCCGTTTGGCTTACGGTTCGCTCTCCACGAGGCTTATCTCACATCACAGGGGCAAAGACATGATCTCTTGAAGCACCACCCACTCTAGCCGATCCATGCCCAGGCTTGCCGTGTTTCACAATAAGACAAGCGCGAATCCTCCTGTGAGGCATTCTTTAAACTGCCGAGTCCCTGATTGGACGCCGGCTTTCGTAGTTGGCGCTGGGAAGCGCTTGGAGCTTGAAGACTTGTAGACTGTCCTGTCCGCATATAGAACCGAAACTGCACCACATGGAGTGACGGCTCGCCTGCAAGTCGTTGCAGGAAATCATCCCCTTCACTTCAGCTTATAAGTATCAGCATTCGTGCTGCAATTGACTCATTCTCCGTTGCAGTTCAATCGTGCGTCGATGCTCTCGACAGACAATGGCGCTGATCAAGGCACACTGGGCCGTGCCCTGCTTGATGGTCAGCGGTCTCGTGTGCGGTGTAGCCTTTGCCATCGGCCACCACTTCTTCTACGCATCTCTGGACTCGCGCATCGTGCGGAGCAACGCTGAACAAGAATGGAACATACGCATAGGAACCGGCATGGCGTTTCTCGTCAAAACATGCCTGACGGCGGCTGCTGGCTTCGCTTACACGCAGCTCCTATGGGCAACTTTGCGATCCCGTCATGCAACGTTGGCGGCCGTGGACGCCATGTTCGGCGTGACGACCAGTGCTTGGGATTTCCTCAATCTTGAGCTCTGGCGAAGGGGATTTGGATTGGTGCTCCTGGCAGGAATAACATGGTTCGTCCATTGCACCCGTCACTCGGGCGGCCTGGTGTTGGCTAATCTTGTCTGTTATCAATCGGAGCAGGGCGTTGCCCATCATTGCCGTCTTCACTCCTGCAGCCCTTACGGTTCAGCCGTCCCAGCAGCTTAATGAGTCGGTACTCGTCCAACACTTGCCCACCATCAATACGACCAGCCCGTATCCGTTTGCGCAGTGGGGGAACGAAGGCGGTGCCGGATACGTGGCCCCTTCGGTGGCCGTTGCCAGGCTGGTATCGTCTGTCGCTTCTCAGGGGTCCGTCCTCGCTATAGAGGCGCCGCATCCCAATAGCTCCTACTCCTTGAGCTTCTACGGCCCTTCGCTATCTTGTGGCCCGTTGGGAGGCAACGCCGCTTTTCATGCCGCCTATGACGAGGCTTTCAAAGAAGCCTATGGCTCAAACTGGGGAATGTCGAACCAAGCGGTCACCTACTTCAGTTTCGTCCCTCAGACGGCACGAGACAACAAGACGGGCGAGACAATCATCAACTGGGAGAACAGGACACTGAGCGGTCTACGAGCCATATTCGGTTCTGAGGACTTGACCGGCAACTTGGCCACGCTTGACAATACTGCCAGGGTATCAGACACCAAAGCTCGCTGCCGGTTCTTCGTTGCATTTCCGACATACGGGTCGTTTGCTAACAGAACACTAGAATGCGGCCTCTACAACTCGTCCTACCACGTGGATTTTCGCTTTGAAAACGGCAAACAAGCGATCAAGATTCGCAACTCGACAAGGCTCAACCCGGTGAGCGTTACCACGGCAGCTGGTCAGGGCGACCTTGTTCTCCCCCAGGTTGCCTATGTATCCATCATGGATGCACTAGGCGGCACTCTGATGGGAAAGATTATTGCCACGCGGTATGGGTCTCTTCAGCCGATACGCACTCAGATTCTTTCCACCGTGCTCACTCAAGCCCGCGACATGCAAAACCTGCAGAGAGGGTTCGGAAACACGGGCATCCTAGGAGCCAAATCGGGAAGCGGTACGAATCGTACCATGGCAGAGACCCTGGAGCAACTCGTATCCAACATCACCTTGAGCCTCTTTAGCAATCCAGAGCTACTGTGAGTTCTCACTATTCGCTTCATGGGAGTGACCCAGTCCCCTATACCAGCCATGACTGACAATCATCAGGAGGAGCGTTGGCAACAGCACGATGGGCAATGTCACGATATGGACCTCGCTGAACGAGTATTCCTACAATCCGCGCAATCTTTACATAGCATACGGCACCGGCATGTTCGTCACGCTTGGAGTAGTGATTGTTGGACTCGCGTGCATAGGGGCGTCATCCAACGCGTACAAATCGTCCTTCTCAACTATACTGCGGACGACACGAAACGAGGAGCTCGATCTGCTGGTGCCTCCTGGGGACACTAGCGGCGCAGAGCCGCTGTCGAAGGATTTAGCCAAAACGAATCTGAGCTTTCGGCATCACGCTCCCACGCCGGGCGCCAACTCATCCTCGACAAAGGGGCCGGCAGCATTTGTGGTTGTCAAGGGAGAAGGGCCCGCTTATGAGCAACTTGGCCAGATGCAGGATGATTCTACGCTTCAAGCCACCCACACGGCTTCCAGTCGAGATACAACAAGTCCCAGTAACTAGAGAGTCGACACTGGCAAAAGCCCTGAACAACTATTGCTTGCCATCATAAGAGTTTTTCTTTCTTCTCTTCAAGGCAGACTTCCCACCTTCGTTACTTCAATACTGTTTAGCCTAGGGCACTTGTCAAACTGCTTCAAGGCCTGTACACTATATGGTGCTGGTCCCGGGAGCTCTTTCTTATGGCAGAAGGCTGAATCAGCTGCTACGCAGATGCTGGGGGGCGCGAGGTATTGCTCACGCCTCCTAGAACATCAGCTCGCGGTCGTGTCTCTCCTTGCTGCACTTACACCAACCTCCTCCTCACAAGATTCCAGACGAGTGGGCGCTCCCAGGATCGCCTCGGCAGGTTTGCCTTTGGGAAATCGTAGCCATAGGCGCTGGGCTATCCCTCTGGGAGTCATGGTTTGGCATAACCCCCTGGGGCGAGCACCAGAGCCTGGATAAGGGGCCGGACAGGCTAGGGCCAGAGTCCGCCCTGAGCTGACCACTATAAAGCGGCAATATCCTTTGGTGATACTTGCAGTCTAAAACAAAGAGTTCACAGGCTGCTTCGAATAATAACTGTACAGCCGTATACAGCTGAATGACGTATACTACCTTATGTACGAGATGAAAAGATCTGTCTCGGGTTGTAATTAAAGTATCCTACCTATTGGCTGGGAGCGGTTTGATAATCTGATTGTGAACTACAATCAGTGAGAAAGTCCCAAGTTGGGAGTCGAGGGCGTTACTATCCTGAGCCAGCTGGTCTCCTTTTCCTAATAATGAGATAAAGAGAAGGGAAAGATTGGAGCAGGTCTTCTCAGCTCTATCACGACGTTTACAATTATTAAGTTCCTTTCAATAGCCTCCAACCTCATTGATCGCAGTCCTTTGCCATAGGTACTCCATTATACTGCAGGAGCTCCTTTACTTGAATTTTGTTGCAACTATTCCCTCGTTCTCCGCCTTCGGCACCATATTTGGCTTGATACTGCAGTGTCCCCTCAAGGCTCTCCATGACCAACAACTCCAGCCGTGAGAATACCAGGTGGGCAGGCTAGGTACTCAGCAACGTACCACATGTACCACCGTACTCAAACCGATTTGTACTAATGGTTGGAAGGATCATTCTGTTCTGCTGAACGATTGGGGGAGGAAGTATCCTGTTATATGTTGCGCCGCTTCCCTCGAGTTTAGAGAGAATCGGTTCCCGGCCGAACTCTCGACCTTTCACCTATACTAAATACCTGGCTTATAACATGCCTAGGCATAGAATAAAGGCCTGACTCGATCAAGATAGCCGCCGATGACCTCTTGTATCTCACCCCGGTCAAGGTTGTATAGCCACACGAATACCAGTCTCTTCATGTGTTACGAAGTTATTTCAGACTTCATGTGAGACACCAGTCGGGATATATGCATGCAGCGCCCCAAACTGGCGCCATCCCTTTGATTACAGGAGTTCTCCGCGCTTGCTGCATCCTGATAGAGACTGAGTGCGTGCGGGGACAAGAGAAGAACTCCTCTTTGTGTATATCGTGGTATCCATGCACTGGACATATATACCCTGCTTGCTGTATGAAGAATCATCTCGGGCCACCCATTCACGCACTCTAGCAATTCAGATCGCGCTACAGGTGTTTCGAACCACTGGAAGCGATAATGACTGAAGCATCCGGAACATCGGCTCGGACTCAGACAGTGCGTGAGCCCGCACTCCAAGTCGGCCCATGCGACACAGCGATAGCATCGACAAGCTCAGAAGAGTCTGGCGCCTTTGACCTGGCCGAACTGTCCAAGGCTCTTGTGGAAGAATCGTGCCGCCAGCCAGATGGCCGCCTTGTGGTCGCATATCCTCCTGCTATCAGCCTTGTTCTAGACGAGGACTCTGCAGTCACCTCCCTTCGACCGGTACTCGGTGGCTACAGGTCGTCTGTCATCACTCAGGTCCCTGAGAATCCCGGGTTTCGATTTCGTCTTCCATGTCAGAGAATCCTTCGGGACAATTCATTGGATGGGCTCAACTGCCAGATCATCTATCACCCGACCACCAACAACTGCACCTTGGTCCATGATGTGCGGTTGGCCAACGGGTCGCAGATATTCCTGACCAACATTGATAATCCGCCTGCAAGGTTATCAGTAGCTCGCTTCCAGGCCTGCATTCTCAGTCAAGGATTTTGGAGAGCTTCGGCAACTATTGGTGGGGAAGATGATGCTTCTGAGTATGATCTTGCTTACATTCAAATCCTTCAGCGAAAATTCACCGTGCCTATCTCTCCAGGCCCCGATATGCCAGTCAGAAAGCGGAGAGCTGCCGAAGACGTTGAAGATCCCGAGTGGCCAGTCAAGCGGCGAAAAGTGAAAGCTCCTCTACTACAGATTGGCATTGCCTTATACCCAGAGTCATCGCTTTCAGCCGCTCATGATGTGAAAACCCGTATTCCAGCCCTACCACCTCGGCCCATCAGCGGTCGAGGTCCTACTTCCGTCCTAGATCTGGAGGACGGATACATGGCTACCATCCCAGGCACGGTCAAGGGAGGACTGTCGCCATATGAGCTACGGCAACGACACAAATTCACAAAGAGTCAGAACGCAAGCATCTCCATCTCCACACATTCAGGTATAGGAACCGACGAGATCGCTGCAAAAGTTTTCTTTCACGACAGCCTTGGGCATGATATCTGGAACATTACGAGAATGTGGATGAGAGAGACGACGATTCTAAAACATATGGAACACGTGAGTTGGTGTCACTCATCTCAGGGAATTCATCTTTGACTCATTCTACTTGCAAGGACCATATTGTCAAGGTCATGGGTTTCGATGCCCGCGTGTTCGCCATATACTACGAGTTTCTTCCCCCGTCACTCGCCCGTGGGAGTTGGTCGTCGCTTCCGCCGGATGCTGCTGAAATGGTCCTTCGTCAAATTTCGTCTGCTCTTGCGTATCTGGCTGCTCGAAACGTTGTACACAACGACATTCGACCAGCGAACATCGCCTTCTCTGGTCGCCATGCCATACTCTTCAATTTTGGGCTTGTCACCCTATCTGGAGTTCCATTCCAGGGCGGAAGGTCATCCTGGTATCTACCGCCAGAGTTTCGTCGAGGAGCTTGCTGCAGCACAGCAACAGACGTCTGGGCGCTGGGTGTCACAATGCTTTACCTGCTGGGAAAGATGTCCCTACCAGACGATGAGGAAGCCCATGATATTCGCAAAGAGAATGGAACGGCAAGGGACGAGGACAAGACGCTTCGCAGCAGGGTTGAAGGCGTTGCTAAATGCAAAGCCAAACTTAACAAGGAAGATGCCGTTGAGTCCCTTGTATTTCAGATGCTCGATGAAGATGCCGAATCACGGATTCCGGCGGCAGATGTTGAATCAGCGTTGAGGGGACGAGAGGGAAAGCAAGGTTAGAGTCACCACACAGTATCGAATCTCTATCAATGGATAGCACCGATCCATGTTATATCTTAGACGCAGCATGCAGTAAGCAAGACTGAGGAGCAACATATAACTTTAAGATGTATAATAGAAGAACAGATCGAAAGCCTAGACGACTTATAGGAGCAACATGTAGACAATTGCTGTGGAAGACAACTAAAATTGTCGTGCACATCTGGCTTATGGCTTTCACGACTCAGTTGCTGCACCCAGTCCTACCGGCACAAGGACGACGACGCCTCGGATGCTCGACAGCATGACAGACAGTAGAACGGCCCTCTTGAATGCGCTGCAGCCAGCCCTACTCCGCCCTTCGAACTCGCTGTACAATAAGTGGTAAGAATAGTATCATGGGAGTGAACGCGGCCTCCCCAAACTGTCCAGTTCCCACAGTGAAGATGTCGCATTTCGCCTGCTTGACCTTGTGTTTGTCGCGCCGGAAGGAGGTGGTTGTGCGCGCTGTAGAGGTGGTGAAGAGCACTTCTCCTTAGCTCTATACCGACATCCCCTCTTGTTGCCAAGGGGCTTCAACTTGTCTTTGACCCCTAGTGTTGCGAGCCTCTGCAATTTGCGACGTCTTTGGTTATTCTCGCTGGCGTCATCTGCGTGCTTCTGGTCACTTTCGTCGTCGGGCCTGGCTCGTTTCATAGCGGCTCCGCCATTCTGCGGTTTCTGTGAAAGCGAAGAACCACAGGAGTCCGGCAAAAGTGCAGCGGCGCCTTGCTGTTGTTGCAACTTGCATTCATGGACTCCTGCGTCACGTCCAGGTCCCCTCCCAGAGACTTCTGAATCGGGAATTCCTTCAGTATAAGACACCGAAGGAGTTGCCGAAGTCTCAGGATTGAGACCACGACGTTCGCGATGGTCGACGTTAGGGCTTCTCTGAGTCTGATTCCTGACTTCGACTTCAGTTTCACATGAATCACACAATATCGAAGGCAGTACTCACTCGACGTTGTCGTCTCGTTTCTCCTCAAGTTCCCCTGCGGGAGAGGCGTCGCCTGTCAGGAGGGGCGGTTGCTTCTGGGTCGACGGACCTTCATCGGCAGTTGTGTATGGCGTTGACTCTGTAGGCTCAGCAGTATCTTTCGAAGTAGCTCCTGCAAATGGCTGGAAGGCAGCTCCTGTAGACGGCTGGAAGGAAAACACTCCTAGAGGCGTCACGCATGCCGCCATTTCCGCCGCGTATTGCTCTCGAAACTTGGGATCATTCCACTCTGCTCTCTCCTCCTGTTCGTAGATCCAGTAAGCATAGTCAGAACCTCTAAAGACATTACTGGACTGGGCGTCTTCCTCAGACTCAGACAGATGGTTATCAGGCTGCACATCATGTACTATGTCTGCTTCCCACCCAAAAGTGATGCCCCTAAGCAGTCGCGCGAAATCCTCAAGGGCACCAGTCTGACAGACGGCACATATTTTATCTGAAGCATCTTCGCATGGAAACTCCTCGTGCTTCCAGAATGCGCGATTATCGGCCTTCTCCAGCAGCTCCAGGAACTCACCCAGTCGCTCTTTGTTTCTCTGGGTGTAGATTCTCTCGAATTCTTCTTTGCTGCCTTTAGCCAACTTCGCGATTTCTAGAGCGTAGTTGAAGTACTCCGTCTCCCCAAATATAGGCATCTGGACGGTGTTGAATCGTTCCCAGTAGGAGCCCCAGAGAAGATCCGAGCCTCCCACCCCGTATTTCTCCCATTTTTCGATATGGCTCATACGATAAGGTTTTCCCGGCTTCTCGAATGGACCCAAATTGTAGGGGCCTCGAGCGCGCGGAGCTCGAGGGGGACGTCGAGGCATCGGAGGAGTGTAAGTCGGTCTCACCGTAGAAGGTCCTGCTGGAGAAGTTTGACAAGACGCTTTTGCGGAGGCAACTATATATATCGCTTCGTGAATGGTGAAGGAGGCAAAATCTGAGGATTGTCCGATAATGCGAGGAGGAGCTGGCAGGTGGAACGGCCGACTGTACTACATGCCTGCCTTTATGAACTGGGTAACTTTCATCAGATACTTACCTCATATTAGGGCAAGGCATCTAGGCATCCTCCTAGTACTACCATAGGTACCTATGCAGGTATGGATACTTGATTGTTTTGATTCGATGAGTGACAAGGGCGCAGCGAATACCTATGTCGAAGTGAAGGCTGTTTGCTCACCCCAGTCACATTCAAAGAAGCACTTCGCGAATGAATCCCGTTATCCACGCTGAGATAAAGCAAAGTAGCAGAACATATAGGCATGAATTACCCTGTTGCTTAGGATTGTCTGCTCGCGTGATCCTCTGTTTCTTTGTTTCTTTGTCTGTGCGATACGTGGATGTCAGGTAGAGCGCTTTCTTCATAGTCAGGAAGGACATCACATACCAATATACCGGGCAGGCAGGTCAAATCGAGCTTCAAAAATCCAGTCAGACAAGGAACTGGATCTCAATTGGTCTCTCTACCTTGATTTCAGCTGCAAGTCAGGGGCTTCCGCTGTGTCGAGACCTCACGATTTACGCACAAAGGTACTACAAAGCGAAAGAGAGCAGCAAGCACAGTTTGCCTCTACAGTTTGCTACCGAGCATTGTCTGCTACTGTCTGACCAAAACGAGCGCCTCGCTTCTGTGTACACTCGACGAGAGACAATAAGCTACAACCAAGTGGCGCTCTGGATGGGTGGCGTCGTGCAATCTCGAGACACTGACCAAGCACTCACTCAGGAGACTGCCGTGTACTTGTGACACACCCTCGTATTCCTGCCGTCAGGGATTTGCTTGGTGGCTAACAGCATCTTGCTTAAGAATTTCAGACAGTCGTGTTGGTCGGCGTCTTCCTCTCACCACGCGTCGACATCCGGGGTGGTTGCCCCGAGAGAAGCTTGTCTGACAGAATGGGTGCTTGCTCTTTGACCGCTATTTTGGACCGAGTTCGGAGCTCTCCCGACATTGAGGTGTAACAGTCTGGTTGTCTGTGTATCACGACAGGCGGCGGCGAATCAAAGTTATGTTGGATGGATGGCGGGTCAACCAAGACGCGCGCGCGTCCTTGCTGTTACACCACAGCATGTGCAAACAGAGCAGACATGATGTACACGTAGGTAACAAAGTCGACTCATCACATTCGCTCCGTTGCGCGTGACTTTCAGTGGTTCTCATCCTTTTGTTGCCTTTGTTTTGCTTTGCTGCTTTGTCGCGTGCAACGCCGGCCACATGCAGATGCCAAGGATCAGGGGCTGCGCATGCATTTTCGTCACTGCTTGTATCTGGGTCCAGAGCAGTCAGACCCTCCTGTCCAGGTGTCTGCAGCCTGGTATATTTTTGGGTATCCTTTAAATATTGTAACAACCAATAATCAACAGTGTCTCTTACGGATGCTAGTCTTCATTCTATTGGCGTTTGAACAGCTTCAGCAGGCCTAGACATCTTGGTATTATCCCAGCACACGGGTATGTCCTTGAAGTCATAATATTATGACGGCGGTATAGGACTGGTAGCAAGACTATTGAGGTCTGGAGACTGTAATGTAGAAAATGGCGGTAGACTAGACCCGGGAAAAGGCATTTCAAGGGCGTTGCAACCTGCGATGTATTACCCATCTACACTCATCTAAGGGCGGCCAGTATCTGTCGTTACCGTACATCTGATGGAGATGCCATGATCCAAACTTTCCCCGAGGCACAGCCTATTGCTAAGGTTGACATGCTGCTCACAGCACTGCAAGTTGGCCGCCAATCCTTTGGCAGCCAAAGCCGCTTGTCGCCTTTGTGCGTGATCCAGGAGAGGCCATCGGTGAATCCATAGCCATCGACACGAAAAGAGCCCTCATTTGTCGCCCTGGTGAACGTGCCGATATTTGTGACGATGCTTAAGTCATCACAGGTAAAAGATAGCTGGGATATCGAGTTTCCAGTATCAAACTCCTGGATGCACTGCCACGTATCAGTCCGCCATAGCTGGATCTTGCCATTCGAAGCAGAGGCCACGAGCGTCGAATCGTGCGAGAAAGCCACCGAGTCAAAGCACACCTGACGACACCCCCATATCTTCACACACTCTTTTGTATCAAGCCTCCATAGCTGGAGGCCGGTGGTCGAAGCAGCTACCACAAGCGAGGAATCCTGTGAAAAGGCCACTCCGTTGAATAGCCCCTCTCGATGTCGGGACCTCCTCGTAGACGGTCGAGGTGGGCTTCTGAGTCTTAGATAGCCCTCACCTGTGGCAAAGTCCCACAAACGAATCCAGGCCCCCGACGTGCTTGCAAGAAGCTTTGAGTCTTGCGAAAAGGTCACGGAAGTCACAGAGCCCTCATGGTCTCCAAGTTCTTGTTCATGCTCGCCCCTCTCGACGTCCCATATCGTGACAGTCGCCTCCTGAAGAGAACCGGCCAGATACAGCGAATCATGCGAAAAGGCTAAGCAGTTCACAGGACAAGGTTCTTGGCGCGGAGAGACGTCGGAGACGGTCCGGCCCTGGAATCGTCTCAGACACTCGCCGGTATCAGTGCGCCATACCTGGACGGTGTGGCCGTAGGAGAGAGATGCCATGAACGATCCATCCTGAGAGAAGGCCACAGAGACTATGTGGCTGGTATGGTCAATGATATCGGTTGCGTCCGCGTTTATAACGGCACCTGCGGCCTCGTTGTGACGACCCGATCCCGGCACTAAATTAACCTGCCAGAGTTGGATGGAGTGATCTTGTGAGGCCGATGCTATGGTTGACGAGTCATGCGAGAATGCCACAGAGGTAACTTGACGGCCCGGATTATTGAACTCTTGAACACACTCCATCGTAACGGTGCAGTGTAGCCGAATGGTGTGATCGTCCGAAGCCAAGGCCACGAGTGATGCGTCGTGTGAGAAGGCTATAGCAGTCACAACGCCCGGAGAGTCTGCAAATTCCTGGATCAAGTCACCTCCTTGCGTTTTCCAGAGCTTCACTGACCAGTCGTCGGAAGCTGATGCTAGAAGCAACGCGTCATGCGAAAAAGCCATGCACATGACACGCCCCTTATGACTGTCCAGGGTGCGTATGATATGGCCAGAAAGGAGTTGCTTGATTGACCCAGTGTATTCGGCCAGTGCTGTATGCAACGCCTCCCCTTGTTCGGAGTGAGTAAATGCCAGACAGTTGACCGTGAAATGATCAAACTTGATACTCTCATATTCTTTCACATATACAAACCCGTCGTTGGCAGTCGTAGCGCGCCATACAGAAATCACACCGCATCGTGAGACCGATGCTATGAGCGTCGAATTGTAGGAGAACGCCACAGACTCAATCTGCCTGCCACCACTGTCGAGTGTATGGATGCATTTGCCGGACTCAGTACGCCACACGCGGACAGTCGAGTCTCCTGCACCCGATGCCACATGCAATGAGTCATGAGAAAAGACTACGGCATACACGGGACGAGAGTGGCCCTTCAGGATCACGGTCTCGCCTGTCTCGATGCTCCAGAGTCGAACAGTGTGATCTTCCGAAGCGGATGCTACACGTAGTGAGTCATGTGAAAAGGTCACACACAGGACTGATTCGGTGTGGCCTTCGAGGATTTGCATGCAATGATTCCAATGGCTCTCGACTTTTGGCTTGGGAAATACCTGGATGCGCATGGATCCCATGAAAAGCCTTTTGATGATGCTTTCGTCCGGAGCGAATAGAATGACGGAAGAGTACAGTTGGCGAGGCTCGTCGATGATGATTTGCAGGTTGGCTCGCAGGATACGCAGAGCATCACCTACGAAAGCAGAGAGCTCGCCGTTGTCGTCGTTCATCTGCAAAGGTCACCCAAGTCAGCATTTCCATACATAGGGCAAAAGATGTCTCATGATAGGCGCCGCTTGTGATGGTGCTGTTTACCTGAGGAAGAGCTCGTAGAGTCTTCAGCATCTTGATGCTCTCTGGCACTTGATGCATCTTGCTTAACACCTCAAGCCAGTGTAGAAAATGTTCCTCGAGAAACAAAAGAGCGTCTCCATACACGTCATGGCCACCGCCCTTTGCTCCTTGAAGGTGGAAGACCCAATGTAGGCATGCGTACCGGACTGCGGCAGCCTGTACCTCATTGCTTGCATCAGCCTCCTCACCGTCCATCATGGACACTTCCGCACCTGATGGCTGCAAGTCACGCCCGAAATACTGGTTCATTACGTGCAAGCACCGAGCTGCTATTGCGCCATGAGCTTTTGCTTCGTCAATCCAGAAAGTATGCCTCTTCTTCGCCTCTCTCACGAGGAAGTCACGGAAAGACACATGTAGTGGCCTGACAGGATCTTCATCTGACGGCGGGACGTCCAAGACAGAGCGAAGCATGTTCAATGTGATGTCAACTCTTTCGAAAGGGAGCCCAAGGAGCTCTGCCAGGACAGGCATCGGTAAAGGGCTTCCAAGGAGGACGATGGAGCCCACAATGCCTCGGAACAGAAACGTAAAGGTATCGCGCCCTTCTTTCGCAAGGTTGGCGAGCAGCTGGTTAAGCAAGAGCAGATAAGCTTCGTCAAGCTTAGGCTCTGGACTCGTCTTCGAGTTCTCGGCCTTCCATCCCAAGACTTTGCGTAGTTGGGAGTTAGGATATCCGCAACGTATTTCATCAATGAAATTGCACATCATGGCGGCATAGATGAAGAGCGGGGTTGCCATTTCTGCCAGGGTATCGATGTGATCCTGCCGAGGCCAGCTTTGGTCGAGGGGGGCCCGGCGCCCCTTGCTTCTGTTAAACTTGTCTCTGATTTCATCCAGTCGGTACGTTATCAGAAGCACTATGTCCTGCTTGATCATACTCCGCGGTATAGCATTGCAAGTCACCTCCTGAACCTGTCCTTCGATGTTGATAAATCCTTGGTAGATCGGGAGCTCCGGCCGACTGGTGACAAAGACTCTGAGCCATGGCTCAGCAAGGCTCAGGAGACGAAGAATTTCGGTTGCGTCATCCTCCTGCCCGCATTCGTCCAGAGCATCGACAACTATGACGACCTGCTTCCCCTTCCAATTCGCTTTGGGAAGTGCGGATAGAGGCCGCAGGATGAGCTGGTTGAATAGCTCTTCTACCCCCTTGCTGCCAATACTGGGATCGGTGCGGGCTGCGTCTTTGATGGGATCGGCCATAGCGGGCTGCATTCTTGCAAGTTGATCAGCAATCGTGGTGAAGAACTTTGCCGCGTTCTGTCGGTCACTGTGGCCTCGCTTGAAGAAGAAGCTTGCTCCGAGACGACCGGCCCGACAAAGTGACTGGGCGACTGTCCGCGAGACAGTCGACTTGCCCGTCCCAAGCATTCCATTCAACCAAAAGATGGGCTTCCCATCATCGCTACTAGCCCAGTCCAGAATCTGCCGGATCAGCTCGACCCGAGTCCCCGGCAGGCAGGTTGAGTTGTGCGATTCGTCGTAGGAGTCAAAGACAGCGCTCCCTACGACGCAAGATTCGGCTGAAAGAGAGTCTGTTATGGCGTCTAACTTCCCATCTACTCTGGCTATCCCATCATGGACTTTGAGCCTTGTCAAACCTGGCTTCATACATCTAGGCCGGGGAAAACTGACTCTGTGCTAATCGCTTGCCGATTCTTTCCACCTCCTCGATCTGCGAAGGAACAATCTTCTGAAGCAGAGCTTTTGCGTATGCAGCCGCGGCCATTGCTGCATAGCCTTGCCACTCCTTGCTCTTATGCGAGTCGGAGTAGTCACAAATGCCCCTGATAACGAGGCAAGGAAAATGGTTCATGAGTCCTGCTGCTTCCATCTCAAAGCACAGCACGTTCTTCTGTTCCACAAGCTTGTCCCTGATCATGGCATCCTTCATCACCTGATTCGCCGAAGCAATGATGCCATAGTGGACGGCCGGGTTGCTCTCTGCTGCCGTTCGCTCGTGACGACACACCAGCTTCCAGGGATCGTCAAGACAAAGCTGTGCGCAGCTGCCAGCAACCGGTGGATGGACCACATCACTGCGGAAAAGCCTGTCGCTGCTGGGATCTGGTCTTCCGAATTCTGGCACCAATATTTGTCTCTTCAGTAACACGTCGTTGATCGCTTCTTCCAGCTGGTAGCCACCAGCAGCCCCTTCACACTTGAGTGCGTTGATCGCCGTTCGAATGACCGTTGGTGGCTGGTTCAGGAATCCGGTGTATCGAAAAGCTTGCTCTTGCATCGTCTTACCGTAGTCGTATTGGAAAACTGCCCCTTCCCCCTCCCTAGCCATGCTGACAACAACATCGCCCAGGCGGATATCATGCTGGTTGCTTGGAGCGCCGCCACCGACGCCTACCATAAGGCCGAACCTGATGTTAGGAAAGCTGTGCACCATGTCTCTTGCGACAGTGGCCGCGGAGGTCGTCCCATACTCCCCGGCAGGTAGGACCGCGATTACGACGTTGTGGCCTGCCATGCTTCCCAGCAAGTAACTATTGCTATCATGTTTGGCGACGTAGCTAGAGCGTTTATGTTCCGAGTCAAGAAAGACTTTTGCGGCAACCAGCTCCGTGGGGAGGGCGCAGATCCATCCAACTGTATAGCGGTTGGGGTCCGGCATTGGATGGATGTAGTAGAGACTGAATAGAAACTGTAGCAAGGCTGAAGTTGCGGAAGCTTGAATAGCGTGAAGTATATCGTATCCAAGTCTGAAGATGTTAGATGGAATAAATCAGAGGTTTATAACAAGAATCACAAGGCAGTAATAGAATACCTTTGCCATAACTACCTCTGACTCTAAACTTGATCAAGCAGAGTTGTGCGGAGATCAGCTGCAGCTATTATCGTCTTGGCTGCATCCTCGTACCACTCTCAGGGAAGTTGGGCGAGTACCTGGGACGGGTGGCTGCTGATTTATGGCTGGGATAATTGCTGTTGGTTCCAGTGCATCGAGGGGGGCCAAAACAGGAACTGTTATTGATATATATTCATTCAACTATCCCATTGCTCTTTATAACTCCCACACCATGGTGATCACACGGCCACCACATCCAAAGATCAACTGAGATGGTGCCAGGATAGCACACGATGGACAATACTCAGGGGGAAGCCACAGCACTCTCCTTAAACGCCTCGTAGACCAGGTTCCATCCAGCAAAATGCCATACTCCTGCAAAAGAGAGCCCCTGATTTCGTCAGCAGGCATTTTCTTGTCGACAACGAGTTCCCTGTTGAAAAATCTCGGAGGCAAGTAGAAAAGCGGCCTAGTGTCGTACGGGTCCAGCTCAAGGGAGAGGCCCAGTATCTTAGCCCCTGTCGACGTATCGAAAATCCCAACATCCTGAGTTGGTGTGATGGCAATGATCTGTGTACCCTTTGCCGGAAATACGGCGAACTCGACCGCAACGTCAGCGTGGATGACACAGATGCAGCAACCCGTTGAAACCTCCTGGATACGAATGTCCGTCCACCCAATCTCCGCGTGCGGCCCAATATCGGACGTCTCGATCAATGCCACTTGCTGCCCCTCAGGGCACATGGTTCTTGACATCCCATATCGCAATCGAAGTGTTGTGCCCGTCGCCAACGACGAGCCGCTCCTTGTTCTTGGATATGGCGAGGGTCTGACCATTCAACCTGGCCGTCAAACTCCTTTCCAGTTTCTCCTGTCTTGACATTCGTCAGGTGAATTTCGCCGCCAAAGGCTCCCATAACAAGAAGCCCCCTTTCTTGGGAAATGGTGACTGCGCTGATGGTGATTTCGCTGTTTTTCAGCTCCTGGAGAATCATGTTGGCATCGGAGTCCCAGAGGACGACTTCGTGCTACCGAAAAGGCCTGCCATCTTCCCTTCCATGGAGAGACATTTGTCTTGCATGTCAAAGGCTCAATCAAGCTAGACCATCTCGGCTTCCCTGCGAAGAAGGTCAAAGACAGTATACTCTCTAGCCAACGATAGCGCATAAAGACAATACATAGTAGGCGAGAAGGCCATGGATATGTGCATGTAGGGACGCCCCAAGTTATGGTCTAACGAAGCACCGTCAATCTTGGAGAGTCCAAATCCGCACATGCCTTCCTCCCATGATTGCGATTGTGTCTTATGATGATACGGAAAATTATGAGCCTTACCTGATTCGATATCAAAGCCAAGGAGACAAGAGGCACTGTTGAGATCCCAGACTTTGACAGAGCCCGCATGAAGGCCGCTGAACAATGTCTCGTTAGATAGCAGCTGAATGCCTACCGGCCATTCTGCATCTCTGTCTTTGAACTCGATGCTCTAAATGCAAGCAGACCAATGGTCATCGGCTTGTGGCATCCCTTTGATGAATGTGGGACTGTTTAAAGCAAAAGTCTTCCGAACAATGCTCATAGTTGGGCGAGAAAACAAGTGCCGAGTTATGAATTTGCAATGGTGTTTCTTGGATTGCCGGCCTGAACGAGAAGACGAATCTTTGGGCGTCTTCGAGCAGTTGCGTGATTCCCTGACCTCCAGCGTTCGATATAGCAAATGTTAGAGCTCACGCAATCTACCTAGAATGTCTGATAGACGAATCAAATGTCTGAAGTCTTCGGAAGGTTGCAAATGTCGAAAGGATACTTACATATCTCTCTCAAGATGCGGATGCCCTCAAGCCCTTCGTTTGGCCTCTCAAGCCAGGCTAAAGCCTCGATCCAGTTCAGCATTTTACTTCTGAGGAATATGTGCTCAGGTCCTCTACCTTGGAGCCACAACTTCCCTGCCACTACATGGTAAATCCAGTAGAGGCATGCATAAGCCATTTCAATAGGTAAACACTGACGAATATTTTCTTGCTGAACCTCCCCTCTACTTACAGCCGGGTCCTGGAAATTGCAGTCGTTATGCAGATTCACAAATAGCAGCTGTAGACTTCGTTCTACCAGCAACGCACGACCGGCCACTGCTTCAATGTGTAGCCCTCTGCAAGGATCTTTACTCTCAAGCTTGCTGGATGAATCCTGTTCTAACAAGAAATACAGGTGCCAAAAATGGAATAGCTTGACGGGCGCATCACTAGACTATAGGTCCAGCACGGGAGACAGAGAGCTGAGTTTGTTATATATCTCGTTTTCCTGAAACCCAAGCAAATCGAGAGAGCTATGATAGAGAAAGGGTTGGCGGGAATGATAACCGATCTGACAAGTTTCTGAGAGTCGTCGATGTATCTCTGTCTGAAATACAGCGAGCTAGCATAGGAGGCGACAAGAGACTCTTAAAGGGCCTCTCGAGCCTTTTCATCACCATTTGGGTCGGCGTCGGAGGACAAGTACAGCTTTTGATACATGTTGCACTCTAGCAATAAGGAGGTATGGAAGCCAGCCCTCCTAGTACCTCTGCATCAAGCTGATACTGCGACGTAACAGTCGATTCAAAGTAACACAAGGTCAGTCTGCATCAAGTTCAAGGATTTATAACATGGGCTCATACCACAAGGACCGCCCGTACAACAGCCCGTGGAAGGGCAGCGTGTATTGCTTTTGATGGAGAGGGTTCTAGTGGTTCCTATGAGATCACTGAGCTCCCTTTTCGCCTCGAGTTGTGCACATGCAAATGTGATAGAGCGACGGTAAACAAGACATTGCCTGCTCTAACAATTTCTCTGTGGGCCGAATGGCGCCGGAATGTGAGTACCATACGCGAGCGCTTTTTGTGAGCTTTCCAGACTTTCATCAAAATAAATCGAAGGGGTGTGAATGATAAACGGAGGAGCTTTTCTTGAAACAAGGAACCGTGAGGAGGTAGCAAGACGCGGAATAAGTATGCCATGTCAAAGAGAAACATGCTTGGGAGGAAAGGTTTCATGCTGGTAATAGCTGAGCATAGTAGCTGAAACATGCAGATGCTGGTCCATGTGTCGTGACATTATTGGTTAGAACAGCACGGATGCATGCAATGAAGAGGAGTGAGAAGACTCCTTTTGTGGGAATTGATGGGGTTATATGAAGCTGGTTTACATACGCTGACGGGAAACGTTCATGACTTCCTATGCTTGCCGCCAACAGAATTCGAACTATCGCAGGAAAGTCGATAGGATGAGATGTAGTCTTGGCCTAGTCTCTTCAGGTTTCGATTGGGTAGTCTCGGGGAAGATGCTCTAAACGTGTTACAGAAAAGGGATTGATGTGCCGGCCCTTTGAGATCAGTATACATAGTGATGGGGCTAGATCTGCGTGATACCGGATGTGACTCCATCATCTCTCTCACCCGAATCGAAATCACGACAATGGTGTCACAAAACCTCTCTCTTTCTTACCGACCCGACCAACAAGCTTGAACCCTTTCCAGTGACTCCTATGAATGCGTCTGTAACAGCTAGTCTACCCAGCTTTCCTTCGGAGGCTCCCAACGCACTATACGCACTTGTCGTCCCATCAGGTACCGAAGCCATAAAGTTGAGCTGAACAACGCTTCCACAAAGGACTGTTTGGCCTCTTGCGTCAGGGGTTATGTTTATTTTGTTTCATTTGACTTTTCTTGTTTTTTGTTGTTTCCCATTGTAGCATTGCGGCCTGATCTTTTACCAGTTGATTACTTGCAGACAAGAGCCTGAGGGGCTGCTTCTTCATGGCATGTTGCACTGGTTAAAGAGACTTTTGTAAAGGAGACGTTATAAAGCTGGCGGACATGATAGAAGGTCTGGATACGATCCGTCTGGGCCTTAGAACCCCCGAGTATCCCGGTCACCTGATGGCATGAGCCGCAACTTTCCCAGGATGCCGTCTCCTCATCTCGTGATAGTAACAACCGCATATAAGGGACTTTTGTCTTCTTTAGGCTTCGGACCATGGGGTCTTCCCCAGATTAGTGCCTTGATCGAACTGTCAAAATGGCTATATAGGACACTTGTCAATTTTGCCATTTCAGTCCGGGTATTTAGACTTCAAAGCACCTAGTATTTATGGTTAATAAAATCTCCGGGCAAGGTCTTTTCCGTGCGTTGTCTGATAGTTTTGCTAAGTCCTTCTCCGCAAACAGGGTAGTAACAGAGGTAGCCGTTCCTGGAAAGACGGTTAATTGACATCTTCTTGACTGTCCATTCCGCATGGCTAATTGCGGCAAAAATGGTGCCATATGGTCCCGTGGGCACTACCTTCTCACAAGTCTCTGGTGTCTTGACTGAGGTCGATGTTGTGCTCGTTCTTCCCAGCTAGACAAGGCTAAACTCCTTCTCAGTAAGTTGATACAAGGTAAATTCATAATCTATGGTTACTCTTTCTACCTAAAGGCCCGGGTCACATATCTTCTATACCCGAGGCGGCTGAATCTGGAAGACTCACATAGGTGGATGCAATGTGCTCTTAGCCAGCTACGCATATACAACCAAACATTGAAAAATTGAGAATATACAACAACTTTGACGATTTCCCATAAATTGGCGTCATCTCTCTGAGTCCTGGTGGATGTCAGAAAGCGAGCGGACAAGCTGGCCCATAGCTCAATCGTCCGAACACATCTCATCATCTAGGAGCCATTCTGACCTCGAAACTTCTACCGTTATATTCCACGAGCTATTGCATCTGCTTTAACTGAGACAGACAAGATGAAAGCAAACGTCATCTTGTGCCTCCTGGCCCCCCTGGTCGCCGCTCTTCCCACTGAAACCATCCACCTTGACCCCGAGCTCGCCGCTCTCCGCGCCAACCTGACCGAGCGAACAGCCGACCTCTGGGACCGGCAAGCCTCCCAGAGCGTCGACACGCTCATCAAGAGAAAAGGCAAGCTCTACTTTGGCACCGCCACCGACCGCGGCCTCCTCCAGCGGGAAAAGAACGCGGCCATCATCCAGGCGGACCTCGGCCAGGTGACGCCGGAGAACAGCATGAAGTGGCAGTCGCTCGAGAACAACCAGGGCCAGCTGAACTGGGGAGACGCCGACTATCTCGTCAACTTTGCCCAGCAGAACGGCAAGTCGGTACGCGGCCACACTCTGATTTGGCACTCGCAGCTGCCTGCGTGGGTGAACAATATCAACAACGCGGACACTCTGCGCCAAGTCATCCGCACCCATGTTTCCACCGTCGTCGGGCGATACAAGGGCAAGATTCGTGCCTGGGTGAGTTGAAAGAATGCGTTTTTTTTTTTTTTTTCTTGTTTTTCTTTCTTTATGCCTCTCCTTTGGCACTCACAGTATCTGTATACAATTACCGACAAAACCTAGGATGACAACTGACTGTTTTTTTCGTGATGGCAATAGGACGTGGTCAATGAAATCTTCAACGAGGATGGAACACTGCGCTCTTCTGTCTTCTCCAGGCTCCTCGGCGAGGAGTTTGTCTCGATTGCCTTCCGTGCTGCTCGAGATGCCGACCCTTCTGCCCGTCTTTACATCAACGACTACAATCTCGATCGCGCCAATTATGGCAAGGTCAACGGGCTCAAGTCTTACGTCTCCAAGTGGATTTCTCAAGGAGTCCCTATTGACGGCATTGGTTAGCCACAACCGCCCCAAATGCCCCCCCCTCTTTGACCCTGTTACTACTAGAGCCAAGTCTTCGATGGAGTCATTCGGGACTGACAATGAGGGTGCTGCCATACAGGAAGCCAATCCCATCTAAGCGGCGGCGGAGGCTCCGGTACGCTGGGCGCGCTCCAGCAGCTGGCAACGGTGCCCGTCACCGAGCTGGCCATTACCGAGCTGGACATCCAGGGCGCGCCGACGACTGATTACACCCAGGTTGTTCAAGCATGCTTGAGCGTCTCCAAGTGCGTCGGTATCACTGTATGGGGCATCAGTGACAAGGTGAGTGCTCTCATAACATTTACTACCTTATGCAACTAGGTCTGAACAGGGACTTCTGACGCGGATTCTCGTTAGGATTCGTGGCGTGCCAGCACGAACCCTCTTCTATTTGACGCAAACTTCAACCCCAAGCCGGCCTATAACAGCATTGTCAGCACCTTACAGTAGAATGCTCTGCTACTTGAGAGGGGGGGGGAAGAAGGGATGGGGGTTGCAAGGTCGGATGTATCTCGAAAATCTAGTATAAGAGATTCAATGGCCCGGATGTCCAATGGCAGTACTATAGCAAAGGCTACAGAGAATACAGAAGCTAGTCATTCAAATCCGTGATCCATGACCAACCATGGCTACATGTAGGTAGGTACGGTTGGGGCATCTTCTCATGGACCATATAAGGCACATGTCGTCTTATGAAAGCGCGAGCTGCCAGCCTCTTTGCCGAACAACGTCCCTCCAATCAACCCTCTCTGCTTCGCCCGACTCACACCTCTTCCGCCAAACCTCTTCCAGAACCTCCCTACAAGCGTTTACATTCCGAAACCTCCTCCACCTATTCATACTATACAGCCTGTCCCTGATACGTTCAATATGTGATGAATCCATGGCCTCGCCTCCCGCAACAAATAGAGGGAAAAGCAGCGAGCACTCAGCCAGAGACCCCTCGGGCACCTTTTGGGCGACTTGGCAGACCGACTCGACATACGCCCGAACGCCTTCCGGCAGGATCTCATCCGCCCGCTGTGCAAAGTGCTGGCGTACGACACGGTCGAGGTATATGAGGCTCGCGCTCCGATATGTTTCGCTGAGCAAGGCAAGCGGCGCGTTGGCCGTCTCCGCCGGGCATTGCCAGTCTCGAAGGCCCTTGGCGATGTTGTGAGCCCGTTCAAGAGGCGTGTGGTTGTTGCGGTCCAGGGGTGATTCTTCAAGGATGAGCGCAAGGCCGCCTTGTTCTTGGGTCGATTCGCCGCCGCCGCCGCAGAGGGACGACTTGTATTCCGCGCAATCTGCATTCAAGACGCTGATTTCCGAAATCAACAGCATGATTTTTGACGCAAAGGCAAAGTATGGATCGGCCATGCCATCGTCCCGAGACATCCAGTAGTCGCCCGTAATCAGGGGTCTCCTGTCCAAGGACACGCTCATCAAGATGTCGTGGTAGGCAAAGTTCCTCACCAGCCACTTGCGCTCGACAGACCTGAGCCAGTAGTCGCTCACGGCAGATGGCGACGACGACGACGACGACGACGACGACGACGTCGTCTGCGGGGGGCCGGCCCTCGCATGGGGACTGCTCTTGGACTGCAGGACCGCCGCGGCACCAGACAGATGGTGCGACCAGCTGCTGCTGGTTGCGTCCGAGATGGTCTCCATGGAGCACATGGCCATGGCGACGGCCAGGCACATTTCCCCCGAGAGGCTGCCCTCCTGAAGGGCGGCGCTGAGGTTCGCCAGCACCCGTCCGCGATACTGGAGAGACGTGCCGTGGAAGCTGGGGTCGCGGAGGGCGAGGTGGGCTGACGACCATGCGGCCATTGCGTCAAGGAGGGCAGGGCAATCGAATGCCATTGGCAACAAGACTGGTTCCCCCCCCCCAGTCAATAAAGAGCAGGTCTATGAATACACAGAAAGAGCAGTTGAGAAGTGAGCTTACCCGACAAGAAGCAGTTGTTCTCTGCGGTCGCCGATAGCATAATAGCGAGAGTAGACGTGTAATACCGCATCATGGTCCTTCGACTGGAGCTCCAGTCATAGCCAACGGCATCGTCAGGACGCACAAGGTCCAGAGGCTCAGCAATCTTTGTCAGCCTCAATAACTCAGAGACATGATCCCCCTGAGCAAGGGCCGGGTGCTGCGAGCCCCAGTAGGAACGTGCCTGAGGAGAACTCGACAAGACCCCGGGATCCTCCACGGCATCTTCGCTCCAGGCACTCGACAGCTGCCGCGGCTTCTCGTGCTTGCAAACCAGGTTCAGCCGCGAGCAGTGCCCGCATATGGGCAGGCCCTGGTCGCACTTCTTCTTGCGCTGCCGACAGGTCAAGCAGCCGCGGCGCTGTCGCGTGTAGCCTCCCTTTTTGGACGACTTGCGCTGTGCGGCCTGCGGCTGTGGAGTGGGTGAGAGCTGTATTGACGAGGAGGCGGCCAGCGTTGGCATGGTGGTGACTACTTGTGATAGGTATGTCGGCGCAAGACGGGCGTCACCGGCGGCAGGGGGGCGGGGGACAGAAGTGGAACGTTGTGTGATATGATGTACAGTAACACAAGTAGGGTACGCACGTATAATAGGGGGAGATGAGATGCTCAGAAGGAGGTTGAGGTGAGTTGGTTCTAGGAGGGAGCGAGCGGAGATCGGAAGTAGTTGATGCACGGCGTCAAAGGCGGCACGAAGTTGCCATCTTGCGTTAGCCAGATAGTCAACGAGTCTTGAGTGCATGGTTGAAGATAGCCATGGGCCGTCTATTGGCTGAAGACGCGGGAGCGAGTCATGCGCAAGCGTGGGGGAAGTTGAGAAATCATGGGGAAAGCCGGGATTAACTAGTAGTATTATCAACGCTTGTTTAACAAGAGCCGGACTATTTGGTAGTTCTTTGTAGAAGAGAGAGTCGAATGCTAGCCCGGATAGAACGAGGCTCCTACATGCAGAACAAACAAAAGATTTATGAGGACATCCGCCTATAGGCCAGGTAAGTTGGTGACAGAGATGCTAATGCAGAGACTCGTCTCCGTAACTCTCCCAACGAGGCCCGGTAAATGTCTTGCGCAGCTTCACAAACCACGCAGCCGTGGTGACAACCAGCCCAACCGCCATAACCACAATCAGATAGTTCATGGAGCTCCCGGTGACGGGATAGCCAACGGGGAAGCAGAAGCAAATGGAAAAGAAGACGACAAACAGCGTGGCCACCGCATTGATAACGTAGCCAAACCTGCCCAGGGAAAAGGCTCGCTCGGGAAGGATGCCGCGGCCTCGGAACAAGACGGCGGCCTGGGGCAGTGCCACGGTGATGTTGAGCGCAAACAGGTTGAGGTTGATGAAGCTGCTGTATGCCGTTGACGACGCAACATAGAGGACGCCAACAATCACCTGCAGGACCAGCATGACGGCCGTGGCGCGAACAGGGCTGGCCCTGCTGAGGCGAGAGATGTAGTCCGAGTAAGGCACGCCACCGTCTCGAGAAAGCGACCAGATGGTCCTCCCGGAAAAGATGAAGAGGTTGAGGACAATGTCGTAGAACATGACCATGTAGTAGACGGCCCAGATGGTCGTGGCCACCCTGGAGTTGAGCGCCTGGTTGTACACCTCCAGGATCGGAACCCCGGACTCGACGAGGGCCTGGAGGTCGGTAATGACGAACATGAGCGCAATGTTCCAGGCAGTGACCGTCACGACGCCCAGGGCCATGGTGGTGATGATGGCAATGGGCACGTTTCGGCTCGGGTTCGGCACTTCCTCCGAGACGTGCGTCGGAGCGTCGACGCCGCTGTACGCCCAGAGACAGCCGGTGATGCCGACGAAGATGGCCCAGCCGTCGGGCCAGCCGCTGACATTCCGGTAGTCCCTAAAGACAAAGTCCGAGGACTGCTTGACGTCCTGGACACTGAGGAGCGTCGCCAGCGAGGCCACGAAGCCGACAAGCGACAGCACCGTGATGCCCACGCCCAGCTTGCCCACGGCAGACGGGAACCAGGACGTGACCAGGAACGCGACGATGCAGAGCAAGACGTGCAGCAAGTAGGTATGCCAGGCCTGTACGTGGTAGTCGTCGTTCCACAGGTTGACAAGGTCGAGGATGGACCCCGCGACGAAGAGGTTGCACGACACCAGCCCGGCCATGATGTAGATGACGCTGACCCATCCGGTGAAGAAGGCGGCGACGCGGCGTGTGGATGGCGGAAAGGTCATGTAGACGATGTGGTACTGGCCGCCGGCAGACGGAAACGCAGAGGCAAGCTCGGCGAAGCCGACGTTGATGATGACCATGACAACGGCCGCGGCGACGAGGCCGTATATGATGCCCGGGCCACCGCCGCAGGCCAGGGGCACGGCGACGCCAGAGGCGAACGCCACCCACGAGTTCATCGTGGTGAAGCCAAAGGCAACGACCGACAGGAGGCTGAATCGCTTTTTGAGCCGCTGTTCTTCTGGGTGCGCCGGTACCTTTTCTTCCACCTGCGACTGGGATATGGACACGGAGGGCGGAGTCTCCGACTTCATGTTGGAGGCCATGGCGAGGGATCTTCTTCAGCAGATTCAGTTGAGTTGCTTTATCATGTATACGGCAGAAACATAAAGGGGTGAAACGGCCGTGAGATGGTGAGGCATGCTACGACCAAGCAATGGCCGCCCTTCGGTGGGTATGCAGAGCACAGAGTCATCTGCGAGAAAGGTCCATCCTATATACATCACGTCGTGCTGCGGGAGATGCAGAGACATATATGTACTCTGGGGTGTCGGGCTGTCGGGGCATATCTGTTGCATCGCTTCGAGGGTTGATCATCCCAATACGACGTACTGATAAAAGACACGCAAACACGGCATTGAATCTCGAGGTGGGTCGTACTACCTCATGCAAGCCGGCTTTATATGTACTATAGATATAGTATGTACTACTGACTAGTATCTATCTACAGTAGGCGATCCTCGGCCGATCTCGGGCCTCGTCGTGAAGCTCTTATTTCCCCAGATAAACAATCCCGCCCTTGACGCCGAGTGTGGGGGAGTTGAGGGGGGAGGCGGGCCGGCAGCGACAGACGGCAGCGACCGTATATAATGGACAGGACACAGGCCAGATAAAGCGAGCATGGCCATGTCTGTCGTATCTCTGCTTGCAGGCATCTCCGAGCAAGCCTTATCTTGAAGAATGAAGTTCGCCTCGTTGATACACCTCCTGGCCTTGATCGGCTCGGGCCAGGCCTGCGGCGGACACGGCGACGAAAAGGAATGGAGCAGCGAGGAACTGGCAGAGTTGGAGGCGAAATGGGGCCATGAGGTGTGTATAACCAACCGAGTCCTGAACTTCGGCATTGCCCTTGTAGTCACTCACGGCATGGTAACATAAACCACAAACGCAGTGGTCGTTCAATGGCATAGGCTCGTTTGCTCACCTGGACTATGTCAAATGCCTCACCAACCCGCAGGAGAAATACGACATTGCCATCGTCGGAGCGCCTTTTGACAATGCCGTCTCTTTTCGACCAGGTCAAACACATCAACACTCTCGCCGTTGCTCACACACCTCGGGAAGCCCCTTGCTGATGCATTTGCAGGCGCCCGATTCGGCCCCAGGGCCATCAGACAGGCCTCGTCTCGACAGACTTCGCTGCGCGCGTTCAACCCTCGCGCCAACATCAACCCCTATCAGAACTGGGCCAAGATTGTCGACTGCGGCGATATTCCCATCACGCCGTTTGACAACAACATCGCGGTAGAGCAGATGACGCAGGCGTTCAAGAACCTCGGCAGAGCGAGCCCTGTAAGCGCACTAAGCCAGGGCAGGCCCAAGATCATCACCCTCGGCGGTGACCACAGTCTGGCGCTGCCTGCGTTGAGGGCTCTGAAGGAGATTTACGGCAGGCCAGTCCGCGTGCTTCACTTTGACGGTGCGTTGTTTTCCAAGCAGCTGGGATGGAGAAAGGGAGCAAAGCTAAGCAACAGAACCGCCAGCTCACCTGGACACTTGGGATCCTGCTGCGTACCCATCCGCCTGGGGCTCGACGCAGTTCACCCATGGCTCCATGTTCTGGATGGCCAACAAGGAGGGTCTGCTGTCCAATTCATCCACCGGCCAATCCGTCCACGCCGGTCTGCGCACGCGTCTCAGCGGCACGGACTGGGCCGATCACGAATCCGATACCGCGCAGAACTGGGTCCGTTATTCCGCCGATGAGATTGATGATATTGGTACCAAGGGCATCATCGATGGTATCATGTCAGTGCTGGGTGTCGAGGATCCCGTATACTTGTCTGTGGACATTGACGTGCTGGACGTTGCTTTTGCACCCGGCACTGGCACCCCTGAGCCCGGTGGCTGGACTACCAGAGAGCTCATCAGGATATTGCGAGGCATCGAGGGCTTGAACATTGTTGGAGCCGATGTGGTTGAAGTAAGTCCGGCCTACCAGGGCAGAGGCGAGGAGACGGCGTTGGCAGCGGCGCAGGTGGTATATGAGATGCTGAGCTCCATCGTCAAGAAGGGCTTGGAGACTGGAGCCAAAGACAAGGCAGGGACTGGAAGGGATGAGCTGTGATGAAGGCTGCATCAGAGTGTATAATATCTGAATAGGGTGTTCTATTCGTGTACCATAGCTGGGGAATAGACATCAGCTGGCTAAGTAGGCCGGTCATGATTGATAGCATTGATGCCAAGCCGTGTAGTTTATCAAAGCAATAGGCAAGTAACCTGTTGTAGGAGAGTATTTCAAGTTATACAACGAGTTCATCAACCAGGGATTCGTAAATACTAGCGTCCAGCACCTAGCGATCATTCTCATCATGAGAATTGTCATTGCAATCTGCAAATAAACACATTGACAATCAAAATCATACAAGTCCTGACTACGTGGAGCAAGAGAGAAGCCAAGTAGTTGACCTAGAGGCGCTCGAGACTCTGCTATACTGATTCAACTATTTTACCCCCCCCAATGCTCTGATGCGGATTACAGGAAACTCTTGTCCTTTGCATGAGCCCCGACCGGTGTGAACTTCGAGTGTATCCAGGGTCCATCAGCGAATCGGTATCACGAACATCCGAAGCAGGGTGGCGGTTGGCATAAAGGGACTGGGCGTACGAAAAGATTACTACGGTTGATACCATATTCGAGAGCTGCCGCGATTCCATCTCCTGTCAATTGCTCATTGCACGCCGTTAGGTAGTTGGCAGTGTCCACGCAGGTGAACCCTGAGCCGGTTCCGTGAGACGGACAGTCTTGTCCTCTTTCCAGGGGGTCCCTCAAAGGAGGCTCCAAGTCTTGAGTTCCATATCACCACCTATATTGACAGGAACAGGATAAACACGGTGATACGGAGCTAGAAGAGAGGCTTTGCTCAAAAAGCAGAGAGTCACAAGGCTTCGGGCACGGATCACTGCAACCAGGGTTACTACTAGACTTCCATACAGACATCACTTGCACGAGACACCACACACTTGGCATTAGTGTCGGTTAAAGCAGCATGGCATGGCTCAGTGTTAGGGAACGTGGTAATTAAAATAAATAATTAAGGCACTAGACTTGGATATTATAAAGAATAATAAAGTGCATATATAATAAGTAAAAGTATAATAAAAAGACTAAGCTAGCTATTAAAGTATAGGCATAAGTGCTAGAACCTATATAGTTTAGGTTATATACTATAATATATAACCTATAATATCCTTATTATAAAAAAAATATAATATTTATATTATAATTAAAAGAAAAAAAATATAAAAAAAAAAAAAGAAAAGAAAAGAAAATATAATACTTAGCTAATAGTAAGAGAAGAACTTAAATATAATATATATCTTATTCTTTATATTTTATTACCTATTCTTTATCTTTTATTATATCTTTTATATATTTTTTATATTCTGCCTTATTATTCTTACTACTAATTATTAGTCTTAAAATTAGTAATTAAAGCAGTTATAAGCTTAGTAGTTAAAGTAGGCTTAGGCTTAAAGGTTAATATAGTCTTTATTTTAATTAAAGCAGGCTTAAGATTAAAGATTAACTTAGTTTTTATTTTAAAAGATAAAATAAGCTTAGGCTTATTAATTAATATAAGTTTAGTTTTAATAACTAATATAGGTTTTAAATTAATAATAATAAAAGTAAAGTTAGCTATAGTTATTATAAAAGACTTAAAATATATAAATTTAATAACTAGTATAGGCTTAATATTAATTATAATAGTAAAAGTAGCTATAGTTTAAGCTAATAATAATAAACTTTAACTAGCTGCTTTTAATTTATATTAAAAATTAGTATTAAGCTATTAATTTTCTTACTTTTACTTTAACTAGCATTTTATAATTTTTTTTTAATACTTTACTTAAATTATTTTTTTCTTTTATATACCTTAGTTTTTAATATTAAGGAAGATATATTATATTATATTATTTAAAAGGTAAATAGTATTATAGTTTTTTATTATATTAAGGTAATTCTAGCTAATATATTTTCTTTTATATAAGGCATATTATAATATTTTATAATAATAGCTTTTAATATAGCCTAGTTAAAAGTAAAGTTTATAAAAAAAGTGCTAGCTATTTATAATAATAATACTATTATAGCTTTAAAAGTAGTATAGTATATTAATTAAGGGGGAAGAATAGTTAAAAAATATAAATTTTTATTTAATAATAACTATTAGGATTTAAGTATAAGTAGTTATTATAATAAAACACTTTTTATTAGCTATAAAGCCTAGTTTATTTAATTATATTATATTATAAATAACTACTTTAGCTTAATAGCTAAATAAGTTATTTATAATATAAATATTTACTAAGTTAGCTAAAATATCTTTAATTAAAATAATAATAAAAAGTTATTATAAAAGCCTTTTTTACTAACTATAGCTAGTAATAATTAAAATCTTATTATAAAAGTAAAAGTTAGTAATAGCTTAATTATTTTATAAATAAATAGTTAAAAATTATAATAATATTATAAAAACTATATAAAAAATAAGCTTAATAATATAATAAGCATTTATTAAGTTAATAAAAAATATACTTAATTTTTCTTTTTTATTATTAGCTATATTAATAAAGACTATATTAAATCTTAAATATATAGTTTATATAAGGCTATTCTAGCACTTTTTTTTTAACTATTTATATATAGCTTATATATACTAATTTTAACTATTTATTATAAATATAAGTTTATAATAAAAGTAATCTTAAAGCTAAATATAAATATTACTAAAGGCTTAATAATTAATAAATAATATAAAATTAATTTATTTAGCGCCCTTTACTTACTATAATAAACTTTAATATTATTATTATATAAATAAGGCCTAGTATAAATAATCCTAGTTTATTATAGCTTAAAAACTAAACTATTAGTTATTATTTATTTAAATTATTAAGGTCTTAAAAAAACTAAAAACTATTATAATATATATATTTTTTAATATTTTACTAGCTTTATTTATTATAATAAAAAATAGTTATAAGTATATATAATTAGTAAGTAATTTAAAAGTAATAAAAGTATTAGTAATAATATAAGCAGTTATAATAAAATTAGCTATAAGGTTATATACTTTTTCTAAATATTTACTTTTATTAATAATAAAATTAAATATATTTATAGTTTAAGCTATTTATCCTTTAGTAATATTAAGGCAGATTAATATATTTTTTTAAATTTAAGCTTTAAGTTAAAATAAGATTAATAATAAGTCTTACTTTAAGTAATAATTTATTAATAAAAGCTAGTAATAGTTATTAAAATATATAATTAACTATTTTATAAATTTAATAATATTAATAAAAATAAATAAGACTTTAAGTTATTAAAGTTTAGCTGCTAATAAGGCTTAAAGCTTTTAGTTATAAAAATAAATATAAATAATAATTTTATTTTTTATCTTTTACTAAAGTTAAACTATTATATTTTTAACTTAAGTATTTTAAAGTATTATTTATAAAATAAGACTTAGTTTTTTAAGTAGTTTTTTAATATTTAGCTACTTTAATTTAATAAGTAAGGTTTAAGCTATAAGAAAGAGGTTATTATTTATAATTATCTTAAGCTTTTAACTATTAGTATTATATTATTTATTTATAATAATATTAGGTTATTTTTTTATAATAATATTTATTACTATAAGCGCTATATAATTAATAAGCAGGAGACCTTATTAATTAATTAAGTATATAATAGTATTTATTAAATCCTTTAGGCAAGATATTAAAAAAATATTCCTTTATTTACTTATAAAAATAGCAGTAATAATTAAAATTATAAAAGTAAATTTACTAAATTTAAAACCTTTAGTAAAAAAGGCTTAATTTATATATATATAATAAAAGCAGTTTATTATATTTATATATTAGCTTTTAAAAAATCTAATAATAAAAGTATTACTAAAGCTAGTAAAATATTAAGTAAGGTTATAAGCAGGCAGTATTATATAAAGGCTAAAAAAGATAAAGTAGTTTTACTAAAGGTTAAACTTTAATTTTTTTATTTATATATTAAGGTTTACTATAGCTATATACTTTAGTATATAGATTTTATTATTAATATTATAATTAACTTATATAAGTATTTTATTAATAAAGGTTATAAAATTATTTTAATAAGCTAAAAGGCTATTAAAAAAGACCTTTTATTTATAATTAATAGTTAAAGGCAGTTATTAATAGCTATATAGCTAATTTAATTATAATAAGGTAAAAATAATAAATATAATAATATTAGCTAAAGTTTTTAATAATAAAAAAATATAAAGGCTTAGTAAAGGCTAATTATATTTTTAATTAAAAGCTATTTAGTAAACTATAGTTTATTTACTTATTTAAAAGTAAATTTATTATTAATAATTAATATTTTATTTATTATTTATTTTTTATAATATAAAGGCTGCCTTTATAATATTAAAGTATTACTTAATATTTTTTTTTATATTTAGTAAAATTTTATTAGCTTTTTTAAAGTAGTTTATTATATAGTTAAGGACTTTAAGTATAATAATACTAAGGTAAGCTAGTATAATAACTTTATTTAAGGATTTAGGTTTATTATTATTTAAGGTATTATTATTTTTTAAGGTATTATTATAAATATTATTATTTATATTTATAATTTATTTTAGTTTTTTATTAAAGTAAATATTATAAGCTTTATTTTTTATTAAACTTAAGGCTTTATATAATGCTTTTATTATAGTATTAACTTATTTTATTATTAAGGGTTTAGCTAGTAAGATATAAAACTTTTATAAAAAAGAGGTAAATATATAAATATAAGTTTTTATATTTAATAAGATATTATAATTATTTACTTTCTTAAAAAAAATAAAAATAAAAAACTATATTAGCGCTTTAATAGCTATAATATTATACTTATTCTTATTATTAGGCTATAGTTTTTATTTAAAGTTTAATATAAAAACTAATTATATAATAAGCTTAGTTTATTTATATTTTTTAATATTAAGCCTAGTTTATTAAGCTTTATTAGTAGTAAATATAATAAAAAATATAGTATATTTATAATATAAAAAAAGCAGGTTAATTATAAAAAAAATATATTTTTTTATATAAGTAATATTTTTTAATTTTATATTTTTATAACTTAGATTATTAATTATACCTTTTTAATAATACTTAATAATCTTTATATATAAGCTATAATATAAATTTAAAAATATAAGTAAGTTTTAATAAAAGTGCTAGTTAATACTATATATTAGAAAATAAATTTTTTAAAAAGTAATAACTATTAGTAAAATATAAAAGAGAAGATAGTAAGTAGTTTAAGTAATATATTATATATTTAAAAAGTAAAATACTAAGTAATTTTAAAAATAAAAAAAAAATAATATAATTAAATATATACTATTTACTTTTATATTAATATATATTATAATAATAAAAGTATATATTATATACTTTTATAATAATATAATTAAGTCTAAGTTATTAAATAATATATTATTATAATTATTTATATTACTTAAAAGTAAAGTAATAATAATAAAATAAGTAGAAAAATATTAATTAATAAAGTTATTATTAATTTAAAATTTATTTATTATAATCTGCTTAAGTAAGTTAGCTATAGCTATTATATAAATAGTAATAAAAGTAAGCTTTATACTATATTTAAGCTTAAAGTAAATTATAAGTACTATTATAAAGTTAAAATTAATAATAACTTAAATGCTAGTATATAAGCTTAAGGCTATACTTTTACTTATATATTAAAAATATTAAAAGTAATAGCCTTAAATAAAATAGCTATTAAAAAATATAAAGCTATCTTAAATACTTAAAGTATATTAATATTAAGGCTAAAAGGTTTTTTAAATAAGCTTAGTATTTTTATTAGCTATTTTAGCTAGCTAGTTATTATTTTAATTATTTATAATATTAGCTAATATACTATTAGTAATTAAAATAATAGTTTATTAATTAATTAATGCTTTATTAATAGCTAAGGTAATAGCTATTATATTTATAATAAAAGTAATAATAATAATATTTTTAATAAAGGGCTATAACTTTATAAGTATAAGATTATTTATTATAACTTTAGCTAAAGTTATATTAATATTTTATTAAACTAGATATTTAATAATATATAAGGCATTTTTAATATTAATATTTAAAAAGGTAGGCTAGGATTTTAATATTATCTTTAAGGTTATATTTATAAAAAGGGATATATACTATATATTCTTAATATTAATATTTATAATGCCTTAACTTTTTTACTTATTTATAATAATAGCTAAATAACTAATTATAAAAGTAGTATTAACTTTAATATTATAAAAAGTATAATAAGTATTAAAAAGTAAAATAAAAGTATAAAAATAAAAAAATAGCTTAAGTATACTATTAAATATAATAGTTAAGTAAAGGAGGGTAGGTAGTAATAATATAAAAATATAATATATAAAGTTATAAAATAAAAAAGCAGGTAGTATATAAATACTAAATAAAAGCTAGTATATAAAGTATAAGTATAAAAAATAAAAGTAAGTTATAAAAAATTTTTATATAATTTAAGTATTTTAGCTTAATTAATTTTTTTACTTTAAGGTTCTAGGGTTAATTACCTTATATATTAAATAATAAGATTAATAAAATAACTAAAATAATAAAAGTCTTAAAACTTTAAAAAAAGGTAAATTAAACTATAATAATTTTTTAATTAATATAAAAGTTAAAAATAACTTAAATAATAAAAGTTTTAAAACTTTAAGAGAAAGTAAACTAAACTATAATAATTTTTTAATTAATATAAGAGTTAAAAATAACTTAAATAGTAAAAGTTTTAAAACTTTAAAAAAAAGTAAACTAAATTAAAATAAGGATAATTTCTTAAATTAATATAAAAGTTATAGTATATTTACTTTTAAAAATAATTATAATTCTTATATTAATTTTAAATAATTAAGCTAATATACCTTATACTTAATAATACTATTATAAATATAATAATTAAAGATTTTATTAATAATATACTTTTCTTAGCTATTAGTTTATAATAGCTTAAGGGGTTTAGCTAGTTATATATTTAATATAACTAGTTTAAGGTATTTTATATTAAATTTATTTTTTTATTAAAAGTAGGATAATAGTTAAAGCTTATATTAAAAAAAGCTAATTTTTTTAAAAATAAAAAAGAGTTTAGCTTAATAATATAATAGCTTAGTTTAATTTTATAAATAATAGCTATTATTTTTTAGCTTAGCTAGCTTAATATAAATAAAATTACTAACTTTAAGGTTAAAAGGTATTTTATACTTTTTATTATAATATATTTTTATTTTAACTATTATAAGCTATATAGCTTTTTAAATATTATAATATATATTATAATAAGAAATAGTAAATAAATTAAGGTTATTATTTATTTATTAAAGGAAATATATAGTAGTTATACTATATAGTAGTTAAAAAGGCATATATATAATAATTAAATAAAAAGCAGAGTTAGTTAAGTAAACTATATATAAAAATAGCTTAGGCTAATAGCCTTAATTATACTTAGCTTTAATAACTATATAAAGGCTAAGGATAATAGCTTAAATTATCTATTTTAATTAACTATTAGCCTATTAATAGTAAGTAGTATTAATATAAAAAAAAACTCTAGTTATTATATATAAAGATTATTAAAAATAAAATATAAACTTTAAGTTTATATTATAAATAAAAATATATAGTAGACTTTAATTTAAGTAAATATAATTAATATAAGCCTATGCCTAGTTTTTTATAAACTAGTTATTATAGCCTAGAATATATTAAATAAACTTAATAAACTTATTTATAATTAATAATATTATATTAAAACCTTTATTTAAAATTAGTAAATTAGTAATAAAATTAAGGTATAGTATTAATAGTAAAGTTTTAAAAGTATTAACTAGTTATATATTATTATAAAAGGCATTTTATTAAGGCTTAGCCTTTTAATATTTAAGACACTTTTTAATATAGTTATTTAATTTTTTATATATTTTATAAAAAATAGCATTTCTTAAAGTATATAAAATACTTAATATAGTTTTAAGTAGGCTTAGTTATTATAAAAGAACTTTAAGATATTTAGGATTATTAACCTAAGTATATAAAGCTGCTTTTAATTATTAGTAATATAGTAAAGTAGGCTAAAAGGGTAATAAAGCTTAAAATATAATAGCTTAGCTAGTTCTTTATTTACTATTTATTTATTAATAGCCTTATAAATTTAATAAAAAGTAAGGTCTTTATTAATTTTTATTATAATTTAATTTTAAAAAGTATTATTTATAAAAAAGGCTAGATAAACTATTAGTAAGTTAAAGGGGTTTTATATTAATAAAAATAATAGTATTAAAATTTAACTTATTAAGTTAATATTACTAATTAAATTTTATAAAGTCTTAATTAAAGTTAAAGTTAGGTTTTTTAAAGCAGGCTATAGGTTTAGGGTTAGCTTTAGTATAATTAATGCTATTAAAATTAAGGTTATTAAAGTTAAGGTTATTAAAGTTAAAGTATTATTTAGTTAAAGTATATTAAGTAGCTATTAGTTAATTTAAGTAAAGGGTATTAGTATAGTTTATATTATATATAAGGGAGATAAAAGTATAGGCATAAGTTTTATAACTAGATTAATAATAAGGGGTAATAGCTTAATTACCTTAGCCTAAGCTTAAGTAATTATAAATATTATTTTATAAATAGGCTTATTTAATTTATCCTCTTATATTATATTTATAAGTAAATTACTAGTATTTAAAAAGCAGAATAATATATTAATATTAATATACTTCTTTTTAACTTAATAAATAATAAAGATTTAAGATTTTTATTTTTTTAAGAATAAATACTAGTTAATTAAATAATACTTACCTTTTAAGTAGCTTAATTTAATACTTTAAAAATAGTTTTATATAGTAATATAGTTAGTAATAATATTAATATAAGTATAATTTAAAATATATTATAATTTTTATAAAGCTTATATAAAAGCAGCAGTTTTTAGTTTTATAATATTATAATTATATTTTATACTTATTAAGGATTTAAAAAGAAATAAAATTAGTTTTAAAATATTACTATATAATTATTTTTTTTACTTTACTTTTTAAGTATATTTATTTTCTTAAGCTTTTTTAATAAAAGTAATAGTATTTTAAAAGTATAGGTTATTTTAATAAAGCCTATTAGTAAAGTATAATAAAAATTAATAGCCTTAAGCTTTTATAAAGGTTTTATATAATATATATAGTAGTTAATAAAATATTTATAATAGCTTATTAAACTAATTTTTAATTTTAGTTTTTTAAGGTTTTTAAATAAGGTAAGATTATAAATAGCTTTAGTCTTTTTTTTTAAAATAGCTAGACTAAGTTTAAATATATAATGTCTTAAAGCTTATAAACCTACTTAAGTAAAATAGTATTTTTTAAAAAAAATAGTATAACTTAAATTAGCTAAAATAGCTAAAATAATATTTAAGTGCTTAATATATTTTTTTATAGTTTTAAAAAAAATAATAATATTATTTATATAAATAAGTATAAATTTCTAAAAATATTAATAAAATATTATCTTTATTTAGTATTAAAAAAAAGCTAGATTAATTATAAGGCTAATAGTATTAATTATAAGCTATTTATAACTATAGTAAGAAGTAATAAAAGCTATTTTTTATTTATCTTTTTTAATAATTAGTTATTAAAAAAACCTTTAGTAAGATTTAGTAAAAAGAAAATAATACTGCCTTATAAGTAAAATAGAATATTATTTTATTAAGGCAGTAAGTAGGCATTTAACTTTAATTTAGTATTTAACTAGTATATATTAATAATAAGCTATAGCTTATTATTATACTAAACTATAAATACTAATAAAGTTATTAAACTAGGCTAATTAAAAAGGATATTTTTTATAACTTTATTTTTTTTTAATATATTAATAAGTCTATTTATAGCTTTTTTATTATAATAAGATAAGCTAAAGGGTTATTAAAAAAGATTAAAAATATTTATACCTAGTTTAAAGTTAATAAGCATTTTTATACTATTATTAAAATAACTAATACTAAATTAAAATAAGTATTTATATTTATATAATAACTTATAAATCTCCTTTTAAACCTTAGGTCCTTATTTATTATAAATATCTGCCTTATTTATATTTAGATTAAGCTTTATTAAATTTAAAATATAAAAAAAATAGCTATTTAAAAAGTTTAAATACTTTAGTTTTTTATTTATATCTAGTCTTAATAAGTCTAATAGTTAAATAGTAATAAAAAGGCTAGTTTAAAATACTAATTTTTATATAATAATAAATATAAAGTATAAAGTATTAAAAAATATGCCTTTATAAATATAAATAAAAACTAAGCTTAGGTTTAATATAAGAAGTTAGGCTTTATACTTAATAATAATAATATATAGTAAGTAGGTATAAGTATAATAAAGGTAATTAATATAAACTAATAAAGTAAAGTAATATTTATTTATATATATTAAAAAGCTACTATACTTAATAAAAATATTAAAGCCTTAGCCTAGCTTAATAATAACTAATTAAGCAGCTTTAAAAATAAGGTCTTTAATAAATAGTATTATATTTATTAAATAAGAGATAGAAATTAGTTTTTTATTACTTATATTTAAATAATTATAGCTTATTCCTTTACTTTATAAAATATATAAGCAGTAAGTATAAAAAAAAAGATTACTTACTAGCATACTATAATTAAAAAAGTTAATAATAAAGTATATAACCTTAAAGTTTATAGCTATACTATTTATAATATAAAAATAAAAGTCTAGCTTAATAATAGTAATTATTTAAGAGGAGCTATTACTAATATTATAAATATTTACTAATTACTAAATAATATATTTAATAATATAAAAAAAAAGGTTATTAAGTATAATTAATTAATTAAGAATATAAAAAAGCTAGTATTTACTATTAGCTTATTATAGTAATTAATAAAAAAATAGTAAATAATATAAAATTATATAAAAAATTATAATTTAAACTTAACTTACTTAATAATACTAAAAATCTTATTAATAAGCACTATATATAAGGGCAGCTTTTTTATTAAACCTATACCTAGCTAAGCAGTATTAAAAGAATTAATAATATTAATAAGCTTTATATAAGTAATAAAAATATAGGTTTTTTAAAGTAATACTTTTAATAGTAATATATTTCTTATATATAATTACTAAGCTAGTTTAATAAATTTAAGTATATAAAGTTATTACTAAACTTATTAAAGGCATTATTATTTAAATTTATTAAGTCTTATAATAAGTTATAATTTTTTATAATAAGTAATATAATAATAGGAAATGCCTTAATAGCTATTAATTAACTTAGCTAGTTACTTTTAGTAATATTTTTTTAATTTTAGTAATTATAGTTATTATTATAGTATTAATTATAGTTTTAATTAAATCCTTAATTATTTTTATTATAATAATTATTCTTTTACTAGTTATTATAATAAAAGTTATTATTTTAATATTATAAAGTATTATAATTATATTAATTATTTTAATTTTTATTATAGTAATTATCTTTTTAATAATAGTTTTATTTATTATTATTATAATAATAATTTTTCTTATTATTATTATAATACTTATTACTTTAGGCTAAGTTATATTACTAATTATAAGAATTATAGCCTAAGTTATATAGCTTTTTTATTTATTAAGTAAGTTAGTTAATTTACTTTATTATAGCTAAAGATTACTTATAAGCTAACTTTTAATTATATTATACTATAAACTTATATATAATAAGTTATTTATATATCTTATTAATAGTATTATAATTATTATAAATATTAATAAGCTTAGCTAAAGCTAAATTAGTATTTATTATTAATTAATAAGCTATTATATTTTTATTTATATCTTTTACCTTTATATAATAAGTAATTTTATAATTTATATAAAACTAAAGTAAAAAATTATTTTTTATTATAAATAAATATTTAAGTTTATTAGCTTTAATAAAAATAGCTTTTTTATTATTTTAAAAGCACTAGTTTAATAAAGTAATTTATAAATTAAGGTTATTAACTAAGCGCTTTTTTAATTAAGTATTTAAAAACTAAAACTATTTAATATTATTAAATAATAATATACTTATTAAATTAAGGATAAGTTATTTTAAAATAGCTATATTATTATATTTTTTATAAAAAAACTAAAAAATACTAATATAAGCCTAAATAAGTATTTTAATAGTATTTAAAATAAAAGTTAAAACTAAAAGGTTATTATATAATATTTAAGTATAGTTATTAAAAAAAGTCCTAAACTAGTTATTTATAAAATAATTAGGATTATTTATTAAGTTATTTTATAAATAAAATTAAGATTTACTAAAGTTATTAAAATAAAGTATATACTAAGTATTACTTTTAATATATAGTTTAATAAGTAGTAAAATAATTAAAGGCTATATTATTAAAGTATAGTCTTATATAGCTAAAAGGGCTAAAGGCTAAAAAGTAAATAAGGCTAAGGCTATAGCTAAAGGTATTATTAAATTAATATTAAGATATTATAAATAGCTATAAAAAGGGTAAAAAAAACTAAATAAAAAGTAAGGTATATAATTATATTAACTATATAATAATTTATAAAGTAGCTAAGGCTAGTAAGGCATTTAATTACTAATAGCCTATATTAAATAATTTATAAACTTAGTAAAATTTTAAAATATTTTAACTAGTTTAACTAAGGCTAGTTATAAGTTAGCTAACTTAATTAAAAATAATTAATTTAAACTAGCTATAAGTATATAAAGGGTATAAAAGGCATTATTAAGTATTATATTCTTATTTATAAAATAGTAAACTACTTTAATAAAATATAATAACTAGGTTAAGGGAAATAACTAGTTATAAAAGTCTTAAGTAAAGGTTATATTTTAAACTTATTAATCTCTAGTATTATAAATATATAATACTTACCTAGTAGCTAATATAGCTGCTTTTAAAAGGTATAGCTTAAAATATATAAAATAGCTTACCTTAATCTTACTTTAAGTAAATAGTAAAAAGGCTATATCCTTTTTAAATTTAAATATAGTATAAGGGGTATTAAAATTAAAAAAGCTAGAAAAAAGATTTAATACTAGACCTTTATTAATATTTTTATTTTTTAAATAAGCCTAGCTAATTAGTTAGGCTATTAAATTACTTAGTAAAGTAGTAAAAGCAGTGCCTTTTTTAGCTATTAAAGCTACTAAGTCTAGGTTATAAAATAAAGTTATTATAATTTAATTAGTAATAAATATAATAGCACTCTCTTTTAAAAAGGGGTTAGTAATAAATATAGCCTATTTACTATTTTAATAAAAAGGCATAATATTATAAGCTTAGGCTTTACCTACACTTAATTATTATACTTTTATAATAAACTAGCTATAGCTTAAAGCTATATTAAGGCTATTTTAAAAATAGCCTAGGTAAGGTATATAATAGTATAAAATATATAAGTAAAATATTTAAGTTTTTATTTTTTAAGTATATAAATTTATATATAAATACTTACTTATAATAGCTATAAGGCTAGTCTTTTAATAATTTATATACTTTATTTTTTTTTTTAAAAATAGTATTATACTTAAAGACTTTATATAATATAGCTAAAAAGCAAGTATAACTTATTATACTAATTAAGTAACTTTAATAAAAAGTAATAACCTTATATATATAAATAGCTGCTTAATAATAAAAGCTAGTTAATTAATAAGTCTTATTTATATTATTAATATAATAAAAAAGTTATATTATACTTAATATAAAAGTAAATTAATAAAGCTATATTTTTAACTTATTTTTATTATAAAATTAAACTATTATTAAAGTAGTAATAATATAGCTAATAATATAATAAAAACCACTCTTACTTAATAACTTATATAATAATAACTATATAATATTTTTTATATAAAAGTTTATAATAAAATATATTTTAAAAATAAACTAAAACTTTATTAAAAGTAAAAAAGATTAGTTTATTTTCTTTTAGTAATACTTAATAGCTAAGGCCTAAGCTAAGGTTTTTAATTATTATAAAGTAGTTATAAAAAGTAGCACTTATAACTTATATAACTAATTAAAATACTTAACCTTAATTTTTATTAACTTATATTAATAAAAGGTTATTTTAATTAAGCTATATTATATATAATAGTAGTTAAGTAAATCTTTTATTATATTTTTTATATATTTTAAATAAAAAATATTACTAGCTAAAGGTCTTTTAAAAGTAAATAAAATTAAACTAACCTAGCTTTAAGGTGCTTTTTTACTTAAAATATAAAATTATAGCCTAAGGTATAGTATTTTTTAAAATAATTATATAATAGCTATAGTAATATATTATATTATTATAATAAAACTTAAAATATATATAATTAAAAAAAAGTATTATAATTAGTATATTATAAAAAAATAATAATATAACTTAAATAAAAATAAAAAAAGGGATATTATAATAATTAGTATTAGTTTAATATAAATAAAATTAATAAACTTAAAATAATAATAAAGCTAGCTAGGCTTAAATAATATAAGGCCTTAAGCTAATATATTATAAGCTAAGTAAGTTACTTTTAATATTTTAGTTAATTATTAAAAAAAAAGTAAATATTTATATTATAGTTTTAAAATATATTAAGTAGCTATATATAACCTTAAGCTAATAACTTAGCTTATTATTATTAAAGCTATAAGGATTAAAATAAAGAATAGCTTAAATAAAAGAATTAAGTTAAAAGAAAATAACTTACTTTTAAGCTAAGTTTTATATAAAAGCAGACTGCTTATATAATACTAATAATACTATATATACTAATTACTTAATAAAAGTTAAAAAAAATATTATATAATATAAATAAGCTATTATTTTTTATATTAACTTTTTTTAATAATTATTAATATTTAATTACTTAAGTAAATAGTAAATATAACTATTATAATATAATAAGTAAATAAGCTATATAAAAGGCAGGCTTAAAAATTACTTTAATACCTATATCTTAAATACTAAAAGTAATTATAAAAAGCTATTATAAATATTATATTACCTAAATTACTTAAAAAATAATAAATATTAATAGCTAAAAGTATTTAATAGTCTTTTATATAATTTTAAAACTTATTAAGGATATTATTTTAAAAAAACCTTAAATAAAGTATAATAATATTATTATTAATTTATAAAAAAACTAACTTATAATTTATAAAATAAATAACTTATTAATATATAAGCTAATTATATATAATTAAATAACCTTTATATATTAAATTATAAGCTTAATATATAAAGCTTTATTATAGTATAAGCACTATTAAAAAAAAAGAAATTTACTTTTATTTTATTTTTATTATAAAAAATAATAGCTATTTTATAAATTATTATAATATTACTTTTAAACTTTTTAAAATAAGCTTAGTAAAAGCTAAAATAAAAACTTTTATAAAAACTTTATAACTTTTTAAACCTTTTTAATAAAATAAAAGTATTTAGCCTTTTTTTATATTAAAGGCAGCTTAATTATTATATTAATTTTATTTAAAATAAAAAAAGATAAATACTAGACTTTTTATAAAGACTATTATATAATATATTATAAAACTACTTTTTAAAGCTTTAAAAGTAGATTATAAAATTAATAAATAAAAAATAAATTTAAGTAAGCTTTTTATTAATAAAGGCCTTAGTCCTTTTTATAAAAAAGGTAAATAAAAGCTAGCGCTTTTATATTAATTACTAGGCTTTAAATAAGGTTATTAAATATAATAAGTACTTACTTTTTTTTATTAAAAAGATATTATACTTTTTATTTAAGGCTAGACTATTTATAAAATTAAATATTTATACTGCCTTTTATAAGCTTTATATTATAAAAAAAGATAAGCACTTAATAGTATTTTAAACCTAATTTAAATTATTTAAGTAGCTAGTTATATTATTTAAGCTATTAAAGGCATTTATATTTTTTTAATAATATATTAATAAGGTATTAAAGCTTACTTTTAGTAATTTTATTATAATATACTTAAATAATATTTTAATTTATATAAATAAAAATAAAAAGGAATATATATAAAAAATAAAAAATATATTATATTAGTTTTAAAAGGCTAGACTTAATATAAATATTAATAAGTATGCTTTTAAAATAAAAAAGGTTAAGTACTTAAGATATATTATAAAAGTAAGGGTTTATATTTATTTTAATTTTAAAAAGATTTTAATAATTACTAAATAAGTAGCCTTAATAAAATTAAAAAGTATAAAAAGCTTTTTAAAATTTACTAACTTTTATTATAAATTTATTACTAACTTTATTAAAATAGCTAAGCTATTTACTTACTTAACTTAAAAAAAGGTCTTATTTATATAAAGGGATATAAAATAATTAATATTTTAAGTATTAAAAAATACTTTTATTTTATACTTTATATTAATATAGTAAAATTTTAAAAAAAATATAGTTATAAAAGCTAATTTATTAAGCTATACTTATAAAAGTTACCTTTTATAATTTAATAAAAATAAAGTACTTTAGCTAATAGTATATTACTTTTACTTATTAATAATAGTAAAATAAAACTATATTATTTATAATAAAAAACTACTTATTATTATTTATAATTTAAAAGTATAATAATTTAACTTAATAAAGGTAATATATTTATTTATAATTTTAATTATAAAAATTTAAAATACTTTTTATAATTATATTAAATTTTTAAAAAATAAGCCTATTAAATAAAAACACTTTTAAAATTTAGCTTTTAATTATACTTTTACTTTAAATTATAAATAGTATAACTTAATGCCTTTTTATAATATAAGTAAAATAAAAATAAAGAATTTAAATATATTAATTACTTAATATACTTTATTTTTATTTTAATTATAATAACCTAAGTAATTAAATACTATTTTAAAATTAAACTAGTAATTACTAATAATAAAGTAAAACTAAAGCTAAAGAAATTATTATTAAAAGTAGAATTTTTTTAAAATAAAATATTATTTTTTAATACTTATTTATAATTTTTATAAAACTAGGCTATTTATATAAATAAAACTTATACTTTTTACTTTAAGGCTATATAAAAAAGTAATTAAAAATTCCTTATTAATATAAAAATATAAAAGTAAATTATAAATTATAAATTAAATACTTAAAAGGTATTTATATATTAAGACTACTTATAAATTCTTAATTAAAAGCCTTTTACTATTATATTAATATAATATATATATAACTTACTTATAATAAAATACCTTAAATAAAATATAATATTTATACTTTTATAATACTTTTATTATTAAAATAAAATATTTATATTAATTAAATACTTTATAAAAAACTATTATTATTATAATAATTATTTATTTTAATAATAATAATAAAAACTGCTTTACTTAATTTTAATAAATAATTAGTTTTAATAATAAATATTTATTAATTTTATAATTAAGCTTTTAGCTTAAAATAAAACTAGTTTAATATATCTAATAGTTATTATAAATTATATATTTAAATATATTTAATTAAAAGCTATATATTTAATAATAATAAAAAAATATATAGCTTACTTTAAAAATATATAATAATAATTTTATAGCTTTTTTTTATAAATTATTAATAATTATAAATTAAATTAAGTTAGTTAATTTTAAATTATACTTTATAAATTAATAAAAATAAAGTAACTTTTTTTAACTATATACTATTTTTAAATTAATAATAATATAAAAAAGGCTAATTAAAAAGTCTAAGCTATATTATATATAATAATATTCTTTTTATAATTTAACTAGCCTACTTATTTTTTAATATATTAATTAACTTTTAATAATTAGGATTTTTTTATTATTAAATATAGCCTAATTTATCTTTTTTATAAATATAATATTAACCTAATATAATAAATAGCAGCTTTAAAAGTAAGTAAGTTATTACTTAAAAGGCATACTATTATATTCTTTAACTAGCTTAAAAAAAGCCTAAAGCTTATATAAGCTATTATTATCTTTATATAATAATAATAATAAAAGATTATAAATTAAAGCTAATACTTAATAAAAAGATTTTAAATTAATAATAAAATATAGTTATTTTTTTATAATATTAAAATAAACTGCTTTAATAAAAAGCTAGACTAGTAATATATAAAGTATAAAGTAATTAAAGTTTTTATATTTATAATAATAAAACTAAATATAAAAAAAGATATTTACTTTATTTTTTATATAAATTTAATTAAAAAAGCTATTAATAACCCCTTTTTATTTTAATAATTATTTAACTTTAAACTAGGCTTAATATAAGTTTATTTTATAAAAGAGAATAAGCTATAAAAGAAATATAAAGTAAAGAAAATATTAATAATAAAAATAAAATAAAAGTAAAATAAGTAAAGGCTTATTTATATTAAATAAGTAAGATATAATAAACTAATATAAAAGCTATTAAAAGAATTTATAAATATATATATATTAATAAAATTTAAAAAAAAATAAGGCTTAATAAAAGACTATAATAGCTTAAAAAAATTTAAATAAAAACTAAAAATAAATTAATTATAAACTATTTACTTATATATATAAGACTAAAAGTAATTAAAATTAAATTAAATTAAAAATAAAAAAAAAGCTAAATAAAAAAAATATAAGGCTATTAATAAAAAGTAATTAATATTAATAAAAAAAGTAATATAAATAAAAGTAATTATTTAAATAGTAAAAATAATGCTATATAAAAGGCAAGTTTTTTAAGCTAAGTATTAATATAAGTATAAAATAAGTATATAAATTATAATAGCAGTTATTAAATAAGTAATATACTAGCTTTAAATTAAATAGGTTAATACTTAAATATTTATTATAATAATAAGTAAACTTAAGTATTTTAATTAAAATATAGCCTTAAGTAAAAAGTATATTAATAATAATATAATATAACTATAAGTTATATAAAATAAATATTAAAAGCAGTTATTATAATATTATAAAAAAAATTAAAGCTAAATAATATATATTAATTATTTAAGTAGCTATAGTATAAATATAAGTAATATTATTATATTATTAAAGTATACTTTTATATATATATTAAGTAATAGCTTATATACTTATAAATAAGGCTAGTTAAGTAAATAAATATATTAAAAAAGTAGTAAATATAAAGTATATTATAAATAATTAAAGGTTAGCTAAAAGTAAAAAAAAAATAAATATAAAAAATTATAAAAATAAAAACTTAGCTAAAGTAAATATAAATATATATAAAAATAAGCTAAATAAAAAAGTATATTAAACTAGACTTAAGTTAGTTAAAGTAGTAATATATATATTCTTAAAGTTTAAAAAAAAGCACTTATATAAAACCTTTAAAAATAATAAAGTCTAATACTTAAATAAAGTAGTATTATACTTTAATATAAAAAGTTAGTATAATATATTATAGCTAAAAGTATATATATTTAATTTTTAATAAGTATTATATTTATTTTAAAGCTATTTATACTTATTATAAGCTTAATCTTAATTTTACTAATTTTTTAAAATATAAATAATTTACTTATTAATTTTATATTAACTTTATAAAATATATTAATATAAGCTTTTTATAAATATAAAAAAAGAATAAAATATATATAAAAATACTAATTAAAAAATTATATATAAATACTAATAATATTATAATTAATAATAAAAAAAATAAAAAAAAGTTAAGTATTAAACTTAGTTATAAAAGCTAAGTATAAGAATATAAGTATATTTTATATAGCTATATAATACTAATCTTAGTTTTAAATAAAGCTAATAAATTTTTAAAATAAAATAGCTTAATTACTTTTAAAAATACTATTATTTTTTTTTTATATTAGTTTTATAATATAAGTAAAATTAAAAAATATAGCTTAAAGCTTATACTAGGCCTTATATAAAAAAAGGTTAATAATAAATAAATTATTAATTTAATAATATTTTTTATTTTTTATATAGTAAGTATTATAAGCTATATTATATTTATACTTATAATTAAAATTACTATTATTAGTAATATAATTAATATATTACTTATATAAATAAGACTTTTATATAAAAGCAGTAGCTAATTTATTATTTAAATTACTTTTAAGTATATAATTACTAATAATATAATAAAAAGGCTTTATAAATTAATTTATTAAGCTTTATTAAAAGCTAAAATTATTATTATTATTAATATTATTAAAAGGTAAAAGAATACTAAATATTATAAAAATATTAACTATACTTAATAAAAAAAAGAATTATACTTATTAATAATTTAATAAAAAGGTATAATAATTTAATAAAAAGGCATAATAATTTAATAAAAAAATATAATAGTATAAAATAAAAATAAAATAATAATATTATAAAAAATAAGTTAATAAAATTAAAATATAAAGCAGGCTTAAAATATAAAATTTATAAATATATAAAATAATAATAATAAGTAAGTTATAATAATAAAGTATAATAAACCTAACCTTATTTACTTATAAATTATAAAGTAATAATAATATTATAAAAATAAATTAGTTATTTATAATAAATAAAAATATTTACTTTAAATTTAATATAATTTATTTATAAATATAAAAGGCAGTATAATATATTAATATAATAATAAAAAGTAAATAATAAGGATATTTTATATAAATAAATTAAGTGCTTTAAAAAATAAATAAAAAAAAAGAAAAATATAATAAAAATAAAAGATAAATATAGCTTAAAAACCTAAAGGCTATAAATCTAAGTATAATAAAAATATATAAATTATAAATTTAGCTAAGTAAGTAGTAATAAAAGAAATTTTTTTTATTATAATAATAGTATAATAAAAGCTAATAATAATATTAGCTAAAAGAGAAAGGTATATTATAAGCTTAGGCTTTACTTATACTTAATTATTATACTTTTATAATAAACTAGTTATAGCCTAAAGCTATATTAAAGCTATTTTAAAAATAGCTTAAGTAAGGTATATAATAATATAAAATATATAAGTAAAATATTTAAGTTCTTACTTTTTAAATATATAAATTTATATATAAATACTTACTTATAGTAGTTATAAGGCTAGTTTTTTAATATATAATAAGGTTAATATAAGAATAAATTATTTAAGTTAAAAATAAAAATACTATTAAAAAATATATTATTTTAATAAAATAAAAAGTATTAATAAGTAAATTTAAAAATTTAGTATTAAGTATATAAGCAGGGGGGTATATATAGTATATACTTAATAACTTTATAAAGGTTTTTACTATTTAATTTTTTAAAATATCTTATATTATTATATTTAAGAAATAAGCAGACTAGTAATATAATACTTTATAATAGCAGGCAGTATATAAGTAATATATTTAAAATAATTAAGTTCTTAACTAGTTAAAAAGTAAATAAATTATTATAGCTAAAGTAATAAAAACTAGCTAGTTAAAAGTTAAATATAGGTTAAATATAAAGTTTATTAAGTTATTTATTAATAATAAAAATAGCTTTAGTTTAAGATAATTTTTTAAATTAGTAAGTATTATACTTAATAAAGTAAGTATATTATATAAAAAGGGGAAGGTAGTGCTAGGTAATTTAAGGTTAGTTAAAACTAAAGTAGCTAAGGCGCTTATATTTATAAAGGCTAAGAAGTATAATAATTAAAAAAAAATTAAGGTTAAATATATAAAATATATTAATTAAGAAGCTAAAGTAAAGGTAATAGCTAAAGGCTTATAAAAGGCAGTATTTATACTAGTATTTATATTAGTAAGGTTATTAAAGGCAGTATTTATAAAAGTAGCTAAGTAAAGGGCTTTAAGGCAGGCTGCTTTTTTTTTAAAAATAAAGTATTTATTAATATTATAGGCTTAGGCTTTACTTATACTTAGTTATTATACTTTTATAATAAACTAGCTATAGCTTAAAGCTATACTAAGGCTATTTTAAAAATAGTTTAAGTAAAGTATATAATAATATAAAATATATAAGTAAAATATTTAAGTTTTTACTTTTTAAATATATAAATTTATATATAAATACTTACTTATAATAGCTATAAGGCTAGTCTTTTAATAATTTATATACTTTATTTTTTTTTTTTAAAATAGTATTATACTTAAAAACTTTATATAATATAATTAAAAAGCAGGTATAATTTATTATATTAGTTAAGTAACTTTAATAAAAGGCAGTAACCTTATATATATAAGTAGCTGCTTAATAATAAAAGCTAGCTAATTAATAAGTCTTACTTATATTATTAATATAATAAAAAGGTTATATTATACTTAATATAAAAGTAAATTAATAAGGCTATATTTTTAACTTATTTTTATTATAAAGCTAAATTATTATTAAAGTAATAATAGTATAATTAATAATATAATAAAAACTACTTTTATTTAATAATTTATATAATAATAACTATATAATATTTTTTATATAAAAGTTTATAATAAAGTATATTTTAAAAATAAACTAAAACTTTATTAAAAGTAAAAAGAATTAATTTATTTTCTTTTAATAATACTTAATAGCTAAGGCTTAAGCTAAGGTTTTTAGCTATTATAAAATAGTTATAAAAAGCAGTACTTATAACTTATATAACTAGTTAAAATACTTAACCTTAATTTTTACTAATTTATATTAATAAAAGATTACCTTAATTAAGTTATATTATATATAGTAATAGCTAAATAAATCTTTTATTATATTTTTTATATATTTAAAATAAAAAATATTACTAGCTAAAGGCCTTTTATAAGTAAATAAAATTAAACTAATTTAGTTTTAAAGTACTCTTTTACTTAAAATATAAAATTATAGCCTAAGGTATAGTATTTTTTAAAATAATTATATAATAGCTATAGTAATATATTATATTATTATAATAAAACTTAAAATATATATAATTAAAAAGAAGTATTATAACTAATATATTATAAAAAAATAATAATATAACTTAAATAAAAATAAAAAAAAGAATATTATAATAATTAGTATTAATTTAATATAAATAAAATTAATAAACCTAAAATAGTAATAAAGCTAGCTAGGCTTAAATAATATAAGGCCTTAAGTTAATATATTATAAGCTAAGTAAGTTATTTTTAATATTCTAGCTAATTATTAAAAAAAAAGTAAATATTTATATTATAATTTTAAAATATACTAGGCAGTTATATATAATCTTAGGCTAATAACTTAGCTTATTATTATTAAAATTATAAGAATTAAAATAAAAAATAGCTTAAATAAAAAGATTAAGTTAAAAAAAAATAACTTACCTTTAAGCTAAGTTTTATATAAAAGTAAACTACTTATATAATATTAGTAATACTATATATATTAATTACTTAATAAAAGTTAAAAAAGATATTATATAATATAAATAAGCTATTATTTTTTATACTAACTTTTTTTAATAATTATTAATATTTAATTACTTAAGTAAATAGTAAATATAACTATTATAATATAATAAGTAAATAGGCTATATAAAAAGCAGGCTTAAAAATTACTTTAATACTTATACCTTAAATATTAAAAGTAGTTATAAAAAGCTATTATAAATATTATATTACTTAAATTATTTAAAAGGTAATAAATATTAATAGTTAAAAATACTTAATAATTTTTTATATAATTTTAAAACTTATTAAAAATATTATTTTAAAAAAACCTTAAATAAAGTATAATAGTATTATTATTAATTTATAAAAAAACTAACTTATAGTTTATAAAATAAATAACTTATTAATATATAAGCTAATTATATATAATTAAATAACTTTTATATATTAAATTATAAACTTAATATATAAAGCTTTATTATAATATAAGTATTATTAAAAAAAAAAGAAATTTACTTTTACTTTATTTTTATTATAAAAAATAATAGCTATTTTATAAACTATTATAATATTACTTTTAAACTTTTTAAAATAAGCTTAATAAAAGCTAAAATAAAAACTCTTATAAAAACTTTATAACTTTTTAAACCTTTTTAATAAAGTAAAGGCATTTAGCCTTTTTTTATATTAAAAGCAGCTTAATTATTATATTAATCTTATTTAAAATAAAAAAAAATAAGTACTAGACCTTTTATAAAAACTACTATATAGTATATTATAAAACTACTTTTTAAAGCTTTAAAAGTAAATTATAAAATTAATAAATAAAAAATAAATTTAAGTAAGCTTTTTATTAATAAAAGCCTTAGTCTTTTTTATAAAAAAGGTAAGTAAAGGCTAATACTTTTATATTAACTATTAAACTTTAAATAAAATTATTAAATATAATAAATACTTACTTTTTTTTATTAAAAAGATATTATACTTTTTATTTAAGGCTAAACTATTTATAAAATTAAATATTTATACTGCTTTTTATAAGCTTTATATTATAAAAAAAAATAAATACTTAATAGTATTTTAAATCTAGTTTAAGTTATTTAAGTAGCTAGTTATATTATTTAAGCTATTAAAAGCATTTATATTTTTTTAATAGTATATTAATAAAGTATTAAGGCTTACTTTTAGTAATTTTATTATAATATATTTAAATAATATTTTAATTTATATAAATAAAAATAAAAAGAAATATATATAAAAGGTAAAAGATATATTATACTAGCTTTAAAAGGCTAGACTTAATATAAATATTAATAAATATGCCTTTAAAATAAAAAAGGTTAAATACTTAAAATATATTATAAAAGTAAAGGTTTATATTTATCTTAACCTTAAAAAAATTTTAATAATTACTAAATAAATAGCCTTAATAAAACTAAAAAATATAAAAAGCTTTTTAAAATTTACTAACTTTTATTATAAATTTATTACTAACTTTATTAAAGTAGTTAAGCTACTTACTTACTTAACTTAAAAAAAGGTTTTATTTATATAAAAAAATATAAAATAATTAGTATTTTAAATATTAAAAAATGCTTTTATTTTATATTTTATACTAATATAATAAAATTTTAAAAAGAATATAATTATAAAAGCTAATTTATTAAGCTATATTTATAAAAATTACCTTTTATAATTTAATAAAAATAAAATACTTTAACTAATAATATATTACTTTTATTTATTAATAATAATAAAATAAAATTATATTATTTATAATAAAAAACTACTTATTATTATTTATAATTTAAAAGTATAATAGTTTAACTTAATAAAGGTAATATACTTATTTATAATTTTAATTAATTATAAAAATTTAAAATACTTTTTATAATTATATTAAATTTTTAAAAAATAAGCTTATTAAGTAAAAATACTTTTAAAATTTAGCTTTTAGCTATACTTTTATTTTAAATTATAAGTAATATAGCTTAATGCCTTTTTATAATATAAGTAAAATAAAAATAAAGAATTTAAATATATTAATTACTTAATATACTTTATTTTTATTTTAATTATAATAACCTAAGTAATTAAATACTATTTTAAAATTAAACTAGTAATTACTAATAATAAAGTAAAACTAAAGCTAAAGAAATTATTATTAAAAGTAGAATTTTTTTAAAATAAAATATTATTTTTTAATACTTATTTATAATTTTTATAAAACTAGGCTATTTATATAAATAAAACTTATACTTTTTACTTTAAGGCTATATAAAAAAGTAATTAAAAATTCCTTATTAATATAAAAATATAAAAGTAAATTATAAATTATAAATTAAATACTTAAAAGGTATTTATATATTAAGACTACTTATAAATTCTTAATTAAAAGCCTTTTACTATTATATTAATATAATATATATATAACTTACTTATAGTAAAATACCTTAAATAAAATATAATATTTATACTTTTATAATACTTTTATTATTAAAATAAAATATTTATATTAATTAAATACTTTATAAAAAACTATTATTATTATAATAGTTATTTATTTTAATAATAATAATAAAAACTACTTTACTTAATTTTAATAAGTAATTAGTTTTAATAATAAATATTTATTAATTTTATAATTAAGCTTTTAGCTTAAAATAAAACTAGTTTAATATATTTAATAGTTATTATAAATTATATATTTAAATATATTTAATTAAAAGCTATATACTTAATAATAATAAAAAAATATATAGCTTACTTTAAGAATATATAATAATAATTTTATAGCTTTTTTTTATAAATTATTAATAATTATAAGTTAAATTAAATTAGCTAGTTTTAAATTATACTTTATAAATTAATAAAAATAAAGTAACTTTTTTTAATTATATACTATTTTTAAATTAATAATAATATAAAAAAGGCTAATTAAAAAGTTTAAGCTATATTATATATAATAATATCCTTTTTATAATTTAATTAACTTACTTATCTTTTAATATATTAATTAGCTTTTAATAATTAAAATTCCTTTATTATTAAATATAGCTTAATTTACCTTTTTTATAAATATAATATTAACTTAATATAATAAATAATAGCTTTAAAAGTAAGTAAGTTATTACTTAAAGAGTATATTATTATATTTTTTAATTAGCTTAAAAAAAGCCTAAAGCTTATATAAGCTGCTATTACCTTTATATAATAATAATAATAAAAAATTATAAACTAAAGCTAATACTTAATAAAAAGATTTTAAGTTAATAATAAAATATAATTATTTTTTTATAATATTAAAATAAACTGCCTTAATAAAAAGCTAAATTAATAATATATAAAATATAAAATAATTAAAGTTTTTATATTTATAATAATAAAACTAAATATAAAAAAAGATATTTACTTTATTTTTTATATAAATTTAATTAAAAAGGCTATTAATAACCCCTTTTTATTTTAATAATTATTTAATTTTAAACTAAGCTTAATATAAGTTTACTTTATAAAAAAGAATAAGCTATAAAAAAAATATAAAATAAAAAAGATATTAATAATAAAAATAAAATAAAAATAAAGTAAGTAAAGGCTTATTTATATTAAATAAGTAAGATATAATAAGCTAATATAAAAGCTATTAAAAAAATTTATAAATATATATATATTAGTAAAATTTAAAAAAAAATAAAGCTTAATAAAAAATTATAATAGCTTAAAAAAATTTAAATAAAAATTAAAAATAAATTAATTATAAACTATTTACTTATATATATAAAACTAAAAGTAATTAAAATTAAACTAAATTAAAAATAAAAAAAAAGCTAAATAAAAAAAATATAAAGCTATAAATAAAAAGCAGCTAGTATTAATAAAAAAAGTAATATAAATAAAAGTAATTATTTAAGTAGTAAAAATAATATTATATAAAAAGTAAGTTTTTTAAGCTAGGCATTAATATAAATATAAAATAAATATATAAATTATAATAATAATTATTAAATAAGTAATATACTAGCTTTAAATTAAATAAGTTAAGGCCTAAATATTTATTATAAAGGTAGGTAAACTTAAATATTTTAATTAAAATATAGCCTTAAGTAAAAGGCATATTAATAATAATATAATATAATTATAAGTTATATAAAATAAATATTAAAGGTAGTTATTATAATATTATAAAAGAAATTAAAGCTAAGTAATATATATTAGCTATTTAAGTAATTATAGTATAAGTATAAGTAATATTATTATATTATTAAAGTATACTTTTATATATATATTAAGTAATAGCTTATATATTTATAAATAGGGCTAGTTAAGTAAATAAATATATTAAAAAAGTAGTAAATATAAGGTATATTATAAATAACTAAAGGTTAGTTAAAAGTAAAAAAAAAATAAATATAAAAGGCTATAAAAGTAAAAATTTAATTAAAATAAATATAAATATATATAAAAATAAGCTAAATAAAAAAGTATATTAAATTAAACTTAAGTTAGTTAAAGTAGTAATATATATATTTTTAAAGTTTAAAAAAAAGTGCTTATATAAGACCTTTAAAAGTAATAAAGTTTAATACTTAAATAAAGTAGTATTATACTTTAATATAAAAAGTTAATATAATATATTATAGCTAAAAGTATATATATTTAATTCTTAATAAATATTATATTTATTTTAAAGCTATTTATATTTATTATAAGCCTAATTTTAATTTTATTAATTTTTTAAAATATAAATAATTTACTTATTAATTTTATATTAACTTTATAAAATATATTAATATAAGTTTTTTATAAATATAAAAAAAAAATAAAATATATATAAAAATATTAATTAAAAAATTATATATAAATACTAATAGTATTATAATTAATAATAAAAAAAATAAAAGAAAGTTAAGTACTAGACCTAGTTATAAAAGCTAAGTATAAAAATATAAGTATATTTTATATAACTATATAATATTAATTTTAATTTTAAATAAAGCTAATAAATTTTTAAAATAAAATAGCTTAATTATTTTTAAAAATATTATTACTTTTTTTTTTATATTAGTTTTATAATATAAGCAGAATTAAAAAATATAGCTTAAAGCTTATACTAAGCCTTATATAAAAAAGGGTTAATAATAAATAAATTATTAATTTAATAGTATTTTTTATTTTTTATATAATAAGTATTATAAGCTATACTATACTTATACTTATAATTAAAATTACTATTATTAATAATATAATTAATATATTACTTATATAAATAAAACTTTTATATAAAAGCAGTAGCTAACTTATTATTTAAATTACCTTTAAGTATATAATTACTAATAATATAATAAAAAGGCTTTATAAGTTAGTTTATTAAGCTTTATTAAAAGCTAGAATTATTATTATTATTAGTATTATTAAAAAGTAAAAAAATACTAAATATTATAAAAATATTAGCTATACTTAATAAAAAGAAGGATTATACTTACTAATAGTTTAATAAAAAAGTATAATAATTTAATAAAAAAATATAATAATTTAATAAAAAGGTATAATAATATAAAATAAAAATAAAGCAGTAGTATTATAAAAGGTAAATTAATAAAATTAAAATATAAAATAAGCTTAAAATATAAGATTTATAAATATATAAAATAATAATAATAAGTAAGTTATAATAATAAAGTATAATAAACCTAACCTTATTTATTTATAAATTATAAAGTAATAATAATATTATAAAAATAAACTAGTTATTTATAATAAATAAAATATATTTACTTTAAATTTAATATAATTTATTTATAAGTATAAAAGGCAGTATAGTATATTAATATAATAATAAAAAGTAAATAATAAAAATACTTTATATAAATAAATTAAATACTTTAAAAAATAAATAAAAAAAAGAAAAAATATAATAAAAATAAAAGGTAAATATAGCTTAAAAACTTAAAGGCTATAAATTTAAGTATAATAAGAATATATAAGCTATAAGTTTAGCTAAGTAAATAGTAATAAAGGAAATTTTTTTTATTATAATAATAATATAATAAAGGCTAATAGTAATATTAGCTAAAAAAAAAGGGTATATTATAAGCTTAGGCTTTACTTATACTTAGTTATTATACTTTTATAATAAACTAATTATAGCTTAAAGCTATATTAAGGCTATTTTAAAAATAGCTTAAGTAAAGTATATAATAATATAAAATATATAAGTAAAATATTTAAGTTTTTATTCTTTAAGTATATAAATTTATATATAAATACTTACTTATAGTAGCTATAAGGCTAGTCCTTTAATAATTAGTAGCTTTAAAAGGCTTATAGCTAAAGGAAGGTTAAGATTTTTATTAGCAGCTAGGCATAAAGTAAAATAATAAGTAAGTAAGTTATAACTAGTACTATAATTAGTATAAATATTAAAAAAGCTAAAATAGCTTAATAATACTTTTAAAAAAAACTACTATTTAAAAGTTTATAAAATAATAAGATTAACTAAGGTAATTTTTATTTTAAGTAAAAATATATAAGTATACTAACTATATATTAATAAATCTATTTTAAGCAGGCTAAAGGCTAGTGTTATAATAAAGCTTAATATTAAAATTTTTATAATTAAGGATTAGCAGGAATATTAGTATTATTTAAGTAATTATTATTATATTAAGGAATATAGTAATTAAAATAAATAATTAAGGCACTAGACTTAAATATTATAAAAAATAATAAAGTATATATATAATAAGTAAAAGTGTAATAAAAAGACTAAGCTAGCTACTAAGGCATGGGCATGGGTGCTAGGACCTATATAGTCTAGGTCATGTGCTGCAACACGTGACCTGTGACACTCAGTTTAGGAAGGCGGACAAAGGACAAGGACAGGGCCAACGACAGCCCCTGCGTTTGGAGAGCATTTAAGCCACGAAACTGCGCATCAGTGGCCTCGACACAGGGGTTGTTGCGTTGGGTTGTTCCTTGATTGGTCTCTCATGCATCACGAGCAGCACTGGTATGCACTTTGCATAAGTCCAATTGCCTTTCTCTGGGGAGTGCCTGTGCATGAGATACATTCTTGCCCACGCTTCCAAACCGCTATAAGTGCACCTCGATCGTCTCCCCTACCTACCCTACGCGGCTCCGACGCAATTACGAGCTGGAACAACTTGGCCTCGTCAAGCATCTTGTTCTATGACCGTTGATTGCACCTCTATTGCCTTTTGAGCTGGGAATTCGCCACCATGCTCGTCTTATCAGTCTTCTCGCTCCTCGCAGCGTCTCAGCAAATCCCACTTCAACCCCGTCCGCCGGGCTCAGAACCGGCCCCCTCAAACAAATCAGTACTGCAACACCGCTTGAACCAAGCCCTGCCCCAAATCCAGACCCTCAAGAGAATTGGCGGCACAGCCGGCATCTCCATCGGCGTCATGGCTCATGGCCATGTCCTCCTGGACACCAGTTTGGGCTTCTCCAACATCAACAAGGGGCTCACCGCAAACTCATCCACAAGATATCCCATCGCCTCTCTCACAAAGGCCTTCGTGGCGTCGACAATCGCTCAACTCGTCCATGAAGGCCTTCTCAAGTGGGAAGACCCTCTGATCAACTACATACCCGAACTCGCATTTCAACACAATCCATCACTCGCAGGCCAGCTCACCCTCATCGACATTCTCTCGCACAGGACTGGCCTCGCTCGTCTCGACGCTCTCTGGCTCGGTGCCGACAGCCAAACCTTTACCCCCAAATATTTCACAGTCACCCTGTGCAATCACCTCCCGTCCGTCCACCCGATCCGCTCACAATGGCTCTACAACAACTGGATGTACGCCCTAGCAGGCGAAGTCATCGAGAGAGTCACGAACCAGTCCTGGGGCAAAGTCCTCGCCTCCCGGATCCTCAACCCGCTCAAGCTCTCCCACACCACAGCCGTCGCATTGGAAATCCCACAGGGCTCATTAGCCCTGCCGTACATGGTCCTCGACGACAAGACGCCCGTCCAGGTCGGCAACATGGGCCTCACCGACGGAAGCATCATGACTTCCGCCGGCGGCATGCGCAGCACCGTCAGCGACCTCCTCACCTGGGGCAACAGCCTCCTCTCGCTTTACCGCGACGGCGAGGAGAAGAAGCCACCGCTTGCGCTTCTCGACACCGTCCTGTCTGGCCACAGCTTCATGAACAGCAGCGCCGCAACAGACGAGCTCTATGCATTGGGCTTTGCGAAAGTCGTCACCCCCGCGCAATTCGGCAAGATTGGCTTCAACGCCATCCTCATGGACGCCATGCCCGTGATAGGGGCCAGCGCAAGGCCGCAGCAGGTTTTCTATCACAGCGGTGCCGGCGCGGGCTACAACCACTGCTTCATGCTGGTCCCGGGCTCCCAGTCCGCCATTGTCGTTCTGACCAACTCTGTCTCCCAGGGGGACACTGCCGACTGGATCGCTCAATCACTGCTCCAGGCTGTATTGGACGAGAAGCAACCGGTCGACCTAACGCCGTACGCTGAGCGGGCCGCAGCCAAATGGAGAGCAACTCACCAGGAAATTGTCGAAGTTCTCGAAAAAGGACGCAAGCCCGACACTCCAGAACCAAGACACGACAGCCTCGAGGGCAGATACTGGCACAAGTCCCGAGCTCTCTACCTCCAGGTATACTCTGGTGAGGATAATGGCACGTTGAGGTTCAACATTAACGGAAAGCCCCAGCAAGAACACGTCTTGTCACACTATAGCGACGACACATTCGTCTTCTTGCCGTCGGCCGACCAGCGGCTTCGCAGCGGCCTGTTCCACTACGGCCCTGCCGCGTGGCTTTTGCATTTCGGCAACAAGGATTCGAGCGGGAGGTTTACGGAGATTCGGTGGAACATCGACAGCCAAGCACCCATCCCAGAGACCTTCTTGAGAGAAGAATCCTGATCTGCCACTGATCGCTTTCACAACCTACCTGGTAATATTATAGTTCTATTTAGGTACGTGCACTCTAAATACCGGACAAATGAGCAAGCCATCAACGTCGAGAGCGTTTGGAATGCCATTAGAAATTTGACTGTCCGCTGGTCGTTACCTCTCGAGTTGAACCCTCTTTTATATTTCAAAGCCGGCCTGTGATGGTGTCTTTTATGAGGCAAGATTAATATCGCCGTGTGGCGATTGTGGCCTCGCGTGACTTCTCAGCATTTTTTATGAATACTATGTATATGCATACCACCTGTCGACACCCTGGTCCTAATGTAGGTAGGTGACGGGAGTCACCTGTTGGATCAACGTGGGACTCCCCCCTCTTCACCAACATTCGGATCCGGAAACCCTAAGCCATCTCAGTGCACAAGAATCGCTTGGCCCTACGAATACCTCCAGTGAGAACCAGTTTGATACTTCATCCACTACAGTCTCGGCTCTGCTATCAAGGTCTAGTACCAAAGGTTAGGGCGATCAAAGCCCACGCAAGGAACAGCTGGGGGGGCGGCGTAGTGTCAACGCTGTCTCTGCTTGTTGTCTCCACGGGCTGATGGTGGACTGCGGCAATCGAGGCGGTGTGGTAAATGGCTTCTACAAAGATATATCAAGCCTAAATCCCCTCTTCTTTTTCTTAGCTTATCCTCCTGCAGCCATATGGTCGCTAGGCATGAGGATGAGCATTGATAACACATATTTGGTCATATAAAAGACGCCGATTGTCTACTCAACTGACATGAAACGACTCGACATCTTGAATCCAAAAGTTTCCTTTATCCGTATAATCTCCCCATCCATATACCAGTATCTGCTTTTAATTAGAACATCTTGTCTACTCCTTAACCCCTTCCCTACCGCATTGAACAATCATTCCAAGCTATTAATTCTCCTTGAGCAACTCCTCTAGCTCCTCCATCTCTCCGCTGTGGTATATCATGTCATAAAACAAGCCCTTGGAACGGTATAAATCTCGCGGAGACCCATATCTGCCAAATCTCAGTCAGCACCCCCCATTTCTCGCGTACAGCTTGCAGGACGGTCCAACTTACTCTACTACCTTGCCAGCACCCATCACAACAACGGAGTCATAGTCGATAATCGTCCGCAGCCGATGCGCAATCGTCACGAGCGTACGGTCTCCGCCCGCAGATTCAAGCTCGTTGCGGAGAACCTGCTGAATGCCCTTGTCCGTCTCATAGTCCATGCTCGCCGTGGCCTCGTCCAGCAGCATCAGCTTGCTCTGGCGGATGAGCGCGCGGCACAGCGACAGGACCTGGCGCTGTCCGTGCGAAAAGTTTTCTCCGCGGGCGTCCACCGGCGTCGACAGAGAAATGCCCTGAGATTGCTGCTGCCCCCCGCGGATGGAGCCGTCGTCTGCACCGTCGACAATGGTCTCGTCGGAGGAATCGTCGCTGGAGAAGGAGGCGATGCCCTTGCAGTTCTCCAGCGCCTTTTCGAGAATCTCCTTGGGGACGCGCCCAGTAGGATCAAGGTTGGACTCCACAGTTCCGTTGAACAGAGTCGCCTCTTGGGGAATGATTGTGAGGCCCTCGCGCAACCTGCGCCGGGGCACCTTGGTGATGTCGATCCCGTCGTATAATATCTGCCCAGAGACAATGTGCGTAAACCGCAAGAGAGAGAGAACCAGAGTGCTCTTGCCAGAGCCCGTCCGCCCGACGACTGCGACCCGCTCTCCGGCCTTGAACTTGAGGTTGACATCGGTGAGAATGTCAGGCCCACCGGGATCATACCGAATGGTGACATTGCGGAACTCGATCTCGCCTGACCTGGGCCAATTCTTGGGGATAACGTGGGTCTCATCATCCGCAAACTGCCCTTCCTCGGGGTAAGTGTCGTCGTCTTTCCCTTCGGGCTCCAGCTTGACGTACTCCTTGACACGGTGGAAGCTCTGCATCTCTACCTCGAGATCGTTCATGGCTCGCACGAGCATGAGAATGGTCTGACTCAGTCCGTTGGCGTTGTTGAGCGAAAAACCAACCAGACCGGCGCCGACGATTCCAACCTTGGAGAGCGCAATGATGCCGGCAAAGAGAGCGACCAGGGAAGTCACAAAGTCCACCCTCATGGCCACCCAACGGTTGCAGTTGTAGTTGGCCTCGGCCGCCGCTGACCACACGCGCAGCTTGGCGGCCAGATCATGACCAAAGGTCTCGCTCATGCCCGCCCGGGCCCTGATGATGGGCAGGCCGGCCAGGGTGTCGGCAAACTGGGAGAAGACGGGCGACTGCGCCGACGAGGCCAGCCTCTTGATGATGACGGCTGTCCGCGTGTACATCTCGCCGACCACAACACCAAAGATGCAGGTGAAGAAGGCGGGTATCATGAAGACTGGCATGATGGAGCTGACGGCGGCGATGCGGGCGAACAGCATCATGATGGAGTCAAACGTCACCCGTAGCATGGAGCTGAGCCCCGAATCGATCGAGGCCATGTCGCCGGAGAAGCGGTTGGTGATGCGGCCTATGGGGATCGTCTTGAACCACGACAGAGGCACCCTCATGACCGCGCGGATGAAGTCGTTGTGAAGCTTGCGGCCTGCACGCCAGGCGCCCCATTCGAAAGCGATGATGACGAAGCCAAACGAGATGATTTCGGCAAAGGTAAAGGCGGCGTATATGCCCATGTAGTAGGCAATGTCCACGTGGGCGTTGTTGTTGTAGGCCTCGACCCAGATTCCCATCCAGTAGCTGGACGCAAAGAAGAAGACGTTGGATCCGGCGAGGCCAACCAGGCAAAAGACGGCAAAGAGCGGGTGTCCAAAGTATCGCATGTACTCGAGGGACGCCAGTCGACCAACCTTGCCCGAGGCCTTCATTTCCTGATTGACAATGTCCTTTGCCGACGTTTCAGTGGCCACCTTTGCCGGGTCGTTCAGAGCATCTCCGCTGGATTGCAGTTCGGGTTCCGGGGGCGTTTCCGTGCCGGCTTGTGTTTCGGACTCGGCGTTATCGTCATCTCCTCCGAGTATCTCTGCAATCTGAATCGGTCTGCGCACTGCGCCAATGTTGTGCTCAGCGCTCTTGACTTGACCTCTCTCGAGGAGAACGGAAAAGTCTGCCTGCGAGGAAATCCAAGGCACCTGAGTGACGAGAACGACGGTCCTGCCTTTGAGCAGGTCGCTGCAGAAGCAGTGTTTCCAAACTCCAGCCGACGTCTTGGCGTCGAGAGCAGAGAAAATGTCGTCCAAAAGCAGGAGAGATGCCGTCGAGTAGAGCGCTCTAGCTAGAGCAACCCTGGCCTTTTGCCCTCCGGACAAGGACGTGCCATTCTCCCCCACGACAGTCTGGTCGCCATCGGACAGCTCCTTGAGGTCGATGTTGAGACAGCAAGCCTCGATGACCCTATCGTACCGGGCACGATCCATGGGGCTTTGGAAGAGGATGTTGGCTTGGATGGTATCGTTCTGGAGCCAAGCAGATTGTGAAGCGAACGCGATGTCGCTGGGCGCAGTGACCTTGCCGCCTTCTAGATGCGTCTCGCCGAGGATCGCAAGCAGAAGGGTGCTCTTCCCGCTGCCGCTCTGGCCAGTAATGACGTTGAGACCGCCCTCGACAAAATCTAGCGAGATGTCCTCGAGGCGGAATGTGGCCTTTTTGTTTCTGCGGAACGAAGCACCTTCAATCCTGAGCGGCCCAACGGGGTACCGGACAAGGGGCACAGTGCTGTTGAAGTACTTGTCGAGCCGGTTGAAGGCGACGCTCGCGGCGGCAAAGTTCCTTGAGAATGCACTGGCCATCATGATGTTTCTACGGATGTTCTTCACGAGGAAGGCAGCAGTAAAGGCCGTGGAGGCGTCAAGGGGATGCTTTTCTACGCCGACGTGCAGTCCAAACATGACGAGGAGGCCAATGTACGGAAAACACTGCGTGACTTGGTTGACCATGGTCTGCAGGACGGCCACCCGCCATAGCTCCTTTTGCTCGGCCGCCCTGGCCTCGATGATTCGGTTTGTGATGGGGTCCTCCCACGCAAAGTACTTGATGGCGCGGATGGAAGCTAGGTATTCAGCAACAAGAGAGATGCGCGTATCCTGGGCTTTCCTCACCCGCCTCTGCGCGCCATACATCCGACGTCCCATGTACACGGAGATTGGCGTCGCCAAAAGCAAGATGGCCGTCCCCACGAGGGACACCCAGCCCATCATCTTGTACAGGCCAAAGAGGGAGATGATGGTGCCGGCCGGCACACCCGCAGACACCAGGATGACATCCCGTGCGCGATAGACAGCGTCCACGTCGGCGGCCATCAAGTTCGCCAGGCGTCCGGCAGAAGTCGATTTCTGAGCCTGGGCCTCCTTCTCCTTGCTGGCATCTCCCCCCTTGGTGTCAAAGGGATCCTCCTCCAGCTCCATTGATGCGAGAGCCCTGTGGTACAGCTCCTGGGTCATGGCGGACTTTACGCGAACGATGAGTCTAGTGGAATTGAAGACGTACTGTTGGAACAAGACGGACCGGGACAGGGGTCCGACGAACATGAGAATAAGCCACAGGAACGGATGGTATTGCGCAGCGCTAGGGTTGGCGATGTAGTCAAGAAGGCGATACATGCCGTACGGGGAGACGTTCTCCATGGTGAAGGCGGCCGCGGCCCAGGTGGCCATGAGCAATAACTCCCTGCGCTGGAACTTTAATGTGGTCCACAGCGTCTTTCTGCACACGGCGCGGGCCCTTTGAATCCTCTGGAGGAGATACATGGGTTCGTCGTACCAGGCGAGCGTCGGGATGCCAGACATGTCGAGCTTCCGTCTGGTGCCCTTCCACACGAGAGGCGTCAGCCACTCATAGGTGAAGTAGTAGTTGAACCAGCTGCACGTTTCCTCGGGGGCGGGTTCGTTTTGCTCGGTGTAGCCTGGAATCTCGTGTTTGACGGTTGGCGGAACCCACTCTCGCGGCGTGATCAAGGCGACCACGACAGATGCGCCCAGCGACGACATGAAGCCAATGACGCCGACATCTCCGATGCATTGGTCGGTGTCGATCTGGATGCAAGGGAGCAGCTGGGCGGCCGCGAGAACGAAGAAGGTGGCGGTGAGAACATAGTTGACTTGGTGAAGAATCAGATGGCGCCAAGCAAGATCGTTAGTGATGGGACGGAGCACGCCGAGGACAAAGGCGTAAGCAACAGCCGCAACGTTGAGCAGATGCACCCGCCCCTGAACCAGAGCCACGATCAAGAAGACCAGCGAGGCGATGCGGGCGGCCTGCGACGCGATTTCATAGGGCCATTTGATGGAGGACGCCTTGGACCTGACGGCGGGCACAGAGTTCTTGCGATGCCGAATAAGACGAAAAGTCAGCCAAGCCGCCGAAGTGGCGAGGATCGCACCCTGAAGAATACCAGACCGAGCAAACTCAGAGACGCCGCCTATCCATCTGGTCTCCGAGGGGTCGATGCCGAGGCTGGCAAGGCAAATGCCTATTTGTTAGCAAAAGAAGAGGAAAAAAGAAAAAGGAGTTATCGAGATGAGAATGGAATAGGGACTGTATTGGCATGTCATCTCATCGCGCAATCAGGAGGCGCACGCCACGGTGCTTCAGACGATGGATGCTGACAGCCCCTTCAGATGCTGAGAAACGTACCGGCTTAGAAGCGTGGCAGGCTCCCGAATCAGCGGCAAGTCTGTGGTTGGTGAGAGCAGCTGGGTGCCAAGGCGGGACAGAACGACGTCCATGATGCCGTCATCCAACGACTCGCCCTCGCTCGCTGGAGGGACGGTGACAGATTGTTGTTGAAGGAGACAAAGTGCTTCGGATGAAGTGCAAACCGATCGATGTAAACTAGAGCACCGTGAGTGGGCCTCGCCAGTTGAACGGCAAAGCCGTCTAATCGCCCTTTGATCCCCTACGGCAGGCCTTGCTTTTTGTCTTGCACGCCCGTCCTATAAGGGTGTCGGAATCCCTGCCGGCGAACTGCAAGCTGCACCCGCGGCTGCAAAAATCCCTGCGCTAGCATCCTCCCATAGTTGACCGATAATATGGAGAACGGGCTTGTTGGTGCTTCGTATCTTCCGAGCAGAGAGTTGTTGTGAAGAAGGAAAGGGGAGCCTATGAGAATGGCGGACAGCTGAGACTCTGCTCTCACCGGTTCTTCAAACGGAGCACCTGGCTCATGCAAACATTGCATGGACACGTTGGCGATGGTACATGCATGTTCTGTTGATTAGGAGCATGCATGTCTTTGATAGGTAGTATGCTTGGGAGATGCGGTCAACGCAAGGCGGACATGAAAGTCTTCTGGAAGAGGCACGTCTTGTATCATGAGTACAGTAGGTACCTACCGCATTTGACCGGGCGGGTAACTTGCCAGCCTGATGCTCCCAGATGTTCATCAGGCGCTGACATTGATTGGATGACGAGCAGGGCGGCGAACTTCGGCGCCGGTCGTCTCGATTGTTCATAACGCACACGGCTCAAGCGGCAGCGGCAAAGCTGCAGCCACCGGGAGGCCTAAAAAGGCGAGCTCGGCCGGTCCAATTGCGCGTCATCTGCCGATCGATCCTCTGGCTGCTGGACAAGGTTGCCTTGGCTGGACATTTCGAAGAACGTTTCTGGCGACCAAGTAGTCTAGTAATAAATGAGCAACGAGTAAACGTTGATAACGCAAACGTCGATGTACATGCATAAAACAACACTCCAAGTCGGCATTTCGCACCTGAAGCCGGACGGTCGGCAAGGGAGAGCGAGGCGGCAGTCCCAATAAGTCGAGCCCCTGGCTAGCCCATGTCGTTCCTACAAGGCCTCTATCGCGTGCTTGGGAATCTGGTGCCTGCCGCGATTCCAGCAGGTTGCTTTCCGCTGGAGTGGCGCTGCGCTGTTGGTTGCGGTCAGTCAAGCTTCTTGAATCAATCAACCCAAAAGAGCGAAATCGCAACACCACCATCAGGTTCTGCGTCCAAGTTACGACGAACGGGTGCTTTGCAAGGCACCCAACAGCCCGCACAGCCACACATGACTACCTATTCCTCAAGATGTATTCCCGAAGAGACCCAGATTGCCCTCTTTGAAGATGTGGCGATGGTGAGACGGCTGCAACACTGGCATCTAAGCCTCGTCGAGTCACTGCGGTGAACCACACTCATGTCTGAAGGCAACAGATGGCGACTTGTGCAAACGCAGCATGTCTGAGTGCCTGGAACAGGAAGCAGTCAAACCGCAGAGACGATTCTGTGAGAATGATGAGTGACGATAAGTTAAAGGTTGAGAGACTCCCCAGATGTACTTTTGACTGTATTAGGTATCTTTGTAACCGAGTCAAAAGGGAGGCGCAACGGCAAATGCCACACCGCACCGCCTTCCAAATGAACCCTACCCCAGGTTCTCTGTACAGACTGATCAGACGGACATTCTTGTATTACAACGTTCATCGCGTGGCGTTTTCGTCAACCTCGGCCAATGATTTTCCCACAGGCTTCCAGCCATGAACTTGCGACTTATCGCGACCGTTACCAGAGCGCAGCGTTTATAGGACAAGCTAAATTTGCGCCCTCCATGAGCCGCAGTTGTTCCAAACAATCCACCGGCGTGCTGGCGCAATGGTAGCGCGCAGTCCTCCTAAGACTGAGGCTCAGGGTTCGAGTCCCTGGTACGTCGACGTGTGCAGCCGTCTTTTTTTTTTTTTTCCCTGCTGGCTTTCACGATGATTTCTATCACCCCCTTTTGTCTTTTTTACGTTACTCTTTAGCTACGATTCATCTTTTGCTGCCGCATCTTATGCAGGAGTCTCGTATAACCAAATCAAGCATCGGTTCAAGAGGCTCTTGACCATTCCCCTTCAAACCCCAATGCCGAACAAGCATCACCCTCTTCTTCCCCCCCATCCCTCAGACATAAAACAACCATCTCCATTGCAATGCCTACGTATCCATCATCTCACCACTTTCCCCCTTCCCCCCATCTGCATCCCCCTGGCCCCCCAAAACACTCGGATCATGCGCCATACAAACCGCCGTAGCATAATCCCCATCATGACTGATCGAAACCATCGCACTCGCATCCTCACCATCCCCCTCCGCGCCCTTGATCCGCGCCACGGGCGGCCCGCTGCCCAGCCTCTCCTCGCTCCTCCCGCGGCGCTCAATCACCACGTCGTGAAAGGTGAGGCGGCGGTGCGAGTGGGCTTTGATGGCCGCCTCTTTAGCTGCGAACCTAGACATCGAATTATTTGCACATATTTTAGCCTCAAACTCGTCTGTTTTGAAATGCCCCCAAGTTCTATATCATCCCAGACGATTTGGGGAGATTACAAAACCCCTCGGGCAAAAAAAGCAAAGAGACAAAGTAGATGGAAATCGTAAAAAACAATTTGCCCTTACCTCCCAGCAACAAACGAAGCAGCAGCCCACCACTCCGGATCCCGCCTCGCAATCTCCTCGCTGCTCAGCTGGGCCCTTGCGTCCGTCCCAGACGATCCCCGTGCCTCCCCTGCTATCATCTCCTCATCTGATGAAAGCGCATGATTGAGCGGACCGCCGCGCTCGAGGCATCGCAGCCTGAGATCCTTCCTCGCCTGCTCTTCCGGCGAGAAGATGCGGTCCACAAACCGCGCGCCGCGACGAGGGCTCCTCAGGATCGCATAGATGCGAGAGATGCGGCAAATGTCCGTGCCAATGTTGAGCGGAAAGGGAAACGGCCTGAGAGGCTTCATCTGCTGCACGGCATGAGGAGATGAGATGAAGACCTTCCAAAGGGTACGGTATCATGAAGGCTGAAGAACTGCCCTTCTAGAACTGCCCTTCTTGAGAACAGGTACGTATGGCACCAAAACGAGATACAGTGTGCAAACAGCCTCGGCCTGGTTTGCTCTACGGCCACGTCGGGCGTGGCTCCAGGACCTTATCGATAGCAGTGGCCAAAGCACCGCCTCGTCGACGTCATTGATCCGTCAAGCCAAGACCTCGCACCACAGCGACTCAAGCAAGATCAGCTTCACGATTGTCTGCGCGGAACAAAAGGTCCTGTTTGGGTGACAGTACAGTACGGCCTGCATGCATCTCAACTTGTGTGTGTGTAATTGTATGTATCACGTACCTAACCGATGCAGAGAGGGAAGTACAAATCACTATGCTAGGGAAATACGAGTGCAACAACAGAAGAGCAACACGCGCGGATAAGAAAGGGAAAAAAAACGCCCGGATCCCTCCCTCCCGACTCCAAACGAAACATGGCGAGGATTCAGAGTGTACGAGTATGTGGTGCGACTGGCTCCTACGTCATGCCCACTAATGTCGCGAATGGCTTCTTTTTGGTGCCCTTGGCAAACAAGGCGTTTTCGGAATGATTCTGTCTGCCGTGGAACAAGCGTCCCCCCTCCTCTCCGCCCCGCGACCGCGTCTGTGTCCGGATCGATTCAATTGGCGACGAGGGGGGCTGTTTAGAAAAGGGCTGGTTCTTGACGCTTAGGCGCCCTCGTTGAGGAGAGGCGCGCGCTCCTGGTCGGCGGCGGTGGTGCGCCTCCAGCGGAACTCCCTGCCCGACATGGCCGGGACGGCGACGGTGAGCGTCATGATGAAGAGGATGGCCATGATGATGAAGGCAAAGATCCACTGGAAGGCAATGACCTGGCGCTTGAACTGGGCGACGCCAATGGCCGCGGAGAGGGCGCTGAGGGCAAAGCCCATGGTGTAGTCCTGGCGAGGCAACGCGTCAGTACTTGAACTTCGTAGCGTCGGCTTCAGGTGGCCAACGGCAACAACTCACATTGTAGGTGACGATGAAGAAGATTCCGTAGACCAGGATGGCCCAGATGAAGATGTTACCAAAGATCCGGGCGACCAGGCTGTGCGGGTGCGGCACCATGATGGCGCCGTTCCAGTAAATGGCCACAAAGGTCCATGCCAGCGGTCCCGAGGCGACGGGGACGTGGATGAAGCGCGGGACGGTGTTGTGGCGGAAGTAGAGCGAGCTCAGGTTGATGAAGTTGAGCACGAGAATGACCTCGGCCCAGTGGAAGTGCGAGTTGACAAAGAGCATGACAAAGGCAAAGTGCAGCAGGTTGTTGACGATGAAGTGGCTGCCGACGCCGGCGGCCGCGGAGACGACATCGGCGTTGCTGGAGAAGAGGGACGTGACGTAGCCGAACTGGAGGATGAAGAGGACGATCCTGCTCAGCTGTCAGCGTGTGATCCTGAAGCTGTTCCGCGGGGGCTGTGAGGAGGGGGCCTTACCAGTAGATGTCGGCGAGGATGTGGTTCATGGTAAAGGCGCTGGGGTACAGGTAGTTCTGGTCCCATATGCGGCGGCGCACGGTAAAGGCATCGTGGGGCTCGTGGACGGTGAAGTAGACGGAGACGACGACGGAGAGCAGCCACGAGAGGAGCGTGAGGATCTTGTACGTGACGATGGAGCCGCGGCTGTGCGTCTCCCGCTTGCTAAAGGGGTTGTCTGCGTGGATGATGCTGCGTTAGCCAGGTGCTGGTGACAGAGAGCATTGTGAGAGGAAGGCTTGGTGTTTCGTACAGTTCTGCCACCCTGCCATGGTGTCTTTGCCTCTGTGGAGGATGCTGTTCAAGTCGACTGTGCCGGTGTGGTGATGATGAAAGATGAAGAAGTAGAAGAAGATGAAGAAGAAGAAGAAGGAATCAGCGATGCGATGTGAGAGTGGTGAAAGGACCAAGAGTTGAACAAGGCAAAGGAGCTAGTCGACAATGCAAGAACTAGAAGAATAGCAAAGAGGGAAAGCAGAGCCCGGCAAACCAAGGCTGCCACCAGTTTATATACCCACCGTCCCGCCCATCCACCTCACCTCACCTTGATACCTCGACACCAATTCACTTCCCTTTAAGGTACTCTTCTCTTATTTCCTCTTCCGTCTGTCTCTTACTCTCTCTCTCTCCCCTCTCTCTCTTCTCACACACACACACACACACAACATCAACTTGTACACCCACTTGCAACCTCAGCTAACCGCTCCGTCATCCATATGCGGGGAAGCTTGCCTTGTCAAACCAACCAGCTCCATCCCGCCACCCAGGAAGCAGAAGCTTGTCTTGTTCAAGTACGGAGCAGCAACAAAGCACAACAAGGTTACAGGAGGTATCGGACTAGCCCCCCATGGCTCGCAGAGGTACATACATACAACAACCCTTGTCATACGAGTGGGAGCGAGGCCCGGCTGAATGACGCGTAACGCCGTCACCGTTTCTTGCTCTCTTTTGTGTCGACACACAGTGCGTAGTCCCTTTTCACTCGACTGTACAGGACAAGGACGTTTCTGGACGAACAAGCACAAGCAAGGGAGTGCAAGTCATAACGTACCCGACGCCTTGTCTTTCTCTGAGCTCGCACAAGCTTCACAAGGCACTGTACCTCAACTTCCACCTTCCATCCCTCCAGCGTCTCAATGCCTCAAGAAGCGCCTGTATGTAAACAGATACCCCGGTATGCTCGCCGTACATCTACCTCCTCGACAGACGCCTCACAAACACCAAAAGAACAAGGCACAAACACCACCATCATCATCATCCCCGGCGAAATGCATGCGCGTTCCATCAAGGTTTTAAGCACCATGCACGCACCATGCAACATCCTGATCCCCCATCCCCCTCCCATGTTCCCGATCCCCCAGCACTAAAAGTCCCCCTCTCCACCCCCCGTCTTTAGCCTCCGCCTCCTCTCAGCAGCAGGACGAATCAACGGTCCCAGCATCATTGCATGCCCGCCTCCAATGCCTACGAGTACCTTTACCTGAACAGTATTGTACGTAAATCTACCTGTCGAGCCAAGGCGAAGCTGCAGCACTGCAGGTTCTGACTGGTCGTAAAGGCATGCATCTCCATCCATGTACTGTACAGTACGGCATGTACCCACTGTGTCCGAAAAGGGCAACCCTGTGACCTTATTCATCCACCCCCAGCGTACATCCAACAAGCGACCTCGAAAGCCAGCAGGAAAATCAGCAGACGTGCAAAGGTCCAAGATCGTGATACCTTGCCCATTCTACCTGCACCCTTCTCGATATCTACCTACCTAGGCTCTGTCCTGTAGCCTCAGGGGACTTGTTGTGCAAGGTCCCGTCCACAAACCCGACTCTACAACGCCACAGCCGATCAAACAAATGAAAGGAAAAAAGAAAGGAAAAGAAAAGAAATAAGAATATGGATGCATTGCTGACATGGCAATGCATCGCATCTCCCATCATCGCATCTACTTCCCAAGACTTTTTTAGTCTGCTTCATTCCTCTTATCTGGGAGTAACACAACCAGTGCCCTTGCATGTCCATATTCACAGCGCATACCTACTCAGGTACAAACGTATACCTAATAGTTGAGTGTCATCTATCCCATACACGCCCACGCAGATAGCTTCGGTATTACACAGACACCAGACACCAGACAGCAACGAGGCAAAAGATAACTAACCTTCCTAAGAGTATACAGACGGACAGCTCAGTGATACATACGGCTCCTTATCTTCGAGGCATTGTCGAACCCTCCCTCTTATCCAAGGACTTCTTTCTTTTTTTTTTTTCCTTTGCTTCTTCTCTTTAGATGCATTACATAGACACTCATACATTTCTACGTAAAGCAGTGCAGATGCAACCATCAAGTGCCGTCATTTTCATGTTCAAAGCACTTCAATAGGTCCAAATCACACACCACTAAACAATACCCTATACCACCAGCCAAAACGCATCCATTACACTACAAGGTAGGTAATGGTTCTTCATACCTTAGCTATCATACACAGTCATCCGCCAAACCTCAAATTCAAAACCAAATCAACCATCAAAACCAAGTAAACACATCATCATCATCATTATCATCATCATCCACTTCACCGAATTCATCCCCAAAGCAGAAAGAAGTAAAGAAATAAGAAAGTCATAGCAACTCCTCTTCAAATCACTGCTGCGCCCCATTCTTATACAAAAGGTATCTCATCTCAACCTCCTAACAAACACAACAAGCCAACAGCATACCTCATCTACATTTCGCTAAATACATAACATCATTCACGAGTCCCTCTACCATTCTCATCAGTACTCTACATAGAAACTGCTCAGAGTAGAGCACATGTAAATTCAAGTTCAATTCCCTCTTCCCAAGCATACCTACTCACACATAACGAAAAAGGAATCCCGGCATGGGTGTAAGTAAACGACCCTATCACTGCACAAAATCCATCTTCAAAAGCTATCAAGTGTATCAAGGCCCTTGTAGTTGTGTATAGATAACCTAGACATACAGTTCAACGCAAAAGTCATGAAATAAAACCACATGTATACGCATACTCTAAAGCTAGAAACATCGTCTAGGGTATCCGCACAAGGAAACAACCACTTCTAAACCTCATCGCCCCTCATTAAAACATAAAAAGCAACCGCGTCAGAAAAGAAAAGAAAGCAATCCCCGTCTAGTCATGTCAGTCTAAAAGACCATAATCGAGCCCCACGACTCATAACCTCATCATCCATCACCCAATCATCCGTCATCTCTCTCATTATCATCACGTCTCTCCCTCTTCAAGAGTCCGTAACCAGTCTCTCATTCTCATCCAACAACCCCGTAACCTTCTTCAGATTCTCAACCAGGCTCCTACCCAGTCCCACAAGCAACAGCTTCTCCGCGTTCGCCGGCAGGCCCAGGTACGTCGGCGGCTCGCGCTCCGGCAGCTTGTGCACCCACGCCATAAAGTCCTGCAGCCCCGTGCCCGACGGCACCAGCAGCCCGCCGTCCGGCCCGTCCACCAGCTTGTGGTCGGCATCGTACGCGGCCGGCGTCAGGAAGGACGTCACCAGCTGTCGCAGCAGGCTAAAGTCGCCCTCGTCGTCAATCTTGCCGCCGTACGTCTCCGTCACCAGGTACCGTATCATGTCCCAGGGGATGTTCTGCGGCGCAATGTTGGTGCGGTTGCCGGCCACGCTCTCGATCCAGACGTCAACAATGAACGCACAGCATTCGTACTATATATAACCGGGTCAGTAATCTTCATTCACAAAAGCTTGTGCCAAGAAAGAAAAAGGTGAGACTTACGTCGCTATCGTTAAACTCCCAGAATCCCTTCCAGCCAAGGTTCGGCGCATACCGCAACCTCTCCTGCACAACGGCGTGTAAAAACGAAATCAAAAGGTACAGCCTCGTCCTCTCCACGGGGCTCTTGACCGCCCGCGTCGACAGCGAGGACATGGAGTCCTTCATGTTGGCTCGCACGCCCGCCGGCTGCTCGTACATGAGCACGCGCGACGCGCGCAGCAGGTTCACGGGGATCTTGGGGCTCGACTCCATCGACAGGAACAGCCGGAAGTCGCTGTGCGGGTTGAGCGACTCCATGCGCTTCTCCAGGCTCTGAAGCCACGTCGGCGCCAGGTGGACGTTCTTGATGAGCACCCAAGAGCCCGTCTCGGCGGCGCTGCTGACGGCCTTGTCGGCGCTGGCCAGGCCCTCGTTCGAGCCCATGGCAATGTTGGTGCACCGCACGCCCATCCTCTGCACGAGGCTGTCCACCTTGTAACTGGCGTCGAAGCCGGGGCTGGAAACGAGCGCAATCGGCAGCGTGGCAGACACCTGCGTCACAATCTCCTTCAGGTCCTCCACAATGTCAAATATGTCGGAGCCAAAGACGAGAGCCGCGAACCGCTCCGCCGCGGGCACGAAGCGGTCCATGCGGAAGAGCTTCACCAGCAGCAGCGAGTACAGGGCCTGATCCGTCTCCGAGGTGCCGTCGTCCCAGACCTTGGGCACCACGGCCTCCGCCAGCTCCTCGCTGAGGAACTTGTCCCAGTCGCCGCTCGGGACGGCGTCCAGCTTCTCCCTGAGCACGCTGAGCTTTCGGGCATCCTGGAAGGCGGCCTCCTTCGCGTCCGGGTTCGAGGACAGATCCACGCCGGCGATGCGGTCGTCCAGAATCACGTCAATCATCGACTTGTCCATCTTGTACGGCGACGCCTGCGCGAGCAGCATGGCCAGGGTGATGCGGTCTTTCTGCAGCAACCCGAGCGCCGTCCTCTTGAACGTGTTCACAAACAGGTCCTTGACGATAATGTCCCGCCGAACGTTGTGGTTCGTCTCCTTGGCCAGGTTCTTGTTGCCCCTCAGCACCGACTGGAAAATGTCCAAAAAGTACTGCAGCGAGAACTGGTAAAAGTGGTTGATGTAGTGCAGCTGCTCCAGCACGGCAAACACGGCGCTGCACGACTTGGCAATGATGCTGTACTGCTGCGTAATCTCCTCCACCTCCGCCATGACGCCCTCCGTGTTGCGCATCTTGTCCGAGATGTCCGCCGCCTCCGTCTTGAGCGTCTCGAGCGTCTCGATGACCTTGTCGTCGTCCAGGATGTTGCCGCGCGACTCGTTGAGCGCCTGCAGCAGCTGCTTCTCCAGCTGGCGCAGGTGCACCTTGAACTCGCCCTGCAGCTTGATGAGGTTGGACCGCCGCTCGTCCACGTCGGGCCGCTCCGACTTGAGCACGTCGTTGAGCGACTGCGTCTGGAGACTGCTCTGCGTGACGGTAAAGTTGACAAAGGTGGTCCGGCTGCAAATGTCGGGCGCAAACGTGGCCGACGGATCCCTCGTCGAGAGGTAGAGCTTGAACGACGGCGAAAAGTCAATGTCCTGCTTGCCGAGCTGGATGAGGACACGGCCGCCCGTCCGCTGGTACTCCTTGTTCAGCACGTGGTTGAGGATGGGGTCCAGGTGCTCCGCATCCTGGATGAGGATCGGGTTGCCGAAACGCAGCGAACTCTCGAGCTGCTTCGTAAAGGTGTCGTCCAGGAAGCTCGTGACCGTCAGGCGACGATCCTTGCACTCCCTCTGCAAGAACTCCGTAACCCTTCCGGACGGGTCAATGATGAGGGGATACCGGTTGAAGCGCTTCAGGATGATGGCGTTCTCCGTGCACAAGTCGTCCACCGGCAGCGTGTTCTCCTGCCATCCCAGGCGCTCGTCGGCGCTCGACAGGTACTCCGTCACCGGGTTGGGCGACTTGAACTGGATGCCGGACAAGTCCAGCTGGTGGTACCAGTCGTCCACCATGTTCTTCCGGAACGTCTGGTCGTACAGGCCGGCGTACGCCAAGAAGGCCGAAGCGACGAGGACGTCGCCGACCAGCGTGCTGATCTGCGTCTCAAACGACTTGCTTCCTTCCTCCCAGCGGGCCCTCTCGGACGACAAGCTGTCGAGCAGCCTGACGCTTCGGTCGACCTTGAACTGCACCTTGGACATCTCCGCCTTGATGGCCTGGGTCTCGCTGATGAGCGTGGCGTACTCCGTCTTGTACGTGTTGATGCTCGACTCGAGCTCCGCAATGTTCTTCTCCACCGCCATCGCGCTGGCCTTGGTCTCGAGCGCCTGCTCCTCGAGCTGCGCGACTTCCTCCCTGAGCGGCCCGACGCGGTCCAGGATATCCGAATAGCTGACCTGGGCAATGACCCACTGCACGAGGGGGCCGCAGGCCCTGGAAGCGTGGTTCACCTTTTCAAACGTAAACTCGGGGTTCGACAGGAACTCGTTGCGCATCTTGTTCCGCAGTCCCTTGGTCATCATCTTGGCATTGTCAAACATGATGATGCTGGCAATAAAGTCTTCCCTGCGAACCACCGCCTGGACGGCCTTCCAGTCGTTGATCTTGTGGCCGAGCAGCGTGCAGACGGCATCCAGCGCGAGCCTGACGCTCTGCGGGGGGTTGGACATGCCTCGCACCTCGACCAGGTGCTGACGCTTGATGTTGCTGACGCTCGCCTTGGCCTCCTCGACCGCCGGCTCTGCCTTTGCCAGGTCCTCCAGCACGACCTTCTTCCGCATCGCCACCTCCGCCTCCTGCTTCTCGAGCGCCGCCTGGATCTCCAGCGAAGTGTTCTTCCTCTGCTCCGCCTCGCGCTGGTCCGCAACCATGCGCTGCAGCTTCTCGTTGGCCTCGGCGTCCTTCTGTTCGAGCTGCGCCTTCTTCTCCGCAAGACTGGCCCGCAGGTCGCGGACCTTGTCGACGGTGTCCCTCAGCTTCTCGAGACCGACGTTCAAGTGACGCTGCTGCTCCTCCAGATCCTCGCGCTTCTCATTGTACAGCTTGACGTATTGGGTAACGAAGTCCAGGAAGTGGCGCGGAGTCAGGAACGTGACCTTGCCTTGCTGCTTCAGCAGCTTCTTGTTGTACCGCTGCAGCGAATAGTGAATGTACACCATCGAGTTGACGACCGCCTCGCGGTGCGACGGCGGCAGCTGCAGGCCGCGGTAAGCCACCGGGATCGTGTCGGGAGCGTTGAAGTTGCTCTTGTCCAGGTCGATGGAGTGCGTGAGCTCGTGCCCAACCTGGAACAGCGCCTGGTCCGACCAATCTCCGAACCAGTTCAGCACACATCTGTTGAACAAGGCCGGACTGGTGGCGGCCTTGGAACCCAGGCCGCCCTCGGGCGGGTTCATGGTGAAGACGACGTGCAGGTTGTTGACAATCTGCTGGGTGAACCACTTGTACAGCTCCTCGGGGGAGTCGAGGTGCAGGTTCTGTCGCTGGGCGCCTTCTTTGCAGGCCGTCATCAGGGCAACGTGGTCGTCGCCCTCGAACAGGCCGGGCACCTCGGCGTTGGCAAGCAGCGTGTTCATGCGCTCCAGGAATCCAGAGTCCAGCACGTTGGCCTCGTCCATGATGAAGCAAATCTTCTCGCCCTTGCAGCCGCACCGCCGCAGCACATCCCGCAAGTCCTCGTCAAAGTCTTCCGCAGAGTATTTGCCGTGGACCTTGATCTGGAACACCTTGAGGCCGTTCATCCAGGCCACGAAGCGCGAGAGCGTCGTCTTGCCACCGCCGCTCACACCAATGAGGATCAGGTGACCCTGCGGCTGCCGGAAGACACGATCGATGCGCAGCACGTGCTCCAGGACGTCGTTGAAGAGGATGAGCGGAACGTCGACTTCCTCCTCGCAGAACGTCTTGAGGCGGGCAGACACAAAGTCTCGCAGCTGCTCCCGGTCGACGGGGACGTAGTTCTTGGACAGCCAGTTGGAGAAGAGGATCGGGCCGCCGAGAGCCTTTTCCTCGTCCATGGTGGGGAAGTGCTCAATGGCGATGCGACGAACCGACTCTTCGGTCCACTTGCGCTCCTCTTCGTTCACAAGACGATCCTGGAACAGCCGCAGAGCCTCGTGCGCCCAGATGCGGATGAGGCCTTCCAGAGACAGCGACTCCAGGGGCTTGATCGCTTCGTAGACACCACGAACCCAGCGGGTAAGCTCACGAGGACTGTACACGTAGTGAGGCTGAATCTTGGGCGTGAACCTCTGCTGTGACTCGAGGTAGAAGCGCACCATGGCATGCGTGAGCGGCTCAGCATACCCACGCAGCGACGGGATAATCTTGAGCACGGCCGCGTTGAAGGTGCCGTAGATCTGATTCAGCGAGAGCTCACCGGGGTAGTCGACCATGACAAGGGGAGCGTGGCGGAGGAATCGAGCGCCCATGGGCGTTCGCCCGGCGTCCGTAGGCGGGTTACAAGCACCGACAAACTGGATGCGGTCGAGGGTAACCCACGACTTGTCAGAGGTCCGCCAGAAGCCGTTGTGCTCAACGAGCTGGCGCAGGAACGAAATGGCGCGTTGAGTGCCGTACTTGTCGGGCGCCGGCAGATTGATTTCGTCGCAGAAGATGACCAGCCAGCGGCCAATCTGCGTGGGAGAGAGCATGACGCCGTTGAGCGTCTTCTTGTACTCGCAGTACTGCTCAAACGTCTTGATCAGGAGATCGGGCGTCGTCGCGCTCGAGAAGTTGAGGCCGACCACCTCCATGTTGGGCAGCTTGCGAAGAGCGCTGAAGAGCGTCATCGTCTTACCCGAACCGGGGGGGCCGCAGAGCAGGAGCGGCTTGTGCTCAGCCAGCCAGGAGTAAAGCACATCCTCGTGGCGCACTGTATCCAAGGTCGGGATGACGACGTCGGTCTGTATGATGGAGTGGGTGTTGACCTCGATGCTGGGCACCTGGTTCTGCCATGGCGTCCACTCCGCCTGCGGCAGCAGCACGTCAAAGTCGATGAGCGAGCTGGTGCCATCCAGGGGCGGCGACCCAAAGTTGGCAAAGGCGCAGATGTCGTCGCCGAACAGCTTTCGATCCCCGAGCGGGCAGTCTCCCGTAAGCGCCCAGACAAGCGCAAGCAGCAGCTTCTTCGCCACGAAGCCCTCAATCTGGTCATACTCCAGAGGGAAGTCGGCGTGCTGTCCGTTGTACTCGATAATGTCGCGCACAGCCTTGTTCAGCAGCGAGAACAGAGTGTTGAGCACACGCGCAACCGTAAACTCCATGATGTGGTTGTACTGCAGGGCACGCTCCAAGGCCTGATTGACGAAGTCTTCCTCCGTCAAGTAGCCGTTGAGCAGATCAGCAACCTGGGCCTGCACGGCCAGCGTCTTGGCAGGGCTCTGGCCCGTGGCAACGCTATCCTCGTCCAGGTCCTCAAAGGGAACGCTGCGGAGCGTCTCGATGTAGTTGGCGACCATCATGTTGGGCGTGACGGTGTCCTCGCTGAACCAGACCATACCACATCGACTGACGGTAGCGAGCGTTGCATACTTCAACGTCTCGACTTCGAACATGATGCGGACATTGGCCGGCAAGTTGAGACGCTCTCCGTTGGGCAGGGTAAGCAGCTTGTTGTCGTCGAGCACGCTGTTCAAGTTTTCGACCCACTCAGGGTCGACATCGCCGTCAAAGACGATCCAGTGCCTCTTAGAGTCCTCGCCACGAAGGTTGTCCACAATCTTGCGCAGAATGCTGGTGAACAGACCATCCGTCCACTCGCGAGTGGTAGAGTCCAGGTTACCGTACAGGGCCTCCTTGGACATGACCTTGGAGTCAATGACGTGGGAAACGCCCTCGACGTTTTCCACCTTTTGCAGCGCATCGAGCAGGAGCCTCCAAGCGGCAGACTTGCCCGTGCCAGAGTTGCCCACCATCATGACACCGTGGTGGATCTTTTGAATCTGGTAGAGCTGAAGGACCTTGGTCATCCACAGGTCCGTGACCACGAGGTGGCGCTCGGCAGCGAGCGTGCGAATGGCCTCCTCGAGAGCGTGCAGATTGGCGGGCACATATTGGACGCCGGGGAAGCAGTCCTCCTCGATGTTGATCATGATGTCCACGTCTGACTTGATGAGCTTGGGCGCAATCGTCTCCCGGATACTCTGCACGAGGATCTCGGGCTCAACAATCTCTTCGGCGCCGAGATTGCCGTCTACCAAGCGAGAGCGCTTGAGACCGCCAGAGCTCACCAAAACACTCTTGAGCGCACGGAGACCAAAGTCGTAATGCGCCTGCTTGGACAGCTCCTTGGAACACTTGTCGAAGAAGGGCACCGTCTGCTTGGAGAGCCGCTTGGCCTGGCTGAAACCCTGCGAGTACAGCATGACTTCGGCAATGAGCTCCTTGTCGGGCTTGGACATGGCCACGCTGCGGAACAGCTTCTTCAGGTTGTCGGGCAGGTTGGAACGGCCCGCATAGCCGGGGTTCATGGTGATGAAGATGCCCGTGTTTTCGTTGACGCGCAGCTGCCGGCCCACCAGCTCAATCTGCGACTTGTCGTTCTCGGCGCCCTGCTTCAGACCGAGCTGGATGTTCTGAATCTGCTGCGAAACGGCAGACAGGATCCTCTCTTCGAGACGGTTAAACTCGTCGAAGCAGCCCCACGCACCAACCTGGCAAATGCCCAAGAAGATGCGGCCCATGGCCTGGAAGTCAAAAGTGTCGTCGCAGCAGAAGACGAGCGTAAACCGTCCGAGCTGGACACCCAGGGCCTTGACGGACTCCGTCTTGCCCGTGCCGGCGGGGCCATACGGCGAGCCTCCGAGTCGCTGGCAGAGGGCTTGGGTGAGCGTGAGGAAGCATCGGTCGGTAAGGGGCGTCCGGACGAGGCGATCGGGCACGCCGAGATACTCGAAGCCGTAGTTGAGCTTGGCATTGGCCATCTTGATGTACAGGCGATTGAGGAAGTTGCCTTCAGGCGTGTAGACGTAGCGCATCTGAAGCTGCCAGAGGTAGTGGTCCGCCGAATCAGCCTTGACATCGACCAGCTTCTCAATCACGTCGCGCTGGTGGACACACTCGGTGATGAGCTGCTCGCACTTCTTGCGCTGGATGATCTCGAGGTCTCCCAGAACCGTCTCCGCAAGGACGCGAAGCACCTGCACCTCTCGCTCAAAAAGAGCCTTGAGCGTCTGTCCGCCGCCGGCCGCAAGCGACGAATCAACGGCCGTCGTCCAGACAGCCTGTGTGGCGAGAACGACAATCTGGCTGGGGAAGGCGTCCATAAAGGCAACGAGCGCTTCCCGGTCAATGTTGTCAGATTCGAAAATCGGAGTGTATTCGTCCACAGCCTTGGCCAACAGCTCCGCAAGCGTCTGCTTCATCCCGTTCTCCAGCAGCGCAAGCCAGTCATTGATCCTGGGCGTCTTGGCCAGCGAAATCTCCTTGTTCAGCGTGACGGCCTCGCCCTCTTTGGAAGTAAAGCCAGAGATGACTCCTTCGTCATCCATAATGAGGCCAGCCAATCCGGCAAACATCTTCTTGAAGTGCTTGGCGATGCGCAAGGTATCGTTGCTGTTACCAATCATCTCCAGCAAGTCTTCGTCACCGACAAAGTAGAATCGAGGGAAAGAAACACGTTCCTTCTCCAGGTATTCGCCCAGGGCCTTTTGGATCTTGTTGAGCATTTCTGCCAGGCGCTCCAGGGACTTTTGAGCGTTGGGAATGTTGAGCACGTCCAGGACGTAGGGCGTCTTGTTGGCCTTTTTCATAACGGCCAAGAACTCGCTGTTGATGTTTTGGAAACGACCAGACTCAATGGGCAAAAGGTGCTTGATATCCGCGTTTCCGGTGAAGACACCCTCCAGGTACACCCACTGGCGCTGCACGTCGATCCAGACGTCAAAGAGCACGTGGACGCGGTTGAGCTTGTCCTCCCAGGCCACCGCATCCTCTTCAAATTCCTTGTAGTAAGGCGAGTGCTTCATGGCTTGGAGCGAGTTGAGGTTCTCGCTGCACTTGGCAAAGAGGTCGTCCCAGCCACGAATGAGCCTGCATTTGTTCTGGTAGTTGACCATCTCGAGGGCATAGTTCTGCCACGTTTCGCGAACCTGCTTCAAGAACTCCTCAAGCGCCATCTCGCCCTGGGCCTGGGCGATAATGTCCTTGACAATGACTTCGGTCGCGGTGAGGTTGAGATCCCAGACGTCGCCAAGCGTCATGGAACTGGGCGAGAAGCGCTTCTGGGGCTTGATCTGCTTGTAAATCTTGTGCCAATGCCGTTCGCGAATGGCATCAGACTTCAGGTCGGACAGGATGTTGTTGACCTTGAGGAAGCCTCGCAGCACTCCCTGGACGTGTTCAAACGCGGCATACTGCCTCATTCTACTCGGCATATCCTTTGTGCTCTTGATCAAGTCGTCCACCTTTTGGCGAATCTTCCTCGGCTGGACGGCAGTCCACAGCATGTCGCGAGTTTCGTTGAGACTTGTCCAGATGGTGGACAGGTTGGACCAAACAGAGCGGAAATCGCGGACTTCCTCCAGCGTGACCTCCAGGATGCTGTCGTTGTTGCCGGGAATATCAAGGGCTTCTCTGGCCTTCATGACCTGCTGGAACTCCTCCTGCAGAGCCGTAATGCGCGTCTCAAAGGTCGTCAGAGTGGCAGAGGCAACGTCAGGCTGGATCGTCCCCGACACGGGCTTCTCCTCGTTCCACTGGGCCACAACCTCGCCGATGCGCTCATTGATCAGCTTATCTTGGGCGATAATGTTCGCCCGCATGGCATCGGACTGCTCCTCCATGATCTTGGACTTCTTCTCCAGAATCTCCTTGAGAGCTTCCCACTGGCTCTCAATCTGCTCAATGTGCAGCCAGTCGTTGGGGAACGGGTACCGCTGCCTCACGAGGGTAGACTGACCCTGGCGGAACATGTCAATCTCGGGCGCCCACAGCTTGGCGTTGCGCCGGCAGCTCTGCACCGCCGTGATGAACTGGACGGCGGCGGCGGTGGACGACGTGTCCGAGCTCTGGCCCTCGAGGTTCCTCCTCGCCTTTTCAATGTCGGCGTTGATGTCGCGCATTCGGTTGCCCAGCCGGTTGGCGAACTTGATGAGGATCTCCTGCTGCCACTGGTCGTACTTGGCGTTCACCTTGGTCTGGACCTGATCGTAGTCGATGGTGATGTGGCCAAAGGAGCGGCTGACTTCTTGGGTGTCAAAGGTCGTGCGGACCTTGCGGATGTCCTGGAGACACTCGAGCCATCGAGGAAGATGGTCGCCAAGCATGTCGTAGACCTGGTCGGACTGAAGATCCCAGAGAGACTGGAACTGGAGCCACTTGTCGACGTAGATGCTCACTTCCCTGAGCTTCTTCTCGACCGACAGGTACACGCGGTGGAGCATATCCGCACAGTGAGACGGCAGATCGGTGAAGCGGGCTTCTTCCTGGGCATCGGTGTTGAGGCTCATCTGGTACCGCGTGGCCTTGATCTTGCGCAGGTTGCAGACAATGCCCAGCCAGTCGTGGAGGTGGAGGAACCAGCTTGCTCTGGCGTACTCCAGCGGCGGATCGAGATAGATGACCTGGTTGCGCATGGTAATCTCGAGGACGAGGCGCTTCATGGTCGGTCCATCCTGCTTTCCATCGTCCTCCTTGGACAGCTTCCGCCGATCCTCCTCGGCGACATCCTGCTCAAAGGCGGCGATCCAGGCCTGAACAGCCGTGGAGAGTCGCTCCAGCAGGATGGTCTGCACCTTGTGGTTCACGCCGCGCACCCAAAAGTCGAGGTTGGCATACTGCTCCAAGTTGAGCTGATCGACAGCGGCCTGGATGGTATCGAGATGGGACTGGAAAGCGGCAGCATCGTAAGGGCAGACGCCGAGGTCCTTCAGGGCCTGCTCGATAGTGGCGTAGATGGAGTTGAGCGTAGCCGTCTTGGACTGAAGGACGGAAACAGCCGCCGAAAAGCCCCAGATGAACATGCCATGCTTGCTCTCCGTGTTCTTGGCGGGCCCAAAGCCGGTGCTTCCGGGAAGCAGGGGGCGGATCTGCCTCTGATCGGCGTAAAAGAGCTCGTGCGAGTTGACAAAGGACTCCCACCGTAGCGGGACACCATCGCTGATGAGCTTGTAGACCTCGTTCTTATACCCGTTGAGGAGGATCGATTCCTCGCCCATGGTACCAATCTGGCGCAGGGTCTGGGACAGAGTTCGCACGCCTTCCATCAGGCTGACGGCATAAGGGTAGACTCGCTTTGCATCCTTGGACACGGTGGTGACGGCGTGGGGAACAAGATAAGACTGCCAGGTCAAGTTTCTGGTCTCCTTGAAGAGGGTGATGATCTGCGGATCAAAGTTGACGTTGAGCTCAAGGATGCCACCTGCAGACCTGACCCTGTTGATGTTGAAGAGCTGGCCGGCGATGGAGATTTTGCGCCGGTTTGCATCGGCTAGCCAGGCATCGTAGATCCTGCCCGTGTCCAGTTTGTTCTTGAACAGCTCGCTCTCTTCCTGGAGCTTGTGACCCTCGGCATGCAGGGTCCAGTCGGGTCCAAGCACAGCCTCAACCTTCTTCATGTATCCGTCCAGCTGAAGCTCAATCTGGCGGGCCCAGATAATGGCACCCGAGACGGGGGGCAGATCGCGCAGCTGAGCCATCGCATGGGCCTCGGAATGGCCGTACTGCTGCTTGAACCTCTCGTGCAGGCCGTTGATGGCCTGCTTGACGTGGTCCATCAGCTGGTTCTGATACTCCTGAATGGCACCGCGAATCTTGGGCCGCACAAACAGGGCATTGAACTTGGAAAAGACACGGAACATTTCGTTGGCCGTCTTGGCCGTGGCGAGGCGGTCTCGCAGCCTCGCAATGATGGAGTTTTCGACTCGCGTCGAGCGCTCATTGTACAGGTTCTCGGCCTGCGCCCACCGCTCCTTGCCCTGGTCCGTCACGTCGAGCAGGTCGACGTTCTGCAGCGCCTCCCAGGCCCGCTTGACCTCCTCGACGGCATCTACGTCGCCCATTTCTTCAATGACAGCGCCGGCAGTGGCAGTGGTGGAGGAGGCGGCGACGTCGGCAACGCCGGGAAGAATGGCCTTTGGCCCCAGTACGTTGACAATGGTCCTCTGCAGCTGTTCGTGGTTGTCTCGGAACGCGCTGACGTACTTGATGCGCGACTCCAGCTCGGAGTGGTTCTTCTCGACGTTGATGGGGATGCGCTTCTCGTTTCTGCGGATGATGAGCATACGCGCCAGGTGCGTAAACTCCTTGATGTTGTCCTCCCAGGCGGCAAAGATGCTGTCGCACGTCCGCATGACGTTCTGGAACTCTGGGTAGCCCATGTTGACCAGCTCAGTGCCCGGAAGCAAGCGGAGCAGCACGTCGTTGAGATCTGCCGAGATGGCCTGGGCCAAGCTCAGCGCTCGCCGGATGGGGTAGGGACAAACCCTCAGCTTCTTCATCAGGTGGGCAAAGATCTGGGTAATGGCCTCCTCGACCTTGAGCAGAGAGGGAGCGGACAGCAGCTCGTCGAGCGGGAAATCGCGCATGAGCTGGTTATACTTTTGCGCCTTCTCCTTGGCCTCCTTCAGGCCCGTGTCGGCGACGAAGCTGACGGTGGCCTGGAAGCGCTTGGCGTGCTTGAGGATGTCGAGGGTCAGGAGGACGCCCTCGCTCCTAAGCTGGTCCTCGATGCCCTCGAGCGCAGACTCCATGGAGAGCCAAAAGTTGACCTCTTGGCTGGCGGTGCTGAACTCCTGGACGGCGTTGGACGACGTCTCCTTGGTCAGCTTGGTGATGCCCTGGATGGACTTGATCCAGGTGTTGACGTTGGCCTGCAGCTTGTTGAGGAAGCTGCTGTCCTGAAGGAGGTTCTTGGGAATCGCCTCGATGGACGGCTTCGTCCCGGCGACCTCGGCATCGTCGAGGACGTTCTGGATGAGCGAGTGGAACGTCAGCGAGATCTCGGGGATGTCGACGTTCTGCTGGAGGTGGAGCAGGCTCAGCTCGAGGTCGTTGAGCCGCTTCTTGGTGACGGGAATGCCCGTCTTGGCATCGACGTCCCTTCCCCTGGACCCGTTGGCCAGCAGCTGGCTCTTGCTGTTGGCGTCGAAGTAGGGCACCAGGGCGTGGTGGACCTGGGAATGGAGCACCTCCCACGGGGAGAGCGCAACGCCCTGCTCTCCGGCGGCGGCGTTGAGGGAGGCGGGGCCGGGTAGATTGGTGATGAATATCTGCGAGGTGAGAGGACGAGAAGAATCAATCGCTTGCGATGCCTTGAGCAAAATCAGAGTGGCGACGGTCGTGGGTGAAGAGGAGATTTCGGTCGAGAGGGTGTAGTCGTAGGTAGCGGGAGCTATATGACAATACAGAGCAATGTCAGCCAGAGCACCAGGACCGCTTCCAAAGATTCGTGAGTGACATTGGGAACACGTGGGGTGGAGGAAGGGGAGGGGGAAAGAGAGAGAAAATTACAGAAATCCTCACCAGCAACGCCATTGCTATGCTCGCCCGCGTCGGCGGCGGCGGCGTCGTTGCCATTCTCCAGCGCCCCGGCCTGCACCAGGTCCTTTTGTATGTAGAGCACGTTGAGGGAGTCGTTGGCGAAGCGCGTGCACCGCGAGACGGTCTCGGCGTACGACGCCTTGTGCAGCAGGTTGCCCGGCAGCTCGAGGTCGCTGCGCGATGCGCCCAGGGCGACCTCGCAGATGGCGACGAGGTGCTCGACGACGCGTTCGGGGTCGATGGTCGGGAAGGGCGTGGGCGTGGGCGTGGGCGACGGCGGCGCGGGCAGCGAGGCGCCGTTGCTGCTGGCGGCGCCGAGGCTCGGGGCGGTGGCCGAGGTGACTTCCATGGCGAGGGCCGTCGCGTGCGGAAGAGACCGAGGCTGGCAAGAGGGGAGAAGAAGAAGAAGAAAGGAAGAAAACGAAGGGCTTCTACGTCGAGAAGTCGGTCATCTCCAGCGTCGTCGAGGGTCGGGATAGGATGCGTTGGTGGGGGATGTTCGTTTGCCGGGTGTTTTGGCCAGGGGTATCCCACAGAGGGGCAGAGACTGGGCGAGAGCGAGGACGGAAGACGAGGCAGAAACAACAGAAGCTCGACAGAAACAGAAACCCCAAGGAGGTGGTAGAAGATGCTAATCGCGTTGCGGTTTGGAGCTCTCGTGAGTCCACGCAGGATGTTTTCAGAGGAGAGATGCAGGATGCACGTTGAGTGGCCTGGTAGGTACCAGGTTGGGAGCACCAGATGTAGCGGCGGTATATGCGGCGAGTACCAGTGGAGGTGCTGGGGGTGCTGCAAAAAGGTACACCGACAATCGGGATGCTGCAACAACAAGCGAGACGATCGATGAACAGGGGTCAGATGGATGCAGATTTCTAGAACCGATGCGATACTGAAAAATAAAAAGAAGAAATGTGTCATCACATCAATAATACAATGTATTGTTAAATTAATGGGAATATCATACAGGAAATGCGCAATGATACAATGCCCAAGACATCAAGAAGCTTCATAAGGTACCTAGGTACGCAGCAACACCTCCTGTTCCCTTGCATGTAGCACCACACACAATGGAACACCCAAGGAACCAAACCAGCAGCAGAAACACTTCTACCACCCACTAGAGCCCAAAGCTGCCAAGCTCAAAACCCCCCAAGCGGACGGACCCCTGATTTTCTCTAGTTCCATCCAACCACCCTAGTTCCTCCGCTTCCCGCCTCCGTGTTGACAGTTATTATCATGTGTCGCCTCCACGACGGCGGCGGCGGCGGCGGCGGGACAAGAACAGAAAAGAAGCTGCAAATTTGCCTAGCACAATTGTTTTCTCAGGCGAGGGAGACAGTGGCGTTCAGGATGCTTCTATTGCCTCCATGGCATTTTATGCTCGGAGGATGGAAATATATATATATATAGGTATCCATATAGGTAGGGGGGTAGGTAGTGGCGTGAATGATGATGATGATGATGATGATGATATGTCTGCCTGACAATCTCGAGCCTTGATCGCGGTGATAAGTTAAGAGGCATGACTTGTCGTCAAAGCCAGTGGCAATAACACACTTCTCTTGCCTCTCCCTATCCATGTAGCCATTGCCACCATTCTCTCACTCAATATCCTCTCAATCTCATGAGTACCGCTTCATCACATTGACTAGCGAGAATCCAGAGTTACACGGCCTTTGATCAACACAGAATATCACAGCCAACGGTACCTTACTTACCCTAGGTACCTACTAGTACTATTAATCAAAGTCATCAGAATCCTCCCATTCACGACAACCCATTCAACCAGCGTTCACTCACTCAACCACTGCACTTCATCCAATATCACCCACCTCATAACGCAAAAATCGGCAATCAACAGTATTCCTACACACAAACAAAGGTACAGATCAGAGGAGATGACGGCCAACCTGTGTATTTGCATCATAAACACCCAGTCCGTTCCCAGCTAAACATCAAACCCTAGGTAGATCAAGACAGACCAGAGACATGCATGCATCACGGGTTGTACAGATCAGAGGAGATGACGGCCAACCTGTGTATTTGCATCATGAACACCCACTCCGTTCCCAGCTAAACATCAAACCCTAGGTAGATCAAGACAGACCAGAGACATGCATGCATCACAGGTTCAGTCGTCCCAACTTACCTTACCCGGTCACAGGAAAGCGTGCACCACTTCATCCTCCACCCACCCAGCCACTCAACAACTCACTCACAGGAGGTAAAAAACATGCAAAACATCGACCCAAACTGGGAATAACCCAAAATGCCAACGTGATCTCATCGCTGTTGTATTCTCCATCCACGTCTCATCACCTCGGGGAAAAGAGCATGATACATCTTCATCCATCGTCCATTCAAAATCTACCGAGCAGAGAGCTACCAAATCCACCCCTACCCCTATCCCTATGGATCTCACATCTCCCCTCCTTTCCTCCCCAGCGACCTCAAGTCAGACCGGTATACATGTTATTCGATGCCCTTCAGAAGCAACCAAAAGATAGAGGGAAAACGAATCGGACTCAAAACAATGAATCAGACAAAGAGGACAAAACAAGTAGAAAACTCAATCAAGTGAAGCGGAGAAAAGAGTCAAGATGCAGAGACGAAAAGGAGAAATCAGAAAGAAGAAAGATTGAGGAACAGGTAACAAGAGGAACAAATCTCGAGACACCAAAAAAAAAAAAAAAAAAAAAAAAAAAAAAAAAAAAAAAACATACACGTGTGTTACAGCCTTCATGAAACAGGGAGAGCAAAAAGGATAACCGATCTCCTCTGACAATGATCGATTGAAGCAATAGAAAAAGAATTCAAAATGGAATGGAAGATAACAACGTCATATACTTGCATAACAGATGCCATAATGAATGATGAACCAACAACCGGACCGCTCTAAACGCCTCCATGTATACTCCGTGGACCGGAACGACAGACTGCTCTCCGGTGCCCTGTATAGTATGTCAACGACCGGTACGCCAAGCGGGAGGGACGACGAGGAGGGTGGTTGGCTGACGCAGAGTGTCTAGGTAATTGCCTGCGCCTAAACACTGGGATTGCCCCCGGCTGCCGCGCCGCCCTCGGGACCAGCCAGCCGCTCCCGCTGGAGTATGACCCTGCCGTTGCAAATGTCGATGAACATTTCAAACTTCTCTATCAACTTGTCCTTCTCCGCCATCTTGGCCTTGAGGTCGTCAATCTCCTTTTGCTTCTCCTCCTCCAGCTTCTTGAGGTCGTCGCGAGCCTTGGCCAGCTCCCGTCTTAGCTCGGAGCGTATGCGGTCTTCGGGCGACTGCAGCGGCTTGGTGTAGATGGCCGGCCTGTTCTCGGCCAGGCCCGTCGCTACTTTCTGCGGGTTGCGGTTGATGGCCGCGCGAGCGTTGTAAATGTCCCTCGGCAGCAGGTGGCAGTCGGGATTGTCCGTCTGGAGAATCTGCAGTGTCTCGGATACGCCTGCACCTACACAAGGATCGGTTAGCGAGAATTTCTGCCCAACAGGCACATATTCCTCCTCTTGCCATTGACCCTTTTTCTCATGCTCCGCGCTTTTCTGAAAGGGAAGAATACTAACCATTCTCTTTGAGTTGCTTGACAGCAGCAACCATCTTGCTGTCAAGCTTCCTGGCTGCAGGGTGGTTCGACGGGCTCTCGCTCGGCCCATGGTTGTGCTGCAGATGTGAAGGGTCGGGTCGGTAGCGGATGGTCCATTGGGTCCGCTGCTCGATGGCAAAGAAGCCGAAGGGACAGTCGCACTTCCTCGACGAAGTCTTTCGCTTCCGAAACTCGGGGCTGACGCGGCTTGGCGGTTTGCCAGCCCGGTCGCAGACGAACAGGACCTTTTTCAGACCTGGCACCGTCTTTTTAGACCGTCCAATGACAATAGCATAGCCGACCGAGGTGCAGTAGCGCAGGACGGCCTTCTGTACGGCCTCGAGCGTGGGATAACTGCCGCCTTCCGGGGGCGGCGACATCATTTCTCCCATGGGCTGGGTTACCGCCAGATCGTTCATGAGTTTGGAAGGCGCCAGAGAGCTGCTGTCGTCGTCCCCATCCTGCTGGCCATCCATGTCCAGGTCCTCCGAAGCATGGTTGTCCTGCTGCTGCTGGGCAACGGGTTCGGTCTGTTGAGCGGCAGCCTGTAGCTGCTGGTGTTGCTGGTGCTGTTGGGCCTGCTGGTGTTGCTGCTGATGTTGTGGCTGTTGAGCCTGCTGCTGAACCTGGTGCTGCTGAGTCTGGTGTTGTTGCGCTTGGTGCTGTTGTTGTTGTTGCTGCTGCTGCTGCTGTTGCTGCTGATGTTGGACTTGTTGCTGGACCTGATGCTGGACCTGCTGGGGATGAGGAACCTGCTGCTGGACCTGCTGGGAAACCTGTGGCTGGGCCTGGGGCTGAGGAATCTGGAGCTGCTGCCGCGAAGACTGCTGTTGTTTTTGCGCCTGCTGCTGTGCCTGCTGCTGTTGCGCTTGCTGCTGCTGCTGCTGCTGCTGCTGTGCCTGTTGCGCCTGTTGTTGCTGCTGCTGAGACCTAGACTGGTGTACATGATGGAGCTGATCCTGCTGATGCTGCTGCGCCTGGTGTGCCTGCTGCTGGACCTGGTGAACCTGGTGCGTCTGATGTGCCTGATGAGAAGCATGGGCAGCCTGGTGCGCCTGTGGATGCTGGGCATAGGCAGGGTGATGGGGCTGCTGCTGGTGGTGCTGCTGCTGTTGCGAGTGATGCTGCTGCTGGACCTGCTGAGCCTGTTGCTGCTGTACCGCCTGCTGCTGCTGATGGTGCTGCTGCTGTTGCGCATGCCCGGGATGGCCGGTCAAGGCCTGCTGGGCCGGGTGCTGTTGATGCTGCTGTGGGTGATGCTGCTGGTGCTGCTGGTGATGCGAGAGGATGGAGTCGTGGGCGACGGGCTGGCTCATGGAGGTCGGGAAGAGCATCGGCGGCGGGTTGGACTGGGGCTGTATCTGCTGGCGCGAGGGCGCGGCGCGCTGTCGCGGCACGTTGAGGGCGCTGGGGACATGGACGTTGGAGGCGCGCGACGAGGCATTGGCGACGGCCGGGTTGACGGAGGCGGTGGTGTTGAAGAGGTGCTGTGGGTAGGCCTGTGGCGGCTGCTGCGGCGGGTATGCCTGCGACTGGTAGGGCGAGGCGGCCTGGGGCGCCGGCGACTGCTTGTTGGGCTGGGCGGCGTGGGCGGGAGGAAAGGCGGCGCTGCGTCGGAAGCCCGTCTGGGGGAAGGTCAGGCCGTGGGCATTGGACCCGGACGGGCCCAGGCCAGCCATGATGGGCGAGGGCGAGGGCGAAGGCAGCGGTCGCTGTCGCTGTCGTCGGTCGGGCACGGCGCGGGCGCTGACGGCGGGCGGCGGGCAGGCAAGCGGTCACGCAGACACGCAAGCAAAGCGGTCGGGCTCAAACGACCGGCACAAACACGAAGTCGCGGGAACGAAGACAACAATCAACGACAGGAAGAGAGACCCGAGCGAGCGAGCGAGCAATCACGGCCCGGTCGGCGTCGAGTCGGGGCGTGTTGTCGTCGTTGTCGTCAGCCGGCCGGTCGCGGGTCGAAGGGGGAGTCGGATGGCTCGCGACGGCCAACGTCGTGGCCAGCGCCGCTTCAGCGATGCCGTGGATCGTCGAGATCGGGAAGCGCTTGCAGTTTCCCGCTCGTCCTGGCGTGCTGTTCTGTGTGTATCGCCTCGAAGAATATTTTTTGCTTTAATTCTTCTACACCCAAGCAAACCCGGAATCCTGGTTCGGGGGTGTCGTTAATGGGGCTTGCAGAGGCGTGCAAAGCGTGGAGGTGCGGCGCTGGGTAAGGAGGTGTGGGCAGAATGACCAGCGAGAGAAAAGGGAAACGAGGAGGGAAAAAAAAAAAGAAGTGCGAGCAAGGCAAACTTGGTGTGCGTTTGGGGAACCTTGGGGGGGGTTGAGAGGAGAGGGGGTTTGTTTTGAGAGGGAGGGGATCTGGGGGGGTGACGAGAGCAAAGAGACAGCGAGATCTGGTAAGGCAGATGGAGGGAGGGGGGGGCAAAAGTTTTTTCTTCTTCTTCTTCTTCCTCTCTTTTTTTTGGCGCTTCCGTTGGGTTCCGATCCGCAAGTCAAGTGACAGGTGCTGTCGAGGTGAGATGGTTCCAGTACCTGCGCTGCTGACGGGACCATGTACCGACAGACTGAGCGACTGAGTCTGGAGACGAAGTGCCGTGCGAATGAATGAATCCCTCTGCTGATTCTCTGCGTCTCTCTCGCCTGTTAGGTATTCTGGTCCCTTCAATGGCTCCTCAGGTATCGTCAGTTCCGGGCCAGTGCAAGTACAAGTACAGACACGCCGCCTCCAGGCATGGGGTTTGCAAACGGGGCTGGGTTGATTACAGCGACTGGGGGGCGGGCAGTTCTCGCGCTCTGATTCGCCAGAAGCGACCGGGGTCTGCGTGCTGCCCTCCGGCACTGCCCCCACCAGCTGCTGCCTGCGAAAGGTGACGGCGCCCACTTTTTTAGTGCCTGCAAAGTATCGGTACTTGCGGTACCAGCGCGGCTGCGTGTTCATGTACCTGTACGGAGATGCACACCTGGCGCGTCTCCCGTGCAGTCATCGAGCATGAGGCCGTACAGGAACCCAGACAGGGAAGGCCATTCAGGCGACGCCATCTGTTACACAAGAATCCGCTTCCCTGTCGGCCGCGCAGAGATCAGGGCACCGCTGGCCCAGCATCCATCGTCCTTGCTCAGCCCTATCAGCCCGCCACATCGAACGCGCATCCCCTCCATCTTGCCATCAACCCTCGTCCACCGTCTACGACCTTACTGTCTGGTCTTGACAACCAGAGTATTCATTCATATGATCCTCTAATCTTCTACTCGCACGACTCGTACAGTACAGTGTCTTGTTAATCCAGTCAAGATAGTATCTACAGTAGTAGGTACACACACTGTAGTGCCGGCATGTCCAGCGAGTTCCGATACCTCTTCCCGTCAACCTCAGCCAAGCCCAGCAACGCAAGGGTTCCTCTGCTCCTTTGTCGTCATACCTTCCTCGTTTCAAGTCGAATTGGCGCCGTCCCGCGCTCGCACTGTCCCCGACACAGTACGCGCCAACCCGCCATAGCGGCTCATGTGATGTCAGCTCGCCCCAAACAAGGGAGCTTCTGACGTGAGCTGCTGTCCAATCGCCGCGCGTTTCCTCGCCTTTTCCGTTGGTGATGCTTCTCTGGTTTCCTTTCTCCCTGTTCAAGGGTCCATCCAGCCTCTATTTTCATGCCTGATAGGTAGGTTGTCTGAGAGGTACAGTACCTCACTGAACCACGATGATTGATTACTCGTAACCGCCCCCAAAATGAGAGCATAGGTAGGAAACGCCAATAGATTAGTACTGCATTCATAATCGTGAAGACACCAGAGATGCGATATTCAAGCACAGTGCCGACACTTCCGCCTCTCCCGTCTGCCGCCCTCAAATCAGCCCAAGCCAACAAGGGGTCCCAACTCGATCCTCCTCCCTTGCGCCCCCCCAGGAAATGCGGCAACGCGGGAAAGGGAAAAAAAGCATGGTCACCTGCTGCACTCGATCCAAGCGCGCCACAGCGTGCAAAGGTTCAACTTGGGCATTCGGTTGGAATTGGCCGCCAGAGAGAAAACACCGACACACAGCATATAAAACAGGCGCACAGCAAGATCACAGCTTCCGTGTAGGTACTACTACCTCAGTAGTGCGATACTATCTCAAAGGCACTGAAATGTGCGTTAGGTATGGTTGAGCGTTTTTGTGTGTGTGAGGCTTTGCCCAAGATCCCGTCACGCACTGAGTTCCATATCCATATCATAAGGTATCCAAAGACACTGATATGTGCGTATGGTTGAACTTTTGATGTGTGTATGCTTGGCTCTGCAGCATCCACAGTATGTGTAGAGACGCTATTGTATGCGTATTGTTGAAAGCGCATGTATGTTTATGTTTGTCTGCAGCACCCTACCTGATCTTATCGTGCACTCGTAGGAAGTACCTACAGTACGTTAAAAGACACGAAAAGGTGCGTATGGCTGAACGCACTTGTATGTGTATTATTCACAAACCATCATCGTAGTATGTGGAAAGGCGCCGATATGTGCGTATGCTTGAACACATCTGTGTGTGTATTTTCAATTGCCCCAAACACTACATACATCTCCCGTCATGCCATTTGCCTGCCAGGCTCAACTATTGGCATGCTAAACCTGCGGCAGGGATGGCAATCCCAGCTGAGATGCCCGATTATCTGTCTCACTGTTGCAATGTAGCTATACTTGTGTCTTTAATTTCCTGTGCTCCTTGCTTCGTTGCATTCGTACTTCTACCTGCCAATACTCGATTCTCTCACCTTGAATTGATGCTCCTGTCTCTTGACGTCGTGTACATTTAACCAGTATTCGATCTCTCCTCTTGTCTTCTTCCCTTCAGCTACCTACCTGCCTAGTCCCAACGGCCCCTCAGCATCCATCACCCAGACCAAATCAAATCAAATCAGCGCTCCAGACCCCAACATCATCCGGCATCGCCGTCCATCCATCCCCTCCACTGCCTTTGCATATGCATACGGGCGCCTACACCATCCTCACCATCCCTCACTCTCAATGTATGAATAACTAAATACAGCAACTAGTACATACCTTGCCACTCTCCAAGCCAAAGGGCAAAAAAAAGACACGGTAATAACTCCATCCAAGAGACCCTGAAAGAGACACGCATCCCTTCTCTCCCGCTATTAACAAACAAACAAACAAAAAAAAAAAAAAAAAAAAAAAAAAAACCTCCCTACGTCATCCCCAGAACTCCCCTGCAGGGTAAACCCGCATACAGATTTACAACAAAAGTAACGGATGCCCAATTCCACCCAACGGAGCTGTCACCGGCATGCACCCCAATCAATCAGCTCTTCTAGACACATACACACATACACATACACATCCATAGCCATTCATGTTCGAACAATCAGACGTCAAAATGCAGTAGTAGTCAAATCCAGATGCAAATTGCGAGTGTAACTGTGCAATGTAACCCATGCCACCCATTACCTTTATAAATCCCCGAAGGATATCAGAAAGAACAAATCATGTATATGTCGTATCGCCTTCTTTAGGCCCCGAATGTTCCCAACCCGCCATATATATGTGTATACGCCTTTGCCTGCTGTTTGTGTCTTAATAGGAGAATTTCCAAACCAAAGCACACCAAAATACCCAGGTAGCCAACTCAGAAACAAACAAGAAGAGGGTATAAAGGAAAGACACAATGAAACCCTCCCACTCAGAAGACAGTAAAGCAGACCGTCAACTCTCAAGTCAAACACAGGAAACAAAAGAAAGAGGGAAAAAAAATAATCAAGGCAAAAGAAGCACAGGAGCATCAACACTCCCCGCCCCCCTCCGAAGGCCTCTTACGCTTTCGCGGCCGCCTCCCCTGCTTCCCCTCGTCGTCCACAAAGTGCCCCTTCTCAATCTGGTGCTGCCGCAGGTTGTCCGCCCTCTTGCTGTACTGGCTCGTGCAGCCTGGGTAGGGGCACCGGAAGATTTGCGGGTTCTCGCTGTGGATCGTGCGCATGTGCTTGGCCATGCTGCCCGCGAACCACCGCGGGTCGCCCTTGGGCCGGTAGCCGCAGATCTTGCAGCAGCTGTCCGATTCCACCTTGGTCGTCGATGACGGCTCCGCCTTGCTGGGCGCCGCGGCCACGGGCGATATCAGCGCCTCCTCGTCCATCTGCGGCACGGGAGTGGCTATGGCGGCACTGCCCGCTGCCGCTGCCGCTGCCGCTGATGATGATAAGACGAATGCCGGCTCTTCTCCCGTCCACTCAGCCTCTTCCAAGAGTGGGGCGTCGTCGGCCATGCTGTCGACCCCCAATCCAGGGCCCGGGTTGAGGTTCACCATGTCGTCAAAGAAGCTGTCGAAACCAGTGGGCACAGCACCCACAAATCCGTAGACCGCCCCGGAAGCCTCCGACGCCTCAACCGCTGCCTCTGCGGAAACGGTGCTTCTGCTGTACTCCCCCAACAACAGCTGGATGCTGCACCGATGGTATGATGACCGTGAATTGATTTCAGGGCTCTGCGTGTAAAGCGAATCCGTGTGTCGTCGAACCACCTCAACATAGTCGTCATGGAATGTGTTGAAGGGCAGGTATGTCTATGTTTCGCCTCTTGTTAGTTGATCGCTGCTCCCCATCGCATCCCGTGTTTGGAACAGAAGCGGCATCCTCTCCTCACCTTTCCAGCTTGCATCAGCTCCAACTCCAGCCGTCGTACGGTTGCCACTGCGCCAGAGTTGATCTGGTCAACGACTCTCTCCATGCCGAGCTCAAACCCGGGGAAGTGGGAGTATTGAGGAGCAAAGATGTTTTCAACCATGAACCGGGCTGCAATGGCAAAAGGTGAACCATGGGTCGCCCCTACGCTGTCCTTCTTGTGCTGCACAGCAATCTCAGACGGCTGTCCCCTGTAATCACTGTCGCTAAGCGCCGTGTACTCGAGCTCTGTAACATCACCAGAACAAAGTATGTCAGCGTTGTCTTCATGAAGGGGGGAAGCAGGCAGGAAGAGAGAGGCGCGGGTACCATCTAAGAAGTGGGTAGCTATCAGTATCAGCGGGTCGGACCTCAATTCCGGGAGTGAACGCTCAGGCTGCTTGCCCTTGGACATGGCGACCTCTGTAAGGGATGGCCTTGACTTGAGCAGCTCGATAATCTCCTCATCGCGGACTGCAGTCGGTTTCCACAAGGTGTAAACGACTTCGATGTAGAGCATCTTGTCCTCATCCGAGAACCAGTCGCTGTATAGTAATGCTTGCTTGAAGAGGGCGCCAACGTGCTTGGAGGCTTCTTGTTCGTGAATGACCAGAGACAGGGAGAAGACGATGTGGACGAAGCAGAGGAGATTCAGAGGGGATGAAGCCTGGCGGCCCTCTAGTACGTCAACCATTGTTTCTAGGCCAGCGACGGCGACGGAGGGTAGCGGCAGCTGGCAGAGCTGTACCATAAGACGGTTCTCGTTGATGTCGTCAATCTTGCTCCTCGACTCGGCAATGTGCATCTGGAGAGCGTCCTGGGCTGACCTGGCTAGAGACTGCGTGGTGGTGGTGAGGTTGGAGGAGCCGACATGCTGCATCATGCTAGACTCTGCATCATTGGGAGTCTGCTGTGTAGGAAGAGGACGGGATACTGGCGCCGGCGGTGGCTGGTGAGGTGGTGGTGATAGTGGTGGTAGTACATGTAGGCTGAGGTCATCGACGGCATTGGTAGGCGGCAGCTGGTGTTCCAGTGGCAGCTGGAACTGGAGATCGGTGTTGAAGGAGAAGGCGGAGTGGTCCAAGCCCATGGGCGCCTGGGTCTTTTGAGGGTCCATGGTGGTGGGCAGGTCATCAAACATGGGGATGTCGGCGGGCAGTTCAGACGGGCACGAGTTGGCCACCATGTTCTCAAACTCGGAGTTGCTAAAGGGGACTGGCCTCATCGACGACGAAGCGTCGGCCGTATTAGTAGTAGTGTGAGTGTGACAACCACTGACAAAGGGAGCGGCGGGCAGGAGGCTCTGGGGACTGATGTGGTCGTCGGGCGACGTCAAGGCAGACTCGAAGCCGGACGTTTTTGTCCACCCGCTGGACCAGCCCGACATGGGCGAGATGTTGTAGCTGGCGGTGCTATCCGTGCTGTCGGTGCTGTCGGTGCTGCTGGTGGACCGGACGGAGGAGCTCGGGGCCAGGGCCTTGCTGCGTCGCCTCGCCTGGCCGCGGTACTGGTCCAGGTGGGTGTTGACCTGGAGGGTTGGGCGATCGACCAACCGCGCTGTGGCGGGCTTCATGAGGCTTTGAGGCGCCACGGTCGGGGGGGATGGTGGTGACGGCCTCCAATTTATGAAGCCTGCCCCCATGGTCGATGGCGGCGGCACGGCTCCCGGGTGGGAGCCTGGTGGTGAGATGGGGAATGTGGATGGGGGGAGACAGGGGATCATCCTAGGGGCGGGTACTGCTTGTAGTATGGGCTCTGTCTCGGTCTCACACTCCGGGATAGTGGGGAGCAGCACCTCGCTCGACCCGATCTCGTGAATCTCGGTCGAGAAGAGCTCGGCCTGGGGCGGAGGCGGCGGCGTGAAGAGGACCGAGTCGTAGCTTGGAGGCTCGTCTATGCCTCCGTCGCTGTTGTTGCTGTTGCTGTTGCTGTTGCTGTTGTTGCCGGTGCCACTGCTGCTGCCTTGTCCGATGCCACCATCTCCGACACTGCCCATGCCCAAGCTCATGCCCATGGACAGAGGCAGGCCGTGGGATTTCGGCTTGTGGCCCAGCGAGCTGAAGAAGCTCTTGGCCATGGTCATAATCTTCCTCCTCTTGGACGGATGGCCCAGGCAGCGCCTGCACTTGACGTCGCCGAGCTGCTCGGGCCTCTCGCAGTCATAGCACCAGTACTCGCCGCCGGCGAGGTGATCGCACGAGTACAGGTGCTGGAGCATGAGCTCGTGGTTGGGAAACCTCTTGCGGCATCGCAGTAGGGGACACTCGCGCCGCTCCTCGGGGGTCATCTTCTGGCAGGCATTGCGCTTGACGGCCGCCCAGACGATGAACCGGTGCAAGGCACACTCGTCGCTCGAAGTGTTGCGTGAGCTTCAGGGGCGAGCATGAAGACGACAGGTCAGCACGTAGCAACGAGATCACACACAGACACACACCCAGATAGAAACATGGAAGAAGAACAAAGGAGAAGAAAATGGAAGATGGGGAGGCCGATGAGGCGGAGCAGAAGGAAGAAACGAGGATATCGATAAAAAAAGAAAATCCATGGTTCTCGGTTCCCTCCCGCTCCGTCCTTGACGAAGTCTCTTCGGCTCCCCATGTGCAAGGACTGGGAAAAGGGCTCGTTTTCTTTTTCTTGCTTTTGACTTACACACATGAAGCTGGCATCTCGGCGTCGACTGCTGAAGTAACTGACGATGCTGAGCTGCTGCTGCTCCTGCTGCTGCTGGAGGAAACAATCGTCGACGACCTCCTGGGGCCCAAGCGGCCGCCGGTTGGGCTTCGGACCAGACGCCGTAGGGCCAGGGCGCCAGGGTCGTCGACCTTCTTGTTCTCCATGGCGGTCTGCGGTTTGTCCTGTGATTGTACGAGTATGGACCAGCGTAGCTATGGCCCGACCCCTTGGCTGCTGTGCTGGGTGGTTCTCGGGGCCCTCGTCACGAAACCGGGCCCGGGGGGCATAAGGATAAGGTACCTTTGCCGCAGTGCAGTGCAGTAAGGTAGGTACGCAGTAGGCAGGCAGAGCAAGGCCCGTCTATGCTGGCTTGTCCCGGAGGGCAAGGTACAGACGCAGGCTTTGCTTGGTCTGATCCCCCAACCAAGGGACCCTTATTGTGTGGAGATTCGATGCTTTGAAAGGGGGCCCCAGAATAAAGTTGGCAAAAGTGTAAGAAGGCGAGAGGCAACAAGCAAGTCAGAGAGGAGAGAGACAGAGAGAGAGAGAGAGACGGACAACGAGGCTTGAGCGGCCAACCTTTTCAGGCACCGTCCATGGCTGGCTTTTGCGGGCGAGTCTCGACGTCGAAATCCGGGCCGCGACGCTGGAAGCCTTGGAGGCAGCTCGTTGCAGCAAGCCGGCGAGAAACGGGCCAGTCCTACAGCAGAAGCAAGCACGGGCGAATGAGACGAGGACGTCTAGGACTTTTGGCAGCTCAGCAGTAGGACTCGCAGCAGGGGTCTGGCCTTCTTCTTGGGGCTCCTCCTTTGGGGGGGGGTGGTGGTCCAAGGTGGTGGTGTCTCCTCCTCACTGCTCCGGGGCTGTCTGGTGTGTGGTTCTGGCCCGGCTTGGTGCATGCCCACCGGTTCCGCGGCTGATGCGATGTGCTCGACCTTTGACCCTCGTAAGGCGACCCCAAGAGGCCGAGAGGGAGGGGGGCAATCCTCCTGATGGGCCAATTCTTGCTTCGTGCTGCCAGGCTGATCCCTGCGCCGTGCATCCCCAAATCGGGCCCCCGACTGTGGCTTGACCTGCGCATCACCAGCATCACGCGGCTCTTTGTCTCCATCATCTCGACCTTGCCAGTTTCTGTCGGAGCCAGCCATCGCCGACGCCGGGCCTGTTGGGTTCGATCCCGCGATGCCGTGCCCCGTCGATGGGCCAAATGTAAGAAGTAAAGAAGGGCCACGATCGATGGCGATGCCGCCAGATGTCAATGTCAATCAATCAATCCCTCCTCAGGTACTAAGGTAACAGCATCTCACCTCAGGCCCTAGTCTAGCCGAGGGGCAGCTGCGCCACATCCAGGTACACCAGATAAAGCTGAGGCGCAGGCGGCCGCTAGAATCTGACCCTTGGACCGGCATCACGAGCTAGCATGACGCTGGCATTGACCGTTGCTGTCATTGATTCTTCTTGTGGTGATGTTTGTCTCGGATTTGATCACAGGTAATTCTCTGCACACCCACTTTCTTGCTTCTTCTTGGGGGGCTCAATGATGCTTGATGCCCTACCAAGTTCTACATCACAGCACAAGAGACAACGATACCTGGTACCAGACATCAAAGATACCGCCATCTTCACCCACTGTCCACCTCACATAGGTATCAACCAAAACGGTGACCGCTCTTCACGCATAATCACCACAAACAAGCCCAACCCCCCTTACAAACCCCATCCCATTACCCTTCCATTACATACACGACATTTGGCCTCAGCCCATCACAGCAAAACAACGCAGCAAATCCCCAGACCAAATCACGCCGTCAACGCATGTTATCAAAACGCAGGGCAAAAAAAAAAAAAAAAAAAAAAAAAAAAAAAAAAAAAAAAAAAAAGGCACAGGTGAGACGTGATGCTACCGTGCTCCATACTCGTACATGTGCTTTGGCGTCCCCCTGTGGGAGTTCTCGTTGCTGGCATTTCCAAGGCGAAGCCACGTCAACTCTCTTGTCCAACAGTCCAAGTGGGGTGATTTTGTCTTGTCTGCTCCAAAGAGCCGAGTATCTTCTTCAAATACTACATGTACCCAGTTGCCAAGAGTAGTAGGTATGGCAGCCTTATCTTCTCTTCCCTCCCCCTCCTCTTTCAGCTCTCTTTGCTCTACGACTACTGCCGGGGGCTTGATTTCTCACCTCATAAACAACCCGAGCACATGTATCACTTCACAGCTTCACCCCAACCCAGGTAGTTTACTTCAGAAGCTCTCGTGCACGTTCTTGATGTTCCCATCCAGCCCGGCCGAGCACCTAATACAGGCCCAACACAGCTCCTTGTAAAGAGCGAAACTTCCAGCTCAGTGCCGCTTATGATAACAGTACCCTCATTCTATTTCCCCATACCACATTGCATTATTTTTCCCACCCAAACCTCCTGCGAGCAATCTTCTTCTCCCTTCTCCCTTCCTCCATGGTATCTACCACTTCTCTCGTCAACCCTATCACCGTGTACCGTACCATATGTATTTTGTTTATTTATTCTGTTCCTGGTCCTGTACCACCGAAACACAGAAAAAAAGAAAAGGAAAACAAACCAATCCTCCTCGCGCGCCTCCTTGTGCCACCACCCCAAGGCAGCCATCAACAAATGACCACTTGCAGTCTTTGTATGAAGAAAAAAAAAGTTCACATCTACCTAGACCTTATGGAGCTCGGTCCCGAAGCACAACCCAAAACCCCAAACAAAACTCGTTTCAACGAGGCCATCTCTGTTCCTTACCTACTTTAGGTACTGTAAAAACTCCGTGTCTTGTTCCTAAGTACTACCTACGTACCTAGAGGCATCTCACAAGCCACAAAGCCAACATAATAGGTAGCCCAGGAGATCATGCCAATCCATCAATCAATCGTACCTGAGGTAGCTCTCAGTCCGCGCACCACAAAGACACTACATATCGTCGAAGGAACAAAAGGCAAAGAACACCTTAATGATACCTAGGACAAGGACAGGACATGTATACAAAGCAAGGTATTTTCCCCAAAGCCCGCCCACAAGGCACTTCCAGCTCCCTCCACAAGGCTGACTCGGCCTCTTTAAGCCCCCCGCGCACTCCGATCCCGAACATGTAAGACGGGAAGGGGGGAGAACCAGCCCGACGCCACACCAAACAACTGGTTTAGGCAAACACATTTCCCCTTTGTGTCCTATCCTCCCACTTCCTCCACCATCCAATATCGCAAGTCCAGACACTCTAAGAAAACAGAAACACAGAGAATCAAACAGAACGGGATAGGTAGAAAGTGACAGGCTGCCTCTCCCCAAAATTACGACGAAAAACCTGCCCGCCGCGGAACATCCAACAATACTACGCGAGTAGGTAAGTAGAAACAGAGACCTTTCCCATTGTTAGTTGCCTGGATTTGGGTTGCCTTTCACTTGATCCCATTGCCGCATGTCAGCACAAACGTGGCCGATATTCCCATATACATCCTCTAGTCCCGTTTCTTGTGGTAACATCGTTTGCCTTTTCCCCCTCCACCTTTCGGGGTGCCTCACTTCCAGCTGCCCAACAGGCACATGCATGAAATCCAATAACCCAAGATTTCCAACAACCCATTGATGGGGAATCTCACCAACAACAACAACTCACGCCTAATGCACAAACAGACCACCATGAAACCCATTGTAGGTAGTACTTAAGAGACATGGATACTTGTAATTCAAAAGCTCGCTGTAACACACTCATACAAACAAAACAAACCTCTACCTACTAGGTAGATAATCAAGGAAAAGAAAAATGCACCCCAACGAAGCCCACGCACCGCCCTCCATGGCAAACAAACGAACTTCAGGATCATGATTTCCCACATTTTTTTTTTCGGGGCCACCCAAAGAACATGTACTCCCATACTCTTAATGTACACATACCAAGAAACAAACAAGAAAACACTTTGACTAAAGAAAAGAAAACAAGGGCTCTACCATAATGATACGACGCCGTGATGCGAGATGTCTGCGTACATGTACTTTGCTGCGCTCTGCCGCGCTTTTTGCTATGCTCTGCGCTGTCCTGTGTGTGTGTGTGTGGTTCGTGGCCAAACAAACATGGGGATAGAAAATGAAACAGATGATGAGAGTAGGGAGGTAAGAAGATAGAAAAACAAAAAAGAAAAACGAAGAGACAAAAAAGCGCACAAGGCGAGAGCGTTCACCATGTTTGTTAGAGTATCTTGCCCCTCGCCATGACTTCTCTCAACACCTTGAGCTTCTCCTCCGTCACTCGAATGGCCTCCTCCACTTCTCGCTCGTCCATGCGCTCCTCTCTCAGCTTGTCTTGCAGCGTTCGCGGGTCTGCTTCTCGTCTGCGAGCGTTTGACCGCTCCACCGAAAGACGCTCCAGGCTGACTCGCTCCTCCAGCCAGTCCCAGAGCTCGCTGTCTTCCCGGCGCCACATCTCGTCGTACGCCGCAAGCCGGTACGCGCTCTGGAGGGCTGGCTCGGGCCCGTACGATGCTGGGCTCTTGCTGTTGGGCGTGAGGCCGAACCCAAACCAGGTCGCAACCAGCAAGCCGACCAGCAGCCCGTAGACGATGTTGCCGGTGAGAATCGGCTTCAGGATGTCGACAATGGGCTCCAGAATGGGGCGCACCGGCTCCAACAAGCCCCAGTTGGCTTCTTCCTTCTTTTCACGCGTAGTGGTGCTGACGGATTCGGTGGATGACTGAAGGGCCTTACTCTTCTTGCCCTTCTTCTTGGTCTTGACGCCATTGTTAGTGGACGATCGCGGCCGGCTCGACACTGCCGCCTTCAAAGCCGCAAACAGGTCTTTGCAATACTGGGCCTGGCCCTCGTTGACGTTCTTCTCAATGGTGCCTATATGATGATTTATGTCAGTACGAGTACCAGGTTGGAAGGTTAACATCAAAACGAAATTACGCACCCTTGAGCCAACTCTTGCCACTCCATTCCGTGGTGCAGTTGACCTGCACGCGAGTGGCATTGTTCTCGGCCCACGAGAGACAGTACTTGGTCTTGACGCGGAAGATGTTGCCGCTGGGGACATCGGGGTTTTGCGTGGCGACGCTCACAGTGACCGCCTTGTCAAAGTCGATGTTATCCACCGTTTCGGTGACAATGCACTTTGTCTGCTTGGGTCCTATGGGCGCATTGAGGGGCTTGATGTAAGTGAAGCCGCGGGAGCGGTTGTCCGGTCCCAGGCCCTTCTTGTCCTCCAACTGCAGGTCAAAGCACTTTTGGTTCTCCGTAATCCACTTGCCCATCCATTCGGCAGACGCCTCGCCGAACAGCATGCTGAACACCTTGCCCAGCGGAGCCGGGACGACCTCGTCCGCCAGGAACTTGTCGTAGTGCGTGTCAGAGTCCCCACAGTCCGTCGGGGCATGAGTCGCAGGACCCGGGAACGAGCCGAGGCCGCCTGCGGGAGCCTGACCCTCGGTGGCCCCGTCGGCCGGGGCCGCGCTGGGGGCCACGGCGCCGGACACCTTTCGAGCGGGCTTGCTGGACTCTCCGCCCGCGAGGGCGCCCGCATCTGCTGCCTGAGCTTCGGGGGCACCGTCGCTGTCCTCTTCGTAAAAGTCTTCGTCGCCTTCGTCACTGTCCTCGTCGGAATCGGATCCGGCCGGCGTCTCCGGCTCCAGGCTCGCGGCCTCGACGTCAAGCTTCTCTGTCTTGTCGCCACCGGTGCCCTCGAGCCGAACTCCGTTAAGCGTGCTCGTCAGGGTTGGGTGGCCGAGCTTCCAGATGTTGACAATGAGATCGTAGGTGGCGTCTCTGCTGGTGAAGCTGGCAAAGATGTGCTTGGCATGCAGCGTCGATATCATCAGCCCGTTCTTGAAGACCAGAGCAGTGCTTCTCTTCTCGACCGAGACGATTTCGTCAAAGCTCATGACCAGCGTTGTCGTCCATCCCAGGATGTTGCTGCTGAAACAGAGGTGGCCCTCCGAGACGTAGAGCCGGCCGTGGGCGAGAATCTCCCTCTGGAGCGCGCAGCTGTAGTCCTCGATAAGGTAGTCGTCGTCTGGCACGCTCTTGAAGAATGTGTGAAAATCGCGGTTCCTCTTCTTACTAGCAATGGCAAACCCCGTAAGCTTGGGCGCTGGGCCGGCGGGCGCCGGCGGCGCGACCGTGTGCGTGGTGGCAGTAGAGCTTCCGCGCTTCCTCTGTGCGTCGCTCTTGAGCTCATCCTTGCCGTCGGCCTGGTCGGACTGCGAGGCTCCTTGCTCCTGCTCGCCATTGGCCGCCTCATTCAGCGACCTGGGCCTGGCATTTGGGTCGTCGACGCTCTCGTCTCCGCCTCGGGCTAAGGTGTCGGCTGGGGCAGACTCTGATCGTGCCCGCGTATCGTTGAGGTCCGGAAATCGAGACGTCTCGAGGGTCGTTGTAGTTGCTGAAGGCTCCATGATGCCGAGTTGGCTCAAGCTCAGGTCGCCGGTTCCGATTGTCTTGGTTGTCGACTCCTTTTTATCCATTCCGTCGCTCGACTGACGCTCGGGCAGTGGGGTTTCGGCTCCGTCGACTTCGGCAGGGGATGATTGTGGCTTAGACGGCAGATTCGTCCGGCCCTTGTTGCCTCCTATCCCAATGCCACCACCCTGAATGTTGCTTGTAATCGTACTTGCAGCGTTCTGGGCAACCGAGAACATGGACGAGAAGAATCCCGCCGAGTTTGGAGGCTGAGGCCGGCCGTTCTCGGGGGTGGGAGAGAGCGGAGCGAGTGTGATGTTGGAGAGTTTGCTGGGCCCGATGTTGGCGGCGGCGGATCCCGACTGTGATCTTCGATGTACGGTTACGGCTTTGGGAGAAGATGGGGAGGAAGATGCGCCATCCCCAGCTGCAGAAGGCTCTGAGATGACAGGTGGCAGCTTCCTGTCGAGGTGTAGGGCGGCGGGAGTTGTTCGTTCGACGGGCGTCGGCGGCGTGTTGACAATGACGGGGCCGTATCTGTCGCTGCTCGTCGAGGGTCGGGGAAGCGCTGTGAGGCGCGACGGCGAGTGGATGGAGTGCTTCTCGGGGAAGGTCGTGGTCCTGACCGCGGCCGGGAGCTCGGGCAGGGGAGCTATCTCGCTTACAGCGTCCTTGGACGCATTGGCATTGGGGGAGGGCGACGGGCTCCTGGAAGTCCCGCGGCGGAGGCGCCGAGAGAGGAGAGACGGGCGGCGCTCGCGAGGGTCGAGGTCGGTGACGTGCAAGGCGGGCGTCGAGCTCGAGCCCAGAACTGATGTCGTGGTCGCACGGCTGAGTGGGGGGCGGGAGATGCTCCTGATTCGATGTTGGTTAGAGGCTGAGGTTGCATGTATGGAGTCTGCAGGAGTCGGGATGGGAGGGGATTTGACGGCATACGCTGGGCTGGAGACGAATGAGGACGGCGCAAATGCGAATACGAGAGCAAAAAGGGAGACGATGGTAAACTGCCCAGTGATGATGAAGCAAAGAAAGCAAATAGTAGTAGAAAGATTGTGTTTGTTTGTTTGTCTGTGCAGAAGGGGAAGAAGAGAGACAAAAAGAAGAGGCAGCAGTAGTAGTAGTAGAAGAATACACACAAAAGAGATGCTGGCAAGTAAACAAAGCAATTGAAGTCAAATGGCGCAGCAAAACAGGGAAGAGAAGGCAAACAAGGCCAAAAGCTGTTATGAGCTATATGTGGCGCTTTTGTTGAAGGAGCGTGCGTCTGCGCTGTGACGCTGCTGCGACAGTGAGGAGGAGGGAGGATGGAGGAGAGGAGAGGAGAGTAAATTGAATACTTGTACTTTGCTGGTAGGTGCAGGTAGGTACTGGACAGGTGAAATGAAATTAACTGCAGATTGGCCGTGGAGCTGCTCATGCCAGGCTACACGGCCTGTACCTGGCGCTACCTGTCATTTCGCCGAGGGGGGTGGGAGAAATGAAGAGCCTGGGGAAGCCGAAGAAGGGGGAGCAGATGATGGATGTGTGGTGGTGATGCTGATGGTGATGTTGACGATGATGTTGATGATGTACAGTAGGTGCAACGTATGTCATCAATTGGTGCAAGATGGAGGCACAGAGAGAGGAGATGCACACTTACCGCTCAGACTCGCCATCAGCGTCTGCACCGCCCGACTCGTACGAACCAAAGCTGCGGTCGTCCATGTCGTCGTCGTCGCCAATGTTAATCGACACGGCATCCTCGTCGCGCCCTGAGGCGTCCGACTCCAGGCCTCCCGTCCTGGCCCTTCGCCTGCGCTTGGCCAGAAGCTTGCTCAGGCCGCCTCCTCCGCCGTTGCTGTTGTTGGCAGTGTTGCTGGCGTTGTCCATCTTTTTGTCTCTCGACGACTGAGTGAAACAATTGGTCGAGCTGCTTCAGGATTTGACAACAGGAAGCTTTCGCTATGGTGAGAAGGGGGGGAAAGGGAGGAGAGGCGAAGATGGAGCAAAGAAGAGGCAAAAGCAGGATCAAGTGTGAATATGATGATACGGAGTAGTGTCAATGCCTCTCTGATAAGCGGTGGGCAAGAATCCCCGCTTCCTTCAACCCCAGACAGACGCTCAAACTCGTCTTGCAGTTGGGCCTTGACTTCTGTGTTTAATGAGGCTCTATCACGGGGAGGGCAAACTGAGCGTCCTGGACCGTCGTCTGTCTCTGTCGCGCGACCGTTTCCAGCATGATACCCAGGTCCGAGAAGACTGCTATATAAATAGCACCTCCCCCGCCGCCTCGCCGACTCCTGAAATCCCAAGGGTCCTCAAACTTATACCGGGCCCCGTTTTCCCACTCGGCAAAGCGAGGCTGCGCAATTTCAGCAGCAGCAGCTAGTGCAAAGAAGAATAGACGGGCGACGTTGCTTGTCTGATCGGGGCCGGATTGGGACGGAGACGGATGCAAGAAATGGTCCCTTTTGGGGTAAATGACGAAACACGGCAGGGCAGCTTTGTCGAGATTATGTGACGAGGCCCCTGGAAAGAGGAGGAGGAGGAGGAGGATAGTCGAGGTGGGGTTTGGGCGACGGTCTTGGTTCGGTTCTTAGTGCAGAACATGACGGAGCTGCTGAGAAGAAGCCTCATTATGTAGGTACCCGGAAGAAGAGCCTAGAGCTGTTTTACACGCATGACAAAGCATCAGAGATGGAGAGGCCCGAGGCCCGCTGGATGGATTGTGTCGTTTGCTTGAAGTGTGCGATGCCTTCTTAGTTGCATCTTGATCGTTGTGTCGAGGTTCCATTCACAAACTGCTGCATCTTCTATGTTTCAGAGAGACACATCACCCCTATTCAAGAGACAACTTGCCTCTCCTGGCCCTTCCACTGAGGGCTCATACCTTAGAAGGGGATACTGCTAGAGAGGCCCAAAACGTCAGACTTCTCTGGCCGCAGCCACACCAACTCGGGTGCCATCACGACTTCAGAACAAACGCTGCTGGCTGAAGCCGTCATGTCGCACAGCGGTACCTCGCAATTACCCCCTCTCCCGCTGCCATCTTGCAGCCACCCGCTGTCCTTGCCACGTACCGCCCGTCCGCACCGCACGCATGCCGTCATACCGAAGCGGGACAAATACGCGCACCCACGCGCACCACCACATGCAGCAAGCTGCAGCTCTCCCCAGCCAAAGTGATGCAACCACATGCATCCTCAGCGTTTTGACGCTTGACATAATACCCTCAACCACCTCACCGGCTCGTTTCAGCTCACAGACGACGACGACGCCTCTCCCACAGGGGGAACGAGCCCCCAACGACTACATCCCCCCAGACAGCCCGTGAACGACACCTCACCGCATCAAGCAGCTTCCACTAGCTGTCCTGCGAAGCCCATCATCATCACCTACCACCACCACCACCACCACCATGGAGGCCTCACCGCTCACAAAGGCGCACGACCACGCGCGAGCCGCCGCCGTGGCCACTCGCCAGTCCGCCGACACCACCGTCGCCATCAGCGAGCACACGCTGGCCGCCGGCGAGTTCGCCAACGCCGCCAGCCTGACGTCGAGCGTCGAGGCCCTGCGCACGCTCAAGCTGCTCGAGGAGCACCACCGCAAGCTGGCCGAGATCCTCAAGCTGCCGCCGGAGCAGGTGCCGCACGCGCGCGCCGACGACGGCAGCGAGAAGACGGCGTCGTCCGAGAAGGCTTCCTCCGACGGCGGCGGCGGCGGCGGCGGTGGTGACGCTCTGCAGGCCGCGGCCGCAAAGGCCCAGCAGCAGCCGCCCGGCTTGGCCTCGCAGCGCCGCTACGTCCCGCGCGAGATGTCGTCGTCCATCGCCAGCAACCTGGCGTCGGCGAGGGGCATCCGCTCCAACAAGGACCGCGGCCAGCCGCTCAGCCCCAGCGTGTCCAACGACCAGGCGCCCGGAAACCTCGATCCCCAGGCCAAGCGCGATGCCTCCAAGGCCAAGATGCAGACCATCATGGACCGCCAATCCGGGCGCCCGACCTGGGTGCCGCCCACGGCTGCTGCCGCGTCTAACAAGCAGCAGCAGCAGCAGCAGCAACCGCAGCATCACCCGGGAGCGGCAGCCGGTGGCGCGTCGCCAAAGGTCGACACAGGTTCTCCCGCGAGGGACGACGGCGGCTACACCCGCTTCTACAACACCTTTGGAAGCCTCATCAACAAGATCTCTGCACCCCTTGCCTTTGCCGGTCTGCCACTCATCCAGGAAGAGCCCGCCACGCCTGCGGAATCCGCCGCCGTGCCGTCTTCTCCCAGCGTCAACCTGTCTCCCACGAAGCAGTCCCGTGCCCGCGCCTCCCCGTCTGCCACCGCCGATCCGGATCTCTCCAAGATTTACTCAAAGGCCACCATGCGCGCCCTCGTCCGCGATGGTCACACCGCTGCTGATTCGTTCTACGTCGTCCCCTCTACCGGCCACACCATGTCCTACGCCAACATTCTCAGTTACGCCGAGAAAGAGAAGCGCCGCCTGGAAGCCTCGACCCACGGCGACGTGCTGCCACAGGATGAAGACGACGACGACTTTGTCGATGCCCGCGAAGCCCCCGGTGCTGTACATGCCCGCCGCCGGATCACGCGCACCCACTCGGAAAAGGAACTGTACAACACCATCGAGGAGCTCAGCCTGGAAAACAAGTCTCTCAAGGACATGCTCGACAAGCTCTCCAAGCGGCTGCACACGTTCGAAGCCAGCGCCCAGAGCTCCGCCCTCGCCCTCGCCGAAAGCTACCGCATCATGCCCGGCGGCTCGCCGCTCCCGGGGGCCAGCGGAGGAAGCGGCAGCAGGGCCAACGAGGAAGAGCTGGTGCGCAAGAACCACGAGCTGGAGGAGCAGCTGTCGGAAATGGCAAAGCACATGGAGCGCCTGGAGAAGGACAACCGCAAGATGCAGAAGACGCTGGAGAAGTACCGCGAGAAGTGGGAGACGCTCAAGGCGGGGGCCAAGGCGAGGCGGGGGGCGCAGTCGACGACGGGGGAGAGCGTGGAGGATGCGCGGTCGCAGGTGTGATATTTTGTGTCTTTTGGTTCATTGTGAACGATGCATGTCTTTCTCTTTTTGAATCTGCCCCTTTTCCTCTTGACGTTTGAGCCTGGTTTTGATGGTGGTCTGAATGTTTGCCCCGGTAGTGATGAGGTTTGTGGGAAGAGCAAAGTAGTGTTTCCAGCGTAGCATTTTCTCCTCTATGAGTATGTGAAGTTGTCATTCCCAAGACATCTCATGATTGCGTGATACTTCATGAAGCGAAAAGAGCAAATCAGTTCCACCAGAAACTGACGCTGAAGCTGATGCTCAAGCTCCGCACGTAATGCCACCACCCGATGGGAATCACCAGCGTATCTCCCGGCCCCAGCACCGTCTCCCAATACGGCACGCCCTCCAACTCCCTCCTCACACTCTCCCACTCAAGGCCACCACCATCTACCGCATCCTCTTCCTCGTCCCAGCCCTCGAGTACACCGATATCCAGCTCACTGGTATTGCTCATATCAACACCGTGTTCCATCCCCCTCGGCCTCAGCCACTTCGTTTCCTCAGGGGCATACAGCCTGACGTATTTCGTTCCGACGACTTGGCATAGGAGATTATGGTATCCGTCTGTATGCAGGGGCGTGATAGTCCTCGCTGGGCCGAACCAGGCGTTGAGCTGGGGCATCTCGAGCCGAGGCTGGTCCTTGGAGGGATCCGTTGGATGGAGAGGGACGTCAGCCCAGCAGAAGTCGGGGACCTGAATGTCGTTTCTCAGCACGGGGATTTGCTGAAACAGGTTGTGCTGGGCAAGATATCCGACCTTTTTTGCTCCCTGTTGTAAACTTTCCTCTTCACCGTTGAACTCCGCCTCCCTGAGCTTGTCATCTTCATCCTCGGAGGAGAACAGAGTAGGATCAATGTACCTCTTCAAAAAGTCTTTGAAGGGAATCAATTCCTGCCTCCACCCCTCGTCGACATAGCTCCTCCCCACCTCCACGGGCACAAGCCTCCGCCCTCCAAACGTCCTCTCGAGGAGATATTCCGCGCTGTTCCAGGGTCTCTCGTTGAACGCGGGCCAGTCCCCTACCAGGTCCGTGAAGACAATCGGTTTCGGCCTCCCCTGAGACTCGTCGTTCATGTACCTCTCGAAGCGCTCCAGCGTCCAGTTTGCGTACCGGGGACACGTCTTTTCCGGTGAAAGAGTCGGTCGACCATATGGTTCATCAGCAGAGAACCTCGAGTCTCTACTGGCCAGCCCATGTTTATGTCTTTGAAGAGATTGCATTCGCTCCGCCTCTTCACTGAAACGCTCAAGCAGATCCAACATCCCCTCAATCCATCCCCTCCCCAGGCCCTCTCCCGCTCCCCCGGCTACGATCAGCGCCCTGTCCAGATCCTCCACGACCCCATCCAGCACATCCTCGCAGAAGCCGGCCTGTTGTCGGACAGTTGTTCCTTGCAAGACTTTATAATAGGACATGAGGATCAGCGTGTCCGTGTACATCCATCGCCAGTGATACGGCAGCAGATCGAATCGATATGCGTAAAACGCCGTCATGCAGATTGATGCAAGGTCGGACAGGCGCTGCTGGAGGAGGCGGCGCTGGTCGATTTCGGGTCCTTGCTCTACGCTGGCATCCTGAGAGGGTGAGGCTAGTCTGAGGAGCAGCAGGGCCTGGCGTCGAAGCAGGTCTTGTAAGGCTTGTGATTTGGGGTCTGAAGTTGTTGCGGGGGTCGAGGACTGGAGAGGGTTGGACGTTGGGATGGGAGGTGTGTAGGTGGTTGAGGCGATGGTTGTTGCGGCGTGGCGGTATCGTGAGAGGACTTGGTCGCGGAGGGACGACATGGTGCGTAATACAGATTATCTAGATGCAAAATGAGTGAGATCAGATATTATATGCAAAAGAGTGGCCAAGGGATGGTATGAGATGATGTCGATGGGTGTTGGGGGGTGAAAAGTGTAGTTGTAAGAAGTTTGAGGTCATTTTTCACCCTCCACCTTTTGTAGGGTAAATGGAAGCATCAATATACACGTCAACGCCTGCTCACCTCTTATCTTCACGATACCTCGATTATCGTATTATACCAAATGAAGTACTCTGAGTTCTACCAATTTCCAACTTGATACTTTGTAGGTAATCAGTCGTGGCTTCACATTCATTCATACATCTCAAACAGATCGGATAACATCATATTCATCAGTTTTCCCACACAAAAACCCCCCTCATCCCATACCCATCATTTAACGTACAAGACACCATGAGTTTTTCTTCGTTACATCGCTTGAGCTGCGCCGCCTTTGTTTACTCTAACAAGTCCACACACCCACAATGCCATCCCGTCTACCCTCCACCAGGTAGCCGTCGCGAAGACGCACCCGCTCGACAATGGCGGCCTTCTTACCGCCCTCGGACGCCGCAATGCCCGCGCCGCAGTCCCATTGCCGGCCCTCGACCTTGTCGTACACCTTGACCACGTCCTCGCTGGCCGCGCTGACAATCCGTCGCGCATCAAACATCATGCTGGTGACGGGGTTGTCGTAGGCGTAGGCGTCGTAAATGGACCCGGTTCGCAGATCCCATATCTGTGCCTTGCGTCAGTGGTTACTTTGAAAAGAATAGAAAATACGAGAGACTCACTCTGATGCTTCGGTCCAAGCTACCAGTCACCAGATGCACATCGTCAAACTGCAGACATGTCACGGCCCCCGTGTGGCCCACCAAGCTTCGGTGAACCTGGCCGCTTCGCAGATCCCACAGGCGCACCATGCCGTCGGCAGTACCGCAAGCCAGCGCCGACTCAAACACCTGCAGGGCACCGACAAAGTCGGCCGAGGTCCCCTGAGCCCGGCCGGTCGGTCTCCACGTATCGTCCGTCGTGGCAATGGCCGACGCCTGCGCAGCCGCCCACATGACGTCGAGCGTCTGCACGCAGCGGCCCTTTTCCAAATCCCAATGCCGGATCGTCTTGTCTGCGGAGCCGGACACCAACACATCCCCCCTGAAGTGAAGTGCGGTGATTTCGTCGACGTGAGATGACAGGGTGTAGAGCGCGCAGTCGTCCATGCTGCCCTCTGGCGGCTCGATCGGCTGAGCATCGGGGTGCTCAAAGGCAATGGCGTCCTCGTCATCATCGCCAACCTCCTTTCCGCCTTGAGGGTTGTAGTGTGTTTTGCTCAGATCCCATAACCTGATGGTGGCGTCCATAGAACCAGTAGCCAGAATGTTATCCTCGACCTGCAGAGCACGCACCGAAGCCGTGTGGCCCTCTAGATAGCCCATGCATCGTCCAGCATTCAGATCCCAGACCCGGACAGTGTCGTCCAATGCAGCAGTAACCAAGGTCCCAAAAGGCGCATCAAAGTCCATGGCAGTAATCGTATCGCGGTGGGCTCGGATTTCTCGAATGTTGGATCCCGGGGCAAAGTGCTCGTGCAGAATGGCCATCGATTTCCGGCGATGAACCTTTTTCGTCTTGCGCTGCTTGCCTTCGGTGGCGGGCAGCTTCTCGTAGACGGATTTGGACATGAATTCAGGGTCGTGGTCGTCGGCATCGCCCACCAGGTCTCGCTCGTCCTTGGTGGCGGTGTTGCGAGCAAGCTCCTCGGCCTCGTCGACAATGGCTTGGACTTCGTCGATTTTCAACTCAAGATCCATGACTGGAAGATTGTCAACAACTTCTGACTGCGAATGAAGAAAAAAAAAAAAGGAAAATTGACTCCATAGTCGGAGGTTAACCTACCATCGTGCTCAAGCGTCGCCTCGTCCTGCTCAAAGCCCGCCAACCGCTCCAGCACGATCCGGCGCATGCCGTAGAGGTTGGCAATCTTGTTGTCGATTTCGCGTATCTCGCAGCTGACCATGCTCTTGCGCACGCCCAGCAGCTCCAGCTCGTGCACCATGGCCGTCTTCTCCTTCTTGAGCTGGGCCAGCTTGGTCGGCGTCGCGGGCGTGCCCTCGCCCTCCTCGAGCAGCTTGCGGCCCCTCGACGGGCGCCGGCGGTGCTTCTTGCCGTCCTGCGCCAGGTCGGGGAAGCTGGCCTGGAAGCCCTGGAAGAGCGAGTAGGCGTTTTGGTGGTCGGGGATGTTGGACAGCAGCTCGTCGGGCAGGTGGGTGAGGGCGCGGTGCTGGATCTCGGCCGTGGACAGCTTGGACCGCACAATCTCGGTCGGGCTGGACCGGGCCATGGAGAACATGCCGCGCTGGACGCTGGGGCGCTTCATCTGCTTGTGAACCTCGGCCATGGCGGCGCGGTAATGGGCTCCCGATGCCTCTGCGGCCGGGCCCATGAGCTGGCTGGCCGTTACAGTGACTTTTCGGCTAAAGGCCTCGAGGCCTCGGGTCTGCGGAGAGGAGAGAGGTCATGGGTTAGCTGGACTGTTGCGTTTCAGTATCGACGCCGCCGCAATGCAGCGAAATTCTTCTTTTTCCTCTCTTGCGACGTACAGAGATGATGGACTGCTCGTCATCGGGGCCATCGTCGAAGGCATAATGGCTCTCCGAGTCGGCCATTACTCAACGGCTGGCCCGGCGCTGGAAGGGGCTCAAGATCGGGCTCGAGGCAGCGCAAGGCAGAAGGGCGGGATTTTCGTGGTCAAGGCAGGCAGAAGGAAAAAGAGAAAAAACGTAGTCGGAGGCTTTGCATCGCAAAATCCCGGCATTGGCTTGCGGGTGTGAAATTTGGAATGACGCGCAGAAAAAGCAAGAACCGAGGACTGGGGGAGGGCCGGGGGCCAGCGGCGCGTACCGGTACATGCGGTAAAGAGGGGCTGAAGTGCTGAGCTGCTGCCGCGAACCGGCTGCTTCTAGTGGCCTGTGCCGCCACCCCCCTAGCTGTTGGTGTTTGCAGCTGCCCTTTGGTCTCGAATTGGCACCATGGGCATCAAGTACCGCTACTTCTAGCACCTGTATCCGTACCGTCCGTCAACATCCCACCTCACCCTCTACGGCAGCGTTCATGCTTGCACTACAACCAACTGCCTCTGCACCTCCATCGCATTGAACTGCATTAGCCTCAATGCGTCGTTACACCAAGCTCCATTGACCCCTTTTGATACCTAACAATTGAGACATCGTACGGCATTCCGACTCTGTCGCTGCTGCTCTGAACCTTCAATCTCTGCCTGTGCGGACTCGCGCGATGCCCCACTGGGGGCTTTTCCGGGGTTCCAGGGCATGAGACGGGACCGGGAGCTGCTGAAGGATTTGATGATGACATTGATGGATTGATATCGGTCAGGTCAGGGGACCCTTGGTGAGATTTTTGCAGTGACATGGACAGCTTATATCAAGACCTTGGAGTTGTGTGAATACAGAGTGCAGAGATGAATAGCAAGCCAATGATATAGCCTACATCTGTGACTATAGAGGCCATCCGATAAGATGCATTGCTATCGGATACAGACAACCGACAATGCCTGCTATCAAAGCTGAGCCGTCCTGCAGCACCTCTTGACGTCTTACGCGTAAATCTAAAGGGCTTACAGCAGCTCTCCGACCTGCATCTCGCTGTCTAGCTCGTTGACTGCCTCCCTTGTGCTATATATACCAGATATACCTAATGCCAGATCCCAGCTTTGCCCTTTTGCCGCCCTCTGGCATGTGTCACGCACGAGACACGACTAAGCTGGGCTGCACTAAAAGATGGGGCCTGGCTGAGTCTTTCTCCAAAGTCACCCGCCGGTCTCGGGACCCAAATTCGTTCCAAGCCATTGAGCCTCTACTAATACCACAAAAGCTTCTCTTCACCAAGGCGTCAGCTTATTGGGATAAACTTTGGTCATTCTCCTACAATAAACGTCTACCTTGACTTCTTCACAGCCGTCCTTTTCTTCGTCATATCTGCTCGTCATGGATGCAGCCGTCGACATGGCCGACAGCGAGCACGCGCTGGATCTTGCCCGCATCCGCTTCCAGCTCATGTGAGAGTCCCTCCCGAGCTCCCAAGAGCTCTCCCACGACCCGATCCACGCTCATTGCAAGCCCACTGACGCGCTGATCCAGTCGCCTCGAAGACACAATCACTTTCCATCTCATTGAGCGAGTCCAATTCCCCTACAACAAGGTGGGACACAGCTCTCCATGCGACTGGCTTCTACAACGACCGTCCCGGCGTTTACTGACATGAGCTTCTCCCTCGCTACCTAGACAATCTACACGCCCGGCGCAATCTCCATCCCCGACAGCAAGCTCAGCTTCTTCGACTGGTACTTTTTCCAGCAGGAAAAGCTCCAGTCCCTCATCCGCCGCTTCGAGTCGCCCGACGAATACCCCTTCTTCCCCCAGGCCGTCCAGAAGCCCATACTCAAGCCCCTCAACTACCCCAAGATCCTGCACAACAACAACGTCTGCGTCAACGACAAGATCAAAAGGTTCTACATTGAAAAGTTCTTGCCCAAGGTGTGCCCGGACTTTGGCCGCGAGGACAGGGGCGAGTCGCAGGAGAACTACGGCTCGACGTCCACCTGCGACATTGCCTGCCTGCAGGCCCTGTCGCGGCGAATCCACTTTGGCAAGTTCGTCGCCGAGTCAAAGTTCCGGTCGGACCCGGAATACTACACCAAGCTCATCCAGGCCGAGGACCGCGAGGCCATTGGCCAGTCCATCACCAATGCGGCCGTCGAGAAGCAGGTCCTCGATCGCCTGCGTCTCAAGGTCGAGACGTACGGCAAGGACCCGTCGCTGCTGGAAGGCGTGGAGCAGCCCGTCAAGATTAACGTGGACGCGGTCGTGTCCATGTACAAAGACTTCGTCATCCCATTGACCAAGGAGGTGGAGGTGGAGTACCTGATGCAGCGGCTCATACCCGAAGAGTAGGTAAGGGGGGTTTAGAGCAGAGTGGAAATACCATTATTCTATTGCGGCGCAGCTATATAATCACCCACGGCCTTGACGGCCTCCTTGAATTTACTCGCCTCAATGAGAATCATGTGCCCAAACGTCTTGATGCCCATCTCCTGGAACGCCCGCTTGCTGTCTGCCACCGCATCGTCCTCTTTCGTGTACCGGAAGCTGCCGTGCGCTACGGCGTACTTCTCCAGCACCTCGTCCTCGGGGTGGAAGTGGTAGGTAGAAGCCTCCTCCTTTGCCTTTTTCCGTTTCCGGTCCTCCACGTCCAGCGTCGACTCCACCTCCTGGTACGTCCGGGAGAGGATGAGATAATATGAAAAGTCGTACGGCTCCTTGTCCTCCAGCGCATCCTCCACCTCCTCGACGAGCATCGTGTACAGCGGTGGCGCAATCTCCGACGGCATGTTGATGAGGCGCTCGGAGAGGACGAGCCCGACGGGCTTTTGCGCGCCGAGGAGCTCCGCGACGGCCGATATTGACGGGTTGGTCTGCGCCTTTTCGACGAGGTACTTGAGAATGTCCTTCATGGGCTCCTTGTCGCGGTGCTCGTATGTGTTGAGGACCGTGAGCATGGCGTAGGCGTCGTTGGCCTTGCCGTCGACCTTGACCGTCGAGCCGATCGTCGGTTGCGACAGCACGAGGTCTGACAGCGCCGACATGTTGAAGAGATTGGCGTCGACGTCGAAGAGCTGCCGCAGCAGCGACTTTGTGCCGTGGAAGTCGATCTCGGGGTCAAAGTTGAACCATTCGAACTCGACGTTGACCATGTCAAAGTCCTGGCTCCGTCAGCGCAACTTGTCCCATGATAGCCGTGACAGAGCGTCTCTCTCGTTGTCTCACCTCGTCATCGCTGCTGTCCTCGTCCATGCGATCGGCGCCAGCATCAGCCGGCGGCGCATCCTTGGCCTCCTCCCTTGACCTCTTTTTTCCCATTGTGCTTATCTGAAGAGAACAGGAACCGATTGATGAACAAGAGATGCGCGCGCAATGAGAATTTCCGTGTAAGTATTCTGTCAAAAGATGCATCACTGCTGAGCTTCGATAACGAATTTTTGATCCCACGGGCCCGCGCTAAGCCTCTTCCAGCCATCCGATAAGAGCTCCGCGGCGTCTATTTAAGCGCGATAACTCGCGTCTGTCCAGCCAATCAGCGCTGCCTCCCCCAGACTCGCTGCCTTCATTCTCTGCCCCACTCTGAATGTCGTCGCAACATCAACTTACGTAGCCGAACTGAATCCGCAGCTTCACCAAGGCGGACACCAAAGCCTCGCGCACCAGCCATTCGCCGTGCTTCTGATTTGCGCCTCTTGCGGAATGACCAAGATCCGCTCCTGACGAAGCTGCTCACGTCAATCTCACCGCATCATCCTCTCCTCGCAAAAGCAACTTCCCCCGCCATCACTCAAGACATCGTTGTGCTACAACTCGTATATTGCCGCGAGATAGAGCGTTGGCATTTCTAGGACCGCACCGCCATGGACTACAGCGCCTCCATACACGAGACCGAGGACCCTGCGGCCTCTCCCTGGGGCAACACGCCCGGCTCGTCCCCCCAGCACGACCGCACCAGCTTCGCGAGCCTCACCGGCGACGCCCCTGTTCCCGCGTTCCCGTACACCCCGCAGCCGTCCAACGGCGACGATGTCTTTCCGCAGTCGGGCTCAATAACGCCCACGGCGGGCGGGGAGGGCGACTTTGGAGATGCGGGCGTGGCGGCGGCGTCTTCAGAGACCGAGACTGTGTCTCAGACTGCCGAGTCAGAGGCTGCCCAGTCGACGGCTTCGACAGAGGCCCCGTCAGAAGAGCCGCAGCAGCAGCCTCGGAAGCCGCCGCAGCCCCAATTCAGGCTGCAGGCTAAGATCACAGGGCTGGAGCGGACGGGGAAGAAGGATCCGATACTGCGATTTGATGTCCACGTAAGTTTGTCTCGGGACATGTTCTTGTTTCACAGGAAGAATGGATCGGATCTAATCGCCCCCCTCATAGACAAACCTGCCCAGATTCCGCACCACCCAGTACCGAGATGTCCGACGTCTGCACTCCGAATTTGTCAAACTGGGGGAGCACCTGATATCTGCCAACCCAGAAGCCCTAGTACCCGCTGTCCCTCCTCCAATTACGTCTGCTGGCGCCGGTACCGAGGAAGACGAGAACCGAGTCAAGGCTCTGATGCAGCGATGGTTCAACTACGTATGCGCGAATGAGGTCCTGATGAGGGACGACGAGATGGTGCTCTTTGTGGAGAGCGACTTTGGCTATAGCCCGCTGGTGAAGAGGAAGCAGCCGGCGACCGGCGTCCGCAGGAAGATTCTGAAGCAGTTTGCTCCGCCTCCTGATGATACCCCTGAGCTTGCAGAGGCTCGTCCCATCGTCAAGCTGTTCTACCTCGGTACAATGGATGCCGGTCACAAGGTCGACAAGCTCGTCAAGGCTCGAAGAGGTAAATAGAAAACATGTGTTTATATGAGATGCTTGATTCAGCGGTACTGATGCGATTACTGCAGGTCTTGGTCTCGCCGAGTCTGATTACGGTGTCAAGCTCGGCGCCATGCACGTCCAGGAGCCGCACCCCGGCCTGGCAAACGCCTACAAGAAGCTCGGCAGAGTGATCCAGACCGTCGGCGACTACCACGCCGCCCAGGCCACGGCCGAGGCGACCACCATCGGGGACCCGTTCCAGTACCACTCGCAGGACGCCTTCATCGTCAAGGAGACGCTCACCAACCGCCAGATCCTCATCCGCGAGTACCTGCAGGCGCAGGAGGTGACGCGGAGCAAGCTCAACGCCGCGGACCGCCTCAAAGCCAGCTCCAGCGTGCGACGGGAAAAGGTGGACGAGGCCATTGCAGCGCTGGACGAGGCCCGTACGACGGAGACGCAGCTGTTCCACAAGACGAGCCGGGTCACGCAGAACCTCGTCCGGGAGCGCCGCCGGTGGTTCGAGCGCACGGCAAACGACCTGCGCCTCGAAATCAGGGAGCTCGTCCTCCGCGAGATCGAGGCCGAGCGGCGCTCCCTGGCCCTGCTCGAGAGCGTCCGGGCCGACATCCGCTCCATCGACGCCTCCGGCGGCCTCAGCCGCCTCGGCCGCGAATCCCACCCGGCCACCATCCGCCGGACCAGCCTCGCCGCCAGCCAGGGCCCTAAGGGGGACGCCTGGAGCGGCGTGCCCCGCCGCTCCGACGCCACCAGCCGGACCGCCTCCGTCGCCGGCAGCAAGCTCCTCATCCCCGAGGAGGCCGGCGAGGGCGAAAACGGCAGGGAGCCCGGCGGCGCGGGCAAGCTCGGCGGTGGCGGGCTGGGCAACCTGGTCGGTCTGGAGGAGGACGACGAGGATAGGATTGATGCTAGGAATGCGGCGAGTCGGTTGGCCACGAGCACTTTTTGAGCGGGCGTGAATTTCTTTTTCCAATGTATAAGACCGAGGGTGCGCGTCTTTCTTTTTTCGTGGCTGATGAGTTGCGGCTTCAAGTCGTGAGATTAGTTACCCGATGAGAAATATGTTCATAGCAATATAAACAAAACCGAATTGACTTTATGAGAAATACCAATGCTGTGGCGATGTTGAACTTGTCATATCGACCATTTTTTTGGGCCGTGATATTGACTGTTTTCATGTATTTCGTCATTGACCCGGCGCAAAGAAAGGGGGCCCTCGCTGTATTTCATTACCCATCTATCAAACCATGTCTTCCATCAAACAACAAAGTGGAAGCTAAAGAACCATAAAACGCCTAAACATGCCTCTCGCAGTAAAAGAAAAAGAAGAAAACAGACCAGCATGCAAAGGGCAACTCCGAAAGCCCTCCCCCTTCCTTTTTAAACGTGCAAATCACCCGTCCCCGAGATATTAAACGATCCACTCGAGTAATCCATCGTCCCGCGCCGTGCCGCAGTCTTGCTCGCTTCAATCGCGTGAAACTTCCTGCCAACGTCCTTTGCCTGGACGACGCCCTGCATGATGGAGTTCAAGAGCCCCAGGAGATGGACATTGTTCGTCTCGCTCTTGACTTCCTTCTCAAAGGCCTCCCTGTCTGACGGGATGACGAGGTCGAGGCGGCTAACCAGGGCCTGGATCTGGCGGAGGATGTTGAGCGACGGGACGGTGTTGTTAGAGTCCGTGTCCATGCTCTCTCCGTCCTGAGCCTCTCCCTGGACGAATGAAGGCGGCAAACGCTGCAGGTAGGTGGTAATAAGCTGGATCCGCGAGTGGAGCATCTTGATGGCGTTTGCCTTGGCCGTCAGCGACGCCAGCATCTCCTCCTCCTCCCGCGTCAGAGCAGAGGCCTCATCCACCGCCGCGTCCTTCTTGTCGTCGACCTCGCTCTCCACCAGCCTCCGCTTCCCCTTCCCGTTCGACTCTATGGAACGAGCCGTTCGCTCCTCCTTGGTCGTCGCAGCGGCAGCGCTGGCAGTCGCGTTGCCCCCGCCGCTGGCCACGTAGTTCATGCTAATCATCTCCGTCTCGTCCGTCTCGACCGAGTACGGCACCTCGCGGAACTTGAGCTTGAGCGTGGACTCGCCGTCGTCCATCTTTTTATCCTCGCCGTCGTTTTCGCCCTTGGCATCGTCCACCTCGTAGTTGCTCTCGTATACCGTCAGCGGCAGTTTGCCGCCTACCGAGTGCTGGAGAACCTCCTGGGGGTGGAAGCCAAGCAGGACGGCCGACTCGTTCCAGTTCTCGAGGATCTGGTTGTGGATCGGCAGGATGGTGGGCGAAGGGCCTGACGACGACAGCAGGGTGTACCAGCCGACAAAGTCCAGTTTCCGGTCCTTGTGCACAAGACACACTATTTCGAAGAAGAAGAGGGATATATGTTAGCAAAAAGCTAGGCAGTTATTTTCAAAAGAGGGCTTGAGGTCTCGCCTTACTCTGCTCGAGCCTTGCACTGAACTTGGCTGCGTTGATCAGATAGCCTCCCTCTACCTGGGGCGCTTCCTGGACGTGGCACTCAAAGGCGTGCTCAATGGTGATTTCGCGGCCATTTTGCTGGCCCAGGAGGGCTCCGATTATGGGGCCCTTTTGCTCCCGCAGAGTGTGCCGTGTGATGTAGTCGGAGATTGTGAGCAGCACCAGCGGGTGCAGGACGGCCTGGAGCTGGGAGCTCTTCTGCGTGGACAGAAGAGGGTTGGAGCCGGGAGCGTCCATGGCCGAAGGGGGGGGTTTATGTCGATGTACGAGTTCTCTTTTGGTACCTTGTTCGTCGCCGCGGTTCTATGAAGACGGGATTCGGTGAGGTTAAAAGGTCGGGCAGATAATGGGGTTGATGTTTGGAGTTGGAGGTTGTCGAGTCGATACAGGATGAGAGTCGCGGGTCGAGCAGCTGCCCCGCGTGTGGGGTTGAGATGCATGTCATGCTGACTAAGCCATCCTTTGCTCCTCGAGCTCTCCTGTTATCAAGAATAATCCATATATCAAAGGGATCAAAGCTTTGCAAAGTCAATACTATACAGTTGATTCTTACACGAAACATCTTTCAGTCGCCTATTCATCGTGGGAATTAAAGAAAAGATATCCTCGGAAAGCCTTCAACGCTCAGCCTGCTGCCCCTTCTTTCACACCTTGAAACTCCCTTCCACCAAGTCATTCGTCCATTCGATATCATGTGTACCATTTCCCTCCCCCTCCCATAACACCTTTCAAGAAACAATGAAGATAAGACAAACAAAAGTGACAATTATAAAACAGAAACATGCCTACATACCTTTTCCATACTTTCCTATGCCGTAAATCAGAGGCCCCGCGGCCCGCCTGCCCATGCCCCAGGTCGAAGCGTTCAATCATCAACGATGCCGGTGGGAATCAGCCCACGACAGCCTTTTCGCTCAGGCTCTCGAGAAAGGCGCCCAGATCTTCCTTCTTGACTTCCACAACAGAGTGCTCAAAGCTGTCGATCCGGACACGCGCGCTCGTCTCGGCAACAACTTCTTGGAACGCATTGCCAAACTTGTTGAGACCGTAGCCCCGGTCGTTCATCTCTTCATCATCCGAGTCGTCTTCCGACTCTGACGATTCAGAGGCCTCGGATTCCGTCTCCAGCTCGTCATCGTCTCCGTTATCGTCGTTGTCTTGGGTCGCAGCCCGCCGAGCCGCCCGCTTCTCTTCGCGAATCTTTTCCTTGGCCCTGCGCGCCTCTTCCTTCTTGCGTGCCTTGGCGTCCTTTTTTGACTGCCTTTCCTGCTTAGTCGCCTTGTTCAGAAACAGGGTATCTGGTCCCCCGCCGCCTCCTGTGCCCACGACGGTGTAAACTCCACGCTTCTCGTTGAGACTCGCCACAACCAGCGGTGTTCCGCGACCCCCGTGTGACAACTTGCCCTGAGTCTCCTTTTCTTGCTCGGCCAAAGCCTCTCCGATCCAGAGAGCCAGCTTCGTCAAGGCAGCCGGGTGTGTGAAGAGCGCGACGTCGGGGCCATCTTTGACGACGCACATGCGGAAAGCGCGGAGGTGCTTGATTTGTTTCTTGTTGATCAGAGACGTCCCAGTCCGGTAGATTGCGCGGTGCAAAAACTGCGCTGTCGGTAGTCCGGCCTTGAGGGCATCGATACTGCGAGTTATTCTGTTAGCATATCCAACTTTCGTGGTGCATCTTTCGCTTCTGAATAATGCGGCTCACTTTTCTAACGCGTCATATGCCTCCCAGAAGCGATGAACCCACTCCTCGCCCTGGGCAGCCAGCTCCGACTCGTCCTCCATCTCACGCGTTACCTGGCTCGGCCCTCCATTTGTCGTGTCCAGAGCATGGGCGTGTTTTCCAACCTCTAGCAGAGCACCAATGACGACACCCACATCCTGGGCGCTGAGAGTCGCGCGCCAGCCCCAGCTGCGGACAAAGCCCCATCCGTCTTTGGCTCCTGCACGATCCTTGCCATCTGTATCAACCGCGGGCACCATCTCGTCGAGGTTGTAGAGCGATCCGTACTTGAGAAGCTTGGCCCTCAGCTCACGCTTCAGCATCATGTCCATGTGCGTGTAACTCTGCTTGCACTGCGCCAGGCTGACTCCCATCTTGGCGAGAAGCTTGTGAAGTCGCTTGATACCCGCTTCGCTCCAAGTCCTTAGCCTGGAAAAGAGATAGGGCGAATGCAGCATGCTGTCGTAGAGGCTCCAATGGCGGATCAATAGAAACCTTGGCTCTGGCGACAGGCGAATGCCGGTGTCTTCAGGGTTCCTGGCCGTGGTTGGTATGATGCCATTGTTCTCGGGAGCAACTCGCCCATTCGTCATCTCTGGAGGGTTTAATCTCCGAACCTCATCTCTCAGGAGCTGTCGCAGTCGAGCACCTCGTACGCCAAACCAGCCAGACGGCCTACCGCCTGCGCCCGACCGGACAGGGGCAGCAACGCCTGCCGATGACCTTCCATACAGCTCCATTGAGGTGACTCCTACAATGGCCAGCCACAGCAGATCATTGTCATCGCGGCCTAACTCGGAGGCCAACGAGTACATCATCGCCGAGATGGGTTCAGAGTAAGATGATCCCATTCTGTAGTATTGGTGTAGGACGGCTTCGTTCTCTTGTCGTATTCGTAGGAGTCGCTTTCGCAGGGCGCGAGCCGAGGCGGCCGGCGGGGGTTGGGCTCCCGATGGAGGTTCGACGGGATCGCTCGACAGGCCGGCATCAGCTTGCCGGATAGACAGCAAGCCTCTGTGCTCTGGCCGGCGGGGGGAGCTGGCTATCCAGCTTGACTAGGGCACGTGTTAAGAAGATAGGGTCAACAAAGAATCATGTCATACGTACGGAATTGCTTCGCCGCCGCTGGCGAGGCCGCGATTCCTCGTCATCGCTAGACTCCTCCTCATTCAAGCTCTTCCTCTTCTGGCCTGCGTGAGCATGCTCCGATCCTGAGTCGGCGTGCTCGTCCTCGTCCTCGTCTTCACTAAAATCGTCGTCGCCCTGCTCCTCAATGTCCGGCATGTCCAGAAGCGCAAGATACGCATCGCGTTCGGCCGTGAGGTCGCCCTCAATATCGCCGTCGTCGTAGACGATGATGCCGCCCTTGCCACAGTTGTATGACCGACCAATGGCTCCTCCTGTGACCCCGACTGGACTCCTCGACTGATATGAGCTCGACGCTGGATCAGCAGGCTCAAGCGGGAAGCCGCCAAAGACATTGGCCAGGTTCCACGGCCGGTGGGCATCAAAGACCCAGACCTCGACGCCGCTGTATGGGGACTCTTCGCCCTCGGGTTCTAGGCCGAGCATCGGTCCAAGATCAACCATGCCACCGACGCCAAGGCAGATGACGACGCCTCCACTGCCGCCCTGGGACTCCATCATCGGGACGACGAGCTCCTTTCCCGCCTTTTCCAGGTCGTTGTAGCCAGCGACGGGCTGGATCTTGTGCGGGATGTAGTCATGCTTGAGTAGGCGGGTGAGGATGCGGCAGGCGCAGAGGGCGTCGGGCTCGAGCGCGACGAGGATCAGGACGGCCGGGGAGAGAGGATGGCGGGTGTTCTGGAGATGCGAGTAGAGCTTGGATATCAGGGAGCGCGGGAGGTACATGGCTCGAATCGACGGGTATGAATATCGTGTCGAAATCGTAAGTCTCCAGCTATGTGTGTGAAGGGGTGCGGAACGAGGTCGAGATCAGATCTGTATGCTACGCTCTTCTCTTTGATTCAGTCGAGAAACGCGCGTAAGTCCAGCCTGTTCGTAACGGTAAAGGAACCTGGCGTCAGACACGCTTCGTCAAGGCGCATAGCACACGAATCGTAGGAGGATCTCGCTTTCAAGATCGCCGACAAAAGATGCGAACATGAACCATGTGCAGCATATCAATGCGACGAGGATAATGAAGGGATATCAAATGGAAAAGATGAACAAACAAGAAGAAACAAAAGGCTATGAGCAGAATAAAGAAAAAAAGATGCTGATGCTCTCTATGTTTATGCTGTGCTGGTATAAAAAAGCGACAGACGCTTTTGCCCTCTCTTTGTTGTGTCAAGAGCACGCTTCACGACAACCCGCATGGATGTTTTTGCAGCAGCTACTAAGAAACGCGTTCCTGGCAATTAAAACGCCCAATTGAATGACGCGCACCGCGACGAGCCAGAGTCGGAAGGATCGATGGAGGGGTCCGGATAGGTGGGGCATGGCATGACGGAACATGGAAGCTGTTTATCCGAGAGTCTGTGTCATCAACTTGAAGTTATTACGGGACAATGGCTCTGGTAAGACGGTCTCAATCAAGGTATGCAGACAATCTGGAGAGTATCGTATGGATATCAGTTTACTGAGTGCAATTATAAGGTATGGAGTTGAGCAAGCAAGTAATAGGTATTTGCCATCGGTTGACCAGAGTCCAGTGGATCAGAAACCGGACACACAAGCCACTGCGCCTATCGTGTCCTGCTTACTGTCCACATGCAGCTCAGCTCAGCGTAGCCCTGCTGCAACTCCCAACGCATGGCCAAAACAAGACCTCACTGAAGGCCTGTCACTGTCCGAAATGCGGCAAAGAAGATGCAAGCTTCTAGCCGCCTAACAACATGCCAAAGACAATCACAAGATATGGTTCCCGTCTATACCTACCTTACATACCTGGTATAGTAGCCATACCCCAGACCCAAAAAGGACGCCATATCCGGTCCCGTTCGCCCGCCCAAAACCAAAACCAAAACGCCATCTCTCCAGATCTTGGCTTCAACTCCCAGCTTTGGCTTCGGCGTACATATCGTATGCTGTCTGATTCGTAAGACGGGGCGTCGGCGTATAGATGCGAGTCAAGAATTCCCCGTTGATCGTCAGAAGGAACAAGCAAGTCCTTGTCTCGGCCCGTTCGGCTGGTTCAATTTAGTACTGTCCTTTTACCCCTAGGAGGGTTCAACAACTGCTTTCTCGTCAGCTTCGATGTACCTTGCTTATTGGTGCGCTTCTTCTCGCAAAAAAACGGGCTCCATGATAATGCTACGTACGATGCGCTGTTCGCAGGCAGGAGAGAACCAGAGTGTTCGGATTGGCGCCGTGAGAAGCATGACGATGTGGTGTTTGATCCACACCCTCCTCCATCACCACGCACAGAGTGGGCACACCAACTGAATCGTTGGGGGCCGGAACACATGAGCCCAAGGCCGTGGTAATGGGTCATATTCGGGGCTTACAGGAGCAAACAACAGACTCGAATCTTTAAAGGGAGGTAACGTAATACAGAGCAGCAGCAGATAGTGTGTCCTTGCAATTGGCTACCAGCAAATATCGCAGCTACTCAGGTAGGTAGACATCATGAGAGGCGAGCAACGAGTACTTGACACTATCTCGTATACTGCCAAGGGAAAATCTATAAGCTTTTCAAGGGTTTCAACTCTAGTGATACTTGGCAACAGTTGATCATTACAAATGGTAGAGGAATCCGGGCACTACAGCAGCTCATTGCCACTCTGTCTCTAAGAAGGAGGCTTGGGAGGGCAAAGAGAGGTGCCTGCTGATCAGACGATCAAAGAGAGGGCGGAGGTCCGGCCTAGCTGTACCCACCAGGACTCACTTGTATGACATGTGCGGAAGACGACAGCCGCACACTCGGGCCCTTGTCTACCTGAAGGTATGCTCTCAAGAAAGAAGATTGCTAACAGGGCGGCCGGAGCTAAAAAGGTTGAATGGGATTCGAGCCGAGACATGTGAAGGGCAGCGTATTCCAGGATCGAGACGAACAGTACGGACTAATAGCATCGGTAACCAACATGAATTCGCGGTGTTAGTATAGGTAGATCAGAATAGCAGTGTTGTTACAGTAGGTGTGAAAGAGAATCGAAGGGAGCGTGTCAGGCATCTGCAGTCACTCATATTGCTGGCAACCCTCTCGAGTAGTAGCTGAGACAAGGCACGAGCGGAGATGCTTCACCGTGGTCCCCCGTCAACTCCAACACCGCTGCCTCTTTCGCCGAGCCTGGAGTGGACAGGCGGGCTATTACTACCAGGTGTTACATTGCATACGAAGGCATGCGAAAAGCCACGACGAGCAGATCGCCTGAGATGGAAACAACAAAAAAGAGTGGGAACCCCGGGCAGGTTGGGATGCCGAAGGGAGAGACAGATAGAAGACAGACAGGCAAGCAGAGAGACGAGGACCAGGCGTGGCAGCCGTCCATTGCCTGGCGCGAGCAAGGGCGCTGCTGCATGGGCCTGGTCTGAAGCATGTCCCTTTCTTCCTCTTCTTCTACGCTTGTTCTTCTTCCTTCAATTGTCAGGTACTGCTAACCTAGGTAGTAAGACGGAGCTGAAAGAGTACTTAAAAGCCAGGGAAAGTGCGTAAAGGATTGTAGGTGAGAAGGAGACGAGACGGCAAACACAAGACAGGACGTAATACCTAGGTAGTAAGAGATGGGCATCGTGACAAGGGCGGTGAGGGTTTGACAGGACATGGGACATGGGACATGGGCATGACAGGCGACAATCTGCAGATGCATCTGGACGAAACGAAAGTACGTATATGTACTCTGTACCAAACTGCCTGCGCATGCAGCAGGGATTCGTGCAGGTAGCGAGTACATCCCTAGCCAGCACAACACACAGCACGCAAAAAGCTTGGCTTGCGACGCCTTGTTCTCGCCTTGCAGGCACATGCGGCAAAACCGGACGTCGCAGAAGGGCCGGAGGGTTGTTTATGAGCCAGCAGAAAAACCCCCCGAAGGGTAGCACAACAATCTTGAAGTCGACCATGCACGAATAGCCACCTAAGGTAGTACCTAGTTATCTAGTAGGTAGGTACTAACAAGCGAGTGCCGAGCAGAAGTTGTCCATGATTATCTTTCATTGATTCTTGCTGTCAAGACTTCTCCTAGTGATCAGATGCATCGAGGTCACCTTGGCCCATCTCCGAGAACTTGTTCTCCAGCTGAAGAGCAGAGAAGCAGAAAAAGGAAAGAATAAGAAAAAAAGCGGCGCACATCCCGCAAAACCGGTGCCGCCCAACGACAATTACCGACCGGACGGTAAGGGCTTACGGGGGGGTGTGCGAATTGCAGTTGGAAGGATTCTTGTCTTCCCTTTTTTCCCTTGCGAGGGATTGGATGGATGTAGGATGGGGGTAAAGGGAGGGAGGGGGAGAGAAGCATGTTCTCTCCTCGTACCTTGGCCCGTGATTTTTGACTCTCGGCTCGGGGAAAAAGAAGATGATATCAATTCTCTCCAATTCTGTCTCCTTTGCCTTTTTTGCTTTATACTGCTTTCGTGTCTGAGGTACCTGTCCATCATCTGGTCTAGTAGTATCATCTTCTCGCATACGACAGTATCTGGATGAGTACAAGTGAGTGAGTGTGTGAGGTGTGTGTCCTGTTGTGTGTGGCAGCGAGCGGTCCGAGAGGGGGCGGATCAAAGAGACCGAAAAGAGATCAATGCAACCTGGAACGAAATGCTTGCTGGCGGTTGGTACATGCACCTTGGCTGTCGCCAGGGTATCCGTACATGTATGTACGCGGCGGTACCCTTGACTCGGCAGTTCCGCAGCGAAAAGCGAGTACTCGTACCTACCTAGACAGCCCAGAAAAGCTTGGACGCCTTTCCCTGCCCCGTCGCAACGCGGCAGCTGTGGCATCGGCTACCGATGATTTTGTGCAGGGCATGTTGGAATGATTCGAGTCCCCACGACGAAAGTGTGGGTTGGCTGAGATTGGGTACATGCCGTCGGTATTTATACCAGTTACTGCTATTACTACCGCACCTTACTCAGGTGTCTGCGGGTTAATATAATTTGTCGTGGGCTGAGGATATTGGCATTGAAATTCGAATCTCAAGTGTACGTATGATGAGAAACGCATGACAAGTTTCTGCAAGCATGTACGGCTGAGGATGGTATCCTGAATGCGCAGACCGATGCGGAGGGGAAGAAAGGAAAAAAGGAGCCCTGAGCGGCTTCAACTTGCACGAAGCTCACATGCATGCATGCAGCCAGTCAGCCAGCCAGCCAGCAGTAATACCTGAGGCGGGAGTACCTGTACCTGCGCCCAGCCCCCCGGAAACAGCAGCTGGCAGCCGCTGGGAGCGAATTGGAACTACCGAGACGTCTTTTTAGGCCGGAAGGGATGACACACCGCACCAGACTGTCGGGTCCGGCTGCTTGTGCTTGTGCTTGTGCCACATCTGGCTACATGTATGCCGTGCGAGCCTGATTTTTCTCCTCAAAGGTGCATCAGACGGATGCACAGCTAGAGAGCAGCATAGCACGGTGGCAGCGGTGGCTGGAGGTGTTGAAAATGCGACCCAACACCTAGTCATTGAGAGCTGTAGCTGCTATTATTAGTGTAATATCCCAACATGAATGTAAAAAGTAGACGGGCAGAATCACAGTGAGTCGGCTTGTGGCTCCCTACTAGTGGTTCATGTTAGTAGCACTGGCCGACACCGAAGGCGTCTGGTCCAAGACAAGCCATAGCCAGGGGCCCTTTGATGACGGTCCAGCTTGGCGGGCGAAGCGACAGCCGCAATGCTTACCTCTTTGTCTTCCTTTTCGCTTCCGTTGCTCCTCGCTTCGGCGTGTGTTGATTTCTTTTTCCTCCCTCGTTTGTGAGCCAGGGAGGTGAGTTATAGTCGGTCTTGGTACGCGGCACGGTAAACTTGACGTAAATCCATCTTACCCCAGGGCCGCACTGCTCCTGGGCAGTTTTAGCGAGCCGCGCTGAGAAGCTCAAGCGATGCTTAGCAGAACGGTCCACCGCCTTATTGAAGTTGTATTCAATTTACTGTGTCTGTGTGTCTATATGGTGAGCCGTAACTTGTTACGTTCGGAGCAGCAGCACCGCTCATGATGGGGTGCGCACACCACCATCTCGCAGCCTCTCTCCCTCTCTCTCATACGTCTCCGGATTTCGCATGTGTCATCCATTCGTTCATTCTTCCATCTGATGGCCGTTCGAAGGGGCTTTGGGAGCATTTGCTCAGAAGATCGACTAAATTGGCGTCTGAAAAGGTCTCGAGCTGCAGCTACTAATTGGCCTGGCTAGGTGCTTTCCCCGGCGCATCTGGTCCAGAGTTTTGGCCACGGATGGCGCAGAAGATCGAATCTTGACCTCATGTCGTGGCTACCCCTCTCTGGCGGCTGGCATTTTGTGGCTTGGCTGGAATGCTTGGTGCGTTGCATCCATTGCAAGTGATTTGCGTGTTCATCTGGACATTTTCCGTTTTCTATTACTCTGTGATTATTCAATCTAATCTGGTGTTCGTACCTTATGTTTGGCGACATTCAGTGACTGCATCTGTTGGCTGTTGTCTCGCCGTCATTGCTGCTAAATCGAAAGCTGGTGGCATTGGCACCATCTTGCCTCGTACCGCTACATGCCATTCCAGCACCAATTTGTACTACTCGCTCTTGCTCCTCCGCCTAGGTACACCAAATTGTGCGCCCCCCGCCGTCTATCTGCAAAAATTCCTTCCTGTATGTTGCTTGGCAGCCCTCTCTTCTGTGTCACGAATGAAAAGTTCCAATTTCTCGCCCTTCCTCCGTCGAATCATTTCTCACCCGGCTCCCGCCCTCTCTCATCTTACCAAATCAAATCTTCCCCCCTCTCACAAACTCCCGCCCGCCGATTTGGTTCACGTCCCGACAGCACGGCGCCCAGGAAAACGGTACGGTAAGGTAGCGTCTAGCAAAGCAGGCAGTCAGCCACCAAGCTCTCCACCCGCTACCAGATCTCTGGCTCAGACACCGACCAACAGCATATTAAAAAGACCGGAGCCTATTCTGTCTCGAGCCACGCCCCCCTTTCGCACTCCCTCCCCTTCTCTGTCTTTGCCCTTTGTCGCTGCTTTTGCAATCTGCTATGCTGCTGCTTGTGCCCACGCCCCCCCTCCTAGGGGATCTGGAGCATCCGAGCCTCGGCCTCGAAAAGGTCCTGTCCGCGCCAGTACCTCTGCCCAGGTACTCGTACAAGCGCGCTGGCAGGGCCTGTCTGTACCTTACCTTGCCTTGCCTGGCCTTGCCTTGCCTTGAACAGGTCCCCCAGGCCCAGCTAAAACAGAGCAGACTCCCGCCATCCGGCCCCCGAGACCTACAAGTTCCCCCCCCCCCTCCAAATCCAAATCCAGATCCATCCAGCTCCAGCTCCAGCTCTCCATCCCCCAAAATCCTCCCCCCTCGACTCGAGCTTCTGGCCAGAAGTTGCAGGCCGCAGCTCGCCCTAACTCGATCTATCGCATCATCCTGTCCTCTCCTCCGTCATTCCTCTCTTTTTTCTTCTCTAAACTCTCCGCATCCCTGCTCCCTGCTCTGCTGCCCTGTGTCCCGTCTCTCTGGCTCCGAAGCCTTGCCTTGCCTTGTCTCGCCTTGTCTCACCTTTGGACCTGCACCCTCACCCTCACCCGCACCCGCACCCGCATCAACTCACACACCCTCTCTGCCACAGGCCAGCTGCTGCTGCTGCTGCTATATGACCACATCCCAAGCGATTCCTGCATCCCCGTGTCGCCTCGCATTGGCCAGGCGAAAGCCCTTGCACCCTTCAAGTCCCATCCATCCCCAGTGACGGACCCAGCCTACTGGGCCGGCAGACTTGGCCTTTGACCTCTTCTTTTCCCTTTCCGTGTCCGCGTCCGCATTCTGGGGGGGCGTCTTCTTTTTTTTTTTTGGTCGCCTCTTTTTTTTTTACTTTCCTTCTCTTCTACAGCTTTTATTTTATATCACGGCATCCTCTCTCTCAGCCCTCTTTTTTTATTTTCTTTTTTATTTTCTTCTGCACTCTTCTTGCTGGACCACTTCTGCAAATCACTTCGGGGCCCTTCCAGTTCTGTGCTAGAACAGATCGCCCTTGGCTCCCCGAACCGGAGACGTTCCGCCCATCTCCTGTGGCCCTCTCTGCCTGCAAATAGCGGCTTGTTCGCTGCGGGTGCAACTTGGTGGACGCCTCCATCCAATCAGCCTGGGGGGCTCTTCTGGCATAGGCATTTCTGGTCGACCCTTTTTTTACCCCATCCTCGCCTCGCAGCTCACTCGCTTTTTCTCCGTCTCTGCTCCTCGCCTCATACCCTCCTCAGCTCCAGCTGCAGGCTCCGTCTCTCCTCCGGATATAGCCCTGATTCGTACCCGTAACACCTCGCTGCTGTATCCACGCTGGGCCATCATGAGCTCCCTCAACTCTCAAGGGCCTCCGGGATCCGGAGGCGGCGGCGATCAGCACGGCTCCAGCGAGGACTCAACGTCGGACTATGCCGAAACCGTGGATTTCTCAGAGTTCACCTCCATCGACACTGCCCAGATGGTGCATAGATACAAAAACGGGAGGTATGTCACAAACAAATCCCTGGCCCCCAAAAGATCCCGACAGCCTTTGGGTGGCGAATCCCCAGAAAAAGAAGGGAACAAGGAACAGGGAACAAGGGAGAGATGGGACAGAAAAAAAGGAAAGAAAAGCAAAAATAAGAAGGGGGACAAAGAAGGCACCAAAAAAGCCGAGCCAGAGTTCATATGAGAGCTGACCAACTCCTGGCCACAGGCGATACCAGGGCTGGTTTGACGAACGCTATGGATTGCCAAACGACGACACAGAGCAGGCCCGCGAGCACCTCAAACACCGGGTCTACTCCGACTACCTGCTTAACGGCGAGTACTTCAAGGCTCCCATAGGCGACAATCCCCAGAAGATTGTTGATCTGGGCACAGGTGCCGGATTCTGGCCCATTGACGGTTCGTATTCTTCCTTTCCCCCTCCCCCCGTCTCCCCGATCTCGAGGGACAAAGTGAACGCCTACGATTACATTGCTTTGGTGTCGACTCTGCGTAAACTAACCTTGCTGCAACAAAGTGGCCGAGCGATTTCCCAGTGCTCGCGTCATTGGCACCGACATTTCCGCCATCCAGCCTCCTTGGTCACCGCCAAACGCCGAGTTCCGGGTGGAAGATCTCGACGACGCAGACCGGCCGTGGACGAGAATCTACTCTGGCGCCGACCTTATTCACACCAGATCAGTCATACAAACAGTCCGCCACCCCGAGCTGTTTCTGCAACGAGCCTACGAGTACGACGGTGACCCTTTGCGCCAACCCCTCCTGCCCTCTTTATGCTTTCTTGTGAACAAGACATTAACTAAACCATGTATGTGAACAGAGCCTTGAAACCCGGCGGATGGATCGAGTGCCATGATCTCTTCATACCCGTGACCTGGGAAGACGGCACCCCTGCGATAGACCACCCCGTCCAGCGCCTATACGACCTCGTAAACGACGGCCCCTTTGCGCAGAAATACGGCTGGCAGCTCTACTTTCCCCCGACACTTCCTCAAGTTCTACGGCAGATGGGCTTCGTCAACATCCAAGAGCAGCACACGCCGATACCCTTGGGGCGATGGGGGCGACGGTCAAGAGACCGGGAGATGGGCATGTTCAATCAAGACAACCTGATCGACTGGACCGCGGCGCTGCTCATCCGGCACGAAGACCTGGGCATCACCGAGGAAGAGGCCAGGCAGCTGTGTCAGGAGACGCTCATGGCCATGGACAACACCAAGGTACATGCTCGCCTCGACTGGGGGATTGTCTGGGCACAGAAGCCGCTGTGAGGAAACGGAGGAGAAGAAGAGAAAACGAAGGAACAAATGACGACCTAATGATCACCATCACAAACGAAAGAGAGAAAAAAAAAATCACGGCAAAAGGAAGAAGGTTGGGTTGGGACCTGTCAAGCTGCCGAAGGAGGAGACAACAGCACTCCCGGCACGATACACGCATTGACACCAAGTTGAAGCATGGCTGCATCGGCGGTGTCCAGCTCGAACCATCCGTCGGCCGCTTCGCAAACGATACCTATCCGAGCATCTCAGCGGGCTAAGCCCTCGGTGTTCTTGCCCTCTCCTCCCCCTCTTCTCTGCTCTCCTCCTTCTCTCTCAACATTTCTTTACCTGAGTGGGGTAAAAGCGTTTGCCTAATGGTTCAACAAGAACAAGCACCGGTTTCTGAAGAGACTTATCGCCGATTCAGAAGAGAGGAGAGGAGGAAAAGGAGCTAAAGGGTACGGGACGAGCATAAGACGGTGGGGAGGAACCACATTACTAGCTATCCGACTGACCTCATGCTGGCAACTTCTCCCCCCATCTCCGGTCTACTGCCGAGGGGCCGCATCACACGCCCTGGTCAGAGCAAACTAATCACAATGACACCTCGACCGCAAGAAACAAAACAAACCAAAAAAGACTAAAAATATCATTACAATTCCTGCATCGACCGGGAACACGAACTGCATCATGAGAGGGTAAAAGAGGGCATTCCGAAAGGGGGGGCACTGATTTACGGCGCTAAATTTCGGGGATACAAGATACATGTAACTTTTGGGAACGGACGAAAGAGACGGCGTTTCCTTTTCTTTCCTGGCTTGGTTTGGTTTCTGGGGCTTGGTTCGGCATTGCGGCGTTTCCTCTCCCTCATTTCTTTGTGTTGTGCTCTTTTCCCATTTCTTTTATTGATTGAGTACGTGCCTTGGGAGGGTAGATGGCATTCCAGGGGGATCGAGAGGAAGATGCCCATCCTTCTCCGGGGATTTCGTTTTGTAAAACTGTCTGAGAGGGGGCACAGGAAATGCAGCTGTCGCCTCTTTTTCTTTTTTTTCTTCGTTCTCTTTTCTTTTCGATTTTTCGGCGCTTTCACTGATTGGAATAATCTGCGGTTTTGAGAGGGGGTTCACGAGTCTGTCTTTACGGATGTCTTTTCTCTTGGAAAACGGGTTTGCTTTTCTCTCTTTCATTTGTGGCATTGGTCGAGGTGTTATTGTACCAGGGGAGTCATGCATGCATTCGGAGACAGATAGACAGACGCTTGTCGCGGGTTTCATACTTGGCGTACTTGTCATTGTCTGTGAGCAAAGCAGGAACAACAAAATGATATCAATATTTTAATCGATCCATCACAGCAAGGGCCCTCCATTACGCCAATATCTAGGCTAGATTGATCTACGGTGCACTGCATGCAGTAGGTAGGTAGGTATTTGATGCTAAATACGAGAGTACTTGGAGCAACCTACAGTACTACCTTGCCCTGCCCTGCCTTGCCTTGCCTACCGAACCTGGTCATAACAGCTGGGGGCTGTGGGATGGGGATGGGGATGGGGATGGGATGAAAGGGAGTGGATGTGATCAGAGTTAATAACGTGCGTGATCTCGCAGCATGAAGAATCCTGGTCCTTATTACTACGTATGTTATGTACCCCATTTGCCCGTCAATTTCTCAAGCCAAATTTATGAGACCACTTTCCTTTACCTCGCTCGTCTTTCAAAGGTCGTTTATTGTCTTCTGCTTATTATAGTCTATATAGTGCCTTGAAAAAGATTCTCATCGGCGTTTTCCTTGTTGTCGCTTTGCTTCCTCTTCCCTTATTTTTCCTTTTTCACAAGTAAATCTACCTGTGATGATTCTAACACCTATGAGCTGTTATAGAATAGGTAGCACTCACGTTGTCGGTAAAGTTGGGGACCCTCCCCCTCCCCTCCCCAAGAACCCTTGCAGAAGCAGAAACCCTTTTTGGACCTCGCTTTCGTTCCGGGGGCTGTGAACCGGATATAAACACGCAGAACGCATGCATCTCTTCGTTATCCCCCCCCCCCCCCGGTTCCTACCTATACATACAAGTAATACTACGAGATGCGAGAACAGATCCCCACCTAACCTACCTTTGTACCTTGTTGTACTTCCCAGCCAAGTTTGTAAGATGATGCTGTTGCTCTATGCGTTTTATTATTTTGAGAATTGTCTTGAGATGTTGTTTATGGGAATGGTATGAGATTTGCTAGGTACTAAGTTGCTGGAACGGGGTAATGTACCTATGTATAGCTGCCTCGTCTGGTGTGAGGTTGTTTTCTTTGGTTGCTTCTCGCGTTAGCTGCTTTTCTTCTTCATCGCAGTTCATGCAAGACGAGTGTTTACTGTCTCCTGAGCACATCCATCACACATACTCCAATACCTTACCTACCTCACCTAACGTACATGTACTTGCATTGTACGTTCCCTACTATCTATACTACCCTGTCTCTAATACGTCTCAATGTGAACCGATCGGATTGCCAGAAATGCACACACACACACACTCGATTTCCCTCTTCCGTCCCAACTCCCCAAGGCCCGTGTATGGGCCCCTCTTTCCCCCTTTGGAATCCGTTTCTGTCCAACCAACGAACGGAAACCAACAAAGCATACTTTACAATATCCCCAATTCTCAACCTTTGTTTTCTCACTTTTAACCAGAGAGACGAGTAGGTAAGTACCATATAATACCTATAGAATAAAGAGAATGCGTAGCGCGGAATAGAAGCCTGGCTTTGTGTTAGTATATCTCTACAAACGAAATTACATGTAGATAACGTGCTGCTGCTGCTGCTGTCATTACTCCAATCTCCTGCTCTAGATGCTGCTTACCTCAGCCTTGGGACATATACCACACGAGGCAAGGTAGGTAGATTTGGGAACTTGCCGTTTAAGCAGAGACTCGGACCGGGCATGTGGGAGGGACGGACCGGATGGTTACACTGAGGCATAACCTGATGTGGTTTTGCAGGGGGATCTTTTTGCCATCCTACCGGTTTGGGTGCTACCAACAATGTAAAGACGGATTCCGGGGGGAGGGTATGGATGGATGTACCTGTGTACTTTTATGTAAGGTACCTTGCCTTGCGTTGCTCTGCCTTGAGGCTTATGACATCCCACTCATCTACCCAACAAGATAAACAGCCTTATATACATGGGTATATATATAAGGTATGAAGAGTCATTCAGAATACAAAAGAAAGTCTTCTCTTCTCTTCTTCTTCTTGCTCTTAAGAGGTTCTTGTTTCTAAAATGTCTTATTTCTTGCCGATGCGTTTTGTACGTGTATTGCTTATGCCTTCGGAGAATTAATCGGTGAATGAACATCTCCCATGTCACTCTACCACAGCTACTGTGATCTGGGAAAGACATTAGTAGCATTCTATTCTATCGTTCTTCTTCATCTACTACCTACCTCATATCGTGATACATAAACAAAAAGCATCTGATACTATACGGAACATCAAAGACGCTCGTATGTATATCTGAAAATGATGACTCGCCTTGGAACTTCAGTATCGTCGACAAAAGCAGTAATATAACCTTGGATTGTTACCTAAAAGGTAAGGTAGGTCGAAGGAGGGATCAATAGGCATCCGATTGCGACGGCATAACACGATCGCAATCACGATAAGTAATGAGCCTACAAAGCTACAACTTACAGAATCAAATAGTAGAAGGAAAAAAATAAAATAAATACATAAATGAAAAAGAAAGAGAAGACGTAGTATCGTACAAATCACAGGTAAAGGTTTATATGTAACCACACCAAGTAGAAGCGATGCCCATCTCCAGGCAAAGCCAGGACAGGGATAAAGGAGACTGCTCACATTGTCACACGGCACTTGATTCTACCAATAGGGAAAAACTAAGCGTCAGATTCTTACTTTTTTCTCTTCCCTTTACCGAGTAGCTGTTTAAGGAACGAGCCCGCGCAAATATGGCGGAGTTTTCAAATCCCAGGTATTCACTACTGTCAACCTACTAAAGCTGGAAACGGAGTGCATCTTCATGCTGGCCCTGTCCGGTGACTGCCGGCCTCAGAACACGCGAGGTGGTCAGGACAGCTCGTGGCTTTCGCGTGGCACGGCAGACAGGCGACGCCGAGATCGACAGTCGAGTGCTTATGGCGGGGTCCTGGTGAAACGAGAAGCTCGGAGCATTATATGCAAAGTAGTGGAGGGTTCTATTAGGGTCTGACTGCGCTCTGAAAAGACGACAGCTGTGGTTGAGTGATGATGCTCTTGCTGCTTCCTTACCTAGACTGTACATAGACAGTAGCGGATATCCTGAATCATATTCCAACACGCAAAAGAACAGAAACCATGAAAATACATGAGAGAATTGAGGAACGGGACTTGCCCCCAACTCTATGCCTGCGGGACTTCAAACAGCTTGCCCCTATCTCACTCCCCCAGGCTCATGCTGCGTGTGCTGCTCTCGCTCTAGTTGCCAAACATCCCTCCAGGGCCTGCAGGTCCCCCGGGCCCGCCGAACCCGCCCATGCCGTTCCCAAAGCCACCGTGATTAGGGGCGCTGAAACCTTGAAACGTGTCGGCGTCCTGGTAGCCCGCGATGAGGAACGACCAGTCCATGTCTCCATCGTCCCCAGACGCGGTGCTCGGCGGCGCCATGGTCGGCTGGGTGGCTCCGAATCCGCCGCTTTGGTCCACCGGCGGCGTCATCATGGCGCCGTGTTCCATCGGCGACGTCGACGACGGCTCACGGGAGCGTGCTCGCGGAAAGGCCACCGGCGGCTGCTGCTGACCAGCGTCCGAGCGGTTTTCCGAGCGCGCCCTTCGCCTCGCCTCGACATGCTCCTGGAGAACGGCCATGAAGCGCGGTGTGGGCATGTTCTTCCCTGCCGCTCGCTGGGCGTCGTGGTGCGCCGCCCATGCTTTGACGAACAGACCGCTAAAGGCCCCATGCATCGGGCTGTGAAGGTTCGACAGCAAGCCCCTGAGTTCGTAATTCGCTTCGATGGCCGTCCAGGCTCTCTCAACCAGCGGTCCCGCGACGCGCTTGCGCAGCTCCTGGACCAGGAACATGTACGCCGGGAACGGGAAGTAGTGCATCGCGTACCACCTGTACGGCCGAAGGCTCTCCGCCGACATGACTACATTGTCGTGCTCCACCCAGCTGATGGCTTGTATCGTGAGCGCGTCTCGCTCCACATCGTCCAGCGGCATCGCCTCGCCGTTGTGCCTGCGCACGAGATAGTTGATGATGCGCATCTTGCAGAGCGCCGCTCGCGTCATCGTCATGGTGAAGAAGTGGAGGGGGATCTTGGCGTCGCAATGGGCCAGGTACGTGCCCTCCATGTGAGCGCAGAAGCCCTCGAGAGTGTACGGTGGGTGGTCCTGGCCAGCAAGGCGAATAGTCACCGGCGGCGGCTTTCCAGGTTGCGGCGAGTTGCCATTCTTGTCTGCGTGCAGCTTGAAGCTGTCTCGGTTGCTGTTGCTCGCCACCGCCATGGAGAGCTCGACGCGTGTCAGGGCAAACAGCATTTCCGTAGGCCCAGTGTGCGGCGTTGGGGGCTCCTTGCCGTCGACGTGGAGGTCCGAATCGTTTACGTTTAATGGCTTCTTGCAGTCACAGCCCGACGTGAGCGCCGTCACCGTCGAGCCAGTCATCTCTCCCACGCGGCGGTCATATGAAACAAGCGTCCACCACAGTCGCCGCCTCTGCTCAACCTCAAAGGGGGAGAGGCCATACCCGCCAGGGTCTCTATGAAGGCCCATCCGTTGGGCGATGCGAACAGCAATTCCCATCATGCAGAACACCTGCCTCGGGTCTATGAACCACCGCACGGTCATCTGAAGAATGTGTTGGCGCTATTAACCAGATACACTTTTTCAAGAGAAGAGCCTTTGTTGTGGATAGAAAGAAAGATAAGGCTTACCAAATATAAAAGATACGCCTGCAAAGTCAAGGGATCCGGAGTCCGCATGAAACTGGCATTGACCAAGGCTTGCTGAAGTGCTGGGAAATACCGACCCAGCAGTTCCTGTTTCGTCTCACCAAAGATCCTCTGAGCCTCGGCATCCTCAATGGAGTGAATGGAAATGACGTATATGCCGAACATGAGGGCTTCGATGTTCTTCGGGGCCGCATGGAGTCGCGATGTCGCTTCGATGATTCTGCTCTGAATGCTAGGCACATGGGTGATCTTCAGCAAAGGGTTGATGTTGTCAATGTATATCTGCCACAACTGGAGCACCTGAACGGCAGAAGGGTGGCTGTGCGTGACGGGGGCAAAGGAGCCTCCGATGATAAATGGGAAGCCGTCTTGGTTCTCAAACATCTTGTCAAAAGCAGAATGGATGAAGGACTTTTTGTTGCCAAAGACCTCCTCCTCATCCTCGGACGAGTCCTTGAGCAGCTGCTCACTAGCTCTGAACTATATTTGCAATTAGATCCGAGACACTGATAGAGAGGAGATCTGTTCAAGGAGGCTTACCTCTTTGTGAAGTGAAAACCAGGCGCCGGGTTCATGAGACCTGACCGGCAGTCTGTATTAGCCTTCTATCACATCTCACTTCCTTGCGTGTAACTCCTGTAGATGGCCAACTTACCCGCCTGTAGGATTGCTTGAACCTGCTTCTGGAGAAGTCTTCAGACCCTCAAAATCGGTCTCTAGCTCGTCCACGTCGTCGCCAAGATTGCCATCGCCCCTGTATTCGGGGTCCATGGCATCAAACTTGACGCCATTCTGTGCCAAGAGGCTCTCGTACTTGCGTAGGCGCTCAATCAAGTCCTTCTCCTGCAGCTTCTTACGCCGTCTCCGCGGAGGCTGTGGAGGAATCACTCGGCACTCTGCGCCGGCCTTGACGCAGTTTGCACATGGCTTGTTCCTGTCGCAACGGACCTTGCGCTGTTGACACAGCACGCAGCTGGTGCCTCTGGTCAGTTTGACTGATGCCGGGTCAATCGCTTGCTGAGGCGACTGGTGTAGAGGCCGGCCCTGAGAAACGGGTGGCGGCGGCGGGGCTGGGCCGGGGCCTTCAAGGCCGGTAAAGGCTTGAGGAGCAGACATGAGCCAAGGAGTGAAAGACAGCGGCTGCTAAAAAAAATTGTCCGATCTTGGAGGTCTCAGGGCCGATCCGAAGGCCGTTCAGCCAATATTGTGCAGAGGCTAGTCGGCGAGAGCTGCGAGTCCCCGCGTGACGCTGGCACGGACTGATTGGCGGATGCTGACAGGCGTCCTCCAACCCTGCATGCAGCTGGATAGATTGATGGGCTGCTCTGGAGCGCCGCCTTCACCGGCTTTTGCAGCGCCTGTAGGGCTGAGTCTCGGCGGGCGCCGTCGGCTGCGAAGTCGTCGTTTCGGACCCGGGCCCAGAACCTGGACTTTGGTGGAAGCGGTTTGTTCTGCGCCGGTCCGGACGAGGAGAACGAGCTTGACGAGGGAGAGAGGAGGGAGAAAGCGGGGGGGCTTGATCGGCGTCGCAGCGGCCACGGCCAATGGGAGACGTGGCTGGCTGGGCGGTGGAGATTGGGTGGTAGCCGCTTTTTACCTTGTTTGGACGAGGATTGACGGAGCATCACTTGGGTTTGGTAGGTATGGTGAGAGAAGAAGAAGAAGAGAAGAGCTGGGCGGGAGCGTGATGCGGCATCGTGAGTTTTGTCGATGCTTGTCCTTGGAGGATTGTATGATGCTACTCAAAGTATCTGTCTGAAGTTTGTGGGCTGGATTATCTCATCAACCCCTATCGATACCTACCTTAGGTAACTATACTCACTCCATAGAACAGGAAGGAGCAGTGCTCGGCTCTTGGAAGCAAAGACAAGCATCATGATGCAAACTCAGCATTTACATCTTTCACCACCTCAATCCGACGACCACTGCAATGGAGCCTTTGTGTGGCTTCGAATCTTCGTCACAATTGCCCGTTTGACAAGGAACGGCTGCATGAAAGCGTGTTTCCCACACGTGCGATGATCCTCAGCAGGGCGAGTACCTTAACGTACATGCTTACCTATCTGGTACCACCTCTTGTCCCCGTCAACGCTTCATACAAACGATCAAGTGCATTTGCACAGAACTTCAATGTCTTATGGCTGCTACTGTACATACGTTCGACTAACGTTTCAGCGCCAGTCAGCATTACGCGTATTCTTATAAGACTGTTTCTGCCAACTTTCTCTTCGTCTATCCAGAACCATCACCGCCTGATGCATCTGTGCACCTAAAACATCCTTCCCATCGGCAAATTCAGATACACTCGGTCCTAGCGGTCAATACGGACTGATGCTATTCAGCTCGGGCATCGATTCGGGACCGAGAGCAGGACGCCACCGGCCCAACACGTACTAGCGCCCAGTAACGTGTCCGATGTCTCTGGCCGTCGCGTGTAAGTCAGGGAGGCAGTCCGAGCCACGGTACCGAAGAACAGCCAGGCCGAAGATATGTAAAGTGTCTGGCTCTTTGTTTTGCTATCTTGCCCGGCGGAGCCCGAGACGATGGCCCGGTTGGACGCAATGCCGGGTACGCGTGCCCGTAGGCGTGGAAGAATGCAAACAGCATTCCCCTATAAGCTGTTCTTCCATGCGGTTCTACCTTTGACAAGCATAAAGCCTCGTCCGACGAGCACAACTTGCCCTGTTCAACAGAAGTAGGATCTCGACTCGTCAGACTACACCTGCAACATCTGGTGCACCATCGAAATCCTTTGCAATGGCTGTTCCCGAAGAAAAGGTCGGGGCGGAAGAGGCAGCGGCCCCCATCCAGCTACCGAGAAACTCTGCATCTTCGACGGAGGTTGCAAACACGCCAACTACGGCTACCCTCAGCGACGAGAAGCCCAATCCGATACAGGAACAAGCGATTGCACAGCCAGCCAACAACGACGATGAGGCAGCGAAACGCCAGGGCCCAGCCCCTGACAGCACCGAGGACAACTACAAGCCCAAGTCTCTCAAGTTCTGGCTCATCATCGTCAGTGCTTTTGTGTCCATGTTCCTCGTCGCCTTGGACCGGACCATCATCTCTACTGCCATTCCTACAATCACGGACGACTTCCACTCCCTGTCGGATATTGGCTGGTATGGATCGTCGTACATGCTTACAACGGCCGCCTTTCAACTGGTCTGGGGGCGGATCTACCGCTTCTACGATTTGCGTTGGACATTCTTGACATGCATTGTCATCTTTGAGATTGGCTCTGCCATTTGTGGTTCTGCACCGAGCTCGTCCGTATTCATAGCCGGTAAGCAATGCCATAGTGAGGAACAACATTACAAAGTATGAGACATCTGACAGAGTTACAGGACGGGCAATTGCGGGAGTGGGATCTGCTGGCATCACGACCGGGTCTCTACTTACAACCATCGACTTGATCCCTCTGGCGAAGCGCCCCATGTTCCAAGGTACTGCCAGACTCCCAAGGGCCTTGAATACGCGAACGTTGCACTAATCCTTGGCCCAAACAGCCTCGTTCGGTCTCATATTTGGCGTTGCAAGCATCACTGGCCCTCTCATGGGCGGTGCCTTCACAGAGAATGCCTCGTGGAGATGGTGCTTCTACATCAACCTGCCCGTCGGAGTCGTCGCTTTCATCCTCCTCTTCTTCTTCCTGAGGGTCCCTTCGAAGCCCAAAGCGCCCGCATCCGTCAAGGAACAAATTCTCCGCCTCGATCCTCTCGGCACTTTCTTCTTCATCCCTTCCACTGTCTGCCTCTTGCTCGCTCTGCAGTGGGGAGGCTCGGTATACGCATGGAGCAATTGGAGAATCATCCTTCTCTTCATCATGTTTGGAGTGTGTGCCTTGGCGTTTGCCTGTGTGCAGATCAAGATGCCCGAAACCGCGTCGCTGCCGCCCAAGGTGATTAGCCAGAGGACGCTCCTCTGCGCGACACTCTACATGCTCTTCGTTGCAGGTGCCATGATGCTCTTGGTTTACTTCATTCCTCTGTGGTGTAAGTGTATTCACCTTGTCTTGACGAGCTTTGATACTGACGCGGCTGTCTAGTTCAAACAACACACGGCATCAGCCCTGTGCGATCCGGCATCTATACACTCCCTTTGGTGCTGAGCCTTGTCGTCGCTGTAACCACGTCTGGAATCTTGACGCAGCGCATTGGCTACTACATGCCGGCTCTAGTCATAGCTCCCTGCATCATGGCCGTGGGCGAGGGCCTCTTGTTCACTTTCAAGCCAACCACTGGATCCCCTCACTGGATCGGCTACCAGTTCCTCGCAGGATTCGGGCTGGGCTTTGGATTCCAGACGGCAAACCTTGCTGTTCAGGCCACGCTGCCGAAGAAGGAGATACCCACTGGTGTTTCCATCTTGTTCTTTGCTCAACAGCTTGGAGGGGCTGTCTTCTTGTCCGTCGGCCAAACAGTCCTGAACACCTTGCTCGTGTCCCATCTGAAGGATGTGCCCGGACTGGATCCCGACACCATTATCAAGAGCGGTGCGACCGAGCTAAGCAAAGTCGTACCATCGCAGTTTGCTTCTTCCGTGGTGGACGCATACAACTATGCCTGCACTCACATATTTCTAGTTGCGCTGGCATTGACCTGTGCCCAGCTGGTGGCTGCCCTGGGCATTGAATGGGGAAGCGTCAAGAAACCAAAGAATCAGCAGATTAAGGCATAAAGAGCAGAGTCGCTCAGCATTTGACTTGAAAAAACTGGCGTTACGGCGATATAGACGGTGGATAGGAGCATACATGGACTGGCCACTTGTATCTTAGACTGACACCTTACTCTCTTCTCCTTTACTGTATACTTTCCCCCCTCCGGAGCATCTACGTTTCTCACCATTTATTACAGAGATTGGTCGTGTTACTGTGAGAATGTCTTTCTGGATGAGCGTAACAAACGATGCTGTTCGGGCTCAGTCAATTGATATTGTGTCCTGACTTCACCGGGTTTGCCTCTGTTTGCTCTGTTCATATTCCGCATGGGCTCATTCACATGATGTCGTTCAGGAGAGATTCATCCTTTTATGCTACCTTGGCTGCCTATAACAACCTCTGCTGCTCACGACGTTCCATAACCCATTCCAATTTCCTCTACTTTATATCAAAACTACTCCCTCCACTCTACATCAGGCATACCACCAAAACATCCAAAACCCTCCCAACGACTCCCCCAAAACCCTCTTCATCAGCAAAAAGCCTCAAATCAAGAATTTTATTCTCAGAAACCCTCGACATCAGAAACCCCCAAAATGTGCAAAGTCACCAGAACAAAATACTCCTGCCGCCACCACACAACCACATACCAAACCCGCTGCGCAAGCGCCATCTCCGGCAACCGCTGCGAAAAGACAATCGAACCCCTCGTCTCCTCCGAAAAATGCCCCAAGTGCAACCCGGACTCTCGCCACAGGGAGATTGCGGACCTGTACGCCAGGTACGGCGATGAGCTGGCCAAGCTGGCGGAGCTTGCGAGGCGGCTGGACTGTCGGACGATGGTGACGCAGGTGGAGGGGATCCGGAGGGGGCTTGCCGGGGAGAGGATCAGGGCGTTGGAGGAGCTGCAGGGGAAGATTGAGGGGGAGGAGGGTGCGAGGAGGAGAGTTGAGGAGGAGGCTGCTGAGGAGGTTGGGTGGTGAGATTGTGCGGGGGGTGCTTTGGTTTTGGTGTCTTGGAGATGTGTGATGACTGATCCTGTCCCCTTTGTATGGAACTGCAAAGAAGCATGTTTTCTCTTGACCGATAGCAGGGAATGATGAGATAGATCGTGATGTTTGGCTCAAGTCTTTTCATACTTATGAATCCCGTTTCCCATGTACGAGCTTTATAACTTAAGGGGATGTTGCTGCGCTTGTGTATGATGGGAAGTACTGCAAGGCAATCCTGCTTCAGGGGCAGCTTTGTTCTATCGATGAGAGTTGCTCTGGGTATACATGGACAAAAACGGTACGTGAGATTTACGCTTGTTCAAACAGCTCTGCAATTGACAAATGAACTCGCCCTTTATCAATGACTTCTTTTGATTCTGAGCTTGGAGAGGGTTGGTGTAGGTGGCTACACGAGGGCGTGTTTAACGAGGTAGCAGTCACCTTATTCAACATCAACCGCACATGCTTGCCTGGAGCGTAGGTAGAGGATTTTATCACTGCACGAGCACCCAAGAATATTGACAATTCTGTATTTCTTTCCAAATCGTTGTCATGATTTTACATCACTCTGCCCGAGGTCGACCAAATGCCCAATCAATCCTCATGACATTCCCATCCAACCATCCCTTTTACCCAAGTTTTCCACCACACATATCCTCAAATCCTTTTACGCATTGATAACTAAAACACAAACAATCAGCAAGTAGTCTTTCAACCAAAACACCAAACCAAATACCAAACGAAAGAGGTGGTTCTAGGATCAATACATACCAACATTGAGCCCGGAGCTCTTAAACCCCTGATTCAGCACAACGACGATATCCTTCCCGCCCACCATCTGCAGGTCCTTCATCGTCTGAAGGGACACAATCTGCGCGAGCAGCGAAATCTGGTCGCCCGCGCTCAGCTTGTCGATGGCGCCGGCGTCGAGGACCCCGTCGAGGCCGAGCTGGGAGAGGGCGCCGCTGATGAAGGAGCCGAGGCCGTTGCCGCCGTCGTTGTTGTTGCCCTTGTTGCCCTTGTTCTTGTTGCCGTTGCCTTTGCCGTTACCGTTGTTGTTGTTACCGTTGCCTTTGCCGTTATCCTTGCCCTTGCCATTGTCCTTGCCCTTGCCCTTGCCGTCGTCGCCTGCAGTTCCGTTGCCGACTGCCACGGCACCAGTCTCTAGAGCTGGAGGCGCCGTAGTCGTAGCAGCTTCAGTTGTGGTGGCAGCCTCGGTGGCGGCAGCAGTAGTGGTAGCAACCTCCGTAGCAACCTCCGTAGCAGCAGCAGTGGTTGTGGCAGCCTCCGTGGCAACGGCCTCAGTAGTGGCAGCAACCTCGGTGGCAGCGGCCTCGGTGGTAGCAGCAGCGGCATCGTCAGCCTTCTTGTCAGTAGGCGTAGGAACCTCCTGCATGACGTCGGGCTGCGCGGCAGGAGGGGGAGCAGCCGTGTTGGCATTAAGAGGGACCAGATCCCGGGCTGCAAGGCCGTGGACGGCGTGGCCGAAGAGGGAGCGAGTGTCGCGGACCTTGTGGACGGCGGCGTCCCTGGGGAAAGGCTGGGTTGGCATGGCTGATGAGAGGCCAGCGGCCGCGAGGAGAAGGATTGAAGAAGGCTTCATTTTTGGATGTGTGTATAAGAAAGATTTGAGAAATGGACAGAAGGAAAAGGTAGAAGGAAGTAAAGGAGTTGGTTAATCAAGCAGAAAGTGAAGCGAATCAAAGGAAACAGAGCACAGCTCTTGTTCAGGGAAAGAAAGATGAATTGAATGTCAAAGTGAGTGAAGCCCAGCGACCCTGAAGAAGAAGAGAAGAGAAACCAAAAACGTAGAAGGGGGAAGGCAGGGCATGATATACGCCCTCGTGGGGAGAGGTCACCTCGGAGGGTTCCGTAGACAAGCTTTCTGGAGGGTCCGGGGCTGGAAAAGCTTAGCATTGGGAGTTTGTGGCTTGTGTGAGGCCTCATTTTCTGAGACCGGATGTGGTGATATCCAGAGGCTACTTTGGCTGAACGGGGAGAGGCAGCCCCTGGTCTGGGGTGACTGTTAGTTCTGATGCCATGGTAGATATCCAGCGATCGCCATGAGACCTTGGTACTTGCTGTGAGCTGCTAGTGATGCCTAGAAGGGCTGAATAGGCTCATGGATCGTGTAAGAAGTGTATCCCTAGGGATGTCGTTGCAGTAGCAGTAAGCAAGCCTCACGAGTCGAGCGCAATCAATGCGAAACGCGCATCGTTCCTAAAAGGGCCTACCCAGCAAGACTGAACTCAAGTGTCGCAATACCATCATTTTGGGCTGCCCAAATGCCTGAAAAGTAGGATAATGGTTAGCGTGGCAGTAGACGCTGAATGGTGAAGGTGAAGCCGTCGCAGAAGTGAAAACAGGTAGCTGAATGTGGTAAAGAGGGGGTTGAGGCTGTCCGGGGTTAAACAAGTCGAGACACGCGGGGCCGGTTTCATGTTGGCGATTCTCCGACGCGAGATCGACCGGCAACGAGCAGAGCCGCAGGATTCGGAAGAGTCTGGATGGCGGTAAGGAGAGGGTGTGATTGGGTAAGTTATTCTGGTGAGGATGCAGGGCTGGTGCAGTCGCGCCAATGCGTCACGATGTTTGGGCCTGAGGGGGTGTTTGTGATAGTATGTGCAGAGCTGATAAAACACGCAGAGACGTGGATGAAGTTGCTTGACTCGAGTGTTGCAAACAGGGTTTTGAATAAGGTTGCCAGTAGAATGCTCGCTAAAACGAAGCCAAGATGTGATGAGTCTTGAACAAGTATGCGATTGACGCCGGTGTTGCCTCTTGTGGTTTCAGTCACTGCTGGGGTGGTGAGGCTTGGACGTTGGCAGCAATGGATGGCATCCACGAGGCACAATTCCGTTTCGTTGGAACCCCAAACCATGCTGAGCCAATCGAGAGACGACAATGCAGGCAACCGGCCCTCTTGTGCGTCCTCATCCTCCTTCTGACCCATTCCAACCTTGTCCAGCCTTGTCGAGCTTCATCTTGCCATCCCTCATGCGCTCACGGAACACGTAACCATCTGCGAACTCGAATCTTGCATCTTTGGCCTTTTTCTTCGTCTTTCGTCCATTCTGTGGTATCAAGTCATCTGTTCTCCCTCGTCCTATCCTCCGCATGAAACCCAAGCCACTCCCCCAACATGCCTCCCGGCTTCGGCACCGGACACTCCCTCGTCACGCGCTCAATCTCGTCGTCCGCCGCCTGGCCAAACTGCACCAGCCCGTCCTTGGGCTCGGCGTCCCTCCTCCTCCATCGCTTCCGCCGGCCGTTCTCGTCAATGATGATGTCGCCGTCGGCGTACTTTGTCCGCGGCACCGGGCAGGGGAGCAGGTGCGGCAGCGCAACGACGAAGAAGCTGGCGACGAGCGTCGTGGCGAAGAGCGACGACGTCATGCGCGACCGGGGGTGAAGATGCGGCGGCATGGCGAAGAAGCGAGATCCCCTCGGGCTCTTTGGTCAGGGGGATTGGTTGACTGTGGTGGTGGTTGATGCTGCAAGACGCTCATCTGTTAGCTGTGCCCCTCCAGCTCTGCGATGCCCATATCGACTCGCAGGTGCTCTATAACTTGATGTAAAGCCAAGTATCGCCCAAAACTCACCAGGTAATTGTCGCATGATCCTCCAGACCCACGATGCGCATCCAATTGTGCTCCTACAAGCACCGCATGGCCGCTGGACCGGAATCTCGACAAGCTCCAAGCAGAAAAAGGCGCCTGGGCACGATCGGCACTGACATTCGATTGCGCGGGCGCTGATTGGCCGCGCTGTTAGTGGGATGAGCAGCAGCTGTCGGAGCGCGGCACAACGTAGTTCCTGTGCTGCTCCAAGCTGCTTGAGAGTTGGAGCACGACAGAGGTCAAACCCGCTAAATCCCAGTTCCCACGATCCCGGGCTTTAGGCCTGCAGAGCGCTAAAGCAGCCGCTGGAGCCTGTGGACGACAGCGATCACAGTGGCCAGGCTAAAGCCCAACAAGGCTAGCGGCATGCCACTCGATGAACCCCGAGGAAGCGCAGTCTTCAACTTTTGCTGTACCAAGTACTAGTAGCACCTCGTCAGAAACGCGATAAGCCTTCAGTCCAGTTTTCCATCTTCCAGCTTGCATCTGTCGCCTCGCGTGACTCTGCCAGTTCCCACCAGGCGGCGATTCCCGTCGGCTCCAGCAGTCTCGCCTCTCCCGCGACATGTCATAGCCATCTTTTGCGCCTCTCCGACTATCGCATCAGCTCGACCGGCGCTCCTCCGTGCGGCGTCTCTCTCTGCCGTCCCATCATGAGCGATCTCGACAAGTCAGTTCACATGCCCAGCCGCAGGCCCACGACTTGCTTCGCCTGCTAACTGTAAACTGTTAGGGCGATCGCGCAATTGCGCTCATGCCGGCCGATTCCAGAGGACCAAGTTCGAGAGCTCTGCCATCGCGCCAGAGAGCTTCTTATTGAGGAGGGCAACGTCGTCACCGTGACGGCGCCGGTAACAGTGAGTCGATCCACGGCAGACCACGAGAGACACGGCGGCTAACACAATGTGCCTTGCGACGATAGATATGCGGCGATATCCATGGCCAGTTCCACGACCTGATGGAGCTGTTCCGCGTCGGCGGTGATGTGCCCGACACAAACTACCTCTTCATGGGTATGCTCTCTTCACGAGGCCGGCTTCATCCATCGCCACCCTTCGTCTAACGTCTCATGCTTAGGTGACTTTGTCGACCGTGGCTTCTACTCCCTCGAATCATTCCTCCTCCTCCTCTGCCTCAAAGTCCGATACCCAGACCGCATGACGCTCATCCGCGGCAACCACGAGTCCCGCCAGATCACGACCGTGTACGGCTTCTACGACGAGTGCCTGCGCAAGTACGGCAGCGCAAACGTGTGGCGCTATTGCTGCGACGTTTTCGACTACCTCGCCCTCGGCGCCATCGTCCTGGGCGCCTCCAGCACGCTGTCCCCCGGCTCGCCCGAGGACGACGACACCGAGATCGAAGTGTGCGACCAGGGAGGCTCCATCATCAGCCGGTTCCCGCGCCAGCCCCGTCCGAGTTCCCCCCAAGACAAGCTCGATGCTCCCAGCAAAGGCACGCCGGACAAGACTGGTCCGCCGGGCTCAGGGGCGTCTGGGTCCAGCAGCGGAAGCGTGGGAAACCCCACGGGGGCCATTCTCTGCGTGCACGGCGGACTCAGCCCGCTGGTGGATACGGTGGACAAGATCCGGCTCATTGACCGGAAGCAAGAAGTGCCACACGAGGGCGCCATGTGTGACCTCCTGTGGTCGGACCCGGACGAGATTGACGGCTGGGGCCTCTCACCGCGCGGAGCCGGATTCCTCTTCGGCGCCGATATCGTCAAGGTCTTCAACCACCGCAACGACCTCAGCCTGATTGCCCGCGCACATCAGCTCGTCATGGAAGGTTTTAAGGAAATGTTTGATGCTTCCATCGTCACCGTCTGGTCCGCGCCCAACTACTGCTACCGCTGCGGCAACGTCGCCGCCGTGCTGGAGCTCACCGAGGACGACTCGGGCACGGGCATCTTCCAGAGGACCAACGGCGACGTCGGCCGCAGCTCGGGGGCCGTCGTCGAGCCGAGGGGCGGGCCAAAGTACGGGCCTGCGCGGCGGTACCGCGTGTTCCAGGCTGCGCCGCAGGACTCGAGGGGGATGCCTGCCAAGAAGCCTGTTGCTGATTACTTTCTGTGAGGGGAATTTCTCGGTGTTGGTTCAACTTTCTGGCGAGTGTTTTTCAGAGCAGTTTTTGTTACTTTCGCTTGTTAGTGTGTCATGGTTCTCAGTCCTGTACAAGAGTGAAAAGCTGTAGTTCTTTGGTTTATCAGGAGGGCGAACATATCTGGCAACGAGTTATTGTTTTGGCGTATGGGGATTATGAAAGAATACAATACATACCACAATAGATGTCACAAAAAATGATACTCTTTGATCGTTCATCTCATCTTACTTCGCAACTGGGCGTCTCACTCACCGGTGTATCGAACGGCTGTATGTGAAGAGGCAACAAGCGAAAATGAACATGGAAGCTATACCCAAAGGCTCGGGAGCTGTCTCTCTGAAGCCCAATCTGGCGGGACTACCTTACTGGGACATGCGGGACTTGCCAGGCTGTAATTGGTATTGTGGAGGAGGATGGACCAGACTGAGGAGCGGATTGCGTATATGCAAGAATATTGGCGTTGTTAGAGTAGGTACATGTAGAGAGTACTAGACCAATGGAGTCACCTATTTAGGGATGTAGACTCTATAGCAGGAGGTAGAAGCATTTCATATTACTATGATAGGCATATATAACGATAGTGGCAGGAAGTATGAACATCTTTCTATACGTCCTACATATCAAGGCAGTAGCAGTAGGGAGTACCTATATGTCTGGCGTTACTCGGATGTTCGACATGAATCTTGTGAGGTTGGACGTATGTCACCACGCGTTTGACAAACAAGATAAATCCCACATAAACACAAGAGCCTGTGACGCAGTGAATCGGGTCTTCAGCCACGGCTGTTGGACTGGTAACAGCTGTCATGGAATTTTTTACCCATAGCTGTATATTGAGTGTTTACCACTTTCTCCTTCGATTCCCGTGTCCACTCACATCCATTCCTCCATCAACTCAATAACCTGGCAAACACTCAGCCCCAACGAGTATCAAACATGGGCCAGAAGGTCTCGGCCGCAGAGGACGAACCAGACATTGTCAAAACAGTCACCAAAACCCTCACCCGAGACGAAGTCATGGACGAAATGCAGCCGATCCTCCAACGCCTCAGCGACGTATGGACCGAAGAACTGTCCGCTGACATCGCAGCCGCCCTGACGCCCCAGAAGCTCAAGTTGATGTCGCCGCGCGCCAAAGCCTCGTTTGCGGAATGGATCAACGAGCAAGAGGACGAAAAGTACCTGCATTGGCTGAAGAATGCCTCGGACGACGTGCTCTCGATGACGTGGAAGGAGACGCAGCGGATTCCTGGCGCCAAGATCTGGTCGCAGCAGCATCCCATCGCCATGTCCTTGTGGGCGCTGGAGATGATGTCAGATGCATTCGACCCGAAGGAGGCAGAGTTCATTCAGACTCAGGTCAGGGAAATTAAGGGGTATCTGCAGTGCGAGAAGGAGCGCGAGCACCATCAAGTCGAGCAATTCACAGCTACTGTGCTGAAGGCCATCGAGAGGGCGGAGGCTGCGATTCTTGGCCGTCTTGAGGTTTACCATGACGAGATGCGGTAAGTGTTTGCTGATCTACCACGAGTCGCTCTTTGTTCTCGCCTCCTCGAGCATGGTGTACATGTTGTGCTAACTATGTGGTCTCCCTGCTTCCCTTTAGATCGACCGGAAAGATGACTGAGAAGGTGACTGGAGGTACTACTTTTTATGAGTAGCTATGGCGAGCAATGGCCGGAAGGCTCACGGTTGTAGGACTTGGACTGCGAGGCGGACTTTTGTTGATTGGTTAGCCAGGGCGGCGGCAAATTGGAGTGGTCGTCAGGCGCGAGGGTATCGCAGCGATAGCTACCGGTTTCCATAAGAGAGCTTTATAGCTTGATATGCTCAAGCACAGTCTCTGTTGTAGACCTTGTCTACTATTCACATTGTCTCCTAAATTCCTGAATCATGATATATTCCTGTATGCTTGCTGTACTGGCTGTCAGGTCTTCCCTAGTGATCTCGACTGAGCTTTGTGTTGACTCCGGTCGAATCTCAGGCTGTACGCTTGCTTGTCAAGTCACTCCCATGGTCGAGACTCCATGGTGATGAGGCTCTGTCTAAGCACAAAGAGAAACACCCATCAGCTAAAGACCTATCCAGCTTTGAGTCTGGTAACAGTACTGACCTGATTCAGTCCTGTCTCATGTGTCCTCTCTGAGTGTGCTTAGCCGAGTGGAGGAGTGAACAGGAGAATGACCGTAGAGACTTGCAGCACGTCCTTGCGTGACACGTGTACAAGGTAGATACAGGTTGATATTGTTGGATATAGCAAGTAGGTAGATGGATGTCAAAAAAGTTAGACGGAGTAATATTGATATCAAAGGTGTCTTGATACCTCAGGCATCACGACATCAGTGCTGCCGGCTGCCATCGAGGAAGGTGCTCCCATCTCCTGAAACTCGACCGCCTTCCCGGGTCAAGCCACTGCCCAATTCTCCATCTTCTGCACTCCGTCAAAGAGAACATTTTCACTTCCACCTTCATCCTCCCTCATTTTTGCACGGATCTCTGTGCAAAACCTTCCCCAAGGTGAGTCGAGCGACAGTCTCGAGATTCTGCCTCCCCTTTCGCTTGAGACAGATTTCCCCAGCCTATCTGACCAGCAACAACCGTCACACTCGCAGTCATCTCCAACGTCCAGCTGTACTTTGCAATATATTGTCTCTTCTTAGTAGCTACTCTAGATCTAACTAGCATCTCATCTAAGCAGTAGTCCCTCCAAGCGAGCAATTCCAAAGCAAATATTCAATATGGCAACACACAACGTCCCAGCCCCACAAACGACGAGCCGGACATTGTCAAGACGACAATCAAGACACTCACCCAACAAGAATTCAATGACCAAATGGATCGGTCTCTCGCTGCAATGTTCGCGAATCCCAAGGAGATTTTCGCCGAATTTCCAGCCAAGTTTGCAGCAGACCTGACCCCCCAGAAAGTCAAAGTGCTATCTAGATACACGAAAATCTTTCTCGGGAGGTGGGCTACGCAAGTCGGACATGAGGAATGCATCGGCTGGCTTAGGGATGCTTCAGATGATTTAGAGTCTATCAAGTGGGAGGAGACGGTACGCATTCCAGGGGCGAAGCTCTGGTCACCGAAACACCCTATTGCCAAGGATTTGGACGAGCTGGAGAAAGCTTCGCGCAAACTCAAGGCCGAAGATAGAACCCTGTTCGAGACGAAAATCAGATCTATCAGGCAGTTTATCGAATGGGAGAAGGAACGCGTCGAGCATCAGGAATTCGAGTCAGTGGTCGAGACTCTGGAGAACGTGGAGAGTATGGTTGCAAGGTGTCTGAAGAGGGTGAAGAAGGAGTAGTGCCCAAGACTGCGAATAGAGCGTCGTGAGCCGCATATTGACCAAGTTTTTTGACCGACATGATGTTATGGGTTCTCAGAGATCTAGATATCCATCGAGCTTCCATTTGTACTCTTCATATGTACGGCCACTGCTGGCACCTTGCAGTATCATATCAGTCTATCCATTTCTCATGTACAACCTTCACCCCCCCTTCTCAAAGATAGGGTAAAGCCAAGCCTCTAGGCTACCCCTTGTTTACAGGAGAGGGCTCTTGTCGCCAACGCGGTCACCGCAGACAAAGCGTCCGTCAACCAGCTTGACAGCCCCCGGAGTGTCAACTGCCATCCGCATTAGCATTTCCCCCCTATTTCGACACAACAGAACAAAGAAGCATGAAGAGAAAGTCTAGACTCACCGCGATCGCCCATCTCCAGGTAGGTAAACTTGGGAATGCGCTTCCAGTCAAGGCAATTGCACTTGAGGTTGATTTCCGCACCACCAGGAACGGTGTCGATGGTGCAAGGCCTGCACGAGGCATCAAATCCACCACTAATTCACACCCAACCCCCCAACTCATCAGTATATAGTCCCCAACAACATACATTCTCCCAACTTCCAAGCCTCCCCGAGGCTAGAGATATAGAGGGAGGGGAAAGGGTGGAGGAGAAAAAGAGAGAGAGATGATGAAGGACTCACTCGGGCAGATACTGCAGCTTGCCGCCAACGTTGGTGACGCACTCGTTCAGGTTGATGCTCGTCTTCCACCACTCGCCCTTGTTGTTGGTGCACTTTCCCTCGAGGGTGGTCTTGCCGACTTTTCCGCTGCCGCCGAGGGTGATTTGCTCGCATGTTGTTCCGTCGTCGTTGGCAGGGGCAGCAGGCTTGTTGGTGTTGTTGTCAGTTTCAGTGTTGTTATTGTTGTTGTTGTGAGAGAGACGGTTGAAGCCGGGGAGATGAAGAGGAAGATGAGGAAGAGGAAGAAGGGGATGTATTACCGCAACGGCGGCCGTCTGGCTGACGGCAGGGACGTGACGGGCCACGATTGGGGTCGGGGTGATGACGGGCAGGTATTTGTTTGCGGGGACGGCGATGGCGGTGGATGCCAGGGTGAGGAGGATGACGGAGAGGGACTTCATGGTTGAGATTTTCCGAAAGTATCAAATGATAAAGAGGGTCGACTTGGGCTGTTGTTTGCCGTTTGTTTGTTTGTTTGGTTGGTGAGTTTTGAGATGAAAAAGAAGTGCTTTCCGGTGGGAGATTGTTTTAAATAGTGATTGACAATGAAGAAAACAAACGACGACGACGACGTCGACGAGTAAAAGGAATGGACAGGCCTTTCCCCGTAATTTAATACCTCGAGCCCACGAGGGATCCTCTCCTCTGCTGGTCCAGTCACTGGGTTCAAACACACACACACAGATCCCCCAGACTTTGAAGAAGAAGAAGTGCAGTGCAGTAGTGTGGAGCAAAAAGTTTCCGAGACCAAGACATGCATGCAGCACGAGGGAACTTGGGGGAAAGACAGGCAGCTGTCCGTCCGGGTCAGCTGTCCCCAAGTCAAACATCTCACGAAAAACCCCAAAAGTCTCTTGGCAGGTTCGCGGACAGCAGAAAAGAGTAAATAGGGGATGAACAAGGACTTGGCCTGTAAACGAGATTGTGATTGACGAATAGGGATGGGAGAAGACTGTGAGCGTTGAATGGGGGTGGGGGAGAAGGGAAGAGAATCCGTGCGTGCAAACTATACAGACTCTTTGACCTCTTTGCTCAACGTGCGTTAGAAACGGACTTGGACTCTGCGTTTTTCTTTTTCTTTGTGAAACGTGAGGAGAGATGCATGTCGTTAGCCGGGTCTCTTTATTTGACATTGACATACGGTACAGTCATATATCGCAATACGCAAAAAGCCGTTGGAAAGGGAAGAGAGGTCTAGACCACTCCTGATGCTCTCTGCTTTAGAGAACAATATCGGCCATCAATGGTTCTGCGAGGCCTTGATGCCGATGCCAAGGAGGGGGGAGGCAAGAAAGATCAAACGCACGGATGGGATTGGTTTTAAGCTTGTATTTAACGGTTGATTCATGGGCTTTTGAGGCGGGGGATTGAATGACTCTTTGCATGCGGTTAAGGTGGTGATATTGTTAAAGAGTCAACAATGCGGCGTTTCCCGCCGAGATCCTCTGAACAAGTGAGACGTTTCTGCTTGACTCGTCAACTATATAATCTAATTCCTTAGCTAGCCATGAAACTACCAGAATCAGTCTCGGGAAAGGCCTATATCATGTTTTATTTCCTCTGCATCACATACCGTTGTACTCTCCTCAATACAGCAAGCCAACATCTCCAATCCCCATCATCCAACCCAAACAAAGGCATCGCATCACTCTTCAAATGCTTCACCATGCTCCAGGGAAATTACTCAACCTCCTCCTCCCCCAACCAACACCTATTGTCGTTGGCCAAAACCTCATCGCCCCGATACCCCCTGATCCGTGCCCATGGTTCGCCTCGTTAGCCTCATCTACTCCTCCATTCAGCCCACGTGGACGCGCGCTCTCTGCTCTGAACCAACAACATATTTAAATCGACCAAACGTCGCTCATTTCATCTCATAGAATCACAAAGAAGCACCAACGACTCCGAAAAAGAACTTGAACATGTCATCTTGATATCAGTAAACTATGGACTTGATCTTCCTGGCCAACACATAATCGTTCCATGACGTCTCATTCCCCTCATCGGGTCATACAGACTTGCCTTCCTGCCATCGTAATCTTCAACATGAGTGCTGTCCAACTCTGCAGCTTCGTCACATCCCGTGGGATCAACTGGTAAAGTAAAAAAAGAGAAAAGGGGGGTAAAAGGGGGGCAAGAAGAAGTGAAGAGGTAGAATACAAGTCGGCCATTGGCCGAGCTCAAGCCCTGCTTGTAACAGTGTCACACACGCCCTTCCACCATGACCCGGTGGCGGGCCACCTACCACCGCAGTCCAAAGTACAACAGGTGAGATCGAGGCCATGCCTTTGCGTATGTGAATGGTATATACACAGGTCAAATGAAAATGCTGAGATCAGCTGTATAGAATGATGAAGAGAAGGGAAAACATCGAAAACCATCATCGACAACACATGAAAAAAAAAAAAAAAAAAAGGCAGCAAAGCAGAGTACAGTCAGCCGGCAGACTGGAGAGTGAAATGGAAACTCACGCCCCCATCCTGCCGCCGAGATGCTTGCTTTGCACGTAGATACCTCTCAAAACGCCCAGCTCCGCCCCTTTTTTACCCAGATGTTGCGTCGACGCCCAAAGAATTGTGCGCAGGGCCAATATGCGGTTGGCAAATGTACAATGATCTAGCCTTGACTATTCGATCAATAGGCCTGGCCGGGGACAGGCTTCCTGCCGATGGACCCCGCTTGGGATCCTAACGGAGAGTCTGTTGGTGACGACGTGGGCGACGACGAGTTGGGGTTTAGTGGGCTGGAAACCGGGGGGCTTCCGCGTTGGCTCATTCCGCTGGGGCTTTGGGGACGGCTGGTGGGAGGTCCTTGGAACTTTGGACCGGGGCTCATCGGGCGGCCCATGGGCGACTGCGGTCGGCTTCCGTTGGCGTTCATCCTCGGACCGGCAGGCGAGGCGGGGCGCGATCCGGGGCCTGGTCCCATCCTGGGAGCTCCGTTGGGAGTGCCGTTGGGACCGCGCATGCCCTGAGGCGTCATTGGGCGCTGGCCCTGGGGAGTCATCGGTCGCTGGCCACCGGCTGCTGGGACGGGAGGGCGTCCCTGGGGCGGCCGAGGCTTCACTGGACGGGTAGACAGGCACGTGCGAGGGACAACACCCTGTCGGGACCTATCCAGACGGATGACAAGCGCCTAACGTTGTGTCTCAGGTTAGCAAATGCTGGCGCAATAAGTGACGTAAAAGAACAGAAGAGGTACTCACCCAGCCATCGTCATATTCGTGGAGGAGGCGCACCAGATCGCCGGCCTTGAGCTCCATTTCGTCCTCGAGAGTGGGCTTGAAATCCAGCTGCACGCGGTGGACAGTCGAGTTGGCAGGGCCGCCCGCTGCGGCAATGGCGGCGGCACCAGGCGAAGGCGCAGCGCCAGGGACGGGAGAGGCTGACGAGGCGCTGTAGTCGGTACCCACGGGGCTTGGGGGAACCGTGTCGAGGTTGGTAGTCACGGTCAGGTCAACAGGAACCTTGGAGTTCTGGTTTCGGATCGACGTTTTGCGAGTCAGCGTCGCGGCCCCAGCAGCAACGACCGCGGCCGTGGTAGCCACAGCCGCAGTAGCCACAGCGGTCTCTCCGGCATTGGACACTTCCGGGCTCGGCGCCTTGTCGCTCACGGACGCGACGGTGGGCGAATAGGGCTTATACGTGGGCGTGGGACGAGCGGCGGGCGGGTCCTGAGCAGGAGAGGGAACACGCTCAGCTTGCTGGCCAAAGGGATTCGCGGGATTGTTGCTCTGGCTGGTATCGGGTCGATCCGCGGCATTGCCAGTCACAGCAACACCGACGGCGGCAGCCTCAGCTCCCGCAGCGGCCTGCTTCTCGAGGTCCCAGCCGAATTGGGAGGCGGGCCGGAGGCTGATGCGCGGCGCAATGGGGTTTGTGCGGACCATCTCCTCGACAGGCTCAACAGGCTCGAGAGGCTCGGGTGACGGTGCTGGTGAGATCTCGGGCGTGAGAGCGCGTGCAACGGGCTGGGGCTTGGGCTCAGGCACCGCAATCGGCTGGTGCTGGACGGGAGCAACAACAGGAGCAGGAGGAGGCGTCACTTGGGCCTTTTCGTCATCACCTGAAAGCTCTTCGCGCTCGGCCTGCTTTCTGCGGCGGCTGACGAAGAAGAAGATGAGCAGTCCCAGAACGAGGACACCGCCAAGCACACCTATGGCAATGCCCGCCTTGGCGCCGGCGCTGGTGCCGGAGCCGGAATCGCTGATGCTGGTGGCAGATGACGCCGCGGCAGAGTCCAGAGTGGCCGAGGCAGAGGGGCTGTGAGCTCGGTTGCCGTCAACAGCCACCTTTGTCGGCGACGAGCCGTGCGTGGGGGAACCAGTAGCCTTGGCGAGATCATCGTCGGAATTGGAGGGGCTCTGCTGGGGAGAGGAAATGGCGCTGGGCACGGCAGAGCTCTCCTTGGGGGCTTTGGCTTCCTGAGTCGGGGTCGGCGTCGGCTTGGGAGATTCCTTGGGAGTGGGAGTCTCCTTAGGAGTCTCCTTCGGGCTTGGCTTGGGCGTGTCCTTGGGGGGTTCCTTTGGGGCGGGCGTCTCCTTGACCTCGGGCTTCTTGCTAGGCGTAGGCTCGGGCTTAGGAGTCTCCTTGGCCGGGGGTGGCGAGTGGATGGTCACGTAACCACCAATGGGGCCAGAAAAGGTCGGCTTCATGGTCTTGTAGACGACCTGAACCACGGTGGACTGCTCTATGAGGGAGTCAGCATGTCAATCAGGCAACAGTTGTGTGGATAGGCCTCGGGCTATCCGAGTCAAAGAGCCATTGATTACCTCTCTCGACATTGTTGGCCTGGACCTTGGGGCCCTGCCGGTGAGGCTCGTCGTCAGGGTTGACGCCATTGATGATGTTCTCGATGTCGTCGAGAATGTCTCGGTGACGGTGGAAGTGCCGGTGAGAGTTGGGCATCTTGTCCAAAGTGTCGCTGCAGACACGGTGAGGCGGATGTCCGGGGTATCAAGGAAGAAAGAAAAGGAAAGAAGGTTTGGCTTCACGAGCAGGGACGTCGTGAGTGATCGCCGCAGCCTCTGGTTATATTGGCGACTGAGCTGCAAAGTCGAACGAGGCTGGGGCAAGTCGTCGTCTGGAACGCGGACGGCAGTAATGGAGGGAGAACGAAGGTGGTGACTATTGAGTCAAGGAGCGTGTCCTTCCACGGCGGGGAGAGACAAATTGTCTCGGGAATGCTGATGCTGAGGGAAATGAGGGAACAACGGCCAGCTGAACTCGAGGCGCGTCACGGCGGAACAATGCCAGGCCTGGATTGACCCAGGATTAAATGACTGGTGAGGTGATGCAAACGGCAGCGCGAAGTGAGCCAGAGAGAGCGAACAAAGACTCGACTAGTGCACGCAGGAGTCGAGAAGGTTGACGGCTGCGCTGCTGAAGGAGTGGCTTGGATCGCAAGGCAAAATCAATCAATCAACGAATGAATGAATGGACGGACTGAGGGCAGCTCTCGAGGGAAACTGACGCAGAGCCCAGGCTGCACAATCGCTCGCTAGCAGAGGCGATGATGTGTGGTGGTGAGAGGCGGAGGGAAGAGAAAAAAAGAGGAGAGGCGAGAGGAAGCGAGCGAGCAGCAGCTGGGGAAGAACCTGGGCGGGCCACCTCAGTTCAAGCCCACCAGCTCGATGCGTCCAGGGTTCAGTGAGAACGAGGTACCGGTACCTGGCTGCGGTGCTGGGCTGCCCCAATCTGGAAGAGGCCCTGGCAGCCGTGCAAGCGCCCAACGCTGCAAAACGGCGGGTTGGGCGAATCACCAGCCGAGGCCACAGCTGGCAGACACTCCACCGCGAAGGTGCCGGCGGGACGCCACTGGAGCAGCTGCAGCAGCGGGAGAGGCGATGCTGTATCGGTACTTGGCAGTTATTAGCAGTGCAGACGGAGGTGGGAACCTAGAACATGAACACGAGATGCTGTGCATCCGTCCACGGCGGGCTGTCAAGAGCTGCTGCTTGACCGACGGTCGAGCTTCTAGGTAGTTGATGATACAGTCAGTGAGAGCGATCAATGCCATCAATCGGTATCAGTACCAACAGGTGCATTAGACGCCGATATGCCCTCCCTGTCACCACAAGCATCCAATATGAGGATCAGCGCCGTTGTCGACCAAACGAGCAAACCCAACCGTCGACAGCTGCCCGGCTTTCTCCCTCGAAGCTCAGAGATTGCCTGCAAAAGCCCTCCACAACCTGGCAAAGCCCGCCAGGATCCGCACAGGGGGCCCGCGACCCCTGGCTCAGGCACCGCGGCGCCGCCATTGGCTGCTGGAACCCCCCCGGCAGGATGCGCTAATCCAGGAACCGCAGCCACTGAGCGCAGCAGCGGATGCTGTCATTGGCCCGTGCGACGGGGCGGCCTGCGCTGCTTGGCTCCCAGTTTGTCACTCGGACCCCTGGCCCTGCATTTGCATTTGCATGCACTTGTACGATTGATCCCTGTCAGCTCGACGGTTTTTTCCCTTCTCCTCTGTTCGTTTTGGCTGAGCAGAAACAACGCAGCCAAGACGAGATCCATGCAGGTACAGTTACATACAGACAGATAGGTACCCAAGCAGAAGCAGAACTTGATGCCAGGGGTGCTCCTCAAGGTGCGGCCAGATGGTCGAAGCGCCATGCCGGATCCATCATGGCGTTATCGAGCCTTTGCCGCCATCTCCCTCGCTCGTCTCCCTTCCAATATCCGCCGCAGCCCACGACGGGATAACCGGATCACAGTCGTGCTGCTCTGTCGAACGAGGAGCCGTCGTCTGCGCTGTTAATACTACCTAACTCGAGACAACAGCTTGCAGGTATCATTACTCGACGGGCTGCAATTGCGTGATGGTGGACCTGGTAGCTGTACTCGTGCTTCAGCCGGTTGCGATAATGTGCAGCTCCGGTCCCCTGCTTCGCACCAACGACGATGGCCTCAGATTTGTCAAACGGCGCAGAGATTTCGTACAGTAAGCACCCAAACCAAGCAGCCAATAGTCCGAGTCCGGGTATTGCTTGCTGCTGTAGAGCACTTGTACCAATTACTTCACCTCGGGCACAGATACTACACCAACCCGAAGCGCGGGCTTTGCTACATGTATATTCCAGCATCCAACATGCGGTTGAACAAACCTCACCAAGACTCTGTTCTTTCACAAGGGCCTGTTTCTCTCTCTCTTCGGCTTCAGACCAGCTCCCATCTTCAGTCCCTACCATGACCTCACCTTCTTTTTCGCTCGCTTGTCTCGACTAAACATCGCCAGCATTTGCTCGGTCCCGAACTAGCCAGGATTCATGAAACAGCCCCCTTCCGCCTTGGCGTGCAAGCTGCGTGGTGACAGTGGTGCTTTCTATGCAAGCCCTGGCAAGTTGGCCCATTTTCTCTCTCTCTTCCCTCTGGCTCGAAAGGCCTTAATAATCACTCTTACACCCGGCTTCTTCAGCACTCACGGAAAGGGGAAACCTCTGCGACGACGAAAAGAAGCCTAAGTAGAGAAAGACCAGGGGCATTCTAGGCAACATACGAGTCGGTAGCCCGCGCGATATCCGAGTGCCTTAAGCGCTCACTATCTACCCCCTTTGGCTTACAAGGCTGATTCAAGCGGTTCGCACACACCAACGACAAAGCCAACCCTCAAGAGATCACTCAGTGTTCCCCGTCTCTCTGCCCATTTCGCTTCTCGGCCCGAAGGTCACCCAAACAACGAAACAAAAACACCGGACACCCTCGTTGTTCCGGCGGGGCAGATCGGACGAGCTCACGCAGGAAAAGGGGACCGTGCAATCCCATCCCTTTCGCCAGCAGAAGGACCTTTCTTGCGCACGCACACTCAGAGGCGGGAATAGGCGCTTTTTCCCACGTCCCCGGCTCTCGCCAGGATCGACAGCATCTGCTACCTGAGCTCCCCTGTACGAGTATGTACTTTGTGCAATCGATGAAGAACATGAGTTGTGTGAATTCCATAACCAGGAAGAAACACCAGACTTCTCGTCGCAGTGCGGCCACTTCGTATCGCCCTACATCCCTTCAATTCTACATGCAAGAAGCAAGCGGGAAAACCAATCATTCTCGGTCAGCCCATCATTCAGCCGCAATCAAGGATTGAAACAAACATCCCGGGGGCCCGGCTTACAAGCTTCTACTTGTATGCCGCGTTGTGTCGGTGTGTCTCAGAGCAATGGATTCAGCCTGGCCCTTGTCCGTCCCTGTCTCCGTCGTCCCGCGCATCATGGTTCAGTTGCAATTCAGGCCATCCACCGAGGAGGAACATATGTTGTGATGTACCATATGAATATTTGTTGTCTGTTTGCTCTTCTATGCGTGCATGATGATGCGTATGTGGCTTTCCATTGCCCTTGAGCAACGGAAGCGTGTACATGTAAGGGTTCAATGGCTACCTCATCCTCATCCCGGAGGGCAAATATGTCATGTATGCGATACAGAATGTCGAAAGCAAATATCTCCGCTTGGTCTCGGCCACGATGTATATCCCATTCCGCAGGTTTCTACAACAAAGATCCTCACATGTAATCCGCCATACCCAATCCTTATCCAAGTCAGCATCATAGCGTCATCCCCTTTGCAAACAAATCATCGAGCTCCGTACCAGCGGCCTCCTCCTCTGTACAACGTCCGGCACCCTTCACTTTCCAGCCCATCCGCGGCACACTCTTCCGCGGTCTCAAACTAAAAGACAATACGAGTGAATGTATCAGCCACAGCATCTCTGCTGGCTGTGTCCATACGGGGCTTCTTCCATCCCCCTCACGTCCAGAAATAGCCCGAATTCAAGAACTGTCTCTGCTGAATGAAACAGAAACAACGCCGTCGTGTTTTAGTCGAGATTGCCTTCATCCTAGATTGCCAGGACACAAGCCATTTTTAAATTCGAAGAAGATGTACAGGAAAGGGTCAATCGCATCAAACCATCAGGTCATCATGTTTGCTCTGTTCCGTCTATGCTGCTCGTATATGCTGCTCGTACATCGCCCAGGTAACTACACATACATATACACATACATATATACATATGCTTCGTACACAACAAGTGTATCTGCCCATGATCTTCACCCGCTCCCATCCGTCTAAGCAAACAAATATCTAGTCAAGTAAAAGGAAAAATTGCCGCTCAGGGTATTCGAAACAAGAGCAAACAACCACCACAGCATAACCCCCTTTACACCCACACCACACAACCACACACACACACACACACATACACAATCCAAGAGCAGTCAGACAAAAGACACTCACATCGAATCCTCCATCTGCCGGCTCCTCGTCTTCGTCCAGCTATCCTTATCCTCCTTTCCGCCCTGGCTCTCCAGGCCGAGCCCCCTCTCAACCCACTCCTTGCTCTCCATGTGGCTCAGCCGGCTCAGCGCCCGCGCAAACGCAAAGGCCTCCTCCTCGCCCGCGAACAAGCCCGTGTCCTTGAGCTTCTCGACGCTGTGCTCCATGTTCTCCAGCACATCCCGCGTCGCGTCCTTGTTGTCCGCGGCGCTGGCGGCGCTGCTGCTCTGGTTCGCCTGCAGCAGCGTCTCGGCCACCTCGTCCCGCGAGACAAAGAGCTCGGCGAGCGGCTTCTCCGTCGTGAGCACCAGCTTCGCGTTGCCCTCGTACACGGCATCAATAAAGGTGATGAAGCGCCGCGCCAGGTCCCGCTCCCGGATCGTCATGGCCGGCACGTCGGTGACGATGAAGGCGTCGTACTTGCGCACCAGCTCGAGGTAGTCGGCCGCCGACTTGGGCTTCCGGATGAGCTCGTCAAAGGTGAACCACGCGCACCGCCCGCTGACGCGCGGGACGAAGATCTCGCGGCCCCACACCTTTTGCACCTCCGAGTGCGGCGCAAAGTTGTCCGGGTCGCCCAGGAAGCGGAACCACTTCTCCGCGTGCGAGGCCGCGTGCTGGTCCAGCGCCGTGTGGTAGACGCCCGACGGCGGCCGCGGGATCTTGCGGTAGTCGGTTGGCGAGTCGAGGTTGATGACGTGCAGCCGGTTCTTGAGCAGCGTGATTGCGGGGATGAAGGACTCCCGCTGGATGCCGTTCTTGTAGAGGTCGTCTGGGTGCCGGTTCGACGTCGTCACGAGGACCACGCCGTGAGACATGAGGCATTCCAGTAGCCTGTCCGCCTTGTTAGCCCCATGCAAACATGAAAGTCAGAAGCTCGGGGGGAGACCTACCTCCGCAGAATCATGGCATCTGCCACATCCGTACACTGAAACTCGTCAAAGCACAGCACATTCCCCTGCTCCGCAATATCCGCCGCCACAAACGGCACGGCGTCAATGTCGCTCCCGTGCTGCATCTTGAGCCTGTGCAGCCTCTTGTGGACGTCCTGCATGAAGTTGTGAAAGTGTATCCTCGTCTTGGACCGGACCGAGCTCGGCAGCGTCTCGTAGAAGAGGTCCATGAGCATCGTCTTGCCGCTGCCCACGTCGCCGTAGAGGTACAGGCCCCGGGGCAGGTTCTCGGGTATGTCCTTGATCGTGGCCCTTTTCGCGCCGCCGCCGCCGCCAAAGAGGGACGAGAAGACGGACTTCTTGGCGGGCTTGAGGTCGTCGAGGCTGGGGTGGACGACGGGGGGCGCGCGGTAGTTGCGCAGCTCATTGTGGAGGTGCTGCAGGCTCTCGATGATGCCTACGCGTGACCAGTCAGTTCGTGTTCCGGGACAAAACTCGCTACTTTGTTCGAGTAGAGAGGCTCACCTCGTTGATGCTCATCGTTGCGTAGAATGCCAGCCTCCACCCGCCGGTCATACTCCTCCAGCGGCCCCCAGCTCCCGACCGCCCGGTCGGACACTGTCGCCAGTGCCCTCCTCGTCGCCTGAGGCCCCAAACAGGTCCATTTCTCGTCTCTCGCCCTGGGCAATCTCTTGATGCCGCCGTTCAGCCCTGCTCGCATGACCGCCCGCTGGGCCGACTGCACCCGATACGCCCTGGCAAATCGTCGGCTCCTGGCGCAACACGCCGACGAGCTCAGCCGGCTCAGCGGCCGCGCACCTCCTCTCATTTTCTCTCAAATCTTTCGACGCCGTCCCTCCCGCGATGGTATTAGTTTATCGCCAAGAAGTTTCTTGCAAGATGCGACCAGTAGAAGGGAGCGTGCGCTGGGAAACAAAGCGAGAGAAGACAAGAGAATTCAAAATTAGAAGAACCTGGAAGACCGAGGCCGGCTGATGATGATGTCGATTTTTAGTGGCGGTACCTTGTGGCTTTGCCGGAATTCCGCCATGGCGGGTGGATTCCGAACTACCGAGCTTTTGTCGGAAGAGCGCCGCGGCACGTGCTTTTCGTTGTCGGACAGAAGTCGGAGACCCCACGTTTTGTGGCGGGTGTAAGTCGGGGGTGCGGCATCTGGAAAGCCTTTTTGGTGTTGCAAGATTGGCTGCAATAAGACTCGGTTGATTCTTTGCTTGTAGAAGAAGATCTCATTCTAAGGGCATGGTTTTGTACCAACGCAGGACTTGGAATATATCTGCTGCTGCAATAAAACTACACGCCCAGCAGATTGGTCAGATCAAGTAACACAGCAGCAGTTCTGCATAGGTAGCTAAGCTTGCTAAGGTAGGCTGTGTTACCCTGCAATCTATCAAATCGGGCATTTTTCATCTCTTCTTCCTTATCCAGATCCCTCTTTGGCACGTATAACTAGATACGCACCTCGGATCTGTAGAATGAGTCCATCCGTCAATATTTTTTATTATCCATTTCGGTAGTACTCTCGCGTATCTGACCAATTATCAAAACAGGGTATCCCAACACGGCCAGATTAAAAATCACAACCCATCTAATCATCAACCAACGTATCCTCATCCAAACGTCAACAGCCTTAGACGAGGCTTCAAATGCAAGTTATAATCGTAGCTTCGCGAAAACATTACCCTTCTGGACCTTCAGCTCCTTCTTTTCCTTCCAACCGTTTAGCCGCGCGATCAAGTTACTGCTTCTGTCAGCGCCTTTCCCCTCTCGCATCTTACAGAGGGCATGCATACGTGAACCACCAGACCCGACCCCAATCCTACTTCTAGCTTAGTAAAGCTCAGTTCCTCCTTGCCAAGTCCGAACATTTAATATCTACCAACCAACTGCTACCCAGGTAAGCAGGACAATAATGCAGTACTCCATGCAGCTAGCAAGGAATAGGAGAGTAAGAGAGACTCTCATGACAGTCTTCCATCCTTTGGGAAACAGATGGGACAAATAGTTCAAAACTACCTAGTATATCCAACAGGTTGCCGTCCGGCTCCATACCTATTAACTCCATCGCCTCTGGGGGTATATATCGACTAGCCACTTATGATACAGCACGCAGCTACACACCTCTTATTCAAATTGCCTGCAAAACAAAACCACCGGAAAGAAGCCGTGAATCTCTGCTGCAAAACATTCATCTTACATCCTCCATCAGCCACTCTGCCGTACAAGATGAATCACCCGTGTCACCCAACTGAGCCCCACTCGCATTGCCAAGAAGAAGAGACAGGATGTAGGGTTGGCAGCTTGTTTGCTGTGCAATAGGCCAAGCGCTTGATCCTCAGCTTCGATGCCAGGTACCATAGATGGACTCTGTCTTCAATGTATCGAATTTGGGAATTTGTCTCGTATCGATGATATTTCGTTTCAAGGCCATCCCCTGAATGGTGGTCTACCTGACGGTTAGCTGGATATAGCAGCGTTTGGTGTACCCTGAATTACTCCTGAAAGAGGCAGAAATCAGAGATAGCCTTTTGCCACCTGTTGACTGGTCAAGCCGTCCTGTATATCCAAGCTATCGTGTGGGACAGAGAACCACCAGTGTTCAAGTCCTGGTCTGGCCCGTCTTCGGCAGTGTCGTGACTTCGAGCATATCGCAACTGGGAGCATGTCGTTTGATTTGTCCAAGACATCCTGCGGATGGGGCACCCTGATAACGTGGTAATCCGTGCAAGCACACCGACAGAGGTTCTTGTGCTCGTAGTCGAGGCGAGTCTCCGCTCGGGAGAACCATCAAGTCGGTTCGTACATGCTAATGGGTCGTCGTGCGTGAGTCCGTCTTCGGTTCCTCTTGCTGAATCAATAGTAGCCACCGCCAGAAGGAGGCGGGGGAGGGGGAGGGCCAGGGGGAAAATCACGGGCTGAAGGGTTTTGGTATGGGGTCATGTGGATGTAGTTCATCGCTGCGGCATTTTGTTCGACGGATGGCTGAGTGGTCCCGCTGTGCTGGGAGACGTCGTCGAGCAGCGATGTTGAGGGATTCATCTGCTGGAAGGATGCTGATCTTAGGGAGCCCGCTGGCGCCTCGGTGAATACCGGCGAGGTATAAGGATGTTGCGCTGGCGGTACTACCGGCTGCTGAGGAGTAACGTGAGGATGCCCAAAGGGCGACATTGCCACCTGCTGAGGATCCCAAGGGGCCGCGCTGGCCGCTGATAAGCTTCCCGATGCCATTTCTCTCGTCACCTGGCTCGGCATGGCAAAGGGCACGCCCGACTCCAACGCCACGGGCCGTCGAGGAGTGATGATCTGCTGTAGCGCCTGGACTGGGTCTGTTGACGAAGAGGCTCCCGCCTGCTGGAGGAGAAAGGAGGAGACGTATTCATCCTGGAAGCCGTGCTTGTGAAGAAGTTCTCGGAGTTGTCTGTTCTCTTCGGCCACTCGTCGGGCGGCGAGCTGTACCTCGGAACTTGCTTCGACACCAGACAGTTCATACGCCCTCAGGCGCTGCTCGAGCTCCGCGATGTACTCTCTCCTCCGAGCACGAGATCTCCTCTGGTTGTCTCGGATGCGAGCGAGATTGGCTTTTTGCTGCCGTGAACACAAGGAGGAGAAGGGGTAAGTCGGCCACTGTTTCGAAGCGAACAATGTTTGGAGGCGAGTGGAGGAGGGGGAGGGGGAGGGGGAGAGGAGGAGAAGATAGGAAGAGGGGAAGAAAACATGAATCTGATACACGCTGGAAACCACTTACTGCAGGAGTTGACATTTAGGGCCCAATGTGATTTGGCCGCATAAATAGCGACCTATCGCTCGAATCCGGAAGAAAGTTGTTAAGGATGGAGGTCCGCAAGGGGGAGGGGAGAGCGGGAGCTGGCGTAATTATGCGGCGCTGACAGCGGGCTTTTGGGGCTGTGGCATATACTGAAGGAGGAGATATAGGAGGGGTCTGAATAAGTTGCCTCGTCAAGCAAAGAGAGGGTGAGATCCATATACTCGACAGCCACAACAACCATGACCTCGAGCTTGTTTTAGGGGGGATGTTGAGAAAGGTATACTAGATTAACGGCGGTGGAAGGGGGCCAACAGGAAGAGGGCAGAAAAAGTGAACGAGGTCGAGGGCAGATGAGAAAAAAAGTATTGAGGAAACAAGGTCAGCAGATCCACCAAAGAGTCGCGGGCCCTGGACGGCGACGGCAGCAGATGAGGGAAACGGGTCTGCTTCTAAGTCCCCCGAAGGGAATGGATTCAGGGACATCCGGATCCTCCAAGGACGGAGCTGTTGAAAGTCGGCAGCCGAGGAACAAGAGCGAACATGGGCATTCGTCCGTCTGTCCGTCTTCTTCTCCCGGTCCTTCTTTTCCCTTCTCTTTCTCCTTCGCCTTCTTTCTCCCTAGCTCGCCCTCTTATTACGGCGACAAGAGGAGCTATCCGGCGAGCAACAAGCGGGGAGAAGAAGCAGGAAGAGAGAACGACACGACCCAGGCAGGGCGCACACAGCTCACCTTGCGCACACGCACACAAGAGTCCCCGGTTCCGATATAATATAAGGAGGAGGACGACGTAATTTGGGGGGGACCCAGGTAGTTTATTAGGCGGGAAATCGCGAGATGTACTTGGCAAGTCTGGAATAGAAGATCTCCATGCTTGTCTTGCGTACTTGTACCCCAGTAGAAGCAGGTAGCAGGCAGGTAGCAGTAGTAATAGCGGTAGCAGGCCCTCAGGTCTCATACTCGTACCGTACGGATGGCCATGTTAGACACGGGAAGCGCGCTAAAAGAAGAGGCAGCGTGGGCGGCCAGACAAGCCCCAGATAGCAGAAGCAGCTACATGGAGAGGTTCCAGCCTCCACAAAGAATTCGTACTAAGGCTAGCCCGCCCACGTTAATTCGTGTGTGTCTCCATGGATGTCGGGTCTTGGAGCTGGGGCGAGATGCGCCACTCACGGGTCGACGATGCCGCCCACGTCTCTGGAGCGCGCAAGCCACCTCGGCGAGCAAACCATCCCTATCACCACGGCCTCTCCTTTGCGTCGTGGGAGGCATGCAGCCACGCCCTTCATCCACGTGTAGATGGCCAGTGTGTCCTCGTAGCGTCGCGGCAGAGGTCTGCTAGGAGGGAGTATAGCAGCTGTTGGACGCCATGGTAGGGCTGCGAGGAACCCTGAGAGGGACGGATATCAAAGGGGGAGACGTCGCCTAGCCGCTCTGGCACGTCACTTGGAGCCCAGTGCCCGAAGGTGGGCGCTTTGGGCGGGTCTCGTCGAGGGTCCAGGATTTGATATGTAAAGATGCGTGTTTACATGCACATGAGTGCGCACAAAAAAAAACTGCTAGTCGTAAGTTGTCCTGGAGCAGCAGGCCTGGCAGAAATGCCAAGTCTGCCTCTGCTGTGCGGTGCCCTGGTGACAAGAACCCTCTTCCTCTTGGTCAAACCAGCCTCCCCTGCTCGCAATAGACGTGATGTGGACATGCGAAATACGGCGTAATATCTTCGTGCTTCTTTTTGCGGAGGGCGATAATAGAGAGCAGCAGCGCTGGACTAGGCTGGGCTGGGCTGGGGTAGGAGTGGGAGTGCGGGCGGGATGCTGTGCTTGCGGTTCGTTCGGACAGACTGACAGGGCCGCTTTTTTCTGCTCTCTCTGCGCTGTACTTGGTAAGGTAAGGTATGTCGCTCTCTCACACGCTCACGCGCACAGTACAAGAACGTACAAGATTGTACAACCTGGAGCAAGCAAGCTCCGTCGTTACGCGGACATGCTTGGTTCGGCGTGACAGCATTTGACGGAGCGTGCGCCGCACGCAGAGATGGGCGATCATGAGACAATCCCTTGCTGGAGCCACACTCCCGACAGACTGGATTCTGACAAGCCTTGGTGGTACGCCAGCGCCGTTTTGGCGGGGCAGAGGCTGCTTAGCCCTAGCGACGCCATGCCTGCGTCTGTTCGGCGAGGACAGCCGTCAGAGGGAGGAGGATTTTGGGTTTCTGTTCGTTGAGCTGGTGCCCGCGCGCTTGCAAGCATCAGCCAGATGGTTCTGGAGCAGGCAACGGCCACCGGGCGCCCTCCTTGCGGACAGCACTCCGAGCTCGTGCGGAAACACCTCCCGTCGAGAAGAACTCGTGATGCGAATGGCCAGCGTTCGTCGTGAGGAGAGACTCGACGCCGGGTGACTAGACCAGGAGGAGGAACATGCGTGAGCCGGGGCGCGTTCCGACAGAGCAGGACAGTGCAGATTCGACAAAGCTGGACTCTGGCCCCCCCGGCCGGTTGCCATGTGGTTTCTGGCCCCAGGTCCGGGGTGTTAAAATTGAATCGTGTTTGTCGGGGGTTCGAGTTATTGTGAGAGATGAGAGAAATGGAGATGGCAGCAGATTAGCAGGACCGCGAGGAAAAACGCCACTCATCCGCAGTTACATTGCACTTATTCCGAGGAAGGAACGGCCGTCTGCCCACCCCCAGCGTCGTGGTGACAGACCAGGAAAGAACTGACGTACGAGTAAGGGAGTTGGGCAGGTAAGGTACGGAGGTGAGTGGCTGTACAGTACCTTCCCTTCGCAATGAAGAGCGGTACATTAGTAGGTAGGCAGGACCTCCCGAGTCCTTACCTTCCCGGAACCTGAGGCGTCCCATCCAATCCCATTCGAGGCATTTGCAGAGAACGTTGCCGAGGTACCAGCGCGGGATGTATCCGATACGGGCAGTTCGCGACCGGGTTGCGGCTAGAGGCCCTTGAAGCCCCTCTGCCACGTTGTTCCAGCGCGTGCTCGGAGGTTAAGTGACGGGTCGACGCCTAACGCGAGCCTGGCGCTCCTCTATAATTGCCCTGGGCCTGACATGGAGGAATCTGGAGGGACTACCTTGTAGGTACCTGATGAGGTGATCAGGTAGCCCCTACCCGTCCATCCTGTACTCATCTAATCCTGCTCAATCTCAGACGCGCCGATTGCTCGACCTCCCAAGGTTTCCACCCATCGAAACCTTCTGGCGCTGGAGGTGCCTGGCCTCGTAACCGCCTGATCACGAGACGCTGCAAAGTGGTGATGGTGAATACGGGAGCCCTCCACCACCTCATCATCGGGTTCAGGCGTCTGTGTGTGCTTCTGGTGAGTGAGAAAGGAGTGTGTGTGTGTGTGTCTGTGTCTGGCTGCGTGTTGGCCAGCCTGTGATTAGTTGACACTGTCTGATTCCCTGCATCTCACATTCCTTGCCGGCTGTCGCTGGCTCACCCAACCGCTGCGAATGTCTTCGCCTGGGAGAGGCAGAAAAGCTTCTCGCCCTCTCTCGCGCGACCCTTCGTGTCTCTTTGCTTGGCTGCTGTCAACTCAGTTCTTCTTCTAATGCACTCTCTGTCTCTCTTACAGCAACAGCAACAGGTAGTCTCTCGTACAGATATCTGGACGCGCATACAAACGGGTACCAAAACGCTACAACCATCTACTGGTACATCATCGCACTACCTATGGCAACGACAAGTACTTCAATCTGCTTCCGAGTGCCAGGTATATTGGCTCCTCATCTCGGCTCACCCCGGCGTCTCCCCACGATGATACGCTGACCCAGCTCGAGCTCAATTTCAGCCGCGACACGCTGCTGCTCCCTATCACACTGCATGCCATGGGTCTCGTTCCGCGCGTCTTTTCCACTGGCACGCTAGCTTGGCAAGGGTGGACTGATCGTGAAACGCAGCAGCGGGTTTTGCTGCTCCCCTCGCAATCGAAGACGTTGCTGCTATCTGGGTGAGACTTGCGAGACTGCAATCTCGCTGCCATGATTGCATCTACAGCCATGGCTCCTCGAGCAAGACGACTGGGCGATCTAACAGAGCTACGCAAGCACTTGCTCCACCGCAGCAAACTGCTTCTGGCAAAGACACAGGCCATTCAACTCGCGGGGGTGACTGTGTCCCGCGGATGTTCAAAATCTCATTCTACGGTGCTAGCGGGCTGGCGAGCGTTGAGTTGAGTTGCTAGGAGGTGTGGCCAAGGGAGCGGCGTGTTCTGGCTTATCGGAACAACGGCCTGCGTTCTCGAGGGTTGAACTGCCTCGGTCGAATCAAGGAGCCGACAGACAACGACGCAGCGCCTGACACACCCAGGCTTTTGGGGCTGAGCCACCATGTCTGCTGGAAATAAAGTTCTTCTTCTTTGCCTCGTCTATCTTTTGCGCCCTCGTTGGGTTGGCTCGTCCCTCAGTTGGCTGCCCAGCCCGGGAGTTGCCAAGGACTTGCTGTCTTTTACTGCCGCAGCCAGCTTGGCCGGAGAGCCAAAGAGCTGACGGCCCAAGCAAAGGGACAGTACGAACTGAGAGGCGCCACAACTGGGCTGAACGAGCGAGCAAAGGGCCAGAAACGGAAAACAGAGCGACACACTCGCCTCTCCTCTAGCGGCTGAAGGGCTGATTACGTATGAGCTGAACAAGCTCGTCCAAGCCAGCAAATCTTATAATACCTTGGTGTGATCTAGAGGACCTAGACAGGCAAATCGACTCTGGCCCGGCAGCCGATCTGGATCCAAAAGCTTAAACAAGTCTTGCCCAATGGAGCGATCGAGCACCCCTATTCCACGTGAAGTTGCCCTATGGACGACACTAACAACGGGGCTCCAGATGGAGCGACTTGGACAACGGCTTTTGCCGTAGCTGCGCGAGGCCGATGCTACATTCCTTTTGCTGCTCGGGCCAACACTGCCGGGGATCAACGGTTCTGAGGATTGGGCAGAGCATGCCAAGCGGCAGATATCAGGTGTCGCTCTGCTCCAACCTCTCACCCCTCGCCTCCTCCCCCTATTTCATGCCGACCTCCCCCACCCCCGAGGCAACTCCGTGCCACATACACTCGACCAGCGTGATGACGAGGGAGCCGGCGAGAAGAGCCGGCCCCGGTGGCAATGCCAAGCCCGGCCGGCCAGGGGACTCGGAGGCTCCCCACCAGATGGCCCGGCCGAAACGCGGTCATACATGTTTGCCCTCCGGGCACCTCCTGAAGCTGGTGGCAGGGGAGTCGCCGAAGCCGTCCATGATTCTGCCGGCGAGCAGCTCCATCGTACGAGTATGATGCGTCTATCTCGATGGCGAATCCGTGTCCCCCCTCGATGCCCAGAAGCTGTCGTCTTGGCTTGAAGAGGATTCATTTGACTAAGCACCACAGCCACATGAATGATCCAGACGAAGACAGGCTAGCGGCCGACTGGTTCATGCATGCGTATTAATAGCGAATCTCACCAGAAGGAGAAAAAGCTGGATGCTATATTTGGCGTGACACATACTGAATTGTACCGGGACAACAGTCACGATACTATTTCGATGCGGTGAGACGCTGCCCGATGCTTACATACCATGTCCCGACTGGTTCTATTACTGGCCCGAGCTCGCTTTATGGCTGTGAGGGATGAGATTCAGACTTTGCACCGCCGTTGCACTCTCTTAGAGGCTTTCATCTGTTGGCAGAGAATCAATACGGGGTTATTTCTGACACGACAGTGGATGCGAAGCCGGCTACACCAAGCCCCCCTTTTGCCGACTAGAATCTTCCAGAGCAGGCATCGCATCGCACTGACGGTGGTGTTTCAATGACGGCAAACTCCCTGCCTCGGGGCCCCCAAGACAGTCCTATGCCAACACGGCAGCCTATTCCCAATATGGCGGTAACATACACAGCTAAACATGCATCCATGCATGGGGCTTTGCGTGGCGCAGACTGATTTGAGCACAGCTCAGACGCTCGTTGGCCAGCTGGTGCTCCGTTGCTTGGGGCCTTTTTCGTGTTTATTCCAAGATCTGCGCCATTGGACCCTCCCGTTCACGAGATGTAACGTGCGATACGAGAGGGAGCTGCGCGAATCCTTGGGGTCAGCTTCTGTATAAGAAGACGTCTGTGTCAGCTCTTCCTTTGGGTTTCATTTGCTCTCCTTTGTGAAGCAAGAAGCTTGCATTGCTCTCCAGCCTCCTCCCTCTTCTACATCAGCCAGCGATTGGGATTCTTGCTTGTTTACTTGTCAGAGCGTTCTTGTTCGTTACTGTCGCGATCGATCAAACCTGCAATTCGCATCGATAATGCCTTCTCTCAAGAGCTTTGTTTCGGCCCTTGCGTTGGCGTATCTGGCCAACGCCAAAACCATCAAAATCACGGCCACGTCCGACAACACCTTCGATCCCTCGACTGTCAAGGCATCTGATGGCGACATTCTGGAGTTTGTCTTTGAGCCCAAGAACCACTCCGTGGTCGCTGGTGACTACCGGTATCCCTGCTCTCCCCTTGAGCTCGGCACTGGCTTCTTCTCAGGCTTCTTCCCTACATCCAGCGGCGAAGCAGTACGTTGTCCCTTTCACGGTCTACCTAACGTCACTGTCTCAGTGCACAAGCTAACAAGCGATACTAGGACAAAGTCTTCCGCGTGGAGGTAAACGGAACAGACCCCATTGCGTTCTACTCTTCCCAGGGCAACGAGTGCGCCAGCGGAATGGTTGGCATCGTCAACCCCTCGGCCAACCAGACTCTGGCCGACTATAAGAAGCGAGCCTCTGCACTGGCCCGGAGCGTCACCCCCGGACGAAAGCCCTATGGCGGCGACATTGCCGACAACGACAGCAGCGACGATGACGATGGCGACGACGACAGCAAGGATGGAAGCTCCAGCAGCGGCGGAAAGAGTGGCAGCGACGACTCGGGAGACAGCTCGTCCGACAAGGACGGCAAGGATTCCGGCAGCGTCTCTCTGTCTGTTTCCCTTGGTGCCCTGGGCCTTGCTTTCCTCATGGCGATTTGAGATGATGCGGTTGGGTCCTGGTGCGATGAACGATTCAAAAAGAAGAGGCGGATCGCACCAGGGCCTTGGTGCTTGAAAAGCAGTCATGAGATACCCTTTTTTTCTTTTTTAGAACAATGAGCTGATTGCCCTTGGTGCGAAGTTGATGGATAGTGCTTATGGGCTGGATATTCTCGGCATGACAGTGGATACATCTACCTTATACATGAGCGTAGTGGCTTCTATCAGCGTATAGATTGGATATAATGCATAATACTATTTTAGTCTAATCTACTTCCAAAATCATTCTCTCTAAACTGACTCTAGAATGCAGACGGCTAAGTGACTTGTCTGGTAGTAAGAAGGTAAATGTAAGTTGGGTCCGGATGCTTGGACAAGTAGGATGACACAAAGCTACTCCTCAGACGCCATCGCGTGAAGATGGTGTTCCATTACCCCTTGAGAACTCTCTTAACTGACGGCACTTCTTCGTCGATAGCCCTTCTCTCCTCTTCGTTCCAGATATTCTTGTCTTGAAGAAAGCAATGATGAAGCATCGGCATATGGACCGTCGACAAAAGCCAGTCCATCCACCTGAGGAGAGCGCCGTATACTTCTTGACCTTTCTGCGACACGCTGAGATACAAGATCGCATATGACGATGTCCGCTTGGTGTCTTGGGGGAGTTCATCATGGGTCCTGATATCCCACGAAGTTCGTAGTGATAGAGTTTGTTGTCTGGGTGTATTCTGTGATTGACAAAGTGGTTTTGCCCATTGAGGTTGTGATTCATTTTCGTCGGCAGTGTGTTTTGAGTCTCCTCTTTCTTCTGTCTGGTATGTGGCGATGGGAAGTGTGATGATGCAAATGTGAGCTAGGATTCTTGGCTATCTAGCTAGCTAAGGAAGAAGAAGAGACAAAAACAACAAACGGATCATTATCGTGATCCTGTGGTGTTGTGGGCCTGTGGCCCTGACTCAGCAGGTGGGAGCACACAACAGGAAGAACATGAACCGTTGTTGAAGTTGGTCCCTGGGTGAGAGCATGTCCGACGGCGAGCGTTGATGCATTAGTCTCGATGGGTGTATTTCCAAAGCAAAGTCGTTCTGTCATGGCTTTGAACAGGAAGCAAGTTGAAATATGGCTGAAAGGGCATGCGCAAGGCTGCTGGCGTGCTGTGAATATTATTTGGACTTGTCGATTTTGTTATTCTCGGTCGCGCTGCGGAGAGATTTCCCACGCCAAGTCCAACGCCCTGCGGCTTGTTGTATAGCAGTGTTTGTTTGCCCCTTGTAAGACTCTTCCGCTTGGGGGAAGATCTGGATAAGACTGCCGTGAGTATTGCTTCGCCCTGCGTCGCGTATCGGCGAGGTGTGGCAATGCCGGTCGACGTGCGAGCGGGTTGATGATGCTCATCGCAATTCATCGTATCGCGATATGGCCAAGACGAACAGTGGTGCTGATGATGTACCGAGAAATAAAACTTGTGATGGCGCCTCCGCAGGTGAGGCTGGGGTATTCCACTCCGTGAAGTGAGCAGCATCCCGTTCTGAGGCCTTGAGTTGCTGATGCTCTAGCAAGAGAGGGCGTGGAACCTCCATGTTGGCGCTGATGGTGCTGCCAAAGAAAGATCTTCCGAAGAGACTGAAGGTTGATGATCGATAAAAGGCGATGCTCCCTCATTGTGCAGATGGCTTGCCTTTCCGAGGGCTATGTCGGCCGAGGGCGAGCACTCCTGATGTGTTCAAGGCAGAGTGTATGTTTTATAATCACTGCTCTTGGTGGTCGGGTCGTTCTGTCTTACTGCTCCTTTCCCTTTCCCCTGGGACCGGCACACGCTCTGGAAGTATGTTTTCCAACGCGACTGTCTGTAGGTGAGTCGCTGGCTATAGAAAAAGGCAGACATATTCCGGGGTGGGGGTTGGAAACAGAGCAGGGCGCAGGCTTTCTCTGGGGAAATTCGCCGCTGCTCAGGGCTTTGATAGATGCAAAATCCCTTGCCGCTCATGCTTGGATGTGGAGGTGTTCGATAAGGAGGACCGACGGGGTTGAGACGAGCAGGGGCTTCCTGGTCCTGTGCAGATGCTGCTGATCATCTTGAACAAGCGTCTTGCCGCCGTAGCTGAGATGGGGAGCCACGGCATGCAGGTCATCGATGGTGTGTGGCATGCCTTGAGGAAGTATAGGGGGGGTAGGACTTCAGGGAAGCGTTGCCACATGGTCTCGCACCAAGGGTATGTCCAGAAGACAGCCTTGACTCTACTGTCCTCGTCTAGGTTGATGGGTTGATGAACTGACGAGAGTGACTTCCTTGAAGTTGCTGAATCCAGGCCGGTGTAGTGAGAGAGACCCTTGAGGCTATATATGTAAATCATTTGACGATCGTTGTAGATGTCTGGCTCGGAAGAAGATGGGCTCTCCGCTGCTTGTATCTCTGACGATCTGCGCCATCTCGCGAGCAAGCAGGACCCGGGACTTGCCCATATCTCTTCTTCTTCGCTGCTGGGCAGGAGTCTGTCGATGATGCGTAATGTGAAGAGATGGATCCCTGTGGTGTGGCCTGTGGTATTCCATTGCTTGATGGACCTGTAATAGAGCCATGACCATCCCGGACAATCTTTGCGCGGATGACAGCTTGGCGCGGCCTCTTCGTTTCATGGCATCTCTAATGAATATCCTACTGAAAGTCAGTTTCGGCTTGAGAAGAGAAAAGAGACTGGTTCATCTCACCTAGCCCCTAACCAAGCCATGTAACTCGAAGGATAGATGCAAACTGCATGGACGGAAGTTTGAAGTTGGTCGGCGTCAGGGAGCCCGGCCGGCAGCTGTTGAAGGCCGTTGTTCGGTGCCGTAGTCGGTAATGGTAAGGGTGCACTTCTCCCATTTATGTGGTTCTGTTTCGCTGTTAAGGAATTCTAGAAGGGTTCTGTGCGGCTGAAATCGGTTGCGATGTTCGAAGCTTGCTAGGACTCGATTTTTCGATATTCGACTGTGTTGCGAAGATTCACAGACTCGGCTGTCCACCTCTCCCATTGTCATTTTCTCGACCCTGGTAACTTTGTTCTATATGGGCCTCATATCTCGATAGAGGCTGTTGTTGAGATGATTCCTGCCGACAAAGAAGCCTTGAACCCTTTCGGCCGTGGCACCTTTGACCGTCGGGTGTTCCGACCCCTGAAAGGCTCCGCGGCCAACAAACTGAAACGCAGTTGGTGATTGCCAATAGTTGCACGAAAGCCTTCTGAAAATCGAAGAAGCTGCTTCTGAATGAACATAGGGTGGCAGCGAATGCGTGAACGGCTGTTCGCATCGTGACTGTCCACTTGACAAAGACTGGAACAGCGTCCAGAGCTCGCACTCAATCTGGGAGACGGAGTCCACGAACCCGGGTCATGAGAAGCCTGTCCCATGCCCAAGTCTCGAGGAACAGACGTGGTGAAGACGCACCACGCTTCCTCCACTTGGACGTCGTCAGTAACCGGCCACGAAACCGACCCGGAGCCCCTGAGCGTATGCGACCTCTGTAAGGACCTCGTTCTTGTGACCCGTCGAAGAATGGCTGACGGGGTCTGTAACTGCAGCATGGTCGGTACTTGGCTTGTTGCTCTGCTTCCTTCCTCTGTTCTTGTTATAAGCGTATATAGGAAGGCAAATGCTGTTTGAGCGTGCGCCCTTTTCCGGGATTCGTAGCCATGACGTTCACAGGCGAGTCGTGCTCCAAGACGTTGTTTGAGGGTAGCCTCGCACAATGCGCCAACGCGGACGCGGCGTCAGTAACTTGTGCGCTCTGTAATGCCGTCCAGAGGATCAGTCCGGGATCTCTTTCGGGGCCTAGCATGTTGACGTATGGCAGGAGGCTTCTCCAGGGACTTCATCCTCAGCACCATTCTTCATGCAGGGCGGATCGGATTGAGAGAGACCCTTTTGTATAGCGGCTCTCCTTCGTCGTGTAAAGCATAGGATCAAAGCCAAGCAATAGTTGTCGCTCACAGAACGACTCTCGCAGGCGTTCAAAGGCGCTGCTGCCGTTTGAGAGCAGGATTAGTTGTCATCAAGAGGGCTCGCCACGCACGACTGCCAGTCAAGGTTGGTATGATAGCCCTGTTGTCTGTCTGCTCATTGATGAACTTGTCCGCAAATGTAGCTGCCGTTTTGAATACGTTGTTCTCGACGCGCGATCAATCTCGGACTATTCCTGTATTGCTCTTCCATGTCGAAGCCTCAATATTCGTTCTGGGCGTCTTTCAACGCCCACTGCATATGCTGTTAGTACTGCCAGATCAGTTGCAAGTATATATATAACAACATACCAGGCCCCAGACTCGTATTTCGATTGTCCTGTTGCGAAGGAACTCATTTCCGTCTAGACTGGCCGGGCCAATGAGTACTTTCTTGAAGGCCTCGATAGCTTGGGCGTGTTGGTGTTCGGTATGAAGGCCCCGCGATATTGTCGAGTACGTGAGGTTCAAGATGAGTCCCTCTGCGAGTTGTCCTCAACAGCCCGGTCCATGGTACAACCCTGCGATTTGCGGACTGTGATGGCACAGGCGATGGTGAGCGGGAACTGCGTGCGGCTGCACGGCGCACTTCCTTCGACGAGATTGCCAGTTAATTGGACGATTGGAACCACTCTGCGCAGTCGATGGAACCATCATCACTAGAGATTTTCGCAGTGAACAGCATCTCTGGGCCGTCCAATCCACAGCCACGAGGTCGACCTCCAACAGGATGGGAGAGTAGGTAGATGTGTTCCATCGCAACTCTGTAATTATCACCAACACAACGACCACGCTTTCCACAGCGATCGTAGCACAGTGAATGGTCGTAGCCAACTCCAGGGTACCAGATATAGGGGACTAACAAAGCAGCATGAGTTCTTATCGACTGCTCTGGCCCGTCTGTATGTTGAGATGGTAGACTTGCTGATGCTTGCTAGGGAGTGGCTGTAGACGTTGAAGCTGCCAAGTGTGAGACTTGGGATCTGTAAGAGCAGAGATTTAGTACAGTGGAAGAAGTGAAAGACGTCAGCAAACATACCGCTTCCACATCGCTTCCCCTTTGTCTGTATGGGCAAAGCCGCCGAGTCACCACTCGATTGCCTCGACTGCAGGCGGCGAGCCATGATTGTTCACGATTGCGCGGTAACGGTCACGGTGTTTCTTGTATTCAATTCCCAAGATTCGAAAACGCCTCTAGCTGGTCCCTCGGTATGTATGTTCTCGTCGTGAAAGCGACAGATAATCCATGCCAAATGCACCAGTGTTGCTTGGTCATGACAACTCTCTGGATGTTTTGCGCGCTCGGTATCGTGTTTGCTGGGAGATGTCGTCTGGCCTTTGATATAAGCAATATTTGGTTTGCTTTTGGTCGTTGAGATCGGTTCACTTTCATTTCTGTTACTTCTCGTCTGGTTCTGAGCCAGGGATATCTTCTTCCGCTGAGCCGATAGAACTTCCATCCATTTGAAGGGGAATTGTGACGTTGGTGAAATAGACGGCGCAGAACTCCGCGGCGATATAAAGTCCCAAAACAGGAGCCACCCTGCCTCAATGACATTTCCCCAATTGTCTGCATGACAGTGTTGAAGAAGGGGAGAAGCCCATTGCCGAATAGACTCCTGGCTCACTAGAGACAAGCCGCATAAAGCTGTACCATCTCTTTTGCAGGGAGGCCGGATGATGGGCGTAGTTCAGGACGCATCGTATCAGCTTGCTAGCGAGCCGCACCGTCATTTCCTCCAGCAGCGGTGCGACATCTTCTTCGACGTAGCCAGCGCTTGAGGGCTGTCTGTCACAGGATTGTGTGTAGGAAAGCTTCTCCAGGTATTAGGGACAAGACCAGTTGCAACACAAAAAAGAGGCTAGAGCTTGCAAGGAGCAGCTGGAGGCAAATGTAATGGACCGACCGTACATTTGGATCCCGTCTCCGTGGAACAGCTGCCCGAAGACGAGGAACGTGATGGGTGTGCTCCCGCCTCCCAAAGGTGAGATCTGTCGACGCCAGACACATTGGCTCTTCTGCCTGAACTAGCCCTTCGCTGAGGATGTTGCTCGCCTTTGCAAGGCGCATCAATGCTGCGTCTGATGCTTCGCCCTCGTTGATGTTTACCCTCATTCGACGGATGGTCATGGAGCAGGGGATGGAGATGGTTGTCTTCAGTGTCCGAACGTACGGAATCGGAAGTGGAGGTGATGCGCAACAATGTGCGAATTCTCTTCCAAGTTGCACATTGCAATCTGAATCTTGTCCCTGCTTCAAAGTGCCGTTGCAGACTCTCCCAGTGCTTGTCGGCTGCAGAGAAGGCAAGTATTGTAACATGCCTTTGTTAAATGCGAGAAGTCAGATTTGCTGGGATTTCCCAGTCTCTCAGCGTTCTCCCGGGCTCATGTGTCATGCCGTACGTCTTGCGTATGGTCTGTAACCGTGTCTGCCATACACCATGCGGTTGGCTTTCTGTAAGCATGCGGTGTGAGTGTCGACTTGATGTTGCCTCATTCAGGTCCCCGTTTGTTTGCCTTCCAAAAAGGTTTCAGGACACGGAGTGCAAAATAGTCGAAGAGGAGCAATGTGATAGCATCATCATCTATCTATCGAGTCGTCTTAACTGGGGAGGCCCCCTTCACATCTCGGTTCACACTGTCGTATTGTTTGACCATCGTATGGGGTCATTGCTATGGAGTCCGCATTAGCCCACGAGGCGTTTCTCCTAAACGGAAGAGTTCGAGCTGCTCACCTTGGGCCCAAGGCCTCCTTCGCCCACTTGTCAAGCACCTGTTCTGTGGCCATGGTTCGAGCTTTCCTTCTGGGCTCATATCATGAACCTTCTGTGATAGAAGCGATAGATTGCTGTGAGACAACCAGTTGGTGTTGACTTCGTTGTAGAATAGGTTCAGCGTCGTTTGTCGTGTGATTTCGTCGTCGATTGGCTTGTTGGCTGGATCTTGTAGCAAGTGTATCAGTTTCAGTGTCCCCGTCAAGTGATAATCTCACTGCTTCATGGCATATAACCGTACCTGGTGCCCAGTTTCGTCATATATTCCAGAAAATCAAGAACCCCTCTTTATCTGTATTTTCACCCATCATTGGTCGTTCCCAGACTCGGCGTACGACATGCCTCCTCGGCCGTGAATTTGAGCGTCTCTGCTTAATCTATACTCCTCGTCGAAGGATCGTAGAAGACACTCGATGCCAGGGATGCAACGTCGCCGTGGGCACGTTAGTTATTCGCCAATGAGGAACCACTGCCATAAGCCTCGACTTTTGTGGCAAAACAGCTCTGTGATTGAGTGTGCTATCAGAGCGGGTTCTGATGTCAGAATTGCTTCTGGGGATGAATTGAAACACCTAGGTGCTTCGAGTGTTGATGGAAGAAACTTCGTATGCTTGCACGTCGGCCCTGTACTGAGATGTACCTTGTCTATGCTTTCGCCATATCATTCGGCGGCCAATCATCTGGGCGATTATCGAGTCGTTTTTTACGATCCCCAGGAGGCATCTGCTGATGTCGTCCTGATGGCACGGCCGCGGCGATGAACACAACAGACCCAGTGATCCATGGCGATATGGTGTTCCAAGTTCATCAAGGTCCCTGGTTCTGGCACTGCTCTGCAGCCACTTAACGCATGGCCAATAACATGTTCCCTGCGATATCTTCTTCCGCATAATGGCAATCGCAAGACAACGCAGAAACTCCGGGTGCCGTAATAGATGATCTCGGTAGTGTTCGGTCGGGATGGGCTGTCCTGCATAGAGCGCAGACCGTGAAAAGTAGCCAGGACTATAGACAGATGAGCTTCCTTTCTCTTCCTGATGATACGTCCCGTCAAGTCGACGATAAATCAAGGACTTACTCGGTAGTAGAAGCCATGCCTTTTCCGCGCAACAGATAAATCAGTGGGTGGAGTTCGCGTTGATGTGATAAATGCACAGCCGCAACTCAGGGAGTGCTTTAAAGTCAATGTATGAAAAGCCCGACGGTGTAAGTGCGGCATGTGCCTCGCTGTCTGTGAAAACCTCCAGCCCTCTGCGAGAGTCAGTGTCTCGGGGCTATACAATTATTCGTAAGTCTTCAGAGGATCAAGGCGAAGTGGATAGTCTTCCATTTCTTAGGGCTGTGTCGTTGGTTGCCATGATATAGGCAGAGTTGGTTGAAAAGGTTGTAGACGAGGGCAAGATGTCTTTATATGGACCGGGAGCTGTGCAGAAGACCGTTGCTTGAAGAAAGCCCCATCCCACTTTGCCAAAAGGCCCGTATTTTGGAGTTGGTACTCGACCGTCACCCAGGCGATGTGTAGCCAGGACTGTTGGATACATGAGCCCTTCTTTCTGCCTGAGAGTACATCTCAACAAGTTCTCAGGATGAGGGAATGCGACTTACTTGGTAGTAGCCAGGAGATCCCCATGAACGATGATTGCACCTGAACTTCAAGCGGAAGGCCGACCTCTGTAAGTGGCCTTTGTGGTCCCGGAATCTGAGGGCATCACGATCGATATATGAGAGTTCAAATGATGCTCAATCATATGCCCCGTTGTCTGTATAGCCTCCAGCCATCTTTGCCCAGATGGTCTTGGGCAAACAGTGTGTTTCGAGCCTTCGGAGAGGCAAGAGTCGTAAGATGTAAGTTGCAAGTCGCAGGACATCTCATCCACAACTCGCGAGGAAAACCAGCCATATTTAACCACAACAGAAACCTCTCAACTCACTTCGAACAGTACCACCAAGACAAAAAAGGCAGCCAAAGAGAGAAAAGAAAAAGTCTTCATCTTCACCGCATCTTCAGTTTTCGATGCAGCATCCCACCCATTTTCGACGCAATGGCCCGCGTCCCGACGTCATTTCAGAAGGAATCGACCACTCGGCTTGATACAACTCCTCGGCTATTTGCGTGCCATGACGCGTGGTGGAAGCAAATGGAAAGGAAATCAAGTCAGTCTCCTTGATTTCTCTTTAGTTGCTGTACATTTTGTTGGGAGAAGACGGGAACGTTGCGGCATCAGGCAGGCTTGACGTTGGACATGCGTGATACTCTCTCCTTGGCTTGTTGATCGATCAAGTTGGAGGAGAAGAAGCTCGCACACGGAACAAATACGAATTTGATGGTTTTAAAAAGAGAAGACGACGAAGAATGAATGTGTGATTCAAAGGATCAACCTTGGAATGAATAGGTTGAATAGTACATTCAGAACGAACAGCTCACAACTCGTCAAACACCAACAATCTATCTTGCTATTTCCCTATTGACAACAATAGCAAGTTCCCATTCAGACGACAAACTTGCCGCCACATCCACCACACACTTCCCCCTGGGCATCTCCCACCGTCTCCACACTCCCAAGATGCTCCTCCGCAAGCCTTTCCACCTCAGAGACCGTGAGACAGCGCATCTTGCACACGCCGCAAACACGAGATATCCCCGGCGCCAAGATGGGGATGCCAGTCGTGGCACAAACAGCTGCTCTAAAGCATTAGCAATTGACATGACAAGAGACAAGACCCGGAATGAGGACGCTCATACCGAATGCGTGCCGGTTCTTGCAAGTGGCCACGTCGTCCTTAATCGACAGCTGGGCCTCGCAAAACACACACGGCAGCTTCTTGGCTACGTCCTTGAACAGCGCCCTCAGGGGATTGGCTTGTTGCTGGCGGGATGATCTCTTTTGCCCCGGAGACACGCCGGGGACGTCGCCCCCTAAGCCATACATCCACTCCCATACCCTGCCTTCGGTGGTCAGAGGCTTGTAGATGGGCCTCACACGGTGCGCTTTGTCGTCGGAAGATGCCGAGACTTGCCAGTCAAAGTGGACGTTGGAGACGCCACGGCGATCCGGATGCTGCGTGTCGTGCTTCGTGGCGAGCACGGCTGTACATCCATCGCCGGGAGACTTGGCTAGGCCCCAGAGCCGGAACCGATAGGGGTGTGCCTGCAAGCCGGATTCTGACGGCGCTGGGGGTGCCTCGCGCATTGTCCTGTCTGCACCCTCTTCATCGTCGGACTCGAAATCAGAGTCTATGCCGTACAGAGCGGCCGCACGGGCGACGAGGCGGGCATTCTGGCCCCCTATATCTTCCACCCACTGCGGGACATTCTCTCCGGGCAGGTTTGTCTGATACCAGTCGCGGTTCGTAGGAGTGGCGGATAGCCTTACCAAGGAATAATAGGGAATCGGAGGCTTGTGGTGAGGATCGGGGTCGTGAACAATGAGCCCTAAGGAGGGGGAGAGAGAGAGGGAGGGGGTGTCAGAATATCAGCCGTAAGCATACAAGATGAGTCAACAAACATACCTGTAATGGGGTTGGTGGACATATCATCCGGGTTTGCGTAAGCTGAAGCGCATTCCCAGATAGAGTGCGGATGTGACGGCTCGCCCAAGGCACCATTGAGCACAACCTGGAATGACTTGATGGACAATGGAGTTGTTACGATGCCTCGGGCAGTATGAGCTTCCCCTTCCGTCCAAACCTACTCTCCCATTAGCCTATATTCCACGTAGAGGCAACCATAAGTGCCACTTACCGCGTCCTCCCACTCAAGCAGCGCGTCACTGGAGAGAGGCAGACATATGGCAGTGGTATCGCTTCGCTCAGCCACCACATCCGGCAATTCACCCCTCTCCCACTCGCCGTACAGCACGATCCGCCGGAAACCGACATGATTCTTTGCAAGATATGCAAGCGTTGCCGTTCTATATCCGTCCTCGACAAGCCATGGGCTCCAATTCAGGGAGAAGATGCTGCCTTGAGGGCAGAAGTCTGGATCTTGCGGATCTGCAGCCTAGGTAGATGTAAGCATATATGAGATGAGGCGGGAGGGGGGTGGATTTACCTCCTCGTGGGGGCCTCTTCCGTTAATTCGGACATGCTCCGTCAAAGTCCAGATCCACCCTTGCTCGGAGCTGCGCTTGGAGGCGTCTGCGCGCCGATGATACTGAATGCTCATGACGACAATCTGTCCGGCATCGTTCAAGTATGCTAGCAAAGCTCGTCCAGGAGCAATCTCCTTGGCCCACGAAAACGACACTATGCGCTCATCCATGGTTCGGAAGCCATCCTTGGACGTGGGATCTGGAATCGGCAACTTGGCCCCAAGCCCCCAAAGCACCCTCCAGTTCTTGAACGTTCGCGTTCTCATGCTCGACGTGGCGGCTGACTGGCTATCGGCCTGCTCTCCGAACGTGACGAGGCTACCGGCAGTCGTCAAGGCCATCAGCACCGGCCGCAGGTTGCAGCCCAGCCCGCTTGGTGACCATTCCACCCTGACGACCTGTCCCAATGCCGCGCCGGCCCCTGTGACTATGCCATTGCCGACGCCTTTGAAGCTGCCCTCGTCGCCGGTTCGGAGCCCTGGCAGTTTGACGCCCACTTGGGCACACAGCTGGCCGTTGATCTTGGGGCTCGGGTTGATCACCGCGGAAGGCTGGAGAGAGAGGGCGAACTGGTACTGTGAGGCATCCCGTTCATCTGCGTCGGCATCGGGGCCGTGGAAGTCGGGCAGGAAGATGTAGATGCATTCCTGCGTGGCGACGGCCAATTCGGCATCGCATGACCAGGCAATGGCATGTGGTGATGGAGGGCGAGAGGTGAGAGACAGCGTTTGAAGGGGACGCGCCTAAATATCGGAGGTCGAGGTCAGTAAGAATCTGGTGTTGATATAATGAGCTTGTGAGTAAAACGGCCTGCTTGCTGAATGAAACATCACGGTCTAGGCTACAGAATGGCAAGGTTACCAGAGACAGCTTCAATTGCTACATCTAATCACATAGCCACGAAATCTATTCCGTAAAGCACAAGCCAGGAGGGACAAGCAAATGTCGAAATCACCATGACTAGACGGTTCGTAGTTGATATAAAGCTTGCGCTCAACTCACCCTAAATCGGTCCATGCTATGGAGGGCTAAGCGTAGGCAGTCTCATCTGAAAGCGCAAACATACGGTTCCTTTCATTAACTAGTATGAATATAAGATGGCTTGACAAAAGGAACCATTTGTTGCTTTTGGAGAGTCGTGGTGATGAAAAGAGATTGAGTAAGTTCTGGCTTGGAAGTTGCACCAGATTGAAGGCAAGACCTTGGGAATGCTGATGACTAAGCCGCTCTGTCTTGCCCCTGAAGATGTATGTCGAGAGACACTGATCAGTGCGTATGGTTGAACGATAATATGTGTGCGTGTTTTGGTACTAGCAGTAATAGTATGTCTAAAGGCGCGATTGTATGCGTATCATTGAACACTTATGTGTGTGCTTGTTTTTCCAAAATCCTGTCCCGCACTGACAATTTCAGAGACGCGAAAATGTGCGTATGGTTGAACGCTTGGTATGTGCATGTTTGATTACCCAACTCCGTTAGTATGTGTAAAGACGCTAATGTGTGCGCATTGTTGAACAATTCTGTATGTGCGTGTTTGGCTACCCAATTCATGACAATGCTATTCTGTCAACCATCTACTGAAACAGCATCCTCGAATTCTCCGATGATCACATAGGAAATGATGAGCGCACGTTTCCTACTCTGACCAAGACTCCTTAGTAACTGGTGGTCTTTCTCTTATGCTCTATAACCCGGAGGATGATAAACCCTGATCTCATCGCGAATTGCATGCTTTGATAAACAGATACGGAAATAATACATAAAAGTAACAGACATCACAACATCATGACTCCAGCAACGAGCCAACTCCCCATAAAAGTGCACATCCAGCAAGCGCCGTTGCCCCAATGGCCTTCTTCGACCACGAGCCCTCTTCGGTGAGCGCTTTGGCGCCCTGGACCTTTCTCGGCGGCGCGGTAGGAACACTGGCGGGAATAGAAGTCTCGTTATGGCGAGCTGCATCTTCCTCCGCTTCCCTCTTCCGCAGCATGGCAATGGTCTTGCTCAGCTCCACCAGCTCCTCCTCCAAGGCCAAGTCCTTAGCTCGGTCTACCTCGACGTTTTGGATGTTGCCGAAGAAGTCGGTGATGAGGCGGCTGCGCGCGGCTTCTTCTCCTCCGGGGAAGAGGTCGTAGCGGACGCCGGCGGTGGAGTGAATCTTTTCAAAGTCGTAGCTGTCAAACAGCTCGCCGAGAGTCTTTTTACTGCTCAGGTCCTGGACATGGGCTTCGAGAAACTCTAGGTTGTAATAGGTGTATCGGTCGATGACTGCGACGCCGACGTCGTTGTCGGCGTGGTGAGAGTATGATGACTGGTCGAGCTCGGAGGAGCCTGTGGCAATTATGTTGGGGGAGTACAGCCTGCTGTACATGGTGTTTGCTTGGCAGGTATCGATCATGAAGAGGATCTCGTGGTATCTGTACACAGAATATCTCAGTCTCAGCGAAACTCCTACCAGGCTTTGTACAGGATAGCAAGACGTACCTCTTCTTCTCCCACATCTGCTCAAAGGCATCGGCAAGATCAAATGCGCCAATCTCCTCCGCATCCTGGAACTTGAGAAATTCGTTTCCACCGTGCCCCGTCATGTAGACAAAGATGTTGCTTCGATCGTCGGTCAGCAGCCGCTTGCTTCGGGGCGTCTCGTCGCCAACGCGGTCTGTCAAGAGGCGGATGAAATTTTCGACAGTGACCTCGTAGCCGCGATAGTCGACCTCGATGTTGTCGCCGTACAGGTCCACCGCACGATCTGAGTTGCTGTAGACGGTACCGGGGAACGCATTTCGCGGGTTGCAGGCCATGTCATCGGGGAGCATGAGGATGATTTGCGAGTCGGGAATGCCCAGACGTTTGACGGTCCGGTACATGGACAGGACATTGGCGAGATGGCGGTAGTTGAACCAGAAGCGCGATGTGCAGACCAGGACGGCCCAGTTGCTCGTGTGCTCGGCGACGGAGGCCGATGCGAGCAGCAGCGAGGCCACAATGGCGCGGAAGCTGAGGCTGGCGAGCTTCATCGTGGCCAAGTTGGAGGTGACCTGATGACGGCTGGGTAGACACTATCTGCTTCTGATCTGATACACTACCTGAGTAGTGGTGAAGAGAGATATGCGGCTGTCGAGTGCTGCGGCCGCGATGCCATAGCAATGCCGCTTAGGTGCCGTAAGGTAGGTATGGGAGTGTTTGGTTGAGTTGCATCGTATCGACAAGTCTCCAGTTCGGCGATCTCGAAAGGCTGACAAATCCGGGCCTCCTTTTGCACTAACAATTTCGAGAAAGAGAAAAAGTACAGAGTACGGTCCAAGCCGCCTTAGCCTCCTGGCGTCTTTGGCGTCTGGACCTGTACTCTATACTTGACCTGTCTTTCAGACCTGTCGCGGGTCGTGTGGAGCAGCAGCTGCAGCGAAGGTGGAAGTACCCGTAGCTAGAAGGCGGCCGCTAAGGCATGTGACAGAGGCAACAGAGTGTCGAATTGGAGGACAAGATGGCATCTGAGGAGTGTTGAAGCGGTGAATCTCTGACCAACGTACGGTAGAGTATACCAGAATAGAGCATTCAGGTCTAATGAGTAGTAAAGTAAGACCAAGTCTGGAGAAAGTGGTGGTCAATCAAGGCTACATCCAGTAGCCAGCAAATGCGAATACGGCGCGCCGCAAAATGAAACATTCCTTTGGTTGCGGATCTCGGCTCCTCATTTGCGGCTTACAAACAACCAGACCGGGAATATGTGTGTACTACTGTAAAGAAGAACAAAGAGGATCGAATCACAAGAGATCCAGAGACGGCACAGCAAAGTACTGTAAGAAAAAGTGATATGTCACCAACACGGCTCCTTTGTTTCTCTCCTCCCGCGTCGTAATCTGGCAGAATCTTGGCCAGAAAGAGACCCTACCTAGCCTAGACGATGCTTGGATGGAAGCCCATAATCACAAGCCAAAAACAAGGGGAGAGAAAACAAGGCCGAACATGCAGTGACCGCCAACCAGGGTTTCATGGGCCCCACGTGCCCCAAAATGACGAAACAGCCTGAAGAGAAAGGAAAAAAAAGTTGCGCGAGGAGATGCAGAGGGGAATGAAGGAAAGACGAGAGCTGAGAAGAGAAGAGAAGGGCTGAATCAGCAGACCGAGGCTGAACAGAAAGAAGCACAAAAAAAGGCACCAAGGTTTAGAGCAAGAGCACGGAGCTGATGCCACATGGATCGGGGAGGTACTCGCAAAGTACCGTTCAGGACAGCCTCATTTTGATTAGCAGGTACCTGGACGAGGCGCCGAGATTGATCGGCCGCAGATACCGCTGGTTCTGCGCTTTGTTCCCCATACCGGACCCGTACAGGTACCTGAAGCCACGGTGGCTGTCAAGTGGGTTTGGTGACTGCTTTTCACTGCCGGCCGCCATAAATACCTGCCGGATACAAGCTCGTGCCATCGCCAACGCCATCGTTCCCCAGCTTTACCTGTCCACCGGTATTCTCTCCCCAACACCAAACCCTCGTCCCTCGTCCTTATAACCCACGGCGGTGGTGGCGAGGGCCAAACAATCCATCCATCCGTCGAGTCTCGCTTTCACTCTTCTGTCACGGTGCATGATGTCGACAGAGTGGTAACTGTGACCTGCAACCTGCAACCTGCAACCCCCGAAGCCTGGCATCAACCACCAACCATCGTCGTCCGTCTCTCTCTCAGCGAATCGAACCACTCGTCTGTCGATCCAGAGCGGCAACGACTCGCATTCGCACCACCAGCTCTGCAGTGCTTCACTCCCTTTTGTGTTGCGGCCAGCTGATCACAACCCCGCTGCAATTCTTGGTTCGCCTTCTTGTTTTCCTCAAGGCTTTTGGGGTGTCCAGTTCGGCCCCCTCATATGCGGAGAACAGGGGGGTTTGGCAATTCTGTGTGGTGAAGCAGCCAGGCAGACGCGACAAGCAGCTGATCGAGCGTTGATCCTCTATATATCTCGCCAGGGAACCATTGCTGAACTTGCTCGAATTTGACTGCTCATCGGCCTCGATCTGTTAATCGATCCATCACCGACACCGACCATCATCTTCTTCCTTCAACAACGCACGGCAGCGTCAAACTCCAACCACCATGGGTCGACGGTTACCATCGCATATCTTCGTCGTAAGGTAAGGGGCACACTGTAAAGTGCTCAACCATCGCTACCAGATTGCCCATCGCTAACTTGGCGTGGCATTTCAGACACGGCAACCGGCTCGATACCGCCAACAAGCAATGGCACCTGACCTCACCGACACCCTACGATCCTCCTCTCACGTACGGCGGTTTCCTGCAGGCGCGGCTGGTCGGCAACCAGATTGCGAGCATCCTTGAGCAAGCAAAGATTGATGCCGAAGTCACAAATAACGGTGCCACATTGACAGGGAAGCGCCGCCGCTTCAAGGTCGTCATTCACAGCTCGCCCTTCTTGCGGTGCATCCAGACGTCCGTCGGCATCAGCTCCGGCCTTGCGCAAATGCCGGCCGATTCCATATACCAGCCTTCCGATGTCCTCGTTCCGCGAAAAGCCCCGATTGGCCAGCAGAGCCCGCATAGGTTCGCCCTGCTACGACTCGACTCGTTTCTGGGAGAATGGCTGTCGCCAGAGTACTTTGAGATGATCACGCCGCCCCCGGGCCCCGATCTCATGATGGGCAGCGCAAAGGCCGAACTTCTACGGCGGGAGGACTATAGCATCTACACAGACGTATCGACGCCAAGCAGCAATCAGCCAGCGACATCCAAAGCTGCTCTGTGGAGCTCGCCCGTGTCATCACCCTCGCAGCCGAACGCTTCGTCTGGGCCAGATCAGGGCAATGCCTTCAGCTCCTCGGCCATGGCTGCCGCGCTGTCCTCTGCGTCACAGGAGCAGAAGAAGGGCTACGTGCCTCCGCGGCCGTTGCATGCCGTATCGAGCAATGGCAAGATCCCGGATGGATTTGTCGCCCATGCCAGGGACTCGTGCGTCCTGGTTGATTTCCAGTGGGACTCGATGAGGCCGCCGCTGGCCTTTGGCGATGGGGGAAAGCTGCCTGAAGAGTGGACGGCGATGCACCAGCGCTTCCGCTCTGGCCTCAAGCGCATGATCAACTGGTACGCGACGGCAGACTTTCCCGACGAGATGATAGGCGCGCCGGTCAACGAACATGATGTGAGCTGCAGCGACAGCGGCTACGGCGAAGAGGAGGAGGAGGAGGTTGAGACGGTCATCATCATTGTGTCTCACGGCGCGGGTTGCAACGCCCTGATTGGCGCCATTACGCACCAGCCCGTTCTTATGGATGTCGGCATTGCCTCCATCACCGCCGCCGTCAGGCGATCGGATGCGAGCTACGCCAAGGCTCTTGCTGCTGCATCTGAACGCAAGGGCAGCAGCGCCTCTGAGCCTCCCCAGGCTAGTGTTGACGAATTGTACGAGATTCGCCTCTCTGCAAGCACTGAACACCTGCGCTCCAACTCCGGAGCGTCCATCACCGCGAGGCCCGCGTCCCCGAGGAATACTTGGAGTCCTTCTGCCCGTCGTGGCCGTACCTCAGTGCTGGCCTCCCCTACTGCGGCTACACCCTCCTTTAGTCCTTTTGTATTCCCAGAGCCTGCTTCGTCTGGCAACCGCAGCACTTCCGCAAACGCGTCAGTGGGAGCCTTTGCACGACGAGATTCTGGATCCACGCGGCGATCTCCCAGAGCGCCACCGCCTGTGAGCGCAGGCTACGAGAATGAGGCAAGCAGCTTCTCAGGAGGAAGAAAGAGCGCTCCCTCTCCCGGACTGTGGGCACCCTCGCGCCCTTCAGTACGGTTGATTGATGTCGACGAGGAGGCAGTCGACGACTACGAAAACATGTTTCCCGACTTTGACAACAAGCGGTTCAAACCAATATCCGAAGAGAACATCAAGCGGGCGTCGTCCGAGAAGCCCTCGTCGGAGCCGTTCCCAGACCTCGCCCCCGCGGCCAAGATTACAGCGTCTCCCCAGAGACCAATCTTCGCGGCGCCTATCAAGCTGAACACGGACCTGTCATTTGGGGAGCCCGAAGAAGAGATGCCGCTGTCGCAACTAGGCGGGCTGTGGAATCTGGCCATGCCGCCGAGCGAAGCGGATAGGCTTAGGGATTTGAGCCAGACGAAGAGGAGATGGACTGTGAATGACAGGAGTTGATGAAACTAGACTCATCTCTCCTTTTCGCTTTGCACTCTTTTCTGAATCTCTGCGTTTGTTGATGGGGAATTTCTCGAATTATTGACTGGTTAATGAATTGGACGGGTTATTCGGCGCAAGGAGAGGAAGAAAAGGGGGAACTGGTCATCACAGGGCTGTTGAGATTCAACACCCTTGAAAAACATTCGAAACTTGATATGGATTGAAACCTTGGTACAGAGGATAGCAAGCAAGCGGGCGAATTCGGGTGCACGGGGAGTCGTTTGGGTTTTTCACTTCCTTGAGAAGGGGTTTACATGCATATATTCTGGCCAGCTTCTGTTTTTTCTCTGCAGTTCTCCGGCGTTCTTTCTTTTACTTGTGTGTGTGTGTATATGTGATCTTGGGGTTATCGAGTATAGGACAGATGTGACATATATGCTTACGGTTATGGATTTTCGAGGCCTGTGACTTGGGATTTGGAGGGTGTCGACATGGCGGGCGTTCTGGGATCCTATAGCTGCAGACAGAATGAGAATCAACTCTTGCGTAACTCTCCTTTCAGATTCCGCGTTGCCGCTTCTGTGCTCAGTTTATAAGGCATCATGCTCCTATTCAATAGAGTAATACCGGAATCATGCCTTGCTTGTTATATATAGCCATTGCTTCACCTCTGATGCACAAGAAATAAGCATCTAGTCTACAGGCGAAATAAAATAATCATGATGGCCGTCTAATGTCCCCCTTTCCAGACTCCTCATGACAACATAAATCCAACCCTTCTCCCCCCTTATATATACTTTTTACTTGCCCCCCCTCCTCCGCCGCGCAACATCCGTTGAAAACTGAAGAAAGATCATGCCAATGATATCACAGAAAAAGAACCAAAAACACTCATATCATAAACACACAACCAGCACCAATCATTTCGGCCCAAACACCTTATTCATAGCCTGATGCGCCAACTCGACCCCCAAAAACGTCGCCGCGTTCGCCGGCACAGCACGCGTCAGCGCCGGCCCGAACCCAGGGAAGAAAGCCTTGTACCCGCCCTTGCCATAGAGCTCGCGGATGACGCCCCCAATGCTAACATGCCCCTCCGCCGTCTGCAGGCGAGATTTCACCGTGTCGACGGGGAACACGGGGATCCACATGGCCACGCCGGCGCCGGCACCGGCGCACGTCACCGCCGTGAGGCTCAGCTGCCCCGTGGGCTTGCCCGTGACGGGATCCTTGGGGCTGAGCGCCTTCTTGATGACCTCGTACGCGGCGAAATACGCGGCGCTGCCGGGCCCATCGCGGGCGAGCGTGGCGACGCTGCCGCGGAAGACGGAGCGCAGGCCGCCCTCGCGGTAGAGCTGGCGCACGACGTCGAGGCCGCCGCTGTATTTGGGCTTCTCGCCGGGCGCGAGCTGCTTCTGGCCCTGGACCTGGAGGATGACCTTGACGCGCTCAAAGGGGGCGGTGATGGCCGTCATGGGGATGGCGGAGAGGAAGCCCGCGGCGGCGAGCTGGCCGGTCGAGAGGCCGTCGGGGCCGATGGGGGAGACGGCGCCGACGATTTGCTTGCCGAGGTCGTAGCCCCAGAAGGAGACGGCGACTATATATATAACAATATCTTCTATTAGCTACGGAAAAACTTGGTCGAGGAGGAGGAGAAGAAGAAGAAGAAGAAAGACATACACATGGGCGTGACGCCCACCAGCGGCGCGCTGACGCCCGCATACAGACCCCTCCTCAGCCCATCTCTCGCAACCGACTTGCGCACGACGTCGACGGCGCTCGAGTAGACGCCGCGCTCGGCCGTCTGCAGGCGCACCTTGACGAGATCAAACGGGTGGCCGACGACGACGGCGCAGACGCCGCCGAAGCCGCCGGCCGCGAGGGCGCGCAGCTGGGAGAGGAGCGCGGACTGGGCGGCTGGGGCGGCGGCCTGGGCGGTTTCCTTGGCCTCGTGGGCCGAGGAGGGGATCTTGTCGGCGAGCTTGGAGACTGCGTCGGATGGGGAGGAGGAGGAGTTACTCGGTGATGAAGACATGTTGGCGGAGACGTTGTGACGAGGGAAGAAGAGGGAGAGGGGAGAGAGAGAGAGAAGAAGGAGAGGAGATGTCTAATGAGAGACTGCGGAAAGGAGGGCGGAAGGACGGGGAGCTGAAGATTGGGACTTGTAGGGAGGTCTGGCAGGAGGAGGAGGAAGAGAAGATGCGACAGGATGATATAATGCATGTGCAGGTATGCACTTAGGCGAGCAAGGGTAGCTGTACAAAGCAAGATTTAGCGCTGGTGGGCTGCGCAGCAGCAGTAGCAGCAGCTCAGGTGGGCGGACGGAGAGAAGGAACCTGTTCGGGCGGAGGGATGTCATTACAAACAGGATAATAAATTGACCTGTAGAGCTACTTTTCTTTTTGTTTGAGATATAAAACCCTCGTGATGGGTTGCCGTATGACTGTCTTCTTTTTTTACTTAGACACGTCCCTGTGCTTTTTGCTTTTCGATGATGCAGAAGCTTGTGATTCTGCTGAATAAAGTAATCTACTTCAAGTTGGTACGTGCACCTTGGTAGCGAAAGCACATGTCAAACGAATTCACACCTCAATACCGCATTCAAAGCATTTCACTGCCACTCCTCGCAACAACAGTCACTGCTCGACACGACTTTTCTCTTCATGCATCCGTAGCAAACACCTCGCACAATTGAACAGAATGACCCTCTACATGCATATCGCCGACCCAGTACAATCAAGGCACAACCAAGGCCCTACCAGTCCAGTCCCGCCCCGAACCTCGGCTCGTTTCGCCGGGTCAAAGCGCGAACAAACCACGGGCTCCCCCCCGCGTGACAGCAGCCGCCTTCCAAGACAAGATTGTCCCCATACTTGAACTTGACAGCCCACGAATACTGAACTCGGGTAGAATGGAAGGTTCAAGCAGCTCCAGCTGGAGAACCCTGATCTCCCTCTTATTAGTCAACACGAGATATCACCTGGTTGCATGCAAAAAGTACCGGTACCTCGGTCTAAATCCATCTTGCCGAAAAGGCCCCCCAAACCCGCCCGTGGGGTAGTAGCAGAAAGAGCGGGGCCACTTCTTGTCAACCCCACGTTTTCTGTCATTCATCATAGCAAGCAATCACATGTCAACCTAGTCCGAATCCTCATACGAGCACAACATGACGATTGCTTCAATCCAGCTGGAAGCCTCATGTACATACAGAGCGATCTCGTCAACTGCCACTGTCATCGCCAACATCTTCAGCAAACATCTCCTCCTCCTCCTCCTCTTCCTCCATCTCAAAAGCCTCCCCAAGCGAATCTTCCCAGCACCTCTTCACATTCACCACAATCTCCTCCACAACGCTCCATATCCGCCTCCTGTTCCTCAACCCCTTCAACTTCCCCTCATTCTTTGCAATCTCCGTATACAGCTGATACCAGTTCGTCTTGTCCCTCGGCATCTTCACAGGCATCATCGCCCTCTTCTTCTCCAAAAAGGCCTTCGTCTGTGCCTCCAGCTCAGGCGGCATGACTGGAGCCTTGGGCTCGTTCTCTTCCCAGATGGGATAGAAATCGGGCTCCGTCGTCCTCAGAACGTGTGCTCTGCGGAGCCGCTCGGTCGTGTATGTCTCTTCTAGCTCCCGCTTCTGCTTCAAGTACGATGCGTCCGCCATGGCCCACGGATACGGCGTCGCGTCGTCGCACCACGCTTCGTATACCCACGGCATCTCTCGGACCAAAAGCGTATGCCACAGCGTCATTGGTAAATGGTAAAACGCCCTCGACGCCATTCGCAGCGCAGCCACGTCCTTTGAATCGAGCGTCCAAGCAATCGCATGCTTCAGCTCCGTAGGCAACTTCCAAAACGGATCATCCTGTGCCGCAGCATCCTCTCGCTCGGTCGGCCGCTCCGGGAACGGGCTCTCTCGGCTGTCAAAGCTCTCTGCATCCGAAATAGCAGCCTCGCAAATCTCCCTGAACCCCGGAATGAAGATGGGATTCGCAGCCAGGTACTCGGATCCGAGCAGACAGGCCCACTTCCAGCCTCTGTTCCGGGCATCGACAACGTCGGGATGCCGCGTGCCAAACATGTTGCGGGAGCCGTTGCACTCGAGCTTCATGAGCGAGTCGAGGCTCACGGTGTCCATGCGCTGCTTGCTTATCCTGATGAAAATCTCGAAACACGTAGGGTGAAAGGGAAGGACGTAGGTTCCCCATCCAAACAGCTGGTAATTCTTGTCAGCCAGGCCACCCCATGCGTCGCAAAAGTAGAGCAGCATCACGTACATCTTTCCAAGTATCGCTCAAATTAGACGCATGGAACCAAACTGCCCCCCCGCGAATCGGCGCGCATCTCACGTCTCCCCCATTAGGCGGCATGCAGTCCGAAAGCCCCGTGAGATGGTACTGCCTGGATTCCCGCTCAAAGTCCATATCGTCATCGCTCGGCGTCCAGTCGTCCGTCTTCTTGTAGAGCCCCTGCACGGTATGGCAGTCCATCATCTCGTCGAGGGACAGTCGGTCCCCGTGATACCCCCGCAGGTTGCAGCAGCCAGGACCGGCAATGTGCTCGTATCTGCGAGCTGTCGGGAGTGCCATGATGTGCATGTCGACGTCGATGTCGTCGTCCTTTGCACCGCCGTCTGGGTCGTAGGGCGCACTCAGCGGCATGAAGTCCGTGTCGTACTCTGGCTGAGGATCGAGTCCGCTGGCCGTGAAAAACCACTGATCTTGCGAGTCTGAGTTCTCGTCTACCTCCTCATCAGATTCCCCAGAATGCGCCAGCCCCATCTCGACCTCATCCTCCCCCATCACCACATCCCCATCATCCTCCGCATCCTCATCATACTCCAGCGGCTCATCATCATCACCATCATCCTCATCCTCATCGTCGCTCTCGGGCACATACGTAGCATCATCCGGATCCTCCTCATACAGCCTCAGGCAAAACTGCAGCTCCCCGGGCGGCCTCCCCCGATACACCGCCGCGCACCCGCCATCCGGACAATCCGCCGCGTCGCTCGCCGTGACGGCCACCCAGTCCCGGCTCTTGTGCTTGCTGACGTACGAGTTGCCCCAGGCGGCGCTCCGGGGCTCGCTATGGGTCCGGATCCGGTTGATGTTGAAGGTGACGCCGCATAGCTGACAGCCCGTCTTTGATGTTGTGTATCAATGCTTAGTTCTGAAGCTTTCAGACGGTCTTTATGTGAGGGGGAGAGGGGAGCATCTCACCTTGTCGGTGGAAGCTGGTCACATGTTGTTATCATTAGCCGGGTGCGATTCAATAGCAGTGTGCTCGTCGTCGTCACATACTCATTATACGAGACGCGCGTCTCATGCAGAACCGGCATATAGTATGCCCATGTACTGAACGATGTAGCTACAATGTCAGGGTAAGGTGAAGGGTTAAAGATTATAGGGCAAGGTTGGTTGGCATATCCGCCTTCTCTTGCTGCTTGCATATGTGTTGCTACAACTACCCCTCACCCTCTACCGAAGGAGTCATTGATCCGGGCTGAACTACCTGATAGGCACATGTGCTTACATACGCCGCCGTGTTGGCTATGGTTGAAGTAGGATAGAAGAGCTGTGTGTCACCGTCCCGATTCACCCAACTCTTGATGAATTATAATCACCCAGAGGGCTAGACGGCTGCATGGCAAGACCTTTCCGGTGACATTAACACAGACTCTTTTCTGGTCTTGAAGTCAGGAAACCTCACTTGCACTGTGCCACACATGCCATAACATCAGAGCCCAATGATTGGATTTACCATCAACAAAAGGTCTCTTACAATGGGGTGGCCAAGGACTCCGTTGCCAGACATCCAAAAGAATAGCATATACCACCAGGACCCAGCTATAGACAAAACCGTATTCCAAACCGCTACCCAAGCAAAACCCATGATTCGCACCATTACGCCAGGCTTTCCTCTTCACTTGTTATACAGAAAACACGGCCAATCCCTGAAGCACCAAGGATATAACCAAGCAAGCGGTGCCCTGCGATGTCGTATGATCGCGTCAACGTGTAATGCCGGGTAATTTGTCGCTCTTTATTCTTCCTTTCTTCCCCGCAGCAGCGCTATGGTATCGTCTGGGCGCGTCACCATGCCGTCTACCGTTCGGTACGCAAAGCAGGATGCCCTTCACCTAGAATTGCTTCGACGTCTGCGGTGGATTGGTCATGGCCCGTCCTCGGGCACACCAGCACCCGTTATCGCCGTCTCTTTCTACCTGAATCACGGCATCGATACCCTCCTTCAGCAGATACTCTCGAACACGATCCTTGGTGTCCTCCAGAGCAGCTCCGCGGGCCACTGTTACGTGAACAATGCCCAGCAACCGATCGCTTCCGTAATCGTCCATCCAGAATTTGGGCGTCGAGTAGCTCACAACGCCTCGCTGTTGCCCAATGCCCGCAAGGACATTCCGCAGGTTGTACTCGACGCCCTCGGGAACCGTCAAGAGAAGCCGTCTTGCTGATGAAAACACCAGTGGCTGCGCCGACAGGAAAATGAGCGTCGCAATGAAGCAGGAAGCCAGCGGGTCCCACCCAGCCCATCCCCAGAAGCTCGTCAGGACGGTGGATACAATGACTGAGACACTGCCCAAAGTATCTGCCAAGATGTGCAGATAGATACCCCGCATGTTCTCGTTGTCGTGATGGTGCCCGTGCCCGTGATTGTGGTTGTGATCGTGGCCTGAATGGGAACCACAGCCATGATCGTGAGAGTGCCCATGACTGTGGCCGTGGTCATGGCCGTGATGGTGGTGTCCAAATGCCATCATGCCGACCAGATTCACAATCAAGCCGAGAGTGCTCACAACGAAGAGCTCGCCAAGCCGTTTCGTCTGTGTCCCTTCCCACAAGCGTTCGAATGCCTCAAACGCGATTTCAACACTGAGTAGCCTAGAGAACAGAGTCAGAACTAGGTGGTCGCCACATACTAAATGGTGGAGACGCACATCAAGAGAATGCCGTTGGCAAAGCCACTCAGAGTTTCAACTTTGCCAAAGCCGTATGGGAACCGCTGGCTCTTGGGCCACTTGCTCAAGACGGCCGCTAGCAGTCCCACGAGCAAGGCGACGCAATCGAAAAACATGTGAATGCTGTCGCTGAGAAGACCCAAGGAGTCGGTTACGTAGCCATAGAACGCCTGGATGATCATGAACCCAAAGTTGAGTCTGTACATGGAGTTAGTCATGGTCGCACACGATATGACATGCCATGGACGCAGACATACGACATGAAGTAGAAGATCCGCCTCGAGTCTTTCTCGGCCAGGATTGAATAGAGTATGGGCCATCCAACCGTGTAGGGGAGGATTGTTCTTGTGAACAGAGACCGCTCAGAGCTATGGCCGTGGCTGGCTTCGTGGCTGTGGTTGTGGCCGTGGTGATGGTCATGGTCGTGATCGTGGTCGTGACCATGAGGAGAATGCGAATGGGAATGTGAGTGGGAGTGAGCGTGGGCGTGGGCGTGATCATGGCTATGAACGTGATCATGGCTGTGGTCGTGATCGTTATGGTGACTGGATTCGTCGATAGCTTCGGGTGTATAGCGGCTCCTCCTCGCCTGGGACCAACTCCCCGTTCCTCCTACCGACGGTTTCTCGTGTAGCGAGGTAGAACTGGCATTGGAGCCTTGCGAGTTGCTGTGGCCATGGCGAGGAAAGCTGAACGAGTGCGCGTGCAAATGTGACGGCGAAGGCAGCGGTGGTGGTATAGAGTAGGTCTGCGAGCGCGGTTGGGAGAGAGTGTGGGAGTGGGAATTGGAGTGCGAGTGCGAGTGTCCATGGTCGTAGTGGTGCCCGTGCTCGTGGTCGTGATCGTGACCGTGGTCGTGGTCATGATTGTGTCCATGGCCATCACGGTGGTCATGCTGTCGGCCTCGGTCCTCGTCGTCCTCCAGCTGCGAGGGCAGCGTTTCGCTCGACACCGTCATCCGCCAAGCGCTGAGCGAGGCCGGCTGGGACTGCGTGTGCACCCGGTGCGTGTGTGTGTGCGGCAATGCCGACGGCATGGGATAAGAGGCTTCCATTGTGTCTGTCGTCTCGAGATCGAATCGTAGTTGTCGAGCCGCGCAATTCTGCTTCAATTGAGTTGGTAATCGGCCGGATGCCGTAAAGAAACGCGGTGCCTCCTCGCTCTACGAGAGATGCGTCTCGCAGTCAATGATCGACAGCCTCATCAAGCGCTATGAAGCGGCCAGTCGGAGCAATTGGTCGCGATCAAGGCGGTTTCGAGGCGACAGCGAGTGAATGTGTGAGGCTCAAAGAAAAAAGAGCGGCAGAGATCGAGGCAGAGACGATTCCCCTCCCCCCAGCTTGGACCTTTGAAAGGAAGACAAAGCGACTGGAGGATGAAGCCAAGCTGGGCAGGCCAAATAATAGGGGAGAACAGACCAAGGTGAGGTAGAGAGAGAAGAGAGGAGCGTGTGGAGGATGCGGCATAGGTAGAAACTCGCCTTGGCAGCGCCGCGAAAAAGACTTGCCGCTTGGCGAGGTGCGCTATTCCAGCAGCGCAGTGACCGACTTTAGGAGGGTTTGCGGGGCACGTGGAGGCGCTGGTTGGGGGGGCTCCAGCAGCAGCCAGTGAGAGCCAGCGAGGGCCTGTGAGAGCGCTAGCGGTGTTATCAGCGCGGGATTAGCGGCAGGTACCGGCGCACCAGGAGCAGGACAGGGCGCGATACCCGCTGCATCCTGGATTCAAGGCTGTGTGTTGGGGAGGATGATGGAGTGATGGAGCGTTGATTCTCGGTGGATGGAGATGCAAAGCACGGGCGTGTCCTGGCGATGTAGTGCTAGTAAGCGCATAGTGAAATTGGTGGTTTGTGCCCAACAGCTGAGACAGATCTGGTCCGATAAGGTACGATCAGGCTGATCCGACGCTGCAATCACGGTGACGCAATAAGGCGGTCTGGAAAGGGGCCAAATCGTTCAAGTCCAGGTGAGTTGATCCCATCTGTCAAGGACCGCTCAAAGCGTCAAGATAGACGAGCGACGACGGCGGTCAAGGCGTCAACAGGGGCATCCAAAGGGTAAGGGTTCATCCATCATCAACCTTTCTGAACTTTTTCTCTCTTTTAGCCTCAGCCCAACGCTGGTTGAAACCTAAAGCAGCCGCGTGATGTGCCAAGGCGAGGTGTCAACTTGATGCTAGACGCCTCTTAGCAGCACCTTAATTCAGCCATTTTCGATCCCTCAAATACTCGAGGCACATCTCCTCAATGGCGTGTCTACCTTACCTTGAATCTCCCAAGAGAGAAGCTTACCTTATGCATGAGGTGCCACTGACTAACAAGTCCAGTCTCCCAACAATCGGACAGATCTCGCTCACCGGGTTTCACAAACAGACTCGCAAGGACCCAATGTCTTGCATCCGGGCGGCACTGATTGGCCATCGGATCCATCCCCACGATCTCCATTGCATGTGGCGCCTCAGCAGATTGACAGGGATTCTGGCGATGACGGCAGGTCCCTCACCAGCCACATGCGACCCTCGGCAACCTTCCTGCTGCGCCACAGAGACTTCGCCAAATGGCGTTATCAAAGCTCCAGCTCGTCGGCAGCAACTTGAAGCTTACCTGATTCGCAAGTCAACCACCAAGGGGTCACCGAGATGTATGCGCCCTCATGCAGCGCTTTTTGAGCCTTCATAACTCTCTCTCTGTGCATCGAGTCGCGTCACGAGTGAGGGCATAGCGGGATTTTGCCAGAACTTCGGATTCCATCAACCCCCTGGTCAGGACAGCTGTCACTGCTTCTCACCAACAGCACACTGCTGATCCAAGGGCCAGGATCGCCAAAATGTCAACCACTTACTACGTCTCGTTCGCCCTCTCCGCAGTCGTCGGCGGCCTATCCGTCATTGCCCTGGGCTACGTCTGGAGCTTCATCCTGTGGCTGGGCAGGAAATCCCTTGACATCATTCCCACCCGCTACCAGCCAGCAGAGAAGCCAGAGGATGAACACATTCAGATCCTCGTGGTGGGCGACATTGGCAGAAGCCCGCGGATGCAATACCACGCCCTGAGCGTGGCCAAGCACGGAAAGAAGGTCGACATTGTCGGTTATAAGGGTGAGAAACTGCACGGCATCTCACACTGCTCGCGCCTACATGAGGCTCACTGATTCTCATACTGGACTCATAGAAACCGCTAGACATCCTGACCTCATTGGCAATCCCAACGTGACTGTCTATCCTCTTGCTCCCCAGCCTGAATGGATTGCCTGGGGAACGTTGCCTTTCTTCCTCAACATCCCCTCCAAGGTCATCCAGCAGTTTTGGACCTTGTTCGCAACGCTCATGTACACTGCGCCCCCTGCTCAGTGGATCATCATTCAGGTAGCATCAGCTCCTTTGAGTTCCAAACTCGACATCGTTTTGACCAAGTTGTAGAATCCTCCCTCCATTCCCACGTTTCACGTGGCGCTGTTCGTGGCCTGGGCCCGTGGTAGCAAAGTCATTGTCGACTGGCACAACTATGGCCACACCATCCTAGCCCAAAAGTCCCTGCTTCGGCCTCTTGTGCCATTTTACAAGTTTTACGAAATGAAGCTCGGGCGACACCTTGGAAATGCGAATCTCGCAGTCACAGATGCCATGGCGAGGCAGCTAAAGGCCGGAGGTCGATTCAACCTCAAGAACCCCGTCTATACGCTTCACGACCGGCCAGCCGAGATTTTCCAGCCCATTGTTTCTCCGGCAGCCCGACTGGACTTTCTGTCTCGCCTGCCAGAGACTAAGAATCACGCCAGGAACATTGTCGATGGCAATCTTCGGTTGGTAGTCAGCAGCACCTCCTGGACAGCAGATGAAGACTTTGGCATGCTGCTCGACGCTCTGGTCGCCTACTCCACGCCCACCTCGGAACAAGAAGACATCCCCCCCATCCTCGCCATCATCACCGGCAAGGGCCCACAAAGGCAAGCCTACCTTGACAAGATCAAGGAGCTCCAAGAAAGCGGCAAACTTCCCGGCATCCGTATCCTCAGCGCCTGGCTGTCCAACCGAGACTATGCCTCGCTCCTCGCCGCCGCCGATCTGGGCATCTCCCTGCACAAGTCCAGCTCCGGGGTGGATCTGCCGATGAAGGTGGTGGACATGTTTGGCGCGGGCCTTCCCGTGGCCGCATATGCTGGGTTTGAAAGCATCGGGGAGCTTGTCAAGGAAGGGCGCAACGGCTGCGGCTTCGAGACCGTGGCAGAGCTCACGGAGATTCTGAGGCGCCTCTTGAGTCTCGAGGGCGCAGAGGAGCTGGCCAGGTTGAAGAAGGGCGCCATTGAAGAGGGCTCACGGCGGTGGGACGAAGAATGGGACAGCGTCGTCGGGCCATTGATAGGGGTAACCAACAAGTAGAACGTAGGGCGGCTCATGAAGATAGACACACCTACTTGCACTGCCCATCTCAGAGGCTTGATACATCTGCATTTCTGTTTGCTACCTAGTGGGGAAAACATTCTTCTTCATACCGCTGTCAAATTGCAATCAACGAGTCGAGCATTGCCCAGGCCCTCAACGCAAGACGCCAAAGTAATGCAAGCTACCAGGACATCCCGTCCCTCACCAAACGCCATCCACGCTTTTATAGCACTATAATAAAGCAGTCCATCCATCATACACACTCCCCCCACCATCTCTCACACTCCTTCGTACACAAAATGGGCAAACTCCCGCCCAACAATCTCTCAGTCCTCCCCAAGACTCTCCCTCACGCACTTCCGACACCTCCTCCGATACTCCTTGTGCTTCCCCTCCTTCTCCTCGCGCAGCATCCGCGCCGCCTCGACGTTGGCCGGGCTCTCCTCGTTGGGGCTGTAGAACAGGCTGATGACGCTCAGCAGGATCGTCTCGGGCGTCTGGACGGGGCTCCAGCGCTCGGCGGCGGACTCGTACCCGTACTGGTCCTCCTCGGGCGGGTGCAGGATGGAGATGCACAGGGTGCCGTTTTCGTAGATGTTGGGGTGGAACGGGATCGGGTCCTGGAAGGTCAGGGACGGGGGCATGTGTGGGTAGTTTTCGGGGAAGACGAGGCGGGCGCGGAAGTTGCCTCCTAGATATACGAATCCAAGTCAGCGTTATCATGTTCTTACGGACCTTGAGGGGAGAGAGGCGTGTTCAAAAGGGAGGAAACAGTGTGTGTTTGGTGGGAAGAGAGAGAGAATATGCGCACCGCCGTAGTATTTGCAGTCGTCGTTGATCATGAGCATCACCTCCCACTCGAACATGTTGCTATCGTTGACGAGGCCGCAGGATATGCCCGGGAGGTCTTTGCCCGTCTGGATCTCCTTGAGCTGGCGCTTCAGCAGCGACGCGGCGGCGGCACCGGCTGAAGCCATGGTTTCGGTAGCTGCACAAGCTGGCTAGTGGTACAGGAGGTTGAATAATAAACTCGTATATTTTATCTCGGTAAGTCGAGGGGGGCGGACAGATGTTGGGCGCAGGTCGGGCTGTTGTCGTGGGAAAATGGAGATGTAGGAGCTTGCTAGCTAAGTAGGTAGTTGGGTGAGGTAATGGCAGCTGGAGTTGGTGAAATCAATGACTGAATTGGGGTGGCAGATTGAAGGCTCTTGGAGGGGTTGCGGGGCTGCAGGTCCGCTGTTCCGGCACTGGCTGGGGTGCTGAGCACACGATCATGTTCGTCCCTAGCGAGACCTGAACCTGGATGGCCAGGCATTGAACTTGGGGATTGCTTCATGTGACATCCATCCCTTGAAGCAGTGAGCTGTGGCATGAACAAGCAATCATGTCTGGTAGCAAATATGCATTCCTATCGTTACACTCTATGACAGATGATGCTAACTGTGTCACTTGAACATCCTCATACACATACAACCAACTCTATCCAGTCTGGGTATCATATAGTCATCCAATCCATCTGCCCGCCTTCGCTTTATTCCAACACAAATCACTTCTTCGACGTGCCAAACCCCGTAAATCCCATCTGCGCCATCATGTCATCCTCGTCGTGCTCGCCCTCAATCCGCACATCCTCGCCGTACTCCGTCTTCACCTTAGCCGCCTGTTCCTTCTCCAGCCGCTTCTTCTCCGCCTCCTCTCTCCGCTTCTTCCTCTTTTCTTCGGCCTCCTTTTCCATCTCTTCCTCTCTCAGTTTCAGCCTGTCTTGTAAGCTCGTCGCTTTTTCCTTCTCGAGTTCTTCTTTCCGACGAATGTAGTACTCGATTCGCGCGTGCACTTCTTCGACCGTCGCTCGCTTGACTTCTGTCGTTTGTCCGGTGTTAAGCAGATGCTGCGTCGTGTTCAAGTGCTATGTATACTGAATTAGCCCTGCACATCCATCACCAAGAATTTCACATAACATACCTCCACCCATTGCAGGTTATCCTTAAACGTAAGATCGCAAGCCTCGCAGTAGAACCCAGCGCCTCTTCCCCGTTTGCCTACACCCGCGCCCGCAGGCACCAGCTGCGTCTTGCCAACCTGCGCGCTGACATCGATGACGTTCCGCCGCGCCGACGTGTACGTCTCGTTGCCCGTCATGGGCTTGTGGTACTTCTTGCCGGCCAGCTTGGCCTCGTAGCGCGCCTTGCCCTCCTCGCGCTCCTTTTGCTCGCGCTCCTTTGCCTTGGCCGCATATTCGTCGAGGTCCCAATTCTTGCGGAAGTCGGTGTCGGAAGCCGCCTGTCCGTAGGCGCTTTTGCTTTTGGAGTCTGACATGGCGACGGCTGGAATCTTGTGTGTTAGTTGGAGGATGAGTGCAAAAGATGGAAGAATCGGCGCGGAACCGACAGATGCTACTGGAGAAGGACTTCGTTTGACGCGACACCCAAATCAGATCGTCAATGCCTTTTTTGTCAAGTAAGCGGCAAGACAAGGATCAGCCGGCGCTAAGATAAGAAATCGTCAACCCCACCGCGGGGCAGCTCTCAAATAGTCAAATCTGATCCAAAGTTTTCCCTTTGGGAGTGTCAACGACAATTTGCATGTGTCAATCGAGCCAAGATGCTGTACCTCGTTGGACTCGGTCTCTCGGACGAGACGGACATCACCGTCAAGGGCCTCGAGGTGGTCAAGAAGGCCTCTCGAGTGTACCTTGAGGCTTACACCAGCATCCTGCTCGTGGACCAGTCTGTCCTGGTATGCGCATATCCAACGACAAACCCCATTATTGCCGATGCTCTCAATGTTGGCAAAAACAGCTAACGCTGACCCTCAAAGTAGGAAAACTACTATGGCCGGCCCATTATTGTTGCCGACCGCGAAATGGTCGAGTCCAACAGCGACGAGATCCTCAGGGACGCGCAGACCGAGGATGTCGCCTTTTGCGTTGTCGGAGATCCCTTCGGGTTCGTCCCCCGTTTGACTCAATGCGCCCCATGCTACAACATCACTGACACGACAATTACTCCAGAGCGACTACGCATACCGATCTCGTCATCCGAGCCCGCGAGCTAAACATCCCCGTGCGAACCGTCCCCAACGCCTCCATCATGTCCGGCATTGGAGCCTGCGGCCTGCAGCTCTACAACTTTGGCCAGACTGTCTCCATGGTCTTCTTCACCGATACATGGAAGCCTTCTTCCTTCTACGACCGGATAAAGGAGAACCGCAGCATTGGACTGCATACACTGGTCCTCGTCGACATCAAAGTCAAGGAGCAGAGCCTGGAGAACATGGCCAGGGGCAGACTGATCTACGAGCCGCCGCGGTACATGACGGTTGGGCAGTGTGCACAGCAGATGCTCGAGATTGAAGAGGAGCGCAAAGAAGGCGTCTACACCAAGGACAGCTTGGCCATTGGCGCTGCTCGTGTTGGTGGCAAGACGGAGAAGTTTGTCGCGGGGACGTTGGAGGAGCTGTGCTCAGCTGATGAGGAGCTGGGACCGCCTCTGCATAGCCTTGTCCTGCTGGGCAGGAGAGCTCACGATCTAGAGCGCGACTACGTGCGCGAGTTTGCTGTTGACAAGGAGAAGTGGGACAGGATATGGAAGGAAGAGTATGGACATCAGCAGTGATTGCGCAATAAAGGTATCAGAAGAACCGACTCAGTTCATATTGATTAGCCTCGACGACGACAATAGTACATGTAATTTGCTATTAATGATTTGTTTTGGTTTTACATTTGGTCATTTCTTCGTGATATCATTTCCTCCCTCATAGTTTCTCAAACTGCGACTGATTCGACGAACGCCACTGTCCAACCTCTTCGGCCGAAATCTCGCGCAGCTTGTTCACCTGCGCGGTCTTTCCGGTGAGGACACCCTGAGCAACCTCGGCAGCACGGCTGAGGAAGTTGCCAAGCTGCAGCGAGTAGGTCACACTGGTGGTCTTGACACGAATCACGCCAATCCGGGGGTCGTTCTCCGAGCCGTCGTGGACGCCGTCCCCAAGGTCGCCAAGCCACGCCTTCAGGCTGCTGCTGTAGGTCTTCTTGACCAGCTCGCGGTCCTTGACGAGGCCGGCCTGGCCAGAAATGGACGCCCACTCGCCGGAGCTGTTGATGAAGGATACGTTGACGTGGGGGTCGTCGGACAGGTCGTGGGTCTTGCCGGACTCGTTGTTTGTGTGAAAGAGAAGGTCGATGCCTCCGGATTCCTGTTCACGTGAATTAGTTGGATGTCGAAAGATTCCGGTGTTCATTTTTACGTACTGTTGCTGCCAGAGCCATGCAGCGGGAGACCAGGTTGTTCTGGGAGGAACCAGCCTCGATGGTGGTCATCATGCCAAACTTGCATTTGGTGATGAAGTTGACGAGGTCGGTGACCTTGGTTTGCAGATCGGCGTCATCCTTGTTGACGCTGGTATAAGGGTCGGCGGGCTTGTTTTCAGAAGACATTGTGAAGGATGTTAATAGTGACGAGTTGGTTCGAGAGTCGGACTGGATCGTATATTGACAGTGCGAGTGGAAGTAGTTGGATAAGGTGTTCGTCGAAGGCAGGATCTCGATGATGGCCTTCGATTTATATAGGTATGACACGAGTCTATGGGAAAGTCACAGTCGTCAGAGTTTCAGGCCCTGTTACGATTCACTACCACATTCATCATATAGACGTAACTTGGAGTCCTGTCGAGTGTCATTAGGCGAAGGGCTGCTACATGAGGGCACGAGCATGACGTCAGGAAGGCTGTTCTTTTGGCCACAGCTGCACGTACCAAAAACGCGATGACTGGCTGAATTTGATCGAGCAGTCCGATTTCCTCAAGGGTAGAGCTTAGCTGGAGATCGGCTGAAGCCAAAATTAGAGCATATTAGACATCTCGTCATCCGATCCTGTCCTCGACGGAGTTCTTGCTGCGTCCTGCTATCATGGCTTTGTAGGGGTCCCTGTACCCGGATACCACTGGTTGTCTGTCTCTGGTTGATTCAGGTGTCTGAAGACCAACGAGTCCGAGTGCCGAGACTTGAGCAGATGCGATGGATGCTTTCGTGCAAGCAGTCCAGCAAACATCAACACAATGTCGGCCCTTTGTTGGAGGCAGAGCTTTCTTTATACTCAATCACCAGGTGCCTACTCTGACCTGAGAGGTAGCATCAGCTACACTGGGCTTAGCTCGTCCGTAGCCAAGCTTCAATCAATGGTCAAACTGCTTCCTCCAATGCTTGATTACCACCTACGACCTTGGCCATCTCGCCAAACCCGGAATCGGACCGCCTTCGCATCAAGCAGCGATACCCGTAGCAATGCCTTGATCCCCAGTAACTTTGCACGTACCCAGTCTCCAGAGCTGAGCTCCAGTAATTCCCGCCGCTGACAGCCCAGCTCGTCACCTGATAGCGCGTTGTTCGGCAAGAACAAAGCACCACCGAGCTCGAGCTCGCACCTGCCACTGCCCAGATAGTTTAGTAGTTAGCTGGAGCCAATCCACACCGCGGATGCCGCAATTCAAGGCCGCTCCTTCCCATCCCCCGCGTCCGTTCTACCGCCGATAATTTCCACCAAACGAACTGTGGCAGGCACGATCGTGCGATTCGTACTGCTGCTACCTACAATACTAAGGTTGGTTAGGTAGGAGGTGCTAGGTCGCTACTGCCTCCCAGCGGGCGGATAAAGTCCCTCCTCAAACGTCTGTTGCCGTTCGCACAGGGAAAGAGGTGGCGGCTTATCAGCTCGGTCGCCGGGCAGGAGCCATCCCCATCCCTCTCTCTCTTTCTGGTGGTTTGCGCCCAGCGCCCCAAACCTTTTGCCGGCCACATCACCATACCCGCCCTCTTTTTCTTCTTCCTTCTTCTCTTCCCTCTCCTCCTGGGACATTCATCCTCCTCCGGGTTGTGCGGCTCGCGTCTCTCGCCAGATAGCGAGTCAAGTCTCATTTTCCTCCTTCCTCTTCAAGTCTCCGTCTATCCTCTTCATTGTCTCTCCTCTTCATCCCCTGGCACAGTTCCCGGGACATCCTCGACCTGGCCATTTCCCACCCAACGGGCGTCGGCCAGCTGGTGCTCAAAGTGCCGCCCTGTTTGTCGCCAGCTTGCCTGACCGTCTCATTTCATCCGTGATTCACAGTCAGTCGTGGCCGGTGTCTCTGCCCGCCATTTGTCCAGCAGCAACGGGAGCCGGCATCCCTTTTCATTCACAGTGCCGGCAGAAGGCCGAGGAGGAGAAGAATTAAGCTGGCATTGAGTCGCACAAGGCTGGCTGCTTGTGTGCCGTATCCTTCTCCGTCTTTCTCTCCAACTTCTACTTGACTTCACACCTCTCAATTTCTTCTTTTTTTCTTTCCTTATTCTCATCGTGTCATCGTGCGCATCTTGTCCGGTCGTCAATTTTCTTTCGGGTCATCTCATCCGGCGTATCAGCAGCTTCTGTATTGCAGGTCATCTCGTTTGTGTGGTGCTTTCTGTCATTGAGACTTGGTACGAAACTGTCGTCAAGACCTGTCGCCACTCTGCGTATCTTCCGTTGAAAGGATCTCAATATACCCCCTTTTCCCAACACTTCCATTGCGGCATCGGACATCGCAGCAAGATGACGGGACAGGTAAAGGAGACATCCTTCTATTTCTACTTTTTGAGTCATATGTTAATGCTCCTATAGCTTGTGTTTCCGTGGGAATGCCGCGACAAGGAAGATCAGGCATTCGCTGCCTACAATAATCCTCTTCGCCGGACCAACCAGCTTCTCGTCGAGGAGAATATGAGACTCAAGCGGATCCTTCGCGAAAACGGCATCTCTTGGTCACCCTTGGCGCAGAATCATCTGAACCTGATTGACCCTACGAGGCGCAAGACCCGATCGTCCACCGCCGCCGGCCTTGGGGATCCGGCTTCGCCGTTTCTGCCCACCGAGGTCCTCCTGCGGATTCTCAGATTTGCCATGAAAAGCAAATATCCCATCATTGACCCGCTCAGCCCTGTCACGGCCGAGAATCTTACAGACGAAGAAAAGAAGAGAGGCAACCAAATCGCCATCCACTTTTTGGCAACGTGCAAAGCCATGCATGCCGAAGGCACACGGATCCTCTGGGAATCGAACCACTTCATCTTCACCACCCCTCAGGCTCTGCGCAACTTCAGCGAGCTCAGCTTCCACTACCGGCACAAGATCTTGCACATCAACCTGCGCATCATTGCCCGCTATTACGATGACCAGCGCCGCAGGCACAAGCTCGAACGCTACTATCACCCGGATCTGAAGAGGGATCAACCTCTCAAGATCCAAATGCGTCCCAAGGAATCGCCTCTTGTGCGTGGCGGCTTTCGCTGCTACACCTGGAATCAGGTCATTGACTTCCTCCTGGCTCTACGTGCGCCCTACGATCCGAACTACAAGGACAAGAAGAATCCGAGACCAAGACTCCTCCCGTCACTGTCGTCGTTGCGGCTCGACTTGGTCAACTTTTCAGATTCCCTCTTGCCATTTTCCGGATCTGAGCTCCACGAAGTAGCCTCCCACGAGCTCGGATGCACATTAAACGAGCTCCAGGTGACCGGGATGCCGTTCGATGATGTCGGCATGAAAGCTTCTGCCGAGCTCAGTGGCCTGGTGAAAGATGAGGGCCTCTATCTCGATGCATCCGCTGCCTTCATTGCCCTTCCAAAGGGTCTGCAGAGCCTCTCGGGAGACAATTGGTGTGCTCGAGTGATTAGAGCATACAAGGATCTCAAGGACGAAATGGAAGAAGAAGGCATCGGATTCGGCGGTGATGAAGACGACGACGAGCAGTTCCATCTGCATTCGTTTGAGGGCTACCACAAGGTGGGCACATTGCCCGCTGCCCCCTCCGAGGAAGGCCATCCTCCCTCGACGCGCGAGGAGAAGAGAGTCATCTGGAAGAAGGTTCCCGTCGCCCGCGAGTCGGACAAGCGCATCTGGATCCAATTCTCCCGGCTCAACGGCTATGAGGTTGAGGAATCGGTTTGGGATAGCGACGACGATCGCATCTGTCCATGCTGCGGTGATTCGCACCCTGGCTCGTCCATCTTTGGACTCATGAGCGACTACGAGTGAGGGGCTCGACCTGTTGTGTTCTGTGCAGTACCCACGTGTGATTTGAGATAATGAAGGAATATACGGCGGCAGACAGAGATTGCCTAGTATTGTGTGCTTAGATACCCCCGCGGTTGGTGGCCAAAAAGGGAGGTTTGTTAATTGACGGAAGAAAATACAGTGGATTAAAGAGATACTAGTATGAGATTTGCGACGTATGCAATTCATTTATTCGCCTGTCTGATATGGTGATGCCATTGTCAATAGTATTACACACGTGATTGATGATGTGATGTCTTACTTGGCGGATATTGTTGAGTTTCTACCTCAAGGCTGCAGGAACTCACCATGGTCATGGATGTTATCGATTCTGCTCTGCATTACCATGAATTACCATTCTACAGCCGCTTGCTGCTCGATAAAGTAATTGCGAGGTCGCAGGAAATAGAACGTGTTGGGTGGAAGTTATTTCAAATCAGCAGATGTAGGGTAATATCATCGCATGTTGGAGGCGGACGAATGTCCAACGCCGTTTGCGTGACAGGAGAGACCACTTCAAGTTACTTCGGCAATATCACTCGTGTCAGATTCAGATTGTTCTGGCATGAAGTTAAAGTAGAAAAGACTGCAAGGCACAGCAGCATTCCAGTCGCACTGGCAGGTATGGAGTACATCGGCATCACGGGAGGCTTACCATTGACAGACACTCCAACTGAAGCAGTGAGGTAAGGTACCTTTGCCGCTCAGGGACGCCTACCTTAGGGAGCAGCGCACTAACCCACCTCCAGGCGCGCATCTACGGGGGTCCGGTTACAACTCAATCCAACGGCACGACTCCACCGACCTGCTGCTATCGCCATCCACATCTTCATCACGACTCCCTAAGTTTCTCCCTATTGCTCCTCATTATCTCTCATCGGCAGCGGTCGACGCTTTCAGCTCGTATCACACGCAGCACCTGACCAGTAAGGCAGAGAAGGCTGAGATTCTCCGAGAAACCCCTCGTCATCCAACCCCCCCCTCAAACCCGCAATCCCGGCCCATGCCACAGGGCGCCGCTCCAGCATGAGCATCCGCCATGCCCCTGCCAGCGCTGCTCTCCTCCAGCGATAGGTCGTCCCCCCTCGGCTCGTCGTCCAGCAAGGCGCGCGCGGTGCCCGCCGTCGACGGCGACATCCCGCCCGAGTTCATCCACGACGAGGCCCAGCTGCCATGCATCCCGCCCGAGCGACCGGACCTGCGCGAGCTCAACTGCGGGCTCGAGGCCCTGGCGGCCGTGTTCCCCGACGTCCAGATTGAGGTCTTCCGGGAGCTGCTGGGCAACTTTGACGGCGAGTCGAGGCTGGCCCTGGTGGCGGATGCGCTGCTGAAGAACGGGGCCGTCTGGGTCAAGGGAAGGTGGAAGGTTGCCGGTCCGGAGAGCCACAACAGACTGCGGCCGGGCAACGGCGACAAGCAACGGGGGGACAAGGCCAGTTCTGAAGCGGAAGCGAATGCGGATGGACCTGGCAATCGACTGGTGCCGCGAGCGGAGATCTTTCGGAGCAACGAGTACAAGAAGGCGGTCCAGGCACTTGCGTGGCAGGAGTTCAAAGGCCTGTCCAAGTCGACCATCAATGCGGTACTTGCCGAGTCCAACTACTCCTATCTGGAGGCTCGGAGGATCCTTGTGACGCTGTCATCTAAGTCATGGCGCTTCACCATCTCGTCCATCTTCATGAGGCGGAAGCCCGTCGCGACGGGCGAGGCGGAGAACCACCCTCTTGTCCGCTGGCGCACCACCGGCCAGGGTTCCAACATACCCACGATACGATCTACGGGGAACGCCGAGCTCGACCGGGAGCTGTACGACGCGCTCATCCGGCCGTTGAAAGAAAAGGATAGAGCAGAGCGGGAGGCTAAGGATCGCGCGGCTGCCGTGCTGCTGAACAACGAGGAAGCCGAGGAGGCGGGCGCTGTCCACGAGTGCACGTGCTGCTTTACAACGGGCGCCTTTGAAGAGTTTACGCACTGCAACAGGGACGCACACATGCTTTGCTTCCGCTGCGTGCAGCACTCCATCAAGGAGGCCGTCTTTGGACAGGGCTGGCAAAGCAGCATCATTCCTGAGATGGGGACGCTGAGGTGCATGGCCGTTGGCCGCGAAGAGTGTCCCGGCTATATCTCGTCTGAACACATGCGCAGGGCCATGCTGGAAGAGAAGAAGGGGGCCGAGATCCTACACCAGCTCGACCAGCGGCTTGCGGAACATGCCCTGCTTGCCGCGAAGCTACCGCTGGTACACTGTCCGTTCTGCAACTACGCCGAGATTGACGACATTTACATGCCTTATGAAAAGACAAAGATGCGAATCAGAGTTGCTGGTGTTATCCACTTGCTCTTTCTCTTCTTTTGCTTCATCTGCGTCGTCCTCGTCTTTCCCCTGGCTGTCATATCGTTTGGCGTTGCTCTGACATTCACCTCCTGGCGAACTTTGTGGACGCAACTGTCGACGGAGTGGAGGCACGCCCTGGGCAGACATTCCCGGCGCCGGCGAGGGCTGCAATTCTCGTGCCAGAATCCCGAGTGCGGCCGCGTGTCGTGCCTGTCGTGTAGCAAGGTCTGGACAGATATCCACGTCTGCAACGAATCATCCCTGGTGGCGCTGCGGACGCAGGTCGAGCAGGCCATGAGCATGGCCATCAAGCGGGTGTGTCCGCGGTGCAACACGTCGTTTGTGAAGAACGCGGGCTGCAACAAGCTGACCTGCCCGTGCGGCTACAAGATGTGCTACGTGTGCCGCGCCGACCTGACGGAGGAAGGGTACCGGCACTTTTGCGACCACTTCCGGCCCGACGGCGACCCGCGGCCGTGCCTCGAGTGCGAGCGGTGCAACCTGTGGGAGTCGGAGAACGTGGACCAGGTGCTGCAGGAGGCGCGCGAGGAGGCGGAGCGCAAGTGGAAGGACACGGAGAAGCGGGACCTGTCTGCGCCGGAAAAGGCGTTTCTGGAGACGGGCATCGCGGCGCGGGCGACGGGCATGGGCAGCGTGGAGCAGATTCTCGCGGCGGGACGGATGCCTTCGCTGGGGGAGGTTTTGGATATTGTTGTCGAGATGGTTCTCGTGTGATCTGTGGGGTGGTGATGAGGAGCATTGATGTTTATGAAATTTGGATGCTATGACTTTTTCTTTGCTTCTTGTTGGCGTTTTTCCATCTGTTGTTTCTCTCCTTTATTCATCTATGCATCCGATCTTACTCTGCGAACTGATATTTTCGATGCAAGATATGAGCATTGTTCTCTCGAATTCTTGATGTTTCTGTTTTAGGTATCTACTCCTTTAGTTGTGTTTCATTGTCCCTTGTTTTTTTCTTTAAATAGGCGGCTGGAACTGGGAATAGCATTCTTTTGAACTGAGCGTTTGTCGATTTAAGAATCTTGAAATGAGATGAATAGATTGAATCCTTTGATCTCTACACAGATGTGATGGACTCTACGTTTGTCTCATCATGAAGCTGGCAATCTAGCTGGACGTACTTAGATTCGATATCGGTATATGATTCCCCCCTCTCATCATCTCAGATCTCCCCCTATATCACCACCACCTCCTCTTCCTATCCATACATGAAGCATCACCATCACTCCAAAAGCTCCGCCGCCGCACCCCCAATACACATCTTCCCCGTCTCCCTAACCCTACACTGAAACACGACCCTCTTCCCCTCCCTCCACATCTCCGTCACCACCGTCTCCCCCGGAATCACCGGCCCCGCAAACCTCACCTTGATATTCCTAAACCCGCCGAACCGGTCAAACACCGCCTTGCCCGCGATCCCAAACGTGCACAGCCCATGCAGAATCGGCGCCTTGAACCCGCCCATCTTGGCGAACCCGGGATCAATGTGCAGAGGGTTGTAGTCCCCGCTGAGGCGATAAATCGCCGCCTGGTCCTCCCCCGTGGGCGTCTCGACGACGACGTCTGGCGCGCGCTTGGGAGGCTCATTGGGCGCCGTAGCAGGACCCCTGTCTTTGCCCCTTTTCAGTCCGCCGAAGCCGCCCGAGCCGCGCAAGAAGACGGTCATTTCGTTGTAGAACACAGGTTCGTCGTTTGCAGCGTTGACGGTCGTGATGCCGGTTTTGACAATGGCCGCGGAGCCCTTGTCGACGACTTCGAGGAGCTTGGCGCGTGAGACGAGGCGGCCCGACGTCGGAAGCGGGAACTTGCGGATCTCGAGGTATTGTTCTCCGTGGAGGAGCATCATCGGGGAGAAGTTGGGGACGAGGGCGTCGTAATCGAAGGGCGTTTCGGCGGAGAAGGGGGGGATGACGCCGAATGTTGGGAGGGGCTGGAAGTCTTCGGCGCCTTCGCTGTTGCATGGGAAAGAGAAATTGTTAGAGAGGTGTTGCTGATTTGAAGGAGAAGAATGGGATTGTGTTGTTTCTGGTCTTGGGGGATAGCTGATAGTTTGAGGGAAGGGCATTCAGAGGGAAAGGGTGGTGACTCACAAGACGTATTTGAGCTCCTTTCGCTTGGCTCCCACACCAATGTTGTACAGAATGACGTCTCGCTCCGTGAAGCTGTACTCGGTGGGATCGCCCTCTCTCTTGAGAGCCTCTTCAATGGCAGCAAGATATTCGTTGCCTGCGGGAGCAGCAGCAGAAGCAGAAGAATCACCCTGAGCCTATGACACAGAAAACGAGACACACAAATTAGCACAGATTGTTACTTCAAGATGGGACATTTAGTGTTCGTCTTGTGATCTCATTGCTTTCGTCTTTGGGAACTATCCAGTATATACAACGGGGGTTTGATAGATGGGTGGTGGTGATGATACAAATCTGCTCCCACATGCTAAAACACGACGAAATAGAAAAGGCATAACAATGCAAGGAGGGAGAAGAAAGTGAGAAAAAGGGGGAACTTGAGCCCTCATCATACCTTGTTCTCAATGTTCCTCATAATCTTCTCCAGGCCGTCCTGCGCCTTCTCGGGATGATCCGCCCGGCCGTCGTCAAAGTCGACAATCCGCTCCCAGTGCTTCACCACCTCCTCCGGCACCAGCGGCTTGTTGACGGGGAAGCCGTGGCCGCCGGTCCGCTGCCAGCGAGTCTTGCCGCACCAGCCGCTGCCCACCTCGTACAGGCCGCCCGTCGGGTCGGGGCACTTGTCGCTGCTGAGGGCCAGCACCAGCGGCGCGATGTAGTCGGGCTTGAAGGCGTCCACCATCTCCTTGGGCATGATGGTGGCCGTCATGGCGGTGCCGGCGTTGGGGGCGATGGTGTTGACGTAGATGCCGTACTTGAAGCCCTCGAGGGCCAGGGCGCGGGAGAAGCCGAGGATGCCGCATTTCTGTCACTGTGTTAGATCGCTATACATGTACATCATGAGAAGACAAAACAAGACTTACAGCAGCGGCATAGTTGGCCTGGCCAAAGTTGCCATAGATGCCAGACGTCGACGTCGTGTTGATCACGCGGCCGTACTTTTGCTTGAGGAAGTAGGGCCAAGCAGCCTTGGTGACCTTGTAGGTGCCGCGAAGGTGCACGTTCATGACGGGGTGCCACAGGTTGTCGTCCATGTTGGTAAAGGCCTTGTCACGCAGGATGCCGGCGTTGTTGACGACAATGTCGACGCGGCCAAAGGCGTCAATGGCGGCCTTGACGACGACATCGCCATCCTCGGCGGACGCCTTGACGCCCACGGCCTTGCCGCCGAGCTTCTTGATCTCCTCGACGGTGTTGTCCGGATTGACCAGGTCGTTGACGACGACCGAGGCGCCGTACTTGGCAAAGGCCAGGGCGTACGCATGGCCAATGCCCGCACCGGCGCCCGTGATGAGGGCAACGCGGCCGGTAAAGTCGAGCTTCTCGCCCTGCTCGCTGGGGCCCATCTTCATCGACTCCTCCAGCAGGGTCATGAAGTCGTTGGGGCCCGAGGGGTACTGGGGGTTGGAGAAGTCGACGACCTTGTTCCACTGCTTCAGGATGGCGCCGGGCGTGTACGAGTCGTCGGCCTTGAGCAGCAGGCCGCTGGACCGCTCCCAGCGCAGCTTGGCCATGTGGCCGGCGCCGGCCTCGAAGATGCTGCCGTTCTCGGTGGTGTTGTTGGAGTGAACCAGGACGGCGACGAGGGGCACAATCCACTCGGGACCGAGGGCCTTGAGGACGTCGGGGGGCATGACGGTTTCCGTCATGCGGCTGGCGGCTGTTGGAATGCACCAAGTTAGTACGGTTCCTTGATTCTCAACAGGCGGAGGAGATTGCTCATACCGATGGGGGCAATGACATTGGACAGAATGTTGTACTTGGCGCCCTCCTTGGCCAACGTCTCGGTGAAGCCAACCATGGCCAGCTTGGCAGCCGAGTAGTTCGTCTGCCCAAAGCTGCCAAACAGACCGGCCGCGGACGCAGTGTTGATGACGCGGCCGTACTTTTGCTTGCGGAAGTGCGGCCAGGCGGCGCGGGTGCACTTGTAGGCGCCCGTGACGTGGACCTTGATGACGAGGTCCCAGTCCTCATCCTTGATGTTCTTGAAGGCGACGTCGCGCAGGATGCCGGCGTTGTTGATGAGCACGTCGATGCGGCCAAAGGCCTTGATGGCCGTCTCGATGATGCGCTCGCCGTTCTCGACGCTGTCGTAGTTGGCAACGGCCTTGCCGCCGGCCTTTTTGATCTCCTCGACGACGACGTCGGCGGCCTGTTTTGATCACCACCAAAGGTATTAGCTAGCTGCTATGGCCATGTACCCGGAGCTGGGAGAGCTGCAGAAGTCGGGGGTCACACGCACCCTTGTAGAGTTGCCCTCGCCCTTGAAGGAGCCGCCCAGGTCGTTGACGACGACGCTGGCGCCCCGCGAGCCGAAGAAGGTGGCATATGCCTTGCCCAGGCCGCCGCCGGCGCCGGTGATGACCACCACCTGGCCGTCGTATCGCAGCTGGTCAGCCATGACGTCGGCAATTGCTGTGTGTTGTGATGATGATGATTTGGTGACGGCTAAGACAGGAAGAAGAAGAAAAAGGGAAAGGGTATCTAGTTGATCAAACAAACACGGAAGGATGAAGAGCGGAGAGGAAGGATGCAAGACGAGGAAGAGGATCGAGAGAAAAGGCAGAGACGTCGCCCGTGTTTAAAGAAATGCGGACGGATCGGCTGTCGATGCCTCGGCTTGAGCTCCTCGGTGCGGGTACGAGAGCGTGGAGGTACTTTGTTGCTTGTACCGAGCCGAGTTTGGACGGGAGCTGGTGACGAGAAAGCCGGGGGTGGCGCTAAGCTATAAGCGGGATTATGGGGGGAGAGGCACAGACAGAAGAGAGAGGCTTGTTCACATGCTTTTCTTTTCCCTGCGTCAGACTTGGGGGGTTGAGTGATGCGGGATGAGCATTGCGGGATACATTCACGTGTTTCGGTCAGCATTGGCAGGGACAATCAACATTGAGACTATTCTTGATGACATCTAGTAGCAGCTCGTACTCGGTACTTACCACTATTGGGTTTCCATACGGCGTTCAATCTCGTACATAAATCTTCATCCCATCTACTCCCCACAGACCAAAAGCCAATCACCTCACCAGCTAACCAACCCCAGAAACCCGCTTTTCCCATGCCGAAGCACCTCTCTTGCCGTGACGGACATGTACCTCCGTCGTACCTCTTACGCACCTCCCACCTCAGCTTGAAACCCCCATAATAACCAGCCTCATACAAATCTCATATAGAACAACAGCCTCTTATACAGACACAAACCTCTCAAAATAGACCACCATGCCCCCCAAATTCATCGACGACAAGTCCCCAATATGCATCCCCTTCATCCTCAACCGTCTCAAACTACATCACCAAAAACACCACCACCAGCAGCAGCAAACCTCCTCCTCGCGCAACGACAACAACCCGCCTCCACCCCTCATCATCGGCCTCAACGGCCTCCAAGGCATCGGAAAATCCACCCTCGTCGCTCCCCTCGCCGAAACTCTCGCAAACCAGGGCATCCCCACACTCGTCTGCAGCATCGACGACTTTTATCTCACGCACGAGGAGCAGGTCAAGCTGGCGAGGGAGAATCCGGATAATGCGCTGTGGCAGGTTCGCGGGGAGCCGGGTATGTTCAAGCCTGAATTCTCACTTCACTCACTCAACTTACACACTTCTTACATGCACTCATATATACCTACCCACCCATCCCCCATAAAGATATTCACATAATCAGGACATACATCACTCCACAGATACCCCTCCTCGTCAACCCCAGATAACTAACACTCACCCAAGGAACCCACGACATCCCCCTCCTCAAATCCGTCCTCACCTCCCTCCTCACCCACAAACCAACTTCCATCCCGCAATACGACAAGGCCCTCTTCTCCGGCCAAGGCGACCGCCTCCCACCGCACCTCTGGAAACCCATCAACACCAACCTCTCCCCCTCCTCCTCCAGCTCCTCATCCTCCACGAACAGCAAACCCCTGCAGGTCATCATCCTCGAAGGCTGGTGCATCGGCTTCCGCCCCCTGCCCCCCTCCCTCCTCGCCCAGAAACACTCCTCGCCCAGCCGCACGCTGCACAACCACCGCCTCGAGCACCTCCTCGCCATCAATGAGAAATTGCGCGAGTATGACGAGGTGATCAACAGCTTGTTTGATGCCTTTATCCATATTGATGCGGAAGATACAGAGTACGTCTATGAGTGGCGGCTCGAGCAGGAAGAGCATCTTCGTCTGGCGAGGGGCGATCCCAACGCGGGCATGACAAAGGAGCAGGTCATCAGGTTTGTTGATGCGTATTATCCTGCTTACGAGCTGTATTGCGAAGGCTTGCGGGAGGGGCTGTTCAATGACAGGCCCGGCGCGCAGCTGAGGATGGTGGTAGGACGGGATAGAAAGGTGAAGCAGGTTATTGAAGTATAGACTAGGACTCTATAGACACAATCAGTAACAAGGGCGAACAAGGCAAATAGACACCAGGTGCTTCATTCGGCAACAGGTAGAATTCATATGGCACTAGATGGGCCCATCTCAGCTAGGCCATTCCAATATATCCCGTCATGCAGTCAATCTCTATCTCATTAAGTCATTATCCGCCAGCGCTATCGTCCCGTCGTGAGGCTCGAGTGCGCCAGGCCACGGCCAGCGCTGCCCGTTCCATCCATCAAGCCTGCAGGAAGAGACAAAAGAAGGAAAAATGGAAATCATGACATGGAAACCCCCAACTCCTGCTTCGATGACAATGCCGACAAACCGCAGCGTGCCTGCTCAAGCGACCAGACCTTCAACGTCCACCGCTAGCCGCCTCGTTCGGGGTTACCACCCGCTGGCCGTCTTGCTTCATCTTGGCCAGCTTCCGCTCAATTGCCTCGGTCCGCAACCGCACTGCCGCCTCGCGATCGGCCGCCTCGTTCTCAAACTCCTGTATCATCCGGCGCTTGTTGCGCCTGGCCTCGCGCAGCTTGTGCATAATCTCGTGGAACTGGTCGGCGAACCAGTCTCCTGCCTCTTCCCAGTCATCCACGTTCATGCTTCGAAACAGAGCGCGCTGCTCCTTTTCGCTTTGGTGTTGATACTGCTCCAGCTTCGCGGTGAGGGTGTCTGCAGAGCCCGCAGCGCCGCCCGAGCCAACGTGCGTTGGCGCCTTGGATGGATCAAAGTCAAAGGGCTCATTCTGTAGCTCTGTATAGCTCATGGTACTCAGAGCCATATCGTCGTAGTCAAGGCTCTCCCGCCGGCGTTTATTGCCTTTTGGCGCGGATGGCCGAAAAGGCTGCATGGTCGTGGCTATCGCGCTCTCCAAAACTCGCTGTGGCGACATGGGATGCCTTCTTATTCTCGGGGTCGCATGCCCATCTTGGTGGCCGCCCACGGTAGACGTACCATCGTCCATATCCCCGTTTTCCTCCACGTCAAACGCCCCTTGCCTCCCATCTTCCTCGTCCACCTCTTCGACTTCACGGAACCTGCTCAAGGGGCGCATATCATCCTCTCTACCTCTCATTGGCCGCCCTCTGCTTGCAAAGGCAGGCGACGCGCTCCTCTTTTGCCCATGGTCGTATTCCAACTGCCTGGGTTTCGACATGTGTCTTATTTTAACCTCGCGCACGGGCAGGTTGGGCTGCCTCTCCGGCAACGGCTCTGGCCGCGTGTAGCTCGTCCGATAGTGTCCCGCCGGCTTGTGATACCCGTTGACGACGCCTCTATTAAAGCCATCATTCATATACGTAGGGTTGTGGTTTCTGGTACCCGGGACTACACGCATAAGGAGGTCCTCTCCAATCTGAAAGGTGGCATTGTCGCTCGTGAGGAATCTCTTGTCAAAATTGTAGCGAGGGGCCGGTCTGGTTGTGGCAGGGCCTGTGATGGCAGGAGCGGGCGCAGGAGCAGCAACAGCGGCATTCTTCCTGTCATGTATGGGCTCGTGATCGGCTTCGGATGGTTCGTACAGCGGCGTGGTTAGGCCAGAATTCATAAAGCTGTCGCCTAATTGGGAGCCCGTAAAGATGTCCATGTGGCGATGCTGGCTGGCGGGAGACTGCGAATGGGATCGCTGCACCGACTCGGGCGGCGGCTGGCTGAATCTGCGCTGGTGACCGGCAGGCTGACGAGCGTTTCCGTTGAGCCCAGGCACGGGCACTCGAGCGCTGTCTGCCAATTCCCTTCGTTCTGCGGCGGACGTGAGCACCGGAGCAGAGCTCTGATAGCGCTCTGGCTCGCGGATTGGCTGTGCTCCTGCCTTGCCGTTGGTGATTCCATTGGCGGCTGTGTCGTTGTTTTCCTTCGGTTTGACGTCGGTCTCGGACTTGAGGCGTGCAAACATCTGCAGCCGACTCGATCGCTCCTTCAATGAGGCTGGCATTTTGCTTGGGGCTTCTCCTCTTGTCCCCCGCATGCCCAATGCAAAAGGCAAAGTGCAGAGTGCGCGTGCTTGTACTATGTTGACGCAATGCCGATCTTGCAGTCGCTCGCCGTGATGGTGATGAAAAGAGACTCGCGGGGGTGAACTTTCGTGAGTATGAAGAAGAGAAGATGAAGAAGAAGAGAAGAAGAAGAAGAAGAGCTGCGTGATGAAGAATCGCAAAGAAGAGGAGTCGTCGGTGCCCAGCTGGCGGTTTGGGAAGGAAGGGTCCCGCGGTGACGGTGCCAGGGCAAGAACTGCCCAAAAAAACGGCAAGAAAGAAAAAGTGACAAAAATTATCCTGACATCACAAATACCCTCGAGGGGAGGAGAAGAAAGGGAGGGAGGAAAGACACACACATGCATTAACGAAAGGGAGAGAAGAAGGAAAAAATGCAGTTTCTATCCGTACAGCCAGTCAGATAAGGAATTAAGATCTTGCATCTACATACTATTTCAGCCCGACGCGAATAGATCAAGCGCTGCTTCAAAACCGCGGCGCCTAAAAGCCGTGCCGCCACGACCAAAACAGTACAAAACAGTACAGGAACAGCAACGGTGAGAGTGACAGCGACAAGCGACAGTGACAGCGACAGCAGCTGGAGCAGCGCGCGTCTGGCAGCCACAGAACAGGCGCGCGCAATCAGGTGACGTCGGGTGGAAAGTACACGCTACTACCAGACACGACAAGGCGCAACGTCATTGATGGACCGAGCGAAGACGAATTCGCGATCAGTGCGCCCGAATCAGAGGCTGAGCACATATTACGAGCAATGCTGAGGCCCAGTCGATGCTTGGCTGATTCTGTGCCATTGGCTGTCTGACGACGGGTTCCAAGAAGCTGAAATTGCTTTTGAAATATGTGTCAAGCATTTTCAATCCGATCTGGTAGTAGCAACATAACTCTTTTCTGAACATGATATTCTTCAAGGTTCTTCCACTCTGATCGAGTCGCAGTTCAGTTCAGCTCATGTGCACATCAAGTATTCGGTACTCGGAACCTGCCCCGTCCCAGCAAAACCCAACGCCAGCCGCTCCGCCGCTAATGCTCCCCGGCCCTGTTAGCAGCAGCGCCTCTTTTGTCCCGATTTCTCAACTGCTCTCCGTGCTTCATTCACCTGATCGTCCCATTGTTACGAAGGCACTGCACAGCAACAACTCTAGGCTCTGCTGCAGCCAAATGCTGACGGGATTCTTCTAGCCTCAGCTGCTCCATGTCCAGGCGTGTCCTTCTTCAGCCTCCCAATCAGTTCCATCAGGTAAGAAAGAAGCACCAGCCCCCAGCCATCTGCCGCCCCTGTCCAGCCAAACGGCAGAAGAAGAAGCGTCGTCTCCCTTCAGGTACAATCGAGGCCCCGGTTCGTTGTTCCAGGATCAAGGTTCAGGTACAAGGTTCAAGCCCAGGTCGAGGCCCCGATTCAAGGTTCCCGCAATCAAGGACCTCGTGCAATGTCTCTTTTGCCCAGCTTCTCGCCTTCGAAGCGTGTGACCATGAGCTCAGCATCTCTCCAGCCAGTCGACCCACCGCGTGCTTCCGGCCTTCTTCCCAGCTTCACACCCATTCATGCCTAGCTGCGGTTATGTGTACCATCGTCACTCATTTTTAGATCGCCTTAGATCCCACCTCCAGGCCAAACCGGCGTCCCTGTGACGACAGTCCCGCCGGTTTCTGACTCGATCCGTTCCATACATAATCAATCAGTCGCCCAAACCTTCGGGGTCCGGAGCCTGCTCGGCTCGTCGTCTCGTCCACACATTGGATTTTCTCAGCGCCGGGCCTGCAGAAGTTGAAGATCGGCCGCTGGGATTGGGTTTCAACTGCATAATCCTACCCTCACCTCGCCTTACCTCATCTCACCTGATTTGCGACTCTTACTGCCGCCATTCGATGTCGTCACCCACGCAGCAGCCAGACGGTAGGACAGACGCCGCGTCGGGATTGACAGACAGCTCGCCCGCCTCGGATCTGGCCGAGACCTCGTTCTCAGCCTCGTCCAGACTCGCCGGGACGCAGGCGCGCCAGCGCCCAGTGAGAACAATCCCTCGTAAGCACATGCACGCAGTCTCTATTGCGCCGACGGCTCCGGCTTGGAAGACGTAAAATGCTAATTTCTCCCATGCCATACAGCCTGGATTGCTCTGCATCACGAGGTTCATGACCCCAACGTCGAAGAGCAGCTTCGGCTGCTGAACCCTCCTCGGCCTTCCACCGCGCCGCAGCACAATGCTACGCCTCAGGAGCCCAAGCGGCGTGTTTCACAGGATGGATTCGTCACCTGGGATGAAGACCCTAAGTTGGGTCCTCCACAATCCGAGCGTGGCCGCATTCCACACCTGTTCAAGTACGGACGAGCTTCGGCACGGGGGAGGAAATGGGATCACCTTCGGTCGGCCGAGCCCGTTATTGTCTCCTCCCATGCCGCGGCGTGGAGACAACCCGCCCTCTCTTGGGCCGAATTCATACGGTCCTCGGCTTGGGGGCGCCCGCGCGGTCAGGAGAGCGAGGTCGTCGACATTGAAGCCCTGAATCAGCTGCCGCCCAACCTCAATGCGCCAATCCGATTGCCACTGGACGCGCCCGAGACCAAACACGAAAAACGCCGCCCATTCTCCAAGCGCGTGTGGAAGAGAGCCATGCGCAGCTCCCTCTCCCCACTGCTCTTCCGAATGACCGTCATCATCATGTCCCTAATCGCCATGGGCATTGCCGCAAAGATGTTTGCCCTCGAAGACAGGGCGTTGGGCGAGGGCGCGGAGCGGACGCAGTCCATCTTTGCCGTTGCCGTGGACTGCGTGGCTGTCCCATACAACGGGTACATGATATGGGACGAGTACACGGGGAAGCCACTTGGCCTGCGCTCAGCCCAGTCGAAAACATCCCTCATCCTGCTCGATTTGGTCTTTATCATATTCAAAGCGGCAGGCACAGCGCTTGCTTTTGAGCATGTCGTCTATCACACCTTTGGCGACCACGAGGTCAGGGCGCTGGCCAAGGCTCTCGCGTCCTTCATGCTGCTTGGCCTCCTCGCGTGGACGGCGAATCTCACCGTCAACATCTTCCGAGTAATAGCGCGGTTAGGGGGTGGCGAGGACGACCGCAGGTGAGGAGGACATTTGCGGGAGAGCCGCAAGCAGCGTGTTTCAACTTGATATTTCCTTTTAATGTTTCAAGCGTTTTGCATGTCAGGATTCTACACGGCGTTCAGCGACGGAGCACGGCGCGTTACGAACTGAACGAAGCTACGAATGGTCCAGCTGTCTGTTTGCCCAAGGCGGGATACGTATATACCCTCGGCTCGTGTCTACTGTATTATAATGTTTATATAAGAATCAACTTCAAAAGGCTCTAAGCGATATGAGGCTGTTTCGATTGCCTTCTCATCAGTTCTTGGTCATCGTGCGCAGCTGGAGATACAGTACGAATATAGGGCCGATATAGGTGTAGTAGGCTGCCTGTTTGCTTAACAGCAACAGCGGAGAGTTGCGGCAGCCTTTTCCATCCGCAACGAACCGCATATGCATTCTCAAAGAGCCTCTATCCTGAGCTACCAGTTTCAATGTAAAGTGGGAATATCAGTTGCAAAATCACCAGCAAATAGATAGTAGATACTCACATCCTCCATCCTCTTACTCTGCCTAAACTGCAGTGGCAGACGGCCAGAAAGGCGGTTGTCCGGGGCAGAAAGCGGCGCTAAGCCCGTTCAGGCGCCCAGGTTAGCACCGGTAGTTACTCGAGCTTTGGGCTTGACTGCCTGATTCCCTCTCATCATTACGTCTTTTCTGCTCGCAGCCTCCCTTCTTCCTGAATCCCCCTAACTGCATCTTCGGCTCTCTTCTTTTGTGTTTTCTTCTTGTTGTTTTGCCCTTCTTCCTCTTTGAACCCCCTCTCGTGCATCGGCAAGCGAACAAAGCCGAGGGCCCAGCCGACGAGCATCTGCTTCGTCCCAGCCCGTGTCCCTCGTCTGCTTTCAGCTCCTCCAGCTGGTTGGCCTGTGAACTTGCCTCTAATCGAGAGTGACCCACTGCCTTTGTCCGGCTGGTGCGTGAGCATCACCGCTGACCTTTGCGTTTGCCTGCGGCCTCAGCCTCTTGTCTCGTCTCTCCCGCAGAGCCTCGCAACAGACCAGCAACTACGCCGACTTTTCTCCTTCGTGCCCGACGCTTGTCCTCTCCGCCTCTTCCGCTGCCGGACGATCCCGACGGCGAAAGGAGTCGCTCCCGCCTGCTGCGTTGCATCGTCAGCCACTCCCGCCCACGCGAGTCCGTAAGAGGCGTCGAACCTCGTCCCTCCACCCCGCCTCTCTCGAACGAGCAAGGCCTGCCGCTTGGAGTTGAGCCTCTGTCGTCTTCCCACGCGCTCTTCCAAGATGGTGGCCAGAACGGCGGGAATGCCCCCGGTGCCAAACCGCGAGGACATCAAAGCAACGTGAGTCGCCGCCCATCGGGTTCCAAGCCATCCATGGCAGCTCCCGCAGGCACACCAAGAGGACCAACTAACGACCTGCTGCAGATGGAAGTACCTGGAGGATGGCATCACCCGCATCATGACGGACCTCGAACAGGGCATGGACATGCAAATGTATATGGGAGTTTACACGTATGCCACGCCCTCGCCTGCCCTTTTGTTTTCCCGCTTCCCCGACCCTCGTCGACTCGATCCCTCGCACATGCAGGCCTGATTGCTTACCATTTGTCACAGCGCCGTGCACAACTTTTGTACTTCGCAGAAAGCCGTCGGTCTCAGCGGTCCTACCATGACAACTAGCCACCGTGGAGGTTTGTTGTTCACCTTTTTGCTTTTGCCCTGACCTGTTCCTCTTCTTCCTCCCCAGAGACTAAACATGTGCTGACTTCTACTCGTTGACTGAATAGCGCATCTGTTGGGCGAAGATCTCTACAACCACCTGATCAAATACCTCCAGCGTCATCTGGCCGACCTGGTCCAGTCTTCAAAGTCGCACACAGACGAGGCCCTACTAACCTTCTACATCAAAGAATGGAATCGGTATACCATTGCTGCCAAATACATCCATCACCTTTTCCAGTATCTTAATCGGCACTGGGTCAAACGCGAGATCGATGAGGGCAAGAAGAACATTTACGATGTCTACACTCTCCACCTTGTGCAATGGCGCAAGGTGCTCTTCGAGCAGGTGTCGGATAAGGTTATGGACGCCGTGCTGAAGCTCGTGGAGAAGCAGAGGAACGGCGAGACCATTGAATACGGCCAGATCAAGCAGGTCGTCGACTCCTTCGTTTCGCTCGGCCTCGATGAGGCGGATCCCTCCAAGTCCACGCTCGACGTTTACCGATTCCACTTTGAGCGCCCCTTCTTGGCCGCGACCAAGGAGTTCTACCAAGCCGAGTCGAAGCAGTTCATCGCCGAGAACACCGTTGTCGAGTACATGAAGAAGGCAGAGGCCCGACTGGCGGAGGAGGAGGAACGCGTCAATATGTACCTCCATCAGGACATTGCCATTCCCCTCAAGAGAACCTGCAACCAAGCCCTCATTGCCGATCATTCCCTGCCCCTTAGAGAGGAGTTCCAGGTGCTGCTAGACAACGATCGAGAGGAGGACATGGCTAGGATGTACAGCTTGCTCTCACGCATCCCCGATGGCCTGGATCCGCTGCGCACCAGGTTCGAGACCCATGTCCGGAAAGCAGGCTTGGCCGCCGTGCAGAAGGTGCAGTCGTCTGAAGGCGACAAGCTGGAACCCAAAGTCTACGTGGACGCTCTGCTTGAGATTCACACACAGTACCAGGGCCTCGTCAAGAGAGCCTTCAACGACGAGCCCGAGTTCACGCGGTCCCTGGACAACGCCTGCCGCGAGTTCGTCAACAGAAACGAGGTCTGCAAATCGGGGTCGAACAAGTCGCCCGAGCTGTTGGCCAAGTATACAGATGTGCTCTTGAGGAAGAGCACCACGAGTATCGAAGAGGCCGATCTCGAGAGAACCCTGTCTCAAATCATGACCGTCTTCAAGTACATTGAGGACAAGGACGTGTTCCAAAAGTTCTACTCCCGCATGCTGGCCAGGCGACTGGTGCACAGCAATTCGTCGTCGGACGATGCCGAGACGAGCATGATCAGCAAGCTCAAGGAGGCCTGTGGTTTCGAGTATACCAACAAGCTTCAGCGCATGTTCCAGGATATGCAGATATCAAAAGATCTGAACAAGGAGTTCCGCGAGCACCTGGAGACCGTCGGCAACGCCAGGTCTGTCGACTCTACCTTTTCCATCCTCGGCACGGGCTTCTGGCCCCTGACGCCGCCGAGCACCCACTTCGACCCGCCTCCCGAGATCGCGTCGGAGATTGAGCGCTTCGTCCGATTCTACAAGCACAAGCACGACGGCCGCAAGCTCACCTGGCTGTGGCATCTGTGCAAGGGCGAGATCAAGGCCGGCTACTGCAAGAACAGCAAGACCCCTTACACCTTCCAGGTGTCAATCTACCAAATGGCCATTCTCCTCTTGTTCAACGAAAAGGATAGCTACGTGTACGAGGACATTTGCACCGCTACCCAGCTGAGCACCGAGGTACTCGATCAGGCGCTGGCCGTGATCCTCAAGGCCAAGGTGCTCTTGATGGAGGGCGGCGACAAGCCCGGTCCCGGCAAGGTGTTCAACCTCAACTACGACTTCAAGAGCAAGAAGATCAGGGTAAACCTCAACCTTGGTGGTATCAAGGAGGCGAAGCAGGAGGAGGTTGAGACGAACAAGACTATTGAGGAGGACCGCAAGTTGGTATTGCAGGTACGTTTAAACCGATCCCCCTTCTCCCCCCTTTACTTTTTCATTCAACAAGTTCTGTCATGGCTAACCATTATCCATCAGTCCGCCATTGTTCGTATCATGAAGGCACGAAAGAAGATGAAGCACGGGCTCCTCGTGAGCGAGACCATTAACCAGATCCGCTCCCGATTCGTGCCCAAGGTTGCCGACATCAAGAAGTGCATCGAAATCCTCCTTGACAAGGAATACCTCGAGCGTCTGGATGATGATGAGTTGGGCTACTTGGCATAAGCCTACTCTCTCGCGCTCTCTTAAAAAAGCATATGGTAGAATCCACGGAATTTGTCCACGGCCATGCATCATCATCATCCTTCGCCCCTTCGCCTCTTGGACGCGGGCAGGGTTATCCCACCATACCTCTTTTCTGTTATTCATTTATTTTGGCCCATACCGGTTGCTTTATGCGTAGATTCAGGCCGCCTGGGATTAGGATGAGCTGGAAAGGGCATGGAATTTCCTCATGGTTGTTTTTGTTTGTCTGATGAGGGTTATGAATGCTTGCTGGGAGGGGTTTCATAGGGCGGCCATGCCTAGCTCAAGGTTACATTAACAGAGAATACGTGTATGTTACTCGGAATTGGAGAGACTCAAATTGCGATGTATATTTGTATTCGGTGCTTGAAGTCGTCTGTGCAAGTGGACTTGTGAAGAGGATGTCCTTTGTCTCTTGTCTTGTTTTGTTGCCCCCTTATATGGCCACTATGAACAGGATATGGTTGAAACAGGATCACGTCCGAGGAAGATGCATTTCCAAACGGCAATGTAGACCTCATAATCGGTAAGGTAGGTAAAGGAACACTTATTACATACTATCAATACCTCGTCCTCCTCCTCCTTCTCCTTCAAGATGAATCGCAGGACAGGCACTGCAGGTGCTTCCATGTACTGCTTGGAATACGCCCAAAGGCGCTGATATGTGCGCATTGTTGAACAACATGTGGGTGCGTGTTTGATTGTCGATGATATTAGTATGGCTAAAGACGCCATTGTGTGCACATTGTTGAACGCTTTTGTGTGTGCGCCTTCGATTGCTCATCCACACCCTGTCTTGCGCATAGGACTCGTAGAGGTCCTGCGCGCCATGGGGGTTTTTGGTAATAGATGGATTTTTCTCGTCATGGGTCCCACGAGCCTCCTACTTGCTGTATCACTACCATAAAGACCAGAATGATTGTAACATGTTAAAGGTCCATGTAACAAGTGCCTACGCCATGACCATAAACCTCCATGGCGCGCGCGATGGGTATGCCTAGAGACACTGATATGTGCGCATTATTAAAGAAGTAATGTGTGTGCGTTTTTGCAAGCCGATGGCGTTAGTATGGTTAAACACGCTATTGTATGCACATTGTTGAACATTCATGTGTGTGCGTACTTTGAATGTCCCATCGACGGCCTGTTGTGCAGTTCTCGTAAAGGTATGCTGGTGTGTTTTGTTAAAAAAAAGACGCTGATAGGTGCGCATTGTTGAACGGCGATGTGTGTACATGTTTTGATATCGACAGGATTAGTATGGCGGAAGACGCTTTTGTGTGCGCATTGTTGAACGCTTATGTATGTGTATGGTTGCCCATTAACAACAACAGGCTGTTCTTGCGAAATAGTACTCCTGGAGGTATATGCATGCTGGGAGAACACTGATATATGCGGATGATTAGACGCTTGCTTATATGTCTTTTGTCTTGTTTTACTAACAGCACTAGAGTTATGTTAAGATGGCGTTGTGAGGTACGCATTGTGGAATATTAATGTGTGTGCGTTTTCATTGCCCAGCACCCTGTCTTGCACAGGTTGTCGAGGTATGCTGGTGGGTATGTTGAAAGACATCGATATATGCACATTGTTGAACGGCAATGTGTGTACATGTTCTTTTGCCAACAGCTTTAGTATGGCGGAAGACGCTATTGTATGCGCATTGTTGAACGCTTCTGTATGTGTGTAATTGATGGCCCAAGATCCTGTCATGCAGCACCAGTGTCAAAGACGCCGTAATGTGCGTCTGGTTGAACTCTTTTCTTCCAGCTCAACTGGACTCTTTATTTCAAAAAGGGAAAATGGAACCTTGGGGTTTCTCATAAGTATCCTTTAGAAGAGACGCAAAACGGATGACCCCAGCATTCTTCTTCTGAATTCTTTGTTGTCTAAACATTGCTTGAGCGTAAGTATATAAAAGTGCACGTCTTGAGTGTGTGGCTTTCAACATTCATTCGTCCCATTCCCATCCGAGTTTTCCCTTTGTCAAGTCATCCCGTCGTTCCATCCCACGTCCGTTGAGTGTATATACCATGCTGAACCAAAACGGAAGATCAAAAAACAAACCCTCATACAAATCCAAACATCATCCCCCATCTACTTCTCTGTCTCTCTCTTCTCGCTTCAAGTCATGACCTCCACATGAACAAAGTGACAGACCTCAATCCGCCTTTTTGGTCCCGCCATTGCCAACAAGCGTCTCCTCCCGGAACCCATCATCATGATGATCATCAGCATCAAATTCCCTCGGATACTGCGTCAGCGGTGCTTCCGCGGCAGATGACCCCGTCCCGGGCCGACTGCTATCCGCGCCAGAGAGTATGCTCTCGCTGAAGCTGCCCTGCGTCATGGGCCGGTACGCCTCGGTCGAGTTCGTCCCGCGACCCGCGGCCGACGCCAGCATGCTGACGAACTGGTAGTCCTTCTCAATGGGGCTCGTCGGTATCGACGCCGTCCCGTCCGCCGCGGTCCCAGACGTCGTCGACGATGCCGCCTTCTTCTTGCCCCAGCCTCCGCCCCAGCCGCCGTTGCGCCGCTTCTCGCCCGCCCACGACGCCCAGCTGGCCATGTACGCGCTCGCCCGGCTGCTCACCGTCTCCTGCTGGGGCTTTGATGCCGCATCCACGCTGGTGCCGCTGGCCATGCTGTTTCGCTTGCTGCCGCCGTTGGCTTCGTTGAGCTTGGCGTTCTCCTCGGCGCGGCGGCGCTGCGCCTCGCGCATCTGCTCCATGTCGTTGTACAGCCGGTTGAGCATCGTCGACGCCTTCTCCTTCCCGGCAGCAAAGTTGCGCCCCAGGATGTCGCGGCCCTGGGCGAGGCGCTCGTCGAGGTGAAGCTCCTTGACCTGCTCCGCTATGCGTCTCTGCACGTCTTCGATGGAAAGGCCGCCGGCGCACGGGTGCCTTGGCTCAGAGACGGCGAACAGGTTCGTATCGGTGTGCGCGTCCCACATGCGGTAGTTTTCCGTGCGCTGCCATGCCTCTACCCAGTCGAGCCCAAAGTCGACGGCCGGGTCGCTCTCCGCTGTGTTGCGGCCGGTTGCGGCGTTTTTGACGAGATAGTTGTGGAATTTGACGGAGGAGATGAGGCCGATGATGTAGGATTCGAACTGGGCTCGAATGTATTCTTCGCTTCCCGCGTACTGCATCGTCTTGGGCGTGCTGGGGTTGGATTCGTCCCACGTGTTGTTGACCTCCTGAGTCAAGTAGTCAATCCATCGCCTGTCCGCCGCAGTCAACGACAGTGCCGTTCTCAGCGAAGGTGAGGTGATGTTGATGGTGTCGTCATCGAGATTAATGATTATGTCGCTGTAGCGGTCCTTTTGTTGGAGAAGTAGGGAATTGGTGCTGCCGACGATGTAGGATTTGGTGCCGACATCAGCCAGCAGATCGAGTTGCTGTAGGGGGGTATACGGGCCAAAGATGCTTCCCTGTTTCTATATGAGCAACGTCGTTCCTTTATTGAAAGTGATTGGCACGTACCTTGCCAAATATCTGCAGGGGAAGCCCCATAAAGGTCAGAAGCGAGTTGCGGTTACTACTCTGCAGACTCGTTGGCTGTGCGAGCTTCTTCTCGTACGTGTTCAGCTCGGGATCGGCGCAGTCTTGGAGGTTACGAATGAGTCCGGGTATCAAAGAAATGAGGGAAAATTGGACCATGCATAGCCGATCGCACCGCGATCCGAAGAAGAGCATCTGGATGGATCATTAGCCGGTTTGTCCCTGGCATGGATACACCAAAACAGATGTCTTCGAGAGTGACAACACCAACCTTGGGCTGAAGAAGACAACATTTGAGGAGCACCAGAGCCTGCCACTTGAACTCGTGAATGAGCTCGCGCAGGCTCATGCCCAGGTACTGGTCTCTCTGCGCTTCCTCCTGCAGGATTCCTCGGGCCTTTTCATCCGCGAGGCTTTCCTGGAACCCGCGCAGGATGTCGACGTCTGTAAACTCGCGCTGGGCAAACCATGCTTGGGTGACTATGCTGAGGCGCTGTCTCAGCATGCCAAAGAACTGGGGGCTGTCTGCGATGACGACAACCGCTTTCTGCACGGTTGAGCGAGTCACGTCGGCAGGCCGGTTGATGAGCTGGGACGAATCGAGCTGGCGAGTACACGATATGCCAAAGAGAGATGTCGCCGGTCCGTCGTCGGTCTCGGGGCGCAACAGGGTAAAGTAGGAAAAGTCCTCCTCGGAGCTGCTCAGCAACGGCAAGTCAGCAACGGCTCCTTCAGCTCAGAGACAAAAAGAACTGTGGACATACGCATGCGCTCCATCGCTCAGGGCCATGAACGGCAGCAAGTGCCATCCATACTTGGCGGCCGGGTCAACGCCCTCCTCGACGCCAAACCAGCTCTCGACCTCGGGACCTCGCGCATGGTGGAAGCCAACGACGGTCACCAGCGGCGTGAAGCCAGAGGTGAACGGGGTGGTGGGTATCGTCGGGGTGATTGGCGACAGGACACTCTTGATCTCGAGCCCGTTGGGCGGGACCTTGATTCTATCGGTGGACATGGTTCGGGACTGCCGATATCTGTCTGATGCAACGCAAGGCCCGGCCGAGTTGAACAAGATGCTGCAGCTGCGCGCCGCTACAGCGATGCCATGCGCTTCCGGGGCAGCTCAGCCTCCGACACTCGGGCTCGCGGGAGATTCTGCTCGACTTCGGAGGTTCGGCCGGGTTTTCGAACGGTCGTCTTTGGTTTGAGGCGGCCAGCGGGCGGCACACAGCACACAGCACAGGTCGAGTCGGTGTGGCGAGAAAAAGGGCGGGATTCCAAGATTGACACCGGCCGCAGGATTGTGCCGACACCTCGTTGGCGAATTCGATCTGAGTCGGGCTATTGCTTTCTGACGGCGACGGAAACCTGGTGCAAAAGAGGCGGTATCAATTCGTCTTCGACAGAGCCCCGGCGGTTTCAAACTGGTCGCGCGCGTCCGAGCTGCTGCAAGGTGAATTGGCAATGGCGGGGGATCCCTGAACTGACCAGGGTGACGATGGTGATGATGATGTCGGGCTGATGCTGCGATCAATTGCGGTCGACCGGGTGAGGTGCAAGAAAGTCAGAGTGGGTGAGTGTCTTGCCGTGCTTCTGTAGAGCGCCGATAAGAGAGACAAAGAGAGGCGAGCAGCAGGACAACAGTTTCGTAGGCTGGAGATTGTTGTTGACAAAGGCCAGCCGGAGCTTCTTTGAGTTATTGCGGGTTGGAGGATGAGGCGCTGATTGGACCTGGTGCGCTAGCAGAAGTACGTTCCGAGACTGGCAAATCTGCAGGGAGTGGATGTATCCTAGGGTAAGCGCAGACGTGCAGGCATGATTCCTGAGATGCTACAGAGTCTACGTCACACCAACTTGGAGAGTCGAAGAAGAAGCAGACGAACTTGAACTTCTTTTTGCTTAGAGGCCTGCATCTGAGGTGCTTTCTATCACGGTCTTGTGACGAACCGCCACGAGCTTCAGCTCTCACAGAGATCAGAGAGACACACTCACCGATGCATCTCCGAGCCCGTCTCACCCATCATCAACCAGATCGACCTCGACGAACCACCACAGCAGAAAACCCAGAAAAAAGAAACACAAGCCTTTGGTCCTACAGGCCGACATGATTCCTTGTCAACAAACAGCCTCCCTGCTTCGGTCCACCCCATCCAGAGCCTTCCTCTGCCTGCACCGTCCTCTTGGCTGCAGCCTTTGCAGGGGTGTGCTGGCGAATGGCGGGCCTGGAGGCTGGTCTGCCAGCGTGTCTTGCATTGCATTTGCAGGCATATCCGCCTTTTTCTCGTCGTCTTCTTCTTCTCTTCTTTACCGTTCTCTGTCGTTCCCTTCCTCTTCCCTTTCCTGATTTGAGCTCTTTCAGTTGACCAGGGTGTATTTTCGGTGCCAACGTCTGCTGCATTGGTACAATGGCAGGTACAAAGACGGACCGCATGATATTACCTGTATTAGTTGACGTTGCCATACTATGTATGTTCTGGTGAGGTATCGTGAGGCAGATCCATATGCCGCAGTGACATCTTCAATGCACCCGACCTCAGTCAGATGCCACAAGTACATCGGTACATACGCGTGTCTCTGAGATCCGGATTGTTACAACCACCATGAGCTATACTAACACAGAGGAACTTCCACAAAAAGCTTCGGCCATATGCAACCCAGCCATCCATCACGATCTCGGAGTCGATCGGCAAATTACTGGAGCAACGCAGATATCAATACACTGTAGTATCAGACATCTACTGACAGTTCTATGTCCAAGGGAAGCCATCACGCCGTTCAAGAGCCGCGTCACAGCCAAGTGCCCGTGTAACACGAGCAGGCAATCCTCCCAACAACAAATCCGAAGAGGTCTTTGACCAAGCCACCTCGTGCTCTCTTCCATGTCCGATCTCAATGAGATGATCCGTCGAGTAGTTTCTCTCTGTACAACGCACCCGACCAGAGACAAAGGCCGCAGCACAGCGAGGGAGTGTAACATGTTGCATGTGTGAGCACCTCTTTCGTCTCATGTGAGGATTCCGAGGCACAGACCACGATCAACGGATTCGCCACTCATTCCCACATAAGAGGCGAACGGATACGTCTTTATATACTTGAGCATTACTAGTCACCGTCTCAGTCGGTAACAGGGCACTGGATGATACTAGTACTAGACAGTTCTACGATATAACCCAAAGCTCAGAGAGCAATGCACACATGGTATCAGCAACGATGAGCGAGTGTGACAGCTTGCAGAGATCCCACTGTCTCGGTCGTCACCCTCTTGTTCAGGAGTGAAAGCAATGTCGCCCCAACAAAGTGAAATTCCAGTGTTTAAAGTAAAGTCCTGAGTTCCAGGAATACATGCTTTTATACTAGGCAGGTATAAGCTTACACGAGGACACCCGTCATGGGTTATAAAGAGTAGATATCACATCAACACTCAGGGGACTACACATACAGCGGCCCGCACAGGTTTGAGACAGAGTAGCACCACCGCAAACACATGGGCCACGGTAGCAAACACAGCTACTAGCTTCCAATTGCTGATGAAGCCTGTGCGTAGCCATGAAGAGATGGGCCAGGGCCACAGAAAGAAGAGCCACCATGGAACAGATGATAAAGTGGTGTTTCCACTCCCGAGAGATCATAGAGTTGGAGACTCAGATTGTAGTCACAGATACGCTCATGTACTCCATCACTTCTGGGAGAACCGGTTATGCATGACTACGGAGTATATATGATATGTATCTGTATCGCCTTCAATTGGTAGGGCAAAGCATCGTTTTGGACGTATATGCGCAACCGCGTACATTTTCCCAGTTGTGATATGCTTCAGCTTCTTTGCGGCAACATGCTCCAACAGGGCCACTCTTTCACCGAAAGTATACGAGGCAAACACCCCCTTCCGGCCGCAGTTCACAGACACCCTTCCACAGCCAAGCTTGTATGCATATACACCGAACAGCCCCTGGTCCGTCCCGGACAACAACTGACTGTAAGAACAAGACTACTGGGTCACAATTCTACGTGAGAAGGCATCCTGACATATGCGACTGGGACCTGGAGGGGTGTAGCTCCAAGCAAGGAGTATTCAAGATTCACCTTTCCATCAATACCGTAGGTGAGGTGCCGTCATATCATGCAAGGTAACCCGTGCGCGTAGGGCAAAAAGAATATCCCTGCGCGAGCTGAGAAGAATCATGTCAAGGGGCTGAGAAGCAAACATCTTCAGCCGCTCCCTGCTAGAGAAAATGACCGCAAACAGAATCAGTGTTGTAGATGCAGGTACGGAGCACTAGATCGAAAAGCGACGATTGACGCTTCATGTTTACATAGCTTATCGAGATCAGGATCTCTATTGGCTTCACAGTTTATGCGCTGAAAGCCTCCATGTTCCGGTATAAGAGTACTACTAACGGGACGTTTCGCATGCCAATAACCACAAGCTGCATGTTTGCAACCCGCCAATATGCACTCATGAACTGCTAGTGTCTTTGCCTCCGGTTTCCAAGATGAAATCCGAGTATGAAGTAACATTTGGGCAAACGCCTCGATGAACAACTCCACGTAAGCGGCAACTTCTGGAATGCTTCGACGCTCCGGCACAGCATGCTCCCCATCGCAATCTATTACTTCCTCGTCGCGTCATCAGGAACGCTTTCCAGCTGCCTGAGCAAACTTTAGTCTGAGCAGCGGAAAAGAGGCGTCATGCTTCTAAGCCAGCGCGGTAAGTCGTCTCCACAAACCGTCGTGAAACTCGCGGTCCACGTAGAAATCATCGACCTGATCGGCCGTGGATGATGACAAACGCCCCTCTTGTCGTTGTTGTATGCCTTATCTCAAGGGGGGCAGTATCTACTGGCCGAACTCTACCGGGTGAATTCAAAAGCATGCTGGGGGCATTGGTTGCAAGGCTGAGATCAATTTGGATAGTAATACTACATGCAATCAAACGGAATACAAGCAGCCTAAATCCTTCAAACGCCATTGGTCCAGAGCTCGACGAAGATAAACACACCACCCCTTCGCTACCTGGAGAGAATGGATAAAAGGGCAACTATCACAGAGAAGCTATCGAAAACAGAGAAGCGCCATCACATTGACAAAGTGAGATGATCGGATCTGGTTGGACGAAACTGGCAGTTGTGGCTGATTATTAGGGGGTGGTGATCCCAAAGAGCAAACTTGCGTGAAAGATGACATTTGATCCACGGGGAGGGACATGGGAGGCATCACCCACCACGTGCGTTTTCAGTTTTGGGCGGTGCTTTGGATCCAGGGGCTTCACTTCAACTCCCAAACAAGCCACCGAGCTTGGCTCCAGAAGCGCTGTGCTAGTCGATCCGCGATGGATGATGGCAATTACCAGGGGCGGGATCTTGTAGTGCAGTCTTGCCGTGCTCCTCAGTTGGCTAATGAGAACATTACTTGCTCACACTTCATGACTTCAACTTGAATCACCAGCATACTACAGTACGTCGTAAGCTCACGCTGATGAACGCTTCTAGCGGGCGCGCCTAAGGAGATACAAGCGGGGAGCCATGTCCAATCTTTTGAAGGACCGAGCAGCTGGTGCGAGGCATCGGCCTGGCGATCGCCATCTGGACAGACTTTGCGGAGCAATTTCATCGGGGCTCGACGGTCATGTTCCTCGTGCCTGAAAGTCTAAAGTAAGCCGGTGCTAAACGCACGAGATCCATTCAATCATTACAGTATAAGCTCGACAAGGCCAAAAAGCACCTAGTATCAGTCTCACGACCAAGGGGGTACAGGGAGGGCTCGGAAATGATGAGGCTGAACCAGGGTCTGTCGGACACCCATCATCAACATCAATTATGAGTAGCTACTACGGATGATGGTCTGCGCTTGAGTCTTTGCATGAAGCCGCAATAACAAGTAATACTGCAGGATCAAGGACTTGACTTGAGAGATGGAAGTCGTATTAGATCGCCGAGTCGATACGGATGGATCCTTCAGCCCTGTGCGTAGGTACGTAATTTCGATTACCGGAAAGGCCGTGGTACGATGAAATCTCGAAAAAAAGCAAACAAACTTCGGTGCTCCGGAGAAAAAAAGAAAAAAGAAAGAAATACTAAGACTGAGATTGCGGCGCCCTGATGGAGGCGGGCTGGGATTTATTTTGGGACGCGGGAAAAAGAAGCAAGGATATGCACGTCTCTTTTCAGTGGCCATTTCCCGTGATGCTTGCTTGATTACATGATTTGGTATGTATGTTGGCAGTGGGTGATGTGGTGAAGATGTTGCAACGAGCTTGAATCAAGGAAAGTCGATGAAGAGAGGTATGGTGGTTCTTGTACGAGGACGGGTAACGCTAGTCCCATGTACGTACGCGTTGTGCTGAGACATGCGTCGTCAAAAGGGCCAGCAGCTGCGTCTTTTCAAGGTACTTTGAGCGTGTAATTAAGCTGCGTGGTGTTTTTAGAGCTTTGGGGCTGGGCTGAAGGTTGCCATGCGAGTTTCTGGTGTTGGGTGTGATTTGGATGGTGCCCCCGAGGTTCAATCGCACGTGGCAGGTTTCTATTTCGAGAGTCTCCAGGGAGAGCAGCCGCAACACTCGAGGCTTGATGCGTGTCTTATACCTACCCGTCGAACGGCTATGGCTTCCAAGCACCGAGATCACACAACGCTTTATACGGACTAGGTCCTCGATAGCTCAACAGCAGCAACATCTCTGTGAACTCGCAGCAAACTGTTAATTTAACACCGCTAAAACTCTAGACTCCAATGGCCAATTGTTCCTCCTGCATCAAGAGGACGCAGCTCAACGCTGGTTGGTCGCCCGCTTGAAGGAATCTGCCGGGGTCCCGGGTCGGCATGTGGGGTGTTTGGAGTTGCAAAAAAGGGCCACCCCCTGCATGATGTTCTTGCTTTGGAGTCTCTTTCTTTTCTTCATTCTCCAATTTCGCACAGGCCTCGATTATTACATAGCGACGACTTTGGGGGAGTAAAAATGCTCTTCAGGGCCGCCAAGTCGTGGTTTTGTATTGTAAGTACCTTAGATTAGGTGAGGTGGTGGCTTGTTTCTGCTGTGGAGAGGGTTTTCTCGGTTGGTGAGGCGTTGCGCGCTGAGGGTCAAGGCCGGGACAGCGGCGAGTAGCCGGCAAGGGCAAGGCGCTGTGGGGATTTGGGGCAAAGAAGGGGGTGGGAAAGATTTGAGGAGCGAAGTTGACGATGATGATGCTGGTTGGATGGATGGCACGAGGCAAGACGGAGAGAGGGAGGGAGAGATCAGGTGTCGAAGCCGAAAGTATCTCAGCGCCGGAATCGAGATGTGAATGGAAGCGCTCTTGAGTGGTGATAATCCATGGTTCGCATCTGATCACACTCACTCACCCTCATCTCACACACAGCAGCCACCAGACAGACAAGCACAAGACTACTAGAGCACTGCTACACACCCCCTTGTGGGCTGCGGGCCTGTGCCGTGGGCGCGATTCGACGCCCAGCGCCGCGATGCTGCAGACGGCTGGATGAGACATTTGAGGCGACAATCGGGGATCGAGCTGGTACTACCAAAGTACAGAGGCGGTACTGCAGAGGGCCATTCCAATACAACGAGTACCGATGCTGGACATTGCGTTCGATGAACCTGGGACATCTTATCGAACAGACAGCTGGAGGAGGCGGCACATGCGGCTGCGAGGTGCTGGCTGAAACCGCATCAGGCACGCAGCCGCGCAGCGTTCGGCCGTCGCATGGCAGCGATTCGAGGTAGCGTCGCTTGGAGGTATTACATACTAGCCGTAGCCGATGATTTGCACCTTGGCAGAAGAGGCGAGCGATGTATGGATGAATGGATGGCTGTAGAGGCGTAATCAATAAATACATCAAAGTCTCGGGATATCTACCTGCTCATGTTCCAAGCACAGAAGTGGGTGTTGAGCTTCAAAGCTCGGGGCGGTCGAGACGCGATAGCCGGCAGGGCGCATGTGCAGGCGGGTGGAGATGGATATCAATGGATCATGAGGAGCCAAGAGTTGCACTCTCACGAATTGGCACCGATGAGGGTCCAACGTTTGCACAGGCGGCGACAGTGACGGAGCGTTAGCATGTATTCCAGATGAATGGTAGCGATGGTCGTTGCAACTGGAACCTGGAAAGATGGGACGATCAGTATTGAAGGAAGCGTCTGATGTGAACAACCAACGGCTCTGGGGCCAACCAGCAGCCTCGGCGCTGCATCAGAGCTCCCACCCGGTGGTGAATGTGATTGACGGGACCCTTGTTTGGCCTGATTGGGCTGCCTAGAATCACATCTCTGGCCTGGCCTGGATAATTGCTGCTTCTCTGCATCTTCAGCTGGGATAGCTGCGCACCTCGTATGCAATTCCTCTGCTGGCGCAAACCCAGCCGCCCCTTGTTGCTATCCTGGTCACCGTCGGCCGGTCGGATCCAGAGAGAGAGAGAGAGAGAGAGCTCGGAGCTGGCCGCACGCAGCAGAACTTCGTTGCTCGACGAATCCACGTCGAATCCGATTCGTACTGTCTGGTCCTTTGGACTCGAAGCGGTATACCTTAGCAGAAGAACGGCCCGGCTCCTGCGTCGAATCCTCATTAGGCAAACACCAAGAAAAAGCCATCAACCGACCGAATCCCCCCTCCCTGCCACTGCAGAAAAAAAGCCATCCTGCGTGGCCGCCCTGTTAAAGCCGAAGTCCCTCGTGCAACCTTCGAAGCCTCGTGAATTGCCCAAAGCCGGGCTCGTACAAAAAGCCCCAAGGCTCCTTGTGCCATTTAATCCTAACCTGACCCTCACCAGCAGGTAGCATTACGGGCAGGCACCAGTGTTAATCAGGGACTCCGTACAAGCACCTTCTCGGTCGCTGCCGTCCCCCCCCAAAGACCGCAAGCGAGACGGGCTGGGATTCCAGCCTTCTCTCTCTCTTCTCTCTCTTCTGTCACTCCAACTCTCCTCGCTCGCCTCGCGCTCCCACCCCGGCATCATCACCGCCGCTCTCGACGCCAGCTGGAGCCACTGGTTCCGCCCGACCTGTCATCATTTGGCCTGGCCTGGCCTGGCTCTACAGCCACGCCCTAGAGCCCGGGTCCACCGAGCACGGATTGGTTCTGGTCTGGTCTGGCTTGGATTGATCCCAGGATCCGTCGTCTCGCATGCGCTCTGCTTGCTGCTGCTGCTGCTGCTGCTGCTTGCGCCGCTCCTTGTACAGCTGGCTGGAGCTGACGTTCCAGGCACCTCGCACATGTTCACGCCGCTTCTTCGTGCCTTGTCTTACAAACCCAAAAGTCTCACAGCACGGGGCAGCGCTCACTTTCACACGCCTCGACAGCCTGGTGTGCACGGCCAAAGCCTTCACAGCTCCTCCCCGGCACCTCCACAGCACAGCAACGAGTCCAAAACCTCGTCGACAAGCGAGGCTGCTTCCGCGCGCCGAGTCCTGGGACCGTCACCGTCACCGTCCTTTTTCCTGTCGCCCCGGCCCGGAGATCTGACGCCTTTCATCATTGCCAGCCCGCCGGAATTCTGCCTTCGCCGGCGTCATCTTTCGTCCCCATCCTTTTTTGCCATTCTCCGTCTCTTCTCTCTCCATTCTCTCCCATCCTCCCACCTCTCCATCTTTCTTCCCCCCATCTAAAGCTCACCTCTCGAAAACTCCCCCCGCCGACCTGCTGCAGCTGGTTCTGCGACTGCTTGCTGCAGCTTCTCCTGCTTGTTGCTACTGCTACCGGTTCCTGCGCTTACTTGACCCTTCCCACGACATTTGCCGCTTCCGCCGCCGCCAGTTTCTGCCGAACTCTCCGCTAAGCTGCAACCCCCCAGCTCAGGCGACTCGATCAACAGCCCATCCCGACTTTTCGTCGTCCCCTTTCGACCACCAGCAAGCCTCAAATCCCACACGGAGGACAGACCGACTAGAGCCACTCGAGCATTGCCGTCCGTGTCGCCGTACATCATCGTCCTCGAGTGCGCTGCGTATGCGTGTGTAATTGGCTGCATGGCAAACCCACCTTTTGGATCCAAATCGCTTCGTCTACCGATTCGTCAAGTCCTCAAGGAACGTCGTCACTCTCGTCAGGAATCGAAGCGTGCTGAAGACTCGCCCACCATGGGCGGCTGCATGAGCTCCAACAATGACGAGGTAGAGCAGAAAAAGAGGAGTCAGGCCATCGACAAGGAGCTCGACGAGGACTCCAAACGACTACGGAAAGAATGCAAGATTCTCTTGCTAGGTACGGTTTCCCTCCCACGAATGCAACTGCACTCCAATGGCTCACCGTTTTGCTTCTTCTTCTTCTAGGCTCCGGAGAGAGCGGCAAGTCGACGATTGTCAAGCAGATGAAGATTATCCACCTAAAGGGATACTCAGAAGAGGAGCTGTACAACTACCGGCCGACCGTTTTCAAAAACCTGGTCGAGTGTGCCAAAGCCGTCATCACCGCCATGCAGCAGTTCAGCATCGAGCTCGAGAAGGAGGAGAACAGAGCATACGCCGACTTCTTGATAGACTACCAGCCTGAATCCGGGCCGCAAGCTCGCATCGACCCCAAGGTGGGCCTTGCCGTGCAGGCCATATGGAGCGACCCGGCCAAGGACCAGCTGATGGAGCACCAGACGGAGTTCTACCTCATGGATTCTGCCGAGTAGTAAGTTGCCACGATGCATTGCGCCCCCGTTGATGCTCCAGCTCTGACCATGTCCGCCTCTGTAGCTTTTTCCAGGAAGCGATGCGCATCGTCGCGCCCGATTACTTGCCCAATGAGATGGACGTGCTGCGTGCCCGAACAAAAACCACGGGCATCTACGAAACGCGTTTTCAAATGGGCCAGCTGAGCATCCAGTACGTTTTAACAGCAACTGTGGATTTCGTCCCCTGAAGCTTATGCTTATCCCCGAGCTCCGTCCGCAAATGTTTGGCCAACGGCTGCTGACTTTCCCCTTCTCTAGCATGTTCGACGTTGGCGGGCAACGGAGTGAGCGGAAGAAGTGGATACACTGCTTTGAGAATGTGACATCCATCATCTTCTGTGTTGCGCTCAGCGAGTACGACCAGGTTCTCCTGGAAGAGAGCAGTCAGGTGAGTTTAGACCGATTGCCGCGTGTTTGTGTGTGTCGCCGTATGCTGACTCGACCGACGTAGAATCGCATGATGGAGAGCTTATTACTGTTTGACTCTGTGGTCAACTCACGCTGGTTTATGCGAACAAGTATCATCCTGTTCCTGAACAAGGTGGACATATTCAAGCAAAAGCTCGGTCGGTCACCGCTATCCAACTACTTTCCCGACTACACCGGCGGCACCGACGTCAACAAAGCCGCCAAGTATCTGCTATGGAGGTTCAACCAGGTCAACCGAGCACATCTCAACCTATACCCACAGTGAGTGACGACGCGGACGCATGCAAACCTGTCCCTGAGCACATGGCTAACGTGACTGTCCATTATAGTCTTACACAAGCCACCGATACATCGAATATCCGGCTCGTCTTTGCGGCAGTCAAGGAGACTATTCTTAACAACGCGCTCAAGGATTCGGGCATCCTCTAAGCTTATGCTGTTCGATTTTTCTACTGTCCATATCAACCATCGATCCGCTTCGCAACAAGAGCCGCAAGGATATTGCGCGGATTCCAATACAGCTATCCGTCGACCAATAATGACCTAGCCGATGCCGTTGAGTTTCCTGGTCCGACGACGCATTTTCTCGCACCCTTACGCTCTTTTCATCTGCGATGCGATGGAGCCCCCTTTTCGGCGACGATTAATGACCCAAGGGACCTGGAACACCTACCGCCTCGATCTGTTACTTCTCAGTCTATTACGTTCAGCAAGGCGCGGTCACTCTCTCACAGAATTCAATATCTCCATTTCTTTGCTCTCCTTTTCCTTCGTTTCGGATTGTTTGGTTGGCAATCACGGTACGGCTCTCGCGCGGCGACTACAGCAAAAGTCGACATGAGCAACCGTCTCTTGTTGGTGTCTTGATATTGGAATTGAATGATGCAACGGTATCCACGAATGATACGCTCCGAGGAGCAGCAGCGGCTGGATTTACAGCCAAATGACGGGCAATTGGATACCACAGGGAGGTACGGCGCACCGGAGGCGCATACATATACTAATTCGCACTTTGTCTGCGGCAGGGTAGGTACTTCTGCCATGCGGCTTCGTCGAGACTCCCGTTTCCGGGGTTGAGCGAGCCAGCAGGCGGGAATGCTTTGAATGGCCCGGAAAAGATGAGGGACCCTTTAATATTACGGAGATACCGAAGGGACAAAAGAAGAGATGCGTGGTTTTCTTTCCTATATTACTTGAGTCAAAGAATTGGCCGCGGAACTATATTATTTGTGCGTTGCGAGTTGGGATTTATCGCTTTGGGCCGTTACGCGTAGGGTATGCGGGACGCGCGGAATTGGGGGAGTTATTGGGTAGGAAGCTCTTCTATTTACTACTACTACTACAGTACAATGCGCCAGAATAGGTATTAATGCTGCGCCTGTTTACTACTTTATATTGCCATATGTATTGGCCTGATATCCGTGAAGAACGTCCCAGTGGAAGCCTAATGTCTGAGCTCGCAGATGTTAAAGTTAACCTAGACTTGTCAGGCTCCAAGGTATCAACCCCAGCTCTCCCGTTGTCACCCCAGAGAAAGTACATAAATCGACAGTCACAGATGCTTTCACCTTCCAGGCCCCACAAGGAAGAAAGTGGTGTGATGCTTGCGACCGTCATGTACAGAGTAGTCCCTCGTACCTATGTAATGAGGTTGGTACTTACATGTAGTAGCCTATTCATCTTCCGTCTGCTTGTATGCGGTTGTGATCACTTAGGCCGGGGTGCAGATGGGATCTGCTTCTTGTTGCCCAACGGCTAGAATGCCGCATTGCAGGTACTACCTTATGTACGCGTCTTTTCTCTACGGTGCTCAGCAATATGGCGGAGAGTCGGGGTTTGTCACATGTTCTATAAGCAGAGCTTCGGATACGGGACGCAGTTCATTCGTACTAGAATTTGGACCTTCTAACTGACCAGTCATTTTGCTACTACTGCTAGGTATCGTCCAACGTATGAAGTACTATATCTAGGTACGATACGATACGAAATACTGCAAATGATGATACAAGGCAAGCAAGCGGAAGACAGAACGCAGTTTACGAGCAGCGCAAGGTTGGTCAATAGAGCGATGATGACACCCGGATGGCGCTATCAATGCCTTAATGCAGCACAGATGCGACCAGACGGACACGCAGAAACTTGATTTGACCGAGACTCAAGCTGCAAGAGAATGCTGCATACAGTACATGACGGAACTTGTAGTAATAGGGTAGCATCTCGTGATGAAGCATCCATTGGGCATGTTCTTCCGCCTGCCTGCCGTGCTGCTTCCCCTCCTTTCTCTTTTGGATAGGTGGTCGTGAACGTTCTTTCCTGCTCTTGTTGATACCTAAAGCAAGTCTGGTGGTTCCGGGCTTTCCCCTCTTTTTGTTCACTCGTCTTCCTTCTTGTTCTGTTTCTTCCTCTTCTCCTCCTCTCTTCTTCTATTACATCTTTCTTCTCCCTTCTTGTCCTCTTCTATACTCCCCTTTTCCACGTCTTTTCTTTTTCATCAATTGAAGGCTCTTCTCAACCTTCAATTGATTGAAAACATAACACCTTAGCATCGCTCTCTTTCCTGTCCATCATCCCCAGAGAGCAGAGCTCCTCCTGATCGATAAACTACCCCGCCGTTGCGCTGCTGCCCCACCATAGCTTCTTGCAAGCTGAGCTGATGTAAGTTCGCTTCCATGCTTGGCTCGATGCCATGGCCATGGGCAAGAACCAGCCCATCCGACCTTCCCCTCGTCGTTTCCCTCGTGTCCCGTCTACCTTATTAATCTTGTCATCCCCAATCTCCCATCGTTTCTCCATATCCCTCTTCTGTTTCTGTTCTTCTTTTGCAGCATCTGTATCTTTTCCCTCACCTAGACTTTTTGCTCCCTTCGCTGATTAACCGCCCTGCAGCATGGCGACCAAGCAGCCGCTGCCCACCCGCGAGCGCCGCCCCTCCACCGGAGCTCCCCTTGTCGACATCCAGGGAGCTGTCGGGCCTGCGGGCATTTCGCGGCCCAAGCACAGGAGAACCTTTACGGGCTTTGGTGCTGGCGAGATCAAGACCGTTGAGGGTTGGTGACTCCTTTTCCTTCTTGTTTCTTCTTCTGATGTTTCTCTTGATGCGTGGGTCGATTGCTGGCTGTCTTTACACGGCGATCGTACCATACTGCGGGGGAGGGGAAGCTTGATGTTGCTTTGGCGGGGCATCATGATGCAAGCTGCGGTGGTGGGCTTATACCATCACTGTCAACGCTTTCCCCTCCCTTGATCGGTGTTGCTGCTCAATAGATGAGCTCCCAAGTCTCAATGCGAATGCTAATGCATTTCCACTATAGCCTCGATCCCTGAGCCCCAACGCGAAGCATGGAGGCGGAACCAGGTCCAGCCCATCAACGACAAGGACGACTTCGAGCGTGAGGTCGTCCGCCATGTTGAGACTACCCTGGCTCGCAGCATGTTCAACTGCGACGAGACTGCTGCGTACTCCGCCACCAGTCTGGCTTTCCGTGATCGCCTCATCATCGAGTGGAACAAGACCCAGCAGCGCCAGACATTCCGCGACACCAAGCGTGTCTACTACCTCAGTCTGGAGTTCCTCATGGGCCGTACCCTGGACAATGCCATGCTCAACGTGGGACTGAAGCATGTGGCCAAAGGTGAGGTTTTATGCGCTTGCATTGCGATCTTCTGATGTATGTAATGGCACAACAATGACTTTGCTAACCACGCGGCGAAATAGACGGTCTTTCTGAACTTGGTTTCAGAATCGAGGACATCATCAGCCAGGAGCATGACGCTGGTCTGGGCAACGGTGGCTTGGGCCGACTTGCTGCCTGCTTCCTCGACAGTCTGGCTTCGCTCAACTATCCCGCCTGGGGCTACGGTCTTCGCTACAGATACGGAATCTTCAAGCAAGAAATCATTGACGGTTACCAGGTTGAGGTTCCCGACTACTGGTTGGACTTTAACCCCTGGGAATTCCCCCGTCACGATATTACGGTTAACGTAAGGATGCTCCCTGAGCCTTGGCGTATTGAGCGAAGCTTACCCTGCTTAGATTCAATTCTACGGCAAAGTCCGCAAGGTGAGCAGAGAGGACGGCAAGACCGCTTTCCTCTGGGAGGGCGGCGATATTGTCGAGGCCGTTGCCTACGATGTCCCCATTCCTGGTTACGATACCCCCACCACAAACAACCTGCGATTGTGGTCTAGCAAGGCGTCTGGAGGCGAGTTCGACTTCCCCAAGTTCAACAATGGTGACTACGAAGGCGCAGTCGCCGACCAGCAGCGCGCCGAGACCATCAGCGCCGTGCTGTACCCCAACGACAACCTGGAGCAGGGCAAAGAGCTGCGCCTGAAGCAACAGTACTTCTGGGTGGCCGCCTCGCTCTATGATATTGTGCGCCGCTTCAAGAAGACCAAGCGCCCCTGGAAGGAGTTCTCCGACCAGGTTGCCATTCAGCTCAACGACACCCACCCCACTCTTGCCATTGTCGAGCTGCAGCGCATCCTCATTGACGTTGAGGGTCTGGACTGGGACGAGGCATGGGGAATCGTCACTGCTACGGTAGGTTTCTCCCATTTACTCGAAGAATACGATGCTAACTGTTTCCTAGTTTGGCTACACCAATCACACCGTGCTCCCCGAGGCTCTGGAGAAGTGGCCCGTTGGACTGGTCCAGCATCTGCTCCCCAGACATTTGCAGATTATCTATGATATCAATCTGTTCTTCCTGCAAAAGGTCGAAAAGGCGTTCCCCAATGACAGAGACCTGCTGCGCAGAGTCTCCATCATTGAGGAGAGCCAGCCCAAGATGGTGAGGATGGCCTTCCTGGCCATTGTCGGGTCTCACAAGGTCAACGGTGTAGCTGAGCTGCACTCGGACCTGATCAAGACGACCATCTTCAAGGACTTTGTGGAGATTTACGGCCCGGACAAGTTCACCAACGTGACCAACGGCATCACTCCCAGACGCTGGCTGCACCAGGCCAACCCTCGCCTGTCCGAGCTGATTGCTTCCAAGTGTGGCGGCCAAACCTTCCTCAAGGACCTGACGGTTCTCAACAAGCTCGAAGCTCATGCCAAGGACAAGGCCTTCCGCAAGGAGTGGGCGGAGATCAAGTACGCCAACAAGGTGCGCTTGGCCAAGTACATCCAGAGCACTCTGGGCCTGTCGGTCAACCCGGCGGCCCTGTTCGACGTGCAGGTCAAGCGAATTCACGAGTACAAGCGCCAGCAGCTCAATATCTTTGGCGTCATCCACCGGTACCTGACGCTCAAGGCCATGAGCCCCGAGGAGAGGAAGAAGCAGCTGCCGCGCGTCACCATCTTTGGTGGCAAGGCTGCTCCTGGCTACTGGATGGCCAAGCAAATCATTCACTTGATCAACGCCGTCGGCGAGGTCGTCAACAAGGATGACGATATTGGCGACCTCCTCAAGGTCATCTTCCTGGAAGACTACAATGTCAGCAAGGCCGAGATGATCATCCCTGCGTCTGATATTAGCGAACACATTTCCACCGCCGGAACTGAGTAAGTCGAGTAGTTTGGGATATGACCTGAGCTGAGCTAATAGTCGGAATATAGGGCGTCTGGTACAAGCAACATGAAGTTTGTTCTCAACGGAGGTCTCATCATCGGAACCTGCGACGGTGCCAACGTAAGGCTCAATTTCTCCGCAAGCGGGCTTGTAGAATGCTGACTCTGTTATAGATTGAAATCACTCGCGAGATTGGCGACAGCAACATCTTCTTGTTTGGAACCCTCGCCGAGGATGTGGAGGACCTGCGCCACGCCCACAACTTTGGCTCTCACACCATTGACCCCGACCTGGAGAAGGTCTTTGGCGAGATTGAGAAGGGCACGTTTGGCACGCCCAACGACTTCAGCGCCTTGATTGCTGCCGTCCGGGACCACGGTGACTACTACCTGGTGTCGGACGACTTCCACAGCTACATCGAGACGCACGCCCTGGTGGACGAGGCGTACCGCAACCAGGACGAGTGGGTGACCAAGTGCATCATGTCGGTGGCCCGGATGGGCTTCTTCACGAGTGACCGGTGCATCAACGAGTATGCCGAAGAGATTTGGAACATTGAGCCCTTGGACGTCTCCGACACCTGAGCGGTAAGTTTGAGGAGTGGAATGGCAATACCTGGAAATTCGGGACGGCGAAACACGCGGCAGGGAGGCTCAAAGCAGATACTATTCCTATATGATGAATGAATCCAATGATGCAGTGCGTGATGGTGTAGTTTTGAACTGCTACGAGACTGTGCTTGCGTGTACGTAACATGATGTTGGCCAACGACTGCATCCGTTGCGGCTATTGACGCTTAGAACTGTGGCTGGAATAGTTAAGAGTCTGGGACGTTGTGCCGGTTGCGCAGTCCAGGTCACCAGGCTAGAGAGCATTGAAAGGCAGGGCAACTGCCTTGGCTCGTTGGCGCCTGCAATTGCAGAGGAGCGGTGTCACGATGAATGGCTCGAAACCTCGATTGCGAAGTGCAAAAAGCAAGGAAAGCCGGAGCAAGTTCTCCCGGGGTTGGCGTGGGCCGATGCGCCGCGGGTTTTTCGATGGGCGGGAGGAGAGAGGGCCCGTTCCTGGATCAGAGGAGGAGGATTTTCAAGGTACATACATACGATACATGGGCGGAATTCGTCGTAGTTAGGTAAGGTAGGTTTGAGGGTTGGTTGGGGTCGGTCTTGGATGCGCCGGCCGCGTGCGGTGCGTGCGTGCGAGGAGTCGGAGCGAGTTTGGGAGTGAGGAGTCTAAGTTGAAGTGGGAACGTGGGAAAGTGGGGTCTTTTTTTGGTTTCTTTTGATTTTAGGGGTGACGTCATTGGGGCATCATTTTTCATGGTGTCGGAGTTGGAGTTTGGACTGGACTGGACTGGACTGGGATTGGGATTGGGATTGAATGATTGAGTGAGCTGGGTTGGGTTGGGTTGGGGAGGGTTAATCACTGCTGAGACTTGGGTTGGTGTATGGGGAGGAAGGGAAAGAAATGGCATGGGATGAGTGCTGGAGACGAATGGGGGGTTTGGGGGGGATGTGGGTGGGATGGAGAGTGCGATGTGTGTAAGTTGAGGGGGATAGATTCGGGCAGGGTTGGGCTTTGGGGGTGTTTGCTTGGATGGCGAGATGTGGTTTGATATTCGGATTCGGTAGCTACCGATGCTCTTACTGTTTATATATCTACAAATATTATCTGTCTACAGGCAATGTTGCAAAAAATAGTAGTTTGCAAACGTCGATCTGGGGATGGGAATTTCGAACTTCTGGATGTTACTCGTATTTCAGAATGGACGTTTTTTTGGGTTTGATCTAGGGGACCTGGACCTGGACCTGGGAAATCTCTGATCGTCTGTTTTGCCACTTGATGTCGATGGCGATGTGCTTTGGTGGAAAGGCGGTTTTTGGGGGGCATGGCCTGGGCTGGTGGGATGAAGGATGAGATGACATTCCGAAGCCGCACGGACGTGGACGTTGACGTTGACGTTGAACCTTGGCTTTTAGGCTTGGCTTTAGGCCTTGGGTACTACATAGTCTACAGTATGTCTGCCCACTAACCGAATGATATTACCAAGGCGAGACCAAATGGGGAGTCGAAAAGAGATGCTCGTCAGTATTAGCATGATAACCCGCACACACATACTGTACCTAGGTAAGCCCACGGGAAAAGGCCTGCCTGGCTTGGAGCCCAGGGACAAGGGTCTGGGTAATAATAATCCTGACTTTAGGCACTTGGAAGCGGAAGGGGAGGGTTGGGGGGCTGGAAAACCCACGAGATTTGGGGGGGCCCGCCAGCAAGAGGCGCACGATGGCGTCACCGGGAGCTTTGTCCGTCCCTGAAAAAAAAGCTGGTTGTTTTCTGCGAATTAGTGATGCGGGGCTGCGTCTGACGGGGGGTAGGGGAGAGGATTTGGGCTATGACGATGGTGGTTTGTTTGGAAAAGGGCCCTGGCCATGAGGGAGGTTTAGGCATAGCTAGGGTATCGTGGGATTGTTGTTCTGGCGGTTTGGTGCTTTTTTGTTGGTGGACTGGGGGGGTGATGATGATGATGATGATGATGAGATGTGATGTGAACCCTGGCTGTGACGAAGGGAGAGGGAAGAGGTATAAGATTGGTGTTGTGGCCTCGGGAGCTTTTCTGCTGGTTTTGTTTGTCTGGTTTGTCTGTTTGACTGCTCTGCGCCTCAGTCAACGATAAAACCAGAATACGGCAGTACGAACACACAGCAGTGGCTTCATGAGAAGAGAGAGAGACGGCATTGGCTTGGCACTGAAACGAGGAGATTCCTGGATCCGCGACCAAAATCCCGATCGATCGCCTGAGACGGCCGCATAATAATCACGTACCTACCTAACCAGGGGAACGAGCTCGTCCATTCTTGGATTGCGGATTCAAATACTGGGGGCCGCCTCTTGCCTTGGAAACAATTCCCGGTTTTCTCTTTTCTCTTCTTTTTCCTCCCTGGAGATTGATACCTAGATTGCTGCTCACCTTTTCGTTTTCGACAAAATCCTGACTTTGTTTTTTCGCCTGCGTTCCCACTGAGGCGAGAAATTTATCGACCGAAAGGAAACGGGTGACATTCAGTGGCCTCTGCATTTTGCTGCAATTGTTTGGGCAGTGCCAGAGTACGAGTACACGTAAGTTGGGAACCTGGGCGAACGAGTACGAGAACAGAACAGAGAGAAGAGATGTACTGTATAAGACGAGATGGGAGAGAGAAAAGCAAGCGCTTGTTGGGCTGAGACATGAGATCCTGGTCCGCAGACCAAGTTCAAGTTCCCAGTCCCTCCCTGTTCGCTCCTGTTTAACCTGCTGCTTGTTGTTACCCCGCGCAGTTGCGCGCTCTTCCAAGTTTATTCCTTGCTGCTGAACACGCACGCACAACTGCCGAAGCTACAGAAGAGAGCGCCCACTAACAATCTGGGTGTGTGTTTTTTCTCTCAGTCCGGGCTCCTTATTTCTCTCCTCACTTGATATATCCTCCGCTCCTCTGGAATATCCGCATCATTTGGCCTTTTGGATTCATCAGACGCCCGCTATTCGCCTGCACGAAGCTCTCTTTCGCCGTTTTACTCTGTGTGCTGCTGCTTGACATTTTTCTGTCGGCGGCTTTACAGACAGACAAGGCCTCAACTGGTGTTAGGCCCCGCCTTTTGGTGCTGGGCTGCAAGATCCGCTGTGCGAGACGGACCAGGGAGAATCGACGGCTTTTCCCGATCGCAGAGAGAGCGAGAGAGGCGGCGACGAAAGACGAACTCGACCAGAATTACGACGACAGGAAAAAAGCACCAAAAAAAAAAAATTCACAAACAAAATCAATCATCGGAATAAACGACGAAGCAAGAGAACAAAAGCATCAATCACATCGACCGTCTGGACTGGCATCGCGTATTATTCTTGCATCCCATCATCACGAACCTGAAGCGCCGTGCGAGATCGAGATTGCAGCTGCAACCAGTCACAGCCCAGCCCCGACAGCCCAGCACAGCACAGGCCCAGCCCGCTGTTTAAGGAGCCCCCGCCCTGCTAGCCAGCGAGTGGAACTGCTATAATCCTGCGCCTTGCAAGTCACCACCGCCTGCCTGGTTCTTGTTCTTGCAACCGAGCCGATAAAAAGCATCAGCAGCAACATCATCCATTTTACCAGGGAGGGGTTTCAGTCCACCTCAGCTCTCTTCCTGTCAACGCCCGGCTTTCCATCTCCGCCATCCTCGTCCTCCCGTCCCGCCATCACGCTGCGTCGAGTCCACGCTTCCTGATTACCACCTTTTTTTTTATCGTCCTCTTGAAAGCCGCATTTCCCCCGCCATCACGAGCCAGATCGATCCGTCACAATGGCCGAGTTTGTGCGTGCGCAGATCTTTGGCACCACCTTCGAGATCACCTCACGGTAAGGCCGACAGCCAGCGAATCCGCGCCCGATCGGACACGCAGACGGTATTTGAAAGAGACGCAATTTGAGGCTGATTTTTCAATTCGTCCAGGTACTCGGACCTCCAGCCCGTGGGCATGGGAGCCTTTGGTCTCGTCTGGTGAGTTTTCGCCCCCCTCCGTTCCATTGTCAAGATGGCCTTTTCTGCGGCCGGGCGAATTGAAACCCCCATGCTAACTCGCGACGCTTTCCCCTCCCCCGCCAAACAGCTCTGCGCGAGACCAGCTCACCAACCAAAATGTCGCCGTCAAGAAGATCATGAAGCCCTTCAGCACGCCCGTACTCGCTAAGCGGACGTACCGTGAGCTGAAGCTGCTCAAGCACCTCCGACACGAAAATGTAATGCGCTTTCCTTTGATTTTTGACGGGCTTTGCATGCATTGCATCGCTGGGTTCGGCTGACGATGACGTCCGCTGGATCTGGCTGCCCATAAGCTCTATTTGCATGGTGCTGACACGGCGTTGCTGCATAGGTCATTTCTCTCAGCGACATCTTCATCTCTCCCCTCGAGGATATGTACGTATAACTGCATAGCCTTGGTTCATTCGCCATGCTAACATTGTTTTCCAGCTACTTCGTCACAGAGCTTCTCGGCACCGACTTGCACCGATTATTAACCTCCCGACCGCTCGAGAAACAATTCATCCAATACTTCCTCTACCAGATCATGGTATGCGATGGCACAGAACCCCCTTCGCCAGCGGCAACCAGCATCACCAGAATCGCAGCCCAGCAGCTAACAGATGCGTCTCATAGCGAGGCCTGAAATACGTCCACTCCGCCGGCGTCGTCCACCGCGATCTCAAGCCCAGCAACATCCTCGTCAACGAAAACTGCGATCTCAAGATTTGCGACTTTGGCCTTGCCCGAATCCAGGACCCCCAGATGACGGGCTACGTTTCGACACGATACTACCGCGCCCCCGAGATCATGCTCACGTGGCAAAAGTACGACGTCGAGGTCGACATCTGGAGCGCCGGCTGCATCTTCGCCGAGATGCTCGAGGGTAAGCCCCTCTTCCCGGGCAAGGACCACGTGAACCAGTTCTCCATCATCACCGAGCTGCTGGGCACGCCACCGGACGATGTGATCAACACTATTGCTAGCGAGAATGTGAGTTTCCTGGAAGATGATGTATGGGGCCATGGCGGTGACTAACTTTTGTTCGTTAGACGTTGCGGTTCGTCAAGTCGCTGCCCAAGCGCGAGAGACAGCCTCTGCGAAACAAGTTCAAGAATGCAGACGATTCGGGTAAGCTCAAGGGTATGATTTCTTCACTGAAGGTTCGTACTGACAGAAGACAGCTGTCGATCTTTTGGAGCGCATGCTCGTCTTCGACCCCAAGAAGCGAATCACGGCCACCGAAGCCCTGTCCCACGAGTACCTCGCGCCATACCACGACCCTACCGACGAGCCGGTTGCCGAGGAAAAGTTTGACTGGAGTTTCAACGACGCCGACCTTCCTGTTGATACCTGGAAGATTATGATGTACGTCGATTCATCAACGCTGTATCAGCTCTGATTCTGACTTTGACACAGGTACTCGGAAATTTTGGACTACCACAACATAGAGGGTGGTGTCCCAAACATGGACGAGCAGTTCCCGCCGCAATAGATTGACAACATGGAGGACCAGACTCGGGTTTACAGGGTGGCATACAGGGATTTGAACCACTGCACAGGAGACGGATACAGGAACGCGCGGCGGTAGACAGACGAGACCGTTACACGACTCGCGATGGCCAGCGCACCTTGTTCCGCGACCTGTGCGTTTGCAGTTTCCGGCGTTTCGGAGGGCAAGACTGGCAACGGAGGGGAAAGGGGAGGCATCAGGAAGGGTTAAATACGTTGTAAAGACTTGTGATTGTGTGCAGCGACGATAAAATATACGAAGAAACGGGCTTTTCCCTTTGTTACTGTTATCATGTTTGGCTCGAGTCGATCCGGTATGTGAGGCGCAGAGCTGAGTGATCGACTGGTACTGCATAGCAAGAAAGCGAGCACTGCCTCGGCCTATTTTGAGTGAGATGGCAAGGGGTTTGTCGACTTGGCTACCGAGGTGAGGTTGACTCTATGGCGAAGTACATATTGTGTAGCCAATGATGATCCGCGTATGTAGGTTGGCGGTTGCTTGTGATCGGTGATCCTGCGAGGGGGAGAGTTGCTTGTAAGTCGCACCGAGAGAGCCTCACTTTCATTACACAAAAAGGGCGGAGTCGTCGAAGACAGGGGGTTTTTGACGCGGAACACCATTGTATTACATACTGCATCTCTCTCCATAAGCAGCAGGAGACGGGGAAGTGAGGGGGTTAGAACCAGGACCAATCCTGGGAGAACACACATGGGATGCAGGATGCCCTTTCACAGGTCTCCCCCCATATTGTAGATTGTAGGTTGCAGGTATGTATGTATGTATGGGTTTTATTTCTGATGAGCCATATGGAGGCGAGATGGGGAGGGTATGGCTGGCTTTGAGGGTTTTGATAGGGCGATTTGAGTGTCTGAGGTAGTGAGTGAGTGAAGAGAGTGAATAGAGTGCCTTACTTGTGTAATGGAGTGATGCTGCATGCAGGTCTTGGTGGTTCTGGGTCGCCTTTTTTGGAGGAGGGGCAGCCATTCGGGAGAGCAGACGAAGACGAGTGGACTGGACAGCTGTGGGAGTGGATGTGACAGGGGGAGGGAGAGGGCGGTGTTTTGAATGGCTGGCCGCCTGATTTTCTCTTTTGAGATATCTTGGGGGCATCGCCACTTTTTCCTTCTTCTCAATTCTCTATTTCTTTTTGAAGTTGAGTTGTGTTGCATTTGGGAATTTGATCAAGAGTGGAAAAGTAGAAGAAACGTTGCTCTTTTTGAAACTTGTTGGGATTGATCACCTTGATTGAGTTGCGATGGCTGTCAAGAAGGATGTGACGATGGGGGCTGCGTGCTATTGTCCGAAGCTGGAGGCGGTTTGTTGGCGGGATTTAGGTATGTTGTCGCTTTTTATACTTTTATACTCGCCTGCTCATCTTGCGCTTGTCCCTGTTTCTCCTTTTTGTTGGAGATGCGACTGTATCATTGAGTTTGTCGATTTTTGAAAGGAGCATTGGGTTGGGATGTCCTTGGGTTGATGTTGGATGAGAAGAGGGCTGACTGAGTGTGTGAGTTACAGGACCAGGCGGAACACAGACGGAAACGGAGTATCTCTCAGTAAAGGAGATTTCGAAGGGGGACAAGGGGGCGTTTGCGGAGGCTGATGTTGTTATAATGTAAGTCCTCTCTCCATCGCTTCTCTTGCTTCTTCGAGGCATGGAGAAATGAGAGTTGGGGTTGTTAGATGTCGTCTGACTGACGAGAGATAGATATGCCGAAGGAGACAAGCTGCGCAGATGTCCTCAATGCAGGGCCGCGTTCAGCAACAAGTTACTCGTGCCACGGAGCTGGTGGACGACGCTGGCGAGGAGGTCGAATGGGTACTTTGGGTATCAGGATGTCGTTGATGACAACGGGATGAGGACGGGGACAAGTAAGCAACCTCAACAACTCACACCTCATCTTTTGAGCTCAAAAACCCTGATATCAAGGGGAGTTTGCAGTCGCCTGGACGCGCTTCATGGTCAAGCGCATCAGCAAAGTCCTCGACAAGCACGGCCACGACGCCCTGCAGTACCACTGGGTCAAGCTCAACGCCTTCACACGGTGGCACGCCTCCCGCCGGCGGACCGAAGTCGTCCTGTTCGACCACGCGCAGTTTGCGCGCCTCGTGGGCGCCTCGCTGCTGCGGGACGTGGAACCCAGGGAGCTGGGGGATCCGTTCTGGGTGTTTGCCGGCATGGTGGACGAGATGGTGCAGCTGCACGACGTGACGATCTGGGAGTCGCGGAACTTGATTCGGGATTTTGAGAAGAGGAGGGCGTTTTATCGGTTTCAGCATAGTTATTTGCATGAGATTCCGCGGCACTTGACGCATGTCAATGAGACGGTGTATGTGACCGAGTCGGTGCTTGATAGCATTGAGAAGAGTCACAATCACTTTCTCAACACCAAGTCTATTCTCGATAACAGCAAGAACTTGGATAATGACGACGAAGACCTACAGAGCGGAAGAAGACCACCAGCGGCGCTGCCAAACCTCGTGTTCCTCAATATCCAGCGCCGGCTGGATGCCTTCCACAGCATGCTGACGAACCTGCGGCACCGCGCCGAGTCCAACAGCGCGCGCATCACGACGGAGATGGCCTTTACGTACAACGACGCGGCGCGGGTGGACTCGTCTGCGATGCGGGCGATTTCGCTGGTCGGGCTGGTGTTCTTGCCGGCGGCGTTTGTGGCGGCGATCTTCAGCACGTCGTTTTTCAATTTCGATGCCCCGACGGGGGTGTGGCGGCTTTCGGGGCACTTTTGGATTTACTGGGCGGTTGCGGTGCCGTTGACTGTTGTGACGGTTGTTTCGTGGTTTTGGGGGACGTGGGTTTTGGATAGGGTGTGGCCGGGGTGGAGGAGGTGGGTTGATTGAGGGAGTTGGGATGATTGGTGTTGATGAGGAGAGGTTTGGGTGGGAGGTTTGTTCTTGGGATGTGCGTTTCTGGGCTTTTTACGGATGTTATACACGACTGGTCATGATGGTTGCATTTGGTGGTTGGATTATAGAAGGATTAATCTATGAGAAACGAGATATGACTTGATACTTGGGAGCTTGACGGAGTCTTGATGACGGGAGTTGTCTTTGACTGGTCCATGTTGAAGTGTGGTGGTCATTGCTCGCCGAGCCTCACCTTTGACGTATAGGTATTTATAGATCCTACTTGATACTCTATATGGAGTTTTGTAGACACCGGTGTACTGAGACTGGAGCTTGGCGACTTCAAGCCCTTCTGTGAGTAATAAGCTGATGTTCGAATAAGCATGCCCGAATAATAGCTCCCATCTCAGTAAATCGCCCAGACACCGCCAGGTAAGCTTAAACTAGTCACAACAATAGAGAGCAAACAAGTCACCAAACATATCAGCGCCATATCCATCCAAGCGGTCCTAAAACGAAGTCATTCTCCTAGAGCAGCCTCAGGATCAGGTGTCACCATTCGATTGGTGCGAGGAACAAGGGTCCAACCAGAGCCATTCGAATGGCATTTCTTGCGGCTGACGGAGCATGTGCTATTTTCGAGGCGGGCTTGTCTTGTTTGCCCAGCGGCATCTGACAAGCCCGCCTGGCGATGCTTAGTGCGAGGAGCTGAGGGCGTAATATACCTACGCTAGGAAATATTGCACTCTTGGTGGGATTTCAGGTGGACAACCTGCTAGTCACGTCGATGGGGGAGTTTGCGGCTTATTGGAGTGGATGGATGTGTAAATGGCTGCAGCATGTTGAAGTAATCGGGATGGTTGACATGGTGATGTCCTGTCTTTGGCTAATATGAGGTCACAGCCGATGGCAGGTGGAGAGTGAAGTGATCTGTCAGAAAGCGGTCATTTTCGTTTCCTTCGTGAGGATAATAAAACGAAAATAACTGAAGAGGATGAGCTTCTTCACGCTGTTCAATGACGAGTCAGCGGCTGACGGCGATGCTATGCTGTTCGACGGCAAGGCCAGGGTTCAACCGCGGGTAGAAGCTGAGACCCTGATTAAAGATGTTGAACTGTATACTTTCAGTGTTTCGTGTGCCATCTCATGCATTGTAGCTTGTCTGAACCTAATCCTATGTCAAGACGCAGCGCTTGGTCGTCCGTGATGAAGGCATTTCGAGTCTGGGAGGCAAACGTATCGGTGTGTATGAGGAGGATTGTTCAAATGGCAGAGCCTCTTGATACCTTAGTTGATGACATAATGTGAATGGTAGAATATGGACTTTCCCGTTTCATGCCCTGCTCCTTCCAGAAAGCAGCAGCATTCGGTTAGCGAGGCAACGGCAGGGCCAGAGATCAATGGCACCTTCCTATGGTTGCTCCTCATTTGGATACTACTATCCAATATTCAGACCCAAATTTACCTCAACCTCTTCCTTTTCACCTTCGGACATCATCATTCCGCATCCCCTGAATATCAATTCGCAGAACCTCTCCAGAAGATCTTGGCGTCTCCATCCCAGGAACTGCAGATGCCAAGCATTGCCACATACGTTAAAGCACGCAAAGTGCATCCAGGAACCGAAAATCAAGTCGCTTCGCCGGCCCCGCCAGTCCAGCTCAGCCTCAATCAACGTGCCGAAGCCACCAACCACTTCTCCTCGTGCTTGCTGCAGCCAATTTCTTTTTTTATGCCCTCTTTACTCGCCGAAACCTGCGGCCAGTATGGGTGCCCCAGGCCCCAAATGATCCGCGGCAGCATCGGCAACGGGGTTGGAATCGCGACAATCCTGAGCTAAGCTGGACTCCACCGTTTTTCTGGATCAGCTTGCGTGGTTCCTGATCAACGACTTCGGTTCGTGCTGCTCTCCCACATGGCCTGCATTGAACGCTCTCGTGCTGTGAACACTAATGCCAGTCATGGAGGATGATCCCAAGGCTCCGAGTCCCCTTACATACAGATGCCCACTTGCCAATTACGTTACGAACCAAAACGTGCTGTACACCTTTGCACGACACAGGCGCTTCTTCTGCGTACGTTCCTGCGGAAGCGTTTGTAATAAGGTTTCCTTGTGAGACCGTCACCAGATACTCCGTGTCGGTCACACGATGCTAGTGGACCGGACTTCGATCTTTGTCGAGTGATTACTGGATGTGGGAATCGTTCCACTAACACTACTGGCAGATGAAAATATCGCAGCTCTCGTCATCCTGCTGTGAGGGTCGCTGAAATTGCCAAGAGAGGAGAGTAATCCGGCTTGCGAGCTGCCTGAGTGGCTAGTGAAGCAATCTCGCTTTCCCATCGAGCTGGAACAAGACAGGGTGAGCTACTATTAAGAGAGGTTCGATTTCAAAAATACCCGTATGGTCTCGGCACGGCCAAGCTGCAAAGATGCAAGCACAACGTACGAAGTCACACCGCAGAAATGCTCGGAGTCGATTCGACGGCCCCCCGGCATCGTCATTCACTCCGGCATGCGACGATAGATGACAAGTAAAGGGGTCAATGATGTTTGCTCGCCGCGTCTCCACCGTGGGAGGAAAGTCGCGTGGAAACGGTGGTTGTTCAGCCGTTGAGCCTATGGCCCAGCGGTAAAATCTCGCTCTAGAACACACTGTTTCCAAACCACGACGGCATAACGGTGCTTCTCGTACGAGCCGAAGCACCAGTACCAGAGGGCCTCGTATTCACCGTTGGCCCGCCAGGGATCATGACCTTTGAGCACTCCGTGCCAGAAAGGGGGGCCGCCAGATACACCGGGCCGAATCGGGGGGGCTCCAGTGGACAGCGGCAGCAGGAGATGCAAAGCTGCACGTTGGAAAGCGAACAAACGTCTGTGTCTTGCGATCTCGAAGATGCACGGAGTACGGAGAAGCAGTGATACGGGGTTAGGTTGTAAGCGAAAATGGACCCATGGAAGGACGACAAAGGATTGCATTCACCGCCTGCTGCCGCTGCGACGCTGCAGAAGACGGGGTAATATCGCAATTGATGGCAGGCAAGGGATGCCATGCCGCCGTGGTTCACCAATTGTGTACCTGCAGTCTGCAGATGCTTCGGTTGCAGCCTTTCTTCGGTACCTGGATACGACGCGGCGTACTCCGTGCTGGAGCATTTCGTGACAAACTCGAACCAGACCAAGGGTCGATCCGATGGCGTCAACAAAACAGACTTGTGGTCACTTGTGGTGCAACTCTGTGTCTATTCGCCGAGTGCGTTGCACGGAGTGGCACGAGGCTGTTTGTGCCCATCTTCTTCAGGGATTTCGGCATGGAGAACATGCAGTTGCTCCCGAACACAGCTTGGCCCCGACATGACGACTTCGCAACGTGCTGGAGGTTGCCTTTTACTCCATGCCCTCACCTCTACCCGTGACGTTTTGGTGTGACAGGTTGTGCAATGAAGGCCGTGCTCGAAGCATGCGAGACTAAGAATAGAAGGGGATGACCTGTGGGAAGAGGAGATTGGTGAGCAAATAAGCTTTGGAGGTTCCGGCTCCTCATTGATTGGAAACCACATGCTCACATCTCACATGCAGCTGAGAAAAGAAGGGTCTTGGGCTGAGGAACGAAACGCCTTGCGGGTGCAAAAAACGGGATGATGAGATGAGGCGCGCGTGGTGAATGCTAACTTGACTACAGAGTTATGTCCTAGACCAGATGCCACATCAAAGCCGTCTACCACGACGAGTTACTCCTGATTGCTTCACGAAGCACAGTAAACATGCTCGTATGTATGAGCGTCCCAGGTTCGACGCAAGGTTGGAGCATCCCGTCCATCCCTTGATTCTGGGAACAGCTCGGTCTGTGCTCAATGCAGCGGAGAGCGCTGCCGCCCATTCGCTGGACGGCTGGAGCCCCCCAACCCCCCCTGGAGAGGTCCCCTAGCGTGGATGCTTTAGGCGGTCGCTGCTGGCACTCTAGCGGCTCTAGCGGGTGCGCCACCGCACCATCGCTGGGCTCCCTGGCCTTGGCATCGCCTCCGCCAGGGTCAGCAGCGACTCAGCCTTATCCCGAGGAGTTGAACGGATTGGGGCTTCTCCTGGCTCTGCGACCGCTAGCAGACGAGCGCTGCACATACTTGTACAGTACGCATACGAGCGCCCCCCTGTCGCTGATTCTTATATCTAGCTCACCGATCTTCCATCCTGCTTCTCGATTCACTGCTCTTCTCCGCTCGCCCAGCTGTTTGACAATCAATTGTTCGTTTGGACGCTGATGAACCTTGGCCCCTTGCTCGCGTGATCAGCTACCGCTCCCGACCATCGATCTCCCCGGCTGCATCCTGTACCTACCTACTTAATCAGGCCGCCTCCCCACCACGACAACGGCACTCAAGTCAACACCCACGAGCGCCACCCAAGAGACGAAAGAAAAAAGCGATCAACAAGAAGGATATCAAGACAGAATTAGAGGAAAGGAAGGATAGAAAGAGCAAGGAGGATATCGGATTCCCTCGGTTCTCAACAAGAGAAGCGCTTCTTCGGCTGGCCAGCGAACCATGGGAAGCGGCCCTACCAGACCTGAACCACACCATATCCGAAGAGTAGCACCTCCATACAGCAACGATGCAGCGACGAGGTAACCGTGACGTCCGCTTTGCCGACGATGACGATGATTACGAGTACGAGCGCACCAGCTTCACATACCGGCCGCTGTCCCGGCTGCCCACACCGCCTCCCACGCTGAACAAGCCGCTGGTGGTGGACCAATCGCTCGAGGACGATGACACGCTGAATCCGCGATACCGAGGTCAGTTTGGATGATTATTCAGTCTCCGTCCTTTGTCTTCGATTTTCCAAACGTTGCCCGTCTCGTGTCGTTTCGCCTCTTTGCGTCTCGGCTCCTGCATGGACGCGGAATCCGGAACATTGCGACTCTGCAATTCTTTATTAGGGTCGCATCTTGCATTGCTGGGGAGGATCAAGCTTGCTAACTGTCTTTGGTCTTGTGCAGGTCCCGCCATCCACCTCGTCAATCTGATTCCCGCATCGGCGTCGCTGGCGACCGCATCTGTTTCCTTTGTCCAGGCCATGCTGTCGAGGGCCGAGCTGTCCATGGAGGTGCTGGCCCTGGCCGTCTGCGTCCTTGACAGCCTCGATACCAAGTTTGCGCGCACATGGCGGCTGTCGTGCCCACTGTCATGCCCTCTTAGCACGGACGACGTTGACTCCCCGGCTGCGGCATCACCATCCCTTAGCAAGCGCCACTCTCTTCCGCCGAGGCCGCGCGACGTTCCCCAGCGGCAGCTTCACATCGACTCTGTCCGCCCCGAAATCATCATCCTGGCGGCCCTCGTCATCGCAGCCAAGTTCACGCAGGACCCGCAGCAGCCGCCGCAATTCTACCGACTGGCCTGGGGTCGCGGCCTGTGGTCCAACGAGCAGCTCAACGTCACGGAGCGGTGCATCATGGAGAGCCTGGACTACCGCATCCTGCCGCTGTGCGAGGACGACTGCCTTACCGACGCCATGGTGGACATGCAGCTGGCCGCCGAGCTGGAGACTGGGCCGCGGTGGAACATGGCCCGCCAGCCCACGCCGCCGGATAGTGCGGCAGGCAGCGACTGCGAGTTCGTGCCGAGCCATAGCCGGTCCAAGACGACGGTTGGCTTTGCGCCTCGATCGTGAGGAAGCAGGATGGCGACTAAAACTCCTGACGCTGGAGCTGGAGGGTGTCCATTATTTGACGACTGATTGACATAGCGATGGCATCTTTGGTCTTGTCCGTTTTTTAATATCCGGCCTCTTTTTCTTTCTTCATATTTCTGGAAAAATTTGCCTAGCATGTTTCAGCACATGAGCATTTTTACAAGGGCGTTATTGGGAGAATCGCAAGCGTGGAGCAATCTCTGGGTTGAGTGCATCTTGCTGTTTTTTTGGGACACCAGCATCATCATCGATTCATGGTGATGGACATGCCTTGCAAGTGGGATCTTGTTACTCGGGAAGAGGGGTTTCCCGGGTTGGGTTATCATACCATTGTCTTTTTTGTTGGATGGGACGGCCATCCACTATACCACTTTATTTACCTTTTTTGGGTTTATAACTGAGTAGTGCTTCTAGTAATCACTTGCTGCTGAGGCGGCACATGATGGCCAATATGATGAGTTCTCTTGATACCTACCTATGTGTTGGCCCCGTGGTGTTGTGTTCCGTTAGTGAAGTTTTTCATTCTGAAGCATCTTGTTTTCTCCCCCGTTGAGAATTACGTCTCATCACATAACCCTCCTATTTCTTCTCTGAGGGGCCCGGTCTTGTTGGAGTTCTATACCAAAACACGTTGCATTCGTCTAATTATACATGTATATAACTACCATGCAAATCATACAGCAAAAACCTCAACCACTTTTCCCCCATCTCCGCAAGTCACGACACACACACACACACACACCAGAAAAGAAAAAATCAGGGACTCAGCCTCTCGAGCCTCCACCTGCCCTCCTTGCCGTCCTGGCCCTCCTCCCACTCGTACACGAAGCGGTCGTGCAGCCTGCTCTCCCTGCCCTGCCAGAACTCGACGCGCTGCGGGACGAGGCGGAGGCCGCCCCAGAAGTCGGGCACGGGGATCTTGTCCTGGCCCTTGAAGCGCTCTTCGACTTCTTTAACCCATTCCTCGAGCTGGGCCCTGCCGTCGTCTTCTTCTTCTTCTTCGTCCTCTTCAACGGCTTGGTCAGGGTTGTTGTTGGGGGATGGCTTGTCATTGTCGACGCCGTTTGCTAGCTGGGCAGACTTCCTGGGCTTTGGCGTCAGGACAGTAGATTGGCGACTTGCCCAGGCGCCGATGCGGCTCCCTCTCACGCGGGTATCAAAGTACGTCTGGCTCTCCTCGCGGGAATTCGTCTCCGTGATGCCCTCGACGCGGACCTGGCGCTGTAGGGGAGGCCAGTAGAAGACGAGGCTGGCGTGCGGGTTGGTGGCGAGGTCGCGGGCCTTGCGGGAGGTGCCGAGGTTGGTGTACATGACGAAGCCGTGGGCGTCGAGCTCCTTGAGGTAGACGACGCGGGAGGAGACGCGGCCGGAGGAGCTCGGCGGTGGATAAGGTGCAGGCCTCGGGCTGGGAGATGGAGGGCGTGCGCTGGGCGAGGGAGAACCAGGCGTGGAATTGGGGGATCGGGGAGGTTGGGTTGAGGTCTCGCCGGTGGAGGCGGGAGAGGGTGAATTGGGGGGCTTGGCCGTGGGGTTGGTGGCCTGCTGGGGCGACTGGGGGGGAAGGGTTTGTTAGCTGTGTCATTTGGTTTGTTTGAGGGTGGTGATGGGATTTGTTTGGTGTTGAGGATGAGTGTTGAGTGTGAGGTGAGTCATGAGAATATGTGAATGTGATTGTGAATATTGAGAGTTGGTGTGGAGCAGGCGGAGGGACATACAGATGAGCTTCTCCTCCTCGGCAGTCACCGTCGAAGGCCGTCGATACAGCGCCATCCTAGCCTTTGTCGTCGTCGCCGTCGCCGTCGGTGTCGTCGTCCAGGAGCTGAAATGTCGCACGGGGCTGCTCCGCAATCGCATCAAATCTCGAATGAATCTGCAGATCCGATTTTCAAAGTCACACCGAGCCCAACAGGTCCCTTGTACTTTTTAATCGTAACTGAGTCCAGTAGTATAGTATCACCTCAAATACGTGTAGACTGAGGCTCGTTCGATCAGAAATTGCAATGTGAGGCTTATTTCATAACACTCAAGGAGAGAGAAGTCGAGAATGGAAGTCGTCCGATTGATGAGTAAAAAAACGAACAAAGTCGGGGAAAAATAAAGTGGGGGTCCTGAATTGCATGACGCTCACACATACAGTAGAAAAGATGGGAGAAGAAGGAGGATTCGGGATGAGGACAGCCCGCTTTTAGCCGTGGAGAATCTGCGAATCACATTCGTTGAAGTTTGACTCGTACCTTTCTGCGCTTGAAAGAATGCACTCAGGCAATACAGGTAGATGAGATGAGAGAGACAATGAATTGATTAATATCGAGAAGAACTCATGTCTTGTCTCTGTAAGTCTCAGAGTTCAACGTAGCGTATTACTCAGCATCAGTATCTTGTTCGACGCACCGGACACTTGAAGCCTCTGCTCAAGATGATGCCAATAGACACGATCCAATTAGATAGACAGAACACACACACACGACACACACATATACACGAAACGCACGCAACGCACATACGTACGCATATACGCCAAACGTATACGCATACGCATACGCATACACACAAAACATACATAAACTATATTGGGTATCATAATCATACGGGGGTATCATGAAAAGGCACGCTGCACGGCTTCATCGCCAGACGCAACGCCCTCCAAAAAGACACCAAATAACGCCAAAACCCCCCAAGTGAGGCAAAGAATGCCTATGCTGAAATACGGGTTTTATACCTAGGACGCACTCTAGAAAAACAACGTCCGGAAAAAAAAGAGAAATAGCCGTCTACATCATACCCCTTTTTGTATGCCTTGAGAAAGAAAAACAATCCTTTTCCGACCCAAACCGAAAGGAAATCCAAAAAAAATCTAGTCCGTACAGCCGTTGGAAATGCGCATGACAATGTAGCCTCTCTACGAGCTAGCCATAACCAGTGCCAGAAGCGCCATCCTGCAGTAAAGACCGTACCGCATCTGCATCCAATGTTAGCAATGTCATCGCCGGTTCCGCTGGGGGATCATGCTTACCTGTCTAAAGTACGCCGCCCTCTGGTCAAAGTCCACCTCCTCGGCAACCTCCTCGTTCCTCGGCAGAGGGTGCAGCACCACCATGGAGCTCTTGGCGTTCTTCAGCGTCGCGTTGTCCACGCGGTACGAGTCCTTGACCTTCTCGTACGCCTCCACGCTCTCGAAGCGCTCCTTCTGCACGCGCGTGCAGTACAGGACGTCGCTGCGAGCCAGGATCTCAGGGGTCAGAGTCTCGGACTCGGCCAGCAGCTGTCCGGAAGCCACCAACTGCTCCCGCACCTTGGCGGGCAGCGACAGGCCCTTGGGAGACACCAGCTGGACCTTGACCTGGTAGTGCTGGAGCAGGTACACCAGCGAGTGGACCGGTCGGCCGTACAGCAGGTCACCCAAGAAGGTGATCGTCAGGCCCTGCACGGTGCCCAGCTCCTCACGGATGGTGAAGAGATCCAGGAATGCCTGCGTCGGGTGCTCCTTGCTGCCGTTTCCGCCGTTAACCACCGGGACAGGGCTGTACTTATTCGCAATGTCCACAGAGGTCTCCTCGGGGTGGCGCAGGACGACGGCGTCTCCGTAGCAGGCCAGCGTTCGCAGGGTGTCCTGCAGCGTCTCGCCCTTCTGCACAGACGAGTGCGAGGTCGAGATGGCAATGGTGCGTCCGCCCAGCCTCTGCATGGCGGCATCGAACGAGGCCGAAGTGCGAGTCGACGGCTCGTAGAAGAGCGTGCAGAGGACGCGGCCGCGGAGCACGTTCAGGACGCCCTCGCGCTGGACGCCCAGGCGCATCTCCTGAGCGACGGTGAACAGCAGGTGCAGGTCGGCTCGGGTGTACTGCTTGACGGACAGCACGTGCGAGTTCTTGAACGAGTTGGGCTGCGACAGCAGCTGCAGCAGAGGAGAGCTGGTCGTGGGCTGGGGCAGCAGGGACAGACCCAGCTCGTCCACCGCGCCTCCAAGCCTGGCGGGAGAGGCCAGGCCATCGACGTTGCGGAACCGAGCCGCAATCTTGGGGCTCTGGAAAGCCGCCGGCTGTCGGGGCTTGGGGCTCTCAGTCACTTGCGAGATCAGTCCCATGCTGGGCTTCAGAGCCGGCGAGACGGGCATCTCGCGGGAGATGCTGTGCGAGGACATGTCCTTGCCCTTGGGAGGCACCGGCAGGAGCTCGCCATCCAAGCAGACGGTGGTGTCCTGGAAGGTGACCCTGCGGACGGATCCGCGCATGACGCGGCCCTCGAAGGGCGACCACACGTTGCTGGGCTGCACCTGGTAGGCGCGGTCAATCTCGACCTCGATGCTGGTGCCGACCTGGTCGTGGAGCTCAAAGATCTCCATGGGCTTCTGGTACAGCTTCTCCTTGAGGTCGTCAACCGTCAGCTTGCCCTCGCTGACCGAGGTGAGCAGGAGAGGAAGGGCGTCCGCGATGCCGCTGGACGAGTCCGCCTTGTGGCCCAGAGACTGGGCCAGCTGGTAGGGCAGGCTTCCGACGGAGAAGACGTCAATGTGGGCCATGTTCTCCCACAGAGCAGCCTGGTCCTCGGGCGTGGGCAGCAGGCGGTCCAGCTCGGGGTAGTCCTTGGTAGACAGGTACAGAGAGTAGATGGACACGTCGCAAGAGACACGCAGGCCCTTGGCCTTGCTCAGCGCAATCAGCCGGATGTCGTCCTTGTTGGTGACGGAAGTGACGTGGATGCGGCGGTTGTGCAGAGAGGCCAGCAGCAGGATCGAGGCCAGGTCAGTCAGCTTGGCGTCGGTGACAATGACCTTGTGCGTCGGCCAGGCGTCAAAGTGGGCGGTGACGGCGGCCACCTTGCTAATGTTTCCAGACAGGTGGTTGAAGGGGATGAAGAGCGAGCCCACCTCACCGGCAAGGGCGCTGATCTGGCTGTCGTTGTCAGAGGTGGCCGACACGGACAGGTTGTAGTCGCAGAAGTCGCCGCGCTTGCTGTTCTGCTGGGCGGCCCGCAGAGTGATGCCGTCGGTGATGGCGCCCTCCAGGCCAAGGGGCATGACGCGGATCATGCTGAAACCTGCAGAGAGCGAGGCCTTGGTGACCGTCTCCATGTCGTTGCTCTCGGGTGTGACCAGGCCGGGAACAAAGGCCGCAACATTGACCAGGCCGGGCAGGACAACCGTCTTGTGGCTGGTCTGGTAATCGCGCTTCGAAACGCTGAGGTCGAAGCTCCTTGCGATAGCCTCAATGAGGATCTTAGCGTTCTTGACGTTGGTCACCAGGGGGATCTGGTAGTCAACGGCCATACGGCGAGTCAGGTAGCCCTTGCTCATGTAGTTGGCGGGACGGCGGTACTTGTTGTTGGAGGGCAGGTTGATGTACAGGTCAATCGTGTTCTTGGACAGGTGCTGCGAGAGGGAGAACTCGGAGTCCTTGTCCTCCTCCTTGCCGAGAACCTCGAGGTACTGGACAGGCACGCCGTGCTCCTGCAGGAAGTCGGCGGTACCGGCCGTGGCGAACAGCTTGTAGCCAATCTTCTGCAGCTTCTGCACCGACGGCAGCATCTCCTTCTTGTCCTTGTACGAACCAATGGACAGCAGAATGTTCTTCTTGGGGATCTTGAAGCCGGTGGACAGCAGAGCCTTGAGGTAGGCCTCGTTCTTGTCGACGCCGAAGCAGGCAACTTCACCAGTCGAAGCCATCTCAACACCGAGAACGGGGTCGGCGCCGGACAGACGAGAGAAACTGAACTGGGGCACCTTGACGCCAACGCAGTCCGGAGGAATATCCGTGGGCGGGTACTCCTGGAAGGGATGGCCCATGATGGCCTTGGTGGCCATCTCAATCAGGTCAACGCCCATGGTCTTGGACACGAACGGGAACGAGCGGGAAGCGCGCACGTTGCACTCAATGACCTTGATGTCGTTGTCCTTGGCAATGAACTGGATGTTGAAGGGACCCGTCACGTTCAGGGCGGCACCAATCTTGCGAGTGGCCTCCTCGATGCGCTGAATGGTGGTGCGCTCGAGGTCCTGGGGAGGCAGGATGAGCGTGGCATCACCAGAGTGCACACCAGCGTTCTCGACGTGCTCGGAGATGAAGTGGCCGACAACAACACCATCCTTGGCGACTGCGTCCATCTCAATCTCCTTGGCGTTCTCAATGTACTTGGTGATGACAACGGGGTGCTCGCGCGAGACCTCGGCAGCCTGGGCCAGGTAGCTCTCCAGATCCTTCTCGGAGTAGACGGTGTTCATGGCAGCACCGGAGAGAACGTACGAAGGGCGGACCAGCACAGGGTAGGACACGTTCTGGCAGAACGTCCTGGCCTCCTCGAAGCTGGTAAGCTCCTTCCAAGTAGGCTGGTCGACGCCGATTCGGTCCAGCATACGAGAGAACTTGTATCGGTTCTCGGCGGTGTCAATCATCTCAGGAGAAGTACCCAGGACCTTGACTCCGGCGCGGTGCAGAGGAAGGGCGATGTTGTTGGGCGTCTGGCCTCCCATGGCTCCCAGAACACCGCTCGCGCTCTCCAGCTGGTAGATATCCAGCACCGTCTCCAGCGTGATGTTCTCAAAGTACAGTTTATCGGCCTCGTCGTAATCGGTCGAAACCGTCTCTGGATTGTAATTCACCATGATTGTCTTGTGGCCGGTGGCTCGGAGGGTGCGGATGGCACGGACAGAGCACCAGTCGAACTCGACGGACGAACCGATACGGTACACGCCGGAACCGAGCACCATGACACCGTGGTCGCTGAAGTCAACGTCGTGCTCGGAAGCGTTGTAGGTGAGGTACAGGTAGTTGGTGAAGGCAGGGAACTCGGCAGCAACTGTGTCGATCTGCTTGACAAAGGGCTGGATGCCGGCGTCGAGTCGGAGGCGGCGGACGGCAATCTCGTTGGAGCTCCAGAACTTGGCCAGCTGGCGGTCGCAGAAACCGAGACGCTTGGCCTGGAGAAGCAGGTTGGGCTTCTGGGCAATGTCGGCGGTGGTGAACTGCGTCATCTGCTTGGAGAAGTCGCTCAGCCCCTTGAGCTTGCGGAGGAACCACTTGTCGATGCGGGTCATTTCCCAGATCTTGTCGACGGAGTAGCCCTGGGCCATGGCGTTGGCAATGGCAAAGAGACGCTGGTCAGAGGGCGTCTGCAGCTCGTCGTCGATGCTCATGAGCGCCTTGGTCTCGCCAAAGCCGAGGTTGTGGAAGTCAATGGCGCGGATAGCCTTTTGGATGGCTTCCTCGAACGAGCGACCAATGCTCATGACCTCGCCGACACTCTTCATAGAGGAGCCGAGCTGGGTGGAGACGCGGGTGAACTTCTTCAAGTCCCATCGGGGCATCTTGACGACGACGTAGTCGAGCGAGGGCTCGAAGCACGCGCAGGTAACCTTGGTCACCGAGTTCTTGATCTCCTTGAGCGGGATGCCGAGACCCAGCTTGGCGGCGATGAAAGCCAGGGGGTAGCCGGTGGCCTTGGAAGCCAAAGCAGAGGAACGAGACAATCGAGCGTTGACTTCGATGATGCAGTACTCCTTGGAAAAGGGGTTCAAGGCATACTGAATGTTGCACTCGCCAACAACGCCAAGGTGTCGGATGACGTTGACAGCCGTTGTTCGCAGCATGTTGTAGTCCTCGTCGGAGAGAGTCTGAGAGGGGGCAACGACGATGGAGTCGCCCGTGTGGATGCCGAGGGGGTCAAAGTTTTCCATGTTGCAGACCGTGATGCAGTTGTCCTGGGCATCTCGGACGACCTCGTACTCAATCTCCTTCCAGCCCTTCATACTTCGCTCAATCAGGACCTGGGGACTGGCGGCGAAAGCCTTGTGGCAGAGATCGAGCAGCTCCTGCTCGTTGTTGGCGAAACCACTTCCCAGACCACCCAGGGCGTAGGCGGCACGGACAATGACGGGGAAGCCAATGTCCTTGACGACGTGCATGGCCTCGTCCACGCTGCTGGCCGACGCGGACTTGGCGCACTTCTCGCCAATGGAGTCCATGCTGCGGGCAAAGAGCTCTCGGTCTTCGGTGGTGATGATGGTGTCGATGGGGGTACCCAGGACCTTGACGCCGAGGCTCTCGAACTCGTCCTTGAGCTGGATACCGACCTGCAGAGCGGTCTGACCTCCGAAGGTAACATAGATGGCATCAGGTCTCTCATACTGAATGACCTTGCGCACGAACTCGGCATTGACGGGGAGGAAGTAGACCTTGTCGGCCAAGCCCTTTGAGGTCTGGATGGTGGCAATGTTGGGGTTGATGAGAACGGTGTAGATGCCCTCCTCCTTGAGCGCCTTGATGGCCTGGGAGCCAGAGTAGTCGAACTCGCCAGCCTGACCGATGCTGAGACCGCCGCTGCCGAGAACGAGGACCTTCTTGACAGAGACGCGAGGGTGCAGCCTCTCGTTCTCCTCAATGGTTCCGCCGGGGAAGTGGACGGGAGCCTGCAGCGCAGCAGGGTTCTCCGCACAGTTGGCCATGGTGTCAATGAAGACGTCAAAGAGATACTCGGTGTCGCGGGGACCCGGCGTGCTCTCGGGGTGGAACTGGACGCTGAAGTAGGGCTTCTCGACGTGCATGATACCCTCGTTGCTGCCGTCGTTGGCGTTGACAAAGAGCTCTTTCCAGCCGGTGGGCAGGCTCTCGGCATCCACGGCGAAACCGTGGTTCTGAGAAGTGATGTGGCACTTTCCGGTGACCATGCTGGTGCAGGGGATGTTGTGGCCGCGGTTACCAAACTTCATCTTGGTCGTCTTTGCGCCGGAAGCGCGGGCCATGAGCTGGTGACCCAAGCAGATGCCGAAGATGGGGATCTTGTTGGTCTCCATGACGGCAGCAATGTTCTTGGAGGTGATGTCCAGCATGGCCGGGTCACCAGGGCCGTTGGAGACGAAGAGACCGTCGTACTCCTCGCCGGCGGCCTTAGCCAGGTCATAGTCCCAGGGGCAGACTACGACTTCGACGCCTCGCTTAAGGAAGCATCGCAGCTGGTTGTACTTCATACCGACATCGACACACAGAACACGAATCGTCCGGCCGGAAGGATGCTTGCGAGCAACGGACGCGGGCGGCTTATACAGCTTGGGCTCCTTGATGGAAACTACGCCAAGACACGAATGAGCATACTGTCTTGATTTTCTTCTTCTTTTTGTTTTTTATATCTAGCAAAAAGGGAGGCAGATGGGGGAAACTCACCCTGTGCCACCAAGTTCTGTGTGTTGGGGTTCACCCAGTCGACGTCCTCAAAGGTATCGGCTGAGGAGAGGCTGGCAAGTCTCATCTTGCCCAGCATGCTTCCCTTCTCGCGGATCCTCTTGGTCAGGGCTCGGGTGTCGACGCCATACATGGCGGGGACGCCCTGCTCCTTGAGCCAGGTGCCCAGAGAAGAGGTGGCCAGGAAGTGGGAGTAGTCCTCGCCGCAGTAGGAGGCCACCACCAGACCCGCAATGTGAATCTGGGAAGACTCGAAGTGGGCAGGCAGGTCGCCCAGCAGCTCGTCCATCGTCTCCCGCGAAGGGACACCGTAGTTTCCAACCAGGGGAAAGGTGATGACGAGGATCTGGCCGCGGTAGGAGGGGTCCGTGACGGACTCGGGGTATCCCACCATGCCGGTCTGGAATACCAGCTCTCCAGCAATGCTCTTCTCCGCACCGAAGCTGTAGCCCCGGTAGGTCGAGCCATCCTCGAGCTCGAGGCTGACGAGGCGCTCGTCGGCGCCGTAGCTGGCCGAGGCGGGTTGGAGGACCTGAACAGCCATTGTGCTTTGGTGTCGTCTCTTCTTTCTAATCTCCTCTGTTGTTCTAACCGAGGTTCAGTTGTAGCAACAGACACAGGCCGACTCCGAGATCTCGTCGGTACACAGCCTTGTAGCCTTGCAGCCTGTCTTGTTGCTCGACTTCGCAGACAAGCAATCGAAGGCGGGGCAAAGAAGATGGTGATGGCAAAGAATGAGGGGCGAAGGTCTGCTGGCGACTGACGACAAAAACTCGTTCTCAGAGCTTCTCTCGGGCAAGTCAAGAGCTACCTCGCGGTCATTCGCTGCCTCAGCAAACAACAGCAGGCGTCCTTTAGGGGAGTCAAAAGAGGGGGAAAAAAAGAGAGGAATTTGAAAGGTTGCCCTCGCCGTAGCTGAGGAGGAGGAGGAAAAGAAAAGAAGAGAGGGAAGAGAGAAAAAATCTCGGCACAGGGACTTTAAACACCAACTTTTTTTTTTTTCTTGCCTTCTTGCCAATCCAATCAATATCATCGAGGGGCCACGACTATCGCGGGTTAGTCTGGAGCAGGATGGCTTGTGATTGGCCAATGCGAGTGAGATCACAACGCCCGTTCCACCGCCACCAGCGAGATGGGCCAATCACGTCACCGGCTTGGAGCCTCTGGATTGCCTATGATGGATGGCTGCAGAGCCTTTGCAGGGCAGTCGCAGGCATTTACAGGGCATTTGCGTGGTGCTGCTCCAGTGCAGGCACCCGCTGAACCGGACCCCGCAGCGGCCCTGGGGACACTAGCAGAAAAAAATTCAGATGGATGGGATGGACCCCTCCATGGCCTTGAATCGACTCAAGCTGAGTTTATAACAACTTGGTCCGATACGATCTTGTCTGCTGGTGCTCTGCGTCTTATGCAGTGGTAGAATTTTATCAATTTCTTTTATAAAAAGGGGGAGAATAGAGACTTCGTGTAGCAAACGGCTATATAGTTTCATAGAGACAACAGAGGAAGCAGTTGCAAACAGCGAGACGGGTGCACGAGACCTCTCTCTCCAGCCTGTGGAGCACAATCCAAACGCCTCCGCAGATCTCTGGCTTTTTCTTCTTCCTTCTCCCATCTTTCTTGTTTCTTAAATTTCCATTTTTTCGCACCATGTGGACCACGGCAAGCCGGATGGGGGAGAGAGGCAGGTTGGGGGACGAGCAAATCTACGATTCCCGCGGGTGAGCGGTTGAGATGTGTCATTGCCTGCTGTACTGGTTATCGTCATTCTGGACCCTCCCGGCAAGGCATGACGAGTTTCAGCCTGTAACAGTTTCTGCTTCTTGGGGAGAGGTTGAATCCACACGTGCTCAGGTACAGATGGAGTTGAGCCTCAGATCTGCTGCTGGACCCTTTACTCAAACTCCACCCACATCCATCACCTCATCACTCTGGCCTCTTACATACATGTACCCAACAGGCGTGTCATCGTCATAAATGTGCTCAAGATGGCCCTTTGGAAACAATGAATTCATTGAGGATTTGCTCTTATCCTAATTCAAGTACACGAAGAGGAATTGGTACTAACAAAACAACTATCTTTATAAGCGCATGTGCTGACTGTCACATGCTAAACCGTATCATTAACCAAGACACGCTCTTCTCCAAACTCCCAATGCCATCTAACCTTCAATGTTATAACAGTTTCCTTCAATGCATGTTAAGCAAGATATGTCGCAAACCGCAGACACATCCCCCGGATACGTCTCACTAATGCCTTTGATACTCGTTATCGATGACCTTATAGTCTCGTTTGAACAAGTGTGATGTGTACAACATGAAGATGGGATGAACTCCATGGCCCTGATCCTCCTCGGACATCTCATCGATATCTCAGCAGACGGGAAAGACGATACAAAGACGATAAACAACCGGACAAGGGCCGGAATCGCCAAAGTCGAACACTACCAGAGAGTTAGATACAAGACCATCAGCACGAAGCAGGGGCTCACACATACCGTAAACAGGCATCAGACCTTCGCACTCCCATTCCGCTCTCTCATCTCCCTCTCAATCTTCTGCAGCACACGTCGCCGGCGCCAGCGCCGATCCAAATTATCCAAGCCCGTCACAGCCATCGCCAGCATAAACAGGAAACCAAGCATGAAGCCGTACACGATCGCGTCCGAGGGCTTCATCGGCGTAGAGACAAGTGTGAGCCCGACGACGTAGAACATGAAAATGACGATGCTCCACATAAAGGCACCGAAGAAGGACACGACGAGCATGCCCAGGAAGCCGTTTCGCCTAGGAGCGCCGCGCTGGAACAGGCCGAGGCGGTCGGGGATGCCCAGGATCTTGGACTGGACGTGGTAGCCGCGGGAGCCGACGTCGAGGAAGACGTCGTCGTAGACGGGGTCGGGGTCAGGCATGGCGGCTTCGACGTCTTGGGTGGCGGATGGTCTGCGGTTGACGAGAGACATTGTAGCGGCCAAGCTTTAGAGAAACGAGATATTACTTGGTTACGTTGTGGGTTGGTCTTGCTCTTATATTCCAGGTGTCGGTGTTTCCTGGGTTATATAAAGTTGGAAGATGAGCAGGTGCTCGAGACTCTTAACGCAAGTGTGAAGCAGTTGGTATTACATGTGTGTTTGCGAGAAGGCCAAAGGAAAGAAGACACGGAGGAGAGGATGGGATGATATGAACAACGGCGTCAAGCCACTACTTCCCATGATCATTCATAGCTTAGCCTTGATGTTATACCTGTTGAGTCAGAGAAAGACGATCTCTCTTGATTTGGGAGTGGCTTCGGGGATACTTTGGTCTCTTTTGGATGAGGAAAAGAGGCATGTCGCCGATGGCTGTTGACCTTTTCCCTGTTGGGAAGCACATGGACTCGTTTATCGCTCGGCTCAGAATTTACAATCATTCATCAGAGATTGATGCTTCTAAGCCATCGAAAAGTTTTCCCCAGGATGACCGCTTTCAGAGTCTAAAGCAATGACCGGGAATCATCCTCGGCCCTGTAGGCAGGCCTTTGTCCATGTGGCGAGGGTAGAGAGTAAACATGGCAAAGTTGCGGTACTTGGACACAGGGTACATGTAGGTAGATATCTCATTACCTCCCCTCTCAGGTATATATACCAAACATCCGGACATGTTCATCGCGGGGCAGTCGAGCGGTTTATTCAACAGTGGCTGGAGGCTGGGCGGCCGAGGAGGGCAACGATTCGATAGCCGGCAGCTGTCCCGCCTGTCCTCTTTTTTTTCTCTTTGTCTTCTTTCTTTACTTTTCTTCTAATTTTTAAGCTTCTTTTTGCATAAGCATAACTTCGCTTCCTAACATAAGTCGATCTTTATTTCTTCCTCGAGTACCTTAACGCTGAAATGAGTGAAGTCGGAGAAGATGATGTTCTTAACCACGTACATGTAGTTGTCTTGACTGGATCTTGAGCATGTACTTGTATCATCAGCCTCTGTAGTATATCGACAATATTCTCCATTCAAATTAACAGCCAAAGGCCCCCTCGTCAAGAAGCCGCCTACATCAATGCAGCACCGACAAGATGATCCTCCCCATCTCAAATCCGCCCACTGCGTCTGTGGCCCAAGTCTCGGTGCAATTGCTCAATCAACCTCAGTCCACCATGACCTCCACCAATTAACCATGGCATTCAGACCAAAAGCCGCCAAAATCACAGTCCTTCCAGGCAAAGAACCAGACAACAAGCGAAACTGGCATACATCAAGCCATGTTGTTGTACATGATAACCGCATCCAGCAACGGAACCCCCGGGCAACCGGCCAATCGAGATAAATTACACCTTAGCGCGACGCTAACAAAATGTCCCATCGGACTTTTAAAAAGCTTGGCTTTATGTCGCTGCGACCAATGTCACTCTGCATGTGATTTGACGGCTTTGTCCTCCCAGACATGAAGTCTTCCTCACATAAACAAAGCCTTAACCCAAACCGAAACTCTTGAGGTAGCAGCAGGAGGGGCTTGAATGAATGTGCCAAAGAAACACAAGCTTGACGAAGATGGGATAAAAGGCAGCAATTGCGTAAGTGGGGAATCTTCGCTGATGTCAACCCGACAAAGACGGACACCTCTCCTCGCTTGGGCTGCGTCCTTGAGCATGTCAGGTAGTCAAACTGAGCAGCAAGAAGGAGGACGAGCTGCGGAAGCGGCTGTATAAAATTTGAAGCAAAGTAGGGCTCACCGAGGTACACACAGTACTCCTGTTGAGACCATATCTTGGTAACAGTTGTCATCAAGATTCAGACTGCCCGTTGAACCATGCAGAGGAGGCCAGACGTTCGCCGCAGGATCCAACCAACCAGCCGCATGTAATAATCGTCCAAAAACGATACACGATGTTATTAGGTATACATGCGCGGCTAATCTACAAGTTCTTCATTTATTTTATACCTCATAAGTGTCGTGCATTTCCAAAAAACGTCCCTGGTCCGTTGCCCCTGATAAACAAATGAAAAATAACAAACACCAAGGTGAGGGCACGAGAATACCAAGTGATATCATATAGCCAAGCCATCAAACCACGCCTCTAAGTGAACAACTCACACAAAACGCCGGTAGGAAATTTAGGAATCGCACGCCCGCTTTTCCTTTCCACTCACACGCACACCAACTCTCCCCCAGCTATGCATATCTTCTCATTACCTCCCCCAACGCTTCCATGTATCCCCCCGTCTTAAGCATCTTGAGATCTCTGTCGCCTACTGCATGGTCATGCCGGGCTGTATGTTCTGCATATTCTGCATGTTTTGCATATTCTGCATATGTTGCATGTTTTGCATGTTTTGCATATTCATCGGCGGGCCAGGCATATTGGGTAGCTGAGGTGTCCTCTGGGCAGCCGGACTGGCCTGTTGGCTCGGCACCATGGGGCCCATGGGAGGCTTCTGGCTCGGCATGCGGAAGGCGGGTTCCTTCTTGGGGTCGAATCCGGGGAAGACGGCTTGCAGTCGGCGGTACAGGTCCTGGATCGACTTGTACCGCTCTTCCCTGTCTGCCACGGCATCGATTGGCGTGGTCATGTTCTCGGCGCCGATTGGCGTCGCTCTCAGCTTGAGGGAGAGGTTGAGGGGCGGTGCGCTGAGGTACGCTGGACACGGCGGTCCCTTGACGTCGGGCTTTCTATCCGCCAGAGCGGCCATGTACGACAAATTGGCTTGTAATCGTCGCATGCAACTAAAGGCACGTTAGTCATCAGTCCGGGATTTCACGCCTTCTTCTGTAGCCCAAGAATGGCAGGCTTGTACATACTGGAGATAGTCTTGCTGGAATAGATTCTCCTCCTCTGTAGGCTTCCTGTCTGGAACATTTCCATTCATGGCGGCGTGCTCTTTTTTCAGCTCCTGCTGTGTTGTCTGGATCTGGATGGACTCGTATAGTAGCTCGTGGTTAATGTCCAGCAGCAGCGCGAACCTCTCCTTTTCCAGGTTTTCTGTCGTCGGGCTCATGGGCGCGGCGGCTGTTGATGGTGCAGCCATGCCGCCACTGATGTTGGAGGAGAAAGTCGGAGTCTGGGGCGTGGCCACGCCCATGGGCTGCTGGTGCTGGTTCGTGGGCGTCTGTCCCTGGGCCATGTGCTGGGGCGTCGAGAACTGCGGCTGTTGCGGAGGCATGATGTTTGTCGGCGTGCCTTGCGCGGTGCTCGGGGGTCTCTGGGGCGTTGACACCTGGCCCATCATCGGGTTCGGCTGCTGCTGCTGTTGCTGTTGCTGTGGAGGCTGCTGCTGCTGAGGCATCTGCTGCTGTTGTTGGGGCTGCTGTTGTTGCTGTTGCTGTTGCTGTTGCTGCTGCTGTTGTTGCTGCTGCTGCATGCGCTGCATCATCTGGGCCTGCTGGGCCTGCTGGGGCATGCCGGGCTGGCCCATGGGGAAGCCCTGCATGGCGGGATTCATCATGTAGTTGTTCGGGACGAAGCCTTGGGGACCGACGCCCGCGGGGAGGACCTGGCCGTATGACGCGCCGGGGAATTGCTGCTGGTAGGCCACTGGGGTGCGTGAATGTTAGCAAACAGCCTCGAGTGCTTCTGGCCTTCTGTCGCAGACACCGCGACCGAGCAAGGACGGAGGATAGGGACAAAGACGCACTCTGGTTGTTTGGCGCCATGCCGGGCATGCCCTGGGCCTGCATCATGGCGTTGGCGTCGGCCATCATGTGCGGGTTCGCGCCGGGAAAGGCGCCGTGGGGAGCCATGCCGGCGAACTGCTGCTGGCGATTAACCATGAACTGCTGCCCCGGCTGCATTCCAGGCTGCGGCGCGCCGGCCGGGTTGGCAAAGTTGGGCGCGGCATTGCCAAAGCCGTAGTTGGCAGAGTACATGGCTGGCGAGGCTGGAGGGGGGGGAAAGGCGATGCTGCGGCTGTCGGAGGAGCCTTTTCTTTTTGTCGAGCTGTGTGTCTCTTTGCTTTCGTGGTGGTTTACTCTGATTCGCGTCTATATCGGGGTGGTGCTGGAGGATCGCGATCGCGAGTGAGGAATGCGGACGTGGCGAGACACGGGTTTTGTGGTGGTTTGGACGGGAGGCTGAGAAAGAAAGTTTGGAGACTTGATGGGAAGAGAAAGACGCTCCAGTGGCTTTGCACTGGTTTGGCAGCGCTTTTGGGTGACTGTTTAGCGGGTCGAGGCAGCGCCAAAGGGGGCCTAGTCGCCTTTCACCAGCTTGCGGAATGACGTGAGATGTCGACGGTTGCGCCAGGCACAGGCACTCAGGAGGAAAGGGTCTTTTCTTTATAATCTGTGCGACCGTGTTTGTTTTGTTTGAGGTTGTATGTGTTTATATAATAAAGTGGTGGATGGGGACTCAAGGGGGCGGTTCTCCCTACATAGGATGTCGCTGTATATTGACCCCTTAGCTTACATCTAGAGGGACTCCGACACCTCTCATGAGTTGAAAGATGAGGACGGCAGGTGAAAGATTTTCGTCTTGAATTGACTTATTCTTGAGTTCTCTTTCTTTCTCTTCAATTATGAGTCCCATATACAGCAGCAGACTCTAACGGAACCATCATGAGTTGCAAAACACTCAGTCAACAGTCAGGCTTACCCCATATCAGACCCCAACCAACGTAATCGTCATCCTCATGTTACATGTGCTGTCCTCAGCCTCACAAGATTGCAACTCTGAGGCTGCCAAGGCATCATTGTGGACTGAACAATCAATTTCATTCTACTTAACGGTACGTGACCCCGTATTTCGACCGTCCCCCCAGCAGCTTGATAAACTCATCAGCCACATGCTCGCACGTCCTCTCCGAGGGATGCACCTCGTCGTACCTAAACACACCACAACAGAAACAACAAAGTCAGTCAAAACAAATCTCACAAATCATCGCTCATCCAAGTCCAAGTCAATGAAAAGGAACCCTTAAACTCACCACACAAAACTCGACTGCGCATTCGTCGACTGCCAACAGCCCGCATCGCCGCATCCCCTCCACGACCCCGTGATGTGCACCGGCTCCGTGTAATACCGCGTCGGATCCGCCCGCAGATCCAGCAACAGCGAGTGCACGTCCAACAGGCTCACCGTCGCCCCCGGCCAGCGCCTCCTGACCAGCAAGTTGTACGGCGCCCCCGTGGCAAACATGGCGTTGGCGCTGCTCAGGTACTGCTCCATCCGGTCCTGCGTCTCCGTCGTGTTGTAAGTCGCCTTGTCGCCCCAGTACTCGTTGTTGCCCGTCCCGCCGCTGTCGACGGAGGCGTACATGGGCGAGAGCTGCAGCGGGAGGACATTCAGCAGGACAAAGTGTCGCCCGCCGAGCCTGTACACGCCGTCGAGGGCCTTCCAGACGCACTCCACAAAGTCCGGGATCGTGGCGCCGCGGACCTGCTTGTCGCCCAGGAAGCCGTCGATGCCCAGGTCGTTGGTACCGATCCACAGCGCGTACGCCGTGTTGTCCGGCCGCCGGTCCGGATACAGGCCCCTGTATCCGAGGTCCGTCTTGAACGCCGGCACCTCGTAGTCCAGGATGGACGGGAACGGCCCGTTGATGTTGCTGAGGTAGTGCTGCGTGACGCTGTCGGAGCACATTCCGCCGGCCACGGCGTAGTCGTACAGCTTGGCCCCCGTCTTTTGGGCTACGAGCCTCGGCCAGGCGTAGCCGCCTACCGAGGTTGCGTTGTTGACGGGCAGCAGCTCGCCCGGGGGTGGCAGGGCATTGTGGCTGAAGATGTAGTTGAGTCGGCCCTCGTCTGTGTAGCTGTCGCCAAAGGTGACGAGGTTGCTCAGCTTGCGGAGGCCCGGGGTGCTTGCTGCGGCGGCAGCGACGGCGTATAATAAGAGAGCTAGCATTCTGACTTATACGTGAGTTGTTGGACTGCTCCTCCAGATTCGGATCATCAAGGGAGACGCTTCCATGGGCAGCGGACACTGGTATTTATCATTGTCGGTTCATCCGGGTTCGTGATTTCATTACATGCACGATTACTCGGACCATCATCGCCATCAACCGAACCGACGGCATTGATGCGCCACTATGTCATGGTCCATCGATCACGGGCAAGTGGAATCTCCGGTTTCTATATGCCGGCATCTCCAGATCTGTTCCGGGGTCTTCCCCGCATCATCGCCATTGTGATGGAGACTTCTGCTGCAAGAAGGACATCACATGTCCATTTGAAAGACTGGGCTTTGCAAATTGCCGTCGGCTATTGATGTCATGTTGTTTACCCCAGATTTTCTCGCTTCTTGCTTCTTTTGATGTTGAGATTAATGAGGCTTTCTTGACTATACCCAGCCCTATGAAGCCCGAATGATGTGCCGAAAATATTTCATTGGATGGTACGGAACTGACGAGTGTGTGAGTTTGTATGTAAGTCATCATGAAGCATAGGTTTCTATGCAGCCAAGAGTATCTAGTCGCCCAGCACATGCATGAAAAGCAATCCTTGAGAAGATAGATTTCGTGCTATGTCCTATCATTGATGTCATTCTTGAATAAGTTCCCTCAGATTCGCTCCAATACTACGTCTCCAAACTTCAAATCTAGGAGGACGGGGGATGCGACATGAAGCACCCCTTCACCCTTCAACAAAACCCCCATCCGCCAATCGTGAACCATACCCACTACATACCTCCAGCCTCATGAAGCATTGCCAAAGTGAGCAGTAAACCACTTGACGCACTGCTCAGCCGCCTCATCGGCCTGCCTCGTCGACTGCGGAAACTTGTGATCCGCCCGCACGCAGAACCCGTGCCCAGCCTCTGGATAAACAACCACCTCCCCACGCGCAGACTCCTCCTTGGCCTCGACAATCTTCCTGATGCTCTCCGCCTTTTCCATCGAAAGATAGTCATCATGTTCACCCATGGCAAACGAAACCGGCAGCTTCAGCTTCTCGATATCGCTGGGAAGACTCAGGAGACTCGGATGGCCCGCGAATCCCGCGTCAATGAGCGGTCTCCCATCGATTGTGTCGCCGTGGGCCAGGAGGATGACTTGCTTGCCGCCCCAGCAGAAGCCCGCGGCGCCGACTGGGAGAGAGGAGCCTTCTTCTTTGCGGAGCTGCTCGAAGAAGCCCTTGACGCGAGGCCACGCCCTGCTTGGCCAGTTGTAGGCGATGAAGGGGACCATGGCACAAGCAATGCGGAAAAAGTGGCGGCTGTGAGTGAAGGCCAGTCACATTGCTGTTAGCTACGCCGTCTTCACAGTTGAACAGCGGTATAACCAGAGATTGGTGATACTTGCATTTTGGTAAATATTCCGACAGGGGATGATACGATCCTCATACTCTCCATTGTACACACCGGCATGGCTCGACCTGCACCTAGTCAGTCTTTTCATATCCCACATGAAGAATTGGCATCAAACTACCGAGACATGAGACACGATGAATAGGTACGCATAATCACATCCCATCTTTCACATGTCATATTTGCCTCCTACTTACCATTCATAAACTCCGGCGCATACACCTTGAACCCGCCCATATCTGCATATTGATCAGCAAGCAGCCTCAAATTGACAAACTCCCAGCCAAAGCCATCCGGTAGCAGCACGACGATGCCTTTTGGAGGCTGGCCGCTGGATGGCTCGACGACATATGTTTCCAGGCCATAGGCGTGGGTGACTTTGCCGCGGGGTTCGCCTTCGTGGACGGAGCCGCGGAAACAGTCTGGGCATGACATTTTGGCTGGAATTGACTTGCTTTGCGAAGGGTTTCGAGGCGAGAAATTAATGATACGATGGAGTTGAGACAAAGGTTGTGTGTGTGAAGCTGAAGCTGGGGAGAGGGGGGGAGCTAGAAGTCACATGCACGGAGATAAGGCGAGCAATGTCCGTCTACGTGAAGGGCAGAAGATACTGGAATAGTTTGCCTGTGAACTATCGCGGCGCATTTTCAGAACGAAGAACATCATCAGACACGAGTGTTTACTTGATGAGTTGATGAGTGTGAAGCGTGTAAGTGCAAATGCCTACTAGAACTGACAATCGGAAGTCAGCTTACAGACTTGATAACCAACACGGCGCCGGTCCGCAAACAGGCACCTACCCTGCACATCGAACGCAGCCAAGGGGGGCAGGTTTAAGCAATCTCCATGTTCATCACCATCGACACACTTGGTGAGGCACATGTATAGAGGCGTCCAATAAAGAACTGTCGGCGAAATAGTAGCCTGACGGCCTGATACGGATTTGCCGCGAAGGGACTCTTGTCCAGCCCGAGTATTTTAGACATAGGAACTTTTAGAAGGCTGGCATTCTTGAGGAAACACTTCAGATTACCCGGCTGTCGCACTCTTCTACTCGCTGTCTATATGTGTTCAATCATGATAGAGAGACTCCAGCTAATGTGTCACTCGGTCATTGCCATTTGTTCGTTGGTCGATACGCCTAGAAGATTGACTTGACAGCATTAAGCTTAACAACAAGCCTAACAATCCATGTCTTCTTCTTGGCTACCCATTGACCCGTAGGTAACGTTTGCTCAAACCAGCAATTCATATATTGAATCACAGCTTTAAAGGCACCCGCCTTTCAGAGTATATTGCATTGTTCCATCGTAGTTTGTGTCATGCGCTCTCAATGACGGAGACTAACAGCATATGACAGCAGCACAACGAGCCATTTGATACGGAGAAACTTTCATCACTGCCAAGCTACAAAACGTAACATGAAGAATCTAGCTTCTCTCAAACCTCTGAAATATGTACGAAGCAGAAGTTCTTCTAATCTACTGCCTATATGGGGGTTTGGTCGGTTACATGGTCTAATAATGGTGTCAAGTCGTTATATTAGAGTCAACGTTACCGCACTGCATCAATGCTTGCCTTAAAAGAGGGTTGGTGGCTCAATAGAATATAAGCCATGTCTATAAAGACTTGAGGGATGGTTCTAAACCTCTTGGCATAGTTGCAGGATCCAAGCTTAAAGCTTCGGGATGCATCGAATCAAGCTACGTCGTTGTCCAGAATAGGAAGGCCACGAGAGGCGACACACGACAGATAAGGTACTTTATGTTATCACTGGCAAATCAGGAAGGTTGTCGACTACAAGGAGATGCCAGGCCTAAAGGATAGACTGAAGAGAAGTTCGTGTCTTGGTTGAGAAACTGGGCGCATAGCTTGGGGCGCTTCGAAATAACATCATCTGCGGCGCACCGTAGAGATTTCGGGGGCAAGTAATCCAATAATAGGTGTACGGGAACAACGAGCATTTGACATTTGGAGACTAGCTAATCAAGGGCAATCTCATAAACAGGGTTTGCTATTCGGAATAGGCACGGTGGCAGTGAATTGGTGTGGAATCATGTTGCCAAATCACGAGTATGCCTCCATGCAGATAATCCAGAGTGGTGATGGCTTCATCTATCCCATTGCAACTTTGTAATCATTTCCCAAACACAACGATTTGGGACTTTTTGCATGCCTTTCAGTGTAAGAAAGAAACACTTGTATTGTTCTGTGTATCGAATCAGAGGGAGAAAAAAGAACAAAAAAGGCAAAAAAGACGGACAGCGAGCGGTTATCGAATCGACGCCTTCACTGGCCACCAGCCTCGGGTATCAAGATTGCGATATACCACTCAACCTACCCAGCTGCTGTCCGCCCTCCGATAGACACTGCCGGACTTTTGATATATATACCTTGGGGCTGTATTGGGCTGGGCTGATCTGGTCTAGGCGGGCTGACAGGTGGTGGCAGCTGTCAGGAGAGGAGGCAGGCCAGGAGTGTCGGTCGATGAGTCCTGACGGCCGTCGGCCCGAAGGGTGGCATTCCTGGTATACGTAGGCAGTTATTGTTGTGTGAGGGCTGGGAAAAGGTGGCTCTGAGACTTGGACCTGAGACCTGTTGGTGATGTCTTTCCTGGGTGAGTCCACATCTCCAACCATTCCATTGTCTGAAGGAAATACTGTGGCGAGAGTGCCTGAACTGCGTGACTTCAGTAATATCATCGAGAGAGTATGAATATGCGTACCGAAATGGGCATGTATACAACAGATGGAGCCTCGAAGGACTCGGTTGTAACGTCTCACTCCATGGGTACACCGTATACCTTATGTTATGCATCCGTTAGCATTTCCGTACCTTCACATACTTGCTTGTTGCAAGCCGATTCGGTTTCCTTGGCATCGGGACGTCGCCGATTCGCACAAGGTCGGACCAGTGGTTGAACAAGGGAGAGCGTACTCTTGACTCAAACACACGTGGCCCCCCCCTGTACTGGAACTCGCGAGGCTGTCTTTCATCGAGATGGGTAGTATCCGTACCGGTACAGCGTTTGTTCATGTGGCTGGGCTCAGACAGTCTCAGAAACACCAGGTTCATGAATGGCTGATTGATCTGCGTCAAGTTCCCGGCCTGCAGCTAGCATGGCATTGCTTCGTTGTTCCACGGGTATGGTAATGCCTGCAGATGACTGAGCTTCCATTGGTCCGAAGCAGAGATCTCAAGAGCTGGGTATGAGATGTTTCTGGTGGTATTCTCGATACTGTTCGATATGAACGAGTCTGTAGCCGTTAAGGGCCCATCAAACGTGGCATCAAACGCCAAGAATAAGTGCGGTGATATCTGGACGCACCCTTCTTGTGAGCACGAGAAGTGCCATACCAAGTATGGAAGGTTGTCTCCGGCTCTTCGTGGAATCATACCGTGCCCAAGGACATCAACAACATGCCTGAGTCCTTGTCACATTCGAAGAGAGTGGTCTCACTACGAAGAGAACTGACGTGGTATGGAGAGTGTATATTTAAGGAAAGAGTGTCTCGCTCGACATGCTCTCTTCCCCATCCTATCATAACAGCACCACAACCACGACACTCCTTTACAACTCACTCCAGCTCTCAACACTCCTCACCAGCTTCTCTTCTATACCTACCGACGCTCCTCACCAACTCACCTATTACGATACTAGCAAATAAATCACTACAAAGGAAAAGAAGAAAAAAAATATGAAGCTCCTAAACATCGCCTCCCTCCTCAGCCTCGTGGCCACGGCCCAAGCCCACATGGAAGTCTCCTGGCCCCCCGTCTTCCGCTCAAAGTACAACCCCCGAGTCCCCGGCAACCTCATCAACTACGACATGACGTCGCCCCTCAACGCCGACGGCTCCAACTACCCCTGCAAGGGCTACCAGGTCGACGTCGGCAGGCCCGAGGGCGCCCCCGGCGTCACCTGGCGCGCCGGCGGCACCTACAACCTCACCGTCGCCGGCTCGGCCACCCACAGCGGCGGCAGCTGCCAGGCCTCGCTGTCCTACGACCGCGGCCGGACCTGGGTCGCCATCTACTCCTGGATCGGCGGCTGTCCTCTGACGCCGACGTGGGAATTCACGCTGCCCAACGACACGCCTCCTGGAGAGGCGCTCTTTGCCTGGACCTGGTTCAACAGGGTCGGCAACAGGGAGATGTACATGAACTGCGGAGCTGTCACCATCAGGCCCTCTGGGCGTGCTGCTCGCAGCCCTGCGGATTCGATTTACAACCGCCCTGCTCAGTTTGTTGCCAATGTCAACAACGGCTGCGCTACTCTTGAGGGCGCGGATGTCCTCTTTCCGAATCCTGGCCCTGATACCGAATTTGATTCTGATCGCACTGCTGCCCCTGTTGGCAGGTGCGGTGCTTCTAGCAGACGCGCTCGTCCCGGCCGGGCTTAAACATGCTTGATGGAGGAATGTCTGGGGGAAAAGGAGTCTCGAGATGAGAGTCCTGGTTGACGAGGGATCTGACTCAAGACGCATGAACGAATCATGATGTGGTGATTGAGGGGACTTGGCACCTACATTTCGTTCTCTTAATGGCCGTTTCCTTAGAGTCTAGATAATTAGTCTCGAGCATAGATTGTATATATTCTTACGACTCAAATGCACTATATCGCCATCAATATCATATCTCATTAACCCATGAACAGAACCCAGTATAACCCATACACTCTAACCAGCAAAATTGCGAACATGCCAAAGCCAACACGCCATCAACCGATACAAATGTGAAAAAAAGTTATAGAAACGAAAATATAAAAGCAATCAGATCCAGGACTTCGTCGCCCACAATCATTTGCCATTATTTTGAACAACGACAAGGGGAAGCGACTGCTGCTGGCTTCTATACGACCACCCCCTTTTCTCATGCGGACAAGGCAAATTCTTTCCATCTTCTACAAACCCCCTTCATTAGCAAAAGGACGTCCTCTATCATATTGATCAAAGGGGAAAAAGGAGGCAAACTCACCATACTCAGCATCGGATTCACCATCCCCATCCTCAGCCATGGCCATCGCCGCCTTGCCAATCCCGTAAAACACGCTCAGCAGCTGCGCAATCGCTATAAAAAACGGCATAAACTGCCCCGGCGCGGCGAGGCTGTGGACGCCCGAGATGTCGTTCCACTTGAGCGCCATCTCGACGTAGACAATGGCGCCAATGTTGACGAGGAAGTCGAGCGGGCCGAAGCCCATGGGGTTGTCCTCCTCCTTGGAGCCGCGGCCGTCTGCTTCGCCGCGGAACCGGCGGACGAAGTTGGCGGCGCGGACAAAGGTGAAGAGGATGATGGCTGCGTTTTGAATTCGTGTAAGTCATTGGGTCTTACATGGTCACAGCGAGCTGTGGTTATGGGGAGACAACTCACCTCCGAGATAGAAGAGAACCGAAACAACACCGCCAATAATGGCAAACACGGACCCGACCTTGTTCAGAGTCCGGAACCAATGCCAAATGCTCACTTTCGCAAAGAAAAACGCCTTGTCATCATGGCACATCCTCGGCAGCGTATCCATGCCATGCCACCAGTACCACGCAAAGAGGGCAATGAGCCCCGCGACCTCGACCATGTAGATGAGGGCCGTCGTCTGGCCCTTCCAGTAGGGCACGCGGCAGACGCCGACCTGGGCGAGCAGCAGGGTGAGGATGGGGAAGACCTCGACGGGCTGGATGTCGGTGGCGGCGCGCAGCAGGCGGACGAGGACGATGCCCGTGGCGAGGACGAAGATGATTGTGCCCTGGCCGAGGCTGTCCTCGGTCCGCAGGATGGCGGAGGCGAGGCCCGAGAGCTGGACGGTGAGCATCTGGATGTAGATGCCGATGCGGATGCCCAGGCCGTAGAGGTCGGGGTTGCCCGTGACGGGGCAGGTGAGGGTTGTTGAGTTCATGATGATGCTTGTTCCAGTTATCGGCTGTACAGTTGGGACGAAATGAGTTGAAAGGAAAAATTAGAGTTGAACTGGGGAATATCCAGGCAAAGAATCATCAAGCAAAGGTGTGCGAGCAAGGATATAAGTCAAGAGTCTCCCAACACACGTATGTACAGCACATCGCCAACAGCAAACCACAGCCACACAACCTCGACCAGGATGGGATGGGATGGGATGCAGGCAGCTTCAGGCCTGTGGGACATGGGATCTGCACTGCAAAACCCCCAAGGCAACCCCAGAGGCTGCCTCTGTTTTTCCCAATTCTCAGCCTCAACCATTCTCAGCCCTCATCGCGGCCCCCCTGTCCGCTTCCCCTCCCCACACCCTCTTCCACGTCTCTCTGCCTTTCAGCTGCTGGGGCTAGAGTCATCACATGCAAGAAATGATAAAGACTGACCAGAACAGATACCGTAATAGTCAAAGCACTTTGCTAGGGCTTGAAGGCAGTGTCATTGCAGAAGAGAAGCCCAGAACCAGCTTCTGAGAACCGGCTTAGCGCCCTCTGGATCGCCTCTCCGCTACCCCTGTCGACAGCATCACCGTCCTGGGTCTGCCTCGCACGACGCCATGATTGGCTGTGGTTGCGGGACTATTTCTCCTGTGGCCCAGGGCGGTTCGGGCCCTGGGTTGCGAAATTCTGCGGCGGTGGTTCGTCTCTCTCTTTGGCCCTGTCTGTGCCCGATGTCTCACAGAAGGCAGTACTAACACCACTGCGATACGATGAGGCGATGGCAGTCGAATAGTTGCTCGTTAGTTGCTGGGGCTGAAGATTGGAATATGATGAGCCCGCCCACCTGACGATGGCTACCTACATGCTGCATATAGTGCTGTACAAGTAGTATGTCGTTGTGGTTCCTTGTGAGGCGGAATGGCTGCCAAGGCGAGGCTTGCTGTGTTCTTGCGTTGGCTGGAGGTGCATGAGCACTGCCACCACCCTACGACTATACCGAGGAGACGATATCCGATGGCCATCTTGCTGGGGGTTCGTGGGATCGCTCACATATGTAGCGGCAGGGGCCCGCACCTTAAATCGAGGCCTACTTTTTGTCCACAGGTTTACATACACGATTTGACGATGCTTGGTGTCTCTTGTCTGCCTTTGTCAGTTATTCTCTGATAGACAGACAAAGAGTGAGAGGGTTCTGTATCAGTTGTTGACTCTCTTCCTCACTCTTCTTCTCCATCTCAACATGAACTCAACCATTACCACCTCTCAATGCCCCCCCGGCAACTCAGACCTCTACGGCATCGGCGTCCGCGTCGGCCTCTACGCCCAATGGACCGCCACCCTGCTCGCGACACTCTTCGAGCCCCGAACAGAAAGCACCTACCGCATCGCCAACCTCATCATCCAGTGGTCCATCTTCCTCGGCCTCTGCACCCAGTCCGGCCCGGGCGACTCGCTCGTCGGCGCCGTCATCACGCAGTACCTGCTCTTCGGCTCGCTGTCCAGCCTCACCGGCGACGGCATCAGCCACTTTAGCCACTTCTCCGGCATCTTCCGCGTCGTCTTCTACACGGCCGTGGCCTCGTACGGCTGCTGGTTCTGGTTCCGCGGCGTCGACAGCATGTACGTCGCCGCGTGTCCGGACATTGCCTTCTTTGGGAGGGTCAGCCTGCACGGCTGGTTCCGCACGCTGGGTAAGGTGCTGTCGGTGGTTGGGGTCGTGCTGTCCGTTGCCTCGCTCGTGTTCAGCGTGTGGGCGACGGGGACGAGGCTCAGCAGGGGGTTTCGCGATGGCTTCAAGAAGAAGGAAAAGGTGCGGCCGAGGGTGGAGCTGGCGCTGCTGGCGCTGTCAATGGCGCTGATTGGCATGTCGGTTTACCTTGTCGAGCATCTGATTTCGGTCAACGACGTCCAGGAGGTGGGCATTGACGAGATTGGGAGCGTCGGGCAGTTGATTCCGCTGCTGGCGGGAGGGCTGGCGTGTGGCCTGACGCTGTGGAGGGTTGTGGTGCACCGGCTGTTTATGAGGCCGAGATGCTGGTTTCTCTTTGGATATCACTTGTAGGGACTGTTTTTTCAATGTTTGGATGGCTTATATAGCTGTCTCTTATTTGCAGTCTGTCTTGTTCTTTGGTCTCTGTTCGTTTCAAGGGCGGCTTATATGGGACTTTTGAGAAGCTATGGATGACGTGCACGGGATTATCTCTGATATAGATTAATGATTCATGGAAGCCATGCCAACTTATATATCAGTCACTCCTCTTATATTCCTTCATTCTCAATATAAAACCATATAGACCTCCTCTTGCAACAATGACTCAACTACCATCATCATCCTCCTCCTCCGTCTCTCCGGCCCTCAATCCGGCTCCCCCTTCCAACCGCCCCACAAAAGCCCGCCGCCAAAAAACACTGCTACACCTCCGGCCTCGGGGCTTATCGTCGTTATCTTTGCGGGATTGATTCATACCCGTTGACTCTTTTTTCCAACCTTGGACGCATTCAGCCTTCAGCTCTCTTAACCTCCCTACTTCCTTTTTCTCTCTACCTCTTCTCTCTCTCCTTTTCTCTTTTCTAGTCCCTCTCAAAAATTACAAAACATTCCATAGCCGTTCAATTGGAGAAATTGCTCCAGAGGCTCACAATGTCTCCCTTCAACCTCGAAACCTGCGCTCGCCCCAACATCCTGGCCCTGCAACCCTACCGTTGCGCCCGAGAGTCTGTCTTCCCCATATCCTCCCTCTAAGCTCCTCAAAATAAACTGACAATCGCCAAACAGCGACTACAAGGACGACGGCACAAACATCCTCCTCGACGCAAACGAAAACGCCTACGGCCCCTCCCTCTCCCCCTCCGCCATCGCCGCCATCACCTCCTCTTCCTCCTCCACCAATACCAACGACGATGCCCTCAAGATCGACCCCCTCGGCCTGCACAGATACCCAGACCCCCACCAGCACGACCTCAAGCAGCTCCTCTGCAACCTGCGCAACACCCACGCCCACACCCCCAAGACCCTGACGCCCGCCAACCTCTTCGTCGGCGTCGGCAGCGACGAGGCCATCGACGCCCTCCTGCGCTGCTTCTGCGTCCCCGGCAGGGACCGCATCCTGACCTGCCCCCCGACCTACGGCATGTACGCCGTCTCCGCGCAGGTCAACGACGTTGCCATCGTTAAAGTCCCGCTCCTCCCCGCGCCCACCTTCGCCCTCGACGTCCCCGCCATCTCCGCCGCCCTCGACGCCGACCCCTCCATCAAGCTCGTCTACCTCTGCTCCCCCGGCAACCCCACCGGCTCGCTGCTCTCCAAGGCCGACGTCCTCGCACTCCTCAACCACCCGTCCTGGAACGGCGTCGTCGTCCTCGACGAGGCCTACATCGACTTCGCCCCCGACGACGCCTCCCTCGCCGAGCTCGTCGCCGAATTCCCCAACCTCGTCGTCATGCAGACCCTCTCCAAGGCCTTCGGCATGGCCGGCATCCGCCTCGGCGCCGCCTTCGCCCCGGCCCCCATCGCCGCCCTGCTCAACAGCCTCAAGGCCCCCTACAACATCTCCAGCCCGACCAGCGCCCTCGCCTCCGCCGCCCTGAGCCCCGCTGGCCTCGCCGTCATGCGCGCAAACAGGGACAAGCTGCTCGCGCAGCGCGACCGTCTGATTCGCGAGCTGCCGGCGATTGACGGCGTGGGAAGGCTTCGCGGCGGCACCGAGAGCAACTTCTTGCTGTATGAGATGCTGAACAAGGAGGGGAAGCCGGATAACGCGGTGGCGCTGGCCGTGTACGAGAGGTTGGCGGAGACAAAGGGCGTCGTTGTGCGGTTCAGGGGCAAGGAGCACGGGTGCGAGGGGTGCTTGAGGATCACGGTGGGCACCGAGGACGAGGTTACCCGGTTTTTGGAGGCGTTGAAGAAGACGTTGGCCGAAGTAAGGAGTGCTTGAGTCAACTAAAATGAGGCGTGAGAAATGAGATGGAAGACATTCTGCAAAGACATTCTGCAGAGATCTGTATATCTGGATGTTATGGTTGACGAGTTGGTATAAACATCATATTGGAGAGTAGAAGAAAAAATAGACTTGAATAGAAAGCGTATACATCTATCCACCCAAAGCGCAGCCTCGTCTATTCCATCTCAGAGCTGCAGCAACATCTATCCATCGCCAGCCACTTAATTACATCTAACACAATATACAAAAGAATTCAATGCAGGAAAAGGAGGGAGATCTAAAGGCAATGAGGGAAAAGCAAAGGGGATGTAGGCAATATAAGGAAGGACGTAGCACACAAAAGGCAACAGCATCACCCTCAAACAGCCACCACCAACCCCAATCCCACAACCATCAAAGACCCCAATCCCACACTCATCACCCTCCCAGCCGCAGCATTCCCCGTCGGCTGCGCCTCGCCCGGAGTCCCCCTCTTCGTCGTCGACGTCTGCACCGCCCTCGTAGGCAAATCCTTCCCAGCACCAGCAGCAGCGCTCCAGTCCACGTCCCGCACGACCTTGATGTCCTTGGCCTCCAGCGGGGGAGCCGCCTCGCCAATCAGCAGCCCCTGAATCGCCTCCAGCGCGCACATCTGCTGTCCGAAGCCGGGGATGCCGTCAAACTTGCCCACGTACCACTTCTGGCCACAGGCGCGGCCGGTCGAGCCTCCGGTGCAGGTGCCCGCGGCGGCCTCGGCGCTGCCCACGAGCAGGCTCTCGACCTTGCCGCGCAGAGAGGGCACCATCTGCGTCGCCTGCCACATGTAGCGCGCCAGGTAGCCCTTGAACGTCGTCTGGTCCGCGTTGCACCTCTCGACCGTCTCGCACGCCCCCTCGTACAGAATCTTGGCCGTCACGTTGGGCGGCTGGAAGAACCAGACGGCGCCGTCCAGCAGCTTCTCGGCGCGCTCTCTCCACTCGGCTTTGCCCGTGTAGTTGGCCATGACCGCCGCCCCGTGCAGGTAGATGCCGCTCGTGTACGTGAACGAGGCCGGGTTCGTCTTGGTGCAGTTGGTGTCGATGCCCGAGCCGTCGTAGACGTGGTACAGGTCGGCGTCGATGAAGCCCACGTCCATGGACCAGTCCCAGACCTTCTCTGCCCACTCGAGGTACGTGTCGTTGCCCGTGGCCCGCGCCATGCGCGCCGCAATCTGGAAGAAGCCGCCGTTGCTAAAGCTGTTCTTGTACGTCATGCCGTTGGGGTTGGACTCGTAAATCTGCCACAGGAGGCCGCCGCCGCAGTGCTGCGTGCTCCAGCGGCTCGCCAGCTGGTCGAAGACGTTAGCTCCCAGCTCCAGCCACGACGGCAGCGACCTGTCCGGCTGCGGAAAGTTGCGCTCCGCCGCGGCGATGGCGGCCGAGCCCCAGAAGAAGAGGTCGTCGTTGCCCTCCTCGAAGGCGTGCTCCGCCGGCATGTAGGCGTTTTCCGTGCCCAGATTCGTCGGCGCCAGCAGGGCCTGAATCACCACGTCGTTGTAAGACGGGTCCCCGGTGAGGTGATAGTAGTCCAGCATCGCGCCCCAAAGCGCGCCGGCCGTCCACCAGTAGTACGGATCCTGGAGGTCGCCCATGTTGATGGACTCCGCCGACGAGAGGTTGCCCTTGTAGTAGGACATTGTGTCGAATGCAAGAGTAGCTGCGACATTTCGGACAGACGCTGTTGTAAGTTGGGTGTTAGTCGACTCGTCGTCTTACACGGGGGGTGAAGCTGTATTAACTCACATAGACTCTTGACGTCTAGGGAGGCGGGAGCCGTAATGACGGAGCTCCCCGCCGCAGCGATATTCAGGCTCTTGACGAATCTCATGTTGCTCCTGTTCTTTTGCACGGCAAAAGGGTTCTATGTGAAATGATTGATGTTGTGTCCAGCACTAGTCGTTCGTTCCAAATCCGGGGCCAAGTGTACTGATGCAAGCAGGATAAAGAAATGAAGACTCAATCTTCAACCTGGAAGATTGAACAAAACGTTGCAAAAAGAGACGACGAAAAGAAGAATAAAAAAGGCAAAGAAACAATAAAAAAGAGAGAGAGAAAGTCACGACCAAAGCGTGCGGCAAACAATAGTGTCGAAAGAGGGTCGGATGAATGCAGGTCGTAACGTAAGAACGCTCAACAATAGGAGGGCGATCAATATTCAACCGGAACCGGATCGCCACCTCACAATAGGCAACGCACAACAGGAACACGGACCAACAAGGATTAGGCCGAGCAAGCGAGTGGAGAGACGCAAGTGAAAGTTGCTGAGATAGGAAAATCCAAAGCAAAACAAGGAAGAACCACATAGAAAAGGGAAAAAGAAAAGAGGGAGCTCGGAGCAAAGCTTGACAAGAGGAAGAGTAGGAGAAAGTGAACAGCGGGAGACGGCAGAATTAAAAAGGGCAGCTTAGAATGAATGAATGAATGAAATCAACGAGCCACCAGCCATGGACCTGGAACAAGTTACAGGTCGTCAAGAGCAATCCCACGTCGCAACAGGTCGCACTCAGCCTTTTTCCCCCGGTGCATCTTGTTTCGCCCAATGCATCCTCTTGGCCAAACAAGGAAGCCAAGATCTCGGACCCGAGCCTCTGCTTCTTTTCTCGGCTCAAAAGCGTGCCTCTCCGTCCAATGAAAAAAGTCACTCAGCCGTCGGTTCGAGCGCCTATCGGGGACTTGCTTGGACAAAGCTGGGGTCCATCCAGCCCAAGTGTCCGAATTATAGGTCCGAATCAATTTGACAGATTTGGCCACGGCGAAACGCTCAAACCATGTCGCTGGGCTGCTGTAGCCTCGGATCGTGGTAACATCTGAATTTAGGCGCGATGCTGACAAGGGAGGAGCCTCGGCGGACTTTTTGCGGCCTGTAGCGACTGAGAAGAGCCTCGTATCGCATCTCGTGTGTCCTTGTGTAGCAGGGAATAAGCATAAAGACACTTCTTTCAGGTCATCGTTTCACGTGCCCGCGCGGCAAAAGAGCAAATAGTTCAGTTCACTGAATAAGGACATCGATCAATAAACAAGCTGCTGGATAGTCGGCGGGATTAGCCGCGTAAAGAAACGGCTGTGCTCAGCCAACCGCTTGAGTGCTTCAGAAGCGCAGGACTGGATGACAGCGCTTCAAGCCGAGTTCGCGACAGGGGTCTGAAACTGTCAGTTCCACCTGGTCGACAAGGGGTGAACCTGTTGGCCATCGCAGTTGATCAGCTGTGGCGGAAGCCATATACTACGCGTACACATTAGATAGAATGATCAGTAGAAGCTGAGAAGGATTAGAAGATTCCGTTCATGCATCCATTGCCATACTCATCTGAGCAAGCCGGCATGGCCATCACTGAGCCACAACACACCCCATGCATAACAATAAAGCGACCCGAAGACACGCGGCCCTCCATGCCTCAGTACCCCATCAACGTGCCAACGATTCTACCACAATTCGTATCAAATACTCCATGGTGAGAGTGGAAAAGAACAAAAAAGTCATGTTGACCAGATCCCAAACTCCGCGCTTTTGAAACCACAACTACAAACGCCTTTATATGCTGCTGGAAAGACAAAGCCCAGAGAGGGCACAACGCACTCATAGCGCTTCTCGGAAAACGGTGAACAACGAAGAGGCCAACGAAGAAGACGGTCCCGAGTCTCGAATCTTTCCCTCGAACCAGCCACGACCATCCTTAACCCTATCCATCTCCATGATTCGACGGCAAGTCCATGGGACGTCATGAGACCAGGCATACAGCAATGATACCGGCCATAATCCCACACAGCGATCGCACTCCGGAGACGCGCAAGCTCGACCCCATGGACGTAGGCGATGGTTCGTACATCATCCCGGAGGGGGCTGTGGGCGCCGTCATGGTTCCGTTGGGGTCAAAAGAATCGTCGGTTGCCCCTGGGGCATCGGCCATCGTCAGGGTTCCCCATTGCACCTCGGATCCCGTAAACGTGGATGTCCACGAAAGCTGCGTAGGCCCAGTGAGGTGTCCGTTTGTGTAACCGGCTTTGTAGCTCGAGTAACCCGAGCACGTTGCGGCCGTTGTGCCGTTCAAGTCGCACTCAACGTCAGCAATGCTTTTGACGTAAAGTTAGCCCGCGAACCCTTCCTACCGCTACACGGTTTCACTACTGGTAGGTCACCGCCGCAGATCAACTCACTATGTCGAGGTCACCGTTCCGTGGAACTCGAGCGTATCGGGCCCTTCCACAATGACAAAGGGGAATTCGAGAGCCAGGTCGCATGCTGGGGGCGTTTGCGTCGGGCAGAAGATGGTGAACGTTGTCCTGCTGGCGGAGGGATCCTAGATGACGTGTTAACCCTATTGGACCGCGCATCGCAAACGCAGGCACTTGAATGTTTGCGCCGGTACGATGTTTATGGAAGGGGCTGCGCATACTGTCGAGACGATGCTCCCTCGGACCAGCGACCATGAGCGCTGGTCATAGTACGGCAGATAGATGGGGGCCTCGGTCACGGTTGGAGTCGGTGCCGTCGTTCGGCGATCATCGTCGTGTGCCATCGCGTTGGCAGGACACAGAGCGACCACGGCGAGCAGAACCTGCAGCGCTGCCGGCCATGCTTTCGGCGCAAACCCGGCCATGGTGAGATGTCGCCTTTACGGGCTGGTGCGGCTTCGTAGCGAAAAGCCTGCGACAGACGAGATCGTCGCGAAACCACGCAAATAAGACCTGAGCAGTCGGATACGAGCAATTCAGGCCCTCGAGCGTCGGTCAGGTATCGAGGGACAATTCGTCGAGTGTCGAGAGTCGAGTCTCAGAATGTGCGCACCCACGCGATCGGCTGGCTCTCGACGCAAAGCCCGGCAGACAGCAGCGATAAGGGAGACGGGCACAAGACAAGGCTCGAGTCGTCGCCGTCACCACATGCCTGGGCGAGCAAGACGGACCCGTCAATGCATGGAAGAGAGAGGCTGCGATGGAGATGAAAGGTCGAAACGGCAAAATTACAGCCGGGGACCAGCAGAGGGTCGACACGGTCCATGGCATGGGAAGCATCAAGGGTGAAATGCTAGCGATTTTGGTTCCACGATGCCAAGAGTTGGACCTCTGCTCTCCTGGCGGCCGATTGGGGTTAGGGCGGGTGCCGCTATGAAGGGGGTTTTCTCCGTCATGTCTTGGCATTTGCTGGGCTCCTTTTTCTGCTCGTTGCTCTTTCCTGGAGCGGATTAGATGACCACTCTTGACCTATAAAAAGGCAACTGATTATTAAATCCAGAAAATATGACATGAAGGAGAGCCCATTTACAAATGTACTTTAATTCTGGAATATAAAGCTCCAGCATCAAGTATCTACAGTCAGTTACGGTGAAGACGCTACCTGGTCTATAAGAGGAGCATAATCAGGAGAGCCGGGAGAATCACCTTTCTCGAGCGCCAAGCCCAAGCAAGTCCCTCCAAATGCCAAGGCCGTCACCAGCAACTTCCCAACCGTACCCAAAACTCCAGGCAAACAGAACTCAGCAGTTCTTTCCACTCTATAGCAGACCCAGACCGCAGACTCCAGAGGCAGTCGCAGGGCAGCAACCACCTCAATAGACAAGGGAAGGAACTTCACAACCGTCTTGGCATACTTTTTGCCCCAATGGAAAAGAAAGAGTCTGTCACGCAGCCATCATCGCTCCTCTCGTTCTTTCCCTCATTCTTCGGTTGATGCCGCCCTTGCGGGCTTTGCGAGTCAAACCGCCGGGATGCCAAGGCCGTGCCAAGACAAGGTCTAAGAGGTTGGATGCCGGCTCGTGGCTGCCAAGAAAGCGCCAGGGATGACGGATAGGTGCATATTGTGCAGCGGGCATTTCCGCTTACCGCATATCTGCCGTTATGGTGGGGGGCTGCAGAGCATCCTCGGCAAGTGCGCGGAAGTACAGAATTGAAAGTCGTGTCGGCAGGCAATTGACAATTGAGGCATGAAAATCTCTCTGCTGGGTAAGGTATCGATAATGACGGAGCATTCTATACCATCTCACAATATCTGCCCGGCTGAGCAGCATGGGAAATAAAGACAACAGTACTACCATCAATTCACCCTGGATATGGTTTGTGGCGTCTCATCAGCCTCCCTTTCAACAGGGTCACACAGGACCATCTTGTTCCCGGTCCAGTAAGCGAAGCACTGCGAGACACGACTGTGCAGCTACGATAGCGGCAAGCCCAAGGAACACAGATCGCCCGTTTGAGCCACAAGCGCAGACATTTGCGGAGGCAGCAAACATTGGCCCGGAATTCGACGACTTGGTCTCGTACACTCACGTATGCTTACCAAATACTCGGTCGATGGAAACAGAATTGGGCTGCTAAGCAGAAAGAAGCCAATCGTTGAGATCAGCTGCAACTCTAGGCCGCATTTGCTTTCTCATCATACGACACGGGGCTGCGCTGAGACTGCTTCACTCCGCCGCCGAAACTGCGTCTGTAGTCCACGCAGAAAAACTCCCATGCAAACGTGGAAAACTGGATCACTGTCATGCTAATGCCGCCTCCCGCCAGACCCAAGCGTTAGCCAGGGGCAAAATTGGCCATCCATGCAAAAGCTTGCTAATTTCGGATCATGCCTCGAACGAACCTTATCACTCAGAGATCGATCGGCAGCAGCAGCAGCGGCAAGGCGACGCTGATCCCATCAGCTCAACGCACCCAGTGTCAACCACATGGATGGTTAAGACAGAAAGAGTCGCTCACGATGTCGTCTTCCCGTCGATCGACTCCAGACGAATCGAGCAGTGACAAGCCCTCGGATGCCGGCAGACCTACCTACTTATGCGGGACGAACAGCTGCAGAGGCAACCCAAATCCTCCTCGGCTAAAGATCGTGAGGTTCTAGTACTGACTAAGGCAATTTCCAGTTTCCGCGATCTAACTCATAACGTCAATCGCCGAGACTAGCATATGGGCAACGCTACCTTGAAGGGGAAAGGAGACCAATAGTGCCGCGGGTTGACATGATCGAAAGACGTTTAAAGGCTGCCGTCTCCAGGCTGTGCGATGTGGTTCCTTTTCTTCTCTTTTGGTCATCGCGAATCCACTCGTTCTGTCGCCGATCAGCAAGCACAGTCACTCGTTCACTCGTTCACAAGTGTGAGTATCTATACAGGTCCAACTATATACACACTGTTATACAACCGCCTCGACTATCGACCGGAATCAACCGTTGGCATCATAACTCGTTCGCTTCCCGAATCAACCATGGCTCGCTCGCTCGCTCTTCTCGCCTTTTCCAGCGCCGTCCTGGCTGCTCAAACCACCACCGTCAAGCTTCTGCTGCCCTTTGCCGATCCCCAGCCTCTCGTCGCCTCCGTCATCGCCGCCGACAGCTCGGCCACGACCTATGCCGTAGGATGCCCGCCAGGCACTGATTCCGACGACTGTGGCTTCGCGGAGAGCCAGACCATCACTCAAGGCCCGTCCACTTATGCCTTCACGATGGCTTACTCTGCAGATGATGGCGCTTAGTAAGTCTCAAGCCACTCATTATACGCTCCAGTGTCTTTGAACAAGGGACATTACAATGTCCCCCCAAAACCAATGAGACTGATCCAGGCCGGTGCAATGAACTGAAGCTGACAATGTAAACAGCACCGAGATTGCCCATTGCAAGCTCTCCAGCGCCGTCGACGTCGCCTCCTGCAGCGCCTCCGTCTCTCAGGATGACGGCAACGGCAACACCATGGCCACCGCCAGTGTCGGCACCGTCACCTTCCTGGACCTGCAGCTGCCCGTCACCGTCACCGCCGGCCTCGACAAGCTCCAGGCCGCTCCCGGCGCCACGGCCACCGATGCTTCAGCTCCCACCGGCACCGGCTCGTCCGTGGCTTCTCAGACGACTGCTGCTTCCGGAGCTGCGCCTACGACCCTCGCCAGGCAGACGACCAGCAACGGCACCCAGACCGGCACTCACACGGGCACTCAGACCACCTCGTCGACTGCCGGGCCCACGACGACCAACGCTGCCGGTATTCTGAACGCTCGCAACGGACTGTTGGCCGGCGTTGCTGCCATTATCGGCAGCGCTATGATGTTGTAATGGAACGGATCAAGACATGTATGATAGGTAGGAACAGCGTTGAAGATTCTTTGAGCATATGCGTCGCGGATCGATATTGAATAAGCCTCGAACAAAGCCATCAGATGTACATGAATCGCTGCAATGTATACCCCTAGGAAAGATGTAGCACAATGATGAACGGCGTTTCTGGTCACTTTTGCCTTGTTTGGACACGGGTTGAAAGGGCGCATTGTCTGTATGCCGTGTGGTCTTTGTTAATGAACAACCTTGAAACACAGCATTGAGGTTTGGACCGTTCTGCCCTCAGTTCTCTGCCTTCTACCATCTTTCTAGATCCATTCCAAACATTTATATGCCCCTTGCAGCTCGTCGAGGACGAGTCGACCGTCCATCACCACTATCACTCTTCATCAAAACACTCACTATTCAAAACCGTACAAGCATCACACTGCTGGTACTCTATACAACCTTCCAATTGCATCACCACATTCTCACGACAACATGAACTTCCCGTCGCACAGCCGCTACCACAGCTTCTCCCGCGCGTCGCCCCTGGACGCCGCCGCCTCCACGGTCATGGCCCTCCTCATTGTCGTGTGCATGGTGCTGCTCATCTGCGCGACCGCATGGCTGGTGGCTTCTACGCGCGGCAAAGCGAGCACCAGCAGGAGCAAGAACAAGAAGGTCCGGTGGGACGTTGGCGATGCGTATTTGAGGGAGAGATGTCTCGACGAGAGGAGGGTTGGAAGTATGGGATATTCGTCGGGGGTTGGGTTGGGCTTGTATTCGGATCACGTTTGATGCTTGCTCTGACTGGGGTTCAGCTCAGTTCGGCCCGGGTTAGGCATGGCTTGGATTGATCGTTTTGTTGCGTATAAAGAATGCTGCGATTCGGCATTGAGTTGGTGTTGTTATGAGCGTTGGCTGGAAAAGGATGTGGAGGTTGGGTTTATCGCGTCGACGTCTTCTCTGCCGTCAAGCCAGCTGCTGCAGTTGACACATCGACGAGACTGCATGTTCAACATTTCAGGTGTCAGTTCTCCCGTCCTACTATGCAATCTCATAACGAATAGAATAAGTCAAAAATGCAATCACCTTTTCATTAATCCTCTTGAGACAATACGGGCACTTCTTGGAATACTTGATAATCGGATCCGTGCCCACGAGCTCATACACGTGCGCCAGCCCATACAGCGAAAAGCCGACCATGACAAACGACACCATCTGGTAGACGAAGGAGCCGTAGGCCATGACGACGGCGCCGTCGGCCTGCGCCTGGTGCAGCGTGTTGTAGCCGCCGTTGCGGGCGGACGCGTTGTACTGCGGGCCGGGCCGCAGGACGGCGAACTTCTCCTCAATGTTCTTGTTGATGGGGAGGATGACGGAGATGGGGGGCATGAGGATTGCGCTGACGAAGGACTTGACGAGGTCGGTGAAGGCGGCGGCGAGGCTGGTATGAATTGTGAGTCACGAGGGTTTCTGGTCCGGTGATGTTTGCGAGATTGATGGTTGTTTGATGTGTGTATGAGCTGTTTTGCTTGCTTCTCACACATGATATGCTGCTGCTTTGCTGTCGCGCGAGAGTGAAGAGTAGGACAAAACGACAAGACAGAACTCACATCAAACCAAAGGCAAGCTGCAAAATGTTGCCCTGAAATGCAAAATCGACAAAGCCGTGGAAAAAGCGCGTCACCTTTGTCCGGCCCTTGTCCAGCAGCGAGTGCGTCTCGCTAGGACCGCCGTATTCGACATCACGAGAGGGCATCGCCGGGCGTTTGGAGGAGCTCATTCTGGACTTGCGTTCGCTTTGCGGGAGAGGATGTTAGACTCTGAGGTAAGTTGACGATGCATCGTAGCCGAGGTTCTATCTACTTATCTATGAGAGGGGGCGGTAAAGACGGGATAAGGGCATTGGACTCGGATGGAGAAATTCATGCCCAAAGATCGACAGCTGTCCACGAGCTTCTCGCTCATTTCCTTTTTAGGCAAGCCATGACGCAAGATGGCGCTGCGGCTGATGCGCTGTTCTTGCGTGGGGTTTGTGAGTGAGATGATAAGCGATGAGAATGAACAGGGTCATGAGCAGATATTCCGCGGTAATTGCGTTGACGATGTCTTCAAATTCATGCGGTGTAAGAGCATCAGTTGTGAACGTACGAGCGTTATGCTTATTATATCTAGAGTATCGTCGCTTCTGTGAGCGGATTAGCGAGGTTTTGTCCTCGTGGCGTTTTGCGTTGAGCTGTTTCTTCAGCCGCTTGTAAGTTCCCATTCCAAGCCCCTTTAACCCTGCTCAGAAAAAACGAGCAAACAAAAGGAAAAAAAAAAAAAGGCAATATTATATGACGGAAAATACTCTTCCCAGCGCCAGCACCAGGCAAAAATAGTCCAGCAAAGCCCAATCTTCACCTCTCAGAACCTCTCCTTGGAGTACCTCTCCCGCTCCCTCTTCTCCTTCTTCCACAACCACGCAAACTTGCCCACCCAAAACAGCGCCGACACAATCATCAACGCCGCAGCAGCCCAGGTCAACCCGTAAAACTTGGCCCCCTGGGTAGCGACGAGGGTAACCGGCTCGCCCTTGTCGTTGATGGCGCTCACGGCGACGGCGGACGCGGCCGTGGCGATGATGCCGCCGAGGGTAATTGTGGCGGCGGCCAGCGACGCCAGGGCGCCGTTGACCATGAGGACGAGCCTCTTGTCCGGCTGCAGCAGGAATGCGGGGACGCAGGCCAGCATGGCGAGGCCGCTGAAGCCGACGCCGAGGACGTAGAAGACGAAGAGGGCCAGCAGGGCGCCGTTGAGCGTGTCGATGCTGCTCTGGATCGAGCCGGGCCAGTGGATGTCGGCGAGGTTGAGGTCCAGGGGCCCTATGGAGAGCTGGTGGTCGAGGATCTCGGTGAGGTTGAAGCGGTCTATTCGTATGTGGTTAGCTGGCTGAGTTCTGTTGTTGTTCAGAGACAAGAGGGAGGAGTCTTACTGGCTGGAGACGATGAGGTGCAGTTGGTGGTGTTGAGCTTGTAGTGCGACGTCGTCGCGTTGGGCCCGAAGCTGCCCATGCAGGCGTTCATGATGTGCAGCGAATACCAGTCGCTGATGCCCAGCTCGTCGGCGAGGTCGTCGGCAATGTCGCCCACGATGTCGCTGATCTTGCCCTTGACGTCGTCCTTGATGTCGTCCACCTTGTCCGTGATCTTGTCCCAGAGGCTGTCGCCGTCGTCTTCACTAGCATTGCTGCTGTCTGCGCTGTCGTCGCTTTGGAACATGTCTTGGCCGAGCATGGATGTGTTGAGCTTGTGTCGAGGTTAGTAACCTTGTCGAGTGTGAGGTCTTTTGAGTAGAGATTGGGGATACATACCCTGATGACGGCATATTCCTCCATGAAGCCCTTTTGATGCCCGGCAAACAACGCCAGATTTGTGAGGACAAAGGCGACAAGGGAGAATATCAAGGGGATGAGAACTGTGAATCTTAACAAGGCAGACATGGTGACTGAGGGTAATTAGTGTAAGAGTATAAAGGATTGTATCGCCAGGATGCAATTCTATGAGGCAAAAAGTGAAATAGATTGGTAAACGAGGAAGAGGAGTTTGGGCGCAAAAGGGTAGACGCCTCCTCTATATACTCTGAGGTAGGTCATGGGCTGAGCTAGCAGCATGATTGTGTGAATGAGGCTTCGGCTGCTATTAACCAAAGCGCGCACACAACCACACCCGCGGCTGCTCACATCAACCTCGCATCTTTCCGCTCCCTTGAGCCCCCGTGGTCAAAGACATTTGGACCAGAAAAAAAAAACAGGTTACGCGTATCAAAACGTTCATTGCCGGGGGTCAAAGAGGCAGCCCAAAGGGCAACTGGACAAGCGTTGCTCGATTCATGCGGCGCCGCTGCTGCTGCTGCAGATTGCCACAGGCCGGTGGCTTGGATTGGCTAGCCGCGCGACAATCAAGGCGATAAAAGGGTGTTGAGACAATGAAAAGAAAGAAAAAAAAACAAGGCCGAAAGAGCGCAAATCGGTTTGAAACGGGTTTGACGGGCATGAATGATCTGCGCCGCTTGGGTTGGCCGCTTTGCATCATGAGGGTGGCGCGAGATGAAAACAATTGGTTGGCGATTGTCGTGAACAACGGACAGGGGTCTGGTGTGAATGTCTGTTAACTGGCGGTGATGTATGCAGCCTTCATATGCTTTTTGATAGTTAAGTCAAACAAAGATATGAACAAGGGCCTTTATAATGAAATGAATCTTATAACGTGCTTCTATACAGACATTATTTAAATTTTTCCTATCTTCAATGATGGGACTCTTGAGCATCATTCACTCATTGAAGACGTCGTGAATCGACCTCAGCATCAATCAACCCGGCTGCCGCTGTGGGTCCCGCAAACGACAGCCGCGCTCCCGCACACAGCCGTCTTACAGGGGGCTTCAAGGCTGGAAAGGGCAATCCGGGGCGCTGAGAGCCAGTCGATGAGACGCTGGGACCGACGTTTGGCGCTGGCGGCTGCTGAAACGAGCGAGCGGCTGGCGTTTGAGACATGGAACTCACGCAGCTCAGCTTCAACTGTGGTACAGCATGAGACGTGTTGTTGGATGGATGTGCGGAAGAGATGGAGCACATACATGCGCACCATCGCTGAGAACAAGTGCGGTCACTTACTGTTGGGCGATTCAGAGGGCAATTTTGTCGAGGAACTGGAGGGGCTGTGTCTTGATGAATGTTCAATTACTAGGAGGGCTTGCACGCAGCTGTTTCGAAATATTGGTCTCCAACGAATCCTTGCCATGCAGCGTGCAGCGTCATTTGGTTTGGAGAAGATGCACTTTTATAACTCGTTTCTTGATGTGGTAGTTATATGCATTGAGTGCGAGAAAGTTGTTCCCATGCTGTACCTAATGAAACTGTTCGTCAGCGAGCCACCATCATCTGCGGTGCCTTTCAGCTGGAATACTTCAATCTCCACGAGCCCATCAGGTACCTCTTACCAGAATGGAGCTGCGACAGGGTAGGCCAATGTAAAGTGAGACTACATGTACCTACATGTAGCTTTGGAGAGACTGAGCTAGCCCTCCCACGGGGTCTGGCTCTGCAGCAGTGGATGTGGAAGCTGACGCCGGGTCCGAGGCTCCGGTCTTCGATCTCGGCCTCCGATGAGCGGGGGACTGGGTCCTGGATCCAGTGTTGGACGACGGTGCCACCCACGGTGGTCTCCCCGGCCTGGGCGAATTCCCAGATTCCTTGGAACCGGACGGGGATCCTGGAGGGACCTTCCACGGGAACATGCACGACGCGGCTTCGCGTGCGGCACTGATGAAGAAAGTGATGGGATAGATGTGCAACGCAAGATGACACACACACGGGAGGATGCGGACGACACTTAGCTCTAACTGGCTATGTGGCCACACTCTCCACACTCTTGCGGGACACAGGTTGGTCTCGGGACCGGCGGTCTTGATGGATGCATAGAAAAAACACTGATGACCCCCTGTCTCGGTCACCACAAAGAGACTGCAGGGATTTCAGTGGAAAAGAGATCAACGCAACAAAATTGATTCGATGAAGCTAGCTAGTGGTGTGTGTCTGGAAGAGAGAGACCAGGATCCCTGGGATAGAGCCGTGGCCTTTTTGTGTATCTACCCAGGTCACGTGCCCCGTTGTCAAAGAAGGTGCTTTTCAGTCCACCGTTCTTACCCTCCCTTTCAATGTACGCCACAGGATTGCTCAAGGCATCTAGATCTCAGCTTAGATTATTCTGGGGAAGATCGGAATCAGCTGGATAAAAGTGAGCTGATGTGCCATCTCATCTAGCCCCTTAACCTATTCTAGTGTCAATGCTGGCGTTAGACTTCCCGGCTTCGTCAAGTGCCGAGGTTGGCATCCTGTAGGATTTTCCTTACTCATGCTTCCACGTACAGCTTGAAAGCTACATGCACTACAAGGCCTCTCGCTGGATATATAGGAGACATAGAGGGGAAATACACCTCAGTGGGGAATATTTTTGGATTACTTCCTAGGTACTTCCTTTGAATTCTAGACAGACTTCTATTATTCTTACTACATGCCCCAGCCTAGCTAGTACATGTATATGCTTCTAATCTGGCTATATGTTCCTCTAGTCCTGCTATCTGCCTCCACTTACCCTGCTGTTCGAGCAGTGTGTAAACTATCTCAGGCCCTGTCAATCTGAACTCAATGCCTGCTATCCTGGGAACCATGACTTCGAGCAGCCCGCCCTCTCCCCCGTCATGAATGCTCTGAATCTGATCCAAAACACCCTCTATCATTCGCACCCACTTGGTCATTGTTTCCATGGCCTCGAGGGCTTCGGGGCCCTTGGATCGAAGATGGCCAATGTGCCACCTCAGTGGTGGTGAGAGAAGCTCTGGAAGCGGAATCTTACGCATCAGGAACAGCATGACAATCCCAAAGGCAAAGATGTCGCCCGCCGGCCCGCGCGTGCCATCCCTTGGGTACTCGGGCGGGACATACCAAGGGCTCCCAGCGACATGAACAGTCTCCGAGTCAGTCGACCATCCGAAATCGATGAGCACCGGGCCCCTCTCCTTGCTGTAAAGGATGTTCGACGGCTTGATGTCATTGTGGACGACATCTTTGCCGTGGATGAACTCGAGGGCACCGGCCATGTCGTGCAATACCCGCTCCGCGTCGCTATCGTCCAACGTACAGTAGGGATTCTTTCCCGGTTGGCGACAATTGGCCAAGTCACACGCATCGATGTGCTCGATATATAGAGCCAAGAGCCTCACATCAAAGCTATAGAGGCTGGCAATAGTGGGCTAGTTTCTTGTCAGCAAATCTGTTCGCGCATGGGGGCCATGAAACTGCCACTTACATGCTCGCTCACTTTCATGTGATTCTTCACTTCGCGCAAGTAATACTCGCTGACTTGGGATACAACCTTCACACCCGCGCCGGGAACGAAATCGAGATCGAATACGCTGTGCCAAATCTTGACTGCCACCAGCTTCCCTGGAATTTTGGAATGGTTGGCCTTAAAGACCAGGGTATTGGCTTGCCTTGCAATGTTGTCCCTGCGGACAAGCGTGTAGTCGCCCTCCCTGGTGGCATTGGCAATCTTGATGGAAGCATTTTCGGGAAGATCGTTCAATGGATGTTTGGCAGCGGAAATGTATCCGGCTCGAAGATCCGAACCGCTAGGAAACGGAGAAGTGCTTGCGAGAACGAGCTCGTTGGATGACTGCGGTTGGACGATAGTGGACGCGTTCGATGGATCGGTCGCCTCTTGTCCGTCTGGTGCTTCACGTCCGTCGGTCTCCGGAACATCAGTTGCCTCCGACTCATCGGTCGCGTCATCGGTTGCCTTGCCTTTTCCTTTGCTATTGTCCCTCACAAAGTCCAGTACTCCCTTTCCTTTGTCCTTCGCAAGGCCCTCTGTCTGTTTTATTTCTCCCTTCCAGCAGGCTTTTGGCTGCCCATGCGTCGCCATTGTCTTCGTCCTCTTGGCTGCCGACGGGATTGCTTGCTGCGACAGCACATCGACCGCCCTCTTACCGCTTTGTGTCAGCAATCTCAGAGGCGCCGAGGTCGAGGCCACATAGCGTCGTGGGAGGACGGAAATGTCAAACATGTGCCTATTCGACACGAAAAAGGCATACGAAGACGAGGACTCGAGAGCTGCCTTTTCAAGAGCGCCGATTTTGGTTGGCTTCTTCCCAGGCGCCATTGGCACGATGACAAGCAACTCCCGAGTGTCCAAGATGGTATTGTTGACGAGCAGCACGGCGTCGCTGTTGGGATCGAAGAAGAGATCCAGTTCAAGCGGCCATGTCAGTGCTTTCCATGTACATGTATCCTCCGAGGGCAGCTTGGCAATGCATAATCTGACGCCAAAGTCATGCTGCGACTGGGTGAGAGCTACCTCCTTCGTGGTGTGGAGGACGTGCTCCTCCGACAGCCCGATCTTCTGCGTGCTGATATTGAGGAATTCTGAGCCCAGTCTGAGGCTCGCCCTCGTGATACTCTGCCGGTAACCTATCACAGGCGGCTCGGCTGCAGGAGATGCTTCAAGTTGTGTCCCTTGTAGGTTCCGTTCCAGTCGGGCACCGGCACGCGAGCCCTGCTTGCTAGACTCGCCGCGCTCAAGGACGTGGATGTGGTTCCCTTTGTTCGGCTTGCTTTGAGAGGCGATATGGACCTGCTTTCTTGACTTGTGCTGATCAAGGTAGCGGGCCAGCTTGGTTGGCTTGCCACTGACAGCGGAGCGACGCAATCCGTCCAGTGCAACAGCGGTGCCTCGTTTCCTCGGATCACCACGAGGTACAGAACGGCTCCGACTGCTCGGCCGGTCGGGCTCAAGCACAGGGCCCTGCAGGGCAGGATGCTTGGTTCCAAGCGTCTTCTTCTTCTTCGCCGATCGAGCGCTGTATACATGCGGCCCGTGTATTATCTGGAGCTGTATCGATGTGAAGGCGTTCGTGGAGCCGGAGCAGCTGGGCCAAGGGTCCTCGTCCGGCTGAGGATACGTTTCCTTGTGGTGCTCGAGATTCGCTCTCAGTTGGCTGGCCGTGAACGGATTGGTGATTTCAGTAGACGCGGCTGTCTCTATTCCATTGCGTCGGAGGATGGCTTTCAACTGGCTGGGGGTGATTTGATCCAGGCCTTCCGAAGCTGTCTGGAAGTCCTCGCTGCAAGTAGACGACATGGAAAGGAACTCTTCGACGATGTGCGCCATTGGATCAAACAGGCTTTGAGCAAAAGGGTGAGGAAAGCTGGAAAAGAGCAATTGGGATGATGCGTAGACATGCAAAGAGGTCTTGGGATGTTAGAAAAGCGCGGCGGAAGGCCAGTTATAATATGCAGGAAGGGATGGTAGATCTATATGTGCCTTATCACTGCTACTATTTCTACTCTGATGAACCCAGAGAAGAATATCTTTATATTCTCGCTATGATTGCTATATATGTACTTAAGGTCTGAGTAATGATGCATTATTTATTGCTGGCATATGGAGTATCGAAGCGCCAGGTTTGCTACTTGACCTCTTGAACCTCAAGATGCTTGATGGGAGGCACTGCCTGTCGCGTCAATCACCACCACCACTGGCCGTGAATCAGTCTGAAAGAGCCGCACTCTGGTTTTCACGGAGCACAGGAGAGCAATCGTGATGGAGCGAGCTGCAGTACGTGTGCATGTACTTGTACGCAAACAAGGATCGAGTCGCCAATTGGAGCCGTTGAGCGAGTGGATGAGTCGCGACAAGTCCATGCGGCTGGACAAATCCGTGTACATAGGCGAAGCTTGCAGCGGTGGCTCGTGATTGCATGTTGCAGAAGTCGTGACGTGGCGACGGGGAGTTACAGTGATGTTGGTCCGGGGAGGACCTTTGGCTGTCCAGTTGAATCGAAGATGACAGGGGATCCTGGAACCAGCGCTATAGTTGTGCTTGTGTTTGTGCATCCGGTGCAATGTTTGTCGGAGGCTGTGCAATATCTTCTATTCAAGGCGATTAACCAGCCCAGCAATCTGCCTCTTCGTCGATGAGTACATCATAGCAAACAGCGGAGTTCTGCCAGTTCTCCTTGTTCTTCTACAGTACTTGCGACAGCCTCAATGCCGGCAAGTTGCGAGACGGCGCCACTTGCCGATTGCCAAAATAGGAAACCACTTGAAGATGCCCCGCACGACGCTGACCGCGGCACGGGAGCTTGGCGCCAGCAGTTAGTACCTAGGTACCTAGGTACCCGTTAAAAGGTGGCATTTGGCCATTAAGGATTGGGCTTAGTCACTCACGGCGCAATTCAATTTCCTTGGGGCAGTGGGTGCTCTACCTTACCTTAGCTACTTGAGCTCCGATACCTTCTTTATCCTCCTCAACATTTCCACGGCCTCTTGGACCTCTCCGCCTGGTGTTCAAGATGGAATATAGACTGCCACAAGTGGACTCGACTGATCGAGAAAGATGGGACTGGCCATTCCTCAAGTTCGGCTTCAGGCGCGACGAGCTGTTCACGACGCTTCACGATCGCTTCAACGTCCACCAACTGCCTCTACAGGATCCCATGGCGTTCCACCGAGATGTGTGCGAATCTGTTCAGTGCTCTGCAACCTTGGAGGAGTTTTATGCTCAGATGGAGGAGCGCAGGGTCGAGCGAGCCAAGGAGATGAACGAAGCGTTCAATGAAATCTGCCACCTGATTGCTTCGGGTCCCTGGGTTCTAGCATGCCCGTTGTGCTATGACCCAGAAACCGGTGATGTCAAGACACCGCCAGGCACTTTGAATGACTCCATGTCGCAGAAATGGGCGCTCTTCAACTACTTCAGCCGCTCGCTGTCCTTTGACACCTTGATACGATTTTTCGACGGCTTTGTCCGAGACCGGCGCAAGAAACTGGAAGACCGGCGGCGCTCAGCAGACAAGGCCTTGGAGAGGTTAAGGCGGGAAGCCGCAGCCAGACACGCAGCAGCTATTGCTAAGCTCGAAAAGCTGAAAGCAGCATCTCGAAACGCCGCCGAGGAAGTCCATGGCCAGCTGGAAGCGCCTAGCGACGCGTCATCTCCAGATGCATCCAGCCACGAGCTACGATTCTCGTCGTCCCAAGTACGACACGGTACGGCACCGCATTCTTCTACGACCGCGGGCTCGACGACACGAAAGAGGAAGAGCGACCAAGACGCAAAAGGATCTCAGCGGAAGAAGCGCCGGGCGACGGGCGAAAGCCCTGTGGAGGACGATGATGCTGCGTGGATTGCAGCTGTACATGACGAATGGACGACCCAACCGCCCCTGCCGACGCCGAGTCCAGCCGCGAAACGCAGACGAACGGACGATGACCGGGACGAGCACAGCATCAAGCGATCGAGGAGTCAATCACTTGATTTCGCAGACGAGGTCCAGTCCCTGCACCACTATGACTCCCCAAATGAGCGCCCAAGCAACTGGCGGCAGAGAGTTCCATCAAGTACGAGAAAAGCGAATAAACGCGCGCACATCTCCATTGATCCGCAGAAGGCCTTTTACTTACCCTCAGAAGACGGCAGCGAAGAAGAGGTTGCAGACGCGCAAAACTCCGTACTGGACCCGCACAAAGCCTTCTATCTACCATCAGCAGGCAGTAGCGAAGATGTCACCTCAAAAGACGATCCAATGTCAACCTTGGATCCCACGTCAACTCTGAATCCCACGTCAACTCTGGATCCCACGTCAACTCTGGATCCCACGTCAACTCTGGATCCCACGTCAACTCTGGATCCCATGGTAACTCAATGGCCCATGTTTCCCCAAGACCCCATGTCGAGCCGGGCTTCGTCAGTGGACTCATACCACACATGTCCAGAAGCAGCAGAAGAGGAGGGGACGGCGGACTTTGGACATCTTGCGGGAACCGATATTTCTTCACAGGAAGATTCAGAAGGGCACGAGACCAACGATACGAGTAATGAAGCAGCGAATGCTAGAAAACAGAAGAAGAGGGCTCGAGCGCTACACCGGCAACGGGTCAAAACCAGACGCACAAGTCGCTCAAGCGAGGAATCTGAATCGTCGCCGCCGCAGAAGCAGCCGCGTCAGAAGAGGCATCAAGAGCGGGAGACATCGGCTCCAGTCGAGCAGCTTCTGCAGTCGAGGCGGTCGTCTAGACGAAATGCTAGCCAAACGTTGTTCTTCCTCGCTGATGATGCCACGGCCTGCGTGGCAAGCAGCAAGCGGAATATCTAGCTATAAGACGCCGACGGCCCAGGACGACCGAGCGAGAGGCCTTTTTCAGAAGCCGCAGTGTCATTGGCTGGTCGACTGAGGGCATACCCATCAACATGGCAGGGCCCGGGGGCAGTGGGCAGCACCTTTATCATCAGGACCCGAGGCGAGTGGCGACTGGGACTGAGTGCTAGCTGGCCACAAGGCATACTCGTTAACCTGGCAGGGCCGGGGGCAGCGAGCAGCCTTTTGGCTCGGCTAACAGCCTACGGATGGTCGACTCGTCTTCGAGCATGGTCGTTAATCTGACAGGGTCGGAGGCAGCGACGCAGCTCAAGAATGGCTCGATCATACCGTGGCTGGTCCTGGAGACATGGTCGTTATCCTGGCAGGGCTGGGTGCAGCGGCGGAGTCTCTGGGGGCCTCAGGGACAGATGCTCGGGGATACCGGGCAGTTGATCGTGGGTGTGACGGAGCAGATTGTGAGAGGAGATGTGTTGATTGATACCCCAGTGACGACGTGATGAGACGATGTTACGATTTGCTTTGAGCGGGCATGTCTGGATTTAGCGGGCGTTTTGGTGCGTTTTGATCAATGACATTGTGAGCGATTTGCCTTTTGCCATGAGCATTATCTATCGCTCCCACCTGGCTACTGCTTGCTCTTTCTGTCGGCAGGGTTCTTATTCGAGAGGCGGCAATAGGGGATGAGATGATGTGTTTGGATGAATGGACATGTCCTGGTAAAGATGAATCACTGCTACAAAGGTGAGTATCAGTATTCAAAAGCCCGATAGAGGTCATAATCGGGGAACCACACTGCCATTGGAGGTAAGTCAACCGCTAAAAATTGTAAGGAAAGCTAGGTGGTGATTGTTCAAACGAATCAGTGAGAGAAAGGCGTAAGAAGAGGTGAACAGAGCTGGCCCTGTCAGTGACAAAGAACAGCGATGGCTCTTTCATCAGTCATGCTCGACCGCGAGCTGATTGATGCAGAACAAGAGCTCTTCGGTAAGAAAAAGCTTCTTTGTGATCACGCAGGGTTTCACTTGTAGCTGTCACTTGTGAGCTGGTACCGTCTCAGGCACATGCTGTCCTTCACGTGAACATCGAAGGCATCACCACCCGGCCTCCAGGGCATGTGAGCGCCGCGGCACCGCTAAAACCGGTCCGTGATCGCCTAATGCCCGCTATCTCGGCCCTCCACAGCACCTCCACGATGGCCCGCTGCAGCCCATCGTCATCGCTGGTGACCGCTATGTAAGGTATCCATACTTACCTTACATTTATGCTGCCGTGGAGTCCATTATCTCTTATCTGTTTCTCCTCTCACCACCGCCTTCGCTTACCTACATACTGCACCTTCGTGCCTCCTCCATGGTCGACATCCCTGCTTCCATCAAAAAACAGACGCCTGAATAGCCTCATCCGAACAGGGCCTCTCTCATCCCTCGCCTGAACCAGACACAGCACCAGAGCAGCCAACCCGCCCCTCGCCCGCCTTGTTGGAGGGGCTTACACACTTCGATCTTCCCCCTACGCCACTAAGCTGTTTAGCTCCCTCCATGGCAGAGTAAACGCGCCCGTATTATGACTTTCCCTCCTCCGCTCCCGTCATCCTCACCTCTCCTCTCCGTGCCTCTTGTCTCCAACGATGCCATCGCATCGTCCCTCGACTCTTGGCCGACATCGTCTCCGAGTACGCTGACGCGATCGACAATGCCATAAGCTGCCTCTTCGACCCACTCGCGCGCCAACAGTTCCGTGATTCACCATTCCTTCTGGCCTCGTCCAACACCACCCTTTTTTCTCGTTTGCGTCCCGTTCGTTTTTCTTCGTGTCTCACCACAGCCTCGCCTGCCGATACCATACCCTCCTGCTCCCTCCTCCAGACAGTGTGTCCTCGCCACAGCGCCTGGTGCGGCCTCTGCAGAGACCATGTCGTCCTCTCTCGAGGCCAAGATCGTGGTCCTGGGTGCCCAAAACGTGGGCAAGACGTCCCTTGTTATGCGGTACTGCAAGGGCTCCTTCAACCCGGCTCAGGTAACGTCCACGGTTGGCGCCAGCTTCCTGACAAAGCGCGTGGTCGACAATGACTCCGACACTGTTGTGCGCCTCCAGATCTGGGACACGGGTATGTGCATCTTCTTGCCTTTTGGTGTTGTGTATCTGCCCTTTGTCATGCCTTCATGCATCCCTGCCCTATCCTGCCCTGCCTTGCCTTGCCTCGCCTTGCCTCGGCGCGGTGCTGCCTTGACAGGCTTCATCAAGCCTTATGATGACTCCTCCCCGCCGGATATCCTCGTGTCATGCTGCTGCACGACGCAAACTTGCTTTCTACTGACACGCTTTGCAGCCGGCCAAGAGCGCTTCCGCTCCATCTCCCGCTTATACTACCGCGGCGCCAACGCATGCATCCTCTGCTACAGCATTACCGATGCCCAATCCTTTACCGACATGGGCGAGTGGCTGACGGAGCTGCGCCGCAACCTGCCGTCGGACGTTGTCCTGCACGTGGTGGGCACAAAGGCCGACATCGTTGCCCGCGACCCTTCTCTGCGTCAGGTCCCCTTTGAGCGCTGCATCGCCTACGTCGCCGAAAACCTCTCCCCCGGCCTCGGCAGCACGCCGCCTCCGACCGCCACGCCCAACAACGGCCCCTCGTTCCTCTCCATGGGCGGCCTCGAGCCCCGGAGCCCAAGCTCTAAGCGGAGCTCCGGCTTCTGGGGCCAGGAGGTCGGCTGGGACGCCTGCCACGAGATCAGCGCCGAGAGCGGCGAGGGCGTCGAGGAGGTTTTTCGGGTTGTGGCCCGGAAGCTCGTCGAGCAGAACCGCAAGATGCAGCAGGCCCTTCTCCAGGCCACCGCCACGCCCAACACCCCCGGGTACGAGTCCGGTATGGACGGAGGGTACTTTGAGGGCGTCAACGGCCGCGGGAGCTTCCGCCTCGGACGGGACCGGCGGAGCTGGCTGTTTCCGCCGGGCTTCTCGCCCGCCGTGACGATTGACAGGGCCGGCTCTACGCAAGAGCAGGACCAGCAGGTGGAGAGCCGGCAGAAGCAGCGCCAGAGCAGTTGCTGCTAAAAGGAAGGCTCGTCATTACAGCCTGATGATTGCTTTGAAGGATGAGTCCAGGCTCAGTTCTGTTCAACCCCCTTTTGCGCATATCCTTTCTTGTACAAGCGAGACTTGACGAGAGCTTTTTTTTCTTCGTTTATATGCGATTGGTTTAGACAACTGGTACATGGCGTTTAGGATACTCGGTATTGCATTCGATTCGCACGCAACACAGGGCTGGAAAAGGGAAATGCGGCACCGGTCAAGGGCGGAGTGATGGAAAGGGGCCGCAGGGATGTTTCCTCATGTTGTTTCTTTATCTTTCTTTTTGTTTGTCATATGTAGAACATTTGGGAAAGAGAGCTCTCACGAGACATGGCTTTGTAACTTTCATTTCTTTTCTTGTTTCATGGATTATGGGAGGGGATCTGCAAGGGACATTAGGGACAGTGTTTTTGAGTCATCTTGTGGTTTTTGTACTTTTTTATCTTTGCTCTTTTGTTCTTCTATCATTTATGAAACGAGCTGGCTTCTTGTTTTGACATGTCTGATTTTGCGATGGAGTGCAAGAGAGCGTGCTTTTTTCACTTGTACAGTCTGTATGTACCATGTTCAAGCAAAATTTCGATGATAGACTTCTTTCAAGTTATCCTCCAAAGTCCCCTCCAAATTCACTCATATCATCCCTCCATCTTGCTGCTTATGACGAAGATGATGCTCCTGCCACCCCCTTCTCCTTTCCAGACTTATCCAAGTCATCGTCCACCGCAGGCGGAGCCGGGATATCCACCCCCAGAACCCTATGCTCCAGCCCGACATACCCATCGCTCACAACAATGACATCCAGCTTCCGCGCCTCTCTACCCTTTGGTTCAGGCAACCTCAGCACTGCCCTCGCAAAAGGACACAAGCCGCCCTGACCTAACAGGGCCTTCTTTCCCCCTGTAGATGAGAGACTAGCCCAGCCGAGTCGCTTGACGGCAATGACTTCGTCGTTGGCAACGTCCGCGACGATGACGAACCAGCCTTCTGTCTGGGGCTTGTGGAATTTCGGCGCCCAGATGCGGGCTTCGCGGTCGAGCAGCGGGTTGAGACGCTTGATGGTTACCGTGAGCGAGAGGGTGGTGACGTCGCTGACGGAGACGGCGACGTTGGGGAGCATGGAGGCGGCGCGCTTGAAGCGGGAGAGCGTGCTGGATGGGATGCGGAGTTTCTTTGCGAACGAGGCGAGTTGGTCTTGCGAGTAGGTGCTGATTGTCGCGAGGGAGGGCTCGTCGCCCTTTTCTTTGGATGGGGAGGAGGTGTCGGGTTCTACGCCGGGCAGGATTGAGGCGGGCAGGTCGGTGGGCCAGCGGGCGCATTTGATGCTTTGGAGGAGCTTTATCATCTGGAGGCAGCTCGAGAGGAAGCCCATCTCGGTGAGGACGTCGATGGAGGCCTGGATGATACGGATCGCCTGGTCGAGGACGCTGGTCTGGTCTCCGACGTAGTCCGTCACGGGCAGCTCGATGCGCGACATGAAGGCCTGCAGCAGGAGGAATGACTTGACGTGCGGATCCCACATGGGGAGGTTGAACGAGTTGCCCGAGAAGGGGAGGTTCTGCGAGAGCACGTCGTTGATCAGGTCCTCGTTGTGGCGCACCGGCAGCTCGTCGTATTCCGTGGCGTGGCACATCCAAGATAGGACGTCGAGGAAGCTCGCGTTTGCCTTTGCGTGGCGCACCAGGTGGCGGATGGTCAAGTGGGAGAGATAGTAGTAGCTCATGATCTTGCCGAGGGGCGTGGGGTCGACGTCGCCGTTGGGGAAGACGTCGACGCACTTGGACACTTCGAGCTCCTCGATGGACTTGTCGACCATGTCAATCATGTACTCGTTGGCCAGCTGCTGCGCGGCTATGGTGCTGTGCTCCTCCGCCGAGATTTGCAGGCCATAGTATGACGGATTCTTGTGGAGCCTCCTGAAGAAGAATGTCCAGGTGAGATAGTCAAGTGCGTCTTGTTTGTTCATGATGGTCTCTGCCGAGACCTCGGCACAGATGTGGTTGTCCAAAACTTTGTGCAGCGATGATTCCACGGGAAAGCCAGTGTGCAAAAAGTGCTTGTAAAAGTCCTTCTTCGCATCCTGCGTGAAGATGCGAGCCACGCCAGAGTTGTCAAACTGAGGCCGTCCAGCGCGTCCCAGCATCTGCAAGACATCGGTGAGATCCATGTCCTTGTATCCGCTGGTTTTGGCGTCGTAGAACTGGGTTCCCTTGACAACGACGAGATGAGCTGGCAGGTTGACACCCCAGGCAAGGGTGCTGGTTGCGACCAAGATTTGAATCTTGTTGTTCAGAAACAGCTCCTCGGCAATCTGTCGATCAGATTCAACAAGACCGGCATGATGAAGTCCGATGCCAAAGTTGATGGCTTCTTTCAAAGCCTCGTCCTTGACGCGCGACAGGTTGAGCTGCAAATCGTCCTCGTCCATCCGAAGGAACCGTCGAGGATTGTCCTCCATACCGCAGTAATTGATGAGGTCCTTGGCTGTAAGACGGGTCTGTCGACGGGATGCGACAAACACAATGACGGGCTTTTCGGGACTGTGGTTCTTGATTGCCAAGAACGTCGGCCGGTTCATGGATTGCATCAACGGGCAGAACCCTCGAACCTCTGGGAACCCATCAATGTAAAGCTCGAGAGGCACGGGTCGGACTGAATGCCGAAAGTTGAACAGCCCTTCCTTCACACCTAGCCAGTTGGCTAGGTCAGTAGCATTCGCACATGCAGTCGACATGCCCAGCAGTCTGACCTTGTTCTTGGTTGACGACGAGATGTAGTTCATTCCTACCATCAGTTAGCTGCTGCTTTTGATATGGTCAAATTCATGCATCTTACGTGAAACAATAATCTCCAAAATCGGACCACGGTCTCCGGCCAGCAGATGGATCTCGTCGATAATCACCAAGCTGACCTGCCTAACATACCCTCTTGTCTGCCAAGAACGCGAGATACCATCCCACTTCTCAGGAGTCGTGATAATGATGTCCGCGTCCTTGATCGTTCTTGTGTCGGGGGTATTGTCACCTGTCAACTCGACCAACTTGAGCCCCAGCGGCTTGGCAAGACGATTGCCCCAATCAATCACACGCTCACGGACCAGAGCTTTCATGGGCGCAATGTACACCACCTTGGACTTTGGTCGTTCCCGAAATGCCCACCACATGGCAAGCTCGGCGGCAACCGTCTTTCCACTGCCCGTTGGGGATCCCAGGAGAACGTTTGCAGAGGTGTGATACAGAGTATGGAAGATTTGGGTCTGCATCGGGTTGAAGAAGCTGAAGCGCTTCGCATAGAGTTCTTCTAGACCCGGATTTTTCAGCGCAGTGATGGGCAGCGGCTGCAAGTTGAGCAGGTCTGTGTATACGCTTTCCGTGTCTGGGCGGATGAGATGCTGAAAGGAGACGGGTGTCACCGTCTCCGATCCAAGCCATCGGTCAGAGATCGCCCGAACGTAGATCTGCTTCGGCAGCGGGTCCGACAGGGGGATGGTGAAGTTGAGTTCGTGTTCATCATGCAGCTTTCGCCTGTTGAGAATAAAGTATTCATGATGGTAAATCTCCGAAGTCTCCGAGTTCTCGACCCAGATGTAGAAGGATTCCGATGTTCCATGGATATGATCCTTCCACGCAAAGTCTGGGATGACATAGAGCTTGATGCGCAAAACATCTCGATTCAGGGGCGCAATCTCAGCTTCCACGTGAACCATTGGGAAATTGTTGAGTATCTTGGCAATGTTCTTTCCGGCGCCCTGATTGTGCACCAGACTTCCGAGTTCTGCCGGCTCCATTTCCTTCATGGCGTCAATGGTCAAGTTCTCCTTTGAGTCGAGCTGGTTCAAGATTGGCTTTGCGAGGTCAAACTGATGGAGAGGGTGTTGAAACGGCCAGATCCTCTTCTCGATCGACTTGGACAGCGTCAGAAGCACCAGGCACTGATGGCCCCATCTTCGGTTCAGAGCAAGCATAAACAAGGCCCTGCAGATTCGGCCAGATTGCTGCGCAACGTAGTTCATGTCGTTGGACAGAGCAAAGTCATCCGGCTGGATCTTGGAGATGTATGACTGCAGTAGTATGTTGGTCTTGACCTGAGGCGTGTCGATGCCTTTGTCGACATCACAAGGGACAATTTCCTTGAACTGCAGTAGCTCCTTCGCCTCGCTGTCCCTGGATTGGATATTGTCAAACTCTCCACTCATGCTAATCATACGCAAAACATCAGCCTCGGTGGCTTGGGGGTTCATCATCGTGTTGAACACTTGTATGCTCGTGTGAAGGATGTAGTATTGGCTGGCAATGCGGCCGATATCCTTGCTGCGGAGCTCCTCGGTGTTCTCGTTGAAGATGATCATCTGGCACTGCTGTAGAGTCCGCGCGGCCTGTATCGCCAGCTGGCGACGTCGTTGGACCAGGTTTGGATCATCGCGTATTTCCGCCCACTCGATACCATAGTTCATAGGGCTTCTCTGCATTCGCACAAACAGATATGAGTATCCGATCCACTGAACGGCTTCCGGGATGGAAGTGACAGTGCCCAAGGCGATTTCGGCATTGAGATTGTCCACCAGCTTGGTCGAGAACTTGGATTCGATGGGTTGCTGCTCCGTGATGGCTGACAGGTAATGCGGAAGCTTGTCAAGAGTGGTGCAGATCATACCGATACCAGTGTCCTCAAACTGGGGACGACCGGCACGACCAAAGATCTGCAGCACGTCAAGAATGCTAAGGTCAATGAATTTACCATCTTGAGCGCTATACACCTGAGTGCCCTTGATGACGACCGCCGCAGCTGGCAAGTTGACACCCCAGGCCAGTGTAGCTGTACAGCAGAGAACCTTGAGCACACCGTCCGCAAAGAGCCGCTCCATGAGGTTTCTGTCTGCTCGTGCCATACCAGCGTGGTGAACACCGATGCCTTTAGAAAGCAGATCTCGGATATCCTTGGACCTGGACTGGTTCATGTCCCGTGATGCCTGGCCGTAGTGAGGATGCCCCGTCGGGTCAAAGAGGTCGACGCAAAACTGCTCAATGGCTTTCTGGTGAAGCATCCTTGCCGTCACCATGGTGTCCCTACGAGAGTGCACAAACACCATGACCTGGTGATCGCGCTGCAGCATTTCTTTGACCTTGTCAAAAGCAACGTTGTCCAAGTTGTCCTTGGACGTCTTGGAACCTGCCTTTCCCTTGACACCGATGAAATGCTGCTCCAGTGGAACAGGGCGGAACGAGGCGTCAAAGTAGAACAGGCCGGCATACTTGTTGACCTTGAGAAAATCGGCAACGTCGACGTAGTTGGGCAGGGTAGCGCTCAATCCGATGATTCGAATGAGAGACTGAGTGCTTTCGACCTGTCTCTCTGTTCGAGCCACTAGAGACTCCAGTACGGCTCCACGCTCGTCATGAAGCATGTGGACTTCGTCGATGATGAGCAGTCGCACCTTTTGCACAAGCTCTGTATCTCCAGTACCCTTTCTCGTAACGACGTCCCACTTCTCAGGGGTGGTCACGATGATTTGGGTCTGGACAATCTCGGCTTTGGTGAGCTGCATATCGCCAGTGTACTCTCGACACTTGATGCCGAGCCAGGCAAGACGCTTGCCCAGCTTCTCGGTAACCTCAGCCGCCAGGGCCTTCATCGGGGCCACGTAGACAATCTTGAACTCATCTGTGTCGACGGCGAACTCGGTTGCCTCTGGGTTTTCGATGGGGTTCGGTTGACAATGTTGTCCAATGGTGTGAAGAATCGTGAGCATTGCTGCATCAGTTTTACCCTATGATGATGATGAGCATGATATGACGGCTTTTGAACTCCTCAAACTTACAGCACCAGTCGGTGCACAAATCAACATGTTCTCGCTCGTCTTGTATCCCACCGGGTAGACCAGGCTCTGCATTCGGTTGAGCGTCTTGTAGCCCTTGAACGTATTACGACAAAGCCCATCCAGGTCTGAGATCTTGACGAGCTTCTCCCCGGGTCCTGGAACTCCCTTCTTCCCGGCTGGTACGAAATATTCTTCATATTTCTCGAACTGAAGACGCTCACTGCCCGCCGGCAAGCCGTACTTTTTGCCAGAGGCACTCAGCGTGTTTCCTGCATTGTAAGCCCGGTAAACGTGAGGATACTGCGGCTCTTTGGAGAAGCTGGGTGCCAGGGCTGCGTTCTTGTGCTGGTAGTCTCGCATGCGGAGAGCCTCCTCTCTCTGAGCCTTGGTCAGCAGTTTCCGCGTCTGGAATTCCGGTTCATGATGCTGAGTCGAGATGGACGCAAGGATGTCATCCTTGTGACCCAACAGCTCGATGATGAAGTCCAAGTCATCAAACCCAACCAAATCGGTGAGGTGTGCCTGCAGCTCATCATCCGGCTGCCCAGAAGACAGAACGCTGACAATCTGAGACTGAAAGACGTCCGCAGACATGCCATTCTTGACCGCAATCGAATCACATCTGGCAGCAAGCCACTCGGCCCCAAACCCACCAGTGGCTGCGTCGGCGCCGTCGTCCGCGAAGTCGCTGCTGGAGTACTCGAACTCGTCTTCATCGGAGATGAATTCCCAGACATCTTGGCCGCTGGGCATGGAAGAGCTGTCAAAGATGTCTTCGTCCAGGTCGTCATCGGCATCGGACGGTTTGGTGCTGTTTTGGGGAAGCTTGAGGTTTGCGATGGCCGCCTTCATGGCGGCGACCTGCTGCCTCCATTCGGCTTCTGCGCTCATCAGATCGGCTGAAGCCATCTTCGTCCAGACTGGTTTCTCCGTGTTATGATGGTGTTTATGACGGCAGTAAGTAACTTGAGAAATGCAGTCCGAACTTTGGTGTTTGTTGGTGCAGCTGTATGAAGCACGTCGACCTTTTTTATCCTCACGGCAACAAAAGGTGAAGATGGCCGGCAGCCCGAATGACGCATCAAGCCGGACACTAAAGAAGCTCGCATCAGTCACACACCGCCCGCCCCCACTAAAGTCCGCCCAAAGGTCCAGCCGCTACAGCGCTCCCGCAGCGCTGAATCCTCCTTCTGCCCAGTGGACTTGGCGGGGGTTCGTCCTCTAATGCTCAGTGGAGTCGAGCGCCTAAAGTCCGTGGGGCGGATGATCCATCCAGCGCAGCCTCATGCCAACTGAAGCCTCATCCCTGCGGACGGAACCTGGAATGCTTGAATTGATTGAACCTGATCTGAGGCCTCGCTCCCCCATTAGCGCATCTGAAACTCCGACTTGTGAAACGCCTCTTCCCAACGTTCGATCTGCTCCCCCAATTCCCGCCTCTTCTATCACATCAACACTCTCCTTTTTTCTGTCTGTGATCCGACTCGCACACTCGCAGCGCACGTTCGAATCCCAGACGAACATACATTCACACCGAACAAACCGCTGAGCCCGGTCAAACTCGCCCACCATGAAGCTTCACTACATCGGCGTACGTCCCTTCGAGTCGACCCCATTTCCTCGCCTCCTTCACCGAATCTTTCAAGCGTCATCGTAGCACTTGGCTAACACGACTTGTTCCCCTTCGAGATAGATCCTCCGCAACGACACCCAGCCCGCACACGAACTCGTCGCCGAGAAGGAGCTGAGCGCATACTCGCGCTTCACACGCCAAAAGTTGGTTTCCCTTAGGCACCCAGTTCTCGCGAGCCACTCCCGTCGTCGAGAGAACGAGCAACTAACGAGATACCGTTTCCATCTCCCAGCTATGGCGAATTCATGACCCTCTTCGCAAAGACCGTCGCCGAGCGCACCCGTCCCGCCCAACGACAAGACGTCGAAGAACAAGGTTGGACACCCTCCTTCCATCCTCCCTTATCGAAACCCAGACGGTCATCTCCAGACACGAAGCTCACACAATCTTGAAATAATAATCAAACAGACTACACCTTCCACGCCTACGGCCGCACCGAGGGCATCTGCGGCATCATCATCTCGGACCACCAGTACCCCGCCCTGGTCGCGCACCAGCTCCTCAGCAAGGTCGTCGACGAGTTCCTGGCCAAGCACCCGCGCTCCTCGTGGGCCACGGGCGAGCCCGTCCTGCCCTTCCCCGAGCTCAGGGACTACCTCGCCAAGTACCAGGACCCCCAGCAGGCCGACAGCATCATGAAGATCCAGAAGGAGCTCGACGAGACCAAGATTGTGCTGCATAAGACGATTGAGAGTGTCCTGCAGAGGGGGGAGAAGATTGACGACTTGGTGGCCAAGAGTGATGGGCTGAGTGCGCAGAGCAAGATGTTTTACCGTACGAGAACCCCCCCCCCCCCCTTTTTTTTTTTTTGTCTTTTTTCTTCCTTATCTTTTTTTGTTCACCCCATCTGACTTGATGCCTGGGACGATTGTTGGGGTTCTGTGGCTAACGTGTTTCGATTATAGAGCAAGCAAAGAAGCAAAACTCCTGCTGCGTGTTGATGTAGAGGTTCTTTTATATGGCGTTGCATACGGTCATGTTTTTTTTTCAGCAATGAATGGGCTGTTTGTTTTTATCGAAAGATTGGTTATCAACGACAAAGAGTTGCAAACTTACCTACCTACCTTATCTTACCCATCTCTAATACATACACATATGTCTCCAATCCCACACAAATGCTCACATGAGATGCAAGAGGTGGAAAAAGACGGGAACACTTCAAGACAGGCTTTTTATACACAAAAATCCATAAAGAACCAAAATGATATGCTCCTTCTAAAATAAGTCATTTTTCATAGACGGGTTTTGGAAAAAAGGTCTCGCGAAATCCGCGCTTCGCTATAAATCTTATATATTGGTATCCGCTGTCCAGGCTTGCCCCCGGGGCTATGCACAGATGCTCATGACAAGAAGCAAATCTTGCGTCCAGAACAACAAAGAAAAAAAGGACCGGTTATCAGGTAGAAGTAGAATGACACAGAAAAGGAAGTAAAGAGTAGGCATATAGGAAGCATTGCACGCCAGGTGATGGGTAAAGTCATGAAAACAATAAGCCGTTGATGAACCCGAAGAAGATCTAGAGGTAAATTGTGGAAGAATGATCAACTTCCGGGGACAACAAAGGGGTAAATGGACAAGATTGATCAGTCAGGAACGTGAAAAAGTTGTTTCGATCACGAGCTCTCGAGAACCACACGCGAGCTCTTTCGCGATCCCCCATGCGAAAAGTTCGTCCTGTTAGCCTGGTGGATCAACACGGGCACCGCCGTCTTCGTCTCAACGAGCCTCTTATTCTTGCCCAGGTTGATCTTGGCAGCCGCGTCTGGCGAGTTGGCACCCCTCCTGGAAGCTGAACGATCGAGAGGCACCAGCATTCTCCGCTGCTGCCTTGAGACGCTAATCTGGCGCGCGATGGAGATCTCCACGGCCTCGTACAGCGCCTTTTCAACCACCTCCTCGTCTGCATCACTCCGGATAGTAGATGACTCAGAGGGTTTGGACTGGTGCTGCTGCTTTGGAGGCGCAATGTGCTCGGCTGAGCGGTTGGAAGGGGGAGGCGGGGGTGGTGCTGTTGGCTTCTTGAGGATAGATCGAGGCTGTGGTGGTGCGTGTGTCGGAGCAGAGACAAGAGATTCGGTCGAGTGAGTGACTTTGTGGTTACTGTCGTCTGATAGTGATTCTTTTCGGTGGAATTTGGAGATGAGGCGGTCACGTCGCTCCGGCTCCGGCATCGGTTCGGCGTCCACAGGCAAGGTTTGTGCGCGAGAAGGGGTAGAAACAGACGATGTTCTTTTCCTCGTCTGCAACTGCGGTTTGTTCATGGCGGGATTGGGAAAGTTGGCCACTGCGGTGGTGGTGTTGGATCGGGCCCGCGAGGAAACGCGAGGAGGGAGGTTGTTGTTTGCTGCAGGAGGAGCTTGATCAGGGCCAGATACGGCAACCGATGATGAGCCTGATGGCGTAGGTGACGTCGATCTTCGCGGCACCACTATCTCGTAAGGCACAGAGCCATCTCGGTACTGTTTGGCCGCCGGCAGGTTGAGCTTGTCCACCTTGACCTGCCGTCGGTCTGGCAAGCTCGGCCGCTGTGGCTCTTGTGGTGATTGTCTTAGCTGGGGGAAAAGCTGCAATTTCTGCGGTGACCCCTGCGGTTCTCGACGCTGTCGGGGACTCTCTGACTCCTGGGGTCTTGACTGCTGCGGCTTCGGTACTGGCGCAGGCCGCTGAGGGGGCTCAGGATGCTGCGCTTCGGGTGCCAACTGCGGCTCTTGCGACTCCTGCGGCGGACGAGGCAGCGAGGATTGTTGTTGTAGGACTTGAGGAAATAGCGGCTGCTGCTTTTGAAGAATGCTTCCAAACATGATGCTGTACCGCTCCATTTCCACAGTCGGAATTTCGATACTCATGAGTGATTGAAGCTGTGGTGGCGCAGGGGGTGGTTGTCGTGTCGGTACCGCTGCGTCTCGTGGGTCTGCCAACACATGGACGGTTGGAACTGGTTCTTTCAAGAGGCTGACTGAGCTGCCCTTCTGGCTTCCCATAACTTCGCTATGCTTCACTAAATGAACCCGGCTTCCAAGGTCAAAGCTCTTCTTCGAACCGGTGTCCTGCGCTCGTGAAAGTGAGCCGTCCGCCGGCTTGGATCGCTTTGATTTCGTCCTGCTAAACGGATTCCATCTCTTTGACATTGACCTTGAGAGGCCGTTGGGGTTAGCAGCGGGGTCCGTGGCATCCCCTCCGGATGTCACCGTCGTGAGTGTCTGAGTGTGCCATTGTGCATCGGCAGCCACAGGAGGGTGGTTCGGACTTCCAAGCGCCATGCCGATTACAGCGGTCGAGTCGTCCGCGCCGTGAAAGGGTGGTGCAAGTGAAACTGAGGTCGGCATTTCCTTGGGAGGCGGTGTTGGTGACGGTACTTTGCGCGGGATCGGGATGTGATATTGCTTGTAGCTTCGTCCTTCCAGAGGTTTCTCAGTCGCAGCCGTGGATTCTAAGCTGATGTGTTCGGTAGACCTGCTATATCCCGACTGATCAAGTTGTCTAAGCCGTCCGGCGGCAGAAGTGGCATCCAGGCCTGGAGAAAGGTAAGGACCGTGTTGTTGGCGAGGGCTGAGAGCGCTCTCAGTCGTGGCAGGTCTGGGTGACCATGCGGGCGACGCCAGTTTATGAGACGACTTGTAGTAGCTCCTATTCTCGTCTGGCCATTTTTGCGGGCCCTCTCCAGATGCCGCATGAATCGGCGAGCCGCTGTGGACAGGCTCTTGTTGGTGAGAGAAATTTGGCTTCGGCAAGGTTGCGGCATCCCCTGTCCGTGCCTTGAAGAGGCCCATCGTTGAGCGCCAAGGCCGGGTCGCCGGGCGATGGAAGCGAGAAACCGGTGAGAAACACGCTGGAGCCGAAGCGATCATGCGATGATTTTCCCCTCTGGGCTCAGGGTCAGACGGGTAGGAGACGTTTGAGAAGAGGACGAAGATGTTATTATTAGTGTAGCGAGCTGTTAGCACCGACTCCAGCACCTAGCGCCGAGTCGACATGAAGGCAAAGGCGTTTTGGATTTCGAAACGCAATAGCCGGTCCTCCAACAAACGTGTACCTTCATCCGCCTTTAAAGGGACTCCCGAGTTGTTCTTAGCGGCGCTCGTCTAGGGCATAACAAGCAGATGCTGCCCAACCTGCTCACCGCGCAGCATGTGCTGAGGGAGGGCGTCTTCACCTTTGGCTCGTTGGGGACCCCATGTTTGCCTCGACGCTGGTCGTCAGCCCAAAGACCCCAAAGACCCTAGGACGACCCTTGGCTCCGGCCGTAACAGCATCCTCGGCGGCCGTGTGGTTTGAAGGCATCAAGGCGGCAGGACAAAGGACCTCGCTGGCCCCCCCTAACGCGGGAGCCTTTGCCAGCAAAGTGCGGTGCCCGGGGGCAGGATCGTGGCCAGTCGCACATCGCGCGGCACTTCTGGCTGCGAGGCTATGTTTGAGGTTGATGAGAGGGGTCGCGATGTCCGGATGTTTAGGCGGCCTGATCCGCACCAGGATGGACCCAAACGACGGGACTAGCAAGGTTTGCCTGATTGGGCAAGCTGGAGAAATTGGCTTGACGATGAGTGCTGCACGATTGCAGCCTCGGGATAACTTGTGGGAAATACTAGTCGTAGATGCATTTCATGGAGACGGGGATTATTGTTGTATGTAGTATTGGCTGGGGAGATGCAGGTTGGTGGTGAGAGCACTTGGACCAAACGTTACCTTATCGATCGGAGGTGGTCCCTCGTCACCGCCTTGGCGAACTGGGAATTTTGCCATTGAAACATGAACCCTCAATCAATCTCAGGCACCGCCTTTCCATGCCTGTTCATCTGGCATCAAACATTTGCGTGGATATTGCAACCCTGGCTTTACACGTATCAATATGGATTGCCGTTGGAATATCTCGCTCAGAGCACAGGCAAGCCGCGGGGAAACTTGTCCATTCCACGCACCAACAGCAACACCGGCAGCCAGAGCCTCTGCTCACACGCGCGTTGCAGAGGAATACTAACAAGAGCCAGGAACCAGATCCGGCCGGTCCCACGTAGTATTGGAGGCCGATCTGAGATCAGACGCGGTGGCTCCTCCGGCCCCTGGTAATTTCACCGTGGCGGGGTGCGACACTAAGACCGACTCCTGAAGACAAGACTCGAGCTCCATGCTATTAAGCGCTGCGCCAGAATACGCTCCTCGTTGGCCGATGCCATCTGCTGGACTCTGTGTGCTTTTCTGGATTTCAATATGTGACCAATCCTTAATGCAGTGAAGGAGGCACATGGGAGAGAGGCGCACTGCAGATGCAAAGAGGCCCAAAGAGGAGCTGGATCAACAACTACAGCTAGGCGAGCAGGAGCTCTCGTCTATCTCAGCCAATACCCAGGCGACCAACGGCGAAGGTGTCGGCTTTTCCATTTGTAGCGAAGCCGAGGATTCAACTTGATGGATATTGTCCCTGTAATACTGTGTAGGTGAACATGGGAATGCTCAGTGTTTCCTCTTCATCCGTGTAATTTACAGCTGGTATTTGCCAGCTCTCTCTTGAAACGAGAATGCTTGAGGCTTCATGCTCTTCTACGTCGCCATTGGCCAACGCTGATTGCTCTAGACGTTGAGCACACACAAAGTGAATTTACTGCTCTTGTAAGATGCCTTGTGAGGGGCGTCAGTGTGTTTGCGCGATCAGAGGACGATTGAATGAAGGGGTCGACCAGGCATCATGACGCCCAACTCTAGATGCCAGCTCAAGTTGGTAGCATGGCCAAGGTGGTTTACGTGTGGGCGGCCGGACAATGAAAAGGTTCATTTCCTTCCGCCTGGCTCGCCGTCGGAAACACCAGGGCGCCGTTGATGACGAATCACATGTACGACAACAAGAGCCTCAGCTGTTTCTTCCAGCGGGAATATCGAGGTTTGCTGCGCTGTCATTGTATCAGATAAAGGGCAAAGTGGACGTGGACGGCGAAATCTGCAAAACAGCTAGTGGCAGCTTTTGGAGTAGCGCGATCCCATCTATATTGAAGCCGAATGCATGCCAGGCCTATTGGAATCTCGGACTGGCATCCGGCTCGCATCGACCCTCGAGAGCTCCGTATGCTGCTGCATTAAGCAATCGGTCTCATCCACAGCGGCACGACATCCGGTGATGCTGGATGTTTCGTCAGAGTCATGGCTTGGTCATTCTTGAAGGCTTGTTCGTCGTGAGGCGGTTTGTTTAAGGCGGGGCTACTAGGTCCTACCTCATGGTGAATTGCAGAAAAGGCGCCGACCAGCCGGTTATTGAATCTCGGCTCTAGTGTGTTGCAGAAGAAAGAAGAAAGGCGACGCAGCATGATATACCTGCCAAGAGACAGCAAGCGGGGAGAACATGTTGCAGGTTTACTGCGTGTTACCGAGTGGCCTGTCTGCTCATTACGCTTTTCAAAACTGCTCCTTTTAGACTTGTTCACGACAGCGGAGGCTAGTTCGTAATAGAAACCAATATAATCCTTCTTTGTATAGATTAATGAGGAAATTGCCGTCAAATATCGTCATTTCGACATGTGTACGCCGTTCCACTTACAACAGACAACGTGGAAATGGGGCCCCGCCCAACAGCAGGTTGAATTCCATGTGATCGATCTCGGATCAGCCCGTCACTTCTCAATGGTCTTGCAGCAGATAAGCCAGGTAATACATAAGCCAAATTACCATTCGCGGTTGAGGGCTTGGGATGCAGAAGAGGATGTAGTCTAGGTACTCGTATAGGTAGGTGATGATGCTCTCTCTCACCGACAACGGGGAAAAGCAATGGGATTGCTGGGAGAAGCTCGGTTAACGGTGGTACCCGTGCTCTCGAGCTCCGATGGCGTGTGTCTCGGAGTCTCCCAGCTTTTCGGAAGATGACGTAGGTGTCAAAGCTGGGAGACAGGCTTGGCATCTATCACATTTTGCGAGTCTCTGAGAATGAAGATGAAGATGAGGATGGGCAAAAAGCCGCCAGCGGGGGAGTGGACTGTCCGCCCTGCAGCAGTGCCGAGGCTGCGACTGTTTGTGCTGGAGAAAGGGACCCCCTTAAAGGACCTGGCAGGAATAGTCTGGGTCGAAGAAGCTAAAGAGTCAAGCCGTGATATCGCGGCCCTGACCGGAGGCTGTCAAGCACAGTCGGTCAGGCTGCCATTTAATCTAAGGCACCCAAATTCTACAATAATCCGGATGCCTACAGTAGAGTGTATAGGTAAGGTAGTATCAGTCTCTGCAAAGTCATTCTGATGGTATTGCCACTACAACCTCTCTCCATGTCTCTCCCCCTATACTTGTTGACGCTGGTTGATACACGCACGACCAGCCAGCCAGCATCATCTCCCGGGATTTGACGTCAAACCCAAGCTAGCGCTGCGTCTCCTGCACTCCGATTCAATAATAAGCAGGCACCCGAATTAGCATCAGGCACAGCTCATCCCCCTTGGAATCTGGCCATTCTCGCAGCCTCCTATAACGGGGGACGGGACGGGGGACTCATATGGATCTCAAGTGTACATGTACCCGCAGCGGCACCAAAGTGGCGGTAGACACCCTGTAGACACCCTGTAGTCTATAGTACAGTAGCAGCTGGCGCAGGTAGGTATAGTACCTAGACGATGGCCAGAAGCTGAGCTGTGCTGAGCTGCTTGCTTTTTGCTCTCTCTTGGTGGGGTTCCTTGGGCCAGCTTTGGCTCCTCTCTCCTCTCTTCCCGCTCCAGAGGGAAAAAAAGGACCCGCGGCGGGGAACATTGGGCTCGGATTCTGGTCCCAGTGACTTGATACCCAGCGCCAGATTGCCGGTGCTGACAGGTACCCACTACTTGTCACAGGAAAAAGGCATGGTCCGTCCATGACCATTTTCGCAGGTTATTAATGGGGACGGAAAACGAGGGGCAACTGAGGCTTTGTCTCTTGTCTCTTGTCTGCTTGCTTCGACGAATATCCACCTTCACCAGATAAACAACCCACTCCGCCATTTTACCCTTTGGACCTGCTTCCCAGCTCGCGGAAACCCTCTCGCCTCTTTTCATCTCTGCCGGCTTCTTTTCTTCCTTCCTTCTCCTTCTTCTTCCCGTTGCTCTCTCTTTTCCCTTCCAGTCTCTCCCGTCTCCCACGACTCACAGCTTCACACACAGCCGTCATCATGTCCTGGCAAGGTCAGCAGCTCTCCCTCTCTTCCTCCCCCCTGATCCGAGAACAACCCCCCACCTCGACCTCGAAAGGGACGAGCAGAAGGGGAAACGTGATGTATAGCTACGGTACTAACATCTCGTGCAACCACAGCTTTCGTCGATACTAGGTGCTTACTTCCCATCTCTCTCTCTCCCGCCGCTCCGCCTGACGGGATCCGAACGAAATAACTGACTGCGGGAAATGTAGCTTGGTCGCCACCGGCCACGTCGCCAAGGGCGCCATCATCAGCATTGCTGGCGACAGCGCCTGGGCCACCTCTCCCTCTCTGACGGTATTGTGTCCCCCCTCAACCGCCACTTTGGAGCTCTGCGGTGAGACAGCGACTGATGGAAAGGGGATAAATGCAGATTCAACCCGCCGAGATGAAGGTCATCGCCGACATCGTCAGCGGCAACGAGGCCGCCTCCGACAAGGCGCGCGCCGAGGGTCTCTACATTGCCGGCCAGCGCTACGTCGTCACCCGAGTCGATGAGGGAAACATCTACGCCCGAGCTGTACGTTGATCCTCCCCGAAACCGCTTCTTCCGAAATTCGGCGTCATATATATATCCACACGTCATAGCTCGGAGTTGTGCTAATAGGAGAAACTCTTTAGGGTCGGGAGGGTGTTGCCATCACCGCCTCCAAGCAGGCCATTGTCATCGGCATCCACAACGAGACCCAGCAGGCCGGAAACGCCACCCTGGTCGTCAGCGCTCTCGCCGACCACCTTAAGAACACCGGATACTAAGAGTGTTTTTCAACGTCGCTGGTGGGATGAGGGAAGTCGAGGACGGAGTGCAAAATTCAAGGTGTCGAGCAGTTGTGCCGTGACAGCGTTGGATGATATAAGGGGGGGATCGTGGAGGAGTTTGCGTGGGAAATCTTTGCAACTTAACTGCCATGTGTTGGGAGGACCAAAGTCATCTTTTCTCGGCAGATTCCAAGAAGAAGAAAAAAACACAAAAAAAGCCAACATTTTTCCAAATCCCTGTTACACATGACCCTGGTGACTGGACTTCCGTTATCGCTGCTGTTTGCCATCTCATAATGGTTCTGTAAGTGTCTTCACGGCTTGCTATTAGCTACCATCGCTTGTATCATGACTGTCGCGCCCAGCCCCGGGCTGGTATCTACACACATTCTACAGTCCATCAGTTTATTGTTACACCGTCCCTCAACGCCGTTGTTAACTTAACGCCAAAACACCGGTGTTCGCTGCCCGCCCGCGCCAGATTCAGTACCGACCCCCGAGCTCCTCATCATCACTAATCGTCCTTTTTGGAAACATCAGTGATTCAAGCGTACATCCAGATTCTTGGGACACGCCGAAGCTGCCTGCCCGTTTCTCACTTAAATTCCGCATCAAAGGGTCCTAGACGGGCAACTCGGCATTCCGTCGACCGAGCCCTATCCGATCCGCAAGCATCCCGATATAAGGCCCGACCACAGGCAACCCCCGGGCAAAGCCCGCAATGGTACCCAGGAAGTCGCCGAACAGGATGACGATGCCGTAGGCTTCTACCAGGAAGCCGATGAAGGTCCATTTTATCAGTATCAGCGTCAGGCCGGCGAAGAAGGCGGCGGTGCCTTTTGCTTTCTGTTTCCTGGCGAAGAAGAAGAATGTCTTTTGCGGGCCGATGATGATGGTCAGGCCGATGAGGAAGAGGATCTAAACAATCTCGTCGTCGGGTCAGTTTCATGTTTGGAAGAGGATGGTGTTGTCGCGCGGTCGAGGGGTGGAGGCGAGGGGGGGGGCTGTACGTTTCCCATCGCAAGCCTGGGGCGAGGAAAAAGAATGTTAGCCAGGTGAAACACACACCGAAGAGGTCTTCACTTAAGAGATTTTCTTATTAGTGGCAAGATGGGATACTCACATGGCACGATCAAAGAAGAGCATCACTCCCCCGACGAGGAAGAGGCCACCTGAAAGGGAGCGACGTGCGTTAGACCGAGGCGCCCTTGTTCGTCGAAGCCCGAAGCTCGCGGACGGGTCGCGTACCTACCGCCTGAGCAGAAGACGACCCCAATCTCTACACGCGGACGAGTCAGTGATTGTATCGCAGCGACTGTTGGGAGATGTTCCATGGTCGCGTGAGGTCTTCCGGGGGTGTGTGTTGCATACTCTGGTTATCTGATAGCCACATTGACATATTGGCGGGTTGTTGATGGTCGCCTCTCTAATTGTTATGAAGTCGGTGTGAATATGCGATCGCTTGTAATGATGCGACAAGCCTCTTTGGTGGTGAATTCGCAGAATAGGTGGCGCGAGGTTGGTCTTGGTGAAGGGATGAGGAAAAGTCGAGATAACTGACCCGATAGGAGATTCGAAGCTTCGTTCTCTAATCATGTCTCAGGACACCATGGCGGAACGCGATTGGGAGCGGCGCTTCACCTTATCGCGGATTAGGCTTAGCGCAAGGGTCTTGGGGGAGGTACCTCACTTTCGACGTCACCCAGCCTTTGTGAGGAAGAGGGACAACTTTTCTTTTCAAGATGGAGGGAGTTGTTGTGTTTTGTTCAGTCAAGATTCATGAAGCGGGTGTCATTTGAAATATCTCGACATTCGTGATGGTTACGATGGACCTGTCCTTACTTGTTCTACAGTTCGCCAGCCCAGATGAATTCTATGGTGTGTCGCCATGAAAGACGCTCGGTGAGCTACCTAATATGTAAACGTACTTGACAGGTGCAAAGTTTGGCCAAAGACTCTGAGGAGCGTCCATCTTTGGGAGTCAATGGCTTCCTTTGAAGAGTAAATCTGCTCATAGGTAGGTAGTAGGCTCTGTGATGAAACTCAATTCAAGATTGAGACATTCAACGGCCTACATTTTTCAACAGGAACAACCGTAACCGTTTTCACCAATCATGACGAATAGGTTTCTAGTTCAATTGAGTACATCTACCTTTTCACACAGCAATTCCCATCCTTTACTACCTCATCCGCCAAACCCCTCATCTCACAACTCGACGATGCCGGTTCAGGCTCCAGTTCACCAAAGTCCTTGGCAATTGAATCGCAGATGGAAGCTAGGTTGATGTCCTTTTCCGAAAGGCCTTTGGGAACGTGTGTTGTCCAGCGGATGAATGTCGTGTTGTAGACCTGATATACATTACCTCAACAGATCAGCATTTGGTGCTATCAAAGCTTTATGCCAGTAGTTGTGTGTTCTTTTGTTGGTAATAAAGGGGAGGACTTACGTTGGACCATTCGGGGTGGTGATTATGGATTTTGCACTGCAGCGAAACGGCCGTCATGAAATCCTGTTCCCAAGCAACATCAGCCAACGAAGTAATGCTCTCCAGAAGTTTTCACCCGACTATCCTCGGAGAAGTTGGAAACATACCCAAGTCTTTGTAAAGTTCTTGAATTTGAAACTCCGTTCCAATGCCTCTCCATCAGACGTCAACGTCCACCTCCCGCCATTGGAAACGAGGAGCTTGTCCAGCTTGGGTGCTGCTTGAGACGACATGAATCTTGTCTGTCTGACGGCGGAACTTGTGAATAATGTGGCTTTAGTGATGAATAGAGATGGGAGTCTCAAGCGTGACATGTCTTTGAGTGGGTTTTTAAAGTCGAGGATATGGTAAGATGAGATGCAGTGCGATTGTTTTTGAGATTGAAGATGTGAGTTTGATAAGAGGCTTGCTTATGTGAGTTGGCTGGGACAATGTGGATGTTGATGGCGCTAAAACGGTTGAGCTTGGATTTCACAGTCCAGGCTTTAGGGTAGGTCTCCTTCTTGCTATCCAAGCACTCGAGCTTACATGAACCGCTCTCATTACCGTGGAAAACTAAGTAAATGTTGGAGCAATTGACAGTAAATTTGCATTAACCTACCTAGTTTGCGATATTCGATCCTAGTTCGCAATATGCATTCATCAAGACGGAGAACAGACAAGAGAGCCCACGCGTCCTACACGCGGCAACTCGACCACCTCCAACCGCTCCGCACGTCAAACTCCCCGGTCAACCATCCCGCTCCCCCAAAAGTCCCTTTGATAGGATCAAACGATGGGATTTAGCCAAGATCCTCTTTCGGACAAGTGAGTGCGCCAAAAGTGCAGCATCATGTCGCTTTCGCTCGCATTCGTTAGAGGCTTGGGTCCGGGATGTTGATAGATCAAATAAAGGCAAGTATAAGAAGGACCAATATTCCAGTATGGTCACCGCTCGATGTTATCGTTCTCTATCCCGTTCACTCCTTGTAAGGCACATCTGCTCTTTGCTGAATTGATTTGTCGTGAAACTTCTTGGGTCAATCATCCAAACCTCAATCGCCGTCTTTGGATCAATATCCATCGTCATGCGTGTCCCTCTCCAGCCCCCTCAACCTCCAACACACATCGCCTCAGAGCCCCCAGTCGAAGACGCCGAAACCATCTCCCTCATCTTCGCAACACTCCTCATCCCCGGCCGCGGAGAGCCTATTCACAATGGCGTCCTCGCCATCAAAGGCAGCAGAATCGACTGGATCGGACGCCACAGCGACGTTCCCCCCAAATACCACAACATCCCCCCTAAACATGTCCCCGTTCTGATGCCCGGCCTATGGGACGTCCACGTCCACTTCATCGGGCTGGACGTCCTCGGCACCTGGTCCGCGCCCAGCGCCTACCTCCCCGGGTTCAATGCCCTGGGCGGCGCCGTCACGGTGGATGATCTCAAGACGACGCTCATGGCGGGCTACACGTCGGTGCGGGAGCTGGGCGGCTATGGCGGCGACGTGTGGCCTGCCGTGCAAAACGGCCCGCTCATCGGTCCCAACATCTACTCGTCCATTGCTGCGCTGTCCATCACCGGAGGCCACGGCGACGACCATTCATCGGCCCTCGACACCGTCACGGCGGCCATGAACTGCGGTGGGAGCCCCATTGGTATCTGCGATGGCGTCGACGAGTGTGTCAAGACGGTTCGCAAGATGGTGCGCCGGGGCGCTCGCTGCATCAAGGTGTGCTCCAGCGGAGGCGTAGGCAGCTTGAACGACGACCCGGAGGATCGCCACTTCTCAGGCGAAGAGCTCAAGGCCATGGTGGACGAAGCAGCGAGGAGCCGACGGGCGGTGGCGGCGCACGCAATCGGCAAGGCGGGCATCATGTCTGCGCTCCGAGCGGGCGTCAAGTCCATCGAGCACGGCATGTATCTCGACGAGGAGGCGGCCGACCTGATGCTGGACAAGGACGCCATCTACGTCCCTACGCAGCACATTGTCCGTATCCTAGCTCGTGACTATGGCGATCAGCTGCCTCCGCCGGTCAAGCGCAAGCTGCTTGGCATCATTGACAAGTCCAAGGACGCATATAGGCTAGCCATCAAGAAGGGAGTCAAGATTGCCCTTGGCACAGACATGACGAGCAGCGCTAGGACGTCTGCGCTCTCACACGGCAACAATGCTCACGAGCTCACGTACGCGGTTGAGATGGGCATGACGCCGCTCCAGGCGATTGAGTGCGCAACGGCCAATGGGCCGGAGACGCTGGAAGGGATGGCGCCTCGGAGCGGGCAGCTCAAGGTGGGATATGATGCCGACATCATCGCCGTTGCCGAGAACCCGCTGGATGATGTCGGCGTCCTGACGGACCCCAATAATATAACACACGTTTGGAAGGGCGGCAAGCTCTTCAAGAGCCGGCCAAGGATACCGCCCCAGGCGACCGCTCAGCTCTTCTAGAAGCCGGCCGGACGAGCTGATCCATGTCCATGTTTGGATGTATGTAAACCGACGTTGTCCATTGGCTCTTATACATACTTACCCCTTGCTGCTGTTGAAGGCCAGTATATTGTTACCAATGCCCAATGACTGGATAACCAAATTTTCCCCCAGCAAGTGTTACACATGGCAGACCAAGAGACCACGTTCTTTGCACTTCAAATGTGTCGCGTGTCACAGCAGACTCCGGAGTTGAGTGGCGGGGAGGCTACCTATTCTATATCGAGCTCTGGAAGCTCAAGAAATATTCGGTAAAACGGGGACTTACCGAGGGACAAAACCGGAGATAGCAATGCCATTTTGAAGTGCTAGCAAGTGAGTAAGCTGAGCTGGTCGTCGCGTGAGCTTGAAAGTAGGCCGTGGCTAGAACAAGCAATGCAAGTGCTGGCTACCATCACAGGAGCAATAATAGTGATGGTACTCGTATGGATTACTGTAAGTACCTTGATCCAGGGCCTGGATGAATCTGGAAGCGCATTTCTTGGAGCTTACTGCTTCGTACTCCGTAGGTTGTGCTTCTAGAGCTCGTTGGAACAGTGTATGAAAGCTGCTTTGGACGGGCCATGCAGGTCCATTTGGAAACACCTGGAGCCTCTCACTGCCCGCTCACGCCATTGGTCCCGTCTGCGTGTCTGGACGAGTAATCACAGCACTGTCTGGGGTTTAGTCGCCTCTAGACAAGTACGAGCATGGAGTCGTGCCCATGGGACTTTGAGCGTCAACCGCGTATTAGTGATCTGGCGACGTGGTTGGTTTTGACTACGTAGGTGTCAGTTAGCAGCATCACCAAGAAGCAATATGTATGTAATCCGAGAAAGCAAGCATATAAGCCCGTAAGCCATCGACTTGCACCTGTCAACACGGCCCGCCCACAAGAGCTATCTTGTACTGTTTGTCTCGTCTTGTCATCAAGAGCGACTAGGAGGAAGAAGAGCGACGTCCCGGGACAACATCCGTGCTAGGCTCGGAAATAAGCTCCTCATTCCAGCTTGTGTCCCCCATGCCAGTCGCGGGCCATGTCATCACGTAAAAGAGGCAGAAGAAAAGACAAAAAAAAGGAACAAGGGGCCTAATGGGCGAATCAGTGCCACCAACCGGGCACCCTCCCGAGGCGGAATCGCGGCGTCATTGGAGGCAAAGGTAGAAAGACAAGAGACATGAAAGAGTAAGAAGAGGAAGAAGCGGGAAGGCTGACGGTGCAAGCAATGAGCTCTCATGCACTGTGCGTGGTGGCATCGTGCAGCACACCGTATCAACACTGTCTCTGCTCCTTTCCTCGGGTTTGTGGGAGAAGCAAGTTGCTAGTACCCGCGGGTATCTCTTCATCGGAAGTCGGCGCTGTTTTGCCTTGGTGGTACAAAGAGCGGCAGCAAACAGCGTTTACCGCTTTCGGAGGAGAGAGAACGAAGCTCAGAGGCAGCATAACGGAGGAGGCCCCACTTCTTATCAAACATGACATAATGCAGCCATGCCTGAAGGGGTTAAACCTCAGCAATGCTGACAAACCCGGGATTTGACGTGATGCAACTCTGCGGCCCTATTCTGCTTGCGCTGGAGCGGCGTTGAGTCTGTGTCCGAGGCGCCCGTGGGCATGACAAAACAAATTGGGGGGAAAATGAGGAGAAGACGCACCCTTTGCGACGTGGCTGAATTTGGGATGATTCTGTCCACTACCTAGTAAGTACTGTAGGTAACGTGTCGTTGGTGGGAGCTGGCGATCTTGGATTAGGAGGATGAGTGATACTGTGCACTTGGTTACCTAGTGAAGTGGAAGACCTCTAGACGGGTTGTTCTTTTCATACAGCCAGCACAAGTGAGTGTCTGAATGATTTAACAGGAAAGGCAAGACAGCATGTATTCGTATGTGAAGACACTCCATGGCTTAGGTGTGCAGACTCACTCCTTTGCTCGATGGAGTGAGTAATACACGATGACACGGAGATTCGGTAAGTTGAACCGTTCACCCCAGTTGCTAAGACAACACGGCCCAGTACATGCCGATGACTTAGCGGCACGCGGAGCCGCAACGGCAGGACCAGATGCGGTACGTGGCACGCCTCGGCATGCCTCTAGCATCTGGATGTATCGGCCGGTGCTGGCGCTGCGAGGCTCCAGGTATCCGCAGGTACTGTGCCATCACGTATTCGCAAAGCCGGAGCTTAAACCACCTCAAGCATGGACAACTTGAACTGGAACCTCGGGAGCTGTGCAGTAGGTATTATTGCAGCACCTCCAGAGTTTCCAGCTGCAAGTCAGTAGATTCTCCGGACAGTTTATCAGGTAGTCGATATTTATTCGATGGGAAAATACTATTACATACGATAGCCAAGACTTGAAGCTCTGCTGCCCTTGTCATCGTCCCGCTAATGCTGGGTTCTATTGGAAAGTCGTTCCATGACATGATTAGGGACGGCTTATCAGGACACCATCGAGGCGTAACAAGACACCAGAAAAAGAGGGCCGCAGGTAAAAAAATTGCTGACTAACCTGAGGCTTAATCTCCCTCCTAACTTACCCCCAGGATATATACATAATACTAATACTAATCTTAACCCTAACCTAACCACTAACCCTAACCCTAACTACTAAGAAGAAGCATATATAATATATAATATATAAAGTCTATAAATTTTTTTTTAATAAATATTAGAGTAGATGTTAGCTGAGAACTTAAAGCTTGAAGTGAAAGTGAAGTTGTAGCTTCTGTACTTTCTTGTTTAATGTGTACCTGCCCCAGTCTTTTTGGTGTCTCATTACGCCTCGATGGTGTCGTGATAAGCCGTCCCCATGATTACCCAACCTTTCCGCGTCCGGGCATCCGATCAGTCATCATAACGCCCCAGTCATGCATTGCATGGTATGTACACGATACAGTAGCACAGCCAAGCAGACAGAAGGATCCATACTAAAGGTAAAAAGGCAGAAGAGCGTTTTTAACAAAAGGAAAGAAAACGGGGAATCGAGAAGAAGAAAATGGTGAGGCCGAGGATAGAGAGAGTAGACAACAAGCAAGAACCGTCGCGATGCCGGCACTCACACTGTACGGAGCACGGAGTACCTGCACAAGCCCGCCAGCCACGCCATTTTCGCAGGATATCCCGCCACGCCGCCGCGTTACATAATCCCGTCGCATCCACGCTTCCAAACTCGACCAAGCTGTGATTTTCTTCCCAGGTTTCACGTCAGCAATCCTCTGCGCCCCCCCTCCGCTCGACTGCGCTGGCTGCTGTGTGTAGTCATCAAAAAATCACCCGCGACAGCTCATAATCCTGTCTTAATAACCAGCTTTTTTTTTATTCCCTCTCGCGCGCCTTCTACTCTGAGCTTGCGTCGCTCGTGTTCCCGGATGCTGAGTCAGAGTCCTCGAGCAATGCAGAGCTCTCCTGCCACCACCGGCGCAAACACGCAAGGTTCGTACCTGTTGCTGCTCTTCTTCCGCCTCTGTTTTCCTGTCCTTCTGTTCTTCTCCTTGTTGCGCCTCGGTTTTTTGATTTTCTCTCTGCCCTCGATACCTGAGCACATCGGATTTGCCTCTGGCCCTCGTCACTTCTGCTTGTCCTTCCCCCTGCTCGGCTCGGCGCTGCTTTGAAATCCGATTCCTTTGCCTGTGCCTGTGCCTGTTGCTCGTGCCTTGCGCTTCTGCGGCATTGCTTCCCGCTAGCATCGGCATCAGCACCAGCAACAGCAACAGCACCAGCATCGATCGACATCGCCAGCTTCGCCCAGCTGCTGCAGCTTTGCCAACGCTCTGTCTGGAGGTACTTTCTGCCTCGACTTGCTCTCCTCACCACCGCCTGCACATAAACATCCCCTGCAGCTGTTTGTACTTGGCTGCTGCTACACCACCAGCACCAGCGTCTCCGGGAGTTTACAGGCCCAGCCACAGTTGATCTATAATCAATCACCTTTGGCGCACCCACTGGCTCCGACGGTCCGTACACCTCCTTACATAGCAACCAAGCGATTGCCCCCAAGGTCAGCGGCTCTGGGAATAGCAGCAGCACGACAAGGCGAATCGCTTCGCCGCGGCACAGCATGCCCTAGTCGGGCATGTGTCGCTGGCTCGATTGGCGCTCGATTGGATCAACACCTCAGCCCTTTGCCTCGTTTCTTCCCTCATGTCCTAACCGTCATCACTCTTCCTCCCCCCGGACGGCGACAATGGACGCTGAGCTAACAGGCGCGGCCGCCACAGAACAGCACTTGCGCGCACAGCTCGAGCTCCTCCAGAACCACGATTCCGCTGCCTCGTCGGCCTCGCCCACCTCGAGCGCGCGCGATCCCCGAGGCCCTCCGTCGCGGCCCCCGAATGGATACGACGCCCTGCCGCCTCAAGACGTCGCCCGCCCCCTCGCCAAGCTAGACGCTGAAGCGCACATCCACCCCGACCTCCGCGCCTCCGTCGGCCACGCGCCCGCCGCCAACATGATGCCCATGGTCCCTCCCGCCGGCCACAGCCCCGGGCCCGCCGTTCCCGGACCCTCAGCCGTGCCGCTGGCCCCCGCGCCGCCGCAGCAGATGCCCGTGGACGACTCCAACCCAGCCGACGGTCGCAAGGCCAAGCGCGAGCTGTCGCAGTCCAAGCGCGCCGCCCAGAACCGAGCTGCTCAGGTGAGTCTGCGCTGTCTTTCGTCTTGGCCCTCTTCCCTTCTCGCGACGGCGCTTGTTGCTCAATGTCGCTCTGTCTATCTGGAGCAGACCGCGCCGGGATCCTCCGGATTCGCTCGCAGGTCTTGCGACGAGCCATTGCGCATTGCCGCCGTGTCCCCCATATTGGTGCACTAGCGGCAAGCCCCCGGGTTGACCTCAAGAGAGACGTCTCATCAATGTCAATGGCGGTGCAATTGGCTGACGGTTCATGTATTCATCTCACAGCGAGCTTTCCGCCAGCGCAAGGAGGGCTACATCAAGAAGCTCGAGCAGCAGGTTAGAGACCTGGCCGACCTGGAGCTCTCGTACAAGTCGATGCAATCCGAAAACTACGCGCTGCGGGAATACGTGATTCACCTTCAGTCCCGACTGCTCGATACCCAGGGCGAGTTCCCGCCGCCTCCTCCCAACGTGAACCTCTCGCAGCCATCAACTACCGCGCCTCCTCCTCCTCCGAGCGCCCCTGAACAGCAGCAGCACCACCAGCAGCACCCTCACCAGCACCAGCAACCTCCGCCGCCGCCGCCGCCACAGCCGACTAACAGCAGCAACTCTGGCGTCGGCACGCCTCTCGAGGCCGTCGCGCAGGCCGTCGCCGGTCTGGCCGCCCAGGAGCAGATGGTTGAGCGCGCACAGACATACCCCAGCCCGCCCTTCAAGGCGGAGCAGCCAGGCGAACAAGATGCCAACTCCCGCGCCGCGACAGAAGACTTGGAAAGGCCAATCAACTCTGAAGCACGTCCTGGCCAACCTTAGGCACCGCCACCGGAACCGGATTTCACGACTGATTTCGCGCTTTTCGGGGATTCAGACTGAGCCCCGCCTTTTTACTGTCTCTCTCAGATTCCTGTTTCTTGTTTCCCTTTGGGTCTTGAGGTCGTTTCTTTGTTTTTCCTTGGAGGCGTTGAGGGGCTGTCATTGCGTTGTGTGTGTTGCAGATATAATCCAAGACGCAGCTTTTTGTGTTTGATTTTTCGTTTTTCGTTCTTTTTTTTCTTTCTTTGTCTTGTCTTTTTACTTTAAGGGATGGAGGGGGGTTTATATTGATGGGATGGCGTTCTGGGAGACGCCTTTGTGTGTCTAATCTGAATTATTAAACTTTCCATATGTTTTCCTTTTGTGTGTGTGTGTGTGTGTGTGTGTGTGTGTGTGTGTGTGTGTGTGTGTGTGTGTGTGTGAGTGAGTGAGTGCTTGAAGTGTTGTGGTTTAGAGGGTGTTTTGCCTGTTGAGGTTGTGTGTCACTGGGTGTGTAACTGGGTGTCGTTGCAATACGCCCCTGGCACTCCCCCTTTGATGCGATGTAGAAGCGATTGAGGAAGAAGAAAACAACATATCAAAACGGGTTACTGGAAGATTTATTAAAAGAAAGCACGTCGGTGCAATTGACCTGATGTGCATGCCCTGTGATTGAGACCGCAACGACTTGATAACTAGCATCTGGCGTTTGTGAACGTGATGAAAGTGAGGTTGACGCGGACAACTCAAGATTATAAGGTCAAACTATGAGTTGAAAAAGCCTAGTATTAAGAAACAAACATATAAATGACTCTTTTTCAGTCCCAGTCCAAAACAGTCTTATGCGTATGAATTGCCCATGTCATGTTCCTGCAGACATCAACAACGGTTAGCACACACAAACACACCCTTCCACATATATATATATATAGGGGAAGAGAGAAGATAAGGAGTTCGGGACAATTGAAAGAAGAAACTTACCTTGATATACTCCGGCCCCTTCTCCAAATACTCGTCCCTCGAAATCGCCGCCGCCCTCCACGCCGGCGTGCCAACCCACCCAGCAGCCCCCTTCCACGCATCCAGCAGCGCGTCCTCGGCCCTGCGCACCCTCAGCGGCGCCTCCGCCGGCAGCAGCGCCCTCAATCCATCCCTCACGCGCTCGTCAAAGTTGCGGAACAGGGTGTTGCCCCCCGTGAGGAAGATATCGCGCAAAAAGTCGTCCCGGTTGGGCAGGCCGCCCAGGCGCTGCGTCAGCACGTCGCCCGCAATCTCAATGATGCCCGCCTGGTCGACGCCGGCAATGGACGGCCGGAAGACCACCTCGGGCACGCGGATGCGCTCGACGTTGAGGTGGATCTGGTGCAGCTCCGCCTGCGACGACGGGTCAAAGGGCCGCGGGCCGCGCGCGAAGGCGTGCAGCAGCGACTTGGACCACACCGTCTGCGCCTCCTGCGTGTTGTCGTACGTGAAGTTGGGGTCGTACTTGAGCAGGTCCTGCTCAAGAGACTTGAGCGTCGACGCCAGGTCCTCCTCTTCTTGCTCCTCGTCGCTGTTGTCGCCGACGGCAATCTGCCGGTACACGCCCCAGTCGTCGTCGTTGGCGCCAAAGTTGTCGTCGTCGCCGCCGCGCCGCCGCTTCTTGGTCGGGTTGTCCGACGCCAGGTTGGCGATGCTCTTCATGCGGATCTGGGACGCGAGCGACTTGCGGTTGCCCAGGTCCTGCTTCAGCCTGTCGCGCTCCTTGATCTTCTGCAGGGTTTCTTGCAGCGCTTGGTGCTTCTCCTCCAGCCATCCCTCGAGGTCGTTCTCGCGACGCTCCTGGTCGAGACGCTCTGCCTCGGCAATGCGAGCCTTTTCGGCCTCCTTCTCGGCCTTTGCGCGAGCTCGGGCCTCGTGGTTGGACTTGAGAAGACGCTGTTGCCGCTTCTGCTTCAGCTGGGCCTCGTCTAGCTCCTCGTCCGGGATTTCCAAGAGGCTAAAGTCTGGCTGCTCTTGTTCTTCCTCAGGATCGCCGCCGAGATCCTTTGTGCGGGCCTTTCTGATGGACTTTTCCAGCTCCTTGATAATCTTCTCGAGCTGTGCCTCATCCTTAATGTCATGGCTGTCGAGAAGACGCCGCGTCTCCTTTTTCGTCTCGTCGGTCAGGCGGCTTTGCAGGTTCTTGTAGTACTCGAGATCCTGCTCCTTCTTCATGAGCTTCTCCAACCTCATCTTGGCTGCCTGCTCTTGTAACCTTCTTCCGCTCTCCTTCTTTCGCTCCGCGATGCGGTCCAGCTCCTCCTGGCTCTTCTGGACGACCACTTCCTCCGTGTACGGATACTGGATCACAACGTCTCGATCTTCCAACCCTTCCCAGTTGAGGTAATTGCGGATCTCATTGTCGTAGTCTGTTGAGACGTAGCAATGGTCCTGTATCATGTGCTCTGCTTGTGACTGATTCAGTTTACCAGTAAAGGCAGGGTACTTTAACCGAATCAGCTTCAGCAGGTATTCCGCATTGTGATAGCCGCCCCAGTTGAGTCTCGTGGCCTGGGAGAGAAGCGCCTTGGAGTTGTAGACGGGAATGACGTGGGTAGAGGTGTGGGAGGAGGAGATGACCAGGCCCGTCTTTCCCTTGTTGTGTCTGTATGAGAAGAGCGAGTCGATGCCGTACGCGAGCGACGGTGCGCCGTAGCATTCGAAGATGATTTCGGTCATGGCTATACAGATAAGATGTTAGCCTTCGGCCACCTCTAGACTAGGGTGCGCTTGTTGCCCGGCATTGACTGGAACATGCATTTTCTTGAATATGGCAGGTTCGCGACCGCTTCTGTCATGACAATGGGCACATCGATGGCGCCGTCGGCCTCGTTCATGCCCAGCTTCAGGAAGACGTAGTCCAGGACGTGTTCCGCCACATCCCAGTTGCTGATGATGCCGGTGCCCGCCTCGAATGCGTTTCGAATGTGCCCGCGCGCCGTCGTGTCGGCATAGCAGTCCGAGCCGGCGAAGGAGAACGTCTTTCCGAGCTTTCTGTCGCGGTACTTGGCCATAATCGGCGGAATGTTGAGACGGGGCGCCGACTCAAAGGACCATCCTGCTCGAACGGCGGAGGAGCCTATAAGAACTGTCAGCCAGAATGCTTTTCTCCTGTTGCTCGAGGCTGCTGATGGCGGACCATTGTCTATCACGATGGCAGCATTGCCGGGCTGCTCGAGCGCCTTCTTTCGGCCGTCGGTCTGGGGCTCGATGAACTTTTCAAACTTGGTCTCCTTGACGGGGAAGATCTTGGCGGGCGGATACGTCTTTTCCTGGGGCGCCTGGGGCACTCGGTCGTCGACGGCAGACGGCGCCATGGTTCGGTTTCGTCTCGAAGGGCGTTGTCGCACGATAGGTGTGGGATGGAAGTCGAATCTAGGCCTCAATACATAGAGACCATGGTGGTGGGAGGAGGATGATGATTCGGGTGGGCGTTTGGGGGCGACTTTTGATGGATGGCGGAAATTGAGGGATGACCAATTGATGGACTGGAACAAACGTTGGCGAGCTGGAAAAGGTTCAATGGACAATCGCGAGGCTGCGAGGCTGATGACGGCAAATGCTGGGCGTGGGTCCACCGCTAAGACAAGCGCGTCGACGTTCTTTTTGGGAGCTTCACGGGTTTGGAGGCAGGGAGCACAAGTAGCAGTACTTGGGGTGGCACCGTGTCAATGATGGCTTCAATTGCACATTATTTCGTATCATAGGATCCTCTCGCGTCCAAGTATTTGATTTTTAATTTTCAGGGTTTGTGTAAAGTTTGTTGTTATCTAAATCCAAATGCGCCATCCACCGGGGTATTGTCAATACAGTCATGGTCTCATCTCCGTGTAGCTCAGCCAAGCAATATCTTGCCCCGACATCAGTTCATGAAGGAGGCTTGAGGTTATCCGTGGCTACGAAACACAGTCAATACCAGAATCAAGTCCATACTCGTAACGACTTCGAAATAGCGCGTGGACTGACCTTCCAGATGAAAGAGGACGTTGGATTGATAGTTCTTGAACATCTGGGCGACGAGCTCGACATTCATGTTTTGGACATTAATCTCCTGCGCGGTGTGAGTGATTATGACAGTCAATACGGGCTCGTGTCTTTTCTGACCTGAAGGCTCTTGTTCATGACAACAATTGCTTCATTGAGTTTTTCCTGGATACGTCAGCCATGGCCTATCTCGGTGTTGTTGGTGAGTGGTCATACAACGTTTGTGATGATACGCGATAGCAGCAGGTTCTGCTGATGCTCGTGGGGGCTCTCCTGCACTTGCATTAGCAACTTGTCATGTGTATGTCTATCAAAGACGAGAACGAGGTACCATGTCTTTTGTTAAGATGCCTTTGGAGACTCGGTGATTGATGCTTGCTTCTTGATGAGACAGAAGTGCAGAGGGGCGTTGAGTCTAGCAGCAGCTTGCTTCAGCGCTACAGGTTTCGGTGAGCTCAGCGAGAGCATCACACCTGACTAAGCGTGGCTCAACTTCCAAGGACGCCTCAACTCTCAACTTTCACAATTAAACCATCATCAATTGCTTCGTCACCATACCTCACCAACTGCTCTACACGATTCGAACGCGCTCTTCCCCCATAGCGTATTTATACCACTTACTCTGCCAGAGCCCAGCCTTCGCCATGGCAGCCCCAACAGAAGCGCAGATCGCGCACACGCAGCTCCTCGAACAGCTCGACATCCACTCCATCCACAAGAACTTCCGCAACCCCAACTGGAAGCCCAACCAGCGCCGCAACAAGAACCTCAAGGCCATCGTCGGCGACGCCTCCAAGCGCGAGGCCTCGGCCCTCGCGACCCCCCAGGACGTCAGCGGCAATGCCACCCCGACCGCCGCCGCCGCCGCCGCCGCCGGCGACTACGACGGCCTGTCCACGAGCGGCACCTCCACGCCCGCGACCGGCACCAACAGCGGGAACAACAGCAACAACCCGCAGCAGCAGCCGCCGAACCTCGCCCAGGCGTCGCGGAGCCTGTCGAAGCTGGTGCTGGAGAAGACGCTGAGGCCGCCGGGGGCTGCGGGAGGCGTGTCTGCTGCGCCGAGCGCGACGTATACGAATATCGAGTCGGCGCCTTCGTTGGCGCATGCGAAGCATTACTGCGACATCACGGGCTTGCCGGCGCCGTATATGGATCCCAAGACGAGGCTGCGGTATCATAACAAGGAGGTGTTTGGGTTGATTAGGACGTTGCCCCAGAGCGCGGCGGAGCAGTTTCTGGCTGCTCGAGGCGCGCATACGGTACTGAAGTGAGCAGTTGGGCGAGCTACGAGTTGGAGTTTGGAATACCAAAACTACGTTATAATTTCATTTTCAGATGAAGGGAAGGACACGAGGAAGAGCAATCTGGAGTTATCACAATGGCGCAAATGGGGGGTTCATACTCTAGGGCGTTTTCATCAAAGGTAAAATAGAGATATGTATGATCCACAAAGTCAAGCCTCAACTATGCACCTCGCGCCTTTCGGCAAGAGGATGGCAGATGACGCTCCGGCTTAATCGGAATCGCGATAGGTTTTGCTCTCTGCCCTGACGGAGTACCGAAAAGACGCACGGAAGAAAAAAGCCGTCTCAGTTGCCAGAGCTCATAAGGCTGCGTGGCTGTCAGGGCAGTGTAATGAGAGTAAGGGATGGTACGAATGAATGGGCAGTCAGTGCGTTTCCTGATGATTTCTGGTAGAAATTGTCCATCGATTGCGAGGAAGGAAAAGGCATTGTTTGGTAGGATGATGTCCTTGGGAGTAGGTTTTGTATAGCGAGATTCTTCTTGATGCGACAGCTGGAGCCTTGAGTCAAAGGCCGATGGTCGCACCAAGGAGATCCTCAATAGCAGGTAGCTTCACGGTTGCCATCATGTGGTATTTTGTGGCAGAAGGAGAAGAAATATCGTGGTGCTGTTGGAAGCAAAAGAAAGAGGGTGAATTCAAGGCGCGAAATTTATGGCACGAAAATGCTCAAAGCGCTGCTCTGCTTACATAATAAGTGGATCAACTCACAATTTCATCAGTCTTACATTTCTCAGATTCTTCGATGCAGTGAACTCATTAACATCTTCTAGGGCATCAATGAAACGAACGATGGAATGATTCATGATTATGGGCCTGACGTTGAGCTGTATTAGGTATATGTCTAAGGGTTCGCAAAGTACGTGTATGGGTAAGTATATACAAAACATTAATCAAGGTTGGTGCTCAAGCCACTCCCTCCCCAACGCCGTGTGATGCCATTGCCATCTCGGAGGCTGCCGCAGCTAGGCCTTAGCTGACCATTACTCTATAGGTAATCCTTCTTTTCTTCTTTTTTTCTCATCAAGGTAAGTGTGTGTGTAATCTCAAATCGTGCATCTTTTCTTGTCATTCGGTCTGAAAGACCATATCTTCTCCCAGCACCTAGGCGCGGGCTCACTCAGAGCGGACTGACGTATAGCCGTTTACTGAGCCTTCTTGGCCTTGATCTGGGCCAGCTTCTTCTCGCGACGCCTCTTGTGGGCCTCGGCACCGGCCTCGGTGTCGAGCATGTAGTCCCACCAGCGGAAGCTGGAAGCGTAGTTGCCAATGAACTTCTCGTGGTGCATGTCGTGGTGGTCGGCGCCGGCCCAGACGGGCAGGAAGTGGCGCAAGCTCCAGGGGAAGTCGTAGCCGCTGTGGGCGTCGATGGCCTGCAGCAGACGGAGGGTGATCCAGGCGTACATGGTGAGCAGGTGAAGCTCGCCGGTGATGGCCAGCAGAAGGATGGGAGAGCCGACGACGCCGATGCCGAGGAGGGCGGTCTCGATGGGCGAAGCATACTCAGCGGCCAGACCAAAGGGAGCCGAGTACAGGTGGTGCATCTTGTGAATGCTCCTGTAGAGAGGGCCGTAGTGAAGCGCGCGGTGGAACCAGTAGTGCCAGGTATCCTCCATGACGAAGAGGATGGCAATCTGCCAGGCCATGGTGAAGAGCGAGGGGAACGGGACGCTGTAGTCCATGCCGAAGTAGGTGGCGATGGGGTGGAAGAACCAGATCTGGGGCAGTTCGGCGGTGAAGTGGCTGATGAGGACGATGGAGGCGCAGTCCCACTGCTCCTTGAGGGTCGGCATCTTCTGGCTCTGGATCTTGTACTTGTGGAAGTAGGGGATCTTGTCCATGATGATGAAGGGGATGCAGCGGCCAAAGTAGATGACCTCGTGCATGACGAAGCTCATGATGCCGGTCGCCAGAGTGTCGTTTTGCATGTAGAGGTACCAAGCCTGGAGGGACGAGTGTTAGTTTTCGGTTGGATTTCGCGTTGATTTTGGCGGGAGAAAGAGAGAAGACGTACGGCCCAGAGGCGCTCAAAGTAGTTGAGGTGGACATTGTATTTGCCAACCTCCTCGAGGACGTTGAGGTAGCCCTGCGTCTGGTTCAACGCGCTGAATGTCGCGTTCCTGTGGAATTGGCGGTTAGACAAGTTGCCAAGCTAGGGGTGTGACAAAGGCGATGACTTACGCCACTTCCATGGTGAAGAGCCAATTGCTGAGGTGCTGGTAGAATCTGCCCTTTCAGAGGTGCTGAGAGGATGTAGGAAGAAGGAAACCTGTCGAGATGGAGGAGAAGGACGACAGGTGTAGATAAGGAGAGGAGCCTCTGTGCAAGGACAAGTCGGGATTAGGAGAAGCCGTTTGTGGGGGGCGCAAAGGGAGATTTTTATCGGTGGTTTCGCAGATGCTGGGCGGCGTTCATTGGCCGCTTGTCGCAAGACGGCCGGCTAGTCAGGAGATGGCAAATGAATTAAAACTGGAGTCTGAGCTGCAATGAGCCCACCTGGGAAGAAGAGTTTCCGGCTCTCTGGGGATGCGCCGGTGGTTTGATCCCAGGCATGCCAAATCGGGGGAGGCGACGGACGGGCCGCGCAGCCTCGCAGAGGGACGAGAGGCGAGACGATGGGCGTGCGAGGCGCTGTGATTGGGCGTGTTCCTGCATGCCCGCATTCGTATTCGCATCGCGGCAATGCTAGTCTCTAACAGCACTGCACTTTTTGACAAGCTGTGGCTGCTTTGTTCACACACACACACACTCTCGACTCTCTCACTCATGCAACGAGAATGTCTAAAAAAGATCCAATTCCAGTCTAGCCGTTACGATCCGATCTGCTGTTTCTGTTGATTCGCCATTTTTACACTGCCCTGACCGCTTCCATGTATGATTGCGGCATCTTTGGGCTGACCTGCGGCATTCTCAGGTGCTGCTGCTCGTGCATGAGACGATAGGTACTTTGACAATGTATCTTTTCACAACCAGTACAGGGGCTTCCCAAGCACCACGCGTTGGGCTGCTTTTCACCAGACCCTTGTACAGTAGCGATTGGCAGATCTGCCTTATTGCAAAGGGTCCTGCACAACAGCCTGATGCTGGATAGTACCATCAAAAGCCCAGCATTGCTTGTATTTTTCTGAACTGCAGTTGTCTGTGTGGCGAGCTGTCAACATGAACCCGACAAGTTTGGCGGTCCAATGACTTATAGCGGTTCAACAGCTGAAGCAGCCCTGTAAATGTTCATGCTGTGCTGCACGTCCATCAGCCTCAAGCAGTGGCCACGCAAATCAGTGACATCACAGCCAATGGCAGCTGCTCTTCCATCGAATACAACAAGCAAAATACAAAGTTACTCGTACATCGTCGTGCTCAGCCATTCTCACATCTTGCCTCCATCATCTTGACCTCGCCATTAGCTTCACTTTCTGTGTCCCCTATTCCACTGCATGACGTGCGTGAGCTGTTCGTTGTCGCTCCGAGTACGAGCCCATCCAACGATCTTCTCGCAGTTGTTCCATATTCTGGAGCTCCAGCAAAAATCGGGCACAAATCGCCCCACGCCAGACAAGTCGCCTCCTCTTCTCCTCATCCTCCTCCGGCAAACCGTCGAATGGATCGATAATCCCGCTTGCTCTCGGCCAGCTGCACTCCCGAACGCTGCTTGTGGTGTGATGGTCTGAGTCTCGTCCGAGCACCTCCGGATTCGACTCCACCCGCCACCTGGTCCAGTCCAGCTCCCGCCCAGATCGATGCAGATTCAACAAGGTCCAGGATAAACCTAGCCCTGGTCGAGCCAGCCGGACCGTTCGCCTGTCTGATCGTTTCATCGGCTCATACAATCCTGAACCATGTCGTTGGTCGCCGAGTGAGTTTGAGCCCCCCTCCCCATAGCTTCCAGAAGGGCAGCATGCTTGTCCTCTGGCTGTGCGTCTGGCTGTGTGCTGACCTGCTGCTGCGCTCTGCAATAGCCAAGTGCGGCGACTGGATGCCTACCTCGACCGGCTCCCAGTGCTGTCCGAAGAGGGCTCGGAAGATGGAGCTTCGGAAGCTGGGCACGCCTTTGCCGCCGCCGAGGCGTTTGATGTCCCGCGCCTGGACCATCTGATGAGCATTATTCGCTCGCTGAGCACCACCTCGTCCTCGCAACCACTCCTCTCCATCGAGCGTGTCAAGCTTCTCCTCGACGAATCGGGCATTCCTGCGATAGCGGACCGAGTCGATGGCGCATCCAGCGGCGCCTATGCGCAACCCAAGACGCCGTACGAGAATGAAATCGAGTGGCTCCTGGTCTCCAAAGCGACGGTTCAAGTCTACGGAGCCATCCTCAACACGCTGGTCGACAGCATCATTCCCCTTAGCGATGACATGTGGTACTGGGACGGGGTCTTGAGCTCTTACACCTACAGCAGCATATACGCGGTGCAGACTTCCCCCTTGCGGTTGTGGGCGTGGTCGTACGACATATACCAAGCCAGCCGGTCACGACTACGCCTCATGTCCGCGGCAGATGCTTCCGCCCAGCTTGTCGAGTCCACACGATCCACCATATCGCAGCCATGGAGCAGGTTCTATGGCGTCGTCCGCGAGAGCATTCGGGAGCACTCATTCGCCAATCTGCAACGAAAGGTGCTCTCGCCTGTTGCTCTGTGCCGAGCTGAGGCTAGGCATAAACAGGCACAACTACGAAAGCTGAGGGAGATGACGGCCAGCGGCCTCGGAGTGCTAATGGATGAAGGACTTCAACTGGGACATGATGACGAGCGAGCTGGAGCACAGGATCACGAAGACCTCAAAGGTGTTGTCGAGCGTAGCGTAGCCTTGATGGACATGGTTCTGAAGGAGGCATGCAGCCTGGAGGCCAACATTCACGACTTTGAGGAAAAGGTATTTGCGGGCGTCGAAGAAGACGCCGAGCTATCTGTGCACGTCGAGGGGGACATGACCTCGTATCGCCCAAGTACGCTGGCTCGCCGCCTGATCCAGATCATCGACAAGACGCTTCCTCAGCATGTCAATGCCATGCAGTCTCTGGCGAGCCACAACGGTCGGCCGCCGGTTCTCCTTCGCTACTGGCTGCCGGCTCTCATCGGCATCACCTCCTCAACCACCATCCTCAAGATCTTGGTCAACCGCAAGGCAGACATCATCGACTGGATCACGGACTTTGGGAGCACGCTGCGAGACTTTTGGCTGAACTGGGTTGTTGAGCCCACGACAAAGGTCATCAAGACGATACGCCACGATGAGTCGAGCGAAATAGCCATCATGAGCAGGGACAGCCTCAAGGCTGACCGGGAGAGCCTGGAACGCATGGTTGTCGACTTTGCCACGGATAAGCCCCATTTCGCCGTTGGCAATGCATCCATCACCGATGCCCAACTCGCAGAAATCCGCTCCAAGGTGGCTGAAGGTGATGTGACGCCTGTGCTGCGAGCGTATGAACAGGAGCTCAGGAGTCCCTTTGTCGGCGCGATCCGCGGCGATCTTGTCCGGTCTCTCCTGATCCAGGTTCAGAAGACAAAGGTCGACCTCGAGGTGGCCATGACGGGCATTGACTCGCTCCTCAAAAGCCAAGAGCTCGTATTTGGCTTTGTCGGCCTGACTCCTGGCATCTTTGTATCGGTTGGCGTGTTCCAGTACCTCCGTAGCATCTTTGGCAGTCGATCCGGACGGCGCCACAGCAAAGTCTCTGGCAAGGCCATCCGCATCCTCCGCAACATTGACCGCATCCTGTCCGAGGCGAGGCCGACAGAGAATAACGTCCTGTCGTACAAGGACCACGGCCTTTTGCTGTGCGAAGTCCATGTGCTTCGTAACCTGGCTAGCAAGCTGATGCCGGATAACATTCAGAAGGAGTTTTTGGAGGACCTGGAGGACTTGGCAAATGTCAAGGGGGTGCATGTCCAAGCAAAGGCCTTGGAGAGGATCCGATGGGCGTACGCTAGATGGCTCCGGTAAGATGGTAGTTGTTTCTCGCGAAGCCTTGTTTGAGTAGACGGCAGGATAGACAGCCAAGCGAGCCTTGTACGATGTGGAGAGCATTCGTGTCTTGAGATGCTTGAGCATCTGAGAAGTTGTCAATTACGAGTGTTCATCAGGGTATTGTAAATCTATGTCTATATAGCCCCTGGCAGTGGTTGATGCCGAACGATGCGCTGCTGTTTATGTTGAATGCTTACTAACAATGGTGACAATGATTGAACAGATGATGATGGTGATTATTTTAGAAAAGAAACGCTTTGTTGAAAACATTCCGATGTCAACTCCGATGATGCTTTTGTCCCGCCTTGACTCCTGAGCCTTCCTATTTACTGTATTACATAGTCAGAACAGCGCGGTATATGATGACTCTGCTCAGACTGCTCCGTCTTCGCTGACGGGTGCCTCCTCTTTCTCCCGGAGATCCTTGAGGCACGGGGCGAAGAACATTTCGCCCGTAATGATGAGCTGGACTGTCCTCAGGCTTACGAGGATCCAGAGAAGGACGACCGAAAGACTGATGATCTTGGGAACAAGGTCAGAAAGCAGCTCCTACTGTATCGCATCCGGGAAACATGAGAGAGCTTACCGTTGTAACGTATTTGAAAAACTCGCTGCTTAGATTCTGCCACAGCGCATTCGAACACGTCGCCCACACGCCCAGCGGAAAGGTGAACCCCCACCAGCCCATGTTGAAGGGAAACGAGCGCGTTGTTCTCAAGCTGATGAGCGCGAAGCACACCCAAGCCAGCGCAAACCCCCACATGACGATTCCAAAAAAGACGCCGAGGAAGTAGAGGAACTCTGCTCCACGGGTAGCATCGACGCCTGAGACGCGAAACATGGCCGTCTGGGGGACGACCTTGAGGGCGACCTTGCCGAGCTGCTGGATGCCGAACCCGCCCTGGCCGAGAGGTCCGATGGGGAGAAACACAGAGACGATGACGTCTCTTGGGGGAAGGGAGTGGATGGTGAGGCGGTGGAAGTAGAGGGCGAGGACGCAGCCGGAGAGGGCCTGGCCGATGCCCCAGAGGGCGTAGGAGACGACGAGGGTGGCGTAGGCGTGGGCGGACGAGGGGAGGGCGTCGGCGACGATGCCGCCTGTTGCGGCGGCGACGACGGCGGGGACGATGGGGAGGAGGAGGGTTGCGGTGGTCTTGTCGAGGCCGGGGCGGTGGCGGTGCATGACGATGAAGGGCATGGAGATGCAGGTCGCCATGGAGATGATTGCGTCGAGCCACCAGAAGGACCAGGCGAGGTAGATGAGGCCGGGGCCCCAGTGGGAGCAGGCGAAGATCATCATGTTGATGATTGCTTGGGAGGGCGGGTTAGCTACATGATGGTGATGGAGGAGATTGGGGAGGATATGTATGTTGTTGTATGATGCGAGATAGTAAGATAGAGAAGAGTTTGATGTGGTGTGAGGTGATGAGGGGGAAGAAGAATAGAGGGGGAGGAAAGCTCACTTGCAAAGCCCATTGGAAAGCAGCCCAGGAACAAGGACTGCGCCGGATGCGCAATCATGACGAACCAAATCTCGGGATAGAGCGTGTACCTCAAGAAGGAGATGATGCAGAAGGTGACGAAGAGGAGGACGTTGAGGGCGAAGAAGATGTACGAGATGACGTGCAGCCAGTAGCCGTTCCAGGGGAGGTTGAAGAGCAGGATGGAGACGATGCCCGTGCCCATGTTGACGGCGAACCATCTACACATTGTTAGTGTATACATATCAATAATGTGGATAGAGACAGAGTAGAAGAAGAGTGTGTAAAAGGAGGGCAGAGGGTTGGTATGGGACAACGTACGAGGGAGTAAAGTTGCGGACAATCTTGCGCCAGCCGCGGTTATTCTTGCAGGGCTTTCTTGACGGACAAGAAGTTGAAGTATTGTTATTTTGTGCATCTGGATCGCTGCTGCTGCTGCCGTTGTCGGAAGGGTTTGGCGGTTTCTCGGTTGACATTTGGCCGTCTGGAGGCAGGGCTGTTGTTGATGCCATGGTTCTTGAACAAGTGATATAAGTCCCTATGCCCGTATGTATCTATAGAGAGAGAGGTTGTGTATATGTGTCGATGAACAGCAGATATGTCGATGAGAGGGGAAACCAGTGCTATGACTGTCCAAATTGACGAGATGGTCAAAGTCTGGAGTTCTTCTTCCTTATATCGTGAAAGACTGTGATTAATTCCTTTGGATTATAGGTGCAATTGGCTTTCTCGGGATTCGGGCACTATGACGTTGATTGCATGCACGTCCACACCGGCAGGGCAAAAGAATGAAAAAGAAGTTGGTGCAGTCCCTCGGAAAGGCTGAGCCGAAAGGGGAGTGGGCAATCGACTCTCTTTCAGCTTATAAGAAGAAAAAGAAGCAGGTAGAAGTAGATGAGACGGGGGTTTGAAGACGGCACGCCGAGTGCCGGGTTAGAGGTATCGTTTTCAAGAAAGAGAAGCTGGATTCTAAAGGTAGCTTGAGTCATTGCGCCGCTTTGCAAGGCGAAATAATTTTTTTTCTCTCTTTTTTCATTATCGCGTCTGGCATTCCAGTTCCGTTTCGGAGGACCTGCTACTGCTAGTCGGGATGATGCGACTGGCTGCCGGCCGATCTAAGCCTCTAGTTCTGCTAGACCAACAGCTTCCTTTCAGCTGTCATGTGCTATTCAATCTTATGGTTGCTCTTTTGTTCGCAGAACGCTCGAAGCTGAAAGATATTAGGTATCTGTCCTGCGTATCTTGGTACATGTAGTTATGCAGGAAAACTGCCTCATCTCTAGCACTCCCAACTCCCTGGTGATGGCATGCAGTTTGTCGGTTTCTTTGATGTGACTCAATCCCTCTAACATGCCTTACACCAATTGATTGACATGCCTTACGGCTCTGAACATTGTCCAGCAATCGTACATCCTAGCCTTCCGAGATAAATCTGGGGGAAATCTCGGCATCGGCCGTTTGACAGGATGGCGGCTGTCGGGGAACAATTCTCTAGCTGACACTGGCAACCGTTATTCCGTGATGAGCGACGGGCCGAGATGTGGATTTTGAGACCCTAGCATCGATCGATATTCACTGGGTTCTTCTACTACTACCTAAATTTGGGTTACGAGATACCTGTTTGCAGTGTTGCCGCTCTTGTGATGAAAGGACGCGGATGTTGCGGCGTTGAGATCCGGGAGAGCGGATTGGTGGGGAATGGGATTGCCGTTTGTTCTGATTGACTTGCTGAGCTTGTCAGAGTGTAGAGTGACGGACAGCACAGCAACAACTATTGAAGAGATATAGCGACTACTGAGAATACGAGTACTGTAGTTGCTTTCATATGTCTGGTTGCTGGTGTTGCAAGTGATGCAAGTCACAACATGACATCCTCACCTTACGTAATGGGTTGACCTCACACACTGTTCGAAGGAAACACACCTCACATACTAGGTACTCTGCACTCGAATCTTTTAGTTTACCGGACGAAACAGCTTTGTATTGATAGTGTGTCATTTGATCTAAGTTGCACCTCGTAATACGTCCGGCAGTTACACGTCGCCACTTACACAATGCCTTAGTATTCTCACCAACTGCTTCTATCGCAGCACGCAAACACTGAATATCAAAACTAGTCCATACATGACCATTCCTGTGAGCCATGATCTATCATCTCCCGTCTTCAGATAAAAGCAGAGCGATACCAGGAATAAAAAATCTCAGCACACGTTGTCTCCAGAGTCGTTATATGAGTAGGTGCCGCAGTAGCTTCAGTCAAAGCCGACAGGCCGCCTGTGCGCAGAACGAGAGCCCATTAACGGTCATGGCTTGTACCAACGCTGCCAAAGAAGCAGAATTTTCTTCAAGGACTAACAGAATGCATCCGTGACTACGCACCAAAGAGAAAGCAATATCCGTCACTCAAATTCGTTAGAAAAAAGAAGCCGACAAGAGACTTTCTGTCTGTTCACGGCTGAACAAGCCAGTCGGTGACCAAGGCGGATGTCGGTGACGGATGTCGGAGAAGCCCGGCGAACGTTCCCTTAGCCGTGGACCCTGTACTTTGTACCTCGCCGATCTCACCTTACCTTACTCCACGCTCATATTACCTGAGACAGCGCCTCGAATAAGCCATGAACGGCCATTCACTTTCAAGCTGGTTTTCATACAGTTTAACTGATGTATTTCGATATTCCATGATCATCAACAGCTCAGGGGCAGGTCCAGTGATAACGCGTACACAAGGAAAAACTCGCAGTTCTAGATCTTCCCCCCCAGCCCCTTTCCGCCCGCATAACCGCAATGAGCACCTGAAAATCATCCATGGCTCCCTTGAAGCCTTTCCCTCTTAGCACGACGCTACCGCCCGGTACAAACACCAGGTTTCACGAGGCCCCACGCTTGGCGGTAACTTTCTGATTCTTATCAGCAGGCCGTTTGATGGCTCAATGTCCTGTCGTAGGCTCTTGAGACCATCAACAATCCAAGTGGCGCAAATCGCATCGATACAGTGACAAGGTCGATACCCGGACAGTCTCTGCTCCCTTTTCTTCCCGTTTTCCCCGTACCGCAATCGAGCAGTTCCCGGCCGTAATCAATGCATTGAAGCTCTCCTTATCGGGCCTGCGCGTCAGCAGACAGTTCGCCGTATCCCTTCCAACTCTGCTGGCCGTCGTGCGCTCCTAGCGCCTCGTCGTCCAACCAGATTGTGCGAAACCTGCGCGACGTAAACGTAATCCACCCGATAGTTGCCAGATGTACCCGTTTGCCCCCGTCGCTCATGCAGGCGATCTTCGCCGTTCCCTTTTTCCGTGGCTTTGACGTGACGAGGGTTTTTGCAGGCCGGCACCGGGTTGCACTATCCGTCCAAGCCTCCGTCGGGGGTGTCGCTCAGCTGACCAGACACACACGAGAGACACCGGCCATCCCCGCCCCAGTCGGTGTGTCGTTCTTCGCTGCTTCGTTGCCTATCTCTGCGATTCTGATAAATGCAGCCATTGCATCGTACTGTAAAGCCCCTTCATTAGATCTCCCACAACACATCATCCCTATACTCTTCCATCCCCATAGCAGATATCATCATCAACCATCATGGCCGTCAACGTTGCATCAAGCGGTAATGCCCTTAACAACATCGGCAATGTAGCGCACGCGCAGGATCGATTCGAAGAGCTCGTACTGGCGCTCAAGGACGTCCTTGGCCCGTCGTCTGGCTTGACGTCTGAGGACGTCGATGTGCGAACCTTGATGGAGCTGATGCAAGCCTATGACGCCAGGGACATGCACTGGTCCAGATATGCATTCGGCGACGCCAGCAGAGGCTACACTCGTAACCTCGTCGACGAGGGCAATGGCAAGAGCAACTTGGTAGGTCATGCCCATGTAGCCTCATACCAGAGGCCAATGCCTAGCGACAACTGGCACTGACGATCGAAAACAGCTCGTACTCGTCTGGTCCCCAGGAAAGGGCAGCCCCATCCACGACCACGGAAATGCGCACTGCATCATGAAGATCCTGCGCGGAGAGCTCACGGAGACGCGCTACGTCTTTCCAGAGAGGGACGAGCCCGAGGGGCCCATGACCGTCCTCGCCGAGAAGAAATACCAAGAGAACCAAGTCACGTACATGTCTGACGAGCTTGGTCTCCATCGAGTGTCCAACCGCGGCAGCGACTTCGCTGTCTCGCTGCACTGTAAGGCTGCATCCGGCCCCAAGACACTTGTGCTTGAGCTGACCATAGACCCCCCTTCAGTGTACACTCCCCCCAACGTCGCAAGGGGGGGCTGCCACATCTTTGACGAAAGGACTGGCAGGAGGAGCCATGTGCCCGGCTGCTCGTACTTCTCGGCGTACGGCCGCCTGTTGAAGGAATAGGGAGCCTTCACGGCGGTGTATGCATGGGCAAAGGCGATAAGGCGTTGGATCGGCTGGCTTTTCTCAAGGGTCTTGAGTTCCTAGATTGACTGTTTGTGCTTTAGTGTATTGTTCTGGGTATCGTTTGGGTAGCATTTGTGGTGTTCTTCAGCAGCGGATGAAGAGACCGTCGTGAGAGACGGATTTTGTAGCGGAAACACGGCATTTTTGGTACCGAATGAAGCGTCTCGTCCCGCAGAAGCCCGTCCGCCTCTCCAGAGCAAAAGGAAGAGTGAGGTTGGAGAGGAGAGAAAGACGGTCGCATGTCGTTGATATTGCTGCTCTTGTTCTGGAGAGCCATCGATGGCGTGATTTCAGCTAGACCTAATCGGGGACAGTCGATTGCTCTACGAGCGGCGGATGTCGGTGATGGATTCTGGGGGCTCGAGATGCTTAGTCACGCTTTCATTGATTTCATTGATATTGCAGGGAGAGAGTGTACAAGGAGTCGTGAATACGTCGATGTGTATGAAGAGCAAAATGGAATTCAAGGCTCAATGTACGATACTGAGATATAAAAAGTAGTGCTACCATAATTGCCCTCTTACAGATTGTTGGACCTGTATCTAAATCATTTGCTGTTGCTGAGCTCTCGTCACTCAGTCACATGACCTCGCGTTTGGCTGTCGTACTCGTACTGGCTCTTGCCAAATCGGACGCGAAGTCAACTGGCGGTGCCTGCCAAAGTCGTGGAATCAGCAGTCGAGAGCAGCAAATCGATAGAGAATGAAAACTCATTTCTTCTCAACACCACAAACCCTCAACCGAGATCTTTATGCACTCACTTCTTCAGCATAATATTACTCTTTCACTCTCTTTTTTGTTCACCTCTCCCCTCTTCTGCATTGTAGACACCAGCTATCCGTCATGCCTCGCGGCAAGCGCGCCGTCGACTTCATCGACCTGACGGGCGAATCTCCTGAGCCCACTCGGAAACGACCTGCTCTGTCTTCCCAGTCTTCCTCGCCCCGGCCCTCATTCAGTGTCCCTGGCTCTTCACAGAGGAGTCAGACATCTTCTTATCCAACATCTACGCAAGAACTAGACTACCTAGACTTGACCCAAGAGGATGACGCCTTGGATAGGGAGCTCTATGGCACCTTTGGTTGGTACAAACCATCTAGTCCACCGTCTCTTCTTGTACTGACTTTGACCGTCATAAGATGCCAAAATTGTAGGCGTTCGATATTACAACGGATATGCTTCGCCTGGGGAGGTCGTCTTGTGCCATAGAGAACCCAACAATCAGGTATGCTTTAACACTCACACCACCGCCAGTTGATGGACTAACACAGAAACAGTATGACAGCAATGCAATTCGAATAGACAACGTGCTTCATCAGCAAATAGGCCATCTGCCTCGCACAGTCGTCTCAAAGCTCGCCCGCCATATTGTGAGTTTGCGTCCGATGATGCCTCGATTTGGCTTCTTAGCTGACTCTAAGCAGGATTCCGGGGACATCACTGTTGAAGGCCAAATCATAGGAGAGAAAGGCGTCTATGACTGTCCCATCAGACTGTCTTTTTACGGGCCAAGCGATCCCGCACAGCGCACCAGGATTGAGAATGCTCTCAAGGCAGACAAGTTTGTCAAGGCCACCCAGCTCAAGCAGACCAGAAAGGACGCCGAAGCACGTAGGGTGGCTCTCGGATTGACTCAAAGGGTTTCTACGGCCGGCGGCTTGGCCTCAAGCCAGGTACCTCCGGTCCCCGAGATTTCTCTTGAAGAAATTCTCGAATCCAGCAATGCAGTCGAGTTCCGCAAAGGCGGCGATGCTATCAAGACGCTCGCTTTGAGCGAAGATGACCTGGCCAGGATGCCGCAGGCTGCGCAACCCAGTCAGCTCAAGTCTACGCTTCTGCCGTATCAGCTACAGGTATGCCTATGCACTCTCCTCGTTCAGTCTCCGCCGCTTGATGGTTATGGGCTAATAGCATGTTCAACAGGGCTTGGCCTGGATGCAATCCAAGGAAAACCCCCAACTTCCCGCTGTCGGGTCAGACACGGTAACCCAGCTCTGGAGGCGTGACAGAAAGGGCCGGTACTGGAATCTCGCCTCCGATTTCATCACCGCCAAAGCCCCAACGCTGTTTTCGGGCGGCATTCTCGCCGACGACATGGGCCTGGGAAAGACGCTCCAAATCATCAGCTTGATTCTCACCGGTGGCCCTGGGTCAACCCTAATCATTGCCCCGGTCAGCGTGATGAGCAACTGGGAGCAGCAGATTCGCAGGCACGTCAAAGAGGAGCATCAGCCAAGCGTCCTTGTCTACCATGGTGCCAAGCGAGGGTCATATCATAACCTTTTGGAATTCAACGTTGTCATCACCAGCTATGGCACTCTTGCCAAAGAGCTGGTCGATGGCAACAAGACTCTCCTGGGACAAAAGAAACCCTGGCGGCGAGTTGTGCTTGACGAAGGCCACACGATCAGGAACGTCAAGACCAAGGCTGCTCTGGCAGCCTGCGAGCTCCCAGCGGAGTCCCGCTGGGTTCTGACCGGAACGCCCATGTAAGTTACTCATTGACAGCCATTACTGTGCCAGGTTCCTTGTCTAACCATCAACAGCATCAACTCTGTCAAGGACCTGCAGTCTTTGGTCAGGTTCCTACACATCACCGGAGGCATTGAACAACCCGAAATTTTTAGCAATGCAATCTCACGCAAACTCATGTCGGGCGATCGTAGTGCGGAAGCCCTTTTGCAATCTTTGATGCAAGACATCTGTCTGCGACGCAAGAAAGACATGAAGTTTGTGGACCTCCGACTTCCCAAGAAGACAGAGTACCTACACCGGATCACATTTCACCCAGAGGAAAAGACCAAATACGATGCTCTACTGTATGTCTGCCGCGGTATATCTGGCTTGCATGGATACTGTTTGGACCTCACCGCTAACCTCGCTTATAGATCCGAGGCCAGAGGAGTGCTGGAGGATTATCAAGCAAAATCGCAGACTGGACAAAAAGGCCGCTTCCAGAACGTCTTGGAGCGCCTCCTTCGACTTAGACAATCGTGAGTCTGCCCATTGTATGGTAATGCCACGGCCCCCACTAAGGTGTTACAGGTGCAATCACTGGACATTGTGCAGGGAGCGGATTGACGATCTTATGCAGATGCTCAAAGAGAACGACGTCGTCCCCCTGACCGAGAAGAATCGCGCGCTGCTGCAGGAAGCCCTCAGGCTGTTCATCGACAGTCAGGACGACTGCGCCATCTGCTACGACACGCCCACTAACCCAGTGATTACAAACTGCCAGCATGTGTTCTGCCGTCACTGCATCACCAGGGCAATCCAACTGCAGGCGAAATGTCCCATGTGCCGCAACCCGCTGAAGGAGGACGACCTGCTGGAGCCAGCTCCCGAGGGTACCTTTGACAAGCACTTTGACACGGAGCAACAGAGCTCCAAGACGGAAGCAATGCTACAAATCGTTCGGGCCACGCTTAAGAATCAGGGCTCAAAGATTGTCATCTTTTCGCAGTGGACGTCGTTTCTCGACATTATCCAGAAGCAACTCCAGGTTGCAGGTCTCAAGTACTGCAGGATTGACGGAAGTATGAATGCAGACAAGCGAGACAAAGCCATTGATGCGCTGGACAACGATTCAGAGACGCGCATCATGCTGGCCAGCCTGGCAGTGTGCAGCGTGGGGCTCAATCTTGTGTCTGCGGATACAGTCATCTTGTCCGACAGCTGTACGTTTTCCTTGAGCATGCATAACGATCCAGCCCTCGTGATACAGTACTGACTTCTACGTTTAGGGTGGGCACCGGCGATTGAAGATCAAGCCGTCGATCGAGTGCACCGTCTTGGCCAGACACGCGAGACCAAGATTTGGCGCCTCATAATGGAGGGGACGATCGAGGAGCGCGTGCTGGATGTTCAGCAGGAGAAGCGCGACCTGGTGACCAAGGCGTTCCAGGAGAAGGGCAAGGCGAAGAAGTCCAAAGACACGCGGATGGCGGACGTGATGAAGCTGCTTTCTTGATTGACATGTACAGTTGCAATGGGTTCTACGCAACTTTCAGGTTTTCCATACGCGGCTTCGACATCAGGTCTCAAGAGCATCGTTACAAGCGGCTCTACTCGATTCCGGCAACATCAAACGTAGCGGCTAGGACATACACCCTGATTATCTGTGGTTATTTGGGGAATGGCTGCGTATCTAGATATAGTACATGGCTGATTTGAGTTTCATGGCATTTGCTGGCGTTTATAGGCTGTTTTAAAACAGATTATACCCAGAAGGTAGTTACGGGTTATGACTGCAGTATCATACGCAAGTGGAACAAGGCCAAAAGGTCTGGTACGTTGAGGGGTGAAGACACTATAGCCTCTATGATACATGTGCCTCCACGAGTAAGCTTCAGGAAATACGTGAATGGCAAAACTCGCCGGGCTTTTGAGGGAACTATCGCCGCATTACCAGGTGAAGGTGAGCATGGATCTTGAGTCTCGCGTCTGGCTTAAATATTCTTTTACGTGATCTAAAACTCCCAAATAAGACTCGCCAACTTGTCATGCCTCGATGGACAGACTGAGGTGTCCTGAACCGAGTCCCTATTGGCCTCTTGTGAAGTATGCCGCGCAACTGAACACTAGTATTCCCAGCGTCTGAGAAGACGTGAACATTTCGATTCTGATATATGGGCCGAGAAGAACGTTCGAGGGACGGCGAGGACTCGTCTTTATGAGAGTCGAGAAAGCAGAGGCATCAGATAGTACAAAAGGATTGGCCAGATAGATATCATCCTGGCTTGTGATATCAGGGCATGAAGCACGATGCGTATTGGTGTAGACGGTTTCGTACAAGCGACAAGACTACCTGTCTCCTTGCAGGTCGTAGACGTAAAGAGGTTTGACTAAGGTAAGTTTTGCCGTAGAGATGGTTACGTATTCGTCAGTCTTCGTGAATGTTTGGATTGTTTATTGCTTGGGTTTCTGGTTCAAGATTGCTCCTGAGCTTTGGAAAGGCTTCCGGAGCTCGCCCTGATGTGAAACAAGCCGGCAGCTTTCTACGTCTCTGCCATGATACATGTAGGAAACACTTACGTCGGCTCTTGCATACCGTTTTATCAACTTGATGTCAAGCTCGATGACAACCGTATCAGCAGCCCCGAAGTCAGTTCCACGATAAGGGTTTCTTATAGCTTTCGACCCCCCCGACATCTACACGGGTTTGATGATTCGAACAGGAACAGGAACTTGTCTCCGAATGTTGAACCTGGCAGGCCGGCAGAGCACGGGTGTAATTGTCTTGCCGTCCAGAGTCACAATCACCGGCTGGCCATGGAAGGGCTTCCCATGCCGCGGTCAGCCTGGCCAACCGACGACGACGACGTGTCCCGAAATGAAGCGTTATCCACGTACGACATCCTAATGCGTGCCTCCTGTTCCAGTATGTGTACCGGTGGCCACGACAGCCAGATGGTGCCGGTATGGCTGTACTTCCGATGAAACTCGCCGCCGCTTGGGGAGCCTTAGTCTACACAGATGAACCGTGGTACACTTGAACACGGTGAGCGCACTGGGGACAACCAGAGAGAGAGTCTCGATACGGATATAAAGGCCAAGCGTAAGACAGAAGGAGAGAGCGCGGAGACGAGGAGAGAGGAGGATTGGTTGACGCCGTCGGTTTCGTTCACTTTCATCACGCGTGAGGGGTTTGACACCCGAACACCCGCACACCAGGACAATACTTGTCCGTGACCATCTCCGCCGGCATCCTTGCAGATGATGCCGGGTCGTCAGTCTACCGGCAGGGTATTATGCAACGGGCTATAATACCCCCGGGACTCGGATGAGGATGAAGGGGGGACTGCCAGAGGCAGGATTGAAGATGAGTTCCAACCCCCCAACCCTCCAACCCCCCAACCCCCCCAAGATGCTCTTGTCGTTCAACCACCAAATACTCTTGTCATTCAGCCTCCCTCTCCCCCCCTCCCAAGATGCTCTTGTCGTTCAACCACCCCAAGATACTCTTGTCGTTCAACCATCAAATGCTCTTGTCATTCAACCACCAAATGCTCTTGTCATTCAGCCTCCTCCCCCCGCCCCCCCACAAGATGCTCTTGTCGTTCAGCCACCAAATGCTCTCGTCATTTAACCCCCCCAAGATACTCTTGTCGTTTAACCACGGCTATACCCCCATCAAACCCATCGTGTTGAAACGGAATTTGGGCTCCCAATTATCGTAACTACTCGTGGTCAGCCATCAATTTATCTGCGGACGAGGTACTTACCTTCTGCACTTTGTTGCACCAGCCGGGGCGCCGCTCGCCAGGCCAGATGAGAACAGGCATCCAAACAATTTGAAAGGATACCTTGGCCGCGCCAAATGCGGCTCATTGTCGTAAGCTAAATGGAGTGTCGAACCGATATTTCACGGCTAAGATATAATAAAATACAGGTTTTGAAAGGATGGAAGACAAGCTGCGTTTCATCTTGAAAAGGGGGGGAATTGCTGGCTTCTTATACCTCTGTGACCGAGCTAAGGGTTTGCTTATTCAACTTTGGTTGAGCATCATCTTGAGTCAACGCTCACTCAACCTTGTTGTGTGGCGTTGAAGATGAATTAAGCCATCTGGTTTTGCTGTTGTTGAACTTCAATTTTATGTTTCATGGCTTCTTACTTTAGCCACGTAACCTTTCGAGCAAAAGAGCCCGAAACGATACTTTCTTGAGCCAGCGTCTTCGAACCTCCTAAGCTATCGTGACTGTATCCTCTCACTGCAAGTATTGTATAGGGCGACACCAGAGACGGCTTTGTGGACAGAATCTTGTTCGAGAACTGCCTGCTTCTCCAAGAGGTCTCCTGTGCGAAATCCAGCTTCCATGGCATGGGTTTATCGTCTTTCTCTGTAAGACTTCAAGAAGTGCTGTTCATTCATGTTGGGTTGTACGAGACACTGCAAACGCCAACTACGTAGTCGGCGAGATACCGCTTACGAACCTCAAGGTATCGGACACTTTTCCAACTCTGCCTTGATAACCGATCAAAAGCAAGAGCTCCGCATACGCAGCCATCGGCCAAAGAAGTTGTCCATAGTGACCAAGCTAAAGGCTATTGTAGCCACCTGTGAGTGTATCTCAACTCCGTTCAGACATTCGGTTAGCCACCAAACCTACACAGTCCTTTTGCGGGTATCCAGCAATCTGGGGCAACCTCTCGGATCCAGGTTGGAGGGTTAGGCTCTTCGAGACGAGGAGAGGAATGGCGGGCATTGCGGGATCGGATATCAGTATGTCGGCAGCGGAGCGGTACTCGGTGCCTACGGCAAACACCAAACATTATCATACCGGAAATGTAATGAAAAGACCTGCCAATAGCTGTGAGCTCATGATCATCGAGGATCTCGTGAAGCAAGCTTCGTTGAGCAGGCTATCGGGCCACATACCTCAGCAAAGGCGGATGGCTCTCTGTATCGGCGGAGGAACGAGAGTACCCATGGGGGAAAAGTCAGAAGTCTCTCTGTGTCTGCTATGTTAGTTACTTGGCGTCAAAGTAAACAGTCTCGGAGACATACCTAGTGGTTGGTCTCGGAAGAAGCGGGATCCCTTTGTCCTTCAGCCGTTGTATCGCGAATTACGAGATCAAGTCGCACATGCCTCGAACTGATTGGAAAGCGACAGACGATGTTTGTGATAAGGTTAGGAGCTATGCAAGGAGAAACAAGTTCCCCTGGATTGAACAAACAGAAGACGACAAAGTGGAAACAAAGATACTTTCAAAGATTCCGTCACCGTCACGAAACCGCAGGTCAAAGGCGTGCAAAAGGTTTGTCAATCCAGCCTTTGGCCTCAAAGAGTAATGTGATCTTCAAGCCCAAGTCACCGACCGTAGCGACAGCACTGGGAAACTCCGCAATTTGTTTGTTCCGCAGAGCAAACACCACGAATCCTCCTCCCTCACACAGAACACGGCCTCAGCCACGCACTTCAGTACGAAGAGGAAGAGCCCAAGTCTTCAAATATACCTGCTCGCAACGTCTCGAGAATAGTGAAAAAATAGAAGGTCGATCAATAGCAGGCAGAGTGGGTTGTTTCCACGCCGAAAGGGTGAAGAACGAATAGGCAAAAAAAGCAAAAAAGACGGGAGCGAACGGTTATCGAATCGACGCCTTCACTGGCCACCAGCCTCGGGTATCAAGATTGCGCTTAACCGCTCAACCTACCAGCTGCTGCCCGCCTTCCGACAGACACTGCCGGACTTTTGATATATATACCATAGGGCTTGGGTTGGGGGCTGGCTGGCTGGCAGGTGGTGGCAGCTGTGTGGCGGGCCAGGGGTGACGATGGGTGAGCTGGCACTCGGGCTGGCAGATGGAGCGGAACGGTGAGTTTTTCCGATCTCAGGGAGACAGCTGAGCGGAAACGTTGAGGACGTCTGCTTGGGTGCCGTCTTTGGTTGTATATGAGGCAGTTGTTGACCGAAAGGCCGTTCAGGGGCTGACTGCTGGTGAGATTCATCGTGATTTTGGGGGACTGGAGCTGGTGGACAACGTGATGGAGTTCAACTAGTAGACTCTGATGCAGAGTCGCATCTCATGATTAGAACATCATGCCTGATATTCGCAGAAGTGAACCGATATCCGACAGTTACACTCTTGTCATTTGGTTCATTGGGAGGAGGATATGACTCTCTACTGCAAAGTGGCACCGACAACAGGCCACAACAACCAGCTGTGCGTGGTGAGTGATTACCATTTGCCGCAGAGTCCAATCAAGCCAATGTATAATGACTGAGGCCGGAATGTGCTAAAACGATCACCATAGCGTTATTGATATTTTGTACCAGGGAAGTGGTTCTTGCATTGTATGACTTTCGCACACGTAGTTTCAATGCCCAGCGGATCAATCTTCAAAGTTCTGGCTCTCTTCATTAGCATAGACTAAACCTGTGTCAGGGAATGATATGCTTGCATCTCGGAAAGCAAAGACTTGACGAGGGAAGAAGATATCTCGGGGGGAGAGGTCTAGGGTGAGATATGGACGATGACCTGACCTGTAACTGATCTACGAGCGAGTCACAAGACGACCATGCTCAAGACCGATATAAGCTAGATGCAAGAAGTTGAATAGAACCTGTCGTCTTTCTTCTCCATGTCTACTAAATAATGGTATCTCTTATACCACTCTTTCATACCTACCTACCTAGGTAGACACCAGTTGATCTGTATATATCCGCTAGATCCAGATCTAATTTTCAGTTCAAATGACTAACAGTGTCTGACCAGAGTAAACACCTTCAGAAGCATTCGAAAACCGTAGTTAGCAATCCCAACAGCTTATAACACATTCTCTCCTTTACCTGCCTCTTACATGCATACATGAACCGACGTTGCAACTGACGTCGAGAATAGGAGGCAGCTGACTCAGCAGACCGACATCCGTCTCTTTCTCGCCCTTGTGTCGTTTTCCACTCCCAAATCAAGCCTTCAACGACCAGAAGAGATACGAAACTGCCAAAGGAGAGATGAATACAATCTCCGCCACTTTAAAAAAAATCTTTTCTTGTCATTGCTCATCCTTAAAGTCCGGCATGTATTTACGATTTCGTCCGCTGGAGTCCATCCCCAAGCTGGCCGATTACCTAATGGGGCCACTGACATACAAAAAGCGCCGCTTACATAATGCAAAGTCGGCCCGGAAGAGTGAGATTCGCGCCGATGCTTAAGCGCCGACTTTCCGACCTCCGATCCTGTAGGAGTAGCGAGATGGACGTGGCCGTGAGTTGCTGTTGAGGCACTTGAGATGTTTTGCTTGCCTTGAGATGTAAACGTCTGGTGGTGAGTTTTAGTATAGATGGTAAAAGACGATATGTGTACTTGATTGTACAAAAGTACTTCACAGCCACACTCCCTGCAGCGTGCAGCTTGGCATCGTGTCAATCCTCATACATCAAGCGACTTACACGTGTTGCCCATCAAGCGAAACAAGCAACAAGCAAAGACTCGGATAATAGGCTATCGATTTAGCCTTTCCAATGATACCCCTGAAAAAGTAGCAGCCGCCCCTCTCACACAAGGAGCTTAAACTCCCTTGACGTCCCAAGATGGAGGACAAAAGAGACGACCGCTCTCCACTAGGCCAGATGCCCCGGATCTTGAACAAAGTGCGAGCACCGACCTGCCCATCACCGGGGCGCCTGACCAGCCCCCAACCACCCTTCCACTTTGCCCTGTTTTGAGTATGTAGATAGATAACGCTCGTAGATCCAGTGTGACAGGGGAAAGATATATCGTCCGTTTCGGTGATGGCTTGTTGCGACATTGTCCGAGACGGGTGCGGGCTGAGCTGAGCTGCGGAGAATAGGCAGGCAAATACCACCCTTCATAGATGTAGGTATGTGGAATACCGAGCAGCTAATGTACAATGACGGCAAGTTTTTCTTCTTTTCTTCCTTGTTCTTTTTTTGATCGATTGGATCGAAGGATTTTTTCTTATTTTCTAGTATACATATACTTGGGTAGCCCGGCATCCTTTGTTCCTTTTCCCATCTTTCATTCTCAAATCTGTGATTGACTCAGCCCTTCGTTTCCATTGCTCTAGCGGAGACCCTACGGGATTATTCCTGCCGTTTATCAATCTATCTCGCTGTATCTATCAGGTCGTCTTCGAACGAGGCATCGATCTATCGATTACTGCTATCTTTTCGCGTCTGGTTCATCGCGGTGGTGGTGGTCTGATTTGGGTGCCCGACTTACACGCATCGCCCAGCGTCGTATACGCGGAAACGACCTTTGACGCCGACGAGTTCTCGAATATACCATCTACAGTTCATCATTAAAGAAAGACAGAAAAGAGAGAAGCTCGTTAAAGAACATGTCTTCAAGCGGCCAAAGTGGCCAAAGCGGCCAGATGCCGCCTCACATGGTACGCCAACACCAAAATCACCCCCTATCCTTCAACACCATCATCATCATCGCCATCTTCAAGCCAGCTAACATGTGCCATAGAGCCCCCCCTACCCCCCCAAATACGCCTCCCTAGGCCTCCAGCCCTCCCCCATCCCCGACATCCCCGTCTCCGCCGTCATCCTCGCCCTCTTCATCTGCTCCGCCGCCCTCAACATGACAATCTTCCAGCGCAACCGGCGCCGCGGCCACAAGTTCGTCCTCTCCGCCCTCTTCTTCGGCTTCTCCATGGCCCGCATCAGCGCAAACGTCATGCGCATCGTCTGGGCCGAGTTCCCCACCGACGGCCAGATCGGCCTCGCCGCCCAGATCCTCGCCTCCGCGGGTGTCCTCCTCGTCTTCGTCGTCAACCTCATCCTCGTCCTGCGCGTCCTGCGCGCGTATCATCCCCGCTTCGGCTGGAGCACCCCCGTCCGCATCTTCTTTCGCTCGCTGTACGCTTCTGTCGTGGCGTGCCTTGTCATGCTCATCGTCTCCGTCGTCTACAGCGCGTATACCCTCGACCAGGCCGCCATCGACAAGACCCATGACGTGCAGGTCGTCGCCGTCACGTACTTTGCCTTCCTCGCCTTCATGCCCATCCCCATCGTTGCACTGTGCTTCATCATTCCCCGAAGGCAGCGCATCGAAAAGTTTGGCGCGGGGAGCATGCGGTATAAGCTCTTCCTCATACTCTTCAGCGCAAGCCTGCTCACCCTCGGCGCGGCCTTTCGCGCAGGCGTCGCGTATTACCGCGTTCCTGTTAGCCAGCCTAGGTGGTTCCATCACAAGGCGTGCTTTTACTGCTTCAACTATGTCATTGAGCTCATCGTCATCTTCACGTATGCGCTGTCGCGGTTCGATAAGCGCTTCCATATTCCGGACGGGAGCAGTTCGCCTGGACATTATGTCAATGGCGTGCATGGTGAAGGTGATGGACGGGTGTTTGACGAGGAACTTGCCGGGAACGTGTCTGAGCGGGCGATGAACAATTCGTCGCGGGACTCGCAGCTCGAAAACAAGATTGAGCTGCAGGCCACGGCCCGATGATTTTGCAAGAAAGAGTGAGATAACGGTGACGCGAAATGCACTTGAAAGATCTGTATATATATCAGCGTGCTCGGGGGCATCTTAGATAAAAGACATCACGAAGCGATGGGTCATGATAGATAGGGGGTCATCATGGAACAGCTGGAAAGCATGGAGTCCTTTTGTGTGGTTTGGAACCAAGCGGTCTGAGGAAAACTTCTCTCAATTCTTAGATAATGTGTCATATGCTTTAGACAGATACATAAATGAACAAATCATAGCGATTGCCGTCTTCGTATCCTAGGTTGCTGATCAGCACAGGCATCAATCTTGTGATAGAATGCTTCATGACACATATTGCAAGGCGAGCAAGGGCATGCAAAACTTCGTAGCTGGTATCACTCCCCATCTCAAACTGTCCCGGATTTCGGCCTCCAAAGTTCATCCCTCAACCTCCATAGCATCATACCTATTTCATCTTCTGTTCCAGGGCGCGGCGCACTTGGGCAACTCTTCACATTCAGACTCGTCACGGCGTGGGCGTGGACCGGCAGTAGGATTAATCGTACATTATTTTGAAGATGCCCGGCTCCGTGGGCTCTAACAGCTATAGACCCTCTTGCAAACAGCCCTTTACAGCGATAACTTGGGTGGATGGACAACGTCGGTGCTAGATTAGAGGAAGTAATCAGGTGTGCCTGGAAAGATGCAAGTCAGTGGCCGAGCTCAAGGGGTGGGAGGGAGTGCAAAACGTACGTCTAGAAACCATTGGCTCTCCGGCTCTCGGGCACGGATCGAATTGCAGGCTGTTTGATTTGGTTAGCATCTGTGGGATATCGACACTGGACCCTTGGCGTAGGGGTAGGGCCAGCAGAGGGGGGAAATAGATGATGACTCACAAGGTATATTTCAGATGTTCGTCAATCTCCATTATGGCGGCTTGGTTACCGCATCGGTAGCAGTAGTTTGGAGCTGTCGAGGCGCGGCATTGTCAGCAGAGAGCTCGTACAGGTACAGTGATGGAAGGGGTAATGAGGCACGAGACAGATGGGGTGCCATGAGCAAAGTGCCAACCAAGGGCGGAAAAAAAGACGCACCAGAAAAGATGGTCACCACGTTGCGGTCCTGAGACCAGTTGTATCCCTCCATGACGAGCTGGTGCGCGCGCGCCACGAGCGTCAGGCCGTTGTTGTGGTTGAAGGCCTCGGAAATGTCCTGGCCAAAGGTGTACCCCGCACCGCGGGGAGAGATGCCCCAGCCGCAGCGGTCGTCGGGGTCGGACCACAGCAGGTCGCACATGGGGCCCTCGTGGGGGACCTCCTGGACTCGGTCGAGGGCCCTGATGTTATCTAGTGTGTCGATGCTGGGGGACAGGCCGCCGTGCAGGCAGAAGATCTGGTTCTCGATCAGGGCCGTCAGGGGCAGGTAGTCGAAGAAGTCGGTGAATATCTTCCACACGTTTGCGTTGCCGTACTTGCGGAGGCACTCGTCGTAGAAGCCGTACACCTGTGTGATCTGGCGCGACTCGTGGTTGCCGCGCAGGATCGTGATGCGTTGCGGGTAGCGGATCTTGAGGGCGACGAGGAGCGACACCGTCTCGACCGAGTAGTAGCCTCTGTCGACGTAGTCACCTGCGGGGGAGGGTCACGATTCCGTCGTCAGCCAAAGCAGTCAAGAACACAGCAAGCAAAAGCAGCAGAGAACGTCGCGTCTGTCCGTACCCATGAAGAGATAGTTGGTGTCGGGGCTGGGGCCGCCAATCTTGAACAGCTCCATCAGGTCGTGGAACTGGCCGTGGATATCGCCACAGACCGTCACGGGGCATTTCTGCAGAGGCACCTCGCGGTCAGCAAAATCCTCCCCATCATCGCATCGCCAGCAGCGAGAAGACGGGCGAGACGTACCACTGGCTGCACATTTGATTCATCCTGGACGACTTCTCGACCCTAGACGGCAGAACACCAGAAAAAGTCAGCATCAACCAAGCTCTGCCCAACCAAAAACCACCACCACAGCAGAACCGAGGAGTCGGAGCCCAAAATTCCGACAACGACAATTTCCTCTCCTCGCGTTTTGCATTCGCCCGCATCGCCGGATGCTCACCATGTCGCACAGCCGCTGGACGTCGGCCTCAGACAGCTGTTTGCAGTTCATGAGATTCTCAATCCATTGTTCGAGCGTCGATCTCGTCGCGGGCTCCGTGTGCGATGGCGCCACGTCGGTCGGCACTCGCCCGACATCTTCCATATTGGTGTCCATGTTATGATGCGACGGCTTCTGGCGGGACTGTCGATGGTAATTTTTGCTGGTTGGGAGGCGCGGAGGCGGAAGGGGGAGGAGGTGAGGCGGCGAGGTTGAGCGATGAAGCGATTGATTAGGAGGGAGAAGAGAAAGAGGGTGAGAAGGCTGATGGTTTGAATGACGTTGCGGTCACGCCTTGGGGGGTTTTGCTGGTGAGTGTTGGAGGAGAGTCAAGGTCACTGGAGGGCCACCCTCAGGCACCCGGAGCTGCTGTGGCAATGAGCGGGATAGCTGCTGCTGGTGGGGCTGCAGCGCCTAGGGAGGCTGATTTACAGCGATAGCAGGGCGCGATACAAGGGGGTCGACTATCCAGACACCTGGAAGAGTGAGGATATTGAACGATCAAGTCGATTTCTTTTCACTCTTGTGAATCAAAAATGCTCTTAATATTATCTATTTCCCTGTTGACCTCCATCTCTTCTGGTCTAGTTACTGTACATAACCATTATTTATCCTGAAAGATAGTCCCTACCTTACGTGGGTAAGGTATGCTTCTTGCGTGCTACTAGTTGACCGAGGTACCTCGACTCACATCCTCCCTCCGTACCTTATGTACCTACCTATACCGTATCAAAACACCAAGCTCCAATCCATTCAAAGCCCAAAATCATACCCGACACCTCAAATCTGCCCAGCTTCCATTAATCAACGCTCTCTCTCCTCTATAAACGCCAGAAACCGTACCTTTGGCGCTCTCACTGATACGCACCAACCTTGAGCTCCGTCAGGGGCAAAAAAAAGAAATTAAGAGCTTCCCCTGTGGCTTTTCTGAAGCTTGCCCGCTCGAGCTGCCCCGCCAACGCAGCCTTGTCCAGAAACGGAGCTGAAACGGCAGCCGTTGAGCTGACTTGACCGTCCATTTGAGTGAGAACTTGTAGCAAAGAAAGATGCCTTCACTACTAAGTTGTAGTATGGGCTGCTTGACATCTGGGTTGGTCCATCGAGAGCTTAGGTACAGAGGTAGCTTCGCAACTAAGGACGTGCACCATGGCAGGCTGATAGACATATCACAGGTGTTTGATTAAGTAGTTGTAATTATATAGTAGCCACCCTCTCTTGTCCGTCAACTTTTCCCCTGGACAACGCCATATACCCGAGATCAACTCCTCTAACACGCTCCGCTCATGGTCAACAACTCAAGCCAGCCCCAGCCCAACAAGATCCTGGACCTCTGCCGCCAGCTTGCTCGGCGGCCCCTCCACGCCCTTGCCCACCAAGCTCGTAAAGTCGAGGCCGACGTCAGACAGCTTCTTCGCGTGCTCCTTTGCCTGGTCCATGCACTTTGTCCACTCCGGTCCGCCGGGCTCCGTGCTGCTCAGCTGCCTGGCCAGGATCACGTTGAATGCCTCAACCTGCTCCTTTGCCCACTTGACGCACGTGCTCATCATCGGCGGAGGGAAGCAGCTCTGGAAGCACTGCACCGTGTTGTGGATGAGGGTAAAGTACACAAACGACAGCTGCCAAATGTACAGATGCAGGTCACCCTGGAAGAGGCATTGTCTGTTCATAGCTGGGTTAGCTCAGATAATGAAAAAGAGTGTCAGAGGTCACCAACCTGGCTCGCTTGTGGATCGTGTCGCCGCGGGCTGCAAGGTACGCCTCCCTCGCCCTGTCCTCGTAGCCCAGTCTCGCCAACCAGCTGAGGTTCCGCTTCGTCTTGCTCTGCTGGTGGTGCGTCGTCTCCATGCCGTGAATGATGATGGTGGCGAGCTTGGCACACCGCTCTTCCACCTCAAAATTGATAAAGTCCTGGGCCACCGTGTTGCCCTTGAGGCCCCTCGCCAACGCCTTGAGCTTTTCCACACGAGCCACGGCGGGCTCGAATCCCTGAAGCGCGATATCGATGTCAAGCTCGTCCATCTGACCCTCCACCCAGCGGAGGTTCTGCTGCTTGCCGTCCACCTCGATCATCATGTCCTTGATGTCAGAAAGCGTCTCCAGCAACTCCGTCTTTTGGAGCAGCCCCGGGTCTCTGGATGCAAAGTAGTTGATCGTCTCTCTGGCCTTGTTATTGGCCTCCATCTCAGACTGCAACCCTTTGCGCAGCTCTTCCACCGCTTTGCGCACATTCATCATCAGCGCCTTCTTTTCGCTCGCTTCCGGCTTCTCTGTGCGGTAGATGAACGTCTCCTGACCGCCGCCCCGAACCATGATGGCGTCGGCTAGCTTGTTGCGTCCGCCCATGGAGTCGCCAGTCCCCGGCATCTCAATGACCTCAATGTCGAGCAGGGGCCAGCATCGGTCGGCTACGAGCTTCACCATGGGCCCGCGGGTGTCTGCGTTGGGGGCGTCGACCTTGCGCTTCTTTCGGGAAGCAATGAGGAGATGGTCGTTGAGCAGAAAGATCTGCATGGCCCTCCTGCTCTTGTACGTCGCATTGTCCAGCTCGATCCAGGGCCCAGCGTTGAGGACGACGTGGCGGCCAATCGCGTTGGGGAGAAACTTCTGCGAGCCCTCCACCGTCTTGTAAAGCGTTTGCATCTGCGAAGTCCAGAGAGCACTTCGGTCCGCAACAGAGCTTCGCTTATCACGTTTGCTCATGGTGACAGCCCCGCCAATGGATGAGTCCACTTCATTTCTTCCAGACGCTTGCCTGAGGGCCGTCGTGTTCGCCTTGAGCTCAGACATGAGGTTCCGCAGCGCTCGCATCTCCCCCTTGAGCTTCTCCGCCTCTTTGCTAATCTTGATGAACTGAGTCCGGTTCTGCAAGAGATTCTGCTGCAAATCTGCGGCGGCGCGTGCCTTGATGCCCTGGAGCGACTCCATGTACTCCTGGATCTGGTCCTCGCTCGCCTCACTCAGCACCGAGGCGACATACTGGTCGGGAACGAGGTTTGGATCCCGCAGTGCCTTGAGGTCGACGACAGGAGCAGCCCCTGGCCCGGCTCGTGACGGTGGAGGGGGTTGGTAATCGGTGTTGAAGCGCTCGAGGGGGGGCAGGCTGGGAACTGGCGGTGCGGCCGCGTCGAACTCGGGAGGCAAGTTGTTGAAACGTGAGGAGAAGCGTCGCTTCACCAGATCAGACGTCTACGAGTCCAGCATTAGTACTTCAACAAAGTTCCCACTCAAACGGCCACGGATTGAGGTCCAACCTTTCCACCAGCTCCCACGGGCCGAGGGCGAGGCGCCTCCGGTATGGGGAGCATAGCACCAGCGGGTGCGCCGCCGGTCGAGCCATCCTGAGGGATGGGCGCAGAGATCTGTCGCGGCGCGCTGATGACGGGACGAGCCTTTCGCCGCTTGCCGCTGCGGAGGGATAGCGTTATCTTGCTGCGCTCCTCAGACATGGTGCCAGCTGGTGAGGTCGTGGACTAGGAGGGTAATGGGACTGGCACAGGAGAGGGCGTGGAGAGCTGTTTATGGCGAGGTTAGAGACATTCACAGGTATCTTGCAGCTACGCAGCCTGTCAATGCTCGTGGATATTGCCGTAGATGGTTCTCCGATACGCCGTAACTGAGGTGCTTAGATCATGAGGTGGGATGGAAATCGTAGGTATTCGTTGCGTGGCGGACGGGATGTCGAGACGGAGGTACAAGGCGAAGTAGAGAGGTAGAGGTACAAGCGGAGTCCTGGAACCGAGCTCGCGGTAGGTCATCTCGCATTTACCCGACCATCAGCCGACCGCCTTCTCAGCGCTCAATCGATGTTCCGACTCGGGAGCTAAAGCAGGTATCGCAGCCGGAACTCCATTTTCCTTGTGATATCTTTTTCAACGGCAAAACCCACCCCCATAGAATCGCGAACCCGACCGGCGACGGCATCTTACACACACCGAGGCTCAATTCCCAGCTGCCCGACGACACGATTCGAGCATATCCAAACCAGCAGCCACAGCCGCCGAATTACCGAGCCTTTGTGTCTTCTATATTCATCTCATCTGCAGCGCTGCAGCTTGGAAGCTCCCCTCCATTCGTCCCTCACAAAAGCCGAAAAAGCATAAAGATGGTCAACACAAGCACCGTGGTGACGGCATCAGTCGCAACCATCGCGACAGGCCTCGTCGGTTCGTCGCCGCTCCAATGACCATTTTGCGCAGTTGTTTTTCTCTTGCAAAAAAAGAAAAAGCCTTCAGTTCCGCTAATCATCGTCTTTGCGTCCTTTCGCTTCGCCTCCCCCCACCAACAGCATACGCCGCATACTTTGACTACAAGCGACGAAGAGACGCCGAGTTCCGCCGCAACCTGAGGAGGAACGAGCGCAAGCAGGTGCGCGCCGAGAAGGAGGAGGCCGAGGCCTCGACACAGCGGCTGCGGAGCCTCATCAAGGCCAAGGTCGACGAGGCCAAGGAGGAGGGCTTCCCGGCCGGCGTGGAGGAGCGGGAGGCCTTTTTCAACGAGCAGGTCATGACGGGCGAGATGCTGAGCCAGGATCGTATGGATGAGCCCCCCCACCCCCTTCTTCCCGTGGCGCTTTCGTGAATCTGTTTGCTGACTTGAGGTTTGTCTTTGTTTGCCCGAATCTAGCTTCTAAGATGATTGATTCTGCGCTTGCTTTCTACAAGGGCCTCAAGGTGTATCCTGCTCCCGGCGACCTGATCAAGATCTACGACAGCACTGTTCCCAAGGTGAGAGGAGACATGTCAGAGGCAGTAGCTGGAAATTTGTAGCTGACACTGTTTGCAGCCCATATTAGACATCCTGGCCGACATGATTGCGTACGACGGCGACATCATGGTCCGCACCCGTCCCTCATCCTCGGGCCCCATCAACCTGGGCGACATTCCCAACGTCGGCCTCGACTAAGCCATTACTAACGAGGAATACTTCGACGAAAAAGGAACAAGGACTCTGACAATAACCACAGTCTCCGCTCCACTCAACTGGTAAACACGAAAAGGAGGAAAGGAAAAAGAGGTGAAAACCATCACTTTTTCCAGACCTCTTACAACTGACGTACACCTCTTTGACCTTGGCACGCCTGGAAAGAGGGAAAGACCCAAAACAAAATCCACAAAAAAAGCACAAAAAACGATTTCTTTCGGCTCGAAGCCCCCCTCTTTCGTTCTCGTCCGACTCCCTTGTCTTCGTACCTGGGAACCTTGAGGGCCATACGCAGAATCGTTGTTTTCTAAATGTACTATAAATCTGTGAACCACCTCTCATTCAATGGGCTCCTCTGGAGGTCGGGGCATTTGTGTAACTTGGTATGGTGAAATGATACAGCTAGCTGGCTATAGGATGTAGGATGGGAGGGTTCGGGAAAAAGGGGGCAGTGGCGGGCAACGTTTCTATAATCCAACACGAAAAAAATTACCTCTACCGCTTTCGTGTACATGATTCTCGTGAGATGCTCTGGCTTTCAAAGATTCATGACATTATGTCATTCCAATCTCGATCATTGCGTTCAAGACTACTGATATCATCCCTTCTCAATCTTAAGCATAATCATACAAATCACCATCGCCTACTCGGGGGCCTCCCGGGAGACAACAGCCTCCATCTTCCTCCCCTTCCTATCAACCCGCTCATCCCTCGGATCAAACCCGCCATTCCCCCACAGCGCCCACTCCGGCGTCGGCGGCCCCATGTAGTCCTCGGGCGTCCAGTCGCCGTCCGCGCCCCTCTCCTCGAGCAGCTCAAAGAAGCGCTGGTAGTCAATGTGCGTGTGCCACTTGCCGTCGACATTAAATCGGTTGCTCGCCAGCAGCACGCAGCAGCTGTGCGCGTGCTCCGCCGCGATGCCGTACCCGAGGCCCTTTTCCTGCAGCCGCCGGTCCAGCGCCTTGACGAACTCGCAGACCTCCCAGTAAAAGGGCACGTTGGACATGCTCAGCCCCGCGTTGGACGACGTCGACGTCCCGCAGTACGTCACGCCCTTGACCTCGACGAAGCACGGCAGCCCGCGCTCGATGAGCCGGGCGTAGCCCTCCACTTCGTCTTCCACGTTGAAGCCCTTGACGAGAGTGAGGCGGTAGACGGTGCGGTGGCGGAAGCGCTTCTCGCGCAGAATGTCCAAGCATCGGAGGAAGCGCTCCCAGAAATCGCGGTGCAGGGGCCGGTCAATCTTCTTGAGCGAGTCTTTGTTGGAGGCGTCGATGGACACGTACAGCTGCGTCACGGCCTTGAGGGCGGCGAGCTGGTCGGGGTGCTGCGCGTTGCAGACCAGGAAAGACGAGATCCGCTCGTTGTGCAGCATGGCGAGGAACTCGTTGATGTAGGGATAGAAGATGGGCTCTCCGACCAAGGACAGTGCGCAGTGTCGGATTCTCAGAGCCTCGGCATAGCGTTCCGCGCGAACGCCGGGCACGCCGCGCATCATCTTGATCTTCTTGTAGTGGTTCTCCTTGACGCCGTCAAAGATCATCTCGGGAGGGTCGACCACCCATCGCCACGTTGTGCCGACTGGGTTCGTTCCGTGACGCCAGCAAAAGACGCACTTGTTGGAGCACGAGAGCGACGGGGTCGTCTCCATGCACTGGTGGGAGTTGATGCCGTAAAGAGAGTATTTGTAGCAGCTGCCTCGCCCACGCAGGGCAGACTTTGTCCAGCGACAGATCTTGACGCCGGAGTGGGAGCCCACAATGGAGTACCCCTGCTTGGTGAGAGCGTTGTATGTGGGCGAGTCCTTGGCCACCATCTCCTTGATGACTGGTGCCTGGCCCTTTCTCTTGCTGGCAGTGGGATAGGTGGTGAAGTCAACGGCCAGGGGTGCTTTGCGAGGGCCCTCGTTTCCGTCTTTGTTGGGACGAATCATCTTTCCCAGATCCTCAACGTCGTCCAACGGCCTGGAGCCGTCGGACTCTTTGCTGTTGCTGGGCTCCTCGTCATCGAAGACGACTTCGCCATCATCCCCTTCAGCCTCCTCCTCGTCGCTTTCCACCGCATCGCCGCTACCGGGAACTCCCTCTCCGAGGAACCCGGTCTGTGAGGCCTGAGCAATCACCTCTTGGACTCCAGAAGTCCATTCCGCAAATCGTTCCGCGTGATCGCTCTTCATGTCGCCCATGCCCACGGGATAGGCTCGCTTCCGGCCAGTCAGCTTGGACATCCATTTGTCCAATTCCTTGGCTTGAAAGCAGAAGCCCTCGTCTTCGTTTGGCCATCCCTCTTTGTCTCCGAAACCAAACACTGAGTAACCCACCAAGGAAGATAGAGGGGCGGTATCAATTCGGAAGTCGTGGTGTGTTTCCTGCAGATGCTGGAGGAACGTATCGTTGATGGTGTCGATGTTGTAGCTCGGGATGAGGAACAGGTAAAAGTACGCGGCGCCTTCGGCAGACTTGGGAGGGCTGACGAAGTAGTCCTCAAAGTCAATCTCGGTCAGGTCCAGCAACTCTGGCTTCAGGAATTTGGCGTCCGTTTCCTTGGACTTCTGGTCCAAGAATGTCTCGAGCGCCTTGATGTAGTCGTGGGCAACCTTTTCCGTCTTGGTAGTCACGGAAGAGAAGAAGACGAGCACCTTTGCGGGTCTGTCGTGTTCGACCGGCGCAGTCTTATCCTCTTGCGAAGCCTTGCGCGTCACGCCTCCTTTTATCCGTCGAGGGCCAGATGACTTCTTTTCCGCCTCGGCCACCGGTTGCGCCTTGGGAATCGTCTTTTCGCTTACTTGAGGCTGCTGTGGCTCGTTGTAAATCTTGGGAAGCGCAACGAGCGGCTCTCTGTCCTCGGTCGTGTGGAGGAAGATGCGCAGACCGGCAAGGAGAAGGAGAGACGACAGGATGATGGGCGTGCGATAGGCATGCCACACGTCAAGCAGGTCTTTGCGCATCAATTGATGGTTTTGTCAGCGCGCGATTCAGAAAGCAGGCAGCGCAAGACACAGGGACTCACCAGCAACCAGCGCCTCCAGCTGAAGACGATATGCCGCGTCCATCGTAACGGCAGAGGCTCTTGCGCGCAATTGGGGCGTCTGCGCACAGGAATCTCATCCAGCAAGCAAATGCCCTTGTCCGGGATATGCTGGAGATTTGCTGCTCAAGCCAGAAGCAGGGACGTGAAGACAAAGAAATCTGTGCCCCGCGATGCAAATTTTGGCGGGGCATCACGATAAGCCAGATCCAGTGCTGAGTCAGTCAATTTCTCTATGGCCTCAATTGCACGCCCTTAATAAGTACTCTAGCCCGGTCTTTTCAGCACACAACCGCCCGCATACGATGCACTACATCCGCCTCCTCAGGCCCCCGAAGCTGGCGGGCAGCGGCGGCAAGATCCGCCTCGAGCTCGTCATCACCATCAACACGGATCTGAGCGACTCGCTGCTGGCTGTGCAGGATGCCCTCGAGCTGCTCATCACGGCGGAGGTGGCCTCCTCCTCTGGCAGGACGACATGGGCCCTCACTGGCCGTGGAGAGCTGGCATGGAAGCCAGGCATGAGGATCCTCAAGCCCAGCTTCAATCTTCCTCTGCAATTCATCAAGTCGTTGGCAGCATCTTCCAGTGCCGAGATATGTATCAGTGCAAAGCAGGCAGTTTCAGCGACGGGGGTGCACAGCATACTCAAGGATGCCGAGGCTGGCAACGGACTGATCATGCCTGTATGGGCACAACTACGCGTCAACGGGGGCGGGAACGACGATGGCCATCTCTGCACGCGGAGGCTGTACTTTGACGGCAGCGCCCAAGAGGGAGACCCGGAGTTTCTCGAGATAGAGGAAGAGCTGGGCGAGAGCATGGCCCGCCACGTCTGGGACGGAGGAGTCGTCACCCTCTGCGCCCTCGCCGGCCTTCCCGCAAGCGAAAAGTACGCCTCGAACCAGGAGCCGACCATGGCCGCCATGCGGGACATCCTGGGCACTGCCGGCGAGCTCAACATCCTGGAGCTCGGCTGCGGCGTCGGCACGCTGGGCATCGGCCTCTGCGCCGTGCTCCCACAGATGCGGCCGGCCGGCTCCGGAAGCTGCACTGTCTTGCTGACGGACCTGGAGGATGCAGAGACGCGAGCAAGCGCCAACATTGCTCGCCTACAGCAGAATGCGCGCATGCCTGGACAACATGACAATGCCGCTCAGCTAGTATATGAGAACCTAGACTGGGAGGAGGGCAGGCAAGGCCGCTTTGGGCCGCAAGTCCAAGCCCGGAGCTGGGATCTCGTCGTGCTGAGCGACTGCACCTACAACGAAGACGGGCTTCTCGCATTGGTTGAGACACTGTCCGCCCTTCACGCTCTGAATGTGAGCAGGGCCAAGGCTACGGGGGAGTCGTCGTTGGCGACCAAGGTCTTTGTTGGGACGAAGCCGCGACACTCTTCTGAGAATGCAGTATTTGGCCTTCTCGACAAAGCGGGATGGCAGATGCAGGCAAAGCAAGTGCTGCCGCTGCCTGTTCTCGGCTCGGAGGCTCAATCAGTTGAGATGTATCTGTTTGAAAAGTCTTGATGGATGTCCGCGGATTAGGGAGCTCTACTACGACACCATCTGGATGTCCGCCTGGGCATTCCACGATGCTTGTGGACACGTTCGACACACTCTCGCCTCCAGACCACGGTAGAAGTCAACTGGACCGGAGGCAACAGGAGGCCATGCTTTCAGTCACTCATCATGATGTGGAAACAACCACGCGAGCAGAGGACGCGAACAGAGGCTCGAGCGAAACAGTTGTTTGCTGCTGAACATGAACTCAAGGCGAGCCATTAGCAAGGCGCGGGACCCTCTACGCTGAGCCCTTTGATAACCGTCTTTGCTACGCGAACGGCGCAGTTGTTTGGGTACGGAGTACAGAGTACTTTCGAGGGAGATTGAGCCTTGGAATATGCCTGAGATACCAAATGTCCTCCTTTACACGAAGTATACCATACCATAAGTACTAGGTATAAGTGGGCAGTTGAATAGACATCTATATAACGAGCTTCGCTGAGAAGCCCAATTCATCAGACACTTTCTCATGGAATATCTCATACGCAGGTTCATTAGCGGACGATCAATCTTTTGCTATCACTGAAAGGCAAAGGCTCGCAGCCAGAAGATCCAGGCCATCCGCCTCACTTACAACGCCACCCGTCACATACAAACAAACTATAGTTGGCAGAACTACTTTCCTACCAGCGACAGTCTTCTTCTTATTTCTATTGTTTGACTCCATGAAATTCATCTACGAGGTTAAAAGCACAAGTAACAAAGATGACGAAAACAAGTCAACCAAAGTCATACGATGCTCACCCGACTTTTCATCAACATGTAGAAGCCAGCCGGCTATTAAAGTTCCCCAAAGTGGCGTGGGACTATCCCGTCGCGCCTCCAGTTGGCTTCGTACCCTGTTGTCGTTTGCTACGTAGGTAGGTATAGAGCCGATCCTTGCCGCCTCTATTCAGCACCGTCGAAGTTGTATTTTGGTTGTCAGTAATCGCCGTCTAGTCAAGCCTCTGAACATCCTCCAGAGCAAAGTTCAGCCATGTGTAAGTATGTATACATTACGGTTACAAGGCCTGACCCTTCATCTCCTTGTCATGGCCTGCCAAGCCTGCCCCACGATGGCTGCAATCAACAGGGGGACCCCAGTCTATCAAATGCAGCTTAATTCAACCGCTCCTCTGTCGTAGTCAATGCCTCGTAGTACACATTATTATACGAATCAACATATCACCTACTCTGCAACAAGAATCAAAGCTTAGCAAAACATCCCATGGTCGATCCGCGTAGGCGGTACCCTCTCGCACGACGCCCTCTCAGTCTTCTAGATGATACAACGACTGCCGCAATCCATCCCAGATCCCGTGGTTCTTGTGAGGGTGCTTCTCGTCAACGGGTTGATCGTCAGCTCTCCCGACCCAACCGTCATAGCCGAATCCATCCCGTCCGACCTGTCTCCTTAGTCGACGCCACCATTTGACGAAGTCTAATACGCACGCTCTCCAATCAGCCCATCACGCTCTCATTCCATACAGCCACGAAGCTTCAGCTCAGTGATCCGATTCCCGTGAAAAGCATCCGTTTGGAGCTTCATGAACCACTGTGCTCCTGGATAGCAACGGTCTCCCTTTTAGTACCAGAATCAAATGACGACAAAGCTATCTCTCAACGTCAGACGGAATCGTATGATGCTCGAAACCCATGAAATGTGACAGTGACTGCCTCGCAATGTTATAAGTACCCCGATCCAGAGCGTGCAAGTTCATGAATCCCCAACCGACTGAACAACACCTACCCCTTGTAGAGTCCCTCCAGCACAACTCCAACACCATGGCTTCCACAAACGGCACAAACGGCTCAACGGACATCTTCGTCCCAGACCAGCTCTTCCACACCCTCCTCACCGTCGTCGACTTCTCCCACGACCCCTCCGGCGCCACCCGCACCCCCTTCGTCCTCAAGTCCCACGGCACCCTCGACGCAGCCAAGGCCTTTGCCCGCCAGTCCCTCGAAACGCTCGGCTTCGCCCCCGACGACTTTGAGCTCTACCGCGTCCGCGAACCCCAGCAATCATCCTCCTCCTCCTCGTCCACGTCGTCCCGCCCCTGGACCCACGGCGACGGCGTCCTCGTCTTCGCCCGCGCCTTTGACGGCAAGGAATTCATCGTCGGCATCGACACCGCCCCCAACAACGAGTCCCTGGCCGCCTCCTCTTCCGACGGCGAGCTCCGGCTGCCCGAGGGCGCCCGCTTCCTGCACTACGTCCTGCAAATCACCATCGACTACAACGCCGACCGCAGCGGCGCCGCGCAGACGACCGAGATCCAGGGCGCCTACGTCCACCGCGCCGACGCCTGGAAGGCCGCCCATCTCTGCCTCGACCCTTCCGCGCAGTACGCCGAGTTCGACCGCAGGGGCGACGCCCAGTTCATCGAGCAGTGGCCCTATGGCGAGGATGTCGCCGTTCGCGCCGTTTCTGAGACGGGGCAGAACTATTTCGTTGCGGTCAAGAGGCCTCCTGAGCAGAGACATGAGCTCAAGCCTCACGATTTGAAGAGGAAGTAGCCGTCATCGTCCTCTTTACGGGGATCTGGGATCCACGGGTAAGGAGTCCGAGTGATTTGTATGATGCTGTCGTGTCAGTTAGTTAGGTAGCTCTAATGTTCTGGGAACGTCTTCTTCTCGTGATAACGGAAATCAATATTTGGCTCCATATTCTGTTCCGCTTGATTGTGTCCATATTTCCTATATTGGGCGTTAGATGTGCTGATACACGAGAACCTCACGTGGCGTGCGCAAATACAGACATACTAACCCATCGTATAGCCATTAGTACACTGCTCCTCCATTACCTATCATTGTCACCCAGCCACACGGAGTACTCATACGAAATCGATCCTTTGCAAATATCAAAGCAGCATGGCCACCCTTGAAGCTCTCAAGCAGGCGCTCAGGCAAAAGGCCACGTCCCCGACCAAGCCATTGACCGACGAACAGTACAGCGCTGGCTTTGACATTCTCCTTCACGGGCCCGGATGGACGAGCTACCAAGACTTCATTGTTCCTCAGCTGACGCAACTGCTGACCCCTCTTTGCAACTCGCGGGCCTGCGTCTCGGTGCTGGAAGTAGGACCTGGTCCAAAGAGCGTGCTCGGGCACCTGCCTGACGATTTGAGACGTAAGATGGCGAAATACGCTGCCTTTGAGCCCAACGACCTGTTTGCTGCAAATTTGGAACAATGGCTGTGCCCCAGCTCCGAGACGAAATCACTGCTGCCCTGCCTACAGAGCCCGCCGGATATCCGTCGAAAGCCATTTGTTTTGGACAGCCGCAAAGGGATGAGCACGGACATCACAAATGACCGTCAGGAACGATTCGACGTCGTCCTCTTCTGCCACAGCATGTTCGGCATGAGCAGAAATCAACCCAAGCGCAAGTACATCGAGCGAGCGCTGGACATGCTTGTTGTGCAACCCGAGGGCGGGGTCGTGGTGGTTTTTCATCGAGACGGAACTCTGGGCTTCGATGGTCTAGTGTGCAATCAAACGGCTCCGTTCCCTACTGGCATCGTCGGCGTGGCAGATGACGACAAGGTGCTTGACCGTTTCGCTTCCTTCATTGCGGGTTTTGTCATGCAAGACCAAGCTGCGGACGAGGCCATTCGCGCCGAGTGGCGTAAGGTGTGCCGGGCCATGGGTCGTCGTGAGGAAGCACGCCCAGGTGTCGTCTTGTTCAGCGCGCCCGACGTCATGATGGCTTTCACCCATCACGCGACAATGCTTCAGGAGCTGGAGGAACAGGTGCCGTTAGCCAAAGGGGACGAGAAAATCAAGAACTGGGAGGCTCGTCTCCACCGTCCTGCGACGGTTGTCAGACCGACGGAGATCCCGCACGTCCAGCAATGCGTTCGATGGGCTCTGAAGCACCGAGTTGGACTGAATGTCGTTGGCGGGGGCCACAGCGGACACTGTCCCTGGTCTCATGTTGTTGCAGTCGACATGGAAGCTTTTCATCAGGTGCATATTCTCCCTGTTGAGGTAGATGGGAGAGAATGCCACTCCAGTGCCCTTGCCTTCGTAGTCATCGCCGAAGCAGGCTGCAAGTCGGGTGATGTTATCCGCAAGACCACGGCTGTGGGCTTAACTGTGCCTCTTGGTTCCCGTCCCAGCGTGGGCGCCGGGCTGTGGCTGCAAGGGGGCCTCGGGCATCTCGCTCGACTGTACGGGCTTTCTTGCGACGCCATTGTCGGTGCCGTGGTGACGGCAGTCGACTCTGCGCAAAATCCTCTGTCTCGGTTTCGTGCCGGGTCAACACTGGCCAACCTGTGCTGTGCGCCCCGAGAACGATGCCGAGATGTTGTGGGCCGTCAAGGGGGCCGGGACCAATGTCGGCATCATCATCAGCGTCATTTTCGAAGCATACGGCACTCTGCTACCTCCATCTGCTGCAGGGCGGCGGAGCGATTGCCGACGTGGCCCCCGAGGCCGCGGCTTTCGGCTGTCGCGACTGGGACTTTGCCTGCGTCGTCACCGGCGTCTGGCCCCGCGACCGAGACGGAACCGACGACGCTCGAGCTGCCGTGCGGTGGGTTTCCGACGTCGCCCGGGATCTGCTGCCCCTGAGCAGCGGAACCTACGGCGCGGACCTCGGACCGGACCCCAGAGACGCGGCCCTGGCGGCCAGGGCTTTTGGACCGAACCGGCCGCGCTTGGCCCGTCTTAAACGCGGCGCAGACCCATGCAACTTGCTGGCGTATGGCTGTCCGCTCCCGCAGGCGCCGATGGATCCCAAGCTGATCATCCTTGTCACGGGCGACAGCGGCGCTGGCAAGGACTACTGCGCCGACGTCTGGGCTTCCGTACTCAACAACAGCGCCCCTGTGACCGCGAGGGCGCGGGTCGTCAGTATCAGCGCCGCGACCAAGCGAGAATATGCGGCGGCCACGGGCGCTGACTTGAAAACCCTGCTGCAGGACCGGGCCTACAAGGAGCAACACCGGCCAGCGTTGACGGCCTTCTTCCAGAGTCAAGTGCGGCGACGGCCTCGGCTGCCGGAGGAGCATTTCCTGGGCGTGGTGCACGGCGCCGGGGACACGGACGTGCTGCTGATCAGCGGCATGAGAGACGAGGCACCGGTCGCGGCGCTATCACACCTGGTGCCGGATAGCAGAGTGGTCGAGGTTCGTGTCAATGCCGGCGAAGAGATTCTACGGCTCCGTTGGGGGCACCAAAGCGATGATGAAGACCGTGGCCGGGACAATGAACGTGGCACGCCAGACTCGACCGTTCTTGACTGGTGTCCCAACTTTAGCTTCAACAACGATATGTATGGAGGTGAGGCGGCAGAGCAGTTTGCTCAACGGTGCCTTGTTCCCTTGCTCCACGAGGACCTGCAACGACTGGCCAGCATGATCCGCTCAGTGCCCGACTTTCCACGTCCGGGCATCCAGTTCCGCCATGTCCTCGGCATCTGTCGGCAGCCAGGAGGATTGGCTCTGTGCACGAAGCTGTTGCGGAGCCAGTTTGGCGATGGCTGGATCGAAACCGGTGCGGTGGTTTGTTGCGAGGCTGGAGGCTTTGTCTCTGCGTCGCCGCTTGCTGAACGGGTCGGTGTGCCCTTGGTGCTGGTTCGAGAGGACGCTCTGCGCCGTCTTGCGGCTGCTGGGCGAGGCTGGCGTCAGTGCTGAGCAGATAGGCGTCTTGGTTGCAGGAGAGTTTCCTGTCCATCGTGGCCGGCAGCTGCTGCGTCGACGTGGCTTTGGAAGAGTCAATGTCCGGGGCCTCGTCGTCTTTGGAGGTGTTTGAGAGCCGAAGGAGCTGAACAGGCGGCCCTGCCCATCAGGTAGAGCAAGCTGTGACATGGAGCTACTAGTATCTGGCCCGACTTTACCTGAGAACCTAGGTAGAGCTCAGGTAGACTTGAAGATGACGATGCAAACGAGCACAGAAGACGGAGCGAATGTTGCTTACCTACCAAGGTATGTTGAGTCCATCGATCAAATACCACCATCGTCGTTCCAAGGAGGGATTTGCCTGTCGTAGCATTCACCTGCCTCGACCATCGAATCTGCATACGCCCTCGTGTGCAACCGTTGGAGTCTTGAAAGAGTCAAGCTCGTTCGCCATGATGCTGTTACTGTACATCAACGCCAGGTTCCAGCTTTCCACCAGACGTTGGATGCCCCCGTGCTGCCCAACAGATCCCAATAGCCCTGGAGGCCTAAGGTACATGTAATCTACAGCCCTGGAGGCAGCAAACAGGCCGCAAAGCGCTGAGAGTCCCCGCGAAGCCGCTAGAATACAGGCTCCAGCTACCTGTAGGCAGCCCAAGCACCTTGCCACCAGCCACTGTGTGCACTGTAACATCGACTTCACGCCTATTGCAAACGGAACCGCCGCCAACTTCCCATCAGCCTTTGACGCATCAACATCACAGTCAAGTCTCTGCAAACGCCCTCATGGCACCTATCCGACGCTCGTCGCGACCCTCGCCACCCTGGGAGACATTGTCTCTCACGCAACTCATGCAGCAGCGCTGCCGGGAAAGAGTGCTAGTCGACCCTCTGGAGTGGACCGACGTTCATCTCGAGTTGCTGCAGTGCCGGTTCGAAGAGGCTCAGTCAGCGCCGCTTCGAAAAGAGCATGAAGACGAAGTTGACGAAATGCTTCTTCCCTTTGAGTACCGTGGACCCGTCGAAGAGCTATCCACCTATAAGTTCTCCGTTGAGCGCGAGAATCTGATGAGTTCCATCATCGACTCTGAAGGAAGCCCATTGACCTGCAACAGGTAAGCTTCCAACGGGCTCTCTATGGTTTTTATCGTTTGGGACTGATGATATTGACCAGATTTGCGATTGCTTTCTACTACAATTGCCTCCGTGTGAGGTATCTCCCAGGCTGCCAGAGTTTCATCAGCAGCCGCTATGAAGCGAAAGTGATCGAGGGTGTCAGAGACACATGGAGTGCACCAGTGGCCTTGGTCATGATCGATCGCGAGACCATTGCGCAATGTCGCCGCAAACAAACTGAACACTATGCAGGCAGAGGATGGACGTCGATGAAAGGATTACACCTTCGCCATCTGAAAAGGGTTACGCCGTCCGATCCTCTGCGAGATCCGTACCTGGTAGCCATCCTCTTGGCAATCGCTTGCCATCAACGGCACCATACATGTCCTACGATCCAGACCAAAGATAGCTATTGGGTACGATGACCTTCTCCCCCCGCGCGACATTCCAGCTTTGTTCACTGGCTTAACGCACAATATCCAGGCTCAGGTGTTGATGACGGATCGCGGAGATGAATGCGTCCATCTCTTTGCCGCTCATATATCGTCCGACTACCTCAACAAATTCGACTATCCGGCCGCGAAGCCTCCCAAGTCAGCACAACACCCGCTGGTAATACATCATTTGCCCGTACAGATCAAGCCCTACGATACTTTTCGCCGTCGCCTCTTCACAGTCATACTCCATCCTGCTGAATACTACGCCAAGGTTCCCTTTCGAAGGTCGGAGAGATTGTCTCGGCCAATTTGGCTTCGTTAATCTGTTCAAGGCCTCAGGGCCATTTGCCGCCTCTCAGCCCCTCGCAATGTGATCAATGTCTTCATCCCTACCTTACTGCACGGACCGTATACAAGGTACCATGATCCCTAAGGTTATAATTAGTAGCTAAAGGCAGTCAGTCGCAGAGCTACATACCTACCTTATCTTGCGATTACAAGGCTTTGTCTATATCGCCATCGTTGGAGCAGAGCCAATCACAGTCTCACCTAGACTGGCGAGTTCCTTGGCAGGGACAACTCTTTCACTGCATTTCCAGCTGTTCAAGGCATTCCCTAGATCGATTATGCAGCAGTCCTTATGGCAGCTTTGTGTGTCCGTTTTCGCAACGCCATGCCCGACAGCCGCCCTTCTTTTTCCCGACTCTTGACTTATACGGGGCAGCCTGGGTCATCATCTTCTTCGAGCGGAACGGATTCAGTCGGTGTCGACAACCTTTTCGTCGCATCAGATGACGAGACCCGAGATTATCTTCTGGAACCTCGTGCAACAGTCTAAAAGTGGTTTTTTTCCCCTCCTCCTCGAGAGAGAAAAGCAGCTTGGCGTCGATGGCTCAAGTACAATGCTAAGAACGTGAAGTGGCATCAACGGGGCTTGGTTGGTCAACGTAAAGCAAAGGGGCAGAGCAGAGATCGCCATGATCCCAGAGTCACTATGAAGACGCTGTGCGGCAGATGTTTTGCGATAAAGCGAGCCGTTCTTCCAAGCCTCAGCCAGTCCATCCTTCCGTCGCCCAAGCTCCTCCTCATCTCGTTCACGCAAAGCAGCGAGCCTTGTTGATTTGCGGCAACGAGCCGGACATGGAGCCATGCGGTGCCGCTGGCCAGTACAGCCCATTGTTTGCATGTTGTATGCGAGAGGCACTCAGCGGCACCTGATGGGGACTGACGCTGACGTTGCCAGTAAATCGGTGTGTTGCCATACCCAGCACTTAGGGACGAAATCGATACTCTTGCCAGAGATGGAGTCTGGCTACCAGTGTGTAGGGCTTCAGTAACTCTACAGTAAGGTAGCTAATAAGAATTATTATAGGAGTGGCTCTATGTATCTAGTAGTATGCTCTAAGCTGTGAAGCAAAAGGCAAAGATTTGTCTTAATATACCTGACAGAGAATTAATAAATAACTTGACTTGTCTTAGAAGTACTCTATATATATATAAGAAGTAGAAGCATATAGCGATAGTATGTCCAGTAGCGTTGTTAAGCACCTAGAGTCCTATGTAGGTTAGAAATAATAGTTGCGGAAATAAGGAGGGTATATCTTGTGTTGCTTGTCAGGATGCTACCTTATCTTTCATTGGCTTATACCGGTAGAACCTTAGTAGTAGGTCCATAGGTGGGTACCTACCTCTAGGTACTTGATATCCACACAGCGGTTTGCCGCTACCTACCCGTACAAGTAGGTACTCCATAAGGTTCGTCGCTACAACTTGGAAAAGGCGGCATGCAGTTTGTCAGTTCTACAAATCGATGACGTTGAGTTGACAAGCCACACAGTTCAACTCCCATCGTCATTTACAACTCGCACCTACACAACTCTTATGTCATATTGATGATCACACTCGGTTTTGGACGTCTTGACGGGCAAGTGCAATGCCTCGGCTTCAAGCAAAAAGTCTAGCTTATATAAAGAGCTGAATCAAGCTGCAACTCTCAAAAGCACGGTGCAACAGTGATTCCCTCCTCAACAACACAAACAACTCAAGGTACCAACAGCAACAGCTTCAAGTGCATGTGATTCGCCTCGACTTCCACCAGTTATAGACCATGGCAACCTCCAAGGCAGCATATCTTGCCGAAAAGGCCATTGGCCACGACGACAACGCCATCACTCAGCAGGATGTCTCCAACTACCCGCAGGCCGGCGCGGACACCATGAAGGCGCTGGTGTGGAGGGGGAAGCAAAAGGTCGAAGTTGGTATGTGCAATGCCCCCCCCAGCCCTGCTTATAGGGATTATGCTCCTCAATTCATTCATTCTCACACGTCCATTCCCATAATAGCCGACGTGCCCAAGCCCCAGATCCTCGAGGACACCGACGTGATCCTCAAGGTCACCGGCTCGACCGTCTGCGGCTCCGACCTACACCTCTACCACGGCACAGTCGTGCAGCTGGCCGACGGCGACATCCTGGGCCACGAGTTCTGCGGCGTCGTCGAGCTGGTCGGCCGCGCCGTCACCAAGGTCCAGGTCGGCAAGCGCTACGTCGCCTCGTTCCAGATCGCCTGCGGCGACTGCTTCTTCTGCAAGCAGGGCCTGTCGTCGCAGTGCGAGACGACCAACGCCAACACGGCCGCCAAGAGCCTGTACGGCGGCCGCACCGCCGGCATCTTTGGCTACTCGCACCTCACGGGCGGCTTCGCCGGCGGGCAGGCCGAGTATGTCCGCGTGCCGCTGGGCGACGTGAATCTGCTCGAGATTCCGGATGACGTTTCGGACGAGAAGGGTGAGTGTCTTGCCTACTGGTTCCTCCATAACCCTCCTCGAGATACCAAAACAAAAAAAACTAACTTGTTTACCCAGCCCTCTACCTCTCCGACGTCCTCTGCACCTCGTACAACGCCGTCAAGGACACCGCCGTCTACCCCAACGACCAGGTGGCCATCTTTGGCGCCGGCCCCATCGGCCAGATGGCCGGCGTCTTCGCCCTCGGCGAGGGAGCGTCAAAGGTCATCTTTGTCGACACGGAGCCGCGGCTCACCATCATCAAGCAGCGGTTCCCCGCCGAGCACGCCGACAAGCTCGTGCTGGTCGACTACAAGAAGCTGTCGCACGGCATCACCTCCAAGGAGACGGTTGTCAGCAAGCTCAAGGAGACTTGCGACGGCCGCGGCCCAGACGTTGCCATTGAGTGCGCGGCCGGCGAGTACGCCAAGGGCTGGATGCACTGGCTGGAGATGGCGATTGGCGCCGAGACGGACACGAGCGAGATTCTCAACGAGATGATTGAGGGCGTGCGCAACTATGGGCGCTGCGGCGTCACTGGTGTTTACGTCGCATATGTATGTATACACACACACACACACACACTCGTGCATCCCCTCTGTATATGACGGCGAACTGTTTTGCTTCATTTACTAACATACGCAACTAGACCAACCACTTCAACATTGGCTCCCTCATGCAGCGCGGCATCCGCCTCATCGGAAACGGCCAGGCGCCGGTGCACAAGTACTGGAAAGAACTGCTTGCCAAGATTCAGAAGGGCGAGCTCGATCCCTTGCAGATGGTCTCTCACAGGGTCCGGCTGGAGGACCTGGACAAGGTGTATAAGAAGTTTGAGGTCAAGGAAGATGGCATGCAAAAGGTCTATGTCGAGACTAAGTTTTCCAAGCCCAAGGATCCGGGGTGTCCCGAGTTGACGAGGTTTTAAGGGTGGGCTGGTGTTGAGGTTTGTTTACGATTTGATGAGAGACGTGGGCATCTGAAGGAGTTTGGGATATGACAAAGTGTTTGTAAGTTTGCTGAGGGGAGTCGATGGGAGCTAGGGAAGAGCCGACAAAGTGTTTGCAGGCTTGATGAGGGACGTGGACATATGAAGGAGTTGGGGATATGACAAAGTGTTTTGAGGGTTGATGAGGGACTGGTGTTTTGAGGAGTTGAGGATAAGGTGTGTCGACAAGGTGTTTGCAGGGTGTTGAGGGAATGAGATTGCTACCTGTACCAATATGAGAAGCCTTGTATTTATGTCAAGAATGTAACAACTACCACTTACTACGATTCTTACGTGCGTCACTTCATCTCATGCTTTGCTGTTACAATCATTCCATCGCAAGTGCATCCGCTTATACCATCTACCACTCGACTATCTTCTGCAAAATTACCTCTTGCATCTTACATGCCGCTCTCTCAAGGAAACCCGTGCTTACATCCTACCTCCAACCTTGAGTCATGATTGGTCAATCAATGTTCATGCATATGCACCTTGTCACAAGGGCGCAAAAGAATCTACAGAAAAGGTCGCTATAGAATGGAATAAGAGGAAGCAACATCCCTTTTTAACATATACAGCAGCGCTTCCTCACCCCTCACGCTTTGATTCTCATCCTTGATTATCCTCCAAATCGCAATGAACCAGCTTGAAGTCGTCAACTCGGATGAGCTGGAAGCGGCGCTTCAGGAGAGAGAGGGCTGGCAGGGCAAGTGGCCAGCTGTTCGTGTGATTGATTTTTGCGACGGGACAATTGGTGAGTTAGTCTTTCAATTGCCTTGATGAATCTTACAGCTTGTACTTTTGGCTTTACCACTGACATAGTTTTCTCTTCAGTAGAAGATTATGCTTTTGACGTTGCTGTCGACCTGGAGATGTTTCTAGTATTGACAATGACTCTCCTAACCTCGAAAGCCCTCATGCTGATACCAGGGCCGTAGAGAAAGAACCCGCGAGCTCAGCTACGAGTAATGTACGTTGATTCTCCTACCCTTTATATCGTTGTATCATGACGGCTGACAAGGCAACAAAAAAAAAAAAAAAAATAGTCTGCTGGAAACCCGCCAGGTCACGCCCAGCAGCAAAAGCCCCTGGCAAGGCGAAGTGCTCTCCGCCGCCGTCAACCCATCGATGCTACGATGCCTCCGCGAACACGCCGGTCTGTTGAACACCTTCATCGAGGCGACTTGCGGCATCGGACACTGGTATTCTGCAAAGCACGTTTGCTACGATAACAGTCTGTCAAGAAATGACAAGCTGGGAGGACATGGGATATTTGGTATGGATTCGTTTCATCACCCCGAGATTTATTACACACCAGAAGCCTTTCCTTTTGTCAGGAAAGACTTTGAGGGGATGAGAGTCTGATATCGATTCTAGACGTCTTTTACGAGTACATTCCCCAGGAAAAGAAGCATTCATGCACGCAGATGTCGACAGACTTTCAAAGCACGACGTACTTTTTTCTTGATCTTCCTTTGTCGGTGCTTACTCGGTTTACGAGAGACGTTGCCGAGGATGGGAAAGTCTCGACGCGCTTCTTTTACTTGGATGCTTTGATTGCGGACGAGGCGATGAGGACGTGGCAGAAAGACATTGCCCGCAAGCGGACGGCTCTGAAATCGCTCGTACGCAAATTAACATACCACATACATGTAAACAACTTTGATTGATTCAGACGATTGCTGATATAGAAGATCTAAGGATCAAACAGTTGAACACGCAAAAGTCAGCAATCAGTCCATCCATGAATTACACGCCCTCGCTCGAGAATGGCATATCCTCGCTCGCAATCTCTCCGACTACGCCGCCCTCCTCGACTTTTTCAAGAGTGCCTCTTCAAGGTACTATATAATGTCAAGTACCCATCGAGACTCAGCGACAGAAACCAAGGCGATGCTGAACGGGAGTCTTGAGTATCTTGATTCGAGCTGCCGGTCGCTCACTTATCTGGTATCCGACTATAGCGGTCGAACCAAGACCCGGATTGACTTGGTAAGTAAAGTAGAACGACATATAAACTGAATCTGATGAGTTGACAGACGTAAAATAGCTCTATCATCTTACGAACCAGGCAGAGAGCCAGTCGACGCGAGAACTCGCCGAACTGGCACGGCAAGACAGCGCTGCGATGCTCACCATTGCGGCCGTCACCCTTTTATTCCTACCGGGGACATTCATTGCAGTGAGGCATTCACTCTTCCAATACCTTTACAGGCATCTGGTAACAGCCAACTGACGGGTCATCTGCATACAGTCTATATTGAGTACCACAATCTTCAACTTTGCCGACGGGGAGATGCAAGTGTATAGGAAATGGTGGGTATTCCCCGTCACCGTCGTGCCGTTCACCATTCTTGTATTTGTTGTCTGGTTTGCGTGGCTTGGTCAAAAGCGTGGAGGACAGGAGCATAGAAAGTTTGGCTCCGCAACATGATTACTGCAACATGATTACTGACAGATGGACCCAATGCAAGTTGTCTTTCGGACAAGCGGCCTCCTTAATTCATCTGCGCTTGTTGTCCTTCCCCCTTCCTCCCCCTCCTCTTCCTCCTCTTCTCTTTGTAATCTCCTCCTCTTGTTCTGTTTAGCAGCCTTGAAAAAAGTCCCCTTTGCATCTTCTATACATGTATGCATAGCCTTACTATATTCGATCTTATATCCACTTGCTTATTCTGTCGAGGCTGCCTCCTCTTTAAGCTCTTGACTCTAACTCTGGTATATAGGGGAAATAGGCTGAGGGTCAGGAGTGCCTTGTAGAATAGTAAGTATCCACAGGGTAGTAATCAGTTGCCGCCTATCACCCTGGGTCCGTACAACTTACCAATATCATCCGTATGGTCGAAACTCTGTCTTCTCTCGAGCTTCTGGGGACTAGGTGACGCCTGTGCAGCGACGGGATTGCCTGAATCGTCGCTGGGATTGCTCTGTCCTTCACCTAGTCGCACAAAGATCTTGTCAATAAGTGCCGGTCATACTTGTTGAACTATACAACTTACGGACTGAATCGAGCCGCCGCGGCCTCTCTTTGCTGTTCTCATTGGACTTCGGTAGGCTCTCTTGCAGAACAATGCGCAGTACGCAGTTATCCAAGTGCTCAAAGAAGTCTTGAACGCAAGTGAAAGACTCATTGCAGATGTCGCACATGCCAGTGGCATCGGGGACATTGGGGAAGTCCTTTTGCGCGAGAGCTTTTCTACCACGAAATTTCCGAGCACCATGTACATACTTTATGTGCGCTTTGAGAGTTTCAATATGATGAAATGACCTTTGAGCCCCGGAGCTGGACCCAGGACAGAAGCCGCAAAAGGTGATACCTTTATAGTGTGTGAGAAGGTGGCGGTCCTTATCACGACTTTGAGCAAATCCCCTGGTGTGAAATCTGCAAGTTGTAAAAGGACACTTCTCAGGTCGTTCTTCCTGGTGAGTGATCATGTGTGCCTGAGGTCCTCGACAGTCTTTCCACACCCAGCAAATGTGCACGTGTGCTTCTCGGTCTCGGAAATAGCGACGTCTTCTGTTTCGCCAAACGGGTTGCGGAAGGGATTGCCAGACTTTGCCAAGTTTACTGAGGGCGTTCCAGCCTCAAACGTCTCGGTTGCATCGGCGGATGAATGGTCTAATGGGTAGCCAGCTTCTTCAGCTCCTCCTGATGCATCATCATTTGAGTCCACGGGCGAATGCGCCCCCATTCCAGCGAATCCGTCGAATTGCACATGACCAACCCTCCTGAGGCGGGGAGGGGAGCCCTCTTCAGCTTCGTCAGACTTATACAGAGGCGATCCTGAATCATGCGATGACGGAGTGGAAGACTCCGGCACCCTTATAGCCTCTGTCGAGTATTCCCTCATCCGCTGTGTCTCCTCACCGAAGACCAGCATGGACTGTGAGCCTTCTACTCGTTTACCCCGGCTTCTTGTGGAGGCACCTCCAGCGTTCTCGAAATCTAGTTCCTCCTCGGTCTTTGGCAATTCTTCATCATGGTCCCCTATTTCATCGGACACCATTTCAGAGCCTGACCTGGGCGACTCCATATTCGAATCCTCCAGCTGCTGGTCCGGCGCCGAGTGCAGCGCCGGATTAGACAATGGGCTGTCTGGCTCGGCGCCCTCAGCGTCTGAGCCCTTGGACACGTTAGCCGACTCTTGGTCGGGAGCGTAACGGCAGTTATGGCCGCTCCTTATGCACCGTGAGCAGGGGAAAAGGCGATCACAGTAAAGCTTTCGTCTGTGACACTCGGTGCAGGGCTTGACTGAACCGTGCCTTTCAACACTGCGGATTGAAGTGGTAGCTGTCCTCTTTTCTTCGGGCACAACAATGGGGCATGAGCTCGTCTTCCAGTCTTCTGATGATGATATCCCGATGATGCCAAAATCTTCGTGGGAGTCGGACCTGCTAGTAGCTTTCTGATTCCAAGGTCTCAACCCCATTGATGCTGATGTTGCTGTCGCTTCCAGAATTTGTTTCTCTATTTCACTGTAAAAATTCCCTCTACTTGTGGCCACGTCGGGTGCTGTAGGTGACGACTGCGGTGGAAATAATCCTGACTCGTCAGGAGGGGTTTTCTGAAGCCATTTTTCCATGCCAGCCAGATTTTGAGCTTCTACAAACTCGACATCATACATATCTGTGGTCATTGGAATTCTTTCAGGAGAAGAGGGCGACAGCTCATGCTGATGATATGTCTCGGACTCAACAGCTTCCGTCAAGGGCTCATCCTTTTCAGCTCCGAGCTCAAAATCCGCGCCAGGGCCAGAGGAATCAGCTTCTTTGATGCTCTCATCCAAGATTTCGAGCAACTCGATATCAAAGATGAGCTGGCAGTTTGGCGGAGCGCCTACCAGATTCTTAAAATTGGCCAGGTGGATAGGGATGGCCAGGTGGATAGGGATGGTCAGACTGCGTTCGCCACCAACAGCCATGCCGATTATGCCAAGGTCCCAGCCAGGAAAGATATCGCCCGATCGTTCAAACGGATAAGGCTTGCCGATTACCACACGATCAGAGTCTTTTTTATCCCAGAATGCTATTTACTCATATTAGCCCCTGAGATCGAAGTGAACGAAACCAATCTTACCATCGAACCCCTCTCCATTCTGGAGTCTTGCAACGCGACTGACACGGACAGTGTCGCCTTTCTTGGCAAGGCAGCCGTTGCCAATGATGCGATCAGTAATTGTCACGCCCTCAGCAATCTGGGCGCCCTCTGTGTTTTTCATGTCATCGTCCCCGTAGCTGTGCTCCATGGTCATTGAACGAGCCCCTTCTCGCGGGCTATTCATGCTGGGCTGGATCGATTTGCCCAACTCATCAGGTAGCTGTTCGGTTACCTCAGGATCGTGGGGCGTGTCATTGATATGATCTCCAGTGTGGCCTGGAAGCGAAGCGCCATCACCATCATCGACGTTGGGAAAGTCAAAGCTGATCCCATCGATGATGTTCACTGTTGTCAGAGCCACTCGGGTTGCAGCCATGATTGCTCGCGAAATAGAGAACTCTTTGGGTACATCTTCCCCATAGAGGAAATCTCCAGACTCAATAAGCTCCTTGAGGAATTCGTCATCCTCAACCGCGAGATTGTCGTGCTGCCTTGGCACAAATGCTAGGTCAATGTCTGTGTCTGGGACAGGCATATCGTCTGGGGTGCTATCATCATCTAGGCTTTCGACAAAGTCCGTATTGCCCTCGGTGTTCCCCTCATGGCTCTCATCCTTCATGGTGACATCCTCGTCGGATATGATGTGTGAGAGTCTTCCTAAATCAGTAGCGCCAGAGGCGCTGTTTCCTTCGTCAATATCGACGGAATTACTTCTGGCGTCATCACTCACGTCCCCGTCATTATCTTGCAAAGCTTCTGCAAAGCGTAGTGTCAGAAGCATCAGCACCTGTAGATGGACAGCAACATGCCGGCTTACTGCCATCGAACGGTCTTTGCTGCGTCGCTTCCTGTTACCAGAGCCCATGTCGTCCGAGTCGGAGGGCGTATCCGACAAGTCGGAGCCTGAGCTGTAAGGACTTGGATGTGCCATCTCAAGTGTCTTCCTGGCACTTTTTCTGTCCCTTTGCTTGGTCTGTCCCTTCCGGCGCTTAGGGAACACCGCCTGGGAAAACTTTCCTTGCTCTCCCACGGCAAAACAGCAAAGAAGGCAATCGTCGGAAGCTCTTGGTTGCTCTGTCTTGCTCTGTCGGGAGATGGCCTGAAGCTGTGCGTGTGTAAAATCCCTACTATGAGCCTCTTCCAGATGCAAGTACAGGGTCTGTGGGCTGGTGTAAGTGCCCGAGCCGGATTCACAGATGGTACACACCCAGCTAGAGGTCAAGTAAATGTGCTGATGCCACCGCCAGTCATGGAGTTCCATGTGTTTGTACCACTCATCAAACGTGGCATAGGCCGGGTGAGCCTCTGGACATACTTCCGATATGCAAATGTAAGGTTTGAGGTCTCGGTCTATGTGACGGCTGAAAATCTGTCAGCACAAGTCTCTATCCTGTAAAGGCCAGGGCAAATAGGTTCCCAGTACTCCTTCCCGTCATAGCATGGCCCAGGTGTATGGCTACCACACAAACACCCCTCAGTAACCGTACACCCGAGGCCAACATGCCTCGCGTCAGAGGGAGCTGGGGGAGGAGGGGGTTTGGGGAGGAGTGACCTACCGCCACTCGCTTTCGGAAAGCGTCTTCTTGATGAGTGGCTCCGAACACCACTGGCAGGTGATAACAGTGCTGCCATCTCTTGTAGTGGGTATGCGGGGATAGTTGCCTTGGTTTACTTGGATGGAAGATGTCTTGTGGAGTCTGGTTGACGCTTCATCAGGCGGCCTAAGACGATTTCTGATCTGCTGAAGGTTGACGCTGGACAAGTCTGACTGAGAGAGAGTAGGAAGTTGTCGAAAGGGCTCCTGTATAGCTCCGTTCCTGATTGCCATCCTTGGTTGTAAGGCAGGGTTGTTGGGTGGCTTCTCATCATTGGAATCTTCATTGATGGGAGGCAGTCCTATATGAAGTTCCCGGCGAGCCTGGAGGTTCTGGTGACGAGAGTTGAGAAATAGCATCCTTGAATATCTGTCCGTCATTGACCTGCTGAGATGGTCTTTGAGGGACTGGTGAGCGCCGGGGTACAAGGCCTGCACAGCGTTTGCACAGAGATGCGCAAATGAGCCTAGATCTAGGCCTGCAGCGAACCGCTTCGCTCTGGTGTCGAGCTTGCCGCGACCTGACTGGCGAATAGTAACGCCTAACCGATTCAGTCGGGTGAGAGTGTCGTCGATCGTCTTCAGATCCGCCGTCGGTATCTGAGAACCCCCCGACGGCAGTTCATGTATATCTATCATCACTTCATCCATTTCCCCTTGACTAGGTGGTTCAACCGTACATTGCTGCAGGCTGCGGCGTAGAACGTCCAGGAGCCTAGCAACGAGATCTTGAAGGTCGGGTAGGTTCCGGAGTCTCGTATCCAGGCATTGGCTCTTCCGAGCAAAGACGCCAAGATGTGCCGCCCATATCGCAAACCGTTGCTGAAACTCGTCGCAGAGTCGTACAATCGCATCTGAGGACTTTGTTTCCCGCAAGGTGTCTTTCAGATGGTCAAAGAGGGCTTCGCATTCGTAAGACAGGTTGTAGAGCAGATCCTCGTCCTCGAACGTGTCCGCCATGGTAAGGCCTGGTTGTTTCTCAATGGAAGTTCATGCCATGCATCAAATGATGAATGAGGCTGGTCTCATAAGCCAGATTATGTGAGTTGCTTGGTATATCGAGCAGGGTAGGAGAGCGGGGAATATGTAAGGTATGGTGAGGCTGCGGCTCCCATCCAGGCTCGTGTGACGGGAAAAAAGCCGACGTCAGAGATCAAGTACGATGATCTCCTTGAATCATCTTATGGATAATAGATCAGAATCTATTATGCGGGGAAGAACGGGTTCCTGCTGGTATGAGGTGAAGAAGCAAATGTTCTGTAGCTGGTCCAAGTTGAAGGTTATTTACCTAACGAACTGCAGGAAGGTACGGAATCCATGTGATCCCGGTCACGGCATGCATGTATCTATTTCGTACCTCTGGCAGCACAGGGATGTCATCAACTTATCTTATGCCTTGCCATCCCCACCACCCAGCGGCTGAGCCTCATCTCCGCATCCAGCGCAACTCAGTCCTTCGGCCGGAGCCTTCCAAATGCCTTCATCCGGCCTGTGTAAGTGACAGACGCATCATCACCGACGTCAGCATGCCGTATCTTATTGAGTCAAATGAATGGCGCCTCATTCAGGGCCTGGCCCGTCTGCTGGACGAGAGGAAAGCAGCGCATCAGGTGCAGTCCAGGGCTTCTGGGGCGCTCAACCACGGCAAACGCGTGCATCCTGAAGCCGAGTTTTTCGAAATCGAACTTCGCCGCGCTTTCAGAGTTCAGGACTGCCCCCATAATCTTGATCCAGAGGCCTTCGCGCAATGCGAGGCCAAGCTGAAGAGTCTCTGTTCGCTGCTGGACCAACTCGCATGGTCCCAGAGCACCCATGGCCATACGCAAGGGCATAAACATCAACGTTTACGAGCATTGAGCGGATTGCTAGAGTCGACGCCTGGGGTCTTCGACCTGGCCAGTGGTCCCAATAAAACCCTCTTCAGACTTCCCAGCGATTCTGCGGAGCTTAACAGGGGCCTGCGGATTGTCACGGAATACAACGACACTCTTGATAAGTTCGCAGCACCTGCTCCTCAAGAGCCGATACTTCAGCCGCTCCAGCGGCAGCAAAACAAGCGGATGTGGAAGAAGGCAAGAATACGAAAGCGGGCCTCGTACGTCCTCGGAGCTTTATTTGAGCATTTCAGGTGTGGGATGTCTCATGAAGTGCTCCTAAGGCTCATTGAGGATCCCGACGAGGAGTCAAGTTTGCCGAGTTTGCAACTCATGCTCTCATCCTGTCCAAATCCAGACTCTTGGCAAGAAGTACGATGCGGTTCTGGTGACTTGTAAGTCTATTAACCCACACTTGGCCCCGTCGTAGCCTCCCTTTCTTGAAAACTTACACTGGTTTCAGAGGAGAAAATACAATCTCTTGCATTTCCGATATCTGCACAGACCTCCGAGAGAACACCGGTCGAGGAAAAGCACTCATGCTGCTGATTGAGAAATACGCGCTATTTGGCGCCTGGGCAGATCCGGCAACCTTCGAGGCGGGCTTTTCGTCCAAAGAGTCTCTTGAGCAACTCATCGGCAAGGGGGCCTTTAAACCTCTTGACCTCCAAGCATTGATGCACGGGGCGTCCCAGAACAAGTTCAGTACCAAGGATAAGCGCGCCCTGGCTGTTAAGCTTGGGTTTTGCCTCATGGACTTATTCGACGCCGACATCACCTCGAGGAGGATCTATTTCTGGAACGCCTCGACATCGGACCCCAAGAAAGAGTTTCCATACCTCTCATTCGACTCGAAGCTTCCAGCGATGACAGACCCGTACAACTTTCGAATGGGCCACCCTGCACTATTATCTTTCGCCAAGCTCTTGTTGGAGATAGATTTCGGCCAAGCCATCGAGCTGGCCATCAGCCCTGACAGTAGCCGGAACCAGGCCGCTTGGGCTACGCTCGTCGGCTTAGTGGACCGTCTTGAGGAGGACAGAGGCGACTCGTATCTCCAAGCCATTAGGGGATGCCTTAATGTTCATCGCAAGATAGCGGAGAGGCTGAGGACTCGAGATCTGGACGAAAAAGGGGCAGAGCTGAGAATACGCAAAACGCTCTATAAGGAAGTTGTTCACAAACTCGAGCTTGGTTTCGCCGAGTCCATCCCTAGGCCAGCCCACAAGCGCCAACGATCAGAGTCACCCCCTCCGTCTTATCGCGAGAACGAGACTCGCAACGTTTTTTCTTCCCAATCGCCCACACAGCCCTCGGAGCCTCAGCGACCAATAGCTAGATACAAAAGACGGCGTAACCCGGAGTCACAGAACTGGCCATCCTGTGTTGCCTCGGAGCTAGTCACGAAAGAATGCAATTTCCCGTCTAACTGCACCGTCTCGGAGTTCGAGGCCTCTATCAGTGGCTCTCAGCCCAAGTCTCGAAAAGAATTTGGAATCGCTCTCATTTGCGCTTTGCGGGTTGAATTCGATGCTGTGGAAGCTCTCTTTGACGAATACTACGAACCTGAACCCGATTTCTCGTATGGAAAAGCACCAGGTGACCCCAACGCCTATACTACCGGAAGAATGTGCGGCAACGACGTTGTGCTAGCCTTTATGCCGGGTATGGGCAAAGTGAACTCTGCAAGCGTGGCGGCGGGATTCCGAGCCAGCTTTCCCGGCATCAAGCTTGGGCTCGTTGTGGGCATCTGCGGAGGCGTGCCACTCGGCAGAGACGACGAGAAAGAAGTCCTGCTTGGTGATGTAGTCATCAGCACGGCACTGGTGCAGTTTGACTTGGGCCGGCAATACGCGAACAAGGCTGTGAGGAAAGATACCCTACAAGACAACCTCGGTCGGCCAAATCTAGAGATTCGCGCATTCTTGGCAAAACTCTCGGGATCAAGGGGTCGCGCGATGCTCCAAGCCAAGACCTCGTTCTATCTCGAAGAGCTTTATGAGAAAGAGGGCTTTGACAAATCTTCATACCCGGGAGCAGAAAACGACAAGCTATATCGGGCTGCCTACCGCCACAAACACCAGGACCCAGATGCTCCTTGCATCTGTGCCAGCTGCCGCGGCGCTTACGACGATGTTTGTTCCGTCGCGCTAGAGGCTTCCTGCGAGGAACTGGGCTGTCACGATAGTGAGCTGGTCCACCGTGCCCGGATCGAGCAAGCAAGGCTCGTTTCACATAGTCGTTATCCATTCTATGGGGGAGGTCTTCGCGAACCGCAGAAACCCGTGATCCATTTTGGCGTCGTTGTATCGGGGGATTCAGTCATGAAGTCGGGACACCACCGCGATGACATTGCATCCCGCGAGAAGGCCATTGCGTTTGAGATGGAGGGGGCTGGCGTATGGGACAGCTTTCCCACGGTTGTGATCAAGAGTGTATGCGACTATGCGGACAGTCACAAGAACAAGAACTGGCAGCGGTATGCCGCCGCGACTGCAGCTGCTTGTATGAAGGCCTTCTTGGGGGAGTGGAGGCAAGCCCGCTAATCTGTAGACGATGTGGAAAGGTGCTTAGTGCTATATATCAAGAGCTGATGAGACCCGTTGGAGTAACGCGATCTCAATAAAGACAGCAGCTGCGTGTAAGAAGGGGAGTAGTATCAAGAACCAGCGGCTTGAGGCAAGCTTGGGTCCAGGTTTGATGACTTGTGCCTTGTCTGAGAATCAATTCTGTCAGGGTATCTCAACTGCAGGGTTTCTGGTGTCTAAACTTGTGTTTCTCACTGACCCCAGGAACTCCATCGGCCGTGCTCGTCTGCACAGCAACCCACAGATCTCAGGTGGTTCAGCGCACGAGCAGCTCAATCGGGGGACCTTGATCTGTGATACAAGGCCGAGTTGTTGTTAAACGGAGGAATGGGAGTGGATCTCGAGGTTCTCTGAAGCTCCGCTGGCCCACGTGGAGGGAGATGAGGCAGAGCTGAGGGCTGTTGGGGGCCAGTTGGTTGCGGTCGAGGAATTACGCAGGGTATGCTTGTCGTGATGGTGTGAGATCTGTGAAAATTGAATTGACGGGTTATGTTGCTTGATATTCCAGTTGAAGTTGGTTTGACTATAGGTCACATAGGAGTAGATGAAGCTTTGGCGGCTTATCACCAATTCATCAGTGGGGTTGTTCACATGTACAAGGCGAAATAGATGTTCTACCGGTAGCAACAGCAGATGAACATGGTAACGTCGACTACTGATTTGAACACGACGCCTTCAGGATTCAACAGAAGCCGTACTTTGCTCTACAGCATCGCCCTTGCAGATGTGCTCGGTACTTCGCCCAGAGTAGGGAACATCCTGCGGGCTTCGCAAGCTTGACCCCTGGCTGCGCCAACCGCAGCTGATCCCTGTCTGCTAAAATTTTCCCTTGCTGTCTGATCTCTGCCCGTTTTTTCGGTGCTGCGTTCGTGCTGCGGAGTACTTGTGCTGGGAGCGAAATTGGCATCGCTGATCGCTGGGGAAGAGAACGAAGAGCCGTGTTTCAAGTGCAGACGGCGATACAGTAGAAAGATACATGGCCTTGAGCGAGAAGTCTTCTGCCCAGAAGAGCTGTCGTCTCTGAATGGTTGGTACATCCTGTTTGTATCTTGAAAGACGCAAATGGACAGGGAGCAGCATAACCGGATGTGTACGGTATGTTTCATAAAACGAAGCTCAAAGACGGCACCCGATGGTGGAGTCATCTTGAGGTACTCGTAACACCCCAATATGAGAGACATGCGCGACAAGTCTATGTATCTGCCTTCTGTCATCAGCCATCAGCATTCGTGGCCCGCTAGAATCCGCTGAAGATTTCTTTGACGCACCCGAGATGCAGTGCATTAGCAGCAGCATCGGTGCCGTCTAGTCGTGCTACAGCTGCATCCGCGACAGCTCACCTGAGGAGGTGCCACCTGTTGATCGGGCTGTTCGTCGTCAATGCTCAGGCACAGCAAGCGGTCCAAGGTCCGAAAAAGGCAACAGACTCTCGGGAGCACCCCTTTCGCTTCTCCATCCGCTCCGGCCAATGAGAGCGCCGTGCCTGCGCCTAGCCCGCCGCTAGAGAGCTTCAGGACCTGCCTAATGCCGCCAGCTAGCGGCGGTTCAGCGCTATCAGGCGCTATAACAGCACCCGCGGGTCCCTTATTCATGCTCTGGAGGCGCTAAAAGCTCCAGACGTGAGTTGGAACATGAAAACAACGGGAGGGATGGGAAACGAGAGCCAAAACACCATCACCGCAACTTCAGTCTTGTCCAGCCATCTGTTTTCACCACTGCTACTATCAAGGCCTTGCGCGCAGCATCCACCCGCTTTTACGCCCTGCTGGTTCCCCATCTTTCTTCCTGTTTCTCCTCCCTCGATCTACCATCTCTCGCTCTCCGATACACGCAATCAATCGCCCTTGATCGTGCAATCGTTCGTCTCGCTCCCTCCCATCGTTGGCGCTAGACCAGCATCTTGTCTCGCATCCTCGCCTGCAGCTCCACCTCTACGCCAACCCCCTCCCTCACTAATCTTGCTAATATCCCACGCCCCAGCTAGTTGCCTGGTCTGCTCGGGCTCCAGGTCGCTTCGGTTCGCGGATCTCGTGTTTCCCCAAGCAGCAGCTCGCCGTTTCTCGCCTAGGCCTCGAATTGGCCATTTTCTCTCTCTCACACACTCTCTTTTTCTTTCTCTTCTCTCCTGCGTCCGCAGGCCACTCTTTGTCCGTGCATCTTCTCACCGAGCTTGCCCACGGGGTCGCTTCTCCCAGCGTCGACTCGCGTCTGGCCTTGGAAGCTGCCTGGGCGCGACGAGGAAAATACCTAACAGAGGGAAAAAAAGGTGAAGGGGGAGAAAGAGGCAGCGAAGCCGAGTTTCGCCAGGCTCGAGGCGGTCGGAGCACGACGGAGCGACCTGGACCAGGAGCTGATCCCGCCAACACCCAAAAAACGCTGCTCGACTCACCGGCCCTTCTGTCACCCCTTCCTGGCCGTCGACCTCCAGCCATTGGGCCTTTCCTTCTTTACAATTCAGTTCATCTCTCCGTTGTTTCTTTTATTCATACCTTCGACTTTGAACAGCGGCTTCCTTTTTCGGTTCCTGGGTCTGTTTATCGGCTTTGTTTTCTCCTTCGCTTCTCGCATCCTGGGTGCTGCTCTTCTTCCGCCACGACTTTCAATCGACATTGCGTTAATCTAATCTTGCTCGACTTTGCACGACATTCGTTCGATCGCGCGCTGGTAGAGATTTTAGCTGCCGTCCTTCTTTGAGCACGTTTTGGATACGACAGTCGTTTTTGTTCTCAGCCTGCCTTTATAGCATCTGGTCCCAGCAGCAGCACCTCCCGACACATCGTCTGTTTCTTCCGTCCCGATCCTGCATCGTCGCCGCGACTCTCTCGACTCATCCTTGCTTTCAGCTCTGCGTGGTGACTTTGCGGCTTCTTGCATCTCCTCGAGGGCCGATTTTCCGCTATTCTGTGTGCTTGAATTCTGGTCCTTGTTGGGCATTGCTTGGCCACCGCTAGTTCGTCGCTCGCCAAAATGACCCGTGAGACAAGCCCGACAAGGGCTCGTGGCCATAATGGGCATTCGCTGCCGAGACACGCAACACAATGGACGCTGAGGAATGCATCAATAGCCATGCTGTCACTGCTTGCCGGCACCGCTGCAGCACAGAACGGCTGCATCTCTCTCAAGGGATCGACAACATGCCCGGCCTTTCAAGCTGCTTCAATATCAACCAACCAGTCACTAATCGATACTTTGTGAGCTCGCCTCCAATTCTCGCGCTGAGGGTGACCGAGTAACTAATGGCCTTGTCACAGCTCATTCTTACAATATGTCTCTGACCGAGAGTCATTCGACAATGAATTGTCAAGTTTCGTCAAGACGAGCTATCTCAAAGACAAGTAGGCCGCTCCTCCAGGTACAGCCCCCCTTGTCCAGTGTTTGCTCACCCGAATCTCCTTGTAGGTTCCAGTCAACGTTTGGCTGCCACGACGTCAACTTCACAAGCCCCAGCGACATGTACGCCCGCTACACCACAACCGTCATTTGCAACTCGATTGTCCAGATGTCTGCGGAGGGCTGCGGCGTATCTTCCCAAAACTCGCAGCCTCTCTGTGCCGAAACCTGCGCCGAGTATGCACAGAGTGAAGCGTACATCACCGCCGACACGGCCCTGTGCGCGAATCCGAGCACCGACCTGAACAAGCTGATCCGAGCCGATTTCACCGTCTGCGCCCTTCCCGAGCAGGCCCTCTCCGGCGACTGCGTCAACGGCGTGGACAATGAGCCGGACAACTGCGGATTTGGCAACAGCACCATTGGACTCTGCTCATACTGCGGTGCCGGCGGCATCAACTCTACGGACACATGTTGCTACAATGCCGACGCCGAGTCCCGGTGCAAAGGGGTGAAGCTGCCCGACATCACCGCCACCTTGACCTTTACCACGCCCGCTGCCACCTCTACTTCGACGAATTCGCCAGCCGCAGCTACCAGCAGTGGCGGCCACCATCTCAGCGGCGGCGCCATTGCAGGTATCGTGATAGGGTCCCTCGCTGGCGTTGCCATTCTGGCTGCGCTCCTGTTCTTCTGCATTCGGTTGTTGAGGCGCAGGCCCAGCAGCGCACAGGGCAACATCTTCAACCAGCCTTCTCCGGCCCGCAAAGGACCACCCATGAGCCAGGGCAGCGCGGCTCCTCCCCGAGGGTACGAGGTTCTCCCTGGTGGCCGCATAGCGCGCATGTCTGCCTTGGAGGGACACTCGGGCGACTCTCCCTCCCGCCACGGCAGCTCTCCATCGGGCCGCGCGGTTCCCTACGCCCCCAAGGCTTCCGACCGAATGTCCTCCTCCGAGTTTGGCGACACGCCCGAGCCCGAGACGCCCTACACCACCCTTCGAGGCCCGCCGATGACGTCGAGGAGACAGGGCTCGCTGTCGAGCAACTCCATGCTGGGAAGCGACGTGGGCAGCCCTATTGGCTTCTCATCTCCCAACGGCCTGGCCAGCCAGCAGTCTGAGCAGCTGCCCTTCTTCAAGGACTACTACTCACAGGACGATATCCACCCCGGAGACAAGGTTGCTGTGTTGTGGGCTTATCAGCCAAGGGCACCGGACGAGTTTGCGCTCGAGCGAGGAGATATGCTCAAGGTCGTGGGCATCTGGGACGATGGCTGGGCAACGGGCCTCATGGTCGACCAGCGGGCAGACGAGTGGGAGGCGCGGAGACAGGCACAGAGAGATAGCGGCGTATCGAGTTCGTCGGCCCCCAGGGACCACTCTCCACAGGGCTACGGCGACCTCAAGGCATTCCCTCTGGTGTGCGTCTGTCTCCCGGAGCACTGGAAGAAGACGATTGACGGAGACGGTTCGACGGACACTGGAGCCAGTGGTATCCACGGCACACCTGTTTGATCGATAGCAGCCGTCTTTGGCGATATGAATATGCACCATGCAATCCTGATTTTACACGACAGGACATACAACGCCCGTCGAGAGATGTTGCATCGTTATACATAGGAGCCTATCGAGCTTATCTTGCAGATGCTTACATGACGAAGTACATGAGATGCGATTCCGTTATGTCCCAGCTGGGGGCGGAGATTGCGCGTTTTGATACATTACAGACGTTTATTTTACAATACCCATTTGAGGAGCGACGAAGTTGACGCTTTGGCGGAATGAAGAATGAGAGCAACAGTTAGCTTAATCTAGTCTTATATATCTCTTTTGGTCAGACTACCTTGAGGAGGCGTTCTGGCACCAGGCTGGGCTACCTTATGTTTGTGAGTGCAGGGCGTTGTATGGCAAAGGTCATGCTTTACCTGGACATTTGAGGCGGCAGCTGTGAGTGGTGCCTGTGTACGGTGGCTGTGCGCTCTGTAAGGCCTGCCCAGCATGGATGTTAATGGGCTTGATTGTAATATTGAATGGATCATGTTATAGTAATGAGGGCAATTGAATGCGTCTTGTTTTGACTGATGGATCTCCAACGTTGAAGTGCAAGTGAATCCAGCTATTTGAGCTTTATCTTATCAGTCGCCATTAAAAGGCGGAGGAGGGGCCCATTCCACATATTCTGCCAACTCCAGCTCGCGCGCAACCTAAAACTCACCCAAATTCATCCATCCCCCACTTCAAACGTGCCTCGACAAGCTTCACTTTGCCGTTTCACTACCACTTCTACCTGCCTTTCAGTTGCCCCCCCCCCTTCTCAGGGCATTTCTTTGTTACCAATACGACATTTCTTCAGGACCTCTGTTTCTAAAGACATCTCGCGTCTCGCTGATTGCATAATTCAAGTCAAGCTTCGAGTTCCCAAGCGCAATGGCAGATCTCAAGGCCAGGGCCGAGGCAGCGGTGCCCAAGTTCAAGCTCCTCAAGGTCCTCAACCAAGGTACTTCACATTCTCTCTCCGGCTTTTCCCCCCAACCCTCCATCATCGTCCAACATCTATACTCTATCCAATTCTCCCTTGAACATTACACATCGAAATGCTAATCTTCACCCCCTACCAGACCAAGCAGGCCGCCGCATCGCCCTCCACGGCACAATCGACGACGCCCCCGCCGTCATGGTCGTCGAGCGCGCCACGATACCCTCGTCGGAAGCCTACCTCGCCGCCTTGCCCTCGTCCCTCGCGCGCATCCGAAATCTTGGCGCAAACGACATTTACGCGTGGAGCATGGCCAGGACGGGTTCCGTCGAGGACGAGGTCAAGCCTGCTGCTGCTGCGACAGAGGACAACGGACACGAAAACGGCGTCGACTTCTTCGCCGACTTGAAAATCAACCTCATCTACCCGTGCACCGAGGCGCACGTCAAAAAGTACAGCAAGCAGGGCGTGCGCTTCGTCACCGAGACGCCGGAAATCTACAGGGACCACATCCGGCCCTTTATGCAGCTCAAGCGCGAGCAGGGGCGGCTCAACTGGGTCTACAACATCATCGAGGGCAGGACCGAGGTGGAAGACGTGATATTCAGGACTAAGCTGGGCGAGGCCGGCGACGAGGGCTTCCTGCTGCTGCCGGACCTCAACTGGGACCGCAAGACGCTCGAGGCCCTGCACCTGCTGGCGCTGGTCGAGCGGCGGGACATTTGGTCGCTGCGCGACCTCAAGAAGAAGCACATTCCCTGGCTGCAGCACATCAAGGCCAAGGTCGTCGGCGCCACCACCGAGACGTACCCGACCGTTGAGGAAAACCAGCTCAAGCTCTATGTTCACTATCAACCGACCTACTACCACTTCCACATACACATTGTCCATGTTGCGCTCGAGGCCGGCGCCACGCAGGCCGTGGGCAAGGCTGTCGGCCTCGACAGCATCATAGAGACGTTGAAGGTGATGGGGGGAGACGACGAGGCGGGCATGGACGCGCTGTCGATGAGCTACACGTTGGGCGAGGCGAGCGAGTTATGGACGGACATTTACGAGCCGCTGCTTAAGACGAACCCTGGTACAGCTTCTGGATAGCGAGGACGAGGTCGTTGACGCCGGGGCCGTGCGGGCAGTCCTTCCACTCGCCGCCGTCGCGGATGCAGTAGATTTCGTTGTTGAGACGGATCGTGCAGCTGATGGTCACATTGGCCTAGAAGAAAAAAACTCGTTAGACGTGTTTTGTTTTCAGTATTGAAAACTTGTAAGCAGAGAGACTTACATCAGCAGACCGCTGAACGCTGTTGCGCAGCAGCTCGAGGCCGTGGGCGGTGTCGTCGCGGGCGGCGCACTCGTTGAGCTTGTTGAAGTCGATGGCGTGCTCGAGGGCGCAGTCCTCGATGAGGGTGCGCTCGGGGATGTGGGTGTAGTCCTTGGTCAGGCACATGATGAAGCCGAGGTTGATCTTGGGGTCGGGATACAGCTCGCGGGCGCAGAGCTCGATGATGTTGCCGATGCACTCCGAGGGGCCGTGCTTGCAGTCGACGCCGCCGTTGGCAGTGGGCCTGAGCTCGGTGTGAGCATGGATATATACACGGATGGCTTCTATAGAGAATCATGATGAGGGGGGAGGTTGACATACTTGCCGATGTAGGAGAGCTTAAAGTCGACCTTGTCGTGGATCTGCTGCATGGCGGGCAGGATCAGGGTGCGAAGAGCGTCCTAGACGGGTGGTTAGACGGGAACAATAGAGGATGTATCTTGTCTTGTGTTGCATACCCTGGTGTCGGGGCATTTGCTGATGATGTGCGCCTCAAGCGGGACAAGGCCGTTGGGGCTGGTTTCGTCGCGAGTCGGGACGACGAGGTCGGGAGTCTCTTGGTCCAGGAAGGGCACGGCGGCGACGTTGCTCCAGAGCTGGTAGATGGTCATGAAAATGGCGACGACGAATATTAGGTCGCGGGCGCGGATGCGGCGGGGAGAGGCCATGGTGTTGGGCTGAGGCTGCGGGCGATGCTTTTCGTCCATGGCGAGGGAGGATCAGATGGCGGTGATGATTGTAAGGGTTCTTTTGGGTTGTTATTGATGGAGCTAAGCAGCGAGAGATGGAAGTATTATGGTCGCCTCTTTTTAGATGAGATAGTATCAGATATCCAAGATGATAAGAAGAAGAAGAAGAAGATGATGATGATGATGAGAAGAAGCTCGGATGGGCTGCTGGACGAGCTACGAGTTGATGATGGGAGCTCTCGCGAGGCGACGCGAAAATGAAGGGCCATAATAGCGTCATGGGGAGGAGCGGTTGCGTTGGTGGAGAGGCGGCGCTAGGCTGGATGGGGGATGGGCCGGGGTCGCTTAAGGGACTCGAATACCGCTGTAGCGACGTACCGAGGAGGATGAGTTGGTTGACTACTAGGTACTATAAAGCAACCTTGTTGGAGTGATGCTGTATCACTAAATGATGATGTAGCTATAACATTGGAACTGTGTAAAGATGTTATGAATATCAGCTTAAAGAGCTGAATCAAGATGTCACAGTAAAGGCTTATACATAGAGACTCGTCACTGCCATTGAACCCCCGTCATCCATGTCACTGCGCTGTGCCTGAGCCCCAATCGCCACGCATCGAGTCCACTAAAAACCGCCTGAAAGCACTGCCAAGGTACCCTCTGGCCAGCTTCACCACAGTCTCGTCTGCATCTGCATCTTGCTCCATCAAAAAAGCACTCGCTCGCATCCGATCTTTGTCATCCTTGCAACCCTCCCCGTGCTACCTATTCAGGGAGGTGAAATCATTTGCCTACCATTCTATCCATTAACCTCCTATCCTGCTGGTCACATTCGAATTCTCCGCATTCTTGACCAAAGCCTCGTTATTCTCTCACTCATCGGTTTGCTTTGCTCTCATCGCTTCATACGGTGTTTTGTTTTTGCGCTCTCCGTAAAGGGGGTGATCATGAGATATACAAACTGTCGATAGCACATCTCACGTTCCTTTCTACGTCTTGCTTTGACCAGTCGATTTCCCATTTCCCCATGGCTTCTCCAGATATCCATCGGTTCTTGGAGTCGCTGAGCATCGACGTCGATAAGGCGTATGTGCTCTCGCGGGGGTTTCTGGCCAATTTCAGGGATCTGGCGGCGAACTCGAGGGACCAGTTTCTGCCGACGCCGATATCAGAGTCCATCTTGAGGCCGATTGTTGAGCAAGGGGGGCGGTGAGTTATCTGCTTGTTCCTAAATGTGCAGTCTGGTACTGTAAACAGGACGATATTCAGGCTGGTCAGTGAGCAGCATGCTGATGAGTGGTTTCATACAGACATCTAGCCATAGACATGTAAGGCAGTCTACTTGGATATCCTCACCAAGACAAATCTTGAACTACCTAAACTAACATGTTACCTGTCACCCAGAGGAGGAACAAATCTCCGAGTTGGCTTCATCGAGCTGCACGGCAACGACCCGGATCCCGCATCGCGCGTGCAGCGGCCCCTGGAAAAGTCCTGGCCCATCGACAACCACCTCAAAAACGACAACGCAAACAGCCTCTTCTCCTGGATCGGGCGATGCATCGCCGACGTCGTGGCCGAGGGCTGCAAATCCCTCGGCGTGCCCAACAACCGGCCGCTGCCCCTAGGCGTCACTTTCAGCTTCCCCATGGAACAGCGATCCGTCTCCCATGCGCTGCTGATGGACATGGGCAAGGGATTCGCGCTGCCGCCGGGCATCGACCTCGGCGTCCACATCGAGCAGGGCTACGCAGAGTTCCGTGGCGCTGACCTGCCGCCCCTCAAGGTCACCGCCATTGCCAACGACGCCGTGTCGACGCTGGTGGCGGCCATCTTCAGCTACGGCGGCACGGAGCATCATCGCGCGGCCATGGCGCTAATTCTTGGGACGGGATCGAATGCTACGGTGCCCCTGAAGCTGGATCTGCTGCACCCTAGCAAGCGGCCGCAGACGGTGAGCCTCGTGCCGGGCGAGGACGTGGCTGATGCGAAGATCGCCGTCAACACTGAGTGGACCATCAACGGCACGCTGCCGCCCATGGCGGAGGCAGATCTGGTCACGAAGTGGGATGAAGCCTTGTCTCTGCAGAACGAGAGGCCCGGGTTCCAGCCTTTGGAGTACATGACGGCGGGGCGGTATTTGGGCGAGCTGGCCCGCATCATTTTGGTAGATTATCTGGTCACGGAGTCGCGGGTGCCCGTCGAGACGCTGCCGCGGAGATTGCTGGACAAGGAAAGCCTGACGACGACGTTTTTGAGCCACTACAAGCCGCTGGAGCCGCCGTCGACACTACTAGAGAAGCTGAGGCGCCAGATCCCAGAAGATGCCGGGTCTGGCTTTGCGTGGACAGAAGAGCTCGCGGCGGCGCTATATCACATTGCAAAGGCCATTGAGATCCGGGCAGCTGGCATCATTGCCGCTGCCATTGTTGCCCTGCTTACCCTTGCGGACGAGTTGCCCGAGAGCTCGGACGGAACAGACGCAGATAGGACGTCTCCCGTTCGCGAGCTCGGCGTGGGCTATACCGGCGGCTGCATCGTGCACTTTCAGGACTACCTGGCCGACTGCCAGCGCTTTCTGGACCAGCTGCTGGCGCGCAGATGTGGTAAGGAGGGGAGGTTGCGCGTGGTTTTGAAGCCTTGCCATGACGGTGGTGTTACGGGGGCGGGCATCTTGGTTGTTGCGGAGGCGTTGTCGAGGCAGAGTGAAGCGTGAGCGAGCAATGTGATCTTCTGACGCCTTATGTTGACAAGCTATAGCGTAGATGTTCAAGCTAGACTTTCTAGAGTTATATATAGGGATTGCTTTTTATGATGAGGGATAGACGCTGTAAATAGATGCGTGGAGCTCGGTGGACGACTTGATGGTGTCGACGTTGATGATGATACACTACACAAGGGACATGAATATGCGCGTTTATGTATATGCCATGACGCCCCTCGACGATGAAGTTCACCATACTATTACTACAGGCGATTCGGTTTGTTGTTGAATAGGCTTCATTCATTGTCATTTGGTAGCAATGAACTGCAGCTGAAGGGCAACTCTTTGTGTAGCCACGTTGCGCCATTCGAGATGCAGAGCACATCACCACCGCCTTCTCTCCATTCTCACAGCCACCACATCAATATACATTTACAAAAGTGAATCGCAACACGAACTGTGAATGAGTCATATACGCCTCACAGAAACAGCATTCGCAATTCCTCAGATAACAAAATAGGGAGGTCATGGAGTCAGATTCTGATGCAAGGGGTACCGAAGCCGGAACGTCAGTAAGCAGCCCTATTTTCTCTTTCCCCCTCAAATGCCGTCCCCCGGAATTGTATTATCATCCCCCCTTTGTGGAGGCAAAACAGAGTAAGCTCACGCCTTATGCCAACGACGTAGATGGCTTGCTTTTCCAAATCTGATGGATTGGTACCTATTTATCATCCCGTGTCATGTATTACCTGACATCATCTGTAGAAATAATAATCATATTCTCCCATTCTCATGAACCCCTGGAGTGCAAGTCTCAAGCTGGACACATCACATTGCCTGAACCACGCCGTAAATACAATCAAACATCTCATGTCCCTTGATTCAACTCTCTCTCTTTCTCGCGATTATCATCTTTGTGTACTCCCTCCACGAAAGGATTAAGCTTCATCTGCAGCGGAACCACCCGCCCCCTGTCCCGCTGCCTTCGGGTACAAGATCCGCGGTTTCTCTGCAGTGCTTCCCCTTGCAGTACTTGGGGCCCCTTTCCATACTCCAACTCTCTTATACAGCTGTGTTTCTTCATCGTCCGTGTTTTCCCTCTTTCTTTCTTTCGATATTGACTCTTGGACATTGTAAGAGTTCCTGTGGAAGCGTTTATTGTCCCGGGCTTTGAAGAAGTAGAGACATCTTGAGCAATGTCTCCCCGGACGCCGCAGACGAGGCCGCAGTTCCATCCGGATCCGGAGCCGGAGGGCACGAACCGCGGAGAAGACGACTGTCCAGAAGACGAGACGCCAACAACACAGCAGCAGTCGTATCAAAGCAACATCGAGAGCGGCAACATCAAAGACAACATCGCCAACGCCCCAGACACTCCCTCCCCCACCGAAACATCCCCCCTCCTCCATCGAACCTCATCCCCATCCCCATCCTCACCACCCTCAACACAGCCCTACCTCCACCTCTCCTCCACCTCCCCAACCCGCTTCCGCCTCATCTTCGGCCAGATCCTCACCGCCCAGTTCCTCGGCTCCTTCGACGGCACCCTCCTCGCCTCCTCCCATCCCGTCATCACCTCCCACTTCCACGCCGCCAACGCCGCCTCCTGGCTCTCCACCGCCTTCCTCCTCACCACCACCGCCTCCCAGCCGCTCCTCGGCCGGCTCTCCGACGCCGTCGGCCGCAAGCCCCTCTTCGTGGCCAGCCTGCTCGTGTTTGCCGCCGCGACGGCGTGGTGCGCGCTCGCGGGGAGCATTGGGAGCTTTGTCGCTGCGAGGGCGGTTTGTGGGCTTGGTGCTGGGGGGGCTATGACGTTGGGGGCCATCTTGACGAGTGATTTGGTGCCGATTGAGTATGTCATTCTTCTTGTTCCTTTTTTCCGCTTTTTTCCTTCTGCTGCTGGCGAGTCGGTGTTTATGATTCTCCTCATCCTCCCCCCCCCCCTTTTTCATATCCCCCCACACCTTTTTTCTCATGTTCCCCTCCCCCTTATCGCCGAGCCCTCTCTAACCACAGAATCAACAACTGATCATCCTTACTGACATCTCGACGCAGACGCCGCGGCAACTACCAATCCTACGTAAACGTCACCTTCGGCGCCGGCTCCGCCCTCGGCGCGGCCCTCGGCGGCGCCATGGCCGACACCCTCGGCTGGCGCGGCGAGTTCGCCGTGCAGGTCATCCCGATCTTGCTCTGCGCCGCCGTCGCCTTCCTCGTGATCCCGGACGACATCGGGCTCGTGGGGGGCAAGCCGAGGAGGAGGGTGTGGGATGCGCTGGGGGAGTTTGACTTTGGGGGGTCGGTGGCTTTGACGGTGGCGACGACGAGTGCGATTCTTGGATTGGTGAGTTTCTTTGCTCTTTTGCCCTTTGTTGATTTTGATATGTGAGGAATGGTGCAGAATGAGAGGCTGATGATGCTGGTTGTGTGTGCTTTTTGAAGAACTTTGGGGGGAATATATATCCGTGTAAGTCGGCTCTCCCCCCTTTTCATCAACACCAACCTCTAACACGCCATAGGGTCTCACCCCCTCGTCATAGCCGCCCTCTCCATCTCAGCAATATCCTTCCCGACATTCCTCTACATCGAATCCCGCGTCCGCATGCCCATCATGCCCCTCCACCTCATCCGCAAGCCCCCCCGCGCAAACCTCCTCTTATCCAACTTCATCGCCGCCATCCTCTCCAACTCCATCCTCTTTAACATGTAAGCCCCCATCCCCACACCCCTTATATGCATCATCACCAGCAGTCTGACACCAAGGCAATAGCCCCCTCTACTTCCAAGCAGTCCTCCTCTCAAGCGCAACCTCCTCCGGCCTACGCCTCGCCCTCCCCTCCGCCATCGCCTCCATCACCGGCGCATCCACCGGCTTCGCCATAACATACACCCGCCGCCTGAAATGGCCCGTCGTCGCCGGCACCACCTTCTACCTCGTCGGCTGCATCTTCCTCGCGCTCTTGCACCGCGGCCTGTCCCCCGCCGTGTACCTCCTCGTCCTCGTCCCGCAGTCCATCGGCCAAGGGTTCCAGTTCCCGGGGACCTTCATGGCCGTCCTCGCGTCGTCTACGCAAGCCGAACAAGCAGTCGTCACGAGCACGCTTATCCTATGGCGGTGCGTAGGACTCGTGCTGGGCGTGGCGATGAGTAGTCTTGTCGTGCAGAATGCGCTGGTGCATTATCTTGGTGTTTTCGTGCAGGGGCCGGAGAAGGAGGATGTTGTGCGGAGGGTGAGGAAGTCGGTCGAGGCTGTCGCGGAGCTGGAGGAGCCGTATAGGGAGATGGTGGTGAGGAGCTATGAGGCGGCGCTGAGGTTGACGTTTGTGCTTTGTGCGGTGCTGGCGGCGGTTGCGGTGGTGGTTGTTTTGCCGATGAGGTTGCCGCGTTTGGGGCAGGCGAGTCGCAAGTTGTGAGTAGCTCGAAAAGGGGGGACGGTGATGATCTGTGATGCGAAGAGTCAACTGTCTGAACATATAGATTGCATGATGAAGTCGATAAGATAGCGAGCCTAGATATCTTGCGTGCTATAGTTAGAAAAACACAACTAGAATGCAATTGGTCTTGATAATCTGTTTGTACATGTACCGCCCTCGATGCCTATCCATTCATGATTAACCCCCTTTCATTATACAATGCTCATGTTTTTGTCTCCCGGTCAATGGTATCCGTTGACGTCCCCCGCTCGCAGAGCCTCCAGCTCCTCCTTTGCTTTCCGGTATTCCTCCTGCGCCTCTCGCTCTCTCCGACTGATAAAGTTGACTTCGTCTCGCAGCGATTCTAGCCGTCGGTTTATGGCCACATCCTCGGAGATGGCCAAGGTCTTGAAGCCGGCGAGAGCAACCTTTGCCTTGTCCAGAGCGTCTGCTGCGTCGGAGACTTTGTCTTTGAGCATCTTTTGCCGCTTTTGGTAGCCGCCTAGGTGCAGCGTGAGCTTCTTCTCTAGCTTGGCGTCTTCTTCTGCCTGTGTCATGATGGAATCCTGAACGGCCTGTTCACAGTTAGTGGCGGATCAATGTTTGACAGACAAGTCCAAACTTACGTCAAAAGCAGCCCGCATAGCGGCATCCTGCTCAGCAGCATCATCGCTGTAGCATCCCAGCCCCAGGAGCAAGGAATCCCCTCCAGCCCTGCTCTCAAAAGCAGCCTGAATGTCCTCAAAACTCGGCAACGGCTTGGTCTCCGATAGGATGCGGAGACGCGCGTCGGCAAGGAGGCCATCGTCTATGGGAGCCAGAGGCCGCAGCGTTCCCTTGACCTTGGAGCCACTGAGGGGAAACTTGGCAGCATCGTTAGCCATCAAAGCAGCAGCCTCCTCAGCAATGAGCGCCGCAGCGGGGTCGTCAATTCTCTTTGCCCTCTCCAGCAAGTCCGTCAGGTCGACAACCACCGGCCGCGGAAGCCCGCGCTGTATCACCTGGGTCTGTCGTCGCCGTTCCAGCGCCTCCTCGGCCTCTCGTCTCTGGCGCTCTCGCCTGTCCCGCTCGGCGGCATCCTCCTCCATGGCCTCTTCGCTTGCCGCAGTCGGCACCTGGTCCTCGGGTATCTCAAACTCCCACTCTGTATCCTTGGGTTTGGGCAGCGCAGCCAGTCCAGCCTGCAGCTGGTTCCGCATGGCCATTTGCCGCAGTCTCACGTCCCGAGGAGTGGCTCCTGTCGCCGTCGTCCCATCTTCCCGGTTGAGGGCAAAGGTGTCTCGAGGAGTGCGCATGGGCGTCTGTCCAGGAACGGCACCGTTGACGCCGCCGCCACCGGCTCTCAGGGGTGTGGCCAAAGGGTTCGGAGTGGCCATGACCTGTTTCCGGGGCGCAATGCCTTCGAATCCCGTGGAGCCAGAACCCTGGTGCAGAGGAGTGTTCTCGCCACCCAGCAATGCGGACTGCGTCTCGTTGAGGGCTCTGATGTTGCGGATCTCGTTGGCAATGTGGTCCTCCTGCGCCGGCGCTCGCGGTGTTCGAATCGGCGCGTTGGTGTTGAGCGTCGAATAAGAGTTGACAAATCCTCGAGTCGCATCGTTGTCGCTTTCTCTAGCCATCAAGTTGGCGGCCTCACCCATCTTGCCCATCTTGACAATCTCCTCCAGTTCGCCCTCGCTCACTTGGGGGGCTGGCAGGTTTAGAGGTCGACGCTTGCTGCTCTGCTCGGCCTCTCGGATCCGCTGCATCTGGCCAGCCTTGATGGCAGCCTTTTGCGACTCTGAAATGCCGTCCTTGTCATTCTTCCTCCTCTTGCGGTCGTTGTCGTCGTCGCCTTCGCCCTTGCGCTTGCTGGCCAGCTGCTGCTTTCGGGGATCAAACGCCGCCCGCTGCATCTCATTCTTGGCCAGCTCCTCCGAGGTGTCGTAGAATCCGGGGGCCGCTTTCCTCTCGAAGGGGATGTCGGCGTTGTAGTCCATCTCGCCCTGTTTGCGCGTCGTCACCTTGATGTTGATGCCGGCCGTCTTGAGCTCTCGCCGCTTCTGCAGCGTCGCCAGGCGGCGAGACTCCTCCTGCTGGCGCTCTCGAGCCTTTCTCTTTGCCTTTTTGCCCTGCGTATTGGCCAGACGGGCACGGGCTTCGCTGAGCATCTCCTTTTCATCTTCGTCGAGATCGATGGTGTCGGGCCGAGCGGGCTTCGTCTCGGGGTCTGGATCGAGCTCGCCGGGCCGCAGTCTCCTCACGTCGTCCGCGCTCGGGGCCTGCGTCTCGCCGCCCTCGGGCCCGGTGAGGCCCAGGCCAGACGACTCGCGGGCCTCGGCCTCGTCCAGCAGCTTCTGGTAGCGCTCGAGACACTGGTTCGCGGTGCGGCCGACGATGGGGGCGATGGTGCGCCACTGGGTGGGCATGATCTTGGCGAGGTGCAGCAGCTTCTCGTCCTCCTCCTTGCTCCATTCAATCTTCTTGATGCTGGGGTCGAGCCACTCGTTCCATCGGGCCTTGCACTGCTTGGGCGTCTTGCGCGCCAGCAGCGACGACACGCGTGCCCATTGGTTGAGGCCATACTTGGACACGGAGGCCTTGAGGATCTCGTCCTCGATGTTTGTCCAGACGCCTCCCTTGACGACGGGCATGTTGGCGGTGGACGACGGGGAGGGGATTGGGGTGGCGATGCGGTTGTGCCGCTGGTTGGTTTGGTGCTGGAAATTGTCAGAATCTCGCAGCTGGACTATCGCGTTGCAGTTTGCTATAATTTGCTGAGTCATCATTCAAAATGCTTCTTATTGGTGGCTCACCGGCTCAGCTGCTGCCGTCACCGAAAGCTTCACCGCGACACCGATGCGGCAACTCCAAGTTTTCGTCACTGCTGATACTAGTCCCAATGCGGCTGCATGTCTCTTCTTGGACGGTGCTGATGTGAACCGTCTGTCAGGTATTAATTACACACGCATGAGGCATCAACGGATGTTCGTGTATCGCCCAATCGGCATGTCTTGCCGCTCGAATCAATAGTTCCTTCATTTGGCTTGTTTTTCTTCATCTTCTTCTCCTGCAACGACGTGCATGAGGTGCCACGTAGAAGCTCTTGTTTCCTATCAGCGGAAATAACGGCGCACATTGAAGCCCAACCAACGCGTATCAACCAACCACAACCACCAACCATGAGTCCAAAAGAACCAGTATCATTCTCTTTCACCCGATTCACATCTATTGAAAAATCAGACTTTTGCCCGATTTATCTGATACATGCAGCCATAAAGTCAAACACGTATCATGGCAGCTCGAAACTGGAGCTCAACGACAAGCTCAACCAAACAAACTCCATCAGAAAACACACTCACACTCACACACACTCAGCTTAGCCTGCGGAGGCGGACTTCGGACTCCACGCACCCCAAAAGTCCGAAGCAATTACCAAGCAAAAAGCCCGTCTTTTGTCTCAGATCAAGGCACAGACAGAACCAGTAAAGACAGAACCAGTAAAGACAGAAAAGATAGCAATACTCGTACCAGCCCACTCAAGCCACTGTTGCATCCTCCGAACCAATAGCCAGCTCCCCCTCGTCTCTCTCCATACAAACAAAAGGCCATAGTAGAAAACCCAATTCAAGGAAGCGTGCCGCCGGTCTCCGCTCTCAAATTGCATGGGGCTGCTGTACCCGGATAGGCTGGAAAGCTTGAGGCTTGCTTTGATTTCGGTGTGTGTCTCGTTATCGAAAACCGCCATCCAGGCACGATCCTAGTTCCGTGATCGCGGGCAAAAAGACCTGCAGGGAGAGCAAAAAAGGCAGCGTCATCGATTCGTCAACTGGTTGGCCGATTGCTGCATGCGATTTGCTGCGCTTGGATCCGCCCTCCTCGACAGACGTGGTCTGGAGTTGACCACCACCCTCGAGGGCCGATTATTTGCTGCGTCTTGCATCTGCGTTGGCAAGAGGAGTAATAAAGAGGAGTTTTATCAAGAAAAGGAAACCCAAGATTGACAATACAGGGAGATAACGGCGTCACCACTCCATCTGTCCGGGGTCCGTGATAGATAGTGGCTCCCCCGGTCTTGTCTGCCCAAGCTCCTCGGCAACCTTCCTCCTCCTCCTCCTCCTCCTCTCCCCGGGTTTCGCTTCCAAATCCACTGGCGTCAATCCACGTTGCTTGCATCTGGTCCGGCATCTTGTCCTGCTGTGTTGGTTCCTCGGCTCCACCCCCTTGTTCCCAATCTCATTCCCATCTCATCCCCATTCCTCCCCCCCCATGCCCGGGCCCCCGTTTGCTGGGATCCTCTGCATGTAAGCTCTTACTGTACCTCCTTCGGTCCTCCAGAACACAGCAGCTCTCACTCATCAATCTCGCTTCCTCCCATCAACAGAGGGCTTCCTCACTCCCTCTTCGCATCATCACGCTCGTCGTGTGTCTTGGAGGATATAAGACACCTTCTTCCCCGGTCGCCATAAAGCCATAGCTGGAGGTCTGTCCCGGCGAGAAATGGGACATAGTCAAGGCTTGTGTCACTGTCGCAAGTCCGGAGGCGTCTCTACAGCCTTGCCGACCTGATTCAGCGCGTCTGCCAACATCATCCCCGGTGTTCCTCTTGCATCAACATCAAAGACAGTCGCATTACCTGGAGCGCAATCAGACACAACCGCAGAAATGGCTGGACCAAAGCGGATAAGCGACGACGACGATGACGACCGGAGCTCGAGTCCGACGATTCGCGAAGTCGACCGCGACTCGGATGCCACCGAGACGTCGCAACTGCTCGGCCGCAGTGACTCTGGAGCGTCAAAGAACGGATGGGACAACGACCTTGATTTCCAGCATCTGCCCTGGTGGCGCAGGCCGTCTGTACGTTTGCCCTCTCCTTCGTTGGCTCCGAGCGTGGAACAAGGGAGAAGTACCTTGGGATATCAAGTCCATATGACAGCTCCATATCTGGACAACGACAGCTTCAAGTCCACTGACAAGATGCGCCTGAACAGGTCTTCTGGCTCCTCGGCCCGTATGCCATCTTCACCCTCGCGTTCGGCGGCATCATCGTCCCCAAGCTCAACCTGTAAGCATCCCCCCCTCTCCCTAAAGCCCATCTCATCCCACTCCAATCATCTCACTCACACGGGCATCGTCCAGCATCCTCGACCTCGTCTGCAAGCAGTACTTTGCCGACCAGCAGCTCCTCAACCCTCACTTCACCTACAAGCCCATCGTCCTCGGCTCCGACAACCCACAGTGCAACATCCCCGAGGTCCAGCGCAACGTCGCCACCTTCATGCTGGGCATGAACCTCATCATCGGCGGCCTCAGCGCCATCGTCGCCCCGAAGCTGGGCCACCTGTCCGACCGTTACGGCCGCCGCAAGCTCATGGCCCTCGCGTCCTGCGGAGGGCTCGTCAGCGAGGTCGTCACCATCCTGTGCGCAAAGTATCCCCAGGTCTTCAACTATCGATTTATGTTGGTCGGTGCCATGTTCGACGGCATCACGGGTTCCTTTACCGCCGGCAGCATCCTCAGCCAGTCGTACACCAGCGATTGCACCCCTCCCTCCAAGAGAGCCGTGTCCATCGGCTACGTCCATGCGTGCCTCTTCACCGGCCTTGCCCTGGGTCCTCTTCTGGCCGGCTATTTTGTCAAGTGGACGGGCGCCATCATCTCCATCTTCTACGTTGCCCTGGGCTGCCACTTGTTCTTCATCATCTTCGTCCGCTTCATCCTGCCGGAATCCCTCTCGAAACGAAGACAGCATCTCGCCCGCTCCAAACACGAAGCCGCCCAAATCCTGCTCCCCCCTCGATTCTTCGCACACAACAACCCCTTTGCCGTCTTCAAGATCCTCTGGCCCACCGGCCCGGGGACCTCGTCCCGGCTGCGCATCAACCTCGTCGCGCTCGCCATCGCCGACACCATCATCATGGGCTCCATGATGGCCGTCGGCAACGTCCTCATGCTCTACAGCGAGTTCATGTTCGGCTGGGGCAACTTTGAGACGTCGCGCTTCATCTCCGCCCTGTCCATGGTCCGCGTCGCCGTCCTCATGGTCGTCTTCCCCATCATCAATTACGTCTTCCGCACCCGCCCGGCCGCCAAACGCCGCCGCGAGTCCGGGACGCCTCACGTGGAGCGGAACGCCGGCGCGGATACGCTCGACGTCTGGATCCTCCGCTTCGCGCTCGCCTCGGACGTGCTCGGCTGCGTCGGCTACACGCTCTCGCGGAACCAGCACCTCTTCTTCGCCAGCGGCATGGTCACCGCCCTCGGCGGCCTCGGCAGTGCCACCGTCCAGGCCGCCGTCACGAAGCACGTCCCTGCCGCGCGCGTCGGGCAGGTCCTCGGCGCCGTGGGCTTCTTGCAGGCGCAGTCGCGGGTGGTCGGGCCGGTGCTGTTCAACGGCTTGTATGCGATGACGGTGGGAACGTTTCCGCAGGCGATATTCGTGCTGTTGTGTGGGCTTTTTGGGATTGGGCTGATATGTGCTTTCATCCTGAAACCTCATGGTATGTTCCCCCCCCCCCCTCCTTTGTTTCCCCTCTGATTATCTTGTCCACGCTCGAATTTCCATCTCTTCTTCGTGTGCTAACAACGTGAAATATAGTCCACTGGGACGAAGACGGCGAACAAGACGAAGCCGAAGCAGAAGCAGACCAAAGCCCAGCCCGCTTCGCCGCCAACGCAGGCCAACTGCTCTCTGCCGGCGACGATTCGAATTTCATCTAGACAAAAGTCCCTGATTCTGACGAAGTCCTTTTCGCGAGCGGCTGCTCTTTTCTCTTGTCATTTCGAGGAGAGGAGGTCTTTTTTCGCTGGGTGGCGAGGAAGAGGATGAGGACGATGTAGAACCATTTGGGCATGATTTGCTGTTATGATGAGCTGTGTGGTGATTGTATGTATGTATGTTATGTCTTTTTGTTGATGATGGCCAGATGTAGATTTGTCTTGGTTTCCTTTTGTTATTCCTGATGTATGTCTTTATTTCATGATGTATGCTAGAAGTTATAGAAGATACCAATACAGCACACAATTAAAGTGTAGAACCAACTTGAGCTACAAATTCGACGTCCTTTGCCTCTTATATACCACTTCTAACCAATCTTTACCTTATACACACTTAGAATCATTTCAAGCCAACTACAAATCAAGGCCTTTTAGCATAATGTTGCTAGCAGATGAAGCTGTCATGATGCCAATCAGTGACACCAACTTCTCCACACTCAGCCCAATCAACCAACTCGCCCGCCCCGCTTCAAGAGACCTTTAAATCTCACCGAATCTCACTCTCACATTTCTTACTTCTCACCGTCATCCCGCGAAGAAGCTATCCTGTAGTCATATAACAAATACCGCCTAACGAATTCGCACTTTTTACCACATGAATCGCTTCTTTTACTCCTTAGCCCGCCATTCACACTCAGGTGAGTCAACTGAACTGACCCCCCATCCGGGTGCAGAGAGAGGCGGCAATTCAAGGCTAGAAGGAAGCATATGAAACGTACTGAAACTGATTGCATCGCAGGCTCATCAGCTTCAAGACTGCATTTCCTCCGAGGAGCGCGATTTGCCGCTGCCCGGCCTTGTTGGTCAAATTCCTCTGTTGGAGCATTTAATAATCGCAAGAGCGCTGGAAAGGCTTCGTTTGTAAGAGGCGTCATGACTTCGACTAATATGGACGGGATGACGATCAAGTTTGGGCCGTTCGAGGTCACGAAGCAGGTATGCATTGCTCTAGACAAGCCGATTCCAGTCCCCTACATGCCCTCTTACAACTCCATCCCAATACATTCTTAGTAGAGATGGTCTCTGAGCGCATTAACTGACGAAAGCAGGTCTTCCTGACAACACCTCACTCCTACGGCCTCGTCAACCTCAAGCCCCTCCTCCCAGGCCACATCCTCATCTGCCCGCTCAAGCCTCACGCCCGCCTCCTGGACCTCTCCCCCGCCGAAACAGCCGACCTCTTCGCCACCGTCCAGCTCGCCCAGAAGCTCCTCGCGCGGCTCTACTTCCCGGACCCAGCGGACCCGACGTCCGGCAGCTTCACCGTCGCCCTGCAGGACGGCGCCGAGGCCGGGCAGACGATCCCCCATGTGCACGTCCACATAATCCCGCGCGTCAAGGGCGACATGGGCGACGAGGCCATGGATGAGATCTACGTGCACCTGTCGAGCGAAAAGGCCAACGTGGGCGGCGCGCTGTGGGATCGCGAGCACGGGCAGGAGCAGGAGAGGCCCCGGCCGGGAGGCAAGATGCCGCGAATCGAGGACGCGGAGCGGAATGCCAAGACGATGGAGGAGATGATTGAGGAGGCGGAGCGGTATAAGAAGGCGCTGGGGGAGATGGGTGTTGGAAATTCTGCGAGGGGAGATGAGCGGCTGTGAGAGTGTACTTGCTAGATGAAGATTGCGATACAAGTCGAGGCTGTTCCTAGATGTGTCGAGACTGTTCCTAGATGTGTCGAGACTGTTCCTAGATGTGTCACAAAGCTGTCAATATAGATAAAAGGATCGGTTAGCGGTATGCAAGCATTGATCCAGATGCTCGACACGGCATTGTTGTCCTGCAGAACATGCGCCAGTGAGCCCGTCGGCTTGGAGTTGTCTTATCGTCACATTGCCAGAAATTGAAACAACTCGATCAGTGGCGTTCAGAGACAAACCATTGGGAACAGCTATGGACTGATTGATGTTCAGGGAGGGCAAGCATCGCTCAGATTACTGCGTCCATCTCGTATCGTATCGGCGGGACAATGCATGCTGTGGCAAACTAACAAGGCCAGAGGCACTCTTGAGACGAAGGTTGTGCGTTGTTGCAGAGAAACTCCCCTTTGGTGTTGCAAGTCAATTCATGTCATATGCAACACAGAACTCTTTCGCCTTCACACCACAAACTCGAAGCAGACGGAACAGCCGACGGCGATCGCGCCCCGAGACCGGCGAGGCGGCACTCGGCCAAGCACTACCGTTGTTACCGAACAGGCGGAAGAGGCGTAAAGGCTATTCGAGCACAGGAGCAGGTAACTTGCCCCAAGTCCTTTGTTGTCATGTCAACAGGAGGAGCTATCAGGAACACAATCAGCGCCGCATCAGCCAAGCAAGCCTCGGAACCCCAACTGGTACCAAGAGGGCGTTCAAGTTTCAAAGCTTTTCCATCACCGCCTCAACCAACAACTTACACGTAATGAATGTGTCAATTCCTGCTCTCAGCCCATCTGATGTCGAAGCGATTGCTCCACCCAGTGTGCCCCAGCCTGGCCCAGCCCTCGGGAGCTAGTGCAAATTCTCTGTCTAGTCGTCCTCGATAGGTGCATAGACAAGGGCTGGTGCCATGAGGCCCTTGCTCGAACTTGCTCGATTCTCTTAGTTTTTCCCAGTGGCCCCCCAGCCACGAGAGTCGAGGAGGGGTGCGTCAGGACCCCCAGGGTTCGGCACTGCAGCCTGTGGGTGTCTTCACACGCCAAGATCCGCGTCGGCGGAGGCGGCTTCCCGGGTCGGGCGTTCAACGGCCTGTTTGCCTCGTACGTCGTGCTCCTCTAGGCTCTTCTCGTGTGCTCTGGATCGAGACACCCGCCTGGGGTGGCTTCCGGCGGGTGCCCTCCTGCGGGAAAACGGTCATGAGGCAGTTGGACAGGCATAAGGAGTACATACGCATTGGACCTGCATGGGGAGGCACTGACCAGACCGCCAATTCGCGTCCACTGGCGGCGGTTCGAGACACATTCCAGACCCTCCCCAAGGTGAGCGGCGGGGAAGGGAGAGGAGAGAAGCGAGAGAGAGGGACGAGGGATGAGTGAGGGTCAGCGTGAGAGGGGCCCGTGGCGGGGAACCAAGCATCCGGGTGATTTGGGGGCTCATGCCGCGCAGATCCGCATGTTCACCCAGCCCATTCGCAGCCGGAGCTTCGTGGGCGGTTCGCCTTAGTTCCCAGAGCTTCTCCAGGCTTCGACGCTGCTGCAAGGTGAGCACGGCGCTCGCCGGGAGGCATTGACGCTGCTGGAAGCTGCCCAGAGCTACCATTTCTCCTCACCCTCTTCACCTTCCTGCCCCCCTTTGGCCATCCGACCAGCTGCAGATCCGAGTGTTTAGCGCTGGGAAGCTGCATGAAGCCATCAAATTGGCGCTGAAGGGAGCAAAAGTGTGTAGCGTGACCGAGCAAAATAGGCGCCTATGGACCTGGTCGTTGCAATATTAAGTAATGGCAACTCGAGCCGTTTGGTCGACGATATCGGCTGTGTGTATCCATGCACGTACGAGTGCAGACATGAGCATGCAACTGCATCCCATCTCCGGTTCGGCTGTCAATCTTGGGGTTGCATGGCAAGGGAGAATCGAATTCTGGCCACCAGCTCGCGCAGCCCGAGTGGGTTCATCAGGGGACCAAATGCGACAAAGAGCGTGGGAGATGCCAGGAGGAGAGCAACGGTTTCGTACTGTGTGCCGGCGGACTGTCGCAGTCTCTATCAAGAAATTTCGTCGCCGTCACGGCTGTTCTCTGCGGAATCATGCGATCTTCCGTCTCTGCTGTTCGAGGTCATCACGGCAGACGAGGAGATGCCGGGTCTGCCAAAATGTCAGACAGCAACCGGTCACCTCGAGATTCCAGCACAGAGCATCACCATCAAATAACAGCGTCACTCCGGACAAAGCAGAATTCCTATGCAAAGCAGCTGATGCGCTGCCAGATCGTCGATGAGCTTCGGCTCGTCGGGGCCCTGCGTCAAAGTCGCGCTGCTAAAATGCAAAAGTTGTCGAAAACTTGCCGTCTTGGGTGGGGCGGCGTGGAACCGGGAAGAACCCCCACTGGCCAGTGGGCCTCGCTCAATTGCATGGCGCTTCTGCGATATGTGCATATACTGTCTAGTGGCGCCGGTCTTCTGCCAGTTCTCTGTCAAAGCTCCTTGGATCGGAGGGCTTGAGAAAAGATTGCAAGCCTCCAACGAGCCAATGGCAGAACATGTGATGGATGGGCGTACTCGTATCTGGGATGCAGCAACACGAGACCAGCAAACAGCATGAAGATCAATCCCACAAGGTGCGAGGTTGGACGTTGGACGAGCAAACACCAGTCACATTCTAGACGTCTGGTCGCTTCCACGTTGGCTGATCGCTGCTTGTTAGGGGGAAGAAAAGCGAAGAAGTTTTACTACCACCATCTTTCTTAATGCTGCAGGTAACATCAGCGTCGCAAGCAGTGGCAATGGCTCTGGTCTGCGGTTCGGAGATGGGAAGATGGAATACGGAGCAGACAACAAAGCAAAGGAGACAATCGGCCTTTCCCTACACGGGAACAATGCATCGTAAGAAATATACGATAGATATATTGATTGATAGGAGATGTTAGTATCGTCGTTGATAGAAGCTGCTCCGCCCTCCCACACAATCTGCCGATAAACGCAGCGGTCGTGAAACATCATATGCAAGACATAAACAGAAGAGAGACACACAAAGGCGAGCGTGTGATTAACGAGGAAATGCCCCCAAAAGCCCTTCACCGGCTTACTGACACCCCCGGGGTGCAACGCTTGCGGCTGCTGCCAGAGGCTAAACTGACTAGCGCGTGGCTCGTGCAACCTCGCTTTCTGCATACTGCCGCAGCAGCTGCATGCGACCCATTCGTCACCCCCACATGCCACATGCAGCCACAGCGGCAGTATGTTTTAGATGCATGTCTCTCTTATCGATGCTTCCAGAGGCCCACCGCGCTTAGTGCTCGCACACTGTGGCTTTACTGTGCACGCCCCAAACCTTGATAGAAGTGGTAGAAATAAAACTCCTGCTCCCACCGTTTCTTCCGCCTTCTCCCCTCCTCCCCATCACTTCGCTCTCATCATAAGGCTTCCAACTCTTCTTGATTGCAATCCGTTGCTGTGTTCTTGCCTCTCCATGCGCAGAACTTAGCAACAAACAAACTCATCAAACGCATCAAAGAAGCAAACCTTGCCTGTCTGGCGATCGAGATCCACTCAGGTCTTCATCTCCTGATCAACCTCATCCGAGTCTCAACTCTCGCAACTCGGCGCAGAGACTCGGCAGCCTCACTCTACGCACATCAACACACGCACTTCTTATCCGCCTGTGCCTGTGTCCGCTGTCGTAAGCGCGCACCAAGAACAGAAGACATGGACCTAACAAAGCAGGCTCGTCTTCGCAACCCTGACGACTTCCCGACCCTCCAACTCTTCCTCCTTGGTAAGTTTTTGTCTCTTCCTCTTGTGTAATATTCTCAACAACACTTGAGCCTCTGAAGTAACACTCTACAGCCATTGTTCGCCTTGCCGAACCAATCGCTCTCACCTCCATCTTTCCGTATGCCTGGCCTCTCGTCAAGAGATTCAAGATCGGAAGCGAGGATGATGCCTCCTTCTACTCAGGTCTCCTCATCTCCTCCTTCTCCCTCGCCGAAGCCCTGATGGGCATGTACTGGGGTGGCTTGTCTGACCGCGTCGGCCGCAAGCCTGTCCTGATCCTCGGCTGCGTGGGCACCATGCTTAGTATGATCATGGTCGGCTTCGCTTCCAACATCTGGATCGCTCTCGCGGGCCGCGCCATCGGAGGTTTTCTCAACGGCAACATTGGCGTCATCCAGACTATGGTTGGTGAGCTCGTCACCAAGCCCGAGCATGAACGTAAGCAAGACCCTTTCCCCCGAAACTCTTGGATGAAATTGGCTGACTCTCAATAGCGAAAGCCTTCTCCGTCATGCCCTTTGTCTGGAGCATCGGGACCATCATTGGCCCTTGCATTGGTGGAACCTTTGCCGACCCTCACGACTCCTGGCCCGATGCCTTTCCCGTGGGCTCTCTGTTCGAGCGATACCCCTATCTGCTGCCCAACCTGGTCTGCGCCGCTCTTCTCTTCATCAGCATCGTCATGGGCATCTTCCTATTGGAGGAGACTCACCCCGACATGAAGCCCCGAGTTCTCCTGCCCGCAGACACCTACCTCTCCGAGGAGACGCCGCTGCTGGAGACCTCAGACGCCATGAAGCGCCCGGCAGTGGATCTGCGCGACGAGACCTATGGAACTATTCGAAACAACAGCGAAGAGGAGTGCCCCAACCAGGCGGCTGCGGAAAAGACGGCGCCCAGCTCGATCTGGAACAAGCAAATCGTCGGCTTCATCGTCTCGCTCTGCATCTTCACCTACCACTCGATGACCTACGACCACCTCATGCCCATCTTCTTTGAAGATGACCGAGTCTCGGTAAATACTCTCTCCAAAATCTTTGGTGCTTTTTCACCCTTTTACTCTCCTGGAGGCCTGGGCCTGTCTCTCCGAGAGGTCGGAATGATCATGGCTGTCAACGGAGCCATCGCTCTGTTTGTGCAGGCCGTCATCTTCCCCCTGGCAGCCGAGAAGATTGGCGTCTACCGCCTGTTTCTCCTCGTCACCGTGCTGCACCCCATCGTCTACGCCATTGTCCCCTTTCTCCTTTATGTCCCCGAAAACCTCCTCTTCCCCGCCATCTACTTCTGCCTTGCAGTACGCAACCTCCTCTCCATCACCCTCTATCCTCTCCTCCTTATCCTGATCAAAGGGGCCACCCCTTCTGCGAGTGCCCTGGGCAAGGTCAACGGCTTGGCCGCCAGCGCTGGCGCCGCCTGCCGCATGATTGCGCCACCGATCGCCGGCTACCTCTATACACTCGGCAGCCAGGTCGACTGCACCGCCTTGCCGTGGTACTGCAGTGCTTTGGTTGCCGTTGTCGGTGCCGTGCAGTGCTTTTCCGTACCCCGAGATCGTAGCTGCCAGCGATCCGAGGACGACCCCGAAGACCAGATGTCGACTGCTAGGCCCACTGAAGTTTCAGTCGAGGTTGTCGATATTTGAAGAAAGCTCAAAGAGACAAATCATAAATTGATGCTCTCTCTCAAACAAAAACAAAAGAAAGAAGATATTTTACAAGCATGAACGGCATCCTCTTAGTAGGAGCCGTCACACGAGACACCACCTGCAAGTTGCAGTGGTGGAAAAGTTAATCATGAATAACAGGTCTACGCACGATAAACCGGCATTTTGGTTACGGAACGAGGTTCAGATGGCTATATACCCAATGTTTCCTGTTGCAATTGGTCGGTATCAATTTTGGCTACAATTTTGGAAGGGGTTCAAGGATGTCATTCGGCGCATAGACATGGTGTATTTCGGCGTTTAGGGGAACGGAAAAGTGTATGATTATATCACTTCTTGGCAGTATTTTCGATATCTCTCTCTTGTCCTCGTAAAATGAAGAGGATTAGATAGCATTAGAGACTAGAGGATATAGTTATGGAATGAGTACAAAGATTATTATATCAATGATTCTTCGGATAGTCAGTTGTGGCATGCTTTAGTATATACGACTACACTGCGAAACCCACAATCCAGTGCAGAGATACGATGTCGGCTTGCGATCATGATATAAAATATTGCAAATTCAAAACATTGATTCCTTCTTCTTTTTATTGAAAAGGAGCCTTTGTTCAATATGTTGCGATCGGTCGTCGAAGCTGTTGGCAAGTGGTAGAATCTTGAGCTACTAAACCACAAGCACCAAGCTCTCACGCAAATTTTGACCCATGAAAATTCAACCTCATGCGCCACCTCAGTAAAACCTCACTCTCACTAAAAACATAACATCATTCTATAACAAACATACAGGACACATTCCTCACCTCCCTCTCACTCATTCTTATCGACTTCATCTAGACAAGACAAAGAAAAGAAAAAAAGCATCACCACAATGAGCATCGACCAGCTCGCAGACCAAGTCGAGCAGGCCATGCGCCTCGCCAACCAAACCTCCTCAGACGGCAGCACCTCCTCAACCGGCCCAGCCCTCCCTCCCCAGCTCGCCATGTCCCGCAACAAGACGGTCGACGAGGTCCTCGCCGACCTCAACAAGTCCCCGCTCTTCATGACCGAGATGGAAGAAGACAACGACGACATCGCCGCCCTGCAGGCCCTCGCCTACGAAGGCTCCGCCCTCGAAAACGCCGCCGACTTCAGGGAGCGCGGCAACGAGTGCTTCAAGGTCCGCGGCTACAAGGACGCCTCCGAGTTTTACGCCAAGGGCATCTCCGTGCTGTCTCTCGAAGAGCGGAAGCGCGCGCGGGGGGAAGTCACGAAGCATCCCGAGACGGGGGAGCCTGATTCTGAAGAGGAGATTCGGAGGCAGAGGGAGATGCTCGAGGCAATGTACGTCAATCGCGCGGCGTGCCATCTCGAGATGCAGAACTACCGCAGCTGCTGGACGGACTGCGCGGCGGCGATCCGCCTGAACCCGCGCAACGTCAAGGCGTACTATCGCAGCGCGAGGGCGCTCCTCGCCGTGGATCGCATCGAGGAGGCGGATGACGTGTGCGCGCGCGGCCTGGCCATCGACCCGGAGAACAAGGCCCTCCGCAGCGTCGCGGAGAGCATCGTCAAGCGCGCGCAGACGCTCGCCGAGCTCAAGCAAAAGGCGGACGCCCGCGAAGCGCAGAAGCAGCGCCGCGCGCTGCTCCTCAAGACGGCGCTGGCGGCGAGGGGCATTGCGACGAGGGCCACGGAGCAGCCGCCTGAGATGGAGGACGCCAAGGTGAGGCTCGTGCCGGATGAGGATGATGCGGCGTCGGAGTTGGCGTTTCCGACGGTGTTGCTGTATCCGCTGCATTTGGAGAGCGACTTCATCAAGGCGTTTCAGGAGACGCATTGCTTGGAGGATCATCTGAGTTACATCTTCCCCTTGCCGTGGGATAAGGACGGGGAGTATACGCTTGGCGGAGTAACGTGCTATGTTGAGACAAAGGACGGCGGGCTCATCAAGATGGGGAAGAAGGTTCCCTTGCTCAAGGTGTTGAGTGGAGGCAAGGTCGAGGTTGTGGATGAGGTGGTCAAGATCTTTGTGGTCCCGACGGGGAAGGCGGAGGGATGGGTTAAGGAGTTTAAGGAGAAGAGGGCCGCGGAGAGGGGGCAGAGGTGATGATGTTTTGGAGCACTGAGGTTGAAGAAAAGGGAAGAGAAGGAAAGAAAACTGTGTGTCTGAATACTATTACACGTTCGTGTCAGCCTTGACGAAGCTAGATGACTGCAAAATAAACAATGAACAAAAGATCCTCTGGCACCTTTCCAGAAGATGACCCCAAGACAATCCCACTGCAAGCGCCAACCCCTGTGGGTATCCCAAATCCCATGGTCACAAAGATGGACAGTCGAAAGGTACACTCATTATCCCAGTGACTCAAATTTCTTCAACCATATTCGCCGCACTTTCGAATGACATCAAGCTTTCAGAAAGAATGCGCCTTGGGTCGTTTCTTTTGGTGCCGCCGTTCAGGTAAGTCGTCCTCTGATGACTCTGCGACTACCGCAGAGGCCGGTTCTGCATCTCGAGGCTCTCGATGCAGACTCACCAGCGCTGCAGCTGCTCTGAAACGCTCCAGATCCTGCTGCGGTCGCCTCTCTTCATAGGCCTCCATGAGCGGAACAGGAGAACAGGCCGTTCCATCTTCATCATTGAGTCGTCTACGCCTCTTCGGCCGCCATTTCTCCGTTGTATTCTTCTCCCGCCCGCTTGTCTCCGTTCGCAGTGATACATCGAAGAATGAGCTCGGCAACTGGATAGGATTGCGCTCGAGAATAGTTCGGGCGGCAAAAGAGCCGCGGCCCGCTCGATACAGGGGCTTGGCTTCTCGTGCTTTGCATGTCGTACTCAGAGCCGATACTGCAATTGGACGCTGACGAAATCCGGAGTCTTGAACCGGAGCGAACACAGGCTGGGAATGCGCTGGCTGGGGGCGGGATGACAGTCTGAAGGTGGATGATGCTTGCGTCTCTCGTTTGCTGCGCAAAGGGTAGTCCCCAAGCACGACAGGACCACTCGTTCCCCCGACAGCTCTCGGCACTCGACTCCTTTGTCCATAGCGGCATCGCTCGACGTCTTCGATTGCCTGCCTGATGATCTGGGGATCAATCACCATCTCATTGTAGTAAGGCGAGTCCGAAGGAGTGCATTGCGACGGAAACGTTGGACCAAACAGTGGTATTAAAGCACCTGCGATACCAGCGCAGAACGTTGCGCACACGGCTCTCGCACAGCTGTACGGCATCCAGTATCCTGCAAAGAAAGTCATGAGCGTTCCATAGCCAAAGGAGGGGGGTTAGGGCTTCTTTTGCTGCCCTCACCTTGAGCTGACACAGCGCCGCCCGTGATGCTGGGCGATATGTCCCTTAGGCCTGGGTTTTTATCCAGCATCTGCGAGGGCTTGGTCTGTTTGGCATTAGACTGGCACCTGAAGAGGGAAATCCGCACGATAATGGGACACAAGACTGTTGATTCCCTACCTTTGCATACCCCAAACACTTGAAGAAGGGAGTCATGCGAACGAGGCCGACATTGTAGTCCCACATTACAGTATAAGTCAAGTCTTTGTAGCGGAACTCATACTTGAAGACTGCAACCGGGCCGCGTTAGACTGCCTGCCCAGCGAGGAGTGAGTCCTCAAGGGCGCTCACCTTCAATGCTTTCTCGTCCCGTCTTCTCAAAAAAGTCCTTCTTGGAGCTGTTGTATGGAATGTGCTCGCAATTGTGCCGAATCTGGCCGAGCGGCGTAACGAGAAACTGCCGGAGCTCTCGATACGCTGCTTGATCGACATCCTCGTAGGGGGCAAAGTTGACTGGCCCTTGCGGCTTCAACTTGGGGACGCCAACAGCATTTACCGGAGCTCTGCCCTTGGGTGCCGTCGATGGTGCGCTCCTCGTGGTCCGTAATGTTCCTGTAGATGATAGTGTTGACGAGGCTGCCACCAGGGGCTCGTACTGTCGGAAACTCGCAACAGGCTGTGCAGACGAGGCAGGATTCAGGATGGATTGGAGAGGTAGCATCTCGCGACCGGTGTTTGCAGGCATCGTGTAATCCAGCCAACAAGCTAGGCGAAGGTAGCCAATCCGCTCGGAGACTCGACGATAGAATAGAATAATAGACCAAGCACAGCCCTACCCTTGAGATATGGCAGAGGATATAACGTTGACTTCGCTGGAGCTTTCAAGTTATTGTAGGCAGCAAGAAGAACAGTTGACCCAGTTTGGTAATCTCCAGTGATCCGCCTTTCTAATTTAGCAAACAACGAGGAAGTTGACAGTAGCTTGTGATGTATCGTCCGCCCAGGTGAGATATCTTGGCTTGATTGTCCGTCAATAAGGGGCCACAGCTCCGGGGCACAGAAGAGAGCTGCGGGGACCTAGACGTTAAACAGTCAAAGGTGCGGTCGCCGATCAGGTGCGTCTTTTGGATGGGGTTTGCGCTTCAGACGCCAGGAATGAGGTGGTCAGATTCAATCGCTCGGCTTTGTGTCCAAGACCATGAGCTTCCTCTCTCTGCGTTTGTGAGTCTCCGCCACGGCCAGAACATCCGAAGCCTCCGCAATAAAGCCCGGTACCTTCTAACGGCCGTTGGCGGGCCAGGAAATGGGATTTCCAAGAATATCTCGACTTGAGCTCCTAAGATAGTGCCGGCCGGAAGTGCTTCAGATGTGAATGGGCGGACCAAAGCAGGTCCAGTAGCCTCGGACAGCCTCTCACGGAATCAGTGAGCGGAAAGTATCCTACTGCCGCCTATGAAATCCTCCAGAGGCTTTGTGATGGAAGATTCAGGATAGCCAAGTCCCCCAAGCCCCGAATCGCAGCTTGTGGACTCTGGTCCGTATGTCCAGCAGGCAACTCAGCGGGTATGCGTTCAAGCGCCTCTCGGCTACGAAGCACGACGAGACTCATCGTGCCCGTAGTCCAGAGGCCAGCCAGCGGTGGCACTTGCACACAACGCTGCTCCAGACGCATGATCGAGGACATGCCAATCTGACCATCTCAGCTTCATGACGCCGCTACCACTGCAGACAACCGCCGTTCTTAGTGGCAGACGACGTTACTCTAGATGAAGCATTCCGGAAAATCGCTTACTAGAGCAAATGAGTTCGACGAACGCAAATACCGGCTGCCGCACGCATAGCAGGATAGTCACCTGTTTGAATGTCATATTCTGTCCGTTGACAGAAGCGGCTATCGGATCGGCTGTTTGCATTGGCGGCATCACCAGTCAGTTCTCCCCCAGTCCATTGCATTCTTTACGAAGCACGGGAGAGAGCAAGAGGCTTGTGGGCTGTGTTCCATCTATCCGTTGACATCTTTCCAAGTATGACAGGATACCTTCGAATCAGCCACGTGTTGGGGCGGCATCATATGGCTCGAGGTTCTCTCTGTCTCGGATATCCATTGGCATCAGGGAATCTTATCCGCAACCTTATTCCTGTCCAGTGACGAAGCTCTTGTGCAGAGTGACTAGTGAAATTGCCATTGCGAGCGAGCTTAGAGTAAAAGCACGGTACAGGCGTCAGTCCAGACGGGGTGCTTAAGCCAGCTTTGCCACAGTCGACATGTCCGCTCCTCCTATGCCAGCTGTAGATTCGATTGACAAACACAGTAGGATCCAGGTTACTCTTCCATACCAGTCATCTCGGGACAAAGACCGTGGAGGATGTGTGTACGGGCTCGGAGAAATTCTCCGACGAAGCACAACTTTAATCACCTCGTGAATCCCGTTCGGTAGCAGAGGATTGGAGTCAACGTATCATGAAGAGATACGCCCTTCCCATGGATTCATTTGGCGGCTGAACTGATCCATGCCCAGTGAAGCTGCACCTGACATGAGAAGCGATCTCAATCATCTCAGCATAACCCTTCCATGTGCGGCTCGCGTCAGATCGACCAGCTGCAGGCCAAGCATGTTGCACAAAGCCACGACATCGGCCAGTGTATCAGAGGGCTCATGCAGCTGCCCAGCACGATTATGTATCGGGGGTAGTATCCTCAACAGGCTCGAGTCAAGCTTGAAGGTATACTCACCGCACCTGGCAACATCTCTTATCATGAACGAGCAGGCTGATTGTCACGGCCCGACAATTCGGCATGCAACCATCAGTTCATCGAACCAGTTATTTGCTTCTATGCCATCACCAAATGGAACGTGGAAAACGGGAAGCCCCCGGGGGTGCCATTCCTCGGCAAAGTCAAGTGACCAGTGTCTCTTCTTCTCCCTCTTTGAACCGAACGATATGGCAAACGCAGCAGAGCGCCGCACTGATATTCCAGGCTCATGTTAGGCTGTCCATGCTTTAATTAGTCGCTTCCGTTTGGGAAATGGAAATGGGCATTTTCTAAAGATAACATCAGTGGAAATCCCGGTACTAGTAGTATGGTGATTGGACACTCGGGGCATGCATGGACAAAAAGAGGTCGCTCAATGAAGACGTACCTGGCATGGCACAAGGGCCCTTCTTTATCCGCAGCAGGGGTTTCAGATGATGGCACAGTATTCAAGTGGTACACGGGACATCGAAGGCAACGACAGGTCCTCTGGGGCATGTGTCCTCCTGCTGTCACCTGGGCAGAAGTCTGAAGCTGAGGCGGGTGTTTGCATTTTGGGGGCATGTAAACGCCCTGTGCTCCGCACGGAACCGCCTCGATACTTGCACCGCGAGTGCCAGATCCCATCTTGCATGGTGTTTGAGAGAAGATACCGCATTCGGAGGGCAGACCTGAGTTGCAGCCGCTGGTTGATTGGTTCTGGTCCGTTGAAGCGATGCGGCTGGCCGAGAGGTGACTCTATCCACAGGAACACCTCGGAAATTAACAAGGGCGGTCAGTTGAGCAACCCTACCTATGTAAGTAAATCGACTCCTCCTCAAGCGCCGGTTTTGACAAGATGGAGCTCCTTTGATCCCAGTTCACCCTGCTACCAGCAGAGAGATGGCTGCTTTGATACCTCCCCTCCCACAGAGTCACACCATTACGCAAAAGTAGGCTTTCAAGTTTGCTGAACCGGTCAGCGAAGCTTCCAGGGTAAGAATGACACCACAGGACCGAATGAGACTGTAGCATCTGTTTGCCGCGAAGTGTCGAACTCGGTATGTCGTCGAGACTGTCAATTGATGGCTGCAACTGTATCTCATCGGGGGTTTATGATGGTATCAGGTCGAGTAGAAGTTCCGACGAACGAAGTCTTTTGTTTGTATGCTGGGTCGAGGAAATTGGCAAAGATATTGCTGGAGCGCAGGACACCAGCAAAAGAATGGACAACGAATAAGGGAGAGTTCAAGATCGCTTCGCTGCACGCCTTGAGAATAATTTGAATGCTTTTCGATTGCTATGGAAAGGCTTGGAACATCTACCTTATCTACCTAGTAGTTGATCGAACTTCCAAGTTGAAGCCATGAGATATCATGATCATGCCTTCCCCTTCATGCGCGCATAGAGCAGTACACCACTCTACAGTCCATTCAGTTATAGAGTGAGTACCGGCCCGCTCTACACCGCCAACGGTGTACTTTTGCCGCATCTCACCCCAGACTCACCCTCAGGTACCTCCATAAGCCGGCTTCACTTGGCGCCTCAGGCAGCAAAAACGCGCTCCAATGAGGCGTCCCTCACTAGCCCCAATTCGGTCTAGTGTAATAGCTGCGATAACCAGGCCAGGTCGCGTCAAACAAAGGAACAGAACATTTGTTTACGCGGGGCTTCAACAACAAGAAAAAAAATATCACCGCCTTTCCTTCAGCCAGCATCGTTCTTTGTTCCCGCCCATCGCTGTGACGAGGGCCTCTTGTCACCTCGATCCGGGCCTTTGCCTTGTTTTTTCTGTTTCGTCTCGTTTTTCTTCATTTCGAAGGCACAGCCCCGCGAACCTCCGCAGTCACCCAGCCCAACTCTCCTTCGTTACGGCCGCGTGTCTCAAGTCCTTCAAGCATCGCCCCTGTTTCGTCGACTGCGTTATCGATCGCGAGTTTCTGTTGTCCTGCGGATTTTGCGAGCTCTCCATAGGGAGGCGCCGGCGCCATGAGCTCCGACGACGATTCCGTCTTCAACGTTGAAGATGATTCCGAAGATTACGTCCCAAAGCCCGTAAGTTGCTTTCATCCTCTGGCTGCAACAGCAAATCCCTGCTCTGGAGCTGCTCTGCGATGCTTGTGCTGTGCTGCAACCCCTGTGTCGCCCTTCACTCTGGCTTGTGCAGCTCAGCGTCGAGTCACTCTGCTCTCTTTTCCACATTCCCGATTGCGCAGCTGAGCCACATCTCCTCTTCTGCCCAACACGCAACCGACTGCCATCTGCTTCCTTCTCACCCACCACCACCCTCTCGGCTATCGACAGCCTTTTCCCTCCCACATTGGCTAACGCTATGCTGCAGAAGGCCAAGGCTGCCGCAAAGCCAGCCATCAAAAAGATGGTGCAGACCACTCTGAAAAGCAAACCGGCGCCAAAAAAGCGGCCCATGGTCGAGAGCGATGGGGATGAAGATCCGGATGGCTCGTCCGGCTTCTCCAACACTCCGCCAATCACCAAGAAGCAGAAGACGGCAGCTCCTCCTAAGAAGTCGGGCACCAAGCCTCTTGCCGAGCTGGAGAATGACAGCATGGTTCTCGACGATAAGGACGACGACGAACCAAAGCCCGCCTCGAAGAAGAAGACGGCAACCGAAACCTACCAAAAGCTGACCCAGCTTGAACACATCATCAAACGTCCCGATACGTACATTGGCTCCGTGGAGAAGACGGACCAGCAGATGTGGGTCTACAACAAGGAGACGAAGCAGATGGAGTATCGCAACATCACCTACGTGCCTGGTTTCTACAAGATCTTTGACGAGATTCTCGTCAACGCTGCCGACAACAAGCAACGCGACAGCTCCATGAACATGATGAAGGTCACCATTGATCGCGAAAGCGGCGAGATCAGCGTCGAAAACAATGGCAAGGGAATCCCTATTGTCATGCATGAAAAGGAGCGTGTGTACATTCCCGAGCTGATTTTCGGTCACCTGTTGGCTGGCTCCAACTTTGATGACACCGAGAAGAAGACCGTGGGTGGTCGAAACGGTTATGGTGCGAAGCTGTGTAACGTCTTCAGCACAGAGTTCACTCTGGAATGCCAGGACAGCGAGAACGGCAAGCGTTACAAGCAGCAGTGGACAAACAACATGCAGACCATGCACAAGGCCAAGATCACCTCCAACAAGTCATCCGACTTCGTTCGGGTCACCTTCAAGCCTGACTACGCTCGATTTGGAATGGAAGAGGGCATCACTGATGATCTCGAGGCGCTGCTCTATCGACGAGTCTACGACATGGCTGGTACGATGCGGGGTGTCAAGGTGCAGCTCAACGGCGAGCTCATCAAGATCAAGGACTTCAAGTCATACTGCGACCTCTATGCCAAGTCCATTGCTGGCGAGAGGAGCATGGAGGAGGGTGGCAACCCAACCTGCACCGTCGAAATCGACAAGGACAAGGGCCATCCCCGCTGGGAGATTGGCTTCACCGTGTCTGATGGTACTTTCCAGCAGGTGTCGTTTGTCAACTCAATTGCAACGACGTCCGGAGGTACTCACGTCAACTACATCGCCGATCAAATCACGGCGTATCTCCTGAAGGCTGTGACCAAGCTGAAGAAGGGACACGGCCTGAAGCCGGCGCATCTGCGAAACCACATCTTCATCTTTGTCAACTGCTTGATCGATAACCCGGCGTTCACGTCGCAGACCAAGGAGCAGATGACCACCAAGGCCTCCCAGTTTGGCAGCAAGTGTGTCCTGGGAGATGACTTCCTGAAGAAGGTGGCCAAGTCTGACGCGATCAAGAACATCATGGACTTTGCCGAGAGAAAAGCAGACAAGATGATGGCCAAGAGCGACGGCAACAAGCGCTCTCGTGTGAGCAATGCCAAGCTGGTCGAGGCCAACCTGGCAGGCACCCGACGCGGCCACGAGTGCACGCTCATTCTGACCGAAGGTGACTCTGCCAAAGGTCTGGCCGTGTCTGGACGAGCCATCCTGGACCCTGACCGAATCGGTGTCTTTCCACTCCGTGGTAAGCTGCTCAACGTGCGAGACGCTTCCATCGACCAAATCACCAAGAACCAGGAGATTCAGAACATCAAGCAGTTCCTGGGTCTCAAGCACAAGCAGGTGTACACGGACACGAAAAGCCTTCGCTACGGCCACCTGATGATCATGGCCGACCAGGATCACGATGGTAGTCATATCAAGGGCCTTCTCATCAACTTCCTTCAAGTGCAGTTTCCCTCGCTGCTCCAGATTCCAGACTTCTTCCGGGAATTCATCACGCCGATTGTCAAAGTTTGGCAGGGCCCCAACCCCAAGAAGCCTCTGAGACTCAAGTCCTTCTTCACCCAGCCTCAGTACGAGGAATGGAAGCAGGAGCGTGGTAGTGAAATCTCGAGATGGCATTACAAGTACTTGAAGGGTCTGGGCAGTAGCAGCAACGAAGATGCCCAGGTCTACTTTACGAACCTCGACGAGCACTTGAAGGAGTTTAGCGTCATGAAGCCAGAAGAAGCGGAAATGTTTGACCTGGCCTTCTCCAAGAAGAAGGCCGACGCGAGAAAGGAATGGCTGGGCAACTTTGTTCCCGGCACCTACCTTGACCACTCCTCCAAGGTCATCACCTACAGCGACTTTGTGAACAAGGAGCTCATCCTCTTCAGCATGGCGGATAACATAAGATCCATCCCGTCCATGATTGACGGACTGAAGCCCGGCCAGCGAAAGGTGCTGTACGCCTGTTTCAAGCGAAACGTGGTCAAGGACGAAAAGGTTGTGGAGCTGGCTGGTTATGTCTCCGGACTGACTGCCTACCACCACGGTGAAGCCTCTCTGCAGCAGACCATCATTGGCCTTGCTCAGGACTTTGTGGGATCGAACAACATCAACGTGCTGGAGCCCAGCGGTAACTTTGGTTCTCGACTTGCCGGTGGCTCCGACGCCGCCAGCCCTCGTTATACCTTTACCCGCCTGTCCCCGTTTGCGCGCTCCATCTTTTCGTCGCTTGACGACCCCAACCTGAAGCACCAGTTTGAGGATGGCAAGCAGATTGAGCCCGAGGTGTATGCGCCCATCCTGCCCATGGTTTTGATCAATGGTGCCGACGGTATCGGCACGGGTTGGAGCACTTCCATCCCCAACTATCACCCGCTAGAGGTTGTCAAGAACTTGAAGCGACGGATGGGTCGACTGGAGGAGGGAGATGATGAAGAGAAGCCGTTTGAGACGATGACTCCGTGGTTCCGTGGCTGGAAGGGCACGCCGGAAGCTGCTGGTCCTGACCGGTACAAGTTCAATGGTATTGCATACCAGAATGAACAGAACCCTAATGAAGTGGTCATTACCGAGCTTCCGATCCGCGTCTGGACTGATGACTTTAAGGCTCGCCTTGAGAAGATCATCAGCGGCGTGGATGGCCCCAGCTGGATCAAGGATTACAAGGAGTTCAACGACCACAAGACGGTCCACTTTGAGATTCAAGTGGACGAGAAGCACATGCCCAAGGTGCTTGAAGAAGGTCTGCTTGAGCGGTTCAAGCTGACCAAGCAGGTGGCCACGTCGAACTTGGTCGCTTTCGATGCTAACGGGCGGATTCGCAAATACGAAAAGGTCGAGGATATTTTGGAAGAGTACTACGTCTACCGATTGGAGATGTACCTGAAGCGAAAGGTAAGGGGGACTTCTCGTCCTCCGCTGTATGCGAGTAACTTGCTGACACAAACCACCCGCAGAACCATTGGCTTGCCGTCTACGATGCCGATCACCGGAAGTTGAAGAACCAGGCGCGCTTTATCCAAGAAATCATCGACGGAGACTTGATCGTCGGTAAGAAGAGGAAGGATGTCCTGGTGAAGGAGCTCCGGGATCGCAATTACGAGGCATTCCCCCCCGTCAAGAATGCCAACACGAAGAAGTCGTCCGAGGAAGAGGAAGAAGACGATGAAGAGGGTGAAGAGAGCGCTCGTGACTACGACTACCTTCTCTCGGTAAGTTTTGCCTGTGTTTTTGGCAAGCTGTTACGGGGGGCAACAGAATCTAACGTTTCTCTTGTAGATGCCCATTTGGTCGTTGACGGCGGAACGACTTGAGAAGCTGAAAGATGCTATCCGGAGGAAGAAGGCTGAGTATGACGAACTCAATTCCAAGAGCGAAAAGGACCTTTGGTGCGAAGACCTCAGCGCCTTCGAGGCCGAATGGGACAAGTACCTGGCCCTCAGCGCCGAGATCCAGACCAACATTCGTCGCATGGGCCGCCGAGTATCCAAGAAGATAGGTGCTGGCGGGGGCCGCGGTAAGAAGGCCAAGGCGGATGACGATTACGAGCCGGAGAAGAAGGGCCGCAAGAAGGCGGCTCCGGCGCCCAAACCAGAGACCAAGTCTGCTCAGAGGTTTGCCGAGATGTTCAGCTCCAAGCCTAAGCCCAAGAAGGAATCGCAGACAGAGGTGGTCGAGTTGTCGGATGGCTTCTCGGAGGATGATTTTGCAGCCCTTAGCAGAAGCAAGCCGGCCGCTGCTAAGGCGTCTGGATCGGGGGCGACTTCGAAGCCGATTGCTCAGTCGCAGTCTGAGGAGTCTGAGGTGGTACCTGCTCGCAGCAAGCGCGCCGCAGCCTCCAAGGCAAGGACCTTGATCGACGCCGACTCGGATAGTGACGAATTCGACTTTGACGATGAGATGATTGACGTTGGTCCGAAGGCGTCTGGATCGCGATCCACTTCGAAGCCTCAGTCGCAGTCGGAGGAGCCAGAGGAAGAGCCCAAGGTGGCGCCCGCTCGCAACAAGAGAGCTGCGGCCTCCAAGGCCAAGACGTTGATCGACGCCGACTCGGAAGGTGACGAGTCCGACTTCGACGATGAAATGCTTGACGTTGGTGCCAAGGCGTCTGAATCGCGGGCGACTTCAAAGCCAGTATCTCAGCCGCAGTCGGAGGAGCCAGAGGAAGAGCCCAAGGTGGCGCCCGCTCGCAGCAAGAGAGCTGTAGCCTCCAAGGCCAAGACCTTGATCGACGCCGACTCGGAAAGTGACGAATTCGACTTTGACGATGAGCCAGAGGTGGTGCCTGCTCGCAACAAGCGAGCCGCAGCCTCCAAGGCCAAGACCTTGATCGATGCCGACTCGGAAGGTGACGATTCTGACGTTGAGATGCTTGACGTTGATCCGAAGGCGTCTGGATCGCGGGCGGCTTCAAAGCCTAAGTCGCAGTCAAAGGAGCCAGAGGCGGCGCCCGCTCGCAACAAGAGAGCTGCAGCCCCCAAGGCTAGAACCCTGATCGACGCCGACTCGGGAGCTGACGACTTCGAATGGGACGACGAGCCAGAGGTGGCGCCCGCTCGCAGCAAGCGAGCCGCAGCCTCCAAGGCCAAGACGTTGTTCGACGCTGATTCGGACAGCGACGATGACGACGACAAGATTCTCGGAAAGGGTAAAGCAAAGGCGTCTGGATCACGGCCGTTGCCGAAGCCAGTCTCTAAGCTGCAGTCGGAGGAGCCAGAGGCGGTGTCCGGCCGCGGAAGACGAGCGGCAGCCTCCAAGGCCAGGACCTTGTTCGATGCCGACTCGGACAGTGACGAAGACGACGACGACAAGATGCTTGGCGACGTTGGTGCGCTGGTCAAGGGAATTGGCAAGCCGTCTGGCGATGGCAGCGCACGAGTGAGTCTGCACACGATGAGCCGGCCGGATTCGAGCCACGGCAACACGAGCACTGGGACTCTCTCGAGGCCCAAGGCCAGATCAGCCAAGGCGTTTGATGTCGACAGCCCCGACGACACCAACTACGAGATGCTAGCCAAGCCGTCGCCCTACAAGCCCAAGAAGGTCGATGAAGCGTCGGACGATGACGAGATTTTGGGAACTTCTTCAAGGGCTGCCAAGGCGAAGCCTGCCGTCGAGGCTCCGGAGGAGGAGAGCCTGCTTGCGCCCCGAAGGGTTCGCAGGCCCAAGAAGCCCAAGGTGGCGAACAAGGTCAAGGCCTTGGTCAAGGATGCGCCCACCGTTGCTACCCTCTCGCCCATGGCCCTAAGATATGCAGCCAAGAAGGCGGTTATCGACAAGGAACGGGCCGAGAGGGCGGCTGCGAATAAGAAGCCCGGCGACGATGCCGAAGAAGATGATGATCCTTTCGGCTGGAAGAGTGAAGATGATTAGTAGAGCGGAGGCACTACACTCGTAGTTGCCATGTTGAGAGGTCATGGTTGTGTTTTCTTTTTCTTGTTCTTTTTCTTTTTTTTTTTTTTTTTTTTTTTGGAGGGACTGGATTTATCTGGTACATAGGTTTCTTCGACATACGCTGTCGTAGTCAGGTTGGCCCTGGTCCTGGATGGAGGGGATGGCAGGTCTGGTTTCAATTTGCTCACTTTTTTTGTTGTTTGTACGGACTTATATGTATGGACCACCTTTGTACGGAACACTGTGTATAGAATACCTTTTCGCTTGACGAATGAATGATACGCAATGATTTTTTGGTACCTGATGCTCTGATGGTAGATGCGTGTATTGAAATGTGTTGGTCTCTATAGTAGGCTCTTAACATCTGAAGTCGTCTTCTATGTCATCTCTCTTGTGTCTTGTCTCGTAATATGAGTGGCTGTTATCGATAGGAGCTTTGCTTGTTTGGAGGGGCAAATCAGAGCTTCCACGGCTGTTCTTGTTCTTTCCAAGCTTGCCCCTCCATAATTATCCATATTCTTCCTTGTTAGCAAACCAGACCTCATATACAAAACCTCACATACAACCAGCCATCACAGCCTCGTCGCTCTCAGAAACCACCACCAAATAAGAAACACAAACTGCACTACAAATCGACACAGTAGACGAACATACAATCCGACTCGCGCCCCACCATGGCCTCATCCGACGAGCCGCAGTCGCTGCGCGCAATCTTCGAAGCCGCCGAGGCAAAGCGCCAACAGATCACCGAAGCCCCCAGCGCCACGTCCCCAGAATACGCAGAGAACCTCGCCGCAGCACTGAAGCTGTACGCCCAAACGCTGGACCAGATCTCCGCGCTATCCCTCTTCTCGGCAAACGAGGGCGCCGAGGACATTGCGACGTCTTCGCTGCCGTACCTGCTGGTGGACTTTTACATTGCCGAGCTCGTCCAGCGGACGCCTCATCTCGCGCCGAAAGAGCGGCTACAAGTCCTCGCCAAGGCGCGGGCGGCATATGAGCGGTTTCTCAGCCTGGTGGACGGCTACGGCCTGCTGACGCCGCCGTACGACAAGCTGCTGGAGCGGTACCGCGACGACGAGGAAGCCTTTGCGGTGGTCGCGGGCGCGGACATGGCCGCCAAGCGCGAGGGCAAGATTGCAAACTTCAAGGCGGAGAAGGCGCTGAAAGACAAGATGGCGGCGCTGCGGCGCAACCCGCGGTATCTCGAGCACGGGGACGAGGAGCTGGTGCGCGAGCTGCACCTTACGAGCGTCCGGTTTGCGGTGCACAGCGCGTTCCAGGCGCTCGATTCGCTGAATCGCGAGGTGCCGCTGCTGCGGTCCGCGCCGTCGCCGAGCACTACTGCGGTCAAGGATGGGGAGGATCCTGCTGATACGTCGTTTCGGCTTGATCAGCCGTTTGATGGGTTTCGTCCTGGGGCGGGTGGTCCTTTACTTTCGACAAAGGGGAAGCCTTTGCAGCCTTTTACGCTGATTGGGTCAAGGGCTGATCTTGCCAAGGGGGTGTTCCGGCCGGGTCACAATCTGCCTACGATGTCGATTGAGGAGTATTTGGAGGAGGAGAAGCGGAGGGGGGGCATCCTCGAGGGCGGCGGCACGGAGCCGCCGAAGAAGGTGGTGGATGAGGATGACATGGAGGCTGTTGATCGGGAGACGTACAAGGCGAGGGCGTGGGATGACTTTACGGATGATAATAGGAAGGGGTCTGGGAATACGCTCAACATGGGATGATGGGGGGAGTTTTTCACTTTGGGATTTTGAAGTTTTGTGTGTTTCTTTTTTGTTGGTTTTGTGCATTGGGTGAGGCGCAGCGAGGCATTTGTTTGGACGTTATATATGAATTATATATGAATTATATATGAAAGTGAGATGACAACTAGCTGGTAATATAGAATATATAAGACAAGGCTCTCGACTACTGCATATATATTCACGGCGTACTGAACGTTTATACTGTCGACAAGCATTCCTTCATCTCAAGACCAAAACAGCTCTCATCCTGCTCCTCCAGCCTGCTCCCTCTCAGACCACCAAATCACCGAACATGCAGTCAGTCCACCTAGCTCTCCAACCATGTAGCTCAAACAAGCAAGCAGAGAGGTAAAAGAACAACATCTTCCCCCTTAATCTCAGACCGCACACAACGCACACAATCGTCCTCCCAAACCACCAATTATGCAAAGACATTCGCAAGAGGCTGGTCATCCACAACGCACCCCAAACGCCTCCCTGAGCCATTTAATCGGTAGTAGCGACAGTCGGTGTGCAGAAACAAAGGTCAGGGACGTCATCAACAACAAGCTGGTGACCTGCGCTTCCTAGGGATCCCCCTTGTCCAAAAGAGCAACAATTGCAATGCTCCATCCCCAGCACGACAGAGCTTCAACGAGGTCTTCCGGCCAAAGGGAGCCATACACGCCCAGCTCCGCCTGTCAGTGTAGCGCGCGTGCGGCCCAGAACATCCCCTCACAGACCAAACCCGACCACAACGACATGCGTGACAGAACCCCTGACTCCCTCTGTCAACAACATCATGCGCGAAACCACCCTCCCCTCCCTCCCCCATGATGTTCTTGCCTCTTCCGCCAGCCCGGCTTTCCAAAAGGGGGCCGGGCTCAGATGGACCATACCCGCTCGAGCAGATATAGCCCATCGATGCCCCCCCTGCCAGCTGCCACCATCACCACCACCACAACACCGACCTCCCCAGCCTAAACAGCATCAGACAAGCCCGCCCTCCCCAGAGTAAGCAGCCTCAGACAAGGCCGCACTCTCAAGAGCACTCCTCTGGCTACCAAAACCCCCCTCTACAACAATATATAGAGATACACGCGTCACCTAGAGGCAGTGTAACAACTCACCAGTCCATCCTCGTGTTTCAAAAAGCACCAGGAGCAAACCCCGTAGTGTTGGGGGGAACGTCGCGAGATGCTGTGAGGCGGAGACGGAGCTCTAAAACACCTCTTCTAAAGGGGTAGGTCTGAAAAAGCGACTTTTGCCCATCAGCCGTGTAGGCTGAATGAAAGTCGCTCATGAGACCCTCCCTCTCAAGTAGGAAGGAGTTGAATGTGCAAGTTGGTAAAAAGGCGAAAAAGGAGGGAGAGATTTCAGGGGCTTGGGGGAAGGGGGGAGTCGTGCTGCCTTATATACCCTCAATTTGTTGAGTTGGGGAGTCTTCTGTTGAGTGAGTTCTTGTGATACTTTGCTGAATCTGGTCCAATGTCGCCGAGAGCTTCACTCAGAGCGGCAAGGTTGGATCAAGGTGTAGCTCGGTGGCACGGATTGGTGGTGAGACTCTTGAAGATACGGAGCATACCGGAGACATTCCGCATGACAAACAAGCTGGAAGCGAAGAAACTAAACATCCCAACAATTATGACCTTGAATGGCAATGTCTCCCCAAGTGTCGTGGCTCGTCATCATCCCGGTTCGGTTCTGCCTAGACAAGAGGGTAGACGAGTAGTTGATGGCCACGAACTGGGTAGAACAGCCCCGGGGATGGAACCACTTTGCAGGCTATCAAGACTCACGATTCATGCAAAGCCATCAGGAATGTGTCTGTAAATAGCCATATCCAAATCAGAACCCTTGCTTAGGTTGCGAGTTTGTGCTGTCAATCTATCCATAGTCATAATCCTCATCTCATCCAAATCATCATTGTAAACAAACCATCATCCAATTTCCCATCTCTTATAAGAAGCAACCGAGATCGTATATCGAGAGCATCAAAGCCTGGTAAATGCCACTCATCACAGACGAAACGCTGCTCGCCCTCAGTCATCAAAGCTCATGTCCTCATCCTCATCCAATTCATCAGCACCGATATCCATAGCAATGCCCGATATCATCACCCTATCGGTCGTGTCCGACGCCGTATCCGAATCAGAATCCACAGATTCCACCATCATGTCCACCGCGTGGCCCATGGCCTGATGCTCCGCTGGGACTGCGAACCGTGCCTCCTGGTAGGACTCGGACCCATCCACTTCAAAGGACTCGGATGCGATGGAGACGTCGTCGGCAATGACATGGTCGGGCGCGTACACCGTCGATGCCCCGTCCTGCACGTCCACGGATCCCACAACAGTGCTCCCCCTAACGGTGCTCCCCCCAACCTTGAAAGTAGAGAAGCCGTCAATCAACGATCCAGAGGTGCTAGACGTTGACGGAATCGTAATGCCGGTATGGTAGGCAGGCCCAGGCCCGCTCGGGCCCCAGTAGGCAGGTGGGAGTTCCTCCTGGAAGACGCCCCCGGTGCCGTCGTTGCAACCGCCAGCCCAGAGCGGGAGGAACTTCATCTCGTTATTATTGAGCGTGAGCAGCAAGTGGCGCGTGATATTCAGCGCAGGCTCAATGTCATATCGCAGCCACAGGTTACTGTACGGCAACACGGCATCGTGAATCTGTCTGTTGAGAGCTTCCAAGTCGACAATCGGCTTCTTGACGCGGAGAGGGCCCTCCCCAGAATCCATGAATACCGCCCACGAGGGTTGGCTTGCCATCTCGGGGTTTGCCGTGACGGCTCGCTGGAGGTCGTCCACTGTAAGCTCCATGTTTGCCCTGACTGAGACGGGCGATTCCTGGTTGGCCATAGCTAACCACTTCGACTGGTTAGGGTCCGAGTGCCACATCTCGCTCATCTGCTGGTATACAAACGGGCACAAGAACTTCTGGTTGATGTTCAGCTTGGGCAGGATGTCCTCGAGCAGTCTAAAGTCCTCTGGCAACACATATGTAGCCCGGTCTTCGTCCATGGAGACAAGGGCCGCCTTCCCTTCCGTAGTCGCTGCGACCGAAAACCGGAAAAGGGCGAGTGAAATGCTACGGCGCACTGCCCCAAGTAACAAGGACAGGGACTTTGAAGCCTTGGTGCTGGCTTCGTCGGATTGCTGCCGAAGCAACGCCTCCAGTTTCCGTAGCTTAGCCCATTCATCAACCATCCAGTCGTCGAGAGTCTCCCGGTTGCGGAATATGCCTGGTATTGCCGACACTCTCTCAACAAGCGCTCGAGCAGCGTGCTGGACAATGTTGTGCAGCTCATCGTCCAGATTTCCCAATCTCCTGCCAAAGACGGTGACCCGATTCAGATCAGGCCTCGACTCGCCAGGGCTAGAGCCACCAGGATGCTCAGTGGCGGCTTCTTTGAGGGCCAGCTCATTGACGAGGATTCGAAACGCGCATTGCGTCACCTGCACCAGCTCCAGATCGAATCCAATCTGCAGTGCCTCTTCTGGGAGAACTTCGATAAACTTTGTGTTATCGGAAAACATGATCCACTGGGCAACTCGATCTCGGATGATGGATGTGCAGTCGAATATCTTTGCTACCGCAACAAGGGTCCACACACGATTCGCCGAGTCCAGCATGATGTCCTGTCCCTCAATCATCATCAAGAGGCGAATGATGCTGTTGCAGTGGCGTATGGGGCAGTAGTCGGGGATGTTGCGGTAATCTGGTATCTCGTACGGCTGGTTGATTCCATGCTCCTTCTTGGAGATGAGATCCTGAGGCGTAGGAGCGGTAACCACGGTGTCGCTGATATTCGTCCCTGGCTGTATGTTGTCAGAGAGTGCCGATTCTTCGTTGGCGCCCTGCTCGCCCTCCTGTCCCTGTCCCTGTCCCTGTCCCGTTCCGTCTTGTCTCGGGGCTCCCCAGCCGGGGATGTGCTGCCCGCCACACGTGCAAACATCGTCGTGTCCGGATACCAGCCAGTTGGTGACGTTGTGTAAGCCGCTGGCAGCCCACCACCTGATGATTCCGGGGGTGAGAGACAGCTGCGTCATCTGTGAGACGAGGTCATCGCCCTCGGACGGCGGCGTCAGGTCGAGAACGTACTTGACGCCTTCCGGAAGATCCTTTGTCAACTTCTTCCGTCTCTTGATACGGAACTGGTACGTCGGGCTCAGCATCTCGGCGAACTTGGCAGAGCCGGTTGCGAGCAACTTTTGCGAGTGCACGCGCAGCTTCTGTGACGAGTAAGGCACGCCGTAGCAGTCGGTCTGCCTCGACCGGCGGCGTGACACATTGGGAAAGTCGACGAAGACGAGCGTGTCGCCTGTGTTGAGTTCCTGCTCAACAACTCGCAATTTGCATGCCTCGGCAAATCGGGACGACTGAATCTCGTCTTCGGACTTGAGGCCTTGCATGACCTTGTCCCATTGGGACTGCTTCAAGAACCCGGACGGATCGAACACCGTCTTTACCGAACTTGACGCCTTGGGTTGATAATCTATATCAAATGTTTTGCTTGTTTGCCGAAGTATGGAGTGATAGTCGTCATTGTTGAGAGGGTCTCCGTTTGCTTGCCGAAGTATGGAGTGGAAGTCGTTGTCAGTGAGAGGGGGCAAAGCCTCGCCAGCAGGCACGTCGGCACTGTCACCAGCTTGACCGTCCACCATCTGCGGGACAATCAGATCAGACATCCTTTGAGTGCCCGAGGATGGCCACGGCTCGTTGAATCGACTGTCCATGTTGCCGTGTCTTGCTACTGAGTGGCGAACGGACAGCAAAGATGTCAACGTTGTGGCTCGACGAGTTGTTGTTGGAAGTGTATCCCAGCGTAGGGATCAGGCAGCCAACTAGGTATATAGAGTTATGAAAGGTCGTTTACTTTCAGATGTCAACTATCACACTTGCAACCTGGTCCACTGTGTAGATGCAGAGTCGGCGACAGAGTCTTCGAAGAGGTTGATGATATAGAATCTTGCGCTATGCAAGGGACAATCTTTGCCACTTTCTGAGACGTGACAGTATGTATCCGGAGAGAAGAGGGGAAAGCAAAAGTATGCGAAAGCGTCGATAAGTAGCTGGCGAACTGGATGTTAAAGCTGAGAGACAAGCTCAAGAACGAGTCGGCAATAAGTCGATGCAGGAACTGCGCTGATTCAAAGTCGCAGACTCCAGAGCTGCAGTTGCAAAGAGAAAGTAAATGATGAAAGCGAGATGCGAAAAGAAGAGTCAAATGGTAGACGCTGGCAGAAATGATGGAGGATGACGAGGCAGCGAACTGGAAGCTACAGAGCACACATGCGCCTTCCTTTTAGCTTGCAACAAGGTTAAGGTAGAGTCAAGGTCAGGTAGAGTTGCCGCTAACCTGCTTTACCTCGAGTTACACAGCCTGACCAAAGGTTGTTTATGCGATTTCCACGTAACTGGTGTTAGTCACACAAACTGCTGCTAAAGAAAGGAAGAGTCAATGCCTGATGACTGACGAGACACTGAACATGTTGCGTTTGTCCCTTTTGGTTCCTGTGGCTGGCTCTTCGTCTGCCTATCAGATGCGCGGGACAGACAGGCCGCGGGCGACGTTCTTTATATAGAGCGACATGGCAGGTTATATGGTGGGTACAAACATGACAGATGGGCTACCTCTGCAATACGAGGGAGCTACAAGCGGCAGAGCCTTGTGACTTGTCGTCGCTGCCAAACGGTGGGGTGGCGGAAGCATCACTGGGCCATTCGAAGCACGGAGACGAGCCAAGAGGCCGGAATTAGATGAGGGGGCAGAAGTACCGTCGAGTATCTGGGACTGGTCGGACTGTACTGTTCAAGCCTCGGAATGTCTCAACAGGCAGAAGGGTGCCGTTCGAGGTTGCGGTGGTTGCCTAACGGCTGGGTTGCAGCTTGACCTTGTGGTGAGCCGCGTTGAGTCTGCTTGTCTGCCTGTTTACGTTGTCTTGAAGGCTGTATATAAACAAAGACCGCCAATGGTACCCTCAAATTGGTGGCAATGCTTCGATTCTTTACAGCCGTCTGCAAACTTGCTCCACAATGGTGGCAATGCTTGAAAGAGAATGAAAAGTGTAAGTAATACTTCTGATGATGTTCTTTGCCGATTATCCTCCACACCACATTGAAAGAAAGAAGCGTGTGAAACATGTCTTATTCTGTCGAAGGGGGGACGAGTCCAAAGAAGGTGCAAAAAGAGGGAAAAGACAGCAAAAAGATAAACTGTTTGAATATCTCCTCCGGGAAGGCTCGAACTTCCAACCTCCTGATTAACAGTCAGACGCGCTAGCCAATTGCGCCACAGAGGAAATTGCTATGATAGCTCGGTTTTTAGTACGCATTATGAGCTCGTCAACAGCTTCTGCAAACCACACAACCCGTAGTCTTGTGCATAAGGTACATGTTGGAAAACCAATTGCTAGAGATCGTGAAGAGCATCATCTTATGGCGATGAGCAATATGAGCGCAAGAGCGTAGTGTTTATTGACTCGATCTGGGGTGCTCATTGCATCAGAGTCCCGATTGGCGTGTCATGCTGAGTACCTACCTTGGGCTCCTCTCATTCCTGTATCCCCCTTCTGTCGATATTCACCCAAGTCACTAGGGAAGACCAACTGAACGTATCTCCTATATACTGAGGCGTTCAAGGAGGAGACTCATGAGCCACTTGAGGTTCAAACAATTCTCAAGTCCCAAGCAATCGACTTCGAGATCCGCATCAAGCCTAGGCTGGCCCGTTATAGCAGCATGGGAACATGACGGAATGATTGGCTGACTGTACCTCCAGTTGTTCATTACAGCGAACCTCGCGTGAAGCCAAACCACAAGGCAGCTCAAAGCTGATGAGACGTTGCAGAGACTTCGATATCCATTGTCGAGGCTGAATAGCCTTTAGCTACCTGTAAGCCTACGCCTCGAACTCGTAAAGGAACGGTATTTTGGTTACTTCATCCTGTCTGAGTGAGGCCTCTTGCGATGCAAAGTCCGGCCATTCAACAAAAATAATTGCAGTTCCTTGCCATCACATGCCAATAACATGAACACAGTGGTGCGCTCCGTAATAACGCCAGTCCAAGCATCATTTATCGGCATCTTGATTGCAGTACTACTCTGCGACCCAAGTCCAATATCCGTCCAGTACACCAAGACTTTTAGCTCCTACAAAAGCAGGAAAATACAGGGGCCGCGGAATGGATTTCAAGACGGCCAAGTCCGCGCTGTTGAAGCTAGAACCCCCCCTGCCCCTGCTCGCAGGGAACCCATTCAATTTGCGCTTCATTTTCTTCTTCTCGTTGACACAGAAGGCAAATGGAAGGCTTGGAAGCAATTGAGCCATGGGTACGAATCGTTCCATGCTCGTCTACTCGGCGCACTCGTCGTAACCACGCGGGCACTAAGAGGCTCGTCGGCCCCCATCACCAAATGCTCTGTGTGACGCGGCCGGCGCAAGTAACAGCTCCAACTGTTTGCTCTTCCACTCCATCTTCCTTCTTGTCTCTCGTCTCCCTCCAGCCGATTGGAAACGACGTAAATGTCCTGCGTAACAGTAGCAAACACACGTGCTGGCTGGTCGGGTCACCTAACAGATGACAATCAGGGCAAACGAAAGGCAAATCAGGCCAGAACTCGTGCATCTCTGTGTTCAAGCCCATGACAGCGGAATGGTCATACCTTGGCTTGACGCTACTTGTACCTGCGCGAGTACGAGGACGCTGTGGCGCGTCCAAGGCCCAACCGAAGGGTGCCTGCGTTGCAGGGAGGCTAGAGGAGCTAAGCTCGGTGAACCCCAGCTTACGCTAATGTTAGTCTCGAGAGCTATCATGGCACCCTGGACGCTGCAGTTTGATCGTCCCTGTCTCTTGACGTCGTGGAGCGCCGGGCATCTCGATCCGCGGTGGTCAAAGGATTCCTTGCTTCAGTTTGGGAAAAGATAAGAGACCTGATGAAGCCCTCAGACAACCGTCATACAGGCGCAATGAGTCTGGTAAGTGCTGCTATATACTCACCAGCCGTTATAGTGAGGCATTGATGAGGCATGTCCACCTCCTCCCGGCTATCATCGCCTCCGGCCGCTTCCTCCTCCGGAGAAACAGTTCCTGTCAATACGAGTAGGACCTGTCAAAGATGTTGGTGGCTGCCAGCAAAGTGAACCTCAAAGTTGGTGTCATTCTTATCAGCTTATCAATCATCATGTTCTGCTCTACTCAGCAGCTCAAAGGCCGCATCAGAGGCTTCAACCTTTGTTCCAAGTGGAGAAGCTGCACCGATTCCCGTCCGGCTGGCGATTTGGCGCAGCAGCTGAGTAGCCATGGAAGAAGCCTCCAGACAGGATGCCCTCCCAGTGCCTTGGAACTGGGTGCCGGGGAAGGTGTCAAGGTTTCTGGTCACAAGAGCTTGGTCGGGATGTCTGCCGCCTCTCGCTCGCTATCGCTGCCGTCGAATTCCCATCAGCCGTGACAGTCTCACCCAAAGCCCGGACCAGTCAAGCCAGCGCAGGTAATAGTGCGTCGCCACCTGGCCAACATCAAGGTTGGTGCTGGTCGTAGTGTGTGGCAGCTCTGGTAGGTAGTGGTAGCGTATCATCGATGGCTAATCCGCCTTTGATGGATGGATGGTGATGGCGTTCGTCCATGGTGGTGGTGAGTACTCGTAGGAGAGGGAAGCGGGGGAGAGGCGATCAAGTTCGATTCGATTCCTTCGTGGGCAGACCAGAAGCGCCGGCCAAGCAGTGACACATGCGAGCAAATCACCCAGCCAAAAGCCAATTCGACATGATTGCTTCGTCGGTGCTCCTCTTTCGTACGAGGCTTTGGACTGCATCTCGGCCCCCCGCAAGCGTCGCCCAAGGGGACCAAAGGCGAGCCACAACCGCATTGTTTGCAGCAAAGCCGTACATCTCGCATCTCGGCCTCCTCCCTGCGTCAATGCCGCTGCTTGTCCCCTTGCCTTGCCAGTCTGCATGCCGGCGTCACGCTATGACGAGTGGCGCTGGGCCGGCAGATGGGCGCTGGGGGGTGGGAGACGCTGTTGGATGACGGACGCTGTGACTGGCGCTCGTGCGGTCTGTGAATTGTGTCACGATCTGCACGTCTGCAAGTCGGGCTCTGTTGCCAGCCAGTCCCAACGGGTGATTCACGACTGTGCAGTGCAGTATCTCGAGCATACCTCATCACTGACCCTGCTGATGCACTCGTATCAACATATAAGCCGCCGCTGGCTGGCCAATGGCTTAAGCTGGCCGGCGAATGCGTCGATCACACGTCAAACGAGCGCTGGCCAATACAGTATCCGTACGCTGGTCGCGTGTGTGCTGTGCATCTCGTCCTCAGCATGTTCGCGCCATGAGACAAGTTGGAGGAGATGCCACTGGCCTCGTCCGGCCGCCTCGGAAGCCCAAGCCCAGCCCGTCTGATTGGCGCCCAAGGGCCTGACCAGCACCACTCCAGGCCACCCAACAGCGCTAGCGGCGCTGCTAATTAGGGTCCCCCCAGCACTGCTCGACCGCTATCCGGCCTGCTCAGGTGACGGGACCCCCGCGGGCTCTTGCCGGGGTGATGCACAGCGACCCTCGCCCCCCCTTGTCAGACCCTGGAGCAACTGGAGCACTGGAGCATCAGCTAGATTGAAGTGTCCTGGACCTCTATAAATCGTTTCCGCCCTCGTGCTCCCTCCGACTAGCACGAGTTGAGTCCATCCATACGACTTCCCGGCAAACCCCTGGCTTCTTTTTTCCTTCTTCTCCGGCCTCAATTATCTGATCCTCTGCTCTGACAAATTTACCTGCCGTTTGTCCTTGTGGGGGCTTGAAACACTATTGCTAATATTGTGGCTCCTGTTCATGCCACTCCCCCCTGCTTCCTCGTGCAGAACCACCCCGTCCTCGCCTTTATATCACCCACGCCTGCTCCTGGTTGAGCAAATCCATCCTCCGCCTGTTCAACGCTCCATATTGGCCATTACCCGACTCTCTATCCGAGGGATTCCGTCACGAGGGATTCCAGACATCAGACTCCATCTTCTCACAACAAGCGAGCGATTGACGCACGGGACCTCGGCGCCCCCTTGCTCCCTCGACTCTCTCGCTTCCTTCAGAGCTTGAATCTCCCCGATTCCTCTGCTCTCCTGCTTTACAACAACACCTTGCACCACACAGACTGCCAACATATCGCCATGGCTACCACCGATTCGTTCCATAACATCAAAATGACCGTCATTCCTCCACAGGAGCACGATGGCTCTCGAGGGCGGACGCGTGACCGCACCATGCCCATCCAAAACTCTAAGAACCTGCGTCCCGACGAATCCAGCACACTGAGAGGCCGCTCTCGTCGACGCTCAGTCTCGCCCTTTAGCCTTGCTTCCCGGGGATCTTCTCCAGTCAAGCCTTCCGCCAACAGACTCATGCTGCACAACCGCTTGCGAGAGAAGCGACGCGAGCACTGCCCTTCTCGAATTGCGTCGCCCGCCAACTCGGAGGTCCTACACAAACAGACACGCATGAGGAGCCGAAGCCGCGGGCCGCGGAGGGACAAGGAACCCCACAGACCTGTCGACCACCTGTCCAGCCTACGAAACGAGGTCTTCCTGTCGGACGAGGAGCAGCCCGACCGCAGCAAGACTTCCTGACATGGGAATTGTTGTCACAGAATGATACATTTGTGATTTGCATGAGCGTCAGTGGCACTGAATTATACGATGGAGGTGGATTGATACCTGTAATATGACGACCACGAAAGGGGGATCTCAAAAGATACACTTTCCTTTGTTCTGGGTGGAATGGCAAACAGATGGGAAACTACACTTGAGACTGAAGTAAAGGGACAGCTACGGATCTGGAATGTTGCTTTTCTTGGTGTTTTTCTTGGTTTTTTGTCTATCTTATTTTATTTTTCTTATTTCGCTTTTCATCTCCCTTGCTTTAGGCGTTTTGGAAGCTTGCCATGCATTGCCCGTACATGACGGGGAAGCCAAAACCACCCTCTGGAGCGGTGTGTTTGTACCTAATAGTTTGCAATACAACATGTAATTTGACAATCGCTCCTGAAAACCTCGAGTAATCATCCAGAATAATACCACGAAACACCAAGCCAACATTCCCTTCTCTTTACATCACCTTCTCCGATATTTCCATGCCATTTGATGTCATCTGCACTTCTAGGCAATTCAATCAATAGAAGCTCGTGTCAATGAAACGCCGACTTCCCATCCAAAATTAAAGCGGGAATCCGATAACCGTTATCAGCCGGAGCTCTGCCAGATGACTAAGCCGAAACCCCCTGCTCTTTTCGGCGACCCACCCGGACCTCTGGCTCGACACCATCTTTTTCGATCAGCCCATCATTGAAAAGTGTGAAGATGCGGCCGCCTTTGTGTTCCTTCAGGCCCTGATTCTCTCGCTCTCCGCCCCGGCCTCGCAGATACTCGGGCAGCATCTCCGGCGCCATTGAATGCTATGTCGCCCTTGCAGCTCCAATCCGAACATCTCCAGCACTCCAGCGACGATTGGCCCGCCTCCCGCACATCAGCCATCTGCGCTTGACCAGCATCGAAAACCCCCATCTCCACGACACGGGGCTGCCTGCCGGAGGCATGCCAATTTGGCCTCGACGCCTTTTCCCATCGCACAGCTAGCAGGCCGTCTGCGAACCGAGCCGCCTGCTAGGCCAAATGCTCGAAAGAACGGCGGCCGCGAGTCTGGAATCATGCAACATCCAGCGCATCCTTCCCAAGCCGACCCGCTCGACCAAGCGCAGCCGCCAGCTTCACACGGGCTTCTGGCAGCATGGGGCGTCTGCCATTGAGCTCGCCAGCATCTGGCCCGCCATAGGGCGCGTCCCCGAGGCGGAATCTGCTGAGAATGCCACCCGCCCGCTGCAGGCTGGCTTGGTTGCCTCGGCCTTTCTACTCGATTTTCTTTACCCGAGTGCCACATATTCGCTGCTGCGGCGGTTATATCCAGGGCTCCCGCGGCCTCAGGATGGAGGTCATGCTGGTGGCGCTGCTAGGAGGAGGCACTTTACCTCTTCCACTGCCGCTGCTGAGCATGGCTCGCAAAGCTCCGTCATGCATTCCACCTCTTCGACCCCGCCATCGATGGAAGGCTTTTCCTCGGCGGGGAGCCAAGCATATCAACGGGACGATGGAGCAACTGCGGCACGGGATTCGCACAATTTCAGCAGTAATTCGCATGCTGCCTCTTCAGAGTATGACTCTCAGAGCTCAACCCCTGTGCGAGTGGACCATATGTCCAGGCTACAGTCGAATGCGGCACAGCTACAGGATATGCTTTCACACCAAGGCGAAGAGCGCTTTCACGATGTCTGGGACTTATACTGCAGGCTGGACGGACACCACCAGCTTGGATTCCGCCGCGACATGGTCCTTTACCTCTCCAAGTCCCGCGGCATAGTCGAGGTTGGAAGAACTATTTCGCTGTTCCGTCAGATTCCCACCTCCAGTTGGGATGACGAGCTTCTCGCTGCCGGTGTCTTGGCTTTTACGCGTTCTGGCGACCTAGAATACGCCATCAACAGGTTAAAGGCTGGCATGGAGCTCAAGGGTCTGGTCGGCGGTCTTGAGTATGTCATGGCGGATATCATCTCCAACGAGAAATGGCCGCTGCTCATCGGCGTGTGGCTCGAATTTTATGCGTCTCGCCTTAAGTTCGAGCCGGCCGGCCGACCAGATGCCATTCGCTTACAGCGCCTCGAGACATTGCCTGGCTTGGACAGGCTCTTCTTTTCGTTCGAACAGTATCTCGCCTCCGACGGCCTTAAAGCAATCCGCCCCATCAATATCTATGAGACAACCAGGTTGGGGCTCAAGGCTCTAAGAAGAAAACTGGCAGATCTGGCATTGGCCCAGCCTTGTCAGCCAAGGCAGGCGGCTGCCATTCTAGAAATCTTCAACGACCATCAGTTATACGAGCATTACTTTCTCCGCGTCCTGGAAACTTGGCAGGGCAGGGTTGAGCTGACATCCAGCGTCGCCTGGCTGTCAGAGCTGTACAGAACATATCGCAAACTTCCTGGCGCGCATCCGCCTGTCTCGCTCCTTCAGCACATGTTTGAGCTGCATTACCCAGCGGGCGCGGCAGCGCTCGAAGAGATCTACCAAGACTGGCAGCGCGCCTGGGGAGACTTGGATCAATGGGGATACGAAAAGTTCCTCAAGTTCTACGCAGGCGCGGGCGACACTCAGGCCGTGCAGCAGCTATGGAGGCGATATGTGGCCAAGTACCCGCGCGTGCTCAGAAAGCCCAGGGCGTTTAGGAGCACGATGAATGCCTATGCGCAAGTGGGCGACGTCGCCAAAGCCGAGGAAGAGCTTCGAGTCATGACGGATCAGCACGGCGTCAAGCCGGACTTGGATATATGGAACACCTTGCTGAAATGCTACATGAGAGCGCAAGACTACAATCGAGCCGTCGCTTGCTTCAACGAGATATGCGGCATGTACCGCCCCGACTCCTTTACGTATGCCCACATCATGGCCATGTCTGCCAAGAAGGGCGACCTGGAAGCAACGCTTGGCTTTTTCAACCGCTCCCAGAAAGATCGGATTCCCGTGTCGAAAGAAATGGCCATGTCCTTGGTCATGGCGTACTGCCGCAACGATCGGCTCTTGGAGGCGGAGAGGATATGCATGGAGCTGGCAGAACGAGGCGCGACAAGCACGGCCATCTGGAACCAGCTGATCTTGTTCAACGGCATGCAAGGAAAGCTCACCAAGTGCTATGAGCTGCTGCAAGCCATGAAGCTGTTCGACCTCACCTGGGACCACCAGACGCATGAGTTCCTTTTGCAGGCTCTCGTCAGGGTAGACCAGGTACAGCCTGCCTATCGGCTCTTGCAGACGGCCTACAAGGAGAAGCTGTTTCCGGTTGGGCCGGAGCATTTCGCCGTAGTCATGGCCGGAGCCGTACGTACTGGCGAGTTAGGGCTTGTCGAGCTCCTTGCTTTGCATCTGCTCAAAGCAGGCCAGTCGATGAACTTCAACGCCAAGGTAGCACTGGCTGAGGCTTCATATCGAAAGACGCCATCGTCAGATCGGACGCGTCAGCTTGGCAAAGAGTTTGTAGGCCATCTGCGCTCCATGCTGGTTCATGAAACCAGAGGACGAGATGCCCGTGCCGTTTCGACGCTTCCGGGCGACATCCGGCACCTGAAGAAGCAGACCAAGAGCATTGGCCGTGCCATCAAGCTTCTGGTCGAGCTGCGAGACTTCAAGACGGCCGAGGAAGTCATGAGCCTGTACAGCAGCATGTTCCCCAAACATAGGAGCGGCGAGCCGTTCCCGCCAGAGGTGATTTCTGCGCTGATGTTGGGCTACTTTAAGGACAGGAAGTTCCGCAAGATACACAAGATGTGGGACGAGATGTGGAACAGAGTTCTAGTCCGGGCCAAGCATCGCAAAGCGGCGGGCATCTACCCCGTCCACGAGTATGACATCTCGAGACCGATGACTATCATGGCGAAAACATACAGAGAAGAGATGGACGGAAAGGGCCTGCTCAGATGTGTCGAGCAGGTCACCTCCTCTGGCTTCAAGCTGACGAGAAAGAACTGGAACCTCTTGATTCGATATCTGGCCGAGACGGGTCAGTGGGAGCCCGCGATGCGCTGGTGCGAGACCATGCTCATGCCGCGCTGGCGCGGGTGGAATCCGGGCAAGAGGAGCCTCCAGGAGCGCCGCCATCTCAGGAATACTCGGGTGCTGCAGGCGTCCAATGCGGCGATCCTCAGCTTGCAGCGCCAGTGGCTCAATCTGCGCAAGTTGGCCGCGTGGTCAGCCGACGTCTCTGCCAAGCTGAGGGAGATTGAGAGAAAGTATCCTCGTCTGCATTACGCCTTTACCAATACGGACTTTGAGAATCTCGCTGCCGGGTGGGATGGCCGCAGAGTGAGTCTGAGGAAGAAGGCGATGGAGTTGCTTCGGCCTTTCTCGCATGCGGAGCTGAAGCGGATGAAGAGGTCTTTGGAGAGACAGCTTCGGTCCCAGCGTAGTAAGCGCCAGCAGAGACGGGGTTTGAGAAGCTCGCTGCGAGCGGTATCGAGCGTGTCTAGGAGACGAGCTCGTGGAACGCGAGCGCTTGCCGCCAAGACGGAGAAGGTGGTGTCTCGGGCGCCTACTGGCAAACATGATGAGGGGGGCCAGTGAAGAAAGATATGATAATTCTGAGAGCAACGGGGCAAACTGCATATTGGATTAAAGCATTGCATAGACTGGTGATTCGGCAACCTGGTAATCTGGAGATGGGATGGATGTTGTGTACGGGTATCTATGTATAGTAGGAAATATCACGCATGAATGATGAGCATATAGAGAAAGGAGGCCTCTGCTATTGTACTGTCTAAGAGACTGCTCCATACGATTCTTCAGGACAGATGGATACTACCTACCCGGGAGCATATGATTTTCAGAGCTATGCGCATCTATGAGACGATGATACGGTAGGCAGTGGGCTTTCTATGTCTAATTGAATATCTGATCTCTTGATGTCTGCTATTGTGAGGGCCATTAGCAAGTGTAGTGCAACTGGTCTCAACCATCATTCTTACTGTACCAGAGGGTTCAAGTGATACCCCCCGTGACGTGCCCCGCTAACAACTATGGTGTTGAAGATGTTCTATCGCTTGTCTCTGGCAGATCAGCATTTCAGCGCATTTGCATCCTCTCAGTCAGCTCGAAATACTCTAAACGATACAACTGAATTCCAATTGCATGAACCCATAAGATTCAGTTCGCACAACCACCAATTGATCGATAAACACATCCTCATCCAAGTACATCTACCCTCTTCGCATCAGCATCGTCATACCCCGCCACGTACCGAGTACGCGATAAGGCAGACAGACACGCCACCACACTCGTCCCCGCAGTTCAGCCGATGGAAGGTACTAGGCCCTCGAATTTGACGTAGCCAAATGCCGCCTAGAGCTTCGGCCTCCGATTTGGATTATTAACGGCATCTTTTGCTTGACCATCGTCAGGTTGCTGGTATTACTCAGTCAGTCCTGAGACCATCATTCTCTTTTTTTTGACCAGGCAATGCTCACGACAGGCAGATTCTTGCGGGCTTGCTAAAGAGGAACCGACCAGAACTGCTGCGGGTTTTCTCTCTCTCCCTCCATCTCTCTCTCTTCTTCTGCCTGTCCATTCATTGTCCTTCTCGACTCTCCCTCTTCGCCCTCGGCTACTAGATCTGGATTTCTAATACTACAACTACAACCACCAACTACTACCATCACCACCACAAAGCATCACCGCTCGACATGCTCCCCCGATCGCGAGCCTCCGGGCGGCTCATCCTCGAGCGCTCAGCGGCGCATCCCGCCCGCACGCTGGCCGATTCGATCCCCCGCGCCTGGACGCTGAGCTCGGCTCTGCGCGCCACTCACATTGCCGGCCGCCGGTATCCCGGCCTGCGTCCTCGGGTGCAGACAGCAGCCTTGTCGACGAGTGCACGATTGGGCAAGGAAAAGGACAAGGGCAGCAACTTCTTCGATTCTGCCGTCGAGCCCAAGTCAAAAGAGGAGGAGGACGAGGCAAAGGCAAAGTCCAAGCTCGAGAACGCCAAGGAGGAGTCCAAAGCTGCCACCGCCGACTCAACAGCCTCCGCTGCAAAGGGCGAGGGCGGAAAGGCGGAAGACGGGAAGCCCAGTGGTGCTGCCGGGAGCGCTGCCGGTGCCGGTGCCGGGTCTGGCGCAGGCGGCGGCGATGGCTCCAGCGGCGACGGCGGGAAGCGAGGGCGCAAGTCTGCCGAGAGGGCGCTGTCGAAGCCCGTCATCCCAGAGGTGTACCCGCAGGTCCTGGCGATCCCAATTGCCCGGCGCCCGCTGTTCCCGGGCTTCTACAAGGCCATTACGATTAAGGATCCCAATGTCGCGACTGCCATCACCGAGTCCATCAAGCGTGGCCAGCCGTATGTCGGAGCTTTCCTCTTCAAGGACGAGAACGAGGATGACGACGTTATCCGAAACGTAAACGACGTGTACGATGTTGGTGTCTTTGCGCAGATTACGAGCGCATTCCCCATTCACGGACAGGAGGGTGCGTTGACGGCGATTTTATACCCTCACCGGAGAATCAAGCTGTCCAGTCTGGTCGCTCCTGGAGGGCAGGATGCCGACAAGGCCGAGTCCAAGACGGAGCCCGAGCCCGAGCCGATACCGCAGAAGACCGAGGAGGATACACAAGAGAAGAAGGGCGACGTCGTGGCGAGCTTCGAGGAGAGCGCCGTGGAGAAGAAGTCAGAGCAGACGGTGGACAAGTACGAGCCGACGTCGTTCCTCAAGAGATACCCCGTCAGCCTGGTCAACGTGGAGAACCTGGCGGACGAGCCCTACGACCCCAAGAGCCCCGTCATCCGCGCCATCACCAACGAGATTGTCAATGTCTTCAAGGAGGTGGCCACGATGAACAACCTTTTCCGCGACCAGATTTCCACCTTTTCCATGAGCCAGTCTACGGGAAATGTCACGTCGGAGCCGGCTAAGCTTGCCGACTTCGCCGCTGCCGTTTCTTCCGGTGAGCAGAACGAGCTGCAAGAGGTCCTCGCCTGCATGAACATCGAGGAGAGGATGCAAAAGGCTCTGGTCGTGCTCAAGAAGGAGCTCATGAACGCGCAGCTGCAGTCCAAGATTACCAAGGACGTCGAGAATAAGATTAGCAAACGCCAGCGGGAATACTGGCTCATGGAGCAGATGAAGGGCATCCGTCGGGAGCTCGGCCTGGAATCGGACGGCAAGGACAAGCTGGTGGAGAAGTTCAAGGAAAAGGCTGCCAAGCTCGCCATGCCTGAGCCCGTGCGCAAGGTGTTTGACGAGGAGATCAACAAGCTGGCGCACCTCGAGACGGCGGCCTCGGAGTTTAACGTTACACGAAACTACCTCGACTGGCTTACTCAGATCCCTTGGGGCCAGAGGAGCGCAGAGAACTTTGGCATCCCGAACGCTGTCAAGGTCCTTGATGAGGACCACTATGGCTTGCAAGACGTCAAGGACCGGATCCTCGAGTTTATCGCCGTTGGCAAGCTGCGAGGCTCAGTCGAGGGCAAGATTCTCTGCTTTGTTGGGCCTCCCGGCGTTGGCAAGACGAGTATTGGAAAGTCTATTGCGCGGGCACTCAACCGGGAGTACTATCGATTCAGCGTTGGAGGTCTGACCGACGTTGCGGAAATCAAGGGGCACCGAAGAACCTATGTCGGTGCTCTGCCCGGCCGGATTATCCAGGCACTGAAGAAGTGCCAGACGGAGAATCCCCTCATCCTGATTGACGAGATTGACAAGATTGGGCGAGGCTACCAGGGAGACCCTTCATCGGCCCTGCTGGAGTTGCTGGACCCTGAGCAGAACAGCTCGTTCCTGGATCACTACATGGACGTGCCGGTCGACCTGTCGAAAGTCCTGTTTGTCTGCACTGCCAATATGACAGACACCATCCCTAGGCCTCTGCTGGACCGTATGGAGCTCATCACGCTGTCCGGATACGTCGCGGACGAGAAGAAGGCCATTGCCAACCGGTACCTCGCCCCGGCCGCAAAGGAAGCGGCTGGTCTGAAGGATGCGGATGTTCAGCTGACAGATGAAGCCATTGAGGAGCTGATCAAGTCATACTGCCGAGAGTCTGGCGTTCGAAACCTGAAGAAACAGATTGAAAAGGTCTACCGCAAGTCGGCCTTGAAGATTGTTCAGGAGCTCGGAGAGGATGCCTTGCCCGAAGAGGAAGCTCTGACGGAGGAAGGCAAAGCTGCGGCGGAAAAGGCCAAGGAGTCTGCTGCAGAAGCTGAGGAGGGCACCGAGAAGAAGACTGCTACCGAAGCAAGCGAAAGCGAAACCACGGAGAAGCCACGCAAGGCCCTGAAGGTGCCTGAAAGCGTCCACGTCACCATCGGCAAGGATAATCTGACAGACTACATTGGACCGCCCGTCTTCACGTCGGACCGCCTGTACGACGTGAGCCCGCCGGGAGTGTCCATGGGTCTGGCCTGGACACAGATGGGCGGCGCGGCCATGTACATCGAGTCGATCCTGCAGGCACCGCTGCGGCCCAGCTCGCGGCCCGGCCTGGAGATCACGGGCAACCTCAAGAACGTGATGAAGGAGTCGACGACGATTGCCTACTCGTACGCCAAGTCGTTCATGGTCAACCGGTTCCCGGACAACCACTTCTTCGACAAGGCCAAGATGCACCTGCACGTGCCCGACGGCGCGGTGTCCAAGGACGGCCCCTCTGCGGGCATCACCATGACGACGTCGCTGCTGTCGCTGGCGCTGGACACGCCCGTCGACCCGACGGTGGCCATGACGGGCGAGATTACGCTGACGGGCAAGGTCCTCCGGATCGGAGGGCTGCGGGAGAAGACGGTGGCGGCCAGGAGGGCGGGATGCAAGACGATTATCTTCCCCAAGGACAACATGTCGGATTGGTTGGAGCTTCCTCAGGTATGTTTTCCTTGACGCTTATAGAATAAGAACAATGATTGCTAACTTCTACTCTCCAGACCATTAAGGAAGGCATCGAGGGCCACCCCGTAAGCTGGTACACCGAGGTCTTTGACCTGGTCTTCCCCAACATCGACCAGGCAAAGGCCAACACATGCAAGATCTGCGAGTGGAAGGCTCAGCAGAAGAAGAAGGAGAAGGACGAGGCCGCCGCCGAAAACAAGGAAGATGACGACTGAGAGGATGTGCGCAATACGCGGATTGGAAGACAGACATTCTTGGACATTCCCAAAAGCGAAAGACGAGAAAAGGGGGGAACGCCAGCCCTCCTTCCTGCACTCTGTGGAAAAGCACTTTTGGGATCCTTTTTTCACTTCCCCTGCATATCGAGGGTGCATGACTGGGGCATTCTCGGAGACCCTTCTTACACAACATGTTATATTCATCACTGGTTTCTGCTATAAAACCGCGGGAAACGATCTGAGAGAGATGATTTGAGGAGGACTGGCGGCGATGCATATGGACGGTTGCATGAGCTGGGCGTTTGATGATAAATTGGCCCCCCTGAATTGTTTTCTGGGAGGGGAAAGGTTGGGATTAGGCGGGTTTGGCGTGGCGGAAGAGAAGCAACTCCTACTCTACTTGTAACAAAAGACAAAAAACGACAAAAGAAACAAAACAGAACGTCGCAGTACTTCGCCTCTCTCTCCTGGAAGCGGAGGAGTTGTGGAGGGGGGAAAAGGATAGGACTGCGGCCATGCATTGTATGTATGTACGTATGTATGTATGTGTGTATATTAGAATTAAATCTGGATGGGCTTAGAAGAATAAAATGATGATGAAGAAACAGGGTTTGAACACGTCTTTGACCTGGTAAGGGGAAGGGGGAGAAGAGTGAATGTGTATGTGTAACGATCTGTAGCGAACGGGCCAGTCTTTTTTGTGCGTTGCGGCCCTTTTTGGCTACGAGGATGGATTTGATATGTTTATTTGCGTGATGCGCTTGATCATTTTCACGGTGAAGCTACCTATACCTACTATGCCTAAGGTAAGTCGAAAGACGTTGGACGACTTGAGATAAGGTCTGAGCAGATAGCAGGTTGATTGTTTGAAGTACCTAGTAGGTACGACAGGCTTCTATCATGAAGACGACACCATCCAAACATATCTTGTAATGATCAAGTACATTATCTATTTTCAGCGCCGCATGCGAGGGAATAAAGGTTCGGTGTTGTTACTGAATGCTGAGCAGCCGAGCTTATCATTTTCGAGATGGAATGAGCGAAAAGCGGATGACGATGATGATTGTGCCTTGGAGGCATGATTGGGCATGATTGGGCGAGAGGCGATTGTCACTACTGGGCATCACATGCAGCAAGTTCGCAGGAGTGCACCATCGATGATCCCGTTGGTATTGGAGTCGGGTTTCTGCTTGCTTGCCCGCTTGCTCCGTTACTTGTTTGCTTGCCTCGAGGCAAGGTACAAACAGTCCGATCCGATGCATGCAAGGCACTTTAAAACCGTTTCGGCAGCAAGCATCACGCGGCTTTTGGGTTGCGATTCGATTCCGATCTGACAAACATGCGTTGATGCAACCGTCCGCTCTGCCCAATGAAGCGTTGTAGTTCATGCCCAAACTTGCCTTATGAGTGGAAGGTTCCCAATTGGCATCAAGATCGGGTACTTGTAGGGGAAACCATGTGCGTGCACCAGAGCAGGTTTCTGTGGGTGTGGTGCGGGTTGGTTGACGTGAGGCTTCAACGGTTTGAGGTCCTTAGCGGCGGGGAATGGAATGCAGTTGTGCCTGAATCCCAACGCTAAGGAACAGGGAGGCTCTTGTGTTGGTTCATCACTCTTACATGGGTCAACTTGAGATGTGATCGTTCCTTTTCTTTTTTTTCGTTTCCTTCTCTTTCACCCGAGCAGAATCTTATGCCAGTTGTCAGCAGATTTGCTTCTGGACAACTGGAAATAAACAGTTGATTGCAGAGCAGACAAGCGAGACTCATCGGTAGTAAAGAAATGAAGAGGCTGGGTTGCCAGCGACGATGTACATATAACAGACCCTGATGTGCGTCATCTCGGAACAGATCCCGGGGGGCTGGGGGGATGGCTGACAAGTGAGTTCTGCGGAAGCGTTCCGGGACGTGTTATACGGAAACGGGTTCTAAGGTGATGTTCTCGAAAAAAAAAAGGGGGGTTGATGGTGGCTTTTCGTCCTTCGTATTCCTTGTCCTCCGTGATTCGTGGCTCGGACCTGGGTAGACCTACCGCTAAGGTGTGTTTCTCTTCTTTCCGATCCTCTGAGTTCGGCCATCCAGGTTTCATGTTATGGCTTGTTCATGTCGGGTCGGGCGCTGCCGCAAAGTTTCAGCATGCCATCCTACTCTTGTTCATGGACACAACTTCAGGCTGGTGCTTGGAGTGAGCACCTGTCTGACCCGGCCATCCAACTGAGCGGGTGAGCCAGGGAGCGAGTGGGCGAGCAGGGCCTAAACCGCGTGGCCGGGACTGGAGCGCTCGTGAGCTGTCGGAAAGCCCGAGTCAAGACGGGGGCAGGATTAGGGATCAGTAGATGCCGGGTCGAGCACGGGGCACGTCAATCAACGGGCTCTCAGGACCAGGAGGAGCGATTTGTGATGGGGGACCGCCAGATACGAACGAGCGCATCGCATGCCGACGTACTCGGCTATGTGCCTCGTATGTAAGGGACTTTGTATGTGCGTAAGGAAGGACGCAGCGGCCCTGGCAGATGGCATGCGAGCGAGGCCGAACAGCGATTCGATTGATTGATCAGGTTCCATGTCGATGCGAGTGTATGTGTATGCTCATGTATGTACGATACGGCGGCATTGGGTCCGATCCAGGCCGTTTGCTGTACGAGTGTGCGCAGTAAGGATTGTAGGAGTGGTTGATGGCGGTGGTTCTTAGTGCGGAGGCTAAGGCGAGGACGAGCAGTTCGGTGCCCAATCCCACCACAACACCTGGTTTGGTGATACCAGACAGCAGGATTGATGCCGCGAAACGGACAAGGAACGACATGTAATAACAAGCTGGCACTGCTGCGTTGTCCAGGACCAGAACGCCCTAGGCTAGTATTTTCCAGGCCTAGACTGGCCAAATGCCGAACTGCCAACTCATCTGGAAAGCGATGGATGCTGATGATGGTGACGATGATGATGATGCTCTCACAGGTTCGATTGTACTGTACTGTAAGAGGTATCTCGTAGGGGTGCCTGTCTGTCTGGACTCTGGATGGACAAGTGTCCACTGCCTACCTACCTAGCTGGCAAGTCAGTCAGGCAAAACATACAAACGCATGCATACCCGTAGCGACAGCGACATCCACATGCGTATCCATACGAGTCCGCAGTTGCCACGGCAATGAACAAACCGACGCTCTCGTCGTTCTGATTCTCCTCGTTTCTCGTCCCTCGGCCTGTAGGGCTTCTTCCACAGACCCCGGAAAGGGACAAGCGAGAGCGGAGGCTGGGCTCGGCGTCGTCGAATTGGCGGTCACGAGCGTGCAGACGGTCGATGGGGCAACCGGGGATTGGCCAATATTTGCCGCTTGGTTGGAGTTTTCTTTTCTTTTCTCTCGTCTGGCCAGTTGGAGGAGGAGGAGGATGCAGGTCTGAGATGTGATGGAAGCGGTCGAGATGCGAGGAGAAAGTGCCTCAGGTTCTGCCATTACATAAGATAAGGTACCTTGATGCTTTGTTTCTATCGTGTAGACGATACCTCGGTCTGTCTCTGTGGTGTCGAGTGCAAAGAAGCGCCCAGAGAATAGCCTTGCAATCCAGCAAAAGAGGCGCCCCGCTGTGACAACGCTGTGCCCCTCGTCATGCTACCGCCAGGTTGCCCGTTTTGGTGCCAACCAGCAACGTGCAGGTCATTGGAGCGCAACCTTGAAGCCCGGGGGATGACCAGGCCTTTGCAAGTATCCGGTGTCACTGCTACCAGCAGGGTGCCATCAGTTGTCCGTTTTGGGGGTCCTTTGGGTCCACTGGGGGAGGAGCGTCTATCAACCACCTGCAATGACCTGCGCATTCAGTTCATCATCAATTCATCCTGCTACAAGTATCTCTACAGTATATGATTGTTCACAGGCATCATCATCATTTCCAGCTTCAACGCAAAATCAAAAAAAGGAGGGGTTCTCCGAGCCCAACCGGACTGACCTCAACTGGATCCTTTCTTACCTTAGTGTTGGTCCCTTGGAAATCCACGAGTTGACAGACGGCCCAAAGAGACGGCCGGCAAGGTTCCAGGTTCCATCATCCCCTACCCTAGCCGGTAGCACAGGTGGAGGGTCGAGTTAGTGGACGTTCTAGCGGCAAGCCTCCGCTGTTAGTGGCCGCCATCCGCCGTTGCTGCGCTGCTTGGGCTGCTTGGGCCCGGCTGTGGCTTGCTGGTAGTGGTGCTCAACTGGGGACCTTGGCTGCTTGGGTAGGGACTTCATGTTGGTAGGGGCTCAATTGGAGCCCCATGATATCAGCTGCGGCTTCAGCTGCCCCAGGCCTCGAAATGAACTTCATCATCAGCAGATGAATGACTTGCTTCTGCTTCACTTCCTTGCTTATTACAACTACGCCTGCATGCCGCTGCACTGCCTCGCCTGGCACGGCTGGGGACTTTCCCAGCTTCTGCTCGCTCGCCTCGCAACTCTCACCGTCTGGCGGCACCCGGTCGTCGCACGAACCCCAAGGCTGTCTCTGTCTCTGTCTCTGTCTCTGTCTTTTGTCTCTCTGGATCTGCACGAAGCACTCGAGCCTCCAGCCTTCTGCTGCCCACCTTGCCCGGTCACGACCCCAGAATGAGGCCCCTTGTCCTGGCTGTCCATCCACCATCCACGCTCTGCCGCATCCCTGCCGCATCCCTGCGCATCCCTGCCCATACATGACATGTGCACAACTGACGGCGGGCCTGCGTCCTCGGAACGATTTGATTTGGCCCGACCGGGTCCTGGTCCAGTTGCGGTCCAGCAACACCACCGACAGACGGCCAGATAATCGCAATCATACCGGACAAGAAGGCTGATGATCAACTCCAGCCTCTCCATCTCTTCCCGCTCCACCTCCTCTCTGCCTATCTGCCTCTGCCTGCTTGCCTGCCTGCCTGCCTGCCCCTGCCGCAGAACGCTTTGTCCAGTCTCTGTCCAGCGTCTGTCTGTCCATCACTTTTGCCTCCTTTTTTCCCCAATCCATCACCCCCGCCAGCCTGTCATATTTTCCCCAGCCGACAGCTTCCACTTATTTGTGCTTCTTCCGCCCCCCCATTTGGCCTCGCCGCTCCTGAGCGGGCTTCTCTCCTTGAACCAAGCAGGACCAGAACATCTCCAGCCATCCATTCTTCCAACCATTCAACCACCTCCATCCCGCCTCGCCTCGCCTCGCCATTTACCTACACGCACGCCTCACCGTCTTCTTCTTCTGCTGCTGCTACTGCTACTACTACGGATACTAGTCAGAGGCTTCCTACTGGATCGGCATCAACCACTCAGGAGCTTCGTTCGCCTGTCGTGTCTGCCTGCTCGGCTTCTTCATCTCTTCGACTCCATCTCTCGGCTTCAGCCTCCGACAGCATCCAAGTACAGCTAGCTGGAGCTTCTCCAGATTTGACTCAGACGGCGATCGGCTACCAGTGTCTCTTGTCCCAGGGTGGCTCGCTGTTTGTCCCGCTCGGTGAACCCATCAGTGCATCACCATTAATCCAGCAAGCGTCTATTTATATCCTCGAGCTGGCATCTTGCTGCTGTCCATCAAGACCCTGCCGGCGTTGGCATCCCTCCTTACTACCTCTCTCAGCCTCACGGCTGGCTGCCATCACACGATATACAGACACAATTCTCCCAAATCCTCACTGGCTGAAAAAGGAACGAAAGAGAGCAGCCTGCTGATATCTACGAATTCTGCGCATCCCTCGTCCTTGTTCGTCTCGGGTAGCTTGCTGCTTCGCTGCACCCTCGCACCCTGATAGCAGGTACCCGGCGCTGCGCAGCTCCGTGGCGCACATCGACAAGTACATCTAAACGGCCGCGGCTTGTGTCGCCCAGCATCACAACGCCATGCCTCCGCCCGATGGCCGGCCCTGCACCTCGCCGCCTCTCCTGCAGCCGCAGCTTCAGACGCTCCCGCAGTCGTCGCAGCCCGCAAAGCAGAGCTTCCTGCGCAAGCTGCTGACCCGCTCCGACAGCTCGAGGAGCTCCAAGTCGTCCGCCTCGTCCGTCTCCGCCAGCCAGCAGCCCGCACCCGCCTCGCCCCAAACGCCCACTGCCGCCTCGGGCATCGTCAAGCGCCTGTCTCGGAGGGTCGTACCGGGCCTCCCTCGGTCACAGACATTCAAGCGTCAGCTGTCCGAGAGCAGAGAGCACCTGGCCCCGGTCGAGCCCTCGGCCGAGGAGCGCCGTGCCGCGTCCGTCGACCGACGATGTCACTATCCGCAAAAGGCGGGCCGCCGCAGCCTGCGAGCTCACCCCGATCCCCGATCTAGTGCCCCCAGCTTCTATGGCGAGGCGCTGCACGAGACGGGCTCGAATTACGCACAGTCGCTACCGGTAGACCTCGCGGACCTCGCAGATATCGAAGCCGCGGGCTCAACGTATTCAGATCTTCCGCACGCCATCACAACGGACATGGACGGCAACGAGGCCGACGACGAGTACACCGCTCAGGACGCCGTGTCCGTCGCCGACTCCCGGTCACTCACGGCGTCTCAGTACGAGGCCATGATTCACGACGAGCTCGAGAGGGAGTGGATCCTCAACCTCAGCATGCACTTTAGGGATCGGTCGAAGCGGGAAAAGTTCTTCGTCACGTACCGCGAGCAGGAGCACATGTGGCGCCGCGTCACCGTCTCGCTCGACTACCGCGATGCGCCCGAGAACTCGCTCGAGTGGGATCTCAACCACACAAAGTACCAGCGGGACAAGAGCGCCAAGATTTACGAGGCCATCCGCGACAGCCTGCCGGACATTCAGTTCTACGACACCGTGACCAACCTCAAGCTCGAGACGACGGACGGGAGGTTGCATGTCCACGTGGTGGAAGATGGCAATGTAAGTAGCCGCCGAAGCGTTCCATCGTGTCATACGGACTAACAAAGTAAGGAAATCATTCACTATCCAAATGTCAGCCAAGTTCGCCATCTCGGCTGCAGGCGAGTCAAGGAACGAGACATCATCTTTGACTCCCACATGTCTGGATTCGTCTACAAGGTCAGCGTGCAGGGCCACATGCTCATCAAGAAGGAGATTCCCAGTCCCGACACCGTCGAGGAGTTCCTCTATGAGGTCAACGCCCTCAACGGCCTCAGATTCTCGAGGCACGTCATTGACTTTTACGGCGTGGTCGTTGACGACAACGACGAGCACGTCAAGGGGCTGCTCATCAGCTTCGCCGGTCAGGGCGCCCTCATCGACATCATCTTTGAGAACTGCAAGGAGAACAACATTGGCCTCCCTTGGGAAATGAGGGAGAGGTGGGCAAGACAGATTGTACAGGGCCTGGCCGACGTTCACGAATCTGGATTTGTCCAGGGCGACTTCACGCTGTCCAACATTGTCATTGACGACAACGGCGACGCCAAAATCATCGACATTAACCGCCGCGGCTGCCCCGTAGGCTGGGAGCCTCCCGAGGCGACGGCCCTGATCGAGTCCAACCAGCGGCTGTCCATGTACATTGGCGTCAAGTCAGACCTGTACCAGCTCGGCATGGTTCTCTGGGGGCTGGCCATGCTCGAGGACGAGCCCGAGACCCAGGGGCGGCCGCTGATGCTTGGGCCGGAGATTAACGTGCCCGACTGGTATCGCCAGATGACGGAGATTTGCCTCAGCGACGACCCGCGGATGAGGTTACAGGCGGCATCGCTGCTGCGAATGTTCCCGCGCGTGCTGCCCGGCGACGAGCACAGCGACGCCCTGCACTCTGACCAGGAGCCAGTCCACATGGACAACGTCGCCATGACGCGCGAGTACTCTTCGGACGGATACGGCATCGATCACCATGCAGCGAGGGCGGCCGACCGCGAATGGACCTACTCGGGCTCGACGTATGCCGACAGCGGTCTCCTCCCCTATGATCAGCACTACTCCGCACGCGGCCGGTCACCACCGAGCGCGCTGCCCAGCGACACGGAAGGCGATGGCGCGAACAAGTCGGGCTGGGCAGCCAACAGAAACATTGCCCCGTCTTACAGCGATAGCGGCGAGAGCTATGCGTTGCCAGAAGATGAGTACGACGTGTCCCGACAGCCAAGCCCGCCGGCCCCCTCTGCGGAGAAGTTTTTGAACATCAGCGATCGACGTCAACGGCCTCTGGGGCAACTCAACTCGTCCCTTGCCTACGAGAGCACCGACTACTTTACCGCCGATGACCAGGGAGTGAAGGGATTAGCTCCGGCGGCGCCCGAATCAAGTTGGGGAGGATCAGCAAGCAATTACACGGCAGAGGAGGACACCATATTGGAATCGAGCACGGCAGCCGGAAAGACTGTTCCAGCTGTCGTGGTGACGGAAACTCCTGACGAGATGCCCCAGTTTAGAACCCCCGAGATGCAGCAGGGCAGGCATTGGGGCAAGCATGATGGCAGCGAAGACGAAGTCCGACGACGACAAGACTCGGCCGTTGACGCGCAATCTGGTGCCCGAGCGGCAAATAGTCCAGATGTGCCTGTCAGGACAAGGTCGAGTCCGAGGTTGAAGCTGTCGAAGAACACCGCCAACATCAAGGTCAAGCGGCTCCGAAAGGTCCCAAGGGCTGAAGACGGTTACCGATCGTCTTCCCCTTACACAACGCCGCATCAGACGGTGCCCAACACGCCCGTCACAGCAGAAGCCTCCAAGCCGGGCGAGGGTGCCCGCGTCACGACGCCGGAAACGGAGTCGGAGCCCGACTACATTGCGTCGCGATCGCCTGGCTTCAAATCGCCCGACCCTCGGCAAGGCTACAACGCCAGCGACGCGCAGAGAGCCGGACAGCTGCTCAACGGGGGGGCGAGGGAGCAGTGGGCCCAGGAGAATGCCCAGGGCCAGGCAGACGCAGAAGGAGGCTTCACGTATCCGCGGCACGGGACGATGCCCGTCTCGCTGACGGGGATTGGGGCAGCGCACCTGGGGCTGCAGGGCGAGCTGCTGCCGGAGAAGGGGTTGATGGACGATGAATTCCAGTTAATGACACGAACCGAGGCGCCGCCTCTGATGATTACGACAGATGCTCAGACATGATACAGGCATAGGTACAGAGCGAGTTTGATGGCATGGGGCCCCCCTTTTTATTTTTGTATAGTTGACATCTTTGTTTTACTCTTGGACATTTGGACATTTGCCGCGCTTGAAGGCATCATTGGATATAGCATGTAAAGTTAAGGTAGATGTGGTCGCGGGCAACTGACCTGGGCGCTTTCTCTTTGATAGTCTACGACTTTATCTTTTTGGATTTGGGATGCATATATGTTTACTGTCTACTTGTTGGAATGACTTGCCTTTGGTATTTGCCGATTGGTGAGTATGAGATATGACTTTGGTTGCTGATAGGGGTGTTGAGCATACGGTACCTTAGCGAGCGAGCAATTATTACCTGAATACCTATGGAGGGTACTCTTTCTACTTCACCAATTGTCTCGGTTGGATATGGATATATGTTAACCGTCTTGACGTGGACGAAGATGTGATTTCACCTCAATATATGTCGACTGAAGAAGAAAAGCAGGAGTGTCGAGTTAACGAAACAAGGTATATGGGCCTACGTCAGCGACCGAGCAGACAGGCAAGGTATTCATCGATTGGAGGTGACATACAATCTTCAACATGGCTGGTTGTGTCTGCTTGGCTATGAGGACGTCACTTGAATGGCAATGTATCGATAATATGAAGATGCTATCTTGATATAAGGTACCTCTCAAGCCCAGATATTTCCTAGAATAACCCAATCCACGTCTTCAAGTCTTCGACAGATGACATTTTAGGTATAGCCATAGAAAAGCAGAGCTCCTAGTCTTCATGCGAATAGCTAGACGTGAGCTTGACGTAGAACAAACATCAAAACAAAAAAGAGCTCTCCGAAGCTCCATTACCCGAAACGGCAGAAAAGCCACGAACCCCTTGGTTCAAGCCATCCAAGCCGTTAGAAGCCACGGCGGCATGTTCTCTGCATGTTTGATCGTGCCACCTGGCACTTTTTTCATTTTACCTTTCCGTCGATTCCGTGCAAAGCACTCATGGACCTACATTCATAGAGAACACATGGAATTTGACGAAATGCTCTGTATTGAAAGAACGAAGGTTGGAACGAAGTCATCACGAAGTGGCGCTGTGGGTGGCTGAGCTGTGGCTTCAGATCTCGCCAGATGCAGAATCGGGTCGCTCTGATTGGACGTTGAGAACTTGCTTCGGCTAGAAGGAGCAAGAAGCGACAATTGTGTGCTTGACGAATTGTTCGATGTTGTAAAAACTGGGGCAGGCCGGGATATGGAGCCGGGGGACAGCAGTTTTTTTTCTCTTTTTTTTTTCTGTTGGGGATGACGGAGGGGGGTGGTTTGACTTGTTTTACGCGTATTTTGGATTTGAGCGGGATGGGATTGGATGATGTGGTTTTTGAGGTTTGGGGGGGTTTATCGTGCCGAGGTTTGTTTGAGGATTGAGTGAGTGAGTTGAATGTGAATGTGATGATGAAGATGATGATGAGATGGATAGGCTATTCGATGAGAATCTAGGGGGACTTGATGATTGTGTTACGGAGTACGGGCTGGGCTTGAGATGGGATGAGATGACGGGTGCTGCGTGGAGTCTTGGTGATGCGGTTCGGTTTACGTGGAGGTAGACGTACGTGTGCTGTTCAAAGTGATTCATCTCGTGCATCGTACATGATGGGTTTGAATGCATTTACGGGTAAAGGTACACGAATCAAAGGCTGTCTAAGAACCCACGGGCTGTATCTTGCAAATTGAGTGTTCATGGTGAAGTTGTAAGTCCTCGCGAGCAGTGACATACACAGCATCATCAACAACGGACAAGCACCACGACAATGTAATGCTTCACCGGTCACTTCACATATAAAGCCCACTCCATGTCCAGGTTCACCCAAAACATGGACCGGAGGCGATTCTTCATCCGTCACTCCGTTTCAAAACATCGAATTCCCGATCTTCCTCCTCCTTCGTCAAGTCAAGTCAAGTCAAGTCAAAGGCAAAGTCAAGTCACCGAAATCCCAGTCTAGCCAAAAGCAGCAACGCCCCAGAAGACAAAAAGTTGTTGGGGAAAAGAAGCCTGCGAAAAAAAGGTTGAGTGGCGCTCTCTACCGCCAGCTTCTGATTGGCTGATTATCAAGGGGTGGCGTTTTCGGGGAGTGGGGGGGGAAGGGGCGTGTGAGAGGAACTAGTGTACAGATACAGAGTGTACTTTGACCTGCATCATTGGAACTGTTGGTGTTTCTTTTGCTCTTGTGATAATGAAGAGGGTGATGGTGAAAAATGTCAGGCCAGATAGAGCTGTCTATCTGCTGATGCCATCATGAGAGAACTTGTCTTGGTTCAAGTCAGCTGTTGAGGGTGTTGAATAGCTTCGAAGCGAGATGATGGGCTGATGCATTCTCTCGCTTTCTTATCATCTCCCCAACTGTTTCAAAACAGCGTCTCCAAGTCGCTGCACGCAATGCATGACTTACAAGCCAGCAAAGGGCAACTGTAGCCGGTACCTGTAATACCCGTGATGCCAGGCCCCAGCGCACCGAATCTGGCCCCCCGGAAGCGCGTACTGGTACTTGTAGTACATGGTTTGCCTCCCAACAATCAAAGCGAGATCCAACAAAAATCCGGCTTCGGCAGTACGGCGAGGTACCCTGGCGAGCTGAGTGACTTCCGTGTATCCGCTATCCGCTGTGGGTGCATCGAGTACCGTTCGCCATTCGGGTACAGCGATAGCAAACAACAACCTCGAATTTCGACCGTTTTGCCTGCTGCGATTCTCCTCGTTCTCTCTCCATTTCTCCACCAAGCGGCAAAAGAAAGAAACTTCTTTTTCTTCGAATAATTACATACAAGCAACAATTCGGGATTCCCTTTCAGCTTTTGCCTCTTCCAATACTGATCCCTTCTGTTTATGCCTTAGCCCTTTGCCATTCTTGTCCCCTTGAGCCTCTTCGACAGGATTCGGGATTTTCAGGCCTCGATTTTCTGATCTGGGCTGATCCGGAGCCTCCACTCTGGCGGAATCTGATACTAGTTTCAACAGGCCCAGGCCATCGCTTGTCCTTGATTACACGCCCTCCTCCTCCTCCTCCATCTCAGTCCGAAGCTGCAGAGAAACCACAGGCAACCGACTCTCTTTTCCACCTATTTCCTCTTCTGGATCCTCTCACACCCTCGCTTCACACCCTCCCTCCCTCTCTCCCTCTCCGCTTTGATAGCTGGTCCCCTGTCCTCCCTTCCTCCGGGGAACTTGTTTATTAGAAAACAGCCTCCTCCTCTTCCTCAATCCTCTTCTTGTGTCCTCTCTCTCCTCCTCGTCCCTCATATTCCCCCTCCAGCCTCTCCTTCTTCTTCTTGTCGTTCTCCTCCCTCTCTTCGACATTGACAGGGAACCCAAAGGAGAGAACAAGAAACAGCATCACCACAACAATGTCGGAGCCTTCAGCCTCGGCCGCAAAGGCCCAGGCCTCGGCCTTCCCAGACGGCACAACCGACTACGTGCCTCTGCGGTCCAGCAGCTCCAAGTACGACCCCAAGAAGGTGCACATCGCCGACACGCCCATCACCTGGGGCAACTGGTACAAGCACGTCAACTGGCTCAACACCATCTTCATCGTCTTTATTCCCCTCATCGGCTTCATCTCCTCCTACTGGGTGCCCCTTAAGCTGTCGACGGCCATCTTCTCCGTCATCTACTACTTTAACACGGGCCTGGGCATCACAGCTGGTGAGTGCCCTATATTGAACAGCATGACAATGAATCAACCAAGGTGTACTGACTCTTCCCACAGGCTACCATCGTCTCTGGGCTCACTCCTCCTACAAGGCCACGCTCCCCCTCAGAATCTACCTCGCCGCCGTGGGAGCCGGTGCCGTCGAGGGCTCCATCCGCTGGTGGTCCAGGGGCCACCGCTCGCACCACCGATACACAGACACCGACAAGGACCCCTACTCGGTCCGCAAGGGCCTGCTCTACTCGCACATGGGCTGGATGGTGATGAAGCAGAACCCCAAGCGCATCGGCCGCTGCGACATCAGCGACCTCAACGAGGACGCCATCGTCGTCTGGCAGCACCGCCACTACCTCAAGTGCGTCATCTTCATGGGCCTCGTCTTCCCCACCGTCTTCTGCGGCCTCCTCTTCGACGACTGGCTGGGCGGCTTCGTCTACGCCGGCATCCTGCGCATCTGCTTCGTCCAGCAGGCCACCTTCTGCGTCAACTCCCTGGCCCACTGGCTCGGCGACCAGCCCTTTGACGACCGCAACTCCCCCCGCGACCACGTCATCACCGCGCTCGTCACCCTCGGCGAGGGCTACCACAACTTCCACCACGAGTTCCCCTCGGACTACCGAAACGCCATTGAGTGGTGGCAGTACGACCCGACCAAGTGGATGATTTGCCTGTGGAAGCTCACCGGCCTGGCCTACGACCTCAAGCAGTTCCGCGCCAACGAGATCGAAAAGGGCCGCGTCCAGCAGCTGCAGAAGAAGCTCGACCAGAAGCGCGCCACGCTCGACTGGGGCACCCCGCTCGAGCAGCTGCCCGTCGTCAGCTGGGACGACTTCGTCGCCGACTCCAAGAACGGCAAGGCCCTCGTCGCCATTGCCGGCGTCATCCACGACGTCGGCGACTTCATCCGCGACCACCCCGGCGGCAAGGCCCTCATCAACTCGGCCATTGGCAAGGACGCCACCGCCATCTTCAACGGCGGCGTCTACAACCACTCCAACGCCGCCCACAACCTGCTGTCCACGATGCGCGTCGGCGTCCTGCGCGGCGGCTGCGAGGTGGAGATTTGGAAGCGCGCCCAGTTTGAGAACAAGGACGTGACGTACATTAACGACTCGGCCGGCCAGCGCATTGTGCGGGCGGGATCCCAGGTGACCAAGGTTGCACAGCCCGTTGCCAGCGCTGACGCTGCTTGAGTGTTGGGACTGAAGCAAAAAGCATGTTGAAGAGGAGACGTGAAGGGTTGCCTCTCAAATCTCATGCAGGACAGACAAGAAAATCATGAATTGGCGTTTTGAGGGGATTTCTTTTCAAGGGGGCCTTGCTGGATTGGAGAGGCTGGGTCAAAAGGGGCGTTTTTTATCTTTCTTTCCTTTCTTTACAAGCAGTATGAATGAAGAAGACTAGAGCATCACTCCGCACTCTTTTGTAAATCGAAGAGAGCAAACCACAAATGCATAAATAACAAACATCTATTTACCTTTCAAACATTGATACTAATCACACTGACTTGGTGAAGTCCATGCGTAAAATTGAGATGTGTTTGATATCCCTGACACTAATGAAGTGACAGTAACTTTGAGATCTGCAAAATGACTTGACAAGACTAGCTACTATATATGTGTACATATCATGTACAGCTCACGCCATCTGCCTTGCTTTTCAAGAAACCGACGAAAACACTCTTTCTTTCACGCCCTCCAGGTTCTAAATCAATAACAGAAACTGCCCCAAAACTCCAATCAACTCCATTCAAATACACACATCACCACACACAACCTTTCCTGTCACAGTTTCAAGGCGCCGCCATCCTCGTCTTCATCATAACCAACTCCGAACTCTTCGCCCACCTCCCATCCGGCGTCTGCCGATAACACAGCAACCGCCCATCGTCCCCCGTACTCCCCAGAATCTGCCCGTCGTCGTCAAAGCCCACGCGCCACACGGGCGTGCGGTGGCTGTCGAGCCGCGAGACCTCCTGCGCCGTGTGCCGCACCTGGCCCGGCTGGCCTGTCCACGCGCGCTCGCCGACGTTGCTCGATTTGGCGAGGCTGGCGCTTAGTGTTGAGGACGGGTGGTGCGTGTGGTGGTGGGTGCTGGCGTAGGTGTTTGTGCTGCCGTTGTTGTTGTTATTATTGTGATTGTTGTTGTTGTTGTTGTTGTTGTTATTTGAGCCTGGCGTGTCGTCGTCTTTGGATTTGTCTCCTCCACCACCTCCTCCTCCCCCCAAGTCCCTATGCTGCGACCGGCTCAGCAAATGCGTCGCAGACCAAGACCTCCCATCGCTCTCCGAAAAAGGCGTATCCATCCGAAACACGCGCGCGTACCCATCCTGGCACGCCGTGGCAATCATGTCATACCCCCTGATATTCCCCGGCGCCCACGCAACGTCCCTCACCAAGCCCCTATGCCCGGAAATCTCCACCGCGAGATAAAACTCCTTCTGCAGGGTATTCGCCCCAAAGTTGCTCGCCGCAATCTCCCTCGTGCGGTACACTTTCACGGCTCCCATCGCGGCAACGACAAGCCCCAGCGCATCCGTCGGCACGCCCGCCCGCAGCGCGGCGTAGCACGGCTCCGGGTTCGGGTCGAAGCGCACCTTGAAGGCGACCTCGTCGCCGCGGCTCGGCTTGCCGCACACGCTGAACTCGTCAATCAGCGCGTACTCGGCCAGGTTCTCGGGCTGGTCGTTTTCGTACACGGTCAGCCGGCCGTCCGTGGCCAGCAGCGCCAGGTACGTCTGCCGCGTGTCCTCGTTGTGCTTCATGGAAAAGGAGCGGTACGGCGCGCGGGCGGAGCGCGTGTCGAAGGCCGGGCGGCCGTTGACGGAGCGCGCGGCGCAGAAGCGGCGGCCGGGAGCCGCGGACGGGTTCTCTGCCCAGAGCCGGAACCAGCCTTCGATGCCGAGCGAGGCGATGAGGTTGGGGTAGATTGTCGACGGGAGCCATTGGAGCTGCGTTTTTTGTGAGGTTAGCCACGACACACATCATTGATGGATGAGAAACGTCTCAAAAGGCAAACACACCTCGACAACCTCGCCGCCGTGCGCGCTCCACGTATCGCACAGCCTCCACGTCCCGTCGCGATGCCGGTTGAAGACCCGGATCTTGCCGTCCACGGACCCCGTCGCGCAGCGGTCGCCGTAGGCGTTGAAGGCAATGGCCTGCACCAGGTCGCGGTGGCCGTGCTGCAGGTTGAGGTCGAATGACCTGTTTTCGTCGTCGGTCGGCGACTGCGGCAGCGAACTCATCGTCTTTTGCCTCTTTCTCTGTGTCTCTCCAAAGTGTATGTATCTTTTCGTTTCTATTTCCCCTGCGCTCTTTTGGTATGAGGTTGAGGTTGGGTTGACAAGTGAAGTGAAGCAGCCGAAGCGTCTTGGGGGAGAGTCGTCTGCTGGTGTTTATAGAGTATTTGATGCGTGAGATGAGCTCAATAAATCTCAAAGGTCCTCGCAAGATCAAAATTCAATTTGTCGTCGCGATCAATTCCACTCTTCAGGGCGTCAAGGTATCAAAAGTCGAGATGAGATCAAGTCCAAGTTCACATGTGAAGTGATCAATCCAAATCAGCAACAGCATGAGCTGAGCTGAGCTAAGCTCCATCTTCCCTCCAACCTTCAATTGCCGGGGCTCAACCAGAAAGGTACGTACCTCCTATCTATCGCAGGCCCGTTTTTGGACTACGGCTGTGGCGTAACAAGCTGTGGCTGTCTTTTGTCCCAGCTCAGCCACAGTAAGAGAGAAAAAATTCCCCAAAAGCTTCATATTGTCAATTCCGAGCCCCGTCTCAACATCCCTCACCATGGGAAGTGGATCACCACTTCAACCGGTTCCATGGTCTAACGGTTATGACTGCGGATTCTGATTCCGCCAGCGAGGGTTCGACTCCCTCTGGAACCTTTTTTTGGACGACATTCCCTTTTTGTAACTCGCCTCATCTCGAGAATACAGGGTATGGCTGAAGGTGAGGAGGGTTCCATGTATTGAAGACTTCAAGTCATAGAGCATTTCTTTTTCTTTTGCTTGCTCCTCCATAGCCCATCTTGGGTAGGTGAAACTTCATGATCAATATCAACCCATGTACTAATCCATTGCTTAAAGAGACGTGTAATATCCAGTAAAGAAGAGAAATTCCTCGTGTTACCCTCAAGCCCATTATCCCAATCAAACAGTAGTTCTTTGCGCCCCAATATCGATCAAACGCCAAAACCCAGTAGATGCAAATGACGGAGGAGAAAAGGCTTCAGGGTCGCTGCCTGTCTCGCAAGTTTCGCCAAACCAACTCTTTGCGCGACGAGGAACCGATCCGTCTTCACAGGCGGTTCGCCAGTGGCGCCGAGGGCGTCTTCCAAGCAGAAGAGCTTCATGTATGTGATGATATAGAAAAAAAGGGGGTATATGGTTGGATGCTAGAACGGAAAGCTGAGAGTAAAAAGAACCATTAGTCGTCAGAGTCTGTCAAATATGCGGTTGCTCTGGACGGCGGCCGGTGCGCGAGCTTCATCAGATGAGGGGTGGTAGGGACGGGCGTCTCCGCATCGGGCGTCGTAGCAACGGGCACCTCAACAATGGGCTTCCTCATTTCATACAGCTGCTGTCTCAGCTGTGGCCCGTCCCACAAGTCCTCGCGCCACGGCCAGTTCTTCATCATGTCAAACAGCTTCTCGCTCATCGAACGCGTGTAACAGTGGTTCGCAGCGATGTAGAGCGTGGTGATGACTCCGAAATCCACATTGAACCACGGCGATCCTCCCGCCAGCGTCGCCAGAAGAGCTTGCTTGATTGCCTCTGCAATCGAAGCCACTTCTTTGAACTTGTTCTCGTCCTCGTCGGGGGGCGTGTATGCCATGCCCAGGGGCAGAGGCATGGCGTCGAGCGCAATCGACGCAGCGCGGTGCCGGAGTAGACAGCCCATGTACTTCAAAAAGTCACGCGGAGCCGGCGCCCGCTCCATGTCCCCGTAGACGCTGTTCGCCTTGTTCAGCAGCTCTCGGATGTGATAAGCTCGTTGATGGAGCACTTCGACCTGGAACCGAGCAGCCCCATGATCCCACGCACTGTCGTCGCCCTTGTACTGTTTGCACATCCAGCTAAACGCATTCACATCCTGGAAGAAGTCGTCGACCGTCTCTTGCAGTTTCTCCAGCGACGTGAACTCTTTGGGTCCTCCGGCGTTGCTTTTCCTCGTCTCGTAGGCCTGCAGGGACAAGGACGGCGGCGAGTTGGTCCTCATGAATGCTGCCGACCCTTCCCACCGGCGAAGCAGCTTCATCATGTAGACCGCCCTGGCGTGCGAATTGTCGTGGTCATGGCTGAATATTTCCGGATGGCGAAATATGTCCTCGACCTCATCGGGGAGGTTCGACATGAGCCGGATGCCGTTGGCAAGGTGCATCATGGCGGTCGGCCAGTTCCCCCGCAGGATCTCAATGTAGAAGAACGAGACGCAGCAGATCATGATGATTCCATAGCGCTTTCTCATCGGTAGCCCGTTGAGCTCTTCCGCCATCCTGTTCAGCGACAGGTTGTACTGCCGGATGATGTAGCGCTCGCTGTTGGTCGGCGGGCCGACGACGGTGTTGTTTGACCCGGCCAGCCTAAAGTCGTGATAGGCTGAGCTGAGGGCAACGATGGCATGCTTCACAGCTTTCGAGGTGAAACAGTACTCCGGCACGACGTGCCCCCAGAAGAAGGTGTTGTGGACGTGCGTGATGCCCACCAAATCTTCTGCCAGGGGGAGAAACTGGCGAATGTACTGACTCTCCACTACATCACCGCTGAAGTTGGTCACCAGTGGCCGCAGCAATGTAAGAGATGAGGCTGATGAGTGGATAGAAGAAGAAGAAGAGGATGAGAGCTGCTGAGAGAATCCCGGCTTTCTCGTTGCTTTCGGCTTTGTGGCAGTTTGATAGCCATCGCACGTTCGACCCGTTGAGATGCATCGCTGGCAGGCCGGCTTCTGCTCATCGCACTTTATCCTTCTGATTCTGCAACGAGAGAGAGAGTCAGTATTCACGCGGTCAAAGGTGGGACGATGTAAGAGATATGCTCCGTCTCCGATCTCTCATTTCTGGGGTTCAGGCGGATGAGGCTCACTTGCTGTCTCTTCAAGTCAGTCGCAAAGCTTCCATAATCGCCGCCAATGAGGCGCAATTTGAGGGGGGCGCTCAGCAGCGCAGGCGAGGTTGCACAACATACCAAGTTACACAGCCCGTCCGAACCTTGGGTTTGCCGGCCCGCCTTCGCTTTTCCTTGGCCGCATGAGCTTCCGACTCCTGTGGCGGCGTTATGGGTGTGACAAGGACAGGAACCGTCGCAGAGGGTTCTGAAGACGCCATGGTAAATGCATTGGCTGGAAACACGAGGTGCGTCGCGACTCCGACTTGTAGATCCCACACCCGAAATCGATATAGAATGGGAGACGGCTGATGGGCAATTTAGGCACAGCAGTGGTATATCAACGGGAGCACCAACGGGGCGCAAAGGAGATGCGCCGAGGTGCGAGTCGGTCGATACAAGGTAAGGGGAAGAAGAGACAGGGCCCGCCAGAGCGGAAGCTGGACGGGAACGCCTTTTGCTTTGTTAAAGCTCAAGATGCCCCGAGCAGCGAGCTGTTGTACGGTTGCTTTCTGCCGCGTTCCAGTCCAGACGCCGCTCGGTAATACAAAGTACGTGTTGGTCAAGACCAGAATGGCGGGAAGCAAAGAAGAACAACCAGCGCCGTTGAATGGTAGATGCTGACGAGCAGATCCAAGCAGTCAAGTGGGTTGTCCAGCGGGTTTCGAATGCTTCAAAAGCCCACTCCCCGTCGCCCGCTGCTCGCTCTTCGCGCCCAAGTAGAACCTGTCCAGGGAGTTAACGACCCGCGGGCCGGAATGCGGAGCCTGGTCACACTAAGCAGAAAGAGAAACTGGGAGGAGGGTGATGGAAAATGAACCAGGGCCAGAAGCGCAAGTATTCCTTCAAGGTTGTCCTTTGCAGGCGTCCAAGTTCCCAAGTTCCTACGACTTGCAACGAGCAAGGAGAGACCACTATTATTCTATCGACTTGCCTTTCGGCTCGTCACGGAGGTACGTCGCCACTCCCACGCCAAAAGGAGGGACAGAGCAGAGACAGAGCGAATAAGACGGATCGAGTCGTGCGCCGCTGAGGCTTTGGCTTTGGCCGTCGGCACTAGCCAGAGACAAGACCTGGGGCGTCGAATGGGACTCTCTTGGCTGTTGGGGCCATTAGCCTGGGTGGGTGGTCTTTGATCTCATCACCATCGGCTCTCGCTGGGCTTAGGGCCGTGGAGGACTGGAACCTCAGCCTGGGTAGGTTGCGAGTAGCTGTACCGGGACAGGCACGCCTGCAGCCAGCAGATTAGCTCGAGCAGCAGTTGTGGCACAGCGCCAACGGTTTGCTTTGCCGTGGTTCCCCCTGCAGCTCGTTGCAGTTCATACCTTGGTAGACTACCTAATATGGCTGCTTCTAACATGCAGTCCTACAGCTCTTTGGGCCGTGGCAGCGGTAAATCTCGGGCCCCTCTTTGCCCTGTCATGCCACGAGTTGCCGGTAAAGGGGGGGGAAACGGACGGGAGCTCGGGGCAGCAGGCGGTAGCTGTGGCTTGATCTGCCTGCAGTACCGAATATGATGGTAGTATCTCTGGCCAAGAAATTGATGAGGTTGAAGAAAATGAAAAGAACAGGGACCAAAGAAAAAAAGAGAGGCGACCAAGATGGAGGGTTGAGGCAAGGCAGGAAGCGTCTTGGCACCTGCCGTGATCTGCTAACATGTACTGCAGCGTACGCTGTACTTCTCACCGTCTCGAAAGGGGGAAATTCATCCTTCAGATCAATTGGTGATGGTGCTTACGGACAAAGTAGAGCCTACCAGTGCTGTACTCTGAAGGGAGCAGGTACCTGTGATGTGGTGGTCAGTACCGCAGCTGTAGGTATCGCCAACCCACTGCGGAGGACAAAAAGTACCTGCAAATAAGCAGCCCCCATGTCTCCAGTCCGGCGAATAGAAGTATCGCAGCAGCCGACCGATTTCTCGGAACCCTCACGAGCCATCAGGTACAGGTACCTCTAAGGTGGGTTCATGCCGAGTTTGATCCAGGTCAGGCGAAAGGCGAGAGCGAGACAGACAAAATAATCCCATCTCATCGCCGACCTCACAATCGCTGGTGTGATGGATATCCGGAAATCCGCAGCTTACTCGGCTTTAGCCTTGGTCGAGCTGAAAAGTCTCCATCTGGTTGATTTGCCTTTCAGGTGGCTTGATCGAGTCCTTGGTTTAAGTGGCCCAGCCGAGCCCAGTTCGTCAAGAGACAAGACAAGATACTGCCCAAGAATCCCAGCAAGGAGCTGTGATAGGATTCGGAGCCCGAGGCACGTATACGCAACTTGAACGGGATCTCAAGTCCCGGAGCATGGATTCGACAGCACTAAAGAACCGAGGCGATCGAGGGGGATCAAGCAAAAACGGACAATGTCTGGGACAACACGCAGAAGGATTCCCAAGGACAGCTACTGGGCACAAATCTGGCCTGTCTACTCGGTGCGGTAAGTCGTACATTAAGGCACGCAAATGCTTCGCACTTAGCAAGAGTTTGCGGTTTAATAAATCCTAGATATGCGTAGCTCTCATCTGGAGGAACCAAGTTCGGGGGGTTAACGGGAATATTACTACTAAGCGTTAACACCTCTGTGCAGCTGCAGTGGTGCATCGTGATATTCTCGGAATAGTGCTGCGCCCAGTGTGTGTTTCAAGAAGGCATTATCCAAATCCTACTCCAATGCTCCTTATGCATCTCCTTGCAATTTGTGGATGTATCTCTACTCATCCCTGTATCACATTGCCAAATCCATGGATTTTTGCAGCTGCCGAAGCCCGCAGTGACAGCTCGAAGCAGCCGCAGACGACAAGCAAGCAAACTAATAGTAGCCACCCTCCTCTTCGATCATGCCCCCCTCACTCCAACCTCCCAACTCCGCGAGTCAACGCCGTCAGTTATTCCCTCTGGCGCCGTAAGGCTGAACAGCCGCCCGTCATTTCCCTCAGACTAGCAAATAAATCACGTTGTAACGGTGGCCGAGAGAGGAGGCCAACGTGTTGGAGAAGCTTTGGACTAGAGGCCTAGTGCTTAGGCATTATTGAAGAGGCTGTTTGTTCGGACCCGAGATGCCCTGCGTGGGTGGACGGCCAATGAGGGCTTCCTTGCGGCATCTCAGCCTTAAGGATGCTTGAAAAGCCGGAAACTCGATTTATTCAGAGTTTCCGGACGGCATGTCATTCGTGTCCAAGAGGATTGGTGGATGGCTCAAGGGGGGCAAGAGGGGAACAAATCGGCCAGCGGAAGCGGAGGCGAGATAGTCAGCCGTTGCATCAATGAGCACAGCACTCAGCAGGATGAGGTTGAAGACTGTGAACGAAAGGGAATATAGGCAAACCAAAGAAAATAATCTCAAAACTGAAAGACTTTACAAAGTATTGTCGATTGTTCAGATTTCCAGAGGTCAGACTGGTGTGATACGTGAGATTAACACGAGCAACGTCCGACGCCCTGCAAGCCTTTCACACTTCTTTCCGGATGAAGAAACACCTGCATGCGGTTGACAGAATCCCGTCCCGATTACTTATCAGCTGCCCTTATTCGAGTGAGAATTTGCCGTCGGAGTAAGACGGCTCGGGACCTAAGTTGCAGCTTGTGTCCCGCGCAACTCCTCCTCGTAATACTTCGTATCAATGTCTTCTTCTGAATGTCGACAGCGATGACTAAACTGATTGTCATCCCTACCTCAGCTACCTTGAAGTAGAGAGACTGGCTATCTAGGTAGTCGAAGTTGAAGCGAGCGACCCGTGAAGGTTCTTACTCTACGGAGCATTTTGTAAGCTTGTAAGCTGACCCATGGGATCGTCTGCACTTGGGCAGCTTAAGATTCTGATAGCAGGCCGGCTGATTGTATTTCAAGGAATGTACTCGTAATACCCCAGATGAAGACCAATGCAGCCCTCGAATCTCTGGCACTTGAGAGATTTGTAGGTACTTACCACCTACGGCTCTATCAAAGTACAATCATCCCGTCCTCCACATTCGTTCTCTGCGGCAGACAAGCGGCAAGATTTCATGTGCCAGCACAAACTGGTGTTGCAACCGGAGAGTACTTCTCAATGCACCCTTGAAAACGCACGTGAGTAAGTATTCGCAAGTACCTATCGGCGACAGCTCTGGTGGGTCGCCGAACCTCACTGCGCATCCAAAAGTTTCTCGCCTCACGACATCCCGAATCCGCGATACTTTCCGCTTCGGTCCTTTCTGCTTGTGCCTGTGTGAATCTCTCCACCAGCAAACTCCGTCGCCATCCCACTCTCGGAAAGAAAAAGATAACACTTCAATTTGAACGTCGGCACTCATACGCGGCTCATCTGCAGAGCGGCTCCGCGCCATGAGCCTCCTCGCAAACCCGCTCGCGACGCCCTCGCAGCTCTACCACCGCGCTTCTTCCTCGCCGCTGCCGCGGGAGCTGGACGAAGCCGTCTTTGTTGCGACGCAATGCCTGACTCAGGCCGCTGGCCGGCTGCTGCAGCTGCCGCAGACGGTGACGGCGCAGGCCAATGTCTTGCTGGCGCGCTTCTGGCTGACCGAGTCGTCAATGGCCCATGAATTCAGTGTGGGTGACCCTAGACACGCTGGAAGACGACAGAGACAAGATGGCTAATACTTGCCACGCATCATTGCTACAGGACGTATCGGCTGCCGCCATCTACCTCGTCGCTAAACTGGGACCGCTACCTCGCTCGCCGCGTGATGTGTCCAACGTCTACGCCTACCTATCGTCTGCGAACTCGGCCCTCTTCCCGACAGGCGAACTGCTCAAGGACGACCCGCGGTCATACTACCAGACCGAAGCCGACTACTATGCCTTTCAGCAGCGGATGCTGGGCCTGGAGGCTCGCATCCTCCACTCGCTAGGCTTTGACACCCACGTCTCTCTCCCGCACTCGCTAGCCATCACCTACCTCCAGACGCTCGACTTTCTGTCGCAGCCACGAACGACAGTCTCCCTACGCACGATACAATATCTCAACACGGCTCTGTTGTCGCCCCAGATGCTCTACATTACGCACCAGCCTCATGCGCTCGCCACGGCAGCGATATACAATGCGGCGCGCGATCTGGGCGCCAAGATGCCGGCGCACGAGTGGTGGGAGATTTTCGACGTCGATCGCGAAGAGCTCGGGTTCCTGGTGGTCGCCATGCGCAGCCTCGATGGGTGGATGCAGAAGCTCAAGGATGACTTCCCGAACTTCGGCAGCAAGATGCTCAAGCGGAGCATGGTCGAGGAGGAGCTGGCCAAGAGAGGGCTGCAAGTCAGCAACGGGGATCAGGCGCCCATGGATGCAGAGGATGAAGTGATGCGAATGATGGACAGTCGGTAAAGCAGCTACGATTGCCGTGACGCATATTACGAATGCGCGTTGGTCGAACCGTACGCCTCATGCATGGGGTAAACGGCTGCCTGGAGAGCTCGTCTTCCTTGGGCAACCGTCTCGAAGGATCTGGAGCAACTGCAGGAGCAATGGTTTATTGGCTCCGCCGCCAAGGGCTTAGAGCTCACCCTCGACGGAGCTGCGCTCCATATCACCAGGCGCCGGTACGATATCGCCTAGATGCCTTCATTTTCGGACCCCACGAGGCGTCGCTGGCCTGACGATCAAGACGCAGAGAGCACCTTCAAGAGCAGTCTGGATCGACCCAGAACGCCTTGGCTGGGTTTCTCCCTTGCTGAACTATGCTTCAAGTGCTCTGAATGAGCTTCGGTGCAGTTCCGTGGTGCTTGGCAACGCTGGGAGTAATGGCTGCTGGCGAGACTCCTCGGATATTGCCATGGGCTAATTTGGTGCCTGTTCTTTCGAGAACGCCACTATCCATGTTCCGAGGGACCATTGACGGCAGCCTCTCGGCTGGAGGCGTATGTCCATCCTGTCGTCTGTTCTCTGGCCTAGATAATCAACGCAGTCATCATGCCACACCGCGTAACTTGAGGATGCGAGCCTGACAGTTGAACTACAGTTGGAATTGCCTACCTTATTGCAAGGTCTCACAGAGCAACAACACCTAGTCCTAGGACACAACATGAGACTAGACGGACCAGCGACTACGGAAAACCACGCTTTCTGCAACAGCGCGATTCCTTAGCTCAAGCACAACAGCTAAGCATTGACCAGACGCCATTCCTCAAGAGGCAAGCTATCGGCATCTTGGCTGATGAGACCACTGCCTTGTGGTTCCCAGACTTGGGAGCGGTCAAAGCAGACGTAACCGCCTAGAGCTAGAGAATTCTTGCAAGGATATCAGATGTCAAGAGTTTGATCTGGGGCCCCAGTGCGGGGGAGCAGAAGCAAAAGGCCATGTTGGATGGAGTCATGTCGAAGTCGTCGATGGCGGCGCCATGCAACAGGCTTTACGATAAGTATAAGGTTAGTGACGAGACAGAACTTTGTTAAGCCCGTTCCGAATAATTCCAACGCAATGGACGACTCATCTAGACCGTTGTTATCGTGCAACGTCATGCAGAATAACTCTTCTCTCTTGTCTTATTGTGACACTTGTGTCATCGAGAGCCCGCCGTATAAACTTTGCTGCATTGCAACTTGCATGCGACACAAGCCATGTGGCAATGGAGCCTGGAAGCATCCCAACAGCAGCTCACATCCTGGTCTTCTCAAAGTGAAGACAGCCCAGTCTTGCTATACTATCCGGGTCATTTTCGTTGACGCCTCACTCGACATCTATTTATCTAGTAGTAGAAGTATGACTCGTCGGGCATCTACCGAAGCGGCGCCACCATCTCGTTGGACATCTAGACCGATCTCTCCATCTAGAACCACGGCCAACGAGGCAAGGAAGAAGCCGAGTTATCCAGAGGCTGAGGGGAAGAGGGTGTTGACCGGAGCCACTGAGATGCGAATAATGTCATTCATCGTTGGCGGCGTGGGGTGGTGATGGAGTGGCTTGTTGGGGTCTAGTTTGGCACAACGGTTGAATCCCCTCCATCATAAGGTACTGATCTCCTAGGCTGTGCTACAGACTGCTAGTTCGTTGTGAAGCTGAGTTTTTGTTTAGCTTTGCGTGACGATTCTAGATTGTCAAGCTGTTTTTGGGGGCCGGGCGAGGTTCAGCACTCTGTCTCAGCAAAGACAGAGACTCGTTATCTTCAAATGGCGGCGGTGTATTTGATATCTGCATGTGTGTGAGGTAATAGCATCACATGCGTCCTTCTTGGCGTTGTCGGGCATCGGCATTTGCGGTGCTTCTAGAAGGCTTCGCTGCAACGTTCGACGAGCAAAAAAAGTGCGCCATCTCACGTCACACAGTTTGGAGTCGCCCTTCTATTGCCTTTTCTTTTTTCTTATCAAACTTCACTCTTGGAAAGAGGAGAAACACCATCACCGCCATTTCTGTGTTCACAGCATGATTGTTGCCGTGACACAAAAGAACATGACTGCATTGCATTGCATTGGGTTCTTCAATGCCGTCCTCTTTTCTTTTTTGATTTATTGGCGCTTGTCTGCAATTTCCGGGTGTGACGGAATTCGGAGCACGTCTAGCCCGCTTTCGCCGACCGACGGAGATGCAAGGCGTGGTATCCATTGACTTTCTTGCAGGGCTCGGTGAAGAATGTCTGCATGCTTTCGGGTTGATTGTTACTTTACTTACATTCACCCTTGCAAGACAGCATTGTGACTTGATAACACTTGTTTGTCTGAATGTGAGCATATCCACGTTCGACACTGGTTCTGTTTAAACCACGGCGAAAAGGTTGCAGATACGTGTAATTTGTCTTCACAAACACCGAATAGGGGCGTTCTGACATGAATCAGTTGTCTCCCTTCTCCAGACCCGTCCCCATCCAGCCATGAGCCGGGGGACCACACAAAGACGCAAAAGAAGAAGAAGCATGGACGCTGTGGTAATTAGTATTACGGAGCAACCCCCATACTCCACACATATCAAAGCCCTTACACAGGACCGGATCAACAGCTGCTAGGCTGCCTAGTCTCAGTTGAACATTACGATCAGAGAGGGAATTAAATAGCTCACCTACTGTACCTACCTTATCCAGCTGAAAGGCCCTATTACCTGCCTGGTAGTAGTACTGTACCTACCTACCGATGGAACATTGACGATATACTCGTAGTACTCGTACTGTGGTTGGCTGATACGGGAACTTTGGAGGCTTGAGGTTATCTGCTCCGAACCGTGTTCTAGAACTCTTCTTACTCGATCCGGGCATTCAACATGGATAGATTGGCCGCACATCACTTTGATGGATGCCACACCGAGCACAAAAGCAAATCGAAAGCATTGATGAGCCAAATATCTGCTTCACAGATACGGAGTTCATAAACTGTCCGTGATAGGCCGAGGCAAAAAATCCCCGTAAAGTTGGTGTCTCCGAAAGGCCGCCGTGGGACCCTTGCCTCTCTCTATCCGTACCTTAGATACTGTATGTACGGTATGTTACCTTAATTCGAAGCCCATTTTGTTGTCGCCGGCCCGAGTTTGGATCGCTGGATCTCCGTTCCCGCATTTTTTTAATTGGATTCGGTGATTGGTCTATCACAATCTGTAGAAAGAAGAAGCTGAGGACCTCCGTATGTATAAATGCTTCCCCGGCTCCCCCGTCGTGCCCACACTGGATCTTTTCCTTCTCGTCGTCAATTACTACCTACATATTCTTCTCCTGATTGCTCAACTCCTTAACAAAACAAACAAACAAACTAGCAACTTACTCTGCACGCAACTTTGTCCCGCGACACCTACACATCACACACACAAACACAACTTGTCAAAAATGCCTTCCTCTGCTCCTCCTGCCGCTGCCGCTGCCGCTCCCGCCCCCGCCGGCTTCGGCGACAACAAGGGCATCAAGTTCCAGATCAAGACGGGCAATGCTCGCTGGGAGTGCACCCTGCAGGACCGCGCTCAGTAGTACGTATCACCCTTCTATGAACACATTCAATTGCAAATCTCGTGAACGGTATCTAACACGCAAGAACAGTGAGCGCATGAAGGCCCAGCGCAGCGATTCCACTGATTCGAACTCGTCTACCGGTTCTACTTCCTCTACCGAGTCACATTAAATCGGATTCAAAACCACACCAAACCGAAAAAAAAATGAAGAAAGCACTCTAGTCAAGGAGACGAGAGTTTGTGTGTTATGGTTCCTTGTTTTCATGCCATTCAATTTGGCGCTGCTTCTGTTTGGGCAGCTGGTGTTATCCATGGCGGGAGTGATTTAGCGATTGGGAACAGCCTTTAGACTTGAGAAGCTGTCTTGACAAATCCATACCATTATTCACGTTATATTTTGTGAAGCGTGCGTCGTTGCTCAAGTTGTTTCCTTGCGTGTTTTTGATGCACTGAATAAGGAGACTTCGGCCATTATGCAGCAACAAGAGGTTCAAAACTGAGTGAACAAGTCTGCCTGTTCACTTGCATGTCGGGGTGATCGCGTGACAAATTGCCGGACCATGCGTTGTGTTGTGAATCTCTCGACAAGCTTGTATGACTGACAAGACTTTGACGAGCTCCCTGGCTGGCGCTGCTGCTTTATACTAGGGCCAAGCTTTGGTGGTTGATGGTTGCCGACGGGATGAGTTAGAGATTTGTAGACTCGGGAGAGGTCTCGCTCTTCTTTGGTGGCCATTGATTGCTCTCTTCTGCGCTATATCTTTCTGAGTGCGTCTTGGCGCATGGCTTCTTCGGTATTCTCTTTGGGATGTTGGCCGACGATCTACGGATTGATATGCCGATGGAAGCCTCGCGCACCAGCAATTGATGATACTTGTCGTTTACTACCTAGTTATCTACACAGCAACGCCACAAGGAGATGGGATTCATTCTCACGACTATGACTTATCGATCCCAGCATCCCGTCGCCCGTTTGACAGATGCATCTTGTTGACCCCAGCAACGCCTCCATAATTGTACATGAAGCAGCAGCAGTAGCCTGCGTCTCTAGTGCCTCTGTCCAGCACTAACAGCACAGGCCCTGCAACCGGCTGCCATGCATACATAAAGAATTCATGGCATCTCCTCCACCTGACACATCACCAACTTGACTCGATACATCGCTCCTCAGGCTTTTCTATTGGGCACGCGGTGTCGAGCGCCAGAGGCAGCAACTGCGATGCGTTGTCACGACAGGTCAGCGGTCATGTGACGCCGCAGCCTGAAAGTGAGCTGGTGAGGTAGGTATCGGGTACAAAGCAATACGCTGCTCGCCAGGCCGCGCACCAGCGTTACGAATACGCCAGCACCAAGTGGCAAAGCTGCCCGCCCAGGACCACGCAATCGCTTCGCCTGTTCGCCTGCAAGGCCCTCGCGTGTGGCGGCTTTTGAGGCTTGGACAATGACTCTGTCTTTCTCCTCTGCTGTGGCGGAAGCTCTTCAACTTCTTCCATCTTCTTTCATCTCTTTCCTGGAGAGAAGATTCTCATCTGCCTGAGCTGCCAAAGGTAGAGCCGGCGGAAGAGCAGCGTTTCTAGACCGACTGTCGCTCAGTTTTGCTGCGTTTCCTCCCTCGCTTTCCTCTGCCTTCACCTCCTCTCACCTCACCTCACCTCACCTCTCGTCTCTCCACTCCCCTTCTCCTCCTCTTATCTCTGGCTCTCCGGGAATAAATCTCCCACACGCAATCGCAGAGCTGCAGGATTCGTTGGCTCGCATTGCCCAAGTCAGCAGCTCAGGCACTCGTGTTGCCTTGCGTCTGTGCCTTGCCTGTGCCTTGCCTGTACCTTTAGCCGCCCGTCTGCTGCCCCTCTCGCTCTTCGGCAGCTCTGGCCTGACCTGACCTCACCTGCTTTGGACCTACATACATACCTAACCAACCTACATCTATCCTTCACACTCCCTCTACACCTACATAAACCCGCCAAAGCCCGCCCATCATGCCCATAGCGCATCATGTGGTCCTGGCCTCGGGCGCCGTCGTCGCCGTGTCCGTCGCAGTGGCTACCTTCATCGCCATCTACGAGTCTCCCGAGCTGCGCCAGTACGCCGACGACGTGAGACGACGCATTGCCATGGCCTTTTACTCCATCGGTGACGGCATCACGCCGCCCGCCAGGGAGCCCCGCTTCAACAGGCCCGAGGACGCCGACGGCTTCTTCGAGTCCCGCCGCGGCCTCGGGGCCGAGCCCGGCGTTGACGCTGACGACGAAACCCGTCGCCGGCAGCGCGAGGAGCTGCTCTACTGGAACTCGGTGCGGCTGCAGAGGGAGCAGGAAAAGGAGCAGCAGAACTCGTCCGAAGCGCCGCCGCCTCGACCTGACAAACTGCCTCGCCGCGGATCAACGTTTGATGACTTCCTGCAGCCCGATGGCACCGCTGAGCAGGGCGCATACGTCTTCAATTCCGGTGCTGACGCCAGGGACTTTGGTGGCCTTCGTCGTCGCGGAGAGGGCGCCCGAGGCTTCATGTCGCCCGCCTACTCCAACCCCTTTGCCGACGAGCATCACCTCGATGCCGACGAGATCCAGGACGCCCACATTGCCCACCAGCTCGGCCCGGAGCCCAGCGAAATGTCCGACATTTACAGCGCAACCACCCGTGACGATCACGACGAGCGAAGCGCCACTCTCGAGGCCCTCTCGCCCTCGCCGATGGTCAATGTCACCCCGCTGGCCGCCGGTTCGCAGTCGCCGCCCCCGACTTTGGAGCGAGAGCTTGCCGAGGACGAGTACATGTCGGCCGGCCAATCCGATCGCCAAGACGTCCATGCCACCATCCAGGCCTGGGCCCAGGAATCGAGCCGCGACTTTTACTCCCCCCTCCCCGTGACTCCCGTAGCGCCCATGTCCGAGCCCGACGTCATTTCAGAGGGCGAGCTGACGCCCACCGACTCAATGTCCCTCGCTGGGTCCGGCGAGGACATTGCTGACGATGCGCGGATCTCTGAGCGCGACAGCAACGGACGGTACATGGACGTCATGAGCGAGAGCGAGGGCATGCTCACGCCGGCGAGCTGGTCCGAGGTGGGTAGCGTCATCAGCGACAACGAGGGCCCTATGCACGCATGAGTGTAAGATGTGAATGGCCTAAGCATGTTGGATTTTCCTCATACATATATGCGGCTAAACCATGTGCCTTTTCCTTATTGCTTTCGTTCTCTTTTCTCATGAATTCAGGGGGACATTTAATGGGTCGGCGTTGGGATCTGGCGTTTTCGGATTCACTCACAAGTCAAGACATGACATACTGCAGGCAGCCAGTCCTCCCATCGTTTATAGGCGCGCGTACTCTGTATACGGAGAATTGTGTTTCTTTCTGCTGTTTTGGATATCATCAAGGGTCATAATGGCGGTTGCGGCGTGTTGTTGCCTACCTACTACATGTCCATCCTCTGCACCCTGTTGCGCTCCTAGCCCACGTTTCATTCTACCAGCTATTACAAGTCAATCAAATCGGGGTTCGGCCGAGTCTCTTCATTGTCCAAGTCTATGCTGCTTGTCTAATTACAACTCATCCATGTACAGCACTCTCGTGATGTTAATATGCCACAGGTATCATTTGATACCTCACGTCCAACTACAAGCCCTGTCTCAAAGTCCTGGTGTAGTCTGCAAACAAGCTCCTGACATCCTGCGCAAAGAGCTGCAGCCAAAACGACCGCTCGTCATACCGATTCACCCTCAAACCCTCATTAATCCTGCGCACCGTCCCGTTGCCGAACCGGCGCTCCAGATAGTCGAGGAAATACGCCGTGTGCTGATACCCAGCATCCCAGTTATCCTTCACCTCCTGCCTCCAATGCGGCGGCGCCAACCCGCAGCGCAAGCGAACCCAGTCGGCAATCCCCTCGATCAACCCGCCGGGGGCTTTCCCCTGTCCGTTGTACTGGAAGCAGTGGACGAGCTCGTGGGTCAGGACGCCGTCGATTTCGGTGGCGAGGCGGGAGCGGTCGACGTGCGCGATGTAGGACTGCGAGAAGTGGATTTCCTTTGCGTTGTTGTCGGAGGAGGTGCCGACGGTGTAGGCGACGCCGGAGAAGTCCTCGAGGATGAGCGTGACGGAGGACGTTGGCGGCGGGTGGGTGGACGGGTCGTAGGGGCTGTTGTAGAGGAGCCGGAGGAGGTTGTTGATGGCGCGGGGGAGGGTGATGGAGGGGTTTGTGGTGGAGAGGAAGAGGGAGGAGCCTGGGTGGGAGAGGTTGGCGATGCGGAGGTTGAGGGTGGGATTGGGGAAGGCAGCGGCGGCGGTGGAGGCGACTTTGGATGCGGTTTGGTTGTGGTCTTGTTCGTGATCTTGGGAGTTGGTGGTGTTGGTGTTGTTGGTGGTGGAGGAGGAAGAGGGAGGGAGGGCACTTGGCTTTGGGAGTTGAGTCATGGTGCTGTCGTTCTTGATGGTTATGTTTGATGATACTATATCTGGCTATTGATGCGGATGAGTTTCGTCAAGTATGTAGGAAACAATCTGATGAGGTCTGGCAAGGCTGATGTGAGATTGTCAGCGTTCAAATCAGTGAAGATGAGAACGAGCCTTTATATCCCGATACAGGCAGAGAGGATGGATCTCTGAGACAATGGATCACAAAGCCATTCCACAGCATTGCGATGGAATCCGACAATAGGGCGATGACGGAATATAAGAGCTCACATGCAAAGGACGAAACGAAGAGGAAGAGAGCTCACATGGACAAGCCGTGTCATCCTTCTTCAGCCGCAATATTGTCTTATATCCCACCCAACATCACTTGTTCGATCCAGTACTCGCGGGGGCTGCTGCAACTTGAACTCACGATGGCGGGGTTAGGTAGGTAGGTAGGGGGGCCCTCTAGCCTGGGCCTCGTAGGGGTCTGGAGCGGCCCTTCAACCGCCTAAGCCATCAAGGGCCCTGGAGCTCGTCCCGGCGTGCTCCAAGTATCCGATACCTGCCGCTCTCAGGGGCGCCACGCCGCAGTGTCCACTGGCAGCCCCCCTGGGAACAGTCACTAGACCCGCCAAATCTCATTAAAGTCAGGCCCCTGTCAAAGTACCGTCTACACGGCGCCGCAGCCCCTCTTCCCTCTCTGCTCAAATCACGCCCGCACGAGCCAATCGCAGCTCCAAAGCTCCCAGCAAAGCCGCTAAGCCACGCGTGGCGCACCGGGGACTGGGGAGGGGGCCACAGAGGCCTGCAAAGCATGGTCACGTCACGCCGCAACCAAAAGCTCGCTCCTGATTTGGGTTTATTTTCTTTTTCATTTGTTTTTTTTTTTGGCGCTGGAAATGAGCTGGACGGGAACCAGAGCACCAAAAACTCCACACCCACACAACACACCTAATCTCAACACAGTCACAACACAACACAGTTGCCGCAACGTCAACAATAAAAACAACACGCGCCCGCCGCGCCCACGAGCTCTCGAAAGGCCGATAAGTACCTCATAATCGCAGAAGCATATCGAAAGGCGATAGAAGATCCAGAGGAGGAAAAAAGGGGGACGTCACTGCTGCGAATTACATAATACTACTCGGATCTGCGCTGCCCCTCCAGCTCCAGATGCAATCGCCATTCCAGCGATTCCTGCGCATCGTGTGTCTGAGACCTTAGCATTTGCCGGCCGAGCGAACAAGAAAAACACGAGAGGACGAAGCGAGAAGAAGGAAAGAGAAAGAAAGAGAGGCTCGATAGCGGCGAGAGAGAGAGAGCGTGAGCTTGTCCTGAGACGCAAGGGCGCAAACGACTCTGTTCCTGTGAGTAGACTTGCGCCAGCCGCTTGCTTGCTGCTGTTGGTTGGTTTGCGACAAGGCACAAGTCAACAGCGCGAGTCACTCCCATCCTCTCGACATCATGCGCGACAGACCCGATTGCTGACACGCCGCAGGTCATCCAGCACGCAGCTTCGGCCCTGCCCACCGGCGCCATGGCCGACACCAAGCTCACCGACGACCAGGTCAACAACCTGGCGGCCGTCCTGCGCAACGACAACACCCACTTCGACGTCAAGGTCCAGTACGTCAACGCCATCAAGACGGGCATCAAGCAGCACAACATCCCGGAGACGTGCATCCCCCAGCTCTTCGATGGCCTGCGCCTCGCCTCCAGCTCCCAGCACGTCGCCCTGGCGACCGCCGGCTTCACAGCGCTCAACCACCTCTTTACGCGCATGTCGCGCCAGGAGCCCAAGTACTTGGCGAAAGAGGCCGCTCGGACGCTGCCCCTCGTCATCGAGAAGCTCGGCGACTCCAAGGACAAGCCGCGCGCGCTGGCGCTGCAGAGCCTCAACACGCTCTACGCCGTTGCGCCCGCCGATGTCGAGCGCTCCATTCGAAACACGGCCATGGTCGGCAAGAACCCGAGGGCAAAGGAGGCATCCATGCAGTGGCTTTTGGAGGTAACATATCTATCGCATCTATCAAGGCGTGTCTGGGCTGGCTGGGACTAATCTCTCTCTTTCTCTCTCTCTCTCTTTAGACTCACCAACAGCACGGACTGCCGTTTCGCAGCTTTGTCCCCATGCTCATGGAGCTCTTGGAGGATGCGGACGGAATGGTCCGAGATACTGCTAAGAGCACCGTTATCGAACTCTTCAAGTGAGATTCACTCTGCAACTCTCTCCCCGCATTGCGTACTGGCCGGCTAACACCCATGCCTCAGGAATGCGCCCGGTGCTGCCAAGTCCGACTTGAAGCGACAGCTCAAGAACTACAAGGTCCGACCCGCCATCGAACAGGCCATCGTCAAGGCCCTCGCGCCCACCGGCCCTCGCTCAGAGACCCCGTCAGACGCCGCGCCCGCCGTCTCCCGACCCGCCCTGTCCGCGCCCTCCTCCTTTGCCGCCAGCGAACGACCCGTGACCCCGATGGCCGAGACTCCAGCCGAATCCGTTGAACCGCAATACGTTAACACCCATCGCGAACTGGACGACATCCTTAGGGAGATGACGCCGTACTTTGACGGCAAGGAGTCCGAGCACAACTGGATGAAGAGAGAGCAGAGCATCGTGACGCTGCGGAGGCTGGTGGCCGGCAACGCCCCGGCCGACTTTCAGGACACCTTCATTGTTGGTCTCAAGGCGCTGCTCGATGGCATCATCAAGGCCATCAACTCGCTGCGCACAAGCTTGTCCAAGGAGGGCTGCAGCCTGGTCCAGGAGATGGCCATTGCGTTTGGGCCTGCCATGGACCCGCTGGTTGAGCTGCTGATGCAGACGTTTATGAAGCTGTCTGCCAATACCAAGAAGATCAGCTCCCAGATGGCCAATACCGCCATAGACGTCATTGTGAGCAAGGTCACCTACACGCCGCGTATCATGCAGCACATCTGGGGCGCCGTCCAGGACAAGAATGTGCAGCCCCGAACGTATGCGGCCGGGTGGTTGATTACCATACTCAAGAAGGAGGCTCATCACAAGAGCCACATTGAGCACACGGGGGGCGTCGACTTGATCGAGAAGTGTATCAAAAAGGCCCTTGGCGACGCCAACCCGACTGTCAGGGAAAAGATGCGGGCGTGCTACTGGCGATACTGGACCATCTGGCCAGCGAGAGCTGATGCGTAAGTTTTGGATACTCCAATACCTCAGGGGGGAAACTGGGCTAACAACTAGGACAGACTCATGGCCGACCTGGACACTACCGCCCAGAAGCTTCTCCTGAAGGATCCAAACAACCCCAACGCTGGAAAAAGGGCAGAGGCGCCAGTTGCTGCTACCAGGCCAGGTGCTGGCTTCTCACGGAGCACCACCGCGACCAGCAGCAAGCCAAGCCTAAGAGACGCCATGATGGCTCAGAAGAAGGCCGCGCTGGCTACGAGGAACCTACCGAGCCGGCCTGGATCCGCCATGTCCTCGTTCGCCGCCGCCTCGCCTCACACTTCGAACCCGCAGCTCAGCACAACTGCCTCGAAGCCGATGGCCCGGCACCGAACCGAGACCAACACGGTATCGGTCAACGCAGGAGGCATGTCGGTAGCGCCCATGCGGCCAGCCAAGAGACGGCCAGAGGTGGCTCGTCCCGCAACGGCCGGCCCTTACTCCGTCCGAGACCAGCGCACGTCTGTGGAATCTCACAGCCCGGAGGGCGGTAAGTCTACCTCTGCGGCGTCGTCGACCTCCTCAAGGCAGGGAGGCGCGACGACACCAAAGAGGCCATCCTCTAGGATTCACCATGCATCTCACGCCAGCGAATCGAGCGTTGTCTCGCCCACGCTCGTTCGGCCAAGTGGAATACCCTCCCCGCGAGCGAGTCCAGCCAGGATTAGGCACTCTCAAACGATGCTCCATACCTTGAGCCCAACCAAGGCGACCGACGATCTTACGCTGGTGGTGCCGACACTTTCTAGTATACAGTCGGCTACCGCTAGATTAGAGTCGCCACGACAGCCAGATTTCAGGCGTGCCTCACCTCCTGCCGGTCTTCCCTCTGGAAACTCACAGTCTCCTCGAACGCTAAAAGTATACGAGGATCCTTTCACTGACGACCAGCCAACACCGGCTCCATCGCTGCCAACCGCGCCGGTCTTGGAAGAGAGGGCGCTCAACGAAGACGCGGCCAACATCCAGAGGCCGATGCAACCGCCTCTGTCGGACGAGTCTGGGCTCCCAGAGAAGAATGGACAAAACGCTCGGCTGCTGGACAGCGGCATCAGCAAGATCAGGTCCAAGACCTTGGAAGTGCACGGCTTCCGAAAGCTGCAGTCCCTGATCCGAGACCCCAGGACAGTCTTTACCGATCAGCGGTTCGAAGCCCTCCTGGTGGGCTTGTTCCAGTACCTGGAGGATCCTCTGCCCGACCTCCCCGCAGACAAGGCCCAGGACGTCAAGGCTCAGATCCTGACTACGATCAAGCTCCTCCTGAGAAAGGAGCGGAAGAACTTCCAGCCTCACGTTTCACGGGGACTCGAGTCTCTCCTGCAGGCCCGCGGCAGCTACGACACCAGGGCTCACGTGGTTAGCGGCCTGGAGCTCCTGGCGGACGAGCTGGTGACGCTGAGCGACGGCTCCGAGACGGCCGTGGTGCTGACGAGGCGGCTGCAGTCGTGCAGCGACACCACCGTCGAGGGCTGCCGCACCCTCAGCATGGGCTTGCACGTGCTCAAGGAGATGCTCGACAAGCGGCCCGAGTACGTGCCGACGCACAAGGAGCTGCTGCGGCTGACGGGGCTGGCGGGCCGGTGCCTGGAGTCGACGGACTCGGGCGTGCGGATGGACGCCGTCAAGCTGTGCGTGGCGCTGCACGCGCGCGTCGGGGAGGCGGCGTTCTGGGAGGGCATGGCTGAGATTAGGGACGATCCGAAGAGCTTGATTACGTATTACATTGTGAAGAAGCAGCGCGAGGACGGCATGTTTTCATGAGCTCTGCTTTTGTTGGATTATCATCTCTCGTCCTATCGCTCTGATCCCCCAGTTTTACGTTTGGTATCAAAGTCTGGAGGCGTCTGGAGAAATCGAGCGAGGGAAATGGGGAGCTGTTCTTTGGATGGATGATGCGTGGCGAGAACGACCGTTTCTAGGGGAAAAGGAGAAAAAGAGCAGAATGAGGGGAATCTTTGACTCCGAGACATGCGACTTGGAATACGTGGATATGTGGATTGTCTGTGATGGATGGGAGTGGAATGAAGTTGTGAGAAAGGGTGTTGCTTTCTTCTTTTTTCTTCTTTTTCTTTCTTCTACACCCTTTGATTAGTTTTGGTCTTTTCATCTTCGTCTCTTGTGTCTTATTATCATTACTGCCTTGTAAACCAGAATTTGGCCTTTTTTTCTTCTTCTTCTTAATCTCCTTCTGCTTGTCTTCGAGAGAACAAAAGCTGTATTTATCATTTGACATTTAGCCCCCTTTTTTTATTAGTTTTACTTTGAGTTCTTTGTCATGTTGGATCTGTGACGTTTGAGCGACTGAGCCTGTTCGTCCTAGCTTTATATTTATTTTAATCTTGGTAGATAGATTTATGCTGGTTTTAGGTATTAGTGTTGTATTTGCTGTTACGGTAGTATCTTATGTCTGGAAGTGCATGCATCCCATATCGAGCTGACCGACTGCTGGCTGGCCTTTCAACCTTAGCAAACGCAGATACTGTCCCCTTATCACCTACCTAACATAGTAAACTACTACTTCTCAAGCCCCATCAAATTCATATCAAACTGTCAACTCATCACACATCCTTATCATTATTCAGCGTCTCATCTCTCATCATAAAGGCCATATGGAAAAAACAATTCGCAGATGAATACCTGACAAGAATAAATCCCACCTCAAGTACTAAGCCTTACCTATCCACCTAACGTACAGAAATTCGCCCAAGAATCGATATGGAGATACCTCATACGTGCATAGTATCTTTTTTAGCTTTTTTATTTCTTTCCCACTTGCTGTATTTTTCTTTACAAGTTAAGTCATTTTGTGGTTATATCATTCCATGTCCTCCGGGATGCTCACTGCCAAGATGCCATAAAAGGCACAAAGTCCAGTAAAAGAGGCAGTACCTTAGGTAGGTGTAAAATACAAAGGTTTAAAAGGTACGAAAAGACCACAAGATCAAGTAATTCAAGAAAACCATCGCAACCAATGTTTTGTTCTCAAAGGCCAATGGTAACAGAAAAGGGGGACACACGTATAACTTGCAACAAGGACAATAAAGCATCTTAACAACCCCCTCTTCACCCGTCATTCTGCTTCTCAGTCTCCCTCCCTCATAAAGACTGGCAACATGTAATGCGAAAAGTATAGTTCTTTAGAAAAGCATGCATAAAACTCAAGCATTCATAAAACCTCCCCCAAAAAAAGCATATGGCCTGTTTGTTCGTGACACAAGCCACACAAAGCTAGCTCAAGTTGAAGCAGTAAGATACATAAATGTCATGCCGCCCACAATGTAAAAAAACGAAGAAAAAAAAGTCCAAAAACCGGGCGGACGAAAGAAAGCCACCGACATGCAGTAAGTAAGTAGCAGTTGCAAAAACATTTCGTGTCAAAGGGGGGACACGGTGCAAGGAATTGGAGGAGGGACGAAAGACTAGAACAAAGTGCCCCCCCCACTCCCAGCCTCGCCTTCGCTGCAGTCTCGCTCTGTGATGAAGCCAGTGTGAAGGAGAGATGAATAAAAAGACGTTCGACATTACTTTTCATGGGACAAGCACAAAAACGCCAAAAGAAACTTTCGTCTCGCTAAATCCGACAAACCCGAAAGCAAGGGGGAATCGAGTCATGACGAGAAACCACCAGAAGCCGTGAGCGCATAACAGCGAGACAATGAGATCCCACACTATAAACACTGTGGCCGACCACCCAACATGAGATGAGATGGCCCTCCGCAAGTGCCTTGTTGGGCTTCAACACTTATTCATCGTCAAAGATCCTGTGCGTGTTTTCAATGACAAACTGAACCGCAAGGTTCTTGTTGTGCATGTCCGTCATCTCACGCTCAATGCTGAGATCCCGCATAATGGTTGGCGCGAACACGACAGCCAGGTTTTTGGGCGACATCTGACGCACGTTAGTATATCAAGTGGTAATGGCATGGACGGGTGTGAAAAAGACTCACCAAGTTCTCGGGCTCTCTAATCGCCACGCGATGAAGATGGAACATGAGGAATTCCAGACAGTCGCGGTGGCTCTGAGGCATCGAAGTAAAGACCTTGTGCAGGTAGGAGCACCGTTCGGCCTCGTCAAGGATGGCTGTAACGAAGCGTTAGTATACAATTGTCGTTCGAAAGGCTAGTAAAAGACTCACAATTCGACTCCAGCACTTTCTCGTAAACGTCAAACGTCAGCAGGGGGTTGGGCAGCTTTCGGAAGTACTGCTTCAGCACGCTCGTGACGGCAGTAATGTCGAGGTCGGGGTCGGAAATGTCATAGTCCTCGTCCTTGTCGAAGCCCTCCTTGATCTGGTTGATCTGGGAGTTGCCGCCCGTCTTCCGGTAGATGCCCTCCTGGTCCATGCCTCTCAGCTCCACCTCTTCGATGCATCGAGTCACCACACTAGGAATCTGGCGATGCTCATACTCGCATCTCTCCGAGAGCTCTGATCCAAACAGTGTCGAGGGAGGCTCGGGAGCTGCTTGCGCAACCACAACGTTGGCCGGGGCGGCCGGGCCCGTCTTGGCCGACGCGTTCTTCTTTCCAAAGAAGCCAAACTGCTGCTGATGCTGTCGTCCAGCAGGCTGGTTGGAAGACCCAGTGTTGGAGGCGTCGCCCTGCGCCACCGTCATGTTGTACGGGATGCCGATGCTGTCGCCGCCGGGAGCCATGCCGCCGCCCTGCTGCTGCATCCTCTCGCGGTCGTTCTGGAAAGCAACGACGGCGCGGCCGACGCCCTTGGTGATGTTCTGGGCCATGGTCTTGGAGCCCTTCTTCCAGTTGAACTTCTTGACTTGGCCCTTGCGGACGTGGACAACGGTGGGCCCGTGCTCGACAATCGTAGGGTCCTCGTCGGGGACGAGCGTCGTGCCCGTGGTCACGCTTGCGGTGTCGAGGTTGATGGACGAGGCGCCGCCCTTGTAGATGCCCAGGCCGTTCGACTTGCCGTCGCTGCCAATCTGAGACTTGAAGCGCTCCTGGATCTGGTGCGTGAGGTCGTTGTTCATGTCCGCCAGCTGGGCGTTCTTGGACGACAGCTGCTCAAACTCCATGAGAGCCCGGTCGCGCTCCGTGACCGCCTGGTTCTTCTCCTCAAGGAGCTGATCGCGCTCCTCGTGGAGACGCTCGATCTCCTCGGTAAAAGACTGCTTGACCTTTTCGAGTTTCTCGACAAACTCCTTGATGGCGGACTCCTCCAGCTCCTTGACATCAATGGGCGCCTGCGTCTCCTTTGCCCGCTCGACGTAGCCGGCCAGCACCTCGAGCTGTCGAATCATAATCTCGGTCTGGGTGTCCAGCACGGAAACCGTCTTCCTCTTCTCGATGAGCTTCTGGTTGATGCTCAGCAGATCCTTCTCGGCGCCAAACTGCCTCTCCAGCTCGGCCACTCGCTGTTCAGACGACCTAAGCTGCTGCTTGAGCACCGCGGCACTATCCGGCGCCGTAAGCGAGGAAGGGCTTCCCACGTCCTGGCCGTTGGCATCGTCTTGAGTCTTGGGCCAGCGAGGTGAGATGGCGCCGCGCGTTGTCTCGCTAATGCTGCGGGTGTGGGTGCTCCGAGCCGCGAGGTTCTGGTTGGACTCAACGCTGCTCGTACGGCCGTGGCGAACAGCGTTGGAGACGCGCCTGAGGATCGACGACGAGCCTTCGTCGGCGCCGAGTATCCTGACCATGTCCTCTTCCATGGTAAAGTCCGCGCCGCTGCTCCACCTAGGAAGCTTGGGCGAGCTCGGGGAAGCGTGAGCGCCTTTGGGCACCGGCGGCGCAGGCTCTCTGGGCGGGCTCTGCGTGTAGCTGCTTGGGGGAACAGGCGCCGCTCTGGGCTGCATGTACGTGTCAGTCAAGGCCTTGTCAGTAGCACCAGACCTAGAGGGAGGGCTCTGGCGTGTAGCATCTTCGCTGGACGATTTGCCCTGCGCGGTGCTTGGGCTGCCATTGACTAAAGCATAGAAATGTCAGTAACCTAATTGTATTGCATCACGGGTAACAAGACGGGTGGGCGGGTTGAAAAAATACCAGAGCGGGTAGATGCCGAGGGAACCTCCTTTCGCGGAATGGTCTTGTTCATGCTGTCAGAGCGAGGTCCGATCTTAGCGGTGGGGATCTCGTCATCCGCTGCTTTGGAATCATAAGACGACCGTGAACCTGGAGTGCTATCCAGCGCCTTTCGCGGGTCAGACTGTTGTGATGTACTGTCTTTCCGCGGAGTGCTGGTGCCGGTCCGGCTGGGAGTGCCGTCGTGCTGTTGAGGGACGGACTGCGAGCTATCGGTCCGCGACTCGGTAGGTCTTCTCTTCTTAGGAGCATCCTGGGTTTTCATATCATCAGCGGACGACGACGCCTTGGCGTCCGACTTGGAAGCAGAGCGAGATCCCGGCTTGGACTGCGAGGGGTCGGCAGCGGCGGCAGCAGCAGCTGCTCCCATGAAGGCGATGTGCGTGGCGGAGGAGTGCGAATCGGCGCGCTTATCAGACATGGTCGGCCGAGGCGCATTGATATGGTCCTTATCCTTCTTCTTGCTTGCCTCGCTGGTGCCCTCCTTCGGGGTGCCATTGGGCGACTGGCCGCCTGTGTCGAGAGCCACGGATATCATGAAGCCGTCGCCACCATCACCATTGTTGGAAGTAATGGTTGAGTTGCGGTTCCTGCGATATGTGGTTGATGGCAGGCTGAGCCCATCTTTGCCATCGGCAGCTGCACGCTCCGGGGAGCGCGAGGCCTTGGAGCCGCCGCGAGACGACGACTCGTTATGTCGATGGCCGGTGCGCGGTCGAGGCGAGAGCTCTGTAGGCCCGTCAGGGTCGACGCGGTCGTCCGAGAAGGCATTGTTCGGAATGGCGCCCGGCGGGAGGGCAGGGAGCGACTTTTCCGGCACCGCTGGCGGCTGGTCTTTCTCCCGCGCCTTGGCTGCCGCGGCGGCCTTTGACTTTTTCCTTCTCCTCGCCATCAAGGTCTCATAGCAGTCCATGCAGAAGATGCCCTGCGAGGTCCTCGCGTAACGAAGGTTTTCGATCTTGCGCTTGCAGTTTCGGCAGCGGAAGCATGTCGAGCAAAAGGCCTGGTCGCCCGTCAGGATGGCCAGGTCCTCGATCTTGTTGCCGCAGGCCGTGCAGCTGTATGTGCAGTTGTTGCAGATGAGGGAGCCATCGCCGAGCAGCAGCAGGTTGGCGTCGGAGTCGAGGAGGGAGCCGCAGGTGGTGCAGCGGAAGCAGTCGAGATGCCACCGGTTGCCAGCTGGCAAGCCATGTGTTAGTTACATGCCTTCACACAAAAACGCAGTTGGAACGAAAATCAAAGTCTCGATATATGTGACAATAGCTCGTGGCGGTCAAGGACAGGGGGGTGGCTCTCGTCGACAGAGGCTGCGGCGACATGGACAGGATCTCGTTCTCTCTTCCCCTAACAATGCATTGAATAGCAGTAACTTACCCAATTCAAAAGCTTTGCCTTCTTCGAGTATCTACAAGGGCAGATGCCGTCAGTCGAGGCCTTGACCCAGGGGCATCTCCCGCACCGCAAGTGGGATTACAAACCTCACCACAGCCTTTACAGGGGAACGCATCGTCCGCCTCCATTGGCGTCTCCAAGTAATCGTCCACGATGCCGGCAGACATGTTGGGCTAGAGAGTAGAATATGAGTCGAGAAAAGCGTCTTGCCAATACAATATATGCGTATATAGAGCGACCTGCGTCGTGTCTGTATGTGGCACTGCAGGCGGTGCGGTCTCCGATGTCTCTCTCGTCAGCAAAGTGTAGACGGCCGGATCGTTGTAGGCGGGCTTGTTTGACGGGCTACGGGCTGAGTAGCACAGGCATCGATATGGCGACGGTGAGCAAGACGAAGCCGTTCCGTGTCGTCGTTCCCCGAGTCTCGTCTCGCCTCGTCGTGGCCCAGAGCAACAGAGACCGGAGAGGAGAGGGCGTCTTGGCGCAAGCTCTGGCTGCAGCAGAAAAGAGGCGGTCGTGGTCGGGCCTCGCGGACGGCTGGAGCCGGTGCTACACAGAGCAATGCAGTCGCTGGTCCAAGACAAGACAAGGGGGGCTGCTGCGGCTGGTGCGAGCAGAGGAAAGAGGATCGTGACCGTGACGAGGAGAGAGGAGAGGAAAGGCGGAGGGAATAGCGGCGAGGCGGACAGAAGATGCTCAAGGATGGAGATGGACCACGGGGAGGGGATGTGCTGTGCTGGCCTCCAGTTCAGTTGGTGCTGCTGGTTGGTACATGTAGAAGCAGGTACCAGGGCCTGCCACGCCAAAAAAAGGACCCCCCAAACAGACGGGACCCCCCATTGCCAGAACCCCCCATAGCGGCCCTCGCATACCGCCCGTAGAGGAATAGCCCCCCCATGGTCCCCTAAAACAGGTACGGCACGGGTACTTTGTCCAGCGCTGCCAGGGTGTTGCAGGTTTCTGCGCCGTTGCGTCCCTGTCGAGGTGCAAAGTACCTGCCAGGTACCTACCCCAAAGTGAGACGGTGCAGATTCATGGCAGAGGGCGGTTTGGCACGTTGTCTGGTTCATGTCGTGTACCTTAGCGTCAAGCCACGCAACTCAGCTGCGCGTGATGGTGAAGAATGAAGATGCAGCGCAACTGTTGATAATAGAGGCTGATGGATACGAGGTAGGTTGGTTTTCTCCTTTCTTGTCGCCATATATGGATGTATTTGTCTACGCAAAAGGTCAACTTTCAAGGGAGTCTATACATTACATGGAGCCTCTTCAACATCCCATGCCGACGTCTGGAATGACGATACGTGGGTGATACAAGCGTCCAATTGCCTCGCTCATCTGTCCCAGCTGAGATCGAAGGGGGAAAAAAGCACATGGTCCGATATCACCATCTGCATGCAAGTTGGTTCCCACTCCCTCCTTACACGTACATGAGGGACATGCAGTCCCGACCGCCCAACAGCCTCGCCAACTCTCCAGGAACCTGGAAGTAATACATACAGCTTCTAGAATCGAAGCAAAGTAAGTTGATGAGATAGGCTGAAGAGGCGTGTACCCCAGAGGTCATACCATAAATGACAGTGAAGGAGACGGTCAACTTTTAGTACGGAGCGTCTCTTGATTCACGTTGGAAGTCGTCCGAACCGGTGTGGGACTCTTGTCTCTTGGTACCGGTACCGGTACCTGTACCTGACAGGAGACGTGGCGCAGCTTGTCCAACTGCAAAAGTCGAGCCAAGCTCAGGGGTTGCTCTTCAGATACAGGAACAAGAACATCAATTGTGCCGAGTGCGGTCCTGAGTACTTGTACCTGATGTGTACTGTAATGTTTAGAAGGAGGCAAATTGCTCCCCTTTTGCCTTGATTCCAAGTCACGGAGACGCATGTATATTTTCACCGTCATGAATCTTTGCAAAACGCTGGAACATGCACCCGGTGTCGATGCAAGTACAAGGGGCCGCCATATGCGGTGTCCGGCCTGCAGCAGCACGTTGCCATCTGTGATTCGAGAGAATCTTGACATCAAGCCCCAACTTCAGCTCCTCAAATAGACGGCACGCCTCGAGCACCACAAGCAGATTTTTCATTGGCATCCTCGAACATGTCGATGCCATCTCGAAGCCTGTTGTCAGTGCAAGTTAGGATACTAAGGTAAGTACCGCTACACAGGCCTAAAATGAAGGGAGCTGCCGGGTCTCCCCTCTTGGAGCTCTAACTCGCCTCAAGCCGCTTAACCGCCTCCACGGATAAGGGACCAGACCTCGAACCAGCGGTCGCCAACACCACCACCACTAACACCAACACCAACAGCCACGGCCGGCGCAGGTTTCTAAGCTCCAAGCGGGAGTAGCGGCCTGCCTTGGCGCTGTCTGGGGATCGGCCGCGTGTCTGTTCTGTTACCGCCTGGGTTACTATACGGATAATTTGTATGGGGAACGACCCTGAACGCGATTCATCTTTTTTCACACTCGCAAGAGGCTGAAACCAACACTGTAGAATATCACCAACTGGACTCATCACACACACACACACACACACACACACACACACACACATGCGTACAGTACATTGATGCATGTAAAAGCCGTGTCATTAGGTGTCACAGCAGCGAGAGTCGCTCTAGTTTGTTCAGCTGACGCAGCATTGGAGTCAAGATAGACGCTTCAAAGTCGCACAAGCATTCTTGTACTACATCCATTCATGATCCATGTACGTGCAGAGTACCGTGTATTCCCACATTCTGCAGCGGAACAAGCTTCGACAAACGACGCCCTGTGGCCTACCAAGAGAGTAACATGCAGGGTACCTTATGCATGGTAGCGCAAAGAAAAAGGTTGATTGAACAACATACACTTGCCACCAATAGCCCTCGGTACACGACATTAGCTTGAAGGCTTGGCTTTTCTCCTGTTTTGATAACATCTCTGCCTCCGAGGCTGTCTGTAGGCAATTGAGGCCTTGGAAGAGCATGTACTGAAACGTACTCCGTGTCTTCAACTGTGTCTCGAGTTGACGGGCACTCTGTAAATGTAGACAGAGCAAGGCCAGTGACAGTATCGAGTAATAAAGGACTAATCAAAGCAGGGGATCCCAACGCCAAACAACCCGTGGGGATGTGACGGCTCAAAAAAGTCCACACTCCAGAAGAAAGGCCTCGACTTGTTATTTTCCTCGGCAGAGCAAATCCGCAACCCGTCTCTTCATACTATCATCCCTTTCCCAACCCATTACTTGTGTCTCTGCCTCATTTCTTCATCTTTGTTCAACTGAGACCACCAGCCGAAACATCAAGCCCACATTCCAGTATGTATTTCGACATTTCCGGGACATTGGAATTGTGAAGCAAAAGGCGGCTCGTCTCATGGCCATCATACCTTACCTTACAGCCAAGGTGTATGAGTGATCCTTAGTCAGCATCCCACGCTGTGTTTCACGGCATGACTTTGACCCCCATTCTTTCCACTAGGCCCGTGTTTCACCTTGATTGGACCTTTTCCCGGGTTTTGCCAGCAAACGTGAAACGAGCGTTGCGGGCATCAGATTGGCTCTGAGGGGGGCGTTGGTTCGATGTTGCTTGGACTGTGAAGGACGTGGTTAAATGAGGACGTGAAGTGACAAATGAGCACATCATTTTGCCATATCAAATGAGAGGCTGCATTGATGCAGTACGGCTCATGCACACTAGATCCTACCATTGATTACCTTACGAGTACCAAGTGATTACATGTACGAGGTACATAAGGTATATCTTCGTGATGGTGGCTTCAGTTCATATTTCCTTCGATACTCACCATGCCGCCAGAAGTCGAGAGGGGCCTCTTGTGCTCCATATAGCCCATCATGAGATGATATACTGCGATTACTCTGTCAAAACCACTCATTCTCTTATGGCAGGTTTCAGCAGAGACTCGCCTCGATCCCCAGCCATAACACCATCTCCGCCAACAGACCAGAACCACCAAGGCGCCGCATGTAAATACATGTAACCAAACCACGGTCAATTTGGCCGGACCAACTTCCTGATCCGCACTTGTCGCGGCCCACGCCCATCGGGACCCTGTTCCCACATGCACCTTTCCCTGACCTGTGAATTTTGCTCCCAAGCACAGTGCTACTGGACTTCATTATTATTGATGATGCTCTCGAAGCAACACTACCACAGGGAGCGCTCTCGATACATGTAAACCGAACATCCACAGCCCTCCCACTGTCTCAGCCCGCGGAGACTTAGCTGGGCAAAGGTTCACAATCATGTAGTACAATCGGACTCAACTGTCCCCAACAAGTCGAGAAATGCATGAGATTACATCCATGGCAATCTCACCACTATGCACGATACCCCTTGTCGAGCTGTCGATCTGCCGACGAGACCCTGCCGCTCGCCCAGCCGTTGATGTCGAGCTCTGTCTCCATTAGGCAACCGTGCCTCTCGCCGTGGCCGTTGTTTCGAATGAATTGGGAGAATTTCGGTGGTGTTCATCCCCTGAAGACGGCTTCCTCTTCTCGCCGGTTCACTTGGCGCTGAAAAAGACTCCGAGGTTTCGGTATGCTAGTTCAACGTAACGAGCTGGAGTCCTTGTGCAATACACAGCTCACCATCAACCCCGATTTCCCAGCCACATCCCCAGATTGCTCAAATGGCTATAGGATCGCGTAGTGAGTCAATGAGAGCTCCCACCTTGTGTAATACTCGTGCTCAAATTTGACACACTATCCATCCTGCTGCTTGCAACCAGTATCAACGCCTTTCAAGTGATTATTACCGTAGGGTAGCCGTACGAGCAAAGTCGGCCGTCCCCTAGCCTTGATCTCAATGCCATGGTATCCTAACACAACACCAAACAATGCAAAATAAAAGAAAGAAAAAAACCACCAAACCCTCGGCCCCCTCACTTCTGACCAACAAGCTTCTTCACCTTCTCCAACAACAGCGAGCTCTCCCTGCCCAGCTTCTTCTTGCCGTCCTTGTCCCTCGTCTTGGCCATGGCCTTCTTGAACCTCTCCCGCTCAGCCTGCTTCTGCGCGCGCTCCTCCATCCGCCGCTCCCACTCTTTCCTCCTCCTCTCGGCCTCCTCGCGGCGCTCTGCCGCCTTCTTGAGCTGCTTGTCGTAGTAGCCGGGACGCCGAGTCCTGCGCCGCTGGCCGTCGCTAGCACCAGTCGTCTTGTCGGCCTCGGCGCCGGCTTGTGCCATGCTCTCGTCCTTTAGCATGAGCTGTCTGGTGGGATGAATCTGTTCGCCCTCCTCCGCGGCTTCGTCCTGGGCGTCATCTCCTTGAGCTGACCGTGCTGCATCCTCGCCATCGTGCCCGACATTCTCATCATTGCTGTGGCTGGGCTGAGGTTTGGGCTCTGTAGCCTTTTGTTGTTCCTGCTGCTTGATTTTTGCGTACTGCTTCTTGAGCTTTGCGTTGTGGATCAATTCACGCTTCTTCTTATCAACTGTGTAGATAGTTTCATGTAAGTTTCCCATTGTTGTGAGCTTCAGTCATGAGAAATTGAACGTTACCTTTGCGACGCCATGGCCCGTCTGGCAAATTCTCAGGCCCAACTCTAAAGCCGTGCTTCTTCTTCGTAACCTCGGCCGCTGTATCTGCGCCTTCTGATTTTGATTTGGGCGCCATTCAGCCTGTGTGGTTGCGATATAAATCGCTTGTTGATGTCCCTTGATGTCTTCTTTTTTCCCTTCTTTTTTTTTTGCCGTCTCACGTTAAGCAGCAAAATGAGATGCCGGTGAGGTGCGAGGTGAGTAGACGCCGCTAAGCCCTTTCCGTGCCGTAAAGTGGAGATGGCATCAGCGACTTGCCGCTCGGTGATTGGCAGTCCCTCACCCTCACAGGTGAGCACTGAAAGACGCCCCCAAGATGGCGCACTAATGCAGTGGCCATGGGCTCTATATTCCAGCGGCAGTGCGGGCAGGTGGGGTGCTGAAGCATCGCCGTAAGGAGGTACAAGGCGGCAGCTGCGTGGGCGCATACAACGAGCAGGTACCCGCGGGTTCGATGGGTGCGGCGGAGCGCCAAGTCCGGGTTCATCAGCTGGATGCAAGTCAGTGCGAGCAACAGCGTCAGCGATCCATGTGACGCCAGTCGAGGTGAGACAGAAGTGCGCAATGCATGATTCTAGGTATTTCTAATGTCTGGTATATCAGGTGCAAACCGAACATGAAGTTATAGATGACATATACATAAGAGAATTTGCGTCAGGTGTTCACGGCCATCAAGGTCCAGTCCAGTCCAGTCCCCTGCTGCCCACTAACATCAAGTGCCCAGTCAACCTGGAACCCCCAGCCCGCTGTAATTGATCCCTTAACTCCACTAACGCGCGCTATTCGGCTTCCCGCTATCGGCTTGGGCTCCGACGTAATGTTTGCGTGATTCACCGCCCAGCAACGCCCCGGCAGTAAAGATAAACATAAGACATTTGATCCGATCCGTCCATGACGCTCGTACAAACTTGAACCATCTCACGGGCTTCTCTCGTGCAACCGGAGCATCTCTGAACCTCTTTTTCCTCCGCCAACCAGAAGCCGCGCCGTCTCTCCCCCTCTGCCGTCCCTCGCCTTCTCTGTGACGCCCCCCCTCGTTTTGACTCGTGCCTGTGCCTTGTACGCCGGACGTGTGGCAACCCTTGCAGCAGCCGTGCAGCAGCCGAAGCAGGCAATACTGCATAGCATTGATCCCAATTTTCAGCCGGCGTCTCCCCGACTTGTACTTCGTACTCGAGTAGCATCAGGCTCAGCATCGGGCTCGACTTCAGGCTTGACTCAGGGCGCAGCGTCCCGCTTGGATGAACCGCCTGGCCAGTAGACCGGCTCCGATGGTGACGCTTCTCGCTACTGCTGCGTCCATCGTCCAGGCCGCTCAAGTCTCTCATACTCATGATTTCTTGTCCTCATGATCCGGGATTCCCCAGCTGCTTTGAAGCTGCTGCGGAACACCACCACAGAACGATACGCAAATGCCCATCTTCCAGGACGACATCTGCCATGTATCGCCGGCCTCGGGCCCCGTCGGCATCGAGCCGGCAGCCGCGAGGAATCGCCGCCTTTCCGAGGATAGCCTTCGAACCGAGCTCTGCGAAGGACCGGTTCCCGATAGCCCGATGCATCTCTCGACGCCAAAGGCAGACGAGGAGGCCGGCATCTCGGACAGGGCCGAGCTGATACAGAGGTTGAAACGGGGAGAGAGCCCGGCCTGGCTCCCTGGCAAACATGTGAGTCTACCTTAGGCATTGTTCTTGTACTCTTGGGCCCTGACTTGCCGTTGCTAACCTGATCTCCTGTAGCTTGAGTCGATTCTCCAGCAAGAAAACACCAACAGCGCGCAAGAACAAGGCCGATCCTCGCCCGAATCACCCAATTTATTACCACCAGCGGCGATCACACCCGAAAAGCTCAAGTCACCGTCGAATGTCGATGCGAGACTGCGAGATGGACTTGATATCGAGCGGCCGAGGTCAGCCTTCCACAGCGGTGACTTTACGAGCGACGGAACGGCACCTGAGAACAGGCAACACAACGGCCCAGGCAGAGACGCCGGAGAAGAGCGAGGGCCGTCCGAGCATGCTTGGTTCGCAACATCGCCACCAAGGCACTTTACGCCATTTTCGTACGGCGGAAGGTATCGTGGTGGAAGGACACAAGTGGTGGAGCATGACGGCGTGGACGGCTTCAAGTCGGACGGCTCGCCATTGTCGACGTCGCTGTCTAGTTTTGTCTACCAGCCCCCGACCAGCCCTCTCGCCCAGTCCGAGTCGAACGAAGACGTCGATTTCTCCACGCCATCCGGGTTTCCCTCGGCCAGAAACAAGCCAGGGCGGCTTACCTCGAGCCTTTCTGCTTCATCACTCGTCTCCTCTTCCGCAAGATCACGGCTACACAGCCTACACTCGTCGCGACGAGAGGGTGCCTTGCCATATCAGGCACACCAGCCTCGGCGCTCGCTGACTTCGGCGCCCAGTTTTGGGCATAACCACCACACGGTTTCCTCGCCTCAGACGCCAGCCTTTATGCGATCGCGCCGCCAATCTTTCGGCTCTGATACGTCGCCGATCCAGCACGCTTCCATGGTTGGTTCGTACGAAGAGAGTATTCTGCGTGGACGCATGTCGACAACGCCATCGAAGCCTTTCGAGTTCCTTGCCCAGATTGGCGTGCTGGGCAAGGGCAACTGCAAGCCCAGCCTCCGATGCCCGCGTCATGTCACACTCCCCTTTCCGGCTGTCTACTACAGCTACGGGAGTGCTTCCCATGGGCGGTCGCCGTCTGATGACGGTCCAAGCCCGTACGTTGGCCAGATTGACCTGGAGAACGGGCTGTCCAACCAGGAAGAGGATTCAAGGTCGCGAAGAAAGGCTCAAAGCCGGTACAGCGACAAGAAGCAACAGGCCGTCGGCGAGGGCGCTGGGCAAGACGCAGACACGGATGCGGATCGAGAAGGACGCAGGTCCAACAGGCTTAAGCGTCCATCGGGTGCGCCGAGGGCACCCCCGGGAGGAAGCTATAGAATCCCGGAAACCGGGCAGATTCAGATCGTCATCAAGAACCCGAACAAGACAGCAGTCAAGCTCTTCCTCGTGCCCTATGACCTGACCGGCATGATGCCAGGAACGAAGACCTTTATCCGCCAGCGCAGTTACTCTGCGGGCCCTATTATCGACAACGTGCCGAACATGTCTCAAGCGGATGCCGACCGTCCCATTCTCCGGTATCTCGTCCACTTGCATATATGCTGTCCTGCCAAGGGGCGCTTTTACCTGTACAAGAGCATCCGCGTCGTGTTTGCAAACAGGGTACCGGATGGCAAAGAGAAGCTGCGCAACGAAACAACTTGGCCGGAGCCGCGCTTTTCCCCTTATAAGCCGATCCGGGTGATGAACCCGCCGCTCTCGACGTCCGGCGGTGCGGGTGCCATGTTGGCCAACGAAAAGGCTCTGCGACGACGCAGTCTGGGCCTGTTTATGAGCGGTAACATGTCAACCTTTGATGGGATGGACGGCATCCCGTCTCCGGATCGAATGCCCATGGCGACTCCCCCTCCCAGCTCTGGCCGCAGTGGCGTCATTCCTGTTGAGATGATTCCACTGCGTCTTCCACAGTCGATAGCCGCTGGCAATCATGACGGCGGTTCGTCGTCTCAGGCCAACGCTGGCTCGTCCCCAGTGGACTCGGTGTCTGCCGGCACCTGGGGTGCATCACAATATGAAAAGCTCAACAGGGGCGATGCTGGCTATGGGGGCAACGCCTTTAACCGTTCAGGTGCCGCCAGTCCGCCCGGGACTGCGCCCGAGAGCCTGCTCTCCCAACGTCTGCGCAGCCTGGGCGTGAAGCCTCAGCAGACGCCTGAGTGAGCAGCTCGGCACCGTTCTGTCTTGTAATATTAACGTTGGCCGAATGTTTTATACCTTGATCTAAGTTTCATTTGTCCTATTCTTCTGTTGGAAGCCTGTTTGTTACCACATCACCACACTCATCATGGGCGCTATTGGACTTTGGGACTGAGGCTTTACCTTTGAAGCTCTTCTTGGCTGGAAACTGTCGATTTTGTATAGAGAGTACTGTTTATCCCATATTTGTGTTTGGATATTCGCCCTGTGCGACTATGTAAGTAGTAGTTGTTGCAGTTTCACGCTCTATCTTTCTGAGAGCTTGAAAAGTACAGACAGTTCTGTGCTTTGAACAATTGTATCAAGGTGCTGTGAAAGATGAGGAGTACATTATCAACTTCAAATGGCAAATCATAACCAGATGAATATTACATGCCTGCTTTCCTAATACCGGATGTTGCTTCATTGTTTTGGTGTCTGGATGATGTAGGTGGTTGAGTTTGGAATTCCAGTAAACGGTGTATCGAGATGGTGATACGCCCCGTTAAGTGCATATGGGCTTCATCTCAAGTCGACACACTGAAGCTCTCATCTCATCCAGAGAGTACTGACTCTTTTTCTTTTTCTTTTTTTTTTTTGGCGACTTATTGTGAGACAATGCCACGCAATGGCATCATCCCATCTCACTTCAAGAGCATATTTCATAATCATGCAATCTCAAGGTCATTCCGCGTGACGACAGTCCGCTCGTTTGCAACATCAGCGTCAACATCCGCACCCAGATCATCCTCACCCTCAACCTCAGCGTCTAAGCCAAAGTCAACCCCAAGAACAAGACCAGCCACCTCTCCAAAAGCGAATACAATCCAGAGCAATGAATCTCAGGCATTCTCAAAACAGCAGCAGCAGCAGCAGCACTCAGACCTAGAAGCCTTCCTCAACGACGCCAAACGCCGCGGCCTAGACGAGAAATCAACACTCTTCACGGGAACACGATACGAATACCTCGTCGCCTCCCGCCTAGCACGATATGGCTTCTCCTTGACGCGCGTCGGAAAGACGTCCGACTATGGCATTGACCTCGTCGGCGAGTGGACGATTCCCTCGCCTCCTCCTGCGTCATCTCCATCGGGGCCATCGTCGTCAAAAGCTTCACCGGCCAAGGTCATCCGGGTCCTCATACAATGTAAAGGCGGCGACCAAAGGATCGGCCCGCATCTTATTCGCGAGCTGGAGGGTTCCTTTGCGGGAGCTCCTCCCGGGTGGAGAGGGGGAGGGGTTTTGGGGTTGCTTGTTGGGGAGAGGGGGGCGACGAGGGGGGTGAGGGAGGCGTTGGGTCGAGCGGACGTGGCGATGGGGTATGTCTGGTGTGAAGGGGCAGCAGCAGCAGGAGGAGGAGGAGGCAAGGTGAGGCAGATGCTGTGGAATCAGAGGGCGGATGAGCTTGGGCTGGAGGGGGTTGGTGTGGGAGTGAGAAGAGGAGGAGGAGGAGATGGGGATGAGGTTGTGCTTGTGAGAAATGGGGAGCCGGTGCCGTTTGTGTGACGGTGGTGATGGAAGTTTGAGGAGAGAGTGGTTGAATACTCTCATAGGCACACATCGGCGTGTGTGAAGATGAAGGACAGGAACATCATATATCACACGATCTACTGGCAATTGGACATTTAGTCCAAGGAACACAACTGTTTGCATTCTCATATCGCAATTTATTTGAATCACTACAATCTCCCGAACAACAGCTTCAATAAATCCTCCATCCAAAGACAAAAACAAACCCAGCCTCAATCCTCCCAAACCGCCGCCTTGGCCCTCTCCGCAGCCTCCCGCAGCCTCTCCTCCTCCGCCCGCTGCGCATCCCGCCTCTTCTTCTCCTGCTCCCTCACCGACCGCTGATACGCCCGCTGCTCCTCCGTCTGCCGCGGCGCCTTGAGGCCCAGGCCCGCCGCAATCATCCGCCTCGCCACCGCGTCCGTCTTCTCCGGCCTCCGCGCAAGGCCGGGCGTCCCGCTAGGTGAAGAACTGCTGCTGCCCTGGTTTGTTGTTGCTGTTGAGTGGGCGGCGGTGGTGGCCCATTCGTAGGACGAGTCTAGGGCGAGAGGTGAGGCTGGGGTTGGTGGAGGGACGGCGGGGGTGGTGAGGGAGGAGGGGGTTGATGAGGATGCTGGTTCGGCGGCGTCTTGTTGCTGGTCATCGTTGTCGTCGGAGAGGTCCTCGTCTTCCCAGGAGTCTGCGATGGGTTCGTCCTTCTTTTTGGACTTGGGTTTGGCCTGGGTTGTTGTTGTTGTAGTTGCCTTGGGGGAGTTGATGGCGAGGTTGGAGATGGCAGAGGCCATTTCGTCTTTTTCTGTCGTCGGCTGCTTTGAGGCCATTGTGACGGGATGGACGGATATGGACAAGGTGAGGGAGTTTCAATGCGTGAAGTATGATGTAACGTGATGTCGATTTTCAGTCCTCAGAGAGCTGGACTTGTGTATAGAAAAAAGAAGAGTGAGAGAGGTTGAGTAAGGTGATGCCCAGCCTATACGTATGAGTCCAGGCTTCTGTTTCCTTGATTTCCCCAGTTGATCAATGAAATCACTTTCGATTGTATATGACGTTTCCTCTTTTCGTCTCGTCAAAGGAGGAGAGTTAGGGATAAGCCACTTTGAGAGAGGCTTTTGAGACCGTGGTTGATGTGATGTGATGTAGGTCGACAGAGTTCAATGGCGGGTTTGGCTGAGATGCGGAATAAGTGCCTAAACGATGATCACGTGCCTTGCTTCTCATGATGGCTGGATTCACATGCAATCCAGCCATTGTGAACAAGCAAATCGAACGCTGTCTATTCTACAGCTCAGATTCATCGCAAACAAAGAAATAGAATTACAAGAATTGTCCACAGGTAATATCCCAATCTTATCACCACACTCTATTATTCGGAATGGAAACTCGACCTATCATCTACCACACACATACAAACTCTCGATCCACATCCACCCCCTTATATCCTTCCAACCACCAACTCCTCCGCTTCCATCTCTCCCTGTCCCCCCTCTCTTGTTCCAACAAAAATTGCCAAAGGGTATTATTTGCTTTTTTGACTCGACTCATCTCTATGTTGCCCATATTCCCCTCATTCCGTAAAACCATCTCATCGCATCGCATCTCACGTTGAAATAGAAAACTCCCACATGCCTCATAACATTCATGATCCAACCAAACGAAAGACAAAAGAAAAAGCGCAAAAACACAACAGAGCCTATATAATTTGAGAGAGAGAGAAAAAAAGAAACACGTCTATATCACTCCCGCTTATCCAGGACTTAAATAACGTCCCCCTGCCCAGGAATATTCGTCATGTACAACTTGCTCGACATCTTCGGCACCGGCTGCGGAGGCGCCTTGTCCCTCTGCCTCTCCCTCGACCTGCTCGTCAGCCGCACGAAATTCGGCTGCGGAGGCGGCGGTCCCTGTCTCTGGGTAGTCCCGTAGGTGCTCTCTAGCGAAAACGACGAGCCGTCGTCCATGCTTCCCAGATCGATCCGTTCGTCGTCTGCGTCTGAAAAGCCGCCCATGCCTTGCTCGTCGTCGGACGTGAAATCATGCGGGTAATGGGACGGTGGTGCCGAAGGCGATGTGATTGACCGAGCGTGTAGGCCTGGCCGCGGAGGCGACAGGACGCCGCCAACGGAGAATGCCCCTGGGTTCATTGTATTGGCGGCATTCACCCCTGAGAAGACTGCCGCGGGTCGGTCGACGAACCCGTTTTGGAATGAAGTGTTGTTGTTGGATGCTTCGTGCAGGATGGGCAAAATCTGTTCGTCGTACAGCTCTGTCCCCGTCTCGTACGACTCGGGCGTGAACTCTGTGATTGTCATGGAAGACCGCCCGTCATCATCTGTGTGAGGACTCGCAGGCTCGTCAAAGAAGTCATCGAGGCTATCCAACTTCGTAACCAGGTCGCCAGGATGAGCATCGGCACGCGCCTCATCAGACAGCATTGTCTCTGTCCGATCCAGCGAGTCAAAGTATCCATACGGGAAGTCTTCCGAATGAAACTCAACGCCTGCTGTCGGCGTGGGCTCGGTCGATGAGCCCTCGGCACTCTGACACATGTAAAAGGCGGCATGAATGTTGGCTCTGGTCGCCTCCGTCTTCTTCGCGGGAACCGGAATGGCCCATCCGGATAGCTCTGGGATGCCGAACAGACTCTGAGTGCGCTCGTACTCCTTTCGCACCGCTTTCGACGTCAAGCGAGCCATGCTCATCCGCAGGTGCTGTTTGTCCATGTGGCTTCCAGACATGGTCATGATGTTGTCCAGCACCTCGAGCGCCCCCATGCAAAACTCAGACTGCAGCAGACGCAGCAGCGGCGATATAAGATCCGAACCGTGAACAGCAATTTCCGGGTTTCGCATGTCGATATCCGGAATCACTACGCAGAGGATACGCATGGTCTGGACCTTGACCCAGGACAGCGAATTCGTCAGCAGCCCGATCAGGAACGTAATCATCTTGAACTCCATGTGCGGAAGGTAAAACTCGCGAAGCGCTGCGTGGAGCTGAACCATAAAGTCCTCAGCACTCTGGAAGCGATCGGAGATCAAGCCGTCCAGAACATGCCCGATGCCTTCAAGGCCCTGCCGATCAGACTCGGAGAGCAGAATGTTGGCTGTGTTTAGAGCCTCCGGGCTAAGCCCACCGCGTTCCAGCTCGTCCAGGAACCGAGGAAAGTTGGCTAGCAGACCAAAGAACAGCCGGTTGTCGTCGCCAATGAGGCCATCTCCGGGGAGTTTGATCAGTTTGTCCATAATGTCGAGCGTCGGCTGCCAACAGAGCGACGATCTCAGACCCTTGTGCAGCAGAGGCTGGAGCCCTTCAAACTGGCCCTCCCACCGGCTAGGCTGTCCGTCTGCAATCACCCTCCTCACATTCGGGGCTCTGAAGTCGACCTTGTCAATCAGCACGTCTAGCATCTCCACCGCCTCGAGAAATTCTCGCTCGTTGATAGACTCCAAGCATGCGCAGGTAGTCCAGAACAGCTGCGGGAAGGTGATGAGCTTCTCGGGGTCCAGCTTGACAATGAGCGTCTTGAGTGTCGTCAGGATCTCCATGGAGAATGCTTGAATCTCGGGGTCCTCGTCCGCAATAGTGTTGGAAAGACGAGCAAGCATATCTCCAAGCATATACTGATCCAATGAGGTGAGGACGCAACGGAAGATTTGGAATGAGCGGCATGCCAAGTGCCTAACAGGGCACGACGTAGCCCACGTCAACGACAACCTGCCCCATTGCTCCTTGATGCCCGGAAACGACACCTCAAAGGTCCTGACCACCTCGTTGGTGAGGTACTCCATGCCGGCGGGCACCTTGTTCTCATGGTCATTGACCTTTCCGTTGCTGTCTTCGTAGCTCCACACCACGGAGCGATCATGCTGACGAACCAAATCTATCAGTTCCTCTATCGACTCTTTGTGATGCGGATCGGTCTGGTCATCGATGCGCGACATGACCAGCTCATGAATAAGATGCACCAACATCTCGCGAGCCTGGTCCTGCACCAACGGCGTATAATGATCCCAAAGCACGGTAACAACATGTAACAGCAGTGGCACGCTATCTGGCGCAAGCAGCACAGGAGACACCATGAGATCCACGAGCAGAATCAGCGAGAGCTGGCCAAGAGAGAAGCCGGCCTGCTTCGTGCCAACGGGGAGTGCCTCTGCCAAGTCGGCGCAGTACGGCATGCTGCTGGTGTCCGGAGGTGTCTGCGCCATCTCCCTCTTTTCGATGGGCACCATGGCCTTGGGCGTGATCTGCGTCAGCAGAAACTCGACCACTTTGCTGCCCGGCGGGCTGTTGGACGTCGAGAGGAACACGACAATCTGCTTGGCATACTCGACAAAGTTCTGCTCGCGCCGCTCCAGACACAGCTGCATGATGAAGTCGAGCACGAGACGCACGTTGCCAGGGTGTGGCCCTGTAGCGAGGGCTTGCCACAGCGCCTGGACTTCGTTATGCAGCGCGCCACCCGACTTGATTGTGATTTCCAGCAGGTTTGCCAACAGGACGTAGGACTCGGCTGTAGGACCTCCGTTGGGATCCAGCGTCAGCTCAATGGCCTGGATCCACGGCAAGACAACGGCAACAACGTTTCGTTGCATTGCTGGCTGCAGGTCTTTGAAGTACAAGGTAAACTCGGAGATGACATGGAAGGCGAGCTCCGTATACTGGTTGGCCAGCCGCTTGGAGATTTCAAACTGAGCCAGCTTGTACACGGCTTGCGTTTTATCGGAAACGCTAATGTCAAAGTCCTGAATCTTGGAGTTCCTCTGCTGACGAGTCTCGAGCACTCGCAGCAAAGTCGAGGACTTGGACCGGACCTCACTCTGATCATTCCCAAGCATGAACAAGCACAAAGCGATGAGCTTCCAGAAGGGACAGGGGTAATCGCCGTGGTCCTGCAGCACCTCGACCGTGACAATGAAGTAGCTCTCCAGCACTTTGGATACGTCCGCCAGGTAACAACGCGCGATGCAGTGCTCCAGCAGGTACGGATATTCCTTGTTGTGGACCACCAGGTTCTTGAGAGCCCTCCTCCCTATGACGTTCATCTTGTCGCTGCCCGAGTTGAAGATTGCCTCGATCCACGCAAGCATTCGGCGAATGTCAAACTGGAGTGTGGCACCGCTCTCCGTCGTCAGGCTGATGGGTCCGCCACATAGGGAGGCCATGGCGCTCAGGGCCGCAGTTCTGAGGTTGCGCTTTTCAATCTCCATGGCCGCAGTGGCCGTGCCTCGTTCGCCCAGGGATTGCTGGTCTATCAGATTCTGCCGCATATTGTCTTCTCGGGCCCGAACCTGGTTCTGGTTGGGCGAAAAACCACACCAATCCTCCATGAGGGAAAATGCTGATTTCCGAGACTCAAACGTCATCCAGCGGGTAGGATCACTGGTCCGGTTGATGCCTTCATACAGCGACTCCATGAGCCCACAGTAGTACCTTCGCAGCTTCTGAAACTCCCAATCCATCTGCACTTCTCCATCCATCAAGAACAGCTTCAGATCTCTGGCGTAAGCAGTCAATGTGCTCAAAAAGAAGTCGGACTGATAGACAATGGGGTCTTTCAGGAAATGAGACGTCAGTTTGAAGACATGCGTGATTTCTGTCCGGAGGAGGTCCATCTTGCGGTTCCTGCGGGGGCTGCTGTTTGTTCGCTGGTGGATTCTCGCACGAGCTTCGTCATTGCAGCGGGATACCTGACCCTGAAGCTCCTCAAGCAGCGTCTGATAGATGTGTATATTGATTGAGCCCATCGCAACGACGACGGCGTCCCGTACAGACGCCGAGGTGGCAGACAAAAGCGGGATGAGGTACTTGAACAGCGTTCTCGCCGTCACAATCTTGTCTGCCGAGGAGGATTTCGAGGATTTGCGCGTGTGCTGAATGGCCTCCTTGGGGATGCTCTGTGGCGGGCTCCCAGGATCTGCTAGAGTGGTGCAAGCAAAAATGAGATACAGCTTCCACTGTTCGACGATAGACTCGGGCTGAGTAGTAGGTGACCGAGGCACCGGGCGGTTATGGTGAACGCCTTCGCCAGTATGAAGAGGGCCTCTTGAGGGCTCAGACAGGTAGACAATGGGTTTGTACATCTGGAGGACGCGGTTGCAGATCAGATCTCGGCAGATTGTGACGGCAAACGGACACTTCTCAAATGCGATCCGCATCAGATTAGGGAAGATCTTGAACCACAACGTCGTATCGTAAGTCACTTCACTGGTACAGAGCTCGACGAGGGCGCCTTTGCCGTTGCCGTTCTGCAAGCCCCGTTGCAGTCTGCTCCGCTCAGCGACGGATAGATGCTCGTCGTTGAAGTTCATCACCTGAGACGAGTCATTCTCGAGGACATTGATCAATCTCAGCGAGTCCTTTTCTTCAGACGGGTCCTTTCCGAGAGCCTTGTCAAACTCAGTAATAAGGCGGAGGACCGTAATGGCAAAGTACCGAACGCGTCGTGACTGGGAGCATAGGAAAAACAGCCCGTGTGCTTCGGCCTGGTCGACTTCTGCCCAAATGCTAGACAAATCCAGCTTCAGGGCTCGGTTGTCGGAGCCATTTGCCTCGGAATCGCCCGCGGCGGCGGCGTCTCTGGACTTTTGCTTAATCTCCTCTATCCATATCTTTAACAGCTCGACATAGAGCCGCAGCGTGTTTTCGATATGGTTAGCCCCCAACATTCCGCCGTCAGACATGGTCGAGTATCGATCATCAAAGTTAAAGATGAAGCGTGCGAAGCCCATGGTGACTTGCTGCGCGTGGGACTGGCGAGCAATGGCCTTGAGGGAGTTGGCAGAAGATTCAGCAATGTTGTACTGGACGTGAGCGGTACCCGTGCATAAGAGATTGATCAGAGAGTTGAAGGGGATATCGACAGACAGGCAGCGGGGAAGGGCTTGCACGGCAACGTGTAGTAGCTCGTAAAACGCTTGCTTCTGATCTGCCGCGCTTTGATGCTCATCACGACGGGAAAAGGTAAAGGTTTCAGAGATGGGTGTTTTGGGGCCGGGGCTGCCGAACTTCTCGTCCAAGGCAGCCTGGCCACCAAACGTGTTGTCACAGACAATGGTAATCTTGCCGAGAATCTCACAAAATTTGAGGTAGTACTCTCGGACACCATCGGTAAGTACGTGAGTGAGTACGGGACGCGAAACGTGGGACTCCCTTATTGACGAAGACGAAGAGGCCGATGTAGACAAAGAAGCAGTGCGAGGCGGTGCTAATATGGGCGATGCGGGGAATCGTTCAGGGATGGCCGTGGTTCCCGAATCGTATATTTGGGGGAAAGGAGGCCGGCCTTGCTCTCCCTTTTCCAGATCAGACATGATGCTCAGGAAGGCTCGGATGCCAACCACGATCCTGTCCGGGTCCAGCTGCTCGACTCTCAGCTCTTTATTGGCGATGAAGAGCTCGGCATTGATGAGAGGGAATATGATGGTGCGGAAGCAGAACTCGGGGTATTTGAACCCGATGATGCGGATAATCTGAATCAGGGGCTCCGTGATGGTGGCGTCAGATGCAACAATGCTGCGCTTCGAGGGTGGTAGCACCAGCTTGATAACATCTTCCAGCTTACGCGCCACGCTCTGGAAGGTGTCGTTGGTACGATAGAGGTAAGTCCACACAAGGCGGGAGATGACTTGCAGGCACAGCGGCTTCGTCAGTCTGTCCTTTGCTTTCGTCTGCAAAGGCAGGATCAGCTGCAGCCACTGGGCTCCGAAGTTATCCGGTGACGAAACGCAGAGCATCGTGGCCGTGAGCGGAAACGCAACAGTCCAGTGTCGCGGCTTGGTGAACATTTGGGCCAAGCGTGGCCCGATGGCCGCCACGACCTCCATCCACTTTGGATGCATCAGGTGGCTGTTGCTCGCCTTGGACGCGATCCCGAGCAGCAGCAGATCGATAATCTGGCAAAAGGCCGTCTTCACTCTCTGGCCGTGGGATCTGTTGAAGAGGCGGCCCAGCGCGACAAGAAAGTCGCACGACTGCTCCCAGGCATCCTCGGGCGAGATCTTGATGCGTAGGTGTTTCATGCCACCCAGCACAAGGTCCATCTTTCCCTCATTGACGTCGCGAAGGGACAAGGAGGTGGGACTCTTGGTCACACGCTCGTTCATTTGATTATCGAGATCTTCGATAAACCTCCGAGTAACCCCGACAAAGTTGATGTCGCTCATGTGGCCGAGGAGGAGCGCGAAGAGATTCCAGTTGGCCATCTTCAAAGGCGACGCCAGCAGCTGTTCACTATCGGCAATCTTGAGCTGCCCAAAGATGATGCTTTCGAGTTTGTCTTCTACCTCGGGCGTGATGGCTGCCAAGCTGCTCTGGCATATGACCTCGAGCAACACGCGGCAGAGGATGTAGATTGACACGGTCGAGCGACGCTCCTGCTGGGCTACAAACTCCTGCTTCGAGGCCAGCAGACTGCCGCTCGAGAGGCCACTGTCGGAGCCGTTCGAGATGACTGGTCCTATCGGGACGGGTTCGGTGTTCCTACGCAGCAGCGGTGACATGGGCTGCGCCGCTCGTGATTGTTGCAGCTGAGCTCTCGCCTCGTTGGCAGCATCGCTTTTGCTCTTCCTCCAGAGCATCATCGAGTCGATGAGATTCTTCGGCTTGGGGCTCGCGATGTGGCCGAGAGCCACAATGAGCTGGTCGAAGGCCGGGTCGACACCGGGACCGCATATCTTTTCAATCTGAGGTTCGGGGTCGAACGGGGTGGTGATGCATTCGTTGAGCTTTTCCTCCGCTTGGGCGATGAACTGCACAACACCGGTCTGTCAGCATGTTGTCTTCACTTTCAAGTCCTTTTGTTTTGTCATGATCCAACTCACCGACGTAAACAGCACATGCAGAGCATATTCGCCCACAGTCTTCTGCTCGTCTCGGTGATGGCGGGACGAGCGTGATGGATGGTCGCGCCTCGACTTGCTATGCATCCTCTCTGCCCTGCGAGAAGGAGCTGTGCCTGGGGGAGTGATGCCGTTGCCGGAGGGCGACCGCTTCATCGGATATGTTCCATCGCCGGAGCTTGTCATCTGCCCAGTCGGTGTAGCGACAGGCCTGGGCGAGCCAGTAGTATCTCCCTCCAGGCGTGCTATGGCCGACTGAATGTCCATGCGGTCGAGCCCCAGTCCCGCGGCAGCAATCATCTGGGGACTGAGGGGGTTGGACGAGGAGCTCGCGCCGCTGCCATTCCTCGAGTGCTGGATGCCATGGACGATGGACGTCTGACGGTGATGGCCATAGGCGGATTTGGCCGTGCCGAGAGGCTGGTCAGCTCCCCCGGCGGCGTTGGATCGCGAGTGAGGGCCAAGGGTTCGCGGCGATGTTAGGACCAAGGGTACCGGGATCGTCTTCTCGGTCGGCTCTGGAGAGGGCGCTGGATGGGGATGGCGCAAGGCCGGGTCTACGACTGGAGGCCGATACGTCTGATCCCATTCGCCATCTTCATCGAGCCTCGCCGCAGACCTCGGGAGCTTGGCAGAATCGTGTGTGTTGTCCGGCGCCGGTTGCGAGGGCACTGCGCGGAATCATCTGTCAGCAACTACTAGCCGTGGGAGAAGCGAGGTCTTGTGGTGCGCCCATCGACGCCGCACAACATTGAAGGCATCGCCGTCCAATGTCTCGATCGTATATTGACGGCATTGACCAACCAATCAATCGATGGATCAACCAGTCGGTCGGGGATGAGGAACAAGGGTCGACGCAGCTCTCTCTCTCTCTCTCTCTCTCTTTTTCTCTTTCTCTTTCCCTCTCTCTCGCTCGCCCTCCCTCCCCTTGTTCCTCCATCTCCGCCACTCCTCCTCTCTCCGTCGGTCGGTCGGTTACTCACCCATCTCGAAGCGGACCGCAGCCCAATCCCATCATCTGCCTTCGACACGGAGCATGCGCTGTCTCAACGATGACGCCAAACAACTCTCAGCCAGTACACCGGACACGGCTGCAGCCGGGAAGCACAGAGCAGGGAAGCACAGCAGCAGAGTTAATTTAGCCTGGGCTCCCCCGTTACGCTGCCCCGAGCGAGCACGGCTAAGTCCTTATATGGCCCCCGGTCTCTGGGCTCTGTCGTCTCTGCCACTTCCTTTTTTCCTTTCTCTCTCTCTTTTTTTTTTTCTCTCCCCTGCCGCCTGGGCTCTTAGAAGGTGTCTTGCGAGAGCTGCAAGGGCGTTTGGGCCGGTCCTATCAGCTGTGTCAAACGTGATAGAGGGAGGGGCAGATTGGCGGGCAGGCGATTGGGCGCGGATTAAGGGTCCTCCGGGTGCGGAGCTAAGTCGAAATCTGAATAGCAGCATCGTCTTGTCCCTCCTGCGCTGCCTCTTGGGTTCTCTTCCAACTTCTCGTCTACTCCGTAACCGCCCTCCTTTTTTCCTCTCCCTTGCGTTCGACTCCCTTGACTCTTTGCTTTTGATCTTTGCGGGGTTGCTCTAGGCCGCGTTGATTGCAGCATGTAAGGGATACAAGACAAGAGTTTGCGGGTTCCAGGGTAGCGAATGGGCTGCTGTCATCGACGCCATTGCCGCCGGGGAGAAGCATGACCACCGCCTCTGTCGTCATGGCGGTTATGCACCCCTTTGCAGCGTTGCGCTGATGGTGTTCAATATTGATACCAGAGGGGAAGTGAGAATCGGGAAAGCTGAGTGCAAGGCTCAGCCCACAGCTGCTTTTGAAGTATACCTTGACTTCTGGGTCTGTCAACGCCTACTACCTAGGTACGCAGTAGGGATTTTCATGACACATTCAACAGCTGCCGTGGATTTCGAGCTCGATGCCGAGGCCTGCTCGACGCCAACCTGACAGTACCAATCTGCCGGCATCGTGGCCCAAATAGCGGCAGGTGGCGTACTCTAGCAAATAGTTACCAAAGAGCGCCGGCGCTCCCACGCACTGGGGAATCGGAATCGGCAATGGATACAGTAGGCTCGCGGGGAACGGATAGATCCTCAACGGTTCTGTACGCGGCATCGTGTTTCGTCTACTTACGGCTGTCTTTCTTTCTATTCGTGATCTGCAGCGGGACGTCTTGTGGTAGCTGATCAAGTCAGGAGGCTTTCTCGATGGCTGGCTTGAGAGCTTGCCCACTGTTTCCGCGGACTTCCCGAATACGCTCCCCGGCCAAAAGTGAGGAGCCACGCCCATGACGCTGCTGCTCATTATCAGATCGAAGCCCGTCAACAGCGACTCCCTGTGGCCGGCGCCGGCGCCTATCCTGGGCCGGAGCGATGGCAAGCCTGCGGCAGCGTGCTACTGCATCTCCAGTTCGGAGGGCTCCGGACGATTGTCTGATGCTGGTCCTTGACATTGAATGTGACATTGGCGGGCACGGGCCCCAGCGGCCGCCAAATCGCAAGCAGGACGACGGAAAAGGATCTCGGCACTGCGTACGTACTCGTACAGTATAGGCATCATCACCTGTCTGTACCAAGGCCCAGTCATGGCTTACTGTTGCATGCACGGATCATGAGTGTAACCCTTTACATCGCCATCGTGGACGTCCCCTCACGGCCGGCCGATTCATCTTCGATCGCTACCAACGACTCCTAGTCTGGTAGGTCTTCGCCCTCTGTGTCTCGACGTGAAATACGCGTATAACACCACGGAGTTCTGCGTACTCGTACAGGGCCTGAATGTTAGCAGGGAGTATGAGTCCCTTTCACTCGTAGCAGGTTAGGTAAGTTATGAACGAGGACCAGCGAGGTACCTGGCCGTCCAGCGCAGACTCATGCATTGGTCCGTACCTTGGTGGTGCCATTCGATGATCACCGACGGCGGCCGTACGACTCGGACTCCATACGCCGTACTCGGGTTTTGCACGTCGTGTCTTGCTTGGGATTTTTTACAAGGAGGAATCTGCGAATCTCAGACTATCCGCCCCGCTGAATGTGTGCCGGATGCAGAGCTAGCATGCAACAAGTGCAGGATTCGATGCTGTTGGGATGAAAATGGCTCATGAATTGGTCAAAGCACGCTGAAGCAAGGTTCTAGGAACGGCAGTGAATGAGTGTATCGTCAGGGGCCGTCTTTTAGCAAAGACCCTGTTTTGGATTGTGGTTGATTGCTGTAAGAGGCTGACTTGCCCACCTCAATGGTTTCTACAATCCCGCTGCTAGACTGACTCCCTTATTATGACTTACCGGAAAGCCATGCTCGGGTTGAATCTCGTATAAGAGACGGTGGGTAAAATGATTGCATTTGTGCGGCATTCGAGTTGTTGCTGGTCAGTAGCTGGTAATACCTACAACGTGGCCTCATATCACCAACTCGGCCAGTCAGATGGCTCGATGGAATCTCAACAGGATCAATGGGACTGCAGACCTGCAAAGTACTACCTGGGTAGTAAGCAGATGCACGGACCAAATCCAGCCTTGCCACAAGATGCACCTTGTCGAAGCGCTGTCACAGGCTTCATGCTTCTCCCGTCTGTGTCTCGCACCATGTACTCGTACACGGCCTGCACCACGACTCCGTAATCCGTCCACGGAGCGGGCCCGGCACTGAGGCGGAGATTTCCTCCATCAAGATAGGAGCAGCGTACCAGTACTCGTTCGTAGAGGCAGCAGCACCGCCGGTAAGAATAAGCTGAGCGTCAAACTGTTGAAAAGGATGCTGTCTCCCCCCTCCTCTCCAAGGCCAACAGAAGCCAGGCAGCGTCTTTCTTCTTCTAATTTCTGTTCTATTCTTCCATACCTTACTATTCTGTCTTCTACATATCCTATTGCCCATATAAACTCTGCCTCTCGAGTGAGGCACCTTTGTGAGAGTTCAAGACGCCAGCGAAGCCGGGCTGACTTTTGCCCGCAAACGAAAATAGAGGCAACGCATCCCATAAGCCGTGGCTTCTGACCGGCCGCCTCTCCCCGTCCTTTATCTGGCTCGATCCCGACTCCAGTCAGCCCCGTTAGCACTTGACTGGCTCTGCCTCTGCCTCTGCAACTAAATTCTGGCTCCTCTCTCGATTCCGCGCCACGGCCCACCCAATCTCTGGCCGATAACCCCTCCCCCGTGCTAGAAATCCCGGCCTAGACCGCGCAGAACCGCTCGCTGGTCGGAAGCCAGCCTTATTTAATCGAACCAAGGGCCACATTGATTTTTTTGCCCGCTGCAAGGGAGAGAGACTCGATTGCGAGACAGCCTTCTCAAGCAACCCGGTTTCTGCTGTGCTTCTTCTTCTTCTTGTGCTTACTGCTGATTCGCCGAGTCGGGCCTCGGAATCCGTCTCTACCGATCTGCTGAGCGACTCCAGAGAAGACAAAGCAGCGCATCGCCCCCGTTGCCGCTGCAGCACCGGCCGCCATGGCGGAACTGGACACGTTGGACATCCTGGTCCTGAGCGTCATCCTGCTGGGAACCGTCGCCTACTTCACAAAGGGCACGCTATGGGCCAAGCAGAAGGACCCCTACGCCAACCCGGCGTACCTCAACGGCAATGCCAACCGGGTCGGCCGGACGCGCAACTTCGTCGAGAAGATGGACGAGTCCGGCAAGAACTGCATCATCTTCTACGGCTCGCAGACGGGCACCGCTGAGGACTACGCCTCGCGCCTGGCAAAGGAGGGCAAGAGCCGCTTCGGCCTCGAGACCATGGTCGCCGACCTCGAGGACTACGACTTCGACATCATGGACACGCTGCCCTCGGACAAGATCGCCTTCTTCGTTCTGGCCACGTATGGCGAGGGCGAGCCGACTGACAACGCCGTCGAGTTCTACGAGTTCCTCAACGGAGAGGACGTCGCCTTCTCGCAGGGCGGCGGCGCCGAGGACGCTCCTCTCGACAACCTCCACTACGTCGCTTTTGGTCTCGGTAACAACACCTACGAACACTACAACTCCATGGTGAGGGACGTCGACAGGCTCCTGACCAAGTACGGCGCTCATCGCATTGGCAACGCCGGCGAGGGCGACGACGGCGCCGGCACCATGGAAGAGGACTTTCTGGCCTGGAAAGAACCCATGTGGGCTGCTCTGGCTGCTCACATGGGCCTGGAGGAGCGCGAGGCTGTCTACGAACCCGTCTTTGGCATTGTGGAACGTGAGGGCCTGACTCCTGAGTCTCCCGAAGTCTACCTCGGCGAGCCCAACAAGATGCACCTCGAGGGCGCCTCCAAGGGCCCCTTCAACGCCCACAACCCGTACATTGCCCCCATTGTTGAGTCCTATGAGCTGTTCAAGGTCAAGGACAGGAACTGCATCCACTTGGACATCGACATCAGCGGCTCTACCCTCTCGTACACCACCGGCGACCACATTGCCATCTGGCCCACCAACCCCGGCGACGAGGTTGATCGCTTCCTGCGCATCACCGGCCTTTCCGACAAGCGCAACCAGGTCATCACCGTCAAGGCTCTCGAGCCCACTGCCAAGGTTCCCTTCCCCACGCCGACTACCTACGACGCCATCATCCGCTACCACTTGGAAATCGGTGCCCCCGTCTCCCGTCAGTTCGTGTCTACTCTGGCTGCTTTCGCTCCCAACGAGGAAATCAAGAACGAGATGACCCGGCTCGGTAGCGACAAGGACTACTTCCACGAGAAGACCGCCTCACAGCTCCTCAACATCGCCCGCCTCCTGGAACACGTTGGTAATGGACAGACTTGGGATAAGATCCCCTTCTCTGCGTTCATCGAAGGCCTGAACAAGCTGCAGCCCCGCTACTACTCCATCTCGTCCTCGTCTCTCGTCCAGCCCAAGAAGGTCTCCGTCACCGCCGTCGTCGAATCGTCCATGGTCGTGGGCCGAAAGGATCCGTTCCGCGGCGTCGCCACCAACTACCTGCTCGCCCTCAAGCAGAAGCAGAACGGAGACCCCGATCCGTCGCCCTTTGGCCTCACCTACGAACTGCACGGCCCCCGCAACAAGTACGATGGCATCCACGTCCCCGTTCACATCCGCCACTCCAACTTCAAGCTGCCTTCCGACCCCGCCAAGCCCATCATCATGGTCGGCCCCGGAACTGGTGTCGCTCCTTTCCGAGGCTTCGTCCAGGAGCGCGCTCAGCAGGCGCGCGACGGCGTCAACGTTGGTCGTACCATTCTGTTTTTCGGCTGCCGTAAGAGGAACGAGGACTTTATGTACGAAGCCGAGTTTGAAGTATGTTGCCCCCCTCCCTTAAAAACTCTTCCCTTAATTCTACCCATGTTCGATGCACGTTACTAACAATTCCTGCTACCAATAGGAGTACAAGAAGGCCCTTGGCGACAAGTTCGAACTGGTCACTGCCTTTTCCCGCGAGACATCCCAAAAGGTCTACGTCCAGCACCGCCTCAAGGAGCGATCCGCCGAGATCGGCGAGCTGCTCGCCCAAAAGGCCTTCTTCTACGTCTGCGGCGACGCTGCCAACATGGCCCGCGAAGTCAACAATGTTCTGACTCAGATCATTGCCGAGAGCCGGGGCGTGTCCGAGGTCAAGGCAGAGGAGATTGTCAAGAACATGAGGGCAGCAAATCAGTACCAGGTATGTCTCATCCCCCCCTTTTTTTGTCAAAAGATCCACCCTTCCCGAATCAATGCAGTGTTCTAACCCATTTGCTACAGGAGGACGTCTGGTCATAAAGATTGCGTGCAGCACAAGTATATTTATACCACTTCTCCTTGGGAACCACTGGTAACAGGGAACTGGATTACTCCCTCCCCGTCTCGAGGGAAACAAAAAAAAGAAAAGAAGCAAACACCACTCATGACTATTACTTGTCGGAATAGGGAGGGGAGGGGAGGGATATGGGATCCTTTTTCGACTGCGAACACAACCATTTGCCGGCGTTCGTCCGTTTACCAAAGCCGCATTGCACAAACAACCTTGCATTCCTTTTCTTGGAATGTTTGCTTGTCTTCTATTTTAGAACGTGAAAGTTCCGGCGGGAAACAGAATTACCTGGGTCGGACCTAGAGGTTTGTCATTGTTCGTATATAACAGTATGAGGGGTGGGAAGGAGGCTCGCAATGCCTGCCTACGGGCTGGGATATCTTGATTATTTTGGATTGATGTATGTCAAATCGATGGCTTGTGTGAACAGGCAGGGTATATAGAATTTGGAAGGACAGGGTGGCTTGGACATGAGTCTGACGGCTCTGAGCATTATGAGAATATCACCACATATTTTGGATAACAACGAATTTGTGCTATGCATCACCTCGTATCTTTGGGTAATGTGTCATGGGCCTTCTGTAAAGGTTGGGAGGTCATCTGAGATAAGTGTCTTGAATTAGTGTCTCAGTTCGGCCCATAATCTGGACTTCACCTCATGTTGCTAGGCCTTAGTCAGCCACTCAACGACAAAGATACGAGTAAGAAGCGGCTGATGACCTGTCATGACCTCTGTCTGAAGGCTCAACAATGCTGCGCCGACGTCCTGGATCATAGTGTCTGTGTGTCTCTGTGGCGTTTGCGACCCTTGACAATCATATCAAGGCACCTTGCTATACCGGGGCAGAAAAAGCAATTCCAGAGCTGTCACGGTTGGTAGTCGGACCAGATTCATCTAGGGATTGGCTGCGTGTTGGCCAGGGAGGCAAGCGGAATTGCACCACCCTCCTTGCTTGTTCAGTAGCCTCCGGGCAAAGAAAAAGAAAAAAGCAGTGTCCCGGCTGTGGGTTGTCTCTTGGATGCCATGGCTGGCAGAGAGAGCAAGAGAGAGAGCGACTTCGGACCCTGTAGGAGGCTCGGCAGGCGATGGGTGACTGCTCTCCAGGATGGTCGGGGGCTTCCGCAAAGCTGACATCAACTCTCCCTCTCGATGAATCGCCCAAGGGCCATAAATCTGCTAGTATCTCATACGCCCGAGAGGACCGGCATGCTTGTGGAGGCGAATCCCAAACATGACAAAGACAATGAAAAGCAACATCCCGTGGGCTCGGACCAAGCACAGGATCGGCCATCAGACAGACAACATGTCTTGGCTATATGGGCCTGCCAGAGGCACTTGAATCTTAATCCGAGTACTAGCACCTGGGCAGTGATTTGGCGGTTGACGCAAATACAGCCAGCTCCCGCTTGCCCCATGCTCCTTGCTAGGGTCAACAGGCTCAAGAGGTCCGAATGATTGGGTGGATCAGGACCCTTTGCCGGCATTCGTCCAGTATGGGGATCTTCCCCGTACAGAGATGGAGCTGACTTCATCAAGGCCGTACATCCGGTTGGCCAACGTACTTCGGCTCTTGAATAGTGAATCACGGCTGGCTCTGCGCGTGTCTGACAGGCAGCAGAGAAAAAGGAAACGACAGCTTGGTCGCATCATTGCAAGTGGTACGCACTCTGTTGGGTACTGTCGCGGTAAAGCAACTTGGCATCCAGGGGTGCTACACTTTTCTGCTCCGTTCATATAAGACGGCGCGCCCCCAGGTGACGACTCGACAGCGGCTGCGTCCGTTAAGAGCATGTCGCTAACCTTTCTGCCTCCTTCTTGAGCATATGCCATGGCTCGATCGTATTCTTACCTCTTCTAATTTTCTCCCGACCTTCTATCCTTCCCTGTTCAATTGCGTCCTTGTATGGCAGACGGTCGACTTTGTTTGCGTATTCTCGGAGACTCTTGAAGCCATTTCGCAGTGTCTCATTGGGGCATCAGGCATATTGTGCGTTTCGTGCTCGTTGAACGGCAAAGGTACAAGGCTGCGAGCCTCGACAGAAGCAGGGAGAGTTGTCGACCTCGAGGGGCGCTTTCGTGTCGAAGAGTCTAGCATCAACTGTCCCTCAGCACAGACCCCTAATGACGCGACTGGGGAGGCAACGATAGAGAGAGACTTACTGGGAAGAACAAGCAGTCTCAACCATCTGGACTTGGTCGAAGCAGATACAAGACCTGTATGCGAGAAGATCGAAACCCGCTGGCAAACTGTCACGGCCGAGAGTCAGTCGTCAGCATAGCGCAGCTGAGCTCAGTCATTCTCGAAGGGACACTCCAAGACGCCGCCTCCGCAACAAAACACCAGGCAGTTCCTGACCTGCAACGCTCCGAGAGCCTTGATATCAACAAGTCAGCATACTCACCCCGTCCTACCTGACATACCTACCTTACCTGCATCACCAGGCAGTGCCTCTCTCCTCGCTAGAGCAAACAATAAGCGGTAGAAGGCGAATCAGGGCCTGCAACACCAGAGTGGCAGAGCCACGCGGCAGCAGCAGATCGACAGCTGGCAGCTGGCAGCAGTTCCGAGCCCTAACCTGCCAGAAACTCGGGCACATAAAGGGCATTTCGTCATTTCTCGCTTCGTTTCGCCTTTTCCACCTTTCTTCCTCCCTCACGAACGCGTCTTTTGGGCTGGCGGTAATTCCAAGTGCTTGATCACGAGCATCACGCCTGCAGCACCGTCACCTTGGAAGACCTTATCTCCAGCGCCTCCTTCCGTTTCTTGGCCCGATAGATTTTGTTGCAGCTTCCTCCTCTACGTAACTGCGAAACTTAGGTAAGTCTGCTCGTCTCTGCCTCCGCTTACCTACTTCAGAGGGATTCTTCTTCTTCTTCTTCTTCCTCGTCCTCCTCTTCATCCTCTTCTCTTCTTCTTCTCCTCCTCCTCACAGCATCACATCAACTCGTCTCCCGTCACTCTCTTGCAGCTTTCTGCCGCGGCCGAATCTCTTCGGGACCTTCATCTTGCTTGATAGCTTGTTCTATCTTAATTACTCTCGCTTCATCTCAAACAATTGTCTTGGTAGCACATTTGCCGTGTCGGCCTTCGAGCTTCATTGTCCGCAACACCACGTAACCCCAAGGCTGGGTAGGGGTGAGGATGACTCTTGACGCTCGTCTTTTCCCCCTGGCCTTTGCTCTCCTCTGCCTCCTCTCTGCCTTTGCCTCCTTCACCGTGACGAGCCCTCCACTTACCAGCTGTTGGATGGATCTTGGCCTTTCTCTCCTCCTCCCAGATGCAGAAGATGGCTTCTCCGCCTTTCTTCCTCTTGCATGTTCATCACCTTGCCATACTGCCTGCTTTCCACGCTTTGTCTCCATCAAGCACGCCTTGCATAAGGCAGCTTCTGCACCGCGATTCTCTACTCTGACTGGACTTTGCTGACTCGTCAACCGTCTCAAGATTTCCGTCGTTCTGTCGAATACTTGTCATTTTCTCGATCACCATCGTGACCGATCTGCTGTTCTTTGGGTAAGTCGTTCCCACTTGGGCTTCAAGGCTCGTCGTTCCTCTCGATTGGTCTGCTCTTGTACCATCTGTGCTTTTCCTCTCGTCTTGGAATACATACCCTGGTCACTGGCCAATTACCACCACCAGCATTGATGTTCTCCATCGCCCGTCATGGATTGCTTCATGCCTCTGCCAGCTTCGTTGGATATGGGGACCAGCTCCTACCCACATACACATGCTTCATTTGCTGCTTATCACTGACCACTTCTATCACAGGTAAACACATGTCTTACCATCTTCACACTGTTGCCGATACCAAAATGGAAGCCAACAGCGGTGTTGCCAATCCTTATTACACCGGACGAGGCGCTCATGGAGCCACTGACTTCGGCACCCTCATCAATCAGTTCAATGGAGTGACTCTGGGTGGTCTCAGCATGCCAAACAACGCTGCTCCTGTCCCCATGGGGCCTGGTCATGCGTTCATGGTCAACTCGGACAGCCAGTTTGTCCTCACTCCCGTGCCGACTGCGCAGCCGATGGGTCTTGGTCATACCAATGAGAACCCTTATCTCAACTACCCAGCTGCTGCAGGCGGCTACGGAGGCTCCTATGTTGGCCTTTCGATGCCGCTCATGCCCTTCACCCCGGGCCGCCCCGGTACCACTCAGCCTCGTGTCGATCGTGGCCACTCTGACGTCCCCGACCTCGAGAACCGTCGCGGTTCCTACTCGACTACCGAGTCCGCTCCGGCCACTCCTTACTATGGTGGTGCGTTTTCGATCGTCCGCGATTATCCTCCTCCCCGTGTTGCCAGCCTTGATCGGTCTTCCTACACGACTCCGTCACCCAACGCCACGGGACTTGCTCCCATGGAGAACGCCAAGCCCATTCCCATGGTCATCTCGGATCGTACCATCGACGAGCTTCTCAAGAAGGAACCGGCCATTCCCAAGGCAGTTCCAGCCGTCTTCACCCCTCCGGGCCAGATGAAAACCCTTGAACAGAGCTTGGAGAATCGTATCCCCGGCAATCGCAATGTCTATATCCGCGGTCTTCATCCTACCACCGACGACGAGCTTCTCTACCAATTCACGTCCCGTTTCGGTGCCGTTGAGACGTCCAAGGCCATCATCGACACTAACACTGGAGCTTGCAAGGGGTAAGAGTTGCTCACCCTTGCCCGACCTGTTTTGCCTTTGATGATGCTGACGCGACGTAGATTTGGTTTCGCCAAGTTCTACGATGTCCGTGACTCTGAACTGTGCATTCGAGCGTTCCACCGCCTCGGCTACGAGATTGGCTTCGCCCGGGTAGGCTCCAACTTCACCCTTTTCCGGACCGTCGTCGTTATGATGAGCCCCAGCTGACCATGTCCAGGAGTCTTTCAATTCCCGACTCAAGGCGGAGGGCGACGAGGGTTCTACCAACCTCTACATCTCCAACCTGCCCAAGTCTCTGAACGAGATGGTGAGTTGGCTTGCAAGTCTGTTCGTCGCTTTTCTGTTACTGACCCTGGTGTAGGAACTTGCCACCATTTTCCTTGGATACCATATCCAGTCCAGCAAGATCCTTCGTGATAGCATGGGAAACAGCCGTGGTGTTGGCTTTGCTCGGTAGGTTCCCGGAGCCCATCGCAGGTCACGCAAGCGCCTTCGTTCTCTGACAAGGTCTAGGTTTGATTCTCGCGACATCTGCGACGAGATCATTCGAAAGTTCAACGGTGTCGGCATTGGCGAGGAAGGCCTTCCCATGAACATCCGCTACGCCGACACCCCGGCTCAGAAGGAGCTCAAGCGAGTCACCGCCGAACGCCGTCAGTTCCGTACCAACGAGTACAACATTGGCGCCTACGGCACTCCTCTTGTTGGTCTGAGCCCTGCCTTGTACAGCCAGCAAACATGGCGACGCAACTTGCCCCAGTCTCGAAGGTTTGTTTCCGCTGCGTCTGAGTTATAATGTGTGTCACTGACGTTGATTTCACAGCGGCCTGTCCGCCTCGTCGCTCGACGAGAGCCACGCTACGCGAAGCTCGGTGCCTCGTGCACAGTCTGCGTATGGTTATACACGAAGCATTTTTGCGAAGTTCTAACTCTTGTTCTAGGGCGGCCACGAGCGCGGACGCTACGATTTCGACTCCCACCACCTCTGAGTGCGATGAGAGTGTCACGATTCGAGCGGACCCGGCCGTCGTCGCCACCGTTGGCAAGGAGAACATTGAGCCATCCCCCACCGTGAAGAAGGAGGTCTCGAAGAAGGAGTCCCAGTAATCTGGCAGGTTGCCCCCCGTTCTTTTGTGTTTGTGCCTGTTTTTGTCTGCACGTTTGTGCCATAATATGCCGACTGGTTCAACATGTCTACCACTACTTGCCTTGGACCTTTTTGGGACCACTTACCCAACAGTCATGGTAGTCTTATGCGCCGCGGTGGAAGCACATGTTCTAGGTCTGGGGACAGCCGAGTTGCGGGATCAGAGTGCGAGAAGGGAGCATTTTACGAGCCTTGTACTTTAGAGTCTAGATAATGGCAGCTGTGGCAAAAGTTGGCGGCGTTAGCATGAGTTCGACAAAGACAATGAAGAGTTATCGGTCTATCAAGATTGCGCACTACTCCTTTTCTGCTCGTGAAGGGTCGTTATATGTAGATGGAATGGTATCTAGTTGGCCAAGGCATTTCTGCTTTACTTGATTGCAATTCAACGAACAACTACCTACACTGCTAGCTTGGCCATCTCGCTGCTGGCCTTGCCTATACTCGGCTCTTCCTGCAAGGAGCCTTTAGACAGCTCATCGTTTAGTAGAGGCTGTCCGTCTGTCTCATCGTCACCGTCATCCTCTTCGCTATCTTCTTCGTCGTCCTCATCCTCGTCGTACTCGCCATCGTCCCCATCGTCGTTGGCACCATCTTGCCCCTCCTTGTCTCCCTCCTTATCTTTGATGGCCGCCTCTAAATCTTTCAGCATCTTCTTGGTGAAACCCGACGCTTCAACGGTTGCGTCTAATCTTTTGAGACCACCTTTCCCAACCGTCTTCTTTGCGTCTTTGAAAAAGGGCCCTGGCTGTGTTGGTGTGAAATGGAATCTCCGTGTGAAGAAACGTTTGATGCAGTTGACGTCTCGATCGAAGTACATTTCGGCATTTACATGCTCCATGGACACCATTTGTGGAAAGTCGATGATGACTGGCTCGAGCTTGATAGACTCTGTGCCATCCTCTGCCGTCGTTTTGATCTCCTTGACGAGGATGTTGAATTCGTTGTAGTCACCGTGGATCAGGCCGTGACTTGCCAGGCGGAGGAGGAGGGAGATGAGGTCTGCGTAGAGAGAGGCTGGGTCGGGGACGTCGCTGATCTGTCGGAGGGGGAATGCGTCTATCAGGGACATGACGATGGTATGTCTGGACTGCGCTATCGGTACTGGTACGGGGAAGCCCTCCTCGTGCAGGGCGTTCATGAAGGCGTACTCCTTCATGGCGGCGAGCCTGGAGAGGTACATCCAGGACTGGGCGTTGCGGTTCTTGAGGTAGTCCCTGTTGGACTTGACGGTGCGGAAGGAGATGCGGCCGAGGCGGTGGATCTTGAGGACGCACTGCTTGCCGGAGTGATCGGCGACGACCATGATGTCGGACTCCTTGCCGACGCCGATGCGGTTGCCGACGCTGTAGACGGCCTTGCGGCTGGCGTGGGTGTGCAGGGCGAGGTAGTCGAGGCCGCCGTAGGTGAGGCGGTAGCCGTCGTACTTGGCCTCCTTGACGCGGGCGATGAGGCCGACCTTGGCGAGGGCGGAGATGCTCTTGTGGACGCCGCTGGCGCCGCCGCGGAGGCGGGCGAGCTTCTCGATGAGGGGTGTGGGCACTATTTCGTGGTTTTTGCTGCCTTGCTCGACCTGGAGGGTTGCAGTGTCGTCAGTACTGATATCTTGTCTTGGTGTATAGGTAGGATATTTGTGTGTATATAAGACGTAGGTTGAAGATGGCATACCGCTGTGAGGACCTTCCAGTCCTCGGCCGCCAGATGGCGCATTGCCCTGGTGTCCAACTTCATGGCTGGTTGTGATTGTGTGACGAAGCTGGCGACTGTTGTGTAATTGATAGATGAGATTTCAAAAAATCAAACTGGCCATCCGGGTATCGTGTGTTGCTTCGAATTTGATATTGGTAGAGGGGTCCCTTGAAAAGTTGGTGGGGTTCCCCAAGCAAGCACTTGATGCGAGACGAAAGAAATTCAGGCCCAAGATCTTATCGATAGAAGCCGACAAAGCAGGCATGGCTGCGCTAGCCCTTGTTCGCGTTAGAGCCCAACTCCAGGCGGCAAATGCACGTGATTACAAGGCTGGGGCTCGGAGTACGTAGCTTGTTCGCCGTAGGCGGCAGCGCCTCGCGTAATAGCCCATGGCAGCAGCTGTTTGCTACTGTTACCTACTGTACTGTTAGCAGCCCCAGAGCTTTACCAAGCACCTTCCAGTCTCCATCAGCAACCTCTTCCACCTGATTCCGCCCGCAACTCGACAGCAGCTTCGACCTCACCTGGGGCTTCCGATACGTTGCACCAGCAGTCTTACACACGAGCCTCTTCACGACACACCTCCGCATACTCTCACCCGAACCGCCCCGACGTCGCTGCTGGGGGGAGTTCCGTATACCACACAGACGCCTGATCTCGACTCTACGTCACCATGGCCCAGGACAGCGATTTGCCCAAGCCGGCGGCGGCTGCTGACAAGGGGAAGGGCAAGGCCGTGGACGACGTCAAGGATGACAAGGCCGCCGCGGACGGCAAGAAGAAGGAGGATGACAAGAAAGATGGTATGGCCCCTCCCAACCACTACTCGCCCTTCTGCTGCTTGACACCAATGGCTGACTTTTGTGCCTCAGCTGCCGAGGAGGAGCTCAATGAGGAGGATCAGCAGCTCAAGAGCGAGCTAGACATGATGGTGGAGCGTCTGACAGTAAGTATTCTTGAATACCACGACCGCGAAGACAAGGGAGGGGAGATGTGAAGATGAGAACGAGGGGCAACAGTTGCGTTATCTGTGTGAAGGAGTTGCGGAAGCTTACCTCTTGCCTCTAGGAATCCGACAGTTCCCTTTACAAGTCCGCCCTGGAGATGATGAAGAGCGCAATCAAGACGTCCACATCGTCAATGACAGCAGTACCGAAGCCGCTCAAGTTTCTACGACCGCACTACGAGACCCTGACCAAGCTGTACGACGAGTGGCCCAACGACGAGAACAAGGTCTCGCTGGCAGACGTCTTGTCGGTCATTGGTATGACCTTCTCCGACGAGGATAGGCAAGACACACTCAAGTACCGACTGCTGGCCCCCACGACCGACATTGGCTCATGGGGCCACGAATACGTCCGGCATCTAGCCCTCGAGATCGGAGAGGTCTACAGCAAGCGCATCACGGCTGATGAGCCCACAAAGGACCTCATCGACCTGGCGCTGATCCTGGTGCCCCTCTTCATCAAGAGCAACCAGGAGGCCGACGCCGTGGACCTGATGAGCGAGCTTGAGATTATCGAGGAGATCACCAAGTTTGTCGACGAGAACACCTACCCCAGGGTGTGCCTCTACATGGTCACCATGGTCAACCTGTTGACGTATCCCGACAACGAGACCTTCCTCCGTGTTGCCCACAGCATCTACATCCAATATAAGCAGTACACTCAGGCTGTCATTCTCGCCATCCGGCTCCATGATTACTACCTGCTGCAGGAGGACTTCGATAAGGCGGAGGACCCTCTTCTCAAGCGGCAGCTGGCCTTTTTGATCTCTCGCCAGAGGATCATCATGCCCATGGTTCAGGAGGGTGAGGATGAGAGCGACGATCAGGAGTTGTATGAGTGTCTGCACAATATTAAGCTGTCAGGGTACTTCAAGGCTTTGGGCAAGGAGCTGAACATCCTCGACCCTAAGTCTACCGAGGATATCTACAAGAGCCACTTGGAGAGCAGCCGGGTGGCCGGAATGACTAACCTCGACTCTGCACGACACAACCTCGCCGCCGCCTTCGTCAATGCCTTTGTCAATGCCGGCTTCGGCAACGATAAGATGATGCTCGTCGACTCCCAGAAGGAGGCCTGGGTGTGGAAGACGAAGGGAGAGGGCATGATGTCTACTGTTGCGTCTCTCGGTACCCTATTGATGTGGGATATAGAGAACGGACTCGATAGCGTGGACAGGTACACGTATGCGACAGAGCCGGAGATTACCGCCGGCTCTATGCTCGCTATCGGCATCATGAACTCCGGCGTTCGCCTGGAATCGGAACCGGCCATTGCGCTCCTGGGAGATGCCGATAAGCTCCACCATGAGAATCCCTTGGTTCGCACAGGCTGTTTGATGGGACTTGGTCTGGCCTACGCCGGCTCGAACAAGGAGGAGGTCATTGATCTCATCATGCCCATGATTTCCGACTCCAAGGAGGACATGCAGATCTCCGCCATGGCAGCTCTCGCTTGCGGTCTCATCGCGATCGGCACCTCTCAGCCCGAAGTGAGCGAGGCTATCGTGACGACGCTGATGGATGAGGAGCGCAAGAGCCAGCTGACTGACAAGTGGACGCGGTTCCTAGCCCTCGGCCTGGGTCTTCTCTTCTTCGGCCGACAAGAGGAGGTCGATGTCATTCTGGAGACCCTCAAGGCCGTGGACCACCCCATGTCCAAGCCGACGGCCGTCCTGGCCGAGATTTGTGCTTGGGCCGGGACCGGTGCCGTGCTCAAGATCCAGGAACTGCTGCACATTTGCAACGAGCATCAGGAAGAGTCTGATGATAAGAAGGGCGACGAGCTCTTGCAGGCGTACGCGGTGCTGGGCATTGCGCTCGTGTCCATGGGAGAGGACATTGGCCAGGAGATGGTGCTGAGGCAGTTTGGCCATCTCATGCACTACGGCGAGCCCAACATCCGCAAGGCCGTGCCCCTGGCTATGGGCCTCATCAGCCCCAGCAACCCGCAGATGAAGGTCTACGACACGCTGTCAAGATACAGCCACGATAACGACCCCGAAGTCGCTATCAATGCCATCTTCGCCATGGGCATGCTTGGCGCAGGCACAAACAACGCTCGACTGGCCCAGCTGCTCCGCCAGCTCGCCAGCTACTACCACCGAGACCAGGATGCCCTGTTCATGGTCCGCATCGCGCAGGGACTTCTGCACATGGGCAAGGGAACTCTGTCGCTGAACCCCTTCCACTCGGACCGACAGGTGCTCTCCCCCGTCGCCACGGCTGGTCTGTTGACGACCATCATCGCCATGCTGGACCCCAAGGACTTTATCGCCTCCACCTCGCACTACCTCCTCTACTTCCTCGTTCCCGCCATGCACCCGAGGTTCCTCGTCACGGTGGACGAGGACCTGAACCTCTTGAAGGTCAACGTCCGCGTGGGTCAGGCGGTGGACGTTGTCGGCCAGGCGGGTCGGCCCAAGACGATTACCGGCTGGCAGACGCAGAGCACGCCGGTGGTGCTGAGCCACGGCGATCGAGCCGAGCTGGAGGACGAGGAGTACATTAGCTTGAATAGTACTCTCCTGGAGGGTGTGGTGATTTTGCGAAAGGTGAGCCCTCTATTACCTGCGTTGATTTTATTGTATCTGGAATGTGTTGACTAACGCGTTGTGTGTGCAGAACCCCGAATGGCAGGCGGAGCAGTAAGTCAAGCGGACAAGTAAAGGAAAAGCGAGGAAAGAAAAGAAGAGAACAACGAAGGGGGGACCACTGATATAGATTTCCTGGGCAAGGCGAGCTTCGAAGGGAACATGGTAAAGGGGGGCAAATACAGCGCTGTATAGTAGTAATTACTCGTCCGGCCACAAGCAAATAAATATCCATCGATAAAATGAGAGGGCGCGGGTGATGATACCGTGATATCTGCGCCATAACTTTTCCCCTTGCGCGTTTGTCACACATCAAGATGTCACTTGGTCTGATGAGAGGTGAAGAATCGCGAGGAAAAAAAGTAATTTTCGTTGCTGATATCGCTCGCTATGAAGCGTTAGATGAGAGTATTTTTTTCATATAATAACCAGCTAAATACCGCAAACAGAGTCTATATATTTATATATTTATATCCAAAGAGGTATCCAGAACACACCCAGCAAGGGTCACCAAGAATCAGGCCCAAACCTCTCCCCCTCCCTAACATTCCTAAACGAACAAGCCTGCCAGTCGCACCCCTTCTTGTACACCTCGGTCCCCCACCAGCTAAAGCCCTTCATCCAACCGGGGTATATAAACCCAAAGAAGACGACGACGATGCCAAAGGCGAGCCCGGAATCGAGCGCGGCGCTCAGCGTCATGGTGTACTTTCCCCACCAGGCGTTTGCGCGGCGCTTGATGAGGTAGTTGAAGAGGAAGCAGACGAGGGCCCAGACGGAGAAGTTGAGCCCCGTGGCGGGCGGGATCCAGCCCATGGCGCCAAAGATGACGGGGAGGTTGACCTTGCGCAGGAGGGTCCTGTGCTTGGTGCGGCGGCTGTAGAGCCACAAGGGCACGGGGAGGATGGCGCCGAGGGGGAAGCACCAGACGAGGGCGCGGTAGATGGCGCGGGGGCCGAAGAACTCGCCGGGGCCGACGACGCCCCAGAGGATGGAGCCGTTGAAGTGGACGCGGGCGATGGGGCAGGTGAAGCCGTTGACGGCGTCCGGGGTGCACAGGCCGCGGACGTTGGCGAACATCCAGTTGAGGACGCCGATTTGGGTGACGGAGGAGACGAGGGTGGCGGCGATCTGGACGGTGAACATGATGCGCGGCGGGATCTTCATGTAGTGGCCGAGCTTGAGGTCCGAGGCGAACTTGATGCCCTGGGCCGAGGAGATGTAGCCGTAGGTGACGAAGACCATGTTGGCGATGGGGCGGCCGGGGAAGGCGACGCCGCAGATGAGCTGGCAGATGAGGTAGATGCTGCTGTGCTGGTTGGTGATGGCCATGATGATGCCGTTGGGGATGAAGAAGATGGCGCCGATGGCGAGGGCCAGCAGGAGGCCGTACCAGGGAAGGTGGACGGGGTAGCTGAGGTTGAGTTGTGAGTTGTCGGGATCGGGGAGATGGTGGGCGAGGGAAGTTATGAGGGATCAGATGACTTACTATTCGACGACAAAGATGCCAATGGCGGCCATGGAGATAAAGGTCAAAAAGTACCAGCTCAATGGGGCATCTTTGTAGCGCTTCATGAGGCGGCTGTGGATATCCTCGTGGCTCATCAGGCCTTCGATATGCGATCCTGACGAAGAGGCTCGGGGTGCTGCTGCGCCCTGAGGTGATGACGGGCCGTCGGGTGAGCCAGACACCTGTTCGTATCCCTCTTTCCCCTGCCTGCGCGCCTCGACGAGGGACTCTTTCCAGGTGTGCCAGATGTCCTGGCCGTGCCAGCAGACGGTGTGCGTCAGGAGAGCTGCGAGGCCGGCGAACTGCACGCCGTAGCTGAGCATGTATGTGATGGGGAGGAAGACGCGGCTGTAGTTGGAGTAGGCTTCCCTGTCAAAGAGAAAGTCGGGGGTGAGGATCTTGCTGACGTCGTAGACTTTGCCCGTGTTGTCAAAGACGGCTGTGGAGAGAATGGGCATGTATGACGAGTAGAGGACGTTGCTGTAGTAGAATAGGGGGGCTATGATCCACATGATGATGGCAAGGCCGCCGACGACATTCATGGCAGCCCAGAAGGGTACCAGCAGAGGCGAGCCGACGTAGGTGATTTGGGCCCAGTCAAAGGTCATGGGGAAGAGGCCGAGGCCAGAGGAGACGCCAAACAAGTTGGCCAGGACAACGCTCTTGGGCGCAAACCAGGTGATGACGTTGAAGTAGCTCAGGGCGGGCATCAGGAGGCCCGGGAGGAAGTAAAAGGCCGAGGCGCAGGACCAGACAATGTAGAAGAACTTCCAGCGGCTGATGGTCCAGCCGTTGGCCGGCTTGTTCTCCTGCTTGTGCAGCGTGGAGAACATGGCGGCGCTCATGAGGGTGCCGGGCCAGACCATGCCGCTGGGGCGGACGAGGAAGCGGCGCGCCATGCCGGCGAAGCCGTAGCCCAGGATCTGCGTGGAGATGGTCAGCAGCAGCTGGTAGGCGATGGGCGCCTCCTGGTTGTAGAACTGCGTCTGCTCGACGATGACGTCCGTGGCAAAGGCGAAGCCAAAGGCGACGTTGCTGCTCACGTAGACGCACGTGTGCTCCTTTTCGTTCCACCGGCCCTGGGCGAGCCACAGGCGCAACGAGTCGAGCCTCTTCTTCTGGCCACCACGGCGATGATGGGCGTCGTGGCTGTGCGACGATACGGCAGTGGGGACGCCGTCTGTGAATTCCTCCTTGGGGTCGTACGGCCTCTTGAGCAGATAGTCCCAAAGGTGGCCCAGGGGGTGGACCAGCAGCAGCGCAATGACGGGCGTGATGGCAACGCTGGGATATCGTAGAGAGAAGAAGAGGTTGGTGGAGGAGCCGAGGATGGAGAAGAGGATGGACAGACACCACATGCGCGGCGTGTTAATGGACAGCGTCGTGTCGTCGATGGGGGACACTGAGGCGCGCACGGCCTCGTTGGGCGAGTTCTCGTCGGCATCGTGCTCCGGCAGCTCCGTCGCGGACGAGGCGCCGGATTCCTCCTCCAGCAGCGGCCCGTCCTCTGACACGTCGTCGTCGAGAACGACGCTCGACAGCATCGCCTCTGGCATGCCGAAGCGGCCCTCGAGACCCGAGACCAGCGCCGCGCCGTCGAAGCTCCCGGACCTGCGAGACGACTGGCGTCTGGATCTGGCGCTCCGGCTGGTCGACCGGGCGAAGCGACGGCGGCGGCCGCTGGAATCGGAGGCGTGGCCGGTGCCGGGGCGGGAGCCGGGGGACGGGCTGCGGTTCGGGGTCATGGTGGTGGACCCGTAGGGCGACGAGTCGGTTCGGTGGCCATCGGCGAAGAGCAGAGGTGGCGTTGCCGAAGCTGCTGCTGCTCCTGCTGTCGAGGCCGAGGCCGAGGCTGTTGTTCTCGTCGCCCTGCTGGAGGCTTTGCCGGAGGGGGCCATGGCAGCAGACGCAGCAGGCTGGGCTACAGCCTCGTCGAGGCCGGGGCGATCATGCTGGGTCGAGAGGGGAGGGAGAGGAAGAGAGGAGGAGGAGGAGAGGGAAGAAGAGACAGAAGATGGAGTGCTGGAGGATCGGAGACGGGACTGGGATTGGGACTGGGACTGGAGCGGTGGGACGAGGATCGCTGGGGTTGAGCCCGAGGCCGAGACAGAGGCTGAGACAGCGGGTGATGATGCTGATGCTGCTGCTGCTGCTGCTACTGCTGCTACTGCTGATGCTGATGGTTCTGCTGCTGGCGCCAGAGTCTGCAGCGCAACGCCATGCTGCGGCGGAAAGGAGCTGGAGCGATCGCTGGCCGGCGACGAAGCCCTGGAGGTTGTCGAGTCACTGCTGGAATCGCCGGCTCGACCCATGGCGGGGCGGATGCGAAAAGGCGAGGTCGCATGTGGGCTCGAAAGATTGCCTGGAGCTGGAGATGCTGCTGGTGGGCGGATCAATTCGATTCGTGGTGGGGGCGGTGCATGTGGTGACGAAAATTTGTGGTGAGGCTGGGCAGCGGGTTATAGCGGAGGGATGCGCTAATGCGGGCGCTGGAGGGTGCACCTTACCTGGAATCTCGGGATTTCAGCATTTGATGACGGTTAGACACTGACACTTGACACTTGACCTGAGGCTGACCCAATTGGACTTGATTCTGCTGTATACTGATATTTTCATACGCAGTCAGTTGCTACAAAGAACTTTTGTCTACTCTCCATCTGCCAAGTCTCTTCAGTAATAGTAGGTACTTCCAGCTGCATGCAGCATCACCCAGATCCCGGCTAGTGAAATCCGACCAAAAGTCCCTGGCATGATGAATGCATTGCATTGGATCCCCTTCAACTTCGAGTTAGTCACACCGGCAATCTACTGTACCATGCATGTTGAATCCTCTTGCCGATGGCCCAATGGGCGCGTCTTGATTTGCAACTTTTATGCCTGCAGCTCTGCCATTTGTCTGATATAAGGTGTTGCCAACAGGGATGAGACATCCCATAGTCGCTTGAACTACTCGCCCTTTTTCTATTCAGAGCTTACGTGATGTGATTTTGTTTCCCAGGTACATGTACCTAAGTTATCGGATCAATGTAGCGAGAACCATCAGATGACATGTGAGACATTGTCTCAACTACTGGGTAGCAGGATTAATTGCTAAGGATTGGCAATATCAGTCAAACAAGCATGGCAGAGGGCCAATTGATAGGATAAATTATGCCCTGCTCTGTATGGCATCTCAGCTCAATATCAGAGAACGAATAAAGAGGCACAAGTAGCTCTACCACCTTACCCACTCCAACACCGGCTCAATCGCCAGTACATGTACCTTTCCAGTCTCGTGTTACACAGACATCTCCAGCTCGCTCAGCTCCTCAGTCTACCAAATCTGCCGTGTAACTCATGCAGATGCACTCAATCGACTTCCATCACATGAACTGATCGTCCTGATTATGAGTGCCTCGCACTTGTGCCTGTATGCGAATCTCATTTGATGTCAAATTGACCAAGATCGAAGCCCGGCGCCGGACCACGGACCTCCGATCCGATTTCTCCCCGCCACCGGCTTCGACTCTCATCCTATCAAATTTCATGCCTCTTTTCATCTCACTCAACTCGCCAACTTTAACGCTCACTTTACAGCGCTCTACACACTCCTTTTAATTTCTCTCTCTGTTTTTAATTAGATACCTAGTCTAGAGTTCATCGTAACTCATCATGACGTCTCCAGTAGCTGCCGCAAAACAGCAGCTCAGACGCCTCCTCAAACAGCGCCTCTCCCAAGTCTCCCAAGAATCCATCAATGCTCAAAGTAACCACACACCCACCCCCTTTCACCATCCACAGCAAGCACTAACAGTCCTCTAAAGGCAACACAATCTTCGAAACCCTCAAGTCCTTCAAGCCCTACCAAGACGCCCGCCGCATCAGCATCTACCTCTCCATGCCCGCCGCCGAGATCCAGACCGACGCCATCGTCCGCCACGCCCTCTCCTCCGGCAAGCAGGTCTTCGTCCCCTACCTGCACAAGTCGCCCCTCGACGAGCCCGGCACGCCCGCCCGCGTCATGGACATGGTCCAGCTGCGCGACGTGCGCGACTACGACGGCCTGCAGCGGGATTCGTGGGGGATTCCGAGCATCGATCCTGCTACGGTTCACTTGCGGCGGCGGATCCTGGGTGGTGGTGGCGGTACCGATGCGCAGAAGGCGGAGCAGGCGACGCTGGACTTGATTCTCATGCCGGGCGTGGCGTTTGATACCGATGAGAGGGGGTGCGTGAGACGGCTTGGGCATGGGAAGGGGTTTTATGATTTCTTTCTGAATAGGTATCTTGCTACGAAGCCGCATGATGAGGCTGGCGGGGAGCATGTCTTGCGGTTCTACGGGCTGGCGCTCAAGGAGCAGCTTCTTGATCCGATGGCGGACGAGCCGGTGCCTATGGGCAAGTTTGATAGGAAGCTGCATGGTTTGATTTTGGGAAATGGGGAGATTAAGCTGTCGCCGGATGCTGAGGCAGTTGAAGCAGTAAGCGAATCATGATACCATTTGTTTTCTTTTACGTCTTGTTCGAGACTGTGAAGCAATCTGTTCTCGATGCGGTGATATATTTTCATCATGTGTTAAGATCAAGAACAACACTGGGAAGATCCGCCAACAACCTCCTCCACATCCCCGTGCTCTCTTCCTCCTCCCTCCCTCCCGTCAGGGTCGCCCGGTTGCCCACGACAATCATCCCGTACTTGGCCCTCGTCAGAGCAACATTCATCCGACGCAGGTCCTTGAGGAAGCCAATCTCCCTGCTCTCGTTGCAGCGCACAGTGACGAATATCACAATGTCAGCTTCTCGTCCCTGAAACCCATCGATGCTGGAAACTTCGACGTTTGGAATCCCGCCAAGGAGTCTCTTTAAGATCTCTGCTTGGCGCGAGTACGGCGTCAACACGGCTATGGACGCGCCGCTTGCTTCTGTTCCGGTTGAAGATCCCGCTGGAGATGTCTGTAGGAGCTTGCAGATCGCGTGGCACAAGTCTGCCTGCTCCTTGTTCGACTTGGACTTGTGGCCTACATCTTCTGCTCCGGCGCATTCGATGAAGATCATCCGAGGAGCCGAGGCCGAGCCATTGGTCCTCGGTCCTGCCGGCCAGGGGAACGATGAAGGTGGCATTGGCCTGTCCTTGTGCTCCAACCCAGACAGCAGTTTTCCCTCGTAAAACTCCTTCGAGATGAATCCGCATATAGACGGATGCATTCGATATTGCGTGTCCAGCATCACCTTAACCATGCCACGAGTCGTTCCCTGTCTCGTATACAGTCTCTCAAACAGCGAGACGTCAAAGTTGAGCGCCAGAGCGATGTTCTGAACCGTAGGTCTCAGCTGGACATGGTCGCCCACGAGGATCGCCTTCTGGCATCCCTTGACCAACGGCACGAGAGACGCTGGCTCCGTCTGCTGCGACGCCTCATCAACAATCACCGCATCAAACGTCTGATCCCTCAACAGCCCCAGTCCAGCGCCAATGCACGTCGTAAAGACGATTCTCGCCTCCTTGACACGCTTCTTCGCCTTCCGCATGGCATCCTGGCTAGCATATACCTCCTGGCCAGCCAACGCATCGCACGTATACTTGCGGAGATCCTCGCCGACCTTCCGGACTTCTGTGGCCACGCGCAGGGGAACGATTTTCGAGGAGCTCTGCAGGACGCCTTCTTGCTCGATTCGCTTGAGGTATCGCCGCAGGACATTGTCCACGGCGTTGTGAGTGGGAGCGGTGACGAGGATTCGGACGGTACGGGGGTCGGACTGAAGTGTGCGGATGATGGCGACGATGGTTTGCGTTTTGCCTGTTCCTGGGGGACCCCAGAGGCAGATGAGGTTGTTGCGTTGGGCTGCTTCTACCGCGGCTCTTTGGCTGGGGTTCAAGGAAGCATCTGCCTCAGCAGTTAAAATGAACGTCGCGATTGCGTCGTCGTCGTCGTCTTCTTCTTCAGCCTCGGAAGCTGCTTGAGGTCGGGTTCCGACGATCTGGTCAAGCACACCACAGCATGCGTGCTCAAAAACCGCAAGGTCACGAACAGCGTCCAACATTGTCTTTGCAGTCACAAACAAGCCGCACTCTTCCAATACCCAGGAGCATCTCTCAGTGTATGTCGGAAGCGGAAGAAAGCATTGAATCTTTGCAAAGCCAGATCTGCTCTCAACCACCAGACCGTCCATCGAATAGGTTCTGTCTACTATCGAGCTTGTTGGCGGACTAGCCGTGATGAGTCGTACGTGGTTATTGGATATTGGAGTTCCGCCCATGGCGTCTATTCGGAAAGACACTTCGACTAAAGTGCCTTGGTCTGCATTTTCTCCTTGCTTGTCGGGCGTGATACGCACGTTCAGGAGCTCGTCTCTCAATTTGGCTTCTTCCTGGACGGCTCCTATGTGTTCCACGGCAATTCCAATCATGTTATGGACAAAGTTCTGAACAATGGCTGGCCGTCCTGTCAACAGCCTGAAGCTTTGCCTATCGAGCCCTTCGAGGAGGAGATCCAGCGCTGTAGACGACGAATGAACAGTGAGCGCAATCAGCTCGACGAGGTCCGCAAACCAGGCGAGCGATAGCCATTCCACGTTGTCCAAGATGGTGTGGAAAGGAGCCAGCACAAGCTCTCCAAACTCTGCTTCCGAGAGAATGATGCCACGGAGGAGAATGAGGCTACTATTCTGCATAATGTCTCTTAGGTCCTCGGGAAGTTCTCGCCATGAACCTAGGCTTGCAAACGTGGCCGAGACGTAGGGCATTCTGCGCACAAACTCGGTCATGGTAGAGAGAGTCTCTGCGGGAGCCATAACCTTGTCCTCCTTGATGCTCGTAATCAAGTGTTGGTAGCAGCGAGTAAGCAAGCCTCGCTGCTCATGTTCCACCAGCCAGGCGAAAAGCTCTCGCAAAACAGCAGGGTCCAAGACATCTTGCAGAGCCGACAAATTTCCCCTTCTCACGACTTCAACCACAAGAGGCGGCTGCGCGCCCAGAGACCAATCGATATCCTGCAGCTTGGGGACGTCGTATTCCTTTGGTTCGCGCGGAAACAGGGGAAGAGTCTGCTCAGTACCGATGTAGTCCTCCCACAGATCCAGATTGCGCATCGAGCTGACGTCTCTATTGCTGATGATGTAGATCTCGGCAGCCAGGATGCCCTGTCTTTGTAACCTCCCGATATGCGTCTGCAGGTTCCTGCTGAACTTGTCCAGAGCGATACTCGCCCTGTAGTCGAAGTTGGTTCCGTTTGCAAGCGTTTCCTGCCTTGCTTTCCGGCGATCTTGTTCCCGAGCGGCGTTCCGGTAGCTGCTGTCGTTGGATCCTCCGCGGCCAATGAAGACCCAGGTGTTTCTCACGTTGCCGTCGAACAGCTGCAGCCTGTTCTCGTCGCAGAATAGGCGATATTCCTTCTTCGTCGGCAAAGAAAGCCTACTCTGTGTTTCTCTTCCCTGGGAGTGCGGGAAGGCGAAGAGCCTGACTTGGTTGCCGACCTTGAAGTCATCTGCCGGGGTAATCTTTTGAGGCACGTACATGGCCAACGTCAGCCGGTCATCTGGCCGGAATACAATCATTTTCTTGTGAAAGAGCTCGAGATTTTGGGTTGCTGACTCGAGAAAGGTGGCGAGTCGGTCCTGCTCAGATGTGTAGACGCGTTTCCAGTGCAGGCCTGGATAGTTGAGATGGAAATGCTTCAGCTCCGCTTCCGTGATCAGACTCGATGAACAGAGAGCGTTAAAGACAAGACTGGGTGCGTCACTGTAAGTAGGCAGTTGAGCCAGCACCCACGCCTTGTCTTCTGCACTCAGCGAGTTCAGGTCAAACAAGTGCATCAGATCGTAGAAGGAAGTGTTCGTCCTCCTGCACCATCTCACAGCCATTCTGATGAGCTCAGGCTCAGAAACGGCAACGTCGTCTCTACACAGCAGCAGTTGGATACCATCAAATGAGTACCCATCCATATCATCCATGTGAGTTTGCATCATGCTTTTCTGCTTTATAATGATATCCTTGGCTGTTTCGTGCAGCTCGTCGAGAACGAAAGGGGGAGCTTCTGCGTCTGGCTCCGGCGGTTTCTCGAATCTCTTCAATTGATCCTCTTTGATGCGATTGCCGTCCACGCACTGAGAAAAGAGACGGTTGAGTTCCTGGCACTCGGCGCTCATGGCACCCGTAGCCCTCGCCCATTTGAGATAGAGATTCTTGACGCGGCCCAGCGACACGTTTGTGTATTTGGCAAAGTACACTAAGCGGTCTTCATCAGTAATGGGGGAGAATCTCAGGGGCTCGCGAACCCCCGGATAGTGTGCTGCCTGGGAGACAGTCGTCGGGATGATGTCCGGATCCCAGGTCACGAAGAACGTATCGCCATCCAAATCGCCTCCCGACATCATGTCCGCCGTTGGCCGCCGCCCCGTCGTGGGAAACACAATGCAGTCGACCAGATGGGCAAGCTCAGGCCTCTCCACGACGTCAAGCTTTTGAAGATCGCCCGGGTGCAAGCAGGGGTTTCTCGTCACCAACACCTTCATGCCCTTTAGCGCATACGGCTGTCCATCACCGTCCATGGTGACCTTGACGGCACATTGGCCCGGCTTCAAGACGCCCCAGGCGTCGCAGACTCCGAACAAGAGTCTGGATTTTGGGATGAGGATGCGGCATCTTTGCTCGTCGCGTTTGTTAAGCATCTTGTCATATTCTGCCTTGATGAGCCTGCTGATTGTTGGCCGTACAGCATCCAATGAATCGATGATGACCTTTTCGGCAACCTCTGGCATGTTTAGGTGGCAAAGTATCCGGAAAGCAATGACTGGGTTGTGATATGCCTGGGCCAGAAAGTTGAGGTGCTCTTGTTGCTTGCGAAGAAGGGTTTGTCGGCTGATGCCCAGAGCATCCAGGAGCACAACCACCTCGTCGTTAAGATGCCCAAACACGTACGGCTGTTGCAACCACTGTCAGTATACTTGAAGTCAAGACATTCATCAGTTGAACTATATCAGATTAAAAGGCTCCCTCACCTTTGAATATTCGACCACGGAAAAGGACAAGTCGTCGCCTCCGCTAAACTTCTTCATCGACTTCCTCATCTTCAGCCACGGCCCCCCTTTTGCCATGGTTGGATCCAGCGTCACCACGCCTTTGTATCCGCGATACCTGATCTGGAAGACCGAAGGCGTGTATCGTATGTTTCGAAACACAATCCTTGTGCGTCTCGCAAGTTCCTTTGCAAGGTGCGGCGCAATCAGCCCACATCCGTCGGTGAAGATGAAGTCTCCTACTTCGATATCCGGTATATCCTGGACCCTCTTCGGATCAACCTGCATCGCCGCTCGAGCGACTGAAAACAGCAGCCCGATCCGTTTCGCCTTTTTGGCTACCGTCTTCATCTTTGTAAAGTCGCCCAGGGCTTCTACCTTTCTCGAGATCTCTTCCTTGGAGGCGGCGCAGAGGTAGCATGTCCGCGACTTGAGCTGGCTGTTGCTGTGGCCATAGAAGTTGTAGTGCACGCCTTGGATACTGATGCCCGCCTTGAGGAGCTTGACTGCATAATCTGAGCATTCTCTGGCGGTGGTCGGCTGCAGCACTTTGTCGGCTGCGCCCTCTGACGATGATGAAGGGCTGGCACCTCGGAGGGAGCGAAACTCGGCAAGGGAAACAATGAGATAGCGATCCAGAGGCAGATCTTGGATAGCACGGTTCATGTCCACTGGTCCGTAGCGGAGGTCGAGGCGATGGCGAGCGTCTTTTGTCGAGAGGCTGACCATTTTGATGAGATTCAGCTTGTTTGAGGCCTCCGCGGTGGGCAGCTTCGGGACCTGGAAGTCCCATTGCTGGTCATCGATGGAGATTTTGTCGAGGAGGACATGCTCGAAATGCTTGGGGTTGGATGAGGCTCGAGGCATCTTGGAGGTTGTGAGACTTCAATGCTCCAAGAGATGCGGTTGATTCAGAGCGGCGCAAGCGAGGAGATGGCCTGAGTACTGCCTTTAGATTTGGAAGACATGCCGCTGAAGTTGACCTTTGAGCAGCACAGTTCCATCTCGTCTGGGGTAATTCATCCGAGAGGGGAGTGTGGTTGCACAGCATGGGATTTCTCCGCATCACGAGGCAGCCGTGATACGTACACATTGTCGGCCTCCTGCATGAAGTAGGTACCGTATTCATGTACTTAAGCTCGGCTGACCGAGTACCTGATGCCTTTGGTTTCTTCATACTACTTCTACACCACAATTGATGTGCACTGTTGCTGCTGCAACTCATTCACGGGGACAAGGACTTTAGCAATGGGACCCGTCAGCGCACCTCAAAGCTTCCATCGCGAGAAGAACATCTACATCATCGGCGCTCAATGTACGGGCAAAACGTCGCTCGTCAACGCGTTGGAGGCTTCGTTTGCCAATAATTTCGAGACGACGCCTCCAGTGATAGTCCGGGAAGTCGCTCGGTCGGTGATGAAAACACATGGATTCACCGCCAGCGACATCACCTCGGATCCTGACAGATGCCTTCAGCTGCAGGCTCACATCCTAGAAGCCCAGCACAACAGCGAGGGCGAGGCCCTGGCGAAGAACCCTTGGATCATATCGGATAGATCCGGGCTTGATCCCATCATATACGCATCACGCCATATTGGAGACGAAGCAGCGCAACTCCTGGCTCTGACTGAGCAATGGCGGGAGCTGAGAGAACGCATGTCTCAGTCGCTGGTCTTTGTCTGTGAGACAGTGGAGGCTTGGCTCGAAAGTGATGGAGTCAGACTCATGCCGATAGACTTCAAAGACTGGAAGAAATATGACAGTGAGTTCTGTCGTATGTTGGAAGCTGAAGGAATTGGATACCATATGATACCGCGTTCAGTTGAGAGGCTTGAAGAAAGGGTAGCACTTGTGTGGTCGAAATGGGAGCAGGCGACATTCCGTATGCCATTTATATTGACTAGTAGAAGTGGTTCAGTCAACTAAGTAGCTTCCCTGTCGAAATACAGTGATTCTTTCTTCCTGGTCCCTTTGTCAACAGGGACGTTTGAGGATCTAGAGTCTTGATCATGTCTGGTAAGCATATGGCAACAAGGCCTGTGCAACCACTGTTCATACGGAAAGCCTTTGCTTTCCCTTCAGCTCTTCAGTAACTGGCAGCACGATTGACAGCGGCAGCCATCACACGGACATCCAAGCGATCAGAGTCACTCCAGCAACAAACCTGCAGGAAATCAAAGGGGCCCTGGTCAACTGAGGTGGTCATGATCCGCCCGCTTTGTTGTTCTGTGCCTTTCCATGGACCAGATGAAGGGCCTTGGGCAGGGTACATAGCTTCCCATACTGCAGTAGCAGAGCAGCCAAGTACCCCTCCCAATCCTCCGGAGCGGAAAAACCCGCGGCGGCTGCAGAGCTCCTCGAGCGGATTTGCCCCGCCAATGCGAGCAGCCATGCCACTTCGTCAAAGGCAAGGCCGACCTCCCATGATTTTGCCTGGAGCCAGTCATCCGGATTCCAGCCTCAGCCCGTGATTCTGATACGCTCCAGGCCTCTCTCGCTGTCTGTTTACCCTCCTTTTCCTCTTCTTTTGCTTTTTACTCGCGATCCTCCTCGCCTCCTCGCCCTCTGAACGCTTCGACGAGGGATCGACTAGCTCCAGTCACGAACTGCATACAGCGCTTGATTCTCCGCCAGCATAACACCCTGGCTGGTGGCCCATGAGCGCTGCCCGCATCTCGAATACCCAGAAATCGCGCTGAAACCGACCGCTTCTCCCCGGAGCTCCCAGCTGCGCGCCCTGTCGCACTGCCCGAGATGGCCACGAATGGCACCCAGGAGGCCTTTGCGCCTACGGACGTCCTTGGGGCTGTCATGACGATGCGAAGCGGGGAGCAGGAGGCAAAGAAGAAGGCGCACGAATACCTGCAGAGGTTCCAGAAGTCGGTACGTCGATTTTTTACCTCGTTTCGCTGCTCGACACGCTCTCAAATTTGGTACAAGCTTGCTAATGGCCATATCGGTTGTATAGAAGGACTCGTGGGGGACGGTAATCGGCATCCTCCAGTCCAAGGCCGAGCCCGAGGCGACTCTCTTCGCGGCCATTACACTGCGCGGCAAGGTTCGTTTTCGCTCACCTCTCCGGGGCGTCCATTTTCCCTTTATTCTCTAGTTTCTGCTCACGGGTCTGCTAACGACACCAGATCACATATGACCTCATCACGCAGGTGCCCCCCAACGAGCTGCCAGCTCTTCGGAACCAGATTCTTCTTCTGCTGAAGCACTACGCCGCCGGCCCCAAGCCTATCCGAGTTCAGCTGTGCGTGTGCCTGGCCATTCTGGCCATCCAGATGAAGGGATGGGACGACGTGCTGCCCTCGGTTGTCCAGTCTCTTGGCGACAGCCCCGAGAGCCATGCTTGCATTCTCGACTTCTTGCGAGTCCTTCCCGAGGAGGTGACTGAAGGTCGAAAAATTACCTTGTCTGTACGTGGATTGCGAAACTCTGAAACGACACGGCACCTGGCCCTCTGCGAATATCCCTCGGCCGGTCGGTCTTCAAGCCGAAGAGCAAAATCTAATTGTCTGGATATAGGAAGAAGACCTTGCACTGCGGACGCAAGCATTGCTGGCAGATAACGCGGACCAGGTCGTGCAGCTCCTCATCAACTACTCACAGTCTTCACGTAAGTTACTTTATCGTTGTCAAACGTACCATGGAAGCGCAAGGGGAAATTGACATGTGATACTCTAGCTGCCGCGTCCCAAAACCCGCTCCTCATGGAGTGCATCACATCGTGGCTTCGCGAAGTCCCCGTCGCTGCCATTGCCAACTCGCCGCTGCTGGACGCCATCTTCCATGGGGTGACATCCGACGGGTGCAGCCAAGAGGCTGCAGAGTGCCTGAGCACGATGCTGAGAGAGACAGGCGATATCGACGAGTCCCAAGCCATCATCCAGACGCTGTTCCCCCGAATCGTCAGCTTGAGATCGCGCATCGCCACCCTTGTTGAGGAGGAGGATACCGAGTCGCTCAAGTCCATCACCAAGGTTCTGTCAACGGCAGCCGAGAGCTGGGTGGTTGCCATTGCGCGGCAGCCGACCCAGTTCCGGCCGCTCGTTGACGCCGTCCTCGAATGCGCCGCCCGCGACAAGGACCGAGAGGTTATCGAGCACACGTTCAACTTTTGGTACGAGCTCAAACAGTATCTGGTACTGGAACGATACATTCAGGGCAGGGTGGAGCTGGTGGACGTCTTCTCCAAGCTTGTCGACATCCTTCTTTCACACCTGCAGTATCCGCGGCCGGAGTCTGGGAGCGAAACGGACCTGTTTGACGGGGACCGCGAGCAGGAGGAAAAGTTCCGCGAGTTCCGACACCAGATGGGCGACACGCTCAAGGACTGCTGCGAGGTCATGGGCGTGACCGAGTGCCTCACCAAGGTGCTTCACGCCATCCAGGTGTGGACGCAAAAGTACGCCAGCCAGGTGACCGAGACCACGGTGCCGCACTGGCAGGAGCTCGAGGCTCCGCTGTTTGCGATGCGCGCTCTCGGCCGCATGGTGGACAAGGAGGAGGACATTGTGCTGCCCCAGCTGATGCCCCTTTTGGTGCAGATGCCCAGCCACGAGAAGCTGCAGTTTGCGACCATCATGGTGCTGGGGCGGTACACGGAATGGACAGCGGCGCATCCCGAGTACCTCGAGCCTCAGTTCAACTACATTGTCCACTCGTTCCAGTCCGATTCTCGCGAAATCATCCGCGCGGCGGCCCTGTCGCTCAAATTCTTCTGCACCGACTGCAAGCACCTTCTGTCAGGCCAGGTGCTGCAGCTGCAGACGTTTTACGACCAGGTTCTGGACAAGCTGCCAGACATTAGCAAGGAGGAGGTTACCGAGGGTGTTTCCAACGTCCTCGCTGTGCAGCCCGTTTCCGAGACGTATCGGCTGCTCAAGACGTACTGCGATCCCCTGATTCAGAGACTGATGACCAAGGCAAACCATGCGACTACAGACGACGGTAAACTGGCTGTAGCAGGTAAGATTACCCCTTCCATCCCCATTTTTCCCCATCCTGACTCAGCTTTACTGACCATCAAACGTAGACCATCTTCAGCTCATCACTATCTTTGTGCAGAATGTGATGCCCCCCGTCAACCCTGGAGAGGAGAATCCCGCTGTCAAGTATTGGCAGGAAGTCTTTCCAATCCTGTCCACGGTCCTGGAGAACTTCCTGACCTTTTCCCCCATCTGTGAGAGAGTCTGCAGATGCTGGAGGAACATGGTCATCTCTTACCGCACCGCCATCACTCCTCTGCTGGCAGAGATGGCGAACAAACTAGCCAGCGGCTTCAACGCCTCCAGGGAGGGCTGCTTCCTATGGGTCACATCCGCCATCCTGCGAGAGTTTTCCGAGGCACGAGAGCACGTGGACCCGGCGACGACTGAGAACATCTACACGTTCTTCGAGGCGCAGTTGACGACATTCCTGAGAGTTATGACGGAACTACAGCCCAAGGAGCTGCCAGACGTGATTGACGACTTCTTCAGGCTGCTCATCGATGCGCTGCTCTACTATCCCCAGAAGCTCATCCCTTCCCCGCTCCTGGCACCCATCTTCGAGGCCTCCATCTACGCCTTGACGCTGGAGCAGCGGGATCCCCTCTGCTCCACGCTCCACTTCTTGCGGGATCTGTTGTCATATGGTGGCGACAACCCGGCGAGTAGTGAGGGCCTGCCAGAGGCAACCGCGGCAGAAATCAGGACGATTATTAAGAATCTCCTCCTGAGCCACGGTGAGAACTTGGTGAAGCAGTGCATGGCCGGCATGATGATTACGTTTCCCAGGGACTGCTTTGCAGACGGCAGCGGCGTCCTGTTGAGCCTGTTTGAGCTTCTGCCCATGGAGACGACGGAATGGGTCGCGCGCACCATCCAGCTGCTGCCTCAAGGCACCGTATCCCCCGAAGAGGCAAACAGGCTGTTGTCCAAGATCAAGGAGCGGCTGGCGGCGAACGAGGCGGGGGGTATGCGACACGTGAGGGTGCTGCTGCAGGATTTCACAAACACATACCGGCGCCGTAACGTTGCGCCTCGAGACGGCCTCGGACAACTCGAAGCGGCCAGGTTCCAATTTGCCGGTTGAAGTGGGTTGGGACGTTCAGTGTTGAGAGAAATGCGAAAAGCGATAAAGAGTGCGGAAAAATACGAAGCAATGACAACGACAATGACAGGAGGCAGGGGGTGAGATAATGGGTGAGTGAATGGGCATAAATAACGATCCATTTGCATCCGACCTACATTGGAGAACGATAAAGAACGAAGGGGCGCGAATGGACGTGACAAAGGCACGCAGTTTATTGGGGAGGGTCGTTTTGTAAGAGACTGGAGCTGAAGTTGGGAGTTTGAGCGCCGGAGTCAAAGGAAGGGTAAAGAAGACAAAAGAGTCGTTGAAAGTAAGGAACGACAGAATCCAACGACATGTTGATGAATGGGCATTTGGAAGGAATTTTTGGAGGAGAAAACCCTGGGATGTTTGTTGTTGTACGGGAGGGGCTGACTACGACTATGCAAATATCCGAATACTACAGTAGATAGAGACGATATATTTTATGAGGAGGATGTATGTAGATCAAGAAAGGGTAGGAAATAATACCGAACATATGAGATTTGGTCTGTGGTGCCGTGGATTATCGGGATGTCGGGATGGTGTGATAGATGTGCAGAAGTAAGATGCTTACAAGAGGTTATAGTTCTGACGAGATGCTGTTGTTATTCGTCCAATAGGATGAAGCAGTGATACAAGAAATGTAGAGGGAGTCCAAGCACAGAAGTTATGGGAAGAAGAGGCGAGTAGGATTGCTTGAGGTACCTAACACAAGGTAGGCTCACATCTCAATTGACTTATACCCAGCACCGTTCGAACAGCGGCATCCCGAACAGAGGTGGTTCTTTGCGTGATTACTATTCAGTTCGGCTTCTTGTTCATGGTGAACAAATTCCCCTTTGATTATCTTGCAATGATGAGGTCTGAAGTTCTTCGGAAGAGGGCTGGGTATCTGATATCCTACCGTGTAGGTGAAGACGAGAGCGTACGGACATGACTCAAGAGGGTTACAAGAACTCATGACGGTTACTACATGAGAATACAGCATGTAAGGAAGGGCGCGCCCTGTAGTCTAAGGCGGGGACATTCGGCGTGCCTTTTTGAAGGGACCTGTCGACTGGGCCGAGTCTGTTTCGCCAGGTTTAAAAAAAGACAAAACAAAGGGAGAAAATATATTTGACAAGAAAATTAGGTATAGGAGATGTGAATAGTATTCTTAAAAGTAATCAAGTGAGATGCAAAAGAGCAAGCGCCCTGAAGAAATACAAGGAGCGCAAACATGAATATAGACACACATTAGCCTAATACGCGCACAACCTATGCATCCCATTTTGGTTGCTAACGCCGCATTTGTGTGCGCATCGTTGGTTTTTATGTAAGCCCATGTTTGGAGGATTTGCTTGAGTTGAGTTGGAGCTCGGGGAGGGCGGGCGAAAGAGTCATCCGCCGTTCCGCGCTCGAATAGGTAGACTAGGTTATGACTCGGTATCTACCGGTCCATTTAGATGGATCTCAACGACCCGTTCATTTTGTTTCCTGTGCTTCTTTATTTTGGCCGGCATTGGTGCAACTATCCTTCATTCAACGACACAAGTACATAATTGCAGAGTCGAGCATATTCCATCCACAACGCAGCATCTATTAACCACGGCAAAAACCCAACACAATCCCTGCCCCAAAAAGAAAAAGAAAAATGCCGCCTGAACAAAGTGTCCTTCCCTCAAAGAAGTACACCGCCGTCGACCTCATCCCCTGGGACCCCGAAAGCGCAAGCCACTGCGCGCGGCTCTTTGACCAGCGCGTGGCGTGTAGTTGGGATGAGGATTTGATTGAGGAGTGGAAGGGTAAAGTCCGTGAGGGGAACAAGATTCTGTATTGGATTGTGAGTTTGGCCTCCGCTTCTTTCCTCTACCAATACGCTTTGCAGTTCTGTCACTGTTCTGGTTATGAAGGGGAGTTTGGTGAGATTTGTGATTGCATGAGGTTTGGGGATGGAAATGAGAAAACATGAGAGAGCATGTATCGGAAATAGCTGGTTGGCTAACTGAACAATAAAACAGAAAATCAACGATGATTTACCCGCAAAACAAGACTTGTTAGCAAAGCACATTACACGATATCCCAACGTAAGCCCATCTCAAACAGCACAACTAAGCTCAATAAACGACAACCGCAGATACTGACAACTTTCCCAAAGGAAAAAGAAGCCATCGTCGACACAGCAGAAACCCTCGGCAAATCCCCCAGAACACCGACCTCAGTGTCCTTTGTTCCCATCGGGCACATCGCGCTGGACTTGTATCCGGACCGCAACGAGCGGTTCAAGCTGCCTCAGAGCACGGTCTGGATCAAATCCCTCTACATCTCATGGTAAGCCCAGCCTCAACTACATTCTCTCACCTTTTCTCATCTTCACAATCATCACCGTATCCATCATCATTCGTGCATTCATTCTCATATGTATAATCAAAAGGGCCATCCAAGCCGGCGGCTTCGGCCGCTCAGCAATGCACCTCCTCGAGCGCCTCGCCGCCCAGCCTCCCCTCCGCGCCACAACAATGGCCCTCGACACCATCACCAGGGACTTCCAGGCGACGCCCGAGAACCTGGCCATCTTCAACAAGATCCGCGGCGCCGAGCTGCCCGTCGAGCAGTTCCGCTCCAACGAGGACTGGTATGCCAGGCAGGGGTATCGGGTCATCGCGTACGTCTCGGGCTTGGCCAAGTGGCGCGATAGGGAGACGGGGGTTGAGGTTGACATTCCGCTTGTGTTTATGAAGAAGGATCTTGTGTAGTAAAAGGCTGTGAGGATTGTAGTAGTAGTTGGTATGGGAAAGGCGATTTGGTGAGGGGGGTTGGGTGGGACGATTGGTGTTTGGTGTGTGGTGGAATGGAATCATGTTCAGACTGGCCTGGCTTTGTACATTGTCTGTTCTGCTGTCAGCTTATAGACTGGTCATGGTAATGAACATCAACATTGAAACAACCTTTTTTGGAGACCTTCAGTTGTAGAGCGTGTAAGCCGCCTTTGTCTCGTACGTCTCATCGTCGCGTCCTTGTTGCCTCTTTGTTCAACACAGACAGAAACTCGCCCTTTACCCCTGAACGTACGTATATTCTCTTTCAGCTTCTCAATAGTCAAGTTCACATATGCTTTATGAAAGCCAGCCAAGGCCTCCTGTTCAATATCAGCAGTTTCGACAAGAGGGATGTAGGAAATGGCAGCTTCAAAGACAAGAAGAACTCGGACCCAGTTGAATCTGTATATCAATCAATATGCCCTCAATTCGACAACCCGTAAGACCCTGTGATGCCGTAGACGTCTCATTCTCACCCGTCAGCGCCATTTCGCATCAGAGACTCGGGAGAAAGAGAGTCCATCATGGCGCCCAGCACAAGAGCATCCAAGCCCAGTGCTGAAGCTCCCTATACCGGCCGCATAACCCGCAGCAGAGCAGCCAGCCAGAAGCAACAGGAGCAGCAGCACAAGCGACAACAACAGCAACAGCAACCACCCCCGAAACTCCGTCGTTCCAAACGAAAGCGTGCCATTGGCGCCGACGATGACGACGATGACGACGAAGACAAGGACAGAGATGATGACAAGAACAACAACAACGCCCCTGAAGATGAGACTCCTCCGCCCAAGAGGAAGAGAGGCCCAAACCGCTGCAAGTTCTGCGGTGCCGACCCTGTAGGCAAGGACATGTTCCAGGAGCGCCCCTGCGACTACACCAAGATCTGGAAGGAAAACTACATCGAGTGCCAGAACTGCGCCGACCACCGCTCCAAGAACCCGGGTGTCCAGCACAGGTGCCAGCCCCCCAATATCAACAAGGTCTGGCGCCAGTACGGCGTCGCGGACCCGACGACGTACACGCCGGCGGCGTGCGACCAGTGCCGCGGCGGCAGGCTCGAGCACCAGTGCAACGTCGACCCCATCCTCGGATACGGATGCACCACGACGAGGGCCTGCAGGGAGGGCACCTGCACCGTCAACGGCGTGCCGATGGAGAAGCCGCCCCGGCCGCAGGCCAACGTCGTCCGCTGGACGCGAGGAGAGTGTCAGGTCTGCGAGAACAAGACCAAGAAGGGCACGGCCACGATGGGATGCAGCTGGCTCAGGGACCGCACCACCTGGAACCAGGCCTGCGACTATTGCCAGGCTCACAACCTGGTCTGCATGAGCGGCGGCAACATCGTTGCGAGTCCCGCGAAGCTGACGCTGCCCAAGACGTGGGCCCTCAACCACCAGGTCTTTGACTGGGGCTTCATCGAGTGCAGGGCCATCAACCCGCACCGCAGGAACTGCAAGCGGTGTCTCGAGGACGGGCACGAGCACTGCCGCGTCGATGCCGGCGCCTATGGCTTTGCCTGCAACCGCTGCGCTCAGCTGGGCATCGACTGCATCGACAGCAAGGACGACACCCACTATCCCATCTTCGACCTGGCCAGAGTCGGCATCGGCGGCTTCATGCCCTTCCCCGAGTGCTCGTGCTGCACAAGACACGGGAGGAACTGTGACCTCCAGCGCCCATGCAACTCATGCGTCAAGCACGGCGATGAGTGTGACGAGTTCAAGGGCGTCACGGCCAGATACTGCTTCAACGGCCGGCTGGATCCGCCCCCTGGACCTCTTTACTACCTGGCCTTGGGATATGGGCCGCAGGGCGTCGACGACCCCAAGGACGGATCCGCCATCGAGCATTGGGTAGGTCCAGCAACCAACGTCTACTGCATGCTTCCCGACAAGCAAAAGAAGGAATATCTGACGGCGTTGGGTGCCCATTTGCGAGCCAAGCTTCATCCACCTGGGGGTCCGCCTCACGGTGATGTCAGTCAGGGGGGGCTCCTAACCAGGCGAGCGAGTGAGATAACACCGCAGCAGATTGCGGCATTGATTCGAGCCCAGTGGCCCCAGGCACGTCCGATGAATCAGTATAATGTATATCAGAGATACGTTGACGAGGCACAGCAGCAGGTCCGGATTGTGCGCGCGGGCAAAGCCGGTGCGAGGCTCCCTGAGCTGCCGGAAAATGGAGAGGATGACGGCGACGATGGCGACGACAACAATGGCAACGGCGCTGACAATGATGGCGATGATCACGGCGATGGTAATGACGACAATGGAGAAGGCAGCGGCGGCGATACGCTGATGGCCGACGCAGCTAATCCCGGTGACGAAGAGCCTGCCCATATCAACGCCGCTGGCATTGCCGCCGCCCGTGCCCTCGCTTTATCTGCCATCGCAAGCCCTCCGCGTCCAGCTCGACCGCCTCTCGAGGTCGACGGAGACAGTTCTCACTGGCTCCTAGGGTACATCAGTCAAGACAACATCATCGCTGACCATCCAGATATAGCAACAGTACCTCAGTTCGGAAACTCCTGGTTGGGTGTGCCCTACCAAGAGCAGTTCAACTCTGACCCTGCGCTTCATTCGAGCCAGATGATGTCCGATGCCAACTTCGGCTCCTTCAACGTCCCCGTCTTCAATCCTAACATGAATTTTCATCCAGGTCCAGCCTTTTTCACGGGAAGCGTCGACTTCACTCCGTTTGGAGTTCCAGTCCTCGATCCCAGTATGGGCGTCAATACCGGCTTCGGCCCGTACGCCGTGAACCCTGATTTCAACCCGTTTCAGGTCCCCGCTCCTGAAGTCGAGATGGATGCCAATGACATTAACTTTGACGGCGTCAACATAGACGATATCAATGTGAATGACATTAACCTAGACGACATTAGCACCGTCAACATGGCCGATATCAACGTGAACGACATTGATGCTGACGATATCGACGCCGCCAACATGGCCGACATCGACGCCATCAACATGGCCGACATCGACTTCAACCTCAACGGCGACTCGTACACCGATTTCAACCCCATCCAAGTCCCTCATGCCGAGGACAGCGCAGCCATGGACATGGACATCGATCTCGACATGTACACAAGCCAACCCAACTTTGACCCCTTCGAAGTCGACTATGGGACAAACTTCGATCCCGATAGCGATTCCTTGTCATATCCTGTCGCTGCGCCCCAAAGCCGGGTCAGAACTGACAATAGCGTACACACCGGCACCGATCCCAACACAGGCTTGCTGGACACGCCGGATCTGGACGACGCGATGATGTCACTGCTGATGCCGTAGATGATGCCAGGCGATGCACCAGCAGGAGGTTAGGATTGGGTCAGTTGAGCGAGCAGGCACTCGCGCCCTGGCGGCAACATGTGTATGTCATGTTCTGTTCGCGTGTCGGAAACACAGAGTTTTGCGGGTTGTTACGACTTTGTAGAGTCAAGTTTGGCGCCTTGAAGCAGGTAGGTAAGTAGGAAGAAGGGATGGAAGCGGAGGAGGAAGAGGCATCTGTCAAGCGGAATTCTGGAGTTGGGCGAATGGGAGGCAATGTCTTTTTTTTTTATATATAGAGGTGAGTATTTTGTCAGCATAGGCTTGAGCAGTATTGCAATTGACGAACGAGAAATTGCTCGGTTTTGGTAATGCAGTTGGGAGATGGTGAATCTGTGAAGACGTTTAGTTGTCTGATAGATGTGATGACAGGAAAGAGGAGGTTCTATCGCTATTCTCTCACATCAAAGACGTCGGCATGGAAAAGCCAATCCTCCGCACCCGGCTGGGTAACGTAGTTTGTACCAAGGTAACACATCTTGACATCCTCGATCAAGGACCTGAAAGCGCCTTGAGGTACTTTCGGGTCCGTGACATGCGACTCAGGTCTGCTTTTATTAAGGTAACATACCTATCTGCAGATAAAAAGCGGAATATATAGGAGACAAGTAGGAAAAGGATATATAGGAAATAGAAGTAAGGAAAAGAGGACGAGAAAGGGCAGAGAAGGAAGAGATATGACACGTAAGGTATCCAAGGTATCAAAAGATTAGAAGAGAACAACACAGAGACCAGAGTGGAAGCCAAAGCGTCCATATAATTGTTTGTCCTAAATATAAAAGGACGGCAAATTCTTGAAGCGAATCCTCATTACCATGCAAGTTAACAGTCAATAAGTAGAAGAAAGAAAACGAAATTACACGTGTGAATAAATGGGATATAAGAGAAGAACGTATGACCCGTATTCTCAGAGTCAAGAGAAGAACCATCCTCGCAAAAGCCCACGAGGGAGAATTAATGGCCGCGGCCTCCCGAGGCCTTTCCTTTTGTCTGCACGCACACACGCATGCCGCAGAGTCCAAGTTCCCTCGTCATCATGCTCTCCCGCCCTCGCCTCGCCTAATCCATTCAAAATCGCCGTCCCCCAAGTCTTTTTTCTTCCTCCCCTCCCGGTGGTGCAACGAACAGGCCCCCTTTCGTCGGCACGCTGCGGAACCGCACGCACGCGCGCGCTTTGACAGGGGCGCCAGGCTGTGTGTGCCGTTTGACACAGCTACCCCGTCGGTTTCATCTCGCAACAACGCACGGAGAATATTTTCGTCGAAATAAACACAAGACATAAGGAGAAAAATGAAAGGGGAACAGAAAAAGAAATCCGAATGCGCGACCCAAGTCAGAACCCGACTCCCCGTCCGATGCATTGAGAGGTATTGTGTGCTCGTCGATCGTCCAAGGCCGTCCGCCGTGCGTCGTGTGTTAAATCGAGCGTCCAAAAAGCCTCTCGTTTCCACCATGAATGTCGCCTCTAGTCATCATGAATAACAAGACAATGCAGCCTCCCATCTCTGGTTTGCACAGCAAAGGCTCTCACATGATGACGCACTTGCAGCAGCCGCCCTCCTGCTCCTCACCCTCAATGTCCATGGGCTTGGGCGGGTTGGCGCCGGAGTTGGTGCCGCTGCCGGTTGAGTAGCCCTGCATCTCGCGGTTGTATCTTCGGATCTCGCGAACAATGTCGTAGAAGGCCTTGTCGACATTGATGCGGGACTTGGCAGACGTCTCGATGAATTTGCAGTTGAATGACCGCGCCAACGCCTCTCCCTCTGTTGACGTGTCAGATACTTGCGCCTAAAAGATGCGTGTGCCTGGTGACGGAGTATGCATGCTTACCTTGCCTGGTGACTTCTCGCTCGCCTTCCAAATCGCACTTGTTGCCAACAACCACCATGGGGAAGTAGTCCTTGTCCTTGACTCTCAGGATCTGCTGCTGGAAGGTCGTGATTTCCTCGAAGCTCTGTCGTGATGTGATGGAGTAGACCAGCAAGAAACCCTCTCCCGTCCGCATGTACTGCTCTCGCATGGCACTGTACTCCTCCTGACCAGCGGTGTCGAGAACATCGAGCAGGGCGACCTCATCGTCAATGACGCACTGCTTTCGGTAGGAGTCTGTTTAGGTTTGTCGACGAGTTAGCCGAAAGGCCCGGGTAGTCGAGGGAGTGGAGGATGAGGTAGCGAAGGACGGATTGGTTTCGTATCCGCGAAGTCGCGAGGCCTGGGGAGAAAAGGGGCAAGGGCGACGAACCTTCAATTGTGGGATCATACTCGTCGACGAAATGGCTCTGGATCAATTGGATGGTCAAGCAAGATTTACCGACACCACCACCGCCGACAACGACGAGCTTGTACTCTCGCAGGAACTGACACGCAGAGAAGCTAACGTTAGCTATACGGAAGAGGCTAAAGCAAGGGGCAGAGAAGGGGGAAGGATGAGGTTGGGAAGCGAAAAACGCGCGCGCAAGAGTCGCCAACGTACCTTGGTTGCTGCTGTAGCCATTGTGAATTAGACTGGATGAGTATTGCTAGCGGTTGAAGGATTGCTTCCGCAGCTCGTGAATGAACTTTTTTTTTTCCTTTTGCTTGGCCTCAGGAGGTGCGCCTCAGCCAATGAAGCACAAGGGACGCCGGGCTCTGTAAAGGGAGAGGAGGACGACGACGGTTCTGCGAGAGGATCGAAGTCGGTCAGAGGCGGAAATAGAAATTGGAAGAAATCAGAGCTGGCCAGAAGACAATGCAAAATGCAGAGAGAAGAAGAATGAGCCGCAGCAGGCGGGATTGGCAGAGGAATGAATGAGGGAGAGGAAAGATGGAAGACGGAGAGATTGGATGGAAGACGGGGAGGGAGAGGGGTGGAATACGGGAAAAGGCAGCGGAAGGGGAAAAGGCGAAAGGGTGAAGGAGAGAGCAGACAAGGCCCAGGACTGGGACTGGGACTGGGACTGGGACTGGGACTACCTAGGCTGGACAAGACACGACTTGGTCTGGCTGGGCGAGGAGGAGGAACCGCGCAGGTACAGGTACAGCTACAGGCGCTCGTACCGTCCGTTGACAATTTGGGGTTAAACGGCAGGCTGGACGGCCCTGAGAGATTGGCTGGCGGCGGCGCTGGGGGGAGGGCGAGCCAGGGGCCCCAGCACTGGTCGGTGTGCCCTAGCGACACCTGCAGGGCCTGCAATGGTCCCCTAGCTGCCCGCCTTAGCACCGTCGCGGGCTGCAGGTACCAGGTACGGGTGCTTGTGCCTGTGCTTGGGTGAGCCTCGAAGTTGTCGAAACTTGTGAAGGGGGTGGAGAACCGCCCAGGTGTGGGGAGGTCGGGCGGATTGGCGGGCACGGATTGGGCGATCGGGGGGGTGCCTTAGTGAGGTTCCAGTTGGTTCAGGGCCCTTTTCTGGGCTTTGGGGGGGTGAAGTGCTGCTGTTTCTGTGTGGCTAGCAGGCACCAGCGCGACTCACTGCGAGCACCGCAGGCGATGTACTTGCGGGAGAGTATCAGGTATCTGCGACATGAAGTTGTCGTTCCTCCAAGGATATCGAGTCAACTGCAGTGCTTGCTGGTGATGGTTCGGAGGGCAGTGGAAATGCTCCGTTGTTACTCCGTGGGTACAAAGTGGGAAGAAACGGCGCGGTTCGGCTGCTTCAGCGGCTCGAGTGGCTTGCCGGATCCCCTGGTTTAGTGGCAGCAAACCAAGAGACGAAGCTGAGGGGTTGGGACTGGGCGAAAAATGAAGGAAATAATGACAGAACGACGGTGGAAGGTTGTTATCTGATCGACGAAGGACGCAGTTCAATAAGGGGGAATGGAAGAAGTTCAACACCGACGTCCTCAGATCCTTTGAAGCACTGGAACAGACAGACAAAGGAACCTCAAATGATGAGGTACAAGTACACGCACTCCCCACAATCCACGGTACCCGTTACTCCTGTCTCCTGTACATCCACGGAGCAATTCGAGCAACTTGGAAGCATGGGGTGCTGGCTTTTAGCGCACCCTCGATTCTCTATCACAGACTCATTCTGTTTTTTTCCTCGAGAGAGCCAGCTTGCCAGTGCTCGGGCCAATGCTTGTTGTAAGTGCGGTGTAGATGTTGGCAACAGAGCATCCAGACAAGTAGGTACATAAGGTATTATAGGTACTCTGAGGTTGTGTTCACAGAAGGGAGTCCATCACTTGCCATGTTGCTTGACTTTCATTGTATGCTGTATCTGACGGTACGTCTGCTCCTTGCGAGGTAACTGTCTTGACGACTCGGAGTGTTGCAGGATCATGTACGTAAGGAAACTGGGTAGGCGTATGTACCTCACATGACGGTTATGAGGTACAAGACACCGTAATCCATGATGTTTGTCCAACGTTGTTTGCATCAAGGCATCGGCGGAGCAGATCGCGTACTCAAGACCACACGCAAGTACAAGTACTTCTTACAACTCGTACCTCTTCAAGCGCGTCACACCTCTCGGGCTCAAGCCGACTTTCAACTTCGACCTCTTCCAATCCCACGGGTGTTCTTTTGTTGATTCTTCTTTATTTCCCAGCTTTATTATTTCACTCGCTCAAGAACACCAGCCACTACTACCTATCTAGACCCTCTTATCACCCGCCTAGGTCCAATCTCCCTTGCTATCCCCCTCCACCCCCTTGTCAACGCCCGGGCCCCTTCCGGCCGGGTCTGCCCAGGACTCCATTTCTCTCTCCATCCATCTTCTCCTCTGACTGTCCCGTCCCTTTTTTTTGTACTTGTATTTTTTCTGCTCTCTTGCAAATCAGGTCGTTGCCGCCATCACATCACCGTGCAGCCAAGTACCTGGACAAGCACCACTGACCGACTCCATACATGCGCGTCTGCCGCTGCAACTAAGGTAGCACTCTCCTAGAGCGTGCCATCGTGTCTGAGGTGCATGTGAAGGGTCCGTATCCGTTACAACTTCTCCGTACTTTCAGTTACCATGCAACTACTTCTATGTAACCACACAATTGAAGTGTGTCAATGCCATGATGCATGCCGAGATTTGAACCTGATGCATCGGCATAAGAGCAGAGCAGAGCAGAGCAAGACGATCAAGTCAAAGGCGAGGTAGCATCGGCATATTCTACCTAGCCATCGTGGAAATACGGACTGGCTTGTACAAAAGCAGCAGCAGGTAATACAAGCACATGCCCAAAGTGGAGGATCAAATCAAATCGAAGTCAATCGCATATTCAAACTTGGACTGTTAGCGCAGCAGCCCCCTTGCTTCAGTGTTCTCTTTCAACCATCTCCCATGACTCTCTGCCCGCATCTTTCTCTCCGAAATCTTGGCCTCCCTTTTGCTTTCTTGAAGCACGTCCTTGCTTTCTGCTTCTTTAGATATCGGGCACCCTTGACTGAATCAGTCATTCCCTACAGTCCGCATGTGTTGTGAAACTCCCGCCAAAGGCCCTTTCTCTACCTCGCTCTCGGTCTGCCAATCGGTCCAAGTGGCAAGTCTTGGCTCGTGGGCTTTTAGGAGGGGGGGCGTGAGCTCTATTTTGCGTCTTGTCGTTTGTCAATTTGCTATTAGCTCCTCGCTTCCATCATCACGGATTGGTTTTTTCTTCCGTATGGTTATCTTCTTTATTGGCAATTACACGAGCTGCAAGCCTTCTGTACGCCTCTACGATGGCTGCTTGCCATCAAGAGGTTCATTGACCATGGTTAGTAGGTGTACATACACAGACAACCCTAGACGGACTGTCGACCCGATGGGATCTTGTGTTCCTCTTTTCATTCTATCCATTCTTCCTTTGTTCGTTCTCCTCTTCCCTATGGCTTGGCATGCAGATTTCGTAACGACAGACACAAAGAAGGAATATTCCATCTTCTTTGACGAAGCACGTGCAGGCTCAGGCGAAGCCCGTCGTCCCGGAAGCTCCATTGTCCTCCAGCGTCCGTGCCTTGGTATTGAATGCCGCGTTTCCTCCCTGATGATGATGCTCGTCATCTTATTTCCGTCAATGACAGGTGCTTTCGAATTGACAGCCGTTCATGGACCAAACAGGTAGGCCAACCGCAAACCTTTACATTGGTAGCCAGCACGGACAGTGCCGCGGTTGTCAGGTACAGGTAGCATTACGTGGACCGAGTACGACCCCAGAGAAGTGCTCACATTCTCTGTTTGGCATTGATTGGCGTCGGTGGCATCGGACTCGAGTACGAGTATGTCCACAAGCTTGGCTCTCTCGCCAGGCAGCCGGAAAGAAACTGTCCTCGTATTATCAGAAGCGAGGGAAAAGAAAAAAAAAACACTTCAAGTTGTAAATACAATGGTCAGGTACGAGTTCTTGTGATGGCTGATTCACGCGGCCTTGTGTCGTTGTGGTACTCGTACGCGCCTTCCATCTGCACTTTGATACAGGCCAGGTACATGAATCTCTACCTTGTCTCTAGGTACATCATTCGAAGTTCTGCCACTCAGCTCAACTTCTCCCAAACACAACTGTTCCGCCTCGTCTGCCATCTCATCGCCTCTCGCTACCTTACCCAGCCCCTGGACTCCGAGATACTCTGCTCCGGCGATCGAGAGCCCTTGTGTCTTGGTCTCTTCTTTGGTACAACGATCTACAAGTGATACAAAGACAACACACGATGCTGGAGAGACATGCTCCAGGAGAGACAAGAGGGAAAAGGTCCGTCTTCAGTCGCGGCAACTTGAGCCGGCTCTTCTTCTTCTGCCGCTCACGTTGCAAATGGAACAAGGTGCCTGTGCGACTGCTAAAACAAGCTCAACCGCCCACGGCTACTCGCCCTGTCCTGCCCTGTCTGTCCCGTTGAAAGGCGGCATCCCCTGGTCGTCAGTTGATGCCCGATGGTGGCCTCTGCTCCTCTCGGATGGCGCCATACGTTGGCATTGAAGCCACAAGGAGCCAAAGAGTCTTCAATGATCAACGGCGTGTCTCTCGTCTCTACTGCCCCTGACGCAGTTCGTGCTACCCACGCAAAGCCACTGCCTTCTTCTCACTAGCACCGCATGCAGCTTCAATCTGCAGCTTCAGTCGCTCATACTAATCGGCTGCTGCTACGCCAGACGAGTCCTAGTCCGACGACGCGGTGGAGGTGCAATTCCCTTGCGCACCCCTGCGCCAATCAAACTGGGCTCCAGTTGTGGCATCATGGGTCATTTCGACAGGCGCCCAGACCGTGTTAAAGGCCGATTCGATCCATCCATGGGCCGACAAGGACACACCCGTCCGCCTGCTGCTTGGGGGTGGGGAGGCTGTCAATCCGAGTCTCGTTCGCCCGCCATCCAGGTGCCCACTGCCCACGATCGCTTCATGTTTGGCCATAGGCATGCGTGTGATATTCTTCACGTTGGGGGTCTCACCGAGGCTCCAGTTGCCTCCCATTGATGGATCAATGGACACCATCTGCATCCCGTCTCCAGGCCACACGACTCGACGCCGGCTCTACTATTGCCGCCGACCGGAAGCAGAGGCCGCGGCTGGGGAAGCACAGCAGCGCGACTGACATGATATCATGCAGCCTCGCGCGGACTTTTGCAGGTGGCGATTGGATATCAGACACCAGACGCTTAGCCTCCAGCTGCAAGTACAGTTACGTGGGAACATGAACCCTCATGCAGGTCGTCGAGGTGGGCGGGCGGCAAGGCGACCTGCAGCCGGACTGCGTACACATACATGACATGCAGCCAGCGGCTGGTCCTCAGTTCTTGGCTGGCGCCAACGGGGCTGGCGACAGATCAAACGCCGCTGCCTGATTCGGTATTTACGCATTCACCATGTTGGACTATCCAGTGGGTGGTGATGTCTGGTGGTTGGATGCCATGGTCGTGACAACTTCACGTATCAGCCACTGTCGAGCAGTATCAATGGTCCCGCCATGTCACGCCGCCCGTTGCGACGATGCTACTGCCTGCTAGTATCCGGACTATTGCTCCAGAGTGAGGCCGCGATTGGAGCTTGGTGCATCCTGACGCGCGCGCGCGCACAAGATGCCCCAGCGAGTCAGGCTTCGGGTTCTGTTGCTTAACCTCGAACCGTCTGCAACACCATCTGCTGTCTGTCTCTGTCTCTGCGACTGTCTCGGAGCCGCGCCCTGTCCGTCGAATCGTGAGCGAGTCGTGACGCCGCCTTGCTTATTTTCGGTCCGGGACCGATTTCCTGGACCCAGTCAGTCGGTCAGTTAATCCCTCCGTCAGTCAGTCACAGTCGGTCTGCCTTTCTGTTTGCCTGTTTGTTGCCCGCCTTGCCGTCTGCTCTGTCAAGACGATCCCGTCGCAGGTGGATCGCAACTTTGAAGCCAAATTGTCGATACGGCACGACCCCTGGACGCACTCTAGGCCTTGGACGTCATCAGCAATTTGCGCCGACCCGGCATCTGGGGTATTACCCTTTTCTTGCTTTTCCTCTCGAGGCTTTTCCTTATCTTTCTTTCTTTTCCCCCTCTTTTGGACTTCTTCGTGTCGGCCGAGTCTGTCAAGCGAAAATTCGTCGCTTATCCCTCTTCCTTTCCGTCGACTCTCTCTCCCTCCCTCCCCTGTTGGTCCTTGCCTCTGCTGTCCATCATCAGCATACTGCTTCATCTCATGTATACCAACTGGGCTAGAATCGCACTACTCGAGGGATCTATCACTCAATATCTTGCCTTATCGCTTCTTAATTGTCATCTCCAGCTGATGATATTGAACCTATCGGACATGAACAAGACGAGATGAAGCCTTAGCCAAGCATGAGCTCCATTTCGTACCACTCTATCGGCCTTCTAGAATGATTGCTCTCCACACCCGACACCTCCACACGCACCCGTCCCCACTAACCTCTTCATCTCCCCTCCCGGTTGACCATTTGCCCCTTGTCCCCCTTTTACTTGTATGTACATCGTCCTTGGCCAGACCCTCGTGTGGTCATCATGTGTACCTATGTACAGGTTACGACTTGGGACTGGCAGCTGTACATACAGCGTATGCACACGCATCTTTGGGGCCTAAAAGAACGTCATCAACAATCCACCTCCATGTAATACGGGGTACAGGAGACGGACTTGGTATGTACCAGGTATGATCGGAGACGTTCATCGCCATGGTGTGTTTCCGATGCTGCACCTGAATCGTTACTCTTGCCAGGGCCTCCCCCTTGCCTGCACCCAATCTCAGTTGATTGCTTCATTCTGATATCCGACTACAAGTAAGCTTTGTCTTGGAACTGCAAAATTGGCGAATTTCGCTCGGACAGCATGAATCTTGCAAAGTATTACCGTTCTGATTATACTGATATTTCCTTCTTAGCCGTCACTCATGATAAGCACGCAGATGTTTGAATATCCCTTTTTCTCTACTCCGCACTCATTGTACTCCTTTGATGCATCTTCCTATGCCTAGCATGTTGTCTTGGCCATCATAGGTCGAAAGAAACTGTATCCAGACTTGCCAACCGCATCCTTCACCAAATGCGAACATGAAACAGGCAACCTAGGTAGGAACTTTCGATGAACTTCGATACCGGCGTGCACGTAATCCGTGAGCTCACTATCAGCGTTCACCTCCATCTGCCGGACAAGGAGAAGCTCAAAAAGGGAGGAGAAAGGACCAGGCCGGAGACCAAGCAAGGTCAAGCTGACGACGTGCCACTCTGGGATCCACGATGCTACGCAGGATGGAAACTGCCTTGCTCGATGCAGCATGTACCAGTTTCGTCAATACCTCCCCATCTGCTCCTGCTGGACTCTCCCATCAGTACCGGTGAACAGGAAAGAAGGAGATGGCACAGACGTAGAAGTCAACAGCCAGACAACCGCAATCTCCTCATCCAAGGTGCATGCCACTTTGTAGTATCCGTACAGACAGACTTCATCTGCATTGCTCCGGTCAACGTTGAAACTCTGAAACCAAGAATGACGCCCCAGCCCAAGCCTCTCCAATAGCCATCCTCCAAGTCACAGACATGTCTTGCCCGGCACACAGCCGTGGATCAGAGCGATACTATATAGTAGCACATGAGCACGAGCTAACAACGCAGCGCCAGGCCGGATCGCAGGCTCACGGCATTTACTTACTTGCACATCTACAGATTCAGATTTCGACTACAGAGTCACGTTTCAACGATCGTAGTACTACTAGATATGCATACTACCTTACAGCACACACACACACACACACTTTGAGTATCACCGTACCATCTCCCGTCTTTGCACGCCCCCCACCCTCCCCCCCCCTCTCTCGCATATCGTGGACGGTCAAGTCAAGGACACAGGGTTTACAAGGAGCCTTCGGGATCTACTACTATATGCTACGCTCCCCATGTCTGTCTGCAACGGACTTGACTGAGACATCCGAGTGTTTTTACTGCGGCTTGTACTCGGATGGTCCGAGCCGAACGAACCGGCAGCAAGTAGTGCAGTCCGTGAGTGAACGAAGAGATCCCATGGTCCGTGATGCTGCGTTGACTGATACTCACTCGTCACCATCCTTACATTGCTCCATACCTTGCTACTAGAGGTGCCTCGTAGATGCGAGTAACAGTAAGAAAAGAAAAATGCTCGCTCGCTTCGGTAAAAACCAATAGACGAGGGTAGACGAAACCAAACAAATGTGATTCTACATCCGAAGCGGCGCGGACCGACGAGTCGGCGAGGCGGGAAGCCGGCAGTAGAGCCTACGTTGGCCCCCCCCTGAACGTCACTTAGTTAAAGTGAAAAAAGCAGGAGGTCAGGTAGAGATTGGCAGGCAGGCAACTTGTTAGACATTGGCATTTGTTGTGTGAGGAGCTCTAATTTGTTTTACTACCCCATGATATGCAAGTACTATATGTAGAATGTGAGTTTGGCAGTGTAAGCCAGTGTCCGGAGCGTCTAGAGTTTCTTGTCGGCTGGGTCGTCGAGTTCGTCTTCTTTGGAGACGCGTTTGCCTTGGACTGCTGCTTCGACTTCTGCGACGAGGCTTTCGAGGTAATCCTTGTCCCTATGCAACAGATGAACGTTAGCCAAGTCTTTTCGGTCAATCAAATATCAAGGAACATGTGAGGATATATCCAATGGTCGCGATGAGAGCGTCGTGTAAATACCTTCCAACCAGCGTAACAGTATTGCGCTTCCTGCCCCATCGCGGATAGCTCCCTACTTTGACGCCGTGCGGCTCGACCTTGGCGGCCAGCTCGGTGAGGAACTCTGCCACGGCGCTTTCGGGCAGGGGCGTCGAAATCATAATTCGATGCGTGCCTTTGCCTTCGGGGTCGACTAGGCGGGGGAGGACGTGAGGTTTCAGTCCATCAAGCAGCTTTTGGACTGTGCAATGGTAGAGAGGACAACCATATTGTTAGCCTTGGCTTTCTTACGTTGGCGTTTCGGCAAGCTTGGTCATGGAACTCGACTCACAGAGCAGCGGCACTCCGGGAAGGATATGCACATTCTTGTTCACGACCGAGACAGGAACCCACATGTCCTCTTGCGGAAAGATGAACTGCTCACTCAGAGGGCGCGACTCGTCCGTCGGGAGGTAGACCATGCGCAGCCTGGCCCTGAGAGCCGGTGAATCGACGTCCCAGTCAAAGTTGGGCTGCTTGGGGTGCGGCTTGGAGAGCTTCTTCATCTTGTCGTAGGCTTCCTGGTGTAGCTTCAGGGGCAGTCCGAAGGCTTTGGCGATGGACTGGTAGGTGATGTCGTCGTGTCTGTGAGGGTTGAGGGCGTTTGTGAGGAACATGGACTGCAGATTGGAGAGGGGGTTTGTCTCTTACGTTGGGCCGATGCCTCCGCTATGGGTTGAGTTCACGGCGGTTAGTAAGGGCATATGGCTGTTTTGATGATGACCTTGAGCTCACCTGGTGACGACGAAGTCATAGCGGTTGCTCATTCGTTTCACGGCCTCCATGATTTCGCTCTCGTCGTCTTCGATGACTTCGATCCGCTTCAGCCCCTATGACAAGGAAAATAAGGTTAGATGGACCATGTGTCATATCAAGTCACGGATGTTGAGTGAAGACTGCAAACTCACGATACCCAGGGAGAAGCACCATTTTGCAAAGTACGCCGAATTTGTCTGCCGCAAGCGTCAACTCAGGTCTCCTCTCATATCTCATGCCTCCCAAAGGCTCAACACATGTGTACTGACATCGACAGTCTATTTGGAAACCGTTAGCTTTTTCGTCTTTTACTCAACCAGGTTTCACACCGAAAACACACACCTTTCCGCCCAGCACTTCATCGCCAATAATCAGACACGCTGCCGTCTGGATGAGGCGGTCCCCGGCAGCCGACATTTTGAAGAGAGAAGCGGCCGGACGAACGCGGGATTGGGTGATGAAGGAGGGAGATGCGGCGGTGGGTAAGCGATGACTGGCGGCCTTGGATAGCCGTGAGAACATGGATAAAGAGGTGGGGAGAAGCAGATTAGATGAGGATGTGACTGGATACGTCTTTTTGATATAGGTATATTTCAAAGAGTGATCAAATTCCCGTGAATGTCGATTGGTTTCAAGAGTAACTGATATCTCAAATCTGGATTTTGAGAGGGAAGAACAGCATCACAACTTGGTTCTAAACTTGGAATTCGAGCAAGCATGGCGTAAAGACGGCCCGTGACGCCATCAATCCGCGAGCGAGGCCGGCGCTTGACACTGGTTGAATTGTGGGGGTTTATGTTAGCGGTTTAGCGGGGACCTGGAAGAGGGGAGCTTCTAAGGGACCTTAATAGGGACCAAGCCATGGGATGACCTCCTGCTGGTGCCAACATCAAACTCCGATAAGGTAGTTGGGAGATTCAGCTCTCTGCATCCTTGACGATATCTCAAGACTATATATCACGGCTCGATATTTGCCAATCTTGTCTGGAACTCTATATCCATCACCAGCCTCACATCACCACGGCCATGGCAAGTCATCCCACCAGAACCCCGCCATCATGATCCGACAATGCCCCTCTACCCTGACCAGAGCATGGCTAACTCGACGGTCGACGGGCGACGACAGGCTTCCGAATCAAGGCTCTACAACATCTCCGGCGAGACCAAGGAGCACCTGCGCAAGTTCCGGCTGACGACGTCCCGCGCCAGCAAGCCGCAAGCAGTCATCTGTATGTACGTCCAAGGGCCGCGAGCTCCCACGACACGATACAACAACACGTTCCTCTTCTCGAACCCGATTCCAATGCTAATAACCAGCACTCCCCTGACGGATGTCAGACCTGATCGATAAGACGACCCACGAGATTCACCAGGATCAAGACAAGACCACGTACACATCCCTCGACGAGATAGCCGAAGACCTCCCCGACCATGCTCCCCGATTCATCCTCCTCAGCTATCCCCTGACAATGGTCAGTTCATCCCTTCCCTCCATAACTTCAACATGGACGTGTCGGATCAGCGTGGTTTACATGTGCATATAGCCCGACGGACGGTTATCGGTGCCCTACGTACTGCTCTACTACCTCCCCATCACAACAAACGCCGAAACGAGGATGCTCTACGCCGGCGCAAAGGAGCTGATACGCAACACGGCCGAGGTCAACAAGGTCATTGATATAGAATCGGCGGAGGATCTAGAGGACATCCCCAAGCAGCTGGCCACGGAGAAATATTAGGACCTGATGAAATGAAGAGAAAGAGATGCTGTTGCTTTTGGCTATGCCTGTCCATCATGATATTATCCAATCATTTGACTAGATCTGTTCTATATACATGTACATTTCCCTTTTGCCGCTATGATACATCTATTCTGGCAGCACGCTTTCCTCATCCAAGCCCAGCTGCCGCCCTACATTCCTCACCACCTGCTTGAACGCAACACACGCCGGACTATCAGGGAACGAGTCAAAGAAACTCTCCCCGTAATCGCACGCCATCCGTATCCTCGGATCCAAGGGCACCGACCCCAGGAACGGAATCCCCATCTCCTCCGCCAGCGCCCTCCCGCCCCCCGTGCTCGCCCTGAAGATCTGGCTCTCGCCCTTGCAGTTGGGGCACACAAAGGCGCTCATGTTCTCCGCCAGCCCCAGGATCCGGATGCCCGCCTTGCGGCAAAAGTCGATTTCCTTGCGCACGTCCAGCAGCGCCACCTCCTGCGGCGTCGTCACCACCACGGCGCCGTCGATGCCGCTCTCCTTGAGGAACGAGTTGACGCTCAGGTGCTCGTCGCTCGTCCCCGGCGGCGTGTCCACCAGCAAAAAGTCCAGCTCCCCCCACTCCACGTCCTTGAGGAACTGCTTGATCAGCCCGTTCTTCTTCGGGCCCCTCCAGATAATGGCCGCGTCCCGGTCCGGCAGCATGAACTGGATCGACATGACGGCCAGGTTCTCCGTCACCCACACCGGCGACATGCCCGTCGCGCTGACGTGGATCGTCTCGTCCTCCACGCCCAGCATCTTGGCCGTGCTGGGGCCCGTGATGTCCGCATCCATGACGCCCACCGTGCTATCCGGGTTCGTCGAGAAGGCGTGCGCCAGGAGATTTGTGAACGTGCTCTTCCCCACGCCGCCCTTTCCGCTCAGCACGAGTATCTTGTGCTTGACGTTCTCTAAACGCGCCGTGATGATCGGGATGTCTGGGTCGGGGCCCTTGGGGGCAGATGCGCAGATGGCTTGGTTGGGGCAGCCCTCGCATGACGACGCCGTGCCGGCACGCTCGGACTCGGGGCCTGGGCAGTGCTCCGGCTCGGGAGCAACGAGCTGGGGCTTCTGTTTGAGGGGGTTGGCGATGACATCGGCGACGGCCTCTGGCTCTTCTAATGAAGGCGCCATTGCGGCGGATATGTGGGTTACGGGCTGCAGTGGCCTGTGGTATTGGTGACTGAGAGGACTGCCTGTATCCTTTTCCTTCCAGTTTCTAGGAGAAAAGAAATCAAAGTCGGACTGGGGGTTGAAAATGGCGAGATGTTGTACAGAGCAAAAGAGTTGATGTTTTTGGTTCGGAAATGGCAGAGGTGAGTGGCTAAAGCTTAATAATGGGAGCTGCACGAGTGGGAAGCTGGAGTTGGTAAGCCTTCAACTCCGAGATCGGGACGTTTTCCAAGGATGCGGACTGCAGCACATGAGTCTCTGATGCTCAGTGAAGAATTTGGAGACTTGAGAGGAGAGTAGAATTGAAGTTATTGGCATCGAGAAAACGAATTTCAGAAGAAATCGGGAATAAAACCATGCCAGCAATCTTCAGCAGATTGATACAGGGTAGGCAACGAATAAGTGAAGGGCGCTGTAAGATTCGCCACCCCTCGCCTGCTTACTGAATTTCACATGGGGAGCGCTTACAGTAAGATACAAACTGAGCAGAGCAGCACGAAGCTCAGGCGAGGAAAGAATTGAGTGGAATCAAAGCCATGACGCAATTACTCAAAAAGTAGGACCATCGAAATACTTCAAGCAATCTGAGATGGAAAGACAAATTCGAGAAGCATAGAAAAAAAGAGCTGAAGGACCTAGGATTGATAAAGGGCAAAAAAAGGCAAAAAGAAAGAGTCTAGGTTCCAGAGGGAGTCGAACCCTCGCTGGCGGAATCAGAATCCGCAGTCATAACCGTTAGACCATGGAACCGCTGAAGTGGTTATCCACTTCTCATGGCATGCCTACTGCGCTCTATTTGCACCTTATGAAGCCCTACATCTGACACACCACCCAAACATTGCCCAAATTTCGCCCCAAATCCATTTTGCATCTGATAAGAGAAATTCGAGACTGTCACCCCACCACCCCACCTAAATTTTCGTTCCTCGATAGAGTGCGTGCGACTCGGCTCGGTCTCCGTTGACTTTATTTCGAGATACCCTCAAGTTTTGCAGTTACACACACCAGAGCAAACATATTTTATTCACCATGTCCAGCACAACCATTGCAAGTCTCAGACAGAGCCTCTGCTCAGAGGAAACGCCCCTTCCCGTCCGCTTCCGCGCCCTCTTCTCCCTCAAACATGTCGCAAAGACGTCCGACGCCGACGAGGCCCTCGCGGCCATCGAAGCCATCGCCGCCGCTTTTGCTTCACCGTCTGCGCTTCTGAAGCACGAGGTTGCGTACTGCCTTGGACAGACTGGAAACGACGCAGCTATTGCCCCCCTGCGAGATGTCTTGTCAGATCTGAAGGAGGACCCCATGTGCAGACACGAGGCCGCCGAGGCTCTGGGTGCGCTGGGCAAGGCTTCCAGCTTGGATCTGCTACGGCAGTTTAGGGATCGTGCTGGCGAGGAGGTTGTCGTCAAGGAGACGTGTGAAATTGCCATTGATCGCATTGAGTGGGAGAACTCTGAGGCCAGGAAGCAGGAGAAGCTGCGTCAGAGGTATCTATCTATACCAGAGCGTTTCCAATGTTTGGATTCAATTCGCTAATGCTATATTCTAGCGACTTTGCTTCAGTCGACCCGGCGCCCCCCATGCCCGAGTCCGAGAAGTCGGTTGAAGAACTCGAGAGAGTGCTGCTGGACGCCAACCAGCCGCTCTTCATGCGATACCGTGCCATGTTTGCCCTCCGCGATCTTGCCTCACCCCCAGACCTTGCGACCGCTGTCCCTGCCGTCCACGCCCTTGCCAAGGGCTTCGCCGATTCCTCGGCACTCTTCCGCCACGAGATTGCCTTTGTCTTTGGCCAGCTCTCACATCCCGCCTCTATCCCCGCCCTCACAGAGGCCCTGAGCAATCAGGAAGAGGCCAGCATGGTGCGCCACGAAGCTGCTGAGGCGCTGGGCAGTCTCGGAGACGAGGAGGGTGTCGAGGATATTCTGAAGCGCTTCCTTAACGACAAGGAGCAGGTGGTTCGTGAGAGCGTCATTGTGGCGCTGGATATGGCCGAGTATGAGAGAGGCGGAGAGACGGAGTATGCTTTGATCCCAGAGGTGGCCGGCGCCTCTGCATAAAGAAATTGAAGGAGTAGAAAAAAGTTTTCCCCGTTACTGATTTATAGAGTTTCCCATATAGAGAAAATATGCAAGAGCCTTAATTGTTTTCGTGCCAGCTGTTACCACACTCGCAATTATAGATGACGGTTGAGCCTTCGTCGGCACTTCGCAGTTGCACCGTCGTGTACTTGACTTCTTCTCGGCCGCAGTTGGGGCATCGCTCGCGAACGGTGCTCTCGGTGTTGAGCGTGTGACGCTCCACGGATTGGACGCTCGACTGGAGTTTCTGGCGCAGGAACGAAGGGAAATCCGAGGGCTTCGACTGTGTCACGATAATCTTGGCGCCGGTATCTGAGAATCTCATTCGTTAATTCCTCCCTTCTGGTGCGTCAAGTAAGATTTCCAAGCCTTCAAACCTTTGTTCTCGGCGCTGCAGCACTCGCAGCTCAACACATTCTGCTCGGTTCCCTTAGTCGCCGGAAGTAGATTTCCGCAGTCGGTGCAGAAGACCATGGACCCAATGGCAGCCATCTTGTTTAATTTTTTTTTTGTTTCTTTCAAGGATCTTCTCAAGCCAAATTGCCAACGCAGAGCCTAATGACGAATTTTCTACGTGGGAGCACTGAATGGAGGGATTCGCGTGGAACCAGCTGTACAAAAATTGTCATGCAAGACAACTGGCAAAAGATCTTGCAGGACCACTGACAGGGGCCTGCTAATCCGGAATAACTGATAAGGCAAGGTACCGGGGATCGGAAGCGCGGCTGATTGGCCGCGGCCGGCCCGCACGGGCCATTGGATGTCTTTTGGGCTGACGAGATTGGTCCAGCGAGGCTGTCGGGATTCTCCAGGCTGGCGATGCGCGCGAGTCCACGATTCGACGAAACCAGAACATCGTACCCAACCGGCAGCATTTTGGGCATGCATCGAGGCCACGCTTGAGCTGCTGTTCATGCCTTGTTAATTCGACCCTCCCGTCGCCCTCGACGCCACCGGCCGCCGCTCCGGCGCTCAATTCCCCCCTCCCTCGACGGCCGGCCCTTCAAAAAGCTGCACCTCTGCCCGCCCAATCCCTCCCATGACACGCTGAGGAGCCTCTGCTGCGCCTGTAGCTCCCGTGTCGACGATGCGTCCGTGGTGAGGTCTCGTCAGCATCCAGACTCTGGCAGATATGCAGCCAAACAACATGCAACGCTCCGACGAGGGCGGCAGTGCCAACCACGGCGCGGCCGCTCCTCAGAACGCGATCTCGCGACCATTTACGCTGCAGGAATCTCTGCCGTACTCTCCACAAACCTCAACCGTGCCGTTTGTTTCTGGTGAGCCACCACCCATGTCTCTGCTTGCTGTTTTTATCCTCTTCTGCCATATTTGCTTCATCTTGTCCATCACAGAGCCTACCTCCTCTCGTTCTCTCATGCTGGGAAGCTACTAACGCTGCTCCTTCCTCCAGAAATCATCCCCGACCCTAGCCTAGGTCTCGGCTCGCCCGCTCCTTCCATCTCAGATCTCTTTCCACACAGCGAATACGAGCGACTGAACAAAGAGGCTCTCGGCCAGCCTCACCTTCCACGAAGCACCAAGCAAGCCGTCGACCTTGTGCTGCACGAAATCAAGCCGTCTCAGAGAACCCATTAGTACGTCAGAAGCTCTTGGTCAGGTGCAAGTTGCTAACAGCTCACGCAGCAACTTCAAGACCGTCCTGGCAGGGCAACCGAACCCACGGGCTGCCAGCCTCCCGCAGGGCCTCTCTCCCATTGCCCGGGCCGTCTATGAGAAGGTCGGGGGCTACTTCAAGGCGACGAAACCGAATGTTGCGGGCCCTCACGCTGCTGGCGTTAACGGCGACAAGAGCCACACACTCGCAGCAGACATGGCGGTCCCAAGCAGTGCGCCTGAGAACCCTGTAGCTCCTACAGATGGCCAAGCAAAACCCAAGGCTCGTGGGTCAAGGATCGAGGTCCTGATTCCGTCCAGAAGAGGCTTTGACCCGTCGACTTATGTTGATGCCACTGCCTCTTCCAACGTCCAGCCTTCCCCTGAATCGCCGGTGCAGAAAACACTACCAGATGTGCCCACGACCTTGGATGATACGCAGAATGCTGACTCTGCGTCTCTCGATGCAAACAATGTCAACTATAATCATGCCTCATTCCGGGTCGAGCTTCCTTCATCGCATATCAAGAAGGACGAGTATCTGGAATATGCACATGTGCCATCTGCCCCTGATAACCTCTCTTCTCGCAAAGAGGATCGACACGCAGCTCCAGACGGCCAAGGCCTCGTTAGCAGTGTCAGCCTTGGCCAACAGCAGCGAGCAGAAACCGCTCTCGAATCGATCAACACTCTTATGCGCAGTGTCTTCGCAGCGGTCGGGCATGCCATTGCCATGGAACCGGGACATGACCAAGTCGTGACGCTGAACAATCACAATGAGGTCATCATGAACGGCGCAGTCCACCAGAAGCTGCAGAGCGCCATGCAGAAGGCCATCTCACTCAAATGTTTTCACAGAGTCCCTATTGAGGACCTCCTGCACATCATGAAGCTGAGCGACAATAGCGTGCGGGCGGCTGAGGCCTTGGAGCTCCGGGTCGACGAAAGCTGGGATGAAGCCAGCCTTGAGTCGTGGGTTCAGCAGCTACCAGATGTTGAGCTCGGCATGAAAGCTGCGCGTACATGCCTGCGGATCTTGTCCGGCGGCCGAGAGGATAAGCGGCTCTACGCAGAAGGCGCCATGACCAGATGCTTCAACGTCTTCAAGACCGTCACCGAAGACATCATCATCCCTCTCGTTGAGCTTCGCAACTCGTCTTCTTCAGCAAGCCTCTTCCGGATGATGGTCAAGCACAAAAAGGCCTTGTCGTCTACTTTCGTGTGTTGTCAAAGGCTGTTCGCCACTCTTGCGGAGCTGATTACGAAAGTTGAACTTTCCGAGAGCGTTCTCAATGCTCTAGAGTACACTGCGTCCAAGCTGGTATTCGTCGAAAATGCCTATTTCGAGAAGGATTCGGTGGTCGGGGTGCAGCGATTTGATGGTATTCGCAGTGTTGCTATGGACATGCTCTGCCAAATCTTCCTCATCAAGCCCGATCAGCGACAGGGCATCATTGACGATATTCTGACGTCTCTGGAGAAGCTTCCCGTGGGAAAGCAAAGCTCCAGGCACTTCAAGCTTGCCGATGGCGGCAATATTCAGCCAGTGTCTGCACTCCTCATGCGCTTGGTCCAAGCCAGCTCTGGAAGGGTTCAGGAGAACGAGGGACGTCGCACTGCTGCGCTCCGTGCCCTCGGCGATGAGGATGATGAAATGGAGGAGGATGCCGAAAGCGAAGATGAGCTGCCTGATAAGACTACCAGAAAGGAAATGCTGTCCTCTGTTAACAGCGAGGAACAAGGCGCGCAGCAGCACGCCGTCGCCATTCAAGAGCTGGAGGCGGCTGCTGATCCTCTCAGCGAAAGCGCCGCGCGAAACGCTTCGTACATCATCAACTACATAGTGAAGCGAGCAATTGGATCGACCAAGTCAGGCGATACTCCGTACCGAAACCTTTTGGACCTCTTCGTTGAGGACTTCACTACGTGCCTCGATTCTCCAGATTGGCCTTCGGCGGAGCTGCTCCTGCGCCTTCTCATGTTGATGATGGTCCAGCTCTTCGAGGCGCCCAGGACGGCCGCGCCCGCCAAGAACATGGCTCTCGAAATGCTGGGCCACATGAGCGCGGCCATATCGCGTTTGCGGTCCCACGTTAAGCGGACTGCCAACTTGTTCGAAGTTAGCAACGTCGACGAGCTGTCACGATATCTGGCTGCTCTGGCTTGTCATGTTCTCGAGCAAAAGAGCCCGATTGAGCACATCGTCGCCTGGGATGGGCCTTATCGAGCGACGCTGGAGTTTCTTCAAACTCGTCTGTCAGACGACCCCTATCTATTCAGCGCGGTGTCGTACCTCATCACCGACTGGGCCACTCGGGTGCACGCAGGATACGATTCGATTCAGGACAATGACGCCGAAAGAGACCAGGAGCTGGGCCGCCTCGCCTATCGCCTTCGAATGATGATTCAGGATCGCCGGTGGCTGTCGAACGAATACACGTTCAAAGCTGTGAGCGCGACTCAAGCCAAGCTTTCGTACTCCATTCTGCTGCTGCAGTCTCCGCTCTTTGAATCCTTCAACAAGATTCTCAACATTCTCCTCGGTTCAATGGCGAGCGATCAGGCGACAGTACGCAGCAAGAGCTTGAAGAGCATCAATCAAGTTCTTGAGACGGATCCCTCTATCCTGGACGGCGATTCCATGGTGATCCAGCTTATTCTGGACTGCTCGAGCGACTCGTCTACGCAAGTGAGAGACTCTGCTCTCGGCCTCTTGGGAAGCTGCATCGCGCTGCGGCCCGTTCTGGAAGCGCCATTGACGCCCAAAGTCATTGACCGCTTTCAAGATGCTGGCGTGGGTGTTAGAAAGCGAGCCATGAAGCTCGCTCGCGACATCTACCTCCGCAATCACGATAATGGACTTCGCAGCTCTATAGCAAATGGCCTACTCCGACGTGTCCAGGATCCTGACGACGGTGTTCGCGACCTGGCCCGCCAGATGATTGAAGAAGTCTGGTTCGCTCCTTTCTACGGCCGTGACAACTCAGCCGCTTTCCAGACGTCGTTGGCTGAGCATGTGGCTCTGATCATCCAGACAGTCAAGACAGGCAATGTGACGGAAATTCTGGACAAGGTGTTCCAGTCTATCCTCCGACCAAAGGACAAGTCGCTGGATGGCCCGTTTTCTGTTTGCTCACAGCTGGTGAGCAGCATGTTCAGCCTCATCGACAGCGGCGAGTCGGAAGAAGGAGGCCCGACTGGCCGTGATGCCCTGCAAGTGCTCACAATCTTTGCCAAAGCCGATCCCAAGTTGTTCAGTCTCGAACAGATTAGACTTCTGAAACCCCATCTCGCAAGCTTCAGCGGCACCGACGAACTGGCGGCGTTTCGAGCAGTGACGGTGATTTACAAACGCGTCCTGCCTCAGCTGCCAACGGTGCCCAAGGAGTTTCTGGTGGAAATTCGCCTGCAACTTCTCAAGGGTATCGGAAAGATTGCCTCGCGCGGTGCTTTGGACGACCTGATTGCATGCACAAAGGTTGTCTGCGATTTGCTCAACGATTTTGGACCCTTGGCCAATCTAGTCGCCTCAGGTATACTCGGCATTCAAAAGCTGAGGGCTGGAGGTGCATTGCTGGACAGCAAGAAGATCAATTTCTTTTCTGCCTATTCCATCCTCGTTGGCAACGTTGGCAAGCACTGCGACCTGGAAAAGCAGAAATCAGTGTTCCGGGCTCGTCTTCCCAAGTGGAACGGTGATTCGATTCCCCGGCTCATCGTGGACACGCTGTCGCCCTTTACTTCCCCTTCCCAGCCGCTAGAGGCACGGAAGGCGGCTCTCGATGCAATCGGCATGGTTTGTCAGTCGTGGCCTCGAAACTACGTCCTGGCTCAGGTCTACACGGCCTTCCAGCAGGTCTTTCAAGAGCAGGTTCCTATCCTCGAAGCCATGATCCTGAAGTCGTTCAAAGAATTCTTACTCACAGAGGAGAGCCGATCTGAGCTTGGAGCCGAAGCCCGGGCGACTGAACAGAAGCGGGAGCTCACGGTCATGGGCGGCACTAACTTTGACGACGTGGCCAGCGCTACCACCCAGAGGTTCCTCAAGGACATTACGCGAATTGCCTTGGGAAGCCTAGACGAACACGCCTTTCTGGCAATGGAAGTCCTGGGAAGCATCAACCGCCAGGGCCTGACGCATCCCAAGGAGACGGGAGTGACACTCATGACGCTGGAGACGTCGTCAAACCGAAAGATTGCCGAGCTGGCCTTTCTGGAGCATCGGTCACTGCACGAGAAGCACGAGTCGGTGCTCGAGCGAGAATACGTCAAGGCCATCCAGTCGGCATACAACTACCAGCGGGACATTGTCAAGGACTCTCACGGAGCTATCCCCGAAGTGTTTCAGCCCAAGCTGCACCTCATGATGGAGGTGCTCAAGATCAGCAAGATGAAGAACAGGCAGCGCTTCTTAGAGAAGCTTTGTGGACAGGTCGACTTTGACATTGCGCAGCTGGACGCAACGGAAGAGATGCCCCCGCACCTCGACTACTCTCGTTTCATCATCGAGAACATGGCATTTTTCGAGTATCAGACGGTTGGAGAGCTCCAGACAGTCGTAAGCATGATGGAGAAGATTGTGAGCACAACCGGCGCGACCCTCGCTCATCTCATCGAATTGGAGGTCTTTGACGTGCGGCTCGACCCGGACAAGACGGAACAAGATGAAGTTACGGGCCAGCTCATGACAGAGACGACTGAAGCGCAGGCGGTTGCGGAGGGAGATATCCTTCTTGGCGTCAAGGTAGACCCGAGCCGACTACGTCAGTTCACAACGGGCGCCGTCATTCTCTCTTGTCTGTGGGAAGCCCGTACGCATCTTCGGCGCCTATATGGCATGGGAACGGGCCGGCACGACGGCAAGGCCAAGGCACTCGCCAAAGATCTCAACAAGATGCCGATGAAGGTGCAGGGAGTCCACGGAGAGCGATTCTGGGACGAGGTGACCGCGCACGTTGGCAGCCTGGAGACTATGAGTAAAATGGCACACAAGTGTAAGGCCTTCGTGGAGCTGATGAACGTCGACAAGGAGCTCAAGGTGCAAGACGACGACGAGGAGATGGCCATGGATGGGCCGAGTACGCCTAGCGAAGGCGATGCTGACCGTGCAACGCCGGAACGGGGTCGCAAGAGGAAAGGCGCAGGCACTCCGGGAGGCCGCAAGAAGCGCGCTCGCTCGGGATCTCAGCCACGCAAACGGGGTCGGCCGCGTAAAGCAGCGGAGCCACGCGATGAAGACGATGATATGGATTGGATCTAGAGGGCCCAGGAGTGGTTTCTATCTGGGTCGATCTAGTACCAATGTTGCTAGATTTCTATTCGTCATGTCGCATTTTCTTTCTTTTTTTTGTCTTTTGTTTGTTCTTTTTATTTCAGCGGCACATTCGGCGCCCATCGGCTTTGTTTTTCCTCTTTCAACACCACCTCCTCCCTGTTGCTTCGATGCGGGAGTGGCAGTGGGCGCGACTGGTCAAAGGATTGCCTCTATACCGTCTGACGGCGGAGAAAACAGGCTTCGGGGACGTGCATTTTGCTCAGCATATAGGAAAGGTTACGGACGGAACGCATTTGACGGCAGATACGGCGTTTACAGGAAGGACACGATTCAAGGGCATTTTCAATGATACCTGCTAGGTCTATTCACCTAGCTACCTATGATAGAGCACTCGGGTAGTTCCCTCGCCTCCAAGACTCGAAAGGCGTCAAAGGGGAATCCAGTAGCATCGTGGTAGTACTAGAATTGACGCTGTATTACCGAATGAATATGACGTCTTCTTGTGTGACTACTTGTGAGCTGATGTTTGGGACGCGACTGCTGTACTCCCACGAGCTGTCATGCTGTGACTCTTCTGGCGATAAAGGTCGTGGAGCTAGGAGGATGTTCATTGGAGCCTAATCTATGACATGGCATCTGTGAAGCTCGAGTCTGGCATGGTTTAGGTCGTCGCATGAATTTGGGATTCGGGTAGAAAAGGTGCTGGGGTAGTTTGTTTGGCCAGCGTGGACTGTGATGGCGCGAGGTAGCTGCATGCTTAGAACGGAAATATGCGAGAAGGAATACGACTTGCTACTATCTAATGCTACGAGTAATGTATGTGTGGCGGAATGGGATTGGATGGAAAATTCGTCTAAGAAAAAAAAGGCCGGTCTCTTTGTACGCACAGTAAGTAAGGTGATCTTTTGTCTTACGGCGGTTAAGGAAAATGGACTTGTTTTCTGGATTGGTAGGAAAGGGAAGGGGGATGGGGATGTGGTGTTGCTGACGAGAGATTTGGGTGAAGAGATGAAGGTGTGTTTCTTGGGACTTGGGAATGGCTTGTTTGGGGCATAATCGCGAGGATTGTCAAGTGATTGATGCTGCGCAAACATTGTATATATAGATAGATGTAGGGGTATTTGTACGGATGGGCTTTCAGATCGCGTTTGCCAAGGCTGTGTGGGAGATCTGTTTTCTCTCTTGTTGTCGCCTTGCTGGGCGGATGTACCTTTTGCATGATAAAGATGTAGCGATTTGAGGGGGGTGGGGGATTTGGAAGAATGGATCGGTGAAGAGGGAATGCGCCCGCGTCTTGGCCAAAAGGAACAGTTACTACACCGATTGGTGGTGGGGAGGGAAAGGGCTCGAATGGAAATGCCCAAAAAGCAGCAAGTTTTACGAAGGTGCATGAAGACGATGCAAGGCGTACCTAGGGAGTTGCTGTCTGACGTCAGGGGGTGCATCTTGTGAATGGATTGGGCATCTTGTAGGTATGGTAAGGGTAGGTAAGCTTGAAATTCTTACGAGATTCGATGGAAAAAGAATGTAGTGCGGACGCAGGAGTGCATGAAGCTAGAGGGATTACTCGTACAAGAGACACGAAAGTGGTGGTGATGGTGAATTTGGGGTTGATTGAAACTTGGTTTTCTTTGCGTGTGGTTGATTTCATAGATTGGTGGTGGTGATGAAAGGACGATGAAATGGGTGGCGCCACGGTTCCCTTGTTGGGCAATCGGGTGGAGGAATGATTGGCTTCCAATTTGCGGGTGGGTTGCTGGGGGGCTTGCTTTTATGCTACTTGTTACACAACGTGTGATGGAAAACTTGGACAGCCATGCCAATGAACGATTGAGGACCTTTCTTTGACCTCTTGATATAAATACCATTCAGAGCAGCTGTTGATTGTAGTATTTTCATTCTTGGGATGTTTGCTCAATGTTACAGTTCTGACGACCCAAATTCAGGGTTTCTTGTGCCTGAGGAAAAGACAGGTTGGCTCCTTCCCGGTCAATCAAGGGGCGGGACGGGGGGTCGCTGGAAAAGGAGCTAGGCTTGATCGGGGAACGACTCGACGGCATGGTGACGCGCCGGTTTTTGTTTGGTGGAGGCAAGGGGAACTTGGTGTGACGAGTACCTGCGAGGTACCGTGGGCGTACTCTGCGGTTCTACAGACTTGAAGGGAGGTTTGGATCATGTCTGATTGGCGATGTTGTCGTGTACTCTGTTTGTGTTTATTTCAATGAATGGGAGCGCGTTAAGTGATTCTATGTAAAGTGTTGATATGGATTTATATAGAACGTAGGCATTCTTTATTTGGTACTTTTAGGTAGAATACTGTGTGATCCGTCCTGTTGGGTTGTTTGGTTCAAACGGTGGCTGAGACGGGTCACCGGTCGTAATATGTATCGTTTTAGCTGCGCAGACAAGCTGCCGCACCGGCATGTCGCAGGGCAAACAACGCCCAAGACGGTGAGAGGAGGCCTCCGTGCGCGACCCGGAAATACTTCACCTTGTCACCTTTGCACGATTCATTGGCTGTGGCTTGATCAAGGTACACCTAAACGTACGGATGCTGCGCTGGCGGAGGGTGTCGCTCTATGGAATGACACAGTTCTGTGCTGTCTGTTGGGAGTAATACAAGAGAAAGAGAAGCATGCAGCGCACCGACAAAGATAAATGAGGATTGCAGGTATTTGCGTATTTGTACCACGATACGCTCACATCATGGAGGACCCCAGTCGCCATACAACGGCGGCCTTGGTGAGATCATCTGAAGCCATTTCTGGTTGTGCAAAGATCAAAACAACATTGATGAAGCCCCTGTCTCTCTCTCCTTGCGGCAGTACCCGGGTGGTACATGCTCGGCACTTGGGTTGCCCACATTGAGCGGTCTACAGCGGTCCAGCAAGCACCAGCAGCCCTTTGTAACCCCCTAACCGCAAAGTGCAGCGCCAACAGCCAGCTTTTTTTAAGCTTGAGGTGGCACAACAACCTTGAATTTTAGGGGATCAGCAAGCCCGTCATTGACTTACAGGCCGTATCTCCCTCTGGGTTCGGGCTATTCCCACAAGTGAAAAAGCTCGAGGGTGCGCCGTTTGCAAGAAAAAAAGCCATCGTGTGCCGGTCTCGTGTCCTCTTCTTCTTCTTCATCTCTCGCTTGTTGTGATTCTGCAGCCAAGAGAGAACAGAGACAAAAAAGAGACAGGATCCCCATTCCTCACGGCTGACTGCGCTTCTCCTCCGCCATTCACTCAAACGCGCACAGGCGGAAGAAGGAGAATCGATTCCAGTTCCAAACGCCAGCATCAACACAAGGCACAGCTCCGGCCTTCGCTGCATAGCCTTCTTTTCCCACTCGCATCATCATTCTTCATTACGACTTACACATCGCCTTGCTGCCGTCGGCAATTCGCATCTCCTTATACTACTACTACCATTACCACTACCAGCACAGCCTCCTTCGCCTCTCGATCCCGACCGACGCAACGACGCACACACGCACAACCCCCGCCCTATTGCCGGCTCCTCTTGTCTTGGTTGCCTGAATCCGACCGCTTCGGCCAGTCTGCCTCACGATCCGCCAGAAGCCAAGACTCCGGGCCAGCGATCCGAACGAGCGAGTGGCTGCTGTGCGACCCCGACGAACGCCTTTCGAGAAGCTCTGACGCCTGCAGCGCGAAGAAGAAGCGGCGCATTGGGGATCACCCAGAAGCAAACGGAACATCTAGGCTTTGCCAGCCCACACGCCTGAAGACCGAACCAAGGCCAGCTTTTTTGCCCTGCTTTTTTTTTTTTTCGGTTGCGACTCTGCGCAGTCTCAGATTGCTGCGACAACCCGCCCCCTTCGAGGTAATACCACCAGCTACTCCGTGCCTCGTCCAGTTACATACGCGTGTTTTGGAGCCTTGCCAGGGGGGCTGTTCCCGGGATATTGCCTATTTACTCTTGCGGGCCTAGTTCCTCTCCGCCCACGAGCGCCATTCAAGCCACAGCCCCAGGAGAAGTGGAATTGGAATTAACTCGTGCTTGCTCAGGATTTCCCACTCGGGCTCGTTCCAAATCACCGGCGCAGAAGCTGTTCGACCACGCGTCCCACGGCAAAGGCAAAGCCACCAGAAGACAGAAAGGACAAGGACCGGCGTCGAGGCGAAGCTTTTCTGCTGCACCAGAGCTCGAAGGCCGCCCGTCTGCGATCCTGAATACAAAGTCCCTCAGCGATCCTCTTCGCGGACGAACCGACAGCATCCCTCGTTACACACACACACTCTCCGACACCGAACAGAGATCTACTACGGACGCGCGCGCCAAGTCCGTGACAAGAGCCCGAAATCGAAACCCGATCCCTTTTATTATTTGATTGTACCTGACGGGAGCACTAATCGCTCAGTGGGGGACAACAAGTCTTGGTCGAACCGGGGCTGAGTCGAATACTAGACCATGTCATCATGTGAGTGCTGTTATGCAGTGTTTTATGCGCCCAGCCAATTTCCTGTTGATTACCTGGGCTCGACGATCCCCATCCCTTGCCTCGAGGAAAACGGGTCTGCTGTGGATGTGGTTCGTCGGGTCTCTTCCACTGCAGCCGACGCATCTTCTTCACCAACACCAACAGACGGCTCGATTTTGACAGCTTTCTGCCCCTGTCATTCCTTCATTCACCCAGTCATTCACTTGCTCTCACCCGTCACTCCTTGGGGATTTTTCACATTTTTTCATTCTACACTCCTTCAACTCGCCGTCTCATGCTTCTTGCCCTTCGCGCCCTCGAAGCTGCACGCTTCTGCTCCCTCCCCACGCATCGCGAATGTCGTCACACGAGGCGACGGACGGCAAACCGGCGAGAAACCGACTAACCAACCTGCTGCCAGTCAATCACGCCGATATCAAGCGCAAGGCGCACCTCGTCAGCCGTCAGAGCGGCGAGTCATGGAATTTCTTCCGCCACCTCTCCTGGGATAGCAACAAGAGACGGTCGCAGACCTGGGACGGCGCCCGTCTCGAGGCCCAACGGGAGGACAATGCCGCCGGCGAAGACCTGGCCCATGCTGCGACCTACCCGGCCAACAACAGCATACCCTTGAGGGACACGTCGACGTCGGGAACCGGCAAGCAGTCGGTCGAGGACAACCACGACCGGCCGCTCATCGTGCAGCCCCCGACCGACACCGACGGCCTGCGTAACCGCGGCAGGGGAGACCGCGACGAGGTCGCCGCCGCCGTCGCCGCCGCCGAGCCCGTCCCCGACAAGCCCGAGAAGAAGAAGTCGGGCCTGATCCGCCATGTGCAGCCCAAGGAGCCCTTCACCGTGGCCAACCAGCTGCAGCGCACCCTGCTCAACTCGTGGATCAACGTTCTGCTCATTGCCGCCCCGGTCGGCATCGCCCTCAACTACATCAAGTCGGTCGACCGCATCGCCGTCTTCGTCGTCAACTTCATCGCCATCGTCCCGCTCGCCGCCCTGCTGAGCTTCGCAACCGAAGAGATTGCCCTCCGCACCGGCGAGACGCTCGGTGGCCTGCTCAATGCTACCTTTGGCAATGCCGTCGAGCTCATCGTCGCCATCATTGCCCTCATCGACAGGAAGGTGGCCATTGTCCAGACCTCGCTCATCGGCTCCATCCTCTCCAACCTGCTGCTGGTCATGGGATTCTGCTTCTTCTTCGGCGGCCTGCGTCGCCCCGAGCAGTACTTCAACACCACCGTCGCCCAGACGGCCGCCTCCATGCTGGCCCTGGCCGCCGCCTCCGTCATTGTCCCGACCGTCTTTGACGCCGCCGCCAACACGCCTACCGACAAGGTCGCTAAGCTGTCGCGCGGCACCGCCGTCATCCTGCTCATCGTCTATGCCGCCTACCTGGCCTTCCAGCTCGGCACCCACCAGGCCGTCTTTTCCGAGCAGAGCCAAAAGGTGCCGGCCAAGCCCTGGAGCAGCAGCTCCGCCAACCCCGATATCAAGCAGGGCCTGTTGGTGCCCGGCTCCGTCGTCAGCCGCGGCATCGTCAACAAGGAGGGCGAGCGGGTTGCGAACCCCGACGTGGAAGAGGAGGAAGAGGAGGAGGAGCCCCAGCTGCACTTTTACGTGGCCGTTGGTGTCCTTGCCGCTTCCACCGCCATCATTGCCCTCTGTGCCGAGTTCATGGTTGGCTCCATTGACGCCATCACCGCCAACGGCGGCCTGTCCGAGGAGTTTGTCGGTCTGATCCTGCTTCCCATTGTTGGCAACGCCGCCGAGCACGCCACCGCCGTCACCGTCGCCATCAAGGATAAGATGGACCTGGCCATTGGCGTTGCCGTCGGCTCCAGCATGCAGGTCGCCCTGTTTTTGATTCCGCTGCTCGTCGTCATTGGCTGGGGCATGGGCATCGAGGAGATGAACCTCAGCTTCGACACCTTCCAGGTCGCCGTCATGTTTGTCGCCGTGCTGCTCGTCAACTACCTGATTGGCGATGGAAAGAGCCATTGGCTCGAGGGCTGGCTGTTGATTTGCCTGTACGCCATCATTGCCGTTTGCGCATTCTGTGAGTCAAGCACCTATCTACCTACCTTTGATATACCTTCGAGACAGTTGCTAATTCTCCTCTAGGGTACCCCGATCAAGACACTGGCCCTCAGTCGTAGAAAACTGTTGAACCAGGTCTTCATTCTCGCATCTTTGCTTTCTATTGAGATTTTTTGATTTCTTTGATACCACTCCCATCTATTGCTCACGTCTTAATTTGGCTCCGTTCTTAATGTCTGTTCTGAAATGTTATGAAGACACATTTTTCTCACTTTACTTTCGACACATAAACAAAAAAGAAGATAAGACTATCAAAAACCATTTTAAAAATCTTTCGATTTGTTCATGACCTGGAGTTTGACGAGAAGACAGACTCCTTGTTGTTTTTCTCAACGGCATACTACATTTTAGATTGCATATAGAGACATTCTTTGTCTCTTTTGACAGGGGAGAGCTTCAAGAAGGAGAAGAAACTTGAGATTCGAGTTTCGGGGTGGATTTTCGAATGTACTATACTTGTATTCTCTTATGGAAGAAAAAGTATACGGACATACACATGAATGTCTTCACATATTTTGCGTATCAGAGAGGAGAACAAGGTCGTTGGACTTTTTGCACGGTTTGATAGGGGAGAGCTGCCATTTAGGTAGGTAGGAGGATTCTGTGAAAGTATGTAGGTTGAATATCTTCTTTTAAAATATCCGGCATGGCATTTTGCTTCACATTGTAGTTTCTTTGCCTTATAAAGAGTGATGGTGATTTTAAGGATGGCAGGAGCTTCTGATGTAGTTCCTTTCTCCTCTTTTTGCCTTCAAGCGTCAGTTTTCTGCTTAATCATTCAAATACAAATATCGTCTTTTAACGTTGAATACAGCTCATTTAGAATGACGGTTCCGGACATAGTAATTCGTCGTTGATATTCGACTTTCGCTAAACTACAGTTACCTGATAACATAACACTATACATGGGCTCATTACGTTAATTCCCGGCATTCGCCGTATCTCACAATCCGATCCATACGCAGATCTTGGACCACATCACCAGCTCCCTTCCAGATCCCTTTCGACCAACCACCGAAATACAACAGCCCTCACTTCTTTCCCCCGGACCCCAACCCCAAGCCATCAAACTGCACGCTCCCCCTCCTCAGAAACATCATCGGACTCCCCATCCTGACCGCCGCCGCCGCCGCCGCCGCCGCCCCCTGCGGCCCGCCCGCACCGCCCGCGGCATCCAGCGACGCCAGCACCCCCGGCGGCAGCCCCAGCGAGGGTATGCTCGCCTCGGGCACCGCCTCCAGACCGGACGGCGCCGTAGTGGACGCAATCGTCGCGGGAGTCCCCTGGATGTGCTGGCCCCGCTCGAGCGTCTCCTTGTAAAAGGCCTCGAGGGCGACGGCGTCGGAGCAAAAGGCTTCGAACTCGGACTTGATGGTTTCCGGCTCGAGGGCTTGTGAGGAGGAGGAGGAAGACGTGGATGGGTGGCCTGGTTTGCTGCTGAGCGGGTCGTCTGCGCCTTTGAGACTGGGCGAGGTGTGGTGGTGGTGATGCGGGTGGTGATGATGGTGGTAGTGGTATGGATGGTGATGGTGCTTGTCGTGCTGCTGGATGTACGCAGCGGGATGGTGATAGCCTCCCAGGCCGCCCTGCTGGTGATGTCCGATGTGGTGCTGCATCGCGGATCCCGCCATGACTGACTCGGAGAGGCTGAACGAGTCGTACGAGGGCACTCGGCCGAGCCCGATGAGCCTATCTGCCATGAGATGTGGCGGCGGCGGCTGCTGCTCCATCGGCGTAAAGCCTCGGCCAGCCACGTCTCGCTCCTTGGTCGCCCGCCTGCCGTACAGCCGGTTCGCCAGCACGAGAAAGTCGCCCTCGTCCGTCACCTGCGCGAGCAGCAGGCCCGAGCGGTGGATGTACTGGGTGTACGTGTAGTCCGGGCGGCCCCAGGAGTAGATAATGTCCACGTTGCTGGGATAGTTGGACGCCGCCTCTGTGTCGAGCACAAAGTCGCAGTGCCGCAGGATGGCCTTTTGGTAAAAGTGTCTCGTGGGTACCGTCTGCGGGCCCAGCGAGTTTGGATCGTAGAATGTCTCTGGCTTCTTGTCTGGGGGCTGCACCGCGAGCTTGATGGGATATGCTTTCCTAAAAGGATTCACCTCCGTGATGCTGCTGGCCTCCCTGATGGGCACCTCCACCAGCCGGAGGCCGTACTGGCTGGCCTCGCGCTCCCACACGTCGACGGCGTCTTCCACGAGCTTGGCCGTCGCGTTCATCCAGTCGATCCTCACGTGGTAGCAGTTGTCCGGGTTGTGCAGCCGGTCGTAGTGCAGGTCGATCCGCTCAGGCCGATAGGACCTCCTCCTAGGGTCCACATCATACTTGATGACCTTGCTGAGGACGACCCTGGGCCGGCTCTTGCCCACATGCGCCGCCGACAGCGTGGGCGTGCTGGTCAGCGACGACGGCGAGTGGTCGTCGTGCACCGATCGCGTCCTGCCCGAGCCTATCGACGCCTCCGTCATGGGCGTCAGGGGCAGGGGGCCCTCTCTCTTCTTGCTTCCGAACCAGCCGGACTGGTATTTGGCAAACTCAGGGGCGAACTGGTAAAAGTAGTTGCCGTCTCGGAACCGATGGCGCTTCTCGACGTGCACAAACAGCCCCTTAGGCTTTTCTTTTTCCTTGTCCTTGTCCTTGTCCTTGTCGGTTCCATCTTTGTCCTTATCCTTGTCCTTGTCCTTGTCCTTCTCTTTGCCCTTGGGCTCTGGCGGCACCATCAGCGCGTTGCCCAGCTCTTCTGCATCTTCGCGCGTCTCGAGATCGTCAAAATTCTCCAACAGCCACGTCGTCATGTCGGACCCGAGAAAGGAGTGATAATGCAGCCGGAGATGCCAGCGACGGTTCCGCAGAGGAACGCCACCCTGCTCCACAGGTTGCTGCATAGCTTCCGCCAGGGCAGCAAAGTTGAGGTTGGATTTTTCGAACCGTTCTTTCCTCGTTACGAGCTGATGTTTCTTACCCATCCCGCCCTCGAGGCCCTCAGTCAGGGGCAGTGTTTCCAGCTCGGCCGCAATGACGACAGACGGATCTTCCGTCTTGTAGATGATGTCCAGCGGATTACGATCCAGCCGGCTTTTGGTCTGGAAGCGCCGTTCCGACGGCGGTATGTAGCGGTTCTTTTGCCACAGCTGCGCCAGTCGCTTGATTCCCTCTATCCTGATTTCCTCAGGATACAAGCCGGTTTGCGTTCTTGGTACCGAAGGGTTTTGCGCCACCAGCGGGATGAGGACGAACCGGGCTCTCCAGAAGCGCAAGCTTTCCATCATCTCGTCGTGATGCCCCGCAGCGTAGGAGTCGATCAGGTTCCAGTTGAGATCGCGCCTCGGTATCGACAGCAGCTCTATTTGTCGAGCTTCGTATTCTGTGTCAAACAGCGTTCTGATGGCCGGCCTGTACATGGGAGAGAACCCTTCCGGCAGCCCAGACATATCGGCCGTGGGCTTTCTGACGTAGATGTTGACGTCGACCTCTGTCCCGTTGACGCACGAGAGCTGATGGATGATGTTGCCAACGGACATGAATATGCTTGTCCCATCCTCAAGAACTTGGTCGCGCGAGAATATGTCGCCCAGCTTAATGACCTTTTGCCCAAACGCTCTCGCCACGGCCGGCCCGACCACTACCTGGAAACCTTGCGAGAACCGTAGGCTGATGAGCTCGCTGATGAAGTCTTGTCGGGACTTGGGCTCTTCAGATGATTCGTCATCTGCATTCTGATCCACGCTGTAGGGATGCCTCTGATACTCGGTATCGAACTGCGCCCTGGTGGGAAAGTATTCCGTCGTCAACGGAACCGCAGCTGGGCAACACAGGGCTTTCCACTTTTGTATCTTCATCTCGGATATGCGAGGGAAGATGTGCTGCCAGCGCGTGTACAGATTGGCCGGGTCAATCTGGTTCTTATCGGGGTCCGACGGGTTCAGCAGCACCAGCCAGGGACTGATGGCTGACGTTGGCGAAATCGTCAGTGCAGGCTCCGGCGTCACGCCCACGCCGGCTCGAAGTTTGCTCAGGACGACTTTGTGATCTTCCGTTCGAAGCATGTTATGATGCAGATCGCTGTCGTCCTCGAAGCTGCCGGCGCGTGTCCGCGATGCGGAAGCGTGGTGAGCGGGAGTGCCTACTTTCAAATCGTACAAGTTCATCTCGTGACGATTCGACCCATTCTTCACCAGGATAGGGATGCTCGGCGTCGACGACATCCTCTCAAGGACTGGATCGGAGGCGTCACCCCTGAACTTTTTGATTGAAAACGGACTCTGGCTCCTCGTAGTCAGAGGCGTAGACGGCCTCAGGGCCGGGCGCGACCGCGGAGTAGATGGCGGCGGCGCACTTGGCTTCGACACAGCCGCGTTGACGGTTTCTGCCTTAACCTCGGCCGCTGCAATCTTGGGAGCTGCTATGCCAAATCCCCGGTGCCCAAGGCTGATCTGCCTGATGAACTTGGGCGCCTTCGACGTCGAAGCGATCTTGGTGACAGCTGGTGGTTGCAGAGGCGGAGGATTAGGGGCCGGTGGTTCTTTCGGGGGCGGCGGGTCCGGCAGCCTCCTTTTGACGAACATGTTGGGCTTCTCAATCTCTGCTTGGTTCATGGAGAGCTTCCTCGTCGAAGGAAGATTCGTATGCAATTTCTTCTCTGGAAGTGAAGATCCCAGAATATTCAGGTCCTCGAGATGGTGCCTACGGCTGTCATCGGACCTGAGCCCTGCTTCCGAGCCATGATGATAGTGTTGAGGGCGCTTGCGGTAGGTCAGAATGATTCTGGAGTCATCAAACTCCTGCAGCTGCTTCCAAGAGGACCGCTCACTGGGGCGCGCATGCCTCTCAGGTGCGAACCTCTGGAACCCGTGGATGCTCTCGATCAAGTGGTCGGGAAGACGCGCCGGAGGGTTGTACCAGAGATCACCAAGTGCCTCTTGGCGCCTCTTGGTGAGGCTGCTGTTCTCAAAGATATTGCTGGGATAATGAGGATCCGAGTGCAGCGGCGTGATTTCAATGTCGTTCGTATCAAGAGCACTCCGCATCTGAAGATCGTACATCCGGCATCTTATCCGAAAGTCGTCTTCGTCGTCGTCTTGGTCGACCCTGTTTGATACGGACAAGGCCACGCCTGCGTACGAGAGCGCTTCGTTGGAGGTGCCCGTCCAGAAGGAGACGTGCAGCCACTGAGGCAGTACATAGCACCATTCGTCACGCCTACTTTGGGAATCAAAGTGTTCAACGCGGCGCATCATGTCTCTGCTCTTTGACGGCGAGTAGGAGCCAGACGTCGACTGGTAGCTTCCGATTACGGGTGTCGGTTGGTTCGGCGTGCTGTCACGGCTGTGAAATGACCTTGACAGCGAATGATGCCGGTCCTGAGACGGATCTTCCGCTAATGAGAATCGCGGATTCCGATATCTGAACACAGGGACCGAGTGCAGAGGCATCGGGGCCATACATATCAGGTCAATCCCGATGCCATTCCCCACCAGGGCTTCTGTTGTTCTTCGCAGTGTCTCATAATCCACCTCGAAGATGCCAGCGCCGGGGCTGATGACGGCGATGGAGATGCCTGTCCGGGTCAAGTCGCGATCGATGTAGTCGTGAGAGAATTGCGCGCAGGCGAGATTGATGGCCTCGAGAATATTGCCGTGGATGGCAAAGGAAGACTCGGCTCTGATCCGGCTGATGGGCTCATTCCCCGACAGAGGTTGAGTCGACGGATTTGCCGTAAAGTGATGCAGCGTGATGTCTCTTCGGAAGTAGTTGAGTTCCTTCTTCAGCTGGTACAGAATCCTGGTCCATTCTATGCTCGCCATCTCGCTCACCACCACCCGGTAAAAGTCCTTGTACGGCCGCCGGTTCCCATAGGACTGAACGCCGGTGTAGTAGTCTGATTGGAGCGCGCTCGCCTCCAGGTCGTTTGTTAAGCCCGTGTCATACTCGACGCGAGCAAATAGCACAATGCTGACCAAGTGCTTCACCTTGAGCAGCGCCCACCGCTTGAAGAGGGCTGGCAGAAATCCGTTGACAACTTTATTGAACATGATCTCGCCAGAGCTTTCGGAGTCAAAGTCCCACATCTCCTTGGACATCTGGATGAAGAGGACGTATCTGGCCGATTCGCTGCGGAAGATGGGCCTCGTCTCGCGACTGAAGAAGGCGGAATGGACAGCGTTCCCATCGACGTAGACCGTCGAGACCTGGGCCTTGATGGTACCCATGAAGAGAAGGGATTGGCCTTTGTACACTGTCCGCTGCGTAAGTTCCCCGAGGGCGACCCTCCACATGTCTGCCCGCGATAGGTACTGGTCTTTGAATATCAGCTCGACGTGCGAGGCTTCGGTAACCGGATGGTCGTTGTCAACCTAACATCAAAGTATGTCAGTCAGCTCTGGTGTAGTGAGTCGCTTTGGTGTCTGTAATGGTGAACTGACCGCTCTCAGCAAAACAATGGATCCCTTCTTCATCCCAAAGACGTCCGCAATGTGCTTGACAACGTGGACTTCTGCTTCAGGATGGCGCGCCTTGGTCTCCTTGGGCATATCCTTTGCGACAAAAATGTACTGGTGGCCCAGATCATTCCGGTCGCATGGACCAATGTTCTGGAATCGCAAGCTGCCATTGTCCTCGTGCGCCTGCTTCTTCAAGCTGCCAATGCCTCCCGACGACTTCAGGAACTCCGGCTTGAGGACCGCAATGGACATCAGTGTGCCCGCCTTGACGTCGCCCCCAAGCAGGTCCAGGTTCAGCAGCACCTCGTCGCGCGCATATCCGTCATTCACCGTGACGGTGCAGTAGCGCCCAGTCTTGCGCGGCTTCTCCTCCTGCACATTCTTCACCGTCGAATGCGTGGAGACGCTCCTGGGCGATGCCGGCGCCGGCTCCGATGCGCGGTCCGAGGCGGTTGAGCTCGTCTGGCGCAGGTGACGGGACAGCTGCGGCGGTCCCCTCCGCGGAGCCGATGGTGCTGCGCCGACATTTCGGGACATGGAATCGGCTCGGGGACGGGTATCATAGAGGGGGTCCGGTTATGGGAGCATAGCCCGCGATTCAGGGGGGAGGCGAGAATTGTCTGCCAGCGCGGGTGGTGATGCGTGTTTGGTGGTGGTTGATGGGAGTTGAGGTTGGATGAGTGAAGCTGATGAACGATGGCGGCAGAATGGGAGCTTGATGGTAGCACAGGCGATCTCACCGCCTGCTTGATCAGTCAGCGACATGTCTTGGTGGGGTCCTGTCATGCAAGTGGTGGAGATGAAGATATGTCGTACCCGCAACTTCAAGGCTCGAGCAAAGCCGGTGGCTGTAAAGGTACCGTGTACCTTTGGCTCGTGTCTCACTCGACTGCAATTCTCCGGATGAGACAGACTTACACGCTGTACTCCCACCGGACAGGATACAGCAGGCTCATCACCAGAGTTCTCTCTTTAATTTACGGAGCAGATATCAGCTTTGTCTGAGGGCTTCTCACGAGAGAGCACAAGCCATAGGCTACCAATTGGACGCAGGTCTCGAACTTGCGTTGCCATGACTTCTCAACCTTCTGTCTCCCTGCGAGGCTGCCTGCTCCCAGAACTCCAAATACAAATCATACAGTCAAGCATGTCTGTCTCACAGGACATGCCGACGGGCAAACAATACAAAACCGGGATCCGACAGCATCTCCATGGATGCTCATGTATGAGCAAACGTCTGTAGGAATTCTTCATCTGCCGGCGCACATGATTCATCACCATACTCCCAAGGCAGTCAAACCCAACTCTCAATCATTGAAACTGAAGCATGAGCAAGACCAGTGATCGAAGCCATAATCGGCGTGACGCTGTGAACACCTTCGTACTCCCACTCGAATAGCCCCTCTTTGCAAAAAACTACCTATTCTGACACCATGCCCTCCTCTTCTCTGTGACACAGGGCTCAAGTTTGCTCAACCTATATCTCGGCAGTTGTCTGAAACAAAGCCCCCTCCCCAGCGCAAAGATCCCACCAAGCTGTTCCCTCCTGGATACACACAACCAACCGTGCCAGAGCTCTCTTGGCAGCCCATCACGACGTTTGCTCAACCTAAACAGCTGGCAGCGGCACCCTCATTCACTTCCCGCGGAAGCACCTGTTCTGCCCCCCGGGCTCCGTCGCTCTGTCAAAGAATGCCACTGCTCTCGCCTATCCCGCAGAAAAGGGTCCGCCGTCAGCCCGGCCCTCTGCTTCCGCGGGGCTCCTTAACAGTGGCGATACCGCGAGGGCCACAAGTGAACTCCTTCAGAAACGGAGCCCTTTCATCCGTGTTCCCCGTAGCGCGCACCAAGTGAATGGAATCATGTTGAATCGCTGTAGCATTGGAGCTGGCCTGATGCTATGCTTTGGTGGAATCCTTGTTTGCAGTAGGGCCCTTCCCGCGGGGGGAATACGGAGTGCCCGCCGGCAAACGAAGCATGGCACTGGGAAGCCTGAGCCATCGAGCGCTTCATTGCAGGTTCAGTTTGGGTTTGAGGCCTTGACGGTTTTCTCAAGTCAAGTTACTTGCATCAATTCAAGCCGCGTCGCAGAGATGTCCAAGTATTAGTACAGCCCCCCTTCCCGGCATATCGAGCTCTTGAGGGGACACCATTCCCTTACCGATTATTTCATAGCCATACGGTAGCTTGTGTTCGGTTGAGAAACGTTCGCTCTTCTTCCTTTCCTTCAACAGAGTCCTGGCTGTGGACCAAATTGCCCTTTGCTCGGTTGTCAGAATCCCGCCCCCCTCCCCTGAGTGTTGCACGATACGCTTTGCGTCTATTCCTTCCGGGGCAAGATGATGATCCGACTGAGTCGCAAACAGCGGCTTATCGCGACCATAGCCATATCCTTCTTGTTCTTCGTGGCCGAGCTTTTTGGTACGTTGCTCGCGATGGTCCTAGCGTACCAGCCGTTTCGTTCTAACGTATATGCAAAAGCCGGAATCTACACTCAGTCTCTCGTCCTGGTTGCCGATGCGTTCCACTATGTATGACAAACCCAGTGGCTGGTCGAGGGCGTCGCTAACCGCATCGCAGTTGAACGACTTGATCGGCTTTGTGGTAGCCTTGGAGGCTGTCGTGGTCCGTTTTCCATTCCCTTGACAGAAAGAAAAGAAGCCCAACATGATCTAATGTTTCCCTCCAGTTATGCGAAAGTTCGAGGACGCCGCCAAAAGCCTTCACCTTTGGTTGGGCGCGAGCGCCAATCTTGGGCTCGTTCTTCAATGGTGTCTTCCTTTTGGCACTCAGTGTCAGCATATCTATCCAAGCCATCCAGCGGTTCGTCAACGTGGCCGGTGAGTTTTGACACCCGAGTGTTCAAATCCATCAATCGGAGCTGACAATTGAGTCTGTCGAAAGCCGTCGAGAATCCCATGATGGTGATGATTGTGGGATGTGCTGGCCTAGGTCTCAACCTCTTGACCATCGCCATCGTCCATGGTAAATTTGCTGATGAAAACCACCCTCCCTACAATGCCTTAAGCATGGCTAACATAAGATCGTTCAGAGCCCAAAGGAGACCACAAGATCCTTGACGAGATGGAGGCTGCCACAGGAACAAGTGACGGCACACCGCGATCGGGGTCCACGTCGGTGAGTTGAGTCGTCGAACTCGTCATGGGCATACTGATCTAACAAGCACAAACTCCAAGGCTTCCAACAACCACCACGAGCATAGGCACCTCTCTTTCGAACGACCCCTTCCACACAGGAATCATGGAGCTTTTGCCGTCCTCCTGCATCTGATTGGAGACGCTATCAGTAACCTTGGCGTCATAGCATCGGCCCTCATCATGTGGCGATGTCACGGAGAAAAGAGATATTATGCAGATCCTGCTGTTAGCTTGTTCATCTCAATGATCATCTTTTATACCGGCGTGAAAGCTTCATGGAAAAGCGGCCTTGTCCTGCTCCAGACCGCTCCCAAGGCATTGGACCCAGAAGACGTAAAGCATGATATCCAGAAGGTGAGCCAATGTTCCCTTTCCCCCGGACTGCCGGTGTTGATGAAGAACAATTCCGATACTGATTGTTTCACAGACCACCGGTCCCGACTCTGTGCATGACCTTCACATCTGGCAGCTCGATGAGCAGAGGACCGTCGCGTCTGCCCATGTCATCGTCGACGATATAAGCAGCTTCACCGAGAAGGCCAAGACCATCAGGCAATGCCTGCACGCGTACGACATCCACTCGGTGACGCTGCAGCCCGAAGTGCGCCTTCAGCCGGCGCCCAACCAGTCTCGTCTTCAGAGCACATCGGTTTCTCAGAGGTCGGATGACGGAGCGACCATAGGGAGCGCAGGTGTGACGCCGGCCGACGACACCAAGGCGCTGACAGAAGGTGTCGCGGCGACCATTGCAGGGAGCGGCTCATCCATACACACGCCAAACGGCGGCTCCGACTGCCAGATGCCGTGCGGAACTCTCTGTGCAGGAATGAGTTGCTGTACGCGGGCAGCCGCCTAGGCCAGCATTTCCAGCTGCCGACAAAGGCGCTCATTCATGGATTCATGGCGAAGGTACGCGTTGCTTCATTTGATGGCGGCGAGATAATGGGCATCGATTGGGTCCAATAGGTTGTTCATTCTGGGGTTTGGGTCAATGGGTGTTTTGTCTTTGGGAACCAGTTCGACTCGCGGCGTGCGAGCAGACATCGCGCGCAATACATAGACTGTTTTGGAGTCGTTTTGAGGATTGTGGTTTCGTCTAATGGATCAATTCGGATATGCAATTCTTGCAGTGCTTTCGCTTTTCATCATATGAGCATGGAGGATGGGGGGTTTTGAGGAGTTGAAGTCAAATCTGGGGTAGTTCTGCCTACCTAAGTAATCGACGGGTGCCCATCAAGGTTCTCGCATCAGCTGGGCCCCCTTTGAGGTTGACTGGTTCGCTGATAATAGCACGGAGGCAACAGAACCGTCTTGCAGCCCATATAATACAGCAATGATTGAATTGCATCTTGGTCTCAATCAGATCCGAGTCGAACGCCCGTTAGCCATGATTCCGACTACCACAAGCAACCTGCTACTATCTAGTATTGCTGGATGCACAGCGATCGACACGCTGCAACCAGCCAAACGGACACGTTACCCCAAACTCTTCGCCTAAACGCTCCAGGCAGAAGCCAGGCAGGGCAATTTGACTCGTATGTAACATTGCCATGTCGATGCGTTATGCGGCATGTGATTGAGCGCTGCACGACTCGCGGTGAAGCGGCCAGCGGCAAATGTAAACAAACATGAATCGCCGCACCTTCTAATACTCCGTCAAGTCCGTAACTGCCGGGCTGATCTCGGCAGCTGTTGTATGTACTGGAGTCTAGCACAGTGGCGGAGGCGGACTCCTCGGACGTTTGACTCTTCTTGAATTGAGTCTCGACAATGGCCGGTTGGAGGTTTGGCCGCCGCCCGATCATACGTCGTCCGTGCCTGTGGCCAATTCGGCGACCCTTGCTTCCATCTTTATGCCGAGGCTCGACATTGTTGGCTTCCATCAGAGACCCCTGAAGGAAAGCTGTTCTGGCCGGTGTAAGCGAGGCTAGAAACTTCAAGGCATACGTATGCAGCAGTCTTCTGAACACACATCATCAGACAACATGTCCTGATAACGGTTGTCTCTCAATGAAGTGTTTCGGCTAAATGTCTTCCTGCAAGCCGGCCGTTGTCCTGTAGGTCTCAGGTGAATGCATATATGCAGTAACATGTCGCCTCTGCATTCCTTGGAAACATCCATAGCATGCGTAGGTCGTATGCAGCGGTAGTAGAGGGAGCGCCCAGACAGCGGCCGCCTACTGCATGTACAGACTTGTCGATGTGCGCACGACTACATCATCCTACATGAAGCGAGCCAGTTGGCCAAGCTGCCTGTGCCGTAACACCGCTGCTGACAGGCGTCTCGAAAATTTATCTGAGAGGCCTCGTTCTGCACCGGCGCTGGTGTCGTTTGGCATGCCGGCGAATCGTTCTAGAAGGATACCTTATTAGCACATGGCAACAAACTTTGCGCTTCTCATTGGAGGAGGGCGACGGCAATGAGTCGCGGCGTTGGAACGGTTGGTGGGACCCGGCTCCTCGTCGTGGCTATTTTGCTGCCATTTCAAGATCCTCTTTTGAGAAATGGAGCACAATGACCAACAACGGTGCTTTGGCAGCTCGACGACCTGTCCGGAAGGCCCCGGAAATGATAAATCTGGACTATTTGGTGATCCCAGCTTGAAACTCCATTGTCGTTGGATCTGTGTTAGACGTCAGCCTCATTCCAACTTGTAAGTTCTAGAAGCGAAGTTGCCAAGCTAACAACCGACGGCGTGTGGACGCGGATCAATTGTCCGTAAGGCTCGGCGTTCGAATCTGGTTGCAGGATGATGCCTGCGTGGTATTGAAATGGGATGTTGAAACGGGACATCGTGACTCGGAGACACGAATACGGCGTCGACCTTGATTACAGGGCACTAGTGCAGCTGCGAACCCTGCTCTGGCACTTCCAGAGAACCCCTTGCTTCTCCTCTTGGCAGCGTCAGGAATAAGACGAGAGCTTGGCGATGCTCGTGTCAAGCTCGCACACTTCGGCAAAGCCTGGTTGAAAGCCAACGCGGGCCCTAGCCACAAAGAGCACTCGCGCTCTCGGAAATCTCACAACCATATCGCCAGGTACTGTGTGATTTTTGCTCATCGGCGCTTCTTTGAAAGGTAGGATTGTTAGGCGCAATAGCCATTAGTATTAGCAATGTTAGTACACGTAGTCGTTAATAATACGGAGCACTTCTCCGAGGCTCAAGACGGCTCCGCTCGAATTCAACACGTCCTCTCACGGCCCTCAGCGGAGCCCACATCGCTGCCCGCGAAAACACTGGTGAAGGATGATCCCTGATGGAGTGTCGAGAAACAATAATTGTAGGAAGACTTGCTTTGATGCTGGATGCTGCAACGAGGGTGCCGCCGTTTCCCCAAGAACCAAAGACTCACATGTTACTGGTAGTTTGGGTTGGCAGGGAGTTTCTCTCTGCACGAACCATGCCATCCCGCGCCCCGTTTCCATGTCGCGAATGGCATCGTGAGAAGCCAATACTACTACTGGATACTACCTAGGAGATGAGCCAAGTTAGTGCTCAATGTCTGAAATGTCGAAAATGGGGCCTGCGTCTCGCTAAAGCAGGCGACAGTCAGACTTTTACATACATACAGTACTAGTGATTAATACCCGCAGCATGCTGTGCGACATGCCCGTCTGCAATGTCATGCCGGTACAAAGAGAAAGCTGCTGTTCTAGGCATGACCTCGGACCGCAGCAAATGAGGTTCCAGACGGCTCTAGGACAAGGACGGCGCCCAGATGATCTTCAGTATGGCCTGGAGGATCGTCCTGGTGATACCAGCACTAGTAATTCACATGAAGTTGCTGTCTGAGTAATTGGATGTGAAACCAAAGGACAAAAAGACGGTCTGTTGCTCGGCACTGCCGAAAATTGGTTCGTACGGCGGATGAGGCGCGTGCATAGATATTTCGTGAGCTTTGTTGAGGAAGAGGCGCCACCAGCTCATTGGGCATCGCGAGGCGTTTGGCCCCATTGCTGCCCGGCTGCTCTGATTCGCTCTCTATACATGCAAGTACGGAATTCCTCCTTCGTAAGAATATGCGGGAGTCAAGGTGGATGTGTTGTGTTTTGCTGCCTGGCCCCTGTCCCGTTGGTCTAGACTGACGTGTTGTATGTATGGCGCACAGATTGGGGAACAAGACAATGATGTCAAGGCCAAGGCGATCTCGCAGAGCTGCAGCATTCAGTAAGTGTCATCCAATCACCCTCCCGGCGCTGCTCTGAGCGTCTGTTGGTGATGATGCCGCGGATCGCATAGTCTGTCATGTAATGGACTGCTGTGCAAGAACTAGCAGAGCAATGAGCACACACACCAGCAAGCTCAGGGCTCCCGAGACTCGGCGGCAGGTCAGCTTTTGGTTCCCGCAAAGTATAGATATGCTTCTTATACAGTACGGGACCCATTGGGACCCTGGATTTCCAGCACCAAGAAGCTCTGGCCCCTCCTCGCAAGATCAGCGTTGCTGTGGACATGGCCCGAACAAGACCGATGCGCCGTCCCTGGGCCTGGTCACTGGTCACCCAGCCAGCGGCTGGCCTGGTCATTCGGTCCTTGCAAAGACAAAACGGCAAGTTAGCGCGCATCAAGCCAGGCGGGGGTGGAAGACGAAAAAGCAACAATGGAAGGGAGAAGAAAGGCGCCGCCGAGTTCAGCAACAGGCATGGAGTGAGTAAGTCCTTGGACGTGCAGAGAGAGGCGTCCACGTCTTGCCGCTTGTACATACGAGTATGTACTGCATTCACCGCATTTTCGGAGATGTGTTTCAGAGAGCAAGGCCCTTCCCTGCTACATGTGCGTGTAGGTGGCATGTGAGCATCCCATCCCTCGCGCTGACGCTACCGTGGTGACTCGACCGCCTGAACAGTGTGGGTGGGCTGGGGAATGATGGGCTGAGACGGAGGTCTGCCGCAGCTGGAGCATCTGGGTTGATGCAGTAGACAGGAGGAAAGGTCGATGGCATCACTGCGCGGCAGATGCGCGGAGAGTTCGATGTGATGATGACCATGATAGGGCAGAATAGCCTGTATGCGTTGGTAGCTGAGTGGCATCTGTTGATCGATGGGAGGAGAACGTTTCCGATTAACAGTCGAGTGACGTTTGTGCCTTCGGGGCTTTTTGGGCGAGCGGCCGAGCAGCTCGAGACCGAACGGCTCCGAGGGTTTGCGTCAACTGCGGCGGAGTGAAGAAGACACCGTCACTGGACAGCAAAGAACAGCAAAGCAAGGGGAGGACCAGGCAATTTCGGGCTGTTATGTATGTAATACCTGGCTGGCTGAGGGCCGAGTCAAAAGTCCCATACTAGCATTCGGGCATAGACCGCGTTCCTGGAGCAGTAGAGCATCAGATCATACAGTAGGTATTCGACGGGTAAGGACCTGAGGGCTTTCGTGTCCTGAACTAGAGCAAGACGATAGGTGAAAACACGATGATTTGTCTCTCTGTAGTGGTGGTTCGTCTGTCAAGATCGTACAGTATCAGTGCGCCGTCATACGTGCAGCAAAAAAGGGCAGCAGGAGCTGCTCGCTCCTACCCGCTCGAGATCTGAGCTGTGTAGCCAATCAGCGCTGGCGATTTAATAACGCAGGCAGGAGCGATCCCTTGCGAATGACGGGACGCCGGCTGGCTGGTCGTTCTTGGCAGGTTCAAGTTGGTCACCGGCATTGAGCAGGAGGAACCCACCGGCTTCAGTTGTCTGGAGAATCGAGTTGATTTGATTGAAAATGCAAACTGATCGAGAACTCGACGTCGACCGGACCGTAACAAGTACCGACGACTTGATACGCCCATACAAATACCGTGCGATCCCGACGTCGCCTCTACCTGCTTCAACCCCCCCGATCCACCGCGCACACGCCGCCCCGCGCTCTCCGCCGCGGCTACTGCGCTGTGGCTCTAGCGCTGTGCTCGCGCCACCACCTCAACAGGCAAGCATCCATGGCAGGCAAGTCCCCAGTGGCTCCAGCGTGCTGGGGCGGCCGAGAGCCCTAGAGCGGCCCCCTCCTGCAGTCCCAGGGCACCACGGCGCAGCAAAGCCCACTGGCCAGCCCACTGCCAGCCCGCTACTGGGCCGCTGCTGCTGAGCGCTAGCGGGAGTTGGCCGTGCTGTGGGCTGCTGTGGACTGACCTGCAATGCTGTCGGGTGGGCTGCTGCTGGTCGCCCTTCAGTGGCACCCTCCCCCACCGCCCTAGAGCCCCAAAGGCGACTCCAGTCCAGTCCTTCTGCTGGTCCCGGCCTCTTGGGTTCCAACCTCTCCCTCACCATTCGCCCGTCACCAACAAAAGGCTCGAGCTGCCTCGCGAATAGGCCTCAGTCCCGACGCACGCGCAACCTGCCTCTGAGAGGGGCCAGTTCCTGTTGCTTCGCCCTCGCAGCCAATCCGTTGCCAAAACCGCCGTCCGGTACATATACGAACCGTCGCATCGCAGCGCTGCCGTCGCCCCTGCGTCCCCAGCATCTCCCTTTACGCACGTGCCTTGCATCTGGAGGCACGCCTGGAGGCGCATCTGGAGGCAAATACAAGACGTGCGACAACACCCGGCAAGGGCCCTCGATCACCGGCGCGCGCTGCGTGTCTCGTCTTGCTTGGACGGCTAAATCACCTCCCGCTGCCTTCTTTTCACCTCCTGTCTCTCTCTTGCCCGGGCTAATCTCTCCCTGGCATCCGGACCGCCTCCCGTGGCTGTGTGCAGCTGAACGCTCCAGCTGTATCTTGGAAATAAGCGAAATCTAGACGGCGACCATCTCGGGTTGGTGACACGGCTTGCGACTCACACATCCATTTCCCAAGAGGCTAAAGCGCACTGGTGCCTCACGAGACTCTGGAAGGGACCAGAAACAAAGAAAAAGGAAAAACGAGAAAGAGGCAAACACATAAAAAGAGAAACCAGCAGGAAGACGAAACAACCATGTCCATGTGCCGCCATGTCCCGACTTCATCACTGGTGATGGCGCACCGCTTGGTTTAACTTTCACCGAAGCTGATATCCCGCATCTTCCGCGCCCTCATTAGCTTCGCACTCCGTCATCCAGATATCACGCCTCTTCTCCCTTGTCACCTCTCCGGGTTCCTTTCCACTTGCCGCTGCAACACGATATGCTAGGACGACTTCTGCATCTTGGCTCCGGCGGCCAGTCTACGGGTCCTCTTCCGTCTAATAACGGCTCTCGGCCTATTCTGTCTCTGGAATCCGTCCAAGAAGACTCGCACACTCGCAACCTGCTGTTTCCTGACGCCCAGGACCTGTACCAACATCGCAATGACCAAGTCTTTCCGTTCTTCACTGCTCCGGCGGCTTCTTCCGCCTCTCCGGCCAACGCCTTCGACTACAACGATGATCTCGAGCTTGACGTCAAGGACGTTCGCGTCATCATCATGCAAGATGCGTTAGGCCCTACCAATGCATCTCTTCTGTTCGATAGCCACCCCCTTCCCGAGCCTGCGGCCTCCTCTGAGAGGCATTCTACCGCTGCTGCTACTCCGGATCCGAAAAGGACGACCGCCTTCTCACCTCGCAAGGGGAGCCAGAGCCAGGCCCCTCGGCCAACCGTCACTCACACCGATAGCTCTCAGTTTCGCCAGGGAGCCTTTGACCGCCGGGCTTCGGTGCACGGCCGTAGCCACAGCTTTGGGGAAACGGATGGGCAGAGAGCTGCGCGCGAATACCGAGAGGAGCTGGCCACCTTTTCCAGCTGCATCTTTGGTAACTCGGAGCTCATGGCTTACAAGGGCACCTCTACAAAGGTGCATGTCGTGCCGGCCGAGCCTCGTGCCCCAGACCACGCGAGCTCAGTGTTTGGGGATGGCCGCAGCTCCATCGGGCGAGCCGCTGGCCGCTCAAGCAAGCTGTCTCAGTCGTACTCGTCCCAGACTGTGTCTCCCACGAATCCGCCGCTGCCCACCGGCGCTTCCACTCCGCGTCAGAGTGACCGTAAGAAGGTCCTCATCACTCGACTGTTCCCGGTGACTCTGGCTGCCGACGACTTGGATTCCAGCGTCACACCCCCTAGCCGATACTCGGATGACAATGGCGGCGGCTTTCCCTTCCCGCCTACCGGTGACGAGGCCACGCTGAAGAAGAAGAAGCCACAGCCGAAGCAGCGACGCACGCCAATGTACGCCGTCGTGCTTGTGGTACAGCTGCCACCGTCGCCGTCACGCATCTCTTCGGCCGTACCCCCCAAGCCTGCCTTTCGCGAGTCAGGTTCGTACAATGACCAAGAGCTGTTCTCTTCGTCCTACAGCTCGACTCGCATGTCTGGCTGGAACATGTCCGGCTCGGGCCTTTACGGTGAAACTACCGACTCGTCCTTTTCCGTCGATGTCGAAGACCGCATCGACTCGCTTACGAAGCACTGGGACATTATCATGCGCACCCTGACTCATCTCCAGTCCGTCGTCGCCTTCAGGTTGCACACCATGCTCAAGCAAACAGACATGGCCTCCCCGGGGCCTTATTCAGCTTCTTGGGCAACTGTGGGCTCCAGAAGACCGTCGCTCACTACCGACAGGCGTTCTGACGAGCCCCGGGCCAAGCCGCCCAAGGGCACCACCAAGCTGGTCTCCCTGCTGCCCAATTGCCTCTCCGATGACGTGCATATTGCATCCGAGGTCGGCCTTGCCAGGTCTCGGATCGTCATGGGCTTGAGCGCCTCCCGAGTTGTCACTGGGCAAGGGCGCTGGGGTATATGGCGCGATGAGGCCATCTGGACCTGCAAGTGGGCGGTCGGACTGAGCCAAGGCTTCTTCCTGCACACTCTTCTCACCGGCTTCCTGGCCACGCACACTGACTGGCTTCAGGCGCTCAGCTCTCCCACGTACAGGAGGCGAGCACAGCTCCGAAGGCAGAATCAAAACGAAGATGATCTGTCGTTGCCGGCGCGGACCATTGTTGTGGCGGATGACAAGATGGCTGCACGACGCATAATATTCTTGCTCTCTGCGTTTCTACCAGCGAACCAGCATGCCCACGGGCCCCGGGTGCATCGGCCAAGCACGTCGGCTTCGGTTGGCGCTTTCTCCAATTCGCCTCCCACTTATGTAGTGCCCGTCGTCCGCGAAGAGTCCCTCCGCCGCAAGATTAACCGCCGCACCGGCTTCGGACGTGCTTCGCACTCTAGGACAGCAAGCCAAAGCACTAGGGGCGGCGCGGTCTCGTCACAGACGGGACATTTGAATGCGGCGGCGGACCAATCCAGCCACCATAGGCGCGCTTCCGACGCTGCTTCGATCCGCACCGCCGGACTCCCTATCCCGGGCCACGAACTGATGAGCCGGAAAAGCAGCGTTGCGACTTCTACCATTGTGCAGGACTCGACGACTCCGCACTTTTCGACTATTCAACGGGCCGACAGTCTTAGGTGGCGGCGGCCTGGAAGCAGCGGCAGTGCGGCGGCAGACGACCTCAAGCGATCCTTGAAAAGGGGGGAGAGCGGCGGAGGCGTCAATCCCCGGCCCCCAAGCCAAGGGCTGCGATGGGGCAGCATCATGAGCGGGCTGTGGAGCGCACGTCGTCGCGAGTCAATCGACAGCGGCAGCACGTATAGCCAAGCCAGCGATCTCCGGTCTCCCATCAAGACGGGCTTCTCGCAGCCCAACAAGCTGACTGACATGGTTCGTGAGCTCAGCCTCAGCGAGGAGGGGCCTGAGGGACCAGAGAGACGAACCGGAAATCTGCGTCGCTCAAGCAATGCCAGGGAGCTCGATGTCGCGCGGGAGCCCGTCGAGCGCGGCCGAAAGTCGTTTACCCAACTCGACAGGACGCCCGATCCCACTGGTGCCTTCGAGTCTCCCGTCAAGACGTCGATCAACGCCGACGATGGCGTCATTGATGTCGACGTGCCATTTCCCGACTACATTGCCTCGTTCGAGTCTGCCATCAGCTCGCCCTCCAGCAGCGGGTACCTTTCGACGCCAGGCCTGCCGGGCCTTGACTCCTTTGAGCAAACTGGACGCATCGCGATCGATGGTGATCTGCCCCTTAATGCGGCCGGCTGGTTGAACCGATTCCATCGTGATTTCATCCTGCAGGGGCTTTCCCCTCAGGAAGGCCTCATCGACGAGGTTAAGGCAGCGCTCAAGGCTGAGCCTTTGCCGGTAGTCGCCCCATCCAGCCCCGACGACGTTGCCGAGCGCTGGGTCGATGTCAGCACTGCTCTCATCGCCGACACCACCACGGACTCGATTGTCCGCATCACTTACCGCCGTCTCGTCAAGCCCAGGCCGGAGGCGGAAAAGCCCGTGATTGGAGGCACCGTCACCACTCCCTCCTTCGCGGCCCACGAGGCCATGTTGGGCGAAGAGTGGATTGAAGAAACTGTGTCCGTGCCGGATGACAACCTGGCAGAAGCCTTGGAGAAGGTCATTCACCTCATGCCAGACTCTAGTAAAGAGCACTCTTCCGCTTCTTCTCAGGTCCACGTCGAGGTCCTCGACCCTCTTGAGCGCGCCGGTAGCACTATGCCGGATTCGCTCTCCGAGGTGACGCAGACGCCGGAGCCTCCTGTCCAGATACCGCGGATCAAGTGCAAGACAGTCGTTCTGTCAGCCCTAGAGGACACCATTCGAGAGGTGCTTGACCAAGAGGACGGCAACAGCTTTGGGCGCAAGCAGCAGGGCCCGGCTAACGAGAGCTTGCTGCGCAAAGCGGTCCGGCAGTGGGCAAGCCGCCTTGACTCTAGCGAATGAGCCTCAACATCTCCTTGTACCACCATCAACTTTTCTTCTCATCATCGTTTTAAGCAGTAAATCTGCTCTGGCGTTCCGTTTTATGACGACTATTTTTTGGTTTCAACGATGGAAACGAATGACCACACGAACCTGTACCACCACCACACTAATATCCTGGTTCTTACAAACACAACATATGATACCCCCCCAAACGGCGCTGAGATTGTGCGCCTCACTCTTTGCTCTTTGAAAGCCAGTAGTACATCTTTGCTCGAATTTCGAACAATCTATACGGCCATGGTTTTGTCTCGTTGCTACACCTACACCTGCCCTTTAGCCTAGTGTTTTTTCTCTTTTGATTGCTTTTCTTTTGCGTTTGCTTTTGGACGAGCGAGGCGTTGGGATGGAATTTGGACAGACAGATCAGACGGGCTATGATGCTACGTTGAATTTTGACAACACGAGACGTCTCCCATGGCGGAGAACCATGATAGATATGCGTTTAATCTTGAGAAGAGGCACATGTGTTCTGTCTTTGACTTTTGGTGATATTGATCCGTGATAATGATGCTGTGCAAAGCACGGTGATGGAAACCAAGTTCTGTTTATATGCGGTTGTCCATTCTCTTTCTGTATACGACCACCCAACCAAGAGCTCAACCAAAATCATTACAACTCCCATCAACTCTTCTTCAACACGCTCACCTCCTCTTATGAGGCCCCGTCTGATGCCGCCCCGTCTTGGCCCTCTTGCGCTCCTTCTCCTCTCTCGCCTTGCGAATGTCCGTAACGCCCTTGACCTCCTTCTTACTGCCCATGCCATCCTTGAACCGTCCGATCCTCTTCTCGCGCGCCTCATTGACCCTCTTCTTGCGCTGGTGGAAGTCGTCCCTGTACTTATCGGCCTCCTTGGGCGCAAGCTCCTTCTTGTGCTTGTACCGCACGCCCGAGGGCAGCTGTCCGACGCCGCTGCTACCGCTGCCGGGCTTGACCAGCTCGCCCACCTGCGGCAGCTTGTGCACGCGATTGGCCTTCTTCCACTTGTCGAAGCGGCCGCTACTAAAGCTGGCGGCGATCTTGACGCCGCTCTCGCCGACAATCATCTTTGCGCCGCGGGAGCCGTCCTCGTCGTTTGCGCTGTTGACGTACTTCTTGGCCTTTGCGTCCCAGCGCATGCGCGGGCGCGTGGGCGCGCCAAAGGCCTTGGCCGTGTCGTCGTTGGTCAGGTCCATGGTGGCGTCGCGCGCGAGCTCCACGAAGGACGAGCCCTGGCCGCCCGAGTGCACGCCGTAGCCGCGCTCCTCGGCGGCGTTGACGGTGCGCGGGGTGTAGGACATGAAGACGTCGTTGTCGCGGAAGTCGGTGCGGCCTTTGTCCTTCTTGGAGGGCTTGCCCGTGTTGGTGATTGTTACCTCGAGCTCCTCGTCACCGTAGCCGTCGTCTTCATCATCGTCCATGTTCGCATCCTCGTCGTCATCACTGTCTGGAGCATGAGCAGCACCGCCAAAGTCGTCATCCACGCCGGACATTTCCTCGTCGTCGGCTTCTTGCTTGCGCGGCTTGACTCTCTTGCGGAGCTGCTTCATGACTTCCGCCGCCGCGCTCGTCGTCTTGTCGCCTTGTCCGACCTCAAAGATTGTCTCCTGGGGCTTGAAGTTGCTGATTCTGGCCAGCATGGCGGCACGGGCCTCTTCCATACCGTCGACGTCCTTGCCAAAGAGCGGATGCAGCTGCGACCAGCCCTTGGATGCCACCTCCTCTCTCGCTCGCTTTGCGCTCTGGCTCGAGGCCGAGTTTCGCGTCTTCATGTAGAGCTTCTCTGCCTTGGTGGCAACCCCTCGCAGGGCCTCGACGTCCTCGTTCTCACTCAGGAACTTGTTGAGCCACTCGACATGAGTGCCAACCGCATCTCGCTGCAGAGATCCGACCACGACGTCGTCTCTGTAGGATGGCTCCTTTTCTGTTTGTCCAAGAACCAGCTTCTTGCCTAGGAAAAGCTGCAGATCGAGCAGATACGGAGCATCCACATCTCGGACCAGACTGTAAGCCCAACCCCTCTGGCCCGCACGAGCCGTACGACCGACACGGTGGATGAACACCTTTGGCTGGGGAGGGAAGTCATAGTTGATGACATTGGCCAGCACGGGGATATCGATACCTCTGGCGGCGACGTCCGTGACGACGAGCAGGTTCGTCTTGCCCATCCGGAAGTCCTCGACTTGTATCCGTCGAGCAGTCTGGTCAAGGGAACCGTAGACATGTGATGTTGCAAACCCTGCCTGCTTCAACAAGTTGTACAGATACTCGACGTGATGCTTTGTGGCAGCAAAGATGATTGTCGAGTGCTCTGTGGGCTTGCCGGCGCCGTTGTCAGGCTGGCGCTTCCGCTTCTTGGAATTCTTCTCTGTCTCCTCCGCTGCGCCTGCAGGCGGACCCAGAGGGACTTTGATGACATCGTGGAGGATATGGAGCAGAGAGCCTTCTTTTTCGGCTCCCTTGATGGAGAAGAATGCAGTCTCCAGATCGGGTGAGACCTTTGTGTCTGCATCGAGTCGCACCAGGCTTGGATCCTGCAGACCGGCTCGCGCAAACTCGACTAATGAAGCGGGAAGCGTCGCTGAGAAGAGGAGTGTCTGCCTTGAAGGCGGGAGGGCGTGTAGAATCTCGGTCAACTGCGTAGCAAAACCCATTTCGAAGAGTCGATCGGCCTCGTCAAAGACGACATACTTGATTGACGACAGGTCAAGGCCCATCTCGACCTTGAGATGCAGGAATCGACCGGGTGTGGCAATCACAATGTCGGGGTTCGCCGACATGAAGCCAAACTGCTCCTCCAAGCTGTCACCACCAACCAGCAGCACTGACTTGAGATCCGTTCCTCGGCCGAGCTCCTTGACGACCTTGAGCGTCTGGATGGCCAGTTCGCGCGAGGGCGAGAGAATGAGCGCCCTGCTGCCAAATTTGGAACTGTGGGCGCGCAGCCTCTCGATCATGGGGATGACGAAGGCCGCCGTCTTTCCGGAACCTGTTCGCGCCATGCCGACGACATCTTTCCGCTCGAGGACCAGGGGGATTGTTTTTCGCTGGATAGGAGTCGGGACTGAGAAGCCCTTTCGGGCGATGGCCTTGAGGAGGTTTGCATTGAGGCCTGTGTTGATATAATTAGTATTAGGTCTAGTCCCTCCATAGATGCCAGTGAGGGCATCGCGCAGGTCAGCGTGTTGTAGCGTAACTCACCCATTGCCTGGAAGCCACCGCCCTTCTTGACTGTCCTGCCCTTCAAGTTTGACGCCTTTCGATATGAAGCCGCCTGCTGCAGCGCGATAAACGCCTCATCATCGTCGTCGCCGCCTCCGGCCGCGCTCGCATGGAAGAAGCCATCAAAGTCGAGCCCGTCCTGGCCGTCTTTGCCCAGGCCCTGCTCGCCATTGTTGTCGTCGTCGCCGGGATACAGCGAGTCGAGAATGTCCAGCTCCGGCTCGGAGGGCGCAGGCGAAGCTGCACGGCGACCAGGCATGATGTTGACTGATCTATCGTGTAAATAAGTCTGCTGTATCTTCTCCCGTATCGCCAGCCTCGACTCTCGACGTACCTCGAACTTGTCTCAAATCGCCCGCCAACTTTTTTTCTGCTCCATCGAAAAGTTGCGGCTTATCTTATCGCTCCAAACGGGGGGGCGCCAGTGAATTACAGCTGCGCTAGTCCCTATACAGCCGGAGACCATGGATCCCCGAAGTCGATTATTGCGGCATCGAATCCACTTTCTTCATTCACCTGCTTGCTTGCTCTTCTCAGGGCCTTTGCGCGAATCATTCCTCTTCCAATTGACAAGGGAAAAAAGGGCACGCGAGAAGCTGCTGCGCCGACGCCGGACTTGCGCTCGTTTCTTCTTTAGCCTTTGTCTTCTTCCTCCTCAGCTTTGCAGGCGGGTACTTTTCTATCTTACTCCAGGTTGATCAGCGGAAACAACAGACGGTCACCATGGCGGATGCGACTACGAAGGAGGACAAAGATGCCCTCGATACCCTCGAGCTCGAGGCCAAGGAGTTTGACAAGGTTCGCTGCAGCTATTCTCTACTACCTCCCTCTACTGTCGCGCAAACCAGAGACACCAGCAAGCTAACCGTCCATCTCCAATCCAGGACGCCGAAATCGATCGCATCCTCAACGCATTCCGCCTCGATGCGTAAGCTCCCCTCCCCTTCCGCCACTCTTTGTCGTTCAACCCTCCTGCTGACGATCCTCTGAACAGCTACGCCGTCCTCGACCTCCAGCCCGGCGTCCCCGAGTCCGACATCAAAATGACGTACCGCAAAAAGTCCCTGCTCATCCACCCGGACAAGACCAAGAACCCGCGGGCCCCCGACGCCTTTGACCGCCTGAAGAAGGCCCAGACGGAGCTCATGGACGAGAAGCACCGCGAGCGGCTGGACGAGGCCATTGCGGACGCGCGCATGCTGCTGATCCGCGAGAACAAGTGGACCGTCGACAGCCCCGAGCTCAAGACGGACGACTTCGCCAAGAAGTGGCGCGCCAAGACGCGCGAGGTGCTCATCGACAACGAGCACCGCCGGCGGCGCCAGATGAAGGCCCAGCTGCAGGAGGAAGGGCGCGAGCAGCGGCGGCAGGACGAGGAGATGGAGGAGCGCAAGCGCAAGAGGCAGCACGAGCAGGACTGGGAGGCCACGCGGGATGTGCGCATCAACAGCTGGCGGCAGTTTCAAAAGGGCAAGTCCGGTGGTGATCCCGAGAAGAGGAAGAAGAAGAAGCTTAAGCCTATCGGTTGAGAGGGCCTGTTGGCTGAGAGAATGGGGGAGAGAAGACTTGGAGAGAAGAAAGAACCCTTTTCGACTTGTCATGACAAGTTGAATACAGCTTCTCTCCCCCTTCTCTCCCCCCTTTTCACCTTCTTTTTTTTTCCCCCTTGAGGGGATGACGTATGATGGGAAATGAATGGTTTTGGTTTGGAGGCTTATTTGATCTTGTGAGTTGCTTGAGTTTGTTGCATCGCTTAGGGTCTGACATAGCCAAGGATACCTCATCGGCACACACACACGCCTCGTCAGGGCTGTCGCTGCCTCGACGATGATATAAGGGTCATGCTGAGCCTATCATGGCAAAGATACACGAAGAATGAATGATATACCACAAATTGTGCAGTTTCGTCAAGGTTGATCTACTGTTGTGCCATCATCACATCTAGGATTACCTCTTGATAGCTAGCACATTAAATGAAACACCTTAAAACAAAAAGCGCCCAGGTAAAATCAGAGTGAGGAGATTGAGATTTGGCCTCCGCGAAACAAGTCGTCTCATCGTCCCTTTTCTCCCCTTTCCCCCCTTTTAAAAACCCCAAGCCAAAGCTATGTATGTAATGTACACAAAGATGCATCTACACATGCAGCATATCCCGCCAGGTAACCGCCCGCCCACATAGTCCATTCTTAGCAGAACGCCGCCATCGATTAATGTACATTGAGATTTATCATTTTCCCATCTTTTTGTAAGATTTTTTTCCGCTTCAGTCAAGCCCCGCTCTATGCAAAATATCCCCCCATTTCTTCCAGATGAAGCATGATCGCGTTGTCCGAATCGGTGGTTTGTGATAGTCGAAATATTGTTGCAAGGGTATGAGTGAACCAGATGGATAATATATCGTCATCGTTCTAGGGGAGCCGTATAGGAGCTCAGTAAGACAGCCGCCTAGTTCTCCTTCTTCCCCTTGTCGTCATTCGTAGACTCGCCCGTCGATCCAGAACCACCAGAGGCGTCCTTTTCGTGCGCGGGATGGTTCGTCAGAGTATGCCACATGGACTTGAGGAAGCCCTCGTCCTTGTGAGTGTTGGGGTCATTGGGATCGGAGCTGCACACCCGTCAAAAGAACAGGCTCGGGGTTAGCAGAAAGCAAACATCATACAGCAAGCAGCTCACGGCTCGGGATCTCCCTCTGACCTTTTCACGTTCATGACGCGGCGAGCCGTCTTGTCGTCCATCTCGTCGGCGAGCATCTCGAGGATCGTGCGCTGGCTGGCGCTCAGCGACTTGGGCATCTTGACGCGGAACTCGACCTTGAGGTCGCCGGTGCCCGGCCTCCGCGAGTTGATCCGCCGCATGCCCATGCCGGGCAGCGTCACCTTGTCGCCGGTGTTGGTGCCGGTGGGCACCTTGAGGTTGACCGTCCCGTCCAGCGTCGGAATCGTCACCTGGCCGCCGAGGATGGCCGTTGTGAGGGGGATGTTGGCCGTGTAGAGGATGTTGGAGCCCTCGCGGCTGAACTTGGGGTCCGACGCCACCCGAACGAAGACGTAGAGGTCTCCGCGCTGAGCCCGCGCGTTGGGGCTCGTCGACCGTCCGGTGATGGGGGCGTCGCCGGCGCCGTCTATCCGCAGTCGCATGCCGTCCTCGATGCCGGCCGGGATGTCGACTGTAATCGTCTTCTTGTTGCGCACAACGCCCTGGCCAGAGCACGTCCGGCACTCGGAGCTCTTCGGAATCGTCGAGCCTGTTCCCTCGCAAGTCCCGCACGTCGACGCCATCTGGAAGCCGCCCTGCGCATAGTGCACCCGCGTACCTGTCCCGTCACAGCTCTGGCACGGCGACCGCTGCGCGCCAGGTTTCAAGCCGCTGCCCGAGCATGTGTTGCAGGACTCCACGGGCATGATGGTGATGGTCTGGCTCGTGCCTTTCGCCGCCTCCATGAAGCTAATGCTGACATGAGCCTCGATGTTGTCGCCCACCAGAATCTCCTGCTGGAAAGGATGCGATCGACGACCTCCTCCAAAAGCGGAGAACAGGTCCTCAAAGTTGAAGCCTCCACCAAACCCGCCTCCAAACCCGCCCTGCGCACCGAAGCCCGCGAAAGGATTGCCGCCGGCCGCGCCAGCAAAGGGGTTGCCTCCGGCGGCGTTGGGGTCGAAGCTGGCGTCGCCGAACTGGTCGTACTGCTCCCTCTTCTTGGGGTCGGAGAGGATCTCGTAGGCGTTCTGGATCTCGCCGAACTTGTCCTTGGCCGTCGGGTCCTTGTTGGTGTCCGGGTGGAACTTCTTCGCCAGGCCGTAGTATGCCTTTTTGATCTCGGCGGCCGTCGCCGTCTTGCTCACGCCGAGGGCCTTGTACGGGTCCTTTTGCGCCAGGGGATTCGTCGCATGGAAACTCTGTCACGATAGATTGTCAGTATACCTGGATTAAAATACATTCAGGCATGCGTCTGTGATGGGACATACCCGCTGAGACGTCCGAGGGCTGTGCTCTTTCCGGGCATTGGGCCGCTCAGCCCGGGATCCAAAGGTAGCCGTGTGAAGCCGAGCGCCTTTCCGCAGGCATTGCTGGATCTTTGGCGATCCCGAGATGTGTTGGCTCTTTGCAAGTGCCCGCGCCGGAGCCGCGGCCTTGAAGAGGAGATTGGACATTGTTTGGTATCCTAGATCGAAGTCGTTGCGTCGTCCGTGTTCTTCGTGCGACTCTTTCTTCCCCTCCCAGGACTTTCGTCTTTATCGCCAATGCTTCACGTGGGATATAACCGCAGTAATCGCAAACAAGGTAATGCACCGAAACGGTAATCAGTAAACAATCGGTCAATACTGTACAAAGTAAAGAGAGGAATAGCTGCTAAGTAAAGGATATGAGAGTATCGAATCGCCTCGAAAGTTGTCCCCTCTGTAGTAGGTCAGTAGGCAGTTAGTCTTGAAAAAGTTATTAAGCAAGGCTGCTAAGAAGAAGCTCTCTCCACCAAAAAAAGCTTCCACGGACGTCGATGTTTGCGACGAATGAAGGCCGTAGAATTTAGACGAACTTGCGCCGAGGCGAAGAATTGGGACGGTTTGATTGGACGGAGGAGCGCATGCCGTGCTTTTGCCGATCTTGAGCCGAGCTCGTTCGCTTCTTCGGACAGGCACCTTGATTATGCCGTCATAACCCGGCCGATCCCGCTCGGTGTCGTTTCTGCTGCGATGCTGTCGGCTCTATAAAGCAGAGCAGTTCACAGGTTGTTAAAGATGATACTGAGGGAGCTATATTTCAGATACCTAACTGACAATCACTTTCCCGATATTTTCATTACCGCAAGATCAAGAACTGTCTCTTCGGTCTTGCTCCTCCTCACGAATTGGTAAGCTGGTCAATCAGACCCACAATCAGTGGCAGGGTCTGGATGACATTACCGAGAAGCTCATGAATGGCTGACAGAAACCCCCATATCATCCATCATTCTGCATCATGCTGCGTACATCATGTATGCACCGGTACCTGACTCTAACACCTGTAGACGCTGTACCGCCTCATTCAATGCAAGGTACATTAGGCACATATTCGAACATATCAGCTCAAGTCAAGTCCGGTCTGTCTGCAGCAAATTCGAAAAGCCCATGTACGTACCCAGTAAAACAATCTCAAAGTCTCACAGCAGACCAACCAGCAGAGGCGCCAACTGTAAGGAAATTCGAGGCAATTCAAATCAGAGCTCCATGAACACTATGTGCGTACCGATTGCGGCGACACAGCATGGATCGTCCAAGCCCAGTCCGTGCCCTGGAGGATCCAAGAGGTTCTTCAGCTACATGCATGTTTCGCGTCCTCTGTCTTGCATGAAATGTTTCACCAGCTGGATAGACTTGCATCCCCAACCTGAGCATAGACAAAGTCCACAAATCAACGATCAAGCCAGAGCCTAGTGAAGCATCACGCTGAGCCAATGTTTGCAGAAAGGACCTGACAAAACAACAGACTCCAATTCGTCCTATTCTATGAGCGACGCTATATAGTTTCAGTGTCTCGTTGATATACTGCGTCAAGGAAAGAGAAAGACCCAAGCCAACCGGCTGATTCGCCGTGATACCGCTGTAACAAGTGGCGCGACAAATCACACCACCCTATGCATCGCAAGAAAGCCGACAGCAGTTGTAGGGAGAAAGAGAAACAAGGCGGAAAAAAAGGACAAAGAGATTAGAGAGTCAACGACTCCCACGGGTATCTACCCCCAGCGCACGCGTCTGGTGCGTCGTGCTTAAGAACCTTGTAACGCCAGAAACACCAATCCATGCCAGCAAAATCATGTAGCCGCTCGCCCAGAGCCGTCCGAGTATCAAGCATCGAGTCAATCGGTCGCCAAGAGGGCTTGTTTCGTCGGCGATTTGCTCTTCGCGCCATGGTGGTTCCGTACCTTGTAGATAAAGTCGACAATGACGTCGTTCTCCTGGATGCCGAGCCCATTGAAGTGCTTGCGCACCGCCAGGGCGAGCTGGTCCTTGGACTGCCGCTTGATCTGCTGCTTGCGGACCATTGTGGGAGAGTGTAGGCCCAGGCTACCCGGTCGCGACAGCACCCAGTTGTGGAAGGAGCTGGAGTAGGAGGCGGGCGTCGTCAGTTCGTGTTCGCGGACGTAGGCGTGGAGAGATCGTCGCTCGAAGGAGGACCAGGGCAGCTGTGAGAGGTTCTGTCAGCGACGCTTGTTGGTTTGGAGCGTGTTGCGCGAGGCGGACTGCCTCGTTGTAGGGAGGGTGCAATGAGGAATCAGGCGGAGGAAGATGGAGAAGCCGTGTTTGACGTACGCTGGGGAGCAGAGGCTCGGTCGGCGCCTGGGCGGGCACAGATGTGGGAGCGGGAGGCAGTTCGCGGCCGGCGGCGTGCGTCTGCTGGCTGGCCCCGCGGCGCATCTTTGCAGAGCCGTGGCCGTTCTTCTTTTCGGCCGGAGCATCGCCCTTGTGGTCGTCGTGGTCTTTGCGGGAGTTCTTGGTCGGAGCCATGGTAGGCGGGTGGTTGAGTCGTTGATTGCCAGAGAGAGAGCAGACGAGAGGAGAGAAAGAAGCGGAGCGAGAATGGGCGAGGCAAGCTGTGGCTTTGCGAAGCTGCTGGGAGCAGGAGAAAAGCTGGAGAGCGAGAGATTGCCGAGTCTGGGAGCTGTGAGAGGAGAAAGAAGACAAGTGAGGAGAAGAGTCGATCGTCACATTTCTCGGACAAAACGTGCTTAGCCGGATTGCTTCTGTGTGGGCTGCGAGGTTCGGAGGAGAGAAGCGAGGGTCTGGTTCTGGTCTGGAGGGAGAGCCAGCGTGAGTACTGTAGGTACGGTAGAGAGGCTTTGCAGCACCTGACTCTGCGCCGGCTGTCCGCACTGTACGGTTCAAGCTGCTGCAGTGACCTTCTTCATTGCCTTCTAGCGCCTGCAGGCACCTGGCCAGCCGGGCTTTTGTGCACTGTGGCGGAATGACGCGCTACCGGGCCTTGACAGGACGGACCGGGCAGAGTGCCATGTACCTCCGCCGGCAAAATCTGGTGCGTCAGGTACTTTGAAAAGTGGGGGAGGCAGCAGGCGCCTTGCTGGTGGGGTCCGATTAAATGCGTCGCGTGCACCGAGCTGGCGTAAAGAGGGTGTGAGGTGCCTTTTTTTTGCCTGCTGACTGCTCTGTTTCCCAGTCCAGGGACCAGCCCGTTGAATGGCCTTGGACTCTTTCTGATTGGCTCGCCCCGGGACCGGCGCGATGGAGGCGGCATCGTTGCTGCTTGCTAAAGTACTGCTGCGCGGCGGACAGTATGCGGAGCTACTTATCTAGTCTACTTGGCGGAGACATTTTGGACGGCACAGGCTGCTTTGATTTTTTTTCTCTTCTCTTTTTTGTTTACCTTCTCTTCTGCCCTTTGCCTTATTAGCTTTGTACTAGCTGGGATTTTCTTCGAAATTTTCTTCCGTCCAGTCTCTGGTTCCTGGTGCTAGCGCTAGCCCGGTAAGCGCGGCGCAAGCTGTGCATCGTCTCGTCTCACCCGAAAAGAAACGAGACAGGAAGAAAGAGAAAAAAGAAAAGAAAAAGCGAAAGCATCCTGTGTCTAGTCAAGCGCATGTCAAGGATCTGTCCGCTAGCCGCTGAAAAATGACAACTGACAAAGAAAAGCAAAGAATATGTTTCGTTTCAACCTGCAAGCAAACAACTGAGTGTTTCATGGACGCTGCTGGTGCCGCTGCGATAACAGACCAGACAAAAAAAAGTTGAGCCCTGAATTTGCGATAAGCTATCGGTGATGTCACTGGCGCTTTATCTCCGAGAGCCAATTCGGCCTAGCTCCAAGCCATTTTGAGACTTTGATTCAAGTCAATCGTCTCAGCTCTGTTAACCTCGGTCATAGATCGAGTACGTACCTCACGACTGCTTCGTCCCTTGCTTGTAATGTGACTATACTCCTATCTATGAAGGTTATGAGTTTCCATGAACTTCACTCCTAAATTTCACATTATGCGGCAGCCTGATGAACAAAAGAGGTCTCCTCCCAGAAGCTGTGCAGAAGCTGTTCATTCATTCTTTGTTGCAACACATCCATCCCGAAACGCGTCTCTTTCTTCTTCAGGTCCATCATTGTCCCGTTTCCTTCCAGAACACATAAAGAACAAAGAAACAGTCGACTGCATCCAGGAATAGCATCATGTCACCTATCCATAGAGTGTATATATTATCGTATAAGAGCGTGTGAAAAATGTACATGGATTCAACTCTATGTTTGCTCTCTGACATGCTTCCTTGACTTACATCCTGCTCTACGAATAGCCTCAACTGCTGAGATATGAACATGCAACCCGATATACCGCCAGAAACAGCCCCCGTGGCTCAGCAAAAAGTACATCTCTTCACCCCCAACCACCTCCAGGAACTTTATATTGACACAACACCCACTCCAGGAAACCATCATCGACAACAGATGGCGTCTCGACGGCATCATCGGCCAAGGCGGCTTCGGCAGCGTCTACATCGGTATCTCCTCTTCCTCCTCTCCCCCCTTAATCACACCAAAACCCTTCCCTAACAAATCCCAAAATACCAGCAACCGACATCCTCACCAACCAAATCGTCGCCATCAAGCTCCAATCCCTCCCCATCCCCCACAACCCCTCCCAAGTCGACGACCTCGAGCGCGAGTCCCTCTTCTACACGCTCCTCCGCAACGACCCGGGCATCGCAACCTTCCACGCCAACGGCCGCAACCCGCCCACCGCCTCAGCAACCCCTTCCTCCTCCTCCTCCTCCGCCTTCGAGTACATGGTCTGCGAGCTCCTCGGCGCAACCCTCCAGAACCTCTTCTTCCGCTGCGGCAACAAGTTCTCCCTCAAGACCACCCTCATGCTGGCCGACCAACTCATCACCCGGCTCGAGTCGTTCCACTCGAGGAATCTGCTCCACAGGGACGTCAAGCCGGATAACTTCGCCATGGGCTTCGGTGCGGAAAAGGGCAAGACGGTGTATATCCTTGACTTTGGCCTGGTGGGCGATTACCTGGTTGATGGTAAGACGGCGGTGGCGCCGAGTTATTCGTTTTGCGGGAGTTATTACTGGGCTGCTATATCAGCTCACCTCGACCGCGTAAGTACATGCAAACCCCCCCCTTTGACGCCCTTTTCATGGAGAGTGATGATGAAAAGAACTAATGTATATGTGTACAACAGTCCCAATCCCCAAAAGACGACCTCGAATCCCTCGCCTACATGCTCATCTACTTCGCCCGCGGCTCCCTCCCCTGGCAGGGCTACGCCCACCCGGACGAGCCCACGAGCGCCATGCGCGAGCGCATCACCCGCCTCAAGCTCAGCATCCCCGTCGACGTCCTCTGCCGGGACCTGCCCTCCGCCTTTGCCCGCCACCTCAAGTACGTCCGCTCGCTGGGGTACAGGGACAGGCCCAACTATGGGAAGCTGAGGGCCATGTATCGGAGGTTGATGGAGAGGAAGGGGTACGAGTACGATGGGGTGTTTGACTGGGATGAGCTGGGTGAAGAGGAAGACAAGGATGGGGAGGCTGGTTTGAAGCGGGATGGTGGTGCTCAGGAGGACAAAGACGAAGCAAATGACGACGACAAGCACCCTGCGGAAAAGGACAAAAACGGGCAGAACGAGGACAAAGAACAAGCCCCCAGGACATCGTCAAAGCGCAAAATTATCTTCATCAAGAAAGCAAACGACGAGAGCCCCCCTTCGAAGAAGCAGCGCGGGAAGCACGCTGGAGCGGAGAGGTCAAAGAAAGAGACGGAAGCCAAGGTCGAGCATGCGCAAGTAAAAAAGGCCAGGGTGGTCAGGTTGAAGAGGGCAAAGCAAGTCAACGTCAAAGTGGTTGTCAAAAAGGCAAATGCGAAGAAGGGGGGCGTGCAGGAGTAGACGTGGCAATTGGAAGAGGAAGGAGAAGCATTTCGACGGCCGGATATTTGACATGTCACATTGTGCTTCGATAGATATCTTGTCACGGTTTGGCGTTCTTGGTTGAGGGCATAGCATGTACGGAACTCTTTCTTGATTCACACACAGAGCGGACAACGCATATAAAATCGTTCAATTTTCTCTGCCCATCTCCAACTTATTTTTTCCCCCACCGTTTTCCACCAACACTACCAATAAATCGTTCATATATGCAATGAAAAGACCATACACAGCCCGCCAATGCCATCACAATAAAAAGGGGTATATGAAACCAAGCAAAGTGATGCGCCGTCCCATGTCTGAGACAAATCCGCCCGCCGCCCACGTGTAAATGTCTCTCAGCTGTCTGCCCGGCGCTCCCGCCCCAAGCTGATGTAGTATCCATTGGCGTCGTGATGCATAGTAGATGAACAAAGAACCAATCAAAATCCAACAGATAATAAGGTGGGCGGCAATAGGCCACGTTCTTATGAATCGAATCTTCAGTTGTAAGTGTCTTTACAAGACATGACCACCAGAGTTGAGCACTATGCAGTTATGCAACAAGTTCGCTCCTTCGTGTAGCAGCTCCCAGCGAGAGTTGTCAAAAGTATCCTTGAGTACCATGAGCATGGCTGTATTTCCGTTGATGCCTCTCATGTTCCTCAGCTCATTTGGGTCCGTAACTCCGCCGTATTTGGAAAGATAGGCTCTCATCTGCTGCCACTGCTCATGGTGGCCAACCGGCGTTGATCCGGTCAGACAAGGCCCCTCAATGGCATATCCGTAGCACCAGACGACCAGTGCCGCGAAGTAGAGGACCCAGGGGCGGTTCAATAGCACATCGTCGCGGGTCTCGTACGGCTTGTCGCGGTCAGGACCCGTCGAGTATGGAGGGCCCGCCAGGTCGGGAACGAGGACAGACAAGAGAAACTTGAGCGCGTAATACGTGGCGTCGCGAGCCCTGGCAGACGGAGCCCAAAACTCCTTGATTCTTCGCTGGGCACTGAGAAACTCTTGGTGTCCAATAGAGCGACCAAGCAGCCTCTTAGCACGGGCGAACATTTGGCAGTCGACGATATCAGCGTGCATGGCCATGTGGGCCAAGTGGTGCAGCACCGTACGGCTCTCGAACACGACGTTGTAGTCTTCTTGTCGCATGTCCACCAACCTATAAGGATCGGAGTCGTTCAGCTCCAGCGCCTTGTCAAAATGTGACTTCCACGAGTCGTAGGCCCTGGTAAGCGTCGCCCGCCACTTGTCGCGCCCTCCAAGGGCTTGGATGACGCCACCTCCCAGCACATTGACCTGGAGATCGCGCTGGTGCATATGATATGTGACGCTGAGAAGCCCAGCCATGAGAACCGATCGACCAAACGGCGTCGTCCGTACATCTTGGTGGCTTAGCGTCCGTTTCAGCCCTTCAAGGAACGTCATGGGCTTGATACCGCGGGACATGAGGTTGGCTTCTACTCGGCCTACTTCGGCGCTGCTGGCAGCTCTCCATAGAGACTCTTCACAAGGCAGCGTCAACCTCATTTCGTGAGCCACCATGACTGCCGAATGACCAAACATGGTAGCATGAGTCGAGTCGATGATGAAGGCGGCGAAAGCGGCTCTTCGCGTCGCCTCGTTTGTGATCCAGTGGTTCCACCATTCATCTGCTGTGTGAGCGATACCAGAGGCCGACGACTTTCGCGACCCATCGGTGCTGTGCTGGGGCGGCGAATCGAGCGTAGACTTGCCGATAAGCGACCGTCCTCTCCTCATCAGAGTAACCGTAGTGGCGTGGTGAATGTGAGCTCGCTCGTGCAGCTCCCTCGTTGAGTACATCTTCTCGTATAGCTCAAGCAGGATCAGCGTTTGGAAAACCCATAGTTTAGCAGGAGGCTTAAAACTTCGATCCATGAACACTTCCCATCGCAGGTGTTCTGCGAGAAAATTGGACAGCTCGGCTCCCGCCATTGTCACCTTGGTTCCGTGGGTTCTATCCAGGCAAGCCGCACCGATGGCCATGATGGCGATGAGTAATAGGTTCGGCGTCTTCTCCGTTGCAAAGGTGGGCTTATGTAGGATGGGCATCTGATCGTTAAAGTGATACCAGTACGAACCAACGTAAGCCTGCATCATCCTCCTGCTCAGCATGTGCTCTCCGGACGAGCGGTCTCCGCTAAGGATGCTGTTCCGTCGCTGTCTCGCTGAAATGTCCTCGTTGTCCTCTTGGAACCGTTCGCTGATGAGGTCGAAGATCTCCTGGCTACGCTCCTCGGTGAGACTGGCCTCCGGGGCATGCTGCTCCAAGATGTTATTAACAGCCATAACATCTTGGGGTTCAGGGGGGAATAGTCCCACAGGTGATTGCTCGCCCAAATAGTGGTCGCCGTGACTGCCATTATGCGAACTGCCGTAGCTGAAAAGCAGTGTTAGCTTGCCAATACATTGAGCTCGAAAAGAAGGCTATCATGATCGGACGTACTTTAAGAGAGGAGGTGGTAGCGCATGTGAGTGGGGAGAATCATTCGCCGGCAGAGAGTTGAACAGGTAGGCCATGAAGTCCTCGGGCATCCCTACATACGGAGACTTGTTGACGCCATCATCAGCAAATACTGGTCCACTGTTTGACATTTCCATGTGATCAAGCATCAGCATGTCATGTTGATGCGAGTGATGGGTGTCGGAGTAATGTGACGCCGCACTCGTCGTTGCATGAGACGCTGCCCCATCTCTCGGCGGTGGCGGGGCTGTTTGCAGGTGAGAGAACTGGGCCGGTGGTAAGCTGAAGGGCAAAACATTATGCTGGGAAACGAAGCCGGCGGTTTGCGGGGTGCTGCTGGATTGGCTATGATAGCCATGGTGGCTAGAGGCTGGTGATATGACGCCGTATGGGCCGACATTCGTCTGAATTGATGGCCGGCTGGGTCCATGAGAGGGCTGGCCGGTACCCAGCCTGCGAGGCACTGTTGCTGCAAGTGCAATGGGATCTCGGCCAAACGCGTCGTGTCCGACGGATGATGCGCTACCGGGGAATAAGGGAGGGCCGACGTTATTCATCAGCGGATAGGGGTCACCAGGAGGCTCTTGGGGAGAGGGGTGGTGATGATGGATTGGTGGGGGCGGCCTGGGGTCGTGATATGCAGGTGCAGGTGCAGGCCCGGGGGCAGCTCCAGCTCCAGTCCCGGCTCCAGTTCCAGATCCAGCTCCAGCTCCGGGTCCGGGCCCTGGCATCGACACTGGCACTGACCGACTGGAATCAGCAGGGGCGAGTTTGGGGGAAGCAACAGACGCCGCATGGCTGACCATGGAGTCCCTCCTGTTGAGCTGCGAGCCTTTAGCCGTATGCCGGTCCATGTGCCGCTTCAACAAGTCTCCTCGAACAAAGGTGCGGGGACAGTCCGGATACTCGCAGCGGAAGATCTGTTTAGAATTATGATTAAGTTGATGTCGGTATCTGAGTTGCTGTTAGTCGCGAATGTCTGACGCTGGTTGGCGGATTCGGACGCGGCATTTCCCTCAATGACGAAGGTATATGGTGCTGTAGCTGGAAACGTCCTTGAAGCCAGCCACCGCGCAGAGCACGGAAACCGCAGAGACTGTACTGGGTCAACTCACAAATGCTCAGCTCTTGAATAGCTCTTCCCGCAACCCTCGGCGTTGCATTCAAACCTCTTCTCAAGGCCCTTTCGGCTCCGTCTCCGCTTGCGTGTTGGTTCTTCGGAGTTTGACGAGACCTCATGTTGATCATCTCCAGGCCTCTTCTGGGCCTCTTCGCGAGGGGGTGCTTCGTTCTCCGCCTTGAAGGTTCGTGCTTGTCCAGAGTCTTCGGGCGATGCGCCGCTGCCATCCCGCGCGGAGCCCATGGCGGCGGAACTAGCCGGAGATATGGGTAAAGTTGGCTTTGCCGTTGTAGATTCAACAGTAGTAGTCATTGCTCGACGTGAGGCCGTTTCTCTCCTAGACAGAGAAGTCAAGGGGTGCCTGCCAGCAAGAGGTAGGCAGTGTTCAAGCAAGGGGACCGAGGCGGTTGAAGAGAAACAAAAGGCCAACAGAGAAAGAGTTGCAAAACAGGCTCGACTCGAATTAACAAACTCTCGACGACGCTCCGTCACAACGTGGCTCACTGGTTTTGTGACTTGTCTCGTCCTCCGTCTATAGCCCTGCGGAACCTCCGTGACGAGACCGACAAGAGAAATAGAAAACGGAAGGCAAAGAAATCGACAGCAAAGAAGAGGGGAGAACGAAACAAGCCAGGTCTTGGGCTTGGCGAGTCGATGTCCCTATCTCAGCCCTTGTGAAAAGCGATGATAGAGATGCGCTCAATGCCACATGGCTGCCAAAGCAGCCCAACGGAACGACCCGACCAGCGGATAAGATCCGGGTCCGATCATGCGAGGGAGGAAGAGGCTCGGCGACAACTGGGCAAAGTCGATGGACGACCGATAGCGCACCGTCCTGTGACTGGCAGCAGGCCTCAGCTCAGCTCGGCTCAGCACCGAGACGCCAGGAATGCAAGAGAGAAGAAGAGAAGAGCTGAGGGGGGGTAGCAGTCAAGCAATGTGGAGATGGATGAGCGCGTAGGAAAGGCGAGCTGCGGCGAGGCTGATAGAGGCTCAAACGATGGACTCTGGCGTCGCGAACGGGCGCAGGCTGAGGGAGCAACGCTGCGCGAGGTTCGAGTCGACGATGGCTTCGGAGCTGAAAAAAAAGCTGGGACTCGCCCGAAGCACCGACGACCGTACGCGAGCAGAGCAGGACAGTGCCGGGCCTTGCCTTTGCGAGGGCACTGCAGTCAGCCGCGTGATGCTGGTGAATGCAGCAGCGGCCAGTCTGTCGCCCGAGCTCTGAAGTTCGTCCTCTGTCCCTTTTTCTCTGCCGACGGTGATGGGACGGAACAAGATGGAGCAGGCAACACTGCGGGCGATCAGATGGAGATTGGGTGCAAAAGATTGAGACGATGGACCTGACGGAACTGCCAGTGGAGGGACCCCCATGGAACAAGTGCCCCCCAAGCCGCAAAAGCGCAGGCACACGGAACCTAAGGTGCCTTGGGGCTATGGGGTCCACGACTTAGCGGCACTAGCAGCGCTGGGCCAGGCCTAGCACATGCACTCCAGTGCTGCAGCTGCACTGTAATTGCTCGATGCACCCACAACGGAGCGCTATTTGGGGCCCTGGGCCAGTGAGCGCGAGCCGGGCGGGCCTTTGCAAGCGATGCGGCCTGGACCCCTGATTGGGTGTGCGAGAGGGAAAAAAGGGCTGGATTGCATCGGACGGGATTGGATGCAAGCTGTTCTTACCATTCTCCATGTTTCTCAGTCTTTCGTCCGAGGCGGCCACTTGGAGTTGAATGTCCTTGGATTAGACGGAAATAGGACGTCAAAGAAAAGAACAAAGATCGCAGACGCGGAAGAATTTCAATGGCCTGTTTCCCTTCAGTACTGACCACTCAGCTCGGCGACATGAGCCCTCGACGTTGTCTAACTCCGTCGGCATCGTGCCCACAGCAGGCCAAAGAGCATTAACCGCGCAACCGCCTTGTGGAGGCTGGGTCGAATGTCGCCGCCTGAGAGTCGCCCTCAACGGAACGCAGCTCGCCAAACGGGTATCGGGCAGAGGTGGGAGCCCGCAAAAAGTGCTTCTTGGTCGACGCAGGCAAAGAAGGCCGATGCGCGTAAACGAACGGCTGATGCCCCTTGTTTGGCCCTCGACATGGACCGATTCTGCCAAGGGCACATCCTCCGCAGGATCGCGCGACAGCCGTCCATCGAGGCCAGCAAGCCAGCGTTGACCTGTCATGGACACTTGTATCTTGCCGTGTCCGTTGCCTTCGTATACTAGTGCTATGCGATGCAAGGTTTGCAATCTGCCTCGCATTGCAGTGGCGGCACTTCTCCAACGAGATGCGTCCATCTTGCGCTGCCATGCTGGCCGTGCTTGTCCGTATGGAGACTTGAATGTCTGTAAGTGCGAAGCACGCACGGGACGGTCGGTGGCGGTTGTCCATGCTCCTCCTCTGCCTTTGGAGGGAAGGATACCCCAGCACGGCCATACCATCCACGAACCCTTGCAAAACCCGTCATGTTGCACAGCATACTCGTCACGTACATAGGTACGAGCCGTTATGCCAACCCCAGAGACGCCCGCTCCCATGCCGTGGTCCCATAGGCCGTGCTCGCTGTAGGGCCTGTTGAAGACAAGCAAAGCGTCCAATGCGAGCACGTCCGAAAATCAAAGAGTCGGTGCCAGACTTCTCATGCCAAAGGTCGATCGCACCAATCGCACCGTTTGCGAGACGCCGTATTCGCTTGCACACCATCCTTTGAAGGACCTGCACCTCACCCAGCATTACTTGGCACATTGTCCTCAGCCTCGCCATGTCACGCTCATTCATCGGCTGGCGCGGCTTGACCCGCCCGCTGTGGAGTATAGACTTCCCTTTGCAACGCCTCAGATTCGAGGGACGGCAGGACGGGGGACAGCACGATGCAGAAGAAACTGAGTGGCTGCAGGCCGGTGTAGCAGTAGCATGTGTCTTAGCGGGCCCGACTGAGCATGAGCTTACCAGACGGGAAGTAGGACGCACAAGCCCCTAAACGACAAATGCCAGAAAGGCACATGGGGAGGGACTCCCGCCTCTCGAGGGTACTCGTGCCTGTAGCACCTCGATGCTCGGTAGATCTCGCGATGCCCTTGTGCCATACGATCACTGCAGACCAGCGTCGACAGGTGCGGAGCAGCATCCCACCGGCCGACTAATCGGCGATTACGCTCGCAGACCACCCACGCAGGCGCCCAAGAAGAGCCCATGGGGTCTAGACAGGCCGTCGGTACCGGCCCAAGCTGCGGAAGACGCCGAGATCAACTGTTTCCCGAGTACCAAGCCTCCGTTTCGCGTGGATCGTCGTCTTGATCAGGGAGGTCGAGACAAGGAAGGATGCCGCGTGGACAGACGTTAGCTCTGTCTAGCGACCCGGGACAAGGCCGTTTGGGGGCGTTTAGCAAGTGCGGGGGTTAGCGGACGAGGAGGATGAAGCCACGCGCCAACCCGGTGACTGCGAGTCTTTTCATAGGCCAGAGAACGCACCTGTACAGTAGCAGGTTGATTGTTGCAGGAAGAGCAATACTGTCTGTGCCGCTGCCAGGTAGCAGGGCAGGGGTCTGTCTGGCTGAACCCACGCCAGCCGCATGGAATGGATGAGTCGATGCCTCTGGGGTGATTCTTCTTTGTCTGCGGACTCAGTCAGCAGTCGTAAGCGATTCTATCCTGCAAGGGGGCTGTGGAAGTGAGCAAATGCAGTGCCAACACTCATCACTTCTTGAAATCATGACCCAAATGCTTCAGTACAACGAAGCCATCACATGTGGAAAATGTCCTGCTTCCCGTCCCTTCAAGAGTCCACTCGCCCCCAGAGATCGGATCTCGCCGTGCCGGGCCGAAGTGGCTCCGGTCCATGGGGGAACAAGGCAAGAGGAAGAACGAGGACCGGAGTTGCTTCCTACCGGGTTTAGACGCAGTCAAGTGCCAATTTCCACCAAGATGCTGTGATATGATATTCAACTTGGAATCCTGATCCCACGGTTAGCAACAAGCGCCCAACTCTGAGCTGCATATGCAGTCGAAAGGGACGCCCTGGGTGCTCTAGCCGATGCCCAACGCAGTGTCTCACATTGTCCATAAAGGTATGGGGAGAAACTTGACTTGGTGGCCTCCACCCCTGCCGGAAGAAGAGAATGTAGCTTTCTAACATGAGAAAAGAAGCCATGTCAATACGACAACGGGGCAGGATTGCATAAAGACGCCGTGATGCTTTCCCATTGGCCTGTCGCCTGTTGCTGCTACCCGAGGACGCCTCAGAGCTGCTATTTTGCCTAATCACGTCCTCGACATTGAGTCCAGTTGGTCATCTTCGGCATCGCTTCAATGCGAGCAACCGATGCATTAGTGACGAAGGCATAGTACGAACCTGAGTAAGTGCCCTGGGGGTTGTCCTCAGTCTGTTCCCCGCTAACAGACTGGAATCTCGGACTGTGTCATTAGTTGGGTCAACTCTTCGTGCGCAAACCTCACGTCAAGGCGGGTGAAAAGCTGCACAATTTGATCCGAATGCTTACCGGGTGCTTTAGGCCTCGACGGTGATCTTTTCCCCTCTCTTCAGGCCCACCGCTGCGGGCTGATCCAATGCGACCCCCTTCGAGACTTGCCAAGGGGAAAGGGTCGTATTCTTCGAATAAGCTTCGCACATCGAGGAACTGACTTGAGAGCTTAATTAGATATGCCGTGGGACGCTCCGTCAATGAGCCATAGGATCGTCGTTGCCTGACATGTGGGCGATGGGGCGACGGGGCAGCCTACCTACAAAACGGCAGGGGTTCGGCGAGTCTAGATTGACTTCCGAGATCGTCACTCAGCCTCAGATGGCTTGCCCAGGGGACGCAGCTCTTCGGTCGCCCAATGCTCGGCGTCCGGTTGGTTTCGACGACATCTCTTCTTCAACCATATTCGCCCAACGATCGCTTACCCTCGCAAAGAAGAGACCGCTCGCTCTCAACATGATGACGCGCTCAACCTTCTCTACGGAAGTAGGTGGTTCAGCTCCAGGAGCCATGTCGAAACATGGCACGCCACGGCACGGATTTGAGCCTTGACCTGGCTCCTGTGAACCTCGAGAGCAGCCACAAAATCCTGAAAAGGGCGAGCTTCGACTCTGGGAATGCCACGGCGGCAAAGGTTCGTGCTCTGAAATCTCGAAATCAGACGGAATCAGGCCTATCGGGTGGCCCAAAGGTCGCCCTCCGACAACTGCGCCCCCTGTGCACTCCCAGACGCGTCAGCATTTGGATGGCTTCTTGATATTCGGGTCACTTCATCTGAGGTGCCTCTGGTCGAGGTAACGCTGAACTAAGGTGGAGCATCGTTTTCGCTGATCACGTTAAACCAGCTGTTGCCTCTCTGGGTATTCTGGGCGGTATCTGAACTGCACCGCCAACACACTCCCAAAGGCAGTAGGTGTTCTTTCCGGCATCACAGTCTGATATTCTCGATGCCTGGGGCTGGCGTACATGGGCCGGCATGTTCCTTGCAAAAAAGGCTGCCCAGCTAGGACCTCTGTTCAACTTGTCGCCGAGGCAGTGCCTTGTTGTAAGTTATCTGGAAGCTTTGGTCAAGTGCGTGCTAGCCGATCGGACGCCAATCCTACCATTGATGGCTGAGAAGATCAAACAAGTCCAAATGATGAGACTTCTAGACATTCGATACCTATCTTGTCGCCTTTGGTCTAGAACGACATCTGCAGAGGAGCACCGCCCCGCGAAATGGATAACTTGTAACAGCCACTGCAAAGAACAGCGCTTCAGTCAAGTTGATTTGAAGTGCTTTACGGTACCTCTCGAAGCACGTACTCCCATTGTTTAAATTGCAACGGCTCTGTCTAGCCGGCGTTGCTCGTCTTGTTCGAGGATAGATGGGAGTGTCTGGCGGCCCTCACTGCTCGATCGGAACACAGCCTGGTTCTCATATGCTTGCTTCATCCTCTTTGAGGTTTGTGCCTCTCCGGGTAGACAGATACTGAACTGTCGATGAAGCTTGCCGCACTGAAAATACCGGTCTATCAGGCAAGGTCGGGCCAGAGCCCAAACGGCATGCGCGGAGTAAGGTTGAAGTGATACAAGAGGAAGGTATTGCCCGTACTGTGCATGCGGCGCAATAGTCCGCACGGAGTCTGGTTCCGCATGAGGCCCAACACGCACCAATATGCAACGGAATCGGCCTGCTTCCCCACGCCGATAGCATTCCACATAGTGCTAATGGCACAGTGTGTCGTCTCCGGAGATAACGACTGCGGGTCACGCACCTCGGAAGCTGATATGGCATCATCACCGAAGCCGTCTCTGATCGACAACCTGCCGCTTCTACCCTCTGTCCCGACATCGCCAGAGCTGCTTCTTCACAAGGTAGACAAGGCGCACGGTAATCATGGCTCATCTGACGACACTGCCAAACGAGATTCTTCACAATATCCTGCAGTGGCTGTCGCCGAGGGATCTCGGATCGCTACCCCGCGTCTGTCGGGCGCTTCACGGCTTCGTGAAAGGGAACCAGAAGCTGTGCGAGGACGTTTATCTACACAATTTCGTCAGTGATTTGCACAGATTCTGCCTCTGGGTTCTATCTGCTAGAAGTTCAAGCTGACGATGGGAGCCAGGATTCGCCTCCGAATGATGAAAGACTCGATTGGGAGTCTGAGTTGCATGACGTCGTCAGATTGGAGAACATCTGCCTCCGTGAAGACGTCGAGGACAAGGCAAGTCCTGGTCTTGCCTGTTTGTGGAGAGGCACTTACTGACATCCCTTTGAAAACACAGGAGGATGAGCTGAGTTTTGTATACGAGGTGGTCATTAGGTTGCTCAAGCACGCCTCTCCCACCGGCCATGCCGTGGAGACCTCCGACACTCAGCACGCGTCGCGCAACGCAGATTTACTGAGAACCCTCTTTGAGTATGAGGCCAACCAGGTTGCCTTTCTGCAAAGGTCGTCTCTGTTTGAGAGAGTCTACAGGACCCAGCACCACCAGTTACCCCCTACAGTACTGAATGAGGAACAGCGGCAGCAGAGCGCAAAGCTGCACTGTTTATACGGCAGGCCAATCCTCAAGACCGGAAGACTGCGGTCTGCAAGGACTTACCCTTATGCCTGCTCCAAAGTCTACGATATTCGGGAGTACACCGATGAGACTCGGTGGGGCCCCTTTATGAACGATGGAAGCGACAAGGTGGACTGGGAGAAAGTCGAGGCCATCCAGATCGTCCTCGGTAACAACATCTACGTCAAGAAGCTCACGCGGCTGTTCAGCGATATTTGGGACAATCCATTCTCTGGATCGTGGAAAGGCAGCTTCATGTCTGCCCCCAACCTTGATAAATTGTCACTAGATGCAATGGATCCATATGGCGTGACCGGGACTTGGTACCGAGTATGTCACCATGGGTCAGAATACACATTACGTGCAGTGATAGGGGCTAATGCATCACAGATCGTCTGCTTCCTTGATTACAACGACTTCTTTAGCTACAACTTCACCAACCCCGAACGAGACGAATCCCCTCTTCATACTCTTGATGTTGGGGAAGCCACTCGTCTCATCATAATGAGGATCCACATCACCAAGATCGAGCAGCCCGGGCCGGATTCGGAGTATTCTCCAGAGCTGCCAATCGTGCACTATGAGGGCATCTCTCGCCCACTTGACGATTCGTGGGATGACAATGCATCTTCCGATCTGCGAGGTAAGTACCCCAGTCGCCGCCTCCTACTTTTTCCCCAACATGCTGAAGCTAAAGACTTTACTTCGAAAGGAACCGTCGGCTTGACTAGAGAGGGCGAGGTGAGATGGACGTCAGTGTCTATTTTCCAGGGGCAAGAAAGGTGGAAGAGCGAGGGGGTGCAGATTGGCGGGCCGCGATCTGCTCGTGGAGTCATAGGGAACTGGTTTGACAGGTGAGGCAACTACGCCCTTGCATACCTCATCCAGATGTGAAGCGCTGACGCATCTGGTCTTTTGTAGAGACTATGATCCCCATGGCCCCTGTGGTCCATCTGCCTTCTGGAAGGCCAGCGACTCGGAGACGGCACACGGCAAGCACGCAGTCCTCCCCAGGAACTTTCTTCTATGGAGCGCGTTGCTCCAAATGGAGGACTCGGATGATCCTGAGGGCGACATGGAGTATACAATGGAGAACGAGGAGGAAGACGAGGAGGACGATTCCGAGTCTGAACCGGTCGCAAACGAGCTGCCGGAGTTGTTGATGGATGCGGAACTGGAGATTATCGAGATGACACACCAAATGGAGGAGCCAGGGCCGTCGTCGGGAAATTGAAAGGCGTCTATTTCTTATCGGTGGTTACGCATTGTTTTTGCTGGAGAAGAACTCAATGTCTTTATTCTATCATATTGTATACTGTAGCAGGCTTTCATACAAAACTCTTTATCTCCTAATCGAAACAAATCGGACCGTTCATACCTCTCACAGCTTGGGATCAGGGTCAACATTTGCCTTGTTGTGTTCACAAACGCAAAGTAGTTCGCCATCACTCTTCCTCTTCATCGTGCCCCTAAGGGCACACAACCTCTTGCCGACCTGGAGCATCTCGCACTCGATGAGGACCTCGATGCCCACGGGCGCGGGTCGCATGTACGTGACGTTGAGGGTGCGGCTGACGCCCATGGTCTGCCAGAAGCCGGGCTTGCAGACGAGGGCGAGGAGCAGGGTGGTGCAGAAGTCGAGGAGGGAGGCGGCGGCGCCGCCGTGGAGGTTGGCGAAGCCGTTTGCGTGGGAGGGATCGACGGTGAAGGAGAAGGTGATTGTGGGAGTGGGGAGGGACGAGGCGGAGAGGATTTTGATGTGTGGGAGGAGGTGGTGCATCCAGCCCTTGTGTTTGGTATGATGAGTTAGCTTCGTTGTTGAGAAGGGTTTAACAGGGGAGGTTGTGAGATGGAGTGAGATGGTCGGGGTGAGGATGATGGAGAGGAGAGGTACCTTTTCGTCTCGCCGGGAAAAGAGGTCGAACCAGGCTTGGACTGTTCCGAGATCGGTGTCTTCATGGGGTACTTCTTTGTCGTTGCTCATTTTGAGGGATGGCGGATGGTGTGTGTAAGGCGAATATGTGTGAGGGTGTTGCTTGATGAGGTTGAGATGCGGAGCTGGCTGGGTTTCGATGCGCGGAGAATCTACCCGTTTCCAGAATTCGACGGAATTATTGAGAGCAGTACATCAGAATGTGACGATGGACTTATTATGTGAGACTAAGTACGCATTGAGTGAATGAGGTGACGATACAGATCGATGCCTGGCGAGGAGGATGAAAGCGAGTATGTCAGATGAAGAGTGTCAGTTTGGGTGCTGAGGCATGGGGGATGAGGCGGATTGACGAATGAACCTCGGTTTACAGATAGCGTTGTTTGCGTGCAGGTACTTGTGAGCGGCATCTGAAGCCCGTCCATAGCAGGATTTGTTTGTACGGACAGAACTGCGAATTGCATCACACAACTTGAGACAATCCATAAATTGATACACTGACAGAAATTGAATCTCAGTACCATGGTATCTGAGATTTACATAAGTAGGTGTCGGGCATCTTGTGTTGCAGATGAAGGTGCACCACATTCTCGAGCTTGTACATACAGATAGCATGGTACCCTAGAGAGCGGCAGTTGAATCGCCCCATTTACTTGCAACTTCAGCGTGTTAATTTTATCTCAAGGCTCCTGTATTCTTCGAAATCATACATGTCTTAACTATATGCTTTCAATTTCAGTAATTGCGTGGAAGTTGCACTAATCAGCGTAGAGGGATCGATGCTCCATGAACGCGTTCTGGGGAATCCGGGGGCGGATGGCGGCGCTTTTGCCGAGGCTCAGTCTTCACATGGCTCTTAGCGTTATGCCGGATTGAGATTACAGCCTCCATCCATCCCTGCCGTGACATTGTTCAGCTCAGCATCTTCATCTCATCATCACCATCATCACCACCAACGCGTTGCCGCCGAGACGACATCACCGACAATCGACCTGTTTCTCCCTCTACCCGGCATACTTCTCTGCCTATACGATATCGGATACGACAGAAGATAACCCATCAACGGCGGCGGCATCCATCGAGAGCCTGCTCCTATCACCAACAGCAGCAGCTTCAGCTTTAGCCGGCCGCCGCCATGGAGTTCATCACGGCCCTCAGGGGCACCTTTGAAGGCCAGAAGCCGTCGCTGTTCGAGGTCCTGTCCGAGCAGCAGCTCAACAGCCTGCTGCCGCCGACGCTGCGGTACCTGCTGACGGTGGCCACGCATCGGCACCCGCGCTACCTGCTGCGCATCCTCAACTCCTTCGACGAGCTGTACGCGCTGCTGATGCTGGCCGTCGAGCGCCACTACCTGCGCACCCGCGGCGGCTCCTTCACCGAGAACTTCTACGGGCTCAAGCGCGAAAAGGCGCTGCACGGCGAGATCCCGCGGGCGAGCCTCGCCGCGCCGCACCTCGTGCGCGAGACGCTCAAGCTCACCACCCGGGACGTGTGGCAGAACCTGGCCGTCCTCGTCGGCGTGCCGTACCTCAAGCGCAAGCTCGACGAGTCGTACGACATCAACGCGCCGCGGGCGCTGCTGGGCGCGGCGTACACGCGCATGCCCGACAACCCGAGCCTGCGCGATCGCTTCATGCACTACTACCGATGGTTCCTGCGCAACGTCTATCCGCACGTCAACGCGGCCTACTGCTTCGCCATGCTGGCCTTCAACCTGGCCTACCTCTTCGACCGAACCAAATATCACAACCCGCTCATGTGGCTCATCGGCACGAGAATACGGAGAATGACGGGGGCGGATTACCAGGCCATTGACAAGCTGTCCGAGGCGGCGAGCAACGCTGCCAAGCCCGGCCCGCGATCTCTGCTGTCGACGCCCAAGGAGCTGGCGTCCAGGGCCATGTCAAGTCTGTCGATGCTGCTGCCCTTGAGCATCTTCGCGCTCAAATTCCTCGAGTGGTGGTACCAGTCAGACTTTGCGAAGCAGCTCTCGCGGAAGGCGGCCGAGAGCATCGAGTTGCCTCCTCCGATTGTGTCTGGGAAGACTCCCTTGGCCAAGAAGAAGAAGAAGGAGGATGACAAGGCTGAAGGAGAAGAGGAAAAGGATGAGGCCATTACAGAAAAGGAGGCGCCAATTGCCACCCCGTCGATGCTGCCCATTTTCGTCGTTCGATTTCCAGAGGATTCATCGCTGTGTCCTATTTGCGAGGGCGAGATCGTGACCCCGACGCTGTGCCAGACGGGCATCGTCTACTGCTATACGTGCATCCACCGATGGATCGAGGGCATGCACCCCAAGCAGGAGGAGTTTATGGAAGATCGGCAAGGCAAATGGGAGAGCGGACAGGGCCGCTGTGCCGTTACCGGGAAACGAGTCCTGGGTGGCACCGAGGGTCTGAGAAGGATCATGGTGTAAATGAGGCTCTAACAATGGTCGGATGGAGAGTCAAAGGACAATAATGAAGAGCGGGCGATAAGAACATTAGACAGCGTGATGGCCGGATGATCATCGACATGTATAATTATGAGAACATTGTACACTCTGGACTTCAGCAAGCGGGAAGCGAATGGAGATGGGTATTCTAGTATTGGGATATAGTCGATGGATGCATTTCAAGGCGTTATTTTTGGGCGACATACCCGACCTGAATAGACTACTACTAGAAATAAATGCATTGTTTCAGTTCAAGCCTTGGCCAGGCACGCATTGAAAGCGTTGGCTTTCGTGCCTGACATGAACAATGAGGAGTCGACGAAGCAATGTTGGCAAAAGTCTCACGTCGGGAATGATTCTCGTGAGCGTTGCCTGAAGCATCGTCGTGATGGCCTGGCAACGAGGCGGCTGAGACTTGGCCTTTCTGCTTGCGCTCGAGACAATGTGCTGATTCTATACGAATATTTCTGGTCTCCCGGGGAAACAATGGGTTTGTCTTGTAATTAATTGCTCGCCGTGATGCGTGTCGAGGGTCGTCCGGATTGAGGTTTTGCTAGATGTATGTGGTGGGTTGTCTCACTTGTTACGTGGACTTGGAGGAGGCAGCCATGAGGACTTTAGATGGCATTCCAGACGCGTTAATGACTTTCCTACGAGCTCGCGTGGTTATATATTGTGTTTAATGCCTCCTCTTCTGTACTTTGTGTTGTTTCTTGTCTTCTTCCTCAAGCCATCTTTTACAAAAGCTGTGACAACAGTTTGAGTGAAGATGGCGTATCATCTTACTACATCGTATGCCGGAGAGGCTCTCCTCTCTGGCTTCAACTGGTTCAACGGAGTAGACCCTTCACATGGATTTGTTTCGTCAGTACATTTGACTCTAATTGTATGTGTTGTTGCATGTACTGATGCGTGTTGTGCTGCGTGTAGCTACCAAAGCAGACGCGATGCCGAAGCAATGGGCTTATACAGTATCGACGAGAGATCCGGAGTCGTCAGACTGGGCGTAGACAGCACTCACGAGTACTCACTCTCTGATCGAGGCCGGCCGAGTATCCGCATCGAAAGCAAGGCGACATATGATCACGGGCTGTTCATTGCCGATTTTCTGCACATGCCGCCTTCGCACTGCGGCTTATGGCCAGCGTGTAAGTCCGACGACATCACTCAAACACCACTTATACATGAGCTGCCTTGAAGATATACAGAAGAAACTGACAACTTGATACGCCCAACCCAGTCTGGACATATGGCGACAACTGGCCCTACGACGGCGAAATCGACATCATCGAGGGCGTCAACACCGCCCACACAAACATCCTCTCCGCCCACACCGCAGACGGCTGCACCCAGAGCCCGACCATCGACGGCCTCTTCAGCGGCCAGCTGATCAACACGGAATGCGCCGTCGGCGAGAACAACATTGGCTGCGGCTTCCATCCCTCTGTGGAGGACACATCTTCGTACGGCGACGGCTTCAATGCCGCTCATGGAGGCGTGTATGCCATGGAGTGGGATTCCGTGCACATTCGCATCTGGCATTTCGCTCGGGGGCAGATTCCGCGAGATGTTGAGGAGAAGAGGCCTGATCCGGAGACGTGGGGGCTGCCGATTGCGGTGTTTGGGGGGGAGAGTTGTGATGTTGATGAGTATTTTAAGAGGATGAGGCTGGTGCTGAACATCGTGAGTCTCTTGACCTCCTCTACCTATATGAGCAAGACAACCAAAAGCCATGTACTGACACTTTGCACCAGAACTTCTGTGGCGATTATGGGAATGCTGTTTGGGGCATTACGGATCAGTGCGATGCGTTTGCGGCGACATGTCCTGAATATGTGGCAACTCATCCAGAGGCCTTTGCCAATGCTTACTGGGATGTCCGGTATATCGATGCCTACCAGCTCCGTATTGATGGTCACAGACCACATCCAGGTCATCCAAAGAACCCAGATCGTCCTCATCATCCTGACCAACCTGGCCAATGGGATCAGCCAGACCATTCAGATCAAAGAGACCGTCCAGAGCATCCAAGTGACCAGGATCCCTGGTGGAATGAGCAGGTAACAACGACAACCATGACGACGCGCTGGACAGAGACCGTCACTGCATACGCCACCGGATATCATCCTCACGGCCCTCAAAATGGTGACAACAACGATGACTGGAGAGATCATGTTCCAGCCCACACCACCGCAGCCGCCATCGAGCCCGTCGCCACAAGAGCCCCCGTCAACCCCGTCAAGATCAACAACTACTCCTACCTCGGCTGCTTCTACTCCAGCACCGACTTCCCCCGCTTCACCGAAGTCGCCGACGACCAAGACATGACCCTCGAGCGCTGCATCGAGCTCTGCCGCCCCGACAGGACCTACGCTGGCGTCTTCGACTCCCACTGCTTCTGCGCAGACGACCTAGACGCCGGCACGAGGGCCACCAAGAAGGAAGGCCTCTGCAATCGCGAGTGTCCGGGTAACACGCTTGAGTTGTGCGGCGGCTTGATTGGGCCGCGTGATGACGATGGGCCGCGGGAGAAGTTTGCGACGGATGAGACGCCGAGGCATGCGTTGACCGTGTATGCATTTGTGGCGGAGGAGAGGCCGGAAGAGCCGCCGGCGATGGCTCCCGGTTCGAGTGGGACGTGGAGGAACGAGGGGGAGAATGAGGACCAGGGAGCGGTTAGAGAGGTGGAGGAGGTGTCTGTCTTTCCGGTCTCGGAGGATGAATCGAGGTGGAAGGGGGGTGAGTGGAAGCAGCATGAAGGAGAGGAACATGATGGACAAGACGGATCTGATTGGAACGGACAGTGGGGAGGCTGGGAACAATCTCCAACAGAAGAGCAGGACAAGCCTGCCATCACCGAGGTTGTGGTCTCGGTGACCAAGACGGTGGTTGACTGCCCTGAGGAAACCCCGACAAAGGAAGCTATCGTGATACCGACGTGGCTGCCCCCTGCTGACCCGAAGCCTTGGGTCCCTTCTGATCCTCCTCCACCTCAGCATGATGACCATGACCATTCTCACGATGATCATCTCCCTCCCCCTCCGCCGCCTCCTTCACACGACAAAGAGGATGGTCATCCCCGCGATCCCCCTTCCCGCAACGAGACCATCAATTACTTTCATCCATCGTCGACATCACCAGACTCGCCTCTCAACACCTTTGTGCTCGTTGCAGCAGCTTCGACGGCGTACGGCGAAGTGGCAAGGTACTTTGCCATCATGGGGTCAAGTATACTGGTTCTCGTCATGGGCTTGCTATGAGATAAAAAGCAATGACATGCGAAACAGACTAATATCTTCTTTGTTAACAGGATACCCCCTTGGCATAGATTGCGCCTTGTATCAACAGGCATCAATGGGATGGTTGTCTTCATCTAGAATGCAGCGTTTAGTTTAGTATAGGTGATAATTGATACAGTTCGACATTCGAAGCATTCGATTCTGAAGCATAGACATGAAGAACAAATGGATAATGTACTACCACCCTTTGAGTCTTATATATGACAAACGTGCTATATATCTACAACGACAGCCCTACTCTTGACCTTGCCAGTGCTCCCATACATTTGCGCAGCATTCACCATCAAGCAGCCGCCCTGGTTGCTCCCCGGACCGCCCATGATCCACTTCCACAGCACAGCATGGACGCCATGCCACAGCACGTACAGATGATCCCACCATGCAGCGTTCGGGACGAAATCCCAAAACGGGCCTCGGGGCGGGCGGGAGAGCAGCCGCTCGTAGGCGAGCTGCATCTCATCGAAGAAGACGGATTCCTTGCCGTAGCCCCAGTGAACGTGGCCAAAGACGTGGAGACGAGGCTTGACGCGCCACACTTCCTGGAGTAGATGAGGGTCGCCGACACCGAGATCCATGTGATGTTTCTGACACAGAGACGTGTTAACATCCCAAATTTACATGATAATCAATGAGGTGAGGGGTTACGTACCGGAGGACAATGAGTTACCAGAATATCGGTCTGCGGTGGGATCCTGCTGAACCACGGGGGATTGGTGGGCTTATACTGGAAACTATTTCCAAGTCAGTACTTGACTTTAGGCCCAAACGGAGCTCTCTCCGAAACTCACGCAAAGCTGTCTGGGCCACATTCTGGAACGTCAGGCACGCCAAAAAGAGTCAGTTTCCGCCCCTTTACTTCCTGCACAGTCATGCCGCTCTCGAGATAATGAAGTCCGTCCAGGTTCACCGTAGCACCAGCTTTGACGTCCGAGTCAAGGCGGCTTCGCGAGTCAAACCAGCTATCATGGTTACCAGCAACGACGATTTTGACTTGATGGGGCTGGCTCTTGAGCCAGTCGATCTGCTTCTGGATGTCTGCAGCGGTCCCAGAGTTGGTCAAGTCACCAGCGTGGATCAGGATGTCGCCAGGAGGGATGTCGACGAATTGGTCGTGAGTGTCGGATATGCAGACAACGCGGATGGGTGGTCTGTTACGAGGAGGAACAAATGGGCGGCCACGGAGGAAGAGCAGGATGTGGTAGAGCTTGATGGTGATGAAGGTCAATGGCGAGAGGAGGAGCTTGTCGAGGAGGGTGAGGCGCTCCCACTGGTTCTCCCGGCGGAGGCCGAGGAACGTGAGCAAGCCCATAATGAGGCGAGGGCGTGTAACAATGGCTTCAATCGAAAGAATTGCTAGTGATTGGTCGGCATTTTGACGATAAGTTGCAGCTCAAGCTGGGTGTGATAAGTGGGATATCAAGATCAAGAAACTGAACAGGATCGAAGGCTGAAGGATGACGCATATGAGCTCATGGTGTCAATGCTGCGCGCTGATTGGCGGGCTGGCAGCCCTTCCCGGGAGAGGCTTAGCCCGGCTTTTCCTGGAGCTGTTGATCGGAAATCTGGCGGATCGTCAATGGCTTGCCAAATGGCTTCACATGACGATTATTTTCAGCTGAAAAGATCCTTGCCGCTCTTCTTTTCTTTCTTGTTTCTGTTCTTCTTTTTCCTCTGTTTTCTTCTCTTCTCCCTGCCGATTTTATCCATCTCGTCTTCTTCTTGGAACTGCCTCTTCAATCTCCCATTGACTCTCCAAAGCTAAGCCTCATCAGGGCAGCTGCACGGCCAGTGACGTCTTCGCCCTTTGTTCCCCACACCAGCTCCTGAGCAATCTTGCTTGCTTTAACATACCTTATCGATTGAACGCGCATCTACCTTACATACTGAACCTTACCTTACTTCATCCTCCCTCGCCTTCATTCTCCCAGTCTCTGTAACCGATTTCCTATAGCCACCTGAAATACTACCTTACTTTACGCGCATCATATTCTGTGCTGCGTTAGCACCATCAATTGCTCCAAATCAAATATTCCCAAGCCCTCTTTGACATCTCACCACACGTGTTTGCCGCGTGTCCGACGTCATCGCTATGTCGAGCCTGCGGGGGCTGTACGGCAAAGGAGACGAACAGGGTGGTGAGGGCAACTTTGGGTGAGCAATGCCCTTGGGATCTGCCGTCCTCATCTACGATTTCTCCACGATCCCTGATCATCTCGCTAACAGCTCGCCAGGGTTGATTATGTGATTCACTACCGGATACCACCCAAAGGTATGCAGTCCCCTCCTCACATCTTCTGAACTTGTCTTGTACTGCAGTGCTGACACGCCCTCTAGAAAGAACCAAAGCAGAGGCCGCCTTCGTCCAGCTCATTGAAGCTCTTACAAACATTGGCCTCACCACTGCCGTTCGCAGCGGCGATCAGGATTCCCTCCTCGTCTTCGCCAGGCTTGCTTCCAACGACCTCTTGGCCCAGCAGGCCTACAGCTCTCGCCTCCAGGATTGGCTGCAGGGCGTCCGCATCTCCGGTCCAGGCAACGATATTGCAAAGGCAATCCAGGACGAGCCCGTGACCGAAGCCGAGAGGCTCCGACTCGTCTATCTCCTAATCACCAACTCTCGAAATGAAGGCGGCGCGGGCATCACTCCAGGTCAAGGGCAGTGGAAGTACGTCGAGGCCATCTTCCCGCTCCATGACAATGCCTTCAACAAGGAGTGGCTGCACAAATGGAGCAAGAAGTATGTACTGGAACAGTCCGACCTGGACGAGATTCGAGACAGGTTTGGCGAGGGCGTTGCCTTTTACTTTGCCTTTCTCATGGACTACCTCCGCTTCCAGATATTTCCAGCGGCTGTGGGCTTTGCCGCATGGATGTTGATGGGCCAGTTCTCCACGTTTTACGCCATCTGCAGCTGTCTATGGTCCGTCGTCTTCTTCGAGTATTGGAAGCGTAAGGAGGCCGATTTGGCCGTCACCTGGGGTGTGCGTGGCGTCTCAAAGATACAGCACCACCGCCCAGAGTTTCAGTGGGAGTTTGAGATGGAAGACTCGGTCACGGGAGAGCCGGTGAAGGTTTACCCACCTGCCAAGCGGCTACAAACCCAGCTCCTCCAGATCCCCTTTGCACTCGTCTGCATTGTTGTACTTGGTGGGCTGGTCGCTACGATCAATTCTCTCGAGATTTACATCAATGAAGTGTATGGTGGTCCAGGAAAGAAGTACCTGGTAAGCGTTTCTGGACTCTGGATATGAAACCCCTATTCATCGGATTGTGACAAATGTTGACTAATATATGATAGGGTTTCCTGCCTACCATCTTGCTTGTTGTTTTGACGCCGACCTTTTCCACTATTCTCATGACTGCTGCCAAAAAGCTGACTGACAAAGAAAACTATGATACCATGGATGGTAGGCTCGTCCCTTAGGCCATCGAAAACCGCTTTGAGCTGCGATTAACGATTTTCTCTTAGCACACCACGCTGCTCTGGTCCAGAAGCAATTTGTCCTCAACTTCATGACATCTTACATGGCCTTGATCTTTACAGCCTTTGTCTACATCCCCTTCGGTCATGTCTTGCATCCGTTGCTCAATTTCTGGGGCAAGACGGCACAGACACTCACGATGAGCGAGAAACCCCTGACGACGAGCCAGTTTGAGTCGAATCCCCAGCGGATTGCCAACCAGATGTACTTCACCACAGTCACCGCCCAAATCATCAATTTCCTCACCGAGGTCGTCGTACCCTATGTCAAACACAAGGCTACTGTCAAGGCCAAGGAGCTCTCAAACAACCACACGGCCAAGACCAATGACCAGCCTGATGAAGTTGACTTCTTGAAACGTGTTCGCAGCCAAGCTGGCTTGGAAGACTACGACGTCACTGCCGATTACCGCGAGATGGTGATGCAATTCGGTGAGTTAGCTGGTGTCCCCATTTGGCCCTTGATAGATCACCACTGACAGGGACTAGGCTATCTGTCTCTCTTTTCTGTTTCATGGCCTCTTACAGCCTGCTTCTTCCTCATCAACAACTGGATTGAACTCCGATCTGACGCCTTGAAAATTATCATCGGCTGTCGCAGACCCATCCCATGGCGAGCCGACTCCATCGGACCATGGCTGACTGCTCTGGGCTTCCTCTCGTGGCTGGGTAGCATCACCAGCGCTGCCATCGTTTACCTTTGCAGCGGGAGCAGGGAAGCAGGATCCGGGTCCCACATCACTGCAGGTGGAGCTCTCCTTAGCATCCTCCTTGCGGAACACCTCTACTTTGGAGCTCAGCTTGCTGTCAGATATGCCATGGGCAAGGTGGAGAGCCCTGGTCTCCAGAGGGAGCGCAAGGAGCGCTTCCAACTGAAGAAGAAGTTACTCCAGGAGACGGTTGGCCACATCTCGAGCGAGAAGGCTACCGTCGCTGTTCCAGGGGCTGAAAAGACGGAGCAGATCACGAGGGAAACCCTGGAGGAGGAGGCCCGGTTGGCCTCAATCCATGGGCATGGGACACCCGAAGAAAGGTAAGAGGCTTCGTATCAAATTCGCAGCTTGGCCTTTGGACGGACTCGCCATGCCAAGTCGAGGTGACTCTCAGTTGTGGCTGACATGGTTTACAGGTTCTGGCAACGTCAACGGGGCATGCAGGACACAATAATGGTCGGACGGAAATTGATCGAAGAGCAAACTAGCGGCCGCTCCTGAGGCTGATGAACCTGCATAAGGGGCATCTGCGTTAATCTAGCCGATGCGGAGATGCTGGGTGTTCTGCAGCCGTCGTACATCAGAGGAGTTACAGAGAACTTATGCCCTGCGCTGCCGAGTCGACCAATCTTCACTATTGGCCCTGAGCAAGGGGATATGCCCCGTTGCGATACCGAAAACCTTCTTGAGCGTGGGAGCAGGGGACGATGTGGAGGCTGCTGAGGTGGGGCTGGCGATGTTGAAGCAGCAACACGTGCTTCGGAGCTTGCGACCGATACGGAAGACGGAAGCCGGAAGACGGGAGCCGGGGGTCAGAGATTGATTACAGGTCTGGTTTTGTATCTGGTAGTGTGTCGAGTTCATGTCCATGGATCAGTGACCGGTTGAATAGCAGCTGAATGATTAGTTCTCGCTCGAACGGTCCGGATCCCCTCTATGCAAGCGATGAGTCTATCCTGTATTTCGTGCCCGGCTTGTATCAATCAGAGATGCTATACTTTCACCGGTATGCTCTCACCTGTGGAATGACGGGATTCCATCGTATTCCTGTTGGCGTTGGCCGCTGGACTTTGGACGATGAATGCGGTGTAAGTGAATGCACACCCTCCCCTGGCCTAAAGTGACGCCCCCTCCACCAAGGACAGCCATCAGAGAAGAGAGGAGGGGAACGGCGCGTTTGGGGCTTCTTGAACAATAGGAAGCCCGTGCGGCAAGCCATGCGCCATCTTTCTTTGCCCAACACGGCGATTGGTCACGAGAGGGGGGAACACGTCGTTGAGCAAACAACGTAAACAAAACATGCATCACAGAACAGATCGGATCGGCAGAAAGGTGTGGGCAATACGGAGTAGACTTACGAGTTCTTAGCACGAGATTTCTGATGCAGCTAGAAGATTTGTAGGATCAGGATTCGGGAGATATATAATAATAAATAATACTACTCTGTTCCTTTTCCGCCACATTGGAGCACAGACTAGGCGCTGATCTTTTGCGCAGCGATCTCTGGTGCCGGCAGACTTGGTTGACCCTCTTTTCTTTCTCTTGAGAAGAAAGGCGGGTTTTGTTGATTGTGAGGCTAAGATAGAGTAGGTAGTAGAGAGAAGTGACTAGGTAGTAGTGTCACCGACTTTCTAGGTGTGTTTTGGATGCAGATGCGATGCGATGGAGGTTTGATGTGATGAGATGGCGTTCCGTACATATTCACATAACAACAGATCGGACAAGGGATCCGAGCTGCATGAATACAAGTGAATGGTACCTACCTAAAGCTTCCGGCATGAGGAATCATCTAGTCCAAAGTTGCAGAAAGATTGAAAGTTGGAGATTGTGTTTGACTCTGGGGATGTGGCTTTGTAGAGAACCTTGATTCTTGAGGATTTTGTCTGTAATAATGGTCCGTGATGCGCGATGCGCGATCCACAACCCACATGTTCGGACTGTCTTTGGTGACGATCTCACAGAGAACAGAGGCATCAACAGTTGACTCTAGAGAAACGTGTACAGATACATGATGCGCACGGATGATGACGACGATTGCATATACGCAGAGAGATGGGGAAGACAGTTGGGACCATAGGTTGGATCGTGGGTTGACACAGACTGAACCGCATGGGATGGGGAGTGATTTTGGAGGTACCTGTCAAGGTTCTACATGGCGGTTTCGATATCTGAAATGGCTTCACGTCGGTGTTCGAGGAGTTGATGCAGGATTGCCAATGAGTAGGTGGATGGGTAACAGCACCCTCGAAGCATGCGGGACAGTAGATGACCGAGGCTTGCGGTGAAAGATTTCTGTGATGGGGACCTCGCTATTTGAGGCTGGGGAGGCGTTTCTCCGTGTAAGTGAGCAAGTTTTGCAAATAGTGGATAGAATTGCTTCAATGGGACAATTGACGAAGGGCAAGAGCTGGGATCGCACCCTTTGTGTCTTCATACGGAGAGACATATAATTAGACCACTATTGAATGCGGGTGATGTTGACTCGAATTGTCATAAGCATTAGACAGTCTATAGCACTGAATGCTAAGCTGATGGGCTGAGGCGATGAGATAGAGCCCTTGTGTCTCCAGATATGGGCTGGCCCAGGATGTAAGTGATCAATATACCCTGGATGATGCTTCACGACTCCGTGGATGTATACATGTAAATACCTAAGTAGCTATATCTACTCTACTCCTGGTATAAGTGAATTCAATTCGTTGGCTTCCAATATGAACCGCTGCTCAAGGCTGAGAGATGAGCAGCTTGGACGGACGTAAAGATGTCTCCGACGTATCAGGGATAATAATGTTGTCATGTTGCATCGCCTACAAGTGTAGTCGCCAAGTGTATGAAGTGACGAGAGACTCAGTATATCAAGCAAGCTACCTACCTACGAAAAGACATATGTAGCCTACCATGTCAATGAAATACATGAACTCCAGTTTTCACATTTTCCGGCCGATAGACAGCTGCCAATTTCTGCCCTCAGAAAGTCTCATTCCAGGTACGATATCGGCAAGGCTGCATGAATAGGCGAGAAGGAGGTGATCAGTCGCCGTTGAACCATTACGCGGCGTCCAAAGTCCCGTCTCCCCGGACTGAAACCAGCCTTCTGATGAGGCCCTCGACGCGGCCGTGGACCCCTGCTGATGATGGTGGCTAGCCCGCATCAAGGAAGCTTAGCCGGTTGGGCAATGGTTTATAGTAGGTTGCCCAGAAGGTAGGATCGAGGTCAGTTCATGCGGATGACATGCGGGCTAGCGAGACATGGGGGTTGGATTACAGGTGGGAGCATGCAAGGTACAGACTTGGTATCCCCTCGATAGGTATCCTTAGACTGTACACGTAGGAGTGAGGGCTCTATCGTCATCGAACGATGCGAGCTTTCGAGTGTCAAAGGCATTGGGGGCTTCCGGTATGGGTTTGCTGCGAGGCCTCATGCAAAAGACCACATGAAGTGCACAAACATTGCACATGTGATCTTGGGCGTCTATCCAGTACTTACTGCGAGCGTCGCTTCTGAGCGGTGCCTATGCGACTAAAGGTGAAGGTGATCACTGGAATGTGACGAAACGTGCCTCTAGTCACTCTTGATGATCAGGGGCAATCAATAGGCACCTTGGAAGATGAAGCAGAGAAGTAGGTAGGCTAGCCATGGAGGGTGCGAGTATGGCAATGTGAAATGGATGATAATCTGTAGCCGAAACGTTACCGTTGTGTGGTTTGTTCAGGGGACGGCAGGTCTAATCATTGTGTGTGTTCCCTGTCCTGCTACTGCAAAGGAAGCATTCACATGCAGTCCTGAGTTATTAGGTATTCGTTCATGCCCTCTCGGCGTCGTTAATGGTTCGAATAAGCTGTCGAAAGTCAATTGTCCTCCAGCGTGACGGTTGCCAATTTCCAGGGCCTCAATTGGCGATATAGCGGTGTCGAGTAGGGCTCATGCAACTGTAACCATTGATAGCACTTGCCCTCGGCATCAAATCAACCTCCTTCCCTCTGTCAAGTTGGCTAGCTCTTGCCTCTTGCCTCTCGCCTCTCGCCCAACGATGGGGGTGTCAATGTTCTTTTCTTCTCCACTCTTCACCTCACTCACGAATTTCCATCTTCAGCCCAACCAGAAGCCAGGAACTGACTTCGGGAAAAGGGGTGATGGTGATAAGGTCCTCCGCTTGAAGCCATCAACGTCAACATCAGCAGACGACAGGCATCCGCAAGGGATTTCGCTCAGCGGCGCCCCTGCGGCTGATTGGACCGCTGCACACCCTCATCGAGAGCTATTGAAGCCTTTGCCGTTTGCGACACCGCGCCGTTGTGCCAGATCTTCCCGATGGCATCAGGGCCAAGACAAAGATAAAGAACCGCCGACGCCACTAAAGGCTTCATACGGGACGCTAGAATACTGCCAGTCACCGACGAATACGGCTGCGGCATGGTGCTTCGAGGTACCGGTGAGTGGCAATCTCATGTCTGGAAAGACAAGACAGGATGGACCGCATGAACGCACCCACTGACCGTGTACTTTAGGCAGCATATCTAGGTACGAACGACGAGTGTATACGGATGCAGGTTCCATCTTCACATGAGGTGCCATGCCTCCCACATCATCCCATGTCTGGCCTGCACGGCTCGAATCGACAGAGTAGGACAAGCTCAGTGATCAATCAGTCAATACCACCACAGATTAATGCTTCGTACGATACGGGTTGCCGCTCCAGACTAAGAGGCTCCAAAGAGGGGAAGGATATCCGCAATGGCTACCCCTGGTCTGCAGATGAGCAAGCTAGCGATAGTCGATGGCTAGAAAACGTGAGGCTGCCGCAGCCCCGGCTCCCCATGATGTGCGTACGAGTAGTCAAGCTACCGGCGCCAGCCCACTAATCCCGAACAAGCGCCTCTTTGACAGCTCCCACCAATGCAAGACGGCCTTTGCGCAACGTGGACAGGGCGCCCAGGGTCCCGGGCTCTGTGAACGACTCCGAGCGAACAAGGGTCCAGGCAGGATCGCGACACTAGACAGCCCTCTTCCGAATCAGCCCATCCACCATGTACTTCGAAGCCTTGTCCAATCGACGCTGCCCTCGTGCTCGCAATCCCCAAGGGACTTTGTCCAAACCCTCAAAGGCCTGGCAGTGTCCCTTGGCCAGCCCTCGGTCGATTGTTTCTCTCACGCCTTTGCGCAGCTCCTCAGACGGAGTATTTTTCAGGCAACAACCCGAAAGCCGCTTGATTTACATACGAGCATGTCACCTATCAGCCGTCCAGCGGCGAGTCGTGGTTGGGCAAGAGGTCTCCGTCCCATAATCGTACCGGTTGCATGCACCATTTGGCTCCAGGCGGGTACCTATCCATTGAGAGAATGCGGCAACGGGCCCAAGTGCTGTGGTTGAACCAGTACTTGCGAGTTCTCCCGCTTTGAAGTGTAACGAATCTGGCCCATGGGCATGGACCAAGCACCAAAGATGCTATATCTACGCCTGGGTGGCTACAGCCATGGCCAAGATCTGGCTCCGGAACCCTTGGCATTCATCATCCAGCCTTGAGACTAGGACTGCTCCCCAGTGCCGCTGCTTTTCAGCTCTTTCATAATGTACATAGGCCTCTCCTCCTGGCATTCTTTCAGGCTCCAGAGACATCCTCTTTCCTATCTACCTCCATACTCCCTTTTCGATCACCTCTTATCCGTCTTCTTCCCCTCTTCGTACGTCGAGTCTCATCCTTCCCATTGTTTTCGTTTGCTACTCCACAAAGCAATTGCACATCTCGCCTAGCCAGTCCGGACTCCCGCCCTCCTGGAATATCTTACTTTCAGAGCTCACCGGTTAGTCTCATGCGGCAAGGCTCTCAATCCTGGACCCTGATCTATGAGCGCCACGCCTAGCAACGAAACCAACTTGGACTATCGGCTTGCTATAGCAGTTGTTATCCTCTTTTAATCTCCGCCACTCATTGTGTCGAGTCTGTTTACTCTTGGCATCGCACGTGTTGTACGGACCCGATTCAGACCTGGCTGGTAGTCCGAGGTTGTCATCATACAAAACCCCCCAGTCGCTCGCCCCGCCGACGTATCGACACTGCTCGTCTGAGCAATCGTGCCCGAGATAGCGACAATGGAGAACATCGTCGACCTCATCCTGACCCCTTTCAGGGACATCGTGGACAAGGGGAGGACGGCTGTTCAGAATGCGGGCGACACACAGCCCATGCTCAAGGCTTCTCAGGCCTTGCTCAAGGAAGGCGAGCGAGCCCTCAAGAAGATAGAGCCACTATGCAAGAAGCACTTTGACGACTTTGGGCCGAATTTTATCGAAGCAGTCAAAGACAATGGTAAGCTCTTCCGGTTACTTTGATGTCTTCATTTGCCTACAGACCGATGGAGGCTAAGATTGTACGAAACACACAGAGGCAATTGCCCAATTCAGAGTCCAGCTTACAGAGCTGTTGTGGGAGTTTGACGATTACATCGAAGCGGACGACTTCGATGCCGACAAGTTCACTGAGCTTCAAATGATGTCGCGGACAGCCGCACCCAAGATCTACGACATACTGCTGAAGATGAAGCTTGAGCCGCCGGCCCATTTCAACCAAGAGCACTTCCTGTCACAGCTTTCGCCTCCCTCATCACCACATCCCACGCCGCCCATGCTTATGCCACCGATGCCCACGGCGCCGCCTTCGACTACTGGTGCAAGCTCTGCGGGAAGGGACTCCATTTCAAGTTCCAGGACAGATAACAGGTCTACCACAGATACGGCTCCAGTTGAGAATGCCAATGAGCAGTTGAGCGTGATTATAGACAAGGCGTTCAACAGTGAGCATAGCGGCCTCAACCTGTTATCTCAACCACCGCCAATGCCACCTCCAGATAGGGGCCTGCCTCTACCACCTCCTCGGCCGCCAGCAACAGTAGAACAGCTCCCACCAAGGCCACCATCAACAAATCCCTGGGACACAAGGGTTAAGACTGTTGCCTCTGACGACGAACGGCCGCGCGAGGCACCTCCAGCACGCCGAAGACCGCTTGTTGAGCCACCACTTCTGACACCGGTTGAAGGAACCTCACCGATTAGCCCATTCACCACTTCAAGAAACTTTTCAATTCCACGTCCCACGTATCCGGACACCCCTCGCAGCTCTGGACTGCTACAGGAATACCCGCCCGAATCAGACGAGAAGCATTCTTCTCAGAGCACCCTTAGCAGCCAGTTGTCAAACTTCAGCATGAGCCCTACACAGCCTTCGCGACCCCGAGCACCGAGCAACCATAGTGCCACCACCTACAGCAGCAGCACCCCAACTATTCCGGAAGAAATGAGGCGGACCAAGGACATGAGATCGAGAAGCTCGTCACGACAACGTCCCCCGCCCCCCATGTATTCGCCAATGCCGTACAGAACGCAGCGTCTGCGCCAGCCATCGCACCCCGCCTCCTCGGAGGAGCGCATGGATGATGCAAAGACCATTCGCAGGAGCAATTCAGTGAGCGACGCTGTGCAGCAGTCGTCGGATCGAAGAATGTCGGCAGATGCCGAGAGCTTGATTGACCCGGATCCTCTCCCGATCAGCACGAGGGGATCCGTTGCCGATAGGGGCCTGTCAGCTACCGCACATCAACAGCAGCAACTACAACCGCAGCAGCAGCCTCAACCAGGACTTGAGCTTGTTCGCCACAACACAGGCCTGGCCGACGGCATAGACAGCGGTTTGATTCCTGTAGACCCCTCCGTCCCAGGAGCTGTCCTAGCCAATCTGCCACCACAGGACCTCTCCATCGACAACTTGAGCTCCTTTTACTTGCAGAAGCAGTTCTGTGCTGGTGCCACAGATGTGATCAACGGGGGAGTAGGCGTAAAGAGGCAGAAGAAACCCGTGGTTGTACTCCCTCCCTCTTGTGGCTGAGTTGCTTGCTAACTCAACTGTCATAGGGGTTCTCGATGACAGCCGTTGTTGCTAAATGCACACATTGTTTGTATGAGCTCGACTTTAAGCACCTCGAGTATGATATCAACAAGCAAGGTATGTCTATTACAAGCTGCGTTATCATCGGACGAGGAGGGAATGAACCAGAAGGGCAAGTTCCAATATCAAGTGTCTGACACGTGTGTCTCTAGACGAGGGCAACTACACCAAACACGGTGTCGGCTATCGATTGCGCTTCTTGCAGAAGAGTCACTTGCACGCCAAGCGTGTTGATGATATCATGTATGCCTGCGTCTTTTGCATCCACACCAGCCAAACCTTGGACCAGAGCGATGCCACTGTCTTCACGTCGACAGCTGCGTTGTTCAGCCACTTGGCCCGGCATCCTCGGCCGCTGCCAGACGTTCCTGGCATCTCTGTGGTGGACCAAACTGAGATCCCGCCTCACCTGGTCAACGACTACGATCTGCTCTTTATGAACCCCCCGGAACCTCATCCGGTGCGCGAAAGAGCTGCAGAGATTGCCCATCTTCCTACCGCTCATGCAAAAGAATCAGCCCGAAGACTATTCGGCCAGAGACTGTTGCCTGACAGAACCCCAGCCTTGGAGTTCATCCAGGGCGCGAAGATTACAGGCATCACGTGGCCCTCTCGATATAACGGAGAATGGGCTTTCGGTTGGCATGACGGCGTTCACGCATCAATACCGACTGACATCATCAAGCTGGACCGACCTCCTTTTGGTCACATCAAGAGGAACGCTACGAGTCGCATCCGCGCCAAGGCCAAGTGGAAGTTTGCACCGAAAGAGAAGAACGAGGACTGGCTAAAGTTTGACAAGGACGAGGTTATCAGCAACATTACTTGTAAGTTGCATCACTGTCTCCGAATCACGCAGTCAGGATCAAGGAAGCTAACAGGCGATTCAGGGTCCTATCCCGAATACTGGTGTTGGGCAGGCACAAATGCGAAGGGCAAATGGGGCGTCTTCCCCCAAGCGTTTCTCGACTCGAACTCGCTGCAAGAGATTGCGTCGGTCATCAGCTCGGACCGCGCCAGCATTCTCAGCAACGAGAAGAACAAGTCGGCAACCATTTTATCCAAGTTTCCAACGCGCACCATGAGCGGGCGGCCAGCAAGTGTCGCCGGATCGACGAGCAGCGGCGAGAGGTCAGTGTTTGGACACTCACGGAGCTTGCGCCGATCGCGGGAATACTGAACGGCTCAACACACCCAACCACTTCATACAGCAACCATGAATTGCACAAGAAGAGTGTGTAGACTCGGGACACCATGAGTATCTGGAATAACTTAGCGGGCGTTTCGTGGGTTTGGGACACCGACTCTTTGAGAAATCTCCTGGCTTTGTGGAACATGTATTCGATATCGCTCCGCAAAAGGGGGATATAGGGAGTATTGGAGGTTGTTTTTGGGCGCCTTGGGCACATTGTGGTTCTGATCTTCCTCTCGTCTATGTGACTCCTGTCTATCCTTTGCTCTACAACATAGAGATGTGGAAAGCGTTACAAGCGAGATGGCTGAAGACAATGCTGGAAAGGTCTCTACTTGTGCTCTCTCGCCCTCTTGCTCTAGTCATTTTCAGGGGATTGGAACTCTGTATAGATTGAATGCAAGAAATGTTCTACATCTGGCGGATTCTTACTTTGCTCGAACGGCGAAGAGGCAGAGATAGCACGCATGGCTCCCTGTGTAACTTCGTCATTACTCGGCACATTGCAGCTTTGTGCCATATACTAAACTCTCGTAAGAAAAGACGTTGACTACTAGTGATTCGAGTATTATTGGTTCAACCTCGAATCCAAACAAGGCATCGAGTCCGAAGACACGGCGTCTGCAGTGCTTGGTTCATCTGCTCACCGATGTGCACAATAAACGCAACGATTCGTTTTCCGAGCTTCAGAGGGGAGATTGAGGTCCGGCATATGACATGTACACAGCCTATGAGGTTGTTCTCGTTTCCCTGCTTTTTGCTTGGCTCTGGACGGACGGGCGAATTGGCAACGATGCATCCGTCCGACCGTGGCATATAGCTCATTAACCAGGTGCGCGAATGAACCGTTGCCCATCACGTTTATCCAAACAAAAACCACGTCCAAGCGAAAGTGACGAGCATGCCCGAAAAGGATCAATATGGACTTTAGGCGAGTGAAGAAAAAAACAATAAAAGAACAAACGTGGACAGGGGGGGCCATTGATTGGCAGGTGCAGGGGTAGGAGGCGGGAGTTCCCTTGTTGCTGCACCTGTTCCTGAAATGAAAGGACACAGGCGTCAATGCCCTGAAGATATTTTGGGGGGGGGGCAGCCTGGAATCTAGAAGAGCCCCTTGTTTCTTGTTCTGTTGCAGGTACGAGAACGGAAGAGGAAACAAGGGGGCTAAATTTAGTCTGTCTGGGGTTTTAGTATCTGGTCCTCCGGGGAATTTTCCAATTTTAAGCGCTGGGCGGTTTTTTTCTTCTCGAGATCCAGGGCAATTTTTTCAGGTGGTTGATCCACAGGTTTGGCGATTCGGTGCTGACAGCTGGATTTGGGCGGCATGCTGGGGGCTAGACGATTATGCGCTCGGTGTGAAGATTCTCACTGGAGTCAGGGACGGCAACTGTGGATTGTCAGCAGGTCGTGCTGCGGGATTGCGAGCTGAGGCTTGGAGGTGGTGACGGCTGTTCGTAGCATGCTTCGATTGTTGGTTCGATGTCTTCAACAAAGAGACATGGCTGCCTGGTACCACAACAGCTGAACGCAGTCATTTGGTTTCACAATGTGACAACACCTGTAGAATCCGGGCGTATAACAAAGAAGAGGACAGGAGCTCGTGTTGTGCTGCTCTGACTTCTCGTGCTCACCTGGCCATGCGTTTCTTCATGTCGTGCTCGGTTCACAGAGGGGTTGCGTTGCGCAAAAGGGAACAGGCACACAGGTGCGCACGCATTCATCATCCTACGTTTCAATCAGCGGCCAACATGCGCTGTTCATGGTGTCAACAGTAACTGCTTGCGGTTTTGCCTTGTTCTCTTTGACAAGTGCGGAAGCGTCGTGTGATCGACAGCAACCTGGTTTCGGCAGCTTTTCTAGAAGAGAGGGTGTTGTGGCGGATGCCATGTGCCGCCGCATGTCGTTAAGACGAGTGCCAGGTAATCGCTATGCCTTGGTATGTGAGGGCTGTTGACGAGTTTGAAGCTGTATGTGCTGTTATTACCTGAGCATCGAAAAAACAAACAGAGAGACAAAACAGAAAGCACGTGTGGAAGGAAATGACTGCATTCATTGTCTTTCCTCATTCAATGTTTGTACATACCTCAACCCCAGGTTTGAGACACATCAGCTTGTTCCGCCCACCGCTCTGGATTGTGTGCCTCGGAGATGATAGTCAGACATCCAGACCCAAGCATAAGAAAGGGAGATGGAAACGGCACCCGAGGCTTGTGAATGAGGGGTATCCAGTATGCGGAGATGGAGGCAAACTGCGAGTCTCGTGGCCCCTGTGAGGGTGTATCATTGTATCACTGCTGGTGAGATGCGAGATGCCATTGCCAGCACAATCAACGATATCGGCGAGGTCGCGTGGGCGCATTGAAGAGGAAGGTAGCTTGAGCTGGAGGACAGCGTCATGGTCACGCAGATCAATATCGAGATGTGACAAAGTGTGGAATAATGATGAAGCTTGTATACGAGCTGATGTTGCCCGGAGGAGAAGTGATCAAAGGTTGTAACCGAAGAGGAGAGGAAAAAAAAAAAGGAAGAGAAACTCAATTGAATCATCAAGATCTTCGTGACATCATGGAGTGCAGCGTCAATTACTCATACAGAGCACATCACCTGTGAAGAAGCAAGCACGGTGGCCGTGACGTGACTGCCTCAAGAGAGACCGCCTTTCTTTTACATACAGGAATACACGGTCATACACGGCAAGACCACGCCTGTGTAGCTTCCTCATTGAGGCTCGCTCCCGCAGCCTTACATAATTGTCTTCTTCATTGCTTGATACTCTGTCTTTTTCCATCTCCAACTTCTCCTCACTCAGGCCTCTCATCGCGTGAACCACCTCTATGACTCTCCTCACCGTTTCGACGTTATACCGTGCGAGATGCCGATCCTCGTGATGCTCTCCCAGAGCAGATCGCCGTCGATCAGCTGCCACGCAACCCCTCAACAACGGACTTCCTCCTACACACCAAGCACCTTGCATCGAGTGCTACCGACTAGATCCAGCTTAAATAATGGGCCACCAGCCCACAGCATATCGCCCTGATCTAATCTATGCGCCGGCCGGAGCTAAACAACGCCTTGTCTTACATCTTACACACGGAAGAGAGGGAGACAGAGACACACCGAAAGAAAGGCAAAAACAATCCAGTCCAATCGTGCCACTTGAGGCCTCAACTCTGTGAAAGGTTCATTCCCACTGACCCCGGTAGCGCTTATTGCTGGTCGTCTACGAGACTCTTGGCAACAGGCCCCGCGTTGTCTCATACGGGAACAGCAACACCAAAGAAGAAGAAGAAAAAAAGATCAACCGCAAACGGGCAGCGGACAAAGCGCTGCACGCAGAAGAAGTTACGGTCACGGTCACATCATCATCGAATATGCCCCTCCGAAACGCCACTGCCGATGCTGCGGCATGGCTCGGCCGCTGTGAAGCCACCATCGGCCTAGACGCCACAGTGCCTGGCTCGCCGGGCCCTGAATCCTGTGTGCCCCTGACGCCGCCCCAGCAAATGGCAACCGCTGGCGACGGTACAGGCGGCCAACAAGCATGCTTGTATGATATGGCAATAATACGTGGTGGTTGATGAAGGGGCACATGGTGAAGCCTGAACCCATTGCTGCTGCTAACCAGTTTCATGCAGCTCCAGCTACGCGGCGGATTGCCAGGCCGAAAAGAATCGCGGCAGGCATGCCGAGCCGCCAAGCTATCACCATCGTGGATCCAAATCCGGACCCCTGCCCCCTGGCCCTTCTTCATCTGCCAGTGCAAAGCTTCGTCCGGACCCGCCACGGAGCTCCCTCGCATCCCTGATTCACAAGCTTTGCTCGGTACTCGTGTTTCTGTCCATTGCCTTGTTCGTCTCCAGCCTGTTGGCATCTGCTTTATTAACAGCCCACGACCCCGGTTTCGATGCAGCTCTTCCTGATGTTCCGGTATCCTCTTTCTCTTCTTCTCCCTCCCCTTCTTCTCCTCCCCCATTTGCTAACCCTTCCGCTCTTTTCTCTTATAAGACACAACTACCGGCTTCTCAGCTGGAACAGTCCCCTTTCTCTTCTCACGGTCACAACAACATTCTTTACATCATGGCCCTCCCTAGCTGGATCTGGAGGCATACTTTAGCCTACTCGGCCATCCTTTCGTCGCTCCTTCACCCTACCCATGCCGCTCCTTCTACTTCCCTCTCAGCTACAAACTATGTCGCCAACTCCGTCACGGCCATTCGGGAGCTGAACAACGCCTGGTACGATGTCGAGACTGGTCTCTGGAACGGTGCCTGGTGGAACAGCGCCAATGCTTTCACCACCTTGTCCGACTTTGCGCTGCTGCGTCTTGATGAGGCCAACCAGCTCAACGTCGGCGGCTTCCTCCGCAACACCTACGCTCAGGCCCAGGTGGTGAGCGTGTCCGTTGCCAAGTTCGTCAACTCTGCGGGTCTTCCCCAGACTCTCCACTGCATCAATGGAAGGGGATGCTCTGCCTCTTTTGCGGCCAACTTGCCCACCAGCCTCTCGAAACGAGGCTTTGCCAACTTCATCGATGACTTTTATGACGATGAAGGATGGTGGGCTCTGGGCTTGATCCATGCCCACGACGCCACCGGCGACCTGGACTACCTCAACTCGGCCATTGAAATCTTCAATGACATGCAGACCGGCCTGGGAACCCCCTGCGGCGGCATCTACTGGAGCAAGGACCGCACCTACGTCAACGCCATTGCCAACGAGCTGTACCTTTCTGTCGCCGCCGCCCTTGCCAACCGTGTGCCCTCCAACGCCACGTACCTCAACATTGCCAATGCTCAGTGGCAGTTCTTCAAGAACAGTGGCATGATCAACTCCAACAACCTCATCAACGACGGCCTGGACTCCAACTGCAAGAACAACGGCCTGACCACCTGGTCCTACAACCAGGGTGTTATCCTCGGCGGTCTCAGCGAGCTCTACAAGGCCACCGGTGATAAGTCTCTCCTGACGACTGCTTCTGCCATTGCCAACGCCGCCATCAACGCCCTGTCCGACTCCAACGGTATCCTCGTCGAGGCCGACAAGTGCGAGCTCAAGCCCGGCAACTGCGGCTTAGACGGCCAGCAGTTCAAGGGTGCCTTCATCCGCAACCTGCGATATCTCAACGAGCTGGCACCAAGCGACACCTTTAGAAAATTCATCCTCCGCAACGCCCAGTCCATCTGGAACAACGACCGCAATAGCCAGAACAAGCTCGGCCCTGCTTGGACAGGCCCCTACGTTGCCGCGACGGGGCCGTCCCACAGCAGTGCTCTTGACGCCCTAGTGGCGGCGATTGCTGTTTCATAGTTCTTTATCACTCCATGATTCCCCCGACTTGGCAATTTGGCTCCTTTTTTCTCTTTTTCACTCCTCATTTGCTACTCCTTTAGCTTGCGTTGAATAGGGCCGTCTGGTGACGACAAATACTTCAGGATACTAGGCACTTGTTGCCCCAGTCACAGTCGAGCCAGGCGTTTGCTGTGGATATGGAGCTTTCTTCATTGGCTGTTTCTGCGCGACGAGCACGCAACCGTTTTTGGGCATCATTAATGATTAATTCATAATGTTGTGAAACATTCTCTTGTTTTCCCTTTCCCCTTCGCTTGAGACGGTGCCTTATAATATGGGCCACATGGCAAACGTCCCTTGTCACTTCTGCCGTGTTTCAGCATGGAGGGTGGCGAGGTCATGATTCGCCGGCGATAGCTAAGCAATTTTACCATTTTGCCAAGCTTAATGCGACCGAGAGCAGCAAATTGTGTGAGCCCAATTGACTCTAGCTCCTCCCATCGTCGGATACGAGCCTCGCATCAGAGTATGGGAATGCATTTGCTGGGGGGTGATGAAGGCAAAGACTATGTGGATGTCGACCATTGGACGAAGTGCGGTATTGTCGGAAAAGAAATCGAAAACACAAAAAAAAAAAGTTTTTGGCGTAGGGAAACTGGAAAATAAGCGACTTGGCGATAGATTATAGACTCGATCTAACGTAAATCATACTTAATATCAAGAATATGTATTTGACAAACTCTAAATACGACAAACTGGATGTATCGTGACGATGGGGTTTCTGATCTGGCGGTGACAACTTCTGAAGGGAGAACTCCGATTCTGCTCCGTTCACCGAGGCGGACGATCATCACTGTTGCTGGAACACTCCTGATCGATCGAAGTTGATGCAGATCTTCGGGGCGGCGGATCTTCAGATAATGCAACCTCCCTACCCTATACCACACAGTGTTTCTATATATACTACTGTACTTCACACTGTCCACCTTTCACAACACGAACGACCACAGAAGCACACGATAGACAGATATGCGGTATGTCCTGAAGCGGGCTTGACGTTCAGGCAGCCACCAAATCATCCACAGGCAATTCAAAGACCAACTGACCACTATCTGGAAGCTGGATTGCTGTTTTATCTAGCTGCCTAGCTGCAAGCAAACTCATCGTTGCCGCCTGGCTGGGTTGATTAGGTGGTGCCTAACGCTCTCTTCTTCCAGATCCCCCTCTCTCGGGTTGATGTAAAGGGGAATGCTCCTCCAGCCTTTGCTTCTCTAACACACTGAGCCATACGTTTGCGCGCACTCTTCAACATGGACGCCTCGGAGAATGAGATTGACGTGTATCTGCACAAGCATTCCAAAGTTCTGCTGGCCGAGCTGGATCAGAGCCTGGCGACTTGTCTGCGAAAGCCGGATGGACGAGGCGGGACGCGCATACGGCGGTGGGTGCGCATCAGGGAGACCTTGAAGGCTACCTGTGTTGTAAGTTTTTTTTCTTTTTTCTCAGATACCGAAAGCCAGCAGTATGTTCGTAAGATACTGACTGAGGCTTGCTTGCTTCGTAGGTCCTGGATCAGTTCCAAGAGCTGCCTCAGCTGCTAGATCCCCATCTGCCCAAATGGATTCCCCTGCTGGCAGAGTCATATCTGGAGTATCTACAGACGCGGCATCGAAACAAGCGGGTTCCCGAACAGACGAACCTGCTGGCTCCTCTCGACTACGCAATTTCCCGCATTCTGTACTCGTTTTGCAAGGTTCGCGGGGAAAAGGTCATTGTGCGCTTCCTCAACGTCGAGACAAAGTACCTCGAGCTCATCCTCTCTGCCGTCGAAGAAGCCGAGGTCCATGCCAGCCAGGAGAAGAAGAAAGACCTCTTCACGGAGCGAGCTGCTGGTGATGGGTGGTCGTGGGAGCAGCGCTACATTGCCCTGCTTTGGCTTTCGCACCTGTTGTTCGCGCCGTTTGACTTGTCGACGATTTCCTCTGCTGATCTGGATGAGGGGGGAGTTCCGTCGATTGCTGGGTTCAGTTGGCCCGCGAACGTGCCGGGGCTTACGATGAGGGTTATTCCTCTGGCCATCAAGTACATTGCTTCTGCGGGCAAAGAGCGGGATGCTGCCAAGGCTCTCCTCGTGAGGCTGGCGATGAGGCGGGACATGCAGCAGATTGGGATCCTGGAAAGCCTTGTGCAGTGGTCCTTGAAGTCGCTGCGGCCGGCGAAGGAGACGGAAATTGAGAATCCGTACTTCTATATCGGGGTGCTCTCCTTCTTGGCTGGTATACTGCGATCTGCATCCGAGACGTCAGACATGGACAAGTATCTGTTCATGATCTTTGATTCCGTGCTCGAGCTATCTATGGGTGAGGATGGGGTCTCAAAGACAATCATGTCTCAAGCATCTGCACGGAAGATGATGCTCAAGGTGATTCGCTCGCTCGTCGTTTCACTATTGCGCTCTTCCCGACGAGATATGAAGACTACGGTTTTGGTAGAGAACGCAATCGGATACTTCCTCGAGAGCCTCTCCGACAACGACACCCCGGTTCGCTTGTCTGCCAGCAAGTCGCTCAGCATCATCACCTTGAAGCTGGACCCGGACATGGCATCCCAGGTTGTCGAAGCTGTTCTGGAATCCCTCAACCGCAACGTCCTCTGGAACAAGGTGTCGACCAAGTCAGGAGACAAGCGCGTCCGCGACTTGTCTGCTGTAAACCCCCTTGAATGGCACGGCTTGATGATGACCCTGTCGCACTTGCTCTACCGACGATCGCCCCCGGCTAGCCAGCTCTCTGACATCTTTCACTCTCTTCTTTTAGGATTGGCCTTTGAGCAGCGCGGGATTTCGGGAGCCAGCGTGGGATCCAACGTTCGCGATGCGGCGTGCTTTGGTATTTGGGCATTGGCTCGCCGATACACAACTGACGAGTTGCTCGCCGTGTCTACAAAGTCCGTCTATGCGGCAAAGTCTCATCCTCCGTCGAGCTCCATACTGCAAGTTCTGGGCACAGAGCTGGTGACGACGGCATCGCTCGACCCTGAAGGAAACATTCGGCGCGGAGCCTCAGCCGCGCTGCAGGAGCTCATCGGCCGACACCCAGATACTGTAGATCACGGCATCGGCGTCGTGCAGTGTGTCGATTATCATGCCGTAGCTCGGCGATCGCGCGCAGTGCAAGAGGTTGCCCTAGGCGCAACGAAGTTGTCTGGCCAGTACGGAGAGGCTGTTGTTGATGGCATATTAGGCTGGCGAGGAATCGGTGACATGGACACCGCCTCGAGACGAGCTGCTGGCGCCGCGTTTGGCTCGCTTATCGTACAACTGTCCGACACGGCTTCTGAGACGCCATTTGCTCGCTTTGAGGATGCAATTGACGAGATAATGGATCGTTTGAGCGGTCTGCAGAAGCGACAAGTCGAAGAGCGTCATGGCTTGCTTGCGTGTTTCGCTGGGGTGGTGGACGGCTTTCCGCAGCTTGCACAGAAGGCTCGGCCGAAATTGCTTGATCAGGCTGCTGCTCGGAAGATACTTGGCTACGTGTCCGGAATCCTTGAGGATTGCAGCAAGACGGAGTATCGTCGACCTGAGCTCATCGTCGAGGGAGCGAGTCGCTTGGTTGTGGCCTCTTTGCCCATTATCCAAGCTGCGTCTGCGAGCGAAGTCACCCACGATAGTCTGAAGAAAGGAAGCGATACATTGTCCATGGATGGAGGTACAAGCCTTCTAGATGTTGCTTCTGCTTTTAGCTCGACGCGACAGGTACCGGAGGTTGAGACGTTGACCTCGAGACTGCGTGATGTGATACACAGCTGGCTCAGTCGAGGCGAGCAGGAAACTGCCGAGTCTGCTTCCATAGCCGGTTTGATGCTGCTTCTACTCTCATCGCAAAACGAACGTGACCAGACATTGGAGCAGTGGGCAAAACTCATCGCAGCCAAACCTGGAAGTCGGTCGGCAGCCACCGGGAACGGCTATTTTCGGGTCATGGCAATGGCTCAGCCCCTTGCGAGCACCTCACTGGAGAACAACGGTAGCGATATTGTGAGCTCTGCGTTCCTCGAGCGATGGAGGGTTGATAGCGAGGTCGAGACTAGGGTTGCCATCCTCCACAGTCTTCTGAGCAGCCGCATCCTCAAGGACAGGCCGACTGTCTTCCTGAACCTCCTTGCGGAGGGCTTGAACGATTATACTACGACGGCGAGAGGTGACGAGGGGTCATTGGTGCGATTTCAGACGCTCAAGGCCATACATGTCCTCTGGGAGGATATTGGTGACTCTGGGATTCAGACGAATTGGATGGAGATGTCTGTTCGGAAGCTGATTTACAACGTTTTGCGGCTTTCTGCGGAGAAGCTGGATCGCGTGCGTGGAGTTGCCAAGGAGGTTGTTGCACTACTCATGACTGAAAGGTAAGCCCCATCCTAGCCTTGCCCCTATCTTGATGAGCACTCGAGCCAAGGGTCCAATGCTAATCCGTTCCTCGTTATCTTTCATTCAGCTCTATTGATGCAACCGAAGACTCGAACCCATCACGAAGGACTTACCTTACAAAGCACCTGAGTTCCTCGTCCAAAGCCTACTTTGCCCTCCTCCTCAACCTCATCCCCAAGAACGCTCTCCACCCGCACATCATGGCCATTCTGAACGGCGACGAAAACGCCTGGATGGCCGGCCTCATGGCAGGCTTCGTCTCCTCCGCCGACACGGGCAACGAAGATCTCGTCATCGCCAGCAGAGCCGCCCTCACGGACCACTGCGAGGAATCGACACAGAACCTGCAGCGCGTGTGCTCCGCCCTGCTGCACAACCTCAAGACGTGCCAGGGCCAGGACCGGATCATCGTGCCGACGCTGGAGATGATTGCGTTTTTATTCCACACGGGCCTCTTCCAGCGTTGTCCGGAGATCAACTACAAGAGCCTTTGTCTGCAGACGCAAAAGGCTGGGTACAAAACGGGCAACGTGCGCAAGATTACGGCTTGCGTTGCAGTGTATGGCGGGATTGCTGCGTCGTCGGCGGAGACTGGTGATGCTGGGGTGAAGGAGGCGCGGAGGAGGCTCGGGGCGCTCATGTCGCATCCGTGGCCGAGGGTGAGGAGTGCGGTTGTTGATGAGCTCTGGGGGCTTGTTGGGGAGGTAGGTGAGGATGCTGCGGAGGGAGATGGGGCGAAGGATGGGCATGGGTTGACGGGGGTGGATTGGGCGAGTGCGGATAAGGGTCGGATCAAAGCTTTGGTGACTGAGCTGGGCCTGGAGTAGATTTGCCATGCATGCTTTATTGCGAGACGAGATTTTCTGTCTGAGGATATGGCGATTCATCCTGTTTAGCATTGGTATAGAGCGACAAGTTCTGGACTTGGACAAGAGAAAACTACTCCATTCGCAAACTCAACTCTCCCCGCGGCCTGAGTATAACACGACATCACATCAATCTGCCAAGGGATTAATCGAAATTGACGGGTAAAGGCTATGTATGTATCTAGAGGAAATATACTGCGACATTGCAGTAGGAGCGGACTAGACCCAGCAGTTGTTGCGACTCGGTGACACGACATGTTGCAATGATGTGGGAGAGCAACTCAAGGTAAGTCAACCCGACCACGAAATCGGCTGCCATAAGGTAGAGAAGGCCACGCGGTGATGATGATGATATCACATTTTATTTTCAACCAGCTGGTGGTAAAATTTTGATGATATTGCGAATGCTTGTGATAAAGACCTTTAGATTAAAAGGCGATGAGTTTCTGTATAATGATGTCTGAAGCGAAATCTCAATCTAACGAACAGCAACTTTTCGCAATAATTTTGTGTCCTAAGCAATAAACTCCCAGATCGAAGAACATCTTCGCAAGATGTACGGAGGAGTGCCCAAACGACGCCGACTCCCCCACCATCAACTAGAGGTCATACTCTCCCTCTGTTCTCTCACGAACTTATCCAACCCAAACCCCCAGCTATAAAACCCCTTAAAGCCTCTTTTTACCCTTTCAGCAATGGAAATGAAACAAATCTTTGCTGGAACGTAAAATGACAGAACAGAAGATTCTTCGAGCTCTGGCGACCTCGCCCTCTCCCAATCCCACAAGTCCTCCAGCAGGGGCAGCGTCACGACGGGAACCGAGCATCTCGTCCGCGAAAAATTGTCCCGGCCGTTTCTGTCCCATCGCCTCGCTAACTTCGTTGAGAACGAGCTCAACCACGAGCCATGAGGTGGATGACGACAAGGGGAATGTGACGAGGTGCAAGAGTCATCCGCCTGAAACGGGAGAGTGGGTGAGAAATGGGATAGCTCTATGACTGTCATCATCGTTTCGTATTTGGCTTTATGGTGAAGAGACAATCTAGTGTAATATATAGTAAGAGTTGAGTATGTTGTTGACCTTATGTTCCTTTCAAAGGTCATCCCTGACCATAACTTCAAGGCGATTCAAGATATCTCGTCTAGTAGATCTGGTAGCCAAACTTCACTTCACACACAGGGAACAAAGTGGTAGAAATCAACAAAGAATTTCTCTTCTGCAAAGCAGGAACTGACTATCTACTATCTGTCCGGGACAATTTCCTTCTCAAAATATCGCACTTCCAGTCCTCCTATCTCACCACCAAATCTCAGTCGCACTCAGGCCTTTCCACTGGCTCCTCCGGCACCAGCGCCGCCGCCGCCAAAATACTTGCTAGTGATGCCCTTCTCAGCGGCCCTGGCTCTTTTCTGAGCCAAAGGCTCGTCGCTCGAATCAAGAGGCTCGTCACTGGTCTCGGGGTCACTTGGGATAACGACTGGTCCGGCAGCTCCCTCCGTGGCGGCACCCAGCTCCGCGCTGCCCTCGCGCTCACGTCCGGCAGTGGCAGTGGTGGCGGCGGTCGTAGTCGTCTCCATGGGGGCAGGAGTCGTTCCCAGCTCGATGCTGGCCTCGCGTCCTCCGGCAGGGGCGGTCTCTCCTCCGTCGTCGTCGGGGTTGGGCTTCCAAGCCTTGTCGCCATAGAGCTTTTGAAAGACAGTCTCTTCGGGGGTAGTCTGGGGCTCGAAATAGCCAACCGTGTTGTGAACCTTGTCGCCGAATGCTTTCACCGCTTGGGCGCCGCCGATGTGCTTCAGGAACGCCTTGGTCTCCTTGAGGTCGACCGGGCGGGCGTTGCCGGCGTGCAGCGTCTCCAGCATGAAGACGGCGACGTACGCAATCGACGCGATGCCTGCGACGTTCTCGTTGGTCTCCCCGTCGACCCAACGCATATTGCCGGGGGTGTTCTTGAGCGACTCGGGGCGCTCTTCCTCAACCTTGGCCTTCTGGGCGGGGGGGCCAGTTGGCGAGGATGAGGGAGCTTCGGGGGCCGGAGTCTCGGCAATCTCTCGACGGTCATCCTTCTGATGGAAAGGAAGGGGGCGCTTGGCCGGCATCTTGGCGGTAGTAGTTGGTCTGGATTCTCAGTCAAAGTTCGTTCAAGTAGAAGAAGTAGATTGTCGAAGTACTTACTGTCAGTCGTCAAAGGCTCGGTCGTTCAAAGTTCAGGAGGGTGTCTTCTTGCGGAAGACGATGTGAAGATGGTTGTTGAAAGGAGAGAAGAAAGGAGTTGCAACGAGGGACGAAACGAGGAATTATATAGACGAGCCCAGACGAAAGACAACCTGAGACCGATTCAGTTCTGAGGAAATTCTCAGCGAGACCGGCATGCTGACCGCCCCCCTGAATGCACGATGCCGACGGAAAGTGAGGTGATGGAAGCATCTAGAGTCGAGAATCAGCATTCACTCACATTGCTCTTCCGGCACGTTGTGATTGACTGCCCCAGCACATCAGCATTGAAGACGGCAACGCGTCATGAGACGGGAGCAGACATGGACAATGACTCACTGTCACGACGTATGTGACCCCCTTTTCCCTGGCTGTCTGGTGATGCAGGGGCAATTCACTTCTCCTGATGACCTTCGGGAGCATTGCCGACTTCTTGTGCCAGTTGAGGCTCAAGAGCATCTTCACAGGTTGTTCTCCTCTCTACAATCGAGTAAGCCTGTGTAGTCTCAGTAAACATTCACAAAACACTATCAGATAGTAGCTTGCCAGCGTCCATATCGGACTCTCCAGTGCCTCAACAGCTCAACACCAAGTCTTCCATGGCGAGATAGACTCACGAAGCAATCGTGCGCCTACGTGCATGAAAAAACAATGATCGTCGTAGCTGTCATCCCCAGATCTACTGTTGCTTCCCGAACATTGGGCGCCGACTGCATGATGCCGCTGCTGTCACCGCCTGCTTCATCAGGTGAGCACATCGAGAAGCTGGACAGCAATTCACTAAAGCTCAATGGCGATTCAACGATGCCGACTGAAGACTGTTGGTGAATTGTTGAATACAAGTCTCTGCAGTGAAGCTCTTCCATTCGTTGACATCTGCTATGCTCCTACGTCACAGCGGAACTCATGAGCTTCACGAAAGCAAGTTGGGAATGCTGGACGGCAACTCACTGATACTGGACAGCAGTTGAAACACTAATTCAGAGTCCAGACTTGTGATCCATTGTCAGTAGCAGTAATATGCAATGCACCTGTCCTTGCTGTGGAGATCTGCCTTCTGCGCTCAGCTCAACAAGAGCAATGTCGAGCATCTTTGTTGATGCCGGCCGGCAATTTTCTCCATGCGAGATCGCGGTCTGCATGAGGTCCGCATGATTGACATCGAGTCTGGACTCGCCATATCGTCGTGATTCCTAGCCAAGAGCGAGTCCATGCAATGCAGCTCTCCTCATTGTTGATACACGTCTTTGTCTATGTTCGATTTTCAGCTTAGAAGATCAACAAGGTCAAGAGAAGCTCGCACTTGCATCGCCATCAACAAGTCCATCGCATCTGGATAGAGACCCGTGACGATGGCAACCCCTTTTACCCCAGATACTCGCCTCGTGGCATCCAGTAAGCCACAGTTCTAGTGTAAAAGAATATCAAAGATCGGGCCGTCACATAGTAGCCGCGCAAATAGAGTTCCCTACCTCCACCGAGATGTCACTGAGAGTCACCAGTCACATCACAGTAAGCACATCACTTCAGCTTGCCCTTGAGAGTCTTCAAGCGATTCATGCAGCAGTCCCTGATGTTGTGTGGCATGTGTCAGTCAATCTCATGGAAAGCATCTAGCGTGTTTCTAGTCGGAAGTAAATATTGGCTCGGGGTTTACAAACGGGCCTACTTCAGCTTGTGATATTTACCTCGATTCCGGGTACCATCGCATCGAGATGCGGTGTTGAGAGTGCTGATATCAAGGTGCAAAGGTTGTGAAGCAGCCACGTCCTGCTCACATAGATAATTGATCATACCTAGCAGTACCTCGTGGTGGGTAAGAGATCTATACACCAAGTCGTGTATCACCGAGGCTGGAGTTGGAGCGACCTGTAGAGTGAGATGAAAAAGCCCTGATGGAAACAAAGTGCGAGACCCTCGATCTGGGCTACAGTCATATTGTGCGCGAGCCATTGTGATGAAGTGGTGAGAACGTTCCTGGCACACAGAGAGTCGAAGCGCGACCACGCTGTATTGTTGCTGTTGCCTCGTCTAAGCGTGAATATTCTTAGGCTGCAACAATAGACCACTGTGAGTATGAAGAACGAGACAATGCCTCGTCAGAGGCGGTGTGAGTCTGACTTGAGAATCCAGGGTACCGCGAAAGACAATGAGGCTCGATGTGAACGCAACGTGAACGCACATTATTGCGGCCACAAAGCCTCTCGGCACAGACTGATAAATCAAGTCGCATTCTGATGGATGCAATGACAAATTCCTTTGATTCACCGAGCAAGAAGTTTTGTCTGGATCGCCAAGATGAACATCCCTGGCTGTGGGAATACTAAGCCGATGACGTTGAGGCGCTTTCTGTGTATGAGTTCCATCTTTTTGATACGAACAAGGGGTTTCAGAAGAAGATCCAACACAATGGACCTACATTACGCGATGTTGGCATGCTTCTTCCCTACCTATTGTGTAGATCACCGCCTCAGGAAAAAGAAACATGAAAAGTTCCTGATGAATAACGGCGTGGCGTTTGTTAGCAGCGTGAGATGTGGAGAGAGGCACCCGGACGCTGTTGGTCACTATTCCCGACTTTTCGAGGCGTTTCGTGAATGAATGAATGGATGAATGAATGAGTGACTGATCCAAGGTCGGCACTTCGGGTTGTGGCACCCGTAAGGCTATGAATAGCTCATGGCAATTGCTCTCTGCATTTGTTGGTTGAAGCTCTTGCGGAGCTTGGACGCGGACCAACAGCGGCAGCGATAGTAGCAGTTGTGGCCGGTTAACAATGGCAACCTGTCAATGACAGCCCGTCAATAGGAAACCCATTGATCGAGACGGGAGCACAAAGTACCTCGTAAGTCCGTCCGGACGGAGTTGAGGAATCTCAACTCGCACGAGAAGCGCGTCGGTCCGCCGGATAGAAATTTCTGCTGTTGGTGGCGCCAAGGGTTCGCTGCCGCTGCTGTATGTGTACAGTACCTGTACAGGTAAGATTGCTACCTGTACTATTAAGACTGCCAAGCAGGGAGTTGCTGATATCAGCGCTCTCCTCAGTCCTGGAGCATTGCCGACCGTAATTGCCGCTCCACTCCCGTGGTTTGGAACTGCCAGTACATGGCTTAGTCAGAAACTGTGGCCGGGCACTAGAAGCCATGTCACGTGCACGCAACCTCAACCTCTTCCAGTTCCGATTCAAACAGTACGTACAAAGTCAAACTTGAAGGGAAAGGCGGCTAGCTCGCATATTTCTCTTGTCTTGACGGCAGCGGTGTGAGAAAGATTGTGTGTCTAGTTAATAAGCATGGTGGTATTACTTGGGCGGCTCTCCGAGTGTGATTCGCTCATGACGTTCCTCGAGACCGCTCTCCGGAATCGTAATTCCGATAATGCGACGAAAAGGGAAAACATCTCTGCAAGTGGAAGAAAGAAGACGCCGCAGTTACTGATGACGGAGCAGAGTATGAAGCGACTCCATTGGAAACTCAAAGTTACGGCGCCAGCAACAATGCTGGTTTCCACATATCGGACCGCTCCTGCTCCTTGCTAGGTCTCCGCTTCTCCCGTGTCAGAAAATGAGACAGGTGGTCCTTCCTCCTACAAAACAACGAAGTTCAAGTGAGCCAATCAGTGCTGTGTCGCAACGGTGCATCGAGCTCTGATAGGCACGATAGGCGAATCAGGAGTGCAAAGGTAACTGTTTCCCCCCCCTATCTCCTTCCTTGTGATCTGTGGCATATATCGGGAGACTCGTAAAGGGACCAATTCGGGGATTGCATGGGGTAGGTATGAACTGTGAATTACTTCTAACGGGGGTAAAAGGTAAGGTAAGTAATACCTCTTCAGCTAAAAACATGCAAATCTGTGCTAAGAAAAGCCGTCGGACATGATTCCCCGGGCGACAGCGCCACAGCCACGTGATGGAGATAGCAATTGCGCTGCTACGGCACGGGAGGCGCTAACATTCTCGCGTGCCAGCGCGGGAGCGCAGCGCCTGTGGGATGGAGTACTTCCATTCGTACAATCTGACGGCTTGGGTGACAGCTGAGGTGCGAGTTCAAAGTCCCGAGTACCGTCAAATACCGGCGGTACTTGTGGAGACTCCTACCACCGCCACCAGCCTGATCTCATAAAAGCGTTTCCAACGGGCTTTCAAGCCTAGTAGTACCTTAGGCACGGTAACGAGGTAAGGTAGTGCGAATGCAAGCGCAGGTGCTTGCGCATCGGCTCCTTCCAAGCTCCTTCGAGACCTTCGCAAGCGCAAATGTACTACCAGAATACACTGCTGCCTGGAGGGGTAGGAGGCAGGAGGCAGGCACCAAGTACAGCTTCAAGGCTGAAGGAGTTCATACGGGCAATTTGGGCTTCAGCGACCTTGCTCTCCTGGCACAGTGACATGTCCCCGCTTCACGATTGACTTTGACAAATCAGATTGATGACGTATCGAGCCTGAGACAAAATTTCTGCGCCTCCACTCTCCTGTACCTGAGCGAGCTCGTCCTTGTTGATCGAGACGATTTCAACTTGTAAGCTGAACACCACGCAATTCTTCAACCAGGGGTTCTGCGATTCTTACCCGGACGCGGATCTCCAGTCCGTGGGCAATTAGGGTATTACGATGTGACCTAGGCACCCGGCGCCCGCTGCATCCAGCCGGCTAGCTTTTGCGCTCACCGCAATTGCCTTCCCCTCCACTCCTCCAGTTCTCAGGACTCAATCTTCCGTTCGTGCTGCAGCAGGAGCGCGAGCGCGGGACAGGAACAAGGGACAAGGGGCAAGCAACAAGGGCCAGTCTCAAGTGCAGCAGCTGCAGGGCCGGAAGGGGTTTGCTCGCTCCCCAAGAAACTGTCCGAGGGGAGTTGGTTCGTCTTGGGCTTGACACTACTACTGCTGTTCATAGGTACCCTTTGTTGTTGTACGTCTGTCTGTTCTTGCTCTTATATGTCTTCGTCTCTCTTCATAGGGCTGCTTTATACGATACAGGTCCCGACTTCCATGCACTTGGGCGCGACCAGATTCGACAATTGAAAGTGGAGGGCGCCGGGCTATGAACCCCATCACGATCTCACCTCGACCAACCAGACCATTTCTCTCCCACTGTGTCCCCTGCGCCGGCTCTTGGGTTCGTGGACGGACCAGCGGGGGAGGAAAGAGAGCTTCCAGGAACCCACTTTGAGCGACCCACGCCTCATGCTGCTCCGTGCATGATGGAGGAGCTCCATGGCCTCGGCTGCTCCCAGCGCAGTGGAACGGCCTTGAAAACTGGATGCCATTTGCAAGTTTTTGCTTGCTGAGCAAACTGAAGGGGCCCATTTCAGCCCCAGAAGGCGTGCCGGGTCACACTTTGGACGACAGCCAATCCTCAGCAGTCGAAATGTCTCTGGCGGTGGGGCTCTGATGATGCTTCACAAGTTATCCCAGCCCTCGTCAATTTCGACTGTTTGCATGCACATGTGCTCCGTCTGCGCCTCTGTGCCCTGTTGAACCTGCGTACCTTGGGCGAGTAGTGTCGCCGAGGATAGGGTCCTGCCCTCTCAGTATTGGCCGAAAAGCAGAGCTCATTGGGAACGCACACGCTGCACATGTGACGCACTGTGCCACTCTGTTTACTCGTTGCTTTGCAGTACCGATCACAATACCGTCTTCTATGTGCAGCAAGACTGCGCCTGGGCAAATGCCGGCTCGGGGTTATCCGTGTTCATCACCAAAGGACATGGAAGCTGATGATGGAAGAAACACCGCTCAGGCCACTCTCCCGGTTCATCGCCTCGTGGCCACGCGCCGCCGATTGAATTGAGAGCCGGGGGTCAAGATTGCAAGAGGTACTGCAACATCAGCCCAAAGACGCAGGTACCTGCCCACTCCGCGGGCTGCACCTAGTGCGCTAAGTTTCTGCACGTCAAGATCGGCGTACTCCATACATTGAGCCTCGCCCGGTTAGCTCGAGATCGAATGTCTCAGAGGGGTTACAGCGCTTGGTTGGTATGCGGAGGGCTCGCACACACCAGCCACCAGGAGACTACGAGTACTCGTGAGGCGAGCCGTCCTCAGCCTGGTGACGGCCACTTTTGTGGTGAACGGCGGTTGTACTGTACGAAGCAGTACATACGACGAATTGAGACCTTCAAAGTGATATCGATTGGATAAACAGCAGTTCGTTGCAACTTGGCGATCGGAGCCAAGCATGCGAGGTACGTGATGACCAGCAAGGCTCTGATAGCAACACAATATTGACCTGAGCCGCGTTCGGTAGCATTCGCCAAACGAGCACTGATCCTTGCAGACTCATTGAGCTGTCGGCTGATCCCAGGCAGGCTAGACGCGTCCTGTCCCCAGTAACGCAACCGCAGCGATATGCGAGTTATAGCATCGCTGCTGTTCGTTATCTCGCCGTTTTGGCGCCGTTTCTGATACAGTACGAACTGTTGTTTCCGACTGTTCGTCGTTCTTTTCCTTGCCTCTGTGGCTTTGATGGCGTTTCTCCCACAATAACGTCGAAGTGTCCTATTCCTAACCACCACTTGAAGGAAATTTTTACCCTTTTGACTTACCGAGCTCCGGCCGATAGGCTGGCTGCTGGTCCCGCCAATGTGATAGGTGACTCCGGCTACCTACTCATCCTTCAGCATCCCCTTTACTATCATCATATCTGCAGCAGGGCAGTCTCCGTCTGGGGAGCATGAGATAAGCCCGTCTGCCCAGCTTATCATTTGATTCGAGGTGATCCAATGACTGAGCGTCGCAGGAGTCAGCAGTGGCCGATATCAAGCCATCCATCGTCAATAGACAACTGCACCTAAATTGAAAGTCGCTTGGACTAACGCCAAACGGAGTTGTACCGCAGGACTGCCCCCCCTCCTTTCTCGCCCTCCGGTTCCAGGTCCTTCTCTGGCGCCGAAGGCTTGCAGCAGCTGGGAACAAGGAGGGTTGGATTCCAGACGGGGCTGCTGCAAATCGTGCATCTCCTGTGTCTCTTCACTGTCATTCTCTCTAATCAGGCCAATCCGAATGGCGCAGCGCCACTTTGCGCTCCACAACCCCTGCCCAGTTTACTGGATCGAGACATGCGCGGTCCTTGTGGCCACTCATGAGCTAAAGTGGCTCTTCGCTAGCAGCTAGCCCAGCAGGGAGAGAACTTCCTGAGAATAACAGCCTGGGCTCGAGGCCTCGGGTCCGCGTCCGGGGCCAGACGAAAGGATTCTGTGTGACCTCGAGGTATGAGTTATTGCTGGAGAACCGGCGCGTTTTGGGGGCTTATTGTGTACTACTCGGACGTATCGTGGCATCACTGAAGCGCTGATCTAGAATTCTTTCACCCGTGCCAATATTACGGAGTAGCACCTCCTGCGTCTAGCAGATGACCGGCCTTAGGCCAAGGAGAAAGGGGAGAGGATGCCCGAGACGGGCGGACAGGCACCGCGACGACAATCAGAGCCTAGAACCAGGCTCGAGATACGGAGCAGCGACAGAACAATCATCCTTCTTCTGCGCCTCTCGTGCTAGAACCTGCCCAAGTCGCGGCTAATTGGCGAAGGTCGACTGATGCGCGGCACCAATTATCTCATCAATATCCTGGCGCAAGCCACAGAACCGGTACGACCTGGAACTGGCCTAGCCACTGCCACCCTCCTTGTGCTTGCTGTGCGTCCCTCCATCGCCAACAAGGATGTCCAAGGCTAGTGCTCGCGGTTCTGCTGGTCTGGATGCACACTAAGCGTCGTCCAGCAATTTGGAGCAACGCCTGCCTCGTACTAGCATGTACCGGTACGGGGACAGTTGGACAGGTACAGTCTTCGCCTTCGCCTTGTCTCGCGTCTCGCCCACGATACGATGCGCCACCGCTATCCGGGGCCTGCGCTGCCCTTTTCAGGCCCTCTCAGGTCCCATCTCCCGCTCCTGGCTTATCACGGATGGAATCCCACGCTCCTGTGAGCCTTGCCTTGCCTTGGCTGCGCCTTTTCGCCATCTGACCCCGAGTCTGGCCCTCGCTTTTGTGCCTACGAGTATTACGTACCCGCTGGGACGACCATCCATGCACATTGGCATTGCATTATCTCTGTCGGCTTGTCTCTCTCCTGCTTCCCACATCTTCCATTGCGTCTGATCTACCCTCCGCCCCCAAACAGGAAGATTCACCTCATTCACTTCTATTCTTCCTCCACCTCCTCTTTCGCTCTCGCACTTTTACTTCCCCTCCATCTCCCGTCCATACTCCGTTTACTCTTTCTTCCCTTTTCTGCGTTGCTGCCCTGGTATCATCCCCCCGATGTAACCGCCGCTGCGGCCACTATACGTGCAGCGTTCATGCAGCAACCCCTCCGAATCCCGCTATCCGCCTCGACGCTCCCGCCTACAGCACCACACGCAACAACGGCCTCATGCGCCCGGTAGTATCACTGGACAGCGACTCCCTGCCGTGTGCGATTCTTCAGCGTCGGCTCGCCCCGGGCGTTCGCGACTCGACAGCAGCAACGACACCAGAAACAGCCGCATCGCGAAACCTCTAAGAAGTCTACAAGGAGAAAAACCTCTCCGAACCCGAAACCCGCCCTTCCTCGCTCGTCGAGCCCTCTGCGGAGGTCGACGAGCGCGGGCCTTGCAAACGAGCAGACGAAACGCAAAAAGAAACAGCGTGAGCAGACGGCACAAACAGAGAGCCTGCCATGTCCATCTACTCGGAGCCGCCGACACTGCGGCCCTTTCCGGAGGACAAGCCCTCGCTGCTCGTCTGCTGGTGGGCAACCATCTTCTGCGCTCTCATGATCCTGCTGCGCATCGTTGGCCGCTTCATCCGCACCGAGAAGCTCTTCAACGAAGACAAAGTCGTCGCCCTTGCCCTGATTCCGCTATTCTTGCGCATGGGCTGTGTCCACTTCATCCTCACGAATGGCACCAACAATTCCGACTTCACCGGAATTACACTCACTTCTGAGCAGCTGCACAAGAAATCCGTTGCTAGCGGGCTTGTTCTGCTGGCTCGCATACTCTATGCCGCGACGTAAGTTACTTCCCACACATCGCGTGTGCCGGGTGGAACAAGTGATCTGGGTGGGCGCGAGAATCCGTTGGAAGGGTTCGTCCTGAATGGTTCACTGACCGACGAGGCAAACAGGTTATGGATTCTCAAGGGCACGATTCTGGAATTTTTGGCTCGAATTACCGACCTGACGTGGCAGCGATCCCAGCGATACACGTTAATCGCCATCCGATGCGCCCTCGGCCTTACCTTCATCGCCGTCGTCATCAGCGATCTCGTCGAGTGCCACCCCTTCAAGCATTACTGGCAGGTCTTGCCTGACCCCGGCGGTCAGTGTCGCCAGGGTTTCGTCCAGCTCATCACCTTGGCCACCTGCAACGTCCTTACCGACCTATTACTCGTCATCTTCCCCATTCCCCTCATCATTCAGAGCCACATGACGCTTGTTCGAAAAATCCAGCTTCTGCTCCTCTTTTCTCTCAGCTTATCAGTTGTCGGCGTTACTCTATACCGGGTGCCGCTCATCATCGACGCTCACGGCCGCCAGTCGTACCGATCTCTCCTCGCGTCCGTCGAACTCATCTTCGCCACTGCGTCCGCGAACGCCCTTGTTTTGGGCTCTTTCGTCCGAGACCGAGGCGTCAAGAAACAAAAGCCCAGGCGAACGTCCACCGCCGCCGAGTCGTTCGAACGCCCGACCGTGCGAAGGCCAACGATGCAGCGACAATGGGGCAGTGATGAAGACCTGGTGAGGGATCTTGGCCTGGCCGTCGAGCCCGAGCTGCGAGAACAACCCGACACCCCTTCCGATGACCTCTACGCGCCTATCCAGCCGATGCGCTCTGTTGGACAGGATCGGCAGCAGCAGTGGGATCGGCAGCAGCAAGAGGACAGCGCCCATGAAAGCGGACAACAGAGCGCACAGGAGAGCGGAGACTTGTTGATATATAGGACCGAGTCTCCGCACGAGTCCAGGAAGCTCTCACTGTTCGATGTCGGTGGTCTTCTCGAGGACTCAGCTGGCACAAGCAGTGCAAGTTACCGCAGAGGGAGCAGTTACACCTCATCCTCCATGGACGCAAGCACCTCTCAGAACCCTCCTCCGGCGTCGAGAAAGGCCAGCGCAAGCGGCGTTCGGCGGGGCTCAACGGCGCTTCTGCAGGATCTGGGAGGTCTTTTGTCCCCTCTCAACTCAAAGTCATCGGGTCGGTCCAAGCCCAGGACAGGAACCGAGCTGCAAACCATCCCGCAGTCTCACCAGGAACATCACACCACACCAGGAGAGCCTTCGAACCTCGTTCTCATGGACCCTGGCGGCCTCTTACGACCGTGAAAGCAACAAACGAATCCCACGGCAGCCGCACCCACCTGCCGTTTCTACTTGACGAACTAATCTACGACTGGATTTACGAACATTTCCTTCCTCTCGGGGAAGACGCTTTTTTGTCTCATATTTCACCCGCTTTGCCGTTATATGTTCTATTTATCTATCTTCTTCTCTTTAGATAGTTTTCGTCATGCATGGCGTTGACGATGGTTCCCTTCTCAGTCACATATGCGTTCACATATGGTACACCTTTTCCTGTTCTTCTTTATCGGGTAGAATACCTGGGATGGAAACGGCGTCGTTTTGATGGCTTTTGGATGTCCAGTTTGGAGGGCGAGCACCTGGCAAGCGATGAGACAAGACGGAGCTGGATGTCGCCTTTGTGTTTTTTTCTTTCTGCTTTGGTACTTTTGCTGCATATACCCCGGTGAATAGCACCGTTTTGTTGATGAGAAGAGAGGCCTTGGATGGATTGACCTCGAGTGGTTATGATTGGATGAGGAACACGTAGTACATAGATGCGTCGAAGAATTGACACGAAGATGAATTATACATGATGCCATTGTAAATATCTTGACGTTTATCCCTAACCTTGCTATATGCACAATCACGAACCTCCACACTCGTATAGCGCTCTATTTAATGCAAAATACTGATAAGGTACTTTCTTGATTTGTTTCTTGTAATTCTAGTTATTAGACCCCATTAACGCCAGCTTTCACACTGCAAATGCAAACAATAGATACAAACAGCATCACCACCGCTGCTGCCCCCCCACCCGTTTCATCCAAGCCAAGTTTCGAGTTTTCGTTTCTTTCTCTTCTCCCAGAGCGCCTTTCGAGATACTTGGCGCAAAGCAAGATATATTGCACCCTCAAGCAGCCATTCTCTCGAAAGCCCGTTGAAGTCGGAGCCTCCGTAGAGCCCAACTTCAAACGCAAAGTCGGTAACTGGCATACCGACCCGCCGTCTCGCTGACCCGGATAATCTTGACAACCTGCCCCCTCTTGAGCCCCAAATACCGCGCAACCGGATCCTTCTGCAAGATGCGCGGCAGCTGCGTCTCCTTGAGCCGATACCTCTTAAGCAGGGCAATCTTCTCCTCGCGCGAAAGCAGCACGTGCCTGGGCACGAGCTCGTGGTGGGTGATGTTGACGAGCAGGTCGTCCTCGAGGAAGCACTCGATCTTGGCGAGGTTCTCGACGCTGGCGAGGGACTTGCGGGCGGCGGGCGAGAGCGGGACGTGCGTCACCATGATGCCCGTCTTGTAGTTGTTGGAGATTGTGTACTTTGCAAACTGGCGGATCTGGCCGACGCCAAACTGCTTGTCCGTCAGGAACTCGACCCAGATGGGGCCGCAGTCGGGGACGGGGTCCGGGTTGGACGGGGTCGCGGGGGGGGTGTTCTTGCGGAGCATGGAGTCGCTTGGGCGGGCGGAGAATTGGAGTTTTGCGCGGCTGTTTTGCAAGAAAAGCAGTCTGTTAGTTGATCTTGTTCTTCGTTCATGTTCCTCTGGAAATGTGTGCATCGATGGACGAAGTAAGGCGGGGAGGAGATGTCGTACTTTACGGTGCCGTCGGGGTGGCAGTATTCGTCGCGGAACCGGTCGAGGGAGATGTTGACTTCGTCTTCGGCAAGCTCGTACTCCTAAAGGTTTGAAAGACATGAGTATATAGCCCGCGCAATGAGCAGCATCTCAACCAAATGATAGACGCACTCGGTCCGCAACCATCTCGTGAACAGTCCTCCAGGCGCGCCAGAGCCGCACCACCTCCTTGGACTTGGCATCGTTGGGCAAATCGTCAATCATCGTGTCTGGAGTGTATCGCTTATAATGTGGAAAGTGTGTATCCGGTTTGCAAAGAGGAGTCCGTGATGTCGTGATGCGTAGGTGTAGGCGGCTTTCTCTCGTTCTTCAAGGTCGGCTTTGCGCAGGGGAGGTTTGGGCTTGTCGTCAAAAAATTGTTTGGCGCGCAGCCTTGCATTGGCTGGGTCTCTTTTTTTCTGGGCTCTGGGGCGTGCCATCTTTGGCTGACTGGCTGGCTGGAGGGGAGGCCGCCTCTTTGGGGGGAGCTGATAAGGATGGGTCACGTGAGCAGCCCGATAAGCCATCGTGCGTTGCCTTGAAGAGGGTACATGTGATTAAACAGCCAAGTTTCTGGAGTTACAGATTGGCGAGTTCGCTTACACGAGTCGGCGTTGGCCTCTCTGCCCGAGCCGACGGTTGAGCTCATCGATGCGCCTCAAACTCGGTGAAAAGGTGAACACAAAATAATACGCGAAAGCTGGCGGTTGAAAGAGACCGCAGTTGGCTTTGGTGGTGTCCCTCCCCCCATTGGCCGCCATGGCCGCCATTATCCACCGCCAATCCCCCAGGAACCAAAGAGTGCTAGGCCTGCGAAAAAGGCCTGGAGATGGACCAAAACCGCCGTAAATTAAGCTGTTAGAGTTGCTCGCTAGGGACGGTTTGGCACCACAGTGTCCTCAACCACCGCCCTTCAGTGGGAAGCCACAGCATGGCAATCCTCAACAAGAACCGCCCAGCCTCGTAGAAACAAGACTCAATTGCTTTCTCTAGTCCTCATACAATCTGGCATCGCCAAAACTCAAATTGATACTCAATTTTCTGTTGAATCCTTGTGTGGGCCCTGGGCTGCCAATATATAAAGGTGGTGCGTCCCAGGGCAATTTTTTTCTGCCATACTCACCACCAAATTATTTGGCAGTTGTCTGGCGGCTTCGGCTTTTTTTTTCCTTCTCTTCTTTTCCTTCTCCTCGTAACAGACGGCGCTCTTCTTGCCATTCTTCTTCCTCCCCTTCTCCCGCTTCTGTTTTCACTCTCTGACCGGAGATTGTGACGGCTTTCCTTTGGCCTGTTTTCCTTCTTTTTGAGCAATTTTCCTTCGCTCTGTTCCTCCCGTCGGCACAATGACCACTGCCGCTGCCTCTCCCGCCCCCGCGGCCGATGCCGCCCCTGCTGCCACTGCGCCTGCGACTCGTCCGACTCGCCCGGACGAGAACGCCTTTAAGGAAGCCCTCGCCAAGGCCGAGAAGGAGCACAAGGCTTCCATGGACAAGTTTGTATGTCCTGCTGTGCTGTGATTGCCCTTGTTCTGGTGTAGTTCTGCTCCAATGCCTCTCCATTCATTTCGGAGACTTTCCCCGGTTGTTGGGGTACACCCATATCTCGACTTGTTCGCTTGCCCAACAACTGCAGCAATGCTTGGCTATGCATGCTGGCAAAGTTGTTGGAGTAGAGCGGAGGACTAGAATGCAATGATACAATGCTTTGTAAAGCTGGCAGACCCTGTGCTGACGACAGTCAATCAGAACGCCATCAAGGCCAAGATCGACGTTGCGCTCCCGAACAAGAACAAGGACCAGCCCAGCGCCACCCAGAAGCGCCGCCAGGAGCTCATTGCCCAGGCCAACGAGATCCGCCAGAAGCAGGCCGGCGGCAAGAATGCCCGCACCTCCAAGCTGGACCAGATCAAGCGCCTGGACGAGCAGCTCCGCAGCCGTGTCAACGAGCAGAAGGCGGCCAAGGCGAAGGTCCCCTTCAAGAGCGTCGAGGATGTCGACCGCCAGATTGAGGCCCTCGACAAGCAGGTCAACTCGGGCACCATGAAGCTCGTCGACGAGAAGAAGGCCCTGGCCGACATCTCCAACCTGCGCAAGCTGCGCAAGAACTTTGGCCAGTTCGACGAGGCCCAGAAGCAGATCGACGACCTCCGCGCCAAGATCAAGGAGATCAAGGACTCCATGGAGGACCCCGAGCAGAAGGCCCTGTCCGAGCAGTACAACAAGATCCAGGCCGAGCTCGACGTCATCAAGGCCGAGCAGGACGAGGCCTACAAGAACCTGTCCAGCCTCCGCGACGAGCGCACCAAGCTGCAGGCCGAGCAGCAGGAGAAGTTTGCCGCCATCCGCAAGCTCAAGGACGACTACTACGGCCAGAAGAAGGCTTACCAGGCCTACGAGCGCGAGGCCCGCGAGAAGCAGCGTGAGCGCCAGCGCCTCGAGCGTGAGCGCTACGTCCAGGAGCGCAAGAAGGCCGACGCCGAGCGTGTCCTCGCCGAGGCCAGTGAGCCCGCCTACCTGGATGAGATCCGCCGTGCCAACAGCCTGCTCGCCTTCCTCGACCCCTCGTTCAAGGCTGAGAAGACCCCTCTGCTTGCCGACTCTGGCCTGACAGCTCAGGCCCAGCGAACCGTTGACGAGTCTGGTCTTAAGGGCACCAAGCTCGTCCGCAAGGAGGACCGTGAGGAGGAGTACGCCCCTGCCCAGTCCAAGGGCAAGAAGGGCAAGAAGGGCAAGTCCGGTGGTGCTCAGAAGGGCTTCAACTGCCCCCCTTCCGTTGTCGAGGACTGCGCGTTCCTGTCTCTTGACCCTCCCATGCGCGAGGAGGACGTTCCTGAGTTGGTCGAGAAGGTCAAGGCCAAGCTCGCCCACTGGAAGGAGGATCAGGCTGCCCAGACCCAGCGTGTACGTGCCCATCTCACCTTTCCGGTCACAAAGAATTGAACTAAATTGTCACAGAACATTGAGAAGGCCAAGAAGAAGCTCGAGGAGCTTGAGAAGAGCGAGAAGAGCGAGAACTCGACCAACGGCGACAAGGTCGAGGAAGCCACCGCCGAACTCAAGGAGGCCTCTCTCGAGGACAAGGAGAAGAAGGAGGAGTCGTCATAGTAGACCTCCTTGCAGCCTTCGCGCCCCGAGCCCTCTAGAGGCAAAGAGATCATCAACAGCTGTTGATGCCCTTTATTCAATCCTCCTTTTCTTTTTGAAAAGCTACGTTTATCATGTTTAGGCTGACCGCGCCGCCTCCTCTCGTTCCTCGCACACCACTACTTCATCATTATATGTCTCTCTCTTACAAGCCTAGCGCGCTTCTCCCAGGTCAGCTTCAAGGGAAATGTACTTTTTGAACAGGAAAAGGAAGGAAAGGTTGTTTGTTTTGTTATCACTTATTTTGTGCGGGATGGAAGCAATCGAAAAAGGGGGTGGTGTTGGGATGGATGGGACATGGTGGGTAAGAAAAATAACAAAAGAACAAGGTGCTGGGCGGACAAAGCAAAAGAGTATCGACACAATGGGTTTTCTCTCTTACCTGTTACCTATATCATTACACACCAGCAAATCTTGCGCATCTCCGGGTATGCCTTTTACTCTGTCACTTGGGCCTTTTCCTCACATGCCTTTTGTGCGTGTATACCCCCTTTTTCTCTTTTTCTCCCCGTCGTTTTCTTTGTTTTTTGTACCCTGGTATATCATCATGTCTACTAGCAATCGAGAGAAAAAGAGGAGTTTTCCAGGCACGAAATACACGCATTGCGATTTGATCTGTCTCATCCCACTTTGCTCATCAGGAGATTTATCGGGGAATGACTTCCGGCATCATACATACATACATCCATAAGAAGCGTTCTGCACAACAGGTGGAACACTACCTCTGTAATACTGCACAATTCCCGTAGAACAACATCCCAAATATGACCTATCTAAACCCCCTCCAGCCTAAAACACTCCTTTTCCGTGATCTTTTCTCGGTGAATGTCCTGGTCCTCACTGGCCCGTCTTCTTCAACAAGCCGCCAGCCTGCACGCGAAGCTGCATGCATGCATAGGCACCTATTTGCATGTACGTATGCGCTCCTTGGGAAACACGAAAAAGACACACACCAAGGGCACACACAGAACAAATGCGTGTGCAAGCCACAACCACATACGACATGTACACTGCATATTTGCTTCTCTTAAAGTCAACAAGGACGGACACACTATCTAAGGTATACCAATATCGAAGGAGGGGGAAGACCAAAGTCCCTGATGGTGAAGCTAAGTACTACCTAGGTAGGTAGGTAGAACTATGCATGTATCTAAAATGGGCCATCTCATGCGGCCGTTCGGACGGCGCATGAATCACAAGGTAAGGAGGCCATGCACGTCTTCACCGCAAGTACTATTGTGTACCTAAGCATGCACTCGATCGTGATGCGGAGGCTGATGATTTGCGTTATCATGAATGTGTGGGTGAAAGGCTTCAGGGGGGATCGAGAGCAGATAGACCGACGTCTCTATGAATCGCCTTGCCTTGCATCTACCTATGGCAAGAGAGAACAACATCACATAGTACAGACGAATGCTCACGAATGCTCACTGTACAGGCTTAGTGATGGCTATTCAATGCTATGGGAGACAAGTCGTTCGCTTCCTCAATGCATCTTTTGTACGCCAAGCTGACTGGTATCCCAAAATCGTGTAAATGTAAGGTAGCCAAGATATATATGTATAGGTGTGTGCGTAAAGAAAAGATCCCAGCATTTCGTGACTTCAGTAATCAAGGCTACCATAATACCATGCAATCATGCCATTCCATTCCAGACAAATGGAACCATAGGGTGATCGTACATGTCGTGATGCTTCTTGATGCAAAGGGAGAAATGAATAAGAGAGAGTATGACGTGTCGACAGCATGTACCCCTGGCGGTTTGTGTCGTGATGGAAATAATGGTTCGCTTATATTGCTTATTTCTTTTCGTATCGTTGTGCTGCTCATCCAAATGGTGCATAGTATGACGAAGACGGGTGGTGCTGGGGAGGCGGTGGCCTGAATGTCCTCCGGTCTCGTGGTGTGCTGGCCGGCGCGGGAGTCCGGCGCTCCATGAGGGCGTCGCGGTCGTGGAAAGACGAGGGAGGGGCTATGGCGGGAGGAGGAGCGGATCCGGCGCTGGCACTGATGGAGCCGGCCCGGCGACTCGGCTTTCGAGGTGGAGCAGTCAAGGGAGGGTTCTTCACCGCGGCCTCGTCGTCCGCGGGGAGGGTGAGCTCGATGAGGCTGTAAAAGTATTCGAGAACTTCGGGATAACGTTGTACGCTGGCCTGCCAATCCTCGTCGATGCCTCGCTTCAGCGTGGCCTGGGCTTCGGCGATCTGGTTGGGATGTGGCGGCGCGTTATAATGGTAGAAAGCGTGGGCGGTGATGTGATCGAGGTGAGCCGAGTGGGCCGTCTTCCGTCGCTCGGCAAGTTGACGGAAATACTCGAGTATATAATCTTGAGCATGGGCCCTTACCCACGAACTATGTATGCCGACGAATTAGTTCATGCTGGGCCACGGCATCAAAGGCGGCCAGGGCAGAGCATCGCAGGAGCAGGAAGATGTAATGGGCAGTGAAGGGCAGGAAGAGGCAGAACTAACCGTATGTCGCCGTATATGGACCGCATCATGCGTTCCTCGGCCTGCTTAACGGCCACTTCGAGGCCCTTTGCCTCGCAGTCACAGGCCATCGAGGCCGGGGCGTGGCATATGGCGCAGTCCGGATCCATTCTGATGACCGTCTTGCGCACCTTGAGATCTCTGGTGTGCATCTTAGCAAAGGGTGCGTCTCTTGGTCAGGTGAGGAGGCGCTGTCCAGGTTTGAGGTGCGATGAAGCAAGTGTTCAAGGCGAGACGGGTAGGGAACAGAAATACGGGCTAGTATTACACAAAACAGAAGGCATTCAGGCACGCGGAAGAGAGAGGGCACGGTGGGCTTGTTGGCGGGCTCAGATACGTGGTTTCGTCAACCGCAGTAGCAAGGCCTCACTCCCCCGTTGGCAGGCCCATGGACGGGCTTCATGAGGGACACCAAGTGGGAAAGCTGGGTAATTGTGGCAGGTGACGGATTGGAAGGCTGAGTATGGGGGAATGAGAGGAGCGGGAGGAGAGGAGAGGAGAGGAGAGAGAAAGAGAAGGAAAGTGAGAGCAGCAGAGAGTGCGAGGGAGAGAGTAGGAAGCAGAGAGACTGACTGACTGACCGGCTGAGGAAAGGTTAAGACAAGCAGAAGGCGGCGATAGGCTCACGCCAAGCGGTAAAGGGAATGGAGGCAATGCCAGCAGCACGAGCAGCAGCAGCCGTGCCAAAGCAGAAGGCGGGCGAGTTGGGAATGTGTCCTGCAAGCACGCGCGCGAGCACAAGCACAAGCACGAAGCAGCAGGTTGGCGGCGTCGGACCCAGGATTGAAGCTTTCCGGAGGGGACCAGAAGGAGGGCCTTTGGGAGGGACAAGATCTCAAGGTCCGGGACCAGAGAACCAGAGCGTGGGGAAAAAAACCAGAGGGCAGCTGCAGCACGACGAGCGTGTGCCTTTCGGGGTCGAATGAGGAGACGGCAGGTGGGCGACGGGGCCAGCTGTCGTGGCTCGAATGCGGGATCGAGGAGCCTATGCAGGCTAGCCTAACGAGCAGCGAACTGGCCCAACGAAGATCGTAGGTGCCCAAATAAGTGAGAGGGCGAGGGAGAGGCTGCCGAGCAGGTGACGTCGCTTTTTGCGGTGGCAGGGACAACAAGAGAGTGGAATATGAAGAGCTGGCAAAGAGAGGCAAAAGAGCACGTTTGGCTGAATAATTGATGCTGTCCGTTTGGATATTTCTTCAAGGTCGAAAAGAAAACGATGCCTGTCTCAAGGCTAGCTTGTGCAAGCGCAGCAGTGGCGATCCCGAGGAGGGGTGATATCTGCCGTGGCCGAGACCAACCGTGACAGCTTGTCGCCTGGTAACAGTGCTTTGTTCTGCGTGCTGCTTCCTCGTATGTATGTCCTTGCAATCTGAGAAATGTGGCGGTCGATGCTCTCGCAGGTCTGGATATGTGGCCGCCGGCGTCTCGCTGTCCGTGCAGCAATGGAGCCCGCTGGTGTCACACAAAGCAGCGACACGGCACGCACACAAGGGTCGAGCTGGCGCTGACTTGTTGACCGTGATGAGGAGACAGTCTCATGCAGCGAAAACTCAGCAGGCGGATGGAGCCGGCAGGATAGAGTGAAGGGCGAGCGACGTGCGTCTCACCAATCGGGGCCGAGCCTAGTGAGGGCAGAACCTGGCTGGTACAATGTACGCGATATCCTGCCTGCAGCAGCCCCGTCGCTCCGTACCAGCAGCTTTTCTCTGCTAATCCCAGCAGATCTCTTTTCCTGCTCTCGCCATTCACTTCAATCTTCGTCTCGCCTGTTGGCTGCAAGCATGCTGATATGCTGTAGCGTACCGTTATGTTTCATGTAGGTGCTTGTTGCGGGAGTGCGGGCAAACGAGTGGGAGCGATCCGTCGGTCAGTCCATCCCTGCGGCGGGTGATATTTGGCCGCCGCTGTCTGCGAGCAAGCCGAAGCGATCCAGCTGCCGGTGCTGCTGTAAAGTACGGAGTACATCCTGACTAGCATGCTGCAGCACTCGTGCTGTGGTACTCCGTATGTATGTGCTTCGCAGCAGCAAGAGATTTTGACCGCACCTTTTTGAATGGGCGAGCGGGCTCGAGCCATGCACCGTCGAATCACGAGGGGCGGGATATGCATGGACGAGGCCCGCCGTTGGCCGGATTGGACCCTGGTGGACTGAGCTTGACGAGGCTGGCGAGGAGCTAGAGGAAGCCCTAGCAGACCGACGACAGGTCACGATGGGAGCTGATGATGATGGGAGCCGGTTCATATTGTCGAGTTGCGTCTCTGCAGTTGTAACATTGTCTCCGTTTTGCGCCGCTCTGCTCTCTTCAGTTATGCCTCATCGTGAGTGCGTTGCCTTCAGCCGTCTCTCCATGTCCGAATGACAGGTGATATGTACATACCTACTCCATACATACCACTGGCGATCATCGTAGCCGTAGCAAATCACGAACCGTCAACCTCCAATGCGTGCGTGCTTTTCTTTTGTCTTGCCTGTCCATGTCGACATGGGCCAGCAGAAAGAGACAGGGTTCAGTTGTGCTGTCTGGCTTGAGAGAGCGGGGGCGGGAGACGGAAAATCGAGCTGGAGGTTTCATCAGCTTTTGGCCGGGCCGTCGATTGCCAACTCAGCAAGTCGAGCTGGCAGCAGCTTCCCGTTATGCACTCAGGCGCCTCAACTGCACTGCTTTTGCCACCAAGGGCAAAATTAGATTAGTTGTCGGAGGACTTGCATAATGCACAATTCAATGCAACTTTTTCTTTTGCGCCGTCTTGAAGCATGCAAATGCTTCCGCTCCATGATCAACCCCGATATCTGGCCATCAAATTCGCTTCATGAACCTGGATTTGAGCCTCTGATCGGCCTCTACCCCGCCACACCCGCCATCGTTCGGCGCTGGTGGGGTCCATCCCGGCGCTGTCCTCCGCTAAACTACAGGCCTGGTCGCCACCAAGACCCCTGTAAAAAGCCTTATCTTATCAGCTGCATCATCGTGAATTTTCTAGCACCTCGGATTTTGCATCCGATATAGAATCAATAGACACAGACATGGGCAAGCAGTCCTGATCTCTCATACAGACTCAACATGCCGCCTCGGTGTCCCGGGCCGTCTCACCTGCCGCTGGCCCCGTTCCTCTATCCAGCTCTCTTCCGCCCTCGATCCGTCCATCCTACCCTCCTCCGAACAGCCCTCAGCCGTCACTCTTCGTCTTCGTCTTCATCCGCATCCTCCTCGCCGGTATTAAACAGCCTCCCCGAGTCGCGACTGAATCCCGCACCGGACGACTATGCGGCGCCAAGCTTCGCTGATAAAGCCGAGCTGACAATCTATGCCGGCCGCGGCGGCAACGGCTGCGTCTCCTTCCAGCGAGAAGCCTTCCTGCCCGACGGTCCCCCCAACGGCGGCGACGGAGGCATAGGAGGCAATGTCTATATCCAGGCCGCACATGGCGAGACGTCGTTGCATAAACTGGCCCGCCGACGCTTTATTCGGGCTGGACGCGGAAGGCACGGGCAGGGTAGTGGAAAAGGCGGCATGCGAGGCGAAGACGTCGTCATCACCGTCCCCGTCGGCACCATCGTGCAGGAGATTGAGCGCCACGACCCAGCTGCCGACGAAGAGATTGCTCTGAGGGCGTACCAGGCGCTGAAGAAGCAGAGAAGACGCGAGCTTTTGGCCCAGCAACAGCGCGAACGAGAAGCCGAGCAGGAAGCTGAGCTAGAGGCCGAAGAGGACGAGGAGGGGGACGCTTTGGACGAAAGACGCCGAAAGAAGAACAGCCCCGAGGATGACTACGATCCAGACGCTGACAACCCCGAGCGTGAGAAGTGGCTTCTCTATCCCGGCATGTCCAAGAGCGAGATGAAGTCCGCAGAGTTTCCCAAGCTGCCCAAGCGAACTCGCTTCTTCCAGCAGCCTCCCCCGCCAATCTATCTCGACCTCTCCAGACCAACACCGACGCCCATCTTGCTAGCCGTGGGCGGTATCAATGGCCTCGGAAACCCTCACTTCACATCGAGAAACCACCCGCGACCCGTATTCGCCACCAAGGGCGAGGAGGCCGTCACCATGAAAATCTCCCTCGAACTCAAGCTCCTGGCCGACGTAGGCCTCGTGGGCCTGCCCAATGCCGGGAAGAGCACCCTGTTGCGAGCTCTCACAAACAGCCGCGCGCGGGTCGGCAACTGGGCCTTCACCACGCTGCAGCCCAACATCGGCACCGTCGTGCTAGACAAATACTCTGGTCGCCCCAACGTCAAAGCCCGCCGCCACCGCTACCCGTCTTCATCCCCAGACGCCAGCGCCGAGGATACCACCCTAGGCGAGCCGCGAACCCGCTTCACCGTTGCCGACATCCCGGGTCTCATCGAGGGAGCCCATCTCGACCGCGGCCTCGGCATAGCCTTTCTCCGCCACGTCGAGCGCGCCGGCGTCCTCGCCTTCGTCATCGACCTCAGCGCCGGCAGCGCCGTCGCCGCCCTGAAGGCCCTCTGGCGCGAAGTCGGCCTCTACGCTGAGATGCGCCAGGAGGAAGAGCGCTCGCGCGAGTTCGAGGCCCGCGTCGACTGGGACCTCGTCTCGCAGGCGTCGCGCGGGCCGATCAACCTCATGGGCGCCTCGTACGGCACGCCGCTGCCCATGCAAGAGGCGCAATCTAGGACGCCGACGCTGCACATTGCGGGCAAGCCGTGGTATGTGGTCGCTACCAAGGCTGATCTGCCGGAGACGAGGGAGAATTTCAAGGAGCTGGAGAAGTATCTCGAGGATGTGACGGAGGGGAGAGAGGAGCACCCGAGTGGTGTCGAGGGGGCGTGGACGAAGAGCTGTGCGGCGATTCCCGTGAGTGCGATTAAGGGGCAGGGCGTGGAGAGGATTGTTGACTGGACGGTTGGGCTTCTGGATGAGTAGGTGAGTATTCTCGATGGAAACTGGAGTTTTTTGTACGATATATATCATGGCAAATTGTATAGCATATAGAGATGACACTGTAAGAACATCGGCAAATGGATAAACGACAAACAAGCTTGTAAATTGAAGGCCCGTACCGGGTGATACTACGAATCTGTTCCAGATATGACCCAGCGTACATGCTTTTACCTGTATCCCAGGCTTTCTTCGAATCGACAGTCATTCTTCTAACATCCCATTTTCAACGATTAATCATCGCCCTCGGGCGTAGGAATGTCCTCCACATCAATATCCTCCAACTCCTGCTCCTGCTCCTCCGGCTGCTGCGCCTCCTCAGCAGCCTTCTTCTCCTTCCGCTGCAGACTGATGTTGATCAGCGGCGAAGTATCATTAAACACCCTCAACAGCATCGCCGACCTGTCCTCCTTGGGCAGCATCAGGTTCAGCGAATGGATGCTCTTCCACAGCGGCAACGCCATCCTCTCCTGCCACTCCGGGTCGTCGCCCTCGGGCTCGACCCGCAGCACGCAGCAGCCCATGCCGATGTCGCGCACCCGCTCGCCAATCTCCTCAAAGTTCTGCCACCCGCCGTCGCTGATCTTGGGGAACATCTCGATGAGCAGCTTGTGCAGCGTCTCCTTCTTGCGCAGGCGCACGACGCGAGTCTCGCCCACGTAGCCCTGCAGGATGGGCATGCCCTCCGACTGGATGCGCCAGCGGCAGACCTCGGCCGAGGGCGCGTCCTGCTTCATGAACATGCGGACGCCGCCGTGGATGAACTTGAGGCCCCTGCCCTCGTTCTCGGTCAGGATGTCGCGCGTCAGGGCGGTGGTGTAGTAGATGGCCTTGGCCGGCTCGCCCATCTCGTTTCGCACCATGTATCGGTCGGTGGGGAAGCGGCTCGACAGCTTGTAGAATTCCTTGATGTTCTGGATGGTCGGGTGAGAGGGGTCGAGGTATTTGAAGGGCTCTTCCACCGGTCCGTTCTTCTTGGGCTTGCTAGGACGGTCCTCGCGCTGGGCAGCAGGTTCGGCGGCAGGCTCGGCGGCAGGCTCAGCGGCAGGGGCAGGAGTTGTGGCTGCAGAGTCTTCTTCCTCCGTCTTGGCCTTCTTAGCAGGCTGCTCCATATCAACATCATCTTCCAGGGGCCTCTTGTTAGCGGCAGCAGCATCTTCAGCGGCAGGGGCAGGAGTTGTGGCTGCAGAGTTTTCTTCCTCCGTCTTGGCCTTCTTAGCAGGCTGCTCCATATCAGCATCATCTTCCAGGGGCCTCTTGTTAGCGGCAGCGGCATCTTCAGCGGCTCCATTTGACTGAGTGGCCTCCTTGGCCTCGTTCTCGGGCTTCGCCTTGAATTCCGACTTCTTCTCCAGAACGGTGATGAAAAAGCCACCGGTATCTTGCAGGTGGGGGTACACCCTCATGCAGCGCTCCAAGGGCAGCTTCGTTCCCTCGGGATCGGGGAACATGGATGACTGAAGTCGGCCAGGAACAACGCCGTCGTTGCTCTCCTTGGTGAACTTCTGGACCTCTTCCCAGGAGCTCCAAATCCTGCCGCTCTTGTCCATGATCTTCCAGGTCTTCAGACCGGGACGTCGGACGAGGCCAGGGAGCTGGTCGCTAGCGTCGACAATCTCGACATTGTCCAGGCCACCACATCTCTCGATCGCAGCCGCAATGATTGATTCGTTCTCGACGGGGTTCATGCTGCATGTGGAGTACACGACGCGACCGCCGACCTTGAGGAGCTGCAGGGCTCGGACCAGGATGCGAATCTGGGTGACGTGCAGTCCCAGGGCACTACCCGGCTGCCAGTCCTTCCACAGGTTCACATTCTTTCGGGCTGTTCCGTCACCGGAGCAGGGGACATCGGCCAGGATTCTGTCGAACTTGAGGTAGACGGGCTTGTTCGGCTCGGGCGAGGGCAGCTTGATGGAGGGGAACTGGGTAGCGTCGTGGTTCATAACGAGCAAGTTAGGCGAGGACAGCCTCTTCAGTTGATGGACCAGTAGGTGGCCACGCTTGTAGTCGGCATCGTTGGCGATCAAGAGACCGGTCGCACGACCGGCATCAGAGGGGTCCGCCTCGAGGTCCGCCTCCGCCTCGTCCTTGGTCTCGTCGCCGAGGTCCAGGCCGTCTTCCTTGGCATACTGTCGCAGCACCTTTCTCACGCGGGACTCCTCGCCAACGTGAAGCATCTCCAGCAGCTGAGCAGACTTGCTTCCCGGCGCGGCGCACATGTCCAGCACCGTCATGCCCGGTCGCAGATCCATCAGCAGGGGAGGGATCATGCTGACGACTTCCTGCCTGCTGATGTTGCCGACGCTGGTCTCGGAGACGAGGAACTTTTGGAAGGCCGCAAAGGGCGGGAACTTGCGCACGACGTTCTTGGGCGTGGTCATCCACCAGGCAAGCTCGTCGGGGTACCAGGGCACTGGCTTGGGAGGGTCAACGGGCCGGCCATCCTGATGCTCGATCTTGACGATTTCGGGAATGTATCGGGTTCGCAGAAGCCTCTCGACGGCGAGCGCATGGCTACGCGACAGAACATTGTTAGCATGAAGCGCGTTTCAACTGGAGGCGACAGGCAGGACAGCCTCTGGCGCGCAAGGTTCAACATACCCCTTGGAGCCGCAGAAGCGAAAGCTGTTGGGCAGCTCGCGCCTCAGTGCCTCCCAGAACTGCGTCTTCTCCTCCTCGGGCAGCTGCAGCAGAGCGTCGTAGAACTCCTGGAGCTTTGGGTTCTCCTTCTTAAGCGCAGGGTAGTCTCTCCAGCTCTGGGTGCGCTCGCCTCCGCCGCGTCCGCCACCACCTCCACGGCGGTTTTTGCCCTACAAATGACGGGTGTTGAGTCAGTTTCTGGTCAATTGCGGTCAATTGATTTGGCTGGTTCAGCGATGAAAACTCACTCTAAAGTTCTTCCTGCCCATCGTTGCGATTCGACCTGCTCTGATGGTTGCGCTGTCGCGATGGTTGGAAATTTTTACAAAGATAAGGTAACCGGCAAGGTAGAAAATCCAGATGCCCCGCTATGCCGCGGGTAGCAGTGCGCTAAAGGCAGAGGGTGGGTGGCGCCAGACTCACGGCTAGAGGCGCTAAAGCAATTCGATGCAGGTTGACTGCAGTTGGGGAATATCGAGGATACCTCAAGTCTGCACTTCTCTGGAGCAGCATATATATCTACCTGGCCTCATTGCTATGGTAGATTTCATAAGTAAATTGTAATTCTTCTCGAGTGATGATGTACATATCAAACAACACTAGAGTATCAGGAAGCCACATCGCACAGATGCTCCACGAATGGACCAGAAGCCGCATCTCCCATGTCCAGCAATTCTCGGGAGCCAGGATCCATCCACAGCGTTGCTTCTCGCAGCTTAGAGCAGAGAAACGTCTTGTCAGACAGGCAGATGATTTAAATATCTTATGCTTCAAACACCAGAAGCCTTCAAATCTATTTTCTGCCTCTTCGCCGACGTCTTCTTGAGGCATCTCGAGCTGCACTTCTCCACAGCCTCATTTGCTCAAAACCACAAAGTCCCTGTACAGCGTCAACAGCCAGTCTCAAGTCCCCCCTTACCTCACCACCAACCAAAACAGTACACATAACCACACAAGTGACCTCACCTCACTTCAAGCTCACCCTCCATTCACTCAGCCCTCCCAGGCAGCAGTCACGATAAACCAGCTAACTGCCCGACCTCACCGCCCGCGCGCACAGACCAATCTTTCCACGAGTATATATTCTCCTGCTCCCTCCCCCGTCTTCTTCCTTTCTCTTCTTCTTTTTTCCTTTTCTTCATACTTACCTTGTTTCGCATCCCCAAGATCATGAAGCTGGGGATGCAGTGGGGAGGGCCTGCATTGCACACCCGCGGAGTCGGCTCCTCACTCCATTGTCCTTCGGGGCCATGGGAGGCACAATTTTTGATGTTGGTTCACACTTGTTGGGGTTTTCATTGTGGTGCTTTCCTGCTTGCGGGAGCCATGAAGAAGAACGTGCTGTGTTATTGTCTCCAAGGACTGTCGATGTGATGTGATGTGTAGCTTTGTGCCCCTTTGGCAGACCAGTGGCAGACGAGTGTGTGAGCCTACACAGGTACAATCGGACGGAAAAGTATTATTATGCAATTGCTGAAACGTCGAATGAATGTTCACAACACAATCATGTATGATGTCCACCTGCTGGGTTGTGAATATTACGATGCCTCATTTTCATCCGCTCATCTATTATGTACCATGAATTACAGCCCTCACGTCCTCGGGCTTCTCAAAAAGCTCACCACGCCACTGCAGTATCCAACCAAATCATCCAGCCTGTTGCATTCCTTCTCCTGATGCGCCTTCCACTCCTCAAGAGCCTCCAGCAGCGTCTTGCTCTCCATCACCATGTCAAAGTGCAGCCGTAGGAACACGGTCATCCACGCCTGCGTCAGCTCGTAGTCCTTTCGCGCCCGCAGCCGTGTAGTCAGGGCTCGGATAAAGTGGAGGAGCTCGTTGGAGTCGTCGTCTTCGCCAAGCGAAAGGGAGCGAAGCTCGAGATCGGCGCTTGAGGGAGACAGAGACTTGAGATGCTCGATGAAATCGTCGTCTGATGTCACAAAAGTATGTCAGTAATTGCCCCCAATGATGGGTAACGCTGGGAATGAACGGAATGAACGGAAGGAAAACTTACAGTTGCCATTCGCCGCACCAGCACGTAGCTTCGACGTGAATGTCTCCTCAAAGCGAGCCTTGTCGAATTTCGAGATGCGAGACTTGCTGCTGTTCTCTGCCTCCTCTGCACCGTCCTTGAGCCCGGGCACTTGAGCTCCCGAGGTCGAGGGCAAGAAGAAGGGCGCCTTTTCCGGAAGCTTTGGCGCCTCTGTCGGCTTGTTGCGCTCCTTAATCAGGTCCAGATGAAGCAGCGTCTGCCACCTACTCTTGGGAACCAAACTAAGAGTCGTGAGATCGGCACTGATCTGATCGACAGTAGGCGCAACGATGCCAGAGTCTTCCTCTTCTGTCTTGTCATCCTCGAAAGCAGCCTCCAGCAAGCCCTGGTTGCCCTCGCCAGCTGTCGTAGGGGCGGCCACCAAGCTGATCTCCGCCTCGGATATCTGGCGAGTCGGGACATGCTTGTACAGCGTCTTGTTTGTCCAGATGGTAACGCCAGGGCTGTCCTCGAGAGCAGCAGCAAGGTACTCGCCGGTGTACGACATGGCGATAGCTTTGCACGGCTTCTCCAGCCGGATGGCGTCAATGAGATGGCTGGTTGGCAGATCCCAGACTCTGATGACGGAATCGCGAGAGGCGGCAATGATCCATCGGCCGTCATTAGAGAAGCAAAAGTCGTTGATGACATCTTTGGGGCCCCAGAACTCTCGAATCGTCTTCTTCGTCTCCAGGTCAACAACGCGAATGGACAGGTCATCGCAAGAAAAGGCCAGGAGGTTGTTGGCGGGGTGGTATCGGCATCCGGTCGGGAGCGTCATGGGTGCCCAGTCCAGCTGCTCCAAAAGGGTTCCCGTCAGGAAGTCCCAAAACTTGATCTTTCCGTCCAGCGAGCAGGACACCACAGTCTTGTTCATGGCATCGACAACCAGGCCGGTAACAGCCTTGGTATGCTTGCCCACGCCCGCGGGATACTTTCGGTTGCCTTCGCTCTGCAGCTGTACAACATCATCTGCTTGACGAAGCTGCTGCATCTTGAGCTGACGAGCCTGTGCCGGCGTCAACTTGGAGGGAAACCGTTGGCGGTGTACGCCCGACTGGAGATTGTACATGTCGATGCCGCCAGCCCCCGAGCCGACCAAAGCAAAGGTTCCGCAGGGGCTGATGGCAACAGTTGTGACGTCGGTGCCGTCGCCAGTCGGGAACGCCCAGCGACCGGCCCTCTTGCGGCCCCAGAACCAGGTACGGGCGAAGGCATCGCCCTTGTGAGCGGTAACTACACTTTCCCAGCCCGTCATTCCGCTGATTTCAGCGTCCAGCTTCTTCTTGGGGTCCCGGCTCTTCTGCCAGATCTCCTGCTTGCCAGGCAGAGCGCCCATGCCGCCGTCGCGGTTGAGCGAGGCAGCAATACACGTAATTTCGGGGGCTTTGAGGTCTTCTAGCGTAGTAGTCGGTCCATGCGCCAGAGCATTCGCAGCCAGGATACCAATCTTCTTCGCCTTCTTGCGTATGTTACCCTGACTGAGCTCAGTGCTCTGTCCATCACGACGCATGCTCCATCCCCACAAGCTTCTGTCCTTGCCACCGCTGATGATCCACTTGTTTCCAGCTTCCGCGCCATCAAAGTCGGAAGGTAAGAATTGCAGGCAGTTGACGGGTCCAGAATGTCCGCTACGCTGGTGCAGGATCTTTGGGATGGGGGAGAAAGGTGTCTCATCAAAGATCCAGGACTTGAGCGAGTTGTCTCGGCCGCTGGAGACAATCACCGCTTGCCCAGACAGGAACTCTACCTTGCTGATACCGCCACGGACAGCATCGCCTTCGCCTGAGGGTGGATTGTGGGCACTGCGCAAGACTCCCATGACACGACCTCCACGGTTGAGGTCCCAAAAGGTGATATCGCCCGACGACGGAGTGGCTGTGGCCATGACACCGTCTTTTCTACCATCGTGCCCAGCTCCCAAGCCATCTGTTCGGAACGAGATCGAAGTAACCGGGGCGTCAGGGTTTCCGGCCTCGACTTGAAGAGCGCGCTTATCGGTGAGGACATTGGTAATGACGAGGGTGCCGCTCGAATATGCGATTGCCAGCAGGGAGAGCGCCGGAGTTGGCTCGAGGCAAGTTACAGTTCCAGAATCTGGGGAAGGCGGCAGAATGGTGTAAATCAGTTTGGCAGTGCTGACGTTCCAGATCTCGACCCAGCCATCTTTGCGACCAACAAAGATTTTGTTGAGGAATGTCGGCATGGTGACGACGCCGCCGGTAATTTCATGGCCACCCTTAGCAGCCGCCATCGTGTGGATAGTCGTGTAATGCTCGAGCGTTGCTGATTTATAAACCTCGATTCTCGTCTTTGCGCAAGCAATGAACCAGGTACCGAAGATCATGATTTGCTGGATCGGCTCCGCCAAGTCGCTTGGGAGGGCTACCTCATCGACCTTTCTTCCTCTCTGGAACACCCAGAGACCCCGAGGCTCGCCATTCTGAGCCCCTCCCCATGCTGCAAAGACCTTTTTTCCATAAGCGAACGTTGCGGTAATGTCGGCGGGCGTTTGGGGTCGAGTGACGAAGACTAGGTTGAGACCACGGAGCAGATCATAGGTTTGCAGAGACCGGCCGACCGATGTTGTGATCTGAAAGGTGGTCTTTCCCAGCGGAAAAGAGGTAAATGGTATACTCGACGGAGCGACAAGGCCAACAGTCTACACGGTCAGGTGTTAGAAATTGGTATATCTAAAAGCTGCCTTTGATATCGATACAGCAAAGAGGATCAACATACTCGGAACGGAGCAAAGATTCGCGAGGAATTGCTCGAGGACTGGGCCGCATTGGCCAAGGTTGAGACCTTCTGCCGCTTTGCCAGCGGCCCTTCGGGATCGGAATGCGGCATCTTTGCGCTGGAGTGTCGTGCAGCGTTTTCGCGATCCGTCGGCAAGAGCAAGCACTCCGACGAACTGGTCCGTGGATCTGGAAATTTTTGGCGGTGATGGAATACTGCCGGTTTCTGCCGCTTACTTAATGCGCAGCTAGCAACGCCGCATTTCATGGATGGACACTTGAACACCGCCACATGACACCGCCACAAGAGCCGTCAATTGCATGGATCTCCCATGGTGTTTGCTGAGCATGCTTGGCATGTCCAGTTGGAATAGAGTAGAATGCAAGGTAAGGTAAGAGCAGTGATGATTTCTAGTCCCTTATTTTGCTCTGTCTGACATTGCTGAAAGTGCATCTAGAATAGGTGACCTTACAGTCACTGAACTCCCGTTTTCCCTCTTGACAGGCGGGCACAGCTATCGCCCGCGTCGAACTTCAACGTTTAACACCGCACATTCATCTCGATTCAGGAAGCACCTTACAATCTACTTTGCGCACTCTGGCATTCAGGGTGCGTCGTATTGCACGTCGGTTCGGCCCTTCAAGGCGTAGTCTCCAGCCCTATGGGCAGTCCGATGTTGCATCAAACAATCTGTGCGGTTGTACAGTCCAGACGGCAGGCATCTCATCTGAAACAACTGGAATGACCTACAAAAGCGTCGCTTGCCACGGTAGCTCATCAACGACTTCACCGCCGAGTGGGTTTGGAGCATTTCAGAGCTCGCCCAAGCCAAATATCCGTCTGCCCTCATCCAGTCTTTGTCTCCTTGCGGCCGCCCAATTGAGTACGAGTATCTGCAAGGGCAGCTTCTGTGCCAATTCAAGCTTCTGCCCCTCCATTGCAACCTGGCCCTTTTCTTCTCTTTTGCTCTCTGTGTGTCAAGCATATCCTTGTCTTTGGACGCTGCCAGCTCCCAATTGCCCCTCGTTAGCCAACGGTGCATCTTGGCTTGGGCCAATCATATCTCAGCAATCATCACCAGGGGTCGTCGTCCAGAAGCCCAGAGAAGCAAGATCATGAAAAAAATTGTTCGAGCTAGCCGCCACACAAGTCAGTCTCCATAGCGACTACTGTACTGTGAACCAGTTACACCAACGATCAAGGCTCGACACGGACACACATACCACCGCTGCTGACAGCCATTGCCCTTTTTTGCGTGTTATCTGGAAGCTCTGCTGCAATGCCATGATACGTTCCGTCTGTGATATATTCGGCTCTTCTTCTACATCCATTCCTTCAGTTGAAGCCATTCCAGCCTTCGCGTATCTTCTCCGTAACCGCTCTCGTATGATGTCACCGCCTGCAGCTGCCACTGCACGATACTAGCAGCCACGACCGCCAATTTCTTGACCACGCAGAGTGGGTTCCTCCTTCCCGGAGTCTGTTCGGCGAGAGACTCCATTCTTTCCTCGTTCCAGGCTCCTCTACTCCTCACCAGGCTCCAGATCGTTCGTTAGTCGATAAACCATCACGGCCAGAGGCTCGCCTGAACTGCATTGCCAGCCTCCAGCCCGGCAGAGGGCTTCTTCAGTACCTGTATCTAAGGTAACTCATCATTGCTGGCACACCATGGATCCCACGATGCCCAGCTCTGGAGAGGCTGCCGTGGCCAACGAAGAAGCTCCGCTGCCACCGCCATCGCCCGCCTCGTACGACGCCAGCGCCGCCAATTCGTCGCCCTCCACCCTGCCGTCCAGGCAATCCCGCAGCGTCTCCGTCTCGTCCTTCACGGGCTCCGTCAGCAGCAAGAGCCGCTATGCCGAGCCGGGCACCTCCGAGGTCCACGCCGAACGATCTAGCTTCTCCAGCAGCCCTCACTCCTCCAACCCTCTCAAAGGCGCTCGACCGACCTGGAACAGCGGCCGACGACAATCGACCGCCTCCGAAGTGCTGACCGAGGAGCTCTATCTCGGAGAGTCGCAGCAGAACCAGGCCATCGTCGACAGCGACACCCCGCGAATGCGTCCCACTTCAGATGCTCCCGCCAACCACGCGGCAGCTCCCGAAGCAGCCCTGCCCTCGAGGTCGTCGTTTTCAGACTCTCATTCGATTCGATCCAAACGCCTGTCGGGGACGTCGCTATACTCTCTAGCCTCAGCTCGTGGTGTCATCAGCCCGCCGCAACCCAACCCGGTGTCTGATCAGAACCCCCCTCCGCGATCGGTGTCGAGCCTGATGTCGTCCGCGAAAGGGCCAGCCTCGGCCCAGTCAGACACCGCATTATCCGGCGTCACCGTGACCACCTCTTCGGGTAACCAGTCGGGGCACGGGTCTCCTAACAACCATAGCCTTGCGGCAAGAGAGACGCAGCCGCCACATCACGATCTCGTCCGGCGAAACCAACGATCTGATACTACTGCTATGCGGAGCAGCCAGCCCGATCGCTCTCGGAGTAGAGCAAAGAGACGGTTCAGCGGAAGCACTGCGTACAGCAGCCAGAGCCCGAGTAGCGAACGAGGGCCTCACCATCGAGAAAAGGAAGAAGGTATGGCAGACTCTCCATATCTGATCGTCAAGTGGTATCTGACAACGTCAAATTAGCCAAGCCCGCGCCTCTGGGCGTCATTGGTATCTGCGCTCTCGACATCAAAGCCCGAAGCAAGCCGAGCCGAAATATCCTGAATCGCCTGATTGCGAACCGCGAGTTTGATGTCGTGGTTTTCGGCGACAAGACCATTCTTGATGAAGGTATGTCAATTCTGAAGATATTTCTGCCCCAGGCCAAAGTAGATATAAAGCAACTTGTTGTTTGCGATCTTGAAAAGGATGGTAGCACTGACATTATATTTTCTGCGGACAGAGGTCGAAAATTGGCCAATGTGGTAAGTTAAACCGTCCTCGGTATACGTAAAGAGCATAGCGGCATAAAACCCTTGTAACGATCAACCAGATGGCATTAAACAAGCAGACTGTGGAATATGCAACATTTGCTAACATATCCTCATTTAGTGATTATCTGATATCATTCTACTCTGACGGATTTCCCTTGGACAAGGCCATTGCTTATATCAAGACGAGGAAGCCCTTTTGCGTCAATGATGTGCCAATGCAAAAGATACTCTGGGACAGGCGTGCATGCTTGCGTCTGCTTGACAAGATTCAAGTCCGTACGCCCAAGCGCCTTGAAGTGACACGGGACGGCGGGCCAAAGGTCCTTACTCCTGAGATGACGAAGTACATCAAGGAGGTTTCCGGAGTGACACTGGAACCGACCGACCCCGAAAAGAATCCGCCACCAAAGAAGGTCGAGCTCTTAGATGACGGAGATGTTCTCAGCGTCGATGGCGCATTACTCAAGAAGCCCTTTGTGGAGAAACCAATCAGCGGCGAGGACCACAACATCATCATTTACTTTCCAAAAAGCTCCGGTGGAGGAGCACGCAAGCTCTTCCGGAAAGTCGGAAACAAGAGCTCTGAGTACGTCCCCGACCTCAATATCCCCAGGGCCATCACCGAACCCGAAAGTAGCTACATCTACGAAAGCTTCATGGAGGTGGACAATGCCGAGGATGTCAAGGCCTACACCGTTGGGCCTTCGTATTGCCACGCGGAAACCCGCAAGTCGCCCGTTGTCGATGGCATCGTTAGGCGGAACACGCACGGCAAGGAGCTGCGCTACGTGACGAGCCTCGGTGCTGAAGAACGAGAAATTGCCCGCAAGATCTCGACCGCCTTTGGACAGCGAGTCTGCGGGTTCGACTTGCTCAGGGCTTCGGGGAAGAGCTATGTCATCGATGTCAACGGCTGGAGCTTCGTCAAGGACAACGAGGATTATTACGAGCATTGCGCCAAAATCCTGAAAGAGGTCTTCGTTAAGGAAAGACTTCGCCGTGGCGGTAGCATAACATCACCACCCCAAGCTGCCTCTCCCGCCCCTTCTTCGGAAGTCGACCCCATTGCCAAGGCAGGCCAGTCGATGACTGAGCGCGAGCAAGGAGGACCCGCAGACACCACGGGCGCCACCGCCAGCGTGCCCATCCCTGTGGCTAAGCAAAACAGCCGTTCGACGCAAGCTGAGCATGTCGGCCAGGCTGACTCTGGGCCAGCCGCCCCGAGCGGTACTGCATCACCTGCAATGGAGAGTAACCGTACGTCGGTTGGCCAAAGCACATCAGGGAGCCCCTTACTACCGCAGCCGCTCCTGCCGCCTACAGATGTCGTGTCGCCCAGCGTCTTCTCGTCCACACCCAGGTCTAGCAAGGACTCGTCACAGTCTCCTACCGCTCTAGCACCGCAGGAGGAAGCAGAGGCCGAACCCACACCTCCCCCTCCCCCTCCTCCTAAACACTCGTGGAAGTTGAAGGGTATGGTCTCGGTCATCAGGCATGCTGACAGGACTCCAAAGCAAAAGTACAAGTTCACTTTCCATACCGAACCTTTCATTGACCTTCTCAAGGGTCATCAGGAAGAGGTGCTCCTTATTGGGGAGCCTGCCCTGGCAAGTGTGATACAGGCCGTAGATGTCGCCTACCTACAAGGCGTCGAGGACCGAGAAAAGCTCAGAGCTCTCCGAAATGTCCTCGTGAAGAAGGGAAGCTGGGCCGGTACCAAAGTACAGATCAAGCCCATGTTTCGCAAGAAGAAGCAGGAGCCTGCGCCGGAACAAGCTGAGGAATCCCCCCAGCCGGGTGAACAGACGGGCGAGGACACGCCGATAGCCCCCGGAAGCGATACAGGTAAACGTGAGGGGCGATCCCCGAAGCGACATGATTCCATCTCAGAAGGAGTCACCATGTCGAAGTTTACCGCCGCTGAAGAGAGCCTAGTGCTCGACAAGCTCCAGCTCATTGTCAAATGGGGTGGCGAGCCGACTCATTCGGCGCGGTACCAGTCACAGGAGCTGGGCGAGAACATGCGCAATGATCTGATGCTCCTGAACAGGGACATTCTCGACGAGGTCCATGTCTACAGCAGCTCCGAGAGGCGAGTCACCGCCAGCGCACAGATCTGGGCTTGCTCTTTCTTGGGCCAAAAGGAGTTGCCGGAGGACTTCATCACCATTCGCAAGGATCTCCTGGACGACTCCAATGCCGCCAAGGACGAGACGGACAAGGTGAAGAAGAAGCTCAAGGGGCTACTGCGCGAGGGCAACGAACGCCCGGCGCAGTTCGCGTGGCCCGAGAACATGCCCGAGCCGTCAGAGGTGCAGAACAGAGTCGTGCAGCTGATGAACTTCCACCGCCGGGTGCTGCAGTACAACTACGGCAAGCTGCACAGCAGCAACGCCGCCACGGCCCTCAATGCCATTTCGAACCCAAGCACCGAGAAGCTCAATGGGGAGGGATCGACTTCGTCGCTTTCGTCAGCGCTATCGCAGGCTAATGCCGTCAACAATATCCAGCCCAGATGGTGCTGCGGGGAAGACGCGGAGCTCTTCCGCGAGAGGTGGGAGAAGCTGTTTGCCGAGTTTTGCGACGCGGAGAAGGTGGATCCTAGCAAGATCTCTGAGCTCTACGACACGATGAAGTTCGATGCTCTGCACAACCGGCAATTCCTGGAATGGGTCTTCACCCCGCCGAGGAGCATGCTCGAGGAAGAATACGGCAAGGTCAAGGATGGCGAGGATGCCAAAGGCGGAGCGACCGCGGCAGCGGACGATAAGGCCACAGGAGCCTCTTCCGACAACTCCGACAAGAATGAGGGCTCCAACCGCTCAGCGACTGTTCGAAAGCTCTTCCGGCGACGATCCTTCCTCAACGGCCTCCGCCACATGAATGACGAGGCGCCCCCCGAGCAGTACTTTAGGCTATACAAGAGCAACAGTGGCGTGGGGGAGAAGACGGATCCGCGCAACGAGCCGCTCCAGGAGCTCTACCGGCTGGCCAAGGTTCTCTTCGACTTCATTTGCCCGCAGGAGTACGGCATCTCGGATAGCGAGAAGCTTGAAATTGGCCTCTTGACGTCCCTCCCGCTCCTCAAGGAGATTGTCCAAGATCTGGAAGAGATGCAGGCCTCCAACGACGCAAAGTCCTTCTTCTACTTCACCAAAGAGTCGCACATCTACACCCTGCTCAACTGTATCATTGAGGGCGGCATCGAGACTAAAATCAGCCGCAGCACCATCCCTGAGCTGGACTATCTCTCGCAGATATGCTTCGAGCTGTACGAGTCGGAAGTGAACCCGCCACCAGAGGAGGGCGACGAGCCCGCATTTGCCTACAGCATTCGCATCACCATTAGTCCTGGTTGCCATGTTTTTGATCCCTTGCACGTCCAGCTCGATAGCAGGCATTGCATCGGATGCGCGCCGCGACGCAGCCTCACGCCACACTTGGATTGGTTGCAAGTGATTAAGACGCTACGTGCCAAGTTCAACCAGTACGTTGTCCCCTTCAAACCTCTGTTTCGCATCCCCTGTTGTTTTGTTCTATTTCCTTGAAGACACGTCGTTCGGGCACTGTGATGGCTAATATGTTTGTGCTCGCAGGGTCAAGTTGCCAAAGACTTTCCTGGCCATCAACCTGTCGGATGCCTTCACCTTCGAAGAGCACGACAAACAGGGGAGCGACCAGGAGGGGGGCTTGGAGATGAAGTCAGTCATCGCTAAGAACATGGCACCCGCTGGTGCTGGCATTGGCGAAAGCACCATCAGCAATGCGCTTGCCGCCGATGCAGCTGCTGCTATCGCCGATCCCAAGGATACGACTCTCGATTCGGCTTGATGTACGGGATGGACTCTCGTGCAGTAGCCGTAGCCCTACAAGGCGGCGCAACACACCGATCATGCTTGGGCCGGAGGGACAGCGTTGCCCTGGCTTCGGAACAACCTTGAGTCTACTTCCTTTTTCATCCTTCTTACTCGTTCCACCAGGGATGAGCGGGCGTTTCCCGTCGTTGTCCGGGATATCCTCACATGTCGCAACACGTCATGGTCATGGTCATCGGGGCCTTCTTCACGTCGGATGCTGTAGTCTTACGACGATTGCTGTTGGTTCTGAAGAATCTTGAATCATGCGACGCATGCCGTTTGAACTCTGCTTATCGGCACAGCCGCCTTCAGTAGGTTATTGCGGCTACAGTTCGCCGTCATGTGTTCTGATTCAGCCTCCATTATGACATGTCAGAAGAGAACGAGAGGTGGCCCAGCGGCCCAGGGGTCGGAGTTGATTTCATGGGCGAAGGATCGATAGTTCATGGAGATGACGCGCGCTCGCCCACGTCAATCGGGATCGAAGTGGGAGGAGCGCCATGCCATGCGTCAAGGTGAGATGATGTGCCGGGCGGTGCATCCTGGGCATAAGCAGCATGATAGAATCGGCAGCCTTGTTGTCTCTTGTCTCTTGTCTCTTGAGTTCTCTCTTTCTGTCTTGCCTGGGATCGTGGAAATGGGATTGTCGGGGAGGAGGGGTGGAGGCCTCTTTGTCCGTAGATCGAACTTCGTCTTAGACTCACTTTCTTTTTTTCTTTTGATTTGCCCTCCCTTTGGAAAATAAACGCCCGTTCTCTTTCTGACGCCCTGTCGGACAAATTTCAGGGGTAGTAGTAACGGACGGTGCCGGATGACCTCATAATGCTCCTTGGCTTGATCGTGTCAGCAAACACATCTAAGACCATAGAATGGCAGTGTGATCAGACAACCGTAACAATAAGCAATTCTCTCTCAAAATTCATCATGGAGATATGGCTTCTCAAAATCAACCGACTCGGACAACGCGTCAAATCGCGACAACCCCAGCAGCTCTTCGTCCAACGTATACTTACAGTATGCCATTTATAGCCACTACTACGCCCTTGGCAATAGTAGTCAGCAGTAATGCCTTTAAAGCCAACAAGAAACGAAGCATCCCTGTCAATGTCGTCAGAGATGCCAACCCGAGCCTCGGCTTCGAACGCTGAAATTAGTCTGTTCATCTGCCCCTCCATGCGGGAAAGCCGTGTGTTTTAGACTGATCACGGTTAGCCGGGGGGGGTCCTTTCAGCCGTGCAGCGGCCTCGAAGACGCGCTCGGTAGAGCACCCTAGAGGATGGACATTGTCTCACGCTCAGAGATGACAGGAAGCCACACACCCTTTCGTCAAGCGAATGAGTACATAGACCCAGGAACTTGGGTGCGGGAGAAGCTGCATTAGCGCTGGTTCAGGAGCTTGTCTAGCGTGCCGGCGCAACGGTGCTAGCATCACGACCAAGCCAGGAGTTACTTGTCCGTGATGCCCTCCAGGAATCCGGAGCTGCCGTTTGGGGGGGTGGCCTGAGAAAAGGCAGGAGGCTGCGGGTATCCCGGAGAAGCTATGGAATTGAGCGGCACTGCTAGCAGCATCACATCCCGTCCTTGATGAGCTTCATAGTGGATGTTGCCCATGGCTGGGACACGTGGGCTTCGGCACTTCTCGCATTGTCACTCAAAAGTCCACTCCGGCGGGCGAAAGGGCTCGGCGCCGCATCGAATACATGGGATGTGACCTCGAGCTCTACTCATGCGTAGCACTCGTATGTCCAAGGAGGCGTGATTGTTGCTGTTCCCGTCCACAATGAGTAGTAAGCACTACCATATCGTCGGCCTGAATTGCATAGTTGACGGTGTTGTGTGAGTGAGTATATCAGTCGGCCAACGAGTCGAAGAGCGATGGAGTGTACTCTGATAGTATGTAGCTGCTGCTGTGTTTAGGCTGAACGCCGACCAGTCGGCACGAGGAACAACGGAAGTCGGCGAGCAATAAGTGTTAAGTAAGCCGGGATCCATATCATGACCCGGCTTCTAGAACGCCATTCTGCGCCATAATCGTCTATACGTACATGTAAAGTATACATCCATAAGTATGTACTGCGCACTGCGGGCTGTCGAAGAATGGGGTCTTCTTGTAATGCCCCATCATGGTGAAGCCGTCCATGTGATATTAGGTAGGGCGTCCGAAACGGGGCATGAGTGTAAGCATCGAGTAGGTCAACATGCGTTGCCAGCTCGATGCCCATAAAATAGTCGAGCAGACAAGCTCACTATTCCTAAGCATTGGTGCAAAAGCTGCGACTCCAAAGTCGTAATGTATATGGCGGGTAAGGGCGCGCCTGTCGCAGCCTCGCACGGTCGTTGACCATGGCACGAGATTCGCAATGAGTATCTGTATAGCCTCAAGGCATCCCATCGGCCAACGTCTCGGGCTCCCAACTTGTTGCTGAAACTGGGCTATGCGCCGGCGTCGGATGAAGGTCTCAATACGGCCGCGGCCATCCTCATGACTCTGAACCAACATTGTGGGGCAAATCGACAGGGTATCTTGCTGCTGGCTGATATTCAAGTCTCAGATGTGAAATCCTCTCATCAGAAGCAGGGAATGCCTTCAGACTATGGTGGTTCTGTAACGCATCTAAATGACTCGATCATCAGCTCCAGTCAGGGATACGGAGTGTCCATAAGTGAAAGAGCAAATGGCCTATGTCCCACAGCAGAATCACATGATGGGCTGGCGGTGCGGGTAAGTGAGGACAAAAGAGAAGTACTAACAGCGTGAACAGCGAGACCGAAGGGCTTGTCATGCTATGTCATCCAGTGTAACCTCGTCCGGCAATAGGGCACGCAGTGCTCTATGCTTGGTAATGTCAGTACATATGTATGTACTCAGCCCAAAGGTAAAAGACAAGAAAAGATAGAGCCAGGAAAGAGCCTTGCCCTGTAAGCCGATAGCCGGCTGAGTCGACAGAAAGCCTGTCCATGTAAACCAGGGTGTGAGAAAATGTGAGCCAATCGAATTCGGGGCTGCCCGTGTTTTGATGGCTGGATTGCCGGGTAGAGGACGACTTACTTTGACGACCCATCGCCATTCCCAGTAACTATGTATTCCTATGCGAAGAGCGCCAGCATGTGTCGAGCAACAATCCAGGTCAAACGTACAATTTGGCATCTGATGAATGATCCAGCTACACCGCGGGAATCTGGCGCATGACTCTGTGCTGCGCATCTCTCAGTCCGAGGGCCAAGTCTGGAGGTAGAGATGTATCGGCTGATGCAATACTGAGCCGTAAAATGGCTTCGTATGCTGCGTATAGGATCAAACCGAGTTGCGAGAGCGTAGCAGTCGGAAGGGGCCACATACGGCTGTGGTTGAGGTGCCGTTGATCTCTACCGTTGCATTCTGCCGCTGCTACTTGCCGCATTCCTCGCCCTCCATCTCGGCCAGGATTGCTGCATTTGGCGCAGATAGGAGCATTTGGCTACGTGTCTCAATCACGTACAAGTATGGCGCAGCATTCATTTGCGAATGCCCATCCAAGTATGGACGCTGGATGGGTGGCTGTACGTCTGCGACTGGACATGGCAGGCCAGTGGGTAGAGAGGCGAATGCAGTGTTGATCAGCGTAGCCCTGCAGCTTGAGTTGGTGCCAATGAATGGTTCTCTGATGCCAGAACGGCCAGTCGATTCGATTGATTCGTGATAGTATGGGTCTCGGCGATGCAACGCTTGATGCTGCCGGGATGTGTTCCGGTCATGCCGCCATACGAGACCCGCGGTGGTGGTGGTGTGAACGCCTTGCAGTTGGCTGACCCGCTTGTTACCTTGCCTCTGACTGATAAATCATGTTTGGGAGTCCTCTGAGAGCGAAGGCGACATGTCGCTTTTCTCAGCGTGCGTGCTGCTCGGAACATAGATTAGCTGGGCTGCGTGGCTGCGATGATTTCCTCGGATGAGGCACCCAAAGAACAAGCCGACCTCGGGCTTCATGTAGGAGGTTGCAGGGCTTCCCAGAGAAGAGAAATCAAGAGCAGTCATATATCGGCCGCGGCAATAGCTCAGGCAGCCTGCATGCAGGGCCAATAAGAGCTACTGTTTTGAGCGATTGAGAATCTGAGTCGCAGCGACGAAGGGGGTACGGGTACTGTAAGAATGTCGTCGTCGTAGGAAGCCGGTGGGTGGGGTGGAAGAGACTCCTGTGCCAGGTGGTGGCCATTGTAGCGCGACCATTTTGGGTGCTTGTACGAAGCACGAAGCACCAAATAGAGCTGACTCCAGTTGTCACAGATCTCCTTGCTGATGGGCATGATAGTCAATGGCTTTTGTATCGAGTATCCAGCGCAGAAAAAGTGCTGGTTGCGTGGATATAGAGAGAGCTCTCTAGGCTGAGCATCGATATCGGTGTATGTAGGTAAGTACCTTGTGTTGACGTGGTCGGCGTGACAAAGCGCTGTCAAAGATTTCGCTAGCCTTAGGCTACGGGTACCTAGGTAGGAAAGGTGGCGTACAAATCGTAGATCGGCTTGGGCGGGCAGCAAGCAAGTGCCCCATGTATGTGCCTGTATGTACATGTATCAGCACGATCGTGTTGTACACTTCGAGATGGGTTCATGTGGCATGGGGTGTGAGCCAGGGCTGGGCTTCTCTCCGTTGGCTGCTGCACCCTGTGCTGGGGAGTCGGAGAGGGGACAGACTGACAGATAGACAGGGCGGTTTTGCTTGCCCTTGCGGGCACATCCAAGCATGTACGTGCAAGTACATGTTGCTTTGTACAACCGCGATGTCTGCACATCAGCCATGCCTGGAAAGTCTTGCACACCCTGACAGTGACTGGGCAGAGCAGCTGCATCGACAGGGGTCCCGGAGCGTTTGTCGACGGCCCAAGCTATGCGGGGTTTCAGGAAGAGGACAGAGAGGAGAGAAAATGGCTGCGGAAATGACTTGACACGTTTCACTGGGTGAAAAGGGCCAATGATGATATTTGACGAGATGACGAGATGACAAGATGGCGAGATGGCGAGATGGCGGCTGGAGCCGCACGTATCAGAAGGCGACCAAGATCCTGAGGAGAGGAGTACAACGGAAGGGGAGCAGGATATGGTAGCAGAGAAAGGCAAGTGGTGGCAGTGACAAGTCGAAGAGAGAATTGAAGCATCCGATGCCATTGGCGGCTGGTGGATGCACCTGAAAGCAGATGCAGCGCCTCGCACGTAACCACGTATTTCATGTGCAGAATCTGGTTTTTTCTCCTTCCCGCTAGCTTTACTCATCACTTCTCACTTCTTTCAATCTCTTCCCTGTTTTGCTTGTTTCCTCTTTCCTCATTCTTCATCGGCTCTTGCTCTTTCCTTTTTGTTTCTTCTGCCCTGCTTTTGGGGAACTTTGGCGGCGAACCAAAAGTTGCAGTTTCCGAGGCAAGCAACGAGAGAAGGAGCTACGGAAGTAGCCTAATACCCAGTAGTTGTCCGCTGACGTACAAGGTCCGAAATAAGAAAGCAACACCCAGGTCGCTGTTCCCTGGTCATTTGTCTGCGCTTGGTGAGAGTATTCATGACTGAGCAACGCGTATGAGTTGTCCTGCATCTCAGATAAGGTAGGTACGAACTGAAACCACGTACCTCTCCCTAGGGACATTGTAAGAGGTGCAGTGGTTTTCACGACAAAACGGTAAGGTACGCAAGGTATGCGCGACGGAGATGCCAGTGTTGGACGTCTCGAACAGTCCAGTGGGTTTTAGCCCGAGGATCAGCGCATGCAAGTAATTGTATGCACGCAAGACGCTTCATTTGCTGGCACTCTCACGGCCTGTTCGCTAAGGCACGGCTCCTATCCCTGTCGAGCTGAGGTTAATTTGAGTACAGCCATGTGGAAAGACTTGTGAGGCCTCAACTGTGTTCTATCTGACAATGTCTGACGAAACACACTTCACTCAGCTGCGTACTACCTAGGTAGGGAGTGAGCATCCGCTCGTAAACAGCTCTCCCTACCTTGCCTGACCTTACTTGAGCCTGCCGTGTGCCCCAGCAATGCTTCAATTGCACGGAGCCCTCGTTGAGGTCCGTCCGCGGCCCTGGATCCCACTACCAAGTATTATGACACAATGACACGGGCGCTAGTTACCTCGCCTGGTCCGTCCATTCCCCCGATGTCTGTCCGGCCGCGGGACCTGATGTGAGATTCCGGATGGCCATGAGTTTAGCATATCATTCTCTCTGCTGAACAAGCATTGCAGACGGACTGGCCCTCAAACGGTTCTTCCCTCACGCCATCATGCGCCAATGTCTCGTAACAGGGCAGGCGTCGCAAGTGGCGAGGATGGTGAGGGAAACGCCGGGCAACTCATGACATGCCATGGGGTGTCCTAAAAGGTAGAAAGCCTGTCCGGAGTGATATCCGTACGTGTTGAAGCGGGAGAGGCGGCAGTCTGAGACACTACCTAGTACCCTGAGAAAAGACCGCTGTCCTCTGCACGAAGCAGCCGGTTGTCGTGTTGGGCATTCAGAAATCCGCACGGGAACCAAGGTCTGGCTCGGGAGTCGGGATAACCATGAATTGCGCAGACCCGGGTCGAGACTAGATTCATGCGTAGACAGGTAGCCCAATAGATGCCCATTTGATGTGCAAGATGTCTAAAGACGATGAATAGCTTACACGTAGCAAGAAAACGGAAGCATATTGAACGCCGTTGGGTTTTCCCAAGCCCGAGTTGCTGCGGATGGCACCCAAAGCGGCATCCTCTGCATTTCGCGTGTACGCACCTTGCATGCTTTAAGCTGGCTCGCTTGTTGGTGCCGGCTCGAAGGCCTAGATGGGGAGGACAGATGCGGGCGGCGCCTCTGCAAGACGCGCGCAAGCTGTGGTCAACAGCCTACCTTGGTATCCCAGCTGAGCGAGGAAACAACAACGCCAGCGTATCATGACTTGGCTCTAGAGCTCGCACTGCAGATCGGTGAGCGCGGCTCCAGCAGCTTCTGCAGCAATGCAGAAGCCCGTCGGTGGCAATCGAGGCGGGATCGTCCCATGCTCTAGCCCCGTGCTCTGTGATACCAGTTCTGCCACGCCACGGTCGAGACGCTTGGGTACAATCTGGAGTACATGGCTTGAGGCCTTGGTTTTCGAGATTCCTATTGGTCAATTGGACTGTCGAATTACTCAGTTGAGCAGGGACTTAGCCGATGTGCCTGGGGAGGTACCTCGACCAGGGCCAACCAACTCACAAGTTGTCGAGCCACCCGATAATAGCCAGAAGTACCTACTTCGCATTAGGCAAGACAACCTAGGACGAAGAGAGAAGAAAAATCAGTCACATTTACTTCGCATCCTTTTTCCTCGCTTCGCATCTAGACTTCGTGGATCAGTAATACTGCCTTGCTCGATACGGACCAGTCCTACCGGGATTTCATCCATGCTGCTGCCGCTGCATACATACCTTAACAATACCTAAGTAGCCAGGAAGAGCATGCGAGATGCTACCTTGGAAGAGGGCGCCTTCGTACCCAACTGCTACCTGCATGCGCATGCACCGAGAAGGCAAGGTACGGAGTACGCGCTTGTACATGCATGAAAGCAGCTAGTTTCGTATGAGAAGCCTTGTCCTAAATAGCAGCAGCAGATCATCAGCCTCGACCCATCCTTGCAATATGGACCTGCAATAGTAAGTCTGACTGTTGTTGCCGAGCACCTCGCTGCCATACCTTGTCTTCATTTCATCCCCTTCTGGCAGAGCATAATTGACTCATAGGCATTCGCAAAACACACCGCCTTCACGGCGCCGCGGATTGTGCCAGAGGGACTGATTCAGCCAACGATTTGGTTTTGCTTCATGCTCCTCCGTGTTTCCGGAACCGTTCCAAGGGTTGGCCGTCATTCTCCGTCCACTTCAAGCTTCGGCGCAGTGCCAGCTTCAAACGGCGCCGAGGTACACCAAGACATGCCTGCAAGCCCCCACCCGAGGAGTCCTAAATAAACAGCATCCGACATGAGGCGCTGTCAACGGTCCACGCCGGGCCGGCGCAGCGACCTGGCTACGAGGCAACAGAAAGAGGGAGCCACAAGGCATCGTGGTCGAGAGACGTGCGGTAGCTGCTCAACCGGAACACGAGACCGGCCACACCAGCAGGCCGACTGCCACCCGCCCGTCTCACCTTCACTCTCGCTTTCGGCGCATTTTGATCCCATCTTGGACAAGTGTGTCGGAGCCGTCAACACAGGCCTGATTGGGATTTTTGTTCTTCTCACTGAGATCCATCTCATCGTGGGGCTAGGTAGCCGGTAGGGCTACATGCAGCGGCGTCTTCGAGATGAATCGTGCGTCCGTCATTGTAGCATCTCAGGTAATACAAGCACGAGGATCCGTGTACTGATGAAAGGTATGGCAGGTGTCATATCCAACTGCCAGGGTGTCCAGCAACGCCCCGGTGACATGCTTTCCTGCCAAGTAGCAAGGCGTGTCCTGTGTTTCCACATACGCAGAAGCCGAACGTTTCCTTGGTAGGTGCATCATATTGAGCCCACATTCAGGCAGCCTATGGCAGCATGATTTGATCCCTTCTCAAGACGTGGCTGCCATACAGCTTCTGCCCGAGCCATTCTTCCGCACTCACCACACGCCAACTCAGCATCACACAGAACCGTGCGTTGTGCAACTGGCCAGCAAAAGCACCACCTTGTTTCCCTGCTGAGAATTAGCCCATGCCTCCCTAAGAATCATGAGTGGACGCAGCTTAGTTTTTTACTACCTGTAGTAGCTCTTATTCCAGTAACCCGCCGTGTCTCTCAGACACGCATCCTAGTGCTAGACAGTCCAGGGGTGAGAAGCCCGCTCTCCCGTGTCTCCGGGCAGTCAAACCTTTCCAAACACGTATCCAAGCCATGCTCGCGGCAGACTTGAGCGGCGCTTGCGGATCAGCTCGGAGAGGGGGGGCTTGGGGGGTGTACGTTCCGCTGTACTCGTACACACGCCGAGTCGCAGTAGTGATGACGAAGGGCTTGATCTTTCTCCCTTCTGCCGCCTAGCCTGCACTTGACATACCGGGGTCTGTTCTGCCCCTGGCGTCTGCGGCTCTGTCGCCTACTCGCCTGCCCCGGTCGATTGCCCACAGGCCAGGGAGTCGGGAGCGTGACCAGCATAAGTCAGCGATCGTTCCGGTCGAAACGGAGAGTTGGGTCCGCGCTCGTGAGCTTTGCGTGTTCTGTTTGCGACACGTCCATTGAGTCGTTACTTAGAGGCTATGCGCAATGATCTGAGCACCCTTCCATTCCACCGGTCGCCGAGCTGCAGGCCGCGAAAGAGAGCATCTGATGCAGTTGGGCGGTCTAGGGCAAAAGCAGAGTAGAGTATTCGTGATTCAACACAAGGGAGAGGCGGCATGACAGCCGTGCAGTACAACGCAATTAGCCCCGATGCGATCGATACTGCGTAAAGAGGTGTGCTTGACAAGGTGAGGTTCGAAAGGCATTCACTTTTGCGTTTGCTTTTTCTGCCTCAGGATTAAGAGTTGGGCTGCAGAGCACCTTCCTTGTCTTGCACCTCTTCGGGCAAGGGGGTACCTACCTCGAAGAGGTACGCATTGGACGCGGAGTACACCGCAGTACTTGCGTCAAGTATATACATCACCTCTCATGCTGGTCAGGTACCTACCTCGCCTTACGGATTGCATGTACCATATATCGTATATTTTATATTAACTCTACCTACCTACTTCACGGTTGTGCATGTGCATGATGCTGCATCCTTGCCCACTTGCCTTCCAATGAGTCGAGCTCGAACGGGGCTGCGACTTCCCTCTCAGTTCACCCCAACATCCCTTGCTTCATCTTCAACCACGCCCCCCTCCCAAATGCTTTTGGTCCTCGCTCTTTGTCTTCCTCTTCCCTTTGCCTACTTTTCTTTGTCTGCGTCTTCTCCCTTGTTCCGTCTCTCCAACATCCTCGTCCCTGTCATCAAACCAACTTGCCTTCCACCTGCTCAATCCTTGTACTTGGTTGTTTGCGCCGTCGCCGTCAACTGCCACTGGACAACTGGAAGATACGATTGAGAGTGTAGGATTGCAGATTATCCTTGGCTGAAGTCTGTCAGGCTGCTGGAGAATCCCATTCAGCTTCTCTTCATCTGAAGCCGACCATTGCCATCAAACGCGCTTCCGCATTGTCGCCTTCCAGAAACAATCTCGGCAGTTCTCTACCGCCGGAACTGCCTCCGGTGTTGCATCTTTCGGCATCCGCTCCCGCGTACCCGTCTTCCTCCCGACCCTAGGAAGTTCAAACAAACGTTGTCGGGTTGCTTCTATTTTTGAAGCCCTAGCCACTGTCTGCCAGTCACTTGGTCGCCACACAGGGAGGCTTCGCATCGTCATACTGCTCGTCAGCCTGCCTCCGGACTGACAACTCACACCCGTCTTTCCGGGGGCTTATCGACAATCGAAGACAGACCCCTCCCTTGCTACTTGGCCCCATGCCATCCGCTTCGCCTCGTCTCAACTAGTCCTCATTGTCTACCTGCACCTGGGTGCTCTCCGTTCCGTGCCATCCCAGCTTCCAATCCCTGAATTTCTACCAGCTTCTGCTGTTCGACTACTGGTATCTTGGTGCAAACACTCACGGTTAGAGACCACGGTTACTGCATCTCGTCACGGACGCCAAGTCACGAATCCGAAGAACATATAAGCCTGCGGTTCGCAACCTCCAAGTTGCTCTCTGACAACACCCAATACTCAAACGCCTTCAAATCCCTTGGAGACATAGCCCTCACTCCCGCAAGATCTTTGTTCCATATCCAACAAGCCTTTGTTTCTCGAAACACCCTTCGTCGTTGGAAATCTTCAAGAGACGCCTTCGTCTCTGTAAGCAGCCACGGTCTGACAATACCATACCAAGGCTCAATATTTCCCGTCTCTCATCAGTCATCCCGCGCCAAGTCACTTGGCTTCTTACTATTTGAGTTCTGATCGCTCTTTGTCAGAAGCATCCAAGGTGTCCCCTTCTTCAAGGCACTTGACCTTTGGCAAATAGTCGAGAAACTCCTTCCGACTCAACTCATCTTCCCTAAGATCACGACTCGACAACAAGCTCCCATGACAATGGCCGTCTCTTGCGCTCACTCCTTTGTCATGATCAAGTCCGACAATACTCTCGTTCAGTGGATTTGCCAGCACTGCCGCTCGGGCCCTCATTGGGCTATCTATGAATGCACCTACTGCAAGCTTCATCTGTGCCGCCCCTGTACTCAGGCAGCCTAAGCCGGTCAGCTTCGCAATGGCTGAAATCTCGATAGAAAGGGCGGATCAATTCCTCTCCATCGCAGGCCCTTTGGGCTTCTTCTCTCTCGACAATTGCGCGTAGTCATTGCGCACTTCCATTGAGATGGAGCGAAGACCGCTGAACGCGGCCTACTGCATTTACTTTGATGACATCTTTACCTTGAGCGAGCCAGTTGCCTCCTGGCAAGCTTCTGGCTGATACGCTTTCCACGAATTATGGCTTTCCTTTGTTTCATCTGCTCTCCTTTCTTTTATCGGTATAACTGCAAATTTCCTCGGCAACCAAACATTTTGCTTCTCGGCTTTTTGTCGTCTTTCTCCTTCAAGGTCAAATCAAACCACAGCCGGAGGCATGCAGCTTGCACGCAGAAGCGGTGGCACGTGGCCCCCGGTCGACTTCACCTTTTTCAGATTGTCATTTCAATCTCTGTCTTGCGTTTTGGTTTTGCAGCTGGCTGCAAGTCCCACGTGGGCGGTTCCTCCAACACACCCTTTACGGCATCGCGCATCATGACCAGGACCAGGGCCCCTGCAAGGTGTTACTCTCTAAGTGGACACTCCCGCTAAGGCTTATGGAATTCCTTCTCGGAGGCATCGAGGTGCTATTCAGCGAAGAGCTGTGGCCGCAGCCGGGCAGACCTCCGTACCGAAACATAGAGGCCCTACGACTCGCCAGTTGCTTCTTGGGCACTCGTTGACCTTGTCCAGTCTGTCATTTATCCTCTTCGAAGGACGGGCAAGGGCAAGACGCTGAAGGTGGATGTTCGACCAGTTGTTTATCATTCGGAGCCGGTTCGGTTGCACCAAGCGTGTGCTCTGTGTCACAACAGCCTGCAATTTGCCTCCCTTGTCGGTTGTAATATGTGAGCTTGCTACCAACGTTCATTCTCTCTCCTTGTTTTCTTGATTTCTTTTGAGTCCGTACTATCTCATCTGTACCTGGAGTTTCGCCATTTGCGTTGGGTTTGAGGTTTCCTTTCGCTTCTAGTTTGGCTTTGGGGATCTGCTTAGACGACACTGTTCTCTTCACCATACTTTGGCGCTACTGGGAACTTACTGAGTGGAAGGCTGGTTCATGTACCTGAACCCACGTATAGATTGGTTGTCGTAAGACAAAGGGGCTCGAAACTGGGCATGTGAACATGACAATATAGAGACCAAATAGAAATGGCGTTCACTGATTTTACATATCAGCCATCTTCGTCGATGGTTTTCGATTGCTTGACGGCTCTGGAAGCGTATGAGTTGATGACTGCTAGCTACCTACAGCCTCACACCTGACGCTCCCTATTCAGATATCCCTCTCATGTTCAGCATAACAGATTAAGAGAATCGTATGCCACCCAGGTTCCTGATGCTAGCAACAGCTGTTACTGTACTTCAAAGGTCTTAGGCGTTGGGGACTATCGATGTAGGATTGAAGCCTACCTATTCACCGTTGATCAACAACCCGTGAAGATTTATGAGTATCCTTTGACAATGAATTTATCGGGGGGCGAAGGAGCCGACCAAATATTCATCCTCTAGGGTAAATGTTGAAGGGACTGGGGACAAGATGGCCTTGGTCTAGTCTGGCGATTCCGAATCGTGGAGCCAGATTGAGCTTGAAAACGAAGACTTTGCCTCCCTGATGTTGTTTCGATATAGAAATCTTACGTCGATCACACGTGAAACCTCTGACAAGAAGTGCCTTAAGAGAAGGTAGACCGTAATTTAGATGATGATGAACGTGAGTTATATTAGGGGAAGGAGGAAGGGTACGGGATCGAAGCTATCGAGGGTAAGAGGCACAGAGTCAGCTGCTAGTCTGCTGTTGTTTTGCCCGGGGCTTCAAAGGCAGTTCATGGCGTCGAGCGCCATCGGAAGACATTGTAGTACCATGCGGGCCAGAGGAATTGCGGTCTGGTCATACAGAGATTGCCGCCGGTGCGAGATGATCGTTCTCTGTGCACAGAGGACACAACGATGGCCTTTGCCTTGCCGCTGAAGAATGTAACCCCAAGAGCGGAGCGTTATGGCAAATAGATCGATGGAGAAGATCCGGTCTCCCCCATACCAAACCGACGTGGACAGACGTTCCATCGCCGGATTCAACTGAAGAGGGCACAGGTTCCGTTAGAGGCCAGAAAGCATCTTTTGCTCACCTGAGTAACAAGGAAGCTGGCATGAAACACCATCCGACTGCTCTACGAATACCGATAGAAGCGAGCGATCCTGTCATCCTTATACTGCCAGTCCCACACCGGCCTCTCACTCGTCCTCTTTGTCACAGCAACCTCATCCCCAACCGCCACATCAAGCCCCTCCAACCCATCCACCAAGAACCCGTACTTTCCAAACACGGGCGTCCACCTGGACCCCTTGTCGACCCTCCGATCAGACATGAGCTTCTTCAGCACCGCGCCCTTGTCCCCCTCCCCGAAGCGCCCCGTCTCGTAGTCGACGTTGAGCGACGTGCACCGGTTGCACATCTTGGTCATGGCGAGCGCAGGCCGTCCGCGGACGGACAGCTCCGCCCAAAAGTCCTCGGCGAACTCGCCCTCGCCCTCGCCGTCGACCACGATGTTGGGGCGGAACCGGACAATGTCGACGGGCCCGCTGCTGAGCCGCGCGTTGACGTTGCGGAGCGACTTTTCGCTGGCGACGAGGTAGGCTGCCATGTCGGAAAAGGTCAGCCAGTCTGGCTCGGGCTCGGACTGTTGTTGTTGTTGCGCTCTCCATATGTAGCTGAACAGGTATGAGAGCCAGCCTTGTTGGCTAGGGGCTGTGACGGGCTGGGCTCTGGGCGAAAAGGTGCCCAATACTGGGCGGCGCTCGTCACCAATGTAGACCAAGACCACTTGGAAGCCAAAGCAAGCTGTGAACCACTCGTCATAGGCGGCTCCCATACGGTAGCCATTGACCATCCCCTGGTGAAGATTGACGACTTGTCTGTCAAGCTGGGAAACATCTGGATCCAACGGCACGCGCAACACGACGCCCTGCTCCGGACTTTGAGGCACCAAGGGATCACTGGGAGGCTGATATCGCACATGGATTTCGTCGCCTACAATCTCCTGGACGAAGCGACTGCACTGGGGATATCGATCCAGCTGGATCTTGGACAGACTGCCGTCCTCGCCGACCCTCCAGAGCATAAACCGCCGGTCATACTTGATGCCTTGAGGGCCCAGATGGGCGTTGTGGAGTGAGATGCCGCGGAGGGCCTTGATAGGATAGACCCAGATCTGGGGTATCAAAAGGCATAAAGTCGTTAGCGAACTGTGATGAAATTTTGCACGGCAGGATGCTTACCGCCGTTACTTTCATGGCTGGGATTTATGATAATGTATATCCAATTGATTCAAGTGTCCGGACCAAACAGCGCGATTCTCTATTCGCTCTTACTTGACGTCAAGTGAAAGGCACGTTCAATGAATGTAATATTCGACTATTCTGAGCCAAAGCCGGATTCATGACCTTTTACTAACTGGATCAGTCATCATGCCGGCCGGTCTGGCACGCCCTTCAACGGCAAATCATCTGCTAACCTGCAATAGCCGCGGGTGTTAGGCATTGAGTGCAGAAAAAGGCATAAAATAAATCCTTTGCATTTCCTCAGCAAAACCGACCGCCAGGATTCATCGGCTTTAGGTATTGGTCATTCTTCTGGCTGGACAGGGAGGGGGCAGTTGATAATCAGCCATTACCCGGTGGTTGGATGGCCCTGTAGCCTGCCGAGACCTGGCGAGGGTTAGATCTCGTTGATACATAATCTACAAATTTGTCGCCTTCTCTACCATTCGTAGGGTGGGATTCTTGGACATCATTTCATCGTAAGGTCTCTTTCTTTATGGTGTTGGGCTGGTGTAAGTGAGCAGAACCGCTTTGAAAGAACCTCGGTTCAGCATCGATTCGTCTAGACGCCATGATGATGTTGAGAGACATTCTCAACAATCTATCGACGCATGATCCGATAGTGTGAGTAAAAGAATTTCAAGAGACCTGCAGCCGCGAGAGTGATCTCATCGTAACAACGGATAATTTTGCCTCTCTTGACCTGCTTGAGAAGCGATAGGAGACCACTGCTCTTCTGGGGTGAATTCATCTCCACCAACTCAAGCTGTCGTGATATGCAATCTTGACAGTCACGGAAGTCTCATCGGCATTCCAGCAGCATGAATCCTGACGGCTATCGAGTTCTGGGTGTGGGGAAGTGGAATCCCTTGTTCAACGGATACCGTGAGAAGCTGGAGATGCCCCCGCCAGTCAGACGCCGATTGATACTGCCGGCATGATAAAGATCTGACAAGTGGACAGGCAAGACAGGTTTTGTATCGTTCTTCGCCAACGAACTCAAAGCGGCCTCTTCGTCCGTCAACAGAAGGGTGCTGACTCACATCCTGGCGATGATGATGTACGTATAGTATTCGCTCAGTCCATGGGCTGGTTTGTAACCTCCTATACGCCGCCGCCCCTCACGGGAGGGTTTGTCCTAAACATTGCTCTCAAACGTCATCACGGCACTCCGTTCAGACCGTCTCGGCGAGCAAACGGAGCGGCTTCAGCTGTTCAAATACGCAAACAGCCAGCAACAATTGTTTTGACGCGTATGCTTTGTACGTCAGCAGTGGATCAATTACCCTTGTTCTCCTTGGGGAGGACCCGTTTACGAGAATCGTCAAGTAGAAGAGGGTCGATGCTAGCTCGGTAGCTTAAGTGGCCGTGTAACCGAAAGCTTCACTGATTGATCGATGGTTGACGATGGCTGCAGCTGGTTTGACTCCCTGTGAATCACATGGCAGCTACCCATCAATGGACTGAACAAGAAGACAGAGCTCCTGGGACCACCACTCCGCTGTATCGGTGTTGGAACGCAGTTGTATTAGTGATGATTAGCCACGCAAACCCACGTTCTCGGAACAGGGCATGTGGTATACAGATGTGATACATCAACTGATAGAGCATACTTGGGAGGCCCGGTTCGTCTGCTTATTCGCTCAGTCTGGTTATCTCTGTGATGTTGTGGTCGTATCGAGATGGGATGGTGCCAATGGCCGATAGAGCCCGCGGGATGAGGCAACCAAAGTACGGGAGGGGAGGGGAATGGCCGAGTTCTAGGGCCGATATCATCCTTCACGCCTGCATGTCGGCTGTCTTGGCTCCGTCACTGTATGATAAAGAATCTGAGCAAAGCCTGAAACAGTCACTGCGTTGATCGTTCGACATTGGGACCTGATAAAGGTAACGAGAAGGGGGGTAAAGGATGGCCAGCCATGTCCACTGCTGCATGCGATCATAAGCATGCGTGATGTTAGTGACCGACCAGTGAGCATCATGCGCGCACCGGGATGTCGAGTCCATCCGGCGGTTTGCTTTATCTCCCTCCATCGCTCAATCATCAGCCGCTTTTGCGCAATTTGGACCCCGACAGCCGTATTTCGCTTGGCGGTCGTCGAAAGAACTTGCGCCTTCTGCTTGCTCATGCGGTGCTCGAGACCAAGAGGCCAATCGAGGGCAGCGTCTTCAAACGGTGGCGCTGCAGTTGGTTGACGCCTCGTCCCATCTATTGGATGACTTGCTCCCTTGCCCGCCTTATCGCGTGCCCTCCAGCTCGCCTTTGGCCAACCGGGGGAGGCCCAGACCGTTGTCGAGGAGCAGAAAAGTTGTGTGGCGCTTGGGAATCGCTAGCCCGGTTGGGTTCGAGGTGGAGGAGCGCGGCGGTTTCGCAAACCCCAGGTTTGTCTGAGCTTCGGGGCCCAGCAAGGGTTGTGTTAGTCTGATGGGGTCGAAGGGCACACGAGATGCAAAAATTGGCGGGGGTTGAGGTTGACAAAGTGTGATGGGGATGGCAAGAAAAGACACGAGTTAGAAGTTCTCGAAAAGAGTATCGTGAGTGTTGCTGCCACCTAAGTAGGTAGGTCGTAGTTGCCTCAACGTTGAGGGTCAGTTCGTTGAATAAGGAAGAAGGAGCGAAGAACATGAAGCGTTGGGCGTTGTTGCTGCTGCACCGAAACCAAGCAGGTGCCTCTGCCATCCCTCCTGCAGCGTGCATTTGCCGCTGTTTGATCGTCCACAGCGAAAAATACAGTACTCGTACATACAGTAGCCAAACCTCCACTCCTGCTCGTCTCCCACCATCTCCACACACAAAACGCTCACACACACACACCTACACACTGTCACTACGCCCTGTTTTCCGCCTATTATTTGCTCCCATTTACAAGTACTGCCTGGTCAAGTGAACAAACAACACTCACAGCTAGCAGGCCATGGCCAAAACAATCCTCAGCTCTCCCTTTCTTGCCAATAACAAGCAACACCGCGAGTGGAGATGACAAGACAGACGCTCTAGACAGAGGCCCAAAGCATCACCGGGCCAGCCACCGCCCGCTTAATACATGCACTATCACAACGCGGACAGTCCAACGGGATAAGCCGCTTCGCTTGGACACTCTTGACTACGTCGTTGAAGATCTAGTTGCTGTTGGAGGTCGACGCCGTTCGTGCGAATATGTGCTAGCGAGCCCGGTACACCACTGTTTGCAAGCGGAGCAAAAGAAAGCAAGCAAGAAAGTGATTGCATGGACCCAAACAGAAGCCAGGGGTATCGTCCTGTCTTGCCTCGCCTTGACTCGCTTGGTCGTTTGCGCCTCTGCATGTACAAGGTTTTGCCCGTCTCTTACATGAGCGAAAAACGCCATGCGATGGTTCGTTGGATCACTTTGCTAACCACTCACAAGGTAGGGCACCAGGAGCAGCTAGGTTGATGGATTTTGACAGCCGTCCCGTTGCTTTCTAGTGCATGTACGGAGAAGTGGTTGATGCAGATCTTGCAGATTAGAAAGAAAGAAAGGGCTGTCCCTTTTATCTATCCCTCCAGACCCCCTTCCGGCTCGTGCTGTTCCTCCTCTTTGATTTCTTTTCCCCTGCCCGTCTTTGTTCCCTCTCCTCGCTTCCCATCGCTCGTCTGACGCTCTTCTTCTCGGCGTTTGAGATTTCTGAAACGACCAGCCTGCATTTATAAACCTTGTTGATCTCCTTGTATCACCTCTTTGAGCCACATACATATTACATGCGATACCCAGCATAGACGCCCGTCACGTCTTTTGTGCACCGTCTGCTCCGTTCCTCAATACTCTCAGCATTAAATCCGTTACACAAGGCGTTCTGCTCTGAGGATATCTCTCCCACACCTCTCCCGCACTTCTCCGGAATCCTTGAAACCTTAGAGCCCCGATCTTCATTCAATCTCCATAATTTCTACAGTCTCCCCTCTCCCACTCTCTTCCTTTAATCCCATATCACTCCGTTGCTTGTATTAAGCTTTTGTTTCCTCCTTTTACACCTATAGGTCGTCAAACTGCGGCTAGGTCAGAACGCTGCCGCGCTTCTAAAGGACCCTTTGCCGCGGTTAATATCTTATACATTTTCTTTTCTCCGAAGGTGCCATCCGACCGCCTTCACCTCATCACCAAAACGTTTTAGAGGCAGCTGTTTATCCTGGATTAGGGAGGTGGAACGCTGCTGCATGACACCATGGAGGAAGCTCAGCGGCTCGCGGGCATTCGCGAGCTGGACCTCGCCAACTACGGACCGGTTTCTGTGGTGGACAGAGTCAACGTCGTGCAAGGCTTGAGAACCAGCGCTGGTAAGTGTTTATTCTACTCTTCTCTCCTCTTTTTTTTTTTACTTTTCTGTCTTTAAACCCTTCTCCGGTTTTTCTCATTGCACTATCATCAGCCAAGACAAACATGCGTCTATACTTTGGCAACAAGCTCAAAAATAATTCCTAATCATGCTCCTCCATCCAAAATTTTTCTCCCGTCCCCACCATTGTTGGACCAGCTGCCTGAATAATCGAGCTTCGAGCTCCAAGCTCACTTGGTCAAGCTCCAAGCTATGACCTCCCTGGGTATCAGCTTCCACAACCATTTCAACTCCTTCTTTGAACCGCCATTCCGAGATTCCAGATCTCCTCAACGGCCTTCTCACTGACTTTAATAGCCTTCTTCACATTCCTACGGGCCAATCTCGCCCTCAGCGCAACTTCGCCATCCACACCTGTATCCTCCCACGCACCAACTCCGTACCTCGAGCCTTACTCGCACCACCAATTTCCCATCCCACCGTCTCCTTCGCCTCTCAGCGCTTCGACGTCATTCTCAGACTCGCGATCCTCTTCCAGCGCCTATGCTTCGACTCCTCTCGACCCCATCGACGATGTCCCGCCTCTGTCCCTTGAGCCGTTGCTCACTTACGACGACAAGGTCGCCGGTCTGAACCTCATTGCCGATTCGATAGCGCAGATGAAACAACGGGCCGCTCAGTCCATGGTTTTCCACCCGCTGTGCATCACCCTCTTGTTCCTTACCTGGGCGGGCATCTACCGCTGGGCCTACGAGCCCTCCACCGCCGACCCCAGCATGGCTCTCCTGCTCTCCTGCGGTGTAACCATGACGTATCTCACGGCGATACGCTACTTCACAGACGGCTATGTGAGCCTCGCGGAGAACCTGCGATGGTCATGGCTCGAGGGGTCCGGCAGTATCGAGGGAGACTTCCTCATTGGCGCACGCTACGGCGGAGCTCTGATCGGTGTCTTGGTGCTCAGGCTGGAGCCTCGCTTCTCCTCGGTATCATCTGGCAGCGGCAGGCGCAAGAACAGGAGCAGGAGCATGAGCTTCCGGGGCGGCAAGGGCGTTATCAGGGCGTGGACAACGCGCCTCCGGTACCGCGGCAAGGGCATCGGCCGGGATCTTCTCGACGGCGCCATCCGCATTGTCAAGGACCGTTGCGGTAAGGACGCTGAGATCGGATTCGCTCAGCAGCATGCCAACAGCACCATGCTGCTGCCGGCCATGTTCAACGGGGTCTTTCGTCGGGACGAGGTGAGAGCGGCCAAAGCTCTAGAGAAGGCGCTGGAGGAGTGGGAGGCAAGCAAGAGGAAGAAGAGGTAAAGGGTCATCGGCCCTCTTCCCCGGAGGAGATGGAGCTGAAAGTGCATGGGAGCGGAATTAGCATGATTTTGAATTTTCCTGTTGCTGCGAGATTCCTTTGTTCGAGATACCCCTATAGGAACCTGATTTAGTCTTCCTGGTCGATATTTGTTAGTTTAATTGCAAATCCATCAACGCTTACTACTCCTAGGAGCGTTTGTCAATATACGAGAATAATTGCATTCAGCTTTCGATCATTTTGATTCCTTACGTCGTGACGCAAACTCCATGCTATATTCTCATCATCCACATCAACTCAAATGTATCATAATACCCCCACGCACGCTAAACAGCCCTTCCACGAAACCGGGAATCAAAGGGCAGGAAAGAGAGACATAGCAGACGAATGATAGAAGAGATAGAAAGGCAAATCGCGAACAGAGTGAAGCGGAAGAGGGGCTTAGGGCTTCACCGGATCAAGAACGCTCAATAGATCCTGTCGGCCCTGTAGGGCCTCTTTCTGCCGTCTTGACGGCGGTGCGACTTTTGCTCCGTCCAGGTGTCCTGGTCGAAGCCGTAGAGGGTTCTTCCTCGTCGGCGGAGGCTGTGCAAGACCTGCATACAAATGAATCAGCGATTGTTCTTCTCGACAAAATGAAGGTCTCGAGTAGGGCGCAAGGCAAAAGAAGAACAGGGGGAAAGACGTACATCTTCCACTGTGACAGTTTTGGCGTTGCGATACTCAACATACGTACACGCGTCTCGCAACACCTATCAGGAAAAGGAAAAGTGTCAGCAATAGAAGTTAAAGAGGGCTCTTGCGATTCGGGCTGTTCTTACATCTTCCAGGAAGATTTTCAAAACCTTCCGCATCTCATCGTAAATGGTGGCTGAGATACGCTTGACACCACCCCGACGTGCCAGGCGACTGATAACAAACCAAGAGAGGAGCAACAGTCAGCGGGGGTCTCTTAGCAAAACCTTCGTGTTCGACTTTCTCGGGACGTTTGCGATTTCCCCCTTGGTGCTTTCCCCGCCGGGGGGGAATTTAACCTGGTGTCGTTCATGCAGAAAGGGAAGCTTCAACTCACCGGATCGCCGGCTTCGCTATATTCACACATTAGCCAGGGGGATTCATCCATATTCGCAATTCAACAGCCTCATTTTCTCAATGCCTTCTATGAAAAGAAGCCAGGAAAAGAAAGCAATGTGGAAGAAATAGGAAGAGATCACGTACTGATACCCTGAATAGTGTCCCTCAGGATTTTCCTAGATCAATCAACACCCCGCGTCAGCAAGTTACTTTTCTCGTTTGTTTTCCCTTTCAAAATACGCAACCCCCTCATCCAAACAAGGTCGCCGACCGAGGCAGAAACCCCTTCATAAAGAAGCAAGCACAAAAATGAATCCTGAAAAGAAGGACATACCGGTGGCGGTTGTGTCGCGCAGTGCTCATAGGAGTCTTTCCGCTGAGCGTCGGCCTTGCCTTTTGGCTACTGGCAGGCCCGCCTCTCGTCGTCGTGCTTGGCGGCATCTCGTCTGAAGCCAACAAATGGGATAACAGGTTGATAAGTAACGTTCTTCACAAAGATAAAGGGCGACAATATGCGTATGGCGAGCGTTGATGCTGGGTATATAGACGCAAAGAAGAAGAAGAAGAAGAGAAGAAGAAGAGAAAGAAGAAGAAGAAGTCCTTCACGAGGAAGTTGGTTGTTGGAGGTGGAAGGAAAGAGTTGACAAGAAGCTCGTCCCGCGCGCTTCGTGAAACTTGTTGGTCGCGACTTCCAAAGTCATCAAGATGGGTTGATCCTGGGGAAGGAGGCACCGCCCAAAATGCTGCGGGGCACGTGACTTGCTGCGTCAAAGGCCTTTGAATTACGGCCTCGCTTTGAAGCTTACGTTCATTTATGATCCATGTTGTTCATTCCTGTGAAGTAGAGTATTGACAAAATGGTGAACCGCGCTCTATAGCGGCAACTGGGAGGCCGGTGCAACATCAGGCTAAGAGGAGCTTTCAAGGCGGTGATGCTTGTGGAGCATTGCCTCGAGAGGTATCACGGTACATACAGTACAGCGAAGACGACACGACTCGACACAACACGACATGATCACCACTCAAATAGCCAAGTACCAAAGCGCAGAACTGACTGTAACTGTTACTATATTTGTTGGCAATGACAAAGTCAACTTTTTTGTTTGTTTTCGACACCAGCCTTGGCCCCTTTTTTTGTTCTTTTCCAGACACGGTAGGGCTCCTTGTTCTTCCCTTTCCGCCGTTCATAAAGAAACTTCATACTGCAATCTGCATTGTCGTGCAGCTTTCAAGTCCAAACGAGGGTATATCACTATTCGCCATCTCTCACACCCACATCACCGACCGTGTTTGCCCACATTGAAGCCATTCCGGGTCATCTATTAAAAGTATTGTAGGAAAACGGGGAGTATAAGCCGCACAAGGCGACAACAAAGAAAAGAATACCGTAAAACGCCAAGACTTTTTGCTTTCGTCGTTCCGGCACCGCGAAAGAGTGAGTAAATCTGATGCAGCTGGCACCAGATCGAATTTCGTACAAGGGTATTAAAATGAGCAAGATTCGTCAACATTCAGTGCACATCCGTCGTTGCCACGCCTTGGGGCAAAGAGGAGAAAAGAAATGATCGAGTCGGCAAGCATGCGGGTGAAGACATCAGGAAGCATTCACGCAACGACCTCGGCGGGGGCCGCAGCACCCTCCAGTTCGGGGGCAGCCTCGTCTGCGTCTGCCGCGGCGGCTTCGGCGGCTTCGGCGGCTTCGGCGGCTTCTGGAACTGATTCCGCCTCTGCTTCGGCAGGGGGCTCAACAGTGGTCTCAGCAGCCAGATCTGTGGTTGCATCTTCAGTCGGCTCCAAGCCCTGCTCTGCAGTTGGCTCGACGACGGGATGGGATGGCTCTTCCGTCGCGATTTCGGTGGAGGTTTCGAGGTGTGCTTCACCAACTGGTTCCGCAGAGGCCTCTACAGCACCGTCCATGGATAGGCCGGACGGTGCCTCGATGGATTCGGTGACGTTTTCGTCAGCAGCTACCTCTGCCATGTGAGCATCCATCATAAGCTCCGGGGCGACGGCAACTGCGACTGCAGCCAAGGCATCCGCCGCTTCTGCCTTGACGGCCTCTTCAGAGTCGATGGTGCGAGGCTTCTTGTAGGGGCGCGAGTCTGCTTCTGTCAGGGCCTCCTTAGCGGCCCGCAACTCGAGCTCCAGTTCGTCGAGCCGTCGCTTGAGGTTGTTTTCTCTTCGGTGGCTGTCTTCCAGCTGAGCTCGGAGTTGATTTTCAATCTCCTTACTTGCGTCCAACTGGGCTCGCAGCTGGGTATGCTCAACACCAGCAACTTCCTGGCCCCTGAGCGCCGCAGACGCAGCCGCCTCCTGCTGCTCGAGTTGGCTGAGTCGGCCCCGGAAGAGCTCGTTGATGAACTCGAGTTCTCTGACTCTCGTCTTGAGGCTTGAGTTGTTGGCAATGAGCTGCTCCTGCGTCTGGGGAGACTCGAGTCCGCGATCCCCGTTCATGGGTGAGCCAGCGCGTCCCTCTCCGTTAAAGCCGGTAACGCCTGCTTGGGACGGATCATCGACCATGAATGAGGGCATTGAATGATTGTACATGGAGGGAGTCCCTGTCCGCGAGATGGGCGACTCGGGGCCCTCGCCATTCATCTTTTGCGCTCTGCGAACCGCCTGCGCCGCAGTGTTCTCGGCGCTATTGGGGTCTGTCGCGAGGGGGAATCCGTGCTGTTGCTGCTATTGTGGGCACCTTGGTCAGAAACAGAAGCCCATGAGCGGGGAAGGCGTCGAACGCGTCACTCACCTTTCTCTTAGGAGCAAGATCCGGCCGCATCGTCTTGACGCGGTTTCGGCTCTTGATAACGTCCGTCTTGAGAGAGATCGGTCGGGGTCGTCCATGAAGCTTGAGGAAAAGTCCGCACGCATTGCACAGGACAGATCCAAACTCGTCGCGACGCCATAGCGGCGTTGTCGACGTTCCGCAGTTTTGGCAGACGGGCTGCGCAGACGCATTAGTTGCCATCATGATGCCGGCTAGTACTGGATGATTTGGGGAATGCGATTAGGGAATCGATTAGGGAGAATGGCCGATAAATATTATCATGATCGATAAGGATGACGGAACAGAGGAAAAAAAACTTGGCCCCGGTCGACCGATAAGGCCAAGATAGACCTGGGCATCAGCTGGTGGGGCTTGCCCGTTTCAGGCTTAGGGTGGAAGATTCTTGCGATAAGGCACGTGATTTGCGATTATGATATGAGATAAGATGTAAAAGTTGGAATATGCCGGCTCTCATTGGCCCGCCGCCGCATCGGCAGTTCTGGTGTTGTAGGCGCAACAAGAGCAGCGACAACTTGGTCGAACGAAAACAGAGGAGGAGGGGGTGACGAAGGACGATAGGAAACCGAACATGGACATACCATATTGCCGTTTGTGCCGCCACTGGTGGCCGCAGGAGAGACGCCATGATACATCTGTTGTGGCTGAGGAATTGGAGGTGGCCTATGTAGTGGACGCGAACAGTCAGTCCCATTGATCTTGTGATCCGGAGCTCGAGATGCCAATCCAGCCACCAACGTGTCACAACAACAGAGGGCATTGCCTGGACGCATGCTCTCAAAGTCGGATGCAGGTGTAATACCTTTGCTGTGGAGCTTCAGCCGTCGCGTTGCTTGCTGCAAGGGAGGCAATGCCGGGCAGCTGCTGCACATTGGCAGATGCGGAAGTGGACGTCGAGCTTGGTCGAGAGATGGGCTCGCCCGGTGGCGGCGGCAGCACTTGAGCTTCTTCCATCTTGGCTAGGGATTCGGCAGGGCTTGTAGGAGCGCATACGAGGGCCAGCAAGGCAGTGGGCGAGTTTGAACGGTCGCCAGCGTGAAGAGCGTTGATCGAAGCTGGGATTAAACGTTTTCCCTCGGGTCGCCCAAGGGTGGTTGCTGTTTTTTTCAGGAGAGATCGAGCACCAGCCACAAAGATCGCGGGATCGCAGATTTCGTCTCGCGCTATGATGATGTAAGGATAAGGCGCTGGGCGTGGCGGAGTTGCGGTAGATTGAGGCTAGACCGCGGCACGGGAAGCGTGGGGGAAAAGAGAAGAGAGAAAAGGGAAAGAGAGGGAAAGGCGAAAAAAGCCTGGAGGCGTATCGCGATGTAATTATTGTTCCCCCCTTGGGAAGTGCAAGTGGGAGAGGTACGGAGTACAGAGTACACGCTGCAGGAAGTCCGGATACGACTGGTAAGAATCCTGGGAAGGCACGCGCTCGAGGGAGGGGCTCGGTAGGACCAACTGGAACCTGACTGCCAGAGCGTGCAAGTACAGAAGGCACCTTGCCCGATGCGACGAGAGCCGTGCTGGTACCTGTACTTATAGCGCGCGCTAGGCCCGCCAGGCAGAGGTCTCTTTTGGCTGTCAGGCGTAGCGTGTGCGCTGTACAGTGACTGCGCTGTGCTGGCCGGAGCCCGAATTCACGCTGAAGCGATGCCTAGCTGCGGCCGCGGCAGGCGCTGATTGGCCGGGACGGGCATGAAGAACCGCAGACTTAATTTAAGCAAGACTCACCAGCAGCCTTATGAGTCCCTCGTCAGCCTGAGGGTTGTATCCCAATCTTGATCTGTGTCCCACTCCAACAACTCAACCTTTTGTTGTTGTACGTACTCCATAGATGACAAGATGCCAGCAAGCCCACGGTGAATGACCACGACCTCGTCCACGACCTTGACAACAATCACGACAACGGCGTTGACATCGACCACGGTACTGACAACGAACATGAAAGCTGTGTTGACAACGACAACAACAGCATCGACAGCATCGACCACGACGGCAACCATCTGGGATCGTGATTCGGCCGATGCTTTTGCCCTTTTGCCAGATATCTAGCCGTGCCACGATAGAGAGCGCACGTCGGAGAGAGGGGAGCCAGGAGAGGGGTCGGCCTGATAGACACGGCGCCGGCGAGCCTCTCGCATCGCCAAACTCGATGTAGGTACGTCTGATGAGTGTCGCTGCATGCAGATGACAGTCGTGGATGCATGTCATTGGCACTTGATCAGCTCCATATTTGCCAGTGCCCCTCCAACGGCGGCAAGCGAGAGTGAGGGGTTTGCTGTTGCTCTTTTGTGAAGGCCTTTTTGGGGGGTCGCGGGAGAGCCGAAGCCTTGCGAGGCCCGAGACAAGAAGGTTGACATTTGATGGAGGAGTTTTGTCGTCTAACGAAGCTTGATAATGGCATTGATGAGGTGAGCCTGTACCGGCTAGGCGATAAGAGCTGCGTTGATAACGCATGCCTGCCCACTGCTAAGATAGTACAGGTGGTGATCGTAGCACAACCCTGGATATTGATATGGAGATGCGATGGCCTTGGGTTGGACGTGTTTCGTCATTAGCAATGGCAGCAATCCAGCCAAGACGGCGTGCATGTTGCTCGCTTGCTGGGCTGCAAGTGCCGGCGGAATTGGAACCCGATGCAATCACGTCCTTCCATCGTATATCAACATTAAAAGTCACCACCTTGCAGCGCTGCCCAGATGCCAAGTGGACGTCTGCGGTTTATGTGCCAATGACAAGGCCCGGCAGCTGCGATTAGGCAGAACTAAGGCTCCGATCTGGTCTCTCGTCGCATTCATTGGCAGTAAACACATGGCGTATCATGCCTCTCCCGTACAGCAACACGCCTCTGATTCGTGCTTTCATGGCTTCTCTTTCGAAAGACCAACCTTGAACATTAGAAGTGAAGGTGAATCGTACGTACTTTCCAGTTACCTCTCAAGCGGCCATCAAGCCACAACCCCTTTGCCATCGACCCACCCGGTAATTTCTGCTTAGCGCCCAAGCCACAGGCCCTCTTCAGCGTCATTATAGCACCTCATCGTCAGTGCTCTAGCACAGCTTCCCCTCCAGCTTCAGCGGTGTGCCGCCCTGTAAACGCCCAACCGCAGCGCGCCGTCGCAGTGCCGGCCTCCAACCCGGAACCTTGAAGGTTGTAGCCACTTTCAGTTGGGTGACCTGACTTGAGCTCGAATTTAGCGGCGCCAGCACCTTAGCACGCATGTACCTCGCAACCGTTCGGCAACGCAGGATCACTTCTTCATCTTCCATCTCAACCTCCAACGTCTCTCTTCTTTCGACCTTCAACGACGCCGCCCGTCATCTTGCCGATCTGATCGTTGTCTGATAACTCGCTTCCGCCAAAATGTTCAACTGGGCAAAGCAGCAGTAAGAATCAACCCGTCATTCACAAGACGAAAAGCCCCGCCATTCCTCCACCTTGTCCGCCCCTCCAAGGGTTTGCCCAAAAAATCGAACGACGGCATTGCTAACAGAAAGTCGTGATGCTTTAGGCTGGCCAACGTCGCCGGCACCCAAGAGCCCATCTATGGCCCGACTGCCATCAAGTCCGTGGCCCAAGAGGCCAAGGAGACGGGAACCCCTTACACCGAGCTGACCAGAGCCGACCACAAGTGGCTGGCGATGGACTCGACATGTGTTGAGAACCAAGTCTTTTACTTCTTTGCCGAGGACGGCACCATTGCCTTTTGCCAGGTCATCTATAGCAACGTTGTGTATGTGATATCCCTCTGCAGCCCAATCACACGGCTTTCGGTGCCCGTTCTAGCTGACTCTTTCCCTCGGTTTCAAGCGGCCTCAAGGTGACTTGCCAGTTCAACACCAAGATCTTCTCCCGCGATCCGGCGAAGCCGCACCTGTGGTGCTCGAACCCCCTCAGCAACGTCGGCTTCAGCGAGGACAAGACATCCTTCTACGCCGATGACTGCGCCGTCGAGCTTTCCGAGGACGGCAACTCATACACGATCAAGAGCATGAATGACGAGCGCGCGCTTGTCAACCTCAAGATTACCAAGACCGCACCCGGCTTCCAGGCCGGCAAGACGGGCACCTCGCTGTATGGCACAGATCTCAAGAACCCTTGGGGCTCGATGCGCCACGCATTCTGGCCCCGCTGTGCGGCTGAGGGAACCATCACCACGAAGGACGGCCCCGTGGACTTCAAGGGCCGGGCCATCTACATCTACGCTCTGCAGGGCATGAAGCCGCACCACGCTGCCGCGAGGTGGAACTTTGCCAACTTCCAAGGCCCCAACCACACCGCCATCATGATGGAGTTTACCACTCCTCCGTCGTATGGCAACACCACGGTCAACGTCGGTGCCCTCGTCAAGGATGGGGAGCTGATTGGCGTCAGCACCGAGGGCAACAAGGTCACGCACAAGGCCACCAAGAAGGACACCACCAGCGACTGGCCCGAGCCCACCCAGGTGCAGTTTGACTGGTCCGCGACCAGCAAGGACGGCAAGCCTGTGACGGCCGTCATCGACGTTGCCCTGGGCGAGCGTGTTGACAGGGTTGACGTCATGGCCGAGGTGCCCGGATTCGTCAAGACGATTGTGGCAGCGGCCGCCGGAACCAAGCCGTACATTTACCAGGTGTGTACACCCTCACCGATGTGTTTGCCAGCAAAGCTAATTCTATTTCGCAGTACGCCCCCAAGGCCACCTTGAAGCTCAAGGTCGGCGACGAGGAGATTACCGAGGATGGCCCCCTCTTCACGGAGGCCACTTTTATCTCGGACCTCGCTGCTTCTGGCTAAGCATGATGTATTGCTATTGATTTGGAAAGATTATGGGTATTTTTGCAAAGAACAAGAGTGTGAATTATTGAGACACGTTTGGCTACAACCTAATCTATATAGGCGTTGGAGAGGGCTTCAATACAACTACTAATCGCTCGTTTTCATTTCACTACTCAATGCATTCTTCTTTTTGATGCGTAAGCAACTGGAGTTCATCTGGATTTACCTGAGAGAAAAGGAGCCGATATGATTTGAAAGAAGTGATCCGGTTGATCGACACAGGTCGGTCAGACTTACTGGCAAATTTGACTGGCAACGTGGCAGCAACTCTCCATTACAGAATGAGTAGCTGAAGACATGTGAAGTAGGGTGTATAATTTGATGCCGTATATCTCGAGTGTATGCCCGCCCCCTTGTACGTAAGAGTAGAGACGAAAACCAGTCGTTACTTGGGAATTTTGTATAGCCAACCTCTCCGCCGCCTGTCTATCCCGAACCAGTGTATATGCGCAGCCTCCTCTGCTCCTTTCGGTATGTAGACGTAAAACAAGAATATTCGATCCATTTCTTCATGAAAGCCCGCCCTTTTCCTTTTTGAATATCATTGACTCATCAGCATTATAATTCTTTTCTCTCCGTCAAAGCCCCCCAACTTCAATTCAAGACTGCTTATCCTTATCCTTCTTTTCCTCCTCCTCTACAGCCGCCGTCTTCTCGGCTTGTTGTGCCTGCTGCTCCTCGTCCTTCCCCAAAGCCCGCTCAACCTGCCATATCGCCCTCTCGAGCTCAATCTCGACGGCGGGCAGGTCGAGCGTCGCGGAGAAGTCGCGGATCTGCTTCTGGGTGATGAGCATCTGCTCCTTGCCCGAGGGCTCAAAGTCCGGGTCCTGGCCGTCGCGGGTGTAGAGCTGGTCGAGCTCCTTGGAGGGGGCGAGCTGGAGGAGCTTGTTCTGGAGGAGCCACTGGATGTGTTTGCCGCCGTTGATGGCGCGCCAGTGGGACCAGGCGCGGTAGACGAGGTAGAAGAAGGGTATGTTGGGGACTCTGTTTTGTTGTGATGACGCTTCTCGTTAGCTCTTCTTGTCTCGATATGTGTCTCTTGTGTTCATGTCATCATCCGAAATGAACTTACAGAGGAACCAGCCCCAGCGGCGCCGTGATGGGCATCCCCACGAAGCACCACAGCAGCCTCTGCCGGTGCAGCGCCTGCCTCTCCGTCGCCAGCCGCCTGACGACGCCCTCGGCCTTGTGCTCGGGGATGGCGGCGGGCGGGAAGACGAGCTGGACGGGGTCGCGGCCGCGCAGCTCGTCCTCGCGGCGGCGGGCCGTCAGCGGCGGCACCGACTTGAGCCCCCACTCCTCAAAGGGGATGCGCCGGAAGGCCTGGTTGCCGTAGTCGACGACCTTGCGCTGCCAGCCGCGCTCCATCTTCTCCCACTGCGCCCATTTGCGCGCGGCGAGGGCGGCGCCGCGGTCGATGAGGGAGCCGTCGTGGGCGGTGGTTGTGGTGCTGCTGCTGCTGCTGCTGCTGCTGGTGTTGACGCGGTGGGCGTAGAGGAGGGTGCGCCGCGTGGAGACGGGGAGGAGGTAGAGCCTCATTTTCGGTTTTGGAAGAGAGGGTTGAGGGAGGAAGAGAGGCTGTAGTGGAAAATTGGTGTCGAAGAAGAAGTTGGTATCGAGAGTCGCCTCTGAGAATTGGGAGGCAGCTGAAAGTTGGACCTTGCTAGCAGCTGAAGACGTCACAAGCGGGTCAAATCACTGCGCCGCAAGGGACCGCCGAGCCCATTGACTCCTTAGAAAGGACGCGGAAATGATTGCACAAGGTCAAAGACAGAAAATCAGCCTGATGTCAAGGGAATTGGAGGAACTGAGGAAACGGGAAGCGACTGGAGACGACAGAAGAGCAGAGAGAAACGTGGTTGAGATGGTCTTCTGTAAGTCGCTATGTATGATGAGAGAACCTGGAACAAGGAAAAAAACTAGGTACAAGAAGCTAGGCTCGATTCGGGCAGCTCGAGTCCTTGAGAGGCAACCAGACGCCAAAGGCCAAACAGTGACGCACATGGGCTATCATGGGAGAGTCTAGAAGGAAGCATTGACTGGTTGGAGGGTATGGTCCTGGTTAAGGTTGATTGGTTTTGTCATCGATGTGGAAGATCGTTCTGGGGTCCAGGAGCTTGATGGGGCTCAATGGCAGGCTATTTCTTCTGGTGGCACCTCGATTATAATCCTAAGACAAGTATTAGGCAACATGCCTAATCCAAGGACAAGAGAAAGAACCATCACAACACAACATTGATCTGCCGATCCCTTCTTCCTCTTACAACAACTCCATAATAGGCTTTCGAATTGACTACATACAATCTACACATGCTTGGATATCTTCATCATTCTAAACAGTCTACTTCTTCCGCCCTTCAACGCGTCCCAACCAACCTACCCTACGTCAATTCCAAATCATGCCTCAATCTCTCGCTTGCTAAAATCTTCATGTACTCGACTTGCGCTGTTCCCTGCATCAGCAAATGGGCGGATGGTTTAGTGGTATAATTTTCCCTTAGCATAGTGCAACCAAACAAGTTGCCACTACCCGCATGGGAAAGGTCCGGGGTTCGATTCCCCGTTCGTCCATACTGTTCTTTTTTGTCCATTCTGGCACTATCTATGTCTAATACTATATACGATATGGAAATGTTTACGAAGACACTGATGGATAGTCTTTTTTATCGATTCTATTTGAAAGCCAAATAGTGAGGTGCGGACTTCGAGGGCATTTGCACACAGTTCAATGCTCCCTATATGATTTCTACCGTCTACTATACCCACAGGAACCCATAGTATACTCCGTATGTATGCCAATGTATATCATATCTCAAAAGGAAGGTAAACATTTCGCTTGAATCCCGCAACGCTCACACACTCTACAACAAATATCCTTGAAAAGGAAACAGGCCCGTCGCCCACATTCAAGCAGTCCCTCCTGGTCCCATCGCCGTCGGCGTCGTAGGCGTCGTCGGTGTCGTCGGACTCTTGCTTCTCGACTTCATAGCCCCCTTGCCCACAATCTTCTCTGTCCAGTTCCACGACGAAGGACTCAGTCTCCCTCCACTCTCCTTTGCCTTCTCCAGCTTCTTGTCACCGGCTACATCGTTGATGTAGTCAAGATCGTCCTCGTTCTCGCTGCTCGCCCAGTCGCGTTCGCTCCACGACATCGAATCGCCCCTATCCCCCTGATGGCTATGAGTATGTATCGAGGACCGATCTGTATCTTGAGTCTTTGGCAGATCAGGCACCTCGTCCAGCGCCTCCCGCGCCTCACTCGCATTCGTCGGCTCCGGCACAAGACCGCGGGCTTGCTGCGTAGATACTGACTTGGTCTCGCGGCCATCCGCCCCAGGGGGTTGATTCATGTCCAGAGCCCGCTCGCCCATGTGCTCGTCCTCGGTACGCAGCCGGGAAACAGCCGAGTCGCTGAAATGAGCATCAACCAAGTGCTTGATGACTGGCCAGCCGTAAGCGTTGGGGAACATGCGCCGGACGAAGATGTTGTTGTGGGCATCCGGCTCCAGCTTGACAAGCACCTTTCGCCACGATAGATCCTTGTGGTATCCGCGCGAAATCTTTTCCTCGACACGCATGGCCGAACCGTCAACAATCTCATTGGGCTGCTTCTCAGGGCCCGTGTTGGCAGTGTCGTCGTAATCCTTTACCGAGGCGGCCATCGAATCCTCATGGTTGATCTCCGCATGCGGCGTCGAAGCAGCGCTGCCGTTTGGTGAATGCAGCGAGGAAGATGAAGTCTTGATCCTCATCTTGCTCAGTGTTGACGTCCGCTTCTTCAGGGGAGGTGGTGGGATGTCCGATGGATGATACACTCGATCATGGAAGATCGTTCGCGCCCGTTTTGACGGGTCAATGAGCCACTCAACATCCGGAATCTTGGGATTGAGAAGGTCGCCCGCAGACTCGAAGAAGGTCGTCTTGGGAGGTGCCCTCAGACCGTCCGGATCGTTCTCGAGCTCAAGTCCCGCCGTAGCCTTGCCCGAACGTGCACCCGTGTCCGACGAGTTGGAGCTACCAGGTGTGCTGGAGGCGTCTCCGCCGTTCTTGAGCGTCTGACTCCTACGCAGTATCCGCTTCTGCTTTTCTGTCACGGCATGCTCTTTCGGGGGGTCGTTGCTCCTAAAGAGGTTGAAGAATCCGGTGAGTGGAGTATGAAGCAGATTGTTCTCTCCCGAGCTTTCCAGTGGTTGCTCTTCCGTGTATACCGCTGAAGCTGAGCGGAGACTAGCACGGTCATCTTCAGCGATGGCATCATTGGAAGGCTGTGGAACTTGGTGGCTGTTGCTGTTGCTGCCCTCACCGTTGGGAGTGGTCGTTCCCGAGTCTGTCTCGAGGTCGTCCGGGGGAATCTGCAGTTTTGACCGCGAGGATACCATGTTAGCCCCCGTGAGCTCCGCCCATCCAAAGCCCACCACTGTCTCAACTAGACCAGCGTCTCTCCTCGCCTTGTTGACACGTCCTAGGCCTTGCCAGTCCAAGAACAGCAAGCAGCTCGTGCGCAGCGGAACGATGCCATCATTGACCACGTTGGAGTAGACCGTCCGGTTCCGGAACTTTTTCAGTGCAATGTGCGCCGGCCCCGTAGGCAAAATGCGCAACAGAGGCTTGGACTCGGGCTGTGATTCTCCGTAGACCTTTTTGTGAGCAGACTCGCCGAGGTTACTCACAATGGCGCCCCAGCCACTGCGTGCAAGTGTCGGAGCTCTCCACGTGAGGCCCAAGTCTTGCCCTGTCCTTCCAACGAGGCCAAAATCGAGTGCAAACTTGACGTAGAGCGGGTTCTCGTTGCTTAGGCCTAGAAAAGGCGTGGCTAGGGCGATGAAGTTGATGGGCCGTATAAGGTCAAAGAATTTCGGCGAATGTTTCTGAATATAGGCGATGGCGTAGGTTTGGACCAGCCCGCCCAGCGAATGTGCGACGAAGCTGATGCTCGTGACCTTGTAAGGCCTCCGGATCTTGGTGTGGTCGTGGGCTGCCCCCGAGTCGGCCGCCTTCATGATGGTGCTATTCTTGTGGGCTTGCACCAGCTCGTGCGCCCCCTGCTCGCCGAGTCCGTGAGTGAACCCCTCGAACGCACCTTTTCCTCCTATCGGCAAGAAGGGCTGGTCCGGATATGTCATGGAGAGAACATATCTCGCCAGTCTCTTGCCAAGGTACTTGATTCCTTTTTCCGTTTTGGTGGCGTTTCCAGAGTACCCTCGCACAATGACCTCTTCATCGTCCTCCTCGTCATCATCCTCGCTCCCGGGTGATGAAGATGGACCGTCTGTGGTCATGTTGCTACCGCCGTTGGCTTGGGCTTCTGCACGCATCCTCGCTCGTCTCGCCTTTGCATCAATCTTTGCCTGCTTTGCAGCGGCATCGATGCTCTCTTTCATGAATAGCATGTCGGCACCCAAATTGCTATGCAAACCATGTGTTAGGATGACAAGGTGAACCTTTTTCTGCTTCCGCAGGTTATCTGGCCTCTCCTCGCTCTCCGGTTCGCCAGTCTTGACCATGCTCTCGACAGGCTTGTCGGCGCCAGAGGCGTCGTCGACTCTTTTATCGCCAGCGTCGTCCCATGCCGGCAGCCTGGGCGTGTTCCAAAGCGTCCCTGTGTCCTCCACTTTGACGTGTATCGCCCGCGAAAAGACGCCGCGAGGCTGGCCCGGATGGTGGCCGTCCTTGGCCCCGATGCTCTGCTGATGGTCCACCAGCTTTCCCGGCTGCGGCACCTGGGCCTGGCCACCGACAACGGGCAGCGAAGAGCCTAAGCTCAGCGACTTCTGATCTCTGGCCACCAGGAGCTCGTACCCCACGGCCGCGGACGTCGAAAAGATGACCTGCGACGAGATCTCTATGATCCAGCTGACGTTCTCGGAATCGTGCTCCGGCCCCTTGCCAAAGGTGCCTTGGCTGCTCGTGCCCGCGGACTGCCGGATGTCGTCCGGCACAATCAGCTCGCACTCCCACGTGCCGCCGGCCTTGAGCATGGGCTCGAACTCGGGCACGCCATAGCGGCGCGGGCTGGGGAACTTTTCGTTGGGGTTGAACTTTGCGGGATACGCCGCCACGCTCAGCGTATAGGGGCCATGGACAAAGGCCGCTCGCAGGGCAATGTTGGACGTGTTTCGGATGCGCACAAACAGCTGCTCGGGCGACGGCAGGATGCGGTCCTGCGACGGCGTGTACGTCACTGTGTAGCGCACGACCTCGCCAATCTTGACGCTGCCCGTCTGGTGGAGGAGAAGCATCTTTTCGTTCGCTCTGCCGTATCCTTCGCTATTCGGCCGCCTCTGTAGCCCCGCCGAGTCTGATGCCGTTGCTCTCGGTCAGCACCTTTGGTGTGTTGCGTTCGTTCGGCTCGATTCGTTCGTTCGTTCGCTCGATCGTGGAGTCTTGGTCGTCAATGTAGCAATAGAGATTCGATAAATCTTGAGACCGTTTCCAAAGATACCCCAGATGCCCAGCTAAGGCAATCGAAAAAAGGATATGAAATAAAGGAGAAGGCAGGCTTTAGCAGCAGCTCCGACGACAGGGAATGTAGAATTGTAGGCAGATCTTCGAATCAAGGACGCATCAAGCGTTCTACATTATCCTCTAGCCCGGCACCCGATGCGAACCGATATGATCATGCACAGGCAGGCAGAGACGGGCTGCACGCTCATTTCAAGGTTAATTTAAAGACGTGCATGGGGTCGAGAGGGTTGAAAGAAGGGGGGTTTCTGGGAAGAAAGGAAGAAGAGAAATGGAATTGGTTTGTAGGTCGGTGGGTTTGGTCTAGTTCATGTTCCAAGGCTGTACAAGTAGCAGCAAGACCTGGACGGTGGCGTAACTCGACTCGGCTCGGTACTTTGCATTGAAGGTTTGCTGAAGAGAAGTTGGCCTGTTCCGGCAGGGGAGCACTTGTACTCCGGGGACAACGTGCGCAAAGACCTAACCCGCCACTCCCTTACCCTCATCCTGCCTTTAGAACCAACAAATGCCGTTCGCAATACGGCTGGTATCGGGAAGCCCATTCTGGTCATTTGGACAACTGGACGCAAGGCTCCGGATTATGACGCTACCTCGCCTGTAAGACGGCGCCGCGGAGCTCCCTACCTGTGAGAAAGGGATCTGCGATACGCTTCTGCCGTCATCGAAACACACACAGTCTGACAGTTCTCTTCAACGTTCCATGTACTACGCAGTAATCGTATCGAATTTCTCAGCATCTTAGCGTTGCTAGAAAACGCCTCTTTTCCTTTGTTCCTTTTTAGCCACTTCATGCCCTAGAGGTAATCGGAGCAAGCCATGCGCTGGCACCAAGTCACTCTCGCTCGGTTCTCTTTACCTGAGGTGTTGAATCCCTTTGGGGCGGTGTGTGGCGTCACGCGACCTGACCTTTCTGGACTCAGAATTGACATGTGAAACGGGCAAGATACACGACTTAAGGCATCACTGTCTGAAGTTACTCCCGCTTCATGCTGTTGCCGTACGTATACCACAGTAAACCTTGCCAATGAGGATTCAGGTTGAGCATTGAGCGAGCGTTGTTGCTTTCACTGGAAGTCTAGGTTCCAGAACAAGGAGTTGAGGGTCCCCAATATCCCTTTTGCTTCCCCACATTGCGCTTGATGTGTCCCACCTATTCGTCATCGTCAAGTTTAAACTGTAAGATAGAACTTACTATTGCACCTGAGACATTCACACGAGGAGGCAAACGGAGAGAAATTGACCCTACAGTCTGGTCTCTGACAAGGCATCTGCTAAAAGTAGTAACGGGGATGTTCACGGGGAAATGGTCCAGCGTTTTAGCAACTAAATGTCATTCATACATTCTTGGGACATTGACAAAGAAAAGGAAAGGAAGAAAAAGAAAGGAAGAAAAAGAAAGAAAGAAAGACCTATCAAGCTATCCAGATACACACACTCAACTTACGCGTCAGGAACTCCTGGTTCAACAAAATTCCTCCATTCGGATACGCGGTGCGCACCTCGCCCATATCCAGTCAAACCCGCCAAGGTCGATGACTTGGGCCTCTCGCGCTCTTCACCACTGCGGCGCGACCTGCGCCGGGGAGATGGACGTTCAGCCTCAGCAGGTTCCATGCCACCGTAGTAATACGGCTCGTGAACAGACCTCGGTGCTGTCGTGTACGCATTTTCGTAGTATGCGTCCCCTCCAAAAGGATTGGGTCTCACCATTCCGGGCGAGGGCATCGGCGGTACGGGGCCATAGGTTGGCGGTGGCGGCATTGAGCCCCTGCCCATCGCGCCCAATGCCATCCCGATTCCCATGTCTGCGGTGTGCCCAAGAGTGGCGTCTCTCGTATGTAGCACATGGGGTCGCATGGCCGGCGCCGGGGGAGGAGAAGGGCCTCTCGACCGGCGGCCTGAGCGGTTCTCTGATAGCCTATCGGCCAGACGTTGCTCCATTGATCCGCTACGCTGCGGTCCCCTGGCACGACTGACTTCGGAAACGTAGCTGCTGTAAGGCTGCGGCTGTGCGGTGAGGCCTGCAGTAGGTAGCGTTGGCATGCTCGTCCGTCTGTAGTCCTCCATTGGGTGATGTTTGCCGCCGCTAAGGCCATAGTCCATTTCGTCCTCTTCGACGTCTGGCGAAATCGGCGCAAAGGGGTTTTCGCGTTCGCGCTCACGTTCACGATCTCGATCCCGCTTTCGATTTCGGTCACGGTCTCGGTCACGGTCTCGGTCTCGGTCTTCTTTACGATCACGATCACGATTGCGATCGCGGTCGCGTTCGTCGAGGTCGTGGTCGTGGTCGTGGTCTGGATCAGATTCATCTTCGTGATCATGATCGTAATCATCAGAGACCTGCAGTCTCCTTGAGAAAGCCGCATCCCTCTTTTCTTGAAGCTGGTGAAGTATCGTTTCCTCATCGTACTCCTGGGGCCGTGGTCGTGCTGCTGCGGGCATCGACGAAGTCGGCCTCGCGTAGGATCGCAGCTCCTCCATTGAGTTGGGCCTGTTTTTCCGAAGAATCTTTCTTAGGTCCTCCGTTGGGATATTCATATCCTGCATCGGGTTATTCTCCCACGGATTGTTTCCATTCTCGTAGTTGAACCATGGACAGCTACATCTCTTCCATTTGGTACCGCAAATCATGCAAAATTCGGCTCCGCATCGGCTGGGAAACGCAGTGTTAGTAGGAAAAGTGAGTGTGCGTGGTAGTCAGTGAGGAGACAGGCCAAGCTTACCAGGTCATATGGTTACACCCTTCTCTGAACTCAACCATGGATTTGCACTTGTAACATCTCTTCCAGCCTTCTTCCTTAGCTTGATCGAGGAACTTGTTCGTCCCTTCGTCACGAGGGCACTCGGTGGAGCTGTGCCATTTTGAACTGCATCTTGGGCAAACCTTGGTCTTGCAGCGACTGCAGCGGGCGACTCTCCTTCCATCTTCACCTCGATAAAAGCTAGTTGGTTTGATCCATTCACCACAGCGCTTCGATGGGCAGTACACCCGGTTGCCATTCGAGTATTCGGCAAACTTGCGGTTCCACGTCATCTTGAAAGCATCGTCAAACAGCTTATCGACATGCTTGAGCGGGATGTGAGTGTTTGTGCAGCAGCGCGGGGGCATGTACTGCGGGTCGTGAATAGACATCTCGAAACTGCGCTTCATGCAAGCATTGCACATTCGATGGCCGCACTTCAGGTCCGCTCCCTGTGAAGACGGAGTTTCCTCCATACAAATGACGCATTCGGCCCTGGTCATAAGTCAGTCTTCCATAAATCGGTCTGCTGCTTGACGATTGTCTGTCGATAGCTTACCCCTTTCTCTTTTCCCTCTTGGCCTCTTTCTCAACCTTGAAGAATTTTTCTGGGGATGAAGGTCTGGAAGCGGCATTGCCAAAAATGTTGCCCAAGATACGAGCGGGCCCAGAAGTCGAGCCGTTGAGGCTGCGAGCTGATCGCATGGTAAACGATCTTCGAGGATCTCGGTCCTCATAGGCTGATTCTGCCGACCTGTAGCCACCTCCGTCTCGTGCTCGGGACGTTGCTCGCCCTGCCGATGTTGCTCGCCGAGTCAACTTGTTGTTGGAGCTGCGATTGTCAGTCTAAGGTCCAAGGATGCTGGACGTGGTGATACAACAAACCTCTTTCTGGACGCCACAGGTGGCCGCGAGTCCTCGATAATGTGTGTCAACTGATACCGCTGAGCCTTGTGGCGCGATTCGCTCCTCGAGCGGACCCTGGAAGACTCTCGCGTATGTGAAGTAGACGGCGCTTCACTCGCCGAAAGCGGACCATCAGAGTCATTGTCGTTGTCTGAATAATACCGTCGCGTGAATCTCTTTCGATAGCGGCGGTTTCTATCGCTGGATGAATCGAAATACTCATCCCGACTGGAAAGCCGCTGCCTACTATGACGGGACGAGCCGACTTCCTCTACTTCGAGACCATGATCATCCTCCTCTTCGTCACCGCCATACGACGAAACACTTGCCGATCTGTGTGTCGAGGGTTCCGAATACGCGCCCGGCATGAGTCTGCGACGAGGGTAGTTTGGAGGTGAAGAATTCCTCCTTATACGTCGCGGAGCCTGTTGCTCGTTGGCGGACTCATCCTCTCCGTCGTACGAGTCCATCAATGTGCCGCTTGGGCGGCGGTAGGCATCCGAGGCCGCCCTGGTCAGCCCTGGTTGCCACGGTGGACGCTTAGAGCGGCCGCCGCTTGCAACAGCGGCGGCAACCGCAGCGGCAGACGTCGCAGGCACGGGAGCGGATGCAGTGGCATCCATAGCCTTGGGGTTGTTATGCTCCCGTCTGCGCATCGTCAGCTGCGGAGGAGCAGGTGCTGCCGCCGCATCTATTCGCCGTTGTATCTGCACCGTACCACGCGGATGAGGCTGCGGAGCTGCATCATCGGCCCTCTGATTCCAGTCGGTCGGTTCTCCCGGTCTAAGCTTCCGTCGTCCGGATCGGACAGTGGCAGCACCGGGATCTCGACTTGAATCCAGTCTCATATCGTCTTCTTGGATACGACTTGAGAGTAAGTCACAATAGCTTGGCTGCCGTGACCTTTGGCGGGCAAGTGTCTCCTGAGTGTCGCTTCCGGGTCTTCAGCTATAGGTATTATTCCTTCTGCTTATCACAGCAACAAGGAGCGTTGGTGGTTGGTTCGGTTACCGCGCGCACAGAATGGCGGGGAGAAACGGGTAAGCCCAGGCAAGCAAGCACACACTCGTAGAGAGAGCACGAAGAAAGAGTGCCCAATCCGTATGGGGTCAGTCCTTTTCGCCTCCGGAGTTCAGCTTTCGAGGAATGAAGTGAGAGAGGGGATAGAGGGAGAAGACAGAAAGCAGATGGTGCAGCCGGGTTATGCAGGAGCGATCGCAACCTCGTGGGCCAGTCAGGAACGTCCACGCTGCAGCAACTATTGCATCCCACAATACTCTATTTGGAGTTGAGGGGTCACAACGTGCATGCCCACTTATGCGTAGACGCTGTCGACAAGACGCCAAAGAGGCACGCGGGAGGGGGCGAGACAAAGAGATGGATGGGGGAATGGAGATGTAAAATTCTGGAGAGGTCTGACACCAAGGAAACAGAGATTTTTGAATGGAAGAGGGGTGTAGAAGGGAAAGCAGAAGGAAGAAAAAGCCGCGGCAAGGAGAATGCTGCCTTGCGTCGTAGTAAGAGCCGCAGGTTGGGCTGCTACGAGTCTGTGTGCGTTTCACTGGCCCGTTGTCGCCCTCACAGCTGCTGCAGGGCGAGGAACGCTTGTTGGGACGATTCGCCTAGCAAAGAGGAGTCGATAAGCCGGCGCCCTCGAGGCTCGAGACAGATGAAGCGGTTGAGGCGTCAAGGCTTGTTTGCCTAGGAAATGTAGACTCGAAATCTGCGTTTGCGTAAACACAAGCCAAGATAAAGATGCGGCAGAGCTAAAGCCAGCGCTTGCTGCGCAAAAGAGGGGGGAAAACCCCGAGGACGTGGGATTCAGAAGCAAGTTGGGGCCCTTGGGGAAAAGGCTGCTAGTAATTTAGGTCGATGTCTCGAATTGGGGGCCAACGCCTTTGCAGCACGGATTCAGACAGTACAGAAAGAGAAGCAAAAAGGTGAAATACAAGCTGTTATTGGAGAGGTCGAGAGAGGATGAAGATGATCAGATGGTTCGCATCGAATCACAGTTGTAACGCTGGCTCGAGACAAACATCACGTGTGGGGTTGGAGGGGAAAGGCGATGATGGGAAGGTGCTGCCTACCGCTCGATTGCGTGCGCAGTTGCCCGTCGAGAGTCTTATTGCTCGGTGATCAATGAATTGGAAGGCGCAAGCGCAAGATGGAAGAAGTTTTCAATGCCTGGACATACTGGTGCCTGGCTTCATGTCCTTTCTTCCCCCCATCATCACTTTGCCCTGCATTATCACCACACGCCTCGAGCTGTATGCGATGAAGGCGCACACTTCACCTTGCATGAAGCGCCAACAGACCGGCGGAAGCGAGTGAGAAGTGCGGCACCACAAGCGACGTGCATGAGCATGAACACACTGTGCTACTGTCTATTCTACTCCGTATTCTTGCAAGGGGCATCTTGTCTGCATGTCGACTGCATGGCGACCGCATCTGCTCATCCGCCGCTCCTCGAATCAATCCCCCGCCAGGCGGCTCGTGACTCTCTAGGCTGTGCCGACAGCCTCCCTCCCTGTTCCTGAAGGCGTGAGGGCGGCAGCATGACCTGACTCTGCGCCCCTGTCAGTATGTCTGCCCTCCCACCAAGTTTCTGCTCTCAGGCTGCCTCTGACTCCTCCCTGCAGCTCCTCATGAGACACACTCAAGCCCTCACGTGGGGATTGGGTTGTCGAATCAACGGTCTTTTAAGCTAGTTCGCGGCTCGGGCCCCTTGGGGCGTCGCTCGTCCGGCCCGTGGCCTCCACCGGCGCCTACGAAAGATGTACTTTCGCGGCCTGATACTGCCACCATGATGGTGAAGACGGTTCTTCAGAAGCGAAGTCTTTGGTGATAGGATATCTTCTGGAGCTTGGTCTGCTCTGCGAGCTTTTGTCTGCTTAGCGGCCTTACCAACCTGAGCGTCTATTAGCGGCCAAAAGCTGCAATGTGTATGGCATTTGAGGTAGCATTGCCAATGTACACCCTCAAACCGTACATTTCCAATTACGGCAAAACCCAAGACGCCACCAGGCACCGACTTTATCTGAACGGTCACTGAAACACCACGAGCGCTTCACCAATGACCGAGAATCACGATTGCAATAACAACACTTGGTGGATCGGACGAAATCGCTCTCCCTTTAGCTGCCATAACTACTCACAAAAGGAGAGGTTTACAGACGTATCACCATCTCGTCGACGTAATGTATACCTGTTGGTGCGCAGTTACAGTGCCATACCCGTCATGCATGCACTTGTGCCTGTCTGTCTACGCAAAGATGCAGTAGTGCTTGGGACGCGTAGGGGCAAAGGTCGTTTCACGGCTGATGCAGACGCGCTTGTGCATTCTTAGAAGGCGTTGCAGTGTAACGACTTGCATCATTCACGGACCACAGGATATTACCGGCATCGTAACTGATACCAGCTTGGATGCTTATTAGCGAGATGCTGTATCCAAGCGCCAGATCGAAAGAATTGGATCTCCTGGAGTGACATAATGCAATATGAATGTGAGACGTTGTTTCAGAGCAATACTTGGTAACAAGCTCTGACAGGTAGGATAATCCCTCTTTCATACTACAGCATTGATGATGGAACGTTGGTCATATCTACAGCATTATACTCAAAACAGAAACATAAGCTTTCAAGTCACTGAGAAAGCCCAGGGACAACATTGCCCTCGTCTAGTTCTGGTCAAAGATAGCCGCGGTGATCTGGCCCTCAATATCTGCATATGCAACAAAACCACCGAGGAGGCCAGTTTCGGGGGAACGATCGACAAAGACGACACGGCCATCATTCTGCAGACCGACAGCGAGCAGGTTGCCCTCCTTGTTAATGGAAAACTGGCGCGGAAACTGGCCACCGGCGGGGACAACCTGCAGAAGTTGGAGCTGGCCGGTTGTAGGGTTGATCTTGAAGTTGATCAGAGGGTCGGACGGGATGACGCGGGAAGGGTCGTCGAAGTCGGGGATGGAGGTGCTGTTTTCGGCCCGGGAGGAGACAATGAGGTAGTTTGAGTCAGGCTGGCATACATATATCAGCTTCGATGCCTTGGGGAAGACGAAAGCATCCAACTTCAGAGCCACTGAACTTACAGAAACGACAACCTCAGAAGCGGCGTAGCTGCTAGGCTCAGCCGGGCCCGCGCCGTGGCTGGGAATGTTGAAGATTTCAGTCAATTTGATCTGACCGTTGGGATACGTCACATCGTATCCAATAATGGTGTTGCCCAGCTCAGTGACGAGATAGGCAAAAGTCTTGCTGCCCTTGACCACAAAGGCGATGTGGCGAGGGCCCGAGCCGGGCTTGACGCTGAGCGGCGTGATGTCCTTGAGAGCCAAGGTGTTTGGGTCGAAGGAGTAAAGGTGGATGAGGTCCATGCCCAAGTCGGGGACGAGCAGGAACTTGCCCGTGGGATCAAGAACGGCCTCGTGGGGGTGAGGCGCATCCTGACGGTCGGGGCGAGCGGGAGGACCAGTCAGCTTGAAGGTCTTGGTCTGGAGGAGCTTGAGGCTGTTGGGATTGGAGACGTCCCAGGTGGTGAAAGCGGAGCCGCCACTACAGGTAAGGAGAGACATGGTCAGATTTCTCCCTTCAAGCATTCACCCGAATTCACACAGAGTCATGGCCCTGATTCACTTACTAGTGAGCCACGGCTAGACCATGACGGTTGTTGCCGAACACAACGCCGCTCACAGGACCATTGGGCGTGCTGCTCTGGCCCAGCTGCTGCAGAGAACCACTGGCAGTTGTCTTGAAGGCAGTGAGCGCACCATTGGGTGTGTTGAGGCCCTCGTTGATACAGTACAGAATCGAGTCGGGGGCGTCGAGGGTGAGCCACGAAGGGTTGTCAGAGCAGCCCTGAGACACGGCCACAGGGCTCAGCTTCTGGATGCCTGTGTTTTGGCCATGGGTGTAGTTGAGCGTCGTCACCGTCTGGGAGTAGGAAGAGACGTAGACGAGGCTGGCAGAGGCGAGGTTGCCGGCGCAGAGGAGGGTCGAGACGAGGCTCTTCTGGAGGTTGCGGCGGCTAGGCATTGTGCAAAGAACGACGCTGTGATGGCACGGCGAGGGCAATGGATGAGTTGTCAAAGCAAAGAATGAGGCCGTCAATTGAGCTCGCAGGAGAAGAAGGGGGAAGACAAAAAGTAAGTGAGACACGATTCAGGCAATATTCATGGTCTTTATGAGATCGGCATCGAGCTTCTCCAATGTCCAAAACAGGGCGTTGAGGTTACAACGCATCAACCCACCAATTGCTGCGCGGCTTTTACCCCAATAGCCGTGAGACCCTTTCACCGCAGATCCTGTCCCTGGCAGTATCAACAAGCTCCCTGCATGCGACAGATGACTGCAGCGCAGGTATGTATCTATGCAGGTATGTAGTATCATCGGAGCATCCGTAAGGCCAATCTCGAAAAAGGAAGCAAGCTTTTCGACGACGAGTGCTAACACTAGGTAAACCGACACGGAGGCATTGCTGCAGTGACATCGCCTGCCTATACGGGAAGGAGGAAACAATCAGCTTGTGTTTTTGTCTGGTTTGTTTTTGGCTGAACCCTTGAAGCTGCTGACAAGGTGGGGGTAAAGTAATTGGGGGTCTGAAGCGGACCTTTTGATTGATCATTCTCCTTGTGAACTGGGACGACTGCTGACATCAAGCTGGCTATTGTACTAGATGTGCTTTTGGTGTTGAGACGCCGTGCTACGGAGCAGTTTGAACCGTCTTCAAGGAGTTTGATGACAATGCTCTCGTGTGGGAATTTGGAAAGGTAGTGTTCTAGGGCAATGGCTGTAACATGGCTACTCCCATCAGCCGTTTCGGAGAACGGACTCTCGATTCGATGTTGACAGCTGGAGGCGGGAACTAACTGGGTATCGGCTCGGCTTCTGTGGCCATCTCAATCGTCATGGCGGCATTGACAGGTGATATTGAAAGCACATCGAATACGTGCCGTTGGAGATGCATCCATCTACTTTTCTAATGCCCTTAACTTGTGAAATATAGGTGTGATGGGTAAGTCTTTACTCTCACGGGCAACAAATTAACCAACTCGAACCCAGATACAACAAATACGCCGTATCTTACAACGTCCGCAACATCATCTCACAACGCCATCCTCACAATTTCCAAACGAAACATCGAGCGTAGACAATGGCAACGGCATTGACGAACCATCCAAAGACTCGACAGTCCACCAATCTGTCGCGTCACCGCCACCGGTTCCGCATCCCGCATCCCGCATTCGGGCCTTGTCCTCGGCACTGAAAACCGCCCGCCTCGCACCCCAGCGCTCCCGTCTAGATCTCGTTTGTCATGTGGAGTGACCCAGACGGACCGCTAACTGATATAAATGAAGCATCAAGGGGCGCATAGTTCACGGTAAGAGAATCTCCATCATCCCATTCGTAGTTTTGGGTTCGTCTCTTTTTATCTCGCGTTTTTAAGTGGTATATACATGAGCTTGTAAGGTCACTTCCATCCGCAATTTGTCGTTACACAAGGCTCAGTTCATTGGGAAGAAGCTCCTGTAGCCAGGCCACTGACCCCCACCAACCTCATCGTCAACCATCCCCTCGGCCAAAGCCTTCCGAGTAGCCGTCCTCATGCAAGGCACAGTCCTGTGGGGGAGCGGTGACAGCTGGCATCCCTTCGATACCCGTTGCCAGAAAACTCCCACCAATCTCTGATTCTCCTTCCCTGTCTCAGTTCCAATCAAGCACACGATGAGCCAACGTCCTGGTGAAAGGGTATCAAACAGATTGTGTTGACATCTATCTATCGCCCAGACGCATATCCTAGACGCCTTCCTTGGTATCATAATTTTTGTCCATCTTGCGCCACCTCTACCTCTATATCCTGTTATAAGGACATGAACATGCAAGAAATCCATCATTATTTCGACATATCTTCGTTTGCTGGGGTCGCGGTACCCTTGGAATGGGACATGCTGTACGGTGCCTGGAGAACACAAACCACGTTAGCTGGACCTGGCGGTAATCAGAATCTGAAAGACAAGCAAATTGACTTACCAGAACCTCCTTGGCGTTGCAGATTCTCCACGCCAGCTTCCTTACGCTGCGGTCCGCTAGGACGACAGCTGGTGCAAACTCTACACCAAACATCTCCCGGATGGCATAGACTATTCTCTTTGCGTACTTACCGTCTCGCTCTACATGGCTACCGAAGGCTTCATCCACAGTGCTTGGCGCAATGTCATCGTCGCGGTCCAAGCAGTTTTGAACAATGGGGAGAAGAGCCGACTCGACAGCCTTGGCAAGCACGGCCTTGGTACGGACATCAGCATCAACGTCATCTTCGGTAAACTTGCTGATGCGAATCTCGAACGGCTCCGAAATGCTCATGACAGTGTGGCGTCCATCATGGTGGTATCGGAATTCGAAGACGCCTTGCGTCCACCACAGCTTGTCTCCCTGGAAAACAACTTCCCCCTCCACCATGTCAGGGTCTGAAGGATCAGCCTTAGGCACGGGGTGTTCTGGAACGGTAATGCTGGTCTCTGCCGTGGAGGCATCGTAGGCGCCAGTGCATGTGGGTGTCCATCTTCCGAGAGAAGAAACTTCCGTCGTCTCTCGAGAGCGATTGTCTGTGACCATGTACAAGCCAATCCAGTCTTCCTTGCTGTGGTTTGCGGGGGCTCGCCATTTGACACGAAGGGGTGCGCCATATTCGAAAGTCTTGGTCTTAATAGACTTTGGAAAGCGGCCCGAAAAGCTTTCTTTGCCGGTGGCCCTCTCGTCAAGAGCCGACTGAAGAGACTGCGTTCCCTCGATGGTGAGCGAGTAGTGCTTTGGATCCAGTCCTGCGAGGTCAGGAGCGATTCTCGTAATCGTGAGACGGGCGGGCGCTACGTTGAAAAGAGCAGTGGTATCTCGAACAATGGTCTTGACGCCAGAACTGAACTTGGGGCGGGCGCTGTCCAGGAATTCTTCGACAAAGTGCGTCGTGTCATCCAGAACTTTGTCGACGCTTTCCTGCCATACCTTGACTGGCGGTGGCAATGATCGCTTGATGAACTTGGTAAGGCCGGCCTCCTGACGCATGCTTCTTCCGTAGATCTTCTGCATATGGGGTCGCTCGACAAACGCAATCACCATGACATTGAGAATCTGCGTAACCAGGGCAATGATGAAGATGGCTCGGCTCCAGGTGATGAGAGCAGCACCCCAAATGCCAGCGGTTCCAAAGACCCTTTCAGGGTTGTTGAGGAATCGATAGATGGAGGTGTAGGTCAGCTTGGCTTCGTGGTCAAAGAAGAAGTCGCCGCAGAACCAGCCAAATTCGCCAAGAGACTCATAGACACTGAAAGCCGTCCACAGCTGCAGAGCAATCAGCCCAGCGCCCAGCACATGCTTGAAGAGGGCAAAGCCGTAGCCCCAGTCTTCAGGCATATTGTACATCTTCCAGCAAGCCGCGATGAAGGATGTGTTGCACATGACCATGCTGATGTGGTACATTCCTTTCCACTGGCGCCATGCCTCGCCAGCACTCTCGCCGTACTTGAGGAAATGGCGAGTCCACATCTTTGACTTGGACTGCTGATCCAGCAAGAAGCCGAGGCCAGCGTGGTACCATATCCGCCACGCAAGAGCATGAGCGACGAAGATTGCCTTCCACGTAGATGTTGACGGTGTCGCAAAAACCAAGGCTGCAACGTAAATCGGGAGAATAACGACCACGCAGTCGGGCACTCGGAAGAGGTCAATGTTGCTGAGACCGACAAGGTTGTGTACAGGCTCTGGCAGATCCTTCTGCGATATGGATGTTGATCCCGAGTACGGAGTCTCTGCCGAAACATCAAAGGCCACAGTGGAATCGACCGGACTTCGAGGCCTAGACTTTTCCCTCGGGGCCGGAGGGTTGTAAATCTTGTCAATGTGAGGGTTCTCCACCGTCACAAGGAACGCAAACTGGGCGAGGTGGGCAAGGATGGAGATGAAGAGCACCTCGTAGCTTGCCGCCATCATCGATATACCGTAGTATCCAGCATACCCAATCGAGTACATGGGGTGGGGAGCCATCTCAAAGACACCGTCGAATGTAAGATCCTGGTCAATGAGGTAGAAGAAATCGCCCCAATACCACGCGAAATCCTTGACAACACGATGAGCATCCAACTTGACCCAGAGATTGAATCCGACCAGCGCAATGCCGAGAAGCCAGCGCGAGATTCCAATGAGCAAGCTCTCGCCCTTTGGAGTGTGGCCGCAAACAATGGCGAATAGACAGTATGAAACAAAATCACACATCAAGATCAGATCGACGACCCTTCGGAAGACGAGCCATGTGTTGTACTCGATGGGGGCTTTCTCAAACTCATAGTCCTGGGGGATCTTGGCTTCCAGCTCCCGCTTGAGCAACTTGTATAACCATGGGCGAGGATTGTTCCCAGTACTCGGGTTCTCAAATAGCTTCCATCGCTTGGCCCAGGTAATGAGGCGCCGGTGGTGAGACTGTATGTGCAGCAGGTATCCAATGCCAACGTTGTAGGAGGCTCTCCAGAAGAGGAAGAGGGCCGCAAACACAGGACGCTTGTACCCAGCCGGCAGGACATATGCTGCTAGAATGTGCAATGCTAGGATAGCCAGCACAACAGCGTCCGAAAGGTTCTTTGGCTGTCGCGGGTCAAGGAGCTGCGAAACCATGTCGTGTGTAGTCGGCACAATAAATACTATTTCCAAGAGGCACTGTGGTCAGCTTCATGCCGGGCTTATGTGAGCCCAAACGGGGAATATGGATCTCGACGGCATAACTCACTTGTGCCATCCGGTGTACGGCCAAAGGTCATCTTTGGTTTATCAATGCCTCCATCAGGGGCTTCCTTGGTAGCCGTAGGCGACTCAATTGGCACCGCAGGGCTGGGGTTGGTGCCATCACTTGCGTTTGGTGGTTGCTCGTGGATATGGCGGTGCCGCAGCTCAGCACCTCCGGCGGAGACGTCGGCGGCCGAACTCATGGTGGACGGAGTTGAGTATCGTCCGAGTTAACCCTGGATTGGCAGAAAGGTTGAAGGACAATCTGAGGGTTCAATGAGTGTAGAGAAACACAAGAGCGCAAGTTGCGAGCCTGCGGCTATTTAGCTGGGCCGGCCCTTTCTCTGCGTTAACTCGGAAAGACCCAATCACGAGCGGGAGGGCCGTTTGTTGAGAAGCAGTGCAGGCAGGGCTCTGCTCGGGTTTCGTTGCTTGCAGGGCGGAGCCACCAATGCGCAGGTCTAGAAGCGAGCTGATCTGGGGACTAATCTCGAGCCGCGGAAGAGGGATGTCCTGGCTAAGGTAGCAGCAGCAGTGACAGCAGGATCTCGCGGATCCGCAGTTGTCGCTTGGATGGGAGTGGTTGGTGCTGTTGGTATGACGAGCGGTTGACGCTCTGTCTCTGTGGAAGCGCGTTGAGCGGCGTTGTTGAAGGCCGTTATTCGCTGCGATGTTTGTTGACAGACTGACAGAGGAGAAAGGGAAAAAGAAACTTGAGGCGATGAAGCTTTCAAACGGTTCCTTCTGCTTCTCTCGGGGTCTTGTGACTTCTGCCCAGCTCTGGGAAGGGGCGCCGCAGCTACCGAAGCAACATGCCAGTGTGGAGAGACACAGCACCTAAACATCACTAGAAGGGCCGGCCAGTCTCTGTCAGTAGTGGGGTGGGAAACCCACTGGAACGGATGGTAGAGCCCCCGAGGACCCCCTGACGCAAACGCTGGGCTATTATCCATCGGCTAAAGCAGGCACAGTAACCGGGAACCTGGGGGAGGGGAAGAGCTGGGTGCTGCGACAATCCATCAACCTGAATGAATTTGATCCTATCAGAGGGGTGATCGACTCCCATCGAGGTGTTCTGAGTAGGTAGCTGAAGACGTGAGCATTCTCGAATATTTCTCATAAGCCATCGAACGCCAACAACGTGAAATCCACGCGCTGCCAAGTATCGGGGCAAACGAGAACCATGAGCCCACTTCTCCAGCAAAAATGACGAATGCTGCTAAACATCATCAGGGTCAAAAGTTCAGACATGTGAAAGCCGTGACCCTGGCTCGCCATGTTCACGATGATTGGTTTTGGTCTCCCCCACATTGACCCAACAGATGGATGCTCCACTGTAGATTGCTTGAGAGGGCTTCGTACCACACAAGCGAGATTTACTAGCTGTGTGTACAGAGAGGCAATTGGACAGGTATGCTGGATGATGAGCTCGGTCTCTATTCTTACCTGCCCAGGTGCGAACAACAAAAGCTTGTAGTCACTGTACTTATCAACAGGCCTTATCTTTTACCAAAAATCCCCGGAGTTGTCATACATACTCTGATTCTTTCCTACACGGATAACGACCTCATGCGTCCGGCTGCAAAACAATCGCCAGCTACAGACGACAAGACATCAACTCAATAATCGTTTTCCAGCACCACGCAATGCAAGCCCTGGTTTACGCACTTCTCCACGGCAACTCTACGCCAGGACTAATATCTCAGCAGAGGCATGAGTGCAAACGGGACACTCATAAACGTTCAGAAAGGCAACAAGGTGACAATTGTAGCTGTTCGACAAATAGTCATAGCATATGCATTACCAAATCTCCCTAACCATCCCGCAACAAGAAAAACCAAGGACTTTTGTTCCTTTACTGAGCCTTCTTGGCAAACTCCACCCTGAGAATGAGATGCTTGAAACCAAATCCGTCCATCTTCTGGCATGCCGTAACGGCATCGCTGTGGTCTGCGAAGCTGATGAAGGCGAAGCCCTTGGCCATGCCGGTTTCCCGATCCTTGGCGAGGAAGACTCTGGTGACACGACCGAAACGCTCGAACATATCGCGCAGCTCTTGCTCTTCCGCCATCTCTGAGACCTGTTTGACAGAAAATAACCGTTAGCAAGCCACTCCGTCCCTGACCAGGATATTCACAGGCCAAACATACGTTGGTGACACGCAGTGTCGCAAAGTCGTCCCTCTCGCCGTACTTTGATCCACCCATGCGCTCTCCAGCTCCGCGGTCGCCACGCAGAGCAGGCGGCACGTACGAGCCCTTCTTCCCAGCTCCGGCAGCGCCAGCAGCGGCCGCGAGATCGTCGGCCAGACCAGCGGGCGCCTCGGCGGCGGTCGTCTCTCCAACAGGGGCCATGGTGTCCTTGTAAGGACATCTGGCTGTAAAGTGCTCGCCGTTGCAGATACGGCACTTGACCTTCTTGTCCTTGAGCTTGTCCTTCATGGCCTGGGCGTTGGCATCGGCGCCCTCCTCCTTGGCATCCTTGCGCCACGAGACGCTGGGGCGGAAGATGATGTTCTCGCCGACGGAGGTGGTATCGGGGGCAGGGCCCGGGGGGTCCTTTGCGCTCAGGCCGAACTTGGGCCACGTTTTTCGGGCGGCGACGCGGGGGTTGACTGTCTCGGTTTGGGTGATGTAGCGGACCCGGCGAGTCGTCTTGACCTTCTGGCCCTGGTCGTTGTATCGGTATGTGATGATCGTCTTGGTGCCATCCTTGTTAGAGATGGTCTGGGGAGGCGGCAGTTCGGAGGACGTCTCCTCGATGTCGTCGTCGTCGGCCCAATCGTGCCTTTTGAATTTTGCAATGGTGGGGTTAGCGAGCTATGCAGGCGAAAGATGTAAAGTCTGGAAGTGCGGTGATGGTGAGTCTCACTTGGCCTTGGGCGGCGCGGTGGTAGCCATGATTGCTGGTAGCACCTGGTCGCTCGTTTCAAAAAGGTCCTGAATCTGCCCTGCAGAGATTATCGACGTGCGCTGCGTCGCGAGAGCAATTCTACAAGGGGCGATGGTGAGCGTGGGGTTTTCCACTCGAAGCGATCCAGCGAATTTCTCAACTTTGGTGCGGTTTGCAATTTCTGGTGGAGCAGCCACATGTGGCGGTGATTAACATCACGTGATGCTTGCTATCTTATCGCACCAGGCGCCTCTTCAGCTCTCAGCCATCAAGATACCCTAAATTGAAGCGCCTCTAGACCAAACACCTTCGAATGCCTCTGTACACGTATTTCTTTGGAGTGGCCTGAAGAGCTTGTGGCTTGATGGCGGTGCAAGAAGAGCTAGTAATACTAACATGCACTTATGTCTGAATCTTCTTGTCTTAGGCGAGCCCAATAGATGCGCCGCTCTCCGAGAGTTGTCCCTCCATCCGCGCCGAATACCCGAAGGCTTGTCGTAATCGAATGTGGCGTCCCGTTGTTCTGCGTGCGTAAGTGCTTGGAAGGTGGCCATGACGAGAGCTTAAACTTCGCCCCAATATCCTTTGGCGCTGGTCATGCGCTGTCTGGATTTCCTTTTCCCATTCCCCTCATTGCCTCTCCTTTGCCTTCGTTGAAACCGCCTCTTAAACCATCGTGTCCACTTCATTCTTTTTGACCGGCTTTCTCTCGTTGTCTGTGGTCGTTCGCAATCGCTTTCAGACGGTAGAATTATGGCACCAAAGAATAACAACAGAGGAGAGAATCCCCCAGCCTATGGCGAGCCGCCCCAAGTTCCCGAGGCCGCGTACGGGGGATACGGAGGCTATGTAGGCTACCAACAGCAGGGTCAGCCCAGCAACTATCAACAGCCCGGCTTCCAGAATCCGCAGGGTCAACAGCAAGCCTATTACCAGCCGGGGCCGCAGATGGGCTATTATAACCAGCAACAAGGCTACTACCAAGGCCAGTATCCTAGCGACTACAACCAGTGGCCTCAAGGACAGTACGCTCAGGGTCAATATGCTCAAGGTCAATACGGCCAGTATCCTCCTCAGGGGTATTATGGAGACAGGCGTCCCGGTGGAACGACGAGCGGTCTCCTCGGCGGCTTGGCTCTCGGTACAGCATGCTGTTGCTGTCTGGACTGCTTGTTGTGTTAATGGTCGACAAATCATCATTCAACCAGATGCCCTTGTTCCTCTGGCTTCACGGCAATCATTGAACCTATATAAATCCCTTCGTTTCTCGCCATACAAGAAGGTGGCATGCGTATCACATAGGTGATTCCTATCTGGGTCCGATATCGAGAGGAGTATGGCTATGGAATATGAGATTGGCGGTTATGGTCATGGGCGTTTTGGTGCAAAGGAGAATGTGCTTGTATTGACGTGTTGATTCTACTACGTTCTCTTATTTACCTACATGCGGTATACGTCTGGGATGCAGTCTTTGAGTGTCAGGGGGAGAGCCTTAATCCGGGGGCCATGGGATACCAAGGTAGATTCATGAATGCTCACACTGTCATTGCACGCGACACGGACACTGAATGTGAATACCCTCTATGCCAAGTAGCGGTTGCTTTGAGGTTGCGGGAAATCTATGAGATTCATGATTCGATTTAGCACACTTGATGATACAAGTTGTTACTTTGGGGGCAAAGCCAGAGGTCCAGGGACAAGAGGATGTCATTCGCGGCAAACGGTCCATCTGGGCGAGGAGTGACGCTATGGAAAAGGAATGGCTGACATTCTCAATCCGATAAAACTCCAGAGTCAGCAGAGGTTGTCAGTCATGGCTTCGGTAATTCAGCTGTATGCTGCTCGTCACTTTGCATGCTAAATCGCACATGACCGGTGTACAGCTTCATACCGGACCTGTGGTATCAGCCCTCTTACCACAGGATGAAGGGAACTGTGTGTTCAGTTTACATCGTGACGAACGGGAAACTGCTTGCGACCTTTGCTGCACTGTGAGAGTGAAGATTGGTAATGAGCTTTGATACACCGGCCATTGGTGCTGATAACGGATGAATACCGATGTTTGGAGTCGCCAGAGCCGTTGGGGTCCAATAGGCGATGGCGTCATATGAGGGAAGCTCAAGGCATTCCTTTCAAGATTGGGTTCCAACACTGACGAGAGAATCTTATGAATATCCGGCTACACCCTGATGGAGCCTGTCATTGAGAGCTCACGCGCATGTAGAGTGATGGATATGGCCGATCCTGTTCCTTCGGGGGATCCCCTCACAAGCACTCTCGTCAGATACACAGTGTTGGAAAGATATCTTAGTAAGAGAGGGAAAATCTTGTGAGATTGCTCCCGGTGATTAGGCAAGAGGCAGAGGGGATTCCGGATGTCCAGCGCCTTCCCAGAGTCAACAACTGCCATGATTACGTCAACGAGACGATAGGTGAGACAAAGGACGTCAAGCTATGCCCAACTCCCTCCCGCCTTCCGATTTCTTTTGGGAAAACAACGACATGGATTCTTCTGGAAACAAAGGCCTTCGGAATGAGTACACGTGCATTTGACTTGAAGTTGGACGTGAATGTGTGTTTTCTCTTTGCGCAGGTACCTGAAGGCGGTGGAGAATCGTACTCGGCACGTACCGAAGCCTTGAACTGAAGCAAATCGCTGATAAGAATAGACATGGCATCAGTCCCATCAGAGAGGCAAAGAGGTGGAAACCAACTTGAACTCTGCTGCATCAGATCACGATCTAACGTTAAAGTGATAGATGGTCAGCGTCAGCGCAGTGCGCCCGACTAATCTCGATTGCCTGTTGGTCATGACATTGGTGGCTCCCCAAGTGCGACGTTGTGTGTCGTAGTGCATGGGTGCAGGTGAATGTCCTTTTTGATGATCGACCCCAGGATCTCTGGTATTCAGGCCCAATCCGGGGAAACACTGCGACCGACTGACAGCTCGTTGACTGCAACTTTGGCCAATTCGCTCATGTCGCCACTGCAAAAGGCCGATTCCACCCATCCCTCCTTGCTTAATGTGTGTCTTAGATGTATGTCTGCTACGTGGCCACCTTTTCATTAAGACAGACATTGTCCTGTTTGCGGACTTTTAGCGCACTCTAGAATGCGCCAAACCTTTACGTCAATGAAGTCTCGAGATATTACTCTCCCGAAGGTCTCGATTCTCGTCCGGTCTCCCGTCTATGTACATTACCCCGGAGTACCTGCTCCACGGTGCGCCACAACGCCAAGCGCAGGACGGAGAAGAGGGAATCCACTATTCATTCACGTCGGCGCCCATGATACCGCCGTTTGCTCGCTGACCCCCTTTTGCCGACAAACCTGGGTGATTTTTCAAGTGCAGACGGTATTTGTATTGATTCAGTGAAGCGTCTGTGTGCAGCACCGCATGTTGCGCTTCCTTGTATTATGTACAGCCGTACGCGTAATTGATTGCCGCCGACTGCAGCAGAGCAGACTCGAAGTAAGGTACATTGGATACGCAATTCCCAATCCGACGGCAGCCAGTGAGAGGCCCTGAGCCACTGGAGGACGGGTGGGGCGCTGCAGCTGAGGCAGTGGGAAGCCAACAGCGCATCTGCCCCAATGAAACCCCCTCGGAGCCCGCCTAGAGAGGCCTACGGACGTTCTGTGCGAATCAAGGTGCTCACTGTGGCTTGGATTTGGCGCCTGTACCCGCGCTGATCCATGCCGCACCCGCGGCTTAGCGACAGGGCCTGGGGGCGCTTTGAGCGCCTCTGATGTCACTGGCGCTCAAAGAACATCCTTGTTTTTTTCTCTCTCTCAATATCCCTTTGATGGCGACGATGTCTCTCGTGGGCCGTCCTGGACATGCGCGCTTCGCAACCACCAGCTGCCAATCACGGCCGCGGATGACGTCCAGGACGAAAGGCCCAGAAACAAGGATCTGACAGCGCAGGGGATCGCACCATGACCTTATCGTGTAACCTCGCCGTCGGTGAAATAGTGCAATTGATCCGTCCTCATGTTTTCCTTTCCCTCTATCGTGTGCCGCTGTACTTTGCAAAACCGTCCAAGCTTCGTGCTATCAAGCAGGTGTGGGAAAAAAATCTTTCTCCACCAAGACGGCTTGTTGCTTGCCTCCACCGCTTCGCTGAACAACAGACAACAAACACTGCCACTTGTCACACCCGGCCGGCCTCGCCTTCTCCTTTTCCCCTCGCTATTCTCCCCTTTGATCGCGAAGCACGGCTGGCTTCTTTGTCTCTTGTTCAACTTCCTCGAGCGCATTCCCTTCGAAGCCCCCAGAGGGGCGCAATCAGACGCACTATCGCCCTACAAACCTCCATCTCCCCATATCGATCGTCTTCATGCAGATGCTATTGCTGTTCCTTCATTTTCAACATTGATTACGTCCTAATCATACCCTCAGATTGGGCGGTCAGCTCCTGTTCGCTCCGCTCACGGCGAGCATCTTCCTCTCCTGACTCCAGCTATGGAGACACTCCCTTTAGGTGGCGATCAGCCATGGCATCACAGGGTCATTATGGCGACCGCGTCTCTCGCGCGAAGAGATACCCAGACGGCAGGCGACGGCCAAAAGAGCGAGGGCATCGGCATTGTGTCCTTCCTGACGGCCATCCTGGTCTCCACGATCATCTTTTCTGTCCAGCTCCTATTATTCGTTCTTCTGAGGAACAAGCTAGCAAGAGTTTTGTAGGTGCAAGCCGTGTATTCCCTTGGCTCTCGAGCCACTGTATCGCTGCCTCAGTGTCAATTGTGCTGACGACGAACTTGACTTGTAGCAAGCCAAAGACGTATCTTGTCCCCGAGCGCGAACGAACCGAATCTCCTCCAAACAACTTCTTTCTGCTGATTAGGGCCCTGATCAAGTACAATGACCGAGAGGTCATCAACAAGTGCGGACTGGATGCCTACTTCTTTCTCCGCTATCTAAAGACGCTCCTCATCATCTTCATTCCCATCTGCGCCATCGTAGTGCCCATCTTGGTCCCCATCAACTACGTTGGCGGTCGTGGTAAAAATATCGATTTCCGCAACAGCACCGACTCAGATTCGAGCAGCAGCAGCAGCAGCAACAACAGCACCGACAGCACCGATCCCGCCTTTGTGCCCACAGGTCTGGACACCCTGGCCTGGGGCAATGTCAAGGCGACGGAGACAAGCCGCTACGGTGCTCACCTGCTGATGGCGCTTCTCGTCATCATCTGGGTCTGCAGTGTCTTCTTCTTCGAAATGCGCGCCTACATCAAGGTTCGCCAAGACTATCTGACCAGCGCCGAGCACCGACTCAGGGCCTCCGCCACCACGGTGCTGGTCAACTCCATCCCCTCCAAGTGGCTGAGCGAGGACGCGCTGTCCGGCTTGTTCGACGTCTTCCCTGGCGGGATCCGAAATATATGGATCAATCGGGATCTGACGAGTCTCCTGGACAAGGTCAATCTCCGGACTGAGATCCACGCGCAGCTCGAAGCCGCCGAGACCGAACTCATCCGAGCGGCCAAGAAAGTTCAGCTCAAGAGGCGAAATGCCGAGGAAAAGAAACAACGCAAAGGACTGTCAAAGAAGGAAAAGGCCACTCGACAAGCTCAAGAGGATGCCGAGGCCAAGCGAATGGCCAACAGCGGCGAAGGAACTAATGATGGCAAGCAGCACAACGTCCCGCACACTGTTGACGAGAGCGTTCGAGAGTCGCGCATCGAGGACAAGCAAAAGCGAAAGCTGCGCAAGCTCACCAACGTTCGCGAGGAATCGGACTCCTCTTCCAGCTCCTCAGACTCTGACGACGACGATCGCAAGTCCCACATGTCCGATGATAGTAGCGTGGCGGTACTGAAGAATATCAAGGGAGCCTTCAACAAGGCTGGCGACCAGATGGACGAGTTTGGGACGAACAATGGCTTCATGAGTCTGGCACGCAAACCTGCTGCACCTGGAGAAGACGGAGGCTCTCAACCCCACGGTTACCCTTCATTTGCGGCCCATCGCGCGCAGACACACTCGCGGGGCCCGTCTTCGGCCTCGGCCGGATCTACCAAAGCCATCCGCGGCAACGGCCCGGTCACGGTGGAGGGAAACACTGTCCGGAAGCTCGAAAATATTAACGATATGTACAACATGGAGGAGCCCAAGTTCTGGCAGTTTTGGAAGACGCCCGCCGGCGGCTACGCTTCCCCAGTGCCTCAACAGAACGAGGGCGACGATTACATGGGAAAGCAGGGTACCGAGGAGAGGACGCTGTGGCAGAACATCAAGGGACTTCTGCCCTTTACCAGCGAGAAGGCGACAGAGACGGGTGACTATCCGGCTGTCTACTTCAACGAGGACTACAAGGTGGAAGAGGAAGAGACCGAGGCCGAGTGGGCCAAGTATCTTAAGAAGAAGGATCGTCCTACCCACCGACTGTCGCCCTGGGGAATCTCATGGCTTCCTGGTCTCCCGTTGATCAGCCAAAAGGTTGATACCATTTACTGGTGCAGAACGGAGCTGGCTCGACTGAATATGGAAATCGAGGAAGACCAGAAGCACCCCGAACGATTTCCCCTGATGAACTCGGCTTTTATCCAGTTCAACCATCAGGTGGCAGCGCACATGGCGTGCCAAAGCATCATCCACCACGTTCCCCGACAAATGGCGCCACGTGTCAATGAAATTTCGCCTCGGGACGTCATCTGGGGCAACATGGCTCTCTCGTGGTGGCAGGAGTGGGTTCGCACCGGTGCGGTTACTCTGATGGTGCTGGCCATGATCTTCCTGTGGGCTATTCCCGTTGCTTGGACGGCAGCCTTGGGTCAGTTGGATCAGCTAATCCAGCAGACATCTTGGCTCGGCTTCCTGAGGGATAGCAAGGCTCTGGAAAATGCGGCCAAGGCTGTTGCAGGTGTTCTTCCCGCCGCTGTGCTCGCTCTGCTCCTCTTCCTTGTGCCACGGATCCTGAGTATCCTGGGCGAGATTAAGGGTGCCAAGACGGGAGCGCAAAAGTCGGAGTTTGTGCAGGTCTTTTACTTTGCCTTCCTCTTCGTCCAAGTCTTCCTCATTGTGTCCATTGCCTCGTTCTTTGCCGCGTCCATCGACAAGCTGGTGGACAATATTACGGAGCTCGACTCGGTCAAGGCCGTGCTGGACCTCCTGGCGACAAACCTACCAAAAGCCGCCAACTACTTTTTCTCCTACATGATTCTTCAGGCCATGTCCACCAGTTCCGGTACACTGCTTCAGATCGGAGCCCTGTTTGTGTGGTTCATTTTGGCTCGAATTTTTGACAATACTGCACGTAGCAAGTGGGCTCGCAACACGAATCTCAACGACGTCAACTGGGGAACCTTCTTCCCCGTCTACACCAACTTTGCCTGCATTGCGATCATCTACAGCGTTGTGGCGCCGCTGATTTCCATCTTTGCCGTCATCACGTTTGGGCTCCTCTGGGTTGCTCAGCGATACTCCATGCTCTACGTTACTCGATTCGAGGTCGACACTGGCGGTGTCTTGTATCCTCGAGCGCTCAACCAGACGTTTACGGGCATCTACGTCATGGAGCTGTGTTTGGCCGGACTGTTTTTCATCGTGGTTGATGAGTCGGGCACTCACACCTGCACGCCCCACGGCATCGTCATGATCGTGTCCTTGATCCTGACCATTCTTTACCAAATTCTCCTGAACAAGTCCTTCTCGCCTCTTTTCCGATACCTGCCCATTACCTTTGAGGACGAGGCTGTGTTACGCGATGAAGCGTTCCAACGAGCTCAGGATCGCCGGTTTGGACTGACCGCTGACTCTGACAACGAAGACAATGAGGGTCCTGGAGAGGGTGGGAGGAGCCGTGACGCAGCTGAAAAACCTTCGACGTCGATGGAAAGCAGAGATGACATTGAGCTGAGCAACATCCATCCTGAAAAGTCCAAGGGAGGTGTTGCGCGCATCGCAAACCCTGTAAAGAAGGTGGGATCCTGGGCCAAGGGAGGCGGAAAGCAGGTCGGTTCTTGGGCCAAAGATGGGGGTAATCAGCTCCGAAAGCTGGCCTTGATGGATAACGACTCTCGGGCCGCCGAGTACCGACGAAAGCAGCGAAGCAAGGATCTCGAAGCCCAGCGCGCCATTGGAGAAGCTCTGTTCGGAGGGATCCACGACGAAATCGAGGACCTTACCCCTGAGGAAAGGGATGTCCTGGTTCGCCATGCTTTCCTGCACTCTGCCCTGCGAGCGCGCCGACCCGTTGTGTGGATTCCTCGAGATGATTTGGGCATCAGCGACGACGAGGTTCGCCGAACCCGCAGCTATAGTGAGCACATCTGGATCAGCAACGAGGGCACTGCGCTGGACAGCAAGGTGCGCGTGGTGTACGGCAGATATCCGCCGGACTTCTCAGAGATTGACCTGATTAACCTGTGATGGAATGGAAGGATAAGTGACATGGCGTTTATTGTTTAGACGGTATTCACATACACAACAAGAAGAAATGAGAAAAGAAGCAAGAAGACAAGACAGGGAAAGAGACAAGGGAATCATTTTTTGCATGGCGTTGACGAGACTTAATACGAGACCTACTGCATTGCTCGCACAGAAGCGATTACATTGGTTATAGATGGATTTGAACTACATGGATGGACTCAACGCCCTACCTTGGATAATGCATAGCAAGCAGACGCTTTGTTTAATGGTAGATTGATTATTAAGAATTGGTAGTCCGTATGCTCTGTTCTTGTGAGGTTGAGCAAGTACTAGGTATGCCTCGTGACATGTAGCTGAGCGCGTATTGATCAGAACCGGATGATTAAGATTCAGGGGTCTTGCATCTGGATTGCCCTGATTTGGAATCTATCCAGATCTCGGTGGCTTGGATGACGAAAGGGGAGATGCTTGACCCCGCAGCTGACGAGGATGTTGGAATAGTTGGAGGTTATTAGAAATCATGTCTCTCAGCCACATGTTGCCCGTATGTATGATAAGTATAAAACACATCCAAGGGTATATGGCAATGTCCAACTTGCAACATTCAGCTCATCTCAGCACATCACAATCCATCTATTTCCTATTCAGACTCAAAGAGAATTAAAGTAGGAAAAACCGCCACCATTTCGTTCCTCAAGAACTTCATCTCCAAAATGGCGGGCAAATCCATCACCCCGCGCACGGGACACGCCACAGCACGCATCAACGGCGCCGTCATCGCGGACGCGACGTCCTGGCGGGAGACGGAGGGCAACGTGTATTTCCCTCCCGAGAGCGTGAACAAGGACGTTTTGCGGGGGTCGAGCCTGAGCACTTGGTGTCCTTGGAAGGGGGATGCGAGCTACTATACGCTTGAAGTTGACGGTACGTTCCACCTTTCCTACACTGAGAAATGATACCTCTGCGGTAATTGGGGGCTTCCGGGGGAGAGGAGGGTGACTCGAGAAGGGAAGTGGCCGTTTGAGTGAGTGAGTACTGAAATGAATCGTGTAGGTCAAAAATTTGAGAATGCGGCGTGGTATTATAAGGAGCCGCTGGAGGGGGCGGTCGACTTGAGGGACCATGTTGCTTTTTGTGAGTATATGTATCCTGCTTCGATGATGTTGGGGATTGCAAGAGCTAATGATTCATGTGGGATAGATAAGAACAAGGTTGAAATTACGGTGGCTTAGAAGCATGGAGCAGGGCATATCATGATCGAATACCATTCACCATATAAGAGTTCAAGCAAATCAATGTTTGTTGCAGACCCAGTGCTCCTGGTGTGAAATATATCGTGAACTAGCTACCAGTCACCTATTACGCTATTCTATAAATGTGTCTCATATGACCGACGGAAAGATATATGCCAACCTCATGCCTTGTTAGAAGCCAAAGACCAGTGGCCATCATCTTGCCCGTATCAATCCCCATCTTCAACGCCGTATATCCTGTAATAGCTCCTCGCTCTATGCAAACATGTATATCCCAAAAATAAAGCAGAACAATTGGTGAAAACAAGAAATTAAGACGACTCCGCTCGCTTGCGCTTCTCCATCTCTTTGACATCCTCCATCTCCTTCCTCATGATGTTGTTGAAAAACTCGGCATTGTCAAGGTACAGGTGGTGGCCCGCCTTGGGAATGATGACAACCTTGCAGCTCCCGTTTTCGGTAGCCTTCTCCTCCTCCGTGCCGGTGCGCATGATGTTGGCCTTGACCTGCTTCAGCTTCTCCTCGGCCGCAAGACCGCCGGCAACATCCATCCAGTCGTTCTCGCCGTACATGAAGACGATGGGGAAGCCCGTCTCCTTGCCAACGACCTCGCCGTTCGGGCCCTTGATGGGCTGGCGACCGACATCCTGGATGCGGTTGATCACCGGTCGACGGGCAAAGGCACCGGGGGCTAGGATGTAGGCCAAGGCATATTCGCCACTGCCCTTCTGCTTGAAGATGGAAAATGAGTAGTCATGCAGGGTCTGGGCTTCTTCGGCCGGGAGGTGGTTGAAGCGCCGCGAAGTCCAACCAGAGACGAATCGAGGCCCCAGGGGACCAGCCATTCGGACAATGCTAAAGGGCGACACATTGGCGTCCCAGAGCCAGACGAGCCAGTTGGGGTAGGGGCGTTTGGGCGGACCGGCGGCCCCGTTCTTGGTGGACGTCGTAGTTTGCTGGTCGACGGTGAATTCGTTCTGCATTGTGGATTCGCTAGGCTCGGGCAGGGCTGAGTTGACTGCGTAAGGGTCCTCTGGGATGCCGACGGGAGACGCAAGGATAAGCTTCTTCAGGTGGCCCGGATACTTGAGGGCGTACGAGACGGCCAGGTAGCCACCCAGTGAGTGGCCCAGCAGGGTAAAGCGCTCAATCTTGCGCGCCTTGCGCCACTCCTCGAGGGCGTCGATGAACCAGTTCTCTGCCTCAATCACCTTGCCCTCCCTGTCCTTTGCATGGATCTTGAATGCCGGTCTGGAGGAATTACCCATGCCCAGCATGTCGAGGGCGTACAGCTTCAGGCCCGGAATGCGAGATATGGGCTCAAAGTTCTTGTAGAAGAAGCCCAGGCCGGCGCCGTAGCCGTGGAGCATGACCAGGGTCTCTTCAGGATCCTCGCCGACTCGCTCGATGGAGAATTCGTTGAGGGCACGGTTCTTGCCGGAGAGCTGGACCATGGACCGCCTCCATATTCTGTTGCCGTAGGGGTCGCCCACGTCGGTGTTGGAAAGGCTGCCCATGCTGGCGGTGGCCTCTTTCAGGAAGGGTATGTGCTTGAGGACGCTGCGCTCGGCCATGGACGGCGTGACACCGCACCACTAACATGGAATTATCGTTAGCAAGCGCAAAACAAATATCAGCAAGGTAGTTGATGGCATCTCGTACCCATTGGTAGGCAGCCTCCTTGTATCCCAGAGGAAAGTATGCGCCCGAAGGCTGCTGAGGCCGTTGCTGTCGCAGCTCCTCGGGCGCCTCGCGCGGCGGGTGAGCGCGGATGGCATTCTCGGTGGTGGACATGCTGGATGCGGTGGCGGGCAGAGGCGAGGGCGAAGTGGTGATGGGAAAGCTGAAGCGCGATCGGTGCAGTATCGCTGAGACGGTCTGCGTCTTGAGCATTGCCTGGGGAGCGGGCGTCTGGGCGGTGCGCAGGCTTTTATCGCAGGAAGTAAGAAAGCAAAAAAAGACACCTAATGCACGAGGCACCAGGCACCAGACAGATTCCGTATGACAAAGGCAGCGCTCGAACGTTTGGTGCTGCGGCCACGCAAGTTCGTTGGTGAGGCGGCCGGATTTGGGCGGCGGAGGGTCGGACGGAGTTTAGACGTAGGCCTGGGAGTGGCTCGGGGTTTGTGCCGATCCGGATTCCGAGAGGATTGGACAGGATAAGTGCAAAAGGTGGCGCAATGCGAGCGGTAGCGAATGCGAGGTGCAGTGTGTCAATGCAGGAGGATGACGCTGACGATGACAGTGACGACTAGATGTGAGATTGCAAAAGACGGGATTCGTTGTAGTGAGTGATGTGGCAGGATGAAGAGAAAAGAATCAACTTGAGTCGAGATGGAGCGGTCATGGACTATAGACATGTCGATACCCAGTCTTTTAGTGTGCGCCTGTCAAAGGGGCGACTCGATATAGGGGCATTTTTTGTTGAGCTCAGCGGGCGAATGACCTGCAGAGGAGCCCTAGACAGTGTTTGCCCCAGTGGGCAGTTCACATGATGTTTGCTAATACGTACCTACAGGTAGACTTGATGGAAGAAGATGGCATCGACCACCATGGTCGACCCTGAATCTCGTGAACCAGTCTACCTAGCCTTTCATCTAGGAATGATACTATTTCACTATTTCACTAGACAGGTATTCAGATGTCATCACCATCAACAGCACCATCCGGATTCACCAATCAATCATTTGCCCCGGACTCCGTGCCGCTGTATCTGCAACGCCCACGCATCCTCGACGCTGATTGGCTCCTGTCAGATCGCCCACGCCGGATGCCGCCTGGCTAAAAATGGATCAAGATGTTGGACAAGAGTTGAAGCTGAGAGACTGATGCCGATTTGGCCCAGGTAGAAGCTGCATGTGGTATCTACTGCATGTTGAATATACAATAATCACCGCGAACACAATAAATGTCTCCCACGTATCACTGTCGTCTGCAGTCTGACATTTTCCACTGCAACAAACTCCGCAAGGCACAAGGAGATAGCAATAACGCCTATCGAGAGCCAAGAGATCGGACCCTGTCCGTTACCCGACGGCTAACGCACTCAATCTCCACCTCTTGTGAGCCAAATCTCCGCCAACTCAAGGTACTAGATCGACCGCGATAGCTTCTATCGCATCACTAACAGAATCACTGACAATTCACTAGCAGTCCCATAGGACATGTCTATAAGCATCACCCAACAATCTCCATGGGAAATGCTTTAACATCAATCCAGAGATAGGACTGGGGAGATCAACGTGACAGAGGGGTTCCATCGACCAGTCTTCAAGACTGATCACGCAGTGGGTAAGGTATGCATGCCACTTGTGGTCTAGTTAGGTATCTTCCCTCTACCTAATCGTACCTAGGTATGGAAGAATGCTTCGGAAGAGTGAAGTTTGGCAAGCCCACCGGGATAGCGTTCGAGCGTTCGAGAAGTCATCCTTAATCTGAGTTTGTTTCTTCCATTCCCCCAAAAAGTAGTTCGAAATGAGACGCCGACAGTGGCTTCAACTTGAACACATTTGACATAACTAGCAAGATCACCTTCAGTCATACTAACATGCTCGGGTATCCTGTGCCATTTCCACGGGAACGGCCACAAGAAGATGCCACGAGGACGCTGAGAGAAGCTTGAGGACGATTACATCAAAGTGTGAACGTTTCAGGTGAATTTTGTTAATGCCTTGGATTTCTTTGCCTGGAGTCAATCATAGTCTGACGACAATCAGCCACAAGTTCCAATCCTTCAGGCCGTCGACCTTGAGCTCAACACCATGAGACAAGCCGGCAGGCTTATTGGCACTGAGAGGCAAATGCTGAGCAGACTTTTGAGAGAATCATGACCTAGTAGAAGTCTAAATGAACGCCTGAGAATGAGCACATTGGAGAGCGCCCGTCTTCCTTGATGCCTGTTGAATTTTGCGTAAGTGAAAGGAGCCCCTCAGTCTTGAATATGTCCTGCTGACTTTCTCGTGTAGTTTGACTTGTGCTACATCAAGGGCAACGATGGAGCTGCAGAGTTCTGGGCTAATTGGGGGAAGAAAATTCGTGAGATATCAGCGATTGAGGCGGTTGAGAGTGAACTCTTTCATGAAGTTATCGAAAAGCAAAGACTTGAAACAGGTATGGAAAGCGTTGGAAAGTATGTAGAAAGCATGGAAGTTCAGCGACAGTGCTTATGGCATTGGGAAAAACGGAGACTTATGGATTATAGGTAGACAGCGCGATAAATTGGAACATTCATTTCACATTGGGCCTTGTATCTATCCTCTGTCCTTGCTCGCGATATGTTTGGATCATTGGAGGGTTCTCGAAGGTTTAGCACCAGATCAAAGTAAAGCGCCTTTGTACGTTGCTTAACTCCGCGAGCATGACGGGTACCCCACAAGTACTTTCGGCACCATTTGTCTGTCAGAGTGGGCTAGTCCAAGTGCCGGGACACTTGTCAGATACAACGGGGACTAGCAATGCCCGAACCGTAGGTAAGCACCTTCATGGTCTTCTCGTAAGCACCATTTGATCAGATCAGGCTCAACATCATCTCCTTCATACCTACTTTTGCCAAATACCTTACCAATCTTTGACTATACGCTCCTTTACAGCCATTCCTTCTAGCTATCATCGCTGATGAAGAAGTTGTGCTACGTAATCAACTTTCAACAGGTAGTTGACATCGACCATCCCGTCCCAGGTTCTACAGAGTAAGCGGTGCCGGAGAGCCTCAGCCATGACGAGCCGAAGCGACTCGATCCCACAGCCAGATGGCGATGTGATGAGTGCTACAAAGCCATCGTCACAGACGAATCCAGGGCCGAAAGTGCGACGGCGTCACAACAAGCCAATTACTGCTGAGCGACGACTACAGAATTGCAAAGCCCAGAGAGCATATCGCCAGCGAAAGAGAGAGAGGCTGAGAGAGCTGGAGGCCAGGGTTGCCTCCCTAGGCCATGGAAATGGTTCTGAGCCAGTCCCTGATCAAGATACAGTGACGCCTCTAGCGAGTGTAATTCCGGATCTCCCGCAAACTCACGGAGACAGCTTGCTGTCTCATGATCTGTCAACTGCCGAAAGTTCACTACAGTCATACGCCGATACATGGAGCTACGCCGGCGGTGATGCGTGGCTCGAGCATCTACCTCCCACCTCATTGGCGATGGAGATGATGGGCTTGCCTGATACCATTATCAATGAGAGCCAGCCAATGGTGGCAGAAACGACTCCTTACGAGAGCTTCTCTGCCTTGCTTCATCCTGCCGAGAAAGAGGCATCGACATCAACTCCGGGCGAAGCCTCACATACAACTGGTTCCACGGCGTCTTCATCATCATCTCTACCCTCCTCAAGAGCACCAGCGTCCATGTACTCGGCCCCGACTTCGCATACCAAAGAAATACAGGTCTATCGCCCCGGCAGCAGACCACTTTCCAGTGCACCGCAGCTTATCCGCAAATGGTTCCTGCTTCTTCCCCAGTCTACGCGACGGCTCCTCTCTCAGCTGGCCAGAGACGGCGACTTTAGCTTCATAGACATGATCTCATCATCACTATTACTGGCTAACGCGAGCTCGACCAACCAAAATGGCCAAGGCTTCGAAGATGGCGAGCCCAAAACCACTGAGCGATGGCTGACAGAGATGCGGGCCGTCACGTCTCCCGTGTCTTCCTATTCACCCTATCGCAACTCCCTCCGCATCGCGAGATTCTCGTATTTTGCTGCTCTATTCACCAACTTCAGCTCACTGGGCTTCGACTTTGGGCTGTTTCTTGATGAGCGTAGTGTATCTCCTTTCTGCACCCGCAGTGCCACGAAAGACGCCAGCATGAAGACAACAATCTTGCCAGCTCATAATTTTCCGCCGAATCTACGCCCAATTTCACCGCAGTATACAGTACCTCATCATCCCTATATCGACTCACTACCATTCCCGACGTTCCGACGACGAGCATTGGCGGCTCTGGCGGCGGATCCGCCTCTGCTAGACGAAGACGACCTCTGTCTTGATTTGATGTTGCATGATGGACTTATGTGCTGGGGTTCTGCGAGCCCAGACGGAATGGATCACGGTACGCCGTGGGATAGCCATAGCTGGGAAGCCAAAGAGTGGTTTCTACGGAAGTGGAAGTGGCTTGTTGGAGGACAGGAGGGTGAGCTGTGGCATAGCTCGCGGTGGTGGGCTGCTCAGAGGGGTGAAATGATATCCATTTGAGACTGATGATTATTAGAGGACAAGTTGCTTTCGTTTTGATTCATTTCTGCGGACTTATCGGGCTGAAGATTTCGTCGACTATGGATGGTGGTGTTGCTTACGCTTGTGTTGGTGATAGCGTCATCACAGCAAGTCATGTATAATAACTGACCACAGATTCAGAGATAAAAGCCCAGTACATCCCCAGTTCTTCAAGGTCAAAACACATCAAAGAAAAACAACAAAGAAATTGCTCGATCCTATCACTGAACATTATTCGATATGGCTCAATTTGGATTCCACACAACCTCCGACGAGGCTGCCACAGCCCTCAAGGATGCCATCACCGGAAAGACCAGTAAATCATCCTCAACCCTTCATCTTCGATATGTCCTCTGGATGTTAACCTAAAACATCTAGTTCTTATCACCGGCGTCAGCCCCAACTCTCTCGGCTCCGACACAGCTCGAGCCCTTGTCGCCCAAAAGCCCGCCAAACTCCTCCTCGCCAGCCGCTCCCCCGACAAGCTACAAGAGGTCATTGCCTCCCTCGACATCCCATCGGAGACCACCGTGCAGCCCATTGTGCTCGACCTCTCCTCTCAAGAAGCCATTCGCAAAGCCGCCGCGGAAATCCGCGACTCTGTCTCCGTCCTGGACGCCGTCATCTGCACTGCCGGCGTCATGGCCACGCCATCATACGAGAAGTCGAAAGACGGCGTCGAGATGCAATTCGCCGTGAACCACCTTGGACACTTTCTCTTGGTCAACCTGCTGATTGAGAAGCTGCTTGCTTCTGAGCATGGTACTGTCGTGATGTACACGAGCGAAGCGCAGTCACGCGCAAACTTGGCCTTTTTGGACGACTTGTCCTACAATGAGGGTAAAGCGTACGAGAAGTGGACGGCCTATAGCAATTCCAAGGCTTGCAATGTGCTCTTTTCGGTGGGATTGGCCAAGCGCTTTGGGGAGGCTGGACTGCGCTCTTTCAGCGTCGATCCGGGTGTTATTGTTTCCACGGGGTTGACGAGGAGCGTGCCGATGGAGGACTTTAAGACGCTCGGTATGTCTCTCATACTCTCTGACACGATTTATTGCGGGATGCTGATGAGTTTGTCACTAGGCTGGATCGATGACAATGGGAATCTCAACTCTGCCATCAAGGCAAAGAGCGTGGCAGAGGGTGCATCGACTGCAATCATTGCTGCTTTCGACCATCGCCTCAGCAGTACGTATACCCTCTTGATTGTTCTCAATCTTTATTTTTCGGAGCTCGCTTTGATGAGGAATTCTCTGCTGACATTTCTCCATAGACAAGGATGGGTATTATTTAGCCGACGGAGCGTTGACGCAAGAGGGCGTGCTGCCTGACGCTCTCGACCCTGCAGTTGCAGAGAAGCTGTGGAAGATTAGTGAAGCTTTGACGAAGCAGGCTGTTTGAGACGGTATTATACGAGTCATTGTGCGTGACTGTAGTTTAAAATCGCCATGCTTTTTCAACAATGTCGCCCGCAATTGAATATAGAAGAAGGTTTGTCCTGATCTGATCTCCTCACTACAATGGCCTTCATGAGGCATCGTCGTCGATAAACAATGCAAATCAGATCTTGGATACATATAATCTTACCAGCCAAACACATTGATCGCATTTACATTTTTGTGCATGGATAGAATTAAACTTTGCATCACATGCCAATTGAGTTTCGTCCAAAGGTCAGCCATCATGGGGTTGTACAATCGCATACAAACAAAGCGGATGCGAGACATGTGAACTCCCGCCATGACGTCGGGATGATCGTCATCGTCAATTGGCTATTGTCCAAGCTTCACCAGCTTTGCTAGGGAACTGCCCGCGACACCCCAGGAAATGAACTCACGATGTCGTCATATTCCCTTTCACGGCCGCTTTCAGCCATGCTCTACACAGAATGTTGCGTAGGATGTCAATGTGCTTGAGAGCACCTTTAAATATCATCAAGCGGAAGCTCAACAGCACCAATTGACTTTCTGCCTCTCTCCCGCAACAACGCACCCATCTCGCCAAACGCTACACTACAGACGCAACCCTCAGCTCGAAATATCACGATGGATTACAAGGCAGCACTGGTGAACGGAGTTGGTCCGGATCCTGATTCCGAGAAGGATTCCAATTCACGCTCAGATGGCGTCACCAGCTATATCCAGCAAGTCCCAATCACAGTCCAGCGGAAACCGTTCCTTCAGCCAGAAGACGATGTGAGGCTGCCGCATACTGGTACGACCTCAACTGAGTAGACAAGCGGCCAAAACATCAAGCTAACAGATGTAAAAAAAGGAACACCGAGAGCAAATGTAGCCGCGACGTATGAGCAACCACAGGGCTCGCAAGCAGGCAATTGGGCCAAAGAGCACCGGAACCAGACAGTGAGATTGTTTCTATGCTATGTAATCAATTTTCTTGTTTCTAACTCAAGACAGGTCCTGCAACAGCACTGCGATTACTTTGATCAAGTGAGAATCCCCTCCATCTCCAATTGCGAATGAACCTCCTAATAGAATCGCAGGACAAGGATGGCATCATCTGGCCTCTGGACACATACAGAGGCCTCCGCGGCGTAGGCTGGAACATCCTCCTCAGCCTCCTCGCCACCTTCATCATCCACATCCCCTTCTCCTACCCGACCGTCCCCGGCTACCTCCCCGACCCCTTCTTCCGCATCTACCTCAAGAACATCCACAAGACCAAGCACGGCAGCGACACGGGGACCTACGACAGCGAGGGCCGCTTCGTGCCCCAAAAGTTCGAGGACATGTTCTCCAAGTACGCCGACGACAAGGACTTTGTGACCCTGCGGGACGTGTGGAACCTGCTCAAGGGGCAGAGGGTGGTTGCCGATCCCTTTGGTACTACGGCGGCAGCGCTTGAGTGTAGGTCTTCTTGAACAGTTTGTCCCTTGAGAAGGAGATTCGATGATGCTAACTTTGGTTTTCTTGCGTAGGGCTTGCGACGTATATCCTGCTCTGGCCAGAGGATGGGCGTATGAAGAAGGAGGAGATTCGAAAGCTTTACGATGGAAGTATTTTCTACGAGATTGCCAAGGAGAGGAAGCACACGGGCAAGCGATAGAGTACGTCCATGCGAACTCAAGGGTGCTCAAGGATAGTTTGAGCATAGCAAGGAAAAGTGCCACCAGCAGCAATGCATATTGAAGCTCTTCAGTGATGGGATTCTCAGTGTTGAAGCTTTTCAGTGGCTAATTAGTAACATACGGACGGTAATAATGGCAGCTGATTTTCTGTAGTCTATGGATCATGCGTCATAGGGTGAATCTCTCTAATCCTTATAGCTAAATGTGCAGCTTGTTATCGCGATGAGCCACCCGGCGACTCATATGTCGTTTTAGTTCTCTATATCTGTGATCGCAGGATTGTATCTGGCGACACTGACTGGGTTGACAAGGTCTCAAATCAAGGCAGTTGGTCACCAGCTGTCAGTCGGCTACTGGCAGCCTTGCGATGACTTCCCCCTCGGTAATGTGCGAGCCAGCCAATGAGAGCTCCCCAATGCCGAGATCAAATGCCCCAGCCCCACTGGGCAATGTACGAGTACGAGGCAGGTACCTTGCTATCAGCCAATCATCCCACCAACCACGCACCTCTCCCAGCGAGGCTGACCAAAGCTTCGGCTTCCATCTTAGCATCTCGTCCATTACTTCATGACTTTCCTTCCCAGAACAAGGCGTCTTTTCTGCGAACCTCGAGCCGCTCTTACGAGCCCCTGAGCCGCCAGCCCTCTCTTCGAGCCCGAGCCGGCGGCTGCCCGCACAATCATGGCCGAAGACCTCGACTCGATCGTCAAGGGAGCCCCAACTGCCGCTTCCGCTGCCACAGCCGCCAACGATGCCAAACCCGGCTCTGGCACAGGCCCCTTCCCGTCGTCGGGCAAGCCTGGCGATCCGCTGCATCACACGCCGAGCTCCCCATCCATGATCTACCTCAACCTCTTGATCCTCGAAGCCTCGCTGCGCGCCCAGTTCCTCGAGTTGCGCGCTCGCAAGCGGCACCACACCTTCTTCCTCGCCATCCTGACGCTCTGGGTCGCATTCTTTGGGTACAAGCTATACTTTGCGCCGCGGGAGGATGGCCGCGGCGTTGGAGGGTCAATCTACTGGGCCGTCGAGGGCGCGCAAAAGGTGTGCTTCATGGGCGGCATCATCACCGCGGCTCTCGTCTGGGCAACGGGCATCTGGGATCGCGGCATCCGGTGGCCGCGCCGCTGGTTCGCCATCTCCAACCGAGGCCTGCGCGGCTTCAACTGCAAGCTCGTCATCATCAGGCAGACGTGGTGGGCCGAGGCGCTCTCGACCATTGGCTTCTTCCTCACGTATGGCCTCTTCTCGCATACCGCCAGTTCGTCGTACCGCCTTGTCGAGCCGCAACTGTTGCGCCAAGTCGAAAAGGAGCTGCAGCTCTCGAGCGATAACCACCCGACGCTTGTTCTTCCTCCCGATGACGACGAGCTGGGCGGTCACGAGGAGGATCTGGCACCTGGCGGAGACTACGTCAAACTACTGCTTCTACCCAAGCCGTTCTCGCCCACATTCCGCGAAAACTGGGAGCTCTACCGCACCGAGTACTGGGAGAGAGAGAATGAGCGCCGGCGGCTTCTCCGGCAAAAAGTCAAGGAGCACGATAGGAAGGTCGCAAAGGAGCAGTACGGCTGGCTGTGGTGGCTCCCTTGGCGCCAGCATTCGCAGCCTCGCGCTCGTCGCGACCCGCCAAAGCTGCCGCATCACCGACTGGCGAGCGCAGATCGCAAGCGTAGGAACAGCAGCGTACGCCGCTCGTCGGTGAGCTCCTCGAGAAGCCAGACGCCGATGGTCTTTGACAGTGACGGCCAAACACCGCGCAAGCAGCCTCCCTCTGCGGAGAAGCGCCGGAAACCAGCGTCATCAATGTCCAAGGTGAAGCGGCCGGGGACCGACTCTCGATCCGTGACGCCCGATATCCCATCACGGCTGTCTAGGGAGAGCAGTCCGACGGCGGAGGCGGAGGCGGACGGCAGCGGTGGACGCACGCTACGGAGCACGGCGAAAAGAGCCAGCCCAGCGCCTTTGTCGGCGGATTGATAGATTGAGAGCGTGATTTGTTGATAGATGACGATGTCAAGATTATACGAAGGGCACTACCTGCAATGGGACATTTGATGTACGGCTTTTCTCTGAGCGTGATGGAAGCATGCGTATACTTTGCTCCAAATTATGAAGTTCAACAATTTGTGTAATTATTCGGCGATGTTGTTATTGGATTTTACCTCACATAATAAACTTAATGTTATCTTCAGCCCTACACCCACGATTGCGACATCTCATCATGCCCTGTCATGAGAGTCCGAGGCCAGGGTGTTTGCTTTTACCTATCTACCCAGTGACTCATTGAAGCGGCATTCTTAAAGGATTATTGCCTCTTTCGGCAGTTGACGCTCGAACCGAGACGAACTTTTGAACAGCGCCATCTATCTGACTCAAGATGCAGGACAACAAAGGACGGTCCCGAGGGATTCTGAGTATTATTTTCGGGACTGGTGGATTGATTGCCATTAGCTGCATGAGCAGCAAGTGAGAAACGACCGAAGGATGCAGCACTCCATTTTATAGACGTATCTTGACCTCCAAAACCCCAAGGATATAAACAGACGACATGCCATATAACCAAGCCTCAACAACCAAAACACTGTCTCACCATTCTATAGTCAAGACAGACAACTCGCAGTTACCATATTCTCCCCTTTTCTTCCCATTTCAGTCCCTCACTCAAAGAGCAATAACAACAACAACATCGACAATGTCCCGCCAAATCTCCCACCTGAACACCACAATCCCCTCCCCCACAAACCCCCTCCTCACCCTCCGCACGATCCTCCCCTCCGACGCCCCCTCCCTCTCACACATCCTCTCCGCACCCTCAAACAAGACCGACCCCAACGCCAAAGACATCGACGTCGCAACCGCAGGAGCAGTCATCAATCGCATGCGCGAAGCAGCGAGCCAGCCCACCGTTCTCGACGACCAGGGAAACGTCGTCAGCGGACCGAGCCGCGTCAACATGATGCTGGTGCTCAAGGCGGAGGACGAAAACGGCCAGCCTGTTGAAAAGGTCATTGGTATTGGAGGTTTTGGGGCGATCAAGGACTGGGAGCGAGATGGACGAAAGATTCGGGCTGGAGATGTGGGCGTCATGTTGGATCCTGCGTATAAGCGACAAGGTTATGGCGTTGAGGCTATGAAGATGGCAATCAATTGGGCATTCACGCCGGCCGGTGAGGGAGGCCCTCAGCTTGACTTGGTCACCATCACGACGCTGGAGGATAACGATCCAATGGTCAAGCTTCTGCATAAGAGACTTGGACTCGAGGGCAAGGGGGTCGTAACGCCTGCCGAGTTTGATAAGGAAAAGAACGAGATATACTACGAACTCTCTAGAGAGGATTGGAGAAGCATCAACGGCGAGTAACATGCAAATCAATACATGAGAATGCGAACACCTGATCAATCATACAACGTTCTTGTCATAAGGCGACTGTAGCCAAGGTCATTTCGAGGTCACTCAGACACCTCCGAAAACATTCAGAGCACAATGAGGGGAAACAGATGCTATTCGATAAACTATCTGCACAAAATATCACACCATCAATTAACTCTAACGACGATATCCGTCGGAGAAACATGCCAAAAATGCTCGCCATATCCGTACCAAAGTAACCCCCAGCCCCAGCGCCAGATCGAACAGCAACGAAGATGGAGAAAGTCCGTGGCCATTATTATTAGAGACCCCTGATCAGGTCCAAGTATCCCCTCGACATGAGAGGTGACAAACATGATCTCTGCAAGATGATAGCGATGATATGAGTCGCAAAAGCGCGCCGTAAATGATACGAGTCGTTTCATTCATCTTGGAAAGATGGAGGTGGTAAATGTCGAACACAATCTAGGTCGGGAGGAATGTCGAAATATCGAAAGCAGCTGCTTGCTGAAGTAGACCACGCCAAATATGAACAGCTCGTCAGGCATCATCTTCCACTGGCCACACTGGCAGTGCCATCTCCGCCACCAATCGTCATAGTCACTGGCTTCGACATGGCCGGGGCACCAGCTTGCATCAAAGCACCGGACCGTTGGCCAGTCTGCTGCGCAATTCGAGACATGTAGTTGGCTGGTAGATTCGCAGACACCGTTGCCTTGGCGTCCTGGTAAAGATCGAAACACTCCGCAAGGATCTGGTCAGCAGCCTGATCCGCAGGGGCAATACCGGAGTCGAGAATCTCCTTGATGTGGTCTTCCAGGGCCTCAAACTCGGACTTGTCGTATCGGTATCGATCGGGCAGTCCGCTATTCTGGAGAAAGGCAAGGAGCCCAGCAATGACAGTGTTGGCAGCGCCCAGAATAGTGATGGGCGTGCCTTGAGTGAAGGACATGGAACCGAGGGCCGTCAGCGTCGCTCCGATGAAGAGCTGCAACAGCATCAAAATCCACCTGATGCCACTAGAAGCATGGTAGCAATAGAAGAACTTGGTTCGCTGAGTCACGGTGTCCTTGTACAGCCCGCGAGGCATGCCTTTGGGGGGCCAGAGCCAGCTGGTTGGATGGATTGGTGCATGCTGTTCCCGGTCCCGGATGCCACCTATGCCGTGGGCAACGATGGCCCATTCATGAGGTGAAAGAAATCTGTGACGAGGAGTCTGGTGATGCTGGGGATCCTCTGGGGCCTTGGGAGGCTTGGGTGCCGGAGGGGCAGTGGGAGGTCCGTTGGGAGCCGGGGCTTGCTTGGGAGCATGGTCATGAGAACCTGCAGGAGGCGCGGGATAATTGTTGTTGCCATTGCCGTTGTTATTGTTCTTCCCGACGGAAAAAGGCGGGAGAGTGGGAGCCTCGGTGTTGGGGATGCCCTTTGCTGACTTGGACATGATGGGCGACGGGTGATGAAGACGAGGAGAAACACGAGCAGAGCTTGAGAGCTTCGGACTGACAGACTGGAGGTGGAAATGTGACCAAAAGGGTATGGGCAGTTCACCAGCGTCTGCTCGTGAGATGAAGACAAGAAGCAAAAAGGAAGAGAAAGGTGAAGAATCATGCTTTGGAGTGAGAAGACAGAGAAATCGATGGCATCGGCTAATACTTCTTGTGCTGCATAGGAAGAAGGAGCTAGAGAACCTGTTCTGCTTCAACATCACAGAAGCTCTTACCCGCGGTCGATATCATGGCAAGGAGTGCCTGCGCATGGAGATGCTTGAGCACATGGCCAACCGAGAATACGCGAAAAAACCAGGGGACTTTGTTCTTGGGGCAATCGGGCACGATCAACGAAAGCTTTGGAGAGAAGCAGTAGAGACGGGCATCTGGAGAAGGGCTGGAAGGACGGACCACCGGTGAAAATGCGGTGACGACTTTGAAGAATGAGCGTCTAATGTGCAAGGAAAGGAGCACACTTGGCATGTTGTTGACCATGGAGGGTTTCGCTGGGTCAGCCTTGCACATTGGGAATATCACATGCAAGTTGAGCCAAGTTCCATGGTGAGGTCATCTCTCATTGCTTGTATGTAAATCAGAAGATCCCGAAGCAACTGGGTCTTCGTGCCAGGCCCAGCTTCCTTCTACTATCGACACAGATATCTCTGAGCGTCGCAGAGCTCGGAACAGTCGTCGGCAAAGTTCTGCTAGATGTTAGAGGGTGCGGCTTAGAAATGGTGCAACTGGCGATGGTTTGATCCACAGAGAGGGACCGTCTCTTGGAGGTTGACGATGGTGGGACCGACAAATCTCACCGCCTTTGCAGCCAGCGGCAGAATATCGAAAAAATTGTGGGTTTGGAGCTTCCCGACCTGAAGCTTTTCTCAGACTTCATTCTTCCACCAAGCCATTCTGATATCGAAAAGTGCGACTGGATATTGCATGTTGCGCGGTGCTTTTGCCCTGAAGCACCTGCTGCGTCTCACAGGAACACTGAGACCGGCCAGTTCCTGCGGCAGAATCACCCCCATCGTCAACACGCGATCCATCGTTGGAAGGTATTACTCTTCTTCAGTTGCGCCAATGGCAGGCACCGTCGAAATCGAGACCGTGGAGAAGGATGGAAAGCAGTTCCGCGTGGTAAAGGAAGGCAAGGCGACCATCTTGGTGCCTCAGGGTGCCAAGATCGGAGAGGACAAGGGAGAAGTGCAACAAGTGTTTTACAATCCGATCCAGCAGTACAACCGAGATCTGTCGGTCCTTGCCATCAAGACATACGGCGAGGAGATCCTGGCGAAGAGAAAGGACAAGATCCTGGCAAGATCGAACAAGCACGGGAAGAAGAGGAAGAGGGACGAGAAAGATGACGGCAAGCCCTCGGATGAGCCAGAGGCGACTGCGAAGCCGGTTTCAGAACCTGCTCCTGAACCTTCAGAAGAACAGAAAGGCCACAAGTCGAGCTTCAGGATATTGGACGCCTTATCAGCATCCGGACTACGAGCGCTGCGATACGGACATGAGCTGCCCTTTGTCACCTCCATAAACGCAAACGATCTCTCCAAATCCGCGGCCGAGTCTATCAAGCTGAACGTGAACCACAACGGCCTCGACGATGTTATCACGGTGACAAACGAGGATGCCCTTGCACACATGTATCGCGCAATTGCCGACGACCTTTCGAAGAGAGACCGCCACGGCAATCCGACCAAGTCTCACAAGTTTGACGTGATCGACCTGGATCCATACGGCACCGCAGCACCGTTTTTCGACGCAGCGCTGCAGTCTGTCAGGGATGATGGTGGCCTGCTCTGCATCACATGCACTGATAGTGCCGTCTGGGCGGGACATAGCTACTGCGAGAAGACGTTTGCGCTGTACGGCGGCACACCTATCAAAGGGATGCATTCTCACGAAGCAGGGTTGCGGCTGATCCTGAATGCCATTGCAACGTCCGGCGCTCGATATGGTCTGGCCATTGAACCATTACTGTCTCTATCCATCGATTTCTACACCAAGGTCTTTGTAAAGGTTACCAGATCACCGCAAGCTGTGAAGTTCCTGGGCTCCAAAACCATGATAGTATACAGCTGCGATCACGGCTGTTCGGCATTTGAGACGCAATATCTCCTGCGAAGCAAGCCGACCCCCAACAAGAAGGGCAGTGGATCGTTCTATAAACACGGCATGGCAGCCGGACCGACCGTGGATAGACACTGCGAGCATTGCGGCCACAAGATGCATGTCAACGGGCCAATGTATGGAGGCCGCATCCACTCGGCAGATTTCATCCAGAGGCTTCTCGATCAGATTCCCAACGCCTCACCAGAGGTCTACGGAACTCTTCCCAGGCTGGAGGGCATGCTCCGGACGGCTCTGGAAGAGATTATCCCGGGACCAGAGGCTGATGCCTCAGTGGACCCCAAGGATGCTCAGCACGCAGAAATTGACAACTGCCCCTTCTTCGTGATTCCCTCCAAGCTGGCAACTGTGGTGTCTTGCGCTGCTCCAAGCGATGACATGTTCCGGGGCGCTTTGATACATCTGGGCTACCAAGTCGGACGAAGTCACTGTCGGCCAGGAAGCGTGAAGACGGATGCACCTTGGTCTACTATCTGGTGGATCATTACGGAATGGATTCGTCAAAAGTCTCCGATCAAAGCATCCAAGTTCACACCGCTGATGCCCGGTTGGAAGATTTTACACGATGCCGGACTAGTTGGTCGAGACGATGGGGCGTCGAAGGAGGCCGACAGCAAAATGGAAGACGTCGCGGCGGCGGCGGAGCCCCAAAGCGAAGAAAAGGCGGGTGAACCGACCGAGCAGGTTTCCAGCCCCAACGAGGCCGAATTGCGGAAGACCCTGGTATTCGACGATGACCTCGCTCGACTGGGTCGCCTGCGAGATGCGCAGAAGCTTGTTCGATACCAAATGAACCCTCGACCAGATTGGGGGCCGCTGTCAAAAGCCAAAGCCCAGTGAATGAAAACCTACCATGATATACCAAGCGCCACGAATAGCCAGAGTTGTCCTGAAAAGGGACCCAAAAGATAACACAAAAGATTACATTTCACAGTGACGACAATGATTGAACCGAGCCCTATTACGTGAAAGAAGAAGGATGTGCGATTTACTTGTGCTGAGGATCGGCAATCTCCCGCGCTCACTGTCTACGTGGAAGGATGCCGGAATCGTCTCCCCATAGTACGTGCCACATCCTTTCTTCCCCCTTATTGTCGATGCGACCACGATTTGTGTCTTTCTGTCGGTTGTCGGCCCTTTCCCCACGTGTTCCGTTCCACCTCTCTTCTGGTGCCCCTTTTGAACTCCTGATCCTGCATCTCCATCCTGCGTGGTGCCTTATACACGTTCTCTCAACGAGCTGGGCATCAATGCTGCAAACACCGTGGACTTTCTACGCACCTGCAAAGGACGACAGAACCCGGGGCCCCACGGGCAACTAACCTATCCACCTCCTCAACCCCCCTGTCCATCTCTCATGCAATCTGCGCTGCAGGCCAACGGAGGCCAAGCAATCTCAATGGTCTGTGTGCCTCGCCTTTCCTTTTGAGATGCACTGAAACCCTATAAACGAAGAGATGCGTCGAGAACACACAGCTTGTGTGGGCCGATTTTCTCTTTTGTCCCTGGCGATTTATCCTGCAAGGGGTTTGGCCGCAGCAGCAGCAAGATATTGAGCCTGATATTGGACTGCACATCCGTCGAACGGTTAGCCATGCGCATGTATGCTTATCTCAAAGATTTCCCCTCTCCTCCAACTTCATCCCCTCCCCCCCTTTTCATCCTCTTCATGCAGAGAAGAGCCGAGAGTGTGGCTCGCAATCGAGAATTTCGGCTGGGGCAGCCTATACACAATATGAGCGCGAGCGGGAAAAGTAACTCTGGCTGTTACACTGCGAAAGAAATGCATAGAACGAGACGAAGGTTTCAATAAAGGCGACATATCGACCTAGGCGGGCAGCTCCTCTTGCCGGCCCCAACTTTCAGTCCATGCTCACAGACTATGCGACGACGGGGAGGGCTCTCCGCTTCGACCTGTCAGGGAACTCTCAAGGTACAACTAATCGAGAAGAATCAAGTACACTACACTCACCCTCCTTATGCATATGCGATGGAATCGCCCGGGCGGAGAGGAGAGAATTACCGTCGTCAGGGGATCCTTGAAAACCCCGCTGCTTCGGGTATGCAGTGAGGTTTGCGATGGACTACTTCAAGCTCCCTAGTATCGGCTTACCTGACTATAAGTCTATCCAAGCAGTTACAATTATAGGTACAAGGCACAACGAAGAGCCGAGGAGTCTCTTCAATGGCTTTCAGAGAGTTCGAAACAGTTCCTTATGGCCGAACAGCGTCTCGTATAAGGCAGAGAGAGCTTTGGCCCCAGGTTTCGACTGATTGATATATCAGCGGCGCCAGAGTTATCTCACATGCTGCTGATGCTCATAGGACACGCAACTGACGTGATTTGGTTATGGAGACGGGCCAAAGACAGTTCGCATGGTGGACTTCTTCACATGTTTGTTTTTTCTTCTTTTGAGGGCAATGTCAGCTATTGCCCCATGTTGTCAGCATAAGGTTATGCAAGCGCAAGCCTCAGACTTCTTCGATACTTGCCGCAGAGAGGCCTATCTTGAGGATCGGAAACTATCGGGTTGGACGTTCAGCTGGCTACGGATCACTCCCTTATCTGCCGAATACTCCGTACACAGAGGGTGGGTGCTACGCCAGCTGATATCAGGAAGTTGAGGACTGTGCTGGCGAATCTGGATATTTCCGGGGGGCCTTCAGTTCGCGATTCTTTGCAGGCTTACTGCATCTTCAGTTATCAAACATCACGAACGATTGGTGCAGCTACTCGAAGGGGCACCAACGGACGATCAAGAGAAATCGCCCAGATGCTCGAGGCGCACCCAAACTGTTCAACATTGCCATCCTGCAATCGCTTTGGTCGGAAAGCCTTCATTACCGAGCCGATAGGGTCAACAAACAGGTTTCTGTTCATGTCGAGCACCCGAAACGCACGATCTCTCGGTCCGATGACGCTTCTCAGCTATGCTCCCCGCGCTCTTTATCTAGACGGCGTATCGCTGTCACGCAGCTATCTTCAACCGGATGCAAGAGAATCGCAAAGGCTCAATATAATACACCACCAAGCCTCTTCTCTATGTCTCATTCAATCGGTTGGGCGGAAGGCATCTCGGCACTACTACCTTTGTGCCGAACATTGCCTTGCGTAGTCGAGATTGAGTTGCCGAGATGCCAAGTGATAGTGCTGCTTCTCTTTCACATGCTTCAGATAGCAGCTACATAGGTAGCTTGAGCTCTCTGGCTCGGTAGATTATCCGAGAGCTGGTGAGGTAGTACTATTTAGCTTGCGAGCTAGACATCTTTCGAGTCTAGGTCGATGGCAGCTTGGAATGTCGACGTCGAACTTGCAAGGACATGCTGTTACTACGGCATATTGCTGCAGGATAAGATTCGCCGGTCATACAGTACTGTAGCTTTGGGCTTCGGGCAAGCGAATCGCTTAATGCTGCTTGATGCTACTCCAGACTTCCAGACTCCGTGCTCTTGCAGCTGCTGCTCATCCCTGAACAGCTGGGGCAGACGAGGGGTTGTGGGGTGTGGAAGCGATTCAGGTCTCTTGCTGCGGACTGAATCGAGGGGAGCGGGATTTATCACCGAGGGGCAACTTCATGAGATAATAATACTACCCCGGTCCGATGCAGCTGCAGTCCGCCTCTGGCGAAGCAGGCAGACAAGTAAGGTCGTTCTACAAACTACAAAGTACGCAGTATTGCTACTCATTGCGCACTTGAATGTGGGCGAGGTGTCCTCAAGGCAACTGCTGGGTGTGTTCGCTCCCATGGCCCTTGGTGCGTTGCAAGCGGCTGAGGCTCGTTCAATAATCGCCTTTGAGGCCCCACGATGGCTCGATTTCGGCATATTGGAGATGTGGCCATGCCCATCTCTTCCCCTGCCTATCACTTTTGAGCGTTTTTTCCACGGAGCATTCCAAAGAGCCCACGGGCGGACAGCAAAAGCAAGGCAAGGCAAAGCAAAGCAGAGCAAAGCAAGGAAGCGGTGGAGCGGGCAAGCAGGCAGAGAGGAAGAGAAACACATACTGCATGCTCGTACACGGTCGTACAGATGTGCGCAGCACGGAGTACATATGCATGGCGCGTGGCAGCAGTTTGCCCATGGGCCAATTTTGGCCATGTTGCAAAGTCGTTCCTTGAAGGGTAGGTGTACATGTAGCCCGACAAGGTACATGCTGTCGTTGCTGCAGCCGAACGGAACGGAACCGACCTGGGACTTAATATATTGTGCATGCGGCATGAGATGATCATATATGTGGATCGCTATCATCCGATCGTGCTGGCAGTGTGCCGATACACACACCACGTAGCCCGGCAGGCCGGGCAAATCAAGGGGCGGCATTGACGACGGGGTTGTATTCGGGTCAATTTGCGGTTGCTGCATGTGTAGTATGATAACAAGGCCATGATCTGATACTCTGGTGGTGGCTCCCGCCGGGCGTGTCGCCTGCGGTGCTGTTCATCTGGCTGGTACGTTTGTTGGGGGGTTGAGGGCGAGTAGTTTGCGTTGCCGCGAGCTGCCAGCGGATCTCGTACGATGAGCTCCCATCGCATTGTGCCCATGGAGAATGTGCCCGGGGCCCCGTACTCACTTGTACATGTGGTGCTCCAAACATGCGTGCTCGATAAACGGAGATGGAGGAGAAAAGGTGAAATTGCGGTGTCTGTCACGGGGCTCCCACTGCGGTGCCTTGCATGACATTGGACAAGGCCCAGTGCCGCAGCGAGCCTCCCCGAGTCATTCGTTCGGCATCCAGGCCCGACCGAGTACGAAGTGATCGAGGTGCGGATTCTAGACGGAGCACAGGCAACAAGCAACAAGCCGGCATCGAGGAGCAGCAAGCAGCTGCATGCGGTCTCCGAGTCGAGCAGACATGCGCATGTCCGGACCAAACAACTGGCGGTTATGTGCTGGCACGACAAACAGGGACATGGATACGGAGCTTTGCATGGTAGGCAAGTCGGAGCAGCGTTGTCGAATTCGCTCTCCTGGACCCCGTCAGTCCAACCCAAACATCAATGCTGCGTGCTGCTAAAGGAGGCTGGAAAATTGAATAGCTCAATTGCGTAAAACTGGTACCAAGCAGTCACGATACCTTCAACTCAGTTGAATCTATCGAACCCCTGCTCGGAGAGGAATGAGTCGCCGTCTGCAGGCAAGGACAGGACCGTATCAGAGCAGGTAGGGCCGGGGGGTGTCTCGATTCATGCGTTGACACCCTGAGCTGGTCGGGCGACTGATTGGACGGTGCGGCAAGCCTTGTCTGGAAATCCGCTCGCAACTCCGGATACGTCTCCTTTGCTCTGGACTGAGCTCTTCAAGACGATGAAAAATTTTCCCTCTCTGCTAATCTTGCTTCAGTTTGGGGTCAGCTTGGCGTTGCGACATAACAGGTCCTTGATGACCAGAAAAGGTCGGACCGCTTGCCATTACGCAGTACAGTTTGCATTGCGTTGCCGTCTGCTTTCTGGTAGGATCAGTTGCTGTGCGTCGATGATCAAGACGAGGTTGTCAAACTGTTCCTGAAGAGTGAGTGCATGTGGGGTTGCGGGACAATCTGGAGATGAGCCTCAACAGCCGTAGCGAGAGAACCCACGTCCCCGAAGCTCATCAAGGTGCTTCCAATATGCAGCAAGCACTCTGTCTTTCAAGCGTGCTGTATGAGTTGAAGCAAAGGACTCGTCTCATCAAATCAGTAAAGTCCGCAAATCGGACCAGAGACAACATTGTCTCACATTGCGAACTTGGCGCCGCAAGCGCTTCCTGCTTGGCTCGATCCACCCGCAGCATCGGCGATGGCAATGGGTCTGTCTCGCCCGTAACGCTGCGGTCCGGGTCGACGACTTGTGTGATTCCTGTGCTCCATGTTCAGCTGACAAGATAGGCGCTACTTTTCGAGGGCCCTGAGCATCGGCCGTTTGGCCCTTTTCCTATATCGGCCAGCCCTCTGTCGGGGTCGGGGTCGGGGAGCCTCCATGGCTTTTCTTCCTGCTCTCTTTGTTGTGTTTGTGATACCTACCGCTAAATCACCCCACCAGGCGATCCCCAGCAAAAAGAGAGGATCTCCGGCGATGCATTGGCACGCCCAGAGCCAAGGGTTTCGTGGGGGTTGCAATTTCATCATCGACTCGGGCCTCTGCTCTAGCACCGAATAGAGACAAACGGCTGGGGCCATGAGCGTGCCGTCTCGCCGCCGTCGCCCGAGCCGAGCAAAACTCCTTGGAAATGGGCATCACTGGCGCGGGCATGCATGAGTCGAGCCTCGGTGACGCTTTTTGCCGTGTGATCGGGATGAAAAAGCGAAAGGCGAGGCCGGCGGGGGGGAACGGTCTGAGCTTGTCGATGTGTCCCGATGTACAGAGTACGCAGTAATGGCTGTGCCCTAAATTATCCCGCGAGTATCGCCGGTAAAGAGCGAGATAAGGGACGGAGAGGCGAGCTTGCGGCGAGAGGAGGGACGAGGACGAGGCCGAGAACCCCGGAAGACGTCGAATCATGGATTGCAAGGATCAAGTTTAGGGAGTTGCGTTGCTTTGCTTTATCGGCAAGATAGACGCAAGATAGGCAGAATTGATGGGTTTGTATTTCCCCGCCTTCCATCTTTCCCCAGCTCTTTGGGTCCTTCTTTGATCCGGTGCTAATCTCGGGAGTCAGATGCACATGGACCTCATGCAGAGAGTATGCGATATCTGAGATTTTTTGGTGTCTGGGCTTGCTCTATTGGAGACTTGGAGGCTCAGCATGCGGATGCGGGAAATGCTCCTATCTTGCCTGCTTGACCTGCTGATTCGAGGTTCTTTATCTTGTCTGCGGGCAGCTTATAGGCCCCTGGACGCTGCAGATACTGCAGATACTGTAAGATGCATCCGATACCCGACGGCTGGTAAAAAGAAACGGATGCCGTGTCGCCTTGTCCAAATAGCCTGTAATCACAGATAATACTCGGCCGACAACTCTGAAACTCACCAGAAGATGCGTCTTTTCGCGATCTTAGGCTTCCATCACGACAGCCAGTCTGCTGACGCCTCGTTCCTCTGCAAGCCGTCAAATCTCAGACCCCACCCCCACACTCGCTGAAATGGCTAAAATCCACAGCTTAAAGTGACTGACTGACTGGCAGAACAGCATTTGGGGAGCAGTTGGTTGAGCTATTGCCTAGTGAGCCGCGAAGGATGTCGGCTTCTTCCATCTTCCATTCAGAGAGACAAGAAGAGAAGTATTGGCATTAGCATCAGTAAATAGCATTAGCAATGATTCAGAAGATGGAAAGTGCCCCAATTACGCGGCCACGTCAAGGGCCCTGCAGATCCCCAAGTTTCTTCAGTTCACATGCCATCTTGTTCCCACACGCCATGTGCCAAACTCACACACGAAGCGAGTTCTCTCCTCAGTAGCCTCACGTGGATGCATGTCTCAGAGACAGAAATGAACGAACGCCAACCCATAGGAAGGCCCTCTTGCCGAGGATTGTCATTTCGGTAGTTCTCATCGGTATAGAGTGCATCACAGACAATAAACACAAGACGACCAGGAGATACTCAAACCTTCTGCCCCCCACCACATATCCCCCCTCATGAGCTTCATCCTGACCTCTAAGTGCTCTAGACGATACACCATCTCAAAGGTCAAAGTAGGTTGGTAAAGTTTTTGGGCGCTGCGGGTAAAACAGGCACACTTTAAGAAAGCCTCGCGCGTATTGGTGCATTCAACTCGCACTCACTCACTTCACAACATACAGGAGACACACACACGCATTCCCGCTAGGCGAACTCATGTGTGTGTGTGTCCGTGTCTTGTGTGACTCACAAACCATCTAATTCGTCAGACGTATTCGAAGCGGTGAAGAAATCATTCCCATGCGTACAGAAAAATCGATAGAGGAAAAAGACAAAGAAACAAAACAAAGACAAGAAAAAATCCTTCCGCGGCTCAGCTTGCAGGCGTCTGTGACATAGCCGAAGCCTCATGCAAGCCACATCACTGCCCTCGCTCGCTTTTGCTGCGTTATCACACGGCAGGACGGGAAGAAGGCACCGCATTAGTTGTTTGGTCTCATTTGCCGTACGTAAAAAGGGTGCAGGAGGCGCATGCATTTCCCCTTGATTACCTGCTTGTACATTACCATGGCTTCTGGCCGCGTTGTTGAGAGCGAAAGACGAGGCACGGTGTTTCAGCATTCCTGCCGTGGCCGATCTCGGATCAAGACATCACCACTACGTGAGTAGCTTCAACGACGACACTCCGTTGACCTCAAGACAGTATCAACAGTTTCTGTTGCTACGTGGTTCCATAGGGGGTAAACGTAAGTAGTGCTGCCGTCGTCTGTTGATCAGATCACCCGCCATCACATCAGACTCCATAGGGCAACGCGCGTGCTCAGCAGAGCAAAACACGTCATGTCCACAATCTGTTAATAATTGTAACTGAATATGAATCATTCTCTCTGTCTGTCTGCTTGTTTAGCAATTGCCCGGAACCGCAGCTAGCCTCGCAAGGGTCGCTGACGTGATCTCGATCCCGTTCACCAGTTCTTTTTCCTTTTGTCCCTGTCTACCTACCTTGGTCATGATGCGTGACGAACAAGTTTTTTGAGAGCTCCAAGATTCCCAACAAATGCCATCCTGGCCTTACCGATTCGGATACAGCCGTGGTTGGTTACGCAAAGAGAGGCTCAGGCTGTCGTGTATAACGCATGAACAGGCCATACCATGCCGAATACCCTGAAAATGACGAAGGGGAAAAAAAAGAAGATTGTGCCACAAATGACGGGCGTCCGCCGGGCGTCGTCGTCGTTTTATGTGGGGGACAACGGGTTCAGACCGGGGCGGGAGAAGAATGTCCACATGCGCAAGAAGATGGTGTACGATTGTAAGAAAAAGGTGAAACGCTCGACACTGCTGCGGTTAAACCTTGCGGCAGAAACAGGCAACGCCATTTTTACATGCAAAGCCAAAAATACCGGTTATCACATACATGAGATACTCGCTTTCGCAAAATGGGATTAAAAGCCAGCGAGCGATCCTTCAACTCTCGGTGATTGCTGTTAATATCTAGTACCCAATCCATGCTGCATGGCGCCGCCTCACACAGCCTGTACGGAGTCGCACACAATGGGCCTGATTATACGGGGTCCCCAGACTCGTTGGCGAGCCAAACCTTTCCCCCAAAGATCAGCAGGGCGGCTCTCGCGATAGCTATTCATAGCACCTTTGCGGGACGGGGACTTGATACCACTCCTCATGTCATCAAGCGAGTGCATCACACGGAGAAGCCCCATGTCGTATCAAGAGGGTTGTCATGCTTCTTTTTACTTGTAAGGTATCAGGTGCAAGAATCACAAGGAAATTAAGCCCCATAAGGCCTGCCCTCTATCGTAGCAGTTAGAGCCACAGTCAGGGTTACAGCACCATGATAACAGCCTCGTATCAAAACGAAGATCCCCCGGCAAATCCTCAAAGAATCTTCCTTATGAGGTATCCCAGAAGAAAGACGCACAGCATCGTGTTACCTCACCATCCCACCAAGGGCTCTACTGTACAGTAAAACAATACACAGTGTTGCTTGCTTCTCGCTCTTCCATCGCATTCCATCCAAGCGAGCCAAACAGAAACCATCCATCCCCAGATCACACACACACACACACCGGGGAGAAGAAATAGATAATCTAGCCTGATTCCAAGGTTGACCCTCCCCTCCTTTGTCTTTTTTGCCACCCCCAGAGCGAGATACGTAAAAGGCATCTTTAGCGCTGAGGAGCCAGCCAGCCAGCCCGCCGCCCTACGGAAAAGTTCTCGTCTGGACATCATCGGGATGATCAGTAGCACATGCAATCTGCAACTGCTAGATCACTAACTCTTCCCCTTTGGTACTTACCTACCTTGGGCAGGTCAAAACAAAGCAGGTAAGGTAGGTGTGTTGAACATGGATGGCGCGCTTCGCTCACCCCCAAGCCAAGCTTCTACTAGGGCACCTTCTATCTATGACCCCATCGTCTATCCATCTTGTCCTTTATCTCACCATCATTCATTATCTCCCCCTAGCACATCAAACAGAGCGCCTTATGTGAGCATAGATATCGAGACGTAACCTCTGGAAGCCCTCTCCCCTCCCCCGGATAAAGACATCTTACCTAGGGCCAAATCCCCCGCAATCTCGCTCATTCCGCTTTTGAGCCGAAAAGTGCGCGATTGCGTGTACCTATGTACCCCCTTCTTTTGTGTGCCCCCCTTCCTTCGTACGACAACAATCAGTCCCTCCCCAGCGTCGAACCATCAGGAGATAACGGCGGGAAACATCGGAGAAGGCATAGGGCTCGGAAGGCCTCCGACGACTGTAAGGAAAGTAGAAGATCATGAATCAGAAATACTGGTATTTATTACTTTTGTCTATCCATTAAGTTGAATGTTATTCCCTCCGGGAGAGGCATACCCAAGCAAATGCTGCAACCATCTGCGACTCCATCATACCACAACCCCAAAACCAAGGGGAAATGCCCAGAGTAGAGAGAGACTCATAATCTATGAAGTCATGACCCTCGTCCAAAAGAACCCACGGGTCCCACGGATGCACCGCCTGCCCCGTGGTCAGTCCTCAGCCCCCTCCCCCCTTCATCCCCCCCTCCATTACCCTTTTCCCTTTGAAAACCCCCTGAATAGCGCTGCCGCGTCCCCCAGACTGCATAAGGATTCCCCATAATTTGTAACACCGAGCGTGTTTGGGTTCATACCCCAGAGAAGAAAGGGACTGGAAACCTGCCCATCCCGCTGCGGTGCCGAACCTCGCAGAGGCCAAGTGCCGAGCCCGGGTTTTCCAGCAGCGTGTGTAACGCAAGTGATGGACCAGCGAACAGCGCAAATCAAGAGACAAAGGACGGGAATAGTCTATGTATGTGCATGAAATTCAAAACAAAGCGGGGAGCTCATGCTTTCTATCAATCAGGTCTTTTGGCCGGCTTCTTTTGTTTCTCCGTCGCATAACAACGGGCAGCCGCTGAATCTAAGTACTCCTTCGCTGTAGTTGTACCAGGTGGAAGGGTTAACAACAAAGCATAGAACAGAAAGTTGAGGGTAGAAAAACGGAGCGGCAAGTAGTAGTCCGTTGGGAAAAGTGGTGATGTCTATATTTCCTTGGCCATCCATATTGTGTAGGGATCCATCCAAGCGTACAGAGAAAAGAAAATAAGATGAAAAGCACACGCAAAAAAAGGAACAAGAAGGAGAAACCAAAATAGCCCGTGTCAAGTCCTGCGGGGGACGACTCTGTCCATTTCCATTTCCGTATCCATTTCCCTTGCCATTTCCAAACCATTAACGCCAACTCTTTCTATCCATCTATAGCCCAAAGTCGTAAGTCATTCGAGGCGCGCCATGAGTACCGGACATTCTACATCCGATCCATGAGATCGCCACCGGCAAGACTGCCCGTGGTGGAACTTCTGCCGCTGTTGGGGAAGACGCCGTCGGAGAGGAGGTCCTGGACCGCCACCTTAGGAACCTGAGGAACTGGCAATTTCCTCTGGCTCCCGTCGGGGCGGCTGATGATGTCGGTAAGCGACATACCGGGGCTGCGGGTGGTGTTTGCCTGCAGCTGAGGGTGAAACTGCGGAGCGTCCAGGTGAGGCTCCATGGGGGCCAGCGCCGGAGTCGTATTATGCTGCAGAGACAGGTTTCTCAAACTCGGCAGCTCGTAGCCCGAAAAGGGACGGAGACGAGGGGAGTGAGCGGGAGTTGCGATGGGAGTGTGATCCGGGGTGGGGGAGAGGGAGTCGTGCGAGAAGGTGGGCGAAGAGGGAGCCGTAGAGTTGGGCGAGTTGGGCCTTGACCTCTTGGCGTGCCTCAAGCTTCCGTGGTAGTGGTCGTCCTCGTCGTTGGAGTGAGCTCTCGCCATGTGGTACGAAGACAGCGAGGGGTGGCCTCGAGAGCCCGGAACTCCCTGGCCGAAGTAAGGGTGGTGCCTCGAGTTGTGGTTGGACGGTCCGCCAGAAAGCGTCTCCCGCTCAATCTGATTTGCCGCCTTGGCAAGCATCGTGATGTCGTTACCACGGCCATAGTGAGAAATGGGACCGTGAGGCATGACAAAGGACGAGTATGAGTGGGGAGGCGAGACGTTGGGAGAGACGAGAGTCGAAGGAGGCGCAGAGCGGATGGCCTTTGGCGCCGCAGGAGGGTGCATCAAGCCATCGACGTGCATGGGGTGAGGCATGCCCTGGTGGTGAAGTTGGTGCTGCTGCTGTCCCTTGTTGCCGCGCCTTGAGTTGGGGTTGCTGTGTATCCTCGAGTGCCTCGTCAGCTCATCGGAGCGGGAGAACTTCTTGCTGCAGCCAGGGAACTGGCAAGCATGGGGCTTCTCGCCCGTGTGGGTGCGGATGTGCCTGGTCTGGTGCTCCAGGCGGTGGAAAGCCTTGTCGCAAAGAGGGCACTTGTAGGGACGAGGCAGCTCATTGGCAGTCTCTGTCGACTGTGTTCCTGGAATGGGCCCATTGGGCTTGATTACGGTGACCGCGGCGGTAGACATGGCGCCGCTGTCCTGTCCTGCTGCCGACGTTGGATTCAGGAGGTTGGAGAAATCCACGGCAGACTGTGCTCGTTGCATGTGATCGAGCGGCAGTCAAAAGCAGGTATGCGGTGTTGAGGCGACAACTTGGTCTTTGATTACAAGAGGGCCAGAGAAGCGAGTGTGGGTTTTGGCGGGAGCAGGCTCTGCTAGTATGCGGTTGTCCTCGTTTGCGGGGAGAGACTGCTGATCTATACAGATATCTGCTGTGCGGTGGATAGCGCTGGAGATAACAATTCTTCTCTGGTCAAATGAGCGAGGCTCTTGTCGTCGGTGGTTGCAGGATCGAGATGCGATGTGATGGTGTGTGAGTGAGTGTGATTCTGGTGGTTGTTTTTTCTTCGTTCATCGAGGGAGAACGAACTTTTTTTTTTTTTTTCTTCCGGGAGAAGGAGGGGACGGGGGGGAGGCAATCGCTTTAATAAGGGCGGGCTCGGCCGGGTCGGTACTTCGATTCGTAGCATGGGCGCCAGGGAGGGCAAGTGCGGGAGTACATGCCTGCCCGTGTGCGTACCGTGCTGTGCCTGGGAAGGCGGTACTTGTGGGCAAGTACCTCGGCCGCACCACTGCGAAGCAGATGCTGCGGTCGCTACACGGGGCGGTAAATCAGGGGCGTCACGCAGGGCTTAGGCAGCGACTTTTGGGGGTGCAACAGCGCTGCATGCCACCGTCCAGTGGCTCGATGGCGCGATGGGGCGCTGGAAGGACGAGGGGGGGCAGAGGGACGGGACACGTCGCCAGGGCTCAGAGACGGCCAGAAAGGGGGCACGGGGTACTTGTCGGCTCTGAGATGGTTGTACCTCGCGCCCCAGCATTTCAGAGCCCCCCAGCCCTTGGCCTCAGTGCAGTGGGAGCCCCAGCTGGGGCAAAAGGGCAGGGGCCACAGGGAAGGAGCCAGTGGGAGTGGGCGCGAGGGGGTGGGGTGTGCGGATGGCGGGGCGTGCCCCAAGCAGATAGTGCCAAGTATTGCCTAGCAGCCTTGCACCCCAGCAGATGGTGGGTGAGATAGACAGGGCACACCAAGTGAGATGGCCGATGCCAGCTCGGCCCACGGGAGATGCTCAGCGAGGGCCAAAGTACTCGCGAGCGAAGGGTACAAGGACACGACTAGCGTGCTCCAATGGCTTCCATTTCTCCCCTGTCCTCTCTCAGATGCAAGCGCTGCTACAAGGCACCAAACAGAGCGTTTTGCCGCTATTGGGACGCCCCTCGGCCGCGACCACGGTGGAAACCACGGTCGGACGGTGAGGGAAGGAGGAGAAGGTTTTTTTTTTCGCAGTACCATCGTACCCGCCTCGCCTGCACGTACGAGTACGATGCGCCGTGTCCTTCTTCTGTTCACATTTCTTCTCATCTCTAGCCTGCTCACCGAGTCTGGCTCCACTGACCGCTCAAGTTCGCTTTGCCTTCAAGATGACACACGTTTGCACTCAATGCGCCGCCATCAGCTCGAACCAGCCCTGTCCACGTTGACCCCGGTTGCTACTCGAACGGTATCGGATGGAATGAGGCGCAGCGTCTGTCGTGCTCGACTGATTGGCCGCCATTCCCCGGAAAAGCTATTTGCGTGGCTTTGAGGGCACGAAGGACCATTCGAGCCGCGAGGTACCTTACCAAACAAAGCGAGCAAGTACATACCACGCGCGGCTTGGAGTACCTGACCTGGAGACGAAGCCAAAGTCGGGACAGGAGAAACATCGGCCTAGGACCGTTTTGAGCGGCATGGTGCTGCGTGCGGCCGTCGAAATCCCGAGAGGATGCTTCTTATGAAATGGATCCCTTTCGCATCTAGCCGCAGCGCCTGGAGCAGGTCTTCTATGCTTATTCTTCGAGAGCTGCCCACAGATACGCACGCAATACGATTTGGTGTGGCCGGCTTCGTCGAGAGTCGGCGGACGCAAGAGACCGACCAGGTGCCAGAACCGAGTCGTTTGGCGCATCGATGATCGTCCGGCGGCTCGTTGCCAGCGACCAAGCCATTACTCTATCGATTCAACTCGAACGCTGGGTTTTGCTTCTGGGCACGACTCATTTTCCCGTGTCGTGGGGCCGAACGCTAACCGCTACGAGACCAAAATGCCCTGGTGCCATACTTGCTTGCTTCACGCACACACTTACAGCATGCTAACCATTGTTTGGATGTGCTTATAGCACTAGTGAAATGCTTCGTGTCGTGCACTCCTCCGGCTAGTGGTTGATGATGCGATTGCCAGGGTGAAATTCTACACAGAGGCAAGAATTCTGACGAGATCAGGAGGAGGAAGAAGCAGAAGACGGCAAGAGAAGACGAAGCCCTGCAAGGAACAACCGATAATACAAGAAAGAAAGAAAAGAACAATTAGAAAAGAAGGAAAAAAGAGAAAAAGAATGGGCACCAGCAACAGATGGATGGGCAAAGATGCTGCTCACAGTGTCGTGAGCAGACAGCGTGCAGCTGCAACCTCTTTACGCCGAGTCTTGGCTCAGCTTCGCTCGCCTTTTCAGTCAGCTGGCTTCGTCTCGCTATCTTGAAAGCGCCCGTCTTATGCCGCCATCCCCAGTTGCGAGGTCATCGGGACGCTGTATTCCACTCTTTGGGGGCCAAAGTGACAGCCAACTCATACAGCTCGTATCACCGCCTGCGACTGATATACGTGCGAATACATGTTCATCGCCCATATGTGGGGGTTGTCAAGTATCGCAACCACCAACAATGTCCAGGACCTGGATCAGGCTACTCTGTTGGCCACTGATGTCTGGGGAAACCAAGTCCGTCTTTGTTATCGTGGCGTGGCAGACCCCATGGAGTATGTGGTCACGCCTCCCAGGAAGCTGTCAATCACTTGATCCCTACTCGAATATCATTTGGACAGGCTTGAGGGCCTATCTGCTGGCTCGCGATCCGCGCGCTTAGCCAGTGCAGAGCAGAGTGATTAGCCTCTTCTTGTTCCATTCTCTTCGCTCGTCCTCGTTCAACCAACACACTGTTGCAGCCATCCGCTACCTTAGCCAAACCACACCCTGATAGCAGTCTCTTCCTACGATTCCTAGTAGCCTACTACTACTGGCAGCAGGATCAGAATTCTGCCTCCGAACGCAACAAACGATTCCTCCGCGGGCAACGCAGCCGTGTCTCGGCTATTTAACAACCCTTTTCGGCTCTACTGCCTGCCTTCTCCCTTGCCGTGGCCTGATTTACGTTGGTCATGGTTGGACCTATGAGGCTACTGTAGCGTCCGCGAATTTGTCTCCAGCGATCTCGCAGAGTCAATCTTGCCTCACCTGAAGTATGAATGGCGTTAGCGAACGAATGCGACCTGCCTTGACGATGCTAGGCCAGCGGTGATCAGTCTCGATACTATACCTGTTTGCTCGCCGGGATCATGTTGCTTCTCCGCTGGCTAGATGCTCTTCGAAGTAGGCAATGCTACGACAATGTACCACTGCCATTCCCGAGCGCGTCTGTAATTGAGCCGATCCATCTGGTTTCCTCGCAAGGCGACAGCGATGGTCCGTGAGACATGGGTGCGAATATGCAGCGTTCCCCGGAGGAAGAACCCCCAAAGTATGCTTCCCCAGAATTTCAACCACTTTCCCACTCAGAATCCCCCTCGTCAGGGATGGCGTCCATCATTCCAGCTGCGCCCTTAGACTTCAGAAATGCACCGTCTTTGGTCCAGGTACGAATTACGACACGAAGCAGGTACATATTCCCTACCTAGTGCTCAAGTTACTGGGCATGACTCTCGGTCTTCCTTATCCTCGGCGCGACATTGTCTTAGGAGGACCCTGTCAATTTTGATGCCTCCATCTCCCCCGGCCGGGGACCCCAGAAACACCCTGGCTCTCTCCCTACGACAGAATGTGGGGGTTCATGCGTCTTGTTATCTCGCACCGGATATCCCCTGCAATTGGCGCAGCGCAAAGAGATCGCTAGTCTGGCACGGCCGCCACCTCACCATAGAAGGGGTATTCTTATCAGTGAGGCGCGTGCTCTGGGCTTCAGCAGCACTGATCCCGCCATGGGGTCAAGTCCCCCAGAAGGAGGTTCTAGGCACCCGTCGACGGATTCGCCAATGCCGTTAGCGCGCCTCTCTCTCTCTCTCTCTCGTCAACATTCTACTCCTGAATCCGGCTTCTGATGGCAATGGCCTGGATCCATCACTTGTTTGTACCGCCCTGTATCAGCCGCTCGGCCAAACAGCTACATAGGAGCCCCTCGCGAAATCGTGCTCAAACATGTATGCACAAGTGCTCGGGCTGGGCATGTCCAGTCGGCCCTTGCGCCTCTAAGCTGCTTCAGGAAATCCGGGGGGTCAGTGATCTTAGATCTCCTGAGGGTGCTGCTCCCCTTGTCACCGAGACAAACCGCCACGTACATAACTGTTCTCGGAACGGGGAAGACCGGCCGACACCCCGGGCACGGAAGTCTACAGCCTGCACGAGCTGCTTAAGGCATTGAAGGAATGCCACCTGCTTGGTGCATGCAGCGCTGAAACAGAGGTTACAGAGCCTGTGCTTCTGTTTCAAGGCCGGGAGAGAAGCCCGCAAGAATTATTCCGCCAATACGGCGCAATACGCGACAAGATAAGATGGATGGTTGCGGCCGATATCCTCACTGAATACGACCTGACCAAAGGGGCATCAGTCGATACTTCTACAGATTAGTGCGGTGCTTCATGGCGGTCGATCACAAGCACCTTCTCTCGCAGCGGGTACGGGTAAGTGATTACTAGTACTGTCTACGCAAGAAGGCTGGAATCTACGCAGTGCCGACACTGACCTGACCATTTGGAACTGCCCGATTGCGGCTCAGATTCTATTATACACGCAGCGGATGTACATACTGTCCTGACGGCACCCTTAGCAAAGCCTCCACCAGCTCAGAGCAGTGCCCGCTGGAGAATCTGCGCATGGGAGATGAAAGGCAGTGGGTATGTGCGAGGAGGGCTTCATGCAAATGGCGTGAGGCATGTTCGAACCAACGATGTCCTTCCCAACATTCGGCCCATCTATTTGGGTCCTTTGTATCATACGCCTTGGAGCACATGTCTTGCGGCCGGACCAATGCTCGGCACGAACAAGGCACTGCGTACATTTGGGTCCAACCATATGTCTGACCATAGCGACGAGAGGGCAGCGCTCCCAGCCTGCATCCGAAGCAGGTCCATTTACTGGAGAGTGTGTGCATATTAAACTGAGAGCGAAAAGCAGCGCTAGCACCGAGTATCTCGATAGTATCCGGCCACAATAGTGCGATTCCGTACGTTGAGCCGAGATACCGGTTTATCATGGATCTCCCCGACGAGAGGAATGGGGAACACATGTCCAGATATGGGGAGATATTGGACGGGCATATTCGGCTGAATTACGGAGGAGACAGGGTCCAACTTTGCGCAATGGACACGGCGAATGGAATCAGCCGGGTCCCAGAAGGATATCACGACAAATGGATGTTGGATGCTGACTGTGGAATGCTTCGATTCGGGGAGCTTGCGGCGATAGTTTCCTGGGCCACGCCTTGCTTGACCATAGCAGCATTAGCCCTTTGCTTGCTTAGAGGAGCCTGAAGCCGGGAGTGCTATGAACCCGGACTTTCGTGCTCGACAGCCGGCATACACCGGAGACCAGCCCGTCATCTCTCGACGTACATTTGGCGTGTAGAGGCGCCATGTCCCCTTTGCGTGAACTTCGGGCAGAGGCAGAGAAGGAAGCAGTCGCCGTTTGTTGGTTAACTCTCGATTGCCTTTTCCTACTCAGCAGCGGCGCATGAGGCGGCTTGACCGAGCCAAATCAGACCTCGCCATCACCCACGTGCTTATCGTGACTTTCTGCCCCCAACTTCCCAATTTCCTCAGCGGAGGCGGGGCACCGCTCGGTATCCGGGGCCACGGAGGCTTTTGCCATATTGGACTCTGCTCTCATACGAAGTACCATGAGAGAATGTTCACTTGTTACATGAGCGAAGTACAACCAGTGCAAGCATCCGCCCGGATGTACAAAGCGACTTTCCCCATGCGATAGCCGACGCCAACGTCTCGGCATCAACCCACTATTGGTGGGCAAGTATGCTTGGCTGGAGATTGCGAATACTATTGCGAAATATCACCGCACGTCTCCGGTGCGCGGCTTGCAGTTGCTCCTCGATAAGGAGATGAGGACGGCGCTGGCGGCTAATGGGATAGAAGGGTTCACGATCACTCACGCCCAAGGGGGGTACAGACAGAACGGCTAAAATACAGGTGAAAGCTTACGGTCAGCGCCCGGCCGGACCACCTTCTTTGCTATCTATCAGTTGTGATCTCACATTGGTGCGGATGGAGTGACACCTCAACGAGCTGGTATCACCTGTGTATACTTACTCCGTTCAGGGCACTCGTATCTAGGGAGATCAAGTCCCCATATCTCGCTCCAGGATCTGGACCTGGAGAAGGCAGAGCTCTGTGCGGGGTTCCCGGATTTTCTCTTTTCTGTCTTTCGATGATGGAGAGCAAAATTTGCAGACTAACAACATGGCCTGAGATAGACCGAGCCTCTTGGCAGTTGGGGGCCAGCCAGGACGAAGGGGGTGGGAGAGACAAACAGAAACCAATTGGGTCCCGACATTGCATCATCAATCAGCCTTGAACCTGCGCCGGGGCCTTTTCTTTGTCGACCGTTCTCAATTCCTTGCGATGCAACGTGTTACGCCTGTATGGGGGGGTGTTGCACTAAAAAGGAAATCTGGAGTTCGTCGCTGCTTCGCCGTGGATCTTCTGTTTGTCAGACGCAAAAGTGCGGGCACTCGCGAGTGATTGTATTACACAATAGTTGCTTTCTCGCGAGCACTACTTTGGTCCTCGTCATCTGCCTCCAGGCAGTACTCTAGCGGTGCTCGTGGCTTCTTGGGTAAGGTATGGATATCGTAAGCTCTAGCACTCCCGGAAACCTTCTTTGGCCCGGTGAGTGGTTTTCTGATGGCCGCTACACAGCATCTAGATGTACAATCAGCCCTGGCTGAGGCTGAAGAAAAAGATCACGCTCTTTTGATTGTTGCGCCCCCTTTTCTGCCCTGCCTGCTTGATGCAGGAACGGCCAGCACGTTTGATTGATGAAGATTGGAGGGGGTCGGCTCACACAGACGTATAGAAACACGGACACAGGCACGCATGCGACCAAAAAAAGAAGAAAAGGGAAGGCTTAACAGAAGGGGGGTTTCATCCACCCCACGGGGGAGGAGACGGGACGAGTTGCGATAGGTGCCACAATATAGGGGGCCAAGGGGAGATCTGGAATGTTCGGCCCTCCCAAATCCTGCCGTGGGACATGTTTCGGCGCTGCTGTTTGTCTGGTCTGGTTTGGCAATTCATTGGCTCGCTGCGAACCGTCTGTTGTCATACGAGTACAGGCTGCGACGAACGACTGGCACCACGTATGAGGAGTAACCAACGTCGTTATGCGAAGCACAATGACGAGGGGCAGGGGAGGGAGGCCGCGCCAGGAGAAGCCCAAGGCAAGCGATTCGCCAAGCAGCATCTCGAAAATGAAGCATCCACAGCCTACCATTGCCAACAGGTTGTGGGGAGACACGGCCTCCGCTTCACAGAGGTCGACTCGTCACGTCGCACCGCCCTTGCAGCTGGCTGCAGCAAGCCGTAGCGGTTCCAATAATCATGCTCTTTGTCTTTCGGCTCGCCCAATGCCCAGCTGTCGGGTCCAGGAGGTACTTCGGCGTCGCCGTGCGAAGAAAACGACTCGTCAGTCATGGAAGGCGGGAAGAACGTCCATTGAGCCGAAAAGAAGAAGAAAAAAGGGACCCTGTGTGTGTGGCGTTCTGGAGACCCCACACGCAAACAAGCCATGGCGGAGCACCTTTTTGCGGGTGAGTTGTGTGTGCGTGTTCAGTTGTCGTGTGGTGTCTGTGTGCTATGCCTTTGCTGGCGTTTATGTGTGCAAGGACCTGCAGAACAAGGCCGCACGGCACACAAGGAGCTGAATGACATGGGCATGGCGTATCTACACCGGCTGAAGGAATGCTCGAAAGAAGACGCCGGTTTGGGGCAGTGAGGCGAGGCTCTCGTGGTCTTCCTCATGGCCGCCGAGTGCATTGCACACACGCACGTTTGCTTGCTTTGTTGATGCTCGGTGCGCTTTACGATCTAGCTTGTCGTATGGCGACAATCTCAGAAGACTGCGCGTTTCTCTGAATACTCCTTGAGGTGGTATCGTGAGCCGAGAGTTTCTATGGCCGCTTCCCCAGATCTGGAGTGGACAGATTCTGGATGAGCTACTGGCCTTGTTTCGACCACCGGCCCGTGGCTTGAGTTCGGATGGCAGGCAATCTTGGACCCCGACGTGTGTGGCTTGCTCGGATCTCGTCGGCCCAAGTTCGTCACTACATGCTTGTCACTGAGAGGACCCTTTCGGAATTCGACAACTGAATTGGCATGACCGAGCGACGCCTGTCTCCATACGTATGTCGTTGTCTGGTTCATCTTCTCTAGTGATCTGTGGCTAACAAGGGCCTTTGTTGTCGATTCGGGAAAGTTGTCATATGAAGTGACGTCAAACGGCGCCCTCCTGAAAGCCGTCTTCTATGGAGTTCATTGCTGTATCTTGCCTCGGCTTCGGTCAGTGTTGTCACTGTCCGTTCCTTGATACCCAGTCGGCGAATGAGCAATATTGTGGATGCTCGTGATTGTGATGCATGTCTTGTCAATGTTTCGTAAGTACGAGTAGAGTCGAGTATTGAGTGGTCCAACAAGAGGGAGGACATATAGCAGCTTTCATGACCTGCAAGAACTAGAACGAAGCTGGCGATTTTATACAGAGTATCACAAGCATCAGGCAAGCATATCACATGCCTCAAAGTCAATGACTGCCACCATGCCTCTCCAGACAGCAATCCTCCGTATCGCCCGCCCGTCCGACGACATTGACGCCCTGATCCCCTTCTACGTTGACGGCCTGGGCTTTGAAGTGCTCTACCGGTTCAGCCAACACGAAGGTTTCGACGGGATTATGTTGGGCCACAAAGGTGCTGGGTATCACCTCGAGTTTACATCAAAGAATGGTCATACCGTTGGGCGTGCGCCTACGCAAGATAACTTGCTGGTTTTCTACTTGCCGGAGGAAAATGACTTTGAGGATGCTGTGAAGAGGATGGAAAGGGCTGGGTTTGAGGCCGTAAAGAGTTTTAATCCGTATTGGGATCGGTGCGGGAAGACGTTTGAGGATGGAGATGGGTATAGGATTGTTTTGGTGAGCAATGAGTCGCCGTTGTGAGGTGTCGCCATTGTGAGGGTTGGGCTCTGCGAATATCACTTCATGTGCAGATATGCAAAAGGCATCTGAGCAATACAATGATGCCGAGCAATAGTGCAGTGCAGTGCAATGCAGAAGACGTTTGATGTTAATGAGCAATGGCTGCAAGTAGTCTCGTTCACCGAGGCTCAGGAGGAGATACGGAGCAATGCTCGGCCCTACGTCCTCTTTGCCCTGCAAACCCCTTCAACATCTTTCAGCTGTATCCGCTCGCTGTCTGAGAATCATGACTAAGGACTGGGCTATTGGGGTCTCGATTCTTATGCCTCATGAAGAGCGAGAAAGGGCTCGTGCGGCGGCATGGGGCCCATACAAGCCCTGGGACGCTGGCGAGCCCTGGCAGCTGAGATTCGCCGACGCGAGGCCGCAATTTCTCCGCACCCCTTGACCGAGCATTGGTGATGAGGCTATCACGACAAAGTTCGAGGTTGTAGAGAATGATGCTGAATATGTTTACAGTGAGGGCATCATCTCTGCGGTAGATGAAGATCTGGGTCAATAAACTGGCGATTTTGGAGTGTCGAGTGGGAAGATAGAGGTGGAAAGTGCGTGTTCATCACTTTCGGAGACTCCGATCCATATGAATTGACGTCACGTGCCTTCGCGATTTACCGCGCGCGCCTCACCTCATCGCCTCGACACGTCAACCATATCGCACAGCCTTTTTGGTAGCCTCGGCCAACCGCAGGCCAACGCTATGGATCATGGATTATCATGCCATCCATGGCCACGACATTGCCAGCTTTGACACCTCGGAATCAACACGTGGGTTTATCGTTTCCCTTCTCCGGTCGCCTTGCCAGGGCGAAACAGTAGCTGACTTTGACTCTCAGATCGCCTGCCCACGGTGCCGGCTTCACAGGCCTGGGAAGAGCTAAAGGCTAGCCCGGCGACTCACATTTCGACGGGGCTTGACGCTCTTGATCGTGCACTGCTAGGGGACGCGGCTGATTCGCAGGATGCCGCGGTCAAGGGCGGCGTCAAGCGAGGCCAGGTGACTGAGATCTGGGGACCCCCTGGCTGCGGCAAGACGGCCCTCGGGTAAGAGATGGGATGAGATGCTATCTCGGAGAATGACGTCTCAGTTGCTGACGAGGGATCAAGAATCCAACTGGCCGCCAATGCCCTGTGTGATGGTCATGGCGTGGTCTGGGTAGGTCGGTTTGACGACTTCACAGGCTTTCCCCCTTTCGCCATCACCACCGTCACTAACGGGAAGCTCTTACAACGCAGACTGCTTTCAGAACCTACAAACACAAAGACTAGCGAGCGTGCTGAAAAGCGTTCGAGATTCGCGAATTTTGGCGGGTTCGGGAGAGATTCAAGATGTAGACCCAAGCAAGCTTGTTCACTACTCTTGCATGACGTTACCACATCTGCTGGCGTTCATCTCACGCCCGACGACAACACTCATTCCCTCGGACGTCTCGCTCATCGTTTTAAGCTCCCCGACGGCCTTGATCAATTCCTTCCTGCCGAGGTCTCTGGAAGGGAAAGGGAACCCTAAGCAAGCAAAGGGTGTGTGTTCATGAACCGAGCTTCGAGACTGTTCTGACTCTCCTCTCATCGTGTGCTTCATAGGTCCTACTGCGTCTTCAAAACGCCTGCAAGGCCTCCAATTCATCATGACCACTCTGCAAAAGCTTGCCGCAACTAAGGATTGCGCCGTCGTCTTATTGTCGCAATGCGCGACTAAGATGAGAAGCGAACAGAGAGCTACACTGATCCCGTCCATCAACACCACGGTCTGGGAGCAAGGCGTGTCTACAAGGCTGGTAATCTTTCGGGACTGGGCGTGGCATGGCAACAAGTCATCAAGCGTCTTCCTAGCAGGCCTGCAAAAGATTGATGGCAGAGCCGTCCCAGACGCCGTCGACCACGTATCCGCGTTTAAAGTCGAAGCTGTAGGTTACATTGATAGGCAACACGCCCCCCAAGCGTCGGCATTTGGGCTATGCTAATCTCGACTTGGCCAGGCCGGCATATCGAGTGCCCACTACGATGCCAGCGATCCGGGCATGGAGGTGGCGGTCGTGGCACGGCGACCGAAGCGGAAACTGGGGCAGACGGAGCTGGAGGTGCCGGACAGCGAAGACGACGAGGACTACGGCTGGGCAGACGAGGACGAGGACGCATTGCCGCCGCCGCCGTCACAGTGGCAGGGGAGCGAGGACCTCATTCTGGGCAAGGACGCTGGTCTAAGCGAGGACGAGCAGGAGCCCGACGATGGGCTCCAGGAGTACTACTATGAAGATGACGAGGCCGGGGAGGGCGACCGAAGTAACAACGAGACGACGGACTGACGGATTTCACCTGCGCTGGGGCTGAGCTGGGAATAAACCGGGGGATGGCTTAAGCGCCGGCAAAACGCCGAAAGGACCTTTTCGCCGTGCGCGCACACGCTGGCAGGGAGGTATTCCCCGACTTGGGGGCAGAGAGAGAGGCAGAATGGAGCTGCATCTCCACCGGGCGGCCGTGTCATGACTTTTCTGAGACAGGCCTAAGTTGAAGGGGAAGAGTTTTGCTGGCGCTCCAGACCGAGTGGCGTACCGGCCGGGAAGCTGTTTACGGTTAGGGGCATTGGACCATTTGAATTTGTATATTAACGAGTTTGATATCACATCTCAGCTGTTTCAATACGAGCTGTAATAATGGCATTATCTGCTCTTGGATTAGATACTGCAGCGTAGGTAGTTTCGGCATCATCTCACATTGCGTTTTGTTGAACATCTCCATTGTTTCCATTTCGGCTGGACAAGGCTCCGTCAGCGTGCTGTGACCCCAATGTCTCTTCTCCAGCAAATCGTCAGACCCCTCCCCAGAATTTCGCGGGGTCTGATAGGCAGTGGCATTTCATTCATCGCCCCAGAGCAACGTGTTCAAGGGCCGTGAATGTTCTGTGGGCACATGGCGGTTCATCATCAACGTCCGTGGCGCCGGCCGGAAGACCTGCACAGGGTCCGCAGGCCGAGTCCAATAATCATGACAAAAATCGCTGCATTCGTGGTTGCTGAAGAAGGAGTCGATCCCGTCGGGCCCCAGATCCGTGACACCAAACTCTCGGCGTCGAGACAGGATGACTGGGTCGGAGAGGACGATTTCATTCTGGTAGACGCCCCCTTGGAGGTCGCAGAGGACGTAGAAGCCGCCGGTTGCGTGGTAGCTGAAGTGGCTGAGGGCCTGCATCGCCTTGCCCCAGGCGGTGGCCTCGTTGTTCCAGCCGGTGTTGCTGTTGAACTTTTGGTAGTTTTGGATGTAGGGCTCGACGAGCGCCTTTTGGCCTACCCACTCCTCCTCGCAGTCGTCGTTGAACGTCCACACGCGGGGTACATTGATCTTGACGTCCTTGTCTATGACGCCCAGCTGGTTGAACCGGTTCACAATCTCGAGCGCCTTGTCATTGGACATCAAGTCGTACTTGAAGTAGTCGTCCGAGAAGACGGCTCCCGTCTTGAACCACTTGGCTACGCAGGCCTGTTTCCGGCGAGGACCGGACGTGTAGCTCCCCTTGGCCACCCATCGGAAGGTTCCTTCGGCAATGGGATTCCTGAGCGCGTAGTACGACAGCCTGGCGTCGTTGGAGGAGTTGTATCTGCCCGCGTCCGACTCCTCGACGGGGAGGTCTGGGAAGCCCTGGACGCAGTGGAAGCAGCGGGAGAGGCCGACGCCCTTGGACCATTGGTGGGCTGTGAAGGAGGAGCGGGAGAGGTAGCGGTTGCAGGCTAGACAGGCGCGGCGAGCCATCGGATGAGGTCAATTGAGATTAGTTTCTCTCTTTTTGTTTCTCTTTTTCACATCAATTGAGCTGGATTGATGGTTGATTCTACGTATAACCCATGCCATGGCGCGAGACGCGGGTTTGCGAGGGATGTCTCGGACGTGCCTGAGGCAGCTGCGACGGCCAACGGGAGCACTAGCAGGCACTACCTGGTAACTGTGAGATGACCTAAGTTGCTCTCTTTTTCTCGACAAGATGTCTGCTCAGCAATGGAAAATGCATTTCGACGATGAAGCATCACAGGCAAGCAGTTACTGCAGTATCACGAGAGCTATGCAACTGACGAACATCATAGACGCAGACGGTCAACGCCCAGCTGCACGTGCTGCAAGCGTCCCCAGCTTCGGCTCGGAGACAGCTCGCAATACCCTCGTACGAACCCCGTTCCGTGCCTTACCTTGATGGCCGCTGGTCCTATTTCGGCCACACCCTGTTCTCGACTCTTTTTGACGTTTCGCCACCTTCAGTCCCTTTTGAGCTGTCACGGCCGACACCGTCAAGCCACGATGCCTGTGCGTTCCTGGCTTGACTCTTGACTCTCAGTTCCTGAAGACACCGAGAGCGGAGAGCTTCTTCATTGTTTGCCCGAAGGCAAAGGCACGTCTTTCGATTCCAGGTCTTTTCGCTACTCACTCGGGCCCTGCATGAGATCACGAGCCAATAGTACGGGATTCTCTATGCTAGCCCGAGCAGAAGCAGAGCAGGTCGCCAATATGAACCATCAAGCTGGCACGGAGTTCGGAGTCCAGAGCTCCCTCACCAGCTCGGATGCCTCCAGTGCTTCTGGTCCATGCGTTTGCCCACATGCTTCTGGAAGCCGAGCCAAAGGCAGGAAAAAATTCTCCTAATTGCATCATGGCTAAACGGAAGCAAACTCCCACCCCCCACCGTTATCTCGCCTTTCTCTGCTCTTCTCTTCTCATCCCACGCCAGAAAATACGCCGGTTGAGAAATTTTGACGATCCACACCCGGTCGGTCCTCGAAAGGCTGGTTTGTACCTGTGGGGAAAAGATACATGGCTGGAAATCCCCCGATCTGACTCCACGTTTTCGTAGAGACACGCCTCTTCATCCATTTTTTTTTTTATCTCCCGCCCCAAGCAACATTTTTTCTTTCGTTCCTCTTCTTTGGCGTTTATTGCGCCCACTTTAATATTTTTTCTTAGGCTTCACGGAGCAGGGGAGGGGAGCAGCAGGCAGCCTTATTTCTCCTTGTGCCTTATGCACAAATGTGGACTCGGCTCGACTGGCCGCGACCATGTCATCATCGACTGTGGCGAATGCAGACAACGCAGACAGACGGGCACAGCAAGCAGGATGAAGTCAGTGCTGCAGAGGGCATCCGCGAGACGGCTTCTAGCTGGCTTCTGGACGCATTCCTTCGAGCTCGCTGTGTGCGCCCTTACTCGTACCCAACACGCCAACCTCGCTAAGCAGCGCATTGAGCTGTTCCAAGGCCATGGTGCCTTGGCTGACCCCAAGCTGAGACGTTCAAGCCTCTTGTGGAGTCTGTGAGCTTCTGGGGTCTGCATGGGGTGATGGTTCGAGAGGGAGAAAAAGCGCTCAGGACCACCGTGCGCAATCTGGCCGATACGACCCCAAGACCCCCTACTTGTACGAGCACTGGAGCATGGAGCATGGGGGTAAAGGTCCAGACAATACGGAGTACACACAGCAGTGGCCGACAATGCGATTATGCCTGAAACCTGCTGGCCGGTTTGTGGCATTGCATTAGCTTTTGATGATTTAATGATTGCCTGGCAGTCGAGAAGCTTACGAGTACATACAGACTGATTCATGGCACGATGAAGTCAGTTGCCAACGACTTGGCCCAATATATGACGCAGCTGATTAGCATCCCGAATCACCCAAGCTGTCTCCCGAGCACCAATGGGGGAAGTGCGGAAGGGCATTCCCCGTTGCTCGCCGTTATCAAAGTTACCAAGTGCTGAGTGAGATAGGGACTGCACAAGCTGCGCCGAACTTCCCCATGCTTTGTCTCTAACGCGGCGCATCCCGTCCACACAACCGTCAACGTGGTCCCCCATGCCGGATCGACGGCTAGCACTTACAAGCGTGCTGCGGAGATAACGAACCTCTGGCAACAGAGCACGGGGAGAAAAGCAGCAGCAGACTGGTAATATGCCTGACGATGCTGGCGTTGGACGTCTTACGGTGCAGAACTCTGGCATGTGAAGCTTGTCTAGCGAGTGCCGTGAGTGCTCGACGTTAACAGGTCAGTTCCCGTAGCATCGTTATTCTTCGGAACGCTTCATCCCTCGGAGGTTCGCGGGCATACTTGATCCTGGGCCGCCTCGGCCTGCAGCGTTTCGATTGGCCCTTTTGTCGTTGCCCAAACAAGACTGACAGCACCCAACCTACATCCGAAAACATGGGTGAAATACGCCACTGTCGGGACGCCCCGATTGGATTGATGATGCCCCGTTTGTTAGACGTCTCGATCCGCGATGTATTGCGGCGATTGATATCAAGCACCGCCTGCATTGATTGCTCACATCCTCCACCAATCGTCGTCGTTCAGCTGGCCGCAGTGGTTCCGATGGTCCGAGGGTGGACCTTTTGATAGCATCTTTGAGTGGTACGAAGTGTACAAACGACACAGATCCAAGCCAAGCTGCAATATGTTTCCAGCCAAAGCAAGGTTGTACATCTGATATATCCTTGTACATCATCCCCATCATCATGCAGTCTACAACGGGAGCCTGCATTCGGATGCGCATCTTGCGCATCCGTGGGGTTGCAGCATTGGCCTGGGCCAAAGGGGGAGAGGGTGAGCACAAGCACGGATAGTTCCATGAAGGTCGCCATTGGTCCGCTATTAGCCACAGGTTTGCGATAGCCATAATGGCACCAACTTCAGCGCCGGGAGAGTCTGGGGTTGGTTACATGGTCATTGCTCTTGTGGTGTGGGCAAGCCAACGTCTATTGGCACCGATAGACGACGGCAACGCTGGATGGTGGCCTCCCTGAATCATGGATCGTGCTCTGGACCGGTGAGACGCGAGCCTGTTGGATGAGGCTCATGGAGGACCATGTGCCGGCTAAATTGTGATGACTTTGGCTCTGCTTTAGCCGTTGTTGTTGGGTTTCGTGTTTGTTCGTATAGGAGAATAGGCATCTTGAGCCGGATAATGCGTACTATCAACGATGAGCAGGAGGTGTCCAATAGGCGATATTCCTCAAGGAAGTCCCTATTTTCCCGATGACGAGCGGGCGACTTTCGATCACGATAGATGAGGGTGTAGTATGCTTACTCCTTGCTCTCCATCCTTATAAATCCACACACTTATAGTGTTATCTGCTGCTGAGTAGGCCTGGTTTGGCTAGAGTAACTTCCGGCACCGTTCTCGGGCTTGAATACATGGGTAAATTCTGAGGAGCAAGATGGTTCGCTTGGATATACTGTTCCATGGGATGTTGGTCGCGTGGTCTCACTGCACTAGGAGTCCTTCTTGTTTTAGCCTCTTCGGCGAGAAACTCCTATACTGCGGGACTGCTATAGTTTCCTTGGAACCTTTTTATGGTTACTTTATGATGCTACTCTTTTAGTAAGCTTGATAGGATAAATGGACTATATGTGAGGACCGCACGAGATGAACTAACTGATGTTGTGAGAGCCTGAGGGTGTGGATTATCTACATGTGCACACCCAGGCTCTTTGTCTGAGCAATAATGTGTGATACATAGGAGCTTTGACTCGTGGGGCTGCGGTAGAAATGGAGATTTCATAGCTCAACATGTGTCTCGACATCATCTTGACAGGAGTAGTTGTAGGGAGCTCGTATTCTGCCTCAAGCAAGCTTGCTAACGGTACTTTGGTTGAGCGTTTATTCAGGACAGACACGGATCGCTTTCGAATACCTAGGTATATTGAGCGATGCCCGTTAGCGAGCTATATATCGAAGAAGAAGAACACTTGTGATCTAGCCACTAATGTAGTCCGCAGAGAATGCAACGCCGTATCAAGTAAATTTGCCATACTAGTTTACTTTATGCTCATCAGGGTGCCCGAGCACAATGCTTGGTGCTGACAAATGTCTTTATGGGTTGGAGATCCTACCACAGACCATGAGAGCTACTCTCCACGACAAGTATTTGGGCTATTGCTCGATTTCTCGGTGCGTGCCTTGGGGAGTTGATTGCTTGCGTTGTTCACAGTTGCTTGCCCCCTGGCAATTGCTCTCAAGGCTGAGGCTTTTCTGCTGGAGCTCAATCATCTCGTTTTTTGTATCAGAAGCCGTTCCTTTGAATAGTGTATTCTGGCCTCTCTACGCTGTTCAACGATGGGAGATTGCGAAGGTCGTTGAAGGAAGTGTAATTGGACGGTGACTGACTTGGCCTTTTCCATCCCAGTAGTCAATGGAATAGACACTAGGTTACATTGCTCAAGCTTGGGGGGTCGTTGGCTTTAGTATCTGACGGAAAGGGGTTTGCAAATTCTAGCCAACGCTGAGAGGTGAGTTACCAGTCTGTATGATGTCTAGATACTTCTATTCGAAGTGCCCCTCGCGTTGGATTCATTTGCCTCTGGCATGTTTGAATCACCAACGGTGTCTCCATCAAGAGCTCAGATATCAGCATCGATTTATACAGAATGTCATTGTTACAGAGCCTGCGAGCTTCAGTTATGGCTCCCGAATGGTTGAAAGCTTTCCTGAATAGCAGTGAGTATGCGCATCTCCTATGCAAAAGTAAAAGGTGGGAGAGGAAGAAGAAAAACCCATGCAAAAAGGCCAAAAAAAAGAGTGAAAGACAGACAGCGGTGGTTATCGAATCCATAGCCTTCACCGGCCAACGGCCGGGGGCATAGGATGGCGGTTTACCCACTACACTTACCCACCAGCTGTCAGTCTTTCGAGATACTGTTCCGGACTTTTGGTATATAAGTCTTTGGGCAGTGGTTGGGCTGGGTGGGTGGGTGGGGGGCTGGCAGGTGGTGGCAGCTGTGAGCAGCTCAGGGGTTGGCGATGGGTGAGAGTGGCAGTCGGAGTGGCAGATGGCGAGGAATGGTGGGCCCTTGAGGGCTTGGGAGCTCCAGCTGTTTCTCATCACTGAATCAATGCCGTCTACTTAGTAGGGGAGCCTTTTTCTTGGTTTTCACTCTGGCTATCATGGTTGTATATGGATCATGAATGAATCATGAATGAATCATGAGCATCTTGATTCTTTCTACATAATGGGGCTGAGAGGTTGTCTGTCGTAGAGCGGCACTATGAGCCTATTCGGTGTAGCTCGATAAGATCTTTCTTGGCTTACTCGCTTGCCCGTCAAGTTTGATATTGGTCCTTCTGGTTTAGGGAATATATGGTCTTTGTATTCCAGAGATGATGTGATCGGTTGGACAAGTGTACTGACTGACATATCCCCTCATGAGGCAGCAAATAACGATGGTTCGCGTGCAGTGATATGGATCTGTGACCACGGCTTTGAGGTAAGATAAGACACAAAGGTGAGTTGGGGGTACTTCAAGCTTTGGCGTTGAAGTGAGCTGGATCTGACCGTGACTGACCACCAGCTGACAAGGGAATCGGAGGAAATGTATGGTTACGGAAGCACCTAGAGATCTATCTTACAATCTGACGCTGTTCTCTACGAGCTTTACAATAGAATCTCGTGAAGGAAGTGGCATTTTGGCGTCGGTCATGTTCGCCGTATCATCGTATCATCCGAATGGACTGTCGTGACGTTTGATGGCAAATTGTCAAACAGAGTGCAAATACTTCACTTGCGACAGCCTAGAAAGAGTTTGCACGAGAACAAGACGGCGTTCCTGTCACTGGCAGATGGTTGTCACTCTCTGGCGTCGTTTGCCTTTATCGAACCCCGTTTGCTGTTGTGCGTGGATGCATCTCACGCCCTCCGTCTCCTTGTAGAGCCTGCATCTATATACTTCATAGCTTTGTTTGAGGGCAGCCTAGCCATGTCCATCAGTGGCGTGCAGCTCGAACGGTAGGGATGTGTATGATCCAATTTCGAAGGCGAAAGATATGTATCTGTTATGTCGAGTGTGTCAGGCTATAAGTTGCCGAAGGGCACTCGGTCGTATACTCATGTTTTCCTTCATATTTGCCGTAGCTCCAAAGAGTGTCCCGACCACATCAACTAGATACCACGCATTCTACTATATAAAAGCTGCCTACAGCCAACGTAGTTGTTCAATTGCGATGATAAGGCCTTTAGGTGCTACGGTTGACGATATTTCAGGCGCATAATATCCCGGTACTGTTGAGCCAACGCTGAGGATACCAGCCCCAATTCTCACAAGTCAAGCCATGCGACCCCAATCTTGGTTTTTAAACCAGAGGGACCTTTGAAAATAATGGACAGACAGCAATTCAATCTCAAAAAAGGATGATGCCCTGGGTTTCCCTTCGAAAAGAATGCAGATATCCAGGGTACTATCTACTAGGTAAGGTAGGTAGTTGCTCCTTCCCAATCCAGCCCTTACATAAGCCGGAACACGACATCAAGCCACAAACGCGCCACACAGCTGATGCTTCAGCTTGGGAAAGTCGCCTCGTCGTCTGAACCTGCCAATTTCCAGTCCGCCGGAAAAAGTCAAGACTCACGACTGTCAAACTTTCAAACGAGGAATTGCACCTCCACTGACTCGACTCTTCTTCCTCCGACATGAAAAATTGAATCCGCGTGTCGCATGACTCTTATACATCAAGTGCTGCGCAATTCGGAGATCCGAAATCGATAAGAAAAGAAGGACGTCTCACGATATTGCGCTTGACAGGTGAGTTTGCTGATCATCGCATTTGCTTCGTTCTTTCACCTTTTCTCTGGTTCCAGACCCCGTCGAGCTCAAAGACTAGAGAAATCTCAAATGTTCGAGATGCCTCAATGACTTTGGCACGGCGCCATCGACAATGGCATGAGCGATCCCGTTATTTATGAGAGTTCACATTTGCATCTCCTTGTACCAGCCACTCATTGGCCAATTGCACCTCACACAATCCGCTATGATCATTACTTTGAGATATATAGTCCAGTGCTGACGGTTCTTCATCCAAGCGATACACCACAATGACTTCCGAAGCAACCTCGCAGGACGTGGTCGCCTCAGAAGGCACTCCCAGTACCGCGACAAACGGCACTGCAAACGGAGCCGCGACGGAGAAGAAAGAGAAGAAGCCATTCTCATGGGCGTAGGTTCACCCACTACATATCCAACACAACCTAAAAGATACTGACACAATTTGTCAAGCCAACCGCATCCCATCTTCGTCATCGTCCTAGTAGGGCCCGATGAGGAGCCCTTCGGCCTCCAGAAGGACTTCCTCTGTGACCGCTCCGACTTCTACCGCAAGTACTTCGAAGAAAATGCCACCGAAAAGGCGCTGGAGCATATTGTGAAGCTCCCAGATACGACGACAGAAGTGTTTGGTCTCGCACAAAGCTTCCTCTACACTGGCAAGATCACTGGCGAAAACTCCACCGTCACTTCATACGAATGCCTGGTCGGTCTCTGGAACCTGGGCCACAAACTCGGCATCAAGGGGCTATGTGAGCATACACTAGAGGCCATGGTGGAATGCCGACGAACCACGGGCCGGATCCCCGCGACGCCGCTTCTCATCCAGGTCTGGCGAGACACGCCCGAGGGGTCGTCTATCAGAGTCCTCTTGCTGTCTTGGGCCGCCGAGTACATGAGGTCTTCAGACGCACGGGCGGAGTTTGCCAAGTCTCTACCGCAGGAGGTGCTCAGCGAACTCGTGGTGACAATGAGCTCGTTCGAGACGACGATACTCCCAGCTCAGGCTCCTGCTGTACCCGGAATTGTCACCGGGCCCTCCGCCCCTGGGCTACCTTCGAGTGCTATCAGGTCGCCTTCTGACTCTTTTGCGGCAGGGCCAAGGAAGAATGTTCATTATCTAGATGAGCAGCCCGACGAAGAAACCTTGGGCGCAAAGAAGAATAGACGATCCATTGGCTTTGCAAGCGAATCGAGCTCGGCCCGCAAGTCGCACCGCAAGCCCGGCTCTTCCCCGCCATTCAAACCACAGAAGCGACGTTCGAGCGCAGCCATGTTGGAGGGTAGGACGTTTTCAACTCAGCAGAAGCTGGACTTTTGCGCCGATCTGCTGAATAGGATGCTCTCTGGACCCGGTAAGCTCCCCGATGCTCTATGCCTCTCTATCCCCATGTACTTTAGTCAAACTAATCCACCCAGGCTTCTGGACGCGACTCGTTGGGCCTTTTCGATCGCCAGTCGACCCCGCGGAAGACGGCGTGCCGGATTACTTTGAAAAGGTCAAGAAACCGATGGACCTCAGCACAGTGAAGATGAAGATGGATCAGAAGGAGTACACGACCGAGGAGCAGTTCCTTGGCGACGTGCGGCAGATCTTCGAGAACTGCTTCACGTACTGGAAGAAGGGCGACCCGATGTGGGCGGCTGGCGAAAGGCTGCAGCGCACGTTTGAAGAGAAGTACTCGCACATGAACAAATGGATCGCCAAGCTGGGAGGCGATGAGGGCGAGTAGGATACCACTGACGCCGACCCTCGCGGGCAAAGGGACGAGAGGCGCCAGCAATTTCGAAGCCGTCTGTGAATCGGCTTGACAGTGCTTGGTAGAGGACTTGAGGGGTGTCTGTGCATGCCGCCCGAAGCTCGAAGGATCCGATTTCTATCCTGCGCATCTACCTTTGGAGGTCTCCTCTCAGCAAAAAGCACCGGCTTTTCAAGCACTTTGGGGCGCGTTGATGAGTGCGTATTTGGGTCATTTTGGAGGCTTGTCATGTTGGGGGAGCAAATGTAATACTAATATTGGACGTCTCAGAGCCATGGGCTCAGGTGAAACGGTGTAGGATTAGGATTGTATCACTAATGTAATACAGTGTATTGATACCTACTACCTTGACGTGTGGACTGGCTTGCAGATCACAAGTTGATACGGAGGGCGATGTGGCAGATATGACGAGTTGATGAAGACAGCTGGATATATCGAAGCCAGCTCGTCGTCCGTCTCATTCCAAACTGACAGCAAACCAGTCGGAGGCATTGCCTAAAAGGCCGACGACGCATATCGTCAGCCCCGTGCTGCAATTCATGACGCGATATCAGAACCACATACACAGAAGGAGTTGGACGAGATGATACAAGTTGACTCTTCATCAGGAAATGGCTGCTCCACGCACATCACAAGCAACACATTCCTTTGGGTTTCCTTCTTGCTGTGGCGACAATACAAAGGCTCATGACCGATAACAGCGCGTGAGTGATGCTACATGTCTACTTCGAGATATTTCTCAAGCATCTGCCGGGTGGCACACTGCTTGTTGCGTTGCTTCATGCTCAACGCGGAATGCATAGAGCAAAAGATGCTTGCCTACAGGTGACGCATGCGTTCATGTCCATCTAATCAACTGATCTTAACAGTAGAGTCGAGAGTTCTAAGAAGTGCTGAAGCCACCTTATGCAGACCACGATCAAAACTCTTGCGTGCAGCTCTTGGACAAGCCCCCCAATCTCGGATTTGGCTTGGGAATCGCGAACACGGCATGGTGGAAACCCATCAACTACCTGGTGATAAGAGGCCATGTGCTTGCTTGACAATTTGCCTTGTTTCATGACATATGCTCAACAATTCAACGCTCGTTCCGACCTGTTTAATAACAGCATCCAACATATCCATGAACAGCATCTTCGACAACGGAAAAGTCTCGATGGTGGGGAGAGAAAGCCACTCGTGAGATGAAGGGCCAAGCTGGAATTCGACATCCATGGGGTCAAAATGCCCACAAAGCCATCGCATTCGACGATGCCTAGAGAAACATAGAATAGTCAGCACGAGGATGAGGCGCGCGGGGCCGAGAGATAAAGAATTGAGAGATCAAAACTGAACCCAACCCAGCCCACCCAGGCTTTGGAAGAGCAGCCGTGACTCTACTGATACGCGCGAACCGCCAACCCATCCCAGCAATCGGGAAAACCGCACATCACCCAGAGTCCGAGTCCGGGCCCGGGCGTGAGCCCAGAGCCCAGAGCCCAGAACTCCGTCGCTTCGCGAAGGCCGGCCAGACAGGCAACCTCCGCCCAGATGCACCGCGCGGCTAAATGGGGAAACATGATCCAGAGCTTGAGTCCAGCACGTCGCGGCTAGATGGGGAAACGCATCTAGGTCTTAGAGACCAACACGTCGCAGCCAAATAGGGAAACGTGTTCTGGGTGGTTCAAGTCCAGCACGTCGCGGCCAGATAGGGAACGGTGGTTTAAAATCCTGTAGCGTTCGTGATGAGACGACCCTCGATCGCTGGGAGCGGGCTGACTTGGGCGATGACTTGGGCGTGTATGCTTGTGGAATCGGCTGGTTGATCATTCGAGAGGGTGAAGGGCGTGCGAAAGGATGAACAGAGATTGTCTGGAGAAAACAGGAGGGAGAAAGAGAGACGCATAGCTCGTCAGCCCTGTCTGAGATCGGGAAAACCACCCATCACCCAGAGTTCGACTCTGGGTCCGGACCTGAGTCCGAAGCCCAGAACCACAGAACCCCGTCGCTTCGTGAAGAGCTGGCCAGGCGACCTTCACCCAGGGGCACCGCGCTGCCAAGTGTAGAAACGTGTTCTGGACTGGAGCCCAGCACGTCGCCGCGAATAGAAACGTGTTCCAGGTGATTCAAGTCCAGCACGCCGCTGCCAAATGTAGAACGGTGATTTAGGATCCTGTAGCGTTCGTGATGAGGTGTCCTTTGATCGCTGAGAGGGAGCCTGGCGTGCGCGACGGCTTGAGGGGTACCAGTCCGTAGAGCCGGCTGGTGAGGATGTGATGATTATTGGAAGAGCATATTGTAAGATGGGATGAACAGAGATGGCTGGTGATTAGTGGGTTGGGATGAAAAGAGGAGAGGGGCGCGAAAACGAGCTTTATGGGGGCGATCGGGATGGGGAAGCGTTGGCTACCTTATTTGCGTTCTATTCTTAGCACAACTTGGGCACCAATTGAAGGTACCTAGGTACCTTCACAATGGCACTTCAACCTCGAGAGTCGACCAGATGATGCTCTTGATCGAAGAGACAGTCACGACTTTCAAAGCTACCTAATCAATGACGATCTTATATCTTAAGCTTTGAGCAAGGCAGCTCGACGATACCGGTTATAACACTCTTCTCTATGCCCTTACCCAGTGCATCTTGTCAAATCGACAGCCATGGAGCCAGCCAGCTACCCACAGCCCACGGGCGTGAACAACGTGATGGACGAGAACTCGCCGCATGTCGTTCCAAGCATCTCCAACACGACTCCACAGCAAGTCCAACTCAATAGGGCTGATCCTGACATTCGCGCGGCGAAACTCTCTTTAAACCTACCTGGCTGTTCCAAGAGAGTTCTTCTCGACATCAACTGGCATCCACCAAGTATAGAAGTGGTGCGTTCAAGCTGCGGACCAGGGTCTTCTTCGCCGATGACAGCCTCGAGCAGGCCGAGCAAGCCATCTTTCTCTTCATCTTTCCGGACAAGGTCCAGCATCTTTCACTGCACTCGATTTCCGACCCGGTTCAAGGAGGCCACACTCATGTCTTGCGTTTCGACTTCATATCACCCCCCACCTTCGTCTCCCCAACCAAGAAGCTGGACAGTTCGGACTCCGATTCCAACAAGGCCATCAAGATCTTCTCGAACTTGATCAACCTTCCAACGTTGGATCTCCCGCTCGACCTGGCGACTGTCAGCCCGCTGCCCAGCACCGGTACGGCTCCGACCACCCAGACAAACTTGGCCATGTTGGAGGACATATGCAAAGCCTTTGACAATGGCAGTGGCGTGTCTTCAATATTATCCTGCCTCAGTGCTTCAACTCTATACAATGGGAAAGGCGGCTTCCCTACTACACCAACACAGTTTCCGGATGCTAACCCACCCGACTATGCCTCGTCGCGGAAACGCCCTGCTTCGGATTCTACTGCATCGCGTAAGTGCCTCGACCTACGCTGTCATCCTTCCTTCTCCGTATGCCATCACTGACGGTAAATCTGCACCAGGCCCGAGACAGCGTCCTCGCCTCAGTGGCCAAGCTGCTTCACCTCGTCCCCACACCGATCAATGCCAAACAGGCCTCGACCGGTTCGAGGAATTGAGTCGGCGCCTTGACACCGTGGCCGAGCAAATGGAATCTTCCCGCAATTCCATGTATTCTCGTCTGCGATCCTTGATAGAGAGCCGTTCCGACATGCAGTCCCAACGGCACCGGTCATTGACTGATGAAGTCGACGCTCAACGGGCTCGGTTTGACGTGGTGCTGGCCAGGTCTGATACTCGTCTCCAATCGCTGACGGATCAATTCGATTCCATGCGAGCGCACGCGGAAGCTCGGGCGTTGCAGCTCCAAGCCTTGGGCGAGGAAGTGCGTTCCGACCTTTCAAGGCGACTCGACTTTCTAACGGGGCAAATTCAAAGCCAAAACGCTGACTTTAGACGCCTGACCGACTCGTTGGCGGAACGAGTGAGCTATCTCGAGGAGGACGTCCGGTCGACCAGCGATCTCGCCCGCCACAACCAGCGGCGTCTCAACAGTGTAGAGGCCGAACTTGGGATTCTTCTCAGCCGTATAGGGCGTGGCGACATTCTGATTGGAGAGGATCTGAACCACTATCCAAAGAAGGGGGCCCGTCGAAGCGCAGACGCCTCTCAAGACGAAATTTGAGACAACATCATGTGATATATGCATACATCTCTGCGCTGATACAACAGCGGTAACTGCGACGGGGCTGATCGTCGATTGGTAATATATCGATCAGATTGGCTTTTCGTCGTCTAGGCTGTAGAGAGGATGCTAACGAAGTAAATGTAGGTTCCGTTGGGATTGTTTAACGTCTGATGTTATCAGACTTGTTTATATCTTGCCACAAGCTGCTGAACGCAACCTCGTGTTAGGGGTCAAAGGCAGGATTGGAGATTCGCTAGCACCAGGTATGATCATGCCAGCTCACAGCTATCGAAACGTGACATGATGTGAATACATACGTCTCTAGATAGAGACGTCCTGATACTGCTGCTCAGTGCTGCACCTATAGGGCCTGTCGCTGTGGAGGAGGCACAAACAACGTAGTAAAAGGTGTCCGTTCGAGGCTGTATTAGTATGACTCAACAGCGTTTCTGCGCAGATGCCGGGATGATGTAGGATTGTGAGGCATGCGACAGCTGTAACCCGAGTTGACGATGAAAGATGGAAAAAAGTGGAATGGCACATGTAGGTATCATGGATGCTCTTGGCCGATCTCCCGCAACGACCGAGATCGATAACTGAGACCGAAGCACATTGCAGCCCTGATGGCGCAAACTGTCAGCCCTGTGCTGCGAGTGCTGTAGAGAAGAAGCTTAGAACCAGAGAATCAAGTGATGCAGTAGTTGGTTCTTTGAGGCGTGCCCTCACATATCACATTCCAAACACCACGTTGGTTCCTCCGTACTTTGTGATAGCAACCCGAATGCATGACCACGTGTCTGTGAGATGGGGAATTCACCATCTATCCGGCAACACTGCTTGTTGTGCTGCCTCAAGACGAATGCATGGTACGGGGATCTCTTTCGTATAGTAGCATGTAATTGACTTGACGCGCATGCTCGTGTCAATGTTTGTTCCGCATCTTCTTCTAGGCTCCTCAAGCAAGTACCTTCTGCCTACTCGTGCGCTTTACCAAAGGTCAAGTGACTGGGATGATGTATCGGGCATAGTGAGACAACACGTGAAGTGGACGGAAAACAAGCATGAGTTGGGTGTGATGAGAGCGAGATGCGGCAATGTCGGATGTGGCGCTGATCTGGAATCTTCACCGGACGACAGCCCTGTAAGACTTGATGACGAGTCTTCTGCAGCGATCACGAGAGATGATTGTTTTCTTCACAATCAGCCACATCGTGGGAATAAACAACCTTATTTTCTCTGCTCATCGTGCATGACATGGATGAGGCGTTAGAGTTGGCGGGTGAATCCCCCGTTGACGCTGGTGAAACCGCGAGCCGGGCGCCATGACAATGGACGATGCAAACGGGCAAGCGGCGCGGACGATGGGCTCCGGAAAGATGAGACACTGGCATAGCATGGGATCTGGGTAGTACTAGTAATACTATGTAATGTCGTTTGCTGGATTGTGCGAGGTGATGCTTGGACAAGCAGATTGAGCAAAGTTAGTGAATGCCCGACTCGGCAGTTCTCCGCAGAATGACCGACGTCGCTTAAGCAACCCTCGAGGGTGTCTCATCACCGCGATCTCGACGACAGCGAAAACGCTCGAAGAAGCAAAGAGGCCTTTCGTCACCGACAAATCGAGCAACGCACGCGCCAGAAAGCGCCCCTTTCAATATCCGCTTGCTCTAGAGAGAGAAGCCCACATAAAGAGGAGCTTGAGAAGAGGAGCGAGAGAGAGAAAGAGGAAGAGAGAGAGTCAGTCAGCCAGTCTTGAACCCATCCAGATGTGGGGTCTCACCGAGCCAGGGCGGGAAATTAGCAGCCAAGGGTCAGGCAGACCAATCCGTTGCGTCCATCTGCGCTGGCGCTTGCTGAGTGGTCTGGAGCGGGTTGAGGCGGCTTGGGGTGGCTTGAGTTTGTGCCTGGGACCTTGCAGATTCGGGCATGGGCGGGCAGGGGTTCAACTGGGCGTTTTTGGCTTCGGGTCTGTCGATTTCAAGGGTGTTGTTGGTGCCGGGGCTGGAGGAGCTGAGCGGCGACGAGCGGATGAGGCGCGAGTAAGTGGGAGAGAGTTGGTGATGCCCTCTTTTCTCTGCTCTTCCGTGGCGGAGAGTACAAATCAGGTAGAGAACATCGACGAGAGCAGGGACCGAGGCTGAAAATAGTAGACGAAAACATAATCAATGCTTCAGGTCTCAAAACAGGGCCCTCGCATCGCCTTGCCTCGTTTCGTCTCGTTTCGTCTGCGTCTTTGCCCGTCTCTGCACCGTCGCCTTTGTGCTTGTTTCTGAGGCCAGTTCCTTGGCTTTAGCCCCCTGGGAAATGAGCGATTAGAGAGCCAGAAAAGGAGTCGCCGGGGGGGCTCCATGTCGAGCCCGCTAGGCCCAGGCAGCACAGACCGCTCCCCGTGCCTAACAGGTGCTACCTGACCGCGGTCCCCTGGCCAGCAGCTTGGCGGCAATTGGCCTGTTGCGCCGCCCAGGGATCCCCCCTGCTGCTCTTCTTTGTCTCTCGCTTCCCTCCGCATCTCGAAAAGCTTTTTCTTCTCTTCTCCTCCCGTCTCTCGTGTCGCCTCCTGCAGCTTCTTCCCTCAACGCTCATTGAACCATCGTGTAATTCCAAGAGTATTCTTCAATACTCGTTCCGCTCTTTATCGAGATCGCCTTGCCTTTGCGCAGCTCTTGCCCTCCTTTTCGCACCACGCACGAATCTCGCGATAATAATCAACAACACGCACAACGCGACAAATCCGTCAAGATGCTCTTCAAGACCACCGCCTCTGTTGCCCTCCTGGCCTGCGCCGCCCATGTCGCCGCCGAGCCCAAGCCCTACCGCCTGGCCATGATGCCCGTCCTGGGCCAGAGCCTCGCGCGCCGCAGCACCAACGGATACCAGCCCGAGCTGTCCCAGTGCAACGACGGCGCCACCTGCTCTGAGGCCTGCGGTAGCGGCTATGCCGAGTGCCCTTCCAGCGGCAAGGAGACGCACTGCTACAACCCCGGCGCCAACCAGAACTGCTGCGCTGACGGCTCTGGCAGTAAGTGAACCTCTGGAAGAGATGATCTGCGATGACAAGGCTGACCAGCGCTATAGACTCCTGCGACGCCGGCTACTACTGCACCCACGACCACGCCCTCAAGACCTGGTGCTGCCCGGAGAACATGGACCTCGCCGCTTGCGCCGCTGCTTATAGTGTAGTCGGTGGCCTCGAGAGCGCCACTCCCACCTCGACCAGCACCTCCAGCGCCCCGACCAGCACCAGCACGACTGCTGTCACCACGACTGCTGCCCCTACCACGACCAGCACCACGGAGGCTCCCACCACCACCGCTGCTCCTACGACCACCGCTGCTCCCACCACCACGGAGGCTGCTACCACCGAGGAGACCACCGCTGCTCCCGCCACCAGCGCCGGCTTCACCAGCGCCTGGGCCGGCCACAACAGCACCATCACTGCTGCCGTCCCCAGCAAGCCTCACCAGAGCAACACGCCCATCCCCCCTGTTGCCTCCGTCGGCACTGGCGCTCCTCAGCCTCCCCAGCCTTCCACCATCAGCGGTGCTGCCACCACCAGTGCCAGCGCCCTGCTGCTCCTCGCCGCTGGTGTCATTGCTCTTCTGTAAATGTTCGTGACAGAGTAGAGACGTGGTATCTATACGTCGGGTAGCCAAGGGGACCGTCAAAGTCCCCTTGCTCAGCTCAGCGCAGCCACGAGGTTACGAGTCTTACGAATAGCGTCAAACATACGGGGTGGGCTGTCTTTTTTTCTATTTCCGCGTTCTGGAGAAGGGGAGATTTTGAGGTTTTTCTTTTTTTCAGGGGCATCTTCCTCGGGTTCATCTCTTTTTTATTTTTCTTGTCATAATGCATCTTGTGGTTCTCTAATTTCGTTATCAAAAGTGCGATGATTCCCCTTCGATAGTTGTTGCAATCTCCATTTACACTTTTTTGGAGTTGCGACTTTTTGTGGTATTTTGTTCAGGAGGTTAATATAGTCCGGTGAACAGAGGAAACAAGACTTTCGAAATCCGTGTGACTGCGCTGGTGAGAGCTGCTTGAGATGCCCATACCCCATTGCTTATCTATTCTGCTCTCAGATACTTGTGTCTGGTAGCAGTATTGATCTCTCAAAGAGAGTATTTCTTTTGTTTTTCCATTTACGCAGTCCCTTTTGTCCCTTGTTCCGATCGTGGTTTTGTTGCGAAGCACCAGTTCTGACTAGTCATCTAATAGAGCAAATCAACTTCTCGTCATCTTCGTGCTTCACCATCTTCTGGAGACATGTTGTCGAAATAGAGACTCATTATGATATCATATTGAAGACGATCCATGTCCCTTCGTATTCCTCTGAGCTCGCACGCACAGATGCAGATGTGGCTGCAGCAGATCGGGCGCGAAGATCGTGGGGTAGTGAAAAATAGGGGGCGAGCCAGTGACCAGGGGGTGGGACACGACACCACCACCACCACCACGTCGACGCAGGGAAGCTGTGCAGGTTCTGAGATGTGAGATGTGGTTCATACGACCTTCACTTTTTCATGTTCTGCTTCTTTCTCTTCTTGGTTTTTGCGTGCTGATTGATTGGTTATTATTTGCTGAGTGAGAAGATGCAGTGCGTGGAGGCACAGTATGGGACCAATGACCTGCGTGTCGAGGATGCACTGTGCCTTGGGGACAGGCGGTGATGGGAGTGCGAGGGGAGATGCAGATGCAGGTAGAAGGCGGTTGTGTGCTTGGGCTAGAGGGGGAGGTAGAAGGTACATGGAGGGCTAGTCGAGAGGCTTCCTTCAAGGTGTCCTTTGAATTTGCTCAGAGGTCCCTTTTACCTACCCGCACAAGCTCGCCGGCAGCGTCGATGGGAAGGAAGGCTGCTTCGAACTTGCTGTGTGGTGATGGGCGCCGAGTTGGGAGGGAAGGTGTGTCGTGGGTGGCGTGCCAAGCTCTCTCTGTAAAGGGGTAGGGAGGGGTGGGTTCGGGTACATCTCACCGTACCTCTGCAGGTGCTGCATGGCTTTGGGCATCGTCCATTGAGAGGAACGGTGAGATATGCTGCAGGTCTTGCATACTGGCGGCGAGGAGTCATTGCAGAGTCATCCATATAAGAACGTTCGACCCGAGGCGTCGCAGCCTCTCCCGCTCTGTGGCTTCGGAACTGCGGCACTAGAACGGTCTGCATGGTTAGTGTGAGTCACTGGCCGACACTATCTCTGCTCTGGATCGACAATGAGATTCTGTTTTGGTTGGTTTCTGTGACTTGCAGTGGCACCTGAGACTGAGCTGGACGGACGGGGCCTCACTTTGAGAGCCAGGGCCAGACTGCTGGAGATGAAGTTGAGTGTATCTGCAATGAGGGGCATTCTGGTGCTGGGTACTTGCCGTGGGAGACTTTTTGGTTACATCATCTTGAGATTGAGCTTCTTCTTCCACCCTTTGTGAGGCCAAGATTGTCGGGCATAAAGGCCATTCGACGCCCCCCTTGGATTCAAGCTTTTGAAGATACAACCCGAACTGTATCGGCTTAGTGGCATTATAACCACCACCCAATCGGTCTCTACACCTCACATTCGCTCAGCACCTTGTCTCCAACACGAATCGTACCAGCCCATAGCCATAATGACTTCAATGGCAGCCGAGTCCGTGGCCACGATTCTCTGCACGGCAAAGCAGACTCGCTTCAACATTGATAGCTCCAACTACCGCGAGGTTCGTCAACTCCAGTTCATCATTCCCACGATCCTCCTGCTCCCCGAAAGCTGAACACAAAGTTGAGGAACACAGCTCGACATTGATGGCCTCAACATCGTCGTCACTTCTAGCGAGAAGGCGCCCAAATCCGAAGAGTCGACGACCAAGTCAAAAGGCAAAGCGAAATCAGATGGCTTGGAGATTCTGTCGAATGCCAAGCTGCGGTTGAAGGAGGGTCAGCGGTATGCCCTCGTTGGACGCAATGGCACGGGAAAGTCGAGTGAGGAATTGCACCCCTACACATGATCATCAAGGAAGATGACATTCACTCTTTGAATTTCTTTCTATTGAGGGTTTTACGAGACTGACTGGCTGTGCCTTGCTTTGATTGTAGCGCTACTCAAGGCTATCGCGCAGAAGCTCATCCCAGGAATTCCAGAAAACTCTAGGATTGCGCTGCTGCAGCAGACAAAACTCACCGAGTCTGAAGACGGCAAGACGACGAAGGAGAACGATGGCCTGGGAACTGTTCTGCAGGAGGTCATTGAGCGTGCCACGGCACGGAGTGTGGTTGAGCAAGAAATCAAGAGTATACCGTTGTACCCCAGCTTGCCGTGAAGCTCCTACTGACAGCTCCCAGTCCTCTCAGACGGCGTTAACGCTTCGGATCCGTACGCCCCTGTTCGAGCTCTGAGGAGCCTGAAGCATGAGAAGCTCCAGAAACGACTCTTTGTGGTCGACAAAGATGCCAGACTTCGAAGTGGTGCCCGGGGACTTCAGGCGAGGAAAGCCCTGGTGGCCTTTGAAAAGGCTGTTGAAGATTCGCGAGCCCTGTAAGTATTAAAGAACTTACTCACACACACACCTCCTGATACTGACAGCCATGTGTCCATAGAGTGGAACAGCCGGACGACGAGATATCCGCCGAAGCCCTCCAGGCAGAGACTCAGGAGGCAGCCGACATGCTCGCAGATCTGCAAAGCCAGATCGAACCGTCACGGCTTGCCCAGATCGAAGTACAAGCTCGAAGCATTCTCACAGGTCTTGGGTTTACAGAGGCATACATGGATAAGCCTCTCTCCAGCCTCTCCGGTGGTTGGCATATGCGGACGGCGCTGGCCTCGGCTCTGCTCCAGGAGGCTGATATCATGATCCTTGACGAACCAACCAACTTCCTCGATTTGCTGGGAATCATCTGGCTGCAGAGATACCTCCTGTCATTAGCCGACAAAGAGAAGCCCCCTACACTGATTATCGTCTCTCACGATCGCGACTTCATCTCCCTCTGCACCGATCTCATCATTCTTAAAGACAAGCAGCTCACGTACTTCCACGGCGACATCCAAACCTACGAACGCTCCCAATCCGAACGTCGTCAATGGCTTATCAAGATGAAAGAAGCCCAAGACAAACAAAGAACTCACATCGAAAAGACCATAGCCCAGAACCTCAAAGCCGGCAAGGCAAACGACGACCAGAACAAGATCCGACAAGCCAAATCCCGACAGAAGAAGCTCGACGAGCGCTGGGGCATGCAGGTCAGCGCCAAGGGCACTCGGTTCAAGCTGAACAGGGATCTCGTGGGCTTCTCTTTTACGAGGCGCGTGGCAATCGAAATTCCGCCTGAGCAGAGGCCCGTTGTGATTTCGCTGCCGGAACCCCCTGAGTTAAGATTTCCGGGATCGCTCATATCGTTGGAGAAGGCTTCGTATCGTTATTCCCCGAGGGCGCCTCTCATTCTACAGGATGTTACGCTTACTGTTGGAATGGGCGACCGGATTGGCATTTTGGGCTTGAACGGGGCAGGAAAATCGACGCTTATCAAACTGCTCGTCGGAGAGTCTGCGCCGACATCTGGTACCCTGACGACGCATCCTCGTCTTAGGATGGGATATTACTCGCAGCATGCAGTGGAAGAGCTTAAGAATATTAGCCGTTCTGAGCCGGGCATTACGTCGCTGGCTCTCCTTACAAAGGAAGTAGACGGTGCTCTCAACGAGGGCGAGATACGCGGCTTACTGGGAACTCTGGGGCTCCCTGGCCGTCTGGCGTCAGATGTGCCCATCTCCAAGCTTTCCGGTGGTCAACTGGTGCGATGCCAGCTTGCGAGATTGTTCTGGAAACACCCGCAGTGTCTAATCCTCGATGAGGTCACCACCCATCTCGACTATGAGACGGTGACTGCTCTACGAGAAGCCCTGAACGAATGGGAGGGCGCCGTGGTGCTTGTGAGTCACGACAGATGGTTCATGAGAGGGGCCGTTGAAGGACAGATTGAGGATGATGGCGACGTTGATGACGAAGATGAGGAGGAGGAGGAAGAGGAGAGTGCTAAGCGGAGAAGAATCGTCTATCGGCTGAAAGGGGGAGCAATGACTGAACTCAAGGACGGCGTGGAAGGATTCTCACGCATCATTGAGAAGAGGGCCGAGAAATTGTTAGAAGGTCTATGAAGGGTCTCTGAAAGCATGGTGAAAAGAGAGGATTGTATCACGAATCAAGCTCACCATCTATTCTAGTGGCTCTCTGACATCTGCTGTATCCAATCGTTAAGATAGTCAGTTTGAGACATTTGGTAGCACCCTTGGATCAACTAGAATCTTGAATCCGCTCCTCTCCTCCTTTCGAACAGCCAACTCCCCCCCTTTCGGAATGTCCACAATCGTCCCGTCTATACAAACCTTGCGCCACCTCTCGTCGTCTTCCAAGACTGTGACTCTCAACTCATCCACCTCCTCGTACCGCAGCTCATGCCCATCATCCCACTTGACACCAACATGCTTCCCGCCATCATACGCCTTCATCATCAGGTCCAGCGTCCGCTCCCCTCCGACGGGACCAAAGTGCACCAGCCGAAGCTTCCCATCCAGGGGCTTACTCGCGGGCGAAATCGTAAACGTGCGCTCCAGGTTAGAGAGCGGCGTCACGAGGACATACGCGTGCTCCGTCCCGTCAAAACTCTGCCAGTCCGCAGCCGAGGGATAGCGCACTTGGACCTGTGCGCTGTAAGGGTGGGATTCGCGGAGGAGTTCCTGGGCGACCATGCCGAAGCGCTTGTCGCCGTGGATGCGGTACTCGGGGGTGTCGCTTTCGTAGACGATGCTGGAGTGGAAGCCGTAGCTTGCGACCACTGCGCCGAAGAGGTGCGATACCTGGGTTTCTTGCTTGGCGAGGTGCAGGGCTTTGCTGGCGTCTTCGGTGTCCTCGGCGTTGCCGTCATTTCCTACAGGCTCCTCTTCTCTTGTAGGGGTGAACTTTACGATGCGTGACCCTGGGGAGAAGGATGCGCGGAAGAGAGGCAGGTTTGCGGATACGCCGTTGAAGAGCGTTCTTAGACCGAGCACCAGGGGGGAAGCATCTTCCGTCTTGCTGCCGCCCTCGGATGCCCAGAGGGGCTTGTGGAGGGAGTGAAAAAGGGCGTTTCCCGTGCCTAGGGGGAGAAGAGCTATGAGTAGTTGTCGCTGCTCAGACGAGGACGAGGCCTCGTGGGGGACGCTGTTAATGAGATCCACGATGCCGCCGTCTCCGCTCAAGAGGACAATTGTCCTGGATGGACTGCTTCCCTCGGAGCTGCCAATCTTTCGGGCAAAGTCCCGCACGCTTTCGGCATCTTGCGTGATGAGGACGTTCGGTGTCTCTCGACTTTCAGCTTCGGAAGAGGAAGCCTCGATCACACCCCAGATAGGCTGCAATACATCCTCCCAGAACTGCAGTGACGAGCCAACACCTGATTTCGTCGACACAATGACATCGACATCATGTTTCCCATTTACGGGCCGCAGATGGTCGGGCAGGCCGCTGATGCGGTACGGCCGGAGGTCATCGGGGATGGCATCCGCCAGCAAGAGCCGCAGTCGGAAGCGGTCCTCTGTGTTCTCCGCGTCTTCAAGCAGGAGGGTTATGATGTAGCCCGATTTGGTGCTGTGGGATTGGGAGACATCAAGGACGAAGACTATATTTTGAAATTTTGCTTCGTCTTTGCCGTTGGGGGTGGTCCAGGAGAGAATGCCGTCTGAGGCGGAGACGGAGGTGGCATTTGTTAACCCCGCCTGGGACCTCTTGGGGCTCATTTGAATGATGAAAGACAAGATAATTCAGTTTGAGAAAACATAAAATTCAGTTATACCAAAATTTTGGAAGCGGCCGTTATCTAACAAACATAAAAGGTTGAATATGTAAGACAGCGGTAGCCTTCAATCATAGGCGCGAAGGAGCTCGATTATAAATGCGGAACCGACGCTGTGATGGCTTGTCTGTCACCCTTTGGCAGCTTATTTCGCGGCTCGGCTGGCGCAGCGCCATCGCACGCGATCCTTCGCTGGTTCTGCGTGATTCGTCACTGATCCTTTGGTGGGGTTTGGTTGATACGATGCCTTGTAAGTCATAGATGGGGTGGGCAACAATCGAAGTGGGCATGACGCTGAGCGTATTGATTTCATGGGCGTATTGACTTGGTCGTCTTTCATCTTGCTTTGCCTACGAAGCTTCTAGGGTCACGCATTCCTTGATCTTTGTTCCTGTGAACCTTGTGGTCGGTTACATGAATAACATCTGCAGTCGGCTGGCTTGATATTCGGTCTCTATGCTTTTCACTAGTAGCATTTATAAGAACAAACAAACTGACAAAGCCAGTGGTGAAAATTGGTTGTGTGTCATTTGCCTTTATTTCAGAACATGTCGTTATGAGGGAGTTGTCTTGTAAGGATGGCAGCAGCCGTGTCAGCGGCTCAATGGCGAGGAGTCTGTTTGGCTCCCTGTTCTTTCAAAGCACATAGGCCAAACGCTGAAGGCGATGCAATGACGCCGCTTCGTCTTCCAATTTCGGATTGTCCATCCATTACCAGCTTAAAGGCGCATGAGGTACTTCAACGTCGTTCAACAATTCGAGAAGACGTCCCATAGAAGGCTTCCAGATGCAACAAGAACAGCCATCATCCCCATTTGACTCCGAAAAAGGTCACAGGCTTCTTCCCTGTCCGTGCAGCGGCAGTGTCCGCGTTCTCCAGATAGATCCTCTCGTGGCCCTTTACATCCACAAATAGGTATTTGTACTCGTAATCGCTCTGACCGGGAGGCTTGACCATGTGGCATTGCACCACTCCGTTTGCCAAAGGACCCTCAACCTGATGAAATGAGTATATGCTATACCCGCGGCTCAAAAGTACTTACATAGAAATGCATATTGAGATGCTGGTTGCCCTGCGCGTCCATCGTTTCAGTAGACCTGCGGAAGACCGTATAAGTGGATTGTCGTCCGTTCTCGGGATACTCGAAATCACCTACGTAATGGGTCGTGCCCTCCTCCACTTGTTAAACGTCTCGTCTCCATGGGCCTGGATCTTGTTCGCATCGCCGAGAAGCTCAAGACATCTGTGGTCCTTCTTGATCATGTTGACAGCTCTGTTGAACTGATTCGTCTTGCTCTCGGGAGAGAAGACGTCAGTCCAGAGAAAGTACGCAACGCCTCCCTACACATCGACAATCAGCCCGGCAAGCACAAGTCGATCCAATCTACCATCTCAGACGTACGGTACAGACGAGGCCAACAATGACCATGCCAAAGTTGTAAGACTGCTGCGTCGCCCTCGCCGCCTTTTCAGCGCCGGACAGCTCGCTCCATGGCACAAACCCGGTGTCGTTGAACGGCGTGACGCTCCTCCGTTTCGATTTCGGCGTCGCCGTGGTTCCCAGGCCAGTCGGAGTCGCCAAGCCGCGCGCAAAGACAGGCCGGGCGGTTTGTGCGAGTGCGAGTGAAGATTTCGTGAGGGTTCGAATCGCGGAAACGGAAGTTGTTGGTTTCATCATGGCGGCTCAACGGCTTCCATCTTCCCGAGAAGCTCGTCAGGATGGAAAATATCGGGCAGAGAAGAGCAAAAGCAAATCCTCAACCACTTTCTTCGAAAAGGCAAACTGAAGCTTCCCTTGATAGCAATATTTCGGCATCTTGCGCGACACCGCCCTCGGCAGAATTCAAGGTGGGGAGCGGCGCCAGGCCACAACAGGCCTAGCGGATCCGTTATGCCACTTTACCGCATCGCCAATGCGTGGGAGAGCGTCTCCTTAATAATTATCCCAACATTACTCTAGCATTGTGTCGCGATCTCTCATTCCTCGCTTGACACGGTCGCTGCATAATCGGGCAGATACGATTCAGCGATCCCCAAGAATATTGGAAGTTCTCGTCGGAATCGCATCAAGTCGCCAGCACCGCCCGCCACGATGAGCGCCCTCGCGTCCAAGCAGCAGTCGCTCAAGATCTTTGAGAAGCTGAAGACGAAGCCAGCGAACAAGGTGCGCAAGCATGATCGCGACAAGTCAAATCTGGATCCCTGAAACTGACGCGCGCCATTGGCCTCCTAGATCTGCTTCGACTGCGGACAGAAGAACCCTACCTGGACGTCCGTTCCCTTTGGCATCTACCTTTGCCTCGACTGCTCCTCCAATCACCGTAACCTCGGTGTTCACATTTCCTTTGTGCGGTCGACAAACCTCGATCGTATGTAACCAGATCACAATCCGCTTCCTTCCTCCTGATAAAAATCTGACACTTTCCCCTCCACAGAGTGGCAATGGGATCAGCTTCGGATAATGAAGGTTGGCGGCAACGAATCCGCGACCAAGTTCTTCCAGCAGAACGGAGGCACCGCGGCCTTGAACAGCAAGGATCCCAAGACCAAATACCAGTCCAACGCAGCCACCAAGTACAAGGAGGAGCTGAAGCGACGCGCCGCGCGTGATGCTCTCGAGTATGCACATCCCGAACCACTCCGAATGCACAACGTATCTAACCTCGGACCCTAGATACCCCGAAGAAGTCGTGATCGAAGCCGTTGAGGGAGATGGTAGCTTCACCCCCGCTGGAGAGCCAGATGATGATTTCTTCTCGTCCTGGGACAAGCCCACGATCAAGAAGCCGACGCCCCCCGTATCACGAAATGCGACACCTCCCGTTGTCGGCCGCACACCTTCTCCATTCCTCAACGCCGGTAACAAGGACGTGCCCCGTGCGGCGTCACCTCTATCAAAGACCGACTCCGCCGAGACGAAGCCTGCGGCCAGCCGAATTACCACATCCGCTGCCCTGCGCAAGACGACTACGACGGGCGGTGCCAAGAAGACCAACATTCTCGGCGCGAAGAAGGTGCAGAAGCTGGGCGTCAAGAAGGTCACCGGCGACATCATCGACTTTGACGAGGCAGAGAAGAAGGCCAAGGAGGAGGCTGACCGCATCGCCAAGCTTGGCTATGATCCTGAAGCTGAGGAGGAGCCGGCGGCAAAGGCCAGTGCCAGTTCATCTGCTGCCGCCATCATTTCTCCCACCCCCATCAGCCCAGCACCCAGCTCTCACACACGGCAAAAGTCGAATGCCGAGATGGAGCGGCTGGGAATGGGCATTGGACGGCTCGGGTTCGGCCAGATCGGTGGTCCCAAGGCCGCCGCTGCTTCTTCTGCTTCAGCAAAGAAGAATGCTGGCGGCTTCGGCTCCGTGGGACCTGTGAAAGCAACTGCTGCCGGTAAGTGTTCTGACGTGCCTGGACAGGTCTTCATGAAGCTAACAATTGTCTGTAGACGACTCTGAATCCTTCGCCCGCAGCAAGTTTGGCTCCCAAAAGGCCATCTCCTCCGACGAGTACTTTGGCAAGGGCGCCTACGACCCCAATGCTCAGGCCGAAGCCAAGACGCGACTCCAGGGCTTCGAGGGGGCCACGGCCATCTCCTCAAACGCCTACTTTGGACGGGAGGAGGAAGAGGAGGTTGAGGACTATGGCGATCTCGAGTCGGCTGCCAAGGACTTTGTGCGCAAGTTTGGCATCACGGCTGCTGATGATTTGGAAAACTTGACCAACGTGATTGGTGAGGGTGCCAGCAAGCTGCAGAGCGCCATCCGGGCATATCTCGATAACTAGAAGAGATACTTATCATATTTTCTTTTTCTGGTTGTGGCTATGGGAACATTGAGTCGACAGCTCGCGATTTTGGATGACAGAATGGTGCCGTCGGTCAGTGGATTGGCGGAAGAGGTGACGGGGGATGAAATGCTTATGGGAGGGATTCACAAGGTGGTACGGAGTACTCAGAGATGGTGTTGGAAGGAAAACCCCCTTTATGAGAATGGCGCAAATTGTAATGTAAAAAGTGACGGGCATGGATAGACGGGAGTCTTGCCTCTGCCTCTTCCCTTTTCTCCTTTTGTTGGTAATAATGAGATTTCCTCTTCAATCCGTTCCTGGTTTATTACAAGCGACATTTCATATTCGGCTTAGGCGATACGTGTTACATAGGATTGCATGCATTATCGACATTTATATGCTAGTCTACATGACATGACGGACATGAGAATCTTACAAAACAACCGGGCTCCAATATTCAAAAAGCCAAACAAGAGAGAAGAAACACTCATACTATTCTTACAGCTTAGACGAAGGACCAACAAGCATGCTGTTGCCCTTCCTCAACCAAGCGACGGCATCAGAGACGAACTCGTCAACCACGGCCTTGGCGGGCTTCTGCTCGTTGACAACGGCAGCGGCCTTGCCCATCAAGAAGGGGCGGAACTGCTCCAGAGGGTCGTCGTCGTCGTCGTTGGCGCTCGTCTGGATGCCCTCAATCTTGGGCTTCTCGCCGCCGTTGAGGACCTTGTCCAGGTCGGCCTCGTAGGGGATGACGCCCTTTGCGGCGAGCTCCTTCATCTCCTGCTGGCGGTTGGTCTCCCAGTCGTTGATGTAGGCGTTGTTGCGCACGCGCATGGGGCGGCCGGTGAAGATGATGGTGCGGACGTTGTCGTCGTGGCCGGCGGTGCGGACGGCCTCCTTGTGCGACTTGGGGGCGCCGGCCTCGTCCGTCAGGATGAAGCGCGTGCCGACCCAGACGGCGCTGGCGCCCATCATGAGCGCGGCGGCCAGCAGCTGGCCGTTGTGGATGCCGCCGGCGGCGATGACCTGGACAGGGCCGCCGGTCAGGGGCGACTTGTGCTTGCTGCAGATCTCGACGACGGCGGGGATGAGGACGGTGGTGGGGATGTCGCCCGTGTGGCCGCCGCCCTCGCCGCCCTGGGCGCAGATGATGTCGACGCCGACGTCGATGCACTTCTGGACGTGCTTGACGTGGCCAATCATGTTCATGTACAGGATGCCGGCCTTGTGCAGCTTCTCGACGATGGCCTTGGGGGGCACGCCGACGGCGGACACGAACAGCTTGGCGCCGGACTCGATGATGATGTCGGTGAGCTCGTTGAGCTTGCCCTTGGTGTAGTCATAGCTGAAAGAAAGAAAGTCATAACGTCAGCATTTGCTGTGATTTTGCTTGTGATATCTCGGTCCGTCTCGGGTAGCGTGTGTCATCGTCGCGAGACATGTGATTACTCTCTCTGTATTTCGCAGGAGGGGGGCGGGCTCGGCTTACTTTGTCTTACGGGCGCTGCCACCAACCTGGGGGATAAGCAGGTCGACGCCAAAGGGAGCGTTCTTGTCGTTGAGGTAGCTCTTGAGCTCGGCAATCTGCTCCTTGAGCATCTCGGGCGTGTAGCCGACACCGCCAATGACGCCCATGCCGCCGGCGTTGGTGACGGCCGCGGCCAGCTTGGGGCCGGCGGCGACGTTCATGCCGGCCAGCAGGATGGGGTGGTTGATCTTGAAGAGATCGGTGATGGGCGTTCGGATCTGCTCTGTTGTGCATTGTTAGCCGTCTGTCTCGCATTCAAGGGCCTAGAGGAGAGAGATCTGGAGGTGTGTAACACAAAGACTGGACGCGACTATCACGAGCAGGGAAACTTACGAGGAGAAGCCATTGTGACGGTGGTGATTCTGCAACCGGATTGGGTATCAAAAGGAGAAACGGATTGCAGCGACAGGAGAAGAAGAAGAGAAGAGGAGTGGTATAGAGAAAAGAGAGGAAAGAGGGAAAGGCAGAGCAGAGGACGCAGTTAATAATGAGAATTTAGGAATTTGATGAGCCGAGAGGGGAGCGTCGGAGGCAGATGCATTTTCCAAGCATGTCCGTCAGTTGACCCTGACGAGCCGAGGCTTGCGTGAGCCGCTACGGCCGGAGTTGGCTTAGCGCCGCGATGGTCGGCTGTGGAGTTCTGGGGGAAAGATGCCGAGGTGTGGGCTTAGTCAGCGTGGATATGGAGAACGAGCATGGGGATGAGGTGAAGATGAGCGTGAGCAGTTTGATGCTGGCATCACCATGTATGTGTTGCTTCTTTGTCGAGGCTAAGGGCCAGGACGATATTTGGGTAAAGCTGCCTATGGGCACATGAAAGATTCACAAGTAGAATTGTAGCCTGTATCACACAATGAATCAAATCTCTCAGTGCTTACAAGCCTCGTATGCAGCTCACCATGATGTGATCAGCAACAGCAGCCACCGTGAAAGCCGAATAACTGCGGGAGACCGGAGTTATTTCCTCTGCATCATACCCCAGATTTGCGGAGATGGTGGTTTCAACAATCGGCAATTAAATGGTCGACCGAGGCAACTGTTTCTCCAGATGCTTGGCTGGCGTCTCTCGTGCCTCTTTCTGGAAGCACAGAAATAGGATGCATGAAGATAGTGGTGACCCACTTTGCAGGGTAGATTGATCTGATAATCGGAAAAACTCGACCTCAGAGGATCGATATCGTAAGCTTCAGCTTCGGAATATTCACTCCACGACGCCATTGAATCTCTCGTCTGGTCTTGGTCGACTGCACGTTTCCAGAGATGAGGTTTTCTTTGCATCATGCCCCCATAAAACAGGGCCTGCGCAGCTCTGGGGCGCGCAACTTCCACTCATCGTCACGATGCTTTCCGTCCACTCAATCCCTCTTCACCACCATCATGCATCGACCACGATCTCGAGCTTCACAGGAGAGCGCATCTTCACATCGGTCTCATTCAGGATGCGGTTGCCGCGCCGCCGCAAACCAAACGAAAACCGCGTACATCGCTCTCGGAAGCAACCTCGGGGATCGCATATCGGAAATCGAAAAGGCGTGCAATGAGATGAACAGGCGGGGCATCCGCGTCAAGCGGACAAGCAGTCTCTGGGAAACCGAGCCCATGTACGTGACGGACCAGGACCGCTTCATCAATGGTGCTTGCGAGGTGGGCAATCCGTGACTCCGAAGTCACTAAAGTAAAGACTTGCTTACAACGTGTGATGTGGCTCACAGGTTGAGACCGAACTGGAACCTCTGAAGCTGCTTGATGAGCTTCAAGCCATTGAGCGAGACATGGGTCGCAAGAAGCTCATTGACAAAGGCCCGCGGAACATTGACCTGGACATCTTGATCTATGGCGATGAAAAGGTTGAGAACGAGAGACTCAACGTGCCTCACATCGGCATACCCGAGCGAGAATTTGTCCTGAGGCCTCTAGCGGAGTGAGACTGAAAATCTTCCGAGCATCTTGTACATATCACTGACTTGCTTCTGGTAGATTGATCCCCTCAAAGCCTCTCTATGCGTCGCAGCCGTGGAAACTCGTTCAAGACTATCTCAATGACCTCACTCCCGGCGAACCTCTTTCATCCATCACTCCCATATCGTCCACGCTGCCACCGCTTACACCCCTCGTACACACCAGAAAAACAAACGTGATGGGCATTCTAAACATGACACCCGATTCCTTCTCCGACGGTGGCCGCCACAACATGGAAAGCCTCTCCAATACCGTCAAAGACCTAGTCCGAAACGGCGCCTCCATCATCGACGTCGGCGGACAGTCAACAGCCCCTGGCCGCCCCGAGGTCTCGGCAGAAGAAGAAGTCGCCCGAGTAGTGCCCGCCATCGAGCTCATACGATCCCTGCCGGAAACTCGTCATGTAGCCATCAGCGTCGACACCTATCGCGCCTCAGTCGCCGAACAGGCCATCGCCGTGGGAGCCGACATCGTCAACGACGTCTCCGCCGGGATGCTCGACGCCGATATGCTCCCGACCGTCGGAAGGCTGGGCAAGACGATTTGCCTGATGCACATGCGCGGCAACCCGCAGACCATGACGAAGCTCACCTCGTATCCAGACGGCCTGGTGCCGACCGTTGCCGCCGAGCTTCTCGCGCGGGTGGCCGCAGCCGAAGCAGCAGGCATCCGAAGATGGCGCATCATCCTCGATCCAGGCATCGGCTTCGCCAAGACGGGCGCTCAGAGCCTGGAGCTGCTGCGGCGACTGGAGGAGCTCCGGGCTTGGCCTGGCTTGCAGGGCCTGCCGTGGCTCGTTGGGACAAGTCGGAAGAGCTTCATTGGGAAGATTACAGGCGTGGAAGAGGCGTCGCAGAGAGTTTGGGGTACGGCGGCTACGGTGGCGGCGGCAGTTCAGGGGGGAGCGGATGTCATACGTGTTCACGATGTTCGCGAGATGGCCTTGGTGGCTACCATGTCTGATGCCATTTGGAGGGCTTAAGCCTCAGAAGGGTCTCGACCGATTACGGGACGGAGCCTTCCATCATCACCACGTCTTGGCCCATTGACATCTTGCGTCTTGCGTCTATCTCTCCCTTCCTAATCTCTGTCGCCCGTTCTCGATCCGCCTCATCTCACCACCCCCCTCCATCATCCTACATCCTCTCTACTTCCCACCGGCCCCTTCGGTCAGATGCGAAAAGGAAAAGCAAATTGAAATTGACGCAAGGAGGACACCAAGCCAGCTGAGCACTCCTTGATGGCTGGGCAGCAGCAGGCTGGAGAGAATGCTCCTGAACCATTCGAAGCTGGGCTATCTTGCATCATCTCCACTGGCCCCTCGACTCGGCCTCATTTCTCTTCTATCAATGTTCAAACGGGCAAAATACCTGACCTTCCTCACCGAAGAGTCCGCAAACATTGCCAGTCGCGTCCTTTTCGGACACTTTTTGCGGAACCGAAATCCTTTCCCTCTTCTTCCTCCCCGGGGGGGTGGCCACCTCGATCCCTAGTCTGTGTGACAACACAGCAAAGAAGGCAACTTGCAAAAAAAAGCCATTCTCTCTCACATACTTGCATAACAAAAGATGCACCGTCGATCACCGGTGTAGGCTTGCAGTTTGTGCCACCCCAGATACGAGAAGCTTAATAGCTGGGAGACACAGGTTTTCCTTTCGGAAGTTGTGTGGTTTTTTTCGTCGGGGCTGGGGGCAGTACCACTTAGATTTGGTGACGCCCTCGCGTTGGGCCGGAATCGTATGCCGGCGATGCTCGACGCGTGCGTTGTTTCTCCTCGGTCTTCCCACATTCTCGTTCTCTTTCTTCTGTGTTTTGTTTGTATGTGGGTGGACGAGCCAGATGTTACGCATGGCGCCATCTAACAGAAAGCGACCACACCTCCCATGGCGTACAAGATTCGCTTTGAAAGAAGAGAAAGAAAAGGGAGGAGGAGAAGAGCAACCACTGGAGCCCCCAGCACAGCCATCAAGCGAACACAGCCCTTGTCAAGGCTGGTCTCCGTACAGCTACAACGCCACCACTGGCAGCTACAACGACTATACTTGCTCAGAGACCCCCTTTCCGACCTTTTTTCTCTGCCTCACGCCCATCCTTCACCAGCCGGAGCATGCACGGTTGCCATGCAGGGTCGCAACACGTGGATTCGGGTTACCCAACGGCAGGGTTGCAACAAGCGAGTCAGGCTGTATGTATGTACTACAGGTATGTGTATCTTTTCACGGATGAAAATGTCGAGCGGACCGAGTACCGAAGAGGACATACTATGTACGAGGGGGGAAGAGAGCGTGTCCGAATGAGTGGGAGGGGAGTCAGGCGAGTTTTCTTGCAGGGTGCAAGGGCGATAATGGACAATAGTATGAGGAGTTTCGACGCACCGCCGCAAGGCAGCTATGTTTCCTGATTGAGGGCTCGTTTACTACTCACTGCTCTTGTGTTGTGTCTGTTATCTTTGCTGCACATGATCGTTACCACACCACGGAAACCCCCCCATCTCCTCTGTAATCCCAGTGTAGATCAACTGCTGTGAAACTTGAACTCGCGGGCGGACGTAACAGCAGAGAGGCACTCGTAGGGCTGATCCATCGAGAATCACACAGCCTTAGCTAGGGGCGAGGGGGAAAAAAACAGAGAGATGAGATGAGATGGCGGATTCCTTGAGTGTTGTGATCGGTGTCAGCGCAGACAGAGATCTTGCCGGCGCTTAAAGGGGGCTGGGCCGTGGGCGGCTCTCAAGGCCTACGGGACAGGGTACAGACGTGTGGTTGATTTTCATGTGGACTTACTTGCCCCCTATCGAGTATCTACCACATCATTCGATACCGTGACAAGGGCGTGATTCTGGAGATTGAGACGTCCGGAGAGATTGACGTGCAAGACACGTTCCTCATGACATAGTGTCGAGCCTGAACTGAACCTCTTCAGCTGCCAGTTAGCAAGCCTTCGCTATACATGTACGTCCTACGAACAAATACATCATGTCAAATAGTCACATTCTCATTCATCAGATTTATACCTCCTGCTCCTCACTGCCGACGTCGCAATCGTCGCCCAAATTCACGCTCTCTCATCTCTCTCTCTTATGATTCTCCTCCCGGATCCCGACCTCGACTCCCCCGGATTGGTCCCCCTCAGGACCCCGGTTTTACCGTGGACCCCTGAAATGTCACTCCGTGCGCAAGTGGGCATGATGCGCGAATGGGTCAGCCTAGAGCATGCAGGCATGGATGTATCCGTACATGTAAGTGTGGTTTGTGCAGGCATGTGTGTGTGTGTGTGTAAATGTGCGTGAGCGTGTGAATAGCTTGGGGAAAAAAAAAAATCATGCTTGCTGCGTGGCTGCATTGTGTTGTCGTTGTTTGTTGTTGCTGGAGCGGGCCAATTCTCGCAGGATTCTAGATCAGCCTCTTTCTGCCTCAATTTACACTCGTTCCTATCTCCTCATTTGTTTTCTCCCAGCCGGGGAGGGGGTGTGTCCAAGAAAAAGAACGCCTTCATGTAGGTATTCATTAAAGGTGCTCGAGGTGACGCCACGGGCGTGGGGGTTCTCACCAAATCGAGGCCTGAACCTCGCAAATATACGACCTCCCCGAAGGCAGGGAGGATATGGGCTGAGGGGGGTGTGTATATGCGCGCAGCAACGTGGGTACAAAAACTACATGCAGGTTCAAAATATCGAGACCTATGGTACTTCGGACTTGACAGCCCAGAGAGCCCTCAAAAAACCCATCATCAATCCGTTGCACGCCCCCTTTGTAATTCCCAGAGACAGCGAACCACATTGACCGGAGGATTTCCTTCTTTTTGAGTTCAAGTATATCGTCTCCATTGTCGGCTGAACCTCTTCTGGTAACACCGATCGCACTGGAAAGCTGCAACCGGCCGCATCGGCACCTTGAGGGAGGTTCTCTGATCAGGTCGATGTGACCGTCTTATTGCCATGACCACGACATTGTAGCGCATAATCGCTGAGCTGAAGCACAGCATGAAATCAAAGGCATCCCTCAATCGTAATTGAAAATTGAATAAGAGATATCTTCATTCTGGTCTCTCTTCTCTCAGCAGCTCCATCGCGTGGCGTCGTATGCGCTCTCTTCTCCCTTATCTCCCCAGCCATGTTTATCCCTTTTGACAAGATTCTCCTGAATCTCAATAGGGGACGGCCTGGAATATGCATCCAGGGGACGAGATCATGTTGTGCAGCATCAGTTCATGGTCGTGTCACTCATGTTTCGTCCGAGTTGAGGGCCTGTTGCTGCTGCTTCACACCGCGCGCTTGGCGGCAACTCTGCTCTCCCCTCTCAGCTTGTGGTCACAGCTCAACCTCCTCTTGTTATGATTCTCGTTCGTGTAACAGAAAGTAAAAGGGGAGCTGCCGAGGGATCACTTCCGCCGCCTCGTTCGAATCTTGGACCGAACACCGATGGGATCGTTCCCAACATGACGTCTTCTCCTGCGTCAAGATGGTCATCGAAACCTATCAATCATCCGATATGCGCAATGACCAACTTGCCTTCCTGAACAGCTACTTTGCGTCAGAGCGGATAAAGATCATGTTGCGGACGGCGAGATAGGCCAAGTTACACCTCGTACCTGTGGTAGCTCCGGGCGTTTAAGCAGTGTCTCGCCAAGGTATCATGGCCTCTGCCCGGTGTAGACGCGCGCCGCAGCAAACAACGCACACAAGCATCTGAAGCGCAAGGAAAGGAGAAAAGAAGAGAGAAGAGTGCGAGAGGGAGTGCCAGAGACGGCTCGATTGATTGCAAGGGCCCTCTCCTCGACTGCGCGCGTACAACTAACTGCATGGGGCAAGGCGAATGAGTTGTCCAGCATTTAAAAAACAAACAAACAGACGAAAGAAGATGTTTCGATATGGAGGAAGGACGCAGTACCACCGAGTGTCTCCGTTGAGGAGACAACATCTTTGACCGGGCACATTATGGCAAGCGAAATGGCTGTGTAATGTTTGCCTCTCTGCTCAGGCTCCCTCCCCTTCAGCTGCATGTTCTTCCGCCTATCCGCTGTGTGGCTTAGCAGGAAGAGGGTCCTCAGCATCCCATATAGCATCAGAGCCTGCTAAGAGCACATCATGATCTGGCCGAAGCCTACACATCTTTCGATCCCTGCATCCTGGCAGATACAGTATGTTTCCGAGTTACCAATCCATCTGGAAATAAAGTCTCCGAGGGGACAGACTGTCCGCAGTAACAGGAGCAGAGGGGGGAAGCAACCTGCAATACGCCTAGAGCCACGGACGCCACGTTTATAGCGCTGGCAGCAAGCAAAGAAGCAAAATGCAGCAAAAGTAGCATCTTCCTTGTCCAGTAACATTCTTGCTGACGCCATTCTTCTTCGCCAGTAGGATGCAGATACGTTGTCAAAAGGAACCCTCCCGCTGCCTCGCTCTCGCCGGGAGGCCTTGTGGATAAACCATGTCCGAATCTCGTTTACCCGGAACGAACAGCGCATCGACAAGTCTCGGGCATGGGTACCGTAGCATCAAATGTCAACCTGACGATGTGTGAAAAGAATGCCACAGCTCGGGAAGCATTTCTCCACTGTCTTTTCTTTCCTCATGCAGACAGAGGGAACCAAAAACGATCAAGCGTATGCTATAAAACTTCGTTGAATGTGAAGAGTCACATCATGGGCGGTCGACAACATGTCGCCTCTGCGTCGGCATCGTCACCGTGCATCCGCCGAAAGACAAGAGAAGGGGGTCAAACCCCCGCCCCGCGGCTCCTTGTTGCTGTCTGACCGGTCGTGGGCATTTGTCGCTCGCTTGCGGCCTCGGCTGATGGGACGGCGGCAGACGCCATGCTTGCATATCTCTGCATCAATAGCGTGTAGCTTTGACGGGAACCACGAAACAGCCACGAGGAAGCCTCGCGCTTGGCCGGCTGTGGACTGCATCTGCATGTTATGTTGCGTTAGCAGAATGTATGTAAATATACCTGGCCCCCCTTTTTCTGTGCGTCTTTGGGGGGTGGCCCCAGCCTCGAGCCCATTGAAACTGCTGCGAGCACTGTCACTTAACTGTGTATGAATGGGGCAGACAAATCGATTCTCACCCAGAGATGGGAATCTCCAACATTCCAGTGAGAGTTAGGAATCTGGATGTAGCAATATCATTCAAGACGGGGTGGAACCATGAAGCCTCCTCCCAAGCCTCCTCTCAGCAGTCGTCATCCCACAGGCACATCGAGATTATGGCGTGAAGCCATGTTGCATATTCATAAATTATCACTGACCCATCTGAAAAAGAAATCCCATGCGAGAGTACAAGGGAAGCGCAGACCGGCCGTGGTGGCACACAGATATGGAGTGTTGCTCGGCCAATGCGAAGCCCTGCTTCTGCCAGTATGCATGCCCCCCATCCTCTGACTCCCGTTCAGACCCTGGTACCCGGTGTGACAAAAGTCTGCAGGATCTCACAGCAAGCCGCAATGTCGGCGAATTTCTCCCTAGTGCAGGAAGCAGCAGTACCTATATGTAAGAAGGGAAAACGCCAAACAAGCAGCAACATCAGACGTTCAAGGGAGAAAATGAAGCAAATGAGTCGACATGAGAGATATCGTTAAGCAGAGAAGATGAAGAAAGAGAAGACAAAGAAGCACCTCCAGCTGACAATCTTGAAGCTCTGGTACCCTTTGCGTCCTCTCAAAGTGCTTAGAAAGATCAACGGCCGTTCACAGGAAACGAAGAAAACAAAGGACCAAGAGCAGGTATGAGCCGATTAATCAAAGCAGCCAAGAATTACATGGGGAAAATGAAAAAGTAGTAAACGATGGAATAAATCGAGAAAATAAAAAAGCAAAGTCAAAACAAATGAAATAACAAAGTTGGGAAGTGCGTCGTGATATATCCAGTCCTTGACCATCGTCGTTCCCAGTCCTGCTGTCCCGAGCGTTGCCGCCGTCGTTCCAGCCCATAAGGTCAAAGCCTCCTCAGCCACCCGGTGGCCAGACGAGATGCCAGACGCATGACTCTATCTCCAAGCAAGCCGGATAAAAAGACAATTTTTTTTCTTTCCCACAGGCCGTAGCAATCATGCATGTGTCCTGGAATGCCGCAGCCGTGCAGCTATCGACGTGAGCCCTGCGGCCTGTCCAGTCACGTATAGTTCCGTATGAACTCCCATATTGTCCCCTAACCCCAAGGTCGTTCCCAAATCAAGTGCCGCTTTTTATTGCCTGATCTCTAAACCATCCTTTTGCAAGCAATCTTTTTTCCGTAACTCTTTTTTGCCGAGGAAATGCGTTCTGTTGTATTCTCTTCTTTGTGTTTTCTGTCGCCTCTTGCGCCGTACTCTGCTTCGGTCCGTGTAAACTGAGCCTAGGCGCTGCGCCTTATTGCCACGATCACAACGTCAAGCTTGTGCTTGGAGAGGACAGGATAGTAGGGTAGTAACCGCCCGAGGTAGTTTTACCTTCAAACGGTCCCGGTGGGCGACGACTCTCTCCCAGCGGCGGCTGGAAAGCCCGAGGCGTCATGTCATACTCGCTCTTCACCTTGGTGTCGGTAGACGATTGCGCCGGCGGAGTCTCCTGGTCGTTGCGCGAGGCAAACATCTCAAGGGGCCGCGACTGTGAGCCGTCGTACATGGATCCTGGGTAGTATAAGTAGCCCTTGTTGTGGCCAGCCGACTTGTCATCCTCGGAAGCTATGGTGTTGTCGGCGGCAACGTCATGGCTCCTGGGTGTCCCGTACACCGAGCCCCTCGGATCGTAGGAACCATTGTACGTGCTGCTTCCGCCGAGGAGACTCGAGTGAGAAAAGTCCGAGATTCCTAGGGCCCCGTAGCTCCCCAGCGTCCCGGAAGATCCTCCAGGACCGCCGCTGTGGCTGCGTCGTTTTTCGCTCTGGTAATGCCCAGGGGAGCGGCCACGGACAATCATCTTCTCCGACTTTCTGTATGCAATCTTGACGAACTTGTCGGCGGTGGTCGAGCCAAGGTCAGCCCACAGTTCGACCATGAGGTGATAGTACTGCTGCGCAGCCCGCCGTTTGCCATTGTTCTGAGTGGCCTGCTTGAACTGGATGCGTTCAAACGTATGCTCAGTCGGAGGCTGGCCGCCTCCCTGGCCGCCGTAGCCATCTTGGTACACCGCTCTGGCACCGGATGCGCTCGAGTTGTCGTTGTACATGCCAATATGGTGCGACGGCACCGAGTTCTTGGGCAGCAGCAGAACCTTCTCGGGTTTGGACGTGGGTCCTTTGTCTCTCTTGGGAGTGTGCTGGACAAGCTCGATGGTCTGCTGGTCATTGTCCGCCACGACGGCAGATATTGACATGTAGAGCCCATAGACTTGGTAGGGTTGGGATGACCCCTGGGGAATAAAGTGCACGATAGTGCCTGGGAAGTGCGGATGCAGCGAGTATGAGCACGCGCAGGTCATGTAGTTGCGGCGGTAGCAAGTCCACTCGCCCTCGGCCAGGAAGAACCCCTTGTCGACTGTGCCCGTAATATCAACCTTGATGGGCGTCCCGTTCTCATACTGGAGAGAGCCGGACGTCTGGACAGACATGAGGGGAGGCACTGCAGTTGCGGAGGGTCTGTTTTGAAACTGGCCAGCTTCCATCCTCCCGGCCGGAGCGACATAAGAGTTGAGAGGGCTATGGTCTGGCGACAGTGGCACGCGGCGCACATGCACACCCGGAAATGACGGAGACCTGACAGGGTGCTCCGAAGCTCTCCGAAATGAGGGCGTGGTGGTAGAGTATTGCTCTCTGGTGCTTACTTGCGCTGCCAGATGCGGCAATACAGTATTGCGGTGCTGCTGATGAGCCTGCGCCATACCAGTTGAGGGCGCCGTGCTGTTGTAACTGCATCGACTGTTAAAAAAATTGGTCATGTATACTTCGTATAGTAATACGATCAATCCCCGGCAGCGATCCTTTGCCCGCAACATCACCGCCGCTACCATATCATGCACTATGGGTCTTGGAAACCACTTACTTGGAGTTCAGGCGAGACCTGACATCTAAGCCTTGGAATACTTGAGATACCGGCTGGTAGAAGGCTCCGCTGTCTTGAGGGTACTGCGTGGTTGCTGCAAGAGCCGTAGGGTAGAGACTGAGAAGCGCTGGGGGATGCGAAGGCTCTATTGCCAGCGCCGACGTGTTGGCTTCCTGCGTGTACCTACACGTTTGCCGTTAGGGACACAATGCTCTCATCGACGACGAGGGTTGGAATGAATGAGCGCGAAGAGAAGGAGGAAGGAGGTTGTTCTTTTAACATATAACGAGATGACAGGGTTATTGACAAAGGGCACAAGCGGAGAAAGGACAAAGCAGCAAGTGATGCAAAAGAAGAGGCCCATTGATGGACCAGCGGGTCGAGTGATACAACCAGACCAGAAGGTCTGGTTATACCTGCTGCCAGCATGGATGGTAGCACAGGCCCAATGCACGACTCCATATCGCGGCCAGCGGCAGAGGACGTATGTGAGCACAAGTTCCAGGTGCTACCTCGGTGCCAGAGAAGAGGCCCGCGGGCTCCATCGCAGGTAATTTAAGTGAGGATAAAATTTTCCGGATGGGCAGCGGTCCTGAAGCCGGGGAAGTCTGGGTGGACCAACAAGGGACGATGGACAAGATCTGGATGTGTGGTGGGAAAGACTCACCTCATGTCGCCCGGCTGGGAGTGTATATCGAGATAGTCCAGCTCCGCGCAAGCTGGTGGCGAAGAGTCGTAGTCCTAGAGTATGAGGAAGAAGCATTAGCATCTCGGTCTTGACCAGACATCTAGATGTATGCATATATATAGACGATTTTTCACTTCGAAGCACGATGCAAGCGGACGAGAGGGGGAAGATCTGGGCCAGGCTCTGAAGTTTGCTTCTGATGCGATGCCGCATTTCCATCAGCCACAAGCAAAGCATCCTCGACGACACGATACATGGCTTTTGCGTAGAGGCCTAGGGGCGATATAGAAAATACATTAGTACCTATGCTGCTGCTCTGGCATTGAATCGAGGACATTGGATCATGGGGGGCGGGGGGGTGTGCGTTGGTGGCACAGCGTTTGAAGCAGGAGGTGCGAGTACAGCATCGGTACTTTGAGATACTTCTCAGTCTCCGTGCAGTACTCGGAAGCAGCGCGATGATAGTAAAATAATCGGAAGCAGGATGCCAGGCAGTGCTGGGGGGACGTGGATGGGGCCGGCTGGTTACACAGGAACAAAAACCAGTCGTGGGAGGGAGGGGGGTCTGCATCCGACTTGTGTCTTGTGCATACGGTACGGTGCCGAAATCGCCTATAGCAAAGATCTTACGACAAGTGATAGCGACGTCGAGGATCTCTCTGCACCCCCCTCCTCTTTACATCCTTGAACAGTCTTGACAAGGGTGCGCAAAATGCGGCGCCGCACATGTGTGAAATAGCAGCGACTCTGACAGGGGAGCGAGCCTATGACAAAAGAACCGCATGCCTGTTTGAACGTACCTCGTCATGAAATAAGCTGCCATCTCGGCTCGTGTACGGTGGTGATAGCACATCCATCTCTGCTATCTCGGAACTGGCAAATCGCTAGCAGTCGAGGCTCGGCTTCACCACTTCGTCACAGTGATTTGCTGCTCGGGGCACGAAGGACCTTGTACAAGGAAAACAAAAGGGGGAGTGGGGAAGGTGAGAAGAACAAAACGAGAGCAGGAGACTGGGGATACCTTCTGCTGCTGAGAATGCATACGTTGATTTTCCCGGCGGAAATAGATCACCGCGAACCAGGTCCGAGAATCAGCTAAGAAGGCTGAAGGAATGTGAAAGCTGCCGTGATCGAGGCGCGATTGAATCAGCGATAGCCGGGCAGCCTGAGCTCTTCAGAACGGTTGCCGCTAAAACAGAACGATATGGAATCGTATCCTTGTCGGAAGGCTTCACTCTCGATCCTTCATGTATGTCGTCGGCGTGCCTCAGAAGTTCGATCCTTCGGTTTATAGCTTCCTCGATAATGAGCCGGTTAGTCTTCTAAAATCGCGACGAGCAGAGGATAGAGATGGTCAGTAAAATATCTCCCACGAGATTCAGGGTCATGCAGATATCTGCAAGACAAATTGATGGATTGTGAACGATGAGGAGCACTCACCAGCTAGGAATTGGAAGATATCAAGCGACAAGCAGAAGAAAGAGCTTGACAAGAGCAAGACTCGAGAGAGGAACTGCTGTGGTGATTAGCCTCTTGCGCCAATGGCATCAGACTTTCGCCCATGAGTTGGCCGTAATGGCCATGTATAAGGGGAAGAAGCAAGCCCATCTCAGTAGATGTAGTTACAGCTTCATGAACGTTGTAAGCCCATTCAACTGGCGGTGCCGCGGCTTCAATATGCAAGAGTAGTTGCGGTTGTCATACCGCCACAATGAAAGAAAGAAGAGGATGGTAAAGGGACAGACTTACCTTCTATCAGTTCTCCGATCCTAGGATGCTCAATGATTATGGCAGAAACGAAAGAATAGAGGTACACTATTCGCCAAGGAGCTGCGTGAATGGCAGCAACGGTGTGGAAAGTGGATGGTGGACAGTAACTCCGGGAGGTGACAGTGCCCCGGCGTAGTCGAGATGGGCAGCTACAGGTAATTTGACGATGGTGAATCCAACATAAGAGGCGATGTGAAAAGGGACAGTTGGTGCGAGGTAGTTGATAATTGCCACAAGATGAAAAGGAAGAGGAAGGGGAGACGAGTCAGGATGAGCGTTCTCAAGGTTTTATAAACGCAGCTCGGAAGGGCTCGAATAGAGAGTCCGAGTTGGAGACTGGATCAGGCTGGGCAGATTAAAGTAGGCGTCTATCGTGTGGCTGCTGAGACAGGGTCTAAGGACTCAACTGGAAATGGTGTGGAGAGCTTGAGAAAACAAGACCTTTCTCTCCTCGCCCCCTCTTCTCCCTCATTCTCCCCCGGCCCTGTCATGGTGCCTATATCAGAATGTCGACTTGGCTTGGACGAGGCAAGCCGCGTATGTACAAGTTGTGGACCATGATGAAGCATATGACTGGCTGTCGTGGGAATAAATGTCCTGGGAGAAGCTCACTGGCCGCGTGAAGCTAAGGGGTTCCTCAGTTACAGGACGAAGCAAGAAGCCGCGTGAGTCGGAGAGCGATGCCCGAGGAGCTTCAGGCACCTCGCGACCCCAGCCAAACAGAGACTCTGAATCTCGTCGCGGAACCGGGGAAGCGACCCGTTCCTACTACAGTGAGAATGACCTGGCCGTCGACCTCATTTGCGATCAGGTCATGTAGGAAATTGGGTGAATGCTACACAATCCCGGAAGCCCAAGCAACTCGCTTCCATGGCCAAAGAACAGGCGGTTGATCTTGAGCAGAAGGTCCGAAGGCGCTCTCCAGCTGGCCGCCATTGCGTCAAGGTTGTCAAGTTTGTTTTCCCGGCCCCAGTTCACCTGGAATAAGTTGCCTGCTGAGTTGTTCACGCACACCCCTCCCCCCTTCCAGGAAACTAGACATGCAAGCATCCAGACACCCATGTCTCCGCCTACAATGCGCTCTTGAGTGGACCTCTTGGTGAGAAGGAGGTCTTGGCTGGAGGCGTCGACGCCAAGAAACGGGTGAGTGCATGCGATTGCAATTGCATTGAAGGAGGAAAGTCGGATCAGAGTCCAACCAGTCAGAGCAAAGGCAAAAGCCAGACTCAAGATGCACCAGAGCCCCCACGATATGGCCCATAGCTCAAGGTACACAGCTGCTCCCAGCAGTGGTAAACCTGCGACAGCCATCAACGGGCTGGCACACGGCGGTTTCCTGTTGCTGTGGAGGACTATCGAGATCGTATATTTAGCCCAGCATCCCGTTTACTTGCATTGTGCCACGTAGTCGAGCTGGTCCACTCGTCCTAGGAATCGGCAGATGAACAGAGAGCGTCTCCTTTTTCAATATCGGCGTGGCTTTGGGCCTTGGCTTGCGCCTTGACTCGAGTACGAGGTAGATGTACTTGTCTTGTCACTAAAACAGGTACCACAGCTTGGATAGCCATGGTTGTCAAGGCCATGTTGCAGACACGAGAGTCTCAGCAATGCGATACCATGCCTCGCCAGCTTTCAGAGCAAGCAGTCGGTTGCCGTAAGGCAAATCCATAGTTTGGCACACTCTGAGAGGCTCAGGTAGAAGGGCGATGATGGCGACGGTGTGTCGGGATCAAAAACCGCAAATTCTTGGCTCGGAAGCCGTGGACACTACAAACTTGACGAAAGGGGCCAACTCGTCCGCGAAGCAATCGTTTTTAGCACGCCCAATGGCCACGCATCGGTGGTAAGGACCAATGGCGAGACGATCTACCCGAGCAAGGTAGGCTTTGCCGTCTCTGATCAGCCGATCCGAGAACGGAGAGAAGAGAGATGGAGAAGCAAGCAAGGCGCCAGGCTGTAGGCCACCAGGCTCTCTCCAATGGGAGGGTTTTGGAAGCCACGCAGGCACTATTTGTCCGTGTAACTTTCCAACAGACCAGGGAAGCGGCAGCATATGGGGACGAAGTCGTTGTGCCCTGCAGGACTGATGAAATGCCTGGAGGGAAGGGGGCCAAGCACACAGATGGTGCGCTTAGATGAGAGCAGGGCGCCGCATGATGCCACAAGGTCAGCCTGTGAGATCAAACAAAGCAACAATGGTTGAGTATGGGTCAGTAATTGTCAGAGTGAGGCGCTTATAGCTAGGTCGGATCGGCCCGTTGCTGAGAACGCTGAAGCAGCTCCGGGGAAACAAGCTATGTTGGCGAGGCAGATAGCCCACCGGACATGCCAGCAACTTGGGGGCCTTGGATCGAGCGCCTTATCAACAGCGCTTGTAGTGTCCAGCAGAGGGCTCCAGATGCCACGGCAATGATGAGGGTGGCCAGACCAGGACACACAAGAAAGAGATCAGACAGATCTTTGTACGAGGTGACCAATCGCAACTGTGATTCCGCATTTCCCATCTCGATATGAACAGAGCGTGCCAGCCCTTGGTATGGCACTTGGACTGGACAGCTCGTGTGATAATCATTCCCAAGCACAAGGCAGCACGCACAACCGGTGGATGTTTTGCATTGTTCGCGCCACACCTTCTGGCCGTGCAAGCCAAAGACAGCAGATGGGTGGCACAGAATTGGGGGCCGCCTCTGCTTCAACATTGTTGCCGGTCGGGTGGAGGCGACGAGTCACAGACTTTGTACTGCTGCCGTTGAGATTGCTGCTGCTGCTGCTGCTGCTGCTGCCACCGCCGATATATCGCGTGCTAGAGGCCAACGCGGAGGGATATCCGGCCGTGGCTCAGATCCCAGGTCCCCCATGTCTTGTCACTGCAGTTTTCGTCCATGACCGCGTCCCCGACCGCGTTCTCATTATCGTCCCTGTCATAATCCTCGTTCCCTGTCGGCCACTCCAGCGAGGCCCATCCAGAGCCAGGCCGGAACCCGGCGAGATTTGAGAGGCCTTCCAGGCCGTCCAAGCCCCAGAGCTGCCGGCTGAAAATGCTTGTCTCACGCTCGGGCTTGTGGCGGTTGGTTGATGCTGCCGCGGCGACTGCCTGCATGCTCATCGGCTGTTCCATCTCTCAATCTCAGGCGCTGATTCGCCCGCTTGTCTTTGTCGACTCCATGACGCCCAGAGCGCCGTATCGTGCCTGCAACCGGTGAGCAGGGGGGAGCTGCGAGAGCGTCCAGAAGATCCAGAGCATCCAGCAGGGGTTCGGAGCAGAGACCGACGACCCACGGCGGGCTCCAGGTACCCGGAAGGCGGTCGTTGCAGACGGGAAGGCAAGCTTACGGAGGTTTTCTAGCCTGAGAGGCTAGAGGTGGTTGACCGTAGTTGCGCCTTGCCCGCCTCATTGGCCGCTTCGCGTTTGTTGGATTCCATGCTTTTCCTGGGCGAGTCCCCGTCTGATCCAATGGAGCTGCACACGGCGGACGGGCCCCCATGTCGCTGGACCTGGCCCTGGAAAGCAGCACTCACAGGGCTTCAGCTTCGAGGTTGGAACGGAGCAGATGAGGCTAGCGCCCATGGGGGGGTTGTTGCAGCGCCTCAATAAGTGAGATGCTTAATGGAACTTGAAGCTGTGTAAAAGCGCACAAGGACGGGACCTACAGGACCTTGGTCACAGAAGTCAAAGAGCCTACAGGGGTTCAGGCTGTTGCAGGGAGGGAGGGGGAGGGCATCTGGAGAAGAGGGGCAGTTCGTTGATCATGGCCGGAGGGATGAGGTGGAGGGAGCACCTCATGGATGCACTGGGCAGGGCAGGGCAGGCGCCAGGCGCTCACCGAGAGTGGCAGGCACTCGGTGGTACCAGATGATAAGCAGCGCGTGCAGCGAGCTACACCGGGGCGCCTCCGATGTGGACGGAAACGCGAGGTACCCTACACACAGTCGATGCCGTGCATCATGTACCTATACCACTATGCCTACCTTATACCGCTGCTTCAAGGTTATCGAGACTGCACGTTCCGCAGGGGCAGGAACAAATGGAAGCATGTTACCAGGTATGAGAATTTAGGTAGGTAGGTACCTACCTAGGCAGGCAAGCACCACCTACTTAGTATTACTACTGATACGACGTGCTTCGTACATGTAATGTATCCATAGACCTCTCTACCTTGAGTCCTCTTCTACAGCTGCATCGCATGAAAGAATGCACGACCTAAAGGTATGCAGACATTCAGCGTCAAAGCCACCTTCTTCTCAATACGGACAGCGGCAATGACGGAACTCAACCCTACGCCTGACCAGCAGTTCATGATTCGCATCTCAAAAGTACGCACTCGCCGCTGCAGCTCGACTCACATTCCTGGAAGGGGGGCGTAGGGCCTCGCGATGGCCTCTGGGAGCTGGGCATGGCAAAGGTCGGGAAAGCCTCACGCCCCCAGCATCAGGTCACCCAAGGCAGGCCTCATCAGGAAAGGGGAGCTAGTGATGCCATCATCCATACTCCATGCTCCCGCGGTCGCACACAAACTCGTCGGCCGACATTATCAACGCTGCTCGCTCAGCCTGCTGGTGTGGCCACAGATCGGATCCATGGCAAGTGCCTCTTTCTGGTGCTTGCAAGTGAGACAATTTGTCGTAACACCGTGATGGTTCTAACATTGGTGCGCCCAACTAGTTGCCTTCACTCCAATCACCCGGATGTGCTCTCCGGCGGACTACGCACAATTGTGTGCCAGCAGAGACAAGCTGACGCACACACGCGCGCCCGCTCTTACACCCTGATTCGACCTCAGTTCCTCACTGCCTCTACCGTCCTTCGCTACCTCCTTTCTACTCCGTCCTTCGGCTTACAGTGTTGGCAAATGCCGAGCTCTACCAGACGCTCTCAAGCTGAAATGGACCAAGGCTAGCAAATAGAGGTATCACTCCGACGGCCGGCAACGAGTGACTCCGCATGGCGGAGGATTGCTGCTCCAAAGCCGTCTGCTCGACAATATCCCAGAATCCCAAGTCTGTCTGCCTTGCTCTCGTGTCGATTGCTACGTCAGCACCACAAATGGTTGAGGCCTTCCCTCCACATCTTTTCCTCCGCCTCCCGGCTACGCACATGATATGATGTGCCCACCTTTACAAGGTGGTCCAGGTCAGCGACGTGTGTGGACGGCATAGGCTATGCCAAGTGCTGTTATTTTGTCGGTTTCCCCTCTTGCCCCCTTACCCCCTTACCTTTTCAAAGGCTTTCATTGACTACTTCGAGCTACTTCATCTACTGCGGAAACTTAAAGCCCACGATAGCAGGTTGGCAACTCCACGGCTTTGACTGCGCGTGGACACATCATTACCGATGAGCAAGTTCTTTTATCGGGCACTAATCCTTTCACACATCTTCTACGCTCAAAGTATGGCTAAGCTGTTGTTCGTTATAGGCAAAAACCGCCATTCACTCGCGGGGATCATGCGGCCTGAGAGCATCCCCCTCTTAACAATAGAGTTCCCTGCGGCCAATTAACCCCCTTGAAACAAGCCTTCTCCGAGAGTGTGCCAAGCCCAAGCGCTCATTGCTCTTTATTTAGTTGCGAGAGCCTGGCCGCTCCTCGAAGACAAAGGTCGTATTCGATATTGCGACTTGAACATGTACGATAAGGAGGTCAAAGATCATTTGTGGAAAGGAGGCCATATCAATCACAGCTAAAAGTCCTGAAAATGTTCTTCAAGGTCTCCGGCATCGCATGTACATAGTAGTGGTCTATGATCTCTACGCATGCCGTCACTTTCGAAGTACCAGATCATGAAGTTGCTGTATAACGAGCAACTCACGTTCGCCGTTTCGGCTATTACGATATTATCATGTGCTTGAGTTACCGGTTTTGTCTTAATAACTGACTATCGGAGCAAAGAATGCTTCATCTCTAGCTGGAAAAAATCAGACACTCCCAGCTGGAGCGAGGCCGCCATTTTCTTCTCCCCCCTTTTTGCCCGTGGCGCAATTTCTGGCCGCTGTATGTTGGCTCTATGTCGCACATCGTTGTCAACTATGCGACAACTTACCCCTTTCCTACATATACACCCGGGGAGGAGCCAAGCCAAGGCAGCTTCATTGACCAAGATCCCAGCTGCATTGCCATTCGTATATGGCTTCTGCTAGGAGATGCCGGGTACGGGTGTGGCAATGCTGTATGGATGCCTTGGAGGGAGAGAACATGACGATAGCTACCTGGCGACGGCCAAAGTTTCAAAAATTGCTATCGGCTATGCCGATCGGATTCCTGACCATGCCGCAACAAGGACAGTCTTCAACATACTCAGTTGTCGAGGCATCATTTGACAGCTGGAACTTTTCCAGAGCCGTTCACGTCGCTCAAATCCGTTGACCATCTCCTGACTCCCAAGTTTGCTCGCTTCGCGTTACCACATCGGGCTACTTGGCTTCAAGGTTCCACGTAGCCGATGAGGCAAGTAGTACGATGACCAGCGCTTCGCCCGGGTATGATGAGAGGGGGGGTAACTGCTTTCTGGCGTGGGCTGGGGCCGGTTGAAGTATACGTGCCTTGCCGCACCTCGACCCTACAGTAAGGCACTCAGCGTCAGGCGGCCATCACCGTGTTGAGAGGCAAGGTGGTAGCACACGACTAGAGTTGGCTCACAATGCTCTTTATTCCTGATGGTTTAGCGTTATTCGCTGTCGAATGTCAAGCAAGGAGACTGAAGGCAAAAGCACCAGGCCTTGAAGCAGCACCTCTGTGGCCAAAGGGTCAAAGGGAGTGTGCTTATGGATTGGGCGCTTTCCTCCTATTCATCATATCGTCATCCAGGCTCCCAGGACGGGTCAACTCGCCATCAACGTCACGACACAGATTTCTGCAGGTAAAGACTCAGTTCGGCCAGCTTCAGAAAAGGAAGGCATCCAACCTCCTCGCGCCACTTCAACGGCAGGCACATGCCACCCCCGGGCCTGAGCATCTCTGTGGTACTCGCCCAAACAGCCTAAGCCATGGAATGACGCCCAGTTGCTGCAAACTCTACGTTGGACAACTGGGAGCCGTGTTTGTTTGGGGCATTTGACTAGGTAGTCGCTGAAGCTGAGTCCATTGCGGAATCGGACAGGTCTCAGACTTCCTTTTGGCGGCTTTGCCAGGCCAAAGATGCCGATGGGGTGCGCGTATAATGGCAGTTGCGTATACAATATCGACGAAAGTTGATAACGATGCCCTGTAGATGGACGGTACCCGAAGAGAAGGAAGCTGTATCAAGTAGAGAGCACGATAACAGGGTCGAGTGGCGGTTTGGGGGCTCAAACGCGGCTGTTTAAAATCAACACACCAACTTCCTCGGATATCTTGAAGAAGCTGGACACAGATTGGCGGAGCCATGAGAGCAGCCAAGAAGCACGAGAGTCTTGGATGCATACCCTCCTCCGTTGATACCAGGGCAACTTGTGGGATCGAAATCGCCACGTTACAGCTGAAGGCTGACTCCACGGGGAATACGGAGCGAACATGCGTGGTTCCTTGTTGCCAAGGTCCGAAGAGCAGAGGCGGGAAGCGCGGGAAGCAGCTGTGGCTTTGTTCTCATGACTTGCGAAGCCCAAGGGCCCTTGGCTGCTGAATCAATGCTCCTCAAGCTCGAGACCTGCACGCGTCGACGAGGGCTATCCCGGCCAGGGTCCAGAGGCAGAAGCGACAACACATGGCATCGTGGGAGGTAAGCCCGTCGTACACCAACACGACATGTACAGGGATAAGCAGCATGGCCTCGAGAAGACACAACCACTCACGACGAATTTCTGTTGGATTTCTAGACCCGTGGTGGCGCATGCAGGCAGCCGGGCTTGCTCATGAAGAGCAGCAAACGGTCGGTTTTTGCACGCGGAGGAGGCGGGAATGGTTCGTCCGTCTCCTGATTCCCCCCTTCCCTCCCTCGGAGAGCCGTCCGTATAAGACGAACGAGGATACATACCTACCTTGGGTGCTGCTAGTCGCAGTATCTTACCTCATGATGGAGGTGGCGGAACAGGGGAGGCCAATGGGCTTTGGACGAAGCGGGCCTAGTCCGGCCTTGTGGCTCCTCAGGCTTCGGCCGGCGGGGCTTTTCCAGGTTTCAAACGACGGTTGGAAGCCTGGAGTCGAGTCATCGTTGTAAAAGGTAGGTAGTGAGTATTATATGAGCGGTTCGCAACTCGCGACCTGGTTCCTGCAAGCTTCCGGTAACACAAACACGTTGTCGTGGCTTTCCTGGCATGCCTAAGAAAAGGCAGCATCTCAAGCCTTTCAAGCCAGCGTCGACGGCATCTCCGACCCCCGGGTCTTCGTCCAACGCAGCTGGTGAGTGTGTGTCGGCTGCCCTCATGCCTCATGCCTCATGTGCTCTCGATCCGAGTGTTTTTGGGCTTTATGGCGGGCTGTTGACGGATACGGGTACTGACCGCCGTTTCCACAGGCAAGGCTCCGAGGAGCGTCAACGAGCTTCTGGCCAGCTTGCGGCACGCCTCTCTGGATTCATCCGCACCGCGACAACTACCCCCCGTCACACCATCTGTGCCGCCAGCCCTCAGGGAGATACTGCAGATCCCAGATACTCCAGTCCCCGCACCCAGGCGGCAGCACAGGCAGAGGCTGGACAACAATGGCCGCCGCCTTCCTGCTGGCCCCCCTCCCCCGCGAAGCTGGGTTGCTTCCAGGAGCGGTGCTACGCATTCTCAGGGCCAACTGTCGCGGTCGACCGTGAGCCGGTGCGGTCTTGTTGGCTCGGCCTTGCCAGGCACCTACCTGCCCGCTTCGCGGAGTCTCATCGACATTATCCTCAGGAGAATTGCTGTCGACTGGGACATTCACCGCGTGTATCACCAGCACTATTTGTTTTATATACCCGCCCATCTGAAATCTGCTCTCATTCGGTGGATTGGCATTGCAAGTCCGGGAGGCTTGTCGGTAGATGACCTCAGACTAATATTGCTCCCTTCTCCAGACGATCTGGAGGAAGCGGAAGACGATGAATTGTCCGAGTATCACTCCGAGCATCAGATCGCCGTCAATCCAGAGGTCAATTACCTGGACTTGTCGGGAGCCTTGGGCCGTTCTCTGACTCTCAGAGAGGTCTCCGACCTCCTGTTTCCATCGAAGAAGCAAGATGATGCGAGTGAGCCGCAGGAATCTTGGGAAGAGAGCGAGAGCATCCCTAGCCCTCCGCGCGCGCTTTTACCCAACCTGACGCATCTGTCGCTCGCTCTCGACCCCAAGCTGGCCTCGGAAGCCTCATGGAGGCAGCTGCTGGCTTTGTCGTCGAAGCTCACCACCGTCACTTATTTGAGCCTCGCCTACTGGCCCGATCCGACCCTTACGCCACGAGCCCGCCGCTCCACTGTGGCCACGCCGCAGGGCCAGAATATTGCGTACGGAGGGACGAGTTACTATTCTCACTCGATCGATCATGATTGGAGTGAGGCTTTGCTGGTGCTCAAGATGCTCAGCAGAAACCTCTATGCGCTAGAGTTTCTCGATCTCACCGGATGCGCCCCATGGTTCAAGGCTCTGATGCTGCAATCGGACCATGATTACGTAGACTGGGTCGGTGCATGGGGCAAAGTGACGGTTCTCCGGATACTCACCGGGTGGACACCTGGCGAGGATGCTCTTCCTTCTGAGCTGATGGCTTACCGAGAGGCTATAGATGTGGCCGCTAGTGTAGAGAAGTATATCAGGGTCATGCGGGCAGGAAAGGGTCGGATCATCACAGTGGAAAGAAACAGGCTGGAACCATGAAAGTGTTGTAATCATATGTAAGCATAGGCATGGCGTTTTCGCTCTCTTCTTTCTCCGTATTTGTCTCTCCCAGGTTGAGCTAGTAGAGCAGCGTGAGGTTGTTATATCTTCTAGCAAGTATGGCAGCTCATCCCCTCCTAATGTTCAAAGGACCATTGCAGCTCAAGTCTGCGCCCTTGCCTGGGGCAACCACAGAATGCTCTTCTCAGTGAAGTCCTGCGCGGACATTGGCCTCCCAGAGAGCCTTGAACTTGCCATTGCCAGCCGACTGCAGTAATTCTCGCGGTGGCCCAACCTCGACAATGCGGCCCTTGTCCATGACCACGACGCGATCGAAGTCGAGGATGGTTTCCAAATGGTGGGCAATCGAAATGACGGTATGGGATTGAAAATGCGTCTTGATTGTCGTACGGACCATTTGCTCTGTCTCTTTGTCCAAACTGTTCATTTCTCTCGTCAGTTTCATGGTATCTCGACATGATATCGTAGGATGTCAACGGTGGAGGTTCCATGTGCGCTTTACCTGCTGCTGGCTTCGTCCAAGAGCACGACTTTCCCACAATCTTTCTTCAGGATGGCTCTCGCGACGAAGAACAATTGTTTCTGTCCGTGGCTGAGCATTTCATCTTCAAAGGTAGCGTCGAGACCGCCCCTGGAGTCGATAGCGGTCCAGAGATTGACTGCATGCAGGGCGTCGATGATGGCGTCTTCGGTATACGAGTCTGACGGGTCGATGTTTTGGCGGATGGTCCCTGGGAGGACGAACTGGTCTTGGGTAACGGTAATGAGGCGAGAGCGAATATTTTCGCGGGATATGGTATTCAGTAGGATGGAATCGATGATGAGCGTTCCGGAGGCTGGGTCGAGGAGACGGAGGAGAGCTAGCAGGAGAGATGACTTGCCACTACGAAAACAAGATGCATGGATTAACGGTTAGAGACAGAGCTCTGCGTATTTTACCAATGTTGGACGAAAGGGGAAGAATTGAGACTTACCTGCCTGTACGCCCGCAAATTCCGACTTTTTCGCCGGGCTTGATGTCCAGGGTAACGCCATCGAGAGCCTTGATGCCACCGTTCTCGTCATACGATGCCTCCAGATCCCGGATGACAATGTGGCCTCTGTCCGGCCAGTGAGCAGGTACCTCTCGATCCTCACCTGGAAGACTCTCGTCGGGAGTTTCCTCAGCAAACTGCTTGATGCGAGCAACAGCCCCAATAGAGGTCTCAATCGAGGTCCAGAACTGAATGAGCATATTCAGCGTCTCGCTCATGGAAATGAGCTGAACGAGTGACACGCCTGTCAGTCCCACAGATACAGAACCCCGAAGCTTGACAGAGAACCCGACAATAAGAAGCGCCAATGCAGTAGTCGTGAGATCCAAGACGAGGACGAGCCACCGCTGGACCATGATGAGCAGGTAAAACGGTTTCTGCGACCGGTCGACGAGCTGGTGGTTCTTGAGAATGGCCTGCTTCTGCCATCCGAACGCGCGAATGGTAGAGATTCCCTCCAGAGTCTCCATGAATTGCGTGTATACAGGGGCTTTTTCCTCGAGATCGAGGAGGCGGAGTTGGCGCGAAGTGCGCAGGTAGCCGCGCTGGAGGAAGTAGTACAGGGCGGCGAGGAAGGGGAAGCTGATGGCGACGTAGTAGGATGAGGCGGCGAGAAGGCCTGCTCTGGCGAGGACACCGAAGAAGCCTGTACTCGACGTTCCCTTTAATTAGCTGGGTAGAGAAGGGGTCTTGAGGAGATGATACTGACTTGCTATTGTTACCACGAGGGCAAGAGGGAGGTTGTTGTCCAGAATACCAATGTCTTGAGAAAATCTGGAGGCATGTGAGTGAATAGAAGCTTATGGAAGGGGGAGATTTGCTACTTGCCTTGTGGTGATGGCTCCTAGATCGGTCGTTGTAAAGAGAGACAGCGGCGCCCTGAGATCGATGAGCATCAGGCACATAAGTATACTTGCATAAATTTGGACGTGCTCTTACTCGACAACTGCTGATAATAACCTTTGGTGAAGGGATATTCCCGACTTTGCTGCGATCACGACGAGGACGAACCTTTACCTGTCAGCATCAAAAGTTTGTTCTGACTACTCTGCGGAGGTTTCTATGTTTCGCTTACCAGATGAGCAGTGCAAACCAGAGAACGCCTATAATCTGCAAAGCAGCGTATACCCCCAGATAGTAGCCTGTGTTGTCCCGTCCTTGGCCGCTCGAATCTGTCCAAAACTTGAGCCAAACAGCTGCGGAGTGTATCAGTTTCCAACACTTTCTGAGAAGAACGCAGCTATGTGAGCCGGCTCGGGATCTCGACTTACTTGGGAAGCTCTGGAGAAAAGCCCAGACAAGCTCAATTCCGAGCAGGGTGATGAGGAAAAAGGATCCAATGCTGCCAAAGTAATACTTGTAGACCGTCGAGTCTCCGAGTTGCCTGCGCTTGTCCTCCTTGATCTCGACCTGTTTGGCCTTGTATTCCACTTTCGGCGCGCTATCAACGTCTCTAGGTTCCGAGAAAATCTCATCTTGGCCTGCGTCATTATGTTCGACGATGGGGTTACTGGCAGTCAAAGTCTGGACATATCCGCCTGTGGCTTGTAATTGTGCAAGAGATCCTTGTTCCGTGATGTTCCCATCGCGGCCCAGGACTATGATGAGGTCCGCCGACGCAAGGAACTCAACTTGGTGAAGGAATTAGCCCGTGTGAGGTGTCTTTGAAGCATGAAGAAGCATACCAGTCTGGGTGGCAAGCACTATGGTGGTTCCCCATTGTCTAAATAGTCCCGTGGAGGAGAAGAGATTCTTGAAGATTCGCTGTGAGGTGGCATTATCCAGTCCACTGAAAATGTCATCAAACAATGCAATACGCGGCCGAGCGTACACAGCCCTTGCCAGTGCCTTTCGATGAAATGCAAAGCATTAGCTGCTCTGCTTCGATATATATAGCGATTGGGACGACTCACAACACGCTGCTTCTGGCCACCGCTGAGAGCGAGCCCTTTACTTCCAACGACAGTGAAGTCGCCTTGAGGGAGCTGCCTAAAGTCTTCCTCGAGCTCACACGCTTTGACTGTTTGGTCGTACAAGTCCTGGTTGAAATGAGAGTACCCGATGATGTTGTCTCGAATGGATTGGTTCTATATAAAGGATCAGCTTGGATGAATTTTCCATAGCAAAAGAGACATCATCACTTACCAGAATCCAAGGGGTCTGCTCACACCAAGAGAGACGGCTACTAGTCAAGAACACTTTCCCAGTTGAATGAGGAACTTCTCCCAAGAGGCCCTTGAGCAAAGTCGTCTTGCCAGATGCCACGGGCCCAATGAGGAGCGCAAATTGGCCGCTATTGAGAGAGAAGCTGATGTTGCTCAACACCTGACGCTCCGGTGCCCAGGCAAACATAGCATCCTCAACGTCAATAGCACTTGCATGAGTGCTAGCAATACACGGGGAAGAAGCACCAGTACTGGGAGGCCTCAGAGTCTGGAGCTCGATCAGACCAGCATCTTCTCCAGTGGCGGCAGAAGGACCGAGCACATCAGCCGTTTCCACAGACCGATACTCCTCTCTCGTAGCCTTGACAAGAAAGGCCTGGATACGACCAAACGCACCAAACGCAGCACTCAAATCAAGTACCACCTCGAACACCCAGAACAACGGCTGCGCAAGCAGCGTAATCAGCGAAAGCGCAGCAAACATTCGCGTAGCATCCAGCACTTGGCCCGTCGCCGCCGTGATGCCCTGAAACATGGCAAAGGCCAAGACCGGGGAGAGAAGTAGCGGGATCTGGGCCACGGAAGAGGTTACTGCTCCCACGACGCGGAAAGGCTTGGAGGCGATGATTTCTTGGGCACGGAGAGCGGCAATGGTTGTCGAGAGGTGCTTTGACAGGCCGGACATTTTGATGCTTTTGATATGGCCGATCATGGCAGAGGTTATCCCTTGGATATAATGAGCGATGCATGGAAAAGAAGGAGGGCAAAGTAGAAGTGATGGCCTGTATGACTTACCGACTCGCTTTTGCGTCTTGTCTAGCCAGCCGACTTGATACTTGCCTGCCAACGGCGAAACAAACAGGGTCGCTACCAGTGAAAGAACAGAGACGATGATGGGGCCTGCGGCGGCATATCCAATCTGCTTGCTCAAAAGCCATGTCGCGATGCCAATCTGGAGGACGTTGGCCCAGAACTCGTGGATTTCTCTCATAGCACGGCCAATGACATCCACCTGTTAGACGTCAGGACGGAGCCATGATGTCAGCAAAGCAGAAAGATATCGAAGGAATAGAAGAACAAAGAGAAGGAGAGAGGGCATGGAGGGACCCGACTTACATCAGAAGACATGAGAGTCAACGCAGCAGAATCATCAGCCGCAACAACGCTCACATCCGTAACTCTTGTAAACACAGCCGAAACAAGGACTCCCCTGAGCATCGTCACGCACCGCCCATTTTGATGCCAGTAGAGCGCCTGCGTGGCCGCAATGCCCAGGTACACGAGTCCATAGGCCCCGACGAGCCCGTAGCCAATGTTGACCGGCTGCGCCTCGTCGTTGAGGAAGCCGAGGAAGCGCGTCAGTACCAGGGGCTGGCAGATGGTGAAAACAAGAAGGGCCAGCCGCGGGACGATGACGGAGATGAGGGCAGAGCGGAGGGTGGTGATGCAGCAGAGGATGAGGCGATGTCTGCTCGCCTGGGTCGGGGGAGATGCTGGATGACAGATGGGAATCATTCGAGTTAGTAAAGGTATACTTGACGAGGCTCGACAAGTTACAGCTCTTTGAGCTTCTACGATTTTACGTTGTGTTTCATAGAATTTGTATTCGCTTTACGACTATCTAACATGGGGATGAAGGGGGAAGCACCAACCTTTTCGCCAGTGCCACCAGAACCTCTCGTTCAGCCCTGAAGCGCCCATCTTCTCGTCCAGAGGGAACAAGTCGGCCGGCTGAAGCAAACGCTTGAAACCGGCCCGAAGCAGCGGAGCCACCCAAGCAAAGACAGCGCGGTTATATAGACCAGACGTCTCCTCGGGAGCCAAAGCCTGCTGGCCAACAACGTGGCCCGACTTTTCTCTGGCCTCAAGCACAAGCAGCGCCATCTTGAGACCAAAGGAAGCCGTGAGAACAGCTTGGATGGCCCTACCGACAGCCGCCGTCGAGAGGGAGAGCCACACGGTTCGTAAGACAGCGGCATCCAGCAGCAGAGATACGAGCAGGAAGACGTTTAGCAGCGACGAGGGGCCAAGGGAACGGGCATGTTCATAATACGAGAGGGCACAGGACATGAGACTCGAGGCAAAGGAGACACTTGCAGCAGCGACAGACACGCCGTTTAGACGCGCAGGACCGTCGTGAGTTGCCCAGAGGGCGATCAAGACGAGTTGAAGAGCTGCGAGACAGGCTGTGACAGACTGTGACAGTAAGGGGAGAAGGTGGGTGTTGTTAGTTCTCAGGTTTCGAGGCCCTTGATTTTGACGACTGTTTGAATGAGAGAGGTCCAAGGGCGGACAGCTTACCAACTTGACCGCACGCGACACATTGTCGGTGACCTTGACCGACGCCTTATGCAGTTTCAGGAGTCGCAGCGGAGCCACGAGGAGAAGCAGCGACGCTGGAAGAAGCACAAAGATGGACTGCTCAAAGACGAGCGTGAAGTCGAAGCCATCGCGACACGCCGCGTCGACGACAGGGCCGAACGCTGCGTCTGCAGTGGCAGCACAAAGGGGAGCTGATATGTTCATGACGTGCAAATGGTATCAACCAAATATGCGGACGAAGTGTACTATAAAGGACCAAGGAGAGAGGAGGAGGATGGAACGAGGGATGGAAGAGGAGATGATTTATGTATGAGGAGCGGTTAGGCGCCAAAGGGTGGCCGAAGGATTTGCTGGCTAATATTGCATATTGCGTTGGTGCTGCTCTACTCCGCATGGGGAAGGAGGCAGGACCCTTTGTCGAGGCTGATTGCATCCCTGATATTGGCGATGGCTTCAGTCCTTTGTCGGAAGAAGCCCGTCACATGTTACACTCATACAGATTCTCTCGGTGGGCGTAGGACAGAATCAGCAGAAGGCCTGGTCCAGCAGAAGTGATACGACCAAACCCTGGACTTGCTGCACTTGAATCACACCAATGAAGCATCTTCAGATTTCGCACCAAAAGACCCAAGAATGGCCAGGAAGCACATGAGACCCAAGCACAAAGGCAAACAGAATCTTCTCTTTGACAATTTGTTTCTTTATTCATCTTCATGCTGTACGGCATTCTATCCCAGGCAATGCATCTCTAGGTAGTAGGCAACAACATGTATAACCCCCCTCTTGCAAGCAGCGCAAACTGCCTCGAGCGGCTACCCTCAGGCATGATTTGGCCCCATTTACTCGGGAGTCTTGTTGGGGTCAAACTCGTACTTGGTCTTGAGCTCCTCGACGAGCTCGACGTACTTTTGCTGCGCAACGGCCGGCTCGGTGATGCCCTCCTCCTCGTAGGCGGCCTCCCAGGCCTTCCACTTGGCGCGAGCCTATGGGAGACAGATAAACGTCAGCGTCGTGGACAGTAGATAAGACAGAGGCAGCGAGCACGATAGAAAGGGGGAAAGCAGAGCAGGATCCTGTCACTTAGAATCGTCGTATTGCGTACCTCGAAAGAGAACCGTGAAGGCTCGTCAGACTTCTTGAACTCGAAGCCCTTGCCAATCTTGAAGAGAGCTATCACAGGATAGTATCAGCATTTTGCGCGCATTCTCAGCTTGCCAAAGCACCACGCTCGGTCTTTAACCTCTCCCGTCCAAAGCACGTCATTGCTTCCCAGGGGACAGGGCCGTCGGTCGCGTACCGTAGAGGCGCAGAAGCTCGTCGTTGTTGGGCTTCTTGGTCAACTGCTTGACCTCAACCAGCGCCTTGCTAAACTCGGGAGACTCGGGGGCAGACATGATGACTGTCGATGTTTTTGTTTATATGTCAGGTATCAGACAGGTATTGTAGAAGAAAGGGAGGAGGGAAAGAAAAGCTTCATAACAAGTACGAGCTAAGCTCGCTGGTCTCGGCCGGCGGGGTAACGCCTAAAGCTGAAGCTAAAGTCGGGCAATAGCAATAGCAACTTGTTTTACCACTGGCTAATAAGGTACAAAAGGGGGGGGCAAGTCAAAGGCCGAAAAGGAGGGGCAAATGACGAACATGAACGCTTTGTTGGGATCGTGCGATTGGCTTGTTGAGGGTCACGTACAGAAGGCTGCAATCACATGTCGGAGGTAGACGCAATATTACCGAGTAACTCCTCTACGTTGTCATTATTCACGTGGGATGCGACGCAGGAAATCAGATCAGTTGTGATGTGACGAGTTTATAACGAATTAATATTCAGATCTAAGAGTAAGAGAGCACAGTAGTATCCCTTATAATGCGCGAAGGTGACAGCTGGGTCACTGTTCCCACAAGACCTTTGTCAGCCAGGAATACCGCTGTGTACTTAGATCTACATACAGATGTTGCCCAGTGGCGAGTACTGCTGCGTAGCTGCATTCACTGCTGATACTTCAAAGAGCTGCAAATCACTGCAAGAGATCAGGTATCTTTCACATAGTTGCAAATGATTGGCGCATATCCTTGAAAGTGACATTGCTGGCACCTTCGCGCAGCTAAAGGGATAAGGTAAGGAGGGTATGGCCAACCCAAGTTCTGTCAGGCGTCAGCTTCCCCCCATCGTAAGCAGTGACATATGTAGGACCAACTTCACCTCCATTACAACTTCATCTATCAATAAGTGTACAATTTATATACCGAAAACCATCATCAACCAATCTTCCATCTGATTCAAGCTCGAAATCACCACCCAAGATTCACTCCGAAATTCCCGTCATTGCTCAGCTCCTCTTCTCCTCCTCAATCTCCCTCCGCAGCTGTTCCAGAACCTGTTCTCGGGACCTCAAGTGCGCCTCCAGACCGTCAACCTGTTCGCGGACCGTCTCCAAGTCGGCCGATATGCTCTTCAAGTTGCCGCCAACGGCGCTCTTGCCCTTGCCCTCTTCCAAGTCCCTCAGCTCCCGTCGCTTGTAGTCCAGAAGCTGATCCAGCTCCCTCTTGACGAGCGCCGGCTTGGAATCGCGCTTCCCGCCCTTCTTCCTCTCGGCAATTTCTTCGACCTTTCTAATCTTCTCTTCCAGATCCTGCAGCTGGCGCTTGAGCCGGACCTCCTCCCAATCCTCCGTCTTCTCCGTCGAAAAGTCGGTGCCCGCTGTCTTGAAGCCGCTGCGGCCCAGCCGTGTCAGGTATTGATCGCCAAACTTTGCCTTGCGGCCCGTCGATGTAGTGTCATCCGCCTTGGTTGCCCATCGTGATGATACACCACCCCTTTGGTTGTCCACCTGGTAATCGATCTGGTTGCGCTCGAAGCTTGACCGTAAGGAGGCAGGAACTGTTCGGGGGATTCTGTAGCCTTCGTGTCGGTTGTTGAGAATATGAAGGAACGCAAGACATGCGTCTTTGTTGATGCTTGGTGACGCCGATGGGTTGATCAGGTTCCAAGCAGATCGGATGTCCGTGTCGGGGACGTCTAGCGACTCGTAGAGATCCTCAAGGGCCGAGACTATCCGCATGGTCAGCGTTTGCCGGCTATCTCAACCGAAAATAAGAATGGAGCAGGAGGGAGTCTAACACGATACTTCTCCCCGCATGTCCCGGCTCTCCTGATAGATCTGCTCGTACTTGGCCTTGTCCTCAGGCTTCATATACCACTCAAATCCGTCTTTCAAACCGGGCGTGTCATCCTCGTCTTCGACTTGCTCAAACTGTGGCTGCTTCCCTGTGATGGCTTTGGTCGCCTGCACCAGGTGGGCTTTGGACTCGGGGATCATCCAGTCGGGGAGCGTCTTCGGTACATCGGCAAACTCCTGGCGCGCGCGAACAAGGCCGGTCAGCAACTGATAACGCGTCTCTCTGTGACCTGCAATATCCGTAGCTTACCCCGTTGAGAATATCAAAGATGAGTCGCATGGCGACGCAAAACTCCTCAAAGTCGAGGTTTCCATCGTTGTCCACGTCGGCCAGATCCCAGACCTTCTCTAGCTGATCATCGCGGAGACCACTGTTCTTGAGAACGGGCGCGGCTTGGTCGCCAGTGAGAAACTGCCCACCACCTGTCCTGTCCACGAAGATGTTCCAGTATGTCTCGATTTCCTTCTGCTCGATTTTGGGAGGCATCGTCGACGTAGCTCGGCTTGTGCGGCCTCGGGGTCGGGAGAGATTGATTCGTCAACGGGGGAGGTCCAGCCCAGGGGAACCTATGTTCGGTCGCAAAAGAGAGGCGAAATGACAATCGCAGGCTCCTCAACTCCACGCAAAGAGATCGCGAATCGCAAAAACGGTCGCAGGAGACGGAAGAGAGCGAATGGGGTGCAGGACAAGGAGTGACGAAGCTCTTGATGCTACTAACGAATGCTAGAGGGAACGCAGTGCAGCCAAGGCGCTGGAGATGCCAAGAGGGTACGGAGAGCCATGTACATGTTCAAAGTACCTGAACGGGGCGCATGTGCCTGAGCCCGAATTGGCGGAGTCTAGCGCCCCGCTTGGGCGATATGCTCAGTGCATTGGTAAGGTTGTAGATGCATTGCACATCAAATATGCCTCTGATCGATTTGAACAGCGAGCTTTTATTTCGAGCAATATAACAGTACTGGATGAGTCTTATATCTCAATGGTCCACGGTAAATGACGGTTTAAGCCATCAGCTCAAGAGACAGGAAAGAAAACAATATGATCCTGTGCCCAACAAGAAGACGCAGTTGGACTTGACCTCTAGCGTTATAGCGAGCAATTCCAATCGAGCCAATCGCATTCGCTCGCCACAGCCGGTCCCACAAGGTGCCAAGGGGTCCCGATAGAGGGTCTTTTCCCAGCTGGGCCATAATTTCATCGCATATTTAAACCTCGACGCCCATCGCCACCGACAGAAGGCTGAAGCACTCATTCCCTTTCCAATTGCGAGGCGTTCTGATTAGCTGGTCGGAGTCATTCTTTGCATTTTCAACCTTTCGACACAACGGAAGCAGCCATGTCGACCACTACGACGACGACGACCACCACCACTCAGGCGCAGCCGATCACGGCCGAGACCATCCTCCGCCTCTTCCCCGACATCGATACCACCAGCGAGGCGCTGTCTGGCCACGATGAGGAGCAGATTCGTTTGATGGACGAGGTCTGCATTGTGACGGACGAGAACGATGCGCCAATTGGCACTGCCAGCAAGAAGATCTGTATGCAGTCTCCCTTGCTCTCTAACCTCTGTCCATTCTGTCCCTCTCGACTAACAATCACTTTCTAGGCCACCTGATGACCAACATCGACAAGGGCCTCCTGCACCGCGCCTTTTCAGTCTTCCTCTTCAACGACAAGAACGAGCTGCTCCTCCAGCAGCGCGCCACGGAAAAGATCACCTTCCCCGACATGTGGACCAACACCTGCTGCTCCCACCCTCTGAGCATCCCCACCGAGACCGGCGCCAACCTGGTCGATTCCATTGCCGGAGCGAAGCGAGCGGCTCAGCGCAAGCTGGAACACGAGCTGGGCATCAAGCCGGAGCAGGTTCCCTTTGAGGACTTTCACTTCCTGACTCGAATCCACTACAAGGCTCCTAGCGACGGTAAATGGGGCGAGCACGAGAGTAGGACCTACCTATCAGATCTAAGATTTATGGAACTTGAGCTAACCTTTGATAACAGTCGACTACATCCTCTTCATCAAGGCCAACGTCGACGTCAACCCCAACCCCAACGAAGTCCAGGCCACCCAGTACGTTACCGCCGACGGCCTCAAGAAGCTCTTTGAGGACCCCAGCCTCAAGTTCACTCCCTGGTTCAAGCTCATCTGCAACTCAATGCTCTTTGAGTGGTGGGGAAGCCTTGATTCCGGCCTCGAAAAGTACACAAACGAGCAGGAGATTCGACGAATGCTGTAAATGGGGCTTAATACGAATACGACGAGCTATAATACGAATAAGCGTGCGAAATAGATATCCTCTGAAATGGTTATACAACGATGGGAAAACGATACATGTCGAAACGCCGGGGCCATACATTGTGTGAAGACTTTTTGATGGGACAGTTGTGAGTTGTTCTAGACAAGGCGTAGAATTAGATACCAAAATGCGATGCAGATGTTACGAGACAGGTTCCGCTCAGACTCGCCCCCACCAGCGAAGCTTGCTCCTATATATTGAGCCGCGAGGCTTCGTGCAACGTGTATCAAGCACCATATGGAATGGGGGCGAAATTTGGTGAGAAATGGCGTCTCTCATTTGACTAGATGAGACAGATTGTCGTGCGAAACAATGCGCAGATGAAGTTGATAGGATAGGCACGCAATTGGGCCGTACTCGTATACGGATTCGTATATGCCGGATCACCCTGGAGCTACTCGTCGAAACGGAGGGCTTCCAGAACTGAAGAGTTTCGCCAATTCGACAAGATAATTGAGATTGAGACCGTTTCATGAGCTGAATGAAGAGGCGAGCATACAACTGATTCGTCTTCTTGTCCAGCCCTTGCAAGTTTAGGGTGACCAGGAGCCTATTATAACGCCGTGCTACCTAGGTACTAGTAGTAATACAGGCGGCGTCCCCCTTGTACGTCGAACGAGAAGCTGAGGAGACGATTACTACGATGAACTATACCAAGTTCATCCCCTCCATGGGAACAACAGGGGCTCTCTGTCTGCTTCTCGTCATCTCATAGAACTATCACTACCTGGTTATCATACTATACACGCGATAGAAATGTGACTTGCAGTGACGCATCGTTCAGGCAAAGAATGCGGAGTGTATTTGCATTTGTACGAGTAGTGTATAAGTGAACCCATTCACATGCTGATCGCCTTGGAGCATCACATCTCACCTCCAGCAACCATCCACCCCCCATCGGCCATTCCCGCAACGCTAATTAATAACAGAAACACCATTGATTGCATGCCCTTCCTCGCCCATCATGCACGCATTACGACGACATGATTGAGTTGCCGGTCACGAACCATCAACCCCAGAGCCTCATCCCCTCTCCCCGCAAAACGAAGACTTGCCGAGTCCAGCCCCTCTCTGTCACTTCTCACTTTGACCGAGAGCCAATATTGCCCGCTCTTGACTGCACATGCAAGAAGCAGTGCACATGATGATAATGAGAAGATAAGGGAAACGTGATTCAAGTTGCACCCCTCAGCCTCTCGCCTCATGCCACGTTTTTGTCTCGTTGGGAGGCGCCAAGTTGTGTAACTGTGGCAGCCCAAGCTGCTCATCTCCTCGGCGTCTTCCCCCACGCTTTGCAAGTCCGCTTTTACACGATGCTGATGTCGGATTGTTCACTCTGAAATATCTACACTGATGTGTTCCAGTAATCCCCTGTCAATTCCGATGATACATGACAATAAAGGTAAAAGGCTGTGGCCACTGGGAGTTTTGTAGGTAGCTATCAAACACGGTACCGGCCCGCGCCACCAGCCTCAGCGTCCTCCGTCTCCTACGGCATCAATCAAACCGCCCTCCATGAATCGGTCCCCAGCGGGCTAGTGGGCCAATTTTCTGGGGGAGGCTCCAGGTCGAGCGCCCTTAGCGCTGGGGCCCGCCGGTTCATCCGCTGGATGGGCAAAAAGGGTACCAATTCTGGGTGTTAGTAGCAGCTGACGTTGTTTCTGGACGAGGATATTGTTCGTATCAGCTGCATGGGAGGGAGAGACTCTCCGCATCTTGGCTATCAACGGGAGTGCAAGATAGCAGCCTGTTGCGGTTAGACATGGGGAAGGATCTAGATAACGAGAGCGCCTGATGAAGCTAGGTCTTACAGTGCACCGGGAAGTTTGGATGCTGGTGAATGGTATTGTCAGTTGGTTTCACCACTTGGACGTTTATCGTGTCATTGGCAATTCTCTATCCTTTCCCGTTGCAAGTAACAAAACACATCATGTTGGCAGACTTTACCATTAGCTCATCGTACTACGAACACCATGAAAGACACAACATAGGTAACCAACTGTGCTTACACACCGGGCATACAGTACATACCTACATGTACCTATGTAGTAGATCATCCCACGATGCTTCCCCCTCTCCCCCAACTCCAGCCAGGGCGGCGCATCATCTGACCATCGACCTCGGCCACCCGTCCAATCGCGGCCCCCCTCGTTCAACCAACCTCCTTGCTTCTGCTGCCTTTCCATTCAAACAGTCACCCAATCCTCGGCCGGGCCAAGCCGACGGGTGTACCCCTCACTATCTTCCATCAGTGCTCTGCGTCTGTTATCTCTGTTAGTGGACACTACCCCGGCTTCTCGGTGGCGTCCGGGCTTCCGCTTGTCAGATATCCCCCTATACTTAGTAATTGGATGTCCGGTGTCATTGATCTTCTGTATGTGTCGTGTACATACTGTATCATGCTGCAAGAGAGAGAATGTGTGTGCCCCGTGTTACTTCGTGTGTAGGTAATCTGCCCGTGCATGATTAAATACCCGGCTGCCGATCCGTGTTGAATCTCCATTTCCTATGCTCTGCCACTACAAGAACGCAGTCTTTCAATCACCCTTCTTCCTCCTCATCACTCTAATTGTCCTGCTATCTTCTTGTTCCATCTGATCTGGATCTGATCTGATCTGTTTCGGCAAACAAGTATCGGGGCTATCTCCCACCCATCCCATCTATCTATAGTACCTCTACAGACATCCACTCTGCTGCCGCATACTTGACCTCAAGAACTCGAGACAAGAGACACGCACGGGGAAGGGATAGAAAAGGAGACTCGGAACTAAGCCTCCTAGGTTATACAAACTTTGAAGAGCTTGGCAAAGAGGCCATCCTATTTGTATCCCACTCTGCTGGCTGCTGTTAACCTACCTATCTACTACATTCTCATCATCGTATCCTGACTTCTACTCCAACGTCGCCGTCAAACAAACCTCATCCTCGTCCCACTGTGGTCCCGTCTCTATCTTCACCCTCTCTGCATAGACGATATCCTTGCCGGGTCGTCGTCAGTGAAGTGATTGATTGCTTGACCGGTGATTCATACCGAAACCGCCTCCAACCATTACCATCGAATACCAACAAGCCTACCTTTGTCCTCGTCGGGTTGACTTCACATCCCCACCAAAACCCTCTCTCTATAACCCCCGATTTTCTTCATTGAACGGTCCTGAGGCCTTAAACACCACATTGATGTCGGTTGACCTACGCGACTGCCTCAATTGCCTGCAGCACCCCTCCAGGTTTATGCCCGTGTCGAGATCTCAGCTCTCAAGAGTTCATACGGGTGATAGCGCACAGAATAGTATACGTGAGTACCGATTTTGAGTCGAGAGTAAGAGAGTCTCCCATCATGAAGCAAAATCACTGAAACTGGGCGCGCCTCTGCTTGCGTATTCCCACTTATACAGGCAGTATCATCGAGTGAACGAGTCAAGCCATTGAGCCTCAAGAAACCACAAGAGCTCGACGAGATTAAGTCAAGTCTTAGCCCAGCATGGCGCACGTCATAAGCAAAACGAACATCACCGCCGCCTCCTCCACCGTCACCGTCGTGGACCACCACCGCCGCTCCCTCGTGCCCCAGGCCTGGGAGAAGTCGGTCCGCAGGATCGGGCTGGCCGAGTGCGAGCAGGCGGGCATCTCCCTTGCCCACGCCTTCGCCGCCGACGCCCTGAGTCTGTACCTGCTCGACGGCGGCGAGGCGGACCGCTACTCGGACGAGGCCAAGTGGAAGCTTCACGTGCGCATCATGACCTATCTCGTCTCGGCCCATTGCTACAGCGGCGTCGTCACGACCATTGGTCCGGATTATGACGCCGTGGCCTTGTGGTAAGTCTCTGAATCTCTTTCTATCATCACCATAGCGGCAATTGATGACTGACTGGTCTTCAGGATGCCTCCCGGGGCGCACATGGACGACTGGTGGACCATCTTCCGAAGCGGCATGTGGCGCCTCTACTACCAGCTCGGTTCAGAGGGCCGCAAGCGTTACTACGAGGACGTTCTGCCTCTCCTGCACGAGACCATGGACGAGGTCATGGGAGATCGCGAGTACTACTATCTTGCGTACATTGGCACCAAGCCCAGCGCCCGCGGCAAGGGCTATGCAAAGAAGCTCATCATGGACATGGCTGCAAAGGTATGTACTAACGAGACTCATAAAGACGTGTCCTATAAGACAGTAAAGACATTGAGAAACTGATCAATGAGCAGGCCGATGCCGAAAACCGCGCCATGTACCTTGAGTCCAGCTCCCGCGAGAACATCACCTACTACGAGCGCTTCGGCTTCCGGTACCGCAAGGAAATCTCCTTCAGGCGCGGTCCGGTGCCCGTCCCGCTCTTCATCATGGTGCGCGAGCCCGTCGCCGTCAAGGTCGCCGAGGAAGCAGTGCCGACGATGGACCAGATCGAAATCGTCAAGGTGTAAGTCGCTGTATTTGTTGACAATACCTTCGGCGACAATGTCTTGGTAGGTCTCTGTTAGAGACTTTGATGAAGCGTGGCACAAGAGATATGTGCCTGACTTGCTTCTTCCCCCCTTTTTTCGTTCTTTACTCTCCTTCAATTAGCCAATTCGAGATGCATGTTGCAAGGAAACGACTGCTTCCTTGCCTTCTGAACGTTTGTCAGGATGATGTTCTGCCTGGTTGGTTCCGCTTCATCCTTTTCGCTGATTTCATGTTCGTACGCTCATTATATTTTGCTGCTGCTGCTGCTGTCTTTGTTGCAGCTGCATGGAAGGCATATTCTCACAACCCGAGCCCTGTCTCTACCGTACAATACATACATCATGAACCAGAAATGCAATATGTTAGCTACTCCTAGTATTCCAAAACGGCCCACGTCTCCTCGTCGATTGTGGTATATATCAGCCCCTGCCCCATGAGCTCGTCCGCCGCCTCCATCACATCGCGCAGCCCCAGCCCCAGCTCGGCCGTGAGCTTATTCAAATGCACCCCATCAGCGCCGTCTCCCGAGGACTTCTTGAGATACATGTACATGCTCTTCGCCTTGTTGCTGCACCCGGAGAGCTTGCTGGCCGTCTGGCCTGCTAGTGCCCCGGCGTTGTATCCGTCACCGCCATCGACAAACATGCTGTCTCCGTTGGCGTCTCCTCCCGCGTTGGCCCCCCCGACGGCGCCTCGGGTGTAGAACAGGTGTACGTATGTCGCCTCGAGCATGTGGTAGTTGACCTCGTTAAAGTCCGTCACCGGCCGGATGACGTGGGCGCCGACGTGCCGCTTGTTGGAGAAGGACTTGAGGCGGCCCCAGACGCGGATGTGGGAGTCAATCTCGAAGCCGGGCTCCGCGTCGCTCTGCTTGTCGACGTCGATCCACTTCTTGACGTCGATCTGGCCGGTGCCGTCGTCGACCTTGATTGTGAGGTTCGTCTGTTGCGGGTTTATGCTGCGGACCTGGCCGACGAATGTGATTTGCGTGATGGTGGCGCCGTCGACCTTGAAGTCGGCGCCCGAGTAGGGCTCCTCTGCCTCGAGGATCTGCTTGATGGTCAAGGGCCGTAATGATTCGTCCTGGTATGACTGTTTGCACGAACGTCAGCTCAAGTATCTCCTTCTGCAGGATCGGCCAAAAGCTTCACCAACCTTGCCGCCGCCTTGGCTGCCCTGCTGTGAACCGCCTCCGGCAAAGAAGCCGCCAGAGTCATCGCCGCCTTGGGCGCCGTAGCTGGTCTTTGAGTATCCGCCGTATGCAGCTGTACAGGAGAGCCGAGTATTGATTAGTATTAGTATAGATGAGTCAACCGCATCAACTAGGTGGCCTTACACATTATGTCAAGATCGGATGTGGTGATGATTCTTGGTTTTTCTTAGCAGAGGGCGACGCGTTTGAAGCGCGACTTGAGTTTAATGGATTTTGCCCCGCGACAGGCTACAGCGACAAAGTGGGCTGCAACTGCTGCGCGCGGGAGAGGCGCTGACTCAGCAGCAAAGCACAGCTGTGAGACCACCAAGATGGCGGCTCATTGGATACCAGTGGCTGTGGCTGGTATCAAGGCGCATGCAACTTCACGTCGTCTTGTTTACTTGAAGGTCTCTGTCCAGAAGTAAAAGCTCCAAAAAGTGATTGTTGAGGCAATTGGATGACTGTTGAACTGTTTATCATCTCTCATGTTCTGTTTTGGCTATTCCCTCGGTACCTAGTCGTGGATACCGACCTTAGGTATTAGTACCACGGATGCATGTGGTCTAAAGCCCGGCAAACACGTCAATGCACACTCATGCCAGACCAACCCGCCGCAGCTCAGACACGTAGAACTCGGATATGGAATGCCGGACTGACATCCTTGGTCATCACATATTTTTTTACTACCGACCAATCCAGTTTATCACCATCATCATCGCCAGCATCACCATCACGAGAGCGCGGCATCTCACGTCCCCCGCCGGCCAATAGGCGCTCTCCACCATCAGCCTCGGCAAGATTGAACCAGGCCGGGGTCGCAGAGACGGAACTGACTCGAAGCTGCCACTAGAGCCAACGGACCGCTACCGCTACATACCTTACCATACGTTATCCAATGCCATAAGCCGGGGCCCTTGACATCAACAACAGCTCGACGCTTCTTCTGCCCAAACGCTTCCACCGCGTTCCGCCCTCTTGCGAAGCATCATCACCATCTGATACCCCGAATCGTCCGTCCTTGTTCCGCCGTATTCCCATCCATAGCCATTGTCGTTTCTGTCTGTTCCAGCGCATCTCTTCTTCTTCTTCTGCTTTGCGCTTCAGCCTCTCATTCTCTTGCGCTCCGTCCCAACCACCTCGAACCACCCGACAGCAACCGCATCGCCATGGGAAGATCCCAGTCCGCGACTCTTCCGCTGATCCCCCTCCCGCGCGGAACGGTCCTGCTGCCCGGCCTCGCCTACCGCATCACCGTCAACTCCAGCCGGCCCGACATCCCGGCCCTCCTCGCCCACGTCTACGAGCTCGCCGCATCAAAGGGCCCCGATGGCCGCATCGACACCATCCCGATAGCATGCGTCCCGGTCTCGTCGCCGCTGGTCGGCCCGGACGGCCAGCTGCTCATCACCAACGGCGAGGACATTGACAGCAGTCGCATCGACGCCGTCAACCCCGGCACCGCAAAGAAGGACGACCTCTTCGGCTTTGGCGTCGCGGCCAAGATTGTCGGCATTGACGGTCGCGGGTCTGGCGAGTTTGCGCTGCGTGTCGAGGGCTCAAGCAGAGTGAGGGTAGACTCGGTTACTCGCGAGCGGCCTTTTTTCGAGGCCACGGTCTCATACTATGAAGACGAGAGTATGTCCCTCTCTATGTCTCTCTGCCTATACCACCCATATAAGCATGCTCCGGGGCTTGACTGTTCCTAACATTACTGTGCTATAGTCGACGTCACTGATAAGCAGCTGCAAGACTTGTTCAGCTTGCTCAAGCTGCGCTCAAGAGAGCTCGTCACAATTCTTCGCATCTCCTCTCTGCTTCCTCGCACAGGCGGCCCCTCTCTTTCACCCGCGGTCACAAAGCGATTAGAGATGCTCATCATTAGAAGAGAACTAAAGGAGGCTGGAATGCTCGCCGACTTCATGGCCAACTTGTTGGATGCCACCCACGAAGAGAAGCTGGGTATCCTGGCTGCTCTCGATCCCAAAGTTCGGCTCACAAAGGTCATTGAGCTGTTGGAGCGTCAGGTTGGCGGCATCAAGAACAACTTCAAGATTACTACCTTTACAACCGTACCCGTTCAGATCATTGATCGGTTGAACGAGAACCCATCTAGAAGGCCGAGCAATAATATGATGCCTCCGATGGCCGGCATGGGGCTTTTGCCACCCCCTGGCGGACACGACCAGAGCGAAGACCAAGATGCCAGTGAGCTTGATGAGCTGAAGAAGAAGCTGCAGGCAGCAAACCTTCCGCAAGACGCTGCCAAGGCCGTAGATAGGGAGCTGCGGCGGCTGCAGAGGATGCCACCCATGAACCAGGAGTACCAGGTAACAAGGAACTGGCTCGAGACGATAGCTGAAATCCCCTGGACAACCACTACAAACGACCGGCTAGGGCCCGACACGTTAATAAAGGCGCGTCAACAGCTTGACCACGACCACTACGGCCTAGACAAGGTCAAGAGGAGGCTCATCGAGTACCTGGCAGTTCTGAGGCTGAAGCAATCCATCAACGACGACCTGGAGGAGCAGATCCGCAAGGCGGAAGCTGATGCCGCCGCCGCCGACAAGACTCTCACGGATGGCACCATCAAAGACACCAAGCCGGAGGAGGTTGTCGAGAACAACGCCAGTCGTAAGGAGGCGTCGGAATCCGAGCTCACCAAGCTCCAGGTGCTCAAGTCGAAGCGCGCCGTCGACAAGTCTCCCATCATGCTGCTCATCGGCCCTCCTGGCGTCGGCAAGACAAGCCTGGCCAAGTCGGTTGCGACTGCTCTGGGCCGCAAGTTCCACCGCATCTCCCTAGGCGGCGTCCGTGACGAGGCGGAAATCCGCGGCCACAGGCGAACCTACGTGGCGGCCATGCCAGGGCTCATCGTACAGGGCCTGAGGAAGGTCGGTGTGGCGAACCCCGTCTTCCTGCTCGACGAAATCGACAAGATTGGCTCGGCAAGCGTCCACGGGGATCCCTCGGCCGCCATGCTCGAGGTTCTGGATCCCGAGCAGAACCACAGCTTCCAGGACCACTACGTGGGCATGCCCGTCGACCTGTCCAAGGTCCTCTTCATCGCCACCGCCAACAGCCTCGACACCATCCCCGGCCCCCTGCTGGACCGCATGGAGATGATCTATCTCCCCGGCTACACCACGCTTGAGAAGCGCCACATTGCCATCCAGCACCTGATTCCGAAGCAGCTCAGGGCCAACGGATTGGCCGAGGATCACGTCGAGTTCACGCCGGAGGTGGTATCCAAAATCATCGAGTCGTACACCCGTGAGTCAGGGGTTCGCAATCTGGAACGTGAGATTGGCTCTGTATGTCGCGCCAAGGCTGTCGAGTACGCTGAGGCGAGAGACAACGGCACCCTCGACAAGTACCGGCGCCAGATCACTGTAGATGATCTTGAGAGCATCCTCGGCATCGAAAAGTACGAGGAGGAAATTGCCGAGAAGACGAGCCGTCCGGGTATCGTCACTGGGCTCGTCGCCTATAGCACTGGTGGCAACGGTAGCATCCTCTTCATCGAGGTGGCCGACATGCCCGGCAACGGCCGCGTCCAGCTCACCGGCAAGCTGGGCGATGTCCTCAAGGAGAGCGTCGAGGTTGCCCTCACCTGGGTCAAGGCGCATGCGTATGAGCTCGGTCTCACGTCCGACCCGCACGTCGACATCATGAAGGACCGCAGCATCCACGTCCACTGTCCCTCGGGAGCAATTCCCAAGGATGGACCCAGCAGTGGCATTGGTCAGGCCATTGCCCTGATTTCTCTCTTCTCTGGCAAGCCAGTGCCACCTACAATGGCCATGACGGTACGTTTTCACTGCCGAACCTTGTGTTTTCCCGTGTCACACCATGCAATCCATCTCTGTCTCTCTCTCTCTCTCCCCCTCCATCCAATGTGTGTCCCAATAGAAAAAAAATCTTTGACCGGCGTAACTAATGTGACATGTAACACAGGGCGAGATATCCCTCCGCGGCCGGGTCACCGCTGTCGGGGGTATCAAGGAAAAACTCATCGGTGCCCTCCGAGCGGGGGTTAAGACGGTGCTACTGCCCGCGCAGAACCGCAAGGACGTCAAGGACCTGCCTCAGGAGGTCAAGGACGGGTTGGAGATTTTGTATGTTAGGTGAGTATCATTCTTTCCCCTTTCCCCCTTTTCTACTACCATGAGACTTTCTCTCCTACTTCCTTTGTCTTTCCATATCCCAGTATCCTCACCTCCAAATTTCCACATTCATCTCTATCTCGATTTCCCCCTCGTCGGCAAGATGCAGTAACGCCCTTGCGGCTACGCACCTTGCCTAGCTCATCCCGTCCAAAGAACAAGAGAAGAGAGTGGAATGGAAAGCGAAGAACAAAGAAACAAAAAGCAGTGTTACTGACTGTGGTGCCCATATAGCCATATTTGGGATGCGATCCGACTGGTCTGGCCCGATTCCCACTGGGCCGAGGACCATCAGTTCGCCGGCATCGAAAGCCGTCTGTAAGGGATATGTGTGTTCACACTACCAATACTCGCTTCTCACTGTCATATTATCACCATCATCATCATCATTTATCACACATCTACTCATCGGTAGCCCGGAGATTTTGCCCCGTTGGTATTGTGTCTTGCATATCAAGCAGCCATCATGTACATACCGAAGCAAGGGAGAACATGATTAGAAAGCCTCAGTCTTGGCATAGTATCATGCTACTTTGCGTGGCTGGGATATGGAGCCGATCTGAGACAATATGCCATCAGATCCCTTGGGGGCCCCAGTTTCCACGCGAACACCATCCCAGCTGAGTTGCGTGCACATCCCCTTGGACTTACGCCCCCCCATCCTCCCATGGCGATTAGACAACATGTCGCAACATATCTTTCCCATTACACATCATAGGATATCCCTGACTTGGTTCTGCATCACGATTGTCATGTATCATTTGTTATGTAGTGTCTGGTATCAGTCGGTGTCAAACTGCGTTCATGGGGGGGCGTGTCGTCGTCGTCCGAACTCTCCACGTAGCCAAAGGCCGTGCATGTGTCCCTTTACTCACTCACCCGTACTCTCCGAAGCGGTCTCTCTGTCTCGTGTCATCATGTCACCGCATCACCGGCGCCACAGGAAGCGAGTTGCATCCTACGACTCGCAAATTGTGTACAATGGCTGGATATCCCGTTTTTCATGATCCCCCTAGAGCGACTGAATGGTGGTCTCCCGATGAGAGGGCGGCACCGCTTTGGGTGTGAGATATCCTCATGTCCGTGGTTCCAATACCCGCCCCTGTGTTGTGCTATACACGCATACATGGACTCAAAGAAGACCATGTGCTGCGGCGCTAAAGACACATGGACAAAATGGCGTGAGAGTAAGACAGCAGCACAAAGACTGGGCTCCGTCCCAATGTCTAGTGGTTCATAGTAGTGAGACACCAAGAACCAGGGAGAAGGGGGGAAGAAAGGAGACAAAAGGGAGGCAGAGATGCTGTCTCAAGGCTAGCAACGATAATAGCCGAGTAGTGGATAGCCATAGAAGGCAGTCCTTGCCGTGATATCACCGCGAGGGAGTATACTCCGCAAGTTGGACAACACGACTCATGATGTATCAGCTGCCTATAGCGAGTCAACTGATTCAAACGCACGTCTGTCTGTGTCAGTGCTCGCCTTGCATCTCAGCTCTGAAATGAGACACAGATGCGAGACTAGCAAGCCTGTGTTGTCAAAACTCGCCTTGGTGTCCTAAGGTGCGTGCTTTGTACGCAGGGGGGTTTGTGTGAGCGGTTTGAGCTGTGTACCTTGGTTCAGCTGGACATGGATGGACCAAGGAGTTGACGGAAACTAAACAAGCGATAGCCAACCTGACGCAAGGACAGACCCCTTCCGCGTCGAAGGCATAGCTTTCAAGGTTCCATGCCAGAGCATCGAAGAGTGTCTCGACACGCCCCTCCCGACTCACAAGCTGGGACGGCAAATGCCGCCAGTGAGCTGTCACTTGAGTGGCTTCCAACTGCGGCGCATCCCAACCACTGGCATGCTGGCTTGCCACCAATAGCTAGGTATCCAGTCTGATGGAGGAGAGCCCGAGCACCGTCTGCGGAGCACCCTGTGGTTGTATGCATGTTAGGTGCAAATTCATGGAGCCGGGGCTTCAAGAATGTGTCCGAACAATATATCAATGTCGGCCTTGGCTGACGCCACGATGCAACTTGTTGCTTCCGCCTCGTAACTGCTCGAGCTGCTGCCCTGAATCTTTCCAGTATAGCGCCGGTGAAGAGCCGACGAAGCAACCCAGCAAGAAGTCGGCATGATAATGCTACGTATAAGCTTGGAGGTGGTGATCATGAAGGGACATTTCGACGCCTTCGGGCAGTAGTTTCGGGCCGCAACCTTAGCAGTGAGGAGTCAACTCAACGCTCCCTGTTGTAACGAGCCTAGACCGACACAACTTCGTATCTTAAAATTTGTGTTTGCACGTCCTTGGGGTCGCAATATGTATCTCCAAGTGCCGCAGGGTATGCCAGTTTTGAAGTGCAGAGCAGAGCAATTATGCCTACCAGAAAAGCTCCGACGGCCTCTTACGAGAGGTTTCTGCCAACAGGGGCTGCATCATCCCAGCATGTTGTAACCCTAGCGTTAAGGGCTTCGCTCTGAGGCAAATAGAGCAGAACGCAACCGCGGAGAGGGTGGCGGTGATTTGGCATGTTCACATTTCCGAACGAGGGACCATCTATTTGACATCGAGTTCGTAACCCGCTGACCGTAAGTGAGGCAGCGGCACCGACGCAGTCCGTATCTTGCAGAAGCAAGGTTCCGGAGCCGTGACCTAGGGGCGAGTCTCCGATACATCTGCCTATCTCTTAGCAAAAGAGTGCGTACCGCAGCCGAAACGATGCCATCAATCCCGGAAATCCTAAGCAAGAGCCGTACATACTTCGCACTCAGACTTTGTAGTCGCGTTCCGCGTGTAGTCGGATACCAGGTATTGGGTGCATGCCCAGTCCTTGTGTTTGGTAACCGTTACACACCCAAGAGAGACTCACACTCCAGTCGAGGCCCTTTCAGCGTGGAATGTCCGTCTTCTTTCACCCCTAATCACATCAACGTGGCACATGTACCAGTACACGTCCTTTGTTGTAAGCAGAAGTGGACGCGGACGCCAAGAGAAGAGAGGACCTTAATACTTTGATCCGATTGAGCAGCTAAACTCCGAGTGCGACGCACACGCAGCGAATTTCTCGCCAAGTATGAAGGTGAGAGTCCTAGACACGCAGCTTGCATCCCGGAGTTGAAAGCAACGGCCAGTGTTGATCAAAACAACGAGTGGCACGGCAAGTGAGAACACAGCTACACACGAACCGAAAGGTCCCAGTGCAGAAAACCCGCCGAGTGACTACCCAGATAGACTTGGTAAACCGGACCACGCCATGTCGCTGTCTGCAATACATGTCTGTACTTGGCACGGGTTCGTCCATCGCATGTACAGTATGTAAGATTGAGCAATGTAGGAGAATGTCACGGTGGGCTCAACAGAAGGGGCCACACAGCCCCTTCTAGCAACCCCCCCCTCTCCCTTTTCCCACTCGTATCAACGAGATGTGATGACATGCTAATAGACGCTTGTCAGAAAATTTCCGTCTGGATCCCTTGCCGACTACGGAATAGCGAGATGGCCGCTAGGGGCACTGCGCTTCAGATTCCCGTTTCCGGCTGCTGTTTGATAACTCGGTGATTCCCCCTTGAAGTAGTAGAGCTAGGAAAAGAGAGGGCTTCCCAGATGTTGCCTTGTTGGATGCCGAGCCTCCCCGGGATGATACTCGGAACGAGTGAAGATCGCACTGCTAACTCCCCATATATCCACCAGATGCTACGAGGCGGCGTGGCTGTTGGTGAGATAGTTATTTTCCCCCTTGGCCATGCCGCCGCGTGGCTCAATGGATCCCTAGTGTGTCGCGAGATATCCTGTGGGACAGGGCCTGTCTTCTTCTGCGTAGGAAAACTGCGCAGTTTGGGCCGAACGGCAGCTCCGTACAGGGCGTACTCATACGTTGGCTGAACATGAACCTTAACATGGCACCTAGGAGTCCAAAGACTTCGTCGAGCAGGAAGGAAATTAGGTTGTACGGAGAAACTTGGTACCATATCGTACTTCGTAATCCAGACTCTTGACGCCGTAGTCACAACTAAGGCTCGCTAGCCGAAATATGCACCTTCCTACCGGAACCAGACTAGATGCATGAGACCCCTTGTTGAAAGCGCTAGGTCCAAGCACGCAACTCGAGGTCTGGAGCCTCTGGTATTCTCGTTGTTGTGCCTGTACCAATACTCAACCTGGAACTCTCTGAACAAGTGCCGGGCGTCTGGCAGCAATGGGTACTGGTGGTGGCATTAGCGGTGCGAGAGCTTCTCCCCCCTTCCAGTACAGACGTTGTGGCGAGCTGTCGGACTGCAATGGCTGTGTCTTTTGCAAGTCCATGATTTGTTGCCCCAGATTCATTTGAGAGCCTATCCCTGTCCCCCCGGAATATTTAGCTCTTCAATAGTCCCGCGACCATCAGGAAGAAATGGGGTTCCGGCGGGGTGTTGAAGAGGCCGTGGGAAACAAGGGCCTGGGCCTTCCGAAGCACAGGTGCCCAGCCGGCCCCGGTATCCTCGTCAGGTTGAACGACATGCTCGTCCGCAATGCATCTTGTAATGAAAGACCCCGGTCCATCTCTGACCGGAGGCAGTGTGCCAGGTGTGGGTGCGAAATATCACCTGCTGGATGCGGGAGACAAGAATTGCAGTCGGCGTGTTCGTCGGTCTGTTGTAGAGAATTTCAGAAAGTATATCATTTGGCCTTGGATGGGATTCCGTATTACCAGCTCGTACGAACGGCTAGTAGTGACCTAGTACGCAGGGTGGCAGAGATCACTGAGTAGTCGATTTCCGAGTCCTCAGCGTGGCATGTCTGTCCTGCCGGTCACAGGAACGGTCTCCTGCTACTCGGCTGGCGTCTTCGCGGAGCAGCTGCCGAGCGTACCTCCGGAAACAATATCTCTCATCAGCAACGCTTTGCGTAACGGCCGACTTGTCGATTCCTGCTTGCCGTGCGTTGGGCTCGTGCAGCGGGAGAGATGGGGCTATACTCCGTGCTGTACAAGGATGTATGAAAGAAGACTAGGTAGGTATTACGGGAGCAGATGAGGAGAAAGGTAAGGTAGATACTACTCGTACGGAGAATTTCGATTGGAGGTGGGTGGAGGGAGAAAAGCCAAGGCCAAGGCGACCTCCTGGCGGCAAATTGGAGTGCAGCAGGTGTAGACAATTCTGGCCCGGATTACCACCTAAGGCACCTACGCAGCTGCTCCTTCCTCGAGGTACCTTAAGGTTCTCAGATAGATGGAGAGTAGATGGTACCTCGTACCTGGCAAATTGGGCGCCGGGACGCCTAACGGCAAGAATGAAAGCCGCGGTTGCCATTCACTGCATGAGTCCTTACCACCACCAGACTTGGCTGGTGCTTCGGTTAAATCAAAATCCCGTGCCTGCTTCAGCCAATGCTGGCTTGGGAGCGACATTCGACGTGCGTTGCCAACATCAACGGCAGCTTGGGCTTGGGCTATCAGCATTTGAGTCTCCGCCCATACGACGACCTGAACTCTGCTCTGCGCCTAAAGCAAATATTGCTGCAGGCCGTCTGGTGCCTGACCTCGTCTGCACAGGGCCGGTGATGGGTAAAGTTGCCAAGGCACTTCTGCTAAAGAGGCAACAACGTGCTGACGGCATGAAGCTAGACAGAGGACCACCAACGCCGGCGCTCGTCGACGCCGGAATAATGTCCCAAGCACGGTGCTGTCTGCAGCTACTCGAGCGAAGTGCCAAGTAGTGGCAGTTCGTTGCTTTTGCGGTTGGAAGAGGGGCGAGCTGCAGGATAGGCTGTCCAGAGGACCAGCTTTTCCTACCAAGCAGCCGCTACATTCGGAGTAAGTATGACCCAAGTTCGAATGTTCTATGGGTGCCCCTTGCTCGGCAACTTCTCGATCTGACACATATCACGCTCTAGAATCTTGACAGTCCGTCCATTAGTCGCTAAGCTTGTCTGATAATCACTTCTTGCACGGAGCGTTCCTCAAATCTCTCCTTTCTGCCGCGGAGCGCCTCCCCAACTACGAGTACTTTTGACTTGTCGCCCCCCCGCGTAAGGGGTCTCAAGAACTTTCGGTACCTAGTGAGGTACTAGCGCCCAAGAACCTTTCCTTGGCCAACCAGCCTTTGACTTCGGGGAATCAAGGCATGTCCGGCTACCGGGACCCCAAAAAAAACACCAACTGATAGTATGCGCCATCGTCGGCCGGAGCTCTTTAGCAGATACCAAGGCTCGCTAGCCTCCTCACTACGGGATTGAGGAACATGATATCTAGGACCCAAGGTGTCTTGCTATAAGCGTCTCGGGAGCAAGAGCAAGGAAAGTATTATCACTACGGGTACATATCTCGTCGTACCAGCATTTGACTTGTGTGCCCCACAAGTCATGCTCGATAGGTGCTCGTGCTTTGCGTTGCCGAAGCAAGACACAGCCGCTCACACGTACTTCCTTCGTACGTGTACAAAAGACGAAGTAAGCCTCCTATAACAAGGACGGAGAGGTACAATCACGAACAGCTGCTGTTCTCGAATACTGGAACGGCTACGAAGTCGAGAGGTCAGGGAGGCACGATAAGAGTGGTGAAACCCTCAAGTTCGATATCCGTTATCAACGCCGCCCAGATCTAGTGAGACTGCCATTGACATATCAACATTTGTCATCTCCGCGCCTTCTGACATCAAGCCGAGCTGTCCGTCTTGGAGTCGTTGCCTCAGATTGTCGGTGGCAGCACGATACTGCTCAAAAGGCCTCACTAAAAGGAAGCACAAGTCTCCCATCAGCTGAGGCGGGATATGCGCATTCCTGTCACTTTACATCGAAGAAAGCCGCCTTTCTCAAATAGGAAGCCCACCACTGGTGCTCTAGGACAAGATGCTCGTCGCCGGGGGGCACGAGTTTGTGCCTTTTGCTCGAGGACAGGGGACTAAGGGGCGACAGCCGTGAATGGCGCCAACTAACCAACGTGTTGTCGGGCTCGGGGCATTTAGCCATGCATAGATCATCGCTCCGTTGATTAGGCCTGGCTGTGGATGACGCATTCGGAAAGGAAACCGAACAAGATGTGCGGAGCAACCAAGCAACGCACTCCAGTACTCCCGTCGTTTTCACATGCGAACATAAGAAGAAGTGTTCAGCAAAGAGACAGAGAGACCAAATGGACGGCAACTGTGATGAAGTTGAGAGCAGGAAAAGGAAGTACGGAAGCACAAAGCCTGATGCTCAGCGGTGTAGTTTACCGCGATTGAGAGGCACGCCCTGTTCACCAAGGACGAAAACATGGATCTCAATCTCTGGGTGTTCTGCCAGGTGTCGCTTTCGACCAGGGTGAGGTTACCAACAAGTGAGGTGACGCCTTCTGCGGCAACCACCAGGCCACGTCGTGACTGGTCCAGAGCCCGAGCCACCGGGTCAGTGACAGCGGTATCGCGGTACACCCAGCTTCCTGCAAGGGTTCATGCAGCTTTTCAGTGGCTTATCTGGGGAGGATTGGGCGCCTGACTGGCATTGCAGCATCGTCGACGGCATCGAAGCGGGTCTCCTCGCGGCCTGCAAGCTACAGCAGCGCTACCTAGCGACCTCGGAAACTGTCGCCACCTCACTTGGCCCCCATATCAACGAGGGCACTGACATTCACGTTGGGTTCGCTAATTGGAGGGGCGGGAGCAAGGGTGAGTCCGTCGGGTGAATTATCAGCATCATGAGTCAATATCTGGTTTCGGGATGGCACGGTCGCACTGCTGCACGGGCTCCCATGCAAGTACATACATGTACTTCTCGTGCTGACGGTCATACCTACCTCAGTGCGCGCAATGCTTGTACGATCTGCCATGGCCTTCCTTTTCCTTCTTTTTCCCTTCTTCTTCTTCGGTACTTGGCGAGACTCTCATTGTTGTCTCATGCCAGGAGCTTCTTCAGCGGCACTGAGGACTCCCTGATCTAGGATTGGTGAAGGACGCCAAAACAGACGTGGGAAGAGGGTCAATAGTTGGGCGACGGCAAAGCTTTGTGTCGTTGATAGATGACGGCTGGTATGTGACCATCTCTCTAGCGTCTCCCATCTTCAGCTGCCGTGAAATCGGAAGAGCATTTTCTCACCAGGACTAGTTCCTCTCGTTGAATGTACGTTTCCTCGCATTACATACGAATACTCTTTGCTGGAAGTGTTACTTTACCAGCAGTTACGAGTACTACTGCGTATATCCTACGCTCCTAGCGCCCAGATGGACCAGGGGATCCTAGTTTCCTACTCACGGCCGAGTGCAAGTACAAGTCCGGAGCAGCTGATGTCTTGCGGAGTCCTGGACTCCGGCTGGGGCCATTTTTGCTGGTGCCTCCGTTTCCTCTCCCACGCGCACTTCTATGGATCAGGGTGCCCGGGCAAACCATGTTACTAGCTTTGCACGAGGATGTATCTCCGTACTCGCACGTCGATGCGAAATGTTGATTTGGGTATTCTAATAAGCGAATGGGATCGGGCGGTTCCGCGCGAGCCTCAGGCCTTTTTATGGGGGGACCAGGTTCGCTTTGGGAGAAATCACAGAAACCGCAATCTCTTTTTGCTTTCTGGGTCTGGCCTCTTCTCCGAAATGTTATGTTGTTTGGCAGACAATGCCAACGCTTACACCGACGGGCTAATATTGGTTCTACGACGTAGGTATTCTCAACAAGCCTATGCTTCCCCGTACAAAGTGCTTGGTTGTTGAAGGACCGCGGGCTCAATGCAGAGGACGGGCTTGGCCTAAATCGGCACCTACTCAAGTACCCGTTACATTGTCAGGAACGAGCTACTTTTTGACATGATGGAGGAACTAATCTCGGAAATCTTGGGTCATACCAACCGGCAAGCTGCCACGCATTTGACAAGGGGAGGCGCCGTTCCCAACGCTAAATGGCACACCCTCCCAATTATCCGCGGACCGCATGCTGGCCCGTTCACTTTCATCAGAATCTGCAACTTGGAGCTTCGGCCGGATCTTAAAACGACAAGGCGGGTTTGGAGAGGGGACACACCAAGCCGAGCCTTGGAGCCGCGCCGGCGAGACCTGGTTTCACCCTCAGGATTCGACGACAACGAAGGATGCCAGTCTTTCTTTGAGGGCCATGTCTGGCCTTGTAGTGGCACTGTACCCAACCACACCATCAAGTCATCATCGGACAGGGCACAATATTAGGCCTCCAAAAGCTTCACACATGCCACGCATTCATTGTGCGATGCAGACGGGGAAAACGAATGATCCACAGACGGCAGAGGAACTGCGAGTTCCTCATGTGACGACAAACTGCCATCATCTGTCATGGGCAAAGAAAACATGATTCGCCCACCCGGCAGAATAGCTAACTGGTCAATGGCAGTTCGATCTGAGAATGCCTGTGGACCAAGTTCTCCTTCACGACAAGACCAACAATGCCAGTACAACCACGGAGCACACATGGACGTCGGAACAGGCTCGGTGTTCTTACTACCGGCGGAGTGCATGATCCCACGTCCGCACAGACGGGCACGGGGTGGGATCGGTGACGCCGGGCAGGCATGGTCCCAGCGTCTGGCGCCTTGTGCTGCCTTGTGGACAGCAACAGGCTTGCGCTCTGATTCCGGTATCGTTGGACAGAGCCGATTATTCGTCGACCACGGTCTGAACAGGCCTGGGGATCTGGTCTGCATGTTTGAGATCTCCAAATCCCACACGTCAATAAGGCCTCAGCTGGCTACCCAATGCGAGGGAGTACAGAACACCAGAACGTTCCTCCCTCCCCTTGCCTTTTTGGGTATTCTGCAATCGTCGATGTGACTTCAAGCCGATGGAGTTGCAGCAACCATTTTCATCCCGCGGTGGTATTACTACCTACACATGTACCCGGTACTAAGTGTCGCATGAAAGAGGTACGCGCAGCATCCTGTTTTATATTCAATGGCCCTTTCAATGACACAACTACGGCTTCGCAGAGACACTGATGTTCACCGGCCATCTCAAGCTTCGATCTCTCTTCTAGTGGCCCCGTCGTCGCGTGCCCGCATTCACTGCCCATGCGCAGAGCAGCCGAATGGTCGGACGGAGACTTCCTCCGCTCATCCAGACGACAGGCAGGTATGACATCGCAAAAAGTCAACGCAGCCTTGCCGACCAGCCCACAGCTTTGGGCGCCGGCCAACAGGAAGTTCTGTAAAATAGGGCGCCGCCGGGGGAGCATGTACGGTACCCATGTTTGGCAAACCAGCACCTAGGCGCAGGGTCCGGCACGGTCCCTAAATAAGCGTCCAGCTCGTGTCATCTCCACCAAGGCCTCCGCCATGATGCCACTTCGATTGTTTAGCCTGATGGTGCGTCGTAGAAATCTGGCACTCAGCCGGCCCGCTTAAGCAAAGGCGCCCCGTGGACACCCTCCTCTGGTATCTAGGCCTGCTGGGTGGTGACCCATCCGTGATTCACGAAGCCATCCCTCCAATCCGTCATCAAGGCCGCGCCATTTAGCCAGGCCACTACTAATCCCAGCTTTGCTAGCTCCCCCGACTCCATGCACGCTCCCTGTCTTTCAAGCTGTTTGGGGCAACGCGAGCTTCTCCAATTCCTTGGAGGTACTACCACCGCTGCGAGCCTTGGCTCTTGCGTCTGGTGCCCAGGTTGGGGGAGTACGTGCAGACGAAAGTAAAGTACAGGTACGAGTCCATGGGGTTGGCGCCAGACATCGTTCGGGGCCTTCTAAATGTGCCGAGGGCTCCAAAATCTTCCTGGCCCTGGTCATCTTTTCTTCTTACTTACTTTGAGTGATTGGGTCATCTCTCCAAATAGCCCGTTGGCTTATCACTCAGGGATGGCAGAAGTCGCTCACCCTCGTACAGCCCCTGAAGACCGAGAGGATTGACTTCCTCGGTATAACACAGCGTGATTCACATCTCTAGAACACCAGGACTATCCCGGCATTCGAAAGGGCCTGGAAGAGGAGACGGAGTTGAATGCCAGGCCTCAATATCAACCTCGTCCCCTGCGACAACACCCACCCACCACCCCCTTCTTGTACCAACGAGGAGGGGGAGAGATATCACCCAGCCAACTGCACTTTGCCGTCTCCCGGCTACGGCTCAGAGCTCCGGGACTGCGTCCTAGTCCTTTCCAGCTGAATCTTACCTCTTACTCGCATGGCGCCTCTCCACCACCGTTGCAGAACGGCAACTAGTTATCTGGTCCCCCGTCCTGTCCATATCTACAACCACCGTCCAGATCCTCGCCGCCGGCCTTGACTAAACCTTTTGCTTGATACCGAGCTCAACCCCAGCTAGTAGCAGCAGCACGCCCGGGAGGGCAAGATACACGCCCCTTCCCACCCAACCTCCACAGCTCTCTGGTTGTTTCCCGCCTTTCCCTCCCAAGTCTGCCCCAATCATAGCCGTCTCCAGTGTCTTATTACGCTTGTGAAATCTCACACGCAAGGTGGTCGTCTCTCCTCCCCCCTCGAGACAAGCCGGCGGAGAATTGTCAGATAGGATTGACCGGGCAGGGGATCGTCATGGAAGTGTCGTCTCTGATTAACTGGCTGCAATAAGAATATTATTAGTCCAGGAACTCGGTCCGTGGAGCCCCGTCTCCTCAACGCTACCTACCTTACCACCACTTGGCCACCTACACTACTACTGCTATCACTTGGTAGCTCTTGGGCTTGCAGGCTCTTCGGCGGATAACCCCATGTTCTCTGGCCCGACTATCTTGCATCTGGCGACTGGGTCCTCTTGATTAGGCCCAAAAGTCGCACAAAAACCGACTGTAAGCCGCCAATCAGCCCTTTGTCGGGGCTGGTCCCCGTTGTGCCTTTTTCTCTTGCCTCGGTCGTTTGAGCCCGCGACTCTGGTCGGGTGCCAGCAACTTCAGCTTCGCCAGAAAATCGTCACGCAGGTCGTGGAACTCTGCGATTTGCTGCAGGCTGCCGTTCCATCTCGATAACCACCGACGACACGACCGCATGCTGTATCACGAAAGGTTCTAACATCTCTGGGCATCAGGTATCACACCGTTCCAGCGGCGTCTGTTTCACGTCGGTTCTCCTCCGCCTAGCCGGACGTTGGTTCCATTCTTGTTTCGAAGTCGCTGGCCTGGCATAACTTCTCAGTGCCGCGGCCATACCCTAAGTTCAACAAAAACGACCTGGCTTTGTTTTCCCATTTCCTCGTTCTGAGACCAGTTACCGAGTTATCTACTTTTCTGTGTTCTGATTGGGACAGAGAGAACACGAAAAGGCACAGACTGGGTTTATACGCTCGTTTGATTGCTTGCGTATTTTTCTCTCCTCGACGGAGACTTGTCGACGACTTTCTTTTGCGACTGTTGGGAGCTCCCATCGCGATTTTGCTGCAGAATTGATTCCTGACGGCAACATCCTGCTCCTAGTCTTCGATTCCACGGTATTGTTCGATTAGAGCAACCTCCTAACCTCAACTTCGTCTCGATCTTGTCAGAATCTTGTTCAGTATTGGCTTCTATACATGAATCAATCCCGAAGTCTACTGTTGCTGGAATCGGGACCTGCGGCTCTGGGTAGTGGGCAGCTCGAGTCCTGACTGAATACTCCTCCATGACATCAATAACACATCCCTCTAATCCGACGCCGCCCCTCCTCCCAGGGCATCATCGAGCTTACCCCAACCCGGCCCGCTGTGCCTTTGACCTCAGCTGGGGCCGTAAAGCGCCCAGCACAGAGGAGTCAGCTGGACGGAGTAGGGCATATCCGTCGCCTCCTATGTCCGGCTCTCCGCCCCTACCTCTGAGATCAGCTCATGAGGCTGGTAGTAGAGGTGAAGCTCCGAGTTATTATGCCCCCCGGCTGCTAGATGGCCTTCGCAGAAGTCCAGTACAGGCGCCTCCGCCGAATCATCGAGACCAACCTTCGCCAATGACGAGACCCTATCCGCCTGAGCCAACAACGAGGTCACCATATTCGTACCCCAGACCCGAAGACGCAGGAAGGATCTACGCCTATCCCCCTCAGCACCATCATGGAATGCCCCAAGGAGTTTCAGCAGCGCCGTATTTGAACTCAGCATCTTCAAACTCGGAAGCGTATCCCGTGCCTGATCGACCACAGGCAGCCGAATCTCAGCCCTTGACATCCCCGAAAACGCAGAGAAAGACGAAAGGCCACGTTGCTTCGGCTTGCGTGCCCTGCAAGAAAGCTCATCTTCGGTAAGTTCACGACAGTTGGTAGAATGTGTGATCACGAGTTTCGGGAGTACCGAATGGCTAACGCTTCTTTCCTAGCTGCGACGGTACGTTGTTATTAACATGAACTTTCATCCCCCGAAATCAAGCTGGCGCTGTTGAGCTGCTGGCCTTTCCCTTGGGCCATACACATCCACCAGACGCCGCAGGTGCCCAAACCCCAGCAGGCGGGAATTGTAGACGTCCTGGTGGAATGAGGTCAAGATTCAAGAGTCAGCGGATCAAGCTGGAGCCAAGGGGTCGCCAGGGATGGAGGTGGAAAACCAAACGGGCCTGAGAGCTAACAATCAAGATATAGCACAACGACCCTGTTCTCGATGTCTCGGCAATGGAAAGGAGGAGTCCTGCATCGACGTTCAGCATAAAAAAAGGGGGCGACCGCGACTACGAGACGAAAGAGACGCAAGATTCGATCCCACAAGGTACTCACATCACCAGGATGCACCCCCCAGGAGACCTCTGAGTATATTTCCATCCGGAGCTAGCATGGTATCGCCGTACGAAGACTCGCTCCGACGAAACTTGTCCTTCAGGCCCCTTGACACTCCAACGACCGATGCCGGCTCGCACTCGTACCAGGAGAGGTCCACGGCGCCTGAGCCAGCACACTACAGTTCCTACCCGAGCAGTCCACATGCCATGGAGCCCCTGGCGTACTTGAGCATGGACTTTGATATTGTTAAAGCATCACCCATGTTCATGGAAGTCGTCCACGCGTCGAATCCAATGGGGAACAAATTGAGGGACATCGTCACGCCACATCAGGCGAGTTTTCTCAACAGCCTCCAGAGCCAGCTCATCGAAGAGCAACGACTGCATGAGCCGAACTATCTGCCTCCTATGCTGGGCCGACTAGATCTTGCCATCAAAGAGTTTGGTTTTACCAGTGGAGATGCTGCCAAATTCCGCCTCAACCATCTCGAATATTTCGGCTTTGTTGGTTATGACGGTTACACGAGGACCTTTCCACTTCGTTTTGGGCTTGCAAAGGAGGGCTCATTCTACTTCGTTGTTTTCTTGTTGAGTCTTCGGCATCACCCGCAGCTACCGCCGCCCTTGCCATCACAGCAACATGCGCCCCAGACACAACAGCAACGGAGTCAGCAGCATCAACAGCATCCACAACCCCATGAGCCTCATCAGCAGACACAGCAACAACAGCCTCAACAGCACCAGCAATATCCGCAGCATTCACATCAGAGACAACATTCGCAGCCAGCTTTATACACGCAGCCGCCGCAGCGCTCACCAGTAACGCATCATCCACGGGAATCTACTGCCACCCATCATCCTCCTCTGCCGCCCCCACATCAACCGGCATACGGAGATCGGTCGAGCAATGCCTCAGTAGATACTTATCGGCATCGCCTTAGCGAAGGATCTATCCGGCCGCCACACAATCCGGCTGCCTCGAGTGCCGGTACAAGCTCAGGAGTTCAGTCTTTTTCACAGCCACACTACTCCGGGCCAAGTTATCAGGCGTCTCAGAGCGAACATGTCCCTACGAGCCGGCCTGCAACTCAGCCCTCCTATCAGTTACCTCCTATTCGGGCGCCGCTAGAACACCGACCTGCGTCCAGAGACGTCGGTTGGCCCAATGGCGAACGATCAAGACGACTCGATATCGGTGGCTTGCTAGAATAGCCTGAGGATTCTATCGGGCGATGAGGTAGCCAGTCAGTTCTGCTTGGAAACATTGATTTCGTACCGGGGGGGTTTTCTAACCCAGAGGTTTCCGCCATACATCTTTGTGAGGATCTAACATTGGCGCAGGCGCTTGGGTTTATTTGGGTGTTCAAGATGGAATTACACTCCTGATCAACACATTAGCGATATTTTGTTGGGTGTTCATTGTATCACGGTTATCGAAGGCACTCTGTTTTGTTTTTGTCGACAACAGCCGGATCTGGATTATCACGATTTGGTGGCATTTGAGTCCCTTTGCTGTTGCTAGATGCTATTTGCCCCCGGATACTTGTTTGTTTGTTTGTCTATTTCTTTGATCTAGTTTATCACCTGACTTCGGTTTCCTTCATTCGGTTATGGGACAGGAGGGGGCGGCCAGCGAGTGGTATCATGCTGTAAGGGGATTGGGGGAGGCCACTTTGATTGAACCAAGCGTTTTCGTCATTGACATCTCTCTTCAGGGTTTAAGGCGTTTGCATGTATCGGAACATGTTCTCATCACCAGTTATTGGATCTCTTTTCTTCTCAAAAGCGCTCTTCTAAGCTTGAGCGGCGATGGCGGCAGCTTAAGGTACAGGGTGTGGCGGTTTGGTCCTGTGAAATTGCTGTTCTGTTTTCTTACTTTGGGAGACGGAGGTTGGGAGGATTTGTGCTTTACAGAGATATGACTAGATATTAGCGGCTCGTATAGCGGATAGCGATTCGTTTTCATTGCGCCGATATAGAAGATCCGGTGACCTGGGAGAATTGTTCTTCTTGTTGATTTGGTGACACTGGACATTTGGCAGGCCAGCCTACCTTATGGTTCACGTCTCAAACGCAGGAACCCCAAAAGCTTGAGCATGACTGGCTACACCAATGAGCTATCGCAAACTTAAATCAACCACTGTGTTTTAATTTGTACATACTCACATTCGTTGCCTCATCAAACAGCTTCTAATGCCATGCTTGTGATTGGAGATTTTCGTTTCGAATGGTCCTTCCCGGATGAAGTATCAGGTACCGTCCCAGTCACGTGCAGACGTGGGATGTTCGCGTAAGCGTGCAAGTCCTCAGCTCTTTCCTCCCACTACCATCACTTTCTGTTTCTCAAACAAGTAATACTAATGGGATGGAATCCCTCGAACCTCACCTTCTTCTCTTCCTTTGAATTTTCCTACTGTGCGTTGTGTGACGGGTGTCCTTCTACTGGCGTTGTTTGATGATGGTCGGTGATTTGAGGAGGTTTGCACCTGTTTTACTTGGGAGTTTGAGTGCGATTTGTCATTGCATTAATTGACCGAATAGCACTGATTTCACTGCGAAAATGGATGGGATGGACATTGACAGCGCTCCGAGTGGGACGAAAAGGAAGGCTGTGGACGAAATCGAGTCTCCAAAGCCAGCACGAAGGATCAGAGTAAGGCATCTCTCTACCAGCGCCTCTCTCTCCCTTACACCACTGTCAAGTGGCATGGAGAATTTATTCACTGACTCAGTCCCCGCAACCAGGCCCTCGATCCCGATGTTGTCAACAAAATTGCTGCCGGAGAGATCATTGTTGCGCCGGTTCATGCGCTCAAAGAACTAATTGAGAACGCAGTGGATGCGGGGTCGACGTCACTGGAGATCCTCGTCAAAGACGGAGGGCTGAAGATGCTTCAGATTACGGATAACGGCGGCGGCATTGAGGTACCTTGCTTTCGCCTACCCTCTCACATCACCACATAGCGGCTGACACTCTTGAAGAAAGACGACTTGGAAATCTTATGCGTCCGGCATACGACGTCCAAAATCTCCACCTTCGAAGACTTATCGTCTATTGCCACATACGGATTCCGAGGCGAGGCTCTGGCTAGCATTAGCCACATCGCTCATCTGACCGTCACGACCAAGACCAAGGAATCATCCGTCGCCTGGCGTGCGCATTATCTGGACGGAAAGCTGGCTCCTGCGAAGCCAGGACAGTCCGCGGAACCCAAGGCCGTTGCTGGACGTCAGGGGACTCAGATAACAGTGGAAGACCTCTTCTTCAACATACCGACTCGTCGGAGAGCGTTCCGGTCCTACGCAGATGAGTTCAACAAGATCATCGACATGGCGGGCCGCTATGCGATTCACTGCAGAGGCGTTGGCTTCACCTGCAAGAAGGCCGGTGAAGCTACCAACACCCTTTCCATACAAGCGCAAGCGACGGTAATAGACCGCATTCGACAGATTCATGGCAGCAATGTTGCCAATGAGCTGATAGAGATATCGGCGTCGGATGAACGGTGGGGATTCTCTGCCAGTGGGTATGTTACGAATGCCAACTACCACATCAAAAAGACAACGCTACTGTTGTTCATCAATCACCGCTGTGTCGAGTCGACATCCATGAAGAAGGCGCTCGAACAGACATACTCCAGCTTCTTGCCCAAGGGTGGCCACCCTTTCATCTACCTCAGCCTTGAGATCGATCCGGCTCGAGTGGACGTCAACGTTCACCCTACGAAGCGGGAAGTCCACTTCCTGAACGAGGAGGAGATCTTGCAGGTTATCTGCCAGAGCATCGAGACGGAGCTTGCCAAAGTGGATGCCAGTCGGACATTCATGACACAGACGCTGTTGCCGGGGGCCAAGCCAGTCGAGCCTCCGGATGAAGATGACAGCGATGCGGCTTACAAATTTACCACGCCGGCTCTCAGAAAGGTGCGGCGGAACTCGAACGACCTCGTCCGGACAGATACGTCTCAGGGCAAAATCACAGCCATGTTTGCACCGGCAGGGTCCTCCAAACCAGCAGGTTCCCCGGCCAGGGGGGCCGTGGAAGACGAAGCATGGGCTGTTCCAGAGCCGGTAGAATACACAACAATAGACCGCGACCAGGTGCAATGCCGCCTTAGTAGCATCAAGCAGCTACGCCAAGAGGTTCGAGATGAGATTCACCACGAACTGACGGAAATCATCGCCTCGCATACGTTTGTGGGCATTGTCGACGAGGAGCGACGGCTCGCCGCCATTCAAGGGGGCGTGAAACTGTATCTGATTGACTACGGACACGCTTGCTTCGAGTATTTTTACCAGCTTGGGCTGACTGACTTTGGCAACTTTGGGACCATCAATTTCAACCCGCCGCTGGACCTAAGGGAGGTCCTCCGGTTGGGGGCCGAAGGTGAGAAGGAGGCCATGGGTGTTTCCGGCGAAGGATTCGATGTCGATGTCATTGTCGACAAGGTGGCGAATCAGCTCATCGAGCGAAGGGAGATGCTCCTCGAATACTTTTCGCTCGAGATTACTCCCACGGGGGAACTAATCTCCATCCCGCTCCTTGTTAAGGGATACACGCCGTCTATCGGAAAGCTGCCCCGATTTCTCATTCGTCTCGGGCCTCATGTCGACTGGACTGACGAGAAGGCGTGCTTCCAAACATTCCTTACAGAACTATCGACCTTTTACGTCCCTGAACCATTGCCCACTTCTCCTTCGGGCAAGTATGGAGAGGCGGAAGGGGATTCAGAGGACGAGCAGAAAGAGGAGGATCATGAGGTTCTCGAGGAGCTGAGAACGAGAAGGCAGCATGTCAGGTGGGCCGTGGAGCACATCTTCTTCCCCACGTTCAAGTCGCGGCTGGTTGCGACGAAGAAGCTCATGGAAGGGGCCGTGTTGGAGGTTGCGAGCTTGAAGGGATTGTACAGGGTCTTTGAACGGTGTTGATCATGGGACAAAGGCGAATCCATTTGTGATGGGCTATATCGGAGTATCAAAATGTTCTATTTCACCATGTCATGGCGTTTCAATGTTCATGTTACTACCCAATCTGCTAGATTATGCACTCACATGCGAGGAAAATGACGCTGTTTGCGTTGCCATCCCCACCCACGTCTTGTCTCTACCTCAGCGTCACCTCCACCGGCTTATGCTTCTTCTTATACGCCAAAAACCTCGTCAGGTTCATGACCACCTCGTCCGCCCTGTGTCTCAACTCCGACTGGGCGCTCTTGTTGATGCTCTTGGCCATGGCCTTTGCCTTTGACACCACTCCATCGAGATGCTTGAGGAAGCCGCCCTTCCAGAAAACCTCAGCATCATAAGGGTACTCCTCGTTGCCGTAAATGTCAAAGACTTGGTTAAACGCCTCCACCGCATCAGCCACAGGGGTATCGGGAAGGCCTGCAATGACGGTAATGAGGAACGTGCCAATCTCGCGGTTGAGGTCCGTCGGGCAAGGATGAAGAGCAAGCTGACCGAGCACACCGATGCACTTGACGCCGAGGGCCTGGAAGGGATCCTCCGGGTCGAGGCGGGCGGGCGCGCCCTTTGTCGCCTGGTAGAGGGAGATGAACTTGCGGTGCTCGTTGGGCTGGAGGGGCGTCTCGCCGTGGAGGACACGGGCGACGGCCCAGGCGAGGCTGGTGATTTGCGTGGCGAGGTCGACGTCGGCGGTGTCGGAGGCGAGGGTCGGGGAGATGATTTGCTGCCAGAGGGCGCGGCTGACGGGGGTCCAGGCGCGCTTGATGCCGGCGTTGGAGTCGTCGGAGAGGTCGAAGAGGGAGACGGACCAGGCGATGTTGTTGAGGGCCGAGAGGGCGTGACCTTGCATCTTGAGCGCGAGGTCGTCTGACGGCTGGATGGTGGCAATGCGGATGAGCTCGGGGAGGGCGAGCTGGATGAGGGCCTTGAGGGTGGGGAGCTCGTCGATGTTTTCGTCGCCGTGGTCGCCGCCCGTGACCATGTCCATGTCGGCCTCTATCTCGTCCTCGTCCATGTCGTCGTCGTCATCATCGCGATCTTCGTCGTCTTCGTCCTCCTTGTCTGAGAGCACTTCGTCCATGTTCTCGTCATCATCGCCACCCTCGCCGTCTTCCTCCTTGTCAGCCCCGGCGGCGGCGCCCAAGTCTTTCCGGGAAGAGGATTGGGGGCCACCCATTGCAGAGACTAGGCTTGTGCCGATTGACGCGAGCGTTTCCAAGGCTAATTGCTGATATTCAGAAGGGCTGGACCAACTGCTGCCGTTGGCGATGTTCTGCCCGGGGACGTAGCCAGCGATGGCCTTTGTTAGGGTTGGTACGAGGTCTGAGTCATCGGCAACGTCCGTTCTGGGTGACACCTTCTTCAGTCCGAGGAGAGATGCGTAGATGTTGTGAAGAATGGCACAGGCCAAGATGCCATCTCCGCTGACGTCGTTCCGGAGAGGTACCAGCGCCTCGTAGCAGGCGGTGCTGCCGGTGCAGGTGAGCTTCTGGGCGAGATCCGCATTGTCTTCGGACAGAATCATGAGACAAGCCATGGCGTCTCCGCGGATGTCTGCTATAGGATCTTGCTCATCTTGGGGGGCGTATGTGATGAGTGTGAATAACGCGTTGGTGATGGTCGAGTTTTTGCAGATGGCTTCCAAGATCTCGTCGCTAGCCTCGGCCAGGGCTGTTAACAGTGAGACTATAGATGCAGCAATACTTGAGATGAAGCCCTTTTCAGCCTTGGGCAGTTTTGCAAAGGGGGTTTCTTTTGAGGTGATCTTGTCTTGAATCTGGGTCGAATGTCAATTTATTGATGATCACGTAAGAAATGAGTCTTGGGAGACTGCTTACCAGCTTCGAGGCAAACTCAATCGCCGTCAAAACATCTTGTCTGAACAAATGAACGCAGAAATCGGCCTCTTCCTCCTGAGCCAGGACCTGCAAGATCCCCCATCCGGCAGCTCGGCTCTCAAGAGCGGCGTCCGTCAGAGTCTGGGTGAGAACAGTGTAGACGATCTGTTCCCGCAGCAGCAGCTTGCGGCATTTGGTGTCCTGGATAATGCTGGAGATGAGCGAGGCAGCGGTGGAGCGAGACTTTGGGTCGGCGCTTTTGAGGTCGTTGATGATGGGCAGAATCTTGCTCTCTCTCAGCGCGGCGAGTTCAGGGTCTGAGGGAGGCTTGACGGTTTTGGCGACGGGATCGCTGCGGTAGCCGCCTTTGGACTTTTTTGATTTGCCCATTATGATTGTCTATAAGTATGAATAGAAAGAGCGAGAGCGGAATCAGTGAAAGATCTAGTTATAAGAATAAGGACTGGTGTAATAATGGTATGAGTATGCCTGTGTTGAAGAAGCTGCTGTTTACATGGATGAAATCTTTTTCTTCCCTCTGGCACTAATAAGAATCGTTGCTCGTACCCCACCACCAAATGTGCTCCAGCTGCCCCTCCACAATGCTGAAGTGCCAACGAGTAGGCGGACGTCAGCCACAGCATTCTTCAGTGAGCCATCAGCGCCTCTGGCCAGTTGCTTCAGGTGTTATTAGAGCTGAAACGCCCTGTATTTCCAGTGCTTGACCGCGTCACTGCCGACCCGACGCCAATCCATGTGCCAGCCACATTTCACCAGCCACTGGACCAATTTCGGCGTGTAAAGCTCCCCCAAACTGCGCCACAATTGCTATCTAATCGTCTCCGTCGTGTAATAAGGCAGGAGTCAGGACCACGGAGAGCTCCCGGGCTACTAAGCAGTACTACGGAGTAATATTAGCTGCTATGAAGCTGCCACAACACCCAGTTCACCTTACCTATATTCACCAACCACTCACCACCGCTCGAGTCTCGTCCAGCGCGGCTCCCGGTTGGACCAACAAGCACAATCTGGGGCTGAAGCTGCATCGCCATGTGAAAGACCGGCGTCAGATTCATCGTCCACTCAACCTGTAGCCATTCGCATACAAGTGGCAAAGCTGAAGCGCCTCACCTTGAACGAACGACATGGCGCCTCCGTCAACCCGCGGCTGGTCTCTGTCGCAACTCTGGCGCGACGATGACGAGGAAATGGCCAACAAAAAGAATGATGACATTGGCCTGCCTCGGCACTCAAGGCACTCCGAGCATTGGCAAGCCGCGCCGAAATCGTCTCTGCATTTGACCGCTGTGCTTCGGCTTATCGTGTATGCTGCTGCTCTCTTCATGCTGGCATATGGGCTGTTTAGGATTATCGGACCTGCTCCGGGAGCCTCCTCTCTTGATCCCGCAAACCTGATGCCCTTGTATGACACGCAACGGCCTCCTCCCAGATACGATGCGCCTCGCATGGAGGAGGAGGGGCCTTCAATCAAGTCGGCGCAGACATCAAAGACACAAGAGCACCGGGTTGAATCCAAGGGCAGCAGCGGGAGCCACCAGGCTGAGAGCAAAGCCGCGGCGAAAGAGTCCAAGATGTACAATGGGCCGCTGAAACTCCCGCATCTGGGCAAATCGCTGCAAGCCATCATGTCAGAGACGTCCGGGCGGCTGCAGAAGAATCGCAACGTCTTGTTTGCAGCTGCGAGCCTCCAAAGTGCGGCACTTTTGCTGCCAATGGCCTGTCAGATGGCCATGGAGCGCCAGAACTATGTGCATTTTGCTTTGATGAGTAGGAGTGACGTACCCATGAAGGAGTTGTTGGCTATTAATGGCCTCGACAAGGGATGCCCCTTGATTGTTCATGGTATGGCCTCTAAGAAGCTGCTCGTGTGCCGGGCTGATATTGTTCGACGATGCTGATGAATCTGATTGTATAGATGCCCGTCCCGACCATTCGACGACAGCAACCGAGCCGCGGATGGCGCTTTCTGTAGCCCGAGCTCTCTGTAAGTGACATAAGAGACGATACCGACACTTTACTCTTGAATGCAGTTCTGACCGGCAGCCTTCTAAAGACTATATGAGTGTTTACATGCACCCTCAAGCCATCATTATAGACTCATCAAGTACCGAGGAGAACTACTTCCTCTCTGGCGTTCGCGATGAGATTCGATCCATGGAAGCTGCCTTGATAGAGCTCCCAGAAAGGCCTGGGAAGCGATTCACCTGGTTGTCAAAGCTCGATGCCTCCGCCCTGGCAGGTAAGACGCAACCTTCTCTCGGACTGGTGCATATTCCCAGCCAGCGTCATGCTAACAAAGAAATTCCCAAAGCCTGGAACGATGTCAGCTTTGACATTCTCATTCATGCCCCTCATCACGGCACAGGCAACCTCAAGCGGCTGCTAAGATCTCTGGCTCGAGCTGATCTTGCCGGCGTGTCCCCGCCTCACCTGACCATTGAACTCCCAACGATCATAGAAGGACACCTTAGCAGCTTCTTGAGTGGGTATCAATGGCCCCCAAAGGTTCCTGCTGGAGCTCTGAAGCCACGGCTGCTATCGCTACGTCACCGGATACCTCGACAGAAATTGAGTGAAGAGGAGAGCTCTGTCCGGTTTCTGGAGTCCTTTTGGCCGACCAAACCATCCCACTCTCATGTCTTGGTGCTTTCACCTCACACTGAGGTTACACCTCAGTTCTTTCACTGTAAGCTCATCATTCCTTCGTCAGTAACAAGGTCTGGCTGGCTGTACTGACTCAAAAATAGATGTCAAGTACTCTCTGCTGCAGCGTCGGTACTCGGAGATTGCCGCTCGACAGGACTGGCAGACCAAACTATTTGGCATCAGCTTCTCCGCGCCAACGACATATCTCGACGGCAACAGCGAGTTTGTTCCTCCCAAACCCCTCGAGGGACATGAGTCGGGCGCAAAAGATACTCCCTTCCTTTGGCAGGCCCCCAGCAGTGATGCCATTCTCATTATGGGCGACAAATGGGTAGAGCTTCACGGTTACGTCTCCCAGTTCCTGGATAAGCAGCATGCCTGGTCGACAACGCCGGAACTCCTCGCCAAGAAGGAGGTCAGTAAGAAATACCCGGCTTGGCTGGAGTACACGCTTCAGCTGTCACGGCTGCGAGGGTATGTCACCCTTTACCCTGCCCAGCAGACGGCCAACAGCGTTATCGGCATTCACAACGATCTGCACGACGTGCCGGAGGAATATGAAGATGAAGCGACTTATGGACAAGACTCGACCAACCTCTCCGCAGATTTGTTCGATCCGGCTTCTCAGGTGGATATGCTGGCGACGCTTCCACATGGCGGCGAGTTGCCGCTCCTCTACCGCATGCCTTGGCTGACGTGGGACGGTCAAGTGGCCCAAGAATCCAACATCCAAGAGGCTGCTGCCAAGTACAAGGAGGCATTCCGCAGCCAGGTTGGGCAGTGCAAGGATGAGGACCCGGAGGCTTTCCAGGCTCCGGACCCATATGCTAGGGATTTGTTTTGTTTTGCAAAGGGTGGGTGATTTTCTATTGGGGAATGGCGCACGAGGGAGTTCTGTCGAACCTTGTATCATAACATCATTTTGGTTCTTTTTGGATCAGTGGGCAAATGTACATACAACCTTTGCACTATATGACTGGCCATATATATATACATATGTTGCAGAGGAGCAGTGAGCTTTTCAAAGACCGTGAAATCGTCTCTCAACCGAAGAGGAAAGGGACACAGGTGTGCAAATGTGGCAACATATCGAATTGCTATATAAGCTCATCTTTGGCGTACTTTGTCTATCACGAGGAGAATGATGCACGTCCCAATAATTGAAGCAGCTATGATGCCCAACACCTATGGTAGCGGCGTCAGCATGCACTACAAACATCTGCCCTAGACACGAGTAGACTTACGATTTGTGTCTTCCAGCCAGACTGCACAATGGCCGCTCTACGGCCATACAAATTGACGGTCCCTATACACCAAGACGGGTCTTATCAGCCTCACTAGTTCAAGGCATTCAAAGACCTAGCAGCAAGAAAGAAAAGCAAATTTGAAGAGAAGAAAACGAGGGAAGCAACTTACTTATATAGTTGCCTGCCCCCACAGCGAGCGTCACAACGGACAAGACCCAGAAGACGGCGCCCAGCGGCTTGGCCACCTGGCGCTCGAGCTCGCTGGGCGTGCGGTAGATGTGGAACGAGACGGTGATTGCGACGGAGACGATGGCCATGTATATGGACAGGCGGAGGTACGAGAGGAAGGCTGTCATTGATGTGTTAGTCACAGTCACATGCGAAATGATTACGAGATTTCGGGGCGCGAAAGTCTTGTGGAAAGACAGTATAGGAGTGATGGAGCAATGAGAGTATCTTGAGGGGGGGTAATATTGACTTCTTTCGTTGGCGCAGTGGTCTCGCGCGTCGCTGCTTTCGTTGACGAATATCAGGGGGGCCGGTAGAGGCCACTGGAAGAAGGCGTTTGATTCATCGGACCTAGAGTATTGGTCAGCACATCTTCTCATTACTGACGTGTGGTGTATCGCGTAGATGTGCATGATATAAAATGAAGGAGAGACGTGCCGTAGTTCGCTGACTTCGATCGGTTTACTAAGTGAACTGAGCGGCGCGCAGCATGCCGTCGTGAGCGTCTCCTCGTCGGACATGGTATCAGGTCTCCTTGTATCTTCCGCTTAGATTCTCAAATTTCCTCCTTCTCACGGACACTTTAGAGACGTCGTATATATATGCTCTCTTGCGCTTAAGCGGAGATGAGGCGGGATTCGTGACATGAAAAGGGGGATCGGAGGTGGATGGATTATGAGATTCAGAAGCAAAGTCGGTAAAAGGTTGAGATGACGTCGGGAAGAGGCGCGCCGCAGGGCTCACGTGCGCTACCCTGGGCCTGTTCTGCAACATCATGGGATTTCTTCCATATGCCTCACAACTACCCTTTTGATACACAGCTACCAGATGAAAATTTCCTATTCTTTATGCTATTTTAGACAATTTAATAAGTATCAAGCTAAGTTGCCAACATATTCTGATAAATTGAAGGTATACGGACCTCACTAATTTCTTGCAAAGCCGCTTCAGACAAACATGCCTACATAGAACCAATCTATACAAAGCCTCATCTACAACACGACAACCGTCTAAAATCCCCAAATCTCATTCCATCGTCCCTCCTCTTCCCTCAACGCACCATTCAGCCTCCCAAACCTCGCGGGCAATCCCGTATTCGCCTCCGGCAAGCATATCCACTCCCTCACACAATCCGGCACCTCCTCCTTGATGTGCGCAATGCAAATGAGCGCCTGCTGGTCCGACAGCCCCTTGACCTTGACGTTGCCATCCTTGGCCTGCTGGCTCTCGACAATCTCCTCGCCCACGTACGTCTTTGCCTCTCCCTCTGTAAGGAACAGCGTGCATTTATCACGGACAGCATCGTCCATGCCGCTAAACGACTCATCCAAGACGACGATATCAGGCCCCTTAATCATGGATCGAATAAACAGCGCCACTCGCTGAGCACTGAATGAAATCTCGCCAAACATGTACTCATCAGCCCATTTCAGGCCCTCGCTACCAGCGGCGCTGTTGGGCTTAAGCTCAGGCTCGAACCACCTGAGCGCCGCCTCGACCTTTGCACTCGCTTCGGCATTCAGCTTCGGTTTCGCGCCGAATGTCTCTGCCCAGGCATTCTCAATCACCTGTCTGATGGTGTGGCTCCTCGGCATGTGCTGGTGGACCTCGGGGCTGGAATGGCCGATGCGAGACTGAATGTCCCAGAACGTGAGCGGCAGCTGTCCCGAGCCCGGTTCGGGGAGACGGCTGCGCCCAAAGAGCTTGATGGGCAAGGAGTACGTCTGCGGGTGATCTGAGCCAAGCAGGGAAACAATCGTCGTCTTGCCCGAGCCGTTGGGACCGAACACGCCCCAGCGCTCGCCTCGCCGAACCGTCCATATCAGTCCAGGTTTGTCGCCTTCGGGTGTCTTCTGTGACCAGTTCCCTAGCGCAATCTTGTCGCCGTAACGGACTTGGCAACCATCCATCTCAACCAGGGGTTCGGCGTTGGGGTTAATGGGCTTCTGTATGTGAGATGATGACGATGACGAAGTCGCCGAGTTGGCTGTCAAGGAGTCCTTGGACAAGACTCGCCCAATATCCGCCAACGTGTGAACAGGCAGCTTCTCATCCTCCGTTATTCCGCCCACCCTCACACCATGAACATACTTCTTCAATCCATCCAGCACCACCTCCTTGGGCCCCATTGACTCAATCTGGCAGTCCATTCTCAGGTACACCAAGTGCGTGATCCATTCTGGCAGAGGGTCCTGAGGCCTTGCGCTCAACACCAATCGCGGGTTTGCCTTTTCAGAAAGAGATTCCAGCAAGGGACTCAGTCCAGAAACCGTAGGAGGATCGAGGCCCATGAAGGGCTCATCCAGAAGCAAGACCTCGGGCCTCGTCAGCAACGCGCGGGCTATCCTTGCCCTCCTGCCCTGGCCATTGCTGAGGAACGTCACGGGCAGATCAAGGAGATGCTCCAGCCTGAGATCCTTGACGACTCGTTTCAGCAGCTCGTCCGAGATGCCGCCCTCTTCCTCGCCCTCCTGGCCTGGTGTTTTGGCAGGATTCAGCTCCGTGTTGCCCAACAAAAAGTCTCGCAACGAAAAGTCGGTAATCTCCCTTCGAGACTCATACCGCGCAGAAAGATACGCCGATGTCGTAACCGCACCGCCCAATCCTCCCGCCCCCTGCTCCGCGTCAAATCCGACATACTGAATCGCCTTGCTGGGCGTCCTCAGCCTCGACGGCACAGCATCTGACGACAGATACGGATACGACCTCGCCGTAGGAGGCTCGCATATCAGTCTCCCTCTCAGCACCTGTAAAAATGTCGTCTTTCCGGACAGTGAAGGTCCCACAACACACCAATTGTGCGGCTGGGGTGTCGATGAGGGCAGCTCGAAGCTGAGATTCTTGAATAGGGCCGGATTGGCATGTGCTGAATGGGAGTTTGGGTGGTGCCGGTAGAATGTGCCGTTGGCGATGCGAATGATGGGCGCTCGCGCCGAAGGCGGGATATTCCTGATCATGACTGATACTGTTGATAGCAATGACCTTTGCTATGGCTGATTCGTGTTAATGAGACTAGGAACGTTGGAGATATATGCAAAGTGCTGTACGCTCCAATTGGAGTCCCATAGGCCAGGTAAGTCAGAAATAAGAAGAAAGAGGATGAGAACAAAACTCCACGTCAAAGAGGACGACCAGCTTACTCAGTCTGCACTCATCAAAGCGTCGCCTCTCATTCGCACAGATTGAGTGTCAACATCTACTTTCTCCGCGATCGGGCCTAATTCGACGATGCAGTACTGGGTTACCCTTTCAGGCTAGCCGGGCAGCTGATGACATAAAAAGGTACGTACCCCTCCTTCGCAAAGGGAATGTGGGGACCTCGAAGCTGGGACGCGAGGCTGTTGGAGCCTGTCAAGACATTGAAGCAGCAACACCACACTTATCAGCCATCAAATCGCTAAACGACGACAACTTCACGATCTCCATTTCCCCTCTTCTAGCCCTCTTCCAGCTGGTCACATAGCCATCAGAAGAGCTCATTCTTCCACAGAGATCCCACCTCTCCTCCTCTCACCCGCAAACCATCCTCATAGCCATCATGGTAAAGCCATCCATATCCATCCCTCGACCTCCCAGTCCTCTCTCTCTCCAGCTAACATCACCATCCAGTCCCTCCGAATCGTCCCCGCCGCCAACGGCCCCTCAACCTTCTCCCACACAAACCACACCTCCTCCGCCCCCTCCGCCCCGGGCATCCACGACACCCTCCGCCACGGCGTCGGCCTCTCCCCCTTCGACGCCGCCGCCAACAAGCCCGTCTCCACGCACCCCCTCGAGGCCCGCCTCAAGTCCTGGGAGGCCACCCAGGAGTCCCTCCGCATGGAGTCCCTCCGCCGCACCTTTGGCATCGCCGAGCCCGTCCGCCGCGGCATGGAGCTCAAGATTGTCCGCGACGGCGAGTGGCGGCCCATGGCCCTCGGCGGCGGCCTGCCCAGCGTCCACGAGGACATCCTCAAGGGCCGCGAGGACACAATCACCTGGGACGACGTCTTTACCGGCAGCGAGACGAGGGCTGTGGCTGGATTCTACGAGGAGATGGAGAAGAAGCTCAAGATTCACTAAAGGGGGGACATGTCGGGAATGAAAGACGAGAACAGCTGAGGAAGTTTACGAAGCACCGTGCAGGCCGGATAGACAGGCTCTTTCTGGGAGACGATGGCATACCTTTACATCCCAACCACAGGACATAGATCTAACAAAGTCATAAGAGAAAGAAAAAAAAAAAGGTTGAAAGCACAAGCAAGACACAGCATGCTGTAGGCGGGATTCAATCATCGTCATCTGCAAGGCTGTGGCACGACATGACACAATATGTTCAGCATTTCTATCCTGCAATAGCAATAATCACCTCCCGCTAAGGGGGGCTTAGTCCATCGACATTATGAAAAAGGAGCGTATGAAAATCAAAAGAGATGCTACAATTGTACAAGAACAAATGAGTTGATGATGCGCCGGTGATGACTCCTTATTTTCCCAATTCTTCCGCGTCTTAGATACCCATCGCACTGCTTCCCTGCATGGCTAAACGTAAAAAGGCAAACTGAAGCAGCGCAAATAAAAACACAACAAAGGGGGGGCAAACACTGAAAGGGGGTAGGACAGCATGAAGTTGCTGCCAAGAAACAAATCTGGCTGAGAGGCACTGGACCCTTCTCGCACGCAGGTTGATTCTGAATCGTTGAGTGCTTTCACGCACAGGTCAGTTGATTTTCAGAAGCCCACTTGGGCACCGACCCGAGTGCCAGTCTCTAAGGACAAGACCCGTCTATGCAAGCAAATACATCCTTGTAGTGTCCTGCCATGTGTAATTGCCACCAGATATTATCAACAAGAGAAAGCATGCAACAGCGCAACAGCGACCGCTGTTCAAACGACACGCTGAATACGCTTTATAAGATAACGCAGCAGCGCCCCTCTCTTACACGGTCCCCGTCTGCGGCGCCAGCAGGGAGGCTCTTGCTCCCAGTCTTGGGTTCCTCCTCATCAAGATCCTGGGGCCGGATGCTCATGTGCACCACATTGGGGCTGTCGTGGCTAAACTGGTATTCTGCCGCCATTGTAAGTAGATGACTCAAACAGTAAGAATCCCGGGGGTGGGATAAACAGGCGCAAAGGGACCGAGATGATGAGGTTGTACATACTCTTCAGCTGCTCCTTATCATCCAGCAACTTGCCAAAATGAATGAGCCGTATGCTGGTCGGGCTGGCGGGTTTGGCCTCCCAGTCAGACCTCCACTCGCGCAGAATCAGCTCCTTCAATGTGTAGATGCTGATGCTGAAAGGATCGGGCTTGCCGTTCTCGTCCTCGTCCGGCATGGCGACATGTCTTTTGCTCAGATATTTCGCGTCGATCTTGTACGGGTGTCGGCTGCCAGAGGCGAGCAGCAGGGTGATGTTGCAGACTGGGCCACTGTCGGTGCCGGATCCAGCAGGCTTGATCTCCTCGTCAGCTGGGCCGATGGCCATGACTGAATCATCCTGCTTTTCCTCTTTGGACTTCTCGTCCTTGGGTGACACGTCCTTGGGGGCGCGCTCTTGCTCCTGGGGGGGTTCCTGCTGAGTGACCACCTGCTGAGCGGTCTCAGGCTCGATGGTCTCGTCTCTGCGGTCGTCCTTCTCTTTGGGAGCTGCTGGTTGAGCCAAAGGCTCAGAAGAAGTGTCTACCTCCTTGCCTTTTGATGAGGACGCAGCGGGTACCTCGCTGTGGTCGGTGGATACAGGGCCGGCCGATGCCGTCGCGTCAACAGCAGCATGTTTGGCCGCATCGTCTGTCGCCTCATCGCTGGGTTTCTCGTCTGCCTCGGACGTCTGAGGGATATTCTCCATCTGCACAGCACCAGTGGGTTGCTCGAGGCCCGAGTCGTGACCAGGAGCGGCGCTGCCACCGGTCGTGGTCGAATCCGCAGCAGCCGACATGTTTCAGTAGGGAGTCGGCGCGGCGAAGCGTGAGGAATGCGGGATCGGTGCAGCACCACCAAAGGGGTTGGCGACGTCGGCAAAGGAGCGTAACAAACGGCTCAATTCATCAACGGTGAAGAGGGCGCGTAGGAAAATAAAACGTGTATGTCGCTAGAGTTGTAAACGAGCGTTTCCAATGCAGTAGAGTGGGCTTGACCGTCTCCGGCTCGGGACTGGCTGCGCAGGGAGTTTAAGGATAGATGGGATGTCAAAGGGAGAAAGGGAAAAAGGCGCCGCTGGGACAGAGCCAGTCAGGTCAGTCGACGACTTGGCAGATGAAATCAACGAACCAGCGGCAGGCTCAGCGACCAGCCCAGGTTCAACTTCCGGGGACACGGGGTGTGGGGGGGGGGGGGGAGGAAACGATGAGCGGGACTCCGGCTAGAATGCAAAGAACGAGCGACGAATGCGCTAGCGAAATACAAGCGCTGGCCAGGTCAAGAATGCTGTTTCTGTCGACTTTGCCCGACGCAGGCGGAAAAGCGCACTGGACGCCTCGTAGTTCAACGCACAGAGAGCACTGGTACGGATCAAGTGAGCGCTCGGCCAGTTTGGTGAGCGTCGGCCCTTCGTTTCGCCCTTTCGCTTTTCCTATTCTTGCACACCTATATATAGGGGCAGTGGTCAGGAAATAATGAGCAGCCGCAGGACCAACCGATGGAAGTACATACTCAGTACGTTGCGGTGGGATCGCTATCGCTCTCAGCACGACGCGGACTCCGTATGTATTCCAGGTCCTGTATTAATCAATCACAACGAAGCGGCCGAGCCGACCCCTGTCGGTGTAGCGGCGACCGGACACGACAATGGCCGCATATGGACACAAGACGAACGCAGTGGCGCGGGGAACAGAAGCAGATGGCCCGGACCTGTGCTATGTAACAAAGAACGAAAAATTTGATGGTTCCTTGGCTGATCAAGACCGCTGGCAGATGGTGATGTGTGGATGATTTGGGGTCCATTTGCGGTGATGCCTCGAAATGAAGGAGACTCTTTCCTTTTTTTGTTTCCTGCCGTGTCGGTGGTGGGAAACGCAGATACCTAATTCAACCACACAGGTAGCACCTTCCGCTTGATGACCTGAATACAGTGAGTTGCGAATTCTAAACGAAGGGAAGGCGCACAGCATTACAAAAAACTTCCTATCCATGGCCGTTCCTAGTAAACTCAATTCCCCTTCACTCTACCTACAACTCCAAACTCTGCCTTTGATCGTCCCTGTTTGGAGGAACAGATACTCTTGAGCAGCCAGCGCATCACATACCTGGGTACAGACTATCTTGAACAAGTGCCAGGCACCTCACGCTTCCATTTGCCAGCCTCGAGAGAGCCACCGCTGAACCGCCCAAGCTGAAGCCGAATCGAGTCGAATTTGGATCGTGGCTGATACGACGCATCATCGGGCAATGGCTTTCGCTGCTACGGTTCAGATACGGGGTAACTTGTAAAGTTTCTGCCACTGTGCTACCCAAGGTATGCAAATTACGAACCCCTCTGCCGGTGGCGTACCTAAAAGCACCAAGCTCGCGTGTCGGCTTCGTGAGGCGTACCAACATATCAACTCTGCTAGTATACATCTCCAGACGATAGCGCCACCCATGCCTGCTGGACGGCCTATTGGGCGATTATCTTCCGCCATTATTATTTGATGGGATGGCCAGCGGCTAGTGATTCGTCCTGCAGTGAAGACTTCATCCTGACGCACCGCTTCTTTGTATGTAAGTCCTCATCTCACTCACATGGGCTGCTTCATGCATGATGAAGCCCCTGTCCCAACCAACCATCTGCCGCTCTTAACCTTCCGAGCCGGGAAGGCCATGCTGGTTTCAAGCCACCCGTCAAACGCCAGAACCGGGGCAACGATGCACAATTCCCTCTCAGGTCAGCCAAAATAATGAATAGTCTGTACGAAGTTAACAAAATCGGTTTCGACGGGCTGAGCGCATCCCACTTAGGCATTCATTTCGGATAACTGAGCATTTACCGGACACGATTTGCACTATAGCCCTGGACTTCAAAGCGGCTGCGTCATGACTCTCGACGTCGGCTATCCGGAATAATGATGAAGTCAACCAGTGGCCGGCCGTCTGTTGGTTATTTTCTCCGCATCTTTCGCCGACAAAACCACGACGCTGCTTGGAAACATCGATCTGAATCTCGAATGAACTCGTAGAATGGCACTTGAGTTGTGCTCATGCTCTCACTCTGCCTCGTTGAGCTGTTCGACAGTCCATTCACTGGTATGCATCCTGACCATGAAGCTAGCTGCTACCATGAAGTCTCCTTACACCATACCAGGAACATCGCCAGTCTAACGACGCCTCTCTCATCCCAACCTCACTCTCGTCTGACAGGCACATGAAACTTTAAACACATCACTGACCAGGGTGGCAGAATACGGGCACTACCATCACATTACTGCAGCGGAAAGTGAATTCAAACTCCGAGTCTATAGTACCTGTTCCAGATTCCAAAGTATGCGATGGCACTTTTCAACTCCGTTTCAGACGCTTTATACAAGTACCCGAACGTGTGAGCTCCGCTTGCTGCCGCCGTTCCCGGTCACGATGTCTCCACAAGGCTCACGCCTAACATGCGCGCTGGGGATGGCACAGGGATGGGTTGCGAGCAAAGCACGGCAACGAAAAGAGACGCTAGATGTGCTCGACCATTTTGTCAATATGCAAAAACGGTGACGAGAGTCAACTCGCACAAAGGCCGCGTATTCTCTTCTCGAGACTGAGCACAGGCACCAAAGGATTCCCTTCTTCGTTGGTGGTTCTAGCGCCGTAGGCTCCTCGCAAGCTGACGAGGAACAGTTCCCAGAACTCAGGCCGAGAGTGACATATTCCCTGATTAAGTCGCAAAAACATTCCGCTACCGAGGTTGCATGAAATCGAGCAGACATGGGACGACATTCTCCGAATGGTGGATTGAAGATGCCAATGTGAGTTCCCTACAATTCATGAAATAAGTGTGAGAAAGCCTTCGTTCGGCTATTACTATGCATTAGTAGTATGCCTCAAGGTATAGCCAAAGGCATACGCACCACGTCGATATTAAATTAATATCACGATCCCGAGGATGCCTGCAAAATGCTACGGCAACCTCCACCTCGCAGCCCATCGTCCCGCAAATGAACCCCGACAAAATCACGCCAATCTCCCAAAGACCCTCTCGCTTCTCCACAACATGCAGAATGCCGTGCTGCAAGTTCCCGGATCCACAAGGCGTTTGTTGCCCGTGCGTTGAGGAGACGCAAGCAATGCAACGATAATGGAACGGCTCCTCTACGATGGAGCTGTGACTGACTGGTTGTGTGACGAGACCTGACTTGTTGAATTGCGACTTTCGAAAAGGCACCATGCACAGGAGGGGAATTCTTATCATAACGGATCATGCGCAGTATCTTGTATTCGTCCCGCCCCAAGGGATATGAGGATCTTAGTCCAACTGTAAGGTACGTGTGGACATACATCAAATTATTTCAAGTTGAAAAGGCGACATTCTAATCGGATCGTACACGCTTCCTCCAACAGCCAAAATACCTAAGTAAGTAAACTCGTTGCAATAAGTAACAGAAAAAGGGGCTCATCCCACGACTCGACATCTTTTCGTCGCAAGACACCACCAAAGGCCACCATCGCCTTGTCATCTTTACAAGACCAACAAATCGCCGTTGCTTCCCTCGCCATGCGCCGGCTGCAAGACAGCCTGTGGCGCTAGGGCATTCACCACATAGCCAGTGACATTGCCTCCTCCTCCACCATATCCATCGTCTCCGCCGTCTATTCTCATGGCGGCCATCTGCTGCGTCCCAATGCTGGAGAAGTAGGCGTCTGCGTCATTGACTGCCTGCGCTAGGTTTCCTCCATTGGCAGCTGGTGCGGCGGCCGCGTTGCGTGTCCGGAGATCGATATTGGTAGGCTGGGTTCCGTTGCCAAACATGCTCAAGCTCTTCTGATTGTCGAGGTCGTTGGAGGCATATTGCTTCTGCAACGCCGGAGAAGGAATCAACTTTCGCGGCCTGGCAGATCGGAAGACGGATTGCACGGGCTTGAGGTACACCGTCGCCAGAGTACCGACGTTGAGGCACATCTCCTCCAGCGTCGACGATTCCAGGCGCTCCGACTCGGCTGTGATGGGAGGCTTCTCTCCCATTACGATGTTCTTTGCTGCGTTCATATCGGTCGACAGCAGTCGCCAATACATGTAGGCACGGTCACGCAGATCGGGGTTGTCTGTTTCTTCGGTGGCCCACTTGAGGACCTTTGGTACCAGCTCCTGACCCTTGGTCGGCCGCTGGATGAAAAGCTTGACCGTTGCGGTGAGAAGCGCCAGCTGCACCTCGACGGGTTCCTCCTGGAACGAGTACAGGAAGTCCTCCAGCAGCGCGTCGCTGTTTTCTATGCGGTCTGCGTATTGGCCAATGACCCAGACCATGGCTGCCTTTGCCTCTGGTTCGTCAAGCGAGTCGAGATGTTCACACAAGGTGCCAATGATGGACTCGTACTGGTTTGGATACTTGCGGAAGATGTTTCGGATCACCACGGTAGCTTCCTGCACGATGTACGTGACCTTGGTGGCAACCAGCTCCAGCAGCAGATCGATGCATCGTCGGGCCGCGGGCTCAATCTTGATGGCGAGCTTGCCGATGGCGCGGACAGCCTTTCGCACGAAGTGGACGTCGATTTCCGTGGCGTATTCCCTTAGCTCAGTGAGAACCTCATCAATGTTCTTCTCGTTGGCCAGCATGAAGATGAGCTCCAGCTTGGTGACCTTGACGTAGATCGGGTCGTTATATTTGCAGAAGAAGACTCGGATATCGTTTCGCAATACCTCGGGCCGTCTCTGCAGAATGAGAAGCGCGTTTCTGAGTGCGAGATACTGCACCTCGGGACCCTTGGCCAACAGCGTCACCAGAGGTGGAGAAAGCTTCTTGCAGAGTGCCGAAATCTGCTTCTGGTCTGCAATGTAGTTCATCAGGTACAGAATCACTCGGATGCAGGTTAGTACAACTGATGAGTTGGAGTGGGAGAGTCGGGGGGCTATTCGCTCGGCCAGCAGTGACGCTTCTCCTGATTCTTGGGGGACATATGACATGAGCGCCTCGAGGATGTACGTTTGGCCCCATCTTGACTGGTGGTTAACAAAGCTCATCAAGAGACAAAAGCGTACAGCGTCAACTTACTCGGAACAGTCAGGTAGGATTGCCACCATCTTGGAGGCGTTGGTGTAATCGATAGTCAGCTTGATGGCATCGCTCCTCTCCCAAATGTCCATCAGTCCAGCCAGCGCGCTGGCAACGACGGTGGGGTTGTCGTCCCTGAGCAGGGAGTTGAGACGATCAATCAGGTCCGACTGCTCCACCATGTGTCTGTCGTGGTCGTAGAGCTTTGCGACGCAGAAGGCGGCCGTCTTGCGTACGTAGGGGTCCGAATCTCTCAGCATGTGCTTGACCAGTGGGACTGTGGCTGCCACGAACTCGCGCACATGGATGTATGACATGGTTCGCAGAGCGAGCGCTCGCACGAGGGGGTTTGAATCTTCCATGTCCTGGAACGGTGGTTTAGCCTCTCTGCCTGTGACCCTTCCAACTGTTGTCATTGACTTACATGTTCCAGAATGGGAATCGCATTGACCGCAATCTCTGGTCGTACTCGCGCATAGTTGACCAAGTACAAAAAGCACCTGTCAAGAACATCATCGATTAGCACTAATTCGTACACAATCAAAGGGGCATGGGCAGGGAATTGGCCGGCCTACATCTTCTTGATTTCCAAGCTCGAGATGTGCATGCACTGAATAATGTCGGGAAACAGCGCGACCATGTCGTTGTTGCTCATCGTCATGTTGGCCACGATGCGCTTGAGCGCAATCTTCTTGGTCGCATAGTTCTTGTCCTTCTTGCCGCCGCTGTTAAGCTCGAGGCGCAACTCCGCGACTTTGCCCTGCGTTGATCTTAGCTTATCGAGCGAAAGGGCTGGCATGTAGATGAAGCCGAGCGGGAGAGCCATCGTTGCATCAGTGGTGCGCGATCGCGTTTTCAGTGAGGGTATGTCATTGTCGGGATGGGTAGATGCTGAGGGGGGTTTGCGCAACGGCACCAGGCGACGGTAGCGATCGCAGTCTTGAAGAGAGCGCAGTCAAAGCAATGCCGCCGCCGTCGTCGATGTCGATGTCGTCGCAGAACGCGACTCCTGACGATCCCCAAAATGGGCGATGTATGGCAGAGGTTCACTCAACGTTGCGCGCAGGTGGGAAATAGACGAAACAGGGAGAGTATGGTGACAAGACACAAGGCTTTCGAATATATCAAGCCGAATGAAGGAGAAGCCACATGAAAGGGGGGCAAACGAAAGACAGTAGGGAATAAAAAGATGGCTTACCCGAGCGAACAGCTTGGAGTCCCCTCCACCTCCGTTGTTAGACATGGTGGTGACGGCAGGCTATCAATCAGAAACGGCCTCCTCCCCCGCAGAACTTCGATGCGCCGCAAAAGCCTGGGCGTGGTTCCGGCCTGGAGCTGGCTTTCTTGGCTGTGAAGTGGTGGTCTGGCCTGGCCTGGCCTGGTCGGGTGTGAATAGTTGCGCCGTACCGAACCTGCTAGTCGAAACGTCGTCACGCGCGCCGCTGTTGACCCCTTGATAGCGACACTCTCTGGCAAGCTCCCAGTAGGTATGTCACCCAAGCAGCACCAACAGCACTCTTAGCCTGATAAGATTCCCAGGCAATAGGATCAGGAAAAAAGGTCGACTGCGCTGGACCAGGGCAATAATGGCGCCTAGTTTCGTGAAACCTGGTGGCGTATGTGACAGAGCTGCAACACACTTTCGCAACCTTGACACCACCAACAAGAGCTTCACAGAGCTCCCTAACAGCGGACGACGGGTGTTGATCTATCGCGCGAGCAAGCCCGTCTCGTGGTATCGGCTATTGTTCAGACAAACTAAACTCCGTTTCATTGACGATTCTTTTGTGTCGTATCGAGGCGAGGGCTGACCAATCGGTATCGACACGCGCGCCTGTTTCGTTTCGCTGTCCGCTTCGATCTCGCGGTTTCCAGGAGCTCGTCCCTCGAAGGCGTCGTGGTTTCGCAACCAATAATTATGTAATCCGGGAAAATCGACAGCACTCCTGAGAATGAGATTTCGGGGATTCGGTTCGAGTCGAGGTTTTCAAGAGAAAAGCAGACAAGGGAATCCCGCTTCCCAAAGATTCGCGCAGCCCCGTCGGGAGAGTTAATAAGGGAAAAAAGGAGTGGAAGCGCGCGCCGGCAGGGTCGGTATATGCAGGCCCCAAATGGACCGGTGCGAGCCTCCCCCAATTTGATTCGGCCGGGGCTATCGATAAGATGCTCGAAGGAAGCTCAGAAGGTATTACAGTGCATACATGCAATTTTGGGGTGCTTGGCGACCCACTGGCTGACTTTCGGGACAAGGACAGCAGTGACAAGAGCTCTCGTCGAGCTAATCCCACCTTTTGCATCATTCATCCAATTGCGGGCGGACAAACAAACCGACGACAAGACCGCCAGCAACAACTGAGAGACCGACAAACGACTGGCGTACAATTGACGATCCACCGATTTATCGGCTTCGACTCCCATCAATTCCAGCAACATGGCTTCCACTCCGGTCGTTGCCGCGCCGTACTGGGCCGCCCAGCTCGACTTCCCCCCCATCCCAAAGACCAAAGTCCCCGGCGTCATCGACCCTCCGGGCTTCTCTAGCTCTCCCAGCGGCCCCAAGGTATGCTCTTGACTTCAAGACCACCTCCTTCGAAGATGATGATGAGCACCTCAAAGACAGAGGCTAACATCCCGCCCAGAAAGGCAAAGACGTCGCCAAGGCGCCCCAACCGCGAAAGCCACCCTCCCCCGAAGAGCGCGACACCCTCAAGCTCAAAAAGGCATGGGAGGTCGCCCTCGCCCCCGTAAAGGGCCTCCCCATGACCGCCATCATGATGTACATGTCCGGCAACTCGCTCCAAATCTTCAGCATCATGATGGTCTTCATGGCCTTCAAGAACCCCATCGTCGGCCTCATGGCCACCAACCAGGCCTTTGAGCGCTTCCAGACCGACAGCAACGCCGGCCAGATCCTGCAGACTAAGCTCGTCTACGTCGCCATGCAGTTCCTGGCGCTGGCGGTGGGCGTTTGGAAGATTAACTCCATGGGCCTGTTGCCGTATGTTTTTCTTCTAAACCCCCCTCCAGTTATCGTGGAGGTTACCCTCTGATATGTGTCGATTTACTAACATACTACAGGACAACACGATCTGACTGGTTGATGTGGGAGCCTCTGAGAGAGCCTGTAGAGCACGCAATCCTGGCTCTGTGAGGCAATATTCTGTAAATCAATAGTATACCAAATAACGACTTTTATGAGACACACCGAACGCTAAAATCGATTCAACTGTCCAAATACCAACGCCGTCGCCATGTAAATCCAGACGCCATGATGCAACGCGATGCTTCAAGCAGGTAGTACATAGGATGAAATGGGAAGAAGCAAGCAGTATGAAAGAAATCAAGAGGGGCATGTTGAAGACTAGGCTTCATAACGTCATCAAGGTCATCGCTTCATTCTGTCTCTGTCGCCTCAGGCTCTGCTCGCTCGCTGCCAGTACTGTTCTTCCTCGTCAGCTTCTCCGCCCTCCAACGAGGACCGCGCTTTTCGATAAACTTCAGCCAAGGCAGGCAGGCAACCATGAGTAATGCGAGGAACGTGAAGCACCAGCCGCGGCCCATGGCTTCAATCATGTAATCCACAACGGCAGTGGCCGCGGCTCCAAACAGGCAGCGAACCAGATTGTTGGCCGCCGCTGCCGTAGCCGGCGATCCGGGATACAAGTCGACAATGAGCGTATTGAGGATGCTGAAAGTGCTCGGGACGAGCATGCCGATGGCGAAAACAAGAACAAGCGGCACGGCCACGCTCGTCTCCGCCTGCAAAGCCCAGCCATAGCCGATGACAGCGGCAGCGCCTGCAAGCAGAGAAGGGTAGATGGGTTGGATGCGCGCCGACTCGATGGGGAAATCGCCAATCTCGTTTCTCCGCCCATGGCTCGCATCGATGCCCAGCTTCTTTGCAATGCGGCGGTAGTTCCAGTCCACCACGTAGCCCTGCAACACCACGGTCAAGCAGCACCCGAGCCCGTACGGCAAGAAGCACAAGCCGACTTCCAGTTCATTGTAGTGGTATATCTCCGTGAAGAGCGGGGACAGCGTGGCCGCCACCAGAATGAAGTTGCAGTAGATGATGGCCGCAATGAGCAGGATTTGGCTCATCTGCTTGTCAAAGGTAATGACGAGGGTGCCCAATGGGTTCGGAAATCGCAGCTTCCTCCTTGGTCCAGGTTCTAGTTTCTCGCCCCTTTTCCTTCTCTTCAGAAACTCGATGATGGTGAAGTTCCACGACTGAGGCGGTATTGAGCCGTTTCCAACAACGTTTCGACACATTTCGGGAACGGTGACGATCCATGGAACCAGCCATACCGCGACAAAGATGGCACAGAACCAGAATATGGACGGCCACCCGAGGTATTGGCTCAACAAGCCTCCTATCACCGGGCCAATCGTGGGCCCAATATTGATCCCAACACTGACAATGCCCATGTACTTGCCCCTCTCAGCGGTCGGCGTGATGTCTGCAATGACAGCGTACGAGAGTGCCAGAGTGCCGCTGCTGCCCGCCGACTGGAGACAGCGCAACACCAGGAGCGCGGCGTAGTTTCGTTGTAAGGCGAGGCCAATGTTGGCACAGATGTAGATGACAAAGGCCACGATAAAAGCGGGTCGACGGCCGGCCATGTCGCCAAAGTCTCCAAAGATGGTCGGTGATATGCCCTGGAAGATCATATAGGAGGTCAGGGTCAGGTTGATGAGCGAGATCGAGACGTTGAGCTCCTCGGCCAAGGCGTCCAACGCCGGGAAGTAGACGTGGGCGGTCATTGGGGAGACCACGCTCGCAATGGTCGCCATGACGGTGATCCATATCTTCATGCGTCGGGAGAAGATGCTGTAGGGCTCGTTTACGCCGTGTCTGTTGCCCAGCTCGAGGTTTTCGGCGGTTGTCTCGCCCTGGTCGTGGCTCGCTGACAGCTCTGCGGTGTCCTGATCGGCAAGCTTGGCTTCCGAAGTCCGGTCAAGGTAGTGCTCCCTGGTGGTCTCGATGTCTGACTCGACCTCTACCGGTAGAGGGCCCTTGCATGTCTCTTCATCGACCGGCTGTATCGCTTCATCTTGCTTCATGGCGGCGCATTCGGCAATGGCCGCGTCTTCAACAAGAAGGGGGTAACGCACGCGGCGGCAGCACAAGGCGATGAAGGGATTTGAGAGCAAGAGAAGAGGAAGAGGAGAAAGGGGTGAAATGCCCTGAGCCTCAGATCGGATAGGGTACCAGCGGAGTCCATCTGTGTGTGGACGATCGAAGTTCGCTTTCCCCACAGATTCGGTCGATGCCCGTTATCAGCCCCCCCGAAAAGCTGGTTCTCTCCTCCAGCTTCGTCCGGTCCAGGGTTACAGGGGGCAAGAGGTCTTGACTCGATTCGGGGCAAAATGATCCGTCAGATGCCTTCCATCGCAGATACGATGGATGCAAGCAGAGTCTCAGTATTTCCGGGGAAACTTGGCTCGAATGCCGAGAGACAGAGCCGGCTTCCAGGTCGCTTGTCAGCTAACCCAAAGACAAAGGTCTGTTCCTCAATGATGATTAGTTGTAGTCTACAGGTTGTCAGACATGATTCGGGAATAATCAGCCAGGAGAAGAAGGAGCATAAGGCCATAGGAACCAAAAAGGAACAAAGACCCTGCCATAATTAGCATCACTTTAGCACGCGGCCCCCTTCCTCCTCGGTCGACGTCCGAGCCGTCAAAGAAGGGAAGAAAACACCATAAGATCTCTGTCTGCATCCACGAATCAAACCGGTCTGTAGCCGCTAGCTCCCGCCCACACGCAACTCAGTGTTGCTTTGGCATTAGCGTCGATATTCTCCGGTGGCGCATCGTGAGGTTCCGCATCTATCTAGCCAGCTAATACTGCCAACAAGTTTCAGTAAATGGAGTGTCGAATAGGAACTCGATCAGGCTGCTTCATGCTGCATACGTGCTTCGTGTCCAGCGTAGAAGTAGCAAGCAGTACGGCTTTTTGGTAATATTCATGAACAACAATGGAGTGGTGCCCGGCACATGGAAATATGTCCTAATATGTCCTCGAACTTGTATGAAGTAGAGTAGACTTTCTGCAGGCTCGTTGGCTGGACATGCTTATGCCGGCTCCATGCTGCGACATCCGTAATGGAAGCGGTAACCAACCGTGCCGGGCCGTTGAGGGAGGCTTGTGTAGGTAGCAGTAGTATCATTATCCTGGCTAGAACCGGCAAAACACCTGCGGTCCACACGGCAAACTTGTAAGATTTTCCAGCAATCCAGAATCGAGGATCAGGACGAACATTCTTCGTACAGTAGACGGATCATCCAGGCCAACGTCATTTTCTCAGCTGGTGGGCCATTCGCTCAGCACTTGCAACGAGAGAGTCCATTCCCCGAGTCGTAAAGAGGCATATCGACGTCGAGAAACGGCGGGAATAGGCCGGGCACACAGCCGGTTGTGGACCGTTGGTAGTGGGCAGTATTAAGACCAATTCGATGATGGGATGAAATCGCAAGTTGAGGTTGTGCGTTTGCGGGTGGATGCGCTGATGACTAAGCGCAATCGTGACTCTGCCGGCATGCTGTTACACCATACGTAGCTCCATCAAGCTGGTGATGTCGATGACGTGCATGCGACAACTTTCGCGACAAGGCACTTTTGCTCAGGCGCGATTGACTGTCACCAAATCATCATTGGCAGGATGGACGGCTCGAGCTTCGCGATACCGGCGGATGTCAATATCACAGAGCAATTCAACGAGCTGCTTCGACAACATCAGGCGCCGCCAGTCGTCAAGAAGGTGTCCCTGGAGGACATTGATAGCTTTCTAAAGGAAGCATACCGAATTGTCAGTCATTCCACATTGCGGATACTGCTTGATCAAGTCCAGAAACTGACTGTCTCTCTCTCTCTCAGAACTCGCACATCACCAACCTCCACCAGCAGCTCCAAGATGTACGACAAGCCTATCTATCTACGGCACAACCCCGCCGAGCACAAGTCCGGCTCGCCCAGAACCAGCCACGAGTCCTCTCCGACCGAGAACGAGAAGAAATCGACGCCAATGCGAAGCAGATGATTCGGGAGCTCAACGCGAGCATACGATCGCTAGACGAAGCCGAACAGCTCCGCCGAGAGACCGAGTCGGCCATTATCCGCAAAAAGTTCACAAAGGGGCTGGGCGCCCTCGGTTCCTGGGCATCAGGCGGCCTCGCAAGCAGTAAGTCTCCGGAACATGCCGCGGCCGAGGCGCAGGCTCTGCAGCTGGGAGGCTATCGGGACGGCGTGCTGTGGTTTCTGCGGCAGCGGCTGGAGCTCTGTTGTCGCACGCAGCAGGACATGATGGAGACGAGGTTGCGCAGAGAGCTGGAAAAGAGCCGGAGCATGTTGCCGATGGGGGATCTGGCAGAGTTTGCTCCGACGGCTTACAGGCCACATCGGCAGACGACGTCCGGAGACGCTTTGGGCCATGGGAGCGAGCAATCATCTGCTCCAATTGCAGAGGGCTTGACGGATGAACAGGTTCAGATGTTTGAGGAGGGCAATCAGAGCATGATGGAGCATTACGAAAGCACATTGGACAAAGTGAGGTAAGTCAAGACCGCTTGGACTCTTCTCAGGCACTCCGGTGCCGTTGGAAGATAAATACTGACAGAGGCCCTCACAGGACCGCGGAAAAGTCGCTACTGGAGATTTCGGAGCTTCAGACGCTTTTGGTCAACAACCTCACAGCGCAGTCCGAAAACATCGAACTGCTCGTGGCCGATTCAGCATCAATGGCGGACAACGTTGGCGGAGGAAACAAGCAGCTGAAGAAGGCCACCCAGCGGCCAAGCACGGCGCGATATACCTTTTTTGCGGCGAGCGGGCTGTGTGCATTCTTGATACTGTGGGATCTGATCATATGAAGAAGAGCTGGAACCTTGTATCTGTGGTATTCGCATAGCATCAAAGACTTCAACTGTGGCATCAACGAGACGTGCTCTGGGTCATGCATTTGTAAACCGGAGATTCTAGTCTGGAGCCGTTCAATGACCCATGGGGCCGGGACAACTAGGGGGAAGGACGGCGGCATGTGAAAACGAGGTGGGCTTTGGAGCGAGCCGCCATTATGCGGGGAATCAATGGAGTTTTTCTGTCCACGAGGCTTGATGGGGCGCTTCCGGGCTCGGTACCTGACTCTTTAAATCAGGAGAGCCGAGAAGCTAATGTCGAACAAGGTATTTACGGAGTGTGACGATGGGCAATTATGTGTCATTCGACGAAAAGGAGAGGCTCTGGGGTTCCGTGGCTTATGGTCAGTGTGTCCAATCGGGTGGAGTTGGGTGGCCTTGAAATCCGGGGTTCGAAAAAGTATCGGCTGGATTTACGTATTACCTTACTCATGAAAGATTTGAAGACTTGCAATCGTTCGTCTCGTATGAGAATCAACAATGACTATCCGGGTATGGAGTTGCGAGGAGTAAAAGGAGAGGATCTCGAGGGGTCTCATGATGCAAGTTTCGGGTCATCAGCTTGCATCCTGAAGGTACCCCGAAACAGGGTTCTATAATAAACGATCTTGTACCCAGTACTTATTGGATCGTCGCATATTCCAGCGATTTAAAGTGCCCGGTTGCTCGTATAGTCTACAGTTTGCAAAAGTACAGAGACCGGCCCGGCTCAGCAGCCCGTGCAAGCCGAAGGCCTCGGCCAACCCACTCACAAGCCGTGGACTTGCACATGGCATGACGACAGATAAAAAGCGGCTCGACTGCCTCGAGATGCATGAATCCAGCGTCTGATTGCGTCTGACCATGTTCCTTCAAGACTGCTGCATCTTGGAATAAATTGCCTCTATAGCATTCAAAGGTATCTTGTACGGACCTGATACGAATCTATTGTCTGTCGTCGCACTCGTCCGACCGTTTTCGTAACGCATTTCGCTTGGCCGTCTGAGGCCTGTCTAAACATCAAGGTATGTACTACTATGACTCTGCATAATGGCCAGATGATCGCATCCCATCATCCGGTCCGTCCCACCGGTTTCAACATCTCGAAGCGTTATTAAACAGAGAGAAAAGGGGACTGGAACAGACTAGCTGACTGCATCACTGCCCAAGGGTCTCTAACGAAGCTCCTGAAAATCACCTCTGCAAATCGTCAAGCTTCAACTGGGCTACCTTATCACAAGCCAGGCAGAACCCAGCAAACGACGGCGCACCCCTTTCAACCTCTCTCCGGCGATAACACAGCCCAGCTTCCCGTCCCGGCCGTCTCCATCCTGGAATCTCCGTGCAGCGCGCATCGGATTGATCCCGTGGCCACCTCCTTGATATCGTCAGCTCGAGGCTTTGCTCCTCCGTCTAATTAGGCTCGTCCGGGAGTCGGAACGGATTACCCAACCCAACCTAAGCGTCGAGGTCTGGTGACGTGCAGGCACCAGCAGGATTAGCGGGCACCACAGGGGACTGCTCCAGCGCCTCTCCACCGTCTCCAGGGCGCCTCTCCAGCGGCAACTCAGCCCCAGCCCGCTCCGGTTCCAGCCCAGGCCGGCCCTGTATTACCTAGAGGTTCCTTCAGGGTTCTGCCAGGACTTACGCACTTTAGCCGTGTCCAACCCCACCATCGAACCACTGGAAGCGCGCGTATTGTGTCGAGTCACTGTCGCTCGTGCCTGGAACGTTTGATTCCCGCCGCTGGTCGTTCCATCCATCCCAGTTCAGTTACATATTAGAGACGACATCCCACCAAGGAACCGCCACCAATGGCTCCTCCATCATCATCGTCGTCGTCATCATCGCCCTCTCAACCCTCTTCTCTCCAAACCTCTCAACCTAAATCTCAGTCTCAGTCTCAGTCTCAACTTCAATCCCCATCGTCTGCCTCTTCTCCTCCTCTCGCCCGCCTCCACAACATTGCGAGCCACATCTCTCCCGCAATGGCTTCCACCACCAGCTTCCCGCCAGAAACGGTGCCCCAGGCGCCTGAGGATCCCCTCTTTGGCCTTGCACGCGCCTACAAGGCTGACACCAGCCCGAACAAGGTCGATCTGGTATGTTGCAAGCTCCCGTTGCTATGGCTTCCATTTTTACTTCTTCTTCTTTTCTATCCCTTCTCCATTTCATGTCGTTTTGCTTTCCCCCTCATTTTCTCCTCATCGTGCCCCTCGTTGCCCCGCGGCCGTCACTCGGCTCGACTTCTCTGTCGCAATCGCGGCTGCGACGTCGGAGGCGAACCAAAGCCCACAAATCGACCCAAAGCTTGACTAACAGATACGGCCTCAAAATCACGGACTGACTGACTGACTGATTCTTTTTGCTTACTCTAGGGAATTGGCGCCTACCGAGATAACAATGCGAAACCCTGGGTCCTGCCCGTGGTAAAAAAGGTACGGTGTCTTCTTCTTGCTCCCGTCCCATCTTGCGAGCTAGGCTGCTGTGATGCGATCCATCAATGCCTGCTAGCTCCTCGTGCTTGTGATGCCAGTCATAAGCTCAATCGGCGCAACCATCATTGGTCCGCTTGCAGCTCTTCATCTACCTCGCACATCATGGAACTGATTCGCTGACCCACTGCTCGCTGCAACCACAGGCTGATGACATTCTCCGAAACAACCCCGAGTTGAACCACGAATATGCCCCGATCGCCGGTCTCGAGAGCTTCACCAGCAAGGCCGCGGAGCTCATGCTCGGCGCCGACTCGCCTGCCCTCGCCGACCGCCGCGTGACGTCTGTGCAGACCATCTCGGGCACCGGCGCCGTCCACCTGGGCGCCCTCTTCCTCGCCAAGTTCTACAAGGGCAACCGCACCGTCTATGTGTCAAATCCGACATGGGCGAACCACCACCAGATCTTCTCCAACGTCGGCATCACCGTCGCCCAGTATCCCTACTTCAACAAGGAGACGCGCGGACTGGACTTTGAGGGCATGACGGCGGCCATTTCAGCTGCCCCCGAACGCTCCATCATCTTGCTCCACCCCTGTGCGCACAACCCAACCGGCGTCGACCCAACACTTGATCAGTGGAAGCAGTTGGCCGTCATTATCCGCGAGAAGAAGCACTTTCCCTTCTTCGACTGCGCCTACCAGGGCTTCGCCTCTGGTGACCTTGCACGGGATGCCAGCGCTGTGCGGTACTTTGTCGAGCAGGGCTTTGAGCTCGTGATTGCTCAGAGCTTCGCCAAAAACTTTGGTCTCTACGGAGAGCGAGCCGGCTGCTTCCACTTCGTGGGCGCTCCCGCCGCCGACGCCGCCGAAACCGTCACCCGAATCGCATCTCAGCTCGCCATTCTGCAGCGATCAGAAATCTCCAACCCTCCGCTATACGGCGCAAGGATAGCCAGCACCGTGCTGAACGATGCCCAGCTCTTTTCCGAGTGGGAGGAGAACCTCAGGACCATGTCGGGCCGCATCATTGATATGCGCAAAGCCCTTCGATCCAAGCTTGAGGAGCTCGAGACGCCAGGCACCTGGAACCACATCACAGACCAGATCGGCATGTTCAGCTTCACCGGTCTGACAGAACCCCAGGTCATGAAGCTCCGCGAGGAGTATCACATCTACATGACCAAGAATGGCCGCATCAGCATGGCCGGCCTGAATACACACAACATTGATCATGTGGCTCAGGCTATTCGAAAAGTGGTTGGCGAGACGCAGTAATTGTATGTTATGGCATGATAGATGGGCTCTCCGACGTGTGGCTTCATGACGACCGCCGCGGCTGGGGGAGCAGGATTGTTTTATAAGGGTGTTTTGCTTTACATTTGTTCTACCGCCATGACAGTGGGTATAGATGCAGCTATAAAATGGCTTACGAGACCTTTGATGGCCTTGATTTTCCGTTGTTTTTCAACAAACAAACACATTCCTCTTATGTACTCATGGTGGTGACTCGTGATGCCTACCTTATGATGGAGAATGGGGACCCGCTTCCCCGGATTCTCGCAGATGCGATTTCGATCGGAACTGGGTTCCGGCACATGGCTTGTGGGACACCTGATGGAGCATTGTGCTCGATGCCAGTCGGATCAGACATTGCCTCGTATGGCATTGGACTAGGTAATGAGGGGAGTTTTGTCGGAATGCCGTCCAAAAGAAAGAGCCAAGGCACTGCCAGCTATCAATGGTCTGTTAAAGATACCTATACGAACCTCGTGGGACCGGACCAAATACTTCCAGCGCGAGTGGTATCTTGCATGTACAGACAAGATAGACACGAGAGATATTTATCGAATTTGAACCCTAAATGGCTCTTTCACGGAAAGTTCAGCATGGTGTCACTCCAACGCGGAATGAAGAAGCAGATGCTCGTCTCTCACAATTGGGCTCAGATGGTCAGGGCTGATGGCCCGAAATTTTGTCAAGCAAGTCAATTTTTTATGTCAACGTTGGCTGACGTTCCACAGCTTCAATATCCACGGCTTTGACTAGACACCTGGAGGTAGGAAAAAAGCTCACAGTCGTTGGGTCTGGGTGGTTTTGAAGTCGTTGAGCTTGGATTCTCAGTGCGGACGTAGAGATACCATGCTCCTTTAACAGGGCTCTGTATACACGTTCTACAGTAATACATGACTGACTACTAAGTACATATCTTACCTACCTACCAAAATATATATATCTTCACCCTGCTATCTACTGCCACCGAAGCAGAGGCTTATGGCTTGCTCGGGATCATTTGCAGATGGCCTTGAAGTTGAATGAAGAAGAAGCATTCAAGGGTAGGCTCAAGGTGCTCGCCATGTCAGTTGGGACTTTCCCAAGCACAATCTCACGATGAATCAATATGAAAGATTTATGCTTCTTTATCCAATTCATCTATTTGCATTGGAAGAACCGCTTCAGCATGATTCCCGCTTTCACATGCCGTCCCTGTCCGATTCCAGTGTACGATCCAGGCCGATGTGCCAGACTTTGACTCCAACCAGCTCGACATCACTGCTTGTCTCATGATTCGGACGATCCCCAACGTAATACATCCATGAAAAGACTCTTTAGATTCATAGCAGCAATACTAAGCCCTCCCAGACGGCATACTCATACTACTACTTCTCCTCCCGCCCTCCCCACATCCGAGAACCAGGCTTCCGTGATGTCGCAAAAATTCCAAGACAACCGCGGCACAGTGCAATCTCCACCACTCGAGCTGTCTTGCTTTTCTAGTCTTGATGTCTCATTTGAAGGTGTGAGCATACAGGATACACACCCTCATCCTCCAGCGATCTGGGAGTGATGAGGAGACGTAGGTATCCTATGTATGTTGCATGACGTGGCTTGGGGAGCATCGGCTCTAGCCACTCCAGCTAATCATCACGACTGTGTCCCGATAAGAGAGCCAAAGGATCGATATGCCACTTTCAACAAAAGGCGGCAACGGAATCTATCAGGTACGTACCTACAGGCCTCATATATGGCCTCCTCACCTTGAGAGTACTTGGCACATGGATCCTCTTTTACAAATATCCCTGTGCGGCTGATTCGAGTCTGATAACCAGGCTGGACGCAAGGCACTGCACTGCATGTCTCCATTGTCCAATTACACGCACATGTAAGTCCTCGCACATCCTTAACCATACCTTACCTACACCCTCCCCCCTGGTCAACACTCGAAGCCACCAAATCTCAGGCGTCTCAGCCTAATTCCTCTTCTTGTTTTCGAAATTTGCATCTACAGTACGCACAGGCATATGACGGACGCCACGCAATAATCCACAGCTCAAGACACAAACATTTGTCTCCCCATCGAAGCGGTGTACGAAGTAGCTGATTCACGCTCACGCCATTTATGCAAGCCTCGTCTCCTACGTCCGCGCAAAAAGTGGCATCCCATGACAGCACATTAGTATCCCCCTCCCTACATACCCAGACCTTGTCAATCTCAAGCCTAGGTCATGGAAAAACCTGGAATGGCACCCGGAATGAGATGAATCATGACTTATTGACAAAGCCCACTTTGTCTTATGGTCAAATCAAGTTTCTTTGAAGAGCTGCATATACCCTCCTGCCAAACATGCCATTATTAATGGGGGCTGAAACCTCACAGGCAATAGTATCATGCAATGCACGAGAAGAACACTGCTGCTAGCCTCGGACAGTTTCAAAGAAGAAGGTCCTCGATCGCCACGCATAGTTGGGGGCGATGGGAAATGACGAGAGTATCGGCACGCCCAGAATATGGAAGGGCGTATGTGTAACCGGTCGTTGGGATAGTTTTCCATGCCCATCAACAGGCGATGGAAGGACTCGGCACATCTAGAGCCACTGGTGCTTTTAGGGCAGAAGAGCAGGAATTGTAAGGGCAACTGATGTCCGTATGGGATGTGCTTCTGTTGAGAGGGTTGGCGTGATGGCCGCGGCTAACTGCACCAGGATTCGCTGTCTGGTGAGACTCCCTGACGACGTCGTTATAAGCATATTCCGCTGGAACCGTGGAGGTAAACGACATAACCGTAGGCACTGAGTGTTGGTAGCTCCTGATGATGTTGAACAGGCACGGCAAGTCAGTCTCCCTTACGCATCGCCACCGTATTTCTCGGAGAGCCCTACAATCGTAGTGACTACGAGCATCACTAGACATGTTCATGAAGGGAAAGGGACGACAAGTTGTGTAGGTCAAAAGACTAACTTTATAGAATTCAGCTACTATGGAAGAAAACGCGGCGAGACCTGCTTGCCATGCTATCAACAGGTATAATCACACAAATGGAATCCAAGTAAAGATCGCTGTTCTTCGACGAGCATCGGCCAAGGCTGGCTCGGGAAACTGACGTACCACGGCTCAAACGCAGCCCTGCGCGATGGGGAATGTATGATGGTATCAGTCTAGAACATAATAACAAATGAAAAGTCTGTAGAAGCAGAAATATGCATGAAATGTGAAGAGAAGAATAAAAAGGAAAGAAAAGAAAGAAAGGCAATCAGACTCAAATGAGTAGACCACGAGCTCGCAATTGTCAGTCTTGAGATTCATCAATGCTGTCCACATAACGCGGCCATTCATTGGGGAGCTTCTCAATGGCAGAACAAATGTTGGCGAAATGCGCCGGCATCCAGGTGTCGTAGAGGTTCCTGGTAAAGCGGTACGCAGCCCAGCGGTCGCATTTGGGGTCGGAAAAGTCAAAATAGTGAATCATCTTTCGATGGAACTTTGTAATGTCCCCGTAGATCACTGGGTAGTGCGCCGATATTTCCACTCGACGATGGTTGTGTGCGATGGACCATCCCAAGATCTGGCGGTGCAGCTCGGCCTCCCGCTTGACGCCGCGGAAGAGCTCAACGACGCCGCGCATGCCGATTGTCATGCTGTGTGCGTTCTGGCACTCGCCCAGGGAGATGGGTCCAATTTCTAACGAGAGACAGGGGAAGAACATGTCGGGCGTAACCTTCATAGGAGATGTCTCCGCTGCATAGAGGTCGTCGAAGAAGTCTGTAGCTTTGCCAAAATGCTCCTCTGTGAACGCCTCGGACGAGAACCCAACGGCATAGCTGGGCTGCGGCTGAATGCGGACTACGGGTTGAGCGGTTGACCACACCTCGTCTGTGGATTCGCACAGGAATCCCAGATGCGGATGGTCATTGGCAAGAAGCGCAACTGACGGTGCAATCAGAGGAGTGATGTCGCGAAATAGGGTCGTCTCGTTCTTGAACCTGACCCTCTCGCAAGTTTCACCAATGACGTCGTCGTCGAACAAGGACTTCTGGGGAAGCGGCTGCTTTTTGTTAAGCAGTTGCCTGTAGAGTGCCGTAGCCTCTGGGCGAAGGCCGCGTGGATGCTCGCTCATATACGTTCCACACCGATTGAACTCGTACAGCCACGAGGGATCCCGGAAAGGGTTACTCTTGTGCTCCCTGGGCAACATGGACCTGGGCAGTGCATAGCAATCGCTGTCAGCCCCGGAGTTGGGGAGTACAAAGTGTTGCCGTCTGCTCCTGCTGAGCAAGGCCTCCCAGTCGGCAAAGGTTTCAAAGTGTGACCGAGGAACATCGTTCTCCTTGTCGTCTGCTGCCTCCAAAGCTGCGGCTCCGTGGCTAGAGCGAGGAGGCGTCTGGAGTATGCTTGGATTGCCGTTGCTTGCTTCGACAGTGCTCGTCTCCGTGGAAACAGTATCCCAGGTGCTTGCGCCGCCATGACTTGCTTCGATGGTGCTTCTTTCTTCTTCGTCCTCTGCTGCTGCTGCTACCATATCCTTTGGAACACTTTGGGTATGGAGAATTCGAAGCCCGCAACCCGTGTAACGCTGCATGGCCTCAGCAGCCGCCCTCCTCTCTTCTTTGCTTGGGCATTCAGCCGCCGCGTTGATCTGCTCGGCAAGTGTGGTCGTAGCTTCGTTGACGAAAATGATTCTCGTGGCAATCCTATTCTTGGCCGTATTGGCAGTCGCGTTGCCAGTCGTATCGGCAACCACCTTGACGTCGGCACGAGCATCTGAAGTCTGCCGCCTCTTCGCACCATGGTCATCTTTGGAGCTGCCGCAATTGGCCTCTGGACTCTCACGAGATCGTTTCTTGGTGCGCTCGGGCCTCGTGCCGGCTTCTTCCAGGATCAGTCGCAGCGGCTGTAGGGGGTTACCCTGCCCAACAAGATGCTGCTTTTGCTGCTCTTCTTGCTCTTGAGGTGGAGTGTCTTTCATTGTTGCGATGGCAATAGAAGAATATGATGGGAAATTTTGCTCAAGTGTGAATTGTCGCAAAATTGAAGCCGCGGTATTGAACGAGGATCAAGACACGAGAGTGCTGTCTGAAGAAGAACGAAAGTCGAACTGATGGGAAGAATTTGGTTTATAAAGATTAATCTGATGTAATTTTCGTCCAAGTCCAAACCAAATGAAAGGGATAAAAAGTCTCACAGATGGCTCACGGAAGCACAGGAGCCTTGCCTGTCGTGTCTCCGAGATAAAGATCATCTCTCGTGTTTCTCTTGCTTCATGTTTTTCTCTCCATGTCTCTCATTCTCGAGCCTCGCTCCCTCGATGAACAAGCCCTATTGCAGTCAGGCTCTAGTCTCTGCCCTCATGGCGCCTTCTCCCCTTTCGCTGCCAAGTCACTGTGCCACCTCTTTTTCAGGTCATATCAAAGCCGTACAAATTACCTTGATACCCAACCTCATACTCCGCGACACCTCACCACTGTGCTGGCCAGTCTCAAAGGTCCAAGTACCTGGTACCAGGTAACAGAGTCAGAATATCAACCTTCGGCCCAAAAGGCAGGTGCGGGTTGGGCAGAAGAAGTGAATCAACGCAGGGAGGAGCGGGCAGGAGCGACAGCAGTCCGGCCATGATTGGTCCTGAGTGGGGCCGGAATTTGGGGACCTGTGCCGCGCCGGGGGATCCACTCCGTCGCCCTTTCCCTTCCGTTCTGGGTACCTGGTCCGCCAGGCATGTGCCAGCACGAGCAGGTTTTGCTTTTCGCTCGTACGCCTCTCGAAAAGCTGCTAGGTCAAAAGCGACAAGGTCTGCGCATGTTAGTTTCGCTTTTTGCTATCCCTTGCATTGAAGCAGCGGCGGCAAGTGCGGGCTTTAACATCAGAGCAAGGGCAAAGGGGGAGGTGGCGTGTTATTGCGGCAAGACCTCTCCATATGTAAACGCCCACGATCCACCTTTGCTCTCTCCCTTGCCTTGCCTTGCCTTCAACCCCCCCTCCACCAGGATAAGACTCAAAGTTCTTGCCTCTTTCACACCGATCACACGGGCAGGCACGAGGCGCGGCGACCTGCATTAGCTCGCCCCATCCTCTTACAGCACCAAAGCGGAGTTCTTGTTCCTGTACCAGTGCGAGTAGCTCTCCAGGTTGGGTTGGGTATGGAGGTGCCCCGGTTCAGATTGCCTCAACTCACACACGGCACGGCTACGGCAAATCACGGATATCGGCCCTAGATGTCATTGATTCACTTTCTGAAAGACAAGAGCGCTCAAAAAACATGCCAAGGCCTCACCCCGCCATGTCTCGCATAGAGCCAATCTGGTCGTCTTCCGGTGACTTACATGGATAGCACTGGAAAAGATCCAGGCCTGGCGATTCGACGAGACTCGACGGCGTCTATTTGCGTCGTTTTGCGGCGTGTCATGCATATCATGTACGCGGATATATGCCGTGTTTTTGTGTTTTCTTTCTCACTTGAGTAAGGTTTTTTCTTAAGGCAGTAAGGCCTCAGCTAGTCACCGATGGCTTACGTTGACTCTTTTCCCTTTCATGCATTGCTCTTCATGACCGGCAGCCTGTGCAAGTCTATCAAGTTTCAACTTATGCAACGCTCGCACAACTTTCCCAACTGATATATTGAGGACGTCTACCATAGTAAGGAACGAACTATCTGGGAGGAGTTACCCTCAACTAGATACACAAAACTCACTCTCAGGCGCGTTTCCAAGTCTGCCTGTTACCCAGGAAGCATGCCAGCTTCCCGCCAAATTCTATTCTAGTGGAATCCATGTCATACCCGGCTGGCTTCTTTCACAATCTGAGTGCCTAGCCAATGGTATCTGGAACCATTGCCCCGTGACCATACTAACACACAACGGAAAAAGAAAGGGAAAACAAGTAACAAGGAAATCGTACCCTCCTATAGGAGCGTCTGCTCAAGCTGCCTCGCCAACTTCAGGCATTTGCACAATATCTCCTTCTGAGCGGGAAACGTCAAGTTAGCTTTGATCAGAAGAGCGCTGTAGAGCACTGAAACTGTGGATATGGGCACTTACCAGAGTTGACGACCCACTCCTTGATCCTGTCCAGCGACAGCTCCGACAAACGCACCGGCCCCTTTGGCTTCTCCTTCTTCTCCGAACCCATGGCGAGGTGTGCATCCATCTCGACCCACGGATGAGAGTAAATGTGTTTGCCAGAGGGATCCATCTCCGTTGCAGCCCATCGAAACATGTCGCCAACGGCTCTCTTTGATGCCCTGTAGTCCATTTCGTGATCGGGCTCTCCAACGCCGTGAGGTGGCGTGTAAATGTCCGAATCAGCCTCAAACTGCTTCCAAGAAGTCGTCAAGACACGAGGCTCGTGGGTCAGCTCAATCCGGTTACGCGTCGTCCAAGTGAATCCCGAGTACACCCATTCGTGTCTCTCGCACTCGAGATGGCCTCGCACCATGAGCTCGACCTCCTCGGCGTCGACAGCGCCAAAGGGGCGGAAGGGAGTGCTCGGTAAGTTGCGGAAGTGAATGCCGCCCTTCCAAGCGTTCCAGTACTCGTGGCGAAGCCGCCACAAATCTGCTCGCGAGACCTTGTTTCCCTGCACGTACGGGCCAGAGCCAGGGAGATCCATGAAGGACTGAGGTGAATCGGTCCAGACAGCAACTTCCGACATGAACTTTGTCGGCACATGAGTATACAGTTTCTCCAAGAAGGGGACAATGGCCAAGACGGTGTCTGTGGTACCGCAGGCAAGCAGGCCATACCACAGGGGGGCAACGCCGGGTCTTCGCTGAGCAAGGACGTGGCTGAGCGTCTCCAGGTCGTTACTCTCAATCAGAGGCTGAATCTCCTGAATGATAGGGGTGCACCAAGAGCTGGCCAGGTTGCAGTCAATCGCAGGCTCCCAAAAGACAGACCACAGAGCGGAGCCAATGAAGGTAGGGTTGGAGCTGAGCACCATGTAGTAAGACAAGAGGCGAAACTCCTTGTCAATAAGCGAAGAGGGCGGAGGAGCATCCTCCAGCTTGACAAGATGCGGCTTTGGGAGCTGAATCGTCGACATCATCTTGTCATGAAGGGGAATGGTCAGTGCCATTGCGAGTGCCAGTCTTGCCTGGCCCTCCAGGTTGTACATGGCAGCAAATCGAGCGAGGAAGGAAACTGCCTGCCTGCTGGAGGGGGGGCTGACATCAGGCGACAACGGCTCCGTGAGTGTGTTCTTGATGAAAAACTTGACGTTGCCCGTGAATTTGACAGCCCACACCGGCTGCTTGGCGCCCGAAGCCTTCCACCCTTGACCCGGCGAAAGGAGAGCTGACCACCAGCGATATTCTTCCTCGCTGGCGTCACCGAGGTCAATTGTGAACTCGCTGTCTGCGGACGACTCAGGATCAGAAGGAGCAGTTGTCTCCTGGTAGACAAAGGAGGCTTTCTGCTCTTCAAGCAAGAAGACACTGAGGATATAAGACCAAGCGAGGAACATGATGGCAAGGCCATTGGACTCGCTGTCCGAGAAGCCAAAGCTGCTGCGGTCCGACACCTCACACTCTGTGAGATCATGCTTCATCAGGTCCCAACGTCGTTTCATGCCAAGGCGGACAGGGTGAGACACGTTGTTGGGGCCCGCTGGTTTTGCGGCGTCTGCGAGATGCCATTTGGCATACCCCGCGAGCTCAGAGGTTCCCTCCATGTCATCGGGCATTTTGGGCCCATGCTTGGCTAGGCTCATCAGATCAAGCGTATCACGGCTGAGCGACATGGAGCGAGCAGTTTCGATGAGCCCCTGCCAGTGACTTTTACTAAACTCACAGGCAGAGGCACTCTGGTCTGCCGTGGGGACAACCTTGTCGAGGTGAGTGTTGGCCGAGTCGACGCTGGTGATGGGGGTGAGAGGAACGCTGCCTGATGAAGACATTCTGGCAGCAGGTGGTTCCTTGAGGTTCCTGGAGATATTTTGAAAGCTGAAGGTGTAGGTCGCGAAGCAGGACGAGATCGCGGTGTGAGTGACACGAAAGAGTTCCTAGGGTAATGTAAGGCGTGAAGTGCGATGTTGCAAAGACTTTGTATTCTTGAAGACGCTTGAGACGTAGGCTTGAGAGGTGTAGAGTTTGAAGCTGGATATCAAGGAGGTGGCCCGAATATCAGTTCCTTAAATACCTGAGCCCTCATACCGGTTCATGAGGTTTTGCCATTCTGCCGCCGTACCAAATACATGGATCAAGTACTCCGTACGCATGTATCGGCCGCCGTCTTGCCATGCAGTTAATTAATGTACGCCACGAATCCCGTTGTCACAGGCCGATTGACGTGGCACAAATCACATGGCCCCTGCCTTGGCAGTCCAGCTGAAACGATCAGCATGCAGAGAGTGGTCTAGGTCCTGTCCTCGACTTACGGGCTGTGAACCTGCCTCTTTCTGGAGCTCGCTTCTGCAGTTCAGGTCGAGACGCTTCCCCGCTGTTCGTACTGTGCCTATCTTTGGTCGTTTCCTTACTAAGATGTTCTGAATCGTGGGGTGTGTGTGATATCTGTTGGGTGACAGGGGGTAGGGAGGGGATTGACCTGGTGGGATGCTCATGGTTGTCAAGCAAGCAAAAGGCGTCGTACAAGCGCATGGCCCCCGGTCCACCAACCCATGTCATCCTCGAAATGCAATGGTATCGAGCTGAGTGCCTCCCTCTTCCTTCTTCCCCTCTCATTTTGCTGGCAAGTACGCGCACCAAACCGTGCCGTGTTTGCTGTGGCGGTAGTCCCTCGTAGCTGGGCAAGTGTAGAACTAGGATTCCTGCGAGAGGTCCAGCTTGCATGGATTACGAGACCACCACAACGACGAACAGAGAGAGCATACCTTGCATAGGTGCGTACTTGTAGGTAGTAGTTGCATACTTCTGATGCATCTACAAGTACTTCATACCAGCAGGCTCGTCTCGTACACGAGGTGCTTCGCGCCCCGCGTCCACACTCGTACGGCGTGCCATCTTGTAAAACCACCTCGAAGCACGTGTCGTCCTTTTTACCAGGCTAGACACCGAGCCGCACTAGGTCTGGTTCGCACACAAAGACCGAAATCAGCGACCACAAAGCCCTTGGCTGCAATAAACAGTGAACATACCATTGGATAGCTCTGCCATATTTCTCTGGACCCCATAATCCGTTCAGAAGAGTACGCTGGACTGGGAGATGCCATCTCTTAGGAAATTTATGCAGCCTTGGCGGAGCACTCACTTGGGCTGGTCCATATACCCCCCTTACTTCGTAGATGCACGCCACTCTCCCCAGACTCCATCCACACACTCCTGGTGCAACCCACCGAACAGTGCAGCAGATGATAGTATGGCGTCGACTATGCCATGCACTTCGGTCGTGTGCGATTCCTTCTTCCACCGGGCAAGCAGCCGGCATATTGCTTGGCCTCGTTCCTTAAGCCGGTAAAGGTCAGACGGAGACAGATTCTTCCCCGTCCTAGTGCCACGGGAGTTGCCGTACACAGCATCTCCTGACGTGAATATTAGCTTCGAACCGAAGATAGATCCCCCTAACCAGAATATATCGTGGTGTACCCACTGATCTGCCCACGAGACGATCGGCTTTAAACAACCCTAAGAGGAGATTCCCGGCACTGAAGCGCCTCCACCACAAGGCCGCCCAGACACGCTCACCTAGTACGAAACGGGAACAGCAGGCATGAGACCATCTATCAACGACTTTTCCCAGGCCGCTAAGAGATAGCACAAGATGTGCTCCTCGCGCACATAGGTCGGAGGGTGAGCCGACTAATGCCGGGGACGTCGGATTGAAGAGACTAAGGACGTGTGGACGCGGGGGGAGGGTCCCCGGTGAGGGCAACTGCATTTCTCTCCGGTCTCAAATCCTGGTCGGTTCTTTGGTCGGTCCTATGGCGGTAGGAGCTGCGTCCTGCTGCGTTTGCCTTTTCTGTCTCGCCCACTCAGAATGGTACGATGCGTGGCAGGGAAGAGTTGAAGCTGCATGAGGCACTTCTCGAAAGATACTTGCAAATCAGCACGCGGGTAAAGAACCGCTCTGACCGGTTCCGGGCCAATTCGTGATGTCTCCGGACACATGGAATGCTACCCGCACTTCTGACCCGAGCAGAGCGCACCCCGTGAGCAGCTCGGTTGCGTTCAAAAGCCAGAAGCCAGCATCGAGCCGCATGTTGGGAAGAGGGTGCCGCTGGGAGCCTGGACTCACCGCCATGCTATGCGGCTGTGAAGTTTCCATCCGTGGCTGTTCGCCCGAGCTCATCTCCACCCTATTCATGCAGTTTCATGCAGAGCCTTTGTGATAAGACTTCGAATAGGCCAGGTAAGCGGCTCGGTCAAGGCAGACACGAAAGCCACTGCTGCAGGGAGAGCCGAATCCTCCAAGGATGCCGTCGCATACAGCCATGGCTGAGGACTAGCTCGTGGACTTTTGTGCTAGTCTTGCTCGAATCGCCGATGATTTGACAGATGGATAGCAACACACCTGCTTTTCCTTGCCTCGACGATGTGATTGTTGCTATTCCTAGGTAGACGCTCACAACCCCTGTTCGCCTGCCGCCTTGCTTGCTTTTTTTTTTTTTGCGGAGAGCTAGTGTCTTCGGCCCTCACTTCAACCGGGTTCTGTCCCTTGTTTGTCTCAGTTGAGCATTTCCCACCATGCTGCATCCTCTGCTGTAGAAGACCTTGCTTCCTCTGCTGCCAATATCATGTGGTGTGGCGCTTCTCGTGTGTGTGAGAGAGCCATCGCAAACGGTGCGTGAGAGCCATCTGTGCCACTGTGGTGAATTCAACTTGCGTTATACCGGAGACTGGGGGGGACGTCTGGAGACGTCTGTAGTCTCCCTTCCATGGCAACAACGCCTCTCACTATAATGGTGAGAGTCGGGACGATCTGACATGGTATCTGGTAATAGACGGAGCTGGTTCGAGGCGTTGTGCCTCGTACGTCGTCCGAATATGCACCTCGTAATGACAGTATGATGAATCATCTGCTCGGCTCAGAGGCACCGGCAATGACAGGCCATCACCACGCATCGAAGTGGGATTGGATGCTCGATGGCAGTTGCGTGCCAACGCGCTCTGACTCGCATAAGCTTCCTGGGGGAGTGTCCAATCGATGTCCGGATTCCAAGGTTGGCTACTTCGTCTCATGTTTGAGGTCCGTCAATCCCATCTTTTTCTGGAGAACCAATATCCCCATGGTTCCATCAATGAGCGGCATTGTTCCCTCACCACTCTGCACTTGCAGCCCAACAAATAGTAGCCTTTCAACGTTGGTAGTCCCGTATATCGGCGATTGGTTGAAGCTTGCAGAGTATTCCACACTTGTGTAAGATTAGAAGAGAGCCCGACATAGTTGCTTGATGAAACCAAGATCAATCTCGCCTGAAAGAGAGCATGACGGTAGTTGAACTGGCCAACAACTTCCTTCCAGCGGTTGGGCACTTGCGGCTTCCTCCCGTCGTTGATAATGATAATGATAACGATAATAGTTAAGGTACGTACCTTCTCATGCGGTACCTTGATGGCTTGAGCGGCGTGGAATAGCCGAAGTTTCCACGGGGTTTTCGCGGTATCCGAACCAAGTACGTCACCGCACAGCCACAGCCTTGTGCCTTTCCAGGGCATCTGCCTGCTGCTTGGATAGCTCTTTTCAGAAGCATTGCGCAAGCTTCAACCTCACCAGCTCAGACCTTGCGATTCATTCAGCTACCTTGCCACGCCTATAAAGCGACATCTCTTAGTCATCTCGAACCTCTTTTTTCAATTCTCAGTGTTCAGCCGGAGCTGCTCTCCTAGAGCGCACGTACGACGAATCCTCTTTCGCGAGACTCGAAATCCACGCATTCGCGACACCTTCCGTCATCCGACATCGGTCCTGAGCTCGCTTTATGATATCAGCCCCCCGATTCGAAGCCATGGAACTCTCCGACATCTTGTATGCTGCTGGCCCAGAACGCGATTCGCCCGACTCAATTGAGCTATCTTTGCTGACATATGCGCCTCGGCGCGCGCTACAGCCGCATTGTTAACCTGGCCGTGGCCGGCATCACCGTTCTGGGAGGCGTTTTCCACATCTTTCCCGTTGGCTTGTAGGTTTCTTCTCTCTCTCGGTGGAAATGTGCGACTTCGAAGCTTGCTTGCTGGATGCGACTGAAAGCGCTGCCTAGCCGCGACACTGCGGCGTTGCGAGAGCTTGTCTGGCGGGCTTACCTTCATCACGACCGGCGATGCTGATTGCTTCTTTCCTATAGCCAGAACCTGATCCTCGGCATCTACATGATTGTCTTTGGTCTTGCTATTGCATTGCTAGGTATGGCACTTTCTTGATTCAGCCCACGTCGAAGCTGTGATATACTAACCAGCCTGCAGAGTTCCAAATCCCCCCTCAGGTCTCCAGATATGCCAACTTCCTCTTCTCCTTCATCGGCCGTGGTATCTGTACGTTTGGATTCCCCCTTGGCGATCTAAAATGAACAAATGTCCTGACAAGATTCTTATAGTCTACATCCTCATTGGAGGCCTTCTCCTCGGCAGTCATGCCATTAGCAAAATTGCTGGTGGTGCTGTTGGCATCATTGGTATCAGCTATGTTGCCCTCGAGTTCATTCCCTCGATCGAACCCCCAAGCAACATGCGAGAGGCTGAGGTCGGCTGGGGTGCCGAGCAGGTCTAAGCAGACATTTTGCCAGCTTGAGGAACGTCACAGACGGCATACAATTCTGCTGGGATAGCATTTTTCTTGCCCCTTGGTATAGATACATGAGGGCTGGATGGGATTGCAAGGGTGGCACTACGAGGGTGAATTTGCAATGGGGGTCACGGAGTCATACAAGAGACTCGCGTGTGCTACGGTGCGATGCGAGGGCTTTTGCTTCCTGCTGGAAATAACCAATTGCGTGTGTTATGTTTCAAAGACTTGATTTTCAACATCACGAAAAGAGACAATACATATATGACAATATGATAATACTTTGATCAAGTTCGTGACAGACTCATTATAATAGTACAGTTGGGCTTACACGCCCTTTCATCCGGCCTCCTCCCTTCCCTTCCTTACTCCTTCTTCCACTGCCCAGCATCCTCCACCCCCTTGGAAACGCTGTTCAGTCCGCCCTCCAAACCCGTTCCAATCGAGCCCACGGCATCTCCCACGGGCCGGCCAGCATCGCCGGTGACGCTCGACACTGTGTCCCCTACGCCCCGGGTTGCCGCGCCGGCGACTCCTCCGACAGTGCGGCCCAGGCCACCGACTGTGTTGCCCAGGACGCTTGTGGCGAATTGCGCGGTGCCGGTGACCTGGTCGGTGACGTTGCCGGAGTTGGCCTTCTTGGTGGTGTCGTCGTTTGAGGACATGTTGTATGTTTTTTCTGTTGTTGAGTTGTTGTGATGTGAGGTTTGATAGAGTAACGATTTGTCTTTTTGAAGTTGTGGTGTTGTCTTTGCTTTCAAGATGATTGTAGCAGTTCGAGAGGAGGAGCTTCGAGATGGAAAGGGTCCTCCGATATAAATACATCTCAACCCCCCCTTGAGCTTACATTATGCTTGGTGATCGGCATCGTGGCGCATGACGTCAAGGCAACGTGCAAAGAACGATCCTTCCTGGGCAGTTTACGTACGCAAAGCACGATCTTCTGCGGTTCATGACGTTTTAGTGTGTCTGCGATCAAGATTTCGAGAATCATGTCGACGGCTGCTTATTGGATGCGGGAGGTTGGGGGTGTTCTCTTTGTTGGGACAGCCGTAAGTCGTGCCTAGGCTGAGCAAAAGTTGCCGTATTGGAATGGCAGAGCGGTCCTCTATGAATTTCTCGATGATTGGGTAGAATATCACGGGGGATGATATGTGAATAGTCGTTTGCACCTTCAAGTAGAAAGGGTATCTTCAACTGTCGTCTTCCTCTCTCTTCAAGTATCAATCTCATCGTTACCTGCTTCTTGAGTAAGGAAACAATCTGATAACAACGGCATCCAAAACATTGAACCAGATGCTCAAATCGCATGTGAAAGATCAATTGTATCTGCATGTGAATGTGGCGACATATCTGCAGACAGTATCGTCAACTGAGCGACCACACTAGTCAACCGTCAATCTTCGCCCCAGCTGAGATCGTATCATCTGACAGGTTTAGACTTGACCGTTTGTTTATTTAACATGTGATGGACCTGATTTACAATCATCAATGTGTCGAACCCACATTCGTGTCCTGCATGTGTGTTTCGCAGTCCCGATCTACTGCACGATCATCAGGGCAGTCGCTTGAAGAAGGGTTCATCACCAATCTGCAGATGGATCAATGAAACTTAGGCAATCAAGTGGCAATATCACAAGCTTCTTTGATCTACTCATTCACATGCCAATTCACATCGCAAAGTTGGGGTCTCATGACATTTGGCCCAAACGCCAAGTTCATCTTGCATTCATATACCCTCATAACTACTAGTAAACAGCATTGTCTAAGTCTCGATTTAGCTTCTAAGGCTTGCAACGGTGCATGTAACGGGGATACAGGCAGCAATCTCTAACGGTGTGCTGCTTGCAAAGCCAGGCCAGGAATCGCTCCAGACCCAGGCCGTAGCCTCCGTGAGGAGAGCTTCCATACCTAGATAAGAGAAAAAGGAGACATACGTTAGCCAACGAAGTTAGTAACAGAACTGCAGGGTGTAGCAACTTACTTTCGCTGGTCAGTGTACCAGTAGTAGGCCTCGGGCTCAATGCCCTCGCGCTTGTACGCGGCCATCAACTCCTCATAGTCGTCCATTCTCATCGATCCGCCGACAATCTCGCCGACGCCCGGCATCAAGCAGTCGACGCTCTCGGTAACGCGGGGATCGCTCTTGTCTTTCGACATGTAGAACGACTTGATCTCAGCCGGGAAGTGGGTCAGGAAGATGGGCTTGTTGATAATGTCCGTCATACGACGCTCCGCAGCCTCGGCGATGTCGTCTCCAAAAGCATGGGGCTTGCCCTCTTCGTTGGGAATGTCATGCTCGACAAGCCAGTCAATGGCCTCCGAGTACTTCATCCGCATGAACGGCCGCTCAGGGAGCTTGAACTCTGGGTTCATGGTCTTGATCTTGTCAGCAATGACAGGGTCCGCCATGACCAGCTCGAGCACGCGGCACATGATGTGCTCAATGTGGGACAAAAGGTCGTCAAAGGTGATGAAGTCAAGCTCGGCCTCGACGTGGGTGAATTCGGACAAGTGTCGTCGGGTCAAAGACTTTTCAGCTCGGAACGATTTCTCGATGCAGTAGACGTGACCCATAGAAGGCAAGCACGTCTCCAGGTACAGCTGAGATGACTGTGTGAGGTAGGCATCCTCGCCATAGTAGTCAAACTTGAACAGGGTCGCACCGCCTTCGACCTGGGTCTGGACGAGGGCAGGAGGGCTGACTTTGCGGAACCTCAGCTCCTTGTAGGCCTGGTTGAAGGCGTACTCGACGGCGTCGCGAACAATCATGACGCCCGAGGCGACTTCGCCGCGAAGTGTAAGGTGTCGTTGGTCGAGAAGCATGGCCTGCTCGGCGTCTGCCTGGACTCGGTTGGTAATGGCATCGTCACCGCCGGGTGCCTTCCAATGCTTAGGGATCTTGAAGAAGTCGGCGTGCAGCTCGCGGTTGAGGGGAGCTCGAGCACCGGCGGGTACTTCGCGCATCTCTCCCAGAATCTCCATCGACGTCTCACGAGTGAGAGTCACGGCATCGTACGTCTTCGCCAGCTGGCCAGAGATGACCACCTGCATGAAGCCATAGCCGTCTCTCAGGGTGACGAAAATGACATCCTTCTGCTTGCGCTCGCGGTGCACACGACCAAAGACGCGCACGCGAGTGCCCTTGCTCTCGGGGTCATCCGACTTGCGCAGCTTGATATGATCTCCAACCTCGTCCAGTCCAATTCGAACAGCCGCAGGCAGGCTAGGGTCCTCGGTGATGACAATCGCCTTGGCCGCCTCGAGAGCCTTGGCCCGCTCCTCTTCCTCCTTCTTGCGCCTGATCACCAGCTCCTGTTCCTTGGCCGCCTTCTTCTTCTGGACCTCGAAGAAGTTGACGGCCTTCTTCAGGGCAGCCTTGGCGACGGGCTTCCACTCCTTGGCGGCCTCATCCTCGGTGTTCTGCGACTTGCGGGTCAGATACTGGCCCTCGGCAGGACGCTGGAGATAGGCGAATTGCAGCGTCTTGTAGGGCGACTCTTCGGTGCCGGTCTGGGTGGCCTCGTCCTTGCCGACGTCCTCGTCAATGTAGATTGTCGCCATCTTGGGGCAGATGACTCGCGATCGTCCGGGATCCTGACGCCTTTGGAGGTTTTGCTTGCAAAGAATCAGAGCCGAAAGATGCGGGGCGGCCGATGCGATATGTATTGCGGTTTGAGTCACAAAGAAAATGGCAGCAAAAGCCCAGTTTGGACCCTTATCTTATCTTATCACCCCGCCGGAAGTCGCTGGCGGCTGTTTTGTCATCCCCGACATTGACCCGGAGACCCTTATCTGAAAGAAGAAGGTTGGTAGGTATTATCACTTCAGACAGCACGATGTTTCAGTCTGGACTCTTCATCCGGGAGGTGACACGACGCCCGATATGAGGATTCTCTTTGTCAGTGTCTGTATCAATTGTTGAAGAGTTCCGTATCTAGATCAAACGCAAGGAAGCAGTCAGAGGTCCTTATCTATGCGCACAGTACGTATCTCTAATGACGAACGAAAACTGCACATGCTCTAGACGAAGCGTCTGTGACAGTAACACAGATGTCTCCCCACATGGCGAGCAACCATATACACGGACATTATGGGGTAGTATTGATGTTTCTAACCCAGCCTATTCTAAGTCGACGTGAAATAAAAGCAGACATCAAACATCGCTATCCAATGTTGAACTCGCTAGCACCACTCATGAGCATCCTACTCTTACGCATAAGCATAGCCCTCGCTGGCTTCGTCGGCTCCTGCTTATCGCTGTCCTCGCTATCATCAGCATCATCCTTCTTCGCCGCCTTGGTCCCCTTGACAGTCCTCTTTCCTGAGTCTTTATTTCCCTTCTGTGCCTTGCGATCTATGCCTGCGCCAATACCTCCTGGCGGGTCACGTAAGCCATAGGCTTTTGCAACATGTCCCAGATGCAACTGAGTAATGTCGAAATGAACTCGCTCTTCGCGAGTATGTGTCGCATATGCTCTGATGTGGGACTTGAAGCCGTTCCTCGCCATTTCGAGTCGTTTGCTATCGATGAGGAGCCGCTGCTCCAAATGAAGTTGTAACGTTTCGGCTTTCTCGTGATAATTCTGCCCATCCTCAGGCTTAGCTGTGGTTTCAACAGGGAACTCCAGCTTGGACATCAGGCCTTTCTGTAGCACCGATTCGTATGACAGCGGCGACGGTGTTCCGGAGGCCTTGAGGAGCTCAATGTAGCCCTCCTCTGTGCCGGGAAGGAGAAAGATGACTGCATCGCCCGAGCGCCCGGCTCGCGCTGTTCGTCCAATTCGATGGATGTGATCGGCGAAGCTGAAGGCAGGATCATATTCAATGACCAGATCAACTGAAGGAATGTCCAGACCACGAGACGAGACGTCTGTGGTAATGAGAAGAGAGGGGGATTTGCAAGCCGAGAATGATCGCAGTGTCGCCGTGCGAACCGGCTGTGAAAGAGATCCATGCATTCTGTGTAGCACTACCTCGGGGCTTGCCAAGGACGTAATATAGGCCGCCTTCGCAACCGTCTTGGACGTATTCTCTGCGTCCTTGGACGCTGGTGGAGGCACATCTCCGCTGTCGGGGATTTTGAGAAGTTCGTAATGGAAGTCGACGGTGTCGGCACAAGACATAAAAATGATGGCCTTCATTGTGTGACCACGGCGAGAAAATACAGACTTCAGATAGGCAATGAGCGTTACCAGCCTCAGCTTGGCAGGCACAATGATATGCGACTGGTGCAATTGCGCTGGGGCTTTGTGAACAGCCTGGTCATCCTTCTTTTCGGTGGCGGTCTCATCCCCCTTTTCGGCGGCCAAGAACGTAGCATCAGCAAGACTCATCTCGCCGAGCTTCTGCACATTCATCTTCATCGTGGCAGAACACAAGACGGTAACTCTTCGATCCGGAAGCGGGTCGAGAGACACTCCGGAGGTCAGAGTCTTTGATAGTTGCACTTGCTTGAGAGCATTGATGGCTTTCTTCAGATCCTCCTCGAATCCCAGGTCCATCAATCGATCGCCTTCGTCGAGGATTAGCCATCTTACAGTGCCCAGATTGAGAGCCTTGGTATTATCGATGTGGTCGGCCAATCGTCCAGGCGTTGCTACCAAGAAGTTGACGCCCTTCCGCAGACGGGCTTTCTCCGCCTTCTTAGACTCTCCTCCGGTGATGGCCGTAGAAACCAGCCATGGGAACGGTCTGATGAGCTGCTCCAGCACTGTATGTGTTTGCTTGGCAAGCTCTCGAGTCGGGGCAACGATGATGGCAAAAATGCCCGAGTCTCGGTGTATCTGCTGGTCGCCGCGTCCGCTGAGTTGGAGAACTCGATGCAGTATGGGAAGAAGGTAGGCGAATGTTTTTCCTGAGCCCGTCTCGGCCTGTACAAAGGCATCTGAGCTGCTCGACAGCATGTGTGGAATCACCTTTTGTTGAATCGCTGTTGGGCGCTCGAGATTCATCTTGGCAAGCGCGTCCACGAGTCGAGAAGATATCGTCAATGATCCGAAGTTAGCCACTGTCAACAGAGGCGCATTTGTCGGCTCTGGCTCCTTCCACTCGGTCTCGTCTTCGAAAGTCGTCTTTTGCTCCGGATTGAAGGAAAAGAGGCGTGAAACGACCTGGCGGGACCCTGACCCGGGGCCTTTCTTCGTTCCGGGGGCGTGGCCATGCTCTGCCGTCTTCTTTCGGGATAAGTCTATGCCACGTTCTGAGTCCCCTTCGGTGCGTCTTCCGGGTCCATGACCGTCCACTCTCTGTCGCTTTGCCGATCGCTGGTCTTCGTCTTGACCTCCTCTCTCGACTGTCGGACGTGAGCCAAGCTTTGCGCTCTTCTGTGCCCGCTTCCGGTCTCTCCAGCTTCCACCTGTGAATTTGACTTGCGGCTTGAGCGGTCCACCTCCCAGCTCAAAGTTCATAAGCATTCCATCGTCAGCCATGGTGGGAGTGGCCTTGTCGCGTTGACGGTTGATCAAGTGTGAACCCGAGCTTCGAGTGGCCCGTTTCGAATCGAAGTGCAATTGGTTTTTTCGCTCCAATGAGAAAAGTTTATCGATAAGATGCAATCGATAAAGCGGTTAGATATCGGCGATAAGATGCGGGTCGATGCGGCTACTACTGCTCCACTCATGGTAGCTGCTGCCTAAGCAGCCTGTCTGCCTCTCTCATTGGTCAGAACCTCTGATCACGTCTGACGTGTCTCAAGATCCCGTGACCAAAGCAAGCGAAAAGCGAGCTCCCTACTAATATCTCGCGCCGCCTCTTCTCCTCTCCTCCTCTTCTGTTCTCATTTCACACTACCCACTCTATATCCGTTTGGCGTTTCTACGCCACCCTCTTCTTCCATCACCAGTTGCGCCATGCACTAACGCGTGCTATTTCGGTCTTCTTTCTCTCCCGCTTGGCTTCGGTTTTCCAGTTTACCTTTCCTCTACTTTCGCGATTTTTCCTGCGGATCCTGATTGACGACACGATGACACGCATTTCCGACACACATCCCGACGATGAACCTACCCAGCCCTTTTCTTCGCCTGGGTCAGTGCAACAGTTCCTGTCCGCCCGGCCGGGATGATTGAGGTGTATTGCGAGGCTTTGTTGAGGTTTATGGCTCGGTTATCGTCAAGCACGCCGACCCTCTCTACGAGTTGGCAGCGATGTGGCTTGAGCGGATGGAACTGTTCACTATCAACTGAGAGCCCCCTTGACTCTCTTTTCCCTCCAATCCCATTGCACCCAGTGCAACAGTTCTTGTCATATCCATCCGGATATGCGGTACTTCTCGACTCAGTGGAGTTCTATAGACTGGCTGTCTCTGTCTAACAAGACTGGAAAAATCTTCCTTCACATACTTAACACGCTTGTGTATCTGCCTTAGATACATGAAGTCTGTTAAAATGGGAGGGGTCTTGTGGAAGTAGATTCTATCTATTTCTATTGGCAGTGGCGGCAAGTCTATGGGATGGCGGCCATGTGGTTGAGCGGATGGAACTGTTGACTGCTTCCCCCCAAGTGCAACAATTCTTGTCATACCCAACCGGGTATGCGGTACCACTCTACTAGTGGAGTTCTATAGACCTGGCTGTCTTTGTTGGGCCCAGATGGGAAATCTCTCTCACTTGTTCAACATCTGACTATATTCCAGCTTGTTGAACTGGGTGAGAAGATTCCATCTTGTCATTGACAGCGGCGCTCGGTCTATGGGATGGCGGCCATGAGGTGGGGTGGATGGAATTGTCCATTTGGTTTAGTTCTTCCCTAATGCTTACTGTCGTTCACAAACCTCGCATCATCAATCTGTGTAAATACTAACCCTTGATAGCCCGAGCCACCAATATCAGTCTTTCAATCATGACGCTCCCCCTTCTCATGACTCATTGAATGCCGCTGATGTCGGCGATGACAATGCCATGATTTCCGCCAGACCTGGAGAACAAATGCAGGCTTCAGAGATCAACATCTCCTGTCTGAAAAACAAAGTGACGTGGAGGGATGTGGACGACCGAGCGCAAAACAGCGATCACGTCAATCTTGATATGTACTCGGATGCTTCGACAAACACGGCGATGTTCAAATTGCACTGCGACGTCCGTTTCAAAGGCCCCAAAGGCAACAAAAGCAACAAAATTCATACTGTTTACTTGTTTATATACCCCGAGACAATTCGGACTGTCACGATGAAGTCGAACGTTGATTTGCTTGCTCCCTCCCGTTCTCTTCAGTTTTCTTTGACGCGTCCTCCCTCTCTGATCGTACCAGCCGACAACGTCCTGCAAAGCACGCCGCAGATCAAAGGTCTGTTTGGTTTGATGCACTCCCTGGCCGAAGTCACCGATTTCACCATCCACTTGAACAATTCGCTCATGACCATGCCAATTCTGCCCCCCCTGGAGCAGATTGTCCACCGTTTCTCTGCTTCTACGGATCGTCCTCGCTCAAATGTGAGATATGCCAACATTGCCACCCTATACGGTGGCAAGGGAGGCAAGATCTTTGACGTTAAGGCGGCTGCCGCCGGGTCAGGCGAGGCAAAAGAAACAGACAACATAGGCTTGCCCGAATATACTGCATCGGCAAGCAGTCAAGCGTCTCGTAAGTGTCATCACAACCTGCTTCAAGGCCTCGGACACTTGTTTCAATTTCAAAGCTTAACCGAGGAAGCTTCAGTGAAACGCCAGCGCAAGGATTCCAGTCCCAGCAGGCCGCGCTCTCCTGCACCACATGAACGCATGCTTCTTCTTCTCGAGTCCATGTACACGAGCATCAGCAGAATGGAAAGCCGGCTGGACAGCATGGAAGGCCGATTAGACACTATGGAGGGCCGACTACATGGCATGCAAGGCCACTTTGGCCAACTGGACAGCCGATTAGATGGTATGGAAAGCCGCTTCGACCAGCTAGAAAGCAATGTGCTGGGCGCAATAGAATCCAACTATAGCCCTTGTCGCTTCGGCACAGAAGAGAGAGCGGAGATGTATGAGGAGATACACGAGCAGATTGAGGACCGCACCCTGGACATGAAGATCGAATGTGAGGGGATGCTGAAGGAAGTCGAACTGGATGCCGAAAGAGCAATAGAGGAATTGCAAGAGGAGATGAAGGGGGCGTTGGAGCAGCTGGAGGAGAGTGTAGAAGAAAACACCGAGCGGCTGGTCCAGCAGGGGTTGCGGACCAAGCTTGAAAATGCGAGCTTGCGATTCGATGGCACAGTCTTTCTCGACACTTAGGAGGCGGAGAGAAGACCACGCCTGAAGCCAATGAACGAATTATGACATAGACTACGAAGCGCACGTACTCGAATTGAAACCCTTGTGAAGGTCCTGGCACGAGGGAGAACCATCAGTAGATAGAACCAAGGCTTCAATATTACCTTGGAGGCTGTAGTCGTGAAAATCACGGACATAACGAGCAACTTGACGGAGAGCGTTAGCCGGGACACAGAACATATGCCGAGCGGCTCGGAGATGCAAGTCCTTTGTCCGTAGCATCCGAGCCGTGTGGTATCAGCCATCTGTTTGTACTGTACGGGTGCTGACGGGATGGTTTTTTTTTTCGTCGAGCCCGGCCATGTGATGGTGCTCAATTTTAGACGGCACAGAAGGATCGCAAAGAGGATCCACGCAGCCACATTACGAGACGGGATTCAGTTTAGGGTTTGCGGCCATGAAAGGGAAACCAAGTGGCTAGTAGTATGTATGGCGAAAAGCCTCCTTCTAGAAACGTGCTTGAGTGTGGGGGATGAGGATCTGAGTAGTAGGTGGCTTGTTAGTATGACAGAATAGGTAGAGCGAATGAGGCGTTCCCTAGCACTATCGCCACCGATGGAAGATGGTAGAGAAGGTGGCACAGAGCGATGGCAAAGGCCGTAATTAACCTGAGGTAATTGTATGAGATGATGCGCACCGTCTCTAGAAGGTAGGTAAATCTCATTTTGTGACGGTAACAATGTATGATGCCCCGACTTCCGTAGGGCGAAAAAGGACTCGATGCTCGGTGGATGAACCGCCATCGTCGCTATTAACACAGCACACCCACAAACCGCTGGTGTCGGGCTCTTGAGTTGTCCGACACTGCGTCTCTGCATGTCTTCGGGACAGCCAGCCGTGCCTCGAGATCCGGAGACTAATACTGATTGGTATGAAGAGCGTCGTAGCCCACAGGTGCGTAATTGTCGCGGGCTGCCTATCACGGCTATACTCGTAGGCCTCGTGTGTGTTATTGCGACGCGCATGAAGAGGACTATCTTGCGTAAGGTACTCTACTGTATGTAGAGGTCGATGCCCAAACACGTAATCCTGCTGCATCACTGTTCTGGGGAATGCGGCTGAGGGATTAAATCATTCGTGTTGTTTGGTTGTGGTTGTCAGAATCCTGCATATTGAATGCCAGTGATGATATCAGAAGACGCCGGGTCAATCCCTTGCAGATACCCGTGCTGGCGATGCGCCTCCATGATGATGCCTGAGCCACAAGCCGCCTCGGCCGGAGACACAGGAAAGCCGTCCGGGCTGAAGGGCTTCGGGCTACTGGAGCAATTCGAACACTAGAGGTGTCCCCATCTCGCGCCTTCAGTTACGGACCCTAACAAGCCTAGGAGCATCTCCAGGGACCGCCGACGGTTCCGGCTTCTCCCTTTGATCTCCACGGCTCGGACAAGGAGTCCCGGCGAATGGGAGCCGGTTTGTTCTCGCCGCGGCCAATCAAGACTCAGCTGTCAGCTTCAATTTTCACTTGCTCACCTCTCGACTTTTTTGCTTCCTGGTGGGGGACGCGCATGCCTTTGGCCGCCTGGGTGCATTACAGACAGGAAAATTGCGGTTCTCGGTTCATTTTTCTTCTTCAAAGTGGGCGGGACGAGGCAGCTTTGGGTAAGGCTCCGCTCGGCTTTCGAGGTGTCGTGTGTGAAGATGTTGCGAACCCCAGACTCCTGAAAACTGCGTGCACTGTAAGTGGTAATTTTTGCCTATGACGCACGCGATGGCGACGATGACCCGAAGGGACACGGATAGGAAATGAAGGCTTTCCGTTGCGTTCTAGCTGATGCTATTTGCCGTCGTCTGGAGTTTGATTTTGCCCTAATGGAGTAACGGAAATGAAAAGTACAGACCAGACGAGAGGGAATGCGTGCCTGTTATTTCACTCTGTGGAATTCTTCATCTGCCTGAGGTCGATAGCTCGTGAAGACGTTGCAGCAGTAGCGGCATTCTGTAGGCCGAGCACGAAGTAATACTGCATATGCCATCACATCGCATTGGCGTGAAGATATTACCAAGCATGCAGCAAAAGAGGGAAACCCACTCACAGATCAAACAAAACAAAAGAAAACCTGATATCGGCACCGCTTGCCATTCAGCCTGAGTCATCCCTCATGCCTCCCGATTCCACCCATTGGGATCGTATCCCGAAGTCGTCGACAGAGTGTCCAGTTCCAGCGCGCTAGTCCGCCTTAGCACAGCACAGCACCTGTGGCAGCACCTTCTAGGCGGCTTTCAACGCCTCCACCCGCTGTTTACGTAGCTGTCGCTGGGCCCGTTTAGCGGCCTCCTTCTGCTCCAAGCCACCGGACGGCTTCCTTCAGCGCCTGGGCCGAGACAATAAGGCCGGCGCGGACCCCCGCCTATTTTTTTCTTCCCGGCTCTATTTCTTCCCTCTCTCTTTTTTTCCTACTTCTCCAGTCAGCGCACACAAACGACACCACGAAAATAAAGAAGATAGTCGAGGCCGGTCCCTTTCTTTTCGTTCCGGTTCTCGATTTTTGGGATTTTCCTTTTCTTTCTTTTTTTCCCATTCTTCCTTTTCTTCTTACCCAACCATTATTCCCTTCAAACAGCGCGTTTGTTTGACGGCTTCCTCGGCTGTCAAATGAACCTGCAATCGCCCACTATCTTTTTCCTCCCCGTAAGTCCAGTCCCGATCCAGCCCTCCATCCAGGCTTGTTTGCTCGTGCGCGCAACGGCGACTTGACCACTGTCGCATGGCTTGCTTCATTGTCTGGTTCAGCTTGTCGTCGAGATGTGTCATCCTGCAAGTACCAGAGACAGTCTCGACCACATGAATCACTGTCGTCTCGGCCAGTTCATTATGCGAGTTGACCACTAACACGTCCGTCTGATATAGTCTCATCCTCCCACCTTCTAAATGCCCATCTACTCCTCGCTGTACTCGAATTTTATCCGTCAAGGATCTACATTCGCCAAATCCGTTACCGCCCACGGCTACGCGCAGTCCGTCGTAGCTGCTACTCACCCTCACGTCCTCAACTCCCAGAACCGCCCCGTCTTCCGCCGATTCTCGAACCGGTCCACTCGTGCCTCGGCTTTCCCTCTCTATTCCGCCTTACAAAGCGAAAAGGCATCCTCCGGGCTCCCGGTCGACCACCGCCATGTCTCGAATCATGGAGGCTTAGATGCCTACTTCGAGGCTCTGCAGAAGCAGCAGGCCGCTGGGGAGGAGGAAGACAAGGAATGGACGCAGTTCGACTTTCCCAAGCGCATTGAGTGGAAGCCCAATGCGTCGTCAGTTCTCGCTGGCGAAAATGGGGTCGAGGCCAGCGCAGAGGCCGCCGAGCAGAGCGCTGCTCCGGCAATGGAAACCATCCAAGAGGTCGAGGAATCTCAACATCTGATGACTCCAGAGGAAGAGGCAGCGCTTGCACACATTGACGCGGCACTCGAAAAGGAGATACAGGCGCGGAGCCTTCAAGCGGCTCTTGAGGAAGCTGCCGCTAGAGGGTCGTCTCTCTCTGCCCCTCCCTCTCGTGCGCGCACACCTGTACCTGCGATCGAAACATTGCAGGTCACAGCTGAAGACGGCCGCACCGGTTCGCCGTCCATCCAGGCCCAGTCTCAGTCGTATGCCGACCACTTGGTGAAGCTGTCCGACGCTTCTCGGTATGCGGAGATTCCGGCCGTTTTCGAGGCCATGCTGGCCACGGGCGTCCAGCCCATCGCCAGTGCCTACAACGCCCTGCTGCTGGCCGCGATCCACCTCCCTACCCAGAGAACCGAGGTCGTCTCCAAGGCGCTGGATGTCTATGCCGACATGATGCGCCGCAGGGTGTCTCCTGATGGCCAGACTTACAACATCCTTGTCAACTTGCTTTCTACGCGGTCCCTAGAAGTCTCAGAAATGAAGTCACTTCTCGAGGACAAGCGCCTGCGATTTGGCGGAATGGACGAGCCCGGCAAGTTCATGTTTACCTCGCACGAGCTGGAGCACGCCATCTTGTGCGAGGATGAACGTCTTGACCTAGCTGTCAAGTTGTTTGACATGTCCTATGACGCAGGCATGATTTCTTACTCAGCCGAGACGTATCGACAGCTGATTTCGGCCTGTGCTCAGGTAGGCCGAGTGTCGGACATGCTACGATTTTACGAGCATATGGAGCTCAGTGAGATTGTGCCCTCTGCCGACGTCTTCCCTACCATGATCACTGCGTATGCCAAGTCTGGAAACCTCATCAGCGCTGTCGAATGCTACAACGAGTACCGCAGCCTCGCCATCTCTCACGATGCCGGGAGCTCGACTCTTGAAGATCGACTCGACGCCCAGGTATATGCTTCGGTCATCAACGCCTATGTCATCTCCGACAAGATTGAAGGCGCAATGAAGTTCTTCAAGAAGATCGTGGACGAATACGGCGTCTCCGTCACCGACATGAAGGATGCCTTGGTTGACCTCGGATTCATCAAGGGTTTCATTGCGCGAGGCGTCTTTCAGGAGGCGCTCCAGTGGGCTCAGTCTCTCAACACCAGCACCCGCGATGCGGCCATGATGAAGATTGCCACGGTGGCTGCCGATAACAACGATGCCCCCACGGCGCTCGAGGCTTATGCTAACATCCAGGCGGCGGAGCTTCAGGACCTTGCTAACCCTTCGATTGCTCTCCTGGCCATGAGTGTGCGGCTCGGTGACGTTGCTTCGGCTTCCAAGTACTGGCACGTCCTGTCAAACCCCGAGATGCGCGCCACGGCTGCCTTCATCGAGCCTACTGCCATGTACGCGGTTTCCCTCATTGGTTCCGGTCAGGTTGCCGAGGGCTTGGCCCAGTCGGAGATGATGTTCCAGAGGATCCGAGCCTCCGAGTCTGAAGCACGCGCTCAGCTTCTCGAAGAGATTGACGAAGGGTCCGACTTCATCGCTCGCTATATGGAATCTCGTGGCATTGTCGATCCACGTGAGATGGCCTCTCAGATGTCAACGATCCCCTCACAGGCTCGTAGCGTCTCTCCTTATGTGTCCACCCCAACGGTTTCCAGCTACGAAGACAACTATGACCCGTACGCCCACAACACCGACTTCAAGGGCTCCTCTTTGATCGCCGATGACCTGGAGGGCAGCCATGGTCGCAAGGGTCCTCGCCTCAATGAAGCTCTCAACCGATTCCGAAACATGCGACGTGCTGGCCGACATCCCCGATACATTACGTACGCGAAGCTGATTTCCGCCGCGGCTCGCGAGAGCAAGATGGACATCTGTCAAGATATCCTCGCCATGGCTCGCTCTGATGTACCCCCGATTGCCCACAACGCCATTGTACGCTACGGCTGGTCTTCGATCCTGGACGCGATGGTTGGTGCTTGCCTGACGCTGGGTAACCGTGGACGAGCCGAGCAGTACCACCAAGAGCTGCTGGAAATGGGCGCTGCACCTTCAGCCAACACCTTCGGACTGTACATCACCACGTTGAAGGATTCGACCAAGACGTTCGACGAAGCATCGGAAGCCGTTCGCATCTTCCTCCGCGCCAAGTCCGAGGGTGTCGAACCCAGCTCTTTCTTGTACAATGCGCTGATCGGTAAGCTGGGCAAGGCTCGCCGGATCGACGACTGCCTCTTCTACTTTGCTGAGATGCGAGCGCTTGGCATCAAGCCGACTTCGGTGACGTACGGCACCATTGTCAACGCGCTGTGCCGTGTCAGTGACGAGAAATTCGCGGAAGAGCTCTTTGATGAGATGGAGTCTATGCCCAACTACAAGGCCAGGCCGGCGCCGTACAACAGCATGATGCAGTTCTTCCTGACGACAAAGCGAGATAAGTCCAAGGTTCTTGCTTACTACGACCGCATGATGTCAAAGGGCATCGCCCCGACCTCTCACACCTACAAGCTCCTGATCGACACTCACGCTACGCTGGAGACAGTCGATCTGGAAGCCGCTGAGAAGGTTTTGGAGGAGATGCGCGCGGCTGGCCAGCGACCCGAGTCGGTTCACTACGCTTCGCTCATCCACGCCAGAGGCTGCGTTCTGCACGATATGGACGGTGCGCGAAAGGTCTTTGACTCGGTCGTGGAAGACTCTCTGGTTCCTGTCAACGCTAGCATCTATCAGGCTCTGTTTGAGGCCATGGTGGCCAACCACCGAGTTGCCGAAACGCAGCCAATCCTGGCGGAAATGCGAAGCAGGCGTGTGGAGCTTACTCCTTACATTGCCAACACGCTGATCCATGGCTGGGCTGCTGAGAAAAAGATTGAGAATGCTCGGGCGATTTACGATGCCGTGGCTCGTGAGAAGCGCGAACCTAGCACGTACGAGGCCATGACACGAGCATTCCTCGCCGTTGAAATGAGGGGCGAGGCAAAGGCAGTGGTGGGAGAGATGCTCACTCGTGGTTACCCCAGCGCCGTGGTCAACAAGGTCCTCGAGCTTCTCGGTGGAGGCCAAGAGGCTAGTCTGGAGTGATTGGCTGGTATCAACTGCTTCATCTACCTTGGTTTCCGTTTCGACATCTTTGTGAAGCGACTTTTTATCCTTTCATTTTCGCCTTTTTTTTTTTTTCTTTTGTTCATTTTCATTCTGCTCTACAGCCTCGACGTGTTTTGATACCCCTTTGGCATGCAGGTTGGACGGTGTTTCTATCGGGGTGTCGTCCTAATATTCGAGGCTCTGCGTGGTGTTTCTTCGTTTGTTCTCATTCTGTTATATCCTGTTTTGCACACAGCCTTTCGTCTGCGGCTACAGGATGGCATGGCGTTTTCGGGAGGCGGCAATGGAGTCTATGAATGCATTTTGCATATACAAAAAAAAGAACGCATTTTTGTTACTGGGTTAGGGGGGTATGGAAGAAGGGACGGATGGGTTGCGGACTCTGAGAGCCGCTGATAGACAAATCTCCACTCGGCATAAGCCAACAGCCACGGCCACAAACGGTAGTAGCAGAATATGGGGTGTTCATCTGGGTTTGTTTGACGGTCAGGTACATAAAGGATCGGAGGGAATTGTGCCTTTATCACATCTGGACTGGTCTGGGTTTTTCTGCTACCGTGTATCATAACAAGAAGCTGGGACGGTCATATAAAGGAGGAAACAATAGGGCAGCAAATCTATGAAAGAGATGCCTATTGACGAGAGAGCGACTGTGCAATGCTGAATTTGATGACAAGGCGGCAATGAGAGTTGCTCTATAAGAGCAGAGGACCACGCTGGTAAAGGCTGGATGGAACAACATCACGGCTGACCACGCCGATATAATACAGTGTTTATACTGTATTGGATAACATCTAGCACTGTGGCGCCTTGCCGCATACCGAGATCCCCCCGCTCCACTTTCCGACGTCCAACGTGCAAGTTGGTCACTCAACCAGCCTCAACCCTCGACTTTTACGAACACGAACAGGAGACGAGGCTGAACAGTGGCTCCAAGCGACCTTCTTCGGCTGTGTTCTATATCTGTACTCCGCCGTCTACCAGTTTTTTATACATCCCTTACGGTCTGGTGCTTCAATTGAGCGCGTTCTTTTGCCTGTTGTCAGCTCGTCAGCCTTGCTTCAAACTCTCTCTCTGATAGGTAGCTGGAGCCACCTCCTATATCTGATCTCATATCAACATATCCATATCCTACACCGAGAATTCGCCAATTTCGACCCTATCAAAACACACAAGCCTCTTATATACTATCATCAGCTCACACAATTATCGACATACATTCAGCAGCAACTTCAAAGACACACAAAATGCCCACCGCAAACGCCTCCGTCGCCGTCTCCGCCCCCGGCAAAGTCCTCCTGGCCGGCGGCTACCTCGTCCTGGACCGCGCCTACACGGGGCTCGTGCTGGGCCTGAGCGCGCGCATCAACGTCGTCGCGGGCGAGATCCTGGCGGCCGCCGAGGGCGTCGAGCTCAGGGAGATTGTCGTCGACAGCCCGCAGTTCCTGGACGCGCAGTGGCGGTACGGGTACCATCTTGCGCCGGAGAGGGGAGGCATCAAGGTCACTCAGCTGCAGGTGTGAGTTGGACCCTTTTCTTTTGCTTTCTTTTAATTTTCTCTTCGTGTCTGAGGTGTTGGATTCTGTTGTTGTTATTGTTGCTGCTTTGTTCTGCTATTTATGGATTCAACCGCGTTTGAGAGGGTGGGAGACCGGAGACGAGGCGGAGACGCCGAAGACCCTGTTTGTCTCTGCTTTGCAAGAATGAGACCGTTTGTTACGTGTTCAGGGAGGACGAGAGACAAGTTCACAGAGAAAGAGAAAGCAAGAGAGAGAGAGAGAGACCCTTGAAATTCCACTGCCTTTGGGTTTCCCTCACCTCAATGAGACAAGTGTCTCTCATCTCAATTTACGCGAGCCTTCTTGCCTCGTCCTTGAAGGCATGCATTCTCCGGAGGTCTTCATCTTTGTCTTCCCCCTTTTGATTTGATGCAGCCCTGTTTACTAACATCTGCCGTGTCTTGGTTCCTCATCTCAGCGGTCCCACCATCTCGGCCAACCCTTTCGTCGAGACCACGCTGAGCTACGCCCTGACCTACATCGACGCCCTCGTGTCCTCCACGCGCTCCCGCAGCACCATCAAATCTTCACGTCTCATCATCCTTGCCGACAACGACTATTATTCCCACTCTCACGCGTCCTCCTCAGGCCGCTTCGCCAAGTTCCCCGTCACCCTCCAGGGCGCGAACAAGACGGGCCTCGGCTCCTCAGCCGCGCTCGTCACCTCCCTAACCGCCTCCTTGCTCACCCACTACCTGCCCTCCACCGTATTCGACCTCTCCTCTAAGCAGGGCAAGAGGACGCTTCACAACCTCGCCCAGGCCGCGCACTGCGCCGCCCAGGGCAAGGTGGGCTCGGGCTTCGATGTCGCGGCCGCCGTCTACGGGTCCTGCACCTACCGTAGGTTTTCCCCCAGCATCCTGAACACGCTGCCTGAGCCCGGCGCTCCCGGCTTCAGCGACAAGCTCCTCGCAGTCGTCGATGGCGAGCAGTGGGACGTGGAGGTCCAGGACGACGGCGTCAGCCTCCCTCCGGGCGTCGTCCTGCGCATGTGCGACGTCGACTGCGGCAGCCAGACCGTCGGCATGGTGAAGAAGGTCCTCTCCTGGCGCGCCCAGGACGAGCAGCACTCGACAGCCCTCTGGAACGACCTCCAGGCGAAGAACGAGGCCCTGGCAGCCACCCTCAAGGCCGGCGCCCTCGACCAGCTCCCCGACAAGCTCCGCCAGGTCCGCGAGCTGATCCGCCAGATGGGCCGCGAGAGCGACGTGCCCATCGAGCCGGCCTCCCAGACGGAGCTCCTCGACGCCGTCAGCGCCCTCGACGGCGTCTACGGCGGCGTGGTCCCCGGCGCCGGCGGCTTCGACGCGCTGGCCCTGCTGATGCGCGACGACGACGAGACGCTGGCCCGCGTGCAGGACTTCCTCGCCGCCTGGAGCCGCGAGAGGGACGCCAAGGTGAAGCTCCTGGGCGTCAAGGGGGAGATGGAAGGGGTTCGCCAGGAGAGCTTGGACGTGTACGACGGGTGGCTGTAGCTTTCCAACGCCTCTTCTTGTTCCTTCTTTTTGTTCTTCTTCTAATTCTTTTCCTTTTCCGGCTTCGCTTTGGATCGGCGGGTTGCTTGCTTTTTCCCTTGGCGAAGGCTGCTGCATGGAGATCATTTCACATGTCCGTCCGTGCCCCCAAGTCATCAAAGAAGAAGAAGAAATTACTCTTACACAAAATAGTAAATTAATACATAGACTTATTATATCAATTCGGATCATAGATACTCAATTTGGCCAGTGCTTTGACTCATCAATAATACGTAATAATGGTAGTGATTCACGTTAAGCGACTGAATTCGGCTTGCATCACATTGTCATAAGCGAATATCCTCATTCCAGAAAAAAGAAAGAAAAGAAAAGGTCTACTTCCACGACCCCAAAATACACGACAGCGAAATGAAACGCTCGCACAAACGGGAGCTACCGATATCCTCGGTTACACGTAGTACCAGAACCCACTAGGCTGGGTACCTAGATAAACATTATTGCATAAAATCACGGTCAAAACATCCCAGACTGCACGATTCATTCCAGAATGGATGGGTAAGAATGCTTCAGAGTGCTGTTCTCCTGCATCAATTCGCATCAAGACTTGTAGCTAGGTACCTATAGTGTAAGGTCCTTTGTAGTAAAAGCGAATTCCGCCTTGACTCCCGTTGCTTTCCCCCTTTCCCTGCCGCCCAAACCCCCTTTGCATCCATCATTACCGAATTAAGTCTGCTTGTGTTTCCCTGTTGTTTTTTCCTCGTCGCGAGCAAACGGGATCGCCATTGTAAAAGTAAGTGTCTATGTTTTCCCGTTAAATGCTCACCGGTCCTGTCCAATCTATCCTGTAATAACCCATATTAAGTGTCCCTTTCTGGTCCCAAGCCAGTCCGTACCATCTAGCCAGTCTGTTTCGCCCCTTTTTCACCGCGCCGAAAAGCAAAGCCGAAGAAAGGAAAAGGAAAAAGAAATGTAAAAGGCAAGAGCAAAGAGCAAAGAGTAAAGAAAAGGCATCAGTATTCGATGCATTAGTAATAAAATGATAGTGATAGTAGTATCCGTTCAGTCCTCAGTCATGGATATGGTGATATTGTGATTTCGTTCATAAGGTTGCGTCCAGAGTCATTCGATCAATTGGACTGTTGCTCTTTGGCAGAAGCAATAGAGAAAGGCGAAGGGCTTCGGTAAGGGGAGCGAGAACGGAGTGACCGCGGCAGGCTGGAGGTTGGGTCGGGATACATGGAGTCCTCAGCAACACCAATCTGGCTAGCGGCAGCCTTCTCTCGAAGTATGCTCAGTCTATGTCGAGCAAGTGGTCAGCATGCAGGTCAGATACGCAAGGTCGTTTGAGGGCGACTTACTCTTCCTGCGAGATTCCAGGAAGCAGAACAGGTTCCTTCTTGAGGCCAAAAGGAGAAGACTAAAGGAACCAAAGTTAGTCAGAAGCTCCCCGGAATGTGAAGCCTAGAGCACATGGGACGTACAATCTCCAACCCGCGTCTCGGCTTCCGCCTACCATGACGCAAAGCCTGCTGCATACGTTCATACAGAGTCCGGACGTTGTTCCTCAGCCGCATGTCGGAGGTTGCGAATGTCGTGTTGGAATAGCCACTGATGCTTTCGGTTTCCAGGTTGACCAGCGAAACACTCCTCGGCAACTGCGCCATTGGTTGAGGGAAAGATAGAGTTGTTGACGGACGGAGGACCGAAAATATAATGACGGATTAGATGAAAATGATAGCCGAAAATGAACGCGAGAGTGACTGAAGAGAAGTCTTTTGGTGCGTGTAGAGGTGAATGTAGATCAATGACAAGAAAAGGAAGGCTGAGAATAAAAAGAGAATAATAAGACGTCGACAAGAGTGGCTGTTTGTGTGCAATTGAACCGGCACAAGTTTGCTTCACAACTAATCGTCGTAATTACAATGATAAAAATAGTAAAAGGGAAAGAAAAAATAAATAAAAGTAAGCGTATGCGGTGGCTCCGTATTTCTCTCTTTTGCTCTACCGGATGTTGTTGGTTGAGTGTTGTTGTTGGTGCAAGGAGGAACCAATTCGATGAAGATACGAGCGATTGGGTCGAGACGAAGTGGGCTTTTTCAATTAGAACAGAAGGAGAGAGAAGACTGAGAGAAGAAGTGAGAGAATACGAGCAAGACACACAAAAACGAACAAACAATCAAATGCGGCTGTCGCTGCACACTGCCGAAGGAAAGACAAGGGGAGGAAAGGGACGAGAGAAGGAATGACAGGGGGGTGAATGAGTGTGTGGGCTGGTGCTGATGAGGCTCCGAGCGGCCTGGATGCAGAATGAATGGAGGTGACCGGCTTGAGATTCACAAACCCAGCACGTTGCCGACGGATGCGGCGCTGGCCAAATATATATCCATCACCTCGCATCGGCATCTCTGCGTGTCTCAGCACCATGATTCGACAGCCCTTCGGTCGGTGCCGCTCCTGGGCCTCTGTCGAAACGGGGTCTCATTAGACACACTCACACACGCTCGCACGCGGCCGCGCAGAGTGCAACAACACTAGGGCAGCAGGAGAGCAACAGATGCCTGCCTGCAGATTTGTTGTCTCACATGCCGGCTAGAGGCAAAACCTGTGCATTCGCTCACGGCTCCGGGTGGAACGCGTGAGGCCTGAATTGGCATTCCAGATGCCGGTACCCTGCCGCAGCACCCCGTATGCCGTAGCATTCTCCAGAATAATGAGTTGTCGGTAGGTAGGCGAGCGCGGCGACGACGACATGAGGGCCGTCATGTCACGGGCGGAGCAACGGGCGGAGCAGCGTATGGACGTGCACGGCCTTTGTTTGCTTCCTCTCCTGCACAGAACGAATGGGGTCGACCGGCGGCTTGGCCGATTCTCCATCATCACAGCCTCCTTGCCTTGACGATGATTTCTGTTTCATGTCAACACGGCTTCCCGTTCGTCTCTGGCTGGGACCTAGGCTTCGATTTGCAGGCCGCGGTGGGGAAAACGCCCGTCTCTGCAGACATGCATGCATGCATGCATGCATGCAGAACGTGAGATGCTGCCGTGTTCCCTCGCAAGGAATCGAAATCGAACCTTGGGAGCCATGAAACATGGGAAACCCTTGTCCGATAGAGTGAAGTCTAATATCCTCGCGTTATTCGTCGCGCGGGCGAGCCAATCACAGACCCGACGCTTCGACGCTCAAAGGAGCCCAAAGGGAGATCTCTCGCTAATCTTTGGGGCTGGTGCGGAGGCACGGCTGGCACTAGATTCAATTCGGTGATGGCAACAGTCTTTGCTTTTCAAGGTCCTTTTCTTTATGTACCTGATTGAAATTAAATATCAGAGCCACAGGGCGCTCGTCTGACGCTTATTTGGGATAATCCTTGATGTGAAAGCTCTTGGACTTGACGAAAGCGTCGAAGCCGAATCTGCCAAGAGTCTGACCTCTGCCCGAGTTCTTCCATCCTGTCCAGGCGAGGTCCTGTTTGTTGGTGGTACAGTTAGCAAATGGGTCGTCCGCGATTGAATGATTTGAAAAAACAATGGCTCGACGGGGTGGCTGACTCCTAGAGTCGTGCCTGGGCGGGCGCGAGGCGACCACGGGCCAACTAAGGGAGAGGAGGAGTGGAGGGATGTGATGCGACTATTGGGGTGCACGCGTCGTCGTCGACTTACCGGGCTGGGGTAATCGCAGCGGTTGACGAAGACAGTGCCGGCGTCAACCTGCTCACATAGCTCGTAGCCTCGATCAACATCCTTGGTCCAGATACTAGCCGTGAGTCCAAACTCGCTGTCGTTCATGAGCTTCACGGCCTCGTCGTCGCCCTTTACCTTCATCACCGGAATCACAGGCCCAAATGTCTCTTCCGTCATGACCGTCATTGTGTGATCCACACCCGTCAATAGGGTTGGTTTCACAAAGTTGCCCTTTGGCGGAGGGTTTTGGAAGCTTTCGTTTTCCGGCGTAACATCCTTGGCTCCCTTTTCCAAGGCGTCCTTGATGTGTGACTCTATTGTTTCCTTGGAGCGCTTTGAAACGACTGGTCCGATATGGGTTGACTTATCGAAGGGGTCTCCTAGCTTGTATCCCTTGAGCACCTTCTGAACGGCGGCGACGAAGTCATCGTGCACTTTTTCATGGACATAGACTCGTTCAATGGAGCAGCAGCTTTGGCCGGAGTTGAAGATGGCGCCATCGACGATCTCTTCGGCGGCCCAATCAATGTCTACATCGTCTCTGATGTATGCAGGATCCTTGCCGCCGAGTTCGAGGGTCACGGTGACGATCCTGTCTGCGGCGGCTTGTTGCACGGCAAGGCCGCCAGCAACGGATCCAGTGAAACAGATGAGCGAAACCCTAGGGTCTCGAACAATAGTCTCCATGAGACTAGGAGATCCGCAGTGGAAATATTGCAGAACGCCGTTGGGCAGGCCGGCCTCTGAGAAGAGCTTGGCCACTTGTTCTACAACAGTTGGCGTCTGTGGCGATGGCTTCAAAATCACACTGTTTCCGGCCAGGATTGCTGGAATCAGCGCATTGACGAGGATCAAATAGGGATACTTTAAGACAGTAATAGGTTAATAAGAGTAAAATGAGAGAGTTTGTGTGTGAGTGAGAGAGAGAGAAATAGCGCGTGTAGCAGTGGCTGGCACAGGACAGTGGTTCCGCTTACATTCCAGGCAAAGATGATGAGAACAGGCCCGACAGGTGCTCTCCGAATGAAACGCTTGAAACCTTTCTCGGGCTCACCCTCGACATCCTGTAAGACCTCGTTGCTGAGTTTCAGGAGATACTCTGCCCTTTTGATGGCCGTTGTGACTTCTTTCGCCGTATAAGCGATGGGCCGGCCCATCTGAGTGGTCAGTTCGAGGGCGAGGTCGTCCTTGTGCTTGTCCAATGCGTCGAGGAACTTGCGGACAATGTCTTGCCTCTCCTTGAGTGTCGTCTTGCGGAATTCCAGAAAGGCTTCGGTGGCGACCTTGGGCAGCAGCTCCAGATCGGCAGCCGAGGCGCCATTGCGGGTGATGACCACCTCGTTGGTGTTTGGGGAGATGGTCTTGATCACCTCGACAGACATGTTTGCGCGTGTTTCTTGATCTGACCGGGAGTATGTTGATTGAAGGATATCTCGAAGGTTCGAATCACGAAGAGAGGACGATGCAAGATGTGAAACCTGAAAGGAGAGAGGAGCGGGAGAGGGGAAGTGTGATACCGGCCTCAAGGCCGCTCCTGCCCGTTCGTCACTTGCCCCACGTCACCGATATCGTTGCCCCGCCATATCCATTTCAGTTCGCCAGAGACGTAATACTGGATAATCGCCTACCTTACCTATACCTACGAGCCGTCTGTAGGAGCTACCTACCCAGTAATTGTACGTAGGAGAGCCCGCGTTAATGGAAGATGGGCTTACATAGCATGTCCGATGAGGCAAATGCTGAATAAAGCCTCGTTGAACTGGATTGGAACAGATGTGGGAGCGAAACTAGCGCTTCCTTCCCACCTGAGTGGTTCACCCATGTTCATATGGATTTTGGTTTAGGTATGTCCGATTGGGTTCGCTCAGCCCATCACTGAGTGGATTACATTCTTGTTGAGAGATACGCCCCGATAAATGCAATACAACCGATGCTCTATCGATAAGCAACTTTTTTTCCTCGCTGCAGCCATTTGCTGAGCTCTGAGCCGAGTTGCGTCCGTAGCATCAACTTTAAAGCAGTTTTTCTACAAAGGGCGACACGCACAATGGCTGCCACAAAGGCCAACGATTTCCTGGATGCGTCCGACAGCGAAGACGAGCGTCTGAACACTTACGACTCGGATGACGAATTGAAGAAGGGTGGACGCGGTACCAAGCGACGGAAGCTTAGCAGCGACGACGAGGATGACGACGATGCTGAATTTAGCGACAAGGAGCAAGATGGCAGCGACGGAGAGAAGAAGGGCTCAGAACAAACGCAAGGAGACGGAGAATCCGCAAAAGGCGACGGAGACAGCGGCAAGAAGAAAGCAAAGAAGCTGAGGGCCAAAGACTTGCCCGGCGTTGCCCGGCCGTTGACGAAGAAGAACCTTGTCGCGACAGACGAAGCAATCAGGAAATCCGGCGTCGTATACATATCCCGCGTACCACCATTCATGAAACCGAACAAGCTGCGCTCTCTCCTCTCACCATATGGAGCCATCAACAGAATATTCCTCGCCCCCGAAGACCCCATCGCACGAGCGCGGCGTGTCAAGGGAGGCGGCAACAAGAAGAAGACGTTTACCGAGGGCTGGGTAGAGTTTATCAAGAAAAAGGACGCAAAGGCTGTTTGCGAGCTCCTGAACGCGCGGCCAATCGGTGGCAAGAAGGGGAGCTACTACCACGACGACATATGGAACCTGCTCTATCTCAAGGGCTTCAAGTGGCACAACTTGACGGAGCAGATTGCCGCCGAGGATGCCGAGAGGTCAAGTCGCATGAGGGCCGAGATCAGCAAGGCGACACGCGAGAACAAGCTCTTCGTCCGGAACGTCGAGAGGGCAAAGATGCTGGATGGCATGGAATCGAAGGCGAAGGCGAAGAAGAGGAAGGCGAGCGATGCAGCGGAGAGTGAGGAGCCGAAGGGAAGCGTGCGGACATTCAAACAGATACCCAAGATCACCAAGGGCGAGGATACCACCGCGGAACCAGAGCGGGTGAGCAGAGTGCTGAGCAAGATCTTTTAGCTGTTGGATTCATTCAGGTTACCATTTCTTGTTTCCGTATCTTGCGCCTGTTGTCTGTATATATATTGAACGTCTTGGGGCGTACAACGCCAAGCATAATAATTGTCAAGCCGATATGTATTTAGAAATTGAACGTTGAAAAGCGATGCTAATGTCCGATATCCGCCTTCTCCTCCGTGAACCTGGACGCTGCAAAGATGCCCACGCGGCTTGACTCACTGCTGCGAAGCCACTACGACAGATCCGGCAACAAGCGGTGCAGGCAAAATTGCCAGCGATAAGCCCATCCAGATCGCTTATCAAGCAGCGGGGCAAAATATTTTTCGAACTTTCTTCGTCCATATTGTATCAGAGGCGAGTCCGCCTGGTTAATCCATCTCCATACCTACCAAAAACACACACCACATCGCCATCGGCCTCATCAGTCAAGATGTCTATGGACTTGGATGATGCCATTTCTATTGCGCCTGTGTCGCAGCAGATGCACACGGCAGCAACGTGAGTAATTTTCTACATTCCCCACGGCTTGTCCTGCCGACCGACTTCGTCGCTTTTGTCGCCTTCTTGCGACAGCCCCTCCATGATATCCGGTGAAGATGAAATGCTGAGACTCGTCGTCCACAGAATTCTCTGCCACAACTGCGGTGCTCCCATCGACGGAACAACAGCCACGGGCGCCGCATGCTACGACTGCATCAAGTTGACCAACGACATCTCCCAGGGAATCCAGCGAGAGGCCACCATCCAGCAATGCAGAGACTGCGAGAGATGGCTGTTGCCACCCTCAAGTTGGATCTCCGCCATGCCCGAATCCCGCGAACTCCTGGCGCTCTGCCTCAAGAAGCTGAGGGGCTTGAACAAAGTGCGAATCGTCGATGCGAGCTTCATCTGGACCGAGCCGCACTCCCGGAGAGTAAAGGTCAAGTTGACCGTCCAAGACGCCGTCCAGCAGGGTGTCTTGCTGCAGCAGAGCTTTGAGGTTGTATACGTTGTGGCGCATCAGCAGTGCCCCGAGTGCGCGAAGAGTTTCACCCCGAACCACTGGAGGGCCTGCGTCCAAGTCCGACAGAAGGTCCTGCACAAGAGGACGTTCCACTTCCTCGAGCAGCTCGTCCTGAAACATGGTGCGCACAGAGAGACGCTCAACATCAAGGAAGCCAAGGACGGCATCGACTTCTTCTTCTCGGTGCGAAACCAGGCAGAGAAGTTTGTCGACTTCCTCAACTCGGTCGTTCCCGTCAAAGTCAAGTCCTCACAAGAACTGATCTCCATGGATACCCACACCTCGAAAAAATCATACAAATTCACCTTCTCCGCCGAACTTGTTCCCGTTTGCAGAGATGACCTGGTTGCGCTGCCGATAAAGCTTGCGAAACAGAGTGGTAACATCTCCCCCCTCGTCCTTTGCCACAAGATTGGCACAGCAGTCTACCTCATGGATCCGCAGACTCTCCAGACGGCGGAAGTTAGCTCGTCCATCTACTGGCGCGCCCCCTTCACAGCCCTCGCTGATGCGATGGAGTTGGTCGAGTTCATCGTCATGGACATTGAGCCCACTCCTACTCGAAGGGGCAAGTGGGTGCTCGCCGAGGCAACCGTTGCTCGTGCTTCTGACCTTGGTGTCAACGACAAGACATACTTTACCAGAACACATCTCGGAAACCTGCTACAGCCGGGTGACTCAGCAATGGGTTACATGCTGAGCGGCACCAACTTCAACAACCCGGAGTTTGATGCCATAGAAGAGTCCAACACATATTCATCAACCGTTCCGGATGTGGTGCTCGTGAAGAAGCACTACCCCAACCGCAGGAGGAACCGTCGCCGCAACTGGAAGCTCAAGCGCATGAATAAGGATGAGGGCGATCTTCTGCCGAAGAAGGCAGACCAGGAGCGTATGGATAAGGAGTACGAGATGTTCTTGCGTGACGTCGAGGAAGATGAGGAACTTCGTGCGGCTTTGGCGCTATACAAGAACCCCAAGAAGACAAATGATGAGGAGATGAGCATAGCTGAGACGGAGGACGACGAAGACGAGGGCGTTCCTGGAGTGAACATGGACGAGCTGTTAGATGACTTTGATGAGCTCACGATGGAGGATTGATGGTAGAGGAGACTATGATACTCACATTGATAATTTTAACGACGTCATGTTTGGCCACCAACGAGCAATGCACGTATGCCTTGAAGCATCAAATTTGTCCACGTGAGAGGTCGTAATCATCCTACGTAGTAGAGCTCTCGGTAGACGTCTATAAGAATGAAGGAATGGAGGTAAGGTCGACGGTGTTCGATTCATATTTGATGTTCCCTTTGGCGCCCGACCGGCCGGATTCCTCTCTAGTTTTCTTTCTGCTCATCCTACGCTCGTGCAGCCCAAAGGGATCATCATCGTCGTCGTCCAAAACGTGGACTCTGGGCCGCTGTCCGGGAATCCTGCGCTCGCTTGCCGGCGTTTCCTTCTGTGCTTTTATGGCAGATGAAGGCGTGGCTTGGACATCTGAACTTGAAGCGCGAGGATGTTGTGATGTGCTTCTGCTTGACACGGAGGTTGAGCGTGGACTGGCGGGTAATTCGAGTTTAACCCTCTGCACTGAGGACGGTAACGGTGGAAGCGATGGTGACGGCTCTCGGCTTCGAGAATCATGCTGTGGCAATGACTTGCTCGAGTATCCCGCAGCCGCTCTCGTCCTAGACGAAGCGGACGAGGCGCTCACAGCAGGCATGACGGCCCTACCCTCACGCCTCGGTGCCTCCATCAATCCTCGTAAACCAGTTGCAGCCACCGGCGACCTTGCTGCATCGGTTTTCGCTTTGCGATCCTCATCGCCACGGCCATCCGCTGCCAACGCCCTGCGTTGCTTCAGGGCCCTCTGGCGCGATTCAGTCCTCTGCCGTGTCCTGGCCGTCGGCACCGTATCTGGCACGATTGGGCGCTCAATCTCGCGAATGGTATCCGCGTTTTGCGCCTTGGCGAGGGCCTTGAGGCGGTCGTATTCTGCGCGGTGGAGATGCGCCGTGAAGCGCTGGGCGATGCGCAGAAACTCGTCTTCGACCATTCTGTATTTGTCATCATTGAGCACTCCAGGAATCATGAACCTGAGAAGAAGAGACAGTTAGTTTGAGAGTTAGTGAGAGGCAGCTGCATGTTGAATCGAGCAATTGTCATCAACGGCAGTATCTCAGATGGTGTGTATGTATGTACTCTTCATGAGGCCTCTGCGGTGGAGGCGAAGTAGAAGGACTCCGGACGGGATCTTTGACCGCATTAGTTATTGACTTGATAACGACTCTGGTTCATTTCTGAAATGCAGATTCACACTCTTCGTACCGGAATCCAAGACGCGCTGAACGTGCCTACGCGATACAGGCGTTCGCACGACATGCCGACGCTCGGGTTGCGCCGCTGGTCTTGAAGCAGATGATGCAGGGCTTTGAGCTGCTGATGTTCTCGCGCTTCTGCTTGTAGAGGGCTCTGGGGCTTCGTTTTGCCTTTTCCAAGGCAATTTTCTTGCCATGGCTGTGTGAGATTTGGTCGTGGGTGGTCGTTGTTTGGAGGTTGAGTTTAGCTTTGGGGGGCTCAACTGTAACGTCAGAAGTGTTTAGTGCGCAGGCTACGATTTTACCTTCCAACGTGCACAGTATTTGTCAAGCACGAAGTTCGCAACCAATATATTCTGTGAGAACAAGGCTTATAAATGTGTGTAATATCTCATAACTCCATTATACAGCTTCGGTTCATGAGATTCACGCTTCAGATGCTCAGAGGAAAAATGTCTCATGCGAACGAGGCGTAGCATTCTGATTGGATCCTAAGGTACCTACTCCAACGAGGTTACATAGGTACCTTCATGAAGCAAGCTGATTCAGGGGGGTTGCTCTTCAGCCCAGTACCTGATTTTCATAATGGTAGCTGAGGATTTTGTTGAAATCTTCAACGATGCTCTAGCATATACTATTAGAAAGTCCATTACAACTCACTCTCAGGCCACCTAATATTCATTCTTTGCGGCGTCGAGGTGAGCACTCGAGGCCTATTGCCTAACCTAGACCTGGAGCTTGTCATTCCTCGTTCTCCATAGGTGCCGCCTACATATATCTGAAGACCAATGCTCGCGCTGCAACTTAACAAAGAACCCAAAAAATTGCCTGATTCTTGATGCAATAATAAAGCTGCCAAATACTATCACCGTAAGGTAAGCGTTAAGTGATTGACAAACCAGACGTGTGACGAAGCTCGATAAAGCATAATACTGGCTATAGACATATTTCGGGGTAAGGACATGTTGTAGAGCTCCACGCCCCGCTAACATGAAAAGACCTGCTCGATACCTGAGGTATCACTGATAGCATTCCAAGCTGAGCTTCATGCTCCCTCAAACCTAAAATTGACGTTGAACTTGCAATTTGCTCCAATCCCACACAATCGAGTGCTGATTGCGCAGTACTGATGATTCGGCGGTGCAGCCACCATTACTGCCATCTCTCGTAGGACGTCTCCTCCAGATCGGGCTCGTTATGATTGCTCTGGCTCTCCTTCGCCGAGCCTCACTGAGCAGACGATGCGGCTCCCTCACGCTGTCGGTCAACAGGGCCGTGACGGACGTATTCCCTACCAAAAAGGGCCCGTATGGCATCGTCAGAACGAGGCACATGAGCTCACAGCTTGAGAATACCCGCAACATTGGTATCATTGCTCACGTTGATGCTGTAAGGTTTGCACCTGCATGTGCCTCGACCATCCTGACCTTGATGCTTACCCCATCGTGTAGGGCAAAACAACAACAACTGAACGCATGCTCTACTACAGCGGCGTGACGCAAAGAGTAGGAGGTCTGCAGCAAATTTCTCATAAAGCATACCCAAAACAGTCCGACTGACAGTCTCAGATGTGGACTCTGGCAACACCGTTACCGACTTCCTGGAGCTCGAGCGGGAACGTGGAATCACCATCCAGTCGGCGGCCATCACATTCCACTGGCCATTACAACAAGACTGCCCGCCCGGAACATCACCCAAGACCATCAATCTCATAGATACTCCCGGCCACCAGGACTTCAGGTTCGAGGTTGATAGATGCCTACCAATTCTCGACGGAGCTGTCTGCATCATCGATTCCGTCAAGGGCGTGGAAGCACACACAGAACGAGTCTGGGCGTCTGCCCAGGAGTTTAAGATCCCGCGAATTGTTTACTGCAACAAGCTGGACCGGGAGGGTGCGTCTTTCAGGAAATCCGTCTTGGAAGTCGGCTCTCGACTCAAAGGATGGCCATTGGTCTGTCAAATCCCATGGTGGGAGAAAGAGGACTTTGTTGGTGTCATCGACGTTATTGACGGCGTAGGATATCGATGGAAGAGTGAAAGGCAAAAAGCTCGATACGAGCCGGCGGAACTTAAAGAGTTGCTGTCAACCTCAAACCAGTCGTTATTGACGGAGATGCAAGTGGCGCGCCAACGGTTGATTGAGGGCCTGGCGGATTTTGATGAGGCTGTGATGGATGAATTTCTGGCTGAAAACGACAACATTGCTGCCTCTCTACTGAAGCAGGCCATCAGGAGAAGCATACAAAGTGGCGATGGCCGTGTCATACCGGTATTCGCAGGCTCGAGCTTTCGTCACATTGGCGTCGAGCCGCTCATGGATGCTATTGCCGACTATCTGCCCAACCCAGCTGAACGTCCTGATGTAGAAGTCAGGATCGGGAGTACCAAGAGTGAGCTTCGCGAAGCTCTCAAAGGAAAAGGCAAAAAGGCTGTTGATCCGAACGTCACTTCGGTGGCATCTGTTTTCAAGGTGTTCGACCATCCGAAAGAGGGCGTCATCAGCTTTGTGAGAGTCTACCATGGCACCTTGACTCGCAATGCGCCGAGTTTCAACACCCACATGCTCATCCAGGAACGTCCAATGGGAATATTGCAGATATCAGCGTCCAAGACTGAAGACATTCAGGAGCTTTCGGTCGGCCAAATTGGAGCTTTGAGGGGTCTCAAGAAGGCGCGCACTGGAGATACCCTTATTACCATGGCAAGCGGCAAAGCAGTTCCCGAGCACTTGCGACACATACAAATAAGGCCTCCGGAAATCCCACCACCGGTCGCCTTCCTGCAAGTTGATCCATATGGCAATGTAGCGGCCCAGCAATTAGAGGCCGCTCTGGAGAGTGCTTCGCGAGAAGACCCAAGCCTTCGGTGGAGTAGAAACGCAAAGACCGACCAGTTCACCATCCAGGGTATGGGGAAACTTCACCTGGATGTATCTCTTTACAACATGCGACAGAAGCACAAGATAGATGCCGAATTTGGTCCTATCGAAGTTGACTACAAGGAGTGTGTCACTGCTGAGACTTCTCCTCAAAATGCAGTTTTTGACCGCCCAGTGGCTGGCAAATCTGGCAAGGTTACCTGCACGGTCACCCTTAGGCCGATAGAGGAAGGGGAACATGACAGCCTAGTAGAAACCGGTCTTGAGAAGGATGGCAATATCGTTCAGATCGACATTCCCATGCACGGCGAAGCCAGCGCCGTGCTGGCTGATGCAGATGAGGTGCGTCAACAGCTCTTCAACGGAGCTATAGCTGGGTTGGCACGAGGGCCTCGCCGTGCGTCGCCCATCCACGGTTGCCACGTCCACATTACACTCGATACATCTCGCGATGCGCTCGAAACACCGACGGGAGGGCACTTCAGTGGCGCGGCCAAGACCGCCGTCCAAGCTGCTCTTCGAGAGGCGTTCGACAAGAGCCAGATTGGCATCCTAGAACCCATCATGTTGACGCACATCGTCTGCCCCGAGGCAGCCGCCGGAACAGTTCAGCATGACATAACGGCCGGTGCAGGCGGACACGTACTCGAAGTCAATGATCGTTCTGCAGAGTCTGCCAGCGAGGAGCTGATTGATGTCTCCAAGATCTATGCGCCACCTGATCCCTATGACTCTATCACTTCCCTGAGAGGCAAAAAGTCCACTGCTCGGATGGTCGAGATCATTGCAAAGGTCCCTTACAAAGAAATGCTGAACTATGATGAGCATTTACGGAGCAAGACTGCAGGTCGCCATTCCATGACAATGTCGTTCGACTCGTTCGCAAGAGTGGTTGGACATCGGGAAAAGGATATTTGAGGAACGCACTTGAAGCAAGCACGCCACTGTAGCGAGCGTGAAGGCATCGTCTTATGCCAACTATACGGCCTACTACACCAGACCGGCTGCATTATTCGGATGTCGTGGTACCACTTTCTTGGTCTTGGTCTTAGACATTATGGTTACGCATACATTGTGCGAAGGTCAGTGAAGCACCAGCTCACAGAGAAGATATTGCTCACCAGTGGCATGAAAAGCCGGGCAAAGTCTTGCAGGGTGTGAGTCAGGTTTACTTGTCTTGGCTACGGATCGAGCATTAGGTCCACGAGATCTATCCTCGAACTGACGGATCACCTCACTGCCAAGGCGGCAAGCAATTCGATAAGCCATGGGGACATGATCAGATCCAATCTTGCATGGTGCCATTTTTATTCTATTGAGACCAGGAAACGCAAGTATGGAAGAGAAGAGAAGTCAAGAAATCACATGTCATCACTGTTCCCTGTCTGAACATAGCCATCAGCGGCGGCGCTGGCGGAGCTCATGATATCGCGACGATGGGTGGCCGAGATTTGAAGAATTGACGGAGCACAGGGCACAAGGCAGAGCGCACTGGGATGGAGAACAAATGGAGATGAGACGGCATTCTCTTCCAGAACTCGCCAGGTTTTTTCTGGCAGCATTACGTGCAAATACCACCTTGCCCAACAGGCACTCCTTGTCGTGTGCAGAAGCACAGACGTCGTCGCCAGGGTCGGCGCCAGGCAACACTCTGCTGCTCAAGGTTGGATTGAGCTTAGCCTTTTCATGCCTGGTCTTCTCCGTACGAATGCAGGAACAGAGGGACTTTGGTTCAGCCGGTGGATGACAAGCTCGTGGGCGTTCATGCTCGTGTTGAGTGGAGCATGTCGGTTACGCAAAATTTCTCTCCCTGCACCCCCGTGCGGAAAAAAAGGAGTCCCCCCATGTCTGATCCCAGCTAGCCTGGTCTACAGGGAGAACAGCTCGACCGCCACATGTTCTATGGCAACGGCAGACGGACAGATGCTGAGGAGCAAGACCTGTCTCATCAGATTCGCTTCGAGTGTCGCAAGATGCCAGTTTGGCGAGGATTACCATGACTGCTCAGGAACAAGCGACGTTTGGTCTATTGGATGGTGTTGTGGCAAGGCGACCGTTGAACGCCTCAATGCTAATTCCAGTTCTATTTATGATCGCGGGGTGACACCTCAGCCTCAGCTGTGCTAAACGGTGAAGTTGATTGGGGGATCAGCAAGACGCGGCGATTCGGAGCGTTCCGCCAAATCTCGTCTTTTGGTGTCGTCGATCAATTTCTTCTTCTCGCTCTCGACGTTGTCATTTCGAGGCGGTGATGTGCTTGCAGGAGGACTATGTCCGAATGATTGCATCTCGTCCAAGCCGGTAGGCTTATCGCGAAGGGGCCCCTTGTGGTGCGACAGACGGCAAACATGTCGACATCAGGGGGTAACCGATGGCATTTCCTCGTTGCTCTTGGAAAATCACGCGCCGCCGACAAACAAGAAGTCGAGCTTGATGATACTGACACCACGACCGATTCGAGAACTTGCTCCGTACTTGTCATTGTTGGCGATTACCACTTCAATACAACCACAACCAGTCGGCCCCTCGTCTGGCCGTGAGCCACCTCGTCTACAACATCAAAAGCACAGCACTTACAGTGCCTCGACACCGAGACCCCCGTCTGGCTGTTGAGGCGGATCTGGGATTTGTTCCCTTTGCAGTTAATGCAGTCTTCGATGCGTCTCTCAGACTAGGAGGGCCTTAATTTCCTTTGGCCCTGCTTGAGTGGCTGGATTGGACAACGGTTTCCCAGGGGGGAACAGGGCCGACTGCTAATTGGCTCCCGTCTGTTTAATTTCGACGCGCTCATCCCACGAGCTCCACAAAGCGAGGCAAGCATCACAGCCCATCTTCAGCAGAGCGGTCGAGGCATTATTACCAGCCATGATGAGCGTGCGGTGCGGTGTTGCAGCAAGCATTTGGACCTCGTCCCTTGCGAGTAGCCTCTTGAACTAACCTCAGTCAATCCCTTCCTTTACTAGCCTGTTGTCGCCCTGCTCGCCGCGGGTCCATCTCACTCTTTTCATAGAACCTCAACCGTCACCGCCGTCTCTCTCTCTCTCTCCCTCTCTTCCCTTTCTTTTCCCGTTTTGCGCTGTGTCGTTTCGTGTCGTGTCCGTGTTGTATAGACGAGCTTTTCGTCGCTCCTGTCGCTCCTTGGTTGCTTGTTCGCCGTGACACGACCCTCACTTTGTTCCGTTTGTTCGAATCCCGAAACACGAGCGTTGTACTCGTCTTCGTCGAGCAACCTCACTCGCTCTCTCTATACCGCAAATACCACTAATACGCCTCACACTCTCGTTTCCACGCGACGCCATGAAGGTTACAGACGTCCAGGCCGCCCTCGCGTCGGCGGTTGTGCTTCTCTCTCTGCCGGCCGGCACAGTTGCCTCGTCGCACAAGAGGTTTCACCAGTTTCCTAACAAGAAGCACACTCACCTGCGCTCTCACACAGTTGAGAGCCCCAACTCCATCGTCAAGCGAGGAACATGCGCGTTCCCGACCGACGATCCCAACCTGGTTGCTGTCACGCCCGATGCTGAGAATGCTGGTTGGGCTATGAGCCCTGATCAGCCTTGCAAGCCGGGCCACTACTGCCCCATTGCCTGCAAGCCCGGCATGGTGATGGCTCAATGGAGTCCCGATTCTTCATATTCCTACCCGGCTTCCATGGTGAGTAACTGGTGTAGCTATGGACAAGATAGATGCACACCCTCACTCCAAGCTTCAGCTGCTAACAGCGCTAGGACGGAGGATTGTACTGCGATGAGGATGGCGAGGTGCACAAGCCGTTCCCTAATAAGCCCTACTGTGTTGAGGGCACTGGCGCTGTCGTAGCTGTCAACAACTGCGGTGAACCAATGTCGTGGTGCCAGACCGTGCTGCCTGGCAACGAGGCCATGCTTATTCCAACTCTTGTCGAAGACCAGGCCACGATTGCTGTTCCGGATACAAGCTACTGGTGTGAAACGGCAGCTCAGTAAGGAGTACCCCCCAGCAACTCGCCCGTCACTTACACTGCTGACCTGATTTGTGTAGCTACTACATCAACCCTCCTGGAAGCTCTGTCGCCGATTGTGTCTGGGGTGTCTCAACTAAGCCCGTCGGCAACTGGAGCCCTTATGTTGCTGGCGCCAACACCGACGGTGATGGCAACACCTTCGTCAAGCTGGGCTGGAACCCTATCTGGCAGGATTCCGCCTTGAAGAGCACGTTGCCTAGCTTTGGTGTCAAGATTGAGTGCCCCGACGGTGGCTGCAATGGATTGCCCTGCGAGATCTCGCCCAACTCTGACGGCAGCGTCGACAGCAAGGAGTCGGCGGTTGGTGCTGGCAATGCTGCCTTCTGCGTTGTCACGGTTCCCAAGGGCGGCGTCGCCAACATTGTCGCCTACAATGTCGATGGCAGCTCCGGCGGCTCTGACTCCGACTCTGGATCTTCCTCATCAGCAGCACCCAGCTCTACTGCCCATGGACTCAAGGCTGGTGGCTTTGCGGCCCAGGCTGAGAAGGCTACTTCGACCACGGCTGCGCCATCATCTACCGAGGTGTCCACCACTGCGGCGGCTTCTACGACCGAAGTCGCCTCGACCACTGCCGCTGCCGAGTCAACCACAGCTGCCGAGTCAACAGCCGCCGAGACGACCGACGCATCAGCCACGGCCACGACCAAGGCTGCCCACTCCACCACCGGCGGCAAGGCTTCATCAACGGGTCGCGCCCGCCCATCTGTGAACCCCGGCATGTTCCACGAGAACGGCACATCGCCTCATCAGACAACCGCAGCACCCTCAGGGCCCTCTGCCACCCAGGCCGACTCTGCTCCCGTCACCACGACTACGAAGAAGGGCGAGGCTGGTCGCCAGCAAGGCAGCACCGCCTTTGCCGGCCTCATTGTCGCCTTTGTCGCTGCGGCCTGTTTCCTTTGAAGAAGATGATGATGATAATGGCGAGCAGCCCGTCGATTGTATCTCTGGCAGACCTTGTATTCTCACGTCTACTTCAGTGTCCATGTCACCTCTTGTCAGCTGCAGCTTACATATTCTTGTTCATATGCTGCTCTAGACTTTATATCACTTGACGCGGTTCTCTGTCACTCTCGCTCTCGCTCTTTGCGCTTCGCATACACGGACAGTCCAACCCTGGCCCCTCCCTCCCCTCGCCTCGCCGCACCCAACTTTTTTTTTCGGCCTGATATTCTATGCTGCCGTATCTGTATATGGCTCTATTTTTATCTACATAACGCTTATTATATGCTTTACATATCAGCCAATATGCCCTGTCGGCGATAGTGTTTATTGTCTTTGGAGGTTTTTTGGAGTTGGTGTGTGTCTTCGTTACGAGACCCTCTTCCGGCTTCGGCATCTCTCCCCCCCTTCTTGTTTCTCTGCTTTCTCTTCTTCGATGACCATTACGTCAAAGAAAGCGGGTGGCATACCTTTTCATCATTTACTATGGTTTTTATTATCTGTTTGTCCTATACCTTTATTTTCTCTTTGTTTTATTCTTTTTGTTGGCCTTTCTCTGTCGTCGATACCCCTCTACAGCGGTATGAGAAAGCTTTTCACACGAAAAAAGAGCGAGTCGGAATTTCAGACATAACAATAAAGGGGAGGGAGCGGAGGGGAAAAAGAGCGAGCGAAACTCTTCTTTGGTTTACAACTTTTATCTAAGCAGACCTATTTTACGATGTATGTCCAATAAGGCGTGGCGGGAATGGAACGGATTAATCTTTGCAGTGGCTGTTTGTGCTGGCTTTTTGCTTTTGCTTTGTCTAATTTAATGTGCATCTATGCTGAAGATGGGATGCGGAAGGTTAGTGATTACTGCACTCATCGAGGAAAAACACACCAAGATAGAGAGGAGACAGAAAGAAAATCACAAAACAGAGAGAAAGAGAGCTTAGGAGAAATAAGATAAAGACAGCTTAGCACGACTTATGAATTCTACGTTCTTGAATGTAGATTCTTAAAAGAAATGTAAGGTCTGTCTATATATATATATATATATACCCGAGTTTCCAAGCCTATGTGCTACCGCATTTAGCGATATTTGGTTTCAGGGGGGCCATCATTTCGTTGTCTTCCTCTAGGCAATAATTGGCTTTCTTGATTGTAAACGCACGCCGTGCCATGGATTGATTAGAGCCGGGACTTCAAACCACCTTTTGCTTCCAGGGTGTGTTTGTCCTCATCTTCTTATCCAAGGCTGCATTTTCGTCGTAATTAACCAATATTATGCGTGCTTCGTATGTATCAACACCCCCTCCAGCCTTTTCCTCTCTACCCTTCTGTCTCTCTCTCTCACAGGGTCACCCAGCCGGGAACCTGGTCAATATCAAAGTCATCCTCGTGCCTCCGCTCTCTGATCGTCTGCCAGACATTCGGCCAGCCTGCCAGCACGGGGCTGCCCTTTGCCTTTGCTCCGATGATGGCGAACCGGCCCTGGCTATGGGCGATGAACCCATGCATGAAGCCCTGCTGGACGAGGGTGGCGACGGTCATCTCGATGTCCTCGTAGCTGACCAGGGCGTTTCCCCATATGAGCCCCTCGTTGGGGCGGAGCTTCCTGGGGCCGCCCGGGGGAGGGGCGAGCGTCGTTTCGGCAGAGGGCTGGACGTTGTTGCGGAGGGCCTGCATGAGCAGCGGGTTGGCCTGCGAGGACGGCCGGTGGAGGGCGGTCGGGTTGCCGGGCAGCCAGCCCTCGAGGCGGCGCTGGATGTAGGTCGCCACGGTGAGGAGGTGGGAGAGGTCGAGCGTTGCGGCCTTCCGGGAGGAGGCGTCCTGCGGGGGCACGTACGTGAGGAGGAAGGTCTTGCGGGCGAGGCTCCGCCAGAGGAGCGGCCGGAGGCGGTTGGAGAGCGATAGGAGGAGACCCTTTTCGAAGAGCCAGGCCTCATGTGTGGCGAGGTGGGCTTGGAACTGCACGAAGTTGCCGGAGCGGATGGCCATGCACATGGGGAGAAAGATGGGTTTAAGCGACTGAGCCTCGGGCCGTGACAGTAGTGTATCTGAGGGGAACTTTCCGAGAAGAAGGTTGGAGGGGATGAGGTAGGTGAGAATGTTGCTGCGATGAGAGACGAGTTGAGGAGGAGTCTGCAGGTATGCCTCTTGGAGACAGAGAGCGGCGCGGTTATAGTGGTGGTTGGAGAAGTTGAAGCGGCCGAGGTAGTAGAGAAAGGTGACGCGCTGGGCGGCGGGATAGAGTGAGAGTGGAGGCGATATAGATTCGATATTGACGAATATCATCTTTGCAAGTTGAGTTCTTCGGCACTATGATGAGAGAGTGAAGATGCGGTTAGGAACATGGTCGTGGTACAAGTCGTACATGATACGAGAAACTCCTGCGTTTCAAGGTCTGGAAAAGCAGACAGAGAGTAAAGTGAAGGAGGAGGCATACTGCAAAGAGGAGTTTGAGCACGAGGTTGGCAAACATGTAGACGCCAACTCGCTTCCCCTCCGGCTTGCCGGTCCGGGTGCCCGTCCGGTCGGTCAGGCACGTCGTGAAGATCTTCTGGATGATCTCGGCCGAGGATTCAGCCACAGACTTGCGGTTGTCGTCGTCGACGACGCGCAGCCGCCGGGTGAGGTCGGGCCGGCGGTTGAGGTTCATGGTGAGGCGAGCCAGAGTCTCGGACAGAGACATGCTGACCTGGAGGAGCATGGAGCCGTACGTGGGATGGGCGAATGCAGTAGAACAAGAGCTGGTAACGCGACGTTTTAACAAGGGATTGCGAGGATTGGTTTTTTGTTTTGTTGACCCAAGTTTGCAGACTGTTTCGTCGACTACGTCCTTCTACTGTGTGTCGACATCGGACAAAGGAACTCACTTGACAAGCCCGCTGAGAAGCTGGTGCGCCCCCAGCAAATCCGTGAAATCGACATCCCGCCAATACGTCAGGTAATCTTTCAGGAAAGCCAACAGTCCCGGCCAAGAAGTTGCCTGGCCCTCTGGCAAGTCGTCCGCTTGTGGCAGGGCATCTTCGACGACTTTGTCAATGGCGTCCTGGCGGCTGAATCTGGCGCGCAGCTCAGCGGCCAGGTCGTGATACTGCTTTGGTGATTCTGGCTCTACTTGGAGCCATGACCGGAGGAGATCGCCTTGCTGGTTGCGGACTTGCTGATGTATTTGGGAGAGAAACTGGGCGACGAGAGACATGGTATATAACTGATAAAGAAGAGATATGAAAGGAAAAGGAAGACGAAAAAAAAGACCACCGTTTGGCGGCGAGATTGAGAGTTTGGAGAGGGCTGAGAAGTGAGACGGGAGAAATTGAGAGTGAATGAGAAGTCGCGTTGAATGAGTGAGGCTGGGCGTTGAAAGACGCGTGTGGCGTAGGTTTGGATGTGGCGGTGAATTATGTGGCGCGTGTCTATATCAGACTTGCGACTCGGTTCTTGACAGTTGAAACTCTCCTCATCGGAATCAAACCTTTTATTAATCAATGTGGAATCACTCATGGGAGGTTTTTTGTGTTACCGGACATAAGTCTATAACATGATATGCAGTTAAATATTCAAAAGGCTCGAAAATCGTTACTCTACAGTACATAGCCAAGCTACTACTAAAAGCAGCTACACATTGCTTCATTCCGCTATATATACAAGTTTGGTTTGAAGGACTCTTCCTTTGTCCCCTCTTTACTTCACTTTTTATTTATACAGACTCGATCCTCTGCACAACCATGGCCGTGGCAGCACCTCCGCCGTTGCAGATGGCCGCCACACCATACTCACCGGGCTTCAGCTGGTGCAGAAGCGTGGTGAGGATTCGAGATCCGGAGCTGCCCAGGGCGTGGCCGAGAGAGATGCCGCCTCCCAGAGGGTTGACACGGGCGTTCTCAATGCCAAGAATCTTCTTGTTAGCCAGCACAACGCCTGCAAAAGCCTCATTGATCTCCCAGATGGCGACCTGATCCTTGGTAATTCCGGCACGCTCCAGGGCAATGGGAATGGCTTTGGCGGGAGCAACGGGGAAATCAACGGGGTCGACGGCGGCGTCGGCGTGAGAGACGACTCTAGCTAGGACGCGAGAGCTGGATCCGTACTGCTGTGCGACGGCCTTGTTGCCCAAGACCAGAGCGCTGGCACCGTCATTCAGAGTCGAGGCGTTGGCAGCGGTCACTGTTCCCGTTCCGTCGCGGACAAATGCAGGCTTCAAGGTAGGTACCTTCTCGAACTTGACGTCGAGGTAGCCCTCGTCGGCTTCGATGACGATGTCGCCCTTCTTGGTCTTGACGGTTACGGGTGTGATCTCGTCGGCGAATGCCTTCTCAGCCCACGCCTTTTGCGCGTTCTTATACGACTGAATGGCGTATTCATCCTGCTGTTCTCGCGTGATGCTGTGGACCTTGGCTGTGTTTTCGGCGCAGTTGCCCATGTGGAATTTGTTGTAGACGTCGGTCAGACCATCCTTGATCAGGCCGTCCTCGAAGGTCACATTGCCGAATGCAGGCAGGCCGCTGGCGCGGGGCAAGTAGTAAGGGACTCGGGTCATGCTCTCCATGCCACCGGCAATCTGAGCCTCGGCTAGACCGAGCTGAATGTTTTGCGCCGCGAAAGCGACGGCCTTGAGGCCGGAAGCGCAGACCTTGTTGATGGTGATGGCCTCAACGGATGTGGGAAGACCGGCGAAGATGGCGGCCTGGCGAGCCGGCGCCTGACCGATGGATCCTCCAAGGACATTGCCCATGTACACATCGGAGATCTTTTCTATCGGGACTTTGGATCGCTCGAGAGCGGCCTTGATGGCGGTGGCGCCGAGCTGGGGAGCGGGAACGGTGGTGAATGAGCCGTTGAACTGCACAGAGAAGCAGTGTTAGCAACGCATACATCGGAGTGGTGAGGCCTAGTTGGAACAAAAGAGTGCATGTGAGATTACCTTTGCTGTGGGTGTTCTGGCAGCACTGAGAATGTAAGCGTCCTGGATCTCTTTCCTCATCGCGGCGCTCGTCGAGAAGTGGCGAGCCGTTCTCACATGGCTGGCCAACTGGCCAAGTCGCCTGGCGGTTCTGAGCTGAGCCTCGGGCATGGTGCTGAGATAGAGACAAACGGAGGAAAGGCAGACGGGGGTATCAAGAGGATCAAATCAGAATATGCTCAGAGCAGAGGCAACACATGGGATGTAATTGTATTTATTACAGAATGCCGGCAGGAGAGGCGCAATGGAGAGGAGCCTCTGGGCCGTTTCGGTACGCTTCGGCTTGGAGCGGGAGGAGAAATCAGCCGAGCCGTTTAAGCCGATATTATGGCTTGCGATGCTCTTTTGCGGGGAGGTGGGAGAAGCCGGGGAAGAACTGTCATACCTCGAGGAGTAGTAAATTTGAAATACATACAACAACTAGATCGAAGGCTCTGCTTCTGGCGTCTCTCTTGGTAATAGCTTCGTAACCACAGACTTCCTCACTTACATCTTTTGCTTCTCTTCCTCGGTGACGCTTCGTATTAATTCGCACCTCACGTCATCATGCCGAGGCTACGGCACAGGTTGCGACGGGCATCCGTTCGACAAATCATGTTACCCGAAACGCGGTCCAGACTGTGGCGTCGCTCCACCCAATGACCGCCACAAGCCTTATCCGCCACGCCTCTGCGCGATGCTGGTGCGGTATCACATGATTCGTGACTAATCAGTGATATCTCGTCCCATTATTGGCCCGTGCCCCGGCGCCGATTCGCCTGTACCGGCTGGCTATCAAACGCTGCCGTCTGGCTGCTAGTGCGGCCATCACTCTCTTGGCTCGTGAGCAGGTTCCGATCTTGTCTCTCAACTTCTATCACAGCATCCAGCAAAGATCTGAAGAACAACCCTCTTCTGCACCTATATCACCAACTTTTCCTCCTAATCTCACTCTCTACTCGACGAACCGATCTATCCGGACCATAGAACAACAAACCTCCGAGACCCTCACTCGTTGCTGCTATACCAAACTCGGTCCTCGTTCGATTCCGGTCCTCGACCATCACCATGTCAACAGCTGCCCGACGTCGTTTGATGCGCGACTTCAAGGTATGTCTGCGTCTTCCGTCTCCTCTCTCTTTCCCACTGTCTAACCGATAGTTCAGCGTATGCAGACCGATCCGCCCGCCGGAGTCTCAGCATCTCCCATCCCCGACAATGTCATGACCTGGTTGGTTTTGCCCCTCACGCCTCCACCGCAGCGACTTCGCATGCTGACCATGTCTCGCCGTCCTCCCCCTACAGGAATGCCGTCATCATAGGACCAGCCGATACGCCGTTTGAAGATGGAACGTTTCGACTCGTCATGCAATTCGAAGAGCAATACCCCAACAAGCCGCCCCAGGTCAAATTCATCAGCCAGATGTTCCACCCCAACGTCTACGCCACCGGCGAGCTGTGCCTGGACATTCTTCAGAACCGATGGAGTCCTACGTATGATGTCGCTGCTGTACTAACCAGCATTCAGAGGTATGGAAGCCCCAAGATTCTCCAGGATGACAATGCCCTACCGTCGTGGTGCCTCCGCTGACGCCGTCTGTTTCTCTACTGCAGTCTACTCAATGACCCCAATACCGGCTCGCCGGCGAACGTGGAAGCCTCGAACCTCTACAAGGACAACCGGAAGGAGTATACGAAGCGCGTTCGGGAGACTGTTGAGAGGAGCTGGGAAGACTGAATCAGAAAAGAGCTCACGTTGACTGCATAGCTGTCGATGACAGGTTATTTTTGGCGACTTGTAGGGCTGTCACTTCTTCCCTCCAGGATATTGAGGCGGAGCCAGGACGCTGCCAGCAACATCTTGGTGCCCTGTCCACGAAGATGTGATCCGGGAGACGGCCGGAATGGATTCATTGCAGGCGTTTTGGTGCACGAGATTGAACTGGCTATACCAAGGACGGGAGTCATCATCTTCTTTTTGTGTCTTTCTTGTCTGTTTTCTCTTCCTTCTTCTTACAGCTTTGTTGTCTTCTCCCTACAGCATATTTTCTACGTCGAGTTTTGGTTTTACCACCACACTGAAGGAGGACTGCCCCAGCGGACGACAGATAGGTACTTAGGTAGCGATTTCGTAGCTGCGAATAACTTTGATGCTCTGCTCATATGCGTTGGCCGTGATTCGACGGTGATGCAAGGCACGGTCCCGCCTTTGGTGGGCGGTACCTCATGCAAGTACCTCCGAGTCACCATCAACTGCCGGTGATACACCGCCTTTGCCGTGGATTCAGAGACTCGCAGCATCACAATCTGCCCACTCTCCAACGACTGTACAGTACTGTAACAAGCAATGCCTGTACACGATTCAATCACTGTAGGACGTGCTCGGTGAGTGAGTCCATTGAGGGATATGGTGTAGTATTAAGCAATCAAAACGGTCCGCTGTCCTGGTGAATGTCCATAAGGTACCCTCTCATGTTCAGTTACCCACTGCCGGCGTCAACATCTTCTACATACTGTATGGAAGCACTACGACCAGACACATGTACTGCCAAAGGAGTCTGCGACTCTTGCGCTCAAGACGACCGGAGCAAAGAGACGCCACATACCCACCTCATGGCACTGGATCCAACCTCATCATGTTTCAAGGCCGACGCCTCCGTATCATACGAACAGAGGTAGAATATGGGATACTAGTATGTACTGCATATGCAGTAATCCAACACTACCCCTGGCGTGGCAAGACTCGGTGATAGTTTTGCCTCCAGATACTAGTCGGACTAGACATGATTTGACAGGTAGGTATGCACATAGAAGAATAAAACAGAGTCGACAAGTGAAACCAAACACAACAGAGGAGCACAGACCAAGATCACTCCGCGCAGCATACAGCTATCGGAGCCATTACCTGCATCACCAGTCGTACAGCAACCTTGTGGCTGACCTAGATCTCAGAGCATTCAAAGAGCTCTAACGTTTAGTCGAAGCCCGAGCTCAAGCTCAACCTAATCCTCTAGTCAGGAGTTCTTAGGGGGGCCACCGACGCACGTCCAGCGTGTTCACTGCGCTGTAACCTCCTCCTTCAGCGGGTAGAGGCGCCTGATCTCCAGTCCCCCCTCCCCTCTAGGTGGCCTCTAGCGCCTAGCCTCCAGGGCCCTTTCCCACCACCCACGCGGCGGCTGCTTTTAGCGCGCTTGTCACCTCCAAAACATTGGATTCAACTTTTTGGGGTCCCTCCCCCGCCAGCCCTTGCCAGACCGCCGTTCCCTCTGCATCCCTAGAACCTCTCTCTCCGGCTTGTTCTTGGATTTTCTTTTCCTTCTCCTCTGTTTCCTTTTCTTTTCCTCCCTTCCCCCCCTCATTCTCCTTGCAACCGATCCTGCGGCGGGGTTTCGTCTTCTTTCCAATCTTTCGCAGCCACGGTTCGGATCGACCGTTCTGTTTGGTTTCGTTTTCTCCTCTTTCTGCCCCTCACCCTCTTCTTCGCTCCCGGTAGGGCGATATATCGGAGCCCGCCTTTTGGGTGAAGAGAGAGGCACCTCCCTTCGAGATACCGTGTCTCGACTGAGACTCAACCCAAACGGCCGCTTCTCTTGTTCCCATCATCGGAGTCCTCACGTCATCTGCCCACCATGTCCAACAATAGCATCAAGGTCGTCGCCCGGTTCCGGCCTCAGAACCGGGTCGAGATCGAGTCGGGCGGCAAGCCAATCGTCCGCTTCGACTCGGAAGACACTTGTACTCTTGACGTATGGAGACCTCCCTCCGCCCTTGCCCGTGCTCTCTCGTTGCAGGACTCATAGGGATACGCGAAAGGCTTGATGCTGACCATTGCCCCGTGGGGTTCTTTTCTGTTATAGTCCAAAGAGGCGCAAGGCACCTTCACGTTTGACCGAATCTTTGACATGTCATGTAAACAACAAGACATCTTCGACTACTCCATCCGCCCGACCGTCGACGACATTCTCAATGGCTACAACGGCACCGTCTTTGCCTATGGCCAGACCGGTGCCGGTAAATCATACACCATGATGGGAAGCAACATCGACGATCCCGAGCAGAGGGGTGTTATTCCGCGCATCGTCGAGCAGATCTTTGCTAGCATCATGTCCAGCCCCAGCACCATCGAGTACACCGTCCGCGTCAGCTACATGGAGATTTACATGGAGAAGATTCGTGATCTCTTGGCTCCGCAGAATGACAACCTCCCCATCCACGAGGAGAAGAACCGCGGAATCTACGTCAAGGGTCTTTTGGAGATCTACGTCTCCAGCGTCCAGGAGGTGTACGAGGTCATGCGGAGGGGAGGAAGTGCTCGAATGGTCTCTGCCACCAACATGAACGCAGAGTCGTCGCGATCCCACTCCATCTTCGTCGTCACCATCACCCAGAAGAACATCGAGTCCGGTTCGGCCAAGAGCGGTCAGCTGTTCTTGGTCGATTTGGCCGGTAGTGAAAAGGTTGGCAAGACTGGCGCCAGCGGCCAGACGCTCGAGGAGGCCAAGAAGATCAACAAGAGTTTGAGCGCCTTGGGCATGGTCATCAACGCCCTTACAGATGGCAAATCCCACTACGTCCCCTACCGAGACTCCAAGTTGACCCGTATCCTGCAAGAATCCCTGGGTGGCAACAGTCGAACCACTCTCATCATCAACTGCTCCCCCAGCAGCTACAACGACGCCGAAACCCTGGGCACGCTGAGGTTCGGTACCAGAGCAAAGTCCATCAAGAACAAGGCGAAGGTCAACGCCGAGCTCAGTCCTGCAGAGCTCAAGGCTCTGCTCAAGAAGGTCCAGGGCCAGGTCACCAACTTCGAAAGCTACATCTCGAACCTCGAGGGCGAGGTGCAGCTGTGGCGATCCGGAGAGTCTGTCCCCAAGGAGAAGTGGGTTCAGCCCGTCACAGATGGAGTTGCCGCAACCAAGGCCGAAGCGAGAGCTCCTCGGCCGTCAACCCCTTCACGGCTTACAGAGTCTCGCTCGGAGACTCCCATTGCTTCTGACCGTGCCGGAACTCCCAGCATAACGCTGGAGAAGGACGAGCGGGAAGAATTCCTCCGTCGCGAGAATGAGCTGCAGGACCAGATTGCGGAAAAGGAGTCGCAGGCTTCGGCAGCCGAGAAGCTGTTGCGCGAGACCAAGGAGGAGCTTTCGTACTTGAAAGAGCACGACAGCAAGATGGGCAAGGAAAATGAGCGGCTCATCACCGAAGTGAATGAGTTCAAGATGCAGCTGGAGAGGCTTAACTTTGAGGGCAAGGAGGCACAAATCACCATGGATGCCCTCAAGGAGGCTAATGCAGAGCTCACTGCCGAACTGGACGACATGAAGCAGCAGCTGCTTGACGCCAAGATGAGCGCCAAGGAGACGGGCGCAGCTCTCGATGAGAAGGAGAGGAAGAAGGCAGAGAAGATGGCCAAGATGATGGCCGGCTTCGAGCTCGGAACCGATGTCTTCAGCGACAACGAGCGATCTATTGCTGAGACCATCAAGCACATTGATGCCTTGCTCGAGCAGAGCACGATTGGCGACCACATCGCGCCAGACGAGTTCAAGGCCCTCCGAGCCAAGATGGTCGAGACCCAGGGCATCGTGAGGCAGGCAGAGCTGTCCATGTACAGCGGGCCATCCAACGACTTGGATGCTCGACGGAGGCAGGAACTCGAAGCCAGGCTGGAGGCATTGCAGCAAGAGTATGAAGAGGTGCTGACCCGCAACCTGAGCGAGGCCGACGTCGAGGAGGTCAAGGCACGCCTAGAGGCCGTCTATGCCAAGCGCGAGAAGTCCGAGGTGCAGCTCGTCGAAGAGCTCAAGGCCGATCTGGCCCAGAAAGCCTCGGAGAACGCGAGGATGAAGACCTTGATTGAGGAGCTTCAGCAGCGCGTCAAGGCCGGCGGCGCCGGTGCCATGGCCAACGGCAAGACCGTTCAGCAGCAGATTGCCGAGTTCGACGTGATGAAGAAGAGCCTCATGCGAGACCTGCAGAACCGCTGCGAGCGCGTCGTCGAGCTGGAGATCTCGCTCGACGAGACCCGCGAGCAGTATAACAACGTGCTGCGGTCGTCCAACAACCGCGCTCAGCAGAAGAAGATGGCCTTCCTGGAGCGCAATCTGGAGCAGCTTACCCAGGTCCAGCGCCAGCTGGTCGAGCAGAATTCCTCCCTGAAGAAGGAGGTTGCCATTGCAGAGCGCAAGCTGATTGCGAGAAACGAGCGCATCCAGAGCCTCGAGAGTCTGCTGCAAGACAGCCAGGAGAAGATGGCCACTGCCAATCACAAGTATGTACCCCCCCAACTGCCCCTCCCCCTTTTCACTGCCCACGTCTGCACTTCAACAAAGTGGTGTCACCTGTCATCGATGTGACACCACACATAACACACAAAACGTGAAACCATATAAGCTTGGTGCTGACCTAGACTCCTTCTCCCTAGGTTCGAGGTCCAGCTTGCTTCCGTCAAGGAGCGCCTTGAGGCTGCCAAAGCTGGCAGCACCCGCGGCCTGGGCGGTGCCGGCGGCGGCTTCAGCTTCACCAACGCTGGCAGCCGAATCGCCAAGCCTCTCCGTGGCGGCGGCGGCGACACTCCTGCGACTCCCACGATCCAAGGCGGTGATGGGACTCCCACCAGCAGCAAGCGCGGTAGTTGGTTCTTCAATAAGTCGTAGATTTGCTGCGCGCTTTTGCTTTCTCCGGGCGGCGTTTTGAGTACAACTAGACGCGGTTTTACAACACTTTTTGGAACCTCCATACCCCTCCCCTCTCCCTCTCCCGTCTCTCTCGCCCCCTCTTTCTTTCCGCTGCATTCCTCTCCTTTCACTCCTTTTCTTTTTCTATATTCCTCTTCCTTTCCATGCATATGCCCTGCTGACTTGCTGGTTAAGGCTTTATCCGTTCTTGGTTTCCTCCTTTGCCTTGTATCTTTTTATATGTTTTGCTCTTACTGCTTCATCCTCTCCGCTGTCTGCATTTTGAAAGAGAATAAGAAAAAGATACGGAAAGAACGAGGAGGAAAAAAAAAAGATCAAGCAACAGATTGGAACAAGGAGGATGAGAAAGAGAAGAAGTACGTGCGTTTCACATGCGCAATATGCATTGTGGCGAGCTCAAGAGCGACGAATGATGATTGTTGGATTCTGATTTTAACGACTTTTGATGGTTTGTGTATTCGAACGAAAAGGTGGGAGAGAGGGACACGGGAGAAGGGGGAGACGGGAGAGAGCGTCTCAACACACAAGGCGATGAATGAGCAAACAAAAGACAAAGGTGGGATGAGTCAAGAGCGAACAAGGAAAATGGGCCGTCGGCAGGAAGAAGGATTTCTACAGTTGGAGTTACGCGGTTGGGGAGGGATATATATGATATAAAGACGTCACGCATGAAAGAGTAAAGAGTCAAGACTTTAAGATATTATATGAGATACATCAACAGAATCTTGTTTATGACGAGAATCGACGCTTTGAAGAAAGTGGTGAATTTTCATACGATCTCTCAGTCTAGCGGGCGACGATGCTTCGGTTGTAGGATGACAGCATGAGTCGTGAGTGGGCGTTAATCGTTATTCTTGAAAGACGGTTCTGCCAGTGAGCGTTCCCCTAGTTGCTCTTGGTGCCAGCCTTGATAATGGCAAAGCAAGTGGGAAGCAGAATGGCCCACGACAGGATGGACACGGCCACAAAGATGGCCACGATCTTGGCGTAGAGGATCACCACTCGTCGCCAGGCGGCCTTTGAAAAGGTGGACCAAGCGTCGCTGATGGTCGCATAGCCAAGTCCGCCGACAATTGCGGGCTCAACCTTGCCAGTGAAAGATCGGTCAAAGGGGATGATAGGGTCCTCGTCCTCGGGGAGGAGCGAGGCCTGGATGCGGATGACAACGACGCGAGCAGGAATGATGACGACGACCCACAGCATTGTGCTGAGGAGAATATAGACGGTAGCCTTGATCAGATACGCAATGTCGCCCTCGCGAATAGCGTCGGAGGCGCCGCCCGACTGCAAGTTGGCCATGGTCGGCGCATCAAAGCCAATGAGCTCGGCAAGCAGGACGGGGACCCACTGGTGCACCTGTGTCGCAGCCCAGTAGAGCACGATAGCCTTCCAGGTGGCATCGAAGGCGCGCTTGAACGGAGGCAGGCGGCGCCAGAACCTCCGAGGAGAGGGCTGAGAAATGACAATGTGAACCCAGGCGGCTCCAAACTGGACCATGACCAGCGAGGCCAGCAGCTCAGCAAAGGGCCGGACAGGTCCCCACGAGAAGATGGAGGCGACGATGCTGATGAGCACAGACTGGGTAAGAGCGCACATGAATCCACGGAAGTTGGCTCGGAATCCACCGTAAGAGGTGAGAAGGCGGTTGATAGAGCGAAGGGAGGATGTCACCGTCCGGGCGGCACCATCAGTAGGCTTCGTGGTAGAACCAGCGATCGCCTCCTCGTCAATACCATCTCCGTTGGTGGGCATGGCGAGGGGCTCGTAGGCAGGAGGGTTCTCATCTTCAATGATGGCGAAGACGGGGTAAATGTGGAACAGGGTGTAGTTGACCTGTAAATAAGCGTCAGTAGGAACGACATCTATCTCAATAGGAGAAGCGATTACTCACGAGAAGAGAAACGGGCAGCAAGATGATGGCGTTGAGAAGCACAAGAGGCCAGCCCCATGCGGGCATATGGAATTCGGCAGGGTCGCCATCTTGAAAGACCGTCCAAGTCATGGTGATGGATGACCCGACGGATCGCTCGGGTTGCGTGCGAAGATGAAGTTTCCAACTAGTGGCGGATGCGATGGAAGAAGCGTGTTTCGAGGGCCAGCTTTTGTTTGCCGTGCAAAGTGCCAAAGGCAGATGAAGGTTGTGATAAAAGTATACAAGTGAGCGAGGCTAAAGAAACATCAAGCCGCGCTGATGAAATGGGGGAGGGCGAGACGCTTATAAGGCAAACACGAGCAGGATTCTCGGTGGGTTGTCGAGGCGAAGGGGCCACCCCAGCTCAAACGGCCTAGGCAGCACTGCCCTCTAGTTTGCACTTTGTCAGCCCGAACGATTAGCAGAGGCGGCAAAAAGCTCTCGCTGCTCTTCTCGGCCACTTCTTCTTTGGGACAGCAAGCTGGATCTCGGTTGAAGAAACCTTTTCCCGAAGCAGCGCGGTTGGATTGAATCTTTTTCAGCGCACGCCAATCACGTCAAGTCACCCAGGGCGATGCTTGCGTGTACAGCAGCTGCATAAGGACTGCATTGCAACAAATGTGGTGTGGACGAGGCACACCTGCGGTTCCATTGTTGTTCTCGTGAACATGTCATGGAAGTATTCTCTTGTTCCGCATTCTGCTGCATCACCCCAGAAGTGCATTCTCGATTCGTGCTTGAGACCTCTGTGAGATGTTTGCGTGAAGTGAAGCTTTCGCGAGTCAGCGTCCATCGTGTTTCGGGCTTCGGGTAACCGCCGCCTGTATAAGTGGATATCCGTCAAAGATCAAGAAGGTGAATCCCGTGAGTGATAGCGAATGGACCTTTACATACCTATATTGAGCCAGCAACTGACCAAAGTCGAGGCTCGATAGAAAAGGAAGAGAGAATGAAGAAGATAAGAGAGAGAGAGGAGAGAAGGGAGAAGAAGCAGTTTGGGTATGTCGTTCGTGACTCCTTCCTTTTCTCAGGTACCTGAATGTTAGCATGCGGCAGGCGCTGGCCAGATGCCCCGCGGCTTCTTGCAATACGGCGGAAGGTGGGGCGTTACCTATTGGCCAAGTCTTGCGAATGGCTTGTACTTTGCTCGAAATCTAGAGGGACAAGATACTTGTGCCCTTGACATGCCCAATTAATCATCGCTTTATATTCAGACCTCTGTTCCTCTTCTGTTGATCTCTCATCGACATCAGAATTCAACCTCCAAAAGCACCTCGAAATGCGGTAAAGCGCCGACCCAAGAGCAATGTCAGCGCCGTCCATCCCCAACCTTCTCTCTCTCCGAGGCAGAGGCGGTCGGGGCCGAGGCCGAGGCCGGGGACGCGGAGGCTCTGAGCCCGGCTCCAGAGCTGCTGCTTCTCACGATTCCATCATCCAGGGAACCGATACCGATGCCGCCGTGTCCAGGCTGAGTGCCGTCGACTTGGGATACCTGAGCGACCCGTATGCGCGGTATTTTGTATCTGCGATCGATGGTCCGCCTGCCAGGCGGTTTCCCATCATCAACCGAGGTTCGTTGTCTCAGTGCATGAAGACTACATTATGTCTACGACCACTTATTACTCCTGAAGGTGATAATAGGTGGTGAGGCTATTGGCTCTCTTTCTCTCTTTCAATCACTGTCATCACGCGGCTCACACCTACTGCAGGCACATACACACGCACAACAGCCATAGATACCCTGGTGCACTCGTTCCTTGCGGGACCTAAGGATGAAGGCCAAGGACAAGGAGTCACGAAGCAGATAGTGTCTTTGGGCGCCGGCACCGACACAAGGCCTTTTCGACTCTTTGCCCAGCAGGGCCATCCACAGCTCATCTACCATGAGATTGACTTCCCGGTCACAAGTGCCAAGAAGCTCAAGACGGTCGAAGCAGTGCCGCCTTTGGCCAACATCTTGACCAACCGCTCAAAAGGAGACACCGATGTTGACTGGACGAGCCAGCCATCCAACGGTCAGTACTTTTGCCACGGGCTCGATATTCGTCGCCTGTCCCCTGCCGCTACAGAAAACCTGCCTGGTCTTCGCACCGACGTTCCCACGCTCGTCTTGTCGGAATGTTGCCTCTGCTACCTATCCCAAGAAGAATCGGATGGCGTGCTCGCGTATTTCTCTTCTCGAATACCCAACATTGCTGCCGTCATCTACGAGCCGGTTCATTTAGGGGATCCTTTCAGTGAGACAATGATATCGAACCTGGCGGCAAGGAACATTCATATGCCTAGCCTCGAACGGCGCAGAGACGAAGGACAAGAGGCAGCTCGGTTGAAGCGGTTGGGCTATGAGACAACCCGCCAGCTGAGCATTGACCGCTTGTGGAGCAAATGGGTCAACGAGGAAGAGAAAGAGAGGGTTGACAGGCTTGAGGGTCTTGACGAGGTTGAAGAGTGGCAGCTGCTTGCTGGACACTACGTCGTTGTCTGGAGTTTTACGGGGGACGGGTTTGAGGGATGGAGGGGCCTTGGATAGACCAACTGCATGCAAAACATGGGTCAAACGTCTGATGCAATCGAGATTCATTGCTTGTGCATATGTCAGGGACCGTCGTCTTCCACTCATGACTGGATGCCCGAGCCTGACCCATGTTTGCTTTTTAGTACCGCCTGCAGCCACATTGTTTGCATGCATACAATCAGAGCCTCCGATGTCCACACCACCAAAACGTCAGTGAAGCAGATCTGCAGCGGCATAGAGATAGTGACGATTTGCTTGTACTGACAAAGACGCGAATTGAAGCAGTTCTCAACTGTCTTTTAGCAGTGAGACACAGTCACTTCCTTGATCGTGTCTCTCCGTACCTTCGTAGAGCGCTCACGTGATTCCAGATAAGCAAGGCGTGCATCTAGCGACCCAACAGCGCTCCCTTAGGGGGTGCGCTTAGCATACTTTTGTTGCTAACGACATCCGACTTCTGTGTCGCGTTCAAGCCTCACCATCTTTTTGTCTCCTCGGTTAAAAAAAAATACACTCTCTCGTCATTCTTCATCCTTTCGTCTTCCTGCTCGCTCATTCTCGATTCTTTTGCTACTTTTTGGAATCATTCTTGCTCGAATTCATAGCTTTCAGTGATTATTGCTCCTCCGCTTCTCTTGTACACGCCTCTCGGGGATCCTACAGAGTCAACGAAAGTCCCCCCTTTGTAGGAGGACGTTCTCGGTGTCCTTTTTCTTTGGAGACTTCGGCTTCTGTATCGCCATACGCTGCGAGGCCGCCCATATTCTACGAGAGCATTCGAACATTCGTACTTTTGCATACTCACACGCCTTGGCTACTCGATAGAACTGCTTGGAAGGGGGAGGTTTCCCGGCCCTGGACACGGCTGGGGCTCGTCGCATTCAAAGGGAGACGACGGCGGTTGGACGCGCGGTGCACGGTCATTCAGAAAGAGGAGGGATTCGTCATTTTGGTTTTTTGGACGTTGGGACATCAAGGCGCCGCAAAGATGGCCGAGTCAAGTACCGTCAAGACATATAAATATCGGCAGGAGATTAGCCAGGTGAGATACCATTTTTTTCATTCTACCTTGACTGGTTCATTCCGAGGAGCGATGAGTTTTCAGAAGCCATGGATTTGCAGGAGTCTGAGTCGCCTCGTGATGAGGTGTTCATGAGGACTTACAATGCATCGCCCTACGCTTTTCAGAGGCGTTCTCATCACACTTTCCCATGAGCTACTCATTCTTCTCTCAAGAGCCCATAGCTCAGTGAGCATGGTTGATGAGGTCGAACTTTGAGTATCCCAAGAAAGCGCAGCTATCTGTTTTGTATTGTTCTCTTCTTAGCAACACTCAATTCATATATCGCTTTCTCACGTCTCCTGCAAGCCTCAGATCCAGCACTTACATCACAATCCTCCTGGAGAATGCTCCACCCTCCAACACCTGGCAATGCCAGCCCTTCAGCTTCATCGAACTGCTGCCAAGTGGCAAGGCATTCAACCAATCTGAGTTTCAACTGATCATCTCACAACCCGGTTGAGATTTTCCCGTTCATTCTACCATTCACGAACCTTCCTTCACCTACTCTTCACTTCCCTCGTTCCACCCAGGGCGCTCGCCTTGCCCTTCCCCAGTCATGAACTCGGATCATCACATCTACCTGAATGGGCAAAGATATCGAATGAAAGCCGGATACATGTCTCGCCTTTCCCGACGTGCAATAACCATTGACTCTTTCCGACAGATGATGTACGTCTCTGGCGAGACTGCTGAGCCATCCGTCGAAACAACCGGTATCATAGAGGATATCGTCCGCCAGCAGGTCATTGAACTGGTACGTTGCCCTTCTAATGGGCCTTTCGGTCGTCATCCAAATGAGGTAACCTCCTGACACGCTTCTCTTCTCCACAGTTGCGCAATTGCACTGAACTTGCCGCCCGGCGCGGCTCAAAATCTATCAGCACAAACGACCTCATCTTCCAGATCCGCCATGATCACGCCAAAGTGTCTCGCCTCCGCACATTCCTCTCCTGGAAGGACGTTCGAAAAAACGTCAAGGACTCAGACGACAAGGGCGCAGACGCAGACATTGCCGCCGGCGATGACGCCGTCGGCGGCGTCGTACCAGGAGGCCCCGTAGATGAAGCCGCCAAGAAGAACAAAAAGGCCAAGGTCGGCCTCCCCTGGGACCCCTCGTCCTTTTACTCCGTCGAAGTCCCCGAGCGCGACGACGAGGAGGACGAAGAGGAGGAGGAGATGAACTACATCACGCTCCAGCGTCTGCGTAAGGCCGACGAGCGCACAAAGGCCATGACCCGAGAGGAGTATGTGACCTGGTCCGAATACCGTCAAGCGTCCTTTACCTGGCGCAAGGGCAAGCGCTTCCGCGAGTGGGCCGGCTTCGGCGTTGTTACGGACAGCAAGCCGTCGGACGATATTGTCGATATCCTCGGCTTTCTAACCTTTGAAATGGTCCAGACGCTGACGGAGGTCGCCCTCAAAGTCAAGGAGCAGGAGGACATCTGGCGCGCTCAGACGGGTGCCTCCACGGGCGACTCTGGGACGAGCAAGAAGCGCAAACACCAGCAGGGGCTCTTCGACCCGCCCAGCGAGGGTCGGTCGCCAATCGAGCCGAGACACGTCCAGGAGGCTTTCCGACGGTTCCAGCAGAGGCCCAAGAAGACGCGTGCTATGCTCAACGGGACAAGGCTGGCACAGCACACATCTCTCAACATAATTTGAACTCGCCTTCTCTTCCAGCTCCCATTCCGCCGTCTTACCTTTTGATAATCTTGTTTTATGTTTTTCCCCCTCCTTCAATAAGGTTTCTTTTTCTTTTTTCAGTAGCTATCACGGTGCTGCTCCCGTCGTTGATTGTGGAATAGCAGACGCCTCATTAATTGCAACATCACTTTATGAAACACCTGCCACAAGTGACGTCCGAACTTGAGGTGCTTGTGGCTCTCAAGACCACACCTGCTTCGATGGTTAGATGCCCTGGACTTCCATAATGATCATCATTGCATCTTGGGACCAGCCTGTGAGCCCCTCCTGGCAGCTCCGTTGCCTTGCCACAGTCTCGAGTTAACCCTCCGCAAGCTGATGGGCACTTCCTCTGCATCGCCCTCATATATGCTCGGTTTTCTGCGGCTGGGCCGAGTGTCCGTATATCTCCGCGATCTCTGGTACGAAAGCTGTGGTTGAACAGCAGCCGTCTGGGATCGGCCCAGCACAGTATCGAGCATCTCTTCTGGCTCTTCTTGTATAGCAACGCTGCTTTGGTGCGCCGTCGATGAGCTGCCAGATGTGTTTGAGTAAGCCGCGGTCAAGGCTTCTTGTTGAGGATCCTTCATCTGTACATAGCGCGTATAGTTGGGCTTCTCCAGCATTCCCGAACGGAAAGCATTGACGCCTACGAGCATCTTGACCAGCTCGACCAGCTCTTCGAGGTACTCAATAATCTCCATGTGGCCAGCAGCGCTGGCATTCCAGGAGAGGAAGTTATGCTTGGTAATTAGGCGAGCAATCTTCTCATTCGCCTGATCCTCGTACTCGCTCGTGCTACTGCAATGACTGGCATGGCTCACTGTAGGCGTCACAGGAGCCGAGGTGGTAGCTTGCGAAGTGATAATCTCCCGAACCCGATGAATCAGCCGAAGGTGCGCTACACGAGCCGAGGGAATGAACTGCGGGAGTGGGAGCCAGGTCGTCAAGGCCTCATTGACGGAGAACAACATGAGTGTGCAACTGGCCGCCATGCTCCGCCGATACATGTAAGCTTGCGGGTTAAGCGTCTCTAATACAGAGGAGCCATAAGCCCTTCGGAGTTGCACGACGTTGTCCATCCGATCAATGATCTGATGGAGCACGTACACAATCTCGGCATATATAGGCGCGAGCTTCTTGAAGCTGCCTTTCAAACGCGGTTCCGACGAACAAAACGGCAGAAAGGTCTCGGCTGCTGCAAGTGAGGCTTGGGCTTTGTCCCGCAATCGATCGAAACTGCGATGCAGCTTTGGGGAGCGGACATCAATGACTTCGGGTCCATCCACACCGACAGCCATGGCGCCTTGCATGCTTTGGATGTGCTGCACGCAGGCAGATAAGGATTCCACCAAACGGTCTCTTGCACGCACGGGGTAAACCGCAAGCTCCACGAATGCCGCTGTAATGCCCCCGGCTAAGAAGGCTACGAGGCGCTGATAGTAAACCTGTTGTGGCTGTTCCGTATTGACATTCTCAGAGGCTAATTGCACCCAAGTCAGCTAATTTCGGTCGCAAGGTAGGTCAAAAACAAAATGGTAGGGATAAGTGTACCTATGGCAACGACATTCATCGATATAATGGCTGCCGCACCGGCCTTGACGTATTTCGTTGCGACATGGAAATATGCAGCGGGTAGCAGTGTAAACGCGAGAACCACGACGATGATAGCCCTGCTGCCGCCGGCAATGACGAACGAGACATATCCAGCTGTGCAGCCGAGCACTAGCCCAACAAGTCGAATGATAAAGGATACCACGGACGTGCCAATGGCTACCTCGAATATGAATATCAACTGGAGTGGTGCCCAGCTGCCGTGGACGCTCGCATACCATGCGTTCCAAGAAGGCACAAAGGCTGGCCAGCTAACAAGGAAAACAGCAAAGGATAGCTTCAGAGCGTAGAACAGATCATCAGAGTCTTGGGCCCATTCGAAGACGTCTGCCACTGTTCCCCGGATCTTCAGAATGCAATTGTCAGGATGTTCCACTCTATCATTACGCCTAGACTGTAAGCGCTCCTCTTTTCCCTCTTTTCTCTTCTGGCGGTTTGACTTCCTCTTTCTCCTTACGCTCTCGGATCGATGAACGGCTGTAGAGCCCGCTTCTTCATCAGGTGCTCTCTTCCTCGGCTGCTTCTCACCATCAAGAACGCCGGCGGAACCTTTTGATTCATCTTTTGGCGGATTGTCCCCGGCCAATTCTCCACGGCGAGCCGCTTTTCTCGCGCCTTCAGGGAGCACCATTGAATCAAGCTCGCCATTAGTACGTAGCCACCAGCGAAGACTTGAATATTGGGGCATCCAGATGCGTGTTCTATCATGGCGACGCTGTCTCTGTTCTACCAATTGGCGTGCATGACGGAGCATCTTGAGGATGTGTGTTGAGGACTGGCGAAATGCCAAGAGGAACGACGAGATGAGAAAGGATTCCATACGCGGCATGAAATCGAGCGTCTGGCCCGTCTCCTGCATGGCAATCAACTTGAGTTGCTCGGTGCATTGTTCATCAAACAACGCCAACGCATCAGTAAAGAAGTCGATCCGAAGGTCAATCTCCTCCAGTCGGATGCCCCGAGGTGTACGGGCGCCAGAAGGAAGAGTAGGAACATCGTAGCAGTATGCCAAACAAGATATAAGCACAAGCACTGCTTCGTTAGTAGAGTTTTGGAACTCTTGCACAGGAGCCCGTATTCGCATGACGATTGACTCTAAGAGCTTGGCACTGCTCAGCCGAATCTGCCTATTCAGCTTGATATAGTCGACCCTGCTGGAGTGGGCAACCGCGTTTCCAGCTCGGGATCTTGACGCCGTACCAGAACTGAGGTCAAGATTGATGTTCGCTTCTGGGACACTGGAGGATGGCGTGGCAATATCCAAAGCATTCAGACACTTGGGTGATTGCCAGATATCATCATCGTCCGTTACCAAGTCGCCATCCTCCACGTCATCTTCATCAAGAACAATGAACTTATTCTCACAAGCACCAATCAGTGTAATGACACTCTGGGACAGGCGGCTCATGAGATCAACACTGATAGGCTTCATGTCAGCTGGGGCCAAGGGTGAGATGGAAATCTCAAAGTTGACCTCGTTTTGAGCCTTTTTGCATGCGGCAAGTTTCGTCCGAATAGGGGGCTTCCTCTCCGTCAAAAAGGCAAGTGTAGTCGCATGCAGCGGCGGCTTGGCTGCTCTGGCGCTGGACTTGGCCGATGGAAAGGGGTTGGGAAGTACGGCGCGTAGGTTGTGCCAGTAACGAATAACGAGCTGCTGGCTGCGCTTCATCTGGGACTGCTGTTGTTTGAGGTCCCGGTCTTCAGTCACGGGGGTGCCCAGGAGGCTCCCAATACTATGAGATTCGACACGATCGCCTCCGGGGGTGACAAACCAGTGGGTGGCTCGTTCAAGGGTGTCGACCATTTCTGAGAGAGCACTAATGGTGGAAGTGCCTAGGTAGCTGCCTGAAAACTCTGGGAAGATGCTGACGTTGACGAAGAGGATGACGCCGACGCCAATGAGAATTGGCACATAGATTGTCGTGTACAAGGTGGGCGTGGCCTCGGTCGGTACATTAAGCACGGTGACGGCGGGCAGGATCAGGGACAAGACAAAGAGGAACAAGCGAGGGCTGGAAGACCTCAGGTAGCCATGAAGCAGAATGCATGCCAAATAGAAGAAGGCCCGAATCGTGAAAGCACCAGCTTTGTTGGTGTCATAGACCAAGCTGCCCAGGTATAAGCCCAGCATGTTCCACGACAGGCCTATGCCGGAGCCGAATATGATCATTATGATGTTCTCGATGACAACGCCCATTCGCTGTCCTGGGTGTGAGAAGGCGACTACCATTGGCGCCAGGTAGGATGACCAGCTGCGGATCTGGGGGAGAACGGCAATGATGGTTGCAATAACACAGGCTATGAAGTCCTTGAGAATGCGTTGCCAGAGGGCCTTGGGGCCGCAGTCGCCCCAAATCGAGGTGACGAGCCTGCGTAGGAGCTTTTCCATTGTCGTGATGAGTAGAGAGGCTTCCGTAACCACATTATCCTTAGCTGATTGGTTCTGTATTGGTTTCAAGCTGTTGCTGGGTGCCTCTCGACAAGAACAACTCCGGGACAGACGAAAGACGACCGGAAGTGTCTCGGAAAGTCGACCAAATGTAGAAGCCTCTTGGCTTGACGATGCACTCGGAGATTTCAATGGTCGAGGATCAATCAGCCAATCTCCTGCAGTAGTTTTCTGGAGCTTCCAATTGGGCTCTGGGCTGTCCAGTTGAGCCGAGGAAGAGTGATATGACAGAGGCGGAGATTAAAGAAGGCACTGAGTAGTGAATCTTACGAGGCCATTGAGGGACAACTGATTCGATGAAGATGTGAAGGAGAGGAAGTTGAAGTCAAATAGGGGCACAGTCGGTACTTAAGTCAAGTATCCGGCCATGCTTCTTTCCCACGCAGGGAAGGAGTCGTTGGTTCCGTGAGGCAGGAAAGGAAGGAGGTCGAAGACTGGATCGAATCAGGTCGCAGCTCGGTTTTGAGGCTTGACGTCGAATACAGTGGGGTCGAAGCGCTATAAGGGCACTACAAGGGCGCTAGAGTAGCGCAACAGCTCGTGAACCATGTGAGCACATGGAATGGATTCCCGACTTCCATTAATGTCAATCAGCCATCATGTTTATCTGGCATTGAGAGAGAGCATCTGCTTGTTGCTCTATGCCATACATACCGTGATGAATTCTATATCCCGTTAATACGGCCTTGGCTCCTTCAAGAGGGTAAAATCTACGTCAGCTCTTCTCTGCTGTGACAAATAGCAATCACCATTCTCTCGAGCACTACAGTACATCCATCCCATCAGCAGCTGACTCTTGATGTTGGTATTATGACTGTCCTGGCCCAAACAGTACTGAGCAATCACCGGCTTCTCTTCTTTCTTACGCATTATGATAATATTCGTAGATACAGTCGATTTCAATCACTATCGCTCCAATTCTCACACTCTTCGAGTCCCACAACCTTGTTCGGCTCCGTCCGTCCATGGCCATCCGTGCGCTCCGGCCCCGCGATTCAGCCAAGGGACGCTGTAACGCTCTGAACCGCCCTGGGAGCGCCAGACCCGACCCAACCTTGAAACTTCCAGCCAACAACACCAACCTAAGCCCAATTAATCATCACCAGCTTGACCCTTATTCCACCACCATCACCATTCGCATCACCAACTTCCTCTGCCCGACAAGCCCGCAACAACAATCGCATTTCCCTCCCCAACCGCAGTCATGCTCTCCTTCATCCTCATTCAAAACAGACAGTAAGTCTCCTCTCCACTTCCCTCCCCATTCTCTCCGGCGCAAACGCGCAAACGCGCAAACCAACTCCGCGATCGAACCCCCGACAAGAAAGCTCACCATCCTTCCCATCTTACCCGCAGGGGCAAAACCCGCCTCGCGAAATGGTACGCCCCCTACAGCGACGACGAAAAGATCAAGCTCAAGGGCGAGGTCCACCGCCTCGTCGCCCCCCGCGACCAAAAGTACCAGTCCAACTTTGTCGAGTTCCGCAACAACAAGATCGTCTACCGCCGCTACGCCGGCCTCTTCTTCTGCGCCTGCGTCGACACAAACGACAACGAGCTCGCCTTCCTCGAGGCCATCCACTTCTTCGTCGAGGTCCTCGACGCCTTCTTCGGCAACGTCTGCGAGCTCGACCTCGTCTTCAACTTTTACAAGGTCTACGCCATCCTCGACGAGGTCTTCCTCGCCGGCGAGATTGAGGAGACGAGCAAGCAGGTCGTCTTGACGCGGTTGGAGCACTTGGATAAGCTGGAGTAGTCATGCAAGGGGCGAACGGAAAACGCGTCTTTTTTTCCACTTCATCTTCTGCTATTCTTGGTTTCCTCCGGCCTCCGCATTATCTCGCCTCTGGGATCCTCGCGGAGAACTACCTAGCTCAGGGGGGGCTGCAGCAAGTGCCGATTGTATATCGCGTGTATAATTCTGCTTTCTCGGGTCGGAGTTACGAATGGGGGCTCTTGATGGTGGATTCAATTTCTGCTCTCTTATTGTCATATCGCCATCCTACAGCGCGCGCATTTTCTTGCGTTACCAGCCTTTGTTGAAAAGGATGCATATAGCACTGGCGTTTGGGCGTTTTGGAGACCGCGCATTGGAGCGCTGGACACACATCTAAATACCTAACCATTGTTGAAATACCATTTACTTCCGGGCTTCTAACATGTTGCTTATACACGCCTTTCACCAACCTCCGCTATCATTTTGGTTCCCTCCTCAATGACACCCACTTGCCTCCTACAACACCGTACAAAGTGTCCAACGCATACATCATCATCGTCACATCGTTGAGTAGACTGTCATCTTATTCAGCTCCGCAGATCTGTATCCAGGTCTACCTTTTCTTCCGCGCAATTCGAGAGACTATAGTACCTTCTTCGAGATCAATCCATTCCCAGCCACATCAATGTCCTCCACTTCCATTGAACCACGCACCCAATCCCGCAGACTCAAGGAAAAAAGGAGATATCGTCATTGTCCTCACACTCATGTACAGCAGTCTTAACCGCTCACGGTGTTCACAAGGCGTAATAATGTCGGTCACGAATGCTGGTTCCCCTCCTTCGAGCCTGAGCTTTCACTGGCATCCCACATCTCAAGAGCAGTGGGACGCTTGACTCGCTGGATCCAGACATTGTCTCGAGCACGAAACAAGTCGTGGACCAGCGGATGGTATGGGGGATCCCTGCGTAGCGGCTTGGTGCAACCAATCTGAATGTCCGACGTGAGTCCTGAAGGAAGGGTTTGTACGTCGTCCTTTTGGGGAGAGCCGTCGAGCAGAGAGACTTCCATGGCAGGCTCATCGTACATCTCTTCTTCGTCGTGAGATTCGCCATCGACTTGCGGCGCAGTAATCGAATTTTGCTCTCTTCCCTCGAGGGAAGCTTCAATATCTGCCAAGAAACGATCAACTTCGTCCACTCCAATGCCATCGTCATCGAGACAGATCAGTTCATATGGAAGAGGACTTTCCGCACCCTTACTCGTTTTCTCCTTGTTGCCGTCATGTTCCTATGTGCGAATAGCCACCGTCGTTAGCAGATCCCTCACTGAGCGGAAGTCGAAGGGGGTTAACATGAGACTTACATCTTCCTAAGCTGACAGACGACACTCGACATGACTTGCCACTCCAAACGCAGAATCATCATCGAGAAGATGGCCGGTATCATTGTTGTGATGAGCAGCTTCGGTCTCATCATCACTGGAGCTGCTTGAGAAGATGATTAGATTTGGGTTGGCATTCTTCTTTCCCTTTTCCACCGGATGTGACACTTGCGGTTGTTTGCGTCCAAATACGAGGGGTTTGGGATCCTGTGTTCTCTCGTCCTCAGAGTCGGTCTCGGAGAAGAAGGGATCGCGGTGACGCTTCGCGAGCCGGTCAATCTTGGCCAACAAGTCCGCTCGCTGCGCGTCCTTGGCCTTTTTTTCATCCTTGTCGACAGGGCGGCCTAGTGTATCGGCGTTTAAGTTATGGACATCAGCTCCCTCCTTGGGTATATGAGAAAGCCAACCTTTGACGTTGCAGTCTTTGCACACGCAGTCTTGGAGTCGACTAACGCATCTATCGGACTGGTCGGGGTGAGAGCCCCAAGAGCTAGCGCGTCCGATGTCGTAAGGGGGGCAGTGTCCGATGGGAGCTCTGTTTCCATGCGAAACATCACCATTGCGATGGCTAGGGGGCGGCATCTGGTCCTTGTGAAGTTGGTCGAGGCCTTCCTGGAGGCGGAGGTTATACTCATTTGTGGACAGCCGGACAAGGTCGTGGTTGTAAGCAGGATAGGGCAATTTTCCGCCTTTGGCCATCTGCTGAGCCTCTTTCGTGGCAGGGAAGTGACCCGATGTCCCGGTGGCAGCAACGCTCTCATCAGTCTGCTCTGGGCCTGCGCCCTCCAAGAGCCACTGGTACCAGTGATCGTATATATGGTCGACCACAGCACGGAAACTCGTTAAGGTGATATCGCCGACTTGCAGCGCAACCTTGTCGGCGTGGCTCGGATCAACCTTCTGGAAGGCCTCCCAGAAGATCTGGCAGCACATGTCTCGCGAGCATTCTTTGCTATCGAGGAAGAGGCAGAGGTCCTTGAGGGAGGGCAGCGCCATGGTCGGGGCAGAATAGACACGGCCAATCTTCTCGCGGAGCCAGACGGCACAGAGAGAGACGATGCCGTTGAGAACAATCTTCTTGCCGGCGGCGTTGATCCTCCTCTCTATGGTGTCCTGGCGCATAAAGCCAATGCTGAAGAGGTCTCGCAGGCCGTTGCATCCCAGAGTAACCTGGGCGTGATAGAGGACGCGTTTGTCGCTGTCCATGGCGTATTTGGAAGCAGACATGTCGGCGAAGGGGTTGTCACCACCGCAAGAACAGTAGTGGAACTGGTGAAAGGGGAGGAGGTAATCAGTGTCTTGCTCTGCGGGATGACGATAAAGCTGCTCGTCACCTCCTGGTCCGTCGTGCTGGTCGGGCAGAGTCCCCCAGGGGAGAAGAAGAAACTTGACGATTCGCCGCTTGTAGACCTCGAGGGAGTCGGCGAGACGTGAGACAAAGGTGAAGAAGGCAAGGCAGAAGAAGAAGAAGAGAAGAGGGGCAGGAAGGGTCTCCCGCTCCTGCTCATTGTTTTGACCTGCTCGCACGAGCACGTGAGGCGACATGCTGACGGCTGGCAGCTGGCAGCTGGCAGGAGCCAAACTTGCAGCTGGTGACTTTCCGGTCAGGGGAGGACGGAGGCAGCAAGCTGGCAGGCCGATAGACGGATATCGCAGTACCGAGACGAAGAGCTGATAGACGGGGTTGAATAGATAGCCAAGTATCGTTCAAGCAACGTTAGAAGCAAGAAGTACTTTGGTATAACAATGTGGGAAAAAGTCTCTCGGCAGTGAATCAATGCATCACCAATTGAAGGAGAAGCAAAACAAATCACCAGCCCACAGCAACACAATCAGGACAACATCAAACCCGCCCGTTCAGAATGAGGAAACACACAGGCCCAGATAAAAAGACACCGAGAGAAGACAACAACAACAACAACAATAACAACCAGAAGAAATAGAAAAGGGAAAGCAAGAAAAAAGGGAACAGGAACCCCGACGGGAGCTCGCACGACAAGACACCAACTTAAATACTAGTACAATGCCCAGCCAGAGAGGGCAAATATGCTGTGTAACAAGAGCCAGTCCTCGTGACTGGTCGGATTCGCGGCCGGAGCAGCAGCAGAACGGGCACGACAAGCAGTAGCCCGGCATAGTATTTGATTGCTTTCAGGAGGAGGATTTGGCACGCCCGCCCGCACGCACGCACACACACACACACATATACCTTACCTTACATACCTTACATACGGACGTACCTAATCATACCAGGTACCTTGACAGGGAATGCAGAGCAAACTGATTGCAGCAAGATTGGCCGGGACGCCCGCTGGCACGCGGTGGCTCTTTTTCCATGCGTGAGTCGAGAGGGAACTGCCGGACAGAGGCAGCCTGCAATTAGCCACCAATGGGGAATAGCTGAACAACGACAGCACGGCATGAGGTGGCATAGTTGAGGTAAGGTGAGGTGGTACAATTGAAGATGTAACTTGGAAGCTGTGTTAAAAGGTACGGTAATCCGGCCGGGTTGTAGCAGTAGGAGGTCGGTTTGAGGCATTAGAAAGAGCATGCAAGTACACACACACAGACACACACACACAAAAGCATAGCAATGTGCCCTTGAATGCAATTTCGCTCGGCTTTCTGGTTAATATCAATGATCGCCACGGCTCTCGACTTATCTGCTTGGAACATCATCATCATCATCATCACGCCACACGTACCACATCCAGTCTCGTCGTCGTCCCGTCCCTCACCTCTTCTTCAACGCCGCAAATCTCCTCTCCAGGTCCCCAATATCCGGTATTGACCCTTCTGGCTCCGCCTTCTTTTTCCTTGTCTCCTCCGCCTCGTCCTTCTTGCTCTTCAGCTCCACAGATCCCATCATCACCTTAGGGTGGACATTGTCCGTCGTCATCCGCGGCGGTGTCACCATCAGCGGGCTCTTGGGCTCCCCCAGCTTCGCGCTCGGCGGCGTAACCCGGTCCATTTGCTGCTCGCTCAGCGAAAGCTTCCTCTCTGCCGCCGTCAACGCTCTGTCGGAGCCATTCTTCTGTGCCTGTCCTCCGGATGGATCGCCGCCGTCGTCCTTGTCGTCTCCCATATCATCATCCCCATCTATCAAATCCGGGGGTGGTGGCGAAGACACCACCCTCTCCCTCTTGGGCCAGTCCACGCCATACGCCTTGGCAATCTCCTCCAGATACCCCTGCACCAGCTCCTTGCGCGGCGCCTCCACGCTCAGCTTCTTGACCACCTTCTCGTTGACCTTGCCGTCCGCATTCTCCATGGCCGCCAGCACAAACTCCTTGCCGTACTTTTCCGCCAGCAGCGTCCGCACCGTCATGAGCTCCTTAATCTCCGTCTTGGGCGCCGCGTATAGGATGCTCTTGATGGCCTCCTCCAGCCCCGGGTCGCACACGGGGCCCTCCAGCAGCCCCGCCCGCGCGAGCAGCAGCTCGCAGTAGAGCTCCAGCAGCTCGTGCAGCTCGCTCGTGATGTCGGCGCGGATGATGTTCTCGACGCGGATCGTGGCCGAGTCGACCTTGCCGGCCTCGAGGAGCTGCGCCATGGCCCTGCGCTGCGTCTTGCCCAGCTGCTCATCCCGCTGCTGCACCATGCGCAGGCGCGCGATGGCGAGCTTCAGCTGGACCTTGAGCTTGGTCTGTGGCCGTCACGATGTCTTCACGTCAGCTCAGCTCAGTGTCTCGCGGGTTGCGTCACCAAAGCTGGCGGGGTCCATGGTCAAATGCAGAGAGCTGTGAAATGGACGTCGACTTACCAGCCAGGTAGCTGCGGCAGGGGGCATCGCGAGGAATTCAGGCGCTGTCGGTAGTATCGGTAGAGAGAGCAAGTTGGGGAGGCAGGGAAAAAGAAGGGCGACAGGGTATGTGGTCGCAAACCAATGATTTATGCAGAGGGAATGGTGAGGCAGCAGGTTGGAATTGTAGATGCCTACGGTAGAGGTACGATGGGAGGTTGTAGGCAGACACGAAACCGGGAGCTTTGAAGGTTGAAGCGTCTCCGAGACACAAACGTCACTGACGGCCCGCAGCTACTTCGAGGTATAGGTACCTTGTGCATTCCGGGTCCCTCGAAGCCTCGGGGGACCTTAGCGCTTGTCCGACCCACTTTTGGTTGATGCGGGGCCTCAGCTTCAGCATCGAGACGGCAATCGATAGCATCAGCTGAGGTACCGCGACATCCAGACAACAACAACTCGAACACACCAAACATTGCTCCTCGTAGTGTAAATTGTGTCTTCCATGTAAACTCACACCACTTTTCACAATATCTACGCGTTCAAATCCCATCAAGCATCTCAAAAACCTGCATCATCCATGCTCAGCACAGCAGCTCGCAGCACGCAGCCTCTTCCTTCGTACGTGGTGCCCCGTGATAGGACTAGCCGGCACGCTGCATCTGGTGCTGCATTTGGTGGTCTGAGATGCTGCCGGTTGGCCGATGCAATGCATGTCTCTCTCTTCAACTGCGTCGCCTCTGTCATGTATGGGATCACTACTTCAGTTGGGCCTTCACCATACAACGGAGATGTCGGCGAAGCAAAAGCAGCTAGGTATTAGGGTTATACTATACCAGCAGCGAAGTTGATAAACCTATGGGTACCAAACAGCTTCTGTACAAGTCTCATACCTACCTACCTACTTACTGTATAAGTCTTCCCAGTTGGCTGCCTTGTTTGCCAAGCCGATGGGTGTCCGACAATGTCTCCTACTCCCACGCCTCTTTCAACGATCCAATCATTAGAGTAGTTACAATAATACCTACATTATGCAGTCGGCCAAATCACCCCGTCAAGTTGCCCGAGGGCGGCGCTGCTGCTGCTGTTCTGTCGACCGCCGAGTGTCGAGGGGCACCTCATTCCACCATTACCCAACCGTCCCATCCTCCATCTAGGTTGCCACGGGTTCCAGCAATTGCAAACGAAGAGGAAATGGAAAAAGAAGAAGAGAGAAAGAAGTAGGTGAAGAAAGAGAATGATGATGATGATGAAAACAGCTCAAGAAACTCCCTTGTGAAATCCTTCATAGCCGTTGAACGCCCCTAGTTGTTCCGTATGCCCCATCCATGTGTGTAAGTGTGTGAAGTGTGTGTGGTTTGTGCCAGTGTGTGTAGGTTGTTTTACAATCCGTCGTCGATGCATGCCCTTACTCCAACTACTTTCATCAGCCAGTCAGCAGCCTGTCAACAACGCGCCAACGAAAGTGCGAGCCTAGTCCATCTCGGAGTTGCCTGCAACCGGTGGGATCCCGTCAGTCGCTTCTCCTTCAAAGACCTGGTTGCCCTCGTACGTGACGCGCCGCCAACCGCAGGGCTCGTTGCTGTCCTTGATCCATTCCATGGTGGGAAAGTAATGATCGTTCTTCTTCATTGTGATCACCCAGGGCACCGAGTCAAAGGTGACTGCCTTGAGGCGGAAATCTGTGTCGAAAGTGTCAGCTCAAACATCTCTTACACTAATAGCACCACTGGCAGATGAAGGGGGAAGGGGAAGAAACGTACAGGTGTTGTCGGGAATCTTGCGCGTCGCCGCAATGAAGGTATCCAGATCAGGCGTGGGCTCGCCGTTGACGTGGGTGATGAAGTTGGTGGGGGCAACGCCATACTGGTACGCCGGCGAGCCGCGAATCCTACTCGAGACATAGACCTCGCTATGAAGCTTGCTGATCTGCTGGCGCACAGCCAGATGCGGGCGGTGGAAGATGGCTCCGCAAAACGACACCGCGTGGTGCGTCTCCATGTCGTCGGCCGTAACGGTTGGCAGCTGGAGTTGCAGCTCCTCGCAGTTGCGCACAATGACGGCGTCGAGCACCTCGTTGGAGTACATCACGTCGAAGTCGGAAATGGTGGTGCAGATTTTGCCGTTGAGCGTCAGCACCACGTCGCCCTCGAGCAGCGAGACCGGCTGGTTCACCCGCTCAAATGTCCGCTTGCTCACCATGAACAGCTGGTGGTGAGATCGGTTGGCCTGTGTCACCTTGTTGATCCACTCGTCCGAGACGCCCATGACGCGTGCCTGCGACATGTGGATGGATCGGAACTCTACCGAGAGCATATGCAGCTTCGGTATCTCTCCTTGCTGAATGGCCGAGATGACGGGTAGCAGAGTTGGCGTGCCCAATCCCAGGTGATATTCCTCGTCCCTCTGAGTGCTTGGATTACGCTCTCCGAGATACTGCAGCCAAAGAGCCTGCACGGTGCCGTCCTCCGCGACGAGCACGCCACTGCCACACGACGCCCCGAGGTTGCTGTCAATCGTGATCGCATCCACGTTGACGGCGCGGTACCGTGGCGCCCCTGAGTTGGCCGGGATAGCCACCGCCGTGATTTCCGTCACGTTGGTAGACCCATGCACGACTCTTCCGATCCTATTGTAGCCCAGGAAGTACGTCTTGGCGCCCTGGGTGAGGTGTTGGTCGCTAAGGCGGGCGCTGAGGACGGGCGCGTCCACCAGGGCGGGATCGTACTTGATGATGGTGTAGTTTTGCAGCGGGTGCAGGAAAACGACCTTGCCCTCGACGATGATGGAGTCAGCAATCGTGACGGTGATGTCGCACAAGTCGTACGGCACCACGGCTCGGGAGATGAGGACCAGGCCCTTCTCGGCATCGATGACGAGGCCCATCCCCCATCGTCGATTCTTCGGGAAGCCATCGAGCTTGACGGGCAGAGTGCAGTTGATGTGCACGAAGCTGCGGATCAGGGCAGCAATGCCGGGGTGCGGCATGTGGTCCAGCTCGATGAAGGCAGCGGACCGACGAACAGGAGGCACCGGCGGCAGGGGGTCGCCGAGGTCGGAAAAGTCCCACAGGCCAGTGACATCGTTGCGGACGGCCAGCTTCATCTTGGCCGACCAGTGTCTGTCAATGTAGATGACGGTGGTGATGAGCGTGTGCAGGTCGCGCAAGTGCTTGTAAGTGACCACCACGCGCGCCTTGTCAGGAATCTGCTTGAGCACTTCGATGAACGTGTCCAAGTCAGGCACCTTCTTCTGGTCTACAGACTGCACGATGAAGCCATTGTCGGTATTGTCAAACCGGAAAGATCCCGCAGCCTCGCAGATGTAGACTCCCTTGACTGCCACGCCGTAAAGCCGGGCCTGCTGGTACGAGATGTTGTGGAAGCTCGCTCCGGCAACAGTCACGAACCGGTCCGGCGTAATCTTGTGAAGATCGCCGACCTCAATGTCAACCTCGATGTCCTGGCCTCCGCGCTGCAGGTGGAACTTGATGGTGTTGCCCACGTTGGAGTCCAGGATGTCGTCGAGGCGGATGAATTGCGTAATCAGCTCGCCGTTCACCTTGATGAGGACATCGCCCTCCTCGATCTTACCGTCGGAGGGTCCAGAAGGCAGGACGATCTCGGCGACCAGCATGTTGGTCTCCTCAGGGAAAGCTTTTCGCATCGCAGACTCCCACTTCGGGCTGAGCCCAAGCCTGCGGCACTCGTCAAAGGGCTTGAGCAGGAACTGGCACTGGACGTCGCCGCGGACGACGGGCTTGCCCTGCTGGATGCACTGGAGGGCGCGCAGGGGTCGGTCCAGGGGTAGGAAGTAATCGGTCGAGGCACCGTCAGAGCGGCCGCCGGCCTGGAGCGCAACGGCGCAGCCATCCTTGTTCACGACTGGACTGCCAGAACTTCCACCACTGGCGGCAGCGTTGGCCTGATAGTAGCACGTGTTGAAGTCGCTGTACCCATCGCCATACTCTGGCGCGTTTCGGTCCAGGCGACTGATGACACCCGAAAGAATACTCAGTTTCTCGCCAGCGTCGTTTCCGACGACACGAATTTCGGTGCCCACTGAATTTTCACCAATAGGTTAGCAAAGGCATGTCCTTGACCTCCATATCCTCCTCATTTTCCGCTAGACTCCCGACGCACCTTTTGCCAGGTCGGGACTCAGGGTGAGACCATCCACATGCATATACTTGATCGCCTTGGGATCGTATCGAAGAATGCCAAAGTCGTGAACAGGGTCGCGATAGACGGGGTAGCAGTCGACCTCCTCATGATTGTCGAACACACAATGTCCCCAGAAGGGACCGGCTCCGACAACGTGACGGTTCGTCATAATGTAACTAGACAGCGACGCGACCAAAATGTCAGCAAGGTGTAGCTCAAAGGGGGGTGGGACGGCATGATCAGGGGCAGGGTGGGCAAACACAAAAAGCACCTAAGCAGCACGCCAGAGCACATACCCTCTCTCCGAGTCGACGACGAAGCCAGTGGCCTCGCTCGTCAAGGCAGGATCCGTGTCGAAAGCACATGTCTGGCAGAAGCGGATCGCGACGACGTTGCGGACAACCTTTTGGATGGTGTCCTGCCACTCACCGAGGCTGCCGGGAGTGCCGATGTAGTGGGCGTGGGGATGGATGTCGCTGGCGGCATCGGATTCCTCGTCGTAGCTCACTTCGTCGATGGCGATGTCGGGGACGGTCATGTCAATGTCGACATCGGGCTTGCTGCTGCCGTTGACTGGTCGCTTGGCTGGGGGCGTCGTCTGGGGGGAATCGTGAGCCTTCCTCTTGCCCCCGGCCGAGGTCGTTGTCCTGTTCATCGTGATTGATTCGGTGGCCGTCTGTCTTCTTTTCCTTGCTCGTGTCTGATGTTTGACCCCTGACGCGTAGACGGAGCTTGCCGTACAAACTTTGAGAAGGAGCTCGTCCCTTGTCGATGTATGTGCAGGACTTTTCTCAGCCTCTTGATCGTCGCCCTTTTCTTGGCTCCGCTGTTCGGGGTAAACCGCGTTTCGGCGGTTGGACGCAAGAGAAAGCCGAAAACAAGCGAGCGACGGGCTGTATCAAAGGCTTTCAAGGTCGGAAAGCGCCTCTAGTTATATACAAGTGGCTCTGTGATCAAGGCAGCAAGCAGCGCCTATCGCGCATTGACAGCCTGCGCTGGTGCTGGTGCTGGTTGCTGGCGCTCGACCGCGGGGTGGAAGCGACTTGGCGACGGCGCTTGTTCTCGCAGGGCTCGCAGGCGTGTCGCGTAGGGTCGCAGCGCATCAACGACGCGGGCAGAGTCGATGGAGCGCGTGATGCCGGAGAGACAGCGCGAAGACAGGCAGTGAGGCGGGAGGGAAAGATGGTGGTGGACGCAGCAATTGGCAGCAGAGCAAGCAGCCCATGTGATGTCGGTTCGTCCTGGACAAAATTCGTTATGCAGCCTTTTTGGAGTCGTGGAGAAAAAAAAAGGTGGATCAGCAGGCAGGCTGCTGTGGGTACGCAGTACGTAGGCGGTACGGCTAGCAAGGTACGTGTGCTGTACTGTATCATCTCTCAAGGTGCACACAATACATACACCAGATCAGGGCAGATTAACCACAGAGGAGCTACTAGTAGAGACCACTCGGACTCTGGCCAACCTATCGTGTGAATAGCCGCCTGGTCAAAGAAGCCGCTAGAGTGGCCAACACGATCCATTCTGACGCAGAGGCGCCATCCATAGACTACCTATAATATCTAATCTTATGTATTTGGTACTACTCAGGTTCCTTGCCCCTGGTTCCTCGTCCTGGCCTGTCCTGGCAACTGCACTCCGGGTTGAACTAAGGCAAGGGAGAGGCGACTACGTAAAGGCGACTAGACGCTCCTGCGTATGTCAGGTACACTCAAAGTAACGCGCGGTACCAGCCGAAGAGAACGGTTTATTAATACCTCCCGGATTACAGATGGAAAGCCCGGCCTTGATATCGTAGTTCAGGGTAAGCCGTCCATATTCCTAGAACTTCACGATCACGGCAGACCAACCCCCCCTTTTCTTCCCCTTTCTTGTTAATCCTACCTATTACTTCATGTTTGTACACCCACCCAGCAACGACTGCAGCCAAGACAGGTACAAGTGATCAAAACTCCCAACCTCCATCCATTCACACCACCTTTTTCTTGCCTCCCCCTCCGCCAAGCTCCCATCTCTCAGTCCACAAGACCTTCCCCCACTATCGTAGCGGAATCTCCAGCCATTATCACTGTCTTCATCGTCATTGCCCGCCTCCTCCTCCTCCTCTTTGTGGCAGCTTGCCTCCTTTCATCACCGGTGTTACCAATGAAACAGACAAGATCTGAATCTCGTACTCGCATTACACTCCATCCCCAGGAGAGGGTAAAGAACCCGGGTACCACCACATCAGGATCCCACACATCATCACTACTCCCATCTTCTCAAATACCATCATCCAACACCCTCTTCCTCCACCATACACATCTTTCTTCACACTCGCACACACCGAAGCCGCAGCGTCTCCGCCCCGTCCGCCCTTGCAAACGGGTCACAACACCAAGCCTGCATATCACCTACCTTACTAGAGGGGGCAAAAACCTCATCCTCCTACTACTGTACTACCTTACTTACATAGGTAGATAGCTACTGTACTGTACACACACCACTCTGCAACGTACCTACTAAAACACGGCCCGGTGCCCTCCTCTCCGAAAACCCTCGCATGCACGTAATTTGCAAGTCTTTCGACAATGTCCATCAAGCCAGCTGATCTGCGGGAAAAAGTGGGAGATCGCTCACCTACATGCATACACTTGACTACATGCAGTTACTTGGGACACTCGCAGCGTTACATTCACTACATTCACTACGACGAGAGCCACATTCCCTTCCTAGTACTTTTCTGTCGATGTGATCGTGTGATTGCGCCTCGTCCATAATGAAGAGTATCAAATATGTTCCTAGGCGAAGAAGACAATATCTCAAGTTCTGCTGTGTAGGTAAGAACTACATGTAAACTGTCATGTCGATGATTCCTATTCCGCCAGGCCCATTGATCGTCTTAATCTCCGTCATCCGTAGCTTACACGTCCTGTGCCATACTTTTCCTTACAGGTTCCCCTGATCCATCTGGCTCAACTGAAGGGTCCAAGAGCCAGGCTTTGCCCCAAGTCCCTCAAACTTGCTCATTCTTGAACCGAACAGCATCGTCAGCCATGGCCTCAGCCTTGACCTTGGATCTCTTTTTGCCCGCTCCACGTTTCTCATCATCATCTAACCGCCGTCGTACCATGTCAGTAACATGCTTCGTCTTTTAAGAACCATCCATGGCTTCACATACCTTCGGCACCGCGCTTCTTCACAGCCATCGGCTTAACATCGAGTCCCTCATCATCAACACCCTCATCGACCAAACCCGCCTCCTTGTTCAGGCCCTTCTTGCTAGCTAGAGGAGACAAAGGGTTAGCATCCCTAAATATAAAGGAAAAAAGAATGGAAAAAAGAAACGAAAGATGCATCACTCACGACGTCCCCTCTTGCGCGGCTGAACAGGCACAACCGCGACCTCGCCACTGTTCTCGCGTGCTTCAAAGTCGCTGATTTGCTTATTGATCTTGGTCCACATGTTCTGCAGACTCTTGACGGTACGGCCGGGGATGTTGATTTTCTCCCATTTGATGCTCGTGCCGCGGCCGTCACCCTTGAGCTGGGCGACGATGCGCAGGAGGAACTGAAACTGTAGACGTGACAAAGAAACGGATCAGCATATCAAAGCTCGCGTCGTGAATAAAAGACTAGTAGTCTAGTTTCCAGAGCGCTTGCGTACCTTGGCCTCTTCAGTCCAGGCGAGAGTGCCCTTGTCTTGACCTGTCGCATCCATGATTGTCAAGTCGGTTGTTGGTTGCTTGGGGAGTTGACGCAACAAGTTTCTTCGATGCTTGTCTAGCTTTTGTCGAAGAGCAAAGAAAAAGGAGAAGAGAAATAGTACAGAGTATGAATTTGTAGGTTTGAGACAATTAGAGAACAAGGGCCATGTAGGTTAATCTGAACAAGAGGCAAAGTGAATGACTCTTCGCTCAGATGATGAGCACATTTGGACAGAGTCACTCTCCGGCAACATTTCAGGTTAGAACCGAATCTGGCCGCCAGTCACAACATGGAGCGGAAGAAGTGAAGGCAATCTAAAAAGTGAGTTCTCTTAGAAAGAAAAACGCTCAACAATGGGAATTCAAGGTCGCTTTACCACAGCGCGGAATGACTCCTCCTGCATTGAATTTGCCAACTCCGACACGCATTCCTGAATAAAGCCTTCCTACTGTACATTTCTGCCTGGTAAACACCCTGACAGCTCAAATCCATAGCTGCCCCCGGAAAAATCAGAAAGATCGTCTAGTACCAAGTTAACCGCTCACGCCGCTTTCCTCCATTGAAAAAGGAAACAAGAATCATGAAGTCCACTATGAGGAATGAAGGAAACCCTACGCTGAACAATCCATAGATAAGCCTCAGCCAATGCCATGGGTACCGAACTCGTTACCAGAAAACCCAAATCAAGCAGATATATCGTCAACATAAAAGCGTTCGGCCGTTGCGTGGTACTCATGGAGAATGCGGACCAGAGTCCTGATCAAAGCAAGAATGATAGAGAACGCTCGCTGCCCCATTCATGTCGTCGACTTCATCTTCTCTCTGAACGCCATGAATTCTCTGAAACGTAGTTCGTGCTCTTCGCAGGCTGCCAACCACCTTCGACGAACTCCGTTATCCTGCTCCACCCAGTTATGGTATTCCACGACGTCGGCATCACCTCTCGCAGCTAAGAAGGAATAGCCCTTCGAGGCTCTCGTGTGCAAGATGTTGGATTTCCGCGTGGCGAAGTGGTCGACCACCTGCGAGTTGAACATGTCCCAGAGCCGTAGATATCCCTCGAATTCTTCGAGATATTTGCTCCATGATCCAACGGTCGGCTTCACGGCGTCAACTGCAACGGTGGGCGGCAATCTGGGCGCAACAGGAGGCTCAGGGAACACCAGCGGATGTGCCTGAGGGACATCAAGGTGGAGTTCGCTTGACGCCTTGCTCTCAAAGGGTAGGCTATCTTTCAAATCGGTGAATGACTTGAGGCCGGCCTTGGGCGGGGCAAACGGTGCCACGTTCTTGAGATCTTCGAACGTTGCTCGGAACTCTTCGCTATCTTCGGAACCTTGCAAGTTGACAGGTATGTGCTTCCTTTCCTCGGCCTGTTCAAACACCTGGGCCAGTCCCGTCACGTTTCCAGGTCGCCATTCCGGCCGTGACGGTTCGACAGGAATATTCCTGGCAGCCGTGGGATGAGGATGAGGATGAGGATGAGATTGGGATTGAGGCTGGGAAGCAGGAGGAGTTGCCGGAAAGGCCGTGGCGGACGCAGCAGCTGCACCAGGGGGCGGCGGAGAAGGAGTATGAGCCGCAGCCGGAGAGGCAGTCAATGGTGGATCAATATCCATTGCCTGGGGGCTATCGACCGCCGCAGACTTTGGATCGTTCTTGCGACCGGTCCAGACGTAGCGTTCTTCTTCCTCGCTATATTCCTCAACAATGGCGGCATTGCCGGCCAAGGGCCTTGTGGTTCTTGTTGTCTTTCGCGTCGTCGATCGACCCTGTCGCGTGGGCGAAACTGATGTTTTGGGAGTGGCGGGCGGCGGAGCAAACGTCTGGGGCCCAAACATGGAGTTCCAGCTTTCCGCGTCAAATCCGTTCTGAGGAGCCTGAGCTCCGGATTCGGGACCGTTCGAGCTGGGAACCGGTCGACGTTTGATGGGCGAGCGGCGACCTGCTCTGCTGTCTGACTGAGAACGGTTGAGAGGAGGGGGGTTGTTATCCCCGCTCCCAGCACTGAACTGCCAGGTTGCAGAAGACTCGTCCTCGACGAAAGTCGTGTTGATTCCGTCAGCGCTCGTGCTCTTTCTGAACTTGGATGTCCTCGGAGGGCTGGGAGTGAAGGTCTCTTCGTCCAAGTTAAAGCTGAAGCTATTCGGCAAGACACTGTTAGCGCTCGATTTCTCTACGGCTGGTTTCTCGTGGTTAGGGGTGCTGTGAAGTGATTCATTTCTCGGTGTCGAAGCAGGCAAATCTCGATCTCGGTTTTTGATGAGCAACTTCAAGATCTGATGCTGCTCCTGTTCAAAGGGGGAAAGATTGTGAACTGCATGGCTGTTTCCACTTGGACCGCATGGTTTAGATTTTGGGCCGACTTCGGCCATGTTTTGATTTGGTGTAGTCGTTTGGGGTGAGTTGACGGATTGAATGACTGGGCACGGTGAAGCGCCGTATAAATTTGATTTCACGGGTGTTGCGTACATTGAGGGCTCCCCTGTCTCCTTGGCTGGCGTCTGATGATTGTTGAAAGCTGAGATGAAGTGGTCAGCCGTGGCTCTTGGAGCAATTGAATCCCAGTAGGTCAGTAACACTCACGTGTAGTCGGTTCGTTGGTTGAGGGAGGATTGGTTGTATGATTGGTGGTGAACATGTTGCCATTTGGTGCGGCAGCAGCAGTAGTAGATGTCGCCGCCTCTGCTTGGGGTTTGAATGATGCGCCAGGCCGCGAGCTTGGGGGAACAGGTACGACACGAGGCCTGCCTTCAACCCCGGGTCCATCTGGCTTCCTCTGAGATCCATCGGCGGTCTCTTTTCGCGCTATATCAGGGCTACGACGCTTGGAGGCTGTTGATGGGCCCGCTGACTCTGACGGCTCTTTGGTGCTGCTCCTTGCCCGACTCGACGCGGTACTGTCAAAGGGGCTGGACTTGTCGCCTCCGCTGTTCATGTTCGAGGAATTCTTGGCGGCGTTCCTGGCTGCCTCTTCATTGCCGCTCCATTGCCTGAACTGAGCCAAGGGGTCGGCCATTGGCTCGGGTTTGGGTGCGGACGCTGTCCGCGCAGAAGTGGCGCGAGACGAATAGTTGTTGTTGGTGACTGGGGGCTCGTCGCCAGGGGTGTTTGAACGAGGATAGTAGCCGGCCTTCTTGGCCCCGAAAGATGCCTCGGCTCTCTTTTTGGCAGCCTCTGTTCGGGGAGGAGGCGTTGGGGGGTTGCGAGGCGGCGGAGGGGGAGGAGCTCGGTCTTGCTGGCGGCCCTTAGCACCGCCTTTCCGCATGCTTTCAAAAGCTCGCGCAGCCGTTGCCGCTGATGCCTGTTGCTGCTGCTTGGCGGTGGGCGGCACACCGGCCGCGAACCTCTCATTCCATCTCTGTGGCCCCGAAGTGGTTGTTCGCGGCGCGTTACGTCGCGGTGGTACAGGGAATTGCTGGCTGACGTTCGACCAAGGGTTTCCTCTCACACCCGAGGCGGTCGGGTAACGGCTGGAAGCGGACCGCAAAAGGGTGGCATCGTACTTGGCTTTAGCCTCGGGGTCGCTGAGTATCTCGTGGGCAGCTTGGATAACTTGAAATTGCGAGTTGACTTCTTGTTCTCGGCCAGGATTACGATCGGGATGGTATTTCAGAGCTGTGCTCAACAGTTAGACTGATCGATTTCAAGAAGGGGCGCACGAGACAGACGAGTGCCATTACACACCTAGCTTTCGAAACTGCTTTTTGATTTCCACGATATCGGCGGATGGAGTCAGGCCCAAGTCCGCGTAATAGTCCCGCTGGGGCGCCATCGCAATACCAGATAGGCAGCTTCTAGCTGACTCCCAGCTCTGGAATGGGCTGTGATTCTAGAACAAGGCTCGATATAACAGTAACCATAACAGAGCGGCTTCCAGCTTCGTCAAGGAATCCTGTTTGGCACAAGGTTCGCCAATGCTGCCCAGGGTGGGGGATGATTGGGCCCAAGGTGTACAGTGAGGAAGAAGTTGGATGCAGTGTCGATTCTCTCGGCTATGATCGTGGTCAGGTGAAGGCCTGTCGATTCGATAACGAGGCAGTCGCAGGTTTGCGCAATTTCCGAACGTTTGGTGTCGTCGGACGCTGGGCGATTGAAGGATTCGATCTGTGGAAGTCGATGCTAATCGCACGAAGTGTCAGCAGTGGTGTGCAAGGAACCGCAACAAATGGGATATAGACCGATGTGGCAGCAGAAGAAAAAGAAGAGGAGAGAAGAGAGAAGAGAACAGAAGGACAAGTAGAGAGAGGTTCATGCAGACCACCTGGGCAAGCTCTATTGGATCTTGACATGGGCCGCAGGGCTGCCAATCAGAACGGGCTTTCAGCCTGATGATGCCGATGCGCCTGACAACAAAGCAGCAGCTCGCCAGACTGTAAGCTCGTCACGCGGCGGGGCACGGCAGGCCAGCGAAGCAATGAAGAAGACGGACAGGAACAGGAATATGTGACTGGTGCCGTTTCGCCCAGATCTTGTCCCGAGGCGAGATGATGACGAATGTGTGCAGCTCAAGGGAGATCGGATTGTACATAAGGTACCCTGGGTCAGGTAGGTACCCTGTCCGACTTACCAGAAATGACGCCAGTGCTTGTGATGCCCTCTGCAAAATGAAAGACTTGTCGCGCAAGAGAGGGAAGAGTGCCGTGAACCAATAGCCCAAGTCGCTTCTAGAACACCCAGACTGTATAGAATAAAAGAAGGAGATATGGGGAAAGGAATAGAGGATGACAGGATATTTGGGACCGGCAATTCATGCGCTTGTTCTCGCGAAGAAAGGTGGGAGGTTTCACGTCGCGCTGCGTGAGGAATCCAAGGATGAGTAAAGGTAAAACGCTGAGACAGGCAGTTCAGTGCCTAGATGAAGCAGAGGCGCCGTAATGAACAGCGCAAAAAGAGAATGGGAAATGTCGAAAAGACCGATGGTTGTAAGACAGAAGCGTGAAGAAGGGCTGAGACACCAGCTGTAGTTCCTGTTTCTCTGTTTTTTGGCCCTCTTGACACCTTATTTTGTTTCCTCGTACCTGATATGTGCCTGGTCCCCGCGGTGACGCAGCGCCTTGGATAAGGCAGCAGATACCTAGCCGCTGTGGCTGAGCATCCCGTCCACATCATTTAACTGTGGCCGTGGTTTCGAGCTGGGGCTGATCGCATCTCGTGCCCCGCCAAAAGGTCAACGAGTGCTGTCGTCTGCCGCTGATTGTCACGAGCTGGGGCTTGGTTGGGACTGACAAAGTACATGTCTTACATTGCAAGCGCATGCGATGTATTCCTGGATTATGTTTCACTGCTAGAGACTGACAGAAATGCGCGATCAATAGTCACGCCAATGCTGCCAATGATCTTAAGTACCTAGGGAGGCAAAGGGAGAAAAACCCCCCTTTGACGTCAACCCTCTGGCCCATGCAAGCGCGGGGCTCATGGACATCAAGATTCCATTGACAAGGCCTCCAGGCGCTTCATCTGAAGACTAGGCAGCTTGATAAACAAAGCAGCGATTGCTTAAACCTGCGCTGGTTAATCATCGTCAGGAGAATACGACCTTGGAAAATCATGCTGGTAGCTTTCACGATGGAGCAGCTTTCTCCCAGAGCATCTTCAAGCAATCCATTATCCTACACTGCCTTTTCTTCTACAGCCATTATAACGCCATTGCTTGCAAGCCTCACCATAACAATGCAGCCGTGAACCAAGAAAGAGGAGCTTGCCTTGCTTGAATTACCCCTGCTCAGTACCCTTCCCCTTCTCTTACCATTCACGATGACCCCTGGGCAGCCTTCTCCGCCGCAAGCTTGGCCTCCATCTTCCGCCTCGCCGCCAGAATCATCTCGTCCCTTCGTCGCTGCAAAGCAGCCTGTCGCTCCTCACGGTTGGAGCTCCAGCCCTTACCCTTCTTGTCCTGCTCACCCTGCGCTCCCCCCTCTTCCGTAGCCGGCGTCTCGGTAACTTTACTCTTCAGGTTGTATCGCGTGATCAAATCGGGCTGAGCAGGCTTCTCGGGCTGCTTCGCCGCAGGGCCAGAGCTTCCACTCGGCGGAGATTGGGTTCGAAGCGGAGGTGGTTGGAAAGTAATAGGAGGCTATCGCCATCATCCATTAGTACCGTGAACCCAACCGAGCGAATTTTACGCAAGGAAAAAGAGGTGCATCGAATCTTGTGAAACAAAAGAGCAACACAAGAGGAGTCATACCGTTTCCAGGCGCCCTGCCAGAATCCGCTCTGTGGTGCTCTGGATGTTGCCGCCGTTGCGCTGGAGGTCCCACAGAATGCTCCGTCGCTCAACCTGCGGAAACATCTGCTGTATCCTCTGCACCGCCACCTCTCTTGACCTGAGCAGCTGCTCGGCCGTCCTGACGGGTGGTCGTTCGGGGCGCGGGCCCGAGAAGAAGAGGTATCGCACTATCAGCCCCGAGATAAGCAGGACAATGGCGAAGAATGGCAGCGAGATCTGTTCGTCCGACATGGCGTCTTATGGGCGCCCGCAATTGCGGCGTCGCTTGACTGGCGGAGATTTCCAGGTAAAATCGCAGGAATTGATGCGCTTCGAAGATTTGATATCGTGAGTTGGAATCGTTTGGCTTATGCAGTGACGGCGAGCGGTCGGTAAAGCGTTGGGGTAGAACAGAGACCGAAGCTTCAGGATGACGCAAACAAAGACCAGGGTCAATAGAGGGCAGATATGGAGAATCCCAATGTGCGTAGCCAGAGCGCCCGTATCCTAATCTCCTCGGAACGGTCGATCTTTAGCACATTGTTGGGGAGTCGGTAGGTAAGTAGGTGTTGGATGTCTTCGAGTAAGGGTCTATGATAAGGTTAAGGTGAAGTAGAACGCGCATAATAATATCCCGTTAGGTCACTCTGAGCAAGTGTCTCGAGCACATAAGCGATACGCCACCCATGTCCGCCATGGTGGAACCTCGGCTAATTTACCCGCGGTCAGTCATCGTACCAAAGGTGCCTCATGTGTTACTCCCTAGGTACTTACTAAGCATGTTGCCGTGAATAGAAGCTCGAGACCGTCACGCGACAATGGCAGAAGCAGATGAGCAAAGTAAATGGCCTCGTACTTGAGTGTATCATCACTTATAGAAGTATCCCCTCAGTCTGACAAGTTGCGAAAGAGAGGGGGTGTGGAAAGGCAAGGGAAGGAAACTGGAAAGCACAAAGAGAGAAAAGGGGGCAACATGCACTCAGATATAGACACAAGCGCAAGATATGACCAGGTAAAATATCCGCCAGCACTGAGCAGCGCTCTTCTTCTGGCCAGTCTTCCTTCAATTGATCCATGAATCGCAAGCTAAGAATATCAGCCCGCCGTTGAAAACCGACTCTGCATTCCAGGACCGTCATGATACCGAACCCATTCCTGTAAAAAGCAAGATGAAAAAAATCCTCGATCCTTGCCCTAGTGGCTGAACGCCAAAACGATGAAGCAGCTCGACCAAGCTTCCGTGTCTCTGGTCAGCAGTTAACCCCTCTTCCAGGCTCAAAGGAGCAGCCCCCTAGTCCGTTCCGGACAGCTCTTTATGACAGAACTGGCGGTGGCTGTCCGAGAGACGTGTCCAGATCTCCATAGTGCAGCGTGAACTCTCTCTGCATTGGGTAAGGAGGAAAAGTCGTCAGTTCAGCCTTTTGATCATAGAGTCGAGCTGTAGAGCATCGTCTGTCAAACTTACTCGGTCCTTTCGCCACGTGGCCGTATCCCACACAATGTAGTATCCTCGCTCGTGGTTTGGACTCAGGATTTGAGGCGTCATGTGCTCATCCTTTGTTAGCCAGACTTGCAGTTTCTTGTGCCATCGCCAGTTCCGAGAATGCCTTGTCCGCGTTAGTGGTGATGTCAAAACAAACGACAGTCGATCAGACTCACAGCTCTACTGCGGCCATCTGCTGCTTAGCATCCAGAGGACAGCTATAGAAGATCCAGAACAGAGTTTCTTCGTTGAAGCTCTGTATCTTGGTGTCTATCGGCTGCACATTCGTCACGCTGTAGCACTCAGGCAGTCGAAACTTGTTAAGGTTCACTGTCGGCTTGGGGGGAGCGTCGTCGAATAATGAGTAATTCTGGGTTGAAATCAGTCTAGCATCATATGGTTAGCAAACCGCTCGCTCTTGTCACGACATTGCACTACCAATACAACGCCACAAGATCGTCACTTACTCGGGGGAGCTCAGATCGAGACCAATGGTGTTAGGATCCATCCCTATAATCATGGCGTGATAGTCGGGGTAGGTGTTCATCAGTGTCCGCAATCCCTTGATGCCCCATTTGTCAACCGCAGGCATACCGGCTAGCGGGTCTACAACCTCTGCGGCCTGGCTGTCCTTGCGCTCAGTCGAGCGCCCGTTGGGACCCTCACTGCCAATAACACCAAGAGATCCTCGCCCCTCAGCGGCTGGCGAAGCTGTTTCTGACGCCTTTGCCGAGTCGTCTTCCCGGAGCGTTGCCGCCTTTTGCTTACTATCGTGCTGTTGCTGCTGTGGTTGCGGCTGAGTCTGGGTCTGAGGCTGTGGCGGCTGTTGTTGCTGTAGTCTACCAGGACCTGTGCCATGTCAATAGGCGGCTCAGAGAGACGAGGGGAGAGGGGAGGGATGATGAGAGTAAAACCTTTCTTACCGTTTGCCGTGCCAATGGCAGGCGGCGATCGTGCTTCGTTTGCCCGATTTGTCGCCGTCAGAGCATTCAGCAGGCCGTTCCCCCCATTGTTCTGCATGGGCCCTGAGGAGCCGGGGTTCTGCGGGTTGAAGCCCAGAGAAGACATCAAGTTGGCACCGCGCTCTGAGCCTATCTCTCCGTTGGATGTCCGATTCAACGGAGGGAAATCGTCGACGCTATTGGGCTGGACTTGCGTTGGTTGCGGCCCGAACCGAAAGGGGGCCTGGTTTGACTGCTGCATCCGCGCCGACGGAGGACCAAAGAGGTCGTCTTGGCCGCCCTGCTGGGAAGGGCCTGGCGCCGGCTGATTACGCTGGATTGGTCCGCTGATGGTTCTGGAAGAGCCCGCCGTAGACCACATCGATCCCTGGGTAGTGCTGGGGATCTGGGAGTTGTTCGATAGGGACGGAAATTCCCTGTGAGCGTTCGTTAGTGCCTGCGACAGTAGAGTGCGTCGCCTCCCGTCTCCATCAACATGCCCGAGGAACGAAGGAGAATCCACCGCCAGATTCGCAGGGCCCGTGGCGGGCGGGAGCTTGAGAACGTCGGAATAGGCCAGGCCAGAGACGGAATGCGAGTCCGGCTCCGCGCTCGACGAATCCCGAGGCTTGTTGACCTGCTTGTGTTTGCTCTTCTTGTACGTGTACCGTATCATGATGAAGCAGGGAGGGTTGGGAGTCGTGGCGAAGAGATGACGAGATGAAGTGTGGTGGAGGAGAATCAAGAGAAGATTCAGGGCTGGAGTGAATGGGAAGAAACGTACGAAAGGTCGAGCGGTGTTGCAGGTTGTGACCCGCTCAAGCTCTGCGCAAAGCTGACATTGCCGCCCAGCTGGCGAGCCTGGTTCTGAAAGGCGGCACCTCCCATGGGAACAGCCGCGTTGAACGCCCAGCCTGAAGTATTGTTCGCTATATCGATCGCATTGAGCCAGCTGTTAGCACCTGGCAACCCAAATTCGCCAAACGCAACACCCAAGCCAAGAACACTCTCCATCCATGAATGCAGCCAGTTTGGTGCAGGTCGAGGGTCAAGTACCTAGTTTACCATTCGGTAATCGAGTTGACACGGATCGGCCTTGCTGTGGTTGCTGTTGGCCTCCAAAAGCGCCAGGCATTCCGCGCAACGACTGCGGCACCGCTCCTGTCATGAAGAATGAAGTCATCAGCATCCGAGTGTCAACAAGTATCCGTCCGTTTGTACTGAGGTTCGAAGAATCCAACGTCAAATGTAAAAATTCCACGCTCGCTTGAACCAGTAGCCAGGCTCGGAACCGAACCGCCTTTTCCATCCATCATGGTTGTTCGTAGGCGGGGCATTGACGACGTTGACCGAGGCCAGATCCGTTTCTCCTGCAAGAAGCAGCCGGCCGCGAATCGTCGAAATCCGTCTCTTGCAGCATCAAGTCCATGCCTCGTAGACACTCTGATCCCTTGTCGGCCTTGCTGCACATCATGGGCGGTCCGTCACGAGCAGAGCGTGGGAAAAGAGGCCGTCGAGCCGAAGTTGTCGAGGGGGGGGGAGCCGTTTGGAGTTGTCCTACCTGGTCGATTCATGATTGCTCGAGACTGCGCAAAGGCACCGATACGAGGCTGCAGATGGTGTGTCGCGAATGTGTCGGGAGCGTGATTCGAGGTCCAATTCCGTACTTGCTGGTCGTCTCGACTGATTATCGTCGCCTGGAACTCTTTTTCATATGGCGTCGTCCTGGAAGGCTGGGCTCTGGCGCGGAGCATGCTGGCCGGATTCAAGTGGGTCCGTGCCGAATCTGCCTTTGCAGCCAATCAGGATGCTCCAAACGAGTACAAGGCTGGCCGATGACAATTTCGACGTTTGCACCGGTTCCGGACAAAGAAGTTCTCGTCAGCGAGAGTGAGGGAAGGGCGGAGGAACGGTGTGGATGGCAAGATTCAGTGCGCGCTCATGGAAGAAGTTTGCTATAGATAAGAGTTGGCCGAAGGCTCGGTAGCCGAGTACTTGAACAAGCGACCAGCCAAGGCAGTAAGGCTTGCTACTCGCTTGTCAAACAAGAGTCAGCCCCAACTTTACCTCAACCAATCGCCCCTTTCCTCATGTTATCAATCGTCTAAAATTCGACTCAAAGTCTATGTCCTTCACCCCTCTGCCAATTAAGATGATTTTCCCCTCCGTTGATGAGACGTCTGCACCATCAGGAGCATCAATGAGCTCGAATATCTCCCTAACGCCCTGCAGAAGCTTCACGTCACCGTTGTCAAATACGAGCCGGCCCTTTGACCGGTGAATCTCGAATTCAGCGGTGGTCTCAGTATCTGGTAACTTGTGGTCCCAAAGCACCGTCCGGAGCCATCGATCGACATCCTGCAGCTGCTCCGGGCGAAGCGCTGGTACCGGAATGGCAACGGTGGATATTGTCTACAGGTTTGGCTCGTCAGTCTCTTCGTCATCTCTGCACAGCGTAGCCTCCTAGTACTTACGGGATCCAAATGGCTGTGGCCTTTGCTTTTGGCCTCAGCCACGTTGAACTGGTCATATGCATGCAGGTCAAGGAGAAACCCCTCGAGCTGGGGAACAACGCTCCGTTGCGTCACATGAATTCTTGCGGCCCCGTTGATAGACTCGATCCGTTCCCTGACTATCCTCAGATGATCCTCGCTGACCAAGTCGGCCTTGTTGAGGACAATGACATCTGCGTGCGATATCTGCACGTGAGCCGTCGTCATCAAAGGCCCGTGATGATCATGCTCGTTATGATCCTCAATCTTGCCCTTTGGGTCGTCAAGACTTTGTAGGATATTCTTCGCGTCCACCAGAGTAACAACACCGTCGAGATAAATTGTGCTGCCGAGGCCATCGTCGACCCAGAACAGAGGGGCAATGTTGCCAGGGTCTGCTAGCCCAGTTGTTTCGAGCAGAATGTAGTCAAACGCCCCCTTCTTTTCCATAAGACTTTCGATGGCATTCACGCCAGTATCTCTACTATCCGTCAGCATCTACAGAGACCGAGAGCAAGGGGTGGAGGGGCCAGCGGCGGAGAATATTTACTTGACAGAACAGCATAGGCAGCCGTTGCCAACTTCAAGCCACTCTTCTACCCTGTTGTCGCCTTGGCTGACCGTGAGAGACTTTTCAATGTCGACAGCTACACAGATGAAGGAGTTAGAAGCCTGCTGTTGATGAGAGTGGTACCCGGAGAGGTAGCTTCATACAATCTCCAAACTCTTTGATTAAGGGGATTCAAGTCAGTATAGATAATATCGCATGGTGACACAGATGGGAAACACGAGGAACCACTTACCGTTCATGATGACTGCAATCTTCTTGCCATGCTGTGCCGTGAGGATATAATTGAGTAACGTCGTCTTTCCGGCACCGAGGTAGCCTGGTTTGGCTTGTTAATGACAATATTTCATAGTCGTCTCTACATAAACCATCTACAGTCTCACCTGTGACAATGGTGATGGGCACTTTAACATTGGGGCCCTCTTCAGAGTCCTTGATCCCACCGCTGACCTCTACCAACTCCGGAGGGGCGTCGTCGTCGAGATCCATGACGTCTAGCTTAGGTGATGATACGAGTAATCAAGACGCAAGACTGAAAACAAAATAAGAAAGCAGAGTAGCTGTTGTTTTATCTGAAAGAGTGCGTTAGTAGGTAAAGGTATTTACAGAATTGGATAATACCTTTAGGTAGGTATGTTTAAAGTCGAAGACGCCCTCGGTTACATAAGGCTCGACCAAGAACTGTACGCACGATGATGTAGCTCGTACTCCGTACGTGCCCTCCTGCCTGCTGAGGAAGCCGGTGCCCCGCTAAATCTCGCTATACTTGTTCAGGTCATCCAAAGATGCCCGTATGGGGTATATGCTTCTACCAAGCTCCCGGGAAACAATATGCATTTAAACCATATGCCATAGCTCCAAACTTGAACCACACACCCCAATTGGTTGGCAGCCAGGCTGTCAACAGCATCGCGACTGTACATATCGAAGCTGTTTCTGGGTATCTTTGTTCCTCCTTCTGTCCGTTTCTTCTGCATTCGACACCAAGCCGTCGCGTCACGCCCGCAATCTTCGCCATGTCTCTGGCGCCGAGCTCCCCTCGTCTGCCCAGCCCCCCGCCGCCAGCAGAGATCCAGATAGCGCCAAACTCGCCTTCGGGAGGCCCTGCAGCGACTCTGGCGAACACGGAGATGGAGCAGTCGCACTTGGACGCCAGCTCCTCTCGGCGGATTCACCCGGGGACAAAGGCCGCAGACATGGCCGCCGGCCCTCCATTGGTGCCGCTGAGCGAGGTATGAGGTCGCTCTCCTGTCTCACGAGCCGCGCGAACACGACCTCCAAAGGGGCTAACATGGGAGAACGGGGACATCAGCTAGATTCGCCATTCCAACTCCAGGAGCATCTTGCCGCCCTGCACTATCATAGCACCGCCTCCGGCACGCAGCCGCTGACCCGCGCCTCGGCCCTCCAGCTCGCCCAGCCTCCCCACGGCATCGACCGCACGCTCTGGCTCTACGAGCTGTGCCGCTTCCTCATCTCGCAGTGCAACTCCCTCATCGTCGGCTTCCTCTTCGACACGCCGCCATGCAGCGCCAGCACGTGCCCCGAGATGCGCGCGTCAGAGTGGCAGTTCCTCTGCGCTGTGCACGAGGCGCCTAAGAGCTGCTGTGCCATCGACTACTGCTGCCACACCCTCGACTGGGCCGCCAACGTCGTCTCGGACCAGAAGATCTTCCCCAGCCGCTTCGTCGTGGTCAGCGACATGCATAGCAAGAACGTCGGCGTCAAGAGCTTGGTCAACGTCTTCCGCCGGCTGCACCGTATCTTCGCGCACGCTTGGTTCCAGCACCGCAGCGTCTTCTGGTCCGTCGAGGGGCAGACGGGGCTCTACGTCTTCTTCAAGACGGTTTGCGACCTGTACGACCTGCTGCCGGCCGAGAACTACAAGCTCCCTCCTGAGGCAGAAGGCCTCGATGCTCCGCCAGACTTCGACGCCGCGGCCAACAGAGCGCCTCCGCCCCAGATCCTGAGGCCCTCAGCCGCTGCCACCGCCTCGCATCCAGGGGGAGGCGAGCTCGAGGACGACGGCTCTCACAGCTCGGTCAATCGCACGAATACTCGCAGACACATCAGGAGCAGCCCGTCCACCGGCAGCTCTGTAACAACCGTCCTGGAGGCGGAAGAGGAAGATGCCGATGGCGTCTCGCGAAGGCTGAGAAACATGCACCTGGCAGCACCCGACCTCCTGGAGGAAGAGCCTGAAGTCGCCGAGGTACCCGTCATCGTCGAGCAATCAGTAATCGGCGGTCCACCGCCTCCCCTCTTTTCATCGTCGTCGACCACAGAACCCCGGCTGAGCGAAGCCGACACCGCATCTGACTTGTCAGATGCCGGCTCAGCAGGGGTGTCCGCAAGCGTTGTGGAGATCACAGACGAAGATGACATTACTAGCGTTGTTGACACTTCGGATCATCCTACCACTGAGCAGCCGGACGAGACGACAGCGGCAGCAGCAGCAGCAGCAGATGACGATAACGACAACAACGGTGACGGCACGCGCGAGGATACCCATCAAGTCCCAGAGGCTGCTGCATCCGAGGAACCATCTCCCCCTGTGCATGCTGCAGAATCCTCTGGGAAAGAAGAAAAAGAAAAAGAAAAAGAAGAAGAAGAAGAAGCAGCAGCAGCAGCAGCAGCACCGCATCAACCAGGGTCTCCTGCGGCAGACACGGCGCCGGCGGCAGATGCGGCAGAAAAAGAAGGGGCCACAGAGGAGCAAAGGTAGACGTCTCGAATGCTTGTCTCTGCTCCTGGCTTGAGTTGAAAGAAAAGGGGAGCAATCAAGGATACGAAAGAAGTATGAGATCAAGGACTACATAGTTTTAATGCCCGGGCCTGGATAGCCCGTTTTGACTTTCTCCACGGTGGACTTCATAGTGTATAAGTTCGCAATATGTATAGGTAGTTTGGACGAGATGAAGCAGGCGAATGAATCAATTGTATAACGTCGTGATCGAGAAATTCCAATACGAATCACAACAGACGGCACATAAAATCACCATGTCTGCTGCTTTGACAGCCAAAGCATCTGTGTCTTCACAACGGCAAGAGAAGCTCTGCAATTTGCCGTGATAGTGTGTAGTATTACAACAAGGAGGTGCGTCTGTGGAAGAATTGTCTGAGCGAGTAAAGTCACAATGCCGAGATGCCTAACTAGTCTTACTCATCGCTTGCTTTAATGATCATCGCCTCCTGCCAGGGCGGTTTTGCTTCCCAGTAACACCAAACCCTCCCGTTTGGACACCTCCATGAGATCTGCTGCCACATTCCGTTGTCCTAGGGAAGATCCGCCATCTCTACCCATGCCAGGCAGGACGAAACGAGGCACCTCGGATCCGAAGACCTCAAATTCCCGTTTTCATTTCCTTTTAACAGCCCAACAGCCCGTAGCTTGCGGCAAATATCCATAGGCTCAATATCAAACATTAGCATTATGATGACCCCTCACATTATCCATTCGTCAGCACCAAGTCCCCGAAGATAGTTCGGCAGAATGGCCTCAAATTAATGCAATTGTATCGGCGTCGGCGGCTTGCCAAATGTGAACCACTTGGGGAGCAGACCTTGCCTTCCCAACTCTGTCCGTTTTCGGACGCTTCGTTCGTCTCTTCGGCCGTTAAAGGGAGAGTTTATCAAAGAGGTGTTTGACGTCGCGTATCGACTTTTGCTGCATGTTCAGCGCCTTGGTGTTTCGTTCGTCTGCAAAGTCTCTGATACTCTGGAGGATCGGCGTAAAGAACTGGTCGTTAGGCAGCCACCATCGGACGCACGAAGGATCTTTGAAGACCTGGGCCATCTTCTCGCGGCGAGATACGGGGTTGATATGCCTGTTTGCCTCCAAGTTAGAATACCGTACAGACGAGCCAATAGATTTTCCTTTGCTAATGACAAGAGCTCATAATGCTTAGGAAAAAGCAGAGGTAGAGGAAGGGTGACAAATGCGAATGAATAGCTGCAGACTGCTGGTCGTACGGGTCGAGGAGCCAAATGACTGGGCAGCGCGGGATGATAAGATAGGGGAAAGGCGTCCTTGAGACTTACCCCTGAGTTTCTAAAAGGGCAAACTTCCGCCTCAGCCACATATTATGGCTCGGCTCATGTGGCAAGAAAAGCGCTGCAATCGCCAAACATGGCTGCACTGCTATCAACGCTCCGGGTGGCAGATCCGGCCAGAATTCCAAACACTCAAAGAGCTCGCACACGGCGAACGCATGACTTGACACCTCCGCAAGTAGTTTCTCGTTGGAGAGGTCGGGAGCCTGGCTTTTGTGCATGATGAGAATACTATGCCATTCCATCGTAATGACGGTGTTGTTGAATAGGGGATGATCGTAGAGCAAGCCGGGACGGTACGGATCGACTATGTCATCTGAGTTCAGTGGTAGTCGCCAGTTGAAATCGGTAACGAGAAACTGCTCATCGCAAAGTGCTGGATCCCAATTTGCCTTCCAGATCTCAAGTTGCTCGGTCAGATACTTGTGCTGGTCGGCGTAATCCGACGCTGATATTTCTTTTGCGCTCCCACGCGCGTACAAGATGGACATGTCCCAAGAGATGAGGCGCAAGCGAGCGGAGCGATCTTCGATCCTCCAACGCAAATCCTTGGGGTTGCATGCAATCTGTCTTTGATAATACGCGATCATGCTGGTGAACCATACGCGGGGTATCTCGGTGGGAATTCGACCCATGAGAGCAACAATATTATCGAATCGGGCGTACCAGCTCAAGCACATTCGGCCTATCGCCGTCTCCATCACCGTCCAGGGTTTGTAGATTCGGATCAAGATTTCGTATGCGGCCTTCTGGTGCCCCATGAGATTCACCCAGTCTCCGAGGTACTCCTATCACGAGGTTAACTGGCGTCATTCCGTTGGGTCTCTCTCGAACATAATTTCCAAGCCTACCTCAATTGTGGCCAGCTGCAATATCGTCAACAGCACCAGTACGCTGCATTCCCCCTTTATCAGGAGCCTCAGCAACTCAGTCACACCTCTGTTGTAGTACTGGAGGAAGTCCTTGAGCTCTCCGTTTGGATTTCGCAAGGTAACATGGTACGCGGCAAACCCAACGAGGGCATTGAGCAGTGGCTCGCATTGCAGTGCAAGCTTCGGGAGCTCGATATTGAAGAAATCGTCTTCGTCAACCGCCAAACCGTAGTGGTAGTTTGTCATGTTTTCCTCAAAATACTGGAGATAGGATTGAATATCTTGAGGCAATCTTGGCGCAGACGAAGATGCGCTTCCCAGCAGAACACCTTCCGTTCCTTGGTGGTCAGCAGGCGTCCAGCTTCCTGTCGTTGCGATGGAGGTCGAAGGTGATGCGCTTTTGTGGCCCTCCTGTGAAGGCGATTCGGAGGTCTGACAAGTACTCCTGAAGGTCATGTTGGGCGATGTTGCACTTGCTCTTCGGGGCTGCGGTAGGACAGACATCGATGCCCGCCTGGGTGGCTCATCGGGTTCATCGTCGTCGTGAATGGTCCCCAGCTTTGCCTCCAGCTCTGTATCGTCTTCTTCCGCTTCGTTAGAAGATGTAGGGCTAACGTGCTGGGCGGACGATCCTCCTTTCGCTTTCGTAGCAGTTGAAGGGCCCGAGGGCCCTTTGGATCCTGACGGGTCAGGCCAAGTGCAATCTCGGTGTCCTTTCTTGCAGCCTGAAAGTCATTAGTTTGAGGTGGAAGAGACGAGCCGTGTTGCATATCCATAATGCGGTCTTCGAATACTTACGGTGACAGATTGGGTGAGTTTCGTCGCACTTCAAAATGTCAGCCACAGAATCAAACTTGCATGTCCGGTCTCTGAAGTGTTGACTTGCCTTTATTCGACGGTTTCGGCACGTAAAGCAGCCGGATCGTGTCCTGCGGTGCTTCACCTGGTCTGCGTTCCCGCCCTGGCTTGTAGCTGAGCGCCGCCGGCTCTTGTTTGCCTTGGGCACACCGATATAGGCAGGATCCGTGTATCCGGACAAGTACCCAACGCTGGTGCCATATGGAGAGTGTAGCGGAGGAGTTGATAATGGTAGGGAAACTCCGGGCACGAGCACCGGGTTCACCTCATCGGGGCTCGTAGGGAGATAGCCTGCTCCCGACATATGAGTCAGAAACTGACGGTAGTAGTCGCCCATGGTGACAATTCTGTAGGACAATTCAAGGTGGCCAAGAGTGTCCTGAAGATACGCTGTAGAGAGTTTGTTGATGATGGACACAATCTTCCCAGCTTTCTCGCATGCTCAGCTGATAGTTCACGCAGTACAACAGCCGGAATTGTCGCAACGAACACCAACCAAGCGGTAGTGCTATGAAAGGACCTGTTGCCGTAACCAGTGAAACTGCCCTGCTATGCTTCAGAGGGTCATGAAGGTCAAGGCAGAAAGCAAGTGAGGAAGGGGGAACTTGTCAAGCCGTCAGTAGAGACTTGTGTGTATCGCTAAGCGAATGTCGCGGTGACTCGTCGTCTTTGTCGAGCCTAAGAAGGGCACTCCGTTCCAAGGTTCTATCGAAAAGAGTGTTGATAAGGCCAAATAGTATGCAGAGAAAATAAAAGATGCCCAAACCCCAATTAGGGATTGTCAGCCAGTCCAGGAAGAGGAACTGGGAAGTCGCGTCGTAAACGGTCGAAGGGTTGACAGAGAACACGGGGGAAGGAAGCACACCAGGCCAATGCACGGCTCTGGCCTGCGAACAGGTCCGCAATTCCTGCCGATGAGATCGAAGATGGAGCGGAAGGGCAGTGGCAGTGGTGATTTTTTTCAAGCGCTCGGTCCTCGAGATATGCAGCGACAGCCGGAAAGCAGCAAAAGCAGCAGCCGATGCTATATGAATGGTCCAACGCTGCGGGGAGCTGGTGGTCGGTCCAGTCTGGGGGATGCCCGGTATTTAAAGGGTGGCTGTAACGTGAAGATGTATCATATGCTTCAGTACGTAGACGGTAAAGACTGCGAGTGAAGCTGCAGCCCAGACAGCCTTCGGGCAGAGGGGGGCGGACAGTCGACGTTCAGGAGTAGAAGTTGTGTTTGGCGTAAGAGGCGCAGAAAACGTGATCGTACTGAGATTTCGTTCTTGGCCATGGAAGTAGCACCGGTACCATTAGCAGGCGAATGGAGATGCCTGTTTGCGAATATGTTGGGATGGGGAACGCCTCTTGCGAGCCACCCCCCCTTTTTTACCCGATTCTTCTCTCTCCCTCTCAAGCCCAGAGGAACCCGACAATGACAGGAACACGCAAGGACGTAGTCACGCCGGAGAATTTGCTTTTGACAAGATTAGATCTTTGGAGGGAGGATCAACCAGTCGAATCACCTGCATCAATGCTCAGACGACAACCATTTGAGCTTGTGAATCCCGAAAGAGAATCAATGCCTGGTCCACAGCGGAGACGACTGGTGGGAACCGGCCCAGCACATTCCCACAGGGCACACTTCGTCGTCGATGGAGGATCCCGCAAGGGGAGAGAAAATTGGGAACGGGACCAGGAGAAAGATGAAGCTCTGGCAACGGAGCAGAGGCGCGGGGCAGAAGAAAGGCGGTTAGACGGCTCCCCCTGGCCGGCAATACGCATGGGTCTTGCCGGGTGGTTTGGCTCCAACTGGGACGCAAATCTATCAATGAGCACCCGCCATCAACAGGGCGACTCGACAGCGAGCAAGCCCAGGAAGAGAGAGAATTGCCAGTTTCGCAGCTGCGGCAGGCGTGCGCTCAGCGGAGCGGTGGTCGAGGGTTGTGGTGGGAGTAGGAGTGCTGGCGGGCTGGATCTGAAAGTGATAACTTATGGGGTGACATTGAAGCCGCAGCCACCGCCGCTGCTTCCTGGATTCAAGCCCGGTGTGTCTTTTCCTCAGCCATCCACTTAAGCATATACGCGCCCTCGATGGGAAGTACAGTTGGGGCAACTCACGGTCCCAGGTAAAGAAGAAGGTTCCTCATGCTCCAGTGACAAGGCGTTCCGTGGCGGTATTTGATAGCGAGGACAGGCATTGGACATACATACTTCCGCCCTGCCGTCCCTTGGTACCGTTTCCAAAGGCAGTAAGGTGACCAGGGCCGATTCCACAGTGATGCTACTACTACCTAGGTAGTAGTGGTGTCACTTTGTTGATGCATGGCGGACAACGAATAACGTTTCGAAGGGGGTGGGTGGGTAGCAGGCACCAAGACCCAGAGAACAAAGCCAAGGCTGCATATGCCTCCCCCTACCCCTCGTAAACTGTAGAATCAGAATCGAGTCTCCGAGAGAGGGCCTCCACAAGGTCTGAGCAAGCTAGGTGGCGGCGGCCAGCCCAGCAAAATGACGGGGAGCAGAAGCCAGGGTTGCTGCAACGGGTTTGGAGCACCCCACGCCAACCTCCGGTCTCCTCCTCCTCCTCCTGCTAGCAGCGGCACTAGCAGCTCTGCCAGGAGATGGCTCCTCTGATCCTCTGAGAGGTACCAACCACTTAATGGCGAGAGGAATCCGTGCCTTGGGCATCCAGAGAGAAATTGCGTGAAAATCGCGACACTGTGCGCTTCCGCGGTGTGCTCGACATCCTTCCTTGGCTTGAGAGATGCTCAACCAGAGCAAGTAGGTATGATACACATGGTCATTGACGTGAGAGGTGCACAGCAAACACCCATGCCGCTGGCAGCTTTGGAACCCCTAAACAGCATCTTGGCCCATTCGAGCGGACAAGCAATAACAGGTGTACTCGTATGTCTCGACCATGCTGGTCGGTACATCGCGACCTGTAAGTACCCTGTACTCGTACACTTGATCTTGGTGGAGAGACTCATGGGTCCAGGTAGGACCTGGGAACGGCATGGCTTGGTAATATAAGGTAGGAGAAATAAAACGACACGGTGGTTATCAACACCAAGCCATCCACGCGCCTGTATGCCTCCCATGGCCGCAGCCAGAGATCCGTACCTTTCCTCATCCCTCTCTCGATCATCTCGTCATTCGTCTCGTCTTCCGCCTCCTCGACTCGTCAGCCCCAGTTGCAGTTCGTTGGGACAAGCAAGGCTGGCCGGCCGGACACTCTCCGCAGCTCCCGTCCTCGTCCCCTTGCAACGCAAGTCGGCGATAACAACGGCACAGAGCGATGGTCCCGGTGCCTGTCCTCGGGGCCGCACATGCCAGTGCTAAGGCAGACCCAGCAACAGCGGTAAAGGAGGAGGGATTGGGCGATCGCTATCCATCCGGACAGGTACTCCAACAAGCACCCCATCCAGCAGTCAGAAGGCCATACTACCTCTCGTACCGTCGAGCCTTTCGCCGTCCAGAGCTGGCTGCACAGTTTTCTCGGAGGAGCTGCCGGGTCCTGGACCGGCCTCGTAGCGTGGGGTTCGACAACATTTAGTCTCCGGGCCGTCCAGGCGCTGCTCCGTACGGTGCGAAAGTCTCTTTCAAGCCTCATCCAAGCCCCCCAGGAGTGAGGCCAGGCTGAACTCCGGTCTGCGATTCGTCTGATGCCACGATGGCGTTCAAACGGCGAGCTTGCGGTGGGAGGTAAAAGTTAGTACGAACCAACTTCGAAGTCAGCAAGCGCAGGTACAGGCACGGGGCGGTACCGGTACGTGCGATGGGGCGCTGGGAGCTGCCAGGAAAGGAGTCACGCCTACAACGTCGTACTAGCACACGGAATTGGGGCTGCTAGCTCGAAGCTTGACGATTCCGCGTTTCGCGGCCAGAGAAGGAGCATGGGGCGCTCGGCACTAACTTCTGCACGAGCAGGAGCTACTGCTGCAACTCGCCGGCCCTGGCCTGCCCTACAACGTCCATCAATTCAACGCGGCGACCGCGACTGGGCAGTAGCCAGGCACCTTGCCTTCCAATGGAAGGCTGTCAAGTGCACACGGAGTACGCTGGAAGGCAGTACCGCGACGAAGTTGGCAGCAGCCATGTACAGCAATACACGCATCGGCTCTGCAGTGGTTGGAAGTAGGTACCTAGTAGGTACGAAAGAACCGGGTACGACTACCCAGTACCTACCTTACCTACCTCCCATGCACTCTGCAGTCCCTCCCTCCTTCCTCTGGAGGGAGACGGGAGCCTGGCCTGCAAAGTCATTGGAATTGCTCCTTCCCCAAGCTCCTTCATGCTGCAGGTCGGTGCTTATGTAATACGCGCTGACGCGCCCAAAGCCGCATTATGCCGGGCCGCGGAGCAGGCAGCAGATTGCTCCTCAATCCAGCATCGCCGTCCTCCACCATCACCACCACCATGCTTTGCCCTTCCAACGCAGAAAGACGGCCGTCACCTTGCCATTCATCCCTCAGTCACAGTCCCGACCCAGCCAAGCCCAGCAGTCCAGATTGACGTTTGCTGTTCACGGTGAGAGGCCAGAAGAGCGTGTGGACCCTTTGCTGGCAGCAGGGTCCGGCGCCACTCAATTGCAGCACACCACCAGCCTGCCGTGCACAGACCATGAATTTCCCAGAAGAAGCCTCGCACAGATGGGCTTGCAGCGAGAGGCATGAATCGCCAGGCCCGTGATGCAGCTAGACGTGCATTTTCAACTTATCGAGCTAGATGCGTGTGTGGGCTGGAGACTGCGCGCTTGGTTGGCCTTTTCCCCGGCCTGTTGCATGGGGTCAGCAGCGTCAACCGGATCCGCAGTTCTCCAAATCTTTTCTTCGCCGATAAACTCGATGCCATTCGTTCACGTTTCGTCTCATCCACGTACAGGACGGACTCGGGATTGCGACAAGCACGGCAGTTTGTACAAGCGCAATCGCAGTCATCGGGCACTGCAACGCATCACGACCGCTCCTTTTCCTTCAGCCTAGCACATGCGCACCGCCGTCGCTTGTTCGATGTATCCGATGTCAAGTAGTTACTTGTTTCTGCTGTTGAACCACGATACTCCTTGTATTTTGGCAGCGCGGGAGCGGCTCGGCAGAGGCATGGGTATGGGTTGACCGTTGAGTATCCAAGTAGGCGCGAGCCAAGATCCAGGCCCGGGGCATTATTCTCCATTTGGCATCTACGCTCACTCTTATTCGAACAATCCTCCGTAATGTTGCGCAGCTAACCTACTTGTGTATTACCTCTGGTTGCACATCCAACTTCAACCTCTGAAAACGCTGATCCAGTCAGTCACGGAGTACTGCCGGCTGGACTGGCCATCACCAGCGAAAGTATGCACACAATACTTTCGTCCGGAGTCCGGAGCCCTTCGGGTTGCCTACCAGGTCAAAGACACGGCTTTCCTCCAGGCACGGTGCCAAGCGCTGCTAGTACTATCATACACTGGAATGGATTCTCCTCCATCGAGGGTCATTGCTGTCTTCGGCCAATGAAAGCCTCCTTTTTCGAACAGTTCGCGCACCAGTACGAAGTGCCGTATTCTGGACTCTTCGGAGGACTAACGCACTCCTAGGGAACATCTCCGCATACCTAGGACTCATCAAAGTATACGGTACTTGCACCTTGTGCAACCAGAGACGACCAGTCCATGTCTTTTCATCTCAGTGACTGGAAATTTGTTCGCATTGCTCAATAATGCCTCACAGGCAAATCGAGCGCCAAAAGGTCCAAACCCCATGCCTTACAACGGATGTGTGCACCGAATCCTCATTTCCAGTTACTCCGCCGTTACCGAACATATGGCGCCAACCTCGAATTTATGGGAGCTCTGTAGTTGTATGTACGAGGTCGATGCTTGTGGTCATACAGTGTGCTGCGGAGTGAAGATGCGACAAGTCTCGTTATAACAAGAACAACCCGAAGATGATACAGTGAAGGAAAGGTTTCGAACGGAGCGTCCCAGTGCTGTACAGCGTATGTGCTCTATGATACGGCAGCTTTAGGCACGCGACTGACAGAGCGAGGCACCTAGGCAGGTTCAAGTTGCTATCAACAGCGTCAGCCGAAAAGCGAAGCCGCCCGCAAGCAACAAAAATGAGCAAGCCTGGGTTTGGCTTTCCGTGTGGCTGAAGATCAGGTCTTAGATTACCACCGCGAAGCGTTGAAGGGCCCAGACTCTGTGCTAGCCTCCAGGCTCTGAACCCTCTCAAGAGTCGTGGCCGGGTTCTAGAAGGGAGGCGTGCAAGAACGACGTCGTCCACGACAACGAACTGTGACGAGTCTCGAGGTGGTCCTTGACAAGCACAAGCTAGAATACTGTACGGAGTACATGCTAGTACGTAGCTCGACGCCATCTCTGTTCAAGGGCACTAGAGCTGCAGGCTTTGATTTCCGGGAAAGGATCCTCCCAACACACCACTCGAGAGCTGGGAGCCCACTTACGCAGTTTGGATCAACCTGCATGGATACCAGGGGCAGGGGTGCTGCAGCTCGCTGATCAAATTCGGTCAAGCAGGCACCTTCAATGCTCTCCCCAGCGTCCAGTACTTACCATCCGAAGCTCTTGAATCGAGCGAGGCCACCCCAGCCTGGCATGGTCATGCTGCCATGATTCCGAGACGAGACAAGGCAGCGGAATCCAGCTTGACCAAGTATCCAGGAATAACAGCGCTGACGGTGGCGTCTCGGTTCACTTCGTCTTTGGGCAATAACTCTAAAGATGCTCGTACCAGCCAGAGTTCATCGCGGCAGCTAGGATGGAGACCCGACCGTTTGCGCTGCACGGACATCCAGCATGTTGTACAGTTTTACCGTACAATTTCACTCGGACCAGGCAGACAAGCGCGCACATGGGCGGCATCTTTCTGGAGAAGCCAAGTCGCTGCATGCACCTCCTCGCTCGTACGGGCAACGTTGACATGTTCGGACTTCGTGCCCATGCCTGGTACTATACGTCTACGCCGCAAAGCTTTTCCCAAAGCCTTGTGCCATGTCGTCTGAAGCATGCTTTGTACGGAACAGGGAGACCGGCACTCCCTAATTGATTCGCCTGACAAGCCGCCCGCGACTTGAATTTACGGAGCACATATCACCGCATCACGAGTACAGTAGCTGTCAATCACAACTCCATGGTGCGCAAATACAAGGAGTATGTCCGGGAATCATAGCTGCATGCCTAGATGCTTAGAAGGACCTGACCTTGCTGATTGCAATTTCCGTCTTGCATGAGCAATATCATGCAATGGGCGAAGATCGGGAAAATGTCCCCCTACGGCAAATCATACAGAGACACAGGCGGCGAGCTCGTACCAAAGACTCTGTGCCTACTACATCAACATTACAAGAGGGAGGTGAAGATGGGCCGTAAGGTGGCCCAACGTTGCGCTGACGAGCTGGTCCGGCCAGGTCCAGGCCTGTTTGGAAAAGCTGAGAGTGAAAAGTTGCATATCAGAGGGACTGGCTGTCACATGGGATTCGCCAGCTACCTCTATGGTCGACTTGCCGCCTGGGAATTCCTCATAAAGAAGGGTGCTGTCTAGGCTATTGCATGGGTGATCCAAGGTACGGTTTCCGCAGCCTCAATTTGCCCTGCAGCAGAGGCATTGATATTACTCATTTCATCTCATTTCAACGACGGCCAACTAATGTCCTTTCCAGCAAAAGGCAAGCTTGCACATGTCTGTTCAGCCATTGTTACGCCGAGCGGCTTTAATTTAGCTGTGGCCCGTGCCTCGATTTGAAAAAGATATTGAATAATCCAGCGCGCAACTCTCCACCCTTATACTACTACGGACTACTTGTATGAATGCGACCCTGATGCATGTAACATCGACCTGATCCGCTGACCTAGCTACGATGACAATTGTCCGTTTCCAGGTGTCTACTACATAGTACGAAGAGTATGTTCGGGCCGGTGTACAATATGGAAGACAAGAGGACAGGAGGGAGAGGAAGACAACCCCAGCAGCGATATGGGGACGACGAGCCAACAAGATCTCCAGATCATATGTCACAATGCCAGGGGGTGGACAGGAGGAGGGGAAGCCCGCACCACGACCTTGAGTGGTCCAGGTTACGCTCAATCAAGTCGTGAGCGTGAGCAATCGTCGATTCGTTGCGTCGACGGCGTGGCCAGCAATCAATGTCTGCGGATTGGTCCGTGGGAACAGAGTCTGTCGTCTGTCGGAAGCCAGTGCCCGCCGCCGCAACAAACTCGCCTTCCTGATTGCCCCATACTATTCTCCGAGAAGTCAGAAGAGCTGAACGACTTGACAGCTCAGGTTCCCTATCAGCACCAAAGTACCTGGCTATGTAGTCGCGCTGCCACCGTCGCCTGGGGGTCGACACATTCAACGAGGTGATGACCTACCATAAGGGTCGTTTACTTTGATCTTTCCTCCTTCCCTCCCTTTCCCGTACTCTCGATGCAGGCGCGAAGCTCGAAGTGGCGGCGACTCATCTCAGCAAGGCTGCATATGCAGTACTCATGAAGTGCGGAGGAACACTACATGGTTTTCTTTTCTTCCCCTTACCTGGACCAGGCGAAGTCCAGTATGTGGCTCGCCAGGACGGGGCATTCGACATGAAGTTCAACTAGTCGTCGATAATACCAATGCTTGCCTTCTCGACCTCTGCTACAATATCAACTGGAGAGAGACCAAGGCCGCAGATACGCACGGCCATCTTCAACAACAAGAGAGAGCACGGCTGCTCAAGCCCCCCAAATGCCCGGTCCACCCTACTCGTACGAGCTGTCTCCTACTAACGAAGACGATGGCCCCCCTTCAAACCCCTTTCACCCCCCACCTTGCTGCCTCAGCTTCCGGGGCCACTGAAACCATGCAAGCTACGGGCTAAGAGTGTTCATCAGAGACCATCTCATCAGTGTTGCCTACGATTACGAGTAATGCGCCAAGTATTGATAGTGTCTCCTGGCAGGGGGCTTTGTTCCGTCCGAAGCAAGGCTGTCTGTCACCTTGAGGCTTGAGATCTAGTTTGTCCCTGCAGCCAACCAGCCAGGTGGAATGATTTTACGTGATTTCGGACACTGCTCAGTTGCGAGCTGCGCGAGGTTGACCGTGCCATTTCGTTTACTACATGTACTTCGCAGAGATCCTCCGGCGCTTTATCATCGACGAGGAAGGCCTCCTACACAACAAGAAGCACGAAGCCGGGATGGGTGGAAACCACTGATCACACAGCAAGTAATAATAACAGGTAGCACCAATCTGGGGCCAGTGCGGCTGCTGGTGCGGCCTACCTACCCTAGAGGACATGCGAGATGAGCCGCTTTTTCGAAACCACTGATATTGTACGGATAATCTGACACAACCGCAATCTCCTGCCCCGCAGGCTGTGACACGGCTCTCTTCAACATGAGGGCATCCATAGGCCACAGACTTGCGACACAGCCTGGTCCGGTTTGCTTCTCGTTTGAAGCCTCCGTGGCATCGGACAAAGAGCACTAGAGATGGAGCTATCGGTTTATCAGATGGCTTATAGCCCTACTTTGATATCTACGCTGCTCACGTAAGATACGGTCGTGCTTCGTGCTTCGTGCTTCGTGCTTCTTCCTCCGTGGCAGCAATCAACCTCTGAGCGGCCCGTAAAGCCGTAGTCTGCCGGAACTGCCAACGCCTCCCCAGCGAGGAATGAAGAACTAGGAATCTCATATTTCAACCCTGCTGTTGTGTGCTGCCAAGGCATTTGCGGCGGCAGCACGAGCAAATCGGCCATCAGGACACCGTTCGCGATTGTCAACCAACCACGGATCTCTCGCTCTCAAGGCTGGCCCCTGAGGCTGAACTGCTGCGATGCCGTCCGCTGCCCAAGTCGTCGAGCTGTTTGACCCCGTCGCCGTCATTCTCCTGCTCACAACCGTCATCGTCTTCGCGATCCCCGTCTTCATCCTCTTCCCGCCGATTCCAGTAGAGCGCAGTGATGCGCTGCAGCAGACGCACACCAAGGTCGGCATCGCGCCATCCCACAGCAGCCTCCGGACTCAGACATCACCGGATCACGGCCATCAGCCGGGGAAGACTGCCAGGATACAAAGCCTGTTCATCTATCCGGTCAAGTCGTGCCGGGGCATCGAGGTCGGCCAGAGCAGAGTGTTGCCCAAGGGCCTCGAGTTTGATCGGTTGTTTGCTTTCGCACGGCAGAAGCCAGAGGCGAAAGATGCCGCCGTGCTGTCTGGACAAGAGGGAGCACAGCGGGCGGCTCAGTGGGAGGTTCTCACCCTGAGGCAAGTGCCGCTGCTCGCCAATGTCCAGGTTGACTTGTGGCTCCCGGATGCTCGCAAGACGAGCCGCCAGCTGGGCAGAGTTGGCGGCCGTTTCGTCGTCATCAGGTTCCCCTGGAGGGACTCTGGCCTGAGAGGAGTGGTCCAATGGATATCGGCCAAGCTCAGCCGTGGCCTCGGCGGCATCCCGGAGAAGGAGTTTATGCTGTCAATCGATTTCCCTTCCCCAGAGGAGATCAAAGCGGCGGGCTACTGCTACGGCGATGCGCGGCTGTTCAACAAGACCATCCACGCACTGAACCTGAGGAACGAGGTGCCGCCGGAGCTAGGGCGCTACCTGGGAGTTGCCGCGCCGGTGACCATCTTCATGATAGATCCGGCCCGACGGAGAGAAGTCTTGAGGAACGCGCCGCGCAAGGAAGATGCTGGCTACCAGCCTGTCATTGACTTTCAAGACGCAGTAAGTTCAAGCCCTACCCCTCTGTCCCCTCTCTCCCCCCCTTGCATCGGCACTTTGCATCTAATCAGATCCTGTAGTATCCACTGCATCTTCTCAACCTGTCGAGTGTCCGCGCTCTGGAGTCAAAAGTAGAAAAGGACGAAGGTCTGGAGTTTCTGGACGCACGCCGCTTTCGCCCGAATATCATCGGTATGTCTCGGACTTTTCTCTTGTCTCTTTGAATCTCCCTCTCCTACCTACTTAGAGTTTTCCCCCACATCCGCGGCAGCCGTAAGGTACCGTCCAGCTAACTTGAAGTGACTAGTATCCGGCCTCGGGGCGTACGACGAGGACGACTGGCGAAGCATCGAGTTCTCCCGGCCTTCCCAGGGCGATTCTGCCAAGGACTCGGAGTCACCGTCGCGGTTCGACGTCTCTTGTCGCACAGTTCGGTAAGTTCCCTGTTGTTCTGCGGACCGGTTCGCGCTTCACTCTCCTCTGCAAACTTTATCCCCCTCTCCTCTTTCCATCCAAGCCTCTTTTCACATGCGCAACCAAGGTGTCGCAGAGAACAAAGGCACCAGCCAACGCCACCATTATGGCCGCCCTGTCCGCCATCGAGAGAGAACTTTCGCCTTCCGTCGGGAGAGGCGGTCTGCTATACCAGCGTTCTTCCTTTCACCTACTTCTGAATCACCTTTCTGCCACCTTTCTGCCACATACTGCCACATTTTCTGCCACCAACCCAACAACTCTCTCTACCTACCTTGCCCTAGGTAAAACTACGTTACGTGAGCCGTGTGCTAACCTGACACCCCCCTTTCCGCGCCGCCCCCCTACAGATGCAAGTTGCCCAACGTCGACCCAGCCACGGGAATCAAGCACAAGACGGAGCCCGACCGTTCGCTGAGGAAGTTTCGAAACATTGACGAGGGCGCTCCCAAGAGCGGCTGCTTTGGCATGCAGCTCTGTCCCATCTTCCCCGAGACGAGCGGTCCGGACGGAGAGGATTTGGCATTGTCCGTCGAGGTGGGTATGGAGCTTAAGGTTCTGCAACGGGGGCCACATCTGGCTCTGTAAGGGGCCTGTCTAAAGCCCGCGTGGGTTTAGAAATTACGGTATCTTATAGGTTGCCAATCCTGCTTGGGCTGTTGATGCCATGGTGGCAAATCGGAGCAGGGGAGAATTATATAGAAAATGAAAAGAAAGGGAAAAGGAGAGAGGGAGAAGAAAAAAGGGGAACCCGAACGGAGCGAGCGTATAGCACGGAGAGAACCCTCGGGGGTAAATATGCTTTCATTATGCTCATCCAGTATCATAAACAAACGCGTCTCTTGACGCAATATAGACCAACAAGTTTGCAGGGGCATAAAAGGCAAACGGCTCGTATCATATCCTTCCTTTGCTGTTTCTCCCCTTGTTTGCTTCAACCCATTGTCAGATCAGATTCCACCGGCCCGGCAAACCCATTCATGCATTCTCGTCACATCGTATCACATAGCCCCCAGAGTCAAATAACCAACATGTACGAAATGTATCTTTTTCTTTGCCTTTTTTTTTTTTTTTCTTTTCCTGTTTGCTTTGTGCATTTTTCTTCGTTCCCTTCCAACCATCTTGTCGCCCGCTTCAATCACTTCAAATCCGCGGGCGTGAGCGCCTGGACCATACTCGTTCCCTCACTGAAGCGAGTCCGGAAGATGCGATTAGCGTTCTGGAACATGCCGTCCTTCAAACTCACGACGATGAACTGCGAGCCCTTGAAGCGCGTCTTGATCAGACGACCAATGTTTTGTGTGTGAGAAAGATCGAGAGCGGCATCGACCTCGTCGAGAATGTACATTGGCGCAGGCTTGAACTGCAACAGAGCCATGATGAGCGAGAGCGCAACCAGTGACCTGAAGTCCTTTGTCAGTAAATGCACAATGATTAAGCGAATGCAGCAAGATAGCAATCAAATAGACGGCTGAAGACGCATACCTCTGCCCACCACTGAGTTCTGTCAGACTCTGCTTCCACACTTTGCCCAAGCACACCTTGACCTCGAGACCATCGCTTATTGTCTTGCCCTCGGGAGGATCCAGCTTCGCGAAACTGCCTCCGGGGAGCAGCTCGGAGAAGATCTGGCCAAAGTCTCCATTCACCTTCTCCCACGTCTCCTGGAGTGCCTTCTTCTTGTACTCGTCCAAGCTGACAATGGTCTCTTCAATCTTGCGCTTGTCTCGAATGACCGTCTTGATCATTTGTTTGAGGGACACTTCCTTCTTCTCGACACTGTCAATCATATTCATAACCTTGGGGTTGATCTTCTTCTTCATGCCCTGGAACCGCTCTGTCAGGTTCCGCAGGGTGGCCTTGCACTCTCCAATGTTCTGCCGCTGAAAGTCGTAGGGCGTGCCACTGCGGCCAAACATTTCCTGCTCGTCGTGAATCCACTCGTACTCGGCCTCGAGCCGAGCAACATTCTCCGCCGCGGATTGCTGCTCCTTGTGGAACTTTTCAATCTGGTGGCCAAGCTTCTGCATCTCCAGGCCTTCTTCCGTGATTCGTGCATTCTTTGAGCGCGTGGCATCCTCCAAGGCGCGAAGCTCGTCGTCAAACTGATGCAACTTGGCTCTCTCCTCATCAAGTTCGGCCTGCACGGCGGCGTGAGACTCCGCCACCTTTGCCTGCTGCTTCACCAACTCTTCGACATCTCGCTGCTGAGCCTTGATGTTGACTTCCACCTCCTGCAGCTGTTCCCGGGCAGCTGACAGGTCACCCCCGACTTGCTCCAGATCGAGCTGAGCACCCTGTAGCGTTTTTTGCAGCGTCTTGACAGCTGCCGAGTTTCTCTCGAGGCTCACCCTCAGCTTGTCCAGGGACTTTTGCAGCTCCACCAGCTTGGCATCCTTGTTGTTATCAAAGTCTTTCATATCCTTCTCGATGCGCTTGATGTCCGCATTGGCCTCAGTCTGCCGTGCTTTGGCGTCGGATATGCTTGCCTGCAGCTCGGCAATGGTCGCCTTCATGTTTTCGACGTCTTGGATGATAGAAGATGATGAGTTGCCGCCAATCTGGTCTTCAGCAAGCTTGATCTCGTGTCTCTTCAAGTCCAGCTCTTGCTGTACCTGACGGGCTTGATCCAGCTTGGACTTTTCTCTGGCAATGTTGATCTGCAGTTCTTTCAATGCCCTCTCAGTCTCATCCAGCTGATGGGTGAGGTTGTTGAGCTTTTGTAGCGTGACCAACACGCCGCTGGAGTTTGGAGAGCTACCACCTGAGAGCGTTCCAGAAGGATCGTACGAGTCTCCCTCCAGCGTGATACTTCTCATCCGGACATTGGGGTCGAATGTAACCTTCTTCGCCGTTTCGGCATCCGCGCAGATCAGAGTGTTGCCAAAGACGTACTCCATTGCAGAGGCCACCTCGTGGTCGTAGCCAACCAAGGATAAAGCGAGATCGACTTTGCCAGGCGCGAGTCTCTGTGCTGTTGCGATGGTTTGTGCAGATGCCTTGAATGCGGCAATCTTGTTCAGTGGGATGATCGTCACTCGCTTCCTCAGCTTTCCCCTTTGGAGGAGCTGCGTGCCAGTGACTTCAGAGTCAACCACGACATTGTACAACCGCCCACCAGCACAAATCTCTAGTGCCGTGCCAGCCGGGGCCTTTCCTTCGTCAATGGTGAACAGCTGCGCCACCAGGCCTTTGACCTTTGACCTGTCAAAGTTGGGTACGGGATCTGAGTAGGTGAAGTCGATGTTGGCAACTTTTCGTTTCAGGAAATCGCATTCCTGCCGTAGACTTCGGACAGTCTGCTGCAAGCTAGACTCTTGCTTGTACATTGCTTCTTCCTGGCCAGGCTCAAGGCCGAACCTACTCAGCTCCTTTTCCAGCCTCTGCTCCTGTGACTTCAGACCGTCCAATTCGCGCAGCAGATGGGCATTCTGCTCCTTGGCTTTTCGAGCTCGAGGCTCTTCTTCCTTGATCCGGCTCTGCAAATGTGCAATCTTGATCCTTGCCTGTTCCTGTACGGTTGCAGCAGCTGTGGCACGGTTCTTTGCTTCCTGAAGTTGTCCTTGATATCCGTTTTCCTGTCCTTCTCTCGAAGCAACTCCAGTTTGTAGCGTTTGCAGTAGCTCTTCCTTGGACTCGGCCTCTTGGCGCTGCTTTGCTAGGTCGTCTTTCGCTTTCTCGTACTTTGCTTGGACATCCTCGAATGTTGCCGTTTTTTCCATAAGAGCCGTTTCCAACTCCGACACCGCTCTCTCAGCAGCGGCTTTCTTCTCCTGTTCCTCCCTCAAGCTCGAATTCTTCAGGTCCATGACTGTTGTGAGACGCACCAGCTCGTTGGCGTGCTTTTTTACCTTGTCTTCGAGGTCTTGAGCCTTGCCGCCTTTCCTGAGTTCCTTATCTCGCTGCGCCCGCACCTTGTTGGCGTCTTCTTCAAGATTTGAAATCTCATTGCGAAGACGCGCGACTGAGCTTTCAAGGTCCTTTTGCCGCTGCTTCTTGGCTTCCAGATCAGCTGCGGACTGTTTGAGCTTCTCCTGACACTTGGTATAATCGTATGCCACCACAACGCGGGAGAGCCGCTCGAGATCATTCTGCGTTTGCTGAAAGTCCAAGAACGCTCTCTTCTCCCCTCGAAGTTTCTCCAACTTGGGCTCGATCTCATCCCTCAGGAGCTCGCTGAGTTCCTGGAGCTTTGTCTCCTTCTTCGCCATCGTCTTCAGAGCCTTGTCTCTCCTGTCTTCGAACATCCTTGTTCCCGCAGCCTCCTCAATCATGGCTAGAATCTCGACGGGTTTCATGTTGAGGACCTTGGTGATTCGTCCCTGCATGATGAGGAAATTGGGATTGTTGATATTCAGCTGGACGGACTGGAAGAGGTTCTGAACCGTCTGCTGTTGCGCACGGTGGCCGTTGATCAAGTACTTGGATGTGCCGCCAAGGACGATCTGGCGAGTCACGCTGATGGTGGCATATTCTTCGAATCCGATCGGCGATTTCTTCTTGTCCCTGTTGTCAAACACGATCGTGACGCTGGCCTTCGTGACGCCCGCTTGGCCTCGTTTGTATATCAGATCCTGCATCCCACGTTACTATTCGGTCGCGTGCTGGCCCAGACAGGGTTGGGCCGGCATACCTGAAGGTTTTGCGCCCGGACAGTGGACATGTTTGTGATTCCGAGGACGAAGCATATTGAATCGAGGATGTTGGACTTTCCGCTGCCATTGAGGCCGGTGATTGAGTTGAAGCTCTCATCCCTGGGCTGGTCAGCGATGTTGAACGTTAAGACTGTCTTTGGCGTGGGATCAAAGCCTACCATCCCGAGATCACCGTCCGCACGGCGTAGGACTTGAAGCCCTGTAGAAATGTTAACAGAGCAGATATTGCGAGGCGCAGCCGGAAGCACTTACGTCAATGATAACTTCTATCACCCTCATCGTGACAGCGCCAATGAAGCCGCGATGCAGATGCTGGATCAAGTGTAGTAGTATTACAGACTTGGTCCCTCTAATGCACGATCAACTCCACCACGAACCAGGGACGCGCGATCCCCAGAGCAAAGTAAACAACCCCCAAAGGCGCCCCTCCGTGTTTGCTTTCTGATAAGCCATATCTCCACGTGATTGGATGACGTAATCACGTGCGGTCTGAGGAGACGCGAAGGAAGGAGATGCTGTGCTGTAGCTCCGTACCTTAGGAAGGTTAGAGCTAGCAGCAGCGGCGCTAGCCCGATCGGGAACGCATCAAAACATTGCAACCTTGGAATGAGAACCAGGCCCGACCTAGGTATTATTTGCCTTGTTACCTTACATTTCCTCTATACCAACCATCATCAACACCGCCCTACAGACTTCGCCGACAGCAGACTTCACGCCGAACTATACCGTCGCCGATGCTGTGACTAGATACAGAGACGATCCTCACTCAGCCAGCACTGGAAACCACGACGCTGCGCCTCTAGCTGCTCACGCGCGACACCATGACTGCAGTGCGAGGCCCGCGTCTCCAGGTCGGGTCCGCGGCGTGGGTTGGCGAAGAGCGGGCGTCTGCGCTGCAGATTGTCAAGTCGGAAGTCGAGGAGTTTTCATATTCTGCCCACAATGAGATCGAATGGCTTAACGAGCACATGGCTGCGATTCTGAACGAAGGCGAAGTGTTTGTTTCCCGATCCACCACTCACCATCCACTGTTGCGACTGGTGATGGGTGGCCCATGCTGACTCCCCTTTCCAGAAATATCACAGAAGTATTCAAGACCCCAGGCAAACTTAGGGGCAAAACGCCCCATACGGCTCGAAAGGGTAACGCAGCAGAGGCGCGAATGGTGAGTTTCATTCAGTTCCAGGCGCCGCGTCGGATGTCACTCTGATGTACAACAATTAGCCCTTATCCGATGTATTCGCAGCGTCTTCTATCGATTCGAGCAGCCAGCACTCGGACCACTCCAGCCATTCCCAACCTCATCAACTGCATCAGGTCGCTCTCAAGGCGGTACCTTTAGTCACCAAGCCCGTTTCTCCCCAGCGACATGTATTCTCGCCATCACGATCGCGCCCCCATCGAGGCATGCAGGATTCTGGCTATTATGGGAGCCAGGATCACATCGCCACTGATCCGAGCGAGAGTGCAGAGCCCGAAGATTTTGCAAACCCTTACAGCGATATAGTGCTACCACCCGGCGGCTCGTCAGTAAGGAGAAGCCCAGTGAGAAAGATTGTGCCGGTGTCGCCATCCAAGACCTTTCAGCCACCGAAAGAAGACTCGACGGCGCGTACTCTGCCAGATGTGCCATCCGGCATGGCACCGGATGAACCAGAAACCTCAGCCAAGGAATTCGATTCGGACGAGGCCTATTCCGATGCGCCTGTAATATCACCAGTTCGGTCTCCCAAGATTCCACCCGTTTCGGCAGAGCATTCCAATGAGTCCTCGGATGACGAGCAATCAGCGTCCGAAGGCTCAAGCCCCATAAGGCCTCTTGTTCGAAAAAGCAGCTTGAACTTTGCTTCCCTGCCGGCCAGGGAACCACTCAACTCGGGCAAAAGCCTTGGTGCGAGACAGTCAAGGAACAGCCATTTCGAGACCGGCAATAGCAGCAGGACCAGCTACTACCAGAGGCAGACGGGCGGCAAAAGCCTTGGAAACCTCGCTAAGCGCGACTCTTTGCACGAGGAAAAGGAAGACGAATCGAAACGTGAGGTAGAGGGCGTTTCCCCTGCGCAGGAAACCACCGAGGGCGATCGGCCGGGCGTCAACCATACGAAGACATATACGCAAAGATTGCAAGACCAGATCAGCATGCTGAGCAAACCTCAAAGTGGCTTTGGACAAACTAAAACGGCCTCCAATGCGGCGGCCCTTCAGCAAGAGGCGAGCCAGGCACAGAAGTCCGCTTCCCGCCAGCAGGAGCCGGCTACTACGACACCGCGTGCTTCCCCTGAGGATGATGACGCCGACTGGATCGAATCGCCGAATACAGCCAAAAAGGCCAGAGAATCGAGACCTCTATTCACAAAAAGCCACACAACAGACATCATGGAAGGCATCCAGGATCAAGACAACGGCTATCCCCATCAAGCCGTTGAGCATGCTTCACATAGCCTTTCCAATCATTTCAAAGCATCATCCTTATCAACAATGCCTACTGATCCATCAGCACTGGCAAAAGACACTGCCGCTATGTCCAATGCAGTCCCCCTTTCCTTCACCAACATGGCGGCCTCGCAAGATGACCTGACTGATAACCCCTTCAAATCACCTCCTCGGCGGGAAAGCCCTCTCAAACAAGTCAAAAGCAAGCTATCATCCATTCTAAAGAGCTCTCGTGGTCTACTAGCCAGTAACGCTGCTGCTAATGCTGAAGCAAGGGGTCTGATGTCACCCTCCACCACTCGTCTAGCCTTGCATGCTGGAGCTTCTACGGATTCCATCGCTTTGAAGGCTCAGGAAATTGAGCCTCAACCTGTGGAACCCACGAGCCCCTCAAAGCCGATAGCCCGCCGCACCAGGGCGTCTACAGAGCGAGAGAAGGAGCAAAAGCGCCGAGAGAATGAAGTCAAGCGCATGGAAGAGCAGATGGACAAGCTTGACAAGGCACGTGAAAAGGAGCGCGAAAAGGCTCGGGCTTTCACCCAAGAGCAGGACAAGGTGGCTACTATGGAAAAGGAGATCGTTTCCAAGAGACAGGACGAGAGGCCGGCAATCAAGGCAACCCCTAACCCCCCGAAGGCGGGCCCGTCTAGTCCCCGCAAGACGAGAGCCGATGAAGAAGCTCCATCCAGACAGTTTGACCGCGATGTCGACATGTCTGATGCGCAGGCTCCCATGCCTCCGCCTTCTTCTACCAAATCCACTCTACCCGGCCCAGTGGCACGGGGCAAGGACAGCAAGCGACCGGTGAAGCCGATCAAGGATTCGGCTTCCAAAATCAAGGCTCCCCCTACCGTCATCAGGGTCAATACCGGCTCACAGCATTCGCAATACCAGCCTGCTGGCAGCCGCGTCTCTACCGCGTCTCATGATACCCTGAACTCTAATCATTCGACTGCTTCGTCAAAGTCCGGCAAGTCCATTTATCAGGCCAAATCATCGGCTCCGAACATGAAGGCCCCTCCCTCTGCTGGTCGATCCAAAGCGGCAGAAATGGCGGCTAGGAAAAAGGAGCAGGACGAGAGGGAGTCGCAGCGGCGACGCGAAGCCAAGGCGGAGATGGAGAGGAAGCGAATAGCAGCCCAAGAGGAGCAACGAAAACAAGACCAACAACGCCGCCTCGAACTGGAGCGGCAGCGGCAGCAGGAAGAAGAGAAGAAGAGTGCTCAGAGGCAGGCTGCTATCGAGAAGGCCAAGCAGACGAGAGCTCCGCCCCCGGCAGCACGATCACAGCCAAACGGCACGGCCGACTCAGCATTGCCTCAGCCGAAGTCGGCATCTTCGAGAGCCGAAGGCCAGCCTGCTCGGCCGCCTTCTCGGTTGGCCGGTATGCGCGATGATCTGGGTAGGCCGGTCAGTGCTGTCCTGTCAAACGCCACCAAAGCAGGTGCAAAACGTACCTTTGGACCAGAGACGAGCGATGACACATATTCGAGACCCCCGCCTACTCGAGGCGGACCGGCATACCAGACGAAGGATTCAAAGCGGCGCCGGACCAGTGAACACAACGATGAGGAGTCGGAGGTGGACAGTGCTCCCAAGATCAAGGGTCCGCCAGTGAGGCCGTCAACGGGGTTTAAGAAGGTACGTATTCACTCGATGCACGCCATTTGTTGATGGATCGTTCAGAACTAACAACGAGCAGGATCTGCCAACGAAATCTGCCTTCCAGAATGGATATGCGGCTGCACCTCACAGCGCCTCCCGAGACTTGTTCAAGGCTGCCGTCACATCTCAGCATCACAGCCACGCCAAAGCGGCTCATCCCCTTGATATGGCGCAGATCTCAAAGGGCCCCATTCCTTTTGCGCCCGGCTCCAATGCCGCTGGGTCTTCTCACAAGACCCCGGCCCGTCCAGGACAGCTGGCCAGTGTCAAGGGGAGTGTGAGGAAGGCTTCGCCGCGGTTCCAAACCGGCGACTCGATTGAACTACCCGAAATCCAGACGGACGATGATGAAGACGACGACGACGAGGGCGGAGGCATGACCGTGGCTGCGTGGGCTGACTCTCCTGACTTGCGTCGGGCTCTCATGAGGCAAGAGTCGATGGACCCGACACAGATCTTTGGTCCGCCGGCGCCCCTGATCATGGAAGAGGTTTTCAGCAAGAGCAAAGACAAGTGGCACAAGTTCCGCCAGAGGACGTCCAGTGCCAACTGGAGTGGCCTGGATCGTTTGACCGAGGATGACATCAGAAAAGATATGGCGGCTCGTGACAAGCTGCGGCGAGATGGCGGCTGGTCGTATGAGATGAGCAAAGACATGTTATAAAACGGATGAGGATTGTATGTACATTACATTACATTACGGGGTAGGATTGGTCTGGCAACGGGCTTGTGGGTGTTGTGATCATCAAGGCTCGAGAGCCTGAGATATGGAGTTGGGAATCAATCACACAAGCATAAAGGGGGACAATCACATTGCATAGTCGGAAGGCGGTGGCATTATGCGGACATGGTGGCTGGCGTTTTGGGAAGGACATGAGATGTTACTACTCACAGGAAAGCGTTTTTTTAGACAGTTTATTTCACTTATGAAGTGTTGTTTGTTTGAGGGAACATGATGCTGTAACTGCTGGGTGCAACTGATGTAAATTGTGATGTGAGCTGTTGATTTTGGTATAGGTACTAGTAGGTACCTAGTAGGTAGGTACGAAGAAAAGGACTTCCCGGCTTCTGCACTTCGTTTTCGGGCAGAGTCGAGGGCCCAGATGAGGCTAGTCTTGCTGTGGCCTAGCGGTGGTGTCTTCATCTTATCGATACCCTTTCCCAACTGGGAACAGCAGCTGGAGGGGTCGAACTTTTTTTCTGATAAGTGGGCTCAGGCGGGAAAAAAAGTAGAAGAAAAAAAAGTCCCAGCAAAACTTCGGCGGCAACTTGGAGAGAACATACACGCGACCTTTCCGTTGATTCTTTTCTGATCTCCTTCTTTCCGAAGGGCACTTGACTGTGTCGTCGGTTTTCCATATTCCATACTCGATCAGCGGTATTGATTGGATTTCTTCATCATAACGAAGAGACTTTGCAGAATCCGCCATGTTTCGGACCGGGATTCGACGATGCGGCGCCTTGGCCCGCGTTGCGACTTCAAGCACGAAGCTGCTGAGCGCCCGCGCAGCCTTTCCGGCATCCTTCTCCGGAGCCGCTTCGGTGTCTCGCTCGGTTGCGCCTCTGAAGAGCTTTACGCAATTCAACCGACTCTACAGCGCTGATGCTGCCGTCGCGGAGGAAAAGACACCCGAAAATGCTGCCGTCGGCGAGATCACGGCGTTCCGGGACCTCGAGGCGATCGGTGTTCATCGCAACTTGCTGGACGCAATTACGCAGGATATGCGATATGAGTCCATGACTCCCGTCCAGGCCAAGACGATCAACCCTGCGCTCAAGGGCACAGACATGTAAGTTCTGCAGAAGTTTTTCTCCCGAATGCCTGTTCTGCAGAGATGAAAGTGGCGAACGCCTGTCAAAGAATTTTTTCTGATCGCTTCCCTTCAGTGTTGCTCAAGCCAAGACCGGCACAGGCAAGACAATTGCCTTTCTGCTCCCGCTCCTCCAACGCATGATCGAAGAAGACCCGACGCTGGCCACGCGCAAGGCCGCCCGGAGCGCCAGATCGGACGACATTCGCGGCATCGTGCTGTCGCCGACCCGCGAGCTTGCCGAGCAGATCGCCACCGAGGCGAAGCGACTCTGCAGACGCACCGGCTTGGTCGTTCAGTCCGCCGTTGGAGGCACTCAGAAGTCCGCCATGCTACGCCAGACACAGCGCCAGGGATGCCACCTGCTGGTGGCCACTCCGGGCCGCTTGAACGATCTCCTCGAGGACCCCAACAGTGGTATCGACGCCCCTAAGCTGGCTGCCCTGGTGTTGGATGAGGCGGACCGAATGCTTGATGTCGGTTTCGAGAAGGAGCTCAACGCCATTCAGAGCCACCTGCCCACGGACAAGGTCCGACAGACAATGCTGGTCTCTGCTACGATCCCCGATAATGTCATCCAGCTCGCCCGGAAGATGGTTCGCCCCCACGATTTCGAGTTCGTCCAGACAATTCCCGAGCACGACACCCTCACCCACGACAGGATTCCCCAGCACGTCGTCACCGTCTCGAGCTGGGCTAATGTCTTCCCTTCACTGTTTGAGCTGGTCGACCGCGAGGTTGCCGCTGCCAAGCAGGATCCCACTCTGCCCCCCTTCAAGGCCATCGTCTACTTCAACACAACTTCCATGGTGGAGCTTGCCGGTGAGCTGGGATACCAGCGCAGGCAGAGTGGCCAGCTGAGGATTCCCACATTTGCCATCCAGTCTCAGCTCAGCCAGTTCCAGCGGACAAAGGCCGCCGACATGTTCAGGAACTCCAGGACCGGCATTCTCTTCTCTTCAGATGTCACCGCTCGTGGCATGGACTTCCCCAATGTCACCCACGTTATCCAGGTCGATGCTCCCAGGGAGCGCGAATCCTACATCCACAGACTCGGTCGTACCGGTCGACAGGACAAGGGTGGTGAGGGCTGGCTCTTTGTCCCCCCCATGTCGGCAAACTCTGCCCGGAAGCTGCTGCGAGGCCTTCCCCTGAAGCCCAACAAGACCCTCGAGAGCGCCGAGGTCGACCTCAACGCGGTGGAGGAACTGCCCGCCTACCACGAGGAGACGAAGAACCTCGTCCAGGCCATTCCCAGGAAGTTGTTGGCTGGTGCGTACACCTCACTCTTTGGTGGCCAGCTCACGGATAGAGAGCAGCTTGTTGAGGACCTGAACGACTGGGCTGTCAAGGGTTGGGGTTGGCCTGAGCCTCCTGCGGTCTCACACAGCTGGGCGAGGAACCAGGGTCTCTTGAACGCCGGCCTGAACATCCAGGACGGCCACAGTGAGCGGATGCACCGGGATGACAGGCGAGGCGACCGCTTCGGCGGCGACCGTCGCGGAGACCGTCGTGGCGGCGGCCGCTTCGATCGCCGTGCGTCCCAAGACCCGTTCGCGGAGATGGGACGTCGTGCGCGACGTGATGGGCCGCCGCCGCAGCAGCGCTCCAGGGGTGGCCGACGAGGCGGCGGCGGAGGCTTCGAGTCCTCATGGTAAACAAAAGTGAAATTTTTTTTCTAACTTTCTTATAATCTCAACACGACGCTTGGAGGAGGAAACGATAAGACTGCATTGATTTGGCATGACGACAAACAGGGAAAAGCAGCGCAACTCTCTCTTTTATTCTCAAAACGTTTTTGATGCTCGGTATCTAGATGTTCAAGGGGGGGAGGATGCTCTGCTGGATCAGGCGTGGTGGTATTCTACGACTACATGTTTTCAAAACTCCTCGATTATATAGACGGCTTTGTACATTATCAGTTATTTACCTACGGTGTTTTGGGTTTGGGAGAGGCGGGATGGGATCAGCACAAAATCGCAATCAGAACAATCTCCTCGATGAACAGAGAAAAAATGCAATTGTATCATGCAACATCAGTGCTTGTTGAAGTGCCCTATAGTCGCGATTTGTGCTGGTTTACCTCAAGGTGGGTAGGTAGCTGGGTACGCATGAATCAGAACGAGTTATAGGCGCCCACGCATAGAGATCCACCAAGATAGGATATTTGCCGGAAAGGCAGGCAGTCAACTTGAGTAAGATGCTGCTGGAGTACATGTATATATCCAGTCATGGCAGCTGCTTAATATAAGCTCTACATCAGCCCATCATTACATTCCTCTACCAATATGATCCATCGATATACGCTCCTGTAATCCTGCAGGAGAAACATACATCTCAAAACGCAATCATGACCGCTCTTTTTCTGATGCAAACCTCCCTCCTCGCCGTGGACGCATCAAGAGATTGGCATCCCACAGCAAGACCCTCTCGTCCCAACCGGCCGAGGCCACCCAGCCTCCAGCGCCAAAGAGACACCAATCCACACCCGTGACAAACTCCGTATGCCTGTTCATGATGCCCATCTGCGCGCCGGGCTGCGCCGTAGGAACAGGTCCCTGAGGCTGGTTCGAGGCGTCGTTCCACAGCCGCACAGTCATGTCGTAGCTGGCGCTGATCAAGACGTCGCTCGCATGGGGACTCCACGCCAGCCTGCGCACGGCATACTCGTGGCCGTGCATGACGGACAGCGGCCCGCCGTTGGGATTGCGAATGTCAAAGGTTCGAATCAGCCGGTCGACGCCGCCGGTGGCGATGACGGTGTCCCGGTACTTGTTCCAGTCGTGGGTGAGGATCTCGGAGGGCGGGCCGCCGGCGGGCATGGCGCCGGGGTGGCTGGGCGGCGCGTGCACGGGGACGGCGGCGGCGAGGTGGTATTTCGCGGACGAGGGCATTCGCAGGTCGAATATCCGCAGATGCGAGTCGGACGAGGCGGCTGAGATGAGGGCGGGATTGGAGGGGCAGAAGGATGCGCTGTAGGTGCAGCTGCCGATGGGCAGGGTCTTGATGGAGAAGGGGCGAGTAGGTGACCACTAGAAGCGAGGAAGACATGCATTGTAAGCATATGAGAGACGACGAAGGGGGGAGGCCAGCCCATATGCCAGTGGTCAACGTACAATCTTGACCGTTCCGTCCCAGGAGCTGGAGATGAAGGTATCTTTCGTGACGGGGTTCCAGGCAGCAGCAAAGGCCTCGCGGTTATGCTCATGGAAGATCATGACGGGGAACTCCTTCGCGCCAATGTCGAAGAGCTTGAGGGAGCCGTCGCCGCAAGCAACCACGAGCTGGTTCTCGTTAATCTCGGACCAGGCCAAGTCATAGATCGCATCGTTCGTATCGAAACTGCGCTCAAGTCCTCTCGTCAGCACCCAAGCAAAGCAGTTGAGTCTCGTATACGCGCTCATGAACGCGCCAAGGGATACGTTCAGACGCAAAGGGTGCAAACACACGTCTTCTCAACTTGAATGCCCTGCGCCGTCAGCGCAAGCGCAAAGAGTCGTCCGTTTCCGACGATACCAAAGTTGGCGGCGGTTCCGACGGCGATGCGGGAGTCGTGGTATGGCGAGTATTTGACCGCATAGGGATTGAATCCCTTGGTCCGGAATTCGAGCATCGCGGCCATTGTCGCTGGCTGTGTTCTGCTACTGAGATGGAGAGAAGACGGGAGAGAGGAGGAGAGACGAGGAGAGGAGAGCGCCTGTAAGGCGCATCCGGGTTGGAGAACAAGGCTTCAAGCGCTGGATTCAATGAATCCAATATATAAATCTTTGATACACATCAGAGATATTAGCAAAACTGCCGTCAGCCGCTCGTGCTGCTAGTTGCGAGCTCCTGTTTGGTATGGCTCTGCATGATGAAGCTGGGCTTGTGTCGCTGCGGTCCGCTTAACTTGACATGTGCCTCGGTCTGGAATCTGCCGCCGCATTTGGTTCCCCATATTCTGACCCCGTACGGAACTAGACCTAAAGAGGTAGAACCTGGGTGCGTAGGATTGCAGATGTCGGAAGATATCTCTTTTCACGGGCCCTTCGTGTGCTTATGCCGAACTCGATATGTCATCCTTGGAGACAGTTCGATGATGATTCAGCAGGCAGATGAAGCCGTGCCCACCTACAACAATGAAGCTACAGTAGTATCTTAGAATAATTGATTCAAAGGTGGTAGGCACTCCGTATTGCGGCTACCTTACCTATCTGGGTCGGTAATCTTTTTGCCTCATCTGGACAAGGTCGATCACGTGGGTTCGTGTTGCTCTGGATGTCACGCTTACACGCCTCGCGCCTGCCGTGAATTGCCGTTACCTACTTGATGGCGTATTTCTGTGTCTATGAATTTCTCCTCTCTGCTTCATTTTCTCGGAATCCAGTCACAGTTCTTCAAGTTCAATCCCTCTACTTTCTCTCTGCTTTCTGTTGGCAAACTGCCATCAACTTTCGCAGCTCTCGGCGGATCTCATGGAGGCCTTCCTCACCCGTCCAAAGCGAAAATCGGTCCATGTTAACCCTACACCAGAACCGGGCCCGTCCCCGGAACAGGGCGAAGAATCGACAGAGATTAAACTTGCTATGCTATCCTCACTACATCCTCTCATTGAACAGGAAACTCTCCTTGACGTCCTCTTGGCACACGACGGTTCTGTCAGCCAAGCTTCAGAGTCACTCAAATGTTGTCGCCCGGCGGCGAGAAAAGGTGCTGTCATAGGACACCAAAGATCCCTTAGACAGTACACGAAACTCGCTGCCACAGAAGTTGACGGATCCTCATCACCGCTCATGAAGAAGGCAAAATCGAAAAGAGGCAGCACGCTGCACTTGTATGACCCAGAAGACGTGGCAGAGCACACTCCCTGTACCATTCTACACAACTTTCTCCCAGCTGAGCTGGCGGATGAGCTCCTAAGAGAGCTATTACACGAAGCCGAATCGTTTGAGAAAATTACCTTCAAGCTGTTTGACAACATCGTGTCCAGCCCGCATACATCGTGCTTGTTTCTTGAGTCGTACGAAGAGATCCAAGAGCAACGACACAACTACTACTACAATGGAGGCATGCTAGATGTGAGTCTTGCTTTCTCTTAGCCCGCTATGATACAAAGCAAATTGGATATCTCGTATGCTCTTCGTAATAGAGCACAGCTGATGGCTCTGTAGGATGTACGCAAGCTCACGCCAACTCTTGCCAAAGTGAAACCCATCGTCCAGGAGACAGTCAATGAGCAAATCCAAACCCGCATCAAGACTCGGTATCCCGGGGGCAAGAAGCTGAGGCATCAGCCATCCAAGCCGTGGGTGCCCAACGCTGCATTTGTCAATTGCTACGCCGGAGCCCAACAGAGCGTGGGGTGGCACAGCGATCATCTCACATACCTGGGCCCTCGAGCTGTCATTGGGTCCATCTCCCTGGGTGTTGCAAGAGAGTTTCGTGTGCGCAAAATCCTACCGCGAGATGCAGAAACCAAACGGTCCGACGACCCAGACAGCGAAGGCCAGATAGCCATCCACTTACCACATAATTCTCTCCTCGTGATGCACGCAGAGATGCAAGAGGAGTGGAAGCATTCCATCTCACCAGCCTTATCCATTGATCCGCATCCGATCTCTGGGAACAAGCGCATCAACATCACCTACCGAGATTATCGCCCGGAGATGCATCCATCCCTGACGCCAAGATGCCAGTGCGATATTCCTTGCGTGCTCCGTGTTGTGCAACGGAAGAAGGAAAATTATGGGAAATACTTCTGGATGTGTTATTCAAACGCGATACCAGGCAAAGACGGCTGTTCATTCTTTCAATGGGCTGAATTCGACGAGGAGGGTATCCCGTTACCGAGGAGCACGACGACGAGGACGACGACGACAAAGGTCCCCTGACACAACTGTTCTACTGGCGACTTACACCAAGATTACACGGTGTAGAGACTGATATCTGGCTAAGCTTCCTGACCTTACTTATTCCGCGATTATGGGGATATCATTCAAATACAAAGACTTGAACAAAAGTTTTTCCCTGCTCTGGCGAAATACTATTCCACGATGATTCAGATATGGCTTGGGATGAATGTGTGATGAAGACGCTGTGACAGTTCTGGCCCCACTCGGCGCTTACACCAGAAACACTTGCTTTTCGCAAATTACTCAAGAATTAGGACCAGCACCTCAAATTCTCCGCCATCTTCAACCTCCACCTCATCAACGCAGTCTTGCCCAGCTTGAGCACTTTCTTTGAGTCCCGACATTGGCCACTTTTCAATTCATTCCGCATCTTCAAACCACAGCATGCCTGAGCAACTCACATTTCCAGCAGAGTCGGCGGCTGTCCTCGAACCCCGCCTGCCTCCAAAGTCGGATTCGCAGGATGCTTCGAGATCGCGCCCCTTTGTCACATTGACGTTTGCAACCTCACTCGACTCCAGCCTCTCACTGGCGCCTGGGGTCCGCACTCGCCTCTCCGGCCCGGGCTCCAAGGCCATGACCCACTACCTACGGACCCGGCATGCAGCTATTCTCGTGGGAGTCTCTACCGTGTTGGCAGATGATCCGGCTCTCAACTGCCGGATTGCAGGAGCTTCCCACCAGCCACGGCCAATCGTCATTGATGCCAACCTCCGATGGACGCCACAGCGCTCGGACAAGGTCTTTGAAGTGTGCCGGAGCGGTGCCGGGCTGGCTCCCTTTATCCTCACTGGCGCAGATGCTTCCGATCTGCCTGCTGCGAGCGTGGAGCTACTTCACGAACATGGAGGCAAATACATCCGTGTACCCAGTACCCGATCTGAAGCAAATGGCCGGCTACGCTTCAGGTGGGATGACGTTCTTGCTGCCCTCCAGGCGGAGAATCTAAGCAGCGTGATGGTGGAGGGCGGCGGCCAGATTATCAATTCGCTCCTTGACCCTGCTTACCACAAGCTGATTGACTCGGTCATTGTGACCATCGCGCCGACATGGCTGGGCCAGGGCGGCGTGGTTGTGTCCCCAGAGCGAGTCACTGACTCTGCAGGAGTGCCTCTACCGGTTGCAAGGCTATCGCGCGTATCATGGCACCCCTTCGGCAACGACGTCGTCCTGTGCGGCACGCTCCGGGAGTAGACAAAAAGAACGAGACAACAGTTCAGCTGAATGGACGGACAAAGCCTCAACTCGGATATGGCGCGTGATGTAGACATGCGAACGGGACCTTCACATCTATTGCTTGCTATTTTGGGTCCGTGGTTCATGATGAGACAAAATGTGTTGAAAGACGGCGGTCAGTACTCAGACATACACAAACTCTCCAATCACTCATGACGACCAAGTTCGGCTCCCTCCGGCCATCTTCCTGCTCCGCTCGTACTCGGACCCGGCCGCTAAGGAGCATAGCGCGTGTGCGTCCAGGAACACACGAAAATCTGGCTGCCGATTCGCAATGCACAGAGTCCAAGAAGCTCTCCAAACACCCGCCATGACGCTTATTAGCAGATGGAAACCGGGGTGCTGGAAGAGCTGCATGACTCGGCAGCGGCCGAAAGAGTTCTAGAAGCTGGGGCTTCTCCTTCGAGGTGTGGAGGGGCAGATGCTGGATCATTTGCATGCGGGCACCCCACCATCTTTCAACCAGAAATATTTCGTCTCAAGACACGAGGGGCCATCGCGGGGAAATCTCACCATCTTCCCCAGACTTGCCAATTTCAATCCACACCCTCTACATCATCTGCTCTAAAGTGTGCTGGCTTGCAGCTTGAAAAGGCTCGACGTTCTGTAAACGTACTGTCAACTCGCATCGTGCCAACAGCTGAACTCTCTTCATCTTGTTCTCGACTCCGCACCACTGCCAACAGCCCATCAGAGCTCAGTCCAACCCTCAACCTCAGCAACCATGGCTCGCCCTAGAATCACCGTCCTCGGCTCCCTCAACATCGACCTCGTCTCCTATGTCCCTCACCACCCTCTGCCAGGCGAGACCCTGACCGCCAACCACTTCAACACCTCTCCCGGTGGCAAAGGCGCCAACCAAGCCGTCGCTTGCGGCAAGCTCTCCCGCTCCTCCGACCTCTCCAGCCCGGCTGCCGACGTTTCCATGATCGGCGCCGTTGGCTCCGACACATACGGCCAGCAGCTTATTTCCAGCCTGACCTCCTATGGCGTCGACACATCAGCGGTTGCTGTCCGTGAAGACAGCAAGACGGGCATCGCCATCATCATCGTCGACGAGCCCTCTGGCCAAAACCGCATCATTCTCTCCGCAGAGGCGAACCACACCCTTCTTCCGGAGCACTTCTCCACTCTTCCCGGCCCCCGTCCGGATCTGCTCATCATGCAGCTCGAGATCCCCTTTGACACCGTCCTGCAGGCCCTTCGCACCGCCAACGCCTCCGGAATCCCCGTCCTTCTCAACCCGGCGCCAGCAAAGACACTCCCCGACGAGGCCTACCAGAACCTAGCCCACCTTGTCGTCAACGAGACGGAAGCTGCCATCCTCTCCGGCTGCCAAGAATCCGATCTCGACGATGTCTCCGGCTTGGAGCGGGTGGGCGCCCTCTTCATCCAACGGGGCGTTGGCAATGTCATCATCACCCTCGGCGGCCGGGGCGTCTACTATGCCACCAAGGATGGGAGGTCAGCCCTGGTGCCTGCTCTCAAGGCCGACGTCGTCGACACCACCGCAGCCGGCGATACCTTTGTCGGATCCTATGCTTTGGCTGTTGTCAGCGCTGGCTCGGGCGCCTTTGATATCGACACCGCTATTAGAGCCGCTAACCGGGCTGCAGCCATTACCGTCTCTCGCAAGGGAGCCCAAGTTTCTATTCCTTGGAAAGACGAGCTGAACTGACCGGTGCTTGGATGAGCATTCAACGAAGAATAGACATCTGAGAAAAAAAAAAGTGAATAAATGAACATTTTCAGGAAAAGAGGGCAAAGTCTAAGTTCCTTTTTTGGTCATATGTGCGCGTGCTACTTGCTAATCGTCTATCTTGACTCTTTTCTATGCTGGCAGTTGGCAAGTGGATGAACGATCCAGTTGAAAGAAGTCAGGAAGGAGTTCAAAACCATGATGCCCAAGTCCAGAGGCCAGACTTCCTCTTCCCTCCATCATTTCCAGTGGCCCCCTGTTTCCTGTGGTCTTTCTTATTAGCGCTATTATCATTCTCACTCTCTTCGTTCCGATCACCGCCGCTATTGCTTGCGAAACCTGACGTTGGATTCCTTGGGACGTTCGGCGTCACTGGGCGTTTGCGGCGTACAGTGTCGTGTTGTTCCTTCACGTCTTCACAAAGCTGGTCTCTTTCTAATGCGACAGGCATTTCTCCACCGGATACTCCTCTCATGCCGATCCCCGAGTCGCACGAGAGCCTCATAGCCGGCGAGGGCTCCGCCGTACTGTCTGTCTCTCTTGTCATCTGCTGTGCACCTTGAAGACTCGTTCGTCTCGGAGATATGGCTGGAGTATAAGTGGGATCCGAAAGGCGTTGCTCCATACTCTGGAAGTACCTCTCGGACAGTCCGCCAGTGTGCGTCGGACTTGACACAGAACGCTGCTCCACCATCTGCTCCATCACTTGGGATGCTCTTTGTGGCCCCCAGTGGCGCCTTATCAAGGGCAGCAGTCGGCCTTTGGCCATTACTGGTTGGGGTGACCATGGGGAGAGAGCATCGTGCAGCTTGACGGTTGCTTCCGCAGTTGTCCTGAGCTTGGTGTAAAGCGAAGACATCTCAGCTCCTCCTGGGGTCAAATGGGAAGGGAACGCAGAGTGTGAATAGGTCACCTGGATCTTCACAAATGGCATAAAAGAGTCTCCCAATTGCATTTCGAGATCCTCCATCAGCTCTTCTGACCTTTGCCTCTGGTGTTTGTGCCGGGGGAAATAAGAGGCTACCCCGGGGTGGCACAGCACATGAACAAGAAGAAGCACGCTCGATCCGACGAACATAGTGCTACATATGGAAGCGGCTTGCGTTAGTTAAAATCTGAGCGTCGTATGGAATTTAACGACTGAACCTACGCGGGAAATTCTTGCTGGCGTATGATCTGAAGAATCGATGACTGTGGCGTGGGCAGTATGTCAACAACGACATCGTAGAGGTAGCCGAACTTGGAGGCGGCATCTATTCCCTCTATCAGCATTGTGACACAGAAACAATACCCATCGACCACCGCGTCCAGCCAGACGGAAACATCAAAGGCCACAGCTTACCTTTATCTGGGCAAGCCATCATCTCAGGGTCCAGCTCTGGTCCGTCACCTGCCCAATAGAGCCCACCACTTACTTCAACGGCGGCCCAAAGGTGCTGCCGACCGAAAGATATGCCAACCGTTTCTGGAACGACACGTATATGCGGGGACAGGACAACAGAGCTGTCCTTTGGTCGTGTACCGTTGGATAGCATTGGAGGATTCGTTGAGTAGTGGATGTCTTTTATTTCGTAATTCGTACATCGAGAGCTTGCTCGAGATGACGCATCCAGCCACATGTTGCGCTCTGAAGGAAGGGTGCATGCCGAAAAGTTACGGTCTCCCTCCCTCAATTCAAGGCTATTTGTAATGCTATGGCGCTTCTGCCGAAATCGTTTGAACCGTGAAGCAGAGTGTCTGAAAAAGGATGCGTTTCGAGGCTTGCGGTCCTGTCGGGAATTGTCATCGTTGTCTTCCTGGCTCATAGAGCAGCTGCCAAAGCTTAGCTTCTGTGACGGCCGTCCCAGGCCCGTTGATGCCTCGATACTGTATCCATTGTTCCATCCAGACACGCCTTTTGGCCGTCGTCTTGGGAGCTTCAGAGTTGGCGGGAGTTCGGCTCGTATGATAGAAGACTCGGAAGGGCTGCCGTTGGGATCAACAGTTGTGTAGTTGGGTTTGTATGTCCTCCCGTCATATCGGTCGTTACTGTGACGTCGCTTGACGATTCGAAGTGGACTCGGCTTATCCTTCGTAAGAACTTGCTCTCTCGAGCTTGAGGGCTCAATGCCCCAGGAGGGCTCGTCCTCAAAGGGATCCATGCTGAACGAAACAGAGAGCGTTTAGCACCACGACTGAGCCACGGTAAGGGAATCTCGACCTCTCCGCTATAGCTCATTATGATATACCTTATGTGTCAATCAAGTAGCACGACTGGTCTTCGAGTTGTTGATTCTGTTCAAGAATGGAAGCACGTCGTTGATTCCACTTTTGCCGCATAGAATAGAGTATACGGGTATCCAGACCATAAGAATTCGATGGCAGACACGCATTGGATATGGCGGCTGCGACAAGAATAACAATGGAGAGAATAATGGCAATGAGTGCAATGGCTGAGGTTGGATGCTGCCAGATGATCCAGGGATCTTCGTATTCGGGGCGGATAGCAGCTGCAGCAGAGTCGTTTTGCATCCTTGACGAAAGAGACATCGACCCGTTCGAGGAAGGAGAAAGGACTCGCGATGGCAGGACCACGGCAAACTTGACTGCCCAAGGTACCTTATGTGTGTGAAGCACCCAAGGCAGCACCTGATAGAGGAGATGTGAAGTTGTAGGAGGAAGCCCCGGACAAGGTAGAAAATGTACCTAATCAGTGACGGGAAATCAACAGCAAGAGCATGATCGTCGCAGCTGCACTTCATGAGATAACGTGACCTGAGCGATATCGATAGGCACCTTGAGGTAGGTAGTAGTACGTTATGTGGTTCATTATATGGAAACCGTAGGTACACGTAAGTATATAAGGTATAATCTATGTCCTATAGAAGCAATAGCATGCATCAACTTGGGTAAGGTATGTAAGGAGTCCGAAAATGTTGGTTGAAAAAAAAAAAAAGGTTTATGCATGGGCCCGAGGACAAGTAACAATCTTTCTAACAGCGACGTAAGGGCCAGCCCTTCTCCGTACTATAGTGCGAGGTATTAGAACTCGTATGTATGAGGCCCCGGCAGAGTGCGAGGGACCAGCATCGTCGATAGCAAACGCTGGAAGAACAGGGCAAAAGAGGAAGGATTCGTAGAGAAGCACAAATTGACGATCTCATCATGCCGAGGCATCCAGTGTTCGGCGAAGATTGCCTTTGACCGCCTCGATAGTTCCCTCTTCCAGCGCCAGGAAGTGAATCTGTGAGGAATCGCAAGGTTAGCGCGCCAATGTACCAGACATAAGAAGGACCAGATTCGCAATCATGACAGTTGAAACAACGTACCATATCATCGGAAATCCCAGTGGCACCGTATAGCACCGACTCGGTCAGGGTAGACGCCACGCCCTTCTTCACCCTGTCTTCCCAGACGCCATCCCAGTTCCAATCTCCGGGCTCGCGGGTCGTGGACTGAGAGGCTATACTCTTGGCATCGGACACTGCAGCATCGCCCTGCTCGCTGCTAGGCGGCTTGGGCAGCCCATCAATGATACTGAGCCTGCTCAGTCTGCTCAGCCTGTGACCCTTCTTCTCATCAAACACCTTTCCTTCCTTGCGTCGATGCGTACGCCACGCATGCCAAGCACCTGGGTTGCCAGCAGCGGAAAGAGGGACGGCGTCGAGGACCTCGGCCTTGTCAAACGTGCTTCGGATATACTTTAACAGCGAGTATGTCGAGATGGTCTTTCGGTCTGTCTGCATGTACGGCGGGACTTCCTTTGGCGGAACATCTTTCGGGGGAACGTCTTTCGGGGGAACATCTTTCGGCGGCACCGCTGGCGACTTGTCGCTCGCAGGCTTTGCTGATTTCGTAGACGCTGCCGAGGGCGAGGCGCCTCTTCGCTCACTACTGCCTTGGCGGCTTCCGCCCGCGCGCCTCCGAGAGCCTCCAAACCACTCCGGGAAGCCGTGCTCTAAGCTGAAGCCCCCAGGAGGTAGCTTCGGCCTCTCGGTAGTGCTCCTATCGTTCTCGCCGCTCGTGGGGTACATGTGCGTCGTCAGGGGAGTGATAAGAGGGTGGAAGATGTCGGTCGAAAAGGTGACCAGAGGCGGCGCTCGAGGATATGCATCGGGAAATAGGATCTGGAACCGAAGAACGGCTGGGGCATATGGGCCTTGTGGTAAACCAAGGTTAGCCGAGTGCAAATGCTCGAGAGGGACGAAGCACATCTTCCGCAGGGCAGGCCATCTTCCTAAGAGATAGATAAGGGGGGTAGTCCTTAACTCACCATGGCGGACAAAAAGCACGGCCGACCACAGTGACGGATCGCCAGGAGTCAAGCTGACGAATACTCCTTCGGGGCAGGCTTGCTTCAGACCGGCGCTGTAATAGGAGGCTTGGTTAGCTTGGACGATGGTCAAGCGTGGTGTTGCCTTTGCCTCTCGGCGTCTCCCAGCCCGTGTGCTACTCACAATTCCGATAGCAGATGCTGTCGCCACAGCGAGGGAAGATGCCCCAAGGCGAGAGAGGTCATATCGGCCAGCGAGTGTCTCGTTATCTACTAGGTATCGCACGTGTGCAATCGGAGAAGCGCGCATGCATCATCCGTCCACCGACACAACTCGAGGCAGGAGTCTGCGAACGGGCAGGCGGCCGGGATGAGGAGGCGGTGAGGGAAAGCGGTGAACCATTGTGCCGGACAGATTGGCAGAATGATGAAAAGTTGAAGCGGCTGCGGGGTTGGGAGAGACGTCACTGATCGGACGGGAAGCCATCCAGAGCTTCCAAGATTTGCTACCTATACGAAGGTAGGTAGCCAAGGTACTGCTGATAACATCAGCAAAAACACAAAACTGGGGATATAAGTTGGATAGTTGTCCAGGAGACCTCGATTTGGCCCGACTATCAAGGCTTTTCCTATCGTTCCTCTAGGAGCATCAACATTCTGTTTCTCCTTTCCTCTTTTGGCGCGAACTTTACCAATCAATTTGGAAGAGTACACCAACGGGTTTGAGTGTTGTAGCCTTTTGTTTATTTATTAAAATCTAATTGTTTTTTTCCTGTCTTTACATTTCCAAAAGTGCTCGAGTGAGGATGGTTGCAGCAACATCTAGTGCCCCAGTCTCTTCTCAATCTTGTTCAGCTCCTGGGACTTGATGTCCTTGATCTCGTCTCGAGAAGCGTTGTACGAGGCAGTGACCTGGTTAAAGGGGTTTTCGGGACTCTTGTCAAATTCCTTCCTGATCCTCTGCTTGCGCTGCTCCAGTCGAAGCCCCGTGCCGCTGCCGTCGGCCTTCATCTCGGCGAGCCGCCGTTCCTCGTATCGGTGGTATGCGGCAGCGAATCGCCTCTCCGGGTGTTGGTCGATCTTGGAATCGTCCCCACCAGCCGTCAAAGAAAGGGCATCCAGAGCATTGTCGATACCCGAGGCACTGATGGCGCCCAGCTTGTCGCCTTCCAGCTGGGACAGGTCCAGACCCCGAGATTTCTTGACTGCCGTCTTAGACTTCTTAGGCTCTGCGCGGGCACTCAGGCTAGCCTCTTCCTCCTTCATCAATGCCTCCTTCTCAGCTTTCTTCGCCGCGGCCTCGGCCTTCTTGGCGGCCTCTGCCTCCCTGAAAAGATACAAGTCAGTATCAGCTAATGCGGACTGGCGCATACTGCCAGAGGCGGTGGGCACGGGAGAAAGGGAGCGGCAAGATTGTGTGGACCATGGTCAAAGGGGGCAGCGGAAACGGGCTCCTGGGACACGTAGCCAACCAGGCGAGGCGAGCACGGAACAGGCATGCGAAGCGATGCCATGCAATGCGCCATCGTGCCACGTACGTACGTACTTTTTCGAGGTACTCTTGGCTCCCTGTTGCCACTTCTCGCTCTCGGCCGTCTCGCGCGCGGCGTCTGCAGCTGCGCTCTTCTTTGCGGCGCTTTCTGCCTTGCGCGCGTTGCCCGCCGCCTTCTTGCTGTTGTCCAGGCCCTTCTTACCCGCCATTATGACGTTTTCGCGTTCTTGCGTCTTGTGAGTCGAGGCTGAAGCGGGTCTCGCAGCTCCTGGCTGGGCGTCGTCGTTGGTGATTCGTCTGCGTCAAGCCGTATGAGCCAAAGTCAAGGCGGGAAAAACCAGGAAGGGAAATTAAGGGAAGAGTCAGAGGGAGAAGGGGATGGGGGAGGGGGAGGGGGAGGGGGCGTGTGCGTTCGAGGCGGCCTCTCTCGCTCTCTCTCTCGCGCTCTCGAGGACTCTCCTGCCGCCTCCTGGACCAGCTCGCCCGTCGAGGAGCTTGCAAGGTATGACTGACCGATGGACCGGTGTGCGTCTGGCTGCAGTTTGTTTGCTGTACGAAGCAGGTCTTGTCGCCTTCCGCGGCGCCACCTATCCGTCTGGGCTAGACTAAACCAGCTTGCGACGGCAGCGATCTCGTCCGATGCGGGTTCCGGTGCTTTTTCTTGTTTTTTTTTTTTCCGCCTTGCCTTGACTCTTCAATGGTGTTGGCTCTGATCCTCGCTGTTGATGCTTGCCCTGGAGCTCGTCTGATGCCAGATCCCGAGGCTGGAAATCGTAGTCTGTCTGCGAATTTTGCGTAGAGTTGCAGGATGCAGGTTGACTGTGGATGCGGCGCGGATAAGCCGACAAATGGCGTCCATCTACGCCTGCCAAGTGCACAAGGCAAGTCGTGGTACCACGAACTAGTACCTGCCTAGTAGTGACATAGTGTGGTTGGCAGCCATCGGCTAACGGATGGAAGGCAATCACCCGGGCTGCCCACTTTCTGTCTCACTTCCGCTCAGCTTCATTCTAGACTACCTACCTTACCTACCTTACCTTAGGTGCTCGTACATGAACTTTGCTCTTGTCTTGTTTGTTCAGTTGCTTCCATCCTCGCTTCGCCTTGCTTGCCCTTTTGCAGGTCGCCGGCGTCTCTCAGCTGTTCTTGTCCAGCTGTGGCTCTGGCGCTCCTCGGAGATGCAGCTTTCTCGACTGTACCAGCCGGTTGGCGGCCATTCATGCTTCTGCAGTTCAGCTGTAGCAGGGCATGGCATCGACTCGGGCCTCGTCGTCGAGCCACTGCTTTCTGCCGTGCGTCTGCGTGAGGCTCCGTACATGTAACTTGCAGGCTGTGGCGGGACGATAGCAGCAGCATACTGACACCTGCTTGCATCCTTAGGTGCCGAGTACGAGAAAAACATGGTCACGCATACGAGTGCGTGCGTCAGGACCACCTATTGTGCCTATTCACCTACCTGCCGACCTACATACTTACGCTCGTACAAGCATGAGATGAGGGCTTGGGATATTGTGCAGGAAGAGCGGCCGGCTGCTCAGCTCGGCCCCTCCTCCAGCCCATGGGAAGCGGCCAGACCCCCGACCCGTCCTGGCCTGGGCCTGGCGAGCCGGTCCGCAGAGACTCGAGAGACTCAAGGCCCAGACCATGCTGCGATCCTGCGCCCTCCACGTCATGGCCGAGTTTCCAAAGGTTTGTAACTGCTGCATGTTTTGTACCTTGTTTTGTCTCTCACTCAGGCGTCGCTTTGCATCCAGAGCTTGCCGCTTGGTCGTCCACTTTGGAACGGGGCTTCTTGGGAATCTTCGACCCGGGCCGCGCTATGGACCCCCGGCAGCTCGCAATGGCCCAGTCAACAAAGTACCAGGACAGTATCTACCTACCCAGCAGCAGCCCGGTTGCGATAACTTTCGCAAACAAATGACTCTGTTTTGGTCTTGTCCGGTCCGGTCTGGTTCTGGTCTGCTCCTGTCCGTCGGCCTGCCTCTCCAGCCGCTTTACATGATAATGGGCCCCCATGAAACAATGAGATCTGGTCGCCTGACGCCGCCTACGTCACGCCGGCGCCGCAGATAGCCAGCCGCCTAGGGCCAACAGGGCCAAAAGCGCATCTTCAGATGGCCGAGTAGAGCGAACCCCTAGACCCCAAATCGCACATCTCAAAATCTCACATGGCAGCACGCCCTAGGGTCCGATTGGTCCTTTTTCTTTCACCCGCTACCCTAGCCTGGGGGGAGCTACTGTACAAGTTGCCAGCAGCAACGGTGATTCGACTGCCTGGAGCGATGCGTGGGGAAGCTGGTTCAAGGCTGTCAGAGCGGGAGGCGCTTACTGGCCTGCCGTACGGGCGCGATGCTCCCTTGACCGTATCATCTGGTCGTGTTACACATCGGAGACTATTGAGAGCGAGTGCTACTCTGCCATTGCTGCTACGGCACACGGACGATACGGGGCCTGTCCTTAGGCTAGACACGACTTCCAGCTCTCCCAGCTCCGGGCCATCACCGTCATTATCACACCGGCTCAGTGGCCGCCGCTGCCGGGGTGTGTGTGTAGGCATGTCCCTCTGCCTAACTGTCCATACCACATGGGGCCAGCCCTCATTGCATCGTGTAACAGCGACATGTTCGCGCACACACATACGAGTACACACACATACACCACCACCACTCGAGGGTCCCTCCCAAGTATCAACCACAACGTGCTTCGCACATCCCTCCCTCGGTTTTCACACTGTTGCGTGGCGGTTCTCAACCTGTCCATATCTGATCCTGGCTCAAGCGCTACGAGCCACGGCCCGTTCCCACCAGGCGATGCCTACCGCGCTGTCGGGATCGGAGAGTGCGCCAGTCCAAAACCAAGTCCCCGCGCTATCACGACTCATGCTCAGTATTCCGACTGCCACAAGCCGCCCACGCTCTGGAGACTACCGTTTATGTCGGTCGAGCTCCGTATCCGTGATCAGACATGGTCCAGGAACGGCCGAGCTGGCTGTTGAGACAATTACCTATCACTGGTAGCCACTGAGAAGGCTGCGCCAATGCCTCAGAAGCCATACTGCCATGGCTTCCCGACCTCACGTCGTGTGACACCAGCAGGTCTAGCGGCTTACACCCACCGCATACTCGCGTAAACGTCAAAAAGTGAAAGGGAATGCTCTTTCACGCCATGGCGGCAGCTCTGCCTCATCCTACTACCCCAAAAAAGAAAGACAGAAGTATGAAAGGAAGCAAAAGAGTGAGCCCTGAGCGGGGATCTCACCCAAGCCCCTCATGGCAGTCCCTCTTTGCAGCTGTGTGCCAATGCAACAGGCTAGGGCTGCAGCCTGTCGTCGTCCCGTCCCTTCTATTTCTAGGAGTTGGGCGATGCGCGCCCGTCATGTCATGCAAGACAACCAACTTGGTCGTTTCCTCCGACATCCATGGACCCCGTCCTTTACCTGCACATGGCATTATTATACTGCCAGTCGTGTCTGTACGGAGCACACGAGCGGATGAGCGCAGCTGTTCACGGTTCTCAAACGGCGAGGCTCCAAAAGTGCTCAATGTCGCATCCGTTACAGGGCTTATCTCTGCGTCTTGCTCCTCTGACTCACCCCATTCCGGTTGAACCTCCTGAGGACGCCAGTAGAACGGAGTGTGTGGCTGTACTTGGCTACATGTGCAGCACGACGGCGATGGAGCCAGCAGTTGTACAACTATGTGATGTGTGATGGGCGACGGGCCATGGGTGATGGGTGATGGGTGATGGACGGGGTGCGGGTGCATCAGGGTACTCCTCCCCCAACCACAGCTGAGCAGGGATGTACGAGACCAGTCAATCCCACGGCGAATCTCATCGGGTAGGGAGTTCCCCGTAAGGATTATGCGCCTGAGCCTCCGGCTTGGTGAGGAAGGAAGCCAGCAGGCCAGAGACTCCGTTTATGGGCAACCTGTACGGCTCAGCACGTCTTGGCGACGCATGATGAGGTCGATCATCACCAGACTCATTCGCAAAACGGTCGCAGCGCCCCTCTCCTTCATGCAAGACGAACAAGTAGTCGAACCTGTTGCGGGCAGGGCATCGTCTCCAGACCTCCATCTACCCGCTCATCGGCGAATGAGCGGCCAGTTTAGCGAGGCGCTGAAGCTGCGAACAGCTGCATGAGCCCCCGGAGTATGCTCCGTGCAAAGCCCACCATTGGGTGATATGGAATGGAGATCGTTCCCAGTGCCGTCAAACCCGCAGCACAGCACATACAACAACACACAGCACACACACACACACACGCACGCACGCACGCATACACATACAATATGCATGGGGTGCAGAGCATACGGATAGGATACGCCGGGCTGCTCTTATGTGCCATTGCAACAAACCACTTGCTACAGGTTACAGCCGTTGACTACATGTTCTTGTACAGAAAATGCGGGTTAGGCCTGATCATGGGTATGCAAGTCGTTGACTCGAGAGCAAACTTGTTGCTTAGGCTATATGCTCAAAGAGCACCCTACTTGTCTTCGGGATCCTGAACAGGAATCTCAGACCGAAACAACTGGAGCACAGGAGCGCCAGCACGTACGTTGAGCTGCAGCACTGGCCAGGAGAGGCGCAATATGCATGGATAGCAAACAAAGAGGCGGAAATGGGGATGAGGAGGGCGTCGCACCTGGTACGTTCGTATCGCAATACTCGCCAGGAGCCAATCTCACTCTACCAGAAGCTGAACTCGCTTACCACGCATTATCAAGGCAAATTTGTTTCAATGCAGTCAGCCAAGGTAAGGAATGCTTTTCGAACAGCAACTCTTCACCGATTACGGAGTAAATACCTCTCTCCGTACCTGTGCGTCCGAAGCGGTCACTTGTCGACTTTCCACGCAAAATGACACATCAGCCTCGCAAGGCTCGTCTCACTTTTGGCAATGTCACTTCGCACCAAAAGCGTAATGCGTGCTAGAAATGAGACTCGGCTGACAGAAGTTGCAAGCATTGCAGTTGGCCACCTGTCTGTCGCTCAGCATCTTCATTCGAGGATATACATATTACTTGCCAACACCTTGTCCGTACGGGGTGACGAGGCGGGGCCCTCTATCATGCAGAGCAATGTCTATCCAGGCCTCCTACGAAGGGACTACGAACGGGTACTCACGAGTACCATGAACAGCGGCCCCAGCATCACGATCCTCGTCACAGATCCCAGGGCGTTGCGCATGCTCCAGGACGGCAGCCAGGAGCCCGCACAGGGTACCATACAAGGACTGTAACAAGAACGAGTACAGGGCATACGTGTAGCATGCATGGGGCTGCTGATGTCCATGTCCGTCCGTTCGTAGGCGCCGTGAACGCCTTCACGCACAACTGTTCACCTACCAGCCTGTTCGAGGTATACGTCAGCATATTTAGGGGTTCACTCTCTGCTTGGAACGTACAATTTTCATGCTGTGGCTATCGCCATGCGGCTGGGCCAATTCGGAGATCAACGGTGCTTCAATTGGGGCACGCCTTTCGATGGGGGCGTTCTCTCTGTGCGTATCAGCCCATTGAGTTCAGGACATTTAACTCGGTGATCGGTACAGTGCGGGCGGAGATAGGACGACTCCAAAAGAACCCGGCTGGAGTTCGCCCGGTTGCATTCCTGCAGAAGAACAAGCGAATTATCATCATTGTTGGTTCTCAGCCGATGCAGAATCTTCAGTAATAATCGCTCCCTGGTATTCCTACCGCTTGAGGGGTTGAAAGGGGACAAGGAGAATCGACCAGCCTTGTGACCGCTTATGATCACGAGGCGACGAGGTTCAAACCGCACAGGTGCAAGGGCCGGGTTCCGTATCAGTCTATTGCGCGGCAACCCCTGCCCCGGTTGACAAGGGCTTCACCTCTACGCCCGCGTTTAGCCATAGAGTGCATTGGCGGTCGATCTTGAACGAAGTGTTGCTGAAAATGGCGTCTGCGAGGGGGGGGCTTGCAATCCGCACCGCATTGGCATCCGCTTTGGCAGTTATCACAAACGACGGGTTGATACGGAGTACGCCAGGCAAATCCTTCGCAGCACCTGGGCAAGCATGCACGTACTCGTACGTATATGTACAGCCACGAGCAGGGATCCTTGAAGAGCAGAACGATACCTATTGCAGAGTCGCCAAGTGGCTTGTCCTGACCAAGCTGGCCGAGCTGACTGTGGACCTCGAATCCTGAGCAGCAGAGGCACGATCCTGTGCGAAGCACCCGGGTTCACAATCCAACTGGCGGGCGAAGCAGGTATACCTTGTACGGAATACTGCTACTAATTATACTTACCTGTGCCGTTGGCAGCGTTCGAGCTGGGTATCCCGTTGTGCGATGGTATCATTTCGCTCGTACTTCCTCCATTTACCCAAGTACAGCCTCGCGCGTGGTATTACTGCCTGTGCATGGCCGCGCATTTGCCTGCCTACCTATGACACCAGGCTCATGATTGCAGATCGCATCAGCAGCTGCGACGATGAAACTCCAACCGATATGCGGCATTCAGCCCACCGGACGCCCGAGGAGCGTACATGTACCTCTCGAATCAAGGACTTCATTTCTCAATCGTCGGTGCGACGGCAACGCATTACTCTGTGCGTGTGTCCATGCCATTTCTTTCCCCTCCGCGGAACGGCTTCCGGGGCGGCTTCCGGGGCGATTTGACTCGAGCGCTGCCGCCAGCCGGCCACCGCCAACAATCGTGTTAGCCGAAAGTCGATCGACCGTAAGGCTGACCCTTGGGAGGAGCATAACACGGTTCATCGAGAAGCTTCGTGTCGTTCTCTGGCTTTCGCGACTTTGAACCATATCCCACTCGTCACCGATGTTTCCGCATACGAGCATCTGCATGGAGCCCCAACGAGCCATTGACGTACGGCGTCGAGTGATATGTCGCGTCCAGATCACCCGGCATGATGCAGAGTGCAATCACACAAGGTTTGTGCCCAACACCATACCGACCGCAACCGCTCCCATACAGAGGACCGTTGTCTTGGCTCGGGTCTCCTTGCAGTTGGTGAACCGAATCAGCCAATATCGCTTCGCTACAGCTGCCACCTACGCCGATGCAACTGCGTCTTTTGGTTACACAAGAAGGGCCATGTGACGCGTAGAGAGGCATGGAGGCCCTCTTTGGGTGTACATGCTTTCCATACACACATGCCCTTTCAGGCATCCAAACAAGCACAGTACATGCTCGGGACGATGACACCGCGATACATCCGGCAACACACCAACAGCTACAGTGCCAGGCTCGACGATCTCAACTCCAAGCCGCCGCTCGGGAAGCCAAGTTGGTTGGAGGTCTTGCAGCCGTATCGGCCGACGCCTAGCGCCAATAAAGGCAATTCTTGACCCAACTTCTCATTTGCCCGGAGCCCAGCGGCTTCGTTCCCCGGAGTGGGCTGGCCGGCTAGAGCGCTTCGATTCTTGCTAGCGTTTTCAGCCCGAATGGAAACCGGAGTTGCGCCCTAGATCCAGTTCCAGTCAAGGGAACCCACTGTCGAATGTTTCGAGAACAAACGTTGGAAGAGTGGTCAAACAAGTAGGACCCACGTGCCCTGGACGGGGGGGTGTGAGGCAAACGGGCTGGAAAAGGAGCCTGAAGCTGAAAGGTCGTGTGTACCGTCGACCACAGCATGAGCAGTAGTACTTGTAGCTTCAGGGTACTACTCGTACCTTGCCTGCCGTTCACCTTGAATGTTGGATCCATGCCGTTTGATGATGCCAGACCAGACGGCTTCCACGGAGTTCGGATCGCAAGCGGCAAAACGGTTTCTGCATGACGCGACCAAGCAAAGGGATCGCGAAGCAGACCAAAAGCGAAGCAAAAGCACTGCTCAGCCTCACCACATCGACTGGACTCAACCGTTTGGCAAATGCCTTTGAAATCCTCCCCACCGACGCAAGGTAATATGGGCAGTTTCGCAGGCGGTGCGGAGTAGGTGCATGGACTCAACAGTATGTTTGTGCTCCCCTACTTGAGCCATCGGAAGCAAAGAAGAGAGCAACAATTGCTAGTAGTACTGTACATAGCCTCATTTGACAGCGCCCCTTTTGACTGGCTGTATGCGCGGCATTGTTCAGAGTCCCCTGGGACAAACAAATGCCGGGATGGCGATGGTCAATCTGGGACTCGACAGAGCGCACTGCATGGGGTGTTGTGTACGAGGACACAACCGTTTTAATGGAACAGCACATGAGCGTCGTGCCACAAGCAATAATTGGCCGTCAGAGCCTTGAAATCGCTACCCAGACTGGAGCGTGGCAAATAAGGCGGCTGGCAAGTACTTGTACTGGAGAACAGCTCTGACAACAGGACTAGCCCTGAGGAGGGGCCCGCGTCCCGGCTTGCTGGGCAAGCGATTCTGAAACAACCGGATTTCGAGGTGACATGCTGGGCCAGAGATCAGAAATCCGGTCCGCCGGGTCGATAGATTCGTCCTGGGCTGTCCCCCCCTTTCTCCCTCCCTTACCCCTGGACCTGCCCAATTAGAGGCTCGCAAGCTCAAAGCCACCGAGCTTTTGCCATCTTCCGCGAGAGGGGGCGCCATGCGGCGCTACGGCTAAGTGATGGCATATTGTGAGGAGCGCTTTAAGATTTCTGCCGCCCACAGAATGGGAGCAGGCGTTCCGATGGCGCTCGCCATTGCGCAGCGCCAGCGGAGACGGGTTGGCCCAACCGGGCGTGTGGTCTGTGGCCGGCAGGACGGGAGGACTCCCCGAGCTGCGATACCCTGGGCGTCGGTGATATGCGTTGAGCCATTGGGCAGCGGTCCCTGGCGCTAACTCTGGCCATGACGACACTGTCTGAGGCCAGACACGAAGAAAATCTGGCGGCGGGCGGGCCAAGGGCCAGGGCTCAGGGCCGACAGATGGGATCTGCTCAATCAGTCGATGAGGAGGATCACGAGGGAGGGGCGAGCGAGGCAAGGCAAGGCGGGCGATTTGGCGGTGAGCTTCCGGGCCCCCGAAAAAGAAACAAGAGAAGGAAGAAGAGAAAATTTTCAGGAAAAAAGAAAGAGAAAGCCCAACAAGAGAAGCAAAAGGCTTGGAGGGGCAGTGGGTTCCCAAGAGACGCATACATGCATGACAGAGCATTGGACACGCCGTTTGGCACCTTTTTCGTCTGCTCACAGCTGCCCAACGCTGGCGGCAATAGCGAGCTTGGATCCTGGGCGGTGCAGTGCGTCTCGGGTGACACAAGGCCGCGCTGCTGTCGTGGTGATGACTCTCGGCTGAGCATTCACAACAGTGCTGACAATTTTCTTCCGTTGCCGTCAGCCATAGCCGGGGTTTCGAACACACACAAAGATGTTGATCCCGTGGCCCACGCGTGACAATTATCTCTGCGACCCTTGCATGCCGTCTCAAGAGGGGGAATAGCCGCAGCAAGCAGGGCAACAGAGGCAAGAGAAAAAAAAAGAAAGTAGTATTTGTTGCTGCTGTTGCCTGGAAGAGTTTTCTCCTCCCTCTGGTTTCAGTGTTCTCTCGTGCCCTTTCGATGAAACAGTTTCTTCGTGGGTTTCAACTCGTTGAACTCTGCCCGTTTCCTTCGCGGCAGATATGGTTGGGCTTCTGGCTTGCCTTGCTTCCCCAACTGCTGCATGTCATGCATGCGGCCACATGTGAGAAAAAAAAAAGCGTCTGGTAGGGCAAGAGTAGCTCCGTAGACCCCCATGAGTAGCCTCGCGGGTCCAGCACCTGTCTCGTACAAGTATCAGTCGACAGTCTTCCGCCCAGTGTTGCCCCGTATCTCAGGTCTCCAGCAATGCAAAAGGGGGTACGATTTTGCGGCCCCCCCTTACGGAGAGGTCCAAGCTCTGCTAACGCTGTTAGCCTAGCAGAGGATTCTTCGTGGAGGCGACAGCTCTGACGTTCGCAAAATGAGAGTCCGAGCTTTTCTGTACTCGCGCTAGTGACACGAAACCTCGGGTGCCTGTAAAAGGAAATGAGATGGAACAACGGAAGAAGGGGGGAAGAACACGCCAATGCTGATTGAGGAACGGCTCTCCTCCGGCTGCCAACCAGCCATTCATGCGTGTCGTCCCGGCCGCCGCGTAATTGCATGGGAACGTATGATGGTCGATAATGCATCCAGTAATGGTAAGACACTTGCGGACGGCTCGTTGCCTCTTGCTTCGGTGAGCACCTAGGAATAGACACAAAGGCCCCAAAGGCATGTCGCATGGTGGCGAATGAACATCAGCAGAAGCTGTAGGGTATTTGTTTGCTTGCTTGTACGTGTATGCCATCTCATGCAGCTGGTCAAGTCTGCGGCGGGCATGGCTTTTAGGTGAGCGCGCAATGACGCTCGAGTTTTCCCGTGATTATGGCTGTTCATCCCGGACATTACCCTCGCTCTCTTATCTCGCCGCCAGCGAATCACTCTTTTGTCTGGCGCGTAAAGAGAGGGCGAATGGCGAAGCACACCGGCGGCGAATACTGTACGCAAACGAATCAACACAACGCCGGAGCCACACTCGAGTTATTCGTAGACTGCCGGACCGCATGCCCGGGTCAGTAATCTTGGGGGCTAGGCAGAGCAAACACGGGTGACAACAAGTGGCGCCAGGAACTTGGAAGGGGAGCAGCACAGGTACTGGGGAGGTACTTGGAAGCTTGCTGGTCCGACATTCTGGGCCCCCAAATGTCAGAGGTGCCGGAAGAGGTACCGACTCCACAGCCTGAGCCCTCCCAAGCTTCTGTTACCAGGGGGGTCCCGGCCTTCCAACGAAATGGACGCTTCACACCTTCTTCCGTTTGAGACGGACACCCCCCTTGGGCTGCTGCTAGACCCTCGTTCCTTGCCGTGGCGTCCATTGTCCGGAAGCTCGAAGCTCGTTGACCGGATTCATGGGTGGATTAATAGCACTGGTGTCGGCATTGCTTGTCGCATGGCAGCCTTTCGCCGATTGGGACGAGCTCGTACTTTGTACGAAGCCAAAGCGGCTCGATCATTTCGTTGCAAGCCCATCACCGCCATTTCCCTTCATTCCGTTTCAAGCTGTAGGGCGAAGGATGTATGAGCTCTGAGACTTGCACCTGTATGCACCTTCGAGAGTCACCGGCTCCCGGTCCCCGGGCTAGGGCTAAAGTGCTTGGTACAAAGTAGGTTGGCGGATCGTAGACAGCCTTGTGCCCGTCTCTTCCTGCACTATGGCACATGAAGAGACTTGCCGTCACTGTTTGGACGAGCTTCCATATACCTCGTACCTGCTCGGCCGGATACCTGGCCATCTTGTGTTCGAAATGGGGTTCCAGCTTCCATGTCCCGGCTGCTTTGAGTTCCAATCGCACCTGGGCCATTACAACTCACGACAATGCAAGACTTCAAACGGCCTGAAGCGTGGTTGGAAGCCCGCGAAAAGGTGCCCTCCCCCTTTCCGCCTGGATGGTTTCCAGACCCTTCTCTAATGACCGGCCGGACAGAGCGTAGCGCTAAGGGCTCTCTGATGGAGCCCTCACCCCCTCGTATACCACCTTGTAGAGAGTAGTATAGGCTGTTCAGATGGCACTTTCAAGGACTGGTAGTGCTAGTCCATGTCATAGTACTGTATCACCGCGCGGTGTACGGAGGAGTTATAACGAAAAGATTCGAGCCGTCTGTGGACAGGTCTTGGCGGTCGTGGAAGAAAGGTGTGGGGATAACGGTCTCTTCTCCTCCTTTGAAACTCGGGGCAGAGTGGTAGGTAGTTGGACATTTAAACCTCTCCGTTTTTTTTTATACCCGCTTCCTCTTAAAATCGAGGTGAACGTCCATCATTTTTTTTTCTTTAGGGCATCCCCACGCATTCCGAGTCTCCTCACCACGTGGCCTGCGCGCTTTTCGAAATGGCTGGCATATCGGGGGTATCGGTCATCGCTGATCTTGAATCTTCCCTCCAACCTCTTCTCACCTCCTCCTTCGCTGCTTCACCGTTTTTTCGTCGTCTGAGCACTGGCTTTTTATCCGGAACGGAAGACGTTGCATGCCCTGAACGCAAGTGCCCGCAGAGTTGGCTTCGAAGCCGGCCGAATTCCAGTTACACAAGCCTCCCCTGGCAAGGTAGGTAAGTTGGACATTATGGCACCACTCGTATACGACTGGCCCGGACCTGCGCCTCTCATTGCAGAATTATTGAGACCATCCGAAGTGAAAGGCAGGACAAGGTTGGGCTCGGGCTCGGGCACGAAACGGAAGACTCCAGGCGGACTGACGCAGCCTGTCGCTGTCGCAGACTCTCGTTGGCTAGTCTCATGGATTCAAAGAGGCTTCTTGCGCGCATGGCCATAGCAACAACCTGGTAATTTCCACAATGACATCAACTCCCCCGTCGAGTCTTTTCAAGCGGCATGACCGAACTGCCTTCTCCCTCGCAATAATGTCGTGGAACCATTGCTCCTGGATGGGGTCTCTTCGCGTGCAACTGGGCCGCATTGCGACACGGCACGCGCCATTGTATACCTAGGTAGCGATTCGTGTCTGAAGGCCTCTTGTTGCCTAAGGGACTTCCTCTATTTCTCCCCGCCCTTTGGACTTCCTCTCTTCCTCCGGAGGGGTTCTGAACCTTTGCCTGCATCCGCCTTCCGCGGGCGAGTTGCACCGGTACTGTCAGCTGACCTCAGTCGCTTCACAAAGTGCTAAAGTACTTGTCGCGGGCCATGTAGCCTGCGGCTGGGACGGTGACACCCCCAAAGTGCTGGCCAGGTGCGCAGGATATAGTGAGGGAATATTGAGGCGTCCTGCCGCCGTCGGTAGGCCGTCTTGGCGTTGCTCCAGTTGCTGCCATGATGCCGCAGCAGCAAAGTCAGATCATGAGCTCGGTGTGTGTGACGACCTGGGTATGGGGCAGAATTGCTGCGCATACCTGCTCTGTTGATAGCAAAAGTCATAGCATGTACTCCATACATGCGCCTGCTTTCAAGGAGCCCATGCTTGCACCGGCAGAACACGACACAAATAGGCTCACAGCGAGACAGCTAGGGTAATTTCTGTAGAAGGGTGTAAAAGAAGGCTGACACTCCGTGACAAGCAGCTTGTTGCTTCTGCATACTCACACACATATGCACCGTGGCATCATGTGCTCCGTCGGCGACTGGGCATGCCGAGTTGCTGCCGCCTGTTGACCACTCAAAATTGGCTTCCACTTAAAGATACGCGCATTATGCTTCCCCGATGACTAGGAGGCGCTGTGCGGCTTGGAAAGCAAAGAGGTGCAAGACACGGCTGGTTGGTGCTGTGCAATCAATGGCTTGTTTGTAGTCCACATTGGCTGGTTAATAACAGAGCGGGCAGCTGGACCTGGTCAAAAGTGCATCCTCTTCCAAGCGCCACGGCAACCCACCGTAGAGCAAACGGACCGCAGTCCGCACAATTTCCCCAGTGGTCTTTGCTGGGGGGGGGAGAGGAAGCGGGATCCTCCGTGTCAGTTGGGGCGCAGTGTCATGCCGGATCTCGTCTGCCACCGCTTGGTTTTGCCAACTCTGGATTCACTCCCAGTTGCTAATCAGTTGCCGTTTGCTTTTCTCTCTGTCTCCTGGAGGTCTGGTTAACGAGGCACGTCTGTGACGAGACATGCAGCTTCACCGGCCCCGCACATGTGGATGAGCCTCGACCAAGCCTGCGATTCTGCGTTGTCGTACAGCGTGCCACTACGTCGTAGTTGCTGAAAGAATCGACGTACTAGCGATGTATGGGTCTACCTACCTGCACATGTAGATGGGCACTACTATTAGTACCTATATCCACCTAGACAGAGGAGGGAGTATACGTCACACGCCAGATGCGCTCACCTACCTGGGTAGGGCCTAGGTATGTCCATATAGTCGACACGAACATCCATAAGGTAGGCATCGACCTACATGCACCCTACCGCAGCACACCGGTCGCCTGTCAGTTTGAAAGCCAACTGAACGAGCTTCTGCGTTTCTGAAGCACCACAGCAGCCCAAACAGTGTTTGAGGACAGGGGAGATCCCCCGGAAGTCGCTGTCATCGCATTAAGTTGGGCAAACGTCTGGCTTGCAAGGCGTCCAGAAGGCCAAGCCAACGCATAGCTGCCTCGCACACCGCGCTCAACTGCCATTCGCGTGGTCGAGTGTTACAACCGCGAGGCAAGCTAGACGGGCTAGGACATTTTAGGTGCCCTGGGATTCCACGGTGGTTGACAAGAGGTCTTGCGGTGACAGGGATTGGCCGAGCCTGCTGGTTCACTGCTGTTTTTGCCTGTACTGACATACCGGCTTGCGACCAAGTATTGCCCGTCACCGGAGAATCAGTCGAATAGCGATGATGGCCAGCTGGCAGTTATGTGTCAGTCTTTGCGAAGATTGGCAGAGGAGCAGTCTTCCAGAAGAGTGCTCGCTAGGATGTATACATACTATAGTAGATATCATGAGCCCAGTGCCTGTTCCCTACCGTGCCACCGTTAGCTTGCAGGTTGGGGATGCGCACGCACACAAAGGACATACCTATCTCTTCCGTACTCACATGCGACATGCAGGCAGCATATCAGATGCTAGCACAATATCTGCAGATGAGGCAGGCAAAAGCGGCGTTTCTGTAGCAGTCTGCATCCTGTTGGTACGGTGTAGGGAACCTTTCCCATGCCTCCCTCCCTTCCTCTACACATGGCTGTCGTCAATTGTAAACGACTGCTGAGTGCAGGGAGCAGCGAAAGAGGTCGGTTGATCCACCTGTTTGGAAGCGGACGTCCAGAGCAATACAGCTCAGGACTGGTAGGTACGGACATGTATCCGCACCCGGCACACGCGAGCACATGCTACGCCCACTCCCATCTAGAGAGCTCGGATGTCGTGGTTGAGTAGATGCGCGTACATGGTCTGTATCGGAGCATACCACCCAGTAGTTCGAGCCGTAATAGTGCGTCTATCCTGGGACCTTCCGAAGGCGATTCGCTCACGGGGCGATCAGAAATTCGTCCCCGAAGGCAACCCCAGATTTTGATGTGTTCCCAGGCTCGGCACAACAATATCTCGAGTGCTCCGTACCACTCCGTAAAGAAGATGCAATACCGAAGCGGCCACCAGCAGCCGGCCGTACGACCTCTGCAAATATTGCAAAAATAATGCAGTCTGCCATTATAGCGCGATGGCCCTGTCATTGGACGGCAGTGCAGCTTCTGTCCTAACGTTTCGAGAAAGAGCTTGACGCCGCCTCTTGTCGCAGCAAGCAGCAACAGGATGCACCATAGGCAAACCCGGGGACCAACCCCAAGCACTCCGTACGGTGTGCAGTGCATATGGGTAGGTGGTGATGACTAGGAGACGAAGCGAAGGTGACGTTGTTCGTTGGGCGCAACGAACCGTCAACTGGCACGAAGGGGTCCGGCTTGGTGGCTTCAGTGCTGCTGCTATTCTTGTCAATCAGTTTGTGCTCGTACCTGAGGCAAACCGTGCTACTACGAGTACCTACACTCTCACCTTGCTTCTCTTGCCCTGCCGCTCCACTCCTCTCCCCCCCCTTATTGCTCGTCTTCCCACCCCTCTCCCGGATCGGGGGCTTTCAAGGTGCTGAAAGAGGCCAGAAACCGAAGCGAAGCCACCATCACCATCGCAACCGCAACCGCGACCGCAACCGCAACGGCAACCATAGACAGGCCGGCTCAACCTGGCGAGAGCGGCCCAAGTCGTCGCTACACTCGGGCTTGGCGATGGGCTGCAGCACGAGACAGGTAGATGAGACTCGTTGCGTGAGGACGTTGGCCGGATGATCGCCGTCGCGATGTCTTCAAGCTGCAGAGGCTCGGATTCATGGTCAGGTCATGTTCTTCTGATTTGGGGTTGCACAAGCCGTGCACCGGAAAATACGGTGTACGGATACGGCGAACCAGCTTGCGGCAGTTGCGCGCATCGCGCCGCACTGCACTGCACCTGCCCAGATACCTCGCCGCTGAAAGAAGCGTCGTGTCCTGTCGCCAACCGCTCCTGCCGGGGTTGAATTTGTTGTCTGTACATGTATTTATCTTTTTATCTCCATTTTATCTCTATTTTTACCATTTCGGGACTTTTTGTCCCCCAATCTGATGCTCTCTCCCGGCCCTGCCTTCCTCACCACTTCATCGTTCATCATCACCCACTGAGTTGGCCAGTCGTCCTGAGTTGTCACCTCTGCTTCTTCCTGCTTCTTCTCTGTGACCATTTCTCTGTGGTTCCTCTCTTCCTTCTTCTGCTGCGGAGGGACCTTTTAGCCTGGCTTCGAGAGAATCCTTTCGCACTCCTCTCTTCCATTCTTGGCATGTTGCTGCTGCTCCTTCTGCTGCCATACTGTAATACATTACTTACCTTACCTGAGATCACGCAGCAAGTACCTACCTACCAACCTGCCTTACCGGTTCCTACGACCTTATATCATCGTCATCGTCGCCGCCATCATCATCCTTTCTGCTCCTCCTCTCCACCATCTGACCCCTTGCCTGACTTCTCTTTCGGTTGGGTCCAAACGACATCCTGGCCCTGGCAAAAATGCTGTTGCCCTGTCGCACTAGCAAGGTCAAGCTGTACCCCCCTCGCGCACCCCCTCACTCCAGCTATGCTCACCCCTACCAGGTTCTGCCCAGGACGAGAGCAGGCTTGCCAAGCAGGTAGGTACCTGGCGTGTACCTGATGGCCCTCGCTCTTCTCCCACTCGCTGTGCTGACTCGGGAGCCAGCCTCAGGCTAGATGAGTGCCCTGACCGGCCGGAACGCTAAGGGCGTGTGGCCCATGTCCTCTCGCAGGGCCTTCGAGGACACCCCGAAGCCCCACGGATGGATCCAATCGCCCTGGCGCTCGACTTCGCCGCATTAATTCTTGTGCCAGGTGAAGGAGATCAACTTTGTTTTGGCCCGTTGCTTCTGCCCTCATGTCACCGCCCAACTCTAAGCTTGTGCCACCATGCCCGTCATGATTTCAGCTTATACCCCAGATGGCCGTTGCCGTCTGGTATCCTGGTACGTACTTCATAACTTCGTCTGCCACTACATATATCACCACTCTCCCACTCTCACCAGACGGCTCCTCCTCTCCTCTCTCCCAAGTCCTCTTACAAGACTCTCTCTTCCACCCAATCTTGTCCTCTTCCTGGATTTGTTTGGGGTTGCTTGATCCGTCCTTGTCCAACACTGGAGGATACACTTATCACACATACCTGCTTGACTACCTATATCCCATCTGTACCCTTCTCCCGTCGTCGTCGCCTACTACCCCAGCCAAGAGACTGACCAGCGGCAGCCATCTTGGTGTCCTTGGAGCAGCAATCAGTTCTCACTCGACAACTCGAAGCCCTAAGCTTGCCATTTGCTGTCGGGTTGGCTTCTCTAGACCTGCGTGTCTAGATACGAGCTTCGTAAACCTTGTTGCTCGGCTGTTAGCTTTTCGGCAGCTGATTCCGTTTGTCCCGGCTTAATCAACGCTCCCACCTTTCAGCATCTTCCGAAGCTCAGGGTCGGTCAATATGCGGAGGTCAACTTCCGTCCCTCGCCCTCGGCGTCGCGGCTCTGCTGCCCAGCGCAAGGAGCCGCTGCCGCCCTTTCCTGTCCAGCAGATGTTTGTTCTAGGTAAGCATTGATCGCTTTGACTCTGGATGCATGTGGTGGCTAATGTGGTGGCGACGTAGCATGCTGCAGATTGTGCGAACCTATTGCTTTCATGTCCATCTTCCCCTACATTTACTACATGATCGAGGACTTTAAGATTACCGATGATCCGACCAAGATTTCCGTCTACGCCGGCATGGTGACTTCTGCTTTCACTCTGGCTGAGTTTGCAACTGGTGTTATGTGGGGAAAGCTGAGCGACAAGATCGGACGAAAGCCTGTACTTCTCAGCGGTCTCATTGGCACAGCCATCAGTGTTCTCATCTTCGGTTTTGCTCCGAGCTTGCCCGTTGCACTCTTTGCCAGGGCAATGGGCGGCCTTCTCAATGGGTATGAGTTCACACTTCCCGCCATGGGTTGATTAACCTCCTCGCTAACTCAACAACTAGAAACATCGGCGTATTGCAAACAACCGTGGCTGAGCTCGTGACGGTCAAGGAACACCAACGTATGCCTCTCTGCCGTCCTCCATCCCCCCAGAATGTGTCATCGACGAACTCGGGCCTATGCTAACGAGACCGCCCGATAGCTCGCGCGTATACCATCATGCCCATGGTTTGGTGCATTGGGTGAGTGTCTTCAGCCAAATTACGCAGATGCTGTATTCTGACCGTGCTCCCCCAGCTCCATCATTGGCCCCATGATTGGCGGCGCTCTTGCTCGACCATGCATTAGCTATCCCGACTACTTCCCCCGCGGGTCCATCTGGGATCAGTACCCCTATCTTCTGCCCAACCTGTTCAGCGCGGTGACTGTTCTCTTTGGCGTTGTTGTGGGCATCCTCTTTTTGGAGGAGACTCATCTTGGCAAGAAGGGGGAGAAGGATCGCGGCCGTGAGATCGGCGACCGCATTGCTGCACTGTTCAACCGGTCCACATACGGCCGAGCTGATAAGCTCGAAAAGCAAAGCCTTCTCGGTGACTGCGAGCAAGCTGGATACAACACCCTTCCCGACTCTTCCGAAACAGACGCGACGAAGCTTTCCCAAGATGACCGAAGCCGAGAGACGTCGCCTCGAATTGCGTCTCAGGGCCCCACGGAGCACCGACCTGTGTCCAGCACGGAGTCTTCGGAGGCGCAACCCGGTCAGCCCACTGTGATTTTCACCAAGCCGGTCTTGATGAACATCATCTCCTATGGCATTCTTGCATTGTAAGTCGTTTCCTTAGTGGCAATGCTCATGGCATGCCCGCATACTGACCAGCCTCTAGTCACACCATCACTTATGACCAACTGTTCCCGGTGTTCTTGAGCACTGCCCCTCCCAAGGAGCCCATTCTGGAACTTCCTTTCAAGTTTGTCAACGGGTTCGGTCTCGAAACGAAGGCTATTGGCGTCATCATCTCTATCCAGGGCTTCTACTCTCTGCTGTCCAACTATCTGATTGTGACGCCCATGACCCGCCGTTTGGGACCTCTGCGCCTGTTTCGCCTCATTACCTGCTCCTACTTCGCCCTCTACCTCGTCACACCGTATGTGGTGCTCCTCCCAGAGAGCCTGAGGATGCCGGCCATCTACCTTTTGGTCATCTGGAAGTGTACCTTTTCCACAATGGCATATCCCAGCAACGCAATCTTGTTGGCGAACTCGGCCCCGAGCAAGCAAGTTCTCGGCACGATCAATGGCGTCGCGGCGTCTACGGCCAGCTTGTGCAGAGCCCTCGGACCTACCCTTTCTGGATTCCTCTATGCCATGGGCTTGCAATCCGGCTATTCGGGTCTTGCTTGGTGGTTCAGCGGACTGATCACCATTGTGGGTGCCTATCTCAGCACTCAGATCACCGAAGGAACCCAAGCTCCAGTTGCGGGAGACATGACCGAAACTGACGAGTCCCTCATGAACGATTACGAAGACGACGAAAGCGTTTAAGGTGTCATATTTGCTGACACTGCACTGTTTTTCTTCCTTTCTTTTTTCTTTATCACGTTAAACTGGCGCAATCCGCAGCTTTGCAGCGATTTTAAGCGAGCTTTGTTGAGTCAACAAAATGGTTGACTTCCTTCGTGCACGACGACACCCTGAGAGATGATGAGCTCTCCCTTTCTTCGTCGTTCGCTTTCCTCTTTTTTATCACAGTTTTACCTGATTTCGAGTTTTGATATCTGCATGTTTGGGCCTACACAATTGGACGTTTAGAAGGATACCGGAGCTCTGGGATAAACAAGGAATGGAGCTATTTCTTTTCTTTTCTTTTTTTCTTTTTCTTCTATTTTTGGGTCTCATCGACATCTTGGATCTGTTATTCGATTTCTCTTCCCGCCTCCCCTTGTACTTTTTATGTTATTTCTCTCTACACGGGAGGCAAGGAACCCCCATGGTCCTGCAACATCGTGGGTCGGAAGAGTCGGACACAGGCCGGTGTGGGAACGGGAGAGTCAGGACATTGGATGGGGCTTATGGATTATCATTGGTATACTGCACAGGACACAACAGGGCACCGGAACTGGACAATTGGGCGCTGGACACTAGGAAGCGGGATACTGGACATGGGGTACATGGATTGCAGGCTCTGGCACTTGGAATTAGGCACTTGAAGGCCGGTTGGCTTTTGATGATTGGTTGGAGATGGCTTGGATAGGGACAAGACACGACGGAGCAGGGTAAAAGAACCCACGAGATGTCATTGACGAAGGATTTTTTTATTTTCTTTATATTCTCCCCCTCCAATGTGGCTGGTATGGAACCTACATATAAACGCCTAGCACTACTTCTACTTGTAGAGGCATAGCTTTTATTTAGGTATGCATTGGGCTTAGCAATTGATGGGTTGACGGATACAGAAACTTTGCGGTGGCAATATACAGGGACCTAGCTAAATCTGCTGTGTGCTCTTTGCGGGGAAGGTGAGCTTTCCGGTATCTAGTAAGCTACCCGCCAGGTTCATGCCCGGGTCGAAGGGGTGCGAGGAGATGAGGGAGGAACTAGAAGAAGAAGAAGGCGAAGAAGAGACTAGAGAAGCGAAAAGACAAGGTGGAGGTGGCATGGCTTCATAGGCTCTGCAGTAGTTCGAAAATAGGAGACAGAAGCCTGAGTCTGGTGCCTGACTAGGAGGGAGACGAGAAGTGGCGTTCACGGCAAGGACATGGGAAAAGCAAGGACACGGCACACTTGACGAGAGAAGACGAGCTGGAAGGATTGCAGGAGCTAATGGGGATGAGTGTAAGCCAAAGGCAGCAGATTGGGCTGACATCTTTTTCTTGAACGACGAGGAGAGCCGTTGGAGGGAGTGCATGTGGTGTGTGTAGCGTGGAGGCTGGCAGCAGTGGTGGTGAGAGCAGTGGGCTGTCTGGTGGTTGTGAACTGCGATTTGTTGGAGAGTATGAAGAGATCTGTTCGTTACAAGGAGTGACGTGTTTGTAGTTTGGGCGGCATTCGCGGATCGAGAGAGAGAGAGAGCCGGGATCTACCTATTCGAAGAGTTTGAAGGGAAGGCTGCAGCCTAGGTAGGTAGAAAGTTCCTGAACGGAGGCATTGGGCGGTGAGTCGAAAGAGAAATGGAGACATAGAGGGCAACGAGACATAGAGGGCAACGAGACAAGAGACAGCCAAAGAGAGACAGGCAGGCGGGACAGAGACCTGGGTATATACGGAGCCATGCGTGAGTGGTGTTGTCATCTTTACCCCGGATCTGCTGCGTGACTGGTGAGTGGGTGGGCTCAGTTTTGCAGATGGAGTTGGGTAGGGAAATTTCTCTGGGATGCAGTGGCAGTACATGTATCTAAGGTAGGTGGTTCGAATCAGTGGGAGGAGGAGACGGCAAAGCGTACCTTAGGTACATGCAGTTTCGGCGGTGGGAGAAAGCGATATATGACCAGAACCCGTGGGTGTGTGCATTGGGGTCTGCGCGCTCGATTGCATAAGAAGAAGTAGGCGACAGAAAATCGTGGAAAAGACTTTGCTCAGGACGAGTGGATGATTCTTTGCAGATAGCTGGCATCCACCTTTGGTTGCTGCTATTCGCTGACAAAAACGGGACGGGAGGCATTTGATGATGGCATCAGGCATATAGTAGTACTAAGGTAGTATGAAACAGTTCAGAGTGAGTGCCGCCGGCGACTCGGCTTGTCTGTTATTACAGGTAAGAAATAACGCTCTGCGTCTCGCCAGAATAGGTGTGGGGGGTGGACAGCAGCTTGCATGGCTTTCTGTTAACATACCTAGTACCTAGCTGGGAGTCCTTCTTGGTACATGCAATGACTTTTGAGTTCTTGGATGCCTGGCTCAGAGAGATTATGGTGATGCTGCTGGTAGGGTAGGGCTGGAAGTCCAATGGAAGCTGCGCAGCATACAACAATGCGAGAACAAGGTAGATCTATGATAATTCTGTTTGTCTACCTTATCGCTTCCGGGTTGCCATACCTACGTGGAGGGTTCTTCAAGACACGACAAGAGATTCGAGATTCGCAGAGTAGGTAAGGTACTGTACTTTCCATTAAGTACCTACGGTAATGGCGCTGTATCCTGGACAGTGCTTCTGAAAGAGCTTTAGCGCGCGAAAGATTTTAGAGCCCTTGTATAAGGAAAATACGCTGACTGACAGATGTTTTCACGCATTATAATCTTTTATATAAAGAAATGCATATTATGCAATAATTAATTATCTCTCTTATCTATTAGATGCATTATAGCAGTCTAGCTGTTAAAAAGATTACTAATTTTAACCTAATATCTTAAAGCATAATATATATATCTAGACCTCTGTTTATATAATAATCTTTATAAATTATAAAATATATTATATTTAAACGCTCTACTGCTGCATAAATACTATATAAGCAGTTTATAATATTTTTACTAGTTATATAATATTTCTAGTGTTCTAGAATTATATTTTAAAGTATAGAAATATAGTCTAGGTACTGCTATCTAAGTGTTATAATATATACTTTATAAAACTGCTGTTATTTAATAGATATATATATATAGGGCTGTAATCTGATTATAGTAATATATATTCTTATAAACTAATGCTATAGTAAAATTTTATTACTAGATAGGTTATATATAACTTTATCTAGCTGCTAGAATATTATAAAGTATATTACTAATATACTGCATAATAATTCTAAAGATCTGCCTTAAAAAGTGAGAAAATATTTATTATAATATTACTAATATATTTATATTGCTATGCAGGCGCTTGCTCTCTATCCTGCCTATACCTATTTATAATCTTATTACTATATATCCTCTCTACTTCTATATAGGCTATATAAAGCCATGCTAATTATATCCTTAACTATATGCTTTTATAAAATAGACTCTAATATATACCTACCTAAATACTAATACCTTAAAATAATATACCTTAACTACTATAAATATAATAAGCAAACTCTTATATACTATAAGGAAGCTTAGAAATAAAGTAACTGAACTTTTATTATTAAGAAAATAAAACCTTATAAACTCCTGTCTTAAAAAGAATAACTACCTCCTAAGTTAGTAATAAACTCCTATAACTTTATAATATAAATAGGTAAGGTATATTATAAAAAGATAAAGTAAGTATATATATACTTCTCTATTTAATATATTATAGGCTAATAACTATTAACTAAGACTGTAATATAAATAAGAAATAATAGTATATATACTCTTGCGCAGTATAGTATTTAAAGGTGCCTATACTTAGTTATATTTATAGGTATTGCCTAGGTATTATATAGTAATATTATTATCTTAAGCAGTGCTTTTATTTTAATTAGCTACACTTTAAGGTCTAGTTTATATATATATAAGATAAAGAAGGCTATATGCTTAGTATTCTCTTAAAGCAGTATCCTAGGCCTTAGCATTTAGCATTAATGTCTATAAATAGTCTATAAAGTTATTAGTTCTAACTAGGACAGCAAGGGCACTTAAGTTTATAACTATATCTTAGGCTATATTTTCTAATAATATAGAATCTAAAACTACTAGCAGTATAGGTTATTTCTTTATAAGCTTTTTATTATTATAAAGGCTATGTTTAGTAGTATTTATTTTAAACTTGCTGTTATTTAAGGTTAACTTAAACTTATTTTTTACTGCCTTTTTCTTAGTGTCCTTATTTATTACCTTCTTCTTAATGTCTTATTTACCCTTCTTAGAATTAGTTTTTATTTCTAGATCTAGCATTCCTTTAATGCTATATGCTAGGTTAGAAATAGTAAGATAGTAAACTATTTTTACAGCCTAGTAATTAAGCTTTAGTCTAAAGCTTTTACCTGTTAGAGTTTTAAGTTTTATAACTAAGCGTCTTATATAGAGAGTAATATTTAGATTAGTATTTGCATATTACTTTTATTTATTTAGGAGATACTTTTTATTAAGTCTCTGCATACTAAGTAATAACCCTGTAAGTTATATAGCTATTAGGCCTTTCTTTAAATTCTTTAATCTAGCAGTATATGCTTAAATAAATAAATAATATATGCTATTATAAGCTATAAAGTATTTTTTATAAACTGCTAGCTTTTTTTTTTAGGGAGCTTTTAAAATACTATTATTCTTATTATTATTATTTTTCTTAATGCCTTTTTTTATAGTAGCAGGCTTTTAAGGCTTAGAGGGGGCTATTTATAAACAGATTATATTAGCCTATTATAAAATAAAGATATAGGAATGTAATATAACACTAACCTAGCGCCTTAAATAGCAGCATAAGTATAAGTAGGCAGAATATATATATTACCTTTTAATTATATAATACTCCTGCATATATATTCTTAAAATATATTAAACTTTATAATAATATTAAGGCGCATATAGGAAATAAACATAAAGCATTAATAACTAAAGAATAACAGGATAAAATTAGCATTTAGTATAAACTAGAGAACTAGAATAGTTAATATCTTATAAATAGCTTAATAGTAATACATATTATAAGTAAGAGAAGCAGCAGCATAAGGTTATAATAGAGTTATATTAAAGAAGAGAAGTTAGTATTAAGGTAAGGAAAGCTAAGCAGTAGAACTTGCCTTAGCAGTAAGGTGTAAGATTATTATAAGCAGATAGTGCCTTAGGCTTAGCTCTTGCCTATAAAAAGGTAGAAAATAAAGCATTATATAATAAATCTTAATGCTAATTATAAAATTATATATGCCTGCACTTATAAATATAAGTAAGTAAAAAACAGAGTATTATATAATAAATCTTAATACTAGTTATAAAACCTATATACCTGCACTTACAGATATAAGCAAGCAGAAAATAGAGTATTATATAATAAATCTTAATACTAATTGCAAAACCTATATATTTACACTTATATTTATTAGCAGATAAGATATATAATATATAATATCCTTACCTTTTAGTACCTAGGTAGGTAGTATAAAAATATAAATAAAGTATAAGGTTATAAGAATGTGTTATTAGTTATAAGGATATAATAGTATTGCTTATAAATATATATAGCTGTATATATAGTATAATATTTATAAGGATAGATAAAGTAAATAACTAGCTTTATATTATAAAATATATATAAAGCTACTATTATAAGCTATTATATTAATTTAATAGAAATAGTATATTAAGTAGTAGGCTACTAAATAATATAAGCAGTTATTAAGTATGCATCTTATAGTAAAATATATAGGATATTTAAAAATAAGATAAACCTATTACTATCTATTACTAGAGAATCCTATTTATATAACTTAGCTATTAAAAATAAGAAAACATCCTACTTATAAAATAAATAACGCCTTCTGCAGTTCTAGTATGCCTTAGACCTAAGACTTATTAAATGCATTTCCTTTATTTAAACCCTTTAAGTCTATATGCTAGGGAATAAAAACTGCCTCCTTTATAATAATAACCCTCTTCTTCTTCTAATAGTAAGGCAGCAGTATTTAGAAAATAACATAGCCTAAATATAGTATATACTTTTAGATTTATAAGGATTAGGTAAGGTGTCTTATCTTCTTTATAACAGTATTATATATATATTTACTATTTAAGTCTTTATAAATACTATGCTTTATATTAAGCATAAGCTTAATCTTATAGCTAATATACCTAAAGATAACTAGGTATGCATAATTAAAAATAAAGGCTAAGCAATTTTATAATATATTATAAGCAACTTACTTTAATATTATAGCTATAATAGCTTTACTAACTGTTTAATATTAATAACTCTATTAATAAATATAAATATAAAAATAAAGGTATTAACTATATATAACTTAGCTAGCATTTTTTAGATTTAGTTTTATTAGTCCTTTAATATAAGGAGCGGTTTAGCCTTTAATATTGCCTCTATCTATTTCTATATAAGGCAGGCAAGTTAGTATCTTATCTGCCTATAGCATATATTAATTATAATACCTACTATAAACCTGTTTATAAAACAAGTTCTCTAGGTATTAATATTATTCTAAAACTTTTCCCTAGCCTTATTAAGCATGCATAAGGCATTATCTCCTCTTATATAGCTAAAGTAATATAATATAGCTTCCTTCTTAAAATCTCTATTAAATTAATAAAGCATAGTAATCTAGCAAGTAGCCTTAAATTCCTTCTAAATATACTTAAGATTTATATTATAGCGTGGATCCTTTTTTTTATTCTTATATATTAAGATAAATAGCTAGAATAAGTAGGCCTTATTTTTATTATTATCTTTATCTTTATCTTAGTTTATATCTTTATTATTTAAAGCTTGCTTTTATAATAATAGTAAAAAAGATTAGTTAATATAATTAAAGATAATATTATAGTTTTACTTATACACTTAGTGCTATTTTAAATATTATTTTTAATAGTTATTTTTTTTTATTATATATTACTTAGTTTATAATTAACACCCTTATCTTAAGTCTAGGTCTATAACAGTTATAAATAGAGTAAGCTAATTTATTTTATAATTATATATATCCTTCTTACTTATATGCTTAATGCTATTTTAAGCATTATTTATAGTAGTTATTTTTTTCTACTATATACTGCTTAGTTTATAATTAACACCCCTGTCTTAAGCCTAGGCCTAAAGTAATTATAAAGAATATTAGCTAACCTGCTTTAAAGTTATATATATTAGTTCTAACTTATACACTTAGTGCTATTCTAGGTATCCCCTATTACTATTACTATAATAGGCAGCAACTCCTTAATATTATCTTTATTTAAATAGCTGCTATTAAAAAATATATAGTTACTGCCTATAATATCTACATCCTTAGTAATAAAAAGTTTACTATTTAAAGGAGGTTAGGGCTAGGCTAATTAATTATTATTCTCTACTAATTAGGTATTAACTATAAACAGGTTTCCTACTTATATAGTAGTTAGTAAATTAGGCTGTATTATATTAAGCAGTAGACTATTAGGCAGTTATATTTATATAGGTATAGGTAAGAAATTATCTATCTAGTTGCCCTATCCTTAAGGCTTAGCAGGCTAGGCATGTTATTACTAAGACTTAGCAGGCTAGTTATTCTGTCTTTAAGCACTAGCAGGCTGGTTATCCTATCTTTAAGCGCTAGCAGGCTGGTTATTCTATTTTTAGGCACTAGTAGACTGGTTGTCTTATCCTTAGGCGCTAGCAGGCTGGTTATCTTATCCTTAAGCGCTAGCAGGCTGGTTATTTTATCTTTAAGCGCTAGCAGGCTGGTTATTTTATCTTTAAGCGCTAGCAAGCTAGACAGTCTATTTTTTAGCAGCTTTAGTCTTACTAGGCGCTAGAGATGCCTTATAAACACTAGAAAGTAGTTACTAGTAAGTAAATATCCTTTATTAAAATAATTATAAACTTACTTATTTTAACTTGCCGCCTTCTTCTTATACTTAGTCTTTTAGCTAGCTATTATACATATTAACTATAAACTTAATAAGATTAAGGTTCTAATAGTTTATAAAAAGTAGCTTAAGAATTAAGATATAATGCTTAAGAGCAGTATAGTAGATATATTTTATAGCAGGCATTTATAAAATTATAAAAAAGGAAGGTGTAACTGCTAAAAATATAAAAGCAGTAATGCAAATGCACTACAAGGTTATTAATAAGAGTAATAAGTGTAATAAGGATAATAAGTAAATTAGAGGTTAGCTAATAGAATTTTATTCTATATGCTAATTTTATATCTTCTTTCTCCTTCTCTTATAAACCTTATATGCCTGCAAATTCTGCCTTTTTACTATATACAGTTAGTACTATCCTCCTTTATACTATATATATCTAATCTAATAGTTAATTTAAGAGATTAAAATAATATATATATAATACTTATAATGCCTTAGTAAACCTAGTAATATAATAACATCTACTTTATAAATCTAGATCTAGATAAGTTTAATACTTAAATAAATAACTAGTATAAGAGTATATAAGTAAGAAACTAACTCTCTGCTTTAAATAATAAAGATATAGTATTTAATAATAATAGCTTATAAAATAATATATTTAGCAGTATTAAGTAGGAATCTAAGGAGCGTTTAGCTAAGCCTTTAACTGCAGCAGTATTATAAAATATTAATTCAGCTGCATAATTAATAGGCAGCTGCTTAGTAGGCTGGCTAAGTAACCTAGATCTTCTTTATAAAAGTGCAGGCAAAGAATTTTATAATAGCAATATTAATAAAGTAGTTAGCTTATATAGCTTACTATCTTTATATTATCCAGTCTAATAGGAACTAGATAATAGCCTAGGTCTTATTAATCACATTTTATAAAATAACACAGCTCCTATACCTATAGCAAGCCTCCCTCTTACATTTAATAGATTTATAAAGTATATAAACATAAACATATTATTATTTTATAAATATTATAAAATGCAAAATCCTACCTTTAACTAACTGCTTAATATAAACCTCTTTATAATATATAGTAATAATAAAAGCATAACTATATCTTTAGTAATAGGCAAATATATATTTAAGATTAATACACTATTTAAGGCAAATTCCTTTATATTTAATCTACCTTAACTAGCCTAGCCTTTACTATTTACAAATTTAATAAAAGCCTTACTATATTTAGTTAAGCCTCTTATATTATCTAAATTCTAGACAGCACTTTACTTATAAAAGCACTAGAATAGTATTTTTATATAAGGACACTAAAGTCTATAAAAAGTCCTTAATCTAGTTAAGGATATTAATAAGCTATAAATATTACCTCTTTAAAAAATAACTCTAAAAGAAAGATTTAATTATAGCCTCCTGCTCTTAACGCTTTAAAAACGCATACTTAAGCTTAACTTAAAAGTTTTACTAAGTTATAGCAAGCTAATTAAAAACATACTAGTCTTTAATATAAAGAATATTATATAAATATTCCTTAGCTTGCTACTTAATTAAAGTCTAGTATATTAAGGAATAGTAGTATATACTAATGCTAAAGTAATTAAGCTATAGTAAGTAATATAGTAAGGAGAGTTAATTTATATAATATTAAGACACTGCATTTATAACTTAATTAAAGAACTAATCTAGCTATTTAATTTTATTAAATAGAGTTTTATAAATACTAGCACTTTATAATATAGCTATATAGTCTAGTATAGTCTAGACTATACTTTAAATATAAAGAAGCAAGGTTACTTTAAAAGAGAGATTATTTAAATATAAGAAGTATATCTTGCTACCTTATTACTAAAAGACATGCTTAAATCTATAACTAATAAGGCTATATTTTTATAATTATTAAGGACTTAGGCTAAGCTAGTTATTATTAATAATATAATGCACCTCCTAGATCTAATATAAATCTAGGCCTGCCTACCTTATATCTTTATAAACTATACCTTTAACCTTATAGCCTATATTTATCTAGTACCTCTTTTATATTAATACACTATATAATACTTCTATACTACCTTAACTTAAAGATTTTAACTAGTTAAGCTAAGCACTTTACTGTAAGCTAAACTTAAGATCTAAAACTTAGGCTATAATTATCTTAAATCTTAATTTACTAATACTAATATAATATTACTGCTATTCTCTCTCTTTATAAATGCATTTAGCCTCTTTTAAAATATATATTATTTAATTATAGGTTTTTATCTTATCTTACAGTATATTAAGAAGTTAATTTATAATTAGTAAAGGAGTGTTATTACCTTAACTCTTAGTCTGTTTAGTTTAAGTCTAGCTTATGCTATATAAAGTCTAGGATATATATTAGAACTTAATAAAGGTGTTAATATTAAGGTTAATAATAGGAAGATATTTATCTGCTTATATATTACTGCCTTTATTAGTAATATACTATAATAATAAACACTTGCAAGGTGTCTAGGTCTATAAATAAAAATGCCATATTAATACTGCCTTATATTATTAAAGAAGAGATTTAATCTTAACTATAATATTATTAAGTTTAGCTAATATTTTAAATAAACTTGCTATAATATTAAGCATATTTAATAAATGCTATACTAAGTATAAAGGAAGAAGGCTTTAATAGATCTTAGCTTATATAGTTAGTAAGATATTATAGCAGCCCTTAATAAGTTTATTACCTATTTATCTACCTAATTGCCTACTTATTTATAAAATATATACCTAAGTAGAATATATAAGCTAACTGCTATTATTATAAATTATCTCTTACTATTAGTTAATATAATTAAAAGCCGACCTGTTAATATAGCGCACTTAAAATACTAGGGACTTATAAAATTATTATTTATAATATTATTTAATAATTTAGGCATACTAGTGCTATAAGTATATAATAGTTTTATAAACAGCTAGTATATATTTTAGTTCTTATTTAAATAAAAGCGCCTTTAGTCTTTAAGTTAATATCTTAAGTTATAAAAAATGCAGGAGCTTGCCTAAGGCATTATTATCCTACCTATTTTCCTTTATGTCTAGCTTAAATATTATTATATAAAGCTAGAGTTTTAGTCTATCCTGTTTAAGATTGCTAAAGATTACTTTAAGTTCTTTTTATTTTTAGAAAATGCTATAACTTTTACCTATATTAAATAGCTTATTATTGCCTATTAGTTATTTATAAAATTTATACTTATAATTTACAGGCCATTTTTATATATGCAGGTTAACTAGTTCTAGAAATAGGTTATTATAGGCAGGCAAGCCCTGCACTTTTTAATTAAAGCAGTTATTTAAGTATCTAGGCTATAGCAATATATATTTATTCCCTATATTATTATAAGACTCTAGAGCTAACTAACTAATAACAGGAACTAAAGATACCCTTATATAAGTGTTAAGTGCACTCTTATCTTAACTTAGTAATACTAATTATCTGCTAATAAGCACTAGAGCTAAGTCTATTACTTTAATAGCATTTAGTATATAGGCATTTAGCAGACCTAAGCTATTTTCTTTAAAGAAAGGCCTATTAAATATACACACTAGTCTTTACTATCTTAAGGTTATAAAGGAGTTTAAAGGTCCTAATATAGTGTTTATGCTTATTAAAGAGGATAAGTATAAGTTTATTTATTAATGCATATGCTAACTATATCTTTACTTAAATATAGTAACTAACCTTTTTTTTTATAAAGAATTTAAGTCTAATATCCTTTATATAAATTTCTATAATATAGCTATAACACTAATTAAGTAAGAGAATTTTTAACTTACTATATCCTTCCTCCTTAATAAATGCTATACTATAATTAATCCAGAATGCTATTAACTCTTCTTTACTATTTTATATACTTATTTAACACTTTATAAAGCGCTTACTCCTTAATATAAAGAATATAATAATAATAGTAATAATAGGGCGTTAAAGATTAAGCTCTGCAGTAATAAAAAGCATAAAGATCTATTAGCACTAAAGTAAGTTATATATTTATAATAAGATATTACTTAAGACCTATTTATTAATAGGCAAGCTGTAAAAGATTTTAGTAAGGATAACATCTTTTACTTTAAGCTTTAGTAGGCATATTAGAGTTATAGCCTAGTTATATTTCTATAGCTTAAAAGAGGTATAATTTAGTAGTTTTATAAAGTGTTTTTTATAAATAGGTAAGTTAGCCACTTAAATAGATTTACCTTATATAAACTTATAGTCTAACTGCCTCTTTATAAACTATAATACTGCATTTATTTCTAGTATAGCAATTTTATATAGGTGCTAACTAGGTCTTTATTTATGCAGATTATTATACTATTTATCTACTTATAAGTAATATTAAAATACCTTTTTATAATTATCTAGCTTATAATACTAAGGACAGGCTAAAGGTTAAAGGACTTTCTCCTTAATATAAGCATTTATAATATCTAGGAGGAGAGACTTATTATTAGTCTTCTAGATATTAAAGATTAGAAAGTATAGATAGTAAAATAGTTTAAGAGTATATTTTTTTATATTAAGCATAATGTCTATTTTATATAATATATTTATATACTTAAGACACTATAGGTAGCTTTATGCTTAGTGTTTATAACTTTACTATTACTATAGAATAGTATATCTTTACTTGCATTTTGCAAAAATATAGATAATAGATTTATATTTATTATCTACCTAGGTGGTTTATATTTAAATAACCTTTTTATAATATTAATAAAGCATAATAAAGCAGGATAAATATAAAGTAATATACTACTATAAAATGCTATCTGCTATATAATAATTTCGCTATATAATACTAATAGCAAGGCATTTATCTTATAATAAGGATAATTAATAACACTTATTATAATTACTATATAACCTGGCTAACATCTTATTCTATAACTGCTACTGTTTACTGCCTTTACTTTATTCACTTACTCCTTAATGCTAAATATTTATCTTAAAATATTTATATTATTATCTTAGCTCTTATAAATATTACAGCGCTATTATTACTATCTCTTAATTAATTACTAAAGCTATTAGGCATCCTAGAAGTGTTAATAGCAAGACTTTGCTATATTAATAAGTAATAAGGGACAATAAGCAGCAGCCTAAGATAAACAGCAGCCTAAGATAAGTCTTAAGGCACTAGCAGCACTACTACTATTAGCTATACTAATATAAAGCAGTCTAAGTATAACACTATAAAAGAAATTTAATAAACTACTTACTAAATACCTAGTGCTACTTTATATAGCATTTATTAAAGTTAATACTTTTTATATCTATTTACATAATATAGTATAAACGCTACCCTCTTTAAATATTAGATCTTTTATATCTGCATTAATATCCTAGCTAAGTTACTTTAAACTAATATATTAAAATAAAGCTAACCTAGAGATTATTTAGTAAAGTATATTAATATATCCTAGCCTATTCTTATAGGCTATGTTTATAATTAATATAAATATAAACTATATGCACTAATATTTATAATATCTATAACCTCTGCATATTTATATTTATAATATTTACATTCCTTTAAAATCTAATAAAGCATCTTGCTAATTAATTCTCTAATTAACTAACAGAATATATATAGCGCTATATTATTTATAATCCTAGAGATAAAAATACTGTTTATTCTTTTAAGCACCTGCTTTTATTTTAATTTATTAAAGCTGCTTTTAAATGCATATAGGTTAAGATTAATAGCTAACCTAGGAGTTAGATTATATATAAGAGATAAAAGCATTTCTTTAATAATTTTATAATAGATCTGCAATAGCTGTTAATAGCTAAGCCTTTCTGCTTTATAAATATAAAAGACAAGAGCATCTCTACTTTACTAATATAAAAGACAAGAGCCTTTCTGCTTTACTAATATAAAAGATAAAAGCATCTCTTTAATAATTTTATAACAGGTCTGTAATAGCTGTTAATAGCTAAGCCTCTCTGCTTTACTAATATAACCTAAGATAAGAGCCTATCTTAGCTTTACTAATATAAGATATAAAAGCATCTCTCTAATAATTTTATAACAGGTCCTTAATAACTGTTAATAACTATAACTATCTATTTTATTAAGGCAATCTTATCTACCCTTTAGACTTTATATCTACTAGGATATAATATAAGAGCCTATATATAATTCTAATTTATTAATAAATGCTAATAGCGCTATAGTATTATTATTTTTATATTATGCTAAGCAATATTAAAAAGCTTTATAATAAAGGCATTAATAAGATTATTTAGTTATAAGTAAATAAATCCTTACTAACCTATTTATCTACCTCTTATCTCTTAAGATCCTTAATAAACCTACTAGGTATATATATAGCTTGCCTATCTCTCTATTTTAATAATTATTCGCCTAGCCTGGCTATCCTTAAATACTAGCATTCTAGATAAGCTGTCTCTGCTAATTATTTACCTGGCCTAGCTATCTTAAAATGCTAGCACTCTAGCCTAGCTGTCCTAGAATGCTGGCACTCTAGCCTGGCTGTCCTAAGATACTAGCACTCTAGCCTAGCTGTCCTAGGATACTAGCACTCTAGCCTGGTTATCCTAGGATGCTAGCACTCTGGCCTGGTTATCCTAAAATGCTGGCACTCTAGCCTGGTTATCCTAGGATGCTAGCACTCTAGCCTAGTTATCCTAAGATGCTAGCACTTTAGTCTAGCTGTTTTTAAAAGCTAATACTCTAGATTAGCTATCTTTTAGAACTAGCATTTTAGACTGGCTGTTTTTATAGCTTCTCTTATTAGCATGGCTATTTATAAGAAGCCTCCTTGCAGACTAGTCTTATATAGTAGCTCTTTATCTTTTTTATAAATAGCATATTATAATATATAACTAACTCTTCTCTTTATATAGGTTTAAGCAGCTATTAAGACTAGGTGCAGCTCTATTATTAATATATAAGCACTTCTCTCTTTTATTTTATATCTAACTACTGCTACTTTATCTAACTATTAATATAGCCTATAATAGGACACCTATATGCCTAATTATAACGCTAAGCTATAATACATAATAAGTAAGAAAATAACTATAGCTATCTATAATTACAGGCACTGCATAAGCATGCGCCTGTAAATAGGTATAATTATTACATTTTATAAACCTTACTTTAAAAGCTAATGTAATTTTTAAGTCTAATTTATATAGTTTAGTACCTTTATTATAAAAACATTAAGATCTCTCCTTATAATTATAAATCTTAGCTTTACTAGTATATTAACTATACTTTATAGTACTTTTATATATACTACTAAAAATTCTAATTAGCCTTATAAGCAATTATAATATTAATAGTTAGCGCATATCCTTTTTACTAAACTAAGCAAGGTTAAGGTTGCCTTAATACTATAAATACGCTTAGTAATTTATTAGCATAGGTATAAGAGGTATAGGTATAGAGGTGGCTTATAAACTTTTATAGTAATAGCATTAGACTAAGGCATATAGATATATAGCGCTTTTATAATAAATAGCTATAATATATATATAATAATTTAAGTAATATATTAAGTCTAATATGCATTATTATTAAAGCATACTGTTTTATAAAATATATATATAAAAAGGTAATATATATATAATTAGTAATATATATAGAGTTTAATATATATTAATATTAACTGCTGCTAAAACTTAGATTAATCTTATAGTTAAAATATATTAAAGCTATTAGCTTTTAAGATTAAAGACAGATAATATAATAAAGTAATTTACTATTATTAAAATATACTTCTAAAACTTAATATTTATAAATAAACTTATATTTATATTAACAGATTTACATATTAATAGATAATATAATCTTAATATTTAGCAGCAAGATTTTTATAACTACTATATAACCTTAGAAATAGGGGTTGCAATTTCTTTTCCTTATAATGTAAAAAGACTATAATCTTTAATATATGACTTGACTGATAGATTATTGTAAGGTCAGTCTGTTTAATATGCAATTCTGACGACAAGCTGTTGTTTACTAAAATCTTTCTTACACCCTTGTAAAAGCGCTGTCCAGGGCACACTCTAATTTCCGTAGGTATGCGGGGACCGAGGAGCTTTTACTCTCGGTGAGATAGATCTTCTCGTACTCGTAGACATTTCCTCACCTTCCAGTGCCTCTTATCGGCCTCGTCAACTCGCTATTACCTTATACGGGCACATTAGCAACCCGCTGCTTGCACCAAGACAGCAAGGCGCGGGGCGCTAACCTGTGTCAAGTGTCAGTAGCACATGGGGCCGCCGCCACGAACATGGCCGCCGCGTTAGCAGGTACCAGCCACCCACGCGCCGAGCGCCGCCATTGGCAGGTACCGCTTGATCCCGGGCCCCATCGTCAGCCCCGAGCAACGAGGTCGTGCTGCTAAGATAGCGAGTGATAGTGCTGGAGACAGAGAGCCGAGCCTCGCTGCTCGTGGGGTTCGGGGTGCAATCACATCTATCGCGGCTGCCCACCATTCAACTGCTCCGGTTTGATCCTTCCATGTTCCCTCATTCCCAGACCACCGCCAGCCGCGGACCTCTGGACAACTCCAGTTCTTCCGTACTCACCAGCCGCAGATTTTGCTGGAGCAGATTCGACTCGACCCGACTCATACCGCATATTATCCTGCATTGCTGCACCATTGCGGCAGCATTGCGTCCCCCTACGCTGCTCTCCATCCTCTTGCGCGGTGCTACTGCTGCATCCCTACCTTATACCTGACATCTACATCGTCCTGCCGAACGACAACCTCCGTCTGGCCTCTTGCTGCCAACAACCCGACCTTCCTTGCCTTTGGGTACTGCTGCTACCTGCTGCCCACTCACTGACTTGCATTGCCGGCTTTGCGTCCTCGCGCAGCTCCCGCCGCCTTGATCGCATATCAATCGCAGCCGGGGAAGCACTCCGACCCGTCTCTCTGCGCATCGGCGCATATGGTGCTTCTGTTCCGCACCTGTCATATCTCACGCTCAAAGCCTTCGTCTATGCGCTGCGGCCAGACTCGCCTTGTGCATGGTTGATACCACACTTGCGACCGCCTTCTACTCTGTTCTCTGCCGACGGGTCGTCGTCCGTGTACCTGGCGAGCTTCTGAGTCGCCGACGGCTCGTGCCTCTGCTTCTCGACTCGACGCCCCTCCAACATTCGCCGCTGCGTCGTGGCCGATATTCGGCCTCTGTGGTTCTGGACGATGGGATAGCGGATTAAGGGAAGCCGAGCACAGATTGGCCACTTGTCACGATATATACTTTTCTCCGCACACAAATCTGCATATACACGAGAAGAGATACCAGGAGGAAAATATCAAGGGAACTCGAACGAGGGGGAGAGCCAAGGAAGAACAAGGGAAGCATAACCTTTAGACGGAGTTTGTGGACGGGGCTTCCTTCACAGCGGAGAGCCACAGGGAAGCACCAGGTGAGTTGGCCGAACGGAATCGGATCGAGTCGCCGTTCGTTGCATGCATGGTGTCCCACCACTTTCCCCGCTGGCTTAACTGCGATCTGACCTTGTAGGTGGCTGTCCGATTTGTCAAGGTCAGTCTAGACCGAGAAGTGTTTCCCTTGTCCTTGTCATCATCACCGCCCGCCTGCGTCTGCGTGGCGAGTGTGTGTGTGCGTCTGCGTCAGTGACGGAGGGAAAAGAGGAAGTGGTCACGACTGTGCAGAGGAGACAGAGAGAGAAGAGAGAGACAAGGGCTCAGAGTTGACGAGCGAATAGAAAGAGAAAAGACCTAGGACGACAGGGGCCTGTGGATGCATGGTATCGGTATCTGTATCTCTGCATGCAGGCTGCCGTGGCCTTCTGTCCTTTCTCAGACGCTCCTCGGACTCTGCTCTTCTCTTTCCCCCCCAGAGAACCTAACGCAGACACCCCTCCCGACCCCAATCTCGCAAAGCTCCCTCGTTGGGGGAACCGGCCAGCCTAACACAAAACACCCCAGCGTTGCCTTAATTCTCCTCGAACCATGCCCACGCATGGCCCGCCCTCCCCAATCCTCCAGAAAAGCGTCAAGCGTCAGCGGCAGGACTCGTACGACGGCACGTCATCGCGCAACGACATCTCGAGCCCTGAGCGGCGGGCCGGCGATGCGAAACTAGGAGGAGGGGTCATCGCAGGCCACGGCAGCAGCAGCGGCCGCAGCGAGGCCGGTGCCTCGGCTGCCTACCCTGGCATCCCTGTCGCTTCTGGCAATGGCACTGGCACTGACAATAGCACCGGCCCTGGTCTTGGTTCCGGTTTCGGTGCCAGTGCAGTCGACGTTGCGACTGCAGGTGCTGCCGCAGACACCACCAACACCGCCAGCACTGCCGACTCCGACGGAGTTGTGTCGGCTGGAAAACCTGGGCAGAGCAGCAACTTCCGCAATGTAAGCGCGTGCAATCGCTGCCGTCTGCGTAAGAATCGGTGTGATCAGAAGCTCCCCAGCTGCGCGAGCTGCAACAAGGTCGGCGTTTCTTGCGTCGGCTATGACCCCATAACGAAGAAGGAGATTCCTAGAAGGTAAGCCAATGCGGACGCACAAGATGGATAGATGAACAGAGCACATATGTCTGTTCTCACTGTGAAAGCGCATCTAGCCATCTTTACCAACCCTTTGCCTCCCCCATCGAAGTTGTGGCATCGCTAATTTCTGGCCCCTAGTTATGTCTTCTATCTCGAGACTCGTGTGGAGGTGCTGGAGAAGCTCCTTGCATCCAACAACATCCCCTTCCCGCCGGCTGAAGACCTGGATGTATGCTCACGTCCTGCTTCCGATGGCAGCTATCCAGCCGCACGCGAAAGGGGCTATTCAGGACAATCTGATGTAGCAGATTCTCGCATATCACGACCTCACAGCCATCGTAACCAGGCGCTGGACAATGCGCTTCTCACGGGAAAGAAGCAGGGCGACCAAAGCCCAGCCATGCTCAACATTGTCAGCCCGGCCAAGCCGCGGTCGCTCGCGTCTGCATCTGGGGTCTCCTTTGCTCGTGTTGTGTTCGCCGCGGTGCAGTATTCGGTATCAGACCAAAATAGCGGGCCAGATAAAACCGTGCCCTCCCACCACTCGAACTCAACGGGGGTTGGCACGTCGATGCGCGACTCCTTCTTCGGCTTGCACACACGACCAACTATCCAGCCGGCCACATTTCCCAGCAGGGATGTGGCCATGCGCTTGGTCACGCTGTACTTTGAGCATGCAAACCCGCAGATTCCCATCCTGCACCGCGGCGAGTTCATGCGCATGTTTGAGAAGGCGTATGCAAACGAGGGCCGGGACCTCAGTGCGAGAGAGCTATATATGCTGAACATGGTCTTTGCAATTGGCTGCGGCGTCATCGTGGGTGAGCCGGTCAAGGCGGAAGCTACCGGAGGCTCAAGGTTATCGTTCCAACAGAGCCGAGGTCAGTGCCAGCCGGAGGAGTATCATGCGAGTGCAATCGTTCACCTCGAGGAATGTCTAAGCAGCAGCGGAGGTGGGCTCGAGGTATTACAGGCCGTGCTTCTGCTTGCCAACTTTGCGCTCCTGCGGCCTGTTCCGCCGGGCCTTTGGTATATCACCGGCGTGGCGGTGCGTCTTGCGGTTGATCTTGGTCTCCATCACGAGGATACAGCTGATATAGATGACGCTGGACCGCAACTCTCAAGTGGCGATAGCACAGACCGAGGGAGGCGCCTCTGGATCCGAGACATGAGGCGTAGACTGTGGTGGTGCACCTATTCCTTTGATAGGCTGGTGAGCACATGTGTTGGTCGGCCTTTTGGCATTAGCGACCAGGTCATCACGACCGAATTCCCCTCGCTCCTCGATGATGCCTACATCACCCCCAATGGCTTCATAGAACCACCTGCCGGTGAGGATCAGCCGAGCTACAAGCGTGTTGCCCACCACTACTTCAAGCTACGCATTCTGCAGTCGGAGATACTCCAGGTCCTGCAGTATAACCAAGCACAAGTCTCCAGGACCACAGGGGCCCATGCTCGATCATTTGTTCCACAATGGTCTAGGCAGCTGCCATCCCCTTATCTTGTCCAATTTGACTCGTATAGGTCATGGCGGATGGACATTGATCGGAGACTCCGTGAATGGAAGGACAGTGCGCCTTCAAAGCAAGAGACTGGTGTGGCCTTTTCGACCGAGTTCCTCGACCTCAACTACTGGCAGGCCATCGTTCTGCTGTATAAGCAGAGCCTGAGCATCCCTGCAATGTTTGAGGGAGAGTACAATCCTTCCAACGAGGTCAACAGTCCCACGGCCTTCACTGCTGAGCTGCGCGAAGACGAGGAGCGCATATACCTCAAGGTCGCCGAGGCGGGACAGAAGATTCTCCGCATATATAGACAGCTGCACCTCAGCAGCCTCGTAAGCTATACTTACTTGTCCACTCACCATTTGTTCATGGCTGGCATATCGTATCTTTACGCCATCTGGCACTCCCCTACTGTGAGAAGCCGCCTGGTAAGTGATTTTCTGCGAGGCCGCTACAAAGGACCCGTGTCACTAACGAATCAACGTGCAACAGACAATGGATGAAGTTGACTTTACAGTACTGGCAGCAAAGTCAGTCTTCACCGACATGATTGATAAGTGCCCGCCGGCAGAGACCTGCCGCGACGCTTTCGATCGAACAGCCAAGGCCACCATACAGATGGCCACATCGAAAGGAGGTTTCGGCTCGCCTATACAGCAAACTCGCCGACCTCCGACCAGAAGGGAGACGACGAACTGGGCTCCTACACCCATGGACATGGCTTCTAAGAAGCCAGCACCTCGACATCCTCACCATCACCACCAATCTGAACAGCAGCAGCAGCAGCAGCAGCAGTTTCAGTTCGACTTGGCGATGGGCGATAGCCTGTCGTCGCCCAGCCTCTCGACAGCAGGAGATAGAGCCACTCCGCCCGTCACGATGGCTCATCCTCACCCTCACAGCCACGGGCAGCCAAGCCCCATGCGGCGGACAGGTAGCTATGATGACGGTAGCTCTGCCGTGGACCAGTCAATGATTGCGTCCCCTCCTCTTCCACGAAGCCAGACCACCCCCGGCAGCACTAGCGGCGGAAACCCGTTCTTGGGTCAGAGGAACCAGCAGTTTGGCATTCAGGGGCACATGGAGTACCCGGATGCGCAGACGATGGAGCTCCTGCAGACGTTTGGGACCGGATCACACAGTGGCTTCGGAGGCGTGGATCAAAGCCACATGGATTTTGGCCTCGGCATGAACTGGGAGAGCATGCATAATGATTATGCGGAAGCACAGCCCATGAATCCCTTTGATACGTTCTTCTTTGGCGGGCCTCAGGGAGGGGCCGCCGGATTCGGTGCGTCTCAAGGCGCGGGCGGCCACTCGGGAGGCAGTGATGTGTGAGGATGATGTGCAGAAGAAGAAGAAGACGATGATAATGGCGAGGAAGAGGACGAATGATGATTGGATAGGATATGATATGGGAGGCTTGCAAGACAGTCCATAAGCTGTTCTTGCTCTTTACTTCTTCTTCTTCTTTGACACACATTGCATACATACCCATTGCCTCTTGTTGTCTCTTCTGCTTTGACTGGTTCCTTGCACTGTCCTGTTTCGCTTCGTCATTTCTTGCAAACACGGAGGCTCTTTGGCTTTGCTGATACACCGGGTGGGGGGTTTGGCTACTTGATCGGTGGCATTGAGGCAGCTGCAGCGGAAAACGGGGATCCTTGACTTCACCTCCTGAACGAGGGAATGCGTGCCTTGCCCAGATAGTGGGCATGCGGTATATAGAACGGCTATATATTGGTTCATGTACTCATACAAAACGCCTGTCAGCTATAACAAATCTTCATATCTGCGTGCGTGCTCTGGAGTCTGCGAGCATGTCGTACAAGTTGGCTAATAAATCAGGAAAAGCATAACGTTGCGCTGTCCATTATTCATTCATTCTTCTTCGTCGGTGTGCCAACGGTAAAGAGCATATAAATCTGTAAAGAAACAGGCGGATTGAAACAGAGACTCCCAGCAGACTGAAAAAACGCCCGAAATGACAGCATTATACATTGCTCGTGTCCGCCCGCTTGCTTCTCTCTTCCAATGGTGCAATGGGTGAATGCCTTGACACAGTCTTTGTTTCTGGTCATTCAAGTGCAATCTACGTCCCGGGCCACGAACGCGGGGCATTGCCGATTGGAACCAGTGGCAGAAGCAAGGGTCGGCGGCCCGGAGAGTAACAGTTGGGAAATGTGAGCAAGGCAGAGAGAGAAAAGAGATCAACAGGCAGCTTGGTGCCTAGTGGCTTAGCGACGGTATCTCCTGTCGTCGTACTCGCTGTAACTGGATCTCCGGCTGCTCGATCTCCTGCCCCGGCCCTCTCCGCCCCTTGACGGCCCGGCTCTCCGGCTGTGCCGCCTCGAAGACGGCGTGGTTTCCTCAATGACGACCACCTCGTTCTCCTCGTCGTAGTCCGAGGGCAAGGGGTCCTCCCTAGGCGCCGGTCCGCGCCCTCCCGAGGACGAGGAAATCGTCGTCAGCGGCGACGGCTCCCTCGTCTTCCGCATGGGCTCAACCACGACTGGAGACTTGCCCCTCCTCTCACTCCTGCGCTTGGACGTCCTCGTACTGCGTTCACGGCGCATCGAGAGCACCCTAGCGCCGCGCGCCGAAGGGACCTTCTTGGGCTTCTCGCTTTTGCGAAGCGAGCTCAGCATGCTGCGTGAGACGTATGACTTGGACTCGGTCACGTCTGACGTGCGGACGAGCGACGAGACGGGCCCGAATCCCAAGATCGTGTAGATGACAAGCAGTAGCAGGATGAAGCCAATGACCGAGGCAATAACGATGCCGACTATGGCGCCCGGTTGAAGGGAATCGTGTAGGTCGCCGTACGTCTCGGGGATGACGACGAAGGTGGTGGTCGCGGAGTCGCGCTGTCGAACCACGAGAGAAGCAGCATCGCCGTGTATTATTTTTGTCGAGACCGGGGGCGTATTGGCGAGCCCGTCTATCAGCTGCCGCGGAAGAGGCGGTAGAACCGGCATTGTTGTAGCTTGTTCTCTGTATGTGTATGCGTTTCCTTCTGTTTCCCCCTGAATGGTGACACCGATGCGTGGATAGCAGCTAATTGGATAAGATACGAACTGCGGTCCGGTTGGTAGCCAGGAGAAGGGCAGCGGATGGTAGAGGAATAGAAGAAGTTGTCAAGGAGAAAGCAGCAGAGGGGACGAAAGGTGGCTCCGCTTTCCTTTGCTGTTCGATAGAGGGACTATTAGAAGCTCAAACCCGAGTAGCAAAGCCAAATCGGATACGGTGTAGATGCCGGAGACCGGGGCAGACGAATAGCCAGCGAGGACGAAAGAAGGCAATGCAATGCACGAGGGCCCTCAGGAGGATGACGACGGCGTGGGCATCAAATGCATCGTGTCGCGTCCAGGGGTTGCTCAGGTCCTTTTGTCGGTTTGCCTCAAGAGGCAGCCTCTGGGTAGAATGGACGCGGAAGAGGAAGCGAGAGCGCGAAGTAAGAGAGGAAAAGGAGAGACGATTGTCCTACCTGCCTCTAATACCTCTTGTCGTCTTGTCTTGCTCAGCTGTGTTGTGGTGAGTTGTTTGGTTTGTTGGTTCGTAATAAGAATTGGCCGGGCATATGTGATAAGCCAAGCATTGGCCCAGGATCAGGCACAATGTGGGCTGGATGGGCGGCAACGAACCGAGCCCGGGATAGGTAGGGAAAAAAAAAAAAAGTTACCACTTGGTGAGAGAAGAGGAGAGGGAAAAACAGTCCCCAGCCACCATCCATGTTCGTACCTTATGGCGTTCCCAGCCACATCATTTCTGGTGGAACCTGGAATACGGCGGAGCTGCGAATGGAGACAAGGTTTGAATGATCCAGCTGGATTGGACTGAGGTTTGAAAACATGGTATCGTACCTAGGTCAATAACAAGGCGTCAGATACCTTAGGTAGATGAACATGCAATGGGAAAAGAAGACAGTATCTTAGGTGTTGTAGAGATATTCCTTAAATTTCTTTGGAGTTGATGAAAGGGTTGAGAAGCTGCTCCTTCCCTTGGCCAAAGTCAATGACGAGCGAAATGAGCTTGGGAAGTTGCATGTGTGTGGAATTACTATCCGTACAGATAGCACTTGCCGATTCTATGCCACCCCGCCCCGCACTGGAATTGTATCGTTTCTCGTCGTCTCTCGTCGTCTCATCACAATCGAGATAGCGAATGAATGACTTAAAGGGAACAGGAAAAGATGCTGAACGTCAAGTGACAAGCTTCCATCAACAACTCCGCGTTGAAGCATGGGCAAAGCCTCGACGTGACTTTTCCACGGGGATTATGCAAAATGCTCGACAGAAGCTCACAGCAGAATCACATATTCATCAACTCATCGAGCCTATAGGGAGAGAGACTTCCATTTTATTTTCTGTCTTCAAAAGCTTGGCTCGAGCCGCCCTCTTTTACTACCCAGAGAGAACCAGGACTCCGATAACTTTTGTTTCCCAATCATGCTTCAGCTGGCTCCCAAATTCAGCCTCATCGGAGCGCTTTTTCGTCATCAAGAGTGTATGTATGCAGTTTCATTATGCATCAAGCAAGCCGGGCGTGACCATGCCCGTTTCCTTCCGCACCAGCGCCCAACTGAAAGAATACCGCACGAGAAGTACAAAAAGAAAAGGAAGAAGGAAAAGAAAAAAAGAAAAGGAAAAAGACGCAGCAAATCAACACCACAAAGTGTAAAAAGATGCCTCTGAGACTTGACAAACATGTATGACTCGCCAATGCAACGCCCAATCGCAAATGTAAGTGAGCACGTCCGAACATTGCAGCAGGTGAAACTACTTGCACGTCGCCGGCGGGGATGGCCAAAGTGAACAAGAAAGCAAGCCAACCGCCAAGGTCGGCTGGCACGACTGCCCTCCTCACACCCGAGCAGTTGGCTTCTGCGGGATGGGTGGCAGGGCACATGTAGGTGGTGGTACCGGGGGAGGCATTGCCATCATTGGGATGCTCCTCTTGCGGCCCATGGTATGGCCATGATTACTGGAAGAAGAAGACGGCCGCGTAGGGGTGGGCGGCAGCGGCCCAGTTGGCGGCGGCGAAAGCTGAGGAAGCATCTCAGCAATGGTGTCGGTTGGCCTCACGTCTCCTATAGTCGACCATTCGGAGTAGGCGGATGCGATGCTGGCTCGTTTGGGTTTATTACTCCAAGAGAAGCCCAGAGAGAAGCTCCGCATTGTTTCGCCGTCAATCTCTCTCGAGTTTCGGTGCCTCTTGATCTTGTCTGCCCAAGAAGCAGTGAGAGGAGCTGGCATAGTAGCGTACGACCGCTCAGACGTTGGTGATGCGAGAGGGCTATCATCTTCAAACACAGACGGACCCGTCACGTCTTGCCGCCTCTGGAGATTGGCAAAGCTGGCGAGGCGTTGGGCGTGGCGTTCCTGTGCGCTATCAGCTTGAAGCTTAGGAAGAGCCCCAGGGCCTGGGCTGGCAACTCGAGCCTCTCTCTTGGGAAGCAGACTAAGACGCCGTGCGCCCGTCGGCAGCTTCCCAAACATCTGAGGAACATTGGACACAGATATGAGTCGTCCACGAGAGAGCTTGGGCACGTCGGGGACTTGTTCAGACGATGCTTGTGATCGAAGCTCGCCATTATGGCTCGTCACTGGCCGTTCCGGCATGGTGTTTTCCTTTGGGGAGGGCTGGTCTTCCACTGTGGACAGGGGCCTCCCTGTGCGGATATTGGCAAGCCTCCGCAGCGAGCTGCGAGGGGCTACAGTGACTGGTGACCGAGGTGGTGCCCCCGACTCTTGGGCAGAGGCAGCCTTGCTGTAGAAGAATCGATGCCCAGTCTGTTGCAGCGGGGGGAGGATGAAGCGGCGGGTGCCGCGGGGTTCAGAAGGAGACGGTGTCGCAGTGTTGACCCAAAGCTGGGAGGCGATGTGGCTAGGTTCCGCCGCGCCATCGCCGCCGTCTTCGACGAACGGCCCCATTGTCTGCAGAGAAACACGGCGATTCATGATGACGCCCGCGTTGGGTCTAGGTTGGGCGGTCTCCGGGATGGTAGTGATTTCCAGCGGCAGAGGGAATCTTTCGCGTATCGGGGAGTCAGCGGGCGAAGACGTGGTCGACGTGAGCATTGTCCGCTGGCCAGACGACAAAAGCGACAGCCTATGAGCGCTGTCGCGGAGGTTGTCCAGCTGACGACCGTCGTGAGAGGCGACGCTGTTTGTGGTTGACTTGTCGTCGCTGGTGAAGTCTTGGCCAATGGAGTCGAAGTCGATGACCGGTATAGAATAATCGCAAGCTCTCCTCCCGTAGTCTTGTGAAAGCATAGGCGGAGGGCTTGCAGGAGTGGCCCGTGTCGGTCGGATGGCGTCTCTGTCGATAATCGACCCCTGGCTCTTCTTTTCGCGAAGATAGAGGGCAGCAATGTCCTCCCTGGAACCGGACGCCTTGATCTCGGAATCCTTAACCTCCGCCTCTTGAGGCAGCCCAACCTCGGAGAGTTTCCTTCTGCCGCCGAGCTGCTCAATCATGGCTCGCAGACTGGTCATCCAGTCGTCCATGTCCTCGGCGCTGTCAAAGACCATGACCATGTGTTGCGTGTAGCGCTTCTCGGAGGATCGAAAGGACAGCTTCGACAAGAGCGATCGAGAGTCGGTTGTAGACGCCCCGTCGTCCTCTGTGCTGGCAGAAACTTGCAGCACCCAATGGCGGCCGGGGATCATGTCGGTTGCGAAGGCGGCTGACGACTTGCCCAGCCGCAGCACCTTCTCGGGCATCCGATCAATGACTCCATCACCGCTGTACTGAAGCAGATAGCCAGCGGTTACAAGAATGTAGATCTTGGTCGTCCACGGCAGGTTGCTGGTCGACAGAGAATCTCCGCGGTTTCTTCTCCTGAACAAGTCACCAGAACTAGTGCCGGCGCCACCGCCGCCGCCGCTGACATTGGCTTCCGTCTGTGAAAGAGGTGCTATCATGTCGGCAACGCTAGTCTTTTCGCTCAACTTCATGAGCGCTTCCGTGGGGAGGGCAACGGCAACAAGTGTCTGTTGCTTGAGTGCCTGTTGGTAGGCTCGAAACAGAGACGGCAATGACCAGGTGGCGAGAGTCGGACGAGGTTGCTTTGCGATGGACATGCCCGGCGTGCGCTTCCCGGACGAAGCAGCAGCGCCGGCGCCGGCGACATTGGCGGGACTGCGAGATCGCGCATCTTGGCCGTCTTCTGGCTTCTCGATGGGCGAGTCCCACGGGTAGTCCGTCGTGGGGAGGGCGAGCTCAGACTTGACTTGCTGCCCGTAAGGCCAGTAGTTCATATCTGCAAGAGACGCTCGAAAGCCACCAGATCGGGGGGAGGAGGCCTTGTGCGAGGCTGAGTTGAGAGAGCTGAAGGAACTGGGAGAGCGCAGGGTTTCTTCGACCTTTGGCCCTTTGTTGGATCGTGTGAAGATGGTTCGAAGGCCAAGCCTGGATTCTCGACGCCCCAACTTGGATCCTTTCGATGAAGTTGGCCTCCCGCTTTCAGCTGAGGGATCGACTATCGGTACGTGATTCCGTCGGGGAAAGGAATTGCTGCCTTCGAGGACATCATGCCTGCTGATGGAGGCCATGACGCATCCGAGTCGGGCGTTGGAGAGGTCTGAACAAGATCGACAGGGGGCTGCACGAGGCTAGGTATGATATTCCGAGGATGTGGTGTTTGCGTCTGCGTGTAAGTGAGGGGGGGTGCTGATCCTCGGGGTCAATGCTTGGATAACCCATAAAACTTCGGCAAGAGAAGCGTCTTGCTGTGGATGAGTGATTGTGTCCACGAAGATCGATACAAGATCGGGGGACTGAATGAGTGTATGGGTATACGAAGATGTATGATGCTGGAACTCCCGCTGAGGCTTTGCACAGACGGGCAGGCAGATAGCAGACGATGAATTGTCGTCTCTAGCGTCACAGATCTTAAAGAGATTCGTTTAACAAGAGTCAAAGGCGATATGACGAAAGAATTGGAGGAAACCGAGATCGACTGCAAGATGAGGCTCGTATAAGGACTCGTGGAAACAATGACAACCGACGATGCGGAGGGAATGTGGTGCTACTGCGAAAGAAGCAGAGAACAGACGAACGGCACAGGACACAGGGCACAAGAAAGGATTGTGTGGTTTGGCCTCCCTCAAGACGGCATTGTGACGAGGAAGAAGTTCCAAGGGAGCAACGGCTCCAGTCATGAGAGGTGGGACAGTGGGCTACTCATATGCACCTCATGGTTCGAGTTTGCAACTGCACTGGCATCGCCGGTGCAAGTACGGCGGAAGTACATGGCGGGCAGGTACCCCGAGGCTTAGCTCGGGCCCTCAGGCCGAATCACAGCCCGCGAGCGAACAATAAAAGGAAAAGAGAGAACAAATCGCGGTACCTCTGGCCCTTGGCCCGGATGTCAAGGCAAAGTATCCACAAACCGGTACAGCAGTCGTCAAAAAAGCTTTCACAAGCGTTGTCAGGGGTCAGGGGTCTAGGATCGGGAGGCCTGGGCGAGACTGGAGGCATTATTGCAAGGTCGAGGTCGAACTGGAGTTGAAGGGGTGTGGGCCGGGCAGGGCATCGGGACAGTGCGGTGACAGGCGGGGGGCCACTGCAGCTAGCGGATGCCTTGTACAGGGAGCTGCTCAGCGGGCAGAGAGATTCATCAGATGCTGAACGCGACGGAAGGGAGTCCCAATCTTGACGGGAGAACCTTAGTCGAGGGCTGTAAAAGTACCGGTACGGATAGTGGGCAGGGCTGGATCCAGGTGGTCCAGGGCTACAGAGTCCACTGCAGCCGCTTCAGGCCCTGCTGCGGAGGGCGATTGCGGCAACTCGTAGCGAGTTTGGCAGCCAGGGCATGAGCTCCTGACAGGAGCATGACGGCATTGACCCAAGGTGCCGGCGCATCGCAGTCGTACCAGTACCTGACCTTCAGAATGAATAGGTAGGTAGGTACCTAAGGTATTGGCAGCTACCTAGGTACCTAGACCTCAAATTGAAGCCCGACTCTCTTTTGTTCAGTTTGCTTACGTCTTGTTTCGAGTTGGACGCTCGGGTCGGCGGGACATATCATCTGAATTTTGAACCTGGATGTACCTGAATCAGATTATCAGAGGGAGTATTTCGTCCCTGTACCTGTAAGGCAGAATTTTACTTTGTGATGTGTAATACCTCCAACCCATGGCAGCTGAGATCAGGTAGCAGATGCCTGATAGGGAAAAGAAAATGTTAATAAAAGAAAGAGGGAAAAAAGGAAAGGAAACCCCAGTGCGGCTCGCATGTACTGTACTTGCCCACAACGGACCACTCGCAAGTTCCAACTTACACAGTCTGCACTTGCAGATTTGAAATCTCGCCAAACTCTCAGAGCACACACAGCACAAAAAGAAAGTGCGGGGGGTCCCGTCCTTCCCAGCCCCAAGTCCAACCACGTGTGAGACAAAGAAATTAATCATGTTATTGATCACATTCTCTGGATGCCTTTTTGCCTCTTGCTTCTTTATTTGACTTTTGATTAGCTGGAAACTTGTCCCTCACTTTTGCTTCTTTCGTTCAGGCTACGAGCAATAGCGGGCAAAACGATGGCCAGATACGACGCCAACATTGACCAACATCGCGCGCATCGCGGCTCGACTTACGAGAGAGCCAAATCTTGGTGGTTGCGCCCTGATATCCAGCACGCAAATTCAAAACTTGCGCCAACATGATATTCTCGCATGACTCTCACTCGGGGCTTCTTGGACGAGCAGCGAATCACGGCCCAGGATCACGCAGACACGCCTCGCAAAAAAAAATTAACAGCTTTTCTCCCTCCGCCACGGAAAAAAGGAAAGGCATGTCTCAGACTGGGTCCGCAAAGCGCCCAAAGGCCGTTACGGGGGAGGCACTATCACCGACCATCTTGCCTTGAGACGAGGGAGCCAAAGGTCCTGGCGAGACCCGGATTTGACCTGGCCCCTAGGTAGCTTGAAGGCAATATCAGAGATCAGGATGGACTGTCGTCAATCTCATTGCCAGCGGCGCCAGCTCCCAGCTCCTCGGGTCCCCCTTTTATTGCCGTTGCTATTATTACGTCCTGCCAGTAGGAATCACCAGAGATGAGCGAGGATACGAGAGCCGGCAAGTAGTCGTTGTATGTACATACTGTACGAAGTCCAGGGCTTCTCATCTGGCTCCGGTGCTTTGGGATGGCCCTGCTAGCGCATTATCCTTGACTAGGATTATGATCTAATAGCTTTGCTGACCCACGAGCTACCAGTAGGTCGACGGCGATCCGCGAGACACGCCAGGACTGTACAATAACCAGCTTTTGCTGTGGTCCGAGCCCTCGTCCCTCTTACAGATTGGCGCAGAGCTTGAGGCAGGTGGGCAAAGAGAGAACAAGAGAGAGTGTGAGCATGTGAGATAGTGTGGAAAAGAGTGGAAGAGATCGCGGTAGGGCCGAGGCCTCACAACACCTGAGTGGATGAAAGTAAAAATCAGGACGAGTCCTGCCGGGGGAAAAGGCTCGTTCCCGATTCGACGATTTGCGAGTTCATCACCCGCGAGCGCCCAAAGATATGCTGCAAGGCCAACAATAGTGCAAACCTTTTCCCTGCTGCTCCGAGGGCACGAGCACGCGTTGCCTCGCGTATGGCCTTGCAGGCAACCATCACTTGAGGCGGTTTCGATTCTTTTTTACTTGCGATCAGAAGCACCAGCAGACAAGGTTTTCCCTCCTCTCCCCTCCTTCCGTCGGACCGTCCACGATCGGGAGAGGTTTCTTCTTTGCCCCAAGGGTGGGTAACGAAACGGCAATCGTGGAGCTTCAGATCCAAGGATCCAGCGATGGCTCGGCTTCTTCAGTCTCTTCATACGCGAACTATTTCATCGTCCAATCGCAACGCCCTGATTGAAAAGGGAACTCCGCGCTTCAAGGCCCGTTTCACCAGTTGGTAATCCAACTGCTGCCTGTCCACAGAGTGAGACTGCGGCCTAATCATCAAGACGCTGCACAGCTCGTCACAGTGCAGATACGAGCCTTCCGCAAGCTGTTGGCTTACTGCTCCCTGCAGTTATGCAGGGTTGAAAAGCGTGGATGATACGCCGAGATGATCCGTTCACAGCTTTCGGTTGGTATCATGATACAGCTGTGCCACAAGTACGGATACTCGTACATACTAGATACGAGATGCCTCTGACGCCAACCTGCCGGACCCAACGGGCTAACTCGTATGCGCGCTGCAGATCAACGGCCGCTTGGTGATGCATGTCGTCTCACGCAAGGTTTGTCATCCAACTTTCCTGCTCTTACTAGATACTTTACTACATAGACTACGAGATGCTGCAAGGGGGTCGATCGATGCACTAAAGGCAAAGCGTCATGACCGCGATCGCGACGACGCGCAACTTGTTTTCCACCAGTGACTGACGCGGTTTGTTGTCTCCAGAGACAGACGGGAGAATCCACTGACAGACCCTCTGATGTCGCTGGTGACTCACAGCTCAGTAGGTCGCTTTGACTGCGTCGTACGAATCGCTTGGGCGTGGGCCAACGTTCCTGCAGTAGCGTCTGATGTGTGATGCCTTCTCAATTTGCTTGCAGCTTGCAGCTTGCATATGTAGGATGCAACAGTTCTTGCGCTTTGTTGGGGCTGAGCCCAGCATCTCGGCAACTTCAAGGATATGTGAAGAAGGGCGGATAAGGGGTCTGGTAAGCAAGGCAAGCGCTCAGGTATTGCGCCCCTTGCTGCCCGAGCCGCAGAGAACGAGTACCGGGACCAAGCGACCTAAGATACCGCAGCAAGATGCGATTGGTCGTCAACTCAAGCAGAAAGGAAGATGGTGAGCAAGTCTCGACAGATTCAAGGATCTACTTGTACGACTTGCAGATGCGAAGACCTGTCATGTGGCCATGAAGTGGAGCGAGGAAGGGAGACTAACTGATGAGAAAGGGAGGGCAGTCAGATCAAGTCCTTGACGTTGGTCTACTCAAACCCCCTACTACTTTTTCGGAGTCGGTGAATGCTCGCATCACTAACGCAGTTTTTCTCAAATTGAGTTCGAAGCTCCTGGTTTATACGGCTACGTGGCTTGGAACAGATGAGCCTTGCCCACCGCTTGACGATATGGCCGCCAATTGATGAGACGAGAGGCTGTTCAGCGAGTTTCGGCCGATCCTGGCTCAGACCTGGCTGTATACCTAGACAAAGGGCCTTGTTGCCACGATGAACCATCGATGATGGCTTCATGTGAACTTACCTTGCGTTGGGCATACGGGTGACGGGGCGCGGCACGGCCACAAAGCGTCGTCCAGTCGCCGACCTGATGTCCTTCTTTCCAATCGCGGCCTCTCCCGGCAGCGCAGGGCGAGCCGAGCAAGCATCGGTAGCAGTATCCATGGATGTCTTAGCCACCAACCCACGGGCCGCACTTGGCAGCCGCTCAGCCGCTGTCCAGGCCCCTCAGAGCTGGCTGCCTGCTGCTTCATCAGCTAAATGCGGCCGTGAGTGCGGCCACGCTCGATCGCTACGCAGCATACAGCGTGCATACATCATCTCATCTGGGGTCGGGAGGCCTGCCTGCACGGGCCGCAAGAGCAACAGGGCTCCGAGACACAAATAACGAAACATCCTGAAGGTCAAAAGAGCTGTGGCTTTCCGTGTCGTTGAAAGCCCCGGCAGTACGGATCCTTATCACTCTGCAATCATCTTTGTGGATATGGGGCCATCACGGTATATGCCGAGTGTTTGGGGGTGGACAAGTGCGATTCATGAGCGACGTGCTCTGGCTGGCCTGCCGTGGCGATGAGTTAAATGTACTTGTAAGTTCTTTCTTATACTCTATTCTTTGCTTTTTCTTCCCCCAATGGCGTTCAGCCGGTGCGTGTTATACAATGGTTCCGGAGCTAGTATTTCAGCTGGAGCGGATCTGGTAGGCAATTTCGGGGAAGCTGGCATGCGGTGGAAAGAAAACTCGTCACACACCCTGCTGGATTTTATGAGCACCTCACATCGATGTTATAAGCATTCAACCACAACGACTCCAAAAAAAAATATCAAAAACCGGAAAACAAGATCTGCTTTACACATATATAGTGCTCTGTGCTTTTACATTTTTTTTTCCAGCTGTTGTTGCAGTTGAAGGGTTCTATTGACATCGCAGTGATAGAGGGATGTGTGACGTTTTTTCTTTCCATGGGTTGGCTGGGTATCTTAGGTATGTTGTGCCTTTGCAGGCCGAGGTAAGAAGAGTGGCGTTTTGAATAGCCTTCGATGCTACTATGAGGTACGCATACAGGTGAATCGGTTGCCCCTGTTCTCGTGAAAAGCAATCCTGTTGAATGCTTCGAAGTCCTCGTTAGGTTGTGCATGTCATCGCGTCTCCTCCGTGTTGGCACGCCTCTGCCTCATCGAGCCAATGTCACCCAACAGATACAGTCAGGTTTTCACTACTATCCACTATGACTCTGTTCTATCCGCACTTTCTGAGCCCAAAAAAGAACAATTTCCCCTAGGTCTCTGGAATTGTTGGGTTGACGGGCTGCCGGCTGGGAGTAGCCGGATAGCCTACTGAACATGCCCCAATGCGGCATTCAAGGGATTTGCCACGGCCCGGCAAGCGTCCCCAAGTTTCCGAGAGCTGAACCCCGATAGTAATAGCAAAAGCCATGAACATGAAAGAGGTCACTGGCTAGGTACCCCTTTCCCCAAATTCGAAATGGGGGGGGAGATTTTGCATCTCCGCAAGCCCAATGACGATTTGGTTCAAGTAAGGTGAGTCGACAGCGGATATCCGGTTACGTGGTTTGGGTTGCCGAAAAGCATGTCCAGCGATTCTTCCCGTGCCTCGCAGCGCCTTTCTAGGCCAGGCATTGAGTTGCGTCGAATCTGATGAGTTTTCTCTACTTACCTACGGAACAATGAGGCAAGATATATACATATGTATATATATATATACAGCTTCGACGTAACACACTGGCATCTTCAGCCGCTCCATCATTTGACATCCAAGACTTGTCCTAGACCAACAAGCGACTACCATCTGAAACATGACAACCATATATCAGCCCCAGGAATATCAGGCCATTGACGACGTGCCCTACCAGCGCGGGTAAGGCCCTTTCTACCCATACCTCGCCAGGAGCATCTGCAAGCACAGGTACTCTTGTTAAGAAAGGCTCCTTAAGAGGACTAACACAAAATGCCATAATCAAAAACAGCCGTCCCCTCCCAACCGTCACGCCCGTCTTCCAAAACAAATTGCCCAACTCGCCCGGCAAGACGGCCGTCGGCCTGCTCGTCGACTTCCCGCCCAACGCCTCGACGCCCCCTCACACGCACGGCGGCGCCGCCATCTCCGTCTTCGTCATCAAGGGCACCGTGCTCAACAAGATGAACGACGGGCCGACGCGCGTGATCCCCGCGGGCGGCTCCTGGTTCGAGGCCCCCGGCTGCCACCACCGGACCAGCGACAACTACAGCACCACCGAGCCCGCGCAGATCCTGGCGACGATGGTGGTGGACACCACGGTGGTTGAGGAGGGCGGGATGGCTGCTCTCGTGGTGCTGGATCCCGAGTATGCGGATATTAGACTTGGTTAAGGTGGACATGCGACCACGAAAGAGAAGCTCGGATTAGAGGCGCAACTCGGAGAAATCCAGCGAGGGACTGGCAAAAGGAATCAGGTTCAATGCGTTCATTGCATCGTATCAGTCCAATTGACAGTGTCCAGGACGTCCGTAGAAGAATAGGTATTAGGTAAAAGGAAAACGAATATTAGTGCTGAAGGCATTGAAAACGGTGGTCCTGCCAGCGTATTAATCTATGACCAGTGTCCAATCAGTCGAGTACAGGTATGCTTTGGAGAAAAGTGTATCTAAGACGTCAAAGTAGATAAAAGGACAAGCATATTGAGATTCAGCTCCGTTGACGGCTCCGTCGCTCTCGCAAGGTAGTCGCGATGAAAGAGTATGCCATGTCGTGTCAGTCCGTTAAGAGCTGCTCGCTTGGCCGTATAACAGCCGCTGTACCATTTCGGCAATGGCAAGACTGCTTGTCAACCCGGGGCTCTCGATGCCCAGAAGGTTGACCCAGCCTTCGTATCCGTCTTCCTCCTTGATGTAAAAGTCCTGAAAGCTCTTGTCCGTTGCTGATGCCGCTCCCTTCGGGGCGAGCTTCGGCCGCATGCCAGCGTAATCTGGGACCAAGGCCCCAGGATCGATGGCCGGGAGGTACTTCTGGATCTCGGCAATAGCCTGCCGTAATCGCGAGGCGTTGACCTTGAGATCGTTTGGGCCGTCCACCCACTCGACATCCGGACCGAAGCGGATCCGTCCAGCCAGGTCAAGCGTCAGGTGAGTCCCGAGACCGCTGGCGCCGGGCTCCGGAGCCGGGTATATCAGCCGGGAGACCTTGGGGCGAGAGGCCGTGTAGGAGAAATAGTTGCCCTTTGCGTAGTAGAGCCGTCTGTGCTGCGAGGGAGGAACAATCATGTTGTGGACGGCTACCGCGCCAAGGCCAGCGGCGTTGACGAGCGTCTCGGCCGTGATGGTAGATACGTCGCCGCCAGGGCCGTCCGAGACGTCGACCTCCCAGCCCGCGCTACCGGGTAGCGATGATGCTCCCCCAGACAAGGCGCGAATGTCCGTCACTGGTGAGTTCAAGGCAACAACGCCGCCAGCTTCCTCGAAGAGACCTCTGAGGCATAGCATGAGGCCGTGCGAGTCGACGATACCCGTCGTCGGGCTCTCCAGGGCGCCAGCCTCGGCCCTGACGCCCTCGCCGCGCTCATCCACCTCCTTGCGCGCCACCCATCTCACGGGTACCCCAATCTCATCTCTGCACAGCGCATGGATCCTCTCCAGGGCCTCCCTCTGCGCATGGTTCTGCGCAACGAGCCACTTGCCCGTCCTGCGGTAGGCGACGCCGTGGCTGTCGCAGAGGGCGTACAGCAGGTCCTTGCCGCGGCGGCATAGCGTCGCCTTGAGGGTGTCACGGCCGTAGTAGATGCCGGCGTGGATGACCTCGCTGTTGCGCGAGCTGGTCTCCGTGCCGACGGCCGGGTGGCGCTCGATGAGCACGGTGGAGGAGCCTGGCTGGAGGGAGAGCTGGCGGGCAATGGCGAGGCCGACGACGCCGCCGCCGATGACCTGAAGTGCACCATGTTAGCATGGGTGATAATGAGAAGCGATGGATCCTGGGTTGGGCATTGAGCGAATGCCGTTGGGTCAATCTATGGGAGATTTGTGCAGGGTGAGGTGGTTGGTGATGAGGAGCGAGCCAACTTGCCGCGTGAGTAAAGTCTGCTCTCACGGCCGCCGTGGAGCTAAAGTTCAACGCCTGGGTATGACAAATATGGCTGGACGAGCGCGTCAATCTTACTGCTCTCCTCGCCAGCATCTTGCCTCCCTGTATTGGAGCCACAGCTGCTTGGCAAGTGTTGAGATGAGGATGTTGGATTCAGGGTAGGATGAGGCCTCATATGAGGGGTGGAGGGAAGGAGCTGGCGATGCCCCACCAACCCACATTGATTGACGCCGAACTGGTGATGATCAAAAGCGATCAAACGATGAGCCAGAATAGTTGAATATTGGACATTATTATTGACTTTAACCATGCAATCCGTAATCCCTCGTGTTCCTTGCGAAGTTCATGGCCCATCAACTTTTCTCCCCTTCGTGTACGATTCCGGTGACATTCGAGATGCCTGCTCAGGGCCACAATGGACCACAGCTGCATCGTCCATGTTGCGGTCCGCCAACGCCCAGCTTGTAGAGAGTATCCAGATGTCACGATGACGAGAAAACGCCCCATCTAGCAAAGGAAGGAAGAAGAAAGCAAGACCATTGATATTACAGCCTTTTGGTTCATTGCCCAGACGCCAGCCAAAGGCACCCTGCTACCCAGTTGCAAAAACTTGATCAATCATCGAGCACCGCCGCTCAACGTGTATCCGCCGCGGCCACTCCAAAATTACAAAGGGATCGTGCTTATCATCACCAATGAAGAGAACATTGTTGCACTCTCTGATATCGCTAGCTGCGCAGAGTCGGTCGTTGATGCGATCACTTCTTTGGTGATATATATATATATAGTGACGGGTGAGGATACGTCTACGCTCTCCCTGACGTAGCTGACGTAGCCTCACTATCATCGACCGAGGTCGAAGACCGGGTAAGATTCGAAGGAACTGGCGGCTCATTTGGCACCGGAGAACTCGTCGACAACTCGGCGACCTGCTTCTCTGTTCATGTATGTCAGCAGTGGCATATGGAATGAGTCGGGTCTTCAATAGTGCGAGTATAGTCGCACAGCAGAGCGAACAAACGTACCCAATTCGCGAATCCGATGCCGGAGCATCTGGTTTTCGCGGGTCAGCATTTGCGTCTCGGCCTGGTAAAAGGCACTTTCATCCCGAAACAGAGACCAGTCCCCGCTCTCGGCACTGATAGAAGTCGCCCGCAGTCGAGGCGAGGCGTTTCGGCTCGGTGTCCTAGACCGGCGCTGAATGTCGGCCCGCGCCATCTCCATGGAGTTGCGATGATGGGGAAAGATTGGTGATCGGGAGAAGGAGGAGCCAGAAACGGACGCGCCGGGGTTCCCGGTTGGCGATTGGGTCGAGATGGGGACAGGAAGCGAGCGCTGCGGCCGCTCGGGGGTGGCAGCACTCTCCTCTGCGGCGGATGCGTTCGGGTTGCTTGCCTGGAGGCGCTGAAGCTCTAGCTGCTGTTGTCGGATCATGTTCAACAGCCGATTCTGCAAGATTAGCTTGGGTCTCTCCGCCGTCAGCGTTGCTTGTCGCTTACGACTTGGCCCTCCTGCTCTGCCTCGAGCTCTTGATGAAGCTCGCCCAAGCTCGGCGTTCTGATATGGCGGTTCGACTCTGGCGGCACGCCGCCGCCATAGGGCTGCGGGCTCGCCCTCATGGGGTCGTGAAACATTTCGCCGGGCGCCGGCACAGCAGGGTCGTTCAGCTGGAGGTTCATGAGGATGGCTGATCGTCGCCGGCTAGACGGAGATGCGAGGCTGCGCGCTAGAGAGCTGTTGGATGATCCTGAGGGGAGCGGTGTTAGTTGGAACAGCGAATACGGGCGGAGGAAGGTGGATAGCAACGGTGCAAGGTACAAACAGATGGGTGAGTCTGCTTGAAGCCGGAAGCAGAATGAGCCGGCGCCGACTTACTGCGTGAAGGTTCTCGTTGTAGGCCGGCATTCAAGGCGGCAGCGGCATGTAGGGAAATGGACGCGGAACGAGGCGATCCAGTGGGGGACTCGGAGCGGGGCACGGAGGAGACGTCACCGTTGGCCGCCATGACTGGGGTTTGGCTGGGGTCGATTGATTCGGGTAGGTAGAACAAAAACAGCTGACGAACTCGGAGAATTGCTCTGGTGAAGCCGCGAAACTGAGGGGCGAATGGAGGAAGAGGATGAAAGGGGAGGTAGAGGGAGAGGGAGGGAGAAGAGCGATAGTAGCTGGTGATGGCTGTTCGCTTGTTTTCAGTTTGCAACTCTGTATTCCCAGCGTTTCGTTAAGAGGCTTGGCTGTTGATTGTCTAGTGTCGAAGACGGAATAACGTATCGTCAGGTAACTGTTTCTGAGGGCCGCTGAAGTAGATACTGTAGAAGATGCGCATGGGTGGAAAACATGGAGCGGATTCAGCGGGAGCGTCTCTCTTGTGACGATGGTGAAGCTGGCCTGGCACGAGGCACCGAGTCAGGAGTTGTCGTCGGTTGGATGATAACGAAAAGCAAACACTTTGCACTGATGAATTGGCAAAAGAACAGAAGGTGAGGGCTGCGTACGGTATTTCAAGTCGAATACCTGAGCAGTAGGGGTGGTGACATGCATGCGTTGCCCGCGCACAAGCTGCGACTCCAACTGCGTGATGTGCTGCTGATCATGGCTGGACGACAGCCGGAGGGGCGAAAAGGTCGAACCACTTCCAGCGGTCTTCCGCAGTCCAGTGACTCGCCCCGGTCATCAGATCAACTTCTCTCGACAGTGGGCGCCGGCCGCTAAACTGATAGCGGGAGGCGCTGGACAGGACGCCTGAAGCCCGCTGGGGCGCTGAGTTTCGGGGGGGCTTATTGGGGTACGAGCAGCGGTTGATGATTGTGACGCCACCCATGTCTGACAGTGCAACACAACTCTCCTCCCTCTAGACCTTGCCTAATATACCTAAGCATCAACGTCGTCACCAAGAACAGCTTTGAAGTCTCGTCGTCACGAGCGCAATCGACTCTGGGCATTTTGTTGTGCATTCGTGTCGAATTTACTCTTTACACTACCTAATAGGTACTACTAAATTACTAGGTAATGATGAAGACAAGGGAGGAATTCCCGAGTCAACATTACCATGTTCAACAAAGCCCCGACTCTTGCCAACAACGTTGACCATCCTCCAGTCAACAAATGTGGAAGGAGTGCCTATAGTACCTGCCATATGGGCATCAGATATTCGATGCTGAAGAGACGGGCCTTCCCGCCAAGACAGACTCGGAAGCATATCTCCCCATGCCTATGCAGATACGTCAGGCGTCTGAACGCACTCCTTCCTTGGCCGTTGACCTTGCATCTTTCTCCCTTTATCAGGGATAATAAGGAAGAGCAGTCCATTATCAGTAGAGAAGGAATAGAATAAAACAAGCCTGCGATTTTCCATATTTGAACCGGATATCATACAAATTCAAGAGCCGAACCCTGCAGCAAGTCTGCAGCGACAGGCGGTGGACTGGATCCATCCAGAATTTTGGCCCCCAAGGCATCAAGAAAGAAGAAGCGTCGCATCAATGTGTGCTATTCCCACCCTGCGCAAATCCAGCATTCCATGTCAAAACGAGAACGAGGAACAGAAACGAAGGCAGAACTAAGAAACGAAGAGGAAACGGTGGGAAATGCCAAACACCCAGCTCGGTTCCATGTCGTAGACCATCATTGCAAAAACCATTAAAGAGTGTAGAAAGGAGGTATAGAAGAAGACGAAACAGCGGGGGACGAAGAAAAGTTGGGGAAATGGCAAACGCAGCAAGGGAGGAAATATGAGGATGGAAGAAGAGAAGAGGAGAAGAAAACCAAAGAACTCAGATGCGCGCAGAGAGTCCTAGTAACTTTTTTGCTGGGGTTGTCCAAAGCGGGCAACTTGTCGTGAACGCCATCCAATTCCTGCTATATTTGCCAAATCCGAGTTGTTTCCTGGGAAAACTTGCGTTGCCCCTTAGCCGAAACTTCCATCTTCCTCCATCTGTAAAAGGAGATGCTGCTTTTAACGCAGCGTGATGCTGTTGTAAAACTGCCTGGCAGAGAGGTCGACGCGCAATTGGTAAATACCATTCTGAGCGCCGATGAAGCTGTGAAGAGCATTTGGAGTTAGCATCTAGATGACGAATATGTAGGCATGTATATGATGATAGGAGAAGAAAGGGCCAATAAGAAGACCAAAGAAACCGCGGATGATACTCACAGTACGGTGCCATCCTGGCTCCAAGAGAGACCCGACGTGTTGTCAGGCGAGGGGGGGACCTCAAAGACACCGTGATCCGGCGCCAACGTTCCCCGAACGGCGCTCTCCTCCCAGCGACTGGCCACTTGGTTGACAACAGGCGGGAGAATCGGGCGATCGTCAACGGCGGAGGAGCTGTCACCCGAGGCCCGTTCCCGAGCCTGCAGAATCTCAAGGACCGAAAGATACGACGAGTCTTGTCTGTCCCGCTGATCCCGCAAGGCCGCCATCGTCTCGTTAATGCGATCGATCCAACGCTGCTCGGCCCGCGTCCCGGCACCAGGGCCGCTTTCGCGCAGAAGCTGGCGGGCATTGCGCACGCGCTCCTGGGCCCGCTCCCGATGGTCTCTGTACACGTTAAGCAGTTCGTTGGGAATCTGGTTCGTGTTTTGACGAGCCCGGGTGGTAAACGAAGACGTTGCCGTCGGCGTGGCGCCGGTTCCCCCTATCCATCCAGTTGCCCCTCCACTACCCCGTTCATCGCCAAGCTGACCGTTCGGTCTGTCCCTACGCCGGCGTTCGGTCTGAATGGCTTCGAGTACCCTTGTCTCGGCGGGCGTGAGCGGCTGGTGTAGCATCTGCGCATTAAAGAAACTGGCTGCAGAGAGAGGCGGGTTCAATGCCTCTCCCCTCGTCATCCGGGTCTCCAGCAGCCGTGGGTCAATGGTCTGGGTGTCAAAGATGTTGATGTGCTCGTACTCAGACTCTTTGTTGAGATCAATAATCTGCCGAACCATAAAGTTGTGGCGCACGTCGGCGATGCCAACGCGACCGCGATCCTCGGTCCACGCCAAGAGGTCGTACGGCCCTGGGCAGAAAGCCATGTCTCGGACGGCTCCTGGTCCGCTGTTGGGCCGCGATGACTGGAACGTGGTGATGAGCGGGTCAACAGTCTCGTCCGTCAACTGCGTCGCGTTGAAGATGGATATGGTGCCGTGCTGAGTTCCCACGGCAAGGTAGCCGCCGGAGGTGGAGAAGGACGCCGCGAAGCTTCCGCGGCTGTCCGTCTTGTCATCCTTCTTCTGGCTCTTGAGAAGGATCCTCTGCTTGAGCTCCCACTTGCCCGGGAAAGGTCCAGCTCGCTGATGAACGTAGAGATACGGATCGTCCAAGATGGCGATCAGCAGGCGCCCATCAGGCGAAATGACGGCTCTGTTGACAAAGTCGGGGTATTGGACGACCTCCAGGGGCTCGGTCACCTCCTTTTGGTCAAAGTCATTGAGGCTGACGAGCGTCACGGTTCGATCGTTGTTGGCAAGGACGGCAACAGGTTCCGAGTAAGCGCGGCCGTCAACCGGTAAACCCTGGCCACCGGGAGGAGGGAACCAGAGAGTGATGCAGTTGACCCGCTCTTTGGCGAGCTTCATGCTCTTTGCCGTAACCTTGGCCGACTGCTGAGCGGCGGCCGTGAGCATGTTGAGCGCAGCCTCCTCAGGTGACATTGTGGAGTCTTCACTAGACGGCCCAGCTTCAGAATCCGAGCCAGACGAAGGGTTCTGCGGATTCTCTATTGCACGGCCTCCCTCTCCCTCGAGCCTTATCGCCACAAACTCGCCCGTCTCGCTCCCGCAGCAAAGCCAGCCATTCTCGGCTACTAGGCACCGTGGAGCAAATGTCAGGTGTTTGATCGTTTCGCAGCTGCGGGCTAGAGTGTTGAGCCGCTGGACTTGACGGCTTCCGACCCCACCGGGGTAGAAGAGGTTATGTTTGTTCTCGGCGCTTATGAGGGAACGCAGCTGCCAATGCCTGAAAGGAAGATGAAAGGCCTTGATTAGCAGATGCCGATGAGAATGGTTGCAAGGGCCACTTAGTATAGAGGACATACTGTGAGCGAACAGGTACCCGAAAGTGCGTTCGTTGGATTCTGGAGATGAGGCGATCGGAGGTATAGTAGCTGCGTAGCCGTCCGGCATCGACAGGGTCAGCAACGGCAACGCAGCAGCAGCAGCACAGCGCAGCACAGCAACAAAGGGCTGGGCAGCAGCAGCGGCAAAACAAGGGGGGATTGCTCACGAGGCATCGTCTTTGCGAGCCATAATAGCGTCGTCGGCGGGTTATTCGTCGCTGCAGTGAGTCGGGGCTCAATGGCCGGGAGGGCTAGCTGCGATGCAGCACCCAAAGGGGGCAGCCAGGCACAGTCTGAGGACAAGGGACACGCCTTGGGTGGTGATGATGCGGGTTTCGACGGGCTGGGTGTGCCTCCGGTTCGGTCGGCGAGGCGAGTCAATGCACTAACGGACCTGCGTATAATATCCTGCAATGAAGTCGTGCGGGTGCCGATGCGAGAGTGCGTTGGAAGAGACACGGGCAGGCCAGAAGGGCGATGGCGGGAGGAGAAGGTCGTGATGGGATTGGGTTCCCAGTTCTGAGGAAGAAGCCGAAATGCAGGCATCGGCGGGCTAAGATGCAAAGGTGGCGGGCTTATTCCATCAGTGAGCGGACCTAGCGCAAGCTGCAGCGCAGTCAGAGTGCAGCTTGGGACTGGACCTGCTGTAAGAGACGCGGATTCCAGGGCTCGAAGCTCTGTGGAGGAACAGCGCTTGGGGAGTACTCAGTACTTTCAGGGAGCGTTCGCGCTTAGTTGTCTGAGCAACACTGCGGGAGGGATGCCGGCGTACCCAGTACTTTCATGTGTCTAGGAGTTCGAGGCGCCAGCGAACAGCGCTACTGTACAGCGGCTGAGCGGCTCCCCGGATAGACACGAGGGCGAGGTGGGTAGATGACGTCGGACAATTGACGACCCTTTTCACAAAAACCCAGAAATTGCCCTTTGAACCGTTCGAGCTACCTACTATATCAACGGACGAGGAACCCGACGGCATTGACTATAATTCAACACGAGGTACTGGATTATGGCGAGAGGGACTCTTTATGTTTACGACTCTCGAGTATACTACCGGACCTGTACTGGGTTGTATTACTCTAGCAGGATTGAATTTGCGGTCTGCACTGCAGCTGCATCTCATCCATACTTAGTCTTTGATTGAGAGAGCGCGCAACTGCAGGTGGTTGTGGATCCACTCCAGTATGTACGAGTACGATATTGGTTCCAAGACCCTGATCACCACTCGACCCAACTTCGGAAAGAAAACTTGAGTACATACCTAGCATTGATCCTTGAAAACTTCAGCGCCCTGCATACCTAGTATGTACTTCGTGCCCAAGCGCTCATAGGTAGTAATAGAAGGCCTCGACCTTCGAGACCCTTGCCAAACACTACTTCAGAAGTGGCAGAGCTGCGTCAAACATCCATTGTAAAGAACCGCTGGCCATAAAGGGTTGCTCACGGAGGTGGTACAAAGCTGCGGAAGCGCCCATCAAGTGAGGCAGTAGGTGGGTAATAAAACATGCAGCAATAGATTGGAAATTCTGTTGCTAGCAAAGGAGTGGTACTGCATCTAGGCAAGGGGGCGGGCGAGAAAAAGCAACGAGAGCGAGGGTAGAGAGAAGGAAAGGCACCGGCAGGGTCTTCGGACGCGGCAGCTTGCCAGTGATGTTTGCTTTTGGCGCCTCTTTGGCGGTTTGGGGCGTTTCCTAGGCTGAACTGATGATGCATGGAAGTGTATGAAGTGCCGACAATATGCCGACCTCCAATGTCAGAATGAAGCCTTTCGAGACCTGAGATTTTGCCTAACATTGAACTCGAGTCTCACTCAGCAACTATTGTGATCCCTTGAACCATAAATCTGCCTAGATTGTAGAATCAGTAAATAGAGACATCCGTTCTTTAATATGAACACTCAAGTAACAGCAGAGAACCTTTGCACACTCAAGTAACAGCAGAGAACCTTTGCGTCCATGATGATGCGAGATTTGCTCATTGAGCCGATCGTAGCCTCGTCGTCCGCTTCTCTTCCTGCCGCGGCCCGCGAATATGGCTGCGAATCCCGTCTGGCTGCAAGCATTCTCCAGATGTCACTGCCGGATAAACATCTCTTCCGTCATCGCCGGCGCGGCGGGTGGGACCGGGACTGCGGGACTTGCGCTGTTGCCTCTTTCTCTCGGCTTCTATGGCCGACCGTCGCTGCGCCGAGCGGTTTTTCCAGGCTAGGAAGAAAAAAAAAAAATTCACTTCTCTCCACCATTTTCTTCTCTCCAGCCTTTCCATCTCATTCCTCTTCTGCATATCTAAAACCTCCCATCTTCTCCTCCCAGATTGCGAGTCTCGTTCTCCTCTCTGTTCCTCGTCTTTCTTTCTTCACCCATCGTATACCCCCAATTCCATCCATCATGCTCGCTGCGCGATTCTCCCGAGCTGTAAGTGACGCAATGACAAGCTGTCCCGTGGGTGTCGAATGCTTTGCTAACATGCTCTCCTCTGCATAGCTTCCCCGAGCCTCTCCCCTCGCCGCTCGCTCGGCTGCCTTTGCCAGAACACCTGCAGTCTCCAAGTTTGCTCGCTATGAGTCAACAGCTGCTGAGGGCAACGGCAAGGTCCAGGGCGCCGTCATCGGTATCGACCTGGGAACCACCAACTCTGCCGTCGCCATCATGGAGGGCAAGACGCCCCGCATCATCGAGAACGCGGAAGGTTAGTACTAGCTCCTGTTTGCTTGGCGCAACACCACATAAGCCAATGCCTCATTTCCCTCGTGCCATCTTCCTCATGCTGACCCGTTCCCTTGCCCAGGTGCCCGTACCACTCCTTCAGTAGTTGCCTTCGCCGAGGATGGCGAGCGACTGGTCGGTGTTGCTGCCAAGCGACAGGCCGTCGTTAACCCAGAGAACACTCTCTTCGCCACCAAGCGTTTAATAGGCCGCAAGTTCAGCGACGCCGAGGTCCAGCGTGACATCAAGGAGGTTCCCTACAAGATCGTCCAGCACACCAACGGCGACGCCTGGGTCTCTGCCCGTGGCCAGAACTACTCTCCCTCCCAGATCGGTGGCTTCATCCTCGGCAAGATGAAGGAGACCGCCGAGGCCTACCTGGCCAAGCCCGTCAAGAACGCCGTCGTCACTGTCCCCGCTTACTTCAACGATGCCCAGCGTCAGAGCACCAAGGACGCCGGTCAGATCGCTGGCCTTAACGTTCTTCGCGTCGTCAACGAGCCAACTGCTGCCGCTCTTGCCTATGGTCTGGAGAAGGAGGCTGACCGCGTGGTCGCCGTCTACGATCTGGGTGGTGGTACTTTCGATATCTCCATCCTGGAGATCCAGAACGGTGTCTTCGAGGTCAAGTCCACCAACGGTGACACCCACCTTGGTGGTGAGGATTTCGACATCCACCTGGTCCGCCACATGGTTTCCGAGTTCAAGAAGACTTCCGGCATTGATCTCTCCGGCGACCGCATGGCTATCCAGCGTATCCGTGAGGCTGCTGAGAAGGCCAAGATTGAGCTGTCTTCCTCTCTCCAGACCGACATCAACCTGCCCTTCATCACCGCCGATGCTTCCGGCCCCAAGCACATCAACCTGAAGCTCACTCGTTCGCAGCTTGAGAAGATGGTTGAGCCCCTCATCAACCGAACCATCGAGCCCGTCCGCAAGGCCCTCAAGGACGCTAACCTCCAGGCCAAGGACATCCAGGAGGTCATCCTGGTTGGTGGTATGACCCGCATGCCCAAGGTTGCTGAGTCCGTCAAGTCCATCTTCGGCCGTGACCCCGCCAAGTCTGTCAACCCCGACGAGGCCGTCGCCATGGGTGCCGCCATCCAGGGTGCCGTTCTCTCTGGTGAGGTCAAGGATCTCCTCCTTCTCGACGTCACCCCCCTGTCTCTCGGTATCGAGACCCTGGGCGGTGTCTTCACTCGTCTGATCAACCGAAACACCACCATCCCCACCAAGAAGTCCCAGGTCTTCTCCACCGCCGCCGACTCCCAGACTGCCGTCGAGATCAAGGTCTACCAGGGTGAGCGTGAGCTCGTCCGCGACAACAAGCTGCTCGGAAACTTCCAGCTTGTCGGCATCCCCCCGGCTCGCCGCGGTGTTCCTCAGATCGAGGTTACCTTCGACATTGACGCCGACTCCATCGTCCACGTCCACGCCAAGGACAAGTCCACCAACATGGACCAGTCCATCACCATTGCCTCCGGATCCGGTCTTTCCGACAACGAGATTCAGCAGATGGTTGAGGAGTCCGAGAAGTACGCTGAGTCTGACAAGGAGCGCAAGGCCGCTATCGAGTCCAGCAACCGTGCCGACAGCGTCCTGAACGACACTGAGCGTGCCCTTGACGAGTACGCCGACAAGCTCGACAAGGCTGAGGTCGACAGCCTGCGTGAGAAGATTGCCTCTCTCCGCGAGTTTGTCACCAAGATCCAGTCTGGCGACAGCACCGCCACTGCCGCTGAGATCAAGGAGAAGACCGACGAGCTCCAGGTCGCTTCCCTCAACCTCTTCGACAAGATGCACAAGGCCCGCAGCGAGAACGCCGAGCAGGCTCAGCAGTCCACCGAGGGCGAGAAGAAGGATGAGACCAAGCCTTAAGATGGCCTCTTTTGCGATGGTTAGCGACGAGCGAGTCTAACCAAGGTTCATCTGGGGAACCAAAAAATAAAAAACAACACCAACAAAAACAAGAGAAAAAAACATACTGTATCAAAACCACATTTATTGTTCGAATATTCCAAAGGAGCGTGGGCTGGGCATAGATCCCTCTTCTTGCTGTATTTATGATGTACTCATATCCAGCCTAAGCTGCTATGCACCTGCCCTGTTTGTTTTCTTACCCATGTTGTTAATACCTTTGGCTGGCGGAACAGGCGTTGGAGCATCAAAAAACCATCTAGGAGATGTTTTTTTCAACTGATACTATTTCTTTTGATTCTTTGGTTACGAATGTACGGTCGTATTGGGCGGTATGGGCGAAGAGGCAACCACAACAAAAAGAGAAAAAACAGACATTAGGTAGTTAGATGATAATGATTTTCTCCCCTCTTAGATTTATTATATCTGACTGAGTGACTGTGCCGGAGAACGTTATATAGGATGTGATGCTGTCAAAATGACAGCAGCAGCCCTCAGCTTCTACGCCATCCACCCCCATGATGTATTCAGTGTGTTGGTCCCATGCCAGTTGATCGACCCTTTCCCATGTATATCATCAACTTGCCCTGCAGCCAGTTCACTGATGCTGTCATCCCCCATGAAAGCACTGCTATGTCCATCTGCAGATAGCAAAGGCTGCTGCACGTCACCACCATTGACACAACAGCCCTCTTCGCGAAGCAACGAATGGCGAACATTTATAGCCCCTTGAGGATCTCTTGCCGAGCGTACAACAAAAGGCTCAGCTGTAGCGGCATCAACGGGGGCCTTGTTTGACGGTGAACCGGGGATGCCGTCTTTTGAACTGTGTTGCTGCCCACGAGAGTTGGCCTGCTCTGTAGCAGCGCGGATGGTGCGAAGCGTGAGGCAGACGATAACGGATATGCTTAGGAGAATGGCGAGGAATGGGAGCAGGGCTTCTGGGCAATGATGATCATGGTTCGGCTTGGGAGGAGGAAGATGGTCAAATGGTGACCTGTGGCCTGGTGCCATGGCTAGGAATTGATTATTCAATAAAGAGAACCCCAGATGGAGAGATACAAGACACAAGAGAGAGCGAAAAGGTGCATGCACCCTTAGGTACTTGGGGGAAGGGCAATGGTGAAGATTTGAGTCTTCAATCTTGAATGAGGTTTACACATTGCACAGTGCTTTCCCGCATTTGCCGTCGGCGCAGGAGGGTTATGATTCTTTCCGCCCTTCTCTCTGTAATGGAAGTCCATTCCAGAGGGCATCTCGAAAGCATGTTGATGCTTTCGTGGGTGTGACTTAGTTGTGAGACACGCTCGTGACAGGATTCATCAGGTGCATAATTCGCACTATTGTTTGCAAGAGCAAAAAGAGTGTAACAGACATCAGGGAAGAGTCACCAGTAATTGAAGATGTGGCAAGACATGCCTGTCATGAGAATAATATTATGTGCAAAGTGCTTTTGTTTCCTTTGGCCTCATTCTGGTGCGTTGTGCAACATCTGCGCATGAAACAAAACCATTACCTTCCAAAGCCAAACCAGCTTCTCTTAGCCTTCTGGGCAGGTTTCTCGGCTTCGTGGACGCCCTCATCGGCCTGGTGGCTGCCCGCCTGGGCCTCCTTGCCGGGATAGTGGATGTAGTTCCAGGCCACGTCCAGGAAGATGGGCTTGACCGGAATCACTGCCTCTCGCGGAGGGAATTCCACAATGCGGTTGAGATCGGCCCCGCCGACGGGATACTCTTGCAGCTTCTCGACGAGGGGGAGGTCGCTCTCGTATTCGACAGCCTCGGATTGCCTCTTGCGCAAGTTGTCGACGTGGACAATGGCGCGGTGGCGCTGAAGCTCGCCGTCAATCACTCGCTCGAGGAATTCGATGGAAGCAGGGGAGATGTCGAGGCTCAAGGGCAGCTCCTCGGAGATGGGCTGCGAGTTTGGCAGCTTGCTGACGGCTTGTAGGCTGAGCTCCTGGGCTCGGTTGATGAGGGCCAAGGCATTGGCAGAGTTGCCGATGATGGCGTGTGACCGAGCGATGGCAAGGTGCCTATTCAATGCGCTTGTTAGTCGTTGATCTTTCCCAAGCACTCCTCTGACTTCCAGAAAAGGTGCCACTTACTTCAGCGCAACAAAGTAGCTCTCATAAGCTTCGATGCGGGCGGCAAGTTCCTCGTCGGCGGCAACTCCGGGAAGCTCCTTGATGGACTCCAAGTTCTGGAGGATACCATCGTACAGCGCAGCCTTCTCCTTGAGCTTGACAAGCTTCTTTCCAGAAGGCAGTTCCCTTTCTTTCCTTGCTTCGGCAGAGGCTGCATCCTTCTTCTTGCCCCTTCTCAATGAGCCGTACTCTTCTGTGGCACCATCGTGAGGGCCCGTTAGAACCCTGTTTCGACCAATTCTCCAGCTAATCATCTCGTAGTTGACGGCAGTGCGTGTAACCTGCAGCCGCTGCATCCTGGGATCACTTTGAGCAACACCGTCGCCTTTGAGCTCGTCGATGGCCTTCTTGGTGGCATCAACCGCGTCTTGGGTGGTCAACAGAATCTCATCATAGGCCGCAGCCACCTCATGCGGCCTCTTGTCCTGTGACTTGGCAATCACCTGCGAGAGTCGCTCTTTAGCCTCACCAACAACCGCCCAAGAGGTGGCTATCTGGGCATCTTCGATCTGGACTTCGTGGGCTCGCCAGGTCAGGGTCTGGGGGGCAGCGTCCCCGACTGCAATGCCGTCTCCAGCCCCCGTACTCGCCTCGGCAAGAATGGATGCATCGATTCGGTTGATCTCTTGGACCAGAGCCTCGTCCGACTGCGGGAAGGCCTTCTTTGCCAGAGTAGCGACGGAAACCGTTCGGGGCGTCTTGAGCTGGTAGGCAGCAAATCGAATCGACGGCTCGACAGTCTCGGACAGCAAGTCCTTGAAGATATCGCTCTTGGTCGCTGTAGCAAGGGCGGTGTAGATGACATACGTCACGGCATAGCTTCGCAGGCAAGGCTCCCAGCTTTGCTTCTCGAATAGCATGGCGCCTCGGATGAGGGATGCATAGGCCCGCGCCTCGAGAAGATCGGTGGCATTGGCTCCAGATACATCGGTCTGCGATAGGACGGAGACCACCTGCTCGGCGCTTCGAGCGGCCTTTTCGAGTCGGGAGACGATGTGAGACCGGGCGCGGCCGACGACCCCCCTTTGGTCGTTGGCATGGGCCGCCTTGATGCTCATCGCCTGAGCCCAGGCGCGTTCGCTGGTGAGGAGGAGGAGATGGACATGTCTGACAGCGCAACATGTGATCAGTCAACTCGGTCAATTACTGCCCCTTTGCTTGCTTGCTTGCTTGCTTGCTTGGCGAGGAGAGTGACAAGACGGGTGATATCATACTCAATGTTTGCATGGACATCTTCGGCGGTGACCTGCTCCGGCTTGCGGAACTTGCCGCGGTTCTTGGTCACGATGCCCAGCTTCTTGCGCGAGTTGAGCAGGCGCTTGGACAGCTGGCCATGGTATGTCGAGAAGTCGCCGTACAGCAGAGCCTTGTCCCGGCCCTGGACGACGAAGCTGGTGATGTCCATTATGCAATCGGGCGCCGCGGACTCTGGATGTCAACACGATGCTCAGGCCAGGCTGTTCTGCAGCGAGCTACTAGGTGATGGCAATCACAGCAGCTTCTCTTTTCTTGGATTGGGATTGGCGGGGATGGCGGGGCATGTGCTTTTTTGCTGGACAAGGCACGAGGCGCTGAACGACGTGAGGCTGGAGTTTGGAAATTCGAGGCTCGTGCGAGGCTGCTTATGTAATATAGCGTCAAAGCATCGATTGGATCTTGTTATGAGAAGCTTACATGTACTGATATCTACTCGTACGGAGCATTTGGTATCTTTGAAAAGGTGCACATCTGACCTCTAACTAGATACTAACTACTAATTACCTGTATACATGCTTCAGAGACCGACTCCAAGAGGTAGAGTTGGACGTGAACCAACCGAAGCCTCTAGCCCAAATATCATCGACCGAACATCTACCAAGCCCCATGATAAGCTCCCTCCTGGGCTGCAGTCCTCCCCCGAGCTGAGTGCGCAACTTGATGCACCCATTAAACGGCTCGTAAGAATTCAAGTGCTTGATGCTTTACGGCTACGAGAGGCTTGCTTCTAAAACGCTTTGTATAGATAAGCACCGAGCAATGTGTCCGGGAACACCATCCGCAGGGAGACGGTCGGATGAGACATGTCAGCCAGTACTTCGTATTCAAGCACGACTGGACTCGTCCTCGTCGAATCAAGCTGTTTTCCTACTAAGCAGGGAACGAAGCGAGCTCTACCCGAATTGCTGCCTCACTTGGAAGACACCATACAGAAGCAGATGGTGTACTCATACCAAGGCAGCCTGAATTAGCGTCTGGGGCTCGGTTACGCTGGTGATGATAAATGACATACCGCTGACTTGCCAATTTCTAAAGGAGAGCGCGGCTTGATATCGATCCGCCAGGCAAGACAAGAGACAACGCAGACATGAGTGAAACATGTCCTGAGACATCACGCCTATCGTGTTGATGTCGTGTGCTTGACCCCTGCTAGCGAGGCCTTGATGAGCTGTCCTTCGAGCTCGATCGACTCCGTAAGGCAAGGTTGTCTAGATCGAATCCTCTGGGGAACGACAGGAATAGCAATAGTTTCAAGGCGCGTCTCAAGAATCGAGATTCATCGACATCGGCCTGCCTTTACTGCCCAGAAGATCTTGGGGCTTGCAGCATAGCCTTGGGCCTTGTTGCGGCACAATTTCGAAGGCAGAATGACACCGCGCCATCTGGCCACTCAATATCAGCCCTCATCAATAGTAGCTGCATCAACATGGGTAGAACTTGGCATTTGCTCTTCTGCGCAGACAAGCAAACACGGCTCGGAAACTTCTTCTGCTGCACCCCCCTTGCAGCGCTCGTCATTTTTCAGCTCGGATGGTCCGAAGCTAGTAGCCCTGTGGTGGCCAATACTACCAATTGTCTTGATGCCCGCTCAGATTCGGTTGACATGAAATCCCCGTGTTTATTGGCCATATCACGTCTAGCAAACTTCTTGCATCCTCTCGCCCCGATGGAGTTTGATCGAAATAGGAGCTCAGCGCATGATAACGTGTCACTGTCTCTGCTTCCCCTCTTTGTGCCGTCCTTGGCTCTGGGCAAACTGCTAGTCTTTGGTTGCAGGATCCGGCCGTAGTGGACGGTGGCGTCGATAAAGCAAGGCAAGGGAAAGCACACGTATCGCATACTTTGTCTAGCCCAGCAGCCAGTAAGTAGCCGGCAACGAGCATGCAGTCAGGCTGTGTGTCTTATTATGGCCTCATGCTCACGAGCGACGGCAATTGGCAGCAGCGGTCGCTGGTGGGTGTGTCGGCCACTGCCTGGCGCCAAAAGCTGGCCGCGACTCGTGTCAGCCATGCATATTGTGCGGGCGAACTTGTTGGGAGGATCTAGGATGATTTGACAGGACATTTCAGGCCATCAGCCGTGGCAGCACAGAATAGCAACAGACAATACGCGCCGCCGGCGGTCGGCAATCGTCGATATTCCTCGGGGGATTTTGGAGCGCATCTCAGGGATCACGACAGCACGGTGGTGGGTGACCTTGCAGGACGAGATACTGAATGCTTGCATCACGTGCGCACCTTGTCCGGGGCAGGCCCCTCCAGAGTCCCAACCCTTGGAACTTTGAAAGCTCCAGAGGGCTACAGAGGGGCGCCCGGCTGGGTGCCTTCCATGTGGCTGTCGAGGCCGCTGTAAGTATCCAAGGTATCGTACAGCGTTTCTGGCAGCGTTCTGGCGGGCTCCTCCGGGGGGATCGGGGAAGCCCAGCATGGATCAGTGGGCAGCGATGCGGGCGAGATGGGCGATGGGTCACTGAAACGGGTCCACGGGTCCTGATTGGAGGGTGCACGGACGGGACCAGCGCTGGACGATCCCTGTCGTTGCAAACGGTGCTGTGCAGGTGACCAACTTGGCTGCAGTAGCCGCAAGCGCTTTTTTTGGGGCTGGTTTTGCTTCGCAAATACCTCCCCAGGTATAATGCAAAGACCGGAGCATCTGGCCGTGGTGTGCGCAGCGGTAGCAGCGGCAACGACAAACTTCAGGGCAGTAGAATCATTACATGTGAGGATTTGTTTCCACTGCTTTTGCCGGTGTTTGGGCTGAGGATGTTGGAATCACGGCACCAGGCGGGACGAAGAGAGAAGGAAAATCGATGATGCCAGCGACGGGGTTTGCACCTTCTGCAAGTAAGACATTATGAGACTTGGATGGCGTCAAATATAGAGTAGGTACTTGGGCGCTGCACTGATCTAAGATCAAAGTACAAGCGCGGACTAGGTAGCATCGGCATGACGAGTGGTATCAAAAACCTGGTGCATGTTCCGTGAAGATCGCGGGCAAGTCTCTGCGGCTCAGCTGCAAGGGAGGGCGGCTGCTCCGAAGAGTTGCGTGTGCTCCGTACTGTTACATACATACAGCGACTGGTGGATGGATTCAAGTTGTCTTCTAGGGCTGCTGCACACATTCCCGCCTTCTACCTATTATAGGTAGGTATGCAATCACATGCTTCTTCTTATTCCGGGCTGGAGTCGTCGTCGAACTGGCATCAAGGTTTGCGGCAGATACGAATGTCATACCTCATAGGTGTCTGGGTAGTAGGGACGCCTTCATGTAGAAATCATCTTATGATGCTGGAGAGTACTACTAGTTACCAAGTAGTAAGGTGATGCCTTCACCTGCAGTCAAGGAAACTGAAGATGTCATGGATCAGGAGGTTAGGTACCTACAGCATGAACATGGCATGAAGGCGATCAACAAGAGACGGGAGGCACTTTCCACCATCCCGTCCCCAGGTGGAGGGGCCTCCCCCGTGCTCGCCAATGTATCCTCGGGTACCGCAGAGCCACTTCCAGACCCTCGACGCCCCGCTCTTCCAGCTCCTTCCCATTGCTGCAGCCACTCAGCATCGTCCGATACTGCCCCGTTAGCTCCTGCCGCCAGCCTCTACAAGTACCCAGTACAAGCGCCGATTCTGCCAGCCCACTTTTCTTTCCCACTACCGCTGCGACCTGCCTGGAGGCAGAACAGCCATGATCCTGCACGAGAGACTTCACTCACTCTCGCATCTCCAATAGCAGCCGCAAGACCGGCCTCTCTCTCTCTCTCTCTCCTCTCTCCGACTGCCCTCCTGCCGCTGGTCTGCCGCCTCTTGTTGACCTTGCCCACCACTTCGGCTGCTTTCTCTGCTTTGCCTCCGTCACAAGCCGCCTCAAGACGGAGTCCTCCGCGAAAGCAGGGGGAAAAGCGCGTTGCTGCTCCTAGACAACATCTGCATCATCACGACAACCGGGATCGCGGCTTTCCTGCAGCCGCTCTGTGCGCTCGCCAGCTGGTGCTCATGCTGTTATATAGCCATAGCTATACCTTGAGCTTCTAGCAGTATTGCCTCATCCTCCACAGCCGGTTTCATCTTGCTTTGGCCTCGACCTCTCGATTTCCCTTCTCTCACATTTCAACTTTTTCCACCTCCCACTTACCTATTCGCCTCCCACCCTACTTTTTCCCGCCTATTAGAAACGCAATCTTTTCACTCACCACTCTCAACACTTTCAATAGCCTGTTCCTCACATGACTTCCATCTTTCTTCTGATTTAGACCTCACGCAACTTTTTCTTTTCTCTCTGTCCCCGGGTCAAGCTTCCACAACGCCATCTTTGGCCTTCGAACCGATTTACGGTGCCTTCACATACCAAGTACCGATTCGGTCTCTGAGACCACACACTTCGCGCTTGCCGCCAACACATCAACAGAGAGGGAGAGAAGTACAGATTTGATTCATAGACCTCACAGCACTCCCTCTGCCCCCATTCGTCACTGTTCTCGGATACTTGTGTGTGATGACGGTTTGAGCTTCGTCATACATGCGGTAACACGCACCATCTTTTCCTCTGACCCCGTCTTCGTCAGTCTCTGGCTCCTGCTTCTGCATTCTAGAGGCTCTTTGTGTAGCCTCCAGCGCCATCTAACATATTGCAGATGGCTACAAACGGTAAGTTCTCGTTCTCTGTCTCGTACCTTCTATCTCGCTTCGCTCCTCGACTTCGATGTCGGATCTATCACTGCAGCTGCATATGAGGATAAGGATGAAGATTGATGGTGGCTTTGCCTTCATGCTATATCGTAGCGCTGCCGTGATATGGCCTTGCTTAGCCTCCTATTCGTCCCTATGGCTGCCGCTCTTCCTGCATCCCTCAAGCGACTTTGCTGAGCTCTGCTGATATACTTCCAGGTGGGCCTTCGCAGCCTCCGGGTCCCCATCTGAATACGCCTTGGATCCCGGCTCCGCATCCTCATCCAGAGCGCCCATATGAAGGATACAACGACTTGAGTTTTCGACAGACCGCGCCGGGCGAGTCCACCATCTTGTGGCAGCCGACGCCCAACATGGGACAGAATACGGACACTACTTCTTTCACTGCATTGCTCAACAGCCCTCTTGACCTATCCGCCACGAACTCGCCAATGACAGGCTCGCCGATGATGAGCCCGCCGACAATGAGCCCACCGACGATGAGCCCGCCGACAATGAGCCCACCGATGATGAGCCCGCCGGTGATGAACCCGCAGATGATGAACCCGTCCGTGGTCAACCCACAGATGATGAGTCCGCAGATGATGAGTCCGCAGATGGTGAATCCGCAGACGATGAATCCGCAGATGATGAATTCGCAGATGATGCATCCGCAGATGATGAATCCGCAGATGATGAATTTGCAGATGATGAGACCGCAGACGATGAGACCGCAGATGATGAATTCGCAGATGATGAACCGACAGATGATGAATCCGCAGATGATGAACCCGTCCGTGGTGAACCGACAGATGATGAACCCTCCGGGCGGGGATGATCAGGCACGAGCTGCTCGACTTCACCAAATGCACAATTTCACACGCCCAAATGAGCCTACACATCTTCAGCATCATGCTGCCCCCCCTCATCGGCCTACTATGCCTCGTTTACTCGCTCCTCCTGATGAAGCCCAGCCACTCCCCAAGCGCCAGCGAGGCAGCCGTGCAGGCTCGGGACGTCTGCCTCTCTTCTTGAGGGAGATGCAAGCTGACCACGCGAAGATGGCGGCTGAGCGTGAGGCTGCCGCCGCGGCGGCGGCTAATCCTGGATCATCCACCGTTGACTTGACAACAGGTATGAGGAGCCTATGAGACTCAAGATAAAGCTGCTGCTGTGTTGTTTTTGCTCACCATTTACTGTCTAGTCAACGACCCTCCCAAGCGCGTTGATCCCAAAGAAGAAGAGGTCTGTTATGGCATGATCAAGACCCGCGCGAACTGCACACAAGTTCCATCGCCGAAGCCGGGCACACAGAGCATGTGGGGCCCCCAATTTCAACCCAGCATCAAGGTTATCCTCAGACGGCCGGCCGATGATGATTCCTGGCGAATTCCAGTGTGTGATCACACCAGGGCAATCATCGGACAAGTCGATATGTCCGCTAGCAGAGCATTGGCGCCTTTGCTGGACTTCAATATTCGCGTCAGGACCGACTGTCGCATCCCCCCGCAGCCCGCCACCGAGGGTGAAGAACCTGGTCAGGCTGTGTCGCGCTCCTACCGACTTGATATCGTCTTGTATGGACCTTTCAAGTATGCCAAAAATGTCGGAGCCATCCTCGAGCGGAATCATGTGCCACTTCACCAACCTTATATCCTTCAGAAAGGCATCAAGTTCTGCAACCCTCATGCTCGTGATTTTGCGCGCGTCACGAAGAAACAGTTGTCTAGAGCGAATGCGAATCGTGAGGGAGACCGCTCTCGAAGCTCGAATTTCACTCCGAGAACTGTTGAGGAAGTCCGCTCGGAAGTCATGGGAGTTTTCGATTCACTCACCAGGAGTGACGAGTTACCAACCATGGACCCCCCGACGTCCATTGTAACGCCTCTGCTTACCCATCAAAAACAGGGGCTTTACTTTATGATGACCAGGGAAAAGCCTCGTGAGCTGCAGCTGCAGCAGAAGGGTATGGTGTCGTTCTGGCGTACCAAACCCAATTTCAATGGGCAAATCGTCTATCACAATGTCATCACGGGCGAGAGTCAGGTCGTTCCACCTTCTGATACCCGCGGCGGCATATTGGCTGATATGATGGGTCTCGGCAAGACACTCAGCATTCTGTCGCTCGTAGCGACCACCATGGATGAGGCACGACAGTTTCAGCACCTCCCGCCTGAGCAGCCGTCCGCGCCGGAAACCAGGCAGGCAAAACGTGACTTGGAGGCGGCGCAGGCACCACTGGGCCTTACTGCTTTGACCCGAAATACCAAGTCGACCTTGATCATATGCCCTCTCAGCACAATCACCAACTGGGAGGAGCAGATCAAGCAGCACACAGCCAATGGCCAGCTTTCCTACCACATCTATCACGGCCCCAACCGTATCAAAGATGTGGAGCGGCTGGCCCAGTTCGACATCGTAATCACAACTTACGGCTCCGTCTCCAACGAGCTCAGCTCTCGTCGCAGGGCCAAATCGGGCAGCTTTCCCCTCGAAGAACTCGGGTGGTTCCGCATCGTGCTTGACGAAGCACACATGATTCGGGAGCAGTCGACAATGCAATTCAAGGCTATAGTCCGGCTTCAGGCCCAGAGGCGATGGGCGGTCACCGGGACTCCGGTCCAAAACCGACTGGATGACTTTGCTGCCCTCTTATCATTCATTCGCTTGGAGCCCTTCCACCAGAGAGCCAAATTTCTTCGTCATATCGTGGAGCCCTTCAAGGCCTGCAACCCTGAAATCGTGCCCAAGCTTCGTATTCTGGTCGACACAGTCACACTTCGCCGCCTGAAAGACAAGATTGACCTGCCCTCACGGGAAGACTTTATCGTGAGACTCGACTTCAGCCCAGAGGAGCGCGGCATATATGACCTCTTTGCTCGCAACGCCCAGGACAGAGTCAAGGCTCTGGCCGGAAACCCCACTTCTGGGGCTCTTGGCGGTAACACCTACATCCATATTCTCAAAGCTATCCTTCGCCTACGTCTACTCTGTGCACATGGAAAAGACCTGCTGAATAAAGAAGACTTGGCGGCCCTGAAAGGCATGTCGGCAGAATTGGCGATCGATATCGATGAGAACGATGAAAATGCCGAAGGCGCGCCGTTGTCTCATCAGAAAGCTCACGAGATGTTCACGCTGATGCAGGATACCAACAACGACGCCTGCATTCAATGCAACAAGAAGATATCCCAAGAGCAAAACTCAATGGATGCCGAGAAGGAAGAGGACACACTAGGCTACATGACGCCTTGCTTCCACGTGGTGTGTCAATCGTGCATAAGGAGCTTCAAGCAGCGAGCCAAGGCTGCTCTGGCGCCTGGCCAGCTTGCCGGCCCCTGCATCGTTTGCAGCGCGCATGTTCGGTTCGGGTTCGTCAACATACGTCGTTCGGATGTGGAGGGTGAACATGACGGTATCCTCAAGACTACCAACAAGTCGAAAGAAGCCGGAACAGACATGTACAAGTACGACGGACCTCACACCAAAACCAAGGCCCTCCTTGAGGATCTCCTCAAGTCCAAAGCGGCCAGCGATGCCAACCCACAAGAAGCACCCTTCAAGTCTGTTGTTTTTTCAGGCTGGACGTCCCATTTGGACCTCATCGAGCGGGCGCTTAAGGAAGCAGATATCAGATTCACCAGGCTTGATGGCAGCATGACACGACAGGCACGCACCGCCGCCATGGACACATTTCGCGAGGATCGCAACATTCACGTCATTCTTGTCTCCATCACGGCTGGCGGGCTGGGCCTGAACTTGACCGCCGGCAACAACGTGTATGTTATGGAACCACAGTACAACCCAGCCGCTGAAGCTCAAGCAATCGATCGTGTGCACCGCCTGGGTCAGAAACGCCCCGTGCGCACGATCCGGTACATCATGCGCAGCAGCTTTGAAGAGAAGATGCTCGAGCTGCAAGACAAGAAGGTGAAGCTGGCGAGCCTCAGCATGGACGGCCAGAACAAGGCGCTAGACAAGGCTGAGGCGGCGAGACAGAAACTCATGGATCTCCGCAGTCTTTTCAAATGATGGCTGCCCGGCACAGAGGTGGTATCACGATCACGCAACGAAGTCACGAGCTTGAACGGTGTCCTTTGCCGTTTCCGCAATTTCTAGTCTATACGCGAGATATTCCACAAGTCCAGTTACAACATAGGGTACTTACAGGGTTCCTATTCGGCATTCCCTCCCAACACCTCTGATCTGGCATATGCATTCAGATATGGAAGTATCATACAACCACTAGTCGATTCGCAACTGCCTTGCCTTTTCCTTGGGTCCTGATTCTACCATACAATAGCGCCTCTCTTCGCGGCGCAGCTCTGCAAGGCTGGCGGGGGAATATTCACCTGAATCTTTGTGATTCCATTTCCCGTTTCTTCGACAATTTCTCCTTGTGACTTACGGCAGATACGGTAGCGTAGTTTGGTATCGCAGCATTGTTACACCGAAGTTCTCACGAGTCACTCTTGATCTTAGTGGCGCCCAGGATCTGGTGGCATTTTCTTTCTGCGTCTTCTTTCTTTTCCTCTCTTTTCCTCTCTTTTCTTTTCTTTTCTTCTTTTGGTCCTTTGATCTCATTGGCATGGGTAGGATGAGGGGTTGGAACACTCGGGTAAAATCATTAGCATCTGGGGGAATTCTTATATACGGATTGATCTACATCTCGCTTGAAAAACACAAAAGTTTGTTTGCTCGCAGGGAGTAAAACCTCTGCTCTTTCCGTGATTGTGCCCCTTTTCTACTAAGTCTATCTGTCCACGGCAATCCACCGCCATGAGTGGAACCCAGAAGATGCCGATACTAAAGACCCTTTTTCGTGACAAGTTCAAAGCATGCCCACTCCTGCTCTCCAGACTCTTGACATGTCCAACGCCGTTACGCCAAAAGACCAGTCATGGTTAAGTAAATCATCACACATTCTGAAAGCAGTCATGAAAGGGCCTGCAGCCCGCATCTTGCCGTCATCAATAATCCTCTCTCTCTCTCTCTGTCTCTCTCTCCTCTTACGGCTGGTCATCATCCTCTATCCCAATGGCAGCCCATTCAGTACCTTGGTTTACCGAGCTCAGTCTGGCGCAAAGACTCAGCAGAACGACCGTCTCGGTCGCGGCGTAGTGATTGAGCGAGTCCGAGAGGATCTTCATGTGGCGACCAAAATTGCTCTCCCACTTGCGGACAAACTCCGAGAGGTGCGTCACGCGAGCCTCGGCGTCCTCTTGGCTCAACGTATCCTGCTGTGTGGAAGTCGAACGTGAGGGGGGCGCTTTGGCGGTTTGGAATCGCTGCCATTGATCGTTGGTCATGTTGTCGGGTTTGGTGCCACTCGAGAGGTCAGGGTCAATCTTTTCCAGCTCGCGAGTGAGAAAGCCGGTATACTGGGAGAAGATGGCGCAGGTTTGCATGAGCTTTGAGTTGACCTGACGGATGCAGAAGTGTTAGCGAGACGGACAAAGGAGCGGATCAAGAGAGGAAGACGGCTTGCAGAACGGCGTTTTGAGCAGAAGCATCCCTAAAGGGGGTGGTCAGCATTACCTTTAACAGCTTGCTGTTTGTCAACATGCATTCCTTCAGGCACGTGTCCAGAAAGTCTACGTGGTCCTGCATCAGCTCGTCCACAGTTCGGTTGAAGCTGGACTTTCTGTCTGACGTCTCGTCCTTGGCCTTTAGCCGAGACATGAACTTTGTCCAGTTTGGCTCGATGACTTCTGAGGTGCAGAAGTACAGCACCTGCTGTACATATACGAGCATTCTCCCTCGCAAGGTCCAGGCGCGTCTCTTCAACGTCTCGAGCTCCTGGTTTGGGCCCTTGTGAGACCAGGTCACGGCTCGGGTGTGTGCTTGCCATGTTGACGATAGCTGAGACTCTAGATAGCGTAGATGGAGCAGAAAGCGGAAAAGCGCCTGATAACGCCAGACTGTCTTGCGGCTGATAACCAGAGAGACAGGGAATGGGACTGAATAGTCCAGCTGCAGCGATGTGAAACCCGTTGCGTTCTTGTCTGGTTCAATGGGCTGTTGGTTGATAACGGGCTGCATCACTTGGCCAGACTCTATGCCCGTGATGTTGACAACTCGCTGGAGGTTGTTGATCAGGGTGATCTCGTTCATCTCCACCTTGACATCCTCCTTGAACGGGTCCAGTGAGGACACGGTTCCAGGTTGGCGCAGGACGAGATCCAAAAGCGACTGCAGCTTGCTCGTGTTGACATTCTTGGCCGGTTTCCTCAGTTCCGATGAACCCAGCTCGAGGAAGTAGGAGAAGGAATCAGACGGATCGAGGAAGAAGTAGAGCTTAAGCGACCGCAGTCTTAGTGGAAGCTCGTGCGTTGTGAGAAGGAGCTGCATCAGGGACTCGTTGGCATGAGCGTATGCGTTGTTGACGTTTTCAATGAATCGTTTATCGTCGAAGGAGGTCGGCAGTTCTGTAACGATTTTGCTCACATCTACTCCGCCACATTCGCGAACGACATTGAGGTACTTGCCGGCCAGCAGCACTTTCTCCTTGACGCCTTCCAGCTGGGGCGGCACATCTTGGTCCCTGATGGTATATCTCCTCTCCCAATACTCATCGATATAATCCCTTTCGAGCCTCTCTCGCCCAATGCTTTTTTGTTCCCTGATCATAAACTCGGAATGAGGGTCGTGTATGCTGCCATGGTGGAGCCACTCATTCAACATCTTCATATACGGTCGGCTCGCATCCCGGAGTAATGAGGTCAACAAAGATCGAGCAGCCGGGTCACCGCCCATCGATTCGAGCCTTGAGGCCAAGAGGCCCAGAACACCTCCGCCCTTGCAGACTTTCAGGGCCTTGGAACTTCCAGGAACTAGTTCCCCTCCTTCAGCAAGCCTCTCGAGAACCTTATCGTAGTCGTCCACTTCATCATCTTCTTCCTCGTCGCTTTCGTCATCCAGCAGTGCGTTCTTCTTCAGGAGCTCTTGTGCGAGCGAATAGAGATGGGACAGCATCTGACATGTAGGTAGAGTGTGAATGTTGAGGACATGGACGGTAAAGGATTCGCTCGTCAGAAACTGTGTCTCGAGCTGGGCGATCATGACCAGATAGTCTTGCAAGCACTTTCTCACTGAGGCACACAACGCATGGTTCACGGCGCCAAACTCTTCGCGGCTCTGCACGTCGACGAACGCTTCCAAGGCCGAGTAGTAGGTTGCCATCTTCAGCATCGACTTGGTCAGATCGTGCAGGCTGGGGTCTAGGCCGGGCAGGATACGAAAGGGCGGCCCGGAGAGTCGGTCCCTCTCTTCGGTGGGGCTGTAACCACGAGCATATCGAATGTACTGTCCCTCGTAGCCCATGAAAACATACAACAGGTCCTCGACGATGGCTGCCTCCTGAGCTTCCAGCGTCAGTTCGTGCAGGGGTTTTGGCTGTGGCGCATGCGGGATTGTGAACGCGATCGGAGGGATCGAGATTCGTGAGGCAAGGGCGGCAGAGGTGTGCGGGAGCAGCGTCGCCTCGGGATTCCAGGAACCTGTGTGTGTCCACATGGCGAGGTCAGATTTCGATCAACGCGAAGGACTAGATCAACTCTTCGTCTTGCTGCTCATAAGAGCCCGGGCGCCAAGTATAAGAGATTGGAAAAGGAAAGAGTAGGATCATACCTGGGGGTGTCTCGGCCCGAACGTCTCTCGGCCGCAGGTCCGTCGGCGACTTTTGTCTGCGCATCTCGGCTGGTCTCTTGTCTATCTGCTGTTGCTGTTGTTGTTGTTGCTGCTGCTGCTGCGAACGCCGTTGCTGCTCCTGCTTGGCTGGACTGGCTGTCCGCGGTGTGCCTCGCTCCACATGAGCTTCGAAGGTCCGCTCGACGACTCTGCGCTCGTCGTAGCGCCTTTCGTCCCTGGCCTTGCCCACGCGGCTTGCATTGCTTGGTGATGGCCGCTTATGTGATTCGCTGTCTGCCAACTGGGGCGCCTCTGCATTTCTCGCATCCGCTGTGCCACTTCGAAAGCTTCCATTGGCTCCAGCAATCCGGGATCGCTCATCTGCGAAGGCATTGGCGCGGCTAGATGCCCTCGTTCGTACGCCAGACGACATGCCGGCGAGCTACATTCGAAGGCGTAGGGGACTGTAGATGCAGGATCGAGTCGTCCTGGATCAAGAGCTGAAGAGAACGCCCCTCACCCTGTTGCTATCATGGGGGTGTTATTCTCCTATTCGCGATTTCTTTCTCTTTGGGCTTGTCCCTTCTTCGTGTCCCTCTGCTCGTCCTTTCGCAATAGCTGTAGTGCTCCAGAAGGCTTGTGTTGATGCTGAAAGGTATAAAATGCTGTTCATCGATTTATGAGCTGCATGCGCCGCAGTCACAATGTCATAAAAGGCAGGCAAGCCCCTTCCTCCGTAGCTACGGAGCACCTGCTCTATGTAACCCGTGGTGGGGTGAAACACGACCATCAGTCGCGTCGCGGTTGCCATTCCATGCGCCGGATAAACCACGCTTCCGTTTCAAAGCCGACTTGGAGTCATAGCTGTACCTAGGTACACTTATCCAGCTCGGAAGGCAGCTCCCTGTGGCGCCAACTGTGGCGGTGGCCAGCTTGTGGTTCTTCGTCTCTGCCTCCCCCACCAAACAGACCTGGTACGTACTCGGTACTGCGGATCTGGAGCAGGGAAGCTGCCACTGGATGCGTAGGCCTAGTGTTTGCCTGATAGCAGTACAGCTTCATCCTTCTCTCAGCCTTTCCTTGCAGCCTCACATTCGTCGTTCGCCTTGCACTCTTCGCCCCCCCAGCGAATATTTGCTCTACCGAAGCATCAACTGGCATCTCTAGGCCTTATACAACCGCACAATCAGTCAAGATGTTTATGGCAAGATCTGAATACGGCAAGCAGCTTCCCCTCCTTCATCCTCTCTCCCCTCCCCCAACTTCCTCTCTGTGTGTTCCCTCATCTGCGAGAGCTTCTGAAAGGATGCGTACGCACTGAATGGAGAGGACTGCACCTTTACAGAGACCTACCCGTAAAGAGGCGGGCAAGAACATATGCTAACAGTTACTTCTCGCCTCCAGACCGGGGAATCAACACCTTCTCCCCCGAGGGTCGTCTCTTCCAGGTGGAATACTCGCTCGAGGCTATCAAACTCGGCTCGACCGCCATTGGAATTGCCACATCCGAGGGCGTCATCCTCGGCGTCGAGAAGCGCGTCACATCGTCCCTTCTCGAAACCTCCTCCGTCGAAAAGATTGTCGAAATCGACCGCCACATCGGCTGCGCCATGTCCGGCCTCCAGGCCGATGCCAGGTCCATGATCGAGCACGCCCGCGTCGAGTGCCAGAGCCACGCCTTCAACTACAACGAGTCTCTCAGCGTCGAGAGCTGCACGCAGGCCATCTGCGATCTGGCCCTGCGCTTCGGAGAGGGTGCCGACGGAGAGGAGACCATCATGAGCCGGCCCTTTGGTGTTGCACTCCTCATTGCCGGCTTCGACGAGAACGGCCCTCAGCTGTTTCACGCAGAGCCCAGCGGCACCTTCTATCGATTCGATGCCAAGGCTATTGGCTCAGGCTCGGAGGGAGCGCAAGCAGAGCTGCAAAACGAATACCACAAGGTCAGCTTGCTCTTCTTCCCCCCTTCTCAGTTACCTTCATTCGGTTGTGGATTGCACTGCTTCGTCCCGCGACACCCACTGACAAGAATGACAGTCCTTAACAATTGCGGATGCAGAGACACTGGTTCTCAAGACTTTGAAACAAGTAATGGAGGAGAAGCTAGACTCGAAGAACGTTCAGCTTGCCAGTGTCACCAAGGAGAAGGGCTTCAGAATATACTCAGACGACGAGATGGCGGCGGTTGTCGACCGACTACCATCAAACTAATGAGCTATGCTATGCGTAACGAGAATAGAAACCAACTGCAATGCTTGCATCCCCATTCATTGAATACATGCAAGTGACCACGCAGGTGACTGCAACAGCACTCAATCATGCAGCCCCTTGCTGTATCACTACTACATCTACCAAAGCCTACCATCTCAGGTAGACAAGATATACAGTACCAAACAGCTCAATACACAAAGCAAAAGTGCCGCAAACACACTTCATTGTTCTCATTATCAGATCTCTCATACCAAGTAACCCGCCCCTCACTCCCTTTTCCTATCTCCCAATCGCAGGCTCCCATTACACCCCTCATAAATGCGGTCAAAATTGTCCACCAAAAAGGCAAATCGCAGAGACATCATATCTGACTGCTAATAGCTAGCCAGCCACCTATGCTTGCCGACTTGTTTGCGTTCCATTCGATTCGAACCTTATGATTTTCTTTCTATCTCCCCCCCCCCTCTCTCTTTTTTTCTGTTTCACCTCCTTGGTTCCCATCCTTGTCCCCCTGATATGGTTAACTTTTGTGATGCTATGTTTCTTCGTCATTCCCCTTGTACTCTCTATTATATGCGCGCCCTTCTAGGACATCACACATTGTATATCGCTTGTCAGTTTAAATCGTCTCGTAGTTCGAGCCTCGCGAGTTCTGTTTCGATTGCTAGTATTCCGATTGCGTAATGTGTTCTTTCAGCCTTGGCCAGTACTAACCGCCGTTCCTCGCTCGAGTCTAGTTCGTCGATTTTCTTGTCGATCCGTCGAGGGTTCTTCCAGATTGTAGACGAAACATCGTTGATGATTGTCGGTCGTGTATACTCCGGTCCTCCCATCTGGCTAGCCTTGATCCATGCCGACTCACAGCCACAGGCAATTTGCATCGCCGATTGCCATCCAGTGAGGCGTGCAACGTCATGCATCCTCTGAATGACCCATTGTCTTTGCGCAGTATCACTATACTAAAAGGCTGTCAGCTTTTTTCACTGTAGTAGACCTATATCTGATACAAGGGGGGCTGTACGAACCTGTATACCTGCAACAAATACGCAGAAAGAACTTTCAATGAGGGCAGCGCCGAGATACGTGTTGATCTCTGTGTACTCTGAACAGTCGGCAGCAAGTCCTGAAGCAATCTGCCCAATCTTGAGCGCGAAACCAGCCGTCTTATTTGCTGTCATGCCCGCTGCCCTCATTGCAACCGGCGGCATCGAGGGATGGCTTCGATATAGATGGATGAACCCCATGTAGTAGTTCATCCATATGCCGGCGATTGAATATGTGCGGAAATAGATTGGGTCTCCAAAAGGTGTCTTTGTCCTCGTCTGACCGTCGAGCTCGTCGCCGAGGGGCTGGAATTCGGGTCCAAGACGGCTCCTGAAGACCTCAAAGGAGTGATAAATGGCATTCCATTCCTGCAACGCAGTCTCGTAGCTGGCTTCTGGGTCAAGATCCTCCTGCGAATCACTGTGTGGCGTGCCATCTCGTGGAGGACTAAATCCCATAGGCACCTGCACTTTCCCGAACGTTGGGAACATGCCTGGGAACATAGGGGGTGAGCCAGTTCCAGCGCCACCCCCTTGAGCGTCTATGACTTTCTGTTTCCGTGACAGATCCTTCGACACAAAGTCTGAGAGGCGGCCAAGCAAGAGAACCAGGTGATCATAGGTGCCATATCTGAAATGGAGCCGTTAGTCACACAGGTCATCGTTCGGAGTCCCCATCGAAGAAGCATGAGAGTGTTGCACATACGCAGATGAATATATCGAAAAGGGGGCCCTTGGAGGGATTTGGGTCCAATGCTCATATTCCATGCTTGTTCTCGTTTAGCGATGCATCTTCAGCTCACGGACGAGAGGGAACTTACAACAACTTGGTTCCACCCAAGATGCTCTGATACACATCCATTTTGCAGTACCACCAGAACAAATCGCAGATGATGTCGTATCTCTCAATCTCTGTATCGCTCACCGGAGAACGTCTGTCTTGAGAAGGTTGATGCTCTGCATCACCATAGTCTTCAGGGGACACGGCGAGCCCCGTAATGGCATTCAAAAAGCCATAGTCGAACGAACGCTGCCCGCTCTGGGCTGGTGCTGCGTGAGCATGCGAGTGGTAGAAATAGGAGCCTACGTGTCCCAGCTGATAGCCTCCAGCTTCCCTACGTTGCCGCATGCGCTTTGCTGGAAAACAAGCCCGAGTCATGTCTCCCAAAGACATTTCGCGGAATAATATCCTAGCACCAAACAGATGATTGCACCACTTGGTGTGATCAGATGACCAAACCTCAAAATATCCGAGCAGCAGAGTAGCAGCTAGAGTCGCGGGTTGTGTTCTCCTGGAAGGCGACTTCACATTCTTGGCTATACGACGTATGGCACGATGGTAATGCCTCAGAGCTGCCGTTGGGGGGTTATCTCGAAGTTTCGCCAGTTGAAGGCTTGCCAATGCGAGCATCGCATGAAATAGACCCAAATGTTGAAGTGCCAGTGAGGGGATAGCGTCTGTGAAGAATGTCAGAGCGGCTTTTGCCTCTGTATCTGAAGGATGTCCGTCAACTTACAGCTCCATAAGCTCTGCCCTGTTCCAGCTGCGGTGCCGCTCCTGACTCTCTGCGAAGCACAAGAAATGTTTCCTTCGAAGATCGAGATTCCGGGGCCAGTAACGTTGATGAAATGCATGAAGATCGTGTTTAGGCCACTAGCCCAGAATTCAGAAGAATACGGTGTCTCCATATGTGCCAGAACATCGTCATTCTGCGCAAAGGCGGAAAATATGTTGGCTTCCACAGCGCTCATGGTTAAACGCTCTGGCACCATGCTTTTGATCGGCAGTAAGTTGCCTCGAACGTCCGGTAAGTCATCATCAGAATCAGGTAAGGATGCTTCGTCATCCAGCATGTCTAGTCCCCAACGGCCATTCAGGGGCTGAGTCACGGCGGCTCCTGTGTGAACATTGAGAGCGCGATTGCCGGTCAGACGACGATAATCACCAAGCATATCTCTAGCAGGGCCGCCGTCTTGGACAGAGAAGAACTGCGCCTCGATAGGAGCATGGGTATAGTAAGCATGTCCACCGTCGACCTCCGCCGCAAGCAGGGGGTTGGGAAATGGTGCGTTGTAAGGTGCCTGTAACAACTGGCCGGGTCCCATATTATAAGTTGAAGAGCCTTGTATCAACGCCTCATGGTGGTATTGCTGCTGATATGGCGCGGAACTTGGCTGCAGAGGCAAATCATGGTGACGCTGGTCAAAGGTCGGGGGTCTCGGCGCGATGGCTGGAAATAGTCCCCTTGAGGACTGACGGTGCGTAGGCAAAGACTCGTCAACGATGCTTGGCGGGCCAGGGAATATTGCCTGGTTGAATGGAGACGAAAACGAGCCAAGAGGCTCCTTGAATATGACCCTCTGACTATATCCTTCGCACTCTCGTCTCGATTTGATGCAGTTGTGGCAAATCGGCCTGCCTTCGTCGCATTTGATGCGTCTCCTACGACAGGCTAATGAGAGAAGGGCTTCTGTTAGAACGCCTCGAGGCAAAGGAGGGAGCAGTACGTGTTGGATCAGGGGGTAAAGGGCAGTACCAGCGGAAGCAAGAAGAGATGGGGCAGGAGATCCAAAATCACGAGGTTTAGCTGTTACTTACTGAGACAGCCAGTTTTGGTCCGTTTCCTTGTGCCTGTCTTCTTGCGATTCGCCTCGTCTTTTCCTCCGTCATTCTGCTGAGACGAGCTCCCTTGGGATTCTGGCAAGGTCGCCTTCGTGGTTGTAACAGCTGGTTCCTCCATGATACGATGCTCTACTGCGTGTGTGAGAGAGAGCTGGATATCACACTGCTAACGGTCGCTCACTTTCGTGATGTCTTTCCGTGCTGTGGAAAGCCAGACACCGGTTGATGAAACCGTTTCAACTGTGATGAAGCGAAGTTGGGTGGCTCCAAGACAGCGGGTGAGTTGAGGAGGAAGGATATATCACCCTGGACCGCTCGGTGGGATAATTTGCCGTAGGGAAACAGAGAAGATCAGCATGTGAGGGGACGGGACAGGGAGGACGGCGGCCTCGAAAGCCGCAGGCGGTGCGGCGGAAGAGAAGAAAGATGACACCACCTGCTGCTGTGCTCAGCCACTAGGGGTGAAGAGGATGGTATTAGCACAACTGGCCGACAGTACGAAAGCATCAATTAGCGGATGGACAAGAGGAGAAGGATAGCGGCAAGTGGAACATGGCCGGTGTAACTCGAGGGCAGGGCAGACCCAGGATGAAGCGTCGAGCTGTACGAAGACGAGTTCCAACTGAGGTCATGCAACAGTGATGTTGGTAGCGAGGCGAGACACGATTTGGCAAGGAATGAGGACGGGTAGGGGAGAATGAGTGAACGGGTAATAAGGGAGCTAGCTGGACATCGGAGAAGCTAGGAGAAGATGAGGTCAAGAGCAGGATTTGCAGTACTGGACGGACAGTTGTAGATGAGTAGGTGGTAGGCGAGTGGGAGAGAGGAGAGAAGCAGAAGAACGCGGAAGGCAGGGGGGAGGAGAGAGGAAGAGATCAAGCGCGCATGCGAGTGACGGAGATGACAAGTACCAGTTGGTCTGAATTCCGTGTGGATTTGCTGCTCAAAGTACGAACCTAGAAAACAAATAATGAGTAGATACCGTAGGTAACTAGTAGCACCAGGACATCTCGAGATCTGTGACAAGGTGTTGAGGGTGTGGTGGGAAGGGGGAGGGGTGGAGCAGAAAGACCAGGGCAGTGGACAGGAAAATGGAATGCTGGCGGTCACTCAAGACAGGGCAGGTACTCCCTACCACTTGCCTGAGCGTCCGTTCCGGGGCCCAACTGCCACCTGCTACCTGGGCCTCGGGTAGCTCTCGATGCCTCGAGTTAGTGGTCAAGGTATTGTGCGGGTGGTGGGGCGTAGGTGAAGCGACTGGCTACGGCACTGCAAAGTAAAAAGATGGAAGGGACCAGTTCAACAAGCGCAGCAAAACATACCAGATGTACTACCTTGGTACCCAGTAGGAACAACCGAGATGGTTCGACGAGGAAGGAGCAAAGGGCTAAGGAAATAACAGCCGCTGCAGTATGGCAGGAGCTCGAGAGCAGTACCTACCTAGGTAGGTAGGTAAGTACGAGCATTCAACCTACCTTACCTGAGATTAGGTAGACGTAGTGAAATCAGCCGACACCCCTTCCCTCGTCTCTCCTTGCGCTCGCGATGGTGAGCCGCTTCTAACAGAGACGGCTAGACTGACAAGAAACTGACTCCGGCTCGAGGCTCATTCGACAGACTGTAGGTGCAAGTACATATACAGGCTGTTGCGTGAGCGGCAGGCAGTAATACCGGTAGACGCAAACACTGACCTTTCTGTTCTGTCCTGTCTTGTTTTGGAGCAGCTGGAGCCAGAAGACTAACAAGATGCGCAGACAGAAAAGAATCAGGTTGCACCTCGAGCAAGATTCTGGAGCTTCAGATAGTCGGCAAACCCCTAAAAGAGATACTTTACCTTCCGATCGAGGCCCAGCTGGAGGAGACCAATCAATCCCTCAGTTCGAGGTCGGGCCTGCGACCACAGATGCAGCTATGTCTCTGTCCCGCAGCGGGAGTTTGCAGGAAGGCCGCAGCACAGAGGGGAAGTGGGAAGGAGGCGTGGACCACAAGGAGGGCACGATGTATCAAGGATGCCGGGATGTCAAAGGCGCCAAGCTGAGCGGATGATACCGCTGGTGGTCGATACAGAGTCTCGAGGGAAACGGACGGGCTGCTGAGCCGAAACCAGCTCCTCACGACGCGCTTGGTCTAGAGATGGACCTCATGCGCAACCGTCGAGTTGGCGCAGATGGCGAAGACGAGGATACCGAGTGAGTTGAGGCAGAGGTCCCCGGGGTCGGTGGTGGTTGCTCTCTCGTGTCTTCCCCTCCTTTATCCCCTCGCTTTATCTGCTCAGGTGGGTGGTATCACCAACAGTATTGGTCATCCGAATCTGCAGGAGAGTAAAAGAGGAATGCAGTCACTTATTCTTCCCCCAGATGCCGAAGCCGAAGAGCGAGCGAGACGACTATCCTATATAAGCAAAGGATGGCGTCCATTATTGTGTTCATGGCAGGCGAGTAGGGCTCCCTACTGGTCTCGCAATTCTGGCCGGCCATCAGCCCCGGCATTAGCCTAGATGGATAGCTATGCATGTTGGACGCCCGACCTTGTTCTACGCTATGCCAGCCTTTAACCATGCGGAGTCGACTCCCGCTGCTCCCCCATGGTGTTGATTCTTCGCTGGGCACAGGCCAGCGTGTGAACAGGAAACAAGGTCTGCTTCAAGAGCTGACAGCGCCGTCGTGGATATGCGTCCATTGTCCGATACGAAGTGTCTTATTCTGGAGGTGGCCCAGTGGGACGACTTTTTATTCCTCTGTTCCTTTGCTGCACTTTTCCTTCTATGGCGAGGATGATGCCTGTTGAGTGTTCCCAACGCAAGACAGCGGCAGAGTGGCCGCAATGGAGTTTTCACCAGCCTCAGGAACGGAGGCATAACAGCAATTGAGCACATACGAAAGATCAGGCATGAACTCGGCTGGAAGAAACGGGGCGTGGGAGTGAGAGAATGGATCAGACCTGAGGGAAAATAGCAGTGGCTGATCCCCCTTGGTGAGTAGCCAAACATAGAGGCCGATGGATACCCCAGACCACGAGGAAATCCGAGATCTGACCATAGATATAACGACTGCTGATTGGCAGTCAACACTGCGATTCCGCGGCATCGCAGCCTCGCGCAAGGTTCGAAAAGGCACCTCAGACCGCTTAGCATTGTACTCGACTATCCGGCTCTCGTTGCTGCATCCTGGCCTCAATTCTTGTGGTAGCCAAGACTCTGGCGGTTCGCTCGACGGGCAGATCTGCCAGCCAGACTTGTTGCCATGCTATGGTATGCCTTGCATTACCGAATCTCGAAATCTCCTTGGCACCCATTTCACCCTTGACCTTGATCACGGCGCGTCAGGCTTTCCCGGACACTCAGAGTCAAGCTCCACACCGCCCAAACTGACTCCGCCAAAGATATCCTCGATGTCAGCATCAGCACGGCGGGAGACGCCATAGCGACACACTGCGTCGCACAGACAATGCTCAGTGGCCACGGATGTGCGTTCTAGGTTGCAAATGCAAGTCCGCGCCAGCGACCGGGCCAGACAACAATTACCGCTTGGACTCTTTGCCCTGTTGTTAGTGGATCTTCACAATTGCCTAATAAGGCCACTAACCGTAGCCTCGCGGGCTGCGGGAGCGGCTGCTCCGTAACGTTTCGAAGCTGAGTGGAGACTTCGGGATCCGGGATCGAGACGGAACAGGAACGGCAGAGGGACACGGAGACAGGAACCATGCAAGTACCAGGCGGTCCCCATGTCTTCACCGGGAGCACGTGGAGCACATGTCTGAGGTACCAGCCTATCAGGGACGGAGTATAGCTCTTGTCTGCTTGCTGCACCATGCTCGTTGTTCTACGGAAGATGCAAGAGCAGGCCCGGGGGCTGATACGGCTCCGAGACCCGGGTTGTGTTCGATCCCATGTACGTCGAAACCGTCACCACCTTGTATACCTCCTTGGGCGCTCTACTGATCATCCCCACTCACCACCAACCATTCAGCCGCAAGATCAATGACTGCTTCTCATAAAGTGCCCTGGCCTGCGAGACACGGTCACTCTAGATCATGCACCTCATAGCTGATCCGCTGCCGCTTATGCCGGTCGAATGATGTCTCTGTGGTACACAAACTTGTCGCCACGTGCGACCCAAATCCTCTTAACTCACAGTCGTTCTGGCATGACCTTTACCGCTCTGCCCTCGTGGATGAGACCGGAGCCGGCGGCAGCACTGCAGGTACGACTGTTCTATTGTCGTTATCGTCGCGATGGATGGACAAGATGCGCCACTTCTTCGTAACGGCTTCCTGCGTCATCTCCAGGACCACAAACCTCACATGAAAGGATGCTCAAGAACCATGGAGTATAGGAACAGCTCCGTACCAAGCCAGAAGCCAACGCATCTGGGGATCTAGGTATTGCCATGCCTGCAGATCACCGTTTGGGAAGGACTCTTTGCTTTGCAACGAATCATCACAAAGGCTCTCAAGGTACCATAAGGATTTCTCACCTCATTCATGTGGGATTATACGAGACTGCAGCTCATCGATTCTGCGAGATACTTGCTTCCTCCTCCCGTCTACGATGACCATGGACATGCCTGAGACCACTGCTTCCACAGGGCCATGGCTCCCTGCCATGGCCATATGTGTAAGCTCCTCGCTCCATCTCTGTACGCGTGCAACAGCAGGGGATCGGGGGCCGACCAGATCTGCTGTCGTGGACGAAATCTCTGTAGTACCTCGCCGGTGTGTCGGGAGCGGGTGAGAGAATATTTCATGCCACCATGCGCTAGGAAAAGATCATTGCCGCTCTGTGGCCCTGGCCAAGAGTGCGACGCATGTTACGCTGTGCCGTGACTCGCCTTTGGGGGCCGCAGGTTGCCATGCAAATACCCTCATCGTCTATCTCATTCTCTGCTATTCGGGCTGTTTGCCTCACTACGAATGAGTGCGGGCGCAATAGATCTTCATATTCTCAGCGAGAATGGCGAACGGATTGTTGGAGTCGTGACTGTTGATATAAGCTCGACCTTGCCTTTGGGTCATCAGAAGGGCACTTTCACGACCTTGGTCTACACGCCAATCTGCGCACTTCATTACCGCCGGTGATGCCGGGACGCCCTTGAGCCCAGAAGGTGCCCGTCCTCGATCTAGGTCTCGCTCCAAAGCCTGACGATGAGAAGGCAGCATCTTCTCTGGTAAGTTCCTCATCAAGATATGCAGTCTCCCTGACATCCTTCCCTCACAGTGCCATAGTGCCTACAGTCTCCGGCTGGGAAATCGAACGCAGCTTGCGCAGAGGCAGTGTAATCTTGAACAGAGTCGGTCCCTCCCGTCGGCGGCTAGCCATGCCACGGGCGTATTCGTCCTTTGCAAGCACTCGCATCTCGCATCATTTTCCCACAATAGCTCTGACACGACCCTCTACGCCTATAGGACGCAATGCGAGTTACGGTGAGCAGGAGAAGTAAGACAGGGAGGGTTGAGGGTGAGTTGCCTGCAGTTGCCGTTCGCTGAGGTCATCGTGTCCCCCTCCCCTCTCCCCTCCACCCTTCCCCCCTTTTTTGTGAGTCGATACGTACATTCATTACTGGTTACCTACGAGCATGCACTTACACCGCCAGAATTTTGTGAACCATTTCGAGGGCTGATGCGATGCATTCCGGTCTGCCTACAGATTGAGCGTTGCGAAAGAATCCCAGCTGGAATATCGAGAGTCCAATGACTGACTCCACATTGCTTGATTCAACCACGCCTTCTAGAAGCCCGTCTTAGGGCTGCGGGATGATGACGATAAGCTTCACATTTGACCACTTCACTATGCCACTTTCTGTCTAGAATCGCGGCTTATACCAAGAGGGACTTCCGCCTTAGGCTTGCCCTAGCATGTATGGAGTTTAACCCGATCTCCGATCACGCAACTAGGGCAGTGCTTTAAACAAACGTCCTATGACTCTCACGACTTTGAGGGGTTGTATATTACCAAGGCTAACTGTAACAGAGAGATGCGCGTAAGTCATTAAGAACAAGGCCAAATGATTGCCAGCTACGAACTGACAGCGTGTAAGTCATCAAACAAAGCCAAACGATTGCCGAGCTACAGACTGACCGCGAACAACGCCCCGCAGGAAGAAATACATTGCATGCCGATCCAGCTTCATTCCCATCTCTATTCCACCTGCAACACCTTAACACCACTGTGGGGCTTCAAGGTATGGCCCACAGTTTCTGGAGGATCTCCATCAAGGTAATCGGACGACTCGGTGAAGTACCAGACGACCGGCTAAAGGTATACCATGTTAGGACAACAGCACAAGAAGCAGTCTCTTCTGAGGTTACAGCGTGGAAGCGTGGACTCACCGGCTGCAACGCGCAACATCTGAACTCGACAACTCTGTCACCATTCGGAAGCAATTCACTACGACCTTCGCTTTGAGGGTCTCCAATGTCTCCGGTGTCTTCGGTGCTTTCGGGGTCATCCTGCGATGCTACTATGGCGGCAATGTTGACAATATATTCAGATTGACCACCAGGATTACCCTCCCCAGGCATTCTGCGTCTCAGCCGAAAAGCGATTCGAATGAGCGGGCCGTCGGTCTCAGCATCGTAGATGATCCTGGCGTCCTTGGTCAGAAAGTCATCCCACAGGCCGAGTGTCTCGGTGGATCCGTCGTTGTGGTAAATCCAAAGCCCACACCAGCGCAACCCCTGATTGGGATATCTGGCATCAATGCCTCTGCAGAGAACTCTCAGCTGTCTGATATATGACAGCTGGGCTCTGGTGAAGACCGTGTCAGTTTTGAAGGGCGGCTTTCTCAAGCCTCTTGGGAGAGCTAGTCGGATGACGTTTAGTCCGAACGGGGATGCCACTGTCTCGTCCAGGTTGGCAGTCCCCTCGATTGCCTTGCAGCAAACTCCAAGTGTTTTGAAGCTTCCTTTCATCATCGCCAGCTGGTCCACAATCAAGCCCATAACGGCACATTCTCCCTTTATTTGCTCTGGTATCATGGACACCCATCTCGCCGTTGAGTCTGAGAGCGATGAGGGTGGCCCAAAATAGGCGATTCTGTTGTTATTTGTCTTGAACTGCAGTATCAGATCGTGATGTCGGGAGTCAGTTCTTCTGTTGTCACACCAATGCCTGATGAGGACTGCTCACCATGAGAAAAGGGCCGTATTGAAAATTGGTATGGCCGGTAGTCACCAGGCCAAGCGTTACGATTCTCTCTCCTTGACGGAAATAGAAGGTCGTCGGTAGCCCTCTTTTGTGCGGAGTCGACACCGCCTGATGTGTATCGTCTCTGTGTACAACAATGCAGCTGATGCCGAAGCAGGTTGTGTATACTGTGATCCCTCGGGCATACTGACCGTCGAGTAGTAGCGGCATGTATCGACACATTGGCCGCCCAGGAAAACAGCTGGACCGCTCAGCAAGTTGGTGTCTGAAAAACTGAGCCACGAACGGTACACCATGTTTCGATGGATTCCAGGTAGCATCCCACAGGACTTGAAGTGGCGCAGTCTCGGGACGCCGAGCAAAGAGTTCGGCAAAGCGATCAACGATAGCTCTTTGGCCCTGTTTATTTTCTTGAGTAAGCCAAAGTTGGGAAGAAGGTTGTAGCTCTCTTGGGTAGGTACTGTTGGAGGAAGTACTCACGTGTTTTGGGAAGTAAATGTCACTGCGAGTGACCTCAATCGGCCTACTCCGCCAGCCTCTTCTGGCGTCCCCCAGCCAGTCCGAAACAGATCCGTCGCAGAAGTAGAACCTGATGGCCGATATGCCGTGCATTCCGGTGATGAATTCGACTTTTCGAACAGCATTTATTCGAATCTCGAGGCATTGCTGGTGGGCTGCATCACCATGACCCTGCTTGTGAAATACTTCAAGTGAAGCCAAATAAGGCCGGCCGAATAGGGTGACAAAAGAGGCGCAGACGTGGGCTATGTCGACATACTCTGCAGGCAGAAGACTTTTGACTCTGGGATGGCTGGGTATCGAGGCCAGAGAGCGACACCGGCTGGCTGTAGAAGTGTGAAGAGCCGTCATCAGCGAGGACACAAGACTATTGGTCCCCTGTATATGTTTCAAGATATGATTCTGCATTTCCGTAGGCAGTTTTGCACACTTGGACAGCCAAGATCCGAGGCTTGTGCTTTGGGTGTCGACGATGCCAGTCTCTACGGTACCCGCAAGCGAGGCGAGGTGCCATGGACGCTCCTGGCCCCAGCAATCCTTGGGCAGCAGTTCACATGTCTGCACGGCGAGGCTGTAGAGCTCGCGGCACGCAAGCTTGCGCTGCAGCAACGCAACGACCTTGCAGCATGACTGGTGGGCAAAGTAGGCTGGACGATATTTGCTGAGTGGGCGCTGGTGGACGACAGCAATGGTGACCCTCCCACTGTAAGAAGGGAGAGTCAACGTCGGGTTGACGATGAACTGAGGATCGCCGAGGTCAGTCTTGAAAGTGAAGACTCTCGGGCCCTGAGAAGGGTCAACGGATGTATCGATGACTAGGTACGATGATGCAGGCAAAGCCCGACGTGTTAGCAAATAGAGTAGTCAAGGGATTGGATGGCAGTTTTGCTTGCTGATGGCGTCGCTTTTGGGGTCATGCGTGCGCTTTCACTTACAGCCCAGCACGTGCATCTCCCACGTCATGGGCTGCCTCGCAGCAGGGCTGGCTCCCGCGAAGTACGGGAGGTTGATGCGGCAGAGGAAGCAACTTCTCTCCGCGAGAAAGAAGAGCATCTGGTCGTTCGCCATGGTCCCGACGATGCTGAAAGAGGTTTGTGTCGAGGTCAAGAGTTGTGTCTTCAGGCAGGGACGAGGCACCGCCAGGCGTGATATTTATAGGGTACGCCTCAAGCACTGGGTGAGCGGGAAACCTGGAGGCAGTACATGTAGTCGGGTATCTGGTACCCATGCCTGAAGCAAACACACCACCTTAGAGTATACCTTACCTGGACAAACAGCCCGCAGCCACTGCCAGCTGAAACTGCACGTTTATAGGTACATTGCCTGATCCATCGATAAGGTAGTACTACCTTACCTGGCAGAGGGGTATCGGGCTCCGCACCTGAAAAGCCACCCCCTACATGAATGCAATGCACCTCAGCACACAGGCATGCGGACGAAGCACATGTAGCCTGCATGTCAATGGCTGCCTCGGACGGTGAGGAAGATGCCTATCTGCTACATAGGTCGAGCAGCCTGTCGCGTTCATGGATTGTCATGGGCTGCAGTTGTTGGGCCTCAATACAGATGTTGGCACATACATGTACTCTGCTACTACTACTACACGCTGCGTTGTGAACTCGACTGGAGGGTGGTGGGGTTTCAGCGAGACCTCGAGCTTGAAAGGCCTGTATCTTATGCACGTCGGTTGTCTTTGCGTGTACATCAAAGGCAAAAGCATGCCGCCATTCGGGCATACAGGATGCACGTTATGCCTGGGTGGTCATGAGACGTGGCGTTGCTGGCCTCCCTGCTTCCAGTCTCCCATGTCCTAGGCAGGCTATGCATGAGTCTGGTTCTTTTGTCGATGCGCAGGATGGCGGCTGAAGCAATGGATCGAGATTGCCTCCAGCATCGGTCATGACCTTGGCTTGCTGAGCTGAGCGAGAGAGAGAGAGAGAGAGAGAGAGAGAGAGAGAGAGAGAGAGAGAGAGAGAGAGAGAGAGAGGTTGTCACTGTGATGCTACCCTGCCGCTCAGGTGGCATTGCCGTACGGGGCGATCTCTGGTAGGCCAGAGTATTCTCAATGTACTTGGTCGTGCTTCGTCTTCCAAGTCGAGTTCCCTGTGCTCACTTACCGAAATTGTCACAGCCAGGATCTCGCAAGATCTTGGGAAAGGCAATACATGGTTTCCTCGGTGACAGAGCAGGGCAAGAAGTAACAGACCCGGGGGTCCATGACGCCACGGCGCTTGATCTCTTGTAGCCACGAATCTTTGCGGATTGGTTTCTGGTGTTCCATCCAGGCTCACAGAGCATGTAAGTCACGGCAAAGGCGACACCCGAATAATGATCTGTGACGAGGCATGTGAGCGTACAACTGTCCACCAAGAAGACGGTGCTATCGCGCGCGAAACCCACGCCCGGTAGTGCTTCGAAGCTCACATGGCTGAGCACAAACACAAGCACAGGCACAAAACTCAGGGTCTGCGAACCTGGCGTTGTGGTATGGAGCCACAGACTCTCGTTCATCTCGGCGAGGGCTGTTCATCGGGAATCCGGAAGGATATCCGGTGCGAATCTCGAGGATTGGGCATGAACTGCCAGCATCTTCGGATTATGCCCGTCGGAGGGCCATTTCTGTTGATTCGGGGTCAGCATGATGAGCGTAGTGCTTGTGGCAATACCTACAGTACTCGTGTACGGATTGTGCAAGAGTACGAGGGGTAAGGTAGGTATGCAGGAAGGACGTGTGCGACTTGTACAGGTAACAACTAGGCGCCTACTGCCCAGACTCATGATGGACACAACGGCATAGTTCGGGATAATTTGACGTTATAAGCCCATAAAACAAAGGCCCAGAGTCAGATTCATGATGAGCGACGCAAGATGCCAGGGATAAGTGATGTTTTACCCAGATGAGGTTGTTCCCTGTAATGTGAGGATGTTGTGCTGTTAAGTAAGACGCCCGCAAGGTCCGGTCGCACTTCCCCAGATTTAGGTAGTGTCCAGCGATCGATTGATTTCCCGCTTATCCTTATCGATAACATCAACTGAAAAAAAGTCCATGAAGCGTTCCACCAGCACCACCAGCACCAACAGACCCCAATTGTGACGACCTCATCGACACGGCGAAAAAGTATACCCTTCAGTCGAGGCAAAATGTTTGCTGTTCCCGGATGGTCAGTGTCTTCCGAGGCGCTCAAGCCCGAAAAGCCGGCGGCCGCAGCCGGCGGCGCCTCTGGGGCCAAGTCCAGGAAGCGGAAGAGGACCACAAAGGAGGAGCCGGTGACGGCTGCGAACGTTGCTGATCTGTGGGAGACGGTCGTCGAGGGGAAGAAGCCCAGCAATGATAAGACTTCCCAGGACTCAAAACGCCAGAAGAAGGCGTCCGATGACAAGGCCAAAGGCGATGGCGAGAAGACGGGCGACGGCGAATCCAAGTCACAAGGAAGCGACAAGCAAGGCAAAAAGAACAAGAAGGACAAGAAGGATAAGTCAAAGCCAAAGAGCCAACCGGAAAGCCTAGAACAGAGCAACCGATCAAAATCCGAGGGCGACGATGAAAGCGCAGCAGCCGACTCCTCCAAAGCCAAGTCAAAGGCCAAGTCCAAGTCCAAATCAGACGCAGTGACCAAATCCGAGCTCGCGACAGTCCTTCCCCCGGCACCGCCCAAACTGACGCCCCTACAAGCCTCGATGAGGGAGAAGCTAATCTCGGCGCGATTCCGCCACCTGAACGAGACCCTATACACGCGGCCTTCGGAGGAGGCCTTCAAGCTGTTCCAAGAATCGCCCGAGATGTTTGACGAGTACCACGAGGGCTTCCGGCGCCAGGTCAAGGTCTGGCCTGAAAACCCCGTCGACAGCTTCCTGCGCGACATCCGCACACGGGCCAAGATCAGGACTCCCGGCAAGGGCAGGCCCAATGCGCCGCAGCTTCAGCTCAGCGCCACCTGTCTGCCCAGGACGGCCGGCACATGCACCATTGCCGACCTGGGGTGCGGCGATGCCCGGCTGGCCGAGTCGCTGCAGGCGGACAAGGCCAAGCTCCATCTCGACGTCCGGAGTTTCGACCTCCAGAGCCCCAGCCCGCTCGTGACAAAGGCCGACATTGCCAACATCCCCATGGAGGACGGCTCCGTCAACGTGGCCATCTTCTGCCTCGCCCTCATGGGCACCAACTGGCTCGACTTCGTCGACGAGGCCTACCGCCTGCTGCACTGGAAGGGCGAGCTCTGGGTCGCCGAGATCAAGAGCCGCTTCGGCCCCGTCCGCAACAAGCACGCGCCCGTGACGCACAGCGTCGGCAACCGGCGCAAGCCCTCCAAGAAGGAGCTCCAGGCCAAGGAGGCCGAGGCCGCCGGCCGCTTCGACAAGGACCTCGCCGTCGAGGTGGACGGCCAGGAGGACCAGCGCCGCGAGACGGACGTGTCGGCCTTTGTCGAGGCGCTGCGCAAGCGCGGCTTCGTGCTGCACGGCGACCGCAACGAGGCCGTCGACCTGTCCAACAGGATGTTTGTCAAGATGCGCTTCATCAAGGGCGCTGCGCCCACAAAGGGGAAGAACGTCCGGCCGGATGATGCCGGCCCGAAGAAGAAGAAGATGTTTGGTCGCGCGCAGGACGAAGATGCGGATGAGCTGGACGACGCAACCGAAGGTGCCATCCTGAAGCCCTGTGTTTACAAGATTCGATGAGCCCCATGCCTGAGGGGGGGGAAAACACATGTATGTGGCATTCTGTGGGACGTTTAGGGGCAGAGTTTTGGGAGACATGTTTTTGCAGGAGTTTGGGGAGCGCAGATACAAATCAATCTTAGTGATCCAAAACCCATGGCAGAGTATTGCATGACGACGTGTTGAGTAGCTTCTATTCCTTTTGAATCCCCTTGTCTGTACCTCTTCTAGGACTTCCATCGCGACGGCTCTCCAAACGCCTCTAGATTTCTTTTCCACGCTCCCCGGCATCATCACCATCCAATGGACGTTGCAAACTCTCTCGCCTTGGCTTTTGAGGGAAGAAGTGGGAAACCAAAATTGCAGAAACATATCGAAGAGAAGCAGATAGTACAAGAAGGAAGAAGCAAACCCCCATAATTCCCATTTGTTAAACCTTGCCATAAAGACACCCTTCCCTCATTGCGGGGATATGCTGAATACTCATGCTCTCATTAGGTAAAGCCTGAAAAATGCTCGCTGCTCAGAAGAAGATCAGGCTGGCGGCCATGTCCACGTTGTCCTCGGCAGCCTGGAGTGCCTGGATTGCCTGTTCCCTTGTAGCTCCCATGGCCACGAGGCTCTCAATGTGAGCCGGTGTAACGTTGGGCCCTGGGGCCGGGGCCCGAGACTGCGCCGGGGGCTGCTGTGCCTGTGGCGGTGCCCCGGCGGCGGGCTGCGAACCAGACTGCGAGGGCGCAGCTTCAGCAGGCATGACAGCTCCGGACCTCTGACCTATGGCAGTTCCCGCCGGTCCGGGGATCGTTGGCTCTTGGACGATCGTCTCCTCCTCCTTTGGAATCTCGGCTTCTCCCAGGAACGGGATCTCCTGGCCTTGGATGATGAGCTTATCCTTTGCCAGGTCGATGTGAGCCTGGTATCTCTTGAGCATGTCCAGTCCCAGGAGCAACTCAACCGACTTTCCCTCCATGACGGTGAAGCTGCATGGCAGAAAGAGGTTTCCAATCTTGATCTGGGCCGAATGGACCCGGCCGATGATTGTAGCCGTTCCAACGCCGCGAGCAACGCCCGCGAACCTCTTGTCGACGAGGCGCATGATGCCGCACGCCTCCGCGCACGACGGCGACATGATGGTCGCCTGCGCGCCCGAGTCGACGAGGGCCTTGACCTTGTGGCCGTTGACCTCCACATTGGCGTAGAGCAAATGGACGCGGCCAAACACTGGTACAGACAGTTAGTAAACGCGGCAGAGTCAGCCCCCCCGCATCTCGCAGGGGTCATGGGACGTCATCGTACATGCCTTCGGGGTTGTGCTCCATGGCGTTTTGCAGATTCTCCATGACACGCTCCTGGCGGATCATCTCCTCGATCCTCCTCTGGTTCTCAACGTTGAACGGGTCCTCGTTGAGCCGCTCGATCTCGCGCTGCCGCGCCTCTCGCTCCCTCCGCTCTCTGTCCTGGCTGTCGAGGAATATTCTTCGAAACTGCGCGGGGTCCTCGACGGACGCGGCGAGCTCCGGGTGCTGCCTGGACAGCTGCTGTCTGATGGCGGGGTCGCCCAGAATCTGGAGGCGAAGCATCTCGGTGTCGTTGGCAGCGCCGGCTGCAGCCGCCGCGGCAGCGCTGGGCTGTTGGCGAGCCGCGGGTTGAGGTCGGCCTGCTGGTTCGGGAGGCCCGGTGCTTCCTCTCATGTCCCGGACGTGGACCGCCAGCATGTCGCCATCGCCAATCTGCAGCTGCTCCATGGTTTTGGCATCGTCCGAAATGAGTCGACCGTTGTGGTAGATGTGTTGCGACGCAAGCGGGATGCCGGCCTCGGCCTGGACGGACTCGCGCAGGGTTGCGACAGTCATGTCGGGGAAGACCTCGAGGGTCACCAGGCTGTCCTGGTCTCCTCCATGAGGATTGAAGACGTTGAGCGTGATGCGCCTAAAGAAAGACAGCTTCGCGTTAGCCCCCCTTCCTCCCCTTTCCCTCCCACAAACAGCTCCAGCTCCAGCTCGGGCAAGACGTACATGTTGGCTTTGTTCGACTTTGGTGGTTACCGCGTGAGAAAGGGGACGGGAAGAAGGTGGAATGAAGGCAAGATAAAGTGTTGCCTGCAGCGCTGGATGCGAGGTGGAATCGCAGAGAAGGACGGCGAAGGCCGGAGACGACGATGTTTAGTAAGTGTAAGAAAGCAAGGCCCAGGTCAGAAGTAACGGCACGATGGATCGATGGCAACGTCGGCTGGTGAAGCTCCAGGGACAGGAATTACGAATCAGGTGTTTGCTGGCCAGGTTGTGCGTAGCATCCGTACCAGACAAACACGCGAGCAGGCGAGTTTTATGCAAGTCAGCGTCTCGGCCAGCTGCTTGGAATGGCCGGATCCAAATTGGAGCTGCGGGAAGCCTACCTAGTAAGGGGGAGGAAGCTGATGAGGGGCAGAGCTGGAGGGGCAGAAAAGCTAGATTCAATGCTTGTTTGGGTTGCTTGTTGGAAGCTCCGTCTGGGGCGTCATCATTCCTCGATGCAGGCAAGCCTGGCGGTGACGACAGCGGATTGGCAGCCCCGTTTGGCCGGGACAATGCCTTTGGAGGGGCACTGGCGGGGGGGGGGGCTTGGAGGGGCCTGGGTCGGAGTTACAGGGGGGTTGCCGTCCTCTATTCGGGAGATTTGCAGCTGGAGGTGCTGGTATTTCAGGTTCATAGTGCTCCAGGACTCACTAGCTGGGCCGTTCTGGGCTGGGATAGATAATTCCAGTTGAGATGGCGGGCTGAGTAAGGTACATGTAGGCTGAGGGCGATCCTGTTGCTGCTCGTTTCTGGCACACACCATTCGGCGCTGGCCATCATTGCTTCTTTGCAGGTCGGAGTTTGATGTCTATGGGAGATTTCGAAAAGGTATGTCGGGTCCGATGATACCACCCATTTTCATATTACGTGTATCTTTGAGGTAAACGTTCATTACTTGGGACAGAGGGAAGTCTAAAGTCTACCTCTGCGGCTGTCATCAGATATCATCATCGGGGCTCACCTTCATGCTTCTTCGGGTTGCCAACTCGGAAGGAGAAACGACGAGCAGCTACGGAAACACTTGTCATTCATATCAGGAGAAAAGTACGAGTAGCATTATCCGACAGCAGAAATACACACCACTTCAGGTGCTTGTTATGATACTTGACGACGGATAGAAAATGACATGCAGGATAAACCTTGCGTCTGCAGACCAAGTTCTTAAGCCCAACATGAGAGGAGCAATATTCGCTTGACACGTATTTCGCCTGCGCCCATCTTCCCCCGAGTCAGGATATGTGAGTATTGCCGTGGCTTGATACCTATCTGTACGAGTAATTAAGCCTGGAGGCGATTCGGACTGCAGGTGGATGTATTGCATACATAATGGCTGCATCAATGCGGCCATCTGAGATGCAGTCTTTCGTCCAGGTTAGGTCGAATGACACGTCCAGACTTACTCCGACATCAAGTTTCAGCGCCGCTCTGACAGCAATCAATGTTTATGCATGCGATATGTCTTTTTCAAACAATTGCACAATACGAGGTGACTACTAATCTTGATGATATTACACATCATGATTGACAGCAGGTCCCCATTGACAGCGCCTACCCAGTACTAAGGTAAGGTAGGTAGTAGATTGTCTTGCCTTAAGGTACATTAGGTACCAACATGAAGTCGGATACCTTATCTTTGTTACGAGTTGTAGGTGGGACACTTTATGGTCAAGTTCTAGCGACCTCCGACAAGGCAAAGGGTACCAACATGGTGATGGCATCGAGGTATCCCATGACTCCTTCTGTCTCCCGGGATACTCAATCCGAGCAACTGCACTTGTAAGCATCGTCTTTATCAAGTCTCTTGACATCGCGCGTACGAGCCCGGTCAAAGTGAGGCACCCGCTCTGCGTGGTCCCTGCCTTGTGCGACAACCTCCCCACCTGACCACATGCAGACATCAGCCCGTCCGAAAACGTCTGTCTGTCTGTCTGTCCTATCTGCACTTCAAACATCGCCCATTTGATGCCACCCACATAAAACCCGCCCGCCTCTCCCTGCTTCTGCTTCTCTCCGCGCCTTCTGAGCTTCGCAGCCACTCACACGTACAGAAGCCGACGCGCCATTTTTCCTTCACCAATGGCATCCAGTCGAGCTTTCACCGGTGCGGAGAAGCCGCCTTCTGCGCTATTGTCTGTCTTGCCTGTCTCGCCTGTGTCTGAGCTGCCTTGACTGCTCATGCTAACCGCCCTTCTCAGGATCAGCACCAGACGCGGCTGCAACAGTGCCATCGAGAACCTCGTCGAAGCCTGTCGAAGCCCTGAGACACGTCTCTAGACGCTGCTGCCTCCGGGGATGGCAGAGCTTGCATGCCGCGATGCTACTAGTCGGCCATCTGTGCGCAGAGGTGCATCTAGCCAGTCAGTGGCAGGCACCACCACATCTCCTGGGGCCATAAGCCCCGGCTCTCTGGATAAACGAAGCAGAGCAGGCGTGTCTGCTCCTCGTCGTACTCCCAAGCGGTGTCCTTGAAGCCTCCTTGCTGCTGCGTCGAGACCGGCACCTCGAAATGCCGTCTCGACCACCCTCCAGGCGGTTGGGATCTGTGCTTCGAACGGGCTTTCCTAGCGAAACGCAACCCAACTATTCGCTCACATCAGAGCCCGGAGGCCACTGGCCATGGCCTCTTCTGCAATTGTCCTTATCCAAGGCGCCAAGGGCTTCCTGTTTCACCCCGGGCAGTGCAGATGTGCCTGTCTGAGTACAGCACCATAGAGAACTGTCACGGCTTGGCCAATGACCCCGTGTCTTTCCTCTTCTCCTGAGCAAACGCCATCGCCACCATTACCACGAATGACTGTGCATGGTTTATCACCTGGAATATCAGTTGAAAGCGTCTGTCAACATTGATGCTTTTTCTCTCTTCACCTTGTCAGCGCTATTCAGATCCCTGGCTGGTCGGCCATCGCCTATCTGGCTCCATTCTACTGGGTTGAGCGTCTAGCCCTGTCAGGGTCGTGAAGGAGCCAAGCGTCTGTGAACAAAAGTCGCCATCCATGAGATGCGAGACACATGGCCGCTCAATGTGGCCTCAGGGTTTACCCGCGGCTGCACTTCACGATGTGATACTGGCCCGCGACCCCCCCGGGGCCTGGAGTCCATTGCATGGTTGACAGCGTATGCCGCACGCTGCAGGGGATATCGAGCGACACGGCTACATGCTCGCCTTCCTCAGCCCCATGCACCCCAAGTAGGGAAGTCAATGTGTCAACGCCGACCTCCTCGCTTCTCACCTACGCCTTCCTTCGATCTTTCGACTTGCCTTTTCAGATTGGGCGTATGTGCGTGGATATCTCGCAAGCAGTAAATCTTCTCCGAGATCTCTTGCGGAGGAACATCACTTCGCATCCCCGGGCACGATACCTACGTCAATGTCCGATGGCAAGCCCGCCAATTGGTCACCATGGCACTGTGTACAATGGCAGGAAAAGTCTCCCTGCTTGTGGGCTGATGGCCCAGGTGCTCCGGTTTGGTTACCGCCTGTTGTATCACGCAAAGCTCTCCGCCCCCGTGAGTCTTCTGGACTGCCGGCTCGGGGGATGATGTGATATGATTGGCAATGCGGTGCACTTCCCCGCCCGGGAATGCCCTCCCTTACTCCGGTTTTCATTCTGGTTGGCGATTTCGGAGCTCTCCCTCACTTCATCATGCAGCCGCATTTCTCTGTGAACTGGCGGATACCGTGCGAAATTGCGCACTCCAACTCTCATCGCTGAACACGCGTGCTGCTAATGCTTACCAGGTATAGCAGAGCCAGCTTCCATCCCTACACTCAGGGGCAAGATGAGCCTCATCCTACTGGGTTAGTGCTCATAGGGCTGCTGCCTGTCCTTGAGCCTAGCAGAACGTCTTGTGGTCAGAGATGCGGAAAGTCAACGGCTCAACTGACAAGTCACATTTGCCCTCACCTGCCCAGCTTGGGCTGCCGCAACCAGGGCTGAGGGCCATCCATTGTACTTCGTACGCCGCCCCAGCAAATGCTTGCCACTCCACCCAGCTGAAAGCGAAGCCTGGATCCATGCCCTCACTCCGCTAGAAAGGCATTTCTGCTCCTCTGCTATTGCAATGCAGTAGTGCCTATCTCGTACACTAATAAGATTTTGACCCAACTTCAAGAGAATGAGAGTCAAAGTGCCAACGGGTTGGCGACCACCTTATGACTTGCCCATGTGCCTGTTCGTCTCAACCCTGCCTGGCGTCATAACCCCGCCAGGCATAACACTTGTACGGTCTACGGACACCATGGCCGGCGGGCGACCTCAACAAGTCTAGGTTTCATTTCTTTTCCACAAAAGCTCAAGGGAGAAGCCGTCACAGTGGTGCTCGTGAGTTTGGCATTCTCGCACAAGTATTTGTATCCTTTGATGTCTCTTCACAGCCATCAGTGGAGTGTTGGCTCGTCCACCTGTGTCAAGCCACCTGCAGCCGCGGCTTATCAGGACTCAATATTGTTTTGCTTTTGAGACGTTGCTTTCTTTTTCTTATTCCTGAGTGCCTCGCCTTTGCATCATGTATGTCTTTCACCGTGGCTGGCCGCCAATGTTAAAAATATCGCGCCCTCGCATAAAAGACCATCAAGAGTCCATGTGCCCTTTTTGCCTGATCTTCCCAACCCTTATTTAACTTTGACCCTATCACTAGTCTTCTTCGCGCCTACTTTGCCAACACTCTTCACGATTTCAATGCAGCGTAATCAGCAGGTAGCAGGAAGAGGAGAAGGAGAGAAAGGAAGGGAAGAAGAGATGAGGAGAGGGCAAAGGGAGAGAAACAGGGAAGGAAAACAGATGCGGAAGCAAGAAGACATCATGATAGCCACCGCTTGTCAGGGTCCCTTGACAACTGACAAGTCTAGCTTGGGCATCTGTCAATGTGTCGTGTCCTTTTTACCCATCAGCACCAACGATGAGTTTGATATAGATGAGGACCTCATGGAAGTCGAGACCATTGGGTTCGACAGGATCTCTCAGTTCCACTTCTATGAGGTCTGCCGCTCAGACGACTTCCTGAGGAGCTTCCCCTTCTGCTTCAACCCCAAGCTTTCTGTTCTGAAACCGCAGCACGTTGTCACGGCCGTCTTGCTGGAGCAGTTTGCTTTTGAGCACTCTCAGCGTGGGTTCAGCAGGCCACTGGTGAGTGGCTCCCTTCTGCGTTCCATACAATGCTCCTGTTAGCATAAGATATCGGGTGGGAACGACTGCCCTACAGACTGTCGCTAATGAAGAGATAGGCCGAATATCGCATCAGATTCTCCGGCAACCTTAGCTACGGCCTCTTCAACATCTGTGACATGACGGAGCGCAAGTACTGGTGGGTGGCGACCAAGATGCGTGGCTGGAACATTGACGGCTGCCCCAAAGACGTCAGGAGACTCATGTTTGTTCACATCATCGCCACCCTGGGGTGCAGCCCCGTCGTGACGGATGAAGACATGGAATACCCCAAGAACTGGGCGGCGATTCTCCACGGCAGAGAAAGATGCCCGAGTGAGCCTGTTGGCCACCGGCCTCATGGGCGCACCATCTGCCTTCACTCAGTGGCCGTGTGCCCTCGCCTCCAGGGCTTGGGCCTCGGTACTGCAACTCTGAAGTCGTATGTCCAGCGCATGAACAGTCTGGGCGCTGCGGACCGTGTTGCTCTCATTTGCCGCAAGCCTGAGATCAGGTTCTTTGAGAGATGCGGCTTCAAGAACATCGGCCGGAGTACCACCCGGTCTTTCGTCGGGGAATACTACAACATGGTGCGAGCTTCCATATCTATCTGGCCAGAACCCAGACTTTCTATACCTCCGCTATAGTTAAATATTGACTCATCCATCTAGGTTTTCGATCTACCCGGGCCCAAAGACTTTATCGACTGGAATAGCATTGCCGACGCTGCCAAAAAGATGTGAACTATGCGACTGGTACAATATCAGCCATGCATGTCGGCTTTCTTTACTTCCTTCTTTGGCGGCTGTTTGACTTTCAGGAGGTAATGTTCCGGGAGTCCTTGGGATATGGCATACAGATGCCTAATGGGATGAAAATGTTCACGGCGCGACTTGCAATAGAGGGATAATCATTCAACATGGGGCATAACGGTACTAATATTCAACTAGAAGAATGGTATGGGAGGGCGAGAAGGTAATGAACAAAGAACACTTGGCGTAAGTGGGAAGCAGTGGAAACTGTAGGGGGAAAGGAAGCTGGACACTGATGGGGTATCGTGAGTGGAGTGGCCAGGAGAGTATTACTATCAGGTTGGCGGAAGCTGGCAATTGCTCAACGTCAGATGTTTGGCCGTGATCAAGATACTGTGAGTTCCGGCTGTATACATCCCCGTATGATTGCTTTATTGCTGACTATAAGAATATAGGGAGGGTAAAGGCGATTGATACGTTAGACAAACACATGGGAACTAGGGCAACTGGAGAACACGATACGTAACCAGGCAATACACGCAATGTGAGGCGAGTTCAACGGCGAGATGATATGTAAGAAAACAAAATAAAATAGAACAACTGCTCTCCATACGGGTATTCTAATTCAAGCAGTTGTACGGAGGCTAGCTAGTTACGCTTATTTATTTACGACGAAATCTAGACGATTTGAGATAGAATTAATACACATTGCTTTTCTTTCCTCCTTTCGTTCGTTTTTCTTTCTTCCTCTTGATGACACCAACGCCCGAATCAGTCGGTTGCCTTGTACTTGGCTCGGTACTCCTCCGTGTTCTTGATATCCTCAGGGGTGGCAAAGCCCTTCATGCCATCGATAATGTCATCCAGGGTGAGGATGGCAAAGATGGGGATGCCGTACTCCTTCCTCAGCTCGCCAATGGCACTCGGGCCAGGCTTGGAATCGTCGCCATCCGCAGCCGGGAGCTTCTCCATGCGGTCCAGGGCGACGACGATGCCGGCGACGATGCCGCCCTCCTTGGTGATCTTCTCGATGGCGTCCCTCTTGGCCGTGCCGGCGGTGATGACGTCGTCCACGATGAGGACCCTCTTGCCCTTGAGCGAGGCGCCGACAATGTTGCCGCCCTCGCCGTGGTCCTTGGCCTCCTTGCGGTCAAACGAGTAGGAGACGCGGTCGAGGTTCTGGGGCGCCAGCTCGCCGAGCTTGATGGTGATGGCGGAGCACAGCGGGATGCCCTTGTAGGCCGGGCCGAAGACGATGTCGAACTCGAGGCCCGACTTTTCCTGGGCCTCGATGATGGTCTTTGCAAAGGCCGAGGCGATGGCGCCGGCGAGGCGCGCGGTGTGGAATTCGCCCGCGTTGAAGAAGTAGGGGGATATCCGCTTGGACTTGAGCTCGAAGCTGCCAAACTTGAGGACGCCGCCGTCGATGGCGGACTTGAGGAAGTCCTGCTTGTACGCAGGCAGCTGGGAGGTGGAGGAGGCCATTTTTTTTCTTTTTTTTGGTGGTTTGGAATTGTTTTGTTTTCTTTGTTACTCTTTGACCCGGGAAGAGCAGATGAGGACGAGTGAGAGGGATGTTAGGAGAGGCTGGATGGAAGTGTTGAGCTATAAAATTTAGAGCCGCCGTATCAAGTTTTCTCATGGAAGTCTAAGCGTACAGTGCGAGTCTGTACGTTGATCTTATCCCCCAACTTTTGTCTAGATTTAGGTACCTTAGGTAAGGCAGATAGTTTCTGCTATAAGACATCTTAACGTAAGTCTTATCCTGAAGAATGAAAGGAGTGTTCCAATCGCTGATTCAAGACCTGAGCGCCTTCTTCCTACTCTTACACAAGAATTGTCTGAACCTGCAAAGATTGTCTTGAAAGATGAGGTGCCCCCCAATCTCTCTTATCTCGTCCCCCGCCCTCTTTTCAGATTATCGTGTTCAACAAGGGGGGGCACTCGATGATCCGCTATTCAGATGTGCTTCTGGCCTCATACAAATTCTGCCTCAGCTGTTCCATACTTGATTTGGCGATAGAGTCAGCTGTTTCGCTGCAGTATGCTTTATCTGGGTTCCTTCCAGGCTTGTGCCAGCCATGTGAGCCTTGAGGGCCTGTTGTCACTAATGAACTCGAGTATAAGCCACATATTGTCCACTGCTTCCATCTCATACCCAGCCGTATTAAAATTGACATGCTCAGAGGGCTGATATGCATGGCAGCCTCAATGACTGTAAAATGCTTAAATACAGCTTCTCCAAGAGTGAGATCTGGAGATGGGACTTCCTCTAGCCAATATAAGGTCCCGTCTCAAAACGGCGAAAGAGCATACAACTCGGCGTATCTCATTCAGCTAGACCACCACGTCAATTCTACAAGCTTTGTCTCTATCATAGATGTTCATTGAGACAGAAATTTCCGAACGTTGTAGCATAATGTTCGAGCTCAGTTCCTATCAAAAGAAGCCGTCTTCATACCACGCCTTAGACCTTAGTAGTAGGAAGCTCATCCACTCAGCCGTTTTAACCGTTGAGCAATTCACACTGTATTGCCTCGCAGCTCCCCCATCCCGCTCTTGCTTCCCCACTGGGGTCCATGGTGCATGTATCCTTTGCCACGGTACCTCCATCCTTATCACTGCCCCGCTAACAACTTGGAAGTCGCCTCTTGCCTCGATAGCTTATCGATAAAACTTTTTTTCCGCCAGAACGGCTCGGCCCACAGACAAGAAAAAAAATTCACCGCCTAGCCTTTGGCCCGGCATTTCGCTAACCTCGAGCCTCTCCCATCTTGGGGTATCAGGAAAAAAAAAAAGAAAAAGAAACCCATCGACTCGAGGGCATCTCCAAGGGCTGTTTGGCATCACCACCGAAAACAGCGCTCCCCTCGATCAAAATTGCCCGCCATGAAGACGACGTGGAAGGACATCCCTCCGGTCCCTACTCACCAGGAGTTCCTGGACATTGTGCTGAGCAGGACCCAGCGCAAACTGCCAACCCAGATCCGTGCCGGCTTCAAGATTAGCAGAATTCGAGGTTCGTCGCATTGCCCATCTCAGGATCCCCCAATTATCGGGGCCTTCGAAGCAACAATGACTGCATGGCGATGCTAACACAGAGAAAACAGCCTTCTATACCCGAAAGGTCAAGTTCACCCAGGAGACGTTTTCCGAAAAGTTCGCCTCCATCCTCGACAGCTTCCCTCGCCTCCAGGACATCCACCCCTTCCACAAGGACCTGCTCAACACCCTCTACGATGCGGACCACTTCAAGATTGCCCTCGGCCAGATGTCCACGGCCAAGCACCTGGTCGAGACCATCTCTCGCGACTACGTCCGTCTGTTGAAATACGCCCAGTCGCTCTACCAGTGCAAGCAGCTCAAGCGGGCGGCCCTCGGTCGCATGGCCACGCTGGTCAAGCGCCTCAAGGACCCCCTGCTGTACCTGGACCAGGTCCGCCAGCATCTCGGCCGTCTTCCGTCCATCGACCCCAATACCAGGACGCTGCTCATCTGCGGTTATCCCAATGTCGGCAAGTCCAGCTTCCTGCGAAGCATCACCCGCGCCGACGTGGACGTCCAGCCCTATGCTTTCACCACCAAGAGTCTGTTTGTCGGCCACTTTGACTACAAGTATCTGCGATTCCAGGCCATTGATACCCCCGGTATTCTGGACCATCCTCTCGAGGAGATGAACACTATTGAAATGCAGAGGTATGTGATGCTGCTGCCCTTTCGAAGTGTTTGACATGACAGGCCCAATGCTAACCCTTCGCGCTTCCGTACAGTATCACTGCTATTGCTCACTTGCGGTCCGCCATCATGTACTTTATGGATCTCTCCGAGCAGTGCGGCTACTCGGTCCAGGCCCAGATCCAGCTCTTCCGAAGCATCAAGCCCCTCTTTGCGAACAAGCTCGTCTTCCTTGTCGTCAACAAGATCGACGTCGCCCGACCCGAAGACCTATCGCCCGAGCTCCAGGCCGAACTGCAGTCCATCCTCAAGGCCGGCGAGGTCGAGATACTGCAGCTCTCGTGCAACACCCAGGAGGGCGTGCAGGAGGTCAAGAACGCCGCCTGCGAGCGTCTGCTTGCCGAGCGCGTCAACCAGAAGCTCAAGGCCGGCACCACGAGCAGCGGCGCCATCGGAGGCCGACTGGCCGAGGTCATGGCCCGCATCCACGTCGCCCAGCCCATGGGTGGCCAGGCCCTCGAGACCTTTATCCCCGAGGCCGCCAAGAACAAGAAGAAGTATGACAAGGAGGACCCTGACCGGCCCAAGCTGGCCAAGGACGTCGAGGTGGAGAACGGCGGCGCTGGCGTCTTCAACGTTGACCTGCGCGCCGACTGGCTGCTCAAGAACCCCGAGTGGAAGTACGACAAGATGCCCGAGATCTTTGAAGGAAAGAACGTCTACGACTACGTCGATCCTGACATCGACGCCAAGCTGGCCGCCCTGGAGGAGGAGGAGGAGAAGCTCGAGCAGGAAGGCTTCTACGACTCGGACGAGGACATTGAGGACGACGAGGAGGCCGAGATCATGCGCAAGGCGGAGCTCATCCGGGAGAAGCAGCAGCTGATCCGAAACGAGGCGCGCATGAAGAAGAGGCTCAAGAACCAGGCCATCATCCCCCGCAAGTTCGTCAAGAAGCCGCTGTCGGAGATGGAGGACGCCCTGGACACGCTGGGCGTCGACACGACGGACATTGCCGAGCGCGCCCGCGCCACGGCCATCCGGCCCCGCGGCCGCTCCATGTCCCGCCAGGCCACCGCCGACGCCGACTCCATGGACGTGGACACGCCCAAGACGGACCGCCAGCGCCTGCGCTCGCTGAGCAGGCCCGCCAGCAGGAACCCCACCGTCAGCCGCAGGGACGACGGCGTCCAGGACGAGGCGACCAGGTCAAAGGCCGAGCGGATAGCCAAGCTCAACCAGAAGCGGATGAACAGAATGGCCCGACAGGGAGAGGCCGACAGGCATACTTCTGCTTCTCTGACGAAGCACTTGGTAAGTTTGAGCAGACTCTTATTTAACACCACCACCCCTCGAACAATATATTCATCAGTTATGTGTGCTAACCACCAAATTTCTTTCACAAACAGGTTGCTGGAAAGCGTGGTATCGGCAAGACCAACCGACGATAAACCCATTCGCCCTTCTTTTCTTTCTTCCATATTATTGCTGGCATTCAATCATTCACGGTTCTAGTGTCCTTGAGTCTTCTCTCGGTATTCACGAGAGAAACACTATTGATGGCTTAGGAGTTGGGCGTTCTTGAAGGGTATATATCGATCCAGAAAGAAAGTGGTGGAAGGGTTGGGGGGCAGTCGAGGTAGTTGGGAGTATCCAACACCACCCACCTGTCGGGTAGAGCACAGCATGCGTGTCTCTTACAACGATGACGATGCATTCTGGTGAGAAAGGAGAGGCAAAAGAAACAGACTAATAGTTTCCGGATTTGATTAAAAGTACAATATACTACCACTTTGATAAAAGCCCCTATATATGACGAGAAGGCTCCTGTCTTGCTCGCGACAAGGGTCCATCTGTTGCTCCTCTCCTCTGCTTCCTGAACACTGACAACTGTCGAGATACCAATCAATTTTTTTTTTCTTTTTGGTTCATCATGGGGAGTTACAGGACCAGAAACAGAAAACAGGGCCGCTCTTCGCACGTTTAAATGGAGAAGTATCAAGTCCAAAGATGCCTCGATAACATGGGTTCAACAGACAATAACAACAAAAGATTTGCACCATTACTATTTCCACTCCTTACTCTTCCGTGACGTTGATGCCCTCCCTCAGACCCTCAACCTTGAGCTCCTCGCCGGTGGCGCGGCGGTAGATATCCTTGACGTCGTCCGTCGTTGTCTCAAAGTGGCTGGTGGCATCGTAGCTCTTGGAGATGAAGATGTTGTCCTTGGTGCCGTCCTCGAGGGGCTCGTAGATGGGAATGGGAGGTCCCTGTTTCAAGATTTGTCAGTTTCTATGGGCTTAATTTGTCATTGGGTTTGGGGACGTAGATCATGTCAACTCACCATGAACTGCTCCTCAATGGCTCCGAGGCGCTCGAGACCGGGCTGGAGCTCGAGGTGGTGGTTCGCGCTGGTCTCGGCAATGGTGGAGACGATGGCGATCCAGTAGCCCTTGGGGCAGACGTTGTGGGCGGATGAAACGCAGGCGACATAGATGTCTGCAAAAGGCAGAAGTCAGCGTCATGGGTCATCACTCTTGGGGGAGAGGGGCAATTCAGCAGAGCTTACCGTTCTTTCGGCCGACCTGGGACTGGGGAATGATAATCTGGGCAGAGTCACTGTCGTTGGTTCCGGCCAGAGGGTGCTTGAGAATGCAAATGGCCCTCAGGACGTGACCGACAACCTTGGTCTTGTCGGGGAAGTATGAGGGGTCGCCGAGGATCATCTTGGCCTTGGTCTCAAACTTCATCTCCTCGACGCCGGTCATGGTGGCCTTGATGCCGACGGCCTTGCCATTCTCGTACAGGATCTCGTCAATGTTGGTGTTGAGCATGTAAGTGCCGCCGTAGATGGCAGACAGACGGGCAAAGCCCTGGGGCAGCTCGCCAAGACCGTACAGGGGGTAGATGTACGGGGACTTTCCATATCGAGCGACAGAGTTGCCGTAGAGGCGGATGCGCTCAATGGCCTCGGGAGCCTTGCCAGCGGCGGTGATGTAGTCATCAGTGAGGTACAGGGCCATGGAGTGGCCGATGAAGTCCTTGGTGGCATCCTCGAGGCCGAACTTCTCGTAGACGTCCTTCATGGAGCAGGTGTTCATGTCGAGACCTATCAGGGTAAGATCAGCAGCTGATTCATAGGCATTGGGCATCATTGTTGGAGGGAGGGGGTTGCAACGAACCCTTGTGTGTAGCAGGGTCCTTGGGATCAAAGGTGCCGATCCACTCGATGAAGGACTTCATGCGGCGCTTCTCGAAAATGCCCATGAGGGGCGACTTGAGGGCCTCGGCGGCATCTGAGGGGACCTTGGCAACGGTGGCCTTGGGGCCGGAGCCCTGCTGGACGTAGCTGCCGGCAACCTGCTTGAACTCGAGGTATCGGGTGACATCGGTGGAGACGAGGATGTTGGTGAGCTCGCCCGAGGACATGAGGAACTTGGGGACAAGGTCGATGTTCCAGTCGTTGAGGCGGCCGTACTTCTCCCACGGCTTCTCGCCATCCTTGTAGTTGCCGTACTTCTTGAAGAGCTATAGTGGCGAAGGAACGAGGTTAGACTCGGCGTGCCAATGTCAAATAGGTTTCAGGGAGTGCACGGGGATGCAGCATGTAGATTGTTGCAAGTCGGAGGGGTGGAGGATTTACCGTCTCGATGTTCACGGAGGCAGCCTCTCTGTTGGAGCAAAGCGGTGTTAGTTGAGTTGTGCCCGTAGAGCCAATGGCGGTGATGCCACGTCGACGAAACAGGAGCTAGGGGGGGAGGAGAAAACATACCCTCCATAGTGGTCATTGCGGTCAATGTGGAGGACCTTCTTGCCCTTGACACTCAGGACACTTTGCAAAGAGAGATGATGTCAGTATAAGCTCGTTCCGGATTGTTGTTTGCATCTCGATTGTTGTCCGCTTACCCAGAAAGGATACACTCGGTCAGGCCTAATGGAAAAAGGGGACAAGGTCAGCAGCGTGAACGCAAGGGACAATGGCGGCAGCAGCCCGAGGACGAAGCAGCTATTAGGTAGCTAGCTGGGGTAACGCAAGGGGAGCAAGCTTGCTGTAGATGCAAGAGCTCATGCCTCGATGATGCCGAAGCTGAAGCTTTCGAGATGGGAAGAGCAGCAGAGCTTGGTAGAAGGCCATCACATACCGGTGCCCAAGACGACGACATCGTACTCCTTTGCAATCTCCTCCATGGTGTGGGTATAACGGACGAGTCGGTGATGGGCGTGTAGTGAAAAGGGGGCGGATTCGGTATTCGAGCGCTGGCGGCAGCAGTCGGGCAGAGTGGCAGAGGCAGGAAAAGTAAGGAAGGGAAAGGATGTAAGATGGAGAGAGAAGGAAAAGAAGAAGAAGAGGTCTGCAAAGCTTCAGGTTCTAATACGGAGTCGCCAGAAGTATTAGAGGTTGGCAGGCAGAAGAGGGTTAGAAGGCGAGTTGGCAAGGCAAGGTATGAGGGTAGAGGGGTCGCGAGAAAGTGGCGGGGTTTCCTGCTGGGCTCTGGCCAGTCAATCAATCGGTGAGGTGCGGAGACGAGAGCAGCTGGCCTGTTCTGGGCAAGGCGCGGCTCCACCGTTCCGAAATTCATCAGCGCGCTGGATTTCGCCTAGCAGAAGGGGATGAATATTAGATTCTTGCTATATATTGATGTACTACTCAATATCATTTTTTTTTTTCTTTTTAACATAATTTTCATTTCTTTTTCTCAGGTCATTCATTCTCGTATCATACAATACTCTCTCACTCTGTCTGTCTGTCATTGCCTCTACTCTCTTCGTGTCTACTACTCGAAATGACATCAATGCCTGTCACCGTGAAGATGCTCATGATGACGATGAAAATCACAGCCAAACCTCCTCCGGGGCTCAAGCTGAAATTGCCCCGCCGTTCGTAATACATGACCTACCGTCTCCAAATCTAAAGCTCCCCTGGATCTTGATCCCGAAAAGAAGGACGCTACCATTACAAAGTACTACGGATCATTTCCCCGTACGACTGCGACTAAGAAGGTAACTGGAAGGAGAAAGGAAAAGGAAGGGGAAAAGGAAAAGAATGAAGCCAGCTGCATGTCTCACAAAACAACTGCCGGATCTTGCATGGGAGACACGCACAGCAGGATGCAGTTGGTCAAGAGCTCAATGTCAAAGAGCTGTTCTCTGAAAGAGCAGGAATAGCAACAACGACAAATGGGAAACGCTCCATCGTCTGAAAAGACTCCATCTCCGTTCATTATGCCGTGTCTCTCTCTCTCTCTCTTTCATTCCTCTCCATAGTACGAGTACTAGCAATCCTCCTCCCCTGGTCCCACTCCACACCGAGTGTCAAGCTAACAGCCGGCCACGCCCAAGTACCTCCTTTCACCGCCGCGCAACCCGTGCCGCATAAGTAGCATCTCCGGATATCCAGTTAGCGCATCCGATTCATCACGGCAGTTGTATGTTTAGTAGGTACATCAGTCCAATGGATCCTTCAGTAGGTAGGTACTTCGTGATTCCCATAATAGCAGCTCATTCAACCAAACGGTGACTGAACTCGCGCCCCTGCCCGGTCACCGGCTGAGTAGATCGGTCACGGACGGAGCAGGTACGTAGCTAATCGTATGCAAGAAAGGCCAATTTGAAAACAAGGGGTTAGCGAGAAACGAAGAAATCAAGGGAAGGGGGAACAACACAGGAAAATAGGGGGCTCTGTAATGAGACACGCCTCGTCTCATTTCGTATCTCGCCGTTCCCAGTCGCCGGAACGGCCAAATGACCAGCCCGGCCGAGATTTGACTTAACTTTGACTCTAATTAGACCTGCTGCTTGCATCATCAAGTCATCTCGACAGTTCGGTATATGTCATACTGGTAATATACAATGCCAATTGCTTCTAAGGTGGTAGGATACGGTCGTACATGCTTCGTACAAAGCAACACGTAGCCAAGTTCCAATAATGCTACACACGGCCAGCCAGGAATATCTTGGGTCTCGTGATTGATATCATGCTGGCCGTCGTCATGAACCCCCTTCTCTCCCCAACCAGACACCCCCCTTTTTAGCCTCGCCGAACTATTCCATTTTGTCGTCCTCTCCAGGCCCTTGTTCTTCTCTTCGTTGACTGTTGATCGTCCGACGTCTGTGTTCTACCGCAGAGTCTCCTTCGGCTCCCTGTCTGTTGATCGTGGTGCTTCCTCTTCAGGAGCAATATCGTCATATCCCTCTTCGTATGCCGACGGTGTGTACACCTGACCATCTCCCGCCTCCAAGTTGATCTCGGGATCCGACCTGGCAACCTCGACAGCATCCTGCCAAGTGTAGAATCGTTCCGTAAGAGCATGTTTGATCGCCCTCATCGTCTTTGTAACCTGTCACAAGACACACTCCCATCAGTAAACCGAACAAGAGAAACGTAACCCGCCATCAGGCATCATGACAAAGGAAGGGGGGGAACTCCTAACCTCCTCATCCCGCGTCCCAATCTCCCGCTCTCCAAACCCAAACTTCCCCCTCAGCAGCTCCTCCCTCGCCGTAGCCAGCATGTTGCGCTCCTTGCAGCACTTCCACCACAGCGCGTGCAGGTCCTCCCAAGACTTGCGCCTCAGCTCCTCCACCGTCCACGCCCGCCCGTGCTCCTCTGTCTCCTTGGGCGTCAGCAGCAGCTTGCCCGGCGCGGGGAAGAACCCCCACAGCCCGTGGCTCTCGTCCACCTCGATCTTGGGCTTGAACTCGACCGGCTTCGGCAGCGGCGCGTCGGACACGGACAGCGGCTCCCGCGGGCCCGATCCGTAGAGGCTGCTGACGCCTCGCCGCTTGTTGCTGTCCTTCGTCTTGCGCTTGCACTGGGGGCCTGTCGTCGAGAAGGGCGCCGCTCGCATCGATGGCGTCGCTGGCAGGAAAAGGTTCGATCTTGATCCGTTGCGGAGGGACGAGCCCAGCCGTGAGGCACAGCCTGACGAGGCGCGAAGCGCACTGGGCGCTGCTGCCATTGACATTATGGCGACTGGCGACAAAGAAGAAATAGAGATTGATAATGAGGGGAGGAAGAGATGGGCTTCAACAATCCATCAGTCCATCGCCATCATTCGCTTAGACCTTGAGACGAGGCACAAAATTTGGGAAATCGGCTGCTCTATCGCGCGCTCTGATTGGCCAGCCTGGTAAGCCATCATGCCCCGCCTTGTGGTTGAATCTTGTATGCTTAGTCAGCAAGCCAATTGACCACACCTATCGGCCAACGCTGATGAGCTTGGGTCGATATCACGAACTTCGTCCCTCGTGAGGCTTCGCTACATCTCCTTCTTCTCTCAGAACATGTCGTCCATCACTGTGTCGAGAAGATCAATGACCCAGAGTAGCCCTCTGATGGCCCCCCTCAGAGCCTCCAGCATGGAATGACACACCAAACACCATCCAGCCCCGTTGAACAACCTCACAGCAGCACCAGCCTCGCTCGCTCTCTGCTGTCTCAACAAGCATGTGCATCTCTCAAGCACAACAGCTGCAGCAGCGGCAGCCAGCCTCTCGCCGTCTCGCCACATCCTGCCTCCGTCTAAAAATAAACCCTGTCCCATGTCTTCCCCGTACGTCAACTACTATCTAATGCTTTGCTTTCATATCCTGCCGCCCCGTGCTATATGTCGCATGTGTACTACATACCCTTTTGGGGACCGCCACAGGATTGAAACATGCATGCTCAGCTGCATGAGGGGAGGGGGTGAGAACATCAAATCCTCAATCTTCCCCCAATTGCTGAGATTCACAGCTCGAGAAACTAATGCACTACAGGACTGTTTTATATTGTTTCCAAGCACAATTTGCAGACAAACAACCACACAAACAATATCCTGGCAAATTCGATAGTCCCTCTGGGGCTTTGGGCATCATACGTCTCATGTAGCAGTGCAGTGTGGCTTGACGCCACACAAAAAGCAGAAAAAGAGACATGATATGATGAGACGAGTATGGATAGCTCCTCACCGCAGCGCAACCATTGTGGTGCAGAGAGGTGTAGGTATGTGCCCGCCTCATAACGCCAATCATCGTACGAAGCACAGAGAGAAGGAAATGCCGGTCAGGTAGACATCAAGCTGCCGAGATATTCTCCGGGAGCCGCTCCCGGTATCCTAACGCTAGCAAAAAGCAAGGAGGAGGTCAGTGAAACCACCGTACACGCAATTGCTCACCACCATGTACATGTACTGATGGCACGAGTACAGAGTTGCCAAGTCTGATCCCACATATGCGGAGAGGCCGTATGTATGTACAAGCACTCGTCCATCTCGGGCTGTCCTTGACTGGGTGGCTTCGTACATTGTACGTGTACTTGTATCCTATTGGTGATGCCTGCAGGGACATGCTGCAGGAAACCCCTCCAAATCCAGACACGTAGGGAGTACAGCGTCTGCGGGCTCATCGAATCATATCCCATGCGTTCACCGACAAGCGCTCTGTGCAGGCAAGACATCCAATTCGCTCACACGCAAAGACGACGCTGCCGAGGTTCTGACCATCCACGCTCTGTGACATCACGGGAAGGGAAGCTCCTCTGCAAATCCGCCAGGCGCTCTTCTGACCATCATGCAATGGAACCCTATCCGAATGCAAGGTTGAGAACGCCCCTCTCACGCCACCACAGCAAAACGTTTTCCACACGGGCCAATTATGATACCGATCAGACATGTCTCATCTTGCGCCCCAACATAGGTAGAGGCACGTTCATCTTGACATGATCGTCTTGAGTCGACCGGTCCCGACCATCGAACAGGGGAGCGTATGTACATACGTACAAGTACGTGTGTGTACGGGGCGTCCCATGCAGGGAAACGGCAGGGAAAAGCAACGCTCAATAACCCAGAGGGCCAACATTGCTGCGCCAAACCAATAGTTCCGGTCTGCTGTGATGGAAGCCCGAAAGCAGGGCGGCCGAGAGAAGAGGGGGCCAACACCACGAGAAGAGCAAACTTCAAGCATGCACGTTACCGGACCCCTCTCGAGACCACCTTTCCCGCCAAGGCCTCGAGGATCCTGACCCGCACGCCGACAAGGCACGGCGTGACGAGAGACATGGTGGCGCCTCCGAAGTGCCTGGGCAATGGCCGACCGGCTTCCCGCGCTGCATGGCGTACGACAGCCGCCCTCGCCGGGATCCACGTACATATTCGGCGCCGTCATCTCCAATCCGACTGGTGCACGTATCAATGAGGCGTTCGTACGGCGCCCAAGCCGAGCAGGGAAGAGACCCAAGTCAGGGAGACAAGAGGGAACAAGAGCACGGAGAACCTTGGGGCTCTGCAGTGCCAGGAGCACAGCCGTGGCGCTCTGTCTTGTCTGTACACCCTCGGGCTGTGCGCCGGCACTGATTGCATCTCTTGTTGTTTGCTCATTCCCTCCTGGTAGGAAGAGAGTCATTGTGGAGGGGTTTCCTGTGGCATCGAAGCAGTATGGTATTCACTGGCGTCCACGGCGCGTGGATCGAGCCGGCTGTCGGCTTCCTGTAGCATTGGAGGGTCCCGTTTCGGGGCAGCTGTCGTCCGTGAGCTCGGAATGCGGAGCACTCGAGGCACTGCAAGAAGACTACTACTTCGTACTAGTAGTGCTGCTCCGAGGCAAATGTGGACATGCCGCAATGTACGAGTGGTATCTCGAGATCCCCATTTGTGTCTTCCCACCTGTGTGTGAAGCATGCGGAGTACCTACTGATACAGATGCTCCGGCGCCGCATGATGCTGGCCGTCCCCGTTTTCCTTTTTCCTTCCGCCTGGTTGCCCCTTTGATTCAGGTCCCAGTTCAGCCCTCCGGATGGAGTGCATGGCGCAAGGTCGACGGGACTATCCCGCGGAGGAGGCTGATGCTGGCTTCGGGGTAAGAAACCAACAAATGCCGGGGGTGGAGCTGCCTGGTAATTTCAAGCTGTGATATGCCAAAGGCAACGGGTCTACGGTACTAACACAATGTTCGACGTCCTGTACCCAGGCATCTGTGCAACGACCTCGACTTGTCTTCTATTGCACTGCCCTTTGGAGAATGCCGCATATCGACGCGTTTTCATAGGGTATACACCCACCAACCACCAAATGAAAGTAAGGACTAGGAAAGAGCAGGAAGGAAAATGGATCGAGGACTCGAAATAGCGGAAAGTCGGCCCTGGGATCCCCAATGAGGACTGAAACTTGGCCCGTATGGATGACGTGTCTCACATCATCTTGTCTTATCCTGTTGACTTGACATCCTCGTGACAGAATATTCAAAATCCTGCAAAGCTGGAGAGGGCTGACTCGGATACTCTCAGACTACCGGCCTCGTAGTAGGTCAAGGCTGCTGGACGAAGGCGGCAGACCAGTTTGGACTCGGATGCATGAGACGCGGCTGCTGGCCTTTGGCTCGTCCTGAGGGGTGCACACCGTTGCTGATGGAGTTTCCTTCTTTCCTGCAGGTGGCTTGCTGCCGGTGTCCGGGATAGCTCCGCTTTATCACTGAGAGGACAACCGTTGGCAGCCCGGGGAGAAGAGCAGAAAGGGGGCCTTCTCAGCGTAGAACAGAAGAACTGGGGTTGAAGCTGAATCGTATTCTCTCGAGCCCAGGGATATCATCTTTGTGGCTTATTCGGGCAAATAACGCCCCTTTGACTGGCAACATTGACGTGTCCCCCAACTGCACATTGCCAATGCATCGGTACCTAGCGGACCACAAGCTTCCAGGTTGTTGAAGAGCGGTCCCATTTCGCCGCAGCTGCCGCTCAATGAGGGGGACCTACTCGTACGTATCTGATCCAAGCGTGGGGGTTCTCCTTCACCCAAGGCACCCCTGGCGGTACCAAGGGACTCCTGCAAACCCGACTGGCCAGAATATGGAAGCCTGGGAGGGGGTCGAACAAGCTGCCCCCCTTTCTTTACCCTCGAGAGTAGAGAAGTACCTTGTACGAGTAAGTGTACCTCACGCGTGCGGAAAACCCTGGCAGTCAGTTCTGGGCGTGAAGCGGTCCGCTCTATGGTGGCATTGTCGGCACACAAGCAAGTGATACGTGTACTCCGTACGGAGTACTCGTACGAATAAGTTTTGCAGGACATGTACACAGACTTCCTCGTCCAGGGAGCCTGGCCCGACTGAGCCATCCATCTCCATCCAAGAACAGCAACGCACCTAATCCAGCTGTAGGCTCTTTCCCCTTCTTGGTGCCTGATTTGTTTTGCTGGAAGGATAATGGTGGCAACGGCTTGTTGGCGTGACGTTTTGGGTCATGCAGTGGCCGTTGTACGTACGAGTACGTACAAGTACATGGCGACACGACGAGAGCAATCTCTCAACAAAATCGATGATCCCCTTCTGCAAGTTTTGATATCCCTCGACAGCACAGCAACGTACTGCTACCAGGATGGTAGTGTTCTGTTGTACTGTACCAGTTACCAGCGTCCCTTCGACGCATGTATGTATATTCCCGCTTTCGCCGGCGCTAGTCTGTCTATTGTTGGCAGACACCACCTCAAGCACCTTGTGCTTGTGCTGTTTGTTTCAATATCAGGGTGCCGTCTGCGTTGTTAGGTAATCTGAAGAGCCTAGCAATAGCCTGATATGTCGGCTCCATTCGGCAAACTTCTGAGAGGCCTCGGTTCCACTCGGCGCTTGTGCTTGCAACATGGATGCCGGAGCTACTTGGGTAGATGGACATGGGGTCCAAGACGAAGTCGAGTCAACTGATGAATCGGAGTTTAGGCCCGTCGGCAAAATGCGCCTGTGCCAATGTACAGCACAGACAACGCTGAGGGCCTGAGTACCTGTACGTACAGTACTTGCGGCCTCGTTCTTCGTACGCGTGTGTTATGATGTCCTGTAGTCCTCTGCAATGGACGGGTGGCTTCGCATGCAGACAAGTCGAAATCAATCCTAGCAACACGCCCGTTGCCCTTTTGCAGGTTCGGATGATGCAGCATGCTTTGAAGGAATAAATACCCGCGTTTCGTGTGAAGTGTGGAAGCTCATGTCAGACGGCACGGTCGATTGTTGCTTTGTTGATTCCCCTTCTTCTCTGGGTGAGCCAGTCCGCGTAAAACGTACGAGTACGCAGCAGAACGCATATAAAGTACGTGGTAGGCCTTGGTTATTTCCTGCACACGACGGTGCGGGCGTAGAAACGCGAGCTACCGGCCACTCTCTCGCCTTCGGGGGTTCTTTTCATCGTCAGCATATCGCATGGCGTGAGCCCAGGAGGGCGAGGTTGTATATTGTTACGTTGTACAACATACCACGTTTGTCTTCGGTTCGTCACTCGTATGCTTGCTCTTGTCATTATCGCATAGACCACCCATTGTCGTAAGACTAGGTAGGTCCGCGGAGCCTTTTTCCCGTTCAACACGCCAAACAGTCATGGTGGAACTCTACTCCCTCACTGCAATGCTGGCGAAGCCACTTCCACGTGGAAGCCCGCCAAATAGTGGCCCGTTTGGTCCGGTTGGCGTTTCTCGGGATGCCACGCCTCGAAGGTCATATAGTACTACTATCTGTGCTCAAGGACTTTGATTGTCTGTCAACCTTACCGCTGTTATTGGCGGTAGAACCAGCAGTGGTACCATGAGGTTGATGACCGTCTCTCAAGTATGTTCGTGACTAGGTAGGTAGCCTCGGCTAGCCTCTTTGTCACCGCCCTTCGTTGCACAGCTCCCTAGCCGCCAGCCGATTCTGGTTGTGCGCATGTGCTGTGTTAGTTGTCGGCCAGTGTACGGAGTACAGACAAGAGCATGATGTCTTGGTCACAGGTGGCTGGGGTACTAAACGCAATATATTCCGTACGGAGCACATTTCGCATTGGGACGGGCCAAGCAACCAAGCACTGGAAAGGTTCGCGCTAACATGTCAAGATACCCCTGTAATTTCGGGGTTATTTGGCGGGCCCGAATGCTGGGAGTGACGTCGAAGCGACCGAGATGGTCTCCTGCAAGCCAAAAGCTGCGAGGATCGCAGAGCAGTGACTTGGCTGGGCTAGATCACTTTCGGCCTCCGTCGCAGCCGGAGGGAAATTGGCGCGGTGCGAGTACGCTTGTAGAACTGCTAACACAAGCGTTCTTGATGTGCGGTAAAGAGATTCGGCAACAATGGAGACGCCCTCGACGCCAGGGGTCTCCAAAGTAGACGGTACTTGAGTATGCCGCTGCGAGGCTGCCAATCCAACTGAATGTTGCTTCGATGACCAGCGATGGTAGCATCCGTATGCCTGTTGAAGTGCCACTCATCAATCGGGGACGTGAAGTAAAAGGAAGGGGAGGTGACGAAGGACCCCCAAAACCGCACTCACATCTTTCTTCCGCTCGTCCTTTACCGTGCTTGGCGGCAAGCCTGGGCCACAGATTCCTGAAGGTATGTAGTTGGGATCCCGACACGCCTCTTTTGGGCTATCAAGGTGCCAAGATTCAAGTAACAATTATAGAGTAGCAAAGCGCCGTAGTCTATGCGCCAGGCCTCGAACCCCCCCGAGAGGTGTGTGAATGTCTGAACACGTTGGCAAGGCCATGCCTAGAATGAGCCCCTACGGCGTCTGACGCCGTTAACACGTGAGGCAAAAAAGCGCTACCCGGTCACGCGCGAGAGACATATCAGCCCAATCTTACCCGGAGAGTCCATAATAGTGCAGGTTATAAACGCATGTGCTGGCATGAGTGGTAACGAAGTATAATATCGTCAACGGAGGAAAAGCACACGGGGGAAGTCCGCTGTGGTTCCTCTCCGATGCGGGCGTTGGTAGGCAAATGATACTAGTAGGCCGGCCACAAGCACTTTGAATTCTTGATCCCAACGGATCTGGCAACGCAGTGGAAATGGGGTCGATGGAGATGTTCGGAACGGGCAGCCAGCAACTCTCCACTCATGCTACCGGTCCCGCTGCATCGCCAGGAACGTTGGCCCAATGCCGAAGTAAGTGTGCGGACAAAATGGATACCAGGCGGCCACCGTGGTCCTTTCCAGTGTTACACAAGAGCCCTATTCGTGCGTTCAGTTCTGCCACGATCGATCGGAACCCAGAAGGCTGGAATTGAGGCTGGCCTGGCATGCTAGGCCATGAGGGAGAGGCGAGAGGGAGAGACCATAGCATCTTCCCGCCCCCCATATGGAGAACGGAGCATTGTCGATTTGCCGGTTCGTTGGCTGAATAAACGTGTTGGCAGATTCGCCTCAGGTTTCACAGAACCCGAGCGCACACAATGAAAAGATAATGGAACGTCATTCGGGTTCCCATATCGAGCAGTTCCGGTTCTGGTTTGGTGCAGCAAGGAGGAAAAGGGAAAAGAGAGCAGAACGACGGACGCCAGACAGACGACAGGGATTCCCAGTGATTGGTGCGCGTTCAAATCGCGACGCTGCTCTTGGGCAAGTGTCTCTGTGCCCAACAACCAAAGACACAGTGTTGCAACCAGCTTTGGGGATGCCCAAAAGTGCGCGCGTAATTGTGAATCTTCAGCACGAGCAGGAGTAAGCCGTTGTCGTGTCCGACTCCGGGTCGCCATATCTTGTGAGGACTTCCCAGTCACAGATATTTGTCCATAATCGGTGCTCCCCGTGCCTCGACTCGACTCTGCAAGGTATCGACTCGTGGCATGATGGCTCCCCTGCTCCGTCCTTTTCCTTCTGTTTCTCATTCTCCCTCGCCGTCGCTGGTGGTACGACGTCACCAGGCATGACATGGCCATTTCCAACCTCGCACACCCGTCGTAATGCCGCCCAGTGCAGTAGAAGGTACCTTGGTCTCCGAGCTCCTTACTCGTATCCGGCGACTCATGCGTCTTCGTGAAGGCGCCACTGGCACTTGGTCAGCCACCTGTCACTGGTGACGGTTGGAATCGACCTTGGTCGGCGGGCTTGCTGCCTCTTTCGGCCATGGTGCAGAGGAAAGGGTATGGCACGCTCCATTTGTCAGCCAGCTGGGATAACTTCCATTTGTCTCGACTCCGTGCTGCGCTAATGGTGGTGAGAATTGACTCGCCGCAGGCCGTTGCTGGACCGATAAGATGCTGGAGAGATGAGACCAAAAAATCTGCACGTCAGGCGGTGAGGCGCAGTGGTGCCGAGCAAGTGTAGTGCTAGGCCTTTTTGGGAAAAGCTCGGGAGTTGCAGAGGAGCCAGGGTGAAAGATGTTTCGCTCGCGGGAAAGAGGGCGGTGACGTAACGATGCGGCGACCCCCAATTAGCCGCGTGCCAGGCTGAAGAGAAACGTTTCCGACGGTGTTGGAACTCGTGCTCTGTATGTACGAGTGAATTACCGCCACGAGCCACAGACGCCACGAAGGTCAGAGATTTCCCTCTGATCGTTTGATCGTTTTCTTTGTCCCGGTTTTGTTTCAGATCAGGAAGCGCATGATCTCAACTAGGCTCTGATACCCACTTGCCGAGATCAGTCCAAAATCATGGTACTAGACATGAGTTCGAGGTGTGTCAATTCCTCTCGCGGTGAAGGCATGTCCGAACTCTAGAGGGGAGATGATATGTATTCCCAAGCTGGACCTCGTCAGTGACGCGCCTGTGCGACAGGATTAGCATAAAATTGAAGCCTTCCGTCAAGTAGGTACAAGTACATTGGGTCACCGTCAAGCATCGCGTGAGTTGAATGAATGGTGCGGTTGAAACCTATCAGGATGGCACTCCGCATGGAAGGGGAGGGGACAGAACAAACCCAGTAGTTGTATACACATACCTAGTAGTAATGGCCCCTTGTTGTTGGATCGACACTGGGCGTCAAACGCAACAAGAGTACTGTCTGTACAGAGAATAATCAATAGGATGTTGCGTACCTACTTGCTGATATTAGGTTAGCTAGCGACAAACTGTCCTACCAGGATCGCCCCGGCGGACAATTCTCGCAACTACATGGCGAAGGCCGTATCTCCTGGGCTCCCTTTCGGCCGTTGTCCGACCAAAGCGTTGGTCATAGACAAGCCTGGGAGGGGAGCTAGGGGTGCATCGGCCACGGTCATCTTGTTGAGAGCCTGAGGCTTGTTGAAACAGTCCGGCCGACAGTCAGTTGCACTCGTACCACGTTTCGAGAAAGTTGAGCCGTGGACTTCTTCCAGAGGAGCCGCAAAAGACTAAAGTGAGGCGTCGATTCCCGGGCCAACGAAATCTATCTGGGGGCGAGGAAACGGGGTCCTCCAAATCCAAATCTGCGTCCCTCAGCGGGAAGACCCCACCGCTCGAGGGCTCCAGAGCTTCTGGATTCCGTGTCGAAGCTTTCTGGATCACTGCCGCTCAGGAGGGAACGCAAGAGATCAAGCGAACATGGGGGCCCTGAGGTTCTTGCAAGAAGGAGGGTGTGGCCTGGATCCACCACCACGATCTGACTACCAAGTAATGTTGTGGGCTCGATGCCAACTGAAGCCGTTAGCAGATGCCATTGGCCCCTGCCGCTTGACGTGGAGCAGGGGTGTCTTAGAAGGCGTCTTTCGATTGTGCACGCGTAACAGTACCGATTGGCGGACATTTACCTATATACTATGACCAAGCTGGCCTTTGGCGTCCAACTTCACCTCCAACGAGCTGCATGTTGAATTAGTCCGGGAATGCTCGAGAGGCGAAAATGAAACTGACATTGAGAAACACTCAAGCCTAACATATTCACACACAGTACGAGATGGAGGACGACGAAGATGACGTGATCTTGCACGGGTGCAAGCTCAGAGGGATGCAATTCGTCTGAGCACTCGGGCAAGGGTAGCGGCTGCTGATCCTTGTCATTTCCATCACAATTGTAGTTTTTGAAGCCGACCTGCTCTGTGACACGAATCCATGGTGTGGTGCGGAACTTTTATCCCCAATTAATAGCGTTGTCGCAGGCTGTTGAGGCCAAAGTATTTCGTACTTAGTTCGCCTTTCCAATACTCCGAAGTCGACACCCAACCAAGTGTCGGACCGGACTCGAAAATACTTCGTGCTAGCACCTGGATTAGCATGCTCCTGCTTGACTCGTGCAAATAGCCGGCTACCTGTAGTTGGAGTACCTGCTGTACGCCTGCTCCGTGCGCTGTACAAACAATCATGGAAGACTTTTTTTCTCCGTGTACGCCGTCAGCAAGCCGGAGGGAAGAAGCACGGGAGCTGGCACGGAGGGAGATGGGAGCAGAAGAGACTGTTGAGCACGGAAGAAAGTGAGAGGAGCAAGGATTGGGACTGGGAATTGAAGCCGAGTTTTTGCGCTCACACCATGGAAAGTGCCTAATGTCGATTGCTCCTGCCTGTCAACATGACCAGATGCGTCGGGGAAGGAGGTGAGGTACTGTACTGCTACTGCCGCCTGGGTTGGGTGTCTGTGTTGGCACGAACTTGGAAGTCATGTTGCTTGGTAGGTACACCACACAATCAGGCGCATTGGTCACATGTTTCACGCACTCCCTTTTCCCTTTATCATTTCTGTTTGAATTGTTTCCCCTTCGCTATTCGCTTCTTTCAATTGTCGTTGACCGACTTTGGTACGTCCAATAGCTTGCCAATCAACCCCTTGAGGTTTTGTCTCATGTCAAATATGCCCTACCTACTACCTACCTTACCTTGGTACATACTCCATGCACGACTCAATCTCGCCTTGTTCGGGAGCCGTTTTGGTCGTCATGTGATGTGCAAGAGGCTGATACGCAACCCGCAGTATGTAGGTAGATACATTAGCGGTGATACCCTGTATTTCAACAACCCGCGTGACGTCGGATCCCATCAATGCCAGACCGTCGCCAATTGCCTTGGGCATTGTTTTTGATATCACCTGCTGGTACTTGCAGCTGGACCGCTGCACACCTATCGCTACGACGGCACTATTGGGTCCCTCAATCGCATTGCATTGACATGTAGGTATGTAGGGTCTGTCAATGCCATGCGCGACTAGGGCAGTTTAGTCCTGAGATTTGGCATTGACTGTTAGTGCACGCGTTAGCATGCAACAACTGGCGACTGCTAACCTTCAGAGACAAGTACTGCTACTCGATGAGGCAGTGGCTGTTTCTAGCAGCAATGGCTTGGGTGGCAGTTGAGTGCCAAAGACGGCAGATTGTGTCCGTAGTCGAACTTGGTGGTTGCGCGAGTGATAAGACGTCAACCAGGCCTGCTTCACAATCTCGCATACTGATAATCAATTGGTCGACGTGCCTGCCAGCAAGAGAGGGTAAAATCGAGCTAGTGCCGTTGCTTAGCCATCTGTTTTCTTCACTGTCACCGTACGGAGCCTCGCTGTCCTTACTGGGTGGCGTATCCTCGTACAAGAGAACATTTGCTTATTCTGGATGTGCTCGGAGAGAACATCTGGAACGTCTATAGACTACATAGAGGTACTACGAAAGTACACTCCTAGGTCCTCGAATGTAGTTCATTAGTACCCGATATCAGTCTCATTGACTAAGAAAGTCCCGGCATGCGAATACATAGAGAGAGGGCAAACGCATTGATGAATGTCGACGAGAACACCAAGCTTACACCAGGTAGATAGGTATGGAGAGCAACCTCGGCGGTTGTGACCGATTACCTATTGGACGGCTCTGTAAGGTATGAGGTAATTATTAGGGCAGAAAATGCATCCCGGCCAAGTGCTCCCTGAGCAGCGAAATGAGGAGAAGATGCATGATGCCTCAGTCTGGATGCATCATCCGTGCTTTTCTGTAAATGGCCCTTTGTAAAGGATGCAGCCAGCATAGTTATTTCCTCAAGAATGCACATGCTACTTTGTGCGAGGTACTACCTACTGTACCTACATGTACCCAGCCCACGACCAAAAACTTCCTCTGTCGTAAAGTGGGAGGCTCTACGACTGTCACTTTACCGCTCTACCTTACTTGTGGGTGGCGCAAGGAGATGTATGATGATGCTGAAGAGGGGGGCATGGAGGGAGGAGGAGAAGGTGGTGACGATGATGGTCGACGCTTATTCCGCTTAGATTCGAGGCACTTTGGGCTATCCTTCGCCTTTGGGTTGCCATGCGGCCTGGCCGTGATCCAAAGCGAGGTATCATGGCCAGGTCAGATAGACGGGCCAGGCGAGTCTCCAACCCAGCACATCAGGCGCCGGACACGGTAGCATTGGCATCAATGCCACTTGGCAGCACTCGCTGCTGGCAGCCCAGGAGCTAGGACGAGATGGCGCACCCGTGCTTTGAGCGAGTCGCAGACTTGTACATACGATACATGTAGGTAAGGAGGCTAGGGAGCGACATGGGCATTATTACAGCGCAACCCGCGTTTACTCTGAGTATTTTCCCCAGCCAGCTCGCCAATGACGAGGGGACTCGGCCGGGAGCAGGGCCCAGAGACGACGTTTGCTTCTCTCGCTCTCTGAGACGAGCCGTCACAAAAAGAGACATGGGAGGAGGAAGAGGCCATGACACACCCCCCGAGCATCGGCACCGTCTGCCGCCAGAGCTTCGCATCCCTGTCGCTACCTAGGTACGCGAAGGAGTAAAAAGTGCCGCCCCCTGGTCGCGGCGCTGGCATCATTCGAGCCCTGAGCGCTCATTGTCTTGGTCTTCTGGCGTCTCGTACCATTTTCCGTGGCCGAGACAGGCGGCCAAACGCTTTGGTTGCTCATAGCAGAAATTGACTTGAATCGTGGCTCGTTGAGGCATGTCTGACACAGATAACGTTAGTTAACGTTGGCGTCAGTAGATGAGGACTTCGCCCTGCTTCATTAGAGGCGTGGAAGCCTTTCGACGTGGGTGTCTACCTTAGGTACCTATGTTAATACAAGGGATATCGGGAAGTCCCTCGGGAGAGAGGGAAGGGAAAGTGAAGATATCAGGTATGTGCCTTTCCGAGCATGTTCAAAGAAACAATGGTTTAGGAAGGGGTTCTGTTCCTTTGCCTCATCCACGATAGTTACCTCACGGTACATCCAACGGCCAGGACGGCGGCTGGATGAGGCAGGTGATGGGCATGAGGCAGCAACTTGGAGTAGGTACGCTGAAAGTACCGCGCAGGTTGCGCGACTGATCATCCACCGCTAGGAAGTACATGGTACTTCTGCCGAATAAACATGAATGGCAAAATGGGAGGACAACAGCGAGCGACGAGCCCCGTGCGCTGAACTGTACAGTACAGTACAGTAGTAGGTACCCAAGTTGGGTAGTCATGGTACGTACAAAAACACTCGCCGGAGCCGAAGAGCGAAAACAGGCTCGGAAAAGGCGATGATGCGCTACCTAGCGGTTTTGGAAAAGAAGGTGAGAGAAGCGCCGGCCACGTCTGCGTGCTGTTGTGGCTACCTCTCGAAAGAACGCCACGACAAATTTTTCCCATGTGGTGGCTTCAGTGTAAACTCGATGGCGTAATGAGAGCGCAGGCAGGGAACAATATAGTAGAAGGAGGGGAAATAGAAGGAAGACAGGAAGAAATATAGTAGAAACTTGGGGTTTTTGAAGCACTATCAATCTCTCGCGCTCAGGCCCCGCCTCTTGGACACACCACGATTGTTGCGATAGTGTATAAGGACGTCCATAGACGATGTCGGTTCCCAATTGCCCTGTGAGATGAGGCAAATACTGGTTATCAAGTCTTCCAATATATGTTGTCCTGATGTCAAGACTTCGTAAGCTGCCGGACCGTCTTTGTACGTTTATCCTCACAATACGAAGCACGTAGAAGTACTCTCTACTACAAGTACAGGCGGGAGTAATTGCCTGTATTGATCCTGCATTTTTCGATTCCCCTCGTCCGACGCGTTTCTTTGGGCAGGCAAAGTCGAGGTACCTTCTCCCGGTCCGAGTCGAGTACCTACCTACCTGTGCTTGGCTTAGCGCCCTTGCGCTCGCCGCATTTTTTCCGAGCGACCTTGGATGCTAAAATCACAGCGATAGCACAATTATTCTCCTGCCCTCGAGTCCTCTCGTCCTTTTTTCCTCTTCTCCCACCTTCTTCACTCGTCTTCTCTCATCGCCTTGTCGATTCTCAGCATCGACGTCTACTGTCTCTCGCGCCTTACCCTTCGACGCGTCTGCTTTGCACAGCCAGAAGCCTCGTGGTTTCTTTGCGCCATCGGATATACCTTATCGACCCGCGCGGTACTGCCAAGGTATGTGGACAAAAGAGGGCCCCTCGGTCGCCGTTCCGTCTTTTACTGCCTTCTCCAAAAAAAAAAAAAAAAAAAGTCACCACCCGAGCAGAGGGAAAGCAGCCTCTGCTGGATCCCCTCCCCCTCCCCTCCCAACCATGCCCCAGCCTGCCCGCCAGAACCCTTACTGCACCAGAGCTGCCCGTACCCATTGCCTTATTCCCATCCTGCTAGAAGGATTCAACCCTAACCCAATTCCTTGCCCGCTGTCTATGTCTATGGCTATCTGCATCTCTTTGCAGCGCGCTGCCCCCCGGTCCGAGTCTGGCTTTTTGCTTGCGGCCTTCGCGATACCGCCTGATAGCGCTTCTGGCTCCACTCGCCACTGGCCGTCTTCGCGGTCTCGCAATGGCTGCGCTGCTGCAATTGCCAACGGTCACCGATATACACCTGCCCCTGTTCCCAGCAAGTCGACCTTGGGGACCGGTACCGGTACGCGCGCTCTTGCTTGTACAGGTACTCGGTACTGCCGCGCACTGCACTGCACTTGGCTGCACCGCTGCACTGTTGCTGCACCGCCCCACTTTTGCACTGGTGTTTTCGGCATCCTGGAAATGGCGCTTGTTGCCACTCCACCCCCTCCCCCCTGTTAGCGTCTTTTCTCGCACCCTCCACGCTTTTGGCACTTGATTTTTTTTTTTCTTTTCTTTTCCCTCTTCCACGGAATACTTTCGCCTTTCCGCAGCCAACCTGACAGGTTCTCTCCAGGATAAAAAAGGAACGAGACCCAGTTCTCCACCCCACTCCAACTGTTCCCTACCTAACCAACTTTTCTCGTGAGGGACCTGTTATACCCAGAGCCTCACCTCCACCTTCCCCAGAACGCCGCAGCCCTCTCGCAACATCACGCGTGGGCCTCATTGAAAGACTGTAAACTTGCGTTTACGCTTTCATCCTTTGTTCTCGAACTCTTCCCGATCCATCAGCGCGTCGTCGTCGGTGTTTATCTCGCCAATTGCTCGATCTCGACGTTGCTGCCCGCTTCCTGGTTGCAGCCTGTTGAATCTGCTGTTTCTGTCTCCCTTGCGGTAGTCGGAAAAAAAAAAAAAAAAAACACAGCACACGTCGTCTCTCGACGCGTCTTCGCGCAGCATCATGGACAACCCTCAGTACCCGAACAACGGTGTTCCGACATCCGCGGCTCAGACCTACCCGTCTCCCACTGCCATCTCGCCTCACCAGCTGCAGACCGGCTCTCCTCTGCCGCAGACGCTTCCTCCTCTGCAGCCTCATACCGTTGCGATGCAGCCGCTCTACGGTAGCCACCCGCATACGCCGCGAACCCCAGGCACTCCCAACACGCCTACGCAGAACAACCTGCCCAGCTACCAGCAGCAGACGTCGCAGCCTGGCCCTCGGCCTGGCATCTACTCAATGGCTCAGAACCCGTACCCTCACCAGGGATATGCCACATCTGCCGCTATGATGCCTCAGGCTACCACGACCGTCTCCCACCCTCAGCCGATTGCTCCTGCGCCGGTTGGCGGCCGCGGCCCTCCTGTCCTGCGTCCCATGCCTCCCGGTGGTCTCATGGCCCAACCCGGCGTGGCCTCGCCCTACGGCCCGGGTTCTCTGATGCAGCCCAACCCGATCCTTCCAGACGGCGAGCAGCCGACCCACGTCGTTGGATCCCAGGGTCGCCGAGGCATCTTGCCCAGCGCCCCGGGACGCCCTACTGCTCAGGCTGCGGGAACTGGCGCAAAGAACACCGTCATTCCCGTCAAGGATGCCGACGGCAAATTCCCCTGCCCTCACTGCACAAAGACGTATCTGCATGCCAAGCACCTGAAGCGCCACCTGCTTCGCCGTAAGTTTCCGCCTGCCACTGATGAAACTGCCTATCGATTGAAAGGCATCCTTGCGTGCTGACCAAACACTCATGTCTAGACACTGGTGATCGCCCCTACATGTGTGTCCTCTGCCGGGATACCTTCTCCCGAAGCGACATCCTCAAGCGCCACTTCCAGAAGTGCTCTATCCGCCGCGGCAACCCCACGGGCGCTAGCCATCTGTCCCACCCTCAGGCCCATGTCAAGAAGAACGCCCAGGCGCAGAAGGCCGCTCTCGAGAACGGACAAGATCTGAACCACCTCAACGGACTTGGCAACATGGGAGGAAACAATATTGTGCACCCCTTTGGCATCGTTGCCGTTCAGGATGGAATGAACAACATGACAGGTGACCAGAGCCAGCTCTCGCGATCAAGCAGCATGGGTCGAATTGACGATGGGAATGCAGACCGGAGGAACATGAACGGCCCCGTTATGGGCGGCTCCCAGCAGTACGGCGGCGACGTGTCCAGCTCCATGGCAAACCAGCAGATGCCGACCTACAGCATGCCTCCTGGTCAGAATGGTATCCCCATGTACGGCGGTTCCAACCCGAACCAACAACCGGGCCTTGACTGGTCTCAGGTCTTCCAGGCTGGTGCGCATCCTTCTCCAATCCACCCTTCTCTGCTACCAGCCCCTAATCACGGACAGACACAGACCGCAACCAAGGCCGAGCCTAATCCCGAGGAGTAGCTGTGGCGTCCCCCCCGCGTGGACCCCCCTTCCACGAAACGAGGAAGGCGAGAGACTCGAGAACGTGGAAGCTTTCCTGTTAGATGCCGATATCCTGCCGGAGAGTAAAATCTCTGGCTAAATGCTTCTCACTGGTCCGGCTGTCTGCCACAGGTACTGGTATACCTTACTACGAGGTATGCAAGGAGTTACACCGGCATTGGCTGACCTTGCCAGCGATGGAGGGATACCCTCGAGTCTTATCACTGGAGATTTGAGGAGTATACAAACTTCAAAGCTGTGCAGCAGAAATTGCCGGAACACACATGGACTGCTCCCGCAATTGACACTCTTGACCCTTTCTGTTCTCGTCGAGGAGAAGAAAGAAGAACAAAACAGAAACAAAACAAAAAACGGAAGAAAAAAAAAACCGCAGGGTGATTGCATTTTGAGGAGTTTCGGCTTGATTTTGATTTCTTTTTTCTTCTCAACGTCTGGTTTCCTTGTTCTCTTTCCCTTTTTTTTTCTCGTCTATTTGACAACGCAAACGACTGGATCGCGGATATGGGCAACCTTGCGCGTGACAAGACCCCAAGCTGGACTTGTCATGCAACGCATAGGGCTCGGCATCGGTGGCGTCTTCGTGTGCTGCACATTGCATTTTCAGTCCGGATAGATGGTTGTGGAGTTGATTTCATTAGATTTCGATCCGATATAGAGAGGGGAGGTCCTGGCCGGTTATGGTAGTTACCTGGTACGAGTTCATGATTTCGGCTTGGGCTACAATAATGAGTGTGGCTCTACGCTGTGTTCCCGGTGGTATGAAGGATGACAAAAGAAAAGCAAAATGGGACGGAACGGCCGGTGGGAGTGGAGGATAAAAGAAAGGCGGGCAATCATGGAAGAACTGTACAGAGTATATGTGAGAATAAAAGCAGCCCAATCAGTGTACTACTACAGGTGTCTTTAGTAGCAGTCTAGGAGACAATGCGATTTGATGACACAAAAGTTGCTATTTCATGAATGATCTGATGCTATCGTGAGAGTACGTTCTTGGAATTATGGAACTCAAGTCCTTTGTAGATGCGGTGACAGAAACTGGTGGGTGCTGGGGTGAGAGCTCTGACTGCCATCGACGAGCTACTGTGCTGGTAACATCGCTTTTTCTCCGGGTTATCTTGGCTGATCCTGGGTCTTGTCCACGGTTGTGATCCTAGGCGCCAAGTTGCGCAGCTCAGCCTTGTCCTCCTCGGTTGGTGTGAAACCGAACGATTCTTCAGCCTTGTCGGAGATGTACAGCCCTGCGATGCCCCAGGCGATGACGGCGACGCCGACGCCGAGGCGGGTCTTGGGCGGCAGGTTCTTGTAGGCCCTAATGTGACACATGGAAGGTGTAAGCCTCTCGTTATATATTCACAGGTTTTTTTTTCTGCAGTGACTTGTTCCAATTGCGAGTGATTGACTGACTTGAACATTTCTGAGACGAGATATTTGATTGTAAGTGGGTGGGCGTGTTGCGGTGGGGACGAGACCTGAAGTTGTCGTCGGAAGGGGGGTTTTTGGTTTGGAAGTGGATGTGATAGCTCAATGAGATGGCGATGGATTCGATTGTACAGTGTTTTGATGTATGAGAATGGGTTTCTGCGAGATGAGAGGCGGGAGGCGGGAGGCGAAGTTGCGATAACTGGGTGATGCGATGCCTGATGAATTTTCCCCCCACTGTCATGTATCCCTTAGCATGGGATGCCCAATTTTCCGCTGTATTGCGTTAAGGGTATACTTTTTGTGTGTTCTGCGTCCAAGTTCTCCTTGCTACCTGGAGACGAGGCACGATGGTGAGGACTTGTCCCTATGAGTGCATTACGATGAACGCTTTCTGATTTAAGGTTTGGAAAGCAGCTTGAAAGCAGATTTGTGTCGTTGGTGTGTGACTTCGTCTCGCGTTGTTGGACAATCGAGGAGTTGCTTGTACCTAGAGTTTCTGTAGACAATGAAGATGGGCGGAGACTCACTGAGCATAAGATGCCTTATCTATACGACATTAGTTCCATCATTGCTATTCCGAGTATCTTCCTTCTTCGCGTCTATGTGTTCTATGTCTGTTGATGCTTGGCCTCATTTAGGAAGTTGCTCTTTTAAGGCATAATCGTAACGACTTCTATATAGAGTTAAGATCATATTGATGAGAACCGCAACGTACCCTGTCAAGATTGAGACTCGAAGGCCAATGATCACAACTTGATGTCATCAATGAAGCTTTCTCAATACGCAAGAAGTTGAGTATACTGGACTCCCTCATGTGTTCGAAGGTCTGAGCTGCCGTACTGGTAAGAGGGTGTCCACTAGGACACTTTAATATGCAAACAACAAATTACAGAACGGCCGCTGGCGGCTAGTAGCTATATTTGTGACATACGCTTTGTAGTTTACATGCTCCTCTATTACCAGATGTCTTCATCAATACTCGAGACGATTGAACGAAGAGAGTTACCGTATGAATCGTCATGCATAACCGTAGAGTAGTCCTGCGGACCCCCTTTCGCCTCCCCACCATCCGCAAGCAATTAGTAGAATCAGCATACCTAGGTACATAATGCTATGGTCCCCTTAATCTATCTGCCTTTCTGAAACTGTATATGGGAACACGACTAAACTGACGCGAGCGGCATCTGAACGGCATCTCTGACTCTGATGCTGCCGCTGTCAAAGCTTCAATCCCAACTATGAGAAACCCCGATTCTCGCAGAGACGGTATATCAATCTGAATGAGAGGAGAGGTAAGAGCTTTGGCGAATTCATAGATTGAACAAGACCCAGCCGGGGCCAAGGGCGGAGACTTTCTCGGACTGAAAGTCGACCTGTGCAGGTACAGACATGAAACACAATGGAGCGACCTCTCGACGCCACCAAGCTTAATACATGTACCTACTTACATATATGCAGGGGCATGAGGCGACCAAAGAGAACATGGAGAGCGAGATGTCCTGAATGGGTCTGTACTTTATATCTGCATCCCGGGTGGGAAAAGCTGCAATAAGATTTCAAATATTGCTTCCGTTCGTCCTGCAGATATGCGCTTCAACCCAGTGTCCAGCAGCCAAATCATCTCAGAAAGAGCAAAAAGGGGCAAACATGTCATGGGAAGCAGCAGATGAAACCAGCATCACAGTCGTCGCACAAGCTCCGAGACTGGGCAGGTACATGTATGTCGGTTGGTCTTTAAGGGCAATCTCGGCGCAGGCGCAGTGTAGCCCATTTGTGAAGAGGGCCAGCACAGGCAATATACAGACAAGATATGCGCGTCCTCGAAAGCAGCAGCAACGGGGCCACCCTGTGCGCCGTTCCGCATCCCACAGGTTTGTCCCAGAAGAGATTGGGGATTGGGGGACTGACGATTGCGGGAATTGCCTCGCCCGCCACCCGCCGCGGCAGCACGAAAGGACTGGAGTTGGGCAAGCCAGGACCAGCTCCAGCTCCAGCTTCAGCTGCAGCTGCAGCTCTCCCGCTCCCGTGAACCGAGCTTGTTGGGAGCTTGGCGAGCTTGGCTTATTGTCCTCGTCGTTGACAATGGGAACGGCAATAGCAGACTACCAGCACTAACCGATCAGTTGATCTGATACAGAGGTGCCGGTCCCTGTGTCTATTGAATTGTGACGGGTCCCACAGAGCTCAGATTGCATCCTTGGGGTACTACTAAGGAAATGGCACGATTAGCAGCCTTTCAGAAAAGATGGAATATGGATCAAGGGCCCCAAGCCAAGATGTTGACGTCCCGACTGCCTAGCAGCCCTATTCGCCCAGTTTCCCATGTTAATACGCCTTGGTTCATGAATTGCCCGTCCCATAATTAATTCCAGTTACTACTACTAGCACGTAACAGCACGGCTCCGTAGCCGCGATCGGTTTGAGAATGGACGGCCTGGCCCTGCAGTGCGACGTCAATTTCACCCGAATCGACGCGCTAATCGTCTGATTGCCACGCAGGGGAAGTGGAGGGAGGCTTGAGGAGGGAGGGTCAGAGGATTAGATGCTATTCCATACAAGTAGGTAGGATGAAGAAGTGGAACGAAAGTATGCATGCTCTTCTTGTTCACATCTTTGGAACTGCCGGAAGCAAGAGGCCGTGGGTATTGCAGCTGTTGAGGTCACTTTCGGGAAGGGGTGAGGCGATGACAGATTTTCCTGCCTGGGAGGTGATGAATCCACAGAGCTTTGGGGAAAAAAAGGGTCTCAGTTTGAGTGGACATGTCTGGCTGTGATCCAAGTCAACTTGCACGAGCATGTCCCGGCAAGCATGGCGAGTGGAGTTTTGACGGGAGCCGAGCTATGTGAGCAGGAACCAAGTGAGACGTTTGTTTCTCCTTGTGTATGCATGTCTCTCCCTCTCGTCTCCCAGACTCAATGATCAGCAGTGTGGTACTACTACATACTCCGTAGGTACTCGTTGTCGTTTGTCTGATATCTGGAGCACCTACTCACTACATGTGTGTGTTTCTTCGTAACAGATGGTCCGGCTGGGCACGATACGAAGAGTGTGACGACACGCGCAAAGGCCGGCCATGCCTTGCGGCCAATGGTGATGTGACTCGTATTTGAGTGTGGTGTGTTATGTGCAGTTGTTGTATGCACATACACACATGCAAAGAGGGGGCACAGTGAAGATCCCTGCTCCCGATGAAATCAATCCACTGCTGATCTGATCAGTCAGAAGCCGTCCGAAATGGTTCATGTTTTGGACGACGGCAAAGTGGCGTGATTGGCTGCGGCGCACAGCATCAACAGACAGGATGGCTGGCAAAGTTGACGGTTGCACGACATGGCCCTGTGGTCGGTGACCAGATGGACTGAAATGAAATGAAATTGGTTGAGATGAGACGAAGTGCGCCAAAATGCAACAGAGCGCGGGAGGCGAGGCTGAGGGCCGAGACGGTGCACGTCCATGTGCATTCATGTATGCATGTGTACTTTTCCAATGTTGTCTCGGTGGGCTTGGTGTTTCAGGCCGCGAGCACCAAGTATGTATGTGCGTATGCGCCGCTCGTGCGCCCGGGAGGGCAAACGGAAGAAGGGCGTCGCGGATTGAAGAGAAATCAACAAACAAACAAAGAAACCGACGAGAAGGACTGTAATGCCGGGAGATGAAGCTTGGGGGCCGGAGGGCGATGCCTCAACTGTGTTGCCGGAGGTATCGTTTTGCTGGCTGTTTGTGCTCGCGTATCGACAACCACCGATGCTGGAAAACGTGGAGGCGGATAATCTAGCAAAGAGTCGATGAACGAATCGTGACATTGATTGTACTGGACCATGGTAGACGGGCTGCATGTGGCCTCTCTTCCCCCTGTAATGTGAATTCGAAGATGGAACGAGACCGGCACGAAGTGAACACACGCACACACAGGCGCATCCAAGTCACGGCCGTGACGCTCCGAGGAACCTGCTCTCAACATGAACTTGTTAGCGGCGGCGTGCCCCTGGCAAACTAACACAGCCAGCTGGGCGCCTTGCGGCGAGAGCCTCGCAGGGCCTGTTGAGGTCCTTGTCCAGGCGGCCCAATCGCTGTGCGCGCGGCACGTTGATGATGCATCAGTGCGCTGCAGCCGGTCACAGCAAGTTTGAGCTGGCAAGGCAGGGCAGCCGTCAAGATGGAGGCTTCATGTACGAGTATCCAGGTTTTCAGAGTTCCATCCACCGCCGCTCCCGCTAGCAGCAACTTTTTTTGTTTTTCTTTTATTTCTTTCCATAGAAGTACTTAAGTAGGTTTTCATGACTGCTCGAGTTGTGACGAGGCGGTAGCGTCACGACTGGCGCTGCTAGGCTGACAGCCGGTTGTGTCTCTTCCATGTCAATGGATCCATGGGATTGATGTTTGGAACCAGATCCGGTCCCGCGCCCTGGAGCCAGCCAGCCAGCCAGCACAAGGGGCCCGGCACTGCTGTGCCCTGGCTGGCCTGGCCTTTGGAGGCTGAGGTCCGGTGCTGTCGCCCTGAGTGCCGTGCCCGTTTTAGTGGCTGAGTGGGTGGGTGGCTTCCATGGTTCCCCCCCAGCAGGGCCCGGCTCAAGCGCTGCGCAGGTCCGTCTAGAAGCGGTACGCACTGGAACCTGGAAAAGATTGCACCTTGTGGAGCTTGTAAGCTTTGAGAGGCCAGGGCGCTGCAGCCAGCCATTGAGCGCTCCTCCTCCTTCGCCGCCGAATTCCAACGCCCGACTTCCCACCCAGACTCTCCTTCTCACCACCTCCACCACCATCGTCGGCCTCATCAGTTGCTGGTGGCAGCGTCGACGACCGCGGCCGGCTGATGATATCCCCATCCGCTTCCTGTTGCGCCTCGCTGTTTTTGCTGTCTCCTTCGTCTCCTCCCACCCCATCCCACCCTCCCGGCGGCGCGGTGACGATTTCTTTGCTCTGAACGGCCGAGAGGCCCCTCAGGCCCCCTTTCGACAACCGCAGCCATGCAGCGCGTTTCTGCCTTCTTGCCCTCATGGGACCGGAGGAGCTCCGGCAGCTCCAGCAAGACTGGCAGCGTCTTTGGCTGGCCCAACCGATCGTCGCAGCCTCCGCCCCCAATGGCCTCTCCAAGATCAATACCGACGCCGCCAACAGCATCCAGGGCAAGCGGGTGCAGCGAGAGGCCTTCTGGCCTGCGACGCTGGATCTCGAATGCGACAAAGCTGCCCGCATCCTCAAGTCCTTCTGCGGTATGTCCGTGTGCGCTTCACCAAGAGGCATCCGGGTCTCTGCTGCACTATCCGATACACCGATTGCCCTGCCTCGGAGCCCACCAGTAGGCAGCTTGTGAGGGTGCAGATGCTAACGCGAGACTCGCAGTCGACGGCTATTTTGCCCCTACCGAAACAGACGTGCCGATGTCTCCGGCATCCACCTCATCGGGCACGAGAACGCTAGACTTGATTCCCAAGAAGATCCCTAAACGAATAATGCAAAATGCCGCTGGCATTGCCGTCTTCACATGCATGCGGAGCGGTCTCTGGATGACCGGCTCGGGCGGCTCGGGCATTCTGATTGCCAGGAAATCCGACGGCACCTGGTCTCCGCCTTCAGGCATCATGCTTCACACCCCAACCCTCAGCTTCATCATTGGCGTCGACGTGTACGACTGTGTGCTGGTCATCACCAGCCTCTCTGCGCTCGAGTCTGTCAGCAGACCTCGAGTCACGCTCGGTGAAGATGTTGAGCTTCGCTCTGGCGAGACCGTCTCGCTCGTCTCTGACGAGTCCGAGGTCAACTGGAGAGAGCTGGGCAACACCGTTCTGACGTACATGAAAGCCAGAGGCCAGCAGCAGCTCGTCAATCTCCATGGCTGCATGCTGTCCGAGCGCGGCAACGAAAACGAGCGCTTCTACGGTTCCAACGACATTACTCATATGGATATTCTCGCCGGAAACGTGGCCCGGGATGTTGAGGAGACGACTGCTCTGAACGAGGTCCTCAAGATGGCCGAGGGGAGAACCGACTACGACAATTCCGTCATCAACAAGGTCGCCGCCGAGCCGGCACCAAGCGACGCCCTCATCACGACGAGCCCTCCCAAGGCACTGTCGATGCCCGCGTCTCCCCGCACTTCGTTTGGCATCCCCCAAGCGGATGATCCCGACCCTTTTGGTGTCCTGGCGCTGGAAATGGCTGGCCTTGAGATCCGGGAGGCTGGCTCTCGCATACGCCCAACAAGTAGCTTGTTCGACATCAACCAGGCCCCCATGAGCCCCGTTGCTCCGTCCAAGTTTAGCCGGCAGAGCATGGATACCTTTGTATCGAGGAGCAACCGGGGAAGCTACGTGTCCATGCGTACGATCCGCAGCCAGGTCACCGACGCCGGGACCCAGACTGACACGGGCAACACGCCCGCAACGTCACCCAGCCCAGGTCCTAGCGACAGCAACGGGCGGGTTTCCCCAGCGTACATTGCTTCCGTGAAGGAGGAGGACGAGGAGCATGATGAGGACGAGGCGGAGGGGGAGAGCGTGAAGAAGCATGCGGAGGAAGAGAGCAGTGAAGAGGAAAACAGCAAGCACCACAGTGACGAGGAAGACGAGGAGGAGAGAGGGTCTGTCGCCGACGGTCGTCAGCACAGGCTTTCCAGAGATGTGGCCGTTGGTCCCGACTCTGCGGACGAAGCAGAGCTAAGCGACAGCGATGCCGTGTCCATCTCAGAGAGCCTTCTCCTAGAAGAAGATGCAATGAGCCACGGAGAGTTGAGCGAAGGCGAGGGACTGGATGAAGATGGTGGTAGCGACGACGACCTGCATGACGACGACATGGAAGGAGAAGAACCCGTGGTCTTTGAAGTCGCTGCGGTACAGCGAACTAGCACCCAGATGCTCTCCTCTCGCATGATCCAAGCCCGGGGCAATGTGGTGACAATCGCTAAGCGTGTGCCCCCACCTCTGCCGACGCGCAGTCCTGCTAGGATGTCTCGCATTGCAAACAAGGACGCTGCAGGCGAGGGACTCAACTTGCAGAGCCCCCTCAGCCAGACGTTTAGCAGCGATGGCGATGCGGGAGAGAAAGACGCCGACTCGAGCAACATTGACGCCGTGGCCGCGACTGAGCCCGACGAACAGAAGCAAGAGGGAACCCAGAAGCACCAGGATGAGCATGAGGTTGAGCACTCCGATAGCGAGGAGAGCGATGCCGCAGAAGAGCCGCAGCACAAGCCTGCATCTTCGGAGGAGAAGAAAAAGGAGGAGGAGGAGGAGGAGGAGGAAGAAGAAGAAGAAGAAGACGATGTCGCGGCCCAAGCCTCGGATGTCGCGTCGAACAACAAGAAGCACACCTCATCTATCTACACTGGCGTGACCGAGGACCACTGGAGCGACAATGGATCCTCAGTTACCACGCCCACTTCTGAGCGGAGGCTGTCTCTGATAGAGGACAAGACTGTTGAAGAGATGCCCAAGAAGGAGCTTCAAGAAGCGAAGGAGGTTGACAATTCTCCCTCAACACCCACCGAGCATGCCACGCACAAGCCCGCGGTGACTGTGGCAAACTAGAAGGCGAAACGACAGCTTAGACATGCGATACGACGACAGACAGACAGCATTATATTCCCAAGCAGCCAAGAGGACGATTACACGAAACTATTACTTACTCCCCGTTGCGCCTTTCATCGGAGATTCTTTCCCGATCTTGCTTTTCCTTTCTTCTTTCTGTTTGTGGGATTTCGATCAATGATTGGCGTGCGGATCTTTACTGGGATACAGCTCTTTATATCTACTCCCCATACCGAGATATATGGGCGGCGCTGTCAGCTTCCAAGAAGAAGCGCTTGCTTGGGATATCTTTGACGAAGCAAAAAACAATGGCGTTCGGAAACTTTTTGGGCATCTGTTCCCTTCTTTTTCTCTCCCTCCCTCTCTTTTCTCTCGAATCTATCTGATTTACACTGCCCCCTTTTTTTTTGAACCATAGATACGGAGGACCCTTTTTGTGATTGCATGGAGCGATGAAGGGGCGTCACATTGCGCAGACTTTTTGACTGGAGGAACCAGTTTGGGTGTATGACTACCTGACATCACGGGAGGACAATAAAGGATTGAGGCAGCAGAAGCTGCGAACAATCTACTGCAGACACAGCGATGGATACTAGTACTTTACATGGTGGTTTAGGATCCGTAGTTCATCTCTTTTAGTAATGCTAATTGAGGCGAAATGGAAGGCTTGTCTCTTCTCGTCTTTCAAGGCTCTACGACTCTACGCCTCTCCAGATGGCCAATGTCTTACAATGTGATGCATGTGTGTCCAGTGTTCCGGTGTATCTACTCCAGCCAGCTGGCCAAGTGTCATGCCGAGTGACGGCTGGCAACAAAATCCACTGGCACAACAATTCAAAAAAGAACTGCTGCAACCCGAGGTCTGTTCTTGGCAAACGAGCAATTCACTCTTGTTCCTCTCCAACGCTTGCCCGCGTCACTGCGTTTTGATCGTTTCCTGCAGTTGACTCCTTCACTCTCTTGGTTTTTCTACACCCACCGTCGCCATTTCTGGCCTTACTCTGACCAGCTGGGGCTGGAGAGAGCATAGGAAGGAAGACACAGCTTGATTGCTATAGCAGCACAGACAAGCAAAAGACAACAGAGAAGGAAAGAGAAGAACAAAAGAAGAGATTCGAAAATGTTGCGAAACGCACCCACTGGTGGTGATGCCAACATCAGCTGCACTGACAGCAGCTCCAGGCCGCAAATCAACCAGGGCAGCACGGCCGTCAAAACTCCTCAAAAACAGCAACATCAAAGCAGCCAACAGAGGCTTCACAATGCCTCCCATACTTCCGTTGACGCTGCGGACGAGGCTCCAACTCCAACTGTAACTCCAACTCCGACTTCAAGGCGCTTCCATCCAGGCACAGGCCGCACCGCCACAGACCCGGACGACGGCGGGTGCGCCACACCCACGCCTGCGCCACACCGCTATGGTTTGCGCGCGCGAAGAGCATCTCGAGGCTCGTCGTTTTCGACTCCCTCGCGTCGGCAGCAGCAGCAGCAGCAGCAGCAGCTCACGACTCCCACTCCCACCAGGACAAGCGGCACCGGCGCAGCGGCAACAATTCGCACGGGCTCTCCGCTCAGCTACAGCATCGACCACTAGAAGCGCGATCTCCAGCAGCGGCGGCGCCATCCTCACGCCCAGGGCCATTGCTGTGTTATTCACAACCCCGGCGGCATCTGCACCCATACCACAACAGCAACTGCTGCTGCCAGCAACACCAAGGTACAGACACGAACCCGCAATCGCAATCGCAACAATCCCATCTGCACCTGCAGCCACGGCAATCGTCCGCCCGCAAGCACCATGGCCAGCGGGGGGAAATGGCGCGAGGAGCAGATCCTCATCATCTGCCCCGGCAGCAGGACGACCATGGCGCAGCTGGGCTGCGGCGAGCTGTCGCCGCCGGCCCACCGCATCCCGACGAGGATGTTCAGGGACGAGGAGGAGCCGGAGCAGTGGCGGCCATATTACACGTACAAGCGGACGACGGTGACGGACGGCGTCGAGCACGAGGAGTGGGTGGAGGATGTAGACGAGGACAAGGGCGCCGTGTGGCCAATTGAGGGTATGTCGAGTCGAATCCATGAATTTCTGACAGTAGAGAGCGAGTCGAAAGGGACCACATAGAAGGAGACGAAATACCTCCCATGGACAAAGTCATTGGCTAACAGTATGCGCAGGCGGCCGCATCGTCCAGATGGACGCCTTCCTCGCCTTCCTCGACCACGTCCACGGCCTCCTCACCACCACATACCACAACACCCCCATCATGCTCATGGCCTCCCCCCAGTGGACGCGCCCCGACTGCGAGACCATTGCCCGCTACATCTTCGAAAAGACAAAGACGCCCGCGCTCTGCCTGATACACAGCGGCATTGCCACGCAGTACGGACTCAAGTGGCCCAACATGACCGTCGTCGACATTGGCTACGAAAAGGTCGACGTCACCGCCATCCACGACGGCCGCGTCGTCAACCACATGGACCTCGGCAGGCCGCTGCCCGATCGCTTCATCAGCGGCGGCGAGGTCTTTACGCGGAAGCTGCTGAAGCTGCTCGAGGGGCAGGGCTTCAGCTACGACATGGCGGAGCAGCTGAAGAAGAGCGGCATCTGCGAGGTGCTGCCTTATGCTCCGGCCAAGAAGGAGCTTATGGATCTCCCCGTCGAGTCGTCCTCCTCCAACGCTCCACAGTCTCAGCCACGCTCCACAGCAGCCCCGGAAGCGACAGCAGAAGAAGGCGCGGCGGCGCCAGGGTCAGGCGCTGCCGACTCAACAGTAGCAGCCGCCGCAGAGGCAGCCGCTCAGCCTGCGCCGACGACTGACGAGCCCGCAGTGGACGAGGACGTCACCATGGAGGACAACGACGGCCTCGACACCAACGTTGACGACGACGGTGTGCTGGATGTTGCCAGCATCGTCACCAGCGGCCAGACCAAGGAGTTCCTTGCCAAGAAGGAGAAGGAAAAGGAGAAGGGCAAGCCCGGGCGCAAGTCAAACAAGGACAAGGACGGCGACGCGGCAGCGCAAGCGCGGCCCCTGCGGCAGCCCAACTCTAAGAAGGTGCGCAACACGTTCTCCTACGAAGAGATTATCATGGAGGAAGTCTCCAAGGAGGTGCCACCGCCAGTACCCGCGCCCGCGCAGGGTGCGGAGGGTAGCGGCGTCGAAGAGATGATGGTCACAGAACAGGCGGCGGAACCGGCGGCGGAATCTGCAGCAGAAAAGGCAGCTGAGCCTGCACCAGAGCCGGCAGCACAAGGAACACAGGCGGAAGAAGAATCGAAGCCGCCTGCTCCTGTAGCGACCGAAACCGAGACCGATGCACCTGTTATCAAGACCGAGGAGCCAAAGCCCGATGGCAACGACACTGAGAATGCCACGGATTCCAAGCCAGCTGCCGACGTCGCCAATGGGAAGCAAGGCAAGGCTGCCGATACCGATGCCAACACCGACGCAAAGGCAAAGGCCGATGCTGATGCCAATGCCGATGCCAATGCCAATGTCAACGCCGACGCCAACGCCAACAACGGCGAGCCTCCCGAGCTCAGGCCCAAGCGAATCCGGCGCGAGATCGAAGTCGGCCTGGAGCGCTTCCTGTTTGCGGACCGCGACGAAATCGACCGCATCGTCAGCACCATCTACCGCACGATCCAGGGCGTCGAGGACATGTACATGCGGCCGGCGTGCTGGGACAACCTCGTCTTCGTCGGCAACGGGTCGCGGCTGCGCGGGCTCAAGGACAACATCCTGCAGACGCTCACCGCGCGGCACCTCATCTCGCCGTCGACGGCCACCATGTTCACGTCGGAGCTGCCGTCCAACGTGGCGACGCCCGCGGGCACCGGCTCGCAGACGCCCGTCGGCTCCTTCAGCGGCGCGCCGCCGCACCAGCTGGCCAGCAGCGGCGTCAACCCGCTGCTGCAGGCGGCCACGACGGCCAGCACCCTGGGCGTCCCCGGCAGGGACACGATCCAGGTGGCCACGGGGTCGACGCCCATGGTCGGCTCCGAGGCCGCGGGCCCCGCGAGCGGCCACCACTTCCACAGCCAGACGCCCACCAGCATCCGGACGATTGCGCTGCCGACGTACCTGAGCGAGTGGAGCAAGAACGGCTTCGAGGAGGCCATGTTCCTCGGCGCCCAGGTCGCCGCCAGAATAGCCTTTTGCCTGCACTCCAACATGGACGCTCAGGCGATTGAGGCACAGAAGTCGATGAGCCTGAGCAGAGTGGATTACAAGTGAGTTTTGCCTTAATTCCCGTGATGTCTATGTCATGCACACGTTGTGTATGGCAAGGCATCAGTATTCTTTCACTTTAAGTCAATCATAGGTCGAGGCAAGATGCTAACTCCGGATCAACAGTGAACACGGCCCCAAGGCCATCCGAACACATTCCATGCTCAGCTGAAAAGCCGTATCAAAAGTACTGATAGGGGGCCCGGCTGGTATGGTAGTTGGGAGGTGAAAAGGATAATCAAACAGTCTTGTCTAAGGTGTATGTGTATCTCATATTCGCCGTGGTCCATTAGAACGAAGTAAGGGGACGTTGCCCGCTCACTCAATCTCCGACAGTTTCCATGGTACTTCAAAGGGGCGGCTCATTGGCGTATATGGTCCGAAACACACAGCTATAACACACAACAACAAAGAAAAGAAAAAAAGTCATCAAGAAGATGAATTGGGGAAAGCATTGCTCCTAGTGATTGTTGGATTGCAAATGGGCAGAGGAACAACAAAATTTCAGAGTACCTAGGTAGTCAGTCATAGGAGAATGAGAGATACCATGAAATGCTCAAACGGTCAGGAGTCAGTTATTGACGTTGTCTCCTTCTTTTCAATTCTTCACTATCCAATATGCATATTTAAACATGGAGCGACGCTGTCTTGCCCTTTTATCCAGCACCGCTGTATCCAACCAAGAATCTTCGAGGCACATCTGCAGCGACTTGCGTATTTCCGTTGTCATAGGCAAATGTCCCATCGGCTCATTCATTCAAACGGCGTCTCTCTGCCGCTTCCCAGTCCCTGTGGATGGTGATGCAGAAACTCTCCTCGCTCAGGATATCGCATGTCTGCCGCTTTCGAGTCGTTAATGCGGCTAATATGCTATTGTTCTTTCCTCCACGGCATATGGATAGCACGCTGGACAGTGCGTTTACTTGGGTAAGAGGACCTGGAATCAGTAATCGTGCGCAATCGCGCGGCTTCTAGCCCGCTGCGTTTCTGGCGGCAGCCTCTCGCGCTGCTTGGTGCCAGTCTGTCTTGAGCAGGTAAGTATATTCAATCGAGGAGACCCTATGATGATCGTAGGTCAGTGTACTGCATAAACGCCTTGTACCAAGGCAAGTGTCCACGTACAAGAATAGTCCCACGCTGACACCAGCCCACAGGCCCTGCAGCTTCCAGTTGGCTCCAAAGGCCAACGCCAGCGAAATGGGTAGGGAGACGGCATAGTACGAGATGAGATTGACCGGCCCGCCGATGCTCTGCTTGCCGATACCGCGCAGCAATCCGTGCGCGCCAGCACTCAGGCAGTCAAAAACCTGCATGACGGCGACAACCGGCAGAATGCTAGCCACGATGGAAATCACCGTGTCGTCGTCTGTGAAGAGCAGCGGCAGGTGGTATCGAAGGCCGCTGTAGAGCGCAAAGTTGAGCAGTCCGAGGATACAGTGCGTCACAAACGTCTGGGCAAACCGTCAGTAAGGTGGGTTTTGCATCGCTTTGTCTTTATAGGAGCAGCACATACCACTTTGCCAGTTACTCTAGCTGCGTCGACCAGGCCAGCTCCAATCAGATTGGCCACGCGCGTCGACGCGGCGATGGACATGGGGAAGGGGATCTGGTACGAGATGGATGCAATCGTCGAGACGACGCTCTGGGCCGCGAGGTAGTCGGACCCGAAGCGGCTGGCCAGGAGCGTCAGGATCTCGAAAGCGAGCCACTCGGCCTCGACCATGATCATACCCGGCAGCGCCAGCCGGATCATGACCCACCAGTTGCTGAGCGCTCGCTTGCTGAAGCCGCCCCAGCATTCGCGGCCGTTGACGAAGCGGACATAGCAAAAGAGAAGAACCGGCAGAATGTTCTCCGTAATCGCCACGGCGATGGGCGCACCAATGAAGCCGTACTCCAGCTTCCAGACGAGCAACCAGGTGAGGAAGACGTTGAAGGGAGCGGCGAACAGGAGAACGTATGTCGTGGCCTGGAAGAGGCCCTGCGATTGCGTGAAGCGCTTGCCACACTCGAACAAGATGACGCCGGGAATAGCAAAGATCATGACGCGGAGGTAGAGGCCGGCAAGGCGAGCAGACTCCGGGTCGGGCACCATGCGCTGCAAGATTGGCTCGGCTCCGAACAGCCACAGGAGGATGACGGGCACCGAGAGGGTCAGGAGGAAGCAGGCCATGCGCTGGCACTGCAAGCCGACCAGATGCTTGTGACCAGACCCGTAAGCCTGGGCACAGAGGGTGTCCAGACTCGTCGCCAGGCCCTGGAAGGGGGCCAAGCAGGAGATGGCTTGCGACATGTTGGCCACTAGAGATGGGACCAATGAGTCAGTTTTGTTCTCCTCTTTGGATGGCTGCATTTTTGTGTGATATTCGAGTATGACGGCTGACTTACATGATATAGCTCCAAGCTCTATGGTTCCAATACGACCAACCGCAAAGATGCCGGCCACATTGATGGAGTATTGGAGGAAAAATGTGACAATCAGGGGCCCGCAGTATGACAGAACCGTCTTGGCCTCGCGCTGCCACGTCGTGCGAATGCGTCCCGTCGTGATGGCCTCTTCCCACTGCTCGTCCACATCATCTTCGCCGGCGGGGACGGGCCGCTGTCGGCGGGATCGTGTGCCGTAATCGAGGTCGTCATCGCGGGAGAGCAGCGGCGAATCGTCTTCTGACTCGTCCTCGTACTCCTCGACGGGGACCTTGGTGCTGAATATCTTTCGGTAGATGCGAGCGGGAATCGACTGGCTCTTGTTGGCGTGTTTCGGCGGCAGGACGTGGTTGTCCCGTAGGAGGCTACGCTCAGCATCTCGAGATTGCTTGCGCTCTAAGGGTGTCAAGATGGGCTCGTCCAGGCCGTTCGGATTGAAGGCAGGCCGCGCTGCGCCGTAGGCCACGCCGCTGGGCCGGCGATACATGAAGTGATGGCTATGTTCGCCCTCGATTTGGTCGTCGGCGGGATCGAAGTCGTCATCGGTGCATTCCGCGATATCCTGAGCCAGGACCTGGCCGGCAAGAGGAGATGCAGACCGGAACGAGGACGGAAAGGCCGGGTGGTCGTGGCCAGAGGGCCCGGGGTTGCCACTGGCCGCAGGACTCATGGTGATGTAGGCGTCCCTTTAGAAGAGGAGGAGGAGGAGGAACAGGTTCGAGATGTTCGATGTAGTCGAGTGTCGACGTTCAGGCGGCCGGTGGAAATCCACCATCTACCCACTTGACTTGACCGGCTCGTCTTCCTAGGTGATATTATAGGCTCTCTCTGTGTGTGGTTTGATCTCTTGCTCAATGCGGTTCAGGTCCTTCCCCTCGGCCTCAACAACAGCCGTGGATGGTGTGACTGGGGAGACGGTCAAAGAGAAGTCGCAAGGGTAGTACAGTGATCTATCGAGGCAGATCTCAGGAAGGAAACGTCGTCGAGCTTGGTGTTGAGTCAATGAACCCGCTCCGAGGAGTCACGGAAGAAGAGAAAGTAAAAGAGAAAAAGCTGGTAGCTTTTCGGGAGGCTCCGCTTTATGAATTTTGTATGCGCCAGAGCTGGCAGCAGCGCTCACGGCAGGAGAGATGGGAGGCGATGATTCGAAGCGTGCGAAAGCGCTGTGGGACGAGATTTTGACGGCCGGAGATGGTGTTGATACTACCTTGAGCCAAAGGGGATGGAGAAGGAGAAGCTGGGGAGGAAAAACACTTCGAGCAATACCTTGGCTGGGCTAAAGATGTAGATGAAGATGAGCACGATCGCTAGTATACCCGGGCTACGTCGCATCGGTACTAGGTGCCATGTTCGGACAGCTCTTGACGGCATAACGCAGGCAGACTAATGGAGGTACTAGCCCGACGGGGAGGAGGTACCTTGCTTCAACTCCATCCGACTAAGGCACTCCATAATACAAGTACGACCCTCTCGGGTAGCATCGCCGTGATGCGACAAGTGCAAGTAGTGCCTACCTACCTACCTTGGTAGTAAGTAGCGTTGATACATGTGGCAGGCAGAAAGAGAGCACGGCAAAGAGTTGTGTCAGTCAGTCCGGAACCGCTGGCAACAAATTCTCACCACTCCCAAGTTGTATCTACAATCTTGGACTCAGAGAAATGACTTGCTCCGATCAGGTCGTACACGTTTCGTAACCTCTCCGCATTTTCTGTGCCGCCTCACACGCCACCGGCCAGATCGAAAGAAGATGCCGCCGTACCTGATACCTTTTCCCGGCACTGCTCGTCTAGGTACTAATGTAGGCGGATGTACAAAGCAACCCCCCTCACTCAATGACAGGTTTTCAAAAGCCTGAGGGTGTTCTCATGAAGCCGCACGGCGGCCGAACTTGTGTTACGGAGCACAACCTAATAGAGATGTCTCTACCGCTTACACCTTAGGTAAGGATAATTCAGACCCGGATTTTTGGCTGGCATTGAGCCGTCAAGCCGTCAAAAGCCATGCAACTTGCGTGCTCGCTTGCACGCCATGTCTCGCAATCAGGATCAACCACCTGGCAGGCACATGTACATGGCAAAGTACTACTATCTTAAGGTAAGACTCGGCTGGACCGAACAAAACAATATAAGGATTGAGAGGTGGAAATGCAAGAAAGAAAGGCCTTCATCCCACGCGCACTGATGACTCCAAGCCTCCCACCTCGCTTTGAACTACCCCTGTCTTCCAAGTTGGGCCAGCTTAGCGGAGTTGGCGCCGTTGCACTCATCGTTTGTCTACGAAGTTCGACACTTTCAGCTCGAGTCTCTTTCCAGAGTACAAGCACGAGTATACACTACAAAGTCAAGGCCAAGTCCATCATTCACGGGTCTATTACTGCCGTCTATCTGTTAAAGAATGCCGCTCTGATCACGCCGAATACTGTATCAAGGAGGGGAATCTCCCCGCCCATAGCTTGGGTATTATAGCCCCTGGCTGCTGGTGTTTGTGGCCGGCCTATCACAACTCCCTCCCCCCATCTCCAGCTGCTCTAAAACAGTAACCGACCCCAAATCTGCTTCCCGGAAACTAGCCTTCCATAAACAGATAAAGAATGGAGAAGGGCAGTGCGAGGGAAGAGAGGAGCGACTTCGGGCTGGGCAGGCTTGCGTTAGAATCCACACGGCACGCCGCCGAGTCACCTCTGTCCAGGGACATGGACGTACGTAGACTCATAGTAGGATCATCCAAACGACAAAAGGGCGTGTTGAGAATAATGTCACCCTCGTCATCTGCCTGGGAAAGTTGTGAACTAGGAAGGGCCCGCGCTGAGCAACCACCAGCCGGTTTAGACTATGAATTTAGCCAGGGCGCCCTGCCGGCTACATCTAGCACACACATTGCTCCTATATGCTGTCGATACGGACTCATCCATGCAGAAGCCAGCGTCGTCCGGAGCAGCAATCCCTGTCCGCACATCAACATCCTTTGTCCGTGTGCCCACCCCGTCACTAGCTCTGTGCGGTATCGCTCAGCTCAAGGAACGCAACCACCTGCCTGCTGCTAGACAGGTTATCTTCTTTCATCTACTGGCAGCAACATGAGAAGGCCTGGATCGTTCACCAAAGGCAGAGAGCAAGTCTACCTATGCGCCGCACCCGCACCGCCATGCATGCCTAGACCGTTACCCACCGCTGCGTCACGGCGCAGTATCGGTGTATGTACATACACCCAGCGACTTCATACACTACCGCTAAGCTTCGAGTCTCTCCCGTTCACCTATGGCTTTGCGCTCTGCCCTTGAAACCTCCCGTGCCTGCCCTCATACTCCTAGGCACTGTCGCTGGTCGGGTACATCCACATACAGCCTTTGCAGTCGGGCTCCGAGTGGGCCGCAGTCGCCGCCCAAGGCACCTCGTCCTTGCCGTACGCCTGCAGCGGCATGCTATACGGCATCCGGAGACCAATGACGGGCCTCTGCCCTTCTGTGACTGGCGCTGCGCCTGGAGTATCCGACTGGAACGAGCTCACCATGACCCCGTCTTCACAGAGTAGCCCCGGCCACACCAGCACACCAACCTCCCAAGATGCGATTCGGATCTTCCCCGTGGTGGAACTCAGCGCCTCGCCCCACGCCTGCTTTGACACATTCGCCGACGTCAGCATGGCCCAGTCGATCGTCTTGCTCCCGTTGAAGCGTATATACGTCTTGATGTGCGGGGCCGCTCGGTCTCGCCCGCTATCGCCGCTAATTGGCGGTTCTTCAGGAAGCTCTATACAATGTGTTAACCCACGTACTAGGTACTAAGGGTAGAATCAGATGCAAATGGCCATTGCCATGGTGTTGGCCACCATTCGCAAATCAAGTTCGAAGAAGTTGATTCACCCCAGGGCAGAGGAGATAGAAAGACGACGGGGACACCAGGGACTTACTTGCTCCGCCTGCACTATCGTTGGCCCAGTGGTGTAACATTGGCTTGAGGTAGCCCAGCTGCCGGATCTGCTGCGGCGATTGGATCTTGGTGTGAATCGAACGCCCCGAAGCGTACCCATCGATTGAGTTTCGGATCTCGTCTGCAGTGGGGAAGACGACCTTGAAGCCCGGTCTCCTCGTGTTCGGCGTCAGGGATGTGGCTAGCGAGTCGAATAATGTCCTTTGCAGCCAATCATCCTTGGCGCCAAGGGTCGCAATGGAAGATATCTGAACCACGATTTGCGACTGTCCACGCTCCGCTGGCACACATCGTAAGCATCTCTGCAACGCGGCCCAGCCCCAGGCAGGCCTGCTCACATCACGGAAGTCGTGCCTGCCCGGAACACTGGCGATGAAGGCCGCCCGGATGCTTGAGAAGTCGAAGTTGACGAGACGATCTACCAGTTGTTTGCAAGTCGGTCGGTAGAGCTCATACTGAGTCAAGTATGCCAGCAAGTCCACCTTGAACCTCGTACCGCTACCGATGGGAAGCTGCTGGCCTTGCTGGAACAGGGTATCCTGCTCCCCCAGCTTGGGTAGCTTCGGAGACTTCCACACGGCATTGGTCATGTTTGTCCAGTCCTTGGGGATCATATTGGCTGTGTGAATGACGACTTGTGCGGTTTCGTCAGAGCGGAAGATGACCATCATCTTGGAGTGGTGTGTGCCGAACATCTCGGACATCGGCGCGCAATGTAGACGGACATTGTGGAACTGAGCTGCCTGCTCCTATATTGTGAAGCAGTCGGAGAATGCTTAGTACCAGTCCAATGATGTGTCTCTCTGAAAGAGTGTGAAGGATGAAGTAATATTAGAGGAGAATGACGAAGGGAGCATCTACCTCTGTTCATACAGACTTGGCGGTTGCGGAGATGGATTGATCAAGGGCCACGTACCGAAAGCGCAACACGACTCCCGTCATCCTTTTTCCAGAATCCGTGAACCACGTGTAACTGGACTCTATTCCTCACCATATCATCAAAAGCACTCAAGACAAAGGGGATATCGTGAAGGAAATTGAACTGCCAGCACTCGGTGATCAGAGGGTCGCCCAGGATGTCCCGAAGCCTAACAGTATCCCTGTTTAGTTCTTCTGGCAGGTCCCGGATCCGAGTGAGCTGCCATGGCGACTTCTGGACTTGCCCTTGACGTGTCCTTTTGCGCGGAGGACTGATGGGACGCGACAGCGATGAGAGGACTCCAGACTCCTCATCTCCCTCATCGTCGAGGTTCCGCTTCCGAGAGCGGTCCATGATCCTAGGGTAAGACTGCAGGTTCCGACAGTGGTTTACTGGGCCTCTGCTTCTTGTACTAGGCAAAGTGGTAATGGATCGAATTTTGCGAGTAAAACGGTTACAAGTCATGAAGCGCGAGAAGGAAGAGAAGGTGAAGACGTTGGGATCTGTTCGCCGGTTGTTGTGCAGCCTGAGTTGCAACTTCCCTTCAACCTCGTGTGGCTCCTTCCAGTATCATAAGTAGGTATGAACCTTAGAAGAGCTGCATGTACATGGCGAACGGCGTATTGCCGTGACGTGATACAATACTTACCTTCCTAGGCAACGGTATCAGCCAATCAGCGCTCGCTGTCAAGCCACACCACTCGCCTCAGTGTGGCGAACCACTTCGTTTCATCTCCGTGTCTCCAATCTCCCTTTATCTAGACTACATACATCTTCAACGACCACGGAACGCGGAGCAACGCATAGTAGTAGTATAGGTAACTGCTACTGCTCCCACCTGGTCCCAGTCGCCGATTCACGCGCTCTCGGGGCATCGCTTGGGCTGATCTGTCACCGCCAGCACCGACAGACAGCGTCCAGTCCCGCGAATGGCTCCAGCTGCCCTGCTCTGATTCTCCTTTCACTTGCCGTACCTAAATTCCGATCAGTGGCTGTCGCACACGAAGTAGCGCTCCCTTTTCGCCCTTCGATTCCTTCAGCCTCTTGATCAGCTCGTGAAGCTGTTCGAGATTGCGTCGTAGCCGCCGCTCTTGGCTATACCTCGCGCACCTTCGCTCGACCTTGCCCACCAGCACCGAGCGCCTTCAAGGCCATTCACAACCAGCCCACCATGCGGCTGACATCCCTTTTCTCTGGCTTGGCCGCCTTTGGCCTCCTGTCATCTCCCGCATTGGCAGAAGATGAAGCCGAAAACGCCCCCGCGCCCACATATTTCGATTCTGTGATGGTGCCTCCATTGACAGAACTGACGCCAGACAACTTTGAAAAGGAGGCAAGCAAAACCAAGTGGCTTCTTGTGAAGCACTACAGGTATGACGCCCTTCAGCCGTATCAACCCACTCTCCGTTGATTCAAGCTGACCCGTAGCCGTGGTATAGTCCATATTGCCACCACTGTATCAGCTACGCTCCAACCTTCCAGACAACCTACGAATTCTACTACACATCCAAGCCAGAAGGAGCTGGCGACACGAGCTTCACCGACTTCTACGATTTCAAGTTTGCTGCCGTGAACTGTATCGCCTATAGCGACCTTTGCGTTGAAAATGGCGTCAAGTTATACCCCACTACGATTCTGTACGAGAACGGCAAAGAAGTCAAGACCGTAACGGGAGGCCAGAACATCACCTTCCTGTCTGGTCTCATTGAAGAAGCTTTAGAGAAGTCGAAGCCTGGATCTCGGCCCAAGTCTCTCGCATTGCCCCAACCAGGCGACAAAGAGCGCCCCAAGTCTGAGTCCGAGACAACATCCAGGAGCGCAATCGAGGAGAAGAAGCCCAAGAAGCCAGTTGCCACGCCGAACGAAGATGGAGTGTCAGTTTCCCTGACGGCTGAAAACTTCCAGCGTCTGGTGACAATGACCCAGGACCCCTGGTTTATCAAGTTCTACGCGCCCTGGTGTCCCCATTGCCAGGACATGGCGCCTACCTGGGAGCAACTGGCCAAGAGCATGAAGGGCAAGCTCAATATTGGAGAGGTCAACTGTGACAAGGAGTCGCGATTGTGCAAAGATGTTGGTGCGCGGGCGTTTCCCACTATCTTGTTCTTCAAGGGTGGTGAGCGTTCAGAATACGAGGGGCTCCGAGGCCTGGGCGACTTTATCAAGTATGCCGAAAATGCCGTCGACCTTGCCAGCGGAGTGCCCGACGTGGACCTGGCAGCATTCAAGGCTCTCGAGCAGAAGGAAGATGTCATCTTTGTCTACTTCTACGACCACGCTACCACATCGGAGGACTTTAATGCCCTCGAGAGGCTGCCTCTGAGTCTTATCGGACATGCCAAACTGGTCAAGACCAAGGATCCCGCCATGTACGAGCGCTTCAAGATCACGACTTGGCCGAGATTCATGGTTTCGAGGGAGGGCCGCCCTACTTACTACCCCCCTCTCACTCCCAACGCGATGAGGGACACCCACCAAGTCCTGGACTGGATGAGGTCGGTCTGGCTTCCCCTTGTCCCTGAACTGCTGGTTACAAACGCCCGCCAGATCATGGACAACAAGATTGTTGTGCTCGGCGTTCTCAACCGAGACGACCAGGAATCCTTCCAGGGTGCTCTTCGAGAGATGAAGAGCGCAGCTAACGAGTGGATGGACCGGCAAATTCAAGAGTTTCAACTGGAGCGCAAGAAGCTGCGAGACGCGAAGCAAATGAGGATCGAAGAAGCCGAGGATCGAGACGACGAGCGCGCCCTGCGGGCCGCCAAGGCTATTCACATTGACATGAATAATTCCGGACGGAGAGAAGTGGCCTTTGCGTGGGTCGACGGCGTAGCGTGGCAGCGCTGGATCCGGACCACGTATGGCATCGATGTTAAGGACGGAGAAAGAGTCATTATCAATGACCAAGATGTAAGCTTCACGCACCCCATCCTCCTCCCCCTTCTACCCCTTCACTATCATGGCTTTCTTTGCCGTTTCGAAAATCAATGACTGACCAATGTCACCCGAACAGAGCCGCAAGTACTGGGACAGCACCGTGACGGGCAACTACATCCTCGTCAGCCGCACGTCCATCCTGGAGACGCTCGACAAGGTCGTCTACACTCCGCAGGCCCTCAAGCCCAAGCTCACCATTTCCTCCTTTGAGAAGATCTTCTTCGATATTCGCGTCTCCTTCACCGAGCACCCTTACCTGACCCTGGGCTGCATTGTGGGCATCGCCTTTGGAGTCTTCTCCTGGTTGCGCGGACGCTCTCGCCGCGGACGCGGCCACTTCCGGCTGGAGGATTCCATTAGCATTAGAGATTTCAAGGACGGGTTCCTTGGTGGATCTAACGGCAACACCAAGGCCGACTGATCCTACACCATATGGAGAGCCTAGCGATACGGGTTTCTGCCCTGATGTTTTATTTAAACGGAGTTCTGGGGAGGGATTGGGGAGCAACACGTGGTTGGCAAAAGGGTCTACCTCATAAAGGGTAGGGGTAATACAGGAGCTTTGAGGGATTGGCGGCAAAGATAATTTTTCTTCCAGGGTAGGGTGCCATGAAGCCGCTTTCTGGAGAGAGAACGGTAGACTGGTGTATTGGCCCTTGATGTGCGGACGGCAGCTGGTATGAAGACTGCGCCAACGAGAGACACCCAATTCCTGGCCGTGCCTTTCTCCGGTGGGCGGGAACATGCAAACTCTTTCTCCCTCTTTCCCCCTCCCCACCCATCTGTCGGTCCTCGTGCATACCTACCTACCTGATGGTGGTTGTTTGGACGAAATGCCCTGCATTTGCTCTTGTATACTGCCTATACATACGAGTATCATTGTTCACGATAGTGGCTTTTCTGTTTAAATTTTGTCGTTACTACCCTTTGTAATGTAAATAGGCCATGAGATATCCACGCAGCCAGTAGATGCCATGTTGATGCAAATTAGCCAGTGACCAACCCATGCCACTCCCCTGGCCTGTTGAGGCTACGTGTACAGCTCATCCGTCAGTCCGTTGAGGGTTAAGCCCTCCTTGGCAATGTCATCAACCTCTATCAGGAATTGGAGAGGCATGTTGATGAGGGTGCCGCGAATCCGGCTCAGCCACTCCTTCAGCTCCTGCACACCGCCGGGGAACTCTTCGCGGACGGCGTGACCGTACGGGACCTTGTTGTCGTCGTTTCCGTCGTCGGATTTCTTATCGTCCCCCTTGGCGCTAGGGATGATGAAATGCTTTGAGAAGAACTCCTCGTAATCGTCCCAGCTGCGCACGTGGTCGTCGGGGACGGGGTGGAATGCCCGGCTGAACACTTCGGTGTTGGTGCTTGCCGTATCTTCCCACAGGCTCAGGAAGTCTGGGCTCAGGGGATCCTCTACAAGTCGATCGGCGGATGAGCCCCAGTCGTAGTCGTTGGGCGCGTCAGTCACCGGCAGCCAGTTCTGATCCGGCCGGTCCCATCGTTGGTCGGGCAGCAGGCCGAGGTGCTTGCGGAAGATTTGCCTTCGCAGAGAAGCGGCAAATTCGCTGGCCGCGTACTGCTCACCGTTCATGTAAGAGTCGAGGTTGCGAGGGCCCTCAATCACCACAGCAATCTCAGAATCGTGGGTTCCCAACTGGGAGCGATCGTTGAGGTTGGCAGAGCCGCAGATGACGACGCGGTCATCGGCGATCAGGAGTTTCGAATGAATGTAGAGCTGCTCGCTCACAAATGCGTTGAACTCGTCTTCGGGGGCGCCATCCCAGGGGATGTCGGCGATGTTGGGCCCGTCCTTCATGTAGGCGGCACTCACGGTATCCAGAGTATCGTCCTGAACGGATCGGGCTTGGCGTTGATATCTGTCGTAGTTGTAAGAGTCGCCGTCGTCACCGCCGTAACGCTCCTCGTTGACGTAGTCGTCGTGATATCTTCGCGCGTCTTCATACGCCACGCCAGAGCGGTACTCCGCCTGTTGCATGGTGCCGGATGTGTTGATACGGTCATAGTTGCGAAGGTTGTAGAAGCCGATGTACTCCCTGGGGTTTTCAACGCCTGCAGCAACAAGCTTTTGAATAATGCTGTGTCCACCTCTGCTGATGGAGTTGTATTGGAACTCCATAATGGCTCGAGTCCCAAGGGCTTCCTTGGACTTCAGGTCTCCAGCGAAAGCTGGGACAGAGGGCATCACCACCCACACCTTGAACGGCTGACCCTCCTCGTATGCTCGAACAATGCGGTCAACTATGGCAGCGCCAATCTTGTTGGAAACGGGCCGCTGCTCGTCACTCGTTGCCGTGATGAAGAACTTGCCGTGAGAGTCAGCACATGCTCGACATCGTTGGGTTCCCTTGTTGAACGGGACTGCCTACCTGATTCTCAATGTAGACAAAATGCTTTGCATTCGTGATGGCGCCCACATATGCGTTCGCAATGGAATGCTCCGTGGGATGGCCAGATGACCATGGGCAGCAGCTGGACTCAAGTTTAGCCAAGCTGAGTTGTATACATCGTTGTTAGTAGATCGCCACGTACCTTCGGGTAAGCTGGATGCGAGTAGCATCCCTCTCGCTGCGCCGGCCGTAGGAGGAACGTTCGCCGTCGTATCCTTCGTCTTCGTAACGTTCGTCACGATGGGATCGGTGCCGCTCTGAAAAGCCCAGGTGTCCCATTTCCTCAGTGATATGTTCGGTAAAGCGACTAAACATGCCGCCGCCGCCCCTTTCTTCTTCGTACTCTCGCTGTCCATCTTCTTGCCGATCGTAACCCTCTTGTTCATATTCTTCTTGCTCATGTCGTCGACGTGACGCACGGTGTCCTCCGGGCAGGCTGAGCCTTTCATATTTCCCAGGGTCTTTCTCGTTATACTTAGCGTCAAACATGAAGTTCCTTGTACCAGTTAGTTGAAGAAGTTGAACAAGCTTGGGGTGCCTCTTTCGTACCATCTGTCGACAAAGTGGGTGACAAGATCGGACACAATGGGGCCGTTCATCGACAGGGCGACGTCCGACCAGCCCATTCTCGAGCTCTTTGTTCGATCCACTGCGCATCTCATAAGTCTCCTGTGAGGTAAGCTTGTAGAGCCGAAGAACTGACTCACGTTGATTTTGCTCCCAGTTGCCAACATCAGCAAAGTCAAAAATCCGAGCGTTGTTGTAGTCCTGGCCGGGGAAGATGGTGTTGTCCACGTTTCCAGGATGAGCATCCGCAATTGGATGGGCTTCATATTTGCGTTAGCTGAGGGCCTCGTCCTATATCACTCTACCGCTACTCACAGTTGGTATCCCATCGTCCAAAGCCTAAAGAAAGCGGTTAGCGACACTTGTACTTGAAGATGGAGACGAGGGGCACAAGAGGTGTAAACATACACATGTCTAGGCCGCCCATGAAAACCAGATTACGATCGATCACAAGAAGCTTTTCATGATGAGCCCAGTAGAGGACAACATCGTCTGCCGCGCCGTAGATTGCCTTGAGCGTGTCTTTGGATACAGTGGCCAGGTCGAAATTGGTCAAGTTTTTGAACGAGTTGCCAATTTCTGAAGCAATGTCATATCCAGCAGGTGCGTGGTCGGGATGTCGGAAAACGCTGATATTGGGGTGCAACTTCTCGAGGGCATGCTTTGTGTGCTATACATCTCACGAATGAGCCACGTCCACATATTGCAAGGATGGTCTGAATGACATACCGCAGAATTGAGAGTCAGGGCGGCCTCGACCTCTTTGTACACAATGATGTGAACCTTGACTCCGCGCTCGGCGGCAGCTTGAAGCATAACATCGAGACGATACTGCTCGTTACGAGATGGAGGTCGCCGAAGGTAAAGCTCAGGGCTCAACCACCAATCGAGGATATAAATGCTCTCCTCCGCCCCTGCCACACAAGTGTTAGTGGAAATGCTTTTAAGTAAAATGCCTCAACGCGAGAGGCTGCTAGGTCTTACGTTGAAGAGCCTCAGAGACTGCCCAGAAGTAGGAGCAGCCATCGACAAACCACTTGATGTTGCCGGAAGAAGGGGCTACAAATGACTGGTATCTGTTGGCAACGTGTTCTTCTGGGTGAAGCTCATCGCACTGATAGCCCGAATGCGAGTGAGAGTGCCTTTCAGCATCGTTTTCGCCTCCAAAGATGGCCTCGACTCTATCAAAGAGACCCATCGTGAAAGGCTATGTGATGCAGGGCGACCCGAAGAGATCGGATACCGACGAAGGGGGGGGTCGCTTGTTTCGAAAGATTCGCGAGCAGAGGCTAGCTGTGATGCCGCACCGCTAGACAAAAAGTAAGTAAATGATGATGACAGTGGAATGGCAGAGACTAAAGAGCTATTGAACACGAACAATAGAGCTGCTTGGATGAAGCCGAAACTACGATTGGCAGCCGAGAGATGTGCTTTGTGGTACGAAAGACACAGTCACAGAGGACTTGAGGGGGGCAAAGAGGGGTGAGGAGGAGCTCTGAATCGGAGCTGCTGGAAATTCAGGGTGCAAGCATGCCGAGTCGCATGCGCGTCTGACGATTGCATAGTATCACGGGCGGCCAAGAGCCCCGAGCCCCGTTTCTTATTGGACTCAGTGGATCGAGGCACGATGCAAGCACAGCCACTGAGCGTCAGTTTGCGAGGCCGCTTGTGCTGATGGACTTTGTCCAAAGAGGCACGAGACAGATGATCCGTCTTGCCAGCACAATGCGGTGGAGGGAATTGATGAGCTGATTGGTTGGGAGCCTGAATGGTGCTTCTTCGTTGCCGATGCGTTTCAAAGACCCCTGAATGGAGACATAACCTTCAAGCTCCTGTCGTAGGGTGGCGTGAATCCCGCTTGCCCGCCTTGTCCACTGAGAGCAGAGCTGGAGCTCTGGCAGGTCGACGAGTCATATGTGCGGGGTTGGGAGCTGGAGCGAGGAACACGACGATTTTGGTCTACTAACCTTTGGCCGTTGTTGCTGCTTGCTTGCTTGCTTGCTTCAACCACAGGAGCCAGGATGTGCCCAGAAGAAGTGATGACATCTAGGGTCCTGATTAGAGGTCAGCCTGTGTACAAAGGCGAGCGTACGGATGGCGGAGTGTTGGTAGAGACGATGACGGATCTGACAATGCTCGGAACAAATTGTACGGGACAAACATATGAGGATATGTATAGTACGTCAATGGGATGGAGCATCAAGCCATGCTCAGCTCAGCTCGTGCTTGGTAGATCTCCCGCCTGTTGGCTGTCGGCTTCGAAAGACTTACTGACAACTCCAAAAGGGATAGCCGTTCGAGAGCCAGTTCAAGCCTTGAAGAGGCAGCAAATCTTGGATTCTCTCGGTATGCGTCAGAGTATCGCAATCGTGGTCCAACGCCTGTGTCGCTCGGGCTTGCGTAGCAAGAGTTTGCGTGTGATATAGAGCAAGGGGTAGCTTGATCGCGTGTTTAGAGGCTGTTACAAGTAAGGCGGCAAATGGCTAGCTGATATCGTGTCGGATTCCAGTGAGTGATATCACCGCCAATAGTGACAGGTAAGGTAGTTTTCATCCATACCAGATGCCAGATTAAGAGCGGACAAACTTGAATGAGGGGGAGAAATATCAAGCCAGATACTGTAGATACCTAGAGTGTGAGGGAAGGTAAGGAGAGTCTGATGTCAGCGCCTGCCTTCTTGGTGTTCTCCTTCGCAGCTTCCCCAAATGCATGTTAAAGGTAAGGTACCTGTCCACCTGAGCAACAGGTACCTTAGGTACCTAGGTACTCCGGAATAACTACAAGTTCTTCCAAAATGCAATTTGCGTGTACGAGTGAATTCCTTTCTTTTCAGGCAATGTTGCCATGTTGCCCTCTCACGCTGATATCGGATGCATGTAGTTGTACATGTGTTCCGTTAACGTCGCCTCCATGGAAGATGCTCTGCTGTTTAGCGCAGGGGCAACAGCGCTGCAGTTGGTCGCTAAATCGCTAATCGCCGCAGTCCAGCACCAAAGATCAGCCACTGGAGCTCACTCATGAACCCATCAAATCTCATGCAAGGTACGGCCGCGATTCAAGCCACTCAGAAGCTTTTGCTGCCGTTCCACCGAAAATTCTCCAAGCCGCCAAACATACACGCCCTCAGCTCTGCTCTACATCCTCACTCACTGCCTCTAAGCAGCCGATGACCGGAGAGAAACTCGTCAAGTCGCTCACGTCGAGATCACTTGCGACATATTTGCCGTGAATGGCAACTCATCACACTCTTTAGCATAAGACAGCTTTGTGGAAATCTGATTGGTATCTTATACAGCAAAACGACGGGTAAGTCTTCCAAGTACGAGGCTTCCATAATGAGCTGCCCCCAATGCCCCTCGCCTTGTCTAATACTTTCTGTTGATGAACAATGAAAGGAAGAAGCAACCAGCCTGCCTCAAGTCCAGAGCTGACAATATACGTAGGAAAGGCTCTACCAAACTTCACACTTGATGGTGTCAGCTGAACAATAGCATACGTATTCGTTTCACTGGCTGTCAGCACACCCTTTCTGAATCCAGCTATATCAGTCTTGACGCCCATCTTATCTGTCCATTGCCCTCGAAAGATAAACACTCTCACAAAGATGCCTGCTCCCGGCATCGTCATCCCGTTCGACATCTCGCTGCATTCACATCTCACGCCTTACCTGGCAGCGATTCACGCCTCTTGCATCACCCACGATCACACAATAGCAACATTCCTCCTCCCGCTGTCACATGAAAAGTTGTTATCCTGGTGGAAGGAACGCATTGCCGAGACTAACGATGGGAGGAGACTGATGCTGCTCCTCGTGAGCGAGCTGGACGCAGGCGGCCGTATCAAAGGCCCCGAGCTGATAGGAGTCGTCATGCTTTGGATGCCATACTCGGAGACGGGATCATTTCGAGGCTACGTAGAGAAGCTTTTCATACACAAGCTTCATCGGGGGAAGGGTGGCGCACGAGCACTAATGAGCGCCCTGGAAACAGAAGCTCTGAATCGGGGCCGCACATTGCTGGTAGGTTGCACCCTTGATCAATCCCGAGCTTGACCTGGCTTGATTAACCTTAGAATGTGAAAGCACCAGCATTTTACTGACATCCTTTTCGCAGTTACTCGACACGGAGAGCGGCAACCAAGCAGAAGTAGTCTTCAACAGACTGGGATACACTGAGCTGGGAAAGGTCCCGGGATACGGCATGAGTCCCGCTGGAGGGCTCAAGGACGGCACGTTTTTCTACAAGACTCTTCAGCTGTGACACCTAGTTAAGCGAGGGTCAGTGACTGACATGGCAGCGGCCAGCCTCTCAATATCCTTCAATGTTAGCGGATCTTATCACATGCAATACTACTTCAAGTCAATACTAAACAATGGCAATACAGGTGCTTGCATACTGGATATTGCTACGACATATGAAAGCAGCGAATGGGGGGCGTCCAAGGTCGCACTCTGAAGCCACGTGCGTGCTGGAACTACCTTATGTTCTCCGCATATAGGCTAATGCGAAGGATATGTGTGTTTCCCTAAGCTGGCAAGATATTGACCTGATAGCGGCTGAGCTTCTTTTCTTGCCTGTATGACGGGTCTCAGTGAGAGAAAGCGGGTATGCGATCTTTTGTTTGAAGGGAAGAAATGATCGAGCGGCAAGAGAGTTTAAATTCTAAGCTTGAATGACAGCTTCCCTAACCCTTACCTGTATGATATGTGCACAGGTATCAATCAGATGTAGATAATTGAACTCGTTAATGCCTTTCAACTCTATGTATCATAAGGTAGATATAGTCTTGCCCACCTGCAATTTCATTCGATACTTCCACTGCAGATGTCTCCATGGAACAAGCTATACATGTACATTGTGCTCATAGGTATGTATTACTTGTTGGCAATCCACTTGCGTCTTTCAAAAGTTCCGGAAAAAAATCCCACCTACGGAGGACGCCGGACTCGCTGATCCTTGTCAACCAACATTGAACACTCAGTCAACCAGAAGAAAAGAAACAGAAATTGCACCAAACCATGAATGAAGCGGAATGGGGGATCAAAGCCCACATCGAGATATCAATCTCCTAAGTCAAATCACCAAGTCAGAGGTGGCGCCGAGAGCCATCTCCATCAAAGCTGATGATGGCAATCTCTTCCCATCATGTCCTTATCCTGTGACAGGGGTCCCGACCAGCCGTGCTCGGGAAGAGGAGCCCTTTAGCTGGAAGCGGCATGTCGAAAACCAGATACAGCCGTACTATCCCATTCTCCTCATGGCTCGCCTCGCAAGACCCGCGCTTTTCATCCACCAACTCGGACGCCTGGATGCCGGGGACGCTCGGTATGCCTTCCCGCTTCCTTGCATGGCCGGCCACAAAGTGATGCGTCTGTAGGGAGCGCTGCAGGCCAAGCAAGATAGACCGGGGTGTCATGGCTATCTCTCGCTTCATGACATCTATAAAGCTTCGAGTGCGACTCTAAATGCAGCCGCTGATCCTCTTTTTTCCCTTTCTTTTCTTTTCTTCTCATCTTGCTTGCTTGTCTGTACATCAAGATCGCGGTACTGGCTCAGTGACTGCTCCAGGATTCAAGTCCATAACCTCAACCCGCTTGGTTCGAAACTCGACGCCTGAAGCCATCAAAATGTATCGCAACGCTTTCGCTGTGCTTGCGGGCGCCCAGCTCGCTGCTGCTGGGCTGTATCCCAACATGACGCCCGACAATCACACTTGCATTCTGTGTAAGTCTGACTTCTAGCATCCAATTGGGATATATGCTCATTGCTTTTCAAAGCCGAACCCGTCTTGTCTTGCTCCGAAAATGCTGTGTCCGAAAAGGTCGATTCTTGCTGCACCGAGACTTACGGAGGGCTGGTGGTATGTGTCACAGAGAACCCAATTGCGTCTGCGAGAGAGCTCTCTTGCACAGAGTGCTGACATGGTCGACCGTTGCAGCTTCAAACCCAGTTCTGGAGCACTCATACGGGCCTCGAAAGCGAAGGACAGGTCCTCCCGCCTTATACATGGACCATCCACGGTCTGTGGCCTGGTATGTATAAGCCGGCTTCTCACCACCTATACAAGCCTCATCTTCAGTCTGACCATGTCAATTAGACTTTTGTAATGGCAGCTACACCCAATACTGCGATCTGAGGTATGTCTTTTCAGTTCAAGGTATCCAGTTTTGAAGAAAACTTGATGTTGATTGCGCCGTTTGCAGCCGCCAGTATGACCCCCAGCCTGCCCCCAACACCACCAACGGCAAGCCTGATGGCACCCCTGTGCCTCCCTACACCGGACCTTCTCTTGAGACCCTGTTTGAGCCTCATGGCAAGCTGGATCTGCTGGCCTACATGAAGAAGTACTGGATCAACCAGTATGCCCCCAACTGGGAGCTCTGGGCCCACGAATTCTCCAAGCACGCCACCTGCTTCTCAACCTTTGACACCGAGTGCTACGTAAGACATCTCCCCCCTTTTGTTCACCATCACCATCAGGTCCTATAAATATCGGAACCTCTAACACGCAAACGCATAGGGTCCCAAAGCCAGCAAGTACGACGACCTCTTCAACTTCTACGAGACCGTCATTGCCTACTACAAGGTCCTCCCAACCTGGGGCTGGCTCTCCGCCGCCAACATCCGCCCCTCCAACACAACCTCCTACTCCCTCTCCGACGTCCAGGCCGCCCTGACCCTCGGCTACGGCGCCGTCCCCTACATCGGCTGCAGCGGGCCCAAGTACAACCAGACCGACGCCGGCAAGGGCTCCCTCGACAACGGCGGCACCCAGCTGAGCGAGGTCTACTACTACTACCACGTCTACGGCGCTGCCCAGCGCAACCAGGGCCTGCGAGTCGGCGCCGACATCGCTGGCGGCTCCCTGTCGTCTTGCGCAAAGGCTCCCGGCGCCATCTGGTACTACGAGCGTGCCGCTGGCAGCGAGAGCGCATAGATAGCACGGGCATCGAGATGTGTCAATGTGGAAGGAAGGAAAAGTGAAAAGAAAATGACCCTGTCCATAACTCATACATAACGCCAGCCCTCAAGGAGCATCATCAAGTAATTCTAATCGCAAATGAAAACCACTGAAAACCCTCATTGCTCTTCTGTTCTTCCGTCACGTTCCATGAAGCATCGCAAGCAGGTATATGTATACATGGGTAAGGCTCTCATGATGCTTCGCTTCGGAGGGGCCCGCGCAGCTCATTTTCGTACAAGTACAGATTCCTCGCTTCATTCGTCCGCCAGCTCCTCCACCTTGGGGGCTTCGTAGGCCTTTTGCTGTTGAGGCGCCACGTTGATCTGTGTCTCCGTGCCCGTAGTTGTTGCAGTAGCTGGCGCGACCTGGCCAGTCGCTGCAGCCACGGCAGAGTTGGCCGCAACAGACTTGGACTTCTTCTTCTTCTTTGGCTTCTCGGTCTGGAACACGTGTTAGTGCTCTGCACAGATTGGCAGAAAAGCAGGGCAACAAAGAGATACTCACCTCGTGCCAGGCCCAGACGGGTCGGAAACTGTCCATGAAAGAGACGTCTTCCCAGAGGTTGGGGTAGAGCCAGAGTCCTGGAGGCACAACAAAGTACGTGACGCAGAAGAGAATAACACGGAAGATGGCCATGGCAAAGAAGAGACCGAGGAGGCCAAGCATGCCCCAACTCAGGTAGTAAACTCCCTGGCGGAGCTTCAACGGCCACAGAGGGTACAGGACAACGGCAAAGATGATGACAAGGGCAAGGGCAGCATACAGCTGACGCTTGACCTGGCTACCCTCCCAGAGCCATACGTAGTACATGTCCTCTTTGGCTTCCTGCTGCTGCTCTATCTTGACATTCCACTGGCCCTTGACGCGCTTCGGCTTCTTGCCGTTGGGGCCAGGCTGCGGCTCGATCTTGGTGACTCTGAGCGCAAGCATGCTGAGCGGCAGCAGCTTGAAGGTGTTCTCCAGGGAGGCTCGATCGGTGATTTCGGGCAGCAGAGGGTTCTTCTTTCGCGCCTTTTCGTAGGCCGGAGACTGGAGCGCTCGCAAAGCACGCTTGACTGTTGGTCTTAATCAGTAATTGTTTCCCCCCGGCGCCTTCAGCGCCTGGCGGAGCACGAAGAAGACACTCACCCTTGAACATGTCTTTGCGCTCGCCGTTGAGAATCGAGGTACGTGGCTTCAAGTCCTGGCTGCGCAGGAACTTGGCGACGGCGAGTCCCTTGGGGTTCGGAGGGCCCGGGGTGATGGGCTGCGGCTGTCCCTGCTGCTGGTGCGGATGCGGGTGAGGATGCTGGTGAGGGTGAGGATGGTTGTGGCCCTCGTGTCCTCCCTGCTGCTGTTGTTGAGCAGCCGCCTGCTGCATGGCGCGCATTCGCGCCATCTGCTGCTGCTTGATGTGCTCGATAAACTCAGGCACAGTCATGCCGGCCTTCTGAGCGTCCTCAGCAATCTTGCGCTGGATCTGCTGGATCTGCTCGGGCGTTGGCTGCTGGCCCATGAAGCCGGGGCCCGGCATAGGCATGCCCATGGGCACTGCGCCTGGAGGCGGTTGCTGCGGCGGCGTGGCCATGGTTTATGCGATGCGCTGGGCGGGATTGCGGCTCAGTAAGGAATTAAGTGCAGAGATCCGACTCGCAACTGGGAGTAGGCGTAGGGAAACAAGCTTGAGAGAGGCACAGCTGCAGTGATGCCGGCCCTTGGGGAAAGATGTTGGAAAAGCGAGCGAGGAAAGCTGGTGGCATCTTCTTACAAGGTCACTGCGCTTACCTGCCAGATGGACAGATAGCAATGTGTTCACTTGGACCGGATCGTTTATTCGCCGATCTCCGGCTAAATGTTTCCCTTTGCCGACAATCCGCACCCCACCAAACAACCTGTGCTACAGCCTTATCGGCACTTCTTCGCGTCACTGCCATCAGCCTTGCAGCCATTGGGTGCTCGATTGCTTGTTTGGAGCAGAGCAAAATGGGTGACCGACTCACGCAGCTTCAAGATGCAGTTGATCAGGTATGGGTTTCTCCTACGAAGCAAATGCTTTAGGAGCTCGTCTTGCTGACGGCATTCACTTTCAGTTCGCTCAGCAGCTCGTCGCCTGCATGCACTTTGTTCAGATGCGCCATGATCTCGAGAAGCTAGGTCCGAACGATAAGATCCGCGAGCCTAAGGAGCAAGCGCCAAAAGAAGGTGCGTGAGAGCGGAAGAGACTACAGATGGTAAATGGGTCGATGCATGCAGTTATATGCTGACAGTCTCTTGCAGTGGATGCCCTGCCTCCACAGGACTTCCGAGCCGGCCTAGTCGAGTTGTCGCGAGACCTCATTGTGAAGGAGCAGCAGATCGAGGTCCTCGTCTCCACCCTTCCTGGCCTCGACAACAGCGAACAAGATCAGGAGCGACACATAAGAGACCTCGAAGAAGACTTGAAAACGGCCGAGGCTCAGCGGGTGGAAGCACTAAGGGAGAAGGAGCTCATCTTGACCCAACTTGACGCCATTATACGCAACGTACGGCGGCCATGAAACAACCAGTATTTGTTGTAGTCGACATTCTTTTCTTTGCGTAGGTAGCGAGGCGTTAAGGATAGGTGGTGGCTAGGGACCACAAGAACCATGGCCTTGGTGATTGTTTATTGAAAGGGCAATGCGAATGGTGGAGAGATACTCGACTAGTTCGCATGGTATATATCTAACTTACTCTGTGTGCCTGGGAAAAATCTTCTCTTCATCTTCCAGCGGGTTACCAGCTCCGGTATCGCCTGTGTCTATGTGCCGCAAATCGGTGTGTACTCTTTAGGAGCTCTTGAAGAACTGGGGGTAAACTTGTCGCAGTTCTCGCAAGTGGCGGATCTGATACTGCGACGCTTGGACCTTTGGCGCTGGAACGTCTTCCTCCACCAGATGCGCCGCCGTCCAGCCCAGCTTCTTTGCAGCAGCGCAGTTTGCGAAACTATCGTCTTTACTTAATGTTAGGGCATGCGGTTTCCGAACAAGCGCGACTTGGTCGAGCACTCGAATGGCAGAGAGGCAGTCTTACCAACAAAATAACAGTCTTCCGCTCGTTCCACCCCGGCCTGCTTCATAGCCTTCTTGAACATGTCCTCGTGAGGCTTGCAGACCAGCGGCACTTCGCTGTAGTCACAGAAGGTGAGGCCCTCGAAGAGGTCGTCTATGCCTAGTAGCCGAACCACTCTTTTGCCGTGGTTGACATACGCGTTCGTGAAGAGCCACAGCCTCACCTTGCTCCTGTCGATGTCTTCGAGCAGCTGCCGCAGCTCTGGGTTGGGCTTGATGAGGTCCTCCAGTGGCAGAGCGTCGTCGACCTTGGCGTTGTACTCCAGAGGGTCGATCTGGTGGTGACGAACCAGGCCTTCGATGGCCAGACCGTAGTTGGTGTAGTATTCCTTGTGCAGCTTGACAGCCTCGTCCCAGGGTAGGCTGAGATGCTCCGAAAAGTACTTGTCAATCAGCTCCGCCATGAGATCTTGCACTTTGCTGCCTGTCGTCGCTCAGTTAGGCTCCGGTTGGGTCTTGAGTCATATTGCGCCTTGTGCTCTTACTCCTTGGATAGAGACAGTTGTCAATGTCACTTGAAGATCGTTAGCACATATAGCTGACTTCTCCATGGTATTTCAATGGCTGATGGAACTACTGACAAGAACAGGACCGGTTTCCCGGGGTTGTTGCCATTGGGGACAGTCATCTTAGTGAGAGAGAAAGAGGCCGGAACTCGGTGAAATGCTCGCAAGGCGGTATGAGTGATCGATGGCGACGGAATGCCAGTATGCTTCTTCTGAAGCGTGTGAAATGAGAGGCGGAGGTTTGCGGTGGACTGAGGTGTGAATGAGGAAGGAAGCCTATATAAACGCATCCGGTCTATGCTTCGAGATGAAGAGAAAAGGATAGACCGTTACGGAGTATGACTTATCCACTAGAAGCCGATTTGAGGCGAGATGACTCGAACCTGCGTCGGCTAGATCGTCGCTAACAGACTGCTAAATTCAGCGGCCAGCCACCAGCTCTTGGCGTGCAGAAACGGCTAGGCGTCGAGGCTGCTGAATCATCTGCCGGGCTTTAATACTTCTGGAAGATTTGCTGAGCAACGACGTGTGCTGGTTCTCGCTTTAAAGCACGACTCATATGGAGACCATCTCAAGGGTACCTGATTATTTTTCGCTCGGGTATATAAAAGAGAATGTTTTCAATATGAGTCTCATATGTGTGCTGTGAGGCTCACCAACCTTGGAACTTGCTGCGTTCGATCGCAATACGAAGTATAGGAGCTCAGTAACAGAAACATCTCAACTGCTCTTATGATACGATGTTTCACCAAATTGTATTACCGAAAGAGAACATTCGCGCCTTATAGATAGGCAGATGCCTCTATATGATCGATCAGATTCTCTGCTACTGTCGCAATGTGCCTTTCGTCTTTCATCGTGCGTCTCATTTGCGGCCGGAGGCGAAGAGTCATGACATCCCAATTGGCTCCACCAGACTGCCGCTCGTTTGCACTCGCAATTAGCCATCACTCAAGGGAACCCTCCTATGAAGCAGCACAGGTAACAACTGAGTTCTCAATACAGGTTCAGTATCCAACCCGTACCGCATACACATTGGTACAGTAATAAAGGGCCACAACCTGTAACGCACTTCTACATCTCATACCTTAGGTATGATCTCATCAAGGTTCCCAGTTAGTCGCCCCACATTTCGAAATTCTGCCCAACGAACCAGTCACCGCCCGAGCGACTTGACCAAGCCCGCTCCGAATATTCTCCCTACCGACCTCAATTTCCCTTCCACCGCTGCCACTCCATGCATTACCAGCACGCATTCTTCCACCACCATGGTTGATGCACAAGACAAACAAAACACTGCTTGTCTCTTCTGAAAGGCGCCCGGCGTAGCTTCGACCAAAAGCCGCCTCTCGACAACCCGCGAGACGCTTGCGCGTCTCCCACTGCGCCTTGACGCGGCAACTCCCCCAGTCTTGCTAACGTTAGAAGAGGAAGAAGGCAGCGCTGAGCAGCTTGCTATGAGCTCAGGGGACCGCGGCCGAGCAGCCCCTGTTCGCGCAGGCGCGTCTGCATCGGCCTCTCTGGCCGAAAAGGAAGCAAGGGAAATTGAAGAATGCGAAAAGATTGTGCGGTTTCGCGATGCTATTCTCGCGGGCAATCACCCATCTATCAAGCTTCCCCCTGGCCTCAAGGCCTTGTCCACCCCCCTCCCCACCATCGCGAGACCACCCTCGGAGCCTGGCGAAGTAGACGCACGCTCCGAAGCTCTGCAGAAGCTTGCTACTGGCAAGCAAGGCCAGGCTCTCAGCGTGTCGCAGCCTCCAGCTGACGCTGGCGCCCCTCCGGCGACTGGGCACCAACACCCCAAGCCATTCGCAACCGGGACGACAGAGATCAATCCCATCCTACTTGAGAAGTCTGACGAGCTCGTGAGGGCTGAGATCCAGCTGCAGAGACAGAGGATCGAGCGGTCTCTGAGAGACGACATTGAACAGCGTCGAGCCTCAAAGCAAGTGCAAGCAGAGCCTGTCATTGAATTTGATCTATCTGATGTGCTCGCCAAGGCCTTGACTCTTGTTCAAGCCACTACTATACCTTTTTCCGCCAACGGAGACTTGAGTGCTAATCATGAAGCTGCAAGTGATTCTTTTGACGACAACACCTTCTACTCTTCGAAGCATGACACGCCCGAGTCCAACCTGACTTCGCGCGTGCGCCACTCGTCTGATGAGGCCATGGTGACGGATGACCGCAGGCCATCCCTGTCACGGCCTCATGCCAGCACGAGCTATGGTAATGTCGTCGCACCCTCTGCGTCTGCGAATGGTCACTTTGCTGCAGGATCCCCTTCCCGGCCTTCAACCCAAGTCCCTGCTGCAGCACCAGCACCAGGACCAGCTCCAGCTCCAGGACCAGCTCCGGCTCCGGCTCCGGCTCCGGCTCTGGGTCCAGCTTCTGCTCCAGCTCCGGCTCTGGGTCCAGCTTCTGCTCCAGCTCCAGCTCCAGCTCCAGCTCCAGCTCCAGCTCCAGCTCCAGTTCCGCCTCTGGTGACCACTGCTGCCGCGAGCCGACCCCAGCAGGTGCGGGTTCCTGGGCTTCATATACTGGCCAACAGCGGAATCTCTCCAGCTTCACAGGGTCCACCCATCACTTCGCGCACAGAGTCAACCCGGGAGTTGCAAACGGAGAGGGAAGAATCGGGGGACAGCGGTTTACAATATGACCCGGCTCGGCCTGCGTTGCCACCAGGCCCCCCCGTTGTTCGAAACCATGACTTGATACCTGTTGCCCCTCAGCCATCAAAGATTGCACCCCTGACTGTTGTCAATGCGCAGACGCCCGTCGTTGATTCAGCATTGGCCGCATCTCTTGGTGCGTCGGCACAGACGGCGGCACTCAGACATGGACTCGATGTTCCTCCCAGCTCCGAGAGCTCTTCTCAGGGCGCCAGGGATACAGACAGGAAGAGAGGAAAGAAGAATAAGAGGAAGGCCGAGCGGCAAGCACTCGAGGCACAGGCCGGGCCAAGTATCAAAGTTGAGCCTCGTTCACAGTCGCCTATGACGGCTCCAGCCTACAACAGACCCAGCAAACGGCAACGTCAATCTCAGGCACATGCTAATGACTCTGGACAATCTGAGCCGAGATACGCCCAGCCTCCACCGAGCACAATCTATGAGCAACCTTCGCCACAGGCGTTTCGAGGCGAGCGAGCTCCCGCAACCTACCACGACCCCGGCCCCGCGCAATATCTGCCTCACTCCGCTTCAATCTCCAGCATACGCGGCGAGCCAGCTGGGGACCCAAGCCTCAACAGCGCTTATGATCCTCGCGTGCCCGGTGAGGGCTATGCCCGCCCTGCTCCCCTTGGCGAGAGCTATATGCGCCAGCCTCAACCGCGCGATTCGGTATCCTATTCCCTCCCACCTCCCGGAGAGGCTCATGGTCCTGCCACAGTCCCACAAGTCATGTCCTACGACTCATATCGGGAGCCTATTCGCATCTATCGAGAGCCCCTTGAGGGGGCCCGCGCAAGTGTACGCCCAGAGGGTGAGTCTTTCATAGTCCCCCCGCGGCCTCCGACTCGGGTCATGGTCGATTCCTACGGGCGGGAGTTTGTCGAGCCTCTGATTTCCTCCGCCCGGCAATCCGTTGCCCCCATGCCTCGATCTGGGGAGCCGGAGCTGATCTACGAGCGATTACCACCCCGGACTATATCGAGCAACCTCGGGCCTGCTCCGCATAATGACGGCAGCGTGGTGTATGCCCGACCGCTTTCGATCTACGACCCCGTTAGAAGAGTATATGTTTCCGAGCCGGAGTATCCTTACGACCAGAGGGATGGTCAGTTCAGTGATCATCAGTTGCAGCAACGAGGATATATCCAGATTGTTCGGTCCCATGATGGTAGGATCATTGAAGAGCGACCGGCGGAGTACATCTCGCGAGGGCCCAGCTTGCGGCCTCCTGAGCGGATGCGCTTCGAGCCAGCCCAGCCATACATCCGCATGCACAGCGCACGTCCAGATGCTCCTGGCAGAGAATACAGCGGGAATTTCCATATGGATGGCCGTCACCCCGAAGGCCCACAGGCATACACCAGAGAGTATGCTGGTAGCCCCATGCAGCGAGCCCCGACTATTCATCGGGAGTATAGCATGCGGCCGCCTGAACGATACCACGAGCCCCAGGGAGGAGCCCCCAGAGGGACGGATGAGATCGCCTTCATTGAGCAGCCTCGCGGAGCGTCGCGGGAAATTGTCTACGTCGATGATGTCAGGAGAGAGGTCTATCGATGAGAAGTGGTCACAGATGGGAATCATTCTGGTAGTGGGTGGCCACAGAGGGCTGCTTCGGCCAGCTGCGATTGTATCAAGGTCTTGTATGAGTACATTCTCACAACACGCATAGAGGGTCAGGAAGGCCAGGAGCCAGGAAGACGGGATTGTCTTTAGGGCAGTGGCAGAACAAAGGCGAATGGTTCAGCATAGGATCCGGCATTTGCTTCACTGAAGGCGGCATGGAGAGTCGTTCGGTTCCATTGGAGTCGGAAGCACTCATGGGGGATTCACACTGCATTGTACAAAAATTGTAAGGAGCACAATCTTGATCAGTACCTACTTACCTGAGTACCGTGTGACGCCGCGTTTCCATCCACAATTATCTCGTAGACGAGTACACTTGCACAATAGTAAGGCAGTAAATCGTTGGCAGACGGGAAGATTGGAAAGTAAGTCTGGTACCAGACGTTTAACACCAGGCTTTGAGGTTCGCCATGAGGCGTGGAGGCTTCAACTCTATAAAAGCCTACTGTATATCGACCGTGGCGGCTCAATTGACGGTTCACTCGAGCTACAACATTGATGAGACATTCTGAACAGGCCAAAGCGTATGAATCTCGCGCCCTTCAAGATCAGGTATGCTGATACGGACAACATACGTTGATACAAATGTACCCAAGACGGTAGTGATCTCGGCATGGCGAGCATGTCTTCACGTCCCGGCTCGACAAGACAGACCGTTGACGATTGGCCGGACAAGGCGCTTGCCCTGACGCCATGGCCAATTTGACCTCGGAGGGCCAAATATCGAGCATAAAGATGCTTGCTGAAAGCCTGTGCAATGGCAGCTCGGGAGGGGCTCAAAGTCAATTCACCAGCCACGGCTGTGGGCGTTGAAGAGGCACAACGTCTTCATAGCCTCGGCAACCGGGCGCTATTACTCACCGGATTACGACATTGTTTCTTGTTTCTTCCTCCACTCAAGGCATCGCGGCGTTTCCAAGTAGCTGCTTTTCGATAATGTATAGGTTGATGTGTGCAAGCGTTGGAAGCTGAACAACAGCCGGATGGGACGGATGGCTAGACGACCAAAGGGGCTTCTAAGCTTTTCAACGGCGCCACGCACAAACAACGGCATTGGCTTGCGGCGAGGAGAAGCAGCCGTGCTAGTTGCTTTAGCAGCCGCGAGCTCTCCGAGGTTCGTCATTCCTCCGTCTAGATTGTGACGATCCCGTCCCCTTGGATTACTAGTTCTGGTATTAGAGAGAGGTTAATGTGAATCTAGCGGCTCATTAGGACGAAGAAAATTAGAAAACAAACGAGACTTCCCGGCTGCTTATTAGACAACGACTTGGTGTCAGAGCTGTGGAATGGAAGCGAGGCCCCATTATTGAGCTTCTGGCGGCCGGGTGGCGGCGCAGAGCTTTGCTGTATTACATACAGTGCCTGGTAGGAATCGAACAGAGGTAATTGAGCTGCAGCGACAGAAGATGTGGGCATCACAGCGAGGAACAGCCGGTCGAGGAGTCTCATTGTTCCATGAAGCCCGGAATAGGTAGCCAGTCGCACAAAGTACCACATACCTACCTGGCGTGCCCAACAGTAGCAACATGTGATATCTATTAGCCGTTGGGATCTGGTGAAACCTGCGAAAAACACACCCGGTAAGCACGCGGCCTCTTCAAACGTAGCCCGCGTTATCTTGGGCCCGTCACCGCTCGAGGAGCAGAACACCCTCCTCTTGGACAGGCCCGTATGTGGTCACATCGAGGAGGCACTGTGCGAGCTGCCCAAATCAGCTTCCCAACCAAGAGGCCCTCCGAGGGCACAATTGGGCACAGCAGAGCGGCCCCCCAAGGCGAGAGAATGCGGGCTGCATTGTCGTGGAACAGTCAAATCAAGCTTGACGCAGATACGCCCGCATCTCCAGGTGGCCAGTTTCTCACAGTGGCGGCGGTATGTTTTAAGACACGGCATGCTTTCCGGTGTGCTAGGCCAGAAGCAGAGGATTGAGGAGGGTTTAAAGGACGTCGAAGGCAACGGCCACGGCAACGAGCAGAAAAGCACCTCTCAATCCCGTTTGTAGTAGTAATGCAAGATGCCGCAGCATATTTCGGACTCACCTGCGCTTCTCGTGCAAGTACGAAGTTAGCAGGTATACAACGGCACTGGCACTCGCACAAGTGACGGCAGGGAGAGAGAATGCCCGCACTTCGTACCTGTAGCAACCCACGTCGAGCACCGATGGCGAAAGGTAGGACGGTGATTGGCAGCTGCGAGTTGCACAGAGCAAACGACCACATGCTCTGCATCTGCATGCCGTACGAGCCTCATGAGTTTGGTTTGGTTTTGGCCCTTGAACCGCATGCCGTATCCGTATGCGCTCGATTACTCACTCGTAGGGAGTCGTACGGTCTCGGTTTGTTGTTGGTGGCTCCGGGGGTTCGTTGCCGTGCATCATCAAAACCGAAAGCAGAAGAGGCCAAACGGAACATGACAGACCCCACGACAAACCCCGCGACATCGAGCTGGTCGTTGTCTTGCATCGGGTGAGTAGTCATAGATATCGGCCTCTACCGAGAGGGGCGATTTTGCGACTTCGATATTGCGGCTTCAGTAATAATACGTCGTAGAAGAGCCTTTGTTTCTCGTGCTGCTAACAAGCAGGTAATACAGCCACTCGCCTGGACGGGCGAGCCGTCCTCGATGACCCTCGTATCGCTGCGGAACAGAAAAGCTTGCTTGGTACGTGCCCCTCTCCCGCGCATACCGGTACGGAATCCTCGCACCGCCGTCGTCATGATTTGCTGCTGCTGGCAGTGGGGCGGGCTGCATTGTCGCTGAACCTGAAGATCTCGCCGTCGATCCCACGGCTCGTACGAAATGATGTGCTGCAGCATGGTGAGGAAGGGAAGGGAAGCTCGGCCCAGCCACCTAACAGCGCTTGCATGTCTCGGCGATGGAGAACACCAAGGCTTGCTCGGGCATACCTGTAGAGGACGAATATATTGCTCCGTACAAGATCTTGCTGGGGGCCACATGCCGACGACATCGGCAAGCAATGAAGCGTCTGGTGCTTTGCAACGGATGATCTGGTCGATCCAGAGTGGCTACCGCTGGGCGAGGCCCTGCACAAGCTTGCGTGTGCCATTGACCGGGCCAGGTTGCCAGGCCAGACTAGGGGGTAGACTTGGCGGTGGAGTCCGGGATCGAGAGCGTTTGCGCCCTTGTCTTGCTGGTATGGTGTGTGCAGGCGGCAGACGAAGCGGACAAAGCAAGCTGTGGGTGGGTATTGCTTCGGTGGTGGGCTCGCCTAGCCGGGCATCTGAGGTTTCCGCAAACACGCCAAACGCTAGAAGGAATAGAAGCAAGTGGAAGGGGAAGCAAAGCCAGAAGGGGAAGATGAAGTTGATGATGATGATGACGAAGGAGAGGTGACAGGGAGTTCACGGTGCAGCCTCTTGCCATCAACAACACAAGCCTTATTGTTGGCGCAGGGGAAAAGCCGAGGCCACATTTTGGGAGGCTGTTGTTTTACCCTTCTGCGGCTGCGACAAATCGCAGGTCGCACGCTATCGACTGACGATTAGCAGCAAACATGTGCCAGACGGGTTAGAGACGCCTGTTCAATGTCGGAGAGGGAGAGGTTTGGCAAGCGAACGAACTCGGAAGCCATCCTGTAGACGATGGCGTCTCCTTGGTCATCTCCAAGCGGAACCAGCCAGTTGAAGAGGCAAAGGCTGTCGCGAGTCTGCAGCAGCTTGCCGTGCTGCGACCCTTTCATGGTGCCTGACACACACAAGAGGGTGGTATAAAGCGGCGAATAGGCTTTCTGCAGCTGCTTAATAGCTGTGTCGGCGACGTGATGGCGGCGTTTGGCTTGTTAGAGTTGAAGCATCTATCATGCCTTAGGTATGCTTTGTTCCGTGATTCTCATCTGGAACCAAGGGCATGCGACTTCCTTCTGGCTCTTCCATTGATCCTGCCGCGAGTTACAGTAATGCCCTTCGGTACTTTGTGCCTGGTAGAGGCTACATGATGCCTCGTCTGGCCCGCCTGTCAAAGTGCCGGTGGCTTGGAACTGAAGCTAAGGTCTCACCACGAGAGTGTCTTGTCAGTGATAGCGGAGCAGCCCAACATCAAACAAGACGGCTTTGCTCGCACGTTGTGATGGGAATACCGCCCGTTTGCTTCAATTCGCAACTCTATACAAAGGTATAATGCCTCAGTGCCGCACGCAGCTCCGGTACTTACTCACCTAAGGTATGTAGATAAGGTACTGAGGCGCCCCCGTTGCAGGACCCCGGCGCTGGCGCATGTACGAGTGAGGATGTACTCGACATTATTCGTACCTGGCACCAGAGAACTGCGCCCCACCGCCGAGCGTCGAATCGTGGGCACAGGGCTCAAGGTCGTTGGCGGGCATATGATTGGTTTTGGTGAGGCAATGAGGAGCCAGACGTGGGCGCAGTTTGCAAGCCCGGCACAAAGCTCAAGCACGGCTGGGTTCTGGCCCCGTTGTTGGCGCTCTGGCCCTGTGCAGGTGATGCGACTCGGCGGCCTGTCATTCATCAGGCTGTGCGTCCGGTTCTCTCTAGCAGTTAGCCGGTACATGTAAGCGAACGCGCATGTACCTGAATGTACGAGATGAGTCGACTACCTCACGCTCACCTTCCCCAACTTATAGTAACTTCAAGTTAGGCCTTGCCTCTGTTGGTGCAAAGCGCGGCCTCCTGCTTAAGGTAGGTATCCTCTAACAAGATACCTTATCTGATCTGCCGCTGGCTGGTGCCCTACAAGACGCGAGGGAGAGCTCTCGAGGTTGGTTAAGGTGGTACTTACCTACTAGTACATACTAAGTAAGATGCCTATCATCTGTCCCCAACATCCATTGGCACCCTCCAGCTGCAGTCAAATCCCTGGTACATCTAAGGTAGGTGTGATGTGCGCTTACTCAGTTGCTTCCTGGTGCAGCTGCAACCTGACTTGCTCCCGTTTCACTGCGTCAAACTGTCCGTGTGGTGCCAGTGCAACAGAGGTAATTGGGCGTCTTCGAGTTGATGGTGATATCGCGCCGAGTCCATACCTCCATACCTCCATGCCTCACTTGGTCCCTGTCCAGCGTACAAAGGGCAGGGTGCAGGTGAGAGAAATAAAGACAGAAAGCGTCCCGGCAGAACTCCCGTTTGCACTTGTATCATGTAGATGCAGCAGGGCGCCATCCTGTGGTTGCTGTGCTCACATCACGCAGTCCTTCGTACGAGTCGGTTCCTTGCTTTCCCGCTGACAGGGAGCTCGGCTTGGATCAGCTGTGTATGCAGTTCATATAAGGGGGGGTTGACTTTTGTGTGTCCTCTCAATGGATTTGTGAACGAAAAAGGCCTCTCTGAGAGGTCAGTGGTGAGAGGAGGGATCCCCTGCGAGGACACAGCCTGGTTGGGCCTGGGATGGCCCCCTGTCGGATCTTCTGGCTCCCACAGCGCCCGATGTTAGGGACTACCAGTCACTTGATGAATCAACAGCGCCAGTCCCCGGGTGCGAAGCGGTAGCTGAGGCCCCGAATATTCTTTGTGACCTGCGTTTCGGAATGAGTTAGTAAGTCGAGATCAAGATTCTCACGTCCATGCCGCTGGTTTGAAGCCTCCGTCGGTTGCTGCGCCGATTCCGCTATCGACCCCGACCAAGGCGCACGTACCGCACTAACACGCCCGCGGTATCTGTACCGGGTCCCAGATAGGTACCTACTGCGGCGCCACGTACCGCCTATCCGGAACTTGTACTGCGGGCTTCCAGTGGTATGCTGTTCATCAGCCCGGTCGAGGCCCCCCAAAATCCCACACGCAGGCGGCCTGGGGCCACTGCCACCACCAGTCACTCGCCTGACTAAAACACCAAATCCCCGGCCCTCTCAACTGCTCCGTACCCTCTTTTCTGCTCTCTCTACCTTGCCCTACCGTGCCTTTTCCCTCCACCCTTCTCCAACTCCCACCTTTCCCCCCCCTCTGGCCCTCAACATCCTTTCGAGATACCTGGAAAAGGCCTGCATTGCCGGCGCTTCTTTCCCTTTCCTTTCTCCTTCTTCACTTCTCTCGCCGTCTTTTTCTTCTTCTTTTCTTTTTTCTTCTCTCCCCTCCCGAATCGATACCCCTTGCTCTTCGACCCTCCGCCCGCCCGTTGATTCCCTGCCCGCCCAGTCAGTACCTAGGCAGCTGGCCGCCGAGTCCTCTTGTCTTCGACCTCGCCAGACCGTTTGACAGACTGCAGCCTGTCGTCCTCAACCAACATGAATAAGCTGGCAAACATGCGCCACTGGTCCGAAAGGATGAGCCCAAACTTTGGCATGGGCCGACCCAGCGTCCCCATGAACAGCCTGAGCAAGAACGTCTCCCAACCGGGCCTTCCTCTGACGTCTCCCGCGCCCGATGCCACGATACACTACTCGTTCAACATCCCGTTTGCCTCCGATCTCGTCGGCCCCAATACTGAAGACATCCTCCACGCCACCACCGACGCCGTACTGAGATGGACGCACCCCGAGGATGCACCGGATGACGTCCAGGTCCACGAGCTTCCTGTCCACGCCCAGAATCTGGCAAACCTGCGCGCGCTTTGTGCGGATATATCCAGCGGACCGCTGCCTATCGAGGCCCAAGTTCTCGTCTCGTCCCCGAAGAACGGCAAGAGCCAGCAGATCACCACGGTCTGCCTCACGGGAACCCCGGATCTCGTCAACAAGAGCCGGGAGACCATCTTGAACGGGATTCCCATATCTATGGTATGCCCCAGACCTCAATCCTTCCCCGAAGTGGCAGCCCTTGCCTGATATTGCCACCTTGTGTTAACACTTGGCCGAAATGCAGCGATGTACCACAATTGATGTCGAAGGAAGCTTGGTCTGTGACCTGAGCGCTGGTGTGCTCAAGAAGCCCGTCCTCGAGACTCTAGACTCAATCTCTAGCTACTGTGGCGTCGACATCTTTCTCCTAGGACCGAAACTGACCCCTGTGGTGGATGGCATGCTGGGTGACTCCGAGATGCGGATGGATCAACGCTGGAGAGTTGCCATCTACGGTGATCTCCTGTCCTCTGAACATGCAAAGGCTCGGGTTCTCATCCAGATTGACTCTTGGGTTTGTGTTTCCCGCCCGTCATACGTGAATCCTGCTTGTATACGTGTCCTAACATCACTCAGCTTGGCCGTGTGGTGGACGTCACCAAGATTGAATTGCCCTTCCAACAAGTCGTCTGTGGGCGGCATCGCAAGAACATCAAGCTCATCGAATCGTCAACCGGGACAGCCATCTATTTCCCTCCCATGTTCTCGCAAATGTACCGATACTGCCCGCCCAAAGCGAACCGCCGCGACCCCTCAGACATCTACATCACCGGCGAAACACCCCAGGCCATCGAAATGGCCAAGCAGAAGCTCCACGACACCGTCTCTCGCATTCGGCTCTTCTGCAAAGATGTCAACATCCCGCCCGCAAAGTTGGACAACATTCTGCTGGGACGCCTCGACAAAGTCCGCAAGATCCTCGAGGCCAATGCAACGTACATCATGCTTCCTCCATTGGCGTGCCAGCGCTCGGTCGTCCGAGTCCACGGAACTGAAGGCCTGCCTGTTGAACGCACTGTCCGGGAACTCATGTCTCTGGCTGGCCAGTTCTATGGCGCCGGATGGTATGTTCAACAGCCGGATCCCAGAAACCTCCCCGCTCCTCATGAAATCCACCCAATGCTCGCCGATATCTGCGCCAACTCTGACGCGGAAGTATCCTTTGACAAAGCGAGCTTTTCCGTGACTGGTTCCGATGACTCTGTAAAGTCTGCCTTGGCCACCATCTCTCAGCTGAAGTTTGCAACCCTCTCTCAATATCAGATCCGTGTCAAGATAGAGCTGGCCAACGAGCACAAGGAGTTCGTGAGTGGTAAGAAGAACGGCAAGATTAACAAGATTATGGGACAGAGTACGTCATTCTCCTTCGTTCTTGCAGATTCGCCGGCGTGTCAACCTCAGCTAACGTGCTTGTCTCTCTTCTTTTCCCCCTTCTCTCAGGCAATGTACAGATCATTTTTGATGGTTTCAACGAATACAACTTCAACATTGATGTCATGGCTGCCAGCTACGACTCCATGAAACAAGGTCTGACCTTGGTTGAGCAGGAGATGCCGGCCTCAATCTCCTTCCATGTCCCCGACCAGTATCACAAGCGCATCATTGGCATCGGCGGTCAGCACATACAACGTATCATGAAGAAGCACTCTGTCTTTGTCAAGTTCTCCAATGCTATGGACAGAGGTAAGAAGAGCACCTGTGCGAGAGAAGAACCTTTTCCCCGCTGGTTGAATCGGGAGATGACTGACAATGGCACTGCAGGGGGAATGGGTCGCGAGGACGACGACATCAAAGTCGACAATGTCATTTGCCGCACTCCGGCACGCAATGCCCAGAATCTTGATGCCGTTAAGAACGAGATCCTGGAAATGGTTGACCGAGCTGTACGTGTGGACCAGAAAACATCCAACGGGAGATGCCCTTGTGACTGACTGACACCAAACTTTGCGTAGGATTCCGAGTATACATCTCAGATCGTCAATGTTGATCGGCTGTACCACCGCGAGTTGATTGCTCGCCTTTCGGAGATTGACGAGCTCGAGCAAAAGTACAACTGCAAAATCAACTTCCCCAGCACTGAGCAGGCGAGTGACGAGGTCACTGTTACTGGTCCTCAGTGGCAGGTGCCTCATTGCGTCGACGAATTTCTCGGCATGGTTCCAGACAAACATGAGCTGGTTCTTTCTCGCAATGCAAAGTTGATCAACTTCCTCGAGTCTCCTGCATTTGCGCATGATCTTGTCCCCAAGCTCAAGAGTCAGTACGAGGTGGAAGTCACCGTCCATCAGAACCCTGATGAGACCACCGAGGATGGCTCTCCCACTGCGACTCTCGTCTGGGGGTTCACGCGCAACAATGCTGGAGGTCTCCGAGACGCGATTGATTTCTTGCTTGCGCAGTTTGCCACGGCAAACGTCGAGACTGACATAGTCAAAGGTTCCATCCCGCGCCCCAAGTCTGATTCGTTTGAAGACACGCTCCAGTACTTTGACTCGAAGCTCCTTCAGCACGCGCCCGCTTCGGCGGCCGGTGATTCTCCCATCAAAAATGCCTTCAACGCCGACATTGCGCGGGAGCGTAGCAGCATACTTGATCGACTCAGGAGACCCGGCAGCATGACGTCCATCTCCTCGTTCCTGGATCGCAGAAAGAACAGCTCGCACTCGGCCACCAGCAGCTTCTTCAAGGGCTCGGCGAACGTCTCCAAGTCGTCGCTCATCTCCATCGAGTCTACCCGCAGCTTCAACGCCGACCGCAACCCCTGGAACGACAGTGGCGTGAACCTCGCCGACGACGAGAACCCCTGGGCTCGCCCGGTCAGCAACCACCACTTCGACAGCAAGCTGTCCATCCCCCACCCCAAAGACATGATGGCTTCCCGCCACGCTACCCGCGCGTCTGGTGATAGCGGGAGACCTTCTACTTCACACTCTATGAATTCAGGATACCCCGGCCCCATTGGGCCTTTCCGTTAGACTTTGCCGAATTAGACCCCCTACACACACGAATACCCCCGGCTGGATATACCCCAGGAGCGCCCAAAGATTGCATCATATCCAGGCATTGATTCGCCGGAGATGTTGGTGCGCTCCCCTTTGTTTTTTTCCCTTTTTCTTTTTCGAGTTGGTGTCGATTGCACTCTTCTTTTTCCTCCCTTTCTTGATTACCTCTTCCATTTCGATCGTCTTTGTGTTGTTCGTACTCTATCTCGTTCTTGTCACATTTTCTCGTTTCTGGGCCGCTGAGCCCTCTGTCTTTTTACGATTTATCCGCTGTTCGCTGCGTTCCGGAATGTCTATCTTGACGAATGACACTCACTCTTTATACCCATTTGAACGTCTTAGACGTCCAAGATCAAGAAAATCCTGCCAAGAAAATACCCCCAAGAGCCGGAGATGAAGGATCTAGTTTGCAAGATGGATGATGTTTTTGGGCTCCTGGTGAAGTCTTGCGATATTAGCATCATCGATGAGACAAGTCGATGCCGTCGGAGAGCAGCGGGCGTCAACACGCGCGGAGGAAGGCAAGAGTTAGCAAGGTTTGCGTGCGTCGTTAACTTTCTTTTACACCACGAGGGGGCTGCCATATGTTTTAGTTGCGGCAGTTCTCTGTTTGAAATTTTTGGATCCTTGCATTTTGGCAGTGGAAATAGGGGGAGGGGGGTTGTACAAAAGTGTTTTCACACACGAATGTACGGTTACGATCTGTTGAATGGAAAGACGCATGATACCCACGCCTCGTCACGCGACTTTGCTCGATCGCACGCTATGATGATCTTGATGCAGCATCTGAAAATGTGGAAGGACACCGATGAAATCCAAATGGGAGGTTTGTCAATCCTTTCCCAGCGAACTTGCACTCCCGTAACTTGAATTTGCATAGTGCTATTGGTACCGATAACAATGTTGAGAGGATATCTTGATGCCCGTGAGCAAACATCCCGGCTTGCAGCCGATCGATATCTTGCGTAATTATACATGTCCCATAGAGTTCTTTCCCCCAGAACGTCCTGAAAACTCCTTACCATGCATTAATCCCAACGCCAAAAGTCGACCATAAAGAGGGACGCGGCCGTTCTCAGGCCGACAGGGGCCCGACCCTAACGTGCTCCCTGTCCCGCCTCGTGTCGACCGAGAACCTCGTCCTCTCCCGCCTCCGCTGCTCAGCCTCCATCCGCGCAAACTGCCCGCGCGCCCCGTGCTTGAGCTTCGTAATCATGTCCGCCGCCTTGCCCTTTGTCAGCTCCGCGGACGTCAGGGGCCTGCTCTTGCCCCGCAGCTTGTTGATGAAGTCCACCTGGCCCTGCGTCGGCGGCAGCCTCCTCCACGACTGGTGCCGGTGGATGAAGGTGTGCGGGAACGCGCTGGCGGCGTAGCTGTCCGCGCCGTGGACCGCGTCGTTGAACGTCGCCGCCTTGAGGATCTCGCGCGGGGCGGCGTACGGAGACTTCGCGACGCCGGGGGGCAGGGCCCTGACCTCGAGCGCGTGGTAGGTCGGTTCCGAGGAGCCCTTTTGCTCGGGCAGGCGCTCGATTCGGATGTAGGAGCCGCTCGGGGCGGAGAGGACGAAGCGCTCTGGGCCGACCTGGACCCATGCGTACTGGCTGATGGCGCGGATGTGCCGCTCGCCCGAGGTGTCCGCGATTAGGTCCAGGACAGAGGAGTAGTCTGTGAAGGTGACTGCCGGTGGAGGGCCTGAAGTGGCGCCTGAAGAGTCGCCCTGTTGCTGTTCTGCTTCTGCTGCCTTCTGGTCCTTGATCTTTCTCAAGTCATCTACAGAGGCCTTTTCTACCAATTCATTCGGGTCAAGGCCGAAGAGTGTTGGAGTCGTGACAATGCCCGTCTCGAGGCTGGAAACCATGTCGATGATGTGGCAGTTCTTCTTGTCCGGATGTAACCTCATGCCCCTTCCAATCATCTGCACCAGCAGATTGCGTGACCTCGTCGGTCTAGCCAACACTATGCAGTCAATGTTGGGAATGTCGGTACCCTCGGTAAAGACTCCGCAATTGACGAGGACAGGAAACTCCCGCTTCTTGAAGGCTTCAAGAATGGCGCTCCGCTCGACCTTGGGCGTGTCACCGGTGACGTATCTAGCATCGAAGCCGTGCTCGCGGAATTTCTTGGTCAGGCCCGAGACGTGCGCCAGATCGACGCAGAAGACCAGCGTAGATTTGCGGTCCGGGGCTTTGGCCATCCAGCTGCGGACGGTTATGTCGTTGATGGTGTCGGTGTTGACGACCTTGGAGAGTTCTCCCGCCTGAAAGTCGCCGAACGCGCCGCTTTTGACTTTTGATAAGTTGGCGGAGGATTCGACCGTCGTGAAGATGACATCGGACAGCCACTTGTCCGAGATCATGTCTACGTAGTCCTTGTGGTAGACAATTTCGTCGATGGCAGCCCCGAGTTTGACTCCATCGAACCGGGAGAACGTAGCCGACACTCCTACTAGAATAGGCGAGTTGTGCCGCTTCTCATCGAGGCCGAAATGCTTCAAGGTCCTGAGGTAACCGGGCGCAACAATGTGGTGGGCCTCGTCAACAAGGACGAGCTTGAATCGCGAAGGATCGTACTTTTCGAGCCGATCCCTCGAGGTGATGCTTTGGACGCTTGCAATGGTAATGTCCGCCGTGCCCGAAGCATGGAGAGAACCCATCTCAATCTCAATCTTCTTGTCCGGATACGCTAGCTGGCAGTGCCTGGCAGCCTGCTCAACCAACTCACGGCGATGGGCCAGGATGAGAGTTTGGTTTGCATCTTTGACGCGGTCGTGGACCCTGTCAATGAGCTGAGTGAAGATGACCTATTCGGCAGTGAGATTAGCATCTCCTTCACATCGAAACGCAATGAGAGACGAGGAGACGGGGGAGAGTTACTGTTTTGCCACTCCCGGTGGCCAGAGATATCCCAACTCGCTTGTGCCCCCGCTTAAGGGACAAAACTACGGATTTGATGCATTCTTGCTGATAGTCTCGAAGCTTCAGCTTATTGCTGAGAGCAGCAGTGGCCGCATATCTGCGCAGCTGGCTGGTCAAAGTCAAGCTTTTGGGGACGCCGGTCCCAGCATCAGGACGGAAGAGACGTCTCAGGAGGGTTTGTAGCATTGCACATGGTAATGCTGTTCGGATGACAGATTTCCTCTTATGTGAGGTGTTGATGAAAATCCGGGCAAGAAAACTGGACTGGATGCGATGCAGGATTTGGTGTAATAAGTTTTGTCTTATGTAAGGTAGGTAGGCAAGGTAACCTTGATTAGCCACTGTGGCGTTGATTGAACAACCTTGACCTGTCAACTGAGTCGCGGATAAGGCATGCTGACTCAGCGACAGTTGCAAAACTGCAGCTCTGCAGCTTTCACCTTTCACATCGTTTCAGAGCTCCAAGGTTAATTCAACAATGATATCCTCCCCAACGTCGGCTTCTTCATAGGCTCTATCCGTGGTCCTCAACTGGTCACTGCTACAATGTTCTCTCATCTCAGTCCATTCATCAACAGCCCAGTGACCGCAGGACCATGGATCAAGACTCTGACTCGTCATATCAAGAACCCGATGCTGCCGTCATCCCAGAAAAGAAGATCAAGGCGGAGAGAGTTACCGAGGAGGTCGTGGAAGCCGATTTGAGCACCGGATACGAAGCATATGGAGAGCCAGTCAGCGAAGGGAGCGACTACGTCGAAGAAGTCGAGGATGAAGACGATGACAGTGCCTCCTCGGCGGCAGAAAGCCAGGACCTGCAATCGCCTTTGAAGCGACCTTTGGACGATGCCACAGCGGCCTATCGGCCCTTTAAACGACAGAGGTCTGAGCTCAACTTTGGATACTTGGAGCTTCTCAACGAAGAAATCCAGGATGCTGCCCAACGGATCTCGTTCGGCGACCAGGAACCCCTTCCAGCCAGTCAGATAGGACTCACAGTCTGGGCACCGGCGGAAAAGCAAAGCTTTTTCGAAGCCGTAGCACGTCTCGGAAAACATGATTTGCCTGGCATCGCCGCCAAAGTCGGCAGCAAAAGCGTTGCGGAGGTCAGCCAGTACCTGATGCATCTCCAGGATGCCTGCGGTTCGAGGCGCCAGCAAGTGTCTCGCTCCATTCTGGAGCTTGCAGAGTATCCCGCTGCAGTCGAGATCAGCCAGCAGTGCTGCCACGCGCAGGAAGAGGCTGCCGATGAAATCTCCCTCAAGCAAGAGGTGCGCGAGGAGATGAGGGAACAAAGCAGGTGGGGGGACATATGGGATGTTACCCCCAAGGTTGCCAAGAAGCTGAGCAGAGATGTTCATCTTCATAGTCAGGACGCAAACCTCCCCAGCGATGTGCCTCAGTTTGCTCAACTCTTCCATCTGTCAAAGTGGCTGGAGCTATCGGCGCGCATGTTCATGAACTCTTCAGTTCCCGCCAACAACTGGAACTCGATCGATGAGAATCCTCCGTCCATGTGGGCTACGACATTCGACGATTTTTACTCGTTGGCCGTGTCAATCACCCGGAGGCTCGTTCAGACAACGCTGTTCATGGCCATGTCCAGGATCCGGTCCAAGACCGCCATTGGCTGGAAGATCAGAGACATGGTTCTACCGCAGGATGTCGAGGCAGCCATCTCGTCCCTGAATATGTCTTGCAAGTCCAGTGAAGCTTGGATTGGCAGTGCTCGGAGACTGCGTCTCGATGTGTACGAAGACCCCCCAGAAGGTGATGAAGAACCTGAAGAGGACCGCATGACCTATGAGGAAGTGGAACGAGCCTTGTCAGACGGGAGGGCATCCGGATCACAGCAGCAGGCGCAGCCATATTCCCCCTTGTCAGCTCAGCTCAGCCCCTCCGAAGGTGAAGACGACACGTTTTCAGGCGATTCCGCCGACTCTAGCAGATCAGTGTCCCCGACCGACGAAGAGGAGCGACAAGTCGACATGGAAACGAGGGAAGTACTGGAGTACACAATCGCCGACATCCGGCTAGATAAAGCTACGAGTAAAGCTCTGAGGGCGTGCATAGCCACCGACCGACTGAAAGAGAGGCAAGCTGAGGAAGCTGATCAGCATGCCAGCTATAAAGCAGAGATTGAGATGTGGAACGTGCTGCAGAAGAAGCCGCCCATGGACCTACCTAAGAAACAGGATCCTGGCCCGCCACGACGTTCGGCCCAGAGCATGGATAACTTCTTCCCCAGCGGACGAGATTGGGCGCGCAAGCTACTCTATTACAGCGAGTGGGAAACATTACCGCAGACTGATCCGGAGCCGGAACCAGGGTTGAAGGAGGAGGACGCGGTGATGAAACAGGAGGAAGAGGCTGGAGATGAAGGAGGAGATGAGGCAGAGGAGGAGGAAGAGGGGGAGGCAGAGGGGGAGGCAGAGGGGGAGGCAGAGGGGGAGGCAGAGGGGGAGGCAGAGGGGGACCTTCAAGAGGATGACTCGAATGAAGAAGATGAGGCATCTGGTGACGGGCAAGCACAGGATCAATATAGTGACGAATGACAAAAGGATCTATGACACAACTAGTAAACACAGGACGGAGTTAAACGGGGACAGATGTTTAGTATTAATACCTTACTATTTACAAGTATGCCTCGACACTCGGGTATCTTGCATTGAATCCAAGCCGCTATGCCCAGTCCACAGCAGCCATTTGAACCACCCATCAGCCCATCCAGCGCTCGATTAGCCCCCTCTGCCTCTGCCTCTCCTGCCCCGGCCACGGCCTCTTCCACGGCCTCTGCCTGGCCCCCCTCTTGCAGGCTTCGGAGCAGGAGAGCCACTCTCCGCGCTTTCGCTATCACTCTCTTCAGAGCCAGACTCCTCTTCCTCCTCGGACTCGTCTTCGTCCTCTTCAGAGTTTTCCACCACCTTTTCCTTCTCAGGCTTAGACTGGCTAGCCGCCCTCTTGCGGCCTCTTGTGCCTTTAGTCGGCTTCAGCGCCGGCGACTGAGCAGCACTGCTCTCGGCGCCTTCCACGGAGGCTCCTCTCGTCTTCGGGGCGGTACTGGCCCGCCGGCGCTTCTGTTCGGGCGGAGGGGAGAGATCCAGCTGGGGAGGAGAGGTGGGCGCCTCGCTCGGGTCCGCGACGGCGCGCTGCAGCATCATCTCGCCAAACTCGTGGAATGGGAGGGAGAACTCGACATATTTATCGTCGAGCTCGTCGTCGTCAAAGTACTCCCGCTCGTCAATCAGGTCGAGGTCGTAGTACGTTCGCAGCTTCTCCCAGATGTGGGGGATGCGCGTGTGCCGATGAATGTCGGGGTCGATGCCGTGATTGCGCAAGTGCTCGGAAATTGCTATCATCCGAAAGTGCTTGTGCATTCCTAGAAGAGCATGTATCAATCAGCAGAGCATCCCACGGGTTGATGTGCAGCTCCAGAAAAGATGGCGCAACGAACCAGCAGGCTTCCAGCGAATGACGCCTTTGAACAGCGAGGATATTTGGTCGTCTGTCCACAGGCTGTCGTACGGAGTGACGGGTATGATGGGCTTGAATGCTGAAGAGAGAAAGCCTGGGGTCGCGCTCGGCCGTGGTGTATCAACGTCCATGACACTGTCTTCTCTGATCGTCGTTGGTGTTGAAGACAACCCGAGGCGCGATCGCTTTTTGGGAGGCATTGTGACGCGGGTCTGAGGGGCTCGGAGTAGAGAGAATGAGAATTGAAGAAGGTATGCGGAACTAAAGGATTCAATTGCAAAGCTGAGGCTTGATCAAGTGTCGTAGAAATGGTTGAAGAATATGCTGGTGCGCTCGGTGATGATGTGTAAATGTCTGGCAAAGCTGCGAAAAGGCAAAAATAGCACCTCTGGAGGCACAGCTCATGACGGGAAGCTTGGATGAGATCATGGCGGCATGGATCGCTAACAGTTCGCTATGAGTCCGCTAACGTACAGGGCGGGGGCGCACGCTGACAGGCCGCCTTAGCAGGGTGAAATTAGTGCCTGGCAAGCACCAGACAGCTGCAGCTTCAATTCCTCCTTATCGACAAGAGGACCTGGAACCTCAACTCGGGAGACATCGCGTCGCAACAACTCCGTTCCATAAAGGCTTCCTCCCCCCTTGGAGTTTGGCTCCCTTCACCAACTGACACGAATGGCCTCGGGTGGCGCGTCTACCGGATCGTGTTCTCTATGCATCTGTCGCTGAACCTGCTGTGAGCCATGGCCAGCGATGGCTCCGAGGATTATGTCTTCGCCATTCCCAACTTCTGGCCGCCATCGAAATTGCTGGACCCGGGGACAGACGCACCGTCTGCCGGCAGCTTCTTTTCCACCCATCTCACAAGTGAGCGACTGACTCTCGACTTGTCTTCCTTCAGTTGCTCACGCGTTTTGCTCCGTTCACCAGCAGATGCCTTGCCAAATCCAGACACAATACCCTTCGCGCTCGATCCCCTGACGCCAACACACGATGGCTTCTTCAAGCTGCTGCCGATCTCTCCAGAGACTGCCGAGACTGCCGACGAAGATGATGCGACCGAAGCTCCGGAGCCCACGGATGAGCATGGACAGACATTTGAGCAATCATCTGCAGAGTTGGACAGCAATGACGGTGATGACGGATCCGACCTGTGGCTGGAGCCCAGGCTACCCGCCAAACCGAAGCCCCCTTATAGATCGTGGAACGGTTTCTACTCCGGCAATGCGTCCACGACACACAAGCCAATGATGGTTACAGAGGCTGGCCCGGCTGCTTACGACGCCCTGTTGAGCACCTCAAACGACCCGCTGAAGCTCAGGAATGCGGGCGTTCCTGTTGTCGACACCAAAACATACCTGTCCTCCTTACTGGCTTTGGCACTTGGCGGAGAGTCGGTACTTTTTACTCGGAAAGACGGAACTCAAGGCCTCAAGCCTGCGCTTCCAAAGATGAGAGCGTCGGGGTATTCTAGCCATGTCCTACAAGCCCTCGAGAATAAGTGCCTGAGATGTGGAAGCACCCTGGTAGGGCTACGGTCTTTTGCGCAAACAGTATACTCGGAACATACAAGCCGATGCGGTGTCGCGCTCGCCAGCACCGTCAGCCAAGTCCTGCAGGTTGTCCAAGAGTGGGTGGCCTTCAACGGCCGAAACCCTCGCTCGCTTCTGCGGCTTCAATCTACCGTCAACTCGGTGGTGGCTATTCTGCGACCCTTCAAGGCACTCACATCACAGTTGCGCCATGGCCTGACAGACGAAGACATTCTGAATCTCGTCTTTCATCAAGCTTATACGGTGGACAGCAACGAGGAGTATCTCCGTCAGATTATGCGAGAGGTGCTGCGGAGGGTCTCTGGGCCCTGGATCGAGTTTCTCGAAGAGTGGATAGGAACGAAGCGCGAGCAGGGACTGCCCTTCACCAAGGCCAATCTTGGAGAAAGTAAAGGGTTTGTCAAGGTTGAGGCACGAGCCTTTCGGGATGATTTTGGCCGGGAGCTATCAGAGGTCGACTATGTCTTGGACTCGAGCAAAATGCCGCGCTTCATGCCCGATGATGTGACGGAAACGATATTCGAGACTGGGCGTAACCTGCGGTTCATCCGCACTTTCCATGAGGACCATCCCCTAGCTCAGCAGGATGTCATTGCGTCTAGCGATCCTCCTCAAGCCAAGTGGCTCTACGACTGGGACGCCATATTGCACCTCGAGAGCCGTGCCGTTGCGTATCGCAACAGTCTTGCGGCAGCCATCCAATCCAGCCGTTCTGGTTACGCCTTTGATCCCATGGAAACCTCCCTTTATTTGGCACCCGAAAAGCCGGGCTCCATACTCACCTTCTTTGGACTGGATTCAACGGGCATGGAGGAGCGCATTGCCGCCTCGATTGAGCAGTTTGCTCAGCCAGTTTCCACACACGACGCAGAGGATCCCCTAAGTAGGATTGTGCGCGATAGACTGTGTGGGACGCATGCATCCGCCATCGAGCTCTCCAATTCCACTCCACACTGGTCCTTGCTTCCTGTTCTCTCCTTTGGCGTTATTGCTTCGGCGCAGGCTCAGGTGGTCAACAAGGAGACGCTCAGGCTCCTCTTCACAGCACACAATCTGCGGGACCACCTCAAGCTGCAGCGGGACTTTCAGCTGCTTGGGAACGGTAATCTATGTAGCCGCCTCTCTCATGCTTTGTTCGATCCCGAGCTGGAATCGGCAAGCACGCGATCAGGGGCCCCGAAGAAAAGCAGCGTCATGGGCTTGCGGCTAGGGGGGCGTGATAACTGGCCACCGGCGAGTTCGGAGCTGCGGTTAGCACTAATGGGCATACTCTCCGATTGCTACAATGCCAGTCAAGACGGCAAAAAGGCCGAAAGGACTGAGCACATATTCGACAAGAACCTTTCCGACTTGCCAGGCGACCTGAGTTTTGCTCTGAGAGACTTATCAGAGGAAGAGATCAACAAGTGCATGAATCCTGACTCCCTTGAGGCGCTGGACTTTCTACGCTTGTCCTACACGGCACCACCGCAGCTGAGCCCCATCATCACGCCGTTGAACTTGCTGCAATATGACTACATCTTCAAACTCCTTTTACGAGTCCTGCGAATGACGTTTGTCGTCAACCAGCTGTTCCGCGACTCCAACTGTCTGGCCCGCGAGTGGGAAGACCCCGGTGACGCAACGCTCCGGTTCGTCAGAGAAGCGCAGCATTTCGTTTCCAGTGTGTCAGCGTATTTTCTTGACACGGGCATCTCCGTCCCCTGGCAGGTGTTTGAGAAGAAGTTAGACAAGATTGAGATGGATCTGCACCGACCAAGCACGAGCAGCTCATCGGAAGAGATCCAGAGCCCTGACAAATTGCAGGAGCTCCATTCGCTCGTCCTGGACCGGATTATGCTCGCCCTCTTTCTGAGGAAGAAGCAACAGCCAGTGCTGAAACTGCTAGAGGACATTTTTAACACCATCTTGCGATTTGCAAAGAGCCTGAGACTGAGGCGGCTGGGGGTAAGGGAGGCAGGCGCGAGAGCCGAGCCGGAGCCGTCAGCTCTGTATGCCGAGTTCAAGAGAAAGGTGCAAATCTTCATCACGGTCTGCCGCAGCCTCTCGGAAAAGGCCCGTCGCACGGACGGAAAGAGAGGGAGAGAAGACAGGATATTCAAGGAACAATACGGGACTGGAGACGATAGCATGGTTGCCCAGCTCCTGGTCAAGCTGGACATGTGTGATTACTACCTCAAGCGGTAGTAGCTTCAATCTCAAGGGAATATCGATAGAATAATCTTTAATATAATTATCAAGAAATGATTCACAATCCAATGAAAGTTTGAGGAGTTGAACGCTCTTCTCAGGACTGTTCTACTAATTTGTATGTTGTTGGCTACCCGCCTTGCCTGTGTAAATGTTTGGAATGCCCCTCCATTGACCGCCCGCCAAAGTGCCAGTCCATTGTGCCCCTCATCGCGTCTCCAACGCGATCGGAACTTGGGACTAAACAATTGCCGATACAACCACCAAGCATATTGACGCAGACATTGAGTAGACTGCCATTCTGCCTCTTTTTACAGCCAGACTCAACTCATGCCCTACTAAGAACATCCGACTCCCGGTTTCTGTCTTTTCTTAGGCAATCACGTCATGTCTCGACAGAGCGTCGCCCCGCGCAACCTGAGCTTGACGGAAGAGCTGGAGAAGCTGGAGCAATCCATCACTCTGACGCTGCAAGGTATGACCAGCGCTCTTCAAGCACGCTGCAGGTTATGGACAGACGCTGATGGTGTTTCCCAGAGATCGATCACAACTTTAGCAAAGCCCACAGAATCGTCACAACGGGCATCTTGCCGCTGGTGGAACAGTATGGAGAGCACTCGCGGGCTGTTTGGGAGGCATCCAAGGTATGACGGCGAATACTACGACTTGGGCATCTTTGTGTTCCCCTTGCCAACGACTTGAGAACTCACTGATGTCATTTCTTTCTGCTAGTTTTGGAAACAATTCTTCGAATCTTCCGCAAACGTGTCCCTCTCCGGCTACGAGGACCAGGCGAACGGCAACGAAGACGAGACGAGCGCCGTGGAAGATAGCAGCGCCATGAGAGACGAGATGACAATTGACGAGACGGCCGATGCCCAGGAAGAAGCGACAAGGGTCAGCGCCGCTGGGAACCACTCGGCAATGCATGGCGAAGAGTCGATGCTGGACGATGCCGAGCTGGCAGGAAGCACGCCCCGTCCCCCTGCGGGCAAAGCGAAAGCCAACGTGTCCAGTCTGGAGTCGCCCTATGAGGCCATGCGGCGGGAGATGGACTATGAAGAGGGCGGCACGATGGCGCCGCACCAGGACTCAGACGAGGAGATGGACTCGTCCGTCATATTCGCGCAGCATACGGCGCGACTGCCGGATATCTCGACAACGCCCAGGGGTCTGTCCATTCCTCAAAAGGGGGCTGAATCGGCTCAGCGACAAAAGGACCCGCTGCTACATCGCGTCCTCGACAAGACATATCGCATACAGGCTACACCTCACAAGTCGAGCGTTCGCAAATCCCCCGTCAAAGGCAAGCAGCCAGCAATGCCTCAGCAGCAGCAGCAGCAGCAGCAGCAGCAGCAGCAGCAGCGAGATGTGAAAATGGCGTGGCATGATTCTCCCATGTCTTCCCCGGAAATCGCTATACCAACATTGAGAAGCGAAGCCTTCATGACGCCGTTCAAGAGCAACGCACGACAGCGCCTAGCAGCAGTGAGCCAGGCCCCGCGAACGCCCGGCGTCAGCGTACAAACTCCCGCCGCCGCGAAAAAGACGCGGGACGTATTCGCGGCTGAGAGCGGCGCAGCTTCTGGGGGGAAGGCGGCGTACGAGATTGACTGGGAGAGCGACGATGACGATAACCTCGGCATGAGCCCGCCCAAGACGATCCAGTTTGCGCTGCCGCCCTCAAAGCTGCTTCAAACACCGGGTAAGTTTGTCTCTTTTGTCATCCATCACCAGATCGTATCAAGTTCAGTGGGAGTGGCTGACCTCTGTCTCTCTTCTCCCAAAATAGCGCGAGAAGCTAGCAGGAGGATTGTCGACGATATCCTCCTCGATGCCGGGGCAGGAGTGGACTCTTCTGAATATAGCCCGTCAATGGTCAAGATGAATGAGGACATTCTCAACGATAGCTTTTAGGCGGAAAGGATAGACAAGACATATCGCCCAACGCATCTAACAAGACGCTTCCTGATAGGAAAGGAACAAACTTCGTGATAGTGTTGCCTTGGAGCCCTACCTGACTTCCCGCTGTCAGTGTGTTGGCTGGGATCACGTCTTTGACAGCTTGAGCTAAGCATATCAGCTGCATTTTCAGCTTGTCTCAAGGGCCGGGCTGGAGCGAGCTTGGCATGCTCACCCAACCCTATGGCTATCTTGAGAACGCCCTCGGGAGCCGTCTCTCCTGCCTGTCGAGGCTCTTGAAGAGACCGTTCGAGTCCGTGAAAAGTGCGGCATTGCCATCATCATGAGACCCCGACTGTGCGTTGAGAGGACTACACGTGAGTGTCTCACCGACCTTCGCCGGGACCAACCACAGCCCTCCTACAGGATGCTGATAGAGATACAGGCTCTCTGCACAAAGGCCATAGAATGATGGAAAAGTGCAGAACCCGACCGGGCCACTCAACGACAAGCCGTGATTCCGATACCAGCATCCCCGCTAGAGAGAGGGGGCGGCTGTCCAGTCGTATGCAAGGGATGAAACCCGACACCTCTCTTTTATTCTTTTCTTTTCTTTTTCTTCCCTTTTCAGCTCGGCAGTGTCTAATTAGTACCTCAGGAAATGATGTAAGACTGAATCTCGAGGCCGTCGTCGAGCACAGGCGTCAAGGCTCTTGCTGAGGCGCCATGCACAAGAGAAGCCACCGCTTCAGTCATTCATGCCACTGTCTCATCCAACCAACCATCCGTCCATCCATCCATCCATCCATCTCCCCCCTCTCTATCCCTAGTATATCATTCAAGATCCCCTCTTTCCCGCTCCCACTGCTCTCTTTCTCTCTCCATCTTTCTCTATTCTCCTTTCTTCAGGGCCCTCTACGTTTCTTTTCTTTTGTGATACCATCCTCTCGCAACTTGCAAGAGTGTTGACACGATGCCCGGCATGGATCGTTACGCTGCGGAAAGCCGCCGTCTGCAGTCAATGTCGATGCCTTTCCTCAATGAAGAGCTCATGAAGGGAACACCCAGGTTCAGGGGCCAAGACCTGAGGGATCCTCGGCTCCGACGCAGCACACTAGATCCAAAGACAATTGTGTTCGAGTCTCGGCTGGGGGGCGGATCTGATGGCTTTGTCTGGAAAGTCAGGTTTGGCGACGAGGGACCATTTGCGTTGAAAGTTGTAAGTGACGCCGATCACCACGGCTGCGATCTTTGCTCACACACTATCTCATCGCGCCTGTCAACAAATTAGTACTGGGACCAAGTGCCTCCACACGAACCTGGTTCGTACTATTCGATGCAGAGGGAGTGCCAAAACGCCGCCGTCTTCCAGATGATGGAGGCATCCCTAGATGTTGATCCAGTCTTGGTGTACGACCACCCCATGGGAAGGAAAGAGGCCATAGAGAACTACTTTTCGTTCTGCGAAGAGAACTGCTGCCCCAATCTTATGCCGAGTAGCACAAAGACGGTTGTACTTCCCGGAGCCAAACTTATCTCAACGTTGCCACGCCTTGCTAAGTGCTATGGCTGGCTGAAGCTCCGCAAAGACCTGTGGTCGGGTCTCCCAGACGACATGCAAGCTTCGCACGAGGACTCCAACAAGGTCAAGAAGCTCATGTCGAGCCATATGGACTTCATTGGGGTCGTCTACGAGCTCATCGAGGACGGCAGAAACGATGCGGCCGCCATCGAGGAGCTGGACAGGTTCCTCTGGCAAGCCGGCTTTGCATTCACAATCGCCCCGAACCTGAAGGACTGGAAGAGCGGCATCATGATCGACCATGCCGGAATAGTTCACGTTCGCGGCTTCGGATGGAACGAGGACGATTACATGAAGAGAAGCGTCTCAGAGATGCTGGCGCAGCTAGATGGAGGGACCGACAGCCAAGACGATGAGCCTCTCGAAGCTGAATAGCTTTCTATGAGCCTCGACCAATTCAACAATCATCACGCATCAACGGAGCGTAAATGGGCTGCTCCGCCTGCACAAAATGGGTTATGACGGACTTTCTTCTTCTTCTTTTTTTTTGGGATCATGTACTGATGGGATAGACTACTTGGGAAACGGATTTGACTGTGCATCAGATTGTGATTGTACGCACAGGTCAGCGCAAAAGGGAACTGTTTGATATCTGAATTTGTACTCTGTTGTTGTTGTTCTTTCCTATACCTTCTTGTGCAACCTCATCGACGCTTACCGCCATGTCAGATCTCTTTGTGTAACGAAGCTCATGCACGCCATCCAGGAGATGCCAATGGCTTTGCATCAGAAGGATGCTTGCTCCCCGTTCTCCCCCAAAGCGACAAGGGCCTGGACGCCCAACGATGGAACCCACTTGAATGAGAGTTATGCAAGGGAGATGTCAGCCTCTTGCACCACATGAGCACATACAGGAGCCCGTCTTTGATGGATGGTGCGGAGTACCCTGTAAGGCAACCTCCTCCCAAGCCTCCCTTGGGCGAGGCGAGGCGTAATTGGACGTCTTCGAGCCGATCTGTCCCGTCCCTCGAAGCCAATCAAGGCCTCCGGCGCTGTGGTCCGAAGGGTATCGAGTACTGTAGGATCGAGTAGGACTTCCCTCTCGGGAGAGGAGATCGGCTACACTATGCAAATTTAGGGCCTTCTTGTGATGTATTCAGCCAGCCTCCTTTTCATGCGGGTGACTTTGAGGGGAACAACGGACTAAAGCGTGGAGAGGCGAAGGGAGGGACATGGCTCTTTACATAGGGCTAGGAGAAGGTTTGTGTGTATCCCTGTGGCCACTTTAAATGCGAGACATGCTGCTCACCGGGTTCTTGCTAGGGCCGCGGAGTAGACCCAGAGACATGTGTGTGATTTGGTCTCGAACCAATCTCTAAGCGCCCGTCCTTCTGCTTCTGATGCTCACTCGGAGTGGTATATCACGAGGCTTGAATAACGAATACGCAAAATGAAAACTCTATCTTGTGAGGCGCCTTCAAGGTGAACCAATTAACAATTGTTTCAAGGTCTCTTGAAGTTATGCGAGTGTATGTTCCTGTTCAATGGCTGGATCTGAGTACTTTCGGAGGAGTTCTAGCTTCACAAATGTGTGAGAAGTCCGTATAAAAGCCACCGCCATCTGCACAGAACCCAATCATCTAGTAGCTAGTAGCTTTGCGTTGTCAACATTACTCCTCTGCATCATCTTCAACATTGTGTATAAAGCTTTAGGCCTTTAACCTAGCATGTCTCAGTATGAACAACGATGGCATTACCCTGCAAGGTATCCCCGTTCTAGGACATTTCGGGCATCACCTGCAAGTGTAGAGCGACACACACCAGATATTGATAGGACTTTTGTACTTTGTCATAGCTTCATCCGTCCAATAAATGATACTCTGTGATATCTATCGTCCAGTTCCAACTCTATGTCCCCCCTTGCGCTTTATGAGAAATCACTCGGTGCCATCCCGCTTGCTGGAAGTCAAACAACAGAAAGAGAAATAAGTAAAAAGGAAACAAAAATTATCCCCCTTCTCGTCCTAAGACCAGAATCTGTTCCGAGGCATCAGGGCCTCATTGGGATTGGGCAGCTTCGGTTCCGCTTTGCTATATGAGCGGCTCTTGTCCTTCTTTGCCGCCGCCGTCGCCGCCAACAGGGCTCTCTTTTCCGTGGCAACCGAGGAGAGCGAAGCAGTTTCGCTTCGGTCCTGCTCCGAGGACGCAGTGCGAGCTTGTGCCTCGTCCCGCCGCTGGTTGTGGAGGATGCCGCCAATCATCTGCCTGAGGCCGCGGTGTTCCAGGGCGGACGATGGATAAGAGGAGGAGGGCTTTTCAGACTTGGACTGGGGTTCTTTGTTGACTTTGTTGCCCAGGGAGGGGCCGGGCCGCTCAGCCTTGCCGATCGAAAGGCCGCCTTGGTGTCCGATGAGAGACATGTTTGTGTTGGATGTGTTGGGGCTGTTGTTCATGATCAGTTGCTGGCTTATGCTTGTGATGGTTGAGAATCAAGGAGGAGAGGCATACAGGCTGGGGATGACTGGAGATGAGTGCGGAATCGTGACTTATATATAGTTGAAAGGTATTCACAAGGCTGTGCAATGAAGCTGTCGATTGCTGCTGTTGTTCTTGTTCTGATTGATGGCTGCCTTGGAGAAACCAGGCATCAGCCATCCTTTATATACACAAACCAGGCTTCGAGATAACAGCTTCCACGTCGCCTCTCCATGCCATGCCATGCCAAGCCCAATCCATCGGCAAAGCTTCAACCGCTGCGTGTCCACCTGATGGCCACGATGCCAACTGATGCTAACAAACTCTTTTCTGCACATCCTGGACGCTCCAGCTCATTTCGCGAGGCTCAGTGACAGTCACCAATAGCCCGCTAATGCAGACCAGTTGCCCAATTGACTCACTGGCGTCGGTCAGCCGTACCTATGGAGCAGGTTCGGGTACATGTTGCACGCAAGAGATCGAACAGTTGTTAGCGTGAATAGTAATTGATTGTATGGAGTGATGAATCGAAATCCATCTTGTCATTCACCCCGGCCCCTGTATCCAGCCTTGTGGGGGAGGGGCCGGGACGCCATGGCGGAGGCTGGCCCACGAGGACGATGACGAGTTTTGCCTGATAGATGAGGGTGTGAGTGCTTACAAAGAGCTGCAAACATCACCAGGACACGCAATGCTTTGCTAGCAGTGACAATTGCAACTCTGTACTCACTAGAGGGATCTTTGTCACCTTGAGAGGCCAAGGCTTCAAAATATTGAGTTGAGAAGATTTTGTAATCTATGCCTTCTATCATGTTTGGACGGACGGTACAGTATGCGATGGCCCCTGGACGCATTGTCAGTCAATTGAGGGACTCAGCCTCAGTCAGTAATTGATACCCCGATTGCCGAATAACCATGGATCAGATTATTACTATTCACAGCCACGATCAGAGTTACATCTGCTCATTCCCATCGTGACTCCAGAAGGATTCCGTTCACTGAAAATCACAACTCCTTTCAGGGGACGAGGCCAAGCTGGTGCTTGTTCTGAGTCACCATCGCACTCGTCAGTGAAAAAAGAAGGGACGCTTTTTTAGTGCACAAGCCGCTGGTGACGACGCTGGTGCGCGCACGCCAGTACCAACGTGTACGCGTGCCTTGCCTTGCTTGCGTAACCTCTCGTCAGCATCACGTATCTCTGCGGCCAGTTCGATACCACTGATGACATGTTGAGTACCTACTCGTTATGGTAACCCTCGTCACTAAGGTACCTTATTGTGGTAAATTTCACACCAGCCGTTACAATTGGAACTTGGAGCATCAAGTTCGCACTTTCCTCTGCTGGATACCAGGTGCTATCTCCATGTGATCTCAGATAATTAGTAGGTACTTACACACAAAATATCTCTCACAGAGCTGCTCAATGGTGATACTCCCACCTCGCTTGACCTCGAAACGGCAGGACAAAGTATCCGACTCCTCTCCAAACTCTGTTTCGTGCCAACAGACACCACCGCCATGCAAGGCAGAGCAACGGCTTCGTGACTCCTTCATGCAGCTTGCAATTTCGTTGTGACTCCTCCATCGTCCGCCCTTGTCGTCCTAATCCCGAACCGGCAGAGCACCACTCCATCCGACCAACGGCTTTCGATGCGATTTGCTGCACGGGTACGCGGCCAACACCAGCCGTCCCATGACACTAGCCTGGTCTTATCAGAAGCCAGAATCATCGCAGAGGAGGAGGGTGAAGGTGGAAGCGCCGCTTGAACTTTGTGTCAGGCAAGTACACCTAGGTATGTACGGCTGTCTATACATTCCCTGTTCAAGGACACAGGAGCTAGAAAGACTTCTGACACAATCTGGTACAGAACCTATCAATCATTGAACTGCACAGTTTCGACGTCTGCTCCTTAGAGCGTGTGGTTTCTCTTAGGAGCCATGGTTGTCCCGGCCGTCACCCGTCCCTTCCAAGTGGCAGCACAACCACATGGTACCTATCACGAAAGTCAACTCTACAGGAGGAGATTCGACGATAAGGCGACAAAGAGGATTGCGCTCAACCAATTCCCCAGATTTCAGTTTCTTCTTGTTTGTTAGGATCAAGTTACTCCGCATCTTCGCTTTGTTAGTGCTCCAAGTAGTAAGCCAAGCAACTTGGCCCACGCTAGAATTAGCGGGGAACCTTATCGGATCTTATCGATAGCAAATGGCTTATCGCTAGCATCGTTTTCAAAAATTTCCTAGCTCAACCTCGCAAATCCTGCCATTGAGCGGCGACTGAACCGCCACGACAAGCCATCATGGAGGATCAGACGCACAAGCCGCACCGCAAGAGCAAGGAGAAGAAGCAGCAATCGGGAGGTATGTATCTTGCCAAATAGAGGACCGCGGCTCTCTTGACATACCTTTGCAATTTATGCTGACTTCGTCGCAGATCGCAATCCCAAGGCTTTCGCCTTTGCTAGGCCCGGCAAGCTTCAGCGACAGGCTGCCAGATCATCCGATGTATGTCTTCCTTTGTCGCCCGTTTCATTACATACGGATAACCCGGACGCCTATATCGATACCTAGGATCAGTCATATACTAACTTTCCTCTTCAAGATCAAAGAAAAGCGTCTCCATGTCCCCCTCGTCGACAGACTACCGGACGAGGCGCCGCCGCGTCTCGTCGCCATCGTCGGACCTCCCGGCGTCGGTAAGACGACCCTGCTGAAATCGCTCATTCGAAGATATGCCAAAGAGACCATCTCGGATCCCCAGGGCCCCATCACCGTCGTCACCTCGAAGAAGCAGCGACTTACCTTCATGGAATGCCCCAACGAACTGGAAGCCATGGTGGATGTAGCCAAAGTGGCCGACATCATTCTGCTCATGATCGACGGCAACTATGGCTTCGAGATGGAGACTATGGAGTTTCTCAATATCCTGGCCGCTACGGGCATGCCGGGTAATGTCTTCGGCGTCTTGACCCATCTCGATCTGTTCCGCAAGCCTTCCGCCTTGAAGGATGCCAAGAAGCACCTGAAGCGAAGGTTGTGGACGGAATTGTATCAGGGCGCCCACCTCTTCTATCTCTCTGGAGTCATGAACGGCAGATATCCCGACCGTGAGATTCACAACCTCTCTCGCTTCCTGTCTGTCATGAAGAGCCCGCGACCCCTCGTCTGGAGGAACACCCACCCTTACACCATCATCGACAGCTTCCGCGATGTTACTCACCCAACCAAGATCGAAGAGGATCCCAAATGCGACCGATCCATCGTTCTTTCGGGATATCTACGTGGAACAAATTTCTCAACTCAAGGCCAGCGAGTGCACGTTGCTGGCTTGGGCGACTTCACCGTGTCCGCTATGGAAGTCCTACCCGACCCTTGCCCTACACCAGCAATGGAACAGGCCTTGGCCAAGATCACAGGGAAGACGGGGCGGAGAAGACTCGATGAGAAAGAAAAGAAACTTTATGCCCCCATGTCCGATCGAAGTGGCCTCAAAATCGATGGTGACGCCATCTGGATCACCAGAGAAAAGGGCTTCACCTTCGACAAGGATGCCGACAATACCGAGCGTGGCGAAGGTGAAGAGATGATCATCGGTCTCCAAGCAGAGCGGAAGCTACTTGGACAGACAGATGACGGTGTGCAACTCTTCAAGGGCGGTCAAGAAGTCAAAGCATTGGACGAGGCACAAGATACCGGCAGGAAAGAGCCCCGCAAGGCCAGAATGGCCGAACGGGAAGAAGGGGACGATGATGAGAACGAGGACGACGAAGGCTTCGTTAGTGGTAGCGACGAGCAAGACCCTGAAGAGGAGGAGGAATTCAACGAAGAGAAATTGGGAAGCATGTTCCGCAGCAAAGATTCCGACAAAGTGGCCAACGGGGATGACGACGTGGCCTTTGCGGACAGCGACTCAGATCTTGGCTCTATTACAGACCTTGATGAAGATGAAGGTGCTGAAGATGACGAAGAGTACGATTCTGACGAAGAGAGTGCAGCCTTGAGATGGAAAGAAGGCATGGCCGACAGGGCCTCGAAACTCCACAGTCGGAAACGCTCCTATCACACCGCGGATCTAGCTCGCTATCTCTACGACGGCTCCATGACCGCCAGTGAGGTCATCAAAAAGTGGAAGGGCGAGGACGCAGAAGACTCGGAAGAGGAGGATATTGAACAGGATTCGGAAGACGAGGAGTTCTTCAAGAAGACATCACAAGAGAGCGAAGATCTGATAGAGGACCGCTCAATACCAGAGTACGACTATGAGGATTTGGCAGCAAAGTGGGCGTCGCAGGAGAACATTGAGGCGCTCAAGAAAAAGTTCACATCCGGAAGAAGAAATGGAGGTGGAGATAATGACGAGGATGATGAGGATGGCTTTGGCGGTTTCGACGACGAGGAGGACGGCGATGGAGACGAGGGTGGTGAGGATAGCGAAGGCGATGGTGAATTTGAGGATCTGGAAGCCGACCCGCAGGATGCGTCCCCACAGCAGCAGACGGCCGAAGAAATACAAGCAGAGCGCGAAAAGAATGCCAAGAGGAAAGAGGAGCTCAAGGCCCGGTTCGAAGAAGAGGACCGAGATGGTTTCTTGAACGACAAGGCAAAAGCTCGGCGAGAAGGGGGCGAAGATGAGCAGGAGTTTGGCGAGGATGACTGGTACGATGCCCAAAAGGCAATGATCAAGAAGCAGTTGGACATCAACAAGGAGGAGTTTGAGAACCTGGACGAGCGCCAGAGGGTCGCTGTTGAAGGCTACCGTGCCGGCAAATACGCCAAGCTGGTGCTGGAGGGTGTGCCGGCCGAGTTTGTCTCCCGCTTCAACGCCCGGATGCCCATCATCGTTGGCGGCCTGTCGCCCACCGAGGACCGCTGGGGCTTCGTTCAGGTTCGCATCAAGCGTCACCGTTGGCACAAGAAGATCCTCAAGACCAACGACCCCCTCATCTTCTCGCTGGGCTGGCGCCGCTTCCAGACGCTGCCCATCTACAGCATCTCCGACTCGCGGACGCGCAACCGCATGCTCAAGTACACGCCGGAGCACATGCACTGCTTCGCCACCGTCTATGCGCCCCTGATCGCGCCCAACACGGGCTTCGTGTGCTTCAACTCCTTCTCGTCCGCCACCCCGGGCTTCCGCATCGCCGCCACCGGCACCGTCCTTTCCGTCGACGAGTCCACCGAGATCGTCAAGAAGCTCAAGTTGACGGGAACCCCCTACAAGATCTTCAAGAACACGGCCTTCATCAAGGGCATGTTCAACTCTGCCCTCGAAATCGCAAAGTTTGAGGGCGCCTCCATCAAGACCGTCTCCGGCGTTCGCGGTCAGATCAAGCGCGCCCTGTCCAAGCCCGAGGGTCACTTCCGCGCCACCTTCGAGGACAAGATCCTTGCCAGCGACATCGTCTTCCTGCGTGCCTGGTATCCCATCAAGCCGCACCGCTTCTACAACCCCGTGACCAACCTCATCGGCTGGCAGCCCATGCGCCTCACGGGCGAGGTCCGCCGCAGCGAGGGCGTCGCCACCCCCCAGCTCAAGAACTCGCAGTACCGCAAGATCGAGCGCCAGGCCCGCCACTTCAACGGCCTGCAGGTCCCCCGTGCCCTTGCCGCCAGCCTGCCGTTCCGCTCCCAGATCATCGCCACGAAGCCGCAGAAGAAGAAGACGTACATGCAGAAGCGCGCCGTCGTCCTCGGCGCCGAGGAGAAGAAGACGCGCGCCTTCTTGCAAAAGGTCGTCACCGTCCACAACGACCAGGTCGCCAAGCGCCGGGCGAAGAAGGACGAGACCCGCGCCGCCTTCAAGAAGAGGCTGGCCGAGGGCGACGAGAAGAGGGAGGCCCGGGAGAAGAAGGAGAGCAAGGAATACTGGCGCAAGAACGGCCGCAAGAGGAGTGCTGGAGACGACGAGGGCGGCGGCGGTGGCAAGAGGAGGAGGTGAGCGACACGCTGATGGGCATGCATAACAGCGCGAGTTGCGCGTTTGGGCAAAATTCTCGTTTCAGCATCAGGAACATACACCTTTTATTGTGCAATAGCTACTTCATACTTGGACCTGCGAACTTAGATACATTGGTGTACTATTCTTATTGACAATCACCATGTACATTGATACCAAACGGGTTGTTCTCTTGTGCTTCATATCTGACGTCACTCTTATAATCCTTTACACTCACAATCACCATGGTTGCTGCCGCTTCAGTAGGTAATGGATGCCTCACAATGGCAAGAGAGGAGAATAATATGCAAATCACCCTGTCGAAGCATTTGCAAACTAGGTACGTAAAACTAAACATGATTCCATACAAACAATGCCCTGCCTAGAGCCACAAAAGTCCTTATGGAAAACAGGGCGGGAGACACTCAGCTTAGGGAAAAGGAAAGGATAACAGGGAGAATGCGACCACGCCAAAACGATGATAGATAATGAAAAAGAGGGTTTGCTGAAACAAACCAACCGGCCTCGTGGCAACGCCATGATCCTCCGCATTCGTCCCCAGCGTCCGTGCCCTTTTCAGCGCAAAAGGCTGCTCTCTTTCGTTACCGAGTCCCTTTTGCGCCAATTGGGTGGATATCATGCTATGATCGGCGGTACGCCGTCGCTGCCCCCGGAAACCCTGCTGCCCTGCCTGATCTGATATCAATCTTGGACACATCTATCATCCTGATCCGAGTAATGATCTGCTGCAAAAAGAACGTGACGATAGCTGCTTTGGAGCTCAACTTTGCGTTTATCGTTTCTTGAACCATAAACACACGTGCGAGTCAAGAGCTCATCTAAGCAATGATAGGCTCCTGGGGGGCAGGCTGTTCGGCGGCCTTGGGCTCCTCAGTAGGAGGGGAGGGGAACTCGACAGGCGACTTCTTGGCGGCCGAGGGAGACAGGCTGCGGGTGCGCAGAATCTCATGGACCTTCTCAGTGTAGTCTCCAGCATACTGCTTCGACACGGAAGCGAGGTGATCAGCCTGCTTTTGGGCGGCATCTCGAACTTGGGCAGTCTGGGCGCCGATGACGTCGGCAGCAGTCTTGAGCTGCTCGTCAATGAACTCCTGGTTTCTGCAATAGATCAAAGGCGCAAAGAAGGCGATGGTGGTTGCAACGATGGCGAGGACCCAGTAGGGCAGCACCTTGATAAGGAGGCTGGAAAGGAGGGTAACGGCGAAGGCCTAGAGTGTGCACTACTGTTTAGTTTTCCGGTCAAGCGAAGCAAGAAATGGGCTCAAGACTCACAGCAGACGAGGCGTAGACATTCTCGACAAAAACAATGCGCTGAGCTTCAACCAGGAAGAAGTTGATCAGTCCGTGGGCCTCGCTCACTAGCCTGTCAAATGCTTCGCGAGGCAGCGTATAATACTCGCGAGGGCGAAGCTGGGAAGCCAGGCCATTGTTGAGAACTGCTTTGCCTGCAACCTCGGCAGCGACGGTGGTGGCCAGGACCATCCAAGACAGTCCGAGGGCCCAGCGGAGGAGGCTGAGATACCGAACGGCGGCGATGCTAGCAACGACGGAGGCATAGGCGACGGCCGAATCACCTGCGGTGGTAAACTCAAGGGTCAGTCATATGAGGTGGCGCCATCGTTGCGATATTTGGCTGCAGTGAACAGGCGATGGAAGCGATCCGGCAAAGACAAGGAGGGAAAAGCGCATGTGCCTGCATCATGGTGGACATGGGTTTGCAGAAGGTGGCGGGCGGTTACTCACGAGGATTTTCCCAGGAAAAGAGATGGGAGAAGAGCGAACGGTAGGGAGCCAGGGACTCTCCAGTGCTGCCGTTGGCGGCTTCTAGAGCTCATCGTCAGTTATACAAGGAGGGGCAAGGTGGCAGGCTCTGAGGCCTTGTTTGTCACATGTAAAAACTGCACAAGCCAAGCGTCAGCATCTGTCATCCATGATATTACTGGCCAGACCCCGTTTCCCCTTGTACGTAGGTACGGAATCGATCGAGCGCGGAACAAGTGGGAAGAGGAAGCAGAGGCGTAGTAGCGTGTCCGCATACCTTACTGGAGTGGCCGTTGACCGCGCCGCTATCAGCCATGATGCTCGGGTTTTGGATGGGTTCTATCGTCGAGAAAATCTGGTGGTAGAAGAGGGGCTTTCTTCTGGCTGTGGGAGGGGCTCTGTCGGTCGCGCAAGTTGTGACACGGGCGGCGGAGAAGAGAGGTCGAGAGCTGTGATATTCTAGGGGCTGCAAAGGCTAATGTTTTAGTATCGTGTCAGAGATGAGAAGGGGAGAAGCGGCGAGGATAAGCAGCTGCGCGGAGCTAGTAGAGACGGCGAAAAGCAACGGTGTCGTCTTGTTGCCAGTAGGCAAAGGGAAAACGATGGTTGGAGTTGAGTGCGTACCTTGTTTTCCTTGTGATGAGGTGATGGAAGAGAGAAGAAAAAGAGGTTTCAGCTCAGAGGAGGGGCGAGAAAGCGCTGGAATATGCGGCAGGTGGGATGCTCGGGGGTTTTTTCAGGTGCTTGCGCTGTGTGCGTGCGTGTGCAAGAGGGAAGTTTGCTTATGAGGAAAGGACCAGGGCGCGGGTCTTTCAGGTGAAGGAAGCTGCGGGCGAGCTTTAAGCTTGTTAGCGGCAGGCGTCGACGTGGTTGTGACGCTGCGATTTCGTGCGCCCCTCCCCTTGTTGTCTGCCTGTTTTTTGCTCCTTCTTCTGCTTGTTCTTGCCTGGTTTGCTGGTCTAGTTCGGTACTACTATTTTTATCGGATTCTGGTTTTATCATTAATCTATCCATTTCCTTCCCTTCAATTCAGAGACCCTGGAGTTAATCCCCATTCGGTCCTCCTCTGGGCGTCTGTAGTAACCTTATGTAGGTAGATTCCCAAGCTTGATGCGCCTCCTCTCCTCTCTGCTCTTTGCGGCACGTGCCAGTACATTACGCTTGCCTAAAAGACACCTTGCCCACCAGACATAGCACCTTCCCAGTCCGAGAAGGAGAAGCCACCAGCAGTATTCTGTGGTAGGGTGTGCAAACGCCATCAAAGCGACTTCGAAAGCAAAATCGAAATTGACATGTGCTGGTGGAGAGCTTGCAGGCACAGGTCACTCCGGACTACTGCGCGAAGTACCTTAGCTCCGCCGGTGGAGTACCCTTTGCGGAGAGAAAGCGCGGAACAGGTACAAGCTTCGTCTCGGACAGCTACAAGGCACGGCGGAAACCCTGGAGGGGCCCATGATGCAACGCGATGGCGCTAAAAGCAGCAGCTCCTACCTGAGAAGAACAGGCCATGCGAGAGAGCAAGGCATCGTCACCTGCCCACCAATGACGCACCGTCGTCACAGCTTCAATGGATCGCACAATCTTGCAACTTTGTCAAGTCTGTCCACATTCATCAACAGCATCACGAGTACGACCCTTCATTTGAACACATCCTCTTGTACAGAGCACATGAAATGTACCTTACAGTACTCAGAGAGCGACCCCGGATATCAGCTCCGACAAGTTTCTATCCGATGCTGGTGTGCTCCCTCCAAGCCATGATGTGATGCGTCACAGATAAGGCGACGCAAAAGAGGAAACAAAAGCAAGACAAACAATCTAGCCAACCAGGAGCGAAGCCGCCCCCGAGGGTTGAAGCCGGCATCATGTATCAATGCATGCACTTGCATGGAGACCAATCATTGCCGCCCAATCCTGCATTTGCTCAGACAGTACGAGAATGACTGGGTTCACTCGCAAGGCCTGGACCTATGAGATGGATGGTCCAGTCTCAGCTCTGTTGCAGATGCTCTGGAGGTTTCAGAGATTATTGATACCAAGCTTGGCTTAGACGCCATCTTCTGCTTGTCGGCACTCCGCAACTCGAGATCCCTTGCACTTTAGCCTCATGCAGTCATACCGGCAAAGCATCTGGAGAGCGCATACCGAGCAGGTACTGTAGTAACAGCATCGCAGACGAGCAGCAAAAGCCCTGAGCCGCCACAGCTTCCAATTCTTCCATGTGCGAGGAGGAACGAGCACGACGTTGGAATGGTGGCATCATCCCGACACAAGCCCTCCTGGTTCTTCGGCAGTCCCACCACAGAACGTCATCCCGCCATGTTCACTTCCGTCAATCGTCGATAAAAGCTGTCGATCCGATTCGGGGCATTACGATCACAGAGAATTCATCATCCATTCAGTGACTCGTTTTTGTCTTTCTTTCTTGTCTTCTTTTTTTTTTTTTTCTTATTTTCCCCCTTCCGCCTTTTCTTCTGCTTACTACTTTCATGTTAGTTTTGTGCCAGCCATGCCACGTTTTGAGGCTTGAAAGAGCATAAAAGCATCAGCTGCCGCTCGTGGAAGAGCACGTGCCTCATTGCCGCCATTGGGCTTCACTGCTCTCGTTGGTTCTCATTGGCTGGTCGTTTGTCGCAACGTGATGCCGAGGTTCGATATGTTGCCCTGCCGCTGCGAAGTAAGGGAGACGATGGACGACAATTCACCGTCACAACAGCATGCGAAGTCACGGGCAATGGCAATAGTGATAGCCACGAAGTGAGACGCATATATGGGAAAGAGTGAGTTTGGCGGAGGTACCTTATCACAAAATACAGGGCATAGTGATACAATAATAGGAAGCACCAAGTAAGGTATACAAGGCAGTGCTTCACATGCGAAATCGTTGGGATTCTCACAATGCATCTCAATTGGTGTGCTGGTATTCGCGTCGGCTATGTCTGCTCAAACTGCCCTGCGAGATTCAATCCGCATCAATGTCTTCTAATTCGTTCCCTGCCAAATGATAACTCCGTGCTAAGTCCCAAAAAGAGCGGACAAAGAAAGGGAGGCAAAAAAAATCCCGTCGCTTCATAAAATAGACTGGCCCTAATGCATAGATGAAATGACAGGAGAGAATGGAAAGAAGGAAAGTGAAAAAGAAAAGAAAAAACAGGGAAAGCAAAGCTACGGTCCATACCAAGGACAGCTTCATCAATCTACCGCGGCCCATTCTCCCCACGAGTGAAACCCTGCTCGTTGATACTGCGCCTCTCCCGAACCAAAATGCAACCTTGAGGAACGGCCGGCCAAGGGCTCAATTCCACAAGTTGTGCGTTATAATATCAAACCCCCCGTAATAGTTTGGCGACATCGATGCGTATGTGCGGATTCCAAAGTTTCACTTGTTCCATTGGCGTCCTCTGCTTCCATCTCTTTACTTGGACCAATCCCCCCACTCCTATCCCTCTGGCCTGCTTTGCTCACCCCTCTCACCTGCGCCAGCCCCAAAAGCCACCCGTTCCTGGGGATGTCGTCGTGGCCGCTGGTTGAACGACCTTGACATTGACCGTTCCAGGGGGTAGAGCCGCATTGGGAGAGTCGCCCATCACAACGCCGTAGGCCTTTTTCAGCGCCTCCAGCTGCTGTTTTGCCTCCTCCGCCTCTTGCTTCGCGATGGCCTGCGCCGTCTTGGCTTGCACAAGATCCAGCAGCAGAGTGTCGAGATCGTTCGTCGACGACTTGCTGTCGCTTGACGCTGCCGGTGTTGCTGGCATCGAGGCTGGCGGCGGGACCAGATCGTTGCTATGCAGCAGCGACGACTTCCGTCTGTTATATGTGCCGCCCTGAGTAGCCATCGACTTGCTACGCCCAAGCTTAAACTCCCTCAAGCCGCCGCCATTCGCCTTGCCGGACCAATCTGTCCCTGAGTCACGGCCACCAAAGGGCTCGCCAGATACTGGCCGCGCCCGTAACACTTGAATCTGCTTCTCCAGTCGTTGCTTGTCCTGGTGTAGAGCCCTGACGTGGCTATGGCTCTCCCGGAGCTGCTCCTTGAGCGATGACATCTCCTGGTCCAAGTCGTGAATTCGTCGATTAAAGTCCTGGTTCTGCGACATGGCGCTGGCCAGCTGGTCCTTGGTTTGATCCAATTCGAGTTGCAACTGCGACTTCTCGCCGGGTGGCGATGATGAAGGCTTATCCTTCTTCTTGCTCTCGTCGTCGTCATCATCAATACTGAAGCGGCTCTCAACGCGATCCAGCAACTCCGACAGGGCCTCGGTGGATGGTGCCTCCGCTGCGTCGGTCGAGTCTTCATCAGACGAGTTGTCTGCTGCATCGCCCCCTTTGTCTGCTTCCTCTCCTTCGTCAGCCTGTTCAGGCGCTTCCTCGGCACCATCTCCGCTTCCGCTTGCGCTTGCTGCTGCTTCGTCCCCGCCGGTCGCTCTCTTCCTGAGCCCATCCAGGAGCGATCGAACAGCCTTGCGATCCTCTTCTCGCTCCTCACGTTCACGCTTCAGCTCGTTTGACAATAGCGCATGATTCCGTTGCAGCTCGCTCAGCGCCGTGAGCAGGTCTTCAATCTGGCTATGCAGATACCTGTCCTCGGTGTTCTTGCTACCGGTGGTGGTGGTGGTGGCGGCGGCGGCCTTGGGGCCAACCGGCGTCGACTCGCGGCTTCCGGAGTCGTCCTCGGTAGTGTTTGAAGAGTCCCGCGACACCGTGGTGGCGTCTGTCGACGACGAACTCATCACACTCATGGAGCTTGCCTCAACCGAATTGAGAGTGGAGGCAAGGCTTTGCTTGGAGGTGCTCCGACGCAGCATGCTCAGTGGCCTCGACGGCGCACTCAGACCCGGGACCAAGCCTGAGCTTCTCGGGAACGCGCCGGACGAAGCCCAGATGCGACCTAGGAATCGGGCGGCGGCGGTCGCGATGTCAGACGTGCGAGCGGTATTGGCGGTCGCGACTAGAGACTCGCGGTATCCCTGCTCGAGCTGGGCGAGTTTCTCTCGGGTGACTATGCCAGTGAGGCTTCCAAAGTCCTGAACAAACTCGTCTGCGTTGTAATGGTAACAATCCCACAGGCCCCTGGATAGGAGGAGCTGCATCACGTCTTCCAACTCGGTGCAGGAAAGCAACCTAGTCTCATTCCTGCGCATCAGTGATAGTGCGACGCGCATTAGTGTCTCAGAAGCGCCCTCGGCGAAAACAACATCGTATATGCGGAACAGCATCGGCAAGGGACATGTGGTCGCGAAGAAACTCAGAAACCACTGCGAGACATAGGCCGTCTCCACCTGCAGATCCTCCAGGTGGCTGGACAGCAATGGGAGATTGGCCCGCAGCAGTTCTCGGAACTGGTATATGCGGACGTGAAGCCCGGAAAGATCTGGCAGAAAGCAACTTCTCAAATCATAACGATCCATGAGTCTAAAGGGGGGGCGAAGGAATTCACACCGGACACGGTTAGTATGATGTGCATCACAATAACCCAAGGGCAGCGGTGCCGCTGTTCTGACTCGGGGACAGGGGATAATATGAAAAGACAGGGAAACGAGGGAACGGGACGCGGCTTACCGAACCAAAACGCAAAATGCCTGCTTGTCGGGCATGTGCATCAACAGAGGCCCGACGAGAAAGGCGAGGCCCTGGCAATAGCCGATCTTGGTGTCGTACAGACTAAACGTCTTGAGCACGCGACCCAGCATGCGCTGCCCGTCGCCGTCGGGGTCGCGAAACATTTCAACACCAGGGAAACTCCGGCCGAGATCCTTGCCTATGAGGCCCTCATACGGGCTAGATTCGCCATTGAGCCGCTCGTACTGCTCTTCCAAGCTGGCGTCGCGAGCACCAGACATGCTCTGCCAGACGACACCTCGCAGCGGCGGGGGAATGCCCTTGCGGATCTTGTTGGACAGCAGGGTCGGCAGCCTTGCCGCAGTCTGCTGGTAGTCCTTGACGAGGGCTGCGTAGAACTCGAGATCCGTCATCGGAGGCGGGGGCAGCATCGAATATCGCAGGGCGGCGGGTGTAGGGCCGCGGACCATCTTACGGAGCTTAGCCATGGATGGCGGACGCGGCCTGTTGGGCTGGGGCTTCTCGACAAGCTGGACCTTGACCGTCTTTGGGTTTGTCGCCAACTTGGCGTTTTCCTGCTCTAAACGGGCCAGAAGCAAAGCGGTGGACTATAAGCACCATTTCGGGTCAGCGAAAGCCCTACGAAAGAAGAAGAAAGCAAGGCCTATGGACTGCGTGTCAAGGCGACGATGGCGCACATACATTATCAGTCTCTTCGTCTTTGGTCTGTTCATCTTCCGTCTTTTCCAGTTCCGCCCAGTTGACTTCCTCGGGATCCGAGCAATCGCTATCGGCATCGTCAAACTCTCCCAGCTCGTCCTGCAGAGTACGGCTGGCCTCTGCCGGCGCAGACAACGTGGCAGTTGAGTTTCGAGAGGCGCTTGTCGCTTCGAGGCTGCCCTCCTTGGGCGCCTGGCCCGTCGCCGGCAGTGTAGGCGAGTCGGGCAACTTGCTATCGCGGGGGGAGCTGGTGTTTATCGAAAGCGCCGGCGGCTCCGAGAGCCTGACCGTTACCATGGAATCGCGAGTCGTCTTGGGGGTCGCAGCTTCGGCATTGTCGACGTGCTTCGGGGCCGCTTCGACGGCTGCCTCGACGGCTGTTTCGACGGCCAAGGTCGGGGTGGACGGCTCGTGGCCGTGCTTCTCGCCAGCGTCCATCGTCATCGGGGCCCGCCCAGCTGGATGACGAGAAGGCGAAGGGGTTTCGTGTGTGTGTGTCGAGCTCGCTCTTGAAGGTTGGCGAGGATTTTCGCGGTGCGATGCAGACAGGCGGCTCAGCAAATTTTCCCGGCTGCTTCAAGCGCCCAGTCTCTGCTATAGTCCGGGGGTGGCTCAGATACCGCCTTCCTCCTTTCCGCGACGAAAAGAGACAGCAGAGAATAGGTAGATGATAATACGGATAGCGCAGAGGTGGTTCGACTCGGTTCCTGGAGCAATTTGTCCCCAGCAACCTCGTACCTACTACCTCCCTGGTAGCAGGCAAATCGGTTACGGCACCTGGACACCTAAAAAGCGGCACTGGAACCCCCGAGCCTGCGCGGGTGAGAGAAAGAGCTGCCTTCAATGGTCAGTGGTGCTCGGTCTGCGGAGTACAGCAAACTTCTGGTGCCTGTGTTTCATCGAGGGGCTCCAGGCTGGCTGAGGCTAGTCGGCGGTTGGATAGGAGTTGTTTTGACCACCGGGGTCACCGCGATTTCGGACTATGCTGGGTTCCTCGAGCGAGGATGCTGGAGAGGCAGATGGAGGGGGAAAGAGAAGCGAAGACAGGAAGGAAAAAATTGCAAAGAGCAGAGATTCCGGGACAGGCCTAGGCTGTGGGGAAGAAGCGGCTTGCTGTAGGTGAGCAGATGGAGGTATGTAGCAGGATGGAGGCGGTAGGTAAGGTAGGTAAGGTAGTCAAGCAAGGCAGGTCAAGGATCGAATGGAGCCGGTCGTGTCCGTGACCCCAGAGCCAGTACAGTAGTAATTCGGAGTAGTAGATTCGAGGGAAACTCGAGTCCTACCTATATGGTCTCTGATGATGTCGTCCACCACAAGAGCGACGCGCTTTCAGGCGGATGAGGCCTGGGAAGTGCCGTCGATGGAGGCGGCAGCTCAATTGGTGTGGGCGAGAAATTGCAGCGGCTCGATGCAGAGGCATGACCATGACGGGCTCATCGACGAGTTTCGAGTTCTGGGCATGCAATGCACATGGGGTAGCATCAAGGCCAGGTCATTTGGGGTTATTGGCTGCTAAATGTCCGGGCAGCGGCGCTGGGACAGGACCCCATGTAGCAGGTACTCTGCGCGCGGCGGGCGCTGCTGTGGCAGTCTCAGGTACCGTCGACCCTGAGATGGTGGTCAGGGCGGGTCGTCGAACCCCTGACGCTATTCCAAGCTACCGCCGTAGTATTACTGCTGTTGCGCTGTGTGTGTGTGTGCTGGAGCCTTGGGTGTGAGTGTGAGTGGCCCGCGAGTCCATTGCACAATGCCGGGGCACGTCAATGCAGCACATGCAAGAACAGGAGGTACCTAACGTACAATACAGGATCATGGACAGGCGGTCATCACTCGATGGGCCATGCAGAAACCACCAAGTCTCAGCAGACAGGTGTCATAATGATCTCTTCGGGCATTTTCCTCAAGCACTCGTCCACGAGCTTGATGTACAAGTATTACCTTAGGTTCTTTTTTTTTCCTCTTTCTTCCTCTTCCCTCTTTTTTTTTTTTTTTTTTTTTTCTTTTGTGGCGTCTGCACGTATCCATCACCCACGAGGCGTCGATATCCCCCTGAGCCGGTCTCTGCCCTATTTCCAACCTCATCTCATCGATCAAATCTGACCCCCCACAACCTTAACAGACGCACATGAAAAGAAGCACGCAAGCGGCCATCATGTTTGTCCCTGCCCTCCCTCTTCAACCAGAGCCATTGCCCCCCGTTTGAATGGATCAAAAATCACTGTGCTGGTGCAAAATAACCGCCGCCATTTGCCACAAAGGGGATTTCGCACTAAGGGAAAATCCACCCCACACCAGACGGGAGGACCAGGGGTGGATCCTTGCCACCTCCTGTGGCGCGAGCTGGTGGGATGACAAAGCTCCAGCCACCTGTCCCTTCTCCTGTCGAGGCCGTTTGACGCATCTCAGACGCCAACCACCAACTTGTCAAGGGACGCAGGCCAGCAACTTGGAGATGTGGTCTACTGTGTGGCGTTTTATGAGACATGCTATCCATGAGGGTGTCGAGGCACTTTTGCCTTTCTCTTCTCGTCTGCTAATGTCCGTTTGTATATGAACGTGTGATGTTGGTCAGTGCTGCGAGGTGCCGTTTGATCTCAACATTCGATGGCTTCATTAGGCTAGAGAAGCTCGAGAACAATGGCCACAAGCGCTAGATGAGCGAAAATTACGTGCAACTCATACAGTAAGCACATAAGAGGCGTCTATGCAATGGAAGAGTCGAGGCGAGCTACAACACCACACTGCTGTTATTTCCTACATGATACAGCCCATGGACGATAGGCTCACCCAAGCATGGTTCGTCCTTCAACAATGAGACAGCCGACGATGCACTCTTGGCACCAGTATGAGATCACATCTCACAAGTTCGGCAGTTGGGGCCATGACTCTTGCCACTTGTGGACCAGACATTCATGCGCAGAAGACGGCTGAATGAATCTCTCGCTTGGTCTCCAGTCTCCTTCTCCTCTTGCTGCATCACACCGCTGTTCTTCATACATCAAGGACGCTACCTTAGGCTCACTAGCATAGCGCTTCTGCAAACAGGGATCACAACTTCTTCAACTCCAGCCTGGCGCATCTCTTGCAAAAGCTAGGCTGTTAGTTTGCAGTAAGCCAAGTCTGCATCGAGCTAACCAAGCGATATCTGCAACGCTCTGTTTTAGGTAGGAGGACAGGGCTATGATACTCTGATCGATCCCCCGGCGCTGCCCTCTCATCGTATCTCATAAGGCCGATGCGTGCCTCGGGTCTCCTCCCGGCGTCCTGCCGGTAGTCGGGGTCAGGATTGACGTACCAAAGCCATCTTGGCCCGACATCTCTCCACCATGCTTCGATCGGATTCGTGAGTGCTTGCTCGCCTGTCTAACATGTGGAAAGAAATATCGTTTAATGGTATTTGGCATCCATTAGAGCGCGACACAATTACGGTTCACACACCGCCAAAGAGTTGAGATGGGCCCCGATGTATGTACAAGCGTTCAAGTGTGACATGATATGCCCGGAAACCTCAACCGATGCAGTAGGATATGGGAAGACAGTGGCTTTGGCTCTGACGGAATTGAATCTCACCTTGGACCATCCACTAGAAGAAAATATAATCTCCATGCAATCCGCCATTCGCGATATCTTCTTCTTGAGCGAGCTCTGCAAGTCTCTCTTCCGTCAATACCTTATCTAATGAAGATCGACCCCGCTTGTCTCTTGCGTCGTTCCTTCCCATGTCATTCAAGATCTTTGACCTCACGATGCCTCAGGCACCTCCCCAAACTCCCTACTCACAAGCTACAGGACGCAAACCCCGCCCAATACAGTTCTCAACAGATCCGGGCCAGCGTGTATTGACTATCTCGGTAATATCAAGAACAAGACCTGCACCACGATAATGCGGCTAGTATGAAGCAGTTGATCTGCTAGCAAGGCCAATGCCAGTCGGTTTTGCAGCGGATCCAGCTTCCTTTGCGCTCCTCGTCTACTTTGGTACCAGCGGTAGAAGGCGCTTGCCTACCATCGGCAGATCCAGGGAAGCCTTCAAGGTAGGGCGAGTATCATGGAAAGAAGAGATGTATTGATATCTAACCTGGCTATAGATGTTCAAGGTCATGCTCATCGTGCTCGAATTGCCTTCGACTTCTTCTTTCTCATACGCATTGTCTCCAGTATGTAGCTGGCATGAGATCTGTCTTCAAAGCTGACAACCTTGATCTCGACGATCCTCACTTCCTGCTCCCGGTCGCCGAGGCCAAGCAAGTTATAAGATGCTGAGAGATGACGTCTTTTTTGTTTGCTGTCACGAGGGGGCAGCTGCTCCGATATGCGTCGGCTGATGGCGACACAACTATATCAATCTCAGGCTACCGACTCAACGCAGTGTACGATCAGGGGATCAGGGTCTTCGGATGATACTGGTTAGTCTGATACAACCGACGCCGCAGGCCTTTTTATCCGTGAGCCAGCTATGACCCCATATCCTCCCCATTGGCAACTTTGCTTGCCTGTGGACCAGCCAAGATGCCCCTGATAACCCAGATTGTCCATTCTACGTTCATTGGCTTGGAGGCTGCGAGTGTTGGCGCAAAGCACACCTTGTCAAGGCCTCGACGACTAAACCTCAGTACAGGCATGGTCCAAGTCAAGTAACAGTCGAGTATACCGACATTCAGCGAGAAGTGGTGGCGAGAGTTGAATTGTGTGCGCTGTTCCATGAGGCGACCTCAAAAGAAGCCAAGCATCCCACGACGAGTCGCCCTAGCGCAGCTCAAGAGAGCGTCTCTACCTAGACTTCCAAGTCTCGAGATGTGGAAGAGATCTCCATCCGACAGTTGACTTCACGCCCGTTTCATGTCGTGATCTACATAGCAGACCTCTTTCAAGAACCATCTACCAAAGCAGCTCTAAACCGGCATGAAACACCAGAGACATTGGTGCTAGTCTTTGATTATAAGACCCTCCGCTCCAACTGTTCTCTATATCACAGCAACAACATGCTGCCCAACAGGTTTGCCGACATATGGTAGCTTACTTGTTCCTTGAGGGCATACTCTTCCATGCAGCCTTCATGGGACCTGTTTCAACACCCGCACCCTGTACGGCGCAGGCCTTGTTAGAGCGAGGTCTTTTCTACTGACTCTCTTTCTATGACCGCCTTAGGGTATTGAAGAGGAAATCGCCGGCGCAGATGGCAATCTGGTAGAAGGGCATGTATGTCTCCAAAGAAGCGCCGCGTGTAGTCATCCGGACCAGTCACCGGTCAACACGAACCAAGAAACGGCATCAGATAGTACAAGGAGACGTCGAATCACTGCTCTTTACACTTTCGGGGCTTTAGCTTGCTATCGCCCACAAGCAAATTCCATGGTCTGCCACTGGAAACAGATAACAGATATTGACTCCAAATAAGGGGTCATATAGGCTGATCGTCTAACCTCAGGTACGTTTGGTATCTGCCCATATGATATACACCCTTTGAGACCGTCTTTTCAGTTTCAACAGTATGGGTGCTTTTGGCAGCGGTGACGCTGTTGTGGTTTTAACGTCGGAGCTAACGAACGGCCTCATGAACATCTCAGCCCGCACCGGCTTATCGCATCATTGATCCTAACTGCAAGCTACCTAGTCATTGGCGCAGAGGCCATTTGGCAGCCCCGAGCCGGCGATCTGCTCGGCAGGGCGCACGCTTTCTCGGTCACGACACCTCTAAGACCTCCCAAGATGGGTGGTTCGTGGTCCGTCATCTTGAGCCATCCTAAGAGACTTGTCTTACCATTTGGTACTGACCTCGTACGAAGTAAGACTACCTTATGTTACTTCCCAAATCGACAAATTTCACGTACGGACAACAACAAACAGAAGACCTCTCCTCTGCTCTAGCGTCCCTCCTCTCGAGAACCGAAACCCCTGCGAGAACCCCCATGTGATTCGCCTGGCGGCCAAGAGAGTGAAGGGGGGAGCAAGAATCGCCCCAATCGGCGGCACTTGTCTAGCATGTGGGAGAGCCCACCCTCTCTTCCCCTCTCTCGCCATGCTATATCGATGCTCGTGGTGTCATGCGTCGCACGGCTGCGTCTCTTGTTGGCTGGCTGCACAGAGGGAGCATGTGGCTGCACAAAGTTGATTCATGCGGACGAGCATACTACTGTACATGACATGGAGGAGGTCGATATGCAAGGATGCATGCAGTCCTTCCATCCATCAAACAATCAAAAGCAAGCAGCAATGCAGGGACTTTTCTGTGCCACCCCAGGAAATGGCATTGTGGTAGCTGATCTTACCTTTGATTCCCTTTGGAATTTGATTGACGAAAGACACAAACAGGCGGGGGGCCACAGTGGCAGGGGCAGCGAAAAGAGGGGGAAGAGGCCAGGCATGGGCAACTCCCTCTCCCATGCCCCAAAATGCCTTTTCCCATGCGGGTCGATCAAACCCATTTTGCCCAGTGGCAGCAACTGCTTGGACTGACAACGCAGGAAAAGAAGACAGAATCCGATACCGTGACCGATAAATACGGAGTATGGTAGCATCTGCAACACCGCCCAGAAAGGGACCCCCAAGCTAAGCTCAACACAGGCAGCCCATGGTTGCAGCGCCCACGAGGCCAAAGCACGACAGCCGACGTTTGATGTCATGGCAGTCGACTTTCCGGGCTCCGCACAGACTGTCCACGAGGTGTTGTTTTTCTCATGTTGTCTCTGCTCTCGTTCCTCCTTCTCGGCCCCTCTCCCACGAGTTGGCCTCCCTTCCGGATCTTGGAGATCGTGGATCTGGGTCCTCTTATTGCGCCGTGACTGGATGACGAGTACATTTTGCTAGGTAATGCTACATGCAACCACAGGGCCGAAACATGGAAGGTTGACCACCATACATCGATCTCTTCGGGCAGTCAATCAGTCATGCACTGATAAAACCAGAGTCAAGAGCCCAACCTCAAGCTCTGTCAAGCCTCCACGTTCATGGCATCTAGCGGGCGTGAACCGGACTGCTGTTACTACTAGCAGCACGCGAAAAGCAGCAGACCACACTAGGTAACCTCTGCTGGACACCTCCCCAAGCACCTAGCTGGGGAAGACCCCTGCTCGGCACCTCCAGCTCGATATTACAGGCCTGCTCCAGCCCACTAACGGCCATCTTGGTCCCCTCTAGTGGCTCTCGCTCCGCTGTGGGCTTGCGCTGGGCAGCAGATTAGAAGGAGCGCCGCCCAGGCTGGCGGCAATAGGTTGTCCTACTATCCAGCTGGAGCACCTGGCTTTGTTTGCTCCATGGGACCCCAGGTCCAAACCGCCCGCCTTGCTCTCGCCATCCGCCATCCATATCATTTTCTTCTCACTCTCCTTCCTTTCCGACCCAGCTCGCGGAAGCGGGAGCAGCTCGTCGCCTCTTTTGCCTTGTTTGAACCTGCCTTGCAACCCCTCATGGCGCCCCCGGCCAACCGCTGCTGAAAACGAGAGAGGGTGAGAGTGCGAGACTGCGAGAGTGCGGGTGAGTGAGACGGGAGACGGAGCCTCGCTCGAGCTGCACCGCGGCAAACGTTCTAAACGGCACAGGCACTTGGTCTTGCGGCTCAACCACGCAAAATATGTCGTCCATAGCGCTGCGGCGCCCTCGACCAGCTCCCCGTCGCGCCTCTACTCGACACGAGAGCGTCTCGCCGTCCACCGTCACGCCCCTTCGAACATTCGCCGTCCATCGCACCCACGCCACGGCGGACTTTACAGAAGCAGACGACGACGAAGACGAGGACGAAGACGAAGGTCACCGCTTCGAGAACAACGGCACCAACATCAACAACAACAGCAATAGCGACAACAACAACAACAATGGGACTACCACAGGCCTGTTTGACGATAACAATGACAGCAATATCCGTCGCCGGCCTGGCCAAGGCTACGGGAACGACAATTCCGCTGGACGAGATCAGGGGGGCCGGGGAGACGATGGAGAGGAGGACCGTCCGCCTCGCAGACGCAATACATTGCCCGTCCTCCCGCTCTTTTCCTCTACGCATCTCGGTATGGTTTACATCTCCTCCGTGCCAATGTTCTCGCAACATTAGGCCTTCTGACGTCTGGAGAGAGGACTAGCTGACTTACACGCCATTGTCGCCCCTTGCTTCCAGACACGCTCCCGGTCTACAGCTTGACCCACGCAATCCGAATCATCGTGAGTGCTCGCACTGAGACGACGCTTACTTGGGATCAGCTACGGTCTCCCCAAGTCTCTCAGTTCCTTATCAAACCGATGCAGCAGCAGATCCGAAACCAACACTTCTCACGAGCCACCCTCTACGCCCTCATGGCAAACTGCCTCCAGTTCACCAAGGAGGCCCAGATGTATGCCGCCAATGCTGGCACCAGCAACACAAGGGCCAAGGTATGCGAGCTGCTGGCCCTGAAGCTACTCAAGGAATACTCGACTCGCGAGCTGATTGATGCGCTGGCCTACGACTTCTACCCGCTCCAAGGTTTGCCAGGCTCGCAGGCACCCCCCAGGACGGCCGGCAGCACCAACAGCAAAACCAAAAACACTTTGCTTGTAGCGTCGCGGACGTCGACCTTGGAGGTTGCAATCAGAGCCTCGGCCAAGCACTTTCTCGCCCATCCAGTCGTCGTCCAGCAGCTGGAGGCCATCTGGAACGGTGCCATTTCCTTCTATTCCTCCGCCGATAGCTTGCACCGGGAGTCGCCATCGAGCCACTTCTCGCGCTACAGCAGCCAGCCCAAGGTTGACGATAGGACGCCTCTCCTGGGCTCCTTGCCCCCAAAGCAGGGGCACTTCGCCGTTCCCCCAGGCAGGAGAACCGTGATGTTGTACGATCCAAGGCAGGCATCTCTGCTGAAGCTGTCTCGCCTCAGGGTCCCGCGATATAGATCCTTCTTGTCAACGCTTTCACTTGCCGTCCTCATTGGACTGTTCCTGGCCGTTCTGTCTAAACGATCCGCACAAATCACCGGCCTAGAACTTGTCTTTTGGTTCTGGAGTGCAGGCTTCATGCTGGATGAACTGGTCGGCTTCAATGAACAAGGGTTTGCCCTGTACATCATGAGCTTCTGGAACATTTTTGACCTGGGCATCCTGGTGCTGCTCATTGCCTATTACTGTATGCGTGTCTATGGTGTCTTCCTCGCCGACCCCTACCACTGGAATGCCATGGCCTACGATGTGCTGGCCGCAAATGCCATCCTGCTGCTGCCGCGTATCTTCAGCATCCTGGACCACTACCAGTATTTTTCTCAACTGCTCATCGCATTTCGGCTCATGGCCGCGGACTTGGCGGCTGTCTGCGTCTTGATTCTCATTGTGTGTAGCGGCTTTTACGTCTTCTTTACCTCCTCTACCGCCTCTAGTGATGGCGGCGAGGTTGCCTACAAGATATTCCAGATTCTCATGGGCTTCACGCCTGCCGCTTGGGATGTGTACGTTTGATCCCTCTCCCCTTTGTCACTTCCCAACCACATATCCTCCTTGACTCACTCCTTTGAAATGAACGACTCAAGACTGACATATGACAGATGGCCGTCGTACAACTGGCTTGCGCGAGCTCTGCTGTGCTTGTTCCTCATCATTTGCCACTTCTTGATTGTGTATGTGCTCGACAAGTCTCCCATTTGGGGTCCTGCCAGGTCTGCTGACTCTTCAAACTAGGACCATTCTCATTACCGTCTTGACCAACTCCTTCATGGCAATTGCCTCCAACGCCACTGAAGAGCACCAGTATGCAAACCCTCTCGCGTGATCCCATTGTCTTCTCAGTGGATCTATTCGTCGCTGACGCCTTTTTACATAGATTCCTATTCGCCATCAACACCATTTCCATGGTCAAGAACGATGCTCTCTTCTCCTACATCGCGCCTACCAACATCTTTGCGTGGCTACTCATGCCTCTGCGTTACTGCATGCCGCTTCGCCACTTCGTCTTGCTCAACCGCGTCATCATCAAAGTGACTCACTGCCCCATCTTGTTCTGCATATACCTATACGAACGCTTCTGGCTGGCGCCGTCCATGTTTGAGCCCACGGATCTGGTCGAGAATCCAGGAAGGAACCGGGTCATCTCCTTCGGGGATATGGCCAACAGGACCAACATCTTCAGCCCTAGCATGCGCGTACGCGAAGAGTCGGTAGCGGGGTATCACAAAGACAGGGCTCTCGACGAGCTATTTATGCGCATGCCCGAAGCCACGAAGACGCAGAGGAGACATGAGAGACGCAAGACGCAAACGGCGATTCGGAATTGGATGGACCGCAATGACCAGGAAGGTGTCGGCAGCAACTGGCCACCGTCGGACAGCAGAGCTGTGCCTGACTGGCAGAGGAGGATGAGCATGGGCTGGGACCTGCGCTCCAACTCTCGGCAGATGTCCGATCTCAGGTCCATCGTCAGTGACCCGGCAGACCTCGCGTCCAATGCCGGGGGCGCCTCATACAGGGCGTTTCCCATGGTGGACCCTCGCTTCATGGACCCTCGATTTGCGCACCTGATGCCCGAGTACAAAGACCACACTGACGCTGATGGAGATGACGAGCTGGTCACAAACGATGAGGACGAAGATGACCTCGGCACCAGCGCCGGCCCTCATGGTCCGGCGGGCGGCAATGCCGCTCCGAGCGAGACGGATGACTATTTTACAACAACTCCTACAGGCGCGCGGTCAGCCGTCATAGCCTCCTCCCACAGCTCGTCCGACAAGGGCAATAACTCTGGCAAGCTCCGAAGACGCGAACTGCACAATCGTACACTGTCCACAAACACCATCCTCTACAACCCAGGGGAAATGGAGGCGCCCACTGAGAGTTCCCAATCAGCCTCGCCTCCCAAAGCGGCCGCGCTTGCAGGGGAGTCATTTACACCCACTGGCATGCGCAGCCCGCCTCGCCGAGCTCTTCTCTCTCCGCCCAGCCTTGACACCCGCGCGACAATGCCTGCGCATGGACTGGTAGGCATGAGCAACTTGAACACGTCGGCCATGATGGGCCACGGCTCTGGAGGACGAGACCGCTCATTTCGGAGGCTCTCCTCGGCCGATCTCAGCATTCTATCTGACAACACGAATCTACATTTTGCTGGAGACATTAACGCTGGTCTGCCCGGTAGTTTCCAGACACAGATGGCTATGGCTATGATGAAGGATAACCGGCTACGGAGCTCGGGCGGATCTGACGCGGCGGATCGCGATAGGATGGGACGACTGGTTCTCGCTCGCATGAAGACCTTGGAAGAAAGCTTTGCAGATGTCGTCAAGGAGATGCGGGACTTGAAGAGCAGTTCCACTGCCCCAACGACGAGACGAAACTCGTCTGGTGAAGACCTAAGAATTGGGACATCGCCTGAGATGGGCAGGTCAGACCGACCAAAGAGCCGCAAAGGGACAGCGACGCCAAAGAAGGCGTCTAGCAAAAGGCCCGCCAGCCGATGGAGCACAAAGGAAAGCAAGCTGGGGCTCACGATGACGGGGGACGTCAAGGGTAAAGGTAAATACATTGCTTCCTCGACGGAGGAAGAAGGCGAAGCGGCAGGTGATTCCCCCTTGGAGAAGAGAAGCTCCTTGTGATAATACTTCGCCGAGGGCCTTTTTTTTCTTTCCTCTTTTCATTTGTTCTGCCCCAGGACCTCTTCTTTTCTCTGAGGATCCGTGGGGCAATCAAGAGCATGCACTGGCGTTGGAGGGAAGCGTTTGATGGTCTTGTGTGTCTGGTTCTGTTTACGAGGGTTCAAATATCATGTGGTTTGGCGGGACGTGGTCTGGAGCTGGAAGGGGGGTTTCGCTTATCTCCGCCACGGTGAGGATGTGACAAATGGGAGATGTCTGGACAAGGCTTTTCTTGATCATTTCTGTTGCTTTGCTTTTTCTTGCACGTCACATTTTGCATGAAACGCCGTGTAACTCGCAGCTCGAGCTCGATTCTTTGGATTTTATCGTTGTATACGCCGACCGATGTAGAAGATGGTTCTGTCTATGCGGACACCATACCATGAAATGGTAGATTGCTGACTGTTCTGTTTATGAAATCGGTTGAGTCCTTTCGGACCAAATCTGAATGTAGGGTGGAGGAAGTTGTGTCAGGGCTATGGGCGACTGTTGTAGCATCTGTAGCTGGAGATGAGTTGCTGAGGGATGGCACTGGCCTCCATTGATGGAAAGTTGTCTGATGTGCTTGAACCGCATGGCAGAGCTGAAGATTTTTTTTTTTTGGATATGCCGATGCGTGACTGGTATCGGGATTGGGCGGATGCTCTCTCATGTCATGAACTTGTCATTATCAATCTGGATGAGGAGAGATACCCACTCCCCCCCTTCATCTCAGGGGTTGGGCACACCTGCTCGTCAGAGCCCTGGCAACGGCCTCGCCAAAGGGCCAGGGCGACAGCTTCGACGCCTTGACCGGATCGTGAATCGTGATCCAGAGGGTCCCCCGGATCTCCTTGCCGTCCCCCACGCCGTTGCGGAAGCCGAGGTCCTCCAGGCAGCGGTAGATTGCGCACTTGAGGCGCCTCTGCGTCAGGGTGCGCACCACGGACGAGGCCCCGGCGCCCGTCATCATGATCCAGAGGGGCTCCTCGAGCGTCTTGCGGAGGTACTTTGCGCGCCGGGCGGCGGCGAGCGGGTGGCCGCGGGGGTCGAAGAAGCGCAGGTCGTGCGGGTGGATGATGTGCCGCGGGCTGAAGGCGATGGTGGCGTTGTACGCCTTGGAGGCGTTCTGCAGGGCCGGGCCCGTGGTGAGCCTGCGGGCGGCGCCGTTGTCCGGCTCGAGGTTGTGCGCCGTGAGGAAGTCCCGGTTCTCGCGGTTCGTGAGGAGCCTACCGTCGGGCTTGACGAACTTCTTGGCCTCCTCGGGGATGAAGCGCCGGATGGTGTCTCTAAGGAGGGGCTTTCGCTGGAAGGGCGCCGGTGCCTGGCGAGGGGTACCCCTAGTGGGTGACGATGAGGAGGCAAAGCGGATGTTGATCGGAAGCCGTGGAAAGAATACGGGGGTATGAGAGAATGGTGATTGTGTGAAACGCTTGGTGGTGAGGTGCCTCAAGGGCAAGTGAGCATGAGATGCCACTGTCATGATGGCGATGCGGGGGTGGTTTGAATCGTCATGTGATGGCTTGGTTGTTTGTTGGGAGATTCTCTATTCCACCGTCCGAGTGATCATATCTGATTATTTCAATATTTGCCGCGAGTCCTTGCCTGATGTTCTGGAGATGTGCGCTGAACTCAGATATGGAAGCCGTTGACGATATCACAATGAGGCCCGCGAAAGCGTGAGGCTGCTTATGTAAACCTAGGTGGTGTGGCGCAAGGCACTTGAAATTTCATCACTGAAGGAACTTATGCCCGAAACTCTAATTACCTACGGAAAGGTTATGTGCCTCGACGCCACCTGACATTCTCATCAGATCAAAATCCCATTCATTGAGACTTTTTCGCTTCTAGAGGTGGAAGATGTTGGACAAAGTCAGGAGGGTTGCAGATGTTCATAGAAAGCTGAAGATGTAATGATGAGAGAATGATTGGGCTACTTTTGCGCTCGATGCACACACTCGCTCCACCTTGACTGCAATATCCCTGGTTTTCAGCCACACCCTTCCATCTCGAGGTACCTACACCATGAAAATCTACCTCTTCAGCTCAAAGACGTCAAGATAGCTCAGGTCATATTTGATCACGATGTTTCCAAACTGAAAGCTGCTTCTCTAATAATACAAGGCTCCATATATACTCATCCTTCATTTTCTAGTGTCCATCACACTCGTGCAAAAGTCCAGTTGTTCGCCCAAAGACACACTGGCAGGCGCTCACACCTTTTGGAAGTGACTCCCATCACGTGACGTATTGAGTCACCAAGCCGCATGCATTTTCCTTCGTCTTGCGCCTGCAAGCTAATTCGCCCCAACCTGCTCTCACTATAAGAATCTGCGAGTCGCCGACTTTTTTCCTGACCTCCTGCGTCTCACGGTCACCGACACTCCAGATTTCTTTGAGAGCCGACAGTCAAGATGCCTAAGAACAAGGGAAAGGTATGACTGATTTTCTTTCTTATCCACCATTTTCTTTCGGTAGCGCAAGCTCGACGGAGAGGAAAAGACGCAACCGTTGGAGAAAAAAGGGCGGGAGGGATACCGAAACCACCCCCAACGCAACCCCTCCCCCACCAACTTTTTCCGTGGTCTTCTTTTCGACTTCTTGGAGCGGCTGCTGAAAGAGAAGAAAACCCAAAGAAAAGCCGATATTTACGCATTCTAGAGCTCATGGCTAACGTCTTGTCTTTTGTTTGTTGCGCAAAATAGGGCGGCAAGAACCGCAGACGAGGAACCAAGGAGAACGATGACCAGCGCCGAGAGCTAACCTTCAAGGAGGACGGGCAAGAATACGCCCAGGTCGTCAAGATGCTTGGCAACGGCCGACTCGAGGCTATGTGCTTTGACGGCAGCAAGCGTCTCGCCAACGTATGTCGAAGTCTCTTTTTTCCTCCCCTCCTGAGATATTACGGTGACAGAAAGAAGAGGAGGAAACCCGCAAACACGGTGCATGACGCGGTCGATGCTGCTCCACCATCATTCAGCGTCGGGCAACAGTGAACAGCGGTGAACAGCGGGAAATATCACAAGGAAGAATCATAGCAGGCTAATACCGTTTCCTTCGTCTAGATTCGCGGCAAGATGCGCAAGAAGGTCTGGATCAACCAGGGCGACATCATCCTCCTCTCCCTGCGAGACTTCCAGGACGGCAAGGGCGACGTCATCCTCAAGTACACCGCCGACGAGGCCCGCAACCTCAAGAACCTTGGCGAGCTGCCCGAGAACGCAAAGATCAACGAGACGGACACGTACGGCCAGGACGGCGACGACAACGCCGGCTTCGAGTTCGGCGCTGACGAGTCCGAGTCCGAGGAGTCTGACTCTGGCGAGAAGAAGGAGCTCGACATTGACGACATCTGAGCGTCACTTCCGGTTCCGGGCAGTGGAAGGATAAAAAGGATTATTACGCCTTTCCTCATACTGCTCACATGAACTCAACGCCATCCCTTTTGCCCGTTTCCACCTCGCCCGTGCGCTCCGAGAAGGGACAGGGGAAATGACAAGGTTTTTTCAAACAACCACCACAAGAGGGATGCCAGCCTGCAGCCTTCGGTATATTTGGCACACTGTCTTCTCTCTTAAACCCTTTGGACGCGGCTTAACGGCTGCTCGCTGGGTCCCACGACAGTTATTCGGAGTGGAGGATGATTCGATGGCCGCGGTGGGAGAGACGGCGCGGCTCGTCACATGGGGTGTGTTTCTTGTCCTTTTTCACACGTTCATGTTTTCCACTTTTACTACTACTAGGTCCGTTGATACTATTGGTATGAATTTTTGGTTTTCTCTCATGACTACCTTACGACCGATCCCCTTTTACTCTGCATCATACCTGGAGTTCCCATCACTCAGGTACCCCTTGTGAAGTTCTCAGGAGTGTCCCATGTTTATGCACATGTTGTAGGATTTGTTGTCAACATATTCTTTTCTGCAATATTTCTATTCTCGCTGTCCCGTCTTCCCGCCTCTTCTTCCTATTTCATCCTAAAATCTGGCTTCCCACCAACAGTGGAATTGCCAATGCCTTACTATATGCTACAACCTCTGAGCCAGGCAATCTATCAAACAATGACATCAACAGCCCTGCCTCTAACCAATTCCAGATACCCCTGGACAGCGTGCCACTCCAACCGACCACCCACTTTCGACCATACACTCCTTCCTATCTGTAGCCTGCAAACTTTTGATACCCATTCACGTTGTATAGCGAGCCGCCAGTTGCAGTGATACCAATCCCTCGCCGGAACTACTGTGCGCAGAATCAGCTCAGCATGCAGCTTCCGTAATCAACTCCATTCTGCTTCTGATTACGGAAGCATGATAAAGAGAAACGCGGGTTTCCCTCTCCAGCCTTGAGTGGCCGTCACAGGTATCATTGACGCCTGAGGCGCATATGTTTCTCCTTCCCTCAACAATGAACCCGACGCGTTCTTCACCAATCGTCATCTTCCTCTTCGTCATCTGTGCACGCAAAGACATTAGACTCTTGATACTCTTGCTATATGAGATAGTGGGGATATAACTTACCGCTCTTGCTAACTTTGTCCTTTCTCTTCTGCAAGGCTGCTGCAAGGGCATTGGCCATGCCACCGCCCGCTGGAAGACTGGGAGCAGGTGCGCTGGAACCAGAAGATCCTCCAACAGCTGCCGCACTGCGGTCGTTGATCTTGGATCTGTCCACCTTCTTAAGCGACCCAATGCCTCCTGCCTTCTGGATATCTCCCAGAAGAGACATACGTCCACCATCTGCCTGAGGTAGTGGAGCCGTAGGGCCTGATGAATAGCCAGAATCTCGGTTCGGCATTGCCGGGGGAGGAGGAGGCACGCCTGCTCCTGAGGGAAATGGTGGCGGGGGAGGTGGAGGAGGAGCGCTTCCGGCTCCAGGAATCGGTGGAGGGCCCGGTGGAGGCGGAGGCGGAGGTGCCGGAGGCGCACTGCCAGCCCCGGGGACCGGCGGAGGACCAGGCGGAGGCGGAGGCGGATGAGCAGCGCTGGGCATAGGAGGAGGCGGCGGGGGTGGAGGAGGAGCAGCGCTTCCGACACCTGGTGAGGGCAACGGCGGCGGCGGCGGCACCGAAGGAGGAGCGCTGACTGCAGGTAGCGGAGGAGGCGGAGGCGGAGCTGGAGCGCTGCTGGCTACCGGCACGGGCGGCGGAGGAGGCGGCGGAACGTGGCTGACCGCTGGCGGAGGGGGGACTGGCCGAGCACTCGGTGGCGGCAATGGAGGAGCGCTTGAGCTCGGCACCTTGGGGGGCAGCGGCGGAGGGAGGGCCACCGGAGCCGGTGCGGCGGCATCGTTGCCCCGGGGTGGCGGCGGAGGAGGCACAGGCCCGCGACTTGGAGGCGCAGGGACGCGCTGGCCAGTGAAGGGAGGCGGAACACCGAACTTGTGGTGCTGATCTTCAGACTCGATGGGCGTTTTCGCGGGTCGCGGGGGGGGAGGAGGGCCCGGGACGGACGGAGCAGCAGCAGCAGGGGCGGGCTTCTTCCTCTCGTTGACCTGATGCGCAAACTTGCCCGCGTCGGGCAAGGGAGGAGGGGCGTTGAATCTCGGCCGAGGGGGCGACGGTGCTCTTGGTGGGCTGGGATCGCCTTCAACCTTGGCGCCCGACCGCCGAGGAGCTGGAGGGGGAGGAGGTCCGGCTCTCCTTGCAGATGGCGAGCTGTTGATGGCAGAAGCGGCCGCGGGCGGAGGAGGCGGCGGCGCCCTCACCGCGTGGCCGTTGGTCGAAGGTGACGGCAGCGCAGGGGGAGCGGGCGGAGCGGGGGGCGGCGCTGCTTCGTTCTTGAGCTTGGCCTGTTCTTCTCGGAGGAAATCGACAATGAATTCTTGATTGTCTTTGATGAAATCGTCTGTCAACCCCTTGTCGCTGAGGTCCTGACCGAAATGCTCTCGCCACATAGGATCAAAAGCATCCAGGAGGGCAAACTCAGACCCGCCCCTACCATCGTCGAAGCTAACCGAAGAGCCGGAATTGTGAGAAAAGCCCGACAAGTTGGAGGTCGTGGTGTCGGGCATCATGGAGACGCTCGAGTGCCGGTGGAAAATGTTCCCCAGTAAGCCGTGTTTCTGGCCTCCCGATGCATGGGCAGATCCGCCAAAGGGCGTCGCTCTCGTGGCTCGACTGGCGTTCTTTTCTCGCTCGTCCATTTTCTTTTTGAACTGCTTGGCCTCTTTCTCGTCGACAAAGCTGAGCCCGGCGAGACACTCTTCCAGCTCGAACGTGTGAAAGAAGGTTCGGTCTTGGTTGTAGCTCCAAGTATCGAATATTTCTTGGTCCCAGATGACCCCTCGGTTGGAGGGCTATTTCATATTGCCAAAGCTGTTAACATGGTGATCTCTCTCTCAATGTTTCTCTCCTCTGCTTCCTCTGCTTTTGTCCTGCTTCTTCTCTATTCCCAGAGATCGCCGTCACATCCATTTTCTCCCCGCATTGTGTCAAGGAGACAAGCGAGGAAGAGGCTTCGAGGAGGGGGGGAGTCGAGGGTAATTCATACCGAGATATCAACCATCTTGAGCCAGTAGGTGTTGCCCACCAAGTCGTTGGCCAGGACAACAGCGCCCTGCAGTCCCGAGTAGGTCCATTTCGAGCGATTGGGGTAGGCGACGTAGAGCTTGGCGACGGCGACAGCCTGGATCTTGTTGGACTGCTTGGGCACGAAGCGCTTGACGGTGTCCTTGTCGTCGTCGCTGAGAATCGAGGGCATGTTGGCGGTGGAGCCACTGGAGGGCGATCGCTGGGACGGTGACGGGCGGCGATGTCGAGGCTCAAAGATGGCGGGAAAAAGCAGAAGCGAAGAGTTGTCAAAGAGCGACTTGTTCGTCTAATAGCGTCGGTTCGGGGGCGTGGAAAGAGGGGGAGCGCCTAGATGAGATGGTAGCTCTGACCGTCCTGTCTCCTCTTTTCGTCTGGCCGGCCAAAAGTTGGCGCCCGCTGTCAAAAGGGCAGGCAGCGCAGCAGTCGTCGGGATTCACTAGGGACCAGGCAGACGCAGGCGATGCTCTGGGGCCGAAACGCCGGAGCTGATGGGCTGCTTGTCGCGGGCGGGATCGAGTCGGACGTGCGCCTCCAGCGGCGGAGGCATCAAGCGAGGGCTTTGCGGGAGGTTTGCAGGGCCAAGGGGAGGAGACGAGGGAAGAGGGAGAGGTGAGGTTGAATGAGTTGAGTGAGCCACTCGCTGCTGTGGGACAAAGGACTGGCTGGAACCGGCCGGGAATCCGTAGGCAAGGTGGTGGAGCTCTGGCGGTTTCTGGGGGTTCCGCTTCGGGGGGGAGCGTTTGTGGAATCCACAGCAGCTGCGCGAGGCACTACGAGCACTATAAATTGGGGGGATGCGGGCACGGATAGGGCAGTGCTGCTCCCTGTAATGAAGAGCCCGTGGGGGTGTTTCAGAGCGCTAGCAGCAGCTGCTCCAGGCAGATTGGAGCCTGGAATCCAACAAGTACAGCGTCAATTTGATCCATCAGTTGATTGGTGCTGACCTACTTGCGCGGTACCTGAGGTGTGTACCGCAAGGCCGCGCCAGTCCCTGTCGTCATCTCGCAGAAAAGGCACGAGCACCTTGTCGGCGGGCGACGATGCTCTACGATTCCAGAACGTAGCAGAAGCCGTGGGTCTTTTTGTATCGTCTAGCTTGGGATTGACAAGCGATCCATTTCGACAAGATGGATTCAATTGCCAAAGCACAAAGTGGAATCAGATATCTAGTCAGGCTATTCGGCAGTAATTCGCATTGCTATTCGATTTGCTATTCGATGGACCCTTGCATCATGGCTTCCATTCGGACCTTGCCATTGTTTGACATTGGACGATTGGGATAGCAAGCCGACCGTCTATGATAGGCCATTTTATACAGCAAAGAGAAAGAAGACTCAAGGAGAAGAAACACAAATCGTGTGTCATTATAATATCATTAAAGTGGTATAATCTAGTGATCGTGTGGCTTATTTGTTCAACTCCTCCTTTCTAGCCTGACGCTCCTCCTTGGTGCCCTGCTGAGGGGGCATCTCCTTGGCCATCGCTGGGCCCGGGTGAGCCTGATGCGCGGCAAACTTGGGGTCGACGTTTGACTCGTTGATGGGCTGGATGGAAAACTGCTTCTCACCCTGTGTGTGATTTGCGTCTGTTAGCGAGTGCCGTGTGTTGTTGCGGCGATGCCAAGAGAGGTGAAGTGTCAGACAAACCTCCTTCTTCTGCTGATTGTTGCCCGAGTCCATGGTGGATCTAATGCTTCTAGCGGGTGTCTTTGAGTATATGTATATAGGTATCTTGAGATGTGCAGAGCGTTGCGAAATTGGTTTGTGACGAAACAGTATCATGCAATTTGTTGACGGTGGAGAGGAGGGGATCGCAAGTTGCAAGGCAGGCCAGTTGTGTCGACTTATATAATAACCTCGTAGCCTAAGCGCTTGGGGTAGCTGAAGCCGACAAGGTTGGCAGGTTCAAGCACTCTGGTGGCGTTGGCTGGATGACGTTGACCGAGACGTCATTGGCACCCATTCGACTTGTTCAAGCCTTGGTCAGACCAGCTGTTACGACATGCCGCCTTGTACTCCGTAGGCCAGGTATATTCATATGCATGGGAGGAACCACTGCAGTCATTTGCCTGTATCAGGTTGATTCCTAAAAAAGAAAAAAAAGAAGAAGAAGAAACTTTTTTTGGGGGCCTGCGGAGAGTCAAGGCATTTGCTTGCATCTGCGTCGGCGTCCTCAGATTCACATACAGTAACAGACGGTTTAGGAAGCATGAAAGATACTCACGTGACGATGACCAAGACCGAAACGGGCATTTCCAAGGTGCTGAACCGTTTACACTAAAACAGCAGCTCCGTAATACCCAACTTCCACTGCAATCTTCATAACGGAACTCTTACAGCTTCAACTTCACGCTTCGGCCATGAAGCATCATCACCATCTTCTCGGCGCCCCGCATGTCGACCAGCAATGCGCCGCAGCCAGTCAAACTATCGCTGCCTCTGGTTGGTTCTCCTGCTGCCAGTCTCCCCCCAGCTTCCACGCAGGGGCTAATCCGGTTCCCATAGGAATACCAGCAGCAGCTGTTCCAGGAGCTCCGAGCTGAGGATGAGCTCGTGATCCTCGCCCGTGGCCTGGGCCAGATGCGCATTGTCACAAACCTGCTTCACTCCTACGATGCTGCGGGAAGCAACCTCATTGTCGTCGTTGGCGCCAACGAGCGCGAGAACAACTGGATTGGTGAAGCTCTGGCCGAGCATGCCGCCATCAGTGCATCTCCCAAGGCGCGGGGCTTGACCGTTGTCAACACCGACTCCCAGACTGTCGGTGCCAGGGAGAAGATGTATGCGAGCGGGGGCATTTTCAGCATCACGTCTCGCATTCTCGTCGTCGACCTTCTGACGGGACTCCTGAACCCCGAGCTCATCACCGGCATCATCGCCCTCCACGCAGATCGCATCATCGCCACGTCTCTGGAAGCCTTCATTCTCCGAGTGTACAGGCAAAAGAACAAGGTCGGCTTTCTCAAGGCCTTTTCAGACAATCCGGATCCGTTCACTACGGGGTTCTCGCCATTGGCCACCATGATGAGGAATCTCTTTCTCAAAAAGGCGTCCCTTTGGCCCAGGTTCCACGTCACCGTGGCCCAGTCCCTTGAAGGCAAGAAAAAGGCCGAGGTCATTGAGCTTGAAGTACCCATGACGGACTCGATGAGGGATATCCAGAATGCCATCATGGAATGTGTCGAGGTCAGCATCCACGAGCTCAAAAAGGGCAACTCGGGCTTGGAGATGGACGATTGGAACCTGGACAGCGCCCTCCTCAAGAACTTTGACGTCTTGGTTCGCCGCCAATTGGACCCCAACTGGCACCGCGTCAGCTGGAAGACGCGCCAGATTGTCAACGACTTGACTATTTTGCGCGGACTCCTCAGCAACATTCTGACTTATGACGCTGTGTCCTTTCTCCAGCACCTTGATACCATACACGCCGCGCACTCTCCTCCTCCCGGATCGACTCGGCAGTCTCAGTCTCCATGGCTGTTTCTGGATGCTGCACAGACTATTTTTGACACGGCACGCAGGCGTGTCTACTCTGCCAGTCCCAAAAGCGTGTCACAGAGTGGCGAGAACATTGATTCTCTGCGCCCTGTCCTTGAGGAGCTGCCGAAATGGGGTATACTCGCAGAGGTCCTGGAAGAGATTGATCGAGACCTTTTCTATGAGCCACAGGTCCGGGATGACTCTAACGGGGGCATACTGATCATGTGCTCAAACACGGATACGTGCAGGCAGCTGCGCGACTACCTTCAGACCATGCATGTCAAGCCAAAGAATGTAGACAGGGACAGGATGTCCGCCGCAGACGACCCCGAGCTTGAGCGCGAGCGTGCCGAGGAAGCCCATAAACCATCTGCCAACTTTATGCTCAGGAGGAAGCTTCGAAACTATCTGAGGTGGAAGAGACAGTTTGCGCAGGTCAGCGCAACTCTGTTTGCTGAGAACCAGAAAGCGCTCAACGGCGCCACAGATGCGCGGCCCGGCCACGGCAGCAGCCTCAGGGGCGGCAAGGCCCCCGCAAACAAACGGCGGAGAGTGCGCGGAGGCGGCAATATCGGAGGCTCCATGATCATGTCCGGGCGTGCCGACAACGGGAGCATCGCGCAGTATTTCGAGAAGCCGGGGGAGGTGGCCGATCTGATGGCGGAGGTTCAGATCACGGAAGAAGAAGCACTGCAGCAAAAAGACGACATTGCCGCCGACCCGCTCGAAAACATGGAGGACTACTATCAGCTGTACGATATGCAGGACCTGGTCATCGTCCACGCCTACGACGGAGATCAGGATGAGCATGTGCTGGAGGAGGTCAAGCCGCGGTACATCATCATGTACGAGCCCGACGCCTCCTTCATCCGCCGCGTGGAGGTGTACCGCTCCTCGCACAACGACCGCAACGTCAAGGTATATTTTCTATACTACGGGGGCTCGGTGGAGGAGCAGCGGTATCTGTCCTCGGTCCGGAGGGAAAAGGACGCCTTCACCAAGCTCATCAAGGAGCGGGCGAGCATGTCGCTGGTCATGACCGTGGATCCGCACGGCGTCGAGGATCCGCAGGAGGCCTTTCTGCGCACCGTCAACACCCGCATCGCCGGAGGCGGCAAGCTAGCGGCCACGGCAGAGCCGCCGCGGGTCGTTGTCGACGTGCGAGAGTTCCGGTCCTCGCTGCCCTCCCTGCTGCACGGGCGCTCCATGGTGGTGGTGCCGTGCATGCTCACGGTGGGCGACTACATCTTGTCGCCCAACATTTGCGTAGAGCGAAAATCCATCAGCGATCTCATCTCGTCCTTTAAGGACGGCAGACTGTACAGCCAGGCCGAGACCATGTTCCAGCACTACAAGAACCCCATGCTGCTCATCGAGTTTGACCAGAACAAGTCCTTCACGCTGGAGCCGTTCGCGGACCTCTCCGGCAGCCTCAACAGCGTCGCGCCAACCAACGTCTCGTCGGATCTCCAGTCCAAGCTCGTGCTGCTGACGCTCGCGTTTCCCAAGCTCCGCATCATCTGGTCGTCGTCGCCGTACGAGACGGCCGAGATATTCGCCTCCCTCAAGACGCTGGAGCACGAGCCCGATCCGGTCGCGGCGGTGCAGGCGGGCCTAGACAAGGATTCCAAGGTGGAGGACCAGGTCTTTAACCAGGAGCCTCAGGAGATGCTGTCCATCGTGCCAGGTGTGACGCCGCAAAACATCAAGAGCCTGGTGCTGGACACGGAGAACATTCGGGAGGTGGCCAACATGACGGAAAAGGAGCTGGAGCCGATTGTGGGCAAGGCGTCGGCCAGGCAAATTTACGGCTTCTTTAACAGAAATGTGATGGAGGAGGAGGACTAGAGTAGGCTTTTGCTTATCATATACAAAGATGATGAACCTTCATTTTACTCTCCATATTTCCACCATAAGTGGCATCCTCAAAATACAGGGCTTGTGATGTCTTGAGGTACGATGAGCAGCACTGGGACATACACACACTTAACAGACAAGAAGTATAGTGGTGACAACGTCGATTATTCAGTGACTATGAAACTTGAAGAAGTAAAGCAGACAAAAGCAAAACAACAAAAACCCATAATATGCACCGCATCAGAGGGTTACAGGTCCAGGTATCTCAAAAGAAGTTCAAAAAAAAACAACAGGCAAGGAAATTGGTGGTTCGTCCTCCACACGATCGCAAATAGACACTCTCTGCTTTGCTCTTTGTGGAGGATGTGTGGGTAGTTCCGTTTCTTTCCGTCATCGATCGTGGGGGTCGTAAATCATAACCGGTTCGTGAAACAGGGAGCATCAGAGATACACCGAGCAGCAGCAGCAGCATTCAATCGGCTCTCCTCCTCGGTGAGTCAAGTCGACAAATCGCTACAGGCCGTCGCGGTGTTTAAATGCTCCCTCTCTTCTCTTCACTCTCCAGCCTGATCTATACCGTACTCCTAACTCTGGACCCGCCCATGCCGCGATGTCTGTAGCGACGGTTGCCGCCAGAGCGGCCACACGTCAGGCAGGAGATGATGATGCCGAAGAAGGCGACAATGCCGTTAATAATGGCCGTGAGCATGTTGCCAATGCCGCTGATAATGGCCATGATGACGCTGCCGATCGTGCGGAAGATGGCTTCGAACTGTTTTAAGGGTGGACTGTCAGAAGGATGGACTTATGTTGACTGTTGGCCGGGGGGGTGGATGGTGGTGCTTACACATGAGACGACGGCACCCATGATGACTGATGTTCTTGTGGAATGTGTGGTGTTTCTTGTAAGGCGCTGTGCAGAGCGTAGAGCTTGGTTTCAAGCGTGGAATGGAGTGTTGGTGTGGTATAAGATGAATGGGTTGTGGTATCGTTGTTTGTTGGTGTTTGTTGCTTGTAGAGAAGAAAAAGTCTTATAGAGAACAAAAGGAGAGAGGAAAGAGATGCAGGAAGGGGTGGCGACTGCCCTTCTCTTATACACGAAGCTTCCAAGGAAAGAGCTAGTAACGTCGTTTGTCCCCAGTTCTCGCCTCGCCTCACGCAAGGAAAAGAGCGAAAATAGAAAGGACGATAATAACGGAGGTACATGCATAAGGCAAACAAGGCACCACACAAATAGGTACTACATACACGCATGGGGCACGCACCCACACCCCCAATGGATGCAAAGTTCCTTGCCTTCCATGGTCTCAGCTCCATGATGTACATCCGCATCCACTGCAGTCAGATACGACACACATGAACATTGAAACCACCGAGAAAGGGAAAAAGTGACAATTGTCGATGCATCCCTGGCCCCTTCCCCTCCCCTTCCTCCTGCAGCTCCTGCCGCTCACCGGCTCTTGAATTCTACTACGCGTACAGAAAGAACCCACATCATTCTTTCTCTCTTTCTCAGACTGTCTCTTTACTTTAGGTACCTATCTCTTTCTGTTTGTTTCTCTCTTCACAAAGTACTTGGTCCAGAGAGAGTTCCAATGCAAGTCCCTTCCGCATTGGTGTTGAGATGGATGGGCAGCATGGACCGCCAATCACTTTCGTCATGTCGACCTCTGACATACATATGAGCATACTTTCCCACCACCACTAAGAAGCAGTGGCTAAGGCACGGCTTGTGCTAGGCTGTACTATTCCAGTAACATCATCGTGGAATAACAACCGCTAGGACGGAAACGTCAGTTGACAGGAAAGGGAAAATTGCGGCAGAGCGTTGGCCAGTCAGGTTGCCGTCTGGCTGTCCAACGGCTTCTGGGAAGAACAAGGCGAGGAAGGAAAAGAAGGCGGAAAAAGGGCTTCCATGACGTCAAAATGACTTTGCGCTGTCATAGCTTCATCACCAGTCCAAAGCGCCGTCACCACCACCAACCGTTGGAATTCAGGTTATTCATGGCCAGAAAAATTTCCGAACAGTTCCTTGTGCGTGCTACAGCAGGTTACTACATTCACTCATTCACGCAACGCAATGGCTTTGCATTCTTCCCGCCCCCGTCCCTCTGCTCCTTTGCGGCGCGTCTCCTCCGCCAGCTGCACATGTATGTACCGAGACCAGTCAATCCCCGTCCAGTCCAATGAGGTACTCGTACCTAGATAGCGCATCCTCTCCGCCTCTTGTTGCGGTAAGGCGGCCGTCCGCCTCATCGTCTTTCGTCTCCCGGTCCCCCCTTCGCTTTACAGAGCAAGGTTTCACTGCTAAGCTCTCCTGTGGGCCCCCCTTGACGTATGCACCAACCCTGGCCCTTGGGAATCTTGATTTTCCCGGCCATTCGCTGGTGGTGCCGCACTCGCCTTTGTCGGAGCGAAGCATGTTCGTGTGTCAGAGAAACGATCGTGATCTTGGATAGCACGAGCCCTCTTTGTTCGGAGTGTTCTCTCACATGTAGGTACCGACTTCTCGTGGATTGCATCAGCGTTTCCGGCGATTTGGGATCACGCTCTCTCTGCGCCTTACCTCATCATGAAAGGACCCTTTTTCTTTCTCAATGACGTCAACACGTTTGAACTCAATGGCAAACGACCTTGCATTCGTCCTCCGTCTGTTCTCATGGTTCGTATTGTTTGTCGGTGCTTGCTTGCTTCTCGATGGCTTCACATGCTTTGCATGCGTGCACATCCGCTGCGTGTGTCATCCAGCTCCCCCCCTTTTTTTTTCTGGATTATTTCCGCTCTTCTTTTACCGTTCTTTTCCCCCTCTGCCCCCCTCTCTCTCACATGTTCTCAAACGAGCCCAGCCCTCCGCCGACTCCAATCACAACCACCTGCAAACGATACCGCTGCAGCTACGGTCACCGTCTCTCAGGCACAGCAGGCATCCTGCTGCTCACCGTCTTCTGTGCCTGCGCCCGCATGGCGCCGCCATTGGCCCACGATCAAGCGTGTTGCCTGATGCCCGCAGAGGCGGTGTCGAATCTGAACGACTGCATTTGCCGGCAATTCGTCCATTCAAGCAGCGCTCCGGGCGGTGTGTGCTGCACGCCTTCTGCATGGCTTGCTTTGTATCATACGCTATATGCTGCTTCATATGGCAGCGTGCGTGTGCTGATGCTGCTTAAGTATATTGCACAAGTGCTGTATTGCTGTATCGCTGTGTTCGCTGCTTGCGGCATGCGTTTACTGTACAACGGGTGGCAAGCAAAGGAGTCCTTTCCAAACACCTACAACCAAAACCAAAACCACCAGCCCCGCCATTTCCAAGGAGCCAAAGCCGAAGAGTGAGATGAGATGCCCTTGCCTTCCTATCATCAATATGCCCGTAGACTATCGTAAATCATCCTGCTTCATCTTATCCTTCGATACACAGTAACATTCAGAAACAAAGAGCTGAAGATGGTACACCCAAATTCCAATTCAAATCCACCCACAACGCCATCTATACTGTAAGGTATGCCACGTTAATAGGGGGGAGAGGGGTACAAGTATGAGTGAAAAGCCAGCCATGGCCGTCCCTTGTTTTTCTTATCTCTGTCTCTCTCTTTTTCTCTTTCTTTCTTCATTTTCTTCTCCATCTCATCTGGTACGGAATTCACCATGTGCGGTTATCGCGAAAACCACCATTTCTTCTTGTTGTTGAGTGTCCTTTGCATGTGTGCCCGCAGCAGCAGCTCCCTGTTTCTCGAGTCAAGGATGCCCAGGGCAGCGCCGTCCTCGTAGTAGGGCTGCCCGCGAGAAAGCCGGGGCCGCTCATCGCCAGCCATCTTGATGCGCTGGATTCTCCGCAGCCTGGCCAGCCCGTACCAACAGACAACGAGAGAAAAGATTGTCGATACGGCCGTGACCGCAGCGAAACCCCAGTTGGTTTCCTCAATGAAGTTTTCTAGGTTGGCTCCGTAGAGTCCAGCGATGAAAGTGCCCATTGCCAGACCCAGCGTGCCGATGCTGAACTTGAGTTCCAACAGCATGAGGGCGTTGCGGTTGGCGTCGAGAATTGCTCGTACACTGTCACGCGGCCTTAGTATCAGATCGCAGCAAGATAGAAGCATACAGAGAGAAGAGCAAGTCAAAACTTACAGGTCCTCCGTGTTCCGGATGCCAGAAACCAAGTTGCTAGCTTCCTGCACGATTTCATCCGCCAGTTTATGGTACGACTCCAGCAGCATCTCAACTTCCGTATGGTCGTCGGTGCTCCTATACAAGTCGTGAACTTTTTCCGTCAGATACATGGCTGCCAGGTCGTCATCCGCCTCCAACAGCTCCTCAATGGCGTCCCGCACCAGCTTCGCCTTTTGCTCAAACGTGCTGACTCGCTTCGAAAGGATCAGGAGCTGGCGCAGCTTCTGCCGGTCAATGTCGTCCTCCAGCTCGCTGAGGACGCGCATGACGGGCTCTCGCACCGACTCGAAATCCGCCTCCAGCTCCGACGTAACCGAAGTCAGGACGGCCTCGAGAGCACGGAACTCGTAGGGCAGCCCCACCACCCCTGGAGGGGGCTTCTGCTGGAGCTTCCCCTGCAAGTCGTACATAAAAGCAGACTGCGGGTAAGACGTCTTGGAACCGTAGACATCGAACAGGAGCACTCGATCGCGCTTGATCAGGACTCGGAGATGGAGCAGGTTGAGCAGTATAGCCTGAGGTCGAACGAGTATGTGCGGCAGATTGGACGAGTCGATTTTGCGAAGATCGCGGGGCAGTAAGCCGTACTGTTTGTCCATGACCTCTCGGTTAGCATTGCCATTGTTGTCGTCAGAAGCTGCGGCGCATCATTGTACCTTTGCAATCAGTTCTGTCTTCTTGAACTCGCCATCCATCAGAATCACCTTGCCGTTCTCATCAACCTCTGTGCATCGTAGTCGTGGCTCCAGCGCCGCCTTGGCCGATAGGATTCGCCGGTTGTTGAACATGGATGAGCCGTGATCCGCGTCGTCGCGAGAAGGCAAATCGTCTGGTTTGAGCGTCTTGGCTCCTTTCCGCGCTCCGATTCCCCATAGCTTCTCTTGCCAAGAGGGAGGTGAGTCTCCATCCTCACCAACTGCCTTCTGGTAGGCGGGCGCCGACGTGCAAAACGACTTCTTCTTGAGGGTTCGTGCGCAGGCCCTTCTGAACACCTTCCCAATCTGCAGCGGTTCTAGACTGAACATCGACGATTCGAGCTCGGTGAAGGAGATGGCCTTGCCGGGCTTGGCCACGGCCGAATGCGCTCTGGCGACTCGCTGCCCGGAGGCTCCGTTGGTCACTCGGCCGGGGCAGCCATGAGCGCAGCTATAACTGAAGAACGAGACGTCGGTCTGGCAGCGCAGAAATCGCAGGAGGCTTCGCGAAGGCACCGGCGATCGCAATGCCGCGGATTGCATCGCTATAGAGTGACGCGGGTGCAGGAGAGCATCAACATGGACACCTTTTTTGTTCTGGGGCGGTTGAGAATTCAGATATGCCGTCGACCGAATCGATTGCGCTGTCTGTAGCGGCACTGCCGCCTCTGATACAGCAGTGAGTTGAACTGTAGAATGAAATATAAAGTCGACACAAGACAAAGGATCAAACGTTTCGATAGTGTGTAGAGAGACGAGAAGCCGGTTGTCCTCTTTCACTCGGTTTGTAACGCATGATATCCGGTATCAAGTCAATGGCAGAGGTTTCTTTCCAAAATTTACTCGCTATCGCAATCGATGCGCACGGACCACCTGTCGGTCTTGCCCACCCCATGCTGAGGGCAAAATGCAGGAACGCCTCAAGCGATATCAAGCTACAGCAAGAACGGGGAAGGTACGAACTACCAGGTCTTGAATTTCAATCCCATCTTCAGCTTCAATCACTTTTCCCTTTCTTTTTTCAACTCTCTGTGTGGTCGAGATTGGCCTCATCCACCGCAATACGACATCCTCGAAACTCAATTCGACGTCATTTACGCAATGTTACATCCTCCCTTCACCCTCTTCAGCAGACGCAGAGAGGCACGATGACTGGACCGGCCCCATGAACCCGAGAACCCATGGCCACCTCATTCAGCGGCTGATATCCCACGCCGATGCACTCCTTTCGGCACAGCGAACCCCAGCATTGTGCACAAAGTCATCCAACCTCTGGGATTCCTTCGGCTGAAGTCTATTCACCGCCGTCTTGGCCTGGGCTTACCGCAACGAGACAAGAAGCTTGTCGGTAGTCGAGCCGCGAAGGACTCCGGCTCCACCTTAAATTGCCTGGTCCTCCTCCCCAGAAAACGATCCCCAGACCGGTGTGGTTTCTCCCGGCTTGGGCATGCCCAATGTCAAACCCTTTGGCAGTTGCAGATACTAGATATCTAGCAACCGCAGTCACTCATCATGGAGCTCACCAAGCTCCACGTACGGGGCAAGCGCAAGACGCCCGTCACGAACCGACCTCAAGCATTGTGCGAACCGCCTGTCAAGGCTCTGCGGACTAAGAAGTCTCTGTCCTCGGTCATGGCCACTCGAGCAACGCGCCACCGGAGCACGCTCGACTCCCTTCCGGCGGAAATCCTCGAAAGTATCCTTCTTCACAGCGCTAATCTTTCTCTGCCCCGCGTGAGCAATTTCATCGGCTTCAAGCTCTCCGGGCGGGCTACGCTGCTGCGTCTCTTCATCCTGGCATTCCATGAGACGTGGGAGCAGTGGTTCGGCATCCCGACCGACCCGGCCATAGTCCACGGGCCTTGGCTCCAAGACGCCCAGCATGTCCCGTGCGGCGGAGATCCCATATTCCAGGTTCGTGGTGCCCGTCTCCCGTCTCCCTGCTCTCCAGATCGTAGCACTCAGTGGGATTCATCCATGTGTGGTGGTGCAAAGCGGCCATCTTCGTTCGGGAATCCATAATGCTAATTCAGGAATGTATGTGTACAGTCCCAAGTGCTCAATCAACCTTGGATCAGCATAGATCTGATCTTGCAAGCACAGCAGAACTGGGCCGACAATCATGGACGAGGTAGCCACTATCAGCACAGTTCTTTCTGGGTCGACGATGCTCGAGAAGTTGGCCACGACTATGACGGGGGATTTTCTCACTTTAATGCGCGGGAGTGCTTCGAGGCCGACTACCAGCAAGCTCTCAAGTGGCCAGCTTTTGCAGCCCGAGGGATTCACTGGTTTTCACAAGATATCCATCCCTTGACACGAATTCCTGATCGACTCATTACTGGCCCATGGGACGATGAGATGCAGCGGCAGCTCTTTTGGCTCTGTCGTGGCGGCTACATGACTTGCGAAAAGCTCTTCATCCAACCCACGTGGGAGGTCAAGATTGAGCTCATCCGCAACGCCATGCTCAATGCCGAGGTGCCCAATCTGCTGGCCATCAACTGCCTTTTCCGCACCTGGGTCTTTGACGGCCTGCCTGCAGACGTTGTGAGGAAGGAGATTATCGGACTGGAGCGCCGAATCGAATGGGGAGGCGACCCGACCGAGACTAGAGAACTGCTACGACGAGTCAGAAGTGCCCTTTTCCTCTCGCTGCATATGCCAGACCATAGAGGAGACCTTGTGGTTCGACGATCTGATATCTAGATCCCCTCTCCACCCTATTCCCGTACTGGCCGGCATGCGTCCAACGCTTTGAAAAGCGTGCGCTGGCAGGGCATCACTGCAGCCCTCGGATGTATGACGGACGACCTTGATCGTACGAGAAGGCGATGACGATGACGATGACGATGCCGTCATTACGGCGATGGTATGGGCATTACCATGTATTTCGTCGGCTATCCCGTCTCTTGTTCTCCTCCTCCTGCTCCTCATCCCGTCTGAAGGTGATTGGGCAGCCCATCTGATGCAGGGCACACTGAAGGTGCATTGGTCAGGATGATGTTTGAGACCGCCGTTCGTCACTTCGTGTCTAATCGATGCTGCAGCATCGGTGCGTCAATGCATCAGTATCACCCGAAGGTCAGGTGAGCTCTCTGTGTGGTTACACAACGCTCGTCGCACGGATATACGTCGCACGGATCCAGCAAGCTGGCTGGACGGGACGGTGCCTGGGTTGGTTTTTGATAACGGCCCGTTGATTATTTGACGTGTCACGCCCACATCGAAAGGGAACTCGCCATCCCGTGGTCGGGCTGTCACACAGTTTCCCCCTGTCTCCGTCTCCTTAGAGTTCTCACGTCTGTCGGGCGAGGACAGCCCATACCCCTGGCTTTGGATGAGCTTGAGACAAAACAGACAAATCATCCGCACGGAAACGTCGAGTTCTGTACACTTCTCTATGGTTGGCTCACGTCCACGTCTGTCATTCTCGAAGAGGCTGAATCATTCACTGGCCCCCATCTACGATACCACTTCAGCTGCCTGCTGTCTCTTAATCTATTTTCCCTTCCTTTTGTCTTGCATTGCCCCCCCATTCTGGTTTTTTTTGTATGCATATGTAATGTGTGTCTTTATCTAAGTGTGGTTTACGCTATGCAAACGCACAGCCGATAGGCAGCGATGGAAGAGAGGCAAGAGAGGACTTCTCATTGATCGCCAATAATATCACGAAAGAATGGCTGTCGGTCGTCCCCATTTGTTCCTCATATGGCCCTTGTGTCGGCTTGGATCAAAAGACTACTAACATATTTCTGGCCATGCAGTCAATGACGGGTCGATGACCCGGAGGCCATTGACGCAGCAACACGTATGACCTTCAATAGCTGCAGCTATGAGGCATGTGTACCAGACTATTTCCCGTCTCCTTGGACGAGGACATCGGAAGTGCAGCAGCTCCCTCCGCCCGCGCCCGCGCACGAGTCGCGACATGGACCCTGACGCAAAGGCAGCTGCGCGCCTCATTCACGCTGTTCTCACAAACTGGCCGGGCTAGCCATAGAATATTGCATGTCGCCGTGAGCGAGGACGCGAAGTCGTTACCCACCGTCCGGCTCTCCGGTGAAGGACTCACAATGGCCAACTGACCAGGGCCGGAAGACTCCACCGCGGTCAAGAGGGCTTCCTCGTTCCAGCGTAGGATTCGGGCACAAGCGAGATGCTTCACCTTCCGTTGCATTCCGACCTCTGTCCAGGCGTAGAAATTGTGCTAAGAGTTGAATTAATGCTTTCCAGCACAGAGCTCGAATCCGATGGTTACGAGCCAGTGGCACTCATTACCAAAGGCCACAGTGTATTGGGAAGCGGACCACGAGCAACGAGCAACCCTCCATCAAGTCGCCACCGCTTACCCAACTAGGCAAGCTCTCGGCCTCAGGACGACTGGGAACGAGTGAAATTTTTAGGGCCCCGTGCTCCGAGACCAATTCCATGACTCACTCGGTAGGCGGTTTCACACACGCAAGCCAGAACGACCCGTCGCGGCTTTCAGGACTTCTCTCTCCATGTAACTCGTACTGGAAGGGGCAGGGCTAGAGCTAAACTTTGCAGTGTGGCTTTCAGTTGCCCCCCTCTCGGTTTTCCCTGCCTGGGACTTCTTCCACCTCGAGGCTGAAGTCCCACACCGTCAGCAAAGGGTGAGGGTACTCCGTGCCGGCATCACGTTGTACCTAGGAGATCGGCAAAGAGAAGCATGCTTAGTACCTTTGGATATGTTAGTAGAGGTTTTTCGTACCTTATTCATCCGCATCTCACCAAGGTACCCATGACGGCTGTGTACTCGTAGCTGCTTATGCTGAGGCAGAACTTGTAGAGAAAGTTGTTTCGGTGCTTGCATACCCGGATTCCAAGGTTGTGATTCGGTCATTTCAGGTATCACGAATAGGGAAAAGGAAAGCCACCAAATGCTCGTCATCATGTCTGATTATTCCACATCCGCTCACCAGACCTCTCTACAGACAGAGAGGGTATCCAAGCGGATGAGGCTTCGTTGGCCTTGTAATAGGTAGAGCAAAGGAATAAAACAAGGGAGACAAGGTAAGGGCGCAAACAAAATCAAAAAGCTTCTAATCGTACAGTGAACACACAAAACGGCCTCCAGACCCCCTCTCCCACCGCTGGGTAAAACCCTTCAAATTGCTTTCCACACTGTACAGGATATCTTCATCTCCATCATTGTAGCCATCCATATATGAATTTCCCTTGTCTCTGGATGTAGAAACAGTTAAAGATTAAACGCACTTTTTTCCCAAGGCGAAGCTGTTGTTGCCTTGGATACCATGTCCAGTGGTGTATGATGTTTGCATAAACGAACCCTCTGCCCGAGGTGCGCGATATCAAAAGCTCTGCCAACGAGACGCCTCTGGCCTCCCCCTCGAGCGCCACCCATGTGAACCGTGAAATTCTTCTGACAAAGGGAAGGGAGAAAAAGCATAAAAAAGAAGTGAAGCCAAAAAGGGAGTAACGAATGGCGGGATCGGTGGTTATGGCCCAGACCGGATCCGTAATGAAGAACAGCATTAGATTGTTTGGCGAAAACAGTTCCTGGCTAAAGCTTGACAATATACCAAACGCCCCAGATAAAACTCAGTTGAGGATGCCCCAAAAGCTTGGCTCCCGAAGACCGTATGCGTGGTTGCTCGTTGCCGCTTGATAGCCATTGGCCGCTTCGGCAGAGCAGCAAAGCCGCTTTCTCGTGTCCTCCGAGCTAGAGAGAACGGGGACCTGGAAGTACGGCTCTGAGCCGTCAAATCGCCGCGAGCGAGCAATTGGCCAGGGAGCACTTCTACCAGCCTGGGGTGCGAGGTGAAGGATCTCGCGGACATGATCCTGCAGAGGCTGATCGACCGATGCGGTCCTGCTGCGCTTGAGGCTTGCCTTGGGCGCAATAGGCGCCGGGGGCGTGAACTCGGCGCTGCGAATGCTCTGGCTGTGCAAATGCTGGAGGGCGCGTGCGGCATCTGAAGCGGCGTCTCGTGACATACCTTCCAATTCGCCCTGCTGCCTTGCCAAGGTGGACTCCACGGAGAGGCTCCCGAGTTTCGCAACCGGGCGGGTATACGATTCGGGGGATGACGTGAAAGTAAACTCTTCGTAGCTCTCCGAGACGGGCTGGATAGTCGTCCTCAGGCTAGATCTCTCATTCATCGCTTTCATCGATCGGGATCGCGACTGAGCCATCAACGAGCCGTTGAGGGTCGCGCTAGCGAAAGAAGATGCAGACGAAATGGAGGACGAGCGGGAGGTGTGCGAATGATCCGAAACCATCGAGTCGGGAGAGGACACGGTCGAGATTGAATTGGCAAGGGAAGACCGGCGAGCGGGACAGTAATTCTGTGGGGGCGTCGACGAGGTCGCGGGGAAGCGCTCCATATGTTGGATAGTGCTGAGGCAACCAGCCTGAGCCACGGCCAAGCACATTGCGTTGCCCTTTCCGAGCATGTGGGATGCGGCACTCACTGCAGGAGTGCAGATTCCACTGGATTGCGGCGTAAGGCGGGGCGTCGGGAGAGGGCCCAATGAGGGCGCCATTCTGCCAGGAGTGGTCGAACGAGCCATCGCCGGGGTCGGCTCCAGGGGCACAGCAGCAGGCAGGTACTTGGTGGGAAGGTTGGGAGGAACACGGCCAGCCTCGTTGATTGTGGCCGAAGCCGGGACGGGAACACGTGCGTGCTTCTGGGGAAGCTCCGTAGGAAGGTTGAGGATGCTGCGAGGCGACAGTGCGCAGAGATCACTGGATCTAGCAGGCACGCGAAGGGCAGGGATTAGCCCTTCGATGTTGGTCAGGTCCGGATCCAATCGCAGGATGACCTGCTTCCATTCCAACGTTTGCTGCGTGTAGGTCTGGGACAGGGCACCAGGCGAGGGCGGGGGCGGGGGCGGAGTGTGCTTGAGGACGATCTCGGTCCATTTCTGGAAGACGTCGTCCGTGATGTGCAGCTTCCAGTTGACAGCAAGCAGAAATGCAATCTCGTTCTGGTTGATCTCCTGAACATTGAGGCCGGAAATCTTGCTCCAGGCTCGCGCGGAGTAGTTGCGATCCTGAAGGTACTTGGACGCGAGAATCAAGGCCGCGAGAAACATGCGCCGGCCGCACTGGAGAGCCCGGTCGGCGTAGCGGTCCTCGTACTGCTCAACGGTGAAGCCACGCTTGGGAACGTGGGGCTTGATGAGGATGAGGTAGTACAGCGCCACCTGCAGGGTCGAGTAACTGGTGCGCGAGCGCCGGAGCGTCTCCTGGATGAAGGTGCGCAGCGGCAGCACGGTCCGGTTGCCAGGCTCCGGGCGGCACGGGGCAGATGACAGGGGCCATATGGCTTCCACGATCTGAGTGGACGAGTCTGCGGAAGTAAAAGGCTAAGTAAGGGGTTCTCCAAATCGCGGACTGTGTCAGTAGTAGAAAGGCACGTACCAACAAGGCTATCGACAAAGTTGACTTTACGGTCGGGTTGCCGCGAGAGTAGAGGCGGGGGGCATCCCGCACCACCGACAGCTGCAGCGGTGCGTCGGGGATTTCGGCGCAACTCTGAGGGAACGACAGGAGCAGGCGCAACTTGTTGAAGTTGGCGCTGTCTGCTCAGAGCGTCGGGTCGACAGCCAAGGATCTCGTGATCAGTCGACAAGCGTCGAGAGGCAAAGTACGAGTGGCAGGAGTCGCTCTCGGACGAGGTAGAAAGAGAAGCAGTATCGTCCGATGCCTGGGAGGCAGAGTCAAGCCCAGACCACACGGAGGAGGCGGAGGCGGAGGCGGAGGAGGCTATGGACGAGCTGTAGGGGCCATATTGACTCAAGGGGTCATATGCGGGCGAGATAGTCGTCGCAGACGTCATTTTGAGTAGTTTGTGTGTATATTTGAGGAGAAGATACAGTTGGAGGGTCGTAGAGTTATAGAGGCGTAGTAGAGTCGTTGAGCTGGGGTGAAGCGGACTTGTATGATATCAAGCCAGCGTGCGTGTTTCCAGTCGCCGTCAAGGCTAAGTCAACCGGAAGGATTGTAACAGTTTCGAGGATGTACCGAGTCGAGGTTGCTTGCTTCTACAGCAATAGCATTCAATGATGCGAATGCACTGCCTGGTAGAAGCGTGTCCGTAATGAAAAGAGGAAGGCCTTCTTTAGACAAGAATGCGAGCCGACTTTTCACGAACGAGCAGACCGGTGGACGAAGCTGAGACGGCGACTGGAGCGGTAACTTTGTAGGTTGCAAGAGGCATCGCGAAACCAATGCTCTGGCGGGTTGGTTGTGGGAAGGGTTGATGAGACTCTTAGATCAAGTCTATCATGGGGCGCAAGAGTCGGAGGCCGGTTGAGGTCGGTTGAGTTGTTGCTCGGGGCCCTGGGCCTATGACGATGGCGCTGTGGCTGTGAGAAGAGGACGGGCTTTCGGTCTTGTCGACGCGACGGCGGCTACAGGGATGCTGCGAGGGTCGAGACGGGACCAGGGATCATCGAGATGGAATATGCAGGAACGGGCTGAGGAGCTGGTAGCTGTGAGGCTGCAGGACACCGGCAGGCAGCGTGCTTTGTATTTATCACGGCGACGAGTGAGATGTGACTCTTCGCAGCGTGGCCTGAAGGCTAGGGGGCTGAAGCAAGGCGGCGACTGGAGGTGACAGCCTGGTGGCGTGGCGGGAGAGGAATAGCGAGCTTGACGCCTGGCAGGGAGTGGATACAGCAGCGTCGGGTCGGCTGTGTGACTCTTTCGCGCTGCGGTGGCGACTGACTGGGCAGGTGGCCGCCAACTGGCGATTTCGGAGGACAGCGCCCGAGCAGCTAAGGCTAGGCAGTGACAGTGAGTGAGACAGCGCCTGGAGAGCCGGGGCCACAGCGCTCGTCAACTGAGCAGCGTAGGTAGGCAGGTGAGTGGCGAGGCCGGGTGCGTCGATTCGCCCACCGGGAAAAAAATAACAAAGGGAGGGAAAGGGAGTCGAGTGATTTGGAAAAACACACGAGGTTACAGGAAAGGACCAAGAGCCGGCGAGGGAGCGGTCAAAGGAGTAGCACAGGCAGCAATGCACGGCTATCCTCGTTTTGGTTTCTTCTTCTTTCGTGTCTTCTCTTATCCAGGTCAGCAAGACCGTGAGTGAGGTGATGACTTGTGTTGGCTAGGGAGGGGGTAAAGAAAAAAATGCGATGGAGCCGGCTGGTGTCTGTGGTTGCGCCGTTGTCCAGAGTGATACCAGAAAGACAAGCACAGGCAGGCAAAGGAAGCGCAAAAGGTAGGAAACGGCCAAAGTAAAGAGACAAGACGAGGGGAGACGTGACGGGGCGAAAAGGAAATAGAAACAAAGAGATTCCCAGTATTAGACAGGTAAAGAAAACGATGAAATGCGCCGTAGAGTAGAGAGGCACCAGAGCAGACTTCGAGAGTCGCTGGCGAGGTTTAATACAGGGCGATGGCGAACTCCATGGCGACGTTCGATGGGGGGAAGAGAAGCAGAAGCGATCATGGCCATGGGGGTTGTGGCATATTTTTGAATGGCCGGCAGAGGCCAGAGTCGGACTGAAGCGCCGCCAGCCAGTCAGGAAATGCGAGCGGGACGCAGAGACAACTTGGAGCACAGGAGAGCCGGGGTACGAGGGTACGGGAGTACTGCGGTACATGCGACGGGATTTTTGGCACTTTGGCACTCTGGGACTTTGGAGACGCGCAAGGGGGTGCATGCGATGATGCACCTGGATTTTCTCCTCGCGGTCTAACCTGGTCCGGCACTATTATGTAGGTACCTACAAGAGAAGGTTTGAGCCTAGCACCACACCGGCAGCAAGTACCTCAAGCGCCAGCGCGCCTTCTGCGCAGAAGTAAGGTAAGGTACGCTGTAATACCGCAGCGCACACACGCTGTGCCACGGCGGCGTCCTCCGCATGTAGCGGGTAGGAAGGAACCTGAGAGCTGGGAGGTGAGGAAGTGGAAGCTGCGCACGGAAATCTCGAGAAGGCGCGGCGAAGATGGGCAACAGCCACCGAGTTGGCTGGCTCATCGCCGCTTGCTTCTTCTTCAACCTGCGGCCTGGCGCGGCCTGATTGGGCCAGAGCGGCTCCAGAAGGTGCCCCGCCCCTCTCTCCCCTCCTGCGGCTGGCGAATGGCTGGCAGGCGCGGACGCTCCAGTGGTCCAGCCAGCACACCAGGTTGCTGGCGCAGATTCCGCCTCCATGCTGGCTCTCCACAGCTTCCGCAGAGGCACTGCAACTTACCTAAGGTTACCTAGGTATGCCTTCGGACGAGTACAGGTACTTCGTCGGTGCAGCCGACTTTCCTGCCCTGACACGTCTTGAGGACTTTGCGCCTTACCTCTTACTCGTAGCAAACTGACGTATAGAAGCACTTGGATCGTTGCTGCCTCACGAGACGGGTTTAGAATTCTGATAATACTCCTATAGCTCTTGTACAGAAGATCGGAAACGTCGTGGTAGAAACTGGGTGCCAATACGGAGTCCGGAGTACACGTACAAGAGGAGTCGAGTCATCGTTTGCATTGCGTGTGCACAGAGCAAAGCGCAGTCTTTGGTGGCTTGGTGGCCTCATTGCCAGGCCTTAAGTACCTAGGTACCTACCTAGTGCATCAAGACCTTTTGGTCGCCTTACCTTAAGGTATCCCTGGTCGCCGCTTCAAGGTTGCTTTCCTGTTTCCGTGCCTGGCTGCCGTGCTCCCGACTTTGCACCATTCTATCTATCCACTTGCTGCTTGCTTCATGTTGCTTGCTTGGCTGCTATTGTTCCCCTGCCGGCTGCCATGAAAAACATCTTCTGACAGGTAATCCTATGCGTCGTCTGTGGCATCTTGCCGTATTGCTTCTACGGGCTGGATGACTGTCTCGTTGCTCCTGCCAGTGCTCGAATCTATCAATGCTGCCAAGGCGACGCACGGACCTTCAATAGTAGTGAGAAGCAATAAGGCAATGAGCGGCAGGCAGCGATCACGACTTCCCATTATTCCTCGTAATCCGGCTCCTTCGACAGGAGGTATGTAACTACTTTGCGGTGCTTCTTTCCTCTTCTGCTTATGCGGTGAACGTGCTCATATGATTGCTCTCGACAAGTGCTGTACGGCTGAGACAATACCTACCTACCTACCCACCAAGAAAAAGCAAACTCAGCACAGGCGAGATTTCAGATGTTTTGCCTCCCCGGCCTCAGCTCGCTCCGTCGTGCCGCGTTTCAATCTTCTGCTATAGCACAATAACCGTCTGGATCCCTTTCCCTCGAGTTCTGTTGCAAAGGCATATTGATACTGCCTCTACAATACCTAGTTATGATGGTCGAGGGAGGCGGGGCGATGTTGCTGAGTCACCCCAGCGCGGCCTCACCTTTTGGGTACAATCTGCTGCCCACATCCTCCCCGTCGTCTCTATGCAATAGGCTAATGTTTGCGGAAGCAATACGAAGTCGGTACGAGGTGACGAAAACAACTGAGCCTTCGAATCATCGAGGTCGGTGTGATATTCCTTTGCCCACACAAAGCACGAAAAAAACAGAGAACAAAGTGCACACCGGCAGTCAACAGCTCAAGCTTACGACTCCGAGGGGGTTTGGACGAGGGATCCAAGTTACGAAGCACTTGCGGCCATGCCTCATTCTTCTTGAAGATGCTATACGCAACGCCATACTATCTCGCCTGGTGACGGAAAGCCCGGGCCTTGACATGGGTCACTCCTCTGCCTCTTTCTGCATCTCGCTGCGGAGTCTGCCATACCCGACCGGTTTGTCGTACAGTATTATCATGCCTAGCTCTGTTGCGTCCGCTCTTCGCAGAAGGAATGCCGTGATCATATGAGGAAAGCACAGCCAGAAACATCTCATGTTCATTCTGGACGAGGGCGCAGCGGCTTGTTCGGACAAGGGCTAGCGGCAGCACCTCGTGAGACACAAGCTTCCATGCTGCGCTGAAATGTACTAGTATTTCGTCCGTCGGGCTACGACCATGCCTTACTACCACAAGCCTATGGGGTGCCAGGCCTTGAGGATACTGAGGATAGTATTACTCGCCCTGATAGCTTGAGTAAGTGTCTTGCTCCGTTCGGCGCGAGTTATTGTCGGCGGGTGCCTGATCTGACCGTGGATCTCGGAGCATTGAAATCAAGGACAAACCACTTCGTATGTACAATTACTGATCCGTCCTCTCCGGCCGCTCCAATTTTTCTATCGTCGTGTTCCGCAACGCCTCCACCAAATCTAGACAGCACCGTCCACGCCGACTTGGGGGCTCCAAGTGTTCGAGTGATTCTGAGTGTGGTAGTTGGGGCAAAGGCGGTCTGGCCTCTATCAAGCAATCAGCTCAAGGCGTCGTTCTTCTCTCCAGACCCCCGACTGATTGGTGCGTATGCATTGTGTTCGTCTTGTGCTCCGAGCCATTACAGTACCACTAGCAGGAACGCTTGCAAGGCTTTGTCTTGTCCGCTTTCGCAGTCACACCACCCCCGGAAGGAGCAGGAAAGGTCTCAGGCTGGTCACAATCATGAGTTGCCCGCGGTGTTGCCTGTCTTCGGGAAAGGGTTACAGAGCAGCAGTGGATGACAGTGCGTACCAACAGCATATGGCATTGAGGTGACTTTTGCTAATTCGTTCCGCTGGGCTGACCAAGAAAGAACCCCGAGGCGATGTGCAACGTCTATTTTCGAAGCCAATGGATGAGAGGTTGATTAGCAAAGGCTGTTCCAGCAATGGGCTCAGGACATGCCGGACTGCTCTTCGCTAAAGGAGAGTGGGCTAGCACGACTGTCCCAGCGAGCCACGGTTCGTTTACGGGTTTGTCGAGTTCCCTGCCCTCCATCCTTCAAGCACACTGTGCCTTGACTGTGAGCTCGTCGCTAGAACACGCATCGAGACGGCATGTCGTGCAACGTTCGTGATGGAGAGGCGATCCCCATCAGCCGCTCTGGGCAAAGACGGCGACAAAGACAACCAACCAACTGGGCGCAGCGAAGCCCGTAGCAGTCAGTGTTAACAGGTCGATGACCCCAGTTGGTTTCGATGGGTCGCAGCTACATGACGGTTGTCGGAGGCTGCGTACATGCACTGCCTTTACCTGTATAATGGATGAAGTACTCTGAAACTACTTGGAACGCTCGCCATCACAAATCATGCAGCTGCTATCTCTTTTCGCCCTCTCCTTCAGTCGCGGCCGAGGGCATGTGAAGGAGTATTCTTGTCTGGTCACGCAACAGATTGCAAAGAAAGTGTGTTTCGCAGCAACACCACCTCAAGTACGGAATGCCGCAGGACTGGTTTCATATCTTATGCCACGCCGTCCTAGAAGGAGAGAAGACGAGGCAAGGCGGCGTGGTCGGCATTCTTTCGACTGCAGTCTAGTTGGGGCTTTCTGCCATCAAGCCAGGTGTCGCACGGTTTGAGAAACCCCCAACCTTGCTTGCTTCAAGGTCTATCCGATAATCAATATCCGGAAACCGCCGTTGGCACCGCGTCGACCTGGGCGTTGTCACGGTCGCCAGGCTGCTCAAGCGCCTGAATGCAGGTTCACACCACACGAGGAAAAAAGAAACAGTACAAAGACCTGAGAAATGAGAGCCATTCCTGGCGGGTCAGAAGAACAAAAATCGCTGGTACCCTTCCTTCTTCTTCCCCCTTTTGCCCCCTGCGGACGAGTACATTGGTCACCTCTCCAAGTACGTACAATATGCTGCGTAGGTATACTCATCCTCCACCCAATTTCACACCTGCAGCTTCAAGTTGCACCCTAAGGGTGATCACGATGCAGCTTCGACCGAGATTGCGTGGCTGATCAGTCCAAACCTCCCTTCCCTGCCGTCCGCGCCGGATGTTCTTTGGGGGGGCATCAAGTATCGCATACGACAGGAATTGCCAAAGATGCCACGAGCAAGCGCATTTCGGTATCAACATTGCCGCCCCAAGCCATGAGCAAGCACCGAGGATGGGCGAACTCTCGCCTTGATAGCATCTGCAATGCATCGACTACTCCTCTCCCACACTGCAAACTAGATGTTCGACCTCGGGGGCGAGATATGGCTGATACGGGCTCATAGTGCGCTGCACCAATAATCATTCGGTGTTGCCCAACGTCGCCGTCTCCTCCGCGCCAACGCCTCGCCAGAGCTTCGTTCATATTGCAGCTGTGAGAAGCGCCAAGCCTCCTCCTTCGGGAGTGGCCGACCGGTACGATTAACAGTGGCTTCCAAGTTAAACCTCGGGGCCGGTCTGCATGCCGCATTCTCATGGCAACTTTGTCTCGAAGCTGTTCCACGATAACGAAGCAGCCAACGGGATTGCTTGGGGAACCACCAACCACAAGACACTGCTGTGGGCAAAGTAGGTTTCAGCGAGGCTACGGCTTCGACCTTGCAGTCATTGAGAATCATATCCGGCGAGCTACGACGCAATACAGCCATCAAACATGAGGGGTCATCTCAAGAAGCCCAAGCGAGAGAATCGCCCTTGATCTGGTATGGATCCTATTCGTTGTCAGCTGCAAGCCGTGCACCTTGGTGGTCCAAGCAAACAACGGCTGTGACGGAACAGGTACGCGGTTTGCATGAGACATGGCGCGACCATCATAATTTCCATCGTGTTCACGTCATGCGGGTCTCCCCCACAATCTCTACTTGCTCATCCTACCACTAGTATTTGTGCCTCCAAATCCATTTTCTACTGCATGCGCCTGCAGGAGGGCGTGAGGGGAAGGCCGGACGATGGGGGTGGAGGCGAAGAGGGGAGGCGAGAGGAGGGAACCATACGAGTATGTCCGCAGCTCCAGGCAAAGCGTGAAGCTGCCACGACAACGATGCGACTCTAAGATGCCATGCTGCATCCTCGGGCTAGACGAGCGAACGAACCAAGAAACAGACGGTCTCGCCCATTCACACGTTCCACAGCTTTAGAAAGCCGCCATCAGCTTCCGCGCAAACCACCTTCAGGAGAAGTGGTGGGCGGGCCGTAGATAGCAGGCAGACCGCCCGTTCGATCAGTCTCAGCCACGTTCCCAGCCCATGCCAGGTCCGTCGCAGCTCGCGGCAACGTTAGCGGCGATGCCCTTCTTGAGCCACGAGAGCACATTGCTTGGGTCTGCTTGTCTGTGACTTCAGACCCTCGGCACAAGACACGACCACTCTGCACAGATGGGACAGCACGTATTACAAAGTATGTGCCAGCATCCGACTTTGGCACCAAGTCTTGCTTCTGTTCCTAGCACATCCGGCATATTGCGAGACTCTGGTCAAGCCAAATCAGCCAAGCAGGCCAGGAAGCAGAGCTGGCGCTCTGGACAGGGGAAAGCAGACCATTGCTCACACAGAAGATGCGTACCTCTTTGGCATTCGGCAATACGGGCAATCCGCAAGTTATCTCATTTGTCAAGCGCAGCCCTCTTTGCGCAGGCACCGCTCAGACTTGTGTCTGGCACGTTTGCACTTCAGCGACGACTTTTACCTGCTTCGTACAGGGTATTACCAGATCACAGCTGCGCATCAACTGCTACTGTCAGCGGCCTGTATCGCTTTGATTGCGACAGAAAGCAAGCGGCAACAACCCTCGAGTGATCGGCCTCCAAAGTTCGAAAGCCTGACACTTGGCAACTCTCATTCGTACCCTTTTATCTGCCTTACAGAGTTCTGTCCACTTTTCCCCGCGGCCATGGCATGGACTGGGCTATGGACTGGCTGCTTCTAAGACATTCGTCAGTTGCTCATTGCTGGCGGGGAGATGAAAGCTTGCGGGTGCGAGTCACATTGGCCCATGCCTTTCCCAACAGCGAGTGCGTGAGGATATACCAGTCGCAATACCTCATTGATACCGAGGCGCCAGGCTTTTCAGAGCGGGCAGAACTGCCTAAGCAACGGTCGCAGCCCAATCTCGAAAGGACCGGCAATCCTAGTGACGCCCAAGCGGCACATTCGTGGAGACGCATACGGGCAATCATGCATGACTCAGCTAGCATATCATTCTTGCCATTGTATTGATTCGGGCAACTTCAGCTATCGCCTCGTTCGTCGGAAGGTGCATCACCGCCCCGAAGTCGGCATCAAGCGATGCCCTTTGGTGACGCTTCGGCCGTTTGCTCTGCGTCCTGGATCCGATGGCGATGCAGAATCTGGGCAGTGCCCCTGCGTGCTCGACGGTGCTATTCTTGTTCTACGGGTCGTGGAGAATGAGTACTCGTACCGACCAAGTAATAGTACTAACTTGAGGTGAAGATGATACGAGCCAAGTCATCCAGTGGAGCCCCGGTAAGGCATCAAAGACGTGTCGGTGACATTGCTGGCAACATCACACATCGGAAGGTTGCCAGTATTATTACAAATGTTGGGCATCTCTCAATCTCCTATCCTTGCTGTCCCATTGGTCCGCCTTGGACCGTCGACGGCAAGTTCTGCGTGCCCAAACGAGGCCAAATGTGTGGTTTCCGGCGCAACCGCCAACTTCGAGTGCCTCGCATGAGCTACCGAACCAGACGCTCAATGGCAGCAATCCACGTTTACTCGACTTCACCGCATGTTGACATCAACACAGCTCATGTGACACGGGAGGATGAGCAAGACATGGGGGGAAATGGCAATGACCATGCCCCAGCGTCTCGAGCTCTTCTCTTTTGGCTCCTTGCTCGTTTCTGCCTACATTATCCAGGGTAGGCGAGGAGTGGCCGAAGAGATACTGAGGCCAACGACGACAACTGGTTAGCAGATTACAAGCACTACGAGTACGAGTACTAACCAAGGACAGGGGCTGCAGGGGCGTGGACGCCTCCACCAGCGTCTGATGGGATAATACAGTAAGACAAAGGACCACATACATACATACATACGGTCGGCGACTCATCGATGCCGCAAACTGCTTGTATTGACGTGTAGGTACTCCAAGGGTGACTTGTGACCTACGGCTTCCCGCATTTCGCGACCAACATTTTGTGTCAATAAAACGGCTTGAAGTAGAGAAGATATGCCAGCTGAAATCGAGGGCGCAGCACATAACAAGCAGCCAGGTCGGACCCGTTCGTTCCAAGGCGGCCAGGGTCGGGGGCTGTCAGGGGTGGCGAGGACTGTGGCGCCGAATCACGCCTCGCTTCATCTATGCGCCGCTATCGTAGGCAGCCGCCCTGCCATGTAACCGGATGACATCCGAAAAGCTGAAAGGGCGACAAGCCATCACCGGGAGCTGACCAAGAGTTGACTCCATAGACATCAAAAGGGAACATTCTAGCAGCTCCTCAGAGCGGAATTCTCAGGTGGTCGTGTGTCCCCTCCCGGCCCCGGTACTGGATCAGGCATCTGACACACAAGGTAACGCAAAATCTCGGAATACGTATTCAACAACAGTTACTCCCCTTCTGGACACAACGGGCTACGCATTGTTTCCATGTGCAAATGTAAACGTTGTGCAAATCCATCCATTTCATTGACCTTGTGAACCACGGCGTTTCAGCCTACCGTTTCCTTGTGCTCCCGATAAAATAAACTACGTGATAGTATAAGCAAGCTCGGCTACTCCCCCAAGTTTTGTTCTCAATCCGACGGCATAGGCCAAAGACCTTTTCTCCCACAGGCTCCTGTCGAGCCTTGACACGTACATATTCGATACATACATGAGGCATGGGAGTCACGTCGTGGGCCGTCCTCTAAGACGCCATGTAAGTGCTGGCATCAACACCCTCCTTGGGGAACTCGCTACAGAATCACATCGGGTTAGCTTGCTGCAATCTCCATCCACGCTTGACTCTGGACGACGCTGGGGAGTGACAGTCGGGGGGGGGGGCTGCTTACGGAAGAGCGACTTCGAACCGCTTCTCAATCTCCTTGAGAACCTCCTGATCCTGCTCGGTGCTCACAAAGGAGATGGCCAGGCCCTTGGTACCGAATCGACCGGCACGACCGACACGGTGGAGGTACGAGTTGGCGTCGCCGGGCAAGTCGTAGTTGATGGCCAAGTTGATTCGCTCAATGTCGATACCACGACCAAACACGTCAGTGGCAACGCAGATGCGCTTCTTGAACTCCTTGAACTCCTTGTAGCGGCGGATACTGTTTGGTGCGTCATTAGCCATCGGCTCCTCGATCCGATTCCTCGAGAACGTGGCATCAACTTACCGCTCCTCCTGGCTGACTCCAGAGTGGACGGCGATGGAGGGGAAGTTGCATTCGCGGAGCAGCTTATCCAGCTCGGTAGCACGGACGGTGCTCTTGACGAAGATGATGACCTGGTTGAACTGGAGATCGTCGAGAAGCTCGTTCAGCTTCCTGTTCTTCTCGCGCTCCTCGAGCTTGATGTAGTACTGCTGCAGGCCGTGCAGAGTGAGCTTGGTGTCTTCATCCACGTAGTGCTCCGTGGGGTTCTGCATGAACTTGCGGCAGATGGGCTTGATGGCATCGGAAAGGGTGGCCGAGAACATCATGACCTGCTTCTGCTGGGGAGTAGCGCGGAACACATCCTGCACGTCGGTCCGCATGTCTGTGGCCGTGTTAGAACGAAGGAGCCGCCTCGGCCGGATGATGGCATGTTGCACTCACCAGGCTGGTCAAGCATCTTGTCGCACTCATCCAGGACGAAGATGCGCACGCTTCCGAGACGGAGGGCCTTGTCACGGACGAGAGCCTTGAGGCGGCCGGGAGTGCCGACAATGATGTGAGGGCAAGTGTCCTTGTTCTTGAGAGTCTCAACATCATTCTTGATGGGGGTGCCGCCGTAGAAGACACCCGTCTTGATATCGGGCATGTACTTGCTGAATCGGTTGTACTCGTCTCGGATCTGGTAGGCCAGCTCACGAGTGTGGCACATGACGACGACGGAGACCTCGCCATTGACGGGTTCGACCTGCTGGAGCGTGGCCAGGACAAAGACGGCAGTCTTTCCCAGACCAGACTTGGCCTGGCAGATGATGTCTCCGCCCAGAAGGGCTTGAGGGATACAGGTTTGCTGGACTGTCGATCGCGAGGTGTTAGACTTTGATTTGTAACCAAGTAGCAACGAACGATGGGTGATGTGCGTCAAGGTCCGTCCATCGTCGCAGCATGAACATGATCTCTTCAACATGCAAGAAACCGCAAGTCAACACTGGGCTCGACAGGCCCCTCAAACCAAGATGGTGAGGGGGTCTTGAAGCCATTGAGATCCCAGTCGGCTATGGTCCGCATATGCCCTGGAGGCACAGGGAACATGGAGTCTTCCTCGTTTCTCCTCTCCTCCCCAACGCGGCTTGACTATCTCCAAAGCCTTTGTTGCACCCACTGTTCGACGAGTGTTTGCAGGGGACAGTTTGGCATCTGTCCGCGTAGCTCATATCGGTAGAACTCGAGGGGTTCTTCGCGAGTAGCGACGTGGGCTTGCTTTCGCGGAAGCCACAGGCGTCTTTCAGCCACTGGAGAGTCTTTGCCATGCCATAGAAGACGACCATACATACAGCGATGATGGCCATGACAGTCGGCTGTGGGGCCAACAGGTGTTCCAAGTCGGTTTGGGCTTCCACTTCTTGTTTCCTCGTATTCTCCTGCTTTGTTCCCCAACTCTTCCTTTGTCTTGCTTGCGAGATGGACGGACGCTTGCTTTCAAGGGAATAGGAAGCAATTTTATGATTGTGTAGATGGCTTGGGACGGTGTTAGAATTCAGGACTGACCCTCCGAAGGATGCTCGAAACCGCAGTCGCCGATAGCGCGCAGAAGCTCGGGCTTCAGCAAGAAGTCGCGGAATCCCGTGGAGTGGATGCCCACGTAGCTGCCCTTCTTGTCGACATTGGTGCCGGCCGTGGTCTCTCCCTTCTTGCCGTTGGAGGCGGCGGCGGTCTCGTTGGCGCCGATCTCCTCGTCGGAGTAGTCGATGAGATCTTCCTCGTGAGACATTGTTGGAGGCTGTGGTTGACGGGAAGAAAGCTGCGAAGAATAGCTGTCGGTAGAAAAAGAGGCTCTTTTGAATGAGAGGCGCTAGCAGTTTCGGCGCGTCAGAAGGGAGGAATAAAGGCGAAGGAGGAGACGAAGAGAAGAGACAGCAGGACTGAGGGAAAACCTCAATTACCGGGCGGAGGCGATGCCGGGAACAGAGGAAGGACAGGACGGACAGAAAATGGGTTGCAATGCCACGTATCGAAGACGATGGGCCGATGCGGTGGAAGTGGATGAGGAAAGAATGAGGCTGACGAAGAGGGCGGAGGGAGGGAGAAGGACAAAGGCGAAGGCGCGCCTGAGTAAGCCGTGGTCCGTGCACGCACAGGCGACAGGGTCACGTGCTGGGTACCTGACGGAAAGAGCGACAGAGTCGTACATGAGGTAAGCCATGTGCGGACAAGACAACGCACGTCAAGAGTACGCACTGTATGACTTTGGCCAGGCGAACGATTACTCAGAGCATTCGAATTTTGATGTGATGAGATCCTCCCTTGAGCCAGTATATTACTACTGCTCCTCGTTATATTGTTTCTCTGCATAGCAATTGGTCTCATATACACTTGAGAATCTGTACCTTTAAACTATCTCGATTTATTCTCAAAGCGACCCCACAAGAAGAAATCATGGCCAAGGCAAAGGGCAATCCTGGCGTTCAAAACAGGCACATCTACACTCGAGCTTCATATCTTTACCAGGCAGCCGTCTACCTAGCCAATTGTGCCCAACGAGCCGAACTTGAACCCAAGATTAAGGCAAGCTTTGGGAAATCTCAAAGCGACGACAACAGTGCTTCTTCTGCCTCAGAAAATGAGACACCTTCTGGCAGGAAAAATGGCCAGGACCATGACAGTCAAGAGCGCAAGGCAACGATGAACCTGTCTCACCAGGTCGTATCCGACATGAGATCGGTGTCCCTCAAAGCGCAGATCCGGCAGAGCCCCTCAATCAAGCAGACCATCTGCAAGTACTGCGACGCCGTGCTCATCGAAGGCGAGACATGCCACTCTCTCGTGGAGAATCCGAGCAAAGGCGGAAGGAAACCGTGGGCCGATGTGCTCGTTATCCGGTGTGACACGTGCAGGAACGTGAAGCGGTATCCCGTCAGCGCCCCGAGGCAGAAGAGGAAGCCATTTCGGACTGCTGGAGTGTCTGAGGCTTTGAAGATGGAGCAAGACGACGGCGCTGCCGCTGCGCCTGCGCCTACGCCCGCGCTGGAGCTGCCTACGCGATGAAATGCCAGTACGATGGACATCTGTGTTATCGCATCCGTGGGCTTGTTTATGCAAGCTGAGAAACCATTGCAGACAAGGCCAGTACGCACAGTCTAAGCGTTAAGATGGCCAATGCATCTCTATAGAGGTTGCCGTGCGCTACATAAGGGGTCAAGGCCATCGTTATCGAAAGATAGAGAGGTCTACACCTGGCATCGAGTCATGGCATTTTCTCCAATGTTGGGGGATGATCTGAACATGGAGTCCCCGTCACGCGGATTCAGCGTTTCGCTGTCTTTGTTCGGATATCATTCCATGCTACGAGATCAAGCAGTAAAGCTGCATCAGGGATCCCTCAGTTGGGGAACCGGCATCATTCACGAACGCGGAAGCGGCTTCATTGCACAAAAGACCTTCACTTCGTCTTTTGTCCGAGTCCCACCTCGACCGTGACAATGACACACCTTATTAGTGTGCCTCTGGATATTTCTGACTGTTCGCTCAACAGCTTAATGAGAGCTGCACCAGCTGTATATAGAGATAAAGAGAAAGAGATCCCACATCTGCTCATTAAGAATCATACCGTACTCCCATGACCGTAAACTCCGCCCAAGAACAATCCACCAGTCCATCTCTGACTTTACACCCATCACTTCCCAGCCTCCTTCACACTCTCCTCCCCAAGCACTTTACTCGCAGCCATAAACCTATAAGCATCAGTGTCAGTCAACGCCCATTCCAGACCATCTCTACTATGCGCGTCAACACTCACAAGCCGCCGTGCCAGCTGCCCAGTCCTCTCATTGCTTCAGCTTGTACGCTCGTCATCCTCAACAAGTTTTCGGTGTCTGCTAGGTTGGCTGATAGTTGGGCCAGCTGAGAGTGAAGGTGCGTCTGCTCGAAGAGAAGGAGGTTGGTTAACATGGCATTGCTTGAACAATGGTTGCAATGTCAAGTCACGAGAAACAGCAATTGACCGTGATTCGAGAAGGACAGCAGACCGAATAGGATATAAATGAAAGGAAGAGCAACAGGATTCCAACCCAGTCCCAACTTACCAACTGTCTCGATTTCATCGCACTCCCACTCGTCATCATGCTCTGTCTACCGAGCCCCTGTGATCCACCCACGTTTCGGGACGCCATCGCCAGTCAGCCAGCTTGAGGAACGACTGCCTGCTCTCTATGGTAATGATTAACTGATCAAACGACCAAGGTATTACGGTGATCCGGCGAAAGAATATCGGGTGTTGAAAGCTGCTTGCGTAAACGCGTAGCTGGATAGCCGGATGCGACTTGTTGACCTCCAGGCGCCGACCCCTCTACGCCAACTCACGTGATCACTTAGAAGACCGATTCTCACTATTACCTACCAACTTCTTTCTTCAACAACATTGTGAGCGTCGTCCATACCTACCAAGCGGTCGTCAGAAAAAGCGAGACTAAAATTATGTGATGAACACACAAGTTGCCAAATACGCGCATCTCATGTGTCAGCGTTGCTGACTGGGTTTGTGCACATGCTTCAAGGGCGTATGCGTGAATTTGAATTCCAGTCTCGCTTTTTCTGACGACCGCTTGCCTACCTAAGGTACCCTCAAGGATACGGTAATCTACCTTACCCACCCACCCACGTAGGTACTGTCTCGATCCGAGCAAACAAAACCTAGGTACCTAAATACTGTATGCATTCATATGCAACCATGAATCATATTACATTTCTTCACGTCGCAAGGGGGAAAGATGCAAGACATGGGGGTTGGGTTTGATGAAGTTTAAAGATAGTGAAAGAAAGCAACGGCCTTGCCGCATAATCAACATGCCATATTATATTCGGACTACCTTGTCAACAATGCCGCCCGTGTATTTTCCACCTTTCCGTCATTAAACGCTGTTTACCCTGCCATTCTATATCTTTTATTGTTGTTCAACTCTCGATTATTCAAGCATCCTGCCGCCACTCAATATGTCGCTGTTCATTTTGCTGCCGCTTCTGTACCGTAGTCAAGCCCAGCCAATTGCTGATGGTGAATGACGTGTTATGACATGGTCATTGCAATCTCCTAGCGATACCCCAAGTACACAATCCTGTCGTGATTGCACTCTTCCGGGCATTCCATAGCCGATTGCTCTCCCCAACATGAATATGGAAAAGATACTGGCGTGTTGCTAAAGAAGAAATGAACAAAGAAAAAGGAGAGAAGAATATCAAAGACGAGAACAGATGTGAGCAATAGAAAAAAGAGCAAAACTGATGGGGTAGAGGAGGGAGAAAAGGAAGTCCACCACCAAGAAATCTAAAGATGCCGTATGAGTTGCAATGAAGTACGGAAAGGAAAGAAGTGCCGTCGTAGCTCAACCGCTTTTCTGCAAAGCTTTTCCAAAACTCAGGCTTGAGCTGATTTCGAAAAACAACAAAAAAAAGGAAAAAAAAAGGGGGGAACGGCGCAATGTAGTCCAGGGTCGTCACAATGCGCCATGATCGTCCCCGGATGTTCTTCTAGAGTGAGGATGTCGATTAGCGTCGACGCACCTCTAGAGGTCGATCCACTGGGGAGACATGGTGCGATTTGTGCGATATGATGAATGAATGATTTCGGTTCCGTTTCGTTCCACGTGTATATACGAGACATGATAGTCCGGTCCAGTCGCAGAAAGCGCCAGTGCCGATCGACCAATAGTCCGAATTCCTCCAACCCGTTGATCCCTGATGTTTGCACCACGTGGGTTGATACGTCGCAGCATGAAATCAAATGGTTCGCTGTGCAGGCGAGGGAAGACGGCACGCCAAGTAGCCTGCCGAGTATTGCTTCTTGAACGCCTGAGTCGGTTGGTGTAAGAGAACGGATCCTTTTCGACGCCGTGCGTATGGAGGCTCCGGAGCCAAAGATGGAGGTAGGAGAGAAGAGGTAAAGGATTGAGTAATGTGTTGTATGCGGGTTGAAGTGACGTTGACGAGGATGATGCGGACGGCACTTCTTTGCTCAGGTCGACTCAAGGTTTCAACTGCCCCTATAGAGGGGGTTGTTGAAGACTACCTTGGCTGCCATATGCCGATCGTTCAGAGCCGTTCTCACCACTGTCCGCGCTAGCACTCGCACTGCCGGTCAGACTACGGGCATCTCTAGTTTTGGGGGGATTGAGAGGGCTCACCCCGACCTGCTGTTCAACTTGCTGCGGCGCGACTGCAGTGCCCTGCCCCGGGGGGTAGCGGGGAACGGGCTGTCGAACACCGTTGGGCGGCGATGGCTGGCCGGTTCCAGGCCCGAATCCGTTTGGTGGCGAGGGTCTACCGTTTCCACCTCGCATCGACGGGCTGTACTGGTTTCCTGGGGAGTGACTAGTTCGTCGAGGATAGCCACCGGTCATGGTCATGCTGGGTCCGCCGGCTCCGCCTCCCCCGGGACCGAACTGCATGTCGTCCAGGCGAGCGGCCGTCAGGGAGTTGGCACGAGAACCCGCACTCATGGCACCGCGGTCGACAGCCCCGTAGCGATTCGATGTGAAGCTCAGCAACGGGTCATCGAGGATGTTGTCATTCACAGTAGGCATTTGGCTGATCTGGCTCATTTGGCTGGAACGATTGCGGCCAAAGGGGCGAAACCTGCTGCTCTTGGACGGCAGCGCATCTCCTTCGGGATTGCGCCGCATCTGGGAAGGAGGCGGCCCGGCCACCTTGCGGTTTTTCCTCGAGGTGACGCTCATCATGTCGAAGTTGTCTGGGTCTATCACGGGCACGTTGCTGGCCATGGCCGGATCGAAATAATCGTCGTCGTCGTCGTCATCGTCAAACCCGCCCCTGGATGGCGGCGGCCCGCGGCGAGAAGGAGGCACGGTTGCTTGAGGGGGCGGACCACGCCTCATTCGCATCTCCTGCTCTTTCAAAGCCAGCTCGCGCTGTCGCAGTTGCAACTCTCGCTCTCGGATGCCGATTTCCGAGGCTTCGGTCCCGAATGACTCCTCTTGGCCCTCTGGAATGTCGTCATACAAGACGAGGTGGGAGAACTCTTCCAAGTCATTGCCTTCCATGGAACCACGCCGAGACGCTGCGCGGGAGCCTCCACCGTTCATCTGCTGCGGCGGCCTCCCATATCCGTTGGGCCCGCCATTCGCCATGGGCGGTGGCCTGCGCATCCCTCCCGCGTTGCTGAAGTTGGACGATGTTCTGGGTCGCGGCTGGCGGGGTGGCATCCCGTTGCCATTGGGCATCATGGGGCGGAAGCCGGCCTGGGATGGGCCCCGAGGGGGAAACGGTGACGCGTTGTTTGGCGAGGCAGGGGCCCCGTTGCCGGGAGGCATTGCGTCGCCCTGTTTCGGCCGGTTGCGGTTGACAAGGTTTAGATTGTGAAGAATGGCATAGAGAGTCTCTATCCGGGGCACGGGAACTTTGGCTTCGCGAGCGAGTTTGACCGGAGAGCCAAGGTAAGTCTCGACTTCCATTGGCCGCCTTGCGACAAAGTCCTGCCACATGATGCTCTCGGGTTGATTTGGCCTCGTCATTTCGTCCATGATCGACTGCTTGAAGGTTGGGGCGAACTTGCAGCCATTGGCCTCGGCGACACGCAGTAACTCGTCAATGACCTCGGAGACCATGTCTTTTACCCCCATTTTCTCCAGAAGCGCCGCATGATTGGATGTTTCGAATATTACGCTGATGGGGTGAAACGCAATTGGACTTTGGAGGGCATTCTTCAGTTAGCTGACATCTCCACAACGTCCACAAAGTTGAAGCCGTCGCAAGGGGTCTGATACGTACCCAATGACTCTTTCGTATTGCTGTTGTCGGATATTGGGGGATACTCGACTGTTGACCTGACCGGTGCCCAGCGTCAGGGAGATGGCCTGCGCCATGTCCTCCTGTATGGACTGTGGGATACTGGCATTGGGATTGGCAGGGCCGATCCAGACGTCAGTTGAGCCTTTGTGCTCAAACTCGCTCTGCCCGAGCTGCGTAAGCTCGGCCCCACAGACGAGGGACAGAACGACATTGGTCGGGAAGCGTTCTTCGATTGCGGCTTCGATTCCGAGCGAGTGCGTGGTGTTGAGAAGGATGCAGGTATGCTGAGGAGTAACGACAGATTCGATGACGGCCGCGAGGTCGTAGACATCGGGAAGAGCCTTCACGCAGAGGATGACGTAATCGAACGGACCGTCTCGGTTTCCCGCAGCATCTTCTGGGTTGCGGACAACTATGAACAAGGGGAGAAGGAGTGTGAGCGAGTCTCGTCTAGGGGAACAGGGACGGGGGAGCCAATGTCTCTCTCTTACCATGCCGAGGCTTAAAACGCTCATTGCCAAACGTGGTGGACCTGCGATTCAAACATTAGGATATGACAGACGGGTAGATGCAGGACCGCCCGTGGCGCCGACGTACTTGAACGAGATGCCGTACTGGGCGACGTGCTCGAAGCCGGACTTCCACACCAGCGTGACGTCGCAGGCATTGGTGGCCTGGAGCCTCCACGACAAGAAAGCCGAGACGGGATTGCCCCCAACTGAGCAGATGCGCATTAGCTGGTGACCACTCATGACGAATGGCGGGACAGAGAGAGCGCTGTATTCGACAGCCGCTCCGTCTGTGCTGTGACCAAAGTTTCGGATCGAGACGCTGCGGGAATGCAAGAAAAGAAACGGGAAAGCACAAAGAAAAAAGAGGGACAAGAAGTTGGAATCAATGGAAGGAATCGTTTCGGCCAAGCGAGGCTTGGGAAAGAAAAGAATAACTTGGAGACGGGACACTAAAAAGTTTGGGACGGGCGAGGAGCAAGGCGCAAGGGTGGGCATATTGGGTGCTGAGCCAAGAGGGGGGCGTGCTGTGAGCAAGGGCATGGGGTGGGATGACAAACCTGATAGAATCTTGAGACGGGGCGTCTTGGGTGCCATTGTTTCGTCGGGGTCCCAATGGGGATTAGCTAGATGGCTAAGATCTGAGAATTAAGAGGACAGCGGCCTCTGACGATGGCCGTTGTGGCCGAAGTCCCACGGGCGCGCGAGCAAGCGGGAAGGGTTGATCCCTGTCGGCAGGCCAGAACACTTATATCCGTAAGTCTGTCTGTATGTACTTTGTTCGGCGGGAAGAGAGAGAGCGCGACCTTGGCCAGCGTGGATGGTCAGCGCAAATGTGTGATGATATAGACAAAGTGGTCGGCAAACGGCTGTGTGAAGTCGGCCGTGGGTTGAGCTGCTTCGAAGAAGGAAGTGAATCGGTTGATGTCGTGCGGGCCGCAGTTCGATTCGAGGCCACCGAATGCGGAACAGCGCGAACCGGGCTTCGACGGTGAAGACAATAGTACTTCGGAATAGCGATGAAGGCAAAGCAAAGCTTCAAGGCCTCAGGGCGATATCTGGTAGCTACCTAGGGTGGGCTAGCCGTTAGGAAATCTTGTCCAGAGGCATGTATTTCCCCAGCGTGCGGCTCGCTGGTTGGCTGCGGGAGAGTAGGGGGTGGAGGGGGGGGTTGCTTACAGCAACGGCGGCAGACAGATAACGAAGGACAGCCAACAGCTCGGGGCCTGGTCTTTAGAGACTGAAGACCCGGGGATGGTGGGACGGGAGGGCTGAATGCGATGACTGGACGGATGGGAAATTATCTGGGGTTTCCGTAGGACAGAACAGGACGTGTGAGCGGAGTCGAAGTCGAATAGGAACAAGCATACACGGACACGACCACGCGCTGAGGTGCTTCTCGAATGATGAAGTCCAAAAAAATCCCGGAAGAAAAACGAAAGAAAATAGCCCTGGGAGGGGCGTGTAGTATTCGGATAGGCGATCGGAATTATGTGGTGCGTGCAAGTAAAAGAGACTGGCGCGGAGGCGTGGACGGCGATTCTGCCCGGTATTCTCTGGTCTGGCTTGGCTACGCGAGACGGCCGCCAGGGTGTATGTAGGAGCGAGCGAATGGAAAGGCGGCCCTCTGCCGGATCGATGGGGACAGGCGCGCCAGGGGAAAGGCGAACGGCCCAGCAGTCAAGCACGTCCGGGCCCCAGCCAGCTGAGAGGAGAGAGATGGATTCTCTGTCGGCAGCAGGTATTACTGTAGGCAGCGGAGTCGATTAGTCGCGGTCGTAGGAGGCGCGGGTGGAGGTGGGAGCTGGCGGAGAAGCCGCCCTGTTTGGTTGATGTTGGCAAGATGGAAACTCACATGGGCGCGGACAAGGGCAAAGGAGGAGGAGATGGATGAGGTGGATGTCCCAAGAAGAGCTGCCCGTGCTGAAGAACCGCGAGCCCACAGAGGTCCACGGGTACTTTGGCCGTTGCGCGCTCCCGGTCATCAGCGGGACAAGGGCGCACTCACTGTACCGGCATGGGCTGGGCTGTCCTTTCAGCACTCTCAGCGGCCTGGCCTGCCACAAGGGCCCGCCGTCCCGTGCTGCCGGAGCTCCCTGCGGCGCGCCGTGCCCAACAATGGAGCCCTAAAAGTGGCCTGGACGGGATTCCCAGGTTCGCTGTGATACCGATGGCTTGGAAGGATGTGGCGCAGACCAAGGCGGCGGAAATGAACACCTCATGGAATGCTCTCTTTGTCCCCTCGACACACACAGAGGGAAAAAGGAGGGGGATGGCAGAGCAGAAGTGGGAGAGGGAGGAAGAAGGGGAAAAATTCACGGGCCTCACGAAGATAAGTTGCCAGCCTATGTACCCTGGTACTCGGAGGGGGAGAGACTTGACGAGAAACCGAATGAGCGCAGACCTGTTGGGCCAGATGGTACGACATTGACAGCAGGCTTCTGTCTGCCCTCCAGGATACATGTATCTTACCGTAATGCCAGCCTTGCGGTGCTGGCAATTGGGAACCCCGAGCAATGTAGCCAGCAGCCGCGTACCCAGGACTACCTATATTCGGAGTGCAGGCACAGTTATCTCAGGCTGTCTCGCCCGGTCAGATTGACAGTCGGGTGTCCAAGTCCAGCGCCGGGCCTGCATGAGGTAAGATACCTACCTCATGTAGGACAAGGTGCCTATTACCATTTCCGACGTGCGTCTGTCTAAAGTCAACTTGAAGTTGTCGCCCTCGTGCGGTTGCGTGTTGCGGAGCCCTCGGCCGCGTGGAATTGCATGCTCGCACAAGCACAAGCATTCCAGACTGCCTCGGGAGCTGCGGCGGCAGGGGAGCACCAGACGGGTCCCCTTGGCTCCCCTATTTTGAGACAGTATTCCTTGCCTAACAAGCCAAGTCGCCAAGAGTGGGAGGACGAGCAGCAAGGCGCCAGGGGCGATGTGCTCGTATTAGTATCGCATCCGCGTAAAGTATTGAGCACTCATAGGGTCGACAGGGGTGATTCCTCAAGCAACGTGCGAGTGGTAGGTAGCATATCCTCGGAGGCTTTTTGATGTCGGTGCGACCTCTTACCTACGCACATAGGTACATAAGGTAGAAGTACTAAGTGCGTGCACCCATGGCAGGGTGTCCAACCAGCCGTGAATCACTGCAGTGAAGGCATGGATTGTGGTGCTATGTTTGTCATTCAGCACACAACATGGACTGTGCTATATCAAGCCGTGTCCGCAAAACAGAAGCCACGGCAGATGGAGATGTCTACCTATCTTATCAAAGCGTGGTACACCGGCAATATACAGCTGTAGCACCTCCTTATTACTACTGTTGCCCTGAAGTCCTCAAACCTCATCCACAACTTCTTGGCCGGCAGTAAAAGTGTCTAGGCAAGAAGCGGAGCTACCCTAGGCAACGTAGCTGAACGGATCGCGACATGAGCCGCCCTTGAGCTGTGGTCGGTAGCGGGCACCAGAGGGAGACTCAAGTGGACTGCGGAATGAAGGAGAGAGATGGTGGCGAGGATGTGAGAGGGCCTGAAATGGCATGTGAAGTTGCCCATAGACTTCCAACGTCGGAGTTCGCCTTGTAAAATCCCCACGGAGCCCCCAACCTGCTGAACAGCTTCCTCTGTAATTGTACGAAGTAGTAATAGCTGTACTCGCTGCCGGAAGCGGGTGAAGCTTGATGCTTGACGTTTGATACAGAGAACAGCGCCAAGGTTGTCTGTGATGGTACACAGATGCTGTCCGAATTGCGCGACAGCCAACTCTGGACAACCCAATATCTTACCTCAGATACAGCGAAATATGTACGTTCGAAGCATGTATGTCAACATGAAAGTACCTACCTAAGGTAAGGTAGGTATCTTGGCCATTTACACCAGCGCAAGGTTTAGGAGTAGCTACGGAGTACACCTGAAGTCGTTTCGCTGCTCCACTGACAGCAATTGTCCATGCGAATCGACTTTTGCAAACACCATCGTCACCAGCAGACGCCGCCGGCGCTAAAAGCCCTGCAGTGCATGTGGCTACGCTCACGCCGCCTCTTGGTAACAATGTGGCAGCGGCCCGCTCATCAAATCCACGCCCCAGACTGGCCAAAGTTTGCAGAGACCGCAAAAGACAACAACATGGGTGACTTCGACGACGTTCTGACGCGCGCACCGTTGCAATGACTTGAATCCCTTGCGTGTTGCCGGGGTCTCTGTACCTCTCATTCGTGACACCTGGACAGGGCTGCCAGTTGCTTCCAGGCTCGAGAGACTCCATTGCCGCCGAGGTTTGAGATTGCGTTCCCCGGCAGCATCCGGGTATATTTTCATGGTAGTAGTCGAGTACTATACTTGGGTGGTAGTGCATGCGCGGAGGTCTCTCTCCGCTGAACCAACCGGAGACTTGTAGGATCGTATTGTCAATAATACTGCGTATTCCTAAGGTAACAGAGCTACTGGTGATACTGCTCGACGAACCCCTCACGCGGCTGCAGAGAGATAGCCCTGGTAATGCCCGCTACCTGGCACTGATTTTACCTCTGTCTAGTACTTGCACCCATGATGATGAACTCCCAGTATCCCGCGACTCATGCTGATGGAGTTTGGAGCATCTGGAATTCGAAAGGTTCACGTACCAAGTAGCTCCATGTACCGAGCAGGGTTGCCGGTCAGACGGATAAGCTTACCAAGATTGCAATATGTTCCAGTCAGATTCTCGACGAATTGGAGCCTCATCTACCCATGTCCCAGACTCGCAGCCCCTGGTCTTCATTTTCAAGACGGGAGACAACAGAAGAGGCGGGCAATCGGGAAAGAATAGGCAGATCTGCCCAAGCAGGGAAATCACAGCTCTGGGTAAAATGGATATACTAGTTCTGGTACCTGTAGATCGCTGGGAAGGTGCTCGTGTAATTTGAAGTTTCCCACAATCAATTGGTCGCTTGGCGCGTTCTCTGGCTATGGGCTTCTTCTCTCTTTCCCCATCAATTGAGTTTTCCATCCTCTCCCACTTTCCGCAGCTTTACTTGTTCCTGGCGAGGCTTTTCTGGCGGCAGGCACAAGTAACCTCAAAAAGGTGGGGAACTCTTCCACGGAGAGGCCGGAAGAGTGCATCGGTTGTAAGTAATCTCCATTTCACATGCCGCGTTCGGCTGCTACTAAAAGAAGAAATTTCTGTGCGACGTTGTTCGTGGAGTGACGATGGAAAGCTTTGGTCACCCCTTCGCGAGATTCCCCTCAGCAATGCAATTGCCATGTCTGGTTCCTTTTGGAGCCATGCCAGTATTATACGAAGTTGAATCAGTAGACGTGTAGGCCTTGGTTTCCCCTGTCCCGCAGATGCATCACTCCGTTCATGTCATGGATCTTCATCATGGACACAGAGACGAGCATCTGTGTTCGTAAGCCCTCTTACTGAGGTAACTTCAAGGCAGGCACGAAGTACTTCTAGGTACCGCCCCTAGGAGGCGCTTGGCGGCTGACACAATGTCGGCAATCCTCAGAGCTCCGATACCTGGCTTCAGTCTTGCGCGGCCCCCGCACCAAAACTGGGAAAGAGGAAATTACCCCTTCAGCAGCCATGCATTAGCTCGGATCCATCAACCGTCCATGGCATCATAGATTCGCAATCGTCTGCAACTCACGGAGCATCGCTGCAGGCGAGGAAGTGGGAGCCTACATGCAGTAAGGTGCAGGAGAGCATTGCCATCTCATCTTGTTTACTCCTGGATAGAACGGATCCAGTTGCCAGGGAAAGAACCATGCTCGCACTGCGCTGAGAAGGAAGCATCTGTATTACTACCTTACCTGCCTTACCTACCTAGTACTCGTCCTTCGTGAGGTTAGTTGGTACCTTACTTGTGCGTTGTATCACCGCCTTATCCATGCGCATGCTTCTTTTCCGATTGGAAAGTGCAACGTAGCACCACTTGCCGCTATCAAAGCATGCAGAGCGGATGAATAAAAGAGGAGGAGATGCCAGAAGAGTTGGAAGGTGGGTACCTAGGCAGCTCCCTTCTTGCTGCGTCGATGCTTGGACGTACCAAAGAGCGCAGCTTGATCTACCTTGATACACACACCTCCGAACAAGAAAGAAACGAAACGCAGCAAAAAGACTGCCGAGTCAATGCGTCGTCAACAAGCCCGGCGCTGCTCCTTTTTAGATCGATTCCGATCCAGCAGCTACGTGCAAAATAGGCAAAAGGCGATGCAGCCGCACATGGGAGCCCCCTGGATAGCTCAACTCGACGCGACTTTCTGACAGCCCTTCGGTTGGGCAGTTTTTATGGAGCGCCCACTGTACATGACACAAGACTCACAGGGCTGCCTCAGGTCGGTACTCGTGTGGGAGCAGAGTGACCGGCTGGCTGCCTCTTTTTTTCCGGCCCTCAAGACGACAAAAGAGCTTCTCGATACACTGTACCACCGGCATTGCAGCAGGCTGCTGGGATGGCGGCAAGCAGCTGCAGGAACGGAACTGGGTTCGTGGAACGAGACAAGACAGCCGCCTTACCCGTCCCCGTTCACCCTCCCGAGATTGGACCAGGGTGACAATCGCCATCTCTTATCTCATAGCTCTCGTCCTTGATCACAATGCTAATATTACTCCTGCTACATACTATCTCGGTCGGATGCTTGCTCGAAGCGTCAAGGAGGAAATTAATATGGACCAAGATGCCATACTCCCTTGGTATGCCATCGCGATCGATGGCTTGCACCCTGGCCGTCGATGATGCAACAACTCAGGGGCCACAGTCTCCAGAACCAAACTTCTGAGCGCAACGATATGAGAGGTTTCTGGCCTACTCCTCACGCATTACGATACGTACGCAAGTCGATCGCCCCGTCACTGTTCACTATTACCTAGCATGGATATGGCAAAGAGCGCCTGGGGAGAGCTTTGACAGAGCCTGTTATATTGCAAGCATGATTTGCGCAACGTTCATATCGCGCTACTATTTACAGTATGTGGCTGACTTAGGGCTGCTCTCATTCGCGAAAGACAGGTGCTATGGCCGATGGCCTGATCTCTCCTCAATCTCAGCAGCCTCTGATATCTGACGCTGAGCAGACGCAAGCTGCAGGTATCTGCTGCTGCCTGGTGGCTTGCAAGACCAAGAAGCACACTCGTGTTGGTATGTTGTGCCTGTGCTTCCAAGGAGGGTGAAAACATCAACTTCGTACAATGACTTTGTAACTGACTGTGTGGTGTGGATAACCAGGTCTGCGTGGTCTTGGCTATGCGCGCCCCCCTGAAATCCCCCAGCCGGAAAAGCGGTTCCCCCTGTCGATCACTCGGAGCTTCAGCCGCCATCCATTCTATGATCTGCTACAGGTAGGTAGGTAGGTACGTACTGCTGTATGTATGTACATGCTTTGTACTACTACGAGTATCAGTCTTGCATCTACGGTGCACGAGTACAGAGAACGCTGGCCCATGCCAGACCTCATTCTGCGTACCTCTCGGTCGATGCCGCATCATGCGAAGTGCTCGTCTAGCGGTGCTGCTTTATACTGGCATGTCTCGGACTCTCGTCTACTCCATGACCACTTGAAGCCAGATTCACACCCAATTCCCAAGCACTGGCGGATGTCATGCAACTCAGCACGCTCAGACTACATGACACTTGTTCAGACGACAGGATGGCGTATACGGCTTCGCTCCTCTCGGCCCCGGAAGGTTACCGCTTTCTGTCCAAGAATCTTCGTCATTGGAGATGGCTTCTTAGCATGCGGCCTTGATGAATGCTGTCTCGCTCTACGAGAGTTGCCTCTTTTCTCATCGCGTTGGAGTAAGTTGTTGGTATAAGCATTGGAGGCTTCTTGTCCTGTTCAGACTTCTCACGCGGGAACGTCCATTCGAGGCGGAACCTGGGCCCTCTGTACCACATGCTAGTATCTGCTACCTCTCTCGAAGCGGCTTGATATTGCCAGGAATGCTGGCTTCATTGTGGTATAGACGTTCATTCTGGAGTTGGGAGTCCCCTGTGGCCACAATGAGGATACATAGCCGGTAGTGAGCATCCCAAAGCCGACCTTCGCGACCCATCGTATGCCTGTGGATGAACATGGAGGCTGTCTTATCGAGTAAACTCAAGTGCATTCTTTGACATCCCATTCTTGCAACTTCTATTCTACCCGTCACTCAAATAGGTAGTTTACCCTACGTTGCTGTTTGTGTGTACGCATGACGCCTTGTCTCTACCAATCTCATTCATATCTCCCTCATCTCTGTGACTTGATAATGGTTAACTGAGATAGGGCCAAAGAGTCCGCGGTGCGGATTTCAAGCTTTCGTCTCCAGCCAAATGTTCTCTTTGTCATGCAGTGAGGTCTTTCGAATGCATCTTGTACTTAGCGACTTAACGGACCGACCATGAGAATTGAGAGTGAGCCGCCTTCCCAGCAGCAACAGAAAAGACCGAATGTGTTTTGGTTCCAGCTCGGGGACGAACTGAAGTGATAACGGAAATCACGAACCACGCTCCTCAATTGAGATTTCTCATAGACTTATGCTTGTCAACGATGACGGCCCTTGGCTGATGGCCTTCGCCAGGAGAAAGCACACGATGAGTTCGCTCGGCAAATATCCAGATGGTCTTACAGCTGGCGAGTGAGGAGACGGCTAATCTCTCGGGAGCAACGATTCAGTAAAGTCTTGTTCTTGACCAAAATGGTCTCCCGGCTTCCCACTCTCAAAACAATGTGTGATCCGGTGAGGCAAAGGAGATTGGGGGTCTGAAGGCTCGCGTGGAGTCAATCGACGGATGACCTGGGTGATTCCAGCATCACGCATCCGCAGGCCTCTTGTTATCCCCGCGGTCTGAACGCTATGTATGAGGCGGACAACTGTTTTCTTTTACGAGACTCAGTCTTGCTCGCGAACCTCTTCGCCAGTATCTGATTCTGTAGCCTCTCAGTGGCTCACGTGTTGCTCTTGTATCATTCTGGCTCGATCCTCACGTCTCGAATCCCTTAGTGCTCCAAACACGTGTAATGGGCTGTCAATTTATTGGTGCTAATGGTGTGAGGCACTGCATCTTTGCACCAGAGAAGTACGGCAAAGAGGGCTTTCACTGATGCCAACATCAGAGGATGGAGAAGCGACAGTATCCACCAGAGCATTGCTGATCATGTCCCAGGAACATATGATCAGTGCGACTAATGCCACTATGCCTTGCAGCTCACACCGGCTGCTTAAAAAGCGCTCTTACGCCACACGGACTGACCTGTTCTTAGATATGAAGTTCTGCCCATGTTCCTCCAGAATATGGGACGAGATAACCACAGAACCCCTTCGGGCTTGGTGAAGGATGCTGTCCTGAGACGCGAGACTGCTCCAGATTCGAGATGCAGGGTAGATGCTACATCAATGCCAACCATGGGATTACATTCATCAGCTCCCACAATGGACCCCAAACCTTTCACCTCTTTCTCTTCCAGCTGCTGAGCTGAAGCATGCCAGGGCGCATCGACAATGGAGAAATGCGGAACCAGCTAATACACCTGAAAGCCAATGTCGTGACGAAAGCGACAGTGATGCGCCCGGGACGAACCAGAAGTCACATCAGCAACGAACCAGGTGGCTGCTGGAGAACGCTCTATCGTATGATGCAATTGCCCCAGATCCAGGGGAGAGGGGAGGGACCTCCGGCCGACGGCGCGTTTCGTCATACGGGAGAACAGCCAATGCCGTGGAAATCTCGGTGAGAGTGAGGCGTAGTGAGGCGCAGCTGAGGGAGCAGGGGTTAGGAGCGGCGCCCGATGTTGAACGCGACGGCGAAGCCGGTCCGGGGCTTGGGCTCCACTGCCCCCGGGATCTAACAACTCCGACTATATCAGATATGAGAGAGGCTTCTGCCGATACCTACCCTCATTGTTGATTGACCCTTCCATTGAACAACATCACCAGCCTGCTGCTGCTTATCTGAAATTCTTCACCAACTGCAAGTTAACTCGAGCCTAACCTGAAACTGGATCGAGTCTGTCAAGTTCAGACCAAAGCCCAACACCCTGTTACAGCCCATCTGTTGACTTGAACGACATGACCATGGCGGCTGATAGCGACTTTTACACACTCCACTACTTTCCGTTTTCTCTATATTCGCTCATGATACGGTTTGGGCTTGTTCTGGGAAGTCGACTGAACTCTGATACGGCTCCAAAAGTCCGAATCAAACTGGTCAATCTCCATAGGGAAGAGAATCTTTCGGAGGAGTATCTCACGTCGGTAAACCCAAGAGGCCAGGTTAGTCCCACAGAAGAATAAATGTCCGACATATTTGATGGCCCCCAAGTTGGCGAAAGAGAATGGCCTTGATGCTGACACTTCAAAGGTGCCGGCACTTACCTCGCGGGCGCTGGCATCGCCCCTTACGGACAGTCGGGACATCTCCGACTGGTTATGTGAGCAGCAGCCGGAGCTTGTTCCCGACCATCATCAAGCCGCCATCCAGAGCATCATGGACAAGCTGTACAGCTTCCACGCCATGGCCCTCACGATAGGGCGCGAGGAGAAGAAACATGGCATCCCCAATCGAGCTGCGGAGCTGCTGGAACAGAAGGACTTGACGGAGCCTCATCGCAGAGCATTGGAGTTGAAAAGCGTCTTGTAAGTTTCTTCATAGGGGTGCGACTGATCGCCTGGAGGCATTGTTGACGAGCGTTTCACCTTCTCTGTCTAGCCACGAGCTATGTTACAGCAACATGTTCACCTCTGCCAACATCGACGATGTGGAAGCCAAGGCCCGTGGGTTCGTGGAGGTGCTTGATGCAGCTCTCAACGAGTACAACAAAGGGCAGCTCTGGATATTCGGAGAAAGGCCGACGATACTGGACGCACACGCCACAGCACTGATAGCGAGGCTGATGGACGTGAGGCGACAAGACTTGCTGACGGAGAGAGTGCAAGAGTACGCAAAGGGGGTCTTTGCATCAGAGGAATGGAACGAGGTTACGCACGGGAGGACCACGCTCTGGAATGTCTCGTTGGGCCACGTTGCCGACTTGAACCCACTGTAACTGTGCCTCGTTGGATATCCAAGTTTGACTTGATTACGTCTCCTTGACCCTCCTTATATATGGGATGGCCAGCTGTTGCTTTAAGTAGCTGTGCCTGTTGTATATATATGAGTTCCAATACCCAGAGCCCGGATAGGGCTACGAATGATGAAGTAAATAGAAGACGAGGAATCGACATGTCGTTGAATGTTGCTGAGTTAGTACGATATCGACAGGATAGTGGCTGTGTAATATGCCATAGTATACTTTGGATGAAGAATGCAATAGGCCGTCTATACGCATCAGGAGCAATGAAAATCCCCGTGATGCGACCTGTCTGCCCAATATGTCATGATACCTCTCCGGGCAAGCAGTTGCTTGGAGACTTGTAAATGATGACAATGCCGTACAAGTGACGCCAAGAAGACGCTGTGCAGCACTCTTTGTGATGCCGCGCGCGCTCCAACTACGGGCATCGCCTTGACTGCACGTTGACCATATCAGGAGTCATGAGAAGTTTTGGGCAATGGCAGAAGGAGACTGTATATGTTGACAATGAAGCTGCTCATGCACGATACAACAGGCCGTCTCACGGCAAAGGAAAGCTTGGGCAATGACAGCAAAGAAGAGTGAAAAGGAACCAAAAGTGCAGCAAACCCGACGCCGACAAAAGTGCCCTTGAGTCGAAGCGCAAAGGCCGTCTGTCTTGTTAGGTATGTACGGACTTTGTAATAGAGGGCGGCAGCTGAGGTGCCTTTTAATGTGTGTGAGCGGGAAAACGGCGCCGGAAGAGGGACCTGGAACTTCTGTTTTGCCTTGGCCGGTCCGCGTCAAAAGTTCCGCACTGTCGGGTGGCGGAGCGGAGCACAAAAGGAACATTGGATGAGGGCAACCTGGATGGTCAGCGACGAGCTTGTGCTTCATGAAAGTGTCCGTGATGATGAAGCTGTCGCGGGTCTGGGGAGTTATAGAGCGGTATGGAGGGACTGACATGGCGTTGACGGATGGATTAGAGTCCCAGCACGCAGAGACGGATAAGATATGTATCACTGTGCGTATGGTCTAGGTAAGTAGGTAAGGCAAGGTACACATTAAATCGGAGATACCTATCAGAGGGCCTGGAACCCCGGGTTTGCAGGGGAGCTGAGAATTTCTCTCTGTGGCGTCTGCATGCTGTCGGGGAACGGACTGGCGCTGCGAGTGCCTGGATGGCCACCTTATTGTGTACAGTGCGGAGTTGATGAACACGGGACGTCGCTTATTATGTACTTCCATCTTTTCCGTTGGGAGAATGGGTGCAAAAATCCAGGAAGAGCCAACAAAAGGCGATACAGTGTTGACTGCTACGACACCATACTGTCCAACCGAGGTCTACCTGGTAGAGGCAGGTAAGTGGGTGCTACACTATATTCCTTCACTCAGCTTCGTCTCGTCTGCGGAGTAATACCTTATCTTCCAGAATGCCAACTCCGTGTGGCATAGTACATCAAGCCGTGCTCGAAATGGGCACCTTGCAGTTTGCGTTTGCGAAACCACGCACCTGGGGTCCCCGAGATCGGGTCTTGATGGCGGAGAGATTAGAAAGTCGGCCTCTCGTGGATTCAGCTGCCTCTCGCGATTCCAAGTTAGAAATACGCCATGTGAGGGGGGCAGAGATAAGGGCCTTCACCCTGGAGAGAAGTCGAGGCTAGGCCCCGGCCCTTGGCTGCATCATTGGCTGGGCGGGCGAGATGGAGGCAGACTATTTTGCGCCTCGCAGCAGCTAGGCACGGCAAGCATGTGTGCGTGCTAGAAGCACATGCTGCTGGCTTTTCGACTGCGCTCGGCTTCGGCTTCGCTCAAGGCAAAACCAGGCTCGGAGACCACTGTTATCGAACAATATCGGGCATCGCAGCAGGCACAGAGGACGAATGGATGAGCTTGCACTGTACAAGCACTCGAGGATACCTGCATATTGCTACCTAGTACTACACTATTTCATCGTCGAATGCTTCATATCTACATGGGACCGTCGCCGGTGGGAGATACCTGGGAGATACCTGGGAGCCATCATCGTCGCTCCTCGGCGTCGACTTCTTGCGTGGTTTCTTAGGAGACCTGTTCGCCCATGCCCAGCCACGAAAGGGCACCAGACGCTACGGTCTTTTTAGGAAGGTCTGGCTATTTCCAACGCCGTCGTTGCCCAGGTTATCGCTAGATTGGCACCGGCTCAACCAACCAAGCCGCAGAGCATCAATCGTCTCCAAGCCAAGCCTAGCAAGCCTAGCAAGCCTCTCAAGCCCTCCCGCAAGCCTCTCCCTCGTCCTTGTCGTCCTGTGGCACGCAGCAAATGTTTGTTTGGCACATGGTGGATGACAGGAACCGACAGGGGCACGACGCCTTAGCTGCACACTGTGATGCGGCGTCTCTCCTCGTCTCGGTCTGGGCTCGAGCGCCACACTGCCCATGATTTGGCGGGGAATTGATCCAAGATGGAGTCGGCTGGGCTCGTGAGAGAGAGTCACAGAACAGGGTCTGTGATTGGTAGGGCGCAGATGCGCTGCAGTTGCACTTGGAGGCATTGCAGCATGAATTGCAGCCCATGGGGTTAGCGTCCCAAGCGACTATCTGCTGTTGTTGTGTGCTGCGGCAGGCCGTCGCACTCGCTCTCTTTTTCCCATCTCTGCAGAGCTACCTACAATCCTTCCTCGCCGAGCGAGAGAAAGACAGAGGGCGAGAAGGAGAGAGAGAGAAGAGCGAAGCCCGCCAGACAGATCTGGCCCCAATACGGTTCGACTCGACTCGACTCGACTCGACTCGGTTCGTTTGATCAGTCGACAACCCAGGCGGGGAACAGCGATACTGGTACTGAAATCAAGCGACGACAAAGGGCGACAGTCGCAGCAGACGCAACGCCAGAATCGCTGCGCGGACCCTCGACGTTCGAGAAGGCATCGGCTTCTCACCCGTCGACATGCCCTTATCCTTCTTCCGCCGGCGCCATGAGCCGGAGCACATCACTCCGATCCCCGGCCCTCTGGAGACGGACACGCCCGGCATGCAGCATCTCAAGCATCTCCAGCAGTTTGAAAAGGCGCACAAGCTCGACCCCAACCTGCCCATTGACGACCTCAACGATGTCGACGCCGCTATCGCGACGGGCAATGCCGAGAAGGGCCTCGAGATTGAGCACGCCCTTATGGAGGATAACAGCCCGTATCCCGAGGTATGACTGAACTGAACCCGTCCATTCTTCCACCCACTTGCGCAGATGAGATGAGACCAAGCCGTCTTCCATATACGGAGGAGAAGATGTCACCGACAAATCAAGGACGGTGGAAGCTAATGGGAAGAATCTTTCCTCTGCTCTTATAGGTGCGAGCCGTTGTTCGAAACTATGATGTCGACGTCCCTGCCAACACCATCCGCGCCTGGGTCATTGGTCTCATTCTCTGCACCGTCGGCTCTGGCGTCAACATGCTATTCTCACTGCGCAACCCGAGCGTCGCCATCACGACATATGTCATCCAGCTGATTGCGTATCCCATCGGCCGCGGCTGGGACCTGGTCATGCCCGACAAGGAATGGAACCTCTTCGGCTTGAAGTTCAACCTCCGACCTGGCAAGTTCAACCACAAGGAGCACGTCATCATTGTAGCCATGTCCAATGTAAGTATTTTGTCACTACAGAAGGGAAGGCAGAGATAAGGCTTGACATCTGCCTTGAAACGGGGACCAACCTCCCCTCTTTCTGATTGGGATCCAAGGCTGATGACTTCTTGTCTTAGGCTGCCTATGGCGGCGGCGTGTTATATGCGACCGATGTTCTGCTGGCGCAGCGCCTCTTTTACAAGCAGGACTTTGGCTGGGCTTTCCAGCTCCTCTTTGGCATCACCACGCTGTGTACCGGCTACGGCTTGGCTGGTCTGGCTCGTCGTTTCCTCGTCTGGCCCGCGGCCATGATCTGGCCCGCCGATCTCGTCAACGTCGCCCTCTTCTACAGCTTGCACGACCATTCGCCATCGGACCCGTCAAAGACGAACGGCTGGTCCATTGGCCGCTACAAGCTCTTCCTCATTGTCGGATTCGGCGCTTTCCTCTGGTATTGGTTTCCGGGATGGATCTTCAGGGGGCTCTCTTCCTTTGCCTGGGTCTGCTGGGCTGCCCCGAATAGTGTCGTTGTCCAGAAGATTTTTGGGCCTATCCACGGATATGGCTTGATGCCTACCTCCTTCGACTGGTCTGTTTATAGCGGCTTCGTGGGATCGCCTCTGATCCCTCCGTTCCACGCCATTGCCAACGTGCTGGGCGGAATCGTCATCTTCTTCGTCATCATCTCCATGGGAATTCACTTCAGCGGCACTTGGTACTCCGACTACTTTCCTGTTCAGTCCTCCGACTCATACGACAACCTGGGCCAGGTCTACAACGTTTCGCGAATCCTGGGGAATGACCTGAAGTTCAACGAGACGGCGTATAAGGAGTATTCGCCTCTGTTCTTGCCGACTCAATTTGCACTCGCCTATGCCCTCTCATTTGCCGCCGTTGCCGCCGTACTCATTCACGTTGCCCTCTACCATGGCAAGGAGATCTGGAACCAATTCAAGCTGGCTCGTCATCAGGAGGACGACGTCCACATGCGTCTGATGAAGAAGTACCGCGACGCTGAGGATTGGTGGTACGCAGGTATGTCAAGCTCCCTTTCCTCCCGGCACGATTTCTTGTTGTATATACACGGAGCTTCAAGTAAATGCTAACAAACGTCATGTTGCGTAGCGCTCTTCGTTGGCATGGTGGCCATCTCCTTTGGCATAGTCGCCGGCTGGGATACTGGCTTCCCCGTGTGGGCATTTGTCGTCTGTTTGCTGCTTCCCATTGTGTGGCTCATCCCCATCGGCATCGTCCAAGCCATCACAAACATCCAGCTCGGTCTCAATGTTCTGACCGAGTTCATCATTGGGTACATGGTTCCCGGCCGGCCCCTGGCCATGATGATGTTCAAGAACTACGGCTACATCTCCATGTCCCAGGCCTTGTATTTTGCCCAGGATTTGAAGCTCGGCCATTACATGAAGGTGCCCCCTCGCGTCATGTTCACGTCGCAGCTTCTGGCCTCTGTCTGGTCTGCCATCGTGCAGATTGCCGTCATGAACTGGGCCCTGGGTCACATCCCCAACGTCTGCGACCAGCAACAGGAGAACGGCTATTCGTGCCCAGGTGGCCGCGTCTTCTACACGGCCTCCATCATCTGGGGCGCCATCGGACCTGCTCGCATCTTTAGCCATGGAGCTCTCTACGCATCGCTGCAGTGGTTCTGGCTCGTTGGAGCCATTACGCCCATTGCCACTTGGCTGCTGGCTCGCCGCTGGCCCAAGTCCTTCTGGCGCTACGTCAGCTCCCCCGTCATCTTCGGAGGCACTGGTCAGCTTCCTCCGGCGACTGTAAACATCTACCTCTGCTGGGGCCTCGCCGGCGTCGTCTTCAACTACTTCATCAGGCGACGATACACGGGCTGGTGGCTGCAGTACAACTACGTTGTTTCGGCAGCGCTGGACTGTGGTCTCATCATATCCACGCTGCTCATCTTCTTCACCCTTTACTTGACCAACATGAGCAGTCCTCACTGGTGGGGCAACGACGCCGCCGTGCATACCATGGACGCCAAAGGCGAGGCGATATCTATGAGGGTTCCCCCGGGTCACATCATCGGGCCGTCACAATGGCCCTAGGAGGCACATGGAGGCGATGCCATCAAGGGCAAGAAAAAAGACGAAATTTAGCTGGACGTACGGCGTTGACATGGTTAGCAAACTTGATTCCGGGCTAGGGCATATATACATGGGATGTGTATATGAATGCCTCTCTGTTCCAATGCTTGATCTGATTTTTGGGTTGCTTCACTTTTCTTTCGTATACAGTTCTCTGATGACCTGGGTCGGATACGGATGGCGTTCAGGGGGACCTCGACTTATTCTACCTGATGTTATGTTCTCTCGGGTTTCAGTATGTGGAAGTTGACTTTTTTTTTTTTTTTTTTTTTTTTTTGGGGCATGAGCGATAGCTGAATGAGGAACGTGTCAATTTGAGATATTACAATACATCTTTGAGGGCCATGTGTGGTGTTTTCTTTCGATCGCATTGCGTAGAACAACAAAAGACTGAGCGGGATGATGCAGCCTTCACCATCTTGAACCTATCAACATTGACTACGCAGAAATTCGACCCGCTTGACGAGCAAAAAGATGTGCTGACTCAGCTCGAGGATGAGATAAGGACGAAAAGTGGCATCACGTGCGCAGGCGAGAGGGTATCATCACGTGGTTTAGACGGGCGCCCAGGCCCACGCCACTCCCACGCAAAAATTAGGGCTGGCAATTCGACACTCCACCGCGAAAAAGGCGTTGCTCTCCCCCCAAATTAACAATCCGTGAATCGTCATCCCCAGCTTCACGCCTAACCACCACCGACCGCCAAGATGAGTACGTTTTGATGCTGTTCCTGCTCGCCGCCTCGAAGATCCCGTTCCTACGAACCCCCGAAAAGCTCGCATATTCTGTCGAAAGATGCTGCGCGAGGACCTATGGACCTGAAAAACTTCCTAGGGAGATTCGAGGACGGGATCTGGCGAAGAACCTCTGTTGGGTCATGATGCGGAATCAAGGCTGACTGTTGATCCTGTGTGTAGCGAAGGGTACCTCCAGCTTTGGTAAGCGTCACAACAAGACGCACACTCTCTGCCGACGATGCGGTTAGTCTTCTTATCTCCAATCCACCGGAAACGCGGCATTCGTGATGCCTCCGCGCAACAAGACACGCCCGAAGGGAACAGATTCGATCGAGACTCGCCGCCAGAGACACGGACTGGAGAAGAGACGGAATGGGAAGCCACCGACTGGGCTTGGAGTAGTGTGCTCACGTCTCGACGAATCCAACCTGAGGGCGGCCAATTGCGACGGATGGCGGATCGAATCGAACGCTTTGGGCGATGAACCGGCATACTGATTATGGTTGGAATATAGGTCGCCGCTCTCTGCACGTCCAGAAGCATGAGTGTGCCTCTTGCGGATACCCCGCCGCTAAGATGCGAAAGTGTATGTGCTCTCCTGGAACCCTCTATCCTTGAAACCACACCACAGAAGACGCAAACTGTCTTCCCCTGGCCCGCTACCCTGCTCACGCGCGAGAACCGACGTCTAACAGTCCCTTTTTGCAGACAACTGGAGCGAGAAGGCCAAGCGGAGAAGGACCGTCGGCACTGGTCGCTGCCGCTACCTCAAGGACGTTTCCCGACGATTCAAGAACGGCTTCCAGACCGGCGCCCCCAAGAACGCCAGGGTTGGCAAGAAGTCCGCTGAGCAGGAGTCTTAAGTGACCTTTGTGGAGCGTTTCGGAGCTCTCTTTCTGCTTCTACTGGTTTTTTGTTTTTTTCTTCGTCGCTACACCGGATCTTATGCACAAAAGGGTAGAAGAGGGAGAGAGAGAGAAACGAGGAAAATAGAAGAAACCAAAAAAAGAACAATAATCCCGCGTCCACGAGGTTAATGAGTCCTGGCGAACAAAGACAACGATTTGCATCTTCTCACTCTTCTCTTGCCCTCTACACAAGTGATGAGCGACGTTTCTTTCGGATGAGCTCTTCCCTCCCTTTTTTTTACCAGGTCTTCTGTTGTTCCTCTTTCTTCTTCATCTGTTCACTCTGCATGGATTCGAGTGGTGGTGGCGGTGGATGTAAATTTGGGCGATTGATCAAGGGAGGCGGCTGGAGCATGGGACAAATGGTGTTATCGAAAAAAAGGGACCCCAACTGCTTTGTATTTTCGCGCCGGAAATTCCGTTAGGGGATCTAGGTGATGGGAGTCTTGAAATGACATTCCTGATTCTTCAAGTCGCCTGTCCCTTATTCTTGACCTCTCATGTTGCCTCTCCATGCAGCCTTTGACCCAGATGATCTATGTGGTGAGGCCATCCTGTGCCTTGAGGCACTGTCACATTGCTCGGATAGAATGCTTTGTGCCCTCTGCTCATCCGTGCCCTCATCCAAGTCTATTCAAATGCCCATTTCCATTTCCGCTTCACCATCAGCAGATGTGCCACGAGATACTATCGCCGTAATCGCTTCATCATTTCCTAGTAAAGGCTGGTTTGCCCCCGTCAAGCCCCCCTCTCAAAAACCTTGACATTCCCGTCTGCCCCAACATGGTACAAATACTCTGCACCCTCCTCCTCCTCTTTACGTACTGCGATTCTTACCACGCCGCTGACATCCTTGGCCACGCCCGTGTCCAACATCCTCAAGCTCAGGACCAGATCGGCGGCATGTGCTTGCGCCAGCACCAGCGCCGCATGAGAGCGCTCTAACGAGGTGTTTTGGGAGCGCAGCAGGGCGTCATCAGCAGAGAAGGAGAGAATCGTCGCGTGGACTCGCTGTCATTCTTCTGTTAGCTTGTTTTCAGCCCACAGCAAGCGCGATATTCCCTTTTTCCTGCAGTGAGATGGCGCTGAGAAGACGAGAATTTCCTCCGTGACTCACCTCTCGCAAGGAAAAGAGCATTCCCTCCAGCGCCAGGGCTGTCACGTCATCTTCTCCGGATATCGCCAACAGTTCGTCCAGTTGATCTACGATCAGGACTTTGGCACTCGCTCTCACATCTCCAATGGCGGCTTCGATGCCTCTCCTCACGTCTTCCAGCTTGCCGCTCTTTAAGATTCGCCCTCTGTCCCCCGTAGACTCCGATCCTTGGCCTCCTGAGAGCAGGCCTGTTAGGCCGTCCACGAAGCTGAACTTGCCGGCTCTACTTAGGCCATCCAAGTCCAATCCCTTGAAAAATGAGTGATATAAATAAGCATTTGAAAACTCGATAGTTATAGGGTGAGGGGAAGGTGTCAGAACTCACCAATCTGCTTGCGCCCTCTCTCCAAAAAGCCAAATCTCGCATAAAGCTCACGAGCACAACACCCGAGTCCGTCCCTGTCTCATCTCCGCCACTGCCTCGTCCCTGAACTAGAGAGTAAAGATACCGTAGAGTGAGCCAGTTTGAAGTCGCCCCCATGACATTGGTCAAGACAATCAGAGACGCCTCTTCGGGTAATCCGAGATATGGCTCGAGAAGCGGTGGGATCTTGCTCGACATGATGCTGGTCAAAGGCGAGGTTGACAAGAGAAAAGCTTATGTAGAGCAAATGAGGTCGAGATACGTTCAATAAGATATGAAAGAATAAACGGCTTTACAAGCGAAGATGCCCAATGAGAGGGAGCGGCGGATCAATAAACGAAGTACAACACGTCTCGTTCCTCTGGCTTTACATCAGAGGGAAGTCGAATTAATGATTTTGAGGAACGAGTCGTGGTGGGGGCGGGGACGGTGCGAACACGATACCCACTACTCGCACAGTGCTTACCTATGTACCGCATCAAGGCTACTTTCATCTCCTACACTCTTAGTAGCTTGCTCATGCCTCTTACAATACGCATACTTTCGATTTGCCATGCCACGGCGAAAGAGGCTGTCAATATGCATTCCCGTACCGATATCTGCCTAACGTCTCTGAATACACCATGAACCCTGAAATCGAGGGCCAGATCGACATCCTACAATCTGCTTAGTCTACCCTCCAACAGCCGCCAACGACTTCATACTCCAAGCCTCCTGATCCAACGAGGTGGACAGCGGAAGAACATTTATCGCTTTGATCTTTCAATACCCGGCACCTACTCAGTAGCAGTCTCTTGAGGGTACTGTGTGATAATCTCTTGACTCTCTGACTATGGACCTTGGCTGATGTTCCTTACTAGAACGAATGACATCTACAATCCCTCTATGTCGATATGCCCTCCATGCAGCTTCCTCATATGCTCATAGACATCATTGCTCTCCGGAAAAGTCATTAAGCATACCCAGCAAATGTGAGTCTTGCAGGCTATGCACGTCATGTGGTTGCACCCAGAGATCTTTTCCAGTGGAGTTTTACACTTTGGGCAGTCCTTGATGCCCAGCTCTTTCTTGAGCTTCATAAACGCCTGGTAGCCCCCCGTCTTGATGTCTTGGTGATCCGCGCACGACATGCCGACGTGCGGCTCGTGGCAAGCGGAACAGGTCGGCCTGAGGCAATTCGAGCAGTTTTGGGTTCTCGCCTCTGAGGAGACTCGGTAGATGTAGCTGCAGTCTGGAGTGGGACAGTAGCGAAATACGTTGGGATGCCGCTTGATGTAGGACGAAAAGGATCGTTCAAGCACTTCCTCAAGCGCACCCGAGAGAGATGCTCCTGGAGGTCATCGGCCGTTACGACCTTCTTGCAGTTGCCTTGGTTTCCGTGGCAGAGTACGGCAAAGTCTGGGGCAGTTCCGTCTCCCATCGTGCAGCTTCTTTCGAAACATTCTTGGCAGTATACATGGCCACAACTGGTCTTGACAGGACTATCCGCTTCTGTCCAGCAAACAGAGCATTCTTGGGCCGTTTCATTGGCCCCATGTTGTATCACTGACTCTGGGACTTGTTCTCGGCCTTCCATGATTGCCAGGGCGATATCATAGTCTTCTAGCGAGCCGGATATGACGATTCTCTTCGGGGTGGAGATGATGTCGAACGATGCCTTTTCCGGCCCGAGTCTGGCAGCAATCTTCCTGAACCCCCCATGGCAGGCCCAGAAGAACTTGTGAGGTTCGAGTTCAATCACCCGGGCAGACGTTGACAGCGACTCGGCTCGTATCAGCTCGGCAAGCCGGCGCTCCACCTCCTCGCAACGGGCCTGAGACCCAAAGAGGCGCAATTCGGATTTGCTTTTGTCTCGGATGATCGTCGTTGAAAGCTCTGCTTCCAGCTTCTTGATCGCTTGGAAAAGCTCGCCATTGGCCTTGAGAGAAGAGTCCCAGAGACCGACGCCATCTTCCTTCGCGACGACGCCGCCAAGAATGGACTCGAGGTCCGCCTTGGCGCTCGCAACATCAGCTGCCGACTCTCCCTCAATCTTCAAGACCCTGAACCTCTTCAAGGGGTCGGTGCTGTTGTACGCCTTGAAGAAGATGTTCTTGTCTTTCCAAGCCTTCTGCTGGGCCAAAATTCGGGGATAGACCGCGTCATAGATTTTTGTACCGGTTTTGAACTTGGCCGAGTACACCATCTGGACGGTCAACCGCGCATTGGGATGGAAGGGGAGCTCCTTTCTGTCGAGCTCCGTGACAGCTCTCCGAGCGTCTGGTTCGTCCAAGAAGCGAGCAGTGGCCTTGACTCGCCTGGCATTGGTCTCTAACGTAACCTCGAAATACTCCAAAGGCCCGATGTTTGTCAGAAGTGAGCGTATCATGGCCGAAGCATGTTCAGCGTCGGTTGAATACGTGGGCGGGCCAACTTCTACGTGCCGAGGTCTGTTTCGTTCCAGCGTGATGGCCTGCAAGATGTCCTTTCTCTCGGCGGCAGCCGGTACTTCAGTCAGCATGACTGTCCAATTCACAGGATTCCGTGACGGTGACCACGCAAACGAATGAGAAGCCGGCTGAGCTTCAGTGGCTGGCTTCGTGGTGACTTTCTGGTCCAAGATTCGATAGCTGCCCTTGGAGAACAGATCGCTCACTCTCCTGGCAGTATCTCCGTTGCCAAAGTTCAACCAGGCATTCCGAACCGCTTTGTGCCATGATATATGAACCTTCTTGCAGTCCACACGTCGAGCGCTGTGGCCAGAAGGCATGGGTGCAGCGATGGGAGTTGCATATATCTTGACGCCTTGCCACGTATAGCCAGAGTGGAACATAGCACAGAGCCTCTTAGAGAAGGACGGATCATCCGATCTCACAGATGCTCCGCAGCTGCCGTCCATGTGCAGCATGTACACATCGTCGACGCTGATGTCGAGCCCCTTTTCGGCGAGCATATCCCGAACCGATTGCTCAGAGGTGCCTTGCGGCAAGCCGTTGATACGTACGGCAGAGAAGTCGCTGGGCAGACGGATCTTGGATACCCGAGCACCGGCCTCGAATTGGACGAACGCCCCTCCGATAGTTCTCGAGAAGTCGTCCTTCTTGGTGTCGTCCTGCAGCAGTTATGTCAACACTTATTCTTCAGCTGATCGATCCACCACTCCATCATGCCCAGTACGGATCGCAATGATCTTTGTTTGGAGTGGACAACGAACCTCAATCGCATCGGCTACAGCAAGGGTAGCAGGGGCGAATTCTCGGGGGACCAAATCCTCTTCAGCATGACGAAACAGGCATTTCTCCCCATATTCGCAACTCCCGCTTTTGAAGTATCTGCAAGCTGGCTTTGCGCTCTCTGGAGGTGCAGTAGTAGTAGGGTGATCGTCTGTTTTGGCTCTTCCGGATTGCACGCCTCGCTATGACAACAAGAGTCAGCAGGCGTTCTCGGAGCTGGCATCTCTAGGAAAGGAGGAGACTCTATTGCCTTTTGAGGTTCTGAGGGAGAACGAATGGAGATGCCGTTGATGTGGGAAAAGGGACAGGATGATCCTCTGGCGCAAGACCCCATCTGAAAGAATCGGCAAGGCGTGGCAGCTCGCCAGTCCTGGGCGGACCCAAGGTGCCCTTTTGCCGTCGGCGAGGCGAGGCGATTCGTTTTGCTATTCATGATGATGAAGAGCTGCTCAAGGTCTGATACCAGCGTGCAGAGCAAGATTCGACCCTTGTTGAATGACACAGATTCTGACTTTCTCCTTCTTTTCCAGCAGGAAAGCACTTTGCAAGATTGGGCACCATGAACCGCAGGAGATGCTGCCTGCATCATGCATGTTGTGTCACTTCGTAATTAGTGCCTGCTGTGAGTGACTCGCACTGTACGGTTGACACTCACACACATGGCCATTGGATCTGGAGCTCGAGTTGGATGCTCTCATTGGGCTGTGTTAGTTGCCGGCCATATGGTACTGCCGTACTGTACTCGAGACGAATACATAGACGCACAACATGCGTGCAGTATGAGCAACATGACGCTACTTGTGAGCTAGGTGGTAGGTATCAAGACTGGAAGGAAACTTGAGATCTCGTCTCGTTTGCTCCCATCTGCTTTTCACGATATAAAGGCCAAAGTGTCTGCAGGTGTGGGTATATATATACTGGGTACAATATATCTATGCAGCTACCTAGGGAGGCCAGGTATGTCTAATAACCCAAAGAGCGAAAGGGGATATCTCTTGCTAATCCATGCCGCGAAGGCTACCAACTTGGTGTCTTATCCCGTGCATGAGAGTCGAAAGAAAAAGTCGAAAAGAACAGAACCTTTCCAGGATAAACGCCGTATGATGCCCGTCAATGAAAGATTTGTGTGTGAACATGATTCGCTCTTGACCCGTTGGAAAAAGAAAGAAAAGAAAAAAAGGAGACAAATGCATGCATGCTGCCTACTAAAACTTCTCCATCAGATTCTTGCGGGCCGTCCACATGCGCGCCCTCTTGCCAAAGATGTACATGGGAATGGAGCAAAGGCAGAAGATGAGCTGAATGACGCCGAGATAGATGTACACGCTCCTCGAGCCGTCTGCGGCAAGCCACTGGGAAATGAAGAGACTGAAGACCAAGCCGTGAAGCACGTTCTTGGAAAAGTTGAGCGTCACCAGGGCCTCGCCGGCGTATTGGCGGTAGCTGTCAACACAAAAGGTGATGGACGTTGTCGAGCCAAGGGAGCAGCCAAACGAGGTGATGCCAAAGAAAATGGTGGGGACAATCCAGCTGTCCCTCTCCTGCGCCGACCACCCGAAGCCCATGAGCCCTATGCACGTGGTGATCAGGATCGGTATCGCCATGACGAGGCGAAACTCTGGCTCATACATGCCCCCGTTGCGGCGAGCCATGGCCCTGACGATGATATCGCTAATCTTGCCCGCCACTCCGGTACCCAGGATGCCGCCGACAAAGGGCGAGACGTAGACGAGGCCGGTCTGGAGAGCCGTGAAGTTGTATCCGTCCGGGTTACGGTAGATGACAGCCAGGTTCTCGGAGATGACAATCAGCCAGCCAATGGAGCAGGCATAGATCACGGCAGACCAGAGGACGGCGGGGTACGCAAACAGAATGAATGGCCTAGCCATGACCTTGAACCAGTTGTCGTTATTGAGCCGCCCATGATAGGGCTTGAGCTGCTGGACAAAGGTCTGGGCCGGCTGGTTGCGGAGGTTGTGGGTGTACGCCTTGACCTTCGGGGGCGCTCTGAGCTTCCACGAGGGGAACCTTTCATTGTCGAGATTGGGCGCTGTCGAGTAATACTCGGTAATCACCATGCTATCGGCTCCGCTGTGAACGTGAGGGGTCGCTGAATGGAGACTTCGGCCGCGTTCAGGGGCTAGGCTAGACCGCGGAGACGTGATGGAGGCTCGGGGGCTATGGATTGACGGTCCGCGTGAGGATTCCCCGGGATTGGTTGTCCCCGGTTGGCCTCCCTCTTCTTTCTGGCTCTCCGGCGGCGGCGAAACTACGAATCCCACTTGAGGACTCCCAGACGGCAGCTCTGCGTTCTGACCCAAGGGTTCCTGGCCCTCACGAGACGGGGTCTCCACGTTGGGCGTAAACTCGACATGGACCTCTCTGCGGCGCTCGATGGCGCCCGGAGATCGCGAGCCCTCGGGTGATTTTCCTCGAGGGGAGAGGGGGCCGGCCGATGTATGAGCAGGGTCGGCATGGCGGGATGACAGCCGGCGAAGGAAACTAGGTCGTCTCGAGACTCGCCGTGTTGGCGTTCTGTCCCAGAAGGTCTCTGGGACAAAGAGGAACAGCAGGACGAATGCAAACCCCACGATCATGGCGACGATACTACAAGGAAAGGCGAAAGTAGGTTAGAAGCCCGAGCTTGGACAAAGCAAGAAGCGGGTGAAGAAGGTTTGCAACGTACAAGAAAGCCCAGCGCCAGCCAAAGCGACCAATGATGGCGGCGCTGACGAGGGGGACAAGATTCTTGCCTCCCAAGAGCAAGAGGGTGTAGATTCCGATGCGGTAGGCGCGCTCGTGGAGGAAGAAGATTTCGGCAATGGTGGCGGACGGCAGACACTCTACTGGAGAGACGGCAACGCCCTGGAAGACTCTGGCGGCGATGAGGGAGGAGAAGCTGGGTGAGTATCCAGCCCAGACGCAGGTGCCGATGAAGAGGATGGCTCCGGCGAGGTACACCGGCCGTTTGCCGAACAGGATGGCGGTGGGAGAGGCAATGACAGACCCAAGGCCCAAGCCCATCATGTAAAGGCCGGTGGTCAGGGACACGTGCTCGACAGAAACGTCAAAGTCCTCGGCAACGTTTGTGAATCCAGCAGCGATCAGGGGGGTCATGCCGCCTCCAATCATGCAGTAGAATCCCAGGGACAGAAGGGCACAGTCTCGCCGCCAGGAGGGCCAGTTCAGGGGATCGTTGACGGAATCTTCCGGCTGCGGATCCAAGATGATCTTACCATCGCCCGTCTTCTTCTTGCCGGTAGGCTCTTCCACGGGCTTCTCGGGTTCGGATGGAGACCACGGTGATAGCTGAGTGCCGCCGGGCGTCCTGGGAGTCCCGACAGGGAAGCCGGCCGGAATGGACGAGTGCGAAGTGCGAGCATGAACGTTGCGCAGGCCGAGTGGCTCGTTGCGGTCACTAGCCAGAAGCAAGACGGAGCCTGCGAACCAAGGACTGGCGTTAACAAAGCTGCTCCAAGGCGCTCAAGGATGAAGAGAGAGAGAAAGAGGAGGATGCTCGCATGCTACGGCGCGGCCAGCTGCTCACCTGGGACCTCGATAGTTTCCGGATCGTTCAGCATGCCCATGCTCCATTTGGCCGGCCCAGGCTTCTCAACAGCCTTCTCATTTGTTGCACCACCGTGACGGCCGAGACGCCACCGGCTTTGCTTGGGTTGCCCTTCGGGCGCCATCTCAATTGATATCGATGAGACCAAAAAGTCAGGAAGTGGTGCCGCACGCGTTGAGGATAACAGCTCGAAGTAGGTGGTTATCAAAGATCGACTTCCAAAGCGGAGAGGTTGGTCAATGATACATGGAGGCAGTAGATTCAGCAATCGGATATGAAGGGAAAAGCCAAGCGGGCCTATAGGCGTGCAGGGAGAAGATATGACGCTTTTCTTCTGTGTTGATATGTCCCGTCTAAGAATAGCTCTGAGACCTGCCGCAGAGACACGCCACAACGGTAGAGATGCGATCCAGAAAACGGTCGAATAAGGTAGGGATGGTTATAGAGAGGGGACAATAGGAACTCGGGTCTAGAGCCTCTCGGCCAGGTAGCGAGGACGTATAACAAGGATTTGGCGTAGACCAGCAACGCGCAGGCTTTGCTTCCCAACAGGATATCCCTTTGCTTGTGTGCTTCGCGTTGTCGACGAGATGCAGGGCGAGGGGGCAGCTACAGGATATGAGGGTGGAGAGCCAAAAGCGAGGAGAAGAGCAGGTAACTATACAGAGGAGAGAAGATGAGGAATAGGAATAGCGACGAGGTATGCGGAGGATGAGAGCAACATATACAGAGCGGATGATGGAGGAGAGGAAGAAGCCAGAGCATGGAGGAATGAAGTCAGTGTCTCGAACGTTCTTGCTCCGCACGTGCTAACAATTTAGCAGACTTGATGGCTGGCTAATCACGAAGGAAAGGCCCCAAGATCTTGCAACCTCTATCTACCTAGCGCGAGATCTGGCCTTGGACGGTCCACCCCGGACAGAAGAGACCAGACGTTGTCGGACCCCGAGCAGAAGGAAGAAGACACGGGCTGATGATGATGATGCCAGTGTCTGGCTAGTACGAGTAGGTAGGATGAGGAGGGCTCACCAAGAAAAACAAGGGTCGCTTCCTATCGTTTGCCTTGCTGATACTACCCTGCTAGTCCTCTTTTCAGCGCCAGCCAGCACCACCACCTTGATGGACAATGGCTGATCAGCAGCAAAACTGCACCACTAGCCTTTCCCAGACCCCGGACATGGCACAATCAGCAGTGGACGGTCCAACCGCAGCCAACACGGCGAGTCAGGTGAAGCGCCCGAGCTGCTGCACATGCCACTGCCTGGGAACCCCCACTGGCCCAACGGCTCCCCGCCATTAGACACGCCTGGCCAGTCCATGTTTGATGACGGCAGCGGTGACCATGGGGTCTGAACGAGCCCTGGAAGCCAAGCTGGCTGACGCCTCGTGCGGTTACTGGCTATGCTGTGGCACTGGAGCTACGGAGAAGAAGCCCGGAGCTTTGTTGAGCTGCTTGTGGCCCCCCCTATGTTTGATTTTCCGGCGCGTTCATCGCCAGAATCAGTAAATCGCCTCTTGCTGTTGGGTCAGCACCTTTCTGGAGAAGAGATTCGAAGCGCTTCACCTCGAGCACGCGAAGATGCAAATATGATACTGGGTATCCATCTTGTGGCCGGGATCATGGGTTGGGACGGGTTTTCTGCTGCGGCTCACGCGGTCGAGAATCTTCCCCCGCAAGATTCGCAAACAGGCGGTGATGCTACGCTACTAACACAGTACGCACCACCTACGGAATATGACACAGAGTTGAAGCGAGCACAGGGCTCGTTATCACTTGTTCCCACTGAAGGCTATTCGCCCCTCGAGCCCTTGCAACCAGATGCCCGCCAGGCTTGCCAGGCTTACTCGTACGAGTTCACTGGGGGAGCACTGCTCTTTATGCCCAGATTCATAAGAGCTGATAGATTGTAAGATTCTGTATGGGAGTGACTTCTTTCTAGTCCATATTATGGAGCAGGACTCTTGTACTGGTTACCCCGGTCGCCTGATTATCTGTACCAGCGCTGTGCACCCGTACAGATTATCAGTCTGGATTGGCCAAATTCTGTAAGATTTCTGACTGCTATACCTATTGCAGGCATTTACGCGGCCCCTGCTAGTCTGGTACTTGCGGACAGGGGGTTTTGCTTGTTTGTGGCTGGTGGAGAAGAGAGACATAAAATTGTGCTGCCAATCTTTACTAAAGAAGGTATAGTCACTCCATTTTCTGTCCCAATCCAAAATCTAACAGTCTATCAGCTCTTATGAATCTGGGCATTAGCCAGCATTTGACAGGCAGCAAATCCCGGTTGCGGCTTGTTGTTTGATATCTGATCAGCGCGCTAAGGCTCCGTATCCTAATGCTCAACACTTCAAGAGGGTCGACATGACCCCGGATCACACCATCCTCGACGTCACTCTGCAGCGAGTCGTTCATCATGCGGCGCCTCTCGACGGCCGCCGCTCAGCCTTGGCATCGCCTCGTGAGCGACTATCGGCACTGGCTCTGTTCTACTGAAAGCCAAGTAGATGATCGAGTCATTTACGTGTATAATACCTCACAAACGGTTTGTTATTATCCTGTATTGCATTTCGTCGAATGAGGAGGAAGAAAAGAAGATAAGAAGAGACGGTAATGCAGAAGCAAAACTGTCAGGAAACACGGCGGATGCGTCGGACGGCCATTGAACCCATATGCAGACATCGGTCAAAATTGAGCATCAGCTTTCCATGAACCCATTCCATTCTGCTCACTTGGTATCTAAAACTCGAAAAGGAGAAAAAGGATAAAGGAAGAAAACACCCAACTCGCTTTCCTTGCTTATTTTCATGCTTCTTTCTCGTTACCACGCATTCCGAAGCAACGAGAAAAAGTTCTGCATCTTCTCGTCTATTCCCCTATAATACACAAGAAGAAAGCCAAGCTCAAGTAGTAGAAGAAGAAGAAGAAGAAGAAGAAGAAGAAGAAGGAAGAAGATTGAAGAAGATTGAAGAAGATTGAAGAAGCTGATCGTCTCTACATCAACACACAGTCTCCGTCTTGCTTTTCGATGCGGCTTCGCGAGATACGCTCCCTCGGACGAGCTTTCTCTTTTCCGGATCGCTTCAGGTCCTCCAGCCGTTCTCGGGCCTTGGGGAAGTCCTGGGCTATAACATCACCACCATGTCAGCCATAAAAACGTCCACATATGGGATGGATCCTTCTATATCGATAGAACTTACCAGCTGCTCGCCAATACCACCGCTTGGCATCTTCCAGATTGGCCGGGACGCCTATTCCCACCTCTGTAAAGTATCCCATTGCGTACTCTGCCTTGGCCAGTCCGGCAACAGCAGCTTTCCTCGCCCAGAGGTACGCCTCGGTATCGCTCTGACCCAGGACGCCTTCGCTACCGGTCAGATACCAGCCGCTCAGGGCCAGCTCCGACTGATGCTCCTCCTGCTGAGCAGCCCTCGAGTACCAAACAATGGAGAGCCTGGGGTCGATTGGGCATCCCAGCAGTCCGTATTCGTAGGCACAGCCCAGCCGGAACTGCGAGAACTTGTAGCCAATCTCGGCCGCTTGCTGGAACAGAGACAGGGCGTACTGCTCGTCGCGGATGATGACATCGTTGCCCTGGGCTGATTCGTACAGCAGCCCGAGCTCGTGAAGGGCATGCGGGTTCTCCGCATCTGCCCGCTCGGCCGCCCGCTTCAGCCAGCCAACCGCCTCCCGCGGGTTCTTGGGCTGGCCCAGAAGCCCCTTGAGCAGGATCATGCCGACCTTGTACATGGCAGGCGGATCGCCCAGAGTCGCCGCGCGCTTGTACCACTGAATGGCCTTCATGGGATCCTTGCGCGTGCCGCCGCCCTCCTCGTGGCCAATCTCGCAGCACACGGCCGTGCGATACGCAGCCGCGGCGTGGCCCAGCTTGGCCGCGGACTGGTAGAGCGTAAAGGCCTCTTTGGAATCGGCATCGGGGCCGAACAGGCCCCTGCCAGTGCCGTCAGCCATGATGAACATGGCGTCCGGGTTCTGGGAGCTGACCAGTTTCTTGAGGATCTTGTGGGCGTCGGCGAGGTATCGCTCCCGGGCCTTGCCCCTGGCTCTCGCGTCGGGAATGTTGGGAACGAGCACATCAGAGGCCTCAATGAGCCGCTTTGCTAGCTTGAGCGCAGACGCCTGGTCGTTGGGGTTGCCCTTGATGACCATTCTCAGGTGCTCCAGCTCGCCGGGAGTGACTAGGGGCTCCTTTTCCTTTGGCCGTACCGGAGGCGGGGCCTGTTGGGGATACGGCTGCTGTGGCTGCTCTGGATGTTGCGACTGTCCCGAATACCGCGTCTGCTGAGGCGGCTGCTGAGGCGGCTGCTGTTGCATGGGTGCTTGCTGTTGTTGCTGCTGATACTGTTGGACAGGCTGCTGTCCCATCTGAGGACCGCCTCCGTAGTTCCGGATTGGAGGCGGCTTAGCATTCGGATTCACCATCGAGTTCTCCATCAAGCCCGGCCTCACCGGCGTCGGATGCGCAGGCAGACTGTCCGGGTTGGAGGGAGCGGCTGTGCCCGGCCTGACGATGGGCGGGCGGCTGTTGGCGAAGCCGGGATGCTGCCCAGCCGGGCCTGGAGGCGCACTCGGGCCTCGAGGTATCGGCGGCTGAGAGAATCCTCCAGGCCCGGCATATCCTTGATCATATCCGTTGTGGCCGTATCCCTGGTCATTGTGTCCTTGGTCGTATCCGTTTTGTCCGTATCCTTGGCCATTGTGCCCCTGACCGTAGCCATCTTGTCCGTATCCTTGCTGTTGCTGTTGGTGCTGCTGTTGATATGCGTGCGTTTGTGGGATTGCTGGCACTACAGGGATGTCGCTCGTCATCTCGAAGACGGCAGCCTGCGGCTCGCGAAGCTCTACCATGGATCGAGCGTGGGCTAGCTTGGGCATCTGGTGAGCCCCCTGCTGCGGCTGCTCGTTGCCCGGCCGCATCGACTGCTCGAACGAGTCTCGTTTGCTGTGCGCCGGGATGGCGTCAAAGTCGGGCATGCTGGAGCGGCTTTCCTGGCGCGCATGCGTCTGCAGCATCCGTGAGTCTTGCGGGTTGAGGTGCGTCGTGTTGGCGCTCGGCTCGTCGTAGTAAGTGTCGTACAGGTCGTCGACCGCCTGGTTATACGAAGGGGCTCCGTATCCGTTGTCGCCATGCTGACCGGGACCAGCGCCGTAGCCATTGGCTCCCGGGCCATGACCTCCCGCATTGCTGTACTGACGCTGCGGTACTGGTGGCTGAGCGTCTTGAGGGTATGTCCTCTGCGGCGGCGGCCGGTTCCCCGTCGTCGTGGCCGGCCTCTGCGGTACTCCTCGCCCGGTCGCAACGCTGTTCGGCATCGTCATGCTTCGCTGCGCTCCGTATTGGTTCGGGGGCGGCCGAGCTCCGTATCCGCCGTCTGCGTAGTCCCCGTGGTCACCGTAGCCGCCGGGTGCCTGCCTGGGCTGTCCGCGTCTTGGGTCTGCGTAGTTCTGGGAGCCGTTTCGTGACGGAGGTTGTCGGTGTCCTTGTCCGCTGAGGTCCATCTGCGACATTTGGTCTGCGAGCTGATAGTTACCGTCGGCATACCCCGGGCCGGGGGCGTTCATGCGAGGGTTGTTCATCGGTTGCCGGCCACCTAGAAAATGAGAGGATGGTTGCAGGTTAGAGATTGTCTTTCGTTTCTTTGCTTTCCTGTCGAGACAGTTGGTGGTGAAGCCGGGTGTTGCGGCGCAGGGCTGGTGACGAAGATCGGCCTTTACGGAAACCCGGGCTCGAGTGTAAAGGCAGGATTGGGAAAGGCTTACCTGGACCTGACCCTGGACCTCCTCCCCGAGGCATGTTCGGCCTGCCCCTATTCCCAGGACCCATGCCGCCTCGCGGGGGATAGTTGGCCCCTCGCTGCCCCTCTGGTGGCATTATATGAGGGCCTCCTCGGCCTCCCTCTTGCGGAGGGCGGCCACCTCTCGCCGGGCCGGCCCGACCTTGGCCATAGCCGGCGTCTTGGTGCTGGTTGTTTCCGTACTCTGGCCCGTATCCTCCACTGCCATAGCCGTCGTCCTGGTGGTACTCGTTTGGTCCTCCGTAGCCTCTGGCCATGGCAGGATGTGCCGTTGAACCAGCGTACGGCCGCTGTTGAGCCCCGTTGTATCCACCCTCGTATGCCATTAGGATTACTTGTTCTCTGGTTTGATTTTCTACTCTTCCCCTTTCTCTCGGTTCTCGGCGCTCGTATCGATTTTGCAACTCTAGAGAAGGAAGCACGTTATGATGCTATGGCTGGCGGTTACAAAGAGGGGCTGGTATGCAAGTACCCGTGCCAAAAAGAAGAGGATAAAGAAGGAGAAAACAAAGGCAATTAGAAGAGGTGCGCTGTCTTGGTGTCGGCTGGGGCAAGGCAATATTTGACAGGCGCTGATCGTTCTTCGTCTTCCACAGGCGCCTTCGAATGCGATGCTGATGCTGCTATCGGGACACGGCTGGAATAGCAGAAGGAGACGGAGAGAAATTGGAGGTCAAGGGCAAAAGATTACAGCGGCAGGATGTCTCTGCCGGCCCATACCAAGCCGAGATGACAACCCCAGCGCCGCTCTCCGGTTGGCAGACGTTGGCGCCGCCGAATGTCTCAACAGGGTCGCACAGGCACCCGCTTGAAGCCCGCTGCTTGTGCCTGTTTTCTTGTGCTTGGCTGCTGCTTCTGCTTCGCGTACGTGGTGTTTATGATGCTTACGGTAAGCTGCGTTTCCGAGCAAGGAAGATCGATCGTGTCTCGCCTCGAGGGTTCGGTCAGGCGCGTGTGTGTTCAGTTCGTGGGTTCGACGTCGTGTCTCGACCTGGACGATGTGTCTCTTGTCTTGTCTCTTCGTGTGCGAGCGTTGTTGGGCCTCAACAACGTGTAAAACGATAACAACAAACCATTCATTAGCCGCCAGCTGGTCAAGGAATGGATGGCTATAGGCAATTCGTCCAAGGGAGCAACAAATATCGGAAATCTGAGGAAGAAAGCAACAAGAAGTCAAAAACCCTGGTTGCTTCGCTTGCACCCTCCGACAGCCCTGCCCTCAGTCTCGGTCGTCCACAAGCTCAGGCACAAGAGGATGATACCAAAGGGAGCGACTGTTGGTTCGGTAGAGGCAGGAAAAAAAGGAGCGTCGATGCTTTGTTGTCGGTTTTGCCCGCCCGTCAGCGTTGGAACCCCCGATTCGATGGGAAAAGCGTTGGAGAAACACCGCGTGCAGTGGTTTGAGACGGCCAGGACCCCGAGCGGAGTTGGGCGTCACACCGGCAAAATAATCCCGGCCACAGCACAAGACGGAGGGTGTTTGACTACTGCTGGCGCTTTGATTAATGCCCGGTCCCTGCAGTAATCATGTCGTATAAGGACTAGGTAGGTGGAAATGGTCGGAACCAGACGTGACAGCACAGCAGACTATCTATATTCGCAATATAGCCTCTTCGTCGCCTTTCTCCCACTTCTTTCATCAACTTGACTACTACTACTGTACAGTGCTTGAGTGCCTCTGCTGCCCCAATCATCACGGGCTTATTGTTCGCTCCTGGAGAGGCCGTCCGCATGACAGCCCGCCGCTGACCGGGGTCGTAACCCAATCGATTTCATCTGGTGGCTGAGGTGAGGCCTCTCAGTGCCCTGGGTGCCATCCCCGTGGCGTCGAATCAAGACTCTCTCAGGCGCGTGACTGGTGTTGGAGTCCCTGCCAAGTGCTCCGCATTCTGAGCGCTGTCGACAATCATCCCATCATTTCGAGAGCTCCAACTGCATGTGCTGTCAGCCAGTTCGGTTCCATTCCGTCTTCCTGCTTATTATTAGTCGTAGAAACTAAAAAAACACACTCAGGCTACATTTAGTAGTGATATGCCGAGATGCCCCCATATGTAGAAGCCATTCTTGTCCCATATGCACGACGCCGATCCCCCATCCTTCAAGTCTGTTGACAACGGCCGAGGCTCATTATTAAGAGACTTGTTCTCTATTCCAACCTAAGCTTGTTAATAAGGTAGCTCCCTAACGTCAGCGCGTAGACGGCCCATGTACTTCTGAGAAGGCCACACTTTCTGAAGCTCTGGTCTGCTGCAGTTCCCCAGTTTGATTGAGCCCAACGGTCTGTAACACCTTGCCAAGTCTGTTATAAGGCGGCACGACAACTCCGGATGTTAGGCCAGTCGATCAGTTACACTAGTAGGCATTATGATCTTTCTCTTGTTAGAGTCCTTATTCCAACTCGGGATATCGTCATCAAGGTCGAAAGCCACAGTCCTTACTCACAGCACGATATTACCATACCAAGCCAAACAAATCAATCATACCTTTCGTGTCACATTCATGCGGGGCCCACCATCCTCCTCCGTGGCACTTTATTGAAACTCGGCACATCGTCCCCGAGTTTCACTTTGATTCTGCCGTGTCCCATTCTTTCTTCTTTCCACCCTTCCATTCTGTTGGAACATAATACCACAAAAGAGTCAAACCATTGAATCACCAGGTCCCAACATGCAGCTTCAATTTCCTCAGAGCACCAATATGGAGCAGTTTGCTCTCTGGTGATCCACATCGTCGCGGTCTTAGCTCAGCTGGGAGAGCGTCAGACTGAAGTACCTCCAAACTTCAATCTCCAATTATCTGAAGGTCGTGTGTTCAAGCCACACAGATCGCAACTTTCTTTTTTTGCCTCAACAGATGTGGTCGCTAGGAAGAAACAGTCGAGAGTCTCATTTGTTGAAGCTGACTTTTTCATGTGTGTCACCCCTCATTACTTACATGCACCCTGTGAAGCATACATCTACCCTTCTCGAATTCATGATAGCAGGCGGCCTAGACAATTGCTATCATACAGTAACACCTTGAGGCAATGAGACAAAGAGACAAATCTCGAATTTGCAATCGACAAGAAATCATACCGATCCAGGACCAAATGTAGGTCTGTTGTTTGAGGGGTGAGATATCCAGTTCGCATGCACATTATAGGGTATGACACAAAGATTTCTTCGGCACCAAGCCTCTTTACCACAAGGGTCAAAGCCTCCGAGATCAGAGCCATTGTGAAGAAAGAATTGCATCATTTTTTCAATTGTACATATTCTGGCTTGTTCAGTTTCAGCTTCAGTAACGTCATCGGATCGAATCAGCAGCTACCAAGCAGCCTCCCAAATCAGTCACATGCTTTTAGGCTCTCTTTTATTTCAGTGGTGTATTTCGCGAGCTTATTCTTCGTGCCTCAGGGTCTAGGATGTGTACTCTGGACTTTCAATTTCTGTACCTACTATGTTCACTGCATCATGTAACTTTTAATTACCGAGGAGGAATTCGGTGTATCTTCATATCTGAATCTCTAGGTACCTTATTCTTCTGCCTGGTTTCTCTCTTGTGAACGGATATTTTCGTGATTGTGCCAGCTGAGGTGCAATTTACATAATCAAGTTGTGCTTCACCGCCTTTCCATTTTGGGAGCTTTAGCACGCCGAACCAAAATTCCATGACGCTTGCTCTTTGACTGCCGAAATACTTACGCAAGAGCTTCTCTCCTCAGGCATAAACTTGCAGTCGTCGCAACAAGAACCGAGAAAGAAGCTCGTAATCCACATTCATCTTCTTTCCGTCGAATCATCTCACTCATTCAGACGTATCTATACCAAATAGCACAACGCAAGATGCCTCCCAGGAAACCCATCAACTGGGGACTGTGGATCAAGGTCCTGGTGGGGTGAGTAGCAGCACTTCGACTCGAGTTGACTCTCCGAGAACTCAATGATGGGTACAAGGCATTGATGCTAACCAGCGTCTCTCTACCGCAGCGGATCCATTATCAGCATTGGCGGGCCAGCACTGACTTTCTGGCTGGTGCCCACTGAGGAAGAGCTGAGGTCCAGGTACAATCCTGAGCTGCTCAAGAGAAGCCTGGAGGGCAGAGAGGAGAGGCAGCAGGAGTTTGACCAGTTCGTCACGCGGCTCAAGGAGTACTCCAAATCTGATAAACCAAGTTTGTCCGACTGTCTACCTTTGTTCATGAAAGCGGAGACTAACGCCCTGAACTAGTTTGGGCCGTCATGAAAGAGGAAGAGGAAAGGAAGAAGAGAGCAGACCTGGAAGCCGGAAGGTTACAGCAACAGGAGGCAGCCGCACGGAGAGAAGCAATGCGACGAGAAGCTGGCCTCGGAAAGTAATGCAAGGTCTCATGCGGCAAAGTCAAAGCTTGGCTACGACATGCTTGCAACCGAGCTCTGAACAAGCCCATTGTCGCTCATGCCACTTCCGTGTACAGTACAAGGAGGCAGCCTGTATGATACGTTTGTTCGAATGCCGTGGACTTTGGCTATTATCCTGGATTCATCTCGAGGGGCGAGGCTGCTTGCGCCGACGGGTTTCGCGTTGTCAATACTGAAAATGTGAAATTATCAAGATTAGAGGGAAGATGTGCCGCCACCTGGAAGGAAGAGATAGGCAGCTCACCGGCTTTCACTTCAGCTGCGACTGACACGTGGCGACGAAGTCCTGTCCACTTGTCAGGGTTCGAGGGCATGGCAGGCATAGAGTTGGTGGCAAACTAGGTCCGATCCAGAGAACCGGTTCTCACCCTCTTTACAGCATGGGTTGAGTCGTTGGTTGCAGCCGTCAGCAATGACTTACAGCTATCAACAACCTCGACTTCACCTGGAGTGGTGTCGAGTTGATTGGGTACTACCGTCCATCACTTTATCACGAGCGCGTGACATCCTCGAACGATGTGAAGGGTTGCAGGGCTGACAGGCGCACGTCCTTGTTGCGGCTGCTCCTCCCGCTGCTGAATTGTCGTGAGCCTTGTCACGTTGGCACTGGATATCCGAGATTGCGCGAGGTTGCTCAAGGTATGGGACAGATACTGACGCAGAGATCAAATACTGCGATGAATGAGAGCCAGAGGGAAATTGAAACGACAAAAGGACTCGCCCCCATAGGAACTGCTGCAAGCCTTGGAGCCAGACGCACCGACCAATTGACAGCTCACAAACACTTATGTCTTCGAATTCTCGTGCTCCATCTATATTTCTGCCGCGGCAAGCAGCCGGGCTGGCCGAACTTCTGTGGCGAATGCCCAATGTTGGCCGACTTATTGCGTGTGCGCTAGAGACCGATCTTGGCGTTGACAAAAGTTCATTCAGTCTGGACCATCAGCTTGCCCAAGGAGTCTCATGGCACCGTGCCCCCGATGGTCCATGCTGCCCCAGATGACTCGATCAAGCTGGTTGATGGATGACGGATGCCTCTTCACACAACGCCGGGTCGGGTTGATTTCATGCAGATTATCTGGATTCTTGCCTTGCTGCGAAGGTAGGTACGAAGTTGTACAAGATACCCTTGACTGGCCATGCCGCTTGTTTGACGCAGAGCCTCAAAGAGAGAGAACAGGTAACAGCTCGACCATAGCGCTTAGACTCCGCCGATAGGCTCCGTACTCAGGAGGCATGAAGGCTCACACAGAGTGCCTTGCCACTGCATTCCCCACGAACAACAAACTTTCGCCTCTCTGCAGTTTTACAGCTTCCCACTTGTCGTTGAAGCCAGACAACGACCGGGGCTTTTCCCGCCATTGGGCTCAAAAGAGCCACATTCATACAGCCACAATAGCATAACAGCAGCAGCACATACGCAGTCGCCATACCACTATACCCTTCCACTGAGCGGGATCCTTGCACACAAATTCCATGATTGCTTCCCTAGCCAACAAACGGCCCATTTCGAGTACTGGGTTATGTCCTTTGCTAGCCAGGCTCCTCAGGGAAACAAGTCTCATTGCCTCGGTCAAACAGAAGGATTGGGCAGATATCAGCGGCGCCGTCTCAGCGGATACTTTGAGAGGCATGCCCCTATGCCCCTGATCACTCGGCGACCCGTGCGCATCATCGCGGGGGACCTGTGGTCCGAGACTGACTTGCATCTATTCTCATCCGGCCAAATCGACGGTTCGGCTACTCCAGATGGACGTCGAACCACGAAAGGGCTCAAGCTGTTCCTACTACCTGACCTTGCCACTCTTACGAAACAACAACGACGCTGCCACAAAGCTTGTCAGCTAATCATCGGAGGCATCAACTGGGTTACATCAAAAGGGCCCTTTTACTGCGAACAAATACGGGTATCCCATACAGTACTCGTACGAAGTACTCCCAACTCTGCCGCTCGGGTAGCTCCATGGCTACCTACGGGGGTCGGCGTCAAAGGATCGCCAGTGGTGGAACGGCGAGCATGGAGGCGTTCCGAATGTCGTCTTTGACATGATGAAATCGACTTCAGACTATGAAACGCAGCTTAAGGTTGTTTTTGCAAGCAGCCGCCAACTCATCCTACGGACCACGAGTACAGGGGCCAGCTACGATGGCGTATGCAGCTGGGCTGACGACGGCCCTGATGCGCATTTACAGTTATTACTACGGAATACTACCTCGTGTAGTATAACTACTCACTACGACGTACAGGGCATGACTGAGACATGCAGACAAAAACAGGATGGTTGCATTTCCCGATGAGAGCAGAAGAGATGACGCGGGAGGACGAGATGTTCACGCTTTGCTATCGACGCTTATGCTTCGAGAAACCTACCGTGTCTTTCTAATATTCCTCGACCCGCATCCCGCTCTCTCAGTCTTTACAGAAGCCGAATCAGGGAGCAACTGCGCTAAAGATGGCTGGCGGCGAGCACTCTGCAATCTTATCTCATTCCGCCAACCTCTCTGATATCAACATGGACGACAACTGGAACGACCTGTCAGCTCTGTTATATGTACCTATGGATCAACTACACGCGACAACCGGCGATACAGAGTCGCACTCTTGCAACATGTGCTCCAGACGCAGTGTTTAGCGCCATCTGGCCGAGCAAAAGTGCATCTAAAAACAGTCGCCATTGCATGGGTCCTCACCCCTTGTCTAGTCTTCAGCCACCCCGGCCCTAGTCTAGCCCTCCCTCCATGCCGGCCATGCGGGGACAGCTGGTTGGTTGCCGGAGGCATTTGAGAGAAAAAGGTGCTACTACTAAGTCGAGGGCAATACCGCAGGTGTTCTCCAGACGTGTCCTCGTATGGACAAAGTACTTACATACACGATGGAAGTCGCTTAGGCGGATTAGAGAGCGTGCGACTTCTTGCGAGGATCCGAGAATGACACCATGTGCTGAGCTTTCATATGCAACATTCGATAGGCACCGACGGAAACGGCTGTCTCGAACGCTCGCTCGCTGACGAGGCTGGTGACGAGAGGTCTGCCCCTCGAGAGATTGGGAGACTTGTCGGGGTTCTAGCATTCCTGTGCGCAACTATGTCGTCAGCTAAAGATAACGAAAAAAGCCATTCGGCGGCTGAACTAACAGCAATCAATATGCGGAGGGTGAGGACATTCTGGGTGAGAAGAGAGGGGAAGAAGAGGAGGGTGAGGACGCCGCCCGGCCGCCCGATGCTATCAGCAACGAAAGAGGACAACTTCATTGTCCCTGCGCGATAGCACTCTTACGACTTCACGACCCTTGTACGGAGTACTTCATACGACCTACTGCTTCATATGGCATCCGATATATTTAAGATATTGGTTCTTCATATCGTCTTCGTCACCTCCTCCATCTTTACTATTCATTTACATACCTTTTTTTTTTTTTTTCAGTCGACAAACACTGGACAATGATGGACAGACTCTCGGCACTTTTTGCCGCAGACATGGATCCGGATTCCTGCTTATAGGTGTGTCGGTGTTGGTACTGCCTGGTTCGGAGCCCGTGTTGTTCGCACGGACTTTGGTGACGAACTTTCAACAGTACAAAGCACCTGCAGCGACATCTAAGCACGAGATACGGAGGACGACTCATGAGTTGACACTTGGCTATTAGGAACGCCAGTATCAGAAGGCTATGTGACGCCATAATATACTGTCATCAAAGGAAGGAAAACGCGAGCGAGTGTACAAGTAGGTGAGAATTGGAAAACAGGCTCGGCCCAACCATGCTCGCCTCGTACGGATCCCTCTCCCCCGATGCGGAGCCGTGGCTTTTTCCATAATGGCGCTGTCTCAAGCACCTACCACAAACTCCTCACTGGCCTGCTGATAAGAATATGCGAACTGAACGAGTGCCTACCGCTCGGTGATGCGGCCGATTAGTCTTCGCGGAGCCACGGAGACGGAGTTCATCCTTTAGCAGACGAAGCATCAAACATTACCTTCAGATACCTCGGACTCGTTGTACCGCCATGAAGTTCTCAAGCACTACTTGGCTGACTGAATAAGGAATAAAGACCTGGGGCAGGTGATGGCTTCTGGACTTCCACCTGGTATATTGCTCATGGATGTCTAGCGATAAGGCACCGTACAAGTACTTGATTCCGCTTGGCAACAGCATTGAAGCCGACCACCCATACCCGGCTTATTGGGCCTCTCCTGGGGTAAAAGTGCCACTCGGATTATCCTTTTTGAGCATCGACTGGAAAATCCAACACTTATCAAGCTTGCGGATGGATCCTTGTCCTTGGCTGGTTCGTCTCCGTACGCCTTTTTCGACCTTCCCTGTTCCTCTTCCATGTGTTTGACTTGCAGCTTCTTCGGCCCTGCCACCCGTCATTCTAATCTGGCTTGTCTGGAAAGGACCAGAGCCATTGGCCACTAGTTTAGACAAGGAATCTATCCAGTAGCCGAGGAACCCAGGACGCCAATGGCGAAGGCTTCACCTGTCGCAGCCAACACTGGCCGCTCAAAAGGGCCTTTGTCGCTGAGAAGGGGGGACCTTTTGACAAGAAGCTGGAACGGCAAATGGCCACCCAGTAATCAGAGCGATGGACACCATTCAGGAAATAGCTCGCTGATATGCAAGCGGCCACCCCCCCTGGTCGCATGGCGCGGCACCAAGGGTGATTGTGGGCGGTTTCCGTGCGGCGGCAGAGCAGGGCCGCATCGGGCAGGTGGGCACACTCTGTCGCGAGCCGCAAACCTATCGCTGGGAGTCGGAGCATTTGTGCTTCTAAACGGAGGGACTATCGCCACATTGTCTCACAACAGAGGGACCTTTTGAAGAGGGCGAGCCTTGGCAATGGGCCTCTTGTGCGCTCATCATGCACGGCTAAACCCAGCACTAGAGCCCATCGAGACCACGGCGGGCTGGTGGACGACCAATGTCCACCGGGTTCACCAACAGTACTACCACCATGTCCTCTGCCTCTCCCGGGGCGACTTTCAGCAAAGTCGCACGCTATCCTGGCGCGTACGAGTACAGTATGCTCTGTTCAACATTGTCAACCGCCATGAGGGCCTGTCGCCCCCATTCTCCAGACCACCCCCCATCGGAGCATCCCTTGCCTAATGGTGGACTAGCCCCCCCGAGGCCCTAGTCCGAGAGGTTGGCCGCAACCATCATTGTCAGGCGCGTTCTCCATTGCAAAGGGTCCCTCCGGGCAAGACGACCTCCGGTGACGAGCGGCAGATCGGGGAAAATGTCCAGAGGAGGAAGATGCAGCCACAATGTACAAGGCTTGTTGTATGTTTGCAAGGGGACCACCGTCCCCCGCAGCCGGTTAGCACCCGTCTCAGCAAGACACAGCACAGACAATGGTGTTGTAACCTTGGAAGGCGATACATAGCCGGAGACTGCTGATGGTGGTGGTGGTGGCGGTTGTAGTATAAACACCCCAGGTTTCTCCCCTCGCCGTTCGAGGCTCCCTCCTTTCTCTTCAAGGCCCATCAGCTCTTTCTCGTCTTTAGCTGCTGCCACTCAAAAGACCATCGCCACGCTTGACTGCAGTGGTAACACGCACAGCATCCAAGATGGGCTTTAGATTCGGCAAGAGTGACGCTCGCGTCGAGACCGAGGCTGTGACCTCCGGCGCCGAGGTCCTCCCCGTGGAGTCTCACAATGTCGAGTCTGAGCTCCGCAACTTCAGGAAGCAGCATCGATGGGATCCCTTCCTCGACATCGATAAGCTCGACAACATCGACGAGGCCCTGGCCTCGGGCAATGTCGAGAAGGAGGCGGCCATTGACGAGTCTCTCATCCAGGAGGACTCTCCTTACCCGGAAGTTCGCGCTTCGGTATGCCCTCCATTATATACACCCTTTTGCATGAACTCGTTGCCAGTCGACTAACACGACGTGAATTCAGGTGCCTCCTACAGATGAGGACATGCCGGTCGACACCATTCGAGCCTGGGTTATTGGCGCCGTTATGTGTACGATTGTGGCCGCCTGCAACATCTTGCTTACCCTTCGCCGTGCTCCCATCACCATCACGTCTACCGTCGTGCAGTTGGTTTCTTACCCGTAAGTTGCTGTCTGAGTCCAAGCATAAGGCGTCATCCACTGACCGGCAATGTTTAGGGTTGGCTGCTTCTGGGCCCGCGTTATGCCCAACTACACATTCACCCTGTTCGGCCACAAGTTCGAGCTCAACCCCGGTCCTTTCAACGTCAAGGAGCACACCATCATCACCATGATGACGGCCGCCGGAACTGCTGCTTCCTATGCCATTGACATCTTGCTGGCTCAGGAGATCTTTTACGACCAGAAGCTCGGCTGGGGCTTCCAGATTCTTCTCATCCTGTCCACTCAAGCCATGGGCTTCGGTGTCGCCGGCGTTGCTCGACGATTCCTCGTCTGGCCCTCGTCCATGGTCTGGCCCGCCGTGCTCATCACGACCACCGTCATGTACTCTCTGCATGACCACTCTGCCGCTGACCCGGCCATGACTAACGGCTGGAAGATTGGCCGATACAGCTTCTTCCTCCTCGTCGCCGCCGGCACCTTTTGCTGGGAATGGATTCCCCAAGTCATTGCTCAGTTCCTTCAGCTCTTCATGTTTCCGACCTGGTGTGCCCCAAACAGCGTCATTGTCAATCAACTTTTCGGTGGCAATACTGGCCTCGGTTTATTGCCCATTTCCTTTGATTGGTCGATCATCTCGGGGTTCCTGCTCTCTCCTCTCCAGACGCCGGCTTTTGCCATTGCCAACGTTGCGGCCGGCATCTTCGTGATGCTTCTCGGAATCATTGGCCTTGCCTATGCCGGTCCCGAATTCTACCGCTATCTCCCCCTGAGTGCCAACCAAAACTTTGACCACTACGCTCAGCCCTACAACACGAGCCGCATCCTCAACCCGGACTATACCGTCAACTTGACGGCCTATAGGGAGTACTCCCCGATCCTGCTGGGCCCTGCCTTCTCGCTGTCCTACGGCATGGGCTTTGCTGGTCTGATCTCGACTATTACACACATTGCCCTGTTTTATGGTCCTGATGTGTGGCGTCGATCCGTCGACTCACGATCTGAGGAACCTGATATTCACATGAAGCTCATGAGGAAGTATCGTGAAGCACCGGAGTGGTGGTTCATAAGCATCTTCGCTGGATCCTTTGGACTCGGCATGGCTGCTTCGTTGGCGTGGCCAACGCATCTTCCTGCTTGGGCTTTCATTCTGTGTATTCTCATTGGGCTCTTCTTCTTTATCCCTGTGGGCATGGTTCAGGCCATTACCAACCAGCAGACTGGTCTCAACATCATCACCGAGATGATTTTCGGCTACATGCTGCCTGGCCGTCCCGTGGCCATGATGCTGTTCAAGTCGTGGGGTTACATGATGACTTACAACGGTCTCACATATGTGTCTGACATGAAAGTCGGTCACTACATGAAGATCCCTCCCCGCAGCATGTTTGGCGCTCAGGCGTTTGCCGTCATCTGGCTCTCTATTGTGCAGATTGCGGCCTACAACTTTTTGCTTGGCAACATCGATGGCATTTGCACCCCTGAACAGCCTCAGGGGCTTACTTGCCCCAACGCTCGTACCTTTTACAACGCCAGTGTGATTTGGGGTGTGATTGGTCCCAAGCTGGTGTTTGGCGCTGGTCAACTGTAAGTGCCTTGGTTTTAACTTTGCGGAAAAGTGTGAAGAAAGATGAAAAGGAGAGAATATGGCTGACTGTTAAAATTCCAGATACTCTTGGACCAACTGGTTCTGGTTGATTGGCTTCCTGTGCCCCTTGATCCAGTGGCTCCTTGCCCGCCGCTACCCTCGCTCGATGCTCCGCTACGTTGTCTTCCCTGCGCTGTTTGGAGCTGCCGGCATGATCCCGCCGGCGACTACCTGGTATCTCGCCCAGTGGTGCATTGTCGGCCTCATCTTCAACTGGTGGGTCCGAAGACGCTGGCTCGGCTGGTGGACTCAGTACAACTATGTCCTGTCTGGTGCTCTCGACATTGGGACTGCTCTCTGCACCGTCCTTGTCGGGTTGAGCCTGGGCCTGGGCAATGCCACCTTCCCCGACTGGTGGGGAAACACTGTGATCAACAACAACTTGGATGCCCAGGGCGCTGCCGTCTTGAGGGTTGCGCCAACCAGTGGTCCTGGTATTGGGCCGACTAGCTGGTAAAGCATTGGGGTAGAGGGGGATTACATAGTAGTGACTGAGGATTGCAACGGGAGATGTTTGTTGAGCAAAGATGATGATGAATTGTTCCTATGATATGAGACGAAGAAATGCCCTCTATTTACGATGATTACTATCTATAGCTCGTTGGTAAGACGTGTCAAAGTGAATATACCCGACATATCTGTCAACCAGTCCTCATCAATGTGCCTGTCCTTGCTGTGGCTGTAGGATCCGCGCTGAACTATAATTATGTGCTTGGATTGTGCTGTGTTGTCTGTTGTCAGGATTAAACAAGACATGAAAGGCAGCTGTTTGCGCAAGTCTCTACCTGTGTGGTGCGCAGTCTGCATGTCTTTTCGTATGTATCAGGAGCTTTTATTGCGCAGCTCTTGCTTAGCTCAGCTATGATGGCTCCAAGGAGCAACGAGACAGTAGCGTGGTCTGAGTCTTGTGCAGATAGTTAAGGACACCTCTCATAAGAGCAATTCGTTTGATTCAATGCTGATTTGTATCAAAGCATCAAGGAATTCAAGCAATTGTTTGAGCAATTTAGAAATCCTGGGGGAATCTGTCACAGCTGCAACAAGACGGCATAGCAAGTGAGTTGCATGGGCATCATCAGCTTGAGGAATGAGGGCATCGTTACCTACGAACAGCGCTCGGCTAAATAGATAATCCGTGGCGCGCAAAAAAGTCTTGGCACGCACAAAACCTACTCTTGCCGCTTGAACCATTGCTCATAATCGAACGAAAGCCGCCGGCGAGACGACCAGAACAACCGACAGAGACCAGCTCTCCCCCGCTTCCTCTGTGACGCTCGAATCTTCGGTACGTTGGATTTATGTCAAAATATCGCGAGGGCGCTTCTCCGGCCTCTTCCCCTCGTCCGAGGCTCGAAGCCCTGGTGCGGGCAAAAATACATGGTAAACTAGAGAAACTGATGTCAAGGCGAAATTGAAAAATGTAGCTCCTCGACCTCAACCCCCCCCCGCATTTCCCACCCCTAGTTCCTTCAACCTTCCGCACAACAACCAGCACCATGTCCGACGTCCAGGAGCGCCTCAAGAAGCTTGGCCAGGCCGGCCGAATCGGTACGTTTATCTTTTGTCGATTTAATTTTACGGATCTATGCATTTCTGTTGTCTGATCTTGCATCCGTCAGCTAACATGTCGTCTCTCTGCAGGGTATGTAAACGTCGTCGCCAATTACCAACCACCACCACCACCATCCCCTCCCCCCCTCCACCAAACCCCTCCTCACAGATTCGCTCGAGAAAATCCGACCACGCTTCGAAATTCGATGGATTGCTTGCGGACCAACATCACCCGATGACGAGCTGATCAACTGACGTATTGCGCCGTGCAGTGGAAAGGGAACCCCCCGAAGACCGGTTAAGCGCGCGCCCGCCCGATCCAACAACGATGACAAGAAGCTCCAGGCCAACCTGAAGAAGCTCAACACCCAGCCCATCCAGGCCATCGAGGAGGTCAACATGTTCAAGTCCGACGGCAACGTCATCCACTTTGCCGCTCCCAAGGGTACGTCTCGTCCCTTGTCATGTCGCTCCAAACCAGCCTCGGCTGTGCCCCGAATAAGCCCACAAAAAACAAAACCAAGAAACAATCGACGACACAGCCGCTTGACGAGATACTGACCTGATTCTTCGTGCGCAGTCCACGCCGCCGTCCAGTCCAACACCTTCGCCATCTACGGCAACGGCGAGGACAAGGAGCTCACCGAGCTTGTCCCCGGCATCCTCAACCAGCTCGGCCCCGACTCCCTGGCTTCCCTGCGCAAGCTCGCCGAGAGCTACCAGAACATGCAGAAGGCTGAGAAGGGCGAGGATGACGACGAGATCCCCGACCTGGTCGAGGGCGAGAACTTTGAGAGCAAGGTCGAGTAAGGTTCGTGACTGAACCTTGCAAAATAAGAGAAAGAGAAGAGAAAAAAAAAAGAGAAAAAGCAAAAATAACAAAGGCATGTATTTTGTAACCGGATGCAAAACTGAGAGATGATCAAAGTGACTTTTTTTTTTTCTTGGCGGGGGGCATGCATGTCTGGGATTTTTCCTCTATCCTTTTCCTTTCTTCTCTTTCTTCTTCTTTAGCTGTCGTTACGTTACAACCTCCGAGCAGCGGGACGACGACGAATTGGGTTTCACGAGCCGAGGCACTGGTCGGGATGGAGAGGACAAGAAATGGACACTCTCTTTTTCCTTGGGCAGGATTTCTGCGCGTTGCCAATTGGTGTTTTTGTCATTATTACCATCACGATTTCGGGTACGCTCATACCCGCCGGATTGTGCACATTTGAGCGTGGGAAAAGGGATTGCGGCAACGTCAACTTTTGCAATGATGGACGCCCAAACACGGGATGACGGGGGCAAGGGGTTTGTACAAAGAGGCCAATCTGTATCCGGATTCGAAGAAGAAGAGAAAAAAAATGACCAACCTCTAGAGTCCCGGGATGACGTGAAGCTCGCTTGCCTGCAGTGCTGCCCACAAAGAGAGGCAAGTCTCCTTGGAAGAACTCGTTCCGATTGTATGCTATGCTATGCCAAAGTCGGCGTCTCCTTCGTTCTGAATCCAGCCTTTGAGCGCAAGCTCTCGCGCTTGAGCCTTGACGTGCCTCCGGTCAGCCAGCAAAAGCCCATCTTTGATGTCCTGGTAACTACTTGCCGAGGAGAGATACTCTTGCAGCGGTCGATGACGACCCGTATCAGGGACATTCTCAGCCTTGCTGTCCGACCCAGCAATACGAACGGCAGCCGAGAGACCCTCAGAAAGCTGCTTCGCCTTAATACACATCTGCCGCCTGGAGGACTTGCAGGCACCTCTCACGTCAAACTGCTTCCTCCCCTGAAGCACGCCCCCCAGAATCGACTCCTCAAAGCCAGACGCCGACCACGTCGCAGCGAGGTTGCTCGCCGAGATGGCCTCGGAGCGAGCCTGCACCGCCCTCTTGGAGAAGGCAAACTCGACGCTCGTGGCCTCGACCTTGAACGGCCTGAAAGCGTACCCGCCAGGCCACTGCTTGCCGGCCACGGGCTTCATCCTGCCCGTGGGCGAAAAGGCCCGCTCACACGCGGCGGCGGAGTACTGCGACTCTGGGAGGACGAGGGTGTCGATGTAGGCGTTTGCTGGGTCGATGAAGAGCGATACTAGTGATGAGAGAAGCGAAGTGCACTGCTTCAGGGAGATTTTGTCCGAGCAGGATTTGGATAGAGTGGGCGGAGCGTCGCCGCGGGCGGGTTTGCGGCGAACGATGCCCAGCTGAGAGAAGTACGCTCGTCCGGGAAGTTGAGTTGCAGAGTCTGGTTCCGAGTCTGCCGATGTATTGTTGACCGGTGCTTGTTGAGAAGTCGGGAGCTGCCATGGTGAGGCATCTGCTTGAGCGGCCATGATGAGCTCCATGCTGGCATCTCCACCTGATAGTAATGTCAGATAAGCTATGCAGCTCCTTCATTAAGGAGCTCGGAAACCATATCCAGGAAGAGCAGCGTAGACTTACATGGAGCTTCAGAGCAATACATGTGAAGCTTCACATCCTTCCTTACTTTGAAGTGTCTCGTATATCCTCCTCCACTTTGGGGATCGATAGGCCGAGAATCATCTCTCTGGAGAATGCTTTCATGCTCATGACTCTTGCTCTCGACGAGTGTTTGACATTCATCAAGCAGGAAGCGGTTGAATGTTCGAATCGCCAGAACTTCAGCATGCCAGTCATGAATGGCCACGCCCTTGGCCTCGGCGAGCTTGGCTGCCGGAAGACATTTCATGCCCGTCCTATACTTGTCATCTTAGAACGACTTGACGACTTTTTGTAAAACTCAAAAGGTTCAGGTCAGGCTCACGCCAATGCTAGGCAGGTCAAGACGCCATTCCTTTCGGCAACGATGCCGCTCAGGGGCACCCATTCGTTGAGCCCATTGTCGCGAACACAGGGCTTCCTCTTGGACGGCAGCTTGTCGAACTGGCTGATGACGGTACGCGCGATGAGATTTGCACGAGACGTCATTAATCTGATTGAGTACTGATCATATGTTGTCGTGATGGTCATGAGGCCATCATTATACAGCAATCTTGGTCCTCGTAAGCTTAAGTAGGTAAGGTATGTTGAAGTGCCGTGTAAGTCGAGGCATCGCCGGTCAACCCATCAAAGGGTTGGAAAATTGGAGGCGCCGAAACAGGCAACTGGAGTCCTTCGCTCGTCTCTCCTCTCTCTGTCGGGTACTCAGAAAAGGTACTTCTTCTCACTAAACCCCCACCAATAGACCGCATGAGCAAAGTCACGTGTGCTATCCACTTGCCGAGATTTTGGCGCGCACAAACGCCTGCCCTAGGCCCGGCTTAGTCATTTTGACCACACAGCGACCAATTCGTGAAATTGAACCTATCCCAGCGACCCGGCTGCTCACCATCATTTTTCTGCTCCAAACGCCAAACCCGACGATACACCTTGTCGCCAACAACCCACACAACGCGGCAAGATGCGTACCTACGAAGACAGCTTTTCCGGCCAGAGGATCTACCCTGGAAAGGTACGCTGCTGCCCTCTCTTTGCCCCTCGCTTTTGCTTGGTTTCCTGCCCTTGGACCTGAGTTGGGGGATATGCGACGTCATGGGATGGTGGAACGCTGGACGAGGACGATTCGACAACGGAAGAGATGGGAAGGCATCGACGAGGGAAAACGTGAAGGAACGGAATCACGATGGGAGGACAAACAGGGCAGAACGCTGCATGACGGAGATTGGGAGAGACACCAACATCGTATCGAAAGGACATTGCTCGCATACCGTCTCACACTCTTCGGGAGGGAACCAAGCCAAGCAAACGTCATGACCGTTCCATACTCTATGGCTGCTAACTGCTCTCTTCTTCTCCTCAACAGGGTAAGATCTATGTCCGTGGCGACAGCAAGGTGTTCCGATTCGTGAACGGCAAGTCCGAGTCACTTTTCCTCCAGCGAAAGAACCCCCGTCGCATTGCCTGGACGGTCCTGTACCGACGACAGCACCGCAAGGGTATCTCTGAGGTACGATCATTCAACGAACAGCCGCCTTTTCCTCCCCGATGCGACGATGGAAGCAGTTATGAGAGAGCGGGGGATGAAGGTCAATGGATACTCTGCATTGTTCTTGCCTCGACGTGTCGACATGCAGAGTGTATCTACACCTACGACCTCGCCTCTACAGCTACGTCGCGGGAACACCCGGGAGAAGGAGAGAAAAAAAGAGGACAACAGCTGACACCCTTTGCAGGAGGTTGCCAAGAAGCGCACTCGCCGTGCCGTCAAGTCCCAGCGTGCCATCGTTGGTGCTTCCCTCGAGGTCATCAAGGAGCGCCGGTCTATGCGCCCCGAGGCCCGATCTGCCGCTCGCGCCGAGGCCATCCGACAGGACAAGGAGAAGAAGGCCGCTGCCCAGGCCGTCAAGAAGGCCGAGAAGGCCAAGAACGCCGCCACCGCCGCCAAGGGCCAGACCCAGCGAAACGTGAGCAAGCAGGGCGCCAAGGGTGCGCAGGTTAAGGTCGCTGCCCGAACCCGCTAAGCGTCTGGAGAGCTGAAGGCGCGTTAGGGGGGGATGGGGAACGAAAGGGTAAAACTTGGGCATCCGATGGCTGACGGATGACGGGACGATGGTGTTGTGTGTGCAGCGCAGCGGATGAGCAAAATGAAACAACGTATGGAGTCTGTGGTTCTTGTCTCTTTCCGGCCGGTTCTTCTACACATATCGGGTGCATGGAATGCCATAGGGTGCATTGGTAGTTGAGCAAATGACATACCGGTGCAATGGGTTTACGTATATGGGACCTGTTGCTGCGAAACAAACAACAACACAAAGAAGCCCGTCAAGTCATGAAGCAGGCCAAATGTGACATTCAAATTCCTCTTTCTGATGTGATGCTATGAAGCTACCGGATCATCATCTCGACGCGAGTCGGCCAATATGATTTCGGAATCTTTCCATATTAGACTTTTTTGCTTCTTTACAATGGCCGTCTCCCGCTCTCCACCAAAGTGGCCGTCTTTCACGTCTTTCCATCACGCTGGATGTCTTGATTTACTTCATGAAAGTGAATGTCTTGATTTACTTCATGACAGTGAATGTCTATACCTATCCCCCCTTCTCTCACCATGAAACGTCACCACATGCGCACCAAAACCGAATACGAATCCCAAAGCGGTTCCAAAGCAACCAGTGCGAATGAAATCATTAGACTCCTCAATGGCGCTATCTACCTAGTCCCCTGGATGATTGACACCCTTTGAATACCCAGAAAACACCTCATTCTCCGAAGTGCCCGTTTTTATCATTTTTATGTATTTATTCCCATTCCTTTTTTTCCGTTTTCAATCAGAGAACAAGGATCAAAAACAAGCTTCATCACAGCTTGGCCAGGACAGCCTCGGCTCCCGAGACATCGACGCCTCTCTCCGTCTCCTTGGCCGCATAGACAACCTTGCCGTGGTCGACGGCGATGGCATATCGGGCAGTTCGATCGCCCTGGGTCCAGCCAATGGCCTTGCTGAAAGCAAGTTCCGAGTCCGAAGCGAAGATCTGTATCAATTCAACAAGAAAAAATTCGCTCTTGTATTAGCTAATTTGTCCCACAGAGAGGAGATGATAGAGGGCGGGGGAAAATGAGTACCACTCCGTCAAGGAGGGGCAAAACAAAGGATGTCCATGAGGGTGGACGAGAAGGCAAACAAACAGATAAACAAACAAACAAGCGAGCAAGCAAGCAAACCAACAACCTGTGACGAAGAGTGGCGGGGGAAAAGGCAAGAGAGAAACTCACGATAAAGTCGTCCTTGGTGTAGTTGGCCTTGCCCCAGGCGGACATGACGAAGGGGTCGTTGGAGGCAATCACGACAACCTGGTCAACACCCTTGGCCTTGAGGGCGTCAATGTTCTGGATGAAGCCGGGCAGGTGGCTGGCCTGGCAGGTGGGCGTGAAGGCGCCGGGCACGGCCACGATGACGACCTTTTTGTTCTTGACCTCTGGTTTTTGTCGAGTTCGAGAGATGATTAGCATGGTTGAGAGACGAGCCAGAGAGTCAGCAAGGAGCCTTACCCTCGCTGGCATTGTACTTGGTGGGAATGCCGCAGCTGGTAATGTCCTTGCTCTCGGGAGTAAAGGGAATGTACGTGAAGGTCACGTTGCCCGGGAAAGAGTCGCCGACTTCAAGGACAGACATTGTGATGGGTTGACGCGGTTGATCTGAGGTCTCAAAAGGTTTTCGTGAAGCTGGAGCAATTTGAGAACAAGTCTAACGTCAGTACGTTGTATCTATGTCAAGCGGTGGTGGATGGGAGAGAGATTGGTAGTATCAGCTGGCCAGAGAGAGTCAAGTAGGGAGGGCTGGGGGAGAAGGAGCCTTACCACAGGTTTCAGGATATATACGTTCTAGGTGTGGAAGAGGATGGTGTATTGAATCACGTTGGCAAAGAGGTAGGTAAGTTAGGTAGGTACTAGTTATGGGGGCAAGAAGAGAGATCAAGTCTAGATGCTTGCCGGCGAGCAATATATATGCACAGAAATGACGGACGTGCAGGATGTAAGTGCGGATGCTCGAGTAAGGCTCCCACTCGCATACCCACCTGCTATGGACTCCTGCTGGGGACCTTGGAGTCCCCACGGTATTCCACCTGCTGCAAAGTGCCTGCCAACCTACATTAGCAGCACTATGCACTGGGTGCCAGGGTGTTGTAGTAGTATCGCCTACTACCGATATATTGACGGGTCCTTCCGCCAGCGATGATGTAGTAGTTATTTGGAATTTGACAAGGCATGGCACGATGCGGACCTCGGCGGGGGAACAGTCCCTCGATTTACCTAGTAGTAAGTTGGTGCTGCAAGGAGACGGCCGGCTGCCCCTTACATACTGTAGAGCTGCTGCTAGTAGTCGTACTAGTATTGGGGCTGAAGTATTGCTATTCCGTTGCCACGATGACTGGTCTGGAGTTTGGAAGTGGATGGCTGTAGGGCATTAGATACTAGGTTCCATTATCATGTCTCGGGTGCGGCTGCGGCTGCGGCTGCGGCTGAGGTTCCAGCTGGTTGCACAAAGTAATGTCTCAGACAGATGAAATCACACAAAGAGAGAGAGAAGGTGAAAGAAGTAGAAACAGAAGCAGAAGTTGAAGCTGAGCTTTGATATTGAGGTACCTAAGTAACGAGCATTCTTGGTAGACAAGGTAAGTTGAGATCCTCTCTGTTTGTTGATTTTTCTCAAGCAACTTCCGATCAACATCCACTGCCAGGCGTATCCTGGTTAAGCAAATCCGAGTCTACAGGATACTTGTGAGAACCTTATCTCACGGGCACTGGAACTTGATGGCGGGGTACCTCATAGTGCTCTCGGAGGAGACACCGGAGGCTGTGCGGGTCTCCGAGTCTCGGCTGGAGGCGTGATGACCTGGCCTCTCTCTTTTTCTTTTTTCCTTCTTCTTCTCCCGTCCCCTTGCATTGTATGCTCATGGAGGGCCATGGAACCTCAAAGACTGTCGTAGAGGTGCAAGTCATGCTTCAGGCTATGCTCGCTCTGTCGCAGTGGCCATGCGGGCACTTAAGGCGGGTTTCATCACTTCAGGTGCCTTGATCCATTGTCCGTGTCTGCTCGCCTTGAAAATAGCAGTGGTGTTGCACACACACGCCGAGGAGTCTCCGGATATCAAGGTTTAACATCGCCCACAGTAACGGATTGGCGGCTGAACCCGTCATCATTCAGACTCGTTCAACCGTCGGAATAGGGTCAACTCCAAGGCTGACGGAGGGTTCGAACGCGGCAGTTAGTCATTCCGAAGATCTGGTAACTGCTCGTCCTCCGCGGCTCAAATTCAAACCGATGGCGAAGCCACTCGAGATTCGGTTGCTTCTTTTTCCACTACCAAAGAGACGGGCCACCGTCGTGGCATCCGTTGATCTTCCTTCGTTAATAGTAGCGATCTTTGATCGCCAGTACCCAACGTAGTATCCATTTCGTAGGCAAAAAACATTGTTCTTTTCATCAATTGTCCAGATGCCGTGGCATGTCCATGTTCTTGGTCCTCTAATCCTTCAACTCCGACGGTATCTGGGTCACGGCCAGATCTCGGTCATCTTTCCGAAGACATCTGCATACGGTATGTTGTGCTATTGCCCGACCAACTTGAGATTCCGGCAATCTCAGATTGCATTGCATGCGAAGGACACGCATACATACACTGTACATGCATGCACCTCATTGGGAACGCCGTCTATAGGTGCCTACATACATGTAATACCTAGGTACTGCACACGGGCGTGTCAAAATTGGCAGCATCGTAGCATGCCACATCAAACATCTGGTGACTGGGGATATCGCGGTTAGGCGCTGTTTCGTGTGCGGAGTTGCTGTCTCGACCCAGTTATTGGTGATGATTGGTGACCAGAGACGCATGCCGAGAGCCGTGTTGGACACAGGACACATGTGTCCTCTATCAAAATGTTGACCATGATCCAATGCCATAATACTACCACTCGATCACACGGTAACACATTCAGCCAGCGGCATGTTGCTTCATAGTCAGACTTGAACAATTGCCATGTATATGCATACCTTATAGAGGTGAATGAGCAGCAGATATTTGTACTAGGTATGCTGACGCCTGTTGAATTCGGCATCGTGTTAGTGTAGAGCAGAGAGGGAGGAGGTGGGATTGACAGCGGGGTTGCTTGCAGGTAGGCTGCGATCCTCGGCTGTATTACCAGGTCCTCTGCCCAGGGCTTACCGCTGGATTTAATAATCGCATCATGTTTGGATTTTCCGTCATCAGTGCCTTCAGTTCATGTTTGTTGCCTGTAGCTCCATGAGGCTCTGCCGTGAGTGAGAAATAAAGAGGTATGATGCGAAAGGAACCCAAACCAACACGAACTGCCGCTCACCACCTGCACCTTGAGTAACTCGCATTCCTAGGGGAAACACAGCCAACTGCAGGTTACAGACCCAACAATGCCTGCACGACCTCTGATCCGGGCACGGTCCCTTTCTCTGGCCACTGCTGTCAACACCAGGGCGTCCAGAGTGAAGCTGCATGGCCTGGCCAGACCTGTGGCTGCAGCTGTAGCTCTACCTGCACCTGCAGGAGCTCCTTACCTTTGCCGAGGCTATCGCGCCACCCCCAGGGTCCTCGCTTCATCTTCACCATCATCCTCATCAAGCTCCAGCTCTGGCTCGAATATCGACTCAACTTCCCCCTCAGGCAACACCTCCGGAGCCTCGTCAGGCTGGTCCAGTGGTGGGGTTTTGGCTATCGCAGCGGCGGCGGGCATCAGCGGCTGGGGTCTCTCAAGCCTCGTTTCCCCGAAGCATAAGAATTCAACCAGGAGCAGAACCGCCCTGAATGAGGATAGGGGCACTGATGACGACAACACAACAGATCAGCGGAGGCACGAAGGCCTTCCCCATGTGGCCACTGACGATGCGGAAATAGGCTTCGCCAGCCGCGCCGAGATGCAAGAGGTGAGTTCAGACAGCAACATACAGCAGCACTGGAATATTCAGCGCCTCAAGATACACCTCCTAATCAGCTGACTCTTTCTCCATCTAGGCCATCTCAGACATCGTATGGGAGCTTGGCAACCAGAAAGACATCATCTCCACGGATCCAGAGGACCTGCTTGCCCACGGCTACTCCAGCTGGTCGAGTGTGAACCCCGACGAGCTCCCAGTAGCCGTGGCGTATCCTCAAACCACCGAGCAGGTTGCCACCATTGTGCGTGTCTGTCACCGCCACCGCGTCCCAGTCATCCCTTACTCTGGAGGCACCAGTCTGGAGGGCAACTTCTCTGCCCCTTATGGCGGCGTCAGCATTGATTTTGCCTTCATGAACAACATCATCCAGGTCAACAAGTCCGACATGGATGTCGTTGTGCAGCCCAGTGTTGGATGGCAAGATCTGAATGCTGAGCTCGCAAAGCTGGGCACCGGTCTTTTCTTCCCAGTTGACCCCGGTTTGTCTCGACCAATGCCATCTCCACATCTCTCTCTATCGTTTCGCTGACTTGTCTCAGGTCCAACTGCCAAGATTGGCGGCATGATTGGCACCAACTGCTCAGGAACCAATGCGGTTCGATACGGCACCATGAAGGACTGGGTCATCAACTTGACTGTTGTCCTGTCTGATGGCCAGATCATCAAGACACGCAGACGGCCTCGCAAGTCGTCTGCAGGATACAATCTCAACAGCCTCTTTGTGGGTTCTGAAGGCACCTTGGGAATTGTGACTGAAGGTGAGCATACCGCAGCTCGGAGAAGACCCTCACCGGACAAGAACATGAAGCTGACAAACCCAACTATAGCAACACTCAAGCTCGCCGTTGTTCCGCAGGAGACGTCTGTAGCCGTTGTCAACTTCCCAAGCATCCGCCACGCCGCATCAGCAGCCGCCAGCGTCATGCAAGCCGCCATTCCGGTGCAGTGTCTCGAGATCATGGACGAGGTCCAGATGCGAGTCGTCAACCTGAGCGGATTCACGGCGCCGCGAGTCTGGGTTGAGAAGCCCACGCTCTTCTTCAAGTTTGCAGGCACCAAAGCCGGCGTCCAAGAGCAAGTCGAGATGGTGCAAAAGATCACAGCAGCCAACAAGGGGGGCAACTTTGAGTTTGCGAAAGATGAGCAGGAGCAAAAGCTGCTCTGGTCCGCTCGAAAGGAGTCTTTGTGGTCGATGTTGGCGCTGAGAAAGGAGGGCGACGATGTTTGTAAGTTTACGCCCTCGGTTCTGTCTCTGGATCTATATCGTCACCTTGCAAGCTCTAATCAATTGTTCTCACAGGGAGTACAGACGTGGCCGTGCCTTTCAGTCGACTGGCAGACATCATCGAGGTCAGCAAAAAAGAGATGGACGAGCTGGGGTTGTTTGCCAGCATCCTGGGCCACATTGGCGACGGCAACTTCCACGAGAGCATCATGTACAACAAGCGGAACGAGAGCGAGCGAGCCAAGGTCGAGGCCTGCGTCAAGAACATGGTTCGTCTGGCCATCGAGATGGAGGGCACCTGCACGGGAGAACACGGCGTTGGATGGGGAAAGAAGGAGAGCTTGCTGTGGGAGGTTGGCTCCGAGACGCTGGGAGTCATGGCCGCCATCAAGAAGTCGCTCGATCCGCGGTGGATCTTGAATCCGGGCAAAATCATGGACGTGCCGTGGGAGAAGCAAAAGAGCCATGTCGATGCATAAGTCGATGGGCACTCTACATATGTTAGCTGTAAGACTACTCAAGAGCGTTTGATATATAGAAGGCAGAGATGGGCGCATATGCACCTGAAGCAGTTATTGAGAACTACTAGATGCAATGAGATCTAGTCTGTCTCTCTATATATACTTATTTCTCTCACTCTTCTATAGCAATAAGTATCACTGCTGTCCCGAGTAAAATCACATCATGTCCAGTCAGAGTTTCACCCTGAGATTGTCTTTGTGGCGTGAGTGTCCTGGACAGCATACAGCCGCGACAGAAGCATTCCTCCTTTGTCGTACCGCCGTCCCTGCAAGTCTGAAGGCTCTCAACAGCTGGACGGACCGGTAAGGATATATGACTCTCCGTCCAGGTTATGCAGCTTGCCGACGTTCCCAAGGAGTTGCCGTGCCTGACCATGGGGAATTGTCTCGATCATGCCAGTAGCCAGCCTAGACCATCAACAACCAGCAGCAGCCAAGGAGATACAAAGCTTGACAATGTGGGATCTAATCAATCTCTACTAACTTCCATATGCCGGTATCCACGGTGATGCACTGCGGCTGGCAGCTGCTGTGCTGCTGTACCTGCACCTGGCCTTTCTCCCCCTTCGTCCCTTCTCCACCTGTGCAGCTGCACGCAGCCTTTCCAGCTGGCAGCCTTTGCTCTCCTTCCTCTTCCCCCTCTCTGCCCCTTCTTTTTCTTCCTCTTTCTCTTCCTCCTTCCCTCCTCCTCTTTCTCTTCTTTCCTCCTTCCTCTCTAACCCTCTCCACACCTCTCTATAAGTAAGGCCGAACTATTCCCCCCCCTTCCTTCCCTTCCTCCTCCCTTCCTGCCCACTTCCTAACCTTGTGTAGCTGCCACCTGCCGTGGGCCTGTGAGCGACCTGGTGCAGTGTTTATCTTCCCCTCTGACCTAGCCTCTCCCTCTTCTTCTTCCGTGATCATCAGCTAACAAAGACACAGCCTCGAACCATGTCTCGCCAGCCAGGCCCCGAGAGGTGGCTCGCGAGTCGGGCCCATCCCGACTCCGAGTACCCTGCTCGAATCACCGCAAGCCTCTCGTCACTGGACTTTGGCTCCTTGGTCGCCCCGACTTCTATCAATGTCAGGAAGTCGATTCCCTCCCCAGGCGGCAACACGATCAGCATGGAAGTTGATGTGTTTGCAAAGCGCCTCATCCTCCTCTTCCCGCTTCGCGTTAAGAAGAATGCGAATACCACCGAAACCCGCCACTTCAAGATCTTGGCTGAGCTGGCACAAGCCAAGACCATTTACAAGACCGCCCTGGAAGACGGCTGCGATGCCTTCACCTTCCCCTTCTCCATCCCTCCACAATACTATTGGTGTGACGACGAAGCTCAGCGGAATCTCCCCAACACTCGTGCACCTGGCTGGCGTCCCATAGACATGTGGCGAAGGGCCACAGACATCTCCGAGGATCTTACGCTCTCTTCCACGTTCCCGGTAGCTGCAGACAGCACCCATTTGGATCCTTCTTTCCTCGAGGTTGGCCGCTGGACCGCCTTGCGCGTCGTCCTGAGCAAAGCAGACCGCGCCTCCAAGCTGGCTGCTAGCCATCTCCTCCTCGCCTTTGAGGACCGAAATATCAACATACAAGTCTGTGATGACTTCCGCGTTAGCCATTCTGCGGTGACGATGTGGGACTTTCTTGACCACCACCAGCATGCCGGTAGCGATGGAGATGCTCTGACCCTCCTCCAGCCATCCATATACCCGTTTGTCCACCTGGAGTTTGGAGTCCGATATCAGCTCGAGGTCTGCGTTGGCCGTCGATTGCTCAACGAACACACGGTATCGTTGGAGTTTCTACAGGGGCTGGCTGCTCTTGATCCCCTCGACGCCAAACGCAGACTTGAATTTCTTGCCGACCAGGGAGATGTCATGTATGACCCAATGGACCTCCTCAACTGGGCAGCTGCCTCATCCTATATGCCCCATACCAGGATCCCCCACTATTGTGTGTTGGCACGCAAAGCCGCTGTCACGCCCACCACGATCCTCCTCAGCACCCCCGTTGTCGAGACCTCAAATAGAGTTCTTCGATATTTCAACCACATTCAGGACCGTTTTTTGAGGGTCCAGTTCGTTGAAGAGACCGAGATTGGCCGGATGGCCATGAGCTGCCGCAACAAAGAGGACGTCTGGAGGAGATTGCTTCGCACCTTATATCATGGCATACAGATTGGTGATCGCCATTACCAGTTTCTGGCCTTTGGCAGCTCTCAACTCAGGCAGTGCGGAGCCTACTTCTTCTGTCCAACAGATCACCTCTCTTGTGACGACATTCGTCGGTGGATGGGCGAAGTCGGCCATATCAGAATCGTCGCCAAGTACGCTGCCAGGCTGGGCCAGTGTTTCTCCACTACAAGAGAGATGCGAGGCCTTCCCATACCCGACGTGCGATCCATCCCAGACATCGAGAGAAATGATTACTGCTTCACTGACGGAGTTGGCATCATATCCGACTTCATGGCCCAGATGATTATGGAAGAGATGACTCTGGATGTCTATGCCGAGCCTTCTGCATTTCAGTTCCGCATGGGTGGATGCAAGGGTGTATTGGTAGTCTGGCCTCAAGCAAAGAAGGGGGAGGTGTATATTCGCAAGTCTCAGGAGAAGTTCAAGGCCGAAGTCAAGAATCTCGAAATCATCAAGTGCGCAAAGTATTCGTCCGCCACTCTCAACCGCCAGACAATCACTATTCTGGAGTGCCTTGGTGTGACCAAGAAGGCCTTTCTGGACATCCTGGAGAAGCAGATTCGTCTCTACGAGGAAGCAATGGGGAAGAACGAGGTGGCGATAGAGATGTTGAGCAACTGCGTGGACGAGAATCAATCTACGCTGATCCTCGCCGAGTTTCTGCAAGCCGGCTTCAAGACGGACAAGGTCCAAGAACCGTTTGTGGCAAACCTGCTGAGTCTTTGGAGGTCTTGGTCCTTGAAGCTGCTCAAAGAAAAAGCTCGCATTCCCATTGACAAGAGCGCCTTCGTGCTCGGCTGTGTGGACGAGACGGGTACACTGAGAGGCCACTCCATTGCGACGGAGGGCTCTTCAGAGAAGGATATCAGCAAGCTGCCCCAAATCTTCTTGCAGGTGTCGGACTCCAAGATTTACAACAAGATGCATGTCGTCAAGGGGCTCTGCGTGGTTGGGCGAAACCCGTCGCTGCACCCAGGCGACATTCGAGTCGTTGAGGCTGTCGACATCCCCGCGCTTCACCATCTCAAAGACGTCGTCGTCTTTCCATCCACCGGAGACCGCCCCGTTCCAAACATGCTGTCTGGCGGAGACCTCGATGGCGATGACTTCTTCGTCATCTGGGAGCCCACTCTGCTGCCTGAAGTCTGGAACCACCCGGCCATGAATTATTCCAGCCCCTCGCCAGAGACGCTTGACCGCGAGGTGAACGTTGATGATTTGCGTGACTTCTTTGTCAAGTACATGAAAAACGACGTGCTCCCCCTGATTGCAACGGCTCACTTGGCACTTGCAGATCGTTTTGGGCCCTTGTCAAAAATCTGTAAGTCTACCCGAAGCGTGCTTTCCGAGACCATCTACTAACTTGCTGTAACTCCAGGTTTGCATCTGGCTGATCTTCACTCGCAAGCTGTCGACTACCCAAAGACTGGCCAGCCCGCGGAGTGGAATGCCGCCATGCACAATCCGCAGCAGTGGCCGCACTTTATGGAGAAGAAGAACTCTTACACCTCGCCCAAGGCCCTTGGAGACATCTACAACAGGGTCAAACAGCAGTCGATCCAATTCCAGCCCGGCTGGGAGACCGCTTTTGATGGACGCATCCTCAATCGATTCGAGCTGGACAACGCAACACTTAGGGATGCCAGGAGGATCAAGTCTCAGTACGATGGTGCCGTTCGTCGCATCCTTGTGCACCACAACCTGGAGACGGAATTCGAACTGTATACCTCGTGGGCTATGTCAAAGCCCCCGCTCGGTAGCGAGTACAAGCGGCAGGAAGATCTTGGAAAGGAGTTCGACGCGGTCAAGCAGAGATTCCGTGACGCGTGCATCGAAGCTGCTGGTGGCCAGGACGAGGCCAAGATTGACAGATTTGTGGCAGCCATGTACAAGGTTACCGAGCAGGAGGTCAAGATTGCCCTCTTTGAGCATCACCGCGGACCCACGAACGAGGCCGGTGTGATGAAGCCAGCCCGAGAGCTGCAACCCAGATCGATGCCGCTCATCAGCTTCCCGTGGATCTTCCCCTGGGTCATGATTCGAATCGCAACGGATGGAAAGTGCAAGCCCAAGGACTCCATCCTTGCCGCGGCTCATCGACGAGTGCCTGTCGCTATGCCCTCTTTTGTCCCCATCACCCAGCAGGAAGGTGGTCAAGACAGCCAGGATGTTAAGCCCAAAGAGAGCACAGCAGATAATGACGAGATTGAGGTGCAGGACTTTGAGGAGGGAATTGTGTCACAGCAACCGGGCCTCCTGGTGGAACTTGGTGACTTGGTTTTATTCTAAGGACACGATGATAGTTCGCTTGGTGCTGACAGAGGCGGCCTTCTTCCTGAGAGGCCTGGTATTCTTTTTGTTTGTCTTTCTACAACTCTCCTATCATTGCTTATTTCATTTTCTTTTTGAGATTCGACATGCAGCTTTTCGGTAGTTAGTCTGCTGCTTTCTTTCCTTCTGAGTCGCATTGCCCTGCTGGGAGATCCATTCCCTATTATACTTCTACAATGACATATTGCGAGACTGGCTATGCATTTGCAAGCAGTCAGATGATAGGACTCGTAATCAGTTTTTCTTCTCAAGCCTCCCTTTCCAACGGTGAAGTTCCTGCCAATCGTCCTGCTGTTCTCCCGCTTGCTAGTCATATGTCGAAGGAGGTAATCCTACCACCTTGGTCTCATGAAGACAATCCAGAGCGTCTTGATCCCCAATGTGCCGTGCCCAAACATGTCGCCGCATTACCGCCGCACGCACAAGTCAGTTCTCAGCACCCATTTTTCTCCTTGCTGAACTTCTCTTCCCTCATGCTATCGTGCGTGAGCTTGTTAGCCGTCCGAACATGGATCAGATGAGAACCACTCTCGGGTCGACTTTTGGGCCGACTTACAAGAAGACAATCATGGCCGTGCTTGTGCAACAGCAGCATACCCGTCTCGAGCGACACGACAATTTCTTCGGCAGCAGACTTGCGGTCGTGAGGGTAGAAGACGGTCTCACCGCCAACGCAGCCATCGGCAGAGGAAGTGAGGTACAGAAGAAGCGTCCAGGTGGTGCGGACGGGTTCAGAGTCGAGGGTCAGATAGTTGGAGTCATCATCTGCAAATGTTAATACAATTGACCGAGTCTTTGGAAGGCAGTGAGCGGGTTGCAATTGGTGGTGGTGGTGGTGGTGGTAGTGGTGGTGGTGCATACAATGGCAGTCAAAGTATTGGCCTTTGGAATATCTGTATATGCGGATGTTTGGGTTGAGGCCTACAGGTTGGCCGCCCCTGTTAGGTGTCGATGAGTACGCGTCAGTACTAGTACATGTCTTGGGTACGTTTCTCAAGAGGATTTGTCCACTTGCCATAGATCCTTGATCGTTTCATTCTCTAGTATGACCTCTTTTAGTCCAGTCGTCTCCCACAGTCTGCGTGCGAACAAAGGATCGTCGATTTGAAACCTGTCGTTGACGCGGACCGCCTCTCCCTTCTTGGGTCTTGAGGGAGTCGTTTGTAGCGGGAGGTTCTTGAGAAAAGCGATGTAATCGCGGCACAGGGAGCGGGGAAGAAGGAGGAGAGGAGGACGATGTTGTCAGTTGCGGGATGGAGCTCGGGATAGAGCTCGACGACGGGAAGAGGGGGTTTGAAGGGTGGCCATGATGGGGGTGCGGCTGGAGGGGGTGCCTGAGAGGTTGTCGATATTTTGGACTTGGGCTTGGGCATTGTATAGAGAGATATTCTTATCAGGGCTGCTGGATATTGATGGGTTGTAGCAGCGCCTTAAGCTGTATCAAGAGTGTGAATGTCTTAAGCTGTATCAAGAGTGTAAATGAGGTTAGACGGCGAATGTCCGGTCTGCGGCACTTGTCAGGGATGGTTTGGAGAAGCAAGTTGGGGGAGGGGAACGGGTCCAAAAGGTGTCAGTTCAGAGTACGAATGAGAACAGATACAGTATATCGTGAAGATAGGTCTCCCGGCGTGGATCGAGTATGCGCTCAAGGAGATTCCATGTTCATCTGGGCCAAGTCCCCGGAGATCGCAAGACGTTAGTGTGCAGTTATCCGAACCGGACGGCTGACGCCTACAGTGATAAGGTGTGGCGGATATGCACTACCAGCCGAAAATTGCTTCTATCAAAACCAATCATAGAGCACAACACACGCATCAAACGGCAGGACTTTGTATGAAGAGGAAAATTATTCCAATTTGTCTGGACAACAAGTCAATCGGAAGGAGAGGAAACAGGACAAATAACTAAGCATGCTCTGCTGAGCCAAGATCATGAACGCATCCGCCATGTCCCAAGGACCTTCACAAGCCTCGCCCCAAGAGGCTCCCTCACAACCTCAGTCAATCCGCCGCCAGCCAGACATCAACGCATACTCAGCCTCATGGTCCCGGCCCCTGAAGCAGTTCAGCCTCTTCTTCCTCGGCGCCGCCTTTACCGCCGCATCAATAGGCGTGTCCCGCCGCTCGGTGATCCGACGCCAGCGCGACTCGTTCCCCAGGTTCTACTCGTCCAACAGCCCCGGCCCGCAGGACGGCAACAGCTCCGAGGGCGCCCTGCTCGGTGTTCACGCGCTGGGTCTGGCGACGCTCAACGTGGCGAGCTTTGCGGTGCTGTTGACGGGGGGGCTGTCGTGGGCGTTTGACTTGAGCTCCGTGCAGGAGCTGAGGGAGAGGACGAGGGCGGCGCTGCAGAGGCCTGGGGGCGATGTCAGTGCGGAAGACGAAAAGGAGTTTGAGCAAATGATGGACAACTTGATGGCCAAGCTGGGGATGGACAAGGCCTCTGTCCAAAGCCGAGAGAAGGACAACGAGAAGGGCCAGGCTGAGAAATGAAGCCGTGGCTACCTATTCCCAACCTTGATGGAGAAGAAAAACAGGTCACTCTCTTCTCGCTATTGTGGTTTCTGGAAACCCGAGTACGGCGTCGCATTCTTCAATATGAGGGATGGAAAGAAGAGTTCGTTTTGTGCGCAGAGGAGATTTACGATAACAGTTCATTCCGTCAACAACAACCTCTCGATGCCCGCCTATGAGGCGCCAAAGTTCTGGACTATTGGGGTCGCATCACTCGACGCCCGCATGTTCTATATGTGGCCATCTACTCTTACACGGGAAGCTTCAGATGGGGATTCGGACATCACTGAGGAGTGCTTCTAAGTGTTACTTGTACAATACATATCGGGGAATACCACAAGGGAAATAGAACACACACCACTGCTATGCCCTGCTGCTTTCAATATCATGATCCTCGATATCAATCGATAGGTTTGTTGGATTCATGAAAATTTCCCTGAAAACGATGCCTTCACCCGAGTACGATGCGAATACGGGCTCCTTCCCAATTACGGCACGGCACAGCACGGCACGGTCAACACAAGCATTGAAACATGGCATCTGATATTGAGATTGTAATTATGTAGCTTGACGCTCCCGAGGGCGGCTGTGCGCGATCTTTTCAACTCTATCAAAATAAGTAGCGTAATACAAAGATAATTACAAGGTTGTTGTTATACAGAATAGGGAACTCATCCCAGTTACTTTCCTTTCAGACACCAACAATGCATCTTGTGCACTCAGCAATGAGCAGACAAAGGGAATATGCGAAGAAGAAGAAGAAGAAAAAAAGTAGAAGGGAGAAAAGAAGCATACAAAAAGAAAACCGCAAATGCCAAACACCCTACCCCAAGATGCAATGCCCTGAGAAGATCTATCTCATGCTCGCCTGTGGCCAAGACATGGGGCCATGGAACTCAACAAAAATTTGAAAAGCATCAGAAAATCAAACATCACCTGGCAAAAATCCTTCTCCTCTCCACTTTTGGTTCTTCTATTCCTTGGTCGTACTCTCACTCCTGGATCCGGTCCTCAGCGTCCTCCGCAATTCTTGAATGTCATCGGCGCCCTCGAGGCTCGCCCTGCGACCCCAATTCGCGGGCTGTCTCTTGAGGAAGGCCCCGACGGCGCCTAGGTAACCTTCGTGCCGCAGGAAGTAGGCCTGCTTCTCGCCCTTGCTCCAGAACTTGATGGCGTAGCTCAGCGTGTTCATCGTTTGGCGGTGGCCCCGGATGAAGGAGCCGCCAAAGTAAATGTCGGAGAGGTTGTGTATCTGGGACTGCAGGTAGGCGATTTGGCCAATGTTGTTGGAGACGGCGTATAGTAGCGATCTCGAGATGTCGGCCGAGGAGAAGGAATGGCTGTGCTGGGTATCGTCGTGTCCCGAGTCGCCTGCAGCTGCAGCTGCAGCTTGCGAGGCCTCGCTCTGCAGCTTCATGCGAAACACCTTTCCAAAGGACGAGGCAATGGCCGTGCTCTTGAGCCCAATCTTGCTGTAGTCGGCACCGTAGATGTCTCCGACCATCATGTCCACCTTTGTGTTGTCGCCGTGCTCAGCCTCAGCCAGCATGTCGTCGAATGAGCGCGCGCCGGTTAAGAGGGAGAGAAGGCCCCAGAGTGTGCCGCCGCCGAGTGAAGTGCCGCCGACTCGTTGGAAGGACCGGGGCCCCGTGACCTTGAGCATTGAAACGCCGGAGCCAATGTTGACGAGGAGATACGGGTAGATGATCTCGCGAGGACTGACAAAGTGCATGGGGTCTGCTTCCGAGTAAGTGAAGACTTCGCGGGGAATCTCTGTGATGAAGAAGTCGAGCCCTAAATTTGTTCCACGAGGATCAGCATTGATTCCTCTATTTTCCCCCCACGAGAGCTCATGGCTGTTCCTCTCTTACCAACTATGAGGCATTCCATTTCATCTTCTCGCAAGACCTCGACCTCTAATTCCTCCCGGATCCGGTCGTAGAACTTGTATGCGCCGCCGCCGGTAGCCATGACGCACAGCTCCTGCGATCGGGAGCCGTTGAGCGCCTTGTGCTTGTCGCGCAGCAGCTTCATGAACTCGATGCAGTCGTCGATGCGATCCGTCTCGAAGTGTTGGAAGTTGAGGCGACCGCCGGGGTCTGTGGAATCGACTTCGCGAGAAAAGTAGACGAGCTTGACCAGAGAGCCGCCAATCTACACCAATTGGTACCATGCCATGGTTAGACAAGGACAATAGAAAAGCAATTGATCCTGGGGAGGCACTGGGGAGGGAGAGGTAAAGAGGAATTGCGCCTACATCTACAGCAATATGGCTGACGACGGCCGTGTGGTTTGGCAGCCGGATGTCGCTCGTCTCGTGATGCGACGGGCTGACTCTGCCGTTGTCGCTGGCCTGCGTCGGCGTTGAGGCGTCCGGGTCGACGATGAAGGCGCCCGTGACATTGATCCTGACGCTCCCGGGGCGGGTGATGGTGTTGTCGATGTCCTCGGTCGACGTCATGGTCCGCGGCCGCTTTGCTATGCGTCGTTGCTGCTCGTCGTCGGCGGCCTCGTGCTCGTCATGGCGCTGCCGCTGCCGCTGCTGGGTGCTGTTCGTGTGGTTGTGGCTGTAATTTTGGTTTGGCGGGGCAGCCGGTGAGGGCTCCTCGGTCGCAACTGAGGGCGTCATTGTTCGGCTTCTTTCTTCTTTCTTCTTGTCGCCCTTTTCTCGTTTTTATTTTGGATTTCAACAAGGAAGGAAGGAAATAGGGAAGAAAGGAATGAGCCAAATTAGTGAGGTGAATAATAGCAGATAAGGTAGACCTCGACGGGTTGCTGGCTCGTTCGGCTTTGGGGAATTGGAAGCTCAAAGTACTGAATCTACGCCGCACAAACTGGTACAGGAGCCAAGGTACCTCAGGTAGGGTAGGTAAGGTAGGTACTAGTTGTAATAAGGTGCCGCAAGCAGTCTGGCAGCCGCCCTTCAACGTTTCTTGTACATCCGTCCAATACCAGGAATTATTTGCCTCTGGGTATCACGAATCAAGTATCTATTAGTCGGAGCATAAACATGCTACCATTGCTTGTACCACTACCTTCAATCAAACAAGAAACGGCTCTGAATGCCGCCATGTCAGTAATAGCACTGCACTCGTCCTACCTACCTACCTATCAAGTACATATAGTCTAATACTAGAACGAGACGATGGCGCCCGGCTGATGGCTGGTATTCGTACTCGGGCTGTCGCCCGCAATCGAAGCGCGGAGAGGCCCCTGTTTGGCTGGTGTGTCCCAGCGTTCGAACACCTTCTCAGCGCTAAAGCCTCGCTAACAATGGAAGGGTATGGGGTACTTGGGGGCTCTCCAGCGGGGCGCTGCTTATCGATACAGCGCCCTCGGTCTTGTTTCCAACTGTTCCTTGCTGCCCTGCCCTGAGTGCTTTTGACTCCCGTCGACCCGCTGCTGGCCGAGGCAGCCCTCGGGCCACCGGGGAATGCGTCCGTTTGCGACGCTTCTCCTTTGCCCCGGGTTTAGAGGCAAGATACTGAGGTCCCTCTTCCACCTGCAATCTAAGGGTACCTACCTAGGTACTTACTACTGCTCTACAACGTGGACCACCTTCCGCACTTGCCGTCGCCGAGCCCAATGGGATGATTACCAAGGTAGAATAAATGGGAGAAGCAATGGCAACCCGCGGCAAGGCCTGGCCGAGGCAGGAACTGACTGAATAGATAGGACTTACACGCAACTTCCTGTCGCTTCAGCGGACTGTGCATGACGTCGTTGATTCACTTCTTTCCTCAAATACACCGACGGTGTGCATGTCAAAGACATGGATAAAGTCGGCACCTTCATCGGATAAGGTACGCAGTCAACACCCACTTGTAGGTAATGCTGCAGTAAGCCTCCTCTACTACTAGTAAATTACCCCATCGGTATCACAGGAACGGCTTTCCGCCGCCATCTGCCTGTTCGCTGAGACCAAGGCACTAGGTATCACTGAGAGGCAGAGGCCAACGACTTTCGACCGGCGTTAAGCAGCTGACGTAGTAGATGCTTGTACTGTGTCCTCCATGCGTTCCAGGACATGAATCAATGTCTCTTACCATGCTGAGGCATTTCTATCTTCCCACCTCGATCAGTTCAGCCGGATCAGAACTCGACAATCGATGAACATTATAATTGAAGGAAGGATGAAAGCGAGGACAGGAAACACACAAGGGTGACAAGGCTGTGGCAACCTCAATACCAACATCAGCATCGACCCACCGGACGGACGGCATTGCATGCTTCTCCCGACCTGTCAAGGACCTCCAGTCGATACCCCAGAAGCGGAGCTCCCGCTCACTAGCCATCCAGCATCATACATTCGACTCCTCTCCTGCGGAGTGATGACTGAGCCCGAAGTCTTGACAGCTCTTCGATTACTGCAGCATCGCTGGCCTCGCTCCACTCCTGTCTCCATCTGTGACAGGAGAAAGAAGAGATGGACCAGATTCGGTCGAGAGACTACACGTATGTACCTATATCTATAAGCTTACGCACAGTTGTATGCTCGCTATCATCGAGTACTACGGCAGTACCACACAGGTAGCGACTGGCTGTCTCGACCATCCTGATGCGTAGCCCCATTTTCAACGGCTGAGTGTCTGGGCAGCTCGAAAAAGGAGCCTTTGGAACGGAATTAGTAGCAGACAACCACAGCTCCAGCGGCTTGTTCCGAGAATCGGGGCGGCGGCCGACGGCGAAAAGTGGATGCCCCGAACGGAATCCTTGCCGGGAGAGGGCCATGCATCGTCAAGCGTTACGCATGCTCAAGCATCATAAGCCACAGAGACACCCAGCAGAGGTCATCCTCCAAGTGATCACAAGAACTATTTCTCCCGGCTAATTTCTTGCGTTCCCAATCCCTAGCGGACTACCTAGGTTACTCATGCACGCATGCTCTGTGCATGGTGGTCTTATTTCTCATGCTGCTACGAGTACTAGTTGCTAGCCGGCACGCCACCTGCAAGCTCTAATAGACGACCAGGACGCTACCTATACAACCTTGCCAGTCGGCTTCGTCCGCTTAGCAGCGCCGGCCCATTTAGCTGCAAGGCAGTGGTGGGTGAAGCCAGCGTTGGCCACCGCGACTTTTGGTAACCTCGTGGCGCGGCAGGAGAGCAAGCCATCCCTAGCTCCGTGAGACGGCACGAGGACGGGACCAGCTTCTAGACCACGAAAGAGCGAGCAGAGGGGCATCGTTACTATTATCCTGTCCTGTCCTTCACTCGGGCGTCAAGACATTACCAACCAGTACCTACCGCCGGCCCGCTTTGTGCGGAGATCGATATGGTGCATCAGCACCACCAAGAAAACACGCCTTTGCTGACTTGCAGAAAAAGAGGACAACAAAACTGGGAGAACATCAAGAAGACGGGAAACGGTTTGGAGACACGGATGCATTGGAATGAGGTATGACGGCACAGACTGAAGCTTTATCCAGTTCCTCATTGTCACAGACAAGCGTCTCACAAGGCTACAGTCGGTTTCTCCCGGGCTACTAGTACAGAACCATCACTGGGTTCACGACACAGCCACACGAATAATGCCAATACAACCTCCTTTTCCCTTTACGCATTCTGCCTGTCTCTCTCTCTCGCGCCATTGACTTCACGTTTGCTGGCTTCCGACACCCGACACACAACCTTTCAAGAAGCTTCATGGCATTGGCGATACCCCTCACGCTACGGAGCCGAGCTGAGCTCCTTCCTCACTCCGCTCTATCTGTTCCGTACCTACCTTACTAAACCCAATTCGCTTCGCCCTCCAGTCACATCACGATGCGTGCCTGCCTGCCTTCGCAATGACATCAGTAAAGGGGTAAAGTAGGTGCGAGATACATCGCTTCTAAACTTCCGTCCGCAGTGCAAACTTTGTTCCCTTGCCCCTTCCATGCCTCCTTTGATCCCCTACCTTCCACTCCTCCCAGTTCGAATCAAATTCCTCATTCATTGTCTCCCTCTCCAGTATTCCTCGCACCACCAACAATGGTCGTATCACCACTCTTCATCTACCCACCAAAGCGATGCTGATTTGGCGTCGACATTAAGTCAACGCATGCCGTCCCCACTGCGCTACTGTACGGCGGCACTCCTCCTACTCCTCTTCCACCATCCTGCCAATGGCTAGCCTAGCCAAGTGCCGTCCCCTGTCGACGACTGCCTCGTCTTGCCAGTCTACTGTCTCTCGTCAAGGATCTCCCACACAGCCCAGCTTCTCTGCTTCACTGTATTGCCTTGCTCCCACGGGCACCCTTTCGGCATCACAGTCAGCGGACTCATCATCGTACCAATGGAGTGGCTTGAAATCACACCAACGCCGCAATCACCATGGCACGGCAGCCCTGCTCGATGCAGTACAAGCACCCAGACAATCGTTCCTTCATCGGGCTACACAGCTACCACTCAACGGCAGACGCTACTGACGAAGAGTCTAAAAGCCAATCAACAAGATGAAGGCTGCTTCATCTATCTGCCTTTCCTCCCCGTGATCCACCCAGTCGAGCTATTGACCAGGGCAGCCCGGGCGAGCCGCTGCCCCTCTTCAGCGACAGCTGCCGCTACATCCCCTCTTCATGTCTTGGTGTGCACTTGCAGGTAAGAGAACGCCGTGCATACACATACATATCAAGAAACCAAGGCTAATACTTACTGGTGTGGGAGTGATAGGGCTGTGATGATGCAAAAATGGCGTTTGGCTGCGCGGCAGCGTCGGTATATTAGCCATCGTCGTCGTCTGCCAATGACCGTTTCCTAGAGGCGTCCTTTAAGTTCTCCTCCACCGGCAACTTTCCCCTGGGGCACACCTCCGTTACAGTGCCGGCTCTCTATGCAAACCACTGGCACAGCTCAAGTCTTGTCGTCCACCCTACCTACCATGGATCGCATACTGGACATCTTCAACTCAGCCAGCAACAACCCCAAGATGAAGAGGTCAACTGTCATGTCGAGATGCATCTGCTCTTCAGTTACGGCATTCTGGGCTCATGTCAGTCCTCTCCTGCCTCCTCCCTGGGAAACGGCCATATCAAAGTCTTCCAAGATTTTTGCGTCCGCGTGCTAAAAACATATACTACAGGCACATCTTCTTGCTCAGACGGACAAGGCATGGATCTTTGTTGCAAATATGCCCCCATTTCGCGTCACGAAGCTCTCAAGAAATACAAAAAGGATCTTCAGGGAGTACAAGATCCACACCAACGTTGAAACAACATTCAAAGCAATGTCCAGGCACTTGACTATGCATGGCTTCGACATTGACCTCCCCTATGTACCTGAATGCTCAGGCTTCTATCCTAACATTTCATCCTCACCGTGCTCCGAAACGTTCAAGAACCTGAATGGCTTTCCTGCAGACGCGAGCGGATACTTCATGGAGTACATCCGCCCTTTGAATGAGCACCACACCAAGTATCTCATCCGACGATACTTGACCCGTAGCGCCCAGGGCCAGGCTCTGAGCACATGCCAATCCAAACACTTCCTCGCAAAGGTCTACCTGGGAGATACCAAACCATTGTCCGATCCATGGAATGCTGACCTCCACGACCGCCCGGCTTATTTGGACCACCTACTCGCGGAGCGTGTCGAGGTGTCCTATCTCGCCGCCTCGATGGGTGCAACGCTCGCCATACTTCACTGGAGCTGCGGCGTCGATGCTCGAGGTGTCGAGTTCGTCCTTGGGAGAGACGTTCGAGGCCACGTGCAGTTTTGGTTGATCGACTTTGCCGATTGCGCAACGTTCCCAAAGACCCCTGATGCGGCTGTTACGCAGCTTGTGGATGCGGTGATGGACAATGAGCCGTTCTGGCCGCGATTCATCAATATCAAAGCACTTAGAGATCTGTGGGCCTGCTTCAGAGATGCCTATCTAGAAACAAGCGCTTTCATCATGACCGACGCGATGATTGATTTCGACAATGACGCTTTGAGGACACTGCCCTGCTTGTTTATGATGGAGTTGGAGAAAATTAGAGGTTCAGGTCAATTATTGGCATAAATTGCCCCCCCGCCCTCGATTTGCCTTGTGACAAACCCCTTTCTATCGCCTTGTGAATCCTGAAACCTGTTCTCCTCATTCTCATTCACCTCTCTTCTCTATCTCTCTTTGTTTCTTTTTCTTCTTCTTTTTTCTTTTTTCCTTCTCTTTTTCTATTTGAGGTTTTCTTTCCCCCTTTGCTTCTCTTTCCTTTTTCATTTTGTTCTCTTCCATGCATCCGTCCTGTGTGAACAAAAAAACCCCCATTGTGACTACAAAAGGCACATCAACATCATCACATTTGCAACAACATAAACAGCAACAACCATCACAAAAGTTTCACGGCACCGATTGGCGCAAGGCGACTTTGAAATCAGCCCTTTTCTTTTCCTTCTTTTCTTTTCATTTCATTTCATTTCATTCCAAAAAGCCTCATTCTATTTACAAACAAAACACATCCTTTTATGCAAGCAGACGGACGAGGTGGGGCGAACAAGCAACATGAAAGACAAAAAAACAGACGGAGAGGCACAATGAGACTTTCTGCAATTTGTGTTTTGTTCAAACCCTATTGCGCGCCTCTAGAAGAAGTGTCCTCCAGGTACGGCAAGGAATATCGCCATGCAAACGAGACCAAACCCAAAGCCTGCCAGCAATGCTTGGCAGAAAATGGTATCCTGGATTTGCCTCAGAGCAGGCTCCTGAATCCAGATTTCGCGGTCGAAGATCTTACGGACAAGGTGCCGTTCTTGATACTTGACCACCCATGGCTCATCTTCATAGCTGTTGTTGGAGCCAAAGGGTTCCATATTACACATGCCGAACTCCTCGCCATCGTCCTGGGTGAAGAGTTCCCATGGGCGGACGTGACGGTGATGCAAGCCGTGCAGGACGACACACATGCCCTTCCAGGCAGCAACCAGGGTGCTCATGCCCAAAGCCCAGGCAATGAGCGGAAGAACTCGATAGCCGCGCCCGGCCTTGCTCAGAGTGATTATGATGGCGCTGATGAAGCCAATCAGGATGAGGGCGACACCGAGGAACCTAGCGAAATAGACACGAGGGAGGTTGCCGTTACAGATGGACCAGCGAATGAAGTTCGGGTGGGACTGGAGTCGAAGCGCGGCGTCAACGCTCTTGAAGAGAATGCGGAAGGCTGACGGATGTGTGGTATACGCGAGTGCATGGACAGTTGCCCTTTGCTCCCACGCGGCCAGGTTGAGCTGCCGCGGAGCGCCCTCTATGAGGTAGCTTGTTATTATGCGGTTGATCTCTTGATGGAATGGTTGGATTGAGACTGCAGAGACGTTGGTCAACAAAAGCCTTCTTTTCATCTGTGAACAGGTGCCTCGGCTCTCTCTTGTGACTTACAAGGAAGACTCGCTCCAGCCATATGGAAAGCTTCTGCGGCCAGTGTGTGCGAACTGGCGTTGGATGTGGTGTGCGAAGTGGAGTTGCCGCCGACGGTCATAGCCTCCCATGATGCAGCCAGGGAGTCGTGATCCGAGACAGCGTTCGCAGACGTTGGAGGAGTATTGAAAGGGTTGCCCCTTCTATCTCCAGCTTGCTTTTCAAAATCGGTCCCCTTGAAGATGGCAGCCGTGGCTGCAGGCTCTCGCCTCATCTTGTCAACCTGCTCTTTGCGGACTCTGGCCACAGCTTCGTCTTCCATGGCCTGCGTCCATTCCGGAGCCAGAGAAACCTCACTACTCGCGGCCTCGGCAAAACGCTTCTCATAGCTTTTGAACCAGAGGTAGAATTGGAGGTTTTCGGCTGCGTGTTCGACATAGACGAGGTAGTTCATGAAGTCTCGGATGGCCATGGGCTTTCAGCAAGTATTAGAACGAGACACTAGCAAAGAGCAGTTATGCGCGGACTTACCGGACAGGTCCCGCCATTGATAATCCTATCAAAGCTCAAGGCATCCGGAATACCGGATGAAGCGCCAGATGACACCGACTTGACGGATCCTTCTTCTGACGTCTCTCGACGCTGGCGATACGTGTCATCGTCAACTTTCCGAGGTCGCCGATACTGAAGAGAAAGGAGCTTCATGACGATGTCCGCGGCTGTGATCCTCGATGGACAAAGGGAGGATCAATGTGAGGCGATGTACGAAGATGCACCAGGAAGGCCCGTCGATTACTTATACGACTCGAACAAGGGCTTGGGGATGCCGATGCGTACGTCCGTATATGAACGAAATGTCCCCAAAAGAGATCAGATACAGGAGGCGAACCATCGGTGGCATACAATTCCTGCTATGCACCCGAATGCGTTGATAGCTCGCAGGAGGCTTATGCAAGGAAGCAAACATGGATCCACACTTTGCCAGGACGGTGACAACGTATAGACTGCTTCCTCTCCACCCAGGAAGATTGATGGATGAGACCTGCATCAGGAATCCCAGGGGACAGAGGGATAAAAGAAAGCATTGCTTTCAGCAGGACGGAAACACTGGCTGGGATTGATGAGGGGGGCTGGCCGCCACCTACATCCTTGAAGCGTCTGGGGTTCCGACGCCTGGGCTGAGAATCAACTAGCCAGGCACGACATGGAAGGCCGATGGTATGGCTGAATTGGCCGATGAGTGGCCATGAAGCATTGGCTCAGAAGCCCCGATGGCATGGCTAAATGGCCGCGGGCTGAGATCGCCGGCACATCAAGAGATCAATGTTCCCACCCATCCAGATCCAGCCAAAGGATGGCGCCGCCTTCCAATCCCCGAGTTGCCAGGCTCTCCCCCGCTATCTGGAGAGCGGGACACGGCACGTGTGAGCGGTGCTGCTCCATCTGTCCCGTCCTGTTCTTTGAGCCGAGACTCGGTTGGCCATCACAGACATCAAAGCGCCACCGCACTAACAAACTCCTCGCTTTCTTAGCCAACTCGCGGATGGCTGCTCCGTGTACGAAGCACGGTAGTACGACGCCAGGAGGTCAAGTTCAGCTGCGCCACACGCCAGGGTTTTCAAAACTATCACCTCCAGGGTGGAGTAGCTGGTAGGGAAAAGGAAGAAAAAAGAAAGAAAGAAGAAAAGAAGAGGGAGGGGAAGTACATGGACGATCAAGATGGCAACGCCGAGAATTATCAATTTCAGTTCTACTCCGACGGCGGCATCGCGGAAAAAGACGTTATGCAGGGGAGAGATGTGTCACTGACTAGGTACCTTCTGCAGCACTGCAACGAGATGACCGGATTCCGACAGCATTTCTTGTCCAGGCCTTTCGCACCGACGATGTGTTCCAAACAATAGAAACATGCATTTGTCTAACCCTCACACCTTCAGGCAGACTCGCTTCTGCCTTTTCGGGCCGCCTTACTCTTCCTTCTTCTGCTTCACTGCACCAACGCGCATCGACTACGACTACGCCCAAATGACGGCGATCAGCACGGCGAAGTGACGGCATTGTCGTTCTTGAGACGTTGTCGAGCATCCAGATTAGCGTCCCAAGCTAAACTGTTTGACCGAAGCAAGAACGGGCGAATCGGATACAGTACCAGCAGGACGCCCCGTCTATCTCTGGAGAAGTCTCTCAAGTGTCCTGCTGGAGCAGAGTTTGATATGCCAGCCACTCACAGCCTGCAGTCTCCAGGTTCACTAAAGGGATGCCTCAATGCTTGGTTGCAGCTCCCGGGGGTTTCTAGCGTCAAGCCTTGAGAAGAAGCTGGCCTCGGCTAAACTTGACAGTTCTTGTGTCCTTGCAAGACGAGCCGTGCAAGCTCCAAAGGACCACTCTCCCCTTGCATCCGCCACAACGCACTAGCTTGAGACGCCAGCATCAAAGGACATCCATTCGAGGCTGCCGCTCAGGTGTCTCCGCCAGAAAGCAGTGCTACGACCTGTCTGCAGTCGAGATGCCCAGCATCCGCCTTTCTGCCTTTTGGGAATTGGCGCTTGGGAAATGGAGGGAAAGGGGACAAGATGCAATCTATTGCAGGCCGGCACGATGCATGCAGTGCCGCTTTGCAGCTGCAGTACTCTTCATGAGATATATGCCATGCATGTCGAGGAAGATGCTGTGCATATACTGGACGAAGTACTTCGCTGTAGTATTACGAGTTCCTGCCAGCGGGAGATCGACCATGGGCATCGCCGGGATGCGACCCGCGCTGGGCCTCCAGCCCTAACAAGTTTTCAGCTGAGTTAGGGACCGTCGGCTTGGATCCCCGATTCATCATCTCGCGCAAGCCGATCGATCTTGGACTAGCACTTTGCACCGCACTGTGGCTATCGATGGCGTATGAAGACATTCATGCGTAAGGTATACACACAGAGTATGCACAGCTGCACTAGATGGCTTTGATGTTAACGTCAATCAAAACCCAACGTCACCTTGCGAGATGGCTCTTCGAGCGGCCTTTGCCAGCTTCTGGGATCAATTGCAGCCATCCTACCTCTACCATCCCTCCGAATTTCGACTCGGCACAGAGCGCGACGTACCACGTCCACCTAAACGCAATGCCTTGGGGCGGTCGGTGTGTCCCACAGCAATGCTCCGGGCTTGTTTCTCCTCCCCCCCTTCAAGAGAGTGTTCAATTCGAGTCGAATGATCTGTCTTTTCTCGCTTGAAAACAATTGTTATCTTTGCAAAATTGACAAGCTCCACAGACAAGAGTCTTCGCCGATACACACAATCAACTGTCGCCTACTGGAACTGACTACTTCCGCACCGGACCTCAGGAGGTGTGTCTTGGCTGGAAACTGTGCAGTTCACCGTCATAATCGCAGTCGCCAATCAGCCGCCGCCCGCCAACAGGACATGACCCCTCGATATCGCTCTAGGCCAGCCGTAAAATAGCTCCGAGCTTTCGATAGTGTATGCAAGGGGACATGCGGCGGAAATTCGAGCGTTAGGGCACGGCTTGTGTGGTGCTGGTTTGCCGCCTATTGGACCCCTGGACATCTCGAAAGATGAAAGAGTTGGCCACCGGGTTGCTCCCTTTGCAAAGACGACGGCGCCGAGTGCTGAGACTTGCTCGGGTATTAGAAGGCGACAAAGCACTTCTGTCATATTTGACAGACACAACATCAGCCCCCAACTAGTCGATTGAGAATTTTCTCTCAGATAATGTCTCTCTCTCTTCATTGGTTTGCACCCCCGCTGTGCTCCAATCGGGACCGCACGATGGGGCGTGCGATTGGTGACGCGGATGGCAGTACGAATACTCCCCGCTGAATACACTTCCTGTCCCCAGGGCATCACCAAATACTTGGAGTCATTGCCAATGGACTAGTTAGTACCCGAGATGCATCTCAGCCAGTTGTATGCAGTGGAGGTCCTCCGGTGCCGCCATCTTCCAGTTTGAAGCATACTCCTCCGAATTTACATTGGGAAGGGGAACTTTGGGTCATAGGGAGCCAGGCGCAATATCTCAGAATGCACAAAGCGTGCTTCCAAAATCCAAGGATTGGCGAAGTGGAATTTTATCCAAAGACTAATTGAGCCTGCTCATGTCATATATTCACCGCCGAGCGCCATCGTCGAAACAACGGGTGGGCACTCGTCGGTCATCGATGGGCTTCCAGCTTTCTGTTTCTGTCGTCTGGCCATTCTCTTGCAGTGATCTACCTTATGATGGGGCTTCTCTCACTCGAAGGGAGTGTGTTCCGACACACTTTCCCTTGTCTTGGTAATTCAACCAGATCTCGCTGTTGAGAATCATGAGCCTGGTCACACCGTCCTCTTGCTGTCTGCCGTGCTAATGGGCATCAAGATTTACGTTGTTTCCGGCTGGGTGATCGTGGTGACTGTGTACTCACTCGTCTCTCGATTGGGAAACATTTGGCCAAACCGATAGAAAGATCAGCATCGGGCCGCCAGATAAGTCGAAAGGCTTGACTGTGGCGTCCCCTGTTGGAAACCACGGTTTGTCTCTGTGTGATTCGATTGTCACTATGGCCGCGAATGCCGACTTCGCCTTGATTACGGGCTCTAAACGAGACGCCCTCTCACGAGTATTATTGTCCGAGTACCGACGGGCTGGACAAGAGAACAACACCCGGAATCGGGTGTGAGCGAGGGATCTCAGGGGCTCTGAAGCTTGTATGCCCAGAGTGGCCTCCGAACATCATTTCCTACGTGACAAGACGTCAATAATTGACAAGCACACAAAGCGGTTGGTCGATGGCCTGACTCACATCTTCAAGAATCGTGTCTTCCGCCCTTACCACTAGCCAGAAGCCTTGGACACTCTAGGCTCAAGAGCGATGGATCTCCCACTTGCTTTCGACGAGGATGGCACCACCTCGCACGCGATGCTGCCCAGACGGCTCGCGCTGCAAGGGATTCAAGTGCGTCTGGCTTCCATCTGGGCTGGACGCTTGCACGACAGACACAGTCGTAGCGTGGTTTGTGTCTGCGCCATGGTCATAGATCGATTCCAGGGCGAGAGTCTCGAGGCCAGGACGTTTCCTTCTGCTGCTACGTTTCGAGCGTGGTTTTCCGGGATGGTCAAAGAGGCCGCATCTTCCCACCCCCCTCGCTCCTCGGCCTCGGGTGAACTTCACGACCAGTGGGCCCAGCATTGGCAATGACACGCAAATGATACCAAGATTGGCCTCGAGGGTCGAGAGAAAGTCGGCCCACACCATGGTGCCTGTTACATTATCCATGTCGAGATGCGTCAACGTGATGACCCGACAGACGGCAACGACAGACACTCTGCTTCATTGACCGGGTTATTATTATATCACTCTGCGGCTGGGGAGGAGACACGGAAGTGAAGAGAGGGAAAACCACTATAGGAACGCCAAAGCACTTACAGCAAGCCCGTCAAGAAGAGTACCGTCAACGCAACCTTCATTTGGCTCCTGGTGTTCAGTGTCCATATTGTGCGTAGAGGTAATGCGAGGATGATTATGTCGCTGACGATGTTGTAAGCTCCGACTGCGAGGAATGTCGAGATTCGGTCTGCGCAAGTGCCCTCAACGAGGGGATTCCAGGTCGCTTCGAAAGGTCGGCAGACAAAGAAGAACATGAGGACGCTGCCCAAGCCCCATAACGAGACAATGCCGATCACGATTTGCGTAGCAATACGCAGATTGCTGTTGGGGAAGACTCGGAGATAGAAACATAGGATGCTCAGCTTGACGATGGTAATGCATGATGTGTATGTTAAAGCATATGCGATGGTCAACTTCAGGATGATGACTAGATTCGGCGCCGTTTCGGAGATTTGACGTCCAACTCCCATCGGGGCATCTAGATGTGTGTCAGCAGTCGTCTCTCCCAGCCGAACGGGCGCGGAAATAGCCTACAAAGGCCCTGGATTACAAGCATGCCAATGCCCAGGGGCATCGAAAGAAGTATCAAGTAGTCATCCCACCAAAGCTTTGCGCCGGTCACGACGCGTGCGAGCAGGCGGAATCCGACAATGACAACGGCGATGCCGACCAGGATGCTGTTGATGGTGATGTGCGTCCTCACCACCGGAATGATTGGGAATGTGACAGTCTGCAGCGCCATTCTGCTGCCGATGTTCGTTGATGCCGTAGGATCATCACACCCTTTCGCTTGCCGTGCATTCGGCAGGGCTCGGCCAAACGGACTCGAGCGTGCGGCATCCTCCCTGATAAAGTACTATACTGCTCGTATGAGAGCATGTTTCTGGGTGTTGGTTCTCCAACACTATGCCCCCAAAACCCTGGCCATAGAGCAGTTGTGTACGGCATTACGGATATTGGGGCCATGCCGGAGACAAGAGACTTGACCTCGCCAGAGATCCGCGACCCCTGTCGGCCAACAACATGATCGGCAGATAGCCCTGTGGGATCCTTGCCCAACACTCTTTCTGGCAGGGGTTGGATATCCGGATGGGGCATGCGTGCTTTGTAGAAGTACTCGTACGACGATGCGGGCAATCATTGGCCCAGGGGGCAGAATAGCTCTTGTCACACTTGCCCGGAACAACAACTTGGTAGACCACGAGCGGCGATACATGATGAGCGGTCAGTCGAGACCATGGTTTGCTCTTTGCTCTGGCGTCCATGCGTCCTAAAAGTCGCCGTTGGTAACTCGACTTTCGTCAAGGATCAGATCATCGTGTGGAATAGTTTGGCTGGTGGAGACGCGTTGGACCCAACAGAAGAAGAAGACAACACCAACTCAAATACGAAGTGCCACGGACGCCGGCTGTACCCATGCTTAGACTGTGAGCACGGATATGAGGAGAGGATAGAGCCGTTGTTGGAAAGCGATCAAGTATGCAGCACAAAGTATTGGTGAGTTCTGTAGATCCGTACTAACTGTCTGCTCTTGGATGCAAGACTGATGCGGCTTCAAGAAGTCTTTATCCGCAGACAACGTCAGCATTCACACCGAGGCTTCTTGTTTTGTAGTCACTGAGCTGATTGAGTAGCGAGAGTTGAGGGAATAAGGGGAGCGGACTCAGAAGAGTCATAGCCAACCACGGATCTTTGGCCAAGTGAGAGTATAGGCGGATGCGTACATCTGAACTGCCGGTATGCTGGGTTAGCACTGCAACATGCGGAACAACTGCAACCTTTGTCCGTTTGCCATCAACGTGCTAATTTCACTGTGGAATCTTCTTCAAGGGCTGTCGACGGAACCATCCTTGACAGATGAGGTTGCATCGCAGTATCTGGAGGAATCACGTATCTCCGTAGGGTTGAAGACCTTGCGCGGGGGAGATGTACACATATATCCCGGAAGGTAGCAGTACAGAGGATTCGATATGGCGGAGAACGTCGTCGGCTGAATCATGGCTGTACAAGGCCTGGCCTTCGACATAGGTAGGCATATTATGAGGCCATGCATCCCCAGATGAATCTGCAATCTGCCCAAGCCTGAAATCCTCCCCCGTACTGATGAGAAGCGGCTTCGTCAGTAACTCCCATACAGCAGGAGGTCCGGACGTATCGTCTTGGCCATAAAGCGGTCATGGGTTCCACCGCAGAGGTCTTTGACTATATAATCATAGGAGGCGGCACAGCCGGACTCACAGTTGCCAGTCGCTTGACCGAAGATGCGGACGTCAATGTCTTGGTGATTGAAGCAGGGCAGGATCGCACAAATGACCCTCTCGTTCAGATCCCGGGCCTCGTTGTGGGAATGTATGGCAAGCCGGAATACGACTGGAACTTCAGCTCGACTCCTCAGGTGAGAAAGCCCCCGTATGAACAACGACTGTTGTCCGGATATTGGACTGATGCCCAAAGCTAGCCGGGGCTCAACAACCGTATAATCAACCAGGCGCGCGGCAAGCAATTGGGAGGATCCTCTGCTCTGAATTTCATGATGATGCTGTACCCTCCAAAGGGTAGCCTGGACGCTTGGGGTGCTCTAGGGAACAAGGGCTGGGACTATGATTCCCTGTCACCGTACTTGCGCAAGTTCGCGACGTTCCATCCCCCTCCACAAGCTGCGAAAGACGTCTTGGGCCTTGCGAATCACGATGGCTCGGCGGTCGGCAACGGGCCGATCCAGGTGTGCTTCAGCAGAGGCTATAACAAGCCAAACAAGGCCTGGATGGAGGCGTTTGGCCACCTCGGACTGGAGATGAAGACCGATCCGCGGATGGGAATGGGTCTGGGAGCATTTCAGCAGGGCGGCAGCATTGATCCCACCACCAACACTCGAAGCCATGCCGGCAACGCCCATTATACTCCTGAGATTGCGAGGAGGCCAAATCTGACCGTCGTCACGGAGACGGTCGTTCAAAAGATAATCTTCGATACCTCCAAAGACGAGCCTGTTGCTGTCGGTGTGCTGGTCCGAACAAAGGAGGGCATCGAAAAGACGCTCGTGACTGATGGCGAAGTCATCCTGGCAGCAGGAGCCCTCATGTCCCCCCAAATCCTGGAGCTGTCTGGGGTCGGCAGTAGGTCCCTCCTCCAGAGTTTGGGCATACCCGTTATTGTCGATAATCTGAATGTCGGCGAGAATCTCCAGGACCATCCCATCACCTGCCAGTCATTCGAGGTCAATCCTGACGTTCTCTCAGGCGATGCCCTCAGGGATCCTAACGTTCTTGAAGCTCTTCTTCAACAATTTCAGGACGGCGGCAATGGGCCCTTGGGCCAGTCCAACATCAGCGTCGCATATGTTCCCCTTGCTGATGGGGCGGGCGTCTGCTCGGAGGATGCCAAGCGGTCACTGTTTACCTCTCACAGCGAACATGCGCAGACCCCTGAGGCAAAGATGCTCTGCAGGCTTCTCCAAGGCCCGGATGAGCCAGCAGTGCAGTACTTCTTCTTCCCCTCACAAACACACACTGTCATAGATAAGCCGTCCAGCATGGCCGATTATCTCCTGCCGACAAGCCCGGAGAATTACTTGACGGTCATGACAATGCTGAACCACCCATTTTCCCGTGGCAGTGTTCACATCACCAGCGCCGACATTGACGAGCTGCCAAGGTGGGATCCGCAATTCAACTCCAATCCGCTGGATCTGGAGATTTCTGCTCGCCATGTTCAGTTTGTCGAGTTGCTTCTGCGTACGGCTCCATTCGCAGATATGTTCAAGCCTGGCGGCGCTCGCATTCCACAGCTCAAGGGCGATACTCCAGAGCATGCGAGGGAAATTGTTCGGCAAAGTCAGGTTTGCTGCTTCCATCCGTCCTGCAGCTTGGCGATGAAGCCAAGAGAGCAAGGAGGTGTCGTTGACAGTCGACTAAGAGTATACGGTACCAAGGGTCTCAGAGTGGTTGATGCCAGTGTCTTTCCCATTCAAACTGCCGGCAACATCCAGAGTATGGTTTATGCGGTTGCAGAGAAGGCTGCCGATATCATCAAACAAGACAGGATGAGTAAGTGAGCACGCAAACAGGAACCATTTCTTCGTCAAATAGCAAAGATCAAGGGCTTGTTCGAGTTAGGAATGATGCCTAGACGAGACGCAAGACATGCAGATACGTTGTTTGATGAGGCCGCGGGCTCGGATGTCAGAAACTATCGAGTTTCAAGTGACGCGTGCATGACTGTTCATTATATCCATGTCACTTCTGTGGTTTCTTTGACAGGACTTGATGATGACGAGGTCCATGATGACGGGGCTCAGCCTGAAGTGATCATGGAGCAAACTCCTCGTTCGATGCTCCTGAGAACCGGCCTTACCAAGGGGAGGCAAAACTTTGATCTTCGCTCTTGGTGAAGACTGAGCTATCGCTTTTTGATCGACAGCCAAAGGGAACAAGCGGATGATTCTTGGTGTGGTTTCTCTCCTTTGCGTTCAGTGATGTTAGCCGACTGGGGGAAGCTCTCGGCCTGCTCAAAGCGGATGCAATGGGACGCATTGTGCGTCTTAAGACACAAGTTAGCAGAAATCGAAGCCGATTGAAGTGGTGCGCATCCACAGTCCAGAGTACACCATTGAAGATTGCACTTACCGTGAGATTTGTCTTATGGACAAACGAACTGTCGTGTGAGGATGTTAGTATTATATTATTCGTCTCGATCTATCGATCGGCCGGCCGGCTGTTCGTAGCATTCGTCGGTGTGTTCTCGCTTCGGTAAACGTTTGGTCGTTCGAGCATTCGGTGTTCGCCCTCGGTTCCTTTCCTGTCTCTATATTCTGACCGGCCGGCTATTCGTAGCATGTCGATAACCTTTGCCCGTTCATAGTCCACAACCCCCTCATTGACCCCTGTATTCTGACCGGCCGGCTGTTCGTAGCATTGTGGAAGCGCTCTCTGGGTTTCGTTGAAGGTTCGTCCGTTTACGAATCATCGGCCGGGTATCGGTGCTTCCCATTATGCGTCGTTGACTCGAAACCGCAAATCCCTTATTCTGACCGGCCGGCTGTTCGTAGCATTTGTCGGATACCTCTCCTCATTCATATCCCATTTAAGCCTTATAAATGTATATATATTCGTATCGTCCGATCGTTCGTTGCCCCATGAGGTGTTCGTGAATCGCGTCGTCAGTTCGATTGATAGTTAACTAGAGAGCCGTCTTCTCATGTCTCGAGTGGTAAGCAAATGTGAGGACTCTTGCGTCAGGAGTCCGTCCGTAGCAGCGGTTCTCTCGATAAAAGACTTCGCACATTACCTCTTGAAGAAGAGACTCCTGAGGGTGTTCATCTCTCACATTCATGGCGTCCTCTGTTCGCAACTGTTAGCTAGGAGCTCTTTTGAACAGTCAAACGTGGAATAGAGACCACGGACTGAAGCCAACGGCTGTCTGCTGCTGTTGATGAGCTGGCAGATTGTATACTGAGCTGTCGTCGTCAGTATACCGAGAATTGTAGCAAGATGGGATTCTTCAGCGGTTCAGCGGCTCAGAAGAGACAAGTATAGCTTGGTATGTGTCAGATACCATATGATGACGGCCAGTGTAGATGATGACACTCACACTGATAATCAGTCGGTGACACGCAACAGGAAACTGAATCATATTGTCACTGCATTTACTAAATTATCTTATAAAAACTTGAGCTTGTCAGTAGAAGCTACAATTCTAGGAATGAGTGAGTACCGACCTCAACTTTCCAGTGTTTGAACGAGATCACCCGGAAGACTGTCAGGGAGATTGCCATCTGATATGACACAACCTCTTAAGCTGAAATCTTTCCGGCTTGACGTCTCCAGCCTGCGTGACAGTCTGCTTTGGATGATTCCTAGAACATTCGTTAGCGCCAGTGGACGTTACGCCGAACTTCAGTCTTGTGCTCACCTTTGACATCTAGCCAAAGAGTCGAAGACATCTCGGAGACACCGAAGAAGATGTGAGCGCAATCAGAAAACCCACATCAGAGGCAGATACGGCCACCCAAGCGAAGGAGGGCAAGGGTCCCTAGGGCGGCGATGGGAGGTGGCAGATTTGGCCCTTTGTTGTCAGTCCATCTTGTCTGATCAGTGTCACAGCGTTGCTTACCTTGACGGACCGCCGAGTGGTGGGATCCCTGTGTGTGCGGGCTCTTGTTCCTAACAAACACTCGCATATTGTATTTGGAAAAGAGCCATCACCAGTGGCATCAGGTAAAGCATAGCGAGCAGTCCGAGAAGGACTGAAGAATATCGCTTATAACGAATTCTCGAGCGTTGTCTCTTGCTCAAGGACGCGTCGGCTGTCATCTTCATTGAGAATGTGAAGATGCTGGTTGCGGTGAGGAAGATGGATTTTGCTATGTTGATGGCAACCTTGAGAACCAAACGGAAGAAGAAAGACGGCAATATTATCAGAAATGAGTATATGTGTGGCGAGGGATCACGTGCGGCAGAATTACTGTCCGCCCCCTATTCTGCTTGTCGAGGATGGTGAAGCATAATGGCCTACATTCGGGCACAAACCCAGTATAAAGACATTTGAAAGGCTTTTACGAATCTATAAGGCATCAAGGAATTCTTCATGAGATTTTCTTACGGAAAAATTGACATTTGGAGAAGCTGGAGAGCTGAAAAGGACGGTGGTGAAGTGAATGGTCGCTGTTCCAGGGGATGGACGACCGCTAAAGACAGCAGCACAACAACTGAACAGTAGTCTTCAGCAGTCTCCAGGGCATTATCCTCGCTTAGTTACAGCTACCTACATCTGTATCGGGCAGTATTTGCAGAGAACACGACCTTGGACAATGAAAAATCATGGTTGGAGTGCAAATTCATGCGCTTGTAATGTCGGAATAGCTGCAACAAGTTGCGTCTGTATTTCCAGTATGGCATGAATTGCTCCTCGAGCAGATACGTAAATGTGTATTTAGGTTACCACAGACCGATCTCGGGGTTCTGGAATCGATTCAGGAGACTCGTGTTGGTAAAATGCAATGCTTTGCAGGCGGATCGTCAGCTTGTTGACCTTGTGCCACTCTGCCAGCCGTTGGCCAGATCTGACCCTACACGCTCAACGAGAAAACAATGAAAGTCCTTCACGCTGCATGTCTTCGGACTCAATCGTTTGCCGGGAATCCTCTCCTTTGAACCCGACAACATCATGTTCAGAAACCTGTTCAGGGGCATCCCGATGGGAGTCAAGCAGTCTACATAGTCATTTCATGCCCAACCCCTGATACTTCCCTATATACTTCCTCCGCTCGCGTGCTTTCAGCCTTGCTTGTCTATTAGTCTTGGGGGGACCTGTAGTTCACGGTAGAGGTGTGGCTTGTTGCTTCCCTTTGTTTGAACACGACCTCTGTACGATAGCATGTGGCGTGCATCACCGAGGCACTGAACAAGAAGTATTGAACAGAGAGTCAAAGGCGTATAACGGAAGAACGTATTGCATGTATGGACAATCTATGGAGGAGTACATTTTGTTGCTGCAGCAATAATTCAAGACCCAATTTGAGGCTTCCAGCCATTAACGAGGACACATGAACCGATTTCTTGAAGGAGAACGAAGAGACGAGAAGACAAAAATATGGAGGAATACGGCCATGTCCAATCTCAATCCAACGCACTGGAATCCGAACTCTCAAATCAAGAGGCAACCCGCGGCCGAAACAAAGAACAAAAGAGAGAAAGGAAAAACAACTCTTAACCACATCCCGTTGCCCAGCCGCCCACCCGCTTTTCAAAAAGGAGTTGTTGAGGTTCGGATGGCTTAGAGTGCTTGGACACGATCAGTATACCTTCCTGACCAAAACGGAGGTAGGCTCTGCTTCGGGTGTCATCACTTACCTGCAAACCCGCACCAAATCCTGTTTTGGTCGCCATCCAGAGGCGAGAGCGGCGCGTATCCTTGGCTTGTAGTGTCTACCGCAGTGCCAGCCGGAATCCAGTCATGGGGCTTGAAGTCTTGGCTTTGGAAGATCCTGTCAAAGATCTCGGGTGCTGGAGGATCTCTCGGGTGATATGCAGGGCAACCGTCGCCGGTGTGGAACATTTCGATGATCAGGCTTGTCTCGAGGGCGAGCTCATTGGCAGTGTCGCGGCAGAGGTCAGAGGTCCAGGGGCCATGGGGCTCAAACCAGACGATGCGAAACCACAGAGAGGACAGGTGATGGTGGCCCGCCTTTTCTTGGACGAAATCGTATAGCTGCCCCATGCAGAGCCCAACGTTCTGGTCATGGGCCTTAATAATGGCCTTTTCCATCCTCTGTGGCAAGGGTGAGGCCCCCCTTTGGGGCTGGAAGATCATGACGCCAAAGCTGTAGATTGGAGGCTGGCACACGAGCATGTTGCGCCAGCTCGCGCCAGAGCGAGTGAACCTCTCTCTCTCCTGGATTGCCTCGATGGTTTCCCGACCATCCAGCCTCCTTTCGAGCATGGGCTGGTAGATTGACGAAGGTTCCCACGGCATATCCATCCTCTTGAGCCTGTGGTGGTGGCGGGTCCATCTGTGCTCGTAGAAGGATTCGGCCCGGCGCAGCCAGCCGTAGGTGCGTCCAAAGTTGAAGAAGCAGTTTTTGAAGTATCTGACCAAGAGGGAGTTGACAGCGGGGAATTTCTCGCGGTCGTCTTTGAGCCATTGAGCTTGAGGATGGAGACCCAGCTTGACTTTGCCGTCAGGTTTGAGGTAGAGCTTCCGCTGAAGTGCCGGGGACCCTTCAACAACCCCTTTCCAGGTCTTGTTGACCCTTTGAATGGATGTTAGAATCGTGACAGGGTCGAGCAGGAGAAAGATGCTTTCCAGGAGCTCAGTCGAACGCATGAGCTTGTGAGGTTTGGCCGTTGACTTGGGTCGAGGAGACTCGTCGGTGAGGTTCCAAAGATCCGGATCGTGGGTAAGGGCAACATAAAACTGCTTAGGACGATCACCAAACGCTATGTGAAACTCGGGCGGGAGCGGCTTCGAGGCAGGATAGAACAATATAGGAGGGAATGCGGAAGGAAATGCGGATCGCAACCCGGTATTGTCAATGGCAATGAAAAGCTTCATGCGGCGAGTAACAGGCTGCAGATAAGGAGGGAATACATTGTCGTCGATCTCGAAAGAACGGTTGTAGTAGCGAGCTTCCTCAGGATTCTCGATGTAGTAGAGAGGGGGTATTTCAGGGTCTTCTCTTGGAACCTCGTCATTTTCCAGTACGGTCTCAACGATGGGTTCCATGGCAGAGAAGCAAGAGCGGTTGTAAAAAGGATAATAAGAGACTATCTAGAAGAGAGTGTCAATTGACAGAAAATATGGGGTATAGAAGATTGGCAAAGAGCCGGGAGTGTTCGTCTGGAGGAAGCCGATGGGGAAATAAGGAGTAGGGGCAGCGTCTCTTATACTCATCCCATCGCCAGCAGCTCAACTGTTTGCCTACTCTTCCCATCACCTCTACTGCATCACCTTCTCCTCCTCCTTCTCCTTCTCCTCGCTTCATCTATTGATGCTTCTGCTGCAAGTATTACTACTGACATTACTCGCCAGTGTCTCTGGATATTACTCCATGCTGCTGCTATCAGCTGCTTGGGTGGTATATTGCGGTTTTGCTTCTGTTCCCTGTTTCCGACTCAAGTCTCTCCCAAGATAGATCAACTGATGGGCTTGGGGGGGCGGGGCGGATCGAAGCCACAGCGCGTCTCGATTGGAGGCGTAAAAACGAGGCTGTAACCACGACATACGACTGGACGACAGCAGCTGTGGCCGGAGCAGCAAACAACTCTGTGGCTTTTCTCCCCACCACTATCCTTGCCGTGGCCTGTGCAGCAAGCTGAATCACTTGTACTTGTCCCGGGCTCGCTGATCTTTTGGAAGGGAGAGGATGGCACGCTTGGCAGACAAAGGGCGGCAAAGGCCCAGAGCAGATCCGGTAGAACACAGGGGCTTGTGATGGGTGGCAGATCAAGATGGACGAGCTCGGGGCACATACGGTACTGCACTGCACTGCTACCACACCCAATTTCTGCTTACTCCATACTTGCTACGACCTGGCTACATGGTTGCTCGCGACTGGATCACGGTCAGATGCGAGTATGTGAACATGAGCCCATTTGAGCGTCGCATAAACATGTTCACGTAGGCTGCTGTCTGCACATCATTTTACATGGCCAACCACTTGCTGGCCTGCATTCTCTAGACGTGAGGGATGAACACGTGTCACATCAAAGGCCGCCATCAGCGTATGAAGTAGCAGGAGGCGTTTTTCGAAGGATTGAAAGCAAGGGATCTTGATTTAGTGCAGTGTAAATGCAACTCGATACAAAGACATGATGGTGTGAACGGGAAGTACTAGTAATAACGCAAACCAAGATCAAGACCAAGGCCGAGACACATCTCAGTACCAGGAACCCGGTATCTTTCCAGATGACCACCTCTCGATCCAAGCAGACGAGGCCCAGGCATCGGCGATTCCTCGAATGTCGGCCGACTTGAACGCGTCCCTAACTATGCCACTACTAGTAATATCTCAGGACCGTCACTCCCAATGGTAGTAGTCAAGAGTGCCTGAGTTGCCGCGTCCAGTTGCGTTGAGACCTGTGTGCAGTCGTCCAGGGGGGGTCTGTAAGTTACACGAAGCAGGCGTGTGTCCTTGACAGTCATTCAAGAACGTCAGCAACGCCATGAGCGTAATGCCAACTTCGGCCTCCCTGGACGGGCTTCGAGAAAAGTGGGCTTCCGGTGCGGCTGAGATGTTTGTGTCGTGCTCAATCTCTCTGGCCGTCCGTGTTTTGCTTTTTCCCTTGCTCTGCGGCTGAAACAGCAGGCCATCTCTGGTGAAAGGGGGGGTTGATATCCAAGGCAGCTGGGGCAGACGGGCAGACGTGGCCGCGAGGAATCTTGCCTGTCCCCTTGTCCTGTGCTTTCATCTCGTACGAGACCGAAAGCCCATGAACGCGGTGGCTGGCCGTGTGCCAATAGCAGACGCCGTAGTCGTATGGAAGAGAATCCAAAAGTCCCCGACATGAGGTGGCCGCAGTACATGCTGCAGTGTGTGCCCCCTACATGACAGGCTCAATAGCATCATGCAAGAAAAACTTCGTCTTTCCTCTGATGCGCGCGGAGTAGCAATACTGCGGGCGTGTGTATCGTGATAGGATCGGAGCACCTCATCCGATGCAAGAGAGGCCCAGAACACGCCTCGAGTGGCCGGTGTGGCTGGACCACATCCATGAGAAGAGAGACAGAGAGATGAGAGAAACATGTTTGTATCAGAATAGGGGGCATCGAGACCCAAAAGAAACCCCGCAGATAGACGCCCAGTCGTAATGCAAAATTAGAAAATCATGACACAACTCGCTCTCGCTCTCTCGTTGTCTCGCCCAAACCGGGACGACAGGAAGAAAATCAGACTCCTGGCTCTCCCCTCTCCATCTCATCGTTCTCTGAACCCTCCTCTCTCAGTCTCTCCGTTCCTCCATCTCTCCCTCTTTTCATCTGCCCATCTGTCTGCTGTCCGTCCCTCCGACCCCCTACCTTTTCTCATCTTTCCGTCTCCTCGTACCTTCGTATCTGTGTCATTCCGTCTCATCAGATTTCCCATCTTTCCGTCTCTTCATCTCTTCATCTCTTATCTCTTCCTCGTTTTGATCCTTTCGCTGTGCCTTACAGGAGATCATCCGAGCCACTGGCGACGCTCTGCTCAATGGCATAGTTGATGTCTCGCTCGGAAAAGACAGGCCCTTGTCCATCGCACTTGGCCACTTGCCTCAGGTACTCGGCCACCTTGCTGACATCCACCAGCCCACGCTTGTACAACGAGTGCTCCAAAAGGTAATCCCAAGCAGCGCCGGCCGCGAGCAGTCTATGACCGTCATCAGACGTGACGATACGATGCGGCGGCCCCCTGTTGTTGTGGCCCTGGAGCACATTTGTGTAAAAGTCGGTGGGCGTGTAGGTCATGGGGCCGGTCGTCATGGGCTCGGGGGAGTGTGAGCCGGTCTGGTTCTGGTTGACGGCGGAGGTGGCCCGGAGTATCTCGTTCTCGGTCGACATCCTCTGTAGGTCTCGTCGGAGGCGCTCATTCTCGCTGGCGGCTTCTTTCTGGGCGGCTTCGAGGCTGGCGAGTTTGGACTCGAGGTCTTTGACGTGTTTTTCCTTGCGTTCGCGGAATGCTCGTTGCCTGCAGGTAAGGAGGGTTAGTCAAAGGTGAGACTAGAGAGAAACAGTTGCTTCTGTGTCGCGCTTTTGCTTCTGGGTCCTGTGCTAGTTTTCGTTGGTTTGTCAAGATGATGGAGAGGTAGTAGGCATGATGACCAGATATCTCCTGTAATGATCCAAACCAATCTGACCACCAGATGTAGGATGCATCCACCAGTCGGATCGATCTATAGATGAATCGTAGCTTCGATACAGAAGAAGCAGCCAAAGATGCCAAGGGCACTACTAAGAGAAAATCACGGGAGGCCAGAAGCGAAGATAGGAGAGAAAAAGACCTACGCAGCACGGTTCTGGGCCTTCCTTCGAGACTGGGCAGGCGTCATGTTTTCGTCGTCGTCGCTCCCGCGGCCTTCCTCGCCAGTGCCCTCTGCCTTGGTCCCTGATCCAGATCCGCCCTCGCCTCGCATGATGCTATTGCTGCCGTTGATGCTGCCATTGACGCTGCCATTTGTGGACGGCGAGTGCGGCTGATGCTGCTCCTGGAGCTGCTGGTGGTGGTGCTGGAGCTGGTCCTGGTGCTGATGTTGTTGATGCACGGGACTCGGGTGTTGGGCAAAGGGTGGAGGAGGGTGGTGATGGCCTCCAAAGGCCGCCTGTGCGTAATCAAACGCATGGAAGGGGTCGGCAAAGTGATCCTACAAGGCGAGAGCACCCACAGAGGTGATTTGAGTCAGCATCAGTCAACATCAAGGTCCACGGCCCATGGCCTTTGCCCATGTCGAAGAGCCTCAAATCACCCAGAGCAGAGACAGACGGACGGCTCGACTCTGGGTGATTAGTCCTCTCTCTCGTAATGCTCAAGTAAGGGAGCGCTAAGGCACGAGAACCTGCGCTTCGGGGGGAGTGGGGGAACCACAAACTGACAGGCGGGGAGGTGTTGCTGAAATCGTCCGAGCCGGCCGACTGGGAGTGTGAAGGCGTCAAGGGCATAAAAGCCCCCGGAAAGGCCTGGTGAGGGCCAAAGGTGTACTGGGCGGCGAAGTCCATGGCGGCGGTTGATCGTTGAAAGCTGGTGGTGATGCTCCAAACTTTCAGCCGCGTGGGCACAATGGGCGTGTAGGTGCTATATGGAGTTGTGTAACGGGGGGCTATGGCCACTACCTAATACCCGGTAGGGGAGAACTGGGGGGGGGGGGGATCTGATGTGGAATTCGATAACAGGTACTCGGGCACCGCAACCCGTATATGTATGCGTAGGTGCGAGGCTGGGGAATTAGAAAAGCAGAGTAGGAATTTGTAGCAGTGGTCAGAAATCGTGATAGGTGGTAATGCTTCCCAAAGGTTCTGGAAAATCGAAGAAAGAGGAGGGCTGTCTCTGGTTGATTTTTTCCTCTGTTCCTTTTGGAGGGTCCTACGTCTCGCGATGTCCGTACAAGCAAATAAAGTCCAACTGATGATATGTCCTCTGCCCTCTTTGCGGATAACTAATGAGAGTGCATTAATAACGAATACCAACCAACGAGTAGGTAAGTGGTGTGTGTTAGTCAAGTGTTGCACGAAGTAACTGTCATTCCGGCACAGAAGAGGGAACTGAGAGCAGATCAGGGAAAAGAAGAGAGATGGAAGAACCCCCGAAACGATCCACGATGCCCGACAAGGCACGAACAACTGGCGAGCGAATGAGAGCAGCCCCCCCCGTCGGAGCCCCGGACAGCCCATCTCACAGCCTGAACCTGAAGGGGGGTGGTGGGGAGGCTGCGACGAAAGATGCTGGCACGCATGGGAATCATCGTTGCTGCTTAGGGATTGCCGCGCGGGTAGCAGCCACAGAGCTCGCTTTGCTCCGAGTTAGTTGGAGGCCCGGGTTTGCGCGAAGAGTCGACCGAGGGACTGCTAGTACGGATCGGTTGAAGCCGGTTCGTGAAGCTGTGGATTCTGCAACGCCCGATTATGCTTGTGGCGCCACACGCAGCGCTGAGATGCTTCCTTTCCACTGCCATGACAATGACGAGTACACCTTGACTTGAACTGTCCTCCTTGTCCAAAGTAGTTTCCTCGAGTGAGTCTGGCTGTGTCCCTATCCCTTAGGTAGCCTCTTCCCTGCCTTCTCTCCCCTCTCACACAGACAATACGCTCCACCTCCTGTCGGACTCTCACTCTCCAAATGTCCGCCCTCCTGGTCTTCTCACACTCCAACACAGCCCTCCGATGCCCGCTAATACATAATACGATGAGCCCGGCTGCTCTTATTAGTGGCCGGGAGGCGTGAGCTGGTCTCGACGAGCTTTGACGTGGAGCAGGGGGGAGCCCAGGCCTTTGGGTCTCGCTCTTGGTTGTCCATACGAGGTAGCATTCTGCAGTCCAGCACAGGCGGACTTCGCCAGCGCGGCAGTTGGTCTCCAGGCGCACTGATTCGGGCGGCCCTAGTCCGCTCTACCTGGCTGGCTTTGATCCTTCGAGGCGCACGGGTCCGCTCTTTGTCTCCACGAGAGATGCGGGACGACAGATGTTTCCATGCGGCATGCATCAACTCCTCAGTCAACCAGGGCGACTGTATCCATAATAGCAGAAGACATGTGGAAGAAAAGACTATGAATGAATGGTAAGGAACGGAGCAAAGAGGGTTCTCTCAAGCATAGAGCGTCCCCGTTTTGCAAATCCCCGTCAACACTGACGATTGAATTTTCTCTCACGTCTTCGGTCAAACTCGTCCCGGGATTCCAAATCTCCATGCGAGTGAGGTCTCTTCAAGGTTGTTTCCCCTTGCGCAGGGTGTGCCTTCGTGCAGGTCACTAGCATTCTGCAGTTGCGTACGGAAATACTATTTTCATCAAATCAAAGCTCACATCTGATGAAGCGCTGCTTATTCCCCCCCTTTCATTAGTACCTACCTGTCTGTAGGCGCAGCAAACCACAAGAGCCATAGGCAATCTCACTCTGACTGTCAAAGGATGACCGGTAGCAAGTCCCTGAGAGAAGGATATTCCCCACCGTACATGGTTTCAGATACAATTGTGCATCCTGAAGATTTTGCCTTGTCCTGTACAGTCGTGACTCGCACCTAGAGATCCATCGTTCCGGACTCCGAGGACCATAGGGCTGAATGAAGCTTCTGAAGGACTGGCTCTCTGTTGCCCCTTGCCTGATGAAGGGGCTGTTTCGAAAGACATCGAGATGGTCCTGAAAGGGCCACAAAAGATCCGTCAGACTTGGCTCCAGGACGCCTGTAGGGGTATGGAATCTTGTATGCAGGCCAGGATTGAAGCCCTACAGCAAGCCGATTTGCCTAAAGTATAGACGGAGCTATGATATGTAGTTGAATGGGGTCGGATGCGCCTGTCTAGGTATCAATCACCATGCGGAGTAATCCACTGCAAGGGCATGAGCATCGGTAGATAATTCGAGATCGAGGTTATGTTCTGATGGGTAGTACCTAGTAGCAGCACTTCTGCAGACCAAAGTCAGCCGTAGGTCTCGGTTATCCCTTTCCCGGTTGCTGGTGATGGTGCCGACGAAACCTCGATTTCTTTCGTCCCAACCCAATGGTGTTTTGCAGAAGCAAAGGACTGTTCAAAAGGAACGAGACCAATGTCACGATTTGCCAGACGCAGCGTTTCAGGCCATGAACGAGCTTGGGCATAAGGCTCATGATAAAAACGGTGTCGTCCGTCAGCTTGAAATCTTCTGCTCATCCCTCGGTTTCAACAAGGAAGAACTGGGAAAAAAGAGGCAGCGCCATTTGTTAGACCTCTTGGTAGAAAATTGCACCATCCCAGAACATCTAAAAACAATCCGATATGGTGTAGTGGCTAACATCGCTCGCTCTCATTCCAAGGGTGCCGAGCAGCCCTGGGTTCGATTCCCAGTATCGGAGATTTCATTCTTTTTGCAGTTTCTTTTTTATGCCCTACCTTTTTTTTTTTTTTCCGCTTTTTCTTCTTTCCTTTCTTATTCTTTTTTCTTCAGCCAGACGCGAACACTGTTGAGTGGGCAGATATCAGAACAGTCAAGGAAAAAGTTGAATCGAAATTTCCTAGCGAATCTCGGGTCCATTACACGCCCTACTTCATATTCTCTCTCGCCTCCTCTTCTTCTCAGTTGCCTGTGCCTATGGCCAAGTCTGATAGGGAACCACCAAGTCTAGGCTCTGCTCAAGGGAAACAAACACAAGCAGAAAACAAAGTACAAACAAACGTATCCTCAAAACGCCGAGCTCTCTCGGCAATCTCAGGCGAATGATCCACACCAGGTACTTCTAAAAGTTGCACAAACAAAAATGTCCACCATCGGTCTATATCAAAAGGTCACCAACCCTCCTCGTATGTAAGCCCATTGGCCCGAATAAAAATGCATCATCCGTCATAACGCGTTATCGAATCTTGTCTGTGTCATCTCTTTGTCTTCGTGTCTTTGTTTGTTGGTTGTCTTGGTCTCTCAAAGCTCCCCTATCTTCTGTCTTCATCGTCACCGCATCTGTCTCTGTTCGTTCGGAGCTTCTAGACATATTGTATCGTGTCGTCCACGTCGTGTAAGACCATCTTTTAGTGGCTCTTGATGCCATTGGGCTTCGCCACAGCTGCCTCGTCGTGAGGGTGCTTGATCGTCAAACACCAGATGTCGAGATAGTCGCAAATGGTAACAATGACGTCCACAACAAAGCTTCCGTACACGCCAAGAGCGGTGCCAAGCATGAGGAACACAAAGGCTGTCTGGTACACGCCGTCGCCGAGCGAGCTAGGCCACCCGACGCCATAGTTGGCCAACATAACTGGGCCCATGGAATCGACAACGCCGAAGCCGAGGAGCAAGCCGAGGACATTCCAGTAGGGGAAGGGCATCTTGGTAAGGTGTGCCGTGATCATCTGTCCGACGCTGTAGGCGTTGACAAGGCCAGCGAAGAGGGCAAAGGGGATCAGGTGGTGGTGCAGAATGTTTGGCTGCAGGTAGAGGTACGTGACGATGAGCGCCCAGACGGAGAAGAAAGGCATGAGACCAAGGAGGGCACCCCTCGACCGGTCTCCGCGGGCACGTCGGGCGCGGATGACGTTAACGGACGACTCGACGGTGTTGAAGACGAGGACAATGGTGCCCTGAACCATGTACCATTCGGTAAATGTGAGGTCGTAGATGAAGTCCGGGATGCCCAGAGACGCGGGGACGCCGATGGCGCGGAAAGCGCTCTGCTGCCAGATGTGCGCGCCTCCCAGATAGCCAGTCAGGGCAAAGACGGCGGCGACAATCAGGACTCCTTCGACGGGCCCATTGACGATGCCGAGGGTCAGAGTCTTGGTGTGGTACTCGTCCCAGGTCTGGACGTAAAAGGTAAGGAGGGCTGGAGACGTTGAGTTAGCATTTCTCGTTCAGCCATGGCTTCCTCTTTGCATCAGTAGGTATGGAGGTGGTCAACTCGAGCGCAGGGTCGAGTGGGCCGATGGAGGGGCAGAGGGGGAAGAGGGGCAGCGAGGAAAAGAAGGCGAAAGAACAAAAGAAGACACTTACAGGCAAAAAGAGTAGCCACCGTCTTCCAGGTTTGGCCCATGTTCTGGGACGCGGCAAAGATGAGAACCTCGAGAGTGGTGTTGAGGGCGTCGACGCCGTGGTCAAAGAGCTCGCCGAGGGGTCCGGATTGCTTGGTTCGTCGCCTGCATAACCAATGTTAGCTCCTCAACAGCGCCCGTCAAGAGATGGGACAAGACTCACGCCTGCGCACCATCCACGGCGTCAAATGTCTGGTAAAGCAGCAAGCCAATGGCCCAGCTGTAGTAGACCCAGCTCGGGCAGTCCTGGTCCAGCGTCGGGTTGTACCACAGCATCGTCAGGAAGTTGAGGACGACGAAGCTGAAGCCGGTCAAGGTGATGAGGTTGGGCGCCATGTTCATCGGGAAGCACTTGATGACGAAGTTGGTGTAGAAGGGCTTCAAGATGTACTTGGAGACGAGAGACCGGTCCACGGCAGAGTACTTGTACTCCTTCAAGGCCGGGAGGTTGCGCTGTCGCACGTAGACCATCTTGTCGTGCTTCTTCTGTTCCTCTGGGTATTTGCCCGGTGGAATTGCCTTCGTCCTCTAGATTTCGAGTATGGGTGCGGTCGTCGCTATGAACACGGCGCGTGTTGTTCGTTCAGTCTCGAGTCGGTTGGTAGGGATTAAGACGGCATCGACGTCGATCGGACGGGATCGGATGGCGCTGTGAGGAGGATGGCAGTCTGGCTCTGGTATTACTCCGACACGCCGCAAGAGAAAGAACAAAGAGGCCGACGCTGCAAAGGAACAGTGAAGCAACGCAAGACGACACAAGAAACCGCTGGCGAGAGAAACTGCGGGTTTGAATCGGAGAGTCGTTGTCCTTGGCTTTGCTAGTCGCGTGTTGTTGCTCGTTAGTTTCACGGCTCGGACGAGGTTGATCCACGGGCTGCTAGCAGACAACAGGCTGGTCTTTCACGAGCAATTTTTCTGGCGCACAACAAACCGACGTCAATTTTCGCAGCGATTGGCGCCCTAGTCCGTTTCAGGAAGGGCTCAGAGCAAGGACTTGACCCACAGCTGGGCCAAAGTTGGGAAGTGAGTGGAAAGGACGAGCTCGATAAAAGAGCAAAAGTATATGCCCAGGTATACAATGCCTTTAAGCTCAATAAATTATGGCAATATAAGGCCCGAAGGCATCTTTGAACAGCTCATACTGGTGGCTGCTTTTGCCTTGGAGAGCATTGTCATTATCCTCTACTACGGTCTACAAAGTCGGCCTTCGTATTTGACGTCATAGCTGCGTGCATGTGTGATGCTCTCAACTGCAGAAGGTGATGGATGAAGTTCGAGATGGCTGCAACCTCTTGGAGGGACATATCAGATAGCAGGCCAATGAAAGCGATCAGTCGTAATTCACTGGCAACCATTTATGCATATCTACGCAAGTGCCTCAGGTATCGCTCAATCACAATCATGCACTCTCTGTTTGGTGAGGCTTCGTCAACCTACTATTCAGCAGAGGCACACAACCAATTAGTATTCGACACATGAGGTTTTCGACCAGATCCCGTCTCACTGGACGACTGTGACAGATAACGATGGCCTATCTCAAGACTGCTAAAGTCATGCTATCCACAACGGCTCCCCTATTTCCATTGAACATCCACCCTTAGGCGTCAACATCACATGTGGTGTTCATTCTTCACCTACCTTACCTGCGTCGAGATGAAGGGAGGGCTGTGGACTTATACATATGTCTCCCCAATTTGTAAAGCGTCAACCGCATACCCTGCAGACAAATATGCTGCTCTGAGAGACCAAGACTTGTATTTATATGTCTATCTATTTCTTTTCTTCATTGAGGTTATTCCACCGTTCATACTAGGTAGGTACGTGAGTAAGGAGCCAAGTCAATGGTCATTGTTCAATCCAGTCGAGTCCACAGATGCGTTGTGGCAACAAGGATGCCAGCCGAAGTCAAGATTGCCTGGATCTATCTGCTGATAACTGATGCACCACCACCTACAATCGCCATACATAGTCAAGCGCTGAGATTCGCATGCTTCGGCGCTCTTTGTGCTTCCAGCATTGTCAGTATGGCTGTCAAAGGCGCCATGATGCTGATAATATTCGCTGCTCAGACGGCCGCGCTCAAGTTCCCCCGTCTGGCTTCCAGCAGCTTCCTACGACGGTCGCTTCCTCGAGACGCCCCTGCCGCAGCGTCATCCCATGAATTTGGCATCTTCGGAACAGGAACCTGTCTGCTTGCCTCCCAACTTCCTCTTCACCTCACCCTCACCACATGGAAATAGTCCTTCTGCTCCGCAATCAGGCCCTCTCTCCAGCTCAGCAGCGACACTCCCCTCAACACCACGGCCTCGCCCCTCGCGATCCCCAACGCCGCCCACTCCCGCCTCGCCCTGCACCGCACGTCGCACTCCCACACGACCAGGTCCGGCGTCCCGCTGATGCACCGCGTGACGAACTCGACGCCGTCATTGGACGCGAACAGGTCGGCGTAAAAGGCCCGGATGTGCGTCTTGTCGACGTTGACCAGTCCAAACACTTTGATGTTTGTCAAGCACGCAAGGCGGGATAAAGTCAGCTCAGCACTACAGGTGCCTCATATCTGATCCCAGCAGACGTTTCTCAAGGCAAAAACAACGCGGGAACTTCAGGTATATCCAAACAGGAGAGCAGCATGAAGACTTACAGTGGGCTGTTAGCTTGGCGTCGTCCGTATACAGGGCCAGAATATCATCGACGTCCAAGCTGTTAAACGTCGACTCGAGAATCGCAATGACACCGTGCGCGGCCGTCATGGTGCCTCTCCCTCGACCGCCCAATCCTTGAACAGGATAAGGTAAGGAAAGCCACACAGCCAGACGGAGGATAGATTGGGGAGAGGAGGAAAAAGCTGGTTCTCCACGGCAATAGACAGTAAAGGTCGCCCCCAAGCCACCACTGCATACCTTATCTACGGTACCTAAAGGTAGGTGGTGATACATATGGCACCTGAGATTAAGGTAGGTACCATCTCGAGCCGGACCCAAGAGCCGCCACAAAGCGGGAGACCCTGTCTGTTATAATCTGTACATACACACGCCGTACATGCACTCCTTATCGCCTTGACTTTCGAGCTCAGGTACCTTGGGTACGCGTACCTCATCCAAGAAGAGTTAACTGACCGGTTCAAGAGTGAACCCCATATCCTCAATGCGGTAATATCCACCTTTGGGCTCCATCGCCTTCGCGCGGTTCGGTTTCCCGCCGGCCGCGTCTTTGGAATCAACCTCCTCAAGCTCCTCCCATATCACCCCTATTGGCCCGTTTCTTCTTCAACCGTGTGCGTACGTGAATATTCGGTTGCCTTGCATCATCTCTTCAACAACTTCCCACTAATCACATGCCCCAAGCATACAATCAACACTTACGGAAAGGACAAACAAGCCTACATAAAAGAAAAAAAAAAATATTATTGGTTCTCAACTGGCAAAACTACTATTCTAGGATTCCAGGATGTGGGCTCAACTTCCCCAATTCCCACCTCTCAACAAAGCGGCACTCGTGCCTTGATCCTGTGCATCCAACCCTCCCCGCCAAACATTAGATGGGTCATACGACACCTTGAAAACAAAAGGGCGACTATAGCCATAACCATAACTACCTTACTGTAACTGTTTCCGCCTGTCCGGCAATCTCCCTAGCAGATTCCCTCCGTAGGGCCCCTTTCGTGGGCAGCGTCTAAGTGGCACGGCTCAAGACCTCGTCCAGAAGCGCGAGGCCCTCCACGTCGCTGTTGATGGACTTCATCGAGCTGCTGCTCTTCAAGCATGCGCTGTCACCTCGAGCAGCCGAGCCCTTCTGCTTTGCCTCAGTAGGACGTCCGTCGCCAACTGCGCCATAAATGCTCCCCATGACTGGTTGCTTGGCTCTCTTGACTACAGGCTTGAGAAATCTCCCTGAAAAGGGGGCGTCTTTGGCTATGCCACCGTACCAGCTGACGTTGAGTCGCCAGCTCCGTTCCGCAAGCTCCTGTTGGGTCAGAATTTTCGGCCCCGTTTGCTGAGGGAACATTGGGCCGGTAGGCTCGTCCCCGTGGGAACATTCGCCATGTTGCATTCCCGAATGCCAGTCTGTCGGCCTGCGTGATGAGGCACCGTGAACCGAGCCGGCTGTGTCCAAGAAGCATTGATCCGGAGTGTTACAGCTGCCAATGCCGACTCCGCGCATACCATAGGCCGGATGGGTATACTGGCGAGCATCACGAGTAGGCTCGCGCTCCCGTGGCCACTCCGGTTCCGAGTGGATAGTCAGGTACAATAAAGTGTCGGGAGCAATGGCTGGAGTCTCTCTGCTTTTGCCCAGCGCCTTTCCGGTGGTCGCGGGCATGGCTTTCGCTTCGTTGAAGGTGGCCTCGGCAGCAGGCTGGTACTCTTCGTCCTCTGCAGAGGAGGTCTGGCATTGCGCTGCCGACGCTACGGTGCTGAATGCCCTGGGAGTGAACAGATGGGGATCCATGTCATCATCAGCATCGGTGACGTACGCTTGGTAGGCTGCCGCCTGGCTCTTGAGCGCCTTGAAAGTGGACTCAAAGGTGGAAGGGCGGTACTGGCGTTGGCCGGGAGGTCCAGCCGTCAATGGCTTGGGCGCACCTGGACCTGTGGCGAGATGCATTGACGGCCTAGGATGAGAGTCTTGCAAATCGTCATTCGTAGAGGGCGTCGAACGCCTAGATTCGAAGAGACCGGCGTAAGTGCTGCTCGGTCCAGCATCGGAAGCCATCATGCGAGGTCTCCGTCGACGGTCCATGTAGCTTTGGTGAAGTGGGCTGGGGTCTGACAGAGCAGGTCGCAATCCAATGGAAGGCTCTTCGCTTGAGAAGAGCCCTACGCCGCCGGGACTGACGTTGCGGTATGCGAATGGCTGGGCCAATCCAGACAACCCGCTTCCGAGGCCGCTGCCGGCCTTTGATCTTGTCCCTCGAAGCAGCGCCTTCTGAGCGCTCTTCTGGTTCGGGTTCGGGTACGAAGCCAGGTTTTGGAGAGACTTGACCGTCATGTTCTTCAAAGCACCTACAGAGATGCTATCGTCTTCATCGTCGCTGGAGTCGATAGTGGCCGTTAATCCGTGGCCTTTGTCGACGCGAGAGGGCGGCAGGGAATCAACCCTAGCTCGAAGAGGCGGGTTGTTCAGCGTGAATGGTTGGGGCGACATCGCGGCTTCGCGATCTGGACTGGCAGCAGGGCTCACTGCACGATCATAGTTCTGCTGCAGAGGGCTATACTGCTGGACGGGTGCAACGACCGGCGTCCTCGCGCTTGTGTCGGATTTGAAGCCTTTGTCAGGCAGTATGGATCTGGGAGAGCCAAACTTCGAGGCATCAAAGACGAAGTTGGCAGCCTCGACGTTCAGCTTGAGCAGACGACCACGGCGAGCAGGAGGCTGAAGCCGCTGCGAAGAGCTGGGGTTGTAGATGGTCCCCGCAGTTGTATAGGTCGGTTGAGACGAGACTGGGGTCGTTGCCGCAGGAGTTGGGGACGGAGGGAGTGGTGAGGATGGTACCTCGTCCCTTGGCGGTGCAGATGGCTCCATGTCCTGTGCGATAGCTGCACCACAGCTACCTGGCGAAGAAGTGAAAGAGGTAAGGTGCGACAGTATACGAAAACTGGAGGAAGGTCCATGTTAGCTGCGAAGCGAGTCAAGCGGAAGAGAGCAGGTCTAGGGGGTCCTGTGAAAGCACTCTCGGGAGACCAGAGCGCCGAGGTTGCATATGGCAGAGGGAGGCAAAGAGAGAGAGGGCGGCATTCACGATTCAAAGCCAAAGAGGACGGCAAAGTCCAGATTGCGGCCACTATACTGATGGAATCAAACAGGCAATGGAGATTCCCAAAAGCCTGCCTCTTCTCCAAGATCTGATTCTTGTTGTTTCCTGTGACGATAAGATTGGTACTCAAATCAAAGAAGACTGCAAGGCGGAAAGGCCCAGCGAGAAAAGAAAGCAAGAAAACCTGGAAGTTCCAGCGAACTTGCGAAGAAGGTCAAGGAGCGACGATAACGTGACAAGAGAGAGAGGGGGGGAGAGGGGGGGAGAGGGAGGAGGAGTGAAGAGCAGGAAAAGAAGAGGCAGAAAAATAAGCGAGAGGGTGCAAGTTAAAGTGGGAGAAGAGGGAAAAAAGGCGAGAGAAGCTGGGTGAATCGAGAACGGAAAGTCCCAAGGCACCACGTCTTGGGTCCCTCCTTCCGCGCAGGGCGTCCGGAGAACGCGGTCGACCACGAGCATCCAAGCAGGAAAGGAAGGAAGAGTAGCAGATGGGCTCTTGCTGGCTTACCTGTGGGTTTCCAAGAGAGATGGCCGAGACAACGAGACGATATCGTGGCGGGTGCGAGTTTCCAAGAACAACAGAAGAAGAAGAAGCGAGAGAGAGGGAGAGAACCGAAGACCGGAAAGTGGTGGAGGAAAGTGAGGGAGGGGGGGGATGGAGAAATGAGGTGATGAAAATGTGAAGAGGAGGAAAGAAGGGGGCCCTCGCGCCTATTTAAGGTGAACGGCGTGTGAGGCAGCTGGTGAACCGGCAGCCGGCCGCCAGCCAGGTGCAAAGTGAACGGACTTGAACACAGAACAGTGTTGGAGACTCTGAACTGATAAGGTAGTTTTATACCTTTCCCACCTGGTAGTAGTTCATCAGCCAGCCTCAAAGCATCGTCAGTGAATCGGGCGTTTATCGAACCCCGAAGCGAGAACCTCACAAGCGACGCAAGCCTTCAGAGCCAGATTGGGATATAGCTTCGTTGGGCTGGCATCAAGCTCGGCAATGGCGCAGCTCCAGGTTCTCCGCCTAGGTATTCTCTGCGCTGTACTGTTCCCTCAATGCATGGCAGCAGAACTAAACGGAGAGGACAAGGGCAGATGACATCAACAAGGCAAATTGCTAGGTGGTGGACATGCTTTGGATTGGCAACGGTCATGAGTTCGTACAGGTAGGTAAGGTAGCTAAGCATCATGTTCGTCTGCTCACTACCTAGGTATCCTAACAACCGCGCGTACTGCGTAACATGTCCAATGCCGACTGAGAAAAAACAAGTGTCGGACGTCTTGTTGCTTCGAACTCATTCCGAGTGAACCTCCCTGGGTATGATTTTCCGAGCTATCACATGTGAACAGGAAAAAAAAAGAAGAAAAGAAAAGACAAATAGCCCTCGTTAAAACCAACCAACTTCCTCTTGTCAAAGTCGAGGCCCTTCTTCCATCGATCCCACGAGACGGGCAGCCTGTCGCATTATCGTGAAAAGGAAAAGTAAACCTGGCCAGAGACACACAGACAATAGGCCATTGCCATATACAGTGAGGTGTCTATAGAGAAACCGACACAAAAATGAAAAAGAAGGCGTCCCGAAATTGGTGTGCATCTACCCGGTGGGAAATGGAGGCAAGAGTATCATGAGGTGTAAGGCTGGATCTAGGCCAAACACGCCGTCGTCGAGTCGAAAATGAGAGGATGGGAATTAGTAGAGATCTGCAATGAAAGGGTAGAAGCACCCTCCTTGGGGTGATCGTGACCATGCGAAAAGAGAGCAGACGTAAAATGCAAGTTTGGAAGAGAGATAAATAGAAGGAGAACTTGGTGGAAGAAGAGGTTTGAAGCATAAAGCTCAAAGGGCAACATCCCATGTCACGCTAGTATGATCAGGTCGGATACGCGCTCTAGGGCATCATTCCTGGTCCTCTGCGCTTCCCCGCCGCCGTCGCTCGACCCCCCGGGAGCTTAAAGTCGGGATTGTCCAGGATCATGTCATGGCGCTGCTGTACTGGTCGGCGTTGGGGCACTGGCGGTTGCGGGCTCCATTGTGGGTTGATCCCACGTTGCGAGATGGAGGTAAAGTTGGAGTGTTCCGATTCGGCGGGACTGCGAGTGCCGCTAGCAGGACCTCGAATGTCTTCGTAGTCGACCGCGTTCAGCTGCAGCGGCGGAGGGGGAGTCTGGCGACGCGGGGGTGTATGGACCGTCTGGTCAAAACGAGGGTCGACATCTTCGTAGTAGTCGCCCTTGCCCTTGGCATCAACCACTGGCGCAGCCATGCTGGCCATATTCGGGGTAGGTCCGCGCGAGGAGTTTGCGACGGGCACCCGAGGCGAGTTTCGCCCAGCCTCTTGGTTCCACTGGGCACGAGAGGGAGCAAATTGCCTAGACGTACTTGCGAGTCGGTTAGCTACCTACTCCATAGATGGACGGCAAGGGTAATGCGAACTACAACCAAGGACAATACTTACTCGTCTTGAGAGTACCTGCTCCCGTCGCTGGCAAACGTGTCTCTCTGCGTCGATAAGGGCTGCTGACCCTGTTGAAGATCCACCATTCCAGCAACGTCCGTGTCACTATCTCTCAGGTTGCCGAACTGGCCATTGTTGCTGCTCGCCCCGGCAGCAGGCGTCGCGTCCATCTCAATGGCATTGGGAACCGACGAGACGGCAGATTCGGTAGGTTCCGGCAGCGGTGGAGGAGACTCAGCTCTCGGCAGATCGATGTTCGGGCGATAAGGCATATACGTGTTGCCGGCGGCGCCGCCGCCAGGCGGAGTCGGGTTTATGGGGACGTCAGCATGCAGCGGCTGCTGCGGCGCTCCAGCATAACCTTGCTGCGACGGCGACGGCATTCTGTTGTATTGGCCGGCCGCGCCATCGTTGGGGTTGTTCATCCGTGAAGGACCACGTCCTCCGCCCCTGGGCATGTGGTAGTAGGAGCCATTGTAGCCCGCGCGAGGTGGCGGTCCGTATCCTCCACGTCCACCACCTCGCGGGCCGTATCCACCCCGGCCGGGAGCGCCATAGCCGCCCCGTCCTCTCACGGGGGCTCCATAGCCGCCACGACCGCCGGCGCCATAGCCATTGACGGGGTCCGTCTCCCTCCTGATGGGACCTCGATCCGAGCGACCATCGTAGGGCTGGCCGGCTTGTCCGTAGGTGTTGGGTGGCACGTTGCCGTAGTTGCCATACGAGTCCTGGGAGACGGACCTCCGCGGCCCGCTGTAAGCGCTGCCAATCTCGCTGCCCGCAACAGCGGCCACATCAGCGGGCGCGGGCTGCCTTGCATGGGGCGATCGTTCGGATGTGGTTCGCTGTGTCAGGGGAATGCGCTCGTCGCTGACTTGGTCATCTCTCGGAGCGTCGTACGTGGCGAACGCAGGCAGGATGTCTTGGGTGCCGTTGCCACCACTCACAACCGGCATAGTAGGCTGGGTTGTCATGGTAAAGGTAGACTTCGGCGCCTGGTTCTCTCGGTTGTAGTAGTTCTCTCCGCTCATCTCGGCATTCTCTGCAATCCTTCGCTTTCGGTCTTTTCTGCTCACCAGAGTGCGTCGCATGGCGCAAGAGACCAGAAGACTCAAGAACACCAGAACGGTGGCAGCCAAAACGACGTAGGTGCCCCATGCCATGTGAGGGATGAATAGTAGGACGTCGATGACGAAGGCAGCCACACACACAAGCAACGTGACGAGGTTGAAAACAAGGAAGAATAGCAGATACCTTGAAGAGTGCGAAGCAGCGCGAAAGTGGGCAGCAACGGCCATGAGAAGCATGACGAGGGTGAGAAAGGCGGCGACGGGGTGAAGTATCAGGATTGAAGAGAGCGTATGGCGAACGCCACTGGGCAGATCAAACGACGAACTCTTTGTGTCGGTGAGAACACTCGCTGTACGCACACACAAAGTTGTTAGCTATCGGTCTGCCATTCTTGTGGAACTTTGCAACTCCAGCAATCAAGAGCTGCAGTTGAGGCTGGGAAGGGTCGGGGAGAAGCATGGGCAAAAGTAGGGGGTATTCTCACCAATGTCATAGCCAATGCCAACGCTGCTGCAGCCCGAGGGCCGGCAAAAGCCAAAGACGCCAAACTGGACATCTTGAGAACTGCCGAGGGGAATGGCCGAGATGATGGGGGCCGACAAGACGGAAAGAAGCAGCAAAGCAAAGGCAATCCCAAGCAGAACGGTCAAGGGCGTCGCCGGTCGAAGCATGTTGACGGTTGAGCAGACAAGGCCCAGCAGTAACAACCGTCGACTAGGCGACGCGGGGCGAGGGAGAGGAGGAGTCTCAGGAGCGGCGATAGGGCGGTCGGTGGGACAAATGTACGTATATCAAGATGTTATTTCTTGTGTTTCCTTGGCCGTCGGACCGAGCAAAGGGCGAGGTAATGGCGTAAAGAGAGAAGAAGAAGAAACCCTCTTTGTTTGAGAGCAGAGTGGTGGGAAGTTGGTTGGTATGTTTTGCGAGCGACCGGGTTTTGCTGTATGTATTGTGCGCGAATTGGCTGAACGAATGAATGGCCCCCCAAGAAGCGTTACTGGGCTATTGTCGCAGTCCTCCACATCATCTAGAGCAGTGTCGACCGGTAGCGATAGTCGTAATGGCAGACGCGATTCGGCGATGGCAAATGGAAACCCAGCGGACAATTCGCGCCTCGAACCGCTCAACAAGAACGAATTGAGGCGCCCCAGGCGAGAGAGAAGAGAGAGAAGACTCGACGAGTGCGGCACCCGGATTGCTGTTTGCTCCAGGTGGGCCCGCCGTCTGGGCTGATGACCTTGGTATAGCTGCGAGTGTGCGGCAAGCAAACAACGAGCGTCAGAAAGGGGGGAGGCCTTGAAAAGGATCGAGGTCTGGCGATGATGCCGGAGAGGAGTGGAGAGACGAGACGCCTCCAGAGCACTTCAACTGCCCGCGAGCGCTGTACTGTACTGTAGCGACGAGATGGAGCACTGCTGGAAGAGCGCACACAGAATCAATGGATTGGATGATACAGGTCAGGCAGGTAGCCCAGCACATGGAAGCTAAAACGTTCCAGTGATGGATGCAGCGCTAAAGTGCCGGACTCGTAGTGCATTTAGCGCATCTCAGCCAACCGAAGGCTCCATCCCCCCAAGGGCGACACCCCCAAGCCCAGACAGGACATGAATCCACCGGCCGTTCGCGGCTGCTAGGCCCCCGTTGAGCGTAGCGCTGACTCCACGCCGTGGGTGCGCTCGACAGCTTCATGTCACGCTGCACCTTTCTTTGGCGGCCGGGGTACTTTGTGCCTGACAGAAGAGCAGGTGCTGGTTGGCGGTACCTGTTGAGATGAACATGATGCAACATCAAGGACTAGAAATCGAAATTGAGTTTGGAGCCTTTGGAGAAGCGCAAATCTTAATGCGAATCGCAATACGAGAAGGCATAAAGCCATTGGCGTCACACAACGAGCATTCTGGTGCTGGATTACGAGGACAACTCATCTACGTTTCGAGATCATAAGAACTGCAGGTTTGGCATCCAGGGACAAGCACCCTTACGCTTGTCGAGCACGCATTGATTGTTGCAGTTTCTGCAATGTGCGCGTTCCTGAATCTTAACCCCCCCGTAATCTATAGTCGTGCTGTCCGCTAATCCAAATGCCCTGTGCTCGGCTGTCTTGCCCACAAGGCCACAAAGGCCCGGGAACGAACTGGGCCGCTGCCCCATTGATTTTCCTCGTGTCTCGCCTGGCCCGCATTTCTCTGCAGGTCCAAGAGCGCCACACAGATTTTCCCCGTTCCTGGCCATTATATCGTATCGTACAAGGACAAAGGCAAAAGACACGAAGAAATCTGTGTGGCTTTGGATCCATGCTTTTTGGGGGGCCACGCTATCGACTTTTGTGTTGCGCAGCATGTCATCCGCAGAAAGCCCCCGGCCAATGCTAGAGAGTTTACATGCTCAATTGCGTGCGACCTGTGAGGAAGGTGACACGAGTGACCGCCATGTTGAACGCGGGTGGGAGATGCGGAGACTTTTGGTAATGGAAGTCGCGACTTATCGCAGAGATACTACCTACTAGGTAGATACCTACCTTAGTACTCCGTACCTAGGTATCGTGACGATGGCGACATGGCAGCCACAGAGATGAAATGGAAGCCAGTAATAACACGGCGATCAAACATGCATACCGTTTGGTTGTTTCAATGATTGTCCACTCGAAATGGGCAAATGGGACAGAAAGTGATTGATGCGAGTACTTGAGATCCCCACCCAAAGACCAGGCACTCTCCGTTTCGCCTCTGCTCCAAATGCCCCCGAAGCGAGACCCCTGTTTCGGGAATTGCACTCTGGCGAGCCAAGTCGACAAGGCAAAGCATGATGCGCCTTGTACAAATAGCAGAGGACAGGTATCCCAGCTTCTCCGTGGTGCGAAACAGCGGCATGCGACATGTCTGCGCGTCATCTCGCAGTAACTGGCGCTTTGGCCTTGGGCAAAGGGACAATCAGAAAATCAGTGACGCAAGAATGCCGCTTCGATAGAGCTTGCATTGACGACGAGACTCTGGTTCGTTGGGCTCTTCCCCGCATGCTTTTGGCTCGTACTCGTACCCGACATGAAGCTTACGAGTACCTACTAGAGGGCGACTGTACGCGTACTCGTGCAAACAAGTCCGGAGACCTCGTACTTGTAGGTACTGTACTGTACGACCGCCTATCTTATCTTATCGCCAGCTTATCAGTTAGCTACTAAGGCATGAGACGTTTCGTCATAGATCGTTCCTGACTTGATGAACATGGAGCGATTGCGGACATGGAGCGATAACCTCCAATACCCTAGAATATCAAGCGTTATTTTCACAATTCAAATGAAGCAGGCCATTGGTTAAGTGATTTCCTCTCCATCTTCTCAGATATGGGCTACTCGTGAGTTCCTATTTAGTATAGGTTTGTCTCTTTCCTGGCTTGATGCGCATCTCATAGAAACGGCGTATTGGACGTCTTCTTGTGCTCGTCCTTGACCTTCAGGTACATGCAGGTAGCGGACGTGACAACATGCATACCTAAGGTACAGGTAGTGAATAGCAAATCTTTGAATCTGATACAACTATGTTCGGAAATTGTTTCTAGAGAAAGGGAAGAATGAACCTCAACTGAAATGAGAAGACAATGCCGATTCAAATATTCCGAGAAAGAAAAATTGATTAAGATGCCAACTCCCGTCATCGTATATCCGTAGACCCAGATGGCCAAACCTCGGATCAACCCCAAGTCGGCACCGACCGGACATCCGGGGAGCCACAAAATGCCGGGGAATCCCTTCCAAGCTACCGCCTCATCCCACCTTTTTCTGCCGACTGCATCCATCTTGCCATCCTCCACCTCGTCCGTGTCCTTCTCCTTCTCCTCCCGGATGACGCCGCGGTAGAGCTACTCGATCCTCGACAATGCCTGGCATGCTCTGTCGCAGCGGCCTCGGCCCGAGTCTCTCCAGACAAGCCCTGCTGCGAAGTCGCGTGCCCTCACGGTATGACGTCTTCGTCCGGCGCATACAGCACTCGGGGCCTTTCCAGCCTCTGCGGCCTCCATCCCCAGCGGATCTCGGAGCACCGCGGGCCGCCAAGGAGTACAAGGGCAGCCGGAAATGGGGACGTCGACTGCTCGTCACGGCCGTCGTCGGCGGAACGATCTACGTCGTCGACCGGCAGTTCTACGCCTCCAGCGTTGGGCGGTCGCTTCGCACCTTTGGCACGGCGCTCGTCGCCGCCCTCGACTACAAGATCAACTTCCGGCCGGAGCCCTGGGTCGGAGGGACCGTGCCTGATCTGCACATGCGCAATGCGGAGCGGCTCTTCCACCTGTTGCGCGCAAACGGTGGGCTCTATCTCAAGATCGGCCAGGCCATCGCCATGCAAAGCGCCGTGCTGCCGCCCGAGTTCCAGAAAATGTTTGGCAGAATGTTCGACGATGCGCCGCAGGACGACTGGAAGGCCGTGGAGGCGGTGATACGGCAAGACTTTGGCAAGAGCGTCGAGGAAGTGTTTGGAGTCAGCTTCAGCGGCAAGGAGGGCTATGGCGTCATGGAGAGAAAGGCTCGCGCCAGCGCAAGTGTTGCTCAAGTCCACTGGGCAAGGCTACCTGATGGGAGAGAGGTTGCTATCAAAATCCAAAAGCCAGAAATTCAGACTCAAATCTCTTGGGACCTATGGACTTTCAAGTATGTCATCCCCCTACAGCTTCCACTCCCCTTTCTTTCTTGTCCAGCATGGTTCCAATTCTGACTGCCTGATCTGAACAGAACCGTGACCTGGATATTCTCCAAGTGGTTCGACCTTCCCCTCTACACCCTGGTACCTTTCATCTCCGAGCGCCTAGAGCTAGAGACAGACTTCTTGAGCGAGGCGAGAAACTCCGAGACGATGCGCGAGCTGGTCAACTCAGAGAGTCGTCTCAGGGGCCGGGTCTACATCCCTACTGTGTATTCCGATCTCACCACGAAACGAGTGTTGACGACCGAATGGATCGAGGGCATTAGGCTATGGGACAAGAAGGCCATGACCTCGAGATGGCTGGGTGGATACGGGAAAGGCAGCCCGGGAGCCGGGACCCCTCTGCCGCCGGTGGACATGGATCTCGCCCGCCGCGAGCTTCGCACAAATCCCTACCAGGAAAAGATCAAGCCTGAGCGCCAGGAATGGAAGGGCCTTCGCGGGAGAGGCGGCCTTGGCCTGACGACCAAAGAGGTCATGACCACCATGGTAGACCTCTTTTCCGCCCAAATCTTCAAATGGGGCGTCGTCCACTGCGATCCTCACCCTGGAAACATCTTTATCCGACGACTTCCCAGCGGCCGCGCGGAGCTTGTACTGATTGACCACGGCCTCTATGTCTACATGTCGCCCAAATTCCGCCACGAGTACGGCAGGTTCTGGAAGGCCCTCATGACGTTCGACAACCGAACCGTCGTCGAGGTGACCGAGAAATGGGGCATCAAGGCCGCCGACATGTTTGCGAGCGCGACCCTGATGAAGCCGTACGAGGGCGGCGAGTCCTCCATGCAGAAAGACATCAAGGAGCTCGAAGGCCTCTCCCCAGCGGAGCGGCACTACTATCTGCAGCAGAGAATGAAGCAAGGCATTCGCGACATCCTCGCAGACGAAGACAAGTGGCCTAAGGAGCTCATCTTCATCGGCCGGAACATGCGCATCGTCCAAGGGAACAACCAGTACCTGGGATCGCCCGTCAACCGCATCAAGATGATGGGCGAATGGGCAAGTCGCAGCCTTTACGAGGACCCCAATCTCCCTTGGACGCAGCGGCTGAACAATGCTTGGCGGCACATCATCTTCAAGTCTGTCCTGACCTTGACGGATGTTGCCTTTTACTTCTTCAAGCTGCGACAGCTACTCGGCCTCGGGGGCGGCATGGAGGACGAGATGGAGCGCCGCATGAAGAACATGGCTCATGAGTACGGCATCGAGTTGCAGCATGAGGTCTTTGAAGGGTGAAGTGGGCGCCTGCGGATGGCCCGATGGAGTGTTTGTCCCCGTTTCCTTTGTCTTTGAGAACTCAAAGAGGTTGCTAGAGGCGTTGGATCGCATTGCTTTTTATAGAGGGAAGAGAGGAGGGCACAAAGAGCGTTTGGCATTTGGACATCCTAGTCCGCCTGATGACCTCTTTATGGATTCATATCCTTGTACAACGATATACCACTCGCTGAGACGGCATTGGCAGCCTTTGCCTTGCTTCACCTGTCTGTTGTCGATGGCGGAATCGACTTCACCTCTGTTGTTGATGGCGAAATCGATGTGAATTCCTGTCTCCCGGAGTGCGTTGGATAGGTACCTGCCTAGCACCTAGGTAACGATAGGTAGGTACCTAAGTAGGTGGGAGACAATTCGTACCGCCTATAATATCTCCATGGTCCGGTGCCATTGTCGAGATGAGTAGGCTCGTCTGCACATGAACACCGCCGAAGTCTTGTCGAGTTCCTCCTTCTCGCACGAGTAATTCAAGACAATGAGTCCTTCGTCCTTCGTCGTACATGCAGGATGCTCTTCTCATCTCCGTCGTTCTATTGGATCTAGTGTCAGCCTCGTCCTGCGGCTAGCTTGGCGGGCTTTTGTGGCCCCGTCGAGTCCGGTTTCACCTTAACCACGCGAGAAGAGGCCGATGGAACCAAGGGCGATGCGTGATTGGTGTCTGGGTAGCGTGACGACTGTCGAGATGGCGAATAGAAGCGGACCTGCAATCTTAAACGCTTGCAGGGATCGCAGGGGACCTGCTGGAGTCGGTGCCAAGAATCGGGCAAAGCTCCGCGATGGGACTTGGCCCCAGACCATAAAATGATGTTTGTTCCAGCTCCCTCTGTGCCCTGAATCGAGCGACTCCCGCAGACCAAAGCGGGCTTTTGCCGTTGCAATTTGAGCGGCTCAGGTTCAAGACACAGATCTGACATGGTGTTCAAATTCTTCTCCGAGCTACTGCTGTTATTGCTGCCATTCTTCATTTCACCTTTTCTTCGGGAGCCAGGCATACTCTTGTCCCTGATTAGCCTGTCCCGGCTGGTTTCAACGAAAATTCTCATTTGAGGGGCGGCATGTGAGGTGCGGAGGATGCAAGTGCGTCGCAACCCAACCGAGCCAACGAGGTCCCTGGTGGATAGGTAGGTATGTGCTGGTAGGTATGCGAGAGAGCACGGCATACGAGGTGCTTGTACTTCTGCAATAGTGGTACTTAGGTAGGCTCTCAAAACGAAAGCCCAAAAGCCAGCTTGTGATGTTGAACATACCTATGTTGACTCTGCTGGTATTAGCAATGGTAGGTGTTACGATAATGTCGTGGCAGGTTAGGTAGCAAGCAGCGGCGGTGATTTCGTGTTCCGTATCACTTGCACTTACGTGGACCATGACATACCTCATGCTCCAGATGGATAGGTACCTTGCCAAAGCCGCTGTGCCTGCGAGAGCAACCGACTCGTGATGCCGTTCAGGCTCCTTCTGTGGCCAACAAGGTCATGTACTGTAAAAAAAGATCTGCCTGCTTTCTGGGATTCCCTCACCTGCGCCGCTCCCCTCTGTGTACCCATGGCAGAGCAGAATCTTGAGGTTGTCGCGTCGAATCAGGACTCAGCCAGGTAGTAGTTTGGTAGCTACAGATGCCGTGTTTCATGCTCGCCAGGGGTCGCAGGACCGGCCGGCAGCAGACCTGCAATCGCCATGACATGATGCCTTGCCAGGGCTGGTTAGATGCGCTTGTGGAGAGGCGAAATGGGGCCAGGGTCGCCTAGCATCACGAACCTAGGACCCTCGATTGGCGCTTCTGCTGGCACTGGCTGTCGGTGGCTCCCCTGAAGCCCAAGAGTTGGTGCAGAAGCCAGAGACGAACGAGGACAAACGCGCGCAAGCTGTCGGAGCCGATGCGCGCTCCCTCCCTCTCCTCTCTCAACTCTTCTTTCCCTCCCCTTCTGCCAATTTTTGGGAGTGCCAAAGCCTTCGCTCGCTCGATTTCGTTCCCTTACCTCGTCGCCGCGATATCCTCGACCTTTCTTCTCGCCGATTCGCCGCTTCCTCCCCTGGCTTCTTCGGCGCTTGACGCTGCCGACAAGTCCTTGTTCTCTTCTCTCCCTCGCTCGTTACCGCTGTGACATCCGACCGAGCAGGCTGTACTTGTAAGCCGTGACCCTGGCCCTGGTGATACCTGTACCGCAAGAGAAAAAAAAGAAAGAAAGCTTTGGGCAGGTTCACGAGCTGAGTCAAAGCGGTGTCGAGCTCCAGCAAAACCCCCCGGCTCTGTTGCCTCTCTTTCCGCTTTTCATTCACAATCCGAGTCAAGGCAGGAACAACCACACCACCTGCGTTTTCCTACGATCTTGATTATCTTTTCCGCGTCTCGGCTGGACCAAGAGAAAAAAAAAAAAAAGAAAAAAAAAGAAAAATAAAAAGACAGAAAACACCTACCTAACATCAAATTAAGATCACTATTACCTCAACCGCCAAACAAGAAGGAGCGAGAGACGGAGGAAAAGCACACGGGCAACCGCGAATCACTTAAACACGCAATTGTAAGTTATCGAGAATTGGCATCACTACGGCTTCCATTGCGTGGCTCTTCATTCTTCCTTTGTGTTCCCCCTTTCCCTTTCTGCTGTTCTGTTCGAATTCGACGACAATCGGGACAGCCTCCCTCTGCTGCCAGCTCCGGACAAAGCCGTGGGATTGCAATTGCTGCTGCTGGTTTCATCCTGAAGTGGCGCGGCGCTGGAGACGGCATTGGCTGGCTACCTGCGGACGGCGGCGAGCTTCAGCCTTGCGACAACGCCGACTCCTCTTGCGATGCCGGCCAGTTGCAGAAGCAGAGATGGGGACACGGCCAGCTGCTTGGCGACAGATGCTCGAGATGCCCATAGTTGGGCTTGGGGGAAAAGTCGCGACATGGCATCGGTGGGCTGCTTCAGCTGGCCCGCAGCTCCCGGTCGCTGGCCTCTCTGCAGCTGTCGGCGGCTGCGTTCGACCCTCCCATCGCGTCGCCTGGCGACCAGAACCCTGAGACCCTGACGTTCTGCTTCTGAATGGCTGCTAATCGCCTCCCGTTATCATCTAGTGACCATTACGATCGAATTGGAGTCGTCTCCGCTGCAGAAGCCCCGCCTCCCCGCCTCTTTGCCTACGTAGCTGGTGCATTAGACCTGCATTGGCATCCTTATACAAAGGAATTGTTTGTTTGGGTATGCATGTCATCTCCTTTGTTACCGCAGTTCTTTAACCGCTGGTGTTTGCTTTATTTTGCGACTTTGATGGGTTCCTTTGGTGCGTCTACCGCGCAGTTGAACAAAACAAAGCCCAGCACCGGCAGTAGACAGAAAAAAAAACATCAGTCACTTGCGGCTTCAGTCCTTTCTGACCCTTTGTGTACTGAGTAGGGATTCCGTCTCCATCTCGCATCTACCACCCCGGCGCTTCAGCAGTCGATACTTCTGGACTACATCTTCCGTCGTCATTGTCGTCGCGACTCGATACTTGCTCTCAAGTCTCCAATATATCTTCCAGATAGCGAGTGGCTCTATCGATCTTCGACGAGCCTTCACCCAGCATTTCGTCGCTGGCTAGACAATGAGTTCGCCTCGTCGCTCGAGCTTCGGAATGCTTCTCAAACGGACAAAGAGCGGCGACTTGGGCAAGGGCAATAGAAAGGCCCACGCCGAAGCCGACCGCCAGCATCCACCCACTTCACGAGCCGCTCCCAAGCTCCCAGAGTTCTTCAGCGGCTCCGAGCAGCTGTCGAAATCGTTTGCACCCGAGCTGCAGGCCAATCCCGTCGCCCCAAGCAGCCATTCTGCCCGCGATTTGAGCAGCCGCTCCTCTGCGGAGCCAGCCCGTGCTGTCCCCAACAACATCCCGGTTCCCCCCATCCCCGCCAATGCTTTTGATCCCTATGCCAGATCGGAGAGCATGACGAACCGGGGTCGTTACAGCTATGCTAGCAGTGCTATGAGCACGATCAACAACCCCAGGAGGATTCGCAGACGCAAGGACCCGACCCCATTCAAGTAAGCCACCACTCATTCCACAGTTATCTTTCCTTCTCTTCCCTCCTTTCCCTCCCTTCCGTCGATAGAACTCCAAGTAAGCTAACTAATATTACCAGCATCCTGATTTTGGGAACGCAAAATGCTGGTAAAACCTCCTTTCTCGAGTTTCTCAAGACTGCCTTGGCGCTTCCGGCGAAGAAACAGGGCAGAAAGCAAGATGAAGACGTCTTCCAAGCTGCTATTCCGCCCGTCGGCAACTTCATCCCGCACTACCTGGAGACGGAAATCGATGGCGAGCGGATTGGGCTGACCCTCTGGGACTCTGAGGGTTTGGAGAAGAACGTTGTTGATCTTCAGTTGAGAGAAATGTCTGCTTTCTTGGAGAGCAAGTTTGAAGAGACGTTTGCCGAGGAAATGAAGGTCGTACGCTCTCCGGGCGTCAAGGACACCCACATCCACGCGGCTTTCTACGTTATGGATCCCTCGCGCCTGGATCGCAACATTGCGGCCGCGAGAATCGCTGCTTCGCGCAATGGCTACCCCAACGGAAAACACGGCAGCGCTCGGACCATTGGTGCTCTCGATGAGGACATTGACCTTCAGGTCCTCCGAACTCTCCAATACAAGACAACCGTCATCCCTGTCATTTCCAAGGCCGATACCATCACCACCAAGCACATGAGCGTCCTCAGAAAGGCAGTCTGGGACAGCATCAAGACGGCAAACCTGGACCCCTTGGAGGCTCTAGGCCTGGACGAGGATAGCAGCAGCGTCATCGAAGAGGAGTCCGAAGATGCCGAATCAGACGAACCAGTGGCATCAACTGTTTCTCCGGGCCACTCAAAGAGGCTGTCCACCAACTCCATTCGCAAGCACAAATCCCAAGAGGAGGCCAAGGAAGAAGAGGCGCCATTCCTGCCCCTTTCCATCATTAGCCCCGATTTGTACGAGCCCGGCGTCATCGGTCGGCAGTTCCCCTGGGGCTTTGCTGATCCCTACAACGAGGAGCACTGCAACTTTGTGCGCTTGAAGGAAGCCGTCTTCACCGAGTGGCGTGCCGAGCTACGCGAGGCAAGCAGGGAGCAGTGGTATGAAGGCTGGCGGACGAACAGGCTCAAGCACCGCGATCTTCCCCATGCACGATAAAGCTTTGAATACGGCCTTTATTCGCCCCTAGGGCGGTGATGTCGGGCTGGAGTGCATTTCTCAGCCCCGTTTACCTTCAATCCCGCTTTTGATCTGCTCGTTGCATAGTGTGGCCGCTTCCATGCGGTCCTTTCCTTTGAAGCGAAACAAGTCCATTTTCTTTTTTGTCGACGGTTGCTGATTGCGGACCCCCTTTCCTTGCATGGCCGGAAACCCAACATCATCTGAGAAGCCTTGATCCAGGCATATCATAATTCATGCTCTGGGCCCTTGCGATGGGACGGACCGCATTCCCATCCACTTAGCCAGAGCCACTTCCTGTCTCTACTGCATCTTTGTGCCTCTCGCTTTCTGTTCAGGGCCTTTCTGCAGCTGCGCTGGCCTTTAAAGAATTTGCGAGCGCGGCGGACCTTTCTTTTTTTTCTCCCTCTCTATGTTTTTTCCTTTTTCTGATACGCAGATGGTTTTTGATTCCCCCCATCACTCTTTCGAAGTTGTTTCCACCTCTCAACGATGTCTCTGGGGATTCCTGCCCCTTCGAGATCAGCATTGGCAGCACGGAAACAACGGCGACGAGTGGTGTTTTCTTCTCTTTATATTCCGCAGCCTAGTGCGAAGCAGTACGATCGATACCCGATGATGTGAGGCCTGTCCTGGCGGCTTGCCCTGTTCTCATCTTGAAGACCTCGGTCTTTTTCTTGCCTTCCTCCTTTGACGGAGGGAGAGAGAAGAAGGACTGGCCCAACAACAGCAAGAACAAGCAAACGGAGCCCTAGGTTGGGACTCATGAGTTAGTATGTGCGGAAGATTGCTTGGACAGATGCAGAATAGGATGAAAGAGAAGCTTCTTCTTTTGCAGAGAGCCCCTTTGCTTTGAATCTTAAATTGGCCACTCTTTCCCTATCTTTCTCTTTAATGATTCTTTCCGACTCATGCCTTTAAAGTCGTAGAATGTGGCATTGCACCCTGCAAGGCGGTGCCTCTGATGCTATTGTGACATGGAGGCTTAGAGGGGCGGCCCCGAACATGGCACCTTAACGATTGCACAGAGACGCTGGCAGCAGATAGGGAGTCAAGGTATCTGGAAATGACATTCGTTTATACTCGTACATGAAGTGCTTAGATGAAGGTACCTGTAAGCGAATACCCACCACCTGCAGATATACTACGAAAGAGGCATTGCGTCAAAGAAAATTAGCTCTCTCCCCAGGTATCAAAAGATCCATGGCTTGTTGCCATCACGTGGGTACCTAGGCCCAGAGCCGGCAAGATCTCGTCCTCAAGTCCTCGCCCTCAAGTCCTCGCCTTGAAGAAAACCGCCCCGTCAACCAGCAAATGAAATCATGAGTTATTCCGCCCCTGGACCGCGCACTATCCCTCGAGAGACGAAGAACAAAGGGAAAAAAAAAAAAGAAAAAGGAGAAGAAGAGAAAAGAAAGAAAGATGAAGAAGAACAAGAGAAAGAAGGGAAATAGTCCACCTCGACCGGCTCAAAGTGCCAGCTTCACGGAATATACGCCGTATTGGTGGGCCTGCCATAGTCGTCCACATGACGCTCCAGCCTGGACGGATTCTTGCCCGCGTTACGCACCTTTTCTACTTCCTTTGGGCCCAGCGCCACCTGATCAAAGCCCTCCGGCAATGGCGCGTCGGAGATGAGGAAGTCGACCTTCAAGTTGCGAGCCTTGTCGCGGTACGCCTGCGCGTTGCGCGGGTATTCAAACCTTGCGCTTTCGTACTTGTCCATGTCGGCCCAGCGGGCAGAGCGCTCCTTGACGAGCTCAATCAAGGCGGTGGAGTCCCTTTCGCTCCAGGGGTGGCGGGTCTGGTGAGGTCGCGGCTTGTCCAGGCGCGCTGTCCTGCGATGCGCCTCCTTGGCGTGCCGCACGGCTGCAAAGTCTGGAGCGGAGGACGGAGGAGCCGCGGGTTGGTTCCCAGCAGGAGCGGACGAGGTAGCCGGCTCGCGGGTTCGGGCGTGCCTCTGGTGTCCTCGGGGTGCATCACGTTGGCTGTCTTGGACTGTATCGTCATCGTCGTCCACATACAGACTGTCATTGTCGTCCTGAGATGGGTTGCCGGCGGCTGATCTTCTTCGTCTGCGCACAACGGTAGACGAGGAGGCCGTCTTGCCCCTCTTGTGAGCCCTCTGGTCGGTCTCGAAGCCGTCGTCGCTCTCTGGCTCATATGAGGCGCTTGGGCTTGATCGCTTGCGTGAGGACTCCGTGATGGATTGCTCTTCAAGAGATGACTCGTTGAGCATGCCAACCACGTCTCTGGTGCTGAACAGCGATTGCCTGGAATCGAAGGTTAGTGACGGCAGGAATCGGCTGTAGGGGAATTGGCTTGACGTACCTGTTGTCCGAGATGCGTCGTGGTGGTGTTCGCTCGGAGCTCCGGATGCTCTCGGGGGAGCTCTCCCCAGCCCATGAGCCCCTATCAGCATTTGGCGATGGATAGCTCCCCGACTGCGCCAGATGCTCTTCTTCTCGGGATTTGTCTGCGTTGCGCACTCTTTCCTGCTCTTTGTCCCGTTGCCGACGCCGCAGTACCTCTCGAGCCCTGGCTTCACGGGCTTCCGCTTCCCGTTGCTCTTGTTCCTGCCGCCGCCGAGTCTGTTCAGCTAGGGCTTCCTCTCGTGCCATGAGCTCTTGCTCTTTGGCCTGGTGCTCTTCGTACATGGCCTTTCTCTCGTCCTCGAGGGCCTTTGCTTCATCCTTACGCAGTTGCTCTAGCAGCCGCTCTTCCTCTTTCGCCACCTCATCCTGTTTGATCTTGGCCATCATGTGCGAGATGCCCTGAAATCGATCCACGAGCCACGATTTGAGATGGTCAAGCATGTTGGTGAAGGGAAACTCCTGTCGGACGCCGGTCATGTTCATGTGACTTCTAATCGCCCGCGTACCATTATCCGACATAATCTCCCATATCTGCAATACCCTGGCCGAGCAGACATTGACGAGCGTTTGGGCGTCGAGCCCGGCGAGAGGCCTGTAAGGACCTTTTCTGAAGAGCTCAGGGTATCCTCCCTCGGGGGCTTGGGCAGCTCCAGGCTCTGTCGGGCAAAACACCCAGCTGAGCTCCGTCCGCTTGTCGATGCCTTCGGCGGAACAGGCAATGCGCTCTATTGCTCGCTGAGTCCGTATCTCCAAAGACAGTGATAAATACTGCTTGCCGTCTTCAGCGGCGAAGTGGTGGGGGAAGTTGGCGTCCAGGGCATCGAGAAAGGCTTTCGAGCTCTTTGCGTCGGACTCGATTCTCTCCATGTGGCTGAGCGCGGTTGCGATGTTCGCCAGCTTGATGGCCAGGCGAACAGTTGCGCGCGTGGATTCCGGAATCTCAAGTCTTGTCTTGTCCAACCAGCCGTACTGAAGGAAGGGGAATTTCTGCCCAGGGGCAAGGAACACGCGGCGAGAGGCCTCGAAGGCCTGCATCTTCATAGACAGCACCGTGTTGTACGCTGGCCGCGATTTGTTCTGAAGCTGTCTGATGACGTTACTGGCGTCCCTTGCCAGCGAGTCACTAGCTTCGACCTTGAGCTGGTGCTCCGCGTCTTCGACGTCGCGGATAATCATCTCCTCGTGAAGCAGCTCGGCTTCTGATTTGGGTGGAATGGTTGACTCTTCGTCAGAGTAGTCCCTCTCAGGGCTTATCCTCAGGCTGCTGCTGCTGTTTCGGCGAGGGGCCCCTCGGCGCGGTTTGGGATCATACACGAGGGATCCTTTGCGGGGGACGGATGTAAGGCCTTTGGGAAGTTCCACGCCTGACACTGCAGACGATGCGGTGGGCGGCAGGACTGACGCCGAAGGGTCAACTGGAGATGGTGAAGAAGGACGACCGCCAGAAGGATGAGAAGGAGGAAGAGCCCCCTTTAGTAGTCTGGCCGAAGGAGAGCTTAGAGGAGAGCTAAGGCCCGAACTAGAGTCCTCGCCGACATCCTGGACTGCTTGCGGCCTTTTGGCTCTCGGGGGGTTTCGCCTGACGCCTGGATGGGCAGGGGGCGATGATGGCGCGGGAGGCGATGATGGCGCAGGAGCAGTGGTCTTGCTGGCCCGCCTGGTCTGCATCTCGACCCAGGTAGACCAAGAGGTGACTCGAAGAGAGAGGGCGGGACTGTGGAAACAAGAGCGGAGAAGAAGAGGATCAAGGTGATGCCCACTGATGCCGGGGTACGTCGAAGGGTTGGGAGGTGAAGAGGCGAGGAGTGGGCTGACAAAAAAGTGCAGTCAAGGCGGTGATGTACGCGCCATGTGCCGCGCAGAGGCGGCTACGCGAGGGCTGTTGGCACGATGAAAGTACGCGCTGGTTAAAGGCACGCTCCCCGGCTTTGTTGCGGTGCTGCTTTGGTGTCTTTGGTGGCTCTGTGGCCTTTGTTGTGTGTTTGTGAATCTGAAAGCTGCGCCTGTTTGCTCGTAAAGCTGACCGGAATTCTAACCCTAACCCTTTGAACGAGTCTGGAGGAGGTTGTTGGTTGTTGTTTTGACCAACGTGACGAGGATGAGCTAAGCCGGATTCGGCTCTTCTGCCTCCGGTCAGAGGGGCTGATACATGGGCAACAGGCGCCATTATCTGGGTCAGTACCTTAGGGGAGAGGGGGGGTTTTTGTGTGAGGGACAGGATGGAGCTGGAAAGCCCACAGAACTTGGAACAAATACAACTACATTCTCAAACAAACACTTATGCTGCTGGGACCTGTTTTACGTGTCTAGAGCCAGAGATTAGCAGTGCAAGAAGCCTCTGACAGTTATTTAGTTGGCTCCATCAACAGCGGCAAACGCAGGCTTGTTGGCTCGTGTATGTAGTGGAGGATGCAGTTGGCAGCGTCAAGATCTGTCATCGGGACACTGGATCGCAAAGAGCACGCAAAGTAATAATCGAGTTAAATTCTGTAGATCATCGCGGATAACTGCGGCGAGGAAATGGAGTGCAGAGGGAAATTCTTTGTTCATGTAGGCACCATGCGAGCATCAAGGGCGCAGGCGCAGCTTCGTGCTGGCCCGTCAGGTTGTAGCAACCTCTCTATTATGGTCATTGATTCAGCCCGTATCGACAACTCAGCGTGACCCAAGGAGGAGAGAGAGAGAGAGAGAGAGAGAGAGAGAGAGAGAGCACTGTAGCAAGGCGGGCACCATATAGAATGATGCTGAGAAGGTGCTGCCGCTGGTGGTCCGTGATGCCAGCATCTAAGCAGCTGGTGGACACGGGCAAGCCAAGATTGACTGCCTGTTCGAACAATTATCGGGCAACAGCAGCGTTCACTAGCTGGGTAGGCAAGGAGTATTTACTGGAGAAGATTGCTACTTATCGCACTTGAATGCTGTTTACAAACTTCCGAGGGGCTCCCTCTAGAGGTACGGCACATTTTGTCTCTCATTAAGTTCTCGTCTTGTCAGAGAAGAGAGCTATCCTCGTGTGAAAAGGCACCTCAATATTTGCGTTGAGAACTGTATATAACAATATTCCCTAATTATCGTGTCAGATCGTGCTGTGGTTCCACTGAGTGGGTAGCACGTCCGCACAAGGAGAGTATGGGAACGAGTGCTCTGTGAGTACGCATGTATGGCGCTTTGATGAGATGTCCGGGGCTGGTAGGTGGCATGCAGCAGAGGGCAGGATCCTTGTGAGCTGATGGGAGTCATCAGACACAAGCAAAGAGTCAAGGCAAGAACATCACCATTCGTCCGTGGCCGGGTCATTTGCTCTTCTGCTGCATCGTAATGGCAGCTGGCCCATGCCTATCTGGGCCAACATGCCTGAGAGGTATGCAATACGGGTGAAGGCAAGAAACAACTGTCTCGTCAGACGCGCGATTAGCTGTAATGCCAACAAGATGCAGTAGTGCTGCGACTCGACCTGCAGCAGAGGACAATGCTGGTGCTTCCATTCTGCCTCGTCATGGTCACGACTTTCTTGATGTGGGGGAGGGACAAAGGTGCGAACAGAGTCGGCAGGGAGCTGGCGTCAAAGAGGACAGATGGGGAGGGAGGGAGCCGAGTGACAATGGGTCGAGCCAAGGGAGAGAGAGAGCAGAGAGAGAGCGAAACGCTTACCGTAGCCCCCAGATTTCCCCAGGCCATGGCATTCCAACCGGAGACGTCCATGAACCTGTCCGTCCCCATGCCATACCATGTGAAGCCGACGTGGCCGGCATCAGCAAGCAGGAGGGCAACGAGATAGCTGCGAATGACTCTGGCCTCGGACGTCGTCCGGAAGAGGGCCAAGCCCACAAAGCACATTGCGAGATACATGTTGCCCAGTTGATGGGCCATGACTACGCTGTTCTCCGAGGCAGCGACGGGCCTGTCCTGAGGGATCTGCTGTGCAACGAACCATGCCGGATCGTAGACAGCGCCGGCGTAGCCCGCTACGCTGTGATTTGCTCAAGACACCAGGTCAGCCGTACAGTTGTCGAGCGTTTTGGTCGAGCGACATGGAACTGGCAGATGCATGCTGGTGTCTGCAGAGTGTGTCTCGCTTGGACCTCTTGCAGTCTCTTGCAGTCTCTTGCAGGCTCGAGTGGTCTGCTTTGCAGTCGGGTAGAAGCTTGGGCAGGGCGGGATTGGGCTTTGCTGCCACCCTCCCAGCATGTCTACAACCCCATTTTTTTCCTGCAGGAGAATAGACGAAGCTGAAAGTGGAAGAGGAAAGGCAAGAAATGAGGGAACAGAGACGGGCAGTCTTCCCAGCCACGGTGATTGGACAGGTAGAGAGGATTGGACCGGTTTGGATCGGGGGTCTGTGGGCTTACAGCGACAAGGGCTCGAGAACCGTGAAGACGAGGCGGGGAAAGGGCGGCAGAGAGGCGGCCATCATGTGCCTGCGCGCCGGGAGGGACGGGAGAGGACAAGAACCTTAAGGGCAGGAAACGAAGGCGATGGCGAAGGCGATAAGAGAGGTGGATGAGGATGGGAGCAGCGAGTGGTGGGAGCGTGAAGACGACGCGCTGGAAACGGCAAAACTGTTATCGAGCCACTGACGACCTTTGAGCTAGGTGACCTAATTGGCGATGCTGAGGAGGTGATGGCGCTGGTCAAGCGAGGGAGAATCAAACAGTGGTGACGAGTTGTATTACGACTTGGGTTCAGTCGTCTTGGCTGGATATTCGCTGCACTGGTGAGGAGGAAATGGCGAGATTCATCTGATGCTCTCTGGTTCGTGATTTTTCGCGGCAGTTCGGAATAACTTGGAGGAAGCGGAGTACATACTGTGCTGTAGAACCCCCTGCAGCTCGACCATGACGATGGTACCTCTCAGTGCTTAGACAGTAAGTCGGAGTACTCGTACATGATCAGCCACCGTTGGGCACAGTATTCAGCTGACCAGCACAGATCAGACAACCTGGAGAGCAATTCCAGTCCATTCCAGCGGTTTGTCCTGGCGCCAAGGTCCGCCGACTCTTCAGTTGTGCCCCCGGCAATCCGTGCAGTAATAAAGCAGGTATCGTACCTTGATCACTTCAGTTTCAGTGGGATTCGGCACAATTCGGGGCCGTTTCGGGCGTCCAGTTCATTGTGGTTCACACCAGGCGTCCACGTCTTGATACTAACAGGCAGCCCGCGTGCAAACGGTGGCAGTTTTGGCTGCTGCGTGAAAAGCCTGCGGTTTTGGTTATGCCGTTCTATTACAGTAGGTACATGTAGATACTGGGAACGCCGTGATTGCTCAGCCGTTCTCCAAGAAACGACACCAGACTTTCCACTCACGTCGAGGCTTCAGCTGTGCGTCTTCGGTTGTACAACTACGAAGTCGGCGTGAAGGGGGGAGGGGGGGGCATCTTCATGGATGGCAGTAGTACTGGTACCTGGAGAGGGTACGCGATGCTCGCACAAAGTCGCACCTGGCAACGCCAACGCGCCGGTAACCTGTACGAGTGACCTTCACGGATGACGGGCTCTCCCCGCCTCTTCCAAGATGGTACCGTACCTTTTGTTCCCTGTTCTCCTCCAGCTTCTCCTCCCTTTCCGGCTTCCCTCCTCTTGCTCCCCTCTCTTGCTTGTTCCCTTTTGCAGGGTTCCCTCTACCCCGAATCACCCCGAGTCAACTACCAGCCTGTGTGTAAATCAGAACTACATACCTCACACTATACTGTGCTTCTTGGATAGATTGCAACAATAATAGGACGCCCAACTGTCGAGAAACTACTACTACCTTATGTTCTAGGTACTTTATGAGAACAACGAGGCAGCAGCAAAAATTCCCTCGACGTTGCTTTTTTTCCACGAGCCGTCATTTTCCCTCGTTTTCTTTTCTTTTTCCCGTTCCTTTTGCTTCCTTCTTCTCCTCGTCATTCTCCCTGGTCTGCTGCACCCGTAGCGCTGTCTCGGCTTCGTTCCCCCGTGCCCACTAATTAAGCCGCGTCTTGCCAACTTCCATGCCTCTTCTATCATCATACATAAGCTGCCAGGCCAGGCAAGACGTGAGGTCACATATCTGCTGGAGCAACCGGTTCACGTGGCTGACACCACCAACTGAGGTCCCTCTCCCGGCGCTCTGCTGATTCGCACACACTCGACACTCGACCGCACCGCTTCTCAGCCAGCTCCTCGCCAATCTCCCTCCCTTCTGCCTGTGCCTATCTGACCTACTACCTCTACCGGTATAAACTCAAAATCAATATCCCCTCTTCCTCCTCCCTCTTCCCCCCCTCCAGCCAGTCCCTCTTCTCCCCTCCCAAAAAAGGGGGCCTTTTTCAGCCGCTGCAGCCTGCAGCAAGCACAAAGGCAGAGAGAGAGAAAGCCGAAAGCAAAAAGTCAAACAGGCACATAGAGAGGCTGGTGGGACGGGCAGGCCGGGATTCCAGCGCCTCGCTCCCTCTCGCTTTCAGCCCAAGCAGAACCGAGCAGGACGGCTTTTAGCAAATAAGACACGGCCGAGGGCTGGCTGGAAATGTCGACGCTTCCCTCTGCGGAAGTGCGGCAGAGCAGCATATCATAGGCCTGTTCCCTCTCCCTCGACCTCACCTTCGCTCTCTCTTCCTTTTTTTTTTTTCTTCTTCACATACCACCTCGGCATCTCTTTCGTTTCTGTCCATATTCTCCTTCTTGTCCTGCTTTAACGTCTTGTGCTTCCTCATCGTCCCATCTGTCCATCGCTCTGTCACTCTTTGTCAATATCGTCTCTCACGTGCGCTTCAGCGCCAACCTCGACTGTTCCGGATCCTGCCTCTTCTGGCCATACACGTGTTACAGCCACTGCGCCAATGCTGAGAACAGACTCGCCGCCTACGCTAATACTCTACAAGCCATCATGGCCACCATCGAGCCGCGCCTGATTCATCTCTTGAATGGGCCGACAACTCCGGAGACTTCCAATACAGAGGTCATTAATACGGAGAGCCTCAACGCGGAGAGCCTCAACACAGACGGCATCAACGCGGAGAGCCTCAACGCGGATGGCATCAACCCAGAGGGCATCAACCCAGAGGTCCTCCATACGGAGGCCCCCAACACGGAAGTGCCCTTGCAGCCTTCACTACCTTCACTACCTGCGTTACAGCTGCTTCCTTTGTCCGGGAATCGAGACGGACCTCTGCCGCCGCTGCATCTCGAGGGCCTTCGAGCCGACAGGTTCTTTGGCAGTGCTGGCCGCAATGCCGCTCTCCCCGGGCCCAGCGGCGGAGCATCCGGAGCTCCGCTGGCGTCCCCCTTCATCGGTGACCAGACGACAGCCTTCGGCGACTTCAGGAGAGAAACCGACTACTCCAGAGAAGGCAAATATGCCGGGAGCGCGGCGCTGTATCCGCTCAAGCTCCTGCTGAGCGAGGTCACCATGCCGCCGATGCCCACGCCGCCCGCCCCGTCCTTTACCAGCATTCTGAACGAGGGCCCAGATTTCCAAGATGACGCTCCTTCATCTTCGTTCTTGTCTTTATCGGCATCCACGTCTATATCCGCGGCCATACCCACATCTGCATCTACTGCTTCGGCGTCCGCGCCCGCGTCCTTCACCACGGCCGCGTCAGCTTCGTCGTCGCTGTCCTTCCCCTCCTCGTCTTCCGCACCCGCCTCGTCTGCAACCGCAGTCGCAGCTACATCCAACGTTCCCTCCGGCTCGGCCTCCGGCTCGGGCTCCGGTACCACGCCCAGCAACAAGCGGCCAGCCATCCATATCAAGGATGACTTTATGCAGCTCCCGCAACCCAGCAAGAAGCCAAAGGCGCACCAGGCTCCCTTGATGCCACCCATCATCAATGGGCTGCTCGAGCCACCGCCCAACGTCGCCCTCTTCCCTCCTATCGAGTCTAGTGCCTTTGACGACACCGACGCCGGCCAGAGCAAGCTCCTCCACGAGCTCAGCTACAGCCCGCCGGGCCCTCGCCTATCCCCAGAGCCTGGCCAACCCGTCGCTAAGCCGCGGGCCACAAGGAAACGCTCGAGCAAGCCCAGGCGAAAGTGGTCGGAAGAGGAAACGACTCATTTGCTCAGGGGCGTCGATCGCCACGGCGTGGGCAAGTGGACCAGTATCCTGGATGATCCCGACTTCCACTTCAACTCGCGCTCGGCCGGTGATCTCAAGGATCGCTTCCGCACCTGCTGCCCCGAGGAGATGCGCGTGACCGATGTCGATCAGTATCAATCTCTGGCCCGACGCCGCCAGCTCCGGAACCAGCTCAGGCAGCTGACGTCGCCGCACAAGACGCCGGAGACGGCCACGACAGAAGGCGGGACGCTGTCGGACAAGGACCCTGCCGCCTGCACTCCGCGGGAGACGGACGACCCTCCGGTCAAGAAGAGCCGTGCCCATCGGATGAAGGTGTCGGACCTCGCGGGGCTGGGTATTAAGGGCCCGTTTAGAAGGGCCCGCAGGAGGGAGCGGACGGCCTTCTCCATGCGAGACGACCAGGAGATCCTGCAAGGCCTCGAGGCGTACGGCCCGTCGTGGTCCAAGATCCAGCGCGACAAGCGCTTTCATCTCGGGAACCGGCAGCCCACGGACCTGCGAGACCGGGTGCGCAACAAGTATCCCTACATCTACCAACGTATCGAAAAGGGAGTCTTCCAGCCCAAAGACGTCAGCATCACAAACATTCTCGAGCCAATGGTCAACACGACCATTGCCCTTTCGTTCAAGCCCCGAACCGCCGCCGCAGCGCCATCACTTACACCGACGACCAACAGCTCTGCGAACCGTGGAGCGCCACAGGAAGAGCTGCCAAAGTGGCTGTTCCAGACGGCTGGTTCGGCAGAACAGCCGCAGCAAGCTCCTCGGGACTCTGACGAGCCAACGCCCTCGGCTTCTGGCGGAGAGATGGATATCGCCAGGCTCTTGCTGGACGATGGCCGAGCCACACCTTGCATTACTTGACCAGGTATATCGACAGTCTTGACAAGAAACAACAAAGAGAACAGAACCATACAGCACATATCTGGAGAATGCGACTATATCATGACATAATATATGACCAGATCAGAGCGTCACTGCTCAGATTTCCATTAGATCGATTCAGGGATAGGCACATACTAGTATAGGTAGTGTAGAAGGGTCGCGATACGTTCATTGCAACTTGGTACTTGCTGCATCTTCAACCTTTACATTTTTTTCGGGGTTTCTCCCCGCGATCCCAGTAGTACTTAATGTGTGCCTTTCTGTACATACATCACTTGAGGCACCGCCACTTGAGCTTGCACACGGGAGACAAGCTACTAGTTAAGGGCGTATGTAATCATGCACTCAGAGTGATATTGCACATAACAGGACGGAGTAATGATAAGTAGTAATAAAGTCAGATACATTCGTTATTGAGATACAATCGCTCTAGCTACCTATAGCATCAAGCTTGACGGGTATGCTCAGGTGAAGCAGTACAATACGAAGGCTACACGCTTCCCACTTGCCCACGCGGCCTTTGTTATATCATAGCCTTGTACATTGCCGTAATGTCTTGACATGGAGAGAAGATGGAAGATGCACATATGAGGTACTGAAAGGCAGCTTGCTCACCACTGTCCACTTCCAGCTCTGGGGTTGATCGAATCGAGTTAGTTCAATCCTAAGATGGTGGAACCGGGAAAACCACGGCATTGGCCGGTCATTGTGCCTTTCACGTGACTCTCTCAATGCTCCTGCGGGCCTTGCCAAGCGGTAAGCCTTAGGGCAAGAAAGCCCCCACAATTGGCGCGACCGAAGCGAGGAGCGAGAAAAAAAAAGGTGTGCCGTCGATTTAACATTTTCGTGCCTTGTTCCACGCTCAACCTCTTCGTCGTTTCCATCACCGTCGAGAAATCAGCCAGTCGTCACCATGGCCCGAGGAATGTGAGTACATACGAACGCAACGCCAGTTGAGCAGTGATCTTCTTTTCCCGTCTCGTGAAGGAGAAGAAAAAGAAGCAAGAAAGGGATTTCGACGATGGCGTCGCCGAATGCTGTGCAATCTCGAACCGCTCGCTCTCTTCTTCCTCTTCTTCCCACCGGGACTTGGTCGAGGACAGCCTCAATTCATAACAGAATATCTTCCAACACTCCTTGGACAACACCGCTGACCTCTGTCTCCCCCTCACAGCAAGAAGCACCAGAAGCGCCTTAGCGCCCCCTCCCACTGGCTGTTGGACAAGCTGTCCGGCCTCTACGCCCCCAAGCCTTCTCCCGGTCCTCACAAGCTCCGCGACTGCATGCCCCTGATCGTCTTCATCCGAAACCGCCTCAAGTATGCTCTCAACTACCGCGAGACCAAGGCGATCATGATGCAGCGCCTGGTCAAGGTCGACGCCAAGGTCCGCACCGACATCACCTACCCCGCCGGCTTCATGGACGTCATCACCATCGAGAAGACTGGCGAGAACTTCCGTCTCATCTACGACACCAAGGGCCGCTTCACCGTCCACCGAATCCAGGCCGAGGAGGCCGAGTACAAGCTGGGCAAGGTCAAGCGCGTTCAGCTTGGCCGTGGTGGAATCCCATTCTTGGTCACGCACGATGCGAGAACGTGAGTTCTGTCAGACATCATTCAGCCGTTGGATCAAGCTTTGGTCGATTCGGGGATCAGGGAAAAGAAGGATAAGAATCTCATCATTCGCCTCCTCTCTTTTCCTGCTCTTCTTCTTTTGTCATTGGCTCTTCCTCTCCCTCTTGTTGTGTGGAAAGGAGAGCGAATGACAAAAGAGAAAGCAAGAGACGACGATGGAAGCTTTGTTCGACGGCTGTATGTACCCCCCTCTCCCTGCTCGATTGCTGACGTTTTTGTTCTTCTCTCCAACAGCATCCGCTACCCTGACCCCCTCATCAAGGTCAACGACACCGTCAAGATCGACCTCGCCACCGGCAAGATCACCGACTTCATCAAGTTCGACACTGGCAACGTCGCCATGGTCACTGGTGGTCGTAACATGGGCCGTGTTGGTGTCATCACCCACCGTGAGCGTCACGACGGTGGCTTCAACATTGTCCACATCAAGGACGCCATTGACAACACCTTCGCCACCCGTGAGAGCAACGTCTTCGTCATTGGCCAGGAGAAGCCCTGGATCTCCCTGCCCAAGGGCAAGGGTGTCAAGCTCACCATCGCTGAGGAGCGTGACCGCCGCCGTGCTCTGGCTCACTAAATCGGGAAGAAGGAAAGATCTAGTAGTACCCCCTTTTCTTCTTTCTCTTTTTTAGTGGACGATATCAATCAATGGTTAAAAGAAACAAAATGGCATATATGTGGACTGGAGTCTCGGATTTGATGTTTGCTTTATTAGGGGGGAGCGGTTCTCCTTACGTGGCCCTCCCCTTTTCCCTCTCCTCGCCTGGAGATGGCTGGCCCTGAGGCTAACGACGGAAAAAGACTTTTAAAACATATTGAGCCCAAGCTTGTCTCTGTTCACGGTGCTGCGTGTGCGATAATTTCCTTGGATGCTGGTGAAGCGTGATTGTTTCGAAGGGTTGCATTCTGTGAGTCAGTCAGGTGCTCAACGAGCCGGTGCTTGTCAAGACTTCTCTTTCTTCTCCAATCAATCACGCAGATGCAACTCATCGTTGATGTACAGTTCATTCGACTACCTACCTACTACCCTAGGTAGGTACATACAAGCCGTCATCTCACTCCCATCTCGACTCCCCCGGCTTTGGGTATACGACGATCCTCTTCCACCTCCCCTTCTTATCATCCCCCTCATTCATCTCCTACTTGATCCATCTCGTCATCCATCCTTTCTACTGCGGTATGTTCACATCTTCAACCATACTCTCACTACCGATCAGTCACCCGGCTCGAAATAATGCACCGCCTCGACATAGTGCGACGAGTTGCCGTTCACGTTCCCGCCATACTCGAGATATCCCGTCACGTCCGGGTACTTGACGTCGAGAATGTCCTCTGCGTCGCCAAACACCCAGACGGTCTGCATGCCCATGACCATGTGCTGCAGCGTGTGGCAATGGATCATCCAGACGCCCGGAGTCCGCACCCTTAGCCGCCACGCTCGCCATCCCCACGGCTGGTCTGGCTGGACGTGCGCCGTGTACCGGAACAGCATTGTCGTGTCTCGCAGGACCGGCTGGGTGCCGCGGCGCAGCTCCCGGGCCACCTTTTCGCTATACACGCCGGGCCCGCCGCCAATGTCATAAAAGTGCTCGCCGTGGGCATGCCAAGGGTGTGTCTCGAGGCCTCCGTCCGGCGAGCCGTCGTAGGAGTGAGCCCCGACCTGCTGGAAGATGATGTCGATGACCTCTCCTAGTTTGGCAGGATACGTCTTGGTGGCCGGGTCAAGCCCGAAGTTGGACACGGACGCCTGGAAATCTGGCAAGAATTTGCTGGCGTTCTTGTACAGAGACACCAGGTAGGGCTCGTCCGGGCTGATGAAGGGTGACCTCTGGAAGTGATCGTCGCTCCAGGAGACGCTGTTGTCCGTCCACAGAAAGTATCCGTCGATCCGCTGCTGGGAATTCACAAAGATGCGGCGGCTGACCTCGGAATCGGCCGGGAAGTCGTTTGGGTGCAGCGGCTCTAGCTGGTAGTCGAGGAAGCCCTCGATGGTGGGCGGCAGGTCCAGGGGCCTGATCCTGGGCAGCGCCGTCGTCGACACCCGCAGGTCGTGGAGGTGGCGATGCTTCATGTTGGCACAGGTGTTGCGGTACCGCAGCACGGCGTAGCTGACGACGCTCGTGGGCCGGTCGCGCGTCTCCAGCTGCAGGTAAAAGTCCAGCTTGCGGAGCGCCTCGAGCTCTGCGCACGACTTTGCGCGGAACAGCATGCTGAAGCGCTGGCCGGACCCGACCTGCATCAGCGTCGTCTCGTGAGGCTTGGTGTAGTGGCCGTCGGCCTCGATGATGGGCATGTCCGTGTGGTTTTGAAAGGCAAAGGCCGCGTACGAGAGAGCCGTGGCGCCGATGATTCGGAACCGGTACAGCTTGCCCGGGTCGACCTCGATGACGGACAACTTGGCAGAGGCGCGGTCGACGACGGGGTAGTCCGATATCGTGTTGCCGTTGACGAGGAACCCGCCCGTCTCGCCAGACCACACGAACGGCGTCGCCCTCAAGCCCTCGGCGATTGTGTGGTCCGTCTGGTTAAACAGCTCGTGAATATGGACAATGCGGTCCCCATCGACGGGATACGGCTTCGGGCCCGAGTCATCGACTATCAGCGGCCCGTTTGCCGTTCCCGTCGCAAAGCCGACGTGCGAGTGGTAGAAGTAGGTCCCGGCCGTCCCCCGAGGCGTCTTGAGCTCGTAATCGAAGTAGTGCTGAGGCGGGATCGGCCACTGGCTGGCCATGGGGGAGCCATCGGAAAAGGGGGCTGCTGCTTGGGCAAGGCCATGCCAGTGCTTTGAACCTCGAATAAGAGAGACTCGATGTCAGCCATTGTAAACCTCACTTAAAGGGGGAGCTACGCAAAGCTTGAGTTTGGCATGTGGCATGTGGTCATTCTCACCATGGTTAGGTTGCCGTCCTCCATATCATTGTACACCCTGATCCATACTACCTTGTCCTCTGGGATATGAATCTCAGGGCCCGGCAGCGTTCCGTTGATGAGCGTCGAATATCTCCTGATGCCCCCGATGCCAATCTCTTCCGAGGTGACTCGAAGCACATGGTCAGGAACAAAGGTGTCATCGTGGACCTGAGGGCTTGTTGTCGCTGCCGCACGGCCAACTATTCGTGAGAGCAAGGCCAGGAGGAAGCCAGCTGATATCAACCGCCATGTGTTGGCTCGAGGGACAATTGCAGCGCGCATCTCGCGGAGCCAACACGCTTTCCTGCCTTTTCCATGATCTACGGCTAGGGCTTCTAGGAGAAGTTGTCGAAAGGATGGCTCTTTTTTGTGTTTCTACGGGATTCACGGCATTCGATACACAAAGCGTCACGTTCTGCATTATCACCATCATGTTTGAGTAACACATGCATCACATACTTAAACACACCAGCACTAGATCTCACAGCATGCTGTCCTGCCCATGAAACGCGCTCATATTGGAGAAGAATCCTGCCCATGAAACCCGCTCGTATTGGAGAAGAATATAAGTTTTCTCGCTTATATTCCTGACTCTAGATTTCAGACTTTACGACGAGCTGACGAGGACAATGCAATATCACCCGGAGGCCCGGCTACAGATCCCGAAAACGGATGTCCAAAGAGGACAAATACCGTTGTTGACGCCATGGTTTCGACCTGGCCCGTGTCAGCATAGATACAGACAGCTTTCTAGGTGCTGAGGGCGAAAAGCATAAAAAGAAGCTTCAGCAGATCTAGGAACAAGTAGCGAGAGAAGAGGAAAGGCGTCATAAACGGGCCGAAAATGGATGCGATTGAAGAAGGGAGCTCAGTAACTATCCAATATATCACCGGAAAAGTCGGAGAAGAATGAGAAGAAGAATGAGAGAGATTGAGTGAGAAGCGAGAGGGGCAAGGTGAGAGAGAGAGAAGACAGAGACTAAATTTCTCCCGATAAAGCTTAAGAAGATAGGGAAACGTTTCTACACACAAGGCATCCTCAGAATAGAGAGAAGGCGTTCGCCGAGCCTTGCCTCGACCCGAGAGACTTCACTTGTCTTTCGGAAAGATAGTTTAGACTATCCTCCCACATTCCCTCCTATACTTCAGAGAACAGCTGGACGCGTATGTGCCACTCACGCAATCAACCACCAGGTGTCCAGCCGCCCCCTCAGACATACGCGTCGGACATTAGAGCTACTGGTCTCCTGTCTCCAAGCTTTCCAGACACCGCCGGAGCCTGTTCCGCTGACGGCCACTATAGCGATGCCGATGTTCGGAGTGTTTTGATGCCACTTGTCGGCCATCTTGTCTCAACCTCGCCTTTCTATTCTGCTCATCAGACACTCAAAAGGAGGCATACACGCATGATGCTGCCTTATTATACGTTTGGTGGCGTTTTTGTGGCTGCCCCTTGCCTGTCACATGCGATGGGACTGTATATGGGACAGGACACGTAATGTATGTAGGGATACTGCTATAAGGCCGAGACCTTTTCACCTGGGGGCCGTGCCATCCGCCGGGGAAGCAGACGTGTGAGTCCCGGGCGGCTGCATGTGCCAAAGCATGATGACTTTGTGGGCGAGTACCGCTTGTGTGCATGGAGGAAGACACGGGATGTTGGTTGTGGAAGTGCAAAGGGTCGAGCCGAGATGACCTGCGGCGCTGAAAGGTCTCAGGTAAGGGATATATTCGCACGCCAAGGATGCGTGTATGCGTAGTAGTAGATGCTTGTGGGCATAGGCAGAGACAGGAGAAAGTGTCAAGGAGAGAGACATCCTTGAGACAGGCATTTAGGCAGCTGGACACGTAGACGCCTGGGTCGAGACATTTCATGATAGGTCTAAGTGGAAGCATCATCAGCCAGGAACCGGGTAGAGCACGTCAAGACAGTTGTCTTGATTAGGGTTTCACCTGAGGTTGTCGGGAGGTTGGATGCCTGTTCCGGATAGCGTTTGTGCCTGGTTTCTAGATTTTTTGCTACGTAAGATGCCCGTATGCACTGAAAGCTCATACAGCGCCAATGAAGTTGACCCAACACCTTAGATTGGTGCTGATATAATTATTGCTGAAAGTAATGACAGTTGAGTCCAGTAGTTATCCCGGCCTCGAAGCCATCTCCTCACGTTACTCGAAGATACTGAACCGTGGCTGGGGAGTGTGTATAGGAAGGCTGATGATCTGATGCAATTATCTGATGCAAAGACCAAGCTCTTTAGATTAAATTTGGGCTACGCCTGTGGTCGAGCACACTATTGCTCCTGAGAACTGCATACAACACGAAGCATAAACACAAGAAAAACCAAGGCAGCACCATCACTTACCCCCTTACAGTACCAAGAAGACTAGACTCCCCTCTTTCTGACCTCTACTGCAATGGGTCGGTAGCCTAGGCTCTTGGTTCACGGGGTTTAGCATCATGAGCCTGAGAATCCAGAGGGTGTCCCAGTTGAATGCCAGATTTGAAGGCAGCTAAGCCTCATACATGAGACAAGTGGTGAGCAAGTTGCATGTCCTCTTCCATACATAACCTATGCTCCTCGAAGAATATTGTGCGTATGGAGTCTCTGATCGGCGATTAACCTGCAAAGAATCCTATGGCAACACGGCACAGATGGTGTGTGCTGCCTGGGGCTAATAAGACACGAGCTGCAATGTCCCAGATGGACGATGCCCCAATGCAAGACGGGAACAGGAGAGACACGACAAACCAAGGAAAAGAAGCAAATAATGTAACATTATGAGCAATAAAACAAGGAATCAAAAGGAAAAAGAAAGGCAGTCGACGCCATGTCGCAGGTCGGACATTGGCAAGGTTGGCTTGCTCGCGGAGATGCAAAGTCGAGGCTGGCAGGGGGTTCAGGATTGTGGACTGAGGATCGACGACGCCCGATGATTTTCGGTGCCGATATTTTTCGGGATTTTTTGGCTTCTCCATACGTATGTACTTGATTTGACATCTCTTTCAGCTTGGATGACGAGGAGCCAAGAGTCAGAATGTCTCGGCTGTGCTTGGATCCGGGCTGGTTGAGCAGCAATTGGCTGGAACATTGGATTCAGGCTTCGATCGGAACCCGGTTGATTAATGTCTTGATGTCTTGATGTCTTGATGTCTGATGTCTTGAGGTCTGAGTGAGTGAGTGAGCGAGAGTGTTGATTAGCCGTACTGTACAGAACTGATTACCTTGAGCAACATGGATGGCCAGCGGGAAGCGGCTCGTCATTGCCGGCTGTCATGCGCAAACCGCGACATGGCCAATCGCCGTGGTTTCTGCAATCTACAGACCTCGTCTGCCATCAGTTGCCAATAGCCTTCAGCGTGTCTGTTTGCACTGTACAGCGCATCCTGCATCCTGCATTGCATCGCCTCATGTAAATGACACACCTGCAACTCAGGCAGTCAATACCAATCATGAATATACGTATGTATGTACCTAATAATAACGTTGAGACCATCTCTGAGAGTCTGTCCTTGCGAATGCCTTCAACCGTGTGCACGCAGCACATGCACTGTGCCCAATTGGTCACAATCGAGCGTCCAAACATGCAGGTGCGCTCCTCCAATCACGAGTCCCTTATCAGTGGCCCCACTTCTGCGATCACACGCCCCCCAATCGCTGCGCTGGATCAAACAGACGAGGAAACAACAGCCTGGGCAAATGGGCAACCAGAGGAAGGAGCGCATTGCAGAGCGAAGGCCGAGCAGCACACCGCTTTTCTGCTGCCTCAGTCGTAATCGTATCATTTTCAATCCAAGCAATACTGCCTAATAACACCAAGTCAGATGCATCGAACAAGCTGAGCAACGCAGCTCGAGCCGAAATCGACAACGACGACGAGGGTCAGTCCGGAGCAGTATGCACACTCCCCCTGCTGCCAAGTATTCAATGTATAGGTACATTCTGATAGCGCAAAACCCACCACGCAGCCAACCGGATCGACGAACCCGAGACTAAAATATGGAGATTCATTCGCATCAGAGACCGCACGGCAAGACACCAAGATGACGATGGAGCGAGAGAGTGCATGAAGCTATTACCACTCTTCTCTGCCTACAGTACGGTACTGTACTGAGCATTGCACACCACAAGCTATCTACCTACCTGCTCTTGTGCCAGCTTAGGCACCTACTGTGCTATTATGACCTGCACGAGCTGAAGCCGGGGTCGGGCACAAGGCGATTGCTTGTACTTCACCGAAACCTCTGAGCAGAACCATCTATCAAGGAAGTAGTATTACTGTGCATACACCAAGGACAAAGCACCTGTCAGTTCTCGCTGCATCGTACTCCGGAATCAGCCCAAGCGCTTGCCAGCAAGAGTCAGCGATCCTCCGCCTCCATGCTCCCCATGACTCCGCCAACTTGCACGATTGACGAACAAAGGACCGGATCGTCGAATCCATGGACCGGGTTTCCCCCCCCCTCTCCTCGCGATGCCGTCAATCCGGGGGCGGCAAGAGAGCGACAAGGGCCGCCCGCGGCCTGGAGTCGTGTGGCAGAGACATCAGGTCATTTCCAACACATGATCCTTGCTAGCACGTCTTAGACAGCTGAAAAAGAAAGGATAGAGGAAGAAGAAGAAGAAGGAAAGGAAAGGATGATCCAGATGCAAGGGACTGCGAGGGTGGCTATCTTTCAAGCTGCCCACCCCAGACTGCCATCAGCCAGCCGTCCTGCGTGGGCCGCTTGCATGCATGGGTGCTGTGCCGTCCCTCCAGAGTTTGAGACCACCAATTCTGGAATGACGGACCCGAGTCGCCAGTCCTCATGGGCCATCAGGATCATCACCAACAAAGTGATTACGGACGCTGAACTTCCTCTGGCCATGCAACATCGCCTATCACCAGCATAATCCTCTTCTTGTGCGGCGGATGCAGGCATATGCAACTCGACGACGACGGCTAACCTGCTATAAAGACGTGACCATCGTTCCAGAAATCCTCACTCCAGTTGCAGCATCCCCATCCTCCCTGTTCTTCGCTTACAAGTAGGGCATCATCATTACAAGCATCTCAGCAGCAGACATTTTATCGACCCGCCACCAATGTCGGCAGCAGTAAGTACTGATGCCTTCTAAAAGCCTCGTTTTGCGCTCATCAAACTGATCTTATACTCTCATCCGCAAGGGTGAGCCACTAAGGCCGCGCGGGCTTCTCATTCCACGCGTCATCAGGGATCCAGAGTCCTGCATTACCTGTCGCCGCCTGGGAAGGAGATGCAAGGTGGGCAAGCCCACTTGTGTTACCTGCGAGAAGTTCAATCTCGAGTGCATCCAACCAATCAACAATCTCTTTGACGAGAACGGCGTCGAGTTTGCCCTGAACTCGGGCGATGGTAGAAAGAGGCACAAGACTGGCCCCATTTCTCAGGAGGCAGTCGGAGGTGATGCTGGGCCTGCCAGCGAGCCTGAATCGGAGTCTGAGCCGGAGCCGGAGTCGGAGTCGGAGTCGGAGTCTGACGCCGAGTCTGACATTGGATCGCAGTTCAACATCGCGATACAAATGGAGCTTTGCAATATGGCCAGTCACCTCGAGAAGGAAAATCAAGAAGACGATGATGATTCTGTTGACTTTGACCCCAACGAGGCTGCCCATCTCGAGGACTTAACACGACAGATCAACCGGGCCCAGCAGACCCGCCTCCGTCAGATCCCAGGCTACGTCCAGGGCGCCGTCGGCGACGTGCCTGGTCCTGATGGCGACCAAGATCACGACTACGCTTGCTACTACGATTACCGCTACGACGTCGACTCTGACGATGCCAGCAGCACAGGCCGCGACAGAAAGCGAAGCCATACCCCCTATACCTTGGATGCGACCTCTCGCACCTCCACCGTGTACCAGGTCAAGTGCACTTGGGACGGGCAGGGCGCTCCTCCTCTGTCCTCTCGTCTCTATGACTTCATTGCATACATGAAGGAATGCCACCTGACGCATGCGCCATCCGCCGCTATGCCTTTGTCTCTGCTGCCGCAAGACGATTACACTGCGGCCGAGATGCTCACGTACTACTCGAAGCGCCCAGAGGATCGCCAGACGAAGCCTGTGCCCGATCTAAACCCCGTCAATCCCAAGCTCATTGATCTGGCGTACTCCAACCCCCTCGTCCTGCAGCTCATCATAGCCCAAAGGGTCAACCACCGCCCGGTGTCCTCCGCCATGTTGCCGACCGGCGAGAGGGCCGAAAGCTTCTACGCTGCTGCCATTGCCGAGTTCGGACCCATGATTGACAGCTACCTGGCGGGAAACGAGCAGGACATGCTTCCGCTCACCCTGGCAAGCCTGGTCATTTCTCTTACCGAGGTTGGTTTTTCTTGCTTCCTCATATGCCCCTGATCTGAATTCCCTTTCCTCCATACGCTCCTTCTGGGACCAAAGGCTAACCAAAGCTCTACGTATCTTCGCACAGAGGGCGCGGCTCGACAAACGGGGTCAAGCTCACAACCATCCCACCGCGGCCAAGGGTATCTTGAAGACACTCTTGACCCTTCCCCACAAGCAGATATGCAAAGAGGTTCCGCCCGTCTTGCTGGAGTACTACATGCATGCTGCTTGCTTTGCCTGTGTTGCAGCCGATGTCACCAAGGCCGAGTCGATTCCATTCATGAGCGAGGCACTTCGAGACGCAGTCGATGACCTGGTCGAGGCGAAGTACACAGGCAAGCTCTGCGGAAACTGGCTGCCGATCATGGTTGTCGTACAGAGCATCTTTGAGCTGGGAATGAGGATGCGGCCGTTTGCAGATGGCGCGTCGGATGTCCCGGCGGCCGGTCCATCCACCGGCTACTTGCCCAACCACTTTGTCACCTTTGGGCAGATTCAAGAGCGGCTCACGCGCTTCGTACCTGGCAAGGACCCCAACTGCGAAAGCGTTGAGGCGGCCACCGTCTTTAGGAACGCCGCTATGCTGTATCTCTGGAGTCTCCTGGAATGGCCACACGCCTCGACGCCCCCAGGGTCGTATGCCAACTTCATGGACAACTCATACAAAAACGCGCTCCTGCACCTGACTCGCATCTCGGAGCTCTCCAGCATCAACAAGGTCCTGTGCTGGCCCTTGCTCATCATCGGGTGCTTCGCCAAGACGGCAAAGGTCAAGGGCATCCTCACGTCGCGGCTCCTCAGCATCGCGGGCCGCTTCAAGGTCGGCAACGCGCTCGAAACCCTCTTCCTGCTGCAGCACGTCTGGGGCTTGCCTTTTGAGAGGCGCAACCCCTGGATGGTCCACAAGTCCATCCGCGAGACGAGGTGCTGCGGATGCGTCTGCTCCGACTGCATGACTCGATTGTTTATCTGATAGCCGCGCTGGTTGGCTTGGCTGTTGGTATTTGTTGACTGCCTTGATTGACCATTCACTCTTTTTATTTGGCTGTTCTAGTTGGCGATCTTGGCTGGTTCATTTGACTGTTTTGGCAGGTTGGCTTGTTTGATATCTCATAGAACAATAAGTTGGAAATGCTTGGAGGACTCGATCACTAGAATGTCACAAAGCACCGTAGAGTCCATACTGGTCTGTTTAGGTAGTCGTGTCGATACACTTTTATGCAAAAGCTCAGCGACTCCTGGCCGCACAGGTTCATCGTAACTTAGCTGAGATAGACCTCTTCTTTGCCTTCATCATACCACGTCTTTCCACTTCCCGCTCCTAAGAAAGAATTCCATGACACGGCTCGCCATCAGCAGTCCATCATGGGGGCGGTTGACACGCTCGAGAGCGTCCCGAAATACTTCGTCGTCAAAGGCATGTCCATTTTCGCTGTCCGCTCTGATAATCTCCTCGTTGATTAGCGCGTCAAACTCCGGGTGGCCCTGGAAAGAAAGCAGCCGGCCGGGCTGGTAGAGGATCTGCACGGGGCATTTTGTGCTGGAGCCGAGGTTGTCGACGCCGGGAGGGACGCTGAGCACGGCATCGCGATGCATCTGATGCAGTTTCTATGTTGCAGTCATGAACATCCTGTCCCTGAGACATCGGAAATCAGAGTACAAAAAATCGGAGCTTACCAGTGACGGGACACCGAGAAACTTCTGGCCCTGCTCGTTCAGATCGACGCCTTCAACGGAGATTTCCCAGCCGCGCGGGTTGCGGTTGACGTCGGCTCCGAGGGCGCGGCCGATGACTTGGTGGCCGAAGCAGATGCCGAATACTTGCTTGTCTGGTGATTCGAGAGCGTGCTTGACGAAGTCGACTAGAGTTACGATCCATGGGTCGTTGTGGAAGGCTGTGCCATCTGCGGACTGTTGATCAACATACTATCTGGTTGAGTTGCCTGTTCAAACCAAAAGGACGAATTGATCAGATGACAGGGAGAAGCAGACATACAGCTTCCCGTGAGAGCAATCACATCGACATCCTCTATCCGAGGATACTCGCCTGCCATGGTGTCCCACTTGCTCACGTCGAGGCGCACATCCGCCGCTTGGGACCCGAGGCCCTGGAGGCCCTGGGCGAAGAAGTTGTGGAAGATGTCGCCGAAGGAGCCGCGGGCTGCTTTGGCTTTGGGGAGAGGTTTTTCGCATTCCAGGATGGCTAGGCGTAAGACTTGGGACATTTTGGGTGGTTTTCGTTTTCTTCTGGATGATCTCGGCGATTATTCTACGACAGTATCGGAGGAAGGGGTCTTGTGTAAATGCCCGGAGTGGATGATGTGTCTCTTCGACGATGTATAGATGGATAATCTTCTTCATCAATAGCAAATCTTTAGCATCAAGCCGGCAAATGAGGACCTGGTGCGATAATCCGTAGCTTTATTGATATCGTCCTCGACTACGTTTATACTACTACCAGCCAGCGGTCATGTGCCGTCGCGACTCTTCAGGTTGGGTCGCTGTTAGCATCTCCGGTAAGAAGCCGCCTAAATTGTGACTGTTGGCGCAGATGCGGGATCCGCTGCTAATCTCAACTTAATCTCAAAGCAGAAGTTTAAGTGTAAGTGTTGCATACTCGATATGTATAGAAAAGGGCGTCTGGATTTGGAATCTTGGTCAATATGACACAATTAGACATCGACTTGAATGAAACCAACGTATATATGTCTGCGTGTGCAGATTTTCTACTGCATGAACTGAGGTAGTAGTGGTTCGAGAGCACGCGGTCCCTGGCAAAATCGATACCATGGGAGAGGATAAAGGGAGCAATGTGTACATCCTGATGGACTCATTCGACACATTGGACGTAAATTCGTATTTACAAAACATATAGAGTGCACTCAGATCAAAACTAACATACAATTAGTTGATGGCGACAGCGCACTCGAAAGCGGCAAAGGCGCCGTTGACAATGGTGGCAGCAGTATCTCGGTTGTAGGCGGCGTACGGAACAGCGCAGTCAGGGGTGCTGAGAGAGACGACGTCAGCAATTTTGTGATCTTATCAATAAACACGATTACCTGAAGTTATGAAGCTTACTTGTAAAGAACACAGGCGTGACCAGAAGCCACCTTGATGGACTGCACAACAGGGCTAGACGACGACTCTCGTTAGCAGCGAGGAAGAAGAGCAGGCAAGTAGAGTAGGGCCTTACAAATCGGCAACGGGCGTGCATCTTCCGAGGACATCGTCAGGGCCACTGATGGTGTAGGAGGCGCCCTCGAAGTTGGTGCCAGAGAAGAGAGTGGCCTACATGCGATGACGGTTGTGTCAATCACGCGACGCTTTTCTGTCAACCACATCAGAGACACTCACCACATCCTGGGAGGCGACAGCGGTGGTAAACACCAGGGCGAGGACGCTGGAGAGCTGCATGGTTGCGGTAGAGAAGGCTGTGAATGGACTTGTAAGTGTTGATGGAGATGAGCTTATTGTTTCGTGTTTCTCTATTGGATACTTCATGAGCTTTATATATTCGCGTTTCTCTGTTGGATACTTCATGAGCTTTATATATTCGCATTCATCTGTTTAGCTAGTGACAGAGATCCTCTTCCAAGGAATTGGATTTCTCGACTTCGGCCCATCGCCTGATGCGAGTCACTCTAACGTCGTATACGGGTCACTTCTTACCAGCCGTGCCGGAATAATGTTAACCACCTCCTTATTCCAACTTAGATCAAGAAGGCTTGCACCTCGAACGTTCCAACAGTCGAGTCCAAAAAGGAAGGCTGAAAGCATGTAAGAGAAACCATAAGACGCAACCATAAGACGCGGTGTACATTAAACGCAGCCCGCCGGCCTATAGAAGACACCACTGCAGTCACCGACTAATCCGATTTGTCTGCATCCCTGACATTCAGCCGTCCAGTTACTCTATTCTTACTCTGTTTGACGCTCGAGATGTTGCCGCATAAGGCATTCGGAAGCAGGGCGACAATGCCAGGCCGCTAACCTACCGGAATAAGCTTGATCTTGCCGTGCCCAAAGGGTAGGATCAGACCGTGACTCTACTGTACACTCTTTAGCTTATGCTGTCAGCTATCTAGAACAGCATATTCAGCGATTGCCCCTTCATGGAACTGCATGTATGATGGTTGCTCGGGAATTTCTAGCTGCTCTGGCTTGTGGCAAGGGTTTGGCTGATGGTGAATAATGTCAAGGAAATGGAACACTTGTGAAAGTTGCGGGATGACACTTAATGACGAAATTAGTGGTATTGCAACCGGTAGAAGATGAGGGAGTGAAACTTCTACCTCGTCAATTGACTTCAACAGATCTTTCACATCAACTGAACGAAGCCTGCGCTGCATATCAGTCACCTCGTGTATGGCGCTCCAGTGGCCGTTCCGCTGGCAGAGACGCACTGCAGCAGCCACTTCGCCACAAGCATAGGAACAGGGCAGCACATCCAGCTCCAAGAGTCGGCTCGAAGCCACAGATCAGGTATTCTTCTCTCTTATTTTACGGAGAAGATACGGACATGTCCGACATGGTGCCCCGCTGCCAGAAGCTCGCAAGAGATTTTCCATCGTCTTTTCGACCTGTCCAAGTGCTGTATCGTATTGCTGGGTGGGGAACACTTTCTTTTTTTTCTGCCGTTCAAAAATTAGGCGGTCGACAAAAGTTTTGGCTCACCGCCCGCGCAGCTCTGCAGTCTCCCTATAAATTTGCGTCCAGCTCGCCGCTCCTTTGAATTCTTTTTCTTCTTTTCTTCTTTACGTCGACAATACTTCAGTATGTGCACCCCTAAGCTTTGGCCTTTCTGGCTTTCCAGCAGCTGCTAACCACGTCCTTTTTTCTTTTCTACAGGAGAATCATTTCTATAGTATTCGTCTCTCGCTTTGGTTCCCAAAAGAGCCATCGAATCCACCCTGGTTGATGATTGCATATCCTCAGCACCCAAGAGTGAATATCCCCGGTCCTCTCGCTCTGTCCGCAAGGATGGCGGTAGTTGCCTCGCGCAGCTGCTGTATAGAGAGTTGTCTTTTTCTCTTGATGATCTCGACCCTGTCTGTTGTTTGCCTTCGTGGCACGCGGGCAGGGTGGGTGTTGATGGACGTCTGACAGGCGTGTTTTTTCCTTCTTTTTTTCATTGCAGACTGGGGCTTGCCCTGGGTGTGAAGAAGATGCGGCCATTATTGTGGGCTTTTGAATAATTTTTCTCGTGTCTCGTTCAAATTTTGCTGGGATGTTGGAGGAACGCGGGGCGCAGAATGTTCCGTCTCTTGACCCAACATGACCTCTCTTTCATATCATGCTGCGGCTACCCACCTCGCACCTCGTAGTCACTTGTGCATACTGCAATCCTTCTCAAGACACACAAGACATTATTGGCTGCTGTTTGCAATACAGCCAAGCTTGGTGAAACCGAAGGAGGTCATCATGCACTTGCCCGCCATGGCTGGGAACTTGGAGCGAGGCAATGCGCAAGGCTTGGATATCTCCATCACCTGACTTGACCAAGTCTCATCATCACTTGAAATCGAAAAGCACAAGTTCAACGGACATTAATTGCATTGCGTTACGGCAGCCATGGCCTCCGTACAAGATAACAGCCTTCTTGCATCTACAGCATAGCAAAAGCTCCAATAGCAACTCCAGCCACAGCCAACAATGAGCCACCCATTGCATTTCCGGCATTGGTAGTCAACGTCGTGGAAGCACCGCCACTCGTCGTGTTCGAAGCTGCGTGGGTGGCCTGGCTCTTGGTGGAGAGAGTTGCCGGGCTCGTAATGGGAGTCTTGGTCGAAGCGGAAGCAGACGAAGAGGCAGCAGTCGTGACCAATGTCGATGGTTTGCCGGAAGCGACAGACGAGTCGACAGTGCTGGTCTCGCTCGCCGGCTCTTGAGTCGTTCTTCCAGCGTCAGAAGTCGAGACAGCGCTTGTGGTCACAACGTCGGCGGTCGTTTCAGCACTGCCAGTAGAAGTCGAAGCCGTCACTGGGACGGCATTCGACGGGGTGAAGCACGAGAGGTACGAGATCGGCTCGCTGAGGATTGTGCCCGAGTACAGGGGGCAGCCCGGCACGTCGGTCCGGGGAGGAGCTCGGCCGCCTCCGCAGTCCTTGGGGTCGCAGATCTGGCCATCGTTCAGGTCGTACCAGTGAACAATGCCATCGTCGCATGTCGTGAAGCTGTAGTTCTCGCACGCGGAAAGGACGAGGTTTGCGCCGCCGAGGAGGCAGAGCAATGAAGTACCGACGGACTGGCGCATCTTGGTGTTGACAGCGAGGGTGTCTGTTTTCCGCCTTGGTTTGATGATTACTTGGGGGCAGGATGCAAACGAATGGCTTGGTTGAAGCAAGAGCTCTAAGTGAATGACTTGGTCGGAAACAAAGCAGCGAACGAGAGGGTTGGGCAAAGGCAAAAGGCCAGCTTTGAACGGCAACGTCGACGCCTATATACCTTCAGCACCATCCCTCCGCAGCCGAGGGCCCTTTGCTAGCCTCGTGTGGCGATGAAGTCGCGCTCTCATTTCCGATCCCCCATATCGTCCCATCTAGGCCTTAGGTACAGCCGTACATCCGGCCGCTAGTCCTCCGGAGGGACTGAAGGATGCACAACCTGGTCGTTGACGATGCGGCGCATTGCATTGCCAACCAACGTCTAGCGGCGCGCGAACGCGAAAGAACCAATCGTGAGGATTCCATCGCTTCTTGCTGATTGGGAGGAAGGGTATCATTTACCCGTGAGTCATGTGCAGTTGTTCTAACGTCCAGTTTCAGGGGTGAATCGACGAGACTGCAGCCTACTGTTCTCCCATCGTGTTGACCTCGAACAAGCAAATCTCTGAACATAAGACAAGTACCAGATGACGTCTATGTCCGTAGAGAAGGCATTGAGTACGGAGCAACCAGCAGCGGAAAGGCACCGACCTCATTCACAATGCCTTTGAGGGACAACGACCGGAGATTGTAGGTGGTTGATACTAAATGTACGTTGATGAACTCGCTTTCCTTGTCTCCCCCTTGGAAAAAACCCACACGCGCTGCCTGGGGAAGGCATCTGATGTTGTGTAGAGATGCTCTTTGTATGAAGGGACAAGTCGAGGTGTGGAGAGATCAACCCTTTATGCAGAACCTGGAAAAGAAAAAAGAGAGGTTACACATGAGAAGTATGTGAATGATGTACTCAAACAGGACCGATGTTGAGTACCTAGTCAGGTGGAAGCTGGAGCTCAAAATGTAGTGGGAGAAGCATCCGTGGGAGGCTCTCAAGCCAGAGCAGCATACCCTCCTTCAGCGTGCAAGATGCGACATCAGAACAAAAGCCCTAAGCAAGAGATATGAAGGAAAGGGAAGATCAAGGAAAAGGAAAAATTGTCCTTGATCGTAGGGTAGGTCAGGTTGAGGAACTCTGAGGGCCAAACCCCGTGTTGATGGTATCACCGCTTAGATATAACTCCCAATACGCTCAACATCTTTCAACAGACAACGGGCGTCTCGAGTGCCTGGTTAGCTCAATCGGTAGAGCGTGAGACTCTTATGAGGAACACGTTCTGAATAATCTCAAGGTTGCGGGTTCGACCCCCGCATCGGGCTTTTCCTATATCAAATGATTGAGAGAACGAGCGTCCAATTTTTTGCAACCGTCGACGGCTTTTTCACTTTAGCTCACACTTTTTTTGTGGTGGAGTGAATCTGGTGTATGTACGCCGAGTCTTGCGCTAACGGAGTGCAAGGGCCAATCAGGGCCCGGGCGACCCTTGCGACCCACTTACACACCGAGGCTTTCTCAGCCAATCAATCTGCGCCGCCGTCGACGAAAACAGACATGGCGGCTTTCACTTAAATTTTAGGCGCCATTGTCCGGCGGGTTTCACTTTTTTCTTGCACTTTTGGCACTTGTATGCTTGATGCTGAGTCGAACCAAACTGAGCTGCTGTTGATTCTACGGCAACGGATATCTTACTAACAACCAGCATAAACAAGATAGCCCCACATGTCGATCCGCTCATTGGACAGAAAGCGAAGTTTCGTTGGTAGGCGTAGGTTCCAGTGATCAGTGCGTCCATCCGTCCAAAGACCACGCTGACATGCTTTCATTGAAAGGAGACAACTTGCTTCACTCGGCTTCTCAACAAGGGTGTCCGAGAATGCTCCTACCTGCCAAATGCTCAATCGGCACCGACGACACACGGCTCGTTTCCACCTTAGGAATCTTTAACCGAGCTCTTTCCACTTTCCATGAGCGTACAACGACATGTCACCAGAACTTCCTTACTGGGTATCACGTGTAGTCACCTGACGCACAAACAGGACGCTCCTGCTGTGTCTTCACTTTGTGCTCCCTTCAAACTCTCTCCTCATCCCAAGGCCTGCTTCTTCCATTGAATTCTACCTCTACAAGATGCAGCCAGACGTCAAGAAGCCGCAGTCGTCGTGGTGCGTGACGACGAGCCACGAGTCTTGATCGCCAAGGGAAGAATCAACGTGACACCTTCAAGTCCCAACTCCTACGGATTCAGTCCAATTCTCACAACGGATCTTTGCCCTTTTCGAAACATAGTCAAAGACTGGAGACCTCATTCGTCGTCCTGAGTCTCGAGCCTTGGCCGTGGATTTGCCATGGACAGATACTCCATGGCTAACCTCTCGAGATGGCCCGTCCTGGGTAGTCTCTAGTGCAGAGAACCATTGATGGCGAGTTATCAGCCATTGGTCAGCCTTGCCAGCCGTTTCTCGGCACGTGAATTGGTGACAAGGCTGAAGATGGATCCAAAAATCAAGGATGGAGAGCCTCTCAAATCAGACGGAGCCTTTTTTTGCACAGGCATCACCGCTGTCCTCCTCAGAGCCAGTCCTTCACAGCAGAGAGAGAGAGAGAGAGAGAGTCCCTTCACGTCGAATGGGTTACTCTCCAATCAGTATGGGAACCAATGGTCCCAACCTTGCACAAGAGAAAATTCAGTAAGTGATATCACAATTTGTCTCATCTAGAAAAACCCCTAAACTCTCAACACACTTAATGCTCCCCATTCACCCTCTCCTTTCAAAGTCCGAGTCCGTGCCATTACAGCTTCCCACGACGTACGAAGTACACACAACACTGCCCAACTAAAGTACTCAATGCTAATGAAACATCCAGCAAATTTGACACACAACATCTGTTGTGCCTGGCCACCCTCGCAACCAAGCCTCCCGCTACCTCAACTCGTCGCGCATCTTCCCCTCTATCCATCAAGCACGTCGAGTCCATTGAAGTGAACCAAGATGCTGAAGAATCTCTCAGCGACGCCCCAATTCTCAAGATGGTTAAGCACTTGGAACGCATCTTGCATGATGAGGTCCGTTGAGCATCCGGCTTGGATGCGATGGCAAGACCCGATCCGTGCAGGGCCACCACTTTGAAGCCACCTCTCGACATCTGCCTCACAAGAAGGCCACGCGTCTGCCTGAAATGGCTCGACTCCGTCCACGTCTCTCAGCGACGAGGGACCATATTTCGCAAACGCAATTATAGCGAGATATGCTGTGAAGATGCGCAGATTGTCACACGGCGCAAAGACAGCATAAACTTTTGCGATCCTGATCATCTGGCCCGCGTGCCAGATATACTGCCGAGATTTGGGCGGATCCGCTGCGAACAGGTCAATGAGCTTTTGCTGTGCCCATCGCAAGGATGTGCGAGAGTTGGGCGACGAGCGCGAAGCGGCTACGCGGGCGATATACGTTATCAAGTCCATGACATCAGTGTACAGAGACAACTGACAGTAATGGCGAATCATATTCGTTGAGCTGCAGAGCATGTCAGCGAACCGCTCTACAAGGTAGCACGCTTGGACGACCAGATGGGGGAGTTACCAAAAGTTGACAAGGTCCGACGTTGACAGCGGCGCTGTCGTCTCATCCCCAGGTATCGATTTGGCCAAGAAGCAGATGGCCCAGATCACCGTTGCCGTGTTCTGCATGCAAACAGAGGCGACGCGGAGGCCAATGCGTCGACAGCCCGCAACAGTGCTGTCTCGCTGCGCTCGCCTCCCGAATCCCCTGAGAATCCTTTCGAACATTAGGCTGCACAAACGCCTGGTCCAAGGAGAGACGTCCCTTGGTAACGGCGACGTCCCTTCTGTCGCCGCAGCCGCGACATCGGACACCAACGGCCCCTGAGCCCGATTGGGTAGTCGTGATCGGAGCTCAGCCCAACATTGGGCATCGGGGGCTTCATATAATTCGTCGGCACATGGGAACCTCAAAGGCAGATCTCCCAGCTCAATGGCACAGGGACGGTTGGTGAGGAGGGAGACGCTGCAGTCGTACTCGAACACGGCCCACGTTGTTCGAATTGCCTGCTCATAGATGATCCATGCGGTCCATTCAGCCTGCACCGGCTGACTGACGTTTTCAAGCCCCGGGTCAGACCTGCTATCGTCGTCACTGCCGGAACCTAGCAGCTCCAGTCTCCGTAGACTGCCAATCAAGAAGGCACGGATTCGGTCAACATGGTGGTAAACATTATCGTCACCAGATCCAAGCAAGTACGTCTGGTGAAGACACACGGCAGCGAGGAACCTGATATCTGGACCTTTCTCGGGGGGAATGACGGCCTGGTCAGAGTCAGCAATGCCATATTACAGAAGATCAACCAAACGATCTGCACTCACCATGATGTTGAGAACAGCAACACATCGCGAGCTTATAATATGCGCCTGGTGGGCCGTTTCCTCGTCCTCATCCAAAAGAGCGCCGATACAGGCCATTGCCCCAAGCAGCGCCAATGGGCACTTGACGAACTTCCATGTGGCGACGTGGAGAATTGGCTGCACCCTTTGCCACTTGAGTAAGAAGTTATTGACAAGCCGCCGTAGCAACTCGATCCCTGACAGCAGCTTGACCTGAGCCCCTGACAAGCCTGCTATCAGGGGGATGCAAGGTGCTCTGAAAAGAAGGTCCAGGCTATCAAGCGCCATCACCAGCGAACCATACGTCGGACTGAAGCCGCCAACCCTTTCCTGAGCACCCGAACCGCCAAATTGCAGTGAGGAACCTCGGTTTGCACGGGGAGGTGAGCCAGCGGCCGAGTTGTTGTCAGCGTCACGCGATCCGGGACTAGACAGCTTGAAATCCAACCAGCCAAGGCTACCTGCCTGGATATCGACCTCTCCAGGAGCAGTCAGCACAGACTCGAAGTCGAGAGTACTGCTTGTCGGGGTAGTTACGCCTGTCGCGTGCCCATCAGCAGACGGATGGACCGGCGCCGAAGCTTGTTGGGCGGAACCATGCTGAACGGACACGGCATCTGGCGAGGCTGGCCTAGCTGATGATGCTCGTTGAGGTTGTCCCTGGCGCTGCGGAGATGCAGCGGTTGGTGCAGCAGTGTGCAACACAGAGTCCGACGCAGGGCGCGGAGCCGGGACCGGGGCCGGGACCGGAGCCGACATGATCCCGGGAGGCACGAACATACAGAACTCGGCTTTATCATCGGCGTCGCACCACCCACAGGGAGAGGAGCCATTGCAACTGAGCTTGTAGCGCAGGCAGCGCTGACAAGAGTTGCGCGGGTTGCCCTCAACGGAATGGTAGGCATCGATATGCCTCTTGAGGACTCCGCCGGTCGTGAACCTACCCTGACAGAATGGGCAGACGTTGCGAAACCTTCCAAGGCTGGCTCGCTCAGCATTGGCTCGCTCAGCATTGGCTCGCTCAATGACGGCTCGCTCAATGACGGCTCGCTCAATGACGGCCTGCTCCGTCTGCTCTCTGCGCTCGGCTTGCTCAGCATGTATCTGGCGGTGACGTTCCAGGTGGCTCCGATCGCCGTATGCTACCGGACACTGGTCACATGGGAACATGATGTTCCTCCGCGGAGTGGGCAATTGAGTACCTCTGGCTGGCATCTTTGCGGGGGCTAAACCTGTCGCTTTCCAAACATTAGCAGAGCCTTCTTTCGCCGAGTCAGGGAATGCCTTGAAGTACAGACAATCAAAATGTGAAATCAGCAGGAGCTCCTTGCTTGTTTACTGGAGAAAAGCAGGGAGGCCAAAGCTGGTGCAGGAGATGGAGATGGCTAGAGCGTTGGATGCTTTCTTGTTGGCGAGCAACTGATGATCGGGGTTTGAGAAGGACAGATTGGGAGAACGAAGAATGACAAGCAACAGTGTCGAAGGAGAAACAGATGCTAAAGCCGGGTAACTCCCTACCGGTTATTGCCTCTTTATATCTTGTTCCTTCAACCTGCTTTGTCAGACGAAGCAAAGCGCCAGCTTTGACAATGGCTCTTGATGCTGTGCCTGTTCTGCACTGCTGCGCTGGTCCACTCGAGAGCCCTGGGCTCCGCACCAGGCCTTGACCTTGACCTTGCGTGCCTCAGTGGTCGCCACGTCCTGCGTCTCTATCCGAATCGGGCCCCAAAGCCTGGCTGCAGCCGCGCAGCAGTGTTTGTTTGCTACCTACATAAGCGAAAGGACGTGGCTGCTTGCACGTGCATTGCTTGAAGCCAGCATCACCAACCTCTCCTATAGTAGAGCTCTGGTAGGACAAGGTCAGGGCCTCATGCATCTTGACAGCTCCTAGGCCTCGTTCTTGGGCCTCAAGACGCCCGCGCTCGCATCTCACAACAGCACCCACCACAGCACACCGACGCTGGCGTCGCATTCGGGCGACGTTGTGCACATGGTTCCACTGGCACGCGTTGACCGGTCTGCGAGGCGCTGGAGCAGGGAGACGAGATAAGTTGTCGTTTCAGACAAAAAGAGAGCAATTGCTTTCCAAGAGCAACCATGGCTTTGTTTCCCGGCCTAGACGACAGCCACAATCCCTCGGCCTTGCAAAACAACCTTCCTGTTTTCCTCACTAGCTTGAGAAATTGGGAAAGCTGAAAGTCAGGAGATAGGAACAAATCACATCGCTCGCCAGGCTTCTCAAAGAACATCAGAGCAGTTTTCCGATGCCAAGCACAGCAGTTGAGGAGGTTTTTGCTAATTTTGCTCAGAGATCGCTCGGCTGCTCGGGAGGGTGACATGGACCCCAAGCTGCTGCACTCATTGCCTAAAATGCTGATCATAGAGACGATGAGAATTCCTCGCACTGGGAGCCTGATGGGGTTGCTTGCGGAGCACCAGGGAAGTGAAGTGCATCATCTGGTTTCTTTGAGCCCAGATGCCGTTGGAAGCAGGTTGACTTACCTTGCCGTACTTGCGTGAAGTACCTTACTGATAGTTACTAGCGATCTTCGAAAGCACTGGATGTGCACGACTCGCCATTCTGCTGCATAGAGTTTCTCGTCTGGCTCGACTCACACCGGTTGTATCATTACCCCCAGCACTTATCGCTACTACAACGGGACAGCCAGGGCCTCGGCACAGTACGAACCATTGTTCAAGCCACTGAAAGCAAACAATTACAGGTATGCGCTGGCAACCTGGTCGGCCCCATAATCCGGCGTTTATTTGGCCATGTACATCGGCCATATCCTGGTTCCATCGTTGAGCTGGTGCTCTCTGGTCCACATGGAAAATCCCAGGAGCCGACCGCTGCGGCTGACGTTGGAGCCAGGTGATTGCGAAATGGGTGGTATAGCAGAGGAACAACAACACGACTGCCTCTACGACATGGCCTCTCCCTGTACAGCGAGGAGCGCAATCTGCTCGCATGATGCGAGACAACGTTGGCGATGCAGGAGCAGCACTGCAGCCGTGGGGAGAAGCCCCTCCGTCGTCAGTCACAGTGACACCCCCGGTCCAAGCCGGTCTGGTCTCATTGCTCCTGCAAAGTGCCATTCATATTGAAACGCCATGCAGTCGAGACCAGTCCTGGCTCTCCGACACTGGATACAGCAAACGGCTGTTACACAAGACAAGCAGAAACCTGCATTCTGATTCGATCAAGGTCCCAGTTGTCACCACAATTCTTGCGACGGCTGCAGCACTTTCGCACAGAACGCCTGTGATCGAGAACTACCTGATGGGCGTGATCTTCTCTCGACGCCGGACATTTTCTGCCCCTGGAGCGGCGCGATGTGGTCTAGCCATTCCGCAACAACTTGATAGTCTCAAATCTCGCGATACCGCCGATTTATGCAAGCTCCCGTTCTCGATCATGCCAGAACCCTCGTCTGTCAAGGCAAACTCCACACGACGTACGGCTTGGCCACAGGTCGCTCTCCAACAGCCCAGGCTGGTAGTAGAGGGATCTTTCATGTACTGGATACCTGGATTGGAAACGCAAGCTGCATTATTTGATCCAACGATTGTGGTGTGTCTCCTCTGCCGGACAGTTGTGCACAACAACTCATACATACCTTGGTCATCTTCTCTCCACTTCGAGTGTGAGTGGCTCGCCTCAAGAACATGACAAGGGTAGCTGTTACGGGAGACTTTGGGCAGTGATAGAGACGTTGAATGACGTTTCTTGTTTTCATATGCTCTAGCAATTCTTATTCCTCCGACACTGCATCTTACTCCGCAAACCCACCTTGATGTGGTACAATCATACGAGTGATGAGGTACACGGCACAGTCACCTACATATGCCATCTCTTTCCGCCAACCGGTCGAAGTATTTCCCAACGTCGTGGGGCCATCTTTTGTGGCTGGTCTCGAATTACAATCTCCCCGGTGGACAATCCAAAACAACATCTCTCATTCGTCACAGAACAGCAGCGACCCTGTCTTGGTCCCGCTTCAGTCGACCCGGAAAGGCCATGCAGGGAAATTTGTCAAGCAGGACTCTGTGCGGAGTACTTCGGAAACAAACATTCAATGCCTAATGACATGTTCGCGGGTCAGAGCGGCAGCAGCAGTATTGGCCCTCTCGATACTGGCGGCACCCAGGGGGTAGGGAGTACGTCTCACACAGAATCAGACCGGGAAAATGAACACGGCAGGCACAGATTCTATGGCCGGTAATCGCCATGCCGAAATGATATCGTGTCAGCCGTCCTTGGATCCCAGCTACCCGTTATTGTGATGCCTCAACTACCGAGTAACCATGGATCATCTCGACTGGAAAGGTAACGATGCTTTCCTTCCACACCGACAGTTGCAACCGGCGTTGAGTCCAGCCTCAGCCATTCGTATCTCGAACCTATCACTGGACTTGATGAAAGCCTCCTGCAAGCCTCCATACCTCTATGCAGCCAGGAGGCTTTGATTGAGACCCGTCAGAGGAGGGGGCGACTAAAAGCGAGCAAACAACGACATATTGCTCGGGCCCCGGCCGTCATTGATGGACTCCAGGCATCTTCTAGGATCTCCCAGTCCAGTCATGTGTGGAGGCTTTCGACCAGTCTTCAAATATTGGGGGCGGCAAGTTGGGATACGAAAGCCTGGAACTTGGAGCCGGGCACCTGGGCGCAACCATCCAGTAGCTTCTCTTTACTTGAATGCCTGTTTTCTTTTCCCTGCCTGCCTTTCCTCTCCCTGGAAGCAAGGGTGGACGCCACAGCTGAAAGTCATGGCTGAGATCAAGGACACAGGTGGGCATCAAGCTCGCTCCGAGAGCCTGCACCCTTGCTGCAGTGTCTCGCAGTCTCACGCTCTCTTCTAGGGAGATATCCAGAAAATGGGAAGTCAACGACGCAATATGAGATGACCGGTATGCGTGGTTTCTTCCCGGAGGAGTGTCTCATTCCCAACTGAAGCTGCCTGCGACCTTCGAGTCGCTGGGGCTGCTTTGACACCTGCTATACCAGGCTCAGCAAAGGCTTTCCGGTACACAAGATGTCACTTGACAGGAGTAGGAACACTTTGTCTTGGACTATCATGTGAGTAACTCTTACACGGGTCAGCCTATCAAGCTTCACGCCTACTTCGCACACAATATGCAGTACGAAGCGGCTGGCTCGTGTATACCCCACACGAAGCAGGGCCGCTCCATGCTCGTACGACACGACAGGAAAGCATGGAATCGGTGAACGATGAGACGTGAATTGTACAAAGTACATCTAGGAGGGGGCGAGAGGGGACGGGGCAGCAGACAGCGCGGCTATTGTTATCCTGATATGGAGTTGAGCCTGTACGAAGTACTTTGCACAGGAGCAAGCTCTATTCTACGCCAGGGGATTCTAGTCAGGCACCAGAAGACTCTGCATCCCGTGTTTCTATGGTTTCGACGACGTTGAACAGTGCTACGAGGGCTTCCTGACAACATCCGGCGTGGCTGAGCAACAACCTGACGGGGAATTGTACTGTCGAGGGAACGTTCCTACACTTGGGGAAGGCATGCCAAAGTAAATCTGGAGCTGGAGAATTGACAGAGGGCCTCCGGGTCGTCCATATACATCCTTCTGTTGAGCATACACCAGACCTTACCTCACACGAACTCATGACAGTGGACTATCTATATCTCCCTGGCACGAGATACACGCGAAAGCCTGTCGGCCCTGGGAGAATGACTATAGAGAGGGTGTCCAGAGTGGTCAAAGGCATCTCTCAAAGACAGCCAGCCGAGCGCACCGATCCCCATATCGGGATTTACGCATGGTCATCGAGACTCTACTGGTCATCGACGTTGGGGGGTGACGATACTTGACGGGTGCCAATAGCATGCGTGATCCTGATGAACAACAGACTGACAAGCAATGGACCGCCATCCTCTCGCGAGTCTCTCCGGAGGACCCCAGGTCTCAGGCTCTCCGAGCTTCTACCCCATGCCAGCTTCAAGGGCTCATACAAGCGAACTCCGCTACGAGGCCTTCGAACTGGGATCTGGGCCCTATTGGCTTTCTGAGACTTTGCGGCGGAAGCAAAGGCTAAGAGCTGCGCTGGCCAAGGTCAACTGTGCATGGTACGACATGAGACGGGATTGCTCTCCTGCAATTGCAGCACACACACGGGAAATGATGATGGCCGATACGGGCTCACAGAGATTTCATCCCATTAGACGGCGTGTGGGCGGCAGAGATTTCAGGCTGCAGGCCAAGTTTCCAGCAGGCCAGGTACGATTGCGCGTGAATCGACCAGTTGGTCGCATATGAGGAGGCCAGCAACCCCATATTCCTCCAAGCCACATGCTGGGTACCGGTGGGCGCTTGACAGCAGTGAGAGGCGTGTGCTTGCATTTGATAGGCGACAGCAGCTGAAGCATGGACAGGAAGGCGGCTGTAGGTGTGCGAGCAGGCGTCCTGCAGCCCATGATCCTTCCTCTTCCGATGTTGAGAGCGATTCGTATTACTCCACACGCCACTTGACGCCTCTCCGTTGACGGCACGATTATACTACGGATGGCACACGATCACTGTGAACTGCCTGGGTAGAGAAGGCAGGGAGGCCAAGGTTGTGCTTTTGCATCTGCATCTGCATCTGCATTTGCATTTGCTCTGACTTTTGCGTTTGCACACCGCTGCGCGGTCCGTGTTCACATTCCGTGTTCACAATAAACGCACAAAAGAGCAAAGGGGAGAGATGGAATGATGAAGCCAGGAGAAGAGCGGTGCCGTACAGATGCTTTCTTCATGCTTGGCCCGCCTTATATTGAACCATCACTGCGGCTCTTTCATTATAGCACCGAGCTGCATTCATACCATCTGGATACGCGGTTGGACTGAAAGGGCCACACGGCCAGGAATGAAATATCGAGGCTCTTGGGAGGGAGCGAGAGAGAGAGCCTCGGCCTTGGAGGGTGTGGTTTGGCGGTTCGAGTTGGTGGTTCAGCTTCATACAAGTAATACCTGTCTGTACCTGGATCCAGTACGTGTGGGGCCGCACCAACAATCGGAACCTTTGGATGAGGCTGAACCCTTTTCTTTTTTCCGAGCACTTGGACGGCAGAGGAACAAGGGCAGAAAAAGGCAACAAGAACAAGGCAGCAAAACAGAACAAGGCAGACAAAAGGCAGGAAAAGAGGCAGAAACCACGGAAAGGAGGGGCGCATTCTAGCAGAGGATGCCCTGGCCAATCTGTCGATTTCGCATTGGTCCCTTTCAAACGACTGGAAACCCAGATCTTGCGAATGGAGTACAGGTAAAAGCTCTGCGCCTTGGGTGCAGCCAAAGTGAGGCGAGCATTTCGAGAGCTCACACGGGAAGCCCACGAATTTGTGTGTGGCGTGGTATGGCATGTCAATGCTGCCTCTGTTCTCTCGCTCTTCATATTGTGCCGCCACTGGCAATATTCCCTCCGTGTCTCGCCATTGATTCGCCTCCAGCTTCTCTTCTGCTTCTTGCATTTGCTGCGGCCGTGCCTTGCAGTTGACAAGGTGGCAGCATCAACCGTCTCATTTCCAACGATTTTCTTTTTTTCTCTTCTTTTCTTTTTCTTGTGACTTGCATCTCAACGACTTTTACTTGGAAATACAGAATTGACCATCGGCTCGGCAAGACTGGGTTCGAGGCTAAAACGAACTACCTACGGCCGCGTAATTCGTCCCGGGCCTCTGCGGCTAAAAAAAGTCCGAGTACACACTGGAACCTGGTAAACTCGCATTCAAATGAGCAGAGCGGGATAGAAGGGGGAAAAAAAAGAAAGAAAACAAGAAAAGTAGGAGGGGAAAAAAACCTCCCTGCATAACGAGCCTCTACTCATCACAACACACGCCACCTGCATCGACACAGTACAGCAGGCTTACGCTTCTCTGCGCTGCACCGATCCTGCGCGGATGGCGCCGTCGAGCCTCGCCTTGTGCCGCTTTCAGTGACGGCCCGCAACTTTTCCTGGCTCGCCTTTTTGTCTCTGGCGGACCAGGACACTTGGGTACAGGTATTAGGCGGGCGGGTGTGGCGATATCGTGTGTCTCGGATCTTGCATCGCCCAGCTGTCCAAGGCCCGGTTCAGCTAGCCACCGGTCGCCGACGTTGCTTTTCTTGTCTGCCTTTCTGTCTGATCTCTGGCTCTGCTCTGTCCAGAGACACAAAGGCATCATCTCGTCACGTCCATGTTCAGGCTGGGTCAACTGGCTATATAACAAAAGCGTCCGGGAGTTGATTCCAAGCCCAAAATTCCAGGCCTTGTCGAGTCACGGCAGCTTCACCATCTCCACGCTGCTTTTTTTGTGTGTGTGTGCGTCACTTTTGCTCCACCCAGGTACCTTGCAGTACTTGCGCGGTAGCGGCAATTGGTTAAACCTGGAATCACTTCAACTTCACCTCAATATCAGCCTGGCTTCGCTTTCACTTTCCTCTGCGACAAGCCCACAGCCTCTTCTTGTTGAATTCTCTCAGATTCAGCGCTCGATTTCTTCTTCCTTGACCCGAGCCAGGTCACTCACCTTGTCCAACTCGTCCTCCAGCGGTGCTTCCCGTGGCCAAGAGCCTACATAGACACCAACGCAGCAAACGGCAAGAGGATCGAGAATCAGAGGGCTCGAGGTTGCATCGGCGTCGTGTTAGTGCTTCAAGCGTCTTCTTCAGCGTCTGTCATCTGCCTCGGGTTGTTCTGCGTTGCTGCTGTGTACCTTGCGGCGTTTCTGCATCTTGGCTTGCGTCTTCTGCGTCACATCATATCACGGTCACTGCTCTTCTCGGCCTGTGAACGAATCCGGCTGCCCTATTACAAGGTACTGCCTGCTTTATGCACTTGCACATGGGCTTGGACTGCCGTATCGACGTTCAATTTGTCGAATACTGAGAATCATATCGCGCTCTACACACATCAGCCTACCAACGGCTACAGACATCCTGCGGACACGGGTTGAGAAAAAGACCTCACTGGCGCCGGTCTACCTACACCACACATACAGACACACAGATAAACAAACGGACAGACAGACAGACGGACAGACAGACGGACAGACAGCCAGACAGACATACCGTACACTGGGCCAAGATACTTTAGTACTTTGCCCTGTCAAGAATCCTGTCGAAGCTTATCGCGGCTCTCAAGCAGGCGAGCATCAAGACAACGCCGCTACCACGGCTTCGCTACCGTCTGGCCACCTACATCTGGCAAAGTCCGGGATCCTCCTCGGCCAACCACGCCACTCGCCCAGCGCTTTATGGTTTAAGCTTCCGCTTAAGACAGCTCCTTGGCTTGCGATTTACGATCCATATCAAGCCACACAGGGCTGGCTGCGGTTAGCCTTAAAGTGTTTCCTCGCGGGGGGGTTCCTCGCCCTTGTTGACTCTTGTTTGCCATTATTTATATACCGTCCACCGTGGCACACTTGAACCGCCAGCTGTCTTCTCTCTCATCTTCTTGCTCATCTCACTCGCTTCTTACACATTCTCAACTTCCACCACAAGGTCAACCCGACGCCAGCTACCTACCTGAAAGCTCACTCGCTGCTTCACATTGGTATATCTGGGTCAAACAGCAAACGCAAGGATCACTACACATTTCTCATTGATCCATCATGGCTGGTCTCTGGGAATCGCACGCGAGGGCAGAGAGCTCCACCTCGCAGTTCAAGCCAGATAGCGAATGCCGCTCCTCTCTCTGGGACCATCCGGCTTCCTTTCCTACCTCCGGATCCGCTGAGTACGGTCCAGGCGCCGCTACCCATGGCAATCACCACATGGACGGTCAAAGTTCCATGAGCGGCATTGGCGGCAGCACCATGAGTAGCGCCGCTCCCAGCCCTGCCAATGGCAACGGCGATGTCAAAGGAAAAGGCAAGGCCCGTGACACCGGCCACGGCATGCCTCTGCTGAATTCGGGCGGCCTGCCTCCGCTGGCGTCCACAATGGCGCCGTTGCACTCCTCGAACCAGTACTCGAGTCATTCCTCCACTCCAGGATACGACGCGACACTCCTTCACTCCCTCAACCGCGGCGGCATGCCCGCCCTACCGGTCCCTGGTCTGATGAGCCCCTTTGCACCTGGCCACCACTCATCCCACCACTGGCCCTCCGCTCCCTTTGGCGGCGACCGGCCTCACCCAGAATTGCCGTCTTTTTTCGGACCACAGGATCCCGGCCACGGCGGCCCAGCGTGCCACTGCCCAATCTGCTCCAGTGGTTCGCAAGCCATGTGCTTCCAGCGGCAGTTGGCCAAGCAGCAGGCTTCCATCAACGCACTCTGGGAGGATGAACGCACTCGTCTCGAATCATGTCGGAACCGGGTAGAAGACCTGGTCCGACAGGAGGGCAGAATCATACTGGATCACTACCGCCAAGGCTGGGATGAGGAAAGGGACAGACTGCAGTCCGAGATCACCGCCCTACGCAAGGCCATCAAGGGCCTCGAGCAAGGGCACCTGCAGCTCTGCGAGGATCACAGGAAGCTCTGGGTGGACAACTTGAAGCTTCAAGAGGACAATTCGAGGCTTCAAGAGGACAATTCCAGGCTCAGGCATGCCGTCTACAACCCAAGCGACACCCCCGTCCAAGCTCAAGGTGCCGTTGAAGGAACCACTGCCCATCACGGCAAGGTCCAGTCCATGTTCGCCAACCCCCCTGAGCCCGCCGCCAGCAGCCAAGAGGGCAGGCCCAGCGGACACAATGGCAGCCAGGGCTCTCGCCATGCCTGGTCCGCGTGGACCAACTCGTTGCCCCAGTCCGCCACCACGGTAGAAACAATTAGGGCCGTCCATGCCCCAACACGCGCCACATCCCGCAGTCCACCGCCGCCCGTGGACATGTCGGCGTCTCAGGGCTCAGAGCTGTCTGAATTGCCATCTGGGCGGTGCGTCCTCGCGTCTCCTCAACCCGAGTACGGCAGCAACATCAGCAGTCCCGTCCTCTCGCTCTATCAGAATTCACCCATGCCCTTCTGTCCGGCGTCACCCACCTCAGGCCGTTTGGACTCACCAACTCCGTTTTATCCAGCCTCGCCCAATCTGGCCCGTACGGAGTCTGCCCTTTCATACCACCCGGCCTCACCCGCACCGATCCGTTCGGACTCACCCATGCCGTTCTGCCCGGCCTCGCCCACTATGGCCTATCTGGAGTCCCCCATCCCCAGGAGAAGCCCCAAGAGGCCACTGTCCATCATCGATATCAACGAGGTTGATGCAGGCCTTGAGGGCATCTCTCTCAGGGCGAACACCGTTCGAAGAACCACTTTTGCGGGAGATGTTTCCGAGGGAGCCCCTTCATCCAAGAGACAGCGAAGCCTGTCCCAGGAGTACTGCATTGTCAACAACCCGTCTGGAGACGATGGGAAAGAAGAAGATGATGACGACGGCGGAGAGAGAGACACAGACGAGGTGCGACGGCTGAAGATGCACGCCGGGCACACCCCTCCTCCCCATTCGCCCCCTGAGCGCCACAGCCAGGGCAGCCCAACCCCGATCGCCCCTTCTCCCCCGCCAGAGCGCAAGCCAGTCATTGCCGGCGACATGGCCATGGCGGAGTCCCTCCATTCCGCGTCGGAGGATTCGGACGACGTGCCGCTTGAGGGCCCTCTTGGGATTCAGAACAATCCTGCAGAGGACGAGAGTTTCCTGGCCGCTCTGAACGAGAAGCTCGAGCCCATCAGCCAGGGAGTCGATGCCCTTCCCAGGGCGGTGCGGCCTTCGATCGAGATGCCAGCATCTTTGTCGGCTGTGCAAGAAGAGCGCAGCTTTCTGGGCGCAGACAATGCCGAAGAACCTAACGTCTACGTCAAGCTTGAGCAACCCTCATTCCCCATCAAGCCGGAAGACGTCAAGCTTGAGCAACCCTCATTTCCCATCAAGACGGAAGACGTCAAGCCATACGGCAGCGATGACGATGACCACGATCACGGCGACGATGCCAAAGGCGCGGAGCCTGACGTGCCCATCAAGTTCAAGTCCACGAGCAACTTTGGGGCGCCCTTTGGGAGGATGTAGAGCACTATCTGGGTTAAAGCGGCAGAGCGTTGCGCAGACCAGCGGTGCTTGTTCAGCATGGTTTCATTTTGACTTGAAGTGTCATTACAGCGTTGCTTTTTTCCTTTTTTTTTTTTTTTTTCTTTTCTTTTTTTTTTCTTTCTCTTTTTCTCTCTTGACCAGCGTGGGAGCTGTGCTCTTCTATTTTGGATTTAAGGCTTTTGTGCATAGAGTGGACATTGGCTGATCGATTGATTACTGTTTTCACGGCTTGGATGTTGGACTTGGATGTTGGGCTTGGATTACAGCGGGAACCGGCTGGGCGTGGAGGAAATATACGTTGTGTATTCGGTAGGACTTGATCAAGATGTTTCCCTCGTTCACAGTTTCTCTCTACGTAGGTCAATGAATGTATCTCGATGCTGCACAACGCAAGGTGGTATGACAAAGTGCCTCGGGTGAAGATGTTATGCAATGGCCCGAGATGATGTGAATTCGTGGAGACTGGCCAATGGTTCCTTGAGTCAGACCCTTATCAAGCTTGCCCAAATGCTAACGAGCCGTGTCTCGTCGCTCGTTGCCAGCTGTCTGAGATGGTCAAGCAGGGAGAGCACGCATGTCTCTGCGCGGAGGGTGAGATTCTGGGGAGCGGAGGAGGAGCGACAGACGGCAGTGATGCTCGTCTATTTCATTTGCATATCACGGATAATGAAGCGGCATGCTTGGTATAGGTAGATTCCAATATGACTCGGTATCTATTCAGGAGTCACACATGACATGTTGAGTACCTAGGTAGGTATGCATATATCTGTAACACATCTTGTATCTTGTCCTACCGGTTCTGGTTTTGCTATTTCCCTCTCCTCTCGTTCCTTTTTGTGTATGCCTAGTATATCAATGCTACTCCCAAGTCCCCCTAGCAAAATGCATCTTGTCAGCACTTGGCCGTCTGCTAATGCACGCTGGGCCGAGCCGGCATTGTGCCCGCAGTGACGGAATGAAGCAAATCACCATCTCTGTTAGGCTAACTTACCTTACCTATTACATGTACATGTATGGAGCCATTGTCGTGCTCTTTCGCTCGCACGGATTGCCACTTTGCACAATCGACGGGGGTATCACTGCGTCAGAATTACAGGCAACATGATGGAGGGGCTCGGAGCAATCTGCGGGTATCCAATGACTTGTGATGTGCTCCAGCTGCGATCAGTTGCCTGTCGATCCCGCTGGTGATGCCCCCGGATCTCTCAGCGTGCCTGTTCTACCTTAGTAAAGGTACATACTAAGATACTCAGGTACACCTACCTTACCCAGGTAAGCGCTGGGGCTGCTGCTTAAACTGCCCAACCAGGCTGTGATCAGGTACGGTTACAGCTGCAAAGTTGCAGTGGATGGATGAGGTGGATGGAGAGCGATCGGCTCTAGCGGATGCACGGTCAAAGCGGCCCAGACGGCTGGTACCGGTACCAGTACCTGTACCTGGCTGTACATCCCGGATGTACTTCTTTAGTCTACCTCTTTCCCTCCATGTCAAGCAGGTCCAGCTCAGGTCGGGTCCTTCTTTGCTTTTTCCTGGGTCTTGAGACAATCAAATGCGAGCTTCTTCCAGGCATGTCTGAATCGTTGGGTCACGTTTCTGGCGCCTTCCGTCGTTTCTTTTTGTGTGCAGCTCTCGCCTCTTGTCACGATATTCCCTCCTTTGCTTCCTGCATCTTCTACCAACCTACTTATTTAACTACTACAAAGGTATCTCCATCTACAGACCAAGACCGACTCAAGATACTGCCCACTTGATACACTTCATCTTGCAGCAGCACAGGCTTAGATTGCCTCTCATGGATATACAAGCAATATCTGCTCAGCCCTACACGACTGTCATCACGATGACTCCCTCAATGGCCTCTTCGTCCTCTCTCTCACCATCATCATCACTCTCTTCACTACCGTGTTCTTCTTCTTCTTCTTCTTCCTCTTTCACGACTTCGACTCCGGCATCTTCCTCCTCTTCATCACATTCAGCTTCAGAGTGCTCCTCACCCCAGACTGCTCTCTCCCTCTACGGAATCGCTCGCCGTCACTGCAGGGAAGAGATTCTCGTGACCCCCCTCCGATGGACAGGCCGCCACCTCGAGCTCCTGCAGTGCTCCTTTGCCGAGCCCCTTTCCGAGCCAATAACGGCAGCCACCTACTCGATGACAGAAGAAGACTTTTCCGAGCAGCGCAGTGGCACGCTTCACCTGGAGGACTTCTTCCGCTATTACTACAAGGCTCAGTTCAGGGAACAGGGCATCCGGCTTCTTCTGACCAGGGACGGATGCCCCTTGGTTGCATAGTAGGTAGTCCCCTCCCTGCTTCTTCGTCGTTTGCCGGCTTGCTGACCGTTGACACTCTTTGTGTGTTTCCCTCAGTGATTCTGTCAGACTTTACTTTAATGGCTGCGTGGCCAAGAGGATGGAGTGTGTCAGTCTCTGCCTTCAAGGCGACGATCAGGAGGCTCTCGAACATAGACGACCTGTAGCCGGCCTCATTGACCGCAGCCACATTGAGGTCCTCAGGAAGGAAACAATAGGGTATCGATCCAGGCATTACAATCCCCCCATCCTGCGCCTCTACAACAAGAAGTGGAGGAAAATCAGCCCGCCCGAGCCATTGTATGACCCTTACATTGTCGCACTCCTCATTGGCGTCGCACAGCAGAAGAGGAGACACTTTCAGGAAGTCAACTCAAGCGAAGAGGCCATCAAGGGAATGGTCTTTGTACGTTGCTCGACCCAAATTCTCCCGTACGTTCTACGCTCGCGTGTGGTATTTGACTAACACGAGCAAACTCACAGTCTCAGGTCTTGTCCACTTTATATTCCAAGGGCAAGAGCGAAGTGAAAGGCGAGGAGGCATACATGGGCTGGTTGTACCTCTACCAGGCCAATATCCCCTCGTCGCTACTCGACATGTTCGAAGATGCCAATGCTCCGCCGTCAGCGCCGCCGTCCGTCTCGGTCCAGGTCATCACCATCTCTTACGCTCCACTGGCGACCTTGCGTGCTCGGCTGCTAGAGCTTTTGTTGCCCGAAACGCTCGCATCAACAGTCCATTGTGCTTCGTCCCCAGCACGGAAACGAAAGTATGACGGCCAAGGCACTGCCCAACCATCTTCACGAGAAGCTCCATCGGGATGAACGTATATTCGTTCTCAGCCATCGCGAGTAACCAGCCGGACGCTCCCTCGATCCAGACAACCTCCAGTCGGGCAACACAATGGCTTGAACAACTATCAAGACATGCTATTACTTCCAGCCGCCAAGCATTTGTACTACCAGGCCCGGTTCCAGCACACGCAGTTCCCTCGTATACAAGTCTGTCTTCTATTTCCAGCTTAGAAACTTCCTGTTCGTTCTCATGGTGGCCAGTCGAGGTGAAACGGTACATATTCGAGGCATTGGAGCCCCGTGAATTTTATCCGATATTCCACGAGGCCAGCGTTGGTACCGCATGCGACGTCTCACCCCGTAACAAACAGAGGCTCGGCCGACCAAGGAGTCAAGCAGCCTGACGGGTCACGGTTGGACGCCTCTGCCTAAGGAAATCAACAATAGTTCTCTCACTGGGATTGAAACATTTGCTCAGATTGAAGAGCTAGACCGGGGGCACCTTTGTATGCAGGGAGGCCGCTTCTGACCTGGCCCAACTGCCACCAGCCTACATGGTACATGCAAGGAGAGGGGAGCGAAACAAGTTTAAGAAAAAAAAAAAAAAAGAAAAAAAGAAATTTGGATGGTGAGAAAAAATGATCTGGAAAAAGAAAAGACGAAACGAGATGAAAAAGGAAAAAGAGAAAAGTAAAAGGAGGAGGCGAAAACCCGAGAGAAACCGAGAAAAAGCAAATACGACTGGCAAGATGATGCAAAGGACTCCGAGCCCTCTCCCAAGATCATGCCCTGGTAACAGTGATTGGTGTCTCGCAGGCCGCTTAGTCGCATCTGACCCCCGACGTCCTCACTCCAAAACGGAATGGCGGTGTTGGATATCATTTTGCGCCTGCCCAAGCTGTGTCTCAGGCGGCTCCCTTGGACGAGCAGCCCTGCGAACCAATCACCTGGTTGAGCCGTGATTTGGGGGAAGAAGCACAGCTTGGAGGCGGCCCATGACGGCACCAAGGGGGGTCGTCCGTCCCAAGGCCAAGACAAGACGATAATGCGGGATGAGTACGAGATGATGGCACGGACTATCAAGCAGCCCTCCCACACGGCTACTGCTAGCCGCATGAATCCGGGGGAGATGCCCGCTCACACTATCATGGACGGAGATCGCAAGTCAAACGCAAGATCTTGGATCTCGTGGGTTTCTTGCACCTCTCTCTACGTATTGACCGATTGTGGTAGTCTCAAGGCCAGAGGAAGAACGCCATTTCTGTTCTTATCCTTGGCAAAGTACGACATGCGATATCGAGCAGCCCAGCGTACCTTGACCAAAGCGAAGAGGCCGCCTCCACTTGCTTCCAGCCGGCCGTCATGTCTCACCTCGAGGCTGTCTACTACTATGACCTTGGCGATGTTCTTGCATGTACAGGTACAGAGTACAAAGAGCCCAATGGTGCGGTAAATCTCGATGGACCCCCCTGCTGGGCTGAAGCCAAGAGGCGGGTGGGCAGCAAGGGCCTCGGGCACTTGAGCTGATCGGGCCAGTTGATACCCCGAGCATACGGAGCGCTCGATTGCAACGGAGAAGATGGTCGTGAATTATGCAAGGCCGGCGGCTCCTTGATACAGTCCTACTTATCTTCGGGTAATGTTGCTGCTGGATTTGAGATTGTAAACATTAACGCCGACATCGCCCCAGTTTCTTGTCTTGTTGCGGTCTGTGATGGAGGGTCGTCCGCCGGTAGCCGAGTCACCAGCAAGACAGAAGATGGGGTTGCGAGACCTGCATACTGATAAGCATCCCATATCACTCGAGATGCATAGGGGACCTACAGCTACAAGACAATGGCATGGGCAGCTCTCTATCGACGGCTGGGTGAGTAGCCTTGACGTCTCTTTGAGTTCCTCCAGTGCGGTGAATGGAAGACATCTTGCACCAAGCATGTGAGATGCTTTTTGTCATACTGCACTTGTGGCTGCATACAAGTTCCATCTGGGGCAGCGGGAGAAGACTGATTCACACTGCGCGTACCTTAGAGGTGATACTGACGTGCAAATGCTTCCCCAGTACGTCTATTATGCTTTGCTACACTGAATCAAACAAATGACACCTTATACCAACAAAACGGGCCATTGACCATTGACTCCCTCGGCAGTGATGCCCTCGACGCCTTGCCGCAGACACATGAAGAAACAAAAAAAAACAAAAGAAAAAACAAAACAAGAGCAAGAAGCAATGCTACAGAACTGACGTGATTGAGACAGGATAAATACGCGTGGCATATCGAGTGGGCTTGAAACCATGGGGCAGTCGTGAAAGTCCATCGTGGCCTTCTTTTCCCCTATATCTCTGCCGATTCTTCTGCTCATGTTGCCGCTTAGACGCCCATGGTAAAGTCGTGCTCGATGCCAGGCGTGACGCTGGCCATGAACTGTGAAAGCAATCAGTATAAATCAGTCTTTTCGAGCGCAAGGAAAAGAAAGACGTTTATGGAGATTGGACACGGCGATACGCACCTTGAGAAAGACAACCAGATACTGGTCTACTCGGATGGCAACCTCTTGGTCGTCGACCTCGTTCTCCTGCACCTCCTCCCACTCGTCCTTGTCGGCGGCCTCGTGGGCGCCCTTGACGTCGAGATTGTCCAGCTCGTCCGCCAGGCCCTCGACGTCGTTGCCGTCGGCGGCGGACTGCTGCTTCTTGCTCGCCTTGAGCTTCTCCCGGCGGAGGCGCAGCGCGGCGTCGGCGCGGTCCAGCAGCGACTTCATGACGGGCGCGTGCTTGCACGGGTGCACGCTGGCCATCCGGACGCGGCTGGAGAAGAAGGGAAACTCCTCGAGCGTGACCGTCTTGTCCTTGTAGTCGCCGACAATGTCCTCCATCATCTTCATAGGGGGCAGCGGGTGGCCGTTGGCCTGGTATCCGGAGAGGTAGAGGCGCGGTGTCCGGTAGTATGGGGTGTACATGATGTAGAGGTTGTACGTGCGTCGAGCTCTGTATGCGGTTGGGGTTTTTCAGATTAGCAACAGATCGTTTGTTGGCTTGGTGGTGAGTCTTGTCGTTTGCTGTTTGGAGCAGCGGAGCAAGATGAAAAAGAGTCAAGTCAGATATACTTACGTGTTGCCAGGCTCGATGCGAAGCACGGCATCGTCCTCCTCCTCGTCCTCCATGTCCGGGATATCGTCGTCGAGCCCGTACAAGTCATCGTCGCCCACGTTGCCCGAATCGTCGACGGTCCGGACCTCGCGCGCCTTGAGCGGCTGTGAGCTCGCCAGCCCGCCGGTGCGCAGCCACCCGTCGTCGTCGTCATCGGTGGCGGCCGCGGCGGCGCCGGCCTTGCCCTTGAAGTCGTCGCCCTCGTGGATGATGCTCTCCTCGTGGGCGGCGTCGCCGGCGAAGTCGTCGTTGAGGCGGCGGTGGCAGGGCACGTTGCGGGTGACGAGGAACTGCTTGCCCGGCGGCAGGTAGCTGGCGCGCAGGGCCTCGGAGTCGGCGTCGCTCCAGGACCAGGTCGGGAACTTGTAGACGAGGTAGTCTCCCGCGGCGACGAACTCCTCGGGGGTGATTTGGCCGGTGGTGCGGAAGGTGGACGTGTGCGTGACGGGGGTGTAGCGGTCCCGGAGGGTGTTGACGGTCGAGTAGAGGTAATTCATGGTGGCGATGGTGACGACGATGATGATGATGATGATGTGTGTTTGAGAGGGGGGGTTCCGGGTGGAAGCGTGAGAGACGACGATGATGTGATTCGGCGAGAGTAAAGACGCGGTCGAGGTTGTGTGGAAGTCCTGTGCGGCTTGAAATACGGAGAAAGTTGCAAGATTTGACGAAGGAAAGGAAGTTGAGAAGCACGAGCAAACGGGCGACGCAGGAAGAGTTGCTGGAGTAGCAAAGTCACAATGCTATCGCCAGGCAGTCGCCGAAAAGGGCGGGCATGTGACACCGTTCGTGGAGTGAAGAAGAGACGGGTCGAAGAGCTGCAAAGGGAAGAGGGAGGAGATGACTCGATCTTGATCCGTGATCTGGTTGAAACGCGTGTGCGTGTCCAAGTGACACCTCGGTATAATCCAGCAACGAGGCAAAATGGAGGTAAGTACTGCTAATTGTAATGTGATGCAACGGTTGACTTTGAGGGGCTTTGAGGTGAGTTGCGGCTTGGATGCGATCACATGGCGGGGCTGGATGGAGGGAACTGGCACAGGGGACCCCGTGCTTGGTTTAGCGGGTTCTGGGTACTTGTGCTAGTACTGATAATACCACTGAACAGGTACCAACGGAAGGGACCTGTAATCTTATCGGTGACAGCATCGGGGGATTTGAGGAAGAAGCTTGATGACGTGAAGGGCCGCGGGTTTGTCACACAGTGTCGGCAGCCACTGGGGAGAGCTGGTATGTTAAGGTAAGGCTGACTGCTCTTGTTGTTGCTATTATTAATGACGAAAACTAAATGTTCGACAAGATCTCATATTTTCACAGATTTCGTTGCAGAGGTGTGTCAAAAGAATTGACCATTGCACATTGATTCTTGCAATGAGCGCCACCATAGCACCCTTTTGTGATTACTCGATTGCAGCAATTAATACAAGTGAAAGACATGGCTGTGCCGTGTCGTTGGGTAAAGGCACCCGTCGTGCCATATCTATATCCATTCCCTCGTATGCATCGTAACCTTATCCCCATCTCATCAGTCTCCTCCCTCGTCCTCCTCTTCATCACTGACTTCCTCGCCCCTCTCTATCGCCTCTTGTCTCCTCCTGGCCGCCCTCTCCCTCTTCTTCTCAAGCAGCTTCTTCAGCCTCGTCGCCGAGTTGAACACGCCATTCGTACCCGAGCCACACGCCGCGCACGTTGGATCCCTCCTGTACCGCTGCAGAGCGCACGGCAGGCAAAAGTAGTGCCCGCACCGCGTCACAATCGGCTCCTTGTACGATTCCCTGCAGATGATGCAGGCAAACGGAATGTTCTCGAGGATCGCCTCGTCGTCGTCGTCGTCGTTGCGCTCGTCCTCTTTGGTCTTGTTCCGGTTCGCGCTGGCCACCACGGTTCCCCCCAGGTTCTTCTTGCCCTTGGTCACCTTTTCCCACTCTTGATCCAGCTGCCAGCCTGCCTTGAGGTCTTCTCTCTGGTGCAGGTACTTGCAATTGTCCCCGAACCCACAGTAGCCGGTGATTCGATAACTAAAAGAGTCATGATGAGTCAGTATACGACGGATACAAATGTCACAGTTCTCGAGGCGGGTTCAGTTCAGGCAAGGCAACTCACTCTTTGCACGTGTCAGGGGCATAATCTGTGATGGTGACGGTGCGGATGTTGGTCGGCGCCTTGATGGGCCCGACCGTCTTTCGGGGAGCATCCGGGTTCGTCTGGATAAACGACTTCTGGTTCGCCAGGCCCTTGTACGTGCCGTCTGGCTGCGCGTCCTTGGCCGCTCTTGAGGATCCGAGGAGGTTCTTCGCCGAGAGCGCGTCCTTTGCGTTGTCGTCGTACCAGTTGCTGTGCTTGGTCGCGTCGTTGCTGTCGGCAATGGGAACGCTCCTGTCGGCCGTAAAGGCAGCTGAGACGTCGTCGTCGTCCCTGTGGCCGGGCGCGGCGCCCCTCGCGGCCGCGGTGACGACGGCCGTCCTCTTGCGCCTCTTGACTCTGTGCCCGGCCTCGTCTTCTGAGGAAGAGAAGTCGCTGTCGCTGCTGTCGCTTGCGGCTGGGGGAGGCGTCGCTGGTCGCTTGCGCAGGTTGGCCTTGCCCTTTGCGCCTCGCTTTTTGAAGAGGGCGACTGGCGCGCTGCCGGCCTCGGTGTCTGCCATTGCTTGTGTCTTGTGGTCTCTCTCTCTTGTCTGTATGATGGTAATTGTATTCCGCCAGATCAGATATTAACAGGTTGTTTGAGACGGTTTGAAATGGCGAGCGTTGTGTTGAAGGAAGCAAGTGCCGGCGGTGGAAATTTTGTATCTAAGCTCAGAGTTGGAAGTTTAAAGGTAAAGTACGATCTAACATCGATTGACAAAGCCTACCTAAGAATTGGACAGAGTGAAGTGGAAGAGTGGGTCGGTTTGTCACCAGGAGCTGACCAATTCGGTCTTGGAGTGGCGAGATTTGGGTGTACATCAGGTAAGACACTGTACAGAGTAAAAGATTGACACCAGCCAACTACTATAACCGTTAGATCAGAACTGTCGATTCCAAACTCCTGGATGCTCAACATCAGCCGAAGAATCTTGCTTCTGCCTCTTATCTCTTGTAATTTCACTGATAAAGATACGAATTCTGGTCTCAAATGAGGATCTCACAGCGAACAAGACCAAGCGTGCTCCAACTTTTCAGTAATGTATTGAGTACAACTCTAGATACGTCTATGTCCTGCTCGCAAATCTGCCATTACTCAATCCTCCAATAGGCGAAACCCAGCCTCAATCCCTCCAGATCCTCCCATTTGCGAGCCCCCCAAATGATACAACCGAGTCGTCTATAAGCCCCAGAGTTGCCTCGGACGGCACTCAAAGACGGCCGGCAGTAAAGCAAGCCATTGCTCTACTGGGTGCCGATGGGCTTCTGGCACAGAACACCCTGCTCGGCCTTGGAGAGGGGAGGAGAGTCAGCGAACCCAATTCTCTGATGTTTCTCTCATCTTGATCAAACTTGAATACTAGTACTTACAACGGGGGCAACGCAGCAGAGGGGCTCCTTGCCCTTGCTGGCGCAGTGGGCCTGGAAGAAAACGCCGTCGGGGACGTTGGCGGTGGCTATCGAGCATCGTGTCAGTTCAACTGTCTCTTCCAAGTGCCAAGGGGGGACTCGGAGTTGGGGCAAAAGCGTACGGGTCACGCAGTCGACGCCCACGAGATCAAGGACGTTGGTGGAACAGCAGAGCGGGTTGGAGAAGAGGCCGGTAGGGCAGACAGCGGCCAGGGCGCTGGTGGCGAAGAGGGCGACGGCGAAGAACTGCATCTTGAAAGGTGGTGGTGGTTGGTATTCAACAAAGAATGGTGGTCTTGAGAGTTGTGAAGTGAGTTGAGCGATTGTGGTGATTGTTGTAGAAGAGTGAGCTGATGAGGATGGAAGAAGACTTTCTTGAAGGCGGGAATCGAGGTCTTCTTTATACTTTTTTTTCCTTGTTTGCCCTCTTCATCTTTCAACTCTCAAAGACTGTATGATTCCTTACCTCTGCCATGTCCATGTTTCACCCCGTTGGCTGGTTTGCGGACACTCTCAGCCGTCTGTATGTAAGGAGAGGGCACATCGCAATCTCTCTGCCGCTGTACAATGAAAGGGATAGGTAGGGAGGCTCGATGCCGGGGCCTTCTTGTCTTGGTGTCTTGGTGTCTTGGACGCTATGTACATGGAGACAGAGACACGTATGCGGCCGTGATGCGTTGACTTGTCAGAATGTCGGTCTACGCAAACTTGGTCGGTGGATTGTCATGAGGCGGACGATGGGCTGCTAGAGGCCGTGGCAGCTGCCTTTCTGCTGGCTCTTCTCACGGAGTAGACTCAAGATAGGTAGGTTTGAACATATGAATTGCTATCTACAACTACTTCAGAACCATCACATCAGCTGGAAAGGCCATCGTAGGCATCCTGCACTCAAAGGAAGAAGGCACAAGTATGTCAACAAAATACATCCTCAAGGTAGTAATAAGAAACCTAATGTGACATCTCAGGCGCACTGATGGAGCACTACTACCAGGTTTATGGCGCTCATTGTCTCTCTCCGCCCTCCTTCCCTCCCTCGCTCTCTCTCATTGTTGTCTTTCAGAATCAGGCTTCCTTCCCCTGGTCGCTAATATCAAGGCACAGCTGGATGTCTCTTGATACGCAAGCTGATTTGGCCAGAGGGAGTGGCTTGGCGGGGGACTCGACTTGCCCTGCCGTCCATCTCCCTTGGGCTGAATCTTGCTGCAGGGGCAGTTTTTCTGCCTGGGCCAATGGGAACCAAGGCGTATCGTGCCGTGATCGTCCACGGTGAATTAATGAGAATCGATAGTCCTGAGACTTGCATATGATCTACTCGTTAAAAGCGTCATTGAGATTGCTGGCCTAGCTGGCAAGAAACAGTGAGGCGTCGGTGCAGTGTGCAAGAGGGATACGGTAGCTCACAGAGGATGGACAGAATGCACGAGTTTGGCCAATGCGTTTATACGACAATCATTCCAGAGAAGCCGCGATATTAGCATCAAAGATGCACGATATCCTTACAGTAAAAATCTTATCATTATCGGATGAATGAGTTGCACATGGATGGCAGATGCTCTATGCAAGCAATACAATGTCGGGCTCTCGGGCAGGGCTCTCGGGCAGGGCTCTCGGGCAGACTTGGGTGATGACCAGTCGATGGTAGCCGACGATCCGATCACGATCGGCCATTGAACGGCTCAGAGCACCGAGGGATAAGATCGAGTACTGTCAAGGCCCTGTCGAAGCTACTGGTCATGGTCGAGGAGCAGATGCTCTGTCGACTTGTACAAACAAGCATTGTCGGGATTCTTACAAGCAACAGTTTCGGTATGACTGATGAGAGCATCTCGATGCCATCACGGGTAATTGTCCGTTCAGGTGGGTGCTGATACCTCAGGTGTACCATGCTTAGAAGCTAGACGAAAGTGGTCTGGAGAGAGACGCCATGTCATCTCGTGGCCCGACTTCCGGCCTCGTCAAATGTCACGATCCAATCTCCCAGCCAATCTGAGATGATGCTCCGCTGTCATTTTTGACCTGCATGAGCAAGAGCCGCTAAATGCTGCACCACGTTCGTGCGCTCGACCTCACTGCAGTACCTGAGTTCCATTAGGAACTTCCTTGTAATAGGTACATAATAACCCGTGCTTTGCAACGACTGCTGAGAGGTTGTCTCAAAGGTCAAAGGCTGCAGCATCATCACCTTGCGCACAGACGGCATCTGTCCGAATTGCATGTGACAAACGACGTGACATGAGCGACCATTGTGGAAATTGCCAGCAGTCAGTGTTCAGGCTCGACGCCCATCACTGGAAATACCGCTGTAGCTGGCCATGACATAAAATGGCATGGATGTGCTGTAAGAAAAGTCTCGTAGGAAGCGTAGTTCCATACGAGTAACGTGGTGCCTGAGCATTCGGGCCAAGCCTCCGATCGACAACTTAGACAGCGCACGAGAAGCAGCTGACAATTTGGCGGTGTGCGGCGCCGGCGAGAAGGGCGACATGCCAGCGGCCAGCGGCTAATGCAGGGGAACCGGCGCATGGGCGCGGCCGAAGCTGGGGGAGTGACTGGAGACGGCTCAGTTGAGGCCGTATTACTTACATGACCTCTGTAGCAAACACACGCGCGAGGGCTTGCTTTGTGCACAGAGTGATGGCAATGGCGATGGTGATGATGATGATGTCGAGGTTGCCCCGTGGTGTCATGTGTGAATCTCTCTCGATATCTTATTGGAAACAGCTCCGAGTTTTCTAGAATCCGCTCGGAAGACGGGACGAGACGCTGCTAGAGAGCAAAGAGTCTAGGGCAACGCTCCGTTTAATCAGCCAATATGACCCGTAGCGCCAGAGTTTCCTCCATCCGAAGCTCTCGTTGGCGCCCGACAATCAGTCTGACACGCCGGGCCAGGATTGCTGGGTCGGGGTGGGCAACGGCCAGCCTCGGTCGGGATTAGCAGCAAGGCCGCGGGCGAATAGGACGGGCGGCTCGGGGGAGGGAGATGGGAAACAAAGAGGATCAGGAGCCAGGAACCGGCCCCAATCGGCCATTCGATGGGTGGTTAACAGGGGAGGCTTGGAGAGGCTTGGGAGAGCAGAGCAGAGCATTCCATGCGTGATTAGCTGGCGGGGAAGAGGCCTGCTAGCCAGTGGATCTGCTGGTCCGAAGGCAACTCGGGAGTGTTTAAATTGTGTTGGGGCTTGAAAGGGGATGAGAAGAAGTCCAATTGAGGTTCCTGCTGGACGGTGGTGATGGATGATGATGGTGAAGAGACGAGGGAGGGAGAGCGACAGAGAGGAGAACAAAGAGTCGAGATGTCGACATGGAAAATGGAGCAATTTTCAAGCACTGTAATGGATACTCGTACAGATGAGGTATCTGGTGCCCAAGGCTTGGGGCATGCGCACATCTCTGCCCCAGTCCCTGTTGCAGCTGCTAATACGAGTAATTGTACATATTCGTACATGGAAACTCAGGGGACAGGCTCTGATATGTGAGTGATGCGGCATCTCGACCTCGTGCGATGCAGGTACGAGGCACCAACGACAAGGTTTTGGCTCGGTTGACGTGCTCTGGAGTGCATGTAATGTCGGCTTTTGTAGCCTTTTGGCGATGGTGGTATCGGAGATGCACATTGTGATGATGATGATGATGATACCGGGTAAGGTAGGTAGTGAGGTACATGGAAGGTAATTTGGGATCGGGGCACAAATGAGAGGGTGATGCAGATGCTGAAACACGCACTTGGGCCGCTTCGGGGAGAGCATCTGATCAGCTGCTGCCTCATTGAAGGTGATGGGAGGGCGAGAAAGTTTGCGTGGGTGGTTGTTAGAGTGTGTGAGTGTGTGAGCGCGTTAATGTGTGAGAGTCGGGATGTTTTGCCCTGTGCTTTTCGCAAGTATCGGCTACCTACAAGCTCCTCAATCTCCTGTTACCGGATGACGCTCGTGGTTTCGCGCATGGCATGAGCTATTCTCGGATGCATGACTGGCGTGCGATCGGGAAGATGAGGCCCAATCTTGCAACTGGCATGCTCCCAGCATTGATTCATGCATCACCCATGCGCCGGATTGATGAGCAGAAACGGAACAAACAAGCAAACAATCAAGCAATGCGAAGTCTGTCTGTGCATATAGGCAGTGTTGAGAATTACTGGAATTTATTTCGAATTGCTGTAGTTTTGAAGTCTTTGTAGGGTAGTACCTCGTACGTGCTGCGTCGCCGTTATTGCGCCCGTTGTAGCAGAGACTTGCGCCAGGCACACCAGAGCACAGGTTTCCCCTCCCCTCTCCATCTCGATATGCTTCAGGAAAGAGGGAAATCGACGATAAGCGATACTGAATATCAAGCACTACCTACCTTACACTAACCCTCTTAACCATTGCCTAATACCTAGTATCCTTCTGATGCCCGCCGCTTCGACTCGACGCAAACAACTCCTCCAGCCTGATGCCCAACTTCATTCCATCGCATATTACTACTGCCTTATTCCCTGAGTTGACATACAACTACATTCATACGATACTACTGGCTGCACATCACCAGCACTGCGTCCGCAAGTCCCCTGGTCGGCTTCTCCACCAAATGGCAAGGCACCCCCCCTCTGCATCTTGTTGTGCCTTAGCCCTCCCGAAGTGGTCCTAGCTGTATTACGCAGTCGCAGCAGCGTTCTCGTTTCTTCCTCCATTGTCGCGGCATCTGATACTCTCTCGTTTCCTCCTCCTCCTCCTCCTCCTCCTCTTGTTCTTCTTACTCTCCAACCCTTCTTCTTTTCTCCTTCTCTTCCCCTAGCCCTCACCACGGAAATCCGAGTCCTGGCAAGTCCTTGTCCTCCGCGCGGCTGGATCTCTGATTTTTTTTCCCCATAGTTGTCATTTTCATTTTCTTTTCCTCTTCTTGAGTTTCTCTTTTATTACTGTCCGTCCCGACTCGATACACTCCTTACATCTCGCCAATACCTACCGCTAGAATAATTATAGAACGCCTCGTGTTTTTTTGAGGGGAGGATTCGCAGCACCCTACGCGTCCGATACACCCCATCCGTTCATTCATCGCAAGTCACCTAAGGATCGAAAACAAAACAAGAAAAAAAAAAAAGCAACAAAATCGCCAAAAAGGAAGAACTGCCCAGCTGGTCGACCGGGGAAAAGCTGCCCAATCGTTGATACTGTTGAGGCGTTTGGATTGCGCGCCTCGTTGTCCCCTTTCTCCGAAACGACGTTGCGCGCATTTGCAAACTCGAGCCGCGCGCTGCTGAAGAAACAAAACCGCAAGGCATCGCACACTGGTCGTACTGTAACTCAGTACATACAGTGCGCCGACCAGCCTGGCTAAAGTGCAATCTGCTCAGCGACAACAGCGACAGTTGCGCGTCAAGCTCCATTCCTTTGCGTCTGGCCTGGCGTTGACTCACCATCGACCGCGCTGACGGCCGTTGCGTTGCACTCTGCTGCGCTGCATCGATTGACTGGAGCCAGAGTTGAGACCTGTCTGCCCACACGGCTTGAGCCACGTCTGACCCGGCCTGGACAACGGAAAAACAAGGCCAAAACAACAACAACAACAATCAATACGGCTCCAAAACTCTGCGCCCCCCTCAGTTCGCTGTCCTCTCTACCTACTTACCCGTGTCCTGCGCGGTAAGGCAAGGTACATGTACCTCGTAAGGTAGGCATTTACTCGCAAGGTATCTGCCTGGCCACCTCCGCAACAGCACGAACGTCGACGACGACGAGATCAGGTCTGCAGCCTCAACCAGCGCTTTCTTCCAATTTTGTTTCTTTTCGTTTCCCCTTCTTTGTTGTCCATTTGGCGCCCCCTTAGCCTTCGCTTCTCGCCTGGATCCCTATTTTTTTCCTTGCCTATTATTTTTGCCTTCTCTTCGGCTTCTTTTGGGTCTTCCAAATTTCCCGCCCAATCTCGCCTACGCTCTGCGCTTTCTGTCCCGCCTGTGCGCAGCGCATCCACAGCGTCATTTCAGAAGCTCTCCTCGGTCCTTTACTCCAATTTGAACCATCTTTTCTGCTTACCTCGACCACCCCGGTTTGCTGCAGCAGGGCCTGCGACGACGCCTTTTTTATTTTTTTGTTTCTTCTTCCTTTCTTTCTCTTTCGTCGTCCCTGGACCAAAGTATCCATTTACCCCGTCCCGGACCACTCACCAAACCAATCAGCCTACTCGGCACCCCCCTGCTGTTTTTCTTCTGCCGCTGCACCTCAGCAACGCAAGGGGCTGCGCCGTGCCAGACGCCAGCTCAAACGCAACTCGGCCAATTCTGCATCTCTGCTGCGTCCAGTGTCTTCCGTCACCACCAACAACCACCACAAACGCACGCAATCAAACAACCCAGCCCCTCGACGAATCCTCCGCAACCCCTCGCTGTCACCAGTCCGGCGCGAAACCGACAGCAGCGACAGCAGACACGCAATCAAAAACACGGCCGGTGCAGCTGCGGCACGCCTCAGAGCTGCCGCCTCCCGAACCTGCCAGGGGATTCAAGCACCGAGACGCTCCCCCCCATTGATGGTTCGCCGCTAGCCACCGACCGACGCTGCGCTTTCTGGCGGACTCGCCTTCATCAGAATGGCGTCGTCGTCAGTCAACTCGGACCGGCCCGACATCTCGGCGCCCGTGGGAGACGCCGCCAACGATCCCTTCTTCTCCGCCTCCTCCACCACCCCGTCCCACCTGCGATTCTCCGACTTCGACCAGGAGCTCTTCGCCGCCGGCCCCGGTTCCGACCCGCGACAGGCGAAGCGCGCCCTGGAAGCCCATCTGGCGGAGACGGACCGTCGCCTGGACGAGGCCGGCAAGATTGGAACGGCCCTCGTGTCCCAGCGCAAGGCCCTCGCCGAGCAGCTGCAGGAGATCGAGAAGCTCCAGGCCGAGGAGGAGCTGGCGCCCGAGCTGCGCAAGAAGCTGGTCAGCATCGAAAAGGAGTACAATGACTTGGCGCGAGAGTCCGCGAGGGTCTTCTTGCCCAAGCAGAGAGTCGCGAGCACCACCGACAACCAAGGCTCGCCCTTTATGCTGGACAGCCGATCAAGCAGGGTGAGCACAAACGGCTTTCACTTTTTTTTGTCCCCATAATGGCCATTCTAATTCATTGTCTACCCCCAATGCCTCTATGCTGTTTCCCCTGCTACATGCCTGCCTATCCAACTCTCCTCGTTGAGCCAGCATGCAACGCCTCGGCATCACAACACTTTTTGCGTCGCACATCAAATCATTCCCCGCGCCCTTCTTTGCCCCCTGTCTTGAATTGCTTACCAAGAGCTGTCATTAATAATGGTGCTATAGCGATCCGCCAGTCCCTCAAAACTCGAGAATCAAGCCACGGGCTCACCCACCAAGCTGAGCGCCCCCAACCGTAAGCTGCGCAACCAGCCGACAAACAGAGTTCAGGACATCGAGTTCGCCGCCGAAATCAGCACATCCCTCATCGCCCAGGTCCGCAATCTGCAGACCCTGCTTGGCGAGCGAGATGAACAGGTCAAAGACCTCCGCAACGATGTCGCCCGCCTCGAGGGCGACTCGGAGGCCCTGCAGCAGCGTCTGAGGGTTCTTGACGAGAGTGAACATCGCTTCAAGGAAGAGAACTGGAACCTCCAGACCCGGCTGCAGGAGATGAGCGGCCAGCTCAAGGAGGCGTTTGACCGCGAGAAGAAGCTCGACCATGCCCTTCACGCCTCCAATGCCGCCAAGGCCGCCACTCAAAAGGAGCTCGACGACGTCAAGCTGTCCCTCTCCAAGCTGACCGAGGAGCACGCCTCCGCCACCAGACATTACGACATCGAGCTCGGCACTGCCAAGCGCGCCATTGCCATGGCCGACGGCGAGCGCTTCGCCATGCAGCGCAAGATTGACGAGCTGACCAGCCAGAACCTGGAGCTCGCCAAGGCCATTGCTGCCCAGAGGGCCAAGGCCCAGGAGCGCGAGTCTTCTTCCGGCACTAGCGACGAGGATCTGGAGGCTTCCGCCGTCGACATCACGCCTGAGCATTCGCCGCCGCAGTCGCCCATGAAGGGGACCACCCCCAGGCACGCCATGCTCGAGACCGAAACGCTCAAGACCTCCCTGCAGCATGCCCAGCGAACCATTCAGAGCCAGCGAAGCCAGCTGCACCGTGAAAAGACGGAGAAGCTAGAGTTCAGACGCATCATTCAGGACCTTCGCGACGATTTGGAAAAGGCGAGGAACGAGCTCGAAAAGGGCCCTGCCCTGCCTCCCGTCCGCCGCGGCCGCAGGGTCGAACCCAAGGAGGTCAAGGTCAGGCAGCCCAGGCTGCTTGGCAGCTTCCGTTCCAGCCGCCAGGAGGTCGTCATCGAGGAGCCTGTCGTCACCGAAGATCCCGAGTGGGAAGACACTCACGACGTTTCACCTCGATCTTCTGGTCTGCGCGTTGGCACCCGCTCTCCTGAGAGGCGCCGTCTGCAGCAGCAACACCACCACCAGCAGGGGCAGCATCATCATTCGCGACAGCAACAAGGACAGCAATCAACTGACGATGAAGAAGAAGAGCTTGTTCTCGAGTCTATCGAGACCAGTGATCAGTTCGAAAGTGCGGCCGAAGAAGTTGGCGGCGACTCTGCCTTTGAGACTGCCCACGAGCCCTCAACCGAGACGGATGACTTCCAGACCGGACATGAGGACCTGTCTGATGAGAGTGACGCCCCTACTGAGGTTGCGCTCTCCGTACGCGGCTTCGGCAACATGAGGCGACCTCCCAGCCTACAGCCTGGCGGCTCGAGACACGCCCAGCGGGAGTCCTTTGACAGCACCGCCTCCACATCAACCGAAGACGACGAGTTCCCCGATTACAACGAGTTCCGGACACCCACCGCCGCCGCCTCCTTACGAAGAATGCGCATGAACAACCGCTTCTCGCAGTCTAGGAGAAGCTCTCGGCAGGAGAGCGAAGAGCCTCAGTTCCAGAGCCCCGGCGCAAGCTTCAGCAGCGGCGGTGGTGACCCGGCGACGCCCGGCCAGAGCCTCTTTGCCGAGCTGCAGGACTTTGGCAGCGACGACGAATCCATCGCCTACACTCCGAGCCGCAGAAGCCTTCGCTCTATGACGCCGGCCTCTACGCGCCGCGCCCTCACGCCACCCCCTGCCGTTCCCCGGCTGCCCCGAGTCATCATGGTGGACAGCGGCGTCATGACCGACCCCGTCGAATTCGCTGCAGCCATCGACCCCCTGGGCCACCGCGCGTCTCGCGGCTCGCTGCTCAGCGTGGGCGAGGCCGCCAGGCGACCGAGATCCATGGAGTCGGTCATCCCCAACACTGACTTCCGCGCGTCCACTGCATCATGGCGCAGCGCCGAAGACGGACCCGCGGGCTCGCGCCCCGCGTCTACAGTGGCCTACAGCGATGCCGGTGCGCAGTACGACATTGGCGAGAAACTGGCTCAGTTCCCCGTGCCGCCCTCGTCGCGCTCGCCCAGTGAGGCGGACGTGCTGCCCCTCCCTGCCGCTGCGCCCGCGCCCCCTGCAGTCCTCAATCTCTCCGCCATCCAATCCGAGCACATCGAGCCTCTCGAGGAGGAGCAAGACCAAGAGCCGGCACCGGCCCCTGTGCAACCTCCCACCCTCAGCTTGACACCAATCGCGACTGAGGCTGTGGAGCCCCTAGCCGAGCCTGAGATCCCCGCTCCCGACCTGAAGCTGTCTGTTATCGTGGCCGAGCAGTTGGAACCCGAAGCTGAGCCTGACGTGCCGCCTCCGGACCTCACCCTGTCCAGCATCTTTGCTCATGCACTGGAGCCCCAGGCGGAACCAGAGGTGCCCCCGGCCGAGTTGACGCTGTCGACCATCATAAGCGAGGGCCTGGAGCCAGTAGCCGAGCCCCAAGTCCCCCCTCCGGTGCTCACGCTATCGACAATCGTGGGCGAAGGCCTGGAGCCAGTGGCCGAGCCCGAGATCCCGCCTCCAGTCCTCTCCCTGTCTGCCATTGCAACCGAAGGCTCGGAGCCGGTGGCGGAGCCTGAAGTGCCTGCGCCTGTGCTGAGCTTCTCCGGCATCGTTGCAGAGGGCTTGGAGCCCAAGGCGGAACCCGAGGCTCCTGCGCCCGAGCTTACGCTGGCCTCTATCCTATCCGAGGAGATTGAGCCCGTCGTCGAGGAACCGGAGTTGCCTGAACCGATCGCTGCCGAGGCGATTGCCCCAGAAGCTCCGGCTGCCGCCTTGCCGGCGTTCAGCATCTCGCCAATCGTGGCGGAACAAGTCGAACCCATCGCTGAGCCCGCCCCCGAGCCCGTGCAGATCATCATGGCGCCCCCACCGGCACCTCTCAGCTTCTCATCGATCCAGGCACAGCAGCTGGAGCCCAGGGAGCTCTGGCTGCCGACGCTGACCCTCTCCACCATTGCAGTGGAAAAGGTCGAGCCCGTCGTCGTCCAGCCCGAGCCCGAGCCCGCTTCTGCGGCGCTGACACTCTCTACCCTCTCCTTCCAAAACACCATTCCGTTCGATGAGCTGCCCATCGATGACGAGGAGCTGCTGCTGCCACCTCAGCCCGAGCCTCAACCAGAGGCGCAGCCCAAGGAGCCCCAAGCCCCCGTGCTTGGCCTCTCTTCAATAGTAGCAGAGGATGTCGAGCCCGTCTTCCCTCTCGCTCCTCAGTTCGCATTTTCTCCCATCTCGTCCGTGGACACTCAGCCCATCAGCCCGACGAAGAGAGGGGGTTTCATTCTCCCCAAGGACATCAAGTCTCCCTTCATTGATGACGGTGATGAGATATCCGACAAGAACCTCTTCGCGTCATATGTCACCCGCAGAAGACCCGAGAGCGTCCCCTCATCACCCATCATTGCCGAGGACGAGACGAGTCAGTCACGCCCCGCGTCGCCAAAGCCCGACGTTCCCGAGTCTCAGCGGCCGTTCAAGGAGATCTCGGCCAACGCAGGCCCCCGACCTGCTCAGCAGCTCACCCAGACCAGCGACCATGGCGCCCAGACCTCGTTGACGTCAGGAGCCATCGATGAGCTGCTCAAGGCTGGGGCTGAGACTCCTGCAAAGAGCCGCTCCGCCAGCGCTATTAGCAGTCCCGACACCGTGGGTACCGTCAAGATCAACCGTGCGTCTCAAGAAAACCACGATAGCCCCGTCTCAGCCGTCTCCGGCAAGAGCAGGGCGCTCGAGCCAGCGGCTGTGATCGAGGCTACGCCGGCGCACCGACCCGGCAGTGCTACCAGTGCCAAGTCCTCGCTCGTGGGCGCGCCCCCTCTGCCATCGAACCATCAACAGATGATTCATGCAGCCCGTGCCGGTTCATCCCATGGGTCCCAGGGCGCTACCATGGGCCCGCCACTGTGGCCCGCCTCGGCGACGAAGCCAGCGCCGCGAACACCCAACTCGACCAGGCCCATGTCGCCTGCTTCCGGTCGCGGCACCCCTACTCCTCGCGCTCCTCCTCCCCGCGCCGGCTCGTCTCACGGCACTGCCGACTACCCGCCGCCCCCGCCGCCGCCGGCGGTCCGGCTCTCTGCCGCCATGTCTCGACAATCCTCCGTGTCCTCGTTCGCCTCGGAACTGGACAATCGGTTCGGAATGCGGGCCGGCGAGATGGGCATCGATCCTAGCGGCTTCGGCGCCAACACCGACCCCAGGATGATCCAGGCCATTACGCAGACCATGATTGGAGAATACAACTGGAAGTACACGCGCAAGGCTGGCAGGGGCGAACTGTCGGAGAAGCGGCATCGCCGCTACTTCTGGGTTCACCCCTACACCAGGACCATCTACTGGAGCGACAGAGATCCGTCAACGGCCGGGCGCACCGAGATGAAGGCGAAGAGTCTCCCGATTGAAGGTGTCCGAGTGGTGACTGATGACAACCCCATGCCGCCGGGCCTCCACCGTAAGAGCTTGGTGATCATCTCGCCCGGCAGGACGATCAAGTTTACCTGCACCACTGGCCAGCGACACGAGACGTGGTTCAACGCGCTGTCGTATCTCTTGCTGAGAACCAGCAATGGCCACGATGGGCACTTGGACGCGGAGGAGATGGCGGCTGACCTCGCCCGGGAAGACGCCGATGAGTTTAACCCTCAGTTCGGCCGACGGGCGGCCAACGGCACATCAAAGCCCTCGGCTCCGTCCCTGTCATCGTACAACTCCCGCACCACCCGGGACGGGTCGCTGGCCGAAGCCATCTCCTTTGAGATCCCTACGCTGACGCCATCGGGCAAGCATGCCTCGCATGCTTCGACGCCCATCAAGCCTTCCATTTCAGGCAGCATCAGCAGCAGGGTAGGCTCGTACTGGAAGGTGGGCGGATCCAAGCTGTCCGGAACGGTGCGCAGCAGGACGGCTAGTGCCCAGAATGTGAGCATCTACCAGGCCAGCGAGGTCCATGATAGTGCTGAGGACCTTCGTGAGATGATTGAGCGTCAAGACATGGAAGCGGACCGGCTCGAGAATGTCAGAGCATGTTGCGATGGTAAGTCTTTCACGCGAGGCAACGATTAATATCCATTTTGGAGCTGACAGTTTTTCCCATAGGCAAACACGACGTCGGGACGCTTCCTCACACGACCAAGAGGGCGCGCAGTCACAATCACAGCCACAATCACCATCATGTCCAATCCAGTGGGCAATCTACCATGAGCACTCCCCTGGCATCTACGCGCTCTCGGGCATAAAGTTTCCTGTTCACTCGACTTTGCATTATTAATCAATGTCTTTTGACAACTCAATTCAGCTCTCAAAAACCGGGAAACATCCTTTCCACATCTGACTTACTCTCTCTCGTTCTCTCTCTCTCTCTCACTCTCTCCTCTCCTCTCGCAAACGTGACGACCATACAATTGATGGAAGGCCTCTTTATGACTCTGAACGATTCTTCTTTTTGTCTTTGCTGTTCTTTCTTTTCTAGTTATCTCGCTGATGCTCACATACTTTTCAGATTGTCACAGATGATTTCTTCTGACAAGATGGAACTGTCACTGGCACACTGAGCAAACACAACTGGTCTCTGCATACCTTGAGCTTGGAGGAATCGCCGCTTTTAGACTGCAGCCCCCCCTCTCCTTAAACTTGTTTCTTTGCTGTCAATTTTCCTTGCCCACTAAAACGCAGCTGCGGATTACGCAGACGAGGCCTCATCACGCGAAAGATTGCAAACAGATATATGCATTTTTTTTTTCTCCTTAGTGCTCCATGGAGGAAACTAAAACACAAGGACGAAGAAGAAAAAAGAAAAAGGAATAAAAAAAAAAGAGAAGGTAGTCTCTGGCACAATCTTTATATTTCACCTAGGCACCCTGTTATGATGTGTTCCCGGCCATGAAACATACAAATTCAGAGTTCGGGAGCTTGTCTGGTGGGTAGGACATATCGGGAATCGCAATTCAAATGGCGTATCAGTAAATAACTGTGGTCGTGTTGCAAATACTTACCTTGAGAGTGCTTGAGTTCTTGCCACGACGCTTTTGTAGGGTTTCGTAGCAGGATTCCGCAGTAGTTGGTTGTATCTTTCGCACGGAGAGGAGGATGGTGTTGATTCAAAGGGAAGGAATGGGACTATGAGCAACTCAACAGAGGGTTCAAGATGTCTGAGATAGGAAGGTACTCGTGGAAGCGGTCATGGAGGCAAGCAAAGGGGCCATTCTAGACATGCCAATCAAAGTCACCTCGTTCAACGTTCAACTTTTGGCCCATCCCCTTGTCTGTCCAAAGACCAGAGTAAAAAGCTGCGCATTGCTCTCGAGCTGGTACCTATCGGCTGCCTTTTCCGTGACTACTGGGACGTCGCCCCCCTCCTCCTGGACTCCCCTTTACTGGCGTTTCGCGAGATCATTGCCCTTGCAAACTGTCAAAAGAGAGCTTTACTCTGTGCTCTAGGTGGTTCAAGCACCTTTTGAGGTCACAAAAGGAGACGCAACGGTATTCCACAAGATACCAACAGTCTGTGTAATTCACTTCCAAAGGTTCTCAACCAGGCATATCCTCCCGCATCCCGTCACGTTTTGAATGAGTGTACAAAGGTTATTAGACTTCAGACGGGGGCAAAAAAAGAGCAAAACGGCACAACAAAAAAGAAGGCAAAAAAAGAATCGCCGTCATATCTCAATGCGGTGGATTTGTTATATAGGAAAAGCCCAACGCGGGGGTCGAACCCGCAACCTTGAGATTGCATCAGAACGTGTGTCTCTGCTAAGAGTCTCACGCTCTACCGATTGAGCTAGCCGGGCCGGGCCAGGTCACGTGACTTGGCTATCAACCAATCACCGACCACCGATCGAGCTCGGGCGCTTGTTGAGGAGGTTGGACGAAAGGATCTTTAAGAGCCTTTGCTTGCACATGGTAGAACTAGTAATAGATACTAGTGAGCAGTCATGTTTTCGCCCCCTTTTTCCAGAGATGATAAGCGCCGTCATCAGATGTCTATGGTGCTCAGGGTACTGTAGGCCATGAGTGATTATTTTTTTAAGATGAGCAATCATCAGCCACATGGGAGTAGAATGTAGAATGCCTTGAAGTAGAGGGCTTCTGGATTCTTCCTATTGACACTTGTGAGTTGCAGTCGGTACGTAGTTCTACCATAAAGGAGAAGAACTTTATCACTATTCAAAAGGCAAGAAGATTGCAGGCCTCCATAAAAGCTTCATCGAAAGGAACTGGTAGGCCGAGGCCCCAAGCCACTCCTCTCATACGCCATGTCAACCATCTTCATCTGAGCAATGGAGTCGTCCCTGTCGACCCAATGCTGCGTCCTGCGGCCCTTCACCCTGTTGACAAACTGCTCCAGCTGGTGCCTGTACGACATCCAGTGCGCCTCGCCCGGCAGATTGGCGAACTCGCCTCCGGCCTCCTTCCAGGTGTAGGCCTTGCGGGACGTCGTCTTGCTCCAGGCCTTGACGACGCTGCCGTCCTCGGAGCGGATCTCGTTCATCTCCTTGATGTCGATACGGTGCCAGAAGACACCGTGGACGAGCCCCTGAAGCGTGAGCTCACGCCGCTGAAACTGCACCTGGCCGGCGGGCAGGCTGGCGTTGGCGACGGGCACCTGCTTCGTGGTGACGGTGACCCACGAGGGCTTGATGATGGTCTCGCCCATGAGAGTGCTGGAGGCGACACCCGTGCGGCCGCCGGGGAAGCGGAACGTGGCCCTGAACTCGTAGTCGCACTTGTCGTGAATGCCGTCGGTATACGCCTTGACGTCGCAGCTGAGGCACTCCTCGGGACTCTCGCCAAAGAGCAGGCGCAGGGCGGCGAGGTTGTACGTGCCCATGGCCATGATGGAGCCTCCAGACAGCGCGTAGTTGAAGTGGATCTGGTCCTTGCTGCTCGCCCACCAGGGGATCATGGAGCGGGACTCGACGTGCTCGATCTCGGAGGGCTCGACGAGGGAGCGGAAGAGGGCCCACGAGGGGTAGAAGCGGCTGTGGAAGGCCTCGAGGAGGACGGGCGCGTTGGGCGCGTCCAGCTCGGGCAGGTTGAAGAGGATCTCGGCCTCGGCGGAGTTGGACACGGAGGGCTTCTCGAGGAGGACGTGCTTGCCGGCGCGGATGGCACGGACGGCCCATTCAAAGTGTAGGCCGTTGGGCAGGGGGATGAAGACGGCGTCGATGTTGGGGTCGTCGAGGATCTCTGTCAGGGGTTAGCTGAGCACCTCGGGATGGGGGAGTATTCATGAAAGGAGCCGCTTTGAGAATCATTTGGAATTCAAGCAGGGTTCCTCAGAAAGAAAGGATGGTGCTGAATAGCTTACCTTGATAGGAATCCTTGACCTCTGGGATGCCGTGAGACTTTGCGTACTCCTCTGCCTTTTTGCGATCACGGGCACTGATGGCTTGGATGATGACTTCGGGATGGGACTTGGCCGGGTTGAACAAGGCAAGGGGTCTGTGGGTGTTTGTTAACAGATTGGGTCATATATATGTTGGTAGACTTACGCAATGCCAGCAGCTCCCAAGACGCCGAACCTGATGGCATCGCTGGACTTTGGGGGCGTGGGCGGGTTGAAGCAACCCCAAATGCGACTGACGAGGGCCATTCCAGTGGATCCCTATAGGGTTGGATTTGTGTCAAGAAAGAGGTGATTAAGCGGTGCAATACGAGAAGATCTGTTGTGATGAAACTGCGAATATCAAGGCATGAGCTTGTTGATGTGAGCAGGTGTCTGATGAGAGAAGACGGCATCCTGGAGTACGGCGGCCATGATGACTTTATAGACAAAGAGACTCGAGCTCTCCCACTGTCTGCAGGCAGTTCCCAACGCGAATATGACTCCTTTTCGTGCCATTGCTTGCGTATTCGTCGCGACACCTCACAACGAGGTTCAACATCATCATCACAAGGGCATTCGGATAGATTGAAGGTCTTGGTGGCTTGTCCGTGGCGTTTTGGCAGGCAGGGGCCCCGAAGCCGCCAATTGGCTCGTCTCTACGTGGCCCCTGTAAGCCTCCGCGAGAAGATCCCCCCGGAATGCCCTGCGACTTTTCACTGTGACCCCTGTGGAACATGGCCTGTAGGAGCTGGTTCCCTGTAGAAGTGGCGTTTCAAGCGCCATCTGGGAATCTCTTTTGCTCCGACCCGGCCTTTGGCTGATCTTTGGTGGCTTGGGAGGAGCTTGGGAGGATTCCAAGTTGTCAATGTGTCGAGTCTACCTATTTGTCGTATCAGGAGAGGTAAGTTTTCGTGTATCTGCACTTGTTGCCTCACCTATCCTTTGCTTTCTCCTTCTTTATATTCTATATGCTCTTATAGCTCCAGCTGTAGCTCAAAATGCGTAGCTGGAGTACGCAAAGATCTGGAGCTCCTCATATAATCTACATCTACCTTACTAGTACCTACCGTACACGCAGCATGCAAACATGAACTTTGCAGCACGAGCAACCTCACGCCAGCCGCTGTTCTCAGGCCATCGTCAGCAGTAGAGCTGGGAATATGGAGAGCATTCCTGCTTAGGTCTAACTAGCATTAGCTTGGTGAAATGGCCACTCATCGTCAGAGTCATAATGGATCAAATGCTGTATCTGCACAACCTAAAGACATAGTCACAGTGGCCTCTGAAACAGCGTAAAGGGTCCGAGGTAGCCTTTGATTCCCTTCAACTCCAGCGCAACTGCCTAGGGGTTTCCAATCATAAAGACACTCTAATCCAAACTCCCGAGCGGCACAAACATTATCCTTCCTAGATTCCTAGATCTTCCACTGTGCAACCAATTTCATATCCTGCTTCAGCCCAGCATCGTTACTTTTCATGGGCATTGTCTCATTTCGTCCCGTCTTAATTTTTATATTATATAATACTTCTCGGCAATACAGTCTGTCACAGATACTCAGTCTTGCTGTCTCAAATCACCACTCACTGCCGCCAGACAGTTCTCGTTCATCACGCCTTGTATAGAGTGAGCTTGTACGTCTTTTGCTGGTAGAAGTATTAGCAAGTTGTTACATACTATTCACCTCGGAGTCGCCGTAGTCGAAATGCTAGAACATAACTCAGTATTAGCGTTATAAGGTTAATCTGGATCTGTTACCTTTGCAAACGTTTAATACAATGTTCACGGCTATAAACCGCTGAAGGAAAGTCTCAACTACTAAAAGAAGTTTGAACCGATTTGATTAAGCAATAACAGGGAATACTTATCGTGTGAGATCAAAGTAACTGGACAAATAGTATAGAGTATATCCAATATCCAGAGGGATCAACAACCTCAACCTTTTGGTCCTTTGCGTCCCAAGCTCTCGCAAAATAATCTCACTGGGAACGATGGTACAAACTGCTACTGATGAACGATAAACTACCTGCCTAATAACAAACGTTTTCATGTCTATAATACATGTAGTGATCGTTACATATTCCTTCTTTCCCCTTCCCTAACACGTTTCTCTCCCTTCAATTTTGCCCTCTGGTTTTAAGTTGTGCATAGTTGTGTTACATACATGGCAAAGAATTCTTGGAGGTGGTATGAGGTCTTCCCCTCTTCTCTTTTTTTTCTTCTTTTTTCTTTCCCCTTTTCCGTCAAACCATTCCATGTGAACATAGAGGAGCCTGGCAGAAGCCGCGCAACCCGAGAGAAGAAAGAGAACAGACAGCGAACAAAGATGCCAGAAAGAAGAGTGGGCGACTGTTGCTGTAACATTTTGTAAAGACCGCTGAACATATGTGTACTAGATGACCCTAGATTGGCTAGAGTGAACAGTCTCAGCGAGCTTTGTCTTTATCTTCTCCATGAAGGGTTTTGGCACCCTTCGGAGACATGCCATAGACTTCTCCTCCTATCTCTTCTTGTCGACTCTCCATGATATGAGATGATATGGAGGGGCGAGTTGGTGTCTCCGTAGCAGAGGCTGTCGGATACTGTTGCATCATTGGATACATGGTATACATGTCGGAATAAGGGGTAGGATTGTAGTACGACTGGCCGAACGTGTTATACATGATAGGTCCGCCTTGCGGCGTCATGGGATTGGCCATCAGTGGCTGAATCGGGTGCAGACCATAAGGGGAGTAGGGGTAAGAATGAATGAGTGGATAGAAGCAAGATGTGGCTGAATCGGCACCATGGGGTTGAGGAGTCTTGGCACCTTGCTTCATCGGGGACTTTGTAGGCGTCTCCATGGTCTTGGTGGCATCTTTAGCCTCATGCTGAGCTGTGTCGTTGCCCTCGAACTTGCAATATTGCTCGTTGGACTTGCTTTGGAAACACACTTGCGGGAGGAGTTCGGACTCGACGGCGGCTCCGAGGGCGGAGGAGGGAGGCTTCGAATCTTCTGCTCCGTAGACGACTTCGGTATTGGAAGTGGGCTTCCCATCTCGCTTTGCTTCGTTGAATCTATTGGCGCTGTTGTCATCTGCTGCGGCTCGGGGTCCAGGTATCTCTTCAGCACCAGACTCCTGTTGCTGGACGTCGTGGCCATAGTCGGTTGTAGATGCGAAAGCGACTGAGGCACCGGACTCTCCCTCACGGATGGCCGGTCTGGTAGTGATGGAGTGGGTATACAGTTTGGAATTCATCCGAGCAGTGCGGAGAGATGCGTCTGCCTGTGTAGGGGAGATGATACCACCATGCAGGTCCCCATCGTTTGTCCCTGATGAAAGAAAAGACGTCGAGAGCCCTGCAGCGGGAGGGACGAAGGTGTTTGCATCCATGATTCGATTGCCGTGTCCGTTGCCGCCTCTCCCTCCGTGCCAGGTAGACGGCACGCCAGCAATTGATCCTCGCTGAGAGCCAATGGTACCATATGAAGATCCATTGAATGTTCGTGTACGCTTCCTCTCCACTTTGATTATATGACCGTCGATTGGCTTGCGATGCTATGCAGGAACGTCAGTGTCCAGTTGAGTTGACGCGGCAGAGGCCAGACTGCAGTACCAACTCACATGATTCATGATGGCATTCTCAACCGCATCAGGACGGGCAAACTCTACGAAGCCAAAGCACGTCGTAACAGCTGAAAGCAAAGATTAGCCACGTGTCGGTGAATCGAAGCATGCGCCCGAGACCATGAAACCTACTCCTGCCGCCAGATTGAGGCACTTCCTTGGTGGCAACCTCAGCGCAGAGCACGTTGCCGCACTGGCTTGCCAGTGTCTTCAACACATCCGCAGTCATATTCAGAGGCAAGTTGCCAAAGTATGCCGATCGACGGTCCTTTTCATATTGTGCGTAGCTTTGCTGGTCACTTCTCTTGTGCTGCTGACGCACTTCCGCCTTGGGGTCGTATGCTTCCACGCGGAAAACAGGGTGTTCTTCAAAGGTCTACCACCACGTAGAGATCGGACTGTTAGTTCAAGCTGTGAAGGGGATAGGTAGCGCGGAGCACAGTCTCAGATGTTACCTTTACTACAGATCGCGAAGAGTCATAGCGCTTATAGTGAACCACCATGGCGGGCGGAAACTTGTCCGTCTTCTGGCTGTTGAGGTCCAAGGGATGGACCTTGGCTATCGCGCCCAACGAACCAAGCAGGTCGATGGCTTCTTGTCTAGTTGTTTCGGCGCCGGAGAGCTTGTACACGACATAACACGCTACGAGACAAACCAAGTCAGCCAAGCATGTCCACAGGATCGGGAAAGGGAGAGGTGCTTACAGTGAGCAGTCGCCTTTTCGACACGACATGGGCGTCCGAGTATCACTGCTCCATTTCCGTGATGGGCGGCATTCTCTGCGTCGGCATCGCACTGCAATCCGAATTAGTTTGACTGTTCGCTCTTGCTCTCTTCTTCCACGATGTTTCCTCAGGTACTGATCTTAGGACTTACGGTAAATTGGCAGAAAGCAAACGGCATCTGACGGCTATCTCGACGAATCTTGACAAACACTGTGCCATACTGCGAGAAATATTTGGTAACCTCAATTTCCAGTCTGCGGTCGTCAACTGCTTGCGTTAGGCTTGAATATGGTCGTCAGTATATGTACAGCAATGAGTCAAGCTAGTGTAGCAAAAACTTACTTGGCAACAAAAACGCAGGCTGATGATGGATAGATATCTTGGGCATCGATTCGAGGAGGCTCGCGAGGAACTAGAGCCCAGTTGGCATTGCTCTGTGAGCCTCGCTCCCCATCCTCAGGTGAAGCCTCATCAACACCATCCTCATTTCGTATCGAGGAAGAGATCCTACTATCGATTCTGGTTTCTGATTGATTGGTTGTCCCATCATGCTTGTTGGCATGCCCACTGTGAAAGGCAAGTGAACTAGGAACGAGATTAGTGGAACAAGAGGGTAAGCATATGCACAAGGGGGTGATGACCCATACCTTTCCTGGTCACCACATCTGATTGCCTGGGAAGTAAGATTGCGAGACGAAGCAGGTCGCCTGGGTCTGTTAATTCTCTGTTAGAATAAAAGATTGATGCTTGTGCAGAGGAAAACAAGGTGTGCACGATACTCACGCAGTATTCTGGTTCAGCGAACCGCTCGGGCCTATACATGTTCAGTAACTGAGTTACAGGTGGAGAAGATACTGGCCGCTTCATACTTGAGCTGTAGACATTCTCGGTGTCGAAGGCAAGTTGACGCAGGACGTCGAAGGACGAGGCCTTCAAGAGCGTCTTCTTCGGATGACGAAGAGAGGAGTGGGCTGGCATGGTTTGCTCTGCGAAGACGTGTTAACAGGTTTAGCTCAAGAACGAAGGAAGCTGGGAAGGAGAAGATTGGGAGGAGAATGAGGAGGACGATGAAGAGGAGAAGGAGGGCCATGAAAAGCGAGAATATCAACCTAGCAAATGAGTGGAAAAGAAGAGAGTGACCATGGATGGCAAGAAGGACAGTTAGAGGCGTGAACAATCAAGTGTGTACATGCGACATCACGAAAGAATCTTCTAGGAACTTGCCTTTGAGAGACAGATTCGAAATTGATGGTTTGTAGTCGACAGAGTTTGGGCTGCAGATACTTCCTCAACTGGATACAAGATGAACGAAGAGGAGGGTCTGAGCAATAATCTCTTTCGAGAGCTCAGTCAGCCCTCAGCTTGCTGAGGAAGGGGTTGGCGATGGCAAGGACGCAGAAGAGCTGCGGCTTCAAATGGATGGTTGGCTATTGGGAATGTGCTGTTGATAGTGGCAGGTTCGAAAGATGAGGAAACGGGGAGAAAAGCAGATAAACAAACAGCAGAGAAGATAGAAGAAGCCTTCACCTTTTATAGTGGCCCTTCGACCTCGACTGATGGCGGTTCTGGCAGTGCTGGCAGATGGCAGAAAATCAACTGCCGAGAGGCTTGCAGCTGGCAACCGGGTCTGATGCGCTGTGGTCGAGCACCATTATGAATAATGCGATTCTAGCTGTGACAGGAGCCTGCCCAAGTAGAGTTATGCATTTTCTGTAGAGTTAAAGAGCTGACCGCGTATAGGAAATGTAAAGCGCTTGACTTGATAGAATGAGATCCGGCTGGTTGCGGATGGAGATAGGAGAGGTCTGCCATATGCTTACTACCTGATCACCGAGGCTCGTCTTTGCAAGGCCTTGGGCAAGAAGCCGCCGTTTGACCAACTTCACTGGAGGTCTTCGCCTCACAGAGTGAATACAAATGAGACTGGTAGCGGCGGTGATTCCGATGACATGGCTTGGGCACTTCGATACCTTGGGTATCAAGGCACTGTACCTACAGATACCTTACCTACTTAGTACCTACCTTACCTGCGTCGAGACGTCGATATCCAAGGTAGCGCTCCTTGAACAGCTTCTGGACGGCTTGATGCTGCCAACCCGGTCAAACTTTTGTCAATGCTCCAACATGCTCAAATCTACCTGGACGTCGTCTCTCTATAAACGCAATTGCTGACACTAGTAGTAATACACGGCCTTTTCCAGCTGGCTCTTCCCTCTCAGGATTACATTTACATTTTCTGGCCCGGCCCGGCTCTGCCCTGCGTTGACAATGTTACAGTCTCCTCCTCGATCCCATCTTTATACATTCAGTTATTTCTTTGTTTTTGTTTTTACTTCCGTCTTTTAGTCTGGCTTTGATTTGCCTTGACTGTGCTTGTTTCTTTTCGCACGCCAGCGCTTCCAAGCATCTACTTGGACGCTGGCTTCCAGCCGGCTCGCCTGGCCTGCTCTTTGTCAATGGCCTCCTTCTCTTCCAGATACGTCTCCAGCGTCGTGGGCGCCGTTGTCCCCCAGACTCTCCACGGACCCGCCTCGAATGTGACTGCGTTGACCTGCCTTGAAAGCACCACATATTCCACCTTGTCCTGGATCTTGACGCTTCCAGGGATGGTTTCCCCGGTGGACGCGTCATATCGGGACACCTGCTGGGTAGATGCAATGGCAACGACTGCCTGCTCAGTCATGAGGTTCTTGTCGTACATGTTGATCTGGTGGATCTGGTGCGCCGTTCGTTTGGGGTAGAAGAGCGGACTGTTGTACTTGGTCACCTCGAAATGGACTCGCTCTCTGGGATTACGGCGATCGATAGCCGCAATGAGCTTCTTTGCAAAATCGTTGACGCAGATTCTCTCCAGAGTCGCCTTGTCTCCCGCGGCAAACGCTTCCAGGACTTCCTGGTACAGGGCCTTGGCTGTGGGCGCGATCTTGCCGCGCCGAGCTTTCCACTGGGGTCGAGTCGTCCAGTTGGGCATCGATTTGAGCTTGAAGTTGAGCAAGGAAACGGTCTCAATCACCCAGTGCCTTAATCGGTGCCATTGGTATTGCGCAAAGTCCGCGGGGTTCAGCGGCAGGCGAGACAGTGGAAGGGATACGAACGTGCCTAAAGATCAAGGATGAACGTCAGCGAGAGCCAGCAAGAGTCAGCCCCGTCACAGCAGAGGCAGCCTAGCCTGTCTCCTGGCATAGCAAGAATTGAGCGCAAAGAGCGTGCGAACCTGGAAACAGCGGCCCCCCTCCATCCTTGAAGTACTCTGCGTTTGCCATCTTCTGCAGCTGCGAGATGCTCTGCTCTTTCGTCATCTTGCTGGAGCCTGCGCGAGCCGCGCGATCCATCTCCCTCATTGTCCTGCTCCGCGAGGGCTGTGTTGCATATTGCCGGACAATTTGCGCAGCCAATGGCCTTGCGGCGCAACTTGGAAGAGCGTTTGCTGTGCCGTAACGGAGAGCCGGCGCTGTGAGGGACCGCATCGTGGCGGCGTGAGCCATGGCGGCGAGCTGTCCGATGAAACTCGAGGCAAGACGAGCGCAACGGAATTGTCCTTCTTCGAGGGTCCTGTTGTTTTGGAACCCTGGCAGACAATGTGAATGGCTCTTTTTTTTCTATGTCGCCATCACCAGCATTATCCTACGGAATTCGACCTCTTTTTTTTAATCAAAAGGCCGGGATGGTGTTGAACTTTTGTCGATGACGGCGCAAGGAGGACGGGTTAACGATAACCCGAATGCCGGCGCACTTCTCTCTCCGTCTTCCATGTCTTGGGCTCGACGAAACGATCGAACGTCCTTCACCTCCCGAAGAGGGCCGAGCATCGCGGCTTTTTGCGCATTGGGCAGAGCAGGACTGACCTGAAGCTTTCCTGCTGCGTGATCCATATAGCTCAGATTCTCTCTCATGTCACTACACTTCAGGTGAGCCGATTGGCTCGTCCGCTGTTATTCTGCCAGCCTCGATATACCCCGTCAAGGCCTCTTACTCTCCTGCTCTCGCTTTGCCCGTTATGATGAGAGCCACTCAGCCGATGCTCGCCAAGGGCTTCCTGGCACGGAGCTTTGACGAGCTCAAGAGGCGATCCAGCATAGGTACTGTGCCTTACCCAGCAGCCTCGCGTCCCCCGCAGTCGTGTACACCATCTCGCCGCTAGGGGGAGTAGAGAGAAGATGTTTGTCAACTTGACTCGGCCCAGCTAACGTTTTGCGTCACCAGCCTGGAACCTCGACGCTGTCAAAGGCCCTTCAGGACCCCGCGAACTCTACAGCTTTCACAGCGCGGAAGCCGTCGGCAACTGCATCGTCATGTCCGACACTCTGATTGGCGGCTCCTCCACCAGCCATCTCGACTTCATTCCTGCTACGTCTTCGTCTTCGGCCCCAATTCCGGCCTCGACTTCGCCCCCTTCCTCTTATGCGCGCTTCTACGGCCACATCTCAACCTCACTGCCCTCAGATCGCCTGGCAATCCAGCGAACGGGGTATGCCGCGTTTCGGACGCCGGATCAGCCGCCTACAGCCTTTGGTCGCTCCGTCTGGGATATTGATCCATACACATATCTTGCATTGCGAGTCAAATCAGACGGAAGGGCATACTATGTCAATGTGCAGACGGAGAGCGTTGAGCCGACCGATCTGCATCAGCACCGGCTGTTCGCAAAGCGTCCTGGGCAATGGGAGACGGTCCTCATTCGATGGAATGACTTCGTACGCACAAACCACGGCTTCGTTGTCGAGCCCCAGACGGAGCTCCTGAGACAAAGAGTTCACACTGTAGGCATTGGGCTTACGGATCGCGTGGAAGGGCCTTTTGAGCTTTGCATCGAACGGGTGTGGGCGACAAACGGGGCGGAGGAGAAGGCTGCGGCACAGGGAACGCAGGATGGGGAACTGAAGAACAGGAAAGGCGAGAAGATTCAATGGTGAACAATAGCGGCGCTTATATGAATTGTGTTGTACTCTGGGAGGGAGGACCAAAGGGCTCTCGATGAAGAGAGCACATCGGTGACGCTCGGTTGGTCACCAAGGAAGTGACTGGTTGATGGGCGCTCTCCCGATGTCACTCGACTTCTGCCTTTATATACTGGTGGCGGTGTTTGACGATGAGCTGTTCAAATACTTGCCTACCTCGGGGCTTAGCAGTGAATAGCAAGCAAGGTAGCAAGCAGCAAGCAGCAAGCAAAGAGGACGTCACACCAACGCAAAAGCGAAGCAGGATCGCAGTGTGCACTGCCTTAGGCATTCAATGCAGCACACTCATTATGTAATCTCTCTAGATATTCGAATTCTGATGGGTATCATTAACCTCGCGTCGAAACCAGGCTTGGGCCTGCTACATGCCTCTCCTATGCTACCTAAAAACCATTGCCAAACCATTTCAGAGTCCCGTTTCCCTTACCGATATAGTACAAGCTTGTATGTAAATGCAATGCCGAATGAGGAAAAGAAATGAGCCGTGGTCCCCCGCCCGCTCCCTTGCTTTGTGCGCCAATGTGTGAGCATCGAGGATCGTATAATCAGGTCGCTCGGTTCAGAAGGTGTAGAAGAACTCATTGTGAGGATTGTACTGGTTGTTGGGCTGCGGCAGGCCGGCAGCAGGTACTACAACTAAGATACTGAAGCGTTAGCGGCATTGGTAAACCCCAAAAGGAAGCTGTCGAGAATTCGTGGGTGAGACAAACCTCTGTCGCCCTCATTCTCCTTGTAGCCCAGCATCTTATCAAAGTCCCAAGGATTGTCGAGGTCGAATGTATCGCTCTCAGTCATGGCAAAGTAGTCCAGCTGAGGCATCTCGGGCTGGTATGGCTGTGCAACCGTTGAAGAGGCGTAGTTGTATATCTGTCGTGGGTCCGGGTATGTGAATTGCAGAGGCAGGTGGCTCACTGCGTTGAGGTCCTCGACCAGATGAGACTTGACCCCGAGAGCTGCCACCCTTTTCTCTTCATAATGATCACCTAGAAGCTCCTTGGCTGCTTGGAATGGATCTGTTTCGACAACTTTCATGAACTCTGACTTTTCTTTCGTCGAAATGGCTGGAACAGAGTTGGTCGCGGTAGTCATGATGCCGTTGCTGTTGGCGTTCATTCGATCCATGAGGTTAATACTGTCATCAGGAAGATATCCAACCTGAATGATTGCTGAAAGAAGATCATTCTCTGTGTTGGGATGGTCGTCTGAGTCCATCGGCTGAGCGATGCTGGCGCCATCAGCCTGGAAGAGTCTCGGAGATCCAGCATCGTCCTCCACCGACCAGCCGAAAGATGAGAGGTAGATGGAAGGCTCGGTAATTCTCATGATGGGGCAAGAAACATTGAGGAAATATGAAAGAGACACCTTGTCTCTGCCGAGTTGGTCCCTCACAAAGGAATAGACTTTGGCGATCAAAGCCCATTTGTTCCTGTAGGGGTCTTTGTTCCAGAGAGTTGTGAGGAAGCCCGATGCAGTCTTTTGTTGGACTTCAGGGAAAAGCCTCAGATAATAACCTGTCAGTGATCTCAGTTAGTAGTTTTCAATCGAACCATGTCGGAGCCGCTCACTTCTGAAAGCCATGAATGCATTAAGGGGACGTTTGGCTTTATCAGTGGAGGCCTCTCCACCTTGGTTTGTGATCGATGAAGATGATGGTGCCTCTCCAGAGGTATTCTGTTTGATCGCTTCATTCTGTTGTGCGCTGATTCCAATAGACGTGAAGTATGTATTCGCAAGTTCGAGCAGCGTATCGTCTCTGAGAAAATGCAGGATCTCGTCCGTCCGTAGCACCGAGAGGTGCTTTTCTAGCTCTTCTCTGGACATCATCTTGTTGTAAATTATTGGTGATGATGGGTCCCTTCTGGTACACAAAGCTAATTGACCGATGAAGTTCGAAGGAGAGTGATGGGGTTTATAGAGAAAGGAGCTGAGAGAAGTGGAGGGTGTGCCTTTACGGCTATGGGGTGGGGATTAAGAGAGCTTAGTGGGGTGTTGACATTTCTTGGCCCAACAACAATACGGAACGGTGTGTGAGCGAAAAGTGAGCTAGCAAGGAGGGGGTGGGGTGGAGAAGTGAATCGATGAGCCGCTGTGAATCTCCCAAGCTGAGATCGACCCTAGTTCACAAAATCATGGGCTCAAGCGCTCAACTTCAAGAAAAAGTTTAGCACTAGCACACTGCTAGTGCATGCCGACCTTTAGGTAGGTACCTAGGCAGGTAATTACCCATACGAGGCACTTAGGTATAGTAGGTACTGGGTCCAGTACATATCTACCTACCTACCTTAGGAGCCTATTATCTACCTACCTATTGGCCAGGGTGGTGTCTTGATCGAAAGTGAGGCAGCTCCAGGTACCGAAGGTAGTTGCAGGTAGGTCATAAGATACGTAGGTAGGTATCTACTTTAGTAGATTGAAGTTGGTAGGTAGATCCTAGGTAGGTAAGGTGCGCCTACCTCTACAGTAACGCAAGGAAAAGCAGCGGCACTCGAAGGGTGGTGGCAGTGGAAGTCAAAGGGGATTTGAAATTATCAGAACGAGAAGTTTGAGAACCATCCAGCGCTCGGTGTACGTTGGTTCGCAAATCACCTCAATCCATGCAATGTGTGCCCATGTATTCTACCTACTGAGGTCCTCAACCAACGTCTACCGAGTGATTCACGTTACTGTGAGGAGTGTGCTGAGAGTTCGTTCCAGGAGTACCGCCTGAGGTGTACTTTTCCCGTCTTTTAGAGCGACAACATTGTAAGCGGAAAAGTCATCATGAACAGATTCTGCTCAATCTCATCAGGATCCTCTCCAAATCTCAATGCCCTGATAGCCGTCGTCAAGAAAGGAAGCGTCAAGTTTCCAGATGGGTCAGAAATGGGCTTTTTAACCTAGAATTAACAATATCAGTTATACAGGGTCTAGTATGTCAAGTGGTGGGATTCAGATTTCACTTACCATAGGTAGGTTGTAAAGGTACTCTTGATCCAGATGGTTCACTGAAGCAGCTGTCTAAGGTTCGGTCAGCTTAGAGTGCAACATGTTGCCAGTGGAACATACCTCCAGAGCAGGGATCAAAGACGGATATTCGCAGCCCGTTTGTGCTGCTAGTTCACGAAATTGTTTCTCACACTCTTCCAGCGTTAATTGGCACCGCGGACGATTTATCTAGTGAGAATTAGAATTGGGACAATCCGATGGAATTTCTAAAAACTTGCCTGGTCGAATCTGGTACGAAGAGTCGAGTAGTAATCCCCAAAAGCAGAGGTTAATATAGCCGCGGAACTCGGGAGGCTGAAGATGATACGGATATCTCGCGATTTGTCTCCTGGTGACTTCGGGAAGATGGGTCGACAGGTATTCTTGATCCATTTGTTCCAGTGAGAGCCAGGAATCTTTCTGCACGGATGCCAAAAAGGAGCTCTGCCCCAATCAGCGCGTCCTACTTTGCTCAGAAGTCCTTTTCCATTTCGACAAAGTCTGATCTCGTCGACATGTGCACCAAAATCAACTCCTGGTGGAGCTCCTGCTTCGTCGACAGACTTCTGAGCAAGCCTCCATGCCGATTGAAGAAACAGTTTGATACCATCGGTACCAGGACAGGCAGAGAGTGCAGGCCTCCAAGCGTTATAGGAGGGCATGCGCGAAGAGATCATATAGGCGGCAAAGAGTATCGTGGTGGCCCCACAGGAAACCAGCGATGCTACCTGCAATTTAGGGTCTTTGGGCGGAAGCCATACTTCTGTCGTTAAGAGCATAGCCATAAGACCTAAGTTGCCAACATAATGTTTTTCAGCGGCATAGTCCCTGTTCCAAGTAGCGACAACTGTTCCATCGTCAAATGTCGCAATTTCTTCCTCTGAGGATACACCTTGGTGTATATCCCTCTTGAGAATAGACACAGAACTGGTGTACCAAAGAGCGATCGCTCCCTCGACGGCAATTATGGGATCCGCTTCAGTCTGAACGGCGACAGTACGAAGTCGTGCGATAATGGGATTATATCCTTGCCAGAAAGTGAGAAGATGCTTCATCACTTTCAAGGACTCCGCGACAACATCTACAAAGTTTGCGTTAGATCTAGTCTCAAAGGCGCTTCAAGAAAACATACAATCCATGCTTGGTGGCTTCACAATATCCAAAGATTCATTCTCGCGAAGGAATACCTTCATTGATTCAAGGCGAATGTTGGCAATCTCGTTTTGGGGAGTATCGGACTCCAGGTCCTTCCACAAAGGCTCGAAGCTGCATATATTCTCCATTTCGGGGTGAGACTGTTCGATGCACAATGTCAAGTTGTAAAAGCTAAAGTTGAATGGAGAGGATGCGAGCTGATTGTGTCTTCCTGTACGTCTTCGAGAAGTGTTGGGCGTGATGATGTTGTTTTGGTTTCCTGTACCCTTTTTCTATCGTGCTCTTCTTACTTGAGCCTGTTCATTCTTTTCTATTCGTCTGTTTTTCCTGCTGTTCTACCACAACATGGTGTGCGGGTGGGGGGCTGCGTTTTCACTTTTATCTCACTTTTTTTGCCCAGGTACAAGTACTGTTCACTTTTCAGTCAATCAGCAGCTCAGAAACACCAACCTCCTGCCCGCCATACCCTCCGCCCTCCACCCCGATACTCCTTCTGAAAAAGAAAAGGAAACGAAGACTTTCTTCACTCTTCCGTCTTTTCCCCTCAGACTTCAGATATTTAAAATCTCAATATTGAGAATTGCCTTGTTTTGCCGCGAATAGTTATTTATCTCCAACTGGACTCTTTGATGACGAAATTCCTTTTTGTTACCCAGACAACCATACCTCACACAAACACGCCACAATGCAGCCGAGATACCTCAATGATCAAGTTATGGATACGCTACCAGATATTCCTATGACATTCGTGAGATGCGAGACACAGAAGAATCTTCATGTCTTCATTCCCGAAGCTTTCGACCTTGACTTGGTCACTACCGTTGCAGAGAATTTCAGGTAAGCAATCCCATAGAGCCGCTCCTCTTATTGACGGTCAAGGCCTTATTCTTCATAGCCGTAAGGTCCAGCAGCCGGTCAGGGTGTTCCATGATGAAGCTCTGCAGAAGTTCAGACTATGTCCAGTTCCTGAAGGGGGCACTGTGAACACTTCAGACTATGGCGTGTTCTACTTCCTTTGTGGTAAGATTGCGATGCTGAAGATTTGTGAAAGGAAGTTGCTTGCTAACTGACTTCAGACAAAAGCGATCCCAAGCCCAGCGTTTCGGAGAAAAAGGAGCGCGAAGCAAATCGTGTCCCACGTCCTCGCAACAGCTGGATCCTGTACCGCCAATACTACTCGGCAGAATTTACCAAGACTTATCCCGGCATAACTGCATCGGAGCTTTGTATGTGCACTCTAGAATACATGCCGCTTAGTAGGCAAAGTGGCTAACTGATCACATACACAGCGACCCTTATATCCACGAAATGGAAGGCCGAACCGCCACATGAGAAGCGTTTTTGGAATGATCTGGCGGAACAAGAAAAGCGCAACCACAGGGAGAAATATCCCGACTACAAGTACAGGGTCAAAAAGCCTCAGGCGAAGAAGAAGATGGGAGGGCATGTTATGGCCAGTACTACGCCGGGTCAAATATGAAGAGCAACCCGCACATACCAGACACTCGGTACCTACCTAGGGGCCCCATGGGTGTTTTTGGTAAGAGATCTGGGAAGAGAGCGACGCTCGTAAGAGGTCCTATAATAGATTTGGGCTTCTGGTAAGTCTTATCCGTCAAGGAAATTACCACCGAAGCTCTTGCCAACGCCTACCTCTTGCCAAATCTCTGACGAAAAACCCGGCCCGCCTGGTAGGTACCTAGCCATGGCTTTGTAGGTAGGTACCTAGTAGGTTCCCAGGGTGCCGCTAAGGAGGCACGTTTCATATCTTTTAGGTAGGTAGGTGAGGTACCTTTGTTAAGAAAAGTTGGAGCGATCTCGCATTCTGCTAGGTACCTTTACCGCTTTTACTTGTCTTCCCGTACTTGCTTCACTAGGTAGGTAGACCTTTTACCATCTGCCATTCTGTCAATGAACACTAAGGTAGCATCTCGTATGTCGTGATACTTTACTCTACCATCAACCTCGGCTTATGGAGACATTTCAACCCGTTCGAACTGCATTACGCCATATGAGGATGGACACAATAAGAGATCAGAATTCGTGAGGTGTTGAAAGCAGCAAACACGACAGGCCGTAGTCACATTGAGAAAGAAAATGCCGCGTTCACTGCGGCCTTCCCAGGTCTAATCAAGGAATAAAGCTGGTTCAAGTGCAACTGGCGCTATGTTACGACTGTGATCCGTTCCAGTCGCTACTCCAAATGAAAGTTCCGCACCGCCACTCAGAGCCTCGTTCTTTCTCGCCGGAGGGACCTAGCGGCCGGGCGCAGATATAGAAAGACCTTCCTGTAGTAAGCGTCAGCCACCAGCTGGTCTGCGCACGTGGTAACTTGTAGATGCTCGAGACGTGATAGTCGCAGTGTTCAGGCGAGAAGAGTGAAGTAAAAGGGCGTGCCTCCATCATTGGACCTAGCAGCCAACAGCACCCCACTAGAAGAAGAGGGGTGTGGGCAGCAGAGAGGACTAACAAGTACGAGCGAAGGGAGCAAAAGCAAAAAAAGCATAAAAATAGCTCGAGAGTTGCTGCCAGCCAGCTTTGGAGCAGCCAATTGAACGAGTCGAAACAAACAAGAAGAAGAAAGGGGCAGCAAGGGGAGAGAAGGCCTCAACTTACCACAATTGACTCCAGGCCTCTTCGTGACGAGGCTGATGCAGGGTTCATTGTGCTCACATCGGGGAAGCTTCCGCCTTCCAAGGAGTCTCGACCAGGATTCCTTTGCTAGAATCGGATCAAATACCCTGTCAACTTCCATCGGCAGGGTGGAGGCTGCTTCCACGGCTGAGTTCACTGCATCTGTGATATTCTCGGACCAATCATCGCCGCTGCTCTCTAGCGGCAATTTGCCAGTCGCAGAGGTTAGCTCGGCCTGGTGTGACGACAGGGGCTCAGAGGGCAGCGCTGCTGCCGCCGCTGTTGTTTGCTTGCACGAGAACGGGGCGCCGGTGTTGGCGCTGGCACTCATGGTGGCGTCGCCGTCTCTTCGCTCCGTCACCCGCTTAGCGGATGAGGGCTGAAAAAAGCCCTGCAGGGTCGTCTGTCCTCGTGTGCCCGCGCGAGAGCTTCTGGTATTCTTCCTTTCCGTGGCGCCCAGACTAGCGCTGCTGCTGCTACTCCTGCTGAGAGCTGTGGTACGCATGGTGGGAGTGGTGCTCGCAGTACCACTAGCAGCACCGCCGTCGATCGCCTTGTTTCGCTTCGGAGATGGTGGACAAGCACGATCGACACACCCCGCAGCACGTTTTGTGGACGATGGGGTCGATGGCGCCTGTGATCCCGACTGAGTTAGCGGATTTGATCTTGCGGAGTGCCTAGCGTCGCTCAATCCGAGTCCATGATCAGCAGCATGGCTCCTCTTCGTCTTGCTCTCGAGCTGCTCTGAGCGCGCCGAGTCGCCCGCTGACTCTCCCTCCGGGGTAGATTCGCCGGCGCCCAGTGACGATGAATAGCTCGACGGCCTAGCGCCAGCCTTCTTCGTAAACATGTCCCTGATGCTCTGTCGCCGGTCAAACTCAGGAATCAGCTTGGCTGACAAGGGCAGAACGTCCTTCGGGTGCCATTCCCGGAGGCGTCGCCCGTCTCTGTCAAACATGCCAGCTGGGTTGACAAGGTGCAATAGCGGCACCTTTTCGTTGCCAGTCGTCACGACGTCGGCTAGCGTGGCAAAGACTGGACAGTGATCAGATCCCATCAGGCCTTCTTGAATGTTGGCCTCTGTGAACCAATCTCTCAGCCCGTGGCTGCAGAGCACGTAGTCGATGCGGCTGCCGTTGTTGGCCGGTCGTGTGTTTCGCTTCGTATCCCAACATGTGTTCATGCCCTCTCGTGCGGGGTGGAATTCTCTGCACAGATCCCACAGCACAGGCTGCTCCCGCCCTGCGTCGCGTTCTCCTTGCACCGTGCCCCCAAAGACCAGATGATTGAAGAGTCGGCGCGAGGGCAGGTCCATCCACTCCTCCATGCTCAGGCCTTCTTTTCGAAGGTTCTCGACAATGTTGGTGGAGTCGGCCTCGGCGCGACTGACATTCAGGTCCCCCGCCAGTATCACCTGCTTGCCCTCGGCGACCAAATTTCGCACTCTAGCGTCCAGGGCCTGGAGGAACTCCATGCGAAATTCCACCCTTGACTCATCGCGGTTAGCCGGGCTGTAAACGCCCAGCAGCACGAAGGCGGGGAATTCGAGAATTACACATCTGCCCTCCGAGTCCAGCAGCAATTCGTCAACGTTTCCTGAGAGTTGCTCTGGCCTGGGGTAACCCCCGATTCGTTGGTCATCGGGTAGGTTTCGAAACTGGGTAGATGATTTGGGAGGGCAGAGCACGCCCAGTATTCCTTCTTCGGCCCTAATGGGTGCACAAGTGGCATTGCGCGTGTAGATGGCAACGCCAGAGTATCCTTGGTACACCATGTTAACTGCTGTTCGTGCTGTAGTCCCGTGCCAAAGCTTCACCAACAAACCTTTTTTGTGCCTCGGAAGACTAAAGTATACGTCCCATCCAGGAACCAAAACCATATCGTCCGTCAGGTCCTTACGCTGGATCTTGGTCTCTTGCAGTACGACAATATCGGCTTCCAGAAGATCGAACATAGCCTAGGTGAAGTGCTGTCAGCAGCGTCCAATCCATCCTTGAGCACGTCCACCTCCATGGCCATACGGACCTGGAAAGTACGCTTTTCTCTCCATGGCTGGTATCCGAATGGGTTTCTGCTATTGTGTGAGCATACACGACCGCCGGAAACGCTTGCGGCGGAATCCAGATGTTCGGATAAGGCGAGGCAAACCTGATGCCGTTGACTTGAGTCTTTCTGTCAGCGAGTTGTTATAGCCAAGGGATACCAAGTCGGACGGGGAGAGCTAACCGTTCCACGTCGTAATGCGAAACCCCATCTTATCTCGGAGAAGTGCTCAAATGTCGAGGTCTATAACAGGCTAGCAACTCTACCACGAGGTATCGCAACCAGAACATCCCGGTCCAGTAGATTCACCGCAGGTGGACGAATAACGCTGGCGGCAAAAGCGAGTGCAAACAGAAGTCGTTCGTATGCGGCCGACGCTGAAGGAGAGGGGCGTTCAGAAATTGTTACATTAGAGTGATTGGCGCGCGTTGATACCTAGCTTTGCACATGCTCATACGCACTGCCAAGGCACCGCATCTCAAGGCGCAGAAGATGTCGTCCGGGGAAGACGATGGAGCCGCCCCACGTATCGCGAGAGAGCTCGCATACCTTATTAAGGTACCTAGTAGGTATGATGTGCTCGCGAATACGTCACGAGATCACGTGACTGGTCAGTAGAGAGTGGCGCCTGGAGATCCAGGCATCCATGAGCTGCTCTTGCCGAGCTCCATCGAATATGATCTGATCTCACATTCTGCACTCATTTCCGAGACTCAAACGTCGCTGTCGAATTCGAATTGCCCACGATGTTTGCTGCCCGACAGATCACCCGCACCGCCCCGCGCTTTGCTGCGCAGCTGCGCACTCCCATGCAGCGCCGCTTTGCCAGCACTGCCGAGAACGAGTTCATCGCTGAGCGCCAGCACATCAAGGAACACGCCAAGAGCACCACTGGTGAGTGCCCAAGGCCCCGGACGCTCCGTTCGCGATTCCAAAGCGGCTGGCTAACTCTGTGTGTCTAGAGCTCTGGAAGAAGATCTCCATCTAGTACGTCCGCTACCCGTCCTCACTGAGCGAAATTTCTCCATGCCCTACCCAGCTTTCAGTGAGGGGGAAATTGCTTGAATGCGTCGGGCTCGTTCGGATCGATGGGGAGAAGGCTGACAAGATTGAAGCGGCGTTGTCCCTGCACTCGTCGTCGCCGCTGCCAATGCGTACTGGCTGTGGAACGAACACTGGGAGCACTGGAGCCACCTTCCTCCTCTGCCCGAGCGCACCGAGTATCCCTACCAGAACATTCGCACCAAGAACTTCCAGTGGGGTGATGGTGACAAGGTGAGTCGTCCTCCCCATGGTGCTAGTGAACCGCACGCTAATAAATAATAGACTATCTTGTAAGTTCATCATGCGCTCGTCACGCAGGAGCGTATCCCTCCTGCGATGTGCTTCCTTTGAATGTACCATGAGACGGGAAACGTGCGCTAACCACATTGCAAACACGAAAGCTGGAACGACAAAGTCAACTACCACAACAAGGACAAGACCAAATAAGCTGGAATAGGGGCTTCTTGGAGGGAAACTGCCGTTAACTGTAGACTACTCTTTACTGGACCGCTGTGTATATCTCTGTTGGAGCTCAAATCGACCACCCGTGGCTGGATTGTGAGAGTTGAATCAAATTGCCTATAAGGAAACCTTGCTCGCCTGCTCAAGACACCTACTGTCCTACACACGTATAAGTAATGCCTAGCCACCTCCTCGTACAGACAATCCCGCTGAACCCATCTTGCGAGTTGATGTCTACTAGGTAGGTAGGTACGTAGGAGGTTGGTAATATACCTACGGAGCATAGAATTGGCTGGTGGGAGATTCTCCGAAGAAACTCCGCCGCCAATTGGCGACGCAGGAAAGTCTCCGTTCGTCCCAACTCGATGTACAGGTAGTCACAGCTGGAAGTGCTCCTGCCAAAGACATGGGAAATGCAGTTACATAAGCCATCGGGACCTTCACGATAGGTAGCTGCTCGAACCGCTTCTTCACACGCGTCCAGGTACAATCACACACCGATGCTTGTTTTCCCCAGCATGACAGCGTCGAAAGATATCTGACCGGAGACGTCGTTCCATCTCTCCATCTCTTGCTTTGCTCCCTTGTCCAACACCAGCACAAAGTCTCACACGCTGAATTGCCGGGTTGTCTATAACATGGAGAAGCCCTGAGCTTTATGCCCCGGGCTCATCACTCGTCTATCCATCTTTGTTTGTTGTCCGGCACTGATCATCCGTCGCCCGTCGCCCGACGCCCAACTCCGTACCAGAGGCATTCCAACGCTAACCAAGCATGGCGCGATATCTCACGCCAGCCAAGGTTGGCCTTCTCGTTCTGGTCGAGCTCTACGCCGAGGAGGCGATTCCCAGTGATGCAGTCGTGCCCGTGCTGTCGTTCATTGCATCCCAGGTTATGGCCTACGACCCAAGCGGGCCTGCTGCAAGCCAGACGACGAGGTGGACAAAGGCTGAGCGTGCCGTCAGCCTAGTCATCTCCTTCAAGGATTTCGAAAGGCTGCTGAGCAGCTATCCGTTCCTCCAGGGCCTACCCGGGAAGAGGCTATGGGACCAGTTTCTCAACAAGCTCTGGGGCATCGACTCGCTCTATGCCCTCGAAGCATTCTTCGACCATCTTTCGTCGGTATTGTCCAAATCAAAGGACGACCTTCGGAAAGAAGGGTTGGATCCCGACCAGCTTGAGCCGGGTGTCAAACTTGCCCCCAACTCCCCCTTGGGTGCTTTCGTCCGCAGGGCCCGCCTTGAATACCAACGTTTGCATTTTCATGACTGCACCGAGCTATGGAAGGACTTTGTTCGCTACCGACAGCCGACATGTCACTACCAGAAGCGGAAGAATCCAGAGTTTAGCAGGTACAGCTTCGACAATGTGCTGCTTCGGGGGGAACTGGAGGACTGGGACGTCGACAAAGTTGCGAGCCTGGCGTCGGTAGCATACGGCGACATGCTGGCCGGGGATCACACTGGAACTCTCTCCGTCAGCATAGACGACGTTGAGAACTTGTTAGATTTCCAGATTGAGCAGATGCAGAGTAAGTTGACCGACCTGGAGGCCTTTCCGCTGGAGCCGCTGTCATGCGTGCAAAGCTAACATTGAGACCTGAAGAATATGGCAACAGAATACCTCTGGAGATTCGGCACCAGTTTCACGACCTCCTCAACGACAGCTTCTTGGTCCCTAGTCTTACGCACTACATCACGTAAGCTCCCGCTCTGCTGTGTCATTCTGTGTTCCGAGACTGTGCTGAGTTTGCCTTCCAGTTTCCTTGACGCCTGGCGGGCTGGGGACTACCCAACTGCATTCGACTTCTTGCACAGGTATTTTGACTACACGATGCAGCACCGAGATCGACTTTTTTACCAGTATGCCTTGATGAACTTGGCTGTGTTGCAAGCCGACTTTGGCTGTCATAAGGAGGCCATGACGGCGATGCTGGAGACAGTAGCCACGGCGAGGGAAAACCGAGACATGACTTGCCTCAACTTTTCTCTCAACTGGCTGTTTCACTTTGGACAGGCACACCCAGACCTCATCCGTGACCTCCGTTCGGACAACTTGCTGGGCACGGGCAAGGAAACCATGGCGTTCCTCCGAGTCAAGGCAAGGGAGTCTGGGATGTGGACCCTCTGGAGCTCCGTGCTGCTCAGCGAGGCAAAGCTCTGCCTGATCAACGGCGACAGCATAGCCACCGCTCTCGAGCACATGGTGCGGAGCTCGCAGATCATTGTAGAGAAGAATATGAAGGGCATGTTTGGGGCACAGCTCGGGCTATACTCGTCGCTCTGGAGCAGGCTGGGATTGGGACATCTCGCCGCCGTGTCGTGTGAGATCTTTCTGCGCTGCCACACGTATCATTCCATGTTCGACGATGAGCTCAAAATACTGAGCCGCTTCTCTCTCGCTCTCTTAGACCAAGGAAAATATCGCGAGGCCATGGAAACCCTCGACAAGGCTGACGAGAACTCGCTACGTTCATGGAAGCCCAACCAGTATTGGTACAAGTATAGGGGATTCGTTCGACTCAGGAGAGACCTGCATCACAACAACTTGGACGGCGCGGAGCAGCTCTTGGACCAGTTTCTGCAGTCCAAAGCCGATGACTTCGAGCCAGACCTGGCCCTCGTGATTGACGCTTCTCACATAGACTACTTGACACGACGTGGAGACTTGTCGTCGGCTTTCGGCAAGGTAGACAAGATGATTTCGGACCTCCAAGAGGAGAATAGGGACATATGTCTACGCGTCAGAGCACTCCTTGTCAAGGTATCCCTATTGGATCGATGCGGGCGGCCACAGCGTGCGTTTTCCTTGGCCCTCCGAGCGGCAAACCTATCTCTACGTGCGCGGCTGATGTCCCTGCTCTGGGCCGCAATCGGCGCCTTATCCAACATCTTGGTCTCCATGGGCGAGTTTGAAGCCGCGGCACAGCTCCTCACCGCCATACTGCCACGGAGTCTTGAGTCTGAAACTCCGGCTCTCACGGCTAAACTGTATGCATACCTTGCTGATGCTAACATGGGGTTGGCCGGTCAGGCCCAGAGTGACACCAAGGCTGGCGACGGCGAAGCAGCCGTAGGACGGGAGTACGAGACCACCAGAGTCGTCGAGACCACCAAGGCCGTTATCAAACGGCGCGATGACTATCTGAAGAGGGCAGCCACGGCGGTCCAAAGAGCCTTTGACGAGTATTCCAGTGTTGAAGATGTCAAAGGCCAGTGTGAGATGATGGCGAAGAAGGCTGTTATTATGAAGGTAATGGGAGACATGGCTCTGGCAGCGGACTACGCCGCAGCCTATGTTGAGCTTAAAAAGAAGGCCGAGTCGTGGGAACTTGATAGAGGAGAAACGAAGTAGCGCCCTGGACTACTAGGGTCGCGACTTAATAGGGTTGGCCTGGTCGAGACAAAATATAGTCAAGAAGAAAGCATTTAGCAAGAGACGTGGCACCCTCTATGGAAAAAGAAAAGAAGCAACCCGAGCTACACATATAGGCTGCCGCTGAAACGGACAAGCATCTAATTCAACTGTCAGGATATCAAGCATACATCGATCAACATGTGATGGCGTTCGATTCGGCCGCTCTCTACTCCTCTTGATAGGAAATCTTCCGCATTTCGCCGAGTCGGTGTCTTGCGGCAGCAAGCGCATTCTCCAGTTGCAAAATCTCGACCTGCGGGGGGAAAGGCGGAAAAACATCGACCTCGTTAGCCCATGCTCGCCAATACCATACAGTGGGAACAAATGGCGGCTTACCTGTTGCTCCATCTCGCGAACCTTGAACTCGTGTGCCCCAAGCTTGGAGTAATCGACCTGGTCCTCTTCCTGACCCCGCTCGCGAATCATGTTCTGGACCTGGCGTACCAGCGATCGGCATGCTGCTCCGACAGCTTTGCTCGCCTGCTCCAGATGATCCTGGCTCTTGGACATGAAGCCCGCCTTGACGCGGCTCGCCGCTACCAGCTGCGCCGTCGACGCGGCCACGTCGTTGGATGCGACAATGAGCTGTTCCGGGCTGTTGCGGTTCGACAGCACTCCATCCGCCGTCTCGATGAGCGTGTTGGTTGAAGAGGCTACCGCTTTCGCCGCGGAGATGAGACCCTCGGTCCACCTGTTGTTCTTCTTGTAAAAGGCCGTCCGCGATGACGAGCCTCGCCCAGCCTGCACAATCTCCTGCTGCGTGGCCGTTGCGGCGCGAATCAGCTCCGCAATGGCCGTCGTGATGGCTGTCGCGGCATCCAAGATGGAGTCGTGCACCCTGACCTCGTACGTGGTGTAGCCGTCGCGGGGCTTGTTCTTCAGTTTGGCAAGACGAGCTGCGGCTGCCGCAATTGCGTCCGCCGCTTTGCTCAGCTCCGAGTCTACCAGGTCTCCCAGGTCTCCCTTATTGTTCATGAGCTTTCCATAGCCCGGCGCGAGGCCCTCAACGAGCTTGTTGAGCTTCTGCAGCTTCATCTGCACATCGTTGTTACTGTTGATGACGACGTCCGTCTTCTGCAGCGGCTCCAGCCCCTCCAGGCGGAAGCTCTGCAAGCCTCTGAAGAACTGCACCGTGGACTGGGCCGACTGCCTCGCGCCCTGCATCAAGGCGTCCGCCTTCTTGTCATCCGTCGCCAGGCGGACCACACCCTTTGTATTGCTGCAGACATCCGCAACGGCTCCGGCAAAGACGTTGATCGCCTTGATCAGCTCCGAGTGTGTGCTGTTCGGACCGTCGGCGATGAAGTTGTTGAAAGCGGTGGCAAACTCCATTGCGCTCCCAGACGCCTTCTCAATCTGGGAGAGAACATACGACGGCGACGCATTCTGGTTGCCCGCCTGCATAGACGAGTCCAGCTCGTACAGAGCGTCGTCCACCCGCGAGACCCCGGCCTGCAGCACCGAGTCAATCATGTCGTTGATTTTGTCCAGGTTCGAGAGGATCAGGGCGTCGATTTGACCATCGAGCGCATGGTCCGTCTCTCCCTGGTTCTGCTTGAGCTCGTTTAATTCGATGAGTGTCTGGTCCATCCCGGCCTTGTACACCTCAAGCTCTTCTTCCTTTTCGCGCAGGAGTTGCTCCAGGTCGGAATCGCCGTTGCGAATCTTGCTTTGTGCCTCCTCCAACGCCCGCGACTTGATTCGCAGTGCCTCTTCCAAGTCGCTCATCTCACGGTTGTATTTGGAGAGCATCGTGGAGAGCTCGTTGCCCTTGCTGCGCTCAAGGTTGTCCGCTCTCTCTTGTGCCAGGCGCAGCTCTCGCTTGAGTTTCTCTACCTCGTCCTTGCTGCTCCCGGTGGCTCGATCCTTGTCGTGCAGAGCTCGGTCGCGCTCCCGGATCATATCGGCCAGCTCAAGGTTTTTCGTCTTGATCTCCCGCTCCAGCTTTTCGCGCTTCTCGATGGCTTCCTGAGCGCTTGCTGCTTTGAGTTGCACCGCCTTGAACTTCTGCAGAAGATCCAAATGTTCGTGCCGAAGCTGAGAGTACAGCTTCGCGAGGGACTCATACTTGGACCTCCAGGTATTGACTTGCTCCTGCAAGGCTTTGATCTGGTCATCTTTGCTGCTCATCTGGTGGCCGTAGCTGTTCTGGATCTGCAACAGCTCGCCTTCAAGCGCCTTGACGCGCTGATCGTACTGCTGCAGCATCAACTGGTCACGCTCGTATTGGGCTCGCGCGTTGAGGTTTTCCCGCTCGAGTTCGGCCAGGCGACCCTGCGTCTGCCATTGCGCTTGCTGCGCAATCAGCGCCTCCTGTTCCCGCTGTTGCTGTTCCATCAACCGACGCTGCTGGTCTTCGAACTCGCGCTGAGCCTGCTGCTGCGCCTGCTGCTGGGCTAGGATGGCAGCCCTCTGGCGTTCTTCAAGGACTCGCTGCTGTTCTTCATACTCGCGGTTTTGGCGGTCTAGCTCGCCCTTCCAAAACTCGGAAATCTCGTCTGGCTCGTCCGATTTGGGGGCGGGCGCAGGAGATGGCTGGCGCTCGATTTCCTGCTTCGGCCTGGCAGGCAGGGCCGGAGCGTCATCATCAGTAGCAAGGAGATTCGGCGGATCTTGCGGCAATTTGGGAATCGTTATGAGGCTCGTCAGGTACCGAAGATTGGAGCATTCGTAGTAGAACTTGACAAGCCGATAATGCTGAGCATCGTACCGCTGACGAAGAGGCTGCAGTGCATCATCGTCGCCAGTGACTGTTGCGTGCATCGCTGGTCAGCACTCATACTCTGCAGATTTAGAAGGAGGCTGTGTTTCTTCTCACTCGAGTGCATGGCACGCAGCATGCTGGTAATGAACTTGTAGATGCCATAGCTCTCCTGTACCAATGGCACAAGAGCTGCAATTCGGCATTCGTTATTTCCAACGTTCCTGAAGTGCGAGAAGATCAATTTTTGAAACTGCTCTATCTTGTCTTGCAGCACCATCAAGTCGGAAATGGTCTCGTATCCCTCGTTCGGATCGTTGATTGCCTTGAGGCTGAGGTACTCTTCGTACTCAAACGTTCCATTGAACTCGGGGTGCTGGTGATGGAAAGACAGCTTCGCCAGAAGATAATAGACGTATTCCCGTATCAAGGGCCCATATCCGCGGACCCCTTCCCCGCTCATTCCGCGGTTCAGGGAATCAATCCACCCACGGTTGGCCATTGCTTCTTTCAGGGCTGAAGGATGGCCTTCTTGCAGGACTTTGTGAACAGTGATCAGGGCTTTGAATGTCTGGACTTCGTCGGCGAGAATCGGTTGGCTTCGGGCGGACATTCCAAGGTCAGCACAAAGCACGGCGAGAGGGGCGCAGACGGGGGGTTGGGAGAGGAGGTGCGTCCCAAGTTAACTTACACCTTCATGCCCGCCCAGAAGGCTTGCGAGGATCGGTGATCCCACGTATACACGATGCACGCTCGCACATGTTTGCGCTTGGGGGAGATCTCTTCGGGACTGGTAGCCTTCTTGATGCTAACCGCCAGCTCCTGGTCGGTTCTAGTTGGTTTGGCGGACACGGATAAGCAGGCGTCGTCACAATGCAGAAAAGTTCAGATGTTTGAGAGAAGGGGCTTGACAAACTTTGTATGTTCGGTCGTGCGTATGGAGGCCATGGCGGGCGGAACGCAGCTCAACGAGCTCGGCGGCGGAGCTTAGATAGGAGGCGCACGGAGGTGGATTCTCGGGGCGAAGACTCGAGACAAAGGAGGAACAGCGATCGGTACTGGTAAGGCGATGGTCTCAAGAGCTTCTCGATAGCAGAGCTACCCTTGATGCTCAATGTTGATCCGCCCGGGCTGCAGCACACAGAGTGGCAGAGCTGTCGCAGTTCGGATTGGCAGGAAGAGACGCGGAGGATGAATGCCATTGAAGCTGCGGACAAGGCGAGCATCGTCACCATGTGGGGCGCAGCGGGCCATTAATTACCTGGGCCGAGGCGGTGTTAATTTAATCCGCTGACAGCGTCCAAGAATCCGGCTCGTCCAGGGTAGGGGACCTATAATTGCCTTTGTACCTCAGGTAGGTACAGCTCTTGTATACTACTTAGGTAGGTAGTATGCAAGGGGCTATCTATGGCTATCAAATGCACTGCTATTTCTTATGAAGGGGGGATACAGAAGGAAAGCAGCATCCTCAAATAGGTTGAGCGAGTCTTTCTCATTCCCTTTTGATCGTGAAATCACAGCGTCGTGTAGATCTAGGAGTGACATATATGTGTATCAGCAACGGTGTCGTTGGCTTGGCCATCGTCCCAGAGGTGATGATTGTTCCCTGGTGGTAAACAAGCTGTCAATCTTTTTTCTCCCATCTGACAAGACGATTAGCTGTATACTCGTAACAACGAGACACAACACCGTCCTCATGTAGGCTAAGATGCGCTCTCGAGGTTATTGCAGCATGTTATTGTCAAGGTATATAGGGAGAGGATGATCCCTTTGATTGACCTGGCATCCTCTTCGAGCCCACGTGTGCCTCAACTATGTGGACAACCAGAGCAACTGAGTCGAGGAAGAAACGACATAGCCGCCAGATTGAGTGCCAACGGGCGATGGAGATATACCTCGACCCTTGTCTTCATCTCAGACGCTCTAGTAGTGAGGACAGAGGGCCAGCAGTCAAGCTGAGAAAAGACTGTACACAATCACGGGTTGTATGAACGTCAAACGACTCTCCAGGGGAGTGTTCCACTGATGGTATATGCACACTCCGTCGATGTCATATTTTCTCTTTTGCTATGAACATCAAAATAAAAAAAAATGCAGACCTTGGTCACATGCTGAGTTCTTTCCTGTCCGAACACAACACCGTAAGAAAAACCGAAGCAAGCACCACACCGACCATTCCCTTAGATTGTAGTTTCGTATGCCAGAGGGGTGACGGTCTCCGGAGGGTTGTCGGTCAGGGAAACCGTGGAAGCGTCTCGGGGGAGAGCGGGCTGTCGCTTGACCTGGACAGTCACGCCATCGGCTCTGGCCTGCTTCTTTGCCGCTGCGTTCGCCTTGACTCGCTTGATGAAGTCCTCACGGGATCGAGAGGGCTGGATGTGCTCGATTCGGACGTTGATGCGCTTCTCGATGTAGCGGTGCTTGACCTTCTTGTAGATGATGATGCCGACGGCGCTCTTGGTAACGTTGTAGATGACGCCCGTCTTGCCGTGGTAGACCTTGTAGGGCATGCTGCGCAATGGGTCAGCTTCCTTCCTCCAGACTTTCCGGCCCTTCCCCCAACTGCAAATCAGGGCGTTCCTTACCCCTTCTGTACGGCACCGTTGGCCTTGATGTCGACAATGTCACCGACGCTGTAGGATTGTCAGTAAAGTTCATACATTGTCCGTCTTCCTCTTCCCCATGGCTGTACTCACTGGTACACCTTGAGGTAGGTGTTCAGGGCGATCATGCCCTTGCGGCGGAAGTCCCTGCTGAAGGCATACTGCGACCTTGTTAGCAGTGCTTCTTGCGCATCCTCGCAGACGTGATGAGACCAACTCGAGTGCCCGCTCGCTTTCCGTAAGAGTGACCCATCGCGACCGATTAATTGCCGTCGATATTCGTTCGAGGATTGACGAGGATGGAGGTGAAGCTTTGCTAATTTGGCGTGGGTGAAATTACGCACGGCGTGTGGAAGCGAATATGCTTAGATAATCCGCGGATTTTTTTTTTCCGCCGCGACGATAGGGCAGGATTGTGGGTTTTGGGGGAAACGGCTTATGCTGCCCGGCTTAGGGCTCGTGGCTATGGGATCACGTGCCCGGTTTTCAGACGCCAAATTTCCTATCCACACAACCTTGACGATTCCTCGAGATCACCCGCGCAAAAGTTCACCAGCAGCCACCACTTCAGGAAGCAAGTCAAGTGAGTATCATATGCTCAATTCCTGGCCAGTTTCGAGCCGTAACCTCTGACAATTCTACAGAATGGCCCCTCGTGCGCATTCCAAGACCTCGCGTGTCCCTCGCCGACCCTTCGAGTCTGCTCGTCTGTCAGTATCACCGGCCACTGAACTAGAGCATGGCTCTGTTCAAGTCGATTGTGACAAGGAAACTGACATGCTTTGATCAGGGACGCGGAGCTGAAGCTCGTTGGTGAATATGGCCTGCGCAACAAGCGTGAGGTCTGGCGAGTCGGTTTGACTCTGTCCAAGATCCGTCGTGCTGCCCGGTAAGTCGATTGCCGAAACCAGCCGCCTCGAAGAAGTCATCTCCAGCTAACGGCGGGTTGCCTGCAGTCAGCTTCTTACCCTCGACGAGAAGGACCCCAAGCGACTTTTCGAAGGCAACGCCCTGATTCGCCGTCTCGTCCGCGTCGGTGTCCTCGACGAGTCTCGCATGAAGCTCGATTACGTGCTGGCGTTGAAGATTGAGGACTTCCTGGAGCGCCGCCTGCAGACCTGCGTCTACAAGCTCGGCCTGGCCAAGTCCATCCACCACGCCCGTGTCCTGATCCGCCAGCGCCACATCCGCGTTGGCAAGCAGATTGTCAATGTCCCCTCCTTCATTGTCCGACTCGACTCCCAGAAGCACATTGACTTCGCCCTGACCTCACCGTTCGGCAACGGCCGTCCTGGTCGTGTCCGCAGAAAGAAGGCCAAGGCCGCCGAGAAGGGCGAGGATGGCGAGGAGGAGGAGGATGACGAGTAGATGCGCAACGTATATATGTGCTAATAACACTCCTGCATACGGAGCCGGTGCACCACTGAGGGATATCACTGGCAGGGAATAAAAAAGGGTTTATCCTCCTAGCTTTCGGCGTTGGCCAAAGGACCAAATGGAATGATTTTCTGAGCCACTAAAAAAAAACACGAAAACGTAATTCCACCTGAAGTTCACAAATGCCTAGTGACTAGAGTATCGTTTGTTGAGAGTGGATGTATGTTTTAAGAAATACCTGCACTGGGCATATAGCAACAGTAGTTTCCGACAAAATCATTCATGGCCCTGGCAAAGGCGCAGACGTATTCTAAAGTGCGGGTGGGAACGTAAGTGTGTCCGAGTAGAGAATTCATATTCTCAGCCTAGGAGTTCGTCTGTGCCAAGTAGCTTTGCCATCGGATCCTGAGCGACGGTTCTCTTTCGGCGATATTCATCCATCTCAGCCTCCGAAACCCCCATCCCATTCATGTCCGCTTGCGTACGCTTCTTGGGCCTTGCTGTCTGGGGGGCCGCTGTTGACTCGGGCTCTTCGTTATCCGCAGAGATTGGTTCAGTCTCCTGTTCCAATGCAGGGGCAGCGTAGCGTTGACGCTCGGCAGCCTCCCAAGCTACCTTGCCTTCCTCGCCAGTACAATAGCTGTTCTTGATGAATGAATGACAACATGCGTAGCCCCATTTGAAGTTTGACCACCAGCTACCCCAAACCGAGGTATGGTTGTTGATCAGAACGTCCTCCGCATATTTGGATTTTGCACCTCTCAGCGGTGCACCTTTGATCAGGCCAGCCTCATCGTATTCGACAAACGTTTCAGACTCTGACATGGCCAGGTTGCGCAGCGCAGCAGGCATCACTTTCTGTCCCTCGCCGCCGTACTTCTCCAGCAGCTGCTGTTCCCGTTCCAAGCGTCTCCTCTCGGCTTCCTCTGCCTGCTTCTTCCGGTAAAAGGCACCAGCTGTCGGGTTGGCCTGCAGATGCTGCGAGGTATCGCCGCTTTTCTCCTGAATCTCCCACGCATACCGCTGCGCCTTCTCAAACTCGCCAGCGTCGCCAGAGGACCGCATGAAACCTTCTTCGGCAAAGACATCGGCCGCCTTGTCCGCTGTGGCGCCGGAATTGACCAGGGCTCTGGTTTTGGGGTCATATTTTGCGGACTCAAGGTCGAGATTCAGAAGATACTTGGCCGTGTCTTCTCGTATCCTAAGCTGCCTCGTTGCCGTACTCTGGTGCTTGCTCATGTCATTCTCCTCAGCGTACTTATCGCCATCATCTTTCTCTTCCTCATCATCATCGCCATTGGAAGTGATCTTCGCCTGCTTTCGAAGCTCTTCCATCTGATTGTAGTCTTCAATGACTTTGCGATACTCCCTGGCGTCGTATCCGTTCCAGCGATCTCGTTTTGCATCCCACCCCAGCTTGACGTCTTGAACGACTTCGTCGGCCTGGATATCCTTGCCCGTCCACTTGGCCCCCTTCGCTCTGGGTCGGCTCAGGCAGTCTTTGACCTTGTGCGTCATTGATCCGCAGTTCTCGCATGCGCCTTTCCGGTATTTCGTTGCGGCAGGCCCAGCCTTCTTCCCGCGGTCGTACCACTGCGACTTCTCGCTCTTCTCCTCTCGGCGCTGATGCTTCAGATAGTCATTGTCATCTCCTTCTTCGCCTGCGTAGAACGGCCGCTTGCTGATAAAGGAGGGGATATATATGTTTTCCTCCTTTGAGGCCGCTCCTGTCGCGGGTTTTCGTGGTGGCGGCATGATTCTCGAGGAGGCTCGTATGCCGGGAATGAGTGATGCGGCGATTATCCTTGGAGATGGATGGTGGTCAGTCAGAAGACCAGAAGACGGCCCTCTTGATAAGAGATCGAATGTTGAGAGAAATGTAGTCCCAGATACGGAAGAGATTCCAGGTGTTCAGGTATGTGGTAGTCTGGATAGGTAGTACCCGGGACTTGCACGAGGCAGGCGGTCGCGGAACTTCCAAACAGGTGCTTCGGCTGGGCCTTCACGTTAGGTAGATCAGCCAGGTACAAAGTACTTCGGCGGACGGCGCCTTGATAAGGTACCTTAGGTAAGGTAAGGTAAAGGGCCGTTTATCTACACGTGATCTCGCGATCCAGCCGCCCCACCAATGACGCGACCTTGACACGTCCCTCTTGAAACCTGGAATACCTTACTTTACCCTAGATAACTTTGATTGCCTGCGAGGCACCTCAACTACACGTTCCTTGACTATCGCCAAGTCAAGCGCACACTGATGGATCAGCTCTCCCGAAAAGAATGGTCTTGTTCCGTGTCCGCTTGAACTGTATTGATCACTATCAAGCGTTACCCAGTCGCCATGACCCCCAGCTGCGCAATGACCTCCAGGCACCCCTCTTGAATGCAACCAGAGTGCCCGTTATTCGGATCTTTGGCTCGACAGAATTTGGTCAAAAGGTATGCGCGCATGTGCATGGCGTGTTCCCTTATCTATACGTGGAGTATGACGGCGACTTGAACCAAGACGCAGGTGAGCCAAACGACGTGACGATGTACAATCTCACACACTTGTCGGTCTTGACATGTTGCTAACGGAAATAGTCGGGGCCTTTATATACCGCCTGCACCTCTCTATCGACCATGCGCTGGCCATAAGCTATCGGCGCGATCAAGATGGAGACAAGGCCAAGTTCGTTGCGCGGATCACGTTGGTGAAAGGGGTCCCCTTCTACGGATACGCCGTCGGCTATAAGCCCTTCCTCAAGATCTACATGTTTAATCCTATGGTGATGACGCGGCTGGCGGATCTGCTTCAGCAGGGAGTTATAATGAAGCGGAAATTTCAGCCGTACGAAGCCCATCTTCAGTATCTCCTCCAGTTCATGATTGACTACAACTTGTATGGGTGCGACTATGTCGATTCGTCGCAGACGTACTTCAGATCGCCGGTTCCTCCACGACGTGCAGGCAACGCCACGCCTTCCCAGCTTTGGGATGAGGGCACTGTTCCGGTGGGCTTCATTACGGATGATCTCGCGCTGCCTCGGGAAAGTTATTGCTCGATCGAAGTCGACATTTCAGCCCAAAACATCATCAATAGAGAGAAGATCAAGGAACGAATGCTCCATCAGGATTTTTCTGAGTTCATCAAGCCTCCGTCGGAAGATGCCAAGTTGGTTTCAAGTATGGCTGGACTCTGGAAGGCCGAAGCTCGAAGGCGTCAGCGTCACCTGCCACCCGGCCAAGCTCTCGCGCAGCATCTTGTCTCCTCTTTTCCAAAAGAGGCCCTTGCGTCAATGTCAGCGGACTCTCGGTCGTCTCAGCTACAGACATGGATGCACGAGGAAGACTATCGGCGGAAGGTGGAAGATCTGATCTTCAAGGAACGGGAGCAGTTTCACAAATCTGAGTTGAGCCTAGGTGCCGTTCTGAAACCCTTGCCTCATGAGAGTTCTATCAAAACCAGTCTACAGTCTGTCGAAGACCTCCACCCGTCTAACCTATCGGCTGCGCTTGGACTTCCTCTAACTTCGGCACGGCCGAACGAGGATCCTAGCAGAAACATCGAGGTGGATGAACAGAAGCTGCAGATGTCTCAATTAGATGAAGATGCCTGGCTTTCAGCAGATGCGGATGGTTCAGATTTCGAGCAGGAGCTTCAGAAGGAGCATGGTGTGCTACCACTGGAGAAGATCGGCACAGTACCGCCCAAACACACAATGGTCCAGTTCACCAAGATTGCGGAGGCTGGAAGATTCGACGTACCTTTTTTGGGCGTTGGCGGAAGCGGTTTCTCTACTGGCCGGATTCCTCGGCTACCCTTACCATCCATGTTACTTGAAGCTGCTCAGCGCAATCGACTCACCTTTGTCCATGACCAAAAGGCTGAGGCTGATCTGGAGATCAGGCCAGCAAGCAAACGAACAGCATCATTACCGGATGACAACATTGTCAAGAGGGCCAAGCAAAATGTAACGTATCAGGGAAAGTCTACGCCTTCAACGGCCGTGAATGAACCACGCTCTCACTTCCAACCGCAATCTGATTCGATACAGCATATTGAGCTTCCCAAGGCCTCGCAAATCAATCCACTGAAAGGGAAGACTCAAGCATCTAGTCGCTGCATGACATATGCTGTTCCTCCTCCTGCTGTAACAGATGTCGCTTGTCAAAGTGAGCGCAGCTGTCCCGCCGTCATATACCAAGACGCTTTCTACAGCAATGAGGCAGATGTTCCATTACGACGACGGGAGTATGCTGGCAGGGAGTTCCATTTAATCAGCAATACTTTGCCCTTTCTGCCTGATTTCGATGCAGCGGGCAGTTCCGTCCCGATTTGGATTGGCTACGATAGCGATACGAGCCTCTCCCGTGAGGCCGACATGTGGCAAAATGACCAACGATTGAAGGAACATTGCTCATGGAGAGGCTGGGAGATTGTCCGACTTCCCCCTTCCTGCGGTGAGGTCGCTAAGTGGATGGCTCAGAATGCGACTGACGTGAGAAGGGCCAAACCAAGGTTAATCCGTCCATGGCTATCTCAGATAGACGGCCCAACGCCAAAGTCTAAACACAACTTCAAGTACAGTCAGAGACAGCCCTCTTCGGCTGTCCCACATGAGGCTCAATACATGAGCACAATGAGCCTCGAGATCCACGTCAATACCCGGGGCAATTTCGTTCCCAATCCCGAGGAAGACGAGATACAATGCATCTTTTGGCACTGGAAAGACGACGGAGCAACGAGCAGCGCGACTCCTGAATTGCCGGGATCATCCGGGTCTGGAGTCTTGGTCCAGTCGGTCGACAGTGTTCTGGCCGAGCGGATCAGAAGTGTGGTGTCAGACGAAGTTGCGGAAGAGTCGTCAGAGTTGGATCTGCTCAGTAGGATGGTTGAGATTGTCAGATTCTATGATCCAGACATACTGACAGGCTATGAAGTGCATGGAAGCTCATGGGGCTATCTCATTGAACGAGCGAGGCTGAAGTATGACTATGACCTTTGCAGTGAATTCTCCAGGACGAGGACGCAATCCAACGGGCGTTTTGGCAAGGAAAACGATCAATGGGGCTTCAACACAACCTCGAGTATCCGCGTCACGGGAAGGCACATGATCAACATTTGGAGGGCAATGCGTGGCGAAGTCAACCTCCTTCAATATACGATGGAAAATGTGGTGTGGCATCTTTTGCACCGTCGCATACCTCATTATCCATGGAGATATCTCACGTCTTGGCACCGCAGCGGCAAGCCGCAGGACTTGGTAAGGCTCCTGAGATACTACCGCACACGGACCAGGCTGGACCTGGAAATCCTGGAGTCCAACGAGCTCATATCGAGGACGAGTGAGCAGGCAAGGCTCCTAGGCGTCGACTTCTTTTCCGTCTTCTCTCGCGGCTCGCAATTCAAAGTCGAGTCCATCATGTTCAGGATCGCAAAGCCGGAGAATTTCATGCTTGTCTCCCCGAGTCGGAAGCAAGTCGGCCAGCAGAATGCTCTTGAGTGCTTACCATTGGTGATGGAGCCCCAGAGTGCATTTTACAGCAGCCCCCTGGTTGTGCTTGATTTCCAGAGTCTCTACCCAAGCGTCATGATCGCATACAACTACTGCTACTCAACGTTCTTGGGGCGCATCACAGACTGGCGAGGTAAGAGCAAGATGGGTTTCGCCGAATACAGACGACAGGACGGGCTGTTGAGCTTGTTGGCGAAGCATATCAACATCGCACCCAATGGCATGATGTATGTGAAAGCCGAGGTCCGGAAGTCCCTGCTCGCTAAGATGTTGACGGAAATTTTGGAGACAAGAATCATGGTCAAGAGCGGAATGAAGCAGGATCGGGATGACAAGACTCTGCAGAGGCTGCTGAACAATCGACAGCTTGCGCTGAAGTTGCTCGCCAACGTGACCTATGGTTACACGTCGGCCTCGTTCTCGGGTCGAATGCCGTGCTCGGAGATTGCGGACAGCATTGTTCAGACTGGTCGCGAGACGCTGGAAAGGGCCACTGCGTACATTCATTCGGTGGAGCGATGGGGCGCTGAAGTGGTTTACGGCGATACCGATAGCCTTTTCGTCTACCTCAAAGGGCGATCCAGGGATGAGGCCTTCGTCATAGGACAGGAGATTGCCCAGGCCATTACGGAAAGGAACCCCAAGCCAGTCAAGCTCAAGTTTGAAAAAGTCTACCATCCTTGTGTTCTCCTCGCCAAGAAACGCTACGTCGGGTACAAGTACGAGACCAAGGATCAGGTCAAGCCCGAGTTTGATGCCAAAGGCATAGAGACTGTGCGCCGTGACGGTACCCCTGCAGAGCAGAAGATCGAGGAGAAGGCTTTGAGACTACTGTTCGAAACGGCGGATCTGAGCCAAGTCAAGGATTACTTCCAGGAACAGTGCAGGAAGGTGATGAGTGGTAGAGTGTCGATCCAGGACTTTTGCTTCGCCAAAGAAGTTCGCCTAGGATCCTATTCCGAGCATGGCCTACCACCTGCTGGGGCCATGATCAGCGCGAGAAAGATGCTGCAAGACTCGAGGGCGGAGCCGCAGTACGGCGAACGGGTGCCCTATGTGGTGGTTACGGGAGCGCCGGGCGCCCGGCTCATCGACCGTTGTGTCTCGCCGGAGGAGCTTCTTCGCAATCCTCACTGGCAGCTGGATGCAGACTATTACATCACCAAGAATCTGATACCTCCCCTGGAACGGATTTTCAACCTCGTCGGCGCCAATGTGAGACAGTGGTACGAGACGATGCCAAAAATCCGGCGCATCCAGAGAAGCAAAGGGCACGGCCACCAGAAGCGGACTCTAGAGGCATATATGCATTCTATTAATTGCTTGGTCTGTGGCAAAAAGATTGCCAGCTCTACGGAGACGTCGTTGTGTGACTTGTGCTATGCCAAGGCACCAGACTCGTTGCTGACGCTGCAATCGAAGCTGGTGGCGGTCGAGCGCAAGTACGACGAAATAAGGCGCGTCTGCCAAGGCTGCGAAGGACTCGGTCCACTGGAAGAGGTTGCGTGTGACAGCCATGACTGCCCCGTTTTCTGGACTCGCACAAGGCTCAGGAGCAAGATGCATCACGAGCAAGTAGTGACGGAACCTCTGATCAACGAGTTACACGCCAGAATGGAAGACCTCTCTTTGGATTGGTAGATATGCAATCGATCCTTGATCATTAATGCCCCTGACCTTGCCGCCTTGCGAACGCCAACGCTGAAATACAAACATGTGTCGTCCCTACATAGCCTGGGAGTTTTACTCTGTGCCGTCTTGGCTTAGAGAGTGACCTTTCCGCTCTATGTTTATTTTATACAAGTGGATCTATGACAGGAGAAAAGGAAGAGGAAAGCAAGAAAACGAGAAGCAAACAAACAGCCGGGTGATAGACCCCTAAAGTCCCGCATTAAGTGATGTGAGACACTCAGATGAAAGATGTGAGCGCTGTATGTTGCCGGAATCTAGTCGTCCACCAGCCAAGCGGAATAGTCATCGTCGTCATTAGGCTGTGCAAAAGTCGATGGGCTTATTGGAATAGGCCTGCTGGCGGTGACGGGATCACCTGCCTCCAAGCCCTGGGTGTTGTCATCTGCGGCGCTCTGCTTGTCACCCCTCTGCTGCGCTGGAGTCGGTAGCTCTCCATTCCATAGCTCAGTATGACGTGCCTCGTCCTCGACGGCGGGAGTAGTCGGCTGTGAATCGTCCGGCGCAGCGACCACAAGGATATTCGGGCTGTAGTCTTCTTGTTGCTGGCTGTCTTGTCGCCTCCTCCGCGGCGGAGAATGGTGTCTCCCAGGCGAAGGCGCAACGCCCTGGCCGTCCTCGGCTCCAAGGGCAGCCTCCTCCTCTAAGATGAGGTTAGGGGATCTCCGCTTGGACGTGGGAACAGGCCCTATTTTGGTGCCTCCATTTGTTGGCATCGGGAGTGGTGTCCCTGGTGGCGGAAGGGGTTGCCCTCGACCCATGGGCTGGCTCAGATCGACAGCGATGATCTTCTCATTGTTCCTCAAGGCCTCTCTTTGCCGTTGGATAGCGTTCCAACCCCATTGTTTGGCCTGAACAGCTGCATTGGTGACCGCTGCCAATGTATTCCTCTTTTGCACCATAGCTTCGCCGTCAAGAGATGCTGCGGCGCCAGAACCGGCGGGGTCGCGCCTCTGGAACAGGCTGCGGCCGAGGGAGCCTGCCTGTGACTTGACAGAGCCGGCAGTCGGAGTACGAGAGAGATCAGAATCAGATGCCGCCGCTACGCCGGAGGAAGACGCGGCATATTGCTGCGGTAGTGGGAGCATAGGCTTGGTGTCTGCATTCGGTTCGTCTTCTCCGGCTGCGTTGCCGTGCAGCTCCTTTGACGAAGAAGACGACCGCCGAGAGACGAGGGTGGACTGTGACAGCTTCCTAGTGACGGTTATGGGTGAGGCGTCCTGGGACCTGGAGCGCAGTGCCGCCATGTGGTTCATGGCATGGTCTGGCGGAGACGTTGATGGTTTGAACAAGTCAGCATGCGCCGTTTCGGTTCCGACAATGGGCTCGGTGGCGGGCTTCACAATCCTAGGAGAATGAACCGCAGCCGGAGGAGCAAGCTCCACGCTGGTTGACGACGCCGAAGTCGGAAGGGCACTTGCTACTTTGTCTGACGCCTTTCTAAGCGGACTGGGCGCTGGCTCGAGAGCATCTATTACTGGCATCGATTGGCTCTTGTCTATGGGTTGAGGATCGTCAGGCGTCTGGGAAACGCCGGCGTCAAGAAGATCAGGGATTTCGCCGTCGCCGATTTGGGCTAAGTTTTCGGCAGGCTGCGTGGAGGGCCTGACCGCATCGTCGCCTTCAAAAATGCCGCCTCTGAGCTGCTTGTGTTCCGTGTTAAAGAAGGGAACGTCGTCCCAAAAAGGCTGAACTAATGTCTCAGCAAAGACTTCCTTGATACGGTTCTCTATCTGACGCGTGATGACGGTGTAGGTGATTTGTCTGGAGCTGACGACGGGCTCGATAGTCATCTCCAGCTTTGGCATCGTCTGGAAGGAAAACCAGATCCTGTTGCTGGGGGGCGGCTTGATTTTGAACAGCACGTGGCCTTCCAGCCTACGGAGAACAACGGCAAGAATGAGGTTGACTTCTCGAACTTTGAACCTCGCGCCCAAGTCAATCCTTGCTGTGGCAGCAACCTCGATTCGAAAGCTGCCGGTGTATCTCAAGTCGGCCTCCACGACACACTCTCCCTCAACATTGAGATCCTTGAGCTTCAAATTGGCGAAGTAGGGCGCAGCATCTCCCGTGTCGATCTGCTGAATCATGATGTTGGTAAGGAACGAAGGACGCTTGACGCGCGAGATCTTCTTGGTGATTTTGTCGCGGATAAAGGTTTCCAGGTCCTTGGTCTTGTACACGCCTAAGAAGATTCTTCCAATCATTGCGTTGATCCAGCGCGAGTGCACCTGGTCCTCCGACGAATGCAGCTTCTGCACAAGTGAAATGATGGACTTGAGCTCGAACTGCTTGGGATTGGGTGCGATATTCTCGAATCCAAACGTATGCTGTTGGTTCTTCAGCATGGCAAAGTAGAAGTCTTCCTTGGCTGAACAATTCTCGGAGAACAGGTAGAATGGCCTCGATGCCTGATTGTCGGATGTTTGTTCGGATTCGTTGAGTTTTCGCGTCAGGGAGATTGCGTTTCGTTTGATGAACAGCTCGCCCTCGGGGGTCACATCGCCTCCGGAATACAGTCCTATTCTATGATGCGCGAGGGATATCACATGTCGAACCTCGAGCTGCTCTTCGTCGTCAAACAACATCAAGTGTCCATGTCTGCAGAGCTGATCAGCATATGGTCAAGGCGCCAACGTGCGAATGGCCGAATGGGAAGGGCAGAAGCCTACCTGAGCACCACGTAAAAGACGTTGCCTGCCCTCTTGGGCCGTTGGCTAATACTGCTGCTACTGTCCATCAAGTTCGCAGCAGCCTTGCGATCGAATATGCTTCTATACATTGTCTGGTAGACGCTCGGACTTGTAGGGGTCACTGTGGCGGAGCCGATGGGGGTTGAGCGTTCCACGGGCTTTGCGTTGATTCCCATGGGGGTGTATTCGCGGCACACGGCGAAATATCCAGCGGCGACATCGACATCGGCGTTTGTCCTCTTGGAATCGCTATTGTTCCTGGCCCTCCTGGCCTCGTCGAGCGCCGTCGTGTCGTCGCCGGGACGGACGATGCTGCCATCGTCATGACCTTCTCGAAAGCCGAGGACGCGTCGGTACGGCAGGTTATAGTATCCGTAGAGGAAGACAAACGCAACCAACAAAGGGACAAAAGTCACGCCGCCTATGAGGTAGGCTACCAGGATCGTGGTCCAGGTAGCCATGGTGAGAGACAGAGAGAGAGAGACAGCCGAGAGCAAGAGACACAGAGAATGGATAGGCGCCCTAGCTGTAGGATAACCAAGCCGCGAGGATGGCGGCCCAGCTGTAGACAATCAAGGCGAAAGCAACGCAATGGAGAAGCAGACAATCATTATGCTGCACTGGAGAAAGCTGCAGGGTTGGTCGATAGAGCGATAGTCGAGCTGCTGCTGCAGCGATTACATGTGCCTTGGAGGTGAGCTGGCCAGATGATGATTGACTTGGAGCTGGGTTACGTCATGTGATATTGGAACGAGGCACAGGTCGCTTTAGGTAGGTACTAGGTACCTGAGAAGGTACCAATCTATGAGCACCTAGGTACACCGCCGGGTCCTGGTACCGGGTGGATACCGGGCCCATGCGGCTCCGTTACATTAAGATATTTATTATTAAGGTAAGCTTGAAGTAGTGATATTTACTCTAAAAGCGCTAAATCTTCTTGTTTATGTATTACTTAAAGTACTTTAATTTATTAAAATTTTGTTATAGTAAGCAAAGTAGCTTAAATTGCTGGTTGATAAATTCTAACATTGCCTAGAGCTTTAACTTTTGTATTATCAATGGCAGTAGCAATTATAGAGTCTATTATCGTGACCAATTCTTCCTGGCCTGCAATGCCTGCTAGGTAGGCACAGATGAGAACTAAGCACTACTAGGTTAGGGACTACCTTACCTACCTTACCTGGGTATCTTGTGCCTTGCTCTAAAAGACAAAGACGCAGAGTTTTCTCCCGCTCTAGCATGGTACTCTTCCTTCTTCTTTACCATACCTATCTAAGTACCTGATCAAGCCTGGAGGTGATTCACCTTTGCCACCATCAAATCGAAGCACACTCGGCGCGCTTGTGCGGAAACTGAACCGACAATCCTACCGTAACTGTTGATATTGTTTGCTCAACATGGGCCAGCCGTCTTTCGCGGCGTCCAACGCCATCATCTATGTCACCTATGGCTTCTTTCTGTGCGTATAGAATGATTCCACCTGTTCGATGCTTCTCTCCCCACCTCGCAAGAAGTGAAAGTGAGATGGGAGGAGAGAGAGAGAAGGAGGGAGAGACTATGATGAAAGAGCAGAGACGGGATATGGCCAACCGCAGAGAGTGTCTCATAAGGCTAACGTGGATGTGTTTTTCTAGCGTCTTGGGCACGAGCATTGCCTGGAAGATGAGAAAGCAGCCAAACACGGACTTTCTCTCCGGCAACAGGACACAGACTGGTCAGACATTGCGCACGCGGCGCCCCCTTTTCCCTGCGGAAGCCGTTCTTGTTCAGCACTTCTGTGTGACTTTGCTGATATGTGTGCGTGACTCACAGCTTTGCCTCTGGCCTTCAATTTCATCGCCTCTGGTGAGTCGTGAACGCGAGCAATCAATGTGCTCGGTGAACTCTGTCCCAAACAGAGAAATGTTCCACGGAGCGGTAGCAGCAACGTCGACTACAGCACCTTGATCCGATATGGCTTGTTGAAGCAATCGTCCAAGCACGCCGTATCACGCGCGACTGTACATGAAGAGCTCGGAGGACCTCGTCTCGCTTGCGTGGAGTAAGCCAGACAAAAGGCACAGCAATCCACGGTAGAGATGACTACTTGAAATGAGGCCTTTTTCGAGAGGCTGAACAGGTTCGTAACCCACAAATGCAATCTTCGTCTTCTTCCCCCCCTCCTATCCCCCGCCGCGATACGTCTCTCTCAGTTGGCTACTAATCGAGGGGGTCCTGCGGTGTAAAGTTTCTACTTTCACCGCTGTAAGCCTGGGGAAGGAAAGGCACAATGACGAGGAAGAGAAGGCCGAAGCGGAGAATGAGATTTGAGAATGAGAATCAAGATGTTCATCGCGGGGGGCAAGGTTGGGGGGGAGAGGATGCGGCTCACTACGGGCGCCGAGTTGAAGCAGCATTGCAAGGTCCAACCCCCAGGCAGACGTCGTTTGGGCGTCCTATGCCTAGGCTACTTCTGCCTGGGGGAGATGTTGCGGCGGCGGCAACGAAGCTGAGATTGTACCGTGAATACTCGATCAAGTTAATGCTTGCGTGGGAAACGTGCTGCCGCTCCAGATCCCCTTCCCCTGTCACCATTTTGCCACTTCGGAGTTGTGTCGTGCTGACTGCCGCAGCCCTGGGATCCGGCATCCTGTTTTCGTACCCGGAGCTCGCAACCATAGCTGGCGTTCAGGGCGTCGTAGTCTATGCATTGGCTTCGGCGCTTCCCCTGCTTGTGTTCGCCGCTCTTGGCCCCATGATTCGCCGCAAGTGTCCTGATGGATTCGTATTGACGGAGTGGACGCGCAACCGCTACGGTACGGTTGCTATGCTGTACCTGAGCTTCATGACGCTCGTTACCCTGTTCCTCTACATGGTGGCAGAGCTGTCGGCTGTCGGACAGGTCGTCAACGCTCTCACAGGCCTTGACGGGCTTCCGGTGATCATTGTGGAGTGTGCGGTTACCACCATCTATACCTGTAAGTTCTGGTAGCCACGGCGGCGGCACAGGCCTTGACATCTTGTCGGTGGGCAACTGGCTAACGAACATGCGCGTCTCCGCGTTGTGCGGTTTCTTAGCTCTGGGTGGTTTCAGAATCTCGTTCCTGACGGATGTGATTCAAGGAGCCATGGTGGTTGGGCTCATCATCATCGCCACCATCACGATTGGCGTCAAGGCGGAAATTGACCGCGACCTCATCGACTCGTCGGGGCTCACCAAGGCCAGCCTTGTGGGGTGGCAGCTGGTGTACATTCTCCCAGTGGCCGTGCTGACCAACGACTTCTTCCTGTCCAACTTTTGGCTGCGCACCTTTTCGTCCAAGACGGACAAGGACCTGTGGGTGGGCGTTTCCATTGCGACGGTGGCCGTCCTGTGTATCCTCACTCTGGTGGGTTCCACGGGCCTCATCGCTGCCTGGACCGGCGCTTGGCCGGGCGAGTCGGACATTGACGGGTCCCTTGCCTTCTTTGCCCTGCTCGAGCAGCTGCCGAGCTGGGTCGTGGGCATCGTGCTGGTCATGGTTGTCAGCCTGAGCGTCTCTGCCTTTGACAGCCTGCAGTCGGCCATGATCTCATCCGCGTCCAACGACCTGTTCCGCAACCGCCTCAATATCTGGATCATCCGGGTGATTGTTGTCCTGGTCATCATCCCTACCGTGGTGATTGCGCTGAAGGCGCCGTCCATCTTGCAAATCTTCCTCATCAGCGACCTCGCGTCGGCGGCCACGATCCCCGCGCTGTGCCTGGGGCTGTTTGACACGTTCTACTGGTGGCGTGGCTTCGAGGTGGTCGTGGGAGGGTTGGGCGGCATCCTGACCGTCTTCATCTACGGCGCCATGTACTACGGCGACGCAAAGAGCGGCGGCGAGCTGATTCTGCTCGAGCAGGGCCTGTACGCGGGTGACTGGGGCGCCTTTGGAGCCTTTGTGGCTGCGCCTGTTGGGGGCATCGTCTGGGGCTTCATTGCCCTGGCGGCCAGGCTCTCCGTGCAGTTCACTCTGGCCAAGATGCGAGGCGAGCGATTCGACGCTCTCGATCGCCCATTGGCGGAGACTGGAGAGGAGGATGACGCCCAGCTTGTGACTGAGATTTCGACCTCGGTCCCCGGCAAGTTCTTCTGAGCTGGCGGATGGCTAGATGCTCGGTTGGGGGAGTTGTTGGAACCCTCCAAGTCTTTTTCTGGGTATTTACCGCTCAAGAAGAGGGCTGGATTGGCCCGTGTCTGCAATAACGGGGTTCATCTAGCATCAATATCTGCAGTGGGAAGTAAAGGACATGTTGCGTACCAACGCTTTAGTATACCTTACCTCTAAGGCGGCTCATGCGGAGCAATCTGCATGTGCTCAGGAGGTGGTAGAAAGGTACAGCTACATGCAGTATACCTTACCTTATGTATTGTGGTACAGTCAAAAAAGGAGTGATAATATTACCTACGCGGGTGAAGCTGGTTGCTTGACAGTGTGACTACAAGATTTTATATGCAACTGCAATATTTTATCACTCTATAAGAGACTTACAAGATTGCTTATAGCTAGAAGCTTTTTCTATGCATTTCCTTATAAAATAGATTTTTTACTTAAACAGCTTGCTAATATAAGTATATTTTTACTTAATATAAGATATCCTAGCTTTAAAAGCTATAGCTAGGCTAAATATCTTATAAGTGTATTATATCTGTTAGACTAGCTACAGCTTGTATAGCCAGCAACAGCTGTTAAGGGCAGCAACAGCTTATAGCAGCTAACAGAGCCGCAACCTAACATTACAGCACTATAGCTACAGCGGCTATAGCGGCCACAGCGCTACAGCTACAGCGGCCACAGCGGCTATAGCGCTACAGCTACAGCAGCCACAGCGCTACAGCCAATGTCACTCAGGTCACTACACTACCTAGGTCGCGGCCACCTTCCTTAATATACCAGGTTAACACATAACCTTCCAACTTCGTAAATGTGATCCTTCCAATCGTAGCAAGTGCCGTAGTGGTTAGACCTGTAGTCCTTTTCCATCCAGCTTCCAATTGATCAAGGGTTCGACTCCGGCTTAGAGCGCGAGCAGCAGATCAATTAGAACACATTTTTGGCAGCAATTCTACCAGGTCAGGCGCAGTACCTAGACCTAGGTAGGGGTACAAGCAGTACCTTTTTATATGTAATAAAAAGAGCAGCAGCAGATTTTCAGACTAACAGATGCTATTGCTTTAACAGATATTACTGCTATAAGATTTTTATTTTTGACTTGATTATAAATAAAAAAAACGGGCAACAGATGTAATGCTTGAAAATCTGTCGGCATACCTTGTAGTAGCTCTGTCAAGGAACCAGGGCCACCCGGTTAGGTAGGTACTTGATGTGGTGGTCATCAGAAGCAGTAATAGTATTTTATCTTATGCATATGTGCATTAGATTGGTCCATTGCTTTAATATGCTTCCATCATCTGTTGTGGCTTGAGAGGACAAAACAAGGCTCTGTGAGTTGGTTACGTGATGTCACTGTTGACTTGATGTTACAACGCATCAGCTTCAAAGTTCTCGGAATTCAAGTTGCAGCTGCATAACGGCACCAGCCGCTTTTCCCCAGCAATCCAGCCACTAATAAGGTATGTAGAGAGCTCCAGGGCTACTTAGCACAGTAGATGACCCTCGCTGTGTAGAGCTGCAAGCTTGGAACCTGGAAGCCGCCAATTGGCTCCCGGTGCCTGAGATCCAGTCGTGTCACAGGCAATGGAACCCCTATGGGATGCGCTGACAGCCTTCCCAATGGTGCTCCAGCCGCCTGTAAGGTACCTGTACCTTTTCTGCTGAGCGCGGGCAGCCTTGAAACTCTCTTAGCGAGCCCCCTTGTACCGCTCGATATCGGACCTCAGCCAGAAGCGCCGCCGCTCTACAGAGGTAATAACGCCAGCTATTCTGGGCAGGATAAACCAGAGCCAATTCGACGCACCCGACCCTTCAGGTTGATTATTTGCAGCCGCACTTGCATCATCGAGCCTCGTCCAAGCACCGCCCACCAACTCTTCGAATTTCACGTCTTTTTTCTTCCTCTTTCTTTCTCTCTCCCCTTTCTTCGATTGCCACACCTTGTGCACGGCTCCATTCCAGGCTGGCTTCAAACTCCCGAACCCCAGCTCTGTCCTGCTCAGCCTGACCCGTACCAAGCCCCAGCAAGCCTCAGCCTCGCCCCTCGAATTGTCGTCACCGAAGTCTCTCAGCTCGACAAATCTCCAGTCGCCCCCGTCGCGCCCGCCTCATGGCATAAACCACGGCTCTCTGCGATTGGCGATGGCGAAGGAGACAACTCCTCCTCCAAGCTACGAGGCCGTGTCCGCAGCAGCCGCCACCCCTCCTGCCCCCCTATCCATCACGCCGCCGAGGGTCACGAAGCGCCCCGTCTCGTCTCCGTCATCGCCATCCTCCTCCAAGTCTTGGCCCTCGTCCAGGTCGTGGTCGTCGCCCTCGCACCCCTGGCCGTCATGGGACGACTCCCCGGCTTCCGCCACGCCTCTGCCGCGCAAGAGGCCCGCGTCCTCGAGCCTCTCCGCCCCGAGACCCCCAGACCTGACCGCATTGACGACCTTGACGCCAGCAGCGCCTGCTGCTGAAGCTGATCGATCTGGCCCCAGGTCCGACTCCGGCTCCGGCCCCGGCCCCGGCGTCGGTGCGCAGAACCCTCCCGTGCCGTCCATGCTGCAGCCCCGCGTCGCCGTCGTGCTCAACGTGCCTCAGCCGTGGCATCCCTGGCTCTTCGCCCTGCGCCTCTGCTCCATCCTGCCGGCCCTGTGGTGGGGGCTGCCCTCGCTGCTTCGCTTGCTTCTCTACTTCCTGCCCGGGCCGCCGGATCAGTTCATGCTTGTCAAGCAGATCGCCGTCCCCGGCAGCAACGTCGACGTGCTGCAGTCGACTTCCATATCCTCATGCTCGCGCAGTGACGGCGAGGCGGCATCAGCAGCAGCCGCCGCCGCCGTCTTGGCGGCCCCCTACGCCATAACCGAGACAGCCCTGGCTACTATATGGGTGCGTACGAAACATTCGATCCTCATAAAAGAGAGAAGGGGGGGAACAGGACACAAGAACCTACCTATACGGCGGCATGGGATTGGATTGGAGCTAATTGAAATGTCGTTTCCCATTCTAGTGCTTTGCTTGCGGCTACCTCGCCTTCTTCTTCACCGACTGCCTCATGTCGCGATGGTACGTTCTTGTTCCTGGCTCTATGCAACGCCTCACTTCGAAAGGCACTCGTCAGCCACGCGAGACTAACAGCCAGCTTTCTTCCGTCTAGGCTCATCAATTACACCCCCCAAGCCACCGTTGTGCGCCTCCTCTCCATCAACGCCGTAAACGCCTACCTGACTCTCAATGTCCTGTCCATCACCGGCGGCTTCCAAGACCCTCGACTGCTCCTCCCCGGCTGGGTCAGCATAGCAACCGTACGAACAAGCCTCTGGCTCTCTTCTCCCCGATCACTCAAAACAAGCACGTCGTCCGAGAACCGCATAGCTAACAATTTCTCTCTACAGTCCCTCACCATCTGCTACCACGTCACGCACCAGAAGATTAACATTCGCAAGGAAACAATCACATCGGTCAACGTCTTCTCAATAGCCAGTTACCTGACGATGGTTGTGTTGCTGGCTCACATGCAAATGTACCAGCCCGACTACCCCACCATGCCCATTGTGACGACGACCAACCGCCTGTGGCAGAGTGGAAAGCGACTCGTGGCCAGTATACAAGGCGCCGGCGCCCGTTGACGAACACACCGAGCCATGTACGAAGCAACAAATCCTTAGCAAGAGACTACCTCCAAACGAAGGAGAAGAGAAAAAAAGAAGAAGAAAAGGCGAGCGAAGGCCGAGAAGGCCACAAGAAGGCCACAAGAAGCCACACGAAAGCCATGAGAGGAACTAAAAAGGGGCCAATTAGGAAAGGGGGTGGATAACAACGGCAAGCCAAGGAAGAAAGAAAAAAGGGCGAAACAATCAGAAAGGAAGCCCATGAATATCCTATTGCTTTGCACAAAGTCGTTTATACCAGCAGCGTCTTTCAAAGGGTCTCTTGCTCCTTTCCTTTTGTTTTCCCTGCGGCGAGGATCAGGATCTTGTTTGGATGTTTCTTTTTGTTTTCCTGTTCATCTGATATAGCTGTTCTGTCTCTCGCCCGGGTTGTTTTGGTTGGGGACTTGGATTCACATTTCGGCATCACAGGCGTTGGGTTTGTACATTGGGTTTCACATGTGTGTTTGTCTGTTGCGCTTGATAGAGATGCTGTTTTCCTATTTGGATTATTCTCATTCTTGCTGTAATGTCTACTGGCGTTGGTCTAGAATGGCGGGCCATTAATGCTATATGACGTTTGTTTCTGATTGTTTCTTTTCCTTCTCGTTCACCTTTTGGGGTCGTCACATTGACATGAGGTATATATATATATATATATATATACCTATGGGTAGGTAGACAGCTACATTCACACGGAAATCCATGGAAAGATATGCACCACTTTGCTTTAGCATTATAATCTCTATTTGCCCTAGACTACGGCAAAGCCCATCCGAAAAACCAAGTCCCGAATGTTTAAGATGAATAAACGGCCAGTTTGAAGATACATCATCGACAGACTGATAGGGCCCATTACCTGAGCCCGTAGCCTCGAAGATTGCGTCGCCAAGTCAAAAACTAGAGAAGCGTTGCTAATTCGAACTACTGCGCCGCAGCGCAGCAGAAGTAGGTGGCGCAAACAAGGCCAATAAGACTATTTCTCTCCCTGTCCCGTCCTCTTTATGGCGTCCGGCCGGCCAGACCCTTCAAGCAACGTTGCTACACGCACACCGGTGGATTATACCGGGGGAGGGCCGATATTGGATGAATGCGCTTCAAGTGCCTCCCGATAAGATCGGGTGCGCACAGTCATTTCGGTTAGACGGAGTGTGCGGTAGGCGTCAGTGTGAAGTTCACAGGCTGTTCGAACAGCCCCGTTCCGATACGCTCATCACCAGCATGCTGTGAAGCCTAGTCGCTGGAGGGGCGGCGGGGGCGGCGGCGCGAAGAGGACGACTTAGGCACCGTGAACGGTGATGTTATCGGGGTTGAGACCGAGACCGGCCTTCTTGTCAACGAGGAAATCCAGGACCTTCTTGCGTTGGTCGCCCTGAAGCTGAATCACCTCGCCGGCCTTTTCATCATTGACCTTGTTGCCATTGCAAGCTACAGATGACGACTGTCAGTCTTTGGTATCGCCAAACGAGGATGAGGCGAAATGCAAGCCATGGGGGATGGACATACCGAATTCCTTCCTGAAGAAGGTGAGGATCTTGCCGGGGTCGAATTTAGCAGGAAGACCAGTGACCGTGGTCAAAGACTTGCGACCATTTCGCTCTAGAAGACGGTATTAGCAACTGCGTAACGGCAAACAGGATAAGCTTGTCGCCAGTTGACAGCGAGCAACGCGCCTGGAGGTTGAAATGATGCGGATCATGTTGGATAGTCAAGGCGATGGATGGAACCTACGTTGGATGCGAATATGGATATGGTTCTCGACCTTCTTGATATCACCGGTGTCGTCGTCGGCTTCGGCGAAGGGGTCTATAGGAAAGAGACGACAGTCAGCAATGTGAATAAAAATGAGATAGAGGCCGTATCAAAAGACACCCAGTAGTAGGCTCGTGTATCAGGTTGTCGCAAACTGCGGATGCGCATTGCGACCATTGCGACCCACCACCGGTATCTCTAGCGACAAACCAGCGCGAGGATGCGAAATGGCAGGCAAAGGCGAGCAGGCGGAAAGACGATGGGAAATGGATGGGAATGGAGGCGAACTCGGGGACGTCAACGTACCGAAGGTCTTGAGATTTTCGATGGACATAAACTCGGATGTTCCGGGGTTTCTCGTGGGAAAAAAAGTAGGAGAGATTGACGAGAGGTTGACCGGCGGCTGCGAAAGGCGACTGACGGTCTCTTCTGAGGTGTTTTGCTTTTGGTGCGGGACACGAAAAGTTGTTGGCGGGGGTTTGTTGAGGAGAGAAGTGGAAGAATGAGGAGAGAGGGGCGGCGATGCCTTTTTGTTGCTAGAGCGTGATTTGCCTGGCTTTAAACGCGCTTTGGGTCTTTGTTGACGGTGACAGAGGCTTTGTGTCAGGTGAGCAGAAGGCGACGGAAGTCTGGCGGAAGGTTGAAGAGGCAAAAGGGGGGGGAGAAATCAATGGGAAAAGATTGGTTCGGCTTTGACGCACAGAGAAGGTGGGCGCAAAAGGTGGGGGACAGCGAAGGAAGGAGAAGCCCAAGGGAGAAGCCAAAAGAAAACTTGTGTGCGAGGGAGGGCGGCGGTACCTGCTCGGCTGCGGGTGGCCACGGCACAGGGCCAGGTACTGCACAAGTACCCGTACCTGCGTACCTAGGACTGACGGACGGCTCCAAAGGCAGGTGGCCAAGAGCGCAGGAGAGGCCGAGAGAGGGAAAGAGAGACCAAGGGAAGAGAGGCTGACCGCGTGGCCCCACTCAGGCGGTGGGCGCACCGCCTCGCCTTACTGTACAGTACAGTACAGCGCTTTACCTGGTGTACAGTACGAACAAGACGCAGATCATACTTGTACAGTAGCAGTTTCAGTGCGGAGAGACGGGGAGACGGGCAAGGTACGGATTATAGCTGAGAATCCGCTCGACCTCTGGCTTCGTTGCCCGTACAAAGTGCAATCAGAGAAGCCAGAGGGGCGATTCAACACTGGCTGGTTGCTTATCAGTTCGCGGACACGCCCGATTCATGGCCCAACTTTCGTGCACCATCCGTACTGTGCACTTCTGCGTGCTGGCTTCCGACTTGGAGAGCTGAGCTGAGCGCCGTCATCGGGCACAAGAGCCCAGTCGGCTCCTGTAGTTGACACTGTATTGCAGCCACACTGTACTAGTACGGGCCGCCACGCATCTGCCACAGCAAATTGACTCACTGGATGCTGCTTGCAAAATGCTCACCGCCATTGTCGCACTGTCTGTCCGTCTGTCTCAGCCATGCATGCGCGCAAAGAGGAAGCGCACTGCAAGCGACCTGATCCAACTGGTATGCAACGGTGTCGCCACCATTGAAGGAACCAAGAGCGATTTGGGCTGAGCTGGGCTTTGTCGGGCCTCCCGTGAGCATGTCACCCGTCTCCTTGATGTTGCCCCCCTACAGTACAGCACAGGGGACAAGGCAGAAAAGTGCACAATACCTTGTAAATGCAGTTCAACTCTTGCAAGCACTTCAACTTCTGTTGTAAAGTTCAAGCATCAAGGCTTGCCTTAATATTACCCCCTTCATCACATTGGCTTTGATAATTCAACCGTATTGAACGTGACCCTGGCGCAAGTTAATCACATCTCACTCCGAGTCAGAAACGCATTTCATCATCTCCTCGTAACCGTGCAGCACCGTTCCAGAAGATCGCGGTCGCATTTCGATCGCATTCGCCCGCTGTCGCTGCCAGGGCGACTTTGACAAGTCATCTGCACCGCCCACAAGCTGCATCGTTATTGGGTGACTGCCCGAGAAAGCATGGAAAGGAAAAGGGGCAGGGGATTCTGTGCTGGGTACAGGGTAGCCCATCATGACCCAACGGGGAGCGACGTTTGCTGTTTGCACTGAAGTCAAACCACACGTGCTCTATGTTAGTTATGCAGAGGTATGAGGCAAGCCGAGGTCGTAGATATTGGAGAAATACCGAGCCTTTGGTGAGCGAAATGGATAGTGCTCCAGACTGTCACACCACAGTTCAATGTCAGCATACCCGGATCAAGATGCGCAAAGGGAAAGGTATAAGGCCACGGCTCGCTGGTGAGCCAGATAGCACAGACAAAATCTGAGGCTCGCAGAATCCCTCCAGAACACCAGATGCTGAAAGCGATACGCCCAGATTATATAGCGAGACCAAACGCTTCCTACCGGCCAGACGCAGACACTCACTCCACGTGGCCAACTATTACAGCCGCGTATGTACCTTTCATTTGCGTCATCTCTGTTGCATTTGCCTCTACCGGCCTCAGCCTTGTAGGACCATATTTCATATATCATGCATTTTCCTCCTGGCGGAAGCTCTTCCGACTGGCAGAAAATCACGACTCTGCTTCGTTCACATTCCATCAAAGGGCATAGGCAAGCGAAACAACTTCCACCGGAAGCCAATCCGACTGGTAGCAAAAGCGTTGGCTGCATGGTTCTATCCCCTCATGTTGGTCTTCCTCGCAACGAAACATGCAGTCGACTGGCATTTCCTCTGGCTACAAACCCATAAAATCGCATCACGGAAGCAGATCCGGTTGGCAGAATTCCTCGAACACAGACCCGGGGATGCTGTGACAGGCATGAGATTGCCTGGAATCCCTGAATTTCTCATGCACCGGAATCACATCCGATAGGTACTTCTCGGGGAGGTTCCAGGTTTGAATGATGTCGGTTGCAGATGTTTCGACACTGGAATGCACGATCACTTCATTCCGCGTATTTCGTTTTTCTCATGCACCGGAAGGACTTCCGATTGGCAATGAAAGGTTGAATATGGAGCTCTGGGACCAAGGGATTCGATGCGGGTGAAGCTCCGGGGCGATGCCATCCTTGTATCCCGAGGCGATGCCTGTCGCTTCTGGTGGATGAAGAAATATTCAACACTTGGGCAAAAGTGTAGGTATGAGTATGTGCTGGATAGTCGGCGTGCCGGCGATGTACAGCTCCGGCGACCGCGAAAGGTTCAACCTGACCAATATCCAACAACTGAATCATCCTCGACAGGGCGGAATTGATAGCTGTGAAGTCTATGTACGGAGTAGAATAGCTGAGGTTATGGAATCTGTGGTCTGACTTGGAATTTGGGTACGTAAACTTCAAAGAAAAAAGTGCCTACGTCATTTCAATGGCGTCGCGACTGCCGTTTCATCAGACAACGCCACAAGCTGCCAAATCTGGACAGCATTTTGCATATGGTTATCGATACGAGGAAAAATAGTCGCTCGATAAGGTCGACACTCGAAAAGAAGGCTACAAACTCAATTCGATACCAAATGCTACTCGGAATCTGCGAATCTCTTACCAAGAGAGATCAAACAGACAGATCCAGTCCGAGCCTGTCTTGACCAAACGCGGTGCGGTGCAGATTGAGGGGCTCTTCAAACAAACCCTTGGAGGGGTCGTCGGAGGGTGAAAAAAAATTGATTCGTCTCGTGCAGACAAGCGACCCCAGATACTAACAAAGTAGCGCATTGTCACGGCCACTCTGTTGATTACACGAGCATTTTCATATTCTCGTTCGAGGGACGGCCATTCGCAATCAAGGATCACACAACAGTTACAAACACGGTGGGACTGGACTGTTTCGATCCTGCCATCTGGAGAATCGGGACACATGAAGTTCCAACCATTGGAGATCCCGCCTGGGACGCCGTCCTTCTTCCAGGATGCCGCCAACCGCACTTGGGTGCCCCTATACAGCCATGCCTGTTCGTTTGGGCCCGACATCTTTACCGACAAGATGATGAACCTCGTCAGGAACCCGAACCTCAACTCGAGCTGGCTGTTTCGCGCCGACATTTTGTACGACGAGGCCAAGGTGACTGGTAGCAGCAGCAGCAGCAGCAGCAGTGCTACGTCTGCTGGTGATACTACAACCACCACCCCGAGCAGTAGTATCACTACGGATGAGGCTGGCCCGGACAATACCACCTCTCATCCCGATGCCATCGCTCATGCTGACACGAATGCCTCTTCATCTCGGACCGACTCCGAGGTCCGCCCCGTGGCCGTTGAGATCCGCGGCATGACCCTGGAGCGCACCCTCGTCCGCAGGCTCATTCCCAGAAACGAGCGGAGAGACAAGCCCCTGGACCAGACATGCCTCTTTTACACGAGCGCGACTACGGCTCCCCTAGACTCTGTCTTAGGCTCGCCCGCAGCTGAATCCGGACCTGGACACCAAGACGCCGTTTCTGGATCTCCATCTCCATCTCCGGCATCTCTCTCCACGCTCGTCATATATATGCCCCATTCGCCCTCGGCAGACGCCCTTCCCTTCTATCACCCCAAAGTCCAGGGCATCGCGCATCTCCACCAGTGGGATTCCTCAGGCAAAGGCATCGTATCCGTGCACTTCCTCCCGTACCCAGAACACCCCGTGATGACCGACGCCAAGATCCAGCGAACGGCGTATCATCTCCTCGAGATCATCGACAAGCACGGCCACGGCGCGGCAGAGGGCTATGTCAAGAGAGTCAATCACGACGTGGTCATCCCGCAGGACAGGTTCCAGAACAGGTACGCACTCCTCAAGAGCAAATACGCCCGGCGGCTGGTCGACTCGTGGGCCGAGAAGACGGACCCGACCAAGCACGTCTTCGAGGACCTGGGCATCGCCGCCTTTCTCATCGAGCTCTGGAGCGACATGTATCCCGAGGGCACCGCGACGACGTTCCCCGGCTTCGTCGACATTGGGTGCGGCAACGGACTGCTGGTCTACCTGCTGACGCAGGAGGGCTACGCCGGCTGGGGCTTCGACGCGAGAGAGCGCAAGTCGTGGGCGCAGTACAGGACGGGGGGCCAGCCCTCCCCGTCCGGCTCGTCTCTGGAGGAGCGGCTGCTGCTGCCCGCCATGGTCTCGAGAGGGAGAGGCGGTCAGGGCCAGGCCAAGGCCAAGGCCAAGACCAAAGCCGACGCCAACCTCGTCGTCGATGACGCCGACATCCTCGAGCGCCCAGCTGGAAGTGATCCATCCGACGACAGCACCGATGGCGTCGTACACGATGGAGCATTTGCCCCGGGCACCTTCATCGTCTCCAACCACGCCGACGAGCTGACCCCCTGGACGCCAATCCTGGCCGCCCTCTCGCGGTGTCCCTTTATCATGATCCCCTGCTGCAGCCACAGCCTCGCCGGCGACAAGTTCCGCGCACCCCCTCCCCGGGACAAGACAAAGGCCAGGTCCACCTACGCCTCGCTCGTCGACTGGGTGTCCTGCATCGCGGAGGACTGCGGCTGGAAGGTCGAGACCGAGATGCTGCGGATCCCCAGCACGAGGAACACCTGTCTGCTGGGGAGGACCCGCACCAAGGAGGTGCGCGAGGCGGATGTTGAGGCCCTCGTTGCAGAGTACGGCGGGACCGGGGGCTACTACGAGAATGTCGCAAAGCTCATCAAGTCAGGCCCGAGGGGTCACTGATGGCTGATGGGTCGATGCCGATCTTGCCTGCCATGCCTTGCTTTACGGATCGATGATACAGTCACTGAGATGCTTGCTTGCTTGCTGGGCAGGCCACCATTGCCAGCCAACTCCTGGGAAACAGAGCGGGATCTCGCTATTATTGCCTCATGGAGGTTTTTGCACAGGGCTAAGTACACAACCAAGGCCGAGAAACCACATCAACTGGCCAGGTCCATCAATCCAGATCAGGCACCGGCAAGTGGTCCACGAGCTTCGTCTTGAGGCCCAGCCTCCCCATCGCCTCCATGGCGTTCTTGTCTCGCAGCTCCTCCGTCTCCCGTGCGCTCGCCAGGACAAACGTGTGCCTTAGCAGCAAGGTACCCTCGGGCACGCCGTACTCGACGGCCGTCTCCTTGTCGACCCTATCCAGGTCGACGACGAGGCTCTGCTTGACGCCAAAGACCACGTCAGATGTCTCATATTTGTCGCCGCGGATGAAGAGCGTCCTATCACAAGACGGCATGATATCAGTTCAGCTGCCGGGAACCATCTTCAGCCACAGTCACATGCACTCAGCTTTCGCAAACATTGACCGGTCTTGTTTCACGCTCAGACGGGGGGATGGAGGGAAACCGGGCATTTGGCAGAGACATGAGCAGAGACATGGGCGGAGACACGGGCGGAGACACGGGCACGGGCCGACACTGGAACAGACACGACGAGTGAACCCGGAGCGCGAAAGCGGCGTCCGAGGACAGCTTTCCACCCGTACGTACAAGCACACGTACAAAAGATACGATCCGACTTACAACACAAAAGCATGAATGTGCATGACACGAGGGGGGAAGAGAGTACCTACGTGACCAGACGATCTAGGCCTTGCTTCTCAAGCATGAAATGCATGTGGGCAGGCCGACAGCTGTGCCGCCTGAGCAGCCCCAGCAACCTGCCAACCGGACCGTCATCCGGGACCGGGTAGCTGACGGGCCTGATGGCCTTGAACCAGAAGCCGCCGTCCACGTCGCTCGTCATGACGCACCGCTCGCTGGGCGCCTGTCGGCCTGCGTACTGCACGTCGTAGTGGCCTGAGGAGTCGGCTTCCCAGATGTCCACCTTGACGCCCGAGAGTGGCCGGCCGGACGAATCGCAGACAGTGCACAATGCAAGCATGGGCTCGCCCGCAGCATCAGTGGCCATGGACGAGCCTATGGGCAGATGGGGCGCATCGTTGGTGTGGAAGGGCCCAAGGACGGAGCCTTGCGTGCAGTTTGGTGGCTTCGGATGATCGATGGAGTCGACCAGCATCGAGAGGCCAAAGACATCCGAGAGGAGGATGAACTCCTGGCCACAACTGTCAGCCCGGGAAAGCCACAACTTGAGAACCGAATATAGAGACAAAAGAACTGAAGGCTTATGAAAAGGATTTACGTATCACGAAGGATGATAACGCTAACATCATGGCTTTACCTGGTACATGGTATTTAGGAGGGGCGAGGAGGCAATAGAGGGGGAGGGTGAGGAAGGGTGCAGGAGGAAAGACGCCCAGAAGGCAGGGGGAGGGGTAAAACGAAAAGCAAACAAAACTAATTGACGAGAGACATGATAATCAGGCCATTCAGAACAGGCTGCGCAAGCAGATGAGCACAACAAATGATAAACTACTCAATTATATGACAAACAGAAGGGGAAAATGGGCGGGAAGCGAGGGGCGAGAGGCAAGGAGGCAAAGGAGGCAAGAAGGCAAGACGGAGCAGAAAAGCACACACCTGGCGGAAAGGACTGCACATCTGGCCAGTCTGCGTGAGGAATCGGATGGCGGCCATCCACTCGCGGGTGCTGAGGCGTGTTTCGCGCGCAAAGTCATGGATATGGGTCACCAGGCGCTCCATGAGATAGTCGAGCCGCGCATCACCGCTTCGCGAGCTGGCCTGCACCACGTTCTGGGTGATGTTGTCGATGGTGAGGTCCGGCACAAGAGGTTGAGTTGGAGAAGGGGGCAATGGGGTGACGCTGGGTGTGGGTGCCATGGTTGGACTGGTCAATGCAAAGCTACCGTGGCATCGGCGACGTCGTATTCTCGTCTCTCTGTGTCTGCAGAACAGAGTAGTATTCTCTTGGGATTGCTATGTGGTGGCCCTTGAGATGGAGAAATACCACGGCAAAGTACCGGCAACGGCATGTGATGGGATGGTGCCCAAGGGTGACGGCAGCTCGTCAATACCTCTTGATTACCCGCCCTATGGTATCATTACCCGTCCGTTTCTCCCCCCATTCGTACTGTATGTCAGTCGTGGTAGCAGTGATGTTCTTAGTATCTGCTGACATTGTCGAGATGTCTGCCAACCGCCATCTCGGATATCCGTAAGCATCAGCATATAGCCAGCCGCCATCACGAGCCTGTGTGTAGGAACTCGCTCACCCGTGAGACAAGAGACGGCGGGCTTGTCGGTTGTCGGTTCGGCGTCAGCAGCCCGGCAGCGCACCCACCCGATCGAGCCTCGTTCTCTCCCCCCCCAATACTGTTGCCTCTGATCTCGAGGGGAAACTCTCAAGCTCAGCATCGCCCCATCTGGGGCCAATCGACAACTACCAAGGAGATCGGGCTTCGGCATCAAGGGAAGGAGGAGAGAATGAAAGATCTCTCAGGGGTGTGTGTGTGTGGAGGAGCAGGATTGCGCTATGACTGATGGAGACGAAAAGCGTACGGCTTGCAGATGGCTATGGCTTGCTGCATGGCACTCCTGCACACTGCAACCTGCTTCCACTCACTGGTGATTTCTTTTTTCCTCTGCCCACCCCTTCATCTATCTCGGTGTGCTTGCTCAGGGTTTGCTTGTGCTGAGTGTATCCCTCCCTGCATCGGTCACTTAAGTACCTGGACATTTGGGGGCCAACCCAACTGGACAATTGGCGTTGAGAGGAGAGGACATGGGCCGCAATATTCGAGTTCGAACGAGGGAAAAGAGCCTTGGGGATGGCCTCAGTTCGCTAGGGCTGAGCTGACATGGACCATTGACTAGCATCGATATCGACTTAGCATCTGAATGCCTCAGTTCCACCATGTGTCGCCTTTTTCGCCGGGTGGGTTCTGTGCGGTAGCTCCCGGCCGATCACTTGGTACCTTGTACGGAGTGTATCCCGTGTCTGCCGCCTTGCCCTGGGGCCATGGCTCACCCCCTGGTCGTTGTGGCTGCAACACACACAGGCACCTGAGAGAAAAAAGCTCCCCGGTTTCAATCCATGTCCGGATGGAGCCCATTCAGAGTCAAGGTGGGAGAGCTCGCAAATCGGCGAATTAGACGCGGGCTCTGGCTGCTTGGGCATGCCGGCCGAGACCTGTTCCGTGTCTTGGTGGGGAACCAGTGTTGACCTCCATGCACTTTTGCTGGTCCCTGAGACGGGACAGGGTGAAGTTCTTGTGTGCCAAGTGCGAGCGATCGAGCCCGTCCTTGGAAAAAAGAGGCGTCTTTCAGGCTTGCAATGCCTATCGTGGACGAGTGATTAGTGGAGTCTCGAGACAGAGAGAGTAGTGATGGCCAGAGAACAGCAAAGCATGCGGGAAACAGAGACTCTAGCTGGTGGTTCCAGCAAGCGGAACACCACCCCAAAAGCAAGAGGCGGAGAGTTGATGGCAGGAGATGGCCGGAGGTCCAAACAAACAGACAGACACCTTCCAGCTGTGCCACTCTGATTATTCGACTGTGGACTCTCTTTGCGTGCCTCTTGGTGGCCCCCTCTCCTCCAGGGACAGACGGGTATAAAGGTCAGGCTTCCCCCCAGTGGTTTTTTTCCCCCCCTCTGGTTGTAGGCCTCCATCTATAAAGAGCTCATACGTCTTCGCTGTCTTTGGAAGCTTGGCTCGATTTGAGCTCCCATCATCTCGAGCTTTCCATCCTTGAGTCTGTTGCTCTCCACAGCTGTCCTCTTGTTCGAACTGCGAGCAGTGTCAACACTTTTTTCTCAAACACGATATTCACCAACAGCCTGGCATCCGGTTTTGAGCAGCTTCTTCGCCTTACTCACGTCCTTGCATTCTTGGTCTCTCCTCCCCATTATTGTCTTGTCTCGTCCCCCGCTCTTCTCTCTCTATTACCCTGCCCGTTGTCTTTGTTGTCCAATCCATATCTTTGACACCCCTCGCCCACCTCTGTCTCTATATCATCGTCTCATCGTCCTGTTGCCTCTCACATCTGAATCTTGCACCATGTATGCCTCGCCCCCTCGAGATTGGCAATCGGGCCGGGTGATCAGAAAGAGAAAGCCGGCACTGCCTCAGGACGTGTGCCGTGTGTGCAACCGCTTTCAGTACCATGAAGACTTTGAAGAGGTGCATGCCAGAGACGGCTGCAAGGACCAGCGAACCGAAATCGTGGGTGAACCCGACTCGTACGTGATCAAGATTCACACGCAGGCTCTCCTCCGTGACGGCGATCATGCGGAGGATGCCAGCCGGCTCCGCAACTGCGCCTACTGCCGCTTGTTATACGACACCCTCAACCTCTTCTTCAACGATGCGTCCCTGAACTGGACGCGCGACGCTAAAAGTGATCCGACGGCTCGGGTCAAACTCAGGTTTAATCAGGGTTCGCCCCTGGTCTTGGCTTGCGAAGACGCCATCCGGCATTATTCTGAGTTCACGCTCATCCGGGGGGACGTTGAAATCTTCTCCGCCGATTGGGGCAAAATGACCACGTCTGATTTCCCCACCGCCCGGCTGGCACCGCCGACGCCGACGCCGGCGGAAGCGTGGACCAGAGAGAAGCAGAATACCGAGGGCTTCCTCCAGTACTGGTTCCGAGGGTGCGCGGGCCGGGCTGATGCCACGGATCAGTGCTACACCACCCCTAATCGACTGCTTGAAGTGGACTTGGAGCACAAGACAATCAAACTGTGCGAGTTCAGGTCGAGAGTGCCAGGAATGCCGGATCTAGAAACCCCCGTAGACTACGCGACTCTGAGCCACTGCTGGCTCGACGACGACCCGAAGCTCCCCAAGCTCTTGACGTCCAACATCAGGGAGTGGAGGCAGGGCTTCAAGATTGCCTGCCTTCCAGCGGCCATAAGGGACGCTGTCAAAGTGGCGACCCTCAATTTTGTTTATTACCTCTTCATCGACTCCCTGTGCATTATGCAGGACAACCAGCAAGATCTCGATGCGCAGCGTCCAATGGTGGGCTACTACTTTCGAGATTCGATCCTGACCATTGTTGCGGCGTCTTCTGCCTCACCGGATGACGGCTTCTTGCACCCCCCTGAAAGGGACTGGCTCACCAAGACGGTGGACTTCAGGGCACCTTCTGGTGCCAGCGCGACCCTGACGATGCGCAAGAAGTACTCGCGTCCCGTGTCTCCGTCGGATGCAGTCGACGAGGCGTCCACTCTCAGCCAGGTCGCTCTCGGGTCGTTTCGACGAACCGGGCCCCTGTACGCACGGCACTGGTGCCTTCAAGAAGCTCTCCTGGGCACGCGAGTGATGCACTTCACCTCGTCCGGCATCATGTTTGATTGCAAGCGCCACGACTGCACTCGCGAAGCAATCAAGTGGTATAGGCGGTCTGAGGTTCTCAGGTTGTGGCCGACTCGATCAAGGCTTCGCAGCAGCCTAGAGTTGTGGCTCCAGGCGGTCCAGTTCCACACGTCGTGCGATCGACTGGCTGGGAAAGACAGACTATCAGCAATCTCTGCTCTGGCCGCCATGTCGGAAATGGGCATCACAGATCGGTATGTTGCAGGCCTTTGGTGGGGGGGCATGACCACGGGTCTGCTGTGGGAAGTCAAGCTGCGGCCTGGACAAACTAACACGACCAAGATAACGATGCCGTATAGTGTGCAAAAGGCGCCATCCTTCTCCTGGGCCTCTGTCGACGCGCCCGTGATATTCCGGCACAACGCCGACTGGGACTTTATGGCCGAAGCCAGGGTGATTGGAGGCGGTTCACTCCCCCAGAGAGCGGACGAGCCATGCGGCAACGTGGACGGGGCCTGGATCCAGCTGGAGGCCTGCATCAAGAAGTGCGAAGTCAGTCAAACACTCAGGGGTGCGACGGGAGGCCACTGGCAGTTTGTATACCTTCGCAACTCGGACGGGACCACGACCAAGAAGTATCCGTTTGTCGGAGACGGCTCGCTGGTGGCGGTCAAGGGCAAGCAGGCGGCCTTGGAGCGGCTGCGCAAAAGGCGTGCCTCGAGGGCACAGCGTCGATCCCGCAAGAAGCGGCACTCGGGGTCAAAGTCAAAGTCAAAGTCAAAGTCAAAGTCAGGGGAAGCGGCCGAGGATGATGATGATGACAATCCGAACCGCTCGCACACATACTTGACACGAAACCATTATGAGTCCCGGCGGGGTATGGAAGCGTGTGGGACGATTACGGGAGTCGCGTGGGTGATGTTAGTCAGGCGGAGAGGACTGTGGTATGAGGATTGCCAAGGCGTCACGATGGACAGATTCGATGGGCTGGTGCTGACTCGGTCGATGAGGTATCCGGGAGCCTTTGAGCGGATCGGCTGTATTCGAGACGTGCCCGCGTCGCTGCTCGACTCGCCTACGGACCGGCAGGTGATTACGCTGGTGTAGGAGAAGACGACGACGTTGGGATCAGTGCTATTGTTTCGGGTTTTCCTTGAATGTGATCAGTGGCTTTTGTTTTTTCTACCCAGCTTGTGGTTTGGGGAGGGAGGGAGACTTGGTCTGTACTGCCGTTGGATGGTTTGACCGAACCTGTCGTTTCTTATTGTTTCCTTGGTACTCACTCTCGTTTCATTTTGAACGCGATTAGAATGATTGAATGAATGATTGAATGAATGATCGATTGATTGTACATTGCAGCTGTGGCCTGTAGGGCGAGTGAATGGCCATTGATTGAGTGAGGAGAAGCAACAAGAAGAGGCAGCGCGATGCTCGCCGAGGGGTCGCTGGTTCGACTCTGGAAACTGATGCATCACCGAAGGGAGGGTTGGAGTGATGCGGTGACTCAAGAGCAAGGAGAGGCAGAAGCGATGAGGATGAAGGGAGAATCAAGGGAGGAGGAGGAGGAGAAAGTGAAGAGTCTCTGTTGGGTTGGTAAAGGTACCTTAAAATGAGGTGAAGTAAGGTAGGTCAAGGTACCTCGAACGCTCCTTCCGAGCCAGAGGTCGCACGGCAGGCTGCGGAACGACGTGCCGCGAGTTTCATGTTTCTGCCTTACCTAAGACACCTCCAATGTGTGCATGTAGGTACCATATTAATAGGCCCTGGAAGTGGTGACCTGAGAGGCAACATGAAAGGTAAGATGGCCTGGAAATGGTAGACGAAAGGACAATTGCGTAGGTAGGTTAGTAGGTAGGTAGAGGTAGGCATTGAGGGTAAGATACACGAGATGAACAGATTGTCCCGTGCTTGACTGCATTATGGAAGCTGTGAAATCTGGTAAGCAAAAGCATTATAGAGCTGACTCGCTCCTATCCAAGTATATACACGATAGACACAGTTTGTTCCATCAATATCATCCATCGACACGTATTTATACTTCCTCACCTCACATCATCATCATCATCATCGTCGTCATCATCACAAGCATCTACCCAGACGTGGGAATCACTCCCGTCAGCCCAAAGCCAAGATACAGCGATCCAATATCCGTCAACCGGCCCGCGTTGTTCAGGAACGTCGCGTTGGGCCCAACGTTGGACACGTTGGACCGGAACGCCCCGAAATAGCTGTACCGCTCCAGGTTGGCGAGGCCGTCCATGTAGTCGGCGCTGGCGTTGAAGAACTGCTGCGTCGTCGGGAGATCCTGGTTGGCGTAGGCGTACTCGGTCACCCACAGCTTCTTGCCGGGGAATCTGCAAGTCCAGTCATTAGCCATGAAGCCACACAGGCCCAGACGCTGATGTTTGTAACATCAAGACCGTCCCAGGAAAAAAAAAGGGGGAAAGGACTCACGCTGAGGCATAGTCATTGATGTGGCTCTTCAACCCGTCAAAGTTGTCATACCAATGCAACGACACAAAGTCATACGGACACTCCCTCCCAAGCTGCTGCGTGCAGTTGCCCAGGAACTGATGCAGCCAGTCCAGCCCCGACGGAGCCCCCGTGCACGCCGGCAACCCAATCTTGACGCCCCTCTGCTGCAGAGGCACAAAGTTGGCAATGTACGCCAGCGCCGCGTTGGCCGGCTTCACGTCGCTCCCTCCCCACGCCGCCGGGGCGTCGGGCTCGTTGAAGCTCATGGCGTGGCTGATGGGCGTGCCGCCGTTGATGAGGCCCAGGACGCTGTCGCGGAAGGCAAAGTCCTGCGAAGGGTTCGGCCCAACTCCCCACATCATCGGCACAAACTCGAACCGCGACTGCGGGATCGAGACATAGTCGGCGCTCGGCAGGTTGCCGTAGTTGTAGTACCAGGTCAGGTCCGAGTTTGTCTGCACCCAGATGGAGTTGTCCTGGAGCGTGGTCGAGTTGGGGATGAAGATGAGGCCGCGCTTTGCGGACCGGGACGCCTCGGCCAGGAGAGGCGAGAGGAGGAGCACGCCGGCGCTGACGAGGAAGCGCAGGGCCATTGTTACGAGAGGGACAGGAGTATGGACAGAGAGTGAGGAGTATCAGGAGAATCAGGGGTGAACTCAAAGTCAGCAATGGGGAAGCTCTGGCGACTTTCCAAAACCACGATGCCCTCGAGTCGTGCTCTCCTGACCATGTCTCCAAGCTGACTATATATACTTGTCCTATTTCTCTGGACCATAGACTATATCTCTCCTAGACCCATCATCAATCAAGCCAAGAATACCTAGCTGCCGCCGTCCCCATCGGATCGTGATCCCCTGTCCCGGTCATCTTACTTTGGGCAAGATGACTGCCATGAACAGGCTCTGGATTGTGACTGTGGGAAGAAATCTCGAAACAACGCAGGCAGCTCCCGTGCCATCCAGGCACTCACTAACAGCTTACACGGGTCCCCCGTCCTTGAACACGGCACGTAATGGCACTTATCGGACCGAGCATTCGGGGACGGCCTCCTGCTTCGCAGACATGCTAGTGCTTCTTCTACTCTCCTTCTTTCCCCTCCTTACGGATACTCCTCCCATTAACCATATTCCTTAAGGTTTCGCTCCCGAGACTCCCCGACCTGTCAGAGGCTTCGTCTATCCTGCCTGCATCGCGACGATCCTCCAGTCGCGCCCCTCTCTCTCTCGAGAAGAAGTGCACTTTAGGGCCGAAGGCAGAGAGAAACCGCAAAGAGCCGGATTGGAAAGCCTTGCATGCGGGACTGTGGATTCGGCCCTTAAAGTGCGGACCAAGTCGTTGCAAGCTTCCTGCTCGAGGCTAGCATGGCCATTTCAACCGACTTACACGGACAGGGGTGCGCACGGATTCTCACTGGGATGTGATGGGTGATGGTCTCTTGCTTTGCTGCCAACCGGTGACATGCTGCAAAAACGTGCTCAAGGGATGGTCTCGTTCATTCTTTGTATGTCCTCTTCTGTGGTGACTGACTTTGGATGTTGCCTAGATGCTGTCACATTTGAGAGCGGTCAACCGGGATTCCCATGCTCTCAAGGAGGAAGAAAGGACGAGACAAGACATTGACCTCTGATGCCTGCAAGCATCACTACTCTGTTCTCCTGCTCTGCTCTATCCAAAACTTCCCATCCCACCCCCATGAGGTACTCGGTGTGAACCCGCAGTCCGATGATACCAAGTTGCAACACCAATCAATCAAATCGGCCCAAATCAACCATATTGCAATAGCTATCCATTGCCACTGCCGGACTCTCTCTCTCCCCCGCATTATCCGGCACATGCTCCCTCTTTTCCCTTTTCCCAGTCTTGCCAATGCGCGCATTGCAGTTGGAGCCTGGGGTGCATCAAAGCATGCAAGCGAGATACCTAGTATTAAGAGGAAACCAACGCGCAAAAATGCCGCCATAATTATAGTATGGCCCCCTTTTTTGAGAACTGCATCAGGCAGCTAACACCAACATGCAGGTTCTTGAAGTGCGTATAGGTGCGTATCTGATCCTTGTTCCTTTCATGTTTCTTTTTTCTGTTCTTACTTTATCCTCGGGGAGATGCGCGGGAACAAAACAGTTCCATAAGTCGCCGGCCCGATGCTGCATGGAATATTAGAAGAGCGATTGATGTTGTCACCTGCGTGGAATGAGTGTAGCAGCAGTGACCAGACAAGGTCAATAACCAGCCAATTCGGCACTTGAGACATGAAGCGGCCCCAAAAGGGGTCTACGGAGTCGCCTTGGTTCAAGGAATGACCAGCAGACGTTGGTGCTGAATCTTACTTTGTTTGGCATGTCTATCTAAGTGGAAGAGAAATATGAGTTGACAGAATGCGAGTGAGGAAGAGGGAGGAAGAGAGCGTGTGAGACGATTGCATGCAGAAATTCATAAGCTAAAACCATTTTACCAGAAATAGTATTACGAGTACCCAGTCAAGGAGAAGAAGACAAAAGGTGGCAACAATTGATACAGGACTGCAAGAGCAGCAGACGTGAAACCAGACCAGGGATACAGCATGAGGAAATAAGAAAACATGCCTGGAGAACAAGAAGAACAATAATACATGAAGCAGAATGAAAGCAAAAGGAAAAAGGTCAAGAAAGGAGAAAAGAGCAGCGAAAGCAAGAGCCACAAAGTCGCGAGATGGACAATGTCCAAGTCCATCTCAAATTTGCATGCTCTAAAGCCAGATCCCGAGCCCAGAGTCAGAGTAAAGCAAAGGTAAGGTATAGGGCAAGGCAAGGTAGTAGGTAGTAGGTAGTAGTAGTTAGTAGTCGTAACTATCGGCCTCTACTGGCCGACTCGATCCCTCCAGCGAGATCCTATGTACATCCGTGAGAAAAAATAAGTCGAGCAGCATCCAACGATGAATGCCCCTTTATATGTATGCTCGCTCCTTCAAACAAGTTTGTTCCCTTTAAGCAGCCAAGACAACGATCAAAGGTCAGCCTTTCTTATAACAAACGCCTTTACAAGCATCGCATCGCATCGCATCGCCGTAACAGAGCCAGCCCGCCGCTGCCCTTCTGTTTGCACTTGATCAAGTGCCCAATATACATCGACCAACAGCCCGGCACACATACATACGCGTGGCTGCTGTGATGAGGTGTACTTGCGCATCGGGTTGACCATTGTTCTCCCTTGTTTGTGAGATTCCGCGCGACCAATGGTAGATGAGGTGGAAAACAAAGCAAAGCGACAAAAAGAAAAGAGAAACAAAAAATGGAACTGAAATGCGCGTCACTGTAGGCAATCGAGACACGTCGAGATGGACCTTTATTTAATCGTAACCAGCACCACGTTGCCAGGGGCTATACATGGGCATGCATTAGTCACGGTTGGTTATCCTGTCGGGCTGGAGAAAAAAATACATACCTTGCGTTGTTTTGTGATCGGTAGCCGCCTGGGCTTGTGTTGCTGTTGCTGCCAAACGAAGGACTGTGTCGCATTGCCGACGGTGATGGCGGCGCGTGGCCATATGACGAGAGAGACTGCTGGTCATTGGCCGGGAAGAGCGGCACAGACGGGTTGACTGGCGATACTGAGCGCGCCGGTTGGTAGAACGGCGCCTGGGCGGACATGGACTGAGGAGCATATGTCATGCTGCTTGTCGCGTCCGCGGGATGGCGCTGCTCGTTGGACGTAATGGAGGCCTCCTCGTCGTCACCGAGCTTGTAGCCGGCCTTGTCGCCTCTGGCGGTGACCGCCAATGCATCCAGCTCGGTGGCGGCGTTGTTGTTCAGCTGGGTCTGCGACTTCATGAAGGATGCTCGGTCATCTGCCATGAACTGGTATCGGGCATCGGGGTTCTTGCGGTAGATGGAATAGGCGGTTGAGGCAATCACCATGAGCAAGAGGACCAGGGAGAAGACGGCGTTGAGAACAAACAAGATGACGCCCACAACTCCAATGGCCAGGAGGGGCGCACCAAAGACGTTGGTGAAGATGAGCAGGAAGATCGAGTTTAAGAAGTTAATGACGTAAATGGCAATGTTGAACGAGTTCGTCTTCTTGTCCATCCACGGGCGCAGCACCGACGTGGCGATGAGCATGCCGACCTCGAGGATGATGAAGCCGATGGCCTGGGCGACGCTGGTCTTTTGCGCAAAGGCCACAAACATGGCCTTGATGAGCGTGTAGACCAAGATGGGCCCGATGAAGTAGTACGCAGAGGCACGGAACTGCACATAGAGGAAGCCCCATTTGTTCAGAGCCTGGGGGTCGGAGAAGAGGATGTAGGCCGGGTTTCCATGCATGTCAATGGACCGGCGGGCGATCTGGATCACCTTGCTAGCTCCCCAGCAGAGCGCAATCAGTGGACAAAAGAAATAGAAGACGGCAAGCACGATCTCGGCGGCGGAATCGGCCTGCGTAAACTCCCAGAAACACAGGATGGAAAGCTGGGGCAGGCCGATGAGGGCAATACGGTAGAGGATGCCCTTGAGAACGGTGCGCCATCCGTTGCGGAACTCGAGGAAACGGTCCGACTTCATCACGCCCTGCTTGACAAGGCCTTCGCAAAGAGCCTTGAACAGGGTGACGCCAAGCATGGTGAAGATGGCAAACAGCCAGAAAAAGGTCAAGCCCGTGATGAAGAGGTTGGTGGTTTCGATCTTGGCGGAGAATGCCACACGCTGGATTCCGTACACGACGTAACCGCCAGAGGGAGACAGAATGTTGCCGCTTCGTCGCACGATGTTGGCGGCAGCCTTGGGCATCAGGGCAAGACTGCGCTTGGCGATGGCCCTGCCCATCGCAAGGCCGGCATCCAGACCGGCGTCCAGGCCACGCTTCTCAACCGTGACCGACACAGAGCCCAGGGAGCTGAAGAGGGAGGCGGGGGTGCCGCCAGTGGCTCGCTGATACCAGGTGAAGATGGTCTGCATGAAGCCGACGTGGATGATACCCATCGACCACTGAAAGTTCTGGGTCCAGGCCTGGACAATGGGGGGCAGCCCGACGCCGGTTAAGCCAATCATGGCCTGGGCTTGGAAGTAGCCAAACAGGGACAGCGACAGGGCGGCGACGTGAGCGGCCGTGTTGGAGTGACCGAGACCGTTGAAGACGGCGGAGGAAACCAGAGCGATACCAGCAATAATGGCCGTGGCCCATTTGACACCCACCAAGTTGACCGTCTTACCGTTGGAGATGTCGGCCTGGACGCAGGCAATGCTCTCTCCAGTGCTGGTGAGATTGATGCGCACGCGGACGCTGGCGTCCAGGTCGGGAACGGAGTAGGCGATGGAGGGGATCTGAGAGGCTGCAGAGGCGCTGACGGGGATGTTGAAGGGGATGTTGAACTTGGCGGCAGCCGTCATGGGACACATGCCGGCGAGCTTGATCTTGCACGGGTCGAGCTGGGTCTTGAGGAACGTGTATCCATAGGCCGAGGCCTCAATATCGAACATGACGTAGCCCTGAACGGAAGACGTGGCGACCAGCTGGATGGTGGCTGAATTGTTATTTGGGGTGAAGACGACGTTGAAGAAACTGGCCTGGAGACCCGAGTTCTCTTGACAGGTATTGAGGGATGTGGACACCAGCATGTTCTCCGCAGAGACGGGCGACAGCAGTGCCGCCATCGCGGCCAAGAGGAGCGAACCGCTCCTCGAAGAAAACCACATTTTTTTGGCTGAGCTATTCGATGGTTGCCTTTGCTGTGGTATGTGACTTTGGTCGTCCGGATGGTCGTCTCTCGGCGAGACGCGAAGCGGAGGGTTGGCCTAGTTTGAAGTAGAGGATCTGGGCGGGAGGTGAATCACAAATAGGTGCGCAATTAAAGAGCCGTTTTCGTCCCGCGGAACGTCTCGAGTGGTTGAGAAAGGCCACGGAAGATGAAAGAAGAAGGGGGGGTTTGGTTGCGCGACGAGGTCTGAAGACGATGGTCCGGCCAAAGCAAGTCTTTCGTTTCGGGAAATGGAGTCGGTGTTTGGAGTGCGACTGGCGAGGCTCCTTGGGAGGAATCCGGGTCGAGAGACGCTTACTGACTGGCTCGCAAATCGAAGTCGTCGTTGTCGATGTCGTCGAAGCGGGAGTGGTTTGGAAGAGAGAGAGCGATTGGAAGCGCCGTGCTTACGAATAGGAGCCGGCGACGATAAAGGAGAAACGAAGGGCGGAAAGGAAGAGTCAAGATGTTGTTCAAAACGAGAGAAGGAAGCGAGCGACCATGTTTATCGTGGAGGTGAAAGCGATCGATGGATCTGTCGCCAAATCACCCATCCACACACGAGGGAGAATCTGGGGGAGGGCAGAAGAAGAACAAAAAGAGGCGACAGAAGGCGGCCGCGTTCCAGCAGAGGGTGAGAAAAGAGTGAATTGGACGACGGATGGAGCCAGGTGAGAGAAGGGAAAACGAGCGAGCGAGCGAACGTGAGGGTGCGTGAGTGTGGTTGCAGCAGCGGACTGGCTGTTACGAACACGCGTCCATGGGTGGTGGCTGAGTCCCCCCGACAGCGCCGTTTCAGGGCCGTATGAAGGCGGGATCCGCTCGCAGATCGTGCAAAGCACGCAGGCAAGACAGGCCGGACAGGCCCCAGCAGCAGACTCTGGTCTGGTTCGTATGGGCGGGCGGGCGACTCGGCTGGGCGAGGATGCGATACGAGGCGGTAGTGCTAAGATTACTGGCACTCCGTGCTCCGTACTAGCACTGCTAGCAGATTGGAATGAAATACGGGGCCCTGGGCCTCTCCTGAAGAGGGCAGCGAATTGCACGCTCATTCGACGAGGCGAAACGAGAAGCTGGGGGGGACCCCTGGCCGGGCCATTTTTTCCCCTCTGCTGGTTCCTCGATGTCAGCAAAAGCGTTGTTTATTTCTTCCCTAGGCTTAGGCCTCAGGGGTGGTGCAGCGATCCATACTAGTGACACCGTGTGCGTCTTTGTTTGCGCCTGTTTGCGTGATGCAACAAAGCAGCCGGCTCGCAAGTTAAAACGGGCGGATCGTCCACCAAGTTTGTCGACCTGGATGGAGTTTGTGGGAGGGGTTTTGGTGCTGTGTTGATGTGATGGGCGCGAATACTATTGAGTATTCAGGAGCCGAAAAAGAAGAAAAATAGTACATGGCTGAAGGAGAGGCTGAAGGAGAGGCTGAAGGAGAGGCTGAAGATGGGAGGAGGAGGAGAGAAAGAGAGAGAATCGAGTTTCACCTCTTCTCCTCAGTTGTCTTGGCTTTGCGCGCAGAGACATGGGAAAGGCGCAGCGTGGCCTGCTCCTGCCTTTTTGCATTCTGCCGTCGCCAGCCCTGGTCAGAGTACGAGCTCTGTTGTTCAAATATCCAAGAGGTACATACTTCAACTCGACCACCAGATGACCAGCCGACCTACCTATTTACAGTCCGGCACCAGCTTGAGCTTGCTTAAAGTCCATGTCCTTCCTGTCCCTGCACGTCCACAGACAGGAGGCTGCTCGAGCTGGAGTTTACTGGAACTTCATCATTGTTCGTACTGTACTACCATAATCAGGTACCCGGAACCGCCAACCGCCCCGTCCCGACAGGGCTTTGAGCGCTCATGGCCCAATCAGAGCGTCAGCCTCTTGCACCAGTGCTCCACTGCCCGCACCACCCTCATTCATGCATCGCCTCAACGGGGTCAAAGTGCAGTGAGTGACCACTTGAGGTGACGGTGACATGCATTGCCTGTCGAATACGGGCCAAAACTTCGTATCTGCACGTATTTGCAAATACTCGGTCACGATGGGTTCAACCGGCATTCAAGATTTTTCATGATTCTCTGGCAGTGTTAGTAGACAGGAATTGACTGGTGAGCACTGCCTGATGGGCATCATCTGCAGGGCCATCTCGCACGAGGCACCTAAGGTACCCAGGTTCGTTGGTAAGAGTCTCAAAGTACGAGGTAGCATTGGCGACCTTTTCCAAGTCTTGTTGACATCAATCAACAAAAGGTCACCCTGCATCTCCGACAAGACATATTAACTGTCATCTGTCCAATGGTCTGGCATGCGTCTGGAAGTTCTCGGAGTTCCCAAAGCAATACTGAGGTGAGATGAGCAGTACAACTTGGCAGCAGCTCAAACCACTGCACAGCCTTCCAGATCGCTCTCCTCGTCGATGCGTCAGGAATAAGCGCCTGACGTCTTTTGATGCCTCAGAGATAGAGTGCAACGGACGACCCGTATTCATATACTCGCTTCTCCGAGACTGAATCCCGAAAATCTTCGGCGTCGCACAGACATGTTGTATGCGACTACTACTTGATCTTTTGGCTTGACTTGGACTTGCGCTTGGGGAAACACGATGAGTGCGAAATGATTCAATGTCTCACAAATGGTGCCTGTGCGAACACAATGACAATTCCATCGAGGCTGTACCCTCCAGAGATGCCATGTCAATTTCCCAAGATTTTCGGTGTCTTACAAGATGCTTGTACTGTACGATAATCCCACTTCCAGTTGAGGCTGTACACTTGGAAGCAACATGGAGTTCCGAACATCTTCGGCGTCTCACAAGTAAGCCTGTATGTGTGCCTCAGCTCTCTCATCAAGGGATTTGCTCTTCCAGAGTCTCCGAATAGTACTTTCGGTATTGCAAGATGCTCCTAAGGACTAACTTGACAATATTCGTTGAGGCTGTACTCTCAGGGAAGCATGCATACCAATTTCCGAAAAATTTTCGGTGTCTCACAATGAGATGAAGACGAGACTTTGTTGAGGCTGTACTGCCAAGCAAGCCAAGCCGTATCCGAAAGTTTTCGGTGTTTCACAAGAAGACACGATAGCTTGGCCCTCTTGATGAGACTTGCTCTTGGACGAAGCAAGTTGAACGCTCGAGATACTGATATCTTGAAAGTCGCGTATACAGTATTACAGTAAAGGCTTGTTCTTCTTACCGAAATTGTATTTGACACTTTACAAGCAGGGTGGAGGCTAAAGGCTCCCATCAAGATGCTCTCATAGACGCCGTCATCAGTGTCTAATCACGGTCTCACTGTACGATGATGACTCTCTCGTTGAGACGACCCCATCACAGCATAGTCAACATTCGAGGACTGTCAGTGTCTCTCCACGATGCTTGTAGTATGATCACCTAGCTTCCATTAGATACGGTCCAGACTCTATTGAAGTCGTTCTCGGTATCATCAGAGTCAGCGTTGGACAGGGTTCGGGGTCCAGTAATAATGACAATACATGTAGCAGACCGACTCTCCTCAATGTCCGAGAGTTGGCGGCTTCCTAGAGGGTTACAACTTGACTGTATTACGGGCTTTTTGCTTCTGAGGCTAAGCAGGAGACCACGGACATTTTCGGTGTCTCAGAGAGTTACGATAACCTGGTTCTTGGACGGACCTTTGCTCCTGTATGAGACAAGGTCACAGACAAGATTTCTCAGTGTCTCACAGACAGTAAGATAGCACTCGTAACTCGAGTCTTTGTGAGACCTTGAATCTTGGGAAAAAAAGCAAGGCCAGCGGCCGAAAATCTTCGGGATTTTCAAGCTTCACCAAAGATTGAGATAGATGATGCCTTCAATGTCCCTATCGTGCTGTTATCCCCGAGCCAGTAAGACATTGCGGCCGAAAATCTTCGGGATTTCTCTCTTGGCCACTGCCTTTGCTCGGTCCTTGTTGAGCGAAGGCGAGACATCGAGATCTCATAATGGTCAAGTGAAAGGTCCGAAATATTTCGGGCCCGATGATATCGGTGATACTCGTCATTATCAGTCTCCTCCACACCTTACCGCCGGCTTCATGAGACAGATGCGGCCGAAATATTTCGGGATTTCTCTTTGAACCAGTAGCACTACTTCGTCAGCTCATCATTTTGTCGAGACTGAGACATGGAATATGATGACAGCCTGTTGAGATGTCCGAAATATTTCGGGCCCGACAGTAGAGATGCTTCGCCCCGATTTCGAAGTGCTTACCACCGAGTGCATGAGACATTGCGGCCGAAATTCTTCGGGACTCACTTTGAGCAGCACTAATCTGTATGTAGTATTTCACATCATTGTTCTTTTAGACCGAGACAAGGTACTTGACGACTCGTATGTGATTCTGCCCGAAATATCTCGGACCCGATCAAGAGCGTTGAGATCAAGCTCCTATCACTGCTTATGGCCGACTTCATGAGACATATGCGACCAAAATTCTTCGGCAATGCTATTCTCTATATTATTTATCGATGTTGTCTAGCGGTTATCATTGTTCTCAAGATTGAGGCCTTGACTTTCATCGTCCAAGAGTGAGACACCTCGAAATCTTTCGGCCCCGACCAAGGCCATCATTCTATCGCCTTGCCATCAATGCTTACCGCCGACCTCGTAAGACATGAGCGGCCGAAAGATTTCGGGATTTCTGCCAAAACCATTGCATCACTTCTTACTTGACTTCATCCAGTGAGACATGCGTCCGAAATATTTCGGGGTGGAGAAAGGCAGACGAAAGTGTCATCATGTTTGCTATATGTCGTGAGTGGTGACGCTCAGACTTTGAGACTCTGCCCGCGCAAGGCAGCGCTATGCACCAATCCGAGACATTTGTACGCCCCGAAATCTTTCGGACTGCTCAAGAGACTACTACTAGAGCATTGTGTGAGCCCGAAAAGCTTCGGGCACTCTCCTGGTTGAAATCAAGACGCGGCGGAAGGCCCGTGCAATGTCTCGGGTCCGGCTGCTGCCGCGCCACGGAATGACTTAGCACTTACACACAAACTTGCAGCCAAAATCCGGGCTCTCGGGCGGTTTGCCCCGTACTATCATCTGCCATGGCCATTGTTGCACAGCGCCTACATAGAGTACGATCCTGTTCGTCACGGACTACCTAGTATCTAGTATGAAGGAGTATTGTTTTCCTTTTCGGGCTTCGGATCGGTTTCCATCCGGTGTTTTGGAGCGGAGAGGAGCACAAACCGTCGTTGTTTTACCTTATTTTGTGCATGTTGTGAAACAAGGAGGCTCCGTACGCGGGAATCCCCCGCTGCTGTAAACGATGCCGCTTATGCTGTGCTACCAAGCATTGGTCGATGAATTATTATCCCGCAGCATTGACATGGCATGAGAATCTCAAGGATGAAGAAGGGCAGAGTTGCGGTATGTTCTGTCTTGATGCTACTGTATTGGCAGATGGATTTGAGTGGCCCTCTCCTCTTGACCTGCAGCTGCTTGTTGACGACATTGATGCCCAACCCAGCAGTGGCTACCTGAGAAAAGATAAAAAAACACCAACCCTGTCTGTCATCCGTCTCTCAGTTCATCAAACACCTATCATTACATCCAGAGTAATACTCCTCCCTCTGTATTCCCTCTTCACCTTCAATCACAATGATCTCACCTCATCTCCCCATGCCATGCCATCCATCAGGCCTCAGATGCTACCCTACATACATCCATAGAGGTGGTTTCAACGTGTGCTCACTTGATTCGCATTAAACCGTCACATCCCAAGCATGGCATAAACGCCCATGCAACTGTGCAGCATCTCATCCTCTTCTTATCACCTCGAGGCCGCAATACATTGAATTCGTTCCCTCCGCACCCCCCCGGATGCAGCTCGATTCGCCCCAAAAGAAAGTGATCCATCGCCATTACACACACACCTCAGCTGCAATGAACAAGAAAAAGCAGAGACGCGACAACAACTTCATGTCTCACACCCACAAGCCTCACCGCAACAGGCAGCAGCAGCAGGACCTCGTATAGCCACCAAATGATAGGTTTTCCCCCTCCCATATGCACATGCAGTCCCCCCAAGCAGACACGGCTCACATCTCAACTCTCCTGCGCCTCTCAGGCCTCAATGCAAATTACCCTCCCTTACATGTACTAATAGCCAACACCACCCACCCCCCCTTCTCCTCCCCACATGCCCAATGTCTCTCCGTGCCGCTCTCTTTCTCTCTCTCTCTTCTCTCTCTCTCTCTCTGTCTCTTTTCTCTTTACCCCCCTTCTACCCTCCCAGCCTGCTTTTCGCCCCTCCGGACGCATCATGCAGCGACAACGAGCCGCGAGACGCTCTCTGAAGAGTCATGATACATGTCTCCCGGCTGCAACTCCCAGTGGTGGCCCGGCACGGCATACGGGTCTCTCCCGCCCAATAGTCTCCGGGACTGCGTCTCATATTTCCCCTCCTCTACCCAAAATCTCGTACATGATTAGATCGGCTTGTTTCGCGGGTTCCCCCCCCCTCCCCCAGAGCTTGCTTCCCGCGGGTTCGATGGGAACGGGGGCGAGACACTCGCGGCGATCGAGCTTCCCCGATCTTAGCTGGCAGTAGTCACTCTCGCGTACCGGGGGCCTTGTCCGATCGTCCCCTCAGCTTGCCTGGCTATGCTCGCTCGTCCCAAGCGACGCTGGAACCTGTGAGAAACCCTTGCCGGCAGCTGAAGCCCGTCATGTAAGTGAGCATGCAAGTGAGCCCTTGGGCCAGCATGTAAGTAAGCCAGGTAGGCTCAGGCAGCTGGCTGTAGCTGTAGCTGTAGCTGTAGTAACAGAGAGGCGAGACTCTGAACCGATGAATGGGTGTGCCCGTCCCCGAGTGCCAGAGAAGGAGATCTGTCTATATAAGTGCACCTCCCTCTCATCAGAATCCCAAACTTCTTTTCCCAGCATCATTATTACAGCAAAGCAATCCAACTTTTAGTCGCTCCTTGTGCTTTGCCCCCGCCCTCAGGGGCACCCTCCTCCTCGACTTGGGCGTCGTCAACCATATTTCTTCCTCGCATCGGTTCATCTACTTTCCACTGAAAAGTCTGTCAATGCCGTGTCCGTTACGAAGAAGCAAGACGCCCAGATTGATCCGGCAAGCCCTCGATTCCGCGAGGTCACTGCTGGTTGAGGTTGGGGGGTGCCCCGAAGCGCTGCCGCTCGTTACACATGGGATATCGATCATGTTCAGAATGCATCGGTAAGTCTCCCCAAACCCCTTCAACGGGTCAAATGGTCTAACCAAGAGTCCGCTCGTCTGTAGTCCCGCTCCTCATACAGATACATGCCCGTTGCTATACTCACCCATATTCGCTCGCTTCAACCAACGGGCATGTTGGAAACTTCGGAAAAACACCAAAAAAATTGAAAAAAGGCTCCAACCATCGGCAGCAACCCGTTCAATAAGAAACTGTCAAAAGAGTATCGAAAGGCATGCCCATCGTCAAATGTCATGCCGCCCGGCCCAGACATTTGCGGACAATCCCAGCAAGCATGCAAAACCAGCATATTGCAATATCCATCCATGACTTTGTCACGGATGGATCGCTTTCCAGGAAGATACGCGCTTGCTCCAACGGCGCGTTGTCCCCCATGGAGGGCGTTTGAGCATGTGTCAGAGACTCGCCCTGAGAGGTGTTCGAATGACCTGTCATGTGCCCAATTTGCAACATGTGCCTCTTTTTGGCTTTCACGGGTGTATCAATCGCGTCGCTCCGGAATACTGCTGCTCCTCACTGCAGCTTCTGCTGGGTGTAGTGAAGCGCAACTCTGTCGAGCCTCAATCGATACAGGTGGATGCGGTCCATCGTCTTGATGGACCGCGTCTTCTGCTGCCTACCTTTTTGTGCCTGGGCGAAGGAGCCCAGCAGCATATAGAGAGGAGGAATGAACTCAGAGTGGGCACCTATAGAGCGGAGGAATCTGGAAATTGGGACAGGGCGGAGGATGCATGTACAGGGAAACAATTGGAGCCACGGTTGGACAACGGGTGAAGGAGCTTCAATGACCCGCCGTGGGTTGAGTGTTCTTTTGGGCCGCATGCCATCAAACAAACCAGCCTGGTAGGGCTTGGGCAACATTTCATGGGATGCGGTGCAGAAGGACACTCTGGCCTCGCAAGGGGGGCCCCTTTGGCAAACATGACTTTCATGGCAAAGGCCACGGAGGGCTTGGAATGGGAACCGGGAATCGCATTGGGTTGGATACAGGACTGGGAGGGACATTGGGTGGAGGCATTGGGATGTATAATGGAGGAATTGCAGGGACTGGACTGGGATGGAATGGGATGGCATCGATGGGACGGATTTGGGATGGGCCAGCACCGGGCTGGATAATAGAGCGGAGGATCGGGCATTGGGACTGCGGAGGATCTGTAACAAAGAGATGGATGGAAGGATGGATGGAAGGAAGGATGGAAACGGGCTGGAAATGGAAAGGAAACGGGAAGTAATGAGGAGGAAACAGGAAGGGAAGGGAAGGGAAGAGAAGGGATTGGGAAGGGGATGGGATGATGGGTTGATGAGATGGAAGGCTGGAAATGGGAAGAGGCGTGGATGGATGTCAGGGTGGATTGATTCAGGATGGACTTGGACGGATATTGGAAGGGTGTCAAGAGGTGGAATTAATGGATCGAAAGAGCTGGAAACGGATAGGAACGAGGCGGAATTTGGACCAGATGGCTGGGTAATAGGAAGGGAAGGGATAGGTTGTGGGATTTGGACTATGGGAGGACATGGGAGGCTGAAAGAGGAAGGGATGGAAGGAAGATGGGATGGAAGTTTGGGCAGAAGGCCCCCCTGAGGTCAGTTAGCAATGGAAATTTCCATTTCTACAATGTGCGATCCCATCCATGGTGGCGTGATGAACATGATGTGAACAATTTGTGACCCATTGCTTTCAACATCTGGTGAACGCTTGGCATGCCTTTGATGCCCTGTATCTATCGCATCGTACATTCTGGCTTATCTTGTGACATATATTCAAGGTCCACCGTGTCTCTTGTCGACATAAGGTAAGAGGGAGAATCGCTGTTGTAGATAAAACAAGATTCGAGACAGAAGAATAGCTGAAGGAGAAATTTTAAGTAAAAGGTAAATGGAAAGACATGCCGTCATATACTCATGATACGCAGAAAACAAGCATCAATGTCTACACAATGTCAGCAATTCTCACCGAAACTCTCCTGGACCGGGCCCAAAAGACTCTCCAGGAGCCATTGGGTTCAGTCTGCACAGCCCAAAGAGGTCGCAGCCCTTGGTGATCACCATGTTCCCCCACCAGTCGAGGCGGATGTCATGGTATGTCAGGCCAAAAAACTGGATGAGGGCGGAAATGGCGAGGCCGGTAGAGAAACCAGCCGACACGATATAGTTGTACTAGTGGAATCCCATTGGCATCAGATGCACAGCAGTCCTTGAGATGGCAGGTAAAGACGTACCTTGGCCCAAAACGCCAGATAACGAACCTTGATCCAGAGCCAAGAGACGCAGGCAATGGGCACAGCGGGCCATATGTAGGTGAGGTTGAACGGATTCCAGAGGCAGCCTCCATAGAGCAAAACGACGGGATGGACGTTCCGCAATAGGGAGTTCCTTGGAAACTTCTTACCGAGGACCCAGAAGACGAGGACGACAGCGATGCCGATGGGGAAGCCGGCAAGAGTGGCAGTATAAGTGCCGTTGGCACCCCACAGCCGCCTGGGACCAACGGTGCCCCATAGAACGGCGGCAGTGAAGAAGGAGTTTGCATTCGGGCAACTAAAGGCGTAGGGGGCGCCGGTCGGAGCGCAGACGTTGTCGAGGTTCATCTGGAACTGCAAGACGGCAACACAGATGACGGTCGAGAAGAGTGTGGGAATCATCTGGGCGCAGAAGATGATGCGCGGTGGAATCTTGAGATAGTGGGCAATCTTGAGGTCGGCACTAAAGTGCAGTGCGTGAGAGCAGGTGATGTAGCCAAAGGTCTTGAAGTAGCACATGGCCAGGGCGTTTCCCTCAACCCAGGAGCCGCCAATAAACTCAGCTAAGACGTTGAGAGATACCTCTATGCCGGTCATGGAGAGGATTATGCCAGTGGGCACAACAAAGATGAGGGCCAACGCAATGCCGAAGAAGACGACGCCGGGCGAGGTGTATGTCGGGTAGTGAGCCAAGGCGACACATCCAAGGACTATGCTGACGGCCAGGACTAGTAGATACCACCACTCAGGAACTTCCTTATAAGCCTTCATCAAGCGGTTGTGGACATCTAGAGCCTCGGCCTCGGCTATCTCCTTCTTCTTAGACGGATTGAAGCTGTTGAAGAGCGAGATAAAGCCGTGGATCACGGCGTGGCGATGGTAGAGCAAGCCGTAGGTGAGGGCACCGGTATAGATCGTGAAGAAGCTAAAGTTGGTGATTGTGTTGCCCGCAGAGACGTAGGGAGGCGAATAGGCATGGTATTTGTCGGGGTCCAGTATACCGCGACTGTCGATGATGGAGGATACGTTGTAAGCCTTGCCGAAGCGGTCGAAGAGCGTGTTGGAAACGATGGGAAAGTGGGAGCTGTGAAAGCTGTCGGTGTAGTAGATGGCCAAGATGACCAGGCCAAAGAAAAAAGTGCCGCAGAAGAGGTTGAGGGTGCTGAAGATGGGGGTGATGAGCGGCTCGATATCGGTAGTGAGAATGGCCCAATCAAATGTTGGGAAAGGATTGAAGCCCAGGCCTGATGTCGACCCGGTGAGGATGCCGACGGTCTCACTCTGAGGCGCAATCCAAGTCATCCAGCTGAAGACGGAGAGTCCTGTGAAGAGATAGCCAGGCACCCAGAACCAACAGAACATGGCGAGAAAAGCAACTGCAAAAAACCTAAAGCGAGAAATGGTCCAGATCTTGTTGAAAGGGCCGGGAACGGCATTGTTTTGGTCGGCATGAAACGCTGAATTGAGGGCAATGGTGACGAGCGTCAACGGCCAGGCGCAGAAGGAAGGGTAAACAAGGAAGCGGCGGCAGAGGCCAGCCAAGCCATAGCCAATAAAGTTGGTGGACAGGGCGACAAGAAGCTGGTAGCCCATGCTCTTGGCCCACGCCTGGTTAAAGAACCTGGGTAGGTACTGAATCCAGATGATGTTGTTTGTGTAGGGTTGACTGACGGAGATGGCTGACATGAGAGAAACGAGCATGTGCTCTTTCTTGTTAAAGGGGCCTGGGTTGAGGCTATGTCGAACGCCAAAGAGAGTAAACCCCCAGTCAGGGAGGGTCTTTTCCATGAACTTGCCCACTGGATAGGCCAGCAGCTGGACAACGTTGCTGCCCACGGCAATTGCCGGCAGCCGGATGGCAAAGAAGGCGTTGATAAAGGCGACACAGCCGGCAAAGATGGTTCCCATGAACCAGGCACGGACTGTGGATACGGGGAGAGACGGGTCATCATGGTTGTCGACGATGGCTCGGACAGGGGCATAAGGGCTGTTGTTGACGATGAGGGCGGTTTCAATCTTCATCTTTTCGATGAGGCCTTGGTGCTTTTCAGGGTTGTCAAAGATGAACTCGTTGTCTTTGGCTGGTCAGTGAGTGAAAGAGCACACTGGATCTGAAGATTGACCCACCGAGGAAGTCTCCGATTCTGAGAAGCACGGCGGAAGGGAAATTGAGGTCATGTTCGTGACGGTTGTGTACAATGGACAGAATCTGTTGCGTGTTGCATGAGCATGGACTCCTTTTGACGAGAAGCGGAGGAGAACTCACCCTCCGCACATCCTCGAGGGAGTAGGAAGCTGCAGTATCCCTGGCCTCGAGCAAATCGTCTTCGGTGACGACGAGATCACGGCCCACGGCGGCAATGTTTGTGTCTTCGATTTCCGTCTGGCTGGTCTGGGCATCTTCAACGGTGGCGTCAAAGGGCTGTTGCTTGGCATGGGAGTTAGCAGGCTGACGAGGATGACTAATTCTTGGTGCTGTCATCTCTAATGAAGTCTCGTATCTTGATTGTGTGTCAGTCAAGAACGTACTGATTTCTTCTCAAAGATGCCCCCAGACGGAGGGTTTTGGCTGTCTGACATGGCGGATGAGACGGCGAAGCTGTTGTAGATTGACAATGCTCAAGCAAAGTAAACGAACCAAGCAAGCAAGCAAGCCAAATGATGCCATACAAACACAACAAAAAGGCAACAAAAAAAGAAAAATAGCTACCAAAATAAATGGCTGCGGCGAGGAGCAAAGACGAGGACAAGAGAAGAAAGACGAGGAAGAGAAAGAGTCAATTGCTTGCGGCGTCGAGATGGATTATGTCTCTCCTGTAGTGTAACACAGCGGAAGGTGCGTTCCTTCCTTTACTTCTTATCGTATCAATTGCCGGCTGGGTGACGGACGATAAGGCATCTTGTGGTACGGAAGGAGCGTGTCGCAGGGCTGAAATTGATGTACATGCGGCATGTCTCTTTTCGTTCATTTTCATGAGGCACCTTCAGGTACCTACATGGACTGGCTGCAATCATATGAGTGCTCTAGGGCACCAAAAGATAAGCAACCAGATGAGGTGTGATTTGCTTAGTTCACGATAGTCGCCTCCTCAGCATGGATTGATAGATTAGTAGATCTAAACACACACACACACCCGCAGATGCAGATGCAAAACTGCTAAAAGAGGAAAACGGCACTGATTGACGCAAGGCGACTGTGAATGGCCAGCAGCTCATGGTGGTGGTGCTCATGACTACCAGGAAAGGTAACTAAGGTATTAGTGTAGCTTGATCAAGATGCCTCTCACTCAACTTACCTTACCTTACTTCTGCTCTCTATACCTACCTACAGTCAGAAGGAGCACACGCTCCGTTGATGATTGACGGCTAGACAGCGCCTCTTCAAGCCCTGCTTTTCTAGCCGGTCTCTTGTCTGAAGAGCGCGGCTACTGGCAGCCTAACCTGGGTACTACTAGGTATGTGTCGTAGCAACAAATGCCTGAAGACATGGTGCCGTGGAGAGTACCTTGGGCAGTAAGTAGGTAAGTAATACACCTCGTGTGAACATGGGCTCACCAGCAGCAGCTCTAGTCCCCCATACGGCTCACTCAATGCTGCATCAAAGCATGCAAGACCCCTGCAAGCTGCTCCCTCTAACATGTAATACAGCCTGCCGCAGGGCAAGTCCCATCACCTCATCTCCATTGACTCGCGTAATACGGCAAGCCCCTAAGCCATCCGTCTCATTGTCAACCTGTCAACTCCAAACCTTGACGCCGGCGCCTCAATCGATATGGTAATTCTCTTCCACGTACCGCGTGGCTCATCAAAGATATCATGATTCAGTCCCGGCGTGGTCGGCAGTCGCTGATGCATTGAACTTGATCGAGATGGAACCGCCCTTGAATCGAGAACTTCAGCGCCAGCCTCGATTCTCAGCGGCAACCACCAAGAGCCCAGGCTAAACCGGGCGGATCGCCAACCGTCGTCGCGGCTGTCGAAACTCAGGCCGACAGCCGTCAGCCCTGATGATCTAACAAGGTGCTGACCACTTTCGAGCCGTTCGTCAGCCTTCGTCAACTCCTAGCTCCAAGCCAAACTTCAACTTTCCCCGCATCAAGAAAACTTGGAAGCGCCAGCTGCCGATGAGTCGATGGCCATGCGCAGTCCTCCAACTTCACAATCGTCAGGCCACACCATCGTCTTCTTGAGCCAAGTCTCTCCTTGTGCACTCCAAGCACTTCCGTGCCGTCCGGTTTCTTTCGTTCGTTAAGGCGACGACGAGACGTAACAGGCGTATGCCTTATTCTGAACTCATCCGAGGAGAAGCGCCTGTCTATCCGGCACGCCACTGCAAACATCACTGCTACGTATCGCACCAGCAGCTGTCCCTAGAGAGCATCGCTTGCTGATGCGCATATGCAGGGAGCCTTCGTAGTCTGGCGGCCTCGCTGCCTTTTTTCATCAATTGCCGTTTCGGGATAATGAACTCTGCAGCGGTTCGGACTGCCGTCCCTTTGGCTGCGTATCGCTGCATCTTCATGTCCGCGGTGTGGGCAGACGACAAGTCTTATCGACAACCAATGGAATCTGTAGTTTGCATGTAAAGCAGCATATCAGTCACATTACTGAAAGATTGAGCAACTATCTAAGGGGACCGTCTAATTGCAGAGTCTTCATGCAACCTCTCTCACCCCCACGCACAATCTCTCAGCAGGTAGGACTGCCGCACAGCAGACACTGCAAACTTCCTACGTTGGCAGTAATCACTGGCATCGCAACATGGGCAAGATAGGCCTACATGTTTCCATCCCTCCCCGCACTCGAGGGAGCAGAGCGAGTCAGAATCTGTCGTCACAGCCCCTCTCCCTGACCCGTCGTGAGGCTGCGAAGCTCCGAACCCCTGGTCGTCTCTGCTCTCTGTACTTTCTCCAACTACCTTATGAGGGGGTGTTTCTGTGGCGTCGATTTGCTCGATCCCTCCTGTGTCTGGAGATCGGATTAGGTAACTCAAAAGCCTCCATTCAGCTTGACGAAAAGAGGCTGAACTACGGCACGTGGCATTGACGGCCTTCCCGAGCTACTCTCCCGCGACGGTCTCTCGATAGGGACGATCGGTCTGCGCTGTGGAGAGTCCGTGATCATAGCTCGTCTCCCCCCCGACATCTGTAGCACCCCCAGGTTTGCACACAAAGGGGAAAGCGTCGAGCTGGAAACCGTGGTGGCTTGGAACGATGCGGACGCCCAAGTCTCATTCGAGCTCAGAGTTACAGAGTAGAGGCAGCATCGAAACGCCATCCTCAAGGTCAACCAACAACACACCATCATCTAGATGCGTTCTGAGAGGAGCACTATCTTGGTGGACTTTGTATCGACACTCCCCTTCTGATGGAGTAGCGGCGAAGCTACTGCTAGTAGCCGCCTAGCCAAAGGCGCTTTTGCCAGCCACAGGAGGTCGTTCATGAGGCTACTTTAGAACCAAGACGGTCTGTCGTAGCTTCAAAGGCTGAGGCCTGCTTCATACCTCTTGCCCAATCAGACGAACCTCGCGCGAGGCAACGCAGTCCCTTGGCCAATCATCAGCTAGATGCAGAAGCGTCACCCTCGCCGTGTTTATAATGAGCTGCTAGCCCGCAGAGGATACAGACACCTCCCCGACTATGCCACCTTCTGGCAGCCACCATTCCTCAACCCCGCCGTCTCCGGGTGACGTACCCGTTGCAAAGCATGAGGGGTGTCGCGAGGTCTGTTCGATGGCTGTCTGTGCAAGCCGGTTGAGTCTTGACCATTGCAATCTGGGCGAATCACGGGCCTTTGAAAGAGCTCGAAAGGTGAAACTTGGTGAGGGGGCAGCGAGATAGCAGTCAACTGGCCAAAAGAGCCTATGTAGTAAGATAACTCGACACAAAAATAGTATTAGACAGCCATCTAGTCGTTCTAGAATGGTGTTCTAGAACGGAGTCTTGCGCATGGCTCCCTGCTTGAGCCATATGCGAGACAGACGGGAAAGATGTTGGGCGACTTTGATGTTCAACATCAGATTGCTGATGCCAAAGATAGCGACACATTGAGCGGCTGTTGTGCCAAGCCCAGACTGCCGAGAATCACAGGGACTTCTGTGCATGGAGAGCACTCGCATGTGGGTAGTTGGAGATGAAAATAGCATGGAAGCGTTGGAGAGTGGATTTTCCTGGGGATGAGTACCGGCTTGGACAACTCTGGCCAACGCATTAAGGTGTCAATATCGCGTAGTCGGACAGGATCGCTCTGTGACTCTTCCCTTTTCAATATCCCTGAAACCGCGAGACGACGGTGGCAGCTTCTCATCCCTCCTCTTTGCTCCAATCTTTCGACTTCTTTCAGTTTTGACGTTAGAACTCGGCAAACGTCAGCGTCGAGTTCCTGAACGGTATCAACGCCCCAATCACTGCCGGCACATAATAGGCAGACCGGTTGATCAAGTCTCCAGTCAGCAGGCCTATTGATCCGGAATGCTGCCTCGAGTTTTCGCTTCCAAACACTTGATCGCCTGCCGGGCCCAACTCCATGCCGCCGCGCACCAGCCTGGCTACCTCCTCTGGCTGGAAAAAGGCCGCGGTTCGAGCTCTTCCCATGCGTTCGACGCCCCTTGAGCTTCCAGCAGCATTTCCCGTTGCAGTTGGTTTGATAGCTCCGCCTGCAGCAGACTCCTGCTGGGATATGGATGGTCCTGATGCTGAGTGTAACCCTGTCGTCTTTGCCTGGCCCAGCACAACGACCCAGGCGAACGTCTCCATGGAGTTACCGCTGTCGTCCACGCCACCCTCAATGCCAACCCAGTAGTCTGCCTGCGGCTCTGCATCGCGGGCGTTCTGGGCTCGGTTTCTGGCGCCTTGCAGGGTCTCTGCATCCGTCATGGGCTGGTCAGCAACGCCGGACGGGACGCTGAGGCCGGTGAAGGAGAATTCCGCAGACGGAAACATGCCCCGGAAGGCCTCCTTTGCGGCCGAGATCTTGACGGGGTTGCGCGAGGCTACGACTACTCGGCTGGCTTGGTCTGTCATCTCGGTCTTTTGCCCTGTTTCTCCTATGACCAACAGGAGTCTGGAGAATGTCGTGGAAGTTGCAGTAAGTTCTGCAGTAACCCCTGGTAGGTTATATGGAAAATGTCGTGGACTTTGCAGTAGGTTCTGCAGTTACCTCTGGGAGAAGTGAATTTATGTATCAGCGCGGCTGTCTTGATTCCGTAAAGTCTCCTGCAGGATGCGGTTGGCGATGATTTTATATGGCAGAAAAAAGAGAAATGAAAAAAGAGGTTGATGAATGCTTCCTCATTCTCGTAGGGCCGCAAAAAACCGAATGAGTCTTACGCCGAATGACTACCCCTGCTAGCCTGACTATCGGGCGCGAAATCCTGGGCTGCCCCTTATTCAATTTTCAGATGCAGTTCCCTCCCAGTCTCCTACTACTGACCCCAAAGTACCGGAAGCAATAACGAGGAGCATGAGGCACATGAAGAAAAAAATAAAGAGGGTCAGGTGAGAAAAAGGCAAACAGATTCACGGCGGCGGTATAGCATCGCTTTGCTCGGTCGCCAGCGACAGATCATCGACACCCATGATGCCCTCGTCGATACGGACATCGTTGTCCGGGTTGTCTTCCTCCAGCAGAGGAATCTGCTGTTCCCAAATCAGCCCGTCCAAGTCCATGTCCCACGGCCAGTCCTGGTCCAGCATATTCACAATGTCGCCGGTGCTGTATCCAGTCGAGCCCACGGCATCTGCTCCTTCATCGGCCCAGAATTCGCTCGCCTCGTCGCTCGCCCTCTTCAGCGAGCCATCCTGAGGATCGCCACCGTGTCTTGTGCTGGAAATCTTGGAACTGGCCTCGAGCAAGCGGCTGACGACATCCCGGCTACGGCGCGCTGTGAGAGACCAATCTTTCATGGCCTCAAACAGCTCCAGCGTCGACTCAACCTGAGCCCGCCACTCGACAACGGCCGGACTATCGGGCTGCCACAAGATGCTGACTAGGGGAATCATGGCTGCTTGGTACAGAAACCACACGGCATTCCATCCGGACATCTGCTGGCGCAGCCACCCTTTCGAGACGCTGTCCACCGTCTCCCGTGCGGCCTCCTGGCAATTCTTCACGGCGGCCACATCTTGCTCCGACATGGGCAACTGGCCTTTGCTGGCCAGAGTAAGAAGAACGGGGCGGTAGAGCAGCATGCGTAGATTCCAGTACCGCCATATCATGACGCTTCGTGCAAGGTGTAGTGACTCTACACAGGGCTCCGTAGATCGAAGGAGCCAGGGAAGGTTGTTGTGCCAGTCGACGAGAAGGCTATCAAGATGATGACGATCTTCAGACTCGAGAAGAGGAGTGACTGCGAGCATGTCCTGAACCTTGGTCGCTATCTTGCAGAACTTGATGTTTTCGAGCAAAGGCATGATGCCTCCGAATTGCGCAGAGTCGTGTTCCTCCTGTGATGTGGAATAATAAGTCAGAGCTTGAAAGATGCCGGGCAGCCATCAACAAGAAGTTAGGTGACAAGAGTTGCTTCAAGGTTCACGAAGGACATACATTCTCCGTAACAAGTTTGGGGGTTCTGATGTTAATTGCCGGCCCCCATCGCCCAAACGAAGGGCGGCCCAGAGTTGTGGTGCCCCAAGTGTCGAGGCAGAACAAGGTCCACCAAGTGCGCCTCCGCAACTCAACGACCGCAGGATCGGACTGTGGCTCCTCTGGTGGCGGTTCTCGATGCAGACCGAGAGCAGTGGCCATTCTGAGGACGGCGCCAATGATGGCATTGGCCATGTTTGGGCGGTTGATGTAGTGCAGGTAGTAGCCTCCGAGGAGCCCCAGAGCATGAATGGTCTCGATGTGGCTGCTCCCAAACGCGCTGAGATGGATGTGCTCTATGGCCTGGTTGTAGTACTTGATGTGGCTCAAGTTGCTCGACGGCGTGGACATGATGCTGCTCGTGGCAAAGACCATGTTGAGCAGGGAGAGCCAGGGGGCATCGCACCGCCGGCCCTCGTTGTAATGCTTTCGAAACGAAGCCTCGTCCAATAAGGGGGTAAGGACGTGGACGCGCTTGAAGTAGGCATCGACAAGAGCTTGCCCCTTGTATGTCCAGGGGATAGGAGACTGCTTCTTGGCGGATTTGGAAGCTGCACGGAAAGGAGGAGCCTTGCTGCGTGCGTTGTCGTCACTAGAGGAATCAACGGACGGCTGTGATGCAAGCAACAGCTGTAGGTGGGGTTGGATTTGAAGCATAACGGTCAAGGCGACTTTGACCGACGAGGCACCGAGGTAGGAAGAAGCCTGTTTGTCCATGGCGAGGGATAGGGCGTTGACATCGTCAGCTTCGGCCGGCAACGGGTCCCGGTCTCTCCGTTCCTCGTCCCACTGAGAGTTCTGAGCGGGCATCTGCTCGAGCTCCTTTGGGTGCTGCTGATGGTTCTTGGGAGAGGACGGGGCGGGCGACATGTCAACAGTCTCTTGCTGAGCCGGCTGATCCAGTAGGCCGCAGAGCTCCTGGCGCGATAAGGAGAGCAAGTGGGAAACTTCATGGTTGGGAAAGAGACGCCGCAGCACGGAGCGACACTCTTCAAGATTCCGTGACAGCTCTTCCAGTGATCTAAACGGACGGAATGAGACGAGAGATGTCAGCCCAGCCAGGACAAAAAGAGAAGATAGAGAAGACTGTCAAGAAACGTCATCATGAGGAGAGGGTGGACTGACTTCCGAGACGGGACGAGGCGCTGGCGATGCTGCTCGTACACGCACCGCCTCCGGGAGCGGCTGGACTGGCACCGGTTGCAGGGCTGCTTGCCGTCGCAGCGGACCTTGCGGCGTTGACACTCGAGGCAGGCATGGAGGCTCTTTGCGGCCCTGGTGCCGGCCGCGTCCTGGGACCGGTTACCGTCCGAGGACGACTGGGGAGATCGATCAACAGCCTGGCCCTGGACCCCCTGGACTAGCGAAATCGGATTCTCTGTTAGCCAGATGGTACGAATGGGGAATGGCTAACAGGATTGCGTGAGATCTTGGGAGAGTGGATTGAGATCCAAGATGTGAATAAAGGGGGTGTGCTTTGCATGGATGGATGCTTGGGTGAATAGATAGAGAGATAGAGAGATAGATGGAGACTCCACCCACAGGTGTAGAACATGATGTCCCGAATGTGATATTTTTTTTATGAACCAATTGGGTACCGTAACAGTGGCTGCTGCACTGCGTCGAGTTGTCAAGAGAAGAGGAGGAGGAGGAGATGGCCAATAAGGGAGCAAGTCATCAGGCGGACGGGTGAATCGTGACCAGCAAGAGGATGATGCAGGTATCAAGAATTCTGGCAATGCGGACCAACATGAAGTGCCGAGGTAAGGGCTGAGGCAGTGACTGAGGCGAGGCAGGTGAGGTTACTCTGGATGAGATGGTATTACCTAAAGCTTGTAAAGATGAGGAAGGAGCTGACTGGCATCGTATTGCCTAAAGGAGGATAGGTTCAGCATCGCTACATATTGGCACAATTTGAACAGAAAATTCAAGCCACGGACGAATTTCAATGAGGATGCACTACAAGCGGCCAGGAAAGAAAAAAATCAACGGGCTCTTGTGATCAAATTATCAAAATCACCGGCTCTCGCTTTGCGCTCTTTGGCGGGGAAGTAGTCTAGAAAGAGGGAAAGACAATTGTGGGCGATGGAAAAGTTGGGACTTGTCCCTCTTGCAGACAAAAACACCACTCCAAACTGCAGCAATCAGTCAAGTACCTACCTAGGCATAACGACGACAAAAATGACAGAAAATCTGGAGTCACCTGAAAGAAGCGACATCCGCGTCCTCTGCCCGCAAAACCCACAATCTGGTAGCACAAGACACCACCAAGTCTCCCAAGTTATATCAGGACTGTAGTGCATATGAATCATAGTCACTCACCCTCTTCTTTCTCTTCTTCCCACATCCATACAGCAAAGGGACCTCCACAACAAATCTAAAGTCGGTGCACACAAAGACACACACAAGGCACTTCTAATCGAATAATGTACAGGCACCTACTGTACTAGTTGACTTGCATCCCCTCCTCTCCCCCAGGATTACCCCGGAGGCATGTCGGACGTCGGCTGGCTAGTCTCTTTACGGGACGTTGGGCCGCTTGGGGAGAGACACGCTTCTCCGCAGTCTGGGAAGCTGGTGAGGGGCCTCCAGATGGTCCAGACTCACAGGGGAAGGGGAAGAGGGGAAGTATGGTAGTATCTATGTATGGGGGTTCTACTGCATCTAACTCACAGCATGTCAGGCATACATACGAATTAGGCACCGTGGACGGGGAACAGACGAGCACTGATAGGACTTGTACGAGAGCTGCGGAGAGCGGCATCGGTTTGCGGTCGTACAAAGATTCTACTGGCACGGAGTATTCATCTGGCAGGCTACCGGAGTAATACAGACACAGCAAACCACCAACTTTCTGTTCTTCTGGGCCAAGGGTGGTGCCCTTGAGGTGAGGTTATTGGACCACTACTAGTGGGATGCCACTCCCGTTAGGTAGTAATACCTGTAGTAATATGTACGAGCAACACACTCCCAGTTGAGCCGGGTATGCTGGCAGAAGATGAATAGGGTTGCGGCGTGCACAGGCATGTAGTAGCACCTAGCTGTACTGTAGGTAGGTAAAGGCAGCTTTGGGCAATGTCGTGACCAGGGTCTACCGTAGGCCGTGGGTGTTGTAGGTGAAGGGTAGCATTACATACCTGCGGTAATACAACTTGGGGATTGGACGGGACGAGGAGCACACACACTCGCACTTATTAGGCAGGGGTGTATGGCATCCATACATTGCCTGCTGCTGACCCCCCTCGGACCACATGATGGGCAGAGGCACACACAGCCGAGCACATGTAGGACCACCCGTGATACTCCGTTAATTGCCGCTATATTGGGGGTTGCTGCCGGATACCTAGATGGGCAACCGGTCCATATTGGCTGAATGCACGGGAACCACCAACCTCCAACTCAGGGTGGGTGAGTGGCAAACAGGATCTCACTAGGAGCATGCAGGCAGAGCATGGCAGGGACCACTAGACACGAAGAGGCATGCATCCATGGAGAGTGGCAAGTTGTGTGGCAGTTGCAAATTCATGCTGCATTCTTGAGGTTGTCCCCTTGGCGCTCCCCTCATCGCCAGATCTCACATCATTAAGCGGAAGAAGAAGTAACAGGTAAAATAGAAGCCGAAGCTGTTCCCTCCCTGAGAAAAGATCGTCAAAGCAAAGCATCAGCTCACAGCCCCAAGCCCTGCGCACAACTGCCCAAACATTGTTATGATATAGTAGTATAGTATCGTGACCGCAAGTGAATGTCCGTGGCCTTATGCCTTCTCGATATTGACAATGCCGCCGTGGCTGTCCACGGCCACGGCCTTCTTCGCCGTCGACGACTTGACCGGGTTCTTGGCCTCGAATATCTCGTCAAGCTCTTCCAACTGTATAGATAGCAATGGGTCAGAAACATGCCATGGAGTCGGATGACTTGAGTTTGTAACACTTACAGTGCGTCCCTTGGTCTCGGGAATGAAAAAGTAAACCACAACCGTCTGAACGAGATCCCAAATGGTAAAGATGATGTACGTCTTCCAGCCAATCTTGTCCATAGACACGGGCCACGCAAACTGGTTCAGGAGACCGGCAGCGTTGGTGGCAAAGCTGGAAAAGGCCATGCCCTTGGCACGCATCTCAAAGGAGAGCACCTCGACGGGATAGAGGGCCTGCAGAGGGGTGATGCCCACGGAGTAGACGGCACCAAAGATGAAGATCATGGCCAGGGCCGCCTTAGACGCGCTGGGGTTGGTGTAGATGGGATCACCATTGGCGTCGTTCCCAATGAACGACTGCGCAAACTCAGATGAGGCAACCGTCATACCCAGCCAGACAATGGTGCAGGCGGAGAAGGAGAAGAGCAGCAAGGGGCGACGACCGACACGATCGACCAAGAAGGCACCCAGAATGGCCCAGGCGAACTGCTGGCAGTTGTTGATGAGCGTGATGTTGGCCTGCGCAATGGTGCCCGTGTAGCCGGCAGTGTCAAGGACGGAGCCGAGGAAGTAGGAGAGGACGGCGTTGCCAGCCCACTGGCCAAAGATGGTGATGGTGACGTTGCACATCAGACGGTAGACGGCGGCGCGCGAGCGGAAGAGCGCCCGGTAGTCCCACCAGCGCTTGTCGGCGCCGTCCATGTTGAGCAGTTGCTCGTACTCGAAGAGCTGAAGCTGAACCCAGACGGAGTCGGGGTTTCCGTTGCCGTGATACTTGGTGAGCACGGCCTTGGCGGCGTCCTTCTTGTGGTGCACGTAGAGCCAGCGGGGGGACTCGGGCAGGAACATGCAGAAGATGATGATGAGTCCGGAGAAGAGGGCCTGGAGCCAGGTGATGAGTCGCCACGAGTAGTCGCCTCCGACGTTGAGGCCGCCTCGAGCGGCACCGGCCGAGATGATGGCTCCGGAGAACCACAGGGTGTTGTACATGGCTAGGGAGAGAAGGAGGAGAGAGTTAGCATATTGCCTCCGAACATGACTGCTGAGCGTCTTTCGAAGATTGCTGTCTTCTGTCCTTTATTTACCCCCACGCCTCCCTCCTTTTCCACTGCGTTCGGGATGAAGAAGGAACAGAGGCTCAAAGAAAAAACCAGAGTTAACGGGAAAACTTACCGCCAACGCGTCCACGGTACGCAGGGTGGTTAATCTCAACGACATACATGGGGCCGGCTGCTGCCGCAATGGAGACGCCAAATCCAAGCAGGAAGCGGCCGCCCATGAACTGGCCCTGCGAGTTTGACAGACCTTGGATGATGGTGCCGACGACAATGAGAATGGCACCCAAAAGCATGCCGATCCGGCGGCCGAAGCCGTCAATGGCAGGGCCGACAAAGGGGAGAGCGACGACACCACCAATCTGGTACATGGAAGACACAATGCCGGCCCAGATGCCGTCGTTTCCCACTGTGTACTTGGCCTTGAACCAGGGGTTCTGCAGCAAGTTGTTGATGAGCGAGCCATCGTAGCCGTTCATGGTGCTGCAGAAGAAGGCAATGATGGAGAAGCTGTAGACGAGGACCTGAGCCTTGGTCCAGGCCTTGGGCGGCTCCTTCATCATGGCCTCCTCAAAGGCCTCGTGTCCGGTCACGACCTTGGTCCTGATTTCTCCCTATTCGAGGCGAAAGAGAAGAAAACTAGTGTAAGCGGCTTCATTCTCTCAAGCGAGGTGGTAGAACAACAGATGAGGGCAAACAGAAGTGGCAGCGGGTGGATCGCCTTACATGGTCGTGCTCCTCGTGAGCGTGAACCTCTTCTTTTTCGCCCATTGCCACGGAGAGTATCTAGCCTCTAGGCCAGAGACAGCGCTTCAGGAGGGGAGGCAGCGGTTGAAGGGGAGTAATTCCTGCACAAAACCCCCTTTTCTGAGGTGAAGGCGAGTCGATGGGACTGCGAGTTAGGATGGGTGAGAGAGAGAGAGGGAAAAGGTGAGGTTGCAGTCTGGATGGCCAGGGGGTGCTGCCGCTTTTATGTTATCTCGTGTCCTCGTTCCCTTGCCGCGTGTGATCCTTCCCCCAGGCGATCTGGACGAGTAACTATCGAGGAAACGGCCCTTGTCAATAGGGCCGAACAGGCGAGGCGTCGCTGTACGAATGAAGGCCTGGCAGAATCAGTTGGTCAAGCCATGTTGGAGCTGAGTTTCGCCGGAGCAATTGAAGACGGGCGGAGTATTTGGCAGAGAAGCTGGCCAGGACTCAGCAGGCAGGCTCTGCCGCTTATACGGCCATCTCCTTTTCCCATCCTTTGCACCGTTTCCCGCGCTGCATGGCTGCACTCACACGCGTGCGGCGAGGCAGCTATTGGACGGCGGCGTCGTGCCGTGGCGTCGACTGGCCTGCCCTGGCCACAATGCGGGGGACCAGGCCCCCAAGCCAGATGCAGGCGCGGAGGGTTGTGGTCCGCCTGTTGGCCGGGCATGGTTTGGGGATAGCTTTGGCCTGAGCCCGGCGCTTCGTCTGGAGAGACGGATCCAGTGAATAGAGATTAGCCTAAGTGGTGCGGATCATCCGCCTCTGGGGAATCTGGAGGTGTCGAGGCTGACGATTGGGCCAAGGCCACGCGACGAACGGAGAAATCCTACATGGCCTTGCTTCTTCTGGCTGGCATGGGGAGGTGGAGGAGGAGGCATGAGATGACACGATGCAGAGGATTGGAAGTATTGGATGTTTTGGGTGGTGGTGGTTGGTTGGTGGTTGGTGGATGGTGTTTTGCCCTGGTTGCATGTCAGACGGTGAGCCTGGGGATGAAGAAGGGGAGCTGGCTGGAAGGGGGTGTTGGAAGATGAGAACAAAGGAAACTCACTGCTTCTGAGGCTCGTTTGTACTGGGTGGCGAGTCTTGAAAGCCATCCATGGCGTGATGACGAGCTGGTGATTCGGAAGACTTGAGGTGAGGGAAAGGTGAAGGTGGAGGAGACGACAAGAATCACGAGGTTGAAAAGTACAGGTACAGGTAAGGTGTGGCCTTTGCATTCGCTTCGGCTAATAATAGGGTCGGATGATACACCAATCGGATGGAACAATTCCGACTAGAAGGATGGGAAAGAGCAGCTGCCAAGTTGAAGCTGAATAGATTTGCTGTCAGTCCTTTACCTTAGGTAAGGTAGCTGAAAAAACAAGTCACGCAGCTGTCATCTGAAGCCATAAAAAAGGCCACAAGGCAAGGCAAGACAAGACCAAGACAAGGCAAGACAATGTCTGCTTCGATGGGGAAGCGTCAACGTCCATTTACCCGTTCAGGGACGCTGCCGAATCTCGCGCAGCAGTTGATTGGTCCGAGGAGACATGGAGAAAACCCGCCGGCGCCACCCTTGGGCTACCCCAGTAAATGTCCAGTACGAGTACAAGTGCCTTACTGTAGCTCACCTCCAGCGTCTTTGTCCAAGTGACTCCACGCCCGGTTCTCGTAATGGTTAAGTCGGGCCTTTGGGGAGAAAAGCGACGGAATCTAGGGTAGGGTAGGCATATATAGAGGTGATACAGTAATGCAAAAGTCGAATACGAAGGCCGTCCAGGGCAGCATTAACCAAGAATAGAAACGGCCATGCGGAGTGAAAGCCATGTGCTTCGACCAAAGGGGCATCATGCTGAGAGATTCTCCGAATGCCCTTCGTTTGATGAGCTATTGACTGGTTGGTTGCAGCTCACATGCTTGCGGTGAATGAACTTGGCATTCTGCACCTATGGGAGCCTAGTCCGCTACCTTATGCCGTGTCTTCGTGTCTTGTTCAAATCTTTCTGTAGCAATCTCCATCTTCAGCATCATCTTGTAATTTCCGTCTTGTCCAACGGCCCTCTTACAGTCCAACTGCCTTGACACTCAACTCCCACAGCTTGTCCGCTTCGATATCGCTAACGGCATGAGGATGGACCGGGTCGACGTAATAATCGGCCACGCGGGCCTTTTCCAGCAGATACTTGCCGTTGTGGTCTGTCAAAAGCAGACAAAGTCATTAGCCAACCTGTGTCGTAATCAAAAATGAAAAAGAGAGACAAAACCTACCCTTGAGGACAGGATCGAAAGACGCAAAAATGTGCGTGGCCACTCCTCGATCAAGCGAAAGCAGCTCCTTCTCCATCCAACCAAACGGCGACGCAGTCAACCGAGAGATTCGTGCTGCAAAGAAGGAGGCCATGTTAGCAACCTGTTCCCGTACCATCCACGGCAGAAGCCAGCAGTGGACAGTTTGTGCTGACAATTCAAACTCACCCAGCGAGTCGAGATCCCCTCCAGGAGCAAAGTCCAAGTGTCCCGCAAGATTCGTCGTCGCAATCGCTCCGGGGTTCAAGCTGTAAGCCAGCACGCCGCGGTCGCCAAACTTGTTCGCCAGGCCGAGGGAAAAGAGGACGTTGGCCGTCTTGGACTGGCCGTACGCGTTCCACTTCTCGTACGTCTCGCCGCCCTGCAGGTTGAGTTCGATCACCAACTCAGTCAGTCATTCATCTGGGATATACGAAGACGCTTCAAAAACACAAGAAGAAGGAGATGAAGATGTCTTGTACACTTACATCATAATTAATGTCTGCGTGGCGGATGGCGCTGAACCAGTGGCCGCCGCTGCTGACGTTGACCACGCGCTTGTCCGTCGAAGCAAGGATCTTGTCAAAGATCAAGTTGGTCAGGAGGAAGTGGCCCAGGTGGTTGCACGTGAGCTGGCTCTCGTAGCCGTCCTCGCAGATGCTGTACGGCACCGCCATGATGCCGGCGTTGTTCATCAGCACGTCGATGACGGGCACGTCGTCCCACGAGTTGACCTCGGCAGCGGCCCTCCGCACGGCAGCAAAGGAGCCGAGGTCGAGCTGAAGCACCCGCGTCTGGACATTGGGATGCGCCTTGCTGATCGACTCGGCTGTTTGCTTGACCTTTGCCACGTCTCGGCCGGCGAGGATGAGGAGCTTGGGCTGCCCGGCAGCAATGGTCTCGACGTAGTGGGCACCCAGGCTGTTGGGCGAGACACCGGTGGTGAGGATTGTCTTGCCCTTGATGATGCGGGCGTATTCAGCGACCAGCTCGGTGCCGGTGATTTCGTTCTTGTATGGGAAAGGCATGCTGATGTGAAGAAGCAGAGACAGATTGGATAACAGCGAATGCTAAAGGTGGATAGACGCTATGATACGAACTAGGAAGTGTGAATGATGGGTGTTCCCGAGTCTGAGTAGACAGGAGAGGAGACAGCTTGAGTTATTATACTACTACGATGATTCCATCTTGGAAGAGCAGCCCTTGGTCTTCCCCCTCTCTGAACATACTGCCTCTCTATGCATCGACTTGCTCATCCATACTATTAGATATACAACGTTGGAGCACACTGCCTGCCGTCTAGCTTTACAACTACCCTCTTAGGAATTTTTGCCTCTTCACCCCTCTCAACAACCCCATATCCACCTCCATCTTGTGGAGCAAGCAGCAAGGCGATTTAACATTCGAAGAGTAATCAGAGACAAGAGTTGCAGGTAACAAGCTGGAACAAGTCCCTTGACGAACAAGAGACCCTCTTGATGTCAGCCATCTGGTTGGCTGTCTACACTTCCCTAAAGCGGAAATCACCTTCTCCCCCCTATGAGCGACGGGGCCTTTTTTCTTTAAGAGTCCCTGATCCAAAGCGCAGGCTTCTAGTCTAACGACCAGTGAGTGTCTAGCGGAAGTCAAGTCAAAGTGGCGCTTGGCGCTTATCCTCAACGACCCCATGATTTCTCATCATAGTTTGCCTCATTGTCAGGTTATCGTGCGGTTTCGTGGTCAGCACAATGCGAGCCATACGAATGTGGAAAATGCTGGTTTTTTAGAGTTCTGACATGGGAAACAGACACACGCGCACTATCTTGCATTTCGAGTCAAGTAAGGTAGGTAGTCAACTACCAACTCTTGAAGGGCATGCCAAGGGTCAGGTCACACTGCTGAGGTAGGTATATTGCCGCGTGGCTTCAAATGTCGGTATTCATCTCAAAAATACAGTCATTATCATTGCTAATGGAGACTTTGAGGTTGGCCAAATGAAGACAAGGATGGCTGGTATTGACAAGGCGGTGACAATCATTAAGAAAATCATTATCATATGGCAACCGTGTGGCATTGCAACGCGGGATACAGTCTCCCTCCACCAAAACCACAAGGCAGGTAGAGGGAAACAGGCGATAAAAAGGAAAAGAAAAGGACCGTTGCGTCGAATCGAACCATGGCTCACCGCCAGCCACCCGAGCCTAGGAGAAATGCAGCAAACAGAAATGAACAAAACTCAAACAAAAGCCGTAAACAAAGAATCCGTACAAGTTGGTATCCGACAAGGTACATTGTTCATATCAAACTCCGAAGATGCGTCAGCCTCGACGCTGCTCGGCCCATTGGCAAAACACAGGTCCGTTTTCATCTCGTTCCATTTCAGTGAAAATTTGCCTTCTAACCCTCCCGACATGCCCTTGGCTTTTCTTGTTTATTTTTTCTTCTCTCTCATCTTCTCTTCATTCTTCTCTTTTCTTTGTGCACTTCTCTCCTACCCCATCTAGACCCCCGTTTGTTCCACGCAGATGCGTCATGATGTTCATTTTTTCGCAAAGGATGGTGCCTGCTTGTCCATTGAGTCGAAGGAGGGAAAGATTGCAACTCAAAACTCGCATGCTATCTTCGTTGATCGTAATTCATGTCATGTGTATTCTGTAACGCGCTCTTCGTCTCCCAATGCGCTCCACGTAGAATCCATCTAGTCCGGCTCTACTCCTCTTCCTCCTCAATGGGAGCCGGGGTGCGACGCTCAACACGCCTCTTGGGTCGCCTATGCCGGCTGCTGCTAATGTTGCTGGCCGAGTCATCGGGATACAGGTCGTATTCTTCCATCTGCCAGTCGTCGTCGCTGGCATTCTCGGCATCGCTTCCGGCCCACGGAGGTCGCTCGTAGCCCGAGTTTTGAGAGTTGCCCGAGCCTGGGATCGAGAGCACGTCGATGCGCCGTCGGTTCTGCAGGTTCTGCATCAGCCCAGCTCCGCGCTGTCGCAGAGCCGTCCGAACAGTCTCCGCCTGGTGGTGCAGCTTCTCAAACGCGTCCTCCAGCGCCTCCATGCCCTGGTAAATCTCGCGCTCAATCTCGGCAATGGCCGCCATCTCCATCTCTTCGTCGTTGGACACAGGAGGCCGGCTGCCGCCCACGCCCGTAGACGTAAGGCTGATGAAGGAGGCCGGAGTGGTGCCGCGCGAGTACGGGGAGAAGGGCGTGGTGGTTCGGGATCCCATGGCCGAAGGGCCTCGGAATGGTGTTGGGCCCCTCGACTCGACGCCGCCAAAGTCATCGCCGTCAGCGCCCGACCACAGGAATCCGTCGAAGCGACCGGATGTCAGTATCTCCCATTCCTGATTGTTAATGTTGGACAAGGTGACGAGCAGGTCGTGCGTGTGGGGATTCTTGATGAGATAGGTCGCGCTCTCCGCGTCGCGAGGCACCTGTTGAAGGCGGTACAGCCGCTGCAGCGAGAGCCCAGTCTTGACGATGAAGTCGTTGCGCGGTCGGTTCAGAGGAGTCGGGGCGCGGGTTGCCGGCCTTAGCTCCTTTGAGCCGGCGAGGAGGGCGTTGAAGTAGGGCCGGTCTGCGGGATCGAGGTTGGTCAGGATGGCAAAGCTCAGCGTCTCGTCGTCGACCTCTTGGGGCGGTGGCACAGGCGTCTCGCCCGTGCTGTTCAGCCACCTGTCGACGGCGGATCTGACCTTTTTCGACTGTCGCAGGTAGTGCTCCCTGAACTCCTCGGCGATGTCGGGATCGAGCTGGATGGGGGAGTCTGGCCTTGGTGGCATCTCTCCCGAGACCTCGGCTGCCTTGGTGCCAATGTCCGCCAAGTCAAAGGGCGGCCATGCGGGGAGCTCAATGCGGCCGCTGACCCATTCGAGAACATCCCCCCAGTTGAGGCCGCGATGGGGCTCGTTGGACTTGTCGCAGATGATGCAGGAGCAGCCGTGGGGTGGCAGATCTCGAGAGAAGACGTTCTCGAGCCGGTCGAGCAGGCGGCGAGCGACTGACCGATGGCCGGTAGCCACTGCAACGGAACCCTGCTTGGAGAGGACGGTTTGATACTGGTCTAGAAGGTTGACAAACGGCGTAAACAGTGACTCGGCGCCACCATTGAGGGCGGTGTTGGAAGGCCTCAAGGTGCCGTTGACAAGGGGCAGCACCGAGAGAAAGTGCCTTGTGACTGGCTGCGGGAGGCCACCGTTTTGCAGCAGGTAATCGACCCTGGGGACCTCGAGGACGTCGACGGCCGGGGGCGGAGGCGGAGGCGGCGGAGGGATGGGAGGCGGAGGATGGGTGGGCGCCTTCATGGCGGGCGTGGCGGTGCCCGAGTTGATGGTGGACGCATAGTCGTCGCCGTCAATGCCAGAGGCGGGAGTGCGAGATCGCTTCGAGTCGGCGTAGAGATGGGGAGAAAACTGATGGGCTTGGGTCGGCGTCTTGGGTGACGAGTCCTGGGCGCTGGACGGGGAGGAGTCGACATGGAGCGGCTCGGGCTTGCTCTTCCTGACGCTGCGCGTCGACGAGGAACGCTTCGTGGTGTGGCGCGAGGCGGAGCTGGAGGAGCGGGACAGCACAGACGACCGCAGCTTGTCGTGAATCTTGTGGGTGGGCGAGCGTATCAGGGTGGCGGCGCTGGTTGATGAGCGGCGGCTGACCTTGGAGGACTTGTCTTCGGCAGCACGCGAGGCTGACCGCGAAGGCGTCGACTTGTGGCCGCGCTCCAGGTCCTCGGCACGCTTCCTGGCGGCAGAGACGTCGGTTTCCGGGGGTGTTGGCGGTCGGGAAGCCTTCTTCGAGCTTGATCGATGGAGGCCGTCGCTGGCCCTGGACCGACGCTCCTCTCCCGCGCCAGCACCACCTGCGCCGCCGCCGCCACCACCACCGCCGACGTCGGTAGGCTCAGGCGTCAGAGGATTGGAAGATTTGGCTTGAGACGACGGAACGGCAAGTTCCTCGCGGCTGACGATGGCCTCTTTGCTGTGCGCCTTGTCAAAGGACGGGTAGGGCAGCGAGATGCGGTCCTTGTCGAGGGAGAGCCTGGACATTGCGTCGACGCCCAGGTCGGACATGGAGGCCGGGCGCGGAGGGAGCTTGTCCTTTTCCCTATCTCTGTCTCTGTCCCTCTCGCGATCCCGATCGCGATCCCGGTCTCGGTCTCTGTCCCTGTCGTCTCTCTTGCGGTGTCGCCTGGTGGACGAGGTGAGGGAATGGGTATCGCTGGAGCTGCGAGCGGATTTCGAAGAGCGGTGGGGGCGGTCATGATCAGGCTTGCGCTCCGACTTTGAGCGGCGGGCCTTGTCGCGCATGCGGTCGTCGACGTCGACGTCGGCGTCACGTTCCTTGGACGGCATTTCGAATCACCATCGGGGGCTGGCGGATGGATTGCCGGCGATGCTGGCTGCAGTTGCGGTCGCAGTCGCGGAGGGCTGCGAGGCGAGGCGAGGCGAGGCGAGGCAAGGCACGGCAGAGAGATGGAGATTTTGATGGAGATGGGGGTTTTTCGAGCAGGGGTTCCGACTTCTGGCCCTTTTTTTTCTTTCCCCTGCTTGCTTTGGGCTGGAGGTGGAACGGGAGGGCGAGAGAATTGGGAGACTGGGATAATGCTGCGAGTAAACAAATGGGTAAATCCAAAGCGGCGAGCTGCAGGCAGGCGATAAGATGGGACACCAGAACGTAGAGAAAAGATGAGATTTGACGATGATGATGCAAGTCTGCTGCAGAGTCGGAGGAGAGAAGGAGAATGAGTGGGTGAGGGGACGGTGAGGGAAGGGATTGGATGGATCAATGGATCACGTCGAGGTCGAGATTGATGCCGAAAGCTGTCGAAGGTGCTGCAGTTCCTGCTCTCAGGCAGCGACGACCCCTGGAGAATGCACCTGTCTGGTGGGTGCGCGCAGGTACCGGTACGCGGGGCGGGGGTAGCTGTCAGGTGGCACGGCCAGCGGCAACGGGCATCTGCAGTGCGCAGCTCTCGGGGGAGCTCGGGCGCCTCCAGGCGGTGCATGCAGCTGATGGTGGAGGCGACGTGACGACCTGCTCTAGGGGGAGGTTACAGGGAGTTGAGGTACCGCTACTTGGAGGGGATGGTGACGAGTTGTGGGTCGGTGAAGCAGTTGAAGTGGGCAGACGTTCATTCGGCGGCAATTACCTGGGTATGGCCTCAGAGTGCAATTTGGAAGGGAGATCTTGCTGTGCATCTTCGGGATAGACAGATGGATACTATCTAACTTATTACAATGGCGTCTATGATAGGATTCGTCACATTTGCATGTCTGAAGCAGGTAAACTTGGTTTGACAGGTACGACTTTACAGGGCAGAGAGCTCTTGATGTCACAGGCCTGGCGCTAAGAATCGAACAAAGAGAAGATGCCCAACGAGTGAACATGAAAAGAAGAAGAGAGCCCAATTAAAGAGACTGCATTAAACGTAAAAGCCCAGAAGAGACACATCAAGGCTTGCACGTATTCACGCCATCATCATATCACGCATGACAGACACCTCGTCTTCTGCTGGTCAACACGAAGGCGCCAGTACGACTTCCAGGTTAAAGCCCAACGGTGGCCCGACGCTGCTGTGATGCGCCATCAACGCCATCCCGAGCCTGTGACTGGCTCCCTCGACGCCTAATGGAAAAGCGGCCCGCTAAATGGTGCCTCCCTTAGCGCTCTGAGCTCCCGTCATCACCAAAGCTCCAACCTCTCTAGGAGGTCCCGAGTCTTTTTGGTGTGGTTTGTTCTGGTGCTTGGGAAAAACGGCGCCAAAGGTTGAGTTCTTTGCTGTGCTTTCTTGTGAGGTGCGCCAAATGTTTGTGGTCCAATTGGAGGCGCAGGCATAGGTAGACGGGAACAGCTATTGGTTGCACTGCACTGCACTGCCCTGCCCTTCTCGTGGGTGCTTCTTTAATGTGTCGACTCTTGCGCCCCCTCCTGACGTGGCATCCTGATTTCCTCGTTTCTTCCTCAATCGTCGAATTGGACTCGAGCTGCCAGTGCTTGGTCACTTTATGCAATACGGTAGTAGGTAGTACTGGACTGTGCGCTGTTCTTCGACTTTGAATCTGAGGCCAATCAGGATCAGGAGACGGATCAACTCTCTTCCATCTCCGCCAATTCTAAATCTCACACAGTAATGAACTTCGACCCTTGACGAATCCTCACACTGTACTGCCTACACCAAGATGCTCTATCATATTAGCCGTCCTGATTGCTCTGCAGCAGAATGCAACAGTGGTGACCCGTCCGGCCAGTCCTCGCAACCCAATGACGCCTGATAACATCACGAAAACAGCGGGGAAACAACGCAATATCCGTTCTTGATAGGCAGAACAATGGCCTGCGTGTGTCAACCAACATGCAAGAACATGTAAACGAGAACTGCCGGCATCACGGCCTCGTCCAATAGCAGCAGAGTCAATACACCCCTCAAACGCTCGTTCAAATACCCCGTCAAATCAAGAGCTGCTCTTCTGCAAACCGTGTGCATTATCACAGTACCATGAATGCATCGAGGTGCTCCAGTTGTGACGCAACGGGCAGCTTCCGCTTGGACGTGAAGATATCAGATGATGAGGATATCTTCCCCTCACTCAATCCCAGCTCGTTCCATTTCTCGTCTATATAAGGGCGTCTTCATCCTCCTTGTGTTCCCTCTATTCCTTCTTCCTCTTCAATTCACACAAGCCAAGCTTCCGTCCTCATCTGTTGCCTCCCGCTCTCCCTTGCGCACTCTCCCTATCTAAGAAGACGCCGATCCCCTCTCTTCCACAAGACCAAACAGCGTCCCATCAAATCGAGCAGAGACAAATGTCGCTTTTTGTCTCTGTTGGTGACCGGGTCGGCGTCTTCTAGGGATTGTTGCCGCATCGAGCATACCCGTACTGTCTATAACCTTCCCATCTTCAAGTAAGCGCCGCCGGTCCTCTTCTCTCACTCCTCTCTACGGCATGAAGAAACAAAATGGCTAACAAAGCCATAGCTGTGGGTGTCTTGACGGGTGCACTGCTCGATACTCGTATTTTGGGTCCTCTGTAGACCTACGACCTCGCGTGACTTACCGTTTATCTGATCGACACCGTCCTGCCGCGTGTCGGGTCTTTACAGAGACTCGACAAACTGCAGGACGGTGTCGATCAAATAAACGATAATGCTCGGGATATCGGTGGTCTAATCGTGCGAGTGCTGCTGCCACTACCTACCTACAGCACAGTCAATTCTGTTCTCCTGCAACTTGGGGACCTGGGGATCTTGGAAATCATGTAATATGGTGTGGGATACAGATCGAGGGACGCGATGTCATTGTAGTATGTATATTACAAAGGGGGGGATGGGATGTCATTTGTAGTATAGTATATTACAATTGAGCTTGGTTTGTGTGTCTTTGTGTGCTCTGCTGTAAACGTATTTTGATGTGATACCTTTCCCGCAGACTGCTGCCCGGAACCATGTCCGGGAGGGGCCGCACAGCTCCTTTTGCTTGCACGAACTCAGTAAAGGCATTGATCTTGACACTGGGGCACGATGTAACTGGTAGCTTGCAACTTCCATGTAGACGTTTGTCATCTATTGTATCCATCCATTCTAAATCGATGCCACTTGCCCAGATGCCTTTCTGACAAATCTGTGTATAATCCAAACGCCAACTCTTTATCCCTTTCAGGCCACAGACATCATATCTATGCGCGTATACTATAACGGGGAAAAGAACAACGAAGCCAAACCAAAGGCAAAAAGAAGAAGACAAAAAGAACAAATCCAAAGAGAAGACGACAAGTCGCTCACAGACGGTCCAGCAGGCCCCTGCTCTCGAGGAGCAGAATGATCTCGTGCACAATCGAGCGAACGTTTTGCTTGGTCAGGTCGACGGTCAGGTCGGCCTTCTGGGGCACCTCATACGGGTCGTCGACGCCGGTGAAGCCCTTGATCTCTCCGGCACGAGCCTTGCTGTAGATGCCCCTGCGGTCCGTCTTCTCGCAGTGCTCGAGCGGCGTCGCGACGTGGACCAGGAAGAAGGGGCCCGACTTCTCAATCAGCTCGCGGGCGTGCTGACGGTCAGCCTCGTACGGGCCGATGGGGGCGGCAATGACGGCGGCTCCGGCCTTGGTCAGCTCCGAGGCAACAAAGGCGATGCGGGCAATGTTGAGGCTCCGGTCCTGGCGGCTGAAGCCCAGCTCCGACGACAGCTCGGCGCGCACCGTCTCGCCCAGCAGCATCGAGACGGGCCGGCCGCCGCCCTGGTTGAGCGTGGCCTGCAGAGCGCGCGCAACCTGGTCCTTGCCGCTGTTCTGGTAGCCTGTCAGGAAGACGGTGAAGCCCTTTTCGCGCGGCAGCGGGTTCTGCTCGCGGAGCACCTTGACGACCTCGGGGTAGGAGAACCACTCGGGGATCTCCTTGCCGGTCCGCAGGCGGTTGCGCAGCTCCGTGCCCGAGATGTTCATGGTGCGCGTGCCCTCGGGGATCTCGTTGGCCGGCAGGTACTCGTCGCGGTCCGGGATGTAGATCATCTCCTGGAACTCGACCATCTTGATGCCCAGCTCCTCCTGGTGCTGCTGGACGAGGATCTGCGCGTCGTACGGGCCGTAGTGGTCCTTGCCGTTCTTGTTCTTGCCGGGCCCGGCGTGGTCACGGCCGACGATGAAGTGCGTGGCGCCGTGGTTCTTGCGGATCACGGCGTGCCAGAGCGCCTCTCGGGGGCCTCCCATGCGCATGGCCAGGGGCAGCAGGGCGAGGGCGGCCATGCCGTTCGGGTAGCGAGGCAGCAGGGCGCGGTAGACGCGGACTCGGGTGAAGTGGTCGATGTCGCCGGGCTTGGTCAGGCCCACGACGGGGTGGATGAGCACGTTTGCCTGTTGGGAGCGAGCGGCGCGGACCGTCAGCTCGCGGTGGGCGCGGTGCATCGGGTTTCGCGTCTGGAAGGCCACGACCTTTTGCCAGCCGAGCTTGTTGAAGTGGGATCGCAGCTCTGCGGGAGTGACTGTTGTCGGTCCCACGTTGTTAGAGGTGCTGCCATATTTCGATTCTGGATGGGGAGATTCCACTTACAGCGCAGGTCGAGGAAGTCGTAGTGCTCCAGACGGTTGATGGCCTCGAGCTTGCCGCCAACGTAAAAGTCCTTGGCCACGCTCAGGAGGTGCTTGACGCCGGGATGCGTGTCATCGTCGCTGCCAAAGACCAGCTTGGCCTCCTGGACCCTGAATTGCGCATGCAGTTTAGCATTGTCTCCTCACGATCAAGGGCCCAAAAGCGTTCTTGTCCTTACTTGTCTGGCCTGTAGACATCCTCGACCGTCAGGATGGCGAGATTTCGGTCGTCTCGAAAGTCGCGCAGGGTGAGTCTTGCGCCGGGCTTAATGGACAGCTCGTCAATCTGCGCCTGGTCCACGTCGAGGGTGATGGGCATGCTGAAGAGCAGGCCGCTCTCGAGCCGGTTCTCCTTGACCACTCTGGCAGTGCGCGTGTTAGCTGACCAATTTCATCCTCTCTGGTGATCAAAATTATGGTCGACCTACCGGTTGTAGTCATTCTCGGTCATGAAGCCTAGACGTAGACCCCAGCGTCAGTATTCCATCGCGACACACTGAACGGAGACATTTTGGCGAGAAAGCTCCCTGCTCGGCTACAGGCGCGGGGCAGCAAAATCGTGGCTTGTGCCTCCTCAACAAACTCATGGGTCAAGAACCGCGGCAACTTACCCTCCAGAGGCGAGAAGCCGCCATTGAGAATCAGCTCCAAGTCGCACAGGTGACGCTCAGACAGAACCAGCGCAGGCAGAGTCTCGGATTCCTCCAGCAGCTCGGCCTGACGGGGCAGATCGCGCGCAAAGAGGTCCTTGAGGACGCCGCCGTGGGGAGTGTTGGCCATGGTGACGATGGCGGGGTAGTGAAGGTAGGGAGGGAGGGAGTGGGATGGTCTTCTTGTTCGAAGACGATGTCAATGACACGGCGAGTCACGCAACAGGAACCGACGAGGGGAGACGAGGAGAGGAGAGCAGAAGAGCAAGCAGAAAGACTGGCAAGCCACAGGGTATAACGGTAGACAACGAAAGAGGGAGAGAATCACAAGGAGAGAGGAAGGGAGAGAGAGAGGAGAACGAGAGTTTAGGTGTTGGGGGAATGGCCCGAATCCCAGGCTATAAATACGGCGAGGCTTCTTGGGGTCACGCCGGAGATGCTAGAACGCAACAGTCCATTAGTCGTGGCAGGAGTAATTAGTATTACACCTCAACAGAGAAACAGACAACGTCCCCTCTCGGACGAATGATGAATCAAGTTTGGATGATCCGTAAGCAGCCTCTCTGCCTGGACCACCCCTGGTAGAAGGGGAAAAGAACCGCTTTTCTCTTCTTCTCGACACACCCCACCGAAGGGTTGGAGATTCAATTCGTCCCCTGTGTGTGAGGATGGAGGCTGGATGGCTGGAAAGAATTGCGATACGCAACGCAGGTCGACACATGCAAAGCGGCAGCTCCACAGGCATCAAAAAGGGCTCGCCATCTCCACCAAATTCAGGGAATGGCGGCATTTGGCTCGAGATTCTGGCGATGACGTGCTCGAGGCGCGATGCTCCGAGTCCCGCATGGCTTGAGGGACGAGGCCAATCAAGGACGCTGGTTTCGACCTGCGAGGCACGGCGAGAGAAACAACGCCTGGAGGGGGCTTCTCCCTTGCTGGATTAGCCGCAATTGCGAAATCTCGGGCCATCGGGGTTGGTGGAAGTCGGTGCTCTCGACGTGGAGAAGGGTTTTCTTTTCTCATCATCCCATCTTTGCCCCGTCATGTTTAATGCCTTCTCCTTCGGCTGAGAGTATTGATGGTGATATCGTTGGGACTCCTTCTTCTGTTCCCTGCGTGCCGGTCCGCGTCATCCCATTACTGATCGTCGTCGTTGCTGTTCCTTACAGTATGTAATAATATGTGAAAACTTCTAGGTTGGAAATTAGCAGAGCAACGGATCGTCAGGGTGAAGGCGAGAACCCGGCCACAACGTGAGATCATCGTCGAGACAAAGAAAGATGGACACACCTCCCGAGCTAAAGCAACGGCCTAAATGCCTAGTGTCTCCATCACGGAGCCCCCACGGCTTCGAAGTTCGGACCATCGCTGTCGGGTCTCTTGCAACGTTGATGCGGGATTCCTGCTAACCCTGCCCATCTCACCCGCCCGGCGCCTCGATTTCGCCATTTTGGCTCCGGATGAGAGAAGAGCAAAGACTGCCTGTTTTAGGCCTGTCGATGCTACCAGATGCCTTTTGCAGCATTGATTCTGCCCGCAGCGGCTTTCGAGAGGCGTCTTGTTTCGTTCCCTTGCCCTCGCTTGGAGATCTGCTGCCCCTCTCTGCTGCTTTTCGGAGCATCGGCGACTGGGGTGTAGCAGTTCGTTTGTCTGGTAGTATGTAGATGCTGAACTGAACGACGTGATCAACATGACATCTCGAGGCGTTCAGTGGCCCTTTTGACTATTTACTTGAACTGAGAGCATGATATAACCAAGGTGAACAGGAGTGGGTGGTCTGTGTCTAATCCGGGGTTCTGCTGGATAAAACAGCAAGAAAAGACCTGAGAACAAGTGGGGCAGCAGCTGGTTGAACAGTGAACAGAGATAACATGAAGGTACCTACCAGGACGGAGCATTGGAGACGTACCTGATTATCTATCGAAAGAAGCTGTATTAAAACCCAAAGAAAGAAGGAATATGGACAAATAGTAGAGTCTGTCAATTTGGAAGAATATCGAGCACGAAATACTACTGATCAGGCAATCTTGGAACAAATACCAGTCTCTTAGGTAGATGCTAGAAGATGATAGGTTCATACATGTTCAATGCCAACTCAGACGTCGCAAAGGGGGGGCATACGGGAGGCACTTGAACAACGTGCCACGTCTCTTCGTCAACCATTCATATCCGTTCGAGTCCATTCAACAGCAAAACCTACTCCATCCTCTGGTGAGAAAAATAGAGGGATTGAAGAGACTCGCAAAGTCTTTCGTATCGTCATATCATGCATGAGTGTTCAGTCACTCGTTCTCTACGAGCAGAACACTTTCGTCGCCTTGCAACGTGCTTCATCTGTTCAGTGATACTGAAGAATCAATATGCTTAAATGGCATCCCTTCCACCATCAGCAAGTTCATGTGGTCTTTCGTCCGGAATCTCTTATCCATCCTTTCAGTCTACAATATCACTTCCCTTGAACCACCAATTATACCCCTCAATAGTACGACCATTGCGAGCGCATCAAGAGACGCCATGGACGAGCACCCTTCCCATGCCCGTCCGGCACATGGCCCCCTCAACTATGATATTTTCTATATGATTCTCACCCAATACATGGACAGGCACCAGGACATCCTCAACTTCCTCCTGACGAGCAAACAGCAATACGCCCTCTACAGCGAGACTCTCCTTCGACACAACATACGCCATGGAGGATGCTCGGTTCTGGAATGGGCCGCGAGGGCGAACAACATGCCTCTGGCCCTCACAGCACTCAAGGCTCCTAGATTCGAAGAGTATGCCCCCAAGGAGCTGTGGACTAACGTGCTCCAGATTGCGGTAAGCAACAACAACCTGGACCTAGTCAGGCTGCTGTTCGACTTGGAGGCTGTCCAGACGGGCATCAAGCAAGCATCCGACAACAAGCTTGTCACAGGTTTGGATATGCCAACCACGTTCAACCTTGACACACAATTCTTGAGACCCATGTTTGCCGCCGCAGACAAAGGCCTGCAGGAGATTGTCGATCTCTACCTCTCTCACGGGGCCAGCATACATCTATTTGACTGGACACGGCGGACGGCTCTCCACTGTGCCGTCTCATCAAACAAACTGGACCTTGCCAGGCACTTGCTGGACAACCACGGAGCCAACCCCGACGGCTTTTCCGGCAGCAAAACGCCCATCGTGACGGCAGCTCGCAACGGCCACGCGAACATGGTGGAGCTGCTGCTCTCCCGCGGTGCTGACCCCAATACCAGCGTCAACGGTGCCTCCTTCAGCCTTGCCCTCATGGACGCGGTCGTCGAGGGCAACGGAGAAGTTGTAAGTGTGCTACTGAAAGACGCCCGCGTCGACCCCAACTCTCGCAACGCTTCAGGTAAGACGGCCCTAGAATGGGCGGTAACATTTGGCAATGAAGACATGTTGCAGCTTCTTCTCGAGGATGGCCGGGCCGATCCCACGCTGAGAAACAACGTGGACAGGACTGCCCTGGATTCGATCATCGAGCGGGACAGAGCAGAGATGGCACGCATGATTCTCGCAGATGGCCGCGTCGATCCCAACGCCAGGACGCTCAACAACGAGACTGCCTTGGAGAATGCCGTACGCAGTGCCAGCCACGCAATCGTACACCTTCTCCTGGCCGACGAGCGGGTCGACCCCAACAGCACCACGCAGGATGGCATGACTCCCTTTCTGTTTGCTGCCGAGGCGGGCAGTGACGCCTGTCTCAAGATACTCCTTGCTGACACGAGAGTCAAGGTCTACGCGAGGAACAATGACGGCGCCAACGCCTGGACGATTGCCTTCCGCCGGCCTGGGAATCGCAACGCCAGGGTACTGCTCGAGAGCGGCGTCATGGACCCCAACGCGTTTGACGGCGACCTCAAGACGCCCGCCATGCTCGCCGCATGCTTACCACCGACTCATTTGCTGGAACTATTCATTGCAGATGAGAGGGTGGACCTGAACATGGCTGACAACAACGGCCACACAGCCCTGATGCTGGCAGTCCGGCACGACAGGCCTGGGAGCGTTGCTCTGCTGCTCGACTCGGGCCGCGTCCAAGTCAACATGCAGAGCAGGAACGGAGAGACGGCGCTCATGATGGCCGTCGGCCTCAAGAGAGTATGGATTGCCCGGCTGCTTCTCGCCTCGCCGCGCATCGACGTCAACCTGGGGGATCGCAACGGGGTGACGGCCGTGGCCCTGGCCTACGCCATGACAAACGTCCAGCTGGCGGAGATGATTCTCGATACAGGTAAGGTAGAGTTTGGGAAGGCCGCGCGACTCGAGGAGGGCAAGGCGGTCGATGACCGGCTTACTTCATTCAAGTCCGAAATTGTGTCTAGAAGCGCCCGATATCTGGAGGCGATGGTCCAGACGTACGCCAAGGTCGATCAGCTGAATGCAAAGGACCGAGACGGACTGACCATGCTCGAGGCAGCGGTTGGGCTCAACGACAAGTACACTGTTGGTCTGTTGCTGGGCACCGGCAAGGTGCATGTGACGGCCAAGGCGCTGGAGTGCCGGAATGATACCATCTTGCAGATGATGCTCGAGTATCGTTCTCACACTGCCATCCGGGCCGGGCTCCAAATATGAACATTCATAGACACATGACTTTGCATTTCTGGTATGTCAATTTCTCCTATCTTTTCATATCGACCTGACGCAGCTCTCCGACTATGTCCAAATTGGACATACTCAGTATCACAATGACAACTGAGGAGGAGAATGGAATTGGAAATGAAATTTCTGTGACAGATATTGGATAGACAGATATTGGATACGGCGGCCGTTACTTGTTATATAGTGTTTTATAGATGATGAAGCAAGCAACCAATCAATCAAAAACAACATCATTATCCATCACTCTCGTGAGCATCCATCCCCCAAAGTGAACCACACATCATCCTCGTGTCCCTCAGTGATACAGCAGGGGATACAAAAAGGACATGCCAATGTACTCCTTCTCGTACTTGAGCGGCAGCACATGGGCCAGGTAATCCGGCCAGTCCATCATGGGCTGCAGGTGCTGGTAGGCCTTGATGTATTCCCAGTGCTCGGGATACCAGCCGGCCTCCTCCCAGTCCAGGATGGCCGCCACCTTGAACGTCTTCTCGTCGATGAGGATGTTGCGAGGCGCCAGGTCGCCGTGCGTAAAGACAATCTGGTGCTTGCGCGAGAGGCAGTACCGGGCGAGGTGCCGCATCATCCGCGGCGCCGACGAGACGATGTCCTCGAGGATGAAGGCGTTCCACTCGCGCTCGCTCTCAAAGGGGCCGCACTCGATGGGCGACCTCTTGCCAAAGACGGCCTGCCGCCGGTTGATGGCCCCGATGTAGTCGCCCCTGAGGCTGCGCAGCTGGCGGACGTAGCCGTGCAGCTCGTGCGCAATGGACAGCTTCTGCTCCGAGGTCAGGTCCCCCCAGATCTTGTCGAGCCGCTTGCCCGGCACAAAGTCCATGACGATGCACTTCAGCCTGCCGTCCTGCCAGTCCGTGTCCTGGACCTTGGGCACGGGGATCGTCGTGTGTTCCGCAATGAACTGCAGCGTCTCCGGTTCGCACGGACGCAGGTCGTCCCCTTTCTTCCTGACGATTACGTCGGCGATGTTGACCACCTTGCGGCCATAAGCAGAGTGCAGTACCTCATCTTCGTCTGAGTCCATTTTCTCTGTCGGGGGAGGACAGGGGTCAGCAGATGTTGCTCCTTTCCTTTTCTCCAGCAGTGGGTGGCCAGGAGTAGATGCACACACAGGGTACATACTGCTCTCTAGAGATGAGACTTCAATACTTGACTCTCGAGAAAGAGATTCGTGGCAAAGGTGGCGTGGAGAGTTCACTGTGCTGGAATCATCAGCGATGGTGCATCTGCATGGGATCTTTTCGTTATCCTCACCTCCTTGGCAAGACGCCGAGATGGTCTGTCTAAGCCGTAGCTGTGTTGGGTATCTGGCGGGAAGACAAGAAGTTGAAGGGAGAGAAAGGGCAGAAAGAGGAGATAGAAAAGAGAAAAGAGAGAGAGAAGAGGGGTTGGGGATGAGGATCATTTCCGCTTCCCCAATCAGAGGAAGCATGCACTTTCAGCTTGAAAGGCCGGGATGCATCATGCATGATAACTGATATTGGGCACAGTACGCCCTCATTGGGCGGGCAACAACCACAGGACGATGTATGAACCCAACGAGAAAACAAAGCCCAATAGCTTTCAATAGGCCATCGACTCGATGGACTGATCGTGCAAGTGGTATGCAAGGCAAGACAAAGAACTTCAATGATGCGTCGCCCAGTTCTTCTCGGCCTCGGGTCAAACAGCCTATGTCCTCCCTTGCCTCCCTACATTGCCTGCATGCGAGACTGCAGCATCATCACAGGGTGGCAACGAAAGAGCGGAGATGCCCAGCCATCACGCACCTTGGAACGAATCGGCTGTCTTTCGTATTGCTGGGATTTGCTTGCTAGGATTGATTTCTCTTCGTCTGGACACTCGCCACCCAAGGATTGAGACTCTTCAAACTCCATGCAATCAACTACCTCCAGATGCAGTCCAACATCAGCATCACATCCATCCAATGCGCTTCCACAGAAAAGACGTGCCGCCAACAACAGCCGTGGCCCCCGTAAACGCAATCAGCGGACCATAGCCGCTCCCATATCCTCCCGCAGCCTGCCCCTGCCACGACATGCCCTTGACCAGCGCCTCGCTCAGAGGCCCAGACACGACGTTTCCGATGCCCCGGCCGGCCGCGAGATAGCCAAAGACCATGACCGGGTCAAAGGCGGTTCCCGCATTCGCGGCGCCGGCCTGGCTCGGCTTGGACGTGACCTGCTTGATGACGCCGGTCCAGGTCGACGTGTACGACCCGGCGAAGAAGCCGTAGATGACGCAGAAGACGTAGAGCACGGCCATGTTCGTCGCGAAGCCCCAGAGCAAGAACGTGCCGATGGCGGTGCCCACCGTCGAGATCATGATGCATGTCGTCGGGTGAAAGCGATCGACAAAGACGCCCATGGCGATGCACCCAAACACAGAGGCCACGTTGACGGCCAAGATGGTCAAGGCTGCCGGGAACGCCTCAGAGCCCAGGATCGAGGTGGCGTACGACGGCAAGTAGAGGCCAGGCATGAAGAAGCCCAGGGCCTCGGCAATGTTGGCCGCCTGATACATGAGGAACGACCGCTCGAACAGGAAGCCCAGCTTGGACGGCTTGATGTGTGCCGTGGCGGAGATGGGGAGCCGCGGCTTGACAAAGTAGACGACGGGGACCGTCAGCACGAAGAGGGCGACGGCCCAGATGCGCAGCGTCGTTCGCAGTCCGTATCTCCCCAGCAGGTATTCGAGCAGCAGCGGGATCGCGAAGCCGCCCAGGCCGGTGCCGGACCACATGACGCCAAAGGCGAGACCTTTTCGCTTGACGAACCACTCGTCCATGTACAGGATGCAGGGGCCGTAGCAGATGGAGCCGCCGACGGCGAAGAGGACGCCCTGGGTGAGGATCAGATGCCAGACGGTCTGGGAGAAGGAGCTCAGCGCGAGAGCTATGCACATGATGAGGAGGCCTGCCGTTGGGCCGTATCGGTTCTGCTTGGGGTAGAGTCTCATGAGAGGAAAGACAAAGGGGGCGGATAGGTACATGGTTCCCTGTGAACATTGGGGATGAAAATGAGCCAACTGCCGTTATTGCTGGTGGTAATCGATTAGGGGGGTGATGCTCAATAACTCACCATTGCGGTCGTGCCGATGGCGGCAATGCTGGAGGAGCCCTTGAACGGCTCATGAGTGCTATAATAGTTTTGGAAGATGCCAAAGGCAAAGGGGAAGCCTAGAGGTCAAACGAAGGAGCAGAGGGCAACTGTTAGCGGTTCCGAGACACGTCAAACGGCGAGCTCGAGACAGTGGCCGGCCACTCACCCCAGACAAGGCACTCGATGATGAAACATGCCGTCAAGAACAGCATCGCGTCCTTGCCCGTATCGACGGGAGGCAGCGACACTCCGTCGTGACCCTCGTGCTCCGAGGCGACATCAGGTGAGAGAGACGAGCCTGCGGGTGTGGTTGCATCGAGCTGGATCGACTCTGCTGGAGGTTGCTCGTCGAAAGAAACCCTCCCCATGGTGACTGAGTTGATGCGAGTGCAACGACGGAATCTATCGGCTTTTTATCGATGGTGACGGACCTCGAGGTTGTCTTTTGATACTATTGATACCTCGTAACTAGAGGTATGCAGTGAGTGATGTACAAGTCAAGTATTACCTAGACGTTGATGGCTCAAAGACTTGAAAAGAAATCAGCTCTTTGTTATCCAGTCAAGAACGACTCTGGATCCCGAGCCACTCGTCTTGTCTTGTCTTGTCTTGTCTTGTTTCTTCTTGTCTCGAGGGCTTCGAGGTCGTCTTATACGATGCTCCACTAAAGCGTCTGGCGCGCCCTTTTGTTGATGGCGATGCAGATGCTCCTCCAACGCATGACTCGGCTCGAGATTAATAATCATCACACCTCGTATCAGCAGTGCTGGACTTTTGGTGGTCCATAATCCATGATAATCCGTTCGACGGCTCTCGAGTCGTGATCCGCACAAGGATGAGCCGCCAGCCGTTCCACCCTCCCCTTGTCTTTGTTTTCTAAAAGGAGAGCATCTTTATCAGCTGAAAGAGACAAGTTGGCTCGATGGATGCATTTCGTAATCTTTTCTAACCTGAAAGCATGCATCGTCAACCGTTAAAGGGGGGTTCTCTGCCATCGCTATGGCAGCACCGTCAGCGCAATAACTTTCCATCGTGATTTGAATAGGTAGTCAATGCATTGCTGGTTATAGACAACACTGGCAAAGATAGTTGAAAGGGTCAGAAGATGCAATGGAACACAATATTTTCGCCAATTGTTGTTGACATCAGAGAGAGCCACCAGTCCTTCCGACTATCAAGAAAATCCATCAATGCAGCCCTTTGATCCATGTACATCCAGCCCGATTAGACAAAAGGCAGTGTTTCGACAAAGAAATATATGCAATCCGAGTCTCATGCATTCCTTTCCCTCCTCGAGCGCCCAGGGCCCTGGATGGCATAGTCGGAGACGCTCACGAGCTCATCGTTTCGGATAACGAATATGAAGAGTGTAATCTCCGTCTGAGCACCAGAAGGAGGAGCTGAAGCCGACCTATCGGGCAGAGGTTCTCGAGGATAAGAACTGTTCAGGTTGGGTTAGATACTGCAATTATATAGGTATGTGGACAATCGATATACGTACGACAGACAAGTCAGGCATTCGGAGATGGGGAGAGACTCCGAAATGAGCTCGCCGCAACCGGGGCAGTGGACGAGTTCGCACATGCTCTGGTCGTTGACAAAACCCGCAGCAAGCCTGGAGCTGTTGAGAGGAGCAAAGCCAGATGTTGATCAAACAGGATCATACAAGGAGATTGTGCGGCCAGGGGAAAAGCAGGCAAGCAAACAAACAAGCAGCCGCAGTGGAAGATGGCCAACCCAGACCACGGCCTCTCATCCTTGGATGCTGAAACAGCAACGGCATCTTCGCATTCGCCTCGGCGTGACTTTATACACGTCGCACGTCCATCTCCTCGCTTCGGATTGCACCGAGCTGCCTTTGCGTCTCCGGTGCAAAGTCTCTGGCTGTCACAAGCCTGGCGTCAGTAAGACATCGGGCCTCACAAAGAGGGGCACCAAGTGTGAGAAAGAATAGGGGAAAATCAAGGCAGTGCACAGACAAGAGAGACAGGAACCTGCCAAGTCCTTCTCCTCTTGCTCTGGCATTCGTCAACGAAGCCCGCGGCCAACTAGTGCGCTTTCAACCTGTCTTGCGAACCAACACTGCCGTCGCCATGAGCACATTTCCCCCTCCTACCCCAAGGTGTCAAGCAGTGTCTGGGTAGCAGTCAAGCCCTCCATCACGCGCGCCGCAACCTCGTAGTGGCCAGGGTTGCAGAAACTCTGTTGGCGAGAGCTGTCACAAGCAACGGGGAGACGGGTGGAAAAGGGGGGTTGGATGGGGAGGGGCCTCCAGGCTGCAAGGCACGGGCTGATGAGCGGTAAACGCCACACCCTGTTTCGATCGACCCAAGCAGAGATTCATGTTGGTGATGCTCATCCTCCTCGGGAACTACCCGAGGGAATCCCAGATTTGTGGCGTTTTTCTCGCACGGCTAACCTTGCCCGATGAGCATGTTATAAGCGACAAGGCTGCAAGATCCGCAGCGACAGCCGGCTCCAGGCCTGTTCGATTATTCGAACCTTGGATAGAATCTCGATCTTGGAGGCATGTCAGATCGACCGGCCTCGATTCTGGCCAGCAGGCCCATGATGCATGCAGTCTCATGCGATATGTTTCCGCAGCCGTGAGCCGTCAGCTGTCACAGGCGGTTCCGAGTTGTCATCTCCGCCGCGTTGTCGTTGTCGCCGGTTTCCGGGTTCGTGATTCGTCTCACATAGACAATCAGTGACTGAGCCACTGTGATGTCTCAAGAAGACGCACCTCTACAACAGCGGACGTGTCCAATTAGGGCAATCAGCAGATGAAGAAGAAAAAGAAGAAGAAGAGAAACACGATTCTTGGTGTGTGGCATGTTCGTTTCTCCTGACAGCAGGCCGAAAGTTTAAGATGGTGCTGTAGCCAGTCACGACGCTCGATACGCGAGGCCTCGTCAAAGACGTCGTCATCGCGGAGAGAAAAGGAGAGAGAAGAAGGAGAAAAAGTGGGAGGCAAGAGGGTGTGTAAGAAGGCAGAAAGGGGGGGAAGGAGGGCAAGGTATGGTTGCATTAGGTTGCAACCCTCTTGCCGAATCTCTGTGATGTGTGCGTGAAGGGCGGTTGTCATCCGTGAACGGCGCTTGCCAACCTGCTGAAAAGACATCTCATGCTATTTCTACGATACTACCTTACCTTGACTATAGTAGTACTACCTTGGTAGCACTAAGGTAGTAGATAGGTAACTTGAGCGAGAATACAACGAGAAACAAGAATTGAAAAGGGAATGAATGAAATATCATCACATTTGAATAGAAAGTTCCCATACCCTTGCTCTTAAAGCGTGACGATGGAGAGAAACCAGGAAAATAACCTGAGAGACCGTGGAAATGACGAGACGAGACTCAGGGGCTCAAACGCAACAACTTAACTCCAGAGCCCTCATCAAGTCCCCGCTGCCCTCCCACCAACACAGTACGGTCCGTCAACAAGCGAGAAGTAAGGGAGACCAACCTGGTTCTCGTTATGCACTACCTTGGGTAGGTATGCCGTAACGCAAGCCTCGTCCACAGGGCTGACCAACAACAGAACCGCGATTCAAGGTTGATCCCAGCAGTTGACGAGTTCCGGGGGAGGGGGAGGCCGAGGCCCCCAACACGGTCCACTCACACATCAGATCGCGGATCGAGCAGAGGCAAGCCCGGGGGAGTTGAGGAGAACTCGCAGATTTAAGCTTGATTTGAACTTGGTCTCCGGAGAAGCGCCGTGACACGAAACTGCACTAAACTGGGTATCAAGGGTGAGAGATGATGAACATAACAGCTCTGCTGAAACTCAACTCGCCAAATGTCACGCCACCAGTGTCCAAGGCCACAGCATCTTTCTCCCAATTACTGGTTGTAGGTAAGACTCCTCCTCGGTAGACTCCCGAATGAGAATTCGTCAGCTTCAAGCAATGAATCAACTCATGACGGCGTGCACGATCAAGTCCAACAACAGCCACGGAAACTGACTCGTGAAATAGACTACACGTTCGTCTCTTCGGTCCTTTCGTCTCTAAAAGTAACAGGGGAAGCCTTCAGCGAACTCAAGCGCCATGCTGAACTCCATCAGAGCATACAAAACACAATATCATCGTCGTCGTAGTCCGTTGAGGAAGCCCATACACTCCATCCATGTATTATCAAGTGTGGCCCTGTATCCATCATCCGCCATGGCGTACCAAATGATTCAAGTATCCTCCCTCCCTTATCCCATTCCCAGCACAAGACACGCCAGTAAGCCCGCAAGTAATGAAATGACAAGGAAGAAGAGGCAACGAGCTGTTAGGATATCTGACAAAGTATGCTCGTCGTACAGGCCCAGATCAGACTTTGCGCTTGCTGATATCCTGTTGACGAGAACAGAAGTACATATATAGTAATGTAAATAAGCATGGTGTGGATGAGATTCCTTTCTGGGAGGGTCGCCCAGGTGAAGCAGAGTGATGATCAATTACAATCAAGCTAGTATTATATCAATGATACGAGGCCAGAGAGCCTTATGCGTAGAGAGCCTCGACGAGGTAAATGATGCCAAAGAGCAAAAAGGCAACGGCGCCACCAACGGTCACTACAAGGAAGCCCGTGGGTTAGAACTTGTGCTCATGAGGATCGGGAAAAGGGGGGGGGGGGGGGGTTGGGGGTTTCCTTTCACATGCTACTTACCAACTTTGAGACTGACACGTCCGGCAATGGCTCGGCCGCCAATGACTGCAACGCCCGTGCAAATGCAATGCCCGGCCAAGGCCCCGAGCGTCACCCACCAGTAATCCTGCCCGGCAGCCATGGCAATGGTGGCGATCTGGCTTCGGTCTCCCCACTCGCCCAGGAAGGTCATGACAAAGGTCTGGACCCATGCAGGGCTGAGGATGAGGGAGCACAGGTTGCTGATGCCGCTAACGAAGCCGTTGGCGCCTCCTGACTTGCGCGAGGGCATCCGGGACGGCGACTCCGAGGGCGACCGCGGGGAGGGAAACCTGCTCTTGCGCGACGTCCTGCCGCCGAGGCCCATCTCCAAGGCATCGCCGGAGATGGACCCGCCCCTACGCTCAAGCTCCTTTTCCTTCTCGGCGAGTTCCTGCTCCACCTCATGCATCTCGGCAGTGACGCCCTCGTTGGGGTCCATCTGCATTCCCTCCCGCAAGAGCCTGGCTCCAAAGACAAAGAAGAGACCGGCGGCGAGGAGGCCAGTCAGACGCTTGGGGATCAGGGCGGGGACGGCATGGCCCAGGACCGCGGACAGGACCGTCATGACCATGAGGGCACCAAAGGCGGCCGAAAAGACAACCATGCGGTCGTGCTTCATAGCCATGAGGGCCGCCACCAGGAACGTCTTGTCGCCAACCTCGGAGACCAGAATCATGGTGAACGACAGGATAAAGGAGTGGAAAGGCTGGATGATGCCTTCCTCCTCGTCTGTGGGATGCAGAGCCGAAGACGAGGAGCTTCCGGGCTTGGGCTTGGAGATGTCGAGATGGTCTTTCTTTGCAGAGTCGGGGAGGGGTGGCGCCACCTGTTCGCGGTCCATATCGGGGAGGTCATCGGGTTTCTAGCCATTGTGATACGCGTGTTAGTCTACATCAATCCATGTTTTACCACTCTCATCGGAGGGGTGACGAGAGGAAGAAAGGATAGCCAAACGAATTACGCCTCGTACCTCGAGCCCGGTGTAGCCCGTGTCTTCACCATCCTTGTCGGACGACGACTTGGACTTTAGCTTTTCCTTGTCTGCGTCCACTCCCTTGGTCTTGTCTTTGCCCTTTTCAATCTTCTTCTCCTCGCTGTGAGGAATCGGGGGATGCTCCTTGGGCGCCTCAGGCTGGTTGACGAGCTTTTCGCCCGTCTTGCCCTCGTGGGCCTTGCGGGCCTTGTCCTTCTCGGAGACGCCTCCCTCGGTGCCGGTGGTGCCGTCCTGAGGCTTCTCGCGGTTCTTGTCGAACATGACGCCGTCGTTGGACTCGGGGATCTTCTTGCCATCGACAATGGTGGGATCCTTGGGACGCCCCTTGAGGGTGGGCAGGTCCTTCTCGCCCTTGGTCTCGGTGGACGCCGTGCCGTCCGTCTCGACAAACGGGCCTAGATGAGGTTTACCATCCTTGCCATCAACGGGCGCGTCTTTGGTGGGCACGCCCAGACGGCCCTTGAGCATCGCCGGATCGGCCACGTCTGCGGCGAGGGCCGAGTCTTTGTCATTGCCGGCAACAGGGTTCGTCGCAAGGGCGCTGGCGATGGACGGGAGGAGGAGGAGGAGAAGAGGGGAGTGCTTCGTGCGGAATTGCATCGTGGGCGAGCGGCGAGGACGAGCCTCGGACGTAGATCTCGGTAGCAAGCGGTCGACTGGGGTGAGTTAAGCGGATGCCGTTCTCAGCGCATCAGGATCTTGTCAGGTCGGCGGAACACGAGCGTCGCCGGGCGTCGACACGCGGGACAGGCGCGGCTGAAGGCAATTCGACAGTGGCGGAGAGGCGCCCTCGATGGAGGCGAGATGAGGTCGAGAAAGGGGCCGTTCAAATTGCGATGAAATGATCGATTGATAGGTCAGGTATGTAGTAGACGCAAGCTCGCGTGTCTCTGGTGGATGCACAGGGCTCGGAGAGGATTATCTCGGACGGAGTGCCTTGTCGTTCGCTCCAAGGTCAAAGGAGTGGCCAAATACCTTAGGCGGCTGCCAAGGAGGAGAGGGGCGGGAAAAAAAAGAAAAGAAAACGAGAGGACAAGAAAGAAGTAGACTAAGGTAGGGATTAAGGGAGAGCGAGAGAAGGACAGAATGGTTCAGGATGGAAGAGGTGGTGAGTCTGAGAAAAAGGAGAGAGATGCTCCCGCGGGAAAAATGAAAAGGGTACCTGAGAACCAGCAAGAGGGCTAGAGCGTTCTGATAGGGTCGGGATGTCTTGTCTTTTGAATTTCTTCCCGCTCGTCTTTGCCTCTTTTTGACCCCCCTCCTAGTCTATGGAATTGGATCTGAAAGATGATGCGCGCCTCTCAGAGTGAAGCCGGCCGTAGTCCAGGTTTGGGAGGCTATCAGACGATGGGGAAAAGGTACAGGTGGTCGTTAAGGCCTTGGATGGGGCTCTGCATGGATGGGAGAGGTACAAGTACTTGGAGTCCGTTAGTACATTAAGGTAGTGGCATCAAGAGGGCCACCTGCATGATGCGCTAAGGTGCCTTACGGGAACAGCGTCTGGCCCTTTTAATGTTTCCCCTGAGAGAGGCCCAGTGAGAGAGGTGACGAGTCGAAAAAGACAGGTTCGATTGTGACGGAATAAGGTAGGTAGCTCAAACAGGGGAAGAAGAATTGCCTTTGCGTTAGAGCTTTGGCATGTATAAACCGGAATATTGCATGTCAAAGTCCTCGTCCAAGTTTCTAAATGTGCCGGATTGCTTCAGGGCCACCCATCCTGAGGGTGCTCATGCAGTAAGGTAGATTGTTCTTTTGCATCGCTCAACTACTTGAACTCCAGAATCATGATCTAGGCAAAAGAGCAATCAGAAAGAAACCGACGCCAATGATCGATGTATAATGCAAGTTGTCGGGTGCCTGCTGTCATGGCGCAGTGATGGCAGTCGATTTATATTGCATTGCTTGCGTACGACAGCGTCTGGCCTCACCAAACCTCCAGCTGAAATTCCATCCATGGATGGGTGTCGACCTGAAGTCCCAGCCCAGTAATACGGTCTCCGTTAGGGGGCCTCGTTAGGCGTCCGCTCACTGTAGCGATGCGCCCACCAGCACACCGCGGGCACTTCCAGGCCATGGTTACAGCGCTCTCAGCGGCCGGCGGATTTCATACCTTATCTAATCATGCCCTTGCCACTTTGCACCTGCATCCCATCCCATCCCATCTTCCCCGCTGCAGGCCGGATGAGATGGCGTCACGGCTCGTCCAGGTTGCCGGTGCTTCAGAGAATGGGCGGGTCACCACTTTATCGTTCAAGGTGCTATAGGTATCTATAGGTGTAGTAGGTAATAAGGTAAGGCAATCCCCCATACAAATCATCACCTCAAGGTGCTGCTGCCGTAATCAGCCTTCCTGCCCCGACCATACCTTAACACCTAAACTCCGAGTTGCCTCTGGTCCCCCATTTTGCCTGACAAATGCCCATTGATCCGATCCGTGACATCTTCGCCCTGTAGAAGCAACCGCGGGAGTTGACTCTCGACCGTCGTGGAAAAGCTCGGCAGCCATCATCACTACCAGCAGACCAGCTCCGACTGCGCCGCATCTACGGGACGACGAGGTGCTTCCTTTGTCCCAACACTTCCGTGACTTCCGGGTCTCTCACCGGTCCATCTCAGTTGTTGTACACGTTCCACGCACTAGGTATCACTTTGCCCCATCAACGATTAGCTACAACTGAAGCGGCCATGGACTGGACCTCGAATGATGATGTTGCCGGAGATGAGTCGCTTGATCGGGATACCAGAGACGCCGAGTTGAGCGCACACGGTGGCCAGCCCATGGCTGACAGTGGCCGCGATGGCTACGGTCTTCATGAGGAATATGACAATGATGATGACGATGATGATGACTACCAGGACGAGCACGAGGAGGATGAAGAAGACGAGGACGAGGACGAGGAAGAGGACGATCCCGACTATCGTGATGAGCCGAATGAAGACGAAGACGAGGATGAAGAGTTTCACGGTAAATCGTCCTTAGATCTTGCGTATCGAGACCTTATTAGAACTGCTTTGCTGATACCATCAACTTCTACAGATGCGTTTGACGAGCAAGCAGACGCTGAAGAAAACGGTAAGAGTCATCCACTCAAATCACACCATTGTTGATGGCGATGACAACCATGGCGAGGTCTAACACCTTCAATCTCAACGCAGCCGCAACACTGGAAGATCACATGCAGTATGCCTTGGGCGATTTCCGGTTCCAGATTGTCATCGAAGACGAAGAGGCGCAGCAGAACGAAGCCACCATGAGGCTATTCTCGCTATTAAGAGGTACGACTGACCCCTACCCATGGATTATGCCATTGACAAATGGCTCCTTTCGATCGTTGCTAACCTGAATTGCCATTGACTTACAGCCGGCCAGAGGTCGGGGCTCCTCACGAGACAGCAGCTCATGACCCTCTTCCGCGGCACCGGCCTGGCGCATCACGCAGCCGATCCAAAGGATCCCAACCGATTTCCCAAAGTTCCCAGTGGCGAGGGCAGAAAACTCATGGGATCCGGAACCTTTGGTGTCAGCGAAACTGACCTGCGATCCAAGAAGACTATTGCCAGGCGTCTGCTGGAGCGAGAGCTTGGGTTGGGAGACCGGGTCTGGAGGAAACGGAACAATGGTATCTTGGCTCAGGTATGCAGCTCCCGCTCGCTTCTTTTTCGTCACCATCCTGGGGACTGGGCAGCCCTCTGCTCTGCTGCTATGGTGGTTTCGAGTTCCGTTGTTCTATCGTTCCGCTCATGATCGACTAATGCTGAACCCCCTTCTTCTCCATCACAGAACCTCATCCCGGGCACCAAGGCGGAGAAAATCATACACTATGACCACCCCATTTACTCTGGCCAGTTCTCCGACGATGGCAACTTTTTCTTCTCGTGCTGCCAGGACTTCAACGTGCGGATGTACGACACGTCTAACCCATACAACTGGAAGCTATACAAGACAGTGAGCTACCCCTTTGGCCAGTGGACCCTGACCGATGCCTCTCTAAGCCCGGACAACCGATGGCTGGCGTACACCTCCATCCAGAGCATTGTCTCAATAGCTCCCACCGATCCCAGAGACAAGGGCGAGCCGTACTCGCTTGAACTCGACGACGGGAACAGCCATGCGAGGCTCTCCTTCTGGCGCAACCGCGGGTCCTTTGGCATCTGGTCCGTCCGGTTCTCCGGCGACGGACGAGAGCTTGTGGCCGGTACCAGTGCTCACTCGCTGGTCGTCTACGACATCGAGTCCCGGACAGTCCTCCATCACATCACCGGCCACCAGGACGACGTCAATGCCGTGTGCTTTGCCGATAAGTCATCACCTCACATCCTCTACTCGGGGTCCGACGATACGACCATCAAGGTGTGGGACCGTCGAAGCATGGGAGACAATCGCGAGGCCGGCGCCTTTGTGGGCCACATTGAGGGCCTGACGTACATCGACAGCAAGGGCGACGGGCGATACATCCTCAGCAACGGCAAGGACCAGAGCATGAAGCTGTGGGATCTGCGCATGGCCATGTCTACCGACAGGTTCCGCGAAGTCACCAAGGACAACGACTCCCGCCTCGATAGGTTCGATTACAGGCAAGACGAGTACGACGAAGACGACTGGGACGTGCACCCCCACGACAACTCTCTGGTCACCTTCCGAGGCCACAAGGTCCTCCGCACGCTGATTCGATGCCACTTCTCGCCGCCGTCGTCGACCAATTCTCGCTATGTCTACTCTGGCAGTGCGGATGGCAAGGTGCACATCTGGAACATGGACGCGACCAAGGCGGGCGAAATCGACGTACGGCGGGCGACTCATCGGACGCGGAAGCTGGATCGCCGGACTCGAGTCTACTTTGATGAGCCTGGAGGCTGGGGCACCTGCGTGCGCGATGCTAGCTGGCATCCTAGTGCGCCAGTCATTGTTGGTAAGTGATGTTGTGTCTTACCCCAAGCTCATCTATCATCTGCCTATCCTGCATGTCCGAATGCTAACCGTCTCCTCCCCCTTCTCTGTTTGATAGCTTCTGCCTGGAATGGGTACAGCATGGCAAGAGGTACCTGCAGTGTCCACGCATTCAACGAGACTTCGGAGGATGAAGGAGAGCCCGAGATGGGAGACAGCGTCAATGAGTCGCTGCAGCCAGACCCAGAGACTTTCTACCGGTCCGGCTTTCGGTCGGCACGATGAGCAAGGATGGTAAGGGGGCGTGTCATCATTGAATGTCTTTTGATGCCTTTTGGATTTTCAGGTATCAGTGGCTTTCAAAGAAAAGTACAGGATGATGGGATTGGGTTTATGACTTTTGCGTATCACATGTCTCAACGTTTCTGATGAATTAGGTATGAAGCGGGCGAACTTGGTCGTGTTCCTTGGTTCGCCTCGTCTCTTTTGGCGTATCAATTGCTCATCCGTATTTATTTCTTCTTTGTTTTCCGCGCGTACCGGCTGCTGGAGCTGCTGCATATTGTGGCTGCGGTAGCTTGCGTCTGTACAGGGTCAAGTGCTTGCTGTTGCAGATTACCTTGACTCTGGTGGTGTCACACAACAAAGAGAGTGGCTGAAGCTGTAGTGGGTAAGAACATGAAGGTCGTGGCTGGTGGCTGTGGCGCATGGACTCGTGCACCTGTCGCCCGGCTTTTTGGCTTCAGCCTCGCCCCCCCTTGCCCTTTGACCTCTTTTCCTTCCGACAACGACAGTCGCAAGCTTGCACAGCAGCGTAGAGTGCCTTGACCATCTCAAACAGAGCATCTCCCAGATTCATCACCTTCTTTTCAAAGGAAACGGCTTCTCGGAAGCATTCAAGCAACGCTCACCTGCGGTATCGGCTTCTCCGTTTGCAGCCTCGTCGTTCGAGAAGCAGCTCGATTCCGCCTGATTGCCGCGGCAGTTGGTTTGCACTGCCGCTGCTAGCTGCTGAGGTCACTGCACCGGCAAATCTCGGTGTCGCTGTACCCATTGACCACACCCAAGGTCGCTGCTTTCCAGCGCAGCGACAGTGACGCGCCACTACCGTCTTCGCGCCATCATCCGGTAACCATCTTTTTTTTCCTTTCCCTTTTCCCCTTCCATTTTCCTTCCCTTTTCCACTTCTCCCCGTCCTCCTCTCGCCTAATATCTTGTCACCAATCATCCATCTCCCCCTTTTCTACTCCTTCTCCATCTGCTGGCCTCCTTATTTTTCTCGTTCGTCTACTTTCTTTTCCCTCTCCTCCCTCTGCCGGGTTGGCCCCCTGTTCACTCCCTCTCCTCCCGACCTCGGCCAACAGAGCTGTCTCGCCTTGCAGCCATCTCGCAAGCTGCCGACTGGTCTCAGCGCATTCAGGCCTCGATCCAATCCCACCAGACAAAAACGCGAACCAATTGTCGGCTCATCTCTTGCTGACAGTGAGGAGAGAACAACAACGTCCTGCTGCCGATCGAGTCCTCAGACGCCAACAACTGCCTGGTCCAGCCAGCCGAGCTAGTCAGAAGGTAGAGATAAGCTTGGCCCCTCTCCTCTCCCTCTCTTCACCTCCAATCATCTCGTCACTCCTCGTCTCCCATTCTCCAGCGATTCCCAATCACTCTCTCCCGCCTCGCTGCACTCAATACAACTCCACGATCCACAATTGGTGTTGGGCCGCCATCATCCACACCAGCCGGAAGAGATAGAGTACAGGTACAGTCTGGGGGGAAAAGCTCCGGCTTGCCTGAGAACCTTTGGCTGCAGACGCCAACGGCAAGGGAGCAAAACAGAGATTATCGGGCTTGGAGAGAAATCGAACCAGCCTCTTGGGCTTCGTTCTTCTCGGGGACTGTACGTACCAGCAAGTCTACCTTGCCCTTCTATACGCCTACCTGTCACACCTTGCTTGGTTCTTTCTCTCTGGTACAGCCTTGTTTGCCTACCCATCTCTGCCTTTGTGTTGCTGCTGTCACCACTCTGTTCCTGTTCCTGCTCCTGTCCCTGTTGATATCTCGCCCTCTCTGGGCACTTTGAGAGGCGGCAACGAGAAGAGGGGAGAGAAACACCACCGGTACGCTAGACGTTTCCGAGCTGCCGAGCATCAGTGAACCATGGCCTTCTTCTTTCACTCTACGTGCCAAAGGGCATTGCATGTATCTCGCTTTCCTGAGTATCATAATAACAACCTGTCGTTTCAATAGTGGCGTCACAATCCCAGCCCGAATTAAACCACGGCGACGTTGATGTAACCGTCCGTGACGGCGAATTTCCAGCAACCATCGAGACCGCCGAGATGGGTGACACCGATTTCGACATTGATTTCTACGGCGACGCCGAAGGCGATGCCAACGACCAAGCCAACGACCAGCCTCGCCAGGATGAGCGCCGCCATAGCGGTGACGACTCGCGGGATGACTACGACTATCACAGTCGGGACAACAGACAAAGGGACAACGAACACGAAGACGACCGCCGCTACGAGAGCGGCCGTAGCGAGGATGTCGAGGAGCCCCATCTAAAACATCAGCAGCATCAACAACATCAACAACATCAACAACATCAACAACATCAACATCACCATCAACACTATCAACACCATCAACAGCAACCGCATGGGGTCAAGAGAAAGTCGGAGGAGCAGGAGCACAATGATCGACCCATTGATAATGGCGCCACGGCTGCCATTATGATCTCCGAGCTCAACTGGTGGACGACTGATGATGATATCCGGGGCTGGCTGCGAAAGGCCAATTGCGAGAGGGAAGTCAAGGAGCTCACCTTCAGCGAGCACAAGGTCAATGGAAAGAGCAAAGGGTGAGTCTGCGAATACGGGTACCTTGCGGCCTGCTCATTCTTCCATCTGCTCTTCCGCATTACTGACTCATCTATCTTGCCTTGTCCTACTCAGCCAAGCCTATGTCGAGTTTCATACTCGTCAAGCTTCCACCGCTGCGAAGCGCTACATCGACACTATCGCATCAGACGGTGCGCAGCCCGGCCAGAAGAAGATGACCATCTCCTACTGGAATCCTGGCGTCAACCCCTTTAGGACCCTGCCAAAGGACGCCCCGGCCCGCGTTAAGGAGCAGCCGCGAGCCGCTCCCTCTGGATCCTACAGCGATCGCGGCAACTACGGAGGCTTCCGCGGCCGGGGCGGCATGGGCGGAAACCGAGGCGGCATGAACCCCAACTTCAACCGGGGCTACGGCGGAAACATGGGCTACAACAATAACAACATGGGAGGTGGCGGCTTCAACGGCCCCATGGGCAGACCCGGCGGCGGCGGCGGCGGTAGTCATTACGTTTTCAGTGGCCAGAGCAGCCCCGGAGGGCCCATGAGAGGCGTCCAGCCCATGATCCGCGGCAGAGGCGGAGGCGGAGCTGGCGGCGGCATGATGGGCATGAACCCCATGGGAGGCATGGGCATGGGCATGCCCGGCAACATGGGTATGGGAATGATGGGTAACGCAATGCCAGGTATGCAATCTGCACACACTCACCCTCCCCCCGCCCCCAAGACCCCGCCCCTTCAAGTTGTGCCGGCAGCGGGTTAGAACTCCATGCCGATGCAAACACCCACTACACCATCACCAGTCGTCTCACCCACAGGCGTGGCCGATAACGGGCCACGCGAGCATCTGCTTCAACAAGTGATGCCACTCGAAGATCAGCACCATCAACTCCAGGCGAGGCAGTACCCGCTGGAGGAGGCGCCCATGCCGCAGGCTGGTGAGCAGCAAGCCCCGGAGCAGCAGTCCGAGGAAGTCCGGGCTCAAGCGAAGCCTCGGGTAGGACGAGAGAACAGCTGTGACGACAGTCTTTACGCTGAGCAAGTGCCAGAGACCGTGGAAATGAAGAACCCTCCACATCAAATGCCACCACAGCCGCAAGTGCCGCCGGGGCAGAACCCTCAAGTCGATCCCGAAAGCTTAAGACGAGCGACGTTTGCCAGTGGCTATCTGGCTCCATTTGCCGCCCGCGCGCAACACTACGGGCGGCATTACTATTCCGGTTCCTATAGCGTCGGCCCGCCAGGACTCCCAGTTTCGCTCTGCTTGATTCATGGCACGATGACACACAATTGCGGCTTCTGCCAAGTGGAATATTGGCGTCACTATACCTTCTTCATTAACGGCTATCGTCACCATGGCCGCGTTCCACCACCGCCACTGCCCATCTTTCCAAGACCAGTCCCCCATCCTAGTCCGTCTCTTTATGCGTTCCCTCACCATCCTGATGACACGCTGCTGACTTGTGTATAGGCTTCCAGGGCATGCCTCCCAACTTCCCAGGCGGATTCGGCTTCGGACAGCAAGGCGGCGGCGGAGGTAATAGCGGTGGTGACTGGGGCAACCCTCACGGCGCAAAGCGACCTCGTCCCGAGTAGACGACGGGCGTCATCATACCCTTGTCCTTCTCTTCGCCTCCATCGCAGGATGACGACAACTGGAGCTTGGGCTCGAATGCCTGGTTGCAAAGGCACACTTGATTGGTTTGATCGTTTGGGGGAAAGGGGAAGGGAACTCCCCCCTTATTCATCGTTTGGCGGACCGTTGGGAAAATCACTCGTCAGGTTGCATCAGGAAAGGGGCTTCGATTATTATCACTATTTCCAATTTTTTTTTTTTTCCGCTCGTCAATATTCTACTTCATTTGTGGGGACAATGTATAATAGAACAAACGCTGGGTTATCGAGATGCAAGGTTCAGAGAATGTCTTGTGGAAATCTTGTCAGCTTTTTTTTTTTTTTTTTTCCTCCATCGTCTTTCTGGGATACCTTTGCTTTGTTTTGTATGCTCCTCGTTGACTATTTGCGGAGGAGGGATGGGGGGGCCAACACAGTCCAGGCTGGAGACAGGGTATGATTGAAAAGGACGGGACAAATTGATGATTGAACAAGAGGACAGCAATGCTGGGGTTTCCACTTCGGCTTGCGTACGTGTACGTATAATGATGAGGATCTCGGTATGACGAGCCAGCATCAGAGATTCCGCGAGGGAAAAAAAAAAAAGTTGGCTGTGAGTGCTATTTGAAATGCCAGCACTGCTAGCTCTGCAGCCGCTTGATCGCCGCCGTCACCAATTGTCTGATCTGGAGCCATCTATCTGTCAGGCTTCCTCTCATCTCCTCATCACCAACGGAGCTGCTAGCGAGCTGCTCCAGAGAGCTGGTGATGTCGCTGTCGTACTTGGTGAGCACTTTCAGCAGTGCCGCATTGATCACGGGGCTGTCTTCATCTTCGTCTCGGACCCCATCCAGAATGTCTTGCCAATGCCGAAGAGGCAGGCAGAGCATCCGCAGAGCGACGTACGTGCGATAGCATGCCGTTTGAGAGTCGAGCATGTACTTTCCCCAGAAGCCCGCCGCTTCGAGGTGCTCTCTCTGGTCAGCGGTCAAGGAAGGGCAGATGTAGGGATCCAGACATGTTTCGTCCCAGGGGTTCAAGGACGATGGCAGAGTGAAACCGTACTCCACCAGCAGCATGTCGTTGCCGTGAGGTCCGTAGCGGATAAACACTTCCTCTCCAGGCTGGTGTGTCCGCGTCGTGGTGAATGTGAAGAACTTGTCGTCAAAAGCGGCGTTGCAGTAGCCCTCGGGCGTGTGATTGAACAGATCCGCCACGGGCTGCAGCGCCATATGGTCTTCCTTGGGCAGTTTGTCCGTCTTGCGGTTCGTATGGTAAAATGTTCGAGTATTCACCAGCAGCCAGTTGTACAGATACTCATCCTTCTGAAGCTGTGGATAAGCCGCCTCCACGAGGGCCCAGTCCTTGTTGAACTTTTCCTGCTGAGCTGCGAGCAAGACCTTGGCTCCTGGCGGCAACAGAGACCGCAGCTTGGCCGGCCAGCATATGGGGAGGCTGGAGGCAATGTCTCGCCGAGACGGGAAAACAGGGCGCCACTTGTCAAGCTCGGGGCTGGACTCCAGACAGAGGGAAGCAGCAAGGATGGTGTGGACAGTGGCGCCGCTGAGCCTCTTGGTGATGTCCTTGGGAGTGTTGCTGAGGGTACGCAAAGCAGAAATGGGGACTTTGAGGATGACTTCGTCGGCCTAGGTTTGAGTTAGTACTTGAGACGCGCATGGAAATAGGCATGAAAGCGAGTCGAAGTCAGACTCTGCTAGTAGGTGTTCAACATTGAAAAACAAAACATACCTCAAGCTGCCGGGTAGCAACTATACCTATACCTCGTCCGTGGAGAGCTTTTGGATGGATGCCGTTCAAGTTGACCCCTATAGAGGTGGTCCATTCTAGGAGTTGCTTGATAGCCTCCTCCATTTTCCGCCGCTGGTGTTGCAAGTTGTAAAATGGTCCGTTGAAAATTATTGCGATATGGCGACACTATGGAGCGCCTTGGTGAGTCATGAGAACATAGCGCTGTTTGGTTGCGCCTACAGTATCAGGACACGGCACAGATGTCGAGTCGTTCTGGCCACAACAGCATGCTGCAATCTCAATTTGAGTTTGATCAGGCGCCGAGTAACTGAACTGTGCATCTCCAGGATGGAGGTTTCATTCCATTTCTCTTTCCTTGGCTTGCGTGAGGCCACTCACATTGTGCACCGTGGCTCTCTTGACCCCTCTGTAGAACGGGCAGCGCCTGACAATATCCATAGTGGGATGCTCGTCGTTTTCACCTCGACAATGTCGTTGCTGCAGACATGCGGCCGTGGAATGTGCGCAAGGCTTTTGGATCCTTGTCATTGGATGAAAGTCCCAATCATTCTAGGCAGCTCAAGGAATGATTGCAAATTCGGAGGGGGATGCCGCGATTTTGTGAGGTGAGGGTTGACACCTCGGCGACTTAGACGAGAGAAGCTTTCAAAGGCTGAATTATGAAAACCTTCACAAAGTCAATCACGAAGTCAATCTAGAGCCGCACACTCGAGATCTGATTGCCTTCAGCCATGGAATTTTACTCCAGAGATTAGAACTCGCTAAAGGAACTTACTTGGGCTCTTGAGTCTGTTGAAGTATGTTTCAGCTCAACTCGTAAGAGCAGACGTTCGGGAGAGTCTTTCCAACTGAGCGTTCGGCGTGATCGAGCAGATATTTCGAGAAGGGCAAGTAAAGAGTCGGACTTGGGACACTTCCTGTGCAATCGTGATGAGCCTCTGTGTCATCGGCGGCCATAGAGGCGCATTGGCTTTGCAGAACAACAGCAACAGGTAGAGATTTCTGGTCAAACCAGTAGCCCAGTTCATGAGTAGGTATGCCTAGCAAAGAAACGAAGAGAACGAAGGAGAAGGAGACTCGGCTCAATTACATCCTGTGTGGCGAGACAGTATCTATACCTGACAGTAGCTCCTTCCTGCAGCGAACATTTCCGTTTGGAAGGCGGGCCACTGGCACTTTCCAAGAACCATCGATGACCAGAGTCGTGCCTGCCCCGTTTCGACAAGCACCCTCCAGGCTCTTATCAATCTCTCATCTCAACTTGATCATACAAAGCACATGAAGACATGATGCCGTGTGAAAAGGTACCAAGACAACTTCTCTTGAATGTGTATTGCAACAAGCACAATCTCGCCAAGTCTTCTGCATACTTGCTATTGTATAAATGCTTGAAGCAAACCTCACTCCCCGAAAATTGACATGTATAGTGGCATTTGTATAGAGTTGTGGTGCTACAGTCATACAGACATTGAAGCCCATTTCCCCCCCGCCATCTTTCACTCCTATGCTCGTCTGAAAGCCTGCTGGCTTGATCATAGCCCTCCACCGTCGAGTCATCCTTGATCCTCTGCTGTTTCTTTGAACTATCTTGTTCTTGATCCCTCCATGAGAGCTGCTTATCAAGGGTAAGCGTCATGAGTGGCGTCTTAGGGTGACGGTAAACGGGCATTGCTACACATACAAAGTTGGTTGCCTGATCGCAGCCCAGTATTTTACTGATGGCCGAAAAGAGGAATTTGGACAAGCCTCTCAGGGACTCCCAGACCTATCTTGTAAGCCATCAAAGACTTGCGAGCCATCCATCAAAAGACCTCCGTCCAGCTACGACTTCAAGAGAGTCCGGTGATGTAACGGCAAAGCGACTCAATGCTGTCAAACAAGCAATAACCCCGGAAAGAGTCTCCCAACAAGGAGGGCGGAGTTTATTGCTGGGGCCAAATCGAAGTTGTAATACAACCCTTGGTGGCATGTATTCAGGGAAACCCATACATGATGGCAACCAAAGTCTTCGCCGCTGCACCCAGCCCTGCTGGGATGACGTTCATAGCTAATAGGGACCAGCTGTGACGGATGGCTCTCGACTACGTTGCTGCCTCCGACCTTGTCAGAACAACAGCCATGTCAGAAGAGGTACAAGTTGTCACAACATACCAAGCAATCAATCAGAGAAAGGCTGCCCAATGCCCCCAGCCCTGCCGGATCAAAGAGTATGCCCTCATTGTCGACTTGTTACTCATTCATGGGACTTTCCTGCTCACTGCTTAAGCGTTTCAACCAGCATTGGTGACGCGGCAAGCCGTGGCATCGTCAGCAAGGTACCATAACTCGTGCCCAGAGTCCCGCCTAGTCGACCGCGTTGAGCGTAAGAGTCGATCAAGAAGAGCGGGTGTTTTGGTCCCTTGTGATGGACGTCGGCGGCTCTGTTTCTTCTTGACCCTACTCTGTTGCTGCTGCGTCAGAGGCGTCGACCGTTTCCCGCGCGAGCGTTTCCCATCCATGGCTCTGTGCTTGTCTTGTCGGCGAGAGCCGCGAGCTGCCGTCCTGGGCCTTCCGGGCGCCGTATGCTCTGTCAGCGCAGCGTCTGTCATTACGACATCGTCATCATCTTCGCTTGCATCCAAGTCCATAGGCTCTCTGCTTGATATCGATGGGGATACCTCGCGTACAACGCTGTCTATCGTGGGCCTATCCGGCGCTGGCTCTGCGAACTTGGTCAAGCCAGAACTTTCTTCTTCGAGGTTTTGTATGACTGTGGGAGCAATAAAGTCTGCCTCTAAGACCCTAAGACTTTGTTCGCTGACAACCTCTTGATGACAGTCCAGAGGTCGCTTGAGGCGGTTTATTGACGGAGAGTCTGCTACTGGAGCAGTCTTGGCGGGTTGAACTTCATCTTGGCGGAGAAACTGTCTCTCAGAAAGGTCGTCTGAAGGTAGTAGCCCGTCAGGATCCCATATGCCGGCGCAGAATAGCGAATTTGGAGCAGTCATCTCAGCAGTCGTACGATCTGCGGCCGTAGGAGCAACAATGCGTTGCGTCCTTCTCTGCATTAGAATCCCGGCGCAGGTCTCCTTTGCCCATCGTTTCCTCCCTTCTCTGAGTTGGCTGGTGATGTCGCCAAGATAGAACATTGGCAAATTTGGAGTAGTTGCAGCGCCAAGTTGAGGGGACGCACTCGAATCTGCTGCAGAGTAATCTTCCTCAGTCGCTAAATCACTGTGTTGACCGCTGCCGTTCTTTGTGTCGTCACCCTTTCCACCATTACTGTTGTCGCCATCTTCTTTGTCGGCACCCTGTGTGTCTTCCGTATTTGGGCTGGCCAATAGCCACGGGTTTGACTCAATCACAGCACAGATGCTCCTCCACGCCCTCATCACCTCCTGTATGTATTGGGATTTTCGTTGCTCAAGTTTTGCAAGAAACTCCTCCTCAGTTGCAGCAAGTTCGATACAGCCCTCAACTTCTCTGTGAAAGACATCGGGACGTCTTATCGGCAGCGTATGTCTATTGAACCGGTCGTGTATGTCTCTGGAGAGGACCTCTGGCTGAAGATAGAACTTCTTCCAGTCCCACTCCCATTGTCTGTCCTCTTCAGCTAACAGAGCTGGGCGGATGTGTTGGAGTAAGTCTTCCATATCTGATGAGAAAGGGGATGAATTTGAGTCGGTGTATCTCTGGTAGCTGAGCTCAAGCGACCAGTATCTGAAGTTGAAAATTCAACGTGCAGTCGAGGGGTAATCGAAGTGGGAAGTAGAAGGGTATATGAGGAGTGGAAATTGGCAAACGAGGACGAGGAATATAACATAGACTCAAGACTGTTATTCAGTGTCTGGTGACCCTATTCATCATCAAAGAAAGGGCAGAAGTAGGGCAAAATAGCAACTGTGAGTAAGTGCAGGCAGCCTGGCACAATAGAACCACAGGTTGGCAGCTGCTGTAGTGAAACTGGTAATCACACAAACTTGGCTCATGTGGAGAGGCCGTCCTACCTTGTGAAACTCACTTTGACCTCATCTTGTTGTAGAACAGCCATTCATTGAGCCAACCTGGCGGTTCTGCGTCGAATAGCTGCCGGGCTGCCGGGCTGCCATGCTGTTGTTACGGACTGTATTGTGGATTGGTGATGGTGATTGAATAACGTGTTTGGCCGATGTGTTGTTTGCGACATGGCAATGCCGCCAGAGTGTTCTTTGAGTGTGCACTTCCAGATTATAGACGGCATATGAACAGGATCAGTCATTATGTATAGTACAATATATTGGGTTTCAGATCAGATGGTAAGTAAAATCTGGTATCATAACCGACGTGTAATTGCTATAGATCTCCTGCTACTCTTAGTGTCCGGGATCCCCATCTCCAACGGCGTCAGACGGGCCCACCCCTCCAGCCATTGATCAGATCGCTAGTAGCTTCGTGTCATTGGAGGTGGTTCTCTTCCTTCTGAGATGGCACTAGCAGGTAGTCGATTATAGCTGACGGGGGGAAGAGGGATCACCCCTGAGCTAGATGCCCAACGGCGCCAACCTCGAGCTGTCTTGGTATTGACCTCTGTTTCGTTTTGCCGGCCTTCTTTCTTCCTCCTTCCCCCCCCCCCCAGCTCTGCCCTAATCTCGATATTTCCCCCCCGGCCAGCACCATGGATCTATACGGCACAGGCAAAGGCGGCGTGGGAAACAATGTGTGCGTCGTCGGCACGGGCGTCACCGGTCTGCTGGCGGTGAAAAATCTCGTCGAGCAGGGATTAAACGTCAGAGCCCTGGAGCAGAACGAGTATCTCGGAGGCAATTGGCACCATTCACTGGACGCGCAGCAGGTCTCGGCGCTGCCGGAGACGAGGGTCAACATGTCGAAAGAAACAGTGAGTGGCTGCCACTGCGATTGCGCTTGCGATTGAAAGCCTGCGAACAAAGGATCTCGCCTTTGTCTTTGTTGTTATCCTGGGCACGTGAGAGAAGAAAAGCTCATGGGCAAGTTGTCGTTGTACAGAACTCTTTCACCGATTTCCCAATGCCGGATGGTAAGTACCTCATAGGAAGAGGAGGAAGAGGAGGAATGCAGACAAAGCTGTAGACGAGGGCTTTGCTAAACCGTTCTGTCCTGCCAGACTATCCGTCATTTCCTTCAGCGCAACAGATCGGCAACTACCTCGAGGCATACGCAGACAAGTTCGAACTGATCAAGCACATTGAGCTTTCGACGGCCGTTACGAGCATTCGACGAGACGAAGAGGACGGCGTCTGGGTTGTCTCGACAAAGCACACCAAGACGGGCGACGAAGAGGAGCGGGAGTATGACAGAGTCGTCCTGGCGACAGGCGGCTTGAACGTCGTCAACGTCCCCGAGATTAAGGGCATCGAAAAGTTTGCCGGAGACGCCATCCACTCCCGCGACTTCAAGGACCCGACGAGATACGCTGGGAAGAACGTCTTGGTCGTCGGCCTGGGCTCGACGGGAGCCGACACGCTGAGCTTCTTGGACAAGGCCGGCGCAAACAAGCTGTACCTCAGCAGCAGGAGCCGATGCTCCTTGGTAGGTAGTCACGGAATCAGCGCTGAAGAGGACAAGGAGCCGCTAACAAGAGATGCTCGATGCGCGATGTCTAGATCCCCAGAACCATCCGAGGACGACCGTGGGACCATTACCTGACACGCCGCAGAGACGCCAGAATACGAACGCTGTTGCGACTGTCTCCCAACGCCACGAACTACTTCGCCGGGAAAGCCATCGGCCTCGTACAGAGCTACGCCTTTCCCACCCTGAGGGCGCATCCCTGCTTCAGCGGCGCTGTCAGCGGTCCGTTGTACCGCAGCCCCTTTGTGTGCGACGACCTGCCAGATCTACTGGACAGCGGCCGCGTCAAGGTCTACCCCGGAATCATGGGTGTTGCCGGTCCACGAACCGTCGTGTTCAAGGACGGCAGCGAGATTACCGACGTCGATGCCATCATCTTCTGCTGCGGCTACTATCACGACCTGTCCCTCATCCAAGGCGAGGGCTATCCCGCGGATGCTGAGTTTTCCATGGACGCGTTCGAGGAGCTCAAGTCCGCAAGGTACTATAATCAAAAGTGCCAATATCAGAGGCTTTACCACGGCATCCTGTCGGAGCGATACCCGGAGTCACTGGCAGTCCTGGGCAGCCTGACGACTCTGCGGCCGACATTTGTGCTCTACGACCTTGCCACCATGGCACTCGCCAGTATGTGGTCCGGAAGCTACCCGCTGCCCTCACCGCGAGCCATGAAGAGGGAGATTGACTCTCATTACAATTTCGTGGTGCGAGCCCTCCAGAACGGCCCACTGGCCTATCTGGGTCTCCGTATAGATGTTCGAGGCACATATGCCTGGCTCAATGCTGCCGCAGGCACGGGCGTCATAGAACGACTTGAGGGATGGGGTTGGGAGGCGTGGAAGTTCTGGTGGAAGAACAGGACGCTGTACAAGTTCATCATGGACGGGCCGAACGTCTCGGCGGTATACAGGCTCTTTGACATGGGCAGAGGGAGAAGGCCGTGGGCCGGAGCCCAGGCGGCCATTGAGAAGGCCAACCAAAGACAGGTGGACAAGGTTGAGGAGATTCAACTGGTTCAAGCGGCTCAGGTGGTCGCCGAGGAGGTTGAAGTCGCCAATGAGGACAAACCGGACGAGACAGAAGCCGTGGGCGATGACGTGGACGAAGCAGACTTGGTGGAGAAGGCTGAGGCTGAATGAGTAGACAAGCTTTGTGTCATTTGTCAAAGTCAGACACAAAGAGTCGGATGAAGCAATGCGGAAGGGAAGAGGGGGGGGAGGGGGTGCGGGCTGCGGATGGCATCCGAGTCAACGAGCAATGGCGATGGATGACTTGGGGGCCCAAGGGCAACAGAACAAGCGGAAACACAGAGGATTCTGGGCAGAGATGCGTCGAGGGCCGGAAGGAGAGAACACGCCACTTGGGCAAACATCTCGCGCGGAGCGGATGAAGCATGATAATGAGATATGATAATGAGACATGAGGCACATGAACAGAGTGGTCCATGCAGGACGGCCATAGTACATCCCTTCCTTCACACCGCCAAAAAGATCCAAGGTGCCATGTACTAATCTCCTGGAGAAAAGTAGGCAAGGCGGCCCGGCATATGCACGTTGCTTGAAGTGTGATGGAGCTCGCGGGCTGCCTTCGCGCAGGCCTGCAGCTGGTGGGCTGGAGGCTGAGAGGGTGTGAACGGAGCAACACCCGGGATCCTGCTCCGTACGTGAAAAAGTGGCTTGCAACCCTTGCTGCTGCAATATAGGGGAAGGATGTGGCTATCCGGGGCTTGGGACCGACGGGACAGGGCTTTCGGGGGTGGCTTCACGACTTCTTCTTGGGATCATTTGACCTGATGGAAAGCCACAAACTGCTAGCAGGGGCTCGATGCGTTTGTTTGTTTGCTTGCTTACTTTCTTACAGTTAGACTATTGCCCCCATGATAGTAGTTGGAATAATACCAGCATCGTCAGGCGAGCAAGGGATACGTCGCCCAGCTGCCCAGAGCCAACACTTGAGAAAACCTGCTTGATGCTGAGGATTCCGGGACAGACAAGGGCCCTGTTTGGAGAGGAAGAAACCGGCTCAGTAAGGAAAACTGGGATATCGACATAGCGTAGGTCGGCCGAGATGATGTGGCTGGAGGCTGAAGCTCTCGCCGTCACCATGTCCACCCTGCGATCACTTCCCGTCCTCTGGATTCGAGCAGAGCCCTGGATACCGGGTTATCGGTGCTGATCGTCGCCTGTGCCGCGCTCTCTGGTATTTTTTCCCGTAGCACGTGGTAAGATTATTCAGAGACAATGAAGCACCATGGTTGACGATCTCTTCCCGGAGTGCAGAACATCGGCTGTCGTCCGTAGCAGCAGCAGTTTTCAGGCACTGAGACAGAGCGTGACTTGTTTTCTGGCATCGCGTCCTGACACTTCCTCAATTGTCATGTTTGCACCTTGCAAATCGTGAAGGACGCCTCTTCCTCTTCCTTGCCTTTTTTGTGGTGGCCGACCCCCCTTTTTCCCAATCGCAACTTGACCTGGCCTGACCTGCTTGTCGATATAAAAACCTCGATTCATCATCTGCATTGCCGTCGACTGCAGACTTGTGCCATAGTCCATCAATCTACCCATCATCCGTATTCCCAGCGTCCAGCCATGATGACATTCTCTCTTACCAACAAGAACAAGGTAACCTCGTGCCCTTCAGTCTCTTCCACGACCTTGTTTGAGTCGCTGACCAAAAGCCTCTAGAAGGTGTCATTTGCCGTCCCGGTGAAGCCAAAAGAGCCTGCTCTCACAGAAGACGAACTGCGAAGCATCTTGCCTGCGTCCTTCCGCAATGGATCCGCCTGGGTAGGCCCGCCACACAACCGGGTTCGATACTTCCTGGCGAACGACCTCAACATGGACAAGTTGACCAAGGCCTCGGCCTACTTCTTCGTCCTCGGCAAGGTCAAGTCTCCTCGACCCCTTCACTACCAGCAAGCTCTCGGCCTCGAGATCCAGGTCAGTGAGCGGCTGGACACGCACCTGCTCTGGGCCAATGGCAAGATCTATATCAAACCCTTCCCGCGGTACCTCCTCGAGCCCAAGTTCTGGTCAGAGTACCTCGACTGCCCCAAGTCCTGCTCGTACGCATCCGACTTTCACCTCCTCCGAGAGTCGGGGCTCATGCGGCGCAGCGCCCAGTTCTCTCAAGAGGTGCCCTGCGAGCACAGCAAGCTCTGGAAGTGCGCCATGGGCTTGGTGTACTCGTACGTCGCCCTCATCGCGCACGAGAGTGACTTTGCCATTGCAAAGTCGCACAGGCTGGTGCCTGACAGCCTGGAGTTTCACGAGTGGAAGCTGTTTGTCGATCGGATGCTCCGCGGCGGCAAGCTGTACGGGCAGATTGACGAGCGCTTCACCTATGGCGAGCTTGACCTGGCCCGCCTCAACACTGTCATGATGCTTCACCGTCCCCTTCGTTATCTGTCCCCCTGGGGCGGTGACTCGGATGGTTTCTTCCCAGGCCACCGCTTCTCGCCGCTGCCGGCATTGTCCGCAGCCATGGCTAATGTCTTGCTCTCCTCGGAGCAGGCGAAGCTGGTTACGATCAAGCTGAAGGAAAACAAGTCCCTTATTCTGGTCATGTATGTTACCTGCATCTTCTCCCGCTGTACCGCTCTCCATGCTAATGTTGACACAGTGCGCTCAGTTGCTTGTGGGTAATCTCGTACTCGATCTTATTCATGGGCAAATGGTCTCAGGAAGCTCAAGCGTGAGCAATACGGACGGATTTGCAGGACAGGATTCAAAATCACCAGCCTTGAATTTTTCAAAAGCCTAGGCAGTATCAGGACTTTTATGACTAGAAGGAAATTTTTCTTTGGGAGTAAATGGCTTTCGTTGGACAATGGTTGTAGGGACGGTAGTACATGTTGTAATTACGAATTCTAGGAGCCTCAGGTTTTGACTCAATCAAAATGACGAAGATATCATCTCAACTGTATGTATTGTGGAGGCAATGATGGGCTAGAGTGCAGGACCTTGATGTGCAATGATGATGCAGATGGCGGAAACCCCTATCATGCTTCGCTTTGTCTGTAGAGAGACTTCACTACAAAGGTGCCTACTCGTCTATATAGCGAAGTAGGTAGGACCGAAGTCCCCTATCTACGAACACACTCTTGGCGTCTTTCTCCATATGTGTTCTCACAGAGTATGTCTCTGCACGAAGTCGGTGTTCCTCGCAGTATTGCTCGGACGCTGACCTACCCCGAGACAGTGACGCCTTACAACATTGGCAAGTTGCATCAACTGGTTGAGAACGGTCCTAATGAGCATCCTGGAGCCAAGTACGTTATCAGATCCGACGGGACCCGCATCGACCTGCGACACCACAGACGAGTGGCTCAAATTTCTCTCGAGTATGGCTAGAAGGTTGAGCGTCATCTTCGGTGGGCGGCAATGAAAGAGGATTAGACACGAATATACAGTGTTCGCTGCGAAGAGACAGGAAGAAAGAAAGAAAAAGTACGTCCGTGGCAGCATCAGGGTACGACACGATAGGGTGTGGGAGTCACGCTTTCTTAGGAGCAGCAGAACGATAATTGAATCAATTCGGCATTACTACCTTGACTAGAGAACAATTAAGGGAATGAATAACGAGGGTGAACAGGAAGAAGAAAGATTGCCACTCCAAACGCCTCCACCAAGGGCTCAATGAGAGCACAAACAATCGGTCTAGGGATCGTGCCTGGCATCATATCCCGCAGGCAAAAAGAAAACGGCCTCGAATCAGGATTCTCGCTCTCGTCATCGTCTCGCATCTAACAGTCGATTTCTGGGCACCTTAGTGGGACGCTCTTCTCGCTGCTGGGGAGGACAAGGAAGCCTTCAGAAGCGAAACCTCGGCCTGTTGATGATTTCAATGGTAGGGAACATACGAAGAGCAAGGTATGTGTTGAGGCCGATGGTCTTCAGCACAGTCTCGCCGGTGATATCATCGCTGCTGGGATACCTGCACATTGAGGTGTGATCGCCGTAGACGGGGAAGTACTTCTCCCAGTATTCGGGTCTGGCATTGATCTTGGCATCTTCCTTCTCCACGAGCTGTGACACAGGGCTCAAGTCAGTATAGGTAAGTTAAAAACAAAACTGTAACTGGGCAGGGCTGTTGAAGCCACAACTCACAAGCATGCCGGTGCCGCGATAGAGGCTGGTGCCATGAAAGTTGACAATGACGCGTCTGCGGTAGAGTCGGCCTCTGGCCTCCATGGGGGCCATGCGCTCGACGTGCTCTTCGCATGCCTTGTCCAGCTTGTCGAGGACTTCAGGGGCCGTGGGGTTAACGGCAGCGCTGGCAATGTTTCGCACAGACTTGGCCACGTTGTGGTGAGGCGTGTTGAAGAAGGCCAGCATGCGAGTGCACTGATCAATGATGTGAATGGTGCCCGTCTTGTCCAGATGGGCCTTGGCCAGCGCCTACAGTTCGCAGCCACGGCGAGATGCAGGAGTCAGCAGGCAGGCGTCTTGGGAGAGGTTGATGGAAGGGCTGCATTGTTGACACTCACCTCCTTGACAATAAGTCCGCCAACGCCGTGGCAGAGGAAGACGATGGGTCGTTGAGGATCCTCAAGTCGGTTCTCCATGAGCAGTCGAAGAAGACGATCGCCATGCTTAACAAAGCGCGAGTCTTCTTCAGTTACGGCGAGGCCATCATTCCAGGAGAAGAGCATGATTCGGCAGCGTTTCTCATAGCAGCTAGGCAGGATGTCCCTGGGCCATAGCTTGCTAGAGTAGCACCAGGTGTCTCTGTGCACATAGTACTTGGCCTCGATGTTGAGGCAGTGAACGGCGACGATGCTAAAGTTGAGTCGAAGATTCAAGGGAGAGTCAGTGAGCGGCACGAGCCTGGAAGGATGCCAGGTTGAACGGAAGACCAGCTCGAGATGGAGTGGGAAACGAGTGAAAGGAATCGAAAAGAAGATACTGTACTTACTCAACCTCTATCCGCTGATACGGAGGAATCACGTTCGGACGGTAAGGGAAGATGGTCTCGAGATCGTAGTGCTCCATGTGTTCTGAGAATATCATAGGCATGGTCAAAGCGATCACAGAAGCTGCAAATGTCCCCAAGAAGATGGAGGGCTCTTTGGTGGTGAAGTCTTGGGAGGAAGACGAAAGACGGGGAAGGGGGGAGGAAGTTGGTTGGTGAGGAAGAAGCAGGGGGGAGGAAAAGAGGAAAGGTGAAAAGGAAAGAGCGGTTTAGCACGACGGAAAGAACAATGTGAGTTGCAGCTGCTGTGCTTGAAGGCGTCCGTTTGCTGCTGCGTTTGCAGTTGTTCGTATTCGTGTTTACAGCTGGCTGGGCACCGACGGCGTGGCAGCTGGAATCAACTGCTATCACTGGACCGATAGCTGCCTTGTATACTGAGGCAGTAGCTTGTCTGTTCTCTGCTTAGAGGAGGAGCAGAAGTAGGAGTCACAAAAAGCTCCCCTTTTATGCACCAGAGATGGTCATTGGAAAGGTTCGGTTGACGGAGAGTCTCTTACATGGAGGGGCCTCTCAATGGTAAGCCTGAGCAACGAAAATTCTGCTGCTGTGTCTGGGGAACGAGTTACACAGGAATTGGCGTCGACCGGGAGAAAGAGGAATAGAGTGGGGGAGGGAAGGACATGAGAGGAGATAGGAAGGGGGAGCTTGATGTTCGAATGCAAGTTCCCGTGAGTAGATGCAGCCAGGATTGAAAGAAGCAAAGGTTGCAAGTGTCTTACCAAGAGAGGCGAGAATGCGAGGATATCAAGGAGCCTCTTGTTCGGCTATGAAGAGGACAGAAGAAGGAGAATGAGGAGGAGGATGTGGTGTGGAAAAGGCAATTGATGTAGGAACGAAAGGTGAACGGGAGCAGAGTATTGTATGTGCAAAGAATTGAACAAGAGAAGAAGGGGAAGAGGGAAAATATACCTATACAACAGTCGAGACAGAATATAGGTACCTACCCAAGATCTATCTGTAGGTGCATGTACCCAGAGATGCTGTGATGACACACACACACCACCCCAGCGTCTTCCGGCCGCGAGAGCCAGAGCCCAGCTGCGTGCCTGGATATGGAGCAAGCCACCGGCAGATTGTTGCTACATTGTGTGGCATCTATCCCGTTTTACGTTTGTTTCTGAGCTTTCTTTTACTTGACAGAGGTTGACTTGCCACGGCATCTGTCGACGAGGTACCCAACGAGGCACTTGATCGAGATATATCGATCCCAATGGCCCGAGCAAGATACCCAACGACAGCCAGCCGAGATCGCCCTGTCTCTTGACTTCTCCCCTATCTGTCTTTCCCCTCTGTCAGGAGCTGCACGCGGAAAGCGAGAGTGCACAGAGCAGGCCGTCACTGTGTTACACGAGTTATGCGCCCAGTGCCCAAAGGACAGCTCATGTGTGGCAGCTTTAGATTTGTGCTCCCACATCTTGTGGGGTTTTCCTCCTCCAATGTGCTTCGCTGATGCCGTGCAGTCTCTTTGCGTCTGCCGGGGACGACAAACCTTTGTGTGTGCCTTTCTTTTTCTCCGCCGCGAATCACGGATCGGTTATGAAATGGGAGGGAGGGGAATAGACAGAAACTGTCCGTGCTGATGTTGTTGATGTTGTTGCTGCTGCTGCTGCTGCTGCTGTGGAAATGAGACCCAACTTGTAGCATGATTCCGAATACATAGCTTGTGAGGAGCGGCAGCAGCATGATACTGTTGATGTTTGCGTGTGTTGAGCTTTTCGTCAAGGCGCAGCCTCTATTTTGGCCGAGATTGTCACAAGCATGTGCTCAGTTGCAGTTGTCAATGATTCTGCGTGCATTAGATCGGAGAATATCGACGGATCTGTCGAACGAGAGACGGCCGGATTGTGGCATCTAATGTCTCGCTGTTGAAACATCAGAGACACGTTGATCATGAGCGCTGCGCATTGAGCAGCGACCACTTACCCGGTATCCAGTTACTACTGCTACCAAGTTGCTACAGCTACTGCCACTGCTACTTCTACATATTGCTACACGTCCATTCTTACCAAGTCAGTGTGTGTCCGTTAGTAGACGTGGCTGAGCCGCTATTACATCAGTTGTGACGACGGACAAGTAATACAAGAGGTCACCCTCGAATCATGTTGAAGGCATCAGAGACGCACCAAGACAATGATGCCCCGAGATCAGGCGACAAAAGGATGGTTGGTGAACTCGATTGACGACTCAACTAAACTGAACTGAACCAAACCGATCCGAACAAAATCAAACTAGAATGAGCTGACCTGAACTAAACCGAGTCAAGGCCAAGCTCTGCCTGTTCTATTTCCCGTACGTCTCTACAGTAAGTAGGCAGTACCTTGCCTGTAAGTCTCTCCACAAATATTGGGTTAGCTCATAAGGCAAGGTAAGGCTGGTCGGCCGGCAGTCATCCGATCGGTCCAAAATCTTGATCCTCCACATCAACCTGAACCTCCGTCTCGCATCCTCCGGTTCTGTTGGGCTTCAGCCGCTTCAGGCAAGCATTCAACTGAGGAGCATCTCGACCTCTCGCATCATCTCTTTTGGAATTACCAAAGACGTCCGAACCTGGGGCTAACAGCAAACAGACGCGCGTGCGGGAAATCAAGACAAGCCACGACAAGGGGGGAGTGTCGCAGCCTCCAGCGCGCGGAGGCACTTCCGAGATCAAACTTGGTTGCCTTGATTTTCTTCTTCTTCTATTTCGTTCAACCCCACTGTTGTCTTCTCCCAGTGCTCGTGCGGAGAGACACTCAGCTTCTAGTTTCAGCTGCTGGCGAGGCACCGCGTCTTTGCTGCATTAGTGGCCCTGCGCTGAAGGACGGAAATGGAAGCGGCGCTCGTGAGAGCCCGGTCTGGGCTCAGGACTTCTGTGGCTTCTGCGGCTTCTGCGGCCTCGGCCCCAGCGATATTGTCGGCGGCCTCGACGCTCTCAGCATCCTCGTCCTCGGCTTCACCAAGATCAGCGCTATCAGGGGGTCAGCATGCAATCAGCCGCTCCTCGACGACCACGAAGACGCCCTCGACGGCCGTAATGGCCCGCCGTTTCTCTGCACTCAACCGGCCTCCGCCCAAGTATCCCGGCCATGTGCCTCTGACCAGGATCGAGCAGGTGGGCATGGCGCTCGGATCTGGCGTCATGTCGCTGCTCAACCCCTACCGTGCTGGTACGCCCTGAGTTGTCATCTCATACGATGTGCTTCTTCTTCCTGTCTCTCTCATGCTTCTCATGCTCCTCGTTTCCCTCCTCTCCCTCCACTCCATCTCTCTACCCCTTGCGATGCTACGTTGAGCCGATGCTATGCTACGCTTTGCCCCAACTTGCTCTTTGCCATGCCGGTTCCCCATCCCGGGTTCCTTCCTCCCCCTTGCCTGGTCTCACTCCTCTCCTACAAGCTACCCTTCCTTAGACTTGGTGGGCCAGAGGCAGCAAACAAAATGCTGGATCCGCTTTTGCAGGATTCGCATGACGGGTTGGCACCCCCTTTGTCTGTTTCTCCTAGCTTGGAAGAGAGAGGAGGTCTGTGTATGTGTGTGTGTGTGTGTGACGGAGGGAAGAGGGCGGAGACGTGAGGCTGAGGGGTGGATATGAAGCACTGAAACCGGGGAAAGATAGGACCATGATGGCAGACCTGACATGGCATGCCACGATATGAGACACACAAATGCACACACTCAGTCAGAGAACTCACTCACACCCGGCGAGAGAGACACACAGAGAGAGAGAGACACACACACACAGAGACACACATGATAAGATTCTGACGCTGGCAATCCTCTGCAGATCTCATAGCCACCCTGGGCGAGACGACGGCCACGCCGTACTTCATCTACCGCCTCCGCGACGCCATGCTGGCCCATCCCACAGGCCGCCGCATCCTTCGGCAGCGCCCGCGAATCAGCTCCAAGACGATGAGCCTGCCGGCGCTTCGCGCGCTGCCGCCCAACTCGGTGGGCCGTGCCTACGCCTCCTGGCTGGACCGCGAGGGCGTGTCGCCAGACACCCGGTCGCCGGTGCGGTACATTGACGACGAGGAGTGCGCGTACGTGATGCAGCGGTACCGCGAGTGCCACGACTTCTACCACGCCCTGACGGGCCTGCCCACCGTCCGCGAGGGCGAGGTCGCGCTCAAGGCCTTTGAGTTTGCCAACACGCTGCTGCCCATGACGGGGCTGAGCATGCTGGCCGTGGCCACGCTCAAGCCGGCCGAGCGGCGGCGCTTCTTCAGCGTCTACATGCCGTGGGCGGTCAAGAACGGCGTGCGCAGCCAGGAAATCATCAACGTCTTTTGGGAGGAGGAGCTGGAGCGGGACGTGGACGATTTGCGGAGGGAGCTGGGCATCGAGCAGCCGCCGGACCTGCGGGAGATTCGCAAGCGGGACAAGGAGGAGAAGAAGCGGCTCAAGGAGATGCGAGAAAAGGGGGTATAATTTGGGTGGCGACGTTGTCATAGCGAGGTAAGAGAAGAAGAAGAAGCAGACGAAAAAGAAGAAGAAGATACCATCTCAGCTTTTGTCCTTCCTTGCCTTGCCTCTTTTACCAAACCGTGATGAAGAAGAAGAAGAAGAAGAATCAAACAACCTAGCATTAAGAGAATCGATAGGGTAACCGTAGTTCAAGAAGCTTTAATAAAACACGAACAAAAAAGAAAAGACGGAAAATAGATGGAAAGAAGAAGACGCCCGAAATGCGCGCTCACAAGTCCAACAAGTCGTCATCGTCATCGTCCCAGCCCTTGCGCCTGCTCACGACAATCTTCTCCTGCTCCTGGTTGTCCGCCACGGCCGTCAGCAGGTCCTTGAGCTGGGCCTCGGTCACCTTTTGCCGCAGCTGGCCCGTCTGGGCGAGCGTGATGAGCCGGTTCTCAATGTCGGTCGCGCGCTGCTCCTTGACGAGGCGGATGCGGCCGAGACGGTCCGCGGCTTCAGGGTGGAGGATCTGGTTGAGGATCTGCTGCCGGGCTTCGTCTGCTTGTCTGGGTTGTGGCTGTCAGTCTGGTTGATGCATACACGATAAGTCTTGGGAGGAGGGAGTCAGTTTCGGCTACTCACTGTCTCTGTCTCTCTCCGTCTTGGCCGGAGGGACCGCCGTTGCCTCGAGAAGCGCCGCCTCCTTGCGCCTTGAGCTGCTCGAGACGAGCTTTCCGGATCTGTAGAGAGAGGAAACGCCTGTATGTCAGACTTGAACTGATGATATAGTCTATGAAGAGACCAAAGGGATCGTACCTGTTCAAGCTCTGATTCGTCCATTTCGTGTTACGATCGTCGACAACTTTTGCAGGTGTTCTTCGAGCAGTTCGGAGTTCGTCATAGCGGTTGCGGGGCCCTTTTTTCCCGTCGAGCTTTGATGGTACTGGTGCTTTGGAGGGGTAGCTGTTGCCCACGTGATCACCATGGCAGCTGTTCAAGCGGGAATAGCTGATGAAGCCATCATGATGGATGGTGAGCTTCTACGGTGAAGTAAAGGAATTGGTATGATATATATTGGGTTATATAGAGAGATAGGGCTTCTTTCAAAGAATATAAGAGAAGTAAATGAACACTCGCACTCGATAGGGAAAACCTAGAACTACGCCTCTCAACGACTAATATCCATCCATCAGATCAACTATCAAATCATTTGTCCACGCACTTGCATCCCTGAACCAACTCATGAGAGCGTCAAGTAAAAGAAACGAAGCAATTTCACCCATCGTTGCTCAAGACGAGAAGCCATCATTATCCCTTGGCGGCATAGATGGGCCGAATCTCAAACTCCCCGTCTTCCCTCTCCGCAAGCCGCTGAGCCAGCTCAGCACCCATCTCCTCCATCTGCGCGTATAGCTCAGAGCTGGCAAACTCGCAGACGACGCCCTGGCCTCTCCAGCCGAAGCGCTTCTCTTCCCGATCCCAGACCAGCGACTTGCTCCGGAGGTCCTTGACCGTCCACCGCTGGTTCCGCAGCCGCGCCCTCGCCTTGTTCCTGTCCCCCTTGGCCAGCATCGTCTCCCGCGCAATGTTCATCTCAATGTCCCAGACGATGTAGATGGCCCGCAGGCGAGGGTACCAGTGAAAGATGTCGGCCAGCCCCGTGTTGTCGCGCCAGATGGTGACATGAGGGACGGCAATCTGCGTGATCTCGGTGGTGTTGCTGACCACGAAGCCGGCGAGGTCGGGTTTCGCCAACCGGTTGTGAGCCTCGTTGCAAAAGGTGTGCCACTGCTCCGTGGCAACAAAGAGGGCATCGCGCTCGGGATCGAATCGGTGCACAAAGACGAAGCATTCCCTGTTCTCGTCGTAGTGCACCCTGAAGCCGTGCTTGCGAACCCAGTTCAGGGCGATGCTTCGGGCCTCGCGGTTGGCGGACGCGATGGGGATGTCGATGTGGACAGAGGTGAGATTCTCGTGATGGAAGCCAAACCTGATGGGCTTCTGGCTGGTGCCACGACGCCTGTTGCGGCGCCTCCTGGGCTTTGCCCTTGGTAGATTCCGAGGACCCCAATACCCCTCCCTGTAGCTGTGCATTGTGATGCAGTCGAGGTCTGGCAGGTTCTCCTGCCATATCTTCCAGCGCAGTTCCGCGGGAAGGCTGGAGAAGCGAGAGAATGAGGCGGGCTCTTTGGAAGATGCCATGTGTGGCCACGATAGAGTCAAGATTCTGGTTTTCCGTGTCTTGTCCGGCTTGATATGTATCTAATTTCTTGGAGTCTGCCGAGCGCAGATTCGTCCAAATTTTGAATTAGTGGTGAAAGTGCAAGTGAACGTGGTAGGTTGTGATGCCTTACAAGATTACCGGAGGCCGAATTGAAGGGAAAGTGCTCGTGTAATTGATGTAGTAGAGCAAGATGGATTCAGGACGAATGAAGAGCGAAGAAGCAATGCAAGCAATGAGAAGATCAGGCTATCACATATACTGCAGAATGATTGACACAAACTCTGATGATCTACCTAGAGTTGAGCTTGAGCAAGCCATTTGGAATGCGCCAAGCGGGCAGCACACGAGACACGAGCAAGCCTAGCCAACGCATCCCTCCCCCCCTTACATACATTACCTTGCCTTACCTCACATTTTTCCCCTACGAGTACGGCAATCCTCCAGCATCTATGACCCCGCTTATCCGTAGTACTCCCCTGATCGAGATGGCTTGACTACCCCGACTACTAGCAGCGAATAGGTGAAGACTACCAGGGCCGAGTGCTCCGTACAGGCCGTTGCGGGAGAGACTTTGAGGCGGGCAATCGGGGGCCAGGATCAGGCAATATGATGCGATGCTTGTGGAAAGGGAGGGGAGGACGAGGGGGGGAGACGGGTCAACAACTAGATGCGGTACAACCTATGGTGTGTCGCATTGCATTCCGACTCGTTACAAACTCTGTGAAAAAAAATGTGACCAGGAACAGTGACATGCGAGCCTTCGAAGTCAAAGCGAAGAAAAATAGGCTCGAAATACCTATGTTGTGTGCCTTGTGCTCGCCGAAGCCTCGACTTCTTTGTGCCGAGGCTCGTGATGCGGCAGATTGACTGCACGCCAGGCGTAAGGGTGCCTGATCTTCAAACAACAAATGCAGGCCAGAGTTGGGCAGACATGTAGACGCCTATTAGGTGCCTACAACCTACATAGCAAGGACGATGTAAGCCGCATCAAACACGTTCCCTGCGTCGATTCGCCAGCCAAGTACCCAGTGCAACAGCGACGGCAACGACGGCTACAAAGCCAACAAGGACAGTACAAGACGCTGAAGATGCGCGTGTGAAGAAATGTATAGTTGTATAAAACTCCGTCTGTCATGTCATACCTGGTTCCACGCCAATGCTAATGCCCGAGATAAGAAAACTGAAAACAAGCAGGTGTACAAAAGTGGATTCATTGTATCCCCATCCCCCTCTTTCTCCTCCGCAGTGGTACACGAGTCAATGTATGTAAGGTAAAGCAGTCGGTTTACACAAGCCTGTTGCCTCGTGGATTCGGCGGTAGGGTCCGATATCGAAACGAAAGGTGGCTGGGCACCGAAGTCTCCTCGACGGGAATGTACGAGTTGAGCCTCTCGATGGCCAGCGAGTGCTTGGCCTTGATCATGTCCCTGATCAACAAGTTGGTCGGTGTCTCGATGCCCAGCTGGTGGCCGCGCCGGATGAAGAAGCCGTTGAGGTAGTCAATGTCCGTGGGCAGGCCGTTTTGGATCTGCCGCGCCAGATCGCTCGAGGCACCTCGCCTGGCCATGATGCGGCTGTAGATGTGCTGCTTGATCCGGTTGCTCCGTATAAAGTTCCGGACCGCGGCCGAACCCTCAATCTCCGGCATGTTGTCGACGACTGAGACGATCTCGCCCAGCAGCCGCTGCATCATCCGCTGCGCAGGCGGATTTCGCAGCAGGCCGGCGTACGGAATCTCCATCAGCACGCAGACGGGCTCCACGACGGAATCCAGTATGACTGACGGAAGCTTGAAGTGCAGCCACTTGTCAAAGGGAGTAAGCGACGAGTTGAGGTCCTTGACACCCTCAAAGGCCCGCACAAAGTCAATGCGCGACTCCGTCTTCTCCACGTCTTCACCCAAGCGGCCAGAGTCGGCAAACGTCAGCTGCGTCTTGCCGTACCGCAGCTCCCTGACGGAGTCGGTGCGCCGGTCAAAGGCCAGTCGGTGGCTCATGTGGCCCAGAACGAAGCTCGGACTCGACTCGGTCCCCTGGAAAACCCGCGCCCTCACCTCTTCGAGGACGCCCAATCCATTCGTCATCAGGCACACTGCCGTGTCTTTGTTGATGCGGTGCTTGACGGACTGCAATGCCTCGACGGCTTCACGTCCCGGCCCAGCCACCAGCAGCTGGTCAATGTGCGATCTGTCGTCTTTGGCTATGGCCTTGGGGGTCACGGACACGTGCTCCAGCTTCATCTTGCGCTGGTTGCCGTTGCGCGACTTGTAGATGTTGCGGTACCTCGACGAAGGGGAGGGCGATGCCGAAGCTGATGAGCCTCTGTTCCACCCAAGCATCTCGACAGAGTCGTAGACACCCGACAAGGCGTGTGCAATGAACCTCGATCTCTCGTCATCTCCCAAAATGTGAATCTTGTGTACGGAGGGCGATTTGGCGGCCTCGGGAGGTAGTAGTACTGAAGGCACGTAGAATCTCGGCGTAGATAAGGATGGCGATGAGGAGGTGGAGGAGGAGGAAGCAGAGGAGGTTTTTGCTGTGGCTGTTTCGGGGCGCAAGGATTCTGACCATGGCCGAGGTACGGGATATCGCGAGCTTGCTTCGGTAGGGGTCGAGGGCCCGGGCGATTTGGCGTGGCTATTGCCGTGTTCGGAGGGGGTCGATGCCACGGTGACATAGCGCCGGCCTCGGGAGATGCTATCGCCAGTCCATGCTGAATGTCTCTGACATATCCGGCCGGAGAGCCGCGGTCGAACTGAGCTAGCCACCGTGAAGGGTCGCCGAAAGAGGCCGGCGAGGCGAACGGGTTGTGGAAGAGGCGAGAGGGGACAGGAGAGCGAAGAGAGGCGGTAGCAGCGGAGGAAGGGCGTCTCAATCAGTCGCGGTGTCTAGAGTCGACTGTTCATAGGCGCTGATGCTTCGATTGTCTTTCAAGGGGAGTAATCGTGAGGTAGGAGATCGAACGAGGAGGAGAGAGAGAGAGAGAAGCGATGAGGAGGATTGTGGCGTATTGTATATCAACGTGTGGAGAGGTCGGCAATGCGTGATGTATGTGGCTGCTGAAGTAGAGAGACTTTCGATTGGGCCTCGCAAGATGGTCAGCCAGAAGCAAGAGAGCAACAGAGCTGCAAAGGAGCGGCAATATCGCGCTTTGTCCGTGTTCGATAATCCGTCTGTTGGTCAGTTCTATCGTCAGTCAGGGTTCTTTTTTCTCTCGCCAGTGTCCACTCAGCCGCTGCGGGATCGCGCCCCGATAGACGCATGGCCGCCCCGATAAGAGACAGCCTTCCCGATAGCCGACTCAGCAAGTGCCAAACACGGCAAACAGAGCTTTTAGCATTTTCGTCTATCAGACGGAGAAGCTGCATCAAGCATCAGCAATATACTACTACGAATAATCAATCTATCAAAGCTTCATTCAACCTCCTCCTCGTTACTATATTTCTCCAGTCTCACCTGCAATCATGACGGACATTCCCACAATCATGCCAGATGTCGAGAGGCTGGGCTCTCAGCTGGACGGCCTCGAAGACGCGCTTGAGCCTTTGCTGGGGAACCTCAGTGAGATGTCCTCCCAGCTGCCCTTGTTGGACCGGGCCAAGCTGTTCTCTATGGCGGCATATGCCATTGAATCTCTCCTGTTCTGTGAGTTTTGCTCGTACCATGCAAATTGCTGATGTATCTCTTGAATTTCGTTCATGTGGGCTGACCATGACATGTCACAGCATCTTTGAAGATCCAAGGGGTTGATGCGCAGAACCACGCAGTCTTTGCCGAACTCAAGAGGATCCAGCAGTACTTTGCAAAGATCAAGGCGGCGGAGGAGCCTGCAGGCCAGCGCAAGCTCGTCGTCAACCAGGAGGCTGCCACCCGCATATTGAAGGCGGATTTGGTAAGTTGCTTTCATCACACGTCTCATCCAGTACCTCGATGATGCCTTTCCTCTCTCATCTTGGCTAACACCTTCTTGCAGAGTGACAACAAGCCGCTCAGCGCCAAGCTGGCTGAAAAGATTGCCGAGGAGCGCGCAAGGGCTCTCCTCAAGGCCGCAGAGAGCAAGAAGCGTGGCGCAGAAGACGCGGCTCAGCCTGCCGGCTCAGGGCCTGACGGCGCATCGTCATCAGGCCAGAACAAGAACAAGAAGCCCAAGACAAGGGGCAAGCCCAAGGGGACCAAAAGCAAGAAGTGAGAGGACACTCATGATTTTCTTCTTTTTGGGAGTTCTTTAAGCGTATGCTTTGCTGGCTATAGAGTGGCGAACATATCAACGTTTTCTTGTTGAGGGCGTTCTACGGCAACGGAATTTTCTTTATTGTTTTGCGTCTACAGTACGCCTTTTTCTTTCTTCGTTAAGGGTACAATTGGTCGGGGACTGGGCATGGCTTTACATTGATGTTTCTGATTTACAGAAAGAGATCATTGACCAAATCTTTCTATGACAATAATATCCGTCTTTTGGTCCATATCTTAGCATCACATCTATCAACTACATGTATCCTAGAAGCTTCTCGCAGTTATTGAATTCTCTGCCTGGTACCTTAGCCATCGGTCTAACGAGGCACTAGCTCTGTAAGCCAATTGGCCAGCTCTGCATTACACGCAGAATCTCGGCCCCTCTCATTGGCCGCAAATAAATCCTTTGCTTCTCTTTCCAGCATCTTGCCATTTGCCATCATCATCCCCAACTCTTCAGCCTCGCCATCTCTTTTCTCACCTTCTTATTCTCACCTCTCTAATCACACCAAACTCAGCCAAACCCAAATCTCCTCCTTCTTCTTCTTCAATATGCCTCGTCAACGATCCGTCGGCCGCGCCCCTTCGCGCCCAACTGCTTCCGCCCCCGCGCCCCAGCAGCACCGCCCTGCCACCACCATGGCCGCTCCTCCTCAACAGCACGCTCCTACGACCATGATGCCTCCCCAGCAGGTGTCGCAGGGCCCCGGCCTGTTTGGCCAGATGGCCAGCACTGCTGCGTAAGTCCTTTCCTTCTCCATACCCGCCAACCTTGCTGGCTCTCCAGCTACCCGGCGCAAAGCGTGATATCACGGCGGAAAAGTTCGGCTTGCCGCATTCTCCGGATGACGACTTTTGCCTCGGCTACTGCCAGAGATGTCACGAATCGCCGCAGCAGAACCTGGATGCCTTCAATCTTCGTCATCTCGAGATCATTCGCAGCTAACCATCATTCAAAAAACAGCGGTGTCGCCATCGGCTCCTCCGTCGGCCACGCAATCGGCGGCCTCTTCAGCGGCGGCTCCTCCGAACCCGCCGCTCCCGTGCAGGCCCAGGCCGCGCCCCAGCAGAGCCAGCAGCAGTACAACAACTGCGCCGGCGCCGCCCAGAACTTCACAAAGTGCCTCGACGAGAACGGCGGCAACATGCAGATCTGCAACTGGTACCTCGAGCAGCTCAAGGCCTGCCAGGCTGCGGCTAGCCAGTACTAGAGGGGGATCCAAGATGCAAGAAGAGAATTAGACGACCCAAAGACGAATCGATAGGCGAGAGATAATCTACGGATATCGACCCGAGGTCATGTAATATTAGCATATCTACCTGTACATGTCCGTTTGAGACGAGTACGCATGTATATACAGATACAGAAAAGGCATGCGAGGGCTGGCACATGTTCGCAAGGACACTCGCCACTCTCGTAGATCGCTTAGACGGAGGGATTGGAGTGCGAGATGCCAACAAAGGCATGCTGATTATTCATGGGGTACGGTGGGGAGCATGTCTGTTTTTCTCTTGCCTCTGATGAGGCAGAGAAAGGCGTTTTGAAGAGGACTCGCTGGGTCCATTAAAGAAAGTCCCTATAGAAACCTGGAAGCCACACTCTGCTCTCATAGCTATAGTTGTACAAATAAACAATCGAAACATTGATGAAAATGAAATGATGCAGAAGGTGATAAGACATAGACAAGTCCGAGAATCGCCTCAATGAAACCAAAATATTCGCCGACTCTGACCCAAGGGTGAAAACACTAATATACACAGCGCTTCCGCTTTCACGTCTCGTCGCCATCCTCGTCTGGCCGTGGCTCAAAGTTCAGCTATACACACACAGAGTCAGTCCCATGGCTGGTTGTGATGCAATGGAAACAAAAGGAGGCTACATACCGAGTTACCGTTGTACAGCTGGTGATCACGCTGCAAGTTCTGTAACCCTCGCACCTGGCGATTCCTCTCCTCGGACGCGGTCCTGGCCGTCGCATCCGGCGCGCTGCCTTGTCTCCCTATTTCCATGTCGCCCCTGGCTGCGCGCTGCCCTCCACCGAGGCCGACCAAGCCCAACAGCCAGGTAAAGAAGCCTAGAATCAACGCGAGGAATCTTGACCAGATCGATAATTGTCGATCATCGGCGCGATAAGCCGACGAGTACCTTTGGACGGGAATGAGGACTAGTGTCGAGGATGGGATCAGGCCCAGCTCGCCAATCGACTTGCTTTCCTCCGTCGCGTCAATGTTCTTGTTGGGCAGCGGCGTCAGGACCTGCTTGAAGGTGTAGGGGCCTTTGCTCTCGCCTCGGGTCTCGTCAACCCACTGCCTGACTACCGTCAGGGGATCCCCCGTCTTGAACCGCGACCGGATGGTTGAGCCGTCGAAAAGCCGAACCTGGATTGACGCCATCTCAGATACTTTCCTAGTGCTTGTCGACGGCAGCTTGCTCTGCAGCGTGCTGGTCGAGGCAGCAGCATCGCTCGCCCTTCTGCTCTCGATCCTCTGCTGCTCCTTATGCGACGCCCGCAGGCGTCTCTCCTCGCGGTCATCCTCTATCCGTTTCAGGATCCGGCGGCGCTCCTCAAGCTCCGACTGTCGCCTCTTCTTGAGCTGTTCCGCTTGCTCGTATACCCTGGCCCCGTCCGTGTTTGCAGCGGCTTGCGCCTCTGCTTTGGCCTTTTCCTTGGCCTTGGCCCGCTCCTCCTTGGCCCTCTTCTCTGCCTCCTCTTTCTGTGCCTTGAGCTTGGCTGCCCTGTCGGCCAGGAGGTGGTCGATCTGGTTGACCTGATTGACTACTACTTCCTGTGGAGCGGCGCCGACGGCCTCGACCTGAGCCTGAAGCTGGGCCTCTGGCCGTGATTGTGATTGTGATTGTGACTGTGACTGTGACTGTGATCGTGTCCGTGTCTGCGATGCGGGCGATGGCGACGTTGAGGGGGCGGGGGCGGTGACGGAGACGGGTGCGGGAGCCGGAGCGGGTGCGGGTGCAGGTACAGGGGCAGCCAACCTTGTCGGTGAAGCTGACGGGGAAGCTGATGAGGATGTGGCCGAGGTCGCGGGAGGAGCGGCGTTGAAGGCCACGAGGATTCGGCGGAGGAAGTCGTCCTTGGAGGTGCCGGCGGCAATGTATTCCTTGAGCTCGCCGTGCTTCATGATGACGACGGTCGGCGTCTTGGGCAGCGGGAAGATTTGCGACAGGTATCCCGCCTCTTCCGACTCTGCGATGAGTCGCAGGGCGACCGCTTGCGTCTCGATGAGTTTCGACAGCTGCGGTATGCGACAGACGGAAATGTTAGCCAGTCATTCATCGCCGTCGAGTCGACGTGTCATGTACTGTTGCACATATCCGGAACCGTATAAGGCTGTTCCGGCTTGCAGGGAGCGGGAGGGCGCGACTTACAGAGCTGTCTTGTAGGTATTCATTCTCCCACGTCTGGCTCTCCTCGTTTTCATCTATGACGGTGTCAGGAAAGGAGGTCCAGTTTGATTTAGGCGACACAAAGATGCCCAAACAATGGCAGGACTCGGCAGTTGGATCACGCACTTGTCACGAAGCAGAGGACGAGCTTCTGCTGGCCCACCGCCGTAGAGATGCCCTCTTGCAGGCTCCCCTGATAAAACATGGCTTGTTCCTGTTGCTGTCCGTCTTCTCTCGGTCGTGGCGTTTGAATTGAAACAAAGGATCGTTCACGGTTCGTATCGCGCTTCAACGGCTATCAAGGCCTCGGGGTCGGGATAGTCAAGATGATGACCAATTCAAACCAGACGCCGCGCGAAGGAGGGGGGGAATCGCAGTTGGCCGGGGGAATTCCCGAGAGATCGCCAGTATTGAATGCTGATGCAGGGATTCTTCGTCTATCCGCATGCACCTCGGTTGTGTCTCGCGCGTCTCTTGTCCTCAGTGTGTAACGAGATACTAGGCGGTGACAATGAAAGCAGAGAAGAAGCTGGATAGGGCCAAAGATCAAGTCAGGCTCCGAGTCTCGCGAGTTTGTTGGGGGCCTCGCGATAGTAGAATCATCGAGTTCGCCGGACAACGATCCAACGCCGTTAGCTGGCTTCTTAGAACCGATGACGAAAGGCCAGCCTTTTGACATGCAAGAGGTTCCGCAGGCGCCATTCCGGTTTGGGCATGCATATGGGGAACGCGGCTGGTTGTGGTAGGCGGTCAGGTTGAATGGCCGAATAATTGTTGAGGGACCTGCACTTTGAAAGGAGGGTCGTGGCTGAACATGAGCCGTCAGTTTTAAAGGAACTGCCTAAGAAGAGGTTCATTTTGAAAATATTAGAGGATTCGAGGTCATGACTTCAAGCAGTATAGTCTCACAAGGTGCTTGTTGATGAATCCCAGCAGAATGTACCGTATCTGCAAGTGGACCGAGGTCAACCAGAGACCCCCCAAGGCTCGAAGTAGCGGCGATGCTTGACATGCTGGAACAGTAAAGTCTATGAAAACAACGGCATAATTAAAATTGGCTGAACTTCACATAATACAATGACCTACTGAGTTTCATTGCCGTGTAGTACGATGACAGGAGATACTAAGATATCAATTTACATACGTACATACTTGGATGAGTAGGAACTTGTTAGAGGCACAGAAAGAAATGAACGACGTACCTATGTACAGTTACATGACAAGGTCACCCCACCAAACGACCTTTCTAGGCAGGCGGTCAATCTCGGAAACCGTCAATATCATCGCCATGCCATGCCCATTATCAAACATCTTCAGGTTCATACAACGACACATCCAAACACTCGCCCGATTCCTTTATGCGGCATCTCCCCCCAAACATGAACTGCACACACAATCTGCTGCGGAACTTGCGAGGAACCGGCGGCAGCCTCGCCACCAAATCTTCCCGGACATGTGCCAGAAAAGCAGCTTCAACGGCGTCAACGGCAGCTCGCAGTCCCGCGCCTCGAGCCGTCCAATGCAGACACTTCTCGTCGACTGCTTCCCGATCAAACAAGCCGCAGTCTGCCGATGACCCCAACTTTGTCTCCATTGTCGACCTGCAGCCGCAGACGGTTCGCGCGGGCAAGCGTCATGGCCCCGGCATTCTTCTCCTCGGTTCGTAGCCCTTCAAGTACCTACCTACCTACCACCGTATACTGCTGTATAAGTCAAACAAACACATCGAGTGCCATTTACATAGCACATGGCCTACAAACAAACCTCCGTATATGGATTCTCTTATTTGTAACCGTCAAAGCTTCTCGTACGGGTGCTGACTTCTTCTCTCCAAACCAAAACAGCCCTCATCCCAGTCACCGCATTCGTCCTCGGCACATGGCAGGTCCAGCGCCTAGACTGGAAGACGAGGCTCATCGCAAAGTTCGAAGACCGCCTCATCCGCGATCCCCTACCCCTACCGCCTCACATCGACCCCTCCGTCGTCGGCGACTTCGACTACCGCCGCGTCCTCGCCACGGGCCGCTTCCGGCACGACCAGGAGATGCTCGTCGGCCCGCGGATGCGCGACGGCCAGGACGGCTTCATGGTCATCACGCCGCTCGAGCGCAAGGACGGCTCCACCATCCTCGTCAACCGCGGCTGGATCAGCAAGAAGCACCGCAGCCAGAGCACGCGGCCCGACAGCCTGGTCCAGGGCGAGGTCACCGTCGAGGGGCTGCTGCGCGAGCCCTGGAAGAAGAACATGTTCACGCCGGAAAACAGGCCCGACAAGGGCGAGTTCTACTTTCCCGACGTCCACCAGATGGCGGAGCTGACGGGCAGCCAGCCGGTGTGGATAGAAGCTACCATGGGTGAGTATCTACTCTTTTTCTGTCAGACCCTTCGTCGCTAAAACAAAAACACAATGCTTGCAGAACCCGAATTCATGCGCATGATGGACTATGAGGCCCGCGGGATCCCCTTCGGACGGCCGGCGGAGGTCAACCTGAGGAACAACCACGCTCAATACATCTTTACATGGTACGTTATGGCGAGAAGACCTGCCCCCCACCCACTCATCCATTTGCAAGGGAACAAAGAAGACACCACCGGGAAACAACAGCGAAGAATCGAAGATCAATATGTATTGACTAACTCGTCCAACGCAGGTACGGGCTAAGCATCGCCACGTCAATCATGCTGTACATGGTGCTCAAGAAACCGCCGTCAAACGTTGCCCGCCGCGTTCGGGCCAGCGGACCCATGTGAAGAGACTGTGCAGTTTGACACGATAACGAAACCACGTAATTCACGGGGATAGGTGAGCATTGCAGGCAGGCAATGAAGAATGACAGGGCGTCAAAGGGAAGAAAAGCAGAAGATCATGGCCAAGATATTCTCTAGGCGCATCGGCTATACATCTAAGTGAGATGAGAGAAGAAAAGAAACTCAAAGAGACAAATCAACGGAGAAAAGAAGGAAAGAAGTCGCTCCTCATTCCTCGTCATCCTCTTCCTCTTCTTCTTCCTCCTCGTCCTCTGGATACACCATCTCCTCTTCCCCGTCGTCCTCTTCGTCCTCATGCCCCTGTCGGTCTCGCTTCCGCTTGCCGCCGGCTTGGGACCTGTACGTGGTATGAGTGGTGGAGTACGTGGTGTGCGTATGGGTGTGCGTGGAATACGCGGCATGGCCGGCGTGCCCATTGGGTCGGGCAGCGGGAACGGCACATCTTAGCATCTGCTGGAGCTCGCGCGGGAGATGGCGGTTGGCCAGGTGGAACAGAGACAGCTCCTGGCTGAGTAGGCGTTGCCTATGACAAAGTGTACAGTATATGATTAGCATAACGGAGAGATATTGACAAGAGGAGGAGGGGGAGTGGGTAGGAGTAGGAGTAGGAGTAGGAGTAGGGGGGGTAGGAGGAGGAGGAGAAAGAGAAAAGACAAACAACTGCTCACCTGTTCATGAGAGTAATCACATCACGCTCCTCAATGGTCCTTCGGTTGGCGTGGTTGGCATAGGCTGCCAGATCGTCGCCCAGCTGCTCAAAATACCAGTCTGAAGCCTGCGTCAGGGCCTCGAGGGTGTCGGCGCTGATCCTCTGGTTGACGAAGCCCGTGGTCTGCATGGCGGTATGCGCGACCTGCCGGACAAAGACGGCCGGCAGCTGCGGGTACTCGATGTTGTGCCGGGAGACCCTGGACCTCTTCTTCTTCCTCGGCCGGCCGTGCGGGTATCCCATCACGTCGTCGTGGGGCGTCTCCGGCTCGCGGCCCAGCGTCTCAAAGTCGATCTGGGTAATGGCCTCCATCTCGGCGTCTCCGAGGCTCGACACGGACCCAAAGTCGCCAATGTCGGGGAACTGGTCGAATTGATCCTCCGTTGAAGCCATCATCTTGTCGACGCCCCTGTCGACCCCTCCCCGGCTCTTTGCATGCATGAGCGCAATGTCGTCGGCCACGGGGTTGGGGGCATTGAGGACACTGTGGATGTCGTCGATGACGGGGACCTCATGTAAAAGGTGGTCTGGTCATTGTCATCGTCCAGACCTTCAGGCATGTCAAAGCTAAAGTCGCTCCCATGATGGGCTTCCACAGGCCGCCTTCTTGTGCGTTAGCTACTACAGTTCGATGGCAATCAAGCCTCCAGTGTGTTGTACGAGGTGGGAAAGAAAAAGGGGGGAGGGTGGGTGGAGGGCGAGCAGAAGAGGGGGGGTGGTTGCAGAAGGTCAAAAGTCAGTAGGCACGTACCGCAAGTCCGCAATCTCTGGATCCCCTGGACCACGAGGGCTTATACGAATACTTCTGCCGAACGAATCTGACGCCATGTGCGCTCGAAAAGGGTCGTCCCAGAAGGCGTCGTCGCTGACCCCAGGATAATAGCTAACGCTTTCTCTGAAACTAAGAGGGCCCTCGCTTACGGCCCGACGAGGCAACTCAATCGACTGGATAGTCATGTTACCGTCGTCGAGGATCGACGATTGCGGGGGCTGCAAGTCATCCGAGGAGCCCTCGTCCAGGGGTAGAGACAAGCGAGGTCTGTCAATGGGCAGCTCGTCGTCGTCGTCATCGTCACCACGCCGAGACCTGCCGCTGCCGCTGGCCTCTCCGTTGCCGTCACCGTCGCCATTCCCATCGTTAGAGACCTTGTCCGGAGACGAGGAGGAGGCAATGACGTTGCTGGTAGGAGCAAGGGCACGGCCAAGATTGCGCAGGATAAGCATGGGCGTTTCCCTCTGCTCCCGGAAGCTCTGGCGGCGGCTGCGTCCCGGCGTGGACATGGCCAGCCGGCGCTGTTCAAGGGCTCTGCGGGCGGCTATGGCATGGGGCGTTGGGGCATTTTCAAAGGCCGGCGTGTTCATGACCGAGCGAGGATAGTGTGGGTTCTGGAAGTAACGATTCGACGGCGTGTAATAGGGGAAGCGAGTGGCGGAGGGCTCAACACTCCTGGTGCGGCGCAGGGGGGGCGTGTGAACGGGCTCCTCGTCGACATCGCTTCTGCCCAGGTCCAGCTGCTCGATGTTCATGGATGCGAAGCTCGATGGGGGCGAGGGAGAGTCAGAAGGAGCGGGATAGAGCGAAGGCTCCGAGTCTGTAGGGGAAAGACTGCGTGGGTTTGTACCGGGGGGTCTGGCTCTGTCCTGTATATTCAGGAACAGTCGGCGATAGTATTGGTAGCGAGGACCTTCAGGATGATAGTCGAAGTAGAATTCTTGATCGAGGAAATCGAGATCCAGGGACATGTAGAGGGATTGAGGGGGGAGTCGAGAGGATGGTATGAGGGTGTGTTGTGTTGGGTGACTGTTGCCTCTATAGCAACAAAGGGACACCGGATGAAGGTGTTGTTGTTGTTGTTGTTGTTCTCGTCGTCGTTGTTACGTGAAAAAGATGGAGATCAGAGACCAGACCAGACCAGACCAGACCAGACCAGACCGGGTCACGGCGCGTGGTTGTTGGGGTCCCTGGCTGTGAGTTCTTGATGGCCGCGTTACAAAACGGCCCCTTATATAGACGGATCCGCGTGTCGAGAGTGACCGCAGGATATTACCCAAGGCAATATGCAGGCCGCAGCAATCACAGAAGAGGGGACTGTGGGCAGTATAAGAAGAGGGGACTGTGGGCAGTATAGCAAGCCGGTTGAAGCGCGCACACGGCAGACGGGGGGGGAGGCGGCAGAGAGACGGCGAGAAGCGATGCAGAGCAACAAAAAACCAGCGATGGCAGCAGAACGTGGTGCTTTCGGACTTGAGATTGAACGACGAGGTGTGAGAGTGAGTGAGAGTGAGAGGGTGAGAGAAGACGGGGATTTGTATGTATATTGCTGCTGTTCAACCCCAGATGCCGGCTGGGCCTGGCCGCATGTAGCGCCGTATGCAGTGCGAAGAGGAGAAGCGGCTCACGGTGCTTTGCTGGGCTGTGATTCGCAGAGCTTGTCCCTTTCGACCTGCTTTTTTCCCTTTGCTTTCTTTTTTTGTTGTAAGGCCGGAATCACAGGCAGCGTACGGCTGGGCTAAGGCGCGGATAGAGGCGGGCGCGCGTCATGGCGGGTGTGAGAATGGTTGAATGGTGAGACTTTGGTTGGCAAGGGAAGAATTTGGGCTCTGAGACGCGGCAAGGAGCATGTACAGGGTACTTTTGGGGGGGGAGGAGGAGTTTAGGCTGCTGACTAATAAGATGGAGAGGTGAGGAGACTATCGCGTTGGGCAAGAAGAAGTGATAACGAGAAACATTGCCCGTAGATTGCAGATTGTTGTTTAATATTGAAGAACCTGTTATCTTCCCTCTTGCTTTGAGGAGGTAGTTGTATAGAGTCTTGTTGCTTTAATCTGATTTTGCTCTTCTATTAGACATAAGAGTACTTCTACCGTGGCAAGCATTCGAGGAGCTGAAGCACATCAGCCAAACAGCCACAAAACAGCAGCCAGCCAATCAGACAGCGCGGGGCAAGCCCGGAATGCCCCCCGTTTTGGCTACGAATGGTGGCGTGCCTTTGTAGCTTGTACTTGGTACACGCTCCTTACTCAAATCCAACGCCAGGGGAAACAACAAAACAAGCAGCATCTCGTCTCTTCAATACCTATCCAGCCAACTACTGAGGTAACGTAGGTATCAAAGGTGTACCCTCTACTTCGTTCTCTCTGAAAAGACTCTGTTCTTTGATAATTGCATTCATCCTAAACGCAATGCTACCTGACCAACTCTCCCTGTAGAACCAAGAAACCCTCGGTTTGTACCTACAAGGTATGCCATCCAAGTGCCCTCACACCGGCTGCATCAGCCACCCCAGAGAGACCGGCAATCACGACGTTTCCGTCCGCCGGCATCGTGCAGAATGAGGTGCTCTGCCCCAGTCTCTCCTCACGTTACAATTCATGCTTTACTATTCTGGTATACATGGCAATAACTCTCTCTACTCGTACACACTTGTAATACCCTCCCTTCCACAAAAGACGACCACCCCCCCTTACGCCCATATGGCAAGGTACTGTACGCAGATGCCGTGGTTAGCTCACACACCCACCAAGGCAGCAAACTGGACCGGTGAGAAGCGCATATGCAGCCGCGAGACGATGGCGCAGAGCCTTGTCTGTGTTCAAGCGCCAGCCCAGATGAGCAGAACCGGTAATTCGTAAGAAATGCAGGGCTTGTATGTATTCATGCTCGAATGCCTGCTTACCTTACCTCAGTAACTACCTAGGTACCTTACTCGAGGGTGCATGTCGAGCTGTGTATCGGTGACCTGACGTGTTGGCACACACGTGTCTCCATCATCGTATCGTTGACTCAACGTTTTGCAATGGTTTGCCCTGCAACTTCTGGCAGAGTACGGAAAACCTACCTAGCCAGGCATCAAACGATAGCCGAATGACGACGTGGTTCCTGCAAGTATGTACAGTATGTATGTACTGTAATCCTGTGCATGTTCCAACGACGAAGCAAAGAGACCAAAGGGACGTTGCCAACTTTATCCAAGTAGACCGGGAGGAGACGCAAAAGCATGGCTTCCACGCGCTGCTGCTGCCCGAAACCCCTCCCTTTTGCATCCCTTTTTTGCCTCAATGACGCTTTCCGCGCTCCTCGTATCTAGCCATGATTGGGCTGGACCTCTGCGGCCTGCAGCAGAGGCGAATGGGTTGCATGGCGGGCTGCATGCGAATGGGGGGGGGGGGGGATAAAAAGTGATATGATACTACTACACTCGAATGCCTGTATGTAATACTTCCGACATTGGTCTGGTTTCCTCCCCCCTATGCAGACAATAGAGAAAAAGGAACGAATGGAATGAAAGCCCACCAAATGTCCACACCGGTCACAGCCTGCATATCGGACTAGGCCGCCAAAGAGGGTCGACCTGGCGGCGCGAGGACCAGCGAGACGCCCGTGTCTAGAGAGCAGAAGAAGCGGCCCGCATGGGGTCGCGGCTGCGGATGGGAACAGGCTTCAAGTCCCTTTGATGGCCCTGTTTGATGCCACATCTGGTCTCTCTGACACACAAGGCATGTACACAGGCAACACCCACACATACGCACAAGTCCTTCTGTGCGTGCCTGATGCGCGTATGCGAACCCCGGCGGCGTGATTGATTGGCAGAGCCGCGGATAGGTGCGCAAAGTGAAGACAGCTACGTGGACGGCAGAGGAGAGCGAGAAGGAGCGAGATCAATAGGCAGAGACGGACGAAGAGAGAACAGACGAGCATCTTCTTTGGTAGTCAAGTGCCCTGCATGCCTCCAGCTCCTCCGCTGTCCGATTCAATGATAGGTACCAGTGGTAACGGATACAAAGCCCAGTATTCCTACTTGTTCACCGTCAGGCAGCACTTCTTCTCCAAAGTCGAGTCACATGCGGGAGTCAGACGCTGGCAGTTCATTCTGTCACCCAATTGATAGTACTTGGTGGTGTTTAGTATCTAGCAAACATCACGGAGCAGCCATGGGTAAACCAGTCTTCTCCAGACGCTTTTCTATAAAGAAGGCGGAAAAAAAAACAAATTGAGAGATCTATACCGATCCTTCTAATTATGACCAGAGAAGAAGTCAGCACTTGATATCCGAGCATCCTACTGGTAGTAGCAATGACTCGCAAGACAAGAAAGTGTTCCATGACTTCTCTTCTCCTTTTCCCACCTAGTGTATCCTCTCTGTATCCTCTCTGTACCCTTCTATCCGTATCTTTTCCTTCGTACGCCCCTTCAAATCGGCTCAGGGTCAGAAAAAAAGACCAGGCGATTGGGACCTCATTTCATAGTTCTCGTAACCGCTGCTAAATAGCAAATAAATAGAATCCTTCATGATAGCTTCTCCTCCCACCTGCCGCTCAAGCTGACGTGCCAAGGCTCTGGATATATCGTCCGCGTTCGACGTTGGCATACGCATACGGCCTCGACTCGGGCGGGAACGTGCCGTCAGCAGCCCACAAGTCGATGAGGTACTGCATCGGCTCCAGCTCGGCGGGCTGCAGCATATCCAGTGTCGTGGCTGTCAGGATGAAGTGGCTGAAGCAGCTGTTGAGCTGCTTCTCGAGGCTGAGGTGGTAAAAGGGCTCGACAAAGTGGTCCCAGTACAGGTGCGCGTAGACGCGGAAGATTTGGCGGAAAATGAGCTGACTGGTACTCCCGAGCTGCTTGGGGAATCCGCTTCGAGCCCCGAGCCAGTCCTCGCCGCCCTGTTGCTGCTGGAGGGCGTTGCTCGTGTACTCGGGATGCAGGGCAAAGCCCACCGTGTCAGGGTCGGTAGGGAACAGCGCGGGATCGTCAATCTTTCCGGACATCCACCGCTGCATCAGCGTCATGTACTCATACGCTGGCAGCTCCACCGGCTCGTGATTCCTGTTGAGCCAGGTGTACGAGTGGTTCCTATCGCACAGCAGGCGCACGCGTGCATTAGGTTAGCCCAACACGCGTTTCCACAAACTCACCGAGGCAGAATAGAGGTGATACAACAGACAGGGGACATGGGGATACTAGGGGCGACGGGCAGTGGACAACGAGGTCCCAGTGGCTAAGAGAGAGGGGGGAGATGGGGGGAGACTTACTTGCCCGCAGACATTTTGGGGCATGTACTCGGGTTGCATATGGTGCTGCCATCCTCCTCCTTTTCGTGGATAACCCGGACAAAGTTCCAAAGATTGCGGTAGTGCTCGACAACTGTATGCCACTTCAGAGTCAGCGTAGGCCTCGGCTGTCTCTCCTGCCTCTCTCCGTGTCTTTCTTTCTTTCACCTCCCCCCACTGTCTCTCCCATCTCTTTCGTCGTCTCGATAGACTCACCCTGGTGTGCCACCCATTCTCCGGGATCAACCGTCTTTGGCCGAGCACTCAGTGTCATGAAGTTTCCCTTGACAATGTGTTTGGCACATGCTGTGTTGAGCCATAGCGGCAGCGGCCGAGGGATGTCGAGGACCGTGGGGACCACGTCTATTGACTGGCCATGCGACCGCGACTCGGGCAACGACACTCTGGGCACGGGACTCGACGTGGACGGATGGCGGTCCGCGACCGCGGGCCTGTGAAGGGAGGAAGCTGAAGCCGAGGCCGAGACTGAAGCTGGGGCTAGAGAGGAAGCTGGCGATTCAGCGGTCGGTGTCGTTGGGCTCTTGACAGGAGTCCCTGCCTTGGCAGAGGTCCCCCGAATCTGGGCTTTTCTGGTGTCGCAAACACGAGCATCGCGTTAGCAAACTTGCGGCTGAAGGGGACTCTGGAGCAGGGCAACGCGAGGTAGAACAGGCCCAAGGCGGGAAGCAGCACAGAGAGAGCCACAAGGAAACCCTCCGAAATCAACAACATTGGCAAACGGCCAGGCTTACATTCCAGAGAAGAGGTTGGACATTGCGTGGTAGGACGGCAGCTTTTCCGGAGGAAACAGTGTGAGCTCGTGCTTATGACAAGGGAAAAGAGACGATAGGCCGCCTCTCCCCTGAGCACAACGCGACGCTAGGCTGCGCGAGGCCTAGAGCAGGGGAATTAGATAAGCAGAGGCTGCAGAAAGGGGGGGCGGGAGCAATCAATCAGTGGAGGATGGATGGCTGTTGGCTTCAAGCGTTTATCAAGTCTGCAGCGGCCTTCGCTTTGCAGCGGGCTACTACCTTTCATTATTCTACTGTAGTCTATCCGTTCTTCCTCTTTAATCCAGTCTGATATTAGCAACTCAAAATCATCCTTCATACAGGTAAAAAAGAAGAGGTATTGGATTCTCAGCGGCTCAATGTGCAGACAGACTGCCACTCATCAGTGCCCTTGTACGGTAGGGTAGCTCACGTCTACCTTATTGAATGGCCAAATACAGGTTATGACACCTGCCGAGGCACAAGAAGGCATCCCCGACTTGGAGGGTTTCACAGCATCACAGCACCATCAAGACCATCCCACGAATCATCGTGGATCGAACCCCTCCTATCTGCATCAAGTTACAGATCTGTCCTGTTCTAGTCCTGCTCATACACACGTAGCCTTTGCAAACATCAGAGCCAGGTCTACCGCATGTACGAGCACACCAATAACAGCCCTCCGATCGTGAGAACCAAGACTGTCACCATCCATCGAGATCTGCCGCAGCCCATCCGCGAGGCAGCCCCCCAGACTCGTCTTTCGTAAGAGCTTGAGGGTGTGGCCATGTAAGTGATCCTCACAACAAGCACGGTTCGTGGCCAGGAAGAGGGGAAAAGTGCCTCTCCGCCCCCCCTACAAAGCGCGCGGCGACCAGTTGTTTGCTGACATCCAGTGGCGGAAGAAGATTGGCATTTGTGATCTAGAATCCGAGATGAGCAGGGAGCTCAGAGGTCAGATGACAGAGGACAGAGAGACAGGCGTACTGTCGAACCAGACACACAGACACACCAACCGCCCCTTCAGATGATGGCCGACGAATACCTGGTACCTGGAGCGCTGGATGCAACCATTTCGGGTCATGTCGAGAGGGGGCCCGGAATCTTGGTCGGCTGAGATCGCGGCCCAGCTCAAGAAGGGTCAGACACAAGTACGGTTACTAGGTAGGTCTACTGTACCCATACAATCCGGGTTGCCAGCAAAACCTGTCCCGCAATGATCGTGATTCATCCCTTCTGGTGGCGAATCACGAAATCTTTCGGACGCATGTCTCATCTCATCAGATGTATGAGGCAGGCAAGGGCAATGAACCGATGAACTACGTTGGCTGCTAGCAGTTTTGTTCTATGTCTACAAAATAGCAATGGACGAGGACCAAGGTAGATGTTCTGGACGCGAGTCTCAGTTGGCTCAAAGGCTCAGACCCCTTCTATCAAAATGATCTAACGCCAAGTCATAGACCTCGGATACTGCTCGTCATATGCTACTTCGAAGTACTGGGTCTCTGGATGCTGATACAACGTCCCTTGGCCATATGTCTCACTTGTTCCGAGAAGGCGTCACTCAATCCATCAGCCAATAGACCTGCGCTTTCTGAAATCCCGAAATATTTCGGCCCCATACCTCGACGACAAGTCACGCTCGAGACAAACCGCTCTCGCTTAGGGATCATCGAGGCGTCCGAAGATCTTCGGGCGGCGTATCCCTAACACATCCAGGCTGAGACCTGATGTGCCGTGTCTAGAGAGTGTAAGCTTTTCTATTGCAATTTAGATGTCCGAAAACTGTCGGGGAGCGTGGGTCCAATTCGGGAGCATCTTGTGATCAAGGCAGGTTTGCGACGTCCTGTCTCAAACTTCCCCGTACAACGTAATCGTCACGGTCTACAGATCGGAGCTTGCCAAGCAACCAGGTGCCCATGTCCGCACTTTGACCAATATCAAACTGAGACTGCCGGTGATGGGGGTTTGAGAGGCCCGAAATATCTCGGCGCCGCCCCTTTCATCAAGGCAGGAAAACATGTCTCAAGGAAATGGATCCGGCAGACACTGTTGAGGGCATCTGCTGAGATCGTCCTTAAAGTATCTAGATTCAGTGTATAATGCAACGTCCGAAAAATATCGGACGTCCTATATCTTTATGTGATCGGTAGCCATGAGCCCGCTCTTCCGGGGTATCATGACCTTGAGGGCCCCTCAACTCGGTACATGACCAGAACTTGCCAAGCCGTCTTGAGATATCTTTCACGACAATCTTGTCGCCCGTCGTCCATTTTGAGGGTCCAGAGAGTGGGGTAGGGGCAAGAGTATGACTTCCAGAAAGAGGAGCGAAGAGAGTTTCTTCTCGAATAGCAGCCAGTCCTTCGTTCCCTCACATTCAGGTCCAAGATGCCAATATTAGATCTATGTTCTATCATGTGAGATGTAGAACATAGTGATTGTGGTCCATCCCCGGCTTGTCTCCTGTGCTTGGTTGTGCATCGGCATTCGCGATAATGCAAAGTCTCATCGTCCTTATCATACCAGGCACTTATAGTTGACGTGCCACAACATACGTAGTTTCCATCATTCCCATTACATTCCCCGGCTCCAGATCACTGTATAGGGGCATATATCCCCCAGAGCAGCCGCCCGATCTGGAAGCAGAGGATCCTGTGCGTACAGAGAATGTACTGCTCTGCATCGAGAGTGCCCCTTTGCTCTATAAATGACTTGCTCCCGGCCTACATGTTTATCTCATGAGCATATGGAGCGCAAGGAGCTGGCGTGGCTACAAGCATTGATCCGTCCGTCGAGTGTTCCCGTCGGAAAGTGTCAACGTGCTCTTCAAGGCCGCCTCAGGGGAGCTGACGTGGTGCGCTGTCCAACATGTTTGAGGTCGACGAGTGGAGGGACTAGCCGAACTGTCAAAGGTCCATTATCTGGTCGCTAAGGGACCGTCGGTTGGCAAACTCAGCAGCATGTGGTTCATAAAGCCTCTGGGAATCTTTTGTTCGCGAGAACAGCACAGCGCCAGGATCAAAATAAGGGGCCGTCGCCTTCACTTTATCTCGTATAAAGCAGTTCTACCTAGGCGGATATCATATTACGCTGTCGAGGACCTTGAAGGCAGCGGCTTACGGGATCAGATTGCGGTAGCAATACCGTTAGAGGTTTGCTGGAGCATCTCTCGAGACCGACGTTTGGCAGATTCACCACTTTACCGGCTTTCCACAACAGTGTCGTAAGTGTCACGCCGCCAACGCGAGGGTTTTCTCCCAGAGATTCCAATCTCTTTGACAACGATCGATGTTTCGAATGTGATTCGCGAAGCCACCTCGACGACATCCATGTGGCCCCCCTTGGAGCCTGGACCGGGGACAAAGAGGGCTCACCACTTCACCTTGGCCAAGCTGCGGTCTGTCAAACGGGGGACTCGAAGTGTGACTCTTGTCGAATTTAGGGTGGGTTCCGAACAAGAGGTCGTGCCCCTTTTTCTTGTGCCTTGCTTCGGACGGTGTATAGACACAAGGCAGTCAGCAAGCTATCGCATCATCGAGATCAGCTTCAAGAAGGACGCATGCTGTTGACAGTCTGGTGGCAGTTTTCGGTTGAGCTTTCCAACATTAACGTATTGGTCAACATCTCTAGCAAAGATTGTCGCGCAACATCAACTGACCTTCCAGCGTCACTCTACCCTTGGGACGCCGGACAGCAGCCGACATGCCCACACTTCAGCCCTCGGGAAGTTTGTGCGACACATGCCCGGACGAACGTCCCACTGAACATCGTCTAGTTTGCGCCTGGCGAATAGGCCCTCGGATCGTGTATCCCGACGAACAGTTGGCGCAAGCACGTGTGCGACGACTCTCGTGGTGATGTACGCCGAGGCGGACGTTGCAAACTCGCTGGGGCAAAGTCAGCATTCGTGATTAACTGTTGGATAAGAAGACATACCTTCGAATTGAAAGCCCCAGATACGTACAGTATGATACAATACCTAAATTGAGCATCGACCCCTGTGAACCAGAGACCAGCTGCGTAGTGGTACTGTGAAAGATGGTCTGTTCAACAATGCCATTGCTGGCGAAGGCCCAACAACTAGAATTCGTCTCACTGGTTTGCAGCCCTGAGGCATCTGTCGAGGGCCCTTGGACGACACGTGCTCCTGGGGAACTACATGGCTGTGCTATTGTCAAGCCGTGCTCTGATCAGGCTTGCAATGTTCAGCTTCTCAATCTGGAAGGCAACCTTGGGCGTGCACCGGTGCATCTGTCGAACCTTCTGCTGCCGGCTGTCCAGTGCTTCGAAGGGACAGACAGAGTCTACTAAGCTGCACCAGGTTGATGGAAACGGCGTCCACAAGATGCTACGCACGATGAGAGCTCCCAAAGCTGCAGGAAGTCAAAGTCAACCACGTCACACCCCTGTTGGCGTGATGCAAACGTTTCGTCAAAATCTGGGCTGGGACGCGGCCGACTGGAGCGTTTCAAAACAGCAACAGAGCTGTTACAAAAAGCCATCTAGCCTGCAAGCGGTCGTTAAAAAAAGCGAGACTAGACTTAAAATTACTGCACATAAACACTAAATAAGCACACATTTTCCTTCTATCTAGTATACAGCTAGAATCCAGTTATCTTCCCTTCTAATTCTAATATAGCTTTAAATCAGTCTAGTATAAAGTCTATCTACTTATTAATTATCTTCTAGTTAAGAGTTTCCTAAGCTTCCTTTACATTAGCTATAAGGTCTTTACAGTTATTATAAGGAAAAGCTTTAATAACCTAGGCCAGGATCCTTTATGCATTTTTAATTAGTAATAGGTTAGGGCTGCTGGCAGTGTTATAAAAAAAGCAGATTCCTTCCTTCTTCTTATATATATCTATAAGCTTTGCCTAGTGGCTAGAGTTATAATCCTTTTTTAGGATAAAGTCCTGCCCTTAGTCTAGCTAAGGCTTAACTACCTTATTAAGAATATAGTTATAATAGTATATTGCGGTTATCTTACTGTTATTATTAAAAGAGATCTAGTACTTATAAAGGTTGCTTTTAAAGTTATACCTAATAGCAGCCTAAAAGTAAGCATTAAAGCATTCCTTTATAAATAGCCTTAAAGGTGCTTTTTTATAAAGATAATTAGGGCAATACTATTCCCCTAGCTTCTAGAGGATATAAATAAAGCAATTATTACTATAAGACATATGCTACTTATTAAAATAGTAAATATTATAATAGTCCTCCTTAACTAGCCTCTTTTTTAAAGACTTACGGGTAAATTTAACCTGCTGCTTAGCATAGTAATAAGAAATATAAGACTTAATATAGGCTATATACTTTTACTAGTCCTAAGTGCCTAAGGCATGCTAGACTATATAAAGACTAACTTTCTTATTAATGCCAGCTGCTAAGAGAAGCTAGGCATAGGTAAGATAATAAGCCTTAAAGCCTTTATCCTACAGCAGCTGTTTAATTTAATTAAGGTCTTTATTTATAAGGATCCTCTTTTAGCTGCAGGTCTCTTTAAATTTATTATAAAATATGCAATTAAATAACTTAACTATTATAAAGCCATAGGCCTGGCTAACCTTATAAAAGCAGAAGATTTTATTATAGTTAAACTTATAACTATATAGCTGTTATTACTATTAGGCAAAAGTAACAGCGCCCTTAATGCAGGCTTTCTTTAGAGTATTATAATAATAAAAGTGTATATTAGCTTAACTAGGTATTATGCTTTTTATTATAGAGAAAGTAAGGTTAGCTAGTATTCTAAAGGTAGGTTATGCTGCTTAAAATACTAGAAAGAAAGTTATAATGTTAGTGTTATTAGTGTTATGGTGATATAGGCAGTATATATAGTTGTAATATTATATGCTGATTGCGAATTTTTAGTCTCGCTTTTTTTAACAACCGCTTGCCTAAAGAGCTCCGAATGCTGCGAAAAAAGAACTGCCTCTCCGCTCACCGTCACATCATGTCAAGGTAGAATTGTAATAACATTGCGGGCGACTCCTCTATCTTCTCTTCAATGTCATAGCTCATTTCCAGAATGTCGCTTGGTGATAGGGGTATGTAGGGCCTTTTTGGTGGATGTCAACCATAGGAGACGCAACGGGCTTCTCCGTCCCATGGCTGACGAGCCAACTCTTTCACATCACAGTCCACACGCTTGCACATGTAAGCAAAACAGCTTCTAATCGTCCGTCTCAATAGGTAGTTGTAGCCACTGGGAACTAACTCAGAGCTTGGTTGAGTTGGGCTAGTACCGAGTGCAAAATCGACGGGGATCGTCTTGCTCAAGCGGCACTACTTATAACAACTACTGTAAGAGAATGCCCTCCGTAGCGGCATCTACAACACAGCTGGGCGTAGGGAACAAGCTGCAGTCCTTCTAGAGCCGTTCTTCTGCAAGGAAAATGCAGAGCTCCAGCTGAATTCTCGTCATCGCCATGTCCAGCCGCCTTGGCAATCTCGACTTGCGGGCCCTTGCCTTGCAATCAACGTATTTCGGGTCAGGCGACTTTTGTTTTGGCCTTGGGCCTTGACTCGACCTTTTCCTGGCCGTGAGCAGGGTACGTACCGTGCCTGGGGGGCCCCCATTAATGGGGTGCCGGTCTTCTTTTCTCTCCTCTTCTTCGCTTTCTCCCCCCCACCAACAGCCACACTCGCATGCAACTTCGTTCTTTCGTCGCCAACTTGGTTCAAGGTAAGCAGCATCGTTCCTCATCACAGAGGGCATCTCGTCTTCTCTCAGCCTCTACGGGCCGCGTGTTCGATCTGTTAAATCAAACCAGATCCGCCAGCCTGAGCCGGACGGTAAGCCAATCTCCTCTTCTGACGACTCGAGATCCATTGCCCTTGTTCCCTTCTCTCTCTCTCCTTTTGAGAATCACACACACTCTCCCGCCGCCACACACCCACCCACACGCTCTCACGAGCGATGGCTTGGAGCCGTCGCTTGCAGAATCAGGAGGCTTTGTTTCTTTTCTGCTTCTCTTGTTCCTTTTCTTCCTGCCCGCCCCCTCTCTAATTTGTCCCGCCTTGTCCCGCCACCCGCCTCTCGTCAGGTTGCACAGCGCCTCGCGAGCTTCCTCGCATTGGCTGCTGGTGCGTTCATCTGATTTGTCCTTGTTCCCCCCTCGAATTCCCTTGCAGACGAAACGCGTTCGCACGTCCAGAGCCTATCGCTCGCCGCCTCCCCCTCGATTCCGTCTCCACTAGCTCCAGTGGCGCTAGGTGAGATACCAGAATCAGACAGGGTACGAGGATGTGTTGAACCAGTCCACAGGCGGCTTTCCCGTTCGTTCCCATCCCTCTCCTAGCCTCTCCTGGCCTCTCCCAGCAGCTCGCAACAGCGGACTAGGTCGATATCAGGTTAGCAGCAGTGTGTGCTTCTCTGTGCCTTTCCGCTACCTCTGCTGCTTGCCTGCCGCTAAGGTGCTGATATCGCCCTCGACCTTTGCCCGAGAGTCTCTGCAGCTTCAACCTCCTGCGGCTGAGCCCCGTTCTCGCTGTGTCAACCTGCTATCTGACGTTTGATGCAGCCTTGAAACCCTCTCCCCCAGACCGAGACGCCGCCATTATCCCATCTCCGATTCCCGATTCCCATCTCCAAGCCTCCAGTCTCGCATCTTCCTTTCACCAACCCCATTCTTTGTCTTTCCTGCCTGGTGCCCCTTTCGCCGATCCGAAGTCATTGATCCTATTTTCTACATACACTGCGCAAAGCCCAGCCCCTCGCCCAACCCGCCCTCCACCGACTCGTCTTCTCGATCCTAAACAACCCCTCCCACCGCATCATCAGCATCTTTTCATATCGTCGAGGCCGAAACTGAACGACTAGAAGCAATAGACCGTCATCAAGCCAGAACCGAAAAAAAACCTGGGACGAAATGGCGCAAGCTGGAGTGCAGTCGTTGAAGGTAATTGCGTTCATCTGCACCTCTGACCTCGATGCCCTCTCTTTTTTCTCTTTCTTAACCACTTACTGACGCCTCCTGTCCCCTTTAGTGTGTCGTGACCGGTGACGGTGCCGTTGGCAAGGTATGTCGCACCCGATTCTTCTATCCCCTTCTTCTAAGCTTTGGTTGACTAACGTATGGCTTTCGCGCAGACCTGCCTTCTCATCTCGTACACGACCAATGCTTTCCCCGGAGAGTACATCCCGACCGTGTTAGTTCCGCCCCCCGATATGACAGAATCAGCTTGGGCACGCGAATGGTGATTGTTGACTTTGGGTGCTCCCACGACAGGTTTGACAACTACTCTGCTAGCGTCATTGTTGATGGCAAGCCGATCAGCCTGGGTCTTTGGGACACTGCAGGCCAGGAGGATTATGATAGACTCCGGCCCTTGTCCTATCCCCAGACCGATGTGTTCCTCATCTGTTTCTCCGTCGTGAGCCCGCCTTCTTACGATAACGTTGCCGCAAAGGTACGGATTGCACCCTCTCCTCGTTCTACTCTGCCTTTTGGGCGACAAGAGCCATACATCTGACGATATCCCAGTGGCTCCCCGAGATCACCCATCACTCGTCTGGAACTCCCATCATCCTCGTCGGTACCAAGATCGATCTTCGAGATGACCCGGCCACCCGAGCCGCCCTGACCAAGCAACACATGGAGCCGGTCAAGTACGAGAACGTGCTCAACTACGTCAAGGAGGTCAACAAGACCAACAAGATCATCTACAAGTACATTGAGTGTTCCGCACTGACTCAGCGCAACCTCAAGAGTGTCTTTGACGAGGCTATTCGGTAAGCAAAAAGCCTATAGCCACGCTGTTGCTGCGACCTGCCATCTCGATTTACTGCTCCGCTCTGCCCTCTGCTTGTCGGAGCCTCCGCCCCCGTTCCTAGCTGACATGTTATCTCTTTACCAGTGCTGTTCTCAACCCTACCCCTCAGGCGTCCAAGGCCAAAAAGTCCAAGTGCTCGATCCTGTAAAGGAATTTCTAGCCGTGCCATCTCGTTTTCCCATCTGTAGCATTTTGGGCAGCGAAGGCCTCTGCTAGATTTTCTTCTTCTTCACGGACGATTTCCACAACATCGAGCCATCGGCGCCGAATGATTACTTTTTTTGGGTCACCTTAGAACGGTGTACATTACAGAAACCCCCCCCTTTGGGACGCATTTCGATGAACTACTAGACCGACCTGGCATTAATGGAGAGCGGAGGACAAGATGAACGGCGAACGAGGGTCGGGGCTCTGAAAAAGGAGATTTTCTTTCTTTTCTTCTAATGATTATGGCTGTCCTGTGGCTTGAGATTCCCCCCATTTTCCTGGTACTTGTTGATAGGGATGCAGCAATCCGGAAAATGACATTTGTTGAGCAGGACGGCACGGTACCGACGCCATCTCGATGGTCCTAGGAAGCTGGAAGACGAAAGAGGTTACTTTACCGCTCCATGGCGTCTGGCAAATTATAACGAATTTCATTCATCTTTGCGTTGTACCCTTTGTCTGCGACCCTGCTCTGAAGACTCGTTTTTGACCCCCCTCGTTCATTTTTTTGGACGTTTTTCTTTTTTACAAATCTTGAAGCAGTTTTTGGAACCTTGACTGGGCCTTCTTTTCTCAACTCTTGCTTGCGATCTCTTGTCGTCTGGCGCCTTTTGACGCGAAGATAGACGACAACATGCATTGAGGAGCGTGCTGATATATAGAAACCCGACAATGAGAGGGTAGCGTAGCTTTTTCAGGTTCAGCTCAGACAACATGTAGACTACACATGGAAGAATCGGCTTCAATTCAATCATCGAGGGTATCTTTCTTCTTCCCCCCCACGCCTTGTTGATCTCTCGTCCTGCTAGCCCAGCCTCGTCTTGATGTCCGGCTTCAAGAGGTGTACACCTCCGCAGTCGAGCATTTCCTTCTTGACTGATGCCGTGTGTCGTTTCTCTATACTAAGATGGCCAATGGTGCAGGGATTAAAGAAGTAGTAATACTTGGCAAATATGCATGAAATAAATGGTAGCAGATAGACCGCAACGAGGAAATCAAACAAGAGAGCAAGCGCCGGAGAATGCGTCCACGGAGAGCTTCAGGCTGGCCATACCGATAGGGAGACGACAGAGTCGACTCCACCCTCGTCAAGCCGACATAAAGAAAAAAAAAAAGAGAAAAGAAAAGAAAAGAAAAACAAAGTCTATCAATCAGTGTCCAAGGCCAGGCAGACGGGCGAGACGGCTGGGGTGAATGTCCATCCTGGCCGAGCCGTTGCCGGACTGGTTCTCCTCCTTGGCCGTCTTCTCCTTCTCGATGCGCTTGGCCCGGTTCTCGTCGAGCTTCTTGTTCTTCTCCATGATCTTGTCCTTGCGGCCCTGGCCCTTGCCGCCTCCTCCAGCACTGCCAAAAGAATTAGCATGTCAGTAACACAACATTCTTCAGAAGAGCTTCTGTACTTACGTGAGTTCAATGTTAATCTTCCTCGGGGGAGAGATGCCGTCGTCAAACATGGTGTGGTGGAACTTATCCAGACACGTCCGCTGGTGCGTAGACGTCGCAAACTCGACAAAGGCGATGCCTCTGCATGCCTTGGGATCCTCCTTCTTAGTCAGGCACCGCACGGCGACGGGCTTGAGGGAGGCGAAGTGCGCCGTGATGGAGGTTGCGGTGGCGCTATAGGGGAGATTGCCGACAAAGACAATGTTGCGGCCGGCCTTTTGCGCCGAGGACGAGTCGAGGTCGATGGCATCTTCGCCTTGTGTGACATCCTTGGCGGAGGAGGACTCGTCTTTGTTCTCCTTCTCCTTCTTCTTCATCTCCTTCTTCTCCTTCTTCTTGTCCTTCTTCTCCTTCTTCTTGTCTTCCTTCTCCTGCTTCTTGGATGCCTTGTCCTCTGACTTTCCGTTGGTCTTGGGCTTAGCCTCGGCCTCCGGCTTGATCACAGCCTCAGCAGTCTTTGCGCTTCCCTCCTCGTCGTCGTCGACGTCCATGCCCTCGGGCAGGTTCTGGAGGTTCTTGAGCTCTTCCTTCTTCTCCTTCCGGGACTTGTTGTTGTATTTGCTCTTGTCCTTCTTGGGCATCTTGGCCTTTCGCTCCTCCTTGTCCCGCTTCCTCTTCTCCTTCTTCTCCTTCTTCTTCTCCTTGCGCTCCTCCTTGAACTTCTTTACCCTCTTTTCTCCCTGCCCGGCCGTCGCGTCTCTGCTCTGGTCGGCGTCATCGTCGCTGCGCTTGCGCTTCTTGTTGGTCTGGTCTTGAGGCACGTCGGCCGGCCTGGCGTCCTCGGCCGATGCGGCGGCGGCACGTTTGGACTTCATTGTGTGATGGTTGCTATAGATTGGCTATAGACTTCAGTATAGACCAAAAAAGAGGAATCTTGCAAAAGATGGAGGCCAGGGTAAAGGTAGATTGCAAAAAAGCTGCGCGATGTTTCGTTTGCTTCCAGCTCTGCGCAATTCAGGTGCGATAAGATAAAGACGAAAAAAAAAAAAATCTCCAATCGCTCTTATCGCGGCTAGATTGCCAATTTTCCCCCATCTGGTCGAGTGGGTCATTGCTACATATCAGCACGAAAAGGTACGAGGCACAGCAGCAGTACCTTAGTAGGTAGTAGCGCTGGCCGTCACAATTGCAGTGCGATATACCCAGGCACTTGGAAATTGGTGAATGTCTATGATATTGATTCAAGTGCACTGACTATACAGGAAGATGGGATGCAACCTCGATCAGAGATGTGCAAAGAACTTACAGAACAGATTAGTAGCCAACATCAAGCATAAGAGCTTCTATCTGTTCCTCCAAGGCACCTACCTGGGAGCCGACATCTCTCCGCCATCTCATGCGTTAATACTTGGTGAGCTTAGGCACCTTTAAGTGCTCCCAGTGCCTGTATTTGGCCACTAACTCCCGTCGCTCCAGGTTCTGCTCCAGCTCAGGACACGCCGCGTCAACGCCACCCGCTTCTTTATCTGCGAGAATGTCGCGGCAATTCATGGCGGCTTCTTTGAGTTCGAGGTAGTACCTACCTAGGTTGTAGTCGACTGGTTGGGACATTTTGCTCACAATGAACACGACTACCTCGGCTGTAGCTCGCCTTCAAGTGCAAACATTGAGCGCTCCTGTACCTGTTCCAGATTCCACTCCTTTGGAAATACACACTCTCTTCACGGGTAAGGTAATTGCTCGCACCACTGCGAACAAGCTCGTCCGTCCTCGTGTTCGGGAATCAAGCGACAAACTCATGTAACAATGAGGGCATCAAGCAGGCACGATGCCGTCAGGCTCCTCGTGTCTTTTCCTCACCTTTATCTAAACCACCCGACTTGAGACAGACGTAATCACCTGCCGAGGCAAGAGCAAGTCAACGTGGAGAGAACCCGCGAACTAGACAGGGTAATATTACCTGCCCTGCCTTACATACAGTACTCGGCCAGAGATTGACTCCTCGTCACTCATTGGCCGAATGCCGAGCTCTCGGCGTCATTCTCCCCCATAACGCTCAAACTGTTCAGCTCTGTTCGCTCCTGCCACTCGGCCGTGCGGGGAAACGGGCGCCCTCTGTCATTGTCTCTTTCCTTGGCGCCCGGCGGGTTTGCCATCTCGAGCAGGGCAAGCAGGGCAATGGAATCTGAGCAGTTGCGGAGGACTTTAGTCTGCTTTGCCTACTTGCCTACCTACTTTACATACAGGAGCGATGATCGCTCTTACCCCACGTAAAGCTTGCATAGGTAGGCTCTTACCCCGCAAACGACAGGGGCGGCAAAAGCCAATTGAGGGCCTCGAGTTAGCGAGGAGGTGGATTCTGGCATTTAGATGCGGCCTAGAATCTCGAGTCTTTGCTAAAGAAGGAATTCACGGATCGGAGCAAACCGCTGGATTGTGTGGGGTATCGCCAAAAGCCGAGTGCTGTAGGTCTTCATCTTGGAGGCACTTGGATGAGGCAGCCAACAACTGAAAGTGCCTTACGTCCGTACCTATAGCTTGCCATTGTGTTCTCCCCATTACCTCATTCACACCAACGGTCTTGTCATGGTCACTGTCGTGATCCCGTCGGATCATTCTGGACGCACTCGGCATCGCTTGATTCATGTCACGAGTCAGCCAGCCACACAGGCAATTGATACCAAAGATTGACTGTCCATCTGATGAGATAACGACGGCAAATCTGGTCTCGTCCAGCCCTGGTGCCTCAAGACTCTGGGGTTGATCGGCATGCAGCCACTGGCGACGCCGCTCTCCATTGATCAATCTCGCCGGTCTCTCGTGGCGCCAGAAGAAGAGACCAGCATGACCGACAAGCTTGACGCCATTCAGTTTGGGTTGCTGTGAGTAATGATACACACTGCATCCCAGATACCGATACCAACTGCCAGGGTTGTGTGTCCCATCCATGCTGTGCTAACCCGCCTGGTGGAGCTGAATGATGAACTCATGCACCATCGTGGTCCACCCCGGACCATCGTCAGACCTCCCCAGAGGCTACTATTCCGCCATTGGCACTCGATGCTACGCAGTGATATCTGGCAGCATCACATACAGGGCAAGAGGCCACGACTGAAGGACCAGAACGAGTCAGCCCCAGACCATGGGCACCCTCGGATCGACAGGCTGCTCAGGTAGTACTCGGTCTACTTTATCAACGGCTGTTCCCTCTCGTCTGAGACAAAGACACTTGTTCCCCCGGATGTAACCCTGCTGTTGACCACCCTTCTCTCCCCCCCCCTCTGTCCTCTCTTCTTCTCCAACTTTCTGATCCATCTCGTCACGTTCCTGTCAAGAATCTGTAGGATTCAACAGTCCTCTGTTTGTGTCTACACTCTGACCTACGACGGCACAATGGGTGTAAGAAGGCCTGCTTCTGACTCTGATAAGGCAGAAGTCGAGAAGATTCAGGATGTGGCAGCAGCACATACCCTTGGGGAGATGGGAGCAGGGATGGGGTCTGATCCTGCCATTGGATCATTTGTCGACATTGATGAGAAGAAAGTTTTGCGCAAGGTATGAATTCTCCTGCAGTGGACTAGGTACCTAGTACTTCTTCATGACTGACACGAGGCTGGCGTAGATGGACATTCGACTGATCCCAATGCTGGCGGCTCTCTACCTGCTCTCTTTTCTCGACCGTAAGTCGGATGTTTACAGCGCCCATCTTCGCAGCAGGCCATCCAACTGACAGTGGTAAGGGGGAAACATCGGCAATGCCAAAATCGAGGGGCTTCAGGAGGACCTCCACATGACGCCGGAGCAGTACAATTGGTGCCTTACCGTCTTCTTCTTCACCTATGCGGCATTCGAGGTTCCTAGCAATCTGCTTCTCAAAAAGCTGCGGCCCAGCCGCTGGTTGCCGTTGATCATGGTCTGTTGGGGTCTTGTCATGACGCTCATGGGCATCGTTCAGAACTTCCGCGGCCTGCTCGTGGCCCGCTTGTTCCTGGGAGTGACTGAAGCCGGCTTGTTCCCTGGTGTAGCCGTGAGCCGAGCCCTCACCTGTCTAATGGACATGTCAGGAGACTTCAACTAACACTCTACGCATAGTACTATCTCACAATGTGGTACTGCCGGCACGAAATCCAGCTTCGACAGGCCCTGTTCTTCTCCGCCGCCTCAGTCGCTGGAGCCTTTAGCGGCCTCCTCGCCTTCGGCATCAGCAAGATGGACGGCATCGGTGGCCTCGCGGGCTGGCGCTGGATCTTCATCCTCGAAGGAATCGCAACTGTGCTCGTTGCGGTCCTAGCATTCTTCTTGCTTCATGACTTCCCCGAGACGGCCAAGTTCCTTACCGAGGAGGAGCGTGCGTTTGTTGTCCATCGGCTAAAATACCAAGGTCAAGTACAGACCTCGGCCGACGGAGAGGCTGAGCAAGCTCAGGTTGCACAGGCGGAGGAGTTTGCATGGAAGTACGTTCGTCAAGCCTTTACAGACTGGCAAGTTTGGGTCAATCTTTTCGTATACTGGAGTGTAAGTCTCAGAGATTTCCCCTCCAATTTCGTCCTTCTCTATGTGTCGTCACTCTTGTTGTTCTGATGCTCATATGCGATGAAATTCTGATAGGTTGTCTGTCCCCTGTACGGCATCTCCCTCTTTCTGCCGACCATTATCAAGTCTCTCAACTACACATCGAGCACTGCCCAGCTCATGACTGTGCCCATCTACGTTGTTGCCGCTATTCTTGCCGTCATCAGCGCCTACTTCTCTGACAAAGTGGGCAAGCGAAGCCCCTTCATCATTGGCTTCTTACTGATGATGATCGTCGGCTTCTCCATGTACGTGTTCCATCTGGACGACTACGGAAGAACGCTCGCGCAAGTCCGGCTAACGATTTGACCCAGGTGCATCGCTTCTTCCAACCCAAAGGTCGTCTACGGCGGAATCTTCATCGCCGCGTGTGCCATTTACCCCGCCTTTCCCGGCGTCATCACATGGCTGTGCAACAACCTGTCAGGGAGCTACAAGCGAAGCGCCGGAATGGCACTTCAGATTGGCGTTGGGAACCTTGGAGGCGTAAGTTGGCGTTTGGGGCCCTTATTCCCGCCGCTCTTGACAGGGGACATCACGACTAACTACCTTGATACCAATACTAGGCCATGGCATCAAACTTTTACCGTCAAGCTGACAGTCCGCGATACATCCTGGGCCACGGCTTGGAGCTGGGATTCATATGCATGGGCATCATCGCCAGCCTCGTCTTGATCTTCAGCTACCACACCGTCAACAAGAGGCGAGTCCAGAGGATGGCCGATGGAGAGCTGGCCAACTTCACGCCACAAGAGCTGTCAGCCCAGGGAGACCGAGCCATAACCTTCCGTTACATGTTCTGATGCCTCCATTGCAAACACACAGTCTCTTTTTCTGCTCGAAATCTGTAAAAGAATAGAAATTCTAGAGCGAACAAGCATAAACAACACTGTATTTTCTGCCATGACTGACGCGGCCCATGTCTATATCTGCCGTGCACAGGACTCTAAATGATGAACTAACACACATGATAATGACCACCTTGCTTCAATACACATGCAGTAAAACAACAGCATAAAATGGTGGCTCCTACAAGTAATTGCCCACTAACATTGAAGTCCCCTCCGTATAGATAACTCAATTCAACAATATTCCGCCAACGAGGATAATGAGAAGCGCAATGGTGAACAGATGGGGTGTTGTTCTCGAAACACCATTCACCAGCGCCACATGGGGGGCCGATGACTCCTTGGCCGCCTCACCAGACTGAACAGGAGTGATGTCTGACGTGGCTCTCGTCGTCGCGGACGGGCTCTGCGCCGGAGAGTCGCTGCTCCCAGAGCCAACAACGGACTCGTTGCTGATTGGCGTCGTGGGCGCTGCTGTAGCCAAAGGTGCCGTGTCCAGGACGGTCATGAGCAGGGTCCCGGCAACTGTCTCCCCGGAACGAATGATCTTGACCGTGACAGAGCTCAGGGACCCATGTTGAGCATCAGCGACCGGTGAAGCACCTCTCGGGACATCGGAGGGCAGTGCGAGATTTGCCCTGGGCGTGTGCGCCGTGATCACCGTCTCCTTGCCATCAGACTCGCACGACGAGACGGGAGATCCATGCTCTCCTGCTGCGCTTGTCGTATGCGACGTTCGATTGACCTTGCTGATTGGCCAAAGAGTGACTTCCGAAGGTTCGGGCGTCTTTCTGGGATTATCATCGGCGAGACTGGTGGGTGATCGTAGCGTCAGGCCGCTTTGCCCGTACGATGGCGCCTGTGCTCCTGAGCCCTGGTCCTCCTGTGGAAGCGGTTCTGCGCTCGGGTCGGGCAGGCTCGTTTCAAAGTCAGAAGCCGAAGAGTATTCCGGAGGTCCGCCGCTCGACGGATCCGTTGTGTCATCTGATGACGACGGGACTGGCGACGGAACTGGTACAGGGGCTCTTGAGGGAGATTGAGAAGACGGCTGAGCTACACTTGTGGGTTGTGCGGGTTGGGACACCTGGGGACCTGGGGCCGGATCAACAGACACGTTCATGCCATCGGCTGTCGAACAAGAGCTGGATGCAGCAGCCAAAGTTGAAGAAGCAGGTGCCGGAGGAAGGGCTGAAGAGACCTCTGGGGCTTGAGGCTCCTCGCCTTCACCGGCGGAGCCACTGGAAGGATCGGACTGGTTGGTATCCTGAGGATCCAAGCCCCCCGTTTCTGGAGAAGCTGTTGCGCATGGAGACGTGGAAGCAGGGGAAGCCGGAGCGGCTGGGGAAGCCGAGGATGCTTGAGAGGCTGGAGAAGCCGGAGATGGCGACGACGCTGGAGAAGCCGGAGACGATGACGCTTGAGAGACAGGATCACCGCCAGCGGGGGAAGCCGAGGGTGCAGGTGTCGCAGCAGGGTCGCCGTCAACCCCGCCTCCAGTTGACGATGAGGGTGTCTGGCCATCGGCAGGATCCTGAGCGCTCGGCGATGCAGAATCAGGCTGGCTTGAAGAGGTGGCATTCGGATCAGCTGATGCTTGTGTCGGCTTGGGAATAGATGAAGCGCCATCACCATCACCGCCATCGCCGTTGTCGCCGTCGTCTCCATTGCTGTTCTCGCAGTCTCCATCACCATTGCCATTGTCGCCATTGCCGTTGCCGCCGTCACCACCATTGCTGCCATTCCCAGTGTCATTTTCGCTCTCGCCATCGCTCTCGTCATTGCCACCGCCATTGCCGCCTTGGCCATCGCCTTCACCCTCGCTGGGGTCTGAGTTGGGGGCTGGAGACGGCAGAGGAGGAGAAGCAGTCGACAAAGGCGGGACAGGCAGAGGCAGAGACACGGTGACAAGACCATCAGACCCGGAGTTGCACTTCAAATCAACCGAGATGTCAAACGACAAGGTCAACTGCTCAGGGCTTTGTGGCGATGAATCACTCGGCGTGCTGTATGCAGCGGGTGTCGACGGTGCGAGCAGATCCTGCGCCTTGACCAGGTTGGCGTGCTGGACCTCGACGGGATACAGTGGTCCAATGGCGATACCCAGGTCGGAGCATGCCAGGATGACGTGGGCAACAGCCGGACTGTAGGCATCATGGGGGCATGAGGTGATAAGACACTGGAAGAGAGACTGTGGAAGCACAAAGCGTCAGTCAAACGCAGAACAGCCCGATGTAAAGTAAGGGTGACTGACGTTTGTCATGAGCTTTTCTCCGCAAATGACCTTGAGATCGAGTGCTCCTTGGTCGTTCCTGATATTGGAAGCGCAGTCGACGGCGCATCCTGTTGGCTTTGATTAGCAACTACAAACATGAGAAGAAGAGGGAAAGGGGAGTCTCTCGCTGTGACACTCACGAGGTGCAGGGTCGTTGGCATTGCAAAAGCCGAGAGGAATGCAAGCTGCGAAGAGAGCAACCGAACGAGGACGCATGTTGGGCTGGCAGGTGAGCGAAAGCAGGAGAGTGCTTGTGTGCAGGAGAATATGGATTGTCGCAATGATGATAGTCACCAAAAAAGGGATCCAAAAGAGCGTGAAGAATGAGTTCCAAAAAAGAGCGCGTTGGCAATGTTTGGTGCGAAATGATGGGAAGATGAAGAGAGAAGAAGAAGAGGAAGAAGAGAAGAAGAGAGAAGAGAGGAATAAATAGGGGAAGAAAAATAAAGGGTCGCTTAACGAGAGAGAAAGTGGAAGGAGAGAACTGGTTTAAACGACACAAAGAGAAGGTGGAGGACGGGAAGCGTGCAGATAAGAAGTAGCAGGAAAGAGGCGCCGATGGTCACTGAAGATTTGCAAAAACAGAAACAGCGTCTGCGTTGATTGATTAATGGGGAGAAGGCAAGAGTCTATGGAAACTGTGAGACAGGTCAAGTATTAAGAGAAAGGGGGAGTTGAAAGGAGAAAGAGACGGCAATGCAAGATGGCATGTTGGCTGAGGTGTGCAAGTCGCCAATATTCCAAACCGGTCTCATCTGTTAGTAGAAGAGCAACGCCAGAGGCTTCTTCTCATCGGCATATCGATCCTTGAATTCCTTCCTCGCAAGGAATCGTGCAAGCGGCATCATGGTGTCCTTCATGTCCATGACGCCTCTCTTCTTCTGGTCAATGTGGGAGGCATCGACGACCAGGCGCTGCAGCTTGTCCAGCTTCAACGAGCCTGCCGTTCAGTGGTCAGAGTTAGGTTGCCATGGAGATGATGATGATGATGATAGACGGGCTCGAGGCAATAGCTTACCGTTGTCAATGAGCTCCATTAGACGCGCTGGTGTGCCGACACCGATGCCAATCTTCTTGTTCTGCAGTAGGGCGACTTGCTCTTCGACTTTCATGTGTTTCGCAAACTAGGAAATGGGCAGAGCTTTGTGAGCATGATGGCCGTAGGATGGTCAACAGAGACAGAGGTGGCTTGCAACTTACCAGCTTGGCGACTAGATTGTCCTTTCCTGAGAATTTCCGCACGGCTCTACAGTCGTGGACGGCGTGTCAATAATAGTTCGTGCATTAGAAGAGGTTCGACAAAGGAAGGATAACGTACCTGGTCAGATCCGCAGCTCTCAAGCCAGCGCCGGCAACAATGATGGTATGAGGCATGCCGTTCTTCTTCTGCGCTCGTGACAAGCTCTCTGGGTGCTCTGAAAATTTCTCCAGGAATTCAGGCAACTTTTCTAGCGACCTAGTTTCTTGCCAGGAAGTGGTGTCTGTAATTGAAGATGCTGCAACATCAAGGAGATCAGATATCAGTCTTCAACAGTCAAGTAGCTGAAGGGAGTTGGAGTATCTGTACACACCTGACAAGGCCAGATCTGAAAGCTCTACAGGGCTCAGATCCGTACCAAATCTCGCCAGTTTCTGTGCGTGATAGTCCGCCAGCAGCTGGCCGTCCATCTTGGAAAAGAGTGTGTTGAGGCCCAGCTCGGTATCGAGATTGTCGTCGTCAACGGCATGCTTTGCCTTTCTCTTCTTGGCCTTTTTCGCTGGTGCCGCATCTTCGGCGGCTCGTTTCTTTGAGTTTGACATTCCTCCGGGGTTGAAAGCCTTGGGCTTGAGTTGTATCGATGCGGTGGCCGTCAATGCTGCCACTTGACTTATGTTCTTCATGAGACGATAGTGGAACTTGGTCAAGGTGAGAATTTTCAGGAAGCACAGCACAGTGTCTTGTGGCGCGTAGATACGGACTAACTTCGGCGATGCGCCCCATCAATCACAGTGCGACACTGTCTTTCACCGAAATGTCCCCTACACTTTCAGCATTGACCTATCACGAGATTTGCTCACTCTTATAGTAGTGGAAGAAGAGAAACCATCTCTAGAGTATAGATGGCGCATGACAAGAGTTGATTTCAAGCATCGGTAAGTTTGGTAATCCATGTCAAATTCTTTAAATCTCAGTTACAACCGTCAAAGAGTAAAGGATATAACTAAGGCAGGTAGTAGGTAGAAGCATATTGATATCATCTCCCAGTGGTGGTGAACCTTGAATGAAATCACAAGTCCATCTTGATAGCCTCAACTCCCAGTCCAAAAACGCCATACCGCAAATGTGCCAGATGTAGTGAGAAGATGATCGATAAAGGGACAAAGGCCCATGGCCCAAAACAGCTGCAAGAGAGAGAGAAAGGGGCTCCGTCTCGCCGCTTAGAAGATGCTGTTGACGATGTTGCTACCGATCGACGCACCGGCACCGAAGATGGCGGCGTTACCGAGCTTCTTGCCAAACTTCTTTCCATACTCGCCAACCTTGCCGTTGCCCGCGGCGCCCGGCTGACCTGGCTGGCCACCCTCTGCGATCGCCATGGGAGGAACACTAGCATTGTACGGGTTCTGCTGGGCCGGTGGTCCCTGAGACTGGGCGGGATAGCCGTACGTCGGCTGCTGTGGATACGCCACAGCGGCGGGAGCGGGAGTGGGAGCCTTCTGCTGCTGCTCGACGAAGACGTAGTTCTGGGGGAAGATGCCCTCCATGCCGGTGCGGTGGTTGCGGCCCATCCACCAGTCCTGGTTCATGTATTCATACACGTCGACCTTGTCGTCCTTTTCCAGGCTTAGATCGCGACCATCGGCGGCCTCGTAGCGGTACAAGGCCCGGGCATGAGCCAGGACAGGCCTTCCAGCGGGCGTGCGCGTGGGCAGGTTGGGGGCAGGAGTGTCCTCGTACGAGGGCGGCGCAGGAGAGGCACCGTTGACGTTGAGGTTCTGGAAGGCCTGGACAGGAGGCGTCGCAGTCGCGGCCGGCTGAGCGGGAGTCTGGGTGGCAGAGCGAGCCGCGCTGCCGGGAGCAGCTCCGCGAAGGGGCGTTTCGACGGGAAGGGCGGCGTGGATCGTGTCGAAGGCAGCTTCATCGATGACGCCTTTTTCGAGGAGGCTCTCGAGTTCCTGCTCTCATGGTCAGTGGTTCGGTTGGGACGAACAAGAGCGTGTTGACGGCATGGCCTCCACGGAGTCTCCCGCTCACATTCTTAATGGTTCGAAGAGACCGGTTGGTCTCCATGATTGTCTGGCGGTCCATGGTGTTATTGCTGCTGCGAAACCGAAGGGATGCGCGGGATAAAGCTGGCCGCGCAACAGTCGCTGGAGCGTGTTCTGGCCCTGGGGAAAAAAGAACAGACGAAGGGATTTTGATTTCCTTTATTGGAGGACTTGCACTGAGTGAAACGAAGGAATAAGGACCGGCAAAGAAAGAATCAGATTGTCTCGATCGCTGATTTGCGGCAAGAGAGCGGTAGATGCAGGATGCAGGGAGTGGAGTGATGCTACGAATTCTCGAAGGCTGAGCAGGCGGGATCAGAGAGACAGCAGTTCCAGTTGCAGGTCCACTGGGCCTACTCAACTACTGTGGCCGCCCTCTAGGCAGTGAAACCGAGAAGGGGTTTTGCAGTGGGCTGTGCTGCTGCTAGCCAACGAATCATTACCCGGAGCGGATTTCAGTTGGTTGAGGAGAAGTCCGGATTTGGCACTTCGGGGTCTGGAGAGTGGCCGAGAGGACGAGCCACAGCACCAGGAATGACGACAGATTAGGGACAGAGGCTTGAGGGGAAATTGCAAACGACAGTGATTTTGAGAAGGGTTTGAAAACCGAAGTTATCCAAAAGAGGTGAGTTGCTGGAATCTCAGGTGTACTGTAGTAGTCGACGAGATAGTAAGAAGACCCATGTAAGATGGATTTTCCGGGCTCGCCACCTGTTGGGGGCAGCCCAATATTGATCTATACTGTTACTCGGAATCCCGAGTCCAAATAGGTATCACACAATTGATAATTCATTCCAATTGATTCTGAAAGTCCGGAACCGCAATGATCACGTCCCATCACGTATCTAGGTATATAGCATTAGCTACAGCGCCTGCCTCAGTCATGGTCATGTCTTTAATTTTCTATTGAATCATTAGTTTTACCATCTTTTGGAACCTGTTCAGCCCTCCAAAAATCAAAATCATCATAAGCTAGGTACATGAGGACTTCCGTCTCTTCCATTTTTGTCATTGTGTAACGCCTCCGTCTAGACGACAAACTTGCTCTCCTTGACGGCATACTTGTCGACATACTCATCGACAGTCATGGCCTCCAGCTTCTTGCTGTCCTGGCTGAGCTCAACAAGCTCTCGGACGGTGGCCTCGGGGAAGTGAGGGCCGAGATGGCGCTTGTACTTGGCGAGGATGACGGGCTTGGCCTCCTCGCGACGGAGGCGGTGGCCCAGAGGAGCCTCGACGACCACCTCGGGGAGAACGGTTCCGTCGTTGAGCTCGACGGTCAGGGCGTTGGAAATGGTGCGCAGGGCAGGGTCGTGGTAGTCCTTGGTGAACTGGGGATCCTCGACACACGTAATCTTCTTGCGGAGAGACTCGACGAGCTCGGAGGTGGCAGCCTCGGAGCCGTCAACGTAGTCGGTGGCCTCGAGGCGCCCGAAGACGAGCATGACGGCAGACATGTACTGGATGCAGTGGTCGCGGTCGGCAAAGTTGTCCATGGGCTTGAACTGCTTGTCGATGATGCGGATGCAGGCCTCGTGTGTTCGGCAGGTGACGGCCTTGATGTCGGCGGCGGACTTGCCCATAGCCTTGAGCTGGTGGTGAATTTTTTCCGAGGCCTCGACGGCAGTCTGGGAGTGGAACTCGGCTAGAGGATAGCTTGTCAGTAAGCCTAGTCTGTAAGGGGATACAGTGTCCCTATAGCTTCATAGGAAAAGGAAAAAGGGGGAAAAGAAGGGAGGAGACTCACCAGGGTAGGACACCTTGAAGAGGACATTCTCCATCACGTAGCTGCCGTAGGGGCGCTGGAACTCAAACTTCTTGCCCTTGAACAGCACGTCGTAAAAGCCCCAGGTGGGCGCAGAGAGAACCGTGGGGATGCCCTGCTCGCCCTTCATCACCTTGAGCGCCAGGTTGACGGCGCGCTGGCAGGCATCACCGGCAGCCCACGACTTGCGGGACATGGTGTTGGGGCTGTGGCGGTATGTGCGCAGGCTCTGGCCGTCAACCCAGGCCTGGGTCACGGCATCGGCAATCTGCTTCTCGTTGAGGCCCAGCATCTTGGACACGACGGCGGTGGAGGCGACCTTGACCAGCACGACGTGGTCCAGGCCGACCTTGTTGAACGAGTTGAGCAGAGCCAGGCAGCCCTGGATCTCGTGGGCCTTGATCATGCCCTCGAGCACGTCTCGGATCGTGAAGATCTTGCCGCCGGCCAGGTTGCCGCCAGCCTTGTTGGTGCGGTTGACCCAGTCGGCAACCGCCAGGATGGCTCCCAGGTTGTCGGAGGGGTGACCCCATTCGGCCGCCAGCCAGCAGTCGTTGAAGTCGAGCCAGCGGATCATGGCTCCGATGTTGAAGGCGCCGTTGACCGGGTCCAGCACAAAGGGAGTGCCGGGAACCTTGGTGCCGTTGGGCACGACGGTGCCGGGGACGATCGGGCCCAGCAGCTTTGCGCACTCCTTGAAGCGGAGGCCCTCAAGACCGCAGCCGAGGGTGTCGAGGAGAATCCATCGAGCCGTGTCAAACTATTGAAGGATGGGCAGTTAGAACCTGAGCATTGCGGTCTTCTCTCTAACAGGCGGTCTGTTCCCATATCTTTGGCGCTCCTCCTCCTTTTCCTTTCTCGCCTTGCCCTTCACTTCCTCATTGCCTTCTTCTGCCTCACCCCATCGCGACAGAACCCAATTGATGGCGGGGGCGAGGCCATTTGCCTCGTTCGAAAACGAGGGGCATCCCACCAAACCCCGGCAACATCTGGAAGGACAGCCACCGGCAACTTACAGCTAGCTCAGAGTCAATTGTCTTGTTGGCGACATAGTCGGCAATGTCCTTGATCTCAGGATCGTACTCGCGCGAAGACGAAGCCATGGCGGGCGCCCCAGAAAGCTTGGAGAAGGAAGTCGAAAAGTTGCTGCGGGAGGCGGGGGCTGAGGCCACAGCAAAGCCGGACGAGGCAAAGCGACTGGCGCCGACGGAGGCCGAGCAGAGACCACTTGCAGCTCGCGGTTGGACTCGCAGCTTGGACGCTGACCTGAGGCTGCGGGAGATGGCGGACATTGTGAAGCCCAACAGGGGGGAGAAGAAAGAGAGGAGAGGATGCTTTTCTGGTGTCTTGGTGGAGAAGACACTCTGGACTTTTCGAAAAGACACGATTGGGGGGAAAGGGGAGAGAAAACAGAAATAAGCCTCCAGCTACTCGGTCCGCCCGCCGCTTTGTGAAGGCGTTTGGGAAGCTTTTCCAAAGCCGAGCTCTCGCAAACCCCCCTGTCCAGACTCCGCCATTTATCTGGAAATTTGTTCCCTCTCAACTCAGCCGCCAAATGCCGACCGCTCCATCCTCGGCTAAACCAGGCCGATCTAGCAGCTCTTTATCCCCAGCAGATGAATCGCGTTCTGGGATTTTGGGGCTTCTTCCCCTCTCTTTTCTGGGCGCTCGTTTGTGGGAGCCCCGGATCCGGAGCGTCGGCGGCAATCTGCACCTCGGTCATGGTCAGCCAAAACTCCGGGAGACGGAGCATGGAGTAGCTCGGCTGATCACGTCGTACCGGATTCGGAGGTGCTGTGATCCCTACTGCCATCCGGAGGCTGATGGCCGGAGCAAGTGGTGCTATGCAGGCAGTATCACTTGCTGACTGCGTACTACCTATTTGCGTTGAATGAAATCTGAAGCTGTCCGTTCGCCCTCCAGTTGCCTCCAGGATATTGCAGAGGTTCTGCTTCGTCCTACTTAGGTAGCTATGATACATCCTCGCATCCACCTGGACACGCACTTTCGCGGAAAAGATTCGAGTATCAAGCCCAGCCTTACACTTGCTCTCTCTCTCTCTCTCTCTCTCTCTCTCTCTCTCTCGGATAGCTGTGCAAGTTTCCGCCTTCATATATAGTTCTATGTAGCTTTGATCCATCGAGAATTTTCAACGCGGGCAGATCGCGGTCCTTGTATCATCTCCGTGGGGTAAGTCGACTTGAGTGGTGCCGGGTAGGGCTGGCGACCAACATAAGACACCCGCCACATACTGCAAGCTTTTAGTCCTTAGATGCTCTGGACAAATAGAAGATGCAATTGAACACTAATCTCACTAAAACAATTATGAAGTCAAGACAATCAAGTGCGGATGGTATGGTATACCGCTGTATAAACACCAGGCTCACGCCCCTGTACCTGTCCTGCAGGCGAAAAGCAGATAATCACATTCCTCAGCAGTGAACACCGAGACAACCATATCATCGTCCTCCGTCCTGTCTCTCACAATCGCCAGATAAAATCATATTTAGCGTTCTGCCTAGAAGATTCGCATAATCGGTTAGTGACGTGCTAACACGACGTCTTATACAGGCGGTATGCGGCTTCTCACTTTGCATCCTTGGGTCGAATCAGCTTGACGTGGACGACAACGACGGCGGCGACGACGTCTGAACAGGGACCATGTACGTCGGACAGACGCTGCACTGGCCCCCTTTGCGTAACTTCGGCATGATTGATGGGGAAAGATTGAGCTTTGGATATTGACAGACGGGGTCTGGCTGATGCTGGCTTATGCACCTCTGGAACACTACGCACTTGACCAGGTGCGGAGGGTCAGGAAGGCAGTTTTCGTAGACGACCGATGCGACCGTATATAAGCACATGATGTTATGAACGTTGTGAGGTATGTTTATGATGATGTGCTTCTGGTAAAGGATGAGGGCCTTGCACAGCTTGGAACCGCAGTGTTAAAATAATGTGAAGCTCAAAGAGCAAAGGGGGGATCAGCATCGATGACCTTAGATCTGGGCTCTTATACACAATTCAGAGAGATGGAGCGCAGCACGGCAGACCGGCGAAGCCTTGAGACAATCTATACGGCAGCAATCAATCCAACTCCCTACTCCAGGGGAGGCTTTCTCATCTCCGATCAGCTTCTTACAGCGAATGTTGTCTCTTCTCTTCTTCTAGTTTTGTTTAGCGATATGCTACTGTCTCTTGGAAATTTGTCTGCTGCACATAATCGAACAAGACCAATCCTGGAAAAAACGATACGTCGTCTGTGTGTGTCTGCGACATCTTGCCCGGATACAGTGCTGTAAGCCACTTTCTCCTCCTTTTGGTCTGTCAAGGTGTGGACAAGAGGAGCAGCTTGGGACGACTATGGAGGACGCCGAGTTATTCTTGCTTCTCTCGTAGATGGTGGGAGCGAAGCTCTCCCGACAGCCACACTCCTCTCGAACCCGCACCCTGAGCACGGCTCAAGCTAAATCTCCGCACATGAATGGGGTTGGTCTGAGTGTCAACCCGGGAGTGGCCGAGCTGTCATTTGTCAGTCTACCAGATGTGAGTCTATCAGATGCTAGTGAAGGGGTTACGGGGAGCAGGCATGTCCGTCATGGCTACTGCATGTTGCTGCTTGTACAAAGCTGCCAAGATACTACGTGTGTCAAGCTTCCTGAAGATGGGGCGTGTGCATGAATGGTCGCCGACCTAGGCTGATCAAGTCCAATAGTCTCTGGTCTTGAGCCTGTCATTGTCTTGCATTGATTTGGCTGGACCAGGATCCTATGTATGCAAGTGGCAGGATGTCTGTGGATGTCCACTCCAGCCCTGGGGGCGCCTTGGACAGCACCTCTCGTCTGCTGGCATCACTATTTGCTCATAGGCATGAGAGGGTTGGCAGTTTGCAAGATCCAGCATAGAGCAGCCTACACTTAACCAAGACTTCTTAGCACGAGTCAGCTGGAGTGCTGTCCGAGAAGGTCGCGGAAGCTTCCGAGTTGAATATGTGGATGACACAGAGCTTGACTTCCTGCGCAACACACCCAAGCCGTCTATACCGAGTCGCCTTGTTGTCGTGCTTATTGGACTCTGTACTCGGCATCAGTGAGGCGAGCTTGTTGGGCTAGACAGAAGAGTCCACGACCAGAAGCAGGTCTCGCATCGTTTGATGGTCCGTTAGAGTAAAAGAGGCGGGTGACGATGGAGTGTCTGTTGTGGCCACTGTGGAGGACGACATACTTTGCACCCAGGGCCCTCTCAAGGTCCTCCAGTATTCGTACGAAGCAGCACTACTTCAGTCCTGTGGAGGCAAGATTAGCCAGTCTCGGTTGCATGATAATCATGATGAGTTGTCATTTAGTTGCTAGGTAGGGAGAGGCCGGTGCAGTATCATATATGCACCCTTCTGTTTACTTCTGGTGAAGCTGGTGCATATGCTCGTAATAGAGGGTAGTGTGGAATTGGGCACAGGCTGGAGGCGATCATCGGCATACTTGTACCTAACCACATTTCTTCAGTAGTGGTCACTCGATCCGCCTGCTTTCCCTCGATGTGAGGACTTGCCCGAATTGTCTCTGTTCTTTCTTGCCGCTACTAACGAGGTAGGTCACAGGCACCTCATGCATACTCTGCCATGTATAGATAATGTACGAGCATTAGAAATGATATGCTGAAGTGAACCATGTTCAACTGGCCTGATTACTCGCCGAACGGGGGGCGGGAAGACACAACGGAGCGCAGTCAGGGGGGGGGGAGCTGGTCATTGCGGCTGGCGACTAACTCGCAGAAACCAGGCAGGTTCTCCCACATCTGCGCCAGCTAGACAGGGGAGGAATTCCAAAAGATTGCTTCAGGTGCATAGGATCCATGCGTACACCTCTAGGAGAATATGGCAACCGTGTCGTTAATGGTACGCTTTGCCTAGGCCGCATGATGCTCGATGCTGATACCATGGGCCATCCGGTGACTGCCACCTCTTCAAAGACACTCCGACTAATGCTGGAAAATCATTTTCGGGTGCCGTCTATGATTCTCAACCGTAAGAAGCTGCCGAAAACTTGGCGTCGTCAACATAAGGCCCGAAACCAACTGTCCTAGAACACTGCTTTGATGCTGAAGCCATCTTCTGAACTGGAGTCAGGCTGCTTCAGACAGCCAGCATCTCTGGTCTCGGCCCACCCTGACTAGCCTCTATCTGGCCTTGGAAGATGCAAGCCGAGACTCGGTGAGGAGGGACGGCGCTTGAAACACGAGTGGAGAAGCAAACAAGAGCTCTCTGGCGTCATCATTGGGCGATCAGGGCCATCCTGGTGCATGGGAGAGGAGCCGGCAGGCTGTACATACATACTACATGTATGTGATGATAATGTGTTTTCTAATCCCTGTGCCGTAAGGCCTCGAAGCGGTCGAGTCTGAGATGCCTTTTCGAGCAAGGTCCGGATGCCGAACCATCTTCCCAACGTCTTGCGTTCCTTATCGGAAGGCGGTTTCCGGACGTGCACTGAGTGAGAAAACAAAGCCTAACTCCATCGAGGCAGACTGACTAGAAAGATCAATACCTTACCGTAGGGAGACGCCGCCTGAGTGTACGGAGTAGAAAGCACGACATCTTACCTTGGTACCTTGGACGTAGGCAACCTGCGGCTGGCGGACTTGAAGGAGGCGAGGCTCGCTTGGACTTGTCCAGCTACAGCCCGTTTCTTTCTCTTGCCATAAGGAGTGTGCCAGGATTTTGCCACAGCTGTCAGTTTGAGGTGTCTTCCATAATGACTCGGTGGGTAATCTGCCGGTCGATACTCGAGAAAAATTGATCTGAAGAGTCCTGCATTTGGCGAGAAGTTTTCGAGTGGCCACAGTCTGGGCGAGGAGGCGGAAGAACGGAGAGATAGGTAGGTAGATAACGGCGGCTATTAAGTATAGTAGATTAGGTAAGGTAGACTAATAAAGTATCTAAAAATTTCAGTTGGAAGGTTCTGAAAGCTACCTCAATGGGTTAGGCAGGGAAGAGTGGACGTCCCTTTGAGAGGAAGGAAGCACCTGCCGCGTCCTCTGGGGGTCGAACGTTGCTCCTTGTACAGTCAAGGTACTCGCACATAAAGGCACTCCCTTCCGTGCGATAAAAGGTACTTTACCTCTTAGAGTGCCCGGTATCTCACACCTGATACCTTAGGTCTAAGTGAGCCCAAGAACTAAGTTGAAAGTGATACACTGGCTCACTCGCTCGCTCTTTCCCTCTCTTCTGTGTCCCGGCTGCACTTGACCTTTTTATAAGGTATGTACAGCACTCGTACTTACCTACCTACCTAGTACTTAGTAGCGGCAAGTGGGCGGCTAAACTTAGATATAGGTACGCACAGCACTAATACTAAGCAGTATTATATCCCCATTAGTATTACTGTCACTAGCAGATCCAAGCCCAAGTGGGCTGGCGGGCCTTCCCGTGAAATGGACCCGGTACTTTGTTTATAGCGCTGTTGGGGGTGTAAGCACAGGTACAGGCTTTGTCCCACGGTGTTGGGAACAGTAAGGCATCTTGGAGTGCATTTTCTCCGAGACGAGACACGAAAACAAGAGCTTGAGCGGCTGGTAATTTCAAACAAGATACCTAGGCCGCTCTCTCCTCGTCTCCAGATGCTAAGGTATAGCGAGTACAAGCTTCAATGTCGCCGGCTGAGACATCGCTCGACCCCCCACCACTCCCATATCTTGGCCTCACCACCAATTGGCGTCTCTCGATCCAAATCTCTCGCATGGGAAGCTGGGGATCGAAGCAAGGTTCATGTCCTAGTACGTATTTTGTGATGTGTCTTTGAGCCTCTAGTATTGGCTTCAATTCAATTGTCCTCTTTCTGCTTCGTGGGCAAAGAAGGCAATTTCATGCAGGCCACACCATTATTGAAACGCCTCAGCCTGGTACCATCGCCTTACCGAATCATTGGCCTTGATTTACCTCTTCTTGCTTCTCTAGACAACTGCAAGGCATAGTAGAGAACGGTATATATTATGGAATGGACAAGAGGAAGTTGACGCAAAGAGATCCAACCCCCCGCGAGCCGAGGAACACATCCTCCCGAGTCGAATGGGTCTGCCTCTGCTCGGCTCGTCGCTCCTCACAGACCTCCTCCACCCACCCATCTGCTGATGTATCAGTCTGCATGTCTAAGGTGCGTGTGAATACCTGTTGCCTTACCAGGGCTGACACTGGAGCCTACAAGGACTAATACCAATACTACCATCAATGCTGGCAAGTAAAGCCAGAGACGCAGCCCTCCCCGGAATCACCCTTGTTTTGCCCGTAGTACTCGAATACTCAGACACTCGGACTTTTCAGGTACTTCAATACCTTTCCCTGTTAGGCTTTGGAGTGCTTTACACGTGTACCCTGCCCAAACACCACTGCCTACCGCTACATCAGCTCCCCTCTACCTACTAGGGCCTGATCATTCGTCTCAGCCGCATAATGACCCAGCCTAACTCGTGCGCTGTCCATTCAACAACTTCATATTTAGGGCGTCATTGTATAACTGCACGTAGCCAGCAAGGCAGAGCGCGCATCCCCGGAGTGGCGGCCGCTCCGTACGGAGGAGGCTCGTACCCTCAAAGAAATACAGAGGCAGAAAACAGAGAACGTCTCACTCCTCTGGTGACTGTCCGAGCAAGGGCAGTAAGAGGCAGCAAACCTTGCCGGCGCCGCTGCTTGGGTTGTAGAGCACCTGGTAGATGCACCATAGACGTAGGAACGATGTCTTGAGTGCTCGCTTGCATCTATGGGTACTGAACAGCATAGGTATACCTTGCTAGTTGCTGAAAGGGAATGGTCATTACGCCTCTTTCGCTCTTGTTGTTCCACTTGGCTTGATATAGCAAGCATGTTTGAGCGCCTCAAAGCATGGGAGCCTCGGAAAAGCCCCGTGGAAGACACACTCACCGCTGCCGTGATTTCTGATTTCACTTCCCCTTCAAACCGTATCATACTGTTCTGGAGTTTTCTGCCATTGCTACTCAACTTGAGCAGCATCACCATCGTCATTGCTTTGTGTTTTCCATTTCAATCTCATCAGATACCCCGGGTGGCATAGTTGGAGACTCAGTCGCCATCAGCTTAGTCGTCTTCGTCTCTGCCTTCTTTGCCGCTATCGACTTCTCCGCAAGGTGTTGTTTCTTTTCCCGTCACCTCTTCCGCCTTCATCGGCGGCCTCAAGGAGCGTCTGCTGGCCCAGGCTTGGAACGACCCTCCTCCAATCATACGGTCCTAGCCGCATCTTCTCCCCCGTCTGGCCTTACTGCTGCAGCTACCTCCAGGACCTTTGCAGAACACTATCCGCTGCCAGGAACCTCCCAGTTTTCATACGCCCTCTTGGCCGGCAGCTGTCGTCTCCCCGTGCCCTTGCCATGGGTTCCCCAGCCGTGTCTGGCGGCGGCCGCATTGTCGTGTACCTCTTGAGGAGAGACCTTCGAACTGCCGACAATACTGTTCTCCATTATCTGTCCACAACTGACGGCAAGCATGGCTATACTCACCTGCTGCCTGTGTATGTCATGCCTCCTGATCAGATAGAGCTATCTGGCTTGGTCAAAGACGAAGAGGCTTCCCCCTATCCCCAGGCGCTGGCCGAGGTTTCAAGACACTGGAAGTGCGGCATCCACCGTGTCAGATTCATCGCCGAATCGGTCTGGGATCTGAAGACCAAGCTAGAAGCTCTCGGTTCCGGCCTGATCATTCGTGCCGGAACCTTCCCAGACGTCCTGGAGAGCATTGTCCAGCATTATGCCGGCCAAATAGATGGCCCTCAAGTCGCCGCTGTGTGGATCACCAGCGGGCTTCTGCTAGAGGAAGTCAATGAACAGCAAGCCATCGCCTCTTTCTGCGACGAGGTTGGAATCCGGTTCGTTCCCTTTCGCGATCACAAGTGGTTCATCGATAAGTAAGTCGATCCAACTGTCCTCCATGTAAGCCAAGTATTAGAAGATGAACTCGTCTGACGGCGGAACCTTGTGGGAAAACAATCAACATAGTTCTGAACTTTCAACGCGCTCAATTCTCGAGCTGCCCAATAAGTTCTCCGAGTTCCAGACGCGGATCGGCCGTGTGGAGGACAAGCCTCGCTGTATTCTTCCTCCCCCTGTTCCCTTCTCGTTGCCCCCTTTTCCGGATCATGCATCCCTGCCAGCCCAGAAACACCCGTTCGAGATTCCAGATACATTGCCAAAACTCGTTGAGAGACTGAGCAAGCAGGTGAAGCTGAGCACTACATTCTTCAAGCGCATCGGCTTCAAGAATTTGCCAGCGGCACTCCGCCCTAGAGGCGGCGAAACTCTGGCTCTCGAACGGCTGCGTTATGTCATCAAGAAGGGTATCGTATCTCAGCATCATACAACCATTGACGACCTGCAAGGACAAGATGGGGGCTTCAATTTGTTAGCTTACGTGTCTCTTGGCTGTATCAGCGCTCGGCAGGTCCACGAAGAGCTAGTTCGCCTCGAGCAGGGCACCGACCCTAACTTCGCTGAAGCTCTGGGCTTCGGCGAGGGAGAGAACATGGGGACAAAGGCAATTCGAGCCGAGATGCTCAGTTACGACTTCATCCGGCTGTGCAACAGAAAGTACGGCCAGAGTGTCTACAGCCTCGAGGGCTCCGGTCCGGGCAGAAATCCGGGCATCCAGTACAAGACGCCAGATCAAGACAAGGCACGCCCCGACCAAGCGCCTTGCCCCCTCGGCATCGAGGGCATCCTCGTGCAGTTCCAAGTAGGAGCCACGGGCTTCGGCCTCATTGATGCCATCATGAGGAAGCTCCTCTTCACCGGGCACATCAGCGTCCGCTCCCAGATGCTTGCTGCCAACTTCTTGGGCAAGTTTGCAGGCGTGGACTGGCGCTACGGTGCGGAATGGGTGGCGTCTCTTTCCATAGAGCACGACACCTCCCTTCACTGGCATCTCTGGCAGCACCATATTGGCGTTGGCCCTGATCCCAGTGGCGGTGAGGTAACCTTCTCTCCTGCCCACGCCGCCCCTGAACTCGACCCTGATGGATCCTTTGTACGGAAGTGGGTGCCGGAGTTGCGGCGCCTTACCGCACTGACAAACCTGTTCAAAGTAGCCACGACTTCTCCAGAGCTTCTGCAGCTGCTCGGGCTGGCAACGAGTGTCATGGTAACGAGGCCGGTGCCGTCTGATGCTGTCAACTGTCAACCCTCCGACTACAGGAGGTGCGGGGGCCCGCACCCTCGACTGTTTGTTTCCAGACCACCTCACGGATTCGCGACCTTGGGTCCCTATCCCAAGATTCTCCCACTCGCTCGTCTAAGATCCACCACTCTCCTCCAGGCCCCGAGTCTCTGCTCTTGTCCACCATCGCCCCGAGGGCTTCCGCGTCCCCCCCCTGGATTCTTATATTTACAGTGCCCAGGACCTCGTGGGGGAAGCCCGAAACAACTTGCCGTACCGCGATCACTGGCTTTCGCAATCTTTCGACAAACACTCTCTTGGTCACTCCAGATTCTCCTCGCAGCAAGGGACGAACTGCACCAAAAACAAGCGCGCAGCATGGCGGGAACGACTCCTCTGCAAACCGCTGAGGCTTCCAGGCATCCTGATCTGAATAGGGGGCTTCTTTTGCCCGCTCGGGACACTATTGCGGCTCCTGGCAATGCACACAGCGGCTCTTTCATAGCGAACTCGGCTCCCAGAGCTCGCCATGACATAGCTGGAGGTCCTACGGCCGTAGCATCGATTTCTCGAGGCCCGACGATCGTGGTTTCTGATCCTAGAGCTGTTGCAGCCGCCGCAGCCCTTCGCGCAGCACACAACAGACCCACGACTATGGCGTCTCCTCCAGGAGGCCCTCGAGCTGAGCAGGCTCTTGAAGCGACTCAAGCCGCACCTGGGATGCCCCACGTCGCTCAGATTCTCCAACACCCTAGAGCGGCTCAGCGTCCTCCTGGCATCGCCCAGGAGTACCGCGGCTCTTCTCAGGCACCGCCGAATGCTCCTCGCGGCCCCCGTGCGGATTATCGGCCATCGCCTGCCCAGTCAAATGCTCCGCCAAATGCTCCAAGGGGTCCTCGTGCAGATTACTGGCCCCCTCAGCCTCCTCGAAACGCACACCAAGCGCCTCGCGCACAACCTTGGCAGTATCAGACCCCCAAGACGGATCTCAGGCACACCGTGGCCAGAACTGGCAATATCAGAACCATCGAAATGTCGTTCCTGGAAACACGTTGACGTCCCGGACCCCCCAAAACCCGTTCAACGCCCTCCATACGGCTCCCCAGGGCCCTCGAGCCATGCAACCCCCCCCTACCGCTCCCCAGTGGAACCCCCAGGTAGCAGAGTCGTTTGTTGGAGCAAACCATCCTCCTACTACCTATCCTTACAGTCTCTACACCAGCCAACCGTGCCCGGCGTTCTATGGACCATACGCCTTCAGTCGCCCTGCGACCTATCAATACATGGAGGAAATGCCCTACTATCGAGTGCTACAGGACTATTATCAGTGGCACGACTCGGGCCCCAGTAATGGTGGTCCCTGGAACGCTGCTTCTCCCGAGACTGACGAAGTGGTGAGACACGGCATGATCCTGCGATTCCTCGACAGCCTTCCTCCGCCTCCCTCCAATCCCGAGTTCCCCCCCGACCCCCCTCAACTCTACCTCAAAACTCGCCGTCGCCGTAGGAATCGGACTCAGTCCTCTAGGGAAAGCGGTGCCACTGGACAGGCTGGATCCACTGAAGGGACGACTGCTATTACGCGCCCTGTTGCGCCCACAGCGTCCGCACATGTCACGTCGTTCCAAGGTGCGCAAAGGATGTCGTACAGACGTGGTAAGCGCGGCACATCTGGCCGGCGCCGTCAGACAGACGGAAACAACGAGATTGAATCCGAGCAATCGGGCGAATCAGGAGCGTCCGGTGAGGCTGGTGATGTTCCTCGCGCTACCGAAGCTATCGAGCGCGCTGGGCTGGGCGACATTGTTGAGGCTCGTGAGGATGGCAAGGGCGACGATGTGGACGAGGAGTTTGACGATGACTGTGCCAGTGCCGCTACCTGCATGTAGTAAGTCGTTGGGACCGCGGAAGTTTTGGCAGTAATGAAAAGGGGGGTGGCTTTGGTAGTGCGGAGCAGAATCAGTATGGAAGCCCCCCAGGCTTGCGTTGCTTTGCAAAACAGCAGAATTAGTTGAGAATTGTTATCAACATTATCCTAAATAGCAGTAGAAAACCTATCGTACACTCTGTCTCTCCCCCTATCTCTACGCCGACGCTCGGCTTGTCTATGGGGCGTGGACTGATGCTGCACTGGTAAATTAGGCCATATACCTAGGTAGGTATCCAAACCGTGACGCGTGTTCCTCCGTCATATAATGTGTTGTCTATTGTTGGTCTTAATCTTTTCATCCCTCTTCCTCTTTCGACGCTTGTTTCTCCTGTGTCTTATATAGGAGGAGCAACAGGCTCCTCCGCAATTTGTCTTTCCCTTTCCCTTTCAGCTGCATGCCTCTCGTGATGTTGAAAAACGGCAAGCATTCCTAAGTCGTAGCTCGCCTTGAGGCACCCGGCCGTGACAAAAGCAACCCAGAAGAGGCCGTGGTCCGCCAAGGTGCCCGTCAGAAAGGGGCCGAGGCTGGCCCCGACCGTCTTGACCACGTTGATCACGCCCATGATGGCTGTCCGCTCGCTTGGCTTGATCACGGCCGCTAGGAAGGCCGCCCGAGGCGCGACGTCCATGCTCTGGCTGGAGGCGCGGAGCCATAGGAACAGCAGGGAGAGACGCACGTCGGGGAAGACGGGGATGAGAGACAGGAAGATGGACGAGGGCAGATGCGTAAAGACCATGGTCTGGTTTGAAGAATTGACAAAAGGGTTAGAGGTGGTAGGTAAAGGGCGGTTGGAACGAGGAGTCCTAGAAGCACATACCTTGATGTTACCAAACCGTTTGGCTAGGGAAGAGGCCACAAGCATCGACAGAGCCGAGGTGATGCTCGTGACGAAGAAGATGGAGCCAAGCTTTCCTTCTGCGATGCCGTAGCGCCAGCGGAAGAAATACGTCACCCAAGACCTGCGTTATGCGACACGATGAATGGTTTGTCCATGATCGGCCATTGAGGGAAAAGGGGGGGGGGGGGGGGAAAGGGGCATCTTACATGGAAGCCAGGCCAGAGGCAAACGCATCCAGGGCGAAGAAGACGCTCAGGCTGGTCATGATGGCATATCCTTCTTGACTGATGGCGGGAAGAAGAGACACAAGTCGGCTACGACTCTCTTGCTGTTCCGCGTGTTCTTGCGAGTTGCCGTGCCCATTGCTCAGGAGGGGGGATGTCTCCGTGTTGCTGGCTTTTCCGTTGGCTTTCACGGCTCTCTTTGTCGCCTCTTCGTCGGCCTCGACAGCGCTGCTCAAGAGCAGGGCCAGAGTGAGCTTGACCAGGCCGAGGACGGCATATCCGAAAAAGATGAGGCGGTAGGCATCGAGCAGCTGCCATTCGAGGACTGTGGAAACATACTGAACAACCCATCCGCCAGTCATCAGCCCGAATGCCGTTCCAGCTGTGCCAAGCAGGCTGTACCAGGCATAGACGTCGCTCCTAGATGCCGGCTCTGTGAGATGAGCGACGACGCTCTCCTCGATGGCTCGAAAGGGGCCAATCTCGTTGCCACTAAATGATTTGATGAACTGGTTAAGCCATGATGGTTCTCGCGCGCCCGAAGGCCGTTTGTAAGAAAAGACGGGCATCAGATGGGATATTCCTCACATACCTCGGACTAATGACGCCGAATATGGCCGCAGCAAGCAGAATCCAGTAGTTCTCGCAAAAGGCAAAGGCGACGCCGCTGCCGCTCATCAACAGGGCGCCCAGAGCCAGGATCGCCTTCCTGCCCAGTCCGTCGGCCACGAGCGTGAGGCAGAAGCTGATGCAGACGTCGCCGACCAGCGTCAGCGTCATGAAGAGGCCGATCCTGGTCTTGGAGATGCCCAGGGCCTGGAGGTAGAGCACCAGGACCAGGGTCGATGCGCCATAGGCGAAGAGGCGGACGAACCGCTGCAGGCAGAGGAGCTTGACGTCCGGCCTGCTGTGGTGGAGAGAAACGAGGCCAAGCTCGGAGAGGATCTTGACGAGGAGCCCAGGCGATTCTTCCATTGTTTTGGAGGTTGCTTTACTCTTTTTGTTGTCTCTCCTCTGCTGCCTTGGCTATTTGTTTCTTTGACAACGACGTGGGCTAGTTTCCTGCCCTGTCCCCTTCTGTGTCCTTGACCGATTGCACCTATTTATCAATACCCTTCCCTTTTCGATCCTCATCTCCTCTCGTGCCATCCATGGAGGGTCGATGGCAATCTTTATAGCTGATTCAAAGAAACACAGTCGAAGCAGATCCCGCCCCACTGCGTGAACAAATAACCCTCGAAGATTCGATTCCGTTCACGCATCTGCTAAGGACGGGCACGGGTGGAGGTAGCTCGGTGATAAACCCATAATCCGAGACGTGTCTCCATGCAAGCCTTGCCGTTGGCAATCACCCATTGCGGGCTATAACTAGGCAATACGAGTACCACCGTAACACCCAAAAACTTCTGCCGTTCAGTGTCATCAGCAGTATCAATGTGGTGTGCGTATGTACAGCCGCACTTTGGATCAAAAAGGCGGACTCATTCGAGTTTACCACCTATCATACTTAGCAGGGCCGATGTTGTTACGAGAATACTATGAGCACCTCTTTGAGCTTGGACGTCCAGCATCACTACAAGAATATTCAGGGATGAAGGAAAAAAAAAACGAAAATCAATTGCGAACCGGGCGAAGCTTCACTGATAGTTGCCTACCAAGGCGCTGCTACAACTGGTTGGTAAGATTCTTCCATCGGCCAAAGACCATCTCAGACTCTTCTACCAGTCCATACCCCGGATTTGCAAATTGAATCAAGCAAGCAACGTAAAACCTTCCGTGAGAAATCATAAACCATATCTGGAGCCGAGCTGAAACCGAATGTCAAACTTCTCTGACCCCATCACCATTGCTCCTGTCCCGTGCAATCCCACGACCTGTTCCCCTTGCTCCCGAGACTTTCGAGCCTTTCCCTGGAATAGCCCAGGAACCCCGATCGAGTGATTTCATGCCGACATTTCAAAAGTAACACTTGCGAGCAAAGCAGCTCATCAGATTGACGGCGCGAGACAGCTCATGGCCAGAGGCAGCCTCAAACTCCTTGCGAAGATTCTCACACTTGCCGACTCTCCGCAGTCCACCACCCGAGGAGCCGTAGGTGTGCTTGCAAGCGTCGCACATCTCCTCGTCGCTGCTGTCGCCAACGTCTTGCTGCTCGACTTCGTCAACCAGAAGCTCGCAGTCGCCGTCACATTCATGATCGCTAATGCCGTTGCGTTCCTCGTCGTCCAAGTCGCCACTGGCGTCAGCCTTGTCAAGCTTGGCCTGCTTAAGGCGACAGCGATAGGCTGAAGAGCGCTCGAAATCCACCAGCATGATTCTATCCAGCTGGGGGTTATAGAGCATGTTGCGGAGCTTTGCGTCGCGATGGATGATTCCCGCGTTATGAAGCTCCGTGTACGCTCGTTGAGTCGACGAGACAAAGCCTCGGTTGCATGGCGATCCCCAGTAACTCTTCACAGGCCGACCAGCCCAGCTGAGGAGCATGAAGTGCGTGTACTTCTTGGCATCGTGATAGAAGGGCAAGTTGAGCTGCAGAATCCCGAGATAGACGGGGATGCAGCCGCCCTGGACGTCCTTCAGCCGAGTGTACATGTCGCCTTCGCGCAAGAGACGAGACACGTTCTCCTGCATGACGGCCTTGACGACAAACGTGTACCCGTGGGGGGCAAGCGTCACCTTGAACAGGACTCCCATAGAGCCGGACAGGTTCAGGTAGATGCAGTTGCTGCCCGTGCTTCTAGCAATGGTGAGCTGCTGCTGAACGAGTCTCAAGAACTCGATGTTATCGAGATGCTTTTCTCCGTGCATACGAACGTTGGGGCAGCCCGTGTCCAGTGGTGCGCCGCTGGTCAAGCCCAAGAGGCACTCCTGGGTGCAATACTCTCGCCGTCTGATTTCACTGACGAAGATGCGGTTGTCTTTACCAATCCACCCAGCGTGTTTCCCGTCGTCGATGAAGGCGTCTTCGTCGTCCAACTGAGCATTGTCGGCTTGGTCGGCCGGCTCTCCAACATCATCTTCGGGCACCAGGAATCCATCAGGAGAGAACTTGTACCTGATTTCAATGGCCACATATGAGTCCTCTTCAAGGTCGTCGTCGACGTCGTCGTCGACGTCGTCGTCCAAGACCTCGGCATCCTCTTCCTCTTGCTCGTACTCCGTGTCTTCGTCAACAATCTCTTCGTTGCCAGCGCTGGTAGCAGGAGAAGCGCTCCGAGGACTTGGGCGCAACGGCATGTTAAGCAGCACCTCGCCGTAGTCGCTCTTCCAAACGTCGAGATTCTCAACTTTGTTGCGCCATTCATCCGGGATGCGTCTTGCTTGCATTGCCCGGATCATGAAGGCGAAGATTTGGCCGACCGCTGAAAAGTACACGCCCGATTCCTCATGGACGGAGACGTCGTCGTCGGGCACGCTGACGTAGCAGTGCACCGTGGATGGGTCCTCCTGTATCTCCAGGAAGATGATGGCTACTCCGGTGTACACATAGCCATAAGTCACCTCGCATCTGATCATGCAGTCATACAGCTGGGTGATGACGGCCGTCACGGTCTGCTTCGAGGAAGAGTCGAACGTGAAGCTTTCGTCTTCATGTTGCTTGCCGATCACGTCGCTCTGAGGGGTGATCTCTTCAGCCAGTGCCGCAGTGATCTCCTGCACCATGGGCAGTTCAGATGGCCGGTACTCAATTGCCACGGCGGGAACAGGCCGACCACTGTTGACGTTGGAGTAGACGCACAAGCTGCAGTGCCGCTGGAATCCAGGTAGATCATATTCGAAGCTGGAGTCACCAGGAGCACTCAGGGCAGGGTCGCCTTCGAGAGGACCGTATGTCAGCTTGCCCTCTAGCCCAACTGCCTGTTTCAGGACGGCGTCGTCCATGACCTGCTGTAGAAGAGTGATGACGGCAGACGACGTGCCCATTCTTTCCGCGACGCAGAGCGCCATACGGCCGTTGATGGGCTCCAGAGCGAAGTACTCGTTGTGCACTTCTTCGATGGACGGAAAGAATTTCTGCAAAAGGCTTGAGGCCTTGTGTGGCAACAAGGCCTCCCAGACGCCCTTCTGCTTCTCCATGAAGTTGGGGGACGGAACTATCCGTTGAGGATACACTTTGCCCTCAGGGGCAAGCGTGGTATTGTCGGAGGGGGAAGTATCAAGGGTAAGGCTCTGTGCAGCTTGATTCATGCTGTGGCATGCCGAGAGATACTCTCGCAAGTTCTGGGAAACCGGCGTAGCGTCGAAATCTTCATCTTGCTGCTGGCCTTGGCCGCTTTGCTTGTGCTGTTGGACAGACTCCTGCTGGCTATGGCCGCTTGGCTCCGCCTGCTGAGCCTCACGCATGGCCAAACGAGCTTCTTGCTGCTCATCCTTGTGTGATGTGGCGTTGGTTTCGATCAGGGATGAGGCAGCAGCCGTTGGAATATTGTCGCTCATGACTCCGGTGCTGGCAAGAGACACGCTCCGGGAGTAGACGGCAATGAAATGGATATCAGGAATTGAAGGGGAAGGCGTCTTTGCTTGAAGAATGGTCTTGAAATCTTGTGCTGTGGCCGGTAGATTTACTGGCGAGTTGTTGAAAGAAAAGAATAGCTGTATGGCGGATAGCGATGGGGGGATGAAGAAGAGGAGGCGACGAAGAGGAGGTGAAGAGGTGGAGGCGGGAAGAGAGGAAGAAAGTGAGAAAAGAGGGAAAATAAAGAAAGAAGAGGCAAGACTTGGGGAACAGGTGGCCTACGAAGAGATGGGAGAGGTGACAGCCTTCCGCCAGCTGCTGGGCCAGAGCCTGCTGGCCACATACCTAGTAGTAGTAGCTGAGGTACGCGCACCTAAGGCCACACTGCCTACAGATACCTGGTAGATAGGTAAGGTAAAGTAAGCTACGATGCGGTACCTAAGGTATGCATGCTGCCCGACAGCACACCTCTGTACCTAGGCGGGTTAAGGTGGTTCACCCCCCCTACCATACTACCTACACGAGCATCGGATCACCTCCAGCTACTTGTCACCTACAGATTCATCAAGCATTGGCGTAGCTTGCTTTGCGCCGATGCTACCTAGAGATAGCCAAAGACGTTGTACGGCCCCATACAGCTTTAGTTTTCTCCCATACTTACTACATAGTTTGAGGGGGGTCCAGACGATCCGATACCACCTCCACACCTACCTGAGGTGGGCATAGCTACTCCTACTTGGCCTCCTACTTGGCTACGAGTCTGGCGCCTGTGAGGACGAGAAAGCAGTTGTGAATCATAGATATCACACCACTTTTCGCGGCCCCAAGCACCGCTCGAGCTGCTCTCCCTTGAGTTTCTGGAGGAGGTGCTCTAGAAGAAGTCACTACGGCGAGCTCCAGCGACAGAACAACCTAACACGTTGATTCAAAACACCTAGGTAGCTTCTCATTGCAAGATGCCATGATCTCTTTGCTTTCTCTGGCCTCGGTCACCGTTGGACGGACTCTGTCACACTGGAAAGCCATCAGCAGACATCAACCTCATGATGATACTGTATATTCTTCACATGTACACACCCTATTACTTCTACGACATCTCTACGACGTAGGCAGATATGAGGCAAAGGTGGTTGATGCTACTGCGGCCATGTCGTATCTGATGCATGTTAGTGGGCACAAAGTATTGATACTTTGTCTTCCGGCAGAGGAGCAGTCTTGGGAGACAACAACGGGATCGGGGGTGGGTGACTTCGAGCATGATGAGACGGCATACACCCACTGCTTGATTGGCATATGCACTCGTATGCACTCGTTTTCACATGTATCGTAGCAGTAGTATGCAATGCATCATGAGCAGCAAGAAAGGCAGAAACCATGACAGGCTGCTTCAACTGCTTCACGAAGCAGATACTGCAATTCACATCGTCCCCCCTCCCCCCTCCCCTGGCTTGGAGTGATTTAGCTCGCGGCAGCTAGTCGTTCTCTCCGCTTTCCGCGTAACAAATTGCGGTGCTCCGGGGGAGCGAGATTGCGGATCTCAGCCCAGATCACACCCAGAGATGGGTGTACCAAAGAGGAATGGCGATGGTATCTCAATTATGGAGCTGCTTTCGCTCTTCCAGGTGCAAGGCGGCAGGTGTCGTCCCATCTGGGCAATGTTCTGGGCAATGCCAGAGCTGGAGGGCTGCAAAGCTGCCGCAAGAACTTGGTGGCGGCTAATACCAAGATTCGCCTCGGGGGTTCGGCAACCTGATCTCGATTCGGCTGCGATAGGATGCTTCTAGTCCTTTCAAACATGAAAGACATAAAGAAGTAAATTAGTCAGACTAATACTAGGGAGGAGATTCAGATGTCAGGGCTTGCTTAGATAGGTTATAGTTATTGAAGAATGGGTTGGAGATACGGTGCAGCCGGCATTTTGTGGCAGAGGATGACTGGCACTTCTCTCCTCCTGGAGCCCTTTCCGAACACAGATGCTGGGCGTTACAGGCTTTCACTTCATCGGCTCCTGGGGCATCATGTCTGTCGTTGAAGCTACATGTACACTGCGTCTCTAGTTGAACGCTGACCTGGCCTGCTCCATCATACCTTATGCTCCAAGACGCCACCAAGTCAACAAGGATCGTGGTGCCCTCCAATTAGCCGCCCGAAGGCAGCAGCTCCGGTTACCTTGAGCCAGTGACCGTCGAGCTGCACCTCAAGTTGGTGTCCTCCACTTGTTTTCTCCCAAAAAATCGAAACACTAATACCCAATGGAGGTTCGCCCAATACGACACTTTTGCATCTGCCTCCAGTCATTCGCGGCGAGGGACGGAGCAGTGAATCTCTTCATCTTCCTGGAGTCTATCCCATGGTTGTTCATTCCTCATCAGAGTCCATCAAGTCCGCTACTGCGTAATTGGGGGTGGTAAGCACCCGACTGCCATTGATGGCGTTGATTCTCGAAGAGCTGCTGCTACGTTTTGCAAACCACTGTGCTTGGCAGTACTCGTTTTCCAGCTACTACAACTGCTCCAAACTTCCATCAGAGTCAACTGGATGCTTCTGCCAGAATGGAAAGGTAAGGTAGAACGGTCCGAAGAGCGACAGGGATCACAACCCCACCAGCGACGATACCAACTGCCCGTCTTCCCATCGCAATCCCCCATGATAGCTGTACAAGGCGAGCCGATCGAGTCGTGCCACGCCTGTGCCAACGCGTCACACGAGCGGGGGCGAAGGCCGCCTCGAGCCTCTATTTGCTGCAAAATACATACGTCTAGATTAGGGAGCGAACGGGAGAAACGGTTGGGGGGACAGGCAAGCAGATGCTGCCTGGGCCTGCGCCTCCTTTGGCGATTTTTGAAAGGGTAGATTCACCGAAGACTGAAGCCCTGGTTGCCGCTTAATCATCTCGCAAGTGCCATCTCGATAGTCGTGCCGTTCATGAATCATACGTAGAACAAGAGCCATCGTTGCTCCGGCCTGTGCAAAAGTCCCAGGTTTCGACCCAACAGGCCATCATCGGCGCATCTTGCACAGCTTGCTTTGCACCATGGTTCGAGTGCAGAAGCTTACGGCCGAGGTCCTACTGAGCGACCCGAGGCGTGGTCCAGCTGTGCCCAACAGGGACGGGACGCATGCTCTCTATACAGTCTCGACACATATCCTCGGCGGCAAGACAAATCAAGAGTTCCGCATTTACCACATCGAGAGTGGAAAGTCGACCAAGCTTTCAAGCGATGTTGGCGTTCATGATGCTCTCTGGATTCCCTCTACGAAGCTCGATATCATCTACCTTCAGTCCGCAGAGCATGGTCGAACCCAGGTGCTGGTAGCATCAGCAGCAGATTTGTCTGCCGAGCACTACCTGGCGGCAGAAATCGATGCCCCAGTGTCGAACCTAAAGCTGAGGGCGTTGGATAACGGCAGCGTCGCATTCGTGGTCACTGCTCTTGTTGGCGAGTCTGGGTTGTACAACGAAGAGGCCGCCCTGAGAGGGTCAACAGCGAGGGTCTTCGATACCGAAATTCCTATTGTTGAGTCACCACTTGGCTTTCTCTCGACATTTTTACGGTATGCTAACCGGTGCATGCAGTGGAATGCCTCATGCAGGCCCAACAGATGCAGCCTCTGGTACAACGAGCTCGCCCTTCGCAACGGCCGCTGGGAGCTTCAAGGAGAGCTCTTCAACTTGGTGGACGACATAGATCTGGAAGCCCCATCCCGCGCTTATACCGACGCGCCCTGCAACGACTTTGATATCTGCCGCAATGGCATTGCCTTTGTCTCGCGGAATCTGAGGGAATGTGGTCCAGATGGAAGCCCAGCCCTGTCCGTCTACTTTGTACGCCTGGACTCCTATTCCATGCCTCCCGATGGCATGCCCAGACATATATTCATACCCACCACCTTTGAGCCTGCCGCCATCACAAACGTGCGATTCACGCCGGATTCGTCGAGCATCGGCTTCCTTTACACAGCCCATGAGGATCCCTACAATACTCGGCTATTTCTGGCTTCCATTCACTCGCTCGACGCTTTCGACGTCTTCAGCCTCGTGACTTGCATCGACGAGGAGGAGGACAACCCGCCAACGGCATTTGAGTTTGCTGGCAGCTCTGATTCCGTGATTCTACAGAGCCATCAGCTGGGCCACCAAGTCCTTTCCCATCTCTCGCTATATGATGGGGCCAAGCCGGAGACGTTCTTCACGGGCAGCAGCTGCAGTGCCTTTTATCCCCTGAAAGAGGAAGACTGGAGCGTTCTTCTAACTACATCCTCCAGTTATATCGACAGCAGCCTGTGGCAGATTGTGGACGTTTCCGATGCCAATATCCTGAGAACCGTATCTTCTGCAACCAAGAGCGGCGCCAAGTTTGGCCTTGCGTTCAATATGGTGACGGAGCTCTGGTACGAGGGCGCAAACGGCTACTTTGTCCATTGCTGGATGATACGGCCGCAGGGTTTCGACGAGAACAAGAAGTATCCTTGGGTGTTGGTGCCTCACGGCAGCCCGGGAACGGCTTGGAACAATGAATGGTCGACAACGGCATGTATAAACACATCACTGAAGACGATGGCCCCCTCTTTGGCTGGTTCGTGCTAACTGTTGCTTTGTAGAACAACTTCGCCGCCTGGGCAGCCCAGGGCTACGTCGTTGTCCTACCCAATATTTCGGGCAGCAGTGGATATGGGCTCGAGTTTACGAGACGTGAGTTGCACGTATGATGGGGGGATTGTTCCGCTATCTCTGACTTTCTGTAGGAATTCGCAGCCAGAAGGGAGACGAGCCTTTCCAGGACCTTCTCAGATTGATAACGTATCTGGATGGGGTGCCTTATCTCGACGAATCCAGGGCCACTCTAGTAGGAAGCAGTAGTGCCGCCTATCTCGTAAACAAGCTGCTAGGAGATGACGTTGCCAAAAAGGTAAGCCGAGCAAATGTCCAAGGCATCCAGGAGCAGGAGGAAAGAGGCGAAGGATGGACAACAACAAAGCCTTGGCCTCGAAGGTGTGAAACTGAAACCTTGACTGACCGGATTGATGTTCTAGTTCTGCTGCGCCGTGTACCAGAGCGGACCAATTGATCCTCCCGTGCCCTTTTCGCGCAAAGAGCCCGCCTTCGAAAGCTTCGACCAGCTGAACCCAGCGTACTCGCCTGCAGATCTGGATATGTACGAGAATGACACGGCTCCGTCGACCAACTTCAACGGCTGGAAGGACGCACCGCCAACCCTCATCATCCACGGGGAGAAGGACAAACAATGCTCCATCACCGAGGCACTGACGGCGTTTAACTCGCTGCAGGCTCAGGGCATTCCCAGTCGGCTCTTGACGTTCCCCGATGAAGATCAGGCCACAACCAAGCCGGAAAACACCCTGGTGTGGTACGATGTGGTCTGGGAGTGGGTGAGAAGGTGCTCCGATAGCGATGTTGAGAGAGAAGACATCTCCTGAATTGTCATCATGGCTGGTGCTCGGTGAAGTTGTGGATGGATTCAATTTGAGGCTATTGTATATTATTTGTAGGTGGAAAGGAGGGATTCATGTTATGAGATTCTGCTGTGCTATTGCTCCCAGACTTCAAGGTCACAAATTGCCAATGCCATCACAGGGCCAGGTCGAACCATTCTCAGCGCTACAATACAACATCAACGAAAACCTTTAGAGTCCATATTCCCTGTCCTTGTCTTTAATGGGGATTTCACTTCCCGTTGTGTCCTTATACTTGCCGCGGATAAAGTCTGAGATGGCCTCATCCTTGGCCTGTTCCGCCGCCGTCTCGTTGCTCTGATCACCCTGGCCGAGAACCTTTTCTTGCACAAAGTCAACAGCTAAAGGAAAGGTGGGCCTCAGGTTAGCAGACCGAAAGGCATATCAATGCAAAAGAGTTCTTCATGGGAAACTCACCCTTGTCGAGCATGTCCTCGTTCTTCTCGCCTTGGGCTCCTCCGCCGGCCATGTTGTTTACCTTGTCCATGAAACCGCCGCCGCTTTGCTCTTGGGTGCCGCTGTTGGTGTTTCCTTCGGTGCTGTTCCCGGCATCGTTTGAAGAGCCGGTGAATTTGTTGAGAAAGCTGGACATGGTGGCAACCGAGGACACGTGTTGAGGCTTGTTGAGATTTGTAGGGATTTTGAGACGATGCAACTCTCGACAATCGTTGCGAGAATAATGATTCGTAGGTCTTGTTGTTACAGAAGCAGTATCTTCGCCGTGCGAGGAATTGCAAGTTTGGCAGTGCAAGGAGAGAATGCTCTGAATATATACGCTCAAAGGCACTATGAGATTGATGTCAAAATCAAGCTTGAGGACGATTGGAGTTGTGCGTAACCGGGAAAAACAAGCATCACGTCACAGACGTCATACACACGGATCGCCTGGGGATCGATTGCCACTGCCTAGAATCTGAGTCTCGTCACTAACTTGCAGATTTCGGGCTACGCCTGCTCTACTCCGTGCGTTAGGCTGGATCATCTGCAGATATCAGGCAAGATGCAGGGAATCAATGACTGGGATATCGATTCCAGAACGCCCAAGTATTTGGGGTAAAGCCATAAGGAGACCCCCGGCTTCTTGGCGCCATGTGTGCGATGGTGATTTGCTTTTCTGGGAAGATGAGCCATGATGCTCAGTTTTGGTAGTCCTCGAGCTTACCACCTAGTTTGTCCCGGGCGGCACAGTACGAGCAGTTTCGAATTGTGAGTCGTTGGTCATCCGCTCTCCTGTACCTTTGCTTCATCCTGCCGATACACATTAACCAACAGTCTGCTCAGACAAACATGTTACCTGTTGAGTATTCCGCTACCCAATGCAGCAGACATCTTTCCCGAGATCTCCTGAAGTAGTTGGCCAAAGGGACAACTGCCTACAGATAGTATAGCTTCCATGACTGCCATACCATCAGAAGTATGCACCACCTTTAACAATTCAAAAGGAGTAACCTTAACTATTTAAGGTAGCACACAGGTAAGCATAAAGAGAGGGGCCAACGTCACCCTCCGTGCCCATACTATCGATGCTGTAACCTAATCGCAGCGTCGTACTCTAGATCAGTGGCTTAGCGGCTGGGCCTTGTCGCCATTCTACCTATCATCAATGCTCCGATACCCTTCCTTTCCCAGGCCCTTGTCCTCCTCCAGGGTGAGCTGCCCTCGGGCGATCATTTCTGCTTCGCGAGCGACCGCATGTTTGCTCTACCCCTTGTCTGCCAAGTCTAGGCACGGTGATAAAGCATCTGCTACACTTCCTTTGACTCCCGACACGTTCTCCAGCCCCATCTTTGCTATGTACAATCTTCAGACTCCTCAAAGGAGTGCCCGTAATTGATAAGGGGATAACGTGCGCTTTCGAAGAGACTCCAATGCTTCCGAGGCAAAGCAGCTGAAAGACTGTCTGACCCAGACCTGCGAGAGGCTGTGTTAAGACGTGCTAAGAAACCTCTTGTATCCTGACGACCTGTTCTGGCACTCGTACTGCTCGTACTTCTCCCCCTACCTAGTACCTACGTAGTAAATCATGCTGCTCCGCCTGGCCTCCCCTATTAACATTACTACTAGTAGTATTAGCAAACAATTCAACGACCATCGCATAACTCGTTCCCCCACCGCGGTCTAGGCCTCATGGCTAGGCGGGCTGACAGCCTCAAAACTGAGTTCACCATCACCATGGCTCCAATATGACCCAATGTCAAGGACTGGTCAATTCTCACGATGGAACTACCCTCTCTGTTCTTCCAGAACGCGGATCCTACTGGTTAACGAGGCGGCATTGGAAGTGTTTCAGACAATGGGTGGAAGGGCGATGCTACGCCGATTTCAGCAAGATTTGCTTGCTAGCCTTGCCAGTCGGAGGCATACCTACTTTATCTCCGTCTCATGCCTCTTCTACGACTTACCTCTTGTACTTTTTCCCCTCCCCTCTCCTCTTGTCCTACATTATCGCTCTTCTCCACGGCGAATCCGCAGCCGTCGGTCATGGCGGGAAAAGTCCGACCAGCTAATAACCACCCCAATCTTTGCCAAAGGGCCCTCCACCTACATAGCCCAAACAAGGCCGCCGAACAAGTTTGTTCGGGAAATGCCAATGTTATGCGATCGTAGTCGGATAATTTCGTGCGAGGAAATAATATATGGAGTAACAGCGCACTGCTTGCTAGTCTTGGACTACTCATACCGTGCCGCAGCTCTCCACAGCTCAAGCGGCTCAATGAATCGCGTCACCAACGGCCAGCCCTGTCGTTCTTCCTTTTCTCCTCGGCAGAGACTGACAGGTAATATGTAGTGCGTCCGTACAAGTGTTAGAGAAGCGCAGAAAGTGGGTTCAGCGGTATGGGACGCGGGCGGGCCGTTCTTATAGAGGAATCCATGGCGAGACCCTTTTCCTTCTCTACTAGCGAATCAACTCTCAGGGGAAGCAGCCCATAAGGATCGAGGCAACCTGCGAGATAGACAGAGTTGTGTAGGTTTCCTTTGATTTTGATGTACGTCAATCGCAAAGTCCAAAAGAAAACTGAGTGCGCGCGTGCTGTGCTGTGCTATGATACATTTCTCATGAGGGTCCCTCGAAGGGCATCACTTCCACAGGCTCGATCCTTTCCGTTCCGTTCCATGCCATGCTGTTCCATAATCTGAGCCACCAAAGATGCGTTGGTACATAAAGAGGTATCTAGTAATAAACATTGGACAAAGAAAAAAACAGACAATTAGCTTCATTAATGGGGCAAACCCCCTCCGCCCTCTTTTCTTCGTATTCATGTTCCTCCCCCTTCTACTAGATGGCTCTCGCGCTGATGGCGTCCCTTTCTGTGCTGTTGACCGAGGGACTGGCGCTGGCAGCCGGGTCGGGAAATCGAATATCGCGCTCCTTGTCGTCCTCCACCTCGACAACGACCGTCGTAACCAGGTCCATCTGGATGCCGGGGCCTCGTAGCGACTCCTGGCTGGATCCCCGAGGCCGCCGCCGCTTCTCCTGTCGCGGGCTGTTCGACTGCCCGGCCAGACGCTGCCACGACCACCATCCGCCTGTAGCCTTGGGCTCCATCTTGCGTCTGGAGCCCTCGCCGCCCTGGATCCAGATCATGTTGCCGTAGCGTCGAGCCTTTGGTGTCTGGAGGAAGGCGATGGTCTTCACACCCGTGTCTGCCGCATCGAGGTCGTACTTAGAGGCGAAGATGATGGAGTGTCGAGTTGTGCCAAACAAGAGGCAGTCGAAGAAGCCGTTGAGGGAGATTAACGCCCCCGCAAAGCAGAACCAGCCCAGCGGGATATCGGCACCGGACATGGAAGCCACACGCTCCGTCGCCAGCGGGAGCGTGCATGTAACGTAGATGACGGCGTAGATGAGGAACGCCGGATTGTGCTCTCCATAGCCGGGGTCTGGAGCGCCGTCCGGGTTGGCAGCTCGGCGACGGCGAGTTTGCTTACGGAGAGAGTACCAGATGGCAATGTAGAGGCCGGAGGTGACGGCGAGGGCGATGAAGATCCATAGGTAGTGGGTAAGAAGGCGCAGGCGCTCATATTCGGCATTCATCCAACACTAAGAGAGGAGTCAACGTCACGTTAGCCACTCAACAGGCAAGAAGGAGAAAGAGGATTAGAGGGAGGGGTGAGGGAATGAGATGGAAACGGGCTGCAAACATACCCAGGCGCCGGCTCGAACAAATAAGCCACCGTGATCCCGGCCGTTGTTTGTAATGGCAATTGGCAACGCCGAGATCAAATAGACAAACAGCCACACAAGCACAATGGCCAGGTACAGCAGCCTCTGCGACGGCCGATAGCCCTTGATCACAGAAAAGAAGGTGTGCACGGCAATGAGCATGATGAACATGCTCGAAGACAAATCGCCCGTCGAGACAAAGAAGCCCTGAGCCCAGCACGTCTTGGTGTCCACCAGGATGGCATTTCGGTTGATCCACGTAGAGTTGAGGGCAAAGGCAATCGACTGGTGCAGGTCGGCGATGAGGAGGTTGTAGATGAGAATCAGGAACTGGTTGGGCGATCCCTTCATCGGTCGCAGGGGAGGGCCGTTATCCCGCTGTGGAAACTGTCCGTCGACCTTGACGGAGGCGTCTTTGGACACGCTTGGGCGCGAGGCAAAGACGCCATCGATGCCTAGAGTAAAATCAACAGCGTGCTGGGAAGTTGAAGCCTCGTGGCCTGGCTGCTGGTCTTGCAGGTTTGCCTCGCGCTGAGCCTCGCGCCCGTCCTCGCCGCCGTGCCTGTGGCGGAAGCGCTTTTCGTTCTCCCGTCGAACGAAGAGCTGCCAGGCAACGATTTTGTATGTCAGGTAGATGAAGAGAGTGGCCGCGGAAAAGAAGGAGATGCATGACAGAACCGTAATGGCAAGAAGTCCGCTGCGGAGAGTTGAGTCCAGAGGGGCGAGTGATTGCCCATCCGGCGGCAGCACCCCTAAAGGCATGGCTGAAGTAAGAGAAGGAACAAGACAGACTATGCCTTGGGGTTATTATTAAAGATGATGAGATCCAGGAGAAAGGATCAATGGATTAATATGCGTCAGTTTCAATGGTCCTGGTCGTCGTCGCATTATTGGTCCCGCAGAAGAAGAGGAAGAAGAGCGGCCCTCCGAGTTCCGGATCAAAAGGCAGCCGGCATCCAGAGTCCAGGAAAAGTCGGGACCAGAGCCAGGCGGGAGGAAGGCTCAGAAGTAGGCAAGCCTGCCAGCATGGAAATCGAACAGGAGGAGGTGATGAAAGAAGACAAACGTGGAGTTGGCAAACGAAAGTAAACGGGAAGGAAGAGGAGATCCCGGATTCTTCGCCAGAAGAGGGCGAGGATCTGTCCCCCTGTCGACGATGAAGACGAGAAGAAGTGAGGAGCGTGTTAGATGGATGGCAACAAGGTAGGAGCGAATGCCGAGAAGGGGGGTGGTTTGCTAATAAGTCGATGTGCAGGGCATGTATCAGTCTCACAGTTCCCCACGTCGACCTCGGATGGCAGTCCCTACACCTGCGGTAAGCCAGGTACCAAGGTAGGTCGAAGGGAAGGCGATAGTCATATGGAGCACTCTCATAACCCTAGGTAAAAAGGGTGCGTGGGTGCTCGGAGAAAAAAAAAGAATACTGGGTAAGGTGCACCTATTGCAAGTTTGCTTGCTGGTGGCACTACACGCTATTCTACCTTACCAATTTTGCCGTCTAGGACAGTACCTGGTCCCATCTACTGTTGCTCGTACTTCGTACTTTGACGGGCAAATGGATAATAAGGGTTCCATCCGTTTGACAAGTTCCTCTAAAACCAGTCTCCAGTCTCCATGTTATTTCCATCGTCCAATGTCGGCCTAGATGCGCGAACTACTTGCGACTGGTCGTCAGGGCTAAGCCTTGTGAAGCTTGGTGGTGAGCAGAGCCTTGAATCATGAAGCCTGCAAAAGCTAATCTGGCGCCTTCGGCTTGAAACGAGCACGTATCCAGGGGCGCTGTGACCCGTTCACCGTGCAGCCTGGGTCGGCAAACCCATCCAAGAGGTGGGCAGAGACGGGATCCAACACCAGCCAGCCATTACAGGAACGGATATCTGATCCGGGCCAAAGACGTCGGCCGACCTGCAGCTTCCACGAGGGCTCCGCAGTGTTATCATGCACTGCATGCGCCCTGCAGTTTGGTAGGGTCACGTTGTACAAGAGTAGGTATGTAGGTATGCTGTGTGCCTGACGGCAGCTCAGAAGTCTGTCCTCGCATTCTCGTTCTTGAACCAGGTCGCGGAGAGATTGTAGATGCTTCTGCTGGGTACATTGTAAGAGATACAGCTGTGCTGCGGCATACATCTATCGCCAAAGAGGGCATCCGTGGCTTTGACCTTGCAAAAGACACGGTTCATCTTGTCCACTGCTTCGCCATTATACAAGTAGGTATTGTACCTTACCTTACCTTACTACCTATAGATCGTATGGAGCTGCTACTACAGTACTACTAGTACTACAGAACTACCTGTTTACTATACCTGACTCTTATTATTGAAAGCTGGGGTCACCTCGTGGAATCTCAAATCCACGTTTCTGCCCCTCTTCCCCCCCCTCACTATCGAATAACTTTTGACAAGCAACCGGCTGCCCGCCAGCTCCTCGGTATTGCGTGGTGGCGTTTGTTGGTGGCCCCCCCTTTTCTTAGCACTAGGTAGGTACCTCTCTCTCCATCTCTCCGCTCACTGTCAGCCAACGTGATAGCAGAAGTTTGTTCGCTAGGCGAGTTCCGCTTACAACGTGCCTTTTCATCTTTCCATGTTTGTGCCCCTCAACAGAGAGGCAAACGCAACCGAATTGGTGCTAACAAACCCTCGCCCCGAACCAGCTTCATCAGAAATGACCCTGGGCCTCGCCAGACCCATTCCGGAAGACTCTGCATGCCGAAAGGAGCGTGGAGGGTCTTGATGCGCGCTGATTTTGCACGACTTCCAGGATCATGATTGGCCTCTCGCCGGCAAGGGTTGCTGAACGGTTATGCAAGAGACCGGATTGACGGGGCAGGCAAAGAAAAAGAAAGGAAATTCTGCAGCGATTTTCACGTGGCAATTGGGAGGGTGGCTCCCGGCTCCCAGCCTGACGAGAAGTGATGACACTGCCCACTCAGCATGATTGTAAGTATTTAAGAGCAGATTTCAGATACTTTCCAAGGGGCTCAGAAAGTAGATGGATACAGTAGATGGATTGTCTTCTGATGACCAGCAGCTGAAGAGCCGGGCTTTCTCGCGGCGCCTCTTCGCTCCAGAGCTATTCAAAAAGCTTCCAAAGGATGAGCCAAGGGAGCCGAGAGCCACCGTCGAGCCGCTGTTGGCAGGGTCATGCAGTTGGTTGCTTGCAGAAGTCGAAAGCTCGGCCGCACCGTAGCAGCCCCGGGTTGATGCCCGTGGTCGTGATTTCGTTGAACCGACGATCGAACATGGACTGGCCTGTCCTGCGCCGCTTCTTCATCTCATAGAACGAATCCCAGCACACTGCGCTTGATGCTACCTTGGGTTTGTCCATGTTACAGTACCACTGATTTTGCCTGGCCAACCATCTAGCAGCATCAGCCACACAGGCGAGACAGGCGTTTATCCGCCACCTCAAGACCTACCGTTAGAGGAGTAGCGGTAGCAATACCTTGCAGCGGGAGCTGTTCGAAGTAAACGAAACCCCTTGGAACCAACGCGTTGGTGGGAGATGGCGCAGGACAATGAAGACCGATGCCTTTCCGACGTATCCGTCAACCGACGAGAGAAACAGAAGCCATGCCAGGAGCTGGTAGATGTTCATGGACGAGTTGTCCAAACTTATCAGTAGTGACTGACAGCAGAATCTGATGGAAGTTACGTGTCATCGCGGAATGTGATTCAGCTAGAGGGGGAAGCCTTTGCAGATCAGTTCCGCTATTCTCACAGAACTCTACTGTGTGTATCGATCCCATCTCGCCGCAGGGCGCATCTTCCATGACAGCAGATCAACACACTCGCCAGTTGAGATCCTGACGCTTTTAGCCGTTCTCGCTCGCTCTAGAACCCGGACGACGCTTACTGTAGAAGATTTCACCGAAAGGTCCAGGTCAACAAGCTGACGGGTTCAGAGACAATGGCGACAAGCGTCGGCTGAACCCCAGACGGCGCTTGACTTCTAGAGGCGAAGCTTACCTCCTTAGTCGACTTCTCTGTCACCAACAAATTTCACTACATGCAGACAGTGTCGATTACTCGCATAGCTGTGTTATAGAGGCCCCCCCAAATCGTAGACTTGCTTGAACACATCAAGCTTGCCATCTTTTTTTGGCTTATTTTCATGACCTGGTTTCCCTCATAAAGTATGGTGCTTATTACATTCTTCAACCATGTAGAAAAGTCCTCTATGTCTGACAGCTTGACAATTCCTATAGAAGTAATCGCATCACTAGCATCGGTACTCGAAAGCATCAGGGAAGAAATGTATCCTATTGACAGGACGGGGATGACTGAAGATTTTCTAGTCCGTGCGCAAATCGGCGCTGAAGTTTGACAAGTTGGAACGATGATGATGGTCGGGGTTGGAATGCATCGCACCAGCTTGTGGCTTGCATTTAGGCAACTTCAATATGATGAGTTGTTGGCAGTATGTCGACTAGTTTCGGGGAGGGACAGGGTCGAGCTTGGCACCCCATGAAGGTACAGGGAAGACACGAGAAAGAACTGTCAATATCACCTGTCTTCAGTCCTCTTCGACTTCTTCTCTTCCCTCTTGTTCTTGTCTTTCCCTCCCTTTTGTCAGACGCAGTCAAATCCTATCCACAGTGAAGGGCCGAAATGCCCAGCAATCCATTTTGCGGCTGAATGTGGATCAAGCAAACAACGGCGACGGAGCAGAAAGCGGCTTTGCTTTTCACCTTGTCATCCTCCTCGTTGTTCCCCATTCTCTCTGACCCCCTGCTGGGTATGGAGTAATACTAGCCAGCCCTGCTGCGGCACTGCTTTCCAACTCTGGGCTCCGTTTTGTGTCGAGGCTTGTCCTGGCAATACGATGCTTGAGGTCGATGGTGGGTTGCATCGGCCGTCGCAGATATCTCACAGGCATTCAACATCTCCATAAGGTACTACCTACCTACCTGCTCCATGCGCGTGCACGAGTACCTTGCCTGTGTGGTTACTAAACATACAGTAGGTACTCAGAGAGGCTGCCCGTTGCCCCTTACCTATCTCTTTTGGCAAATACTCGCATTGATCAGCCGCAATGCAACGGTACAAGACAGGGGAAGTCGTCCCCGCAAACCAAATCTAAGCTCTACCAGGCAAAGCCGACGTGCTTCGATGCAGCTGGCTGTGGAGCTGTCTGAATGGGTCAAAAGAGGTCGGGGCTCAAATCCAAGTTTTGAGTGGAGGAGAGCCGAACGCCGTGCTAACCAACTGAGCACAACTTGAAGTTTGTCTTGATGACATGTATTATATACTTGTAGGTATGCGCCGAACGTGCAAACCACCATCGATGGCAGTAAGTGCGTAGGTGCATACAGTTATTGATATCGACCTTGGACCCAGTCAACTGCAGTTGCCCACTCGGAAGAAGACGAGAAGACGCTCAGCATGGCCTCCTGAAAAACCATTTCCACCAAGAGACACACCATCCCCCCTCGACTTTAAGCAAGCATATTACTGTAATAGCCGGGATAGGGGTTTGGTGTCTCGCAGTACTGGGTCAAAACGGAGCGATGGAGCAGTGGAATAAAGGGAGCAGCCGGCTCATGCTCGGTCACAGAAACCTCGTTGGCTGGGAATGGAGCCATGGACGAACTATTGCAAATACGACATGACCTCTGGGAAGCTGATGAATAAGCTTGACTGGCCTCGTGTCATTGTGCTTTTCCTGCTTTGCGTAGCACCCTGTAGGAATATGAGGTAATGGTACCAGTCGTAGATAATGAACAGACTGCAGCATGGGTTCGTTTACAACGCCTCGAAAGCCTGCCATAACGCCGCTTTGGTGCTACATGACTGTATGCATGTGCTCGTCCGCCAAGTCCGGAGAGTAGCCTCTCCAACGAGCCGGGCAATTCTTGGAAGCAACAAGTCTCCGTACCTAGGCCCTCAAATTTGGGACTTTTGGTTTAATCTGCTTGGTGCAGACCATGCTGCAGACCATGCAGCTAGGCTTCATGCACTCAGCCGGGGGTGTTGGCTCCGATGATTGTCTGTACGAAGAGCTTCATTAATGTATATCGTGCTTCTTGATCCTGACAGTTTGACCATCATTCTGCCGACTCCTGCACCAACGCGTAGTTCCTCTTCGTGCAGAAGCCAGCCCCGACTCGGCAGGGTTCTGTGCGGTTGGGAGCTGGCAGTCGGGAATCAGAGGGAGCAATGCCTCTTCGTCTTCGTACAAAAGCTCGTCCTGTGACGAGAGCCCAAGTCTGTCTTGTCCTCAGAGGCCGGCGACTCAGCGTAATTGCTTGTTCTAAGGCGGTTACACATATCGTTGCAGTCCTCGTCAAGCATATAGAGCACGAGCCGGATGATATGCGCTAACCCGCGTCTCCCACGCCCGTATCCGAATTGTAATGCCTTCGTACCGCGCCCCTAAGTTTGTACCCAACTGCCAGAAGTGTAATATGGGAACTGTGACACCGAGGCAGTTGTAGAGGGTATCTGGAAGTGCCTGTGCGCTCCGCGATGACAATCTGCAGCCTTTACACCCCAGACTTTTACCCTATAATACATCTCACGCTACGGGGGTGAGAGACGTTGGAATATGCGTGTAACAAACCACAATCTGGCAACTTGCAGAGTTTCTTTTTTACATACCTGTGAGATACAATCTCATCTTATCTCCCTTAGTTTACCGCCACTAGTACCTGGCCGATAGATGAAGGCGAATCATCATCCTGATGTTCCACGTTGATCAGCCGCAACTAAGTAGCTGCAAACCTTAGCATGTAGATGTGCTCCGCAGCATCAGATTGAAAACGCCGGCATAACAATACCCTAAATGTAAGGTTCAAGAATATCAACGAGCAAGAGAACAACTCGAGGAGCTCATGTTATGAACAAGCTTGGAGGCTGTCCAATGCTTGAACTCAACAGGTGATATGGAGATTAAGCCTTGCCCTGCCTTAGTAAAGCCAGGGTGAGACTCTGTTCAGTATCTTAGTGGGGTTGTCGCCGGTTGACTCAACATCATTCCAGCCTCGTCATAGAGGGGCAGCTCTCCAACTTTTCTACATCCGCACTCTCCTCTCGCTCGAGATAAATAGTCGCATAGCTTTTGCTGTTGACGCGTCTTTGTTTTGCTACGACTGGCTGGAAACAGAAGCCGTCTTGCTTGACGTACGACTCAACAGACATCCTATACCCCCAGCCTCTCCGCGGCTTCACACCATGGCTCAGAACCCGGCAGACGAGCTTCTACGGCGCCCATTATACGGTAAGCAGAAGCACTTTGTCGCATCACTGATCCGGCCTACCAATATGGTCACTGCTTCGACGCAGCCTGCGGGACACGAGACACCAGACATATAGCCTATACGACCGCGCCGTTTCCTGCCCGGTTCCCAATTCTAGCATGCTCGGACAAGTGCTGACAACTTGCGTCCAACTCGGGGTGTTAGTCTACGATCTTCCGCCAGAAAGCCTCGCAGGTTTGACGCTGAAACCAGACGCGGACGCCATCGCCATCGACGAACCCGAGACGTCAACACCTCCCAGCCAGACCTCGGATGCGTCTTCCGACACCTTTGTCGGTTCCCAAGCCTGCTCTCTCTGCAAGCTGTCCTTCACCACCGTATTAGACCAGCGAAGTCACATCAAGTCCGATTTCCACAACTACAACCTCAAGCAGAAGCTGCGGGGCCAGAGCCCGGTCTCAGAGGCCGAATTCGAACAGCTGATAGAGACCCTGGACGAATCGCTCTCGGGTTCTGACTCGGAGACTTCGGAAGACGACGATGACGAAGGGCGTCAGGAATCCACGCTCACGGCGCTGCTTAAGAAGCAAGCAAAGCTGGCGGAGAGACGAAACGCCGCCGCGGAGAATAACAACCAAGGCGACGGCGACGATGACCAACTCTCGGGGCGGCCGGGCAAGGGAAAGCCGGCACTGATATGGTTCAGCTCGCCGTTGCTTCCAGAACACACATATTTCGGCATCTACCGAGCGATTTTCACAGACGAAGAGCAACGCCAGCCCGACTTGGTCGAGGTCATCCGGAAGAAGCAGCTAGAGCCCATAGCCATGCCAAAGCCGGCAAAGGACGGGACGCTGCCCGCGATCGCATACAAGGGACCGCACTTCTTCCTCTGCATGATCGGAGGCGGCCATTTTGCCGCCATGGTCGTCTCCCTCGCGCCGAGAGCAGCCAAATCGGGCAGCACAACCATGAACCGAGAGGCCACGGTCCTCGCCCACAAGACGTTTCACAGATACACGACGCGTCGGAAACAAGGCGGTTCTCAGTCGGCCAACGACAACGCCAAGGGCAAGGCGCACTCTGTCGGCTCGTCTCTGCGTCGCTACAATGAGACGGCCCTCGTCGAGGACGTGCGCGCTCTTCTCCAGGACTGGAAGGGGCTCCTGGACTCTTCAGAGCTGCTTTTCATCAGGGCAACAGGAACGACGAACAGGAGAACCTTGTTTGGCCCCTACGAAGGACAGGTCCTCCAAGCTAACGACGCCCGCATCAGAGGGTTTCCATTCAGTACCAGGAGAGCTACTCAGAACGAGTTGATGCGGTCCTTCATCGAGCTGACCCGACTCAAAGTCAGGGAGATTGCTCCCAGCAAGGCAGGACCAGACAAGGCGAACACGACACAAAGCAAGTCCGTGGCACCCTCCAAGCCGGCAAAGCCAACGTTGTCGGAAGAGGAGGAAACGGCGCTGCTTCATACGTCTCAGCTTCAAGCCTTTGTGCGGCGGTCCAAATTACCCGCCCTTCTATCGTACCTCACAAAAAACAATCTTGGCCCGGACTTTGAGTTTTATCCTCCGGAGCAAAACCATCATACTCCACGCGTTTTGCATTACGCAGCTGCTCAGAATTCTGCACCATTGGTGCTGGGGATCTTGACAAGAGCCGGGGCGAACCCGTTGCTTAAGAACGCGGACGGGAAGACGCCGTTTGAGCTTGCTGGAGATCGCTCCACCCGGGATGCCTTCAGAGTAGCCCGCTCTGAGCTGGGAGAGGGAAAATGGGATTGGGATGCGGCCAAGGTTCCGTCGGCTATGACCAAGGACGAGGCAGACAGCCGTGACGATCGGGAAAAGCAAGAAGCAGACAAGAGGGAGTCTGACAGGAGGAAAGCGGAAGAAGAGAGGCTTCGTGCTGAAGGGCCAAGGCTCCCTGAGCAGCAGAAGTCGAAAAAGGGGAACAGTATAGCATCCATAATTGCGAAGACGCCCCAAGAGCGTAGGGAGGAGGAAGCCAGGGGGCTGACACCCGAGATGAAGTTGAAGCTGGAACGAGAAAGGAGAGCGCGAGCGGCGGAAGAGAGGATCAAGAGGTTACAAGGCGGTGGCTGAATATGTGCTTCATGGCAGGTAGTCAAGAGCTTCGTGGCAGGTAGTCAAGACACGCAGTAGATGTATGTAGCTCATGCGGGCATACCACTCTACCCAAATATCAGGTTCGACCAGGTTGCAAGCCGCCCACTCACGTTTCCCACGCCGGTCTACCTATCCAGTAGCTGAAGGATAAGACAGTTGTACCTTATGACGACCTTACTGCCGTCTCATATCAGGTCGAATACGCAGCACCCATCCTCGGCTGGCACAGGAGGCTCTCCTGAGATGTGCGAGAATAGTTCACGCCCTTGCCCGAGCTGAAATTAGGAATATGCCATACAGGCCTCCATGCGTCTCTTGGCTGAGAGCCAACTCCAATCACCATCACGTAAAGCTCTTTGGTCGAGAAGCAAGGGGAGGAGGAGGGGGAAGATGCTCAAAGTGCTCTTTCTCTTTCTCGCATGCAAAGCCATGCATGAGGCCACAGAAGTCTCGTCCCTCACGCAGGTGCACCTGCACCAAACGTCTTCGCTTATAGACATTCCGCTAAACGAATGGCAGTCACGACGGGCAAGTGGCCTGATGCCGAGGAGTGGCAGCTGCAAGAGCGCCTGAGCCACTGTCGAGGGTTTCCCCTCCCACAATTTATTTTCCCGAAAATCACATCTTCTCCCCCCAAACAATCTTTCTTCTCAAATGCCCAATACCCGGTTTCTCTCTCCTCCCCCTCACATCACTCACTGGCCTCGACAAGTGTCGTGGGAAGGGGGTCCTCTGTCCATCACTCCCGTGGCCTGACATCAGTTCATATTAGCATCACAAACCTCGAGAGCTCTTTCATCACCCTACACCACTATTTTCTCCTCCTCCAAGTCGGGCTTCTATCCATATAATCTCTGTTTTTCAATGACTTTTTATCTCCCCTCTCTACGTGAATTTACCCCCCCTTTTCCACGTCCGCTGCACCAACTCCTCTCCTGAATACTCACCCTCAACGTTATCCCCTACAGGCTCTTATGTCTTCTTCAGATGAGAATCTGTCTTGAATCATCTCTCGCACTACCGCCGCATCTTTCACTGGTCAAGCGTTTCCCGATCCACCCTCATGCTGTCATCCCAATGCACAGATCTGTCCCAACTTGCATCTATATTCATTCGTACATTTCCAGATTCATTACCGGGTTCTGGGAATTGTCTGATAAGGCACCACGATCCTCAAGTCGCCAGGCGTCATTGCTGGCCGCCAAGGGTCAGAAGCCATTGAGAGGCGAGCTACGCTCTTCCGGGTCTTTGGTCGGGCAAAACTTGTTGAACGCTGTTCTACCCTCACCCCGATGCACCGCCAAGACTCATATCTTCTCTCTTCGCGCCATCATTACCATTATGGCCATCATCACTATGACCATTGTTCTCCCCCCCCAAGCCTGACTTCATTTGCTTGTCAGAGGAACAAACGCTAACAGATTGTGTTGCTCAAGCTATCACGACACAGAAGAAGTGTGGCGAACCGAACCGAACCGAGCCGAACGAAGCGATCGACCGACCGGCCGAGTGTATATATAACATTATCTATAACATACATACTGGGATAGTTTTGGACAGGCTTGACAGGGTTGGACCTGGGGATCGAACCGAGTCACGACACACCACACTTCTTCTTTCGCAAGCGAGCCAAATCTGCGAAAATCCTTTCGTATCGAGAAGCCGTTGACCCGTGAGATCATGAGCCCAAAATTAAACGAGTACTTCGACGATCGAAACGCGAACAAAAGAACGACGAGAGCAACACTCATCGGAGACACGAATCGAGTTCTCAGAAACGTACTTCGTCAGACGATACACGAGTGAACCACGGTTCAACGATCGATACGCATACGGCCGAGTCTACAAGACACAATATACATATACATATACATATACAGGTTGGGCGATGGGGCGGGGGCTTGGGGCAGTTTGAACGATATGGTGTTTGCCACCATGTGAGGCGGTTTGTCAGTGATGATATTGCCTCTCCGACAGGCAGTCGGGGACGATCCCAGTTTCCACGAGCAATCGATATCAAGCGCCGCCGAGTCCATCGAACGAACGAATGAGCGGGCGAGCGGGCGCAACGATCGATCGAACGGTCGAGTGTATAAGAAAGAATGAGATGACGCCAAAACAAACACACACATACATATATATCTGGGCTGTTGGGTTGCGTGGGGTTTATGGGGCATTAGAGGGGGATGATTTACAAACACCCCTGCTTCCTGAAATCCGCCGACCGATTTCAAGGCATCACAGGGTGGGTCGATCGATCGTTTTGAACCAGCAGGCCATCAGTTGAGCGATTGGGGATTACTACTGCTGGCTGTCAACCGAGAGAGACTTTGGACATTTGTTGCAATACCTACCAAGTCCGCAGCAGCCCCGAAGAGGGCCATCGCGTATCTATCGACCAGCGGCTTGAGAAATATCGAAACCCAAGGGACAAAGAAAACGCAGTATACAGACGAAAGGGAAAATGGCTGAGCAGCCAGAGTGCAACCACCGACCACGACAGGTCGCATCGAAGAGAGTCTGTCTCTTAATCGTCAGGGCTGCGGGTATGCCACATTCCCCGAATATTCTCACAACTCGTCATGGGAGTCTGACTCTCTGCTTTAAGAGATCAGCTGTGCTCGTGCTCTAACAATTACGCAGCGAACATTGCACCCAAAGTCACATTCACGCAAACGTTGACTGAAAGTCATCAGAGACCAAGTCCACGCCTGCTTGTATCCTCGGCTCTGCAACGCACAACACGTCTCGTCACGTCCCATAGCTCCCTTGTGGCTAATAGTGGGCTCGCGACCGAAAGAATATCTAGAGCCGCGTTACTTGATGCTAGGATTATTCTCCTGTTCTGGCCACTGTCTGCGCGTAAAAGCTGACATCCGCCTTGCGCGCCGGAGCTTACTGACTGCACCCCCTTATTCCTCCCCCATCTCTTCTCTCATGTGGCCAACAAGATATATTCTGGAGGAGTAGCAAACAATGGTGATGACTAGTGAGTAGACGTCGCGACTTGGTTCCAGAAAATTCAATGCTGACCTTCTGTATAGGCAGCCTTCCTGCAATGCTCGACTACGGGCGTAGGAGGCTCCGAGCCCGACATCATTCAGCCACTCATTGACAGTGGGCGTATCGCCATCGACCTGGCCACAGGCAGATAACCATCTTGCTTGGCTACATTGGCTCGTTCGTGGTCGTGACCCCGCCAATGTGTTCTTTACTGGACACGTACGAGGTTATATTTCTCTGGTTGGTCCCAATTCTTCGAGTTTGTGGAACATCCGCGCATAACTTTCAACCCCCTACCACCAACACAGTCCTTTTCCTCCAAACCTACGATGGAAGGCCAATCCCGGTCGCTTCGCATAGCAGGCAACCTGAGTTGCTGTGTTTTCCTGGTTGTGACAATGATGCGCTTCCTTACACCATCGGGCCGATGGGCGAGGAGCGATATCACCTTGGCAGCAGACGGGTGCTGGCCTTGCTTGAGAGACCGATCATTCATGGAACACCTCGTTGACGATGAAAATGGAGCAGAGTCCAACGAAATCAGCAAGGGTACATATTGAGCCTGGGCTCAATCTTGCACATGTTCCAATCAAGCTTATTCAAACCCAAACACCGATACAACTCCCGGGACGACGCATAAACACTACGCATGCTGCAACTGGTCCTTTGTCTGAGAAATGGCCGTGTGCTTTGCATCATTATGGGATCAACTGGACCGTCTTGGGATGCACCCCGCAAAGCTAGAGCAGGCTTCCATCACGAGGTCTTTCCCATAAAGGTATGTGGTATTTTCGACTTGTAGCGGCATTGAACATATATCCGTCGCCACAATTTCGGCGGGCAAGATTGGCGAGGGATTGTATTGTATAGAACATCGAGACGGCTGACTGTAACTATAAGTAGCAGCACTCCTGACGCTTACGAGGACGGGGCTTGCGGAAAGAGTAAAGGAACAGCAGAGATCGTAAACTCTTGACGCTATTCCGCCCTTCTGTTAACGGGACCTCAGACAACAATGTCGGCACGGCTGGCCAGTTTGTTGGCCACCCTTCTGGTGATTTCATCCAATGCTGTGGGCTTCGTTGTTGCACAAGGCTCCAGGCCGGTGTTTGCTCATTTCATGGTATGACATCCTCCATGTCGACAGCCGCAGAAGCCAAGCTGACATCAAACTACGTAGGTAGGCATTGTCGAAAAGTTTACCACTCAGGATTGGATCAGCGAGATCCAACAAGCGCAAGCCATTGGCATTGATGGCTTTGCTCTGAATTGTGCTCCTCCTTGGGTTGATAGCTACACGCCAAAGCAGCTCGACGATGCGTACACAGCCGCCCAGCAGCTCAACTTCAAGATGTTCATTTCCTTCGACTTCGCCTACTGGTCCAACGGCGACACTGGCAACATCACCAGCCTGGTCGGCAAATACGCTTCCCACCCAGCTCAGGCCATGTTCAACGGAGGCGCTCTCGTCAGCACCTTTGTTGGTGATTCCTTCAACTGGAATGCCGTAAAAAGCGCCCTGGGCAGTCAGAAGTTGACAGTGATTCCGAATATTCAGGATCCCGCCTCACTCGGAAGCGTCAGCAAGCAGCTTGGCATCGACGGGGCCTTTTCGTGGTATGCTTGGCCTACAGACGGCGGGAATAGCGTCATCAAAGGGCCCATGACGACCGTGTGGGATTTGAGATACATCCAGGGCCTCGGCGGTCGACCCTACATGGCACGTAAGTCTTTGTCAACGATGCTATAGTGCTGCGTTGAGCTTGAGCTCGAGATATGATATTGACCGAGATACTTCTGTAGCTGTCTCTCCATGGTTCTCGACCCATTTCAATACCAAGAACTGGGTATTTATATGTGAAGAGCAGCCGGTCCGTCGGTGGCAGCAGATACTCGACATGAAGCCCGCTCTGGTTGAGATTATCACCTGGAATGGTGAGTGTGATCAGACTTCCAGCCTCAGTTCCGCCTCGTGAACAAGAGAGGAACGTCTTCGCTGAAAAGGCTAACCATCAAATCCTCGATGCTCGCAGACTTCGGTGAAAGCCACTATATCTCGTAAGTGAACCAGCCCCCCTGCCTCTCCTATTTTCGTCTCCCTCCTGATTCAAGCTCGCGAAAGGGCAACGGCGTTGCTAATGTTTCACGTCTGCATAGTGGGCCAGAGCCCAACCACAGCGACGACGGATCTTCCCAATGGGCCAATGGCTTCCCACACGACGGCTGGCGAGACATTTACAAGCCATATATCGCTGCCTACAAGGCCGGCGCGTCGTCCCCTACCGTCCAGGCAGACGAACTCGTCTACTGGTACCGCCCGACTCCACATGGTGCTCAATGCAGCAGCGACCCGTTGGGTGTCCCTCGAGGAGCCGAGCTGATGGACGACCTGGTTTTCGTCAGCACGTTGCTCACGCAGCCTGCTCAACTGACCGTGACCAGTGGAAACGTGGCACCTGTCACTGTCAATGCTGATGCCGGCGTTCATGTCTTCAACTTCACAATGGGTGTTGGCAAGCAGTCCTTCTCGCTCTCTCGCGGCGGCAGACAGATTCTGGGTGGCCAGAGCGCAAAGGACATCAGCAGCTCGTGCCAGACCTATAACTTCAACGCATACGTGGGCAAGTTCTAGGCCAAGCGGACGCATCTGATGGAGGAGGCGGCCTCCAACAGCAAGAGACAGCGCTCATCACTTTGCACATCCTCCCCTCTGTTGAATCATTGGAAGTTCGCCCACCCAACGCCGAGGTCAAGCGATGCTTGGTGGCCCTCAACTAGTGTGACAAGAAAAAGCGCCATTGCTCGCTCGCAAATGTACATTGAAACCACGAAACACACGCGGGCGGCGTCTGCTAGTCAAGCCAGGCCGCAGCTGAACCAAGAATTGAGAGATCTCGTGTCGCGAGGAGAAGCGGCCAACACCTTGTCGTTTCTTGTTCCGGCTCGAGTGGCTTGCTGTTGGGCGGCGTCTAATCTCCTCCAACGGGGTCGAAGTGACTTTTGACGAAAAAGGCCGTCGTTTCGTATCCCACAGAATATGTGGCTGCTGTTTGCCATCCAACAAGGCTCTCATCGTCTCGGGTTCGCCCTCTTCGTTGTCACCCGTACTTTGCATGGTGCTGCGGCTGATACATGTCACATCTCACCAATCCCAACTATGAGATGGCTCTGGGACACTTAAGAGGTCCCTTGCAGGGGAGCCAATAAGCACATCATCTGGGAGGGTCTCGAGCGGAGGTGGCTCCGTCTTGGCCCGTTAGCCTCTCACTGATGTTCACGGTTTCTATCAGGGTAAACGGCAGATAGGGCAGAGAGGCAAAAGCACAGAGGGTCAAGACGCTGGATTTCTCTCGCTTGCCTGTTCCGGGGCAGTTGAGACGGAATGTGGTGTTGTTGTGCCTGTGCTTTTTCTCTCCTTTCTTTTTGCTTCTGCCCTGTCCCTTTTCCCGCCTCTGGGGCGCTCCATATGAAGCAAAAGTCGACCCTCCCCCTCCACTTTCTTCCTTCCACAAACATGCCCTTTGAGATCGCGGACTCCTATGTCCCCGATATTTTGACGCCATCCATACGCCCGCTCGTGTATGCCCGTGACGATGCAAGATAGGCCCTCGCCTCCCAGCAGGAAGCATCGTCGCCTGGCTTCACAACGTGCGGATTCCGCCGACCATGAGCCGACTCTGGCTGAGGACAGCATCACGCCAGCGCCGCCACCCGCGCGTACACCGACGTCCACCTCCTCATCGTCCGAATCGGCCGAGTCATCGTCGGAGTCTAGCACGCCCATTCCGGACACTGCAAAGCAGGCGGCAAAGAGACGGCCTGTGAGAAAGGCCGTCAATGTTGCTTGCGAGTCTTGCCGGAAGCGCAAAATCAAGGTATGGCTTGCTCGAACCCCACCCCTAGCGAAATCTGCTCGGACTCGAAGCTCATACACGCCAAACTGTTCGAGAAATCAAGTGCAATGGGAACCGGCCGAAGTGCTCAGCATGCGAAAGTCGCCAGATCGAGTGCCAATACGCCTCAGCCTATCGTGAGGAGACAATCTCGGCTGCGCTCAAGCGCAAGTACCAGGAGGAAAACAAGAAATCGAGTTCCTACGAGGAGTTCTTCACCGCTCTTCAGAACTGCTCGGAGAATGATGCGATGACCATGTTCAGCTTGGTACGACAAGGCGTCGATCCCGGTGCTCTTCTGAGGCAGATGAAGGAAGGCGACCTTTTGCTACAGCTCTCTGTCGTACCCGAGACTCGAAGACGCTACCAGTTCCCCTATCTTGCCGCCATGCCACTCCATCTCCAAACTCCGGACAACCCGTATCTCAGCTCGGTTCTATATGAGACAGCATTCAACGGAGTTGGCCAGCAGGGCAACCGTGGGTCCACAATGCCTCAGCGCGGAATATCCAGCCGATATCAGAACATCTACCTTCAGCCGTATCATGCAGCCGAAGTCCTGGATCCTCTGATTGACCACGTCAAACCATCGAAATGGACCATGGTCACCAGCGACGACCATTTGATGCGGACGCTCCTGCGAGCTTACATCCTCCACGAATACCCGACCTTTCCCATATTCCACAAGGACATCTTCTTGCAGGCCATGATCGACGAGGACACGCAATATTGCTCGCCGATGCTCGTCAATGCCTTGTTGGCGGAAGCATGCGTAAGTTATAGCAATCTGGGGATGGATCCCACCGCGCCCGCCTCCCGGTTTGTCGGTCTCAAGTCGGGTTGGACGATTATTGAATGGACGGATGAGCTGACCGAGTTGCTTACCAGCACTCCTTCATTGGCATACCCAATAGGCACCAGTTCTGGGTTCCTCAGAGCCTCAGATACCGTTTCCTAGCCGAGGCAAAACGCCTGTGGGAGCTTGAGAGCGATAGGGTGGACTTGGTTACCGTGCAGGCTGCCACGCTCCTGAATCTCATCTACAGCCACAACGGCATGGATAAGGTTGGCCAACCGTATCTGATGCATGCACTCCGAGTTGCCCAACAGCTGGATCTGTTCGGAGACCACGCCCACGAGAAGAGCCAGAGAATGATACACGCTCGCGTCTTTACCGCCTGGGCTCTCTTCAACTGGCAATGGTGAGTGTCTCCGTCCCCTTTTTCTTTGTTTTTCTTCTCTTTTCTCTTCTTTCTTTGATTTTATTTTATCCCCCCCTTTTCCTATCACTGTACAATACTTCACTTTGCGCTTAATATCTTGTCTCCCTGTCCGCTAACATGTCGCCCCGGCTCCTGGCAGCATACAATCGTACTATTACTACCGCGCTCCTCTGATCCCGGATCCGCCGGCCACGCCGCTGCCCGACCCAGATGGACATCCATTCTGGTATGGGGACTTCAAACTCAGATACCCGCTGAATCCGACGCTGGTGCCGGCGCATTACGGGCATTACTTCAAGGCAGTTTCCGGTCTGCGTTCCATCATCCACGACATGGCTGCCATCAGCTACAGCCAGAAACAAGAACACTCAGTATCACCCCAGCAAATCTGGTCTCTGTTTTCGAGGCTGGAGAAATGGTACTTGGGGCTGCCCGCAGTTCTCACTCCTCGAAACATCGTCTTCCCGTGGCAGCTCAAGTTGCAGTACGTTTTCTCTGCTCCCCAAACAATCTGCGATGATGTTCCCTCCAACGTCCTGCCTTGCCGTGTCCTCGTGTGAACGAATGCTGACGAGACTGCTTGCGTAAACAGCATGGAGCTCTACTTGGCCACGATCCTCTTTTCAACAAAGCAGGCGGGTGTTTCGGAGGCCTCGACGCTCATGAAAGAAACGGCGCAGAAGACGGCTGCCCATGCGGCTGCCCGCCTCGAGACCGTTGCGCGCCTGTACTACATCCGGCACAGCTTTGAGTACTGCGACCCTTTCCTGACGATTCATCTGTCCTTCGTAGCGGGCGGGGCTATGGACAGCCTCAAGATGACTCCCGCCCACGACGTCGAGACCATCAGATCCCTAAAGTCCACAATCATCCTGAGCCTCAAGGGGTTATACGACCAAGGCCAGCACATTCACCTAACCTCGGTCATCTATCGACTGCTGCGGGACCGGCTCAGTCCAGAAGATCTAGCCCTTCTCCAGAACTACGTGGTCTGGGATCCTATGGCCCCCGAAGAGCCGCTCTTGGTGCAGTATGCTCAGTCCCATTATCCTCTGACCATGGGGAGCAAACATCAAGACCCAACTTCCACGCGGCTTGAAAACCTGGTCAAGAAATACGGGCAGCTGTCGACGGAGGATACAGAATGACCAATATGTCGAGAACATTGCATAGAACACCACTAGCATGGGCTCAGTATGGCGATGCAGCAAAGGAGACAGCTCCTCTCTCATCGAAACCAACGCGCAAGTCACGAGTTGGTAAGGATTCTTCGAGCGATTGTGATGAGCCCGTGCGACTGAGAGACGTCGACATTCGAGCACACGGAATAATCAAAGTCCTACGAAACTCATCCTTTGTCGCTTCAGGCACCCAAACGGACTGATGCGAACCACCAGCGCCTGTGCTAATGGTGTTGTCGTCGGTCAATCAACTGGAGAGAGCTTGTAGAGAGCTTGGTTCCCACGGCCAGACAACGAGAGTGGTGGTACAGATTGTACCCAGATCTGGTGATTCCTCGGGATTTCGCAACTGCGTGGGATGCTCTAATCGTGACAGTTGTGCGAGGAATTCGATATCGACTGGCTGCATATGGTAGTACATCGTGCAACGCATTCGGCATGGAACACTATTCGGAAAAGGGGATCTCCACGCCACGATGCAACGCGAACCGGTACTTGAACCAAGGATCTAAGGATCGGAGGGTTGCGACCTTTGTTGAAGGCAGCACCGAGAATCTTCCATTGTGCTGAGATTCGGTCGTTCCAGGGTGGAGCTGCGCGGTTGAGCGTAAGTGGTGTGTAACACTGACAGCTTCATGCTGAGATCTGTTTCGAGATTGTTTCTCTCTCTCTCTCTCTCTCTCTCTCTCTCTCTCTCGGAAAGTCACACATAGTTCGATGTCTGTAGTAGGTAGTAAGACGTAGTAGAATTGCCAGTGCGGTTGGATGCTCGTCTGTAGGTTCTGACCGACCCTGGCAATGGTCCGGATCAGACCCTAGCCTGAGTGTGCCGGCAAAGCAATGTTTCGAGGCGATCTGAAGGATGCCGACGCCACGGGAGCCTGGATGCACGTGAAGCTGCGCTCCAGGGCACGGCGTGTTCTCCGTAAGTCACTTGAGTACGTCGTTCTTCGTACAGGCCCAGAGTAGCTACGGGGAATCACTCGGAGCGACTGACGAAAGACGGCCATTGTTGCACACCCGAGGCACTCCAAGTCGTCGTTGTTACAAGGAGACGAGTTCTGTAGCTCAACGCGCATTTCAGACAAGCAGGCCTGTGGGGAACCAGGCTTGCCAGCGTAGCAGCACATGATGGGGGGGTCGAGCTTCGCCACCTCCTTGAGATCGGATGGCCGCCTCAGGTCATCCTCGTGGTGAAACAACAGGGTCCTGTGCGGGATCAGCCTGTCTCTCGGGCGGCAATCTGCACATTTACCCGACACCGTAACGCCCGTGTGGCGTCCAGCAGTGGATGCACACTTGTAGTCATACAGTATTGGAGAGCGTCATTTCATGACAGTTCAACTCGACCTTTGACGTGAGCGCACGGCTTTGTTAGCTCTGCCTGTGGGCCCTTTGTACAAGCAGGTATGGGAGTAGGCACCTAGTTGCAGCCGGCAGCCGTAGGTAACATCCGCCAAATGTTATCAAACTTGGATAGGGGAGCTTGTGGTGCACGAGTATGGGCAGGCAATGGGCATCATGAGAATACGTGGGCGAACCGAACTTGATGGCGTGGACCTTGACCGAATATCAGTTCATGTGCGGAACTCTGCCGTTGTTTTGCTGGACATTGTATGGGCCAGTGTACAGACTCCCGACGATATTCCCAACTAGGTATCTCATGCAGAGAAGTGTCCGGCAAAGGCAGAAGCCGTCTCAGGTGAACAGCTCATGCGCAGGGAAGAAGCTTGAAAGGCCGATGACATATTCCTCGATATGGCGCTGTGGAGCAAGATTGCTTCAGCTAGAAGGCCGTACCTGCAGCAGAATGAAGCCGGTAGTAGTAAGGTAGGGAGAGGGAGTAGGCATTCAATCCGTAGCGAACGGAGCACCCATCCCAGCACTCCATTTCGCGCCGTCAATAGCCAGATGATAGTAAGTTAGCCGATGCTCAAACGGGCTTAGTAGGGAGGAAGTCGAAGAGCAGCTGGGGATGGTAAACCAGGATTCAATGATGTTCAAAGGCCGTGAAGATGCAGAGTACATGTACTTGTACATAGTATATCCAAGAGAAGCTCGTGGCAGTTCGTACTCGCAGGCATTCATGCGACCCTTTGCACTCGCTTCCGCCATAGGCGGGCCTCTGGGGTGGATTTTCAAGCGACGATCTCGGAGACAGCCGACAGCGTGTGCAACTGTCGATCCGGGCCATGATTCCATAGCGTTGCCAAAGAGAAGAAGAGACGGCCGTAATCTGGAGAGCGTCTATTGCAACAACTGGCTGCAGTAAGACTCTGGACTTATCCGATAAGCGGAAAGCCCTGGAAGAGGGCTGCTCTCCGTGACGTTTCTCCTGGAAAGAGAGCGCGGGATGGGGATGAGGGTGAATGAGAGCCACCTCGGCGGTGTTGGTACAGTCAATTCCGTACTCCGTTGTGAAGATGTGATGTGTTGGATAGAAGCCCCTTTGAGAGAAAAGCACGTGTACCGCGAAGGAGCAATTTCACAGCCTGTGCGTTGATGAGCAATAAACAGGGTGACAACGCCATCCGACGGAGGGGGACACATTCTTGGCATTGCCGATGCCGAGCAGACGGAGATTATGGAACAATGACAATGATGTTGGGCAATGCTTGCTCGGCATCTCGTATCGTACTTCTCGACGACAGCAGCCAAGCGCCAGGTCCCTGTAAACCCGTAGTCCGTAGTCCGTAGTCCGTCCGTAGCACTAGGCACGACAGGGGCGTTCAACCAAATATCCGGGCCTGATTAGATCGACGACTATCGTCCGGAAGCTGTAACTGACTCGAGCATCTCCGGACCTGGCCAAGCAGTAATAACTGTCCGTTGGCTGAGCTGAACAAGGCTGGAGGCATCGTAGGTATGGGAATACCTTCTTCCCATTAGCCGGAAGTCGGCGGGATACTCCAGGGAGAGGTAAAAATCGGTATCCCTCTAACCCAACGATTAGGGAGCCAGCCGACTTTGGAACGGTGGGATGGCTAGGACACTACTCCTTTTCAAAATCCTCCTTCGGAGGGGACAAGGTGATTGCTCTGGACGACGGCGTTGGCATGTCAAGTCACGCATGAAGTGCTCTCTCATCTGTCAACTCGTGTTAGTGAGGAGCGCGGAAATTGTACGGACGGATACAGCAAGCTCTCCAGTCAGGCAGGCCCTAGATAAATGTGATTTGAAACCTACCGATTTCGATGTGATGGAACGAGCAATATGATTTGGCGAAAATCACGAGCAGATGGGGATGGGAGGCTGCAGGTGCTCGGTGCCGAATGCCCCGTACTGCGAAGTCGAGAGACTCTGGGCAAGAAGGTTGGTCATACAGTACCAAGCATGATTCCCCGCCATTGCTGGTATTGCTGGAAGCGTGTCGAGCGTCGCAAATTGTTCACAAGGCCACATGCGCGCAGTGTGGAAAACGGGGCTGTGAAGGGTCGTTTTTGCGTCGCTTAGAGATGTTCGTCCGCCAAGGGGTAGACAGGGATTGCTTCGCTTTCTGGTCTGATTGAGCCGGCGGCAGGGATCAATGGCGGAGGCAGAGAAGGACTGGAACACCTGCCATCAGTCAAAGCCAGCGGTCTAGACGGAAAGAGGAGAAGCATGAGGTCGCGGTTGGCACTGACAAGGCGTGGGTAGAGGCATGGGCAGAGCGCATGGGCGAGGCATGGCGAGGCATGGATTAGCTGCCAGGGGGGTTTAGGCGACCGGCTTTTGGTCGAAATGGGGACGAGGGAGGAGAGCGAGGCGAGACGAGTGGACGAGGACGTGAATAGTAGTGTCTACTGTACATAGATTCGGGAATGCGGTCGGCGGATAAGGGTAGCGTCGACGTGCAGCTCGTCCATCTAGCACTCGCATCAGCCAGTCATGGTCTCGAGAGTCAAGCGAGGGGCTCCATGTGCAGAACCCGTACCTGAGCTAGTACTGCCTTAGCTTGCGGGATGCTGCAACAAGGCGGCTCCGAATGATTTGTGTCCAATGCAAACACAAGCAGGCCCCATTGACAAGACGAGTAGGTACAGCATTGCGTGTACGATCTCAGCTGGAGATGGTCCGTCGGCGTCTGTGCGGCGGATGTCGGCTGGTGCAGATTGGTCTGTGTGGAAGGTCAAGGCGCGGGATGGCAGCGAGAGACGGACGGTCGGTGAGCTGAGAAGAAACAACGGAGACCAGTCGGTTCGGTTCGTCTGTGGGAAGAGCAGAAGAAGCGCAAGGGGGTTCATTGTACTGTACTCGTAGGTAGCCAGAGAGAGAGAGAGACAGGGAGAGAGACAGGGATTGCCATGGCATGGGTGTGACAAGGAGGGAAAAAGAGAAAGGAAGTGGGACGATATACTTGTACAGGGGTAATCAGGCGGTAACGTGATATCGATCGAGAATCAAGTGGAAGGGAAGGCGCCGGCGAACCTGAAGCAGGAGACACCCGCAAGCATCTCCCAGATTTGGAAGCTACGACCCTGGGCAGGTACGGTGCAGCGGGCAGGAGGTTTAGCCTTGTTTGGCATTAGGCTCGCGGGTTAGACTTGTCTGCAAGCTTAGGCGCTAAGAGGCCAATCACAGGCGGTTGGCGGGCTGCAGGTGAGGCTTGCGAGCAAAGCGTTGCGCGCATGAATATTGGCCATTTCGACGAGATTGGATGCCTGCGGCTTTGATTGGCCTTTGTCTGAATATGGAGCGAGTAAAGACGAAGAACAAAAAATAAAATAAAATAATCAAGAGAGGCGATGATTATTGACCTATTGCAGTGCTGTCTGGCATTGGCACGAGATAAAGCAAGGTAAGGTTAGTGTTTAAGGTAGCAAATAAGAAGATGGCGGCATTACTGTAAGTCAAAGCTGAGCTGACCATCGACTGGTCATCCGGCATCAAAAAAAAAACCACCAGAACCAAACACCGCTCAAACGTGCAAAGCCGCGCCGAAACACTCCCAGACGACACAGAGCCCAAGCCACGCCATGATTCGACACAACAGCCACCTGTAACGCCCTCGACCTGAAGCGCCTGGCCGCTCTTTGCCTCTCCGCCTCGTCCCTGGCGGTTTATTTCAGGGGGGCTTCAGTCCGTGAACTTGCCTCCGCGACCAGTCAATAGCGCCGTGTGCCTGCCAAGAACGCCGTAGCGCGGCCCCTGGATCATGGAGCCGTTTCGGCAGCAAGCCATCCAGGCGCCCCTGGGGGCTCTTGGCATCGCAGGCAGGGCGACAGGGACGGGACGTAGCCAATGGGTATCTGGGATGTCTCTCGCACGAGGAATTGCCACTGCGCTGCTGGGGGGGAGTGACCGCTCGTCTACCTGCGGCCCAAGTCCCGCCTCGCCGGGCTCGTGTCCGGAGCTTCAAGATCCAGTCTTTTGCGGCTGCCAGCATCCACGCTCGACATCTTCTCGCCAGACGTCCAAGTATCTAAGGTGCTCGCCAGTACTAAGCCAGCCGCTTCAGGGACTCGTATGATCCTGAGAGTCTCGGGCAGCTTCGGGGTCCCGTCTGCTATCGTCTGCTGCGATCTGTGCCCATAAACCGCTATGCTCCAATACATGGACCCCCAAAGCTCGCCAGCCGCGTACCGATACCTCATGGCTCGATAGTGTCTCGACCCTGTCTCCGGCGCTTCGACCATGGACATGGGTCTCGTCTCGATTCGGTCTTTCCCACCGGTCGTGGGGAGACGCTGCGAGGCGACAGGGGTCGAGTCTTTGCGCCTGGTCAAGCGCCTGAGCAAGACAAACTTGGGGGAGTCCAGATGCGAGAGGAATAGAACCTGCATGAAGGCGAGCAGCCTGAAGGTACCTACCTACCCATGTGGTTCCAACAGTACCTCTACCTTAGGGACCTTGCTTGGTTGGGAGACGGAGTCAGGTAATACGGCCAGCCCCATCTCCGGCCGGGAACCTCGTGCTGGCCTTGGGTATATAGATTTGCCTCTCTCCTCCGTTCTCTTCTCTTTCCCTTGATTCCGGAGCATCAACCAACCTTTTGTTTGTTTTTCTTTTCTTCTTTCTTTCTTCTCCTTCTTCTCTATTCCTAATCAACTCCAGTCTCTCCTTTCTGGATCAAAGTCACTCGTTCTTCTTTGCATCCCTCACACAACGCCAACGGCAAAACCTACAAGCCAAAAACCCTCCATATCGATATTCAATATTTTTCGTGTCCTATTTTTGAAAGCCACACGCTCACTATCGTTTTGAACTTGCTTCAACATGAAGTCTGTCACTTTTGCTCTCCTGGCTGCGGCCGGCGTTGAGCGGGTTACTGCCACCGTAAGGCTTAGACCCTTTCGCCCCCCGGCCTCGACTCTATACCCCGTTTTGACAATGATCGCCCATCTGCCTCATACAAAGTCTGGCTGGCTGACCTCTTCTCCTAGTACAACCTTGGCAACTCGTGGACCGGAGCCAAACCCTTCAGCTGCCCCAGCAACACCGACAACAACCACTGCACCGAGCAGCAGCACCATGGCTGGGACTGGAGTGACGTCCCCACTGGTCCTATCGGCCACTACAGTGGCTGCGACTTCAAGGGCTGGAGCTGCGAGAACGACTTCGGCAAGCGTGATAGCCTCCTGAGTGCTCGTACCTTTGGCACTACCGGCCGCTCAATCTCTGGCCAGTGCACCGGTGACAAGACCACCACTCCTTGCATCTACGCCAGCGGCGACAAGGAGCACTTCTCCATCGACACCTTCTCTGTGACCACCGAGTTTGACACTCGCCTCGAGTTCCACTACGACATGCCCGACGGCTCAACCTGCAAGCACTCTGCCGACTGCTCGTCCCACGGAACCACGGTCAAGAACAACCAGTGCGGTGGTGCCAAGTCGGTCTGCGTCGTCTACCCCGGCGGAAACAAGCCCAGCACCCCCAGCAAGCCCAACAAGCCCAGCAAGCCCGGCAAGTCCACTTGCGGTGCCAAGGTTCACCACATCGGCTGGAACTGCAACAACAACTCTCCTCCCTCCGGTGGCCAGCCTGGCAAGCCCGGCAAGCCTGGTAAGCCCGGTAAGCCCGGCAAGCCTGGCAAGCCCGGCAACACCAAGCCCCCCTACACTCCCCCCGAGACCACCCAGCCCGGCAACTCTGTGCCCTCCAACACCTACACTGCTCCCGCTGAGACTTTCACTGTTCCCGCTGGCGAAACCACCTACACGGTCGGTGCTACCACCTACTCCGTCCCCGCTGGTGAGACGACCTACACCGTTCCCGGCTCGACCTTTACGGTCCCTGCTGGCGAGACGACCTACACTGTTCCCGCTGTTGAGACCACCTTCACTGCTCCTCCTGCCACCTACACCGTCCCTGCTGGCGAGACGACCTACACCGTCGACACCACCACCTACACTGTCCCTGCTGGAGAGACGACCTACACCGTCCCCGGCACCACTTACACTGTCCCTGGTGAGGCCACCACCTACACGATCCCCGCTGGCGCCACGACCTACACCGCGCCTGCTGAGACCTTCACTGCCCCTGCTGGCAACACTGAGACGACCACTGGACCCGCGGCTGCTGCCACGACCACTGCTCCTCCTGCTGGCGAGACGACCACTGACGTTGTCGTGAGCACCTCCATCATCCCCGGAGGCGAGACCACCACTGCCCCCGCCGCCGGTGAGACTACCGTTCCCGCCGCTGACGAGACCACCACTGCCCCCGCTGCCGGTGAGACTACCGTTCCCGCTGCTGGCGAGACCACCACTGCTCCCGCTGCTGGCGAGACTACCGTCCCTCCTGCTGCCGAGACCACTGCTGCTCCCTCCACCACCGGTGGCTCTGATGCTGCCACCACCGGCCCCGCCTCGGTCATCACCACCACCTACCAGACCACCTCCACCGTCTTCACCACCACGGTCCACACCATCACCAGCTGCGCTCCCGAGGTGACCAACTGCCCGGCCAGGCCTGACCAGCCCGTCCTGACCACCGTGACCGTCGCCGTCAGCACCACCGTCTGCCCCGTCACTGCCACCATCACCCCGGCGCCCCCGGCTCCTACCGCCACCGGCTCCACCCCCTCGCAGCCCGGCTCTTCTGCCCCCGGTTCCGAGACCGATGCGCCTCTTCCTTGCCCCGAGGTCCTGCCCAGATGTCTCAACACCTGGCTGACCCTGGTCCCCCACTGCGATGGCAACGCTGATGCTTCCTGCTACTGCCCCAGCAAGGACCTCGTCGAGAAGGTCTTTGAGTGCGTCTACTCCAACGGAGACAACGACGATGACGTTGCGGCCGCCATCACCTTCTTCCAGGGCATCTGCGCTGGCGATGCTGGCTCCAACCCTGCCATTGTCACTGGTGCCGAGACCATCACCTCCATCATCACCGTCACCAGCACGCCCGTTGTCGCCCCGACTGACTACACCACCATCGTCGTTGCCACCTCGGTCACCCAGCCCGTCGTCTCCGAGGGCACCACCATCCCCGGCAGCAGCACCACCTACTGGGTCTCGACGGCCGTCACCATACCCCAGGTCTCCATCACTGCTGCGCCCGCTCCTCCCGCGCCCACCGGTGCTGCCCCGACTGCCCCTGCCGAGGTCCCTGCTCCCGCCCCGACTGTGGCCGTTCCTCCTCCTGTCGGCCCCATCGGAACCGCCACCGGCACCGGAGTCCTCCCCGGCGGCACTGGCCTCCCCGTCATTGGCGCTGCTGGCCGCGTTGGCGCCGGCATGAGCCTTGGTCTCGCCATCATGGGCGCTGTCTTTGCCTTGTAAAGCAGCATCCCCTGAGCGGACGATGTCCCTTCAGCTTTTTTCTGATTTACTTTTTGGAGAGGTTATTGCTTTTTGCTCTGTGCCTCTGGGAGCGCTCGCAGAATTCTTTGTTTGCATGGAAAGTGGGGGAAAGGAGGCATGTATGTGTATACGGACAAGACCTGATTAGCGGAAAACAGAGCCCTCATACAGTAGGGCAAATATCATTCTTACGATCCTTACGAGCACATGGCAGGACAGCTGGGGGGGTTGCCTCTCTTTTGTTTGACTCTTGCGGCCAGGGCTGAGTGCCCGTGGCTGCGGGAGACCAGAATTGGAGAGAGGGGGGTCTTTTGGATCCATGGCTCACGCGCAAAGCAATGCGTGAGTAGCCATTCTTACCACCCGCTGGACTGGCCGATGTGCCCAACTTAATATTAATATCGATATGAGATTCATCTGCCGTTTGGCTGCTGCCAAGGCTATGGACGTTTTGGACACAAAAAGGTTGATTCTTTTCATTCATCTTGTTTTTATGTTTGTTTCCCCTTGGGCCATGTCTTTATGCTAGTGAGAGAGACTTTTGTTCATATATGTAGACGTACTGGTGCTGTTCGCATCTAGTGTGGAAAATAGAATCGTCATTGCCAGCTGGGTATTCCAAGGTGCTCTTTTTGTGAACAAATCGGCACCGCTCATGAACACGTTCAATTGATAGTCATCGCCCGGCCCTCAAGGGAGCTGATTTAGTATAGTTGACAACCGACATGTCGATGGTATTAACGAAACAACTTCATCCTCCGCCTGATTGTCTGTCTATCGTTGTATCACTCTGTATCATCTATGCCACCTCCGTACAAAGCACACTCGTGGTGCAAGACAAGGTAAACACCGCAGGAACAAAGACAAAGCAACAAAGCATGTAGATATCGAAGCTCTGTTTCTTCAACAATATACGGAACAAAACAGAAAAGCTGTTAGTTGTTAATCGTGTCGCACTCATTGCCTACTCAAGTATGTACCTCATCTCAAAGCTTCGCTCCCTGGGCCTGTCTGGCCTTCTTCTCCCTGTCTCTCAACAGGCGCCTCAGAATCTTACCGCTGGGGCTCTTGGGGATGGCGTCGATAAACTCGATGCCGCCGGCGAGCCACTTGTGCTTGGCCTTGTGGTCCTGCACGTGCTTGTGGATGGCGGCCTCAATGTCGCTGTCCGCCTTGCCGGCGCAGTCCGCAGACTTGGTGACAAAGGCCTTGGGCACCTCGCCGGCGTAGGAATCGTGGACGGGGATGACGGCGCAGTCGGAGACGTACGGATGGCTCAGCAGATGGGCCTCGAGTTCGGCGGGAGCGACTTGGTGACCCTGTCATACACGTCTGGTAAGCCCTGCTGCTCAGAGGTTGAGATCCCAAAAAAACGCCTGGCTGTGCGAGGGAAATTATCAAACATGAGTTCACCATGATGCACAGCGGTGTTGATAATCAAGACTTCGCTTCAGTCTGCTCATCTCATCCCATCTCAGCCAGCTTACCTTGGTCTTAATCAGCTCCTTGATGCGGTCCACCACAATGAGATGCTCGTGGCCCTGTGCCGACTTTCGAATGACGACCTCGTCGCCTGTCCGCAGCCATCGGCCGTCATCGTGATGGACAAACGTGTCCGCATTGGCCTTTTCGTTGTTGAGATAGCCCAGCACCACGGATGGAGACTGGATCAGCAGCTCGCCCGGAGTGTCGTACTCAGTCACCTCCTTGCCCTCCAGATCGATGACTTTGGCCTTCTTGCCCGGCAGAAGAGACCCAGAGGAGCCAAAGAGCACGTCCAGCTCGTTGGTCGAAGAAATGGTGGGCGAGCATTCCGTCATGCCGTAGCCTTGCCCGATGCGCCACTTGGGATACATGCCGGTCAGCTCCTCGACGACCTCGGAGCCCAGCGGAGCCGCTCCGCTGTAGGCGTAGCGTACGCTGTCGAGGTTGTACTTGGCCGCCTTGTCGCGGTTGCCGATGATTTGGATCAGCATGGGCGGGACGACGAACAGCTGCTCGATCTTGAAGCGCTGCACAGCGTCGAGGAGCTCGTGGAAATTGTATCTCGGCAGCACAATGACTTCATCGCCGCGGTAGTGGCCGAGGGTGGTAACGAGAACAAGCGCATATATATGCGAATAAGGGAGGACGCCCAGAGCAACCTGAGTCTCGATGCCGAGCGCCTTCCGGGGGACGCTGTCGAGCAGGAAGACTTGCATGACGTTGGCAATGACATTGCGATGGGAGACCATGACGGCTTTCTGGCGAAGGCTTTCGTTAGCCACCGACTCAGAGTCAAACAGGCACCGACTAACCCTGACATGGGTGGTTGATGACCTGGAAGAGTATCGCATCGTTTGAACCTCTCCTCGGCATGGTTCCAGAAAAGTCAACTCAAACGCCGCTCCTCACTTACCGGCAGGCCAGAAGTGCCGCTAGAGTAGCACAGGTAGGCCGTTTGCCTGGCTCCCTGTCCCCTGACCCAGTTCAAAGGCTTCAGCGGCGGCAGATCCTTGCCCTCGGCCACCAGATCGTCAATCGTCACATAGGAAGGAGGGTTGTCGAAGCCCGCGGCCCGCAGTATGAAGATGCGGTCCTTGGGAATGCCCACGGCGGCGGCTGCCTTGAGGGCGTTGTCGAGGAGGGGAGCGCACGTGAAGAGGGCCTTTGATCCAGACGTGCGGAGCTGGTGCTCGAGTTCCGGTATCGAATATGCGGCGCTCGCGGGCGTCACGATCCCGGAGAGGCGGTGGATGGCGTGCGTAAAGGGGAGATAGTCAATCTGCGGCACAGGAGAGGAGCGAGAGCCTCGTTAGGTCGTTGCCCATGGAGCAGAATCGGAGCGGGCTTCGGACAAGCCGTTGGGGGGGGGGTGTTGGTTATTCTTGGCTGGCTCTGGGTTCCGTACCGTGTTGACCGAGTATATCGCGACCACTCTCTCCCACTCCGACTCCTCTTGAGGGTTGAAACCTAACCGCTTGCTGATTGCGCGAGCCATGTAGTCGGTCCGCTCAGCCACCTGGGCGGCAGTGTATGTCGTGCCCGTGATGCCGCATGTGTAGGGGTTTCTAGCCCTGGCCAGCGGGTAGCGGCCATACTGCTCATCTCGAATGAACTCCTCGATGGTGATGGAATCCGGTGGTTCTATCTCGGCAAGGCTACTTGTCAGTTCCGCGGGGGTACATCAACGGCGAACGCATCCTCGCGGGGCAGCTAGTGCACAAACCTGGCAGCGGGGGAAGATATGATGGCGGCGTGAAGACCATGGCAAATTGGCCTACCAGACCTCTGAGAGTACCTTATCTACCTGGAACAAAACGAGGAGAAGCAAGGACGCGCAATGGGACTAAAAGAAGGCCAGGAGGGGGAATGAGGAGCAGGAGTCGAGAAGACGCATTCGGCGCGGGTTACCGCAGGAGATATAGTACTAGCTGCATTGTTCATGTACCCCAAACAACCTAGCCTTGAAGCAGAGGCTGATCGCCTACGAGAGGCACAGGGTTGGGGAGAGGCGAGTGGAGATGCGCGTTGAGAGTAACCTCGGGAGACGACATCGGCTAATGGGGGAGAGCCGCGATCTGCCACCTTTGTGAGGTGCTACTAGTATCCTAGGAGAAGCAGGAGTTGGCCCTTGTCTGTTCCCCCGCGCGACGGATCAAAACCCCGGATCCTCGCGTGTCTAAGACAAAACAGCACAGTCACAGGGGCAAGTCAGTCCTTTGCAGCAACGTCTCGACCCTCGGGGCCTCCAGTAAGCAGTATTCTCGTGAGAATATACCTTACTCAAGCTGCCTCCGAAGCCTCTGACAAACGCAGATATCCTTGAGATGAGACGGAGCTGTCCATCTCTTCGAGAGAAAGAAGCTGTTGAATGATGCAATTCCCAGGTCTCCACATGGGTTGATGGGAGCTAGACAGCAACAGAGTGGAGGGTTCCAATGTTCCCCGACTCCATTCCTTCGCTGGCTGGAACCAGTGACTAGACCGCTATCCAGTATTTTCCGACCGAATGCTTCCCCAGACCGGTGCGTTGGCTAAGCCCGAGCGCCGTAAAGTCATGCTGGGGTCGGGTAGTAATAGTTTCGTTGTCCGCAGGACCCCAAGGTGCATTTTGTCTTGTCGAGGTAAAATCCAGGGCCTGCAGCGATCTGAAACCCCGGCAGTTTAACATGGGAGATGGAAAAAGTCGAACAGTACTGCTTTACTGTTATCTCGTGTCAGAATGACCCGTTCCAACATGACATGCAGTTATCAATGTCAGAATCACGCTTTAAGAAGAAGACTGGTCAGTTCTATACATGAAAAACACAGTGTTCCGTCCGTCTATTTCCTTCTCCTAACCCATATACAAGATGCTAGGAAGAATCATCTACCGACTCGGGAATATCCCACAAATGCCGACTGGTGGCTGGTAGCTCATCCAGGTCGCCCGTATATACAGAAAAAATTTCAAGAGAGGTTGAAGCAAGGCATAAGTATCCAAGAGAATTGACCTCCAGGAAGGACTAAACGATGTTGACAACCATTGCCAGGGTCCCCAACGCGACGAGCACCCAGGTAAAAGGGAGAAGCTGCACACCGGCGTCTTCGTCTCCTCCGCCGTCCCCGTCTCCGCTGGGAGAGCCGGTGCTGGTAGCTTCGGCGGTGGCCTCGGCTGGCCGGACGGTCCGCGTCGTGACGACACCGGTGCGGCAGTTGATGTCGAAGACGGGGCAGGACGTCACTGTAAACGTCGTCGTGAAGGCCGAGGTCGGGATCAAGTTGGTGACACTCGGGTTTGATGCCGTGATCTGCAGCGAGGCATGTGGTTAGTCGTCGGTCTGCCGTGCAAGTTGGATTGATAGATAGATAGATGTATGCATACCGATGGACTTCCTGAGCCGGTAGGAGACGCTTCGCTCTCGTTGCAGTTCCCCTGCACGCTGGGGACGGCATCGGACCCGTTGCCAGCAACAACAATGTCACTGCTGCCACAATCCGCGGCCTGGGCAATGTGAACCTGCCGGTTGTCCCAGTCAAAGACAAAGTATCCGGCCCTGAGGACCGTGTCGCCCAGAATCTGCTGGTCGGTGGTGATGACGATGCCGACGAAGCAAAAGTCCGAGTCGCTCGAGTCTTGGCCCGTCAGTATAAAGTCGGAAAAGGGGACGCGGACAACCTTGTTGCCGAAGCCGAAATCGACACTGCCGCCGGCGTTGCGGGTCGAGCACGGCACGTAGAAGTAGCCCTCGCCGGCGTCCTGGGCGCCCAGGGCCTCGAGGATGGGCAGGGCAGCAGCCTCGTGCATCCGGCTGAGCGTCGTGCCCGAGTCGAGCATCACGTTGGTGTCGGCAGCAGAGAGCCGGAAGCTCTGGGACCGGCCCTGGGTGAGGCCCAGCGTCGTGAGGTTGACGGCCAGCCGAGTCTCGCCCTTGATGCCGCGCACAATGGGCCGCGCCTCGAGAGACCCGACGAACTTGCTGCGGTCGATGCCGCCGTAGATGATGGCACCCGTCGCCGAGTCGGAGTGCCGGAGATCAAGGGCAAAGACTCGGCTTGCAATAACGCCCTGCTCAGCCATGGTGTTGAGCAGCAAGCTGTACGGCTCGTCCCCCGGGAACCCGCCCCGGACGTCGGGCGCGAGGCCCATGATGCCCTGCGCCTGGCCGTCGCTGGCCGTGACCACGCCAAACGTCTGGTTCCTGACCTGGATGCTGCCAAAGCTCAGCGTGTCGGCATAGTAGGTGATGTCGACTGACGTCTGCGTCGACTGGTCTGTAGGGTCGCCATAGTTGATCTCCTCACGCCCAAACGGGCCGACGGGCGGTGTTCTCGACCTCCTGGGGTTGTATTGGCCCAGCTCCTCGCACTGGTCGGCCTGTTGCTGGGAGGGTGCGGTCGAGCAGTCGGGGTTCACCCAGAGCTCGCTGGATCCCGTATCGACGAGGACGGTTACATTCTGGGGAGGCGTTCCCATGCCGACTGTTGCCGGCCATCTGTTAGCATATAACCTTTGTGGACTGCAGTGCAATGAGAAGCAGACGACAGATACACGGCCTGAAACAGAGGCTCCTGAAAGCACCAGAGGTTATATTACCTTGAATGGCATAGAAAAAATCCATATTCTGTAGCGTTGCATCGATGGCGCTTCTCTTGCCGACCTTGTGCGGCCTCGGGATGGTTCCCACGGGAATCGCCAGATACCCATTCCCAGATTCCGCCCGCGGGAAGACGGGAGTAGCGATGGCTTCCGCATAATCCGTCGCGAGCAGCAGCGCGAGAGCTGCTGACAACGACGTTGGCGGCCTCATGGCTGCGCTGGATGCGTTGCCAACTTTCCTTCTCTCCCCTTTCTCTTCCTTTCTCTTCCTCTAATCTCTCTCTCTCCTCTTCTCCTCTTCCTGTGAGTTTGGCGGTCAAGAGCTGGGAAAAGAGGAAGAACCAAGAACAGAAGTGCCAGAGAGAAGTAGGATAAGAAAAAAAAAGAAGAACTGGAAGTAAGCTGAGTTTGTACGACACCGAAAGCAAAGCACGGCAAACCACCAAAAGCAATTTGAGCAAGATCTCGGCACGATCTTGCTACTAGCGGGGACGACGGCGACAAGGGTCGAAAGTGACGGGACAAGGAGAGCAAACGTCGCCAGCCAGCCCGGTTTCCTTAGGTAGTATTTGTACGAAGAGCCGTCACATCCTCTTCATGATCTCATCTTCCATTCATCTGGCCTCCTCTCCTAGCCATTATCGGTCAAGCAACCCCTCTGCCTGGTGGCTGCACTGCTCCATAACTGAGGAGAGACGCCCACAGCCTTTCCGAGTCGCGGTCTTGCCGACAAGCTTCTTTGAACCTTGGAGCTTTGCCGGAGCTGAGGTTGGAGCAACGCGGCGCAGCTCCTCTTAGACACCCACTAGTGCTGGACTTTATTGCTCCGGTCCGCCTGGATTCGAGCCGCCAAGCTCGTCTTTCCGCTTTGTGGCGCTCGGTTCATCAGCTATTACGCGACGCCATTTCAGGCGGATCGAGCGAGTGGCCAGGAGGCTCGACAAGCTGCTGCTGCATACATGTAGTTGCTTCAGAGCAGTTAGCACTACCTACCTTACACAACGAAGAATCCCGCCAGGCGCTCCATCAAACTTTGTCAACTCTTCGTGAAATGTATTCGTGAAAAGCTTGTTGCTGGTATGGATATTATGGAGAGAATGGGGCATCAGCCCCAATCAACCAGCCAGCTGAGCATAAGAGCATGCCGGAGTCTGTGGGGAGCTTCGGATCGCTGGGGAAAAGGCTCGAAAGCCTCCGTCGTCATCGAGCGTTGCGGATCGACTCCCGTCTCCGAATTTTCAAAGGCCGATGGAGCATCTGGGGCCTTTCTGATGAGGCCCTGTTGTAAACAAAAAGCTCAAGCTGTGAGACTTCATACATTTATCTCGAGTGTTAAAACAACCTCAATCTTAGTAGGTAATGTATTTCAGTCAGGTAGATAGATACCTACGTGGATTGCTCAGCAGTATTGTCCCTCAAATCAAGTGAATCAGTACTCAAGTGCAAAAGATAATGTAACCCACACACTTCATACCTATAAGGTCGGCCCATCAGCATCGGTCGCTACCTAGTTCATCTCATCTCACAGCTTGTCCACGCTTGATTCATCGCTCTCACCAGCATCTCACAGCTGCAAGACTCTTGCCATTTTGGAAAACCAGATGAACAACCTTGGTCTGCTCTACCGCGGGCTTAGACCTCGTCATCATAGTGGCGGTGGCTTGGCTGCCTTAGAGAATGAGCTGCCCGACGCCCAAATGCTACTCGAGCGGCGAATGACCCTCGAGGACGCGCAAGCCGTGCTTGGCAGCCAAGAAATTCCCATCAGAAAAGGGGGCATCACTTGACTGTGGAACTTGGTAGGTACATGATAGTGAGCCTCATGAGTAGGATTCTCAGCTACGTTTCATGCCAGGTGTGGCAGAGACGAGAGCCCGTTCCCGGAATGCGGATGAATGAAGAATGATGAGCTTTGGGCATGCTGCAATGCAGAATCACGCCTTTTTGTTACAATTGGACGTCTAGGGAGTAACAGAATTCTGGAATATATAACCACATCTTCTGACGGATATAGAGTGCGATGCATCTTCATAGAACATGGCGAAACGTTCAATTGTCAATGTGACTGAGCTACCAACACGATTTGATCAAACTGCATGAAGGAAGCAAATTGTCCAACGCGACAACGACGCGTGTACATGCCCAAGACAGTATACGAATTGATTCTTCAGGTTCTTTTGGTCTCAATAATAGGTCATGTCTAGGAGGAAGATGAGTGAGGTGCAGGACTCACCTTCAGCGGTCTGCTACCTACCTACCTAGTTGTAGGATAATCATCTCATTTCAAATCATCTCATTTTCTCTCTCGTACCCGCTCATAGCAAGCTCTTGAACCACTGCTTCATCGCAATCGTCGCTTCCCCAATCCGTTCCAGTATGCCTTCAGCCACAAAGAGGTCATGTCCCGCGTTCGGGTTGCACTGCAGAGTCACTTGGACTCCCGTCTTCAAGGCCCTGATGGTCTTCGCCAAAGCCTTTCCCTGGTCTGCCAGAATCTCTCTCTCACCGATGGTGATGTGAAGCCTCTTGACGGCGGTATCCAGCTTGTTGAGCCAAGCTCCCCGACATTCCAGGGGCTCTGCCCAATTGCCACCATCCTCCGAGCTGGTCTGGTCTTCAGGAGCCCGAGCATCTGCCGCCAAAGATCGCATGATGGCTACAGAGAGCATGTCGTTCCCATCGTGCTCAAGAAACGAGGCACTGGAGACCTCGCAGCTGAGCCACGGTGATATGAGGGAAACGGCGGACAGAGGCTCGGTCAGTGAGATGCGGCTGGCTTCGGCGTGAGGTTCGATGATATGATGAAGAAGCTGCATTGCCATGTTGCCACCGGCAGAGTCCCCGCCTACAACGATGTCCCTGGGCTCGAAGCCCGCCTTGAGAAGCTCGGAGAGCGCGGAGGCTGCCTGACGGAGCTGCACAGGAGCCTTTGCAGCCGGGGCAAGAGTATATTGTAGAAAGGCCACAGCCACCTCGATGTCCGACTCCATGCCAGAGAGGACAAAGGCGTTCCACACGGATTCAAAATGGCCGGGCTGGCCGGGCATGACATATCCTCCCCCATGGAGGTAGAGCACCACCTTTCGGGCTTTGTAACGGTTTCCAATCCAGAGGATGCTCGCGTTCACCTCGGGGAGCGGCTGTATATCACATCGCAGTCGCTCCTTCAGGGCCGAGTCCTTGACAAGCCTCCCTTTTCGCCGGAGCCATACTCTGTACACCTCGTCGGTAGGTGGGAGCAAGGTCTGGATCTCGCGAGCCGTAAAAGTGCCCAGGAGGACCCTGACACCGGCGTTCAGTAAGTAGATGGAGAGGTTCAAGTTGCTTCGGAGCGCGTATAAGATGAACCGTGCACCGACTATGGCGAGTAGCCAGGGAGCTGTGTCAATCTCTCTCGTCAGTCGAAACGCCATCTCGAATCGCCATACTGCCGACAGAAACTCACCCACAAACAGCAACACGCCAACCAACCTGACTTTCTCGCCAAAGGATAGGCGAGGCTTGATGGAGTTGGCCTATAACTTGTCGGTAGAGTTCAATTACCTGTCAGCTATATATGTAATGAAGGCATACTGCCACGCGATGGCAGGCAAAGGGAAATTGTTCCTTCTCACCATCGAAGAAGGATGTTGCGGCTGATTCGCGTCGATTCGGGTCAATTCGTGTCGATTCGTGTCGATTCGTGTCTGTTCGTGCTCAACTGCACCACCAGGGGACAGTTCAATACTACCACTTCACCAATCTCACGAACCGTGCAACGCGAATGAGGCTCACGAGAGAGGCAAAGCCGAGCAGCGGTGAGTCGGGCCATCTCAACTTATGTTACTTCCTGCGTCGCCCTCTCTTTTCATGGCTTTTTATCATGCAGTTGTGTGTCAGTCGTTACACCCAATCTTCCTGCAAGGGATCTGATCTGGACTCTTCTGTCTCAGCTTCTTCACATTAAGTTGCCCGCTTTCATCATCCTGCAGCCAGCAGGCTTTTTTTTCCTATTATATATAGGTAGGGTGACGGTTACCTCGCATGGACAGGTGTTGCCACCGCCGCCAGGCTTTATAGTAATTCTGCACATGAGTTGGCCCAACCGCACGCATCTCAAGTTTGGAGTTTGCGATGTGAATGTGACACTCCAAGTCTGCTAGAGGCAATTGAAGCAATCTTCAGCTTGCCATGAACTGGTGGCGAGTGGGGATTATGCATCAGGCTCGGCTATATCACACGGCCGAAGTGGATGCGAAGATCATACATATAGTACAGTAGCATCCAGGCAGGCAACAGGGGGAATCCCTCTATATCGTCCTAGATTGTACGTGTAATAATCGGCTTGCCGCGAACAGCAGGCAATAGTACCTTATAGATGGGTGGTATCCATGTATTATGCTATGTACATATTGCTGAGTCGGTTTCGCGCATGAACTTCAAGGCTCATGTGGAATGGCCCCTATGCTTGTGAAAGGCCGCCAGACACGTACACCGACTCATGCAACAAGCGATTCGTGGTATCACCACGGTTGCATGGGTATGTGGCCTTAAAAAGCGGCATGATGTGGGCTTTCGATTGATGTCCAACCCACTGAGCCCCAGCATATATAAAGTAGCGACATTTCTGTGCCCCCTGATTCTGTTAGGAATAGCAACGTGAACGAGACCTTCCAAGGTGCCAGAGTGCATTGTTGCGGCAAGCCGGCTTACCATCAACGCGCATCAAGTCACAACGTGCCTATACGGTTGGCAATCATGTTCACCTCACGGGAAGGGGTAACCCTCGACTCGGTAGCTGCTCCTCTGCGGCGTTGGCTCCTCAATCCCGTGCTCTCAGTCCCGGCAGCTCTCGTCTTGTCAGGCTTGGGATGGAGCAGTCCCAACACGAGCACCATCAAGGCGCTGACTCCCGTCTATCTCGCCACCTTGGCCGGCGTTCTTCTGTCTCTCAACGAGTACTTGGACAGGCAGTTCGCAAACAACTGGGTATCAGACAAGACGTGGAACTGGAACGAGGAGATTGTCCTGGTCACAGGAGGAAGTACCGGTATCGGTGCCAGCATTTGCAAGCAGCTGCTGGCGCGGAACCCGCGTACCCGGATTGTGGTTGTCGATTATGCTCCCCTGAGCTGGAAGCCCGAGCAGGAAGGTGTGCGTCTGTCGTACTACCAGTGTGATTTGAGTAATGCCGATGCCTTGCGGTCGACGTGTGAGCGCATCAAGGCCGAAGTCGGGCATCCGACGGTGGTCTTTAACAATGCAGGCTTGGTCCGCGGTGCCACCATCATGGAAGGGTCGTATGGCGACGTCGAGGCGACGGTGAGGACGAACCTCATCGCCCCGATGCTGATTATCAAGGAGTTTCTGCCGGAGATGGTCAAGAGGGACCACGGCCATATCCTTCACACGGGCAGCTTGAGCTACTTGACGCCGCCAGCCCTGATCACTGATTATGCGGCGACAAAGGCCGGACTGCTGGCATTGCATGAGGTGAGTTGGGCTCGATTTTCTCTTGTGGTGTGCTGAGGGCGTTGAACATGAGCACATGTATCGTCGGAAGAAGAGTCTGGGAGTTCTGGGACTGACCTCGATGTGAATTGTAGGGCCTGCAACTCGAGCTCAAACACGTGCACAAGGCACCGCGTGTGCGTCTCTCCCTGGGCATCTTCTGCTTCATCCGCACACCGCTGGTCAGCGGCCATACAAACGTGCCCAACTTCCTTTTGCCGTTCCTGCACGTCGACACTGTGGGCGAGGCCATGGTGGATGCAGTGTATAGCGGTTATGGATCGACTATTTACCTGCCTGGCCTGAACAGGGTAGCAGCAACATTGGTGAGCCTCCTTTCCTGTTCCACCAACCGTCTTTTGCTTGGTTAGCACAGATCAGTCCAGCTGACATGACATGATCCTCCTTTTCGTGCGTCGTAGAAAGGAGGGCCCGAATGGTTCTTCCGAATCATACGAGAGAGCACGGTCAACTTCCGAATCAATTTCCACAGCCGGCAGGAAATCGACAAGGAGACAGGCAAATTGCAAAAGGCGTACTAGGTGGACAACACCAACATCTGCTTCGGCATGTCGATCCGAGACATATATACAGAACGGCTTCCCACGTGGCGAGAAGGCTAGGAGATGCCTTGAGTCCATGTTTGTGGAGAGCGGCTGATACTACCTAAGGTAGTTCAACTCCTCCATGTAGATATCGGGACTAGAGGGAACAAATGAGTTATTGCGGTGTAGCATTCGGTGAGACGAGGTAGGATTCGATATGGATATATCTTCCTGCATAGGTACCTTGGACATGTAACATGCCCATAAGGTACAAGACTTATAAGGTACCTTATGTAGATTTGCGTATGCTCAAGGATTTAACGCGTATATGCCATCGGTTCATAAAGGAGAAGCTATGCCGCGAAACGGGTAAGATTGCTTACAGGGCAAAGCCACGTGTGACGGGAGTAAGTAGAGGGTGTGTATCTCAGATCCAGTGTCAGTTTGTTCAATTGGCGATTTACTGCTGCTGAGAAGACTGGAGTGAGAGACGACATACCCTACCATCAACGGCCGCTTATCCCGCAAAAGACCAATTCCCTCGTGTATCTTCAAGTGCTTTTCTACTTTGTCAAGGTAACCAAGCACATGAATGACCCTCTCCTCTGTCCAGTACTGCATTCAAGTCTGTTTCCCGACTTCAACCTGTCAACGAAAGGCAGCTCCTCGCTACGGTAGATCTCACAATAGGTAGACCATGATACAATCACACGAGAAAGGCTGAATAAGAGCACGTGTCTGGCACTATTCGAAATCTACCTAGGATTGTCGAATTCAGAAGGTGACGAGCTCTTTGCATAGGATCCTGCTGCCACTTTCGGTCGATCTGCTTTAAGCATGTTCTTATCACTCAATGAACACTGTGCAAACGCCTGAACCCTGCCGGCACCTGTACAGTGTCTACCTGCTTTATTCACACACACCCTTGGCGATGCTTCGGCAATTATGAGCCGGATTCTCTCCACCAAAAAGCATCACATGTGCCAACACCTTCTTTGTATTGGCTGTCGATGGTTTGCCTTGTCTCTTGAAGACTTCTGGAAGAGACAAAAGTTCACCATGGTTCCGGTCTAAGCTGACAGAGACACGGCAAGGGAGGCAAAAGCCGCTGTATCTGTATCCCTTTGATGGTGACCAAAATGGAAGGCAATTAGTCCGAGGGGACGGTACGTGGTGGTGTATATATTCTCTGGCATCATTCCAGCGCGTGCCCTTCAGCGTACGGCCGACTTCCTAAGAGGACAGGGCCAGGAGCACCGACTATTGCTTCCAATAAGCCTTCGATCTGACTCGGCAGACGACGTCAGCTACCGGCCGCTTCAACTTGGATCGGTCGCTTTGAGTTGGTACATGCAGAATGGCTGCCGAGCCCAGCCAGACGGAAAAGTCGCCTGTTGAGGTGGCGAGTCGGGGAGACGGCGAGAATGCTGCTGTTGTCGTTGCAAACGACTCGGCCAAGAAGCGACAGTCTCTATCGGACATCTTCACCATTGTGAGTCTTCGGTTATCGTCACACGCATTTGGAATATGAACACAAGAGACAATTCGGCTTCATTCTTGTTGGGGACGCTTCAGACGCGACTGGATTGCTGACAGCCCGGCTCTCTTGCTCCAACCTAGATCGCAGCCGGCGCTGCTCTCGTCTCGGATGGCTACCAGAACAACCTCATGACCATGTCCAACGTCCTCTTCAAGGAGGAATATCCCGCCCAGTACACGTCTGCCGTCAGCACCCGCGTGTCCAACTCTCTGCTGGTGGGAGCCATCTTAGGCCAGGTCACGGTAGGCTTGACGTGCGACTATCTGGGACGCAAGACGGCAATCGTGGTCACGACGCTCCTCATCGTCATTGGCGGCATACTGGCCACTGCCGCCCACGGAGTCACAATCGACGGCATGTTCTGGATGCTGACGATTGCACGAGGCATTGTGGGATTCGGTGTTGGTAAGAAGCTCTTTTCGCTCTCGTGGCTAGAGATATGCTGGGATGAGCACATCGTGGCAGGATTAGCAGACTAACGGAAGCTCTTGACGACGCAAAGGCGGCGAGTATCCCGCTGCAAGCACATCGTCCTCCGAAGCGGCCAACGAGCGCGTTCTCGATAAGAGGGGGCCAATCTTTATCCTCGTCACGAACCTACCTCTCTCCTTCGGCGGCCCCCTAGCCGTTTCCGTCTTTCTCATTGTGCTTTCTGCCGCTGGCCAGGAGCATCTGTCGACGGTGTGGAGAGTGTGCTTTGGCATCGGCATCCTCCTCCCACTCTCGGTGTTCTACTTCCGCCTCAAGATGCTCAACTCCAAGCTGTACCGCAAGAGCGCCATCCGGCACAACGTGCCATACGGCCTGGCCCTGAGATACTACTGGAGGACCCTGCTCGGTACTTGCGGCGCCTGGTTCCTGTACGACTTCGTCACCTTCCCCAACGGCGTCTTCTCCGGCACAATCCTCTCGACCGTCGTCGATGCCAACGACACCCTTCGCAGCACGGCGGAGTGGCAGCTGTTGCTGGGGGCCATTGCCCTGCCCGGCGTCTTCCTCGGCGCGCTGCTGTGCGACAGGATCGGCAGACGCAATGTCATGATGATTGGCTTCAGCGGCTATCTCGTCTTTGGCCTCATCATTGGGTGTGCCTACGACAGGATCACCAAGATAACACCCCTCTTCGTCATCTTCTATGGCCTGATGCAGAGCTCCGGCAACTTTGGTCCGGGAGACATGCTGGGCCTCTTGTCCTCGGAGAGCTACGCCACCAGCGTCAGAGGCACTTTCTACGGCCTCAGCGCGGCATTGGGCAAGACGGGAGCTGCCGTGGGCACGCAAGCTTTTACGCCTATACAGAACAACCTAGGCAAGCAATGGACGTTTATCATCGCCGCCATCTGCGGTGTCGTGGGGGTTTTGGTGACGTACTTTTTTGTGCCCAACGTGACGGGCGAGGACCTCGCTGTGCAAGACGACCAGTTCAAGGCTTACCTTCTGGAGCACGGATGGAGCGGCGAGATGGGTCTCAGGGACGACAAGGAGCCGGCTGTGGAGGAAGACGAGGAAGTGGCCTTGCCGGCTGTTGACGAGAAGAACGTCCGGGCGTGATCGAAGAGGGCCCAGAATCCGATGTTTGGGCGTGGTACGCAACAAGCATTAGACAAGTACTTCGTTGTCTGCAGCGATTACTTGAAGTCGGCCGCTCGCTTTGCTGCCCTTGGGTATGAGAACCTCTAAGACTCGCTGCATGAAGCACTGCTGCCTTCTGGGCCGCCAATCAACAAGGGTATGGACACGAGACACAGTCAAATAATACGTAACATATTCTATATTCTCTAATGGCGATCAAGTTCTCGCATCTCAACAGGTGGCTCACGCATGGTTGGTCCGTCTCAAGTCGGCCGCACGAACGGAAGACGTGGACCGTGGTACGGAGAACAACCTGTCTACCTGTTAATACCTGCAAATTACACAAAGGTCACTTACTAAGAATCTGAAATTTATACGCATCTAGTAATACTGCCTGTGCGTAGTATGATCATGGTTCAGTTGCAGCAGAGTCCAACTGCACGTATCACAGCATGGCCTTGCTGAGACAGCTGCCATTTCCAATTCCTTCTTGTCTGCATGTGTGCAAAGTACTAAGGTATACCAGAATTTGAAATGAGGCTACATGTAAGCGGACGGGAGGAAAAGCCTCTTCAGCTGCGCCAGACTACCAAGAACTGGGCGACCTTCAGGTGTGGCAATTTGCCCCCCTTGTTTTGGCGTTTGTTTGCTTCGCACAGCAGAGTTCTCGTCATGATATGGCCTCGTTTGTGCAAAGTAATTACGGTGCAGCGGAGAGGCATCCAGCCCATCTGCGACCTATCTCTAGGGTACCCGGTATGCACTCGTACCTCCTGTTGTCATGAAATTCCCGGTTCACGCTTCAACCCTCGAACACACATGCGGATATCACGAAATGAGGTGTTACAAGGTATCTAAGCCACCATTTCTGCGTACCCGGTACTTTCTTCGAGCACGACAACCAGCCCGGAGAGAGAAATCAAGGCGGAGAGGATGCAGTGTAATGGTGCTAGTGCCTGCAACGAGGGCTATCTGCACATACCTCAGGTATGTAGATAGCAGGTATGACGATACTCGTCCACTCTTGACACAATGTGGTTCTCTCTCGGAAAAGGCAGCAACCCCCTTGCAATGGCCAAGAAGAATCTTCCCCTGTGCTATCCCAGCCGCTCTAGGCCTGCTGAGCACTTTGGCGACACAACTATCTACCCATCCTGCAGCTGCCAAGGAAGACTTTGCCTCCCTGATGCCCGTGGCCAAGAGCCCTCAAAGTCCATGACGCTTCTCGTACAGGCTGCAGCGCCAGGTCTCACTTGTACATTAAGTTGAGGTACTGGGGGCAGCAGCAGCATCCGCGTGAGGTGAGTAGGTAGTTGTATGTACGTGATCGTTGCCCCTGTGCTTGCGTCAAGGGAATAGGCGCCGGCAGGAACATGCTACAAGTTCATAGCTTAAATCCTAGTCTCGTCGACATGATGCGCGCAAAATGGATCGATCGGGGTCCGCAGCCAAGGGCCGTGCCGCTTTTGTTGGTGCGTGGTGACTGGCCAACCGCAGGTGGAGGCGACTCCTTGTCGAAACCGAAGCATTCTATTCGCACAGACGGAATCAACGGAATAGACGCCGCCGATGCAATGCTGCTGCTTCCTGCTCTGCTCCAGCCAATGGATCCGGTAATCGTCTGACCGATGATGAGCTGGGGTGTGGAAGGTTGCGAAGCCGCGAGCAGGGGATCTGCTGTGGGAGCTTCCAGCTACATGACTCTGAGTCGACAGGGCAGAACCTGGGTCCTCAGACCGTCGTACTAGTTGTACGTACGTAGACCTTGTCAGTTGCAGTGGGCGTTGGGGAGTGCTGTTGCGTTGCTTTCGGGGCGGAGACTTGACGCGGACAAGTGGCCAACACAGCCAACAGAAGCAGCCATATCGCCTCATCCTGCTTGTATCATACCCTTTGCTATGCCGATTTCAGAGTCCGATGGAGGGTCGCCGTGATGGACATATTAACCATGCCGGCGCTTATAGCCACGGCCGAGGCATCGCACCGAGAAAAGAGGGGATCGGGGCGAAGAGAGAAGGGTGATCATGCGTCAATGCTTGATTTCTTTGTCTTGTGGCCGCTCATCATGGAAACACAAGGCCGTGGTTCTGACCATCTTGCTGTACGATGTTACATGCCTAGGTAGTAGTTTGGGTGTCATTACGACTGGAATCTGCATATATAAATATCATAGAAGCTCCGTTGAAGTTCAGTCCATGTATCAGTCAAAGGCATCGCGTGATTCTCCTCGAGATAAAGATGGCGAGCGACAAGACCACATACAGCCAGTTTGCCTGCATCGGCACGGGCTTCTCTGGCATTGCGCTGGGGTGCACCATCAAGCGGTGGTATGGAATAACCGATATTCGCTTCTTCGAAAGAAACAGTGATCTAGGCGGCACCTGGTTCGTCAACCAATATCCAGGTATGAAGACCCAGTATCGTTTTCTCTTCTCTTCTCTTCTCCTTCATCCCCTTTGCCTTGGCTCTAACATTTTGACAGGATGTGCTTGTGACGTCCCGAGCCTTCTGTACAGCTTCTCCTTTGCCCCGAACCCCGAATGGTCCAAAGTGTTGCCATCCAAGGACGAGATCTGGCATTACCTCCACAAAGTCTGTGACCAATATGGGCTTCGTGACAAGATGACCTTCAACTCCACCGTTGAACGATGCGAATGGATCGAACAAACGGCTCGATGGCGCATTACCGTCCGGGACACAGCTTCCAATACCATCTTCACCCACGAATGCCGCTTTCTCTACGGGGGGTCGGGCTTGCTAGTCCATCCTCGCAAGGTAGATCTGCCAAACATCGAAAGCTTCAATGGCCCCGTCTTCCACGCCTCCCAGTGGCGTCACGATGTCGACCTGACAGGCAAGAATGTCGTCGTCGTAGGCAACGGCTGCTCAGCCTCGCAGATTGTTCCAGCCATCAAGGATCAGGTGAAGCACGTCACGCAATTCGCGAGGTCCAAGCACTGGATCGTTCCCGTCGTCAATGTCCCCAACACGAAGCTGTTCCAGTGGCTGTTCATGCACATTCCGGGAGTTCTAGCCTTTGGCCGCTTTGCCACCTTTTTGTTCATGGAGAACAACTTGAGAGGCTTTTATATGGACAAGGCCTCTACGGCCTTTCGCCGTCAAGTGACTGCCGAGGCGGAGCAATACATCAAGGAAAATGCCCCTCAAGAGTATCACGACATGCTGATTCCCGACTTTGAGCTCGGCTGCAAGAGGCGCATCTTTGACCCAGGGTATCTGGCGAGCCTTCACTCCGATAGGGTCACGCTTCGAGACGATCCCATCCAGGAGGTGACGCCCAACGGCATTCGTTCAAAGAACGGCTTCACCGAGGCCGACATCATCGTGCTGGCCACTGGCTTTGAAACAAATACATTCTGCACAGGCATCGAAATTGTTGGTCGGGGAGGCATGACGACAGAGGAGCATTGGAAGTCTCTGGACGGGCCTGGCGCGTACAACTCGACCAATATCTCGGGCTTCCCCAACTTCTTCTTCCTCTTAGGTGAGGCATCCTTCATTTACTCACTCTCCGCGAGGTTCTAACGTGTGACAGGCCCGAACACGGCCACGGGCCACACGTCAACCGTCATGGCCATCGAGAATGGCGTCAACTACTCCCTCCGGCTGATTGAGCCCATCCTGCGGGGGGAGGCCACGGCTGTCGACGTCAAGCTCGACGCGGAGAAGGCATACACAAGCCAGATTCAGGCAGCTCTGCAGGATACGGTGTGGCTTTCCGGGTGCAACAACTGGTACAACCGAACGCAGGATGGAACAGTGCGCAACGCCATGGCCTATCCTTATTCGCAGGCCTACTTTTGGTATCGGTGCCTGTTCCCCGTTTACCAAGACTTTGAATACGACGTGAGTTGGTCCTTGACTCCCCTGTGCTGTCGACACCTTCCTCTCCCACTACGTGTCTTACACTTGTCGTCTGGTGATGACTGATTTGCCAACGCATCACTGCAGGTCGCGAAGAACCCGCCACGCAGGGCGATTTGGAAAAGAGCTGCCAAGTACCTCGTCTATGCTGCAGCGTCTCTATCCAGTCTCAGCCTGATGATCAGCGGGACCAAGAACCAGTGGGATTTGACACGTGTGATGCCTTTTGCAGGAGACCGGGTAGGCGGGTTCGGAAGTGGCCTCCGGGCCCTTGTCAAGTTGTAAAACATGTCGCAGACAATCATCAGACTGAATCAAAGCACTACTCCATATTAGTCCGTAGTATTACTACGACAGCAGCTCTATGACTCTGTCATAAACGCCACATTACCCTTCGGGAGAGGAGAAACAAACCTATGCCGCTCACACCATCTACCACGGCCCATGTGTGTTACAGGGGCTTCATTTCGTATAAGGCTGGCGGCTATCGGTCCTTGTAAGTCTTACCTTGCCAATGCCCACCCACACACCACCGGAATCTTGAATCCCACAAGCTCACAGACTACAACGTGCATAACTTTGTGCTCGTGGGGGCGGACGCTGTGACTGAGCTTCACTAAGGGTACCTATACCATCACATCTTGTCCCTTAGGTCACCTCGTATAACACGCACAGATCAGATCGTACGTACAAGCTCATCCACTCAGTGAAACACTCATCACATGGCGCTGGGCGAGAAATTACCGGCCGAAGCCTTGTCAGGTCCCGAGATCGGATCGAGGGAGCAAGATCTCAATCTCGTACAGGCTACGTGCGGCATCCGGGGGGGTGTCAATTCTGGAGTGATAATCTCTCTCTCTCTCTCTCTCTCTCTCTCTCTCTCTCTCTCTCTCTCTCTCTCTCTCTCTCTCCCCATCTTTGCTTTTTCTCGTCTACCCTCTCAGGCCAGGTGAGACCAGACTAAAGAGAGAGATAGAGAGAGAGAGAGGACAGCAAGATCGGAGTTCCCCACCCCCCTACTAGCCCTTCCTGCGTACACTACGCATGCATGTCTTATTCTTATTGAGTCGAGATTTGTTTGCCATTCAAGTTTGCGTCCGCCATGGTCTCATCCCCCAGAATATCCTCCAGTCTACGCTACCTACTTTACAATACGAGCTCACGACTCACGAGATAATGTGCTTGTATCTACCTCCCATAGCGTCTTTCACTTGACTCCCACAATATGGCTCCCATCACCGACAGTCAAACCTCCCAGCCTCTTTATCCACAAGCGGCGCACAAGCATGATGATGCCAATCAGACGGCCTGTACGGTACAGCCCGTGCCGGGGCCCCGGGCCAATCACGGAGGCGCTTGATTCCTGTTTGCGTAACATATGCGGCGAATAGCAGGCCGGCTTCAACAGGGGAAGGGGGGCTCTCGATCGTCTTTGGGCGGAGGAAAGATTTCTGAGACCTGGCACACCGGAAAGCTGATTGTCCTCCGGGCTTCTCCACTTCCTGTGTGCCAAACCTTGGGTTGGGCTTGACCGGTCACAGGTTCTGGGCAAGCCAGTGGAGGATGCTCTTGGACAAAGGCTGCGTCGAGCGAGGAAGTACATGCTTTCTCACGCCATGGTGTAGGTACTTTGCCTTCGTGCCTCTCTATGTCTCTCCTCTGTCCATCTCTCTTTCTCACACACACTCTCTTTCCCTCTCCCTCCCCACTTACTATCTTCACTTACTCACGCATACCTACCTACTTACCCCATCCATGTCTCTGATGTTCTCTCTCAGAGTCGTTTGCCATAAATAGGGGGATTTCGAACCGCTGCTACTCCTGCTTGATGGATTCTCTCTTTGAACTATTCGGACCCTGATTTATCTCGCTTTGCTCCTGTCAATTCAGTTCCTCCTCCGTGCCGAAGCATCCAGCAAACTCATACCAGCGCTTGCGTGTAATTCTACATCAGACTTATTGCGTCACAATCACACATACGCGCACGTACAAGCACAGACACACAGACATACAGCGTACGCAAGGCAGACGGCATTTGCAACCAAGCGAATCATGGTTCCACATGTCAAGAAGCCCGGGGTCGGGGCCAGTCAGGATCCCAAGACTGCCCGCAAGACGTCCAGGCCGAAGCCCAAGGCCAACCCCAGACCCAGACCCAGAATCAGGAACAGGACCGGCACTTGCATGCACTGTCGCCAGCGTCGAGTAATGTGCGACGGCTCTGAGCAAACATGCGTCGGTTGTAGCAAGAATGGGTTGCTCGAGCTTCAACCCCAATGTATGGCCGTTGATAGTGGCTTTGCCAATGCCGTGTAAGTCGATGGGAGCACAGATATGGAAACAGACCATGGCTACATGTATGATGGTGATCAGGGCATCAGACTAATTGATGTCGTCTAGGGGAGAGAATCCAGTGCCTGCAGAGATGTCGACATCACAGCCCATGCAGATCGATTCCGGTAGCGGCAGCAGCGACATTGGCCAAGTGCCTCGCTCGAACGCAAATGCACCGTCTACACTCGCCATTGCCCCTAAGACGAGAGGGCAGCCGCGAAATACCGAAGATGTCCGGGCATCAGCCCAAGAGAACACAGTGCCCTTCGGCTCCCAAGGCCCGCCGTGGCCTGGAGCGCCACCACCGAGCTTCCTGAGCGGAATCACACCCTGGACGCCCATGAACTCGTCGACCTTTACCAGTACTCAGCCATTCATGCTTTCAAATGAACACATGAGCTCCGAGGCCTTGGTGGCTACTACAGCAAACACGAACCCTCCCGCTACCATGAGCCACAGAAAGTCAACGCCCCATGCAGCAAGAATGGATCATTCGACAGCTGCTGATGGCTCGAGAGGGAGAGCCATGTATACATGCATACCACCAGATGTTGCCAATGCGGCACCTTCTACAAAAGCTACACCATTAGGGGGTTTCAAACCTTCTGAAGAGTTGGCCTCCATGAATCTCCCAGCAGAGGCAATGTATCAGACACCTTTGGCCTCTCGAGCAACCATGGCCTCTCAAGCATCTGAAGTTGCTCAAGAGCCTTGGTCCTCTTGCCCCTTCACGGACCCTACAGCCATGAGCTCTCTCGAAAACATGGCCCCTTCTGGGTCTATGGAATCTTCGGGTTACATGTACTATGCGATGCCCATGGATGTACCGGAGACTATATCTCCCCACGATCTCATGATACTCGACAGACCCATGGTCCTTGAAGCAGCCGTCAGCCGCCCAGCAGCCATTGACCGACAAGTAAACATTGACCAACAAGCAATGGTCCGTCCATCAGCAGGGGCTCACCCACAAGGGATGATGATGCCACCAACATCAAACTGCCTCTCAACGGCTACACCTTGTCCTGCAGTCGAAACTGCTCCAATGGCTATGGATGAAAACACATCCTTCATGAAACATCAGGTGCATGAGCTCACGGGGCCGACAGTGGACAATTCCTCGGCTGCTACCAGCTATCCTGCGCCCATGATCCCATTTACCTTTCAGCGCGCGACACCCAAAGCCGGAAGACCCCGGTCAAAGAAGGGCTATTCAACCTCAGCGACATCCAGGCCCGGAACCAAAAGCCAGGCCCCGGCCCCATCGCCCATCCGGCCGGGCCCAAACTCTCAAGCACCGTTGATCCATCCTTCAAGATACAGACAACCTCCGCCATCTGGAGGCCCTGCATCGGCCAATGTCCCTCCGGCTAATGTGGTCTTCTCGGAGGGGACACAGCTCCCGATGATCTTGGTATCGCCGCCTCCTGAGAGCCCTCGTGCAGTTTTATATCGATCTGTGGGCGCGACTTATCCCCGTGAGTATGATACCAGATATTTGCGGCCGCTGCCAATCGTCAGTTTCCCTCCACATGCGGCACTTCCCAAGCCCATGGGATCGACGGCTATGGGCCCTCTTGCGGCAAAGATATCCTCAGTCCTTCGGTTAGAGGTTGCCGCCAAACAGGCCAAGCCTCGGCCTGCAAACATCGAGAATTATCTCTGCATGATCCAGAGCGAGAGCTTCATTGATGTAAAGAGGCCAAAGGGAGCTCCGAATAAACTCAATCTAGAGCTCAAAAGAGCATTGCTCACCATGGAGCAGCTCGCAGCGGATCCTTCCTCTTCCTCTTCCCCTTCCTCTTTCTATTTAATCCCTCCCCGCAGGCTGTCCCTCCAACTCCTCACCATATACCGCCACGAGGTCTACTACATGTATCCGTTCTTCAACATGTACATATTCGAGGAGGCCTTGCGTAGGCTCTTTACCGTTTCCGAAACACTCGGTGTTGTGCCTGCGGATTTCGGTCTCGGCTGCTCAAAGGAGGCGGATGGCACAACGCCCGTGTTCCAGTGCGCTCTCTTCATGATGCTCTGCCACGCAGTCTCCTTCTTGGATCTAGACCTAGAGGACAAGGCAGTCGCTTCACGAGTCTTTTGGAGATGTGCAAAGCGTTTCATGACGCCTGACCTCCTGAAGACAAGCAGCTTGGCCACCGTGCAGACGTTTCTCATCATTGCCGTGGCCATCAACAGCGCCCTCTTTCCAAGCTACCAGAGCAAGATACCTGCCGCGTTGGCATTCCGCATTGCAGAAAGGCTGGGTATCGATCGCGGACACGACCAGATTCCGATCGCTGCAGCCAGCCCTCTTCATGACATCAACAGGCAGGCCTGGTATGGATGTGTGATGATGACACTGTGAGACATCAGCTTTACTTTCCCCTTTTTCTTATTTTTTGGCTTCTCCTTTTATGTGACTACTTTCACCTCCTTTCATTCTTCTCTTGTTTAAATATGGAGACTGACGAACATTTCCATCTGCAGATTCTCAGAGACTAAAAAGCCCAATGTGGACTTGAGCCCCAACAATATCGAGACTCCCTTGTCCCGACACGGGACTGCGACGGGCAGCGTCGACTTTAACTTCTTCATCAACTGCGTCGCCCACACTGAGCAATTGGAGAAGTTACTGGCCGACATCCGTCGAGGCCGCGAGCCCGTCTTGAGGACAGGCCCCAGACATGGCCACAACAGGTTCAGCGACATGGTGACCCCGCTGCGCAAGGAGCTCGGCCGGTTCGTCGCGATACTCCCCGAATCACTCCGATGGGGCGCCTCGGGCTTACCCAACGAGTGTGTTTCCCTCGTCGGTTGTGAGTCGCAAAAGGTCTTTTCCAATGCCAGGTAAGTCATCCTGACCCGACAAGGAATATGATGGCCGGTTCGTAACGCCCCTGACACTAACACGTATCAAAGGTTCATGCACTTGCGAGCCATGCTCTTTCGTCCGATTCTCATGCAGATAGGCTTGAGCGACTGCCTCGCGTCTGATATCTCGGCTGACGACATTGACCCTCGCGTCAAGGGAAAGACTCTCAAGTGTGCGATCAACTGCGTCGACACTGCTGTCAACCTCATTCTCCATCTGTACCAAAAGTACCTGCTCGATATCAAGAGCAACAGAGAATGGTGGTGGGATCCGTACCGTACGCTGGCCTCCCTCGCGACTGTTCGAAGTCCTTTTTTTGCATTGATTCATAGGTAGCTGACTTGATTTGGACAACAAACAGATACTAGCACCGCAGGCCTCGTCATCGTCATGTCTCAAACCTGTGAGCTACTGTGGGCAAGCATCCAGGTTGGTGAAGTCACGAGAGCTTGGGCAGCTTGTCAAGATATGCTCGGCTACGGCGCCACGAACAACCATTTCCATCGAGATGCCCTCTCATATCTGTGGGATCTGAACAGCAGCATCTCGGGTTGCCGCGTGCTTGAGAACAACTACGATGCCCTGCCGCGTACGAAGAAGGGCTCGCAGCCCGTGAGCTGGAACTTTTACCGTACGCCTTATAACCAGTTTTTGAACCCTTGCTCGCCGTTTCTGAGCACCGGCATGGGTCAGCACCAGGACAACACGCCTGGCGAAGTCGTCCCAGTGCCCTTGAAGTCGAGCCTGCATAAAGTTGAATATGGAGCTTCTTCGGGCTCTGTTGCATGTCCGTCTTCAGGGCCAGCTACGGATGACTATGCTAAGACATTGCCCCCGAGTAAGGCCCCATTCACAGCTTCTTCAGCGCCTCCTACGGCTGTCTACCCCTCGTTCACCGATTCAAACTCCAATTCAATACCATCTCAGAGGCCTTGCCCAGTTCCCTATGCCGCCGCCGCGGCAGCAGCCGCTGCTTCTACGTCTTTTCCTTCCTCAGGCCCGGGGACAAGTCCACTGACAGATTCTCTGGGATTTCCTTCGCATGCTGTCGCCCCGGGTCCCGCCGCCTATCCCTCGTCAACTCCTCCAATTCGCGGCTCCTCTGAATTATCCTCGAGCCCAGGCATGGTTCCATACACTCCTTCGGGCACCGCTACGCTTCCCTATTCTGCTGCGTACAGCTCCAGTACACATGCAATTCCATATCCACCTTCTTCAAAGCCGGATATCATTCCCCATGACGCTATCTCGAGCTCGAACATGGCTCCGGAGTCACCCAAGTGCGGGTTTCCTACGATTCCATTTGTCGACCCCTTGATAGCATCCTTTGATCCGGATCCAAGCCTCTACGGGACATGTTCGAATCCCAACGCAGCCTTTTGGACAGACATCGCGGTCGCTAATCCGGCGGCATTCAGAACGGCGCCTTCGTCTTCCGGTACGATGCCCAACCTGCCGCCTTGGGATCCCAACTTGGCCAACCCTGGGGGCTTGGGAGAGTTCATCGACCTTGATTCGACGCCGGTGGACGCACAGATAATGTATCAACATGATGTTTCTATGGGAGACTACCCGGGGCCTTGGGACCCCCATGCCCATCATTCAGGCGCCGGCAACTGGCAGGGCTGACGGCAGCAAACTTGAGCTCGACACGCGATCCCATATTGTAATTGTCCATCCTTCTCCTGCTGCAAGGATAGGCGAGGCTAGAGAAAACAACGAGAAGAAGCAGCAGATTTGTTCTTAGACTGCTCGTTTTGGCATCCATGATTGGTAAGTTGGAGGAGCCATGGCGAATGGACAGAGCCGTGCATGGCTACCTACCTACCTACGTAACCTTACTACATACTTTTGTATATACGCATTCGGGATGCTGGCATTCTTCAGAGTTTGTTTCTATGTATGCTGTTCTCATATGTTTTTGCTTTGTTGTCTATCGTTTGTTGTACAGTCCCAGTTGTGGTGCGATCATGTTTCTTCGACCCATCCATCATGCCCTTTAGTCCGCTGCGCCCGTGCCATCTATATGCCGTGCATTTTGCTTCCCTCCACTGTTCCAGCCAGCGCATTTCCCCTCAATATCTCTGCTTTCCAGTGCCTGATACGAGGAGAACTACACTGCCGAGCTGCCGCCTCACGTCTTCCTGGTTCACGTCATGCGTGTCCTCCACCTCCCCCCACTGCTCAGCCTGCCAATCCACCTCCAGGCTCGTAGCCTTGGCGGCTTGCTCGACGCTGAACCGCCCCAAGGGCAGCACGCGGCCAGTGCCGACGGCCCCTTCGCTCCACTCTGCGACGATCCTCGCGGCGGCGACGAAGCTCTTGCCAGCAAGCACCGCTCTCTCCAGCCCGGCAATCTCCCAGGCATCGAGGCCCATGACCCATCCCTGGATGACCTCCCGCACGCCCTCGGGCTGTTTCCTCGGCACGATGGAGTGGCCGTCGAGCACTGGCTCTATGGTGATGCCAGGCCACACGTGGGTCGTCAGATAGCTGACCGTCTCCTCCGCAGCCTTCTTCTGGACGTCCCTCAGGCTCTCCCCGGCATCGTTCCTCCTATCATGGGGGCCCGCCGGGGGCGCCCAGCACAGCAGAGAGTCTGTGTCCAGATACCGCAGGACGGTGTTGGTGATGGATGTGCGAATCTTGGCGGCTTCGGGCCTGTTGGAGGCGTCGTCTTCGAGGATGTCGAGAGCACGGCAGACGAGGCTGGTGAGAGGGATGAGGTGCTGCTTGGTGGCCTGCTGAGCAGACGTCAGGATGTCCCATTCGAGAGCCAGAGCCGAGGCGAGGTTCGGCTTGGAGAGTGGCAGGCGGATGATGGCCTTTGTGTTGGGGTGTCTAAGGGGCCGAGCGTCGAGGTGGACTTGCAATGCGCCTGCGGAGAAAGTCGGTTAGAGCGCTGGCCTTTTTTGCGTGGAAGAATATAGGGGACTGGCAGATTGGGGAAAAGACGGTTCCCTTGCCGTTAATGATGAGTAGTAGGTACTAACCGTCAACTTCCCGTACGGTAACCTCCTTCCAGAATCTCCTGGCCGCGATCCCCGACTTGCCATCTTGCGCGCTTCGAATTTCCTTGGCCGTCTTGAGCAGCTCTGCGTGCTTCCTTCGCCGCTCGAGACGCTCCTGGGCATTTCGGGCTGCTGGCGTGGGGGGGTCGGGAGGCGGTCCAGCGCCGACTATCGGAGCGACATTGGCGGCTCTGGCGATGCTTTGGTGAAAGGGTCGGACGAATTGCGAGCGAGGCAAAGCCAGCTGAAGGGGTATTCGCGTAGGAACTTTCATCTCCGCGCCGAGCCGGATTCCTGTCGAGTGAAGGTTGGAAAAGGGTTGCGAAATGAGATGGAGAAAGGCAAGAAGAAATGGGAGAGTCGTGAGGGGTTTGGCTGTTTTGCTTCGTTGGTTGGCTAGTAATTGGGGAAGAAGAGAATTTCTAGAGGTTCGAATGAGTTTTAGCTGCGAAAAGCAGCGAATGATGTCAGCCCTTTAGGGGTTATTTGGTACCTAGGTAGGTGTGCAATTGGGGGAAAAGGCGGTCGGTGAGCCTCTTCACCGAGGGGCTGGTGGGGTTTCGCCGAATAGGTACCTTATGTAAGTTATCGTAAGAACCTCTATTGGTCGTATCTCTTGCAACACGACACCATCAATTGACAATCTATGTGGAAAAGATGGTTTTGAGATGATTGACAGCTGCATCTCTAGCGATCCATAGGTACTTGAGAGTAATTCACAACAACTCATAGGCAGTAGACTACCAATTGTGGCAGTGGTAAGTATACAAGCAACAAGGTACCGTCCCAGTTGCTGGTCAACCACAAAAGGGTTCCTTCTTTCGCGAGTACCTTGCATTTGTACACTCACAGCTCAGCCCTCGGCCAACCAATCCCTTTGGCATCGCAACAAGAAATACGACAGCAAAATCCCGTCATCAGACTTCACCCTCTTCTCATCAACCCAAACAGAGCCGCAAACCTTTTGCACCTTGATATCTACCTATCCACCATTTCCTTCTGAGCGGCAGCAGACGGACCATCTTCGGCAGACCGTCCTCCCATCACGTGACCCTGCACGACCGTCTCCCCATCCCTGAGCCTTACCTTACCTTAACGTGTCTACTACCTATCGCCTTACTTGGTGGTTCTGCTGGGAGCTGAGCCAAAACCGCCAACCGACTCCAATCACCGCCATCCTCTCCTCTCCTCCCAGACCAAACCGCCCAATATGAGTTACGGCAAAAAGGACGAGGATGCCGACCTGGGCCTGGTCAAGGTGGACCGCACACAAGTCTTCCAAGAAGGTACCAATCCGCCCGCCCATGCGCCTGCGTCTTCCCTCTCCCACCAGATCTACCTACCTATTGTCCCTCTTGTTCCCTCCCATCCCCCTCGTCCCCCTCGTCCCTCCAGCTCCTCCACCCCCGCCTGTCTGCCAGCAGCAGTGACGGCGCTTGAGTGCTAATCGAAAGGCGCGCAGCTCGACTCTTCAACAGCTCTCCGATCCAGCCTCGACGATGCCGCATTCTCCTGACCAAGATCGCCCTCCTCCTCTACACGGGCGAGTCCTTCCCCAAGAATGAAGCCACCACCCTCTTCTTCGGCATCTCGAAGCTGTTCCAGAACAAGGATGCCAGCCTGCGGCAGATGGTCCTCCTCATCATCAAGGAGCTGGCCAACTCGGCCGAGGACATCATCATGGTGACCAGCACCGTCATGAAGGACACCGGCGGCAGCAGCGACGCAATCTACAGGCCCAATGCCATTCGTGCTCTGTGCCGAATCATCGACGTACGTGGACAATGCTGCGTGCCTTTGGCGGCGCCTCATCCCTCCTTGACAGCGACTTGCTAACGCCCGAGGCGACAACACAGGCTACAACGGTCCAGGCCATCGAGCGTGTCATGAAGACCGCCATTGTGGACAAGAACCCTTCCGTCTCTTCTGCCGCGCTTGTTTCATCATACCACCTGCTTCCGATTGCCCGAGACGTTGTGAGGCGATGGCAGAGCGAGACGCAGGAGGCGGCCGCCTCCTCCAAGTCGTCGGGCGGCTTCTCCCTGGGCTTCTCCACGTCCAGCGGCTCTCTGCCCATGAACAGCTCGACAATGGCTCAGTACCATGCCATTGGCCTCCTGTACCAGATGCGCTCGCACGACCGCATGGCGCTGGTCAAGATGGTGCAGCAGTTTGGCGCTGCCGGCGCCGTCAAGAGCCCCGCCGCCACGGTGATGCTGGTCCGGCTGGCCGCGCAGCTTGCCGAGGAGGACCCCTCGCTCCGGCGGCCCATGATGCAGCTCCTCGACGGCTGGCTGCGACACAAGAGCGAAATGGTCAACTTCGAGGCCGCCAAGGCCATCTGCGACATGCGCGACGTCACCGACGCCGAGGTCAACCAGGCCGTCCACGTCCTGCAGCTGTTCCTCACCTCGCCCCGCGCCGTCACCAAGTTTGCCGCCCTGCGCATCCTCCACAGCTTCGCCTCTTTCAACCCCACCGCCGTCAGCGTCTGCAACACGGACATTGAGCTGCTCATCTCAAACTCCAACCGGTCCATTGCCACATTTGCCATCACGACGCTGCTCAAGACGGGCAACGAGGCCAGCGTCGACAGGCTGATGAAGCAGATCTCGGGCTTCATGTCGGAAATCACCGACGAGTTCAAGATCACCATTGTCGAGGCCATCCGCACCCTGTGCCTCAAGTTCCCCAGCAAGCAGGCGGGCATGCTGACATTCCTCAGCGGCATCCTGCGCGACGAGGGAGGCTACGAGTTCAAGCGCGCCGTCGTGGAGAGCATGTTCGACCTCATCAAGTTCGTCCCCGACTCCAAGGAGGATGCCCTCGCGCACCTGTGCGAGTTTATTGAGGACTGCGAGTTCACCAAGCTGGCCGTCCGCATCCTGCACCTCATCGGCCTCGAGGGCCCCAAGACGGCCCAGCCCACCAAGTATATCCGCTACATCTACAACCGCGTCGTTCTCGAGAATGCCATTGTCCGCGCCGCTGCTGTTACCGCTCTCGCCAAGTTTGGTGTGGGCCAGAAGGATCCAGACGTCAAGAGCAGCGTCAAGGTCCTGCTTACGCGCTGCTTGGACGACGTCGACGACGAGGTGCGCGATCGAGCTGCGCTGAATCTCAAGCTGATGGCCGAGGAGGATGACGAGCTGGCTCGTAACTTTGTCAAGAACGGTGAGTTTGCTAAATCTCTTGCCAGTGCACCGATCCCGCGTCTTGCTGACAGTTTCCACCTTTGGCAGACAACATGTTCTCGCTGCCCTTCTTTGAGCACCAGCTCGTTATGTACGTCACTTCGGACGATAAGTCTACCTTCGAGGAGCCGTTCGACATCTCCAAGATCCCGGTGGTCACCCGGGAACAGGCAGACGCGGAAGACAGGACCAAGAAGCTTACCGCTACGACCCCTACGCTCAAGGCGCCAAAGGCCGGCCCGACCAAGACGCCAGCAAGCGGCGCCGAGGCTGCGGCAAGTGCCAGCGCCCAGGCTCAGCGGTACGCCCAGGAGCTCATGCAGATCCCCGAGATGAAGGAGTTTGGCAGCGTAGTCAAGTCGTCGCCGGTCGTTGAGCTCACCGAGGCCGAGACGGAGTACGTCGTCAGCGTGGTGAAGCACATCTTCAACGAGCACGTTGTGCTGCAATACGAGGTGAAGAACACACTCCCCGACACAGTGTTGGAGAACGTGTCAGTGGTGGCAACGCCTTCGGACGAGGAGGAGCTGGAGGAGGTGTTCATCATCCAGGCCGAGAAGCTGGCCACCAACGAGCCGGGCAATGTTTACGTGGCATTCAAAAAGGTCAACGGACAGGCGTCACTGCCCGTTTCGACCTTTTCCAACGTGCTCAAGTTTACCAGCAAGGAGATTGACCCGTCAACGGGCGAACCCGAGGAGACGGGCTACGACGATGAGTACGAGGTGTCCGAGTTTGACCTCAGCGGCAGTGACTACGTTATCCCCACATATGCCAGCAACTTCAACCATCTGTGGGAGCAGGTTGGCGCCTCAGGGGAAGAGGCGGAGGAGACGCTGCAGCTGAGCAGCATGAAGAGCATAGCCGGTAAGCTCCATTTCAGCCTATTGTCTCCCCTTTCCTATCCGACACCACATTTTGTCTGTTTGCTTCCGTTCAAATTCGCTAATTCCAGAGGCAAAACAGAGGCGACGGAGCAGTTGGCCAAGATCCTGTCCCTGCAACCCCTCGAAGGGACAGATGTCCCCGTCAATCAGACCACGCACACGCTCAAGCTGCTGGGCAAGACGGTCAACGGCGGCAGAGTGGTGGCGAACATTCGCATGGCATATTCGTCAAAATCCGGCGTGACGACGAAGATTACGGTCCGGGCCGAGGAGGAAGGCGTGGCGGCTCTTGTGGTTGCATCTGTGGCATAAATGTAGGGAAGCAGGCGTTGAGGGTCATAATGTGTCGGTGGTTAGACAAACGTCTCTGTCAAGTTTTATTTCACCCTTTTTTTTGCTTTATTTGCTCTCTTTTTCTCGTTTATTTCTTTCAGCCTCGAGTGGCGGACGGCAAGCAAAAACATCCCCTTATTTTGATGTACATTGAAGGGAAATGGAGTGATGATGATGATGATGATGACTGTATTCATCTGCTGATGTGTTTGTTGATTTATCTGCCTGTTTCAAGACAGGTTCGCACGGTCTACAGAGTAATATCCAACAATTTTACTCCTCCCGACGGTCAGCTAACAATGCCATCTCCCCCATCCGGGTTGTCTTAGGCTATGTAGGTAGATGGTGACAAGCTGACTGCTGTAAGCTGTTGAGAGCAGCTACTAAGCTCACTCTGACTTACACGCAGCTTTGCGTTCATGACGGCATCCTGGCCTAAAGGTGCTGTGGAGCCTTTCATCGCTCATTGATGATTGGAGACGATCGATCTCGATGAAGGCTTGAAATACTGCATCAAGTGTACATAGCATGCATTAGAGCATCCAGGTCGAGTGATACAGATATGGTGCTGTTCTTCATCACTTTTTGTTGGGACCATTCAAAGAAGCATGATTACGTCACCTGACGACCATTTCAACATTTTGTCCCTTTGAGCTTTTAGCAGTAGTTGTTTGTAAGAGCCAGCGAGGAATCACATGAACCGTGTAGGGTAAGTGAGGCCAAGCGCATGACCTAGAACCGAGAAATTCGTGGATCGGGTGTAAGTGAGACGCCGGCGAATACATACCTAGTACCTAGCTTCAGCGCCATATGATGAGATGAGAATGCGGCGTGAATGCGAGAGGACCCGACACGTTTGATGGCTTGTAGGCACCTACCTAGTCAGCAGATTAGCGAGAGTTGGATTGGATAGGTAGCTGAGGTGCACCCGACACCAGCTCATACAGCTAGAGCACCTGCTGTCAAATCCGCAGACGAGGGACTGGGGAGCGCTAAGACCGCCAAAGGATGACCGCTATGCCAGCATCTGGGACGCTAAATCGCATCCCGCCATCAATGTCTCAGCCAAAACATGTGCCAGATCGCGAGTGGGGGGGGTTTCGAGGCTGGGTGACGAAAACAACATGACAGACTGCAATCTCGAAATTCAAGGAGCTCTCTGGGGAAGACAATGTCGAAAGCATTGGAAGGGGAGGAAACGCCGCGAGCACAGGTAATGACGCGCATAATCTCTCTCAAATCACAGCCAATGCTTCACGAGACCTACCAACTGCACGGAGCAGGAGTACGCGTAATGTGTCTGCATCGGGGCTTTCACGTGCTGGCACTTTTAATTGCCCACCTGCACATCTCAACCTGTTAGTCTGTACAGGTATAATACCTTAGGAATACCTTACTGACACATCCAATTGCCTCATCCACGAAACGGTTCCGTCTAGCAGGCGATACTCCTGTAAGACAAGTTCTAGCTGTTGTACAAGTACAGTATCAATTGGTAATGGTGCACCTGCATCTTCCAGCGCAGAGCTTCACAATCAATTCAGTTCCCGGCGGCATCTGGCGCCCGCTGCGACTTGACGAGATTTGGTAGGCGTCCTGTAATACCCCCCGTAGGCACAGTTAGACCGGGGGTGCGTCAGGCACACGCACAGCGGGCTGGACGGGGCTGAATCCGGCCATGCGTACCCCATACGCCGCAGTACTTGTGGCGACGCGCCACACAGGTACCCTGCAGCGCTCCGCTAGCAGCCTCCCGGCACAGACGGAACCCCCCAGCGTTAGCACGACGTGGCTGCTGGAGAAGCAGCACCCCAGCTGTGCGTCGAGCTCGAGTAGCGGTACGGTGAGCACGGAGCGCGGCCAGGCGGCCAAGGCCAATCTCCCTGGGCATGCATTTCCTCCTATCGTGTCTTTTCCGCTCGACCAGTCTGCAGTTACCTCGCCTTACCTTACCTTACCTTACCTTATCTTACCTTGGCCAACGAACCACCACCAAGGCAAAGCAAGAGAGAGAGAGAGGGAGAAAGCAAAAAGAAGGCCACCTTGCACGGGGCTACCTTTTGGAATCTCCCCTTCATCTCGCCTCGCTCTCCCGTCGAGCAGAGTGAAGAAACAAATCAACGAATAGCGACGGCTTCTTCGCTGGCGCCATGAACGCCATACAGCAGAAATGCCGCCCGAAGCATCAGGTCCTGGTGCTCAAGTGCTATCCGCGAACGACGAAGGGAGCAGTCGATGTCAAACCCAACAGCAGCGAGCTGAGCTATCTGCTCTACTACGCGACCAGCCGCCGGTCCAAGATCCAGAAGATCGGCGCCTTTCTGGAGAAGAAGACGGCCAGCGATGTCTGGCGAATGCGCATCGGGTACGTGCCTCTTTGTCTCTCCGTCCGGGCCTTGCCGGGACATCCGCCTGCAGACCCCCTCGGTGGCGACGATGACGGGCTGGACGCCGGCCATGGTGTTGAGCCTCTGTCCAGAGTGTTGCAAGGCTGACCGCGGCGGCATCGCCCGCGCTTCTCGTGCAGTAACGTACAGGTGACGCTCGGCATCCTCGCCGCCCTGGTCGAGAAGTCGCCCAAGGATGCCGTCCTCATCGCGCCGTGCATCCTCAAGATCCTCGAGCTCATCCTCCGCTCCAACGACATCACCATGATCGAGTCGTCCCTCCCGACCTGGGAGGCCTTTTGCGAGCATCACGATGCCTCCTCCCTCTTCGCCGACCAGGCGTACCTCAGCCACTACGTGTCCGTCGTCCGGTCCTACGCGCAGCTCGCGTCGACTCGAAACTCGCCGAACCAAGCCGCCTCGAGCCGGCCGGTCCAGATGCGCTGGAGGAATGCCGGGCTCGGCGCCATCAGGTGCATATCGACCTCGGATGCCCTGTCCTCGGTCAGCGGACGCCAGATCGACGTCATCGTGCCCATGATCCTGGAGAACCTGTGGACCGACGACGAGGCGCTGCTGGACGTGCTGCTGGAGCGCGTCGAGGCCGAGGAAAAGGTGGACACGGAGAAGCTCCTGCGGCGAAGGACGAGCGTGGCCACGGTGCAGACGGGCGAGGGCAGCGGCGATGCGAACCCGCTGGCCATCTCGGGGACCGCCATGGACGTGGACAAGATGGCCGAGGAGGACACGGGCGTCCTGGCCCTGCAGTGCCTTAAGAGCATCTTCGTCGTGCCGTCCCGCTCGCAGATCCACTCGGCGACGGCAGCCCTGCTTAAGTTTATCCTGGAGCGCGTCAAGCAGGGAGAAAAGGTCACGGCCGCCGGCGCCGACGCCGCCGCCAACAGCAACGGCAACGGCAACGGCAACGACCGGGGCTGGGCCATCAGCATCTTCAGCATCGTCGCCCGCTGGGCCCCCGTGCAGGACCGCTATGTCATCTTGGTCATGGCGCTCGACACTCTGACGCACACCCTCATGAGGGACGACAGCCTGGACCAGCACATCGCCCTGACCGCCATGATCGAGTCGCTGCTGAGGTCCGACATCAACCTCATCGGCCTCAGCGTCATGGACGTCCTCCTCGGCCTCATCAAGCAGATCAGGAAGCTCTTCACGCTCGCAAACATTGGCAGCCGAGCCGAGACGCCCAGCGACAAGGCGACGTCGGACAGCGACATGGAGCAGAACCTGCACCAGCCGCAGCGCAAGGAGCTCCTGGCGCGGCTCGAGCGGTGCATCGGAGACCTCGCCAGCCACACCTACTATGCCGACCAGGTCTCGGACATGATTGCCGCCATTGTCGGCCGCCTCAAGCCCGGCCGGTCGTCGAGCGCCCCGTCGACGCCGCAGGGCGAGAAGACGGAGGGCGCCGAGCAGAGCAACCCCTCGCCCCCCTCGGGCACGGCCACGGCCGACCTCGCCGAGGGCCAGCCCAACAGCATGGTCGACGTCTACTTTTCCTACACGCTGGGCCGCATCTCGGCGCTCCGCATCGTCAAAATCATCCTCCACGTCGCCAACCCCAAGGCCAAGGTCAAGACCAACGCCGACCTGGGCCGGAACCGGGTGCCGACGCAGGTCTGGGAGGGCACCCACTGGCTGCTGCGCGATCCCTCGGGCCAGGTGCGGAGGGCATACATCGACGCCCTGCTCACCTGGCTGGACCTCGAGACGACCCCCATGGACCTCCTGGCCAGGGACGAGGCGCTCGAGCCGCACAAGTCGACTGCGGCCGGCATCCTGGCCGCCGCCAAGAATGCTCGCGACCTGCCCAATGGCCGGCGCGTCGTCTCCAGCGCCTCGAACAAGGACCGCCAGCCGAGGACTCGGCGCTCGCAGTTCCTGCCGCAGCTCCACCTGGCCGTCTACGACAACGCGCTGCACTTTGTCGAGTTCGAAAACGACCTTGCCGCGCTGCATACGCTGCTGGCCAAGCTCGTGTCCAAGCTCGGCGTCAACGCCGCTCGCTACGGCGTCCCCATGATATACCGCCTGCAGGAGGAGATCTTGGCCCTCGACCAGCCCATCCACAAGGTGCGGATCGCGGCTTTGTGCCACGGCTACTTCTGGGCACTGACCGACCGCTTCGAGTTTGAGGGCTCCGCAGTGGGCAGGGCGATTGGGAACGAGGTTGCCCGGCGGAAGAACAAGGGCTTCTGGGTGCTGGGCATTCACGTCCCGGCGCTGCCCCTCGACCAGATCGGGCCGCTGGGCCAAGCGTCTCCCCCGCCCTCGTGGGATCTCAGCGCTCTCGAGACGGAAGAGCTGTTGCCGTTTGACGATCGGGTCGCCCTGATCCAGTGCATCGCCGTGGGCTACGAGGAGAGCACTTCGTTTCCGCCAAACAGCCCGTCTGCCTCGCCGGGCCGGACGCTCTCCGGCCCCATCCTCAACACCCCCATGAGCCCCGGGTCCTCCTCCTCCGCGGCGGTGGCCCCGGATAGGGCGTTGGAGCTTCCGGATGCCTACCGCGAGGAGATGCTGACGGAGTGGTCCAGAGAGCAGGTGGCCGCCGCCCTGGCCGCCGAGGGCAAGACGGAGTCTATCAACGGCTCGCGGACGGGCACTGTGGCTACCGGCCTCAGGAACCTGACCATCGGCACCGGCACAGGCACCGGCGTCAACGGCAACAACGGCTACCTGCCGTACTCGCCCTACGGCAGCCAGCATAACCTTCGACCGCGTTCGTCGCAGACGCACATGATGGCGGAGCAGAATCACCTCGGAGCCCTTGGAGCCCTTGGACCCTCGCCTAGGTTCCGGCAGGGCAGCATCCGAAGCGGCATCTCGCAGACGATATCGTCGTCGAGCAAGGCCGGCGTCCCCTCGGTGGAACAGCTCAAGCGTGTGCTCTCCGGCAACGTATCCCCCAACGCCTTTGGTTCCGAAGACGACAGCGGCGAGAGCATGGTGAGCTACGAGGAGGACCCGTCGGAGAAGAGCTTCAGCCCGACCGGTACGGACTCTGACCGGCCCACCACCTCGGCCGACGGCTTCAGCAGGAGGTCGAGGTCAGGCAGCTCAGGCGCCCCGCTTAGCTCGGGCTCCAACCGCGACAGCTTGCCGCGGCTCCATCTCGATGGCGACCGCGAGGAGGGAGGCGGCCTAGGCATGACCATCCCTCCCGTGCCCCCTCTCCCCAGCCTCAGCGTCCTCTCGGAAAAGGGCGGACCGCTGAATGGAGGAAGCATCGCCGTTCAGGACTATGGGGCAAAGGCTTCTTCGACCAGACATACCAACAGCCGGGGAGGCGACAGCATCGCGGCCCGGTCCCTCTTTGGTAGCCACGATGATGGCGGTAGAACGATGGACCTGCAAGAGCTCCTCAGAGGCATTGACAGTCATCCCAACGAGGGCAGCTTGGGGAATCTGACGAGGCCTCCCTATTGATGTGATACGAGTACGAGACATCGCGTCGTGCTTCCAGATGCTTCAGCCGGCACAGCCATATTCTACCAAATGCGTCAACAGAGAGATGAGCGCGTGATGTTTGGCGACAGAGAACAGCCTGGCGCGAGGCCCCTATCACCTTGATCTCACAAGCTTTCATTTCCGTGCCATTATCACCTACCACAACCGTCATGCACTCATATACTCGCAAGTCCAAAAAATACATCATTTCCTCCCTCTCCTCGCATACTTGGATCCGCACCTTCGCACACAGACACACACACAAATACACACACACGCACACACACGCACACACAAATATATATACATATATCTATCCTCTTCGATCAAAAGAGTCCTCATCGTCTGAGCCTTGGGATTCTCTTCTGTATCAGTCACTTGCGGTGATATTGACTCTTGTTAGGCGCGGCAGAACAAGTTTGATGGCAGAGCATGTGAAAGAAGGGTTGCATGAGAAGCTTCGACTCACGTCAATTCATCTTGTTAGAAGGCCAAGGCACAAGCCGGGAGACGGAGACTCACCCGGCCGTCAACAGTGGCAAAACTACATCCCGTAACGAAGAGGTGGACGCTCACAAAACCTCTTCTGCCTTGTTCGGTTTTGAGCTTCGCCGTCCTAGCTCTTGCCATCACTCTTTTCCCACCTTCTCCTTTCTTTGGCATCTCCTTTTCATTTTGAGCCCCTCCTGACCGGCAGCGGGTGTACGTTTTTGAAAACATTTCCTTTGTTTTCGTTTATCTGTTTCTCTTTCTCTGTTTGTTTTCTGCGTGCGTCTTACTATCGCAATGTATCCTATCTATTTAGAAAGGCGGATAAGCCGGTGTTTTAATTTAGAACGAACGGGGCTGAGCCTGGAGGAAAAAGAAAAGTACATGTAGTCAAAGCCTTGTCACGTCTGCATATCACGTACCTCTGTTTGATCCTCTTCTTGTTTGGTTCACTTGTTTGCGAATGGGTGCCACATGTTGTCAATGGGCTTGAGCTTGAGAGCTGATGGGTTTGACTTGGCATTGTAAGAGTAACGAAGACGAGCGGCCTTGAAGGCCCGAGATGTCGAAGAGCGTTGACCTTGCCTGGGGCGAGTTGAAACTTACCTATAGTTGAATGGAACTATTACGAGGGATTCACAGTATCTTGATTCTGATGCTAGGAGCTGTGCAATGAGAAGTAGAATGAGTGATCAAGATACGAGGCGATGAGCTTAAAAGACGACTCTCGTGAGGTCAGTACAGCTTATAGCCCAAGTCTATGAGCGATTTCTAGGACAATCACCAAAAGAAAAGAAACAGAGGCCAATTTCTATCTCAGAATCATAACAACTATCATTCTACTCATCAAATCAGGTGTCTTGTCCTCCCCTCTCCCACCACTTGAGTCCCGTACCTACCTAAGGTACCTACCTAGTACCTACCTACTAAGTCCACTGGCAATCACGCCGCAGTCGTTCTTGCTTCCTCCATAGCTTACATGTAGTGACTTGGTACCTCTGTACTATCATTTGACTCAACCTCACCTCATTTTCCACCCTTCATCCTCTTTTCCCTCTCAAGCCACGCAAAAGCAAACATTTTGCTCGTTTCGGTTCGCCTCTTTGCACAGCCGCTTCTTCTCGCTAGCTGTGCATACTATCTGAGGGAAACGTATTCAGCAGGGTAGAGAAAGGTATCACTGCACCTAAAAAGACAGGCATGTTGGCGCAGTTTCACCCGCAGGTTTGGGCGCAGACTACCAGCTAATAATCTCCGGGACAGGGAGGGACCTTGGAGCAGGTGGCGGCTGTTCCCCTGTCTTGTTTCCCGACCCCTGGTTCGATTCCAGTCATAGACACCGTCTTCGACACCGTGATCCGTCGTTCGAGGCCTCGTTTTGCATCCTGCACTTCCTCGCCAAGGGCATGCGGGCTGAAGAGAGCTTTGCTGTTTCTTTCCTGGATCCGAAGCAAACACCGGCAGCACAATATTTGTTCCCTGGCTGCTAGAGTGGAGCGGACAGCGGCCCTGTCGAGCATTGTCTGCCAATGTCGAACACTCAAACATGGCAGTTGGTACTGCCTCCCTCGTGGTGGCTCAGATGGGATATCAAACAAGACTCGACGCAGCACGTGGAGGCAGCAGCTAATCTTATGGCGACGTTGGCGAAGACAATCCTGGGCGTCTGAACATCGTTATTTTCTGGCTTATCACGCTTGATGGGGGCGCACGGCCGTGCTCCTCGCTACGGGAATCTGCGAGCAGCATTCGAACAGAGAACTCATGTTGGTGAGGACGTTTGTTGACAGTTTGATATTGAGAGAGTATGCAGCTTGCTCTTCCTTCACTGGAAGATAGCACTACTATACACATACAGGAACCCGTACACTCATCTTCGCACTGCTGGCATTACTCGCATTGCTTCACGGCTCCAGAGTTACACCCACATGAGCGTCACTAGACCCACGCCTCGTCGATCCGCTACCCCCCGAGCACAGCCTCACTCTTGAGCATTCTGGAACAAGCAAGGACAGCTCTTCCAGCAGCCCGCGCTTTTTTTCCCTCCCTACCAACTCCTCATACTATTCCCCAAGCACCCTCTCTCACGTTTTGGCCCTGTAGGGGGATCCATCGGTTCCCGCGAAAGACGATTGCTCGCAGCAACTCGATTTCTCCATTCGTTTCCCCTTTCCATCTCCTTACATACGCCGACATTCATTTACGTCACTGGCCTACAGTACTGCGACACGCTGGCACAAGGAAGCCGTCGCGAGCTTATCGAATTGCCCTGATCAACCCGCCACTCGTTCCCTCGACTCTGCACGGCACATACCTACCATCATACACGCTCTCTCTTCAGGCGCAATAGTCCGTCCTTGCTCACTACCACGCCGAGATTGCAGGCGCTCTGCCTCGTACCGCCGACTCTTTTGCGGTACTTCTCATCACCTCCAGACTGCTCGAGTTATACGCTCTCGCCTCCACGATCCCTTGCCGCCGATACCCATTATTGAACAAAAGGCCTGCATCACTGCTGGAGTCTCTCCAAGGCTCACCCCTTCGCGCTCGCTTCTATCTCGCAGACTGCTTGAATTTCGGGCCCTCTCCACGCTGCTCGGCTGAATCGACCCTCCTTTTGATCTCGACCGGCTTACGCTCTGCAACGGCTCGGCCCGGGCCATGGACTCATACGATGACGACATCCAACGGCAGCAATACCATCCCTCGCACTCGATCCCCGACGCTGCCTATCCGGACGACTCACCATTCCGGCAGCAGCAGCAGTTCCACGCGTCTTATGGCACTGGCGGATTCGGCACGAGTCCAGTGCATCCTCCAGCCACAGTGACGCCCCTTTCGTCGCGGGCAGCAGATCCGTCAGGATACCAACCTCAGCATCAACACCAGACTCAGAATCAGGAAGCCTGGCAGCCCTACGATATCCCCAGCAGCCCTCCTCCTCCATATGACCCGAGCCAGGCCCCAAGTGCCTATCAATACCCGCCCAGTCATGCACCAGTCATCGCCACTCCCGCAGCTACACATCCGAATGCGCATGCCGATGGGCATATCCAGACGGCGGGCATCGAGCTGATGCCACTGCCGCCTCAACAAACGGCACCCCTGGCACCCGTCATCTCGTCGTCGGCTTTGACACACGCCAGCAACGTCGCCGAGGATCCCTACAAGCTCGACGCGGCATCTGCAGAACGTGTGCGCAGGCAGAGGCGCATCAAGATCTGCCTCATTGTTTTGACCGTGGTCTTTATATTCTGTGGCGCCTTGATTCTGGGGGTAGCCTGGGGTGTACTGAAACGATCAGTCAAACATCCCGACGACCATGATGATGATGCATTCTGATGTCTGAAGGCGATTTCAAGTTCGCTCTCTTCCACGTACATGCCATGCCGTAGTCTTTGAGAACCCAACGGCTTCCTTTCCTTTACATTGAGAGGATTTGCATCATCTATCTTTCTTTACTCCTCTTCCCCTTTCTTTCTTTCTTTCTTTCTTTCTTTCTTTCTTTCTTCCTTTCTTCCTTTCTTCTTTACTTCCATCCATCCTTCATTCTCTTTTCTTCTTTTTTTTAACTTTCTTTGTTTTCTCCATCAATCCCGGACGGGGATTGGAACCACGGCTGTGAACTTTGCCGTGCAATGACACGGAAGAGACAGCGATATGCATGAGGTGCAGAAGCGTACTATCCGCGCGAAGGAGGTGTCCTGGCGTCCATCTGGTTTGTTTATTGATGAGGCATCTTTTGTGACCCTTTTCCTTCTCTTTATCTTTTCCTTTCTCCAGGATAGTTTGGCGTTGAGGTTGTTGCTCTCCACAGAAGATGAGGGCTGGGAAATGCCACATGGTTACTTTTTGATGATATGCATACCCATACGGTTGGTTGGGGAATTTCGAAGTAAGGCTCGAGATGGTTTGCCGTTGACGGTACAGGGCGGGCAGCGGAACAGGCATGGCCTGCGAGGCATTGTTGGATCATTCTGCTCAGCCAAAGATTTGGCCTTACAGTTACCACATGCTAGAGAGCTCTTGGATCTAGGCATGATCGTGCTTGCTGCCACAATGCGTAGGTAGCACGGGTTGAAAAAGAAAAATACAAAGGCATGCAGAGCACAGTTTCGTCTCCTTAATTTGGTGAATCGTCTGTTGAGAAGCTACATCTTCTTCTGATGATCATACCATACTTACACACTTACGTTGAATCCACAAGCATCTATGTTACAGTATGTCATGGCGAGTCGAAGGGAGAGGGAGAAGAGCTGCGTGCTATGACTTGGACCAAAGAGAAAGCCGGTACTGATTAGTATCTGTCGATAGCAGGAGTGTGTGGTATCGTCTCGAAACTGGGCATTAATGAATTGATGGACTTGCTGTCAAGGATTCGGTGGCAGCAAGAGGGCCAAGAAGAAATGGGGCTTGGTGTTCAGATGTCATGTTGGTGTCGGGCACGGGCTATCTCGAGCTTCTTTATGCTTTTTTTTGCAACTCGGAGTAGGATATTGCAGAGCGAATAGCCCTGCTATCAGATCAGTATTGGGCAAGTCGCTTCAACCCTCGCTCCATCAGGCGTGTGGAGCAAGACAGGGAGGGATTCGCAGGCGGAGAAGCCAACTGTGGCTCTACAGATGCAGCATCATGTATGCCTAGATGTCCCAAATGTGTACGAAAACTCTGTCTGAAGGAAATGGACTGCTAAGCTGGTTGTATACATCGAGATAGAATGCATCTGCCGGCCGGGCCATGGCATTCAATGATGTGACAGGGTGATAGATGATTCCTTTAAAGAGGCCGTCCGATTAAAACTCTCGCCCAAGGGGGTTCCTGAAGACCGGGAATTCGGACCAGATGGTGTGTGGGTGCAGGTTGTAGCACTACTGCAACAAAGTGGTATCAGTGGGCAGTGCATCATACATACATACAAATTCTCTCTCAGCTGCCATCCTCGTCAGTCGTCAAGTATGGCGGAGCATACCACAATGGGCGATTCTCCCGTCGATGGACCCAAGATCTGGGCCCTGGCCTAAGCGAAGCTGAATCCTGTTCCTCTCGGGATGCTGTTCATGCTCGAGCTCTTCAACTCCCTTCGGCCTTGTGCTCTCCCGCTCGCTTTTCCCCCTTCTCCGCCTCTACCAGGTAGGTTTTTGTGTGGTTGTGGTTGTCAACCAATGGATACGCCTGTATGTATAGTGACCGGTGGGTTGATTGACGGGCTCGTGACCCTTTGTTAGATTGCGGAGTTGCTACCCAAGCATGTTGTGGGCTCAGCCTCGGTATCACTGCGAGGGGCTCGTGTATGCGCACTCCGAGACAAAGCCAAGGGCATATGAGCTGCTGCTACCACCACTCGCACATATTCCATGAGACCCTTGGCTCTATTATGTGAGTGAAAGTCGATGGGTGGTTGGCGGCGATGCGAGTCGGGTCGGGTTTGTCCTGATATCGGAAAATGCGACATTTCTTTGACGGGTTGGGCGATTCCAGGACTCGGTCAGGGGTATATTCTGGCATTCGCCCTTTCAACTCTTGGGCATTTTATGTACCTAGACTGCGTTGACTGGGGGCCAAACTAACTCGGTATGTTACACGCGCCTTGTCGCTGGGAGATACAATGGCCAAAACACAATCAGCAAACGAAGAAGTGCCAAGAATAAGGAAGGGAAGAGCGCAAGAGCGGCAGACGACGTACCTGAGAGGAACCCAAAACATGAGGACTGATATTTGAGTCACTGAGTTGAGTCTGTAGACATCGAGTAAGGTAGGGTAGTCTAGGTAAGAACAGATTCCACTCCGTACAATGGGTATAATCGTATCAGACTGGAACCACCTGATGCATTCAATCTCAACTGACATGGCATGTGCGAGTTCCACCCAGCCTGTTTGATGGGGGCGCGAGCGATTCCGCGAGGCAAGTGCAGTGAAAATCAAGAAACTACAGTTGCAAGTAAGACTCTCAGGAAGTAAGCGAGGTAATAAGGAAACGAGGCAAGCCGTTCCGTTAGCTTCCTACCATGTTTAGTACTAATGATATCAGTAGGAATATCGGCAGTGGTGGCGTTACCTCGACGCTGTTCTCATATCATGGCTCGTTCAGTGCGCTGTTGACATTGCAATCTGGTCCATCCCAACCATATGCCCCTTCTACCCTTGTTGTTGTTCCTCTTCTTCTTCTTCTTCTTCCCTCTCTTCGACTTGACGCGAGGATCATCTACCAGTCGGTCATTCATGGGATATCACTGGCCATGCAAGAACACTACTGGTACCAGCTGACAGGTGCCTTAGTCGTACTGATGGTACGATGAAGTACCTATTTGTACGAGATAAGGTAGTGTACCGCTGGGACATCCATCTTTTGAGTAACGAGCTGACAGGTACAAATGAGCACAGACAGGGCCCTGGAGAGACCTGATCGCAGACTAGCTGGGTCGCCACGCGCAAGAGACGATGGCACGGGGACGGACCGGCCTCGTTTTGACAGCTTCCTGGCAAAATCTAGACCGGGGACGATATGCCGTACTACAATGCCTCATGCCCCCTACGAGACCCAAGAAGGACCCCGGCTCACTGCTTCGACTAAATCAGCCCTGGCACAAGTCTGGTGTGCTTCCCGAGCCACTAAAACACACAGACGCAAAGGAAAGGCGGCTGAAAGATGGAAGAGGACGCTACATGTATCAGCAACTGGTCACTGGTGCTGGTGGTGTTATCCAGACTATTCTTACAGGACTATTCTTCGGCACGACGATTGCGCCTTGTGGTACTGGTTCGTCGTTTACGGATGGCACGGCATGTTGACCATACACCAGGATCTGCGGCCACTGCTTCTGTTCGACTCTTCTGTGGGCGATGGTAATGCTGCCATCTGATAATTATACGCGGACGCCCTCCACCATGAAGTTGAAGTTATGGCGCTGCAACCCGACCTGTTTTGGCGCACAGATGGAGCTGAAGCTGGAACTGGCACTGCCCTGTCTCGTGGAGGCAGGACTACCAAGGGCCTCGTAGATATACACCCCGTTTGTGAATCTGAGCTGTGCATCGCCATGAGGCGAGTTGCGCGCGACCCTGGCTCTCTTTCTTTCGCCTGTCGTCCAGCGAGTGAGCCATGTTTCGCTCCCTGCGTGTTATCAACTCAAACTCCAATCCTGCTTGTACGCACTAAGGATACATCATCTGCCTGTGTATTGGCCTTTTCAAGTCTGGCTCGTCCTAGTCTAGACCTGCTCTGCGAAGTTGTGACTATCGGAGGCAGTTGGCAAGACCGGTACGAGTACTATGATGGTGGAGGATATCGACGTGATGGACACCCTCTAGCAGTTGTGCGGGTAGAAGTCCTTGCCGAAGTCGTGAGCCATCGCTCGTGCTCTTCGATGAGGCTTTCCCTCCGTCTCTCTCTGTTTTTTTCTTTGCTGGGGTTGAATTTTCGTTGACTGGGAACCCTTGCCCCCTTTTGGGCGCTCCAAATCCCTGGACAGCCGACCCGACAGAGACATCTCAATTTTTCGAAAGGGGATCCTCATTTTGCAAACCCCTGCCCTGCCCGGTCTGAGAACGCAGCTGTCGAGCAGAACCAGGTCGACAATGAAGGAATGGGAAAAGAAAGGAAGAAGCGTTGGTAGAGCATTCGTGCCCAATCCTACTCTGTCCGGCGATTTGGCCCTTTCTGGTCTGTTGTCGTGGTTCTTCTTCTTATCCTCCCCCCCTCCGCTACCGCGCAACTCCTCCTGCGTCGTCTAAGTGAAATGTCGCTCGCGTGTGTTTACCCTTCTGGTCTCCCCACGCGAGGCCATCCTAGCTGTGCAGTATTTGCGGCCTTGCTTGGCTGCATGCATGTAATACTCGTAGGCATTCTCCCCTTCTTCCTCCCTCCCTCCCTGCCTTGCCTTCCCCATCGTCCAACGGCATGACCCATGCTAACCAGCCCGTCCGCCGCCGCCGCCGCCGCGCCGCCCTTGTTGCTGGCATTGACGAAGGACAGGCATCCTCCGAGCTCCTCCGTCGTCAAGGAACGGCGCTGTTGCATTGGCTGCAGACCCCCGGCCCAGTCCGCTCGGTACTCGGTCGTACTAAGAAGGGACCCAGGACCGGGCCCCATCATGCTCCAGAACTAGTGCTCCGACTGCTCCCCCAGTCGCCCAGGCAATAAGAAATCCTACGCTGCTAGTATTGGCACTGGCACTGGGCAAGTACTGACGTTGCCTGTAGGCGCACGAAAGGCGCAAGAGAAGCAGCGTAGCCGGGGTGCTTTTTCCTACTTTCGAGGTCGAATTGCTGGTCCGGGAAGAAGGGCTTGGATAGGTGTCCTGTGCGTACGAGCAGCAGTGTTGTTCAGTAAATCGACAACTTTAGCAGCAACAAAGATGGACGAGGAATTGATCGGCTATTGTTGTCACGACTGCTTGTATCGCCGTCGTCCACCATTTTGAAGTTGATAAGCACTGCAGAAAAACAGTAGTGTATCCAAACACTTCCATTACATGTTTGCCCCAGGTTCCAAGCAACCAGGATAAACGTATTTCGGCTTCCATGGCTGCTGTTGATTTCGGTACATGCTGCAACGTACACTCTGGGCTTCTTCATACTTCTCTCGATACTGGATATCTGGCTTGGCCTACCTGCCTACTTTAGCATCTATAATCGCATTGTGATCTGCCCAATCGGAGCTGGTAGTGTAGCATAGGTAAGGTACACAGAAGATTTCATTCGGCACCTGATGCACTCAAGACATGACACAATTGCGCATACTGCACTGTCTGACACAGAGTGACTACCTGTAGGTAGTAACGCAGCTCTCTCCCTTGATAGCAGTCCGCCAGCACTCTTCCTCTTCCCTTTCCCTTCCCCCCTTCTGATTTGTTGGACTGTTCGCCCTGCTGCAACTCTGTCTCTCCAAGCGTCATCCTGCTGCTCCAGCTTGTCAGCGGATCAAATCATAACTTGGCCATGCTTTTCTCTTGTGTCATTCTGATCCTCCCTCAAGTGACGCTTCGCTGTCTGCTTGTTGTAAGAGGGTTCGCTGCAGGCCTTCTTGCCACTCACTTGCCATATCTCGTCATCTTTTCGCTGCCCCCTCCTCAATGTCTCTTACGCTTCCAGTCTTTTGATGATGCCCCAATTTTGACTTTCGTATTGCCTACACCTACATAATCACTCATAGCCCATGTTAATTTTTGGACGGTGGCTTCACGATCACCTGCCTTTCCTCCCTACCTACACTTACCTACCTACTTAGATACTCACTGATTTATGTCTGCATCATACTACTGACTTGCCTCCTCCAACAGCCCATCTATTATAGGTACCTTACTAGGTGCTAAGGTATGGTACAGTACCTGCCTACCTATTACCCTACCTACCGTAGTAGGCACCCGACATCTTGCCTCCTATAGGCGGTACTTGTCGAGTCTTTCAGTAGCAGCTTCCGCACTTGCATGCTCTGCGCCTGCCCATTGATCTATTACAAAAGCCAACCAAACCCCCCCTGCTCCTTCCCTTGGTGCTCGAATTAGCCCAGCGTCCCTTTCGTCACTCAGGCTGCTACTCCTTCTTCTCTCCTCCATCGACATCATCTCCTCCCTCTCTCTCTTCTCTATCATAACCTCTTGTTGACAGCATCATCGGCAGCTGCTGCTTCGTCTTCCACCTCGACCCCAATCTTCCTCCCTACGGACCTCCTGGCGTAGCGGCGCCAATCGTCGCATTCGACTATCGCCAATTGCCAAATTGCCTATTGCCGTCCTCCGCATACCGACGTTCTTCTGCATCTTTGCATTTTCGCTGGCATCTTCAACCGCATCTTATGTATAAGCCCGTCACGACGCTATTCTTCTTCTAGCCGATCGCTCTGCGCCCCCGAAAGCACAAAATCAAAAAAAAATACCTAAAAAAAAAGGAACTTCTATCAATTGATACTATATCCTCGACAGCAGACTTTTGTCATTATCCTCAGCGTTCCTTTGCCATTACTATTTCATATCACTCGCTTTCACATCACTTTTTTTTTTCTTTTTCTTCCCGTCCTTGTCTCATATAGAGATACAAAGGGGGCAGCTTAGACCAAAAGGAAGAAGTAAGAAAGGCAACCGCAGGGAAAAGAGCCAGAGGCTGAGAAAAAGAAAAGAATCACGCCGACACATTGGGTGTTGAAATACGAGAGACGAGAGGGAATCGGAAAGAAAAAAGCAAAGAGAACGCCTCTCCGCTCATCAATTTGCGACTTCGACTCTGTCACGGTTTACCACTCTATTTTTCTTGACCCTTGAATCTTTGCTCAATCGAAAGAGGAAGAGAGAGAAAACAAGGCCAAAGGGTACCTATAGAGAGAAGGGGAAAATCAGACCCCCCTCCCTGCAGAGCCGTTTTTAGTGCTGCAACTCGACATTCCCAGACTAGCAGCCAAATCAGTCGACGGCCGACATCCTCGCAATCCCCGTCGTTTCGTTTTTTTTCTTTCTTTTTTGCAATATAACCGCCATTCACCGCCCCCACGACGGTTCAATTTTTCCGGCTTGTCTCGAGAGTGACATTATCTGATTGATTACTCACCCGCAGCGGTTGCAACACGACGCTCTGCTTCTGGCTCTGGTCCTGGTTCTGGTTCCGGCTCTGTCTCTGGTCCTGGTCCAATCTGGCATTCTGTCTCTTGTCCTGCCTTGTCCCGTCCTGTCCTTTTCCCTCTCCCGTCTCTGGTGGCGCGGCATTTGCCCACAAAGTGCTCACTCGCTCGCTGGCTCTCTCTCTCTCTCTCACGCACGCACACTCGCTCACTCACTCACTCTGAACCCTCGAGGTCTCACCGTCGCTCCGACCGTCCATTGGCTCCCCCAGCCTCTTGAGAGATAGGCTCAAAGAACCCCGGGACCAACTTGCAGCGGCTGCGGCTACGCGAGACCAAGAGTCCCGAAATTTGTCTCAGCGGCGCTTCGTGTTTCACACAACCCATCGCCGGCTCGGCCCTCGACTTTTAATACGGCCTGTGCTCCGTCAAACCCGCACCTTGCTGTTGTTACACGGCTTCTCGTTGCTGTAGGCTCTGGATTCATTGTCCCTTTGACCTGCAGCTTTGAGCCATATACTGCTGGGACTACTAAACCTACCTGCCTACCCTTTCTTACTACCTTACCTTGAGTTGGGTAGCAAGCAACCAGAAGCCATGGCGCCACGAAGTCCCTATTCATCCAGGTAAGCCAACAAAGCGAAGCAGCACGGCAGCTCCCTTGGTATCGTCTCTTTTTGCGTCTTTTGCCCTTCCATCCTGTTACTTTTTTTTCGTTGCCGTCTCGCAGCACTCTTCCATCCAACTGACCATTTTTGTGCTACCTCTCAGCAGCCGTGAGCTCCACGTCGTCGTTCTCGGTGCAGGTTTGTCACGCCTCAGAAGCTCCCGTCTTCCCGACACACAACCTGTCCCCTGCATTGCGTCGCTAACGCTGTTACCTAGGTGGCGTCGGCAAAAGTTGCCTTACTGGTGAGTTGTCCCTATTTGCCTTGCCTGCGCTATTCCAGCCACCGGTCTGGATCGATCCGTGGCTAACGACAAGAGCAGCCCAGTTCGTTCATAATGAATGGATCGAGAGCTATGATCCTACGATTGAGGACTCGTACCGCACTCAAGTTCAAGTGGACGTAAGTTTACAAAGTGCCCTTGAGTGATTGGCCCATAACCACCGCCATCTTTGGCTTGTTTCTGGTCTAACGTCTCTTTTTTGCAATTGCTACCAGGGTCGACAAGTTATTCTAGAGATGTGAGTCTTGGGGGTGGCTCCCTAGCCTTAGATCATCTGCTGGACGGTTTCTAATATCAAATATAACAGCCTCGACACTGCTGGCACCGAACAGTTTGGTAAGGCTAACACCGTACCTACTTTTTCTAAACCACCTGCAGCTGACGCTCCGGCAGTGGCCATGCGAGACTTGTACATGAAAACCGGCCAAGGTTTTTTGCTTGTTTTCAGCATCACATCAGCCTCATCACTGAACGAACTAGAGGGCCTGCGGGAAGAGATTCTCCGCATCAAAGACGATGACAATGTTCCCATGGTCATTGTTGGCAACAAGGCCGATCTAGAAGAAGCAAGAGCCATTCCTCGCGCCAAGGGCTTTGCCATCTCACAGAAATGGGGAGCTCCGTATTACGAAGCCAGTGCCAGAACTAGGAGTAAGTTGCTGACCCTCTCGAAGCCCGGGTCTGGGCCTTCCCTTACTGACCATGGACAAGCAAACGTTGATGAGGTCTTCATCGACCTCTGCCGCCAGATGCTTCGCAAAGAAGACGACACGACAGACCCCGACGATGCCTCAAGGATAGACGCGCTCAAGGCCACCAACAACAAGCGCAGACGGCGATCCAAGTTCCGTGACTCCACCCACCCACGATGCGTGATACTGTAGTCGGGCGGTAACTTAACCGACAATTGTTCGTGCTTGCACGGAGCTGCCACTACTGGAACCAAGTTGAAAGGCTGCCTTTGCCAAAGAAAAGCAACGGGAGAAAGAACCCTTTCTATCACATGGACTGCCTGCATATATACCCGGATGTTTCAATGTGTCTGCTGTTGAGGCCTTTTCTCTTCTATTTCATTCTTCCCTTTCCTCCCTTCCTTTTTTGTTATTTGGGAGCCAAAGCCCAAAGCCCTTGGCCCTCATACGAGACCTTGTCCCAGGCCTCACCACGACTAGCCCTAGCTAGGTACACAACAGCAGAGGCCCTAGCAATCCAGAACTCGACTTGCAAGAGAGCTCGGGGGACTATCAATTCGATCTGTTCCTATTCCCTACAGGATATTGCAGCGGTAGCCATCACCCGACTGGGAATTTCTTCGTCTTTGAACCGAACGAATCGAGAAGTTTGCTTATTCCTTTTCCCTTTCTTCACATTCCAAGTATCAGCAAAATGGATGGCGATTTTGCAGAGGTGGAGCGACACCATACGAGACATTTTTACGGCGTTTGATAGAAATGGACGAAAAGACCTGGGACGGCTCCTGAGATCATAGAGGCATGCATACCTACTCACGTTGGCGCAGAACGGGCATCAGAAAAGGAACATGGAGGAGAGTGTTATATCGACAAGTGACAACAACTTGTTTTATTCATGACGTACCCACCTGCCCACGATTGAGTGTTTGACGAGCTTGGGAGATAGATCCAAGAGAAAAGAAGAGGATCAAAACTTGAAGAATTTGGCCCCAGTGAAAGTCGGTAGCTAGTAGACACGCGTGACGATGAAAGGGGCTCTACACAGTTGAAGATGGCAACGAGACAAGAGAGGAAGGAAGAAGGTGGACAGGCAAGCAGGAAGCAAAATTGAGAGAGAAGAAAGAACACGACAGACAGAGTGAGGAAGGAGGGTCATTATTGAATGGTAGTAAAGTTACGAGAATGGGAAGGGAAAAAAAAAAAGAAGGGTCTGGCCGGGGATTGAACCCGGGACCTCTCGCAAGCAAGCTGTAGGGTTTACCCTAAGCGAGAATCATACCACTAGACCACCAGACCGAAGATGTTCTTCTTGATGAAGGGCTGTCATCTATCATCTCCTATATGTGAAAAGTAACTGGATTGCAGCGCCAACTTACACGATCAAGCTGGCGCAGCTCTTGTCTGCATCGCTTTGGCGAGTTTGTGGATGCAAAATGCATCTGAGCTAACTAGTTTCGCATACTCGATAGACTCGATATCCTTCGTTTCGCTCGTTCAGACGAAAAAGGTGCATTGATTTGGTATAGTATCATATGAGATAGCAAGATGGGGGCCAAGATGGGGGGGCAGCTGGGCATCATGCAGACCAGACGACGCATGGAGGCTCCTGTTATCGTCACTGTCTGCTAAATGGTCCTTGGTCGAGTTGTTAATGCGACTCACAAATATTGCAGAAGGTGTCTAATCTGCTGTAACCGTTTGTCGCAGACATGCTCGCTTCTCGAGCCTGCCACGTATGGGGCCCTCGATGTTTGGAGTGCAGAGCATGTTCGACCGGCTTGAAGAACCGATCACGCAGTCATGGTAGGAGCGTCTCCCTTGATGTTCCTCGCCAAGGGAAACCGATGAGAAGCGGAACGGAGCGACGGAAGAGGTAGGCAAGTTTCGAAGGATCAAGACCACGACATAACGGCGGTGCCTGTCTAAAGGCAAACTGATAATTATAAGAGCCACATGTTGCGGGGTCAGAGGCGATGATACCCTCTATCAAGCTTTGCAGTATGTGTAAGATGGCGCATGTGACATATGGCACCATTCCGGGAGCTGCCGACTCAGGTGGATTTCAGTGCCGACTCTTCTTCGGCCACACACTCCCCTCGGAAGCTGCGCAGTCTGCATAGTTATAAGCCGCGCCGAAGCCCACTGTGAGAGAGCCTTTGCACATGCTAGGTTTGAAGAATGCTTGTCTCTTTGGCAAATGACATAAAAAAGGGAGCTTTCAAGTTCTGGGATACAAGGCGGCATCTTAGGGGAGGGACACTCAAACTCACCCCTGGATGCCTGAATACCTTTGGCACAACTCAGTCCGGAAGGCCCAACCATGAGATGTACTGTTACCTAGTAGTCGTTGGCATTGCCCGTCTGGAGTAGATTCCATCAGCTTGTCTTCTGCCTCGAGATCAAGTCAGCAAAGATATGCCGATGCTGGGATGTAAGTAGCGAGGAAGGACATTGACAGCTGAAGACATTCTTTTCAATGTGCTCCGTATGTGCTGCTGGGGTGAGAGGTTTCGCGAGCCCAGCGCAGGCGAGCGAAGGAGCCCGATCCTGTCCTCTTGGACCAACCCCATCGCGGTACTTCGTACACGTAGTAGCCGAGACCCTTCCGGGTCCGATCCCACCTCCAGGTGTGTGTGGACGTGAGGGAAAGAAAATGTGATGGGCATGGGCCGACACACAGTAGCGCGTCGCCTGATTCGGGGCATGGCCAATGAAGAATGCCGTGATGAGGCCCACGCCCAGAGTGTGCTTGTCCGTAGATATGCAGAGCTGTGCGAAGTTCCACTAGTAGCAAGATGCCACACCTCCAAGGACCGAGGAGGAGGCTCGGGGGGACTTGTACGAAGAAGAAGCATAAGCAGTGAGCGTACCAAGTAAGAACCACAGGCCTGTCCCTGTTGTGCCCGATGTGATCAAATTGCATCCAAGTTTTGTGGTCGGCAAGGGGCCGGCAGCGATTTCACTCGGACTTCCAGGACGCTGGTGCGACAATCGTCCCGGTAAGGGGCGGACGCTGCATTGCTGACTTTAGACACTGCTTTTCGAGTTCGTGCATGCCCGGATGCCAAATACACACCTGTAAGTCGCGGCAGAGAGGAAAGCCAAATTTGCAGCGAATGACTGAGCCAATAGTCGAGAGCAGAGCGTGCGGGACTTGGTAGGCAAATGCGGTCCAGGGAAGCAATACCATGGGGCCGAAACAAAGCCTGGCCTTACCATGAACAGGGCAATCTACCAAGGACCTCCGCGGGCGAATGGGAGGACGAGAGCCATCATGGTTGAGACTGATGGGCTGGGGACCAGCCTGTCGGGCGTCTTGGCAAGTCTGGAAGTACAAATACTACGTCGTGTATCGAGCGCAGTGGTTGGAGGCGTGAGGGATGTTGAACGTCGTGTCTTGAACTGGCATACACCTGTCAGCAGAGACCCAAGTGCAGCAACCATGTGGTGATAGGCAAGATACAAAAGCCAAAGCATAAGGAATCTCAGCGCACCCCTAAACTCTGACCCAATGAACAATTGTCGGAGTCCCGTCTGGTCGGTGGACGCGGCTTCCGAGTGCAAGATGGAAAATAGCTGGAAGCGCTGCGAAGGGGGAGGAGGCAATGAGACAGGAGAGGACTTATGTTGGGTGAATGAGGATGAAAAAGTGAAATGGGCAAGAGAGAGAAGGTAAGGTACTACTAAGCTAGGTAGGTAGGAAGTTGTGCTTGCCACGAGCGACGTCAGGTATCCGTTTAGCGAGGCTCATGAGTTGGGAAGGAGCGCCGCGATACGGTCTCTTGCAGTCTTGACACCAACAGGCGGAGTACCAGCAAGTACCTATCGGACGATAAGCGATGCCTCATCTTGTCGTCACCGAGAAACACGTACTCTCGTAGGGCTTTGCAAAATGCTTGGCCAAGTCTCTGGTAGATGATGGCAAGGAAGACAAAAGCTGCTGCTGCGAGCAGTAAGTATTGGTCTGTTGAGGGATCCAGAAGAGGCGACTTGTCTCCTGAAATGCATCGTTTATGTTGTAACTACATGTAGGTACCTACATTGCTGGCCATGATACCGTACGGTATTTAAGGCCATGATACCGTACGGTAATTACCTAGGTACCTAGTACCAGTCATCTGCTCCGTCCAGGCTCAGGGAAAAGTGATTCGGCCAACTCTCACGAGCAAGTTCCCTGAAAGAGCAAGTCTCGATAACACTACACTTTGAACAATACGAGGCCATGCCAAAGCAGCTACCCTGTAAATTACCCTGTACATTGTGCTACTCATATAAATGTCCTTAACAAGAGAAAATGGGGACGACCTTGTCATCACCTCCAGCCCTACGAGCCTCAGGACGATCACATGAAGTTTCCTGACGGCTACCTATGCGCCTCTATGTACACGCGTCGATCGCCTCCAAGGAGTCCCATATCGTTGCCTTGCCTCGATTTAGTCTCCGCTGGTGTGGAAACCGACAATCTATCGTGTTTACCTTATGCTTCGCACGTAGCACCTCGTAATACTCCGTATTACTCTACCGCCATTTTGCGGAACAAAACGGCTAGCCCCTCGAGATTGTGCTATGCTGTGCTGAGCCTAGTCCCCGTAGGCGCGTCTGTTAGACAGCGGACCACTGCTGCGGCCGTGTGGTCCCCTGGGATCAGGGACTTGGCGCGATGCTATACATACAGGGTTGGGATCAATGGCGGCTCGGTCATCACGGGAGATCGTATGTAGGTCGTTGTATAAAGTAGAAGTCAACGGCATCTGCGCGCAAGGACTGTCAGCAGGAGCACTGGAGCAGAGCGCAAGGACGCGTGCTCTTGCTGGACTGATGTCAACCCAAATACTACCGAGGTAGGTAGCAGCTTTTGTTGACCAAAGAGGCAGATCCAGGAGATTGGTACCTACAAGTACATCCATCAAAAAACGGTTCCTGGTGATGAACAGGGTTGGGGGGAGAGCAGTCTGGCCAGGGGACATTTGCCAGTGGTGTGATCATGGGTCACTGGCGAGCTTTCGTTTCTTAGGGCATGATCTCCTTCCCCTCGCCCCTCTTTCTCCTCGTTTCGCGGACGGCGTCAAGGCGTCCGCAGCAGCTGCAAAATGAGCGAGGGGACGCGCATCCAATGAAGGGCGGCGATTTGGTTCGGTCTGGGCATCGTCTCCATCGAGGAGAGCAATTTGACATGCATAAGCTTGCCTTGCTAGTGTGTGCCGGGCGCGGCATGTGGTTGGCTGGCGCGGGCGCCCCATAATCTGCAGTTCTGCTGTGGAGCCGGCCACTACTGGCAGCTTCGTACCTTGGCAGGGAGCGGTACCTCTGGCGTGACTGGTGGCTCCGAGCCGCGAGCGGTACTCCAGGACCAACATCGACCCCATGGCAGATAGTGGCCCCACTAATCGAGCATCTGCACGTGCTTGTCTTTGCGCTAAAAAACGATGGTCATGAGCAAATGGCCGAATCTTGGATTGAGGAAGAGATGATGAGATGAGATCAAAATGAGATTGAGAACCTTCGAGTCCACAAGTACTAAGGTATCCTTTCAACACTCGTACCAGCCAGTGCTGTACTGAGACTCATTAGCCAGTCCACCCAGTCCACTGGCTCTAATGGAACACGAAGCGATGCGATGCAATGTGACATGACACTGCAGCCGTCGAGCCTTCGACAGGCTGGGAGCTGCGAAAGAGAACACGAACCCACCAAGCTGCTGTGCTTCGTCCCGTAATCCTGTCACCACATGTATCCGGCATTAGTACATAGTTGGAACAACGCTGCCAGATTTGCGTCTGCACAGTCCCTTGTGCATGTTGGGGTCATGCCGAGGACGCAGCTCGGGAAACCCTTTTTACCTGCTAGGGTTCCCAGCGCATTATCTACAGCACGGCTGTAGTATTGAGGTAGTATTGCCAGCTTCCCGCGGATGTGTGTTGCAGTGCGGGCAGCGACAGGGGCAAGGCTCCGTGGTGGATGTTGTGAGTTAAATACATCAGTATGAATGAGCAGACAAAAGTGATGGATGGTCTTTGCGCGTTTCTTGTCCCCCCAGAGACTGCGAAGAGGGACTGCGAAGAGACTGGGCTTGTATGACCTGGCCCTCTATCATGACAGGATCAATCCGTCCTACCTACCTACGGTTCCAAGGTAGTTTGGTGGTTGCCGCTCACGCTGTGTACGCTTCTGAAAACGCATGGCGCTGCGCCAGGCAAGGGATGTGCTACCTGTAAGACCAATCTAAAGGGGTCGTCGCATCGTGGAGGTTGTGTGCTTGGCGTTCTAGAAGTGCCAGGTGCGACAAGCATTGGTGTGCAGAAGCGGCAGCGGGTTTGATCCAGATGAGAGACATCGACATCGTTGATGCTACCTCAATTGCAGCAGTGCGACTCGTACACAACTCAGCGGCTGTGCAATCAAGGAGGTAGGTAGGTACCTTACTCTGTGCCTCGTACTCCGTGCCATCGCCATGTGTCTCTCGAGCCCCCCCTGTCAACGAGCTGGAGGGGTAGAATGTGACAGCCAGTGCTCCGCACCCGGTTACCCGGAGGTCCTGGGTACTTGTGGATGATTCGGACATGCTTCTGGAGGTCCAGACGTACCGGCAAGGGTTGGCATCGAGGGACGCTTCGCTGGAGATGGATCGTTCAGGGTTCTCTGCCTTGCAGACACGGTACTTGAAGTTCGGTTTGTTACCACTGCTCCACGCTTCAACAGGTCTGGTTGGAAGGTACCTGATGGGCGAGGAGTTGATGAGAAAGATGCTGCTTGTTTGGGACTAGCACGCAGGCTCCTGCTAGGACTATCTGGTACCAGACACCTGCGAGGTACATGCTGTAAGGGCCAATTTCCAACGTGTGCAATCGATCAAGAACACCCCACACACACACTCATTCATCTTCTGCGGGACTGCCATTTGAAATCGCTGCATCAAGGACTGGGCGCTTCGTACCTTTCGGGTACCTGAAGGATTATGACGGTACTGCATGCAGTCCTGCGTTTCTGCGCTGAGTGAGGGTGCATTTTCTGAAATTGAAACGCATCTGTTTGCGGCGAGTGATGCCGAATCTTCGCACTCGGACAGCTGCTCAATCCCAGGTGGCTTTTTCAGTGCCGTCTACTGAGGTACCTTGAGAAAGTGACTGAGCCGAGACTACGGGTCGCTCTTGCATGCAAACGGCGTTACAGCCAGGCTCTGGTGGCCATGATGTTGCTTGGACTTTTGTGAGCTCTTTTCTCCTGCTGGGTCCCCCTTGCATCACGTTGACGAAGAGATGAAGAGGTAAAAAGATGGTCAAGCAGGCGATGAAGGGCCGCTTCCTTACATGCTCAGGTACCTACCTACCCAACCCGACTCGGAGAGCAAGTTGAAATCTGGAATCAAGCACTGCCTTACGACTGACTACCAACTTACTCTACAATCTTGCCAGTGGTTGTTGATCGCTGCCTGCCTGCTACGACATCCCTCGCCTTATCTTCAAAGCCAGTGGGATAGAATAGATACCTCTCGAGTACTTTCGTCAAGCCACTGAGCAGGGAAGTCGCGCTAGCACGAAGATGGTGGCGCCCAGCAGCTGGGACTGCCTGCAAGGTACACGCAGGGCCGCGGTTCTGTACTTGCTGCGACCAGCGTGCTGACGAAAATGACTGAAGGGACAGGGCCGGTACTCGACAGCGACACACGTGCAGGTACCCCCCCCCTCGCCTTCCTCCCCCCCAGGCCGCCGGGAACTGCTGCGCAACTCCCCCGATTGGCCAGTGGCAGACGCGCAGATTTGGCCCCCTCCAGCCCTTCTGCTGAATCTCGCACTCAGTCTTCCATCCGCCGTTCAGTCACTCTCAAGGTCGGCCAGCCAGCCAGCTGCTTAGTGCCGCGCTCCTCCCAGCAGCCTCCCAGCTCCGGCCTCTCGAACAGCAAGGGCCTTGCCGCTGGACGTGCTGGACTGGACAGATGCGCGCTCAACAGCCTGAGCCCGCTACTGTAGAACCCGCGCCCAAACCTTTGCGGCTGCTGAGCCTGAGAGACTGCCGAACCTTGGACTCTCTCTCCAGTCTCAATCGTGTTCTGGTGCGTCTGCCTCCTCCCTCCTCCCTCCTCCCTCCTCCCTCCAGCCAGTCAGGTCTCTGCGCCCCCTCCATGTCTCTCTACCTCGACTCTTGCTCTCTCTCTTACTCACTCGCTCTCTTTCTCCCGCTGAACAGAGTACCAGTCCCATCCTATCTCATCCCATCCCATCCCATCCAAGAACTAGCGCACCAGCCCGCCCAGCGCGAATGAGAACAGACTCCCTGGAAGCAGGTCCGAAAGCGCCCCCATTTGCTTTAGCCTTGTCCTTGTCCCCTCCTCCAGTTACCCAGTCTGGTGTCACTTGTGCATCTTTTTTTTTTTTCTCCTCCCTCCCTCTCTTCGCTCTTCCCTCAAGGCCTCTCTGTTCTCTCTCCCCACCTTTTGCCGACTGCAACTGCGGGCTCCTCCCCCCCAAAAAAATCGGCCCCAAAAGTCAAGCCCCGGCACGGCAGAGAGGAGAGATACCTGAGGTGCGTCTGAGGCGTCTGGTCTGGTCTGGTCTGGTCGCAGTCACTAACAACTGCCAGTTACTCCAAGGGCCATCCCCCAACCAAACCGCCAGCCTCGACGCATCATCATCCTCCTCCTCGCATCACCTCGCGCGCCAACCTCAACCTCAGCCTCGACCTCTCGCGCCCACCCGCCGCAGCGCCTACCGACCGACAGAGCTGCTCAACGGGCCTCTTTCCTGCAGTAGCGCCTCCTCTTCTCTTCTCTTCTCTTCTCCCGCGATTATTCATTCTTGCTGCGACCCATTTCGGCGCCGGCGCATTTGGTGCAGGAAGCGCTAGATCGCGCATCGCAGGAAACTTCGCGTGCGCCCCCTCCCAGCGGACGTTTGGCCCTTCGACCAGCCCCAAGCGCACAACCGCCTGCGCGTCGCGCGAATATTGAACATCCATCTGCTGCCGCACACAGAGTTCTCTCGGGCTTCTTTTCCCTCTCGTCATTGTTGTCACCATCGCCATCGCATACGAGCTCGTCAAATATTGCCACGACCACCGCCGTCGCCTTCCCCTGCTTGCCGTCTGGCTCCGATATCTCCAACCATTTTTCGCCTTTGCTCCGGCATATTCATTGCCATACTCTGGTCATTTGCTCGCTACAAACAACTGCCGCGTCGTCGCCTGTTCCTGGTATCCTCGTGCGCGCATCGCCTGCTCACAGGATGCCCGTTAAGATGGGCGATCAGAGCGCGAATCGTGGGATGCCGTCGATGCTCCCGTCGCCACCAATGTCGACCGCCTGGGGAACGTCTGGCGGCAACATCTGGGCCACGGCGCCCTTGGGTGGCCTGCATTCCGTCAGCATGGCCGAACCTAGCCCGCAGGCCAGCTACTACGTTCCTGCTCCTGTTGATGAACCTCAGCCCGCCTTCGCAGCCGCTCCGGCGCAGCCATCTCAAGGGGGCTTTTATCCTCTTCCACAGCATCCCACTCACCAGCACGCCATGCCCATGCTGTCCTTCAGGGAGCAAGCAGAACCCGCCCAGCCGGCGCCTGTGCACGTGATGATGCAGCGCCTCTCACCCACCACCACGGCCGCCGAAATTCGCATCATGCTCGTCTTTTCCAAGGAGCTGATCAGCGTGGACCTTATAGGCCCTGACATCTCCGAGGCCGAGCCTCAGTGCTCAGCCCTGCTGGGCTTCCGAAGCATGACTGGCGCCTCCGAGGCCTGCAACAAGCTGAACGGCCGCCCGAATCCGAGCGGCCACGGTACCATGGTCGTCAGCATCGTGTCCTCTCCAGCCTACGCCTCGCCAGCCTACGGGTCGCCAACCCGTGCGTCATCCGCCGCGCCAAACAGCGCGCCCAACGGCTTTGCCGACTTCTTGCGAATGACTCATGAGCCACAGCCGCCTCACAGCAACGGCGTCGTGTCGCCGACCGCCAACGCTGGCCGCTTCTTTCCTGCTGCCGCCCCTGCCCCTGCCTCTGGTCCTGGTCCTACTTCCGCTGTCCCTGCTCTCGCTCCCGGCCCCACGGCTGCTGCTGCTGCTGCTGCTGCTTCTTCTGCTGCTCACCACCAGGACTTCGCCGCTCCCAACACCCAGGCCGGCAGCCGCTACAAGGAAATATTTGACCGTCAGTCGTCGACCGGAAACTATCTTCCGAACGAGGTGCCTGGCCGGCTCGGAAAGCACCTCATCAACGCTGAAGTTGGCGACGAGGACGATCGAGAGCTGCTCAGGGACTCCGTCGCCTACGGGCACAGGGGCACTCCGGTGCAGCGGAGAGACGCCACCATCACACCCCCCGATTCCCTCAGCCAGGCAATGGCAAGTCTGTCTGTTGACCCAAACATCACTCTGAGGCCGGCGACGATGCCGGCGTATTTCGCAGGCCTGCCCTCTGTCATTGGCGCCAACAACATCTATCTGCGACTCCAACAGCACATTGCGCGACAGCACCACCAGCTCCACCAGCAACAGCATCACCAGTCGGACAAGCGATCCTCGAGGCACTCGGGAAGGCACCAGCAGACGCCTTATGGAGGGGCCAATTACCCCCCCGTGAACCCTGCGGATCAGAACCCCCCCTGCAACACTCTCTATGTCGGCAACCTGCCCATGGACGCGTGCGAGGACGAACTCAAGGTGCTCTTTTCCTTGACAAAGGGCTACAAGAGGATGTGCTTCAGGATCAAGCACAACGGGCCCATGTGCTTCGTCGAGTATGAAGACATTGCCCACGCCACCAAGGCGCTTACCACGCTGTATGGATTCCCGCTGCACAACAGCGTCAAGGGCGGCATCCGCTTGAGCTTCTCCAAGAACCCGCTTGGCGTTCGCTCGACCTCCTCGCAGCCTGCCCCCGGGAACCCGTATTCCGGCGGCGGCATGCGCACGCCTGCCGCCAACGGCTTTGCAGCGGCCAGCGGCCCTCCACCCGGCCTGCCTCGACCCCCCGGCCTCGGCTCCCGGTCTCAATCTACTTTCAGAGCCGGCAGCCGCGCCAGCAGTGCCATGGGGCCTGCTCTGAATGGCAATGCCCACGGCAACAGGAATGGCAGTGCCAATGGCCAGAGGAATGGCACTGTCAGTGGTGGTGTCTCCGAAGCCGGCTCCAGCTATTCTCAGAGAGCACCGTACTACAGAACCGGCATGAACGGGCTGAACGGCATGAATGGCATGAACGCCATGAACAACATGAACATGAACAACATGAACAACATGAACGGCATGAATGGCATGAACGGCGTTGCGTGAGCATGACAAATCATTCTGCGCCTGCTGTCTCTCTAGACTGAGAGGGGGGACTCTCTCCGGACTCTCTCTACGCCCCCCCCCTTTTCAGCTCTCTACTTCCTTCCGCTCCCGTCTTCTTCTCTTCAACCACTTCTTCTTCTTTGTTTCTACTTTATTTTTTTTTCGGGCTTCTTCCACTGTTTCGGGGCATCTTTGGGAATACAACGATAAAGTTCACCTAGCATCAGGGTTACGGACAGAAAAGGGCGCAACGGGTTTTTCTCTTCTTCCGGGGTGGTACTTTTTCTTAACGTGATTCCCTCCTCTTTCGGCATATACCTAGTACCATTTGGGCTCTGTTTGTCGCATCTCGCCCCTGCCTTTGAATGAGGCCTTCTTTCTCATCTTCGCATAGACAGATGGGCAAGAGAAGGGGCGGACACCGGCGTTGGCTTCATGGTTTAGTCTATGATACCTTTTGATTTCTTGATCAATTCCTCCTTGATTCCCCCGACACGCTTTTGGACGAGAAGATACGAAAACCAAACTCCTGATGGAGTGCGTTCAGCTCTACATGGTTCGACTCTTTTTCGCGCTGCGCTTACTTGCGTCTGGAGACTGGCTATACAAAGGACAAAAACCCCAAAAGAAAAAGAAAATATCTTTTATCAGTCTTCTTTATCTTGTTTCGTCTTATGTCTATTTCAAGCGAAAAGCGAAAAGGGAAAAAGAAGGAAAAAAATAAAAACAAAAAATACAAAGCAGAAAAACAGAAATGAACCACAGACGGAGGCGTCCTTGATATTCTTCATCAGCGTGGTGCTTTTGGTTGAAATTAGGGAATCGTCCCTTGGCATGGCTTCAATTGTATCCTCATCTTGATACCCCCTTTTTGGGGTGTCCTGTTGGATACTCTTGCAGTCAACTACTTCGCTTCACTTAACCCCATTTCCCTCTTGAGATGGATGATCAGGCCGACCGGTCATGCATGGACTTGCCTTCTGCTTCATTGATTTCTTTCTTCTTCTTATTTTCACAGCCTCAAGCCGCATCTTCCTTTTGATAGAAGCGTCCACAGCATGCAAATGCTCCAATACCGCAATTTCTCCTCTTCACTGTCGGTCCTGGCAAGCGGGGTTATTGCTTACAACTTGTTGTGGTGGTCATCTCTCGGGGGCAGCGAGGGCGAAAGGAGCTGCTTCGCGAGACTATATGACAGCAAATGGAGAGACTATCGGGACGACAATCCGCTGCACGGCTGCATGGCTGTCACGGGAGTCGCGGTCCATTGGGTCTCACTGGCGTTTTCCTTTATTGTATATAGTTATGTTTTCTTCTCCATCCCTTTTGACCTCTTGTTCCAATGTCAGAGTCTCTTCTCTTCTTTTAACCCTCTCCCCCTTTTTTTGTTCTTTTTCTGATGTTTGCATGAATGGGATGGCTGCTTCATTTGATGACTTGGCATGGACAACGGAGTATCGAGGATGGAGAATGGAGCAACCCCTGTTGGACTGTTTTTTTTTTTAAATGTCTTTGTATTCCCTTCGTGTTCCCCAAAGTTTCGTACAGCCTGCTCCCTCTTTCGTTTTAATCTTTTCTTCTTCTTCATTCCCCCTTTCTGCCTTCTGGTGGAGTGGCTGGTGAAGGACATGGGTCAGTTGGGGGAAAATTGGAAACACTTTTTTTTTTTTTTTTTTTTTTTTGTGCTGCATATGTCATTGGGTTCTTTCTCGGCTGCTCTTGGGTACTGGAAGGTAATAAAACACATCTCTTTACAGTCAGGTTTACGACGAAGCAAGCACGTGTCCACCATGGGGCGCTGCGTGCATCAGTCGATTTAGCGTGGGAGGTCCATGTCAATAATCATCATTACTATAGGAGGTATCTTTAACTGTCAGTTGAGCGCCGTCAGAGCCTACATTTGGGCTGCCATCTCCAACCCTTCTTCGTCCTCTTCAGTCTCCTTTCCTTGTTCCTCTTCGATCACAACGCTAAGCCACGAAGACTCGGTGGTGAACCAAAACTTTGCGTCTCCCCTCATGGGAAAGCATTTCCATTCCTCGCCATGACTAGCCTCACCTAGCACAATGGCTTTAGACTTGTGCTCATGCTGGTGCTCCTGGTCCGGACTCTGCTGGAAGGTGACTCGGGGCCTGTAGACCACCTGGGCACGGTTCCAGCGGGCACGACAAGCCTCTAACTCGACGCACAGCAAGCTGGGCTTGTCGAATCTCTCTGCCGGGTCGACCTGCAGCCGGCACTCCCCAATGGCCCGTGATCCTCCGTTCACGTAGTGGAACAAGATGCCTCTGCAAGATTCCGTGACCTGGTCCCGGAAGACGACGGTCGAGGCAACGCCCTCCAGCGGCGCCCAGGAGAAGTATACTTCCTCAACGATGGCGCGGTTGGAGACGGGGTTGGGCTCAAACTTGTCCACGGGGAAGTTGTCCGGCAAGCCTGCCGTGAGTGATGTCGAGGCTCCGCAGTATGTGCCAACCAGCTGGACTCGCGGCGTCCCGCCGCCCCGTTTCGGCTCGCCGTATACGAAGCTGAGGGGGGCACCGCTGCCCAGGCAGTGCTGGGTAGGATAACTCCCGTGTGGCCCTATGATGACGTCCCCGGCCTTTTCCGTTTGCACCAGGATACAAGCTGGCCGAGTGTCCTTGGGACGTACGCCCAGGACAGTCAAGCGGTCGCCCTTTGGAATGGGCAGATAAAGCCATGACGTGTCTTGCTGGAGCCCGCGAGACATCAAGTCATATGTCGACTGGGCAGATGAGCCTTCCGGATAGTGGATATGGACGTCACAGAGACGGCCCCGGCTGTAGAAGAAGGTTATGCCTCGCATGCTCTCGGGGTCGACGGCAAACAGTCGTGACCAGGTAGTTGGGGCAGAGCCAAAGAGGCGACACGAGGACAGGAGAGGAGGAGTTGGGGTGTTCCATATATGGGGAACAGGCCCGTCAGCAGGTAGGTGGAGGCGCAATTGGCCATGCTACAGGAGGAGAAAATCATGAGATGATGAGCCCGATCGAGCAAGTCAAGGGAGTAATGAGATGAAGAGATTCACGTACTGCAAGCTCCACTCGGACATGGCGAAGGATATCGTCGTCGACCGAGGCAACAATGTATGCCATGCGCTTGTGACTCCCTTTCAAGTAAGAGGGCTGGCTAGAGAGGCGCTCGACACATCTGATGCCGTCTGAATCCATCGTCAGCCTCACGATAGGAGGAAGGGCCTGCGGCTGGCTCGCGACGAGCTCGCCGCCTCGCTCCCAACGGAGTATCTCCCGCAGCCACATGACCTGCGGCTGCCTCGCATCGTCCCTCATGCCAGCCAAATGCTCGGCCAGCCGCCACGCTGATATGCCGCGCCAGAGCAACGCATCTGCCGAATGGTGGAGGATCATGTCGGCCAGCTCGACCGGCAGCGCAGCGAGCTTCTGCAGGCCGAGATGCCCAGCGACCGCATCAAGCCGAGGCTTGTCGACATTGCTCGGGAGAAGTAGCGGCCGAGCTCCTCTCCAGGGCTTCCTCCACGATGCCACTTCTAGGAGCCGTCGAAGGAGGAGCTGCTCGTCCTTTAAGCGACACATTTGCGTCAGAATCTCGTAGCAGTCATGGTGCAGCGCGATGGCTTCCGACGAGGTGGCGCAGGCAGAGCACTCCCGATGGTCATAGCAGAAGCTCGCCTCGGGAGTGATGCGGGAGAGGACAAGAGAAGCCATCAGGTCTCGATGGGAGAGCCTAAAGGGAGGCGAGCAGTCCCAGACAGCATTATGGCTGGTGGTTGCGGTCATGCTGGTGGAGTCAAGGGCGAGGGTGGTGGTAGTGGTGATGGTGATGATGGTTGTCCGATAGACTGGAGTGACAGTGATGGTTAGAGAGAGAGAAGAAGAGAGAGAGACAAGGAGCCTCAGGCAGTTACCCCCGTCACAGGGTTTTAGAGGCGAGAGCTATGGAATCACGAACCAGCCACGGCTGTATCGCCCCCCTTCAAGCTGCCTGCGCAGATGCCGCACTGAGGGGTGAGCTTGAGATGTATACCGCCGCTCATGGTGGAATTTGGATTTGGACAAAAGAGACTCGATAGTAGCAAGGTCTTTTATCGAGAAGATGTCGGTTCGAGGGCGAATTCAGCTGCGGTGAGAGCTTAGGTATCAAGGCTAGTTGGCAGTTGAGTTGTGGCTATCAGGGAAGTGAGGAGGAGAGAATTGCAGGAAGATGGAAAGAGAAAGGGAGAGACAAGAAGCAAGAGAGAGAAAGAGAGGGCGAGGAGTTGCCATTTTATCTTGCGTTGCCCAGCAGTCAGTTGAGGAAGGAAGCTATGACAAGCCTCGCTTAACTGGAACTTTTCGGAACCTTTTGTCAGAAACTTCAACCGAAGGGTGTCAACAGCTCAGAGTCGTTCCTGCCTCCTCAGAGAAACAAGCAGGAGCCGTGGCTTGAATCAGTGCAAACCATGCTGCTCGCTTCCTTCCCTGCCTAGTACCTTTCAATACTAGGCGGGTGCCTTGGTCCGGCCTCGCTTCCCCCCTTTTTACCCATTCCGGGACATGAACTTCAACATCTCGGCGGCCGGCTCGGGCAAGCTGTTGAGGCATCCGGGGTGACATTTGTTCACTGAGGGCTTTGCGAGCACTTCGGCTTCGTATTGTTGGCTACCTACCTTACGTAGGTACTTAACTTCTGGCACTTCTGATGACTCGCTTGGCAGAGAGCGGTAGATGCCAATGAGAAGCATCGATGGGTTTCTTCTGAAAAAGAAACGGGGCGTCAATGATCACCAGAGTCAACCCTCATGTTACCGAAGACAGCCAAACAATAAAGTGGCGAGGGAGATTGAATCTAAACTGGTGGTATTATGGCCTCGTTGTGACTAGTCCAGCTGCGACTACCTGATAGTGAAGCTTGTCGCCTACTGCCTCAGTGTACCGAGACAGTAGGGTACGAAGGTATCTTACTGATGCCATTCAGCACCGACTCCCAATGACACTATCGTCATAAAGTGCAACGGAGCAAAGAGTAGAGTTGACAGACTCCCCCTTCAACGCCTCTTGAACGCCTTCAGCATCACTCTCACGTGGAGTTTGTGATACTCATCTCTTGATTTCTTCTTCCTGTGACTTTGTGGGTTTGCCCCGGATGATTCTTTCATGCCTCAGGTGAAGTGGAAAAGAAGAAAACGATTCCCTCCAAAAACGCCATTACCCGGTGCCTGGCTTATGCCACCTCTATCGCCTCCTGTTTCCCCCTTTGCAAAGAAAGACATATTGTACAGTATATGTGCGAGTGAGACTTTTTGGCCGATGCTTCCACCACTTTGCATCGATGAGGGAGAGTGGAATGTCATTTCTCTTGCTCTTACTCTCCTCATCCTTGCGTAGGAAGGGGACCCTCCGACGTTTGGTGCCAGTTCCGTAATTGCCGGTTTGCGATTATGCTGGTAATGCGTTCCAATAGCCGTTGCCGCTTGATCTGCAGCTCGTCCCACTGCGACGTTATGCTGGCGTGTGGAAGAAGCGCAGGATGACTTCGTACATGGCAAACATCATTGCCGCGCTTGGGACGGTGCGCATTAGGTGAGGCGTCAGCCCGCCGTAGAGGCCCATGAGGCCCTCTTCCTTCCAGACGAGCTTGAAGCACTGTATCAGGCCGGTGTACTTGAGCTTGCCATCTCCCATGGGAGCCTGCCGCAGACGAGTTCGCGCGACCTATTTCCAAGAGATGGTTAGTACCTCAGCTGTCTCGGAGCAATAAGGGGGGCGGAAAAGAAAGGGCTGGCAGAAGTCATCTGGGTTGCAACATTGTAAAAAACTCACCTCGTGAGGATAAGCAATGACGGCGGCAACCAGCTTTGCGCCTCCTGCAGCACCGCCGTTGCCCGTGACGTCCACCACCTTGTCCCACCACGTCTTGGCCCTTCCGCTGGCCTGGATGGCCGTCTCCCTTCGGACCAGGTAGGCCTTGAGCTGCTCGTACAGCATCCACTGCATCGTCGACTCGACGACGCCCAGATAGCTCGCGCTCATGCCCTTGTACAGGCCCCTGACGCCCTCGTCCCGCACGACCTGCTTGACGCAGTCCCAGCTGTTGCGGTACAGCCGCTTCGTCGCTCCGCCGCTGCGCTCCGACACGTTCTTATCCAGCTGCAGCCTCGTCTTGACCATCCAGATCGGGTTCGTCGCCGTGCTCGTGGCCACGCCGGCCGTGACGCCGGCCATGAGATGCACCCACGGCGCCTCCTCGCCGCCGTTCCAGTACTCGGCCATGAGCCGCTTGCCGTTGCCGTACACGTAGAAGTTGATGCTCCTGGCGGGGATCACGCCCACCAGGTTGGGTCCCAGGCCCTTGAACAAGGCGCGCGGCCCCTCCGTGCGATAGACCGAGCCTAGAATCTGCAGCGTCTCCGAAAGGTGGTACATGGCACTGCGCACCGGATTCAGCCGCCGCAGCGCCTGCGCCTGCGCCTCTCTGGATGCGCGGATCTGTGCCTGGTAAAAGTCGGACTGCAGCCTCGTCTTGAGGACGTCGAGCGGCGCCGTAACTGCCGCAGCGGTCATGCCGCCAATTCTAGAATCAGAAGAGAGCACGGTCAGATGGTTTTCTCGTTTTTTTCTTCTTCTCGCTTTTCGGCGCTCAACCTCCTTTCAAATCTCCTCTTCCCTCCTCCTCTCTTCCCGTCTCTTCGCTTGAGTCCTTGCCTCCCCTCTTCTGCACACAAAGGGGAAAAAAGGGACAAACAACCTACCCGCCAGCCATGAAATGCACCCACGACTTCGCAAACGGCAAAGCCTTGACCTGCCCCCGCGGGCTGTCGTCTGGGAGCACGTCGCCCGTCTCCCTCGACTGCACCAGCGCCGCATGCTCAGCCGAAGCGTGAGAGTGCTGGAACGGCCGCCCGTCGTCTCGTCCCGCCAGATACGGAGCCACCGCCGCAGGCCCCTGCTGCGCCATCGCCCGAGACTCTTTTGCTTCCAAAGTCTCTCTTGGCTGTGATTTTCCTTCGCTTTCGGGTTTCTCTCTGTTTCTGCTCTGCGTCCCGAGTTGTGACTTCTTCTTTCTCTTCTCCCTTCTTTGAATAGGTGTCAGTCGGTTGCTGTCGTGGATCGCAGTATGTTGGTCGTACGTCGGCCTACACAAGTTGGTAGGATGTGGCAAGGAAGAGGTGAAAGAGAGAGCAGAGGGCTAAGGAATGGGTATGATAAAATAGGCTGTTAATAATCGGCCCTTGTACTCTATCTGGTCTTGAAGAGGAATAATCGAGGGCGCTTCAACTGTGTTTGTGGGCTGAAGGGAAATTATTTTGTTGAGAGAGGGAAGAGGGAAAGTTTTGAGACAAGTCGAAGAATGATGTCGTTTATTGCCTCTTAACTTTTTTTTTTTTTTTTTTTTTTTTTTTTTTTAGCCTTGGCCTTTCTTTATCCTCTCATGTTTTACCTTTTGGTTAATATGTTTTAGCTCAGCCGATGTGGCGCGCTTTTGCAGCCAAAGCACCTTCCGAAGTTACTCCAAGTGGCCAGCCCCAGACGGTACGTACTTTTACATAGTTCACACTACACCCTTATAAACTCGTCATTACCTCATCCACAGTTGACATGATTCCTTTCCTCGGCACTACTACCTTGGCTTGATGCGGCTCGGTACGGCTCCTAGGTAGTTAAGGTAACTGAGGTGTCATGGCTCTCTACCCATCATTCATGTTCCCTGCTTACAAAGAGCCTTTCCATTATATCAGTTCTGGGACACAAAATCAAATAGATTACATCGAAACAAGGATCGGGTTAATTCAAGTCTGGCGTGTGTATCTGGAAGCCTCAGTGGCTCATTGTCACCAACATCCCGCCGCTGTTTGATCGGCACCAAGCAGTTATCGTTACAACTAGTATTCGTATTTCCTTCAACCAGTTCCATCGGTTCCCAGCATCCCTCCGGCCCCCTTTTCTCTATATCACCAGCTCATGAAGGTGGCAAACTATTCCCAATCGTCACAGAAGCATCACAATGTTCCCTCCTTCTCACATTGCCATGCTCATTCACCATCGGTTTCATCTTGGGGCCAGATCCGGCAGCACTCCAAACGGCCGCGGCTCGTAGTCAGGGGGCGACAGGATGGAGGCGAGCTGCCCCGTCCGCGGAGGGTTCCGAGGCGCGGTGGGCACTGGCTCGATCCTGGTGAGTCGGGCCGTGGGCAGCAGCCTTCGAGGCGGCTCGGGAGCAGCGGCCGGCGCGAGAGGGGCTAGAGGAGCGAGGGACGCAAGCGGAGCAAGCGGAGCAAACGGCGGTGCCATCAGCAGTGGCGCCGCCGGTCTCATGTCTACCGCGCCGTAGCTTGCCGGCATGATGGGAACGCCGCCGCCATTGGACTGCTGCCGTGCCGCTGCTGCTGCTGCCACCGCCGCCGCCGCGGCCTTCTGTGCCTGGCGGCGCATCTCTTCCAGATCCTCCTTTATAGCCGCGGCTTCGTCGTCAGTGACGTTCCTCCAGTTGCACCTCGCGTGCTTCTTGGTGCAAGCCCGACACGCCGTCAGATGCTTGATACACTGCAGGCGGAGGCGCCGGCATCGGTCGCAGGGTGGGAATAGGACATCGCCCTTGTTGAGCGTGTCTGTCTTCTGCAGTACGAGGGGCCTGTACACCTCCGTGGCCGGATCGCCTGCAAGCGCCCCTTGGCGGGCGGCATTCGTCGCGATGGACCTCGAGTTGGACGTCGGCGTCAAGGCTGCCGTTGTGCATGATGGACTCGCAGCTGAGGTTGAGATGGGGGCTGATGCCGGGGCCAATGGTGATTCCGCGCCCGAGGGTGCTGTCGAGGCCGCGCAGCATGCGCCCGAGGGCGGCTGATACGGCGGCGCTTCCAAGCTCGGCGGTGCCAGCGGACTCTGGCTGGACACCGAGGTGGGCCGTGGCTGGTAATCCGGAGGCGGCCCTGACGGCGGGCTGTTCTGCATTGCAGCCATGGTGAACTGCTGGAGAAGGTCTGCGTGTATGTCGAACTGCGAGCTGGGTCTGGGGATGGCGGGGCGCGATGGGTGATTGATGGCATGCAAGCTGGAACTGGAGCTGGAACTGGAGCTGGAGCTGGAGCTGGAGCTGGCGCTGGAGCCAGAGCTGGAGGTGCCATCATGGACTCGTTGCCGCCGAGCAATGCCCTGTCTGCGGAGCTCGAGTCTCTGGTGCAGGGTGTGGGCCCTCTCCGCAACTTCGTCTGCCCTCCTATGCAGCAGCAAGGCCCGCTGTTCGAGTATCTCGAGCGTCGCCAGCTCGGCCGCCTCGTCCTCTTCAAATGTGTGCTCCAGCGGAAATTTGTCCAGTGCTCCGGAAGAGATCAGGCGCCAGTCGTCCTCGGTGATCTCGACCTGCAACCCCTGATACAGGAATTGGCAGCAACGTGCACCGCTGGGCAAGGAGACGAGAGAGAACGCGTCCGGGCTCGCCTTGGCAAGCATGACCACGTCCAACCAGGTGACCTGCTGGGCGTGTGGATTGGGCGAATTGATATTGATCGGGCCTTCGAAAAATCTTTCAAGGCCGCGTAGGAATCGGGGACCTGTCAGCTTGGCCCCTAGATAGGCTGCAAGACTTTCGCTGCGATCCATGACGCCTGCATGCAGAGTACACTCTGTCAGCATAGTTCTTACCACTTGCACATCCAAGGGCATGGCCATGCCGTGTCCAAGTAGAGACAAGGCTCGCAGTTGGAGGCATACCTTCATATTCAGCAATGAGGTAGACGATGTCGCTGAAGGTGTCTACATCGCCCGGCAGGAAGGCTAAAAGCTGGGAGTTGTTCTTTGGCGTGAAGTTGATGATGGATTCAGGAGCCGCTGGGCTTACATTAGTATTGATACGTCTTCTGGCGTGGAGCATGATGCACGATGATTGAGACAGTGAAAGGGGGTCACGGGGCTTAAAGGGGGAGGCAAGCCGATGTGACGAATGACCTTCAGTGGTAGTCGGTACTAGGTAGTAAGGAGCAATGGGTACGACTGAAAGTGATGAGAGGATTATCGCTTTAGAAGGAAATACTTACATGGAGAGAGGCCAGGCGAGGACTGGCGCTGGCGATGATGCGAAAGCTGGTGGCCGTCATCCTCCTCAACACTCCGTTTTCGCTTGTGGGGCTCGGATCCCGGCGTGTGTGACATGGTGGGTTATGGCTTCTTCCGGGCTTGGCGGCGGAGAGAGAGAGAGGAGAGCGGAGACCCGGGGAAGGAGATATAGATCAGGCAAGGAGAGACTCTGATACGACACAAGAGGCACAAGGGGGAGAGTCAAAGGGAGCACAAGAAGGGTGTCCTTTCAGGGATTCAGCTTCAGACAGAGGGAAAGAAGGCAAGACAACACCAGGTTCAAGGCAAAGTGTCCCGGAGCAGCAAACCTCACCTGTGGTGAAGGAGTTCAGGCAAGGTGACGAGGACGAGCCAAAGTTCATCAAAAAGCCAGACTGAGCAGCGGTCAAAGAAAACAGCACCTTCTTGTCCTTGGCTGGATAGACAGTAGGATGAGTAAATCGAAAAGAGAGAGAGGGCGGATTTGCCCTGGTTTTGTAGCACTGGGGCGCGGATCCTTGGACAGGCAAAGAGACCATCATTCAGATGCGGCGTGGCAGCAAGCTTGTCGGACGGGATGCCCGCTCAACCAGATGACAGCGGGTCTATCGGCGGGCGGCGACCGGGGAGGGGGCGTCCGTCGAGGAAAGTAGCAAAAGAGCAGGCTCCTTTTTCGTATCACGCAAATCGAATAGCCACGGGGAGGTGGAGGTAGCGGTAGCGGTAGCGCGCGCAAGCTAGGACCATGTTGGCTGCTTTCGAGCGGAAGGATTCGATGGCCGGTATGTTGGGCCAGGCAAGGTAGTAGTAGTATCCGAGGTAAGTGAGGTACTCAGGACGAGTTGACAAGGTATAGTACCATGCTGCATGTCGCAGTCTTTCTCGAGGAGCCTGGATAACTACCTAGTAGTATCCGCCTATACCTAGTAGTACCTTACTTGGTGGATGGTACGTAGGTCGTGGGGCTCCCCGTGCTCTGTGTCTCCTTCGGACACCTCAGGCGTTCCAGTCGTTACCGGACAACACACACTGGTGCAAGCGAAGTTTGGAGCGGAAGCACCTCCTTGGGCCTTCAGGTGGCAGTAGATGTGTGTTCCCCACAGATCGTTCTGGCGCTCGGCCAGCCTCTGAGGCCGGCTCGCTCGTATGTACTTGTGCCTTGGACAAGATGCGCGCAAGTATGAAGCATGAGGTGCGGTGCAGCAGGCATCATGTAAGTGTTGACAAAAAGGTCCAGCTGCATACAAGCGGCACAGCATCTCGGGCAAGAGAGGAGTGGGGTGGAATTAGCCAAGGCGACGAGGATGCCATCGTGAACAAGGGGTATCGCGAAAGGTGGTTTGCAGTGCTGGCCAAGAAGAAGAGCCAAGAGGCAATCCATCCACAACGCTTTGCATTGCTGCACTTTGTGGGAGACAGGGAAAGGAGGAGGAAGAGGAAGGCGGAGGTAACGGTGAGAATCATTCCGCTCTTGGTTGTAAGTAATCCCAATCCGATCTTGTTGCTGCCATTCATCGATTTAGGAAAAACGTGGAGCAGCAGCAGCATCATCACCTCTTGCTAGAGCATGACCCTCCTTGCTCATCAGCCGAGACACGGCAATGACGGGTGAAGATGAAGAAGCAAAAGGCCTTCTAGGGTGAAAGCAGAGAGTAGGGGAAAGGGGGGCAAGCTGGATTGTCTCGTCGCCATGAGCAAAACATTGCAAAGGGTAAGACATGGCAAAGGTAAAGCGTGGCAGGGTCCTGGTCTGACAGGGTAGGCCTGGCAATAGGCTTCCTGACAGGGGGCGGCTGCCCGGCAGGGGTGGGCTTCGATTGGTGAGGCCAGCTTGGCTTGTCAATAGAGAAGCAGCGGCTCCCGATAAGATGGAGCTGGTGGTGATGTTCGTGCTCGTATGTACTAGTATTCGGGCCCTGTAGTACTTCGTATGAGACGACTGAAGGTTGGGCACGGATATACATCGTTCATACCTGCTGCAGCTGAAGCATGGGGCCCTGAACTGAGCGCGAGCAGCGAGCTGGCGTTGGTCCATCCAGGCTTGGTTCGGTTCGCCGTTTTGTTCAGCAGAAAGACGGGATAGACACACTAGACGTGCTGCAGGACTGGTTCGACCCTCCTTGAACCGGAAGCCGGGCCATCAGCGGTTGAGGCGGACATGGGTTGGTGCCCGAAGACGCAGTGGTGGCTGTGAGACTTGGTGCTTGTACTTCCGTAGTGCTGGTAGCAGCAGTAGCAGTAGCAGTGATAGTTGGAAGACCACCCTGTGATTCAAACCAGGGAGGGCAAAAGATTGAGTCGAGCCATGGACTTTGAATAGCACTCGTTCTCTCCAAAGGCTGCCGTGTCCACGACAGGCGAGTTCGACAAAGGCGCCATGCGCTTGGGAGAGAGTCGGCGCCTTGCCGACTGCGCATCAGCACACGTACAAGCACCTCTGCTGCATGCGCCAAAGCAGGCGTAATAGGGGGTTGAAGCACCGCGCGCACTCGTCACATATTCTTGCTCACCGGGTTGATGCTGCTACCTGGTAGCAACTCTGAGCTTGCAGGCGGTGGGCACCGCTGGGCCGTGGCAACGCAAGATGCCGCCAACCAACGGCCGGCTTGGCCTCGCTCGCAGCGTCCGCTCGCATGCACGTAAGTGCGATACCATACCTATGCCCGTTCTCGAGTAACAAGGAAGGGGGGACCTGCTACTCCGCAAACACCATCTCCTGGTGGTGCTCCTCAACGGGGAATGCAACCCTAGCCTTAACGTTAAGTGCCGGCTAGAGCATGGCGAGGAATGATCGTCGAGCGGACCGGCCGGCCCTGTTGTGCCCCCTCCCCCAGGGCTCCAGTCGATTCCCGCAGTGGGCGCGCGCGTGTACGGCAATCCGGTTCCCTGTCTGCAAGTCAGCCTGGCCCTCGAAACGCTTCGTCGTACTTGTCCATAGGTACCTCAGGGAGCTATTACTGTATGACCTGTAACGATACCCGGGTTTTTCAGAGCCGGGAGCAAACAGTACTTGAACACAAATCTGATGATCTAAGCTGCTCGACTTTGTGCTCGAGGCGGTTCATTATTCCCGGGTACATAACAGGTGCAAGAATACCATGGTAGAACTAGCTTCGTAGCAACGGCACGACCCTCACATCGGCTAGCAGGTTCAGGTCGGCAGAAGCGAACAGGTTCGGGCCCGCATTTGACGACAACAGCAGGGCAACTGTGTGCCAGGTAACTGGACTTGGAGGGTGCAGGAGCAGCATCTTGGACGACAACACCCATGAATACCTTGTGCAGGCAGCAGCGTAGCGAGAGGATACCTTTGGACAGCAGCCTGCAGTGTGTGAGAATCCATCCATGTCATGGCTCCGTGGGGTGTGCGTTTGAGAAACTGCGCATTGATCAGGCATACAAGCATCGCCTATGCAATCGCAATGAGGCCACTGTCCTGTAGTGGCAGCAGCGGCAACTTCACAGATGCCCTCCTTTTCGTCCTGAGTGGTGAGTTGGGTTATCTTTGCGTAACAGGTCATTGGTGTTGCTGTCGAGTGCTGATGGTGTCTGCATATCTGCCCATCATGCGCATCTGCCCGCTGGTGCCCGCACGGCATCGCCACGCATCATCAACAAAGAAGAGGCGACGAGATCGCGCATACGGCAGTCCATACGATATGTCGAGACCTGGCAAGGCGAGTGTGTGAGCAAGACAAGAATCGAGATCCAAGGGCCCAGCCCGGATGGACACCAATTGGTCGCTGTAATGCCGCCAGCCAGCACTTTGGAGGTTCCCCCGAAGGGCATGCATCTCGACTCCATCCCGGTCTCAGCGTCCTCGCCAAAATCCTTCCTTAGCAGGGTCGAGGAGGGTCCAGTAGGGCAGAGCGGGACGGGGCAGCATGGCAGGAGAGAACAGCCATCGGAACATATGCCGCCACGACCATTTCCCCAGTCGCGCACTCTCTGTCCATCTTCCCGCTGTGTCGACTCCGCCATACTCTCACCCCTCCACCCCCTCGTGTTTGTTTTTGAGTGCCTCCGAGTCTCCGCCTCGCACACGCCCTCCATCTGGCTCGGATGGCAGCCGTATCGTTGGATTCTTCGCCGCCCAATCTGTCCCGCCACCTGAGCTCCGCAGATCGTTGGGTTCCGCACCACCGCAAGAAGAGGAGATTCCTTCCGAGGACTCTGGCTGTTGTCTCCGGGCATGTGGAGACCGGGATGCATGGGCCCAATGCTGTGGCGCTGCTGCTGCTGCTCGTGTCGGTTGCATAAAGAGATGCCTCCGTAGGGTAGAAGACAGAGACCACTCCTGAGACGTGGTAAGGTATGACGGGCATGCCATGAAGGAAGAGGGGGGAGTTGGGGCTCCATGCTTGTGCTCGAGGTTGTGCAGGAGGTTGTGTAGCAGCAAGCGAAGAACGACGATGGGCAAATAGGAGGCACGTTCTGCTGCTTTGCTGCTTACTGATGTCGGCTTTTCCCCTCCATCTGTTCTGCTCCAGACTTGCCAGCAATGGTGGTGCAAGAAGCAGCCCAGTTTGGGGGGCAAGTGAGGTTGAAAGGCGAGGTTGATGAGGTAATGTATGAGTTCATGCCTTGCAACCTGAATGGAACACGGTGCCTTAGCCTCCCGGCAGGTGCGTACGTGTCGTTGTCCCTCGTCACTTGCCAGTTGCCCGTCTGTAGTACTGAGTCCAAGATTCGGTTCTTGCAGGGAAGGAGCGTTGTGCGGCCGCGGTTGCTGCAGCTCCAATGTTCGGCAAACTTTGGCGAATTGGTACGTACATGTGGACTTGAGCATTGGAAGGAGAAGGAAAGAGCCCTCATGTTGAGTACTTACTCATACTAGGTTTCTGTAAGCACTTGAAGCATCATATCGCATGAACATCTTTCCTCGCCGCCTCTGGGCAGATTTGACTGACTGCAATGATGGGCAAGTCTATGAGCGACATATCTGGATGCCTACCTTACCTTATCTTGCCCATTACTGCCTGCCTTACATACCATATACTGGGTAAATCTCCTCGGTTTTTGATCATTCAGGTAAATGTCCTACCTATCGAGTATAGGAGAGCAGAGTATCTCATGTCGCCTTGTCCCGTCAACTTACACTTGCTCTGCTGTTCTGCCCGATCCCACCTCAGCATGGAATATCACAACTACGACCACGTATCGTTGGCAGCTCACAGCCCTCGAGCATATCACGTCAAATTTGACTGCTTCCAGACACTGGTGATGAGGTCCAGAACGCAGCTGCCATCCATCCATCTCAACAGTCTGCACTAGCTCCGGTAACTCGGGCTCTGCATCACACCACAGTGGTGTGCTGGCAAGACTCCCACATCCCGTGTCCATCGTCTATCATGCAGGGTCATCTGGTGGTTTCCATGAGCAATAGATCAATGTGGGAATATGTTGTACGCAGTACTTGTTGTACGACATCAGCTCCAGATATCTTTGAGACCCGCCCCGTAGGTAGTTCTACCCATGCGCCGAACAGAGGGCTTCACTATGAGCCATTGGTTGCGATCCCTTGGTGGAATGGAACTTTCATCAGTCAATCAGGCTTTGCAGAGTGCTTGCGGCCTGATGATATAAGGTATCTATGAAGCAGGTGCTGGGTAGGTGTGTAAGTATTAAGGTAGGTAGGTAGGTGGTTTGCATGCACGATTGATTGACCAACTTCCTATTGCTTCTGCCTGCATCTACCTAGTCGTGCTTCAACCACTGTCGGTGGATTGGAAGCATACCTGCCTGAGCCGATGCTACGTGTTTCAATCATCTTACGCTCGACTCTTGGACATGCTGCACTTCTGAAGACCAGAAGACGAAAGGGGAAGGGACTGACAGAGCCCATGGAGGATTTTTTCCAAGGCATGATGCTTCAACAAATGTCCGTACGAGTAACGCCCCCTAGCGACAGTATCGTACCATTTCACCATCTCCGTTCTTCAGTCCATTTGTTGTTGGACATTGAAGGGCACCAAGTGACACGGAAATACATTCTTCACTACTGGGTTAAGCTGCTCCGCGCTTTTGCGTCTCCTGCCTCTGTAAATGTGATAGAATAGTACGCTTCACACAAGACAAGGAACGGATCCATGCCACTCTGGAGCCCCTATCACGTCGCCTTCTTCTTCCGAGAATGAACGATATACATAAGAGTGGGATCCCCTCAGATGCGTCAGGTAATACTCCCACCACGCACATCATTGCCGTTCTCGCTGCATCTGCAAGTGACTGGTGTCCTGCACACAAAAGGTACTTGCACATACATGCCTACCTTCTCATTGGGGTATATGGATCATCAGCAGCATCGGCTCGGCTGAGGAGGCGAAAAGAAGGAGACTGAACAAGGGAATGGAGTTGCTTCCGGCCTCATAGCATAAGCTACTAAAATATGTATGTCCCCGTACAATACCTTACCTAAGCTAAGGTACCTAAATCTGTATACCAAGAAACCCGCCTAGTCCCAAACGGGCACAACCCCTCCGCCCACTTGTTTCCTCTTCCAAAATCCCACCCCGTCATGTATCCGATACCTTGACCTTGACCTTGCCCGACCTCGCGCAGCTTCGCTCACCCAAGCACCGGAATTCATTCATGCCCACCCAGGCAAACGACACCGCTCGACAATAACCAAGCCTCCCACCAATCCGGATACAGGCGCTCCCTCCCAAAAAAGCCGAGATTCCGCAGACGAGCAGCAGGCCAATGCGCAGCGGCCATCATGTCCGATAGACCTTCGCACAGAGGCGGCCGCGGCGGCGGCGACCGAGGCGCCCATCGAGGCCGGGGAGCAGCAGCCGGCGGCCGCGGAGGCTCGTCCAACGCCCAGGGCGAGCGGCCCAAGAAGGAGAACATCCTGGACCTGGCCAAGTACATGGACAAGGAGATTATCGTCAAGTTCAACGGCGGCCGTGAAGGTAGGGACCATCCCACTCTGCCTCACTCGAGGGAAGAGAGCATGGTGATTTAGGATGGAGATATCATGGGCAGTGGCAGTGGCTTTTGGCAAGAAAACCGACTTGGCTGACCGACCTTTTGACGCGCAGTTCGCGGCACTTTGAAAGGCTACGACGCCCTCATGAACCTGGTCCTTGACCAAGTCCAGGAGACACTCCGAGGTCAGCACCCGTCCCTACCCTTGTTTCCAACCGCAATCGCGAGTCTATTCTAACATGCCGTGTGCGTCCTACCACAGATGACGAAGGCAACGAGTCATCCCGGTCCCTTGGCCTCGTCGTCGTCCGAGGCACGCTCCTCGTCCTCATCAGCCCCGCCGACGGCAGCGAAGAGATTGCCAATCCTTTCGCCCAGCCTGAAGAGGATTAAGAGGGCGAATCCCCCCTCGTCAAGAAGACACCGAAAAAGAAGAATTTCGGAAAGGACGATTTGTGTGCAATACTCGAAATGAAACAGTTGTGTTGGACAAATCTGAAATCGAGATTAGAAAAAAAGGGGAAGAGCATCACGATTCACGATGGCAAAGGGGTAGGGTTGGGCTGCGCCTCTACTCAGTCACACCTGCCTCTTTGCGGGAAGTTAGCGGCACATTGAACCTAGTTGATTTGGCACGGCGTATCTACGGTTGGTGGTGATTATAGATTCGGTCATGGACACGGCTCCCATCTTCTGGACGGGACAGGGATAGCATCGAGGTGGCCGCTGGCATGCACCTGAGCATAGGGCCAAGGCTTTTTGGCAGTCTCAGGGTACAGGCGGGCTTCGAAGATTTGGGAGGCATGTGTGAAGGCCTAGGTAGTCATTGGGGGGGAAACATATGAGATGTCACAGCTTGGCATGATGCGAAGAACAACATCTAAGCTACCTATGTACAATGCTGGATGTCAGGATCTGGTAACTTCCTAGCAGCTCTTCATAACTTACCTACCAAAACACATCTTCTCGCCGAACTGTATCATGCGCTTCTAAAATAGCAAATCGTGCTGCGTGACACAATGTAACTGAGTCAAGATGCAAGTTGATTGAAAATAGATATATATAGGTTTTTTTAGGAGCGCTACTACCTAGGATTAGGTATGTAAACGCGGATGACTTGTGTCTTCGCTTCTTCCACTCCCTCTTGGTAACCCCACGTCTCTTCGCACTCTTCACCAAGGTGCCTCTCATTTCTCCCTTCCATAGCTAGTATTCCGTCTTCTATGCCCCCATTCCCTTTGCATACCATACAAAATTCAGACAAACAAACAAGATTAGCAAAACATTTCGCACACATTCTTCAGCACCGGCGCAGATGGCTGCATTGCTGCAGGTCCAACTCTGTCAATGTCGCGCAAGCCAATCAACTCTTTTGCCCTCTGGCTCCCACAAAGCCCTTGCTTCTTCTTCCGTCTTCCTTCTTTGCTTTACTTGACCACAATCAGGCTTGCCGGACACCGTTGATGGGTTGTTCCTCGTCTCCTCTTCTGCCGCGCTCTTTCCGCGTCTCTTGCGCCGTGGCTGGGCTCCCTCCCCTAAAAGCTTCTGCCTGGCTTGGCCGCCTTCATCAATTCGTTAAAAGCGCTGAGCAGCTGCTTCTTCAGCTCCTTGTAGCTGACGACAAAGCTGGTCTGCTCGTCTCTGCTGGTCAAGCAGATTCTCTCGTCAATGCCGGCGTCAAGCTTGTTGAGGCACCGTAACATGTGTCCCACGTCGATGACGGGGTTTCCGTTGCTGTCCACCTGGTGGAAGACGTAGTCTCTAAAGAGCTTCAGCATATATCGCTCCCCGTTCTCCGACCAAGCCCTGTCGTTTTCGAACTCTTGGCGCTCGTTGATGGTGCCAAGCTTCATCAGGAGCCTAGCGATCCGTCCGTTCTCCAGCTCACGGAACAGCTCAGAGTTGAGTGTGTCCGCCCTATGCTGGCTCTGGTCGAAAGCCGACACGATGTGGGTTGCTATCCCTTGAATGAACTCATCAATCGACTTGTGAGGAGCGGGCGGCGTGAGAAGCCATGTAATAGTATCCCTCATTTCAGGAGAATAGGTCCTGTTCACCTGTTCCATGGCCGCGCTCACGTTGGTAAGCTGCTGGGGGGGCGTGCCGGTGGCAAGGCAGAGCATAGTGCGGCCGAATTGCTGCAGGTCGTCTTGCTGCAGGTCTTGAATAGGTCGTCTGATGTCGAACTGGACCACGTCCAGCACCGAACACGCGCTGAGGCGGATCCGGTTCTTGTCCGTCAGGATAATCTTGCTGGGGTCGAGACAGCGCGCCGCCAGGTTGTTGCTGTGGATCGATTTGAGGCCGCTGGCAATCTGGGTGATGTACCCCCACAGAACCGACTCGGCAATGGGCGCCTTGGGTTGGAAACGGCCGGTGCCTGCGTGCGCCGTACTCGGCGTAAGATGTACCTCGGCCAGGGTCTTTGAGAGCGGATGGTAGTCCTGCACGAAGATGAGGGAGCTGTCTCCAAACGCTCGAGTGGTGAAGGCGTCGTGGATTCTGACGACGTTTGCGTTTTCAACCCGCTTCCACTCCTTGACGGATCGAATAGCATGCTCGTTTGTCAGGCGAAACCCCTCCAACCTCCGCAGGCAATAAAGGTTACCATTCTTGGATGATGTGGCCTTGTACACCCAGCTGGGATACCCGAAGGTGTTTGCGTTCTTGCGATGCGTCGTGTCCAAAGCCACCAGGGAATGGTAGCTGTCCAGCTGGGGCAGTTGAGAATTGGGCATCACCTGCATGGCCGCTTCTGACTTCTTCTGCAGCTCCTCTCGCAGCTTTTCCGGCACGAAAAAGTCATGCGTGAGACGATGGTATGGCATCAGGTCTTCCCGGTAAGGTCCTATCGGGGCGTAGAGATGATGCTGCAATGGTTGCAATGGCGCCGCAAAGGCGTTCTGGGGTTGGAAATATGTCGATGGCGCGCCGGTTATGGCACTGTGATCCTCTGCATAGGGATTGAAAGGCGTGGTGGCCAAGTTTTGGCTTGGCATGTTGAACACATCGTAGCCGACGGGTCCGTCTTGCGATGTGCCGTTTGCTGGTGCAGTCTGCGAGAATATTAGTGGAAGAGCGCATTATGATAACAGAGAGAAGGGAAACCTACGGTGGATGAACTGAGATCGAAGCCTGGTGTAAATTCCCGGATAGCGGCGGGATTGAACACTTGTGCCTCGGAATCCGGCAGGGTAGATGGTGTTGCGGCTATATGTCATGGGCAATTAGTATTGAGTAGGCTTGAGTGGGCGTATGCCCGTCTTTCTTACCTCCGAGGCCACGAGGAGTGAATGATGGGGCGGTAACGGCTTGCGAGGAAAAGGTAGCTTTCTTGGTGGCTGAGTTGGTTGTCTGGAGAGTAGACGGTGTGAACGATGGCGACTCGACATTGAGAGCCTTCTTCGAGCTACAGGGGCGGACGCATTGTTAGCTTTCAGGGCATATCATGTGAAGCTAGGAGCAGGCGGTATCGGATATTGGCATCGGTCAAGGTGAGCACGGTGAAACTGCGCCGGGTATGTGCGTTTGTGTGACAGCTTCCGCCACGCGCTGGAAGTGATGGACGTCCTGTTGCGTTGCTCTCCTGCGCTGCAAATGATGGAAATCGGATTATCAACTCCTACCTGTCTTGCTGGTGCGAATTCGAGTTTCCCTTGTTTGGGTCGTGCGAAAAGGCACATCCTTGCTCTTGGTAGCGGCAATGGCCGTATATCACGACATTTCGGCAGAGTGTATCTTTTGTGTCTGCAAAGATAGGTACCAAGTTAGCCGAGACTTGGTTGTCCTGCTCCGGCGATGCCGTCGCGATCCAGCCGGAGAACCCACCTCGCGTCTTGGGCCTTGGAGAGCCGACCTGGCGCCGCATCTCGGCGGTCTGGTATCGCGATGTCGCCATTGATGATCAGTGTTGTCTCCAGAAGAGAGTATCGGTGCCGTCCCCTGGGCCGGATTTACGACTTCTGGTGGTTGGAATCAGCTTGCGATTTCGGGTTTTGCGGAGAGCGCAGTGAAACGGCGAGAAGGAGTCGGTGACTGGATGTCGAGTGCGCTGGAAGCAGGTGGGAGGATTGATCGGAAGCAAGAGCGAGAAGCAGAGCGAGCGACAGAGAGACAGAGAGAGCGGAAGCTGGGAATAGCAGAGGAAGAAGAGCAAGGACGGAAGACGAGGACGGAGAGGAACATGCGGATAAACTGGCAGATTGGTGGATTGGTAGATTGGTAGGCAGTAGGTAGGCAAGGTAGGAGCAGGGACGAGGAAGGATCGAGGTGGCTTGTGGGCTGCTTGTTTGTTTACCAACATACTGGATGGCGGCAATCGTCTCCCATGGCTCAATTGATCGGGGCGGCGTCGCGCCCATGGACGGAGGTGAAGGGTAGCTTGGACGCCCGGCTGGCGCAGAACGGGCTGGAAACGAGAAGTTGGTGACGAACAGCCGCGCCTCAGTCGCCGCGGATCGAGTTGGTGTCTGTCGACGAGTGGGGAGAGCCGCCGCCATCTTGGGACTATGGCGGACGTCAGACGCAGCTGCTAGCCGAAGTTGTGCCGAGAAAGGAGCCCCAAGGGACGTGCCAGCACTTGCCTTAGGTAGCTCAGTTGTTCAGCAAGGCTGGTAAAACGCACTGTTGGAGGCTGTCTGAGTATGTATATGTACTGTATCTACTAAGGTTCATGAGGCATATGCGTCTTATGCATAATCTCTCGTCTGCAGCCTTCTTCTGTCATGCAATCTAAGGTAAGGCACCTAGCCAGGTTGCAGACCTCTGATGCGTACAGTTCGCATGGCGTTTTGGGGCTTTTGCATCTCTCTCTACCTTACACACCTTACCCTGTTCAATATGAAGGCTTTCAGGTCGCCGAGCAACGCACCCGAAGTTGATCAAGCGGGTGGCATAAACTCTCCCAATCACAAATGCAAATTTGTGCCTTCTCAACAAAATCAGACTCTGTTCATATGGGTTTGGCCTCAAAGCAGTCAAGCAACGTGCTGCGAATGGAATTAATACTTGAAGAACTGCGGACGGGCCGTTAGATAATCAACGTTTTGAATGCACGTCTCATGTCAATAAGCGCTGGCAATTGACCTCTGCACAGGGGTAGGCCAGGTGATCAAAGCAAAAAAAGAAGAAGAAACCTAATAAGGTACCTAAAGAAAAGAGGGAAAGTATATCGAGGGAAAGAACACATTATCACTAATATTCCAGCAGATATATTACTGCATCTCCATGCATCAATAAGTGGACCTGATCAGTATCTACAGGTACCTTATGGTGCAAATTCACAGACAGCAGTTTGTTAGGTACAGTAGGTAGGCTCCGCTATGGCGATGAGGTAATGCAGCCTGACGCACCTGCAGGCACTGACCGACAGGCTTGACAGGCTCGACAAGCCCGCTATTCACACTGCCAGTGAAGGCTGGGCAGCTCCATGGGAATCCCTTATCGGCATCCATCCGATTACCTCACCTCGTGCTCGTCCTGGTTGCATCTTACAACTGACCAACGCCCGTCGACCCTCCACCACCAAATCACCAAACCACTGCGTTGTTCTGCGCAAAGAAGGCGGCAAGAGTTATATATGGAGGATACATGATCATCTTGAAGTTATCCGTCTCCCTCTAGCTTCTCGTCTGCGTGCGTCGACCGAGGTACTTGCCGACGATGGCCGACACGGCAGACGATACGGGACAGCTGTCACCAAGCCAGCAGGACGCCCTGCAGCAGTTCATGCAGTTCACAAACCAAGAAGCAAAGGATGCCATTCCGCTGCTGACACGGTCGCAATGGAACGTGCAGGTACGGTTGAAGCTGCCATCTCATTCTTTTTGAGTCGTCGTTCTCCATCACCTTGAGCGAGTCGGTCGTCATCAACGTCACTAACCGCCCGCGGCAATGACCAGATCGCCATCACCAAGTTCTTTGACGGCGAGACAGCCGACCCCGTAGCCGAGGCATTGGCCGCCCAGGAAGCCCCACGCTCTACCGCGCGCCACGAGAACCTGCAGGAGAGCTTTCTGGAGGCGCCAGACCGACCATCTGCGGCGAGCCGGCGAAACCGAACCGACGTCGCTCCCCGGATCGTGCCCGCTCCGCCCGTGGTGCACCGGACGCCGTGGGTTCTCGGCCTCCTGCTGACGCCCTTTAGCTGGGGCTGGCGTGTGGCCTCGACCCTCCTGCGCACGATTGGCTATATCCTGGCGTTTTTGCCTGCGTCCTTGCGGCCGCGGACCGTCACGACGGGAATTTCCACGGGACTCCGAAGCCCGAGCGGTCGACGGATGCTCATGCCGCGAGATGCGGCAGCTAGGTTCCGGCGAGAGTTCGACGAGGAGTACGGAGCGAATGGCTTGTCATTCTTCGAGGGCGGCATAGCACAGGCCCACGACTTGGCCAAGAAGGACCTCAAATTTCTCCTTGTCCTGCTCTTGTCCCCCGAACACGACGATACCGGCCCCTTCATCAGGAACACACTGCTAGCCCCGGATGTTGTCGAGTTCCTCAACGATCCAGCCAACAACATCATACTCTGGGGTGGCAACGTGCTGGATTCTGAGGCGTATCAGGCAGCTGTCGAGTATGCTTGCACAAAGTATCCCTTCTCGGCCCTCGTGTGCCTAACCCCAAAGGAGGGCAGCACCCGCATGGGCATTGTCAAGCGATTGGTGGGCCCCATGCCTGCTTCCACTTACCTGTCGGAACTGCAAGCAGCCATGGAGAAATACGGCGCCGACCTGGACAGGGTACGAGCCGAAAGGGCTTCGCAGGAGCTGGCTCGTAGTCTACGCGACCAGCAGGATTCAGCCTATGAACGGTCGCTGGCCATCGACAGGGAGCGCGCGCGAGAGAGGCGGGAGGCTGCTGCTGCCGCGGCGGCGGCAGAGAGGCGCGCTGCGGAGGAGGCCCGAGCAGCTGCCGAGCGGGCCGAGAAACGCCGCCGGTGGAAGTCGTGGAGGGCCCCGAGGATCCTGCCCGAGCCCCCCGCAAGCGACAGGAAGGTCGTACGGATTGCTCTCAAGATGCCTGAGGATCTCGGGGGAGAAAGAATCGTCCGGCGGTTCCCGCAAGACGCTCCCGTCGAAGAGCTGTACGCCTTTGTGGAGTGCCAAGACATCTTGCGCGGAGAGACCCTGGAGGAGGAAAAGGTGGAAAAGCCAGATGGCTACGAGCACAAGTACGAGTTCCGGATAGCGTCCACCATTCCGCGTGTGGTGTACGAGCCAAGCACAGGCGTGACGCTGCTGGAAGCGGTTGGCAAATCTGGCAACCTCATTGTGGAAGACCTCTCAGATGACGAGGAGGATGATGATGAATGAGGAAGCAGGATACTAGTAGCATGGCACTCACGAGACAGTAGCAATCTCCTCACTCTCTCGCTTGCTTCCTCTTCACCCTCCCTAACACGCCAGGAGAGATGGTCCAAGGCGAATGAAGTCCGCCCTACGTTTGACACATTGCGATTGCCGGGCCTACGAATTTTCAAAGGGGTGCTTAGCCGGCATGTTTTCGAAGAACAGCGGCTCTGACCGCACTTGACAGTTGGGCCTTGAGGATCGTTTCAGCCCACCAGGCCGCTTGTTCTTGAATCTCGGTGTCCACTGGAATTTTGTCGAGACTACACAGTGAAGGACCGCAAATGGCGCGCGTGAGGAATCAGCTACGACACAACAACACAGCTTGTCTGCCGTCATCAGTCTGCATACTATCGACAGGCGGAGGCGAGTATGCTTCTCTCCACCTCGATCTACATGTGCGCGCGTACAATACCAGGAGCAAGCATTTCCTGATTACGCAGACAGTGAGGCTGTGCATACTTGATTGCTTCGAGATGGCACATGGCGGCCTCCACGGTCGATGCCAAGGGAACGGACGAAGACGATGGCTTGGAAGCAGCCACCAAATCAGGGCGCCGGTGGATTTTCTCCTTCTTGTTTCTACTCAGCAGTCATGTAGCTGTCAATGTCCTGAGGAGAGCTGACACTGAACGCCACCAATGTGCCCTCTCCGCATTCAAGTTTTTATTGTTGTCAAGCTCGTGGGTGCCATGATCTAGCAGATACTAAGTACGTAGGTACGAAAGACCGCGGAGTCGCGACACATACCTGAATTTAATTCAAGAAGAAGGACCCATTTTGATGAGATCCGATCATTGTTATACTGCCATCATGTAAAAGCACTTGCGCTGTCGGTAACAGACAAGCATGGACTCTATCACTTCAACTTGGCGACTATACCTTTTTACCTACGTAAAGAGTGACGAAAAGAAATCCACGGGGAGCTGTCCATTGGCCCGGTACCTGGGAATGACACCTTCTAGCCTGCCTGGCAGCCAAGTACCATATCGCCGGACTATATCGAGGGAGTGCCCCAGCTGCGCCGCATTCTATTACGCACATTCAGTTGTCTGATAGATCGACTAGATGCTCACACCGGATGCCATGATGCTGCGATCAACCTCCCATCGAATGCTACCTTAGATGTAGTCGTTTTAGTAACAAGGTATAACTAGAGCCAAGCCGGAGCTCACGGAAATCTGTTGATGCTGCGCCAAGCACATACTGGACCCTTGCTCGGCCATTGGTGGATGCCTCACATTGATGTTACGCGGCTGGTGCCACCAAGTTCAAGGGTCTTCAATCGCTCTACCCCGATTTTTCTTCACCAAGCGCCCAGAAACGACGTCAAGCCGCATCTCCAGTCATTGTTGGGCTTGTTGGAGAAAAAGAGGACCTCCACTCCCCTCTGAGACAAGACCAGGCAGCTACAGGGGGGGGGGGAGAGGAGGAGAGGTATTAGTACAGTACCTTGGAGGAACAGGCAGCTTGAAGAATCCGAGACGGGACAGGCTGAAACCACGTCTTGTGCAGGAGTTTGGGTAGCAAACAATGTTGCGAAAATCAAACAGAAGGGGGGACGGATATAACAAACGAGTGGCCCGGTCCATTGGTCCAAGTTTGTTTGCATGAATGCATGATTATCTCCGAGGCTCTGGTCCCGGAAGCTCCAGGCGTTCAAGCCACTCCCGTCCCTCATGAGGCACGAGTAATCCTCCAGTGGTAAGGTAAGGAAGTACATGTCAGGTAGTGCGAGCTGGAGACGGAGCTAAACTGTCACACGCTGCAGCCTATTACTGCCTACCTTGCCAGGTTACAGCCTACAGACTTGCAACCCCCCCAAGCCTAAACAAGCTCAATACTGCAACCACCGAGAGACCTCGCCTCACACCCCCAGAAATCGTCAAACTCCTCCAATCTCCCGCCTCTGTCTGCATGTTTCCTGTCTCCTCAACAACTCGACTTACACATATGGGCACTATCTGCTGGCAGCCTCTGCAGTCCTCGATTCGAATGACGCAGGAAATAGCCTTCCGCTTCTGATAGCAGCACCCTCGTTCCTCTTGCTTCTGCGGCTACTAATTGCCGTCTTCCTCTTTGTGCCCCGCAAAAGGCGCCCAACGCGCTTCGACCTCGGCCGGTTGTCCGTGCTTCGCGATCTCGACCCGGGGCGCCAGATAGGGATCAGACGTCTCAAGATGAAGTCGATGAAGGGCCTCTCCGTAAACAAGATGCTGGGGAGCATCAGGAAAAGGACAGGTACGTGCTACGTGCTCTGCTTTCGATCTCGCTCGACCCAAGCTCGCATAGCATAACGCTCGAATGGGCGCCGAGACGGCGATGCGCTGCCCTCTCCGTCTTTTCCCAGACCCAAGAAACCTCCCTGAGCTTCCAGAGGCTAACGAGATTCACCCTTGCGTCTTCAGCGATAGGCAGCCCCGATCGCTCGGCTGCGACGACACCGGGAGAGACACCCGAAGTGACAGCCCACAACAGCGTGGTATGTTGTCTGTCCCTTGCCCTGTCGACGGCGCAGCGGCCTCGTCGGGTGATGGCGTGCGCCTTTGGGCTAACTGAGCCTCACTAGAAAGCATTCTGCGAATCTGGCGGAACCGCAAAGGTACGTGGCCTCCCCTCCTCAAGGGAGCAGCAAGCCGCCCGCCGAGCGACACTCCGCTAACAGAAGCCTCGTGCCTCTCCTGTACAGAGCGAGGAAGTGCTCTTCCTCCCGCCGATTGTCGATGCGGCCGAGTCCTCGCCCACCGCGGCGGCCGAATGCGCGCGCATCATCCGCAAATACCTGGCCAAAGACTACTCGTCGCGGCCGTCATGGCAGTACAACGCCATCATGTTGATGCGGATACTGGCCGACAACCCGGGCGAGACCTTCACCAGGAACTTCGACGCCAAGTTTGTAGACACGGCTCGGGCCTTGCTCAAGAGCACAAAGGACAACAGCGTGCGCCAGATTCTCATGGACACGCTCGATGACTTTGAGCGCTCCAAGTTCTACGATGTGAACCTGACCCTGATCATCACCATGTGGCAGGAGGAGAAGGAGAAGGCTATCAAGCAGCATGGAGTAGGTTCTCTCACAGTGGTGGCAGCCTGAAATCGAAGCAAACCACGGCCTGCTAACACGAAAGCGACAGGGACGAGCACCTACACTGCCACAGCGCCCTGCGCTGTCCTCGACGCCCCAGTCCTACAACGGACACTCGCAGAACTACTTCTCCAGGCACCATAGCAATTACCGACTGCCCGAGCCCGTCGAGCTGACTAGCAGGCTGGAAGAGGCGCGGTCGTCGGCCAAGCTGCTGGAACAGCTTGTCATGAACTCGCCGCCCGTGGAGCTGCTCGAGAACGACCTGGTCAAGGAGTTTGCCAACCGCTGTCTGAGTGCCGCAAGGAGCATCCAAGGGTACATGTCGTCCACGGATCCCGCGCCGGACAACGATACCATGGAGAGCCTCATCGACACCAACGAACAGCTGCAGACTGCACTCAGCCAGCACCAGCGCGCCGTGCTCAGTGCCCGGAAACAGCTGGGCCTCAACGAGCGGTCCGAGAACCCATCGCCTGCCCCTGAGCGGCAATTCTCCCACGGCTCGAGCGGCCCCAATGGCGCTCAGGGATGGCAGGCCCCCGGTGCCGGGCCCTCATCGTCCACTTCTAGCCCCGTGCCCTTCTCCAACCCCCCGAGCGGCAACGGAAAGGGCAAAGACACGGACATGTACAGCTCTCCTTTCCATCCTCCACCAAACGCCGGCCAGCAGTCGGACCCGGGCCGAGGCAGGGCGCCACCCCCTGAGCCGCAGCCGTTGCAGGAGGACCCATTCCGTGACCCGCAGCCCGCTGGTTCGAGTCCCAATGGCCAGCTCGCGGGTCCCGGAGACGAGCCCTTCCACCCAGGCTTTGGATTGAACAGCCACCGTGACGGTTCATCCACACACGGTACTGCTGGGTCCGGCGTCGCTTCCGAGGACCATTCGACACACAACCTGCACCCCGACTATCAAGTTTCAGACGACGAGGACCTGTACTCCTCTCCTCCAAAGAACAGCAAGGAACCCATGTATCGATATTGACGGGGCGCCTTGCATTGATCGCTGAGGAAGACAAACACCATGATTGGGGCACGTTCAGGAGATCAGTGCTGCCGAATGGTGGTGTATTGAGAATGGGGATTCTCGTGATGGTAATGGCTCTCAATGATGTTCTTTCTCTATGATTTCGAGATTCAAACAGTATCTCCTATTTCTGGGCATTGTTCGCCCACAGTATCTGCGGCCCCCTTGTCCCAGGTTACCCAAAGCTACCCAATTGCGTTTGCCATGCGCTTTTTCTAATTTGATGAAATACCCATTTCAACGTTGAGCGAGGATGCGAGCGAGCGATTCATGGCTCAGACAGAAATACGTATCGTCTATATTCATCAGGAGCGCGGCTCACTGCCGAACTCAAGCAGCGTGGAGCTGACCCGTATCTGGATCTCGAGAAAGTGTATGTGGATGGCATAATCAGAAGTGTGACAGAATTCGCATATGACATGGCTCTGTAAAGCATTCTTAATGGGCTTGAAACGATGTTGTAAAGAAGGACCATCCATCATCGGCTGTCCCCTATGTATAGGAGCAACAGCCTTCTTATAACTACCTAGTCTGTCAAGGCAGTCCTAGCAAGATGGCTGGCGGCCTGTTGATACTCGGGGGCTGCGTAAGATAGGAGGCGACCGGCTTGACGTCGACGATGAGAGACAAGGTATAGATGGTGAGGAAAGACGAGTATTTCTCTAGAGTCGTGGATAGGTAGTCGGGTTGTGCTTCTGTTGGATCCCATTACCTAGTTGTGAGCACCTGCGGATATTTCAAGACTGATGAGAACATGAAGCCTTGAGCCCCTCATCTGATGGAAGCCATAGGAGTCTTTACTGCGTACTCAGGTGTCGACAGCTGCTTCGAGACTGATAAGATGTCAATCTAGAAGAATCCATTAACTCAAAGCTTTGCAAAAGCGAGGTGAAGCGTAGAAGGATGGTGCTTTGATGAGACTGTTTCTGGCGGGCGGTGAGCAACGCAGGGTCTTTGCCTCCCGTTGTTCCTCGTCCTGGTTTTGGTCTCTCTAGGTATTCACCCATCCTTCAACATCCACCAGCATCTCTCCTTAGTTAGCAGCATCACAGTTGCCGTTACACTTCGCTCAACATCAAGCGGCAATATCTGGAAAATCACGAGAAGGAGACGTCTCCAGCTGCGATTCACGTCATGGGCTCGTCCAAAGGGCACTGGTTCTTGCATCAACCTCCTTTACAGGGCTTTCCGAAGCTCAAAGTCTCGAATTTGACGCAGATAATCGTCGCTCAAAGGAGGCGCCTCCGTGTCAGCAGGTTTGGTCGCCGGGCACAGAGAGACTCCGACTGAAAGACCGGGCAGACGTCGAAAGTGCCTGCTAACAGGGCGTTGTTGACCTACAGGTACCCATCAACTGCTGCCTTTTCTACAGTATAGCAGTTGCGGTGCCGAGTCAGCACCTAATAGCCACCATATCAGGTAAAGTCCGGTATGGACCTCAACATGACTTTGAGGCTTTCGGGTTATACTTTGTGCTAGCGAAGGACACCAGCTGCCTGCTCTAGTACTGCTCGAGTCTTCCCTCATCTTTTGTTGCCTCCTGAATTCCCTTTCCTTGTCAACCTTTCTTGTCTTCTTCTTTGTCGGTGTGTGTATGTGCGTGTGTGTGGTTTTCTTTAGATTTGCCCTTTTCTCCCTACATGATGTTCATGGCCCTGGCTAGGTATTGCCAAGCGTCATCGGTGTTCACTTCTCCGGCATCGTCGCCCTCCCCCCTTTACTGTTGGCTGTTCACGCCACTTGTGCGGCTACTGTTCTTGCCATGTTGATCTTGCACCTCTCTGCAGCAGCCGCTATGGCGATGCCGACCTTTACCATGGCAATCACACAAGGCGCAGCACACTCCGGCGACTTGAGATGCGGCGCTACAACCAATGCCGGGTTCAGGGAGCTATCCAGGCGACTTGCGGAGGAAGAGGCCAGTGGCTCGATGCTAGGCCAGAGATCTGTCGCAAAGATCAAAGTCGCGGTGCATGTTCACATTGTCACACGATCGCAGGAGGATACAGCAGGAAACATCAGCGTAGGTCGCGGTCTCTCCCCCATCTCCATCCTCCTTATCCCAGTTACTCTCCCGTCTGGCCTAACAACGCGACATTGAGTAGGACGACGTCGTTCACAAGCAGCTTGAAGTCCTTAGTGCCGACTATGCACCGGCCGGCATTTTCTTCAACTTGATAAGCATCGATCGAGCCAGCAACGCCACATGGGCGAACGGCACTGATCTCCACGGCATGTGGCACCAGCTTCGCAACGGCAGCTACGGAGATCTCAACCTCTACTTCGTTCCCACGCTCCAATACTATGGCTTCTGCTCGATGCCAGCAACAGGTGACGACCTCATCAACGGCATCTGGCAGGATGGCTGCACCATCCGCTCGGATACTGTCCCTGGCGGCAGTGCAGTCAACTACAACTTGGGCAAGACGGTGACCCACGAGGTCGGGCACTGGTTCGGCCTATGGCACACATTTGAGGGCGGTTGCGATGGCGACGGCGACTTTGTTGACGATACGCCTGCGCAAGCGGCTGCGTCAGACGGGTGCCCCCCTGAAGGGCAAGATTCCTGTCCGAACCAGCCGGGCCAGGACGCCTTTCACAACTTTATGGATTATTCTTTCGAGTTAGTTGGAAACATATCCCTTTCTTGCCTGCTCGGGCGAGTTTATTCATGGCGTTGCGCATACATACTGACTGACTTTTGCCCGGCAGTGCCTGTTACAGAGAGTTTACACCTGGTCAGATGAGTCGGATGAGGAAAGTATGGTTCGCGTATCGAGCTTAGGGAAGGCGAAGAGAGGAGCGGAGGAGTATGGGGGAGACAAATCTATACGGGGTGGTTGTGTAGTGGCAGACCAGCATCTGCAGAGCCCGAGAGAGGTCTTTGATATTGTCACCCATGGATGTCGAATCTGCAAAGAGGCAGTTACAGCATATTGCTGCGTCGGTGACTTGGAAAGGAAGCAGAAAATGGCATACTATCTTTAAAAGAGAAGTAGAGTGAACAGGAGGCAGCATAATCTCCTTCAAGAGGAAAACGTCAAACGTCAGAGTACCTTCTCGCATTCGACCGGCCCCCCTTTGGGCACTGCCGATTCGCTGCGTTTCTTTCCCTTTGTGCCCTCTGCCTGCCATTACTGAGCCTCAGCCTCTGGCTTCTTGGAGGCTTGAGCCATAGAGACGGAGCTCTGGGCACGATTGAACAAACAGAGCGAACAAATAGAGGAAACAAACAAGAGTACTTTTGTTCTTTCAATGTCGCGTGCAAAAGGCACAAAGAAAGCCCGCGAGCCATGTTCGTGTTCAAGAAGTCTCCAGCATTGCCTTTGGAACTGCCAGGCGGTGACACGCACCTAGAGTCTCCAGGGAGCATGCCCTAAAACACCATACTGAGGCCGCATCCTTCACTGATTCCCCTTGTCTCGCAAACATCACTCGAAAATTATTCATCAGATCTACTTACCACCTGATTTATTCTCTGTCTGTCTTTCTCGGTTATCATCATACGGTAAGTTCACTCATTCAATCATCCATTCTCTTCTGATGTCCAGTTTTGAATGTTGATGATAGGTCGAGCTCGCCCACGAGGATCCTGATCATCTCCTTGGTCAATACGACATCTTCCAATATCTCGAAAAGAAACGAAATTCCTACTATACGAAGCATACAATATGCGAAAGCAAGCAAACGAGCAGCTGGGACTTCTAGAAGAGTTGGAACTTGTGCATGGGATGCATCAGCAGATGCTGAAGCTGCTGCAAGACTTGGGCTTCTCGCCTCCAGATGGCCATCAAGTTCCCGAGACGAACGCCTCGGAAGCGGAAGCTGGCTACGACGAGAGAAGAGCAAACATCTACAAAGGTTACCAGGACGTCGTTGCTTATATGGAGAGGCTCGAGATGCGGATCGAGTCTGTGAAGAAAGAAGAAGCCAAACGGCAGGGACTGCCAGGCGCACAAAAGAAGACGACCAAGGCTCGCAAGACTCGAAGAAGGGGTAATCGATGGACCAAGGCAAAGAGGTCTTAATGTTTCTCTTCCTTCACTTGTCTTCTAATGGAGTTTCCGCGGTGGTTTTACTGGGTGTTATGGATGGGATACGGAGATACTAGAGGACTGGCCACTTGTCCCAGTGATGTGTAATTATGGGGGGATTTCTCTTCCTTTTTATTTGTCCGTCAGATCAAGCTTCCTCGAGATGCAAATTCTCGATAAATCTACACATGATGCCCTGGTATCAGGAGCTTCTTCCAAAATTCGCAACGTAGCGATATCTCCCAACTTGGCAGGAAAGTTAGCATCCTCAGACCGCACGTAGAGCACTTGCAGCAAGCATAGAGAGCACCCAGCAGTAGAGGCGTTGGTTAAAGAAGAAAGCATCTCTCTGAGCTCTCCAAAATAATATACAACCGAAGAATGATTCTCGTCCTGGAGGTGCAGATGGTCGAAGCCCCTGGAACTGGCCCCTCACGTGATGCTCTGTGGTTACTGCCATGCGACAGCTGCCTGCTGCCCCTTCTACGCTGTTTACTCTCTCAATACTCTGCAGAGCCATCCAGAGAAGTTTCGATTCTTGCACTTTCAACCTACCAAAAGCAGCGATCGCCTGCAACAGCTCCCCGTCCAACTTTGTTCCTTCCAACTCTGCGTATCACGTCCCTCTTCCGACATCAAGATGCCTCACGCCTTGATCGAGTTCTTGAACGATTTCCTTGTCCAGCTTCCGCGAGCCTGGCGTGAGGTAGGTCGGCTGACGATTGGAAAATCAAAGCAAGACGTGGCTGACAGGGAAAAAAAGAATGCAGACTGGACTGTATTCAAGCTACAGTTTCTAGCCGTGTACGTGCTTGTTGCAGCCTTTCACGCGGGAACCTGCCTTGTTGTAAGATTCCCCCCAGCCTCTGGCAGCATTCAGCTTCGTTCCTCTCGATCCTCTTCTTCTTTGTTTGCCTCTCCGAGGTACTATCAACGGCTAACTAGCCTCTGGTTGCTACAGGGCCATGTGATCACCTGGAGCACCGCAGACGCGTCTTGCGTGCTTGCAGGAGTGGTGGTGGAACAGTTTCTCACCGTCCTGACTGCCTTTCCATTCATCTAGAGCCCTCAACCCCTCGCGGCGGAGATGAACGTCTGCCCAAACAATGCGGGAAGCTCGCCACGACGGCTCCGACACGTGTTGGCCCTCGATATCTTCTTGGTTCTGCGAATTCATGCGCCTAGTATGCAGGCTGGTTAGCTGTTTTCAAAGCAGCTGGAAAGAGGCAACAGTATCATTCTCGACAACGAAGCGGGCTCTGCTGTAGGCACGCAGGGGGCCTAAGGCATTATGGTGATGGAGTTTAGAAGTTGACAGGGTTCGCCACCCGCTGTCATGCCATCTCGGCCATGTCACTTAGGTTGCCAATGTTCTCTCAGAGTTTCTAGCCTCGATCTCAAGAAAGAATCTGCCGACATTTCTACTACATCAAAGCGGTCTCAGTGCATCCTCCCACTCGTTGACCTATGCATAAATATCTCCCATCCCTGTCACCAAATCGATGGTCCAACTTATTCCAGTTAGCCTTGTCATCACTAAGTAGCCCAGCCTGTAGCCCATTGGTCCGAACGACACCCGAATCCCCCCTTTGGCTACATCTAAAGGGACGAGCCGCCATTAGCGGGACATTAGACGCATCAACCTGATACCAGATACATTTCGATATCACTCCTCTTGACTGTCTCGCCCGCGTAGAGAACAAGCATAGCCTGACGAAGAAAAAGGGAGTACAACTCCTTCCTGTCCGTCCAGCGGTCTGAGCCCCGGTCATGGATACCCTAGACGACCACTTCTAGGTGCTTTCACTGAATTTCTCGTGCCTTTTGGTCAGCGTTGCGGTGAATGCAATGGCAGCCGCGCCCCCGTTTCTTTGGCAACTGCCTTCAGCTGCCTCTCACCTTCCTTGCCAGCAACTTGGCAAAAACCCCCACGCAGAAAAAGAAGCGAGAAAATCAAGCACAAATCCAAATCCTCCCTCCGTCTTTGAAATTTCAGCTTCCAATATCAACTTGTTGTCTTTTAGTATCGTTAAGCCCTGCACGCTCAACAACTCAGTCAGCATCCTATTGCACGTTCCTAGGCAGATATCCGGTATACCTAGAAGAGCGTCACGGCGGAAGGAGGGTTGATATTTCTTTGATTCATTTACAGGTAAGGCATTATCACGGTCTCTCCTTTTCATCAAGGACTTCATCCTGACCTCTGGCCAATGTTCCAGCTGTAGTGTTCCTGTGAAGGTTCCCGCGATGGACGAGCCGGACTTTGACCTCCGCGACTTTCTCTTGGAGCTTCGACAGTTCCCCGACGATCTTCAGAGACTGGTCATCCTTATGATTGAGGACGTCGAAGATTGGATCCTCATAGCCTTGGTCCAACCGCCTGTTGAAGAACTAGTCCCTGAAGACGATCCGGACGAGGCAATCTACCATCATCCGAGGGACGGCACCGATCCTTGGGGATATCCTCAAGATCATAAAGCCCGCTCCGCAGGCAGATGTCTCTACCTCTACCTTCAGCAGCCACCACCCCGATGTAGCGCCCTCGACAGAGATGATTGATATCACTTTTGTGCAGTTCAGCCAAGCAGATGGCACAAGACACTCTTCGGTTAATGCTGCCACATGCGTTACCAGATATCCTAGGCTGCCCCCCTAAATAGCCAGAAGCCACTCTACGTCGAGTAGAGAGTGACACTTGTGCGGAGCGCTTTCCAGAGAGTAGAGCACCCGGCTCTAACTTTATTGAGTTGCAGAGCTCGCCTCCCACGGAGAGGCGTGCGTGGCACTGGAAGGGTGGACATGGCGTCGAGTGGGCGGATGGATGACTCGGGGGTGTCTCGATGAATGGATGGACGGGTGAAAACTCTTTTCCAGCTACCCATCTTGGGGATGTACGAGTATCTAGGAGAAGTGAACACAACTCTGTTGACTGCTCCAACACCAACTCTCCGTGATATGATGGGTGAAGCATCCCGTGCTCACCTTACCTCAGCCCGTTGACACACCACATCTGACGCTGCCGACGCGACTGATGGAGGAGTATGTTCTCCTTTCGTTTGTCACCGGGCAGGACACAGTGTTCCCGACGACAGCGTAAGTCTCTCCTGGAGAAGGAGGACACGGAGACATCACCACGCTCGGGCACGCCGGTGTCGAACGTCGTTAGTTGCCCTCCTCTTGCTCCTCTTTCTCCTCTTTCTCCCCTCCTCCCTGACTCCTTCTTGCTTCAGGTCTCCCTTCTAGTTCATTCTCCATCGAAGGAGGCGCCCACTGGTCCTTGGGACCCCCTTACTTTCGGGTCTCGGGCCATTTCGGGCGGCGCCGTGCTCGAACAGTTCAGTCCTCGGGGTGGCAGATTGCTTAGTTACAAGGGAAATGTCGGATAGCGTTGAGGCCTCTGTGTGGCGAAAGCCTGAAGGGCGCCTCCTGGATCGGACTCTACATCGCAGGTGCTGTTAGCTCATCCTGTGCCAGCCACAATCTGTTGAGCAGCACGCCGGAAGTGGAAAGCAAGCCAAGTGAAAGCGAGCAGTTGATGGATCCCGAGAGTAGGGAATTTTCAACCCTTTTAGCATTCTTTTTTCTAAAAAGAAAGAGATTTGTGTGTGCTTGAAGCGTAGTTGAGCCAGAAGCGTCATTTGCATTCCAGTCGTAGCTCCCTGACAACTTGGCTCATACCAGGCACCGAATCCGGTAGAAGTACACATTGGCAGTGATATCATGAAGAAAGAAGATGTTTGTACGCTTCCCATTTTCCAGCAGATTAATCTTCGATCAGAGCAAGGTCATTCGTCTATTTACTACTCTTCTCTTTGATGCGGGAATGCTATCGATATCTTGGACGAAAGAATAGCTAGAAAAGGGGAGGCGTACTACCGCAGAGGCTGGCTTAATTCAACCCCCAACAGTCTCTATCGCAGGAGTGATGAAGATGCAAAGTCCTACATCGTGGAAATTGACAGAAAGGCAGCGATAAAATCAAAAGGCTCTTGAAAGCAAAGGACGACCATCTTCAGTTGGCAGACGTTTGATGAGACACCAGCAAAGGGGCAAGCCTCACGCGATCGTCACAGCCGTGCTCATTACTGCAATTTGTACACCAGGACAGGCGCGATCGCATCATGAGGTACTCTTGACGCCTGTATAACTTCCACTCAGGTTCTAGGTACTACTTGCCTAGGAGTAGGTAGATGCCCAATCTTTTGAGGCCAAAGGCAATGCCACCTGCCTTGGATGCTCTTCTGTACCTACTCTGCAGTTTCCTCTTTTTTTTTTGTCCCTCTCTCTTTTCTGCTCTGTTGCTGGTTCCTTCCTTTTCTGTTTCAGTCAGATGTCTCTCTTGATGCCATGCCTCTTCCCCTTCTCACACCCACGAAGACCTTTTGTCTTCTTTCACATCACAAAAGATCGCATGAAATGAGAGACACCAATTTGTTTTTTTCCAGGTCTTTGTTTCCCCTCGTACAATTACTTTGCACTGCGGCTCGATATTATGTCACTCTCTAGAAGCGTCGCCATGTATCAGTCGCCTCAAGTTCCAGCTACCATGTCGCGGTACCTACTCCCTACCCGACTACCACCACCGCACGCCATCAAGCCACAAGTTCCCCAGAGAACTCGCGTGCTGTGCCGTTATGCTCTCCCTCTGAGTCTCCATCTTAGGTACCTCGCCTCTCCGGCTTCTGAGAGCCTTCAGGATACTTGTTCTCCTTCAGGCAAACGGCTGACTATCAAGTACTGCAAGGCACGCGTCATGCCTCTCCCCTTCATCTACCCAAATGCGGATATTCAGCCTCCCAAGCCGCCACTTGGTTCCCGTCTCGCGCTTTGTCCGCGGGCCGAGCTTCCTCGACTGTCCGCGAGATATGAGACCAGGGCAACTCGTACGAATAAGGCTATTGTCATATGGCCATTGTTGCTCGAACATGTCGACCTGTTTGCCGCCTTCTCCCGAAGTGTTCCACAAGGCATCTTCCGAGAACGGCGGAAAGGAACGTCACCACCCAGTCCACTCAACCCACCCAGTCTGGACGAGAACTTGGCCTAGCTGGTGGGCTAGTGGAACGGGGTAACACGCAGTACGTGCTGTCTCTCAAGGCCGGCCACAAGAAGATGATGGAGCACTAACTCGAATCAAGGGGATTGGGGGAAAGGTCACAAAACAGACACGCCCGTCCGTCAGCCGCCAGCCGCTGCTTTCACTCCCCAAAAGGTGGTCTCTCTTCTGCCCTCCCAGACTCCTCTGGACGATGCTCCGGTGAAACTGGCTAGCGAATCAAACATGCCAGCAGGCGATTGATGGCGCGCTTGAAGCTCGCGGCCACAAGAACCCGTTCCGCTGCCGCCAACGACGAACTCTATTGCCTCAGCAAGTTCCACCCGTCTCGCGTGCTGCCTGTCAAGCGTCGGTCCGCCTGGGTGAGGCGGCGAGGCCCTAACGTTGTACCGGGACCCTCCTTGCTCTTGACCGAAGCCTGGGCCGTCGTCGTGCTGACTCGCCTCGAGAAGAAGGGAGAACTGTGCGCGTCAGTCGTCACCCCCCTATTGTCTCTATTGAAGCCTACTAGATCCAACGAGGACGCCCTCTGCGCAGCGCAAGAGGTGAAACTCAAACTGGTGTCGAGATGACTGGTGCAGTGTCACTTGCCCCCCTTTGCTCGCCTCATCATCATGAAGAGTCTCGCTTCCTCACAGCGCGATGTAGAAAGTTCGCGATGTTGCCACAGCCTTTGAAGAGCCCTTCCACGAAGACTGCCGTGGCTTGTCAAAGTGTTTGCTTCGCAAGGGGGGCGTGTCGAACACCTGTGAGCCAAAGGCCCAACCGAGCTGTTTGTCAAAGGGAGTCAAGATCACGGTACTGCTTTTGGGTACTGCTACTTTCGTCCACCCCTCCGGAGGTCCGCATCCGCCCCAGACACGCTGTCTGATTGTGCTCCTGGCCTCCGTCGCCGCCACCGGCGCTGCTACTAGTTCGTTGAGCGGCTGCTTCGAACCTAGGCTGTCCCTGCTGTCTTTGACTGGCCTCCCCCCTTTGACTCCGTCGTGTCATTGCGCTCAATTGGCTGGGCGGCTAACTCAGCACAAGTCTCTCTGGCCCTGACTTCTTGATCTTCGTCACAGTACCAAAGACTGCCAGCTTGGAAGTCTCTGGAAATTCAAACTCAAGTTCTTGGCTCCATCATCAATCAGCATCAGCCCCCCTTGTTCGCTTCTCACACACCTGTACTGTGAAGCCACTATGAAGAGGCAGTCAGTCTTTGGATCCATACTGAACTCAGCTTTGCTGCCACTCTCTCACACTCCTCCTTCAGCACACTGTGTCCAAAGTCATGGTCTGGTTGCTCCGCTAGACTCATTGCCCACAACCCCTTCAGCCCTCGCAGACTGAAGGGCCAAATTCGACTCCAAGTATCAGGCACCTCGTCCAGGCATCACACAGCACGTTTTCAACGGCCCCTCTAGCCTTTTCATATCCGTCTAGCACCCATTGGAGCAGAAAACGGCGAGGCGATCCGACCGGTGCCGCGGGAGCAAAGTCTCTAGCTCCAGAGCCGTCAAGGCCTGCTGCAATGGGCCGCCCGCTACAGCTTAGCACATCTAGTCAAGACCACTGTCCGTCTTCCTGGGTTCTCTGGTCTCCATGGACATGCTCGGCGGTCATCCCTCACAGCCGTTGCACCCTGAAAGGCAATGTTTTTCCCTCCATGCCGTTGGCTGGCAGTCAGAATCGCGGCTGGAACGACGTTTGTAAGAGGGCAGCGTCCATTTCACCGCTGCCAATCCCAGCAGGTCTCTCTGGCGTCAAAGGAGGAGAATGAGAGAAAAAAAAATTCCTGCCAAACCCCTCCCTCCCTGTCTTTGCTAGCAAAGCAGACAGGGACCAGCCTTCTTTCTACACGCATTGAGAAAACCGAAAACCCCTATAGCTCGTCTGATTCGATCACCATGTCTGCAGAAGGACGAAGACTAGTTGAGAAAAGCCCCAGAGCCCCCTCCTCGAGCCCAGCCGTCTCCTGCATACTGTCATATCTCCCTTTCAACGTCTGTCAAGGGCCCCGTACGTGCGGACGAGCTGTATGCATGCGCACTCAGCCTACAGGTGTTCCTGTGCCCATGCAGTCGGTGCGGAGCATGTACTTGCAGGTGGTTGCAGACCGACATTCTGTACGAGTATTTGCCCCAGCCGCCGCGTGCGAATGGGCTATGCCAGAGGATCACCTGCCACCTCGGAGTCAGCCTCTCCTCTCTCACACTTTCACACACCTCTCTGTTTCTCTATCTGTCTCTCTCCCTCTGTCTCTCTCCCTCTGTCTCCGTCTCCATCTCTCTCCAAGCCCAGCTTCACGTACTCATCTGCTTCCCCCTCGCTGCTCTTCTTCTGCTCGTACTCCCCTGCTTCATCGATGATTTCCATCAGAGGGCAAAGGCGATGGGCCATAGCAAGAAGAGGAACAGCAAAGGGAGCCGCAGTCGGGCCACGCTCTTCTGCGTGATGATAACCTGAGTGGTGACCAGAAGTTGCTGCGGCCTGGGTTGTGCGTTTTCGCCCAATCCTGGCGTTTTCAGGGGGGAGGGGGCGCCACAGCACAGAGAAAGAGAGAGAGAGAGAGTGGGCGGGAGGCAGGGGGCCCCTTTCACGCAAGGTCATAGAGTACAAAGTACAGTATACAATCACACAAGAGCTGGAGAGCGAAGAGCAGGCGGGGCTTCTTTTCCGTCTAGTCTCCATCTCTAGTCTCCAATTTCTGCCCGTTAGTGCCTCTGACCTTGGCATGGGGGCGTGTAGCAACGAGGACATGTCCGCAGTCGAAGGGGCGGCTGGCAGCTACCAGTAAGCGGACACGATTCGTCCCTTACCAAGAACGGCGAGGCGACGCCGCATCAGGACAAACCTGCTTCTGCTAGGGAAGAAAGGCCAACATGGATGGATGGACGTGACCGGGACAAAACAATGCGTCTTCGACCAGCAGCAATCTCCTCGTTCAAGCATCCAACAGCCGGCCATATACATCGCCTCGCATCCCACATGTCCCGCCGCGGCACGCTCTTGATGAGCCTCACGGTGATCGCCCACATCACTGGGCACTCCGCTCATGGAAACTAGTAGCCAAAATCAACTGTTGTCTTGTTTATCACGCACTATAGGACAGAATCCAAAATCTCAAAAGACAGAGTACCTTTCCCTTTGGCGAGCTCCCCCTGCCGCCCCCAATATAGCTTCACCCAAGCCCGTTCCGAACCGTATATCCACCAACCCATCAGCCAAGTCCGAGGCTCCTTTTACCGTTGACCCAACAAAGGAATTTTTACCAACCTCCTTGCCAGTGAGCCACATTTACCATGCTGCCGTCGTCCTCGTACCCGTCCGGCTCAACCACCCAGATCTCGATGCCAGCCGACGTGTAAAATGGAGGCTTTTATTATCACGTCCTTGGAATGCAAATGGACAATGAAAAAAGAAAGAAAAAAAAAAAAAAACAAGGGGCGCTCTGAAAAGAAACGAAGGACGAAAAAAAGAGAAAAAGAAGATGAATAACAAAGAGAGAGAACAGACCGGAAAGACAAGCGGAGGAAAACAAAAAAAGCATCGTATCATCGCGTAATTCAGTCCCCAATCGTTTCAAACATGGTGGTGCCGTGAGGCTGATCCGTCTTATCTGGTAAAGAGAAAATGAACACAGGAACCCTTGACAAGAATGCCGTCCTGAAGAAAAGTTAAAGCGAAAGGTAAGAAAAGGCGAAGCAGGAGGAAAAGACAATAGACAAGGAAGAATGTAAGACGTCAAACTCGAGACAACCCCAGTATCTCTCAGTTTGCTTTTCTTGTCCTCGGAAAAGTATAGTAACGTATGACGCGCAGCGCAAAGACAGGAGCTCAGCTCCCATCGAATCCCCCTTTCTTTTCGTTCTGTCCCCCCCCCCCCTTTTTCCTGTTTTTTTTTCCCCCGATTTTCTTTTTTTTTTGTCTTGTTTTGTAACCCTTGGTGGCTGTTTTGGTTTCTATTCCTTCTGAACGAGGAAAGGAGTGAAAAGGTCGCACAAAGCGCAGTTACCGCGTAAATCGAAGACGCCAAACATCAACGGGAATCGAGATAGAAGAACAAGATGGTTTGTATCGATTCGCTGAGTTCTGCCGATCGTGAGGTCTGCTTGGCCCTCCCTCGAATCGAATTTCGTGCTGTCACTTCTGTCCCCCCTCCCTTCGCCGGTTGGCTGGCATCATTCATCTCTCAACAGTCGAGAATCCCGTGCGCTTCGATTACGGTACCAGTGCACACGTCTTTAGCGAGAGGGCTCTCTTTGGCTTTGAACAGAACCGGTGTCTCGGGATCTGTTGAGGCGCTCAATCATCGTCTTGTCAATGTCGTTCTTATCCACAAGATTGCTGAGACTCATGATGGAGTTTGATTGCTGCGACTGGCTGGTGGGAGGGCCCGATCGCGCCGGAGTCGACGATCCGCTTGATCCATTTTGCTGCGTGAGAGGGGAGCGCCCATCGGCGGTAGCGACACTGGAGGGATGCGGAAGAGCCGGGTTTCGGGGGCTGTGTCTGACGGCCCCTGAGTAACGCGAGTAGCTTAAGCTGCCGGGGCTGCTATTGTTGGAGAGCTCGGCAGGAGATCTTCGCCGATGATCATCCTCCAACCCGCCAGCTCGAGGAGGAGGCAGCCTATATGCGTCATCCAAATCTTGCGACGACCTGCGACGTCTCCGCCCAACCTTCTGGTCATCTGCCCTAAGCTCTCCTCGGGGGTCGCCTCTCAGATCCCCCCTCATATCTCCTCTCGGGTCTCCCCTCGGGTCCCCGTAGGGGGAGTATGAATCTGTGGGTGACTGGGCCGGTGGATGGTAATAAGCCCCGGGTGGGTGATGAGGTGGACCTGCCGGTGGAGGATAGGCGTGAGATGGATGTTGCGGGTGGTGTTGCGGGTGGTGCGGGTGAGGGTGAGGGTGAGGATGCGGGTGAGGCACGGTGCTCGGGGCGAGAGGCTGGCCGTAGGCTCCGAATAGCTGCGTCCCGGGCGGCACGCCTCCGGGGACGGCCGAGACAGGGATAAAGGCTGTGGAGCTTGACGAGCTCACAGGCTGGAAGATGCATTCCTGGTTCATACGAGCGCAGTTCTGACACTTGCCGCCTGGGGCGTTCTGGTGGCCGCTGCAGCGAATCTGGAGAGCGCGAGGGGGGCACGAGTTAGCTACTGGCAGATCCAACAGAAGGATGACAACAATGGACACACAAGGGCTGGTGCACACTGCGTGACAAACCTTTCGTTTTCTGCAATACCTGCAGGCAATAGAAGTCCGCTGTCTAGGAGCTTCTCGGGGGCGGTCCATGCCCGGCTGACCATAGTCCTGTGCGTAGCCAGGAGGAGGGCGCGCGTAATCGTGAGCATAGCCGTTATGGTGGGCTTGCGGGAGTCCACGGTAGTAATAGTCTGTGGAGTACTGGTCATGATAGGCCGGGTGCGGAGGAGGACGGCGGTCGTCGTAATATGCACCTCGCGGCTCGGGTGGCGGGTATGCAGGCCGCGGGTCTGACTGAGGCTGCAAAGGGGGGAGGTACGAGGCCGGCTGCTGTTGGCTTCCGGGTGGTGGAGGATAGCCATTGACGGCATTCGGAGACGCATATCGCGGGTCGCTCACGTAGCCTCGGCCAGCTGGAAGAGGGGGCCCGTAGCCGCTGGGCCGGGGGTCGTGGATGGACGGCAATGTGACTGAGGTTGCCATGGTGCCTCGAGAATGAGCACTGCTTTCGGTATCCGCAGGGGGTGCGTCCCGAGGCGGGACGTGGTGGTAGTACGAGGGCAGAGGTTGGTGCTGCTTGATATCCTCGGGCCGTTGTTGCTGAGGATAGTCCTGGCGATGTCGATCCTCTGCCATGCTCTGCGGAAGAGAAGTATTGTGAGAGGTGGCGGGACAGAAAGGAATGTGCCGCCGTTTAGCAAATGAGTCGAATGGTCCCAAAACCTCCAATCAATTCCCAATTGCTGGTGAGGAAACGAAAGAGCATCTGGCGGGCCCCAGTTATCGACACAAGGCGCCGAGGAACGAGGATGCTTGGACTTCGAATACCGCAGCGACAGTCGAGGCTCCGGCGAAGGGAGAGAAGCGTCTGGCGTTTGTGGAGGGTTTGAGTTGAGAGGGATGAGCTGCAACGAACTGCTTCCCAAGGCTGTGTGGAAAGGCAAGATGGAAAAGAAAAAGGATGAGAAGAGTTAAGGGAGAGCAGAGCCTAATCGAAGAAACAGAGAAAAAAGATACTCGGGATTCGACCAGTGTACCTTTAGTGCTGCAAAGAGCGCCTTTGGCTTGGTCGCGGACGCAAGAATGTGGTGGCAGCGGCTCAAGGTGGCTGCAGCGGCTATATGTGCGAAGATGCAGGCGAACCCCCGGAGAAACGCCACGCTAGAAGCGAAGAGACGGACAAGAGAACCTGAAGACGAGACGAGACACGCGGCAATGGGCCTAGCCGGCAAGGGGACAGCGCCTGCTTGGTGGTCTCGCCGTAGCTGCGGTGGCCGTGGACGAGGGATGGACGCCGTATCGTGCAGACGAAAGGGCGACCAGGAGATTGACGAGAGAGAAGGAGAGAAGGAGAGATCGGAGACGGGACGGACGGTGTGAGAAGATGTGGAAGGGAAAAGAAGAGTTCAAAAAGGGACTCGCGTGCTGGGCCGGCCCCAAGATGGCTCTTCTTGTGTGCAGCAGACTCGAGTCGAGTTGGAGAGGAAGGGTTTTTGGTGGGGTGCAGAGGTGAAGGAGGGGGACGAGATAAATGAGGACGCAGGAAAAAAAGACGAGACGGCGGCGAGCGGGAATGTAAAGGCGGGCGGATGGGCCGGTGTCGTGCCGTTCCCAGCGCTGTGGCCCAGCTAAGGCAGGGCAAGACGCTAGAGCTAGGGGGCTAGTGGGTGCCCTCTAGCGCTGGTGCGTAGCGCGAGGACGGGGGGATTAGGGGAGTGCCTCCAGGGCGAGGTGCTGGAACCGCCTGTAGGTAGAGGTCCGTTCGTAGCCCACGCAGTGTTAGAGGTGGTATGGAAGGTACCTGTAGGAGGTACCTCCTACTGTAAGGTAAGGTACTGCAGGTGACGTATCTGTACGAGTCGCCTCCAGTCTCCGCCGGTGCTAAGGCTGGTACCTTGGGTCCAGTATTGAGCCCAAGAGCCGCCGGGTGCTGGGTGGTAAGGTTGCGCGCTGGTAGCGCAGCCCAGTCACAGGTGCTTGGAGCGCCTCTCAACAGAAGCAGAGGCAGAGGCAGGCAGAGGAACAGTAGCAAAGAGGCAGAGGCAGTGGCCGTGTGTCGCCGTCGTGGCTGCCGCACCCCCGAAACGGAGTACCTGGGTGCCCCCGGTGTGCAGAGTGCAGCTGCAAGTATCCCCAAGGCACAGTGGCGGTAGGGGGGCGTTTCTTCTCTTGTCAGGCTTGGGCTGGCTTCGCCGTTCCGTGCCGTCCTCGTACCCTGTGCGCAAACTCAGCTGCCCACACACCACCCGGTGCGTGAGAGGTGCCCCAGGCCTGGTGCTGTTGGTTGCGTTGGCTCCAAGCAAGGCACTACCTAGTAGATAGAATGCGTCCCTAGAAAGTATGCGAGCCGCAAGTGGGCGCTTTGGTGCGGACGTGTGCGTGCGGGTGGAAGTTTATTGTGTCGATGCTGCTGCTGCTGCCGTCGTCGTTGTCGTCGTCGTTGTCGTTGTCGTCGTCGTTGTCAAGGCCTCTCTGGCTTTCCAAGCCGTCCGGACCTACCTGCTCTTCGCTGCAGCTACTACCCACGCAGCAAGGCAGATGGAACCGCACGCTGTAATTGATCCAATAAGCACTTGTCCAGAGCTTAAGGCAGACAATGTGATTCCACCAGAGGACACTGGGGGGGCAAGTCTTGAGGGTCCTCCGATTGGGGGAAGAGAGGAAGTGATGAGGCCCCGGAATGGCTGCTCGGCTTTCAGCGGTGCTCGCTTGAACCTGGCCTTGCAGCAAACACGATGGCCTCAGTCGTCTCGCTGCCGCGTCGTATTATCAAGGTTTGTTCCACGGGGTGAGTCGTGCTTGGCTGTGGATGCCCGGGACTGAGACCTGGGGCAATGTATGTGTTAGACTTTTCTTCATTCTCTGTTTCTGCAAAGCGTGCTTGTCAAGTGGAACGTGTCGGTCCGTGTCTGCAAAAGCGGGACAGCGTTCTCCCTTGCAAAGACGAGAGCGCTCCGTCTGCCACGATGTTGCGTCATCCAGGTGGGAAAGATGGGATGCTCCATATACAAAAGTGTACAGGGCTCACGGGAAAAGAGGGTCGGGACGGCCAGAGGAGCAAGCTGAAGAAGGCGAAAGAAACAAAAGGGCAGATATGGGCGTTGTGGACGGATTCGCAGCAAATGGACGTCGGACAGGATGAAGCCCAGCTGCTCGGAGCAGAGCCATGAATAGCCCAGGCAAACTTGGTGGCGCACTGCACGCTGGGGAGCTGCTGTTGGCACCGCGACCAACAGCCGCCGTAAAGCGTCAGCGTAGCCGTCCCGTCGCTGCACCTCAAACCTCGCCCGCTCTGCTGCCATTGCCTGCTGCATGGCCCCGGTTTGCGGCCACGTACGAAGGAAGGGCTCCGTAAACAAGGAGTGATTGCTGCATGGCTTCGCATCGCTCCATGCAGCATCCCTCAAGTTGCCGCACCAGTCAAGCGCAGGCGCGGGCACGGGGACGAGCAAAGGCAGCACAGAGGCATGCGTTTTCGTATGTGCGCACACGAACGCAGCATTGCATGTCTGCAGGCTCGCATACTCCATCCCTCTGTCAATCCACTCTTCCAATTCGCAGAGCGGTGCGGGTGCAGGTGCAGATGGCCTCGGTGCCCACGCACATACTAATGTATAGGTACACTGGGGATTTTTCCACGCGCACAAACAAGAATCGGTATGCATTGGTCGGTACCTTAGGTAGGCAGGGAGGCAAGGCAGGGTGAGATAGAGAGATACATACCTTGGACGCCAAAGAGCAAGGAAAGGTGCCTTTTTCTGACGAATCACCCGCTGAGGGCCAAAGGGATGACGATGGGAGCGAGAAATGGGAGGGCGTAGGTGGAAGAAGCCCTGTTGGCAAATGAGAGATGACTTTGGAACACGCCTCACCACGTCGGATATGTAGGGCACGATATGGACGAGTTGAACGTCGACCCAGTCAGACAGGCGCCGGTACTGAGGTTCGACGGCAATGTGCAGGTTTGCGGTAGAAGCCAGCTGGCGCGCCAGATGTCGGCTACAGGCAAGAGGAGAGGCGTGGTCGGACAGCTCGACTGCTTCTCGTCAGCTCTCTTGGCCGCAAGTGTCGCTCTCCGTCGTCTGTGCAGAACTGTTCGTCCGACTTACACGCCTTCTTGGAGCTGGTAAAGGCGAGGCGTCCCGTCGACGCAGGTCTACCTTCAGTGTCGTAACGGGTACCTTGTGCTATCGGGTCGGGTACGGAGTACTTGGTGCCTTTCGGCGATCTGGTCCCTTCGTATAAAGGCAAATCGGGAAAGGTAAGTAGGTAGGTAGGTGGAGAGATGCTGCCGAAGGAAGACGTCGATGAGGAAGAGAAAGGGAGACGGAGGTGAAGGGGACGGGGGAGAAAAGGGCGAAAAGGGAGAGGAAATTGACAGAGAGAGAAGGGGGGGGCTCTGAGACGGATGACAGGTTTTGGCAGTCGGTGAGGGTGCTGAAGGCAGGAACCTACCGTACTTTATATCCAGGCAGGTGCGGACAACATGTGCCCAGGCGTCGTCTTTCTACTACCTACCTTACCTGCTACCTACCGTACCTACCTACCTTTGCCTCACTTTACCTCTTTATTTCATGATAAGGTACCTGTAGAAATAAGTACCTTTCTAACGAGGCACAACTGCGTAAGAACATAGGAATATGACCTAGGTATGTATGGTATATTGCTGCGTCGTCAAATATGAGGACAGCCGAAATGACACGGCTGGAAGTCGTCAATTACGCAATGGATGAATGCAAACAGATAAGTAGGTAGGCAGGTCTAGGTACATAGGTGCAGATGTGCGTGCGCGCCCCCGACCTATCGAGATGCCTGCAGAAGAAGCTCTTCTCTTCACGGAACCCGCAGCCCGTTGCTGTGCGGTACTCACACCACCAGAGAGACCGAATCAAACATGGGAATGTCTATCGTCTGGCGTGCCTTATAAGATGACTTCAAGGTTCTTCCCTTGGGTTCCAGCCAATACAGTGCGGAGGCGGCCAGTGGCGTGCGCCCACCGACGTCGCAGAGGCGTGTCCGGAACGACTCGACGGGTACCTCCTGGGCCTGCGCTTGTGCTTGCGGCATCAGGTACTACCTACCTTACTACCGTACCTACCATACGATACCCCCTGCGGCCACCGTGCATGTATGTACAAGAACGATTCCAGTACGAGTACATGCAGAACGATGGGCACCGAAGCAGGCATCAGGGATGTGCCAGGTGTGTTTGTCCTCTCCAATTCTCTTTGCTTCCACTGCCTTGCACGTAAAGTACATGGCGGTAGCTGGCACTACAGGGGCGGGCAAAGGGTAGATCCTTGCTAGTGCCAGCGGCCGCGTGCTGGCGGCATCACTGGTAGTACCTACTAAGCTACAAGGACATGGACCTCCCTCGTGAGGAGTACGCTTGGTCGTGGTACAGAGGCACTCGCACAGAGCTGTTTGGCATGGTTGGCGTATGGTAGCACAGAAGCAAGCCTAGGTAGGTAGGTAGGTAGGTGCTACTCTACCTGGGAAGCCGCTGTATCATGCCTCACCTTACCATCGAGAAATCTCGTCTTTTCGGTATGTAGTACCTTACCTTCACCAAAGAGCAAAGAGGAGGAGACGACGCCTGTTCGTATGTGAGTGTGTGTGTGTGCCGAAGAAGCCTTGATGCAGGACGCTGAGCCGCCTCTCAGCGGGAGCTCCTCACTGGGGTACCTTACCTTAGCTGCTCGGTACCTCTGGCTGCAAAGCAACCCTTTGCCAACCTGAACAACGACAGGGCTCATGTGTCGACCGGACTTGGCGCCATATGCCGCGAACAAAGGGCGTCAGGTCCGATGGCCATGGTCGAATTGGAGGGACATGGGACATGGGGGCCGCAGAAGCAAAGAGGAGGGAAAGCAAACAAGACAATGGGATCAGGAGCTGGAAACCCGGTGTGCCATCCGGCGAGATTTCTGAGACACAATCCAGATAGAAGAGTGGGGGGGCTGAGACATGCCCTCCTCAGGATGGACAAATAACCAAATAGCCGGGAGAGACATGCCGACATCTGACACTTGACAGCAATGCGGCGCCCCCTCAAGTCGTCCGTCTTCCGCCATCCAAGTCACAAGTCAGCTCGAGAGTACGGGTACGCGTAGTGTGGTAATACCTCCTAGGACATACAAGTAGTAATGCAACGGATAGCCCTACCATCAAGAGCCGACAATGAAGAGGGTTGGCGATGCTGATCCACGGCACAAACGCTGTCTGGGCTCTTCAGACCCCACAAAAAGGGGGTCAACTTACTTGTATGTACTACAGTACATCCTGGTGCCTCGCGCCTCAACCTCTGGGCACCGATCGAAACCTCGAAGTGGTGCCTGTAAGCTGCAGGAAGCTTTTGTTTTCCGTCGGTTGTCAATTGTCAACACTGTGGGCACTGGTACTTCGTCAATCTCTTCAGCCATCAAGGCAAATGCCTCCTCAGCCGCCTGTCTGCCTAGAGACCTACCTCAAGGCGGGAGAATGGACATCTTGGTAATGAACGGAGTTCGTACTACCTATAGTAGATACTGAGGTAGCACAAGCAAGTCTAGGTAGACTCGAGTCATCATTCGTACAGTAATAGGTCGTAGCCTGTGGCGGTGATGGGCGCTTGACGAGTACGGAGTATTAGTCGAGGCCGCTAAAATCGCAGCTGTCGTCTGGGGTTCCGCGCCGCGCCCGTCTCTTCCCGCCACGGACTTGCGGGCTGCAGGTTGAAAAGACGGCCGCAGCATGCACGGGCTGCGTGCTCCGAGCCGCTTGGCTCTGCCCTTGGCACTGGACACGGCCTCGGCCCTGGCCTTCTGCGCTCCGCCGCGCTGAGTCTGTTTGTTTGATCCCAGCTGAACCGGTTCGAGGGTCGCTCCTTTGGCTCTTCCCCCCGAGCAACCCCCTTGTTTCACTGCCTGCCAACAGCGACAGGCCATGTACTTCGCAGTACCAAGCAGGAGGTAAGATAGGTATGAATTTTCTCCCTCGATGTGGTGTCGTCGCCTGCCCGAGCAAGGAGGAGTGCTGCTGCACAAAGAACGGAACGATCGCCTCAGCATTGGCATTGGCACATGCCGCTGCTGTCCATGCCCGTGCCTGGACTTGTATACCGAGGCGGTCATTTCCCGAACGACATGGGCATGCCTGTACTGTACTGTAATTGTCGTCGTCCGCTGGCAAGGTACATACAATCCCGGAGCCATGGTGGGAAGACCAACGGTACCAAGCAGCCCCTGTCGACGTACCCATGCTTTGCCCTACCTAAGGTACCTAGAGCAGTACAGTGGACTCGGCCTCGGCCTCCAGCGCAGTAATACTAGTACCAGTTGTAGATGCATACCGCTTCAGACTGTGCTATTCCGTACCGAGTATGTAATGTCCTCGAATCTGATTGTGACAGTCAAAGTCGGAAGCAGCTCCGCGTGGATGCGAACCTCAAATACTCTCGATCAAGAGGCATGCTGCCAGGGCAACGTCTGGCTGGTTTGTTCCCAATTCTTCCCATTGCCATGCCCCACTGGCTTCATTTGTAACTCGAAGCAGGGAGTCGGGGGAGTGAAGGCCTCCAATACCATTGGTAAGAGGTACGAGGTGCAAACTTCGTCTGTGGCTTCCGCCTGTATGTGGTTCTGGGCCTCCCTTGGCGGACTTAAGGGGCCATTGTCAGCTCGATCCAGCTCGAGATGGAATCCTCGTGAGTCAATCATCCACTCCCGCCCTTCCAGCAGAACCATCGAACCTCGTGAGCCATGCAGTGACGTCGATGCTGCGCCCTCTCCATCGTGTTGTTGGCCGTGGCAATCGACTTTTCCGGGCCTCATCTCGATCCGGCCCGAGCAAGCCGACGCTGGATCTCGTTTCGGTCCGCCCTGCTCTCCCCTCGAGGTGAAATTTGGCGTCTCATCTCGTGTCGGTCAACCATTGATCGCCCGGCCCTCTCCATTTTCACTCTCCCTGCTGGCTTTTCCCATCAACAATCGACGGAGCTCCCAATCTCCACCCTCAGCCCCAGCCCGAGCCGCCTGATTTCTTTTCTTTCAGCCCTGCTCTGCAAGCATCCATCCGCAAATGTACTGCTAGGGCCAGCTCAGAGGTACCTACTCCGTATATACATGTCAGACGGGCGACGGATCTCGGATAGCAGGATACCAGATGGCTTCTTGTTGGCCCAATGTCGGAGCTATATCACTTCCCGAGACTTGAAGGCACAGCGTGCACATATCGCGTATTCACGTGCGCTCTATGAGAAACCGTCCAGACCGATCCGTGGTAAGGGTCGATTCGATCCGATCAGCGAATTACCCCTAAGCCAGCACTTGAGCGGTTCGCTCCGCTGTTGCACTAGCCAGGAGTCCATCCTGTGCTCCATCTTGCCGGGGCTCGTGCTTGTTTCCCTGATAGGCAGCACGTCGGCTGAGTATCCTGCAGGGGCAATGGTTGAGCCCACCAGCCATAGCATCATGCTCGGCTGAAGGCAACGAGGTAGGTACCAAGTGTACGCATATTAAAACGCGTAGAGTCTTTCAAGGGGTAGTAGCTGGTACATGTGCTGAGCACGGAGCATGTGCTGTGTACCAGCTTGGCATCGTTTATTTAGCAAACATCTCCCTCGCCTTGTGGTATCAGATCAAACTGTCCGTGTGTTTTCCCCTTTTTTTCTTCTTCTTTTTTTCCTTTATACACGACAATCAAGCACACGGTGAGCACGTCGCAGCAGTGCATTGTGAGCTGTGCTCTGTACATCTAGCTGTCTCGGGCTCGAAAACGGGGATATACGCAAGTGCCCGGTTTTGCGTAATATCCGACGAATAGATGGCCTTCTTTGCAACTATGTGCAGGCGGTTTTGGCTTCGTTGGTCTGCTCCGCCGGTATCGACAGGAATCCGCTCAAAGGGAGGAGACGAAGCATACAATAGATCAACGCCCGCGCGCCGAATCTGTGCATTGAGGTTTGCCTGCAAAGCCCACCGGCCCAGGAGTGGCGGACAAACACAGCCGGGAGTGAGAAATGAGACAAGAGGTAATAAACAAGGGGGAAAGTCATGCCAGCCAGTCTCATGGCACCCGCGAACGCAGCCTCCAGGTTGTCATCTCGAGGGCGTACTGTTTTGCTTCAGCTGCTACGTCTGATTTGTGTCCTCTGTATGCGAAAACGAAGCTCAGCCAGTCGCCAGGTCAGTCTACCGCAAAATGGCGGTTCTGGGACTGCTCCGTGAGCGGTAAACCTCTGCTACCGCAGCTCTCTTTTCTCAAGGGTCTGCACCAGAGGACATTGCATGGGCGATGCCAATAATAAGCGTACTCGGGAACCTTGGGGCACGGAAATGACCATTGCTCAGGCCGTCAGGGAGAGTGGTATAGCCAAGGGCAACTGCGGTCCCAGCAAAGAGACATGATCTGGCACTAAGGTAGTGTGATAAGTGTCATACGCCAGAAACCCTCGATCCAAGCCGCTGGCCCAAGTGTTGTATGAATGTGGCAGCGGTCCCTCCCACTCTCCAAAGGAGTCCTCTCCGACACCCTACTTGACCAGGAGGTCTGATCGATGGCTGATAAGAGGAAGTACGCTGTAATGGTGCCTTTGTTAGCTACCTAAGTATTCAGCCTCCCCCGCTGCCGCGAACAAGCGCACCGAATACAGGTACAAGACGGAGCCTTGGGGGTGAAGCCAGCCACCTGCTTCGTTCGTATCACCAGCCCCAGCAGCCAAAAGGGCGCCGTCGCGCATAAGTTTGCTGGCTGGGGGACACGGGGTGGGGCGCTGCTTAGCCGACGACACGGCAGATGGTCCGTAGCAGTACAGAGGCAGCTTTCAAAAGAAGTGTCCTGCAGTCTAACCAGGGACCCCTATTAAATATAAGCACTAGGACCTAATTTAACTAGCAAATTAGGCAGCAATTGCAGCCTAACCTTCTTTTTATATAAAGCTTTTAATAAAGCCAGGCACCTAGATTTTAAAAAAAAAACACTTAATATTAAAGATAATAAGTAGCATACACACTAATATAGCTACTAAAGCAGCTATTCTAGCCCTAAAGGCTATAACTAGGTAGTCTTTAATTAAGATATTAATTATCCTAGGTTTATTAATATACTAAATTAATTATATTTATACCTAGGCAGTTAAAGCTAGCTTTAATTTATTAACCTAACTATTAGTAATTAAGAATATTTATATAGCTAACCTTTTAAAAACTAAAAGACTAAAAAAACAGATTAATAAAGTATAATAAGCTATAATAGCTAAGGTTTAATATAATTACTATAGCTATAAGAAATTATATATTATAATAGCTAAAAAGCTATAAAAAGAAAAATACTTAATTTTAGCTATTATTATATAGCAGGTATTAAAAAAAGCTAGCTATTATAAGACTAAGCTAATATAAAAGCTAGGTCTAATAGCTAAAATAAAAAAAACTAGCTTTAATAATACTTAAACTACTAGCACTAGACTTTAAAAAACTAGAAGAAGGTAATTTAGTTAAATAAAATATTAGTTATTTTACTATATTAATATAGCAGCTATTATATATAGTAATAGATTAATAAAAGATTTATATATAGCTATATTTAAAAATAGTAAAAAGAGGCATTTAAGTTTATATTTTAAGGCAGCTTTATATATAACTATAAAGGGCTTTATTATTATTAAAAAGCTAAAGATAGTAAAAAAGAGAAAGGCTGCTTTAAAAGACTTAGAATAGTTAAATTAGGAGTTAGAATTTATTATAAAATAGTAGTAGTAACTTATAATAAAAATGCAGTAGTTAAATATTTAGCCTTATTAACTTTTAGGTTTATAGCTAATATAAAAGTAAATAAATAAAATAAATAAGCTTATCTAGTTAAAGAAAGAAGGTATTAATTAATATTAGTATTAAAAGGAGATTTTACTTTTAAAGCTGCTGCTATTTATAAAAAAAGTTATCCTTAATACCTTTATTTAAGAAAACAGGGCTTTAGCCTATAGTTATTATATTTAGTAATAGGTATATAACTTATATTAAATATAATAGCTACTATAGTATTTAAATTTACTAGACTTAAATATAATTAAGCTAGCTTAGCTATAGCTAAAAAAATAAACTATATAATTTAAGGCACTTAAAAATTAGTTAGCAGCTATTTAAGCTTAGCTTTAAGCTTAAGAGAACCTTTTATAAATAACTATTTAGGCTTAGATTAAATAAATATTAAGGCATATTAAAGAGGTTATTAAACTAGCCAGTAGTAATAAGTATTAGGAAGGCCAGGCTAATAATATTAAATAACAGCACTAGGATTATAATTAAAATAATAGACCTAACTATAATTTATAACCAGTCTAGCCATAGGGCTAGCTTTAAAGCTTAGAAGGTTATATTAATAAAAGAAGGAAGGTTATAATAATAAAGGAAGAGCCTAGCCTAGCCATAATAGCAAGAATAAGATTAGTTATTACACTATCCCAGGCGCTAGGCCTAATCAGGCCTAGCGCCCCACCTTTCTGCATTCCTCAGGACACTTCTTTTAAAAGCTGCCTCCGTAGTAGTTGGTAGTACTTGCACAGCACCCTATCCTCCCCTGCCTTTAAGCCCAAGCTGCTCGTCTCGATCGACCATTGATCCTGGCTCTCAAGCCTAGCCTCTGCACGCCCAGACACCTGCAAAGGTAGCCAAATGTGGGCAAGCTGGACCATGTAGAAATCACCATGGGTCCTCCGCGCAGACAGAGTTGCAGTAGCACTCGTACGAGTACGTTCTGAGTCCTCCGTGTATGCATACCCTCTCTGTACATACATGTATGTACTCTCCATCTTGCAGCGGTTTCCCCCCCCTTTCTTTGGTTTGGCCTTTTGGTCGCCCAGCCTCTGTCCAATGGCTCCAGTGGCTCCAGTGACGGTGCATGTGCATGTTGAATCCTGTGGAGTCAGCCCAGACGGAGCTCCCCTGGTGGTGACCTGTCTCTTTCTCTCAGGTTGATTGGCATGCTGCCGGGTCCTGCATCTGCGTGCTGCCCAAAGAACTCCGCGTCCAAGAAGAACAGATGCAGAGAGACATGCCGCGTGTGCCCCATATGACGGTCCGTCCAGGGCGTGCGAGAGATGCTGCCATACCCACCCAATTCCCTCATTCTCCAGCCCCATCCTTTCCTTGCACGCCAGGCGGGAAAGTTGCACAAGATGATTGTCTCTCATCAGAAGGCAAACCGGCGGGCTCCCTTCCAGATGTCAGGTCCAACCTTCTTGCAGCCTTTTCCGCTTCTCCTGTGTGGTGTTTTTCCTGTTTTCTTTTCTCTTTTCTTTTCTTTTCTTTTTTTCCCCCCCCTTTTTTTTTGGTCGAATATCGCAGCACTCTCCTGCGTTGCAATGTATTGCCTTGTTTTATCAAATAACGCACGGCCTGAGCCCAAACCCTACCAGAGGTACATCGGCCTGAAGCCCCTTCGTCAGTGTCGTTCAACTAAACAGGAGCACTTCGAACAGCGTCCAATACCACCACACATCAGATTGTAGGTAGCTATGCATCCAATAGCGTTTGCCCGTGCGCTTGAATGTGTGTTTGCATCTGCGGGCTCCATGCAGACCAGGCACGGATAATGGAAAGTATGCATTGGTGCGAAAAGTAATGACAGAACAATGAGAGACGCCTCTCCATGCTCCCCGTGTCCAATTCTGCCCTCCGTGCGGCCGTAGGCGAGACCAATTCTGGGACAAGTCTGACGCCGATACATCATTATCATGCTCCTGATGACGACCCTCGACTGTCACTGCTTGAGAGAAGTGAGGAGACGTAAAGCGAGATCTGACAAGTCGGCCAGTCCCGTGAGCAGAATTGCGGCGAGAGCGGGGAGTCATGGTTCCCTGAGTACTCGTACTCACTCGTATTTTGTGATAGACGTCCTCGTAGGTAGAGTTCACGATAGGGCGCCCCTGCAGTGCGTGCTAACAAGCAAACTTTGTATCTGTTCATCTGTTTCGCTCATGTTATTTGACTTTTGCCGTACTTCGGGACGATCGCGATCCCCGGCACAAGCCCCGAGTCCAACTGCCATGTACAAGCACCAGTGAGAGGCAAGTCGGTCGCTTCAACTGAATGCCTGCAAGCCAGGCGACCAAATAGGTCAGGGACATCGATGGGTCGAGGCTCTTGACAGTCCTGTCCTTTGTTGTTCTTGATCCATTACGCAGACGGCCCTCCATTCACAGCGCTTGGCGATATGGGCGATGCGAGTGAGATGCACGAGCTCGGATGGCGATGTGTGTCATGTCCGTGGAACACCGTCATCTGGAAAGGAGCCTCATCGGAGCGGTCTACGCCATACATCGGCAGGTCAGTACGTGTACGTGATCCTTGCAAGTGCTAACCCAGAATAGCATTGCTTCTCAGGAGAACGCAGCATACAAGTACATACTGTACCTAGAGAGCCTCAAGACGAATCGCCGTAGCTGGCAGGGATCCTGATTGCCGCGGCACGAGCCCGACACCACGCAAACGGCCGGTTCCCGTCTCGGCTCAGGATTGCACAGGCATCAGGTAGGTATCACCACAGCTGTTTGCCGGTGCCCCCTGGGGAGTAGCAAAAGTGTTCCAACAAACGACTCTGCTTTTCTTGGAAATGGGCAGCTTTGTTCCCCTCCCCCCCTTTTCCGTAATTCTGATGCAGGAGGTGGAGGGACTTGTGAGTGAGTGCTCGGTCCTATCGCCGCACGCCGCATGTGATGTGTTGTCGCTGCATTTTGGCCTTGCCGCTCAATGCGACCCCCTCTGCAACTCACTGCACGCCCAGTCGAGCTGTTCAAGTTGTTGTCAACACTGCCGCTTCATATTCGTCCAGGCCTGTCCGCCAAGTGCAGAGCACTGGGCATTGGCGTGCAGAGTCTGGAGTAGAAGTGTCCATGTAGGTGTGATAAATACATGATACGACCCGTCCGTTGCTGCAATCTGTCGTGCAGCTGCAATGCGAACCGGTATACTGCCAGTTGACCACGATAATCCCTTCAGTAACAGCATGACACTTTGGCCGAGTGGTTAAGGCGATGCCCTGCTATCTCGAGAGATATAACTTCAGGCATTGTGTTCGCACGCGCAGGTTCGAATCCTGCAGGTGTCGGTTTTCCTTTTTTGCCTCGCGTTCGTGTTCATGTTAAAAGGTCTCGTGTGATGGGTAGGCCTCGTCCAGCCTTGCTGAGTGTCCTCTCGGGCCTGGAACAAGCTGTGAAGACATCCTCAGCGTAACTTCGCCTCACTGTTGCTGCCTTAGTGTGGGATGCCTTGTATGCGCGTTCGGATTGGACATTGCCTGTTGTTGTCTTTTCATTGTAACCAGGAGAGTGCCTTTCAGATTGACCAACTTTGACCACCTGCAGCATATGCCCAGATTCTTGCTTTGCATGCTTCTGCGAGCCGTCCTCGGGATGGAAACGCTTGTCTAGAGCACTGCGCCGTTAGATTCACCCTCGAGTATCTGCTGGCTCCGTTCTGGACCGGACTCCCTGGGACAAGTTACGGAGGAAGAGTCTGGCAACTCATCCCATAATGATAGAAGCGGCATGAGTGTGGTACGAGGCAGACGGCCTGGCCCGTCTCTGGTACTGACTATTGCCATGTTCCCCCACCACACGCCGATGCAGGCGTCGTGCCATCGTCAACCATGCAAAGCGGTTCAACCCGCAGCTCCCCAGAGCGCTCCGTAGATAGCGGCAGTTTTAGGAAGGGTGCCACCGATGGCCTTGGCCCCACAATGCCGAGAGCCCGCTCGGATGGAGTTGGACATTCTGACTCGTCTGAATGAGTTTGGTGATACGAGTACTAACGGGCATCGACCAAGTTACCCGGTAATACACTCGCAAGTGGTGCAGTGAGAAGGTTAGAGAAGCAAGCAGCATGGCGCGAGTATGACCAATGGGCCAAATGATACCCCCATCTGAGAGAAATCTGTTTTCCGTTACGGCAACTCGGGCTGTAGTAGAAAGAACATACAGCGCAATTTGGAACTCATGGCGCTGCGTACCAGCCTCCACCGGGGTAGAACATTGAAAACGTTGGAAGACTTCGCACAAGCCATCACTGGTCTTATGCGCGCCCCCTGATAAAGCCTGTGGACCGTGGCGATTGGCAATATCTTGCAAGGGCCGAGGCATGGCGTCTCCTCAATACTTGTATCATGATCGTGCTGACGTCCGTGTCCAAACGCGGGGCGAGCCCTTTGCAGCTATCTAGTAGTAGGTCGTGACGTGATGTAACGTAAGTCGCTGCAGTCGAGTGTACAGCACACGTCTTTGCATGGCTGTCATTGGAAAACCTCCTCGGGGTGACTCTTCAGCCGTCCCAGCCAGTTTGTTGTTTTCCCCCCTTCTCTTCGACCATGGTTTTTGAATCGATTGAAACACGACAAAGCGGCGGCCGAGGAGACATCTGTTCCTAGTCCAGGACAATCACCACCAGCATGCCCACCTTGCATTGTGAGTATCTACCAGATACGAGTATGTAGTGGTCGACTGTGGACGTGTATGAACGCAACGCCGCCCCGTCCCCCCTAGAGGACCGACTCAGCAGTACTGCTAGTGGAGTGTTCATAGTACATGCTGGTGGCTCCCGAGTATCTGGAAACGCACCGAAGCTTGGCCGCTACAAGCGGCAAGCTATCTGCGTAATGAAAATGCATTGTCCAATCAGTGATCGGGTTGGGCATGGGTTCGCTGAAGGCACCGTGGATGGAGTACGAAAATTCCGTCCTAATCGTCACTGAAGAGCAGGGGAGGGGTGCCAGCAGGGCACCCTAGCAACTTGGCTGCACAAGTACGAGTACAGTACTGTACATACCTACTTGGTCCCTGTGCTCAGTGCCTCATGCAGCAGGGGCTATGAAGGCATGATGCGTCTGTGAGCGGGTGCCAGTCATGGTCTCCGTCCGCAAGGGCCTCGGCGTGGCAGTGAGGATCTGCCGCCAATACGGAGACGGCCGTAGGGGAAGACGCTGAAGAGGCATGGCAGGAGAGTGCCTGTGTGATTCCTTGTACACGCAGCAGCATGGCTGGCTGTATGAATGTAGTAAGGAGCGAAGATGCGAAGATGGAGTCCACAAGAGGTAGTTGTAGCTAGAGGTAGTTGTAGCTAGAGGCAGTTCTGCGACCCCCTATTGATACTTCGCGGTACGCGTTCCTAGTCGTCCGTACCAGAAGCAGATTGTACCCCGTACATCGTAGGGCTCGTACAAGTACTTGTAGCAGGAAGACGGGCCTGATCAATGGCTTGGGCCGCCCGCCACAAGGCTCTTCCCGTCCTCGCCGGGTCTTTCTCAGTTGAGCTGCATATCGGGATCCGCCCCCCCTAAACGGCGCACACCCCTTGGGCCCGCAGTACTTCGCGAGTTTGGCACGCAGCCCACTGGCCAGTGACTGCTGAACGGTTGGCACGCCGCCACGGATGGGAAGCCACGTATTAGGAATATGCAGGCAAATGTATGTATGAGCATGGATGTACGGGTATGCTGATCCGCAGGAGAGCTCGAGCAGCCATTCGACAACCAACGCTTTGAACAAGCGTGCAAAGCTCCTGGCACTTGCTGCTGCTCCATCAAGCTAGTGCCAGGTGGGACCAGGCGGGGATGAGACTGACGAACGGCCTCGAGCACCTTGGAGTAAGGAGGAGGATGTCTCTCAGTGGTTGACCATTGCTGTAACCCAGGTCATCAGTCATTGTACTGCAAGCCAACGCTGTCCATGCATCTCGCTATTGCAGTCCGCTCCAAAGGGCCATGAGATGCGGCTTGCCCTTCGGCTACTGTGTGACCATGAGGTTGCGCTTGTGTAGCACCGTAGAACTGTCCGTCATGGCGCCTGTTTGCTGTGACAGGGACCCTGAGCTTGAGCAAGTACCCGTATTACAAGCAAACGAAGGACCCGCAGGTGCACAGCACTGCCGAGGTTGCATGTCAAGTGTTGCGAGTGTGTCGCATCCGATTTCTTCTCGTACAACTTCGGAGAGAGGGCTGAGAAGCTGAGCTGCGGAAACGGTGGTGTCGACATGGCCGAAGGCTCAGCCTTGCCTCTCTTCTCCTCTCGATGAGGCAATCAGCGTATGTCGAGGCCAAGGGTGCCAGCAGGGAGAGGTTCGATCCAGGATCAGTCTACCAGGAAGTCATCAGCGTCCTCGACGCAGCCGCCAGCCTCGCAATGAGCCTCGAAGGTTGAGAGTATGCCGATGGACCCCATGGCTAGGTAGGTAGCAGATGGGCCATATCTGCTGGGCTGATGGTGAGTTGGTGCTGTGTAGGTAGTATGCATTGTTCGGCCGAAAAGGGATAGGGGGGCGATGTTGCTGTTAGCATGGGAAGACACGGTGACGTACCTACTGCAACGCCTTGTCGCTTGAACCCGTCCTAGGTACCTACCGACCTATTGAATAGGTACTACCTAGGTAGTGAAGGGGGCTCTTCTAGCCGGCTCAAGCATACAAGTTTATAGATGCTTGAACAAGCTGTGCAACTTGGAAACTCTAGTGAGAAGATGCGCCTCGCTGAGTTATACGGGGTGTTGGCCGCGTCATGGCAGCTCGAGCAGCGTGTGAGCAGGCCGAAGCCGACATCGGAAATCCAGGCATTGACAGCGACGAATAACTCCAGGCGTACGAAGGAAGAAGTAGCAGCACCTAGAGTATGTGCCGGTGCGTGTACGTTGTGGCACACTTGACCGCTAGGTATGTGAGGCTTGTCTGAGATTGCTCGGCTTGTGGCCGACCGCTGATGTTGGGGACTAACGGTGAGACGACACATGAGGTTGCGGCCGTAGGTGCCCCCTAACCCCTCGTCAGCGATGAGGCTGGGAGAAACCAGGTGAAGAGCGCCCCATCAAGACCTGAATACCATATTCGCCAAGGAAAGGAGGGCCGTAGAAGAAGTCGAACCGGGTGAGGTAAGGTATGTACCACTGCGAGCGGACACGAAGCAGCGCCCCTGGAGACACCGCTGAGCGAAGCGCCATGCGGCCCTTCAGCCACTACTCATGCTATGCAGGGACTGGGCAGGGCGTCTGTTTCTCTTTGGCGGCCGTCGATCGGTGGTAGGATGCGGCGCAATGGAGAGAGCCGCGGAGCAAGAGTCGTGTCTGTCACGGCGTTTGGATGAGCGGATTGCAAAGGCGAAGCGCGAGATGTGCGAGAATCGCCAGCTAAGGTATATGGGTTTGGCCAGTGGGTGGCTGCCGCCTTTGCCCAATAGCTCTTTCCACATAGACTGTTAATATTGACGCAAACTTGGCGGCGAAGTGCCAAGCAGGCACTGCCAGACGTCATGCTTTTTTCTTCTTCTGTTTTTTTTGCGGCGCTCGTTCCCTCACTTGACGCCGTGCTCTAGTACCTCTGAACATTCCGTAGTACCTTCCTTACCTTAGGTACCTTAAGCGATGAAGGTTAAACGTCCTGCGTACCTACCTACCTACCTTATCATAGAACCTCATGACCTCACTCACAATCAGGGGCTGGTGGTTCTCCGTGCCTGGCCAGATACACGACGCCTCCCATCTTTAGCCATCCATGGATCTTCACCTCCCCATCTTTGGCATCTGCCCACAAAGGTGAACTACCTGGCCGGACATGCTCTGCCGTACTTGGGTATTGGCGGTTGGTAGGTAGGTATCCTTCGCTTCGAATTCTTCCCAAACCTGTTTCCTCGCGCTCTTCTCTGAGGAAACAAGCCTCACACAGAGGATGCGACTCATTGCCCATGTGCCACCTGCAGACGTTCCCCCTAGGCTGACAATATGCATCGCGCCCAGGGATATCTCGCAGCCAATAGCGACTACCACGGACCCCTTCAGCCAGCTGCCCCATCAGTACGCCCTGCAGCAATGCACATACGAAGTAGGCAAAAGTCGACAGCCCAGCCTCCCCGATGAGGTTGTCGGCATACGAGGCGGTGAGCAATTCTGATCTGTTTCCTGCCCGCCTACCCACTATGGTATCTACCTCCTCCTTCAGTCGCACGCATTATCACGGAGTAAAGGTACCTAGTTGTCTCGAAGTTTTGATCGGAGCTGATTCCGTCGTCCAGCCACTCCAATCAGTACTACCAGTGCCTTGCGTTGGCGCCTCCTTACTTCAGAAAGAAAACACTGGCCGTCATGCGTCTGTCGCCTTCTTTCCTCCACCGGCCCGGCCGGCAAGGCATCCGGTAAGCGGCCACGCCGTACGCTCAAGGTGCTCGACGGATTCGACTGATCACCAGCACGCATGTCTTCTGATAGCCTCTACCTATTCACTGGGTCTGGGCTGGAAGTCCGGGCTCTTCACCAGTTGGCAGTGTACCGCAGATGCACAGTCACGAGCTCCGAATGCGTGCACTGCCACTGGGTTGAGAGGACCGAGGGTCAAATGAGTCGCAAGGAAAAAAAAGACCAAATGTTTCTCGACCTGTCATTCATCCTTTGTTGTTCAACGCCCAATGATGACGCAGACTCAAATTCGGACAGGGCAAGCTTTCGCACTATGGTGTCCGCCAGCCCCAACTCGAGTGAGCTGAGATAATGGTCCAGGAGTCAGCACAACACGGCCACATGACCAGCTTACGATGGCCACATCGCCACAACCAAATGCATTCGAGCATTGCGACTGGAGGAAGAGCAGCGAGGCAGCTCTTGCCATGACTCCCCGGTATGGGGCTTGGCGAGAGGGGTGCGAGGTTTGGGTCTGCGTCAGCGACCCGTGGCAGGCCGGACGAACCTGGGTGTCCACGAGCATGGCAGCATTCTTCCCGTCATGAACCATCCATCGTCTCGCCCCCAGCGGCTCGAGTGACACGCCTACCCAAAGATGGTGGCAGCACCGGCTTGGTCAGGCTGACCCTGATTGGCTTGTGTCGAGGCCGCCCCAAGGCCATGGCCCGGTCCGCCCAATGGCACACGTCGCCCGACCGTCACGTGAACAGGATCTCATGCATGCAACTCGGGTAGGCTGCAGCTCTCCCGACGGAAGCCCCAGTTTTCGCGGCCAATTCGCACCTGGCGACTGGAGACTTGGCCGGCCACAAGGACCGAGCCCGAGACGGACACAGAGCAGTCTCAAACACCTCGGGGGGTCGACCACGGCAGGCCCGGGGGCACGTTTTCTTCTTCTTGCGCGACGCCCGTGTCTCACCGGGTACCAGGAATTTCATTCTGCCACCGCAACTTGACACGCCCGATGCTGTCTTGCCTCCGAGGCGCATGCCAGCACACACCAATTGAATATCGATTTTGGCGGTGGCAGCCTGCAGAAAAGGGGGCCGGCTGTGGACGAAAGAAGAAGCGAAAAGGGGGAATGACTGGGCAAAGACGATGCCAATGGGCGCCAGGTGCCATTCCTTACTACTGCGGACCAAGCAGCTAGTCAAGGGACGAGTGTGTGCCACGTCGCAATTTCATGGCCGCGACATGACGCCCTTTGGGGGAGGGGGCTGGCTGCATGTCAGGTTCTACTGGAGTCCGCTAGCAAACAAGCTGTCGTCGAGTGACTTCGTCTCACAGTGTGAATAGCCGTCCCTGACGCTGCCCCTCCCTTTTATTCCTTCTGTCGTTAGCTTGTCTACACCCCTGCCCACACCCCCCTCCCACCCCCTTCCCTCTCCAACCGTCCCCCTTTGACAAACCCAACACAGACAGACAGCTGGTGAGAAGGGCCTTGAGATGGAGCCGCACATTTACGAGAGCGGGCGCAACATGCCATGCACACCTAGGAAAATCTTCCAAAGGGGGGTTCTCCAATGCCGATGAGTGTGCGATTCCCGCCATGGCCAGGGGTGCAGGACAAGGCCTGTGAATGCCGAAGACTTGACGACAGAGGCGAACCTGGCCATTTGCTCAGCGGGCCGTATCTTTCAACATAGGCGCGCCGTGTGTCTGCTCTAGCGATCTGACGGAGCACGAATCTTTGAGAATGCCTCTTCGCCTTTGCCCACACGTATAAGTGGCCTTCTATCAGCGGTAGTGGAAGGCCATCGCGCCTCGCAGTTTCTTCTTGGCCGGAGGCGTCGGCGTCTGCACGGGTTCGGAGCTGCCGCTGCTCAGTTCCATTGAAGTACTACGATGATACATGCGTGCGCAGTCATTTCGTCAGCGCCCATACAGCCGCCGCCGCGAGACGTGTCATTTGGGATGATACGACAAAGACCCAGCAAGTCTATCCGTCTTCCTGCATGTTAGCAGTACAACACGAGCGGGCGACCTGACTACTCCTTGCCTCCAACGTCTGCTTGTACTCGTATGCAGCAGTAGCCGAAGGGAGGGAGGATAGACGGCCATGTTGTCACCCCACGGGACCACGACTGCATGCACGTCCAATGTATGGCTCCACGAGCCCACGCATGACCGCTGAGCTTCGAGGGCAGCTGCGGATACATTCTCCGCTCCTGGCAGCAGTAGTATCGTACGGCAAGCAACTGCTGCTGGGTCACCCATGAACAACCTTGAAGCTGCCGTCGTGGAGGTACACGGTACGCGGTAGCAATTGGCACTTGACTCTTGCCCTCAGGGGGGGTTGCTTCGCTGTCAATGCCTATTGGGAAGTCTTGGGAGCCCTTGCCAGGCCGCTGAGCTTGCCCGCGTACCACCGCCCACCGGCTCTGAGTGGGGAGCAGAGCGTTCACTTCGTGTCAATCTGTTCTGTTTTTTTCCCTCTTTCTCAAGGCAGGGGGGGCCCACAGTCTGCCGCCAACCCTGTTCGCGTCTGTTGCGGTTTGTTTTGCGCCGGCCTGTGTGACGTAGCGAATCAAACGTCTGCCTCTGCCAAGTGCATGAGAAGGACCTGGCAGGGTCTCAGTCTTGTGGAACGCGAGCGGCACGGCGATAGCATTTGGCGCCCCTTGTCGCGCTACCGGCGTCAGAATGGGGAGACGCTGCACACGGAGCGCATGGAGGTTTGTGGAGTAGAGGCATCCGATGGTGACGGGGGACGGAGTACTCCGGATGCACAAGAGCTCGCTCACTACGCGAGACCCAAAGGCATTTCTCCACAGCATCCCGACTCTGCAGAAAACCAGCGGTGAACAGATGATCGAACGATCTATTCTCGGAGCGGGCACAGACGGTGCTACAGCTACAAACATGGTGCAGAAAGCCACACGCAGCAAGATGCGAAATAGCAGTCCTGACTCGCCCCTGGGGCTCCAACTGCTTGCAACGGCGAAGGGCTATAACGATGGTGGGAGTCGAATTACCGGCAAAAGGGAAGTCATCCATCACCTTCGTCTCCTCGGTTTCTCGATCTTTGATCGCCATGCACCAGCCCGACCACTTTCCTTGCTATCCACCTACCTCTACCTACCTACTCCGTGCACGATCTGTAGCCAGAACTGCGGGCCAGCCTGGTTCTTTGACAGAGGAACAAGAGAAAGACGAATTGAAAAACGACGGAGGACATCTCGAGCGTATAGGCGCCCCCTCCTATCGATCAAGGCTGTTCTAGAAGTTGGTTTCAGTCAGAGATGTACGAACCAACACTGGTACCTACGACACGAGAGCCCGGTTTCTACAGTACGTGACCTCTGTGCTTGAATAAAGTGCTACAAGTGCAAGGCAAGGAGCGGATGCTGCAACCCTCTGCTTTCTCACTGGCTCGTGTGCACTTGTATGTATCAGAGGTATCAGAGGCCACATATGACCAGCCACTTTCGGCCGTCCATGGAACGAGCCCTACTCGACGCTACTCGGTTCCTCCGCCATACAGCGGATTGGGCAAGCTGCATACAGACAACTAGGTCGACGTGCCATCTTTTCAACAAATCGTTTCGTCTTCCTGCATCGTACAAGGGCACGGCGCGCCAATAGCCACGCAAAGCCGCAACACTCGACTTGCCAACCAAATCCACCCCTCGGCTTGTGTCGCCACTAAAGCCATCAGAAAAAAAAGGTGTCTCCCGCGGAACGGTGCGCTCTTGCAGGTGCATAGTCACCCGTGATCCGCTGACACCTCGGGGGGCCCCCCCTGGGCTAGGCTGCGGTGTCCAGTCATGAATGGCGAATCCTCAACGATCTACTCGATGCAGCACGCGGCACCAACCACGCACCTGTGCGGCGTCCGGCAGCTTGACATGCGTATAGGAACCGGCCACGTCTCTCCATAGACGCCGACTGCTGCAGGCTTGCTGCGCCTCCATATTGCCAACCCACTTTCGCCCACAGCTATGCATCAACAGCCCAAGTCGAGGGCAAGGGAGAGACGGACGGAAAACAGATTCGTCATACAAGTGTATGGTACTCGTTGCCAAGGCAGAGGGGCCAAGTTGGGCGAGACGACGCAGAGGGATAGTGACCATTGCCGCCCTTCACAGCCGACAGGGCAACAGTAACTGTTCCAAGATTGCAGACGTTGGATCATGAATCACGAGTAACAAGCATACCTGTTTAGCGGATCCAGGTTTGGTTCGCAAGAATGATACGCGGATTGTCCACGCAGCCCTCCAGATCTTCATCCAGGGGCAGTCTGCTGGAGAATCACCGGGGAAGAGTGAGGAGATGGTAGAGTATATCCATCTATGGTACAGGTATTGGTAGGGCATGTATGGGTTGCTACAGGTCGAGGTCTGCAACTCCTCGCCTTTCCGTCTCGAGGTCCTGTGCTTCCAGAGAAATAGCAGCACTGAGCGCCAGAACAGCGCCAAAGATTTGCCTCACCGCCACGACGACAGTTGGACCCAGATTTCCGAGGCACGGAGTACAGAGCAAGTTGTACCTCTCGAGGTGAATTATGACAAGAGAAATATAGTCCCGCTACCGGCGCGGTCCCACCCGTGCCATCAGGTCAAAATGGGCTGCATGTTCCTTGGGACGGCCAGTGGGCTGCGGTGGAGGACGCTGACCCCAGCCTCGCGGATCTGCGGCTTCATCACCCGGCCCGCCTACCCGGAGCCGTGCCAGGTGGATGGCCGACGGACTTGGCCAGCTATCGTGGAGTGCCGTAGCAAAGGCTTTCTCCGGTTCTCGAGCCCCGAGTTTCGGACCGATCCCCATACGTGGTATAAGGCAAGGTGAGTAGAGGCTTGATTGAGGCAAGTAACTGACGAGACAAAGGGTCAAACATATATGGGAGGGGAAGAGTTGGCTATGGGTATGATCGCTCCATTACTTGTTTGCTTTTGAACGGACTGAGAGGCTTGTCGATCGCGCAGCCGAGATGTCAAGCTCGCGTGACATCTCGCGTCCCCATCCTACGCAATGTTGCGTCTGGAGCGAGTAGTCAAAGGCATTGAGGGCGGTGGCAGACCGGTGTTCCGACGATAGGAGAATGGTTCAGCTGCAGGAACCTCTTTGGTGTCTTGGCGGCCATGTTCGAACTCCCCTCGCAGTCGAGTAGTTACATTTTTTCGCCGTCTGTGGATGGCGCATTTCTCTTTTCCAATGAATACTCGGTATGCGTAAGGCGGGATCACTCCTCATGTCGTCCAAGTAATAGGACCTGACTTGCTGCAAAAGCGCAGAGGGCTTTCGAAGAACCACCGGAGAGCCCTCAAGATATCGGAGTCTCATGATAGAGGAACCCTCGTGGAAATGCCCAATGGCAAAGCACGCTTGTGGAGGAACATTGAGGGATAATGGGCGAAAAAAAAAGTGTCAGAGGCATTGTGGATGGCATGCAGAGGAAATAGAGCTTGGTGAAAAGTCGTATATCTATCCAACAACTAATGACGGCTTTATGCAGATGCACAAGATACCACTTAACGCCAATCCGCAGATGGCTGGTTGAATATCAAAAGAGAAGTTGGACGTCCATCAGTGGCGCTCTATGGTCGCATTCCTTTCTCTGCGATATCAACGACAAATGCTCCGCCGAGAAGAATGGCTGGTTCATCGAGATTGTGGTGCTCGTAGCTAGACCCGAGGAAGAAAGGTAAGTCACTTTGGTTACGGCAATTGACCGATTCGTTGTGTTCAGAAAAGGGGGGGAGTAAGGGGCGTAACCACGAGAGCTGTGGCAGGGTACCGGTGAAGGGAAGAGCACGATGCCCGTCAAGCTCTTACCTCAAGGTTCCCACACCGCCGGCTTCGAGCAAGAATGCTGGGCCATCTTGCAGCGTCTTCCCGGCCCAACGCATCGCGAAGGCACGCAGAATGTGTCCGTGTGCAACGATCAAGACGTCACCCGATACTTTGTGTGGCTGCTGGTCCTCGGCCGGCTTCAGCACGGGCTCGTGGAATCTGCTACGAATGTCGGCGATAAGGCGATCGAGGCGGTCGGTGACGTCTTGAGGGCTCCTGTAGTATATCAGAATGCGGGTTCAGCGGCATATCGGATGACTTTGAGACAAAGTCGGCCCCTAGCGGTGGCATCGCGAGGGAGGGCGTGTGTGCAATTGCATGTGCTCTCCCTACCCTCGTACTAGAAGTCGTCCGTTCAAAGCAGGGAGAAGAAGTAGGGGATGCAACTTACTCCCCCCCTGGACAGCCGTCCTTCCAAATGTCCCAAGGCTCTTCAATACCCTGCTCGGCTCTCATTCTGCGAATCTCGGGGCTTGTGACACCCTCGTAGTCGCCATAATCCCACTCTCTGATGTCTTCAGTCACTTCGACTTTGGCATTGCACTCGAGGCCGCCGCCGACAGAGGTGCCGTGCGGATGCCATGGCAGTGGGCCGGAAATACCAAGATTGAGCAACTCGAAGGTGCGCTGTGCTCGTTTCCGGGGAGAGACGTAACTGACTCGGGGTGATTACCCAAATTGATTAGTCTTTGTTTGCTGCTACCGGCATTGCATAGATAGCATTTTCTTCTTGTACGTCTCTTTAGTTACAGGCTTGGGAGGCTGATGCGGTTGGTAGGGGTTCTCGTCAGGAACGGAAGTAACAGCGGGGACGGGCAATTGTTACATTGCACGAACAAGTGAAGATGCAATGGCCCCTGTCCAGGGGCTGGGTGTGCAGCATGAGTGAATGCGTTGCGAGAAGTTCTGACGAGGCAACCATACTGTTACGCCAGCTGCGCCGTTGCAGTGGTCGTGTTTGTGTAATAGATGCGAAGAGAAAGATTCCGCCGCTCTCCACAAGGAGACTGGCCAAGAAAAGGGATGGGAGAGGTTGGTGTAGACGATGTAAAACAAGTAAGGTGTGAGGGGTGGATGAGGGAAGTGAGCCCTGAGGATGCGCAAAGACATCGGCATATCGAACAAAGAGCGCACAAACGAGGAGCTGACGCGTTGTAGGTACGAGGCATCTCGCAGTGCTTTAGAAAAGGGGCAAGAGCATTTCAGGAAGAAGCGAAGAGTAATGTGTCGACCATAGGCCGCATTTTCCATTCGGAGTGGCATAGAATGACTGGCACAGGCAAAGTGTGACTTGTACATGGGAGGATGAAAAGGATCTTTGACCAATCTCATATCAGCCACTTGGGAGGAATTTTGCACGCAACATGAGAGAAACATATTGAAAAGACGCCGCAGGCAGATGCTATGAGCTCGAATGAAGACAAAATGACAATGCGGGACTTACACATGACATAGTTGTCGGGGAACAATCAAACGGTCGTCGCCCACGAGAGCCTTGCCCGTGGCGATGACTCGCTTCTCACCATTGGCCGTCAATGGGATATCGGTGCGGCCCGTGTGTCGGCCGTTGAGTGACCACTCGGTCTCGCCGTGGCGGACAATGAAGACGCGGGGAGCCGCCATGATGTCGCCGGGGAGGCAAAGCGAGCTGTTTTTGGGTGACGAGCGACTCGTGGGCTGCCTGGAGCGAAAGGAAGAGAAACGGAAGGGCTGGAGCCTGGCGAAGCTGGCACAGCTCAGGAAGCAATCAAGGTCGAATTTGGCGCTCAGTTGACTCTGAAGATTCGACGGAGCCTTTGCCCGGCAATCGAATACGCGACTCGAATTCCTTCAACGGCAGTGAGGTGCCATCGACAGCAGGTTAGCGGGTTGCCGGAGGGGTTCCGTTTAGCGGGTTTCGGTGATGTCAGGAAGCTCATGGAAGCATGGGGGCAATCTGCGTTTGCGTTAGCACCGAAACCAGGACGGCTTTGCTCTATCCGGCTACTGCTGCTACTACAAACCTATCGAGCCACCAAATCTGCTCATCTGTAGCAGATCTCGCTCTCTTCATCATGGTTGACAGATCGCGAGACGCGAATGACAAAAAGCGATCTGAGAGAGTGCCAATGTGGGAAGAGGAGAAAAGGAGAGAAAAGCAGCAGGAGTTGGATTCTGCCAATGTAGGTACCTACCAATAGCATCAAGGCGGACAACGTACAAGCAATGGCAGAATTCGAGTGGAAGGAGCACCTGCCGTCGGTATTGAACTGCGACTCCCTTCTGTGTACTTGTAAGAGCACGCCTGAGCCTCATTGTGGCTGGGCTGAAACAGCCACCGTCTACCGTGACGGCCATGTCTCTTGTCTACAATGCCGTGAATTTCAACCTTCTCAGGAACTTTCCCTTGGCTTTAGTTATCTTGTGCTCTCTTAGAGTCACGTCGATAATCCTTGTTGCCCGTCTTCACGCTCTTCTTCTTCATCTCGTTCTTCTTCTATTTTCCGGGATTCTCAGAAATGATCTCAATGGTACCATGTTTCAGCGCTCAGCCTCGTCATCCTCGGCTCTGCCCCGCTTCTTACTAAGTCTCTCAGCCTCCTCCACTCCATCACAACAACAGCAGCTTCACGGCCCCGCCAACGATGCCGACGCATGCTGGCGCCTTGATTCCGCATCGTCGCCCGACTCTGCCTGCCGGAGCACTAGCCAAGACATCGAGCTGGTGAGAGTCCATTCTTGGGACCATCCTTTGGCTGCAGCTCCTCGCGTCTCCAAGCATAAGCGGGCGTCCTTATCTCTGCCCGCCTTATCGCCGTCCGCCCTACCGGGGAGGAGAAAATCTGCAGACAAGGCATCCAGACTGACAAGCCGCGGCAGCTCGGCCGGCCTGGAGGCTTGGGCAGATTTGGCTGCCGACTCACTGGGCAGGGGGATGACCCTGACTGAACGCCAGAACAAATCGAATCAAGTCTGGAGAGGCTACTGGTGATAGAGTCTAAAGGTTTTCGGCGACACACGGCGCCAACTCCACACCACAGAGGTGTTGAAAAACCTACAATCTGAGGATCGGGAACATAAGATCGAGATGGCATCTTCTAGTACCTTGACCAAGCAGCAGAAATTCAAGGGCGGCGTCTGGGCCGTGGCCTTTGCTGCCGTGATCATGGTTGGAACCCTGACGGGAGCACAGCTCAAGTCGGACAAGCAGAAGGAGCAGGTCAGTAGAGTCTTTAGCTGTGCTATTCGCTCTTTTTTTTCACTTTTCTTTCTTTCTCCTTTTTGGCCAAATATTACATTTGGCCTCTCCGGCTGGACCCTCATCGAACCTACATTATCTAACTTAGCCCCCGTAGGCCATCAAGGAGTTCCGCCAGGTTACCCCCTCAGAGCAGATTGCTATGCTCCAGAAGCAGCGAGCCATCCTTGTCGACCAAAGGACAGCTCTCCAGAAGAAACTGGACGTATTCAAGCAACGCGTCCGGGAAAGGCATCAAGCGCAGGAAACCCCCAGGAAACCTTAGGGCGCTTGGTTCCCCTCAGGTGATGCAGCAGAATGCAGGAGAGGAGGAAGGTTTACACTCCCACGAAGAGCTTTGGAGAGAGCAGATAAAGCCACGGCTTGTCGTTCTATGCTCACTTACGTGACTCCTATTGGACCACTTTGCAGTTGCAATGTCACTCGGATGAAAGGGGCTTCCGCTGTTTAACATGATTCACCGGCGCAGCCTTGGTTGATGGAATTAATTCAAGAACACGGGCTGGTTTTTGGAAAGCAGAAAAATCAAGATACCCATTTATGATTGCATTCAGAAGTTGATTTCTATTTCACATTCCCCTTCACCCGTGCACCTGAATCGTCTTTTCCGACTCGTTGAGCATTCTGTTCTATGCATTATGGACATTATGGCATGTCGTTGATAGGTAGTAGGTAGGTAGGCGTCAGACCAAAGGCAACATGTTCAACACCGAAGGTGACAAGGCCCATCCCACCGCCCAATATCTTGATATTCAAACGCCCGATTCCGAAAATTCCCTTAGTGCAATCGATGTCCTGATCATGGACAACAATGGAGTCCAATCTTGCCGATCTTGCCGAGGACCTGGGCATTACTCCTCGATGCCCTCGGAGCTTGGCAGAGGGATCGCCTTGTAGAGTAGGATCAAGGCCGAGTGGGACTCGCCGCCGCCGGCCAAGGCCTCGACCTTGTCAACGGTCACCTCGGTTACTTTGTCATCATTGAACCACCACCAGTTGCCATCTTCCTTTTCCTTCTTGCCCGTTTTCGGATCCACCGATGCCGTCTTCTTGACATATGCCGTGTAATGACCGCTATCCGCGCTGGCGCCCTGATGGGTGACGACACCGCGGAGCTCGTAGAGGCCTGACTGGTTCGCACCATCGTCGTCACGCAGAGCTGGGTCTATCAGGGCGTTGAGCTCCTTCTTGGCGGACAAAAGAGCGGCCTCGCTCTCCGCCTCCACCTGAGCGTCCGTCTTGTAAGTCTCGCCCATGACGGTGTCGCCGTCACCCGCCTGCTGCGACTTGCTGTCCTCGCCCTGCTTCTCCTTCTTCTCCTTCTCTTTCAGTTCCTTCTCCTTCCGTTCCTTCTCCGAAGGCAGGCCAGAGCCACCAGGCACATCGCTCATGTCCTTGTCGTGCGTCTTCTTCCGGCGCTTACGGGCACGATCAATGTCTTCTTCATCCTTGCGAACCTCACGGACCTTGTCGCGGACAGGTATCAGGGCCGACTTGAGCTCGTCTGAGCAAAACTCGACAATGTCCAGCTCCTGAGGAAACGTGACCTTGCGCATGATCTTGGCCTTCTTCTTGGTTTCCTTTTTCCAAAAGAAACGTACGAAGTGGACGGTGAGGTACTTGGGGGCTCGGGATATCTTGGACGTTTTGGTGTAAGTGGCGTCACGGCCAAGGACCTCTGACCTCTTCTCCAGTTTCTCGCTAAGGGCAGCCAGGATGCCATCCCTCAGGTGGTTTGTTTGACTGTCAATATGGCAGTCCAGTTTGTAAAAGGTATCCCTCGAGATGATGGGCTGTTCGCCACCGTTTCGGGCTTCCTCCTCATCGCACTCAAGGACGGAAGTGAACTGCCCCGCCATGTACTTGTCGACGAAGGAAACACCAGGCTCATCGGGAGACGACTTGATCGTGACCTTCTGGCCTAGCTGTTGGACGATCTGAGACCAGGCCTCTTCGGCATCTTGCTGGGCATATCCGGAGCCGCTCTTGGACTTTTCAGCAAACTGTGGGAACACGAGCCTCAGCGCCGAGAGGAAGCTCATGGGAGGGATGGAGTCTTGCGTGGCACCCATGGTCTTGTAAAGGGCGGAGAGCTGGGCGGCCAAGTCGGCCCGCGCCGTGCCCGCCACCGGGTTGTATGTGGTCAACGCGGTCTGAAGTTCGGGGATGGAACGAAGCGTCTGCAGTGTCGAGTTGAGATAGCACGTGTTTCCGAGGTTGACGAGGCCGGCAGGGATGGCGCCGACCTGCTGGGCCTGCTCTGCCTCGGTCATGTCCTCGACGAACTTGATCTTCTCCGACGGACGGACCAGATCGCCGGCGCTGCCTCCTGGGGTGCCCATCATCATGATGTTCTGGGCGGCCTTGAGGCCCAGCTTGCCCATATTGGTGTCATCCTTGAGCTGGCCGCCCTTGATGAGGATCTTTTGTCGTTCGGGTTCCACGTTGGTAAGGCTGAAGAGCTGGAGCTTGAAGTCTAGGCCTGTGGACTCGGGATCGACCTCTACTTCGTATTTTTTGCCCTGGTGCTTCACGACAACTAGAGTACGACAACTCGCGTCAGTATTGAAAATAAACTCGCAGGATTCAAAAAGAAAAGATCATTCCTGCAATCAACAGAGCACCGCATGCAAGGCGATGGCGTGGGGGGGGTCAAGTTCACGCACCAGATACGGAAGCCATTGTTGCAAGGTTCGCCTGAGCAGCTGCGGGACGCCAAAAAGACGAACCCTTCTCTGATAAATCGTTTGGTGATGGAAAGACGCCGTGGTTTGTCAATATTTCTCCAGCGACAGAAGGAAACAAAGTGCCCGAGGCTGAGATGCCGGACACGGAGAGATGGTAGGAGAAGGGAAGAGAAGCATTGCGGAGCCTCGCTGGCGTCACGGCGGTGGTACCTGATGGCGGGCAGGTGTGGCGCATGCGGGTGTCAGTCCCTGGCGACTGGGGTCTGGTGGTGAATTACGTAACCAAACACGTGAGGCCCGTCTCGCAACTTGTGGCGCAAGCTTCCAGTTGTCACGTCGCTTACCTCATGCCAGCCGCTTCACAACTGGCGCTGCCTGCTGTGTTCAGCGCTGTATCAGGAGCAATCAGGCCAAGCAGCGCCTGTAGAGTAGCAGAGCTTGCCCCACCTTTCGACCTGCTACAGACGTCAACCTCCTGTTAGTGACATGCGGACCCGAACCCCGCGGATTTCCCCTACCAAGTCCACGTAACGAAAGTACCTACTGCACCACTACCTTGCTTCGTACCGTCCCGAACCTCGAACCCCAAAGCTTCCGGACTCCGACACGGACTGCGAATAGCTTCCTGCGAAAGATTGGCCCAGCCCAGGGCACGCAGCAGCCTCAGCAGCCATGGTACAACCGCGCCCTCCCCCTCCCCCCTTAAGCCGCTGCCTCCGACCCCGAGCGCCCTCCTGCGGCCTATCCCCTGAGGCCGGCGACTTTGACCGCTGCTGACGTGCTGTGCCCTCCAGTCTCAATCATTGCGGCCGTACCTCCAATGCGTGCGAAGCAGCCTGACTGCCGCCCTGACCCTGTCCAACTTTGCCTCCCAGACGACCGAGCGGCACAACGTGCCCGAAATCGAAGCCCAGACGTCCCCCGAGGTCGTCCTGACGCCCCTCGTCATCGCGCGTAACGAGAACGAGCGGGTGCTGATCGAGCCCAGCATCAACTCGGTCCGCATCAGCATCAAGATCAAGCAGGCTGACGAGATCGAATCCATCCTCGTGCACAAGTTTGCCCGTTTCCTGACCCAGAGAGCCGAGGCCTTTTTCATCCTGCGAAGAAAACCGATTCCCGTACGTGGCACCAGTCCATCCGAGCTTCCAACGGCCCCGGAGTTGGCGTGGACTCGAGTTTGGCGAGATGAATCCTGCTCTAACGCGCTGATCCGAATAGGGCTATGATATTTCCTTCCTGATAACAAACTTCCACACGGAGGAGATGCTGAAGCATAAGCTGGTCGACTTTATCATTGAGTTCCAGGAGGAGGTGGACAAAGAAATCTCTGAGATGAAGCTCTTCGTACGTAATCCGCTCGTTTTGACGACTGTTCCTCCCGCATGCCAGGTTCAAAAGATGTGTACATACTGACTTTGGCCTCCTTTTTTTTTGCAGCTCAACGCCAGAGCACGATTCGTCGCCGAGTCATTCCTGACACCTGTGAGTGCACCATTTTGGCGTTCAGAAACCCCCTATTCTTCGCAGTTACTAACACCAGTCTCCAGTTCGATTAGGCTTCTTGAGCAGTTTTGTGTTACTGAGGGTGGAAAGTTCAGTGACAGGACCAGAGCGAATGCAAATACTCATACCTCAAGTTGGACGCCCTCAAGTGTCAGGCTCGAGTAAGATTTTGATGTTTTGAGCAACATGTCGGTGTCTCCGTATGTGGCGATGAATGTGTCGAGGAGAGTGTGATGGCGTACATAAACAAAGTATAAACCTACTCCATATCAACAATATTACCTCGTCTAAGTCTTCCTGCTCTCTGTCCCACATTGTCTTCCATGTGGCCATGCGTATCCGATGCTGCAGTCCGCTCCACAAGCCCTCAACCGGTGGGCTCGTAATCGGAGCATAGTCGAGCAGTTTCAGAACTGCCGCAACTGACCTGAAGCGATACCCAACCGAATCTGTTGTAAATAGTTGTAGATATGTCGATAGATAGTCCATGTTAGCTAAACAGAAGACACAAATCTCCAGCAGCATCGCCAGGTCAATGAAAGCCCAAAGCTACGATGCTGCGAGCTCGGTATAGCTTCAGTTCCAGCACGCCCGAACAATGAGAACAAGATCTGTAACGCCTTGTGACTCCGCTGGACTCATCTGCTACTCCTTGTTCTTGACAGCTGCCTCGGACCGGCGTCTCCGCCGCTTGAAGCCTCTGGAGGCCTGGCGAGGCTATTGCCAGACCGGCAACGCTTGGCCTGCCACCTCCAGCTTCAACCCCTGGCAGTGCGCACCAAAACAGCTGCCTCCAGCTCCTGTTGCTGAGGCTACCCCGCTCACGCATTGTTCAGAGATAAATGGATAATCATAGATTTCCCAGCCGCCCCTCTCTTCCCTTCTCCTCTCTTCCTCCCCTCTCTCCGCTGACTTGCTCAACACCACGTATCGCTCCTCGAAGAATCTCACCAAGCACTCCTCATATCGAAACCCTCGTGCGACTGAAAGGTAGGCATGTCTGCAGTGTGGTCTTATGTGATGTAGTGTGGCAACGCGGATGACGACTCTTTGCTTTTTGAGCAAAGAGCTGTTTTCGTCCTTGTTTGGTTTGCTTGCGTCCGTCACCTTGTTTGTCAACAACTTCGAGATTGTGCTCCCGTGCTCACCAGTCATCCTCGTCATAAACTGCCACTACATCTCATTTGCTACAGCTCTCTGCCCGAGATGTTTCCACTCAGTCATACAACTTGACTCTCTGACGCCTCGCTAACCTTTCTCATAGATCAACGTGGCCAAGATGGCTTCTAGCCGCGCGAGAGATGTTCGTGGCATGAGTTTTGGCGAAGCACCCTTCATCGAACCTGTGCTGGAGACGACGCACACGGCGGCTTCTGCAGGCGGAGAGGCTTTCCAAGTGGTCTCGGACGTCCCTACTGGCCGCAACTCGTCTAGCAGCACCCAAAGTGCAAGCCGCGGCGACCACTTTCAGCCAAGCCATCAAGATGCCATTCAGCGCAGCTCGTTCAACCCATCCGCTCGTGTCTGGGTCCCTCCCTCACTGGACCAGGTCAGTAAAATGCTGCTCTCCTCTTTCTAAAGCCACCACACAATTGTTCTTCTTACCCCTCGATTTCTGTTCGATCATTCTTTTCAGTGCTTGACGTAGGCTTGCTAATCTTCAAGCAGCTGAATGGAGGAGACGATGACACTGCCCCTCTTGTGGTCGGATATCCTCCCAGCTACCGCGTTGCCAACTCGCATCAGAAGCACACCCAGGATCAGGTCCAGAGCTACACTCAAGCCCAAGTTCAAGGGCTGGCTGAGAATCAAAATTCGAGTCAGTTCGACCTTGTTTCCTTTGCCTTGGCTCACACTCGAGGCCATAGCCAGGACGCACATGCGGGCATGCCTTAGGAAGGCGCCCCAGACAGCGGCGGCCTCGGCGAAGCTCAGCCGTCGATGCAATATCACTACGACGGCGTCGTGCCTGCGGCGGCAGATGGTCGCGGTATTCAATATCCGAACTCCTTCCAAGCTCAGACTCCTCCCGGTCGCTCGACTGCTGGCCTCCATCAGCAAGCAGAGAATGGCCCTCGCACCAGCCTTCAGAGATTGGCCGACCCGAATGCTGAGCAACATGGTCGTGCATCCTTGATACCACACAGCCAGTCTCTCAACTCTCTCCGCCCCAGCGAGGAAGTTCCCAGCCCTTCCGACGTCACTCCGCCTCACCGTCGCTCTGGTGCTCCTGTCCGTGGCTATTTCAGTCCGGGGGTCACGACAGTGGCCAGCGAGCCGCGCAACTACGCGCCGCGCACTGCTGGTCTGCCCGCCTCGATGAACCCCATTATGATGCAGCCGCCTCCGAGGTTCGACCTTGGGCTTGCGGCAACGCCTAACCACGAGATTGATCGCGAAGCTTGCATTGTGAGGCAGATTGTCCGGCCCTTTGGTGTGCGACTCAATGAAACAACTGAGCTCTCTGAAATTCCTCTGGAATTCACGGCCAACGCTCCAGTGATGCCGGCGCCACGCTCCAACAAGCTTCTACAGCTTACCAACACCACCATGGGGCTTCCAACTTTGGCCGACGCCATGGACCCGTCCAACTTCCCTTTTGTCGAAGCGGCCAGACTGGCAAAGCCCATGAATTGGGGCATCATCAAGCTGAAAAACGTACGTTGACCACCGTTGCCTTTTTGGGGCTCCAAGACCAAATCCACGCATCGAGTCAAGCTAACACCATCATCCAGATTCCATTCTCGACTACCCGTGCCGAGGTGATTGCCTTTCTCGGCCGCAACTCCAAGGTCTTGAACGACACAGACGAAGGGGTGCACATAATCATGGACAAGGTGACAAGCAAGACCATGGATGCTTATGTCGAATTCGTGTCGCTCGAAGATGCCATGAGAGCGGTTGATAGGCACCGAACCAATGTCGTTGCTGGCAGATTCAGTCGCCTGGGTGACCGTCCCGTCGAGGTAGAGGTGACTTCTCAGGCCAGCCTCATGAAGGATCTCTTCCCCATTGCCCGCGGCGTCTTTTGGAATGGTGTCACGCCCGAGATCTTGCCTTTCAACCCCGCCCAGCCTTGGGACAACTTCAAGGGGTTCGTCTCTGAGGAGGAAATGATTATGCTTGTCAAACATGTCGAGGTGCCTCATCGAGTACGTGGCCCCCAACGATGACCTTTCCCCTCCAACCCCCGCCCCTTTTCCTATTCTCTTTCCCTGGACTGCTCTGACTTCTCCTTATTCGCGACAATCTTTTGCTAATGATTCCTTCATAAAGTCCCCCTTTTCCCGGGACTGCCCGCAGCGCCCGTATGAATGCTTGATCAGCACCATCAAGAAGTTTCCCTGGTTCCTCACCAACTGCGTGACGATCAAGGAACGAGAGGCAATGTACCAGGCTACCACTGCGCTTATTCGCCAACTCACTCGCAGCATTCTTCTCCAGGAGGACTCCGCGCACTTGACTCCTTTCCTACTCCGGCGCCTTGTCCAGGCGGCCATGCTCTGCCCGGGCTTCACGCCGTGTATGAAGGATGGCATCGCTTGGATCACCAACATGCAGGAGCTTGATCAGGAGTACTATCAGCTGCCGCGTTTCGCCGACCGTTGGCGCCACCAGTATGCTATCGGCCCAAAGCCTGGATTTCCCCAGGACGTTGTCGAGGTAAGTTTGACATCTCCCCGACGGACATGGACCTTGTGTCGAAATCTCTTGAGGCAAAATTAACAACGGTGTGCGTCTCTTGCGTAGTGGTATGTGTCGATCATCCGCGAGCAATCCCAGAAAGATGTTCTTGCCCTGCCCTTTCGAGAGCGTGCCGACCTCCAGGAGCGTGCCGAGCAGACAGACATGTACTGGGGCTACTTCTGGGCCGAGGTTGGATACGGACTCGGCCCTCAATTCGACGACATGAGCCTGGCGCAGGCCGCTCACATGGAGTTCTCAGCCGTGGAGCGTATCCTCACGCGCGCCCTTGCCCGAGGCTAACAACGCGCGATTCTGCCGACGAACCAAGAAAGTCTCCGTGGGTCAGCAATCCGGCGTTTGATTGTCATGTGTGGGTGAAAGTAGATTGGGGCGAGGACATCGTGCTCAAGGCTGGCAGCATTTCTCTCCTTTTCTTTTCGGTACCCAGCACTCTATTATCCGGCCGTTTTCAATTAGCTTTGTCGGGCCTCGAATCAGGCAGGACAGCCTCCTCCGTGTTGCAGACTGGGTGAGCAGAAGTGCACATGAGACGGATATGGGGCGCATATTTCCGTTCCCTTCTTTTCTTCTTCTTTGCTTTTTGTTGACTTCACGCCCGCGGTGAATGACCTGGTGGCGAGATGATTGGTTCATTGGTGGCCCGGAGTCGAAATCATGCATTGCTTGCTGATGGCTGAGGCGTTTCATTGTCGGCTGGTTGACGAACGAGGTGAATTGTCGTCCAGGGCACGCAATTGTGGTTGATGATTGCTTTCATCTCGAGTCGGTGGCTGCGAAGCTGGGTTACCGCGAGGCGAAATGGGCACGCAGGGATTAGACAGTCCATATATAAGAATGCGAATGACGTTGGGCGAGTCAAGTGCTTTGCGGACCAAAGAGCAGCGGAGAAGTTTGTCCGTGTAAGCGAAGCATATGGCGATCGATGGTCCAGGTAAGGGATGAAGAAGTCAAGCTGGTGACCAAAGCTCAAGATTGGCTCATTTGTTGAATGACATCAGTCACCTGAACTACCGTACCTACAGAGGTATCTGAGAGACGACGGCAAGCGCAGAGGTCTCGCCACGATCTACCTTAGATAGACTTTCTACAGTACTCCTGTAAATTGGCAATAACTTAGGCTCCCTCCTGCTATATTTGCGCGTGGCATGATGTCGGCCAAGATAGATGTCGTAGCCGATGACAAAGCAGCTCCTTTCTGATGTTTGAGCACGTCAAGAGGCAGTTGCGTTCAGCAGCAGAACATGGCACGGCTTGGGGCGACGTTTATCCGCTGAGAGGGCCGTCAGGGTTCCAGCTGTGCATGGCAGCCATATGGCGCTTGAAAACGAAATGAGCAGAGACCAATCATTTCATTGACCACGGCAGCAAGGGCGTGCAATTGAACCTGTCAGGTACCCGGGAGCTTTCACTGGCGCTACTGTAAGAAATCACGGAGCTTGTCCCGCACAGCAGCACGAGGAAGCATCTGGAAGAACTCGACCGTACCTACGGAGTACGACGAGCGTCGTACATAGACACAGAACAATCGCCTTTTCTCGTGCAGATTTCGACTTTGGTACCCTGCAGAAGGTATATACAAGTACAAGGCGCGTGTGGCTTCGATAAAATTGACATCTGGGTCGAAGTCCAAAAATAACACATGCTGTAAATAACCACTGATCGATCCGACCTGGGCACGAAAATACACCATTTCCAGAGCGAATCGCCTCCTTTATGCCCCAATCCCCCCCATCGTCTCCTATCATCAGATCCTAGGTACCGACCAACTTGAGGTACTACTAGTAGTATCTATCTACCTTGGGGATATCCAGTGCATTTCATCCTTCTTTTTAACCGCCTTTGGCTGCCCTTGAGCTCTTTCTGGCACTGCTGTCTGTCTACTGAGGCATTGTCAGCTGCTTAGGTATCGTCTCACAACAGCTCGGAATTTTTGCAAATCCGTCCAGTCGTTTTGTACCACTCCGTTGCTCCTGTCTACTACCTACCTACCTTACCAACTTGAGCTATTGACAGCAGTAATAGCCGGACCCCAGCGAGCTTCCATAAGGGTAGCCTCTTCTTCTTTTCCCTTTTCCCCTCGTGCATTGTCCTGCTTCCGCCTTTGCGAAAATCAACTTCGGTTTATCAATCAATCACCTCCCTCTCTGCCTCACATTTGGCAGCCAACCACCAAATCCCTCCCCTTCTTCCATCTGCTTTTCGATCGACTCAGTCGCCGTCATGCCTGAAGAGAGCGCGATTCCCGTCGTCCCTGAGAAGGCTGAGGCACCGGCCTCGGCGCCAGACACGCCACTGGCCAAGCTCACGGCGCGTCTTGCAGACATCATCAAGCAGTCGGGCCACGGCGAGATGTGGGGGGTCGAGCTGTCGAGCGACGCCAGCCATGCCCCAACCCAGGTCGTCCTCCAGAAGTTCCTGCGAGCCAACAATGGCGATCTGGCCGGTGCCGAGAAGCAGCTTGCTGCTGCGCTGGCGTGGCGGCAGAAGTGGCAGCCAACGAAGCTTGTGAGCCAGGCTTTCAGCAAGGACAAGTTCGGCGGCCTCGGATTCGTGACGAACCACAAGGATGATGCCGGCAACAACACCGTCATTACCTGGAACATCTACGGCTCTGTCAAGGACAACAAGGCTACCTTTGGCGACGTCACCGAGTAAGTTCTTCCCTGTCGCAGGACTCGATACCGAAGGTACACATTGCCGAAGCAAGGGCCTCTCTAACCCCGGCTCAACGCTTGTAGGTTCATCAAGTGGCGTACTGCTCTCATGGAGCTGGGTGTGCAGCAACTTCATCTCAACGACATCAAGGAGCCTCTTCCGGAAGACGGCACCGACAAGCATCAGATGCTGCAGGTGCATGACTACCGATCCGTCAGCTTTTTCCGCATGGACCCCGCCGTCAAGGCCGCCAGCAAGGAGACCATCTCTGTCTTCTCGACGGCCTACCCAGAGCTGCTCGCGCACAAGTACTTTGTCAACGTGCCTGCTATTATGGGCTGGATGTTTGGTGCTATGAAGCTCTTCCTTGCGCCGGCTACCTTGAAGAAGTTCCACCCCATGGCATCCGGCGCGTCTCTAGCCACGGAGCTCAAGAGCATCGCCTCTTCCTTGCCTCAAGAGTATGGAGGCAGCGGCGCTCCGGTCCAGCAGGGACTGACCGTCACGCTCGTGGACGCCACCGAGACAGCAAAGGAGGAGACACCGGCACAGCCCGAGCCCGAGGCCGCTCCCGCCGCAGCTCCCGCTCCTGCTCCCGTCTCCGACGAGGCAAAAGAGACTGCGGCTGCCGCGCCTCAGGCGGTGGTGTTACCCGTGAGGCCAAAGGAGGATCAGGAGGAGACGCCGGCAGTGACCAAGAAAGATGATGTCCCCGCTGCCGTCGAGCCAGAAGTCAAGGTTGCGGACGAAAAAGCTGCGGAAAAGACGCCAGCAGAGGGAGAGGCCAAGCCGACAGCAGAGACTGAGGAGACTCCTGCCGCCGCTGCAGAGATTGCTCCGAAGGAGTCTGAGGCTGCACCCAAGGAAACAGAGACTGCAGAGACTGCAGAGACTGCAGAGACTGCTCAGCCGGAGAAGACGGCTTAGGGAGGCTCTCGGTGGTGTTCCTCGTGGGATCGCAAGCCTGATCCATCATGAAGTCTTGGAGGTGCTGTAGCTCTCCGTTTTGTTTGTTTTCGTCTTGTTGCCACTGTTGTTGTATTTGTTTGGCCTTTGATAACGCCTTTATGAGCGCAGCAGGCCTTCGGGCTGCCTGCCACGCTCCACTCATACCCATAATACCCTATATCATGCCCCAGAAGTTGTGTGCATTAGATTCCTCTTTTAAATGTTTGCTCTTTTTGGAGTTAATAGATGGACAGTCTCCTCTTGGCCAACAATCGACGTGCTTTTGGGACTTCATGCAAGGTGTTTTCTCTACCTACTAGGTAGGTACCTGTGTGGACATTTGCCTTGTGACGCTCGATAAAATGATCATGTGGAGGAGTTCTTTGTCTACCACAACTTGAAGTCGGAGGCATCCCCGTGTCCTGCCGCCGTCATCTCCTCCGTTGCAACTCCAGGGTGCGCAGCACCACGCCGCCTACTCCGCATCTCGCAGTCTGTGAGGCTAGTTTCACCACCTTCGTCATCAAGAAGCTCGGCTTGATCCAGCATCTGCCTCATGCATAGGTAGCGCCCTTGTCAGCCAGAAAAGGCCCAAAGCAAGTGCCTGGTTGCGATTTGAGTCTGAAGCACGAAACTCCACGGTAGTCTACATTTCTTATGTATTGTAGCAGAGGCCACGCCCGCAAAGGATAAGGTATTTGAGGTGCATTTCCACAGTGATATAGGGCGGAGACATTGGAGTCTGTTTGCCGCAACGCCATTTGTGTCTCACCACGAATTGCGGCCATGGAAGGTAGAGAGACTGACAAATTTGTGAGCAAGCCTCGACAATGTCAAGGCTATTTTCCGAAATAGAGAGTGAGGTGCTCCCAACTTGACATTGTCATAATCTTACTGAGCCGAGTGTCGCAAGTGAGCCAAGTATTGTGTCAGGGTGAGGGCATGGTTCCGTCCATTCTCTCAGCTGGGCAGAGAGAATGGGAGAGACAATTCAAGCACAATAGCCCATACTTAATCTTGAGGCTCTCGCCATATACATGTGAGGCGCGATGCAATCATGCAGGTCCAAGAACGGAGAGATTCTCGTCGGTGCCGATGGCAGGTTTGCTATGGACAGTCGTAATCCACGACGGACATTTCGAGGCAATAGAGACGAGAATGTCTCCGGGCCATACAGCGATGGGCAAAAGAGAGTATGAAGATTCTACATGTTCAAAGCAGGCTGGCCCATGAGGGTCTTCCCGTTGCGCGACGAATGGCGGTCTGGAGAGGCTGAAGGGAAGATGAAGCAAGGTACAGCTTGGGGGCATCATCAAACACTCGCCTCTCGCACTGGAAGCTTGCGCCTATGGTTGAGGCATTTGGTACAAATTCATAGCTGGACGTCTATTCCGCCCGTTTTCCTGATTTGCCGTGGGCAGGCGGCAGCACATACCTAGGTAGGTAGATGCATCTAGGCAATATGGTCCGCTGGTCGTCGCATCAGCAGCAAGACGCGAGGCCCTTTGGCGACTTGGGACAAGCAGGGAGACAAGACGTATCACGGGCTCATGACGAGTGCGGAGTAAGACAAGGCCAGGCCCGGGGCCTCTGCCGTCGACGAGCAAAGGGAGGATCCGGGGGGGAAGAGATTGACGACGGGAAGCCCATCCTCCTGCTCACGCTGCTTTTGGGCTCACAATTTCCGGCGCAAGGACTTCCGTTGATAGGTTCATTAGCTCGGGCGCCTCAGACTCGCCTCAGCCGCTTGTCACCGTTCTCTCTGCCAGTCTTGCGCCTCTTTTCACCTTAACCTTTGCACAACTCACTTTTCTTCCCCCCTCCACCCTGGCTCGTCGGTTTCCTTTTCCCCTCTTTGCTCCGTAACGGTGATTGTGGTTCTGGACTTCTCAACCATCTCCTGACAGAGCTCACTCAGCCAACCTGGGCAAGCCAGATACACACACCCACGCAACAAGTCGGACACCCGCCAGTTTGCCTCAGTTGAGAGGACACTCAATCCCAGGCAGAAGCCAACGTACGGAATTTTTCCAGAGACTTTCGGATTAACTGCTAGAGTCCGCGCGTACCGGCACCAAGTACGAAGGAGAAGAGGTGAACCTACGAAACGCAACGCTCAAAGGGAGAGACACAGCACATATCTAATATTTGCAACAAAGCAAAACACCAAACGGGAAATTCATACAGCTTTCATCTTCTTTATCTCGACAGCCTCAGTCGGCCTTCTTCTTCTCACTTAGCGCCACCCTCCTCTGTACCGGGTCCGCTCCTCCTCCGCCTTTTGCCCCCTTCTCACTGCTCGGCCGTATTACGCTCGACTTCATCCCGGATCGCCTCTTGTCTCAGTGCCTGTCGACCCTCAGTTGTGGCTCCCCGTCAACACCCCTGGACGTCAAAAGCCCGGCAAAAAGACAAGGCCCTGTCTTGGCTCTTCGATCAAAGGGGCAAAAAAAATAGGCGGGTTGACCATTAAGTGGCCTCGCTGCTCACCTCGCCTATCAGATCGAGGAGACTCGGTCCCTGGTCTGTCCGCGAGCGAAGAAGCGGCCTGGTTTGGTGCCATTACGGAGCACAAAAGCACGCATATCATACCGCATACCTCAACATCACGACATCCTGATATTCCACTCTTTACACTATCTTGGCCACTTTACTTTACCTACCACCACACCCTACCTTACCTTACCTTACCTGCCTTTAGTTACCAACCTTGTTGATGTACAAGGTAGTATTTTGGTAATTCCACCACAGGACGACACATACACACACACCACCGCACACGCACATATAACCGCCTTGTCTCGTACGTTCGCCGCTCCCATTCACCCTCGTCCGGAGCACGCGGAGGATACGTGCACACACAACACACAAGGTACGAGCGCACATGCCTCAGAGCAACCCCGTCCTTTGCACCAACGTCGAATCTCACTCAATATAAGGCGCGTGGTACTCTTTCTAACCCTACCTTAAGATATCTCAGCTTGTTGAGTTGCTACAGACCACAATACTAGACCATTCCACAATATCGAGCACCAGCCTCGTGGTTTGGCTCTGTCTGACTCGAGGCAAAGCCGGCAACTAAGAAAAAAAAAGACGAAGAGGCGCTGCTCTGTTATTTGCCGAAGCTTGTCTCTTCCTAGTAGGGGGAGCCCTCATCCTCCATTGATCTTCTCCTCTGATTATTCATTTATACCCAAGTTCCGTGGCCGCCCTTTTGCCTTTTCTCTCCTCCTAATCGTCTTTCATAGGTACCTCTTCTTAACCTACCTTACCTACCTACTACCTTATACATACCTTAACCTTGGGGTCGGGTACTTCCTAGTGGTAAGGTGGTTGAGGTTAGTACTGCTGCTAAGAGAAAGGGAAATCCGCCTCCAGCTGCTTATCTGTCTCTGCTGGATTAGCTCTCACGCGTGCACCCGCGTTTTTTCGGAGGACCGTTAGCAGCCAACCTGCGACCTCCAACCTCTCCCTTGCACGCACCTCTCGCTCTTTTTTCTCTTCCCTTTTCCCTCTTCCTCTCCGCTCGGGCTTGGTCGACGAGCCATCCGCGCAGGCTGAATACGGCGATTCCTGCTCTTTGATTGGTTTCCCGGCTTTCTTTCTTGTTTATTTCGGCCGCTTTGGTTTTGCCTTGTTCCGCTGCTGTTCTTGCCTATTGTTGCTTGTTTCTCCTGATCCTGCTGCTGTTGTTGTTGTTTGCTTGCCTCTCCCACCACTTCATGTTTGCACCCCGGCTGCCGCTATAAGTCCCGCCGCGCCGAATCGCAACTCACGCACACACGCCTCGCGCATCGCACCTCGCACCTCGCACCTCGCACGTCGAAGCCATGCTGTCGTCTCTGCTGGCTGCCATCGAGAGCAGCAGCTCGATCGAGATCGCGACGGACGACTCCTCGAACCTCGCGTCGTCGAGCTCGACGCCCCCGACGACCGTCACCGACACCGACAGCCAACACTCGGACACCTCCAAACACGATGTCATCACCGTGATTGACGACTCGACCGTGATCGCGGTGGCTCCGGCTCTACCCGCGGCTGACGTGCCCTCGCCTCGCCGGCCCCAGCGCGCGCGGACAAGCCTGCCCGTCTACAACCTGGCCAAGCTCAGCGGCACCAGCGCGCATGGCAAACGCCGGGCCAAGGGCGACATCGTGGCCGACCGCAAGCGCCGCACCATTGCGGCCAGCACTGTCACGCCTGGCGACGCCCCCGTTGATGCGCCGCGCGACACACCGACCGTCGCCACCGCCTCGAGCACTGACGCGTCGACCCTCCAGGCTTCTCCCAGCAAACGGACCACGCCGCGAGCACTACGCCTGGCGCGGGCATCGCCACGCTCGCTGCGGTCAGCAGCGCGTGTTGCTGCTCCCAATGGCAGCGCGAGCACTGGCTCGGCGCCGCCGGTATCGGCCGCTGCGGCCAAGCTCTCCGTCACCAGCAAGCGCGGGCGCAAGACGGCCGGCGTCGGAATCGAAAAGGAAGTCCGGTTGACACGCGAGCTGCGGCGCCTGCAGGACACAAAGGAGTACAACCACATCGACGACCGCCCCGTCATCCACAGTGTCTGGTCCAATGGCAAGTACGTCGATCCCAGCGAGGCCGCGGAGGCCCAGCCGGCGCGCAAGAAGGTGAGGGTCGAGGAGGCGGCGGAGATCAAGGTCGAGGAGGCATCGGTAGAGCCTGTCGCCCAGCCCAAGAAGAGGAGGGTTAAAAAGTACCTCAACAAGGGCCTCTACGCAGGGCAGGACACGCCCCAGGACATCACTCGAGGGCTGACGGCGGCCGAGAAGAAGCAGCTGGCGCAACTGCCCGAGCTCATGCCGCGCAGGGAGAACAAGGTCATGCCCGCGCCCATATTCACGGGCTTCCGGATCCTGTTGACCGGCCGCGATTTCAAGCTGCCGTTCCATGTCTGCAACCCGCTGCCGCCGGGCCAGCCAAAGCCGGACGAGTGGAAGAAGATGACCAAGAGTAGGTGCCATGTCATCCCCAGGACCACGCGCTTTGCCCCTTACTCTACAGCGCAGCGAAGAGTCTATGCTAACATGCCCGCTCCCTTGTAGATCGGTTCATTGGCGAGTCCAAGGAAGTCTGGAAAAAGATGCCGCACATCCTCGATTATCAGTCCAAGTGTGTGTGCAAGCCAGAGGACGGCTGCGGCGAGTCGTGCCAGAACAGAATCATGCTCTACGAGTGCGACGACACAAACTGCAACATCGGCAAGGCCCGCTGCACGAACCGCGCCTTCGCCGACCTGACAGCCCGGCGAGCCAGGGGCGGCAAATACCGCGTGGGAGTCGAGGTGATCAAGACGGCGGACCGCGGCTATGGCGTCCGCAGCAATCGCTGCTTCAAGCCTCACCAGATCATCATGGAGTATGCGGGCGAGATCATCACCGAGGAGGAATGCGAACGACGAATGAACGAAGTCTACAAGGATAACGAGGTACGTCCATCTTGCCACAGCAGCTACTACCTCATACACGATTGCAATGTCATGTCCATCCCATGTCATGTCATGTCATGTCATGTCATGTCACGTCACAGGGCTAACATTTTTCATCTTCGTCACTCGGCAGTGCTACTACTTAATGAGCTTTGACCAAAACATGATTATTGATGCCACCACGGGCAGTATCGCCCGCTTCGTAAACCATAGCTGCAATCCCAACTGCCGAATGATCAAGTGGATCGTCTCGGGGCAGCCTAGAATGGCTCTCTTTGCCGGCGACAGGCCCATCATGACCGGCGAGGAGCTCACGTATGACTACAACTTTGACCCCTTTTCGGCCAAGAACGTCCAAAAGTGTCTCTGCGGGCAGCCCAACTGCCGAGGCGTGCTGGGGCCGAAGCCAAAGGGCGTCAAGCCGCCCAAGGAGACGCCCCAGAGCGCCGCCAAGGGCAAGGTCAAGGGCGGCAAGCGGAAGCTCGGTGAGCTCTCGGGCAACGAGGAGAACGAGGAGCCGGGCGCCAAGGCGAAGAAGCCCAAGACGAATCAGCCCAAGGCGAAACCCATCAGGACTCTCAAGGCCGTCAAGGCACTGAAGCCCATCAAGGCGGCCAAATCCGTCAAGGCTCTGAAACCCGCCCAAAAACAGCTCAAGCCCGTCAAGGCCGCTCAGCCTGCCAAGGGGCTACAGCCCGTCAAGACTCTCAAGCCCATCAAGATGGGGAGGGCGAAGCTCACAAAGTCTGCCAAGCTTACCAAATCTGTCACTATTTCCACCAAGGTCTCCAAGGTCTCCAAGGTCTCCAAGGTCTCCAAGGTCTCCAAGGTCTCCAAGGTCTCCAAGGCCTCCAAGGTCTCCAAGGCCGCGCAGCCCAAAAAGGTGGTCCAACCCGCAAAGAATGGCAAGAAGACGCCCGCCAAGGTCAGCATCAAGGTGGTCAAGAGCCCGGTGAAGCCCAAAGGGCAACGCAAGAAGCAAATCGGCTCAACAATCACCGTCAGCGCAGCCCCCGAAATCATTGCCGCCGTCTGAGCGAGCTCAAACCGGGCCTTTGCACATCCCGGGACGGCGAATGCGGTTCAACATGGCTTGTCGAGCCGCCGGTACGTGTGCGTGTTGCCGACGCTGCATACTGCTGCTCTCGTTCACTACATCCTTTCACCCCGGTCTGTGTTTGGGCAATGCTGGGAGCTCTATGCCCTGCTATTTCGAGAGTGGGAGACGGCTCCTTGAGCCTTGGAGTGGTTTCTCATCATCTCATTTCTCGTCATTTTTGCTCCTTCATCTCTATTTGTTCTGGTCTCCCATTTTCCCCTTGCTGCTTTTGGGTGCGGGGACAAGGTGCGTGATAGACTATCATTTTTCCTGGTTTTCTTTTCTCTTATCGTTGTGCTTTTCATGTATTATCTCAATCTTCTTTTTCTTTTACCTGGTGTAAGGATCATCATTTCGAGGACAAAGGAGGGAATTGAGTTCCAAAAACGGATTGCTTTTAGGTCTTTGTATTCGCCCATGTCTTTTGTAGTAACGTTTTGGAGTTGGCGGACGGCAAACAATCTGTGGTTTAGGCGATAATGAGAGCTGATGATTTGGGTACGATGCCATCTTTCGATGAGGAAGTGACTGTCTGCAAGGGTGCGACATTGCCTTTTTCTATAAACCTAGCATATTGAAGTCTGGGTTCTTCTTCTGGACCTGTGCTCCAAACTGTCTGGTATATGTCGGTGGTAGAGGCACGCATGTGTTTCGCCTTCACCTTTACATCGAGTTATACCACTCGAGTGGATTGCCAGACGATTCCTGATACACCTCATCCACCCCTCCGATTTTCGGCCCTTCCTCAACACCTCTGGTCAATCCTCGTCTAGTGACACCAAGGATGATCACAACATTTCTTCTCCCTTCTAGGAAGAAAAAGCTCTTACCACTTACAAGATCGAGCGTCAAGAGTTACTGTATCCTCCCAGCAGTCACATGGAATTCGGCAGCCTTTCGAATAGGGAAATTGTACCAAAAAAAATCTTGAATAAAAAGGGCGTACGAATGGAATATCTACACAGCTTGCCCAAACCCGCCTCAAACACGTCGAGCCAGTACCGGAAATGGCCCTCGTCAACACCTATGTGGGCTTTCTCACGGGCACACCTTGAACCCCGGAGGGGATTCTAAGCACCACCAACCGGGGGCTGGCAGAGGAGAGCCTGGCCGGCCTGCAAGTTTTGAGGTGTTAACTGGCTACCCCAAAATCGCAGCTGAGGCCGGGAGAGACTTACAACGGGGGCCACGCAGCAGAGAGGCTGGGCGCCGGTTTTGGCGCAGGCATTGCGGAAGTCGGTGCCGTCGTAAACTTGCTGGGAGGCTATAATCGGAGGGGGGGCGAGGCGAACAGAGTGAGAAGACATGTTCTGGGAAAGAATGGTTATGTATGGGCTCAACTTACGGACTTTGCAGTCAAGGCCAATGAGGCCGAGGACTTGAGTGGCACAGCACTGGGGGTTGCTGAAGAGGCCGCCGGGGCAAACAGCGGCATTGCTGCGGTCCTCAATAGGCTGGGCCACGGCAGCGGCGGCAAAGAGAGCGGCGATGGCGAAGAACTTCATCTTGATAAGAGTGCTGGTTATGGTGAGAATGACAGAAAATGAGATTGGTAGGAGGGAAGTTGACTCGAGTTGTTCAGGCTGGATTTGGTGCTGATGAAGGACAAGATGGAGGAGATTCTAGAGAACCAGAGACGGGATATTTATATTCTTGAGGCTCTCTATCATCCACTGGATCGAATGATGCCTCCTCCTGCGCCCGCTTCAGCCAGCCATCATCTTCTCGTCTCCGTTCAGCAATTTCAAACTTGGCAACACAACATGACGGCTGAGGCCTTCCCCGTCTCCCTCCACGCCGTCATCGATGCTCCCAACTGGTCCTCTCGGGGACATTTCAGCAAGCCCGGCCGCGTCTTCCATGGCCCGTTGGTACCACCAAATGCCCCTTCTCTGCAATGGCAATAACCTGGGTGGATATCTAATATCAAGTTGTGTGACGGCGCCAGCAGCAGAGTTGGAAGGCGATGCTGCTTTGTGGACGGATTGTTCTCTCCGTCCTGGCTCGGGTTGCCGCGGTGGTGCAGATCAAGATCCCGGAACGCAGTGGTTGGACAATGGCAGCTTTGGCGAAGCACATATCTGTCGAAATCAGCTCATATCGTCCCAAGGGTGTGAATATGATGTTCTCTGCTGTACGATGACCAAGGACTGAGGAGGGGGCGGGCTTATGACCCAGCTTCACAAGACCTGTGCTCGAGCTTTCGAATTCCTCTTTACTCAACTCAAAGGGATAAAGTCAAGCAGCCGGCTACTTCCATCTCGAAAATTCGTCCATTTCGAGTTGCACACTGATAGGCCTCATTTTGTTATTCTTGGCTCAAGAGAATTGTAGTGTCTCTCGGCTATTCATCATGTCTCGGTGATCGAGATGAAGGCGCTGAATCTAGATCCAATGGCAACAGACCAACCGTATCTGGACTCTTGAAGTGATCCTTTGCGCCGACTTCCGCCAGCCGCAGACCCCCACCTCAGTCTGTTGGGATCACAGGTGAGTGATGCCAAGTGATTAATGAGGTTGACCGGGAGAGCCGTTGAGCCGGGGAGGGTGCGCCATTCACTAGGCGAGATGCTGGCCACGCCGCCTGTCCAAGGCATGAGAACACTGAGCTTGTTTGATTCCTTGTCTGTGGATTGCTTTGCTAAAGTTGGGAAAGAAGCTCAACAAGGGGCTTTCAGCTGAGGTTGGTTATCATTACAACTGTCAACTGCAGGATGTTTTGCTGTTACCAGGAGTATTGCAGATAGGATTCAGAGTTCAAGAGAAAGAGACATCAACTTTTACAGACTTCACAATAGCCTCTGTTTGCAGATTACCCAATTACTAGAGTGGTTAGTGAGAAAGTCGTGAAGCTTCCAACCCAGCAATGGGATATGGGACAATAGGACGGCCTGCTTCACACCTGTCGTTCGAGAAATCAGGAGATTTGCAACTCAGTGTCCCTCATTTGATACTAGTCGCCCTTGGCAGAAGGATCTTGAGAGATCCAGCCATACAAAAGCGTGCGCCTGAGTGTTACCACTGACAGCCCAATATGCAAGGCGAGCATTCGGTCACTGCATCTTCCGTCTGTGCGGCAAAAGGGGGGAAGAGATGCTTGACGCCCATCATTATCCAGTGCCTGGTGAGCTAACGCCACACAGCAGCTTTACATGGGCGATCTACGGGATATTTCTGAGACCGACCTCGGCGTGCCGTCTGCAGATGGTGATCCAGGGGGTTGATCGAATCACTGAGCTGATGCTGGTAACCCAGCCGCTCCTATTCTTAGATTGTCGCCCCAAACCAGCAGTGGGCAGACTGGTAGCTCTGCGTTCCCAAGTATAGAGCACACACTCTGTACTCGCATGCATGCTCGCCCTTCTTGTATCACCTACATGGGTTACAGAGCGAGTCCTCTAATAAAGCGCGGTGCCTCCTGTTTTGCGCTTATCAACGGCAACGCGGACCGTTCGAGAACGGCCAGAGCCATCGCCGCTTTCGCATGGATCGGGACAAAAAACAAGGAAATCTCCCGGCCTGGCGCGTCACGGCGGCTATTCCTCTTCCAATTCCCGTCCCTGCTCGCTCAAATTGTGGCTGTCTGACGATGGCTTCCGGCAGATATCCCGGCCCTGGGCCATACAGGTGGCAAGCCTCAACGCCATCCCGCAGCCCTCTGGGAGCCCAAGGTCATCAGACAGCCAGGCACGAAAGGACAGGGCTATTGCTAATTGGCCGACGTCCCATGCAGCTGGTCTGTACGGGGCGCAAGTACGAATTGCATTCTTGGCATGATGGCCTGATGAGTGCTTCTCTCGAGTCCAACAGGGGACTCACCTCAGCTGCCCCGGTAATCTGAGCTTGGAGGCGTTCTGAACCGAGCTTCATTGGTGAAGGGAAAGGCAGGGGTTCTCATTCGCCATCATACCAGGTTCATACTTGCGGATTTCGTCTCCCCATTTACTACAACTTCACAGATCCAGTATCAACAACATTCGTTCACCAAGGAGCTGCTGCGTGTCTGTATCGGTTTGGCGTCTTGTAGTGTCCGGCCCATCTCGGAAGGCAAACAAAGGGGGAAAGGGAGGGAGAGGCTTGGCTTTACCGGCTACCAGGAATCCCGAGAGCCTGTCTCCCTTGACCAACAGTCTCGGTGGCCGTGAACCTCCACACTATCGGCGCCCATTTGCCCGTGGCAACCGTATGCGTGTAACACGTTTCATGCAAGGCGTCGTCTTGGCTGCCAGGCAGCCGTATCATCTTACATCAGCTGGTAGGGACGGGATAGTAATGCCAGGATACTAGTGGCATCTCCAGTGACTAGACCTTGATCAGGACATACATGTTTTGAAGTTGCTAATAGGACAAGACGGTTGCATACGTGGCGCGAAGGACGGCAGACGGAATGTGATATTCGAGTGCTGGCGGATGCAATGGCTTTACCCTGCAACGATGCGGATGTTGGTGGATTTGAGGGAAGCGGTACACACCAAGGATTCAATGTCAATATGCAAATGGTATGATACACACGGATGGATTGTTGGTGCAAGTTATGTACCCTACTCCTTGATTATGAGAGCTCCATGGTCAGAATGAGTTTGTTGATGTTTATGGTGCCGAATACTTTGAATGCGCGATGAGCGTTGGATGTTCCCCGAAGCCATATTCGCGTAGGATAGGTTCATAAAGGACAATAAGTTGCCAATTGACACGTGACAAGCCATAATCATATAGTGGTCATTATATCAGTTTGTGGACCAAAGGAGAAACACTGAAAACCGAGGTTCGATTCCTCGTTATGGCATAACAACTTCACATTTTTTTTTTGGCCCTTTTTACATATGTGGGAGCTAGCTCCATTGTGAGTCTTCTGCTCCCCTTAGCTAATAGATCAACTTCCGAGCTCCCATACTTTGACTGCCGGACGAACTATTGGTAGCAGATGGAGGAGTCGATCTACGTGATTTGTTTTCGTAGATGGTCCTATCATGAAGCAGTGAGATGGTCGATAGATGACCCTTTCGTCCGCCCTTATCACCCAAGTTGACGATAACGGCAAGCAAGTGGGCGACTTACTAAGCAATTGGGAATCGACAAGTGCAGTCAATGTAAGTTGATGAGAGACTCGACTTGACATGGCTTTGCAGCCCAGAACCAGCCTCTACATCCAGTAGATTCCTTGGATAATTTTGGGAATTCCCATAGAGGATTCCTGCTCTTGCGGTGAAGAAAAAAATGTGCGACCGCGAAATGCAAGTGTGGTTGGTTGGTTAGACGGACAATGTCATCTCAGCCACTTCACAGAGGCTCAGTTGAGGCGATTCACCAGCGAGACCACAAATTGTAAAAAGGCAGCAACAAAACATGGGGTATTGTCCATTTACTTACATGAAGGTGGTGAAATAGACAGTCAAAAGTCACCATTTCCCTAATATTTTTTTCTTCTTTTCTTTTGCTGGGGTGAAGCACCGTGGTACAACTTGGTAGTATCCGACTTCTCGTTAACAAATCGATAAGGAGCACTGCCCGCCTGCAATGGCAATCGACGCTGCACCCTCAAATCGTAGATGTGCTCAACCTCGTTTCATACAGGGAAGCCAACCATTATTCTTCCAGCTCTTTGATTCAATATCAGACCATTAAACTTGGATGACCTGCTGCCTGCAGGACGATGCGTATATTCATGACCCACCCTCATCAGTGTTCACCCTCAGCAGGACATGTTACAATCACTGGAGCCTGCTGGACATGGAGATTGCCATCTTACATGGCAGCGAACAGAAAAATTTCTTGAGCGAACGAAGTCTAACACACTATCTATATTCTAGGTACATGAAGGGATTGGACGACACGTTTGTGCCTGAAAGCACGGAACCTCAAAGAAGAAGCAAGGAATATCCGGAGAGAACACTAGCCAAATCATCCAGGAGGGGTTGACATCGTGCTGCGAGTTCTCCAACCAAGCAAAAAGCCCTTTACCTCTCGCCTCAAACTATCTATGGTCTGAAGAGACGCAGCGTTTTCGCTGGATATTGCCGCAATTGCCTGCAATGAGCGTTGCAGATGGGTTTTGGCTGCCACAACGGTCTCGCAAGGTGGTGTTGGCGAGGCGGCTCCCCGCTCCTCCTTTTCTCTTCCGCCAAACATCAAGGCAAACGAACCGAAAAGAAAAAGATAAGTAGCCAGAAAGGAAAAAAAACAAGAGCCGAGCGCTGGAAAGCAGTGAACCGTAGACTTTTGGAGCGAAACCGGGGTATCTTAAAACGCCAGAGCCAGTTCTAAGGAGCAACCGCCAGGGGGTAAAGACACCGCTGGCAAATCATTTCTTCGTCTTCGTGGGACGGGCTGGTCCCACGGTATCCTTCGAGATATGGCAGTTGCCGCAGCGGCGGTGTTGGCAGTTGAACTCGGTGCATTGCAGGTCGACATCATAAAGCAACCCCGACATTCCGCATTGGCAGCACAGCCAGGTATACACGACGTCCTGCGCAGGTCCAGATCCCATCTTCGCAGTGAGTTTGGCTTTGGATTGCCTTTGAAAGTTGGCGTTGAACAAGGTATGAGATTCAATGACTGGTTGTAAAGCAAGCTTTCAGAACAGGATGAGTGATGTTCGCTTTTCAGATGGGTTGTAATGCGTGCTACCATGAGTCGAGAAGAGACGTGGACTGTTTATATAGCCATCATATCCCATGATCCCACCAGAGCTTCCTCGGAAATCTCCATTGCCAGAGTGCTGCGCAAGCACGCCTCGATCCCTCTCGAGTTGCGCAAGAGAGAATGGGCAATGCTCGGCCGTGTCTCCGCCAGCGTCATTGGTGAACCACAGCTTCTTGTCAGTAGGTTTTCCACTTGGTGCGAAACCGGTGGCTTGCCGAGGGGTTTAAATCTGTAATGAGAACACCATTTGGTTCAGAGAAAGCCGACTTCTGGGAGATCGACGAGCGATGGGGGAGCGAAGGACATGACAGCCCTGTCTGGCGCTGCTCAACTCCAAGAAAGGCGCAGGCGCAGCTGCTCGCCTCGCGCAAAAGCTGGGAAGCCTTGCAGGGGAATATCGTCAGGTGAGTATGAGACATGGATCTTGTACTTCTTTACCCTGTGACGCCGGTCATAGCTCGAAGCAAGCAACAGTTCCAAGCGGCGTAGATGGAGTATCCCAAGTCGACAAGCGCTCGCCGATGTCGTGTCCATTGTGTGGCCGATTTGATCCCGACGAGGCTGGGTGGAAGCTCGGATCAACACTTGTGATGGAGCCCAGCAGGCAGCAAAGTCGTTGCTCATGCGGACACTCAGACGTCTTCTCTCTGTCTCTTCTCTAATTTCCTCTGCTTTGACCTTCTGTTTGCGTATTGAGCTTGTATGAATGCGCAAACCCTATCCTCAGAACTGTGACAACGATGGTTCGTGCTTTGCCATGGCTTGAGACGAAGAGTTACCTCTCAGGTACAAGCCCACTGCGCAGGTCGGCGTGTTCGTTGTGAGTATCTAAGAGACTGTGAGTAATGTAGTAGACCCTTGACTTGTTATGGCACTCATCGATCCAGCAATTGCGTAGGGTTAGAGACCGTGAGCACACGCCACGCAGCCAATACACCCAAGCGGCAGCAACAATACAGAAGAGGGAGCGCAACATGGAGCGAGCATTTGCTCACACAAAAGACATGGAGGACGGATGGGTTTTTATATTGCATTTCAGCACGCCAAAGAGACGTCCTACGACGACCGTCACAAGGGAACAAGCGAAGTGGTGGTTGGTGAGCCTCGTGCTGGCCGGCTTCAGCTGTTGACAGCCTGCCTACGTGGCACCTGGGGCTCGATTGGGTGGGTAGATCCGATTCTCAGGTAGGCCCAAGAAAATTGGTCTCACGCGGGTATGCGGCTGAAGGACATTTGTGGTGGTGTTGTGGCGTCTGTCCAGTTGGGGGCCCTTGTTGTTGTCGTTGAGGCTGAAAACAACCTCGAAGCCTTGCGCATAGCCTCAAGTCGACGGGCTCTAAGGCGTGGGGGTGCGGGATGGACTGAAGAAGGGGAGGAGGATATCATTGACCAGGCTTTCCATTCGATTCGGCGCATTGGGTTGCAGAATCCTGGAAAGTGGGCGATTGAGTGTCGAGGCAGAATCTCAATGTGTTGGGACCAAGATATTCTCCTCGACGCTGGTGATTTCCCATAGACTATACCGTAGGTGCGCTGTACGAAGAATCCAAAGACACCTACCGTATGAGGTAAGGTACTAGGTACTCACCTACTCCTAGCCGCGGAGGCCATTTTCCAGTCCATCAATCCAGACTCTGTAAGCGGTCACGTCAGGACATTTTTCGATATTTCGATTTTTCGAAGCTTTAACCTCTGTATCATCGATGGCATCAGCGATTATAGAGCTCCAGACCAAATCCAATCTACCCCCCTGGCCTGCTAGGGTAGGTACGGAGTACTCCGGATCCGGCACCTGCGGATGGAGCTTAAATGAGCTGCGACAGGGAAGGCATGAGTGATCTCCAACACAGACACCGTGCAACCTCACCGGGAACAGCACTGCTAATACAGTATGTATTGTTATCGATTGGCGACCTGCAGCTGCCGGGGATGCTGCTCCCGGTCAGATTAAGATTACGGCTTATATCATCATCGAGCATCGCATCTTTGCAGCTGAGATTTCAACCCCCAAGACACCATAAGGTAGTAATACCAGACGACGCACAACAGGAGCAAGCGGCGACCGACGGGCTGAGCAGCGCAACTCCAGGGCAGCGAGATACTGCCATCATGGTGCTGCCATGTCGCGCCGGCATCACAGCAGTCGCGCCAGCACGCGATGGGCGGTGCGCATCGTTCCCTTGTTTATCCTCGGCGTCTTAGCCGTGGCCACATACGCAGTCGTCGATCGTCTTTGTGGTGAGTCTCTTGAAAGTGAAGGCTTAGGGAGGGAGGTCGGGAGCCCTGCTTCGTACTAATCAACATCTGCATCTACCTTAGTCAACTACCTGTACAGAAAGAAACACCAGGCCGGCGTCGTCACGGCCTTCCTCGTCCTCTACTTCCTCTTCTTCCTCCTCATGATGGCCGCCTACCTCCGAACCTTCTTTACCGTCCAGCTGAACCCGGGCGTCGTCCCTCTGGCTCCCGAAGAGCAGACCGAGCGCGAGGCTGCCGAGAAGCTGCGAAAACGACACAAACGCAACCGCGACGTCGAGGACAGGGCGCTGGCGCCTCCCGACCCAAACCCGGACAGCCCCGGGCTCGAGGCCTTCTACAGCAAGGACGTCTTCGTCTGCGAGGCCGACGGCCGTCCTAAGTGGTGCTCAGAGTGCCAGCAATGGAAGCCCGACCGCTCGCATCACTCAAGCGATCTGGGCCGCTGCGTCAGAAAGATGGACCATTTCTGCCCCTGGGTTGGAGGCATGGTCTCGGAGACTTGTGAGTTCATAGCATCCCTTTTCGCAGACAGAACAGAGAGCCCCATGTCTTGTTCTGGATGTTGGTCAAGCGAGAGTCTTTTTTTTTTTTATGGAATCTAAACAGACAATTTGTGTCCTTTGCGGGAACCGTAGCCTTCAACTTCTTTACGCAATTCTGCTTCTATTGCGGCCTCTTCTGCGCCGTGAGCCTCGCCGTGGGAGCATACTCCTTCCAGCAGCGCCACAAAGATGGAGACGCTATCGACGGCTGGGCCCTTGCAATCATCGTCATGTCCTGCCTTTTCGGCGCATTTACTACCGGCATGGCGCTCACCTCCCTTCGCTATATCCTCATCAACACCACCAACGTCGACATGCTTAAGAGGCCACAGACCACCACGCTGGCGGTCCGCATCCCTCTGTCTACTCCGCCGTCGGACAAGTATAACGTCATTGTCTATCCGCTTCGAGGGCCGCCGCGACGACCTGGCTCCGAGGGCCAGCAGCCGCACACCCATCATGGCCCCATGTCTTCCAGAGACCAGCAGGCGGAGCGCAAGTTTGCCATACTCCGCACGAAACCACGCGAGAACCCATGGGATTTGGGCGCCAAGGAAAACTGGAAGTCCGTCATGGGAGACAACTTCCTGGAATGGTTGCTTCCTATTCGACACTCCCCATGCTGCAACCACGAGAGCATGGAGAGCGATTACAGGTTTGGGCGTCTGGTCGCCAGGTTGAGGAAACGCTATGGAGTCCCCGAGCTCAGCACCTCTTCCCGCAGCGGACATGGCGTTGAGTTGCAGGAGAGAGGGAGCCGGCGTGCCAGTCAGTGATTGAAAGATTGACTGACCAGCTCTCCATTCACGATTCTCCACCACTCCCATGTACTTTGTATCATCACTGTTTCCAATTTGTTCCTCCCTGTCTCTTTGCTGATGGCCGCCCTACGTTGGCTTTCTATCACGCACCCATTGCCTGGCTGTTCTGGGTCGGCGCCCTCCATTCCCCTTCTTTTCTATTCTCTTCTACGTTGGCGTTATTGCAAATAGGGGCATAGACAGGGGCCGCTTTTGTGTAAACCCTTTGCTCTACCGGACAATACATGTACATAGTTTATGAACACGGCAAGGCAAGGTCGGGAGTAGGATGTTCTTTATATATCTGTGGGTCGGGCTGGATGGGGATACGCATCAAGAGGTTCGCATGCAGACGGTGAACTAGGACTAATAACGGGCGACAGCCTGCAGCCGGCGATGGCGCATGCTCGAGGGCTGAATAATATCTTGTCACATCTTTCCGACCAGTGCAATCTGCGTGATATGTCCTCTCGAAATCTAGTATCATCGATATTATTGATCAAAAGACGTCGCCTTGATTGTTGTGTAACTCGAGGACCTTTGGAGGGGATGGAAAGAGACGACGGAGATTCAGATATAGGTTAGGACTCGCCGTCTGCTGCTTCAGATATGGAGTATTTAATGTCAAAGACAAGATGCCATGTTTAGTTATCCAGATCAGTAGAAGAAAACATTATATAGGTAGGTAGTTTATCTGCATTATGTTGTTGTTTGCCTGTTGATGCAAACGAGATAAGACAGAGACTTCGTCAATGGGTGTAATAAGCGCTTCCGAATTATTCGGCGTAATCGGTAGCTGATTAACGGAGCTGTGCAGCGTGGGTCGTTCCGTCAGTCTCCGATGACCAAAGGGAACCTCCCAACTTAGATAAGCGTTCGCGCATCAACATCGACCAAGTAGGTATCTAACACCACTATCATTTTCACATCTCTCGTCCTCAGCTTCAGATGAATCCCTCTCGCCAGCCTCCAGCATCGCCCTCCGCTGCCCATTCTGCATAGTACGTCGTCATATGCCTTCGCCGTCTCCCGGTAGCGGCGCATCTTCACCGCTGCACGATGCACGCCGTTCGCGCTTCACATACCGGCAGCTTGCCCAGCTGGCAACGTACGGCACGACCACGCCTCTGCGCGTGATTGCGCATATAGATCTCGATGCGTTCTACGCTCAGTGCGAGATGGTCCGTCTCGGCGTTCCCGAAGACAAGCCGCTCGCCGTCCAGCAGTGGTAGGAATCGCCCTCCCCCAGACTCACCACACTTTTGTACTCACCAGGCACGGCAAGCATCTGGGCGTGAATCCAGGTCATCTCGGCCGGGCTGGCTAACGCGGTTGCATTCCCAGGCAGGGCCTCATTGCCATCAACTATCCCGCCAGGAAATGGCAGATTGGACGCCACTGCGACGTCGCCGAGGCCAAGAAGCTGTGCCCGGAGCTGATTGCGCAGCACGTGGCCACCTGGAGGGAGGGCGACGACAAGTGGGCGTATAGGGACGATGCTGCCGCCAACATTGCAACGGACAAGGTGTCTCTTGATCCGTATCGCCTGCAGTCGAGGAAGATCCTTGCCCTGATCAAGGACTGCCTGCCGAGGGACCTTCAAAAGGTAGAAAAGGCCAGCATCGACGAAGTCTTCCTCGATCTCTCAGCCCAGGTTCACGCCGAACTGTTACGCCGCTTTCCAGAGCTGTCCACCCCGCCTCCATCCGGCGACGTCGCTGAACATCTGCCTTTCCCGTCTGTTGCCGCCCTCGACTGGCAGAACGACAACCTTGTCGTCCTCGAGGAGGAGCAAGAGACCCTCGATCCCGACTGGGATGACATCGTCATGCTGGTGGGCTCGGAAATAGTCCGCGGCGTCCGCGCACAGATACGGCAAACGTTGGGATACACGTGTTCCGCCGGCATTGCGAATAGTAAGCTCGTTAGCAAGCTCGGCTCGGCCTACAAGAAGCCCAATGCGCAGACGGTAGTGCGCAGCCGAGCCGTTCTGCCATTCTTGACGGGCATTAAAGTGACCAAGATGCGGAACCTTGGCGGCAAGCTGGGGGATCAAGTCGTCTCTACCTTCAACACGGAGAGCGTCAAGGAGCTTCGCGATATCCCCCTCGACCAGATCAAGGCAAAGCTCGGCGACGAAACCGCTCTCTGGCTCTACAACACCATCCGAGGAGTCGACCACAGCGAGGTCAACTCCCGTACGCAGATCAAGTCGATGCTCTCGGCCAAGTCCTTCCGGCCCTCAATCAACACTCCCGAACAGGCCATCAAATGGCTCAGGATCTTTGCCGGTGACATCTATTCTCGCCTTGTCGAAGAAGGCATACTGGAGCACAAGCGGTGGCCGCGAACAATCAACCTCCATCACCGCCACGCAGGACAGACGCGCAGCAAGCAGAGCCCCATCTCCCCCGGAAAAGCCTTGGACGAACAGGCCCTGTTCAACCTTGCCAAAGACCTCCTCCACCAAATCATGGCCGAGGGAGACGTCTGGCCCTGTGCCAACTTGAGCCTAAGCGTTGGCGGGTTCGAGGAAGGTGTCAAAGGCAACATGGCCATTGGCGCCTTTTTCAAGAAGAGGGATCAAGTCCCGCCTCCTCTACGTCCCACTGATACAATACCCGAACATCGGACCGTGGAGCAACCGAGCAAGAAACCCCGACTTGATGAGGTTCGTAGTATTCAGCGGTTCTTTGCTAAGCGACCTGCTGGTGACGCAGCATCTCTCGGTGCAAACGAGCAGCTTCACGTCAAGCAGCCACCAGTGGATGACACCTCTTCCTGCTGGCTCGACCACGGGAGCGAGGGGGCAGACACTCGCGGGCCAGGATCTCGATTCAGTCACGACACAGTAGGCCTAGAGGACTCGACCCATTCCGCAATGTATGCCTGCGCCAGATGCAAAGCTGGCTTCAGCGACGAGGTGTCATTGCAGAGTCATCAGGACTGGCATTTCGCCAAAGACATACAGGACAGCGAGCGTGTCATGTCCACACCTTCTCAACAGCCAACCCCTTCCCGCGGCCACACCTCAAAGAGCTCTGGGCCCACTTCTAGACGCGGGCGCGGAGGCTCAAAGCTTGAGCAGGGACAGAGTAGGCTCAGATTCGGCTGAGCAATGACCGCCACCGAAGCTCCGGGGCGTTATCCGCGGCCGGTAAGCTTGCGCAGCATTGACAGAGGTTCCCGGAGCGGAAGATGCCCCTTGGATTCCTCACCCAAATGACTAGCTCAGCCTTTCACGCGCGATCAGCAGCTCACGATGGCGAACAACGAGACGAGCCACAGCAGCAGCAGCAGCCTGATTCTCTCTTCTTTGAGCAGCTGCTCATGGAACAGCAGCGAACAGCGAGCACTACATGAACCCGCCCGAGTCGCTCCGTAGTCGTCCTTCCTAGCCAGAGAAGGGCATGAAACGATGCCAATGCATTCGCAAACTGATGCGCCTCGCAGCAAATACTGATCACACGTCCTCGTGGCGGTTGAATCTGCCGGATGCCTCAGCCATAGTAAAGCGAACAAACGGTCTGGGTGCCTTGGCTGATACTGCGTCTCAGCCTTTTGCATCCATGAACGGCTCGCCAGGCTGTGAAGTGGTCGCATCTTTCCCCCGCGTTTGCAGGCAAGCCAGGCCCACGGGGGCCTTGCGAGAACCTACGTGGCCTGATTTGCCAGAGTCAGACTTTCATTGCCTCATATTACTTTTACATACTCGTACATACCTCACCACCGGATCCTGCGAATACGGCGCGCATCCGGGCAAGTACCTGTACTTGCAAACGATGACGGCGGCAGTGCAGGAGAAAACGAGGTGGAGGAGGGCGGCAGCCGGGCCGGTTGAGGACGCCTACATGATGCAGTCACAACATTTGTGAGCGCATTCCCAGCATGCATGTATTCTCTTGTATCAAAGAAACATGCCATCACAATGTCCCAGTACTTTGTGCACAAAGGAGCAGGTGGCAATTCATGTCATGCTCTGACTCTGCCGACGATTGGATCGGGTGGAACTGGGACGCTAGTGCAGAAACCAGCTGTCGACCAGTTGGGCGTCAATCAACCATAAGCGTTGATACCCAACCCTGCCTGCCAGCTCGGCGCACCGTTGATGAGCCCCTCCCCTTGCTGGTGAGGTAATACGTGGATGGACTTTAGCCAGAGACTTGGCTGGGAGTTGACGATGGATTTCCCGGCGTGACTACCTACTGTACTCGGTACTTTGGAGTGCTGACTATGCAGGCAGCTGTTATGTGTAAGAGCTCAACACTGCACGCGGGTAGACGCAAGAGGACGGCGGCTCTCGACACACCCCACAGATTGGAGGAAGCCTTGACGAATGAGTTTTTGGCTCATCATGTCTGCTGCTGGCGCACGCGCGCGCAACCACTGACACTCTTCCTCGAGCAGAGTCCTTCAGAGTGCATGCCCAGTGAATTGGGAAGCATCCATCCTGATAAGTTGTTAGAGGCTGTTGCCGCTATTTCGAAGGCGACTCCTGAAGCACGCAAAGAGGGCTGTCTGCGCTGCATCTCGTACTTTGGTTCAGATAGAGAAGTGTCGACTCCTCGGACTCCTCCCCGGTCTCCTCCCTCGTCGCTTCTCTCCACGTTCAAACCTCTTGGAACCGGCTCTGGTCTCGAGAATCCTATCCATGGACTCAGGAAGACGGCAGATTGTCTGGCCGCTCAGTCGTCCGGAAGGCGTCGAGGCGAGTGAAAGAGCGTGGCGAGGAACAGGCCTATTCTTCTTCTTCCCTCGACTCGTTCGCCACGGGCCATGAAGGGCGAAGGAATGCTGCTGGGCGAGCATCGTCAATGGCATCCACAGGATCGTTAACCCCGCTCGATCTCGCGTGCACATTTCACACGGACTGTCTGGGGAAGCGAGTAGGCTCCGTATGCCGTGGGAACAGCTCGTCTTGCCATTCTTTGCCGAGCTGCAATCTGACCCCTTTCAGAGGCGGTCTAAACACGCAGACTTATACAGCATGCGCCGTAGGGACATGCGCATCTCGGACGCAGACATGCAGACACGCAGACACGCACGCAATATCGCTGAGCTTTTCGAGAGGAGCTGCTCCAACGCACTGCAACATTGGCTCTGCAGACGGCGAATCAACGAGCGCGAAGCTGGAGGGTCAATGTCCAGACGTCCGAGGCGACAGTCTTGGAGACAGCAGGAACAGAGATAACGGAGCCCCATGCGTCTGTCGCCAGTCAGGTACCATCGGCTGGGGTAGCGGTTGGCGCGGGGAGAAGGCAAGCCTTGCCATCGCTGTTTGTCATTTGAGTTGAATGGTGAAAACGGCAGCCGCCAACAAGAGGAATCGGTGGGAGACGGGCATTTGAAGCAAAAGAAAGTGACGATGATGATGACGATGATGATGAATAGGAGAGGAGGGGTTGGAGGGAGGGGAACAAAAGGGAAGCTTCTGACAACCGGGAGCAGCTCCAGATCATGGGGATGCGAAAATGTCGGGACAGGCGAGAAATCAAGAGGAAAATAAGTAATCCAATGAAATCACACAAATCCGAATCCGAGGGGGAGATGCCGTTTGACAGCACATATCAGGCGGGATAGCTTGGAGGCAGTTGGCCGGCTCCCAAAGTACGGAGTACCTGAACGGGTAGTTAGTTGTATGTACGAATACGTACGTGCCACTCCCTTGGGTGCAAAGAACGGAGCCGTGTGGAATAAGGTAGTAATAGGCATCGGTAGCAAATCAGCAATTCGGTGTCAGAAGTCGCTTCGCGCAAACGCAAGCTCCAACGCTTGATAGGCGGTCCATCTGCAGCCCCGTCAGGCCATTCCACAACGTTTGTTGACGCGCCCCTCCATCCCCGTTGCAGCGACGTGCAGCGAGGCCCAACCTCATGGTCCGGGAGAAGCGAAGCGAGGCGACTTTTGGGCTCGGGACTGGCGCTTTCGACGGGCCCCATCAACCAGCTTGACAAGCCGCCAATAGGTTCCCAGCATGCCGTGGTGGGCTCGGATACGCACCACTTCAGCAAGGTCCCTCCTGTATCACTCCGTACAAGGTCCTCCAAGGCCCCTTTTTCCAGCAAGAGCCGCTATCCTTGGTGGTGCTAGCGAGCAGTGGTGGTAGTAGTAGTCCCTATCGGTAGGTAAGCAAGTAAGGTAGCTCTGTCCTAGCTGTCGTAGCAAAGCCGTGAAGGAAAAGCAATAAGTCGGAACACTTGCACAAACCTACATGCCGACGGCTACCTAGGTAGGTAGGTAGGTAGGTAGCAATAGTAATAGCGGGTGGTCTGGAACTGGTGGAAGATGGAAAATTCTGCCTGCCATCAGGCATGTTCAGAGCCCAACTAACGCATCCCCTACTCCATAAGGGACCGGCAGTTCGTACTAGGTAGGTAGTAGGTAGGTAGGTGAGTATCGCCCGACAGAGTGTGAGAAGGGAGGAGATCAACCTGTTGATGAGTGAGAGATGAGGAGCGATCGAAGCAGAAGCAAAGCAGCAGCTGCTGTGCCGTGCATACGGAGATGCTTCGTTGTGACATCTCACCAGCGTGTCTCGTCCTGTGGGAGCCAGCAGGCGGTTCCATCTCCATCCCACCACGTCCTGTCCTATCCTGTCCTGTCCCCCTTGGCCTGTTTGCCTGTCAACCCATCCATTCCGGTCCAGTCGCCCATCCAGTCAACTTCATGGCACAGAGGTGGCCACAGGTAAGGTCAGGCCCGGCCCAGCCCAGCCCAGGCCGCCTAGGCAGCCGATCACAATCCGCCCAACCACCTCCATCCACCACCCACTCGTCGTCACCCATCAATCAGCACTGTCAACTGCAACTGCAACTGCAACTGCACTGCGGTGGTCGCATTCGCCGTCGCCACAGCCACTGGGAACCGTCAGACGGAACAGGGTGCTGCAGCAGTGCAGACAACCAGGAGTGCAGCAAGCAAGGAAGCAGGGGTGAGAGAAAAAAAAAAGGGCCAGCGGATCTGAAGCCAAGCTCTGCAGCCAACGAAGACCTTGCAACGATTCGGCAGCACTCTGGGAGGTCACCAGCGTCTCGATGCTCCTCACTGCCCCACCCCACCATTCACACCAGATCATCCGCCTTTTTTCTCAAGAAGACCAGGCGAGCTGTCGCTGTCGCCTTTTCCTCTCCTTCTCTCCTCTTCTCCCACGACGATACCACTCCTGCCTGCTCGACTGCAGCCGACCCCTTGTCCACCCCTCTGCTGCGTCTGCCACTCCTCCATCTGTCGTCCTGCTATTTGCTGCTTGCTCGCCTCTCCATTTAGCAAGCGGTTCTGCCCTGAGGTGTTGCATCTGCCCTCGTTCTCCCTCTTCCCCTCTTCCTCTCTCGCCCTCTCGCTCTCTCGCTCGCTCTCTCTTCCTCTCTCTGGCGTCTCTCGTTGCTTTGCCTTTGAGTCTCATTGCCCACCTCAAGCCAGATCCCGTTTGCTCTTCACAATGTCGCGACCCACGACTCGCATGAACGAGTATTTCGTGCCCCGTGATGGCATCGACCGTGAAGTCATCTCTGCTGATATCTGCCGGTACCTTGGCAACGATGCTCTGGTGCGACCCGGCCACTATGAGGTATGCCGATTTGAGCAGCACCAGCTTGGACGACGCCCAACCTGAGCACAAGCAAACCAAACCCCCCCTTCCCGTCTCGGCTGGTCGCTAACGGCTCTTTGTCCCCTCAGAATCCGCAGACTGGTCAACCCGTCCAAGGCTACTATATCACGGCCTATCGCAACCTGACGACCGTGAGTTTCTACCGTCTTCTTCTTTGCCGACCCGCTTCCCGGCCGTGCCAACCGTCTCTCCTTTGCCGGTCCCGTTGCTAAAACATGACAACCTTTGGATTCGCAGGCCATGATCGAGGATCTCAAGGCCGACTCGGCCCGATGGGATAGGGAACGCCGCGCGCAAACCGCGCGCAACAGCAGCGGAGGTATCATCGCCTCGAGAGATGCCACTTACGGTGCCCCTAGACCGAGATCTAACTCGCCTACAGTCCAATATCGCTACTCCGAGACGCACCAATCTCGGCAGCATCATGGCCCTACTGAACCACCCTTCCGGGATGATTCCTATCCCCCTCGTGATGGTCTCTATGACGCCCCAAGGTATCCAGGAACTGGCGCCCAAGGATATAACGGTGCCTCCGGCCCGTACCAACCCCAGCAGCCGCCGCAGGGCTACGCTCCTCCCAGTGGCGGTGCGTACGGCGGCAACGGCAACGCCGGCTTTCAGCAGCCTCAGCAATCTCCTGTACCTGACGCCAGATATGGCGGAAATCCTCAAGGCGGCCCCATGATGAACCAGGGATACCCCAATCCGGATGGCCCCTATGTTTCTACCGGAGCCAACATGCCTCCCAGGAACTATTCCAATGAGCCTTATGCCGGTGGCCACCCCGGATCGTCCGTTCCAGCGCCTCAGCAACCCATATATGCCCCCAACCAGCCCATCCAGCCAGGATATCCCGTCCCAGCAAACTACCCCTATCCCACCCAGGCTCCTGCGGGTGCTCCAGTCTATGCCACGCAGCCCCAGGACCCCTTCTTCGGCCGAGGTGCGTCTCCCAACAAAAACCACCCCAAGCCTGCATCCAAGTTGAATTCGTTCGTCTGATTTTGTAGCTTCCCCAGCAGGCCAAACCTCTCAGCAACCGCAAGGGTACGCCTCACAGGGACATGCATATGACGAGACCCCTACCCCAACTCGCACTTCCGTGCCCCCGGCGGAGACCCAGACACCGCCGCGGGAATCAAGTACCCGTCTTAGCGACCGGGACGGCGATAGGAACCATCGACCACCGCCACCTCGCCGATAAGGGAGAGGAATCTGCTTGATGAACATGTCTTGCGAGACGTCGGTTGATTCTCTGGTCCAAATCGCGCCCGGCTAGAGATCAACCTGTCAACTCCCTGGATCTGAATCGTCTGGCTCTTCCCGCTCTATCATTCTAGAGAATCTCCTGGGCAGGCACCGGCTAAGTTGTCATGGATTTGGCACAAAAGAAGATCGAACTCCACAGGAAATCATTCTCGTCTGGATAGCCCGTCTCTTTTCTGCTTCTTCTCTGCGGCTTTTCTTTTTTTAGCCTTTCCGGATCCTGGACGATAATTACAGGAGATGCGCCAAGTTTGCCGTTTTCTTTTCGCGCCATCTCCAGTCTTGATTTTCTTCATTGGGCTTTCCTCAGTCCGCATGTCGCGTCTCCTTTTTTTTTTTTTTTTATCTCATCTCTTTCGACCTTTTTCCTTTCCTTTGCTTTTCTGATTAACAAATGATGCATTGGTTTTCTGTGTCGGATGGGTCAAATATTGAGCTTGTTGCCGGCTACGATGATAGCCTTGGATGAATAACGCCTGCATATGTTTCAAAGCACTGGCTCCTGGCGCAAGGTGGGAAAAGAGAAGCTCATCTGCAAACGCTTCTTGGGTGGTGGACTGTCTTGAAATCTTGCTGCCCCGGACTGGCCATGGGCGGAGTTATTTGTGTTTGTCCGGACTCGGGTTTTCCTTGGCGGTCGCTGAGCATCCCTCGAATCCGATGCTGGTTGTCTCGATCTTGCCATTTAATAGAGTAGCAAAGCCGGACTCCTGGGCAGCAAGGTGAGCCTCATGGTTTGTATATATTAGCCATAACCTGTTGAAAGGAACATTTTTGCTACACTTTCCCTTGTTCCCACTCGCCCCTTGATGTCTTGTTGTGATTTTCCTCTGGGGGAAAACGTCCCTTTCGTTTCTGAAGCCCCTGTCAGTGGTCATTTTCAGTATACGAACAGTATGTCAGCACGCCTGAATGTAAATTGGTGAAGGAAAGTGGTCGTCGCATAAATAACCAGAGACTGCCGGGAGACAGGAGTATCGACTGTCTAGGCACATTGTCAACGGACAGTGCTCAGCAGCTCCAGCGGGAAGCCGGTCTTATCTCGAGGAGCTGGCGCTGGTGGTCAAGACCCTGATGTGATCACACCGATGCTGTCCAATCTCCATCATTGAGTCTCAAACCGGGCAGTGGGGAGCCATAGCATTAAAGCGAGAAAATTGAAGCAATCATGCCGCCTACTGGGATACGGACTGACGGCGTCTTGGTTGGACTTGCGGGATGGAAATGTTTGCCTGTAAAGAAGCGGGAGGTAGGATAGCGACCTGAGAGACAAGGGAGAAATGGCCATTGCCTTGAGTGCTTGAATGGGGTTCTTGCCACGCATATACCCAGGTAGGAAGATACCAACTGTTTGTCATATGAGTCCATCCGCCTTGATTGTCATCTCTACTAGCTGAGTAGCCTACAACGACAAGGTGACACAGATGAGGCGGATGGAGCCTCGGCAAGGGTATCAGGTAAGTAGTTTATCACGTCGTTTCCTGCAGCACTTCGCGGCGATGCTCTTCGGTTCTCGAGACCTCCTGGGAACCCCAGAGCAGCGTGCCTCGTAGCTGGGCAGAATCGTGAAATTCCAGTTTTTCTCTTTGCTTTCTCCGGGAAAACAAGAAGATGAAGCTATGGCCCACGATGCAACGAGATGACGGACCGAAGCACGATCAAGCCGCATGCACGTTCCCGTGGCATCGGCAAATCGAGATTATGCTCACGACGGTGACACAGAGAACAAGCCACAGAAGCAAGGGGCAGCTGAGCGACGAGACGTAACAATGACTGCCAGGGACCCTTGAGGAGAGGCGTAGAACACGTGCAGGAGACGGGAAGTTTGGCGATGGAGTTCGAGCATAGCGGATGCCTCAGGTTATCATCTAAGCTGAGGCAGGAGCGCATCACTACCTAGGTACGCATGAGCAGTGGAATGCGGCAGTCAAGATAAGGCAGGCATTGCCTTCCTCGACTACAGCAAAGTACCTACTGGTACTAATAATCTGGATATTATCACATGTTGTTCCTGCAACGCCCAACTTGAACCGACGCTCGGGTCATCTGGTAAGGTAAGGTACCTTGAGGTATTCTGCATCAAACGAAACCTCTGGCCAGAGCATGCCCAAATACCAGAGGGCCACAAAGCGACTGGCGCCAAATAAATTCTCCCATAATCTCCCCAACTCTTTTCATTGGGTGAAGTCGATCCTTCTTCTGCTCGTTGGGGTATAGACTTTGCGCCTAGATCCTGCTTCTGGTGGTTGATTACAAAGGGCGATACAAGTCCTGTTGATTCGTTGAATCAAGTACCTGTGCGGTGATACGTCATTAGTATCTGGTACGAAATCAGTCGGTGGAGTCATCAGCGCTCCTACAGGTATGAACTACGGGGCGTCATCAGCAATCTGAGTACCTTGCATGGCAGGGGAAGATGCTTGAGCCAGCCTGCTTGGCAAGCTCCAAAGCGAGGAAAACCTTTTTATCGTCAAGAGCTCCACAACGGCTCACTTGTGCTCTGGCGAGAGGAATGGCGTGAACAAGTACTCGTAGTCAGTGTACCTTCTAGACGAAACCCTCCTCCATCTGACACTGGAGCTGATTCTTGCCCCGGATCCCCTTACCACGGAAGGCACTGAATGGGCACTTGAGGTAGAAGCAATATCGAAACCACCGATGAGCACGTAGTACCTTGAACGTTAGGTGAGGTAGTCCCAATATCCTGCGGTGTACAAATAGCAGTCTCCGTACGCCTTCTCCCTGCGTCTACGCTCAACTGAAGTCGGGTTCCATGGCTTCAAGCCAGCGGCTGCAGCCTCTTGAACACGTACCTACAGGAGGTGCCTTACCTTACAGTAGGTACCTTAGGTTAGCAGGACTGCCCGGCGACCCTGATCACTTTTCCCGTCTTTTAGCGTCCAGTAGCCCCCTAAAGCTGGCTGCATCCCCTCAACACTCGGTGCTTGAAGCCTGGGCGTCAAGTCGTGGAAAGCTTACCTACAGGTAACCAGACGACAAACAACCTACCCTTTGTCACCGCTTTGTGCCGCCGCTTTCTGCCTGGACAAATCCTCATCCGTTGGTCTGCGCCAGCTCAGCAAGCCTGCGCAGTGGCAGTGTGTCCATAGACGGTATCTCTTAAAAGTCGCGTCGTTGTCGCTGCTAATCGCCCCCGATCATCCTGTCTGATCTAATTTTTTTTTTTTCCCTTGCTCTCCCAATTTTTTTTTTCCTCTTAACTCTGGGTGGGCAGCCGGTGCTGATAGATGCCCCGCCATCGGGTCCTCCCAACCTAACACCAAAAAGTTGTTCTACCTACTGAGCCCGCCTTTCTTCTACCCTCCTCCGCGCCAACGACAACGACGCCCCTCTGTGTTGTCGTCCGCTCCTCTTTATACCCTGAAATATGGACTTTGCAACTGTCAGGGCCTTGCTCGCGGCCAGCTTGGACACAAACGCCGATAGCAGGCGACGTGCTGAGCTGCAGCTGAAGCAGGTGAGTTTTCAGCCGTCTTTTCGTCTCTCCACAGCCACCGTCCGCCCACCATCCGAAGCGTGAACACCACGGCGACGAAGAAAGAAAAAAAAAAAAAAAGAGAAGAGGAATAAAGGAAAAGATCAAAGGCGAAACATCGGAAGGGAAAGGCAGCGATGGATCGGGGAGGGCTGCCCTCTCTTGAGACTCTAGTTTCACGCACACAGGATCGCGTTTGACTATCTACACTATGCTTGGATTTCTATGCTAATGCGCTTCTTGTCGTTGCCTTCTAGGTCGAGGATCATGCCGGCTTCCTCATCTGCCTGCTCGACGTCTTGGAAGCGGAGCAGGATTCCAGCGTTCGCCTTGCCAGTATGTCGTCGCAGCCCCCTTTCTTGTCCCTTTCCGCGAAGACGATTCGGATAGCCTGTGAAAGAGATGGAAGAAAACAAGCAAGATGATGGGAGGTAGTGGAAGAGAGATGGACAGCAAAAGGCCTCTAACACTTTTCTTCCCAGCTGTCATCTACATCAAGAACCGAGTAAACCGCTCCTGGTACCAGGCCGAAGGCGTCCCCTCCGAAAGCTCAATAGCCGAAGATGAGAAAGCGCGAATTCGAGACCGTTTGGTGCCTATCTTGGCCTCGTCCGAGGGACTCGTCCGCCAGCAGCTGATCCCCGTCCTGCAACGCATCCTGCAGTGCGACTTTCCCAGCCGATGGCCGCGATTCCTAGAGTTTACTCTGGAGCTGTTGAATACCAACAACCCGAACTCGGCGCTGGCTGGTCTGCAGTGCCTCCTCGCCATCTGCCGAGCTTTCAGGTACAAGTCCAACGAGAGCCAGGACCGACAGCACTTCGACAACATTGTTGAGGCAGCATTCCCGCGACTTCTGGCCATCTGCAATGAGTTGGTGAACCAGGAGAGCGACGAGGCCAGTGAGATGCTTCATCTGGCTCTCAAGGCGTACAAACATGCTACCTGGGTACGAGCAACCCTTCTTCTTGCCGACGCCTACCCATTCCTTTTCTCTGCCATTTCTCCGTTAATCCAGAGGAGGCGACAACGTATGAAGCCCCCATTCTTGTGCTGACATTACCGCCGTCCATTTAGCTCGAGCTTTCGCCGTACCTGCGACAGGACCAAGTCAACATCGCTTGGTGCACCGTCTTCCTCCAGACCGTTTCCAAAGCTGTCCCTGCCTCTGTCATGATGAGCGAGGTGGTCGACCGCGAAAAGCATCACTGGTGGAAGGCCAAGAAGTGGGCATACTTCAACCTGAACCGTCTTTTCATTAGGTAAAACATGGAACTAGCAGACCATTCCCCTTCTCTCTACCATTGTTTGCACCGTCGGCTGGTCAAAGGGAGGCACAAAGGAGTATGCGAGTGATCCGGCTGACAGGTCTTCTTCTAGGCACGGAAACCCCTCAAGCCCCGGCAAACAAGACGGGGCTGTCCAATTCGCGAAGAACTTCACCACCACCATCGCCCCCGAGATTCTGAAGCACTACCTCCAGGAGATTGAGAAATGGGTGGCCAAGACTTCCTGGCTCAGTCGACCGTGTCTTTCTTACATCCTAGTCTTCCTCGACGAGTCGGTGCGGCCCAAGGAGATGTGGGTGCACCTGAAGCCGCACCTGACGAACCTAGTCACTCACTTTGTCTTCCCCGTTCTCTGCCTAACGCCGGAAGACGTCGAACAATTCGAAGAGGAGCCGGAGGAGTACCTTCACCGGAAGCTCAACTATTTCGAGGAGGCGTCTGCACCGGACGTTGCGGCCACCAACTTCCTGGTCAACCTGACAAAGAACCGCCGAAAGGAGGTCTTTGAGATTCTTAAATTTGTCAACGCCGTCGTCAACGAATACGAGCAATCTCCTGACGACAAGAAGAATCACATCGCAAAGGAGGGCGCTCTCCGGATGATAGGAACCCTGGCTCCCGTTATTCTCGGCAAGAAGAGTCCCATTGCCGACCAAGTCGAGTACTTCCTCGTCCGCTACGTCTTCCCTGACTTTACCAGCCCCTTGGGATATCTCCGAGCCCGAGCCTGTGACACCATGGAGAAATTCGAGCAGCTCAACTTCCAGGACCAGAACAACCTTCTGACCATCTACCGGAACATCCTTGACTGTATGGCAGACCCGGCACTCCCCGTTCGTGTCACTGCCGCCCTCGCGCTGCAGCCCCTGATCAGACACGAGGTGATCCGGACAAGCATGCAGCAAAGCATCCCCACCATTATGCAGCAGCTGCTGAAGCTGGCCAACGAGGCCGACATTGATGCCTTGGCCAACGTCATGGAAGACTTTGTTGAGGTGTTCGCAACCGAGCTGACTCCCTTTGCCGTTGCCCTGTGCGAGCAGCTTCGCGACACCTACCTCCGCATCGTGCGCGAACTGCTGGAGAAGGAGAGCAAGGCTGGAGACGACGGCGAGCTGTACAGCGATTACGATGACAAGAGCATAACTGCCCTCGGTGTTTTGCAGACCATCGGAACGCTCATCCTTACGTTGGAGAGCACTCCGGACGTTCTTCTCCACATCGAAGCGGTGCTCATGCCAGTGATTAGCATAACGCTGGAGAACAAGCTCTACGATCTGTACAACGAGGCCTTTGAGATCATTGACAGCTGCACCTTTGCTGCCAAGGGCATCTCCCCCAACATGTGGCAGGCGTTCGAGCTGATCCACACCACCTTTAAGGCAGGGGCTGAGTATTACCTCGAAGACATGCTCCCCGCGCTGGACAACTTTGTCCAGTACGGCGCGCCGGCTTTGGTTCAGAAACCGGAATACGTCCAAGCCCTCTATTCGATGGTGGCCGACATGTTCTCTGACACCGTCGAGGGCGGCGTTGAGCGCATCTGTGCCTGCAAGCTGGCCGAGGCCATGATGCTCAGCCTCCGGGGCAGCATCGACAGCTGCGTCGAAGGCTTTATCAACATGGCCATGAACATTTTGGCCGGCCAGGATGTCAAGGTCAAGAGCTACAAGATCCATCTCATGGAAATGGTCATCAACGCCGTGCACTACAACCCCCTGCTCACTCTGCAGGTGCTCGAGACCAACGGCTGGACAAACAGGTTCTTCAGCCTGTGGTTCGGCAGCATGTCCTCCTTTACCAGAGTGCACGACAAGAAGCTGTGCATTGTGGCCATCTCCGCCCTTCTCGGCCTCAACCACGACCAGGTTCCCGCCAGCATCTCTGTCGGATGGCCGCGACTGCTTCAGGGCATCACGGAGCTCTTCCGGACACTGCCTAGTGCTATGCGGAGTAGGGCTTCCCTTCTTCCCCGATGTGCGATACTGATCCTGGGACGCTAACAGCTTGCAAAACAGATCGAGAGGATGCCCTTCGCGACGACTTCACTCTAGACGCCGGCTACGATTACGTAGACGAAGACGAGTGGGACGAGAGAGACGTTGCCTGGAACGATGACGAGGATCCCGGCTCCGCTGGCGACGAGGAGGCACCGGAGACCAAGGACGAAAGCGCCGCCTATCTCGAGTTCCTCAACGAGGAGGTGAGTCTCAAACAAGGACGCCAACAAACGCTGTTCCTGGCAGAGGCAAAACTGGTTTCATTTTGGGCATCGGCTAACAGCGTGCTTTGTTCCAGGCTCAAAAGTTTAGTCGTGCGATTGATGATGAAGAGGAAGAGGAGCTTGGAGAGGACAGTGTGCTTCTTGAGTCGCCGCTCGACAAGATCGAGCCCTACCAGCTCTTCAGGGCAACGCTGCTAAGTGAGTCAATTTCTACAACTAACAGACCCCGGGCTTGTGACGAGCGAGCACAAGCGCGCCTTGTTCTGCTGCTAATCAATGGTACCTCTCAACTTCAGAACTGCAACAAGAACAACCCCAGTTCTACTCCAACCTCGCCGGTCACCTCTCCGCCGAGGAGCAAGCCCAGATTCAGGACATCATTGTCAAGGCTGAGGAAGTTGCCCAGGCCCAGGCCCAAGCTCAACAGGCTGAAATGGTGTCCCCTCACGGCACTGCGAGTGGCTAATCGCATCGTCCCCACCGATTTCAAGCGAACGCCTTGCGCTCCGAGATGGGAATTTGGATGAAAGGACGTCTTGTACGACTGCTGCTGTGCCGAGGCTAGTACAATTGCCACATAAGGCCTCTTGATGCGCAAGCTTTCCCATTGATGAGAAGATGAAGTTGATGATATCCCCTCCCCTCTGTCAGGAATTTGCGAATGGGAGCGAAGGCGAGGGAGACAAACAACCAATAAGAGCAAAAAAAGGAAAAAGAAAAAAAAAAGGAAAGGAAAGGAAAGGCAAGGAAAGGAAAAGAAGGCAGAAAGATCAAGAGAGCGAGGACGGTGGAGGAGCGACAGACTCAAACGAAGCAAAAAAGGGCTTTTAGACGGTGGAACTGCGGCTGATGGTGGACAGCGGCAAGGCAAAGAAGAACCAAGGCGCGGTTCCACGGGGTAAGTATTGCAGAAGGATGGGATCCATGGCTACTGGGACCCGAGCAGCAGCGCAAGAGGAAAGTTCTTGGATGGGGAATTTATGTTTAGTCTTTTGTTTTCTTCCATTCCCTGTGACTCAGGCGCAGGCTGGTGATATTGCCCCCAAAATGGAAGAGCACATAGGAATCGGCAGATGGGTGTTGATGTGCGGCTGACAAGGTATAGAAGAACACACAATCATCTTCTGCAAGGTAAGGTAAGGTAGTGAGTATGGTAGGTAGTAGGTAGCTCCCTCGGGATGCCGGTCCTGGGAACCATTAGGCTAGTGCAAACGCATATACACATTTTCACACAAGACATTTATAAATTCCTTCTGTGAGCTCTCTGGCGCAAGCTGTGGACAAGGGGCGAGGCATCACCAACAGACAGGTCTGGTGTCTTGCTGTCGTCGGGCGTCTTTAATCGCACGGATTAGGTAAGGTATTGACAGCGATAAGCCACGGTGCGTGCTACTGACAAGTTGAAATTGAAGTGACAAAGCGACCCCCCCAACTGCTTCGGCGGGCTCCGACCGCGGTAGCCACTCTTCACCGTACCCAAGGTATGTACCTGTAGCTCCAGAACCCCTCTCGCGCTTCTTCGGACAGGCCTCAGCAGTCCCATCGTCCCTTGGACACCGAGCCCTGGAGAGCATCTTGCTGCAGAACAACTCGGAAGGCGGCGAAGCTGCTCCTCATTGGCACAAGGGAGGCATCGGGGCCCCTCTCAGCGGCCAGGTTAGGCCTAGGAGGCGGGCACATGCTCTGTATCGATTCCATTCCATTACCTAAGGCACAGCATCAAACCTTAATAGGTACCGTAGGTACCCAACGATCGGACATTTGTACGACACCAGCATCACTTCGACTTGGTGACACCTTACACCCGTCTTCCTGTCCTTCTTCATCTTCTTGCCTTTGCTTTGCAACTCTCTCCCCCTCCCTTTTCCCATCTTTCTCTTTCTCTCTGGCTTTTCCACCCTTGTCGTCTGTCAAACGGATCACTTAAGGCACCTGCTGGAACTCAATTGGCCCCATTAAAGACACCGCTTTTGCCAGTTCAATCGTTCAACCATGACGACCCGGTACCGCGTTGAGTGTAAGTCTACCTACCCAACGACTCCAGTTTTCTCCTTCAGCCTTGGGCGTCACTACACGGAGATGGAAGGGAAAGCATGACTGGAGAAGGAAGTTCTTTGAAGCTGATAGATTCCTCCAAGATGCCCTCAAGACCCATAGACGGGATCAGTTCATCGGTACGTCGCTTCCCCATCGGGCATTACCTTGGCCGTGAGGGCGTCACCCCCTCGCAGTCGGAGCATGACTGTCTACGAGGCTGTAGCAGACCCGTGATAGATGCCTGAGCTCACAGCAACTGTTGGGATTTCTGAGCTAACCCGGCGCCTTGGTGTCAAGAATGGATCAAGGGTCTCTTGGCTGTCCCGTTCGTGCTCTATTCCCAGCCGACGGGGGTCTTTGGCGATGACAACAACGTGGCAAAGATGGCCGAGGAGGCCCATAGGCGCTACGCAGAGATCATGCGGGACGTTGAGCTGATGATTGACGATCACAGTAAGGCGACGAGCTCTCTCTTTTGTTCTGGCTTTTTCTGGCGGTTCTCCGCATGCTGATTGGAGGTCACAAACGAAACAGTCGCCCGTCAACATCGTGATCGCGCGCTTCCTTCCAAGCTCGGGATGCTGGTGCCCACAGCAGGCCCGTTCTTCACACGACTTCCCCTGGAGGCAGCCTTCAAATACCAGGACCGGAAGCGGTACATGTCATCGAGACGATATGTAGCCCCTTCGTTCAACGATGTGCGCCTGGTGCTCAACTCGGCCCAGATCATGGCCGTGACAAACGGCACTCTTCAGCTGGCCACCTTTGATGGTGATGTCACCCTGTATGATGATGGACAGAGCTTGGAGCCATCAAGCCCCGTCATTCCGCGACTTCTAGGTACGCACTAGCTCCTCTAAACATGCCTTCTACTCTTGATTAGCTCTCTTCCTCCGCCCCTCGGTACCTTGGGTTTGATGAACGCTATATCTGCAGAGGGGAAGGAGGTGGTCGGAATTGTTGTGCGTCATGATGCTCATATCTACCATAGACCTCCTGCGCAAGAATATCAAAATCGGCATCGTGACGGCGGCTGGCTACACAACGGCGGATCGGTATTATCAGCGTCTTCACGGCTTACTCGACGCCATTGCCGAGTCCACTGATCTTGATCCCGTGCAAAAGCAGAACATTGTCATCATGGGCGGAGAGGCCAACTATCTCTTTGAATACGAACCGTCTTCACCATACCGCCTGGCGCCTGTTCCTCGCCAAGCCTGGCTCACCCCGGAGATGGCAGCCTGGTCCGAGGTGGAAATCGCGGCGCTGCTGGACGTGGCTGAATCAGCGCTGCGAGACTGCATCCGCACAATGAACCTGCCCGCCATTGTAGTGCGAAAGGATCGCGCCGTGGGAATCGTTCCCAACCCTCCCGAGGTGCGCATCGCACGAGAGAGCCTGGAAGAGACGGTCTTGGTGGTCCAGCGTATCCTGGAGTTGAGTGCGCTTGGCACGCCTTCGCAGCAGGCCGGCCAGGGCGCGCAGGGTCGCCACGGCGTTCCGTTCTGCGCCTTCAACGGCGGCCGCGATGTCTTTGTTGACATTGGCGACAAGAGTTGGGGTGTGACGGTCTGCCAGCAGTGGTTCGGAAGACGCAGCGGAGGAGCGACCGGGGCCGATGCAGCGCTGACGGCGATCAGGGGTGAAAACACGCTGCACGTGGGAGATCAGTTCCTGAGCGCGGGATCAAACGACTTCAAGGCGCGGAGCGTGGGAACCACGGCCTGGATCGCAAGCCCGGCAGAGACGGTGGAGTTGCTGGACGAGTTGGCGGATCTGATGCAGAAGAAGCTTTCATGACGCCGCAGCTGTGCTGGGGTAAGCATGGGGAGCGGCCATCTGTGTGAGCGTATTGCGGCCTGACTCTCTTCATGGAGCGCGACTATTTGATTTTGGATTGTTTTCTTTTCTTTTTCTTCTCCTTTCTTTTTTGTTGTTTCTTCTATGGAAATACCATCAATTGTATGGTTGATATCGAGTGCCTGCTAGATCTACCCTGTTTAGACTCCCATTATAGCTAATTCTTCGCTTACGGTATGATGTACGACCTGGGACATCAAGCTCTTCGCTTTTCAAGGTTCTCATCGTTCATGCTCATTCAGCTACATTAGGCGACCATCTGATGGGGAAGTTCAGTGCAGTGTCGGCGGAAATCGCCATGCTGGTTGTTTATCGCCGTTTACCGTGAACAGATCCAGAAGACAAGATGGATTCATCTGCAGATCTCTTCCAGCAACGGCATGATGGTCGCACTAGCTTGCTCTGCTTGTCTCTTATTACTCGCAGGCAAACCCAGGGGTTCCAGCTGCTAACTCACCTGACAGGACCACCGCAAGACGAGCTACTAGTACAAGTACTACTATTCCCACCGCAAGCTCAACTGATGGGATATTGAGAGTGTCCCTGTCGACTCTCGGCCCCCTGGAGCTCTCCGTCTCCACATGCAGACGTTTTCTTTCCTCTCATCCTCTTTCCAGCTGTCCGGCCTTGTGGATCAAGTCCGCCATTGCCGCAGAGGTGAGGCGAGGACGTCCAGCACAGAGCAAGTCGGCGATCGACGGTGGGGATACGAGGCCGAGGCGCATGAGTCGTATATCGTGAACTAGCCTACCGAACTCGCGGGCCAGCACATGTCGCAAACATGTCGCCTTTGCATTTCATTTCTTCTTGTCTGTGGAACAGTAGAGGTACTTGTGATGAATGCCCTCTCAGAAGCTCATCATGAGCTGAGGTACAGTAGGTAAGCTGGTCCAGAGACGATTCAGTGCCGGGCAAGAGTCAGATGCTCTTGCTCCTTCCTTGCTCTGGGTGAACAAGTCAAGGTACTAGGTAGGTGCGAGACTGTGCCCTTATCAATATCACTAAAGGGGGAGCAATTGCTTGACGATGATGTCGATAAGCGATCACGTGCCTCAATGTCTGGCGAGGAGGAGGAGGAGAGAAGGAGCCAGAAATCCATCCATCTCCCACTTGGCCGCTCAACAAACAAGCCCGAGAGCAGAAACGCTCCGCTGCCATCGTTCCGTCAGATTCTCGGGCTGTGAGCATCTCCATGTCGTTGTCTCTCGGACTTTCTGTCTCTTCTCCTCTCTACGATGTACGGGACTGCACAGTACTCCATATCCAACCCCCCTGTTACAACTACGCAGCTCAACTGACGAGCCCAGCATCTTCCCTGCTCGTCACGCCAATGGCCCCAAGGGGCGTCTGCCGATGCCAATTCCACCAGGCCCAGCTAATGCTTAGCGCATGGCTGCCATGCATCTCCAGCAGCCAAGGTTGACGTTTCCCGGGCCTTCGCCTGGCCTTCACCGTACTCGCCCCGGGCCTTTGTGGGCCGAACCTGACGGACTTCACGGCTCGGGTTTGACACATGGCGCTTGCGGGTGGGGGATGCGTAATAAAATCGGGCATGGCGCAAATGGGCGTCAGCTTGGACATGCCCGACGGCGGCTCTAAATCGGTGGACTGCCGAGCCATGCTCATGGTGGGCTTCTTCCGCCGTTGGAGGTGGCGGACAGCTTTTGGAGTCTGCCGTCGTGCGGCTGGAATGGAAATTCAGTCGGGTTGCTTTTATAGACTGGACGGGCGACGGCTCGCATCATGGAGTGGTCAGTCTGCACCCTCGTTTTACTCCCTTTATCGTTCTACGGAATCGGCCTTGTCCGGTTGCATGATACACGACCCGGCTCCGCGATTCGGGGAGGATTGCGTTGAACGGCGTTCGAATGGTACTCCTTTGTCCTGATCTCTGCTCCAGAAGCAGCCATTGCGCTGGGTTAACGGGTATGCCTTAAGGGTGCAGCCTTTCCAGGTCATTCATTGTCTGTTGCTCTCCTAGTCACAGCGAAGCAAACCACTTCCTCCGAGAGTCAATCCTCTCATTCGACCCCGAACACCTTCAAAAGCTACCGGCACCACCGTGTTTGCTTACCATGTCCACTCTTCCTCCGCCTCCCGAAGGACTCAATTTCCACGATGACAGAAGGGCATCCATCATGGCGGCCTCTATTGTCACCTGGGTCTTAGCCGTTGTCGCCGTTGGTTTACGCGTTCTGAGCCGCCGCATGAGGGAGATGAGGCTATGGATAGACGACTGGCTCATCATTGCGGCCTTGGTACATGCTTCCCGTCCCTGGCCATACGGAGAGCTTGCTAACACTTGCTGCGGCAGGTCCCTTCTTGTGCGCACGTTTTCGGGATCGGTGTGTACGGTCAGTGATTCCCCAGAATCGACGGCCTCCTCTATCTTGCTCTTCAGCATGAAACTAACTGTCCTCACCAGCCGTGAGCCGTGGTCTAGGCAGACACGTCTGGGCCGGCCCGCCAGACGCACGATACGCATGGGCAATCGGACTCTTCATCGCCGAGCTGGGATACTTTGTCACCATTACATGTGTCAAGTTCTCCATACTCGCTTTCTATTGGCGCGCATTCAAAGTCATGCGCTCTGTCACGATCCCCATCTGCACCCTAACTCTGATTGTTGCGTGCTGGGCTATTGCCGTCGTAAGTTGCCAGCCCTGGAACGAACGCGAAGTCCTTCGACCCCCTGCTAACAAACGCCCAAAGATCCTCGTCACCATCTTCCAATGCCAGCCAACCAGTGCCTGGTGGAACCGCTTCAACCCGTCGCATCCTTTGCAGCCAGACCAGTACAAATGCACCGTGGACTCGGTCAAGTTCTTTTACGGAAATGCGATTCCGACCATCGTTACTGACGTCCTGATGCTCGCATTACCTCTGCCATATATCGCACAACTGCAGCTTCCCAGAGGGCAAAAATGGGGCCTTGTCGGAATATTCCTTGTCGGCATCTTGTAAGTCGTTCGGCATCTCAGATTTGCATGTTCAACAGGGAATCTGACCAAGGCGCAGCGTCACCATCGTCTCCATTGTACGATTCCACTACCTAATCGAGGGGAATCTGACCAGCCCAGACATCACCTGGAACTTTGTCAACATAGCCCTCTGGTCCGTTCTCGAAGGCAACCTGGCCATCTTCTGCGGTACGTCTACACCTAAAACGGCCCTGCGATGCCACTGAACCTGGCCAACGAACTGTTTGGCTGATTTCTTGTCGCCCCTATAGCTTGTCTACCCTTCTTGCGGCCGTTGATCATGAAGCTTGGCTGCCGCAACCTCAGCCTTTCGACGGCCACTTCAAAGAAGCAAAAGCAGTCAAGCAACACTCCGAGAATGAGCCTTCATCCAAGTGACCATCCGCGGACTTGGCAGGGCGACGGCCGATTTGGCACATCCAACTGTCATTCCCGAGCATACAGCACTACGCGCGAGACGGACGGGCACCCGTTTGTTCGTCTTACAGACAATGGCTCGGAAGCCAGCGTGCCTGTTAAGGAGAGGCCGGATGACCCCCAAATTGAGCTCGGAAATATCTCTGCAGGGGGACAACCTGCTCAATCCAACGGCATAGTAATTACGCGCGAATTCCATCTACAGCACCAAGACGTATGATTTCATTGCAGTCTAGCGGGTTAGACATCGACTTCACCTCATACATCTTTTATACACGATTCAATTCTGAATTACTCGCGACACCCGGGACGCTTCAACCTACATCTACCATCGTCGACATGCATCCAAAACAACCACCTTGCCAAGGCTACGTCCGGAATCAGGTCTCAGATCCTGCTCGACATACTGGGCCGCCCCGGCTGGAGAGCCATGGGCGATGGGTGTATATGCCTCGGCAGTGAAACCCATTTGCGGACCGTGGACTACGAACCGGCTCTCGTGACGCTGAACCACAAGGCAATAACTGCATTGGAAGCCAGTAGGCAAGACATAAGCCTTGGGTTTTGCAAGCTGTGGGGATAGGGGATTCGTCTTTGACTGAAGCTGGAGATGCCGAATCACTTGAGGTTGCCTTTTCCTAGGTAGCTTCTGGATGGCTGGCTTCCCTTGGGTCCTCGATTGAGACATTCTCATCGACGCCGTGCAGGGCAATGTTCCGCACCTGTGAGGAAAGACGCAACACTGGATGTCAGGGGATCTGGATCCAGGAGGAGTCTCCAGGGACGGGGACATTGGTCGTCCTGAGCCTGCCTTCATCAGGCCGAGGCATGTGATGACCCCGATCGCGGACGAGAGCTCTTTCGTATGCGGTAGACGTCGAGCATATATATGTTGGAGCCATGCCCATAACCTTGTGGTGTTGCAGGAACGCATGCTGGATACGATTCTTTGCAGCTCTCTTTGAACGCCTGAGACACAGATATGAGTCCATATAGCCCCGGCGACAGGTGATTCATCAGACATTGGCATGATGATTGTGCATTTTCGGATGATAAGATCATGCCAGTACAGCTTGCTCATGTATTGGACGCAGTAGTCAGGTTGCTCGTTCAGCCATGGGCCATGTAGAAGGTGGCATACAGATAGCTGATGAACTATAGCGAAGCGGCGACTTTGTTGGAGAGCATATGAAATATGACCAGATCTTCTTACCATGTGCAAGCGGCTCCGATTGCTCTCGTTGATTTCGTGACGCACGACTGCGATAGACTCAACGTCATGTAGAGTGTGAGGCAAGGAGGAAGAGTTCCGGTGTGTATATCGAGTAGTCCCAATGAGCCGTTTCCCACGACGATGCGATGTCATTCATAGCTCATTGGGACAGCCCAATGGGACTTAGTCGGAGTTGGGGTCACGAGGGCAGTCAACAACCCCAGACTTCTCTTGGTATCCGTCTCGTGGGGATAGAGGAATCCGGTCCTCATGCGAAGCCAGTAGTCTGGCTGTCTGATAGTGATGACTTCTTACTGTGCAGGTATCTGCCATGTCATTTTGACCAGACATCAAGGCTGCGGTTCGTCCGCCAATCGGTATTCCACCGGACTTCGATTCATGGCAGTTTCCGAACCCTTTTGTTGCCCGCAAGTATGTAAGTAGCCAACTGATCAGGCAACAAGGTAGCACGAGAGTATCATCTTCCGTCTGTTTGCTCTCCCATTGTGGGCCTTTTTAGTTCGACGTGATGCCTCGAGGAAGCATGAGCTGCCCCGAAGAGACGAGGCTTGCTGGAAGCGAGCCAATCATCAGAACCAAACAAAGCACGGTACCGGGTGTCTTCTCCCGTTGGCGTGGAACATTGTGACCGGACGACGGGGTAGTTCTAGGTCTTCCACAGGCAAGAGAATGAAATCCTGAGTAGCTCCTGACAGATACAAGGCTAACGACACAACTCATCGCTCATCAACTTGGAAGACCAGGAGTCGCCGTTGCAGAGGTCTATATGCCTGAGAGCTAGTCAAGCTGTCGGCATAAGAATCGAGAGCTGCGATATCACAAATCGGCTTTGTTATGCCCCTACTCCCCAAGCAGGTGCCCGGCCAAAACATTCATTGCGGCAAGCGTGCACGTCAGCCGAGTTCATCCCGCGTCTGCTCGTTCACGGCCTGGCCTGCCCGAAGACGGGTAGTAACGAGCTGCATCGCCAACACAAGCGCGATGAGATACGGTATGTTCGGTCCCTTGATTGTGGGATATCAGTCGGCGGCACGGCCAAGGTACGACTCGTCATCATGTAGTGCACCATCTTGGTTGTGGAATGCTCGTGCAAACACACACCACCACTTGACGCACGGCTTCGAGGCGAAGCACAACGCGCCAAGAGATTACTAGGCTCTTTGCGCGAGACATGTGTGCGGCATATCTCAGCGCTCCCCCCAAAGCGCTTGGAGGGGAGCAAATCATATCTTGATCCGTTTGTCAAGTGGCAGACCCGAACATCTTGGCACACGCCAATCTCTGTCAAATCGATCGACGGAGGACCGAAGCATCAACTGGGTCGCTCACAGCATTTTCTTGGTGTTAGCGAATGTGCCGTCCAGAGCTTTCTAGAATGAAAGATGAGATGAAGGAGCGTACAGTTGGTGTGGTCATACTTGTACGAGCGAGAACCGAGGATGCGTCGTGGGCTTCTGCCACAAATCCGACCTCATAAGCATATTGTAAGACCGACATTCGGGTACTAGAATCCGCTCGAGTTTCAGCATTTGACTAGAAATAGGTCCTATCCGAGATGGCATGGTAATGCTTGATTGTGGGCAAGAGAGCGATAACTCCAGGACCATGTTCGGCCTGCAGGAGCATACGTCTGATGTAGCTCGGTTATGTGGTTCTCCCAGTACGCAGCCGTTGATCTGTCTATCAACTTCGCAGTGGTATTAGACAGCGCGTGTTGGCCTCGTCCTCCCTTGACCGAGAATCTGAGACATATCCACTCTGTGACACTGCCTGCCCGCTTCATCACGAAGCAAACAAACATGAATGCCAGGCCGGCTGAAATTGGTCGGCATGATTGGGCAACCAGGAGGAGAAGGCATCAGAAAGAAACTGGCCTACCACCAGTGCATCCGAGAAGGCTTTGTTTTCCCAAGCACAGCACACCTCAAACTTGTGGCACCTCTCCGTTGATGACGAGGCGTGGACGACTGTAGCCGATCGAGCGGTCCAGAAGGCTAATGCGTATTCCAGGAGACACAGACGTGCATCTCCTCTTATCAGCGTGGTCCCTGACTTGAACCAGAAGAAGTTCGTCTCAGACTTCATCCCTGATTTCTTGGCCGTGGCCTTGGCGACGCTGCTTGCCGTGGCCAAAATGACGCTTCAGAAACGAGACTTGGCTTTGGTTCCAGAGTCGGGATCTGGAGTCCAATTTGGCGAGCAAAGGCAATCGCCCTTTTGGGGGTTGTGATGTCGGACGAGGCTTCGGACGGAGGGATCGGTAGCAGTACAGTATGATACAGTAGGACCCCCTGTTGAGAGCTGGCGCCCAGCTGTCTGACACCGAAGTATAGCCCACAGGATGTCTGGGGCGATCTGGCAATTAAACGTCGCACTGACACGAATAGTGTGGTGCGGCAATTTAAGCATATTTTTTGGCTTCTTCTAATGGAAGTGGTAGGCAGCTGTAGCAGCACCGTTCACGCTGGTTCATGCTTGTTCATGCTGCAGGAGGCTGGAAGGTCTGTGATGCTCACTCCGGTCGTCCTAATTGGCCTCTTCCTGATTCCTCATCAGCCTGGGCTGACAACGTCAGGGCGCTGGCGAATCATCAAGAATGGCATAATAGCGCAACATTGCCAACGCCATATTGACCAGAAGAGGCGAGTAGTCGCCTTCAGATAAGGGACCAACCTGCGGATAGGGAGCACGTCGTTCCCACTGCGCACAACAGTGACTAGATGGACGTATTCCGTATGGGCTCCCCCCCCCAAAGACATTTTCAGCAAAGAGACAATGATCCTGGTGTTCCTCCTCACGGAGGCGCGCTTGCTCCTATGTATTGGTATCGCAGAGTTCTCGGTATCCGCTTCGTGTTTCGTGCTTCGCCTTGGGCCTCTGATACATTTGCGCAAACATTGTAGCTTTGATATGAACATTTCGCTCTGAAACGAAGCCACAATCCAGCAATGTTCAAGTCAACGAGAAACGAAAGAGAGGAAACCGAAAAATGTTGTGCCGGCATATTCAGCAAGCAGGGACAGCCCGTAGTCTGAGTAGGGCGAAGCACAAGGTGGAACGGGATGTCGGATAGGAAGTGTTTGACAGGAGGATGCTGCCTTTGTCAATGAATCCACCAGATGTATGTACAGTCTTCCACGGTGTGTGCTTGCCGAAGCATCTGACGCACGGTCTGAGATGTGCCACGACTGTCGTCTTGGCCCAGGCAACTCAAGATCATGTAGTACTATCAAGAGCACTCGCACTGGATGCTGATGTGTTCAGAGGCAACCCATTCCGCTTCTCAAATATCTCATTGGGTCGTCTGTTCTGTCTGGGATTTGTGCCATCGTTGACTACCGGCGCTCGATAGCGGCGCACCTGACCAACCCAAGCAACGCTCTCATGGCACAGGTAGCATGAGGTATTAGCGGCGTATCTCAGGCTCAGGCAAACCTCGAAACGGGCTCCGCTTGAGGCAATATGTCCTTGTTCTGGGTGAAAAAAGTTGAGCGTGCGAGCTCCGTCCTCAAACGAAATTAATCATGAGAAGCGCGAAAAGCGCGGGTTCAGCCAATCGCCTCGCTGTTCTACTACCTAATGAGGGACGGCACGGCACATACGGCCTAGCTTGGTGATGCTTCTTTGCCTTCCTGGCTTGAAGGCGCTTTGGGTGCCGACTGAGCCGGGTATATCCAATAGAGAGTGGAAGAGCCCACGGAGTCGACAGTCGTAGCCTGTCCAAGCACATGCATCAAATGAGCAGCAGGTAAAAGTGCTTAAGGAATAGCGTCGGGGTGCGTGTGGAGGCCATGGGAGAAAGCGTGGCTTTGAGCTCCGAATACTGTACCTGGAGCTGCCGCGGTAATAGTCAAATGGCGAAGCTGGCTGACCAGAGAACGTAAAGATGGCGGCGAGACGTGTAGTAACGAAGTGTTCGCTGGCTATCCGTCGTTCGATCCATTCTCAATGATTGCTGGTGGTGTAGTGTTCCATTGCCGGTCCCATGGAGCCGCCAAGTCAAGCAAACCATTGTCGCCCCTAGACGCATAAGACCCTGAAGTCATGTCTGTGGATGTAGTGCTCCGCCCACCCTGCTGTCTGGTACAGTACGATAATACCCGTGTAGCCATGTGTGCGATACCCTATGGCAAGCGTCATTTTCGCTTCTTGCCGGCGGGTCCCCAATTACAAGATGGGGGTAGCTCCAAATGCAATATGATGATGCCCGTGACTCGCTGCTGCTCGAGGTCAATTGCTATATTTAGCCTTGGCTCCTCCGGCTCATTTCGAACCGGACAAGCACCGGCAGTATGTAGCATCGGATCCTCTGTCCATCTGTTGATCTATTATTCCTTATTGCTCGTCGTGGATTCGTCCCATTTCCGCTTTGAACTGGGGGTTGGAATTCGCTGCTTCGGCTGTTGCTCCCGTGCTACCAACGGTCAGGTAGGCTCTGCGGCCGACTGGATCGGGAAAAGGGAAAGGGGGGGAATCAACCAGGGGCATCACTAGTGGCACGGAAACAAGCAGCACCATTTACTGCGTATTGTTTGGCCCAGGCAAAGTCGAGTGTGACCTGCGAAGCACAGGCACAACGTCTTCTGGCATAAGGCAACCATGAGTTGGCAAGACCGGTTGACTTCCAGCAAGGGGGTGGACGAGCGGAGAGTCCTGGAATCTGCTATGGAAAGACGTGGCAAGCGCCTAATCTGTAATCCGGCCGAGGAAGAAGTCTTTTCGGAATACCCATGTATGACGGACATGCGGCTCTAACGTGGCATATAGGTGCTTCAAGGACTGTCCTATGCAGGTACGAAAGCTGCAAAGGGGCGTCGAGCAATGAGTTCTGATGCTGGCGGCCGGTAAGCTTCCATGCCTCGCAGTACAGTGACTTGCAACCAAGAACACTTGATAAAATCATACCGCTTCTGGTATCAGTTAGTACTCTGGCAAGGTACCGTGAGCCAATGACCGGAGCACTTTCCAACTGTATGGGTGTGCTACGTGTGTGCATATGCGTTTCGTGGATGAAGCACAAGCCGTCTCTCATTCATTGCTTGCACTGCGTCCGGAGCGACGCAAAAAGCGAGACCGATTTATAGCTGACATCGAACGCGGGAAACCGCGGATCCGGGGCCGAACAAGGGTCAGGACGCATCGCGGGGGGGGATGCTGGGTGGTGTGTCTGCGTGCCGTATTTTGTGATTGCAGCTACCGAATGTCAGACAGGGATGGCCGCATAGTACAGTATTCGTGCGTGACCGTGCTCGTGCAGGCAAACTGATGGCGGTGATGTTGGTATACTCGGTATGCTGTCAGGTAGCTCGAAGTCTCCTGTGACGCCTGGCTCGCCTGGCCTGGCGCCCGGGGATCGAAATGTTATGTCGATCCCTTGGCTGATGCGCTAGAACATGAAGGGGCTATAAGCGATCGGGGAGTTTCACACGCATATTGCCAGGCGGCAATCAAATGCGTCTTCCTCTTTGCTCGGAGTCGCTGAACCTGTTGCTGGGCGTGACTAGGTGGTTAAGCAATGCATACCGTTAGCACACAGCACCGAGTAGAACAGCTGGTTGCTGAAAAGGTAGGCAAGGTAGGTTCCTCGTAGCCGCTCGAAGATATATTGTAAAGCTTCAATGACACAAGCAAGTGCTGGGGCGGTGGCGGCTGTAGGAAGAAAGCCATGAGACGGGGAGCAGAGAGACATGGAAAGCCCTTACTGTGAGTAGCGCGGCAATGCGCACGCCTCCCGCAGCACGGCTGTTGATCCCATCACCCGACCGATGCGTGGACGACGAATAATGGCAGAGATGCGGGCGTGAGGGTCATGTCGGTCGCCCAGTTTGGAGTTGGTCACGTCGTGATGGGTGTGCAGATGATGAAGAAGTCTACTAGAAGAGGACAAGTCTGGAGAGAAGATCCTTGGAGGTCTGGAGACGGGAAGGTGCGCAGCTGGTTGGTGCATTCCGTGCTTGCATGTTCACGAGGCACCTTACCTCTCCAGAGACAGAGGTAACCTGGAAGGAACCAGAACTGCTTTACCTTCCGCGATGTCTCTATTGTCTAAGGTACCTGTAATACCTTACCTGCCTTACCTGTGCTTGGCTTCAAGTTTGCGGCTTCCCATTTGCAGCTTCTCCCGCTTCCAGGTTTTCATTGAATCGCATCAACAGATTTGGTAACCTACCTTACCTTACTTGATTTGCAGCATCCTGCAAGTGAGCCTGATAATGGTCGACAGGTGCAGTGAACTGTCAAGCAAGGCATCCTCGCACAAGCGTCGACTATCTGAGGTACCACAGATAATACCTAACTATTCTGTAGATAAGTACCTACTAGGTAGGCAGGTACCTAGGCACTTTGTCTGGAACGGAAGAGCTTTGTGTAACCAGTGTTTCCTGCTACAAGTTGCTATTTTTACAGTGCCATCTGCAAGGCAAGGTACTCGTCCCGAAATGACGGTGAAAACGCCCCAGTGTAATCGGCTGCTGCTCAAGAAATGAGATTTCAAGATCCGGGGCTTCGCCGGCGCTCCGGTGAGATTGTGAGGTGCCCTCCTCCTGAGGGAGCAAAGAGGGAAGCGAGCCTCAAGCGAAAGTTCCAATGGCGCCGATGACTACCGGGGGCATCATGTACCGAGTACCGAGCACCCCAGGAGTCAATGTCAGTGGAGGAGGGCATTACTTTAGGCACAGCAGATCATGATGGTTCTCTGTGTTAATTACGCAAGGTATGTGGTCAGGTAGCTACCTACCAGGGAAGTGAGGCATGGCTTGGGTACCGCTTTCGCAACTCGGTCGTCATCGACGCATCCTCAAGCTACCTACCTACCTACTCTGCTCCTCCAGTCCACGGCATCAAGCCTTTGATGGCCAGTAACAGTCCATGGCTCCCGACGTTGTAGCCTAGTATGCATCGTCTGCATCCATCTGGCACTACAGAGAGCACCGGCGCGCCGTACAACCTCTGTATAAAACCTTCAACTGCTGCTCGTCAGGGGGGTACAGGTCCGGGTAATGCTGGCAAAGACTGCCTGCCGGCCTTGCGGTGGTTGCTGGTACGGGCATTACCTGTACCTATGCGTCTGTAGCCAGTAATACGGAATGCATAACCACTGGCTCCCGTCGGGTGCCTTCGAATTTTGTGGTACGGCTTCCAGGATCCTGTGCCATCCCCAGCCGTGCCAGCATGTACACGTACCGGACAGCCATCAAGAAGATTGCCCGCCCTCTGGTGCTAGCACGAGGAGAAAGTATGTACTGTAAGTCAAATGCTAGGGGCTAAACCAGATTGCCTTGGCATCGACACAAGGGGACGATTGGCAAGCCACCAGGCGAGTATTCCGTACCTGGTACAGGATACCCTCCCTGCTTCGCGCAGGTACGGCAGGCCTGTACCGTGTACTGCATGAAGTACGAGCGACTCCGACCCGTCGACGCCCCCTCCAGATTTGCATCCAGAGTTGCCTCGATTTGGACATCGCCCATTGTTTTATTAAATGCCTCCACCTCCCACGCCTTTGGCATCATTTCTCTCTCCTCGTGTCTTGGCTGGCTTTATTACTGCATCGAGAGGACTCAAGAGCAAGGAAAAGCCAATCTCCACCCTTTAGTTTCCTGCTCTTTTCTCGCTCCATGGTCGACTGTTTCCCTCTTCCTCTTCTCCCTTTATATTTCTTGATTCGCCTTGTTTACGGATTCCAAGTGTTTTTGGTCCATCTTCGCTCACAACCGCCCTCACTGTCAACCGAGACATTGCCCATACCTATCTACGGTCTGCGCCTTTCTGCACTTGTCGTCTCCTTCAACGTCGACGCCGGACCGGTTGGCAGATTTGGCATCTGACCCAAACCTTGACCGACCCGATTGACGCGAGACAAGCTCCTCCGAGTCGGCTTACAGCCCACCTTGAAGTGCTTAAAAAGCCTCGGTGGGGACACGGACGGCGTTGTCGCTGCCAGAAAAACCCGCTCTTCGGCCGACGCATCAACGTGGAAAAGGGTCAAGGGGAAAAGAACGAGGTCGATGAGCATCGAGAAAAAGGCAAAGCGAAGGAAAAACCAGGCGAGAGCAAGAGAATGGGAAAAACCAAGGCCTGACTGAACTCTTCCGCTTCGACATCTGGCATCATCGATCTCCACCCATCGCCGCCACCCGAATCCTAACGTCGCCAACCTCAGATCCGGGGGTTCTTCTTCGTCACCACCTCCTCAGGTACTCTACTTGTATGAGGCACCCGACACCTACTACTCAGTACCATTACCCCCGCGTCCTCTCCTCGAAACTCCTCGAAACTCCTCACTTTGGCTTTTTCTTTTACCTCCTCCAAGACGCCATCAGCGAAGCGTGACGTCGAAAGCCAGCAAAACAACCGCCGCGGGAATCGACACTTCCCCGTCCTCGGCGAAAAAGAAAGACCCTCTCGGCAACACCGCGGACTGGAACCTCTCCTTGTCGTCAGAGCCGAGCCTTTGTTGGCTGGTGAGTGGTTAAAGCAACAGCCCAATTACGTCGCAGGCCCGCCCCAGAGATCCCCCTCCAAGCAGGATCGGCCCCGAATCGAACGCTTCTAGAGAAGCACCAGCAGCGGCTCTGATTCGCCTCCTGCCGACGCCTAGACGCTAAAGAACCGCCATTTCCCTGATACAGCGCCGGTCGCAGTTCGCAGTCGCACGCACAGCAACAGCAGCCAAGTCGTTCGAGGTACTTGGCACACCTTAGTACGTTGATTGCATCGCACCGCATCGCAGCCAAGCGGCGCCTTCTGGTACGAGCACTCTGGTGGACGATACGCCTTACTCACCCATATCTCACCTAGTATAGCGCGCTGTACCACCGCCCTCTCGCTTCCAGGACAGTGGAGCCCCAGGCCAGGCCCCTCCAGCTGCCAAACCAACCGCCAGAGCTATGGTGCTTTCAGCAGGTCCGGGGATGCTGGCTGCTGCTCCAGCTTCAGCGCCGGTAGCGCCAGTCACGGCTCCAGAGGGTGAGTGACTTATTCGCCTTTCTTTGCAGGTTGTTCCCACGTTCCCTGTCCCCTTGCCTTAGATAAGCCCTTTTTCGCATTCTGCATTTTTTTGCATTTATCATGGCGACGTCTTGCCGATTTCGCCTCCAGTTCCTGCTTCTTCCCCCCATCCATTCAGAGAGCCTTCTGTGGCACCCACGACGCCTCTTTTCCTGGTGCGCTGCAGGTTTTTATTTTAAATTCCCTTGGCGCGCAACGTCCCCTCGACACCACCTGCAACCTTTTTTGGGGGTTCGCTGCTGAATAATTTGCTCCAACGTCCCGACTCGTTCTGATTCGACGGCATTTCTGCATCATTTCGACGATTTGCCTTGCCTTGCCTCTCTATAACCTCCCTACACATTTCCTCCTTGACAAGCGGGCTTGCACATTTTCACTTTTTTTTTTGTTATTATTATCTTCTTCTTCTCTTTTTCTTCTTCCCTTTTTCTGATATTGTTCATTCTGGCTCTCTGTTCTTCGCAAATCTCCATCGTCACCGATCTTGCTGACACCGTCTGCAACTGGCTGTAGCGGACAACTGCGCGCAATCGCTTGCATGCGCCTCTGATACAAACAGCTACTACAACACCGATTTGCCTTCCCGCCAGCCCACGATCGATCTCTCGGATCCGATCCTCGAGGGTGACGAGACCGAGAGCGAGGGCCCCATTGAGCCGGTTACACCCACCAGCGGCCGCCAATCGCAAGAGTTTACATCGCTGAGGAATGCGCATGACCAGGACCAGGACGATCGCAGCAGTTTCAACACACAGCCTGACCACGCCTTGCATCAGCAGCAAACTGCCCGCGCTGTGACGTCTGCAAACAAGACGTCTGTCCTGTCCTCGCCCTCACACAAGACGGCGCCACTCGAAGCCTCCGCGGCAGCCCTGAATCCGGCCCCTGCTGCCAGGCCAACCTCCAGCAGCCTCCTATCTCCTGCGTCGGCAGCATTTCCTGTCTCAGTCTCAAAGCCGGGCACTGCGTCTTCTTCGGAGCTTGCTCGTACCAACAGCAACAGCATCAGGTCCCTTGCAGACCTGACGCCCACTTCGAGCCGGCCTTCCATTCAGGAACCGCCCCCGCCATCGCGGCGCTCAGCTCGGCTCTCGACGTCCAGCATCAAGAACACAATGACCAACTTCTTTCGCCGTCCCGGCGCACAGGATGCGCCCGTCTTTGAATCCGGTTCGCCGACTCCCTCCGAGTCCTCCTACCTGCACCGACCCCTGACCAGCACCGCCCGCCCGGTTACGCGCTCAAGTCGCTTCTCGTTCACAAGGCCGTCCAACACGACTACTCGATCAAGTTCGCCTCCGTCCCCCACCATGGCGGCATCTCTGGATGGGGCACAGGCAGACAAGGCATCGCTTGACGAGGACGTGCTCACCGACGCCGACTTCAAGAAGAAGAACCGTGCCTCGACCGGACTTGGCCTGCGGGGACGTGCCGTCAACTTTGTCGGCACGACCGTCGGCCGCACTTCCGGGCGTCCCAACAAGGCTGCGTCGCGCCGTGCTAACAGCTTTGACGCTGGAAGCCGCGGGCCGCCTCCTCACAAGCATGCCAATGCAAAGCCCGGTGATCAGCCGTATCCTCCTGAGCGACTCCCCTGGGCGCTACCCCCCGACGTCGGAACCGGGGCCAAGGCCCGTCGCATGAGCCTGAGCCTGCCCGACGATTTCAATGTGGACGTCGCCGTGCTGCAGGACGAGTTCGAGTATCAGAGCAAACTCCTGGGTCGCCACGGCAAGCATCTTGGAAAGGGTGCCGCTTCCAAAGTTTCTCTCATGGTGCGCAAAGGCTTCCCCACCGAAATGTACGCCGTCAAGGAGTTCCGAAGCAAGTCGAGCCGGGAGAGCAAGGAGGATTACGACAAGAAGATCAAGTCGGAGTTCAGCATCGGCAAGAGCCTGCATCACCCGAATATTGTCGAGACGATCCGCCTCTGCACCGACCACGGACGATGGAACCACGTCATGGAATACTGCTCCGAGGGCGACCTGTTCAGCCTCGTGCAAAAGGGCCACCTGAAGGGCGAGGCCAAGCTTAAGGACCGCCTGTGCCTCTTCAAGCAGCTCATCCAGGGCGTCAACTACCTGCACGCCAATGGCATCGCCCATCGCGATATCAAGCTCGAGAACCTGCTCATCACCAAGGACAGCAAGCTGAAAATCACCGACTTTGGCGTTTCCGAGGTCTTTTGCGGCACCCACCCGGGCCTTCGCGAATCCGGCGGCCAGTGTGGTAAGAACATGGGCGAGATCCGGCTCTGCAGCCCGGGGCTGTGCGGCAGCGAGCCCTACATTGCGCCCGAGGTGCTTCAGAAGAAGGGAGCGTACGACCCGCGAGCCCTTGACGTGTGGAGCACGGCCATTGTGATGATTTACATGACGTTTGGCGGCGCCATCTGGTCCAGAGCCGAAGCCGGCAACCTCCACTACGATAAGCTGGTGGCGGGCTGGAACAAGTGGAACAAGAAGCACGAGGGAGAAGAAAACGCCACAATCACGGACACGGACTACCCCTACTGCCAGGCCCTCGACATCGGCGTCAACCCCCCGGCCCTGCGGCGAATCCTGCTGCAGATGCTCAACCCGGACCCCAACTGCCGCATCAGCATCTACGAGGTCATCACCAACCGATGGGTCAAGAATATCGAGTGCTGCCAAGTCGAGTCGTACGACGATCCCAAGCAGACGATTGACGTGACCAAGAAGGATTACGGCGGCAAGAGCGGCAGCAAAATCTTCTGCCACAACCACCTGCCGCCGAAGACGTACGGCTCTCACTCGTTGGGCAAAATGCCCGGCCAGCCTGGATACTGACCGCCTTTCTACCTCAGAGCCTTTATCGCACTTGGGTGGCGTATAGTGATCGTCTTTGTTGTTTTCGTTTTTCTCCTTTGCTCTCTCTCGAGACTGTTGGCGTCTCATTCTGAGCTTACCTTGGACTCAACCCTTTCCTACACCTCGGTCTACCACCGGTCTTTTCTTCTTCTTCTTGTCCTCCTTTCTTCCTGGGTGTTATTACGGGGCGGTGCACTGTCCGGGTGGGAATAGGAGCTGTCATCTCACCTATTGGAGTTGCTCGTGAGATTTGTCCAAGCGGCCCAAGAGAGAGAGAGAGAGAGGGTCAGCCTGGTTGGCGTTTTATTGGAGGTTGAATATCGTCTTTATTTCCTTTTGTTCCAAGTTGCATTGTGCCAGCCTCCCTGCCTGTCATCTTCCCTACAAGACACGGGCGGTATCTGCACGCATGGCATTCGATTACAGAGCATACACCGGGGGAACGTGTGATCGTGAGTCGATCCAACCCCTTTTCTCTTCTTCTTCTTTTCTATCATGGGTCTGTTGCATACATCAAGACGGGGAAATGAGTCCACGCGAGTGTCATGATATCCTTAGCTCAGTAGAGTGAGCGGCCGAAAGAGTTTCATGCATGCATGGAGGGTTCCATGCCATTTTCCTACTTTCCTTTTGTCCGCTGTCTGTCTGGGAGGCACGGATTTCCCTTTTTGAAAAGACAGATCGGCCACCTCTCCTTACGCGCCCATCCCCCCTTTCTCGCTCATACCTGGAAATAGAAAGAGAACGGCGCTGCAGAACGTCTCAAAGGGGCAACGATGAGCGCTTGTGTGATGCCGACTTCAGAAGGGGGTGGTGACAAAGCGAAATGCCTCAAACGGCGCACCTGGGAGGAGCTGCGAATCCCTTTCTCCTAATAGATTACCAAAGATGTACCTTAATCTTGCCAATACATTCATGCTTGAAGAACCAGTGATGGGAGTCAGACGACACAGCCCCCGTGCAGCTCAAGCAATTACATACATATTTGTGTCCCGCCCCCTTCCCCACGAAGCATCGTGTCGTGAAGTCGTGTAATATTGTTGCCTCGTGCCGAAGATTCAAATGTGCATACGGCGTCATGATTGCATTCTGGATGGCAAGCGGCTGCAGTGCGGCTGTGCCTAGTGAGACTTACAGAGAGCTTCACGTGGAAGGCTTGATTGAACGACATGGAGATGGACGCGGCCGCCGATGAGCCCTGTCCAAATCCTGACAACAACAGCTGACTTTACATTTCTAATACTAGTGCCGCTGTTTATCTGATGACATGGTGGGAATGTGGCAACGGAAGATATTGTTGCGACGATGAGGCCTTTTCCCGTTCTTTTCTCTAGTTTCATCTTTTTCCCTCTTTGTCCAATTGTGACAGATGATAACCCTTCCTCTGATCTAATTCTCCGAGCCAGCATGGGGTCTGATCGGAGTGATAATAACATGAGAGACAAGAACGAGCGAGAAGGGGGATACCCAAGAGCTGGTTGGTCAACGCCGTGATATTGGGCCAGTAGATGCATCGCTAGTCATGCCCGTAGCTAGTTTGGAGCTGCATGACGATGGGGGAGCGAGTCATGCAAGCGTCTGCAGAGGAGGATTCCAGACCCAGCTTATTCGCCGACGAGGCGAAGCTGTGCATGCCCGCTGGAATTTGCTGGGCATGTGAATCTACGGTATCATCATCCAGCTGAAAAAATGGGTGGTGTTGGGGAGCTGTCTATCATTCTTGAAATCTGCAAAGGCAGCTTCTGTCTCCCTTTTTCAACCAGTTGGTCGATGTCATAGCGGTGCTGACAAAGTTCTCTCATCATCTTTCTGCCCCCTATTTTAAATGCCCGAGGCACGCATGAAGCACGGCCTTTCTGCTTCAGAGAAAACACTACCTCTTCGAAACAACTGCACTGGTGGTGGAAATTTAGAGGGAACGGAAACAAAGCTTTTACCAGTGCATGGCCTCGAAGCTCGCCGGCGCACCGCCTCCAATCCATCGCATTTGCAGATGGTATTTCGTAAGTAGGATTTGTAGACCAAACGTCTGCCGCCCTTCGGCGACAGCTGCCGGCTTGGCTGCATATATCAGCCGCAGGGAGTCGGACTTCGTGTGTTTATTTTGTAGTACTAGTATGTATGTACGTGCCAGAGGCTACCTTCTTTACCTTGCGCATGCCTGCATTCTCCTGGCCTGCCCTTGCATGTCATCTTGGCTTGTCATGTTTCCTTGTTGGGACCACGAGATGCGATTACCGTGCTATGTACCTAGCCAACGTAGCATCGGCTTCTTCGCCTGCGCCTAGCGATATCGGCTGCAGGCAAAGGGGAGAAATTTCGTTCCCTTGGGCTTCGGTGCACAGGTGACGAAACGTGGGCTTCGAAGCCAAGTCACCCCGTGTCTGTGCTTCTTTCGCCCTTCATCGACATGTGACTCCTTTGCCTCTCACATAGGTAGGCTGATATTATTGCAGACCATTACCCTTCGTGTTCCAATGTTGAGGATCGCGGTAGTACAGAAAATCAAGCCAGGATGAGTCCCGGGAATCTCTTGGCTCTGCTGGACCGGCCCTGTGCTGCCGGATCCCTCCCGCCATGGCCCCCAGCTGTTGCCGACATGCCGCAGAGGGTGTCAAGGGCTGCATATGAGGCTCTGATATTTCGGAACAAATCATAGGACGGTCCTCCGCAGATGTAGACGGTACTTGACCGCGCCCTGGGTGCGGTTTGGTCAAAGTAGCGTCTACTTTCATGCAGCTTGGTTAGATCTTCAAGACTGACCGCTTCCGTCATGCAGCCTATCAAGGGTCCTGAGCCGGGGTGTGCGAAATTCTGCACGCGCGGATCGGTGACTCGGCGATGTGCCAATCGGCCTACCTGTGTCACCAGTAACAGTGCCATGGCAATCATGGTCTCTTGGGGGCCATATATGTCGTGGCATAGACCTGATGCCCAAGGGTGCGTAGTACATACCAAGCAATGTGTAGTGCGTGGGGCATACGGAGAGAACCATCTCCTCGGGAACCGCGCCTCGATGACGTTCGAGATGTGCAAATTGCGGTCTGCCATGATACCCATACGTAGGATCGTCTCATCTTGAGATACGGCCTTGATCGCGATTGAGCAGACTACCGTTCGCCTGGTGATTGTATGTAATAAGGTATGTACAAAGGTATTACGATCCTAGTGCACTTTGTCGATTGATTCGTCTCGTTCATCGATCAGCCTTGACGAGAGGTTTATATATGTACTTGTACGGTCGAATACAGAAGATTCCCGAGAAGACAAAATCAAGGCCCAATAGACTTGCGCTGAGTGGCCATTCTGCAGAGAAACATACGGACATTCCTGAACTGGAGGTTTGTAGGTACGCCTACATTTCATCTCCGGTCTGGTTGGGTTATCACTTAGGTAGTACGTGAATGATGGTTACCTACCTACCTTATCTTAGGTATTACTAGGTATACCTATATAGAACATACTTGAGCTCATCTTAGGGCAAATACCTGGAGGTAAGGTTTAATAGAAGTCATGGTGCGGGGATATAAGGCATGTCGTATCAACCTTACCTTGAGATGGGAAGGAGGATTTGGGGCATGCCTGAATCGTGACGCGCGGTGGAAGGTACGGCCGTCTGCCGAAAGCCGTGGCTTATCAACTCTCATTCAAGGTGACATGAAAGCTTCGACTCGGGATGGATGAGGGCATGAATCTCATCTGGTCTATACTGTCTTTACAACACATTGACACCAGCGAGGCATTACGAAGGCATTCAGCGCTTGGTTTGCCTTTCGATACTGGTATCTGGTGCTAAGCAACCAAGTCCAGACACTCACGTTCGACGACGTGCACACTACTACTCGATAGAAGGCAGTTCAGGCATCTACGTAATCACTTATTTACTACGGAAGGAGCATCCCACAGACGGCTTGATAGGGGCAGGGAGAGAACTTGCCGTCACATGATCCGTCTCGCCTATCATTCTCGCACAAAGGGTAAAAGAAAAACTCATCTCGAACGCAGAATCGTTGACTTTACTTCTCTATTCTGCGGTCATCTGCTATGACTCTTTTCCAGTATAGCCGCATCCGACAATACGCTGCCATTACTTGTGCCCTTTGCAGTTGACCTTCACGCCCTTACTCGTCAAAGGCATCGAGGAGGCCCGAAACCATCTTCGTTCAGAGACAGCGAGTGCATAGGGTGGATGGGTCTCTACGAGCATATTCCTCCGCCTTTCACAACTTCTCTTATGTCTGGATTTCATTGATGTTGCATCGGAGGCTAAGGGAACCTCCGGATACGTCTTTGCAAAGGTAAGCTCCATGACTGCTAGCCTCAACAAAACCTTGACTGGCCGACCTGTTCCACAATGAAAGAGAAGAACCAACACTTTACAGCCTAGGTAACTACTGGTAAGACAGGGGATTCTACGGTGCCGCGGGTCGAAGCACTGTGGTGATGCCGCGAAGACTCGACAATGTCATTCTACGGAAACCCGAAGGACATTATTCTTGGCTGTCAACCAAGTTCAAGTCCAATAGCGCCTCTCTACGATAAATGATGAACAACCTTCCAGGACACAGCTTACAAAAAACTACGGCACTTATCGATTCATCCACTTTTACGGCACTCTGCCGACCGCAATACATGGCACTTCGAGCTTGTTGCAAACACGCGTCATCATCCCTTGGAGTAGCAGATTGTCTGCCTCCGACGAGCTGCCCTCGAGAGCCACGAGCCAGACATCCTTCTGGAGAGCCCTTCGACGTCTTCCGTGGGTCTACGCGAATCTCTTATTATTCGCAGTCCTTTCCTTAACAACATCATGTGAGCTCGCCATATGTTGGGATAGAGGCACATTCCATGTGCTTATGAAAGGCTATTCGAGTTCAATAGGCAATGCAGGGGCTAGTCACAGAAGACGACCAGGCCATCTCTTGCCCTCGGTCGGCCAAACTCCTGGCGCCAGGACTTGCTATGCATTGCAAGCTCCTGCAAGGACAACTTTTTCAGCTTGGACCTCTTCCTCTTCGAAGCATCGTTGAGTCGTTTCATTTATCCTGCAGTCTCACCGGTTATATCCTTCGCGTGCCCTTCATTGTTCGGTTTGCAATCTCGAAGTTGGCCTCAGAAAGAAAAAGGACAAGTACTCCAGAAACATTATTCTGAATATGCCCACCCAGGTTTGTCACCTTTGGCGATATAGTGTTGATAGGACCGCTTGGGCTACTACGTCATCGTAGGATTCGGGAGCCACTATCATATGCTAACAATTTCGCGAGGAATATCCAGCGAGGACTGGCTACAGCCAGCCATCTGCTTATTATCGCTCAATACCTGGCGTTATTGCTTCTACGGGCCAGATTTCAAACCAAGTTCTTGCCTCAACGTCCCCCTCCGCTTCGGAACGACGCCTACGCTCTCATCGCATAAAGCACCATCATCATCATCCAGATTGGTCCATCCTAGTCTCCTCGGGACCTTACACAAAATGACCCTGTCCGGGCCACCCCTCGTCTTGGTCGCGACTGGCGTCATCGGCTCCGCATGGCTGTCTGGTACGTGTCATGACACGGATTCCAAGCTCCGGGTCGCAAGGAGAGAATCCAGTCCCGTGTCCCTCTAATGCTGCTTTAGGGGCCATCATATCATTCTCAATCGGCGGAGCACCAGCTGCTGCTGCAGTGACCCAGTCGTCTGCAAAGATATGGGCTGAGCTCTACAAGCGTGGAGCTGCTTCGATGCCCAAGTTCGCCGTCGGCACTTCTTTGGCTTACATACTTGCGGCATACAGTGCGTATGGCAGCGGCGGACCATGGGGAAGCTATCTGGGAGCCTCTGCTTGCGTCTTGTCCATCGTACCCTTTACCTTGACAGTCATGAAAGACGTCAACGGGTCATTGCACGACGAGGCTGGCCGAGAAGCCAGCGAGGAGACGCAAGTGTCCAAGGTGCACGTCAAGGGCCTTCTGGATCGATGGATCACCTTGAACCTGGTCAGAGGGCTTTTACCACTCGCTGGAACAGCTTTGGGCTGCTTTGCATTCTACCATGAAGGATTCTAATGGCACAACTTGTCGCTCTGCCGATACGTGTTCTATCGGCCCTCATGCAATTCGGGCTGGTCGTGTGACTTACTATCTCTTATTTCCTCCTGCAGCTTCCATTCAACCGTCAAGATGCAACAAGAATCAAGCCCGATGCCACAATTCTACACTGCATGTGCCTCGTCATCTCATCTTGTCACACAGCCAAGGTGTCAGGCCCAACGTCAGAAGAAAACCAAGAATCCGGGACGCAGTGAGACTATGCATACCAGATATTCCCTTACCTACCCTGATAGGTCGCGAGCAATGCCTGGATTTCAAGCCACGTCGGGTGGATCTGAGACAACCCTCCCTCCTCCGAAAGAAACACCGAAAGATGCAACATGTGTCTCCTGAGCACACTGGAAGCATTGAATTGTATTGCGAGCTGCCCCTCACCTGTTTGTCATGGCTTCAGAAGCACCCAGAGCATATAGCCTTTGAAGGCACACAACTGTTGAATGGAGCGTGATAGTAAGACTCATGATCCCAGTAAATCTCGGGAAGAATTGAGTCTACCGGTGACAAAGCTAGAGACAACAGGGCTGGTCGATTCTTAGACCTTTTCTCCTTTTCTATCTCTACCCTCTTGTCTTCTCACCTTTTCTCTTATTCCGAGACGGGCAATGCCCTACTATGGAGATTGTTTCAACCAAGCGAAGCGACAAAAGCCATCGCTCCAGGGAGGTCCATGCTCTCGACGGCGATAACATTGGATTGCCCGATCCCGAGCGGACGAATAGACGTCACTCGATGACGACGACCAGCTGCATTCACTGTAAGCGTTGACAAAGGCGAGAGAAAGCAATCACTCTCTGTCTGCTGAGAAGCGTGCGGTTCACAACCGGAGTAGAGGCCCCGCTCCAGGTTACATGGGGAAAAGACCATAGCAGCTGACCAGAGTCCAGCCTGCATGTCCACTCCCCTCAACAGGAAGGGGGCAGGAATCACACCCAGCAGCGCTTGAGCAAAAGCCTCCCGATGGCTTGCAGGCCTTGCAAATTCTTCTGCCCGGAGCTCGAGGTTGGTCAGTCTCCCCTGACCATGAGATCGTATACATGCCGCTACTGCCAACAGAACACAATCAACGCTCAGAAACAATAAGAACTCGGAAACGGCGGGCTTCTTGACGCACTCCATAGCTTGGAGACACGGTCCTAGTATCTAAACATAGAAAGGTCGTCAGTTTCGTGAGAACCTTGCGGTGAGAAGACACAAACTTGTTGGATGTGGATCTGGTACGGCTGGGAGGAGGCAGAGGACAACTCTGGCACATCGACACAAAATCAGCGGGTACGTTCCGATGGGCTGATAGAACCCTTGACGGACAGCTTGTGGCTTGCGTTCCTTTTGGTTGCTCTGCATGGGGTCATGAAGCCATGGGCCGTAAAACCTGTAACTACAGGCGCTCCGGGTCATGACGGCAAAGTTCAGCTGTACACCCAACGGCATGATCTGCTTGTTTGCGACTCTCTGCAGGGGGGGCACCACGCGTCAGCCGCAGCGGACCATTCGAACTATCGCGCACTACTTTCACACAACGCATCAACAGGATGGACGAGAGTGCAAAGAGCTCGTTGTCGTTGATCCGCAACTTCGCGCTTAATCTCGGCTGTAGCATCTCGGTGCGCCGCCATTCCGAAAAGTCGGTCGGTCAACACCCCCCTCCCCCCCTGGGCGATGTTGGTCGAGACCAGCGAAGGCGTGTATTCTCTCCGACCACTCACATCCTTGAGGCCAGATCCTGGTCTGATCCATATGCTTCTAAGGCTCCAAGGAAGGCTTCGTGAACTTGTCGAAGCAGCAGCGGCAGGCCCTAACGATTCAGGAAAACGTGAGTGTAAGGAGTCAGAATTTCCGCTTCGTAGCATATCCTCCGACCTGGTGAGGCAACTTGCGAAGAAGAAATGAAGCATAGACTCCCCTCCTTCCATGGCACGGACTCGAGAGGTAGACACTCCTCCGATCTCTCCACAATCAGATTGAGGGCCCATGATCGCCAAGATTAACATTGACAAGGGCCTGACATCAGTCCAGGGCTGCGCAGATAGGCGGAGCGGAAACGGAACAGATACCTGACCTTGAGGTGTTGTCCCAACACGCCCTGCAGAATCATATCGAAACATCTCTAGCAGATGTGACAGCTCCAAGGCTGGTCGACAATGCGGCGCCATGGCCACGAAGACTAGGCAGACCAGACCTCCGCACGGTGAAGATGGCGTGAGAACAGGGTGCTGCAAGTGTGCTCAGAAGGCAGCGAGTACCCGGTTTCTCTCAAATACCCATGTCTCTGACTGACTTGGGTCGGTCGGCAGCACTTCCCACGGCAGACCTAGGCGCAAATCAAATGTGTCTTCTGTAGTATCTGCGCGAGCCGTTGTCTCAGCCGAGGTCTTACACTCGATCCTGATCCGGCTCTCCGGGGGAAGATTCCATCTCCTAGCATGTGGGAGGCACCGCAGCACACTGACAGAATGCGAAGACAGGCAGTGCCACTTTGCGCTTGTTGCACAATTCGTCTGTCTGTGAATCTGCCTTGATGAGTATGATGATGGTGCTAGCGTGAATTCCATCAAGGATGCAGCAAACAAGTCGGCATATACGGGGCGTCAAGCTCGACAGGGATCGTAGCCGACCAATCTTGATCTGTTGCCTTCTCCTGTCTCGCGAGACCTCGCGCCGTCTGCCCTCGACTCAGTCGACCGCCTTGTGTCTGTCCCTCGTCGTCTCCTCATCTCCATCTCCTCCCTGCTCCTGATTCCTCCTCTGATCCCCCATGGTGTCTCTCCTTCTCCTCGCTCTCGCTCTCTCTGTCTCTCTCTCTCCCCCCCTCCCCCCCTCCCTCCCCCTCCTCTGGCATCCCGGACGGTGTGCCGTCTGCTCCCTGCTAGACACTCTATTAGCTTCTTGGCGAAGTATCCAGCTCACCGGATTCTGGGTTACGAGTGGCAGCCGCTGCGGTTTCCAATGCAGCCACTCCAGCCGCCATCGGAAACTTGACATCAAACTTGGTTGCAAGACCACACGGGCAGCGGCAACATTGCCAGCAGCCGATATTCTCGGAGAGTCGGTAAGCGTCATGCTCTTCTCTCTCTCCCCTTCCCGCCCTTGCAGGCGGATGTTTCTGTTCGAAAGGCGTGCATTGACCAGTGCAATGATGCCCGAGGAAGACAGTAAATCCCTCTCGTACCTGCCCAAGTACCTGAGATACCTTAGGTACTACCTTACCTTACCTTAGGCAGTCGTACTCGCACCAATCAACCCGAGTTTCTCTGATGCGCACCTTCCCACTCATGCCTCTTGTCTCCAGAGAAGATGCAATGAGGAAAGAAGCTCCGCGAGTTGTACAACACCCTAACCATCACGTGATGGCTGCTTCGCATAGGTACTGAAGCAATTGCTTCGCGAGGAGAACACCAAGCAAAGTTACTTCGCCAACAGCAGACAAGATCTGCGATCTTCTCTCTTGATCCTCGTTCACTACTCGCTATGAAGCACTCGCCCATCGCCACGGCCTCGAGTCCAGGCCACCCACATCCCCTCTCCTCTTTTCTCCCGGCTATCCTCACCCCAGCCGACTTCAAATGGCCCATACAGTAACTTTCATGCATGCCATGACCACGGCCGTCTCTCTGCTCAATGGGCGCAACCGGTCCATCCCAGACCATCGACCAACGAATCAGGCAGCGGTGTGTGTAACAGAGCCCTTGAGACAGCAAGGATTATCAACCTCCCTTGAGAGTCGGAAGTTTGCTGCTTCGCATGATATGGCGCCGCCAGCCAGCCTCGACTTGCGTCCTGCCTCGTCGCTATTGGTACGCCTGAATGCTACTGCACGTCGCTCGCGCCAGGTATTGGCCGCCTCTTTCTCCGTTTGTCCCTCTGCAAAGTACGAGCATCCATCTCTCCCTTCTCTCCCCACCCACACTATTCTGAGCATGCCTCTCTTCGCCGTGTCTCCTCTTTCCTAGGACTCGTCGTTCTACAGAAGGATATGCTTTTACTAACGATTGTCTAGAAGATCGAGTCTCCCCACCGAGCTCAGGCACTGCGCTTAGGCCCAAGGGAACTAAAATAGAGACGGGCACTAGCTCCGGGAGCCCGGAGCGTCCTGCAACTATGACAGGCGGGACCCAGGCCAAGACTTTGCCGTGAAGAGACGGGCTGGGGAAGCCAACCGGGGTCCCCAGACGGGGTGTGTTTGCATCAAGCCCACAAAAGCTGAACCTCGCTCAGAGACATTGTTACTGCTGCGTTTTTTGGGGCGTGTGGGGGGATGGGGAGGGGCGTGATGTCTCCGTGGACGCCGATGTGAAGTGAGAAGACAAGAAATGCTCTGCTTCATCAATCATCGTCTCTCTATATGCGGCAGGGATGAGTTATCAAAGATCCCATTCGCTGCGTGGCCGCCACAAGAGGGTCATTTCTGCCCTGCCGATGCCAACATGTGGTATCATGGCACGAAGCACACACTGCATCCTTGGCCAGGACGACGAATAGGAATATGGGCGTCTGCAAATGCAAGTGCAAATGCAAATGCAAGAGCAGGAGTAGGGGCAGCAGCAAATGCAAATGCATCCACCTCTGGGGGTGCGTCGGGTTGACTTGTGACTGCCAGCGAAGAGCACTCTGCTCCAGTTGCCTGCTTGCACAACTGCCCGACCCTCAATGGTGCTGGGTGGGACATGGCCCCCCCCCCATTTGCCAGTATGGCTACCTTGAGACCTCATCATTGCTTATTGTCGTCACAGATATCGGCCTTCATCGCGATTGATGTGATTTGTGGCTGAGACAGGGACTTGCTGCTCGCTGTCCCCAGTGCCTCGCCTTTTATCACTCTACGGATGTGTATGCCCTGCTGTCTAATCCACTCATCAAGTCCCGACAGACAGCGAGTGTTAAAAGAGGAGCAGCTGCCGCGCCTTTTTCTCCCGCCAGGTTCCAATCGTCTTCAGTCTTGATCCATTTCCACGGCTGATTGCTGCCTACAGATATTTCTCTGCCTTTCAGTGGCATTTTCGTCCTTTATTCTAAGCGATTAAGCTTTCCATCCACAGAAGCCAAGACCCAAAGAGCTCAAATGCCTGTCACGACCATTCTCCAGTATCAGAGGGAGAGGAGGAGGCTCGTGCAACCCAACTTGGACACGCCTATGCCGGATCATGATCAGGGTCCTAGCCTGCGAGACGAACTGCAAGATATCAGGCTTCAATGGGCCCTCGCTGTTGAGGAACATGCTCACGTGTCTCTGCTCACCCCAGCGGAAAAGGCTGCGGCTGTAGCTGCTCGATGGAACCCGCCTGATTCCAGTTATACTGTGGAGCTTCTCAATCGCCCCTTCAAGCCTGACAGTTCGAGAGCTTCTATGCCGTCCACCAGCCAAGGCTCGCCCGGCTTGTACGATGGGAATCAGATGGGTGCAAGAAAGCTTGCTTCACCGCAGCGAATGCCCCCTGATGTCCACGACACGAGACGACCAACTCCGGCAATTCACACATCCAAGCCTGGAGCAATTGAGACGCAGCAGCATGATTCTCAGCAGTATTCTTCGGCTGCCTATGACACTGGGCTGGTCTCTCCAGGCGTGTATCACATCACACATCGTGCTGTAAACGCGCTCTGGGCTCACAAGCGGGGTGAAACAGCGTCTGATGACAACAATGTCCGGCAGGCTCTTTCTAATCCTCGTGTCGATGAGCAGGCTGTTCCAAGGACATACAGCTTGATTCATACTCCTCCTGCGAGTCAGAGCAGCGCGCAGACATCTCCGCTTCAGTATAATGGTAGACAAGCACCATACGTGGATTATCACACTGGGCTTCCATCGCCAGTGAACTGGGATGCGGTGCCGCCACATCCTACTGCACCAAATGCTATTGTAAGCAATACCAACCCGCCTTCGCCTAGATGACTGCTAACATGACTTGCTAGGAGGCCGATAGCAGGCTTGGAGAGAATACCACCGGTCCTAGACCACAAGCATCGAGCACCACCGCGAGCAATCAAATGCAACACGCACCTGGCTGGCAGCATGCCTACCAACAGCCAACGCCGGCTCTTCGACCGGCGTCCCTTCAACGTTCCGTGACAAACAATCACTCGGACCTGAGTCCGAAGAGCATCGTAGCTCCACAATCACCAGTCGTTGTACATCCAACGATGACTGAACTCTCTGACCGACCGCCACAGCCAGAGGTGGCTCCGCGATTGGCGGCGGTTCCGTATCCGGCAACAATGTCACAGAGTGCAGGAGTATCACAAGAAATGGCAGCTCCGCAGCCACCAAGCATCTCGCAGTCGGTGTATACGCAGCCTTCGCATTCGCCGCAACCCGTTGGTTCTCAGCCTGCATATACGCAACCTCCCGATGCGCAACCTTCTCAATTGTGTCCTTCCTGCGCTCAAGCTGCCTTGTCAGGACCCTTCAGCCCCCAGCCTTGTTCACAGCCTGCGTGCTCGGAACCTGGGTATTTGCTTTGCGACTCTCCATATCCCTACAACCAGCAACCGCAGACTGTTCATATACAGCCAGCGGTCGCTTCCCAGCAAGCAAATGTTGCACACCCAGAAACCCATCCACAGTCATTGTCGACTTCTCAAACCACGATAGCTTCAAACTCACCAGCCACTCCATGGCCAGCTGAGCCGTCGCAAGCAGCGACAACTGCACAACAACCTGCCCTTCCACAGCATGCAATGGTTCCACAGCCGATACCTAGCAAAACAATGGCGATTTCGCACGGCGCAGGGCCCCCACAGCAGCTGGCGATTCAACCCGCAGCAGCTGGTGACTCTCGCAGTTCCGCTCGCAAAGGTGGCAGAGGAAGCACAAAGGGTCCCCAAGCCCAGGATTCGCGCTCTCTCTATGATCCGAAAGGATCAGCCATAGTCGGAATGACCCCGAGCTTCGGAAATGCAGTGGCAGAACATATTCTGAAGTATGAGCCGTTCATGATTGCAGGGTCGCAGGTCTCCCATACTCTACCCAAGGAGACTGCCGTTCATTACAACAGCATTTTGGCCTACCAAGCCCAAGCCCTCGGTCTTTCCTTTCCCAACGGCCGCCCAGAGTCTCACAACGGCATCGATGCAAGAACCACATCACCTCAGGCCATGCCAATCCCGCAAGAGGCCCAAGGCATGCAGCCGACAGCCCCGCATACTGGTCCAACACAAATCTTCCAACAGGTACAGAGCATTGGGGTTCCGTCTCGCCACGGCCAATCCAACGTCCCGGCGCCGCAGAATGATTTCCAAGGGCGTTCTGCTTCCCAAACACCTCCTAACGGGGGCGTCCATGACGGCCTGGTCGCCCGCGTGGGCCATCCCCGAAGGCAAGGTGAAAGAGAGATGACAGGATCCGGTTGCCACGATGGTGGTGTTCAGGATGTCTCCCAGATGGACTGGCAAGCTGCAAAGGAAGATACTCGTGGCAGCCAGTCTGCGTACGGAGCCCAGCCTTTTGCAGCCTCAGCCCCACGGAACACAGTTCCGCAGAACACAGTTCCGCAGAACACAGCACCGCAGTCCTCGAGCTCTGCTCCAAAAAAGACGCAAAGCGCCTCTCGGCCACGTCTAACGAGTATCCAGGGCAAGATGCCACTGCCAAAGGCCCAGCGCCCCGTTCCCGCATCTACCAATGCTCAACCCGCACCAATCAAGACTCCACCGGCGTCAAGAGGAGTTCAGGCATCCAGGAAAGCCAAGGGCAAATCTAAACCGGTCGCTGCGTCTGGCGGTGTTCAGAAACGCAAATCCACTCGAGTCCGTCAAACCACGCCGCCTCACCCTGCGCCGAGGCAGCCCCCAGTGCCTCAGACTGCGGTGCCTCAAACTGCGGCGTCCCAAACTCCGCTTCCGTCAGCCGGACGCGAGCAGCAGCCATTTACCCATGTTTCGGGCTCGGGATTGGGGTTGACCCAAGACGACGTGGATCGCTGGCAAGAGGAGCGGCAGAACCCCTATCGTCTACCGTCATTCAACGACGCTTTTGGTCATATTATCGGGAATGGATGCTCGACAGGTAATCAGCAGACTTCAGACGAAGCTGACGAAGACACTTTCAACATTGACGCTTATCGTGAGACAGCTAGGTAGCTTATGACATGTCGCACAGGTCCTTGCTTGGTCCTTGCATTGGAGCGACGAATGTTGGTTTGCAAACAAGATGGGTATATCTGCATGTAAGTGAAGGATCAAGCGATGGTGCCAAGCGTGTAGACGGACCGATTGCCCAATGGCGAGCCAAGCCATGAACCGAGGACACTAGGAGCCTTAAAGAGTGTATGGGAACGGCTTAAATAGAAATTTACCTTGAATCTTGCCTTTCTCTAATTGATCGGTTGGCGACATAGAGTCGGAAAGATTTGAAGTGCATTGCTCCCATGGAAGTAGGTCACCGAAAGAAACAACCAGAGCTGCAAGGCTCTCTCGAGAGAAGAATCTTCTTGTCGTATATATCAAGCTGCCCCCAATTGCTGCCAAGCCACGACCGCAATGACGCAGCGAGTTGTGATATGTCTGCAATCGACTTCGGGTTGTGCTCATTTACGGATAGTGCGAGCCGCGAAAGCAGACAAGTTCATGACCGGGGGTGGTTCTTCGTTTGCGAGTGACAAGGCTGGCGATCCTCCATGATGCATCAAGCTCATTATCGCCGGTTGACATGGTCTAGCATTCTTATGCGGCCCAATCGGTCGTATCGGCTAGGATGCAATGCTGGGCCAACATTCCACTTCATGAAGGGTCTGACTGGATAACACCCCTATCCCACTAGATGACACCCCTTGTGTGGCTGGGTAGCCTAGTATGGCCAGTGTCGGCTTTCCTTAGTAATTTACTAGTAATATAAGATACACGCTATTAAGCTTAACTGACTTTAACACACATACACTAAGTACACTTATAGACTAACACTTAGCTATATCTTAATTAAAATTAAAGCTATTTATAAGCTATTTTTATTATTATAAATACTATCTTCTCTTTAACCTTCCTTATATAAAAAGATGCTATTACTATTATTAAGAAGACTAGTAAAGCTAGTAGCTATAATATTATTATATATTTAAAAAGACTAATTAGAAAAGACTTTTATATAATTATTATATATTATACTAAGTCTTAGCTATATAAGTTAGTAGCTAAAAAAGATATTTATAACTTTAAAAAATAAAAGACTAGTATATAGTAAATCTCTTATCCCTTTTATATTTAAATTAAGTATATTAATAAAAAAGGCAGGTCCTGCCTTTAATAGCTAGAGTAAAAAGACAGTAATATAGCTAGTATATATAACTATTTACTACTTAAGCTAAAAATAACCTTAAGCTTTTAAAAAAAGGCTATTTTAAAAATAATAAATAAGCTTATCTTTAGCTTTAATAGTAAACTAAAGCTAGTATAGCTGCTTATATAAATATAAAATTATCCTAACCTTAATATTTAATAAATTACCTAATTAAATATAGCTAACTTACTTTATTAATATTATTATAAAAAGCTTATTAACTAGACCTTTATATAATAGCTATATAATTAGCTAAAGAATAATAAGAAGTATATTTTTTATAACTTTTAAAATAAGACTAGCTAACTTATTTAACTATTTATAATACTATAGTTTAGTTTAAAGCTCTTTTATTAATATCTTAATATTATCTTTTATAATTTAACTTATAAAATAAATTACTTTAATATGCCCTTATTTAATATTTATAGCGCTATTAAAATAAAGAAGACCTTTTAAGTTACTATTACTTTCTTATTTATTAAAGATAAAGCTTTTTATACCTAGGCTATAGCTTACTTTATATATTTTTTAAAAGCTAAAGGAATTCTACTTTTATTAACTATTATTATAAACTAAGACCTAGCTTTAATAAAGGCCTAGGATAAGAATTTAGCTATTAGTAAGATCTTATATATTCTATACTACTAGTATATTAATATAAATATCCTAGCTAAATATAAAGGCTTTTTCTTTAAGGCTATAAAGTAAAGTAATATTATTTAATAAAATCTAACTTTTTAATACTTTTTAAATAATTAAAATTACCTTATTTTTAATAATAATGCTAATAGCTATATTAAGTAACTAATAGCTTTTTAATACTTTAAGGTTTATTCTAAATTAGCTATAAATTATATAATAAAAACCTAGCTAATACCTTAAAAGGAGAAGATAGTTTATTATAAAGTTAACTATTATTAGCACTTTAACTACTTTATAACTTTAATTATTAAATTTATATATACTGCTATTAAATACTTTCTTTAATTTAGTTAAGGAGACTTAGTAATAGCTTTTTAAAAGCTAAGGCTATTTTAAAAGACTTAAAATACTATAATTAAGGCTAAATGCATTAAATAAATAAATAAGATTTTATTTAATACTTTAAGGCATCTCTTTTTTAAAGTCTAGATAAAGATTATACCTTTAACACTCTAGCTACTAGTTAAAAAACTTAAAAGCCTTTTTTAAAATAAGGTAATGCCCTTAGGTCTTTATATTTATATAATTATAACTATTTATAATCTTTTTTATAAATATTATCTTTATTATTAATACTAAGACTAAAAGCCTTTATAATTTAAAATAATTAATAGGCATTAGTATTAAAACTATAATATCTTAATTAGTTATTTAATAAAGCTACTACTACTTTTAAATTTAGCTATTATTAAGGCTAAAGGAAGACTTAAGGGCGCTTTTAAACTAAAGCCTAGCTAGACCTCTTATTATAACCTAATTCTATTTAAAATTTTAAATAAAGTTAAAAGATAATTAGTAATATTAATACTAATACTAATACTAAGGCTGCCCTTATTAATAGCCCTAGCTATTATTAACTTAACTAAAGACTAGGTCTTTACTATATTATAAGGTCTATTATTAATAAAAGCCTTAGATTTTTATAAGCTTAGTATAAAAAAGCAGAGGGGTTATTAATAAGCTATAAACTAGCTAAAAGATAAGAAAGTAAATAAGGAATTTATTAGCCTTAATAATAATAATTATCTTCTTAAAGCTATAAAGTTATTATTATAAAATACTAAGTAAAAGCCTAATATTCCTATATAATAACTTATAGCCTAAACTGCTAATTATATAAAGAATTTATAAACTTAAAGTAAAAATAGTGCTAAAAGTAAAGCTACTAATAAGATTAAGCAGTTATAAGCAGCTATATTAATATAAATAGCTTTTAAATAGCTTTAATTTTAATTAAGATCTTATAAAGTGTTTAGGCAGTATATATTAGTGTGTGTTAGTATATATATATATTAAAGTCAGTTAAGCTTAATAGCATATGTCTTATATTACTAGTAAATTACTAAGGAAAGCCGACACCGGCCATACTAGGCTACCCAGCCACATAAGGGGTGTCATCTAGTAGGATAGGGGTGTTGTCCAGTCAGACCCTTCATGAAGCGTGTTCGCATCTTGGATTCTCCCCTCACAGCATCCGTCCAATGGCACTAGATGATCATCGGTTGCACGATGTAACTCAGCCAACCCATCCCTTGCCACGGGCTGAAATCCATGCACACTCTCCTTTGTGGCCCGTAGGACAGCGATAATCCCAAAACTGGGCAACATCGCAATCCACGCTCACTTGGAGGCGGAAGGACGAAGAAGCGTAGGACAACGCCTTGGGCTCATTTAAGCTTAACAAAGATATATGGAGCTCCGTGGATATTGTTGCAACGGCTGTGAGAATCCGGGGAGAGAACATGGGTTCCCGTCTTTCTCCGCATTGATCGGCATCGGCTCCGCTTCTTCCATGTCAGCATGCTCTTCCAAGCCCGGTCCAACAACAAGGCAAGACGAAGCAAATGTCATAGGAATCACCCCGGCCTTTCCATCGCCCGTTGCTCTGCATAGGTAGGTGTCTTGGGTCGCTTGGAATACGCAACTCCACACCGCCCGTCACTATGAGGTAGAGAGCAAGCAGTCATCGTGGGACAACAGGAGCTGCTCGCATGCAGCGTATCATTGGGCTAAGAGAGGGAGAAGAAAGGAGGGGAAAAACAGCTTGAAGAGAGGAGTAGTCCCAACGGCGTAGCAGTATTTAGGAGCACAAATCTTCCCCGTCTCCAGTAGAATCGAAACTGCTCAGCACAGAAGGTTGTTGCGAGCTGTTGCCAAGTCCTAGGCTGAGCTTCCCATCTGCGCATATCAACCAATTGATATATCTTGCACGCCATAAGGCCACTTCAACAGAAAGATACGACGATCGTGATGAGTCTGTTTCGGGCAGGCCTGCTCGCGCTCGCCTGCGTTGGAACTGTCGTCGCTCAGACCAGCAGCCCAGTCAGCTACAAAGTCCAGAAACCGCCATTGGACACTGACTGGACTTACAAGGTGGGCACGAATCCATGGCCCGAGTATCCCCGGCCTCAGCTTCAGCGTGATGTCTGGCAAAGTCTCAATGGTATTTGGACGTTTCAGCCTGCCGAGGCCGGGGCAGGCGACTCCGGTAGTCCTCCGGGAGGCCCACTTCAGCGCGAGGTGCTCGTGCCGTCCTGCATCGAGAGTGGGCTCTCGGGATTGCAAATCATGAACATCACCGACATGTGGTTTGCGACGAGTTTCAAGGTACCGCAGAGTTGGAGCGGGCAAGCTGTCATCCTGAACTTTGAGGCCGTCGACTACCAGGCGGTGGTGTTTGTGAACGGAGCAAAGGCCGGGAGCCACACGGGGGGGTATTTCCGATTCGGATTAGATATCACCGAGTTTGTCAAATTTGGCGGAGAAAACAACCTGTAAGTCCACAACCTCTGCTAAGTGCGTTGGCTTGGAGCAGCAAAAGCAGAAGATTCAGCTTGGCCGACAGCAAAGATGCGTGTATGGGTTCGAAGCACATATTGACCCAGAAGTAGGACTGTGTTCGTCCACGATCCCACCGACCTGGACGTCATCCCGATCGGGAAGCAAACTCGGAATCCGAGCCATATCTTCTACAGATCGTGCTCTGGAATCTGGCAGTCTGTATGGCTGGAGAGTGTGCCCTCAAACCACATCACACAGCTTGACGTTGCTGCGGACATGGATGGAACAGGTGCGAACTCATCAGGATACCCTTCCAGGCGATGTTTGGTGGTAGCAACCCACGTCTAACGCAGCGTCCTAGTGTGCGTAACCGTTCACAGCTCCAACAAGCAAGGAGCCTCGGCCAAAGTGTCCGTCATCGGGCTCGACGGTCGAACTATTGCTTCGCACAAGGGCCCTTCGGATGAGGAGTTCAAGTTCAAGGTCAAGCACCCAAAGCTTTGGTCGCCATCCTCCCCGACTCTGTACAATTTGACAGTAACCCTTGGCGAAGACGAGGTGTCCAGCTATACCGGGTTTCGCAGAATTTCCTCTGGAAAAGTCAAGGGTGTTCAGAGGCCGCTTTTGAACGGAGAGTTCACCTTCATGTTTGGTACGCTCGACCAGGGGTTCTGGCCAGACGGTCTATATGTGCCGCCCAACAGAGAAGCCCTTGTGTACGATCTGAAGATGCTCAAGGGACTGGGCTTCAACACCGTCAGAAAGCACGTAAGTGGCCCGCTAATCCAGTTGTTGTTGCCAAAGGACGCAGTCGAGTAGCCAGCTGAATTGAGTGAACTATCACAGATCAAGGTCGAGCCGGATTTGTTTTACCGAGCCTGTGACGAGATGGGCCTGATGGTCATCCAAGACATGCCCAGTCTGACCAATGACGGGAGTCGGCCTCCTAACCCGGACCAACAGGCGGAATTTCAACGTCAGCTGGAAGTACTGATCAATGAGCATAAGAACTACCCGTCCATTGTGACATGGGTTCGTCCTTCCCCACGACACTGCCCATATGTGTTGTGAGCACTGATCGAGACTGACCAAAGCATTCCGTAGGTCATCTATAACGAAGGATGGGGCCAGCTCCGGGGCCCACCGTATCCCGAAGAGAAACTTGTGGAAGTCGTGCGCAGCATCGACCCCACGAGGCTCATAGACGCGACGACGGGCTGGAACGACCACGGAGCAGGCGATTTCTCAGTGAGCTTATTCCATGTCGATGCATGCGTTGGTCCGAGATGAGAGGAGAGGAAGCTGGCTGACCAAGACGTACTCGTAATGATGTAGGACAACCACCATTACGCCAATCCACAATGCGGCACGCCTTTCTACTCCACTCCTTCATCACCGTATGACCCCCGCCGTATTGGGTTCCAGGGCGAGTTTGGTGGCGTCGGCCACAACGTGTCAATCGAACAGTTGGTCTTCCATATCTCCTCTTCACCCCTTCTGGCGCATCTTCCAGCGAGGGCGTGTTTTGTGGGAGGTCAAGTGCTAACAGTATGATTAGTCTTTGGAATGTTCAGGAGGCCATCAATACCATCAACCAAACGTACGAAGTCGATGCTGATCTGGCTACGTACAACTACCGCGCGGGCGTCCTGTTCCGCGAGTTTCTCGAGCAGGTAGAGCGCTATGCTTGCAGCGGCGGCATCTGGACACAGACGACCGACGTGGAAGGCGAAGTCAACGGCCTCTACACGTATGATCGCCGAGTGCTGAGGCCCGACGCGAGGCAGTGGAAGAGCGATATCAAAAAGCTGTACAGGGCCGCGGCAGGTAGGCGATGATTGAGCAGCAGGGTGGCGCCACCGCGATGATGGCAAGCTGCTTGACGGCTTCAAAGGTCCAACGAATCGATTGCGTATCCGGGACGCAACATGATAAAAGAGAAACTGCTGGCTCGTAATTGAATTTGTTGTCAAGGTTCATTTGCAGAAGCTGTGATGACGCCTCAGATATCTGTCAGTTCGTGGTTGATGCCTTCCAACAAATTGCATTTCATCGCACCCCACCTGCCACATGCAAACATGCAGGTTACACGCTGCTCTGCTCCTGCCCACCCGTCCTTCAAGTTCCTGGACTATTAGTAGCGATCCTTGAGGCGGCTAGGTATCCGTAGCCTAATACCTACTAGTAGCACCGGGATGCATCGACCCCACTATCCCGCAATCGTATTCGGATCTTTGACCGCTAGGCGATTTCTGATAGAGTTTGCAAGTCAGCGAGAACAAAAGCCAGTTCATCGTCCCACAATCATGTGATAGAGCTCCTTTTCAGCATATCCGTCATGTCATGAACAGGGGTCCAGTGCGGCATCCAGTCTGGTCCTGCTCTTGCAAATTGGCCAATTGCACAGAAATCTGCTTGTGACAGTGCATCTCATCGTCCGAGAGAGCAGATACCGAGCCACGAAGAACGACAATAAATACCCAGCCGGCGATTCGTGCTTCTTGGCCACCTGAACCGCAGACTGAACATTGGCTCCCTCCGACAGCCTCGTTGGTGCTCGATACTTACTCTCCAATTGCTCCAACAGATTGCGCAGCTGTCTTCGACTCTCGACTTGACGAATTGTCCCCGAACGAGCAGCTCCTGCGCGCTTTCGCCTTTGTCTCTCGACCCATCTACAACCGCGCAGAACATCAAATGTCAAAAACATCGACGTCGCAGGTGCACACGCGCGAGCGGCGCGACCTCTACCATGAGGCCGACGTCGTCGTCGTCGGTGCCGGTATCTTTGGTTGCGCGGCTGCTTTCGCGCTAGCAAACCAGGGACGCTCTGTGCTTCTTCTCGAGAGATGGCTGCACGAGCCCGACCGGATCGTGGGCGAACTGCTACAGCCGGGCGGGTTGACCGCCCTGCGGAAGCTAGGTCTGGGTCACTGTGTCGAGAATATCGATGCGATTCCGTGCTACGGCTACAACGTCATCTACCACGGAGAGCCATGCGCCATTCCATATCCCAGCCTGAACGAGAAGGGCGAAGTGACACACGCGTGGGGAGGGAGGGGGACGGGCGGCACGAGGCAAGAAGGATGCGGCTTCCATCACGGTAAATTCATCACGCAGCTCCGCAAGGCCTGCTTGGGCCACCAGAACATCACTGTGGTCGAGACGGAGGTCGTCAAGACGATCAGAGGAGAGCACACAGACCAGATCCTGGGCGTCGAGACACGGACGACGGTAAACAAGGAGACTGGGGAGAAGAAGAGCGACTACTTCTTTGGTCAGCTCACCATTGTGGCCGACGGCTACGACTCCAAGTTCCGAAAGCAGATCCTGGAAACAAAACCGGTCGTCAAGAGCAAGTTCTACGCCCTGGAGCTGATCGACACGAAGCTACCGCTGCCCTTCCACGGCCACGTTATCATCGGCAACGCTTACCCCATCCTCCTCTACCAAATCGGCACCCACGAGACGAGAGCGCTCTTCGACGTGCCCCAGGGCATCCCCGAAGCCTCCCCTGAAGCCGGCGGCGTCCGCGGCTACATCCAGAACTGCGCCATTCCTGCGCTCCCCGAGTCCGTCCGGCCGGCTGCCGAGCGGGCGCTCGCCGACGGCAAGATCCCACGTAGCATGCCCAACAGCTGGCTCCCTGCGGTGCCCCAGACCCCGAGCGGCCTCGTCATCCTCGGCGACGCGCTCAACATGCGGCACCCCCTGACCGGCGGCGGCATGACCGTCGCCTTCAACGACGCCCTGCTGCTCGCCGAGCTGCTGCACCCCGACCGCGTCCCGAACCTCGAGGACACGGCGGCGGTCCGCGACGCCATGCACAAGCTGTACTGGCGCCGCAAGAACTTCACCAGCATCATCAACACGCTCGCGCAGGCCCTGTACTCGCTCTTCGCCGCCAACGACCGCCAGCTGCGCGCGCTGCAGATGGGCTGCTTCGAGTACTTCCGCCGCGGGTGGACAGACGGCCCGGCCGGCCTGCTCGGCGGCATCATCCAGCGGCCGCTCGTGCTGGCATACCACTTCTTCTACGTCGCCTTTGTGGCCATCTGGATGAACGGGTGCAACGTCATTGGCGGACCTCTCGGCTTTTGGAAGCTGCCCCTTGCGCTCATCGATGCCGTCCTCATCCTGTGGAAGGCTTGCATCGTCTTTTTGCCAGTCATCTGGCGGGAGGGCTTCCGATAAGCAAAGCAATTGGCAGCTGTAGGGGCTGTCCGCCTCTCCCTTTTTTTTTCAATATATATTCTTTTGTATAAGAGTGTCGACGTTGGGATTTGTTTTGCGTCGCCACAAGGCGACGCGCGGAGTTTTTCAAACGGCTGGCAAAATACGAATGCATGTGGTTCGGTATTCTTCACTTCACTCTTCCCCCATATTTAATAGAGATGTGGCATGACGTGGGCTCTTGCTAGAGCTACGCCGTGGCCAGTGGGCTCTCTATCTTGCTTGATGCGCTGCCCTCCACAGGAGAGCAGCAAAGGAGGACTAAACAAATGGCGCCGAGCTTTGGATGAGCAAATGTGATTTACGCAGTTATGGCTAGAGTAAGATGCTAGAGACATTAGATGGTAATTGTAATACTTATACATCATGTATGGACTTCTCTTCACTCCAACTTTGGTATATAAATCTCTCTTTCATTCTCCATGCTATGGCCTGTGCAGTGCTTAGGCGGAGTTTCTGCCGCGGTCCGGAGAAAACCTACATACCTAGATGGTTCACACTGTAGATACCATCATGACATGGTTTAACTTTCATCAACAAAGCTCCCTGTGGCAGCAACCATGTGAATCAGCCTCACATGGCTGGACGTAGCCATCATCGGCTCTACTAGTCGTCCATTTCCACGGGCGCCGAGTCTCAAGTGAGGCGCCTCCTATACACGCCCATCATCCAACTGGCCCTCAAAACGGCCAGTCCAATGGCCATCTTGATGCTGTCCTGAATCACGTTCAGCTTACTACCGCCCACCTCGTGCCACTGGATGGGCACCTCGGCGACTTTGATGCCAGGACTAGTGCCAATAACACTGCCGTCGCTGCCCAAGACGGGGGTGGCGGGTGCGGACTCGGCGAGCATCAGCATCTCGATATCGAAGATCCAGCCTTCGGTATGCATGTAGGGAACAATGTGCGGCAGAGAGGCGCGGGTGAAGAGCTTGAAGCCGCATTGGGTATCGCGGATCCGGGAGGTGGCCGGAGGCGTGAGGATGGTGAGGACGAGGTGGAATGACCGCATGAGAAAGTTTCGGAGGGCAGAGCGCTACCAAGACGAGGGGGGGTTAGTAAACACGACAGTACCGCAGATAACGAGGTTCGCTCAGCAAGCGATGAGCAAGCGATGAGCAAGCGATGCAACGAACCTTGACGACTGCCTCACTACCAACGAGATGGGCACGGCTGCCAATGGCAACTCCCCGACGGGAGCCATCAACAACCTCTTCGACGCCCTCAATCAGCTTGACCACATCGCTGAACCGTGATGCGCCGTCGGCATCGGCAAACAAGGCGTACTCGCCACGCACATGGCGAAGGCCGTGAGTGACACCGCCGCCCTTGCCCCGATTCTTGACCAGAGACACAACCCTCAGGGTATCGTGGAGGCCATTCTTCTGCGCAAAGTCAAGCACCACGTCGACCGTCTTGTCGCGGCTTCCGTCGTCGACTACAATGATTTCGTAGCCGCTGAGGCCTTGCTCCTTGGGATCAGCGACACTTGGCGCATGCCGCTTCTTGACCGGCACAGCAGGGTTCTTGGCGTCGGCGCTGCGTCCAAAGTGCTTGTCCAGGTACTCGACGGCTTCTTCAAGCGTGGGGATGACACGGTCCTGCTCGTTGTACGCGGGGAAAACGACGCTGAGGAGGAGCTCGGCGGGCTCGATGGAGCCGACATCGGGTGTTGGGAAAGCCTGCTCTGGGCGAACACGCTGCTCGCTGAGGCGGCGTTCTGCGAGCCATCGGTCGTACCAGCAGGGAAGAGGGCGCGGCGTCGTCTTGCCAGAAGGGCTACTAGTGACGTACGTCTTTTCCGAGGGAAGAACCGGGCGAGGCTTCGGGGCGACGAGGTGGAGGAGAACAAAGAGCTTCGCGCCGGAGTCAGTTGCAGCTTCGCAAAGGTGAAGGAGGGAGAGGGGGGACGACGGGGGACGCGATTGTTGGAATTGAGAGGGGGGGAAAGGTCGCATACACCACAAAGTCCCACCAGGACCAGCGCGAGGAAGAGGCCGAGGAGTATGTAGACTGGAGTCGCTCGGACCCAGGCCCAGAGCGGCGCAGGAAGCTCCAGCAGCGTTGTCGCGAGGTCCATGTTTGGCGTTGGCGCTGGCCTTGCCTCGCTGCAAAAGCGAGGTGCAGGAGAATGGACGAATCAGATGAGGCTACGCATGCGTTTGATGGTGAAAGGACAAATAAACCGAAAGGAAAAGGACGAAATAGAAGGTAAATAAGAGAGAAAGGAAAGGAGAGGAAAGGAAAGGTGACGAAGGGGAAAGGACAGAAAGTGAAACTGAACAAGAAAAAAAAGATGCCAGGTGAAAGAATGTGAGATGCCAGATGCCAGTTGCCGCGACACCTGGCGAATAGCTGATGACGAGCGCTGGAATCTGCAGCTGCCAGCAGTGAGGCCACAGTTTAGTTCGAGGTGCAGGGTTGCAAGGGGGCAGAGTTGCGTCTCCGTACGGGGCAAGGCTGGCCAATCACGGGCAGCGGGTTCCGGCTCGTAGGGGTCTCGTTTAGTGGAGGTGACGGCTCCGGAGGGCGATGAAGAGCGCTGTGGCCCATCAGTTGGTCGCTTAGTATCAGTCATCTACCAATGGGCGACAAATATGTATCTCCTTGGCCAGATATCAGTATCTACCTATCCGTAGAAAATGCATCAACAGATGACAGCAGTCTTTTGCAATATAAGGAGACAATTTGTCAAAAGATTATGGCACCGTGCGTCTGTTGAAAGAAATTTCAAGCTTAGCTATAAAGTGTCAGAATCTCAACTTGGAACTGAAGCACGGCTTGTCAAGTGAATTCCTTTAATGTATCAAAGCGCCCAATTATAACAGATAGATGAATACATGGCAGTGTCCAAGAAGAAGAAAAGGAAAAGGCTGGTTGCTGATGCGAAGGCGCGTGTTTGTACGTGTACACTCGTGTGAGTGAGTGAGCGAGTGAGCGAGTGAGCGTGTGAGCGAGTGAGCGTGTGAGCGTGTGTGTGAGAGTGTGAGCGTGTGTGTGCGTGTGTGCGCGCGCTCGTTCTGTCTATTCCAACGAGCAATGGATCCTTCATTTCATCGTAATTGGGTGGTCCTCTTTATGCCACCAAAACATTCCTTGTTCGATGCCGGTAAAGCTTGGAGGACAGGCTAAAGACAATTGAACGAAAGTAAAACGGACAAAAACAAACTCCAGAATGCCTATACTCTTTATATCTTCCCAAACTGATCGGCTCACATAGAAAAGAAAAGAAAAGAAAAAGATAAAAAAGGAGAAAAGCACGACTGGCTTGGTCCATACCCAAGAATGCGGCAATGCAAAAGAAGCAAAGGATTGGCGAGACGAGATTGAGCACAATATCAAGGTAGGTATGGTTAAACAGTGACAGCCGGCGCTTTGGAGCTAGCCCAGCGAGACTTCTTCGACAGCTTGCCTCCGCTCTTTGAGAATCTTTTAGACTTCTTGGCAGGCTCAGGCTCGGGGATCGAATCTTCCTCTGGGAAGACGTTGATGACAATAGACTGCTTCACCGCAGGGGCAGCAGCGGGGGGCGATACCGAGGCCGAGGTCGGGACGGCTGCGGAGGTCGGGGCAGCAGCGGTGGTGGGAGCCACGGCGTGTTCGAGGTCGGTCTTGGGGGATGCAGCAGCAGCCACCGCTTCGGCACCGGACTCGATCCGTTCCAGCTCCGTGAACCGAGTGACCTTTGCGGCCTTGCGTTCCTTGGACTGCGTTCCGTTGTGCTCGGGGAAGGGGTTACCGTCCGTCGACAGAGGAGCGGAAGCGGACGTCAGAGTGGTGGCAGAGGTGTTGAGGCTGGCGTTGATGGAGCTGGAAAGCGAATATTCAGACGTCTCCAGCGAGCCCAGCACGTCCAGCTGGGGATAAGTATATGTCCGTACCACTGGGGCGGGAGCGTTGACGATGGGCGCGATGGAGGCGAAGCCCCTCATGGATGTAGGTGGGCGGGAATCGCGACCGGCTCCCTTGGCCGAGTTCGCCATGGCGATTCGCTCAATGGACGAGTCGGACGGGCGGCGGTGGCCGGCGCGCGGTCGACGACCGGCCTTGCCTGCAGCTGTAGGGGGCGGCGGAGCCCGCACCACCGGCGGGCGCGCAAGCCTCATCTCGAGGTCATCTTGAGAACTCGTAGAGCCGCTGGAGCTCTCTGATTCTTCTGGGCGTCGGAAGAAGCTGGTTAGCATCTTGCAGGTCAAGGCGCATAGAGGCAGCCGCGGAGGTCAGCGGCGACGAACCTTGCGAGGACGTTGGGCTGGTGCGGGGCGTGCTGTAGCCAGACACGGACACCCGGACGGCCTCCTTGCCCTTGGCCGAGGCGGCATAGGCCGTGAACTGCGAGCCAACGTCGGGCATCGAGTGGGCGACGTCCCGGCTGTAGCTTGCCGAGTAGGGCGACACGCCTGCGTAGCTGTACGCTCGGGGCACGCGCATGGGGGTGGCAGACTTGTCCGTGGGGTACGAGACATGGGACAGGCTGCTGCCCACACGAGGGGCGCCGGGCATGTTCATGTGGTGGCCCGACGCCGCCATGGCACTCCTCCGCCGGTTCTGCTCCTGGATCTTTTGCCGGTCGGCCTCTCGCCAGCTGGGCGGCGCGCTGGCAATGGCATCCGTGGCCGCGTGTGTAGGGACATGCCGGTAGGGCGTCTTTTCTGTCTTCTCCTTCTTCTCTTGCTCGGCGAGCTTGGCATTGTGCTCCTTTGCCTGCTGGCGGCTTTTCTTCATGCGCGAGAAGATGGACATGTTGACTGTGGCTCCTGCGCGGTTCGCTTTCTCTTTCGTCACCGGCTGTTCCCCCACAGATGAGATGGACTCGGTCCCAGTGTCCTCAAGGTGCCGAGGCCCTGGATATATATGCGTGCTGTGCAAGAGGGTAGGTTTGTTGGCGGTGGTGTGAAAGTAACCGGGGTAATGTCAGAATAGGTAAGCTAACAGGGTATGCGAGCAAAGAGAGGGTGGCTCCGCTCGGTAAGCTTTGGAAGAGAGGGGAGCGATGCAACAGGTGTAATGTCGAGCGTCGATGCAGATCTGACGGATCACTGGCCAGGGAAGTGGTGACTGGGGATCTGTTGATCCTGTCGTTCCTGAAGGGTAGCAAGACGACGATAAATAGGGTAGGGACTGGCTTTGTTGTTGCTAGTAACCCGTGAACACAGGCAGAGGGGTGTAGAAAGAAGGAGGGTGAAGGGGATGGGGGACTCCAGTCCGACAAGACGATGGCCGAAGCGGTATTTGTATCCAGCCCGAGGAGAATGGTAAGGTGAGGCAGCTGGATGGGTAATCGGCTAGGGCCACTCCTTCGGAGAATGCTGGCCGTGCCTGATACAGTACGGAGAGGCGGAGGGTCGGCTTATGTGTAAGTGAGTGGGTGGATCGGATTAGATGCGAGGGACGAGATAAAGGACCAGGTCTCTCTCTGTTTGGCGGATCGGGCGCAAGACGGGTCTTGCTCGCCTTGGAAGCAGGCGTCGGAGCCGGGTTTGAGAGGACGACTTAGGCGGTGGTGTGGTTCAGCTTTGGGTAAGCCCGGGTTGTGGGAAGTGAGAGGAAGAATCAAGAATAGAGAGCAGAGCAAAAGGCAAGAGGGAAAGAAGGGCATTCAAGTCATGCAGAGGAAGAAGAGCGGAGGAAACGGATCAGTGGTGAGCCCCAGCCCTATGCTTAGGTAGTCCGAGAGGAGAACCGAGCCCCTGGGGAGCTGAAAGATACGACGCGCAGATTGGGGGGAGCCTGGGTGCGGATTGCTAAGAATGGCGGATGAAGAGAGAAGAGGGCGAGGGGATGAGAGAGAGAGGGAGAGAGAGAGAGCCAGTGGGTGAGCGAGCGAAGTAAAGTAGGGGAAGAGGGGTCCCAGTAGGTACGAAAGAGCTGCTAGGTACAGAGAGGGCACACAGAGGCAGGTAGGTACCTGTATGTAGGTTAGAATGAGGACAAGGTATGAAAAATTGGAGGAAAGAGCCCTATGTAGTTGTATACGAGGCAAGACAAGGTATGGATGGCGCTGGAGAGTTGGAGAATCGGGGGATGCTGATGCAGTGCCGATGCAATGCAGATGGGACAGAGAATAGTTGCACTCTTTGCGCCTACTACCTAGGCGTCGAATGCTGGACGCAGCTGAGAGACGAGGGTCTTTCGTAGGCACCTAGGTAGTAGGGAGGTGTGTACTACCTTACCTTAGGTATGCACATGTAGGGTTACGGAGACACCTTGCCGGCTTCTTCCAGTTGGCTACCTGATAACAGGGGAGAGAGCACCGAGAGACATACAGTCTGAACAATTTACTTACCTCGCTTTCAGCAGTTGAGATTGATGGCTTACAACGGGGCGCGTGGTTGGTCAAGGGAACGGCGGTTCGGGCAGAGGAGAGAGATGCAAAATGCGGCTGACTCGAGCAATGCGTCGTAAGACTCTTGCAGGTCGGTGGCACACGTGGTTGCAGGAAGGCTGTACGAAGAAGTTAGTACGAGTATTTTGTTTCGTACCCAGATATCCTGGGACCGAGGCTGGGTACAGCTACATGATGGCTGCAGTGCCCATATCGTATATGCCTACCAACTAGGTACCTTGGGTACTAATTCACCTTAGCTGTACAACTTGGGTCTGCTCGCCATGCAGCGTAAGGTAATCGGCACCTCTGGCCTTATCAGAAATTTGGGATTCGGAACAGCCTGTTGACTGACTTTCAGATTGATTTATTAGCCGGGCACTTAGTACCTCATTGGGGCTTCTTCAAATCAAATCACTTCCAGGTGGTGAGGGATTCCGATGACGCCAAGGCACGACGTCGGCTAGCAGCTGCGCTAGCACCCATACATAGGTAGTAGTAGTGGTCGATGTTAAGGGTGAGACAAGGATACGCCATGCTCCAATTCAACGTGGTTGACAACCTTGAGCAGGTTCCTGGCAATTACTCGTACTCGTAGGTACCTGAAAGGAATAAGGCCAGGTAGGTACCTACCTACCTACTGTACCTAGACAGAAGGAGAGTCCCCTTGAAAGTCAATTGCCCGCTAACGGGCCATCAAGTGCTGGTACCTGTGAGAACTCAAGTTGGAGAGTGGAAGCCACGGCCCAGGTGGGTAGCTATTTGGGCAGGTTGGCCCCTGCGAGCGACTGCCCCAAAGCCGTTACCGTCACCGTTCGGGGCGGCGGCAGCCCGCTGGCAGGGGCACTAAACAAGAAATGGCGCGCTAAACACTTCCGCGCAAAGCGTAAAAACTGGCGATGCGATCCCACTAGCAAGGCCAGGCCCAGGTACCCGATGATGGTGGTGGGACTTCTTGTGAGTTGTCTCTTGATATGGACATCGAGGCTGAATTCAGGTATGTGATACCAACTACCTACCTAGTAGTGCGTTGATATCAGTGTCATCGAACGAATCCTCTCGGAATAACATGATACAGCTCTGTAACTACTCTCTACTTTTGAACTAGGAAGATTTTGGCTTGTTCAGACTCAGAGCGGAGGCCCCGTGAGCCTTCAATGGACGGCGACACGGGGCTCTTCTGTCAAACACCACCAGAGGAAATCAATATTTCCATGCACCAGATGAAAAGCATCGCCACCACCACCACCACCACCACCAGGACTCCTTGCTACTACCACCATTATCACTTCAGTTAGGACAAGATGCTACAGAGTAACCACTGCCCCTAGAGCTCACCTGATCACCCAATAGCCACGCCGAATTGGTCATGTCCCTTTTTTTTGTCGTCCAAGTGTGAAACACCTCACCTGGATAGACCGTTTTGGGTCTGACAACCATCTCCATCTCCCACTCCATCTTACATGCACAGAATTGCTTGCTCGCTGCCGCAAGCGCATCACACCCAAGTAAGCGCAAAACTCTATCCAGATCCTCGCCGCAGTCGAGCATCAACTCCGTACAGTGCCTACCCTTCGCCTGCCACTCGCTCTCGATACATACAATTCGTCCCCCCGCGTCTCGCCATCTGCTACCATCACCCTATGACCTCTGTCCATGTCGTCAGATTCCACCGCCCGCAGCGCCGAGCAGCAAATCAACGCCTGCCGCAGGTATGGTGACGCCGAAAAGCTGCTTCTCTGGCTCCAGAAAGCAAGGAAGGCCCCAGAACCGGCTGCAGCAACTCTACCTCGCCATCTCGTATTCCGCTCACGGACCCCCATCCCCTCCCGAACGGCTGCCTATCATGTGCGAGCAGCTGTCCGTATAACCTGCGCGCTCGTCACCAATCATCTACCAGATCGCGAGCGACCTGATGCCTGAAGAAAGACCGTCAAGCCAGCGACTTCCAACCGCTGCCACTCCGTCCAGCGCCATGCTGAAGATGGTAGCAGTACACTTGGTGCGATGCTGTAGCGGTAACAGTGGTCTGAATTCCTCTACTTTCGGTGGGCGCTTACGGGAGCCCTGCAGTGGCGCTTTTTGCTTGGCTGAAATCCCGCTCCAACAGCAACGCGGCTTGGTGGAGCTGAGAGGCATCAAACTTTGGAGTTCCTGGATTCATCGAGGCCAGCAAAACATGCTCGATCCCTGTCAATATTGGGTGGGCGGGATGGCGCCGTCAATGTCCAGCCGCACGCACGCTAAAATAGAAGACGTGAACAAATAGCAACGAAAAGGAGCCTTCGGCAACCTCCGTGGCTCGAACCGACCTCCGTGGCACTCCTGCATACTACATATCTGCTCGTGTATGCTACTTCATACCTTGGTATGGTACGGTGTCTTTTCTGCCATGCACCAACCCAAGTGGCTCGAGGTTGTATCACGACGCAGTGCCGGAGCATCCATTTGGGACGATGATGCATTGGAGCCCCTGACCCCATGGTTTTTGCACGTTGAGGTATGCGGTCCCGGTTCTTGGCAATGCGGCTTCACATCCATCGCAGGGACCTGATATATCATAGGTATGATCTCGATGTTGACGGTCAAGCAAGTCAGGTAGAGCGCCTCCCCGGAGGTTCGCTAGTGACGCAGCCGCGCTCTCATACAGGCAGTACCTAAGTACGAGGTGCTCGCTCACTGGTGTGTCTCTCCTCCATGTCCTCTGCCGTCCCCCTATCGGAAGAAGCTGCTCACACCCCTAGCACGGTGGACCGCTGCCAGCGAAAACCGGGTCTTTCGATGCCAGCTGAGAAGCAAAGGGAGGACCAGGAAGGGAAAGTGCCGCTCTGCCGCTTTGCTCTGCGATAAGGCCGAGGCCATGATCGCTATCATTGGACGTTGGAGGCTGGGAGGCTTCCAGCAGCAGCCTCTATCACAACGCCACCAGGAACGTGGCAGTTTCTGTGGGTGAGACTTGAAGCGACTGAGCTGTCAACCACCGCCAGACGACTCCATCCTGCGCATGTACTGTACTTCGTCGTGCATGCAAAGGTAAGTAGGTATCTGGGGATAGGTGCCGGATCATGCAGCACGACCTTGTCGTGAAGAGAGCAGTGATCAGCGGGCAATGCTTCCGTTCTCTTCCGGGCTTCAACGCCAATCGCTTGAACTCGTCTTATCATACCTTACGAAGCAACTCGCTCCTTCGGGCTGTAAGATACGAAGCGCACAAAGATTGTGCTCCTTCAGCGTGGTCCTTCAACAGATCCCACATGCAATAGCCCGACCTCGCTCCGTCCATGCAGCCCCAGTCGAAGCCGTCCGACCATGAGTTGCCGGTTGACATTGATGTGGATGCCAACCAGAACGAATCGGAATTGCCAGATGCCGTATACTACCAAGCAGGCAAGCAGGCACTTCTGTACTGTGGAACATCAGCAAATTGGTGATATATATGATATAGTATATTTCACTCAGCGTAGGGGCGTGCCGGGAGCACTTGAACATGGGAGGGAACGTGGGGGTGCAGTTTCTCGAAATCACCAACCGTTTCAATGTTCGTGGCGCGCATGTCAAGTAATACCGTATGATGCAAATGTCAGCCTTGAGCAGCTATCCGGGTCAGGCTGTTCCACAGCCTCGATGGTGTTATATCGCTTGAGACTTGGGCCTGCACGGGGCGAGAGATAAGGCCAGCAAGGTAATGTGAATACGCTCCAAGTCTCGGTGCCAGCAGCCACCTCTTGACAATTGCACTGCAATGTTTGCAAGGCAGAAAGGCCCTATAAAATTAGCAAGGGATCTGGAGCGTCGCGAATTCTCTGCCATGCTACCTGTACATGTATGTCCAGAATCCAGCGGTAAAACCCAGGGCGCCGAAAGGGCCATGTAGGAGCTCAAAGCACTCGTGGTTGACTGCACTCGATTGCCAGAACATAGTCCAGGGTTTGCAGGTACTGGGAAGATGCTAGGCCTCCTTTGGCCGCGAACAGCCCTTCGTCTATCAAGGCCCGCACCAACCCTGTTCGAGGGCCAGGGTCCGAGTCCAACGCGCAGGGCGAACGCCTCCAGATACCACTTTGTTGATAGTAACAATACTCGACTGCATGGGCCAACGGCTGGGGACATCTATGCGCAGCGACCATGGACAACGGGTGAGACTGAGGGCGTAAGAGTCCGTAGCGGCATATGCATATGCGAGCATGGCGTCTCCCTGTTGATAATGGCGCCCAGTGCTACTCTGTAAAGGTAGCAATAGTATGAAGACGTGGCCACGCTACTATGCAGCCTCTCTGCAAACAAACAGCCGGGATCCTTCACACCGGTTGATGCAGCCGCAATTCTGATCAGGGATTTGTCCCAGAGCTGTACCTGAAGCCTCCCCAGTCCTGCGGACTAAGCACATGGCAGACTTCAGCACGAGCACTCCATCTAAGTTTATATATACGATGGATGATTTCTGAGTAACAGCCAACTGCTTGACCCGCCCTGAAAGAAAGAAAGAAAGGGGTTGTCGGCTGGCCGATGGAGATTCGAACCGCTGATAGCCAAAGGTGACATGGCCATCGGGCAACTCGCATGGCACCGCTCCATACTTGGGCAGGTCGAGTCATCCCACGCCCAATGGCTTATGCCGCCAGAGACATGCATGATGGCGCACCCTCTCGGCTTCATTGCTCCACGTGTAGTCCTGGCAGGAAGCAACATAGGACAGAAACGGTGAGAATGAGCGCATCTGCTCTATTGGCTAGTGGCCACGGAGCATGACAAGGCGACCAAAGCTAAAGGGTAAAGGCTGATCAAGGCAGACTAATGAGGCCTCCCTGGGATCCTCGTATGCAGTTCTCCAAGCGTTTGGCCTGCGACGTCGATGGGATCAGGTTTGCGAAAGGTACGTGGTGCCAGCTCTTTGCTTTGGTAGAAGTGCCTTTGTGAAGCATCTTGACAAGCACAGGGTGCATGTGACTGAAAGGAGCGCCGCAGCAGCTGGAGTGCTGCATCTGAGATTTGCATGATGTCACATTTGGCGCAAAGCGCAAACTTCTCTCCCATGACACACATGCTCTGGAGTTTGAGTGAAACCAGGGAATCGGAATGTAATGAATGAGATACTGGAATTAGGTACTTACAGTCAGACAGTTATCAACAAACTGCTCAAGTGACACACTTGAACGGGTTCTTTGTCAAAGTCCGTTCACAAATATCGCTTGAGGCGCAAACCGTGGTCGGGGCGGACTTGGCGTATGTTTACCCTACATCTGGGGGCTTCCGGAGGTGGGAAATACCCGAACTGAGAGACGTGAATGTTCCAGTTCAGGAGACTAAAGGGTGGGGGGAAACGAAAACATCCACTTTGTCTCCCGTAAGGCGACTTCAGATGTTTCAACTGTTGCTGGGGAGTTGTTCGTATTTGACGATACAGGCCTGCGTCGTAAAGAAACGGTAGATGCTCGACATGATAGAAACTGGGACAAGGTGCATGCGGCAACCGGACACCAGCAATCCCTAGACGATGGCCAGGGCGATAGTTCGGAGAGAATTTGGAACTCTGTGCCGACACTGCTGAAAGTGAAGCCTGTATAAGACTTCTCTCGTTTCTTTCACTAGGTATCTTGCAAAGGGCGGCTGGAGTGCTTCGAGGTGAAATGCAAGCGCTGGGGTCCTTGAGTTCGCGAGTGATTCGCCACACGTAAATGGGGCCGCCCTGGAAAACGATTTGCATCGGAAACATGATGAGAAAAAGCAGCCTGCACGATGTTCCATTTCGACAGCGATACCCTTGGTTTTTTGGGGCCGTGAGAGCTTGTGAGAGACTGTAGGAGAGGAAGCGCCCAGCGTGCCATAAGCTAAAAACTCGCCCAGGGGCCGAATCGTCAATTGTGTCCTAAAGCCCCAGGCGTTAGTGTGCCGTATCGTCGGGACAGGAATAGCTTGATGAGCGAACGGAAGAGGCGCCAGGCGGAAAAAAAGAGGACCAGGGGGTCTGTGAACCGACAGGGCGGCTGAAGTGCCATCGGCTGTGGCGATTGAGGTCGACCACATGGCTTGCTACTTCCCCAGGGTCCCGCCCGAATGTCTTGTAGCTCCAAGCATGCCCTGCTCGAATGAGAATGTTCTTGGATTAGCTGACGACAGATTATTCGTTATTATGAGAAAGGGGCTGGCAAAAGATGGATGTATGTATGTCACCCTTGACAAGCCTCTCGATGCGACGCTGGGATAGGGGAGACTTATGTGGTATGGTGCGCGATGGGGACATGCAACAAGGGGGACAATCGATGCTCTCTTGAAACATGACAGCCGGAGATTAATATCAGGAAAGAGAAGAAAGTGACTCAACAGGCCAAGGGTGATGAATACACGAGCATCATCGCGGAATGCGGCATGGTGGATGGATGGATGGGCTGGGATTGAACCTGGTCGACAGCATCTTCCCCCCATCCCCTATCTCTTGATTCTCTTCCCTCTTCCTCTTCTCAGTTTGCTATCGAGATGGGCTTGCCCTCTTTTTGCTTCTGTCTACTCGTAACCTGCACTTTTCGGCACACTGCAAGTCACGGCGGGAGAATCGTATCGCGCATCTCGTCGGGGTCGATCGATCGTGCAACGCGAGGCCCGCTGCCGTGAGCCGGAACATGGGGGGAAAATGTGGGAATGCGAAAACCGTAGATTTTTCTGGGGGATAAAATTGGAGGTTTGGTCTGTGCGTTCGCCGGTGAGCGCGGCCTGACGACATGTCACGTGCAGGAGTGGCGTGCTTGAGGTACCTAAACTCTACTCGGGGGGAAGGAGGGGAAAATGGGAGGGAAGGAATAGAGGGACCTTGATGCCTTACTGGTGGTAATGATGGTAACTCGGGGAATGAGCTACTCAGCTGCCCTGCCTTCGAGCGGATCTGTGAGCTCTGTGACAGACGCTGTACATTTACAGTACGAGGCAGTATCTGAAGTAAGGTACCTCTAGTAATTCTTCAAGATGAGGTACCCTGACGACCTTACGGAGAACGGAGCACTGCCGTGCGAGACGAAGACATGCATGATCCCTGTCGTTGCGTTAGCACAAGGTCTGAGCCATCTGTTTTGCCTTGGGTAGCATCCAGCGCCGCAAACTCAAACGGCTTTCTAGTGCTCTTCTCTGGGGTTTCTCCCGCTTTGCACGGAGTCCAAGTCTCCATGGCGCAAAGAGGTTGCAGCAGCAAAGACGCACAATGGATGGACTCGGTGGATATTGGCATGGCTGGATTGCGTAAGGGACCCAGGCTCAGTCAGTCACCCTCATGGCACCTGCCTCCAGTACCTCGGCAGTACGGAATTGGTCGAGATTTCGACTTGTTGGCTTGGTCGGCGATACTCACAAACAGGTGGTGCACATTGACACACTGGTGCCCCAGGGACAAACCTTGAAGTACACCCGCGCGCCTGCTCTCTGTACCCCGAGGCAAAACGCCAGGTAGATCGTAAGTCCCCAGAGTTGCCACTTCAAGCCAGACCACAGCGTCACAAACGCCATGGATGTCCCCAACCAACAGCCGGCAGAGGCAAGAAAATTCCGCTCGGCAAGGCGCTAAGGCCAGCAGGCGGCAAAGCCCAAGCCAGTGCAGGTGCGCATCACCGGCGTCCGTCAGTCGCCCAGGCGGGCAGCTCCAGGCGGTGCCACAGCAGGGCCCCCCTCCCGAAAAGAGACGCTGGCCGTTGCCATTCAGCTAGAAGCAGCAGAGGCGCCCCCAAATCGCCATCTGCTCGGCTGGGTTAGTCAGTCACACTCTGGTCACCACGGCGCAGTGCTAGAGGCCCGTCCAGGTCGGTGCCTTACCTGCCTGCTCCACCGCCGCCAACAAAGACGCCGCCCGTGGTCACGCGCTTTTCCCGCTTCCAACTACGAGTTTGACTAACCGGCTGCCCTGTATCCCCGAACTTCTCACGACTCCAGATGTCGGCAAGCATCCCGCCGTCAAGACGCACTCTCCGACCATCAGCATAAAGGCCTCCTGCCCGTTGCGCCGCGCGCGCACATTCGCTTCTGCCCAGCCTCGCTGCGTCCCCGGTCGCGCGAGCTCGCCCACAACCCCCCCCGAGATATTCCGTCGCCCGAGACCCTTCGTCTGACGCTCTCTGCCGCCATCCCCGGTCGCGCAGAAACCGGTTCGCTGGTCCTCTTTTCGAGGCGCCTCCTGCTCTGCGGCCCAACGCCCACACCCCTTCCGACGTCCGACCTGCGCATCGAAGAGGAAGAAAGGAAAGGAGGAAGAAGGAGAAGCAGAAGCGAGGAAGACGCACAAGGCCACAAACGCAACAAGCAAGGGTCCTCCGGCGTTGCGTCTGTGTGTCGCGCGTTTGCTGTGTTTGCATGGCGCACTGAGCCGACGCAGAAAAAAAGTTCATTCGCCCGACAGCATCGAAACGCCACATCGCTGCGCTGCGCTGCGCTGCCGCCCGCATTCTCCCAACAAACCCGGAACCCGCCAACCCAACTCAGGTCGCTTCCAGGACGAGTTGCACGTCTCCAGCACCCTCGAGCCCGCACCGCATTCCCTGTCCGAGCCGCCAGCAGCCGGCGTTACCTGTCCGAATAGCCTCGCGCGCGCCCTTGTTTGCGGGGCGCAGTTACGCAAGGCACCGTGGCGGCGCTTACCATCCTCGACCAGCCCGAGACGCCGGAGCTGTCTCTGCAGCAGCATCTCGACCTCGCGCCCGATCTGGTCGGCTACGGTAGCCAGCTCGTTGTCACGGGGGACGATCCCCAGTCCTCGATGATGGCACAGCCGGTGCCTCATCAGGACAAGAAGCGCGTCAAGGTCTACGAGCTGCGCAACAATGACTGGTTTGATCGCGGAACAGGCTTCTGTACCGCCAAGTTTGCGACGGTATGTTTGCGACTTGTCCTGCATGCTTTTGGCCTTCCTAGTCCTGCTTGCTGCTTGTCTTTGCTCGCACTTTGCCTGTCTGGACCCCCTTATCCCCCGTCTTGCATGTTTCCACATACCATCATGTTGCGGCGTCCGTCTCGACACCATGCATTGCCCAACAAGCATTGCCCAATATGTTGGCATGCCTCATCCCCCTTGAATTGGGCCTGATTGGGACCGGACCGGCTCTGGCTCTGGCTCTGGCTCTGGCCCTGGCATCTCGTCTTCACAGACTTCGCATTCTCATCTGCTTTGGGAGCCCCAAGCCGCCCCAAGCCACACAACCCCCCCCATCGGATACGCGTATTTGCTTGTCGTCATCTTGTTGCTCTGCTTGCTGACCGTGTCATGCGCTCGACGTATCATCTAGTCCGAGGATGGCCACAAAGATCCAAAAGTCATTGTAGAGTCTGAAGACCAGCCCGAACGACTTCTCCTGGAGACGACGATCCAGAAGCAGGATGGGTTCCAAAAGCAGCAAGGCAAGTCTGTCCCCGACTTCTCCTTCCTCCTCCTGTCCCTTTCTCTGTTTGCCTGATCTTGTTAACCCCATATTCGATACCTACCTTTTTCCTCCCCCTATTGAGCCTTCCGCCAAAGATTTCCTTCCCCTCTCCTCTGCCCCCCTTTCTTGACGCTGCGCATCTCAATGCCTCCCTTCATCCCTGGGTAGCGGCATCTCAACTAACAGCGAATGCAACAGAGACGCTCATCGTGTGGCAGGAGCCAGGAAGCGGCGTTGATATGGCTTTGAGCTTCCAGGAAGCGGAGGGATGCGCCATGATCTGGTTTGTTTCCCAACCACTCCCGTTGTCGCTTCTTCCTCTGAGGCATTGGCGTTCGTCTTTCAGCGAGCATTGACTAACCACATCGACTGCTCAAGGCGATTTGTCAACACTGTTCAGCAGACGTTTCAAAACCACGCTGCTGGAGTCGGTACGAAGAATTGTCTTCCCCTGATTGGCTATTGGAAACGCAAGTCCTGAAGCTAATATTGTCTCAGATGACAACCTGTCGGATGATCTCGCCATCGAAGCGGTTGCTCCCGTTAGCCTTCCGGCTGCTGAGCTGGGCAACCTCGCGGAAATCGAATCCAGCATCAGGGTGATGAGCTCTACAGCTACAGGACGTGAAGCCATAACCAAGTTTATCGTGGCCGAAGACTACATCAGCAAGCTCATTCCGTTGGTAGAAATTGCCGAGGATCTAGAGAGTCTCCCCGATCTTCATCGCTTGTGCAACATTATGAAGAACATTCTTCTCCTTAACGACACATCCATCATCGAGCACGCGGTATCCGACGAATGCCTCCTGGGGGTGGTGGGCGCCTTAGAATACGACCCCGACTTCCCCAGCCACAAGGCCAACCATCGACACTGGCTCAGCAACCAAGGGCATTATAAAGAGGTTGTGCCCATTGACGACGACGCCGTCCGCCGCAAGATTCACCAGACGTACCGACTGCAGTATCTCAAAGACGTCGTCTTGGCCAGGATTCTTGATGATCCTACCTTCTCTGTGCTGAGCTCTCTCATCTTCTTCAACCAAGTCGAAATCGTACAGCACCTACAGTCGAACCCGACCTTTCTCATGAACCTTTTTGGCATCTTCTCCGCCCACTATCCCGACACAAGGAAGCGCAAAGAAGCCGTTTTGTTCATCCAGCAATGCTGCGCCATTGCCAAAACCATCCAAGCTCCTGCGCGCCAGTCGCTGTACATCAACTTCCTCAACCATGGCCTGCTCCGCGTCATTTACTATGGCCTGAGACATATGGACGTAGCCGTGCGCGTTGGAGCGATGGATATTCTGATATCCATCATCGACCATGATCCGATGCTCATCCGGCAAACCATATTTCGACAGCTACACGAGGGCGGCTTGTCACTGCTCGACTCTCTTATTGACCTTCTCCTGGTCGAGGTGGACTTGGGCGTCAAGACACAGATTTCAGATGCTCTCAGAGTCATCTTGGACCAGGGAGGGAGCCCAGCTGCCGCGGCCAGTGAGCCCGCGGCCAACAACAATGGCGGCAACAACAACGGCAACGGCAACAGCAACGGCAACGGCAATAAGCAGCAGCAGGGCGGCGAGCTTGCCGCTAGAGCTAGGATGCAGATGGCCGTTGATCCGCAGCATGAGCACTTCCTCACCCGCTTCTACGAGTCTTCCGCAATGAAGCTCTTCAGGCCCCTGATTGAGCTAGACAGCCGTTCACACCTGGATTTCACCGTTCAAGAGGCTGCCATGTTCGCCTGCTTGGTGGAAGTACTAGGCTTCTTTATCCGTCAACATCATCGATTTAGCAGATACTTCTTCATTGTGCACAATCTCGCAGCGCGAATTGTCCAGCTTCTCAAGTGTCGGGACAAGTACTTGCAACTGGTTTCGATTCGATGCTTCCGACTGATACTCGGCCTCCAGGAGGAGCTGTATGTCAAGAATCTGATCGAAAACGATGTGTTAGGACCCATCCTCGAAGTCCTGGTCGAGACTGTGCCGCGGGACAATCTCGTCAGCGCCGCTTGCACCGAGCTCTTTGACTTTGTCAAGAAGGACTACCTCAGAGACATGGTCAAGCAACTTGTGGAAGACCACCGGGATAACTTGCTTCTCGTCAGCCACATACCGCCTTGTCAAGACCTGATCACGCGATATGACCAGACTGAAGGCTATACGACCAACATGGAATTCTTCCTCGATGCGGAGGACGACGTAACCAAGAGGCCGACCAACGTTCGCATGATGGACCAACTCCCCGTTGATCTCCGGGAAGAGGAGTACTGGGACGCTCCCGACCTTGATGATGAAGGAGAAGACCAGAGCTCAGGGGACAGGTCTTCTGAGAGCGGCAGCTCGTCCTCCACAAAACCGCTGGTCGACTATGCATCAGATGAGGAAGACGACGGAGATGGCCTCGACAATGACAGCGACGACCATGAGTCAAAGGACCATGACGACGGCGAGGGCGAGGGCGAGGGCGAGGGCGAGGACACTGCCGATTTCAGTCCGCGGTCGAGCTTGTCGGCCAATGTGCCGCCACCTGAGCGCCTGTCTGAAAAGCGCCGACGAGAGGAAGATGAGGATGAGGATGATGAGCTGGGGAAGCTGATGCAGAGTAAACGGCGTAACAGCAGCTCTACAGAGTCCAACTCTTCAATCACACAGGGCCTCACACGGAGACGCAAGAGCTTCGCAAACGGCGGCGGTAACGTTGCGCCAAGAAAGATTGCAATTAGCCTGTCACCAGCTCTGAGGTCAGGCGGGCCCTCACGGTCCGACGACGACTCGTGATGGTGCGGGAGGCTTCATTTTGATCTGTATTGTACCCCCCTCTTGTCTGAACGATTGGTGTACGGCAGTCCATGCCCTCTCCTTGCTTTCTCTTTTACTGTTCCCGTTTTCCTCGCATCATAATCTATTCTCGGCCATGGCAACTGCAAATAGCAGACGGGTACTCTGTGTCCAAAGGGTTAGTCCTCGTGCAATGAGGAGGGGGTTGCGGGTAGGCAATAGGCGGCGTTATGTATCTTTTTTTTTTTTTGTTCATTTTCCTGTGATTTCTTTCTTGGTCGTTGGCCGACAAACCATACTTTTGCTTTGGCTTTTGTTGACTTCTGGGATGTTAAGGGGGGCTCATAAAGGCCACTAGCGGCAACGGCAACCGCTTGCAGATATAAAACCGGACCGTCGCAAGAGAATTTCACGCGTTAGGAGATGTGGAGGAGGAGGGCAAAATGCGGCCAAGTCCCGGAGACAAAGCTTGGACGCGAGGACTTGGAGTAGCAACGCTTGTGGAAGTGGAGGAGACGGGAGTTGAAAGCTTCACGCTGGATATGTATCATTACTCCCACCATGACTTTCAATGTCATGGACAAGAGAGCATGAGAGAAGAGACATGGAACGAAGCGAGTCATACTAAGATTGTAAGACAAAAGATGTGAACAACACAATGCCGTGAGATATGCATGGGGTGGATTGAAACGTGTCAGATTTCGCAGCAAGGTCACACGCTAGGGTGTCGCAAGCCTGCAATCGAGTGTTTTCCGTGGTTGCGAACTGTACGTGGGCAACATCCGTAGGAAGATAAAGAGGCAATAAAGAATTCTATGGCTGTTCGATTGAAACTTTGCGCGCGGTTATCACAACTCCGCTCTCGAATTGCGCTTCTCTCCACGCCTATTAGTATTTCGTGTCTTTTTGTGCTGCGTCGTCGCCATCATGATCGTTTAAACTGCCTTGACCACATTTCGTAGCCCGATATCATCATGGGCGTAATGTTTCTCGGAGTCTTTTCGATGGCAGCCTCCAGATCTGCCATTCGGATTTCCATCTTTTCGGTGCCGGTCTCATCTTCGTCGCATCTATCAAGCACTGCCAGCCCGGCCTCGTTGCAGATGGCCTTGATCTCGGCTCCCGAATAGCCGTCTGTGATGCGGGCCAGTTCAGTGATATCCACGTCCGCCGCAAGAGCGAGCCCACGCAGATGCACACCAAAGACGTCTTCTCTGGCGGCGAGATCAGGGGGTCCTACATAAAGGATCTGGTCAAAGCGGCCGGGACGAAGGAGGGCTGGGTCCATGGCCTCGGGCCTGTTGGTGGCGGCGAGGACGAGGACGCCAGTGAGGGACTCAAATCCATCCATCTCCGTAAGGAGAGTGGTCAGCATGTTGACGGAGCCTGAGCTGCGGGCAGCGGCGGCGCCATTGTCTCCGGTCCGGGAGCCACCGATGGAGTCAATCTCGTCAAAGAAGATGATGGAGGGGGCAGCAGCGCGCGCGCGCTCGAAAAGTGTACGCACGGCACGCTCAGACTCGCCCACGTACATGTTGAGGAGTTCAGCTCCCTTGACGGCGAAGAAATTGAAGGAGGATTCGGTAGCCATGGCTTGGGCGGAGAGTGTCTTGGAGCAGCCAGGGGGACCATAGAGAAGGAGGCCTTTAGGGGGCTGTCGGAGAACATGACGAGAAGAGGGATTGGTATCCTGATACGGCAGTTAGCAGCAATGATCGCATGATATTGCATGGGCATCCAAGACGCGGAGGGGTGGACATGTGCAGTGCAGTTTCTCAAGGTCACTTACCTTTGTATTTTTGATCATGCGCGATAGAACCTTTTTGAGGGACGCTTGACCGCCCACATCGCGCCAATGGATGGTGGGAGGCTTCAGGTTGATGTCGTGCATAGCAGTGGGACGAGTGATACGCAGGGCTTGTTCCATGTCTTGCAAGGTAAGGTAGTGTTCTCGAGGCTGCTGTGTCCCTGAAGAGACGGTTCCCGCAGCCTCGGTGCCGACACTACCAGCTGTGGTGGCGGCAGCAGCCTCATCGTCCAATCTATTGCCGAGGATCTTCTTGGCATTCAGAACCAGATTTGCGAGGTCGTCTCCGTTGTATGCGTGAGTCTTGGACGCTAGACTGGCTAGGCAGGCCTCCTTCTCTTCAGCCTGGATAGGGGGGTCGAAAAAGCGTAGTATCTCAAGGCGCTCTGTTGCGCGGGGAATTGGCAAGGCGACGTTTTCTCGGAAACGGGAGCGTTTCTGGAGTTTCGCGGGCACATCGGCCAAGTAGTCTAGACAAGTGGCGATGACCACGACCTGGGGCAGAGCATTGGCAGCAGCGGCCGCCGCAGACAGGTTGTCGAGCTCCTCGCCCAGAGCCTCAATGACGCTGTCACGGTTGGAGCGTTCCTTGGCGAGAATGTCCTCGAGGCCATCGATGAAGAGGAGACTTGGCTGCTGAGACTGAGCCAGCTTGAACGTCTCCCTGATGGTAGACAGCTTGTCCGTGGGCCTAATCCAATGGACGCGTCCCCAGTTGGTGGCTGCGATGCGCTGCAGGATGAACGTCTTGCCCGTGCCGTGACCGCCGTGTATCACGAAGCCGCAAGACTCGCGCTCGTTTTTTATCCAGAACGGCCGGCCAAAGCCTCTGAGGAACTGGTTGATGACATTGACCTGTGAGGACAGACCGGGAACTCCGGTGACTGCTAAAGGTCCAGACTCAGTTGTAGCCATCTGCGCATCTTCAAGCGCATCCTTGCTGTCTCCGGGTTGGAGTATCCGTACCGTTGACGAGGCGAGTTTGAAGCGGGCCATGTTGTTGGACTGTCCATTGACCGATACAACTTTGAACGTCCGACGTAGCTTGTTGATGTTGACACCCTCGAGGACCATGCCTGGAAACACCTGCTCCGCACGATCGAGCGAGATGCTGATGGAGAATTCCCAGGACGGCGGATGCTTTGGTTTTGCAGCGGCGTCCTTCTGCTGATCTGCCTCGCTGGTTGTATCCTGAACCACCACCTCGTCCGCGTCCGGGACGACGGCATTCTCTGCAAGTGTGATCCTGACCACGTCTCCCAGCTTGAAGCCTGTAGCCTCTTGGAAGGCTCTTGTCATCATGACCACGTTGGGGCTGACATTCTTCTCGGGGAGGACCCATAGGGAGGCTTCCCTCCGCTTGCTTGCCTCTGCATCTCCAGCCGCAGACCCCTCGCCAGAGGCGTCATCTGTCTGCAGCCTCTCGATGATGCATGGCCGGCCGCTGTCGAGGCTGCCAGTCAGGGAGATGAGAGAGTCTTTACTGACGTAGATGCGACCAGCGCCGAGGAGACTTGCTCTCTCAAGGCTGACGTTGGCGAGAGGACGCACTTTGGCGTCGATGCTTTTTTTGAGCATCGTTTTCTCTGTGGGTGCGCTCGATGGATGGACAAAGGGAATATTAAGGTAGAGTAGAGAGTTGTAAGATTCTGACTCTGTACGAGAGGATGAGAGGAATTTCTGAAAAACTGGTAGCTGGATTACATGTACATGAACGACATTTGGAAGGTGCGATTGTGCGAGCTGGAAACTTGAAGGTCTCACGAGGACCCTTCCCAAGAATTTTCCATTTTAGTACTTTGAAGTACTAGGTACCTGCTATTGTGGATGTCAGTCGTAGAAGCTACCTAAAGCACCCGCACCTTGCATGTCATTACGCGAGTCCTGCAATAAACGTCAGCAGTACCTTGATATTATGTAGGATTCTGCTGAATATATCGGTGGTGTTTATGAAAAAGTTCGATTCTCACACCTCAGGGGCAATGAAATTGGAGGGAATGGTAGTCTGGGTATGGTATCGAGATCCTCTCGTGCTGAGCTTTCTCTGCCACAAGCGTAAAGAGGTACCGACGGGAGGTAGTAGGTATTCGCTACCTGCGGCGCACTAGCAGCAGGTACTCCATACCCTGCCCGACGTCATGGCAAAGAAAAGCCATGAACCGTCAAAAACGTTACCTTCCACTCCGTCCATCCAGTCCTTTCACCCCCCTCCAGCACCCCGATATTGCCTCTCTGTGTGTCCAGAACAGCTCAATGCGACACAGTCCCGGCCATCTGCCTGGATGATCTGCCCTCGATGGACGCCTCGAGCGACAGCGACGCTCGCTAACCTTGGCGGCAGCTCGAGGCAGGCCTCCTGTCGTCGCGTTCCCACTTCACGCAGAGGCGAAGAGTCGGGGCCGCGGCGCTGGTTCAGCACAACTGGAGGGGGTGACGAAGCTGGAACTTCTGGTCCGCCGTCTCGCGAAGGACCGCAGTCCTCGGGCAGGGTGCATCGAGCGTCTTCTCGCTCGACAGCCGCCTCCAAGAAGGAACAGACCCCTCATCATTATCCTCAGCGCCACGCGAGGACAGCAGCGACTCGTACAACGATAGCCACCTCCGATTCTCGACGACATTGGACAGACAGACAGGATGCTGGCAGCGCTGGCGATGCGCCCGGCGGACTTGCCGATACGGCGCACCAGATGTGGCCACAGCTGAAGAGGAAACAAAGGGCCGGAAAGCACGCGGATGAGCACGTCGAGAATGCCGCCTTTGTCATCCCCAAGCCCGTCTTCTCGCCGCGACGGAGCGTGCAGAACCCGCAAGGCGCCACCGACTCGTCGGGCTTCATGCTCGTCATCGACGGCCTGTCGCCCAATCTCAGCGCGACAGACTTCTACCGCATAGCGCCAAATGACTTTTCCAACTGGCGAAACGCCATCTACAAAAGTATACCGAGCCTCTCCCCGTCTCTGCTTTCCGATTGCCGATAAACGTATCCTTGATCATCTAAGTCAAACAGTTGAACTAACTTGCATCCCAGTCCAGCAGCAGCGCAAGCCAGACACCCTCGAACCTCTCGGCCGCTACTGGGTCACTTTCAGCACCGGGGAAGCCGCCGTCTCGTACCGTGATAGGCTGCTCCGCCTACACAAGCTCAACAGCTTCAAACTCCGGTCTGCAAGTGGCCTTTGGGAGAGCAGCGTTCCGACCTCTCTCAAAGTATCCCTCGCATCTCCATCGACAGCCCTAGCAGCAACCGCCGACGGCGTCGACGATACAAGTGATACCGCCCAACCGGGCGCGCCCAGCGCAGAAAGCCTCGTCGAACTCGCCAACTCCTTTACCCTTGCGCCAGGATCCCAAGATGCGATTCCAGTGCAGCGCCTCAGGGTTGCTCTTAGACGGCCATGGGCGAAACGCCTGGCTGGCTTGGTTGACAATCTCGGGTTTGGAGAGCGGCCGCCCGTACTAATGGTCGATGTCTACCCTCCTACCTTGACCGCGGAACAGCTGCATCAGTTCATCAGTCGAGACGGGTACAATCGAGCTCTTCGATGGAAAGTATCGATGCCTCAACATCTCCGAAAGAGCCTGCCACACCAAGAATCCTCGAAAATGAATGCTGGCAGGCCACGTAAGAATGGCGAGACGGAAGAGAATGACGAGGCGGCATCGGGTAGGGGAAAGGGCGCGATCTCGAGAATCAAGGATCGTGAAGCGTGGGAAACAATGAGGGGCCGGTTTGTGCTTGCGTGTGCGGACGAAGAAGAGGCACGGCGGTTTCAGCAAAGCTGGAACCAACGCGCGCTCACAACACTGCGGCCTGAGCCGGTGAGGTATATGGTTCGTACTTCAATTATTAACTGGTAGTTGATTACCGTCTACCAAAGCTATCATCACAGTTCCACCTGATCGCCCCCCTGGCTCTGCTTGTCTTGTCAACCACGCGCTGTCAGCCTTGGTGGCTACTACCATATGCTTCTTGTCGTTTGATATCCGTGGCCACATCTCGTATTACACATCCTTCCGTCTCTCTTCCCCTATTTCCATAGCCAGGCTTTCTCTCTTCCTCGCTCTATCGCAACACTTGTCACACTTGTTTGTCATCCACCCTTTTTATCTTTGCCAAATGCCAGACTCCAACGGCGAACATAACAAACAGCAAGGCCCCTCCTCGGCCGCCATAAAATGGCCATGGACACAGTAGCGATGAATAATTTCTTTGTATTAGAACCCAAAGTAAGAAAAGGAATAACAAAAGAGAGAGATAAAAGGGCAACGGAAAAGAAAAAGAAAATATGAAGAAAGAAAGGAACACGAAAGGGTGAGGAAGAAGACCGCAAAGAACTCCGAACCGGAATTGCTCTCTCTCTAAAGTAGATAGGTAGGGGGGTTGATTCGAGGGTTCGCCGAGTAGTTCGGAAGCGTTCATTTTTTTTTTTGGTTTGGTCTTTCTCTTAGTCAAGGAACTCTCATGGCCCTCATGTCCGAAATGTCATTACTGGCACAAAGCTGATAAACCGCAGGCCTCATAAACAGCTTGTATGTCTTGATCGCGTTGCGCTGCCGTCTCCCATTATATCATACGTCAAATACCGTCTCAGATCAACGTCATGCCTCACGCGCACGCGTGACGCAAAGGGACCTGTTGGGTCTCCCTTTTTAACAGCACTTGCCGCTGGCGGCATCGTTCTTCTCTCCAACATTGACGCCGGATGAGGTTCCAGTGTCAGTCTTCTGGTTGTCGATGAGGCGCTTCTTGATATCGGCAGCCAGGCTGTAAAAGGCCTGGTCGATGTTGATGTTGCTCTTGGCCGAGACTTCGAGGAAAGGAATGCCGAGCTCGTCTGCCAGCGCCTGGCCCTGTTCCGTGGACACAACGCGCTTGTCCTCCCAGTCGCACTTGTTGCCGATTAGGATCTTGTTGACGCCCTCGGTGGCATGCTGCTCCACGTTCTGGAACCAGGTGCGAATGTCTATGGGGTAAGAGGGCAAATCGACGAGTCAGCCATAGTTCGAGCAACTCCACTTTGCTGGGATTGGTAGTTCTTGAAATGAATTGCATGATGGCTCAACGGCGAGCCAGCTCGTTGAAACACTGGTGCATATCAAGGGTGATTTCGCGATACCCAATATGGAGGGGGGAGGGGGGGGAAGAGACATAAGTAAGTTGGGGCAAAGACGAGCAGAGCTGCCAGGCGGTGAGAAGGGTGGGAGAGGGGGGAAGTTGAACATACTGCTGAATGATCGCTCGTCGGTGACATCGTAGACAAGCAGAATGCCCATAGCACCACGGTAGTAGGCAGTGGTGATGGTGCGGAAACGCTCCTGGCCGGCAGTGTCCCAGATCTGTAGCTTGACACGCTTGCCATCCAGCTCAATTGTCCTGATCTTGAAGTCGATGCCAATCGTGGTAATGAAAGACGGGGTGAAGGAGTCCTCGCTGAATCGCAACAGACAGCATGACTTGCCAACACCGGAGTCGCCAATGAGCAGGAGCTTGATCTATTTGAAACCAGTTGTATTAGCACTTGATTTGGTCTTTTACTTTGTGTGTCGAGGCATGCATTGCATCGTAGTCGACCGCGTCGTTGATGCTATAGCCATGTGACGAGAACCGCGCCTAGTGGTCGTACGTGGCCAGAGGGGTGGGGGGGTTGCGAAAGGGGGGTGAGGGCAAGAATCAATCGTACCAGGAAGTCGTAGTTGCGATTGCTAGGCATGGCGGGCATCTTGAGTGAGACGTGTTTTCTGAACTGCAGAGGTACCGAGTTGGTAGGACGAGCCGGTCACGATGGTCGGAAGTCGGGGGCTTCGAGAGCAAAGTGGCGGAGAGGCGGGAAAGGCGAAGGCGGAAGAGTAAGGAGGATTCCAACCCGCGAGAAAGGACGGAGCAGCGACGACAAGCCAAAAAAGGAAAAAGAGAGGAGAAAAGGGGGGATGCAGAAGATGCGTCCGGTCGAGATGAGTTGTTATTGGATGAGCAGGTATCGAGAACAGTTGCTTGCTCTGGAGGGCGGCGACAGATCCGGCGAGAGACTCAACACCAAACGGGGCTGACAACCAGGCGGTTTAGTCGACGTCTGGCGATGCTGGAGCAGCAGCACAGGCTCTAGAACGACCACGGACGCAGAGCGATGCCGAGACGGTGACGGCGAGGAGTGACGCGCTGGCACGAGTTGGCGCAATTGGGCGAGGCTGGCGATGCAGGTGGCAAAAGGTTGCAGAGGGAGGTTTCAGGCTCGTCGGTGAGGGTTGCAGAATCGAGGTTTTGGCATCTGGACAGCTGGAAGCGGTCGGGACACTTGGCCGAGATGCAAGGCCAGCGCGCGGCTGCACTGCATCGAGGTACCTACCCAGGTCAGTGAGGTACGTTGACCGGCTCCGAGGGGCACCGTGCACTCGTTGAGGTACCGCTGACGCCCAAATCTGCTGGCAAGGTACATATGAGGTCGGTGGAGGCGACGCGATTTAGGGCGCTGGCGCTGGAGCAGCTGCTGGACTGGGCTGATGTTTAGTGGGATGGCAACCTTAAACCCACTGGGGGGAAACCCTTCTGAAGACCTGGGCTGGAGGCTGGACGATGGAAGTCTTGTACCGTATGTACTGGTGGCTCAGGTCTGGTACAGACGGGAGGTATCAACAGTCGTATCGATAAACACGGGCAGATACAGCACCTCAGATCAAACTAGGCAGAGATTACTCAAGCTTCACCTTGAGACTTGGTTCTAGATGCCTTCTCAAAAGTCTTTGTGGGCATGGACCTATCTTAACGACCAGTCCCTCGGCAATCTACGCGATCCCTGTGCCAGGCTCCAAGATAGCCAGCATCGAGATTCTTGGAATGTACTACACAGAAGAAGTACTCGTAGGTACCTGACCTAAGGTAAGGTACCTTGACCGACTTGCAACCATTGAGACGGCCTCATTATCGACGCCATGAGCGAAGCACATCACCATCTGAAGACGCTCCTGACCATCAGCAGATAACCCGCAGCCCTTTTCCGACACTGCCATGCCCTCGTCGTGTTCCTGGTGACAACATTCGCAGCGATGATGTTCAGCAAATCATAACGAACGTGGGAGCCGAAAGCGGGACGGGTTGCATATATACGACCTGCAACAGCAAAGTTCCTGGCTAGAATAAGGGGCTTCCAGGCTCCTTACATGCACGGTTGAAACAGCCTCAATAAGTGCTGCCTCCTGCTCCATATCCGGAAACCCGGTCCCATGCATTCATCTTCATTCATACCTACAATACGCACCCGTATGCGGAGCCGTGGCTGATCCCGTCCCGCCATACCTTATTCTTGGCCGCCAGTCATATCAGTAAAAATGTGTGCCGAGTGAGGAAAGGCCACGCTCCCTTTCTCTTCATGAGAGAATCAACAGCTGCGACGACGAGTGGACAAGGCTTTGGTTCACAAGTGCAGTGTGGTTTTTCCCTGAATGCTTTGGTTGAGTGGCTACCTTACGGAGTACTAGACGTCTACTCGCACCGGTTGTTCGTCAACATGGCACCTCAAACTCCGGCTTTAAGAACCCGCCAGCAGCAGTGTCCCCTTATTCTCAAAACAAGACCGAGCGAATGAACCAAACAGACAAATGATACAGCAACAAAGGACAACAAAGGATCAAGAAGAAGCGCTCAGAAGAACTTGGTAGAAGTGCCGTTCTGCTCAAGCCTCTCAAAGATGTCGTTCCATACCTCCGGCAGCCTCCCCGGCGCCGGCACAACGTACTCCTTCTCGGTGAACTTTGGCGGCCCCTTGTACTGTTCCTGCTCGCACAGCGCGTCCATCTTGCCGCAGTGGTTGCTCCAGCGGTCGCAGTTGGTCAGCCCTATCGGCGGCGAGCTCTCCCTGCACTTCTTGCTCTGCGCGTAGCAGTCGTTGACGGCCCTCCAGCACATGCGGGCGCTCGAGTACGGCTCGACGGGCCTGCCGCACCAGTTTGCCTTCTTGATCAAGCAGTCCTTGGGAATGAGGCCGGCAGTCTGGACCAACCGGCCCGCGTTCATGTCCTGATCGGACTTGCTCCGGTTCACCGGCGGGATATACACCTTGGGGCCGGGCATGGGATACGGAGGCAGCTTGTCCTGGTAGATGTCGAACGTGAGGCCTGGTGTCTTGGCGTTGACATACCCAGGGATAGTCGCTTGCTGTCTCCGGGGAACCTCCAGCGGACCGCGTACGTCGCTGTCGAGGAAGATTTGTGCACAGCCGAGGTAGAACTGCGGGTCGTCGCGATGGGCAGCCCAGTGCAGCGCCAGGATCTCGGGCCTCACGATGTAGTACCCCGCAGGCAGTCCCTTGGGAAGTCTCACAGAGAGCAGGCCGTTGTTCTTGACAAGCCGGTCGACGCACCATTTCCGGGTCTTGGGGTCGTAGCCGTCCTCCCAGATCTTGAACCAGCCGCCACCGGCGGCACTGTCCGAGAACATGTCGTCAACCTTCTTCACGTACACGGCGCAGGGGCCCAGGTGGCCAGGATCAATGCTGCCGGGCTCCTGAGCATCGGGCCAGAGGCGGAACTCAAAGGTGAGCAAAGATCCTTTCTTTGCCGGACAGATGAACGGCACTGCATCACCGCCGTTGCGACCTGTTGGTAGATGTGTCAGCAACCACCGGCTTTGCTGTCATTTGAGCGGCCCTGTGAGGAAGAAACATGCTCACCACAAGCCATATCCGAAGACGTGATGGGTTTAACCGGATTGGTCGCCGTCTTGTCATCGTACGGCATCCGGACGCACGTCCCATCTCCTTGGTTCTTCTTGTCGATGAAGAGCGTGGTAAAGGTTGTGTGGGCGCTTGCCGTGCAGGCAAGGCCCAAAAGCAAGAGACCGATCCAAAGAAGGGAACACTTCATGTTGAGGATGGAAGAGATGGAACGGTTTGTACCAGCTTTGAGATAAAGCAAGCTAAAGGAGGCAGCCAGACGACTTTATAAAGGAAGGGCCTAGAGGGTACTGCTCTGAAACGAGGGTATGCCCGAAGCTTGAGCATCCTGCACCCCTTGGTCTCTCCCGGTTTATATTACGGTTATGAATGAGCAAACCCTTATCCAGAAGCATATAAAGCACGAAGCCTCCGTCCCTTGGTGGCTGGCTTAGAAGCTATCCCACGAAAGATTAGAGCCCTTGATTTGCGCAGCCGGCGCCACCTCGTCTCGCCTGTCGTCTAGTTTTGCCGTCTCTGATCTCGGCAATCTCAGAGTGGCTGAGATTGGAAACTCCTGTCTTGCCAAGCTGGCGCGCAGCAGGTCGTGAGACTGGTATCTCGGATTGAAAACGATTGTTTGTGTCCGGCCGAGGCCCCCCTATTGGCTTCCTGTACTCGGCTGGCGCTTCTGGCTGCGACTGTACGACCCGACCTGATCAAACCCCCTCCAATGAAATAAACTTCCAGCCCAAGTAACCAACGGGAATGATGGCAAGCTGCTAGAAGGGGGCCATGGGTAAGGGGCTGCAGTGCTCAAGGGGAAAACGGGCGGCGTTATTCAAACTTGGGCGTAGCATGAGAAAAAGCCCCCGAACCGACCGAAGCTTGTGGTTCAACCGAAGTCGACCGCGTTTTCAACAAGGTGGTCGATGCGGGAACCAAGGTCGCCAATCACCATCATATCGCAATCACACCATAGCCGCAACCAACGAAATGAGGAATGATGACAAAAAAAGTAGTACTGTGAGTGGAGTTTTCGCAAAAGGGGAAAAAGGAACAGCCTCAGCCATGATCAACTCTCACAAGCCAACATCCAACAGCTTGAAGTACCCCATGTGGCACGAGGTCCCCTCCAATTCTTCGTGTACTCGTCTTAGCCCCTCGTAGGCCTGTTTCCCAACAATGACAATCACAACGAACAGATGTTGCTGAAACCTCGGTCTCGGTCCTTGAATGTTGATTTGCAATGTTTTCTTTCAATTCCTGTTTTATGGTCCTTTTCAATCGTATGGTACACGGTATAGTACACTCGTCATGACGTCGGGTATTATTGGTTTCGTTTGTATGCCCCTCCCCTCTGAACGCATCTACTCGTTGATCTTGGCGAGAATCCTGCAGTGCGTTAGTCAAAGCCTCTCGAGGCCACAAGGCATTCGCTAGCGAAAACTTACTCGCTGTCACGGAACAGCTGGTAGTCCTCCTCGCCAGACTTGACAGGCGAGCCACCGAACTGAAGAATTGCCCCAAGTTAGCACCAAGCAACTCTCTCGCCGAGGCTCACACCTCGGTTCCCAATCACCGTAGACTAGCTGGTACAAGTCCATACCTGAGGAATCAGAACACGGTCGCCAACGGCCACGCTCATGGGCACGCGCTTGCCATCTCGGTCCAGAGCTCCAGGGCCCACGGCGAGGACCTTGGCCTCGTTAAGCTTCTCGACACTCGACTCGGGCAGAAAGATGCCACTGGCCGTCTTAGCCTCGGCCTTGACGCGCTGGACGAGCACACGGTCCAGCAGGGGAGCGAGAGCGCGGATGTTTCGGACCGTAGACTGTGAGTCAAGCACCGTGAGTTAGCAAAATAGCAAACCGCCTCCATTGAGTGCTTCCAAGCCGCAATGGCAACGAGATCAGCTCCGGAGATGGCATTGTCGCAGGCGAACACCCAAGGTAGGCTAAGCCAGCCCAGTAAGGGAGCTCGAGGGTTGAATTAAGGTTGCGCCCAAGCCCATTGGAGGAGAGTTCCCGGAGATCTTTGGGGGGGAGTTGGGAAGAAGATGCGCCATACCATTGTGAATGACTGTGTGGTTGGAAGCGAGGACTGCGAAGCTTGCAAAGAAAGGGTAGCGTCGAGGGCGATCTTGCGGATGAAGAAGCAAAAAAAAGGAAGAAAAAGAGGCGGATGAGCTGAAGAATGCGGTTCGGGTCGGCTACAAGTCGCTCTACTCTTCTAACGGCTTCCAGAATCGAGCATCTGCTTAGGTATTAGCCGGCAATTTTTTTTTTTTTTTGTCTCTTTTTCCATTTCTCTCTTATGGCCGTGTCGGTTCGGGATTTCCCCTCTTCCGAGGCTCCTGCTCCGCGATAGCTTCAGCCAGCTCGGGATGCCAACCCCGCCATGCTTTACCGAATTCGGAGCTCAACCCTCAAAGAACGACCGAGTGACGATGAGGGGCAAGAACTTTGAATACGAGGATGGAAAGGGGCACAGGCAGATTGAGCAGACTCTTGCTGCGCTTATCAATTGATGTCGGGAACAAAGGACACTGGAAATCATGTTCAACAACTACCTTATAAGGCGTGAAAAGCAAGGTGAAACGCAGACGCCGTCTATCCCTATCGCCTCGACCACCAACCCACCCTCACCTGTACAGAATAGTATGCCACTTTGTAAATGTTTCCTTTATATGACCCTGAGGTTCCAGTTGTCTGCCAGTAAACACATTCCACAACACGCGCATGCACCCCATCGAAAACCCAAAATTTCGTCGCATCTTGCTGTCATCGGTTCCTCCATGGAACCACCTGGTATTGTGCAATTTCATCCTATGTGTATCCAGAAACGAGATAAAAAGAACAGATAGGAAAGGAAAGAAGAGAAAGAACGCCCATCCCTATGTTTAAGATAAATAGCAAAAAAGGGAGAAAAGCAAGGACAGGACGGCCGGTTGATTGGGTGGCAGAAATTGTTGAATTGATCAATGGCGAAAGAGAGAGCAAAAGAGACGATGCTGAAGCGAGAAAAGAAGAAGGGGGTGGCCAAGGAAGAATGGGGCGTGGATGAAGTCCCACACTTATGCCTTCTTAGGGGGAGGCGGCTGAGAGTTCGGCGGCTCCAGGATGTGTGTGTGGTCAGAAGCAGGAATCACCTCTCCATTCTCCAGCTGCTGGCAAATGACCGTGTCTGCCACCCATGGCTCTTCCAGAATCTCGCTCATCTTAGCCCGAGTCTTGGGATTGATGTCCAGCATGCGGTGGATGATGTGACGGCTTTCGCGAGGGAGCAGGCGCAGGATCCTCCAGGGGCCTCGAATAACTTCCTTCTTTTCGCTAGGTACGTTGACACCCGGAATGGGAAGCGGTTCAGGCGCTGGCGCGGGTGAAGCATCCGAATCCTGCCTCTTGTGAGACTGCTCGGAGCTGTTGTTCTGAGGCTTCGGGTCCTCCTCGGGCAGAAATTCTCGGGGAGACACAGACGACAGGTCATTGGTGGACTTTGGTCGCAGGAGCTTGCGCGGATCGTGTCCAGGAGTCGGGGTGGCCGCGAACAGCTTGTACGAGTTGTCCGTCATGCGGGGGATCTTCCAAGGGAAACGGCGCAAGGTCATGCAGCAGAAGATGATGGCGAGGGACCAGATGTCGACCGCCTCGGCGTTGTATTCTTTGGAATCGTACACTTCGGGGGCTAAGTATGGGTCAGACCCAACAATACCTGCATGAAAGTTGTCAGCGATACAAAGCAGAGAGCAAGTGGGGTTTCAAGAGAAGAGAGGAGGAGTCTTACCTTTAGCTGGGACTGATCCGCTCTCAAAGGGATACTTAAACACATGGGCACTGCCGAAATCGATAATCTTCATGATGCCCTTCTCGCTGACCACCACGTTATCCAGTTTCAAGTCTCGATGCGCTAGACCCATGCTGTGCAGATAGGTGACGCCGTTGAGGATCTGCAGAAAGCTGCACCGAATCTCTTCGCGTGTCATTTTGCCCGTCATGACAATGGCGAAGAGGTCATAAGGGGCATACTCCATGACCTCGAACCAGCGTCCCTTCTCCTGCAATATGTCCAGCGTCTCAATGACGTTGCCGTGGTGGAGGGTCGAGCCGACGCAGAACTCGGCCGTCACCTTCTTATTGTACTCCCTCTCCGTCTCGTACGTGTGGCGCGCCCTGAACTCCTTGACGGCAAAGACGGTGCCGTCTTCCGTCCGACGCATCAGCCTGACTGACCCGCCGGCACCGGATCCCAGCACCTTGCCGAGCTTGCCGTACTTGGACGTCAGCCCGTGGTCGTCTCCAAAGGGCAGCTGCTGGGTGGAACGGCTGGCCTGGCTGGACTTGGAGGAGGACTTGATGGAGGACGGTGACAGATCCCGCTTCTTGTGGTGGGCAGACTTTCGGAAGAATCGCTTCAGGTCAGACATCGAGCCCGTCGCCCCATGGCCATGCGCGCCATCGTTGGAGCCGGAGTCGTCGCTCTGCTTGGAGTGCTGGGCGTACACCCCGAGGCTTGACTTGGAAGATGACGGCGAGGAGCCGTGCCCGTGCCCGTGCTTCTTTTTGCGGGAAAAGACGAATCGCGGATCGACCGTGTGGCGGGTAGGGTGCTGCTGCTGAGGAGGGCGGCGGCCCTTGGCGTAGGGGTCGTTGGCATCGCCTCCAGGAGCCATCGGCTTGGAATAGTAGTGCGACGCTGCGCTTCTGGAGGGGCTCGACTCACGAGACACGGGGACAGAGCTGGGCCCGACAGCGAAGATTTCCTTTCGATGGTGCGACCTAGATCCCCCGCGGCGATCGTCGGTAGACGAGGCCCTAGACATTACGTGGTCCGAGGATGCGGGTCGATGAGTCAGGACTATGCGATCGCCGCTGCGAGCAAGTGTCTTATCGGCAGAAGTCGAGGGTTGCGGAGTGATGATGTGAGAGTCGTTGACGGCGGAACCGGGAGCACTGGTTGGCCCGGCATCCCTATTTAACCTCTTGTCGGGATCTGACCCGGCAGGCGTAAGAGGAGGAGAGGCCAGGGCGGAAAGTCGAGGGCTTCCGTGGGGAGACTGCCAGCCAGACGAGTTTGGCGTTGGCAGCCTCGTGGAGTCGTTCGAGGCATCTTCACGAGAGTTGATCTAAACACACAAGTCCCACGGTTAGCAGCTGAACGGCAAGCAAAACCGGGCAGATAGAGACAACGCAGGCCACAAGGACGGACAGAAGCTGGCGTTTCAGTGTGACGGAGGCCTGGGGCAAATGGATCTTTAGATGCAGATACTCGGTGTCGATGGTTGGATGCATTGCATACAGCGGTTCCACGCCGTCCACGCCGTGGTATTGAACCGACGCTGATATTGCAAGGTGCCGCGGGCAGTCGATTTGGGGGAGGGGAGGGGGGCCAGTGTCTTGACAACCCCGGGAGGAAGAGACAACCCGCAAAGGGGCAGCTGGGCAAAGCAAAACGAGCAAACGGGGAGGCAACAAGGAGCAAGTCCAACATCAAGCAACTACCCTTGATACAAGGGAGGTGTAGAAAGCGACGGAGCACTTACCCGTGATGCAGGCAAAGAAAAGGCCTCGAAGCCAAAGGTGCTCATACGGCGCTCCTGCAGGGGCAATCCGTGCATAGACTTTTGGAAGGCCTTGATCTGATCGGCGGCGACCTCATTGAAGGTATCGAAGCGGTCCGAGGTGTTGGTCGTCGTTGTCAAGGAGGAGGAAGCAGCGGGCTGCGCGACAGGAGCCTCGGGCTCAATCTCCTCCACGGCGGAAGAGAAGCGGACGGAGGCCGGGGCGTCGCGAGGTTTGCTGCTGGTGCTCTCCTTTGATGGCGCTCGAGAGAGGGGAGCAGCAGTGGCAGCAGCGGCGTCAGGGGGAGCGGGAGCTGCATCTGTTTGTTCGAACGACGATAGAGAAAACGAGGTTAGCTCTGGCAGAGGGCTAGGCGCAAAACCGATAGCTGTTTGCCTATATTATCGCCAACCTCCCAACGTGGCCGGTGGGGGAGGCGTTTGAGGCGTCGCAGCGGATGCGCCGGACGGGCAAAGGAACAGGAGAGCGAGACTCACCAGCAGCGGCTCCCTGCTGGGAGGACGGCTTCGGGGGCGCGGACGACGCCATGGATCAGAGACGCTGGGGATTCGGAGCCTTTGCGTGCCGCAGAATTGAAGCAGCCTGAGCGCACGAGATCCTCGAGGCACGAGCAGGACCTTGTGGGAGTCGAGTTTTGAGGGCCCGGGGGGGCGGCAAGGCGGATAGCGCAGCGCAGCCAGCCCGTGGCTAGTGATGGCTTTTTTTTCCTTCCTTTCTTTTTCCAGTCGAGCTTCGGGTTGCGCGATGATGGGAAAGAACTGGCCGGTGGTGGGGCGCACTTGGGGAATCCGGGTCGCTGCGGATGTACAGGTACATACATATCACGCACCCGTTCTCTTCGAAAGCACGGCTATCACCTTCCTAAGGTACCTTACCTGCCTACCTCACTCAGCGCAGCCAGCTACCTACCCAAGCTACCTTACCTGTAGGTATCTTGCCTCAGGAGACACTGGGGCAGCATCCCAATATCCTCGGTGTGGCCCCTAGCACTGCTGAACTTGCAGAGAGGCGGGATAAAGACCGGTAGATGCAGTCGAGCCTCGTGACAGCGCTATATACGATAGACGAGGGCATGGAGATGCTGCCTGTATTACTACTCGTATGTACGTTCTCCGTACGTTCAACTGCATGGCCCGGGGAGCACTATGTACTGTGCCTACCGAGGTACCACTGCAGACGGTCACTTGAGGGGCTTTTGTAATCCCCTGATTGGACGAAGCGTCGCAGAGGTGCCTGGTGCAGCATGTCTGAGGTGCGTCACCGATACAGGCTCAGGTACCGGTACCCCGACCACTCGGGAGGCGCGGTGCTAGCAACAGGCGGCCACATGCTTTCTCGCGGGCAGGATTTGCCGGGCATTCTCAGAGGCAATGAGCGTTGAGGCGGCGGTCACGGGGCAAAGTACTGCGAGGTACCGCGTACTGCTACCTATTAGGTACCTTACTGTGCCTTGTGTAGCAGGTAGGTAATACTCAGGCCCAGCCATCTTCCGAGCCTGCACCACTGCAGGCACCACTGCAGCAAACTGGGACAACAAACGGCGTCTGTCCGACGAGATGCTGCCTTGGTTGTAGTGCTTCCGTGTTTGCAACAACTTGAAGCCGTCGGCTGCATTGACAGGTATCGTTGCTTGGCATCTGCGGTTCGCCGTAGGGGCAACCTCCCCCTTTATGAACCCCTCGCTCTGCCACCACGGTGTTTACGGGCACTCTTAGGAACCCGAGGACGCTGCTGAATATGCTGGCCAACGTAGCAAGGATTCTCCCAGGACTTGTTGCGAGCGGCTTTTACAAATTACTCGTAAGGTACCTTAGGCACTCGGCTCAGAGACCCCGAGGCCTACTAAGTAGGTAGGTACCTTTTCCCCTCCTTCGAGGTATCGCGGGGAGCCCAATTCCTGCGCTCAGAGAAGCAAGCAGTACTGCTTTCAACGCCCTACGGTACATGCTGCAGCGGTATGACCTCTAGCTCCGGCATCGCGGCAAAGACGAGGTACTTGGAGGTACCGGGGCCGAGCGATGGCACTCACGGCCGATGCCCGATCAGTCGAATCTACAGTACCGCCTGTCTATCCTTCGAGGCGCCATCTAGAAGCAGATTCTCCATCCTTGCAATGTCCAATCCAGCCACTGCTGTGTGTCATCGACTGCCACTACTATATCGATCGGATACTGTATGTACAGTGCCTGCGTGTCGGAGTCGGCAGCTACGGAATTGTCAAAGCCACGGCTTCAAGAACACATGCCGGTTCAGGTAGTATTACATAGATGGACTGCCGTTTCGGGTGGCATCGTGAAGAGACGCCAGTATCTACTCGTCGCTAGGGCTTCATCCGGCTGCTGGAGCAAACAAACTGGTTCCTCGGCACCGGGCAATGAATTAGTACTTGCCAGAAGCTGCATCCCCAAGCCTCGTACTAGGCGTCGTTCTTGTCTGCACCCGCAAGTTGTTTGGTGTTCACAGTAGTGCCCGGTTGGTGCTATGCCAGCTCGCCAGCTCTGCGACTTCACCTTTTCAAGGAACCAATTCTGATTGCTGGTTCTGTTAACTGGTTGTCTCGTCTTTGGATGGAGCATTACCCACCCAGGGTACGGATAGTCGCTGTCCCGCCTTGCCCGCTTCTAAGACCCGTCGACGTTGCTACACGTACTCGTACATACGTACGATGCGAGAGCTCACCGATTGATACTGCGGTCATGATTGGCGACCAGGATAGCGGCTGATTCAAAGTGCTTCCCCTCAATTGCTTGCTCCATGAGACTGTCCATCAGCTCGCCCCTGATTTGTCATCTGCACGTATATCTCGCACATGATATGTACATGCATTGAGTGATATGGAGGACAGCTGGCTCCAAACAGGCAGCAAGAACTTGAAGCTTGGGAAGAGTGGGCTATCGGATCGTCTCCTCAATCCTACCACACTGCACTGCAGCCAATGGCTCTTATCCCCAATGGTCCAGCTGCCTGGAATTTGGATGGTGGAAGGGATTTGGCAGTGAGGAGCAACAAGACGCGCGCATTGCTGAGATCGACCGGATCAGTGCCTTTTCACAAGGCGCCAAAATGCCAGCTCTGTGCGAACGATGAGAGACCGGCCGTGCACGAGATACGAGTGACGGCGTCTTGGTAGTGTTTGTCTTCTACACACTCATACCCCGGTTCGCAGTCGAAACACCGTCGCCATTTGTGTGTAATGTGTGTCTGTGGGTTTGCCTGCTGTTTCTGCTTTTCCAGGCCTTTCAAACAGCCGCATGATGAGATGGGCATCTCTCTCGGCTCGTCGTAAGCCGTTGGGATCCGCCGGTACTCGTATGCTAATTAGTACCAAGCCCTGTTCTTTAATTGCACGTCTGTAGCTTTCCTCATCTGCGACTCGACCGATGCAATCAGATTTTCTTTCACATGAGTTGCAGGGACGTCTGGATTGTCGTGTGCTGAATTCGACCGATGCATCAGGATATCTTGGCTCTTTGCCACCGCGATCGTAGACGAGCAGAATGAGTGAGATACATCCTTCTTCACATGCACTCACCGGGCAGCCGAATCATTGATGCGCCTACCTAGGTACATAGTAGGTAGGCAGTACATAGGTAAGGCGAGCAGTACCAGCATCAACACGACACCAGAATGCCCATTGAATCGTGCAGGTGCCAGCAGCTGCATCAGCTCACAAAAGCGCTGTTCCCAAAGCAGTCCACGCAGCAACATGTGCGGTTGCATCTTCTTTGAATGCTGTCGACAAGGATCGCGGCGCCGTACGTTTGACTGTTGCAACAGGGTTGTCATTGATAGCTTCAAGTGGGCCAGTGATGTCGTTCTGCCGTTCCTCGCGTGCCAACGACGCTTTCTTCATGACTACGTAATTGCCTGCGGAACAACTCATCATGTTCATGTACATACGTAACCATGATATGTTAGGTGGATTGTTTACTCTAACAATCAATCGGCACTCAGGAATCAATCGTGAGACAGTTTGAAGAACAACTTGAAGATATCACCTAAGTAGACGAAAAGGCAAAAGCAGCGCTGCTGTCTGAACACATCCGTGCCCTGCCAAAGACAAACAGCACGCCAATCATAGAGGTCTCCGAGGGGTCGCAGTGTTGAAGCAGCTCGCTGGACAGCCCCCTAGATGCCCAGGAACCTGAAGGAGATTCCCATCGCTTCTAGCCTCTCCTCCATATACTGCATCACCGTCCGCAGACCGGAATTCCCGCCACGACATGCGTCGCTCTCAATGTGCGCCACGAGGCCGCTGAGGGTCGAAAAGTGCTTCATGCTTGGCTTGGTCCCTGCGAACTCCGCTTGAAAGAGAAGCGAAGGGCAATGGAATACCTTGGGTGTGTGAGCCGGGGAGTGCATGTGCTGCTCCAGGGCAGTTCGTCCGACGAAGCGACGCTTGCTGTTGGGGCACAGAGGGCAAAGATAGATAGCGTCCGCCGCCAATTCGGTACAGATACTACTCTCCGAGTCGGCATATTCAGTCCCTGCCAGCCGCTGCCCAACAAGGCTCGCAAGGTCGAGCTGGCTGCTGCTCGGGGTCAGTATCGCGCCGTCGCCTGGCTCTGTGCTTGGTGTCATGACGCCCGAGTGACTCGGTGAGTCCTCTTCGTTCTCGAGGCTGGCCCAGCCCGAGAGCTCAGCAATGCCGTTGGAACTGGTGATGAGATTGTCGCGGTCTTGCAGAAGGACCAGCCTGTTGAGCTTCTCCCTGTCCATGCCCGAGGAGCAAGAGCCGCTTTCCATGTGAGCTACCATGGCTGACGGGCTTCGGAAATGCGTTTTGCATTTGGCACCGCAGAGCTTACCTGCCAGGCAAGGCAGGTTGCTGATCGGGCAGTGGATGACAGACTTGAGGTGCTGCTTCAAGGCTGCTTTGGTTCTAAACGTGCGATCGCAGTCTTCGCATCGTGCCGGCTCGGGCTGCGGCTTGACTGGCTTCTTGACATGTACCTTGTCCCTGAGGTGGTCGTTGAGGGCCATGTAGTTCTTGAATTCCTTGTTGCAGTCACAGCAGCGAAAGTCAGTGGCGTGTTCAGGTTGTTGGAGGTGCTCTTGCAAGGCAGCTAGGCTTTCGAACATCTCGCCGCAGTCGTCGCATCGCCAAGTGCCAATGTTCCTGAGCGGATTCTCCCCGCACGTCGGAGATGACAGAGCCCTGTGTTGCAGCAGGAACTTGCTTGTGCGAAGGCATCTGTTGCAGTCTGGGCAGATATGCGCGGCCACGGACTTTCTGTGAGCTCGCAAGCGCTGCTCGCTGCCAAATGCGCGATTGCACGAGCACACGATGGACGACATTGCGGAGATTGCCCTTGCGCGTCGTATCCCGGAGATGAAGTGGCGACTCGACGTTGATGATAGTTCCGAGGCAGAATGACGAGACCTTGTTTTGCTCAGCAGATGGCACTTGGTGGGATGAAGACTTGGGGGAGCACAGCCGTTTTAGGCTGCCAGAGTGCGGGAGGCCTACAGCTGGTCGAGGTCTGTTTTCAGGCCAACAACAGCAAGGACGGAGTAGCAAATCTGCGTCAATGAACCTTGTTGCTTTCAAGCGCGCGCCATGGCTTTCCACAAGCCACAAATGTTAAGTGAAAGCGGTGCACCGAGTGGCAGCAGTAATGGCCGGCATAGATGCGTCCGTGACGTCGGTTTTGAGCATAGATGCCCGAAGCAATTTGCTGGGTGATGTAGGTTGAGGATGAGATGAGGCTAAGCCTGCAGTCCGATCCTCTGGTTGGATGGCGTCTCTCCCTTGACATGTCTAACAAACAATGTCCCGTCCGATCTGATTTCAGGCAGCAGCTGGGGCAGTTTTGGGAGCATCATCAGCGTGATTGGCGAACTGTTTGAAGTGCTGTGATTTTTTCGTAATCCAGATCGTGACAGGTCATGTTGGGCACATGCGCATTGTGCCTCAAGATTCCATATCTAACCGCCTACCTACATCTATTGAAACGTTAATGGGCGGCAAAGGAAGAGCGAGAGGGGGGGAAGGGGGGAGGGGGGTCGGTCGAGCAGCCTCGAATTGGGGGCGAAAGGGGAAAAAAAGTTGCCGAGGTTCTATTGTATGTCTTGCTTCGAATGTTCATCGTACATCTTGACGCATCCCGTTGTGCCCCGGTACTTGAGCCTGTTGTACAAATCCCCCGTTATGCTGAGCACAAAAATCCACCATCAAAAACGCCAAGTTTGTTCTCTTTCCCGCCCTTTGTTCTTGGTATCCTTAAGCCACCACGTTGATTCCTATTGATTTGCACTGGAAGATGATGGACCTGCAGAGCCCCTCCAGCGACAGGCCGGACAGCCTAAGTTCCGACTGCTTTATCTTTGCAATTTCGTAGACGTGTTTCAAGCTGATGGTGCCGACTGTTTCGTGCCCGGGCTTGCTGACGCCTTTTCTGTTTCCCTTCTTGCCCACTGGCGCTCCCACTGCATTGAGCAGCAGCCACGATGTTTGCGGTGTTCGGACGTCGAAAGTAAACGACCGGTCTGGTCGGACGGTGACCCGGCACGGCATCGGCGTACCAGGAACGATGTGTGCTGTCCTTGCGTTGAATTCCTAGCCCAGAGTCAGACATTGGGGAAGGCGGCAGCAGAGAGACAGATGCAGTGACGGACCTTGCAAAAATCCATAGACTTGACACCCTTGCTACCAAGGGCGGGACCGACGGGAGGGCTGGGACTGGCCTGCCCGGCTCCCACAATCAGCTTGACGATGGTGTCGACACCGGCCGCTGCACCTTTTGCTTTCGACATGGTTGGAGCGGCTTCGCGAGAGGCAGAATGCTGGCGGTTTGGGCGAGGCGCAATATCGTCTCGTGCTCACGAGGGGAGATTTTGTAAATCTCGAAGCGACTCGCATTTGTAAATGGATGGAGAAGGCAGTACTAGTACAAACGAAGCACTAGCGCCGCTTATCGCCTCCTACAGAATTGCTCCAGCCCCACTTGATTCTTCTTATCGATAGCATATGGCAAAGCCGCCAAAATTTTTGGAAGCAGAGCCATCCTTCTCTAACCGTAACATCACCACCATACGACAACCAGGATTCTCCTAATAACCCGTTCCCCCCATCCTATTCGTTCACGGCGCTTTCTGTGCAGTGCAGCAGCTGGTTACTACTTCTTTATCAAGCGAACCCTGATCCAATCGCTATCTTGAGCATCATCGAACCGCGCACGCCCATTCGGAGCCTCACACGTTGACAGACAGTCACGATGCCGTCCACACATAAGAAAGACAAGCCCTGGGACACCGACGACATTGACAAGTGGAAGATCGAGACCTTCACCGCAAAGGACAATGCAGGAGGGACGTTTGCCGAGGAATCATCATTTGTCACGCTCTTCCCAAAGTATCGCGAAGTCTACCTGAAAGAGGCCTGGCCGCTCATCACCAAGGCGCTGGAGAAGCACGGCATTGCCTGCACCCTGGATCTCGTAGAAGGTTCGATGACGGTCAAGACGACGAGAAAAACATTTGACCCGGCTGCCATCCTGAACGCGCGCGATCTGATCAAACTGCTGGCACGAAGCGTTCCGGCTCCCCAAGCCGTCAAGATCCTCGACGACGGCGTCGCGTGCGACATCATCAAGATCCGAAACCTGGTGCGGAATAAGGAGCGCTTCGTCAAGCGTCGACAGCGGATACTGGGGCCCAACGGCTCCACTCTCAAGGCACTCGAGCTCCTGACGGAGACGTACATTCTCGTGCACGGCAACACGGTGTCGGCCATGGGGCCGTACAAGGGCTTGAAGGAGTTGCGGAGGGTGGTCGAGGATTGCATGAACAACATCCACCCCATCTATCACATCAAGGAGCTCATGATCAAGCGCGAGCTGGCCAAGGACCCCGAGCTGGCCAACGAGAGCTGGGATCGCTTCCTACCAAACTTCAAGAAGAAGACGCTGAGCAAGAGACGCGTGCCGCTCAAGGTCACTGACAAGACCAAGAAGGTGTACACGCCATTCCCGCCGGCGCCGGAGAAGAGCAAGGTCGACAAGCAGATCGAGAGCGGCGAGTACTTCCTTAGCAAGGAGGCCAAGGACAGGGCGGCGCTCAGCGACCGCAAGGAGAAGCAGAAGCAGGCAAAGGATGACAGGGCAAAGGAGCGCGCCGCGCAGTTTGTGCCTCCCGAAGAGGATAGGCCCAAGAAGAAGCGGAAGAAGAGCTCTGAGTAGAAAAGGCGTGGCCTTGGGTTTTGATTTGTACAAAAGTTGCTGAACGGTTAGGAGCGTTTGATCATCCTTTTATTGAATGAAAATAAGTCATAATACTCAGAACACAATTACGTGGAAAACAGCCATCCTGCATCCATACCAGGCGAATGTCTCCCGAGGCTGATGATGTCCATGAGCAAACTGGAGGAACGGCCGCTGCAAAGTGAGCAAGAGTGAAGTCTTATGTATGCATATGCACGAATATAGGTAGTCTTGTCTGTTTGAGATGTCGTTTCATCTCATCTTTCCTCATATAGATAAACGTCGTAATCTCATGTCTGACTTCAATTCCCCCCCTCTTCACCCCCTTCTCCTTTTTCAGAACCTTTTGGATTTTCGAGGCATCCCTCCCCGAGTCAACGCTCAAAGTCTGGGAGAGGAACCGTCGGAATCAAGCTCAATCACCAACTTGCCAAACTGCTTCCCCTGCTCCATCTCCACAAACAGCTCGTCAATGGCCTCGATGTTGCCCAGACCCTTGATGGTTTTGCTAATGACTGGCGCAATCTTCTTTTCCTTGACAAAGGCCACCATGTCCTTGAATTCTTGCTTCGAGCCCATCGTGGTGCCCTTGAGCTCCACGTTGGCCAGCACGGCCTGCATCACCCAGTCCATCTTGGGAGAGACCGTCATGCCGTACTGTGAGATGATGCCGCCGGGCTTCAGGAGGCGAACCGTCTTGGAGACGAGCTTTCCGCCGGCGCCGTCAATCACGGCATCGAGATAGGGCCGATCCCGAGGGAGGAGAGCGGCGAGTTCCTTTTCCCACGTCTCGGACTTGTAGTTGATGCCTCCCTTTGCGCCCAAAGCCATGGCCCGCTCAAGCTTGGCCGGGTCGCCGGACGACACGTAGACGTTGCTGCCAAAGGCAACGGCAAACTGGAGAACCGCAAGCGCAACGCCGCCGCCGATTCCCGTGACCAGGATGTTGCTGCCCGGAAAGGCGGCACCGCTCTTGGTCACCAGAGCCCTCCACCCCGTAAGCCCAACGAGCGGCAGCGCGGCACCTTCGCCGGGCGAGAGATGCTCTGGGGCCGGCTCGACTTCGTCTTCGGGCACGACAACGTAGTCCTGCCCAGTCCCGGCCTCGGTGATCTTGCTGCTGCCAATAACGGCGAACTTGCGCGGGTCTTCGGGTCCGGCGGGGCTGGACTCCCATCCTCGCATGGGCGTCAGCAGCACGGGCTTGTGGAGTAGGTCCTTGCGCGTAACGTCGGGCCCGGCCTCGACGACGGTTCCATAGCCGTCGGCAAACAGGGGCGAGGTGAAGGAAATGGCAGGATATTGGTGACGGCGGATAAAGAGGTCTCTGTGGTTGAGGGCCACGGCAGAGATGCGAACGAGGAGCTCGCGGGGTCCGGGAGATGGCTTGGGGACCTCTTTGATTTGGATGCTACGGTTGCAGTAACGGTGAGCCAATTGATCCGTGAGATTAAAACGAGGGTCACTAAGGGCCGTTCAGCAGTCGAGTTTGGGACTCACGGATAGTAGACTTCCCCAGGCTTACCGCCTTCAATGTGCTTGAGAGTGAGAATTCGCGGCATTGTGGTGATTGAGCTGAGCTGCAGTTGGTGGAATTGGCTCAAGCCTGTAGTAATTTTTTTCTCTCCCTCTTTGCGAAGCAGACTTGATGAAGCCTCAATCGAGTCAATCTCTTTTTCATATGACTCTAAGCCTTCTGTGTATATTTATGAGGCTTCTCTTTGATATCGGGGCGGAAGCGGGAACAATTTCATCTTGAGGGCTCACTTATACAATCCCCTTAATGACATCAACCCCGCCACGACTCACCGCGTTGACCTCGGTTACACTGGGGGCTGCATTTGTCATCCAGATCCATCAGTAACACTGTCGTTATGAACCCGGCCAAGCCTAATCTGGATCTTGAGTTCATGGTTCACTTTTACTGTACTTATCACTTCCATGTTGAGTTCGTTAATGGAATTTTAAGAGAATTCATTGGTCGACGTTGTTACGCCACATAAGGAGGTATCGAGGCCTCGGTACCACCGCAGTTGGCCATTCGGAGGCAACTCCCGTCTGCAGCGGCACCTTCCGTCTGCAGTACCGGTAATGGCGAACCCCTCAATCCTGCCAACATGACCGACAGCCGCTCCCGTCTTTCCACCTCACAACATACTACCTTACCTACTCAACTACTATACCGACATTACATACCTACTCGTATGTCATCTTTGCCTTAGGGGCGGCATTTTGGATCATCAGCTATCACAAGTATTCGACAAGTCAGAGTCGTCGCGAGCATCAGCATCTCGCCATGCATTGTGACGAGCGATTGGACTACGAGCCCTCCAACAGCTTCAGGTCATTACCGCAAGTACATGCAGCAGCGTCGCATCCACTACACGGAATGCGGTGACGGATCTGGCGGATCTGGCGGATCTGGCGGGCCAAGGCCCTGAATCCTACCCGTCGCACATCCTCCGCTTCGGGTCGGTCAGCCGGAGAGAGATCCGGCCTCGGCCTTCTTCGGCGACCTCTTGGAACCCCGGTTGCCGTGCCCATCAACCACCCACTCGTTCCGATTCAAAGTCTCACAGTTGACCACAGAGCTTGACGATTTGACACACAATACAACACGTTCTCGTAGATTCAAAAGCGAGCTAGTTACCGTAATCACACTATGTGGCGGAACCGAGCCGGATGCCAACCCAGCCGGTCTGCCTCCCTGGTTGATATGGGTGTGTTCGCCGACTTATAGTCTGATGCTGAGCTTTACCAGCGCAGGCGATCTTGCCATACCTACTCTAGGGGTCACGGCCGCAAAGGTTGCACGCATGCCTCTTCTCCTACTGTTTCCCAGCTCCCCGGGCTTCTCGCTGATACGCCCACTCCACCATCGGGGGCGCTCGATATGATCTCGACCTGTGGCTGATGGAGGTTCCAATTCGTTCAAGCATCCAGGACCCCGAGTGGGGGCTCGCCTCAGCTCACCAGTGCTTCATTCATCAGGACCTGGAGAAAATCTCCGACCGCGAGGCTAGTTTAGTCAATGCCGTCAGCGCCACAGGATGGCCCGGGGAACGAGCCCTGAGATTAACTGGTGTTTCAGAAGAGTCAAGACGGGCATCAGTCTCTGCCAGCGCTTTCATTTCGTCACGAACCACTATATCGTGGTCCTCAACATGCTCGACTGGCTTGGCGCAAAGTTTGCATAGCTTTCACTTCGACATAGCGATCAAACACCGTCCCTGGCTTCATTCAGGCCCTCAGTCTTGATTTTCGCTCTTTGAGCCACGGCCGACTCGCTCATCGGGAGACTAGGTAGCTGGGGCTTATCTTCCCGACCTAGGGATGCATCATACCCAGCTTTCTTGGAAAAGACGCGACAGCTCGATCTGTCTATGGAAGCAGGGTGCCTTGTGACCCTCAACTTGGCTCAAAAGTATAGGAGTCGGGCTGTTACCTATACATGCAAAAAAATGTCTCTCTCAAAAGGGCAATGAGATGTCAGAACGTTAAAAACAGAACAAAGATGGCTCAAGCCGTCCGCCAAACCCGCCCTCCACGCCACGCACGCCATGGTCGCCGAGAATTGCGCCTCCTGCCTCCGGTCCGTCGACTTCGGGGTCTCGGCGATCGTGACCAATGACAAGGGGGCCCACTAAAACAGAAGTTGTTCGGCGACTCGTTCATCGAGCATTGCTAGACATTCTTCTTGATCAAGGTCCTAGTAATTGATGCAAGCCATAGGAGAATACCTCAGCATGGTAAGCGAGCGGCTGTCGGTGTTACATATCTCACTTGCAACAGCAACGTGAAGCCCGAGCAGAGTCGCTCCCTTCCACAAAGTTCCTCACAGTGGCCGACGGCCCGACGACTTGATATATCTCTTCGGCAGTGACCTAGTATTGAAAGAAGCTGATGCTGGACGGATCTGTATATCAGTCCCCGACTTTCCTTGCGTGCCTTACCACTTCTTTCAGAACGATACCCCTATCTGAAAGAAGGTTTCCAAGGCCTGCGTGGAGCCTTCGGTGCGCTTGCTGGACTACATTTTAACTGCACATTATCATACCATACCACTCAGTCGCCTTTCAAGCTATACTATCATTAACTCTAACTTCAACGGACTCGCCATGACGACGACCTTTCTCTCCGGGGCTGCCTTCGGTGCGGCTATGATGGCTGCTTCCTTTCACAATCCTGCTATAGTCATCGCTCAGATGAAGTTCGATAATTGGCACATGATGCAGGCGTTCCTCGCCGCAACTGCAAGCAGCGCGTGAGTCGATCCACAAGCCTCCCCTGAGTCGTTTCCAGGAAGCTCCAGATTCGCAAAGCTGACCTCTGGTGAACAAAGAGCTATATACGCCATGGCAGATCGCCTCGACTACGTCAAGTTGAAGCCCAGGAGTTCGTCGCCGCTTGGGCTCTTCTCCAAATATGACGGCAACATCATCGGTGGCGCGCTCCTCGGTACCGGTATGGCGATGTCAGGATCGTGTCCTGGCACGCTGTACGCTCAACTGGCTGCCGGTGTGCACACCGGGTTCCATGCCCTCAACGGAGCCATACTTGGCGGGCTCTTGTGGACGGGACTCCTTTCCAAGATTGTCAAGCAAAGGAATGAAAAAGCAAACATCGACCCCATTGCAGTGACTGCAAATGACCAATTAGGTCTGAGTAGAGGCGTCACATTGCTTCTCTTTGAGACTGTCTGCCTATCGGTTCTCGCGGCGACGACAATCTACACCCCCAAATTCCCCGGGGCCAAGATGGTCGGTACGGCAGGGGGCTTCCTTATCGGTCTCTCACAGCTCTTCTCCCTGGCCACAAGGCGATCCATGATTGGCATCTCCACCGTCTATGAGGAGGTTGGGAACTATTTCTGGTGGCTGATCAAAGGCGCAGAGCCCAGTACAAAGCCCATCTCCTACAACAGCATCCTCTTCGCCGGCGGGGTCACGGCCGGAGCCTGGGGGCTGCTCCAGGCCTGGCCTTCGCTGGCAATTACGCCCGTCTTTGAGGCGCCTCCGCTGCTGGCGATGGCAGGGGGTGCGCTGATGGCCATTGGAGCGCGGATGGCCGGTGGCTGTACTTCTGGACATGGCATTAGCGGCATATCACTGCTGTCGTTGTCCAGCATGATTACGATCGCAAGCACATTTGCTGCTGGAGCCGTTGTTGCGCCTTTGGTCTATTGAAGAAAGTTGTAGAGAAACGCCCTAGACTGCTCTTGCTCTGATGACGAGGTGGGCAGGGTTGGTACATGGCTCTCCTCTGCGAATGATCAGTTGCCGATTCACCCATCCGAAGGGCCCTGGTTGCCGGAGGCGTCGTTCCCGGATCCCTTCTTTGCCGTCACCTCGATTTCAATCTTCATTTCCTCAAGCATGAGTGCGGCCTGCACCATTGTCGCCGCCGGACGCACATTGCCTAGCCACTTCCTCAATACGGGCCAAACGAAGGGAAAGTCATTGCGTTCCGGGAGAATGTATTTCACGCGGACGACTTGGGACATAGAAGATCCCGCTTCTCTCAGAGCATTTTCGATATTGGTCATAGCCTGCTCAGCCTGTTCGACGATGTCCCCAGAGATCTTCCCAGTCTCATAATTGTAACTAGAAACAAGCATTGTTCACTGCGAGTCAGAACAGACTTGGACGTGAATAGAGTAGCGCTCAAGAGGGATGCTTCTTACCCAGTAGTTCCTGAGACAAATACCCAGTCATCCACGACGACAGCCCGTGAGTAAGCAATCTCCTCTTCAAACTTGGAGCCAGAAGAGATGAGCTGTCGGGGCATTGTGTAGTTTCCGTGACTGGATTGTTGGCACAGAAGGAGGATATGCGATACGGCAAACGAAGAGCAACGGAACAAAAACCATCAATGGCACAGACTGTCACCATATTTTAGCGTTGACTCACCCATCTCCAGCCAGGCGTTCGAGCACGCCCTTTGAGATGGTGGAGATGTATCCAATCGATAGAGTGACAGCCTTATCCTCAAACCAGGTAGATAGGCAGATACTAGTAGCTCCCATACAGCCAGCCACTCGCCTGTAGTATGCCATTAGGAGCTATGAGGTACGGACCGGGATTCAGTTCAAGCTTGATATCCCGAGCCATCCACCGATTCGTTTGGTGGGAGTCGAATATGGAGTGACTCACCACGAAATCCACCCGTTTGCCGGACAATCGTGTATTATTACTGGCGATGGATTTCTGGACAGGTTTGATCTATTTTCGAATTGACATCTCTCGTGCTATCATTTGCCTTCTTTCTTCAATTTTTTCTGAGGAGCTAGTAGTGATGGTGAAGATTCTCCGTGAGCCGCCATAATTGACATGTGATTCCTCCCAATTTTCCAGTATCCCCAATGCCCTATATTGCCATTGTCATCATTATCGTACACAAAGTAGGAATATACACAGAGACGGATACAGCATTCTGTCTGCATCCGCACTTAGTGGCTCGTCAGCTCCTTGACCAGTGCCGCGACCGACTTCCTGTCCACATCTTTGCCCTCCAGGGCGCTATTGACGCGCTTCATCACGTCTCCCATCAGAGACTTGCCAGCCGCGCCCGCGCCCTTGGCAGCCTCGATAGCCTCATTGATCACAACCCTGATCTCGGCCTCTCCAATGGTCTGCACCCCGCTTGCCGCAATGTACTCGTCCAGGATGGCGATCTGCTGGTTTTCCTTCTGCACCAGGTCGTCCCGCCCGGCTGCCTGGGCGTCCGCGACGGCATCCTGCGCGCTCTTCTGCAGCTTGCGGATCAGGGCGACCAGCTGGACGTCGGTGCGGATCGGGGACGGCGTCTTGGAGGCGTTGAGGTTCGCGGACATGATGGACCGGAGCACGGAGAGCCTGGGCGCGTCCTTGGCGCGCATGGCGGCCTTGAGCTCGCCCTTGAGCTTCTGCAGCAGCGGCGGCGGGGCGTCAGCGTCTGCCGAGTAGAATCGAGACGGCCGGGACAGGCATTGCGTCCGGCAGAGGCGCGGCGGAGCTGGTCGCAGGCATCGAAAGGCGGTCAGCAGAGGCATTGGTGACCTTGAGGCTGCCATTGTGTGTCGGCGTGGACGCGGGAGCTTTGAGCGGCTGCGAAGAAGTACCTAGTCGAGCGGTCGTGAGAAATTGACGTAGGCGCCGAGGTGGACGATCCGATCCGGAGCTTTCAGCCAGTGGGTGGTGGAGGGGTTGGAGAGGAAGAGAGGCTAAATTCTGGTCGGAGGGAGGAAAAAACGGGCAGCTCCAGGGTAGGTTTGAATCCTCGACGGATCCCCAACCCCAAGCCGCAGTGGAACGGTTTGGATCTCCGTCACTCAACCTCAGACTCGGTGAGTTAACTACCAGGCAGCGACATCATAACCGTAAACTAATTTTTTATTCTTTCCGCAGGCAAAATAAGGCATGAATGTAAATATATCAACATCTCCAAAAGTTCTCCCAAAGCTGTGCATTGGCAGATACCTTCCCCAAAGTCTCAAGCTTGTACTGTCGGTGTACGACCTGCCTATCACCAAGAGACCGCCCGGTTCCAGACACCACCCAAAGCCCAAGTTATTTCGAGGATCAATCCATAGTATATCTCCGACGGAAATCCTCAAAAGCATGATAAGTCGTCCTCTTCGTGTGAAAGTTTCTCCACAACCCCGACCAGCTCCGTCTGCGTAGCACACTCCCTTTACGGGAAAAGAATGCTACGCCAGAGAAATTCTCTGCATAAAAGCCCACCCTCCTGTGGCTGGACGGGATGACAATCCTGCCAATGCACTTGAGTGTACAAGTAAGGTAGCATTTGAAGAGAAAGACAACGCTGAAGGCGTGTAGTCCTTCCATCATTAAGCCGCATGAAGCTCAATCCAGTCTCGGCGTCAGCCCCAACCAGGTTACCCTCAGCGGCCCTTGGCTCTTGGCTGACTGGAATGCCAACCGGTGCGGTGAGTCTGCGATCTGCCCAAGCAACCGAGGCAGGTGGCCATCTGTATCCGGCCTGGCCACTGGGCGAAAGCATGGCAAGCTTGGAGCTCTTCATGTCCTCCTGGGCCCCTTGCGAAACAGAGCACACCTCAGTCCCTGGTCGTACTACTAGTAGCTAGCTCATCTTGCGGACCTCAGGCGCAACCTGTCCAAAACATGCCTCATTGCGTTGGCCCGCCCGCAGCTTGTTAGGCATGAATGCGTATCCTGCTCCAGAACAAAGCTTGGAACAGGACGAAACGCACCCCAGACATACCTAACAGACCAAGGCCCTTTTTGCGGCCTGATGCCCTGGAAGGGGAAATGCTGCACATGAGTGGATTCCAAGGCGTGGACACGGACGTGCTCGCCCTGAGCTAGTATCGTGCTGAAGATGTCGCTTGCCGCTCTTGGACGACGACTTGGCCTGCTCATCGGCAACGGCTTCGCTTCCTACTCGTTGCCAGCTGCTCGCGTCGCATCGATTCCGTGATGTTGGTAACGAGGTTAAACTGAAACCGGTCTGGTAAGGTACAAGTAGGGGATGGGCAGGTTCTGCGACTCCGTAGCCATGTTCCGTAGACGGGCGTTGTTCTGCCGCGCGTGTTGTATCTTGCCTTCGCTTTTTTCCCCAGACCCCTGAACAGGTCGAGTTGACCTCAACACAACGCGCGCGATTTCTCTACTCGCCCTCTCCCTTTCGTCTGCTGCCTTGTACAACTATGTTTTCTTCTCTTTTTAGCTAAACCTTGTCATAAACTCGACAAGGGGATCAATCAAGAGAGAAGAAAACCAAAGGGCCCTTTTTTTTTCCCCTCCCAGCAGCGAGCTCCCTCGTGCGCAGCCGTCCGGCCAGTTTTCCCTACACCTTCGACGCAAGCATGTGAAGAGTGGGACGGAAGACGTTGGTACATGGGCATCAGCACCTCTCGCGTATGCGAGATGCCTAACACTCGTAGGATCAGCAGATGGACAACGGCATGTGAAGGAGGAAGTGAGGAAGAAGAAAAAAAAAAAGAGACAAGGAGAAGGAACATGAAGAGAGAAGAGAAGTAGAGGAAGAAGAAGGAAGAACAAGCAGAGGATACCTAGTACATACCCTAGGCTGAGCTGGGGCTCTTGGTTGTTCTGGCTTCGACGGTTTTGCTGGTGGACACCTTGAATTCGTGCCAGTCTGTCAGGTACGCATGCCTACCAACAGCATTCCTACCTAGCCAGCGCACCCTGTCTCAGACACAGGCTGCTACTCAACCGTATCACCAGTGATCTGTAGCACTTGAGTAGCAAGTGAGGTAAGGGAGGACGTCGTTTCTTCCGACCAAGGTTCCATCATTTGTGCTCTCCTAAGCCCGTATCTTGTGTCATATCGCCCGTGGACACGATGGATTGCCTTATCGATTGGGATCTTGCCTCACTCTCGGTCCGTTTCATGCACCCAAGGAGCAACTGCCTTCCTAGTAAGTGACTGCCTGCCGGCAAGCGGAGAAAGATCTGACGCTTATTGCTGAGGCAGGTACCAGATGCTAAGGCGCCACCTGCCTTCCCCAGATCCACCCCGAAACCTTCTTCCAACTGCCCAGCTCCTTCCCTTTCTCCCGTTCATCCCCCCTCCTCCCCTCCCCTTGCGTCTTCTGCCCGGTTTCATCATGTCGTCTGCCTCAAATCCCTCAGGATGTCCATCAGCGCCTCACTCATGTCCTCGCCAGCCATCGTTCGAACCAGCCATTGACGTATTACGCGGCCGTCCTTGCTTTGTTGATTAGCCGCATCGAAGATCACACCCCTGGCTAAGCAACCCTTCCCCAGGGCGCCTTGCACAAGGCTTCCCCCTGCATGGATCCACGGCTACGGAATCCTCACGATACCTTCGTCTGCACCCCCGAGCCAAACACTTCGCCTTCAAGCCGCCGAGGCGGGCTCTGCATCGTCTCCTCAATTGCCAATTGCACACTGGGGCAGCAGCTCGAGTCACTCCATTACTGGTGTGGCTTCCGTCCGATGAACACATATCTGCGGTTGTCCTTGGTAAGTCGCCAGTGTCCTGCATCTCCAGCCTTTAGGAACCGTTTGATTTTGACTTACAGAGGGAAGTAGGTCTGCAACCGATTCGCCGACGTTCGGTTAGCCACATTACCTTTGAGTTGAAACAGCTGGTGTTGGTTTGGCTCACCCTATACGACGGATTGGTAGCCTCGCTCCTGGCTTGTGCTACTAGGAGCTGGAAGTCCTCCAGAGGCATACTGCAATTCCCACGGTCGAGCCATGTCAGCATCGATATTCGCTCCTGATGGACATTCGAGACTTGATCAGGAGAAGGAATCTGTAAGACGTACCCCCGAATATGCGTAAAGGGATACAAGCCCATCGAATAGAGCAGTTGACTGACGTTGCTGACGTTTAGGGCACCGATCGCATGGTCGCGGGGTTCTGAAACCAGCCATGTCAAACAGGAGCTTCCAAGCAATCTGGTGGTCGTCCGAGTGACATACCGGTTGGCCAGGGACACATGGGCAGAGTCAGAAGGCGCGACTCTATGTCAGTAAAGCCGGCGTTCCTTATCCAATCCTTGAGGCGAAGAGCTGCTCGTGGGTCCTTTTGAGGATGCATGGCGTCGAGGTATCCGCTAGACCATCTCGAAAGTGCGTGATCTACGTCTTTTAGCAACCACCAGCGCCTTGAAGCACCCAAATGGGATGACTTACCCGGCGACAAAGTTCCATTGTCTGACTGGGCATTGAAGTATATCTCAACAAGTTGACACCAACCACCGGGTTGCAGAACGCGGAACATGTCCTGCAAATAGCTTGGCCAACGGGTTGCGTGGATCCCTCCAGCCATCATCTGGCTGTGAACGACGTTGAAATAGTTGGAGGGAAACGTGAACCTAGGCCATGACGACATGCTCAGACGAGACTTTTTCTTGTTATCGAAGACAGAATCTCCTGGAAAGAAAACTCACTCTCCATTCAGATCATCGACCTGAAGGTCGAGATTGTTGGGCATCTCCTCGGGAATCATGTGCGGACTAATGTCCAAACCAACAACCTGCCAAATCGGTTAACATATCCCCCTTATCGAAGTGATCATCTCGAGCATAGAGACTTGGATGGATGATAGGCGGACTCCTGGCAACCTCTCGTCGTCGGGCGCTCAACTGACGGCTATCGCCTAGTCACTCTTCTGACCGAGCTTTTGACGTTACACGCCACCAAAATGAGCCCGCCTTCCAAGGGAGAAACAACAAGAGGAGGGGCCCTCTTCAAACAAGTGTTTTGTCGCGTCCTTCCCCTCATCCTCATTCCCGTCTCAATCATGAGCAAATGTGTCCGTCGTTGGCCCGCTCTATGGCTGACGAGAACGGCATCGAACATAGAGAGAGCTGAGCACGCACCTCTGCATCTGGATATTGTTCAGCAACATCGACGGCCCAGTGTGCTGCCCCAAAGCCGCACTCGAGGATCCTCTGCGGCCTGACAACGGGGGGAAATATCAATCTGTTGTCGAAAACCGTGCGAAGCATAGCGTGCATGTTCCCCAATCGCGCTATTTCTTCCTAATTCGCCGAGTTCAGAGACGAGTGCCAGCCGTGGAATGGTGCGTCCGTAACGAACAACATACATCATCGATCGGCGCATAATACACCTTGCTGTCCAAGGCATGCTGCTGGAAGATTCGACCGTGATAGTTTACAGTCTCCGCATATGTCTCGTCGAGGGGGACAGTTCCGTCTCTAAACAGGAGGTGTCAGCGGTCGTCCTAGAACGTTCTGGGCTGTTGCTCTGGAGGGTCTCCTACTCTGCGTCCATCTTATGGTACTTGTTACCTTTCTCGCTCCTTGCCGTTTCTGCCTTTGGACTTTGACGAGATGAAGGGTTGGATAGGAGGATACAATAAGCGACTATTGAAGGTATGGGAGTGGCTGATCTTCGACCATTGATTTTATGGTGCTGTATGCCAAATCGCCTGACACGAACAACACGACCTCGTCTTTGATGAGACGCTGTTCAGGCTCAAGGAGTCATGTGGCACCCGAAAGCGTGGCCCCAGTCCAGACGTTGGAAGAGCCCCTCTTGCACCGGGAAGGCTCTACAATGTCGTAGTCGGACTAAAAGAGGGATTAGGCAGATTGGTATCGTGACCAAGCCTGCTATTGAGGGAGAGAGAACACGACGTGTCCCTTCTCCCTGATCGGAAACAGTGGAGCTGCTTTACAACGTCGGCCTGCATTAACCAGCTGAAGTCCTTTGCGACTCTTTGCCGGGGGGGAAAGCTGCCGATCTTTCCTGCGTGAGCCTTCACAAGAGAGCGCCCGCCGACTGTTTGTGCTACCTCACTCCTCGAGGCCTTGGTCTGTCAGGGGCATCATGCAGAAGCGTCGAGGTTTGGTTAGCGTGCCGGCAATGACGTACGGAGAGGCTGTCGGGGAAGCCCAGGATTCTGGGGCTGCAGACGATATCACGACCCAAGTGGAAGTTGCGACGTTCTACTGAACCAAGCTTGCTGGTGCCAGCGCAACAGTACGACCGTCATCGCTGCCCAAGCGTGATGCAGTTCTGAACCACCGTTGACAAGCATATCGGCGAGTCTAGAAGCCTGTGGTAAGGCGTGACAAGGCAGAAATCAGACCCCGGCATGCTGAGAATAGGCGAGGCTTCAAGGAGCGTTGTCCCATCTCAATAATGATGCCAGGGAACTACCAAATCCGTACCTGAAACCCAAAGGCTACTTACCGCTTATGATGGGAAGATGGGGAGGACGTGCGCACCATGCCGGCGGAGCGGGAGGCGTCAGGGTATGGGCACGGCTACTGCTACTGCCATCGTACAACGCAATGGGCATCGAACAGGAGCCACGAATGCTTGATTCTTCGTGTACATCGGGGTACTTGTTCACTTCCAGCCTAGCCCTCTCCCTCCCATGAGATACAGGCAACACTCGCAGACCGGAAAGTGCCCATACGCTATTTCGTGGGCCGCTTGAGCTGGGCCGTGGATCATGGATCATGGATCATGGATCATGGAACATGGACCAGACCGTCATAGACGCTATCTCGAAGGTTGTTCCTATGAAGCAAATGATGCTCCATCGCGCCGAAAAAAAGAGCACGGAACAATACAAAGTACAGTGAATTACCACAGCTGGTTACCTTGTCGACTGCAAGAGCGTGGCTACCAATGCCGGTGGCTCAACAGGGTAAGAGCCAATCACTCCCTTGCGCAGCGATCAAGGACCGAGCTGCGAATAGCATATGCCTCTCATCGACTGGCGGCCTCCACGCGTGCCAACAAAGACTGACAGAATGGCTTGCTTCCTCGGGTCTATTGTATTCAGAGGCGGGTGCTCTTGATTTCCGGGTGTTCCCCCCCACTTGGTCCTCGTTCAGGCCGTCTTCTCGACTTCAACAGTATGCCAGTATGATGAAAGGGAGAGGAACAAGGACTCGGCCGACCGATTTACAGGAACCCGTCGCTCCGGGTCGGCTTCGAAAGCGCCTCTGTCTCGTGTTATGTCTACTATTTGGTGCTTGTCACACGTCCCCTCCAAACGGAGTTCTCCTACCTGGTAAAACCGACAGCTTGGTGAGAGCAGGGAGGGAATGGTGGCACACTCTCATCCACTTATTCCCATGCATGTGCTAGCAGCGATTGTGTTGGACAATCAGTTGTCAGAGACACGACAGGCTCCCGGAAAGGGGGTTACTCTCCATGGTACGGATCCACAAAATGACGGCCTTGACAATTGCTTGCTGATGGGCTGGGCCAAGCCGAAGTGTGACAGCGCGTTCGCCTGAATAGTCACGGCTCGCATATGTACCTGCGGGCAAGGCTTGTCAAACGTTGCAACAAAAACGGCGTCCCATCGACGAGCAGCTTCTCACCGCTCATGACGCGCCAGCTCTGGGCTTGCTGGATTTCAGAGGCTGTTGCCACGTTGGCAATTGCCCTTGGGTTTCCGACTTGGGGGATCCTTGGCCCCGCGAGGCCATCTCCAGTGACGGCAGACCTTGTTGGCACAAATTGGGCCAGCCGGCCTGACGATATGCTATTGGAAGTGGAGATTGCCAGATAAGCAAGCTTCCCTTCATTTTTTCCCCTTTGGCATCTGGACAGTTGTCATCCGCTAGCGATTGGCGATGGAGGAGGACTTGTCCCACCTGTTGACGAGCAGACCAGGGACCTCGGGTGTAGAGCCGCAGTTTATTGGCTCACCCATTGCGGAAACAACCGCTATGATGCTTCGTTGAAGGGACTGAAAAGGGGATGCGCGGCCTGCTATGATGCGGAGCAACTGTCGACTGTGCACACATGTGCAGGTCCGTGGAGCACGAAAGCCCAAGGCGGTATTACCACGGCATATCCTGGGGCACCTTCGAATAAGCAGCGGACAGCCATTGAAGAGTATGCCGCTGTCATGTCGGAAAGCCCAACAGGCATTGGAAGGGCTTAAGCCAGGGCTGGCTCCCTCCCCCATGTCAACGACGGACAGTCTGATGGGACAGCGACAGCCAGACGCCACTTGCTGGTTTGAGGATGCCCTACAGATACGGGCTGCCCGGGACACGACAGTCCGGCGACCTCTGAGAGGCGCCGACTCTGAATCCGAAAAAGAAAGCAGAAGAGAGTCTGGCTAAGATGATCACAGCGGGCCTTTTTGAGCATTCGCTGTGAATCCACTTTGGCTCAACTTAGCCTTTTTGCCGTGCCCAGGATTTGACTCGATATCCTCTCACTGGGGAGGCCCGCAAAGACTGCGAGTACGTACGAGTACCAGGACCGGGATCAAGGAGTAGAAACGCCTAGTATGACCATGGTCAATATGTTCCTGATGCTGTAGCTCCATGGGTCTGCAGGGAGGGAGGCGTAACGGTATCGGCAATGCACGGACCCGAAGGGTGACCTTCGGCCAAGATGTTGCGGCCGATGACACACACATACGCACACAAATACATAATCCTATCTTCGTCAGACCCAGGTAAGATCGGATGACTTTCGGGAGCTACAGAGCTGATCACATACAAGCGAGGGCACGAAACGAGGCTTTGACTACCTACTAGAAGCCCGCAGTCGGCTACCCGTATCACGACATGTCCCATCCATGGGATGAAATGACGCATCCGAATTCACGCTACAAGTCACATACGGTGGCCCGGCTGTCAACCCCTTTGACTGGAAACAGAAGGAGACTGGTGTCGGTCATATACATTGCTGGCTTCTCTGCATGCTTACCTTTGACGACATGAGATGTATAATCCCAGCGCTTTGAGAGCCCGCGAGATTGGCTGATCAGCACATGCTGTGCGTACGTCGGACAAGTGATTCTACCCGTTATTCGTATGGTTCAACCACTGATTCGTGACACTACGGCTTCCGGATCCGTTTCAACTCTTGTCGAATCGACAGTTTCGGGTCGGTGATTGACATATCCGAAGTATCTCCTCGCCGACCAAGCTTTCCAAAGGCCAATCGTGCTGGGCAACAACTGTGCAGCCGAAAATGGGAACGAAGAAGGAGCCGTGGCGATTCTTTTTTTCGAAGAGTCTACAAATCGATACGGCGGGAAAAGAAGAGACCATGATTCATACCCCCCCCTGAACGCTACGGTCCGCTTCTGACATTAGCTCTGGCCACCAGTGCATGAAGCCGTGGGCGGAACGCTGGCAGGGGTCTCCCTGTCCTAGCCCCTTTTTGCCGACCCAAGTTGTCGGGACGGTGAACCAGAATGTCGGGATCGTCTCTTCTATCTTTCGAAACCCGAACTGAATAGCTCGACACGAACCCGACTATTTGATAAAGCATGGGCGCTGAGACATGGCGTTGTGCTAACTAGCCACTCATCCAACAAGTCACTTTGCATTGAAGCCCCGGCGGAGATGTCAGAATGACTTTCAAGCCTTGCGTCCGATGCGGCTGCCTGATCCCACCGACTTACGAAGTAGGGGGTTCAGAAGCACATTCCGAAAGCATCGCAGCCGACACCCCTGCTTGATCTGGACCATTGGCCATCCCTCTGGGCTTCATTGTCTCCTTGCATCAGCGCGGGCCGCCGTCGGATCGGACTAGAGGGAGATGCCTGATTCTTTGTTCCTCTGGGGCCATTGAGTGCAGTGTTTGATCAGCCGAGGTTACAGCTTCGACAGATCCGTGCTTAACATCATTTCGGCCACCTACTCGGCCACTCCTTTTTGGTAGTCGTATCCCCGCCTGGACTCTCTGATCGATATTCGTATTGCTACTTGCAATCCAGTTCCCACCGCCCGGAAAGGATTCGTCGGTGAAGCTACCAAAACATGATGGATCGTTCCCGTTGGTTAACGCTTCTAGTGACCGACAAATATGGGGAATCCATGGGCTGCTAGCGCCACAACCGAGAACAAATCATTGGGGTGACGCTCCTTTTACGCCGCCGGCGATCCCCATATCCACCAGTCAGTGCCTGTATCTTACATGTCGACTACGCCAGGCCACCCTTCGAAGTACACGTACATGTCCAGTGTCTGCCTGGAGGCAGCCACGCGGAACCATTGTGCTGTCTCTGCTATGTGCAGAATAGCGAATCTCCAGGTCGCGTCTGCAACGAACGAACCGGGCAGCCAGCTGAGCAATGACAGTCTGCCGCGTCTTGCTATTTCAGTGTCCGCGGCAGCATGTTTTGATGATCCTCAGACCCAATGCCACTGTGCAATGTCTAGCCATTGTGCATTTTTGACCTGAGGCTGTCGCGAGCGTCACGTCGGGACGAGTACTGACAGGACGGATTCGAAACTTCGCAAAGCATTTCTTTGGACAAACGCCTGGTGCTAAGCATAGCTACCTGTACAGGCCAGTACCATACTTGATACATGGCGACTTCAATATACCTAAGCGCCCGCCTCTCATAAGCCGTCAGCAGCATGCATGGATTTTATACACTTCCGACTTAGCAACCCCCCAGACCCCTTATGATGACATTAAGAAACGAGCCTGCGCAACACAGCACGCGCCATCGGTTTTAGTGCTGACCGACCACGTTAACACCATGTGAAGACAGGGTTCCTGCTTTTCACAGCTTCGAGGCGCTCCACAATGACCTTTCGTTGATGGGCCATCTGTCCTTCTGCGGCGGCATAGCCGAGATCCCCTTCGAGGTCGTCATCGTCGGCGCCGTAGGAAATGTCCCCGTAAAGCTGCTGCGCTATGCTATTGCTGTGCTGTCGCGTGGCAGGGGTGGCATACGAGTATCGTCGCTGATGCTTTTGGTTCTGGCCCTGGCCCTGGCCCTGATGGCGCTCCGGCTCGTATATGTTGAGTGCGCGGGACGGGCCTGAATAGCCTCGACTGGGCTGAGACTGGGCTTCCATTGTCGTCCTGGTTGGGGCAGAAGCCCCGGAGCTATTTGTGGACGTTTCATCAGGGGACATGAAAGGGTCCTCCGGCGGACTCGCCGTCTCGAATCTACCGGATCGGGGCATCTCTGCCGGTGCTGAGGCAAATCCAAGGAGATCGTCGACCGGCACCCGGCTGGCCGGGGCGAGGCCTGTGATGTCTGCCTCATCCAACGATTGCCTCTGGGCCGTGCTGCGACGCATCTCCGAGGAAGTCATCCTCATGGGCACGGCAACAGGCACATCGACATAATCATCCCACACACAAACCTTGGCCCGCCGGGTCAGCTCCAGAGGGCCATGGTCGGGAGTCTTGAGCGCCTCCACCACATTCCAGGCTTGGCCCTTCATGACCGCAATCTGCTTGGCAAACATGCGCTCCTTGAAGTCTTCGTCCATCTGGAACACCCTTTTGAGTGCCATTTGCGTCTCGCTCCACCATGCTGTGGAGGTCAGCAGAGGTAAGAAGTGATCGCGAGTTTTTTGCGAAAAAGGTCGGCCTATGAGATCAACTGGAAGGAAAAGCCAGCCAAAGGGAAAGCTAATCGTCGATACATCATGTCAGAGACAGCGTTCCTTCATTCCTTTGTTCATGCAGTTGAATCAGGAGTTTGGAGGAGCACTTACCTGCGCCAGGCATCTGGATGCTTCCATGGCCACGAGAGCGAGTTGTCAATGGCGCCAATGGTAATGTTCGGCTCAGTCTTACTGCGCGGCGAGGATGCCTTCATGGGCTTCTGGCGTTTGTAGGGGTAAGAGGCCCGGGTAGGCTGAGGTGGCATCTGTGAAGCATCGATTGGTCGAACATTAACGCCTTCTTCATCTTCTTCGGTGACGGGCTCCATGTTGATCTGAATGGGATCGGACGCTAACGAGACCGTGTTCGTTTCCCAGTCGACCTTGACCATCCAGTTGTCAAGGCCACGGTCCGTATTCCGCATGATGTAATCCAGTATCACGAGCTTCTCCAGCTCTTCTCGGAAAGACTGCTTCAACTGTTCCGTCCAGACGAACCTGTTGGGCCCCGGAGGTGCATCGCTCCGACCGCCAATGCGTTCCTCTTCATCCTCATCACTGGACGCTGCATCGTCAGCCGCTGCGGAGGAAGAAGGCCGACAGCTTTCGGTCCAGCGCTTTCTCCTCTGGCGATTGGCATCGGTGGATCGGAAACCTGCCCAGTATTGGTCTGGCCAGGGATTCTCCCGTAGAAAGACATTAGCATCCTTGAACCCCTTGAGGAAGACCTGGAAACTGCCGGGCTTGGCAGGAAGGGGCTTCTTCTTCTTCTGAAAGCTTCGTCGGTCCCAGTAGGGATAGTGGAAGGATTTGGATGACAGCCAGACGACGTCCGTGTAGGGAACTAGATGCGTCCGCAGTTGATAATCGAGCACGTAAGCCGCGGCTTCACTAACGTAGGAGAGGTTGGGAATGAGGCTGCCATTTTGGGAGATGTTTAGTCAGTATCGCTGGCACTACACTTGCTAAAGATGTGAGTAGAAAACTTACCAGGCTCGTCCGAAGAAGCAAGGGAACAGATTTCGATGTATCCATTTGTTCCACTTTGGGTTTCCCGCGGCGTATGGCTCTTCATCCTTTGGCTTGAACACCCCGACAATCTTACCCTCCGGATCGCGAGCAAAGTAGCTGCCAGAGCTGCCTTGCGAGATCATACTGGGATGAACCTCCTGTCGAATCGCTTGCCGTACGCTTTCGATGACGGCATCAAACTCAGCCTTGGTCATGGCGGTGACTTGTGGCTCGGCCAGCGCCTCTGCAGATATGGGTCGTACGCCCTCCGGAGGTTGGAAGACGGAGTGGTGGATTTCTAGCCGTTCCTCCTCCCCTATGCTGTGCCTGCCCTTGCGCTTGAACTTTGCCGCAATCTCTTCGGCCCAGCGTTCGAGTCGGGCATTGATGGCTTTGATGTCGACGCCGCCATTGCTCCCCAGACGGCGGCGAAACTTGGGTCTCGAGGGACCAAGCTTCGGGCTGGTGACGCTTGAGTGATGGCGAGGCTGTGATAGAGGAGCATGTCGTGGCGCGGACAAGGGCTGGAGAGAGGCAGTCGATTCGGCAAGGAGGTCGTTGTCGGAATCGTCGCTGAGGTCTGCCTGGGCTAGGCGTTCGTATCCCGTCGTGGCGGGACGGTATCGACGCATTGCAGAGAAGCGATTACGGTGAGAGATTCCGTGTCGACGTGTCTTCGGTCAGATACAAGAGTGATGCAAGTTGTGGTCGTTTGCAGGTCGTCCGAATCTCTGGCGGCCGCGCTGCCGTTGGTGCCGGTGACAACGGGATGTTCAGGCTTGCTCCTGATGATGATGATTATGATGTATGCTCGGAGCCGGGTTGACAGCTGTCTCACAGACGAAGTAAATGGGGCGCACCCGCGAGATAGGAAATGGACGGAAAGAGAATCTAGGAGGACAAGAAGCGAAGGACAAAACGACTGAGAGCGATGCAGGTAAACACCGAAACTGGCTGGAGAAGGGGAGGACGAGAAAAAGAGAGCGATCGGTACCCAGTGACGAAGCAACTGAGTGCTGGGAAGCGAAGGATGAGATCACGGCAATCCCCCAGTCAAGGGCAGCTTGAGGCCGATGCGGTGCAGCAGAGGGCTGTTTGTTGCCGGATGCAATGCTGGCGACGACACGACACGGCGGGAGAGGACGGAGGAGAGATGGCGGGCTTGTCTGAGGTGATGCGCAAGGTTGAAGCACAGACGCTGTCCGGGGCCTTGCAGCAAGCAGCACATGTCATCGCGGCTGACTGACCCTTTCCCTCCTCCGGATGGCGCGTCGTGTTGGAAGCCACCACTAGCACTGGGGCTTGCCTCATTACCGGGAGGTACATGTGCGTGTACAGGCAATCAGGACCAGGCGGCACCTTTCCGAGCAGGAACCAAGGTACAACTTGTTTCCGATTATATAAGCCGCTGCTTCACATGCAAGGGGGCTTGCTGGTGGGAGCCGATTTGCTGCAATTCACCAGCACTGCACCACCACTTCGCGCCTATTGGACATCCATCGACTGACCCCGTGTGTCTGGAGCGGCGGCTTGCGTGTTCTTGTCAGGCGGTTGTCAAGTCCGGTTGTGCCTTTGCTGCGTCCGCCAACCAGCTTTGACAGAGCTCTTTCCTGGATTTGGGTGTTGGCGTTTAGTGAGGCTTGTTTGTGTCATGCTCAAGGCGTGCTTCAGTTCTAGCGGCATCCAATTCGAAGCCATCAGCGAGCCGGAGCTCCAACGACGATAGCCTAGAGCAAGCGACAGAAGCTGTGCCACGAGTGTACGGGTACTTCGTGCGTACGAAGCTGCGCTTCAGCCGCAGGTGCGCTGTTATGTGTCCGCATATGACTGGTACGGCACCCGGAAAGCGACTGTAGAGGCCGCATCGAATGTCTCGGCTGAGACGCTCCATCACATTCGGCCATCTCATCCTATCAGCTGCATCCCAATCCCTCTTCCGGTGCGCGCATCCAAGTCTTGACACTGTCCCTTGCATGAAGCGGTGGAGAACGGGAGAGGTATCGCCCGGTCAGCCTTCAGCTTGTGAAAGCTCTCGCTTGTATGAGACTGTGTCTCCGCAGCGGATGGGAACGTCAGAACGGAGGGCTACGGTGCAAATTGGCAGGTTCCATTCCTTCCAATGTCGCCGCTCGAGGAAGGGACTTGGATTCATTGTTTGCATGGATGCCAAAACAGCATTCGAGGTCGGTGACCACGTTGCCGCACACGATGAAGCGAGGGCCGATGAGGAGTCGATGACTCGGAGGTTACCTCGATCATGGCATAGAACCCGAGCCCCGCCTCCTCCTCCCATTGATTCTCGTCAGAGATCATTGCGGTAGCATTCGACCTCGCTGTGGAGTCTAGCTCTGCTGAATGGACACTGGTTGCCGTTATACCGGTCAGATCTTCACTAGATCCATCCAGCACTGTGACTTGAATCTCGACACCAGTTCCTCAAGAAGAAGGTTGCTGAACAACCGTAGTAAAGCTGGGCGTCAAGGACCCCTTCCGCTCTTTGTGTAGCCTTTGATCCTCCGTCCATGCTCCGATGGTTGCACAGCTCCAGGCGTTCGACGTACCAAGGTTTTAAGCTGGTGATCTTCTCACGAATCCAAGAGTCCTCGGACATCGGCGGCAGGGCGAGGCTCGACACAACTATTCGCGGGACTAATCGCGCCAGAATCAGCCGGATGGAAGGGAGGCACGTGCATATGATGCTCCTGTTGCCCTCGATGATAGGTTACCAGGCAATACTCCAGTGGTCCCACGTGGGGTTCGCCGAGTTTGCAAAACGGACGAGAGGCTCAGGCGGAGGATGGAGACGACGGTAGCTCTACTCCCTTATGGCGAGAAGTTAGTGGACGAGTACTTCGTCTTGTGAGACAGGGGAGAACAGTCGCACATTACTCCGGCCATAAACATAACGGCCGCACTCAATTTTCTCGCCCACTGAGTGCCTAGTTTGTATAGCTACCTTATATTGCCCGCGACATTTATGGCGGCGTTGGCCCATGTGAAAGCGTTCACGTCGATGTAATGCCCCGGTGGACGAATATGGGGTGGGCTTCCACGTCCTCCCCTTTACTTGGTAAGCAAAGGCGCTGTCTTGGGGTCGATTCATCTCCTAGTCTCGGGCTCCCCCCCCGGTCCACATCCGCAAGACGGATGGCCATAGTGAGATATGCTGAATGAATGAGGACGAAAAGCGTCCCGTCTGATGCTGGGAATTTCCTGTGTCATTTCTCGTCCAGGTTGCTGCTGTGTAAACATAATCTCGTGCCTTTCATCCCGTATAATTGATACGATAGTCCGTCCCGAATCCACAGACATGTATCGGCAGGAGCTGGTAGCATAAGGGACCAAGAGAGGCATGCCAAGAAAGATGCAATTCAAACATCGCTTCTCACAGATCACAGTAGCAGCTTGGCAAGGATGCGCATTTTGGGTAGCGTCTAGAGACCGCCGCGACTTTCCAGGGACGCTATGAACATTGTATCTGAAAATCGGAATGCGGCGTGAAGATGATCTCGTCCACAAGGTCCGGATATCAGCCAGGATCGGTCAGAAATGGACAAAGTTCTCGACCTTGCAATACTGCTCGCCAACGGCTTCATCACACGTGAATTGCGCTGCCACAATCGGGGGCGAAGTCTCTGTTCTTTTTCTCCCTTGTTCAATCCCCCCAATAGACTTGGAACCGATTTGCCCTGAACCATACCCGAAAAGAGGACTTGGGTTCCATGTATTTGCAGAAGGTGTATAAGGCGCATGGGATAAGGGCTGCGCGTGCGATTGGAAGGTGGATGTGTGCGCTCATGCGCCTGTCTGTGATGGCAATTGTGATGATAACGAAGGGGTTTCGATGTCGCCGCAAAACTGTCCACTTTGTCCGGGTCATTGGATAGCTCTCGTCTTTGACAAAGCTCCAATGCCCAGTCGGCATTCAAACATCTCCATCCCAGACATAGACCACGTGGCGCTCTCCCAGCGCTTCTTTCAGAGCCAGAACTAAATCATCAATGGCAGACAAAAACTTGAGGTAAGATGACACGGCAACGCAATAGCGTCGATAATTCTCATCTCGGACAAGCGATGAGCTCAGCTCAATCTTGTGATGTTGCGCATAGGATACGGATTCGAAGCAGGTGCGCACAAGAGGCACTGGAAGCCTTTCGGGAAGAGACGACCCGGTACGCAGGGCTTGTTCGATGATTGCCAACACAGCCATGATATTTCCAATGGCGCCGTCATCTAATATGCCGAGCGTGATGACCAGTCTCTCTTGAAATACCTTAGGAAGGGTAGCCGACAAGTAGAGGAGTCTTCCGAGCGCTTGGTTCATGTTTTGGCATTGCTCCTGAGTCTGGCGTAGGATTGCTTGGTCGAATGGGCCGGTGCTGAAATCCGCCTTCAGTAGGGCTATTGAGCCGTTCAAGGACGAGAGAGTTTCTGCAACTTCCAGCGTCAGATCCTCTATGGCGGCAGGGCCGATGTGAGTATCTTGCTTCGCCCGGCTCCAATGTGATAAAAGCAAGGCGTAGTAGTCCGACAGGGTTCGAACGGTATTCGACAGAGTTTTGCACACGTGTGCGGTGGCAGATGGCGGCTTAGGGAAGAGCTGTACTATGGTCGCAGCCAGAAAGCCCAACAAGACCGTGACCAATCGCTTCCAGAAAGCCTGGTAGCCCCTACCTGGTGATCCGTACTGTGGCAGGTGCTGGTTGTCATAGCTGAAGCCAATAATGAGTATGAAGGTGACGCCACACATGGCTGTCGCCTGGGTATAGGCCAGCGGCAAGAATATCCTCAACCACATGGATACTACGGTGAAAAGAGCCACGCTGGCAGCCAGCCCATACGGGTTGCCTGGGCCACTCCCAGACCCCATATACCACGCAACGAGGCCGAAGACGCCTCCGATTACTGTGCCGAGAGCTCTTGATATAAGAGAAAAAGTGAAGTCAGCCATGTAGAGAAGAACACACGTCTGTGCGGTAATGACTGCCCATAACCCCTTTTCGCGGTAGAAAAAGCCGGCTGAATGCGGAAGAGACGCTGGAATGGCAGTGGCAAGTGTTACAACCACCATCCGGATCGCATACATGCCGGCTGCATTGGTGAGCCAGCGATATGTACCGACGATAACTCTGGCGACGGGGCCCGCACGACTAGGGGTTTCGTAGCCTCGAATGAGGCGAAGACGCTCGCGGACCTTTTTAGACTGCTCGTCGACCGCGTCTGGATCATCTGTACCACCGTCGTCAGAGACGCCCGCGATGGGAACTGTCCTGTGCCCATTGAGAATCCAGCTGATTGCGTAACGGATACGGGACGGCAGCCAGATGCGGTGATGCTTCTGCACAGTGGTGAGCTGCAGGACGTGTCTGAGCATTGTTTCGGTTGCCTCAGCCACGCTGAGGATCCGCTCCTCCATGACCATGGCCACCATCATCGCTTGCAGTGACTGTGGCTGGAGCGTGTCTGTTATCTTGAGCTGGCCGACTTCATCAAACAGGTCTGAATGGCAGTCCAGAATGGCCTCGGTGGTGCTGATAATGCAAGCTTCGCGAGCAGACTGTAGCGCAGCTAAGGCCGCCTCCATCTGGCGTATCAACCCATCAAACACCTGCTGAGCGGGCTGCCGAATCCAACGACGAGTATTGACAGTGTGGATGCACTCGGCTACAATGGATATAGAATCTGAGCAAGCTTGCCGCAGTTGCGAGGTTGTTGCGCGCATGGCTTCCGTCATTCGAATGCGAAGGTCGCTATGCTCCGGCGTTCGAAGGGCTTTGATCAGCTCGGCATATTGCAAGACATGACGTTGACCTATCCCTCGGCTGGTCTTTTCGCCAGCTGGCCCTTTGCTCGAGTATTCGTCATACTTCAAGCCTGCTTTGTCCCCCTTTTGCAGAGCGGTAATGGTGGTGATGTGGAAATCGAGTAACGAAATGCTTGCCAGCATGGTCTGGCGAATGCATTCCTGTAGGCCTTTGACATCGCCGTCATTCCACCGGCCACGAGAAATGTCCAGAGGGAGGAAGGCGAGTTCGGGCTCAATGGCTTTGTGAAGGGCTATCATGTCATTCTTGCTTTGCCTCAGTTCCGTGAGTTCCAAGGGCTCAGCAGCGAACCGTTTCCGGGTCAAGTCGAACGGTATGTCAAGCATGCGGACGAGCTGCTCCATTTTCCGAAGAACCACATAAGAAGTGGACTGCGGGAAGAAGATGAGGCAACAAGCAGCTCCAATGCCGACCCCGATGGCTCCTGGCTTTACCAGTGTCTGCCCTAAGAGAGGAGTGAAAGAGGGTAGCAGTGGCCCAATGAGGAGGAAGACATCGGCGACAATGGTCCCGAAGAGATGAAGAAGTGTGAGCTTGATGTTTCCTGCCTTCAAACGCGCCAAGAAGTATATGAATACACAAATCATGACGTAGTAAACGGCCGTCACACGCGCGTCCAGCATATGGCCCTGATACACCAGCATCTGGCTTATGACGGTAGCATTCTGGCCGGTGTCTTGTGCCTGGGCTACGGCGGCTTGCTGAAGGGCCTGGAGCTGTGCTTGGGTATCCGAAGCCGGACGCGCAGCTAATGCGGCCTTCATGGTCAGGATACCCCAAGCCCACCCCAGACACAGGCCGAAAAGTAGGGATAAGGATCCGAGAAGGTAGATGAGGAGGATACCAGCCGGTGGCGTGACGAAGAGGACTAACGCGGCAAAGAAAGTAGAAACGCCGATGCTGTGAAGTGAAGGCTCAACGAAGATGAGGAGTGAGGCAACCCAAGCAGCTGCGGAACAGCGGAAGAGGGTCTTGAGGTCATTTCCGTTGAAGTGATCCAGCAACGGGGGGAAAGACCGCTTTTTGCCAGAAGCCTCATTCTTCTTGGTGACAGTATCGGCGCTGTTGTCGGCAGATTCCTCCCCTGACATATCGGCTGTGCTTTAGAGATGTATGCAACGGTAGTGTGTGCTTTTGAGTTGGCGGATTCGAGAAAACTGATCTCAGCTTGCTTGGGCCCCGTTGAGATTACCAACTGCGCACTGACAGCCTCGATAATGACCTAACGCTCCATTAGCACACAGACTCCATTATGCAGCAGCAGAGGATACATTTTCGTGCCGTCCATTGAAGAAACTGTATACTGCGAGGTTGAGAGGTGGATCTTGAAAACCAGGAAAGGGGAACGCAGCGATAAATGGAGCGTATGTGAGAGAAACGCCTGATGGGTGCCAGAGTACTCCAAACAGTCAAAGATTCACGTTTTCAACCATGGCAAAACTGTTATGAGATCCAGACTCGAAAACAACTTCCTGTCATCTCACAGTAACTGACATGTAAATGCTCACCTCGCTCTGACAAACCAAGGATCGATGGCAATCGCCACCTCGTAGATCGTGTAGTTGCAATGTTGACGTTCAAGCTCTACCTCGAAGAGGGCTGGGCCAGAAGGACGCCAGCTGTACAGTATGCCGTACGTCCTGTGTGTGAGATAGTGGTCGCGTCTTTAAGTGTGTCGTTGCATTGTGTCTCACTCGCGAAGGGTCGTGCATTTTCCTTGTTCCGGCCATGTCACGCGTCGTGTATGGAACAGTCGAGTTTCGGGCGGTTCGGGCCCTCCGTCATGGCAGCCGAGGCGGATAGTCGGAGAGCCATTGTGGAGGAGCTGCGTCTTCTCCAATGTCCAATGCAACGCTTCCACCATGGGCCTCGGCATAGCAGCCACAGACGGGCGTTTCCTAGCCTCGAGTAGGCATGGGCAGGGCTGATACGCGCATCTAGTGCCACAGTACTGTGGGAATACGGCGTTGAGTACAGCCATCCGATCTGAAGGGGAGCCTTTGAATGTCATACCTTAATACTCGTACATGAACTCCATGAACTGTGTTCTGCAATTGCGGAGAGGCGGGTTGATTATGGGCTGAACTGTGCAGAGAAGCTGAAATGTGGAGTGAAGCTTGGTCGACTGGAATTGAATTCTGCAAGTATCTCTAGTGTCTCGGGAACTCTTCTCAGTGCCTTCTCTTTTTATGGGTGGCCTCGTTCAACGAGGCAAGAGCATTCGTATGACATGTTGATCGCTCAGCTCGCAAGCCGCGCTTTCCCATGGATGAGTGCTTCCGCGGACCACAACTTCCCTATGGGTGGAATGGCAACTGATACCTTGATTCAAGAGAGACTGGGGCGATCGGTGGGAAGTATACGAGTACTGGTACGAATTGACGCGCTAGCACTCGGCGAGAGCAGGTGAGTTCCAGGTACCTACCTACTAGGTATGTACAGTGGCAGTGGGCAGGTAGGCAACTGCTTGATGAAGCAGTAAGCAGACTGGACTTTCGTCTTTCAGTGCCCTTTACGCCTGCTCCTTCCATCGCGATAAGCGAGATCGAATTTGCACAAATGGCGGTGACACAGTAAATCGGACTGGGAAGGTCCTACACTGGCATTGGCTTGTGTGCTGGCAACTGTTGGGTACGTTCCTTACCTTACGGAAGGTAAGGAAGGCAAGGTAGGTCAGGTACGGTTCGAGTGCTTGCCCTGGTAAAGACTCAATGACGACTTGGGCTGTAAGAGAAGGGACATAACGAAGCTGAAGAGGTAAGGGAAGGCACGTCACAGCTGAGTTTGCTTTCTGCCATCCATAATGATTGGGCCAACAGCAGGGGATTGAGTCGGGGACGGCATCCGCGTAGATGGCTGCGAACGGATTGATAGAGACGAGCGATGGTTAAGCACTCGGTGACGGATATCCCGAGAGTAGTGGAAACGGGGGAGATGCGAAGAGGAGGCTGGTGATGATGATGATGATGATCAAGGCACAGGGATGAATGGTTGTCAGATAAGATACCTTGGCTAAGGTGCGTGTTTTGGAGGGGAAGGAAGATCAAGGTACCTTCAGTGACGGAATTGGGCAGCGAAGCAACCGAACATATACGATGCCATCAATACCCACATAAACAACAGCCGTTCGCTTGATATGAGTTACGATAATTAGAAGTTTAGCTGATCGGGAAGATGTCTATTTGATCACGACCTTTGCTTCCTCCATTTCAGCCATCTTTGAGGCCTCAATAATAATCTGTCCAATGCTAAGTACCTAGGTATTAGATTCCCGACCCACCAGAGCTCATCAACACCTGTACCCACTTTAGCCTTGTCACCACCATCCTGCTCACATCAACGACACGCTGCTTCTCGCCCTCTCTCAGTCAATCAAACCCGCCATCGTCGTGCCCAATCCGGGGCTTCCTTCTCCAGCGCATCCTCCCTTGGTTCTTTATTCCACACCAGATACTCATCGCTCTTCGCACAGGCATCCAACCTGCCAAGTCTCACGTGGGCGCGCGCATTTACCAATAGTAATCGTCGTCCAGAGCCGGCCGAGGATTCCTTGACCCATCGCCAAAGGGCAGCCGCTTGCGCCTCGACGAGCAATTGCCGCCTCCTCTCCTCTCCCTTGCGTCTCTTGTGCGGTCTTCGTCCTCTCTCGTCGCTTCTTGTCCGTCTATCCAGCCATGCTCGTCTCCCTGACGGTCGGCAAGGTCGACGCTGGCGTCACGGTGCTGCTGACCCCGGACAAGCGCCTGGTATGTCTCTCGCAAGCTGGCTTGATTTGCCGTTGCTCTGCATCGCCTCTGCTTTCGCTCACCCTGCTCGCCGATGTCATGACCAATGTCTAACACACACTGCTCTCAAATCGTATAGATCGAGTTCCCATCCATTCTACTGCCGCCCAACATCTCCTCCGGCAGCATCGTAGACATCACCGTCGGGCGCAATGTCAGCAAAGAGGCCGCTGCAGAGGAAGAATTCCGCGCCCTGCAGGACCGCATCTTCCAGTCGTTTGGCGCCTCCGAACCCGCGGCGCCGGTCCTGCGCTGCCGCAATGCGACCCAAACCTCCGTCGTCCTGGAATGGGACCCCATCGAGCTCGCGACGGCCGACCTGATATCCCTGAGCCTGTACCGCAACGGGCAAAAGGCCGGCAACATCCCGCGGCCGCTGGAGATGCACAGCACCAAGATCAGCGGCCTGGCTGTCGACACCGAGTACAGCTTCCACCTGGTCCTGCGGACGAGCGCCGGCACGCGGGCGAGCGAAAAGGTGGTTGTGCGCACCCACAAGATGACGGACCTGAGCGGAATCACCATCACGACGGGCATTCTGCCGGCGGCGACGAGGGAGAACCTGACGCGCGCCGTCGAGCGCATCGGCGCCAAGATTGTTGACGGGGTGCGCATCGACACGACGCACTTTGTCACCACCGAGGGCAGGGGCACGGCGTGGGAAAAGGCCGTCGAGAACAACATCCCCGTGGTGCGGCCCGAGTGGGTGACGGCCTGCGAGCAAAACGGCAGGATCCTCGGCGTCACCAAGTTCTATCTCGACGTCATGCGGCCGGGACCTCCCAGCGACGACCAACTGCCCCCTCCTCCGGCCAAGGACGTGCCTCCCAAGGATACGCCACCACGAGCGTCACCACCGGCGGCGCAAAACTCAGCTCATGACAAGGCTGAAGATAGCAAGGCAGCCTCGTCCAACGGGAAGAAGGACCAAGAGGCGGAAGGGGAGGCATTTACAAAACCCGATGGCGATTCCAGCTCCCAAGAGAAAGAGGAGGATGGAGAAGGAGAGGCTTCGGAGCAAAAGGCAAAAACAGGAGGGCAGGCAGAGCAGAAAGTACGGCTTGAGGATGTGCAGGAGCAGAAAGTGGCATTGCGGCCTGTCGAGTCCCAGACGGCCCTGGTCGAACAGGTCGAGGACAGCGATGGCGGCGAGGATGAGTCGAAGCCGGCCTCGCCTCCAGACGGAGCGTCGTTCCAGGAAGTCGAGTTGTAGATGTGCCGTTAATCTCTGCGGGTCTGTAGATACGAGCAGGTGCATGTATGTGCACCTTTTGTCCTTCCATATTCTATGGACCACATTGTGGGATAGTGTCAACCATTGGGAGATGTCTTATGATGAATGCTGTACGGTAAAGGGGTTATCTGGGGCACGCGGGAACAGACACAAGCAGGGATGGCATATCCTTTACAAAGACCACTTCTACATAGGAGATTTCGTTTGCTCATCGAATACCAATCATCCATGCTCTGTGTCTATCTTGTGCACCTGGCACATGCTAAGCTACCAAAGCCTGACATGTTGGGGCTTCAAGGAGGGACCTCAGTCCCTTTCCAATCCCAACACCTCCCCCTACCCTCGACCCCAAGGCCGCACACCACGTCAACGAGCCTCTCTGCCGCATACTCGGGGCTGAACAGCCGCTCCTCGGGCACGCCGCCCCAAAAGTCCCTGCTCAGGTCCGTCTTGACCGTGCCCGGGTGGTAGGCCACGGCCATGGCGTTGTCGCCCGCCCTGGCGCGGAGCTGGACGTCGAGGCTGCGCGTGATGCTGTTGACGGCGGCCTTGCTCGCGCGGTACGAGAACCAGCCGCCGGAGCGGTTGTCCGTCGTGGATCCCACCCTCGCCGACATGCTGAGCCAGGTTGCGTGCTGAGGGAGACGCAGGGCTGTAGTTGTTGTTGCTGCTGCTGCTGCTGATGATGATGATCCTCCTCGTTCTTTTGGCTTTGCTCTCACTTCCTCCTCCGCCTCATCTTCTTCTTCTCCCTCCTCTCCAAGGCCCTCGTCGTCATCCTCATCCTCACCCTCATCATACCCAATCTCATCGTCCTCATCCTCATCACCTTCCTCGTCCTCGTCGTCCACCTCATCGTCCCACTCGTACCCCGCCGGCATCGCCGTCGCCCTCCTGGGCAGGAAGCCGAAAAAGTGCTTCGCCACGAGCATCTGCCCGACGGCGTTGACCCGGAACGACTGCAGCGCCGCGTCCGCGTCCACCTGCGCCGGCGACTTCTCCGGGTTGAGCAGCACGCCCGGCAGCACGCAGGCCAGGTGCAGGTGGTGCGTGTCGCCGGGGAACAGGCGGCGCGCCTCGGCGGCGGCGGACGCCACGGTGGACTCGTCGGTGACGTCGCAGCGGACGACGAAGAGGCGCTTGGAGAGCTCCTCTCGCTGTCGTTGCTGCTTCTGCTGCTGCTGCTGCTGCTGCTTCGGTCTGTTAGGCAGTCGCTGCTTTCCAGTTGACGACGACGACGGCGACGACGACGACGACGACGAAGATGGTGTAGATGAGGCCGAGGCGGATGATGACATGGGATAGATATCCCTTAGAAGAGCCGCCTTGGCAGCCCCGGGGTCATCATGCCGCGTCGTTGCGAGAACCGGAATGGACGTGGGCAAACGAGCCGTGCGCCGCAGGACGTGGCGAGTGAGGGCGTTGCCGATGCCTCTGCTGGAGGGGCAAATGAAGATCCAAGGTGTTGAGGGCATCGCTGTGAGATTCCGTTGCTGTGGCCCGGAGTTGTGAGACTAATACTTGATTTCTTGGCTAGCTGTGATATTCTGTGACCAGTAGCTTGAGAGTAGTTGTAATGAGATGAAGCAGAGACATTGCACGAGAGAGATGATGCCATCACTTGGCCTGCACCTACGCCTCCGTGGTGAACCGTTGGCTGAAGTCAGTCCTGTGTGGCTTGATGACGCCAACGATTCGCCGTCCATGATTGACTCCAACACACGTTAGCCAGCCATGTCTGTCATTTGCACGTTCCACGGAAATGGCACCTGGAAGGCGAGATGGGAAACACCTTGACAATCTCATCATAAGTACTCAGAGTCAGACTCATAGAATCACCAACTCAACAACAGAATACCATTACTACTATGTGGCCGCTGCGCCAGAATATAATATGAAACTACCTAGGACAAAGGAGAAAATAAGGGGAAAAAAGTCCAGAGAAAGACGTTGTACGGGTATATGTAGGTAAAATACGACCGCGGCTGGTATATCCATCCCAAAAGCAACTTCGCACTTGATCTTCGCATCAGAGTGCAGCATATAGCCAACGTGATCATCTCCCCCAAAAACGCCTTGAAACGATACGTTGCCCATTCCTTTCGCTAAGATAAACAATTCAGGGAAAAGGAGAAAAAGGAGGTGCAAGAGGCATCAGATGTAGGTGGTTTCTCTGCCTCGTCACACAGACACACATGCCTGCCTATACAGTGTTGTGGCGCCAATCATCTGCCGTTCTCTCGGCCAGTTGCTGCTGTCTCCGCCTCGCCTCGCCGGCCAGTTCTCTCATCAGAGGCTCAATGATCCCGAGGCCGCCCACCTCGTCGCTCCTGCTCATCGTGTCGCTTCCGCTGTCGTCGGACGCCAGTCTTCTCCCAATGAGGCCCGCCATGATCCGACCTCGAGATAGGCTGGCTCTCCTCGTGGGCGTCTTGGCTCGCTTGGTACTGCGGGCTTTGCGCTCCGCGCTCGCTCCGCTCACCTCGTCATCCGAAGCCCACCCTCGGCCATCGCCATTCGCATCTGCGTCTCTGTTGATCCGGCTGGATGGTTGAATCGATTTGAGGTTGCGGCTCATGTCATCGAGCACGGGAACCAGAGCCCGCAACCATACGTCGCCGTTACGCTCCAGCCGCCGAATGCGGCGTTCCACATCTCGCAGACGATTCTCGTGGTACGAGTCGTACAGTCGTAGGATTTGCTCGTCCATCATGTTACGCTTTTGTTGTAGGTACAGCTCACTGTCGATGTCTCGAGAGATGCGCATCTGATTCTTGTCCGGTAAAGGCGACGGCATGGGCAATGGTGAGGGCGGGGGCGAGGCTTTCTGAGCGCTCTTGTCATCTGGCAAGCCCGGCGAGGGTTGAAGGTCTACCACAACGACGACAGGGCAAAGGGTATTGATAGACGACATCCGGGGACGCCCGTCTTCCTCTTGCACCTTCGCATTGCTTAGAGGCTGCTGCATATTGCCGCTTGCATCGTGGCTCTGTCCTCCGCCTTCGTGTCCGTTCTGCTGATCCACAGACTGCCGTCGCTGCAAATCCTTCAATGCCTTTGCGTTTCGGACGGCTTCCATATCCCTCCTCTTCTTCTCTCGGACTTTGTCGCGGCGGCTTTGTATTGAACCTGCCGTCGATGGGCGAGAGGGTATCTCTGGGCTGGCTGGCATCATTGATTGGGAGGATACTGCTCGCCGAACGCTACGCCGATTGCTCCTCGTGGACCCATCGGTGAGTTCCTCGGTGATGGGAGAGGGATATCCGACGCCCGATTTCCGTTTTTGCTTGGCCCGGGGATCGGTCACTGCCGGCGGCTTCGGCAGGGGCTTCTTGTTGTAGCCATCCCGAACGAGTTCGACGCCGTTGGCTACGCTCAACCGGCCGTCAATAGACGGCGACAGTGCGGGATGAAGGTGCTTCTGGCCAGTGGTAGTGATAACCATGCTCGACGCCCTTGCTGAACGTTGAGTGTTGGTCTTGGCCGGACTATGAGGGGGGCTTTGGGCCGCGCCCGCTCCCCAGGCAGCCGTTCCTTGCGCATACAAGGCGATATGCGTCGGAGTTGGGGGATCCGTTCGCTTTGGTGATATGGTGGAATAGCTTGAGTGTTTGCTGTCCCTCTTGCTCCTGGCGCTGGAGCCCATAGGTTCGTCCGTAGGCATTCCTGTGGGCTGGTTGTGAAGCCTGTCGTGGCTCACGTTGGAGGCTGGAGGAAGGCTGCACCTCTGCGGCAAGCTTGTCGGAGACATGGACGTTGACTGAGGGGGGAAGAGGCTGAAACGATGAGATGGGGGAGCTTTGGACCTCGCGCGCACCTCGGTTGTTGCGGCCGGGAGAACAGTGACGGTGCCGTTCTCCTCCGAGTATGTCTGGACGACATAGTTTCGTGAGAGGGCTCCATGCTCGTTCCTTGTACCCTCCGCCTTCTCATTGTTAGTCTGGTCGCTCGCATTGGCAGGCTTCTGCGGTGTCGAGGCGGGGTCGGAACTGAACGGCACGGCCTCAAGAGGAATCGAAATGGCAATGTGTCGATGGCCACCGATTGTCAAGCCTGACACTGCCGAGTCTGGTAGCTGGATGTTCTGTGGCGGCCTCGGAACGGATTTGCTCCTCTTCTTCAAGGCCTTGAACCTCGACCACTTGGACTCCTGATCCTTGTCGTCTGCGTGACCAAAGGGAACTGACATGTAGCTGGAGGTCGGCGGTTCGTGGGTCTTCAAAAACTCTGCCAAGGTCGTGGTGTCGTCTCGGCTGTAACGCTTCATGGAATTCCGAGACCGTTCGTCCTCTACTTCGTCATCGTCATCGACGCCGCCACCTCCTCCGCCGCCGTGGACTTTGCTGATATAAGAGTTCTTGAGGTTCCTCAGAGCCATAGCTGGGTCAATCACGGACGACCTCCTGTTCTTCTTGCCACTGCCTTCCAGCAAGTCGATTCCGGTACTATACCGACGGAAGAGGACCGGATTCGAAGCGAGTGGTGATGGAGGAGGGTTTTGGTCCCCCACCCACGGGGCGAGAAGTCTTGAACCAACGGTCGCCGCCATTGCTTCGCTATTCCTCGGATAGGCTGGGCTGGGCTAGCGGGCAACAATATCAGCAGCCAACGGTCAGAGGGTAGGCAAGGCAAAACACCAGTCAAAGTGGCAAGGCCCTTGCGTGCTCAATCCAGCCACTTAGACTGCGACTTGCTCCCTGGCCAGGAGCGGTGATGGGACGCCTGATGATGAAGTACCTGGTGGCTTTCAATTATTCCAAGCTAAAGCGTGCACGCAAAGACGCATACGTCTAGTTGTAGTGGTACATCAGAAATCGAGTCGACGCTTGTGGGCTCTTGCGCCCTCGATAAGGCAGATGTATGTATGTCTCAGTCGGCTGGATGGGAGCGTGCGAGGATGATCGACCGCCCGTGGTAGCAGGCAATAGCTGCCGTGGTTTTCTGTATGCCGAGACAGTAGCCCAGACAGTGCGTGTAGTACAAGGGCTGAGAAAAAGCAAGAGACGATCGAGAGAGCGAGCGAATGAACGACCGAGCTTCTTTGTTGATATCAAGCGGGGCCAAGCATGTCTGTGAGCGTCTGTGCTGTAGCGCTTGGAGCAATGTGAAGAAGGGAAAAAGAAAAAGAAAGACTGTGAGACGTCGACAGGATTTGGTTCATATGAAACCAAAGGGAGAGCTTGACGAAGGCGCTGAAGCAGCGCACGGTGGCAACTCTGAATGCGAGTCCAAGGAGGGAAGAGGAGGGAGAGGGAGGAGGAAAAGCTGAGGCAAAGAGAAGGAAAACTTGGAAGGGAGAGAGGTAGTAGTGTGGCCCGCTGCCATGCCAGAACGGACGCAATGAAGATGGAGATGGAGATGATGAAGAACGAAGCCCTGACGATCACTTTTACGGCCATGATCAAAGCAAAATGTCTTCAGACATGGGTCCTCTCCTTAAATATCGGGTCACTTGCTGGTGAAAGGGCCCAAGTGAGCCAAGGAGCTTCTCAGCACCCTGGCAGTCGCCTCGACCAGCCCCGGGGCCCCGGCTGTTGAACGGGCAAGTTGGCAGGGAATCGAGCCATCAAAGGGCGAACCTCCAATGGGACGGCGGTTGGGCGGTTGGGCGGGTATCTCCAGAGCCAATTTAGCTCGCAGAGTGGTCCCGAGTCGGTGGCGCACTCCGCCTTTGTGGCCCATTGGCCATCTCGGTCCTGGAACGTCTAGACTAGACCGTAGCGATCCAGTGCTATTGGAAGATGCCTGCGGTGTGTTGTGTCGTTTCTACACCAGCAGCAGCGGGATGATGCTCGTACTGCTCATATCATACACTCCTGCTAGGAGGAGGTAGCGGTTAGCGGTCCGTAGTATACAAACAAGATCCCAGATGATTCATCGAGCCGGCATGTTTCTCATGAACCCCTTGTCTCCGCCGGTTGTCCAACGTTGCCCCCCTTTCTGCGTCTGTATGTAGATGCCAGGGAGTTTTAGTTTGCACGTACAATCATCAGTATAAGGGAACAGTACTTTGCTCCGTTTGTTGAGCGTGGTACCAGCAGCGGCTCGTGGCCTGGTCAACCCTGCCGTGACACGTGTGCTCGTGTACCAAGCTGCCCGCCATCCAGCAACTCCCGACTGCTGAGAAGGAGCCGAGATGAACGAAGCCGGCGATGATGACAATGACGGGTATGCTGCAGGGTTCAAGGCTCCAGCTCGCTCATTGCCGTGGAGTCGTCTATTTCTGACAGGGGTTTGTACAAGTCGTTCAAGTACCGTCTTGCTGCCCAGTGCTTCGTACTGTGTCCGTACTCGATGCTGTCTGTAGTACCTTACATACTACTACAACTAGTTGGAATGATGCGCAGGGAGCTGCCGCGGGAGCGTCTCCAGAATGCGCGCTTCCAGGGGCGACCGAGTTGCTGTACGTATCGTATGTGCGAGTAGGTTAAGTAGATAGATATTGTACTGTACCCGTACGAGTCAGTCTGGGCCTTCAAATATGCGCTCGTCCGGTCGAGGTTGTCCTGAGACGAGCTCAACGGGTCTGATGCAGCAACGTCCTTCATACAGTATGCAACGCTCCCAGTATTATCCGGCAGCATCGGCGGGCTGCTGCATCCTGCGAGGCTGTGACAGCCAGTTCCAGCCTGCCAGAGCAAAGCAACGGACAGCCTTCATGTCTGGCCCTCATTGCACAGGGATCGAGTGGTGCCTGTACTGTATGTAGGTACGAGGACTTTGTGCGAGTAAGTGGTAAGTCCACAAGTTCATCCAGTTCTGGGTACTAGGACTAGCGATGCAAGGGACACAGCTGCAGGCGAAATTATCCACCCCAGGTACGAAGTGGCTCCCCTGGAAATGTCCGCTCGGCTCTGGCTTGCCCTTGCCAGCCTCCTTGTCTGGTTCTGTCTTGACCCCGACTCCCGACCTGGGGGAGAACGAAGGCGCATCGCCGGCTGAGCTGACGCGAAGCGAGACGTTGACCGGGTGAGGCCGTATCGAAGGATCTAGACGAATCTTGCGTGGTAATAGCGGGCAGTACTACAGAAGTAGCCGTTGCATGGAAAGGAGAAAGAAGGAGGAGGAGGAGGAGGAGGAGGAGGAGGAGGAGGGGAATTGAAGCCTGCGATACGAGTACCTGGGCTAAAAGTTCTTTAGTAAGCCAAACCGGATTTCAATTCGGCAGGCAGTTGCAACCTACCTAAGGTAGGTACTGAAGCACCTGTACCTACCTAGGTATGAGTGCCTTCATTAGTACACATAGCAGGTAGGCACCCAGTTCAGTATAGTTAGCTGCACCTTCCGCGGGCACCAGCGACCATCTAATCAGCGCCACCCGCTGATCTGGCGTCCTTTCGCCCTTTCTCTCCCCCCCTCCGAGGCTCCAGTCACACAAAGCCCATAATCTTGCAATTTCAAACAAAATACGTGCACATGAACGAACATCTCCCGCGGGCTCGTACTGGAGACCTCGTTTCAGCTTGCAAATCAGCGCCGTCTCATTGTGCGGTGCACGCTCTGACTAGCTACCTAGCTGACTAGGCAGAAGAATTGACGCCTTGGCGAGTCCTTGAACGTCTATCCCGAAGAGGGACGACCCTCGATCAGGTACGAGTATCCAGCAATTGAGTGGCAAGCATCTCCCTCAACCTCTCCAAGATTTGTATGTAAGGTACCTTTATTACTCGCAATGCCGCTAATAACACCTCTTTGCTCCTTCGTCCTTTCTAGACAATGCCTCTTGTACTTCGTCCGCTGGATCCCCCCTGTTATCGCCGAAGAAATGTCCAGATGCGCGCAGTCCCAATCCCTGCCACGGCAGACGAGACAAGCTCCGGAAGGCCCCTCTAGAGTTCGTCCAATGACCACCAGCAACCCGCGCAGAATCCTCCGTGTCTCTGATATTAGTGCAATGCCGCAAGCGCCGGCTCCGCGAGCTCCTTTGGCTCGTCCTCTATGTACGAACTACTAACATGCTGATCGCCATGAGAATCTCCACCGAAAAGCTCGGCAATCGAATTCTTGCCTATTCGCTGCAGCCACTCGGTGGCCTGGATCCTTGGTAGGTTGGTCTACGATACATGCACGGAGCCTCTAGTCAACTGCCCGGCTGGAAGGTCGAAAGCCCCGACATGGCTCGTTCACTAAGTCTCTGCACAGACTGTCTGGTTCCCATTTTACTTACTTCGCGATGACGGCCTTTGATCATTCTTCGTACCGTTACATAGACATTGCCAGCAGCAGTTGTTGAGGTGTCTGGACCAACTCGGGGCCCCTGCCTGTCTCCATGACGATGAGCACCGATACATCCAACATACCGAACGTTACGTACACAGGTGCCTTACCTTATGCACTCTATCAAATAGTTATCAAGTTTGCTTCCAGATACGAATAGCCGCGAGTACCCAGGGTAAGGTAGGTTATGTGTAGCCGGCGGCTCCTACATAGGTACGTCTGCATCATGTGAGCCACGCATCGCAATGGCCAAGCTTGCCTAGCGATCCATCCCCAGCAAATGTCCAAGATCGCACGTGTCTCACCTCGTCTTCATCCGTCTTGCCGAACCAATCTTCTTCCATGCTGATCTCTCATGCAATCAGTCATTCTACCAAATCCTGCTCTTGATCTACATCTCGGGGTATCAGCGCAAGAGAGACCAGAATCTCAAGGCTACGGGGCTGACAGCTCCCATGCAGAGGCCCGATACCGATGCGGTTGAGAGCAAGAGAAAGCTGCAGTGTGGTGGCTCGTTTCCCACAATCTACACCATCTCGTTTCCCAGAGCCAAGACCATTGTTGGCCATTCCTTTCTTCATCCCCTGTCTCTTGTAACCTCGCTTCCACTTTCGTTACTTCACACAGCATCTACAATTCTTTACCCGACAAGCTATTCTTACACTTGATCGTATGCCTCATAGGCCGTGCCTTTCCCTTTATACGATTCTTTTTCTTTCACCCCCATACAAGAAGGGAAACAAGGAAATTCTATAGAAGAATAGGAGAAGAAGATAACCAGCAACTGTTATGGATAATAACTGGCAAGTGGGATACCAACGCTCAAGAGGGCAGCAACTTGCCATGCCGTTTGTAGATCCAGTCGTCCACCTGGCCCAAGTCTGTTATACACGTCTAGCAACGCCCTTTCTAATATTCCTGCTGATTACCAACCGTCTTTATGGAAAATAAAGAAGACGAAATAAGAAAAGAAAATAAGAGACTAGAAGAGGTTGGGGAAAGAGGGCAAGAGAAGGTTGGTATCCGTCACCTTCGTTTCGGGAGAAGCGGATTTGGCTTCTTCTTCTTACGTGGGCCCTGCGGTATCTGGGGTTTCGCCTGTGTCTCCCTAGTTAGCAAGCACCAGATGGTTTCGACTCCTCGTCAACCGTGACTTACATTGCCAGTGGCCCCGGCAGGACCAGTTGGCGGCGGTATTTGCCTTGGCGCAGGTGCGGGAGCAGGGTTGATAACTGGCGGGGGCCGTTCGGGAGGCGCCAATCCGAGTAATGACATCGCCGACGGGTCGGTCGCGGGTTTGATGGGCTTGGGCCTCTGACCAAACTTACCCATGAGGCCACTGCTCGGCCGCGAGCTGTCATTCGCAATCTAACGCCCAGTTAGCGTTTTCCACACCTTGTGTCGTGAACTGGCTACTCACCCTCTTCGTTCCGGTCTGATTCGAATCGGGGGATTCTAACGGCCGCTTTTTCGCTTCCGTGCCGGCCGAAGTATGGATAACTGGAGGGCCGCTTGAGCGCGGCATGACGGTATCCACGCCGGACGATGCTGTTGAGCCCGGGTTCCCATGGGCACTGGTGCTTTGGGGTACATCTGAAGCCTCATTGCGAGGCGCGTCCCTCATGGCAATGTCCATCTGCTGGGAGGGTTGAGGTGGAGGGTCAGGTTTCTGGTAAGAGGACGCGACGTATGCGTCCGGCTTGGCTCTCTCGAGTGGGCGCCGAAACAAGGACAGAATATCGCCCTTTGTATAGCGGTCTCGTCCTTGCGCATCCTCAATCAACTTGCGCCAGAACTCTCCCTGGACAAGAGCTCGCGAGTCGCCCAAGATCCACAGCGACGACTTTGCACGCGTCAGGCCGACGTTCATACGGCGAATATCCGTCATGAAACCGATACCTCCAGTGGAACTTGCTCGGACGCAGGAGAAGATGATAATCTCACACTCGCGTCCTTGGAAGGCGTCTGTTGTGTTGAACTCGATGATGTTGGTGATGTTTTCACCATACCGAGCCTGGAATCGAGACCGCAGCTCGTATAGCTGCGCCTTGTAAGGTGTAATGATGCCAATCTTGCGGGTAAGGTCGCAGTCACGGTAATCCCTGCTGAACCTTTCGTACATCTGCAGCGCCACCTCCAGCTCCTTTGTGTTGACAAGCGACTGGCCCTTTCTGCCCCTTTCTTGCACACCTTCCACGTCGAAGAACCGGTAGGGGGCAAATAGAGCGTCTTTATGCCATGGGGCCTGGCGGAGCCGCAGCATATCTTGACCGTCCTTGAGTTGAGACTCGTAGAATTCCCTGCTGGGAAAGGAACTGATTTCCGGGTGCATTCGGTACTGCATGTCCAGCAAGTGGACCGACTTTGGGTGATTTTGCTGCATACGCACAAACAAGCTCTGGTCGTAGCCAAACCGCGCTGCGGACTGAGACAGGACTGTCGGAGGTAATTGCTTAGGGTCACCGACGAGGATGCACTTGCAGCATCCGTACTTGAGCGGGATCAGGGCGCTCAGTTCCACGCACTGGGCGGCCTCGTCGATGATGACCGTCTCGAACTCGACGTCCAGGTTGCGGAACATTTCATGTCCACTTCCGCTGAGCGTCGCACACAGCACGTGGGCAGAGTTGAGGATCTCCTGCTGGATCTGTCGGCGGCGTAGCTCCATCTCGCGAGCTATCGAGTTGCCGCTGTCCTTGTTGGCGTCAATCTGCTTTCCGATTTGCATTTGCTTTCGCTTCAGCTCGTCAAACTGCCTCGAGAGGGAGTTGTGCAACGATCGGTCATCGTGGTTGCGAGACTCTTCCAGCCTCGGCCTGAGTTGCGCCAGTTGCTCCTTTACCTGAGCGGCCTCTTCGTGAAGCTTATCTCTATCCGCCTTTGCCTTGTCCTTGGTTGTATCCCCCTCAAGGCGGGCTTTGACCATCTCGTCCAGGGTGACGTCCTTGACTGCTGCATTGATGGCTTCGCTTCTTCCAAGGCGGAGGACGTTGATTGCTCGGTCTCTGCCATTGGCCGTTTTGATGCCGCTCTTTAATCGAAGTACCAGCTCATCGACAGCGGCGTTACTCGGCGCGCAAACGAGAAGCTTCTTTGACCGGGCCTGATTGCCCGTAGGGGCAGCACCGGTAGGCTTCATTGGTGTCCCAAGAGGAACTCCTGCTCCGGCCAGGGAAACCTGTGCAAGCTGTTCCGACAGCAAAGCGCCAACCATTGCTACAATGGTCTTGGTTTTTCCTGTACCAGGGGGGCTAGAAAGCAAAAGACGAAGAAGAGTCAGTTACCGTGATAACAAAGAGAGCGAGGCAGATTTTGAGGAGAAAGGACCCAAAATCATGAAGGAAGAAAGAAAAGAGGTTGTGAGTTTTGTGAACCACTGATACTGTGCTTACCCTTGGATCAAAGTGAAGCCGTCGTTTTCCTGTGCGCCAAGTACGGCGAGGGCCTGACCTCGATTCAGAGCCCAATTTTCCATGTAGCTGGTTACGCGTTCTTCTCCGTAGCGCAGAATGGGCGATGGTTCGGCCTTTAGGATCTCGTCCATGAGATCATAGTACTGCAAACTCTCCAAGGCGGCATACTCTCTCTCTATAGTCGCCATGTTGGTGATTTTTACACCGTATATGGTGACGCCGGGGGTCAGGTTGGGCGAGAGAGGATTATTACGAGAAGCTACGCGATATGTCACCTCGACGGTGTCTTTCTTATAGGTGATACGATGGACTCGGGCCAGACAGTGCTTGGCGGATCCATCCGTCAGTGGATTTTCCGCCTCAGACACAAGGATAATGTCGCCTTCATAGATACCACGATCCCTATGGGGGGCTACGGGCATTGTAAACGTCACTTCCAGGTAGCTGTCGACGCTGGCGCGGCTTGCTATCTTCATGCCAAACGACTGGGCGGTATTCTCATCTTTGGACGTCACAAACGAGCGCCAGGCCTCAGACGCCAGCAACGGGAAGAAGGTCTCCTGATACGACTTAGGGTCGGCGTACTTGGTGGCAACCTCAGATGCCTTGGGGCCGTTGGGGGGGTCGTTGCCGGCGTGGAAGATGTCCCAAGCGAGGATGGTGTTGTGCAGGCGATCCATCGGGGGGATGAGCCGCGCTCGCATCTCTTTGACCGAGCGCTGCTGTCTAACCTTCTTGACTGGCTGGCGTATCTTGTCTCGCAGAGCTTGCTGGCGGCGCTTTTCGGCCTCGGTCAAGGACTTCTGGCCTCCCGTGCTAAGAGCAGCAAGCTGATTGTCGGCGTCCGAGCCATCGCTATCGGCCTCGGACTCCTCGTCAGAGCTGTTGACCATAATCTCACTTCTCGAATGATCCTTGCCGGTGAGCCCGAGGCCTTGCATGCCAGAGCCTTCGCCTCTGACAAACTCCCCTCGAAGCTGTCTGGCTCGCGCGATAGCCTCTGCGTCTCGCTTCGCCTTTTCCAGCTTTTCCCTCTGCCTGCTTTCTTTCAGTGCTGCGATAGCCTTTTGGTCAGGGACTCTGGCGGCCTTTGCTTTGGCCTGACGGGCCTCAATCTGCTTGAGGAGGGGATTCTCCACCGATTTGCTAAGCTCCAACACATCATCTCGGTTGGAGCGACCAAGTTTAGACGGGATGGTAGCAGAGGATGAGGACGCAGCTGCGATTGCAGACTTTGACCAGGCATCAAGCTTGCTTTGCTTCTTCGTCTTGTCCTTGAGTGCTTGCTCCTGGCGCTGCTGTGCGCTCATTCCCTGTTGATAGATTTGCACCTCCTCGTCGGTTTGGCCCAGGGCTTGTAGAAGCTCTGCACGCTGCTGATCGGTCAGGTTCGTAGATCGCACATACTTGCCCGGAGTGGCGGTTGGCAGGCAGGCATCTGTAATGAGCTTGCGAGACGCTGCATTGATTTCGAGGCCGTTTTCTTGGAGCCGCTTGAGAATTTTGCACAGAACGCGGACCGTAACATCGACAAGCCAACGATCTTTGAGCCGAATCATGTTTTCCATTCCACGGAAATTGTCCTTTGCGGGAGCAAGGATCCTGATCATCATGTCTTTCTCGCTCCGACCAAGCGCTGTCGCAGAAGTGAGCAGGCCATCCTCGGCAATGAGGGCCTCGGCTAGCTCCATGATCTCTCGGCAGAATTCCGTCATGATCACATTGGAGATGTAGAAGGACCAGGTCTCGATGTTGAGACAGGCTTTGGAGACAAAGCGCCACTGCTCATTCCACCAGCGCAGGACAGTAGCGGCCGACTTGGAGTCCAGGGTTCTGACTCGAAGGACTCCCGTAGACGGATCTGCCAGGCCTCTGAGGACATCACGACTCATGTTCAGCAAAGGTTTGACCGGTCCCCATGGAAACGGCGGTCGTAGAACGCGTTCCAAAGACCAGACAATCGAAGCAAGCGTCTGGTCTGGATGGTGCTGCGTCATCTGCTCCAGTGCACCGCTCCGGGAGAGCTCCCCAGTCCAATTCTTCAGAATCTCCGCTGAAGCCTCTGCAAGATCCGAATTCTCGTGAACGGACAAGGCTGTAGTGACTTGGAAAGGCAGTCGGTCAGCGAACAAATCGTTCAAGTCCATCACGTCGAGCTCTGATATGCGGCCGAGGATCCGCGCCAGCACGTCTGCAGTATCGCCGAGCGCCTTGTTGAAAGTCTTGGCGGAGTCTTCAAGCTTGTCGTCGGCTTTGCGAGGCCTGATCTGTTCCACGGCCACGAGCGGCGCCAGCGACACGAAGATGTCCTTTGCGACGGCGACCTGGTCGGATGAAGTATCAAACATCTCCAGAACTCCTTCCCAGAATGCCTTGGAGTCTCTGATGATGGCGGTTTGAAGCTGCTTATTGGCATGAATGGCTTGGTACTCCTCGGATAGTAGCTTCATATCCAGTTTCATCGCAGCCACCATGACTTCGTTGGCAGCCTCAGCAACCTTGAACGTGGTCCAACCTTCGATTTCTCCATTTCGCCCGGTCGGCCTGATGCTTGATAAGATAAGGCCGAGATGTTTGACGACAAGGCTCGAGGCAGCGCTGGCGTAGAGATGGGTACTCCCCGCCGTGATGAGCGTCTCCGGGTCAAGGAACGACTTCATGGTGAAGCTCAATGCATCGAAGCCAGCGCGAACACAGGCGGCTTGACCGGGTTCGCCAATGCTAGCGTCCTTTGCGAGCGTCTCGAAGAGGGTGTGCATCAGGACCTCGCAGGCGTCATACCTGCGATCGCGGCTAAGAGACTGAAGCCAAGGCTGAATCCATGAGGTGGGAAACGGTGCAAACTGGGATCCAGGGTCGACAACCGACCAGCATTCCTCCAGGGACTGGCGCAGGAGAGTCTTGTAGACGGGGCTACCAAAGAGCAGATCAGCGATGACGTTTGGCCGAGCATCGCCGACAACATCCCAAAAGGCCTTTGGCGATTTCTTCAACAAACCACTAAGGACTCTGATGGCGACAACCAGCACACCTTCCGAACGACAGAACTGGATATGTCGGAATAGCAAATCGTAGATGTTGAAGCTTCCTTGCGGGATCTCGAGGCTGCGCAGACGGCTGAGGATGATGTCGTCATTGAGAGTCCTTAGAATAGCCTCAAAGCCTTGCCAGAATCGCTCGATCTCGAGGTAGATCTCGCTTGTTGCTGAGGAAAGATCCTTTTTGCTGATGTCGTCGATGGAGCTGACCAGGCCGTCGCTGACAGCCCAGTCGAACTGGTCCTCCGTCATGCCGCCGCTATCAATGTTCTTCCAGTTTTCTGCCGCCCATCTACGGCGGTCCTCGTTCTTCTGGTCAAACAGAAAGTAGGTCATGCCAGGTAGAGGATCCTTAGTCCCGAGCTTGAGGTACGTCTTTCCCTGCAAACGCATAAAGACATATTGAAAGACGGCCCTTTGCTCCGCATTCGCCAGATAGGCCACACAACACAAAGCCTCATAGACAGTGACGTGGACCTCGGTGAGATGCTCGCCGAATTGTGACTTTTTGAAAACGGCGCCGGACTTTTCGATCTTCTCAATGAACTGCTTCGCCCAGGTGAGGTTGTGGTCGATTCGGTTGACGTCGATGTTAACGAGCATGTCCTGAATCTGCGCAACAGCTTCTTCGTTCCACCGTCTGCGTGTAGAAAAATGTCAGCAGATGCTTGTGTGTCGAGCGTGGGGAGGTAGAGCGCCTCACTCTGAGAAAACCTGGAGGTGATGCCTGCGCTGCATATGCCAGTTGAGGACACATTCCGGGCAAGACTTGAGACATTTCTCAAGCCTCCCGGTGAACTCCTCCAGCCATCTTCCAGCCTCTTGTTTGTCGAAGCCGAATATCAAACTGTTCCAGTACGTGATCTCGATTCGCTTCTTGCTCTGTTCGATGCGACTTTGCTTCTCTTCGGCCGATATGCTCGAGTCGGGATCCTCGAGGCTCTTGTAGTTTTCGTCGTCGTCGGCGCTAACCCGTGGACACAGAAGATGGGCTTCTGCAGGAATCCGCTGGAATTCTTCGTACCATTTACCCAGCACCTCGTTGATGTCTGCCATTGTGACGAATTACCATGGCCAGAAGCCTCATCAAGGTGCAGCGGGAAAGTAAACACCGCTTGGGTGACACAAACTTCTGCTATCGGCTTGACGCCAGATATATGGGAGTACAAGAAGGAGCGTGACTGGATTGCAGGAAAGAAAAAGCGAGAGGAGAAGATGAAAGAAGAAGGTTTGAGGGAGGATGAAGCGACAACGACCGAGCGAAGAGATCGCGAACAAAAAAGAATAAGGTGGGCCTGTCTGGGAGGAAAAGGGCCGGTAGGGGCGCGAGAGGGAGGTACCAGGTACTTGCGCCTCGCACATGCTCAGTGACGACAGAAGGTTGCGCAACCACTGCAGATACCTGTCAAAGGCCTACCTTGGTACTGTACCTACGGTAATACCTTAGTTTTGAAGCTCTGCCTTTCAGAGATGAAGAAATCTACTGACACACGACGCAACAATGCAGTCTTGTAACCTTTGGTGGATGAGTGGAAGGTAAAGAAGGACTTTTTCACGGAGAAGGTGCTTTGTATGTAGCCTTAAGAGAGGCCGGAGAATTGCAGCCACATCAAGCATGTGATCTTGGTACCGTACTCACCGGTAGTCACCTTTGCAACTGAACGGTGTGCGAGGGCTCCAGAAGAAGCAAGGTACTCGGTACATGCGGCATCCAGCTGCTGCTTCTCTGACGCGCGACTTGCACGCAGTTGATCCGCGTTTACAGGCTTAGCACTTGCCAGGGTTTAAATGGGTTTGGTTGGTTGTGAGTAGAGGTTCAACTGCCGTCTACCTTAGTGGACAGAACCTCGAAGCCTTCTTCCCATTGAATCACCTCTGGGTGCATTTTGCGTCTCAAGCACATACAAAGTTTCATATTAAAACGAAGACTACTACTAGGAAGGTAAGGTACTAGGAGGAATCAGGTCCATCGTGCATGCTCCATGTCCACAAGGGAGAGATGTTGAGGGCTTATGCAGCAACCTTCTCCTTCTGCTTCTTTGCTTCCTCCTTGCTCACGTACAAATCTAGCCCCCCCGAAAAGGGATCCTGTCTGTACCTGCATTTGCTACCTTACCTTATTGTGGTCGTATCCATCAATGCTGTGGCACACTGAACGCATCAATGCCGACATTTACTTGCTAGTAACTCATACTACCTGGAGTCATCGGCAGGATGCAATACAAGTTAAGGAGAAACTGCAACACGCATTGGTGTCATTCGCAGGCAGCCTGCAGCTACTCTGTATCTAGGCCAACAGTGATTGCTTCTCGACCCCATGATTGACTGTAATGCCAGAATTCTTAGACACTGCCCAATGATTGCGATGTAGCTATAATTGGGAGTTTCTTCATTTTCCTTAAGAATCCAATCCGCTGTCTGTAGGGTAGCTGAGCCCAAAGGAACGAGTGCGCTCTGTCGTTGCCATCCACAGGCGGGTGGCAGCATCCGGTTCAAAGACTCGATTCCCTGTTCTTGACATACGTCTCGGTTTCATCTCACCTTTTTGGGCGCTGCCAAAGGTGCTCATCGGCTCGAGGGTATTGGCTCGCATCATTTCCTGTCCTGACGGCGACAATTGGAGCGACTGAGCAACCAATGGTCTGTTCCTTTTCAGCATCATCCTCTGCCCCTATGCTCAGATTGAAGTGTTCCCAGTTGGCCCATGATTCCGATAGCCTCTCCCTATTCCTTACCTAGTACCTACCTTCTTCATACTCAAGAAGTTGACTGGCATATACCCTCTGCTGATACACCAAAGTGCATTAGGACGCTACGCTTCACTTTACCACCACGAAATGCCTTCTAGGATGATGATCGACTCACACTGTGACGAGGAAGTGCAGTATTTGACGTCGCGAGATGTCGCTTCTGCGGAGAGATCGAGAGCTTCGTCATCGGCTACACTTGGCCGCGCCACCGGCGAGGAAGACAACGAAGAAGACGCCGAAGAACTGGTGGAGTTGTTTGAGCGCGAAATCATCGACCTCACTGAGCAAGAGTTAGAGGATGGTACGCGCGGTTCGATTCGGCCAGGGGAATATGCCCTGGATAGGTTTCGCGAACCCCGTTCGGGGGCTCAACTCTCTCGTGGCGACCTGATCCAGGTGGAACATGTCGAGCTCGGGAGTTATACCATCGATTTTGTGCAGGTCAAGGTTATCGCGAGCGATCGACAGGGTGACTGCAAGATCCGCGGAATCCCGTTTGTGCGGACCAGAAAGCTGTCGGGCAAATTGCCAAAGAAGACGAATGAAATATGCATGATTCTTCACATACAAAGACGGGATGATGGACAAGAGCTGCCCGCAGTCCTTATTGAAGTTCCCACTACCTCAGTTGTCAGGAAAAGAGAACTTGTCATGACCAACGCAATCTATCCAGAGCACTGTTACACCGGAGAAAGCATTGGTCTGCGTGTCCAGACTGAACAAGCGCAACAGAGGCTGGGCGAAGACCACGGTAAGCTAGTCTGCCGCTGGAAGTTCACTATTTACTTTACCATGCAACGCCAGAGTCGGGCTACAAGGCCAGAAGAAGAAGTCCTCGAGCGTGTCCAGGCCGATGAGGCTTCAGTGTCGAGATATCGTGTGTCAGACGAGGGACTTTGCAACCAATGGCGGGGGGGACGCGTCAAGGGAGGGTCGTGGCCTCTCGGAGAGTCGAGCATCATCGACCTGGAATCAACGCCCTTCTCTATGAACACGGCTCAGCCTGCAGGCATGAGACGGATAGGACAGAAGTATACACTCTTCGACTCCTTCTGCGGGGCAGGGGGGGTATCTCGGGGCGCGCAGAGCTCTGGCTTCAAGGTTCAGTATGCCGTTGACAAGTGGGCCGATGTCTAGCAAACATATCAGGCCAACTTCCGCGACACAGAGCTATTCAGGCAGTCTGTAGATGAGTTTATTCGGGATACAAAGGACAGGCGGATGAGGGTCGACGTGCTGCATCTATCGCCGCCCTGCCAGTATTTCTCACCGGCACACACGCATCAATCAGTCCACGACGATACCAACATCTTTGCGCTCTTTGGGTGCTTGTCCCTTATTTTTAAGCTCCGGCCGCGTCTGATTACGCTTGAACAAACGTTTGGAATAACACATGAGCGACATCACCACTACCTCAGGGCCCTGATCGGAGACTACACCCAACTTGGATACTCTGTTCGATGGAAGGTGGTTCGACTCTGTACTTGGGGATCGGCACAGGACAGGAAGCGCCTCATCATACTTGCGGCTGCGCCGGGGGAGAAGCTGCCTCCTTTCCCCAAGCCAACTCATTCCGAGAATGGTGCTGGGGGCTTACGGCCATGGACGACCATTGAGAAAGCGATTGGCTCCATTTGCATTGGTGATGATTTACACAATCTGGACAGCGTCAAATACCACCGACCTCCTCGAGCACCGCTTGATCCAACCCGGTTGGCAGGCACAATCACCACCGGCGGCAACGAGGTCTACTATCCGGATGGATCAAGAGACCTTACCATTCGCGAGTATGCTTGTATCCAGGGATTTCCAAAGCATCACAGGTTTATTGGGACCAAGACTTGCATCAGGAGACAAATCGGCAACGCATTTCCTCCAAATACCGTTCGGGTGCTGTATCGGCATCTGGAAGACTGGCTCCTGCAGCAAGATGGAATGACGCGATACCAGCATCTTGTCGACGGCGTGTTGAGCGTCGACGGCTCTGACAGCGACCCTACTGACGAGTACACGCGCTCGCAAATGTCTTCCATGGCGCAGTCATCTCCTGGAAGGGGCCAGGACATTGTTGAATCGGGAAACCCATGGGAAGGGCCTCGAAGCTCTCGACACAGACGCAGCGCCGTTGTCGATCTTACGTGATTGGAGACATCATGCCCGTCATGAAGGACGGATGACCGCCAACTCTCGTCTTGCATAGCCCGCGACGTGGTGCTGTAATGCTGCACTCGCTGTCCATATTTTGCAATACTGGGTCAGAAGATTGAAGCGACGGCAAAATTGCCCTGACCATATTGATGCTCTTTGAGTGGTACGATGTGAAAAGAAGAGCACATGACTGTTTCAGAAAGAAACTAGGTATATCATATCCAGCAGACTCAGAGTGAGAGCCAAGCTTAGAGGTGAAATTCTGTCTGCTATCAACGGCGTCGAGGCCTTTTCCATATAGACATGAGATTCAGCCCTATCTTGACGTAGGTAAATGCAGATAGAACACCAACATGTCATTTGGTCTGACTTGTGCCTTCTTGGGATGTCCGACTGGTTCGCCTACACTTGGCCTGTTGAAGCCGAGGAAATTCTCATTTCTGCGCTTCGATACCTCAGTATCGTTCCCAGGTAATGCCTCTCAGTTGACGGAGCTGTCTGGGCAGGTACTGTGAGGCACCTCTGCAGAGATCAGTACCTGGTAGGTTCTCGTCGTTTATTTAACAGCACCGGCAAGAATTCTCTGATTTGAGATACCCAAGGCATCCGAGTATCACACTCTCCGCAAGATTGCCGGCCCAGACTCGCTTATCGAGGTTCAACCTCCGGCGGGCGCCTTGTACATATCCATTCGCCAACTGACCGTCAAAACTCGAGCTCTGAATCACGCAGCCGGCAAGCACGTGTGCGTCTGGCTACATGTATCTGATCACGTTTCAACCGTTTTTATTGTCTCGATTGTCAGCCTTGAGAGTACCTTCCAAGGTCAGCTGACCAGGAGGGCTGCAGTTGCAATTCTTGCTCTTTCCTATTTTTCCCCTTTCCCCCCTCTCTTCCTTCCAGCACCGTCCTCCATCCTCCATCTGCCACCTCGACCCCCTTGAACAAACCTCTTGACAGAGTCACTCACCTCGCCAATTATTCGCCCCAGAGGGCATCCGTCTTCTCACTCCATTGTTCTCCTGCCTACGTGCCTCCAAAGGCGTTTCTTTCCCTTCGTTCGAGGGATTTGGTCCAGACGCTTCCCTCTCTCACCCTCTTTTCTCCGATCACACCATCTTGCCAGGCCGTTGTCTCTCTCTCTCTCCAGTGCATCTCGCGTGCCTTCCGAGGGCGAAAGCGCCACGCCTGGCTTGTTACCTTATATGTGCATTTGCACACCTATAGCATTCGAGCACCCGAGCAAGCTTTCCCTGCACTTTGGATTGGGGTTCCTTACAGTCGACTTCCAATCTGTCCTTCTGGAGTTTTGAGTATCTCGCAGCCTTTACGCATACCACCATGGTCATCAAACCGGACTTCGAGACCTTCACGGGTTCTACAAAGGTAAGAGGCAACCTCACAGACAACAGCTGACGCTTTCACCGCAACTGGTAGTTGGTGATGCTAATCAGAGACCGCCTGACTGCAGATGCAACAGCCCGTCGTCAGGTTTCCCTCCCAGGAGGAGTACGTCCGTCGACTGGAGAAGGGCACCCTCATCGAAATGGAGAACGAATTGTCACAGCTCAAGAAGCTCAACGCTAGAGAAAATACGTATCCGGCGTGGATCATTGCTCCCATTCCAGGATGCCAAACGTCCTTCACAACGTCTTGGCTGCTGATGGCGAAAAGCCCGTCGTCCACCGAGAACACTATTTTCCCTACTGTAGCCGATAGGTTCACCATCGACATCAAGGAAAGCGTTGAGCTACCTCAGGGCGTGTTCACTCTCTATCATCTCAATGCTACGCGCATTGAGAACCCTTTCGAGAGTGTTGGCGAGCTTGAAGGGAGCCGCGTGCAGAAACTCGCCGCCTTCAAGGTTGAAGTCCCACGTTGCCAGAGAACAGACGACGGCGAACAGACCGAGCTGAATATCATGGCACATTTGCAGGTGTCTGGCGCTTTGGATAACACTTCCGGCTGGATGTTGGATGAGAACAACAGAAAGAATATCTCGATTCGCTGGGAGGTGACAAGTCAAACCTTCGAAGCTGAGCTAGATGCGTTGCGGTACTTTGTGGCGCCCAAGAGGTCCGAAAAGAAGGGGCCTTCCCACCGTTCGAAGCTTGCGTTCGACATGTTGCAGCATTTTCGGTCCGAAGACCCCGAGATTATCAACCTCCTTGCCAGGTTTCGACAACTTGCAGAGCCGTCCAACCCCGTGCACAAGATATCCCCCGTTCTCGTTCAGAAATTCGCCGACTTCAACAGTGACCATCTGGCTGCCCACGATGGTCTCGGTCAAATCAAGAACGGCCTTTACTTTGTGAATGGGTGCCCCGGCGCTGGAAAGACGGAATGGAACATGGTCATTTCGGCACTCATTCAATCGCATTTCACCTATGGCACCAAGAAGGTCCGTCATCAAATTCTTTTCCTGGTCGACATCAACAAGACGGTATCAGACGCTGCCGATAGGTACCACGGTCTTTGCAGGGAAGCAGGACTCGATGTCCGTATCATTAGAATGCATGGGTGGCCATATGAGATGCGCCATTCCGGTCGGTTGAACCAGAAAGGTGGCCAGAACCATGAAGAGGGAGATGCTGCCGCAGATTTCACGCAAAGCTTCCTCACGACAGCAGGCATAACCCGTCACACCGGATTGGAGAGAGACGATACGCGGGCTCCTAGTCTCGACGAGGCAGCGTGGGATCACTATGAAAGGAAGAAGCACGAGGCCTATCATGGCCTCACGAAGCTACTGGATAGAATTGAATCCGAAGACGTGCTTGGTAGCGAGGATTAGAGACTCCTTCGTCGCCTGGTCACCGGCTTATACCGCGACGTGCTTGCTGGCGCTGATTTTGTTGCCACCACTCCTGTAGCCGCCTCTGGCAGCTTTTCCCATTTCTTTCACCCAGAGATTGTATTTGTGGACGAGGCGCCACATGCTCGGGAACTGACTACGTTGATTCCCCTGGCATATTTTGATCCGGTGGCCTGGATCTTCACAGGCGATGTGAAGCAGACGCGCCCCTTTGTGAACGACTGCGGTTCCGCGAAAAATGCGGAGATGAAGGGGCTCAAATTCAACCCTTATACCGAACAGTTACGGCTAAGCACAATGGCGCGAGCAGTCGCTGCCGATGCCCTCGACCACAAGCTGTTGGTCAACAACCGGGCCTATGGCAATCTACACCGCCTCCCGTCCGCCATGTTCTACGACGGAGAGATGATCTCGGGCCACGATGAGGAGGCTATGTATCCTCCAAGCACCGTGTACCTGAAGGAGCATTTGGAGAAACTCCTGGGCCGTGGGGACTTGCAGGAGAACCGGCTGGTGGTGAGCTTTGCCAGCAGTGCTGAGCAGAGTCGCCGGAGCAGCTTCTGGAATCCCAAGCAGCACAGCTGGGTGATTGAACAAGCCAAGTATCTGCTGGGAGACTCAAAGTTTGAGAGCATCTCTGGGGCTCCGGGGACCATCATGATACAGACACCTTATAGCAGCGCTTGTCGAGAATATCAGTCAGAGGTCAAGCAGTGGCCTGTGGAATGGCAGGGCCGGGTCCAGGTCCTCACCGTGGACAAGGCACAAGGCAACCAAGCCGACGTGGTGTTCCTTGACATGGTGAGGACGACATCAGTTGGCTTCATGGACGACCCACAGAGACTCAACGTCGCCATCACTCGAGCGAGACAGGCCGAGGTCATTGTCATGCACGTCCGCATGAATTATCGCCAGGCCAAGGGATGTCGACGCACCAGATACGCCACGCAGCTCTGGGCAGACGCTCACGCCCACCGACGCCTTGTTCATCTGCCTTAGTTTTCCTACTGTATTACCAATGTCAACAAGAAGGATTCTTTTCGATTGACGGGTCTGCGATGTCGTGGGATTTCGATTGCGAGGACTGCGTGGCGCAGGGCTGTGAAGGAAGCGATTTGAGAGTTTGAATGTTGACAATATGGTTGTGGAATCTAGGAAGGATTGGAGTGTTCTGTTCGTATACCAACGGAATAGCATATGAGGAAATGGAGAGACAGAGAGTGTCATTAACCAAGTCCATTGTCCTTCAAGGGACTGGAAGACGGGCATGCTTGTTCGATGCGACTCATGATTGCGTACGGAGACGAATGAGCGGGCAATACCGAATAGACCAACTCGTACTCGGGAGAGTTGTCGAAACGTTTCTGATGGGGCCTGAGAGGAAGGGCGCAAAAGAGGCCTCTCGCCCCTTAAAGTGCTTCTTTGTGGATAGCTCGTATTGGTTTCCTCGGGCAGATAGGCGAGCTCCTCATGATGCAGCTGGCAACGAATCTGATTCAGCATGTTCAAGATACTTCATACCTAGCAGTAATACTATTTTATTATACCTTGTCTCTTCTCTTGGAAGACGGAGCCTGAAGCAAATTGTGATATAAGGTCAGTCGGTAGTAGTGCTTCGTACATTCTGGTACGAGGAACACGGCCTCCTTTGTTGACGATGGAAGGGGGCTAGACTTGCGGGTTGATGGAGGGCCCGCGCACCGGGTTGGGGCACAAGATGCGAACCAACCACTGCGGACCGTATACAATTGTGTAGTTCTTGGCTTCTCCACGGCTCTGCATTTTACTACCGCGGACGGGATCCCCGATGTATAATGTACAAGTGCTTTGAAGCCGTGCTGGGCTGAAGCGCCGATGACAGTTGCTCAAGGGACACCTGGTGTACCTGGTGAGGTATGTATGTATGCACGAGACCATGCTGCTGCATGCAAAGAGTTGACGGGAATATAAGGTTAGGAAGCTTTGAGGGCAAGGCGGGGAGAGCGCTAGCAGCTCTACTGAACAAGTCGCTACGAGTACGCACAGCTTCAACAGCACAATAGACTCGTACCATTCATAGTCTAAGCAGCAGAGATTGGAATGGCGCCAAATAGATACGTAGTAGGATAATAGATAACAAGCCAAGAGATGAGAATAAGCAGATGCCTTCGGGCGGTACGAACGGCCCGGTTATCCGCGACAGCATCCGAGGAGCTGCTGTTGCGGCGGCTTCATTGTATCGCGACGGAGTTGATGAAGAGGAGCCGGCAATAATATGGGGCAAATCTCGCAGAACAGGTACCGACTCTTGAACGAAAAAGGTTGGCAGACGGCAAGGCAGACTTTGATACTCCGGTATTGCAGATCGATGCTTCTCTTGCTCGATACCTAGCTGTACATACATTTGTGCCGAGTACCTACCTACCTAGGTAGTATCTAATTCGTGAGAGCGATATGTGTGATATTCGACATGCTGCATGTCGGTGAATCCAGATTACATAGGTACAGACTGTCACAGGCGTCAAGCGCATCGAATCAAGGCTTCTCTCTCAGCGCAGTCGGCACTGACGGGACAGATGCCGCTGCCATTGGCCACGGTGGTCGGACATGATGCCAACTGCAGCTGTTTGCGGACAGGCTTATGCCTGAATCGTGCCAAGTCAGACCGTCAGGGACTCTGTTGTCAGACAAGGGATGCAGCAAGCAAGCAAGCAAGCAAGCGTTGGCGGCGAAAAGGGAGTTGCACAGAGCCGTCCAAGTCATGTCGGTCGTATAATAGGGGGCGAGTCTCGCTTGCCAAACTTGCACCGACCTACCTACCTAAGGTACTCACCTCTGTGCACCACGTCTACAGCTCGTACATAAGCAATCTGGAACCGACTGCCGAGCTTTATATGACTTTGAAGCGTCGAACATGCTTCCCTTTTGCCTTGTTTAAACGGAGTCGGGCATCCGACCAAGGACATGACGTGACAGTATGCCAATTATAGAATGTCGAGCTTCTGGGCTGGTTTGTTTGGCACTGTAACCTTGGATTCTAAGCGCCGAGCAGCGAGTGGGGGAAGAAGTCATCATCAGTCGGCGGAGAAATTGGCACCAGCTGCCAACCTGCTGTGCTAAATTAGATAACTGCTGGTCTAGTACGTCCTCACTAGCAGCTCGTCATTAGCTGGTGCCACATTTGCACGGCCCGGCAGGACTGAAGTATCCCCACAATCTTCCAAGTTCTTTTTGGAACATTCATCTCAGTATTAATGAGATCGGCCCCACGAACCGTACTGTAGAGACTACTACTAGGCACCTCCTACTAACCTATAGTACCTCCTATAAATTTACACATCAAGGATGATATTGAGCAACGCAGAATTGTCTAACCAAGTTGAACCGGCCAATCCGTCGACGCACTTGCCATTGATCTTCCAGACAAGGGCATCAGGTACATGTACCACCTGTGACTTAGGTATTTCGAAGTCAGTCTCTGTGTGAGTTACCCAGGGACCTAGTTTACCTCCCCTGAGTGTCAATTCCCTCAACTGGCCCGGACTGGGTGATCCTACGAACATCGAAATATCCGTCGCCTTGCCATTCCAGGCTAGCAGCACGGTGCGCGTCTCGCCAAGGCGTGCGCAGCAATGCATGTGCTACTACGCACTTGCCGCATCTTTTCCACCAACTGCTCAGCCCTGTGTCCACCTTGTCGTGCCGTGGCAAGTGCTTGGGCTGGGGATTAGTTAGCTGCCAGTTGCCAGAGAAAGAGCGGAAGACCCTGCTGACTCTACTTTGCGTGTACACAGCCGGGCAGCAACTCGGTCGTTCTTTGCCTTTCTCATCCTCTGACTTGCTAGTCTGAATAATCAGGTCCTCTTTTTTTGCTCTCCAGCTTCTGCATCTCCATCATGAGGATTTCCTGACAACCCGACGAAGAAGGCCTTTGGAGCATTCATCTTTCAACACTGACGATCCCTGCACGCGGGCGAGATACCCGTCTATTTTACCACCCTCGGCCGTGGGCGGCCTCCCACGCTATTCGAGGGAACGACAGCGAACGACGACTGAGCAAGAGAGAATCGGAGCGGCAACCTCAGGCAGCCAGGAGCAATGGCTTCGTCCAGCTCCATCGCCACGGGAGCTGTCACTACCGACAAGCTTTCTATCAGCGGCCATGTGAGGACTGCAGGCGGAATAGCGAGCCATGCCCTGGCGAGGAGCTCCCAGGCGTTGCGCGGGCTGGCGCTCGGGGACGGCAGCGGCAGCGGCAGCAGCATCGGCGTGCATGCGGGTGTAGATTTGGATGGGGAAGAGCATGGGAATCGAAATGCGAAGGGGACTGCCATTGTGACCAACCTGGATCCCAGGGCCATCCACGGTGGTCTGCATCTACAAAAGCGACACCTGGGCGGCGGCGCGATTGCTGGAATCACGGTCGGTGTCGTTGTTGCAGTTGCACTGCTGGCCATCTGCCTCTATCCGTGCTTCCTCTACTTCAGACGTCGCCGGAGCGGCCAGTCGCATCCAGCGTTCGATGCCGAGGCAGGCATTGCTCCCCATGCTGGACACGGCAGCAACGCTTCTGGTGGAGCAAACACGCCTCCAAAGCGTCTCTCGTCGAGCGACTCGTATAGGCAAAGGGGCGAGTTGACGCGCGGGCGAGACGGCGACGGAGGAAGCGCAGATTATGGAAACTGGGAGGGTTCTATCGATGGCGGCGTCAACAATGGCTATTCCTATCCCCTCAGCGCGGTGTATCTGCAGCCTGGGGATCCCGGGCTCGTTGACAGCAACATTGCTGAAGAACATCGAGTCAAAGCCCAGCCGTTTCCGCTGCTGGGATGCGAAGACGGCGAGTTCGCGCCGCCGATAGCAGACGATCACCAGCCCGGCGTGCTCAAGGGAACCAGCGCCGACTACTACAGCCCCCATATCCCATCCGAGGCCTTTGGCATGGTTACACAGCCCGACGCGGCGCTTGACTCGCCCGTCCAGCCACCCTCTTCTCGTTCCAGCGCTCTTCGCCAGAACATGATGCAAATCTTCCGCCGCAAGACGGGCAGAGACGCAACCATAGACTCCACCATCTCACGGACAACCATTCCAGAAGGGGCCGCATCATCTCACCTCGACGGCGCCGCTCCGCTGCAGACGCTCATAACCGCGGGTGACCGAGTCGACTCTCCCACAAACATATCGGCTGCCTCCCTGCCCCTTTCACGCTCGCCCTCACATCACCGTCCCAGCGCTGAAGCCGCGGCTGGAGCGAGCCTGGCGCCGGTCAGCCCGCCCACCAGTAATGCGCCGGAGCCCTCGTCCAAGGCCACGCCTCCAGAGTCACCTCCATTCCCAGCATATCACCAGTTCAGAAAGTCTCCCTCGCCGCCCATCGCTGCTCCCGGAACCGTAAACCCCATGGACATCATGCCCGCCTCTACGGAAACAGAGCTATGGCATAGGACCGAGCACCAGCTCTACGAGGCGTTCCACAAGGCGTCGACGAGCGATCCAGTCGCGCTGCCCCCGCAGGAGTCATCCGCTATGCCGTCCCCTTCCCCGACGCCTCCCGAAACACAGCCTCAGCCTCAACCGATATTTACTATACAATCGCCCGGCGCAACCAGCCACACCGGACTCCCTCCCGACCACATCATCAGCTCGAACAGCACCAACGCCAACACTAATACCGCCCAAAACGATCAAGCCCACTCCCACCACGACAATGGCGATGTCGCTATGCTAGAGGCACCTCTCCCTCCAAACCACGACCACAGCTTGGCAGCCCCAGACGGCCGGCATCCGAGCTACCCCTCCGACCATTCCACCCCCTCCCCGGCCCTTCCTTTACCGATGTTTCATCACAGAACACGCCCTCGACTCAACTAGATACCCCCTCCCCCGAGTCCATGGGAAGTTCTGATTTCCGACACAGCGCGTCGCCACACTCCGGCGCTGGCAGCCACTCCCCTAGGACTGGAGCCTACCGATGCGATGAGCCGGGTTGTAACCAGGCTTTTGATCAACCACATAAGCTCAAGTATGAAGCGCCCTTTCCATCTACTGTGTCTCGGGACTTGCACTAACCGTTTGTTCGCCGCAGGCATCATCAGCGATATCATAGTAAAGACCATAAGTGCCCTTATGCTGGCTGCGGCAAAGGCTTTGGCACCAAGACTCATCTGCAGAGGCACATCAATGACCGGCACGAGAAGAAGAAGAAGTTTCACTGCTCTGTTGTTGGATGCGACTACTCTAGAGCAGGGGGCAAGGCTTTCCCTAGGAAGGATAACTGGAAGCGACACATGATCAAGATACACAATATCGAGCAACAGCAGCTTCCGGAGCCGATTGAAGTAGACATGGACCTGGATGGAGTATGAAGAACACCCTGACAGAGAGAGCGGGCAGTGGAGACGGAGATTTCCGATACAAGTCAGCAAGGGATATGAAGTTGTGAGAGTGAGTGCAGAGGCATATATGCTTCTCTTTCCTTTACCGCTCAAGGATGGGGGTCGACGATCCGCGACACATTATGACGCATCGAAATCATGATGTATCTCATGCTGTTGCAGCATAGCCGGCTGTTTCAAGGCTCGTTCTCAATGGCGCTTCGCTCAGCGGCAAATTCGACAGCACAGCTGGCCTACTCGGCTTGAAAAGCGAGTGATCTTTGGGCAAAGCGGACCCAGTCATCACTGCTCTACTCCTGCATCGTCATTGCGCCTCATGATATCTTTCTTTAATCCCAGCAGGCTCCTTTCCTGTTTGATTTAGTTTCCATTTCGGGCACAATCGGTCATTATCTCATTGAGCACATATGGTACAGAGTTACGTCGAGGACAGGGCATTTTAGCTTCAGCGAGCGCTTGGATATCTTTGGTGAGGCGTTTCACCCTACATAGTCTTTTTGTATAATACGGATGAGCGCGCCCCGTTCTGTCAATGAATAAGAATACATCACGCGGGGACGGGCTTCAGGAAGGCGGCGTTTCCTTCTTTTATTTCCGTCCTCTTTTCCGGTCTACCTACCTACCTTGACGGGCAAACAGACATGCAGCCCAAAGGAACAAACAACGCGTGATGGGTATATTCAACATCAGCAGATGGCCCGCCGAGAAAGGCCGTCCGCATATCCTCCGTGGGTGTGCTGCGAACATTTGATGGTTTTTTTCTTTGTTTCTTTTTCTCTCCCTCTCCCTCTCGTTCGCCTCAACTCAATTCTTTTATCAACCTCTTGACCAGTCTTCTCTGTTCATCCACGCCGAGCGATTTTTCGTCTGTTTCCTGGATGGCTCTGCCGACGGCAATGATGGCCTTGGTGCTGTCGCTGTCTACCCATAGCCTGCCGTTTCGGCCAGTCGCCGTCTCGAACTGGACGCCGGCGTCAGCAAGCTCATCGAGCACCACGAGCCTGCCCTGCTGTGCCTTCTTGGGCATCATCAGGAGGCGGGCCATGCCGAGCGAGATGGTAAACAGCATGCCTCCCACCAGCGGCCCAAGGCCATCGGCTTTGCCCGTGGAAGCCGAGACACACTCGAGCTCGGCGTCCATGTGCTTGTTGGCGAGCGTGACGCGGGCGTAGACCAACGCTCCGGGGAGCAGGATGGGGCGCGTCTTCTTTGTGGCAGACTCGAACGAGAGCTGAGGGAGGAGGGCGGGAGCGGTGTAGTCGGAGAGGCTGACGAAGTAGACTTCTTGGGCGGATTTGTTGACGGTACCAATCACGAGCTCGCCTACGCGTGGTATATACTGTTCGATCATATCGCCAGGCTAGAGCGTTAGCCGTTGAACACGCACTACGAAAATCGCATCGACGCCAATCCGGACACAATCGAGGAACAGCCAAATCTCACCCTGCCGTTTGCCGTCTCTACGCGGATGGCGTTCTTCTGTCGGTCCGTCACCAGTTGACCGGCCAGCGTCGGTACGAGATCGCTGGGAGGGACATGCCGCAGACCAGGGCCCAGACGGAGAGGCTTCTTTTCGTGCGTGGGAATCAGCGAGGCATCGATTCGATCGCCCGGCAGGACGAATATTGGTTCTGAAGACATGCTGTGTGATGTGATGCCGAGTTGCAATCGATGTACTCGTACTATGAGGAACAGAAACAATGCTGGGGCTCAGCCTTGCGTTGAAGTTGGTTTGAATTTTTGGAGCTTCCGCCCATGGGCGTTGATTGGCCGGATAAGCGATAAGGTTGCCCGCCTCGAAGGGGCGCGTCTGATTGGCAGCCTTCTATCGCCGCGCCGCGGGGTGGCTGTAGCCGCCAATGGATCCCGCCTTGCTGGGTCTTGTTCTTTTTTTCTGCTTGAAATTTTTTGTTAGGAGGAAAAAAAGCAGCCCCTCCACCAGAGAGTATCTTCAACCCACTTTGCAACTTCTCACAATCTTTTTCTTTTCCTCTTTTGCTTGCGAATCGACTGACGCAGCAGCAAAGGCTCAGCGTTCTTTTTCCATTCCTTATCAGTCGACTTTCTATCTTGAAGCCAGGTTTTACCACAGATCACAAAATCCGACCCAATGTCTGAGAGCAACGGCGTCAAGGCTGGGGTCGAGCCCAGTGACCGGGTCGCCATCGGCATCACCTTTGGCAACTCCAACAGCTCCATTGCCTTTACCGTCGATGACAAGGCCGAGGTCATCGCCAACGAGGACGGCGGTATGTTTTGATCCTTCCTGACCACGAGGCGGATACTGCGTGGCCCCGCCAACTCAGATCTTGAAAACACGTCTTCCCTCTTGCGTCTACTCTCCTTCCTGTAGACTGACACCGCGTTGCATCGCAGACCGACAGATCCCCACGGTTCTCTCCTACGTCGACGGCGACGAGTACTACGGTACCCAGGCGAAGAGCTTCTTAGTTCGCAACCCGACCAACACCATTGCCTTCTTCAAGGACTTCCTTGGCCAAGAGTACGACCACCATCTGCCAGCAATGACATGAAAAGCTGCCCCTCTTCAAGAGAGAGAAGCAATGGGCTTCACAACATCAAGATGCAATACTGACGATTTTCCGTTCTATTCAGGTTCAAGTCCATCGACCCCACACACTGCCACGCTGCTGCCCACCCCCAAGAGGTCTCGGGCGAGGTTGCCTTCACCGTCAAGGACAAGGCTGGCGAGGACGATGAACCCTCAGTCATCACAGTCTCCGAGGCTGCCACCCGATATCTGCGACGCCTCGTCACCGCCGCCTCCGAGTACCTGGGCAAGAAGGTCACCTCTGCCGTCATCACCGTCCCCACCAACTTCACCGAGAAGCAGCGCGAGGCCCTGATCAAGGCCGCCAACGATGCCGAGCTCGAGGTCCTGCAGCTCATCGCCGATCCCATTGCCGCCATCCTGGCCTACGACGCCCGCGCCGAGGCCAAGACCGAGGACAAGATCATTGTCGTCGCCGATCTGGGCGGCACCCGCTCCGACGTCGCCGTTGTTGCCTCAAGAGGCGGCATGTACACGATCCTGGCCACCGCCCACGACTACGAGTTTGCCGGTGTTCACCTCGACCAGGCCTTGATGGAGTACTTTGCCAAGGAGTTCCAGAAGAAGCACAACGTCGACCCGCGAAACAACGCCAGGAGCCTGGCCAAGCTCCGCCTCGAGGCCGAGGCCACCAAGAAGGCCCTGAGCCTGGGTACCAACGCCCAGTTCAGCGTCGAGAGCTTGGCCGACGGATTCGACTTCTCCGCCACCCTCAACAGGACACGGTACGAGATGGTCGGCCGCAAGGTCTTTGAGGGCTTCAACCGCCTCGTCGAGAGCGTCGTCAAGAAGGCCGAGCTGGATGTTCTGGACGTCGACGAGGTCATCATGTGCGGCGGTACCTCCCACACCCCCCGAATTGCCACCAACTTCCAGTCCATCTTCCCCGAGTCGACCGTGATCCTCGCCCCCGCCACCAGCACGGCCGCCATCAACCCCTCCGAGCTGCAGGCTCGCGGCGCTGCTCTCCAGGCCTCGCTGATCCAGGAGTACGACGCCGCCGACATCGAGCAGTCCACCCACCCCGCCGTCACCACCGTCAAGCACATCTCCAACGCCATCGGCGTTGTCACCGTCAACGCCGAGGGCGAGGATGTCTTCACCCCGATCATGCAGGCCGAGACGGCAGTCCCCGCCCGCCGGACCGTCCACATTGCTGCCCCTGCCGAGGGCGGCGATGTCCTGGTCAAGGTCGTCGAGGGTGGCACCCACATCAAGGTGACCAAGCCCGAGCCCAAGGCCAGGGTCGAGGACGTGCCCGAGGACGAGGACGACTCCGACTTTGAGGAAGAGGAAGAGGAGGAGAAGCGCGAGAAGATCTGGAAGATTGGCTCACCGCTTGCCGAGGCCGCCGTCAGGGGCGTTTCTAAGGGTGGCAAGGTCGAGGTCACCATCAACGTCGCGGGCGACCTCAGCGTGACCGTCACGGCCAGGGAAGTCGGCGGCAAGGGTGGTGTCAGGGGCAACCTGCAGGCACCGTAAATCAAGACGGGTGCTGGAGTTTGAGTTTAGAAGATGGTGAGACCAACACACAGTCAGAGAGGGCGGGGGGAGACATTATTTTCGGCATGAGTGTAGAAGTATATGTTACAATCTGCCGGTTGTGCTGTTTTTTATATGGGGTGGAGCACATCTTTTACATATAGAATTTCATGAGGAGCACTGAGGATCGCTGTACTCGAATGATCCTCGGGACATGGAGGTAGAGTACGGCCGAAGTTATCTGGGTTTCGAGGGGATAAATAAAAGAGAAGACGATGTTTGGATGCCTAGAAAGTTTTCATGCGGGAGGCGAGAAATCTCTTCCGTATCTCGAGAATGTGTGTATAGGGGAGATGTCATAAAGAATATGAGTGTTTGTTAGATATTCAAGCTTCTTGATAAAGGTACGTCGGTAGATGGGCAGTGAATATGATGAAGCCGGTTGAAACGATCCACCACCTTGAGAACACCCGATGGCCCACGTATGAGGGAGCACAAGCTACCTAAGTGAGCAAGGTATAATGACAAGCCCGGTGAGGAAAATAGCGGAAAATGAAGATGAGACTGAAATGCAAAGAGGAACAAAAAAATGATTAATAAAACCGCTACCAAGATTCGCTGCACAAAAACAATCATCAACCATTTAGACGGCGACGCTCCCGGGTAAACTCCAAGCAACTAAATCATCTCTTACATCGGACTCTCCGATCTCTTTTGCGCGTTTCATGCTCTCCCTCTCGCGCTCGCTGCTCCCGAGCGTTGGTGCCAAACTGACGAGGCTGGCAACGCTCTTGGTGCTGGCCATGTCGTCGTCCCTGGCTGTGGTTTCGCGACCGTCCTCGCGGATTCGCACACCCTTCTTGAACGGATTGCGGTTGCCTCCACCCGTGACGGTCGAAACGCTTTTATCGCTTGACCCCGAATGGGTACGGCGATGGTGAGGATTGGGGCTGTGGGGTTGGAAGGAGCTGCCCGGGCGGAAGTGAGACGAGGAATTGGAATGGTTGCGGCGATGGTTCATGGCCATGCGGCGATACTCAGGCGGCCGTAGGGCTCCCGCATTCTCGCCGTCCTCCTCGTAGTATTCATCTTCGGAATCAGGGCTGGTGGCGTTTCTCTGCTTGGTCCTCCAGCCGTTGCCGCCAGCGAAGATGTCCTCGATGCATTCATCAGTGGGAAGCTCCGAGGGCTGACGGGTCCACGACGCTGCGAGGGTCCGGCGATAGAGATCTTGAACCTCGGCAACATCTCGGTTCTTAGACAAGTTTGGCAAAGCTACCGTGGTATCAGCTTCGATGTGTCAATATAAGAGAGCGCACGAATCAAGGGGTATAGCACAGGTAGCCGGCCAAAAAGGGTAGTACTTACGTCCCAGTACCTCGTCCTCGTTCTGCTCCGGCGCCATGAAGCCTACAATCCCCCCAAAGACTGGCGCCGTTTTCAAGGGCGGCGCGATAAAGTTGCGTTCGCCATCGACCTGGATGAGGAGGATGCTCACTTTGAGAGTGCTGTTGACCTTGCTGTCTTGCATGAGGTACCTGCGCACGATGCCATCTTCGCACTCTCTCTGGATCTCATCGGACAGTTTCAGGTCTCTGGCGCTTGTAGGGCTCAGTCCGGCGCTGTTGTTGCGTCTTCTGGATGTTGGCGGTGAGGCAGGATCCCTCAAAAGGGTTTCGCTCTCTTCGACAAACTCGGCCAGGTTAATCTTGATATGACCAAGGGTTATCTTCTCGGTGAGGGCAAACTCTTGAACGACTTCGAGCTCCAGCAGGCACTCATTGAGGTGGTTGTTTCTGTCGACGGACATTCGAACCCCGGTAATCACCTTGCTGAAATTGTACTCAACTCGGTGATTCGCAATGGCCGCTTTGGCGGTGCGGCCACGATGCTCGGCATGCATAGAATGAGGCAGATGCCATTTGATGAAAGATGTACCAGAAACGAGAGGCACATTGTTCAGATCGAAAATCTATGAGGTCATACCAGAGTGGTAGAGAACGTTAGGTCATCGATCGCCTGTAAGAGGATATTCATGTTTCCTCAAGCATGAGAGCTCACCTTGAGATGAAGGTCAAATCTGGGCTGGACGCAGAAGAGAAGGGCGTTAGTAAGAGATCACTCGGCTGACCAGAAGCAGGAGGGAAAATGGGCGGCGAATTGCCTCACCTTGCGCCCCTTGCCGACTGTGGGAAAAAAGGGCATGTTAGCCAAGTGTTGCTACAGGGTGCCTCCTCCGGATATGCCGGGCTCAGGAACAAGTCGCGTCGAACCAGCTCACTGGAGCTCAGGTCAAGACTTGAGAAGGGAAACAGGCAGCGCATAGTCCAGGTTAACAAGAAGCATGAGGCCGGAGGAAGGAATGCATCAAGGGGCCACGCCCACCGAGGAGGCTGATGCACGCGCAGTCGGCCCGTGATAGTTCACCAATACGACGAGCGGGAGGATCGGGCTTACTCAGGGCAGACATTGTAGCCAAACGAGGCCACGGCTAATAATGACCAAGCAACCAATGCCGGTAAGGCCTAGGCAGTCTCACTAGTATGAGATGGTTTGAGACTGCATGAGGATACGGCAGACAGGGAAACAAGCCACTGCAAGTGGAACTTGAGCTCCGCGGCGCAATGCGCTAGCGGTTTGCGTGAACTGGCCGGCAGAGATTAACCGGAGTGAACAAGTCGAAAGACCTGTGGTTTCAGCCGCGCCTCGAGGTGTTGCGGCAAGCTGGGACGTGGGGTGAAGCAGCAGAGGAACGATGCGGTCGAAGTGGACGGTGGACGATGGTCGATGACAAGCCGAGCGCTAGAGGGTGTACGAGGACGAGGATATTGTAGCACTCGTGGGTGTATGTAGTGTGTCGGTGCTGCGGGAGCGATAGAAGCAGGAATGTGGATGTTACATCGCCAGCTGACGGGCAGCTTTTGACGTTGCGATGCGCGTGCCCCTATTGCCTAATGGATGAGGCGGCATTAGACAGATGAGCTGCAGCTGTCTGGCATGCTAATATGGAGCACGCTTGAAATGAGTTGGGCGAATGAATGCAGCGGGATACGCGTACCTTTCAGGGATGGGCTCGCTATAAATTGGGAACCCGGCACTGCCGATTCGTATGTCTCGACAACTGACAGGGTTGAGGTTCGGATGTCTCCAGCTGGGGGGTAGGAAGAGAGACGTGGTATGTTTCGCTCTGAGAACACCGCTGTGGTCGAAGAAATCAGACGGGGATCCAAGATTGAGACTTGGGATAATCAGGAGCTGAGGTTGTACAGTAAGTGGTACGGATGATTGAATAGTAAAACGCTAGAAGATCGGATGGGGAGAAGCTGTTGCATATGCAGATGCCTTTAGACGGATCGTTGGAAAGGTGGAGATGATGAGAAATGCGGGCGGCGTCTCGAGATGGGCAATATGATCTCTCTACGGGTACGGATACAGTAGGCGGTAAGCCATTGGACGGTACCTGAGGCGTTGAATTCGGTGCTGATATAACAGGAAATAAGGCAAGGCACAGAAGGTCCCTCCCTACCTAGGGAAGGAGCTCCAATTGTGACTCGGTAGCGGAAGGTTCAGAGGAGGCACAATTGATGGAACCGGAGGAAAGCCCCATCCACAAGTGTCTCATGATTGAAATGCCCTGCTTGAAGACGTCAATTGAATTACGTGCACTTGACCTTGTCCTACGTCACATGGAGAGACGTCGTGTCATCATGACAGCCGTGTTACTATGTATTTATTTGCAGTGCTGATGCAGGGAAGAATAAGAGATGGATGCTAGAGTCATGGATTCGCCATTGAGAGAGAAGTAGAAGACATGATACTTGAAGCAGTGAAGCATTCACAGCATTACCTGTAGTAGGTAATCACTTTGCCTTGGAGTGCCTGTTCATGATGGTGATACAGCAGCCTGACGAGTCGAGGACCTACCTTGAATTAGTACTGTAAACGTACCTTCCTAAGAGAGACAGAGAGACGGCAAGGCGGATTTACAGCGCGATATACAGTGGCTGCATGCACTGGACTTGTAGCTCTCTCGCTTATCGATAAAGCACGGGCAGGAAAGTTTCCCAATGCAAAGCATCATCCCGCGCGCCTTGAATCTCGGTCAACCCGCAAATCGAGCTTGCCATTGAGATGGCTTCCAACCATTCCACGGGCGGACAGTCCGGTGCTGCTTCCAAGAAGCGCGGGCCTCCGGCTCACAGCGCCCGCAGCGATGCGTTCATGCAGAAGCGCGCCAAGGTGCATGCTGCGCGAAGCATCCCAACGCAAGCTGCTGATGCCGCGCTCAAGGATGGCGAGCTGGACCTGGTGGCCTTTGTGGCGGCCCACGAGTTTGAGATTCGTGCCCTGGAGCAGAGCATGGCCACGACCAAGGCCGTCAAGAGCAGCAGGGCCTTCCAGCAGGTCCCTCGCGGGCTGAGACGACGGACGGCGAGCCACAACCCCAAGCGGGTGCCTCGAAGGCTTCGGGCCAGGGCCAGGAAAGAAATGGACGAAGATAACACTCCCCTGGTCGAATCGCGAAAACGGAAGCCGAGAACGACAAGAGCGAGGATACGAGCCCAGACGGCCAAGCGACTTCGCATACTCTCAGCGCGCAAGAAGAAGAGGAAGCAGAAGAAGAGCCAGCAGCCCTCCAGCGACGAGAAGCAACACGACCCGACAGCGCCTGCGGCCGCAGACGCCAACGTTGTGGGAAGGGCTCCCAGGCCCAAGATACGGAGGAACGCGCTCAACGAGCCACCCAGAGCAGCCGCAAAATTCAGAAAGAGGCAGATCAACAAAACCTGGCTGCCGACACATCAATGGCACGCAAAGCGGGCTCGCATGACAGAGCCCACGGAGCCGCTGTGGCGCTTTGCCATCCCGCTGACACCCAATGAGAAGATATATCGACCGACACACAGGGCGCAAGGAGAGCGCGGCACAATGGTTTGGGACATGACATATATGAGTACCATTGGTCTCTATGGGAACTTTGCTGGCATGGCGAGAGTCCTCCGGAAGGTCGGAGTGACGAATGATTCTTGCTGGGACGACAGAGGAGCAAAATGGAGGCAGGGTACCAGAGCTTGGACTGGCATTTTGAGCAGGGAGAGAGCTGGGGTTCAGCGGCCTATATGCCAATCAACAATCATCTGGGATCCCGAAGTAGCGTCACAACGCATCGAAGAAGATGGCGCAGGGGTGGAAGGAGAGCAGCCAGGCCAAGTCGACAAGAAGACGCAGAGACGTGTCTTTCTCAGAGTTCATCCTTCGGCTTTCCTGGAGCTGTTCAACGAGCTACTGCGGCTCATCAAGATGACAAAGCCCCGGCTGTATATTGAAGATTTGAGATTCGAGATCGGAAGCATAGAGCTCTCTGGCCCCGCGTCTACCGAGGCTCTGCTGTCAGTCTTGACGCCGTACCCTTCAGGCGGGTCGAGTCCGAAGAACAAGCATGCCGAGCTGTTCGAATCTCTAAAAGGGCTGACGAACCCGGCGGCCCTGCCGAGTAATTCAGTGCTACACTTTGCAGTCCAGGATCCTCGGCTGAGGTATCCGCCACGGAAGATGGAGTTTCCCGAGGACGAGCAGGCTCAGATGGGTTTGTTGGCAACAATCGCCGATTGGCCCGCGGAGGAGAACCTACAGCCGTCGCTTCTCTTTGACCGACATGCCCGTCATAGGGCCTCATGCCTGCCATCACAGAAGTCCATCAATAGGAGAAGGAGTAAGGTCACGTCTGGAGCACTTCTGAAGCCAACCATGCACGATCCTCCCGTTCCCATCATACTCATCGCATCTCGTTCCGCACCAGGCACACAGGCGCAAGGGACATGGACTCTGCTTGCTCCTTGGAAATGCATCCTCCCTCTGTGGTACAGCATCGTCCACTGCCCGCTTGTGTCGGGTGGCAACCCACGGTTTGCCGGGCTCAACGAGACGATGCAAGTGGCATTTGAGCGCAGTATTCCATGGTTCCCCGCCGACTTCCTAGGTACCGACGCAGGAGCTGAATGGGAACTTGATCGCAGGCAGAGACGAAAGAGGGATTGGGCACGACGTCCCAAAAGCAAGAGGGTCGAGTGGACGTCTCTATCGTTGGGCGCAGGCCGACAGGGTGAGATTGGAGACGGACACGCCTGCGACTTTGAATTTCTCTTTGGACTTGCGCAGCAGCAGCAGCAGCAGCAGCAGCAGCCGAGTGCACCGCCCGACGATTCCGGGGAGGCAATGGACGTTGATGAAAATTTGGCGCCGACCAAGGCGAAGGCGAAAGACGTCGCGATACCACGCCTCAAGCTCTTGAACAGCATCTCCAAACCAGTCTTCAACAAGCTGCTTTCGCCATCCCCGCCTCTTCAGCCGCTCCCTCCACACGCCATTGCGTGTGTCCGGATATCACTCCTCTCGCGAGGCGTCGTCGATCCATGCGCGAGAATCTACCGCCTACCTTCAGTCGCCGTCGCGATACCACCGTCTTCTGATGCCGAGGTTCCCGCAAGCATCCCTCCAGAAGCCTCGTCTCTTCCGTCCGATCTTCGTTCGCAGTGGCTTTCGCGCATCCCCTCATATCCGTCCTCTCCAGCATGGTCCAAGTCCAGGGCGTCTCCCACTTCCCATAGCCAATCAAAGAGGACAGCGTCACGTTTGGACGACATGGAGACGCGCAAACGCATTTTAGCACAGGAACTCCTCACTGCTCCTCCAAGTCTGGAGGGCGGTTTGGGAACCAATGACATAGATGTTGGCGGAAACCATCCGCTGGTGCCTGATGCAAAGGACCTCATTGGCTTTGTCACCACGGGGTCGTTTTGCCTGGCGAACGGTCGAGGAGCGGCGATTGGCAGCATCGCGGTAGAGAAGGTGATGGCAGACGTCCGCGCGAACTCCAAGGAGGGGAGGCTGTGCATCGTGAGGAACGCCGGCGAGAATGTCGGCTGGATCGCGAGGTGGGAGGCGATTTGATTGTGCTTGCTTGCTTGCTTCTTTCTTTCTTTCTGGCAGTGAGCGGCATGGCAGCATTTTCCGGCTCCTCTAACCACCCGCCTACTAGTAGGTAGTATGCAGGTAGCATCAAGATGACGATAAGCTCGAGTTTGGGGGCATGTGAAAGGCGTCATTGACAAGGGGCGGCGACACGGTTTTAGGTGCAAAAAGCGTCCGGATCAATCCGTCTTTGAATTTTTCTGTTCTTGTACTTGTCAGTTTCTTGTATAGCTAGTACTGCACGAGACGTTGGACACTTATCGAGAAGCCTCGTAAATAAAGGACGACATTATAGAGAGAAAGAGAGAAAGAGGCGTCGTTTCTTCGCTACCAAATACAAGCTACGACAGAGATTCAACCGACAGCCTCAGCTCCATACCATCACGCTTCGCATCAGGCCCGACTTTGCGGAGATCAAGTCGTTCAATCAAGGATGGCTTCATCGGACGACAGACCAAAGACAATCACCGGCGGCTGCGTCTGCGCATCAGTCCGCTACACCGTCACCTTTCCCCCAGACCACGACTTTGCCAACAGCGTACGTCCATCACCCTCTTCCTTTCTGCCCTCCTCCCCTCGTTTCTCGTCCACCCAAAGTCTAACAAAAGAAAACACACAAAAAAAGTCAACAACCTGCCAGTGCGAGCAGTGCCGCAAGAACACGGGCTCCCTCATCTTCCGCTCCCACAAGGTGCCCAAGTCCGCCGTCGCCTTCACGGCCCGGTCGACGCTCCGGCTGTACTCGGCCACGCCGCACTGCGAGCGCGGCTTCTGCTCCGGCTGCGGCAGCTTCCTGCTCTGGCAGCGGGACGACCGCGACTACACGTGCCTCACCGTCGGCTGCTTCGACGCGGCCGTCCTGACGCGGCATGGGCCGCTGCTGACGGCGGCCAGGAGGCACCTGTTCTGCGCGAGGGAGGTGCCCGGCGTGACTGACCATCTGGAGGGCGAGAGGTTTGCTGGTGACGATGAATGATGTGTCTCTTGTCTGTTTTGTCCTGGTTTGGGAAGCTCTCGTGGCAATACTATGCAATATCGATCATGACTTGTCGTCTTGGTCATGGGTCCTTTGATGCGTGTTCCGACGTGGCACTGGCAAAGATTGAACAGGCATCCACGATCACAAAAGAGCAAAGGGACAAGGAGGGCCGGGCAAGTGGTGGATGAAGAAGAAAGGATCCAATCACTGAGATTCTCGCTGGTGGTATCTGGCGTCAACTAACCCAACGTGTGTCAAATAAACGCCGGCCTTGAAGCAACCATTATATCAAGTCCCACTGCAAAGTCAACAAATCGTAAGAGAGTCAAAGCAAAAACAAAGACGAAAAGAAAGCAAAAGAAAACCAAGAAATACCATCAACTCCCTGTCCCGTCTGTTACCGTGCCATTTGCCCAAAAAAATCCCAGCAGAAAACACCCTTCAAGCTCTTGTCTAGTCCTCCTCGCTGATCTCGCTCTCGTCATCATCGGCATTGTTGCTATAGTAGTAGCCGTTGTTGCCGCTGTCTTGGTCATTGCTCTCCAGCTTTTCAAAAGCATTCTCCAACTCTTGTTCTAGATCCAGCTCCAAGTCGGCAGTCTCGTTGGCCTCTTCCTCTTCTCCTTGTGCTCCATCCTCTTCGTCTTCGTCCACGTCCATGGCCTCCGATTGGCTCTGGCTAGCATTCTTGACAGGACTGGGCAGCTTAAAGTCCGTGTCCGGGTCCATCCCGCCGTCTTCGTCTTCGTTGTCTTCTTCCTCTTCCTCCACCTCGGACTCGCGCTGATCCATAAAGTCATCGAAGCGCCGAGGGGCGGGAAATGCTGGCGAGAAATGGGTCTGCCTTGCCGGGTTCTCGGCGCCAGGGTACTCAATGAGGAGATCGCCATCGTCGTCCTCATCTTCCTCGTCGTCCTCATCGTCCTTCTTCTTTCGAGACTCGGGCTGTGCTGGCTTCGGTGGCTGAGGTGTGGGAAGCGCCAGATCAATCTTCTTGGGGAGCTTCTTGTCAAGCTGCTTTCTCTCGAATATCTTCTTCTCCAAGGATCTCTTCTCCGCCGACTTCTTGTCCAGCGATTTCTTGTCCAGCGGCTGCTTCTCAACTGGATCCTTGTCGCCGACCGGCTTCTTGTCCAAGAGGGATTTCTTGTCGAGAGGTTTCTTCTTTTCAATAAGCACCCTGTCGGAGGACTTCTTGTCCGTTGGCTTCCTGTCAAGTCTCTTCTGCAGGCCCTCCTTTGTCTGGACGGTGATGCTCTTATCATCACCCTTGGGTGTCGACTTCAGCCTGTCCTTGTTCGCTCCAACCTTCTTATCTCCCGTCTTTTGCGACTGGCCGCTTTCCAGATGAGGGTATCGCCGTCGCAGCTCCTCGGGGTTGCTGTTTCCGGGGATGCGCGTGAGGTTCATGTTGAAAGTTGAGTCGACCTTGTCAAGGACAAACGCCTTGCGCTCGGGATCGAACCATAGCACGTAGTCGTCATCGTCGGTCGAGCGCGTTCCGGCGAAGCCAACCGTCCCTTCGGGGCTGGGGAAGCTCAAGTCGTACGAGGTCGTCTTCCCAGGGAGCGAAGGCTTTAGGCGTGCGTCGGTCGCAGGGAACGAGGGCTTGTGGTTGTCTGCGAGGAGTTGTACTGTTAGCATTTCTGTACGCCTCTGCCGCCTTGACTTGTGCCATCCGTGCTGCCGAGCCGACGTACAGCGAATGCCCGTAAAGATCTCGTTGGACGTCTTCCCCAGCAGGCCATCGCCGAGGATGATGGGGTAGTTGCCCTTGGCTGTCGGGTCAATCAGCTCAGCCATGGCGGGCGGACCTTGGCGTTGAGCCGGTGTAAGCCTGCGATGCTCTGATCGCGTTGTTGCGCGGTGGGCGAGCAGCAGAAGTAGAAGTGCCGAGAGCCTGCTTGTTCAGCGTATCAGCGCGGCTGTCCGGCAATGATGTTGCAGAAAAGCGCCGGCTGAAGCTGACGTTGCTGCTGGCGGAGATGCTGGCGATGGACTGATGCAGGATGGCTGACGGAGGGAGAGGAGTTGAGGATGGCGGGACAAGGGAATCAATCGCCTAAGGTAAGAACAGGCAGAGAGGCTCGGCGGCAACAAGGGCAACAGGAAGGGCCGCACAGACACTTTATAAGGCGCCATCCTCCCCTCCCAAAAATATCACAGTTGATTACATACAGCAGCGCCTCAGCCTTCAACCTTCTTTGTGCGCTTCGCTGCAACAAGTCGGTGGCTGTCAGCCCAGACACTTCGCCGTAAGCTTGCTTGGGCAAAGCGCGCGCCAAAGAACGTAAATCTCGAAGCTTACCTTACCTTTGGCTGCTGGTCAACCATGACTGTGCTGTTTGATTGCTCGGCTCAGGCAGCTTTGGTTACACACCCGCCAAGGGGGGGGGACTTTGACGGACAGTCCGTCACTGGTATGCGCCGACACCTACGGTTCCTCGCCTGATCTCAAAGGATTCCAAAGCCTGAACTCGCCTTAATCAAGGTTTTCTCTTCATTTCTTTCTCAAGATGAATGACTGCGCCCTGCCTGTGGCCTTCTGATGCGCCTCGTTCGCTGCTTAATACATTACAAGTAAGGTACTTCTGGTGCAGTCAGAAGGCGACAGGCCTACATGTACATTTGTCGACATCGAGAGGCCAGTCCAGATTGCCATCCCCGTCCACTAACTGGCCTCAACCCCTTTCAACTGCCATGCTCGGGAGTAATACGAGGATCGTTGAGAGCTCCTGCGCGCGATCTTCCTTAGGTACATGCGTGGGCAACGAAAAGCATAGGGGAAGCGCTTCTGGGTAATTTATAAGTGCATGTGGTCAGTCCACCAGGTAAACGGCGAATACCTAATCTACACCAGAATTCTCACAGCGCCAGCAATGCCTCTCTCTGCTCTGTCCACCGCTACGGGGCGGTCTCATCGGACTCTATCGATGTTACCGACTCGAATGAAAGAAAGTGTCCCATTGCGAGGAGCTGATGTCTGGGCGGCCAGCATGTTCAGGCCAATTCACTGAGTACCAGTCAGCGGTGGGCCTGCCATATAACTGTGATAAGGGCGCGAAATGGTGCCGATGATGCGTCTTTGAATACCTAGACCTCGTCCGTGGGCTCGTCTTGTAGGCGTCTTCTCTCAAGCAACTCTAGAATCTCCGTTAGTCACCTATGTCCAGCTGGGATGTTTGATTCTATCATCCTTAAGAATATGACGCCTCATCGTCGCACCATTCCAACAACACCAAATCCATGCATACATGTACCCTTTACAGAGCTCTTTTCGATTCTTCTGCCACTGAGTCCGAGGTACACTGCTCACATGCCTGTACACAAAAGCAATCATCGTCTCACTGCTTCGATTACAACACTCACAGGTAGGTAGTCAGTTTGCAAGAGTTGGAAGATACTACATGTAGGCTTCTGCCACCGTGTCCAAGAGTTGCATGCACGCTCCCAGAGTGAGCCGCTGTTGCTGCAGAGAACCAGGCGACACATCAGAGACTGGATCGGGAGCTCACTGACACTTGGCTTATCCTCGTTACTTTCCAGAGCACCGTATCACAGGATTCAGATGAAACTATAATGGCCATGTCTCAGCGTCATCTATTTCCATCAGCAGCTTCGTCGGCGGAAACAGCATCAACTGCGCCCTATTGCCGCGGAGGGGGACGACGGCCCTCTGATTCGCAAACACCAATCACCTGGAGCAAAGGCGGCTCATCTCAGTCAACTGAATCAAGCAACCAAGGCGGCGCCTGGCAGCCTCACTTTCCGGCTGAGACATGGCCCCTTGCCAGCAGTCGCCCGACCAGGCGCCGGAGTACCTGATGCCAGGTTCCCGGAGTAGAGGAGGCAGCATCCTTGCGAGGTGGAGGTGAGTTCGCGGCCTGAAGGATCTGCTACATACATGTACACGAACGCCACGAAATCTCGACTTTCCCTGTGACCTGTCTACATAGTCAGATTTGCAAGCAGAGTGATTCAGATGCGGCATCCATTCACCATGATCGCCAGACATCTGCGCTTGTGACGAGAGCCGGGCCAGCTCGACTAGGGTACCCGGTCATGGTCCCGGGGCGCGGTTTCTTGCTCCATTGTGGTTGCGTTCTGACGGCCGTACCGAGTACAGTACTGGATCACCTGCAACAGCGGTATGTATCTGCTTGCGTTACGCTTTGGGAGGTGGTCGAGGGATCAACACGAGTAAGAGACGCAATGCTTCGGGCTGACCCTCTCTCCACAGGGGGGGAGAGCTGCTGCACATCTAGGTACAGTACAGTAGCATTTCCACCGCGTAACAAAGGATAGGTGACCTCAAGGGCAGAGGAGGACTGTAAGGAGGGATGACCGATATGCTGGTGCACCAGAGGATCGCATTGGTGGTGCTTGATCTCGGACTGCAAATCGTTCCCAAACGACCTTGCCGGCAAAGCAGAGCCACTTCAGTAGCTACAGTACCTGCAAGGAAGCAGGACCCAAGCCAGAGCCGGAGCCACCAAAGCCAGCTTTGCCAACATCTGACAGCCAACCAGAATATGACCGCCGGTTGGCTGCGTCGTTTCCGTAGGGCAGATCTGAGGACCGTACCCGCCCGCCCGTCTGTGCACACACCAGCTGTCGATCACGGACTGCCGGACGATCTTGGCTCGCGCAAAGACGAGAGAGTAACACTGTTGTTGTAATACTTGGGGTTACTCTGACGCGGATGGCAATTTAGCTCCCGTAATACTAGGTATGCGTCCAGCTCCCCTGGGGACTGGATGGCAATACTACTAGAGTAGGTAGTATCGGTAAGTCTGTGGTGCAACATTGTTCTCTCCGGCTCTCCTCTCATCCTTATGTTGGAGTGCAGCCTGAACTGCATCTTTCGGGCAGCTTGCTGTCGTGTCACAGGGCTAGCTGGATGGTTGGACGAATCGATTGGAGGCGTGAACACTCCGGACTACTAGCAGTAAGCTCGTGCAGGATGTTAGCAGGCTTGTATTCTACGAAGGACTCGAATAGGCAACTTGAAGGGACGAGGCTCTGATGGGGTTCCCAAGGAAATGCACACTACCTTTCATTCCCTCCCTTTCCCATCTCCCACGTTCGCGATCAAAGTGGACGATGACTCTCGGCACTTGACGTAAACAATCGAAGAAACTTATCCACATGAGGGGGATGCTTCTGTTGAGGCCTACAAGCTTTGTCTGTGCACAGGGCCCGCAGTCATGTAAGGGATGTACAAGGACGTTCGCATCGCTCGCTCGCTCGCTACCATGCTACCTCCCTGAATTTGGGGAGCTGGTCTTTGCTCTCTTGCAGCGGCTCTGGCGCCCATTCTGTTCGGACAATGGTCACCGAGACCCGGCGACTGGTAGGTAAAGCGAGCGATGTTGTTATCAGGATTGGGTTGCTCTGCATTGGGAGGCCCGAGATCGCAAGCGCCGTCGTGTGATGCCAGGGTATGCATGTAGGTAGGTACTACTAGGATCTTCTCGGTAAACACACGAATATACCGGCTGGCTCCGATGGCCCCAGATTGGGCCATAGCTGAGCAATCCGATCAGTCGACCTACTTGTCTTTGCTTGGACGAGACGGACGAGCAAAAAGACGAGTGGCATGCAGGCAAGGAAACGACGCCAAACAGTGGGCCAGGCTTGCATTTACAGACTGCTCGACGATTCGTCTCGCAACTGGGGCGATGGGCCATCTGCTGGACGAGCCCAAGCAACGGGGCAGTCCTGGCAAGCCTGGAGACGCTAAAGCGCGGGCACGGAGACTCGAGTATCGCGGAAATCCTGCTTGTGGTGGTGTTGTGTTGGTGCAAGCCATCAGTCCACAAAAGACGTGTCTCACTTCTGTGCGAGCCAACCGGCCATTCAAGCCTTTGGCCCACGCTGCGACCAAACGAAGCAAAAAGAGGCATACTATACTGTATCAGCTTAGGAGCACCATGCATTTGGCACCGGGTGGCCTGAAGCCTTGCAAGAAGCAAAGCATCCAAGCAAACCAAAATCGACAGATGGGCTGTGGATGGCTGCGGGTCGGGACTTCGGGAGGAGGGGGACAGAGGCAAGAGAGAGGGTTGGATGATGCGCAAAGAATCACCATCTTTGCAGACTGGTGAGCGGCGAGTACCGAGGAATTGCCCGACCTCTGATGCCTCGTGAGCACATGAAGGATTGGAGATGAAATGGAACCTGTCGGGCTCTGAATACATGTACCCTTCAGGACGCAGATGGCTTTCAGGGCATTGTAAGGCACTACTAGGTAGTGACCCGCATAAGGTAACCTACCTTACTGGTACCTATTTTGCAGCTCATGCGCAATACGCGATACGCGACTGTCGTCTGGCAAAACTTTTGCGGTCATCAGGAAAGCAACCACACCACTGCTCGGTCGGTAATAATGATCCGCTCTGTAGCACAGCGCCACCCAAGGTTCAAGTGCACTGGTAAGGTGCTGAGGCTGCAAGGTAACAAAGGTATCCGATACAAGAGGTACCTCAAAGAAGCAAGCCGGCCAACAAGCCCCGCGCAGCCATTCGTCCGGCCATTGTCCGGGCCGCTGTCAAGGGCCGCACCGAATTGCTGTTTATTTTCACCTCCATGTCCAGGTGTGCTACGCTAATAAGTAGGTACCTACTACCTAGGTAGATAGAAACTTCATCTTCTTACCTGATGTGTCTATGGAGGCACCTCTTGGTGCCTCCTGTCCCCTCCATTTACCTATGCGTCATTCCCTCTCGCTCTCGCTCCTGATACTGATTTCAGCCATTGTGAATTGAACATAACCCCCCTCTGGACGGCCGGATCGCCACGCCCAACACCATCCCATCATCTCACAAGTCCCAAGCAATCACCCTTCACCGAGGTGCACTAGCGGCATCGTCTCGCGCCTAGCATCTCTGCCAAGGATCCCCCCGTCGTATCATTAGTTCGGAACGGGGGGTTGCTTCACAAGCTGCATATGCTGTGTTGGTGTGCTCTCCCCCTCCCTCCCTCTCTGTACGTTGTCCCCTTGTGCCGCCACTCACTCGCAACGAGCTGGTAGGAGAAAAAACTTTTCACTCAATTCTTGGTCCTATTGTTGGCCTTGACATCTCCATCAAATGCCAAGTGCCTTTTCCTCTAACCGCCTACTAAGGCACTAACCTACTAGCTACCTAGGTACCTACTACAGGAGAGCAGTAAGGTAAGGTACCTAAGTAGAAAGTTACTGGAAGTATTCACGTTACCTTGCCATTGCCAATACCATCGAGTCGCCTCACTTCCCTTGATCTTCCTCTATTTGACTTCCTTTTCTTTTCTTTCATTGCTTTTTGCTTCTTTTCTTTGTCTCCGGGTGCTGGAAAATCCAGGTTCGTCCCTCTCCAATGGATCGTCGTCTTTTTGAGACCCTGTCCTTCGGTAGGCAAAGGGCCTCGTCCCGGACGAATACATCCTAAGCTTTCCGGCTTGGCTTGTACGAGTAAGTGCACTACCTACCTACCTACCTAGGCTCTTATGATTTCCTCCCAAAGCCCGAGACAGACAGAGCTTCAAGACATGCGTGCCCACTGACAGCTGGCAATTGCATCACAGGGCTCGATCCCTGCTCTTTCAAATCTCACTTCCGGGTCCCCAAGATTTCAGGCCCACTACCCAATCGGGAGCGAGAACCGGATCTTAGACGCTTGTCTCTCGACAGCTCTGATATCCACACCCATCAAATCTCTTGCGAGACGGAAATCCGGAGTCAAGTCATGTCCAAGTACCCAGGTACCTCAGGTTCGTCTCATCCGGTACCTAGGTAGCCTCTGACCAGCTTGCCGTACCTACCTCATTCGACCTACCTACTAGGTACCTACCTTAGGTAGGTAGTGCCTGTTGCTTCAGCATGACCCAAGACCTCCAAGTACCACTGCCGCCAGGAACGATGCAGGCTGCATTGGGCACGTTCGATAGGTACCTAGCTAGTACTTGTAGTTCTGACCTGGTACTGAAACGGTAAGGATGCGTGATGTGTGCTACCTGACGGTACTACCTAGTAGGTAGGTAGGTAGGTAAAAGTGCATGTAGGTACTAATGCACCTCTTCGTTGGCCAGCGAGCAGCACTGGGCAGTTGCTACCTGCTACCTGTACTCCATACCTAACTACGTACCTAGGAACTTGACTCTCCGATCTCTGTCGGACTGTCTCCCTTTTCCTCCCTCTCTCTCTTTCTTACCACCTTAGGTAGAGATGTCTCTTATTACTCTGTCTCTCTTATCCAGGACAGGGGATAGGGGTCCACGGGACGGGATATGTCATTGTGCGTTAGCTACCTAGGTAGGAAGGACCGCCTCACATACCCTACTTACTAGGTACTACCTACCTTACCTTACCTTACCTACCTACCTACTAACCTGACCTACCTGACCTAACCTTACCTTACCTTACCTTACCCCCAGCAGATGTACATACCTATATATGCAGCTGGCCCCATCGTCCCTGCTGTAGAAAAACCTCCATGTAGGAGCGACCCATGAAGCACTTGCCTTCCTTACCTTGTCCGTCTGCCCCATCCATCTTCACCTCTCCGGCTTGTGTTCGTCTTCATCATCTCCTTCACAGCTCTTGTCCAGAGCTCTCCTTTGTCTGCCACCCCTTGTCTTCTGGACTGGCTACTTTTTGATCTCCCTGCTTTTCCCACTTCTCGAATCCGTTGTTATCCCACATCAACACGCACATCGGGCCCGGCAATGGATCCATTGTCAGTTCCCGTCCCGCCTCCTTCTGACGCTCCAGCCATGCTCGAGTCCGACTCTTTCACAATACCTGAGCTCAACGATTCGGAGTACTGTACAGAGGTGCTGCGCTTGCCTCCAGGCAAATCCGAGGCCGAGGCTGACCAGGAGTTGGTTGCCAGAGCAAACGCCGCTGGCATCGCCGCCACTCTGCCATCTGTGGCCGGCAGAAGACATCCAGCCAGCAGCTGCTCGGTCTTGTCGTTTGGGACTCAGCAAGACCGCAGCTTTTCCGATGCGTCCAACGTCTCAGCCAGCACTGCCTTGACTCCTCACTCTTCCGTCTTTGGGCCCCCGAGCCCCCTCGTTGATACCGGGTCCGGGACACGAGGAGTTTCGGCTTCGAGCCTTACTTTTTCCCACTACGAGAGGCTCATTGCCTCTGTAGATCCTGCCAGCTCACAGAGTCCATTTCCCAGGCCTCCACCTACACCGACCGCCAACGATTCCTCTGCCCAGAGCGTTGTGAGCGTGGCCTCCAAGAAGAGCCATCGCGCAAATCTGCGAGACCGCTTGCGTTGGAGGAAAAAGACTGTGGCGCCAGTGGAAGTCAAGATGTACGTCCTTCTAACTCCATGATTAAGCCTCTCTTCAATCCCGGACGACAAGGCATTGCCTGTTATATCCCATATGGTGATGTGATGTGAGCTGACGCCGTTATATCTACACCCTTACAGACACTGTATGAGCTGCCAGAAGAGTTTTGGAGCAGAATCTGGCGCCTTGCATAAGCTCTCATGTGGCCACATGCATTGCACCGACTGCGTCCGAGACATGGTAGATCAAGCCGTTCAGCATGAAGCTCGGATGCCACCACGCTGTTGCTCTCAGCCTCTAGCAGCTCCTCTTGTCAGGGCAATCCTGACCCAGGACGCCCAGGTAGCATTCCTGCTGGCGGTCCTTAAGCTCAACACACCAGCCCAAGAACGAGTCTTTTGTCCAGACCCAGCCTGTGGCCACTTTATCCCATCTCGTGATGCACCCGACGCCAAGCATCCGTTTGACCTTACCTGCTTCAAATGCAATGGCCGCGTATGCGCCATATGCAAAGGCGCCGCTCATGCCGTTGGCGAAAACTGCCCACAAGATTGGGAGCTGGCCGTGTTGAAGAAAAAGCAGCAACAGCAGCCTGGTGGGGCATGCTGGCAGAGATGCTACGATTGCAGGGCTCTTGTCGAGATGGCTGTGGAAGCTCCCTACATGACGTGTCAATGCAAAGCTCGCTTCTGCTCTGTCTGCGCCGCCATTTGGGACCCTACAACCGGGTGCCCCAACCTCTGCAGCTTCGAAGAGGAGCTCCGGCGGCGCCAGCAGATTCTGGATGCCGTTTCCTGTGAAGCTGAGCTGCAGATACGCGCCAATTCGTCGATCCAGCAACTTGGTCAGCAACAAGAAGAGGAGCTCCGTCGTTTCCTGGAATACAAATCACAAAGCAAAGACGCCTTGCAGACGCGGCACCTGATACAGGAGGCCGCCGTGGAGGACAAATACGACTGCCAGGAGGAGAAGCTCCGCGAGAGACATGAGAGGGCCTGGTCTCAGCAAGAAGACCGTCACGTTGCGGCCGAGATGGGGCTCCTGGAATCCTTGCAGCAGTATGAACTGAATATACATCTGCGACTCAAGCACATGGAGGCTTACTGCAATGGCGTTGGGCAACATCCCAGCACGAAGGCGCCTGTCAGGGTCGTCACTGAGCGGGACCTGAGAGAGTTGGGCCAGCAGTACTATTTGCGAGACGGCATGGACCGCACGCGCGAGTCCAAGATCAATCTCATGCGGGAGCGGCAGGCTGTGAAGATGGAGGAGCTCCGTGTAAAACAAGCGGAGGAACATGCGCAGCTCACGGACGCCAGACAGGAGGCGCTGGATCGGCTAGAAACCCAGTTCGTCCAGGAAGAGTCTCAGTTTAACGCCGTTTTTGCGTCGCGCCAGTCACAGCTGCAGTCTCGATGGGTGCTCGCCATTGAGGTCTTGTGCAAGGAGCTCGAGGAGCAAAACCCTGGCCAGATCTACCGTCGTATTGGCACACCAAGGTGGCCCGATGAAGGGCAACTTTGACGTCCACAATCGAGGTTGACCGGGGTGGCGGTGCACCTGATGCGGCAAAGATGTTCCACGTTGGAGCATCACTAACAGCAGGTAATTGGAAGCGGCTCGGTATACACCTCGATGACAACCTTGATGTTGTACACATGCAAGGATGGCCTTCTATGACCTTGGTTTTCCTTTCTTCTACGTTCTCTTCATTTCTCGTCCGCCCAACTAAGATGTGGCCATCATCTGAACCCGTTTATCTCCTTTGTTTGTCTCTTGACGTCCCTTTCCACCCCTTTCTTTCTCTTTCCTCTTTCCCATGTTGCAGGTTACTTGCTTCTGTTACCGTCTGCTGGTCCACAAGACGGGGGCAGCTGGCCGCTAATGTCCCCATACCCTCCTTTCAATCTGGTTTCTTTCCTATCATTCTCCTCAGGATAGTGTCTTCAGCAGCGTATAAGCGGTCAAGCATGACGGAGGTCGAGATACCGACCGCCAAAACGGAAGCAAAGAAAAGGACAGTTTTGTATATACTTTTTCTGTATTCTCTTACATTCTTGCTCCTGGGCTCGGTGTTGGGAGTTGTTGTCACACGCAGCATTGTGGTTTGCTATGATGGCTGCAACGCAGCTTAGAATAATGCATATAATGGTTACCTACCTAATGAAGTACGTGTTGCAGTACTGTCACTGGATAGTACCTTACCTGGTGCACTTACCGCGCAACTTGTTCCCGGTCCTTGAAAGTCAGGTTGCAGATTTCGGTCAGCGTCTGGCTTAGCTACTTACTAGGTGACTGAGCGGGAGAAACATGCACCAGGCCACGAATCTGGCTCAGCTAGCCCCTGAGCGTGTCGCGGGTCGAGAATAAGCCTCTTTGGTGCATGCTTAGGCGCTGGACTCTGTTGCAAAGCAAGATTCTAACGATCCTAACCCCTAGGGTGCAGGTAGACCATCGATCCAGAGCAGCTTGCCGATCCGGGACATCATTCCGGCATCAAGCTCTTCGGCTGCGACCAGATCCTAGGATATCGCCCACCCCGGTGTGTTTCTTGTTTGCTTGCTTCAAGGGGTAGGGGGTAAACGAGGCTCGACCAACTTTGTGGATGGCCAAGGTGGTCCGGTTCCCCGGGCAGGATGGAAAACCTGGTACGACCGTGATATGTCTTATCATATGTCTCAGAACAAGTACATAGATGGAGTCAGGTACCCGAGTATGATGTGCCTGGTGGCGCTCAGAAGTACTGGCCAAGACACAGCAAGATATGTCATTCGCCTCGAGACTGGTGTAAGAATTGCGCAGGCCGTCCCCCAGAGGCATGATGAAAGGCAAAACGCCGAGGTTGATGACAGGGCGAAAAAGACGCCGACGCCACACGTGGATGCCAAGTTGCCGCGAAATGAGAGACAAGACACGCTCTGCTCTTCGTCCAAGTGGCGCTTATCTTGTCTCAGACTAATCATACGAGGCCACAAGGCCGCTGTGAAGCATCGGGTATCAGCACTTGAGATCGATCCCGTGCTGTTTTCCGCGTCATCTGGATCTCCTCTTCCGTGTCTCCTCTGCGACGGGGTGGGGGGCCGGAGTAGTAAAAGGAGCGAGGAGGAGAAAATAGATAGAGATGAAGGGGCAAAGATGGCTAAGATGACCCTGATAACCGGAAGTAGGGCAGATCTCAGCCAGAAGTGCAGCCTGGACCACAGAGGGTCTGTTTCGAAAGCAGTATATGGTTGAACTAGCAATCTGCACAATGTCCCTGAGGTTGAGCTGGGTCTTTCCGTGACTGCCATACGCTGTATTTTGTATGCAAGAAAAGGTAGGTACAGTATGGGTAGTCGCAGTTGTTGTAGCACATGAGGCTTCTGTCATCAGCGTCACGCGGCCGGCGACATAGTTCAGCGTTATCGAGGGTCAAACCCGCGGAAAGGCCGTTCTTTCTGTCCGGGGAGGAAGGGAAGCAGCCGTGTACAAGATCAGCCATTTGACATCTCGCTAGAGAATCGAAGATGCGCTGTCCGGGTGCTGCTGTGCTTTGTATTAATCCATGGAATGCTGTAATCTTTTAGATGTCTATCACCGATTGTCTCAGCCTCTTTCTCTACTTTGAGCAAGCCGAAAGTCACCGACAAAGTGCTGGATGGAGATGGCCGCAGAGGCGCGCGTTGATGACCCCGGTCAAGAGTTGACAAGGTTTGGCACACAGATTGACGTTCCCGAAATGGCAGCTGGCGCTAGAGCAATGCGGGTCCGTAGATCCGGAAGGCGGCTATTCTGATTCTCCGGACTCGAACCTGCCAAAACGGCAAGGCGTCTCGTTGGGGCTTTGCTTATCGCACGTGATCTTATCGCTCGTGAGCATCCCCCCACACGCGGCGCACCGAACTGGGTCTCGCAAGAGGAAAAAAACCCTGCCGAATAGCACAAAATTGCAGCCGAAAGGAAAAAATACGCCCTCTCCACTACCCACACGGTCTACCGCGACTTCTACCTTCTCTCCGCTCCATCCTTCTTGCAAACCTTCCACAGTCAAGGACACGCATCTATCACAATGGAATCCAGCAGCAAGGCTCCCGTTAAGCTCGTCAAGGTGACCCGAGTGCTCGGCCGAACCGGTACGATGAGACTCCCTCTCGCTCTTTCGCCATGATCCTCTTCTCCCTCTTTGCCGGTCTGTTGCCATCGCCGCTGTTGCAATTGTCGTCGCCAGTCTCGCCGGAATACTGGAATCGGGAAAGGAGGAGGATATCACGCTGCTTCGAAACTTTGAATGGAAGAAGAGAGGGCAAGGAAAGACTCGGCTCGACGGCTCGACAGCGCGACAAATTGCAAGCAGAAACGGTGCACGATGGCCTACAGATCGGTCGAAGGGGGGGGCAGAGGGCATAACAGGGCGGCGATGCGGCATCGAATTCTCGAAAGCTAACGAAAGTATGCAGGCTCTCGTGGTGGTGTCACCCAGGTCCGCGTCGAGTTCATGGACGACCAGACTCGTTCCATCATCCGAAACGTCAAGGGTCCCGGTATGTTTGAGCTCCACAGCTGTCTACGGATGACAAGATGGGTGTCGGTGATGTGTTGGCTAACTGGCTTGTTCAGTTCGTGAGGACGACATCCTCTGCCTGCTCGAGTCCGAACGCGAGGCCAGACGTCTGCGATAAACGCTGGAAGGCTGGAGTGGTGGAAAACAAAGCGGATGGTAGAGTCTCTCAATGGCGTGAACGGGTACGGGTCATTTCTTTTTGGGTGTGTTCCATCTGGGCATTTACGGCCTCTCTTGCGACGACGGCATGAAACGATGGGGTCATGTAGCGACAACCGGCAGGGCTTCATCCTACTAGTCGGAAATACCTAGGCTCATTCTCATAAAAAAGAGATACAAGGCGTCTTTCTTTCTTGGTTCCAGGCACGGGTTACGTCCGAGTCTCAATTCTCAAGTGCCGATCTCTGACTTGCCAACGCAACTCGTCAACAGGTCATCCCCTTCGAGCCTGGCAGAAACTTCTGTATATGGATAGCCGATCGTGTCACTTGATATACTTCTCCGAAGGCATTTTGGCGCCGTTCAGCCACTGGATTGGCAGCGCGTCTACCAAGAATATGAAGCCTGTGATAGTCCAAGCTCTCTGGGATACCCGGCATTGTCAGCCACTCGGCTGTGTTGCCTCTTGGATTTAAGCATGTGATGCTCTCCGAAAAGTGTGCCTGATCTGGGTGACAACTAGGAATACAGGTACTCCTGCGCAACTGGAGGCGCTCTGACGGCCGTCACTTAAGAGCAATGTTGAGGTCGACACTACCGCAGACACGATCCTCCCGAAAGTGCCAGCCGGGTCGGCAATGGGTAGACGAGGCAGTCACCGCAAGGTACATTGCCTGAGGCGGCCAGGAGACTAGAACAGCGCGGTCAAAGGGCTTGGCTTGTCATTGAGCCGGTGAGCGCTTAGAATCACATAGACCGAGCCGTGCTGTAGTGTAGAGAGACTGTGAGACTTTGGTGGCGCTTTCGTTTGATATCCTTGCGCGCTGCCGAGGGATGGGAGTAGCTTGAGGTCGGAGGCGGAGACGGCGAAGAGAGTTGCACTTCTCATGTCTCTAGCGAACGACTTTGGGGGGAAAGCCCGAAGCTGAGGGCTTGCGGTCAATTCGTGTCCATCACGTAGTGATAGGACCTTACAACTATTTGCCTTGAGGATGCCTCGCTTTTATGCCATCTTCGGTCCATCCGTGTGCTGCATCTCTCAGGCTCTTGGTGGGCACGAGCGACGAACCTCTTGGCTTGATAGATGGCTTGATAGTAGCGCATGGCGCCTTGACGCCTTGTCCACAGTAGACGCCGAGCCGCTGAACGCTGAGGTGTGTGCAAACAGTGAATCTGGGGCGGCTTCTGCCCGGGTTTGGTGGTTCTCTGCAGCAGCCACGCTCATCTGAGAGGCACTAGGCTTTCAGACAAAGAGGGCTTCTCCAAATGCCAACTGATATCTGGCACGGCCGGGCATGGGCTGCTGCTGCGGTTCCGAGACCTTTGTCATTACCTCTTGCCCGCTGATATAATGAATCTAAAAACTTAAGAGATGAAAGGAACAAGAAAGAGAGAGAAATACATCACTGTTTCCTTTAGAAAGAAGGGCTGCGTAGAAAACGCACATGTTCCTCCATGCCTCTAGACGCAATAGAGACCAGGAGGGTAAATGTGAGCTTCATGCGGTATAGAAGTAGATAGGTAGGTAGTTGGGTAGGTAGTAGCCGAGTCCCTTCCCTAGCGGCAATCCTTCAGGCAACCTGCAGGCTGCTTGAGGTCTCCGGTGCTCAAACGAGGCGCTGCGCCGTCCTGACACGGGTACTGAACTGGTACTGCCATGTTGATCGTGTTAGCTCTATGCTCTGCCAGTACCCTGCAAGTACTGCCGCCAGGCTTCGCCTCGCTCAGCGAGATCAAGCCGCCAACCACCCCGGAAGAGCCACTGAAAGCCAAAACGTGCCACCGGAGCTCCCCCCATACTAATCCGTTCCCCCCATTTTCCATCAATCCCCATCTCCATTCTTTCATCCCCATTCCCCATCCATCATCCATCACCCTCAACCTCACAGTCGCCCTTATCCGCATCTATCCACAGCCTCCTGCTCTCCACGTTTTTACCACGCCTTTTATCAACGCGCAGCAGCAATTGCACTTATTACGAGCTCTGGCAGCGCCCCGCAACTTCTTCGTTCTTCAGCCCAGCTCTTTGCGGTCCGTCCATGCGTATCGCTTGCTCGTTGGCTTGTGCCACTTGCTACCGTCTTCTTTTCAGTCCTTGGCCCCTCACCCTGTTGGCCTGTCCTTCTCTCCTCTTTTCCCTCCTCTCTTTTCCTTTTCCCTTTTCTCATCCTGATTTCCATTCTATTCATCTCCGGTGACGACAAGATAACAGGCGGCATCTGTCAAACGCTTTCTCTACATACTGATAGGAGCTGATTGACTGATCGACAACGCTTTCTTTGCTATACCGGAGCTAGGAAAGGCAAACTACGGTATAGAGCTCCAACTGCGGCTTGCGAAGCTCGTCAAGTCGCACAAGTCACCACCATCGTCCTCGAGGCAGCTCGAAGACCGCAAAGGACTCATACCCATCCCTCTTTTCTCCGTTCACGGTGAGTTTCCTCAACCACCCCCCTTGCCTCCCTCCTCAGCCGCTTTGTTGGTTCGTCCTGGTATAGCTCGTTCCATTCCTTGCGGTTCCTGCATCTCACTGACCCGTATCCACATCCTAGCACGACACCCCAATTGCGGCGGCGCACCTCTTTTTTTTCCCTCGCGAATCAGCGGACGCTACCGCCTACGAAGCTCTAGGATTCGTCATCGTCTGCTGTCCAATCTCTCCCTCGCCAGTCACGTACGAGGTGCCGAGCCCTCCCACAGGCGAAGTCGCACACAATGTCCGACTTCCGCTCTCCCATCGACACTTCGGTGCCGTCGCTGTCGCTGCAGATGCCGCAAATGACGGCGCAGCAGCACAGGCGGGACTTTTCAGGATCAATCACACTCGATGACCCTACGCTGGGTCGCCCAGCTTCCGGCGATGCTGCTGCACAAGACAGCACCGCGGCTGATAGAGGCCTCAGCGAGAGCATAGCGGCGCTTCACCTGGGGACTGTTGCAGACGAGCCCAGCCCTCCACCTCCGACCGACCCAGCTGTCCTGAAGCTGGTTGGTGAGGTGCTGGCATCTGAGGTACGAATTCTCCCTGCCGAAATTCTCCCCGTGTCCTCTCCTCTCCCATGTGCTAACCTCACGCTCAAACAGCAAGGCATCCCGTCGCTGCTGCATCGTCTGAAACAGAGCATAGCTTCTGCAAAGGTGCGTCCATCTATCTCGCATCCCGATTAGGCATTCCCGTGCATCGTGGCCACCTGCACATCATCCGATGCTAGCTGCAGCCCTAGCACCGTGTGGCTGAGACATGGAGAAGCAGCAAAGAAGCTGACATCTGATTAGGAGTTCGGCACCTTCCTCAAGAAACGAGCCGGCTTGGAAGAGGACAGCGCTCAGACGCTCAAGAAGCTGGCGCGCGCCACCCAAGATAACATACGACGGCCCGAACACCGCGGAGGCACTTTCGTCCACGTCTACGAGGAGATGGTACACATACACGAGCGCATGGCTGATAACGGCATCCAGTTCGCGGCCACACTCCTCCAAATGAACGAAGAGCTCCTCGAGGCAGCCGGAACTGCCGAGCGCAACCGCAAGGTCTGGAAGGCCAACGGCTTGGCTGCTGAGCAAAAGGTTGTCGACCTCGAGGCCGCCATGCGCAAGAGCAAGGCGAAATACGACTCCCTTGCTGAAGAGTATGATCGCGCCAGGACGGGCGAAAGTAGGCCTGGCGGCGGCAAGGTCCTCGGCGCATTCAAGGCGCACAAGTCGGCGGCCCAGCAAGAAGAAGAGCTTCTGAAGAAGGTCCAAGCAGCAGATCAGACCTATCACAGCGCCGTCACCAGTCTGCAGACTGAGAAGGCCCAGCTCCAGACCACGACTCGCCCCGAGATCGTCAAGTCGTTGCAAGAGGCTATTCGCGAGATTGACTCTGCCGTCGGGCTACAAATGCAAAGGTTTGGTAAGTAAAGCCCCACCCCGGTGGTCGTGCCTCGGCTTTGCGCAATGTTAGATCATAGTACTGACAGAGGAAACCTCGATTAGCTTTGAACAACGAGAACCTGTTGCTCGGCAATGGCCTCGTCATCAGCCCATTCAGGAACTCAGCTACGATTGGGCCCAATCAGCCCCGAAGCATGAGATATGCCATTGCATCCATCAACATTGACCGGGACCTTGATGAGTTTGTCGCGACTTATCATTCCAAGGTCCAGCCGAACCCCGGCGAGGTCAAATACGAACGCAATCCGGTGCGTCTGCGATAATAGCCCGTTCAAGTGATCTTCAAGCCTCTTGTACTAACGCCCTCTTCGCTCCTTAGGTACTCGGTCCTCAGCCCAGCTCCATGAGTCACTCGGCTCTGCCCTCTACACCTCATGCTTCCAAGCCATCTGTCAGTCAGGCCCCCCAGGGCGGATACCAACAAAATCCACAGTCGTTTTCGGTGAATTCGAGGACGAGTGGTGGCAATAACCTCCCCAGCCCGCCAGCAGGCGCCCCGGCTTCTCAGGGACCCCCAGGATCCATGGGTCAAGGGGCTGCTCCTACTCCCACAAGTGCCGAGCCCCTCAAGTCGCTCCATCAGCCCAACCACAGCCGAAGCTTCAGCCAGGGCAACATGCTCAACTCTCCCATGAGCCCTCAAACGCAGCCATATGGCGCGACAGGCCCCCGATTTCCCAGTGGCGGTCCTACCACCACCGGCCCGCCCCAGCTCGGAGCGCTTCCGTTTCAAGATAGCGAAGGCCCGTCAGCCAAGAGCGCTTCACCTCCCCAGCTGGGGCTTCCCTACCAGCCTCCCGGGCCAAGCGCTCCGCCGGCATATAGCGGCCCCAATCACGGTCCCCCAGCCCTGGGTGTCTCCACCGGCTCCAAGCCCGTCTTTGGTGTCCACCTCGGTCGCCTTTATGAGCGGGATGGCCTTGCTGTTCCCATGGTCGTGTATCAGTGTATCCAGGCCGTCGACCTGTTTGGCCTTGGGGTAGAAGGAATCTACCGCCAGTCTGGCTCCTTGAACCACATCAACAGGCTGAAAGCCATGTTTGATTCGGGTAAGTAACTCACGTCCATCTCTGCAGCAGCCCAGTTCAGCGGACCGACATATGCTGACTCTTTCCCTGCAGAATCGCAGTCGCAACTGCTCGATTTCAGAAACCCCGAAAACTTCTTCCACGACGTCAACAGTGTTACGGGCCTGTTGAAGCAGTTCTTCCGGGATCTACCCGACCCCCTGTTCACCTCGGAGCACCACAGCAGCTTCATTAACGCAGCGAGTAAGTTACGGTCCATCAATCACTCTCATCATGCTAGCTCCAGAGCCTTCCATTTCCTCTGCCTATTGTGTAGGACGCGGCATCAATACTAATCGCGCACCTGTAGAGAACGAGGACGAGATTGTTCGCCGAGACTCACTCCACGCCATCATCAACAGTCTACCCGACCCGAACTACGCCACCTTGCGTGCCCTGATGCTGCATCTGCACCGAGTCATTGACAATTCTCACGTCAACCGTATGAACTCTCACAACTTGGCCGTCATTCTCGGACCCACCCTCATGGGCACCGATCCAAGCACTGCCATCACAGATGCCGGCTGGCAGATCAAAGTCATTGACACCATTCTGGTCAATACTTACCAGATCTTTGATGAGGATTAATCTCGTGCAAGGCTTTGCTCTTATGTGAGATTATGTTTTTTTTTTTTCTTTCCTTGCCTACTTAACATTCCTCGTTGTCTCCCTCTTTCCCTCTCTCTCTTGCATGGCGTTGTCTGCTTATCCTCCATTGCTTGGCTCAGTCGTCCAATCTTCTTCTCCTTTTTCCCTTCCCTCGCAATTATTAACCGTTGGTCGATTGTGCTTCTACACACGTCCTCTTTTCTCAAAGACGTGTCGACTCATATAATTCATTTCCTTTGCCATGTTGTCCTGCCTCTATTCCCGAGATTTCTCGGCTATCTGATTCGGCACCCATCTTTCCTCCATTTGCTTGGGCGGAGCTCTGAGAGCTTTCCCTCTGTATTCTCCATAGCGAGAGGGGTTATACCGTCGTTGCCTCTCAACGACGGCCTGCCCGCTTATCGGACAGTGTGTCGTGTTTCCCTTTCTGTCACGGAGTGGCGTGGAGGTGACTCTTGACGGGATGGCTGGAATTGGTTAAGCTAGGATAACTTCACAGTATGTATTCAAGAGAACGTCGTCCTTGATGTTCTCTTGTATAGTGGAATATTTCATCGTTGAAGAGGAGAGGTAAATATCCACAGATGACATGCATAAATGTACTTATATTCCATAGTCATTTGAATCAGCAGAGGTATCCAACAAGAACAAGGAGAAATGAACCAAGAAGAGCAAACCCGCTTCTGGCCTCGTCATGCCCATGCCGTATACAAAATAAGTGCCAAGCCCCGTGAATGAACAATTGAACGGGTGAATGATTCATCATGCGCCTGCGTCTACATCCAGCCTCCCAGAAGAAAACAAGGGAAAATGCGACATTTTGCTATAACCACCGTCCTGCATGCACCACAAAATTCGAGGCTTGACCAACAAGCCTCGTAAATGAGGGTGTGCCTGTTTCTACTGGTTTAGAAAAGAAATGGTATGCAGACCTGAAGGGATAACAAGCAAAGAGACAGAAGAAAGAAGAAGGAAAAGAGATGGAAGAGAAAGAAGAGAAGACAGAAGAATAAGGAGACGAAAAAAAGAGATAAAGAGTAACAGACATCGAGGGCCTGGAGTTCCCATTCTTCCCTGCAGGATGATGACTTGATCGTGAGCTTCGCCATAATGCGCGCTGAATGATTCTTCGTAATAATAGCAGTGATACAATGATAACGGTAAGATGGGAGTAAACGAAGGTTTGAGATGGCGGGCAATCGAGGGCCCGAGCTCCAATGGAAGGATATAAAGGCTATACACAGGATAATGAAATAATGGAAATTGTGTCGACCAATTTAACACCGGGAAAAACCTCATCAAGAGGATACCACACGTCAGTGTAGCCTGATGGCTTCAAAGAGACTGAGGCTCAAGCTCGTATCATTCACCCCGACATTAGGGGTGGGCTCGCTGAGCAACTCCCACCGCCGGAGAACGTACGGAGAGAGCCTCTCTTGAGCCGCCGGACCAATTCCATACATGGCCCCCATGCCTCTGGCTGCCGTGCTGTGAGGCATCGTCGTCTTTTCCCTGTGAGCAAGCATCAGGTTGTCCATCGAGGACATTTGCGGAACGCTGAGAATGTAATGCAGGCGAGCGTCAGAAGATGTGCGGAGGGTGGGCATCATGCCTGGAAGAAGGAGAATGGACTTGGCGCAGTGGAGGCGTAAGTCGTCCGGCAAGCCATCCGCAAGGACCGTGGCGACATCGAACACTTGCTGCCGCAAGCCGCCGCCAACTAGCTGGCTCGGCGACGCTTCGAGCGCGAGGAACAGACGGCAGAGAGTCAAGACAGTGTGCGCTCGGGCCTCGTGATGCGGCGGCATTACCAGTTTGCCTTGGGCGGAAGTGGTCATGACAGACGCGCTCATCGGTTCCAGGGATACACTATGCAAGAGCACAAACTTTAACAGCATTGGTAGCCAGTGTTTGACGATGGGCACGAGCATCCCCTCCGTATTTTCCTGGATCTTCGTCGCGACGACGATCTCGACGAGGTCCGACAGCCTATCGGCCACAACACTGTTAAGCTGAGCTGTGTTCGGCGGCGGCTGGCCTACCACGATAGCCTCAATGACGCCTAGTAGCTTCTCTGCGAGGTATAAGTTGCTACTATTCGCGGGTGCGTTCTGGAGGTTGGCGGGCACTTTGGATGACGACAAGGAGGAGGACGTCGGCACCAGAGCCAGGAACCGGGACCGGGCCTGGCTTTGTAGATGGCGAGAAATGTCTTCGCTTAGGCAGGGGAGCATAGTCGTCCACATAATGTTTTGAGCTTCAATGGCGCGATCCATAGCCTTGGCAAATAGATCAAATTGGGACGGGCTCGGCGGCTGCGGCTGGCCGGTTTCACCCTCGGTTGCCCGAGGTGGCGAGCTGGACAGATCCATGTTGAGCTTGATTTGGCAGAATGGCATGGTCAACTCGTTTGTGAGGCGCAAAATTTCGTCATAGGCTGCTGTGAAAGGCGTGCCTAGATGACCTTCCTGGTAGAACAGGTTGCTAACCATCTCATGAATGAGACGGAACCCCCTCGGGGTAACGTTCTTGGGGCTGAAAGCTTCCGTGACGTCTGCCGTGTGCACCACGACCAAGAATCGCAAGGCGTCGAGCACACTCTGGCGAAATGTGCCGTCGTCAAGAGGCAGCTTTGCGTCGCCAACTCGAGCCCGGAGCTCGGCATATTCAACGGCCGCGTGGCGTATGAGCGAGAGCAGTCCCTTGTAGTGATTGAGCTGCATGGCGCGCTGGTAGATGCCAAAGCGATAAGCCTCTTCTTGGCTGAGGTCGGTGTCAGCAGGGAGCCTCGACAGGATCAGATGAAGCAGTTCCTGGAGATAGGTTACTGATCCGGGGGTTTCCACGTCCGGGGCAGCTGCCGCCGCTGCTTCGGCATCTCCTGGCGAGGGCGCTTGAGTCAAGCTTGCGGGGCCGACCAGGAACGAGATAGGCAGAGCATCGGTGATGATGAGGAGAGGGAACACAGCATCCAACCGTTGGCGGCTCTTGAGTAGCCGAACACGCCCAACCCAGTCAGACATGAGCTTGTCAAAATGCTGCGCGTCGAATAGTCGCAGGCGGGTGAGAAGTGACGCGTGAACCCTTCGGTTGTCATCCATCTTGGCCCAGCCTGCTTCCAGTCTCCGTATGATGTAGCCAAAGAGACGATTCATGGTTGGGTAGTCTATACTGTTCCCACTCGCCAGCAGCTTCTCGATCTGTTCCGAGACCTCGCCATCAGCACCGGAAGGCGGGTTGACCATGTTGTCCGAAATGGGGGAGCATGCATCGGTTGCGTTGTTGCGATCGCTTTGGGTGAGCTCGTGGGCCAGATACTTGGAGAGCTCCTGGCGGCTGGGCATCCGCCGAGAGAGGAAGCAAAGCGCGGCAAGCAGGGGGCGCGACACCAGGCCCTGCTCCTGATTGATGGCCTTGAGCCGCTCAAGGAAGATGGTGAAGAGCCGCTCGGCACCACCCTGGGCGTAGAAGATCTGCAAATGGAGATTTACAGTGTCGACGCATGATGCGAGCACCTCGATATTGGTTGTCTTGGAGCAAAGCTTGAGGACATCGCACAGGGCATAAAAGTCCTGGGTCGCTTCCAAGATGGCGCGTATGGCAGAGAAAATACGCAGAGATACCGGCTGGACGGACTTGACTAGCCTCAGGACAGTCTCACGCAGATGGAGGCCCACGGCAGTCTGCAAAGCCCTTGAGCTGCTGAGGATCCTCGGAAGAAGCTTTCGCAAAGGAATCGGCCTTCTGCCGGCCATGGCGTCTCCCTGAATGGGCAGGCCCAGGGTGTGGTTGACGCACATCAAGGAGTTGCTGATGTCGCTTGCTTCCTCGGCGGCAGAGTAGTTGGCAGCCCGTCTCAGCAAGTTGGCCCGATCATCCTTCTGGTCTTCCGTGAGGTAGCGTATGGGGAGGTGCACGAGCAACCGGGTAGTGCATGGAGCATCGTCGGAGTCTACCTCGGAGGGGTGGCTGCAGGCGCCGCGAGCCACAAGCCACTGGAGATACTGGGAGACGAGGAACTGTCCTGTTCGGACCAGCTCTGTCACGAGGTGGTAGACCATCTGCTTCCGACCACCATCGCCGGCTGGAATAGTGTCCATGTGCTCGAGAATGGTAGCGGTGACATTGATCCTGAGCGTGCTCCAAACCTTGATCAGGTTGGCCGCGATATACACCCTTGCCAGGCCGGGGCGGTAAAACGACGTAGCCCAGTCGACGGTCGTCCTCACGATGTCGGCCTTGTCGTCTCCAGTAGCCCAGCACTTTTGAGGCAGGTCGCGATCCATCTGGCCAAGCAGCGTTGCATCCAGCAGCCGCACCAGCTGCGGTCGCCCGGCCGCTGGCGAAGCAGTGGTAGTGATGGACACTTGACCATTTCTGGCACTGACCTGGTGGTATGCCTCTCGCCCCGCCTTGTCGTCCCGGGGAAGGAATGCGTCCAGGGCATCTTTATACTTTGGCCAAAGGCCTGGGTCGATGAAGCTATCCGAGTTGTTCTTGATGAGCGAGGTCAGTAGGGTCGAAAGCTGGCTCGAGAGTTGAATGAGGATATCCTTGTCGGGGTGGGTGTGGATGGTATGGAGATGGCCAAGGATGGAGTAAACGAGGCGACGTCCATATTTGCGCGAGCGCAGGATGTCGGCCCAACAGATCTGGGCAATCAGAATCCACATGGGAATCTTGGACTGGGGGCTATGCTCCAGGCCGGACGTGATCCAGTCAAGGTAATGGTCTCGGTCAAGAAGCTGCTCGGCGTAGAGGTTCGTCGCCAATCGTATTCTAGACAACATGGGTGAGCTGGGGGAGAAGACGTCGGCGGGAGAAAAAGCTTACGCGTAAGTCACCTTGGCCTTCCAGTCTGGCTCGCCAAACGCAGAGGTGATGGATTCTATAAACTGCTCCACAAAGACGGTCCAGTCTCTTATCCACTTGAACTCGCCTGCTATGGCAAAGGCGCCACCGGGAGCTCCTTTTCTCTTGAAGGCACGTATCTCGTTGGCACCGACACACTTGGCCAGCCAAACAGCTCTTTCGGTTGGGACGCTCTTGTTCAAACACTGGTCCAGCAGAGTGCGGCCGCGTATTCCATGGGGGATAGTTCTGCTCAGCCGCCTGAGAGAAATGGCGGGATTGGCCAAGTCCTTCATCCAGACTTCCCTTTTTGTGTCCGTCAGGGTCACGCGAGGAGGAGGTTTGAAGGTCGACGGAGCAGTGACATGGCCGCGGTGCCTGCGCTGGTTGAGGACACCCATGAAGATGGTGGAAAGAGCGCTGAGACCCGACTTCTGCTTGATGGCCGGGGATATAGTCATTCTGGCAGAACTCGTCTCGTTCTGGTTACCGCGATCCCAGGTGCCTTTCTGGATCGCTTCGGGACTCCAGTCGTCCTCGTGGTGCTTACCGTTACCGCCGTGCCAAGGAAAGAAGTCGGCGTGTCCAGAGAAGAGCCCCCGACTGAATGGGTCACCACCTGTTGGGTTAGGTCGTTTCTCGGTCGAGGGGTAGCGTGGAGCGCCTTTTGGGACTTCAACGGTCCAAGGCTTCGGGCGGCCATCCTTCTTGAGAGTCGGCGCGGCCCGCGGAGGAGCTGCCAGTCGTCTCGAGATTTCTGAGTGTGTTTGTGATGTCGGTGGGCGTCGTCTGGGCATGGGCAAAGGCTGGTTGTCGTTGTCGACGTCGGCCGCTGAGGCTCGAGAGGGCGCCGGGCTGGAGTCGCCGACGTCTGCAGCATCAGCCATGGACGGCACACGCGACGTGGTGTGGCTCTGTGGCGATGAGGCGGCGGAAACGGATGCTGAAGCCGACGCCGAAACGGACGCTGAGGGAGCGTTTCCAACGACCGAGTCGATGTTGGAGACTTCGAGACGCAGCCGAGAGCCGACTCTTCGCGGCGTGCTGACGGGACGGCCGTGGGCGTGGGCTTGGGTCGCGCCATGGCTCTGGGCCTGGGCAGGGTCGAAGGAATCGCTCGAGGCATCGCTGAGGATGGAGTCCTTGCGGATAGGCGATGAGGGAAACAGCTGCTGCGACAGGGCGCGTTGCTGGGGCGGAGGCCGCTGGACCGACGGCAGCGTCGAGCTGCTGAGAGCTCGCTGCGGCGGTCGCGGGTGGACGCCGATGGGGGTCCTGGAGGTCATCTCTCAGACAGGAGGTGAGGCGCCATCCCGGTATATTGCGAGCTATCGAGAGGTTGGTAGTAGTTGAGGGTATTGTAGATGCTGGGGTCGATGGGATGTGGTACGCAGATGTAGTAGGCAGGTACCGTGCAGGCGCAGAAACGGTGCAGTTGGTACGACTCTTACTGCCACTATATCAGTAAGGTAGGTAGATAGTCGGGGGGTCGAACGTCGTCGGTTCCAGGCGGCGGCTAAATGTTCAAAGCGCCTGGCTGAGTTTGGCCTGGCGACGGTGGCCACAGCAAGATCAGGTTTTGATAGTCAAGCTGGGTTGTAAGGAGTTTGGTCAGAGGGGCGAGGACGTGGATGAATAAACGTTGATATTTTTTGGGTCCTCAAAAGGAAGGATATGTGGTACTGAAAGCGTCAACCGACGTCCGGCAGAAGGAAGTTGTATTTTCCCGCTGCACCCGAATAGCAGCCCCAGCCTCAGGCGTTGCGACAGCGCGCTACGGCACCTCAGGACAAAACTCGCGAGGCTTGCGAGCACAGCAACGCTCGGGGTTGCGTGTCTCGGGAGGCTGGGCAATGGAGTGCAAAGGCCGAAAAGCAAGCACCGTCAGGTGGGCAATGAGGGAAGATGGAATGCAGAGGCGAGGAGAGGGAGGACGAGTTTGACCAGACGAGACGGCAGAGGCGTCTGGGGTGGACAATGGCAGCAAGAGCGACTGGAAGCTGACGGCGAGTTTCTCTGCTTTGGCCGGTGTACGAGCACCGGGGGGGGGAGGGTGCAAAGTATCTGTACCTGTGCCTGTCGCGCAGGCTGAGGGTGTTCCGTGCCTGCTTAGTAGTGCCTGTGCCTGCAAGCCGGACACTGTGCGGTGCCGGATTGGGGGAGCCGAACAAAGCACGGGGTATCAAAGAGGTGAGGTGCACCAATTTCCCCGGGCTGACGCCTATGTGCAACTACGGTATTACATATGGATGTTCTATTTACCTAGCTGCTGCATGTGGTGACAGCCGACAGTCCAGCGAGCAGCGCCCTGGAATTTGAAGTATAACTGAAGTGTTGCGTCGCCCTCTGCTGTACCCCAAGAAACACATCCATCTCTGAGAGACCGACACATCGCAGTTGAGTAGAACGGAAGGAGACTGCGCTATAGCATCTCCACGTGATTGCTCAAGAACTCGCAGCATACATGTATTGGGTACGGACGGCAGCCGATTTTGGGCACGAGAGGGTCGAGGAGATTGATGCCTCGTAGTGATCAGTGATCAGTGATCTGTGTGCTGTGTGAGGTGGGAGGTGTCACGTGTGGGAGTGCAGCGCTCAACTGCCTCTTTCCGATGGGGCACTGCAACCATCAAACCTCCACGCTGGCAGCGCGATAAGGGTCGGGTGCTGCAAGTACTAGGTATGTACAGGTACGATTACAATTGCGGCTCCAGGCAATTCAGGGCCTTGTAGGCGGGATTGCGGCCACTGGCGGGCGCTACTAGGTATCTACACTAACAGATGGCGCTAGTCCCCGGAAAGCTGCTGGCTCCGTGCCAACATGAAACCTCCAGGCCCATCAATGCCAGTGATGCCTCGCCACGACAGTACAGTAGGTGAGGTGAGGTCGCGGTGCAGGTACAGGTACTTGAGGTCTCTCGCATAGGCAGGTAGGCACCTGCCGCCCAGCCTGAAATAACCTGCATGTATCTATTCAACTATTCCATCCCATGCGTCACATGCCACCACCCTGTTGCACCACCATGTGCCATCCTCCAGCTTCTTAACATGACAGGGCGACTTGGGATTCTAGGGATGCAAGCTGCAAATAGCCTCTCAGATACGCAACGCGGATCCAGTGACCACGATTACCCTGAAGCAGCCTGTACCTTTCCCCTCTGTACAAACACAGTCAGAGAAGGTACGTCAACAGCGTCGGTCCGTCAGTCAGCCGTTTCCTACTTCAACCGACTCCGCACAGCACAGAATGGCGATGATACAGAGGCATGTTCAACAGGATGACGGCGCGCGGAAGCGGTATCACAACTCGCACGATTCATGACTTGGCGCCACCCTTTTTCCGAAGCTTGATCATTACCACATTCAGGCGTGGAACAAGGGGTCCATGGCTCATTCTTTTGGCCCATCTCTCCTCCAAGCCAGCCAGCTCGTGGCCAGCGCTCATCAGGATGCTGGACCAACGCCATCGCCGCCCTCGATTGTACCAGGCCATTGAGCCATGTCTCTTTGTCCTCTGTACGACTGCAAACTCGGCCTCCGTTCAGCACGCGGGATGAGGCAACATGCAACCCCCGCACAGGCACGGAAGACATGCATGTTTCGTACGGTACAAGTGGAAGGTGTGCCCATTCTCCATCCCCATCTCCATCTACAGGTCTGGAAGTGCTGCGAGATGTGGGAAAATTGGGAGAGGAAGAAGCAGGGAGTCTCCATCTTCCCTGTTCAATGAGCGCATGTGCACGTCGCCACGCGATGCGGAGTGACAATCGACATAAAGAAGCTGACACATGAATGAGACAGTACCTACAAAGGTCGTATCAATAGCAGAAACATCTGACCAACTACTTCCAGGTATGGGAATGTATTTCATATCGAGGTACGAACATGCGAGTGGCTGCCCCGAAAGGCGACTCTCGCTGTCTCCATAGCCTTAGGTCACGAGCCCGACTCGACCCCATCCTCCATCAATATTCGCCATATCCATCATGCGCAGGCGTCCAACGTCACCAATTTGGGGCCTTCCTCCAGTCGTTGAACGCGGCCAGTGGGACGATTACAGCTCGACGGACATCTGTCGGGCGTTCAACGGCCTCCAGTTGCGCTCCAAACCCCCCCTCTGGACTGGACTCGAGGCGGTGAATCAGCCTGGCATGCCTCCTATGAACACTGAAGCGGGCGGTGGTTTTCTCTTCGCCATGTCCATGTCAATGGTTGATGTTTGCTCCAATCTCACGCGCCTCAAAGGGATGTCCAGTATTAGACTACATGCCAACCTACCTTAGCCTCGGCGCCACAACGCAAATGGACAGGGTCTGGTCAAATCATCTTCCATTATGGACCTAGAGCTAGCAATAGTACTGCTCTAATACGTGCTGCAGCTTCCACTAATCTCGGCGTCAGAGCTCCAAGATAATAACAGCCCTGCTCAAGGGGAAAGCCAAGAGGTCAGCCAGGGAGTCTCACTAGTACGTGCAGCCTTTGCGTTCATGATTTCGGATTCCCTCGCGGCCACTGCCCGGAACAGTAGGTATGTATGCCACTAAGTAACTACCAAATTACCTACATGTAGACCGCATGCCAACTGAGACCCCGAGATTACACTCCACAAGACCTTGGGGAAACAGACGGCCAAAGGCAGTACTTTGTGCAGTGTTTGCGCGATAGTCGCTTCTACCTTGGTATGGCTAATAATACCGAAGTACTACTGTCACCACTGCTAGGTTCCAGTCTTCTGAGGAAAGGTCTCCGGCTGTCGCTCGTACGTACCGGGCAGCCAGATCTGCCTTCTGTCCCACTTTCTGACGCAGGAGGTCGAGACAATGTCTTGTTCAGCACCCCATGCACGAGTCGCAAGGCTAGCGAGGCCGCCCTCCTCTCGTGCCGACGAACTTGAGAGCACGAGTACAGTAGGTAGGTTTGTCTCGCCGTTTTGATGTATAAGCGTCATGTAAGAAACTAGGTACCTAGGTTACCAGATGAAAGGAGGGATAAAGGCGCCATGCCTTAGGAGTAGCAGCCGAAGGGAGCACAATAAGAAGAACAGGTGATATCATCCCAATGCCTGCAACTGCCCAGGTACCTTAGTATCAATTGTATCTGCTAAGTAAGGTAAGGTACCGACATCTCTCTCCGGCTCGGCAGTCCTGAGTAAAACGGCAGGCTCGGTAATGATTTGTCAGTCCAATTCTTTTGGGGAGTTGGATAGAGTCGATGGGTTGAGACAGTCTCGCCGGATGCCTAATGCCACCGTCGCAGGCTCAACGACTGTTTGTCACAAGTCACCAGTCGAAATCCAACACACAGTCCGTCCTGTTCGGCATGAAGAGTTGGGCAGGCATCATCGCATCACCCTTTCTTCACTCGGGTGCCCAGCCAACTGTGCTCCATGCATGCACGTCAATCTGCATGTACAAGCATGCTTTCCCACAAGATACCTATGAAGAGACGTGGGTGATATCGTCGAGATGCAGGGCCACGTCAACCCTCGTTGCATACAAGTACTACCCTAGAGTTGGAACCCCCCCCCCCCCCAAGGGGTGACGATAGGAATCACAGCAAGCAATTGCAATCTAGCAAAAGTCAGGCAAGCCGGTGGTGGGGCAAGAGCAGGAAAGACATGAAACGACAGAGAGCGTGCTGTTGCTGGTATTACTTGGTACAAACAGATACTACCTAGTATGTGCGGCTGCGAGCTTGACACAGACATTGGTCGTACAAACAGGTATTAGTGAAGCTCGAGAGCCGAGTCACGTCCTTCAAAGCTCACCAACGCCGGACTCGTTGATGCTCCACTCGCTCCAGCCCTTCTTCTCACCAGGCAGCTGAATGCCCTGCCACTGCTCCTTGGTGACATTCCTCCACTCTTCAACGGGAATCCATCCAATATACGCACGATCGCCGAACCCGCCAATCCAGTATACCTGCGTAACCACCAGCCGTGCCCATTCGCTGGCATGGATAGGGTTGCCAGGCAGCCAGTACTTGGCGTCTGGGTGCTTGGAGGTGTAGCACGAAGCAAGCCGAACGGCGTCCTTGATGTTCGGCTTGATCGGTTCCAAATAGCCGATGAGCGAGAACCTGGGCAGGTTGGCCGCAGAGTAGGGTGCCGTGTCCGGGGGCGAGGAAGAAGATGGAACGTCCGGGCCGTCCAGCTTCGACGCCTCATCGTCGTCCTTGTTACCCAAGAACGGCACGAACGCGGATAGACGAGACAGGAACGAGATACGCTTGGACGGCGGGTACGGCGGGGTCCACGCCACGGACAGAGAAAGGTTGGATCCTTCGCGGGCGTTCTTGAAGCTGGTGGCAATCTTGATGGCCAGCAGCGTCGGGTTTCCGTCATCTTCGCAGTCACTGATGTATTCAAGGAGTGCAATTGGCAAGCCGTCGAGGCCCTCCGGCCGTCGCTCCGCGGCATCCGCCTCGCCTGGGGAGTGTGGCTTGGGGAACACCGTCGACAAGGTGCCGAGCTTGCTGAGGGCCAACACGCGCCTGCCCATGACGGCCGATTCGAAGCTGGTTGGGATGCGTCCCGCGCCGACGCCGCCCGTGTCACCGAAGAGCGGAGCGGTGAGCTCGAGGGCGGCGGCATAGCCCGACAGGCCTCCAATGAGGCTGAGGAGCTTCATGATCAGTGACGTCTTGTATGGCAAGAGGAAGAAACGGCGGCTTCTGAGACGGAACAGTCGGTTAGCAGCTGGAGCTGGTAGCGGCAGGCAATGAGGACTCTATAGGAGGTCAAGGCCGCGGTCACGCAAATGCAAAGGGTCAAAGGGTGGATGAAGGTCCCGGCGTACGACTTTGGCCACGGACAGCCTCTGGTTCAATGAGACTGGAAACGGGGGAGCTGAGCTCTGGTATTGTCAAAGTCAGATGAAGATGAGGCGTCGACATACATGGAAGACGCAAAGAGGGGGCAAGAAGAGGCTGGGTTCGATACCCCTGCTCCGGGCCAAGTACAGTAATGGTTGGATCATGAACGGGCGTTCCGGCAGGTGACTTGACGTTGAGATTGATAAGATTAGATCACTGGCTGCAATTAGCTAGCTGCTTGCTGACGTAACGAGCGTAGTCCAGACACGCCGAGGTAGTACTGTGAAGAAACCCAGTAGCTGGTGGCATTTATACAGTGCGACATTCTCCTCTTTCACCCTCTCACGTCTTCTACCATTTGTCGTCCGCACTCCCTGTACCACTTCGTCAGTTGGGGGACGGGGGCCAGCTCAAAAGTCTGGACCAACTTGACGACAGGCATGCGAGGGTAAAGCTTTCTGAGCTCGTCCTCCTTCATCATCCCGTCATCCCCGGTGCAGCTTTTGGGGATGGGGTCCTTGTTGTTGTGCGATATCCATCCTCGCATAACGAGCTGCTTTGTCTTCTTCCACGACTCCAACTTGTCAGTCGACGGTCGAATCTGAGTCTGCAGCCTCATGATGGCATCCTTCTCCCATTTGCTCATGAAGCTGCCGTCGGTCCCGGTCATCGCTGCGAGGAGCAGCCGGTCGAGCTGCGCCACCTCTTGCTTGTCCTCGATGTCGACGTGGACGAACGACTGGCCGCCAAAGAGTCGGGCCACTGCATGCGGATGCCATGATTGCTTGTCCACTTGAAACGTATTCCCCGCCATTAGGTGGATAATGCGGACGTTTGGGAGCTGGCTGCCTTCACCAAACAGGCCCGTTAGCAGCAGGCTATCGACAGTCTCTACATCTAGCACTATCGTTTTCGTCCCCTGAAGAAGCTTCTTTCGCAGGGGGATGAAGCTGCTGTCTTTCGTCATCTTGAAAGGTGAGAGATCCAATATGTCGGTGTGGCCGTTGAACCATGTCCAGGAGAGGGGGGCAAGGAAGTCGTGGCAATAGAGCGCGCCGTGCTGGTACGCAACGTATCGAGCCTCCCGACAGACTCCGGCGATTGTTGGCGGAGCAAGGCTCTTCCATTCCAGAAAGGACGGCTGGAGGAAGCGGAACGGGCGGAAAATCTGCACAGGCAAGGCCAGCTTCCATACTCGGCATCGGAGCTCGGGGGGCAGACGTGAGAAGAAGGGAAACTCTGCTGCACTCTCACGGCGGGATGCGAGGAGTTGGCGCTCCAGTTCCTTGATCCGCTGCTCCTGGAGGAACTGGACTCGTTGTGCCCTCTCCAGCAGGTCCTGTGTGTCTTTGAGATTCTTCGCTGGCGACGGTTGTGGCTCGAAGCAGCGTGATGCTGTCGATGGTGCAGCTTCGAGCAAGCAGTATGAGGTACTCATGTCGACTGTTTCCAATGACAGGGGACGGCGAACATCAACAACACGCCTGCGTGTACAAGAGTTGGGAGTGAGAGTGAGCCTTGCAGACAATTGTGAGAGCCATGATGGATCGGTGGAAGACTTTATCAAGTCTTCGATATCAGTGAACATCTGTGGACAAACTCTCATCCTACTACTGCTACAGGGACTTCTGCTAAGAGAGTTGAATGAGGACGTTGGATCTCAAAGGTTCGATTTCCAACAAGGGCATTGTTCACTGAAAGGAAAGTCACAGTCTTGCCTACGCCATCAATTGGCCTGTAGGCTTTCGATGGACGAGCGGTGGCGACAGTTCACGATCTGTTTGATGTCTCGTTTCAAGAGCGTAAAGGCTGCTCTGATTGTGTGTTGACTCTGGCTTTCAGGAAACACGCAGTATTGCCACGAGAATCCGATCAACTAGAATGGGGTGGTTTCGCGTTAGAGGTGGTTGTCCCATGCGAGGACCGGTGGCCAAAGAAGATGCCTTATTCCTTTGACAATGCCGCCTGGTATATCGACGCTTGTCAACGAACGTGTGAGCCTAGCGACGGCCAGGTGTCCCTCTGAGTCTCGATAACAGTCTATCATGACAGCACAATCGTGCTTGGTGATACGACAATCCATAGGTAGGTACACATAGTGGTATAGTCGATGCTACTAGTAGGACTCGACGCCGACCTTGATCAACAGACGTGTTTGTTTACTTGGCATTTGTGTTTCTTTGTCTCCAAGAAGGGCGCCTCGTATGAACCACATGGACCTCGTTCCCCTCCACAGCTTGAGTCACTTGAAATACAGGGCGGCAGACTGCATCCAACGCGGTCCCGCCATCTTCGGCATCCAAAGCTTTGTTTACACGCCTTTGCGCTGCCCTCCCTTGCGTCATCCTCTTCAGCATGCCACATGTTGTCATGGGAATGACAATGGAGTGTCTTTTTGGCTCAGACAGTCCAGCCACGCTAAGCCGCATGCAGAGTCATGAGGAGTCTGCCAAGGTAGGGTACCCTGTGACGACAACTTGAAAGAGTCGTTGACTTTTGCTTGCGAACAAAAGGGGAACAAGGAGAGGAAACATTTTGCTCGAAACTACATGTAGATAGTGCAAGTATATCGAGACATTGGGCGCTATGCAATGGAGGCCACCGGATATCAAGGTCCCCGCCAGCTGGTCCGCAAGGCAACCAAACAAAACCCATAGTACCAGCACGGTATTACTATGTAGGTGTAAGGTACACGTATGGAAATAGTATCGACGATGAAGCCGATTCGACGTCCAAGCTGAGAGATTCCGATCCTCTGCCCCCCCCGCTGCTGAGGTCATCGAGGGAACCAGCACCACCACCAGCCCACTTCCCTCCCAGCCCCCTGCAGCAGCCCACCTGGCCAGTTCCATAGCGGGGTGCCACAGGGCTGCAGGGCACCAATGGCGGCCCTCGCAGCGCCGAGGAGCCCTGTATTCTAGCGGCCGATGGGTGGCCTCCAGTGCTCCAAGCGGCGCCTGGCTAGCGCCCTCCCTTGGCAGCCCTTGGGTGTTCCCCACCCGCGATGATGCTTGTTGTTGCTGCTGCAACCATGTTGACTTCCAGATTTCCTCCCCCCAGGCCCAGCTGGTCCAATCGCAAGGACCGCCCTTCTCCAACATCCCACTCTGCCCCAAAGGCCTGTTATTACCCCCCCATGCCACTTTTTGCATATTGCTTTGATCAGTGATCGATGATAATACTACTACTACTATCTACCTTCTGAGGCTATCGAATAATACTTCTCATTGTCGAGTGGCTGTCTGGTCGATTCAGTGATTACTAGGTATTGCAGAGCGAGCTGCGACCTTTGTCTACATCTACCTGCGCAGAGTCGAGCCAACAAAAGCAATTACGGTCAGTCGTCTGTCCGCTCAAGTTCCATCATCTTTGTTTTGCTCTTTGGATTCCCCATTCTCTGCGGCTCATTCGCTCGTTGACTGCTTCAGTGGCTAACCTGCTTCTTCCGCTTCGGCATCCCAGACAGCAACATCGTCGGCCGTCTTTGCATCATCGTGCCCAGCATCTATTATCCTGCGGCATCCCAGCAGTTCAGCTCCCATCGTCAGCCCTGGTCCGGCTCCTCCAGCCTTCTCCACCTCTCGTCCTCGTCGAAAGCCCGTCCACCAGTTGGACTCCAGGAAGAAGGGGATCCGCAGACGCACCTAACACCCAGACCCGGTGCAGACAGAAACAGGGCATCGCGCATACATACGCAGCAAGCAGATGCTACTCTCCTCCGCCGCAGACGCCCAGCAGCCAATCGATTCATCGGCAGCTTCCATCGGTTTTCCCACCCTGGTCGGCAGTCCCTCTCCTCCACCGCCACGTCACGCCTTGCAGCGGGTTTAAAAAAAAAAATGGCCAGCTTCATGTCGAATTTCTTCCCCGGCAGCAGCGTCGGTCCCGGCAGCAGCAAGGACAAGGCGCCGCTGGCTGGTGACGCCGCGCCTCGCCCTGTGACACCAACCATGAACAACATCAACAGCTTCGTCAACCCTCTCAACACGCCTCTCGGGAGCCCTAGCAAAAGGACGATCCCGCCTGGCGCTCACGACCTCCCCACAGTTTTCGACACCGCTATGAACTTGAATTCCCCCGGCATCGAAGCTCCCGTGAGGCTGTCGCGCCCGCAAAGCGTAGTCGCTCCGCTTTCGCCCGGCAAGGCCAACAACTCCCAGCTCGCGCCTCAGCCTCACCTCCAGCCTCGTGAGGAGCAGCAGCAGCAGCCCAGCCCAGCCGCCGTCGACGAGGTCGCCGCGCAAAGCGTGCACAAGGGAAGAGCATCGCCCGCCACGCCCAGGAGGCGGCAGGGCCAGGAGAATGCGCAGCCTGTGCCTCGTCTCGCCGCTCACGACCAGGAGCGACAGCCCCACCACAGCCATGCCGCGCTCTCTCGCCAGCAGCCCTACGAGACTAAGGATCGTCCCATCATTGCTAAGAGGTTTAACACGGCTCGCGGCTTGACGGCGGAGGAGCGCGAGATTCTGCAGAGGCCCAATGTGCGCCGCATGGTCAATGTGACCCAGCTTTGTAAGTCTTTCCCGTTCTGCTTGCCTTGTTCCGTTTCCTTCGTATGCCCCTTCAGACACGAGACACGGGAGAAGAAACAGAGGTTAAAGGGGTATGAGGATGAGAAAGGGGGAAAAGGAAAAAAAAAAAAAAAGTAGGAGAGGGCTGTAAGGGCCGAGGTCGTGGACAGGAGATTGGTGGAACAGCCTCGGCCTTCCCTAGCAACAACTTGACCGACCGATTTGGATAGACGACTGATTGACTAACCGCCATCTTCCCTCTGTCTAGATTTCCTGGATTACTACTTTGACCTTCTCACCTATGTCGGCGCGAGGCAGAAGAGGTTGGCCGCCTTCAAGACCGAGGTCCCTGCCCCTCCCGCGACCGACGAAGAAACCTACCGACAGCTGTGGTCCAAGTACACCGGTCGAGAGCGAGCCAACCTCCGCAAGCGGCGCATCCGACTAAAGCAGGGCGACTTCCAGATTCTCACCCAGGTTGGCCAGGGCGGCTATGGCCAAGTCTTCCTCGCGCAGAAGAAAGACACGCGGGAGGTGTGCGCGCTCAAGGTCATGAGCAAGAAGCTGCTCTTCAAGCTGGACGAGGTCCGGCACGTCTTGACGGAGCGCGACATCTTGACAACGGCCCAGAGCGACTGGCTCGTCCGGCTCCTGTACTCATTCCAGGACGACAAGAATATCTATCTTGCCATGGAGTACGTGCCCGGCGGCGATTTCCGCACCCTTCTTAACAACACGGGGGTGCTCTCCAACCGACATGCCCGGTTCTACATTGCCGAAATGTTCTGCGCCGTCGACGCCCTCCATCAGCTGGGTTACATCCACCGAGACCTGAAGCCCGAAAACTTCCTCGTCGACTCCACCGGGCATGTCAAGCTGACCGACTTTGGCCTGGCTGCCGGCGTCCTTGCTCCGTCCAAGATTGAGTCCATGCGACTTAAGCTGGAACAGGCCTCAGAGACGCCGGTGCCGTTTGGCAAGCCAATCGGGCAGCGGACCGTGGCCGAGCGCCGTGAGAGCTACCGGACGATGCGCGAAAACGATGTCAATTATGCAAAGTCCATTGTCGGCTCGCCCGACTACATGGCGCCCGAGGTCCTGAGGGGCGAGGAGTACGACTACACTGTAGACTACTGGAGTTTGGGCTGCATGTTGTTCGAGGCGCTCACCGGCTTCCCCCCGTTTGCAGGCGCAACCCCCGACGAGACATGGCGCAATCTCAAGCACTGGAAAGACGTGCTCAAGAGGCCCGTCTGGGAAGATCCTACCTACTTCCTGAGCAACCGGACTTGGAGTTTTATCACAACGTGAGTTACAAGACGTTTTCCTTTCTCCCCTCATTTGGTCCATTACTGTACAAGCTAACACAAGAGGGTGACTGCAACATCAGATGCATCAATTCGCGGGCCAAACGCTTCTCCGTCATCAAGGACATCTACGCCCACCAGTACTTTTCCGAGGTAGACTGGAAAACCCTTCGGCAGACGCGGGCGCCGTTTGTGCCGGAGCTGGACTCGGAAACGGACGCTGGCTACTTTGACGACTTTGGCAACGACGCCGACATGGCCAAGTACAAGGAAGTACACGACAAGCAAGCGGCGCTCGAGTCCATGGCCGAGCGTGAGGAAGAGATGAGCAAGAGCCTCTTCGTCGGCTTCACGTTCCGGCATCGCAAGCCCGCCACCGAAGACGGCGTCAGCCCGCGGAAGCGCATCCCGACTGATGACTCGTTTGGAACCATGTTTTAGAACCGAACATCGCTGTACAAGGAAGTCCATCATGGGGTTGCGTTTCGCTCGGCAAGGCTTTTTTGACACCCGCTATTTGATTCGTGGGGTTGTTGTTTCCTTGCCGCAACTCCACTGTGTGGTGGTATATCCTCCTCTTTGTCTCTTCTTTAATCGACCGCAGCTCTTTCTGCTGCGTTTTTCTTTTTCTTGTTTTGGTTGCGATAGCCGAGCCTGTCGTCCAACGGACTAAACTCCAAATTACCTGTTTAATAAGACACTGCCTTTTCCCCTTCGAATTCTCTAGTTCCTGTCTGATTCTCCCTTTCGTTTTCTCTCCCTGTTGTTTTTCCATTCTGTTTTGTGCATTACGGGGGCCGGAGTTGCAGGGAGGGGGAACTGGAGCAGGAAAAAAACAATGAAGATGCAAGAAGGGCGCTGGCGGCGAGAGTCTTTGGTTGCGATGGTATGAAGGGATGCATGCATGGGTGGACTCCCAAGTTGGCCGGTTGGTATTTGGCATCTGCGAGCGAGGCAGCTATGATGCATTCATGTAGGAGTAACGAGCACGAGTATATGGTACACAGGTAGACAATTGAATGTATGGCTTTGCATGCGTGGGTCGGCCCAAGTGTTTGAGAGGATGGTCTCTCAAGGTCATCAATATCAAGCAAGTTACAGTCCCAAGGCCGCCAGCACAAGCTTTCAAGCATTGTAGAGCGCAATCTGCGAGCCTGCCTATGTACCCCCAAAGCGCCTCGTTACATACGTCTTCGGCCGTCATGAGAAGAAATAAGTAAAGATCATATCCACGTATCTCTTACTGAAGCAAATTGCAACCACCTCCTTATCTCTTCAGTCATTATCCCGTCATTCCCAAGATAAGAAGGACAACGGAGGCGTCGAGCAGAAGAGTAGCATAGACGACAGTAAGAAAAGAGGAAGTCGTAAGATTCCCCTTGCGCCGCAGCCACTCTCTATCAAGTAGGTGGCCCTACCTATCGACAAGTTCAAGAGGGGGGGAAAGACGCGTTCAAGAAAGGAAAGGGAGAGAAGACTTGAAAAGGAAGAAAGCAAGATGAGAGAGAAGAGCGAGAAGCAAAAAGGAACAGGAAATTGCAGGCCTGCCTCATCCAAAGTAAAAAGCTACCGAACCATTGCCGAGAAATCAAGTCCAAAAAAACGGGGTTCGAGGGGGAGTAAATCATCGTAAATAGGCAACCATCTGCCTCCCAGGGGATTCTGATTGAGCAGCAAAACTGAAAACGTCGGCGCGATCCACCCAAAATCGATCTATAGAAACGTTCGTAAGACAAAGAGGGAAACAATCCTGCACTGTATCGACCAGCTCCCATCTTCGCTCCACGTATTGTTTGCAGATTCCGTATCCATTCCCCTCCCCCCAACATACTCGAGATTATGCCGACATCAGGTCGAACGTACGTGCGCAACGGGCGTCATGGTATCGTTGGACATCGCGCCTGGCGTTCCTGAGTAGGTAGCTCCTTGTCGAGCGTCCTCCCACGGCTGTGTATCATAGTTGCTGAACATCGCCCCCACGGCCGTTGGTTGAAGACCGCCGCCCAGATTCAAGCCCATACGGAGCATAAAGAAATAAAACAGTAAAGTTCAAAACCATTGTCAACCTCCAAAGGGTAGTCCGTACGTGCAAGCCAAATTTCAAAGACCCAGGTATCATTTCTTGAACCAACACGCCATGAAGATGCCCATTATTCAAAGCGCCCAGTAATCCTCCCACGCCGCCATCAGCTCGTCTGCAGCAACGACAGCCAGCCTGCACTGTGAGTCCATGGTCGGTCCCTTCTCCTCCATCTCTGCCACCACTCCTCGAAAGTTGACCCAAACGCTCTTCGCACGCCACATCTTTCCATCTGGTATCGAAGAGTCGCGTCATCTTCGCCACCTCGACGGCTTCTTCAGAGACTCATAGTCAACCACTCCCATTCCTGAGGGCCCGACGAGCCGCTGGCGCTGTTCACAAGGTTGCCCTGGGAGCCACCCATGGACACCATGCTCGATCCCATCATGGAACGTTGACTCATGGCGAAGCTACCATTTGAAAGCATAGTGCTAGAGATGGAAGGCATGCTTGGGGTCGGGCCAAGCTGTCGTCCGATGGAGTCACCCGGGCCATCGAGATCCATGGCCGATGAGGAAGTGCCTTCGCTCTTGCTATGCCTACGCTGTCTTTTCGAGGACGCCGTGGCCGGTCGGGACATGGACGACGAAGCTCCAGGCCCAGGAGTCGTCTTGGGCGGTGCCGCAGCAATGGGCACGACGCCCTTGCCGCCCACAATGGTGGCTCCTCCATATTGACTGCCAGGCGTGCTGCCCGCGGTGTGATGACCACTGCTGGCGGGGCTATCGCCTTCCTTGTTACTGCTGGGGCGGTTTGTAGATGGCGGCGTCGCGGCTTGGTGGTTGGCGGTAGCAGCAGCTGCCGTCGCCGCGGCAGCGGCAGACATGGATAGCGATGAGTTCTTCCTTGAGGCGGCGTTGGAGCTATTACCAGCGTTCTTCTTCCTCGATCCTCCGACCGGGAGGTTGGCACCGGATCCCCTGTTTCTCTTCTTGATGACGTCCGTCTTCAGACTGAGGGGACGCACGACGCCGTGCAGCTTGAGGAAGAGGCCACAGGCATTGCAGAGAGGCTGGCCCTCGGGATTCCGTCTCCACAGCGGAGTCGTCTGGGTGAAGCAGTTGGTGCATGTAGTGGGAGCGCTGTTCTCTCCGGGGTTTCCACTAGCCGCATGCAGGTTGGTCGATGAGCCGTGCTTGGAGCTCGGGGGCGGTGAGGCCGGTCTGCTTGGCGCAACTGACGAGAAGCCAGAGGCGGTTCCCGAAGCATGGGGGCCGGGTGAGCTGGGGAGAGACTGAGCGATCTGCTCGAATCCGCTGTGCTTGGCCGCCATGTGCGAGGGCGTCGACGAGTTCCGAGGAAGTTTGTTCTGACGCTTGTCGCTGCCCATGCCGAGGGTCTGCGAGTGAGATCGGCTCAGGTTATGGCCGTCCCAGTCGTTACTGGTGTCGACGTAGTCAGTCGTGACGCTCCCAATCTGAACATGCTTGCGAGTGGGGCCGCCAGGAAAGCGAGCAGCCTGCGTGCTAAACTGTCCCGGCAGAGAGGCGTCCCAGCTGAACGTCCCTGCTTCGTCGACGGCAGATGTGAAGTCACCGTGGAGGCCAACGCCCCCGCGGTCCAAGAAGGCGGTGCCGTCGTCTTCGTCGGACTCTCCTCCAAAACCAAGCATGTTCCCCTGCTGCATCGGTAGAATGGGAGAGGCGACCTGCGAGTCCGTCTGGAACACTTGGCTTGGGTCGATGTGGCCAAAGGAGTTTTGTGCAGCACTGTACGATGCCACCGCCTCCGAGCCGGTGCCTGTGGAGGGGAAGGCAGCCCCATTGCCGCTGCCGTTGCCGTTGCCGCCATTGGAATCGCCGTACATGAACTGGTGGCTCAAGTGGTGGTTAAGGTTACCGGAGCTTTGTCGGAAGCCCTGTGCACGTTGATGCTGGTGGTGCTGCATTTCTTGGGAGCCGAAATAGACGCCGTCGCCCTCGTTCATCGGATGTGGGGTAGATGTGGCCGACGGATATCCCGAGCCAGTCGGAGAGTAGAAGTCGGGGTTGTTCAGCGAAGATTGCAGCGCGGCGTTGTTATACACCGAGGGAAAGGGCCCATTGTGCATCATTGGAGACGTCGATGGAGAAAAGGAGAAGTTCGGATGGAAGGGAGCAGAGCCAAGGACGCCGTCGCTGTCCATAAAGTCCAGGTTGAAGGCAGAGCCTTGGTTGTTGGCCATTTGCTGCTGCATGGACATCGCGTTTGTGTTGTCGAGGGAGTATCCATTGAGGTCCGGGTCCGCTTCCAGATCGAGGCTGAGGCCAGACGCACTCGGGTTGATGGCGCTCACATGGGGCGAGAAGTTGGCGGGCCGTTTCCTCGTCTTTGGATCCATTGTCAGCAACCTCACATAGCCCACGAGATGGTTTGCGCCAGGTAGAGGAGGAAAAGAACCGGACAAATGTCTTTTTGAGGGAGAAAGACAACGTCTATTTGAAAGGGCAGAGAGACGGGTACATGTTAAAGCGAAGAGGAAGTATAAGCAGGCAGACTTTAGGGCGGAACGTGACGTGCGATGCACGGCAAGCCGTAAAGCATAAAATAAAGAGAGGTCGGAGAAGGAAGAAAGCTGCGAGGGGGCATTGGGAGGCTTGATGCGCTGGGTAGGGGCTTCTGTTCCAATAAAAAATCAATGCACTCACCCGGCGGTCGTCTATACTCGTCTTTCTATCGTGTCGAGGGACGTAATGGAATTCATCAAACTGTCCCCGCTGGTGAGGTGGCGCTACAGGGACGGACTGGGCGACGAATTGATTGGCAGAGGAACCCTTGCGGCCCTTGATGGGGATTGCCGAAGCCAGCGGCCTGGATGATTTGCTCGTCTTGGTGGCAGCGGTCTGCGGGCCAGAGAGAGAGGATGCGGGCGGCGGGTGCGGTGAGTTGTCCTTGACGGAGGCTCCTCCCTCCTCGGCGAAGATGAAGTCGTCAATGTTCATGGCATCCACGCCCTCAGCATGGCTATCGGACGTCTTTCGCAGCTGCTGGGCGATGCCGCTGGGAGCGTTCTGCGGTTGAGACGGTTGCGAGAGGGATCTGTGATGCAGGGAAAGACAAGATCAGAAAAACATGTCAGCCAGCGGCGGGATGATGTGATGAAGGGCGAACCCGCTCCCCTCCCCCCCAAAGGGAAAGCCAAGCCGTATCTAGCCTTTTAGACGGGCATCGACGCAAAGAACGACAGACCAATCAAACGGGGATGGCGAAGCATGAGACGAATGGCAAAGGAGATGTGTTATAATAATACCTGTTGTGCGTCTTCTGCTGTTGCTGCTGCTGCTGACGCTTGCGCAGGTTGAGGGCCATCATGCGCCACGTCAAGTTCTCCATTCGCTGCTGGTTCGGCAGCTGCTGCTTCGTCCTGTTGAAGAACTTCCAGATCTGGGCCGCCAGCGGATCGTCGCTCTGCATCTGCTCGAGGCTGCTGGACGAGCCAGAGGCGGCGTTTTCGAGCGATGGAAACAGGGCGGAGTCGAGGACGCTGTTCTTGCGCGACGAGGCGGCTTGCCCGCTCGTCACGGCGGCGGAGGCATTGCCGTTGGCGAGTGCGACATGGTCGTCTCGCGAATCCATGCGGGCGAAACTGCGGTCGGTACTTCGATGAGGATCGGGTCTTCGCGGGAAGCGGTAATCGTGTTCTGTGACGGTCGGGTGCATCGCAAGCGGCCCGACAGCTGCCATGGGTCGCGGGAAGCCTTCGGACGAAGCCTGCTGGATGAAGAGAGATGGAATGACAGGGAAAGCTACGCCTTTGGTGTGGACGCCGGATGCTGTCTTGGAAAAGTACTTGGGATGATGCGAGTCCAAGCGGAGGGGTGACGAGAGAGGATCAAGAGAAAAAAAAGAGGTAATAGCAGCACGGAGTACCCCTGCAAGTCTCTGCTTGACGTCGTAGGCCTGTGACAGGCGAAAGTAAGAAGGCTAATGGGGGAAAAAAAGAAGTGAGGAAAAGAAGAGGGAAAGCCGGCGGCGACCGGTGCTTGATTGAGTGAAATTGGGGGAACCGCCGCACTCTGGCCGGGCGGGTCCTCTGGCTTCAGTCGAGAGCAAGCAAGGCACAACTCTCGAGCGTGAACGTCAAAAGGTAGATATGGACGTGTAGGGGTACTTTGGACTGTGTGCTCGTAGCAGCGGTGCTAATACATAGGTAAAGGTTGGTATGATCTGCAAATCGGCAGCCTTGGTCTGTCAAAAGAGCCGTCCAGCGCAGATGAGGTATGTATTGCAAAGCAGTAGGTAGGTACCGAGAGCGAGGTGGTAGGTATGCGTCGAGTTAGAGGCAGCGGAATACTATCGTATTACCCAAGACTGGGCGCCAACTAGAGGGCCTCGGTGTGGACTCAGATTGAGCGCGTGCGTCTTGTTCTTCTGTCTTGCGGACCCTTGTCGAAGGTCTCAGAGGCTGAGCGTGCGAGTAGAGGCGACGCCGTTTTGATCTGAGGTTTTGCGTTGCTATGCCTGGCTGGGGAGATGGCGAAGGCCGGCGGCGGCGCTTTTTGGGAGGTCTGGCCTGCCTACCTTACTCAGGGACGGAGTCGCCTCGAAGATGCGGGAAATAAGGTCGGTGTCGACAGCCAAAGCCAGAGCCAGAGCCAGAGCCAGAGCCAGAGAGTCGGAGTCAGAGTCAGAGTCAGCGCAAAAGGCGAGAAATACATGGAGCGTTGATGCTCCGATTCTAGGGAAAATGCCTGGGACCTGCTAGCAGCAAGCCGGTTAGAAGCAAAAATGGGGACGTGAGGATGGAGACTGACCGATAATACTCCCGTCCGCCGTACCTGCCGCGCTTTCTGGTGATTAGGTGCAGACAGGCAGGCGCCTGCCTGCAGCGACCTCTTCTCCAGGTCTCCGGTACTTCTACGTGCTGGTTGCGTCCGGGCGTAGGACCGCCGGTTGGGACGACTCTGGAGACAGCGGCCGAGTACTCATACATTGCCCTGGCGTACCTGGCTTGGATGTGGGAACGACCCTCGTGGCTCACAGCCGTCGGCCCCACTCAGGTACTGCTCGGTACTGGTCACCATTCCACCTGGAAGGCAATGAGAGAAAAGATGCAAGTAACTTGAGGTACTGACGGTAGTAGTAGTACATAGTACTAGGTAGGTAGGTACCTAGGTAGTAGTTCCTTCCAGTCCACCTAGGCATGTGCCCGGGTCGAGCAAGGCGCTCCTACCTTAGCGCTGCGGCGATTCGGAGAGCTTAGAAGTAGGTTCTGGGTACCAACCATTGTTGCGGATGAACTGTTAACGGACACGGCTATTTCGTTCTGAACTGCAAGTATCTACAGTACCAGGAGGTTGTGCTACCAGATGCCATACTAAGGAACGGTACCTACATTGTGTCATTCGTACAATCACCTCTCATACCATTTCCAATGGCTCGTAATGCAGCAGAGCGAACATGCCGCCGAAATTGACATGGGACAAGAGTAAGGTAGAAGACGAGGGGGAAGGGCCTGTACCAACAGTCAATGCTTGTAATTTGCTACTGTACCTTAAGCAAGACCCTCAAGGGCACCTTCTGCAGATGACTGTCGCTTGTACTCGTACCGAGAACGGAGCTGGGCTTGTGCTAAATGGGCTCCACCAGTCTGGCCCCACCATCCCGAGCCCTGAGACTGAACTGGTACTGTTTCTTACCTTACCTCAGTTGGTTCCTGTACACTACTCCCACGGAGGAGCCTTATACCTCATACAGATGCAGGCGATGCTGCGGTCTGGACGGTTGGAACTTCATCCCAAGTCGAGAGTACGGAAGGCAACGCACGCTTTGAGCAGGTTGAGGAGGACGATCTGTGTCCTCCGTCCATGCAGCCACGGAGGCGTGATCAGGACGATCAGGACAAGACAGCAAATCATGATTCGCAGACTGGACATGTACATACGATGCACGCAAGCCAGGGACCGGAGACTGTTGACGCGGTTGCGGAGCGGGGAAGGCAAAGTTCCCAGACGTGCCTTGATTTTGGGCGTTTGCCTCTGCAGCTCGAGCAACTAGGTTGCTGTTCCGGTCGGCGTGAGGATTCGGGTTCTAGACACGCAACACATGGTATTTACGTATCTACTGAGCAAGACGGGAATTGAGGGTTTTACGGGTGAGTGCTCCCCAGCAGTCGAGCAGGCGTCTCTCTTGACAACTCTTCCCTCGTGCCGCCAAAATCGAGGAACTGGGCAAACTACCAATATCAGGAGATTAGTATAATACGAGAGGGACCGTGGGTATATGAGAGGACCAGGTAGGTCGATACTAACGCAGCACCAATCCACCATTAGCAAGCATCTCTGCTGTGCAGTAAAGTAAAGCGCTTGTGCTCCGGCAGCTTCTCCCCGTTGGAGTCCAAATTTCGAAGTCGTGCCCGCGCCGACGGACCGCTGTTCCCGCTTCACATGCGCCTAGGTAGTGTTGCGTGTTTCGTACTCGATACCCAGTTGATACTAAACTACCTACCTAGTAGTAGTACCGCTACCTACTTCTGGGCGTCTCCAACATGGGTGCGTCCGGTGCCGTGCTTGCACACCTCTGGCGACGAGAACGTCGACCGGTCCAAGACAGGGTCTCACGATGGAGGTGGGCATGCAAGCACTGATGCAACGCAACGGGTGTCGAGGGACCGGACCCTAGTCCGGGTCTGCGATGCCTTGTGGGGGCTCTCAGCGTGGGGGATGCAAAGGAAATCAACGAAATCGGGATACATACCATGAATTGCTGCTATGACTAGTGGCAGAGAGAACCCCCCTCACCTCGAGGGCACCTTCATATAATTCGCAGTGCTATTACTGTGAATCTGCTGAAGAGTTGGGAGGGACTCATTCCACAGTCAAGGCAATAGCGGGCAGCGCGCGCACAAGACGCGGCCAAAACAGGCACAAGCGCCGGTCAAGGCCAACCAGCAGCGGCTGTGATGAAGCCGCGTGGCTGTTCCATCTTCTGTCAATTTATTGACGCCATCTTTGAGCATCAGCCCGTGGCGCTACTCTTGTGGCCACGTTAGAACTACCTACCTACTCTGTATGTAGGTAGGTATTTTGGTACTCTATATATCTACGGAAGCCATCGAGTTTGAGGCTCCTTCTTGCAATCGACTGCCACTAAGTAATACTGCCTCCCTTAGCAGGAGTAAGGTATTCTCCTGCTGTGTCCAAGACGGCACCATGCATCTAAGGTACCTAAATACCACTACTACTCAACCTCCATATCATCAGGATGAGTTTCTTCGCAGCAGCTTATGACACACGCAAGAAGCCAACGATCAAGTAGTAAGTGCATTGGATATAGAGGTAGCGCCTGCAGTAAATCGAAAGTATACAGGTGGTAGTACTGAGGTAATGCAGTACAGTCTCGATGCAGCCGGTGGCTCCTCCCGCTCTTATCTGCTAGCGGCAGCTTTATCTCGCTGACCAACTTCTCTGACATGTGCTTGTGGGACTCCCTCTCCAAGCCCCTCCAGCCCCTCACGTCTCGACCTCTTCTCTCATCCTCCGTCCTCTCCTCTGCTCTCCAGTGCGACTATACATGGCATGTTGGGTACCAGCATGTCTTCTCTTTCTCGCCTCTATGCCCCAAAGCAGCGCCACGCAAGCAAGAAAACAGCTCCGTCCGGGCCACCCCTCTTCTTCTCTTCTGCCATCCTACCCAGCCGTCTAGCCGCCTCCCTCCCTTGCAGCTCTTTGCGATGCTCAGGCCCTTGGTCCTCCCCCCGACTGTCTCGCCCTTCGGCTGCTTGTTGGCCTTGCTGCCCCCACCCGCCTGGGTAGCTGGCAGCGGGCCACGCGCTCGAGCCGGTTCGTTCTCGTGCATCGGAATCGCCAACCCTTGTTGCATCGACCAGCAACCCTGGCCGCTGAGTCCGGCAAAAAGGCTGCAGAGGCACCAATCATGCCATCGCGACGCCGCTATTGGACGAGCGCGGTCGGTGCTAGCTGAGAGAGGCAAGCCGTCGGTAATGGACGCCCATGGTCGTGAAGAGCAACAAGTCAAGGTATGTATGAAAACACTCGTACCTCATGTAGTGTGCAACAACACCTCGTCTCCCGTCCTTCTCTCGTCTGCTCATTCCAGTCCCCGTTTCCACAGCCAGCCAGCCAGCTAGCCACCATGTCAAGTGCTGCTACACTGCGGTCCCACGTTCTATCGAGGAGCTAACGAGCCGCCCGGCAGGGTGCTCGGACGGGCGGGCATTAGCCATGCGGCATTGCCCAGCCCAGCCCAGCTCACGCAAGGGAGACGAGACGAAGAGCAACCTGACGAGACTCGACTGACAAGGGCTCGTCAATGTACAGTACAAGTACTGCCGGTGTACGAGTGAAAGTGAAAGTGTGTGTGCTCGCCTCTGCGTGTGTGTGCTTTGCCAAAACGCACGAGAACTGCCCCGAGGTGCCAAGCAATACGACAGCACCGTGATTCTCAAGACCAGTGTCGTTGCTTGTGCTGCTTGCTCTCTGGTCGGTCGCCTAATACAGATCAGTTTCCACCCTGCGGTTCCTGGCGCCAGTTCAGTCATAGTACTGGCTATGAAATATTCCATCCGTGGCCGGTACGCCACAGTCTCGCTACTCGACGAAATCGAGCCAAGGCCAAGGACATGAGAATACTGTACAATTCTCGCGCGAACCTCAGTGACAAGCCCACAGCGTGGCCTCGGGACCTTAACCCCGAAGGGCCACACCCATTCTTACCCGGCTCGTTGCTCCGCGATCCCTCGTGCCTCTCTATTTTTACCCTGCTGGAACGGCGGCTCACCGATTTAGGCTCTTTGAGAGATCCTACGAGTGGCGTCGCTTGCCGGAAAGGCTCCCCCACACACGGGTCAAGGACAAAGGCTGCCTGCATTCTGGGTACATCCAGACAGCAGATTGGCCGGCCGGTTGCATGTGGTGGTGGTGCATGCTTGCATGTTGCATGATGCTACTCGTCATGGAACGGGGCCAGTGACCATCACCAGACCCAGCTCGTCGCCAAATGGCCCGGCCGCCGAATACAGGTACGATCTGGGCGGCTGCATATTGATTGATTCAAGAAAGTATCCGGACTCGGGTGGTTATTTTTGTGTAACGTGTTTGTGTCATCCCAATGATTATCGGACACACGAAATACACACGCATGTACATACGGGGAAGACACAGCACTGCCCCCTCGAATGCGGTGGCATTATTACTTGGGGAGGCATCAACAGAACCTGTTTGGAAGTGTCGGCGATGAGATGACCTTGGAGCTCTGGATGCCGCCCGCCTCGCGCGTATCCCGCCTCACCTGACGACCTCGATTATTATTCCGAACCATCATGGCTCAAAAGCCCGGCTATTCTCAAAGCCGAATTTGCAATGACTGACGGGCGCCGGACGGCCTGCTTCGGACGCCCCCCCGCTCCAACCCACGAAATCTTGGTGACGACTGCTACTCTGCACATGCGTACATCACTACCAACTCCGTTATTCTAGGTGGTATAGGGCCGATATATCCCGGCTAGTCTTGGACTTCCTAGCAGATTATGAGTACATACAGCATGAAGGTGTCCCTCACGTTCGTCCCAAGCCAAGCTCCAAGTGATCCTTTCCCGGACCCTACATGCATATCGGCATCGAACCAATCCCAAGCTGTTTCATCTCTCTGCTGGTGCTTCGTACGGCCTCTGGAGGACTTGGGCATTGCTAATCCCGATTTCTCCGGCGTCTACAGTATGTTCGCTCATACAGCAGACTATAGAGTCCTCGAGGAAGCTAAAGAGCCGCAGAATAGGGAGTCCTGTACGCCACGTCCGTCAATAATGTACATACCAGGTCCTACCGGCCGAAATTCCCAGGCGTCCAGGGTTCTGGGTGCAATTTTTGTGTTCTGTCAATGGACGCCACGGAAACAAAACCTCCAATCATCAATGTGTGATGGCTCAGGACTGACCACCTCATCTAGTCAGCCCGGGCATAGTCAAGCGCCACTGGCTAATATCAGCCACCACCTTGGACAACAACACACAAGGCGACTGGGGGAAGAACAATCACAAGTCCTCTGCCGTCCGTTCATTCAGCATCCGTTTCACCTGAACCATCTATTCCTTCAGTTCGTGCACTGGGCTCCATGCGAAATATACTCGAGCCTGGGGTTACACTCGGTCTGATCTGCCGGGACAGCTCAGCCGCCATCCACCGAAGCAGGCACCTCCTCTCGAACTCTGAAGCACAAAACGGTGATTGACAGGCGGGAACTTTTCTCAAGATCCGGCAGTTGGCCGCCACAATTTGCTTCGCCGCTGGCCGTCACACACATTGCATCTCTCCAATTGTGTTGGTGTTCCACGTGGGACCGTTACACCAAATGTGTACGTACGAGCCCTATCCTGACTTTCCTCGCTTCTATACTAAGCTCATCTCCGGCGATAGACTTGATAACGGTCAGACTTCTCTCCCCCCAGGCTTCGAGGAACTGAACCCACGCCGAAAGTTACTGTCCGACAGAGGCTCATCTCATCTCAACTCCTTCCTTACTGCTTGTTGATCCCCGATCCGTCTCTACTGCGTCATCAGGCGAGAGATTGCCGAAGCCCAGGCTAGCACGTCCGTGACGCTGCCAAGATAGCGGGCTACCATTACTATGAGTGTTTACGCGATGACCTCGAGCGAATACACGTTGTAGCTCCGCTATGATACATGGATCCACGATGTGAGTTGTGCCCAAGAACGAATGGTTTATCTTGGGAAAACCTTGCCCCTCTTGGCCACCATCTGGTCAGAGCAAAGCCTCAATCAGCGCTGCTTCACGCCTGGCTTGTATGTAAGTGGCCATCGATCTTTTTTACCAACAATCCGCGGCATCGCCCAGAAGAGCCGATCCTTACTCTTTCGGTTTGCGAAATTGTGGACGTCTTTCTCTTTGATCGTTGACGTCGACGAGCAAGCAGATCCTTGTGCGAAACCATACATGAGCACAAAAGCTTCGGTCGAAGGAGGCAAAGAGAAAGTGAGAGCCGTCCAATACGCCTATTTGCTTTTCGTTGTCACTGAGGCGGCGCGCTTTACCGTACTCACTCACCCGGCCGTTCCGTTTAGCCTGCCTCTCACGACTGAGCGAAATATCTCTGGATGAGAGGCTTCTGGTTAACTGCAGCGGTGACGCTGCATCTGCTCATGGTGGTTGGCGTGACTATGGCACGGTCTTTCGCACCGCAATTTTTGACCCAGTCCGTCATCAACAACATCCAGCCGCCATCGATCCCGCTGAGGCTGGTTAACACCGCGTCAGGGAAGCCAATTAAACCAGAAACTGAGCTCCGTATCCTTCCAGTTGGAGATTCAATCACCTACGGCTTCCTGAGCGACCAAGATGGAGGCGACGGAAATGGATATAGGCTGCGACTTCGGCAGCATCTCTCAAGTAAGCAACAATCAGGACTCGTCAAGACAGTTGCTGGCACCAATTGACTGTATGTATCTTGCTGCTAACACGCTGGGTGCAGTGGACAAGGTTGTGTTTGCGGGCACAGAGACGTCAGCAACTGGAAACATGACGGACGGCTGGTTTGTATGCAAAGACATGGACCCCATTACTGCAGTCTGCATATGTGTCTCATGGGATGCTCCTGAGATGCGAGCGGATCGATCCCCGTGTCGACTCACAAGCTAATCGATTTCATCCCCTCTCCATCGCCAGGCTGCTTGGAACGGCAAGACGATCCAGTACATCTCGGACCACGTCACGCCCTCGCTCGAGCAACGCCCAAACATCATCCTGCTTCACGCCGGCACAAACGACATGAATCCCAACGGCGCCATCTCCAGAGAGGGCCACGATCCAGTAGCTGCGTCTGAGCGTCTGGGGAGCCTGGTTGACAAGATGACGGCAATGTGTCCGGACGCGGTCATTCTCGTGGCCATGATCATCGGGACCTGCAATGCCGAGCAAGCTCCCCAGACGAAGGTGTTCCAGTCGCTGATCCCCAACGTGGTAGCACACAGGCTTGAAGCTGGAAAGCACGTACTGGCGGTGGACTTTGCGAGTTTTCCGCTCGACAAGCTGAGGGACTGCATCCATCCCACAAATGAAGGTTATCAACGGCTCGGCTACTACTGGTATGACTTTATCGCTCAGATTCCGCGGGACTGGATCACGGCTCCGGTGGGGGAAGATCCCCAGAGACCGGAGGAGCAGAATCTCGCCATGCGACTGGAGGCAGATGTGCTTCTTCTGGGTCTTTCGAGCCTGCTGATGTTGGTGATGTATGCTTGAGCCCGTCGACCTACTCAACCCGGCCAACAAGTCGAGTCGGAGAGTCCTTTGCTGTACTTTGCTGTCCTCTTTTCTTCCCCTCTCTGAAAGGGTAGAGGTCATTGACGTTCAGTTCCGGCATATCCAGGAAGGCGCTATGATCCCCGAACTCACAACTCCAAGCACATACGACCATAGGTAGTGGAGAATTCGGGGTCCCGTCCGCTCCCCCAGAGACAAACCACTAACCGGCAGATTAGTAGTCAGGTGGGTGACCACTGGCGAACACCGGCTGTTGTATGTCATTTTCTTTTTGCTTCTTCCTCCTTTTTCTTTCCCCTTGTGTCGCTTCTGTCTTTGCTGGACAGGTGATATGAAGTTGCTGCAGCCATCCGTTCTGTCCACAGCTGGATCTGCGAGGGACGTATTGGGGGCAGAGAGATCATCCTTATGGAAAAAAAACTGGAAAGAAAATCACATGTGTATGTTGTAATGGCCACAACGTTGAAGCGATGCAAGAACCTGCAAGGAATGATGAGATGATTGTCTCGTCAGGGGTATTTCGGAGACTGCCCGAGGTCTACCTACCTATGTTTCTCTCGGTCAGGTACTGGGAGCCAGCTAGGCTTGCGCTGAATCAACTCTCAGTCAGATAGAACAAAGCGAGAGAAAAAAATTCAATTGAATTGCAAAAGGGGGGAAACAAAAAAGGCCAAAAAGGTAAGTCCAACTTCATAGGGCAACTGAAGAGCTTTGCTCCCGGCAGGGCTTGAACCTGCGACCTTCGCATTACCAAGACTAGTGGCCGAGACGACCCGAAGTATTAGTACGAAGCTCTAACCAACTGAGCTACGGAAGCCCTCGATATGTTTGTTTCTTGCCAATACCTCGCCATACGTCTGATGCCTGTGCAGTAAGTAATTGGGGGAAACTGGAATCTTCCGTCGTCTCCGCTGTCTCCAAGCAGTTTTGTGTTTTCACTTGCATTTCCAGGCAGTCACGATGTAGAACAGGATTCGAGCTCGGAGTACTCGTCATATTCTTACAGGATGCTTCTTGATGTTCCAATAAGAATCTCAGCTACGTACGCCCAACACCTCATAGCGCAGCTACGCAGCATGGATATTCCAAGTATTTCCTAGGGTAGGTTGTCACAAGCCGCCAAGGTGGGCATGAACGCATTATATATTTAATATCTCCGCACGTCATGATATGTCCTACATGGACTACTAGATAGAACATGCCGACACCGTTGTGAGGCTTTCCATATCGTGATACAAAGGGCAGTCATGGTGCATTGCAGACCACGATATCCTTCTTGCTCATGTTCATTGGCCTGAGGGCACTTCTTTAGGTATCTACCAAGTCTCGCCAAAGCAAGCCTCGGAGGTCATCCCGCTTAGTCATCCACAAGCTTGCCCAGGCCCCACTATTACCTCTGCCAGCATTGGAAGTCAGCTTGGGAAGGAGACGAACCAAGAAGCAACATCATCAACAACTCGTAAACCGTCGTCAACCCCGATTCTCCTCAGTTTCACGCGAGCAATTGCGCCCGGAATATCTGAACCCCTTGCGACTCAGTTTAGATTCCACAAACATTCCCTGCAACAAGGCGAACCGGCAAACTCCAGCTCAGCAGATCTCCATCTGCAACCTGCCGAGCCATGCCCAAAGAAAAGAACTACAACCCCGTGCAAGCCCAGCGCAAGGCCGACAAGGCCCGCGAGGTCAAAAAGGGTACGTTGGAACTTATAGTTCCTTTCCATCCAATAACCAAAGAAAACAGAGGAGAAAGGACGGACAGCAACAGAAGACTAACAAGCGGCGCCCCCACCAACAGGAAAGGCCGAAGCGCAAAGCCGTCGCAATGAAAAGCTGGCGCGCAAGAACCCGGAACGCATCCAGAAGCAAATCGACGACCTCAAGGCCGTGGCCGCCAAGGGCGGGAAGCTGACGCGCCACGAGGAGCAGGTCCTCGAGGGCCTGGAGAAGGAGCTCCAGCTGGTGCGCAAGGCCAGGGACGCGCTGGGGGACAAGGCGCCGAGCTTTGGCGGGCGCCCCTGGGATGGCTCGAGGCCTGGGGCGCTGGGCAAGCGGAGGCGGGGCGACGATGACGGTTCGAGCAGCGACGAAGATGTCCCTGAGGATGTCAAGAGGATACCCATGCCCAGAGACACACCGCCGCCGATTCCAAAGGCCGAGATGGACAAGTGGTACGCGAAGCGAAGGGCAAAGCGGGAAGCCGAAAATGCGGCCAGGAGGCGCGAAACGGGCGACGGGGAGGCGCGTGATGGCCAAGATACGAGCAAAGACACGACAGGAGACAGAGTACAGAGGAATGCGCCGCCAGTGGAGCCCAAGACGGTCTACGAGGCGAAGCCGGTGGTGAGAGATCTCAGGAAAGAGGCCGTCTCGGCCTTTGTCCCCACGTCAGTACAGTTGAAGATGAGCAAGGGCAAAGGAAAGGGCGGGCTGATGGAGCCGGAGGAGGCAGACCGGCTTGAGAGGGAGGGCTATCTGAAGACGGTCGGAGGGAGTGGGGGAGATGGCAACGGGGCTGGAGGAGCGCAAGAGGGTGCAGACGTCCAGGTCGCTTCTCGGCAGGTCATGATGGAGGAAGTGGAAGACGAGGAAGCATGAGGGCTGTGATTTTCGCCATCTTGTCTCGTCTTGTCTGCATGGTTTGGCGCATTCCGGATTCAGGTCACGGCGTATTTGGGCATTTTTCTCTTTGTATTAGTCGATATTCGAGCTCAATGGCTCGAGCCTCATGGGGGGTGAATGACAAGCCACGTCCAGTTCAGTCATTTCTTCCCGCCCTTTGAGTCGGCCATATCAAGGACATGTGAATATTCGAGATTGTCCGTGAACCGGATTGGTGGCCCTCATGCCCGCGAATCAGATTCTCTAACCCATGGTACTGTGGCGCTCGATGCAACAGCATCCCGGGGCTTTGGTAAGGTTAGATCCTGTTGGGTTAGCCGACCATGCAGATGGGATGGAAGAGCCTGTCGGATAATGGCATTCCAACGTCACGCAGGTGCACAACTTTCCTCGGGTGCTCTTGGTACCCTGACAGTCGTTTCCCCTTAGGAGAGGAGAAGGGGAGAAAATAAAGCAAAGGCCGAAGCCCCCCCACCCTCCCCACTGTAGTTCTCTGTCTCTGCATCCTCATGCTCCTCCCTCTTTCACCTGAAGTTTTGTATCCCGTCAACGACCGCAATTTCCAGCTCTGTGTCATCTTCTGGCGTATAAACCATACGAACAGCTCCATCGAAGGATCTTTTCTTCTTCTTCGCCCCCATTCCATCCTCCACAATGGAGACTTCCGATAGGTGGAGCAGCCCGGAGTGCTCCGTCTCCCGCACGAGAAAAACTACGAAGACGCCGCTAATCTCAGCTATTACTTGGCAGCGCCTCTCGGCCTCTCTCGGGAGGCGGCAGCTTGGGAGGGTCTCGTCGTCTTTGTTTGGGGTCATGGAGAACTAGCCCCAGTTATTGCCGGCATGCTTAATTGCAGCATCATGCCTTTGCATGACGGGAGGCGCGACGTTTGGGGGGTTGTGGGTGAGTTTGTCTTCGTCGGGCTGTTGCTCATAGATTGAGATGGTTTGTGAATATCAGAAAGCCGAGAGCAGCAGCGGCGTGTTGGGAAGCGAAGCCGGGATTCGCCATTTCCACGAAGATTGATCTCATACCCAACGACATAGTCATTCTGGCTGACACAAAACTCGATCCAGTATGTACACGTTCTGTAGGTGCAGTAGTACATACCGTAGTAGAAGCTTGACTCCACCCGGCAACAACCAAGAAGTGGACCATTGTAGAAATCAAAGATGACAGTGGGAAAACCCTGCCTGCCCTGTCAGGACGGACAAGGTTCCGCCTCAGTGACTAGGGGGGGAGGTCGGCGGTGGAACTGGCAGCAAATGGCGAGTTTCCATTACCTACACACGGCCAGTTGTGCCATGAGTTCCTCGGCGCGCGAGCTCTTCGACCTGGTGCCTGGGTTCCACTCCGACAAACGGTTTCTCGCCCCACGCCGACCACGGATATAAACGATTAGCATCCATATAGGGCGCCGGCTTGACAACTTGCTGCGTCAAAAAGCCAAGACCTTGCTTCACTGGCTCAACCTCAACCTCAACCTCCCTCTTCTTCGTCCTCTCTCGCGGGTTGTCCTGTCCATCCTCAACAAGGCACCTCACGGAACCTCTTTTGGGCCCTTTGCTTCCTATCCTCTTCAACCTCACCTCGTGCCCCTCCTCATCCCTTTTGGTCACCATCGACAACTTGGATATATCTCTATCGACAATTTGTCTCCATCAACTGACTTGTTGTTGTTGATCGTTGATGAAAACTCTCCTGAATCCTGATAGCTGGAAGCCAAGCACAGCGTGACCTCGCCAACAACTCTCAACGGGGGTCAACAAAGGAAGAAACCCCAGACACAATGGACGCCCTCCAGGTCAACTCGAGAGCAATCCACGATGACGCCGAGCACGAGCAAGAGCCCGAGCACGAGCCAGAGATGAACAGCTTTGGATCGTCGTCTGACGAGAAAGAATCAGTTGGCGCCCCTGGAAAGAGTGCATCGACTGAAGAGCATCGTCAACAACAAAACAGCCAAGATCTCGAACGACAACAGACGATGAGATCGACTGCATCGTATCAAGAGACCTATCCCGAAGGCGGTCTCCATGCATGGCTTGTCGTGGCGGGCTCCTGGTTCGCAATGATCGCCTCCATGGGCCTGATGAACAGCATCGCCGTCTTCCAAGCCTATACGCTCAGTCACCAGCTCGAGGGCCACAGCGAGGGCACCGTCGGCTGGATCTTCTCCATCTACACCTTTCTTGCCTTCTTTGGCGGCGTCTATATCGGCCCTGTCTTCGACAAGTACGGCCCAAGATGGTTGCTCATCGCTGGGTGCGCGTGTACCGTTGGCGCCCTGGTTGGCATGAGCTTTTGTACAGGTATGGCTTTGTTCAAGTACCTCGCTGCTTCGTCTTTCATGCCACGAATTTGAGTCACGCCCCATCTCTTTCACTTCCTTTCTCCCCATTCCTCCTGATTGTTGTTCAGTGTTTGTGTGCATTCCGACTTGTTCATGACGTTGGCCCCTTTAATTGTGCCAAAGGCTGACCCTCCACTCTCAGAGCTGTATCAGTTCATCCTCTCCTTTGGCATCCTCGGTGGCCTGGGTACCTCGCTCACCTTTACCCCATGCATCGCCGCGGTGGGCCACTGGTTCAAGGCCAGACGAGGCTTCGCCACTGGGCTTGCGTCGACGGCGGGAGGCATTGGAGGCATAGTCTTCCCCCTCATGCTCACCGCCTTGTTCGACCGCATCGGCTACGGCTGGGCCACTCGAGTGCTCGCCTTGATCTGCCTTGTGTGCGGACTCGTGGGCATCAGCCTCGTTCGATCCCGCCTGCCCCCGGCCCAGAACGCAAAGGCCCACCCCGACTTTCGCATCTTCCGGCAGATTCCCTTCCTCCTGACGACCTTGAGTATCTTCCTGTTGGAGTTCTCGCTCTTCATCCCCTTGACCTACATCGCTACCTACGCCCAGGACCAGGGCTTCGGCACCACGTTCGCCTACCACCTCCTGCCAATCATGAACGCCGGCTCCGTCATTGGTCGAGCACTCCCGGGATACTATGCCGACGTCGTTGGAGCCTTCAACGTGTGCCTCTTCTCCGTGGCGCTCTCTCTGGTGTCATGCCTGTGCGTTTGGCTGCCTTTGGGCCACACAAAGGCGGGCATCATCGTCTTTTCCTTGCTCTTTGGCTTCGGGAGCGGCAATAGCATTGCCATTGCGCCCGTGTGCATCGGCCGCATGTGTAAGACGCAGGAGTACGGCCGATACTATGCCACCACATACACGGTCGTATCGTTTGCATGCCTCATTGGCATCCCCATTGCCGGCAGCATCGTGCAAGCCGACGGCGGCTCTTACACGGGCCTCATCATCTTCACTAGCTGCATCTACGTGGGATCAGCGCTCTTCCTCATTCTCGCCAAGACGTGGCAGCTGGGTTGGAAAAACTGGTGTGCCAGGTATTGACCGATTTTGAGACAAGTCATCTTTCGTCTCCCACAGAGACAACGAGCAAGCACAGTATTCTGTCCTTTCTTTTCACTTGTTCCCGTCGATTGTTTGTCGTCCTTTTGTTCAGGATGGGAAGCGGTTTTCATAACCATGTTCATTGATAGATATCCACAAGGTTCGGCGATGGCGTTTTGGTTCATCAGGATGAAGGAAAAGGAAAATGTCTTCACGTAACGAAGGGAAAAAGCTCATGTTTGCATTGGTATTGCATCTTGCCTTGATGTTTCTGGTTTCTTTTCTTGTAAGCATGCCGTTTTGCAGGTGTGTCACCTAGGCGGTATATCGGTAGCCGAGATTGTTGGAGAGTGAATCAACATGACATGTACTTGAATGCCTTGAGGGTGTTGCTGCTTTGGTCCCTGGCCCGCGGCGCTGAGTGGTACCATAAAATCCGTGGCCCCTAGTACAGGCTCTCTATCTCTTGTCCTCTATGAGTATCATAAGAGACCCAGCCCCTGCTGTTCCTGCCAGTGCTTTCTCTGCTGCTATGTATGCGTAGTGGTGATGTGATTGGACCCATGGAAAACATGGCCATTAGTTGGGTCTATTTCTTCTCAGCGCTGCTTGATTTGGCAATGTGATCATCGTGAAGCTCTGCCACAGCTGGTATGATCAGAGCTTCAATCTCTTGTTCCGGATCTCCCTCTGGCACCTCGTCCGGTCGAAGAGGCCGTCCCTCGGCATCGCCCCAGCCGCCATGTCGGGCGACGCGGAGCCACCGGTCCTCGCGATTCGGGGCAACAAAGACAACCTCCCATTTGCGCGTGGAAAGCAGGTTCCCTATGACGAGATGATGCTGGTAGCGCTCAAGGCTGTAACGTGCCTTGTGGACGAGGATGCGGGGATCCGTCTCAAGCTTGAAGCTGACAATCATGCCCAAGGGAGCCCAGCCTTCGACAAGGCTCTTGAGAAACTTGGGGACGGGGTCGAGATCTATAATGAGGCGCTTGGAGCGCGGCACGCGAGGGGAGGCATCGAAATTGTCAAACGTCTCTTCGTCTTCAATCTGTGGCGATGGTGACGGCGCATCCTTTGGGTAAAGCTTTTCAACAATGTTGGTTGACTGGATCTTGTGCTCGGAGAGGCGCTCCGGCGGGACGAAGAAGTCGGACACTGCAGCTGCCAGATAGAGCAGGCCGCTGGAGCCAAGCGGCGCCATAAGCCGGGCGACGGCGCGGAGCTCGTGCAGGTAGTCGCCAATGGTGACAAAGGGCAGCAGAAGCAGCATGTTGTTGCGTCGGGCGCTCTGGTACTTGCGTAGTACGTCGAGGATCCTGTCCGAGTCGCTGGACCTAACAGCGACGCGGCCGTCGGAATTCTCCTCGAGGAGATCGAGGAGGCAGTCGGTGGAGTGGGAGTAATGGCGCGAGTACGGCAGAAGGCTGAACTGGCGGTGGAGGAAGATGACGGCGTACCCAGCTGAGAGGAAGTACTCGGCACTGGTGGCACCACGGGTCCCGGCAGAGAAGTTCTGGTTGAGTAGTGATGTAACCTTAGCACCTTTCTTTTGACGACGTCATTCCAATCGATGGGATGTTGAACAAGGCAAGAGACAAGGCCGCAAGAGAGGCGAGCAACGCTGCTCCACATACATCAATGAACCTCACAGTGTTCTTCTCCAAGGGAACAGTCGTCCCTCCAGAGGTGACGAGAACCACCCGCCGGTTCGCGGCAGCATGTTGCGAGATGAAAGCCTCGGCTAGTGCCGTGTGAGCGGCCAGCTGCTTGGGGGGTGCATTGGAGGCGAAATAGGCGTCCTCAGCCTGGAGGGACTCTGACGCAGACATGATGTGAGCCTGGTGTTTGAGCTGCTGCTGCTGCTACTGTTGTTGTTGTTGGAGTAGCAACTGAAGTTTACCGAATAAGAGGTTCCTCCCCAAATAAGGTGGGAAGACTTTCCCAGTGCTGGAGGTGAGGTACCTATGGCGGGGTTATCTGATAAGGAAGATGGTCAACTCCGGAGCGGGCAAGAGCGACTAGCGGGAGACATACATTACAATGAAAGGTGCCTTGTTTTCGCAAACGGGCAGTCGAGAGAATCACTCTTTGGTATTTGTCTTGTATAGGTACCTTAGGAAAGAAGTCGTGTATCCAGTGATGGAAACAGGAATTGGAAGCGAAAGAGGGAAGAAAGCCGGCAAGCAACTCGCATCGCGGCGTCTCATATACCTCAGGTGTGCTCACAAGTACGAAGCAGCTCCCATCATGACATGGCCAAACCAGACGTGAGCCAATCGTGTTACACAAGGAAGTATCTCTCCTCGTACCAATGGTAGGTCCAATTGGTGATGATAGACCAGTTGAGGAGCATCAAGAGTGACACGAGATCTGCAACGCACGTCTCCTCCCACCAACAGCACAGCATTTGCTACCTGTCTTAGGTACCTACCTACCCACCCTGACAACGATAGTACTGTGTTACTGTATGTACAGACCCCGGAATGTCCCTTGCAGGCAGTGACAGCTGGGCCGAGACAAGCCTGCCGGCTCCGGTAAACAATTGCCCTGGACCGAAACTCCGAACCGGCGCCGCAACCGGTTTTCGGCTCCGCATGCAATGTACAATAAGTATTAAATACTACTCTCAACGACACGCTCTGACCGAATAATAATAATCATCACTTCCGCCATGCATGTCACGCATGAATGAATTATCTCAAGGAGCCAAGTCAACATAATAGTCATTTCATATCTACCTATATACATATATGGACTCATACGCAATGTCTCTATTTGCTGCTGCCGCTCCCCGCCAACCTCCACGCTCTCAGCGGCAGGCTCTGCAAGTGCAGCACCTTGGGCTTGATGTACCAGACAAAAGTCGCCACGCCAAACAAGACACAGAGAATGTTAACGGTGTAGTATCCGTCGCGAATCATCTCGCAGGTGCCGCCGCCATTCAGGCACCGCTCCTTTTCTCCCTGAATGGCGCATGAGAAGGGCTCCGTGACAAGGGGGCCCTTTAGGTTGCTCGTGCTGCGCGAGCCGGGATGGCATGTCGCAACGGTAAAGGAGTCTACAAGCTTCAGGACGAAGTAGCGAGGAAATGTGCCTCCGAGGTTGGAGACGCTATACATGAAGGACTTGTCAGTAAATGTCAAGGCGACGAAGCGTACTGCTCGCAGATGAAAATGGGGGACTCACGTTGCGAGGAGCGTCATATAAGTGCCTCCAATGATGGGATCCGAAACCTTGGCGTGGAATGCCGAGATGGCCACAAACATGATTGTGTTGGTAAACGTCGAAAACACATGCTCGCCAATGACGACAAGGAGATACCACGTCGTCACTCCCTCCGCAGGGAACATGGCCACCGTGACCTGGGCAATCAGCGCAGCCAGCAGACGGCCCGCGAAGCCCCAGCACCACAGCCGCATCGGCGTATACTTTTGCGACCACATGCCGGCGTAGTATCCGACTCCAATCTCAAACGGAAAATCGATCAGCACCGTGAGCGCCATGTTGTCCTTGCCAAAGCCCTTGTCAAGCAGCTTGAGATTCGTCACACCATCGTTGGCCTGGAAGCCGATCTTGGCAATCAGGTGCACAATGATGATGGTCTGGACGTTGCGCAGCTTGAGGATTCCCCACATGATGCGGTACACATCCCAGACGCCGTCCTCGTTCTGCGACTTCTCCTCGCGCTTGAGCAGGCCCAGCCCGATGGTGACGATGATGTAGGTCCAGCCCCAGAAGGTCAGATAGCCGCCGAGCGAGACGAGACCGTCGTCGGAGGGCGTCTTCCGAACCCACTTGTTGGCAAAGTCGGAGGCGTTGAGAGCGAGGAAGACGGTGTAGGACATGAAGTGGCCCGCCGTCAAGCCCACCGTCTGCGCCGTCGAGGCGTACGACACGTTCCCCGGCGTAAGCAGCGTGAGGGCCCAGCCGTCGACGGCAATGTCTTGCGTCGCGCACATGAGCACCAGGAAGAACCACCAGAGCATAAACGACCAGACGGTAGGGCCCTCGGGCTTGCCAATCTTTTCCATCATCTCCTCCACGTTGGATCCCAGCCAGAGCATGCCGAAGCCGGACAGGAACTGGATGGGCACGATCCACGTCTTCCGCCGGCCAATCTTGGAGCTCCATACCGCGTCGACGAAGGGGCTCCAGAACAGCTTGAGCGAGTAGGGATACGACGCGAGGCTGAAGGTGCCGATTTCGCCATACGACATGTGGTTTTTGAGCAGGAAAGGCACCGATCCCATGGCCAGGCCCATGGGGATGCCCTGCAGGAAGTAGAGCAGGACGAGCAGCAGGAAGCTCCTCTGGTCCTGCGCAGGCAGCTGGAAGAAGCCGACGTCGGTGGTCGCCGGCGACTTGGGGACGGGGTCGTCGAGGGAGAAGGACTCGCGCGAGATGTGGTTGGCCGCGATGCTGTCTGAATCGTGGTGGGTGGCGGTCTTGCGCCGCATCTCAACGCCGTTGCTCATCTTGCCGTTGCCGTTCGCCTCCCGCTTGAGCGAGAGGGTAGGGGAAGGCTTTGACGAAGGCGATTGAGCTCGTCTGGCACGGGCACCCATATAGCACGATGTGAACTCGCTTCGGGCCGGCAGGGCGCAAGGTCAGGGAGAGTCCGTCGCGCGGTTTGGGCGGTCGTGCGCGTCTCGGATCGTCGGCAGGTTTTGGGGGATACGCACGAGAGCGGTAGCGACGGAAGGCTTGCTGAGCTGCCGGTTCTATCGAGACGCGTGGAAGAGACGGCAATGTGAAACAGCGCAGGCGAGGCTCGGGTTGGTCAAAGGAATGGCGCAGTCGAGAATGTCGGGAATACGGTGAAGCGTGCGTGGAGCGTGGAGGTAGAGGAACGGCGACGACAAAAAGGTCCCTGGCACTCGAACAACTGTAGACAGAAGAGAGAATGAAGGTACGCCGCCAGAAACAGTCAGCGCCGGAAAAGAAGAACGAGCGAGATGAACGAGCTGCCTAATGCATCCAGGCAGCAGTCACCGAGGAAATATCAGAATAGCTGAATTGCTGTTTTTTCTTTTATTCTTTGTGCTGTGGTTTGGTGTGGAAGCTACCGTGGCCTCAAGGGCGTATTTTTGGTCGGTTCGGCTTACAAAAGACGGAGGCAAGCCTTGCCACTTTGACTCCAACAAGGCCAAAAGACCCCGAAAGAAGTGGCTTTTCTTATTTCTTATCTATGTACATACTGGCAGCCAGGAACCAGCACTAGCGTCTGCTGTCAAGCGAGTTGGATGGACATGGGAATATCTTCCCCGGAAATGCCAGATTAGTAGGTAGATATGACGAGACGTGATCTGCCAACATGAACCCTACACAGATTCGGAAGAAGCAGTCTGCTCGGATACTGCCTCCTTGTACCACATACTGTCATACCTCTATCATCTTCGTTCTCAACTCACTCTCGTCAGGTATTGTTCAGCGACGGCAGACGGATATACGAGGGAACGAAAAGGTACGTAAGAACGGGCTGCAGCAGACTCGACACTGAATGGATGAAACGGGGGCTGAAGGAGCATCAAGATGCAGGATTCAGCGCTGCGACCTCAAACCATTGGCCGACCGCAGGCGACGCACAGCACTAACGACTGGCGCTCCAGTGCTCGCATCTAGGCTGTGGACCGCCTGTGTTACAGCGCTCATAGGGCGGGGAAGCGAGCTGCCAGGGGCATTACTATTCTGGATTACTCCTTGTTTAGGAAATTCCTCGGCTCGGCTCATCGCATGATACCTTAGCACCAGCTGCCTTATGTTCTGGGCCGTCTTATCTTATCGCTGAGCTGCATCATTGGTGCAGTCGTTGCCATCAGGCGACCCAAGCAACAACAACAACAACACCAAAGCTTCCAACTTCAACACTATATCAAATCTCCAACAGTCACCGCCGAACAAGACACAGTCCGACGCGCCACCTCATGTAGTTCTGCCATCGCATACCTACCAGAGATGGACTCTACGCTGGATGAGCTGCAAGCCGACCCTCTCGACGAGGAGATTGCGTCCCTCAAGCAACAAGGCAAGTCGTTCTTAAACGCCCAGCCTCGCTCGCGCGTCGACCGCATCACATCACATTGCATAGCAACACGCACACTCGCAAGCTAACAACGCCCTTGCATCTCGTCTCTACAGCTGCTCATTTGCGCAAAACCCTGAAGATCGAATGCTCCACCATCCTCTCGTCGCCCTCGATCCAAGCAGCCCTCCTCACCTCCCTGAACCCCCAGCCGTCCCCCAAATCGGCCGCCCTGCGCCCCCGTAAGCCCCGAAAGTCGGTCGAGCGCGGCGAGCAGCGCCTGCTCGAGCGCTCCAAGCAGCAGGAGGCCTACAACCAGCAGTGCCTCTACCGCATCGCCGCCTCCGTCACCGCCTTCAAGGTCCGCGACCCCGACCCCAGCGCCGTTGACGGCGGACACGTCCTCGGCCTGCGCTTCGAGATTATGACGCGCGGCCAGTTCCTGCAGCCCTACTACGTTATGCTCAACCGGCCGTATCCAGGCAACGCCAAGTTCCTGCGCATACATCGACATACGGTTCCGCCGGCCATTCCGCTGCCGGGTCTGGCGGCGAGACACCTGCCCGCACCTAAACAACAGACAGAAGGCCAAAGCGAAAGCGGTAATCTACCATCGCCGCCCAAACAAGACCTCGAGCGATTCGTCAAATCTCTAAGGAGGGAAATCATGAGGTACCACAACAGGCTGGGGGTTGCAGCGGACCTGCGGCGGAGCCTGGGAGCGCACAGTAGCCACAGCCTGATGGCCGCCGACGGCTCATTACCTCCCAGTGCCATCGTCGACGTGAGCATTGCGGATACCGAGGCAAAGCAGATACGGCTCACCTGGGCCGACGAGCGAAACGGCCGCCTGGTCATGGACGACGATGGCAGGGTGGTCAAGTTCATGGTGTTCGGGGCGGAGGGGAGGGACTGGGAGACTACGAGACAGCTCGGAGAGCGCCAAGGGCGCGTCGAGGACGTGGCCAAGATGTTGGAGGATTTTGCGGCTGGAAGAGGGTCATAACAGCATCACATCGAACCCTCTCAAGCAAAGCAAGGCGTTAAGGGGTTTTTAGTTGGTAAGCACGGCGCTCAGATCCCCAAAGTTGAGAATAAGCATCTTTTTGGGCATCGAAAAGTCCAGAGAAACCGGAGCATCATGGGGTTCATCATCGTCCAACAGATTTGGTGATTCAGAGACAACGCATTATGGAATTCAGATACCCATGCATCATTTACTGCACGATGCGCACAATTACACAGAAATAATGCTTCAGATTTATAAGAAAAGCAATCAATTCAATCACAACAGATTATCAAACACCCGCCTCGTGTACCTCGGCAGCCACGAACAGCCATCGCTTATCGAGCTTATATCCAGCCTCCTTGCACGCCAGCGTAGCCCCTTTGCGAGAAGATTCGAAGATTAAGTACTGTACTCAATAGACAAAAAGGAAATGGCGGTGGGCGTGTTGTCCCCACCAGACGTCCCATAAACTCATCAAGGTATGTGCAGTCCTCTACTCTCGTCTCTTCCCTCTGGAGCATCACATACAAACTGCTTGATACACAGCCTCACCCCAGCTTCACTCCTTGCACAACTTCGCCTTGGCCTTACAGGAACAGGGCGGCAACGGCACCCGCGAAGAGAGCCATGCCGGCGCCCTGGGTGCGGCTGACAGCGCCGTTGGGCAGGGGAACGGTGCCGTTGCCGGTGGGGAGAGGAGCGGCGCTGGGAGCAGTGCCGGCAGGAGGAGGGCAGTAGGCGCCGCTGCAGCCTCCAGCAGGGCTGGCCGGAGCAGGAGGAGCGGCAGGGGCGCTGTAGGCCGGAGCAGCGGGAGCAGAGGGGGAACCGGCAGGCGAAGACTGAGCGGGAGAGTAGGCGGAGGTGGGGAAGGCCGGGGCCGAGCTGTTACCGGGCACGGGGTAGGCCGGGATGGAAGAGGCAGCAGGAGCCGACGCGGGGCCGCTGGGGACGGCAGGGGGGGCAGTAAGGGCGGGAGCCGAGCTGCCGGGGACAGGGTAGCCCGAGGGGCCGCCGGCAGGGCCGGTGGCAGGGAGAGTCTGGGTGCTCAGGGTGACGACGGCGGTGTTGGTCGCGACGGGAGAGTTGGCCGGCGACGAGGCGGCCGAGGGGTAGCCGGCAGAGGACGGGGCCGGCGTCTGGTTGGCGGTCCTGGTCTTGGCAGCCTCCACGGGGCAGATGGTGACGGTCTCGGGGACGACGACGGTGGTGGTCTGCTTGCCGTCGGCAGGGCAGTTGGTGACGGTGGGCGCGCAGCTGATGACGGTGTGCATCGAGGTGACGCTGACCGTGCTGGTGGTCCAGACCTGCTCCGGCTGCTCGGGCTTGCAGCTGTCGCCGCAAGGGTGGACCCAGTGCCAGCCATCGCTGTCCTCGTCGTCGCACTGGTCAATCACGACTCCGTGGTGGCTGGGGTGCCAGACGTTGACGTGACCGGGAGGAGGGTTGGCAGAGGGCTTCTCCGCCGCGGCGGCCGGCAGCTGGAGGCCCTGGGGCAGGTGAAGCTTGAGGTCGGCACCGAGGTCGATGGTGTTGAACATGTCGACATTGAGGCCCAGCTCAAGAAGACTGGTACCGGCAACAGCCGTGGCGGCCGTGGCAGCAAGAAGAATGGACTTCATGGTGATGGAAAATGAATGCTTTGAGTGAGTGGACGGGTCAAAAGAGCCCAAAGGGGTGCGTTGAAGAACAAAGAGCGGAGGGGTGGAAGACGCAAACGAGGCTTGCTGAGGGGAGCAGAGTCAAGAGGAAAGCTCGGCATCAAGGAGGCGAGATGATGGGCTTAAGTAGCCCTCCAAGCTCTGGTTCATCAGCAGCAGACGTGCCTGTCCTTGGCCTCTCTCACATCCACCCCCCTCCGCACCCTCCGCTTCGCTCTCCCACAAGGCCCAGTCTCGGCCCCTCCCCTGGGTCCTCGTTTGACATCCCCGTTATTATTGCGGGCAGGCTTGGAGAAGGGGCTGGCTCTACAGGAAATTGGCCACAGACACAGTGGTAGTTACACCGAAGGGGGAGGGACGAGAACGTTGCATCCCTCCTAGCAAGCGAAGATCAGAGACGGACCACCAAGTGTGTAGGTACATACACACGCGCATGCCGGTACTAGTAATAACAATACCGGTGGTGATAGCAGAATGCAGTAACAACAGCGGCACCAGAAGTGGTCGATCCTGGTGCAGGGCTCCGTACACGAGCGGAGCACGGCATGGTCGAAGTCGTGGGAACACCCAGCTTCTCGTTAATATGTCGTGTGGCCATGCCGTGTCATTGGCAGTCTCAAAGTGACACTAGCTCGTCTTTTTCAACTTCCCCTTCCCTCTCTTGACTCCATCTCTGACTCTCTCTCTCGTCGTAGAGTCCATTCAATCGGATGCTCTCATCGTGGTCACATAGAGTCTCAGGGCACGGGTCCCGGGGGAGAGACATTGGGCCACGATGCAGAACGAAACAAGCCTTGTGCCCTTGCATGAGGCGGCCATGGGAGTAGATCGGATGGGTTCTCTGTTCCTGCGCTAGCGGCAGCAGAGAGAGCCTCGCTTGAAGAAGCACCGCACATCACACTTTCCAGCATTCGCTTTAGCGATATCAGGGTCTATGCTCTCAAGGCTCCCTTGCCTCATATCCCCCCTTTATGGACGTTCTTTTTCCTCTCTTGGAGAGATGAGTGGGGGGAGGACAATTGCTCGCTTGCCGGTGATGCCCACTGAGTCAGTTTCCGAGAGGTCACAGCGAGGTGTCGAGCAGGCATACACAGCTGGCACTGCGATACGCATCTCTCGCCCTTCGATGGTCGCGGCATCCGTATGTATGTACATACATACGTACTATCGTCGAATGAACGGTTGGATGGACGTCCAAGTTGAACGGACTTGTGTAGCTTGAGTCAAAGGCTCCCCCCCTGGTTTCCGTGACCCCGGTCGTCGGTCGATGGAGCCCCTTGAGTCTGATGAATTGTGGAGGCCGGTGGGCGATCCTCACACGCCAACTTCCCTGGCAGCACGCGCGTGGGCTTGCTCGGCTTTTGGCCACAGCCGCTGAAGAATTTCCCCAACCTCGTCAATAAGCTTGTTCGAGACGGCAGTGGCAATAGGGCACGGCATCTGCGGCTGTGAGACGAAGGGCCTCGTCTGATGCCCAGTGGCACGGCTGTAACACCAACACTATGGCGGATTACTGTAACTTGTGCTCCGTCAATGATCTTGTCGATTCGCGGCCACTGCTGTGTCTTTCGTCCTCCTCTTCGTCTTGGCCGCCGTTGCCCCCTTGCTCAGACAACAGACCTGCTTTGCCACAGAACTTGTGGGCATGGCAGCTGGAGGTGAACTGGCCATGGCGGATCGAAAGGCCCCTATCTCCAGAAGCCGTTTCATTTCCGCTCCCCGACCGCCCATTGCTTGTGCAAAGAATAGTAGTGCCATGAATGCCAAGCTAGGTCCCGATGCTAGGCGGCCATCGCTCGTCCAGCTATGCTGTAAATAGCATCGCCCAGTCTGGGGAAGAAAGCGAAAGGGCGAAAAGGGAACAAGACAGACACCTCATCAGCCAGACCCTGCCGGCATCTCCACTGCCGGTGGCCAAGTAGGATCCGTGATATTGCCGGCCTCTCATGGCGGGCTTCTCGATTAGCCCAGTCTTCTATCGCCGTTTGCTGCAGACGCGAGAGGGCAGCCAGGGGTGAAAAGAGGCCGCAGCACCAAGGAACATATGCTGATCATGAGAAGCTGAGCCTGCTTCAACCAGAGGCTCCCATAATGCTCGTAGGTCCATGTATCTCTCCATTCTCCTCCAGAAGAACATTGTAGCGTCCTACATGCGATTGAGTGGCGATGCAACGTGCGCGCCAGAAGCAATAGAGACGTCCAGGATACTACAGCAGTTCGGTACACGTTATAATGACTTCTTGGTCCCAATCACATCACCTCGTGCTTCACCTTGTTCGGCGCCAGGAACAGCTCGTATCAGATGTGTATCGTATCTGTTGGCTCTTCAAGGAAATCTCCCTGTCAATTTCGGTAGAGAGCATGAATTGCACATGACAAGTGTCCCTGTTCAGGGGGATTGCGATCTCGATCCAAAAACAGGACACCGAGACCAGGGGACCCAGTCAATAATACCACTCTCTATCGGACGCTCCGACCTATCCTCCGAGTTGTGCTCCTCGTGCTCTGTATGAACCACCACCTTCCCTTCGGTGAATGGATCTTCAGGAACCGTCCAGCACGACACCACAGCTTACCAACTCTTTTCAAGTTTGGATCCCTTTCCTTCTCCTGCCTTCCTTCATTGAGGAGCCGCCGAAGTGGCTCGTCCGACTAGTCTAACGACCGCTGCGACGTCTTTTATGAGCTCACTGGTTGAGAATGGAGAGCACGTCGCACATAGGAACAGGCAGAGCACGGTGCCAGAATGCTATCTCGCCTCGTCACCTCTTGTCGGAGAACTCCTTGCGGCAACGCAGAGCCAAAGCTACAGACGCAATAGCGAGGAGCAGAGCTTCGAAAAGTACCTAGGGCAGGACAAAGTGTCCTTGAACGGGTAAAGCATCATGCGCGTCATGTGTGTATGTGGGTGTGCCCCATCCATATCACCATTCCAGACGCTGTCGCTGTGCAGGCGGCGGAAGTGTGATTGTGCCAGCAGTGCCAGGAGTAACAGTGGTGGCGTCGTCCGCTGCCGCAGCATCCACTCGAGCATCCCCATCCTCGACGATATCGCCATCGAGCACAGACCGATCAATCCTCCATAACTTGACTCGCTCGTCAACAATGGCGGTCCACTTTCCGATGAGGGGATGCGCCTTTGCCACATCAGCAAACAGCACCTCGTCGTCTTCGTTGGCTTCAGGGTTGACGTCGTAGGTCCAGTTGCCGTCAGGGGCCCAGTAGTCGGAGCTGAAAATCTTGGACACGCTCAGCTCTTCCCGCGCCTCTGCCAGTAGCTTCGATGCTGCCTTGGCTTCTTCGTTTCCGTTACCAGCCCGGTCCGAGGATGTGCTTTTGAGAGCATCATCAATGCCTTCCAATATGCCAAGCAGCTGCCCTGCCGCCAGCCCTATCGCGGCGCCAAGGCTGAAGCCCTCGTCGAAGCCAGCCTGGATGGTCCGCTCTTTCGCCGCCGAAATGCCTTCCCGATATCCCGCAGTGGTGTGCTCTGTCTCGAGCCGCCGCATATCAGATGGGTGAAGAGAGTTTTCGGGTCCGTCTAGAGACGGAACGACCGCAGCAACATTGTCGCCGGACCCCAGCCCTGCCTCCGTCTCGGGCCCAAAGACATCATCGAGGGAAAAATACACGCCGCCAGAACCAGAGCCATCCTCCGGCGCCGCTGCCTGGCCAGGGCTGCCGCCCCGGCCCTGCGCGAGATACTCGTCATCCATTGACTGCTCGATCGGGCGGAAATGCATTCTTTTTGCTTGCTTGTTTGCTTTGAAAGATATCAGCCTACGAATGAAAGGTACCGTGGTCAGAGGCACAAGCAGCTAGGGACCAGCTGAAGGCAGCAGGCGTTGCGTACGCTCCGGATAGGCACTCCGTACCGAACAGTTACGAGTCTTCTTCCACCTCTGTCTTCCGCGCGCTCTCCCTCTCTCTCCCTATCTCTCCCTCTCGCTTTCTCGCTTTCTCGCTTTCTCGCTACTTCTCTCTCTGTCCCCGGGCTAAAGGTCGGGTATGCCCAGAAGCAGGGGGGAGATGCTGCCGTGCCTCGATCGATGCGAGTTCTGCTGCTGGTAGGTTGTAGTATCTGACGTGCTGTGCCTGTTTTTCGAACTAGGTTGTATTATTCCGTACTAGCCCTCGAATCCAGCCATGGCCGTTACCCCTGCTTCATTAGTCACATAGTGCCAATGCTTCTCGGCCGAACTAGCACGATGCAACAGGGTCGTAGTGGTGTGGCTTACCGTGTGTCTCGAGGCGCGTCTCCAGAGACACTGTGCTGGTTTCACTCGGTGCGCGCGAGAAGCGTAGCAAAGCCGTCCGATGCCTTGGTGCAACCCGCGTTCCAAACAGCCGAGACAGTGTGTGTACAGTTCGGCTGTGCCTCATGCTGGCCCGATAACCAGGACAGGCCGGGAAAAAAAGAGTAAGTCGCCCTGCACACTCTCACCCTCCCTTGCCTCGGTGGTTGAAAGGCTTTAAGAGTTGTCGGTGACACAAATCAAGTAAAGAGAGGGTTTAGAGAAGGAGAAAAAATTGAAAAAGTGTCCGCGTGCAAAATCGACACCGCCTCTCAAAGAAAATTTGCCGCCCACAAACCATCCTCCTTTTGCTTCAACACCCCTTGATTTCATCTTTCGCCATACACTCTTCTTCTTCTTTTTCTTCTTTTTCTTCTTCTCCTCCTCCTCCTCCTCTTTCTTCTCCTTCTTTCCACCCTTCCTCACTTTACCTTCGAACACCCTTCAGCTTCACGAGGGCACAAAGTAACAGACAAGAGGAAGGATATTCCTCACTGCGAATGATGCCACTTTGACGTAGTCTCGCCGACCTCTCCAACAAGCACCTCTCATACAACCTATACTTACCATACATACAGCGCCTGCTGTATGCGTGTGCTGTCGTAACATCACCCCTTTCCAGAAATAGGTCGTCGTTATCTTGGTCTCTTCCCACCCTTTTGACGACACCCACTGTTCCTGAGCTGTCTGTCAGTATGCACGACAAATGAGGCTCAGTCGCGTAGACATCCGTGACGATGGTGACTCTCGTGTCTCCCTTGCCGTAGCGACACGACACGACGCGACATGATGCCGATGCCAACACCAGCACGCAGGCGCGCATATCAGACGCACGCACGCACACACACAAACACGGCCTCCCTACCGAACAAATAAGAAGGCAACCTCGAACTCGAATCATGCCACGTATTCCCTACCCTCCGGATTTCACCGTTTCCATTAATCATCTGGGCGCCCTTGTGGCGGTCAACGGATGGGCTCCGCAGCGAATCGTCCATGCATGAGCTGTTTATGGCGCATGGCGTCAACTTTCCATCCCAAGGCGGTCAGAAGGCGGAAAGAAGGCGAAGTCGGATCAATGCTTGCTTTGTTTTGCTTGTGCTGCCTGCTTTGCCTGCTTTGCGGCCTTGCCTTTGCTCGTTTGCCTTCATGACCCCTGGTTGCTGCCTGCGTGCCTGGTCCGGGGGGCGTGTTTCAACCGGCTCTCCAATCCCGTCGTCGTCTCGTCGTCTCGTCGTCGCTGTCGTCGTGGGTGTCGTGGTCATCATCGTTTCCCATCACTACAACAACGCCACCACCACCACCATCATCGTTTCACCAGTCATGCCGGTCCAGATCCCCCCCTCTCGTCCTGTCCGGGCCAGTCTGAGCCCGTCTTGTCTGCTTGAACGGTTAAAAAGGTCCATCACATGGAAGGATTGCTCTCCAGAAAACGACATGGATAGATGCAACGCCACGACAGCAGCAACGACGCGACCCTCGCTCACGCCAGGAGGTCGAGGCACACCAATGGTTTCGTCCGCCTTGCGGTGAGATGGAAGCACCCATGCGGTCCATGATGAGCTGTCTCGTGTTGCCAGACCAAACAAAGCTTGCCGAGTCTCTCTCGCATCCCCATCATGGGCCGGAAACGGTAGAACCCAACGGTAGGTCGCAGAAGCAGAATCAGCCCGAGCAGCTGAGACTCTGGTCCAAACCTATCACGGACCCCATCGTGCCGGAGCTATGGGAGGATCGGACCGGCCCCACCACTGCCATGGAGCGGGATGACGGCGCTCCATGTGGCTTTCTTACATGCACATACGTGTATGTACATACGAGGACTCCGTGAGCTCCCTCGTGATCCTCCGTCCGGCGCGCCATCTCTCAAAGAGGGCTTGCGGATACCCAAGCAAGGACGCTTGTGCCCGTTGAAGTAAACGTGCCAGCAGCTGAGTCGTCCCCCGGCCCCGTTCGACGTCAGGCAAGGGAGCCATCCGGGCATGGATGCCTCTACAGCTTGCATCTGCCATGCCATGCTGCGTTGTGCTGTTCCTGTAGCTCTGCCAAGATCCAGCTGAGTACCGAACCAGAAAGCTGTGGGCTCATCCACGAGTGGGCTCCGGGGAATCGCTTGGATGTCGTTGCCTCGTTTTCCTGCTCCATCCACGACGAACCACTTGTTAGGAGGAGTGTGTTGTTCGACGTGTAAGCAAGGCGCTCTCTCTCGTCCAAGGCCCGCTCATCTTGCCACCAGATGATGGGCCTGCGAGATGTCTTCTCCAACTACGGAGTACTAGTGTTAGCTTATCAGCGGCTCCCCTCGCACCCACACCTTAACCCCCCCCATGGCATCTCCCTTGTCTGTGGCACAGATTCTCACTCACCGGGCTGTCGAGTTCTTCCATAATCTCATTGCAAGGCGAGAGGGCGGCAGCGCGAGGGGGTAAGAGAAGGGGAGGAATGTACGTGAAAAGCTGCAGCCACCGTCACAAGTAGAGAGGGACTCGAGGCTCGGGGAATTTTTCTCGTTCTCCCGGATATTCACGCCAGTACGGTAATCGTTAGTGCCCCCGTCTGAAAGTCATGGCTGGCCCACAGCAGCAGCAGTGCTTTCTTGATTGTACTGTAAAACAGGGGAAAGGATGGGGCTTCCTGCACTCTACTGAGTAACGCCTGGTAGTAGCGGTACTCGTAGTTGTACAAGACGTGATGATGCAGACATGGCCTGCTTCTCCCAACACACGGAATACTGTATGTAGTTGTACAGGGAATGGGCTCAAAGCGGAGCATAGGGCCAAGTCAACTGCACAGGGAACTGTGCTGTACAAGGGGCGGTGCTCAGTCAGGACCGTGGAAGCTCGCGTCGAACAAGCCCCGGAACGTCGTTCTTGGAAGAACAACCCCCATTCTTCGGGACCCGTTCCTGAGCTAGAAAACAGCGACTTTGTTCAGTAGGATTCGAGAGGCCCCGTCCCCTCCGTCTCCCCACCTACGCCGTCATTGCCCGCTGGCACAACGACGATTCCCAGAGCTGATGAAACGTCGCCTTTTGCTGCCTCTTTCTCACCCGGCTAACTCCCGAAAAGGGGGCGGGGAAGCGGACAACGACAACAGGGGTCGAGGCTCTTCGGGATCCGGGCCGTGCACGTCATCAAGCTCGCCTTTTCCGTCTCTCTTTTGATCTCGTCTCTCGACGGGTTTCAAACGAGGCAAGGGAAGCTAGCCGTGTTTTCCATGCGCGCTATGGGCGAGGGTGTGTACTGCAGGTCTGCCCCGTAATCGTATTCCGTATGTGGGTTTCTCTTTGTTGTATGTGTGTGCGTGTGTGCGTGTGCCTGTGTGATATGCGCTTGTGGACGTGTCAGTCAACCCCCCCTGAGAAGCTGCGAAAATCCTTTGGAAGCCAGTCAGTCGTTTCTGGAATTCCGTGCCGGGCAGTGATGTGTTTGCAAGCAACGTCGCCGCCCGCCAGTTTGCGACAACCGCCATGCCGCTTGAGTCCTGCTCCACAGGCTTTTTGCCTGCTGTCCCGGCCCAACGTGGTTCTCCCGCAACCCAACGCGAAAGGTCCAGCAGCGCTTCTAGAAAGACCAAGGGTTGTCCTGCATCCATGCCTGCCCCAGCTCACCTCACCCTTGCACCTGCACAAGACCCCTTCTTCCGCCTAATTCCCAAAACTTCCCACCCCCCACTGCCTAGTGCTCGTCGCCCAAGTTTGAAGAGCGTTGGGCCAACCCTAAAACCTTTAGGTTCGCTCTACACCCAAACAACCACGCCTTTCTCCGTCGTACTCATCTCCTTGGTACTCGGTAGTCACGACGTCCTAGGATCAGGAAACAGAGACCTTGCCCCTTTCCGACAAGGCTCATCATCTTCCATCAGCTCTTCACATCTGGCCGCTCCCCGTTGTCTCTTCTCCCGTCTCGCGTGCCGCGTGTTAGCGCCCTCCAAAAGCCTCCCAGTCTGACAGCCACCTCCCTCGTCCGCAGCTCGCCAACACAAGGCAAACACTAGAGGAACAAGAGCAAAAGAAACCAGAAGAAGAAGAAAAAGAAGAGCAAAACAGACAGCCACCCCTGTCGATCACACAAGGGTAAACGAAAATTCCTGCAGGGGCGAACAAAATACATCAGGGGTTTGACTGACCGCCATGGGTAGACCGCAAAATCGGGAGCCGTAATCATAGCAAAAACAGACCCGAACCAGCAAAAAAGCCACGCGAGACCCCATCGAACAGGCGGCGAGCTCTCAAAAAGAAGGCTCTCACCGGGTCGGTGTGGGAACAGTTTAAAACATTCAGACCGTTCCCGCAACTCCGTCCACTTTTCGTTCTTTCATCCAACAAAGAATCAAAGAAAAAGGAAACGGTGCTTGTCGGCAGTCTTCCTGAAATCGGCCCCTCTCTCCGTTTTCCGAGCTTCTGGACGCCTTTCGCGCAATTTTGTCCCACCACACCACCAATACTCCTCTTCTTTTTCTTTTTGCATTCCTCTATCCCTTTTTCTCAAAGCCAAAATGCGCGGACCGTATGACACCACTGGCATTATCAAGCCCAACTCTCCTCAGCCGCCAAAGCCCAAATAATGGGTTCATTGGTTGTTGGGCTGGCCATCTTTTTTCCTTCCCTCGACTGCTTTCCCTATTTTTCACTTTGCGACACGCTGTGCCAGTCAGGTAACGATCCCCTCTCAATCTCAACTTTCTCATATCGCATACGCCCGTGCACAGCTGACGGCGACCTCTGCAGCGGTCTTTTAATAGTAATGCGTCGATCGGACCAAGCCCTCGATGACGAACGGGTTTCGGACAACTCGGCGTTTCTTGGTCATGGCGGCAACCTTCTTTTCGACTGTTCAATATGTTTTGGGTTTCGGATAACGGATCGGATTTGGGAGCAAGAGAGGGAAAATAGACTGGGAATATGGGTCAGGAGCTATCCGTTATGAAGCCCACGGACGAAAAGGCAATGCCGCGTGATAGATATATAATCATCCACATGAGCCCCCCTGAGCTGGGTAATGTTTCCTTTGTCACATACATATCAGGCGCCGCTGCCGCCGAATCAATGTTAATGTCTATTTTGTCGAAGATTCGAATGTTAGAATGTGATGGAGACAGTGGACCACGGGCCATATCATACCTGTGAGATCAACCCGAGTGTTGTGCACCTTGGCGGTCACCCTCTTCTTGTATGTGTTGCTTATCCCTCGACGAGGCTGACGGCAGCATGGCTACTGCAAATAGCCTCCACTGTCGCCCCAATGACTGGTCGGCCGGCTCTTTGAGCGATAAGGCGCCCTAGGATATAGAGAGAGGAAGAGCGAATGTCGGTTCTTGTGGTGAGAGACTAGTGGAACGGAGAACGTCGTCAGCGCCGTGAGTGGAGAACATGGTAACCGGCGAAGTGGGACTTCTTGAGGCCGGCACGGCATCGGGGGCTCCCTAGCATGGCACCGGCGTGAGATGGCTGGGGGCTTGACCTCGCGGTGAGTGTTCCCCAACTCTCCCCTGATGCGTCCCCATGATACATGACAGGGCTATGGGGGTTACATGGGGAGAGACCGGAGAGACTGGGGCTACAAGCGCAGGCCATCCTGTTGTGCATCACTTCTGGATCTGCCGCCCGCCGTCCCTCGCTCGATTCGCTGATCTCGCAGCCCGGGCCGACTACTGCATCTCGGGCATAGGCATGTGGATGTTGTGGATGTTGGTGGACTTGCTGCGCCAATGCCACCAGAGCGGGATGCGGGACTGTGCGCGTTGGGATCTTTGACACACGCACTAGAAGCCGGGACGAGATTGGGTTTGGGTGTGGCAGCGCCGGTTGTCCAGCCAAGCGTCGAACCCAAACCCATGCCTCCATCTGTGCGTCCGCCTGTGTGCCCACCTGTGCGTCCATGTGTCGGCCCATCACCTGCGTGTCCAGCTGTGTCCGTGTCTGCTCCCCTGCATGTCTGTTGTGCGTGTGTTCGAGGCAAGGTAAGGTAGCAGCGGCGGCTGTCTTGGCCACGAAGCTTGCCGTAGCCTATCCTGGCCGCCGTCCTCGGCACCGTTTGGAAACTGAGACAGAAGAGGCAAGGCAGAGGCAAGACAAGCCAGACCAAAGGAGAAGAGAGAAGACGAAGGGACCGTGGGCCGTACGGCAGGCCAGGGGGTTCGGGTTCCGTTTCGGCCATGAGGGCGGATGATGCGTTCTTTTATACCACGAAGAGCGTTCCTTTTCTCCCCCGTCCCCTCCCTTGTGTCGCGCGACCCTTCTCTCTTGGGCTGCGATTGTGATGGCTCGCAAACCCCGGCGTGGCCTGGGCTAATACCGAGATGGCTTTTCCTCTTCCGTGACGCTCGTCCTGGGCGGCGGGAGCTCCTGTTGGTCGTGAGCAGATGGCATATGATGGTGGGGTTTCTGGCCATATCGGTAGTATCCGTTGGCAATCCATCGCAACCCGTCATACGAAGGTGGTGGGGGCGGGGTTTGGGAGAGAGCAGAAAGTGCATCTTCATGCAGTGCGGCTGTTCTTTCCCGTGCATGCCCGTCGAGCTGCCAAGAGTCGTCGGATCCGGATCGCCTCTCTGTCGCGCTTTCCTCTCTGCTCGACGTCTCTCGCTTACTGCCCCTCCTCTCGCTTCCCTCCCAGGAAAGGACAACGGGCCAAAGTCTCCGTGTCGTCATCTCTCTCCAGCTCTTGCCTCTCGGGTTCTTTCTGTTCTTCTTTCAGTTTCGACATGTCTCCGATTCGCCAGCCCGCACATTGACGGGACACCTGCCCAAGGGCTGGCACCGACTTGTCTGTGGCGAGAGGATGCAGACGACGGTTCACGTCTCTCTACCTAGAACTGATGATCGACCGTTCGACCTCGATCCCTGTGTCATTGCTGCAGACAATCCCCGGTACCTGCATTGCGGTCCAAAATGCCTCCCACGTCACTTCGCGCATGGCCGGAGCTTGCGCCATGGCCTGATTTGCTCCAGACGCTGGTTGCTTATGCCGCCGGGAGTCGGAAGGTTCCCGCCTGAAAACGCTGTCCCTGAGCATCTGGGCATGAGGCTGTTCATGGCGGTGTTAGCAGTTCGGTGGATTCGTGATGCTTGCGAGGCTTGGATCAGCTTTGGTGATGGACATTGGGAAACTGGTGAGCCGCATGGTCCGTGATTGTTCTTGCACGTCGGAGGATGCTTCTGCTTCCCGGCTTGTCTTCTTGCCCTTGCTCTTCTGCAGTTCGCCCTCCATCATCATCATGTCGTGACGGTGGTCTGCCCCGTATGCTGATGCAGCTCGTTCCAGATTTGGGCGCTGAATAGCCGCTTTCGAAATGCGCTACCGACATGATGGTGGTGCTCCGCTGCGTCGACGAATGAAAAACGGCACACATCCTGTTGGCATGAGTGTAGTGACCGTCGTCCACCACACCAATCGTCAGCCGTGGTGACATGGATGTGCCTCGGGTCGCTCTAAACATATGGTCGAGGACTCCGTATGTACCAGCAGACAACCCTGACAGAAATGCCCGATCTGGACTGGCGATGCGATGTTCGATCAGGTGAGAAGACCAACATCATGTACTGCGGCAGCATTCAGACACTATCACGCCGAATCCCTCGCCATCTTCACGTTGTGAATACTCTCGCCACGATACTGTTGGAACCAAAGTCACAAACACAACCATCTCTGCCTCGGAAACGATCAACAGGCTCTCGCTAGATTCTCTATGCTAGGCAGGCAGAAAAGCGGAAAATATCATCGACCACTAAATACATTATTGCCGAACACATCCTTCCCGCCTTTGTCATTGTGTCTTTTTCATAACCCATTTCTGTTTCTGCCGTTTCATTCTCCTTGGCTTCTTCCTTTTACTTGCGAAGGGTCATGTTCTCAAGGGTTTCAATCAGCCAACAAACCGAGCATCGCAAGCATTGCAACAATTGTGCCCTCTTCCGGCTTCACATCTCCAACAAATCCGATGTGTCCAGCCCCGTATTGAGCGAAAACTATGGGCGAATCGTTGGAGTCGATTGCAGGCCTGATGACGGGCACCCAGCCCTCCATTACCGGAGTTTCCGTCGGGAGATACCACGCCTCGCACGGCTCCATTCTGCGAATATAGAGAGCCTCCTGAGTATACGAAGCCGCGAGTTTTTCTCTGAGCGTCGTGCTAACCGCGCCGGAATTCAGGGACACCGTGGCACGGTGAACGGAACTGACTTCCCATGGCAGGTCCCAGGTCTGCCTCATGATTTTGTCCAGAGTTTGTGAGCCGGAGGCAGCAAACGAGCCGCCAAAAACAACGATGCCGCCGCGGGAGGCATACTGCACGAGCCTTTGCGAGATGACCTCGCACTTTGGACGAGCGATCCCCCCATCGGCAACAAAAACGGCGTGCGGCTCTGAACATTGTGTAAAGAGAGAAAATGCTTTCTCGGCTGTCCTGGCGTTCCAGACAGTTGCTCTCTCGAACAGCTCGTTCAGGAATCTGGCGTGGGATTCCTGGAAAGTGATTTGGGCATGTTCATCACCAAGGGTGAGGACAAAGATGATGGGCTTGCCCGAGTCGGTGGAAGAGCCGTGCGCGTGGTTGCTCATGTTGTTCTTCAAGTCAAGACAGTCGGGTCAGAGGCGAACGAAGAAACTCGAATGATTACAGCGTGGGGGGGCCAAAAGAAAGGTGAAAATTACTGCTGTGTTTGTTGACGCAGAAGCGACAGCGGTTTGGAGAAGACTATGGACGAATATTTATATTCGGATGCTTGTCGAGGACTCGTCCGCGGTTCCATTGGCCTCGGGAGCTGCTCCTGCCTGTCCCGTTGTTCAATTACGCTTTCCGCATGCTTGCCAGTCGATGGCCAACGCGTGCATATTGAGGCGCATCTCTGTCAAGAGTATCTTGCCGCTCACCACGGACATGGGTTCCACCCTGGACAGCATTCGTCTCGTCGGATTCTCATGTATGTTGTGCACCCAAATGCTCATACGACTTTGTTGTTTGTGTTACCAACATGTTCCCTAGCTTCATGCCAGAACGGAGCATGGGTTGACGGCCTAATGTGGCCCATCATGCGGCCCCTATGTAACCGCTCATACAGGAGACCTGGCTCATGCTGAAAGCCATCAGTTCCGTCCAAAGCAGAAGAGTCTCTTCATTGTCTGCTTACACGGTAGGATTGCGGTGGCCATTGAGCAAGACAGGAAGGGCACGGGTGAGTCGTACGGCCCCAAGTCCCCAAGCTAGAGGCACATAGCTGCGCAATCATCGGTCAAACTTACTTAGGTAGCAAAGGAGTATGATGCTTCAGTGGCCCGTTCCGCCATCGCCTGTGCATATGGATTCCAGCTTACGGAGTACCGCAACGCCTCAACAATCAAAGTCTGGTGAGAGTTGACGGAAATTGACATGATGTGCTGGCCCGAGTATCAACCAATGCACCGGACTCGGTGGAGATATCAATATGGCATCGGCCTAAGAGAGATCCAAGTTCGACTCGTCATTCCTCGAAAGGCTCGTACCTCATCCCTTCAACTGAGTTGAAGAGAGGTCCCGCACGCTCCATCTTGTGCCGCAACCTCTCCCTGGCGTGTTGCACAAGTAGCACTTAACAACCTCTCAGAACTCACATTCAAGCGCTCACAGCACCTGGGTACGTGGTCGCCAACTAGGCCCTAGACAGCTCGGGCAAATACCAAGCCTGTCTCGATCGGCAAAAACTTCTCTATATGTGTATGCCCACACCACCAACAATGGCCGTTACGGTGTGATGGGGGAAGCCGTGTGCATGACGGGGTCCGGGGGCATGCAAAGATTGTGTATTTCTCTTGCCTGTTCCGCATAGCTTGCCAGGAGACCCCAGGCTCATAGGCTCACCGAGACCAGAGTATTTGACGGCCGAGGACATTCACCACCGGGCTAGCTGGCACACCTGCACAAGAGGAGCGGACGAACAGGGAATCGAAGCTCGTACATTTCCCATAAGGATAGTGGTAAGTTGAGATGGAGCTCTCGGTCACGGAACCGTCTCTATCAATGCGAAGAGAACGCTGGTATGAGGGCAAGAGCCCAATTGCCTAGACGAACATCCGCGTATCAATGGTCTTGGTGTGCTTTGGGAGAGGGGAAAGGGGGGGGGAGGGGGACCAGCGCATGCAAATCACCTACATGAACAAACATTTAAGCGACGACTATTGGCAAGCCACTCGAGCGGGGAGACAGTGACCAGGCATGCTTCTTGGTTCTAGGCCTAGCCTGAGGCTGGATGGACCAATTGTCCCTATTGAGTTGTGGGGGTCTCTCACCACTGTCTGCTGCCCCCGTGAACCACTCATTCGGCTGACCTGCAGGATGGCACCTCAAGGTGGTGGGCAGTTTGCGAAGCAATCGGGCTTCGACCGCCCTCAAGAAGTAACTTTGCAGCTTGACCACTATCAAGATCCCCCAGACGTATTGACATGATATCCTGTGCGGTTTGCAGCTGATGTCTGTCTGACCAGCGTCTGTCTTACCAGCGTCCGTCCACTGGCTCCGTCACAAGAAGAGAAATCGCGGGGTGGGGCCGTTTGGAGCGCCGGACCCGCACCGGTGTGCTGGGTTTGTTCAACTGACAGTGGCGGGTTCTCTCACAACTGATCAAGCAGGGCTCAGTGACGAGCATGAGGCCTACTTGGCCCATGCCTATCTACACCATGTCCCATGGGCAGGCAGATGGACGCCACGCATCTCCTCGACACCCCTCCATCTACAGTCTCGCTTCCCTGGCCCGCCACGGTTTCTGCCGTATCGTATCCAATGAGCTTCCGAGTTGAGACCTGCGAGATGCCGGTCATTCAATGCAAGCACGAGAGTCTCCAATCATCGTCTTGTATTGCACAGACTCGGTGAGCCTCAAGCAGCTTGGCCGCCTACCCAGCTCAAAAGGGGTTGGGGGAGAGGGGCCTTTCCATCTGAAGGATCAAAGGTGGGAGTTGCGGCAGATTGCGCGAAAGGCTTGAGAATCCTCCTCCGAGATCTAGCTCAGCAGCTACCTAGCTGCCGAACCGTGCGCAAGAAATCCTTTCAGCCACTCTCGACCAGGGGCAAGGCTGGCAAACATTCACACGTCGTTCCCGTTCACAGAGCAGATCACCACCCCGGCTGGCCTCTCGCCCTGGCCGGATGTCGCACGTCCTCATCACCGGCATCTAGGACAGTGTCGGCGGTTAGAAGACGACGCCAAGATAGATACCAGCTGCATGCAGCCTATGGAACGGTGGACCGATACAAGGCGGCTGCCGGACTCGCCTCGAAAGCCGAAGTCACTCACAGCCCATCCTCTCCTTGGTTGACCTCATCAAAGTACTCAGACACGGCCATCAAACAGTCTCGAGTAGACCCCTGCGATGGCTGTGCGTCTGTGAAAGCGAGAAGTGTGCGGTGTCCCATGTTTTGAGCTGGCAATTTGGCATGCGCGAGAAGCGTTGGGCAGGATCTCTTATCATAGTGAGACTTGTCCCCTGGCGAACTCATGATGGCGCCGGGCTGTTCAGTATTGACGAAAAGAAGAGCTCAACAGAGCATGCGTGCAGCATTCGCTGCTTGCTGACACTGTCATGACGGTTTCGATTCCGCTTTTGCAACATATCGCCCGAATTTGGGAGGATAGCAAACTGCCAGTATCACCTTCAGCCACGTGCATGGACCTGTCTGCAACTGAAGACGGGGACCTGGCAAAGACGGGGTCCCCGAATCCTTGCGCAGCCACGCCTTGGCCATTACCCACTCCACATTTGGGCAATGGCCATACCCTGGGGCGTTTTCGCCGTGGTGATTGCTGCGAGGGGTCGGGGGTCTGGCTTCTGAGCTGAGGACAACATCCCCTGTGCATGTCACGAAGGTAGCACCGGATATTGTTCGAATACGTCTGCCTGGCCGCATGCCATGCCCTGTTGCGTCGCCAAGCTACGTAGCAAGCGGCATACTAGTAGTCATCTCGACGCATCGGCCCTGTTCACTGCTGATGGAATACTATGTGTAAGTGACCAGGCATACTGGCTCATCTTGCAAACGAGTTCTGGACCAGCATGTTCTGTTTGCCCTGCCCCCCCCCAGAGCAATGCGTCTTTGCTATATGTGGTTGCTGTGGCTCCCCAGTGTCGCCGACAGCCCCTGCTGTCTTTTGGCTCATGAACATCGTCTAGAAGAAGACTGTGAAGATGATGCTTCGCGTGGAAGCGGTGTATCTGACAAACGTCGCTCAGCAGGAAGCTACTGGAAATGCTGCATAGGTTGTGATAGCAGTGACCCAGTGCCGGCAGTCGCTGTACGTTGGACAAGTGCGTACGGGCATGCGAAGATCCAAGCGGCTCTGGGACGAAGCCATGCGAATGCTTGCAAGCCCCAGGCGGCGTGGGTTACACACTCTCAGGCGGTCCAGGTGATAACGGTGAGTCTGGAGGGGCTGCCGGATAGCAGAGGCCTGCGAACCAGGGACTGGGCCATGAACCGCATCTCCAGGGGTAATCCACCGAGGCCATTGACTTCGTGGAATACTTCATGAAGTGAAGCATCTTTGGCTGGTGGTGCGAGCTATCGTTTCGTAAAACTACATACATAGCAATCAGTAGGTATGGAAGGGCTCTCCAGTGTATGCCGAGTACCTCAGTAGTGCTCCTCGAGTGCCACCAGGCGTCTGCAGACGTGCGTGCTTCTGCGGGATGCATGAGACACCGCAAAGCCCAGGGATGCTTTGATTCTCATGTGCGTGTCGAGGTAGTCCATGTCAAGCTGAAAACGCGGAGGCATTATCCGTCGGGAGCGTGGATCACCAGTGCAGAGCGTAGGGAATGCAGGCATCCGTACGAAAACGAGGCCCCGGATGACGCTTCTATCCCGTCAAAGTCGCCGAGGTGGCAAGCTGTCCAGGTGCAAAGTGCCCCTGTATGCATACTACACGTAATATCGCATCGTCTGCCGTCACCCGCATCATCTTGACACGCAGTTCCCTGGCGATCTCTCGGCCAGCTGCGATGAGGCTACTGGTGTGCTCCATCCATTGAGCTTCTTTGGCCGGCCACTCTTTTATCTGAGTATGGGATTGTGGGACATGGAATGATAGCAACAAAAAGTCCGCTGCCAAGTCCCAGTGGGAGTAGAGAGAGACTCTGGTCCTCATAGTCATGATACTTTTTTCCCGCATTGTCAGAGTGCAGAGTGAATCAGGACAGCGACCTGCAGCGACTAGGTAGCTGGTACCGACGGCATCCAGCCAGCGGCACGAGGTAGTACAAAAAGCTCCATCCTGTGTGATCAAGTTTGCAGGACGCATGGGAATATTGCATAGCTGCAGCTGTGCGTGCCGCCTTGTGCTCTCATCCGCAGAGGGGTGAGTCGCTGCGGCTGCCGCTCAGAATGTGATCTTGCAGGCCGAAATTGCAAGAGGCATCCGCCCGTGCGAGGAGGGACACTTGGGAGCACAAGGAAGCCCCCTTCAACACATGAGCACACCGGGCATGTCGCTGCCTGGGGTCGGTTGGCAATGCTGAGGGCAAAGGCAAAGGGCTGAGTGCAGGCCATGCCGGGGTGAGGTAGCCCGGGGAATGCAGCTCTCCCGCCCAAGTGTTCGCATGTGTACACGTAGTAGGTAGGATGGTAGGGAGGTAGGTAGCCTGTAAGTTCGAGGCAAAACAGGTAGCTTCTCCAAAGCGTCCACGATGGCCGTGACCACTCGAGTACGAAGTAGGTATGTGTGATGTGCATCTGGGGCATCAAACAGTCAGTTGTTGGGTGACACGCTTCGTCACCACTGAGACGAGGTGCATACGTCAAAGCGCAGAGAGCAGCCAAAGCGAAGAATTGCAGCATGCCTCGCACAGCCCGTGTCCGTTGGTGGCAGAGCTGTAACACGGATAGCCGTCCATACGGGGTTGCCCAGCGGTTCGGAGCAATTCGTGGCCAAACGGGACGATCAAAGGCGCCGCAATATGCTGCTAGTGCAAGGTACGGACACCTAGGTAAGATGTGAACTTGATGTCAGCTTCCTTGTCAGCTCTCTTCTGCTGCTTCTCCACCCGGACCGTCAAAGTGGCATGGCCAGGCCGTAAAGCCTCGCCAGCAGCGTTGGTTTCAGTGTGGGGAAGCCAAACGGACTTCTGGCCTCTTTCTTCTTCTTCCTCCATACCGACGACGCAAGCACGGGAGCACACGGAGGAGCAATACTAGCAACACTGCCTAGTAGTAGGTAGGTAGTACATGCTGAAGTGCCGGAACCAGGACTGCGCTAAGGCTCTTCGCCATCAATCCACAGTGCTCTCATTCTCCTGAGTCCTGCTCGGCGGATCGTCCTCTCCATTGCCGGTGGGTCCTGTCTCGGAGAGCTTCACTTCTCGACGCGCAACGGCTTGCTTGTGCAGGCTCTCTCATCATCTGGGAACTCGCCGTCCGTCGCCCCCCTCATTTCTGTTTACCGTCGTCGTACAGATTAGACAATCAGTTGCCTGGACTTGCCGCATCTGCGCCATGGTTGCCGTAGACCCTGCGACGCGGAGGCGTGTGCTTCGGGTCGTCATTGTGTCGCTTCTTCTGGATTTGGTAAGCCGCAGCAACCAGCAAGAGGCATCGTGAGCTTCGACGATAGCTACAGAACCGATGGCTGATCCAGGCTGCGCCCAGATATCCTTCACATTCATCCTGCCTCTCTTCCCAAAGCTGCTCGAGTTCTACCGGGACCGCGAGGCCCCTGATCTGATCCTCAAGGACGCACCCAGTACTTTCCTCCAGCAGGTCCTCGGGGGGCTGAATGCATATAAATCGTCCTTCTCGCGACCAATCGACTCGCGATATGACATTGTCCTCCTCGGCGGAGCACTGGGCTCCTTGTTTTCGTGAGTACTCTTAACATGTCATCATCCCATAGCATGGCTGCTTTGTCTGTTTGGTCTGCTTTGGTGAAAAGGGGGGGTTGGGCCTGGCAGTTTGACTGACGAGATGCGGCCACAGCCTCCTGCAAGCCATCGCATCTCCCATGATCGGCCACTTTTCTGACCGCCACGGCCGTCGCTATGCGCTGCTGGCCTCCATGTGCGGCAACATGCTGTCTGTGCTCCTGTGGGTTGTCGCAGTCGACTTCCGCACCTTCGTGGCTAGCCGCGTCGTGGGTGGCCTCTCCGAGGGCAACGTCCAGATTGCTACCGCCATGGCCAGCGATATCTCCGACGAGACGACGCGAGGATCCACCATGGCCATCATTGGCGCGTGCTTTTCTGTGGCTTTCACTTTCGGGCCCGGCCTGGGGGCGTGGTTGAGCACGGTTGCCACGGCATGGGCAAACCCGTTTGCCGTCGCAGCAGGATTCAGTCTGGCCTTGGTCGCCGTCGAGACGCTGTACCTCTACTTTTGTCTGCCGGAAACTCTGCCATCCTTGACGGGCAGGGAGGCAGCCAAAGGGGGTGCTCTCAACGACGAGAGTGGAAAAAAGACAGCAGCAAAGCCGGTCGAGCGGACCAACTCACGCTTCCTGCTCTATGCCACCCATTTTGTGTTTCTCTTGTTCTTCTCGGGTATGGAGACGTCGCTGTCCTTCATGACGTATGATCTGTTCCAGTTCACGTCTGCAAAGAACGGTAGGCTGCTTGGATACATCGGCCTGATAGCCTCCATCTTCCAGGGAGGCGTCACCCGTCGACTTACTCCTCTGATGTCCGTACGGATCGGAACCGTCGCCTGCCTCACAGCCTTTATCCTCCTCAGCCGCCTTTCCACCCTCGCCGGCCTCTATATCGCAGCGACTTGTCTCGCCGTCACGTCGGCCACAGTGGTAACGGGCCTCAACGCTCTAAGCAGCTTCGAAGCCAACGAGCACGAGCGCGGAGGGAAGCTGGGCATCATGCGAAGCTGGGGCCAGCTGGGCCGCGGGCTGGGACCGATTCTCTTCACGAGTGTATACTGGTGGGCGGGCAGAGAATATGCGTATACGATGGGTTCGATGGGCGCTCTTGTCGTCGTCACGGTTGCGTTTCTGGGGCTGAAGTCCCCCAAGGGGATGGCTCAAGCGAGAGCAACTGAAAAGAAGGGTCAATAAGGGCGAAAAAAAAATGAGAGTCTTTCCGTCCACCTACTATCTACCTACTAGGTAGCGATGAAGACTGGTCGTGGCACAGCTGGAAAGGAACATGAATGGGCGTTGATGCAGAAGAGACCGAGACAAGGGCCGATAGAAACGGTAGAATTGACCATGTCAGCAAGGTAACAGCAATATTCGGATGAAATACCGTCGTTGGCAGTAGATTCGTGGTGTTGCACGAGCGAGGAAGAAGCTCTACGTGTCTGGTATCGAGAAGATAGTACCTAGGTGCCTAGGTACCTTACCTACCTGAGTACCTACCTTATCTACAACTTGCTGCATTTACAAGTTGTCTCCTCCATCACAGTACTGACATGTCGGACGTAGGGCAGGTGCACTGGAGGTCATGGGACTGATGACACAAACGACTCATAATCACCTGTGCACTGCACTCTGAGGGAAGGACCAGACCCGAGCTACATACCTACCTGGGTAACAACCTGTGAGGGATGCCTAAGTAGGAAGACTGACAGCAGTGGTGGTAAGACCATGTAAGAAGAGTATTTGCATTGCTATCCAGTTGCGTTGATCACCCTCAATGTGTCGAGCCACTACACTCAAAGTCCTTCCCTAAAGGGCGTTGTGAAGGACCTGGAGCTCTTCGAAGCCGTTTTTTATGGAATGCTTCTTCAGACTGTAGGCATTTTTCGGTCATCTCCATTCGATCCGTGGTGAAGCGACTTTTGGGGGTTAACGGGAAACAAACTGCCATTGCAGATAGAAGTGACTCCACGAGGCTCTATGTACTTGACTTGAACGGAGAGCTCCACACATATCATGAGATATTGCCCAGCCTTGTCAGCTCCTTCACCTACGGTAGATAACCACTCACAGAAAATCATAGGCGTTGGCTACAATCATGACATCAGGCTTTCCCCCCCGGCCATTGTTCAAGTAGGTAGTTTGCGACGCCGTCGGTCAATCAATATTCCCATCGTTGCTCCAACACCACAAAATCTCTATCCAGAGCCACCCTGGATCTAGTCGACCTCGATGTTTCCCTCTTGACAGCCAAAGGCACAGCATCAGACTGGACGACAACGTGCACATGCTCTCTATCACCGCAACACCGTTACCCAGGAAAGATGTGGTCAAAGAGTCACACCGAGCAGCGGCTTTTCCTGTTGGTCGATCAAGTTAAGCTTCAGCTGTACCCTCGATAACGGGACGGATGCTCCACTCTACAGCTAACAGGTTGGTGCTAAGACGATAATGCCACTTGATCCGTGTCCCGGCCATGATCGATCGATTATTTGTTGCGCAGAGCTTCCATATTGGTGATATGCATGCCTCTACTAGTACTTCAACAAGTACGAGGAAGTCGAGGTGTACCTAAGGTAGGCTTGTGCGAGTATGTACAGTACAGTATTATCGTACACGTTTGTATCATAGGTAGGTTGTTCATTAGATCCACTTACTTGCCTCTCTTTGCCTCCTCAACCCGGGTCGGCCAACTTTTCAATCCCATGTACATCACTGTTGCCATGCTTGATAGTACTTGAGCTCCATATGAGCTGATCAATTGTTCGGCGTTTACGCGGTCCAGAACATGGTAGATGAACACACGAACTCGAAAGAAAAAAAAAATTGCAGTGGTGGCAATGGCTCGATGATGGACAGAACTGCATGAAGTGGGGGCGTTGACGTTTCATGGTGGGCTTGAGTCCCGTCCTTGATGAGCGAGGAAGCATGGAGGGGCTGATAATCCAGAGGGGTAACGACGGGATAGAGAGAGAAATCATCAGCCTCGAGCAGGGAAAATGGCTCTGGCGATATCATACACGCTGCAGGGGATCAAACTGCTAGTCCTACTAGGGTAGCTGCGGTCCTGAGAGCGGATCCTCCAGTTTTGCCTGAAGATGAAGCAAGCATTATTACTGTAGGTACTGAATATCATCCATCACTTGAAACCCTCTCGATGAGAAGAACAGACGCTTTTCTCGTGCCGAGCCTCTGTTGCTTGTCTTTCTGGCAGCCAACAGCGAGAGCAAGGCACTGTGTGATTCGGCGATTTCCTCTCCTCGATGGCTTCCCTCACCGCCGTTGACTCACGGCTGTGGTGTAACAGGTCGCGCAGTTGGAGGGCTGAGGTACATAGATACCTTGGGTAGTAAGGTACTGTAGGCAATGAACTTGTTGGAAGATAACGCAGGGATTTTGAGGTACTGGTACTTCTCAACAGGATGAAGCCCAAGCGACAGCGGCGAGTTGGGCAAAAACAGGCGCGCGCCAGCAGATAAAGGGTGTGGGTGGGTTGGGCCGTAAGAAAGATGCATCCCGACATGCAAGCACCAACTGGAGATGAGCCAGCCCGAGCATTGGCATCCCCAGGCCAAGGGCATCTCGACCATAGCTCCAATATCAAACAATGAGCTATGCCGAGTTTGCTGGCTGGAGGCGACCGTGGACTGTCTGTGTCATACCGAGCCCGGGTTCTGAAGCTTCTGTCGAGCACTCGTAAGATGGAAAGCGGCGAATGACTCTTTGGGCGGCTGAGGATCTGGGACGATGTACATATACTGTAATACACCGGGCATGAATGTGACTGCACACACCACACACACGACGGGAGACTTTCCAATCAAAAGCGGCGGGAGTGCGTCTGCACTGGGCTCCTGTACTGTAAGAATGGAGGATACATGACTGGTTCGCTGCTGCGAGTGATGGACGACGGCTGCCAATCGGAAAGGGTGTCGTATCTCCCACCACCAGCGTCAGGACACGCTGCACTCATTCTGATAGAGTCCAGTTGTTGAGATGACCCGTAGTAGCAGAGCCTCTCGAGATACCCGCTGTCAAGTAGGTGCCTAGTGCCTAGAGGGAATGTACATATTACTTGATGCCATCACAGCACCCCTCCTGCTGGGACATGGAATCTCTGGGTACCTGCTCACACCTTTCAGCTACCTTATGCCTGTCCACCATCATCATACCAGATCGTGTCGTGGCGGGCACTTGGGGAGGACGAGCTCCAACAGCCGCCGCTGATTGGCCTGATCCACCACAGCCACTGGCGCTCGCGGCGAGGGAAAAAAAAAATCTTGCGGGTGTGCAGCAGCACTGAGTGGGAAGCGGGAGCCCTTGCATGACGCTGATTCGTCCGGGCTGCCTCGTTAGGGCTAGACCAGCAGGCGGGCGCCGCTTATTTTGCCCCTCCTCAGGCTTTTTTTCACAAGCCCCGTTTTGCTGCCCCGCGCGTGGCAGAAAAAAAAATAACAGCACGAGCCACTGGCACTTGCACCCCTCCACCCCTCCGCCGACCACCTTTTAAATCTCCTCCTCCCACCATCTGCTTTCGAAATTTTTCTCTCTTCTGCTCTTCGTCTCGCATACCCGGTTCAAGCATCCGATCTGCGAATTTGTATGTGCTGCCTCTCCCTCTGACCCTTTGACTTGGTGATTCCATCTTCCAACAGTTGGATCATTACCATCTTCTTCTTCTGCATCTGCCTCAAGGCTCGTTTGAAGAACAGTCCCAGCTGACCTCTGCTTGCCTCCAGCGATAGTCAAGAACAACACAGCTCTCACGCTACATCTCACAAACCGTCAAAATGGGTAAGGAGGACAAGACTCACATCAACGTGGTCGTTATCGTACGTACTTTCTCACCCTTTGCCGGCATCATGTGCCAGGCACATCTCAAGAATCATCGTGCTAACCTGTCGCCGTCTAGGGGTGCGTATTCCATCAAACCTCTTGAACCATATCGACCGAACACACAATACTGACTTCGCTACGACAGCCACGTCGACTCCGGCAAGTCTACCACCGTGAGTACACACCCATTCCGCTCCACGACGTCAGGCTCCAGCTTGTCCGTGGCATCTCTACGATGAGCAGGCAAGACTAACTTTGCGTTACAGACTGGTCACTTGATCTACCAGTGCGGTGGTATCGACAAGCGTACCATTGAGAAGTTCGAGAAGGTAAGCTTGGTCCCTTCCAGTTTCGAGATTCGAGCCCGATATTGCCTTGCTTGCACATCTGCCCAACATTTGTCGGTCAGATGTTGAGTCGGCAGGATTTTTTTCCCATCACCCCGCTTTCTCCTACCCCTCCTTTGAGCGACGCAAATTTTTTTCTGCTGCGTTATGGGTTTTAGTGGGGTTGCTCGATGCAACCCCACCACTACCTTTTGGCCGCTCTCTGTCCCGAACAACATTCCCCTCTGCACGCGCGTCACCAATTCGCAGCAATGTGTTCAGCGATGCTAATCATGTTCCCCTCAATAGGAAGCCGCCGAACTCGGCAAGGGTTCCTTCAAGTACGCGTGGGTTCTTGACAAGCTCAAGGCCGAGCGTGAGCGTGGTATCACCATCGACATTGCCCTCTGGAAGTTCGAGACTCCCAAGTACTATGTCACCGTCATTGGTATGTTGAAATCCATCAACATCTCATTTCCTTCTGGGCACATGAAACTAACAATGCCCGCACAGACGCTCCCGGCCACCGTGATTTCATCAAGAACATGATCACTGGTACTTCCCAGGCCGACTGCGCTATCCTCATTATCGCTGCCGGTACTGGTGAGTTCGAGGCTGGTATCTCCAAGGATGGCCAGACCCGTGAGCACGCTCTGCTCGCCTACACCCTGGGTGTCAAGCAGCTCATCGTCGCCATCAACAAGATGGACACTGCCAACTGGGCCGAGGCTCGTTACCAGGAGATCATCAAGGAGACTTCCAACTTCATCAAGAAGGTCGGCTTCAACCCCAAGGCCGTTGCTTTCGTCCCCATCTCCGGCTTCAACGGTGACAACATGCTCACCCCCTCCACCAACTGCCCCTGGTACAAGGGCTGGGAGAAGGAGACCAAGGCTGGCAAGTTCACCGGCAAGACCCTCCTTGAGGCCATCGACTCCATCGAGCCCCCCAAGCGTCCCACGGACAAGCCCCTGCGTCTGCCCCTCCAGGACGTCTACAAGATCGGTGGTATCGGAACAGTTCCCGTCGGCCGTATCGAGACTGGTGTCCTCAAGCCCGGTATGGTCGTTACCTTCGCTCCCTCCAACGTCACCACTGAAGTCAAGTCCGTCGAGATGCACCACGAGCAGCTCGCTGAGGGCCAGCCCGGTGACAACGTTGGTTTCAACGTGAAGAACGTCTCCGTCAAGGAAATCCGCCGTGGCAACGTTGCCGGTGACTCCAAGAACGACCCCCCCATGGGCGCCGCTTCTTTCACCGCCCAGGTCATTGTCATGAACCACCCCGGCCAGGTCGGTGCCGGCTACGCCCCCGTCCTCGACTGCCACACTGCCCACATTGCCTGCAAGTTCGCCGAGCTCCTCGAGAAGATCGACCGCCGTACCGGTAAGGCTACCGAGTCTGCCCCCAAGTTCATCAAGTCCGGCGACTCTGCCATCGTCAAGATGATTCCCTCCAAGCCCATGTGCGTTGAGGCTTTCACCGACTACCCTCCCCTGGGTCGTTTCGCCGTCCGTGACATGCGCCAGACCGTCGCTGTCGGTGTCATCAAGGCCGTCGAGAAGTCCTCTGCCGCCGCCGGCAAGGTCACCAAGTCCGCTGCCAAGGCCGCCAAGAAATAAGCGATACCCATCATCAACACCTGATGTTCTGGGGTCCCTCGTGAGGTTTCTCCAGGTGGGCACCACGATGCGCTCACTTCTACGACGAAACGATCAATGTTGCTATGCATGAGCACTCGACTATGAATCGAGGCACGTTAATTGAGAGGCTGGGAAATACGGGTTCCATCAGAACTTCTCCGGGAATGCAAAACAAAAGGGAACAAAAAAACTAGATAGAAGTGAATTCATGACTTCGACAACCAACTTCTTGTCTCTTCGTTTGCCTAATGTGAAGTTGTGTGACGATCATGCTCGCGATGGTTTATTGAGCCGTGTCCCAGTGTAGCCTCATCCGTTGCCATCGACAGCCTGCCGACTTCTCAAGTCATGTGCTGTAGTCTAGAAGCCATCAGTGGGCTGATGGGTAATCTGTAGCGCTGAAGAGAGCCGTTTACAGGCGGCGGATGTGCTATAGCGTAGGTACCTAGGTAGGCTGTAGTCCAGGGTGCCTGAGGTATGGATGTCCGGTTACCTCAGGTGTCTCCATGTGTCGGGATCTTTTCCAACGACGTGTTCTTTCACGCTCATTGTCATGACCTTTGATGATGAAAAGCTTCATCTTGATTCAACTTAACTCTTTGCAACATTGTACGCTTGCCTGCGGGCATCCCAAGTCTATATACCAAAATGTCTAGTTTTACATGTCAACGTGAGAGGAATCGTTGCTTTCAGCCGAACCAAACGCCTATTGAAGTATCCTGTGCTTTGCAGCCTGATGCCGCATCTCTTAGAATGATTGATCCCTCATTCACCTTCTTTACAAACTTTGATCCAACTCAAGCTATGACCTCTTCGCTTCGTGGGCATCAGGAGAAGATTGAGAGTCCTCGGATGGTCCATCGGAAGCCTTTTCAGCAGCTGGCTCTGGTGAAGAATGACCATCGTCCTGCTCGGTAGTATCTCGCAGACGAGCAACCTCATGATCTGCGACCTCCAGCGGCGGCATTTGATCCTCTACAGTCTCATCATCGAGTGCATCCACGTTGTTGGGCAGCTGTCTCATGAGCTGGGAGCCATCATGCCATGGGAAGTAACTGCCCGCAGCTAACCCGCCGACAAGGGACAAGAAGCGTGATGCCTCGACTTTGTCGAGAGTCAACGGTGTCGCATCTCGGCTTTCTGGGGGACCAGCTAGGAGAGACAGCTCTTGCCTAAGGCCGCCATGCCGACCGGCGTCGATGCTGCTGTAGCGCAGAGTGTGGCCGTGAAACTCGAGCTCAGCGGCCTGGTGGATCTCCGACCCCATGAAGAGATACGGTACGTTAACTGTGCCTTTAGAAGGCCTGCCGGTTGCCTTTGGACTGCTGACCCACGCCTTTGGGATGGAAAACGTGGCTTTGCTAGGCGTTTTCACAAGACTCTGTGGCAGGTCAAACTCGCACTTGGATAGAAAGTCTTTGGCGGAGTCTTGACTGCGGTCGAGAGGCCGCAGATGTTGTTGTGTTAGGCGAACATCCACACTTTCATTAGGCAATAAAACATCGCCGACATGTTTCGCTGCAATGCCAGCAAGGACTGAACCGGGAGGAAGGGACAAGTCGGCAAGGTCGGTGCCAGGGTCAATTGGCAGCCGCAGCTGTATTGAAGGGGGCGTGGAGTCGGACATGGCGAGAGTCTGCGTGGGATCGAGAGAGAAATTGAGAACTATGGTTACGCGTCGTACCACGGGCTTGTCCTCTGCTGAAAGGGGGGTGAAGGATGCCGGATGAGGAAGGACAGGCGAGAGAAGTCGATGGTGCTTTGCCATTGCAGCCGGCGTCCGTGAGCTTTTACCGTGAAGTACATGTCCGAAAGTTGCAGTAATCTGACAGCTCTGCTCGATCCCATTGGGCGTCTTGGGAGCAGAGACTGGGAAAGAGATGGTCTCGGCGAATTGCGCTACAACATCGTCTTTCGTGGCGGCAGAATGGCCGACAGGAAGGACGTATCTGGACCATTGGCGGAGCTTGTCCTTCCAAGACATGCTCCTGTTCTCTCTTTGATGGCTGATGAAGGTCCCGTCTTGAGGTTTCTTGCCGTCTGATGGTGCGATGATATGAACGCTGCTTTGCTGCTCCTCGACCGGCTGTTCCAATAGAAGCCGTAAGGCGACATCGGCAGGGGTTTCCGAGTTCCCAGCGTCTTCATCCAAGGAAGTCAGATCCCGCTTCTCTAGCCAAAAGATTTCCAGTTCCTAATATTTCCTTTCGTCAGCCTGGGAATCCTGGGAGGGACCTAGTGGAGCAGCAGTTCAGACATACCCTCTTCTTCTCATTGTATTCGATGTGTGTCTTGGTGATGCGTTCGAGCTCTTGCAGTAATCCATCGTCCAGATCAGGCTCTTGGAAGTGATCTGATGATATCTTCTGAGATCGAATCGACTTGACCACTTCGTCGAGGTGAGTTAGGATGACAGGAATGGTCGACTTTCGGGCGTAGATGTTTATGCGGCAATCATCATGATTTGTGGTGATTTTCTCCTTGTTAGACTGGTACAAGAAGTCTCTGGAGAGCTGTTCGAGTACTACGCTATTGGGAGCTAAAACAGGGTATGTTAGTCAAGGGTCGCGCGTGGCCAGAGGAGCTCCCATTGAGACTTACGGGCAATGAGCTCAAAGACGCGAGGCTGTAGCCAGAGCAGAGTTCTGCCCAGACCCTCCACTTGCTCTTGAACTTCCAGATTCCAAAGAAGCTGCATAATCATAATGACCTGCCGCTGCTTCGGCCGGAGAGGACCCCAGTGGTCTGGCTTGGCAGCCACCCATGGGCCCTGTTTGACAATCCAGGGATAAGTAACCGGCTTCCCCAGACCTTGTTGGGACATCTCCAGGCGCTTCTGGATGAAGTATCTGGTAAGCTGGTTGTGGTTGAAGCCTTCCAGCAGCGTGTTCGCCAGGGCGTCGAAGTCTTGCATTGGCAAAATAGTCTTGTCAGCGGGCCGCAGGTCGTCGATATTCTTGAGCGCCGCCTCCATTGCCTCTTGGCCATTCTCGTCTGCGTCGTCAACCATGCCGTCCCTTTCGGGGTCAAGCTCGACTATGGCTTCTACCGCCTCATGTTGAACTCTCCGCACAGTCCTCTTCGGCCTCTTCATCTCGTTGGGGTTCTTCAGCATGATGGCATCGATGTGTTCTCCAAGAGCCGCAACGGGAACACTCCTGGATTGCACGAGCTCGTCGCGGTAGTCTTTCCTATGCTTCGGCCTCCTCTTGGGTCTAGTATGGACGGGTTCTGTAGTGACGGCCTCTGCGGGAGCTTGCTCCATGTCATGGGGCTGCTCTGCCTGGGAGGTCTCTGACTGCAACTTTTCGGCTGGACGCACGTCCGCGTACAGCTCCTCGGCCGCACCGTGCTCGTCCCCAAATTCGTCGTCCGCAAGCTCCTCGAGCATCTCCATTGCAGCAAGCTCTCTTATGCTCCGGGAATGTTCCATCGCTTCCGCAAACTCCTTTACGGTGGGGGATGTGGCAAGTCCCCAGTCCGGCACATCGTCCTCTTTTTGACGCCGCCATGGCTTTCGGCTCGATCGCCGCTTGGTCGCCTTGCCAGTTGGTTTCTCGATCGACTTGTTGAATTCGCTTGCGCTGATTCTCCCCGATATCAGCGCCTCAATCTTCTCTTTGTTATGAATGACGGGGTCGGAGCTGTAGAATCGTCGGTCGGTCCATTCTCGTCGGCGATCTAAGCTGAGGCGGCTCAGCGTCGTTCTGGCGAAGGGTATCGACGAAGCGAGTCGGTTAGCGAAACAGGCATGCGGCACGTTCGCCGCTCTAGAAAGCATTGATAAGGATCCTTGGACGTGCCATGAACAGGTGGCACGAGTTTGTGGTGAAGGCAAGAATAGAGAACGAGAGCGCTCTTCGCTTTCGACCGGCTGTAAACGACGTTCTAATCAGCAGTGCAATCATAAGGTATCCAGCGAATTTTGTACGATAAGGCCTTATCGATAATCGATAGGCGCATTCGCCGAGGCCAATTTACCTGATAAGTCATCAGACGCGTCTCGGCCACTTGCAGCGCGTCTCCCCTCCAAAGGTGGTGCAGAGCCCCTCGTCTCCCGTGCCAGAAGCTGTCGATAACTTGTTGGAGATCTGATCAGCAGAATCCATTCCTCACGTTTTTGTTGCCTCGTTCAGACGATCATTATCTGTGCCTTCGACCATGCCACCTTCCCAGAGGAGACGTCGTGCAGTGGGTCTCACATTGCCTAGGATTCTTCCCTTCCGTCTAACGAGCAGTTGATTAGGTCGACGAAGATGGAGACATGGAAGAGGACGCCCGTCCACGACGGCGGCAGCACATGGAAGCTTCGGATGCTGAGCAAGACGAAGAAGCGTCCGACAACGATGCCGAAACGAATGGCGCCGCCTCCACTAGTGTCGACGACCAGATGGCCAAGAAGCTGGTTCGATATGCCATTTCTTGCGAGTATTCGAGAACGGCGATACGGAGAGATGGAATCAAAGAGCGAGGTACCATATTAGAAGCAGCAGCTACCGATCCAAAGTGGGCGGGAAGATGGAGAAGACAGTCGGCTGACGCAGCTTCTACATAGTTCTAGGAAAGCAGGGTCGTTCATTCAGACGGGTCTTTGCGCTGGCGCAGACCCAACTGAGGACAATCTGGGGCATGGAGCTGCGCGAGCTGCCTGTGCGAGAGAAAACGACGTTACACGAAAAGAGGCAAGGTATCTTATGCGCTTCTGAAAGTGGAATTGAACATGTAAACATGACTTAACTGACTGTGAACGATTTGCAGCAATGAAATCAAACGCACAGCCAAAGTCCGGATCAGGCGCCTACATCCTGACTTCGACATTGCCGGATGAGTTCCGAAGCGCCTCGATCCTGCCGCCATCCAAAGTGCCGAGCGCGGAGCAGGAAGCAACATATTCCGCCTTTTACACCACGGTTGTGTCATTCATATGGCTGAACGGGGGAGAGCTAAGCGAGCAGAAGCTGCAGAGGTATCTCACAAGGCTCAACGCCGACCGAATGGTGTCGAGCGAGCGAACAGAGGTCGTCCTCAAGCGTATGGAGAGGCAGGGGTACGTGATGAAGAAGGTCGACCGGCCGCCAGTCGGCTACGACGGCGACCAGACTATCAGCTGGCACGTCGGGCCACGAGCGAAGGAAGAAATAGGCCTCGATGGCGTTATAGGGTTGGTGCGCGAGGTCTATGGCAACCCCGATGACGACTCCTTTGACAAGAAGCTCCGGTCGAGTTTGGGGATTAAGAATAGACCACTCACGGAGAGGGGAGAGGAGGAGCACGATGATGTTGGCATGACGAATGGAGTCTAATGTAGGCGATGATACCAGGCGGCGTTTGTCTTTACTAAATGGACCCGGAAGCGCCTTTGTTTTATTGTTTCCCTTGTATCCCTGTTTCCCTTGCATTGGCCTTGTTCCTGTCTGCAAGTAATACCTAGACAGTTGTCCCGTCTCGTCTACGACTCTGGCTGGACTCCTGAAGCCGTCGCTGTGCTATTGGGGTATCTCGTCGTGTCCATTTGCCTCTCCCATGGCGCCGTTCTCATGCGAAGTCAATACATGCGATGGATATATACAATTTCAATACACAAAACACTCGTCGTCCGTGGTACGTCTCTGTGGCAACTCGCTGTGAAGTCGACGATCAATCTTCTCGGGGCGGTGGAGGACCACATGGCTGGATCATTTTCTGCAGAATCGGGATATTGAGTCAGCCAAATGCAAGCCGTCTTCCATGTTCGACTCCATGGCACATAAGCAACGTAGCCGGAATACGCACCCTGATCAACTGCGCTCGCATCTTTGTCAATGGCTCGTTCTCAGCCAGCGAGATGTATGTGAGGAGCGGTCGGTGGCCGACGATGGAGGAGTAGGTGTCGCGCTGGATGTTGGTCCGCCACTCCCAGCTAGACGTATCGGGATGGCCGGTTCCGACGTACTTGGCCTGGAGTCGTTCGAGCTCTTGCTGGTTGCGAAGCTTGTCGGCCTATAACTCAGGAGGACGGAGTTTAGCAGACACGCGATTGGAGATGGCGCAAAGAGTACCAAGGAATCTTCTTACCATCGTTCCGATTCAATGTCCTGGTGACTAGTGAGGTCTATAATAGAAAGCGACAATTTTGAAATTGTCTTCGAACAGAGCGAGCGACGGCCGAAGTGCAGCAAGGACAACCACTTTGAATCTACGGCGCAGCTCGAGTTGGCAGCAATAGACCGAGCTGGATGAAATGGTGAATGGAATTTCCTCGGCTGAATTTCGGCGGAACCACGGCGTGGACCTTTCGCGTCTGCAAGATGAGGTCAGCGATTGGCTGGTGTGTTGACACATGCCATTTCGAGCGCCATTGCATGGTCCTGCGCCAATCTGCAGCTTAACATTGCATGTATTACCTTACAAGAACATTCATTCACCTGCTAAAGGACCTTTTTTTCTCCCAATAAGTACGGGAATCTTTCTTTGATCCCCTTCGATTTTCTTGTCTACCTATACCCTATTTTAACCAAGTCTACCCTTGGAGAGTCACATCTTCATTGTTCGCTCATACTACCCATGACCTTTCATCGGACCTACTTGCACGAACTTTCTCGTTTTCAGCTTACTCAGACATACCTTGTCGCTCTTCGATATTCAGAGTGAGCGCAAGCGCGTCTCTCTCGTCGAGAAACTCGAAGAGGGAATGATCCCAACCCTCGACGCCTTTGATTTGCCATCATCAACTTCGTCTAATACTCGTCAATCATTCTTTCGGATAATCTATTGCAAAGGGTCGTTCTGAAAAGCCGCTTCACTTATTCACCTGCCGAGAGGATCTAGGTAGTTCTTCACAACCATGGTTCAGCCACCCACCACACCAGAGCATTGGACAGAGCTCATTGCTGCCAGGAGGCAGAGGAGGCTTCTCACGGAACAGGTGGAAGCGCTGAAACGCTCATGCGCAAGCGATTGTGGCAAGCGACACGTGTCGGAGTGTCCAAAATGCTGGCCTCTGGTCATTGAGAAGATGCGCCAGAGGTACATTGAGAGTCCAGATCGCGAATGGTTCACGTCTAGGAAAGCGTTTCACCAGGAGCTGGAGGAACTCTTTGCGGACGCGAGGGAGCACAGGATAAGCATCCGGCAGATCGAGGCGCGAATAGAGTCCGAAAAGGAAGCGTGGTACCGATGGATCCTGAGGAAGCACGCCGAATTCCTCGTCACCTGCAACGACGACTTTGTCCACGATGAGCTGAGGGGCATGCTGGACGACCCGGACCGGTCGCGCGACGAAGTCGTGGAGATGATGTGGCGAGGGATCGGGAAGCCCCCCGACTGGGCCGAGCGGGTGGATGCTTTCGCAGTCAAGGTAGCTGCCGCGGGAGGGAACCCGGCCGCCCTGAAGAAGCTCTACGTGGACGAGTTCTTCATGAACCAGGAGACGAGCGAGCCTCTGGAAGACTCCAAGCCGTACCTGGACGAGTACCTCTCCAACGAAAACATGACCATCGAGGAGATTCTCGGCAAGATCATGAAGGATGCGCAAGAGAGCAGGAACTTGCGGCCGCAGCGAGATATGCACACGGCACGGCTGGACGATCTTCGTAGGGCCAAGATGGCCGATGAGTTGAACAAGAAGCAGCAGGCTAAGAGCCAGGCGCAGGCAGCTCAGGAGCGGGTAGTGGGAGAGGATCTCTACAACTTACCACCATGTCTGGTGTGCGGGAAGACGCTGGATACGCACGACGTCTTTTCCTGCCCCATATGCCAGGCTGTCACGCAGATGGGCGGCAAGAAGGAGCTCACGGTGTTTTGCTCCGAGGAGTGCCACGCAGCTGGATTCGTATGTGTTTCTTTCCCTTTTTCTTTCCCCGACAGACTGAGAAAAGATACGATAATTGGCAGCCTACTGACTTGATTCTGTCTCTCCGCAGGATGACCACACTAGCGAGGCACATGCCTGCGAAAGCGGAGACAATTGCGTGCAGGAGCGCAGCGATGGCCAGGTTGATGATGTTGAAATGGACGACGGGACTGCTCAGGATGGCTTCATCTGCAGAGAGTGCCTGGCGTTAAAGCGGGTGACGGCGTTTTGTTCAGAACGATGCGCGTTTGAAAACGTCGTTAGCCACTACAAGAGGCATCACGAGGCCAAGGCGGACGCCGATGAAGTTTCCGGCTTAGTCCGCCCGATGCAGGAGACGCTGGAGTCGATTCTTCGTCGAGAAAACCCCGGGCTGCACATGGAGTGGTTGTCTTGAGCGGGATATGCTGGCGTTGGTCTGTTCACAGCTGTATGGGCACAGCTTCATTGGGGGGTATTTGCTGGTTATTTGGAAACGAGTGTCGCGTTTGCTTCGGTGTCATAGTGTTAATCTACCTGGGATACTGCTAGATGCTTGGGGAATTGAGGTTCTTGGTGATTAAGCCATTGGGCTTTATCGGTACTATATAGACAGACGCACGTCAGCTGAAAGAGTTGAGATCAAACTGGCAGTTGTGGGCAATAGGCTCAGATCTCATCTCATCCGCGTTGCCAATTATGGCTGCATCTGAGAGGATCGCGCTGTGGCAGCAATGTGGTTATATAGGCCTCTCTAATTAGCGTGGTTGGCAACGGGTTCTATGGTCTAACGGTTATGACTCCGGATTTTGATTCCGGCAGCGAGGGTTCGACTCCCTCTAGAACCTAACCCGTTATTTTTTTGCTTTTACCTCTTGACCTTTTTTTTGCCTTGCATTGTCAGCTTGACCACGATTTCATTTCCACCTCAATCACTGTCAAATCAGTGTGTCCGTGACAACCTTGTTCATCAATACTTGATTCTCAAGCGTCTTTTCAGTTCACTGCGTTTTTCGGTCTTTCGGTTTGGCCATAGACATACAAGCCTGTCACTGTCACCATGCTCCTCATCTTGACAAGTACTGAGTAGAAAACCATACGTTTCTAGTATTCCCTTTCATGTCACCAGTCTATATGGTATATACCTTGATAAGGTTTGGGGGGTATCTACATATCATATCAACCAATTCACATCTTGAGGTTCTCAGTCTCGCGACTGCTCTCCTTCTCGCTCGAGCTTCCCTTCTCGCTCGACACATCCACCTCCCTGCCGGCGACACCGTCGCTTCCGGCATCGACCAGTCCATAGCGGATGGCATACGCTTCCACCTCCTGCCGAGACAGATATGGCAGCTCCTTGGCGGCCTTGACATACGACATGTTCTCGGCGTTGCCCTTGGCGAAGATGATGTCAATCTCTTCCAGAGATCGGTTGGCAGTCTATGAGAAGTTGTTAGCGAGTGGAACAGGAATAGGAATTGGACGTCGGGAAGGCCACATACCTCTGGGTAGAAGAAATACAAGACGGGGAAGAAGCATCCGTTGACGACGGCAAAGAACAGGTAGGTTCCCCAGCCGATTCGGTCAATCATGATGGGCGTGATCATGACGATGAAGAAGTTGAAGAGCCAGTTGGTGCACGTCGACACGGCGTTGGCCTTTGCGCGGGTCTTGATGGGGCTGATCTCGGCGGGATAGAGCCAAGGGAGCGGCAGCCAGGTCGCTCCAAAGGAAGCGATGTAGGTGAACAAGCCGACGGCGGCGCCCTTGGCGGCGCTGGGGGTTCCGGGGATCAGGCAGGCAAAGGTCAGGACCATGGAGAGCATCTGGCCGGCGGTGCCCCAGAGGAAGAGCTTGCGGCGTCCGACGCGCTCAATGATGAACCACGAGACGGTGGCGAAGGCAGAGTAGACAATCATGTTGACGCCGCCCAGCAGCATGGCCATGTTGTGAGTCTCGCCGATGGAGTTCTGGAAGAGGATGGGGAAGTAGTAGATGACGGCGTTGCAGCCGCCGACCTGCTGCATGAACTGGGACGAGGCGCCGAGGAGCATGCGGCGGAAGTGCTGCGTCTTGCCGTTGGTGAAGAGGGCCTTGACGGGGGTGCTCTTCTGGCCGGCGAAGCCAGAGGCGCGGATGGAGTCGAGGATCATGTCCCGCTCGGCCTTGGTCTCCTCGCTGTCGATCTCATACCCGCGGAGGGCGGCAATGGTCCGCTCGGCCTCCTCGTACCGCTCGTGGGTGAGGAGCCAGCGCGGGCTGTCGGGCAGCCAGATCATGACGGTGCTGAAGATGAGGGCGAAGATGATCTGGAAGGCAATGGGGAAGCGCCAGACGAGGTCGTCGGGCCCGTAGGACGCACCGTAGTCGATCCAGTACGCAATCAGCGAGCCAAAGGCGATGATGCCGCCCTCGATGCAGATGAGCAGGCCGCGGTTGGACGTCTTGCTGCACTCGGCCTGGTACGTCGGGACGGTGGAGGTGTTGATGCCGTTGCCGACGCCCGTGATGATGCGCCCGATGATGAACTGCGCCAGCTGGCCGTGGCCCTTCATGGGCGTGACCTGGATGAGGGTGCCAAAGATCATGATGATGCCGCCGATGATGATGGCGCGCCTGCGGCCGAGCAAGTCTCCCATGGCGAGGATGAAGACGGCGCCTATCAAGCAGCCGATTTCGTAAATGGCCGTCACCAGGCCCTGCATGGTGGCATCTCTTGTCTCGGGGAAGTAGTCGTTGAAGACGGGAGAGGAGATGATGCCGCTCATGACGCCCTGGTCATAGCCGAAGAGAAGGAATGCAGTCGTCGCAATGGTCGAGACGCACATTGACAGAGGCCGGCCCGAGAGGCCGGCAAACGTTGGAGGAGCCATGATGTTTTGTCGATTTTCTTTTATCTCGATATGGCCAGCATAGAGGGAGTTTTAAGACTCTGAATAACGGGGGTCCCGAAACCTGGAGAGGCAGAACCTGGGGTTGAGCGTCATCCTTATATACACGTCCACCTCTCCTCGTTTGACCGGTTGCGGAAGCGCTGCTGAGACCCTGCGTTGCGTGCCAACCCTCTGCCGACGTACTGCGTACAGAGGATTCGGACCAAATGCTCGATTAGTTCGCCAGCGCACATTGTCTTTACCCACATGACATCATATACACTGGACCTGGGGCAGGGGACCGTGCTGTTGCCTCAGATGCAGATGGCCAGATTTCCTGGTCCGAGGCACGAGAAATTGACAAGGGGAGGTGGGCCGCGATGCCGATCAGATGGAGCCGCACGGCAGCCAACTGGATGCGACTTCATTGCCTTTTAAACGTGCGATCTTCACGGTTTGGTTGTTTCACTTGTTTTCGTGCGGGCAAATGGCGGTGGGTTCGTGACTCCAGAAAAGCTGAGCATCGGTGGTGCTGCGATGGAGGCTGATTTACATGCATACATGAACGTTGAGCCGCTTCTTATTCAGAGAGTCGGGGCCCTCCAAGCAACCAGCAAACCCGTAGCATTCATGTTTTCAATAACAATCAAACAAGGGGCAAACTTGCAATTTTTCTTATAATGGCAACTCTCGCAAAAAAGAAGAATTAATATAGGCATGTATCGTGAACGATAAACCCGCTCGCTGTCTGACATGTCGATACGCGTCCCCGGGCTTCTCCTCCCCCCCGGCCAACCACCGGAACCTCGTCCGGATATCCCAATACGGTTCCAATTATTGACTCATCAAGTCAGCACTTGCGGCCCATTTAAGCGAGTCATTTGCGACTCATGAAAGACAGATATGCATACCGGGATGTCCCAGTGTTTGATTCGTGCGACTGCTGGAGAGGCAAGCCGAGTGTCGATCAACACATGCAAGTCGGGCCTAGGAACCCCGAGATGTGCGGGTTGGCGAGGCTGTCTGACAAACTGATAGGTCGTTTCTCTCCCCATGGGCTGACTTTAGGGTTCTCCAAGGCTGGGGAGGGGTCGGTTCATTTTAAATGGCTCAGCAGAATGATGAGAGAAGGCTTCGTGGTGTCTCATTTGTGTGTGTGTGTGCCGGCACATGTCTTGTATCAAGGCGAGAAAGAGTCCAGTGAAGAAAGTCTCGGAACTATAATAATACAATGTGTATGATTTTTGTGACGATTTCCATTCAAGAAAACAACTTGTAAATTGGCTAATGCAGTCACAGGTGAGCTTTCTATGCTTTACATCATTGATTCTTGCCAAGAGCATCTTCAGCAAGGCAGCATGGCTCTCGTCGCAAATCCAGGCGAATCTCTTCTCATCACCTTGGCTTCACAACCACCAGCGGCAAGATACGCGTACCCACCGAGCAACGCTTGCGGACGCTAAGGGCAAAAATACATACGAGGTAAAGAGTGATAATAATACCTACTCGTATTACAACAAGTAAGAAACGACATCAAGTCACCGCCAGAACTTCCATCACCTCTTGGACATTTTTTTCTTTTCTCACATTTTTCCTGGTTTTGCCAAGAACACCAATGGCCCGATAACCATCACGCAAAAAAAGTCTTCAAGTTCGCCGGTCCAGTGATTTTCCCTGGAAGCTTCTCCATACCGTTGCATTATGACATCGTCTGTGGAGCTGCCCCGAGTTGGCCTCTTTGCCTCATGGGAGACTGGCAACTGGGGGGGGGATCCGTCGCCTCGAGCCCGATCCACAAATACTCCGGACCAAAACATCAAGATCGGCAGGACGCAATTCGCCATGGTCGGCTATCGTAGGAAAACTCTTATCTGTCTGTGCTTATGTACATCCTGCAGTAGGTGTTTGTGTGCCTTGTTGGAGGTCTTGTTGGAGGTTCTGGTTCCAGGCATGCCAGGCACCATTCCGCCACCCGTCTTGCCATCTACACCATACCCGCTACCCTACAGCCAGCATATGGAAGCATATTCTAGAATCATCACACCCATTCTCAGACAATCATGGCGACTTTCACATGCCTTGTTGCGTAAAGATTGACTACTTGCTTCCTACCTTAGTATTTCAACGTTAAAAACAAATGTGTACATGCAATGAACGCTGCGAGCCTAAACAGAAATAGTACGCCGGTGTCGCTTGAATCTTCCCCTGCATGCAATGCAAATCATCGGCTGGCAAACTCCAGCAAGCTCTGATAATGATGCATCACATGGATGACGGAGAGGGCAAAAATCGCATAAGACACACCAAACGAAGATTACCAACAAAACAGATGAGAAGAGGCGAGAAAACCAAGACCGAGACGGTGGGTGGGTGGGATGACGCAGATCAAAGAAGCCAGCTCACACCGAAAGAAGACCCCTTTTAAACTGCAGCTGGCCTCCCCTTTGGAAGCGCCATGCCACGCCAGATCTCCTCCCCTTTGCCATGGTTCCAATCGCTTGGGGTGACAGATGTGCACAATCGTGACTTTTCGGGACAGCGCATAATAGTGGGTTGGTCTCGTTGATGCGCTCTTGAGTATGTGGTTTTCTCCCTTTCAGGTCGCGCAACACCATCCGCCCCATCACCATGCGTTGCGGTCCCAGTTGGGGTCTACAGAGTTGTCCACGTCAGTGTCTGCAACAACGAAACACCACACATACAGATGAATATACATACCCTGTACGAAGGCGGCCAACACCTTGCTGCCCGTCTGCAGCAGCGGGTGTCCCACGACAATCTTGAGAAACTTCTCGAGGCCCGCCCGCCGGTTCTCGATGACATCGTCGCTGAAGCGGTTGGTAAAGACCTTGCCAGGCAGGGGCGGGATCGTCACGCGGGCGCTCTCGCGCTCGAGGATGTCGCGGAAGTACTCAAAGTCCGAGTATCGCCTGCGCACGCTGCTCTGGCGCAGCTTGAAGGCCGGGATGTTGGTGCGGCAGAGGATCTCGTAGTCGGTGTACATGGACCGGCCCATGCCGTGCGTTCGAGGGTTCCGTACCTATTCGGCGCAAGAACAGACGGAGCATTAGTACAGGTCACCACTGCCTGAGAGAGAGTGCTACACGGCGTAGCATCGTAGCCTCTACGGATGTTCCCCATCGTCATCGTGCTTCTTTCTCCCCTTCCTCCCCCTTTCCCCCCTTTCTAGACGTGGTGATTTTCTGTCACCTTTCTTGATTTCTCGTCGTCGCCCATCCTCTCGCTGAACCCCATCAGGCTACCCAGTGCTTGCGGCTTGTCCGTATTCTCACCTCAATCTCGAGAAAGTTCTCTGGCGGCCCGTAGATCTCGTCAAAGCTCTGCTGCCTCGTGTCCGGCATGGACTGCAAGATGGGCCGGTGCAGATCCGGCGACTTGCGGGCCGCCCGCGCGGCGTCCTGGTTGTCCGACAGTTTGGCGGTGGTGTCGAGGTCGGACGGGTTGCGGTTCGGGGGGGTTTTTGCGCGCGCGCGCAGGGAGAGGGGGGATGCGATGCGCTTCTGGGAGGAAAAGCTGGGAGCTCGCCGAGGCTTGCGAGGTGTCTGGAATGGACAAAGAGGATGATGAGCAGCTGAAGATAAAGCACGAGACTCAGTTTCGCTTTGGCGATTACCTTGGAGAGTCGCGCAGATCAGATAGAGTGGTGCCGTGATAGCAGTCGGGTCGGGAAATGCGCTCGATCGCGTGATGACGAGCCTGGTGGAGAGTGACGAACTGGATGCCAAATCAAATCGAAGAGCACTGGACAGCACAGTCCAGGCAATGATATAGGCATGCCCTTCACTGGGTGCACAATCGCCGGCAAGCTGATCGAGGTGGGGTTTTGCAGTTGCTGCTGTTCACGTGGGGAGAGCTGGAGAGCTTCCCCACCATTCCATGGATGCTTCTAGGGGGCACCGTTCAGTGCAGATTGGCCCCCGAATTTTGCCAGGGCTGCTGGGGAGTTGACGAGACGGGGTGCTGAGGTGTGCTGACTCCTTCAATTCTTATCGCCATAACTGGCGACCCTGCTCTGATACCGGACCTCAACTGCTTTTTGATGCTCCTCTGTCACAAACAACACGCCTGCTGCTGGGCTGTTGTCACAAATCAGAGCCATGACAAGGACAAGGTTGGTATTTGGGTCTAGATTTTATAATTTTAATACATCAGTTCCATATTTGTCATGCGTATATAATAAGCACGGCGGAGACTCTGTGACGACGTTATGCTCTTTGGGCTACACTAGGTACTTTGACTGCATACCTCTAATTGAGCGTATCACAAGAGGGGGAAGGGTCTCTCTCTGCGCCGCGATGAAGGAGGCGTATATCAATACCTCCTACTTGCCTATTCTATTTGCTTGCTACTTGATAGTAGAATTAAGGCCATAGGTTCCATTTACATGATTAAAATGTACCCAGTGCCGGCGTCATCGTATCGACCTCTCCCCCCATGAATGGACCGGAGAGCCATGAGCAGAGAGCGGAAAGCATCCTTGCAGTCATTTCTCCAACCAGAACAAGTCTCCGTGCGACCTGGCACACGGCGTCTTCAATCATTCTCATGCTGTAAAGGTCGTGCACAGCGTGTCTCTTTGAGAAGCCGCTAATGTGAAATGAGCCCCTGACAAAACACGGATATAATGACAAAAAGTCGCCTCACCTTGAGCTCCCAAACTCCATAATCAATCAAAATCGCCATCCAGATCCAGAGGCCTCGCGAAGAAGGGAGTTGCCTCGTTTGGACGATGGGCTATCCTGGAATCCCTGTGGCGTGGGACCGTTGGAGATGCCGCACGGCCACGGCCAACGCGGAGTCAGAGTATCCCCCTTCCATGCGTTATATCTCGCTGAAGATATTCATTTCCACCACTTAAAATCGCTACTTTTGGGTGGGCGCGAACTTCTGGTGGATCGCTCGGATCTGCTCGTCGACGTTGACATTCTGCAGGTGGTCGAGATGAGCTTGGCTCTTCCCTTCCAGATGCCCGTCAAAGCTTTGGATGGCGGCCTTCTTTCGGCGGGCTTGCTCATCCTCAGAGAGCGCGTTCCCTGTCGCGGGGTCGAAGACGTCGCTCCTCTGACTGGCAAGTCGCTTCAGGTTGTTGGCGACGTCGACGTGGGCAATGTTGGATGTAGCATAGCGCGACTCGGCCTTGGCCTTTTGCTCTTTCCAGCTTGGATCCAAAAGCTCGACTGAGCAGCGCGAAAAGGAGGAGAGAAAAAGTTAGCCAGGCTCAAAAGCAGAGAGTATCGTGGGGGGAAAATGGCAAGACTTACTTCGCATGTGAGCTTCGAGCTCGTTCAAGGGAATCTGCTGCTTGCAGTTGGGACACAACGCCATCTGCAATCCTTGCTTGTTCGCCGCCTTCTGCGCCGCGCGAGGCACGTAATTCTCTTTGATCTTCATCGGACCAAGACCACCCCGGGCCTCGGAGTGCGCCTGCTGCGCGCGAGCTTGGGCCGCGGACCTCTCCTGAATTCTCCGCGACTCCTCCTCTTCTCGAGCAGACTGCTGTGGTTGTTGTGCCTCGGCGGCTGCTGGCGCATGCTGCTGCTGCTGCGGAGCGTATCCCGTGTGTACAGGAAGGGGAAAGGAGGCAGGCTGGGGCGTCACTGTGACTCCGTTCTGCAGATTGTCCTCCTCGCCGGGCATGGCCTCTTCGATGCGCAGGTTGGCACTGATGGACGCCTTGTTTCTGTCCTCCAAGGAGGCATATTGAAGGTCGCCCAGAGTAGTGGGTGGCGGTAGGTTGGCGCTTTCATCGGCGTCGGAAAATGTAATAGTCTCGACAATGACAAAGTCACCCCAGTCAATGCGAGCAAACTCGGCCTTTGCCACCTCTTCCTCGGCTTCCTTCTTCTTCCTCTCAGCCTCTTGAAACTTGGCATATTCCGCCCTCGCCTTCGCGCGCTTCAACACGTGGAACTTATCCTCAATGTTGCGCTGCAGCTCCGCCACGCGCTCTTCCTGCAGCCTGCCGCCCTCGCCGTCGAGCCCGCTCGCCCGCAGCAGCAATGTGTACTGGTCGACGATGTGCTGGAAGAAGTTGTGGAACGTGTGGTTGGGAATGAGGAACTGAAACTGGGGATTGCCGGCTTCGCGCTGCGCCAGCTGCGTCATGAACTGCCGCCCGTTCTTGGCCACGAAGAGCGCCGTCAGCCGGATCACGTCCAGATCCTTCTGGTTGATGTGAGGCATTCGAGCGCAGAACTGGAAGTCGGGCGGCTTGGGAGGTCCCTTGGGCTTCTCAGGAACGGGCGTGGCGCTTCCCCCGGCCCGGCCGGCCGCAATGTCGGTGCCGCGACCGGCTCTGATCTCGCTCAGTCGCCACTGGTAGTAGTCGTGGTATGCATCTTCGCGGCTGAGGAAGCTGAATTTGGGGTTCTGGCGTTCCTTTTCTCGGATGCGGTCTTCAAATACCGCGCCGTTTCGCGCGACGTATCCGGCAGTCTTCTCGAGAATGTTTCGAATCTCGCGAGGCGGCAGCACCACGCCAGCGGGAGCTTTGATGTCGTCCAGCGCGTTTGGCGCACTTGCGTTGGCGGCCCCCGCAGCCATTCTTGTAGGCGACAAAGACAGTGGCAAGCTGAGCCCTGACGCGATGTTGCTGCAGCTGCTTCTTCTGTAGGGGGACCGAAGGGGAGATAAGAAAGGTGCAAAAGGACGAAGAGGTGCTGATGGTGAGAGTGATGGTTCGTGATGGTGATGCAGCGCTGGCTGGAAATTTCCTGGCGCCTTGCACGAGAGCAGCCAATTGGATCGCTTGCCGGAGTTATGTTCACCCGGCCGCTGTCGATTGTTGCGCCACAATCGATGGTGCATGAACGAAGAATCAGAGATGCAATGCAATAGTAATACGAGCTGTTTCGTGTCTGGCATCCGGTAAGATTTGCTTCCTGTAGATCATTTCTTGTAGAACGGACCATCGATGCCAGGTAAAACGAGATCTAGGTAGTCGCAACTTCTCTGCACACTTATGGCAGACCATCTACGTAGGTAGGTAGACTTGTACCATCTGCAGCCACGTTGCCCAAGTTTCAGGTACGAACACCTGGGGTGGCTTGTTGGCAGCACATGTCAATTGGCCTGGCACCGAGTGACAATGGCAAAGACAGTGGCCTCTTACAGGGAGCCTCGACCTCGCTACGAACCGAACTGGGCTCCCGTTCCATCTTAGTGCGGCTGGAGGGCGTCTGGTTTATCCAGCCTTTGTTCCGATGGAATTGACATGGCCTCTGATGTCAAAACCGTACAGTCGAGGTGCCATTGAACAAAAACGTTTCGACGAGTGTTTTACTAAGGTACCAAAAGAGCATTGCCTTCTAATACATGTACCCTTCAAGTAACATGCATAGATAATAGGAAAGAAAAAGTCAAGACGCATCTTCATGTCTTGGAACCTCAAATTTTCTGGAGTAGCATTGTCCATCGCTTATTGGACCAACCCCTAGAGCGCTAGTGGCTAATGGTTCAATCGCTAGGTAGGTAGAGCAAGGGGGACCCCTCACCAAAACACGAGGCTGCAACGGGGTCCTTGGCCGCAGTTCGAATGCAATGGCAGTACTCGCCGTGTACTCGCTCGTTGTATGGCGCCAGAGCCGCGCCAATTGGTACCGACACCCGCAGACACAGGTACAGGTATGGCGGTGCAGCCAACAGTGGCGCCAAGGCTGAGGGTTCCTCCCTGGAAAGGCCACTGTAGCTACATTGCCATTGCCGGAAGCGTGAAGCTGAACTCACTCCCACCCCTGACTGGCACTGGTCTGGTTTGCCCATCACGACGACCACTTTTCGGCTTCCTCTCCCCTTGTGCCTCTTGTTTCCTCTTCCTTTCTGCCTGTGCGCTGCGACTCCCGACCAGCGGCTGTCGTTTCTTCTTTCTTGTGCCCGGCCGAACCTGGGCGAGTCTCTTGTCCATTGTTCCCTTTGTCAGCTTCTCCCATGAGGCATCTTTATTAATTCCCACACCTCGTCTCCTTCGTTCGATACGCTCATTTACCGGTCCGACCTGGACATTCCTCCGCCCCCTTCGAGCGCCCGGCCCTCGCTTTTTCTCCAGTTGCACGAACCGGCCGATTGACTTCATCGTCCACGCCCTTCCTCCTCGACGATCCCCGCCAGACTCTTCGCCATGGCGAAAGCGACGGCGCGGGGCCGCAGCCCTCAGCCTCCCATTGTCGCAGAAAAGATGCCCGTGGCCGTGACGGCGCCAGTCGCATCGAGCAAGTCCAAGGCGGCCAAGAAGCACGCCTCGTACAAGTCTGATGGCGTCGCCGACAACGACGTCTTCCTGCTCCCCGGGGCCGACTATGTGGCGGCCTTGGGAGTGACCGTCTTGGCGACCATTGTCCGCCTGTTCAAGATCTACACACCCACCAGTGTGGTGTTTGACGAAGTCCAGTGAGTTCTCCTCTGTCCGCCATGCTGCGTGTCGCCCCAATTCGACGGCATTGTGCTGACTGGCCCCTCCTCTCCGTAGCTTCGGCGGCTTTGCTTCCAAGTACATCAAGGGCAGGTTCTTCATGGATGTGCACCCTCCCTTGGCCAAGATGCTCATTGCTCTTACTGGATGGCTTGCGGGTTTCGACGGCAACTTTGACTTTAAGGATATCGGCAAGGATTATCTGGAGCCCGGCGTTCCCTATGTCGCCATGCGAATGTTCCCTGCTGTTTGCGGCATCCTGCTGGCCCCCTTCATGTTCTTCACCCTCAAGGCCGTTGGCTGCCGAACGACCACCGCCATTCTCGGCGCCAGCTTCATCATCTTCGGTGAGTATATACTGCCTCCAGCCGCGGATTGGAGCAAACAAAGTTCTGACCTAACATGGTGCAGAAAATGGCCTTCTTACCCAGGCCCGTCTTATTCTTCTGGATTCTCCGTTGGTTGCTGCCACGGCCTTCACGGCCATGTCGTTCAACTGCTTCACCAACCAGCACGAGCAGGGGCCTGAGAAGGCGTTCTCGCTGAGCTGGTGGTTCTGGCTTGCCATGACTGGCCTTGGCCTCGGCATCACCTCCAGCATCAAATGGGTCGGCCTTTTCACCATCGCCTGGGTGGGATCTTTGACTCTTGTGCAGCTGTGGGTACTCCTCGGCGACAGCAAGAATGTCTCCATGGTACGTTCGAAACTAGGGGCCTCACATTCCCCTTCTTGCCCCCCCTGGTTTTCCTGTTGCGCATTGCATTGACTAACCCAACTTCCTTGACGCAGCGCCTTTGGTTCAAGCACTTCATGGCAAGAGTGTTCTGTCTCATCATCATCCCCCTCACTTTCTACCTCTCCATGTTCGCCATCCACTTCCTTTGCCTGACCAACCCTGGCGAGGGCGATGGATTCATGAGCTCCGAATTCCAGGCCACGCTCAACAGCAAGGGAATGAAGGACGTCCCTGCTGACGTTGTCTTTGGAAGCCGAGTCACCATTCGCCATGTCAACACTCAGGGTGGCTATCTCCACTCTCACCCGCTCATGTACCCTACCGGTAGCTTGCAGCAGCAGATCACTCTGTATCCCCACAAGGATGAGAACAACATCTGGATCATGGAGAACCAGACTCAGCCCCTTGGCATTGATGGCCAGCCCATCAACGGAACTGAGGCATGGGACGTCTTGCCGGAGGTGCACCACGTCGTCGATGGGTCCGTCATCCGCCTCTACCACAAGCCTACGTTCCGACGCCTCCACTCGCACGACGTCCGACCCCCGGTCACCGAGGCCGAGTGGCAAAACGAGGTCTCTGCCTACGGCTACGAGGGCTTCGAGGGTGACGCCAACGACCTCTTCCGCGTTGAGATTGTCAAGAAGCAGTCCAAGGGGCCCCTGGCCAAGGAGCGCCTCCGAACAATCGAGACCAAGTTCCGACTGATCCACGTCATGACTGGTTGCGCCCTCTTCTCTCACAAGGTCAAGCTGCCCGAGTGGGCCTCTGAGCAGCAAGAGGTTACATGCGCTCGCGGAGGCAGCCTGCCCAACAGCATCTGGTACATCGAGTACAACGAGCACCCTCTCCTCGGGGATGACGTCGAAAAGGTCAACTACGCCAACCCTGGCTTCTTTGGCAAATTCTGGGAGCTGCACAAGGTTATGTGGAAGACAAACGCCGGCTTGACCGACTCCCACGCCTGGGACTCTCGCCCCCCTTCGTGGCCCATCCTTCGCCGCGGCATCAACTTCTGGGGCAAGCACCACATGCAAGTCTATCTTCTTGGCAACCCCTTCATCTGGTGGTCTAGCACGGCCGCCGTTGCCATCTGGGTCATCTTCAAGGGCGTCGCCATCCTGCGATGGCAGCGCGGATGCAACGACTACGCCAGCAGCACGTTCAAGCGCTTCGATTATGAGATTGGCACCTCCGTCCTGGGCTGGGCCTTGCATTACTTCCCCTTCTACCTGATGGAGCGCCAGCTGTTCCTGCACCACTACTTCCCGGCCCTCTACTTTGCCATCCTCGCCCTCTGCCAGATGTTCGACTTCGCCACGGTGAGAATCCCGGCCGCCCTTGGTTACCGTAGCACTATCATCAATCGCGTCGGCACCGTGTCGCTCCTCGTCATTTCCGCAGCTGTCTTCACCCTCTTCGCGCCTCTTGCCTACGGTACCCCTTGGACAAAGGCTGAGTGCAATCGCGTCAAGCTCTTTGACAAATGGGACTTTGACTGCAATACCTTCCTCGATGATGTAAGTTCTCTTTCTAAGATGGTCCCCCGAGTTGGCGACGAAGAACCTGAACAGCCATGACTGACGCTTTCGGTGTTTAGTACAAGAGCTACACCCTGACTTCGCTTGCACCTACGAGCATTGCTCCTTCACCGCCTGCCGCCAATGTGCCAGTTGTGAACCAGGAGCAAAAGCCCCTGGCAAAGCAGCCTGAGCCTGTCATCTCGCAGGCAGCCGTCGCTCAAGAGCCCCAGATTCTCTCCAAGGAAGAGAAGATTGAGTACCGAGACCAGGACGGAAACCTGCTGAACGATGAGCAGGTAAAGGCGCTTCAGGGCAAGGTCGAGTTCAAGACCAAGTACGAGACCAAGACGCGCGTCGTCGATGCTCAGGGACACGAGATCCCCATGCCTGAAGGTGGTTGGCCCGACGACATGGTTGCCGGCGTGGCCCCTCCTCACCCTGATGTTGAGGGTGTCGACAAGGAGACCCCCAAGGTTGAGAGTGCTGAGGTTCCTAACGAGGCTGCTGCCAGTCTTGACGGGGAAGTAGAGGCCGAGAACCTCAAGGCAAAGCCCGCTAGTGAGGGACAGGAAGTTGAAGCTACCGTTCAAGAGGAACTGTAAGACGATGGGAGTTAAAGCTGGGTCGTTTTGGCCAGCTTCAGGTCCTGAAAGCTGAGGTTTCAGAAATCGAAAAGGGGCAAGAAAACAAAACACTCAACCTCACTTTCAGAGACAGTGTCTCTATAATCTTTGTAATAACGCGTCAAATTAACTGCTCGTCCTCACACAACCAATTATCCAGGGGTGGCGTCTGACCACAGGAATGCCCGAATTCGAAGCTCACTGGTACGGAATCAATCGAGGGCTTAGAGATGAATTAGGGTGCTATGTGGGAGGCTTCTGTTTGGTAACGGCGAAAGGGAAGAATCTTGCTCGATCGAATTTACATGAGGAAAAAGGGCATCTGAAAAGCAAATGAAAAAATAACGGAAGAAGCGGATAGGGAAAAGAAAGGAGCGTCAAAAGAGAGAGGAGAAGGGGGGGAATGAAAGGGAGGGGGAAGTTGCAGGCTCTATATGATTGTCGTCCATCATGTAACGTCTGGTGTACACCAATTTTTCTGCGGATAGTCTCCTTGCTATAAATATGTAACGTCTTTGCCATGACAAACAATCATCATGCCCCTCTCCATCTGGTGCATGGGATCATTCCAAAGAGCGCCAGACATTTAGTTCACCCTGTTTCATGATCATCTACACCTACGGTAAGTACCTAGTAGGTATTCGTCCTGTTATCTAGGTAAGGTTTCCATTTGTGGTTGGTTTTCACTTGTCGATGCTGTAGGTAGGTAGGTGAGTAGGTACCTAAGGAGCGAAGCGTTTGGGCGGCAGAAAGTATAACCGCCCATCTGCACCTGGCAATTCTAACTTTTTGCCTGGATCCTTCCCATTTTACCTGGTGGACTAAGGCTTGGATGGTTGAACTTGGAATTTCTTCTCTCGCCTTGATCATTCAATCATCTCATCATCGCATCATCTTGGTATTGAGCGAATGACTGGGTTTGGCTGGCTGATTGGTCGTGCTCCAGTTGGCTGATATTGTCGCTACACAACTCATAACTCATCAGTCCTCTCCGCCAAGCACCCAGACATGTCGGATGCAGACTCGCAGCAGATCCCGCCAATCGAGATCGGCTCATTTATTGCCCTACGACCCGACAAGAGCGAGTTCATTGGCAGTGCCAGCGGTGTCTTCTTCGCAAACACCGTCTTCCGAGCTTTCGCAACTGCAACATCGACTTCTTCTGGCGGTGCTGCGGCAAAGCGCCCCCAGGGAGACGTAGATGGCCTCGGCGCCACAGCGACGCCGGACCCCGGGTCTGCGCACGAGTATGTCATGGCGGAGGAGAAGGCTCAGGAGCAAGCAGTCGAGGACGACGATTCTCTGGGCGTAGGAGCCGTGGGCGCTGAGGAAGCAAGCAAGAGCCCGGGGACACGCTCGTATGGCGTTGCAGCGCCCGGGCTCGGGATTCCGCCTCCCCCGGCTGTTGCCAAACGGCTCCTGGTGGAATACTTCAGGAGATGGCATCCCTTTCTTCCCTTCCTTCACGGACCTACGTTCTTCGACAAGGTGAACCGCTTCTACGACCTGGAGGGGAAATCTGCGGAACCGATGAGCCAGCGGAACAAGGTGTACCAGGCCATCATCTTCCAGTGCGTCTTCAACATTGCAGACTCGAACCACAACCAGAAGCAGGAGCGGGAGCTGCCGGAAGAGTCGCGCATCAAGTCTTCTGTGGCCCTGACCAGCCTGCTTGGCATTCTCTCCAGTGGCCACGACATACCTTCATTGCAGGCCCTCCTGGCCGTGGAGCTGTATCTGATGACGCAGATGTCTCTACGAGCAGCCTCGACGGTTCACGGAGCAATGACGCGCATCCTGTACCACTGCGGACTGCACCGATGCCCCTTTCGATACGTTCAGTTACCGCGCGATATCTGCGACATGAGGAAGAGGATCTTTTGGTCTGCGTATGTGATTGACCGCCACCTGAGTCAGGTGTTGGGACACCCCCTGGCGCTCAACGATGAGGAGATCGACGTTTGTCTACCGGGGGCACCAGAGGTTCACAATCCGGCCCGGCCATTTCAAAATGTACCGCACACGCGCTCTCCGGTGACGGAGGATGACATCCATGCCTATGCGCCGGTCGACCATCCGACCTTTGGGTCCGTTTCCTCCGCAGGTGACCTGACCGATGGGAGCACTATTGGCACCCACGAGGACAGCATCAACACGGACCAGCTCGTCTATCGGCCACAGAGCTTGGGCGAATCTATTCTCGGCTTTCTGGTGACGTATTCGCGGCTGCTGGGGCAGGCTCTGGACCTTTTCCACAAGTCCATCCACAGCCGGTCCATCACCTGGGACAAGGTGCTGGAGATGACGTCCAAGATCCACGCGTGGTGGAACACGCTTCCGCCGTCCTTTCAGGGCGAAGGTCTGACGTCCATCTTTGTAGAGCCGCAGTCCCACCATGGCCCTCCCTTTGCGATTCTGTACCACCAGCTCATTCTCATCATGAACCGGCCATTCCTCTCCCTGCCCACGAACCGAACAGATTTCCAATTCAGTCTACAAACCGCTGTGAATGCCAGCCGCGCCATTGTCAAGAAGCTGAAGCTGCGGCAAGGGGACTCGCCCTTGGTGGCTTGGCCAGGGATGTTGTCGGCTGCGTGGATGGCCGGGCTAGTCATTGCGTACGCTGGATTGTTGCGGCTGTATCCGATGGAAAAGACCATCTTGTACGTTTGCAACCTGATAATGAACCTCGCCAACTTCTTTGGTTCAAACTTGCCCCATTATCTTCGCCCATCCGGCTAACAGGAAGTTTCCATTATAGGGATCTCAACTGCGCGATAAGGCTGCTCGGCATGATGAGCCGAAACTGGACGAGCGCCCACCACTGCCGCGTGACGCTGAAGATGCTGTTGGACAGATTGACGTCGAAGCCATTCATGGACAAGATCAACCCAGCACTGTCGGCAGATCCGTCCCTCAGCATATTGACAGACTGGAGCCAGCCCGTCTTCTCGACCTACCAGAATCTCCTTGAGGGGAGCCGCAGCAAGCGTCGCCGGGTCGAACAGAACAACGCCAACAGCAATAATACCAATATCAACGCCGGCACCAATGGCATTGGAAACAACGCCGCCAACGGCAACCCTGGCCTCATGGGCAATGCCATGAGTGGCTATCCTGCCAGCCACTTTATTGGGCCCGACACCGGATTCGTGGGTGGTGACAACCTCTGGGACTACCCAAGCTTCCAGCCCGTGTTGGAATATACGGGCCCAGACTTCGGGTTCGACGCAGATCAGCTCTCTCAGCAAGGGGAGTGGGAGCGATTCCTGAGTGAAAACATGAACCCGGAGTCGTCTGGTCTACTATTCAACAATGTCGGATGGGACTCATATGTTCAGAATTTAGGAGACAGACTGAATTTGTAAGTGGCGCCGTGGTATCTTATGACCTTTTTTCGCACATTCCGCTGTGATGTCTTTGACTATTTGGCATATGTGAATTTCAGCAGGTTTCGGTTATCGAAGCCTTACATCTGATGACAAACGATCACACCCACCCCCGTCAATTTTGGCTACGGTTGCAGAATCCTGGACGACGGTTTCTCTCAATAATAGAAAAAGCGAACGTGTGTCATGTCAACTACCCGAGTACATAGCAAAAGGTTGATAATGATACATGATATTCAAGGGAGGAAAACAGAGAAAGCCCCACAGAGGTTTACCATACAAATTGCCGTCTAAAGTCTTGAGACAGATCAAAGACTTCACCTGTCGCCAATTCCCTTGAAAATGCCGTGCCAGAAGCCATAGCAGGTTCTATGGCGGTTGGGAGAGCTGTAGCACTTGGTTCCATCGGCAGTGGCTGATAGACCTCGGCACTAGCTCTCGAGCTAGACCTCCTCTCCGGCCGACTCCTTGGTAGCGGATCTGATGGAACCGGATACGTCTCGAATGACCTCTGATCGGTGTCTTCTGGCGTGTTTCCGCTGGCCTGCAACGCATCCGCGCGGCGCCCGAGGACTTCGCCTGCCCAGCGCTTCACGTCATCTGCCGTGTTCAGGGGGAAGCTGTCCCAGTGAGCGATTGTGCCCGTCTTTTTGGCCTCTATCCGGCCTGCCGCGTCAGTCGTCGTGGTTGTTGCTATGGCTGCGGCACTTAGCACATCTGTCCTCTTGGCGGGCTCGTGCTTGAATGCGTCTTGCAAGAGGCTGTCGTCCGAAACTTGAAGCAGCTGCAGCAGGACGGCCTCGGTAACTGCAAGACGATGTTCAAGGGCTTCGATGTACCCCTTGGCAGGACCACTGGGATAGAGGCGCGGGTCAGAACCGAAACCAGTCAACTTTGCTTAATGAAGTTCGGGGCGGCATCTTACCGCTTGTAAAGCTTTGGCCAGACGCATTCTCGCTTCATGTCACGGCATCGCGAGCAAGTCGGTCTGCAGCAGATGGTCAGCAGTTGGGCACTCTCAAGCTGTCCTGTCTGTCTGGGTGTATTCTCACCTTTTCTCATCGCACTGCAGTCATGGGTCAGATTCCATCATGAGTCAACCAAGGAATATTCAGACAAGTGCTCAAAGAGAGTCCCTCTCTCACCTTCTGCTTCCGAGATCTACAGCCGTCGCAGGCTGCGCGGCCACGGACCGGAGCCATGTGAGCGTCTGCCGCAAAGTGGGGCCGGATGTGACGATGGTCGGGGTTGGAAGTCGCATACACGGTACTTCAACTCATGATCCCGCTGCGGAATCCAGCTGGTTCCTCGTCCCTTGAGGCTCTGTTTCGCCTTCTCCTTTATGAAGATTTAGAGGGAAAGAAGCGTCTCGGATCGGGACCGAATCGAATACCTGGTACAAGTTGCTGGGAAGTTGTGGGATTGAGGAGCGTTGATTGGCAGCAAGCCGGTGAAGAGGGAAAACGTCCTGCAGAGCGGCTAAAAGATGTGCCGACGGCAGGAGCCGGCACAACGGGAACTTACATCACCGTGACACTTGCCCTCTGCTGCACTGTCTCGCTTGAGAACAACGGAAGGAGCAGCTCGTGGTATCACATGAGCACGCACTTTATCTGTGAGGATGAGAAACAAGAGGTTCAATCCTCCTCCTCCTCCTCCTCCTCCTCCTCCTCCTCCATGTCCGCGCGAAGAAGCAATTCCAAATTCGGCACCATGTTCCACAGCAGACGAAAAAGCGTCATGGCCCTTCGGCATATTACCAGTTAGTTGACTGCCTCCAACTGGATCGAGTCCACTGTGCTCCAGCTGTCTATGACCACTCTATTCGGCGAATCGCGGGGTACCGTTGGATCACCCAGGTATTCATTCAGGCTGCGCCTTGCTGCACGTTGGTCAAAGTGCATGCATATGCATATAGGTACATGCAAGGTGTCAACGACTGATGTTATATTCCCCTCTCCAGATTCAATTCCAATGCCTACCTACTATCTAGGTACGTCGCCTCTCAGCTGCAAGTGCGCAAGCGGCCGTTGCGCTCTCTCGATTCTTTCGACACGTCATTCGAGCCCATTCAAGACAACCTCCGTGCTGCTACTCCAAGCTCTCCATCATGATGGCAGCGAGTCATTATGGAGAGCTCATGCAGCCCCTCTTTCACGGAGCACACACCAAAAGCGTCTCCTCTCTCCTATGGCGACCTTGAAATTCTTTATTTCGGGCAATATCCCACATGATAGCAGGAGCAGACATTGCTGCTATTGTTCGTCTGTGACCATACTATCTTCATTACCCGACTCTCAACTATCATCAGTATCATGGCAAGCGCTTCCGCTCTTTTCCCTTCCACCTTCACTCCCTTTACGGTACAGACGCAATCTTCCCCTCCCATCTCCATCCACGGCATCCAATCGTTCGGCCCATCTCCCTCGCTGCCTCCTCTTCTGCTGCTCCATGGCTACCCTCAGTCACACCATATGTGGCACCTGGTTGCTCCCCAGCTCACGTCCCTCTTCTCTGTCGTGATCATGGACATTCGTGGCTACGGTGCTTCATCGAAGCCTGCCAACGACACGGCTCTCTACGCCAAGAGCCACATGGCCAATGACTGCATCGCCGTCATGGACGCTCTTGGTTTTGCTGGCAAGCCCTTTTACGTCTGCGGGCATGACCGTGGCGCCCGAATCGCTCACAAGCTGCTTGTTGACCATCCTGCCCGCGTCCTCAAGGCCATCCTCCTTGACATATGCCCTACTCTGGCAATGTACAACTGCACAGATCCCGAATTCCCCAAAGCCTACTTCCACTGGTATTTCCTCATCCAGAAATCTCCTCTTCCCGAAACGCTCATCAGCGGGGCCCCGCGCCAAGTCATCGAGACGTTCCTGACTGGCGGGGACCTTTCTCGCCTTGCCATGTTTCACAAGGATGCTGTGGACGAGTACGTCAAGTGCATGGAAAACAAAGACTATGTTCACGCGACGTGCCAGGACTACCGTGCGGCCGCTACGCACGACCTCGATGAACAGCGGGATGACCTCGCCAAGGGGAAGCTGATTCAGGCGCCGATCAGGGTGCTGCTGGCCCGAGAAGGCATCGTCAGTCGCCTCTTTGACGGGCACAAGGAGTGGACCAACGTCACGGCAGAGGGCGTGCCGGTCCAAGTCGAAGTTGTTGACTCGGACCATTACATCCCAGAGCACATCCCGGATGTCGTTGTGTCTCATGTTCTCGACTTCTTCCCGTGAATGCCTTCTGCGAAAGTGAGCCGGCATTCCATAGGGCAACTCGCTTCTAGTGCTGACAGACAGTCAGCCCCAGACGGCTCTCATCTTGTCACATCAGGCACAATGTTTTTGAGAGCAGACAAACGTTATCAAGATGCCTATTCTTCTTTATTCTAATACATCTATTGTCATTAGGTATATGGACTTCCTCATAGAGGAAGCCGCTTTGAAGACGGCAACGCCCCTTCTCTGTCTTCCATTCTGTCCGCGGCCCTTGTTTTCTTGAATGGCAGAGTGAAACTGGGCGGGTTGACCCAAACGAGCATTCCCAAAATGCGTTCCGTGGTGCGCCCGCTCAAAACGTCGACAGTTAAAAGAAATAATCATGATCAAAAGGCGAGGAAACGATGGTAAGAAAAGAAAAATAAAAGAGCCAGCAAAGAAAACAAGGGCCAAGTTCGAAGAGGATGAAAGGCAGTCGCCAGAAAAAGAAACGAAAAAAAAAAAAGTAAAAGAATTTTGCAAGTGAAGACAGGAAGAAGACTGCGAACCCCATGGCCGAAGGATGCTCTAGCCCATACTTTGCTGGTTCCCTCCAAAGTTTTGCTGGTTCCCCCGAATGGCCCGTATCCGTCGATCAAAGTCCAACCCAAAAACGCCAATCATACTTGACCTGTTGTTTTTTTGTGTCCTTCTCAGCATTCATATCGTTTGCCTTCATTGCCAAATATGCTCGCCAATCTAACTTGCCCCCTCCCCCTTTTTTGCCCCCCTTTCCCCTCCGGCCAATCCTTTTCCCAAGTTCCGGGCTTCTGTTCGGGTGCAGGGCCATGAAGTCAACTCAAAGGTTGATGAAAATACATAAACATTAAGCCATACGAGGCGACGAAAGCATTACAAAGTATATAATTGCGAAATAAGGGGGAATCTTTCAAAATCCGCTGTGTGTGTGGTTTTGGCGTTTCTCTTTCTCTTTGGCTCGTTGGCATTTTAGTTCTCAATGACGGTAGTCGTAGACAGGCGCTTGGTAGCCTCAGACCCGGAGTTGCTGATGGCGTCCAGGGTCAGAGATTGCAAAGAGTAGCGAAGAGGCTTGGTGCCGTCGGTCTGGTCGGGAGGCGTGTGAGGTTCGTCCGTGGACACGCGGCGTCCCAGTTCAAACTCGCTGCCGTCATCGTCCTCGACCTCTGAGGGCGGAGCTGTGTCGAAACTGGTGTCGGCAACGGATGCATCCTCTTCCTTTTCTGTCTGAGATGCATCCTCCTGCTTTTCTGCAGATGCACCCTCCTGCTTTTCTGCAGATGCATCCTCCTGCCTTTCTGTAGATGAAGCTTCCCGCTTTTCTGTAGATGAAGCTTCCTCCTTTTCTGTAGATGAAGCCTCCTCCTTGTCCGTAGACGCAGCCTCTCCCTTGTCCGCAGACGCATCGGCAACGTGGCTGTTGGCCGCATCAGCTTGAGAGTCGACGACCCGTTCCTGGCTGGGCTGGCGGCTGTGTGTGGCTTCTGGGTGCGTCTCTCCGTGGGAAACAGGGACAACGCCACCTCCCAGGCGGGCCCAGAACATCTGCTCCCTCAAGCGGACGCTTTCCTCCCACGCCGCCTTTTCGTTCTCTTCATCATCGGCCCGCCAGTATCCATCCTTGACCATACGAAGGAATCCGAGGAACTGGCAAGTGGATCGCACGCGGACAGTGCAGTAGCCGCAGAGAGGGTACCGCTGTGCCGAATCGGCCTCGCTTGTCCGGAAGCGGTAGTTGCGCAGGTATTCTGCGTCTTTGCGAGACTCGCCGCACAGGGCGCAAGGATAGAACTGCGGCTTGGGGACGGGAAGGAAGCTCGGAGTCGCGGGCGGCGCGGGGATGGGTTCAACCACCAGCGAGCCATCGGCGACGGCCGACAGGACGGTGCGGCGAGCCAGCCATGACAGTCCCGGCGCAGCATCGAGACGAAGAGTGGGCTCGACATCTTCGGTAAGGACGCGCTTGAAGAAGCGCGTCTCCTTGAGCTGAGGGATCGGCGAGGGCGTTGAAGCGGCGCTGGTGGCAGACACGTTTGCAGATGCGTTGGGAGACTGCGGCGTGCTCGAGTTGCTGCTCTGGTTGAGGTTCGAGAAGGCGCTCAATGAAGAGGTGGAGGCGTTTGAAAGGTGGGCGCTCGACGTTGAGCCGCCAAGTCCAATGAATCCGCCAATGGAACCGGCCGAGACACGACTGCCGGAGCGCTGGTGGGAGAGACGAGCAAGGGCGATGAAGTCGTCGTACTCGGCAATGTCTGTGCGCAAGACAGGTTGGATCAGATGCGTAAAGCTGGTCGGGGGAGCCGGAGTCGATGATTCAGCGTTGTGTTTCGAAAGGGACAGCGTCGGCTTCTCGGGAACAAGGTGAGAGTCGTCTCTTGATTCGAGGCCGGGGCTTGAGGGCGCCGTGTTGTTGCCCTGATCGTCGCGCTCCATGACCATCGTCTCAAGCACCTGCTTCAGCTCCGAAAGCTGCTCCTGCTGCGACTTGAGAAGGCTCTCGGAATCTGCGAGCTGTGCCTTGAGCTGGTCATTCTTCTTCGTCAGGACATCATGCTGGAACTGAGCGTCTTCCTTGGCGGCAATGACCATCTTGTTTGCCTCCTCGAAGAGGGCTGTGGTCAGATTCTCCAGCTCCTGCTCGATTTTGCGCTTCTCCTTCTCTGTCTCTATCCGGCTTGCAGTCTCCTCGTCGAGTCTCTTTTGCATCGCCTTCTTCTCAGCCTGCCAAGCTTTGCGCTCATTCTCGAGCGTCGACCTGCGAATCCAGACATCGCCAGCCATCATCTCGCGCTGGGCGGCCAGCTGAGCCTCCAAGTCGCGGATGCGTTCGTGTGATGTCTCCAGCTCATGACGGGTCGCTGACAGGGTATCATCGAGCGCGGTCCCGTGATTAATGGCGTTGATGAGTTTCGTGCTGAGCGTCGCAACTTCGTCGCTGAGGCCGGGATGCTGAGAAATGGCAGAAGCGCCGTCGCCGTCATTGCTGTTGAGATCTGGATGCGCAGTCGAGGGCCTCTGCCCGTTGCTCGACGAGCTGGCGGCCTTCATTCGGGGATCGGGTAATGTGCTCATCTCGTGGCTGGGGAAGTATGAGGCGGCCTTGGATGCGAGTGATATTATGGGCAGATTCGAGACTGACGGTGACTTGGGCGGCGGTCGAGGGCGGTATGATGATGAGGATTCGTCGATGGAGCTCGCAGCTGTTGATATTGACCGCAGATGGCTGAGAGATCTGGCTGAGGATGGAAAGTGCTGAGACCAGCCGGCGACGTGGATAAAGCTGTGGAATAAGCTGTTAGTGGATTGTTCCATTGCTGCTTCGCATCTCGAAAGAGCAGAGAGACAATCGTGTCGCGCACCCAAGAAGGGAGGATGAGGGAAGGGAGGAGGGGAGAGAAAAGAGAAGAAGTAGTAGACGGCGTTGAAGATGGGGTAAGATGGTAAAGTAAGGCTGGATGTGGAGGGCATAGCATCAAACTCAAAAAAGCTTTAGACCCTCCCTCAGCCTTGGAAACTCTACCGAAATTCAAAAGGCCGAATATCATAGATGGAAAAGGCAACCAGCTCGGCAAATGATGCGAGACGGGGGCGCGAACAAGGGAAAGAGGGACGATGCATGCAGGTATGACGTACGAATCCATAGTTGCAACTTCCTCGAAGTCCAGTTTCTGGTTGAGCCGCGTCTTTCCTTCCTCCTCACTTCTTCTCCTTCGGTCGGTAGTTTCGGCAGGTGATGCCGTCACTTGTATCACCGTCGGCTATCTTGCGTATTCGTGTTCGCTCTGTCGTTGTCTGCTGATTGCTGAAGAGAAAACTAGATGATGGTTGGGGGTAGATGAATCTTCCCGTCGTGGAGGATAAAAGTAGGAGAGAAGTTGGGTGTGATTAGAGGGGCGTATTAGAGGGCGTATTGATGAGGAGAAGAAGTAAGTGGTAGAAAGAGGTTGGCTTCGAGAACGGGCAGAAGATCGAACAAGCTAGAGTCCAGCACCGGCTTGTCGCTGGCCGCAATCGGGATAATTAAAAGGATCTAAGGTTGCGAAGATGTACGGTATAGTAGGTATAGTGTACAGTCAAAGAGGGGGTATAACGGTAAGGATGTACTCGGTAGGTATCGAAAAGAGATAGAATCCAAACGGAAAGCAGAGAGAAAGAAGAAGAAGTAGTGGAAGAAGAAGAAGAAGGCGAAAAATGGCGCCAAGCGTTAGCTGTGTGGCGTCGAACGCGCGCAGAACGGTTTGCGGACGCCCGAATTGGGAAAGGAAAATAAAGTGAGCGAAAGCCTGAATCTGATAGGCAAAGATCCAACAGAGAGCGACAGGAGACAGGAAGAGACGGAAGAGCCGACTGGGCGATTGTGCGACTTGCGGACTGACAAGAAGTCAGAAGGACGCTTGAAAATCAAGGTAACAAAGAGAGAGCCCAGAGGCGGCGTCGTCGGGAGCCGGAGTACGGAGGAGAAGAGAGAGAGAATAATAAAGGAGGTCGGTCGGAAAAAGGAAGCGCGGCACACGGTAAGGCACTGGTCGAGGCAAGATTTGGCTGCGCACAAGCCAAGGATGTGCAATAAAAGGCCGGGCGTGGAAAGGGTGCTGGGTGCCGAAAAAAAGGGTCTAGTAGGGCGTGCGTATACGAGTACGGCGCTGCGTCTCTTGGATCCTTGCTGGCGTCTGCCCAGGTCTTCGAATTCAGAAGATTCTGCCGCAAAGAAACGAGACTTCGATATTGGAGTTGCTGAGCCGCAAAATCTCAGAGGTCGAGGAGCGTATAAGATGGGAGCAACAGCTTTGTGAGGGGTGGAGGTAGTATGGGGGAATTATCTAGAGGAGTTGAGGGAGGGAACGGGCGAATAGCCTTGCGGTCTCGCTCTGCCCAGCCTCGAATGGCGTCTTTTCCTTTGCGCGGGAGGCGAGAAAAGGCGCCCCCAGGACTTGTTTCCTTGGGGACGACCTAACGGGTACTCGCGCAGTACTACTGGAAGAAACGGCCTGGAACAGCGGCAGCGCCACGCTTCGAGCATCCGTTTCCGCCCAATGGCGTGGGCTTTCTGGGACGAGGCCGGTGGCGGAGTGTCACTCGGCAGAATTCGATGCCCCGGTCAAGCTGCATGTACTCGTACATACATACGAACAGGCACAAGCAAGCACTCTCTGGCGGTTCCTGTTGACGAGGCTTGTGCCGAAAGTGAGGAGAAGAAGACGACGACCACGATGATGATGGGCAGGGCGGGAGAAACGGAGCTGGGATGCCGATGATGTGAGACGGATATGGACTGGACGGCGTTGGATGTCGTGTCCAAGCAAAAATGCGTGCCTTCCGAGATGAACTATCCGTCTGCATGTATGTACGGAGAGGTATATAGAACTAACTAATATCTGCAGGATCCGGACGGCTGCCCTTGATGACCATCCCCATGCCATGTATGTATGTATGATGACCATGCCGTGAACGATTTGGCATGTTGACGTGATGCCCAATGCACGCACGCACATCACAGCACCACATAACACACACATACGTCAATCGAAAGGGGACCAAGGCGATCTGGAGCTTGTTTGCCAGGTTCAGGCGCCTCCTTCTCCTCACTCCCACTTGGTCCTTTGGGTGGCCTCTGGCTGGGTCAAAAGGGCGGGTTTGGCCTAGCTGGTGGAGAATCCGATGCACGAGGCACATGGATGTCTTCGTATGTGCAGTAGGTACATAAGGTACATACAAGATAGCCGGGGGAGGGCAAAGGTGGAACGGGGGGAAGAGGCGAGTCAAGGGATCGCGCGTTTGCAGGCAGGCTGGCAGGGTCCCCAGCATGTACAGTAAGTATTGTGCGTACCTATGTAATAGCTGTGCTGTGTCTGTTTGAACGCGCGTTGTACAGCAGTGATGCCTGTTGCTGTGTGTGAAATCAAAGAGCCAAAGATATACACACTGTATTCCAGATCAGGCTGTGTGGGATGACCTATGGAGATGGTCGTTACCCGAGGCGAAGGAAGAGGAAGATGAAGCAGAAGAGGAAGAGGGAGAGTGTGATGTGCTTTCGCTACTGCATATGCGAGAGTGCTCGGGAAGGTACTTTCGGTGCTTGCAGCTGCACTTTTGCTGCGACGCTCCCCGATAACCCTAACCCAGATTAGGAAGTACTTGCCCAAAGCAAATGCCGTTCCGTACCATGTCGCCGAGCCCAGAATCAAAGGCCTTTTCGCGTCTCCTAACTGAACAGTAATACATAATACATATCCTGTATCATTTGATTTCTGAACCTATACCAATCTTGCTCTTGACATGTCTTGGCTCGTCATCTGTTGTAAAATCTCTTTGACATCAGTTGATGCTCTTGCTTTTTTTTTTGTCTTTTCCCCCATTGAATCACGAGCTGAACAAGCTGGGCACTAATGACGAACGGCTGACGCTAAGGGCCCGCTCCCGTATCTCCAGTTCGTACCTGTACTTTATCCGCAAGGCGCCTTGCAGCTAGCGCTCCGTATTCGCACTTGTATCCTGTACACAGCCGGCGGCGCGCGTCTTGGCGGCAGGTCATGATCCGTTTCCTCTTTCCTCCCTCTTTTTGGTCTTGAATTCCGTCTTGTTCCTTTTTGGCATCTCTCATCATGATCCGTCCCTTGTAAGAGCCTTGGAAGTTGGCCTGACGGGCGGCTAAAGAATCAGAGTCTAGATCGCAATTCCCGGCAATATCAGCAGAAATACGAATTGGAGAGTGTTGTGTACATGTGCTCCAAAAGTCAAGTAAAGTACTGTAAGCAAGAGGTACCTGCACCTTCGACCTGCGGTCATTTAGTGGGAGCGTCTCGCGCATGCAGCACATCACATGTACTTCCAGCAGGTACGAGTACCTTACCTCGGGCTCCATCATGGTACCTACTTACATGGGCAGCCTCGCTGCTCCTTGCAGCGCCTTTAGTAGGTACTGTCTAGACAGACACAGCGCATCCAGGCCCTGGAGAAAGCGCGTCAGGTGCTCAGCTACAGGGGGGGGTTCCCAGGCTGACCCGCCTTTGCCCGCCTCCAGCCTGTTGCAACTGGAATCCAATAGCTTCAGCTCCAGCTCCAGCACCATCAGCAATCTTGCAATCTTCTCTTTTGCCTCTCTCGGCTTGGCTGCGGCTCAACCAAGATTCACGGAACCTTCGAGTCCTTCCTTAGCCGGCTGAATCAAGTACAAAGCCGTTCAAGGCTGTTGAGGCTTCAACCGCGGAGTCAACGGTTGCAAAGCTGCTGGCCGAGCCAAGTGCCTCTTGCTTCCAAGTACGAACTAGATATTCTGCTTCATGTCTTGTGTTGTCTGTCTCTGTTGCCTCGATCCTCCTTGCTTTGGACAACGCATCAGACACGCCATGCCATCGTCACCCAACGACAGCTTGGACTGGACCGCTTGACGAACCCTTTGATCCAGCATTTCACAGCATCAATCAGCAAAAGGCCCCCCCTCCCCCTCCCCCGCTGCGACCCAACCGCCCGAACCGCCGCCACACCTGCTTCTGCTTCCTTCGTACAGCTTATTGTCTCCGAGCCAATGCGCATCTGTCAATAAAGAGAGGCACCGTCCATCCCAGCTATTACTGCCAGCTTCCACCGCAGGAGCAGGTAATGGCTATTCCAGCCTATGAAGTGGCTTTGCTGCTTCGTGGTCCCTTGCTTGTGTAGTATAACTCGTATATAGTGTTAGGACCGCTTGTTCCTCGGTACCGACTCTCAGATTAGATTCCGTCTCTCCCGACGACATCGATCAACATCAACCCGCTACCTGAAACCTGACGAGGGTCGCCAGGCTCATTTCGCGCCCCGTCTCGTATCACATCAGTACCTTAGCTAGCCGGGACGAGGGCCTCGTCATCACTGGGATGCATGTGTACGTCACATCAGATCTGGTACCTCAGATTACGAGGGCAACCACACGTAACATTGCAGCACATACGTGTAGTTCCATCATCTGATGCGGAGCATAAGCTATTAGCACTGACAATGTATGAGGACGACTTGTGTCAAAATCAGACCAGTATCTCTACGGCCTATATCGTCTATGTTATACGGACACGAAACTGGTAGCAGATCTGCTGTGTGATGCCACCACTACAACGTACCAACATGAACGTCACGGCAATGTGCAGGTGGCTTTGGCTCTGTTTGCTCACTAATAATGTTCCAAGAGAGATAAAGCGGATAGGAGAAAGAGAAACAATCGTTTCACGTATTATTGCCGCACACTGTAATGAACATCTTGTCCCACGTATGTCATCTACATGGTTGCAAATCAGCAAAAGAAAATCGACTTCCACTGCCGTCTTGCGGCACTGATTGATATCCCTTGCGACATCATTCGCTCGCTCGCTCGCTCGCTTCCGCAGCAATACATATGAACAAATGAAAGTGCATGGGGTATCTGAAATGACACGTGTGCTCCGTTTCGACAAAACAAGTATCGACATGAACAAAGGAACAACGAAATGACCACTCTTCCACGTCGTATCATATATACGGGTGCTGACGTTGACGACGAGCGACCCAGGAGCCCCCTGATCAATCTTCCTTCCAATCTGCAAATTCCGGCTCGCCAAACGGATTCCATTCTTGTCCGGGATAGCTCGTTGCGCTCATCTTGGGCTCATCGTCCTCTGGCTCGTAGTAAATCTTCTCCTCTTGGGACGCCAGTCTTATGGCTCGCTTTCGTGCTTCTTCAGTATCTTCTAGTTCAGCCACCACACCGGTGCTTGCCGGCGGCAAGCCTGGCTTGACCTCCGCCGCTCTCGAGCTTTCTGCCTCTTCCTTTGGTACTGTTTGAGAGCCGTTAGACGCCTCATTGCTGTGCTCTGTACCGCTAGGCACCACCCTGGGCGTAGCATCGTAGAGGTTTTCCTCCACCAATTGCCCAGCTTTCTCCACATCTATGCCAAGATTCGATGCCGGAGTCGGCTCAGCCGTCACTTCCGACTTGGGCTCGGGCTTCACGCCAGGCTTCTCATCGGCCCCAACCGACACAGCTGGGCTTCGTGGAGCAGACCGAGTGCCGTCCACAACAGACAGATTCCCTTGTTCGGACGGCTGTGGGCTTCCTGGATGCGAGACTCCAAGGTTGCTGCCCAGACCGCTGGTGGGCCGCGGCTCGATTCTGCTGGTGCGACTACCCTGAGAACTGTGCCTGTTGTGCTGACTCAACTGCGCGTTAAATGAATCGGTGCTACGGGCATCGTGGTAGTCGGCCCGTGAATCAGAGGAAACCCTCATGTGAGCGGACCTCTCGCTGGGCAGGGGTGCTGATACTGGGCCTTGAGCCACTCGAGCGTTTGGCGGTTGAAAGGTCTGTAGCTGATGCTGGGACACGCGAGGAGGGTGACCGCCGTGCCATTGCTGCTGTGGCTGTACATGTGGGTAAGAATGAGGGTGTTGCTGCAATGGGTGCAGATGCTGTGGCTGGGGAGCAAGCTGGCCGTGCGGCATTTGACGTCGAAGGTTCTGGTGGTATGGCGATGGTATCGTGGTGCCCTCGCCATGTACAGCCGCATAGCCCCTGGGAATAGGCACCGTCTCATAACGCGGCTCCGATGAGCGAGTCTGGTTCCGAGGCGGCATGCTCTGCTGTGGAGGTCCATGAGACATCGTCTTGGCCCTGGGAAGATTGGGCGGCTGTCCAGACGCCTGCAGGTATTGGCCATTGGCGGGCATAGCATCAGGGCGTGGCCCCTGTGTTTGTCCTGGCTGCTGCGGATATCCTGGAGGGTGAGTCTGGGAGCCTGGGTTTTGGAATTGCCCGAGAGATGGTTGAACGCTGCCCTGATTTTGCGTACTCTCCACCTGTCTGGACGTTCGCCTGAGAGCGCCTAACAACTTGTTGCCCCTGATCTTGTCCGCCACAGCCGTCTTGTTCTGGCCGGGGTTTAGGCTCTGTTGCTGTGGATCCTGCTGCTGTTGCTGCGGCTGCTGCGACCTTTGGGTAAGCTGCTCCGTCATTCGGGTTTTGAGTCCTTTCCAACGTGATGCTTGGCCGTCTTTCTGTTGTGTTGCAGCAGCCTCTGGAGGTTGGGTAGACGCCCGCCCAAATGGCCCAGGAAGTCCCGGGGTCAGGTGTTGCGGCCCAGATTGGACCGGATGCATTGGCGTCGAAAAGTCTGAGCCAACAGATGCATTAGATAGGCTCGCCGAAGGTGGGTATTGAGGGCGCAGCTGCTGTGGTGCCTGTGTACCTGTAAGCCGGGGGGATGCCGAAGCAACGACGTTCCGCTGCCCTGCTGTATCAACAAGATGCTGCTGAGACTCAGATCGGGTGTGAGACCGAGGAGTAGCTGGCGGCTCCGTGTTCTGCGTGTCTGGCAGCTTGATGGCCGCCAAGGCTGGCGAATGAAGCGGTTGGCGTTGAGATGCAGGCGTTGCGGCTCTGCTCGACACTTGAGACTTTGCAACTTGCGGCGAAGGCTCCGGAGATAGAGCCACACTACCTTCGGCTTGATGCACGGAGCTTCCTCCCTGTAGAACGGACTTGACATCGGGTCTCTCGCGGAGAGAAGAAACAGATGGAAAAGAGTGGACCGACGGTGGGACATCGTGAGAAACAGTGTGGTGAATGGCAGAACGACCAGCAACATGGTCAACATCCGGGGCCAGAGGAGGTGCCTCAGGAGGAGGAGTAATCAGGACACCCTCGATGATCTCGTCATGCTCCGTGGTATGGCTTTGTGATCGAACGATGGCTTGCTCTTCCGTCTTGGAGGTGGATACAATGGATATATCCGGGGATACCGTCTGTGATCGCATCACATCTTCTTCGCTAACATCATCCCTCTTGAGAGGTAGGGGCGGGATTTCTTCCTGGAAAACGAACTCTTGAGCCCTAGGGGTCTTTTCCCCCGTCGTAGACCCCACTTGAGACGTGGGCGAGGTCTCCAAAGCCACGTTTCCAGCAACCCGCTGGCCCTCTACAGCAGCAGAGTCCACGACCTGCTGGCCTGTCTGTGGGGTTACGGCACGAGCCACTGGGGTAGTGGTCGAGAGCGGCGGCTGCCGCTTCTTATCCTCCTCCTCGTCCTCGCGGCCGTAGTTCTGAAAAGACTCCTCAAACCCTAGGCTCGACATGGAACCTAGGCGATCTGACGCGAAATCCAAACACGGTAGTTGAATAGATGGTCGAGAAACAGTGGCCGCCTGGTTCTGAACCTGAGAGTTTTGCCTGTAGTCGTCAGTCTGCTGCCTGGGTATCGCGCCCAGTGAAGCGCGATCTTGGCGAGAGCGAGAGAATAGGCCCGTGATTCCGGATGCTTTGGCAATATCGGATATCCGTCTCTTATGCGCAGCCCCGCCGTCTCGGCTGTCACCAGCAGACTCAAAAGCGGAGTTGGCAGTGGACGAGCGAGAGAAATTACCCGGACCTATCTTGAACTGTCCAGCACCAAAGAAGGCTCGCTTACGCTCCTCGCGAGGATCAGAAGGCGGCTCGCCACCAGCAGATTGGGTATCTCGCTGGCGCGCTTGGTTGATCATGTCCTCTTCCCTCCGAATCGCCTGTTCGGTTGATGAAGGACGACCGGAGAAGCCAAGGAAACTGGCACGCTTCTTCCTGCGATCAGCGGCGTCCTCCGTGGCGACACTAGTTTCTGAAGCCTCATCCCCTCGAAGCTGCGAGGAGGGAGGCTTGGCTTCAGTGACTGAGCCTCGGCGCTCTCTCGAAGTTGCCCTCGCAAGCCGGGTTCCAATCTCCTTGAATATGCCCGAGTTCCTCCTACGTCCACGGTCGTCGGCCTCCGGCCCTCCTTGTTGCTGTCGTAGAGCAGCCACTCCCTCTCTCGGCGGGTGATTTTGCATCTGGGGCGTGAAGCCTTGACCACGATTATGTTGCCGAGGATCTTGGCCGGGGGATAGCTGAAACAGATCGGGATAGCGTCGGGCAGACGATGGAGGCACATCGCTTCGGAATCGAGCGGGCGGACCCTGGGGGGCCGGCACCGGGGCGGCCGGAAATTCCAATCCAAGCTCCTTGTCGTAGCCATAGTAGGCATTCTGCTGAGCAAAGTCTGTGCCAGAGCGCTTTTTGGTGAGGTGAAGCGGCTCGGCTAGGTGACTCTCTTCGAGCTTCCACGGGCCCGCGGGAGGGAGTTTCTGGACCAGGCTACCTAGCATAGGCGCGGCCGGGACAAGCTGAGGTCCATGCTCATCGGGGAATTGCTCCTTGTGTTGCTGCTGTGGCCCCGGCTGTTGTGAATGAGGGTGATGGGGATGGCCTGCGTTGGCGATTTGTTCCGGGCCAAGCCTCGTTTCTGCACCCGCCACTGCCTCCGAAGCATGCTTCGACGCGTCAACGGCGCCGATAGGAGAAAAGGGAGGGGCGTTAATATCAGCACCGTCACCTCCCAAGTCGCCGTAATCATCATCGTCATCTAGGGCAAAGCGTTCAGAAGCCCTGCGCGCCTTTGATTTTGTGCCAAACGTCGATCCCCTCCTGATGGGCGGCAAGCCGATGAAAGACGAGTTGCGCTTTGGCGCACCCGTCCCGTCCAGGGGCTGATTTTGGATTGGGGGTTGGCCTTGGATTTGAGTTTGTGGCTGGCCCGGATGATGGTCGGCTCCAGGGCCAGTTGCAGGACCAAAGCTGGTGGTGTTCACCATTGCTCTGAACGACGTGGACATTCTGTTGGCCTGGCTCCGTTCCCCCTGATGCTGGACCATGACCCAATCATCCGGCGTCACCGTATCTGGAGTCAAGTCAGAAAGTCGTTGGCCAGCAGCAAACATGTTCTCGCCCTGATCTGACGACGCATGAGGCCCGTGGAGGGAATAAGTGGCGGTTAGTAATTCGCCCGGTCTGACGTGTTCCTCGCCAGGCTGCTTCACAGCTGACGGGTAGGGGTCTGGCGTATCATTCGAGACGCTCCATGGAAAGGCGGATCCGGGGCCAGATGCAGCATCCAAGGGGGAGACCGGGGACGGGTCGGGCAGCTGTGGCGGTGTCGTGGAGATGTCATCGCTGGAATGTGGGGCAGGATCGTCTTCTCGGGGTTTTGGTTCGAGGCTAAAGCGCCAGGTCGATCGTCGCTGTGCTTTGTTCGGGGCCGGATGGTCCGGAGTAATGATATCAACCTAGTTGGTGAGAGAAGAGGGAAGTTAACACTCGTTCCTCACGTCATGGCGGGATTCAGAAGAGAAGAAAAGAAAAGAAAAGGGGGTTCCCCTGGGCAGTGGTATCGGAGAGGGGTGTGCGTGTGAATGGGGGTATGTGTATATGGGTTGGGATGAAGAAAAAGAGGAATGGAAAGGGCGTGCATGGGGAGAAGGGGCCACGAGAGGGAGAAAGAATGGGTGTTCGTGATTGCTCCGTGTAATTCCTATCTTCATAGACATGCCACCGTCACATCATGATGCCCCAATTTCTAGTCCTGAATAAGGGAAGGGCGGGTACACACAAGATGTCTCCATTCTCGGAGCATCGTTCAAGACAGCCGACTCGTATCAGGAAGATGAATAAGAGTATCCAAAAGAGGAGGAGAGGACAAGAAGTAGAGGAAGAGAGAAGAAGAAGAAGAAAAAGTATTATTCTGTCGAGGGAGTGAAGAGGAAAGAGAAGGGCCCACTCACTGCGAGTAGGGTCTGGAGAGAAAAATCAATCAATGAAATACCTTGTCCCCGCTTCCGCGCAGTTTGCTTTTGCCCTTGCTCAACAGTCCCTTGCCCATCTTTCCAGCCGAATGCATAAACTCCTTGCTCTTGGTGCCGATCTGGTTGCCCGAATGGCCAAACGCACTGCCAGACATCTGGGATGGCATCGACAGTCCACCCAACCTCGAGCGGCCACCACCGCCTCCGCCTCCGCCACCTCCACCGCCTCCGACTTGTGGCACGGACGTGCTGGGCGAGCTGGCGTTGAGATACTGCTGGTAATAGGGCTGCTGCTGGCTCGAGGGTTGAGACCCTGCTGGCAAGGAGGTGTTGTTAGTCGCTTGAGACGTCAAGTGGCCTCCCGGAGCAGAGATGGATGCAGAGAGATCGGGATGCTCAGTCATCATATAAAGAAGCCAGCTCTGCAGGCCAGAGTCTCTTGCAGCCAGAGCTTGGCGTGCTTCATTGTATTTTGCGATCCTCTCTGCAGGGGTCGACAGCCCCATGATTTCTCGGAAGCTCATGGCTTTGGTCTGTGCATGCGGGTTTGGATTAGGGGCAGGGGCTTGTGGAGCCGGCACGGATGCTGCAGAAGTCGGTGAAGACACGGCCGGGTGAGATTCCGGGGGCGGAGGTGGAGTTCCTGTCACCAGGCTGACGGCACCCTGCTCTGCGAGCAGCTTTTCTTCGGCGATGGACAAGCGCGCCTGGTCACGGGCCGTGGTGGACGGCCTGTCGCTCTTCACCGACACAGACACTGGAGACGGAGGCTCGGGAAGCGATGCATCGTGTCCTGGCAGAGCGCCCGAAGTCTGCAGCGCCAGGGCGCCCGAACCGGATCCCGTCGCTGCTGGCGGTGCCTGTGACAGCTGAGAAACAGGGCTATGGCTACGAGATTCGTTACCCATGTTCGTCGCAGACGACTCGAACGGTCTCAGGTGAAGCACGGGGGCAGAGGAGCCATCGCCCGTTGCCTGAGCCTGAGCCGGAGTCGCGGGAGTGGGGGTGCGCTGCTCCTCTTCGGCCTCCCAGGAGAATCTGCGTCTAAGAGATGACGGTGGTTGCTGTTCATTCTGCTGTTGTGGCTCTTCATTGAGCAATTGCTGAGTCTGCTGGGGAGACAAGATCGAATCAAAGGTAGCCGTAGTTGCTGCCGGTGGCGGAGGCGTGGAATTGGTGGCCAACTGCAGTCCTGGCTGGGCTGAATGAGCAGGATGCGTCTCCGGAACCGACGGGGTGCTCTGGAGGTCCTCGGGCGGTGGTACCGGCGTATTCTCATGGCTCAGGCTCGAATCTTCCGCAGTGTCTGCCCAATAGCTGTCATAGTCCATCAGCGTATAGCTGCTCTCTCTGACGGCGCTGCGGTCCTCCGGAGGGTGCAGCTGAGGGCCGTCGCTAAGCTTGACCTCGGCGGGAGTCGCGCCAGAGGGGCTGAGAGTCCGCATAATCTCATCACTGAGTACGTCGCTCTCCTTCACGGGGCTGTCCTTCAGAGGGGACGATCCGGGCGTGCTGTAAGTCTGCACTCTGTGGAACGACTGAGGTCCATCCAAATCAGGCAATGTTTCTCCCCTGCCAGGTTGAAGTGGCTCCGTAGGTGTGATTTTGGTGCCTTGCGAGTCGAACAAGGGATCTGCAGCCTGCGTTTCATGAGGGCTAGGGGTTCGCAAAGGGGGAATGTCCGGAAGATTTCTGCCAGGATACAGGTTGTTGGGCTGTTGAGAAAGAGGCGCGCCTCCTGGCGCTTCGGAGTGATCCTCGTCCTCGGCCGGCACTGCAGGAGGCTTCCAACGCGACTGGTTCTCACTGGGGATGTCGGGGCTAGATTCAATCACCGGAGGGATGCTGGGCGCGTTTTGGCTCGTGGAAGAAGAGAAGAGATCAGCGCCAAAGGCGGACATGCGAGCAAGGTCCGGCAGCTTGGGACTAACAGACATTCGGCCGCGGTCAATCCCAGCTTGAGACTCAATATCCAGGCGAGCTGTTTGATTGTCCGGTTGATCAGCATGAAGAGAATCGTCGTCTCTCTCCCAAGTGTCACGTCTATCCGCGCCGGACAGTGGCTGGGGGGCAGATTCGGACCAACCTCCAATGGTTTGGGGTATAACAGGGGCCGGTGCTAAAGGCTGATGCTCGTTATCATCATTGAGACGACTGTAGTTATCTGGCGAGTAGATGATGGGGGGAGGCTGGTCCGCAGGAGGTGCTGACGGCGGGAAGACATGAGGCGACAAAGAGCGATCGCCAACTGGAGGCGTGGGCGTGGGCGTGGGCTTTATAGAGCGCTCAAAGCTGGAAGACCGTGACACATCATAGCCGCCAGGAGCTTGTTGTTGCTGATCTTGTTGCTGCATCTGCGAAGGTAGCTGGGCGATACCGGCTAGCGACAGGTTGCTATCGCCGTCACGTCCCTGGGAGGCGGTCACGGACTGAGGTGATACAGCATGGCCGCTGGCAAAGGACTCGGAGGCGCTGCGAATCGAGACGTCTGATACGTCGGGAGAAGAAACTCCTACCCGCGGTGGCTGGCCGGCTGGCGGTGGTACAGCGGCAGGTTGCTGCTGCGACTGCTGGGCCTGTGTTCGCAGCGACGGCAGCGCACTCAGACTCGACGCTGGGCTTGGGGTATTGTGACGGGAGTGTAGCAGGTCGGTGCCGGAGAATGTGCGTAGCGAAGGGTTGATTGGCGGAGGAGGCACGGGCTCCTGGTCAGACTCTTCGTCGAACTCGTCAGCTCCCCAGTCGTCGCCGTCATAGTTCTGGACCTTGGCCTCGACCCATTTCCTCGTCTTCTTCCGGCTCACGTTGACTTGATAGGTCGTCGGCTGAGTCTGCGCGCTTCTGCAAAATCAAACAAAGTCTGTCAGCCCACAGGATCTCAAACAATGCGATGGCCAAGGGGAGGGGGAGACGCGGGAGCGAAGAGATCAGCCGTACAGAGACGTTTGGGCACGTTTCACTGGGTTACTGTACGAGTCCTCCATTGTGCCGTCGTGACGATGCGAAACCTTCTGATCTGGTCTATATCAGAGCATGCTTCCACAGGCGGAGAAAGCGAAGGAGGCAGCCGGAATGCTTGTTTTCCCCCGCGTCCAGGCGGAGAGCTGGTGCAAGCGACGGCTGTTGCCTCTCCCTCTGCGAAATGCTGGCGACGGCACAGAGGGAGAATTGGAGACGGCGCGGCCTTTGCGATTGCGAAAAATTACGTGGTGGTCTGGAGCGGAGAAGCTGGTCGGCGAAGAGGATGGCGTAACAGAGTACCAACAGAGTAGTATCAACAACCCGAGAAATGACGCTGGTGAGTGCAGATTAATTTGTCACGATGGGGGACAGACAAGCGCTGCGAATCCGAGTAAGAAGAAAAAAAAGAAAGAGGTTACAGGGTTTCGGTGAAGAGGAGGAGGAGGAGGAGGAGGAGAGAGGAAGCGCGCTGATCGTCGAGGCAGTTTGAGGCCAATGCTCTTGCCTAGTACGAGATCCCAGGAGGCAGGTGATATAGATGGTACGAAGTGCTTTGTACCTTCCCTTCGTTAAAACTTAGGTATGCAGCAAAGTGCAGTGGCTCTGGCAGAAGGGAAAGGCGGGAAGGAGGAGCCTTGAAGGCGGAAAACAAAAACGGCTGGCGCGTCCGAACGGTGTGGCTGGTGAGCCGGGAGTCGTCGAGGCAGGGGACAGGCATGAAGGATGAAGTACTACTCGTATAGGTAGGCTGGAAGGGATGAAGAGAGCCGCATGAAGGGGTATTATCTCGAACTCGACAAGTGCTGAACAAGGGGTAGCAAGTAATCCCTAGCACTGACTGGGTGCAGAGGTGACCCCCCAGTATGGACTACGTCAACAGTTCTCTCTTCGTTGGTGCTGGTCTGGTCTTCTCTTGCTCGCCTACTAGGTACCTAACGGGGTACGGGTAAGTGTTCCAAGTACTTCTACCTCTGCAAACTGTGGCTATGCTCCTTGATCCGTTGGTCCACTTCATGGCCAAGGTACCCTCGCCGAGGCCAATAATAAGTACCTCCCCATACCGCCAGCCCTGCGCAGCTACTTGTGGCCGCTGTCCCGTCCCCAAGGCCGCACGTGTGGCGCCTCAGAGCGCCGAAGCAACGTGGATTCATCAAATCCATCTCTCATCTCCCTGACGCTGCTAGCCGGCGACGAAACCACTCGAACCTCACAACCCCATCACTTGTTCATTTGACGGCTTCGCTCCTTATAACCTTTTTCGAGTCTACGTCTTACTCTGCCCAGAGCCTCTTTTAATTAATCGATCCAACCTTGCCGCCATCAGCCGCCTGAATCGCCCAATTTCGAAGCGACCGATTTGCTTGCTGTTGCTGTTCCCTAGCCCAAATCTGTTCAATCTCGATTTCTGATATTGTTATACGAATACTTCCATCTTCGACTCTGCTCGACGACTAATCAACGAGAGGAAGCGAATATTACCGAAATTGCTTCCTCATCCTTACCCCGGCTCGCGACCTGATCTCGATATCAGGGCTGAACCTCGCCTCGAATCAAGCCTCACCCCCATCAATCTCCTAGTCGTTCGGTCGCCAGACGCGCTGGTCGCAGTCCGGACATAGCAGAAGCCGACGGGCGAACCAAAAAAAAAAAAAAAATCAGACAGAGAAGCCCTCGACTCGGTGCTGCACAATGGCTGTCGCCTCGATCCAGGACCGAACCGCGGAGTTCAAGTCGGTCCTTGCCCAGGCCCAGCGTCGTCAGAATGCGAACAAGGTGGGCTCGCAGCGGAGATCGCTGCTCAACGACGCGCAAAAGTCTGCCGCGAACGGAGATGCTCGAACGAGGAGATCAGACTTTGCCCGAAAGGCCGCCGAGATTGGGAGAGGGATCGCGGCCACCATGGGCAAGCTGGAGAAGTTGGCGCAACGTGAGTTTCTCTGCGACATCACGACATGCTAAACGTGACGAAGAAGACCAGACTGACTCCTTGGCGTAGTCGCAAAGCGTCGCACACTCTTCGACGACCGGCCGGTGGAAATCAACGAGCTCACCTTCGTCATCAAGCAGGACTTGTCGTCGCTCAACCAGCAGATTGGCGCCCTCCAGGCAATGTCGAAGCAGCAGCACCCCAAGGCTGATCAGGAGGGCGAACACAACAAGAACGTGGTGTATCTGCTGCAGGGCAAGTTGACGGATGTCTCGGTCAATTTCAAAGACGTGCTGGAAGCCCGAACAAAGAACATCCAGGCGTCGAGGTCGCGAACCGAGAACTTTATATCCACCGTGTCCCAGCATGCGCAGCCGTCGCTGCACCAGTCCGCCTCGCCACTGTACGGAACGCCCAACCGAGCATCTCCCGCGCCTGGCAACGACACCCTCTCGCTGAATCCAGGGCCCATAGGTGACCAGCAGCTGTTGATGATGGAGGAGGCGAACCCGACCAACACGTATATCCAGCAGAGGGGCGAGGCCATTGAGGCCATTGAGCGGACAATCAACGAGCTGGGAGGCATCTTCAGCCAGCTGGCCACCATGGTATCCGAGCAGAGCGAGATGATTGAGCGGATCGACGCCAACACGGAAGACATTGTGGACAACGTGGAGGGGGCACAGCGCGAGCTGATGAAGTACTGGTCGAGAGTCTCGAGCAACCGATGGCTGATTGCCAAGATGTTTGGAGTTTTGATGATTTTCTTCTTGTAAGTGCTTCTTTCGAGGCGTTGCGATGCTTTCTCATCCTCTACGAACCAAGTGACTAACCGATGTGTGCGATTAGACTATGGGTTTTGGTCTCGGGGTAGAGATGCCACTGGGGCTGTAGAGGCGACGCAGATGCAACTGTACGGATACCACGGGACGGTTAATTATTGGTTTTAAGTCTTTCCAGATGTCTTTTCCTCTTTCTTCGGCACGTATCACGCCCTGATGTACAAAGGATCTTCCATGTTTTCCACGCCAGTTTGATTGCTGTTGTTGCGAACCATTTCTTCTTCTTCTTCTTCTTCTCTTTCTTTCTTTTATTCTTCCCACTTCTCTCTGTTTATTCCGTTTCCTATCGTCTTCCGTCGTTTTCTCTCTCAAGGCATCGCAGGCTCTATTGTAGAATTAAGAGGCAAAAGCGGCAGCATCAGGCGGTGCTCGAGAATCAACTGGCGTTCCTTGGGGATTGGGAAATCCTTTGCGTTCGTCGTCTTTTACTACATGCCCTTCAACGTCTTGGGTTGCAAGATATAGGTGCAATTGTAATACGCATATCGGCCGTTCATGTGACAAGTACCACATATCTGTCGCTACATGGTAATGCTTGTCTCGGATTTGAATTACATACATGTGCATACCTGCCGCAGCTTTAAGAGCGTGCATGATGACGGCCTGTTTTGTTAGCTCATGAGAGACGTGTCAATCAAGATCCGAGAATATCCACCAGTTTATTCACCCCTCCTCGGCTCAAAACAGGCCGAATGTTGTGATGGAGCCCCTTGAGCAACACGGACTGATTTCTCCTTGGCCAGAATCTGGGCCACAGGCGCACCCCCCACGCAGCCAAGAAGCTCGCCCTCTTATTGAGCCATTTCGTGATGCCTTGGTCGTCCAGCAGAACTGCTTGGCGGACTGACCGCCGAACAAAGGGACTTTTTGGGGGGTAGCGAGATCGGGATACTGGGGTAGCATCTATTCGTTTCGAATTTGTTTGCTGCAGTTGGTTCAGGCAGTAGTCATTAAGTTAAGAGGGCCGTAGGATCCCCCTGTTTGCTTGTCCTGTGCATGCTAGATGCGAGGTTAGCAGGTTGCTCAAACAACTGCGTCATTTCAATACCTGTTGAATCTCTTCACCCAGTATCAAGAGAGAATTAGGAAAAAGCAACAATTGCCAAAATGGTCGCTACTTCGTTCAAGCTCAACAATGGCCTGGAGATTCCAGCTGTTGGTCTCGGTAGGTCTCAATCCCTCTCCAGTGAGGGGCCAGAGTTGTCAATGGCGGGGGAGGGGCAATTTCGACGGGCGCGCAAAGCAAACGAACGCAAAGGAAATCGAAAGCGGTCGTCAAGCACTCTGACTGACTTTGAATCTTTGCAGGAACATGGCAGTCCAAGGCTGGCGAGGTCAAGGCGGCCGTCTCCTACGCGCTCCAGATCGGCTACAAGCTCATCGACGGAGCTTACTGCTACGGCAACGAGGACGAGGTCGGCGAGGGCCTCAAGGAGGCTTTCGCTGCGGGGGTGAAGCGCGAGGACATCTTTGTCGTGACCAAGATCTGGGCTACGTACAACACGCGGGTTGTGCTGGGCCTGGATAAGAGCTTGCGAAGCCTGGGGCTGGACTATGTCGACTTGCTGCTGGTGGTGAGTACGGACTGGATCTGGCGCCTGGGTGGCATATACATCCAGGATATAGACAGTATGCTGACGAGTTGGCGATGACTACCTACAGCACTGGCCAGTTCTGCTGAACCCCGAAGGTGAGAGTTATACATTTGCATCGATGAGAGAGGCTTTTTCAGTGCGCTGACTCCTCACTCTCAGGCAACCACGACAAGTTCCCTACCCTGCCCGACGGCAAGCGAGACGTCATCTGGGACTACAACCACGTCGACGGCTGGAAGCAGATGGAGGCCGTCCTCGCGACGGGCAAGACCAAGTCCATCGGCGTTAGCAACGTACGTGCTTCGAGCATCGCATATTGTCGTCCAGACGCTTCTAACACACAATGACATGGTATAGTACAGCAAGAAGTATCTCGAGCAGCTCCTCCCTCACGCCACCGTTATTCCCGCCGTCAACCAGATCGAGAACCATCCCAGCCTCCCTCAGCAGGAAATTGTCGATTACTGCAAGGAAAAGGGCATCCACATCATGGCCTACAGCCCCCTGGGCAGCACCGGCAGCCCGCTGATGAGCGCCGATCCGGTGGTCAAGATTGCCGAGAAGAAGGGGATCTCTCCCACCACTGTCCTGTTGAGCTATCACGGTAGGCTTCTTCTCTGCTTGGGCAATTCGCTATTCGGATTACACATACTTACGTTCTGGTTGAACAGTAAACCGTGGCAGCACCGTGCTGGCAAAGTCGGTCACGCCCGCCCGCATCAAGGCCAACCTGGAGATTGTCGACTTGGACGACGAGGACATGAAGCTGCTGAACGACTACTCCAACGACCTGGCGAGCAAGGGCGAGCTGAAGCGCTACGTCTACCCTCCGTTCGGCATCGACTTTGGCTTCCCCGACAAATCATAGAGAGGCTTGCATTGGATGAAGATGTATTCTAGTTAGCATGTACACAGCTTGTGCAGTTGTTTCCTCGTACAAAAGACACGACTTTCAGTTTCGTATACCATGTCATATGTCATCAGATTCGTAAATTCATTCATTTGGTTCGTGCTACTGTGAGATGCTCCTATGACATGTCTACCACGACCTTGATAACCAGATTGCCGTCTCCGTCCTTGACCTTGCCCGCCATCTCAAATGCATGTTTGATCTCGTCTAGGCCCTTGAAGCGATGTGTGACGAGCTTTTGTAGATCGGGCAGCCCTGCCGGCTTATTGGAAAGCATCTCGATGGCTGCGGGATACGTGTTGGCATATCGAAAGACGCCGACGAGGTCAACTTCTCGAAGGGCGGCCGCAGACATGGGCACTGTGAGGACCGGTGTGCCCATGCCAATAATCATGACTTTTCCACCGGGTTTCGTTGCCTATGACTTTCCATCAGCATCATTCACTGTATAATTGTATGCTAGCAAGGATCATCGCTCACGTAGATTGCGCTCTGCAAGCAAGTCTCCACGCCGGTGCACTCATAGACGGCTCCAAACTCGCCAACTTCCTCGCCCTTTACCTGCACAGCCTTGGCCTGCTCCGCGACCTCCTGGGCATACGCCAGCTTCTCGTCGATCGTCTGCGGCCTCGCCAGTGGCACGACGAAGCCCGCATCTGCGAAGCCGTTGGCGACGGCGAAATCGACGCGGTCCTTTTGAATGTCCGCGACGACGACGGCAGAGGCGCCGTTGGCTTTGCTCACGGCTGCGGACAGGAGTCCAACGGCTCCGGCGCCGAAGATGAGGACGGTGGATTCGGAGGCGAGGTTGGCGCGGCGATGTGCGTGCATGGCGACTGAGAGAGGCTCGATAAGGGCTCCCAGATCAGGAGAGATGGCTTCGGGGAGTCTGTGTGTTGCGACAGTCACATCCTCTTTGTCAGCTCATTCTCTCTCATCGCTAATGGATCGAGAGCCTTACTTGTGAACCCATCGCGCAGGATGGTTGATCCTCTCCTGCAGCGTCCCCTGCATGTGAGGAAAGGCCTTGGCCGAGCTCCGGAACTTCATGCCCCTGCAAATGTTGTATCTCCCGCTGTCACAGTACTCGCAGTTCTCGCACGGCAAGCCGACCTCGAGCGCGACCCGGTCGCCCGGCTTGAGGTTCGTGACTCCATCGCCAACAGCGACAATGGTGCCGCTGGATTCGTGGCCGAGCGTCAGCGGCTCGCGCACGAGAATGTCGCCGTTGCGAAAGTGGCCAAAGTAGTGCAGGTCAGAGCCGCAGAGGCCGGTGGATTGGACGGCGACCTGGACTTCGTCTGCGGAGGGGGCTGGGAGGCTGCGTTCTTCCTGTGATGCTGAGGGATCAGCGGATTGAGCTGTTTGAACTGGACGAACCTTGGGTTGTCGTATTTTGATCTGCTGTCATTGTCCGGACAGCAAATTCATCCAATGGTTTACATACCAGGCGGAGATCCCTTTCGCCGTGCAAGACGGAAGCTTTGACTGTTGTAGCGCACATGGTGGGAGTTGGAAGTTGTTGATGCAGAGAGCCTGTTGGACGAGGTTGGGCTCTGAGGCAGAGGAACACAACTGATATTGATACACAGTACAGAAACGGGTTCGAAGATTCACACGAGCTGACACAAGCTGAAACTCCAGAAGCTCTGATCCGAGGTATATAGATGAATTGAGAGAATAAATTGTCGACCACGCCTGACCCCCGTCCACATGGTCCCGGCTACACCATGCCCACCGGACATCCTGACTGTAAATCAGGAGACGATTCCGTGCAACCAGGCCAACAAAGACGCCCAATCCCGGAATGACACAACAAGAACCACACCACGCTCCGATATCGAACGGAGCAAGCAGAGAATTCTCCGTTTCCAGGTAGCACGACCCGGTCCTTTTCCCCCCCAAGCCACCGGCAAGCTAGGAACTCCACACCCCTCGAATCAGGTAACTCGATGCCGAGATGCCAGAGGATCATGGGCCAACAAGCCATCTCTAGCCGAAGCAAACTGGAGAAGAATAGCAGCGGCAACGTGGAGAAATGGCTTGTTTGCTGTACTCCAAGTGGTCCCATCTCTCCATGTCGGCAGGGATTGCCGGAATAGGTGCGTTCTGTAATGGTTCTTGTTTGCGAAATCGCGGGGCAGCTTCGAGACTGAATCCTGCCCCTCCTCCATCCATGCATGTTGGGGGACATTCAGCTCTATTGGTCTGGGGGGATACATACCTAGATAGCTTATAACTCGTCCCGGTCGAGGCGATGTTCCCCAACTTCATTGCAACCAGGCGTCAGGGATTTGATTTCCTTTCTACTTCACAGCACTGATTCCTTGTTCTCCAACAGCTTGATTTATTTTTCCGGCTGGTTTCGACTTCAAGATGGCCTTCATGTTCTCGCTCGAGGGCTCTACAGCTCTCATCACCGGTGCCACGAGGGGCATCGGACAAGCTGTTGCCATTGGGCTCGCCGAAGCCGGCGCAGACATTATCCTGATCCAGGTACGGCGCATTCTGAGCGAACCGCGTAGTGAAAGTGAGAAAAGAGAAAGACACATTTGGACTGACACTCACTTCCGGGATCAACAGAGAGACACAACGTCGACGGCGACAAAAGAGGCCGTAGAAAAGACTGGCCGCAAGGCATGGATCTTTACAGCTGATCTCGCCGTCCAGGAGCAGGTCGCAAACATAGCCAAGGACGTCACATCCGCGGGCCACAAGGTTGACATTCTGGTCAACTGCGCCGGCATCCAGAGGAGGCATCCCTGCGAGGAGTTTCCCGACAACGACTGGAACGATGTGCGTGCTGCTGTCTGCTGGAGACCGCATACTCTGAGTTATCGGAATACTGATGAAATCACTTCCAGGTCCTCCAAGTCAACCTCAACACCGTCTTCACCCTCTGCCGCGACTTTGGCCGCGAGATGCTCTCGCTACCCCCCTCTCCCGCCACCGGCCGCCGCGGCAGCATCATCAACTTCGCCTCCCTGCTGACCTTCCAGGGCGGCTTCACCGTCCCAGCCTACGCGGCTTCCAAAGGCGCCGTCGGTCAGATGACAAAATCGTTTGCCAACGAGTGGACGGCAAAGGGCATCACAGTCAACGCCATTGCGCCGGGCTACATCGAGACGGAGATGAACACGGCGCTGCTCAAGAACCCAGAGAGGCTGGCGAGCATCAGCTCCAGGATCCCGGCGGGCAGATGGGGATCGCCCGAGGACTTCAAGGGGACTGCCGTGTACCTTGCGAGCAAGGCGAGTGCGTATGTGAGCGGGCATATCTTGGTTGTGGACGGAGGATGGATGGGACGGTAAAGGCCATATGGCTGCCGTATTTCTTTTGAGCTGCAGTCAGTTGAAAGCATTGTAAGCTGATAATATCGCATTCTTGATGAGCGAATTCGTGTGAAGTGACCGCCGAGGTCGACACATGGCAATTGTTTGTTTTAAACGAGGAAAGAAAATTCTATTACGTCTCCAGCCACTACTTCCCGTCCGTCTCTTGTGATGCTGGTTTGCCGTCTATCATTCATCTAGATTCCCTTCTAGATTTTACTGCCTGCGCCGTGAAAAGAAACAACAAAATCATCAGCTGCTATGCATCAAAATCAAGCCACGGAGACTCTGGAAGATGATGCGTCATTATAGGGGGGAGGAGAGGTGTATCCGAGGTGGCCTTTTCAAGTTGTAGGTATATATCCATCGGTGGAATGGGAAGAAGAAAAGGGGGAGGGCTTTAGTGTGATTTACTTTTGCCGCCTTCGTAGTAGTGAGCCATCTGTAGGCCTGCTCGTCGGAAGCCGCACTTGACGTAGAAGCCCTCGTTGGCGTCGCTGCAGTCGAGGATGCTCTTGTAGCAGCCAATCTTCTCGGCGACGAAGTCGAGGGCCTGGATCAGTCGGAGGCCGAGCTTCTTGCCCTGCTGGTCCTTGGCGACGGCGATGTCCTCGATGTGGCCAACCTTGCCCAAGCTGTGGATGCTAGAGAGGAGGAGACAAGTTAGCTAGAAGCTGGGCCGCCAGTTTCCGAGCGTGAAGAAGACAACACCACAAGAAGACAGGAAGAGAAATGATAGCGGCAACTTACAACTTGTGCTCGACTATCAGGGCGCCAGTGGCCACGACAGAGTTCTTCTCCCGCGCCGTGTCTTCAATGACAATGATGTAATAGTCTTCGCGAGCCACCATGTTGTCGTACTGCTTCTGGAACTTGTCCTCGCTAATGTCGCCGACCGTCGTCAGCACCCGGAGGCACTCGAGAAAGCCGGAGTCGTAGTCGGAGCGGCGGAGGGCTCGCAGCTGGTAACCCTGAGGCAGGGAGGCGGAGACGTCTGGGGAGATGAGGTCTTCGGAGAAGAGGCCGTCCTGAGCGGCCGTGACGGTGATGGGAGGGATCGCGGAGGGTGACATTTTGCGTTGACTGTGTGTGTTTGTGCGTATGTTTTGGATGTTGACAAGGTCGAAAGCGAGCGGTCGAGCAATTGATGGAAATTGAAGGAGGGGAGGAGCGACGATTTCGATGGTTCGGTCGGAAAGAAAGGATAGCGATTGTAGGTAGCTTCGCGTGATGGCGTCCAAAGAGGCTTGGAGGGCTCTTCTAATTGGATACAATCAACCCAATCCGTCAATCGAAGGAAGCGAATTAATCAAATCGAGGGGTCGTCTGGATAAGCGACGTCGAGGTGCGAGACGCGAGGAGCGAATGGAGAATTGGAATGACGCCACAAAGGGGAGAACAAGCGAGACGGACGAGAGGACGTAGAAGAAAGGAAGAGACGAAGTGGGATGACAAAGGACGGCGCGTTGGAGTGTTAAAAAGAAGAGAAAGGTTGAAAGTGTTAAATAAACCGCAGAGGCCCCCCCAGCAGGGTCAAAGGCCAAAATACTAAGCACGAGGTAGTCGCTCCGGTCTGAGAGGCTGACACTGACACCGACACCGCATCCGGGGAGGGGGGAGTGCGAATAAGATCAAACTGACGCTGCAAATAGCAGTCAGACGGAGGTGATTTGTGCTCTGGCCTGTGGCTGATGCATCCCTTCGATTGAGACATGAGGATCTTATGCACCCTTTTTTGAAGGTGGGGACCGTCCATTTGCGTGGGCAAGGGATTGATCTATGTATCTATGACCACATGCACATGGTCCTGGTGCCTGTTTGCTGCCTGTGATGGACGAGTTCCAGGGGCTGCCGAGTCCCTGTTGGTGCCCCTGAGCTGAAGCCTGGGTGGCGCTTGAACAGCAGTTGAGGGCTGTCAGCGCCCTGATTTGACGCTTGACGCTGTGTAATTCAAAAACTGTGATGCCCTGTACGTGTACTGGTATGATTTGCGATGTGTGTAGCTGGAGTACAGTTCTAATGGAGGACATATTGAACGTTTTGCGTTAATGGATAGACACGCAGATGGATCTAGTCCTTCATCACCAATACTCATAAACCTCTTCGTGCTACGGAGCATACTTCTTGTTCTTATTCCTCTGCTGCGCCTCCGCCTCAGCAACAAGGTCCCGCAGCCACTAGAAGCGGGCGACTGGCGCATGCTCCAGGGCATTGGCTAGGGCTGGGCCAAGCTGTTTACTAGCAGCAGAAGACCAAGAGATGGTGTGGCACCTCGTGTTTATTCTTGGAAACGTGCAACTGGATCTTGCATTCGCTAACTGGATTCGCATGGGGCGATACGAATAACGGCCCAGGGCGCTGCCGGGAGATGCCGAGGAGGGCCCTCATATGAACTTGAGTAATACCCCTTCAAAGAAGCTTGATACAATCAGATGCTGGGATTTGCATTGCCTCAAATTCATGGCGTCTGCCTAGGTATTCTATCCAAAAGAAAATATTGGCTTCACCAGTCAAACGGGCTAAAGGGCTCGCTGTAGTAGTCTTCTTCCTCGTCCTTCCACTCCTCCTCTTCCCTCTGCTCCTTCTCCTCCTCCTCAAACAGCACCTTTAGCTCCGGGAACTGAACCGTCAGGCTTCGATATGCCTTCCTCCTCTGCTCCGGCATGCCATTCTTGCCTCCCTTCTTCATCGCAGCCGCAGCCGCGGCAGCTGCCATCAACGGCAACGCAAACGGTGCCGCCAGACTTCCCGTTGCTGCCGCGACAAGCAGGGGATTCAGCCCAGGAGCGCCTCGCGCCCCAGCGCCAGCCTGCTTCTCCCTGAGCTGGCAAAGCGATCGATAGAGCTCGACGCATTTCGCGGCCGCAGCTGGACCAAGAACCAGGAGGCTGAGGATGACGGCAAAGTCGACGTCGTCCCAGAGCATCCTCGTGTACTTCCAGTCCTGAGACAGAAGCTGGAAACCTGTGTTTTTGTCGGGTTGATTAGCCATTGCTGTCACCGGCCGGGTTGCTGGTTGAGATGCTCATGACTTACATCGGCGACACTTATTCAGGGCGTCATACTCTCCATCGCCGAGCCCAACCACGTCGATGCCCTTAATCTGTGCAAAGTCTGGCTTCTCCATCTGCTTGTCGAATTTTCCACGTCCGGGGGGCGACAGACTCCAGCTCGTCCCAGTCGCCAGTTTGCGCCGCAGCGTTAGATGCCCGTCGTCCCATACCGTCTTTTCCACAAGGACCAGAGACAACCGACATTCGGCGTCCCAAGAGCTCAGCACTGAGGGAACAACTGACCCATGCTTGCTTTCTCTTGAGTCGAAACTGCCCGGCACGTCTCTCATCTGGAAGAGAGGCGCGAAAACAGGAGCAACGTCGGGGCCCCGGGGGACTTTGACCAAGATGCCATAGTACTGAGTGAACTTTGGAGCCGGCTTCGCGAACGAGGCAGATGACGATGTCTGGCTTGTCGATGCTGAGTGAGAGGAAATCAATTAACGGCTGGGTTCTTTACGCTGGATCAATGAATTGGAGGATGGTAGATGGTTCACAAACTTTGAGAGTTGAGCCATTGGATGGCTTGACGCACCCATTCCGCCAGGATCGGGCGAGCCAGCTCCCAGAGTCTCACCGCCTCGCTCACAACGAGAGAAACCGAGTTACCGAGATGCGTCAACACGTAATCGGACATTTTCATCGGTGACGCATGCTGTCGGTTTCTCATGTGACTGGGCTCGTTTCTCCTGCTGTAGCTGTTGCTGTTGCCGCTGTTGTTGTCGTCTGCTCCGATGATTCTCTTCAGCCATGCTGGCACCCCATCCCACGCATCCAGCGCTCCATGCTTCAAATCAAACACCAGCGCCGTCACCCAAGCCACCACGGGGACCAGACAAAGGTTTCGCAGTATGATGAACCGTTCCGGCCACAGGATGAGGATGAGGGCTATGATGGACACAGTGGTGACGGCCTGACGCTTTGCAGCGGCCCTATTCTCAGCCAGAGGCGTTGGATTAGGTACCGGCATCACTGGCTCTAGGTAGTGAGAGAGGTTAGCAAGCAAGCAGGAAGTTGATGAGTCACTTCACCATACCTTCGTGGTTTAATCAGAAGAAAAAAATCAAGAAAGCAAGGGACTCTTCAATGGAGATATAAACAGAGAATGATGAGAGGGTGCTGCAACTCCTTTAGAGACACCGATGAGAGACGATGCCCACCGACAGAACGATTTTCGCCCTCTGCTCTGAGTTGATGCCCTCTCAAACAATCCAAAGTCAACACACGAGTCTGGCACCTGATTGGCCTTTGGCTTGCAGCAGAGAATTTGATCAATCAATCCGGATTGCTGATAGATGGCTTGAAAACTATTGCTTCTTCAAGCGAATCTCTCTCTCTAGCCTCCATGGTCTTTATACATGCATGCAAACTCCCTACATGCAGCCGGTCACGCATGTCCATGCCTCCGTCGGTGGGCCGCATGCACTCCCAATGCCTGCAAGCCTGTCCCGGCACCAGCCAACCAGAGGCGCCAGGCGTCCCCTTCACCCTGCATCAACACGTGTAACGAAGCTGTAGGTGAAGAGCAATCCTCGCTCAAACGCCTCCACTCACTCTATTGCCAGCGGATTGCCGCGCTGTTACGGGGCTTTCCTGGAGGGGGGTCGCTCTCCTCCGTGCACTTGGAACAAGGTACGATGTATGACTCTTACTGGGTATTTGGTATCTGTTTTGCATCATGTATGCAGATGCTGCGATTTCGTACAGGTAATGTTTGACCCCACTAACCCATCCATCTCTCAGACTCAGAGCAAATTCATCAGGTTGCTGGCTGCTTGGTCAGTGTTGGTGCCGAAATATTCGGGGATCGTCTAGCCCGTGTTCTCATGGTTAGCAAGCGGTCGAAACAGAGCATCCCATACCAAACAGCCAAAGTCCAAAGGTTTAAAGGGGATAATATAATACCTGAAGAATCAGGGTGCCATCTTCTATGACACACTCGTTGTAGGTAGAGTGCTTCAGTTGGCCCTTGTCAACGATGCGAAAGGCGACAGTCGCCTTGTCAATCGTCTCGTTGAAAGCCTCGTACAGCATGTCGTCCTCGCCAAATTTCTGATACTCGAGGTAGCGCACAAGGCCCTCGAAATACAACTTGACAAAGAGACCCATGTTCTGCTGCCAGTTTTCCGGTGCGTCCTTTGCGGCGCTCAACTTGTCAAAGGCTTGCTCAAACTGCGGCACCACGGCAATGTCCTTTTTCAGGACCTCTTTGAGCTTTTCCTCGATGGCTTGTACCTCGCCGTCCCAGTCACTTCTAATGGCTGCGCGGGCAGCGAAGCTCATGGGCAGGTCGCCAGCCGAAGCGGTCCTCGGTGCTTCGTTGAGGGCGGCTTCGAGATTCTCGAGGGAGCATGCGTAGTCAATGTTCACTCCCAGACAGCCCTCTCTGAAGAGAATGACTAGCTGCCCGGTAGGGGAGATTTTGCAGCCGCAATACGTGAATTTCTTGTCTTGGTCCAGGTCCATGGTGATGGTCCTGGCCGATGCGATGGTGTTGAGCTCCGACCTGCCCTGTGCTCCATGTTTTTCGATGAAGCGATTCAGCTGGTATAACACGCCGTCAATGTATCTAGACAACGCAGGAGGAAATCAGCTTCTCCGTCTGTGTTGTCATTTTATTGAAGATATGAGGGTCATCAGCATACGCAGAAATCATCGAGCCAGGCGAATCAGCGGCATAGCCGTTTTGGGCATATGCGCAAACTTGGCGAAGGTCAATGTCAATCCTCCACGGCTCGCCGAGCACTTCGCAGAGTCTCTGCTCATAATCAGGCTTTCGATTTTCCCACTCGTCGCGGACTAAGAGACTCAATAGTTAGTAAGTACTCTTTGTGATGATGAAGCTGAATGGTAAAGGCTTCTGTTGCTGCTAGGGAAGCCTTACTATTCTTGCGGACTGCGAGCGAGAACTTCTCGACGGGAGGGAGTCGACTCATGCTGTCTGTGTCTATGTCGTGAAGAACGCCAAGCAACAAAGATTCTTTTTCTCGAATATGTAGGTTGATGAAACTGAAACTGATGAAGTCTGAACGAAGAGATTGCATCCATCCTCATTCCACTCCACGTCCACTTATTTATACTGCCGCTCGACACCACGATACAAGGACAGCCCCTTCAGCTAGGCGTTGATTCCGCCTACCCATCACCCTGCAAGACCATCGTTTCAATAGAGTCAGATGGCAGCCGAGGCTGATAAACGATTCAGCTACATGGCCAGAACGCCTTGAGCGCCGAGAGAAACTGGAGCCCATATCGAGTCGAGAGGAGCCCGGCTTGCCATTAGCGCCCTACGGCTGAAAACACACAGAAATGGTTCCTTGGTTTAGGAGAGGGCGCATGGGTAAGTTCCTGGCCCATCAGAGTCTCCTGTGATGCGTAGTCGACAGCGGAAAGAGAGGCAGTGGTCGCTGGTATGTATAAAGGTATTGGATGTGCATGAACCCAAAGTGTCGGAATAATCACCGGCTTTCGCTCTGTCTGCTCTTGTGTTATTGCCAGAGTTGGAGAATCAACCCTTCCTCCCGACTGGAATAGGCATCTGATTGCATTTCTGAGGCAATCACTGTCAGCCAAATGATTTGTTTGAATCTCAACGCCATCAACATGCAGGCCAAAGATTACTCTTCTTCGAACCTCCCTTGACGCCGTAAATCATCACACAAGAAGTCTCATCCTGCGTCGAAACACTCATGATGCCCAAACGGAAGCTTCCAGACATGAACTACAAGCGTAATTGGTTTAGTGGTAAAATTCTCCGTTGCCATCCGAGCAACGTCGGGGAGCCCTGGGTTCGATTCCCAGATTACGCATCAAATTTCTTTGTGCCTCAATTGATACGTTTTGATTTGCTTCTGATCATATCTAGATAATGCCATAAGTCAACCAGACTTTTACATTTTTGTCCGACATTGCTTGTAGTCACGATGCCTGACAGTAATGCTAATTCGTCATTTATTGTCTACCTTCTAAGTAGGATGCGAGGCTAAATGAGATGCAAAGGCAACGAACGAGCGAGGCCACATACTCTCTGCATGAAGCCCGCGGATAAGTAAATGATGACAATGGTAGAACTCTCAGATGGACGTTAAAAATAGTCCCACTATGCTCGCAGTTTTCTTGAACTCGCGGCGCCAAAAAATCATGTCAAATCACCCCTCCCTCAGCGGCATTGCTGCCGTGAATATAAATGATAAAACGCCAAGGCTCGACCCCTTTTCCATCTCGCACGTGAAGCAAGGTTGCAAGGCTGCAGATTAGGAATCATCGTGGTGCATGGGTATGGGCGTCGGAATGCTTTCGATAATGTTGACATAAGAAATAAGAGACGAAAACCCCGTGCCTGGCCAGCTCAATCAAGAGCAGCCTTCAGCAAGTGGTTTTCATGTCGGGCAGAGCTGTCTGCTCTATTCGGCGGCCTCTTCGGTAACCTCGTCGGCAGCCTCTTCGGAAACGTCTTCGGTAGCAGCTTCGGCCATGACCTCCTTGTTTTTGAGAGATTCTTGGGCCTTTGGCGGCTCAACGTTCTCCTTCTTGTCGTTACCAACAGTGGACTCCGCGGCAGGTTTGCCAGCGCCATCGGGGACGGGCAGCGAGAGCCCATCTTGCTCCATCATGGCAGCCAAGCGTGCGGCTCGGCCTTCCTTCTTGCGTGGAACAGGGGCTACATCACGTCGCCGTTAGCAAGCTATCATAGATACACAATACAACAAGCAAAACAAACACAACAAGGAACGAGATGGATTCGTAGTTACCTCTGCCGTTCTCCTGGACATAAAAGCGACGAAGAAGTGCCACGGCCTCGTCACGGCCCCAACCACCCTCGATTTCGTAGCCTGGCTCAATGTTGCCACCATCGCCGCCACCGGGGGGGTACGAGACACCAAGACTGCCTCCTCCATCAGGATGCTGCATGGGGACGGGCTGAGGATGAGCGCTGGCCGTCTGGCCATCCTCACGGATGGGGTTGGAGTTGGCATGGATGCTGAAAACACCTCCAGTGCCTCCAAACTTGTCGTTGACGGCGCCGAAATAGACCTTTTTGATGCCAACCTGGCGAAGGAGAGAAGCGCACATGACGCAGGGCTCGACGGTGACATAGAGAGTGCACTCGCGGAAGATGGCACCGTTGACACGCTCCTGGGAGATCATCTTTTGACCATAGGGGTACAGGTGGCCCTTGCTGCCATCTTCGTTGCCCTCATCGGGGGAACGCCACTCCACGGAAGAGATGTCGGACGAGCTGTCTCCCTTGATGGGCCTCTTGGGTGGCACAGTGGGCTTGAGAGAGGTGGTCTTGGGGCCGTCCTTGCGTGCAACAGAGAGCAGGGCAGAGATGGCCATAAACTCAGCGTGGCGGGTGCCGTTGCGAGTGACGTTGGTCGCGTTCATGCCACGGGCAATGATCTCGCCGTTGTGGACGATGACGCAGCCGACAGGAGTCTCGTTGGTGCGGAGAGCGAGTTTGGCCTGGATCATGAGACGGTTAGCGAGACGGTCGAGCAGAGAGATACCTGACGGAGAGGAAAGGAAACACTCACCATGTCCAAGGCCTCGTTGATGAACTTGAGGTGCACAGCACGCTCAGCAATCACAGCCGGGTCGTCAAAGCGGACAACGTTGACGTTGTTGTCGCCCGAGACAGAGAGCTGCTGCTTGATCACGGCAGTGACATTGTCGCCAGGGGCAGCAGCAGCTCCAGAGGCAGCGCCAGCCAGGTCGACGTTGCTGAGCTTCTCGGTGAGGGCGGTGACGCCGTTGCCATCTCCAGGGGCAGGGCCAGAGCCAGAGCCAGAGCCAGAGGCGGAGGCGGAGGCAGAGGCAGAGGCAGAGGCAGAGACAAGCTTCGTGTCCTCTTCCTGCTGTTGCATCTGACCGTCCTGCTGCTGCTCCTCGTCGCTCGTAGCCGCAGCCACAGCGGCAGCGGCATCGGCAGAGGTCAACTGGTGCATGCCGTTGACCGTGGGCACAAACAGGTTGAGGCTCATGGTGGAGGAGTCGTTGTAGAAGTCCTGGTCGTAGCTGTCGTCGTGGCCCAGGCTGGGGTCCGAGTCGCTGATGTCCGGGGCTTCGTCGTCGCGGCCAGAGTCGTCGTCGCTCTCCTCTTCGACCAGCGACGTTTCAGCAGGAGTGTTGGGGGGGCACGGAGGAACTGCCGCTCCGTCGTCGGCGCCGTCGGCCTCATCCTCCGAGCTGCCGCCAGGTGGGGAGCCGCGACGGAACCACCTGCGCATGGCCCGTCTGGCACCTGCCAGGGTGATTAACCTGATTGCAGCGGCCGCCATGATTGGGCCGTGGGGGGGTGCTCCTGGTGAATGGCTGCTGCTGACCGGGCTTGGGATCTCGCTCCAGGCACCCTCGGCTCTCGTTGAGGGTGAATTCGGGCTTGTGTTGGGTTTAAGATGAAGTTGTCAAGGTGTGGGAGGGATAAAATTGCGAATAAATGGTTTGTGTGCCTGGGTTGTCTTTGGCGAGGGGGGGGGCTCGACCGCTGCTCCTTCCTCACAGGCCTGTAGCCCCTCACGATGACGGCCACTTGCCTTCTCAGGCCACGGAAGGAGCTGTTCTCCTCGAGATGGCCCTTGCGTGAGTATGACGACAGGTGCTCGCCGTATCTTTGCCAACGGGAAAGAGAGATGGGAAATTGAGGCCTGATGCGGTGTGTATCCCCCTGGCTGGGCTTGGGAGAGGCCAGATGAGCTTGTAGGGTGAGAGCCGATTTCCCTTACAGGCCTATCATGGAGGAGAGAAATGCCTTTTGCGCAGGTCAGTCAGTGCCTTTGCCATCTTGATTGCTCAAATAACAAGGGTGATCAGGGTAGGCAGCTGGAAAGGGAGTTTCTTCACACCTTGTTGCCCGTTCAAAGCATCAAGATGCTTTCAACAGTTATCAAATTTCTTTCCGCAGTTTAGCCCTGCAGAGGGAAACTTTCGAGAAGGAAAAAAGTGAGTGTGGGAGGGCAGGCCTCTCTAGAGGCTTGCCTCGTATTGGCAAAAAGAAGGCAGGATGCTTGCTGAAATGCAGAAAGCGAAAGATATGGTCTGTAGAATAGGCGCGTGGGGTGCCTTCAGGCGAGACTTTGTAAATCAAAGAATGAAGGTTGTTTGACTGTGCGTTTTTGTTTGCGACGTCCCGACCTTCCTTCGCGGTGAGATTGAGAGAGGATTAGCCAACCTTTTTATGGCGTTTGAATTTCTGTCACACGTTTTCACTGAAAAACGGCTTGCGCCTACTAAAATGGATGACTCAGCACTCGCTCCATCCGCCCCTCCTCCTCCGCTGCCTACTACTGCTTATCACAGCAACAACATCGCCCTTTGCCGTGATTCACAGATATCCTCCGCCTTATTATTAGGTGTTTCTTATCATCTTGTCATCTAGCACCAAGTAAGTATTTACTTTCATTCACGATGTAGAAAATAAGAACCAAAAGCAACGTGTGTTGGAGAGCAACGACAGCTTGGTGGATTTCAGATAAGTTAAGAAAAGGAGCAAAGAGGGAGAAATAGTAAGAGAGATCCCGAGCTCTTAGCCCAATCCAGATAAATTGTAATTCACAAAGTCGCCAAATGGCGAGTTCTGTTCCCACGCTATAATGATCTATAAAACTCCAGATGGGCAGCCGAAAAACCAAATCCCACCAAGGCTTGAACCAGATGCCAACGTAATCCACGCAAAGGGGTATCATTGGCCAATAGGCCCGAAATAACAAAGTGTGGTCTATATATTCGTTGCCCTCAAGGAACCCCGATACACACCCATGTGTGCAAGGTAGGTTCTAGCCCATCAAGGGGGCAATCAAGGCCAACGGCCTGATTCCCTCGCGGAGAGAAGAGAAATGAGAAGATAGCCGAGACACCTCGCTTCGTAGTACTGAAGGCTGTTGGGGCTTCTGTCCGTGGGGTTTCTTCGCCCACAGTCGAATGCCCTCCTTGGATCTTGAACTTGACATTGTCGATGGTACCGTCTCCAACGACGCCTTGGCTTCTCCAAGTCGTTGGAATATGGCCGTCGTAGCAAGAGCCAGTGAAAGAAGAGAACACACCGGAGAGGCTCCAACCATGCTTGCAAACGTGGCGCCGAGCAACGTAGCGGCGAGAATCGCCACGATGGCTTGCATAGAAAGGACTTGGCGGAGAGCGAATTGGCTCGACCCCTGGCCAGGACCAAAGTACGCAGATCCACCAGCAGCGGACAAGCCTTCGTTAGGCGACGTTGCGTGCAGGAGTGGCGCTGGCAGGGTCTGCGGACCACTGTCAACCACTGGGGCCATCGCCTGCTGGTACACATCGACGCCGTCGTTGAGTTGCTGGGCGGCTAGGCCGGTGAGGCTCATGAGAGTCTCGACGCCAGGCCTGTCAGACCAGACGAGGGCGGTGGAGCCAGACGAGGTGCGTGGGCTCACGGTATCCTCGCCGGCAGCAGCGTGTGCGGTCGAACCAGGTAGAGCATGTAGCGCATCGCCGTATGAAGCTTGTGAGCCGCCTGTAAGGTTCTCGGAAGTTACGTTGGGGTTGGCGGCAAGCTGGGTTTGGATCTTGGGACGAATTAGTTGTTGCACTCGATGATGTTGTGCAGGTGCTGTAACATCACATACCCTTGACGGTGGCTTTTCCGGGCCCTTCGAGAGCTGGACTGGATCGTGCGCGGTGGTCGCCAGCGTAACGGACGTGGTCCTGCGTTGGCTCGTGAATGCGGTCGTGAGTTCCTGCTTCCGCATGTTAGTCGTCGATGGAGCGGCAGCAGTTGTGGTCACGGCAGGACGTACAGTTGGGGAGTCGACCTGGCCCGAGGACAACCAAGACGAATGATCAACTGGTGATTCCTTTTTTGGAAAGTCAGTCGCTGTCACGCAATGTAGCTGACGTTCCGTCCGGCAGAGGGGACGTACACTTGCGAATCTGCCACGCTCGGTGGACGATGATTCGTATGATGGAGCTTCGTCTTGTATGTCCTTTTTTCAAAGTTAGTCGCCGTTGCGCAAACTAGCCGCCCACAAGAAGAGAAAGAACGTACGGAGTGGAGCTGGAGCGCGGTGCTGGTTGATGCGCTCGAGACAAGTTCAACTGATGGGCCCTTTTTTGAAAAGTCAGTCGCGATTCTGCAAGAGAGCTGATGGGCTTTAACACGTACACTTCCCAGGATGGAAACTGAGACTGATCCAGATCCAGAAACATCTGAGCGTCCAGGTGGTGCCTTTCGAGGAGGTCAGTCATTGTTCATCCAACGGCAGACGATATGCAGGAATATGATGGGGAAAATCAGAAGACATACGCTATTCGCAATCACTTCCACGCCGCCGCTTCCAGAAGCCGCAGTAACAAGGACAGATCCACCCGATGGGTAGGCTATGCGAAGTTCGCCCGCCCAGTCTGTGGTTGGCATCCTACTTATGCCACCCCGCGAGTCTCCTGGTTCACCAGATTCGACTGCACTGTGACCCGGATCATACCACGACAGGTCCGTGTGGGCAGCCGCAGCGAGGCTAGCAGTGTCCAGAGGAGATACCGACGCACTTGTGCCATCCCAGCGAGAGCTGAGCGCATTGCCATCGGTAGCGAAGCCATCGAAGGCGAAGGGTTCAGATCCGGAGACGGACGTTTGGGCCGGACTGAGCAGCCGCGTGGATGAAATCGGGACCATGCGTTCATCCTCGGAGAAGCTCGACGATGGAGAGAACAGGTTGAAGTCGGTGTAGCTGCCGCTCGAGGTGGTGTGATTGTCTTGCAAGAACGGTAGCTGGGGTGAGGCGGATTGTGACGACAGCCCCTCACGCTCCGCAGGGCCAGCGGCGGCCTGAACATCCTGCTGTGATGCCGGCGTAAGCGCCTTGGGGGGCGAGGCAGACGAGGAGGAGGCGGAGGATTGGGAGGAAAAGTATCCTTCGGGGTCGAGGAAGAAGTCGTAGTTGTCGTCGACATCCGCAGGCGGGTATTGGACAAACTCCTCCCACGGCTCGAACATCTGGTCAGTGGATTCAAGACCGTCCAGGCCGGTAAATGTGAAGGTGGGATCGAGGCCCAACAGCGACATTGGTATGGGGGGATTATCGTCTAATGTCGAAATCGCCACAGAAGCAGGCGCCGTCTTCTGAGGAGGCGGCGTTGAGGCTGCTGCTGCTGGTGTCGCCGCCGCTGCCGGTGGTGTTGTACGCGCCTTCTTTACCGTCTTGGCAGCAGATTGAGGTTGGGCTTGTGAGGCCGGGCGCTTCTTGTGGTCGGGGTCACAGCGAATCTTCTTCCGCCGGCAGCTATCGCAGGCCTTGATGATGCGCATCAGATGTGCGTGATCTCGCTGCTCCTTTGTCTTGGAGCCTCGAGAGGCAGAGTCTGTGATGTCTTGGCCATCCTTGGTCATAATCTTCATGCCAGGCAGGTGTGAAAGATCGACAGCAGGATAGCGTGCGGCTAGACTGCCGGACTTGGAGGCCTTGCGGCCCTTGGAAACGGAAGAGCGAGAGGACACTGAAGGGGATGCAGAAGCCTGGCTCCAATCCAAGGCCGAGTTGGCTGGAGAAGCGTTGCTGAAGGAGGAGGCGGCGATGGAGTTGACTGGTGAGGCTGCCACCGGGCTGGAAGAGTAGTAGACGGGGTAGAACTTGAAAGTCTGGCCAGTGAGCTGCGAGTGCTCCAAGAAGTCGAGCGAGATAGTAGCCCGCTTCTCCTTGAGGGGAGCCGAGCCGGGGATGTAGGCGTTGATCATGTCATCGAGTTCTTGCGTGCCGAGTGCAGGGAAGAACTGAAGCTGAGCGCCAAGCTGAGGCTGATAGACTGAGAAGCCTTGAGGGAGAGGGGCAGCGGAAGGGTATTGAGAAGCCATTGCTGAGGTGGGAAGATGCTGATTCGATGAAGTCGGAAAGTATGGATTCATAAAGGGAGGAGTAGTCTCAGCGGGGGTCGAATCGAAGATGGCCGAGCTGGTATTTTCGCGAGGAGTCGACGTTGTTTGGCCAGCCATAGGAGTGTAAGCCCACAATACACTTCAGCCCAGGCTTCAGTTTCATCAGGATACTTACACAATTGGAACTAAGAACTGATTTTCAGTGTTCACTATTTCCTTATCCTTTTTCTTTTTTCTTTTTTCTTTTTTCTTTTTTTTCTTTCAAGTTCAATTGATTCAACGAAGGAATTAGTAGGTGGTGAAATTGTCTGGTTGGTAGAAGAGTATGTGTATGATATTCGCAGCAGCGCCAAGTGTGTGAGCGAGGAGGAGGAGGGGGTTTTGGCGCGCTGGAAGTAAGAGAAACCAAGAACAAAACACCAAACAAGCTCAACGATAGCTTGCAAGTTGCTGACTGATCCTGAGTATCTTGCAAGCCTCGAGGGAGGTATGAGGCTATTCGACAGGGTAGTAATTAGATAGATACTGGTCGACCAGGAGAGTCGCGAACAAGATGGAAAATGAAGAGCAGGAGAAACCGAGATCCTCAGGCGTCGCCGGTCGGGAGTCATGACGGTATTTCAGTGTCCGGCCAGGCGTTGAGAAGGAGCGGCCCTGGGGAAGGAGGCCCTTGCGGGATAGTCGCAATCCTGACTCTTTCGGCGTGCTGAGAAAGGACTAGCGCGAGGCTCCCTCGGGGGCTCAGCGGGCCAATAGGGCTGTGCTGTGCGATCCCGAGCCCCGCTTGCTCGAGCTCTGATTGGCCCAGATCCCCCACCTGATGCGCCGCCCCGAGTGGGCCTTCGGCGAGAGCTTAGCGCAGCTGATTGGCCAATGGCACCGTCTGCGCCCGGGCCACATGCGAGTGACTCAACCCTGGGCTGGTAAAAAGTTCCCTTTTCTGGGCTGCCAATCTGCAGAGCTTTTGCTGTGAGGTTATCGGGGGGGTGTTCGCCCCGGCTCAGGAACAAGGTACGGGAAATGGCACGCTTGCCCAGGTACAGATGAATGTGCAGGTACGTGTCTACTAACGGTTTGCATGGCCCTTCAGGACGGTATTCGTGATGGTGCTGGTACCTGAAATGAGCAGGAAGTGCAGGTACTGGGGCGTAAGATGACAGTGTCATTCTCTCTCCGTCAGCCCACCCGCTCCTCCGTACCTGTGCTGTTAGTGAGGCGGACATACCCCAGAATCTCCAAGCGAGAAGACTGGCGGGAGTAGGGCCTATCAGATTATGAATTTACCCAGTACTAGATACCAAGATCTGGATGAACAAGATTAGTAGGTAGTTTGTAGATTCACGGCCAAAGGATGAAGCGAGAGATGGCTTTTGATATCTTACCAACCAACCGCTCGAGCGACTACATAAGGTCCATGTGCTGCCCCTCGCCTAAACCCGCCTTTGCTTCTGGGAGCTTTTCTGCTGGATGGCTCTTTGTGACTTACATCCCTTATTAACAAGCGGCTCTTTAGGTGGGACACGTGCCGAATCTCTCAAGCCTTTATACCAAGTTGGGCAGTGGTGCCGCTCAGGTTCGAGTCTCTCAGATTTCCATTGCTGATGCCGTCGTCTCAGTTGTTGCTCTCCGCAAAGGTCTACCCTACCCTGCAGCCAGCCAAGAAATCCATGGTTACCTCACTCAACATCAACCTCTGGAAGTGGCAATAACAACGAACTGAAGTCAGCAACCCAGCAGCTCCTCGACTAGTTCTTTGGCCATCCAAGGCTAATCCATTCGACCATGGTCCCGATGATCATCTCCCTCGCTGCTTCGTCATCACTTATGATCAATACGAGCCATACGAATCCTTCCGCTCAGGTCCATGTCAGCAAAGGTGGCACTGATGGATAATACTGGGTCGGAGCCCAATCGCGATGGAAACCTGACACGGGAGACAGACATCTTGACGAACAAAGGGAAGAATACCTATCATCCATCAAAACAATATGTCCAACCATTTGGTATCATCGCATTGCGCTGCCAAAACTGATAGCCGCACAAGTACACGCCCCCCGTGCATCTCGGACAAGTCAGCAGCCATGTCCGGCTGGCTCATCGACGTCGCCTTGGTCGCCTTGGCAAGCCGCCGCAACCAAGCCGGTCAAGTGCGGTTCCAGCTTTTCGGCGAGCTCGAGAAGGCTTAGACCACCCCCACTGACGATCCTGGGCTGAGCCAGGCATCTCGATAGCGCATCTGCAGCACTCCGAAGCCGAGACCGAATCCCGTATCCGGACGAGACGTGACGGACCAAGAGCCTGGACAAGGATCTGCTGCAAGAAAGATCAGTCCAACTACTCCCAAGAGGTGTTCGGCAGCATTGGCCGATATTTGCAGCAAAATCAGGCAGCTCTTTTACCTCAATGCTACCAGGACAATGCTGATGCGAGGGCAGAAATCCATCAGCAAAAACAAGGGCCGGCAATAGACCGCACTGCCATCAACTCCACCTCCAGCTTGCCCGAACAGAGCTCTATACAGGGCTCTCCCAGAGGCATTCCAGACATTGAAGAGAATCTCCTTTTGACTTCGGGCCATTAATTGTATCCTCCTCCCAATGCCGACAGCTGTTACAGTATCAGTCTCCCGAGTGATTTGGCAGACAGCTCGACAGCCAGGTACGTCACCATGAAATAAGACAGGCGCTACGAATATCATGCTGTATTCCCTCAGGCCGTGTTACATTTATTCAGGTCGCATTGTCCCGTTGTATACCTTATGGCAAATATCATCGTGGACGGTAGCGAAGTCCAGCCCGCCCTCGACTGACGATGTTTCATATACAAAAGAAGGAGAAAGATAGGTCACAAAGTCACCCCCGCGTTGGTCGGGTCATTCCCATCAGGTCCATGGCATGCGTGCTCCATGCTCCTCCATTTCTGGGAGGCAGAGGGTTCATAGTGGTGCCAGTCGTAGGCGGCGGATTCTTTACTACCATTGTGACCCTTGTCCCACCGTTTCTGGGAGGCAGAGGAGCCGTAGTGGTCACAGTCGTAGGAGGTGATGTCTCGACCACTACTGCGGGCCCGGGCTCCCGGCTTCTCGGAGGTGGAGCGATCGCAGTAGCCAAAGCCGTAGGCGGCGGTGTCTCGACTACCGTTTCGACTCCTCTGCTCCTCTTTGCAGGATTCGGCGAAGCCGCCGACGGGGAGGCCTTGGCTGCAGCACTCAGACGCCTCCCCTCCACCTCTCTCACCCGCTTGCCCAGAACCTCCCCGAGGTCCTGCTCCCGAGATCCCGTGCACTCCAATAGTTGAACAATGGCCATGCCCCGGTCAAGATTCATCTCGAGGCCCTCTGCAACCTCGGCCTCGTCTCCCTGCCAGTGCCCGTCGCCGACGAAGCCTCCGCCGTCGTCATATACCATGTATTTCTTATTGAAGGTGTGGAACTTGAGCTTGCCGTCCTGCCATCTCTTTTTCTTGCGGCGAAGGTCATGCGTGTATAGACAAATGAACTCAAGAATAGACGCGGATGCTGATGAGGTGGGAGTATTCAGCGGCGTTGCGGTAGCTCTCATGGGGCGGAATGTAGATTGCTGAGTAGTGCGAGACAGAGAGGCAGAAGGGGCGTGACTCGATGAGGTCCTTGAGGGCTGAGTTGTTGGCTGACGAGGCATCCTTGATGTTGAAGAAGTGGACGTATGAGTTGGTGAAGCATCTCTCGTCGGCTGATGTATGGGCTGCTGAGCTACTCGACGTGTTGATGCGACTGCCGTTCGAGCTGGCTCAGTGTGCCTTGCAGGTTGAGGTATAGGTTGATATGCAGCATAGGAAGCTGGTGTTGTCGAGGTCGTGGTCAATCTGGGATTCCGGATGCCTGGCAAAGGGACAGGCCTAGAGCCACGATTCGCCGACGTCAGGGAAATAACACTAGACTCCATATCTGATGGGCCGGCATTTCTCTCAGCCTGAGGTATGGTGCGCTGAGCGACTCGGGAAGAGAACGACGCGGCAACAGAAGTATCGACTTGCTCGACATCAGAGGCCCTTTCAGACTGTGGAATGGGTCGCTGGACGACGCGTGAGGAGGATGATGATGACGAAGATGCCGACGCAACGGGACGATTTGCTGGGCCAGGGTTGTTCGAGATCCTCCTAGACTGTGGCACGGTTTTCTGTCTATCGTGGGATGCTGATCCAGTAGTCTCGCCATCTGATTCAATACTATCAACGAGTCTAGGCCCGGGGCGAGAAGTACCACGAGATCCAGGCGTGGTAGGAGTGGTTGCTGGCTCAAGCTTCTCTCTCGCTAACAGTAGGAACCGCCGAGGCCTTTGAAACGTTGGTGCAGCAGATGTGTGGCTTGTGAAGGCATCGTTCGTTGTTTGACGCACAGGTTCAGGCACTGGGCGATGAGCAGACCGAGAGCTTGAGGTTGCGGCAGTCGCGATAGATGGCCCGGCATCTCTCGCAGGGCGAAACATGGTCTGCTGGGTGATTCGAGGAGTCGAGGCGGCACCCTGTAAAACGGGGGATGATCAAAAGCGACGTATTTGACTTGGGTTATCAGAGTCAGACAGTGATGAGAGACGGGTATATCAACGGGAGTCGGAGGCTGAAGGCAGTTCGAAATTGTTCCGGAATCTTGGTGCAGACGTTGAGGTTGGAGATGAATGTAGAGCTGGAGACAATTGCAGACAAACAAATGTAGACGGAGTCTGACAGAAGGTATGAGGCCATAGATCAATCCGGCGAACGACAGACGGGTGAGTCGTTGTAAATCAAGATGTACACATGAAGTTATTTAGGTAAGGTACACAGAGAGGTGTCCGAGTTGAGCAAGATAGGTAAGTACCTTATAGGTAGGTAGAAAGAAGGTGCAATGTTAAGGTATCTCTGTTGAAAAAGAAGGCTTGGCTTGCTGAGATGCAACAAAGCTGCAAATGCCTCGAGGAAGGTCTCCGTGATGCGGGATAGAGCGACTGAGTGGTCAAGACCGAGGTATCTTGCAATTCACGAGACGCGACTTGGGACAAGAGCGACTCTGTAAACGAAAAGCTTAGCGAATGACGCGACGCCAAATCACGTGCTGCCGCGACGTACCTACTTTGTGGAAGACCCGAGTCCGAAGTTTGATCTCCATGAGGAAGGAGCTGTCCAAGCTTCGCTTAAACTCAAAACTGGAGAACCCCACACACTGACCTCTTGAAGAAAGAGCCATCCATCCATCGACAGAGCAGCTTGTGAGGAAGGAAGAGGGGAAATTCATCAGGCGTACCAAATGACACACAGTGTGAAAATATACACTCGCGAGAGCAGTAAACAGGTAGAGGAAAAGGAACCGTCAGCTCGGATAGGTAAAACTTGGGGGAACACGGCCTAATTTGATTATCTAATTTGATTATCGTCTCTCGGTTAGACTGAAGTAGGTAGCCAAGGTAGACGGACCTGCACATACCTTACCATCTACTACCTTAGGTAGCCACAAGTGATTGCTCGAGGCGTACGAAGCACTACTGGGTAAGGTGAGGTGAGGTGAGGCGAGGCAGTGAGTGAGTGGGTGGGTGGAAGGTGACCCTCTTCAGCTCACACGTCATTGTAGCCTCATTCATGAGATGCAAGCAAAAGTTGCAGTCAGAATCACGGGCGTAGATGAAGGAAAAAGTCTTGCAAGTAATCGGATATTCATTCCATTGGATGAGACCGAACGCATTGTCGATGCTCTCATAGCTAGGCGAAGTGCCTGCGGCTGTGCCTCTCCAGTCTCTATTTTTTTTTTTTTTTGTTCTTTTTCCTTTTCCTTTTTATTCAAGGTCTCGCAGGAGAAGCTGTCATCGCTTGGCATGTTGCCTTCTGCTGTAATTTCAAAATCCCGTATCCCAAGTGTATTGAGCGGCCGTACTGATCATGGCCATGCTCTCGCTAATAGCCAAATGCCCAAATCCCATTGTCGTATATCATACCACGACCCATTTGTGATCTAATCCGTCAAACAAAAGAAAGATGAAGAAAGGAAATCTATGTCCGTTACTGTCGGGTACGGAAAGGCGGTCCAAGATATGACCTGATTTCATGTCATGGCTGCTCCTATTCAACAGCGGACAGCTTCAGTGGTGGGATAGGCTCTGTTGTCGCCGTTGACCGTGGAGCAATGACGGGGGTTTTGGGCCTTGGCCGGTACTTCGGTGTCCTCGGAGTCCTGGATTGGGTGGCGGGGGTCCTGCTGCTGCTTGGTATAGGATCAACGGGCCGGCCACTCCGTTTCTGGGCTTGCCGCCGTTCGTAGACCCCGGGATAATACTTGCCCATCGAGGCGGAGCGAAAGGGTTCGCTGTCTTCATCATCATCGCTCGGGAACCAGTAAGCATCACTGTCCCTCGTGGAGCTTGACAAGTGATACTGGGACCGGGGCTTGGGCATATCGACGTCGGCATCGGCGCCGGTATCCACCTCATCGACTGATGAGTGGTCCATGTCGTAGCTCTTCATCTCACGATAAAAGGGATGCGTGTGTCGCACGCGAGTCTTGGGGTCCTCGTGAAAGGGAAAATAACCACTGTAGCCAGACGATCAGTACAAAGCGACAGACAGCCTTGGGCTCCTTTGCGGCCTCACCCTTGTCTTTCACCCCTGGCGGACAGAGCCTCTGGAAGCGTGCTGGCAGATGCGACGCTGTTTTGTCTCGATCGGGGGATGGCAATGGGACGACTGCCTGTCGATGCGGAAGAGCTAGATCCGGCCCCTGTATCTACATCGGCTCCTGTTGAGTCAGCTTTAGGATAGGAAAGCGAAAGCAGGATACAGAACTCAGTTCGGAGCCAGGGTCGAAGAGGATGGGAATAATAACGGAGAGAAGTTGGCAAGACGGGAAACGGGGGGGTTTTAAAGTGGAAGAGGGCGAGGAATAGGGATCGACACTTGATCGACTGGCGGGAGAACTGTCCTCATGAGAACATGGATAAATGGGAGAAGACAACAGAAGACAAGAGATGATCTGCCTTGATGAAGGAAACGGCGGCAAGCAGAATCCACATCCCGCGGGTCGCGTGCCTGGACACTATTTTGCTGGAGCCCTCATGCAAGATGATGGACTCGGTGCTCCGGATACCCCGCGATGGCTCTCCTCGCCTGTGGGGTTTCGATAGCCGGGCCTAGGCGACTGGCGACCTACCATGCTATGGGATTTTTGTGGATTGGGGAGCTGGCGTCATCTTCAGAGGTGCTGGTTGCTGGCGGGTTCGACAGGCCGAGACATGACTAGGGAAGAGGCAAGAAAATCTCCGACCCGTCCGTCGTACTGTACGGCAACACAGGAGGAGAATGGAGGAAGAACGGCCAGACGACGCGGGAAAGGGGAAATAGAATACGGACCAAAAAGCAGATTGGGATGAAGATTAAAAAGACGAAGATCAACGGATGAGACGGAGGAATCGGTGGCTTCAGAGAGAAAAGGCAGAAAAGTAATTGATGGGAGAATCGGATGGTATGGACAGTCTTTGAAATGATCGAAACCATTGAGCAGAGACGCAAGGTTGACAACTTACTAATGGATCGTCGCCGCTGAGGCCGCTCGCTCTCGTCGGAACCGGAGGCCCTGCTTCCACCGACGGTCGACGATTTGGTTGAGGACCTGGCGGAGGCCCCAAAATCGTCAGACGGCTCGTCAAGCCAGTCGTCGTCAATGTGTCGAGACGACAAACCGCGCCTGGTCGCGGCTTCGTCGAGATGCCAGCGGGTACCGAAAATGACGGACTCGGACATTTCAGAAAGGTTGGACAGGATGGACACTGAACGACCCAAGGTTCGAGACGGCGACTTGCCCCTGGATCTCCGAGAGCGGGAAGATCTGTCCATGATGCCGTCTCCCTCGTCGGAACTCCAGTTGTCGAGACTGCCCATTCAAAATCGAAATGTTGCCGCGGATGGGCGAGTTGCCGGCAAGACGTGGGAGGAAAAGCCAGCTAGACGTGCGACGAATGGCTCCCGTCTGTCAATCTGCTGTTCGTTCTGCTTGGAGGCGGCGGTGCGACTCAACAGGAACGACGAATTTGAACTAAACGCCGGGTGGAATTGAAGAAGAAGAATAGGAGAAGAGAAGAAAGAGGAGAGTATTATTTATCTTAAAGTGAAGGGTATCTGATAGGAATTGAAAGGGTAAGTGTTTTACTGGAAGAGGAGTTTGAGGCTGGAAAGAGACCAGAAGCGCCTTAGTACGTCGGCACCAGACGTGTGGTGACAAGTGGCGAGGGCAAAGGTTAAGGCACAGGCGAGCAGCAAGTATGAAGTGAGCTTTTTGAGATACGGGGGTGCTTGTGTCTTTGTATACGCGGGAGACGATGAGAAGGTCCTTGGCTAAGATTGATTGAGTTAAAAAAAAGGATCCCGGGTTTGTTTGCTGCACGCACACCAGCAGCAAAAAAAGGTTCTGGGGCCAGGGATAAATAGAGGAAATCGAAAAGCCACAGGGAAGGGGGAGGAATAAGGCACGGTAAGGACAACTCGACCAGGTGAAATAAGTGAGCCCACCGCTCATGGTAGACGGCACAGAGAGGGAATTCGTGTGTAGAATCGACTTCAAGCAAGCATTGAGCGAGCAGCCAGCACGACATACAGCCACACACTCACACCCGTACTCGGACACACTCAAAAGGCAGCAAAGTACAAGCACATCGACGCCTCTTTCCCCTCCGCGGCTTGCGTACCTACAATAGGTGGGTGGGCAGCGCTTATTGCTTCTGCTGGGTTTCCAACGGCAGCCCTCCTCTGGCACTGTACGGTACATAACAGGCCTTGTACTATGTACGTACGCGTTCTGTGCACACACACGTCCGAGTAGGTAAAGAGAGACAGAGAGAGAGAGAGCGAGAAGAGACCTTGACAGGGGGCTTGCTGTTGTGAAACACACAAATGGCTCCCTCAAGGTGCCATTCGATGCGTGTGATGGACCACTAACAGGGCGTTCCTCGCCATGTTTGCGTGGAGCCATTGGACTCTGTTGCAGCTTCAGACGTGGGCCATGAGCCTATCGCACCGGCGCCGATCCAAGCACATGTAGGGAGCTCGGGAAGAAAAGAGAGGGCTTTGGCTTTTTCTGCAATTGCTTGCTTTTGGGCTTGAGGGGGGAGGCTTTTGGGCTTCTCGCTGGGTCTTTGACTTCCACTTGGCGTCTCGCCATGGTGGGCAGATTTCAGAGTTCGCCCAGCAGTACCTTAGCGTGTGTAAAAGTTGATATGTACATGTCGGTGGCTAAAGAGCTAGCCGTAGGTGGCCCCAAGACCTCTTCCATGGTGCTGGCTGGGGAGCTGAACGGTGCAAGCTTTGGGTGGATGTGGACAGGAGGGCAGTACTACCTGGTACCTCCCTAAGGTACCTACTGGTTTGTGGCATCCTGGAAGTTCTACGGGTTACTACGAGGTGCTGGTTCTGGGGGGGACTTGGTTTGACGAGCCCGAGGGGCCTTGTCTGTTTGCTCTGCTTGCTGCGTGAATGGCCGGAGAGCTCATGCCGAACCGGGGAGGACGGGTGCTGGGGATCGTCAAGCAAAGCCGGGCCCCGCATCTGTTGATATTGCTCCCAACTCTCCTCTTTGCATGAAGTAACTGACGAAGAATGAGCTGTTTGCCCCCCTTGCGTATCGGCAGGTATCTACGAACGGGTCAGCATGGAGAACCGGGACACAGTAAAGTGCCTAGGTAGGTAGGTAGGTTCTCACTCACCCTCGCTCCTTTGTCTGTCTGCTCACCAAGTACCAACGTCTGCACCGTAGCGTTCCTACGGAGCACAGTGCAAAGTTCACCTCGTTTCCGCCTCTGGTGGGCGTGGCTTGGCCTCATCGTCATTGGGCGCGGCCAGAGCCGATGTAACATCAGATTCCCCGTCCAGCCCATCATCGCTTCTTGATTTGCTGTTTGGACTTTCTTTGTTCTGGCTCTTTCTCACAGCGCTTCAAATCGAAAACTTTACTTGTCCTTGTTTTCTTTTCTACCTGTCTATCATCAGCCATTGACGTGGGATAAATCCAGACTCGTATGTAGTTGTAAACATCGTTAGGGCGGCAGGGCTAGATGACGCCGGAGACTTTGGACCCTGGAGCTGACGGCCTAGCAAAGCTTCTCAACAAGGGGCGGCGTCCCTCGTTCTACGGGGCGATGAAGCAGGCCGGGCAATCGGGGGACGAGGCCCCCGAACGCGATCAGAGAGAAAAAAAAGTCAATCGATCTGAGTTCCCGTCAGAGGACGGACGAGGCGCCAAGGGACGGCCTGTTCTCCTGAGAAGGATTGGATCAGTGTCATACATTACATGGCATGTATGTACATGCGCCTTGCATGGTGGTGATGCCCCTGTGCCCGTAGGCTTCGCAACGCCATCCGTCCCATCCTGGTGCTTGCAAGCCGTGCCTGTCCCAACAGTCTGACCGCGCCGAGGGCTAGTGGGCAGGCGAGGTACCCGGGCAAGCAGGTAAGAAAGGTTTTACTTGGGTATAAGTCCAAATGATGATAGCTCAGCTGTCATTCCTTCTTGGAGTGAAGTGAGTACTCGTACCTCGCCTTGCCCTGCCTTGGGGGGCAGGGGTGAGGCCCTGTAGGCAGAATTGAGGCTGTTGGCTGAGAAGGTCAGGGCGCTGCAGAAATCCTGGATTGAAACATGGGGGGATTTACAGCGAGCGGTACCGAAGCTCTGCTTGGGAGCAAGGGTTAACCTGGCGAGTGGCTGTTTGCTTCGCAGCACAATCTCGCGTCAAGTGTGGAGTTTGAGCTGCGAGAAATGCTGAGACCATGGTAGCAAGATGAGGCCATTCTTTTTTGTTCTTCTTGCTCGCATAACTTAGGTATCACTTAGCCAACGAACGTACGGAAGTACAACGGGCAATGTCTGACTTCTCTCCGAGTCTCTCTGCCTCTATCACCGTCCTTTGTTCGTCAATGGGTTGGGAGAACACGTTGGTTGTTCGGGCTGATGCTACTCTGCTATTACCAACGTACTCGTATGTACGAACCATCAGCTTACTCCCGCGTGCAGACCATCGAGTTACATATCATGTACTCCGTAATCATGGTCGGAATTGACGTTGATATGTTACCCTACGGGCTTGCACGCCCGTCAAGCTATCCGCCCGCCTCCATCCCCCTTTTCATTTCTTGCCTCACCTACTGCAAACACGTTGCTGTCTGTCCACTGCTCTTCCACTAGAGCGACCTCGTGATGGACAGACAACTACATGATACAGTAGCTATTTGAGGGAATTCGCACTCATGGTTGGGCTTCATCTCTTCCCGTCTTCGCATCAGATCCCCCCTCCTCTGCTCCGCGCTCCCCACGCATCGTGTCGAAGGCCGGATTGCATCTCATCTCGTGGTCGATTGCTAGTGGCGACACGATGGCCTGCCCTGCTGCGGCCGGGATGCAGGCTGTGCATCGTGCCGTTGAAAAGGGGACCTGTTGTATGCATGCAGAATTACGAGTACGGCGCACCAGGCCCCAAGGCCCACGTTCGGAGCACGGAGCACGGAGGGCCAAGCACAACCCAAACGCGGTCCAATGCACGTCGTCTCGTCTCCCAGTCCAGACGCTTGCTGACGCCGGGGCCGTACAGTAGGCAGCTTAACCGGAGAGTGGTTGTTCTGGGGGCATGATATCGTGATGGTGCCAAGACAGACCGTCTATGCGGCTTTCCGGCTGCCGGCTGGGTATCTTCTCTCTGCCGTTGCCTTATTGACTGCCTCTGCATGTTGCCGTTCCTACTCCCCAAGTACCTGCCCTTTCCCCTTAGGCAAGTCTCTGGTTTACAAAGTACTGGCTCAGGTCAATGGCGTGCGCAATCGCGAGTGTGTGTGAGTCCCATGCAGGCAGAGAGGTGATGTGTTTCTGTCAGGAGCAGACGCGAGCGTCTCGGTCGTTGATTGACCGGTGTGGATCGCATTTGTCCATGGGGGACGCATGCAAGTCTGGGAGAATTGGTACTGTAGGTCAGAGATATGGAGGTTGAGACATTGCAGCCATTGCAACACATACCTACTATCTGGGGAGAAGGATCGAGAGGAAGTAAGTTCCATGTCACAAGTGTGCATCCGCATCCTTTCTGTCTACCAAAGCATCCCGTTCCCTTTCTTAGCCGCGCTCATCTTTGCCATTTTGCTTCCCCGGTTCAAAGCTGTCGACGAAGAATATGAGAGGATGCTCGTTCTGGCCGTGTTTGTCTCTCCTCATGGGTGGTGTGACAAAGAAGAGATGCAGCACGCAGCACCTCACCTATCACAGCCTGCTGACAACCTGAGAGCGAGACCTTGAACACCCTTTTGGTTGCCGCTGCATCATGCCATTGACGTTGTTTGGGGGTAGACATTCTGGTGGTGTTTCCCCCCCCCTTGTCTAGCAGTGGGATTTTGACGGGCTTTCGCGCGTCTCTCTCAGAGAATAGCAAGGATCATGGATGCTAGAGGTAGATTTTGCGCCCCCTCGGCCCTTGTCTGTCCTACATCAAGCCCTACCTCTTCTCACACAGGAACGCCCGTATCACTGCACATAACTCGTTCTTCTCGCCTCGCCTCAAGGTCGACGAAACGGGGTCGGGCCATGGCGGTCGTTGGGCTCCGTCCCTCAAGTTCCAGCCCCAAGGGATTGCAGACCGGGACGCCTCTGCGCGAGTGAAAACGCGGAGCTCTGAACGGATCAAATGCTCTGAAAGACGCCAGCAGCTGCACCAGTGACGCCAACCACGTCATGCCACATGGAAAGCGTGGTGACGGAGAGACGGTCGACGGCACTCGGGCATTCTGGGACTGAAAGCAACTCTCCCCCTCCGCTTTGTGATATCTGATTTTCCGTCTGCTACGAGTCGCGAGAGTGCGCGAACGTTTTGGGAGGGGGAATATGCTAATACCCTTGAAACATGCATACTCAACAAAGCCATGAGAAGGAATTGTCGATGGTAAAAGGGCTGATCTGTGCTCCGTCAACACGTGTGTCATGGGAATTTCAGTCGATTATTGGGCACTCGAACTTGACGTCACACGGCTATCGAATATTGCTCGGAGTCCTGGAGTTTGGCTTGTTGTTCTTTTCCCTCCCATTCCCTTCTGTCCAACCGCCGCAACAGTGCTGCTGTGCCATTGCCGATCGGCGGCTATCATCAAGGCCCAAAGGGAATAAGCCCCCGGGCGACAAAGAAATCTCTCCCTATTCCCACTCACCATGGCTTCATCTACTGCCATCCATCTCTTTCTCTCGCTTCCTCTCCGCGCCGATCAGCTCTGCCCTCATCCCTCCCCCTTCCCCTCTTATCCTCCGTTGGGTCTTTCGGCTTGCATAATGCAATGTTAATCTGAGGGATATCGTCGGGCACCACTTTCGATGCAACACCAATACCGGCCACCCTCGTGCTGCTCCAGCGGGTGAAAAGACGGGAGATTGTCCCCCCTCATTTGTCTGGGGAAGAGAACAGACAAGAGGTTCCGGCAGCCGTGTCCGTGGGCCGCAGACGACCGGGCCAACGAGGACTGAGCCTGGCATGGCATCTCCTTGCCGACTTGACTCTTGGCGGCCAAGGCGGCGTATTGAATGTGTCCACGCACACAGTCCACTCGCGAATGGACTCTTACACATGAGTAGGTATTTCATACGTACATACGTACATACGTGCCTTGCGTCTCTCCCCAACCAATCAACTAAGCTATGTACCTAATACGGAGCACACAAGCACAGACTGGCGACACATGCCGGGCAATACCACCACCATTTGATGACCATGATCTTGAGGCTTGACCTGCCAGCCATCAAATGAAGCCAGGAGCCAAAGCCAAAGATTGAAGCCAAAGGCAAAGTCAAACCTCCTCTCGCTATCGCGGCCAAAGACGAATGGTTGGGGCAAACTGTTGTGTGAACCATTATCCCCACGCCAGCTACGTATGTACTCGAACGAACCAGAGGGGTATCATATCATTAGTAAATGTCATCCAGCTCCGTCTCAGTCCCCCAACTTTCCTATTTACCCGCACCAGTCTCTCAGCCCCCATCAGATATCTCATCCAGCCGCCAAATTGCCGCAGATGGACGCTGCTCATGCCGTATGTGGAATAGGTACGCCGTCCACCCATCTCATGCTCGCTTAGGAGCACCTGACGCTGCATATTGTCTGTCCTGTCTTTGTTCTTGGCTATTATAACGCGATCAGCGATCTCCCCTTCCCCCCTTCCTCGCTTCTGCTTTTCTCACTCTTGCTTGAGATGGAAGAGAATGGGAAGCGCAGAGAGCACAGCATGCTAACTAGCTAGACCTTTGCTCGACCAGTAAAGCGTGTGCGGGTAACTCGATGCTTCCACCAGTACGCAAAGGCGGCAACACTGGCAATCAGCCAGAGCAGTGCGCTGGTTAGGTCTACCCAGACGGCGTGCTTCATGCGCTCGACGTCACCGTTGCCATGGGCATTTTCGTGAATGTATAACTGGTGCGAGTCGACGAGTCAGTATCCGACATGATGGTCGCGGCCCACGAGTATGGGATATCGACAGTAACAACATCAATCACAGGCACAGCACCGTTCGGGTTGCTTGTGCGTTGCATCCCAGCCTCCCACAGCCCCTCATATCATTCCTTTTCCCCCCTGGCTGTGTCGTGCAACGCGAGTTTGATCGAAAGACGACGTACCTTGCCGAAGACGCCAAAAAGGGCGATCCAGAGGACAAACAGAATCGTATCCCACGAGGCGATGAAGATGCCGCCGGCTTCGATGATGATGGGAATGAAGTAGAGAGCGCACGTAGCCGCTGTCAAGGCGCCTACTACGACGGCATAGACCTGGGTGAGAGGAGTGTTAGCCGAGGCCACAGATTCTATTCTTCCTTCTTTTCAGGAGGAGATAACGCAAGCAGATAGAGTGAGTACTGGGACACTCCTGTTCAGAGTACATGTAGCACACAGTACGTGTTCTTTTGCTCCATCACCTCATCACCATCAGACCACCACTCGATGACCCCATCTCTGTGCGACACGAGGAGCATGTATGGGTGTCTTACCCATTTGGACTTTGTGTAATTGTCAAAGTTCTTCGTCCGTTGCAAGTCGGCGCCGTAAAGACCGCAGACGGTGACTGCGAGGGCAAAGCAGGCAAAGTGAAGCGCCGTGAAGGCGTAGTAACTGATGGAGAGGCTGGACCTGGCCATCATGGCTGTTGTTGTTCTTCGGTGTTTCTGTGCGCCTATTTTGCGCCGCGTGGTCGCTGTATTCAGCTATGCAGGGAGCGACAGAATCCCTCCAGGTGAGCAGAGCAAAGCTGAATACAGGGAGCGAGACGAACTCCTTCCGGGCGAGCAGAGTAGGGCGAGATTCAGCCGTGTGTTCAATTCCGACACCGAGGTCAGACGCAAGGGTTGGGGGGAGATTCGGTGACTGCAGTAAAGAGTATCGGGCAATTGATTGCTGTTCGCAGCCTCAACAGGGCTGGGTCAGTCAGATATCAGAGAGCGAATTGGCGGCTTTCTGTCCCTTGTTTTCAATTCTCGACGTAGCACTTGACGATGTTGAGAGAGGGGAGAGAAGAGACAAAGAGGCAGCAGGAAAAGAAAGAGAGGTAATCCCTCTCTCTTGCTCTGTAGCATCCTGATCGACTCTTCTAGGCTCACGATGGTACAAGTACAGCCGCTCTCCCTGTTTTTCTTCCTACCTACCTACGTACCTTGTCAACCAAAAGCTACATCATACATCACGCTTCAGGCCTCTCCATCGTCTGTATAGTTACATTAGTATCATATCCAGGGGCAGCAGATGACGTCAAGTAAACAGTAAACAAATCTTGGAATGCCAACCCGGGTGCCAGCCTGGATTTGGCAGGCCGTTGCACGTGATGCCTCCGGTCTGTCCATCCCTCTGCTGCTGTTGCTTCTTCCACCCGTCTCCCTAGACTCGATTCTGCTTCGCCTGGTCTCGAAGCGCTGCCCGCTCCACGTCGAAACGCCAGAACTAACGAGACTATTGCCGCGATCTGCCTTGTCCATCGACCTCTCCGATTTTTCCTCACCCGGTCCAGCGCAGGACTCTGCAGGGGTGGACAATTAGAAGAAAGGAGGAGAGGACAACAGAAGAGAGAAAAACGAGGCTGGAATCCCTTGTAGCGGCGACTAGGAGCAGCCTCATTCTTCCTGATTTTATGATTATTATTTCCTTTTTTTCTTTTCCCGGTCTTCCTTCTGACAATGACGGCGGCCACCTCCGCTCTAGCTCCACAGTTTGCCTCATCCCAAGCTGCTGCCTTTTGGCAGCCTGGCCTCGGTCTGGTTCTGGGGTCAAGATTTGGGCGATGCACTGCCATCTCCGCCGCGCTGCAAACCCGTGACGTGAGTTGACTTCTCTATGATTTGCTCTACTTGCTGGACGATAGAGAGGGTTTCCGCTGCTGAGCCCCCTTTGTTGGGTTTTGCCTTTCTTTCAACTGCCTTGATGTTAACCAGGAAATGGGGCCTTTTTTCTTGCGGCTTCAAGTCAGCTAGACCGTGGACGCTAACATGGTAACATGGGACCTGATCCTACAGGGGTCCGTCTAGTCGTCCCAGTTTCGTCGCCTGGGTTTCGGGATCAACGACAGACTACGAGTCCCTGTGACAAGTAAATCGAACAACTCGCCACAACCAACGATCAAGTCCGCTTGCCGATGCTAGCCCGGCTGCCTGCCGACGCTCGCTCTAGCATTGAAGCACTGCCGGGGATGGACTCCGGAGGATTCAATAAGAGGATTCGAAGACAGCTCTGGGCTTCTTTGAGCGCGGCGGGATCCCGCCGACCGACTCCCCGGGCGTGGGATACAGCAGCAGGAGAGGATGCCCCGAGGAAGGATGATGGAACAGGTGCGGTCTCGCCCGGAGTCGTTGAGCGAGCAGGCGGATATGCAAACAGGCAAACAATCGCGAGTTCGCAGCCGACACATGCAGTGCGCGCCGCAGCACCGTTCCGGTCTGCTGACATCCCATCAGGCTTAGCACCGAAGGTCCGTTGGAAGCTCGCAGGAATGCTTGCCTGAAGCCCTAGCCCCATTGTCTATGCCTTGCAGGCCCTCGACGCCGCTCGCCCTATCGATGGGTCACCTCGAAGGCTTTCTCGTCATCTCGTTCGCCCTATCAGCGGGCCGGCCACCTTGCCCTTGGCTCTTTGATCCAAACGCTGCGCGTCATATCTCTCTTTCGACTAGAGACAATATGGCCGCCGTGGGAAAACGGGGCCTTTCTCACTTCTGTTGGCCAGAGGCCTGGAGTCGCTGGTGGCAGCCTCCGGCGAGCCGTCAACGGTAGGCTGTTTCCCCAGGCATCTTTCGACATAGGGCGTCAAGTCCACTCCCTCGCTCTAGGACCTGTGACTCAAAAGCCATGTTGTGTTTTGGGGTTTCGGTCTGTGGCATGGCTCTCCCTGCGTCATGATAGGAGGCCCCGGGAGTAGTTCCTCAGGTATATATGTCGGACATGAAACCGTCGAGCTTGGTGTAAGTTGAAACGAGCGTCTTCACTTGTCAATTCAACGCTTTACATACGCTTACACACAAGTTCTCAAGAAACGTCTCTTCTTTGTCCATACTTCTCCACCCACGTCTACAGGTTTTCCTGCGGGAAGCACAGTCCATCACCATGGCTCGCGGTCAATGGTAGATTTGCCAATATAGTTCTTGACGTCTGAAGAGCCGGGCTGACTTTGTGTTTCCAGCGTCGATTCTCCCAACTACTGCTCCGGCAACCGCTCTCAGGGCTCTGGACGAAGCTCCTATGCCGCTTCATCCAGACCTACCTCTAATGGATCACAGAGGCCCAACTACTGGCGATGCGTATGTCAAACGAACTCGATCCATATCTTCGTCTTCCCGTTCTTTATCCATGGTGATCTTGAACTGACATTGCCGGTTGCAGTGCAAATGCTCTGGCGGCTGGTACAGCTACCAGATCAACGACTCTTGCCCCATGTGCCAGGCCTGGCGTTGCCCCAACTGCGAATACTCCATGAGCTAGATTTCGCCAATGGCTTCCACCGTCTTCGAATGCAGCGGCTTGCCATCACGGCATTGTGCTGGCAAACCCGTTGCCGAACTACGACTTGCATTCACGTTTTTTGGATTGCCCATCTAGACCAACATTGAGCGGAATTCGCATTCCACCACTATCACATAGAGCATGAGAGGAGTTTTGGAATTTCTCGCATATTCGGCTAAGCATGCGTTTGGACATTGGAACCTTCCCTTTGCAACTTGTTTCGCATTATCAGCATTAGAATCAGCACCACTTAGACCATTAGACTGGCGGCTTCATTGTCATGAGCAAACGCACTGCCCCCTCCTTTCTTTGTCTTTGCTTAGATCAACCACTACAGACACTTCTACAGACTGAGAATATTCACACATGACCATGCTTCAATCTCTCGATATGTGACAAATAGTGATCTTTCAACAGCCATTGGACGCCCTACTAGGCAAAAGAAGGCCAGAAACGGTTCGTTGCCTTGCATGAGTAACACAGTCGTGTGTGTAATGGTAGAGGCAAGGCAACCATTTTAGGCGGCTCTGACTCGTCGAATCTAGAGACCATTCACGGTCTACCACTCCCCGAGCTTTAGGCTACACATGACTCTATGCCGGTGACCCTACTAAATAGGCGGTATTACTCACAGGTAGATGCTTACCTGGACAAAGAAGCCGCTCGAGAGATTCGCCGGTGCATTGAGAGGGGGGAAATCAGGAGGTTCCACCTTGTATCTCTCTTTCTCCATCTATTTACTTTTCTTGGTCTGAACAGGGGTGACAATAGCATTGGCCTGCCGTGGGAGGGGTGTATGAGGACGATCTGAGACTGGCCAATGGATCGTGGTGGGTGTCATGAAAAGGTTGAAAGCTTGTCGACTCTGAACGCATTCGAATACCAAAAAGGTAATGGTGGTAAATCGACTGCAACCAACCAGATCGTGTAATCAATCAGATCGTGAACCCAACAGGATCATGCCGGGGGGTGCAATTGGGGCTAGTGGCAGGCAGTCGACAGAGCCTCAATAGGTGTGTGGCATCGCTCGGCAGTCGGGACCCCTGTCGCAGTAAGCACGAGTATCAATTGACGGCATGGAAGATCGTGGTTGACAAACCTGTTGGTGTACTCCCTTTTTTTTTTTTTGGGAGCTGCTTGACAACAGCCACAATGGTAGGGTCTGGATAGTAAAGTGTCGAAGGAGCATTTTGGATGCTGATGGTCTTTGGATGGACGGTAGTTCTACGCGTACCTTGTTAAGAGGTCCTTGGGATGGAAGCCTAGAGACTTCTCTGAGCATCTTGCATTCCCTCGCATTCCTCCTTATTCTCTGACTACCTATTCCGTAGTAATAGTCATAACCCGATGACTCCTCTACGAGATGGCATGCGGACGAGGACCGTGAAAGAGGACCTGCAAGTAGCGGAAGTGATTGGCTCGCTCTGAGGAAAATGCGGTGGGTTGCTAACGCTTCGGACCGAGGAGGAGTGCAATCTCGAACATTGATCGGATGACTTGGAGTCGTAGATGAGGTCTCGCTGACTGGGATGCTTGTCTTGAGCTTAGTAGAGTACGTGAACAAGGATTGAACCTGACGCCGCTGACTGACAGCTTGGGGAGGTCCCTCTTCGTCGATACTTGCGCCTAATGTGACATCCCATGTGCCGCTACTCGTGAAGATGCAGCATAAGCTTGGCAGGTAACAGGGAGTCATTGAAGGAAATCGTGGTGGTGGTTCGGCTTCGATCCTGCTTGTCAAGTTCGCTCGACCCTCGGAGCTTGGAACGGAGGGACACGAGCACCAAGTTTTTCTGCATCGACGCCTGTCTGCCTGGAGAGAGTAGCGGAGAGACCATTTTCCGAATCATTTCACCCTGACTGCCCCCGAGGCAATGGCCAGCATGGAGCAGATTGTTGTAAACCAGACCGGAGATCAAGGCTTTATATTTACTAAGCCACTCAGAGCTTGCCAGTCGACATTGCACAAGGCTCCCTTGACCGCTACGCGAGGAGAAGACCGACTACAAGGGGGAGATGAACTTGACACGAACCGCAGGATGATAGAAGCTCTCCGCAGTCAACGCTGTTTCTCTTGACCCAAGATCAACAGTATACCCGAAGCACCTAAGGTAGATAATTGGAGAGCCAAACTGTCAACTCTGTCTTATAGTCATCTTTCAGCCAACATCCCTTGCCTACCAAGTAAGTATTCAAGATCACTTTTCCTAGCTTGACCTGATACACTACTTCAGAGCTGACAGTGCAACTTGCCAAATGAGAGATTTGGGTAGACAGCCGCTTCGCAGCGCTCTATACAGCTGCAGAGGTGGAAAGAAACGTTCAAGGGCGAACGCGAGAAGGGACAAATATCGCGCGGTATGAAGCAGATGAAGTACCAAAGCGCAGCTTTGGTCTATTTGCTCTCCCAAGAAGCATATGCCGCGTGCTTCATTCGTCAATCTCATAGAGAACATGAAAATCGTAAAGCTCGTGTCAATTCATCTCTGCTCTTCTTGAGTACCATTAATCTCGTTACAAACATGACCCGTGGAGTGTAATTCCACCAAATTCTCGTACTCCATATTCCGATTCGCCCCAATGCAGTCTTGATGATTTCATTCTTCATGTCCTCAGATCTCGTGCCCATGTTTCATACCTGTTCATATTCCATGCTTCCACTGGCAAATTCCATATTCCATGCTTCATACCTGCCACGTAGTCCATACTTCAATCAACGAACTCACGCTTCAGGCTCCATCTTTCACTCACACACTGTACATGACTTCCGGCTCAAGGTTAGACTCCGAAATCCTTAAAGTTGAAGCCTCCAACCGTGTAGAACGGATTCAACATCATGTCCCAGTCAGGCGTCAGCTCCCTGTTAGAGAACGGTATGTCACTACCCTCCGACATCTCTAGCAAGGCAACCTCTTGCCTCTTTTTGACGAGCAAGTCTCTCATCAGCGTCTTGGCCGTCTCAAATGCCTCGAGGGCCATGTGCGTGTTGAGTATCTGCACGATGCTATCAAGCCTGGACAGGACCCACGAGACCTGGGTGAGGCTGTCACGGTTGTCGATGGCGAGTAGGACGCAGAAGAACTGAAAAGTGGTGCCCAAGACATTCCACCACGGGACGCCGCGCTGTGCCAAATCGTAAGCCGCCTCGACAGCGTTCTGCCCTATCTGGAGGATGTGGGACAAGGTGTCTTTGCTGATGCTGATCTTGAGGAGGCGCAGGCGACGGTAGAGACAGAAGCAGAGATCCCCTCGGGTAAGGGCGGGAAAGCCCCTGACGTCTCCCAAGTCAACAAGCTTCTGAATGGCACCCTCGAGTGACTTGCTGACCGCCATGGCGTCGGCGTTGACGTTCTCACTTGGCAAGATTCTGGCCATGCGTATCTGGAGGCCAGTCTCGCTCGTGTCGTTGAAGGGGGTGGGCCTAGAGTCTTCGCCATCAAAATGAATCTTTGTACGGCCGTACTCGTACGCGATAATGGTATTGATGCACCAAGCAAGCCAAAAGGTCCTCTTGCTTCCTTCATCTTCGCGGGCCCGCGTCTCGCCGCTGTGGGTGACAAGGTCAGACTCAAGGTCACGATGAAGACCAACGGCCTCCACCAGGTGCATGACGGTGCAGGATGCAAGCCAGGTGAGATGAGGTCGGGTTGTCGAGCGGAGATAGAGAGTTCGCAGGATCCACGCGTTGACCTGGTCGATGGAGGGACGACGACTGAAAGTCGAATCTTCCAGGACATCCTTGACATGCTTGACGATCTGGGGCTCGAGATGATGGCCGTCACGGAAGGCAAAAAGGGAGCCGAGAGACACAACGGCCCCGATCAGGGCACCGAGAATAAGATCCTGATTGCGCCTGTTGAAGTAGGTATCGCATTGCTGCAGAAACTTGTCCTTGTCGAAAAGATGAAAGGGCACACCCACAGTCGCGAAGTAGATGTCCGTGTAGTGTCTGCACTCCTCCCAGGTAACGTAGTCCGTCAAGGGGGCGTGAATAGAGCCGGGCTCCTCGGGGCGGATGCCGCAGTTCCAGGCAAACGAATGGAGCCGTGGGGGATGAGCCGACTCGAGCTCAACGCCCAGCTGGTTTGGAAAGGCCACGGCTGAGTTCTGGTTCATGTAGCGCCGTTTCGCAGGCTCAATGATGCCACGGACGAGGGGGGATGGGCGGCCGGTCTCCTCGGGCGTCTCCGAGACGTTTTGGGAGCCTTCAGCAGGCTCGAGGAGTGCATCATGGGGTCTCTTTTGCTGCAGGCCACTGGTCACAATTTCGCCGTCAAATCCGCAGTTGTACTGATAGTGAGTGCACATGGAACAGGGAAAGACGCCGTCACACTTGCGCTTGCGTCTGCGGCATTCTATGCACGCTTTCTTGGCACGTATGCGACCCTTCTGCGCTTGTTGAGGCTGAGCTGCCGGCTGGGGCGCCGCCTGAGACTCAGGAGCCGGGGTCAGCGTGTCTTGGTCCTGGTCCTGGTCAGGAGCTTGGAGTTGCGCCATGGCGGCGATGCTGAGGATGCTGAGGAAAGGACTAGGGAACTAGGGCAGTACTGAAATTATACACCATGAAAGAATGTGCTGATAGGCAATGAGGGTGCTGATGAGAAGCCCATCAGGTGCAGAGGGTTTGGGCGGAGGAAGTGAGGGAATCCTGAGAGGTCCGAGGAACGGAATAAAGGAGAGACGAGGTCGGGGGGCAGCTCAGGATTCCTTCGTCAGCAAGTCACTGCCGCTGGGCTGCTCCTGCCAGTCTGTTCAGGGAGCTATTTAGCTTTTGACAGCTCCTGCCACAGCGCATCACCCCACTTTTCTCAAGGCTAGCTTTAGGGAAGGAAAGCTTCAGACAGTTGCGGCAGTGACAAGGGCGAATCGGAGGTGATTGTTGCTGCGCGGCGGTGAAACGAGGGAAAGAAGCTGCTGATGCCTTCCTTTGATTTCTAGCGAACTTACGGTGAAGCAAGAGGCATGGAAGGTGCTTGTGTACAAGCCGAATGACGAGGAGTTGCTGTATGTGTGTATGTGTGTGTATGTGCGTATGGGTGGCCTTTGGTGGGGGAAAACGATGTGATGCTTCAAGGTTGGTAGCTGATGGCGCCGTCAGGTCTTTGTTCAGCAGACGGCTGAGAGGGAGGATCAAAACAGAACGGCCTTGAGCAGTACTAGTTGAATATCGATCTCGCAAGGCTCCCTTGGATTTTGAAATTCAAGGCCGCTCAAAGCTGTATATCCAAAGGTAGGCCCTTGGGTATAGTTCAAGGGCGTGGGAGAAAAGGTTCAGCTTGCACATTTCCGGGTATAGTCGACAGAAGAGTGACATCTCACCACTAGAGTTAAAACATAGTCCAAGAATGACTGGTCGAGCAATGGTGTGGAAATTGTTGTTTCTTTCTTCTTCATTCCAAAAATGTCTCAATGAATGACCAAAAATCGACGCTGGGCATCTTCTATAAAGGACAAGGAAGAACCCTCTCCCGCCAGTTCCAAGTGCATTGCCCTAGCAACCGTTCTGCCATTGTTGTAAATCAGCATTGTCTCTCCAACGACACGTCGGTTCGCAAAGAGGCAAATTTCAGACTCACCGGCGATGAACCAGTGACGGGAGAACCACTTGAGGTTCTCCCGCAGCTGCTCGAAGTCCTCGGGCGTGGACCCGTTGGGACGAATCTCGTCCAGGTCTACTGCCGCGCGGTAGAGGCAGCTCAGCCCCGAGAAGCACAGCCTGTGGGCGTGCGAGCCCTTCCTCTTCTTGATGAGGGCACCTTCGACTCGGCACATCTCGAACGCTATGTTATAGGCGAACTGGATGTCGAGGCTGAGCTTCTCATCGGCAGCAGACCCGAGGCCCTTGACCCTCCTCTTGTACAGTGAAACCACAGCACTAGGTAGTTTTTCCATTAGCGGGTTGGCCTCTTTGGAGGATGTTGGAGACGCATAAAACACACCTCAATGCCATGGCCATGCCTTCGCACACGGGATATATGTCCTTGTTGTCAGAAGTCTCTGCATGCTGACGGACGAGATCGTGGAGGAGCCTCTCGACTACCGCGCAGTCTGAAGCATCGGGAGCACCACGGACGGCTGCTATAGCTTCGCCGATGCAGAGCGATGCGTGTACTCTTGCCCGGAACTTGGTCTCCGTGTTGACCTCGGCAAACTCGAACGGGGTCACGTAGGGAACGACATCTTGAGGCAGGAGTTCTCTTGTCGGAATGAGCAGGGTGGCAGCACCGTCTGGACAGGAGAGGGTGATGGCTCTACACTGCGGATTAGTAGAGCACTCGAAAAAGAAGAAGGAAGACAAAGCAAAGGATCGAATAGGTAGCGCAAGGGAAGACCAACCGGTCTAGAAGGATGATAGCAGCCCAGCACAAATTTCTCATGGTGTTATATAGAGTCTCGCCCGTGGCAGGGTTCCGCGGAGCAGACATGTCCAGCTGCCGAACGAGGCCTAAGCACGTTGCCAAAGTCAAGCAAGCCTCGACAGCCATCCCGTGCCCACACTCATATGCCGTCAGCAGTAGGCCGGCCTGCAGTGTCGCGAGCAGGCGGGGATAGCCCAACGTGTCCACGAGAGAAAACAGCTTCCTCGTTGTCCGGTAGAGCGTGTTGTCCGGGCCATGATTTGGGTGGCGGCAATGATGATTCATCATGTCCATGCACAAGAGCAGCAACGCCAACGTGTCATCCCTAGATCCCATGAAGCCAATCAGAGATAATTTATCTAGATCGGACATGACCGTTGCTTTGTCTAGTATGGGTATCCATTCGTGGACTTTGTCAAAGTAATTAGCTGTGACCTGTTCCACGGTAGTTCCGCCATAGGAGAAGATGTCCTTGACGAGTCTCATCACAGATTTTGGATGCGGATCCGGGTCCCATGGTCCTTTGGCCTGACACACAGTCCACAAGAGCTGCTTCTCGCCTGCCGGAGTCAGCTCAAGGCCGCACAAGAAGCGCCTGATGGCAAGGGGTTCGCTCCACTGGAGTTCCGTGTCCGGCTCGACCGTGTCCAGCGGGGTGTCGTCGTCATATTCGCATCTGATCCATTTACTTTGATGCATTCACAGATCCAGAATTAGCATCCTATCTTCGTCTTCTCCTAGAACTGGCAATGGCCTGTCCGCCAACCACTCTGGTCACTTACGAGGAGCATGTCGAGCAACTGGGCAGTTTCTTGTCGCATCTTCGCTTGTGCAGACGACAGTGACGACAAGCTCTGGGCGCCTTGTTCCCCAACCAACTCTCTGGTGGCATCTTGGACGGATTCTTTTTCCTTAGGAGTCGGTACGGCACAAAAGATTGCGGTGATGTCGAGGCTGCCTGTCTGCATGTACAGTATCATGAAGGTAGGCGACACGGATGGGTTTGTCAAGTTCAAACAGAGTGCCCTACAGATGCTCTACCTGCCTGGGTAATGGCGTATCGACGGGAACCCTCTTCTCGTTCCTTGATTGCTAAGCTCAAATCGTGTTAGACCTGACAAGCTGCGGCCGCCCCCCTGTTGTCTGCTGTACGACTATGCCTGATCCAGGAGGACCGGCCACTGCGGATTGGCTAACAGTCCACGGCAGAGTGCAGAAGAGGCTGCGCCGCTCCCTTCGATGCATAAGCCATCGGCCGCCACCCGGCCGGGCTGTTGCAGTCGTTCCTGTCGGCCTGTCCATGGCATCAGATGCGAATGGGGCAGCTTCATGCTCTCCGTGTTTGCGTTCTTTGCGATTTTGGGGGTCGCATTCGAAAGCCTCTGGATCTGGTGTGATTAGGTAGTATTTTCTGTGATTTCTAATATCGTCTGTGGGGATGATGGTGCAATTGCTGGCCAGAGGGACGCTGAAATCGGTCCCAATGCTTTGCATTTTACTATATAAAGGCGTCGTGGCACCCGATGCCATATTCCTTCCAGTAGCAGACACAGATAGAAACAGGAAAAGCCCTCGTTGTCGTTATATCTTTCCGCCACCAGACGATTTGATCAAAATACGCCCACAATGCCAGACTTTGGAGGCTTTCCCACTTATACCAAGCAGTACCACCACGAGCCCTATGCGGCAATCTCCCCTACTCGCCCCGAGCTCTCTACTCGGGGCAAGAATGTTGTCATCACTGGTGGCGGAGGCGCAATTGGAGCTGCCATAGCTCTGAGCTTTGCCCAGTCTGGTGCTTCGAGCATCGCTCTGCTGGGACGAACAGAAGCCGCCCTGCTGAAGAACAAACTGGCTGTGAACGCTGCGCATCCTGCCACAGACGTCCACATCATCCAAGCTGACGTCGCCGACGAAGCATCTGTGCGAGCCGCACTGGAAAAGTTTGCATCCGTGGTGGGAAAGAAGCTCGACATTCTCGTCGCCAACGCCGGTACCCTGCCTGACTCTGGGACAGTGCTGGCATCCGATGCGTCTCAGTGGTGGTCCGGATTCGAGGTCAACGTCAGAGGGCAGTTCAACCTCGTCCGGGCCTTTGTGCCCCTGGCCGAGAAGAACGCGACGCTCATCAACGTGACGAGTTCGGTTGCCCAGCTCCCCTTTGTTCCGGGCTCCAGCAGCTACCACGGCTCCAAGCTGGCCGCGGTCAAGGTCTTTGACTATTTGCACTTTGAGAACCCGGAGCTGAGAGTGCTGCAGTTCCACCCCGGCGTGGTGCAGAGCAGCATGTCGCAGAAGTCGTTTGACTCGGGCATCCCAAGGCCTACGATGGACGATGGTAAGCAACACACTGTACCTTCAGAAAGCGTTTGAACAGACGATTGTCGGACTGACACTGTGGAAACAGCTTTTCTCCCTGGTAACTTTGCGGTTTGGTGTGCCAGCTCCGAGTCGGAGAGTCTTCGAGGCCGGTTTCTGTGGGCGAATTGGGACGTCGAGGAACTCAAGGAGAAGGCAAAGGAGTTTGGAAGCGGTCCGCAGCTGACGATGGGTCTCATCGGATGGCCGTAGATGCACAAGGAAACTGTGTAGAATTGTTGGACCGGATTGAATCGACTTGAACCAGGTTATGAGAATCGGTTTGATGTGTTCACATTCCCGGTTGTTAACCAGGCATTCGCCGAATACTAAAGACATAGAGTGCCCGTCTTTGATCAATGTGAATGCTTCCATTCCACGTGCCCTGCCATTACATTTGGATCGAGTGACCACCATGGAATCCATTGATCTTCCAATTCAATCACGTTGAAATCCAGTACTGAAGTCCAGCACCTGCACCCGCTGTAGCAGCTGCCAAACCCCCTGTAATGCTGCGGACACTCTGACACTTAGGTACAGTAATGCGATCAGGCGTACTTCGACTCCCTCTTGGACAACTGTGAATTCGGGATTCAAGATCTCCTGCTATCATCATCATCTCGTCCAGCAGCGATTCGACCCAAAGCCTCGGCACGCTGCCATCACCCGCCACTTTCACAATTACTCCATCGAGCTGAAGGACCTCCGTTCCTCGCGCTTTGATTCGAGATTCCAACATGCGGGGGTGCGGCCGCCCCCCTGTCGAGGTCCCTCCGCCACTATTCAAGCCTGGCCATAGCGGCGGAGTTGCTGGTGGAGAGAGCACCCAAAAGGCCCAGCTGGTGCTATTCCAAGAAGTTGGACAAGACCAAAAGACAAATGAGAAGCGTCAAGATCCATCCTCTGCGCTCACATATCAGCGTTGCAATTACTAATGATCTCTGCCACTGGCGATTTCAAAGCATGCTCGCGGAGTTGCCTGGATCCCATGGCAGATCACATGGGTCCAGTCCCAATCATTCTGTGAACGAAGCGAGTCCCTAGTCGACAATTTCTGCAGTTTGAATCGAGCTCGACGTGTGACAAGCTCTCTCGCACCAGATACATGATGGGCAGGCCAATGATGATGAGCCTGTGCGGTACTAGCGGTTGGGATTGGTACTCACAGGTGCCTGCTATATAAATGGTCCTCTTCTCTACCTATTAAGTAACAATGATCATTCCAGAACCTCGCCAGCCGACATAGTCCCCTTCATCAAGGAGCTTTTGTTTTACATCTGCCAGATCGTCTCTCGAATCTCATAGAGCCATGTCCGATCAGAATATCCCACAGACGCGGAGAGCCCTTCGAAGAATCGGCCCTCGAACAGCCAAGTTTGTCGACGAAGTCATACCTTCTCGAGACTCATCCGATGTCCTGATTCGCGTCCGCGCTGTTTCGCTCAACTACAAAGACTTGGCTATGCTGGACGACAATTTCCCATGGCCAGTTCCATCCAACATCATCGTGGGTGCAGATGTTGCAGGCGAGATTGCTTGGGTCGGCGGAAAGGTCACCAAGTTTAAGGTAGGTTGCCTGGAGGAGATACTTGGACGAGAACCACCACTCATACTCTTCGCGTTACCCAGGCCGGTGACAGAGTGGTTGCCGTTCACAACTTGGATAACATCACTGGGCGCGAATCAACAGCCAGAGGTAGGAGTCCTGCTAGAAACCTTTAGCACGCTGAGACGATTGTTGATCCCTAATGATACATGTCAGCCCCGGGCCAGGGTGTCGACGGGACCCTCGCTACCTACGTAATCTTCTCAGAGGTCGAACTTGTGAAGTTTCCCGATAACTTAACATGGGCTGAGGTAAGCTTCTCATTTCCTCCTCGAAAATGATGCAGACTGACGCTCGTTGCGCACTCAGGCCAGCATCTTGCCCTGCTCTGGTGTCACTGCTTGGTCAGCCTTGAATATGAAGACAAACAACCTGTGGGGAAAGAAGGTGCTTGTTCAAGGTAGATTTAGCCTTTCAAAGCCAGATATACATAAGTTGCTGACTCGACTTGCAGGCACCGGAGGCGTGAGCATTATAGCTCTCAGGCTTGCTGCCAGAGCCGGCGCCACTGTCATTGCTACATCTTCGTCCGATGCCAAGCTCTCAAGAGCGAGGGAGCTCGGCGCTCACCATGTCATCAACTATAAAGAGAGTCCCGAATGGGAGGAGCAAGTGTTGGACCTCACAAGAGGCCTTGGTGTCGACATTGTTGTCGAACAGGGAGGAGCCCAAACGCTTCTGCAGAGCGTACAGTCAGTGAAGCGAGAGGGTCAGATTTCGCAAGTCGGATTCCTATCGGGGCACGGCCAGGGAGACCTGTTTCACCTGGTCCAGCTGCTCATTATCAAGAAGTGCAGCATTGTGTACGTTGAAATTTGCAACCTTTGTTCTTGCTCGACTCGAGATGAAGCTAACTTCATGTGCTCCCCTTTGACAGTGGCATCCAGGTCGGGTCGAAGGGCGATCTGGAAGACTTGTTGGAGTTCCTGAAACAGCCGCACTTCACGCTGGAACCATGCATCGATCGAGTGTTTAGCTTTGACAAGTCCTTGGGAGCGTTCGACTATATGCGAAAAGGGCCCGTCGGGAAGGTCGTTATTGAGTTTTGAGACAGGCGAGAACACATGCCTACAACATTGACCAAGCCGAACAACTCCAGGGGATAGATACGAAGGGAACAATTAACTATCATGCTCAAGGAGGACGTTTGTTCTCTCAAGTTGAAAGCAAATTGGTATAGATTGATGAGAAGCAGGACAGGCTTGCTAAATTGGTGTACATACATATTGTGTCTGTGCAATGCAAATGTACAATACTGCCAGTACACGTGAAAGGTGCAGTGTCATGGATTCATCTTGTTTTTTTTTTTTTCCCTCCCTGTTTCCCCAAGCCTAGCTTTTCTCCAAGCCCAAATCTAGGCAGCCCTCTCCTTAATCCTTCTTGCAGGCAACAAAGTCGTCGCCGCTGGCACCGGTGTGGGTGATGAGGGAGTCGAAGTTGCCCTTGGAGTCGAAGATGACTCGGTCGGGTCCGGGGCTGCCGCCGGTGTAGACCTTGAAGGAGGACAGAATGGGGAACTCGTACCAAGGGGAGGCGGTCGGGAACTTGAAGCCCTCGTAGTCGTTGTACTGGTGAGGGTAGGAGTCTGAACATGTTTTGTTAGCACGAACCGCATTTCACGTCGTAGTAGTCTCCACAGCGACAGCGGCACTGCCGTAAGGCTTGTGCAGGAGAGCAAACTGGAACGGACCTTCGTCGTCACCAGACTTGTACAGGCTGTATCCCTTGGCCAGAGCATCGTCGATATCGGACTGCCAGTAGCAGACGGAGCCGCAGGTGTAGACGCAAGAAGCGCGCTTGTCGACCAGGGTGCTGTCGATGGCCGCGGCAGACGCGCTGGCGGCGAGGCCGACGACGACGGCAAGAGACTGCGTTAATCGACTACTTAGCAAGCTGTCTGTGGACCTGTAGAGGGCCGGTTGGCCGGATATGACATACCTTGAAGCTGACCATTTTGGAAAAAAGGAAGAGAGTCTGAAGGGAAAGAGGAAGCTGGAGATGAGGGTCGGGCTTGGCTGGACGACGAGGATGAAGGACCACGATATGTCAGCGACCGCACAGACATGTTTCGATGTTTATATATCCGTCGATCTGGACCTTGATCGCCCGTTCGGTTTCATCAACGGCACCCTCCAGATCCAGATCCCAAGCTCCGTCTTCCCCTGTTGGGCAGGTCCAAGCTCCCAATCCCTTTCCGCGCGCTCCTCCACGGCCCCTCGTCCTAAAAGACGATCCTCCGCAGCCCGTCGCCCACGGCTATCCACCACAGCTCCTCTCCACACGTACATGTTATTACATACCGGCACCCTCTCAACGCACAATCACGCTCGGCGACTGGCCCCCGTGGCCTCGACGCCACGTTTGACCAGTCCATTGCTCTTCCTCCACGTGAAGGCTTCACTGGTTGGAACAAACGTCCCCTCGATGCCAGGGGACCTCCTTGATTGAGCTCGGTGCCCTGATTCGGTACCGACAGATATTATAGGCCTAGGCGGCAAGGCGGTCTGTTTTGTGGACGGAATTCCGGCATCGTGAGGGTTCCAGTTTATTTTGCTCCCTTGTCGCCGTGATGGAGAGGGGCTATGATACAGTACTACCTAGGTACTATACACGCCGCTATCTCATCAGCTCACGAAATGCGACAAATAACCTAGAACTCACCATTCGGTATATGCCGGCACCTAGGTATACGGAGTTCCCCGTCAAAGATGATAAAGGTGACACAAGTCCCTGCCTGACTTCGATATTGCAAAAGACCCGGTCCAATGAGGGAAACGCTCTGGATGCCTCGACAAAGGGCCGCTCATCTCAGCTGTTTCACATCGGGAAGGCCATGGGAATAATCTTTGGCTATCATTGGGTGCCATTTGCGGGTTGATGGCTGGCCGATCGTCCAGTGCTAGCCTGCCGCTACCGGACAATAACCATAAGGAGAAGGTAGAAGATGTGGTCGTGTTCCGCGATGGTGTTTGGGGGTGTGTATTTGGAGCTGTGGGCTTTTTGGAGCAGCGCTTGACTTGACTCAGGTAGAACTGCCGCCCGCAAGAAGTCGGGGGGTTAGCGATTGGCTTGAGCCTTATCAATCTCCAGCTCTGGATTTGACGTAAGGCAATATGTAGCGGACCTCGCTTAACCTCGATACTTCGGGACTCTAAAAGAGTCTTGACTACCTATAAGCAATGAAGGAAGGGATGATCTTTGATATCGTATGTAAATCAGGCACCAAAGCGTGGGAAACGAAGAGGCAGAGAGAGAGTTCTCACTGACGAAGATGGTTGAGCTACAGTTTGGTTCTTCGCAGGAGCTGAAATTGAGGAGGCATTAACCTACAACTGCCTAGGTGGATCACCCCTGCTCTACTGCTACCAATGCTATGGGGCACGATAAGTCCCTGAATATCAGACGCTACTAAAGGACTGCATTGCTGATGAGCATTGGGACAATGGCAGACGATATGGGCATGCCAACGCAGCCTCTTGTATGATTTATGCCTTCAGTCTGGACCTCGAACTATGGCAGTCTCCTTGATGGCTTTTTTCAGGGTAGGAATAGAGACATCAGTGATTCATTTACCTGCACCACAAGGCAGGAACTGCTGGTTGGAACCTCGCTTGCTAATCGATTCACCCACTATTCCTCTGCCCTACTGTCTCTCGTCAAGAAAAACCACCCTTCATGGTTCATCATTCGTCTTGACAGACGATCGGATGGTTACAGCAATCCTTCTACTCCATGACAATGACATACTTTTCCGTCGTCGCCTGCTTCATCAACTTCCCATACGCCTCCACCGCCTGACCAAGAGGCACCGGCGTCCACCTGCCATCGGGTTTCAGCTTTCCAGACTCGAAGAGCTTCGTGATGGCGTTCAACCGCCGCGCCATCTCCTTTGCCGAAGGGTTCAGCGAGTTGCAACCGAAGAGGCTCAGGTCAGAGCGGTAAAAGTCGCGCATGTCGATGTTCAGGTCTCGAGGTCCCGACTTGGGCGCTGAGATGAAGACAAGGCGGCCGCTTGTGGCCAGCTTCCTTAATCCGCTGACCGTCAGAGCAGGAGATCCAACAGTATCGAAGACGACATCCACCCCTTTGCCATCCGTCAGAGCATCCAGGGCATTCAGCTCAGGATCTTCGTCTGTGTTCACTTCGCCTGACTCGTCTCGGGTCGCCCTGATGACTCTCGCGCCGATATTCTCGACGAGCTGGCTGGCAGCCGATCCAACGGCTCCGCTGGCGCCTATAACAAGAACTGTGTCGGACTCTGTAACTGCCGCCCTCTCGACCATTTGCAAGGCTGTCGTGAATGGAACGCCCACCGTAGCCGCCTCGGCATACGTCAAGTTCTTCGGCTTCAGCGCAACCTCGTCCTCGTGTATCAGACAATATTCGGCCTGGAATCCGTCCTTGGTAAAGGCGTACGAGTGCCCGCTAGTCCCATATACCTCTTGTCCAAGAAGCTCGCGAGGCCCTTCTTCGACGACTCCTGCATAGTCCCTCCCAACGACGCGGGGATACTGGGTGTACGGGAAAAACCCCGAAGCATTTCCAACGTCGCTTGGGTGAATTGCTGAGGCGTGAACTCTGACGAGAACGTGATTGGGTATGAGCCCCGGCTTTGGCAGGTCACTCAATATCAGGCGAGGAGCCTCGCTGACGGTTTCTCGGAGGAGCTGCAGAGCTTTCATTGGTCGTCGAGGTAGATGATGATCTTGCTGTTTTCGTGGCTTCTTTCGTTGGTTCTCCGTGACAATGTTTCTATCCGTATCGTTGAGAGACACGACAAAACCAGGATAAGCTGACTCGCGGTCAACTTCCTAGTTTAGATCTCGGGTGCGATTGATGGCTTGCGATAGCTCCCGAGGACGCCCGCCCTATATATTCATACCTCCGTCCATCGATCCTCATCACGACCAATATCCGCCAGAAGCACGCAGTGACCAACGGAGCCGGCTTTGACCAGAGGCAAAAGGCGATGAAGCCGTCTTGCCAAAGGGATCTATGAGGCCGTCCTTCGAAACGGGTAATGCGGATGCTGCGGCCGCTGCGGCTAGTGCGGTTCGTGCGGAAGAATCACTCAGGAGGCGATCGTAAAGCGGGCCAAAATCAGCAGGGCGGATGGATTCCACTGATTCAATTGTTTGGTCAGCGATTTCTCAGCATGCATGACGAAAAGGGCACAATAGTACCTTGGTATAACACTGCGTGGACCCTCTATGACTTCTGCTTCCCCTAAAACTGTGAACTGGGAAACCTCTGCTTTGCAATGTCTGAATCTGCAGCAACTGCCTCGGATTCGCCCTGTTTCGCTGTCCCCCGGCTTCAGTGACGGTCAAGACTATCGGAATGGCCTCTGATGATATGAGACGCGCCGACGGCGATGATGGCGTGCTAGCCGCCTCCGACTATGCGCAAAACGAGGGCCCGGACCGCCCTCAGCCGGAACCGCTAGACGACAAAATCTCCGAACAAGGACGCCGTGATGCGGAGGCAGACAGGGACCCTGACTCCGAATCGCAGCTGTCCACCTCCCAGACGGCCGCATCCCAGGACCTCACACTCGAGCTCACTCCCAGCAGCGTCCCGCATCCCCAGTCTCTGGCCGTCGAGATCCCCTTCGTCGTCACTCTGTGCCTGGCCCAGCTGCTGGCTCAGGCCGGACTGGCCCAGTGCATTGCTCCGTTGCACATCATCGGGAACAGCTTCGGCACGCAAGATGCAGGCCAGCTGAGCTGGATGCCCGCGGCCTACAGTCTCACCGTGGGCACCTTCATCCTCATTGCCGGCCGGCTGGGTGACCTCTTTGGCCACAAGACCATCTTCGTCGTCGGCTTTATCTGGTATGGCCTCTGGAGCTTGCTGGCCGGCGTCAGCGTCTGGTCCAGGTCCATCGTCTTCTTCGACGTGTGCAGAGCCTTCCAGGGCATGGGCCCTGCCTTTGCCGTGCCGTCGGCGGTGGCCATCATCGGCCGCACATACCCGCCCGGCAGGAGAAAGGCCATGATATTCAGCTTGTTCGGTGCCACTGCTCCCGGAGGATTCGTCCTTGGTGCCGTATTCTCGTCGCTCTTTGCCCAGTTCGTCTGGTGGCCTTGGGCATACTTCGTCATGGCCATGGTCTGCGCCCTTGTGGCAACTGCTGGCATCCTCATCATTCCGCGGACTCCCGGTGCCGCAGGCCTACGTTCGCAGGCGCCGCTCTGGAAGATTATCGATGTCCCCGGTGCTGCTGCAGGCGTCACGGGGCTGGTTCTGGTCAACTTTGCTTGGAACCAGGCCCCCGTGGCCGGCTGGAGCACTCCATACGTCTATGTGCTCCTCATCATTGGCTTCGTCTTCTTGGGGCTTTTTGCATGGCTCGAGACTCGGGCGGCATATCCTCTACTACCGACGAAGCTGTTCAGCGGCCATCTGGGCTTCGTGCTTGCTTGCATAGCTGCTGGATGGTCCAGCTTCGGCATCTGGCTGCTCTATCTGTGGCAAATCGTAGAGGAGATCAGGGGCTATAGTCCGCTTCAGGGCAGTGCCCAGTTCAGCGCTGCTGCCGTTTCCGGGGCTTGTGCTGCCTTCACGACCGGCCTCATTCTCGGAAAGCTGCGGCCGAGCTTTGTCATGTTCATGGCGATGACGGCGTTCACTGTCGGGGGAATCCTGGTAGCGACGGTGCCTGCTCATCAGATATACTGGGCTCAGACTTTTGTTTCCGTCGTCGTCATGCCCTGGGGGATGTATGTTTGATTCTGTTACTCGGTCTAAAACGTCTGCGACTTGACTTGCTAACCGTATGAATGCAGGGACATGTCTTTCCCAGCCGCGACCATCATCCTTAGCGAGGCTCTGCCGAAGGAACACCAAGGCCTTGCCGCCTCTCTCGTCAACACCGTCATCAACTACTCCATCTCCATAGGCCTCGGCATCGCAGGCACCGTACAATCACAGATAAGCCCCGGAAAGTCCGAGCAAGAGATCTTGAGGGGCTGCAGAAGCGCCTTCTACGTCGGCATCGGCCTCAGCAGCCTTGGCGTGATGGTGGCGACGCTTTTCATCGTCGACGAGAGCAGGAGGCATGCTCGGGAACATCGCAACGGAGAGAAGCAGAATCACGAAACGACGACTGCGGACGTATAATCTTGATCTTTGAGAAAGGGTCGCGGAAGGATATCGCGAAAGACATAGACGGGCAGATGTCATGACTTTAACGGGCATTATTGGACTACATGGAAAATCTAAGCATGCATGCATCAAGCAGAATCTCCTCGAGACACGGCTAGACTTGGTCACTATATATACTACAGTAATATTATTATAACATTATACTATTTCGTATGATTCGTGACACACCTCGCTTCTAGAGAGTAAAGTACGAAACAAGACCAAAGATTCCAGCGTAGCCCATAAAGTACAGAGCTCCCATCTCGTGGTATTTTCCAATCGCAGCCGACGTCGTTGTTGCAGCCGCTTGAGGATGTGTGCCTGTTGCCGAGGCACCTTTTGTTCTTGTCCCTGTCGCCGTGGAGGAGGAAGAGGAAGAGGAAGACGAATCGTCACCGTCTTGATGAGAGGAAGAGGACGAGCTTGAATCAAAGCTGGAGTCCGTCGTCGCGGTTGCCTCAGCGCTGCCAAATGTAGCAGAGCGAGCAGTATCAGAAGCAGCAGCGCCGGAAGCCGTCGTTGCGGAAGCGTCGCCGGTCAGCGGAGGACAGCCAACGGGCTTCGTCGAGGTAGACGGCGAGGGAAACGTCGCGGCAAAGGAGATGACGCTCCGCACGGGCTCCTTGAACTCGCCGCAGGACAGCACAAACATGAGAAAGTCGCCGCCCCATCCCGCCTGGCACGAGCCGTTGCCGTAGTCGCCGTAGTTTGCGTTGGGGATCCAGTTGGCGACGCCGTCGGTGCAGGCGCAGTCCTGGTAGAAGAGCAGCGAGGGCCTGCTGCCGTCGGGGCAGTACGGCTTCTGGTCGACGCGGAAGCTCCTCGTCAGCCGGCCGAGCGGCGACGCCACCATGCAGACGTCGAGGGGGATCGGCGCCGTCTCGGCCTTGATGAGGCCCTGGCACTTGTCGTCGGAGAAGAAGTCGAGGCTTCCGCCGCGGGAGCCGGTCGCGGAGGCGCCGAGGCCAAGCCCGAGGACGAGGACGGCGAGGGCCTTGGCGATGGAGGCCATCTCGGCGGCGGGTATTCGGGGAGTTTTCAAGGTGTGATGAAAAGAGTGAAGTGTAGAGTGATAAGGAACGGGAGCTGATGCTGATGCTGAACGAGCTGTGAATCACCTTGAGCTTGACTTTGCGACGGTTATGAAAACGAGCGTGTGGAAAACATTGGTTTGTGAGATCAAGGACGCGTGAGATTCGTCCAGCCGCGAAGAAAATTTCGTGTTGCCTCACGAGTCTCGCTGGAAGCAGCCGGCCTGGTCATATTAGGTAGGTATGTAGCCTATTGATGGATCTGTCTAAGCCCTTGTGAGTTCAACCTCCTGACCACCGAGCAGAGAGTCCCCTGTCACGATTCGGTATTCTAGCCATTTGAAGGTTAGCCAGATCCGCAGACTCGGGAGCCAAGATGTGGAGGATTCTCCATCAGGTTGATCTGATCAAGCACTGGCTTGGCGATTGCGGGAATCACAGATCAGCGCTGCAAGGTAATAACAAACGTTGAGAGTTGTTTCTTGAGACTTGATGCAATCTGAGATGCATTGTTTTGTTACGACCTTCTCGGTAGTCTAATCGTCTTGGGCTTAGAGTCGTGCCATGGGTTTTGTTGCCTTGCATCGAGGGATTGCCTCACGAAATTGACTGAGTGATGTATAAAAGGGACTTAGATTCCAATTACTTTGGATATAATGTTCCAATATCGAGAGCACAGACTTACAATCGCCATGGCGGGCGCATTTCGAAAAGTCGTCAAGGCTACATTCCTCGTCTCCAAGAAAGACGGACTCAGCGACGAGGAGTTCCGACAGCATTACACCGACATCCACGCCCCCATGGCTCTGGAAGTCTGCAGGCGACACGGAGTTCTTGATTACTCCATTGTAAGCGTTCCATGTCCCAATATTCTCATTCATCGGATAAAGAAAAACAATTTGTCGAAGACGAAGAGTGGCGGCTGACCCTCTCTAGCACTTCAACACCGAGGCTGAGAAAGAAGCTGCCCGTTCTGCCTTTGGAGGAAACGCCGCCTTTATCGACTGCGATGCCATCACGACCTTCATCTTCCCGGATATGCAATCTCTCATTGGATCGTTTGCAGATCCAGATTATGAGGCAAGGCTGGCTCCAGACGAAGCAACGTTTTGCAATCGGGAGAAATCCCGGTTCGCCGTGAGCGATGAATTTTCAGTGTTTCCGACTAGAAAAGAATAGATGATGGGAAATGCCGAGTTCCTCGGATAGATCGAGAGCTTCGTTTATTCTGTTGGGAATAATTTCTTACACCAGCCAGAGTGGATGGTAAATGACGAGGAATGAGGATGACATATCGGAGATTTCGGAGTAGGAAACTCCAACAAACGCCGGTCACCGAACGATCAGCTCTGGTCAAGTGCTGACCGGTGTTGATTCTGCCAGAGCATAGTCTGATACGAATAACTATCTCTGTGTCTGATATAAGCAGTCTTGATGATCTACAATTGTGACAACCGGCCCGTTGCTTCACTTTCTCCAAACATGTTTTGTCGTAGAAGAGCTCTGACTAACTAATCAGCCGGATTCGACAATTGCGTGGCAAGTGACCTGAACGGGTGGCTGAAGGTTGGCCGCGACTGTATGTGTTGTGCTGTATTTTCTGGACCTCCTATGGGTGGTAAGCAGATCAAGCACCGTGTTGTCGTGGAATGCAATTTGTTATGTGCTGTTGTCCTGAAATGGCTTCCTCGGATCATAGAATCGATATTAACTAGTTCACACCTATTATACTTTTGAGAGATAGGAGCCAAGGTACGTAATCTCACTCGGATAAGATCTTGGTTGCTGGCTGCCAAAATCATGACAGAGTGTCACTGTGGTTGTGTCTTATGGCTCGGCTTATCTCTGCCGAGGAACAACTAGCAATCTCATCGACTACGGTGATCTGACGGGAGGCTTAGTTGATACTGAAAGCAAAAAAAAGCTTCCGTCTGCAATGGTGTAAGATGTTTGCGCCCAATGCATCAGCATGAGGCTTCAAGCTTTTGCTCTTCCGACCATCCAATGAGGGCCGCCCGGAGTGATCGGTCTTATGGTTCTGTGTCGGTATGTTGTGGATATCTGGGACCTGGCTGACCCGGACAGCCGTTGATGACGGGAGAGTCAAATAGTATATAAATGAGAGCTGCGACCCGATATCAGAGCAGTTGTTGAGTATTATGCTTTTGGATCGCTTTGTATGATGAGAGATTAAACCCCTTAAGCCTTCACCTACTTCAATACTATCTGCTGATCCACACGCTGCTTCCATTATCATCACCAGAATGGCCAACCCAGGCTTGGAAGACCAAGGCACCATTGACCTTGCAGAGTACATCTTCAAACGGCTGATCCAGCTTGGTGTTGGAACCATCCACGGAGTTCCTGGAGATTACAACCTCACCGCACTCGACTATATCAAGCCCCTGGGCCTTAGGTGGGCGGGCAATGGAAACGAGCTCAACTCTGGATACGCCGCCGACGGCTATGGACGAATCAAGGGGATAGCAGCCGTCGTCACATCCTTTGGCGTGGGAGAGCTCTCTGCCATCAACGCCATCGGAGGTGCCTTTGCTGAGAAGTCTCCCGTGGTGCACCTTGTCGGAACTGCCCCCTTGGCAGCCCAGAAGGCCAAGGCCTGTGTGCATCACACTCTGGGCAATGGCGACTACAGGGCATTTCCAGAGATGAACAAGTATGTGACTGTGGCCCAGGCAAGTCTCACAGACGCCGAGACGGCCCCGGCTCTGGTCGACGCAGCCCTCAAGGCTTGCATCTTGAACAGCCAGCCCGTCTACATCCAGCTTCCGACCAACCTTGTCCAGGCTCAAGTGCGGCCCCCTACGGTGCCCCTTGATCTTTCGCATCCCGGATACGACGAAGGGTACGAGAACAAAGTGCTGGACACGCTTGTTGAGAAGATGCAGAGCGCCAAGAAGCCAGTGATTCTCATGGACGGCCTGACCGCCCGCTTCCACATCAACGAGGATATCAACGAGTTTGTACGCTTGGCGGGCTTTCCTACATTCTCGTCCCCCTTTGGGAAAGGCATCGTCAACGAGAACCTGCCCAACTACTACGGCAGCTATGAAGGAGCCGTCGGAGACGAGTCCACCAAGCAGCAAATCGACGACTCGGACCTTATACTGAGCTTCGGGCCGTTGCACTCGGACGTCAATTCGATGGGCTTCAGCTCTGTGCCCCGGCCGGACGTTACAATCACTTTTGAGAGCTATTCTGTCAAGTTTGGACCGGAGGCGGCCGATCCCCAAGGACGTGTCCTCCTCATCAAGTCTTTCATGACGAAGCTGATCAAGCGCCTCAAGAGCACGGAGCTGCCCAAGACCCAGCCATTTACCAGGGGCCCTTCTTTCTCGCCTACTCAGCTGCAGAGTCTCAAGCCGGCCGCCGATGGCGATGCCATCAAGCAGGACGAGTTCTGGCTACGGATGTCCGAGTACCTCAAGCCCGGAGACCTTCTCCTGACGGAGGCCGGAACGCCCTTTGCGGGAGGCAACACGTTCATCCTCCCGGAAAACACCATCATGCTCAACTCCTGTCTATGGCTTTCCATCGGCTTTACGCTTCCCGCTCTGCAAGGAGCCGCTCTGGCTCAGCGAGAACAGCGCAACGAGGGCAACAAGGAGGGCGCTCGCACATCGGGTCGGGCTATCCTCTTCATAGGAGACGGAAGCCTGCAAATGTCTGTCCAGGCCATCAGCGACATCATCAGAAACAGGCTTGATGCTACCATTGTCGTCATCAACAACGACGGCTACACAGTGGAGCGGGTCCTTCACGGCTTCGAAGAAAGCTACAACGAAATTCAGCCGTGGAGGAACACTCTGGCCCCAAGCTTCTTCGGCGCGCCGGAGAATGACCCCGAGTACCCCGTGATAACGGCACAGGCCAGGAACTGGGGAGAGCTGCGGAGTGTCTGGGGACGCAAGGATGTCCAGGCAGGCAAGGGTCTGGCTGTGATCGAGGTCTTTATGCACTGGGCGGATGCTCCGAAGTTGCTCGTGAAGCTTGCTGCCTATGTAGCCAACAGAAACAAGGCGAACGAGGCGTAAGATAGATATCGATGGGAGGCTGGTTGGTATTGCAATGGCCCATCCATGTTGGAGTCTTCTTGGCCGACTGTTTGGTCGAGTTCTTTTGTTTTGTTAAGGATACAGTAGTTCAAGGAAGAAGGACTAGGTAATTTCCTGGTACCGTGCATGATGCAAGGTGCTATATTTGCTTGATTATTGACGACTGCGGTCGATCCCAAAGGAATGAATGCCTTGAAGAAAGCAGTTAATTAACTAGAGTGGGATGCTCGGCCAAACTAGCCCAAAAGTCCATCTCAAGCTCCCAAGACTGCGAGTTGATGTACGGATCCCAACTATCGGCGACATCGGAAGCGAGAAGCTGTTGTGAGTCGTTGGCCCCCGAAGGCACCTTTAATGCTGTGAGCGAGTCGAGCAAGCTCTGGATCGTCCTCGTTGCCTGCGAGAAGAGCGCAAAGTTGGGCTCGCCGGGCTGGATCCACGATCCGATGGTGATTTCAGCGACGAGGACGCTGAGTGCTTGGATCATCTTGGATCGGGAAAATTGTCGCAAGTCCGGGGCTGTCGAGTTGAGAAGGGCCAGAGAGATGATACCCGCGGCTGGCAGTCCGTACTGCGCCACCTGATACGCACAATCCTCGAGTTAGAATCTTCGCGTTGTAACGACATGTAAACATATTCGTCTTACCTTCCAGATGAGGCACGTTCCCGAATTTGCCATGCGATCCCGCAGAATAATCGTCTCGACCACAATGGAGAGCATTTCGCTCGCAGTCCTCAGCAGTGTTTCATCGGGTTCGGCCACTTTTCGCTGGGACAGGAAACCGAGGAGGAAGTGCGTGTGGAGATATTCCAGCCGAGCTCCGGCGAGGAAGTCCCGTGCAAAAGGCCCAAGTGGGCAATCTTTGAGGCTGGTGGTGAGGCGGTAATGGGGAGGCAAGTCCTGCCATTGTCGGTCGATTTTCAAACGAAGCTCACTGTAGCACCGGCTTGTTTAGTACAAACATGGTGATCGTAGCAAGGGGGATGCGGCAGCAACGGACCTGATGATGCCTGTCTCGCTGAAATCGAGGCGCTTGCGGAATAGCTGGAGAATCTCCTCCTTGATGACCGCAAAAAGTGCAGAGCAAAACGTATCGGAAGTGTAGTTCAGAACTTGTTCATTGTTACACTCTTCACTGTCTCCGCCTGTTATCATGGGTGAGGACAGGGAGGCGTTGCTCGACTTCCCAGTGCCCCCGTCGTCTTCCCATAGGCTCGTAAACTTGGTGGGCAGCTGGAAATAGCAAAATTCCTTCATGATACGCGGCGGACGTCCAAGGAATATGGCCAGGCTCTTGTCGGCTGCGTATATGCGGGCAAAGCAGGATCTCCGCAGCTCGGCGACGAACAGAGGAATGTCGGAAGAGTCTTGGTCAATCTTCTCATGATACCCAAGGGCAAACAGCGAGCTGGCAACATCGCCCATGCGACGCCATGAGTGGTAGCCTGCATATTGCGACTGTCAGTGGAGGGCGGGCCAAACGATATCATGCAGAGCAATCCAAGATCATCACAACATCAACTTACTCTGGTCACCGTCCACCTGCGAGTGGACGATGAGATTCTCATACTGCAGAACAAGCTGCAGATCGTTGAGACAGTCCAGGGCGAGGCATGTCTCCAAGCAGCAGTCTCCAATGTATGTCAAGGCCTTGATCAGACCGCGCCGCCCCTCGTCGCTGTTGTAGAGTGGAGCAAAGGAAGAGGTGTCTAGGGCTGCCCGGCTGGCCGCAGCGAGAAAGATCCCCAAGCTCTCCCACCGCAAGTTCCTACCAGACATCTGCGCCAGATACTCTGATGCGGTCGAGTGTCTGTGAACTAGTAGTGGTCTGTGGGTGTTTTCCAGTAAAACCCTCGCTCTCTGGGCAATGCCAACGCTAGCATCGTGGACGCTGGACCCATTAGGGGTTGAGAGCTCTCTCCAGTCAACCGCAGCTTCGGCACACGTCTCGACAAAGGGCTCTGCCAGCGCCAGATTCACCCCCTTCTTGAGCCAGAACCGGATCAGAGACGCCAGCCCCGAGACCTGCAGCTGGTCCAGCAGACTCAAGGCATGGTTGGCTCTGTCAAAGGTTGCCTGGTCAATGAAAGTATCGGCTGGAGAGCTGGGGATTGGCGGCTGCACGGACTCGCTGTGCTGGGCAGCGGCCACCCCTGAATGGGCCCGTGAAGACACTTGGTTAAAGATGTTGGCATGACTCACGTCACCGAGATAGCCAGGATTGGGGTATCGACGAAGACGAGATGAAGAAGCGCCGAGCACCTCTGCGATTGGCGAAGTCTCCAACGGGGGCGTGGTCAGAGCGTTTACACGGATCGATTGTCTCGCACTGGAGCCGCGAAGCAGAGCATTGTAGCAAGCCCTGGTCAGCAGCTGAAGAATTGACAAGCCCAGTTCTCGAAATACTGCCGCTCAATGCTGCTCACCTCTGCTCTCTCATACGATCACTCGGACTCTTTCTCCGGAACGGCCGAGCTCGATAGACGCAGAGGTCGATCTGGTCACGGCTGCGGCACCGGGCACAAGTGGGCCGTTCGTGGCCGCAAGCCAGCTTGGCTCGTCGACACGGTTCACACGCAGCGTGTCGGATGTTCATATTCCAGGGAGCTTGCCAGTGAGGTCTTGTGCTTTGAGAAGGAGAGGGGACTCTTGAGATGGTGACAAGCAGAAGGGGAGAAGGTGAGGTTACTCCGGTCCGTGTAGTAGGAGGCACCTTTAACGAAGTACATGAACGGGCGGATCGGAGCGTTTCTCTCCGACAGGCCGGAGCCCCGATTTCTCCGGCCAGCCCCCCCACCATACGCCGACTTGCACTCTGGAGATTTGGTCATTTCAACTCATCACACTCGAGATATTGGCCATCACACGTCTGGCTCATTACACGTTTGATTTGAAACGTCGGGCTCGGCGGTTGGCTGGATTCCAAATTCATCATCATCGACTCCGGCAGCGTCTGAGAATATCTTCTGCAGCATCTGTGGAGTACTAGCAAGACTCCCACTAGCCAACATCTGTGCTTTGCTCCAACTGCCAACCCGCAAACCGTTGGCCGCTCCACAATGTTGCACTAGAACTCGCGGGCGAGAGCGGCAAAGGCGCATTGTCGTGCACAGAATAGCCCATTGTCCTATTCATGGGCCTCGTTGGTGACCTGCGGCCCTTTGCCGGCATAGCGGCTGCTCGCTGTTGGGCTATTTGTCAAGACGCCTTCTTGATTGACGCTGAGTATTGAAGCAGGAGCCAGCATGATGGTGGCCAATTGTACGGCACCATGGGCCACTCGGGCATGTTATAAAGCCTCGAGTCCTCCTGGATAACCAGATAGTTCGGAAACAGCAACATCCATCAGCATCATCGCCATCGTCATCATCGTTCAGAAGAGCAAGCAATTTCTCCAAGCATATCTGGCAAGATGGGTAGCCTTTCCAGAGAAGTCGACGAATGGACTCGGGAGCCCAACCTCCACCCCAAGAGGAGGCCACTTACCGCTGCTCAACGAGGAGTGGCAGCAGCCAGCAGCAGCGATCAGTTCAAGACCAAGAGCGTCAAGTACAAGCCAAAGGCCCGACGATGGCACCGTGAGTTCACCATAGGCATAACGCTTCTTATATATGCCCTCACATACCCTCAAATGCCCCACACAGCTCAATCTTTACTCATGAAGCTGACCCTTTTCTGTTCTATTTGCATAGCCTACATGAGCACCGAATCGGCCAGTCGAACTGGATCCTCTCTCAAGGCCTCTGTGAAGCATCTCTCAAACCCGAATGTCATCTCCCTGGGAGGTGGTATCCCCCTGAGTGACTTTATACCGTTTGACGAAGTCATCTTGAGGCCTCCTTCTCTCGATAACCTCCGGCAAGGCAAAAAGTGCCCCTCGACGTCACGCACAACTTTGCATGCTACCAAGCACGACATTGCCGATGGAACCAGCGTTTACGACCTCTCCGTTGCGCTGAACTATGGCCAAGGCTACGGCTCAGCCCAGTTCATGCGATGGATCACGGAGCACACGGAAATGGTTCACGACCCGCCTTACGCTGACTGGCAATGCTCCATGACGATTGGCAACACTTCGGCTCTGGACATGTGCCTGAGGATGCTGACGGAACCCGGAGACTGCGTCCTGGCTGACAAGTACACATTCTCCACCGCTATTGAAACCGCTGTGCCGATTGGCATCAAGTTCATCGGGGTTGACATGGACCGTGAGGGTATGCTCCCTGACAGCCTTGATGAGATACTCGACAACTGGAATCCCGCCGCGCACAAGGGCGCCAGGAAGCCATCGGTCTTGTATGCGATACCAACTGGCCAGAATCCCACCGGCACCACCCAGAGCCTTCAACGCCGCAGGGCAATCTACCGAGTAGCCCAAAAGCACGACTTGATCATCCTGGAGGACGACCCCTACTACTTCCTACAGATGGACGCCTACACCTCTCCCGATCAGGACGGTCCGATCGCTTCCGAGATCCAGTCCCCTACAGAGTTCCTCAAGAGGCTTATTCCTTCATATCTCCGGATGGATATCGACGGGCGAGTCATTCGTATGGACTCCTTCAGCAAGGTCATCAGCCCAGGAGCCCGTTTGGGCTGGATCACGGCGCCAGAGCAGCTGATTGAGCGGTACAAGCACCATACCGACGTTTCAACCCAAAGTCCTGCAGGCCTGAGCCAGCTGGCAATCTTCAAGCTCGTGGATGAGCACTGGGGCCACGAGGGCTACATCAAGTGGCTGATGCACCTGCGCAACGAGTACACCATGAGAAGGGACTTCCTCGTCTCGGCATGTGAGCGCCATCTGCCGAAGCAAGTTGTTAGTTGGGAGCCAACCGAGGCTGGCATGTTTGTAAGTGTTATTCTACACCCTTTCAACAGCTGGGTCCCCCTTTTTCTTTTCTGACGAGACATGTCACAGCAATGGCTCAAAGTCGACTGGAGGCAACACCCCGATGCGAAGAACAAGACGGCCGACGCCCTAGAGGAAGAGATCTGGCTGGAAAGCATCTCCACAGGAGCCTTGGTTGGCCGCGGCTGCTGGTTTCGCGCATCATCGGATGTGGCCCGTGACGAGGTCTACTATCGAACCACTTTTGCGGCGGCCCCACTGCCCAAGATTGAAGAAGCCGTGAAGCGGTTTGGTGAAACCGTACGGAAGATGTTTGAGCTCAAGGAAAAGAGCTGAGCAACAAGAGGTGACCCAACCCGGTGTGAGCCTCCTGAAGTGAGTGGTGGCCTGTGGACGAAGCATAGAGTTGGACATCTGTCGCTTGATACTAGATGCTCCTGTGTACATTATCCTGATTTGAGCGAAATTGAGCCTTTTGTTTTTCCATCACCAACTGTCTGTTGTTGCATGATCAACACAATATGCCCACGAGCGATACGTTGAGCCGCTGGGAAACCCCGCAACAACTTGATTCTGCTTTCCTTCACATACTGTATGTATCCTGAAACATTTCCGCCACTGCGAATTCTCGGACGATCACGATCGTTTCAGACTTGCCACTCGTTTAGATCTCCTTCCTCATCACCAACAGGATCAAAATACGTCAACAATTGTGGCAAAACGGACGACAATAGGTGACCGGTACTTTTGCTGCCTCATTGAAAGACGCCAGCACGGACTGCGCCAATAAAACCCGCGTTTAGGGCCTGCAGCTATTGTTTGATGCAAGTGCTTGAATTGAAAACGGTTGGTTTGACACGCAAAAGCTGGGTGAGGCGAGTCAATCCCGGCCGATTCCGTCCGAGCTTATGATTTATGATCGCCAATCCGATAGAGTTGAATGCCCCTAGTATCAGTAGCCAGGACCAACGGTTTTCTGCAGCCTGTGTAACCACCTGTTTAATTGCCTCTTGCTCCTCAACGACACGACTGGGGTATGTGTCAAACTTGAGACGAGGATAGCATCACAGAGATCTCTTCACTTCAGAGTCATGCCTTTGGATCTGTACGGATCCTAGAATGGTTGCCCTGGCTGCTTCACGTTGAGAGGAGACCACCGAGATGGGAGCAGATATTCAATTACGCGCTTAGATAATGGACCGAATCCTTGCTCAAAATCTCACAATTTGGATTATCAATTTTCAGCTCAGAATGACAAACTTGGATATGGCACTTGTAGTCGGTTCATGCTGGCTGGCGGCAGGCTGAGCAATAGGCTATCGGGGTATATAGGCCCACGCAATCAGCAACGATGCCCGACGTCTACACTTCAGATATCTCCAGATGAGCTGGATGTAAAATCAACATGTCCATTTCCGTGAAGCCAGATATTCTGAGTATATAAGAAAGCCGTGGCCTGACTGTAATCACCATTCCTTGGGAACTTCTTGTCTCTTCTAGGTCACGAGAATGGCTTCCAAAATGCCAATGGCCAGCTCCCAGGGGCTGGGATCGAATCCATACCGCCGCAGTACTCTCCCGCTCTCTCTCATTCGGCACGGTGGAGGTCTCGTCGCCTGCGGTATGCTCTTCGGCTTTCTCGTTCCTCTTGTGCCTTATCCACGCCTTGGCCTTACAGCACACATCCAGTTCGGCGTCCAGGGCTGCATGGTACTTGTCACTGGCCTGATACTCCAATCTGATCCTCTAGGAAGATTCAGCGGCCCAGGCGAAGAGGCTCCTCGGCGAATGCCTCAGTTGGCTGACAGCCTCAGCTGGTGGCAGGAGCATGCGATATACTGGGGCTGCACAACCATCTGGGCAACGATGTTTGCCGAGGTGGGAAATGCCTGGTGGGGGACGAGGTGGACGTTGCCAATCATACACCAGGCAGCAGGTTTGCTTGGCCGTGATGTTGCTGCAAGATGGATGGAAGTGCTCGTTGCGGCCACGCACTTTCCGCTAGCTTTGCCCCTGGCCTCAGTGGTGAGTTGGATCTCTCTATCATCATTCTTCCTGAGAGAATGACTGGAAATCTTCCCGCTGACGTGTCTACTTGCTATAGTGGCCCATCATTCTGTCGAAGCTGTGGTGATTGCTTCACCAACGAAGACAACTTAGCCATCCTGTACCGCAGCGCATCTTCTGCTGAGCAAATAGCCAGTAAAAGCAGACGAAACCATGAATGCGATGACATACATTAGTTAACGTTCTCATCATCAAGGTCGTGAACCAAAAGTGTTAGACAACTGGTTATGACTCTCTCGAATCAAGGCTATCACAAGTGAACCTATACGGCAAGATTTTAACCATCACCAGCATGCGAATTGCAAAGTTCACGAATGCGTTCAAAAAGAGTGTCATAATTCACAAGCTACTCGTCTACCAAATGCTCTTGAACATTTTGCTCCACCAAGCGCCATCCTCTATTCCAGAGCCAAGCGCGGGTTTTCGGAAGAGGAACCGCTGCCCCTTCAGCAATTGCCGAGTCTCCTCCCCTACTCTCTCATCAGCGAGCAGCAATTCCACGATGTCCTCGCGTCTCCATATGTCAGCTTGAATAAGAGCTCTGGATCTAGGCAATATAGCCCTGTCAGGGTCAGTTTGTGGGTGGGAAAGCAAGATGCGTACGATTTCCGTGTGCCCCCAGATGGCTGCTGTGGCAATAGGCACAATCTGGTTGTTATGCGCCCCAAGATTGGGATCAATGTCAGGGTGCGACACAAGGAGCCGGGCAATGTCGGGCAGATTCTTCGTGACGGCAGCGATGAGGGGCGTGAAATGGGAGGTTGGATCGATGAAGTTGACATCAACCCTTCCGGTATCGATGAGCAGCTTGACGACTTCGGCGTCGACTTGATGATCAACCGCAATGTAGAGCAGCGACCAGCCGCGGTCAGTTCGAGAATCCGGATCGACCAAAGCACCTTGGGCCAGCAGAAGCCGCACGATTTCCGCATTCCCTCCGCTGACGGCGAGGCCGAGAGGCGTCAGTCCGGTGTCAGATCGAGCATCAACCAGGATGCCCTCTTGGGCCAGAAGCAGACTGATTGTCTCCAGGCTTCTGGACATGACTGCGTGATGCAAGGCTGTCTCCTGGTATGCGCATCGCACGTTGACGTCAATTTCGGGAACATTGAGAAACTGGCGTACAATCTCGATGCGTCCCTGTTCTGCTGCCATAGCCAAGGGGGTCAGCAGCCGGCTACGCTCACCGGCAGCCTCTTGAAATAGTTGATTGACTGGCATGCCGAATTCTATGAGCTTCATCGAGGTACCTGTGCAATTCTTCGAAGCTGCCCAGTTGAGAGCGGCGCAGATCTTGCTCTCGTGGTTCAAGCTCGCTTTGTACAGCTTGGGATTGCCAAATTCATAGAGAGTCCAGCATGTCTGAGACAGCGACGACAAAGACTTGAGTTGGCCTTGGCTCACCAAGTTGTCCATGACCATGAGCCAGAGCTCGGCCGGGAGATTGCCGAGAGACATTTTGGATAGCAGAGGGCAGAGGGTGAAGTGAATGATTGGAGATGTTGATTTGTGTCTCATCCTCTTGTTCTTCATCCTGCCCAAAGAGACATTGTTAGGTCTATATAGCCGGCGCGAGGAGGTTCTCCTTGCATCTACTAGTGGCCTTGAACAATGTCGCTGACGGACAGCTTTCACACAGAGGCGAAGAAAGGCAACGAACAAGTTTGCATCGATTTGAGGGTTCTCTTAAAGCCAGGACGAATTTGAACATGGCAGATGAGTTTGGCAGCGGATTCTGCAGGACTCCGCCTAATGCTGCGTCAATCTTACAATCGTCTTGTGAGTATCATTCGTTCAAATGACCAGCGGTAATGTATCATCACAACAGGTTCCCGATTGAACGCATCTCTTTCAACTTTCTCTTGAGAGTGCAGCCCCGTATCCGTCAATGCAGTAAGTTCTTAGAGGCTCCGAACGAGGCAGGGGGCATGCCATGGGAAGTGGATAACCACTTCAACAGCCGGTTCCATGGTCTAACGGTTATGACTGCGGATTCTGATTCCGCCAGCGAGGGTTCGACTCCCTCTGGAACCTTTTTTTAGGCTGATGTTTTCTTTTTTTTCTTATCTGTGTGATATACAATTGATTCTTATTGTAAAGATTGAGTCGAGATTGTATCGTCATTTTATTTTTTTTATTCCCCTTCTACCTTGAAAGGAAGTATGAGTTGTCGACAGGGAAAATGTTGTGACAGTGTTCAAAACTTGTGGTAGTGGACCACACAAGGTGACACAACACTCGCGGCCAAACCAACAACTTGAAGGTGACGGCAGCAGGATCAAATTTCAGACTCATGTTTGAACACGTTCACTTAAAATTGGTGACCCATCAGTTCATCTCGTTGAGCCTTCGTTCCGCAACTGAGCGCCGGTAGGCCTCCCAATACCGAGAGACCGACCCCCATTCCAAATACTCTGCGTTGCTGTCCTCCCACCAAACCTCCCGCGCCAACATCCGAATCAGCTCGACACACATCTCGTTCCGTGAGACGACGCTTTGAGGACTGACTTAGGGCTGGCCAACCAACCCTGGTGTCCTTGAGGGCCGCCTAAGCTGGCTTCACACTGCCATCGACAACTAAGCTGAATCTGAAGAGACTCCAAGCATGCGACACAGTGACGAAAAGATACCATGGCGCAAAGAATCGACCGTGTGCCCAAAGTCCTCGAAGAAATAAGCCAGCATGGTCTGGCTCATTCCAAGTTGCCAGGTGACGGTCGGCGTCGACGACTGTTCTTCTCCAGGTATTCTTGTTATGAACAATGGCCATGATCAAATAGAACAGGATGACGCGTTCGATCTCTGATGTCGCGTATCACTGGAAAAGGATTGTGTACAGGAGGCCAAAGAAACCCCAATTAGTTGCGGCAGCACAATTCCATCTCACATCTGCTCATCCCAGCTTCCAGTTATTGCTGTGAAGTGTATCAATTCTAGCTACCAGCTGTCATCACCAGAATACAATATATGATCTGCCGTCATCTGAGGTTCGCTCTTTCATTCAAACATCGCGCTGTCCATCAACCTCCGATAGAGAAATCTTGACAAAGAAACATCCATCATAAATGCGATCAGACATTGCATGTTTGAGCTTCGCGCAAGCATGGGATAGACGGTAAACAGGGAAAGCCAACTGCTCAAGAGAAGACAATATGAGAAGTAGCGAAAAGTTGCTGGACCAGGGTATAACCACCACTACTGCCGCCTCATCCACTCGTAGATAGACAACGCTGTCACCATGACCATGAGATCGAAGTCGCGCCCTCTTTCGACTTGAATCTGAAGCCATCCCGCGACTCCAATGGCCGTCGCATGAGTGAATATCGCGAGGACGTTGCCTTGATCATCGACGAGTTTTCTGTTTCGTAGGCTGGCGGCGCGAGACTCCTTGCCTGCGACGCTGACATGACGGGTGCGCTTCCAGGTGAACTCTTCTCGCTCGCCTTTGCCTGTCTCGACAATGTGCCCGTCGCCAGAGAAGGAGACAGATATCTTACGCTCGAGGCTGCCCATGGTGGGTTTGATGAAGTCTTCCCATACGATGGGCTCGGAGCCTGCGGGATCGCCGAAACCAATCTTGAAGTGTCGTGATAGCTTTGGCATGTGGCACACGACAAGGACGGCAGCGGTCTCGTCGGGGCCGTCGAGTAGCGCGAGATCAGGTTTGCCGCCCTTGTGGTACGGCAAGTTTTTGACCTTGTATAGAGGCTCGTCGCCGTCTGGTATTATCTGGTAGGAGCACTTGAAGGCTGGGCGGACGATTTGGAAGAGTCGGGGCATTTTTCTTCTTGACCTCTCTATTGAAGAGTCGGATAGGTTAACCGTTGGCGAGATAGACCACTGCGAGCGTCATCGAGATGTCGAGCAGAGCTCGAGGCGGGCTTCTCTTTATGTGTGCCATGCTGTAGCTGAGGCTGAACATGCTCAATCACTTCATGACAGCTGGGGCATAGCGTCCAAGAAGCTCAGCTTGACTAGCGACCACGAGAACAGGCGCAGCGCCACTTGGAGCTCTCGTACTCATCGCATTCTTCGAGCTTCGGTGCCCCTATGCGGTAACGCAGCGAGCTAGCAGGGGTCAAGTGAGCAAGATGCGTTAATACTTACCGGGTAGCCGTCGGTCGACCATCTTAAGGAGGACTGAGCCTGTGAAGGGCGGGATTTCCATACGCCAATGGATGAAATGTCTCGAATGCTGAGAAGCTTTCTTTACGTCTTCCGTGAAGGATATTATACTAGGGGGCTGCTCAAGTGATTTTCTTTGGGCTAGGGAAATGATAGCTAAGCAGGAGGGATTGGGGCTGTTCTTTCGACGATCTGGGCAAATTCGACCTGGATCACGAAATAGACACTCGAGGTCAAGCATGATCCAAAGGGTGTCACTGGTGAACCTATCTGCAACCTTGATATATCTATCTTCAAGCTAAATCGGCTCTGGAGCCGGTAGTTCATCCCGAGATTCTTGTTTGCCTAGACATATTCTGCTGCATGGCTGGATCGTAGACGCGACTGGTGATTCTCTTGCCGTAGATACTACAACAGGGAGCACAGCAGCACCAGCCCAAGACTGCCATGAAGTAGTAGATCCCAAGTAGCTTCAAACCACAATCTTTTGTAACCACCTAATCAGGGGCCTCACCATCAGACTCGGCAGCCTCGTGTTACTACTGCATCTACACAGATATACAGCCACAAACCCTTCCTCATCAGGTCAACCCCAATATCGAGCCAGCTTCCCGACCCCCAGACCAAACGGACAGCCGTCCAGCGCGTCCAACTGGCTCAAGCCCCTCCCCCACAAGTCCAACCGCGTCGCGTTCGTCCCATACAAAGCGCGATGCCCTCACCCGGAACTCGAGCTTCGCCGCCCTCCGGGCGATTCTGCCGGCCTGCTGGCCCTCACCGCTTTCACCCCCCTATATATTCTTCGCCCGCTCCCGCCAAAGCGAAGCTTTCTCTTCTTCTTTTCTTCTCCAGCTCTCTTTGCCTTTTGGCTTAGATCAAGTGTAGTATCTGTTCTTTTCAGTTTAATCTCTGAAAGGTCCCCAAGGGGACCAATCGTGATTATTCTTATTTTTGCACCCCGAGCAGTTTCCTCTGCGCTTGCGCATGATCCTGCTCACTGTGTCCCTGGTATTACACTGCCTCCAGGCGACGCGACCTTTTCATTGTTGCTCGGGCTTGCCCAAGCAGTGAAGAAGAGTCTTGACCGAGCTGCTCTAGGAGTGATGGATGCTGTGATGTTGTTGTACCACTACCTTGACTGCCTAGTGAAGCTATCACTGAGGGGCACCGAGTCCCTGAACCTGCAGAGGGGAAAAAAAAGAAGCTATGGCGTGGCACTCGCGATGTTACGGCAAAATCGTACGCAGAGGGAGACCAAAACGCGGTTGCCCTCTGCGTGTACGCTCATATTTATGCTTATATCAACAGCTTTTCAATCATTTATCTGATGAATTCGATCAGTATGTCGAAGTCGCGATACTCAACCTGCCTCCATCCGTCAGCAGCACACTTCCATCCACATATCCTCCCGCCTTGCTCATCAGAAACAGCATCGCCCCCGCGAACTCTTCCTCCGTGCCCATCCTCGCCAGAGGGATAAACGACCCTGGCAAGCTGCCCTCCTCCCGGATCTCCGTATCCGATGCCTTCATGTCTCGTTCAGTTATTTGGCTCGGGAACAGCCCAGGCGCGATGGAGTTGACTCTGATCTTGTGCGGTGCCAGCAGCGTCGCGAGCTGCTTGGCCAGCTGCACTGCTGCTGCCTTGCTGCTGCCGTGGGCAAATCCAGCCTTGGGGAGACGAGCAAAGGACGCGACAGAACCTGTGACGATGATCTGAGACTTCTGTGGAATAACGGCTCTCTTGTTTCCCTCGTCGAGCAGTTGCAGAAACGCAAGGGCAGTGTAGAAGACAGCCGTGGCATTAACGTGAAACGACTGCGTGAACTCCTCCATGCTGTACTCCCAGAGACTCTCCTGAATAGCCTTGAGATCGAGACTCTTGATGTTCTTGACCAGTTCTGAATTATCAGCCGTGATGATGCCGCTGTTTGCGAATACGACATCGCAATAACCCAGCTCTGCTCGGACTCGGTCAGCAGCTGCCTTGAGCGCGTCCTTGCTCGTCACATCGCAGACAATAGGCCGTATGGCCTCTGGCTTCGGAGAGGTATCTCGTGTGGCTATCAGGGCATCTTCTCGTCGCCCGAGCACGTAGACTGCCTTGGCTCCGTTGACGGCGAGGGCGTGGGCTGTGATTCTGCCCAGGCCAGAGCCTCCCCCAGTGATGACGGCAACGAGGCCATCAACTCTGAAAAGAGACTCGACACTGTAGGGACTCGAATTCATTGGGGACTCTTTGAAGCTTTCTGGGCAAACTCATCGAGACTTTTGGAAAATCTATTGCAGAAAGCACGCCACGCTTGCTTCCGCTGGTCTGTATTCTAGGAGCGTCGACAGTCTGAATAAAGAGGTCTACTTGAAAAGACAAACAAGAGTTGATGATTCTTCGAGTATTACGCTCAACCATGGGCCACTACTTATGTGAGATGCATATAACAACGACGCCCTCTGTGGATAGATCATCTTCGCATCTCTTTAGTGTGCTGACAGACGGCCGGAGCCAAAAAGTCGAGGTTCCAGCTCATTGCCACTTTGGTCAGCATGTGGTCACTACAGGACGCTGACTCGAGCCGCTCAAAGGCAGTTCCAGCGCACTTGGGGGCATCACGGCTGACCTCAAGCCTCCACTGTAGGCGAATCTCCAGGGGATGTTGAGCGCTGAGACAGCTCGCTAGAGACGCCCTCGACCATTGGATACCTTAGGTCGGTAGGTACCTTGGAGAGAGGGTTGACAGTTCACCTCGCTGCCACCTCATGTCTGCATCTACACCTGTCCTCGGCTTCCTCTCGATTGGAATCCTGCTTTACCGTTTGTTGATGTCTCACCATCCATCTTCTGCATTTCTTCGAGTCTCCATCTCGACCATGGACGTTATCGCATCTGCAAGCCATTCTTCGACACCTCATTTCGCTCCATTCCAGCTGCCTCGGCCAGCATGTCATGCATGAACAGCACTGCAGAAAAACGCACACTCAATGGCGTGTCGCCCCCTGCTTGATACGATAGCTACCGTCGATTCGATCTAGCTCTGCGATGGAGCCTTCGGACTGGACGTGTGATGCTCCTATTGGTGGTTGATATGGACCGGCCAAGGGGGCCTGAAGAGCCGGTAATCACATGTGAAACTCGATGGGCACCAAGCTGGAGATCAACATTGGCCTCGTCACCATGCATGGCGATGTTGAGTCTTCATGTGCTCTCTAATAATCGACTCGGTTCTCCCTGCAGGCCCTTTGACGACCGATCCTCACTGCTGCGGCCTCTAGAGATGTTGTTGTCCAGCACTCTGCATAGTCCCATCAGCTGAGTTGACTCTTCAATCGCTTCAGTAAGAAAAAAAAACCATCATGGCGACAGATAATGCTGTCGTAGCCTCGAAGCAGGCTCAGCAGAAACAAGGCCCAACGCTTCTCCCATCGCCCGTTGCCCATGCCGTGAGTCTCGCCACCCGATCGACGTCGCTTGCCATACGCATTGGGTCGGTTGTCAGCAATGCCAGCCTCGATGCTGCCAGACTCACAACCCTGGGTGGCCTCGAGCTGGCCCGTGGCTTGATCGAAGGCGTAATAAGCAGAGCTGCCAAAGATACCATCGAACAATCGCGGACCGATCTGGCCATCCAGGACGCAGAGACGGTCCTGGAGCGCAGCCTAGAGAACCTGCATTACGCCGTCACTCAGGCCGTCTTCTGGACGTCTGTCAGCTTTCGACTCACAGGGACAACCATATCGACGGCTTCCGCAGGCTCGCAGCTTCTTCTGTCGTCCTTTGATCAGCTCTTCGGCTCGACTGACTCTTCCCGAGCTGTTGCCAGCATCGTGACGCTTATCCGCCGCGAGTTCGAGAATCCAGCAACGGGTCTGCAAGGAGAGAGAGTTGGCGTCATTGACCTGACTCTTGCCCTCAGTACGCTGGCTTATCTGCAACGAGCATGCCGTAAGACGGCTGAAGAGGAGCGCCGGAGACAGTCGTACGAAGAAGTCATCTGGGATGTGGTAGTCCTGGAAGACGGAGACAGAGTGGATATTGATGAAAAGGTCTTGAGCGAGATCCGCGGCGGCTACGGCAACGCGGACAAGGACGACAATTCATCTTCGCCCATCAGCAGTCCCTGGACCGGCACCGAAGACGATGAGGCTGTCGTATCGCGCCTCAAAAGCCAGATCATGGCCTCTCTAACCCCCGGTACCACGGTATCTGTTTCCAATTCTGTATCTTCAGTGCAAACGATCACTGTCGACGTTCATGGGCCCCGGCTTCTCTCCTTACCAACACCGCCAGGCGCTGAAATTGTCGAGACGAAAACTCTTCTTGCCTCTGGCAGCCACTTACCGTACACATCGTCGAGCCACAGGGACCAGTCTTCCACGTCATCCTACCGAGTCGTTTACAAGCTGCACCGTCAAAAGAAAGAGACTTCGTCTTTCCCAGGCGACGAAGAAAACAAAGACGAGGCGCTCGAGATCATGTCCGACAACCAGAGCTGCAGCAGCGAAGAAACCCTTGCTCCAGGAACGCCTACGATCACTCTTCCAGAATACCAATCTCCTCCCGTTTCGCCAAACCTGCTGCCGTCCTCGAACTTTGCATTGCACTCACGGCCATCTACATCCACTGAAAACAAGCGGCGCCATAAGTCACATTCTCATGATTTTTCGAAGCCGACACAGTCAAGCTCGCGCAAAAACAATAGCGACTCTGCCAAGGCAGTTGCTTCCCGAACATCGACGATTGTCTCAAAAGAGCCGATATATCTCGAAGACCTGGAGGCCTTGGCCAACCAAAAGAGGCAACGCACGCCGGTTCACGGCACAAAATCCCAGGATAAGTCACATCGGCAAGCTCACTCTGGGAGTCGAACTGAAGGAGGGACTTCCTCCAGATCATCGGACAAGAAGACAGGCTTGCGGCATGTCCTCCGAGGGAGCGGCCCGTCCATCTCATCCATCTGGACAAAGGAGTCAGGCCCGTTGGACTACATCGGTGCAAAGGACAAGTCAAAGCTACACATCAAATCGTCTCACAGAGATGCGAAAGAACTCCGGCCTGGGTCTCCCAACAGCGACTTGGCGATACGTTCGCCTCCTGAGCATCACAGCATCTACCTTGTGCCGCCCTCTGTTGGCCACCGCCGCAATCGATCATATGCCACTAGCATCTATAGCGTAGGAACCAACGACTCGCAGTCGTCTCTGATGCTGTCGTCATACTATCAGAAGAGTGCCTACAACACAGAGGACGCTCTCCGTGCTCTCCGGGAAGAAGGATTCGTCGACGGCACCTTTCCTGAGGGCCACCTGCTCCCCAACATCACTCGATACATACGCTTCTCATCGGCATGCTACGGCTCCAACTTTCTAAAGCTCACAGGCATATCCAACGAAATACCAAAAGTTGGCGCTTGGGACGGCACCCACCACGATATACGGCATTTCCTTCACCACACCGAGTCACAAGCCGACAACATACTGCTCGCCTCCTTTGTTGATCCCAATGGAGGCAGCGACTCTTCCGGTGCCACCGGGTCTGGTGTTCCCCTTGTCCATTATATCTCGCTCGACCACGCAGCCAAAGCCGTCGTGCTTGCTTGCAGAGGGACGCTAGGATTCGAAGACGTCCTGGCTGACTTGACCTGCGACTATGACAGGCTCGTCTGGAGAGGTAAGGGGTACAGAGTGCACAAGGGTATCCACGCCTCTGCCAGGAGGCTTCTGTATGGCGGCGATGGTCGCGTTTTGATGACGCTCAAAGAGGCTCTGCGCGAGTTTCCAGATTATGGACTTGTTCTATGCGGGCATTCTCTGGGAGCTGGTGTCACGTCTTTGCTGGGAATCATGCTCTCCGAGCCCAATCCTCTTGGCCCTGGCTTTGTCACTTCTGCCGAACCATATACTCTCCGACCTCCACCTCACGAGGCTCTCGTCAACGTTAGGCTGAGCGACATCCGGCCTCCGTCAGGCCGCCGCATACATGTGTATGCTTATGGTCCCCCCGCCGTCATGTCGTCGTCTCTTCGCAAGATCACGCGAGGCCTCATCACCACTGTTGTTCATGGCAATGACTTGGTCCCTCACCTGTCGTTGGGCCTACTCCACGACTTTCAGGGCGTTTCACTTGCGTTCAAACAAGACGAGAACAACACCAAGTCCGAGATTCGCCAGAGAATCTGGAACGCTCTTCAAGACAATGTTTCGGAGCGATGGTACTCGTATCGCAGCGCGAGCAAGGTCGCAAGCAGTGGAGGCGTCAGTGACGAGGAGAGATGGATGCTTCCGGCGCTGGAGAGCCTGAGGGCGGCCATGAAGGGGAAGAAACTGCTCCCACCGGGCGAGGTGTTTACCATTGAGACGCAGCGTGTCCTTCGCAGAGATGCGTTTCTTTTGTTGGATGAGGAGCACATTGGGCGGCCCGCGCAGAGGATTGTGCTGAAGTACATCAAAGATGTCGAGGGTCGCTTTGGAGAGGTGCGGTTTGGTACGAGCATGTTGACGGACCACAGTCCGGCAAAGTACGAGGACGCTCTGAACAAGCTGAGAGTGGGAGTTTCTACATGACGACTATCGTTTGGTTAGGTTTTTTTTCTTCTGGCATGTTTCATACATGGCGATGCGTTATAGATGTGGTTTATCTTTCTCAATTATTAGGCTGTGTACAAGGTTTGAACTGCTGTTTCTGGGAGAACTGTATCTGTTTCGTCAATTCATATCCTCTGCTGAACTTCTACCGCTCGCTGAGCGAGTCCGAAGAGCCTATCCTGGACATCGTTGTACAAGCTGTCGGCGGGACCGAACTTGACTATCTCGGAATGAGATCGCGCAATAGGGAAGATATGGATATCGTCCTTTTCCCAAGGGCGACACTGCACGGCTGAAGCCTTTGTTACCAGCACCGTTGGGGGGCCGTCCATGCGCCATCTGCCAGTTTGATCCTGTTTAAATTGGCTGTCAACATATCAAGCAACAGTTAAAAAAATGAATTGTTCGTAATACCTGCTGTGCAGTAGGTGATTCTACTGTCTCATAAAAGCATATGATTTCCGCTTGTCCCTGATGGCCCAGAGCAGGGTGGAAGTCCTCCTGAAGCTGGTCCAAGGCCTGGGCCGACTCTCCGATTGACTTGATCAAGGGAAGATTGGGGCCATCGCCTACCATTGGGATAAGCGAAGCGATATCCATGCCCCTGTGAGGAACACCGAAGAAGACGATCCCATAGATCGCCCGGAATAGCTTCTGGTCTTCCTGACTGCGAGATTTGGACAGCGTGATCAATGTCTATGGATCATGATGTCAGATTGAACTCCATTATGAAGCATCGCACCTCACATACTTTCTTGACAATCAATCCGCCCAAGCTATGGCCCATGAGAATGATTGGTCTTGTTCGTGAACCTTCAACTAGAGCTAGGAGGTTTGAATGAAGCGCAGTCGCTAGATCGTCAATGTTCTGCACGCTTCTGCTTCCAGGCACCATCGACTTGTGGCCGTATATCATGATTCGTGCCATTGGACGCCCACTCCGGGCATTGATGAGGTCGGACGAAAGAGCGTCTTGCAGCCACATGTAATTCCCATTCTTATCTTTGAAGGATCCGTAAGCATGGCCCCCAAGCCCAGAAACAGCAATGACACTGAGAGACTGGTTTAGTATGAGGACAGTTCTGGGAAATGGCGTGCATACTCAATTTCATGGTCTTCTGCTGGAGGTGCGAATAGAGTCGTCATGCCGATAAAGCCACTATCCAGACTCAATGGGAGGCTAGACACTGCCAATTCACACTCTTCTGCTTCGGGCAGTGGAATATACCATGGGCTCACAGTCTTCTCCAATGCTAGAGGATTCAGAAAGTTTACTGTGGCCGTTCTGAAAAACCCGCCAACCTCATCTGCTAGAGATTTGACAACTGGCTGAGCCTCGGGCTCATGGAGCTCGAGATGGCGCTGCAATTGATCTCTATCCCAATTGAGGGGCACACCTCGTATGCGGTATGTAGAGCCTCCCTTAGGTCCTCGTCGAGGTTCGGATATGGGGGCGGTGGGGGCGGTATCGTTCTTGATAGATGATGCCATACTGAAGTTTCGGAAGCACGCTGAGAGGAGTTGCGATTGATATTTCTTTTCGAAGAGGCACGCAATACTTTGACAATATATATATTTTCCTAGATCTTGATACTCTGTCGCCGTGCGGGTCTAGCATTATATCCCAAGATTCATGACAACATTTGCTTTCGTCCTAGTGAGTGGTACATTTCGAGCAATGAGTTGCAGAGCTAATGTGTATGCCATGGGGAGCTTTGAACCAAAAGATTCCGCCACATTTCACCCCAGACTCCATACATGCCACTGGATATCCTCCATTAAGCGCGGCAGATGGTGTTTAGTACCATTTAGGCTACTACCGTCGAAGGATTCGGTGATACCGCTGTTGCATCAGCCGCGGCCCCGCTGTAGCCCGCGAGAGTCGAGGGTCGGCGGCTATCTGCATACTGCCAGAAGCCGCTATCCGGGGTTACTGCAGATGAAATGCCAAACCGCAAGGAACGTACTAAGAAAGAGGATCATGGTCATGTAGGCTGAGGCGCCAGTAGAAACGCTCGTCGTTTGTGCCTGCGTCACTCATTAGTACTTATATGTATCATCCTCAGGGGGGCTTGGACATCAACATACGCATTAGAAACTCGACACGGCTCCCAGAAGACGAGTGAGTTCGTGTCTTGTAGTTCTAGACGACAAGTTTATTCGTCGAAAAGGCAAGTCGGGCTGCGGTGAAGAGCACAGCTCCCGCCATGAGAACAGCACCGCTGAAGATGATGCCTTGAGAGTAACCGCCATACGTATCGATGAGGGCACCAGTAATCGGGGTGCCGCCCAAAGCGCCGAATCCGATGAGGAATGTGGACATGCCCAAATATGTTCCAATCTGTACTCGTAGTTGCGTCAGGCTGCGGGTTCTTTGATCTCTTGACGAGTGACTAGGCGCTTACCTTGCTGGGGTGGTCTGCTGTGTGAGCGATGGTTGTAAACATGAGGGCAATGATGATGCCGCTAGTCGCGCCAAACAAGATGGACAGTACAATGAGCCCCGCGGCCGAAGTGATTTTGAGCCAGCAGAACATGAGTATTCCAGATGCATAGCAGGCCACCGTGATGACGTTGAACTGGCCAAGACGCCTGGCAACGGAACCAGCAAATACTCGGCCCAGGAACGAACCTGCGTTGATCAAGGCGAACAAATAGGATGCAAGGCCCGGGGACATTCCGTGTACTGTGCCGTAGTCGGCGAGGTAAAAGTAAGGGGTCCAGAGTCCCAGGATAACCATGAACAGCGCTGCAACCTGGAGAGAGAAGGCGGGGATCTTGAACGCCTCTGGCAGAATGAACGCGCCAGTTCTCCGCAGAGACGTCGGACGAATGGTCACGGCTGCAATCGCCAGCAAGAACAGAGTCAAAAAGCCGCAGACCCGCTGGCCCCAGGGGAATCCGACGCTGCTGTTTTGGAGAAGGTTGGTCATGATTACCGGATAGATGATTCCTCCGATGGGAGAACCAGTAGTGGCGAAAGCCATGGCTATTGGTCGTCTCCTGAAGAAGTAATGACCTATGATGGATATTGAAGGAGTGAATATGAGGCCAGACGTGATGCCGATGAAGATGCCCTGGCAGAGAATGAACTGGTAGAGCTTGGTACAAAGGCTTGTGAGCATCATGGCGACCACCAGGAGTAAAGAAAACGGCCTAACAATGACCTGTGTCCCTCAGTGTCAGTATAATTCGAGAAAGGGGGCCTTGGGCTCACCTTACCATTGCTCCGTATCGATCTGCCAGCGGACCGGCGACCAACGCTGCTGAGAACTGAGCAAAAGACTGGATAGCTCCGATCCAGGCCACATCGGATGGAGAGTGGTCGGACAAGAAAGTTTTGAGATAGTATGTTTCGTAGACCCTGGTGAGCGAGTGATGAAATGAATTACGTTAGCGATGGCTCTGGTATAGGATGGAGTGACTGGCCAAGTACGAACCCGAAGGAGTTCACGTAGCCAAACGATGTGAACAATATGCACCAGCATCCCAGAACAACCAGCCACGCCCGTAGACCTCCTTCTGGGAACTCATGGGGAACCGAGTGGCCCTTTGCCTCGTCAGATTTCTCAACAGCCACCGCCTCCTCACCCCCTGAGAACATTGCCGACTCGATGTCGGTAGTGCTACCCGATGCCATGGTAGCAAATGAAGGGGCCTGGCACTTGAGGTGTAGGGTGCTTGGTCACAGGAGGGCTGTCACACTATCACGATAGCCGAGCGTATACGTAGATCAATCTGCAACCGTCCATATATATCAAGGGTCTACTGGCTGTATGGGTGTGTAAGCTTAAATATGGCCGTCAGGCCTCGTACATGCAGCTATCCATCTCCGTATTCACCGAGCCGACGATCCACAGATGAGCTGGTTGGAAGCATGGCAGAGTTGGCCATCTCCATATGATGGATATGTCCCCACTGTCCTGTGCTCGATCTACGAGGTGATTCCAGGCGGTGTTTTTTTGGTGTAAAAGAGCGGACTGAAGCTGTGGGCGATGTCAACAGCAGACGCTGCTCTCAGGTAGGAATGGTCTCGGAGAAAGTGGAAAGAATTTTCCGCAGCTGAGAGGGTGGAGAAGAAGCGGATGACGGAGATGGTCGGTCATTTCGCAAGCCACCCAATCATAAGCACCCCGGCATTATATAGACTAATATCTCCTTGCAATTCCAGGGACGATCCTCTGCAACCCTTGATATGACGATCGAGACGCGAGCCTGACACTGAGAACACCTTCTGCCGCCAGCCGAGAATGACAGACGACCCGGATCGCGCGTGTCCGGCTCCGACAATCGCCGAGGACGCGGTTGAGAGGAGCGCGATCACGCAGGCGGCCGGCGTCGAAGCTTCAGCACCAGCACCAGCTACAGCTCCAGCTACAGCTCCAGCTCCAGCTCCGACTCCGGCTCTGGCCGAGGGCGCGAGTGCCGAGCCTCAGGAAGCACGCTCCAGGAAGAAGCGGCTGCAGCTGAGCTGCGGCGAGTGTCGCAGGAAAAAGGTAACGGTAACGCGGTGAGGAGTAGAGGAAACCGAGGCGATCGCGTCTGGCATGTTCGTGTTCTAACCAGCAACCCATCGCCAGCTCTCCTGCGACAGAGGCCGGCCGTGCCGCAGATGCGTCAGGACGGGCAGAGCAGACCAGTGCGAGTTTGAGACCAACCCGCGCTCGGCGCTTCTGCCCATCGACCAGGGCGCGCAGCTGGAGCAGATCAAGTCCGACCAGGCCGAGCTTCAAAGCCTGCGGGCTGAGATCTTCCAGCTCAAGGAGCTGCTCTCACGGCCTCTGGCGCCTCCTCCGCCACCGAGTAGTCACCCTCAGCCTCAACCTCAGCTTCAACCCCAGCTTCATCCTCACCATGGCAGAGGCTCCCTCACGGAAGACGTGCGCGTCAGCGACTTCCCCTCCAAGAGAAGCAGCGAGATGGAATCCAAAGACATCGTGACCATTAGCCGGATTCCCAACAACTCTAGCGACGGCCCGCCTGATCCCAGGGAGAAGTCGCCGCGAGGATACTACAGACGGCACGCACTGCTGAGGTTCTTTTCAGAGGTAATTTCGCGCCTGGCTCCATCGTGCTACCGTTGGTTGATTTAACCCGGCGCAACAGATCCCACAGCTGTTTCCTTTCATCAAGGAAATCGCCGACCAGTGGCTGAAGCCCTATGGTATTTACATCAAGAAGAACAAGGTCGCCAAAGATGAGGGCTGGAGGATGAAGGTGGCAGCCAATGAGCAGCCACTGATCGAAGGCCTCTTGCCGCCAAAGCATGACACGGACGTTCTGATCGCGATTTACCTCGATCATTTCGAGCAGCTGCATCGCGTTGTCCACATCCCCACCTTCAACAGAGAGTATATCAACTTCTGGACTCCAGGCAGGTCTCGGTACCCGACAATGGCAGCCATGATACTCGCCATGATCTCCGTGTCGGTCAGTGCCTCTGTCCACCTGGTTGGCTCTTCGCCAGTTCCTGCCAGCTACCGGAAGATGGCTGAGACGTGGATTTTCGCCATTGATGACTGGCTGCGACTGCAAAGTACAAAGCACCGCAAGCTCGTGCACTACCAGGTGGCCAGCTTGATGTACATTGCCAAGCGGATGAACCTGGTGGGGAAGAAGAGGTTCTGGAAAGACACGGGCTCCATGATACAAGACGCCATCATGGATGGCTTGAATCGCGATCCTTCACTGGCCGATACCTTCTTTATCAGGGAGATGAAGCGGCGGCTATGGTATACCGTCCGCGAGCTGGAGCTCCAGAACTCTTTTGAATGCGGCTTGCCCACTCTTCTTCATACGATCGAGTCTAATGTCACAGCGCCGCTCAACCTTGCCGATGAGGACTTTGACGACACAACGAAGCTGACGCCCATGTCGAGACCGTCCAACTCCTACACGGAGTCTTCGTACCAGTTTCACAGCTTCCGAAGCTGGGAGCTGCGTCTCGAGCTCTCACGCCGACAGTTTGGTTCGGGAGTCTTCAGGCCTCTCGACTATGACGACGTTTTGCGATATACACACGAGATCACACGGGCGTTGAATGATCTTCCTCCGTGGAGCAGCGATAGGACCGACAGCAAAAGTCATGGACGGGTGCTCCTGTCGTATTCGATGCTGGAGTTTCAGCTCAAGGAGTGTCTTCTGGCCATACATCGGCCGTACGTGGATAGGGATGGCGGCAAGTATCCCATCTCGGAAACTATCTGTTACCAAACAGCTCGAGAAATACTGCTCTCCAACATACAGCTCGCAAACCTGGGAGTTCAAAGTCTGACACAGCTCCGGGAAGATCTTGCCATTGCTTCGCTGCACATGACTCGCCTTACGCTGATGCAACCGGAAGGTAGGCTTTCTCTCCTTCTTTGTGTCAAACGACGTCTTATGACTCGTAATAGGTTCCAACAGCATCATCATGGCCAACGCCTTGTCGACTATCGATCTGCTGGAGCAGTGCCTCCCGGCCATTGAGGACAAATATCTGCGTTTCTCCGACCCTTGGAACTTCTTCATCATGTGTACCGCCATCATGCTGATCAAAATACACCTCGGCAAAGAAACTCGACAAACTGCCAAGGCGGCTTGTGCGCGCAGATTTCTTGATCTGTACTATAAGAGTGTGTGGATGCATCATCCCGCTGATCTCGCTCAGCAGCAGGCAATCACTCGGGATATTGCCGACCAAATAAGCGTGAGTTCCGTGATGACAGTCGTCTTCGAGCACGGCTTTTGGGGTTTGATCCAAGCTTACTTTTACGTCTATCCTAGGCTCCCGCTGCCTGTCCCCCAGCTCCTCCAGACGGAAGCGTCCTTCCCACCTCGGTGTGGCTTGATAACAGCTATCCCGATGTATGTTCAAAGCCTTGATAACCACGTTGTCTGTACTAATCACCCCACAGGTTGGAAGCGATCCGTTCGATCTCTCCGTCGAGATGGACGTCTGGGACGAAGCGGGATTTCCTTTGCCGGGATTCCCCAACTGCTAACCGGAAGTCTATGCCTCCCAGCCAGTTATTCCCGAACGATTGATTGTTTGCGGATACGATGATGAGCCCACCGCTGCACGTCGAACATGTTCAGCCCGTTTATCCGCACCTATAAAATTGTCAACTACAGGTGGGGGACAGCTTTGGGGTTACAATAATCCACATCATCGTGTGCCACATGATTGATGCCTCTCCGCATTCGCCTTGGATATCAAACAGGCATGGATGATCTCGAACGAATCTCTTCTCATCCTGTCATCTACAAGTCAGACAGGAATTTTACAACATCAGAAGACAGGAACCGCACGATACTCGTCGCAAGCTAATATCCAACCCGTTTCATCAATGGCATCGACCACGCCTTTTTCTGTATCTGGGAAGACCGCCATAATCACTGGGGCCGGCTCGGGTTCGTGCTCCTGACTCTTAGAGGACTTCGTGGTGAAACATTCAGTTAACTTACATATGATCCGGTCTAGGTATTAATCTCGCCTTTGCGGAGCTCCTTCTCTCTCGCAATTGCAATGTCGTCTTTGCCGATCTGGAGCTGCGCCCAGAGGCAAAGGATGTGGTTTCGAAACACCAGAGCGAAGACGGAGGTCGGGCTGCATATATCCGCACAGACGTGACCTCGTGGTCCGACCTTTCCAAAATGTTCGATTTTGCCCTCGAAACTTTTGGGGACTTCGACATCCTCTGTCCAGGAGCGGGAGTATACGAGCCCAACTGGTCCAACTTCTGGCATCCCCCTGGATCGAGCCAAAGTAGAGACGCTGTCGATGGAGACCACTATGCGCTGCTCGATATCAATCTGACGCATCCCATCCGCGCAACCCAGATCGCCCTATCCCACTGGCTATATCCCCGTCCTCCAGCGCAAGGTTCCAACTTTGACAAAGCTCCTCCCAAGGCGTCTCTCGACAATCCCAAGAGAGTGGTCAACATCACCTCAGTAGCCGCCCAGATCCCTACCTTTAGAGCCCCTCTTTACGGGGCATCCAAGTTCGGCCTTCAAGGATTCATCCGCTGCCTCGCGCCGCTGGAGCCTCGATTCGGCGTGCGAGTGAACGGCGTCGCGCCTGGAATAGTCCGCACGCCTCTGTGGGTTGAGCATCCAGAGAAGCTGATGAACGTTAACGATGCCCGGGACGCGTGGGTCACTCCTCAAGAGGTAGCTCAGGCAATGCTGCAGTGCGTTGAGGACAGCGTGAACGTTGGAGGGACGATCCTGGAGGTTGGCGCTGGAAATACTAGGAGAGTCAAGGTTTTCAACGACGAAGGCCCCGATCGAGATCCCGCAAAGGGCCTGATAACCAGCAACAACGAACTTGGCGACGGAGAAGTGGTTGACTGGCTGCATCAGGAGGCCATCTGGGGACCTCACGCATAGGCTTCTTTGAGGTCTCGCGCCTTATGTGCTGATTACACATCTTCCACCGTTCACGGCTTTCAACGGAATCAAGATGCAGCCTTATGGGGAGACAGCAGGCCGGTGGCCTCAACCCCTGCAGGCTCCTCGCAGCACAAATGTGGGATGAAGCCTGCCGGTAACATGCATTGTGAATCAAAGTCTGGATGTCTTGTGTTGTCTAGTGCGAATGAGAGATGAGAACTACTATCCAGTTCAGCGTCACGGGCTCCACCAAGCAGGATAGTGTGCATGATTCCAAAGCCAGGAACACCAAGCGCTTACAGCTGAAGAAGGCCCCACGGGCTTGCAGATATTACCCGCGAACATCAGAATTCAGCACCCAATTATGCCTCCTATCATGTGCGACTCCAGGCGTGCCTACCCCTGTCAGAGTATCCGCCTGCTTATCCTTGCACCTCGCAACCAACTCGGACCGGGGGGTTGTGGCGCAGGGCTCTTGTATTGAGGGAGCATGATGCTATAGCCTGGAATCAGGACTTGAAGTATTTGGCATGTCTTCTCTGAGGAAAAGCCCAACGATTCAACTACGACTCACGCCAGGCAAACAGTGCCGGCACACTGGGATGCCGGGCATAAATAGGAGGAGCATTTCCGCCGCTTGCAATGGAAGAGAAAGACTCAAACCCCCTTGTTATCTCTCATTGATTGACTCGGCCTTTGCAAACCCATCTCAAGTCTGATCTACTCTGATCAATCAAGAGCGGTCGATCTATCGTTTGCCATAATTATCACCACACGACAGTTACAACCGTTTTCTCGCTTCACCAATGGCTTCCATTCTCCGCAAACTCTTCCGACGGCAGAAGCAGCCCCCACTGGTCTGTGCCGTCAACCTGGATGCCGACGGGAACCCTGTTGGCGAGCATCCGGACCATGTGCATACGGATGCCTGCTTCATCAACTTTGAGCCTCTTGCCGTTGCGGAGCTCTTCCAGTCGCAGTCGTGCCAGTCGTGTCCTCCGGCGTTGCCCGGCATCCACGCCGCCACGGCAGACCCCAACGTGCTTCTCCTGACGTATCCCGTCACCCTCTTTGACCACACGGGCTGGAAGGACACCTTCTCGAGCCTCGCCAACGACGCCCGGCAGCGCGCCTACGCCAAACGGTGGGCTCGCACGAGCTTGTTCACGCCCCAGATCGTCGTCAACGGCGTGGCTGACGGCACCGGTCGAACCAAGGAGGAGATTCAGCAGATTATCCAGCAGGGCAGAGACATTGCCAAGGCCCGCGACTGGCACATCTACCTAGACGCAAACGACACAGAGGTCCGCGTCGACACGGACAAGCAGGAGGCGCCTCCCCACGAGGTCTCGCTCATCATCTATGCCAACACTGACCAGACGGTCAAGGTCGGCAAGGGCGTCAACAAGGGCAAGAAGATCAACCACCGCAACGTCGTCACGTCGGTAACCAAGATTGGTGACTGGTTCGGTGGCAACGCGATTTGGAGTCTGCCCACGCCGAGAAGTGCCTTGGCTCCTGATCAGGGCGCCGCGGTCATCATCACGGAGGGGGGTGTTGGGGGGCCCATCGTTGCAGCGGCCAAGATCTAAGGCAACGGGATATGAGATGGGGAGTTCCAGCCGAAGGAGGGGAGTTGGATTGTATTTGAAGTATGTTGTTCTTGAGAGATACCAGAGGAGCGCGCGGCTCCTATTTGTATTTGCTGCTACCTCATTATGCAAGATTGCTTAAGCCCGTGTTCCCCTTGTGCCTTGCCTTGGACTGTCTCCTGCTTCTTCCTTTGGACTGGTGTCCAATTGTGTGATTGACTATGACGACGTGTTGCTGTGAGGACCGATTATCCCGAACGACAGGCCGCGGATTTGTCACGTTTGCAGATGGATTTGCAGTGCTAGGAGGTAAGGAGAAGCTGCAACGAGCGGCAACGGCTTCGTTTACGATGTCATTGGTTTCAGGTGTTGCTTCCGTCCGCTATACGACCTTGATATAAGAAGGTTCGTCATCGATGGTGATTGTGAGCATATGCTGAGATTGTCGTGAGGGTTATCGCGACACATAGTCACTATGAACCATAGCGGTCGCCGTCAGTCGTCTCAAAAATGCCTATGACTGATAAGCTGAACAACTTTGCCATACAGAATCAAACGATCAATCCACAGCCACGTACAGTAGTCACTCCCATCGGTATGGAGAGAACTCATTCAGGGGCTTCGTGGAACGATGGAGTATCCCACTCCACAAGTGCTTATTCCTGAACACTTACGCATTAATTACTCAGACTTTGTCACCAACTTTCTTCGGGAATTGGCAAAGCCATTCCATCAATAAGAGATGCTTGACTGAGTCGCGCTGCGAATAGTGTGGGTCGTCGAACATACAGTAGTCTTTGGGTAGGGCTTTTCATCAACTACTACTCCGCTCAAGACTGGTCGCATGAGATCTTCTTAGCATGTGGTATCTAGATGGCGGCGCCAGAAGAAGAAGAAGACGCCTACAGCATGTCGCCATGGCATCAAAGGAGCTCTAAGCGAGTTTGAAGAGATCGGCAAACAGTTCCGTGATGTGGTAAGCAATTCCCTGTAGCTTACGGATCAGGACGGGGCTGCCGGTCAAAAGCTCCTCGTATTCGATAAAGCTGGGGCTCGAATTCCCATGCCGACGTATCATTTGCCTAGTGTTGCTTCTTGAGGCTACGGGTGAGTCGAGTTCATGGGTCCTCGCAAGAATGTTTTTGTCCTCCTTGCTTGTATGTGAACTACCTACATATGAGCTGCCATCTATTAACGGAATTCACAGTAGTTTGCGGTACATGGAGGGACTCGGGCTCGTCAACACCATCATATATATCCACCTAGCAGTAAAGGAAGCGGCCATGAACCTGGATTTTGTCGTCCGTGGATTGTTGACGCCATTGTGCAACCCTGAGTTCAAGCTGAATCAGTAACCTCATGGGCTTGGATTGAGGTCAGAGCATTTGGCTGTCTAAATCCCGTCGCAGTGAGTGACACATGTCCCCTCACATTGTTCTATACGAAGATAGAATCAGGGTATGAGTGGTTGCGCGACCTGTTATTCTCCCTCAATGAAGTCCTTTCAGCGGTGAGATCTTGTGACTTGAAAGTGAAGAGGAGTCGAGTCGCTCTATTGACCTCTCGCCCGAACCGCTCGCCCCGCAGAAGAGCATCTTGAACGTATTGTCCAGGCTTTCAATGACGCAGCCTGCCTCAACCTCGGTGAGAGAATGGTGACACAATCATCAGAGATGGTTGTGTTTCTCAGTAGGAAGTGAATTGGCACTTATGCAGCCATGCGCCCTCTGACTCTATACTTATTCACAGCGATCGTGGTGCATCGCCAACTTGGAACCTACAAAAGCAACATTCCTACGCCAGAGCGCATCTCAGCGATGCACCCCAATATTCACTGCAAAGGAAAGAAGAAGAAAAAAAATGTAAAGAAAGGCAAAAGAGCCAGAAGGAAAAAGCCATGATTGCCCATCATTTATCGACTCAAAGAACGTCATATCACTGTATCGCACCTCCAGAGCTCTCGCGGATATTCCTAGCTTGTCTCTGCATCTTGAGCGCCATCCATCTCGAAAAGCCCGGATGGCGATTCAACAAGCGGGGTGCACGATTCTTCTACCGGGAAAAAGATGCAGGTATACCATACAAGTGATTCGACTATCGGGGATGCAGTTGCTTCTAGCGCGGTGGTCGATGCTTTTACTGGGTGGCAGCCGCCAAAACTTGGACCAGCCCAGGTCCGGATCTCAGAAAATTGCAGCCTCATCAAGCCGAAATTGGACCATTGCGTTCTGGAATTGAGCAAAACTATCACGACTTGCCTCCTGACTTCAGGGTTGGTGATGCTGAACATGGTGGTTAACCCTCTGGCACTCCCGGTTTTCGAGACACGATCCAGGGTTACCGAGTCGAAACCGACCCTGCCAGCTCGATTTCGGCCACCTCATCAAGCTGGTTTCGCTCCATCACGATGCAAATTAACTCTAGAATTCGCCAACATGAAGCCAGAAATCGAGGGTTCGTGATAATTTCTGGCGACTTCAACCATCAGCATCCCCAAGTCCTGGACAGATTCAGGTCAAGTCAGGACCATCTCGGGCCCTCTCGACTCGATTTTGGCCACCTCATCAAGCTGGTTTTGCTTCATCACGATGGATTTCGAGTCCGATTCTCGCCAACATGAAGCTCGAAATCGTGCTTTCGTGATAATTCCTGGCGATTTCATCTCGTGAACCTTCCATCTCCAGGACGGATCAGGGTCAGATCATGACGGTCCTGGGCCCGGTTGACTCGATTTTGGCCACCTCATGAAGGCGATTTGCATTCATCTTGAGATGTTTTGCCTCTTCATTTTGCCAAAACATCGCCAACATGAAGCTTGGAATTGACTTCTCGTGATAATTTCTGGCGATTTCATCCATCTCTTGTCGCCATTTCACCGACGGCTCTGGTCAAAACCATCACCAACTTGCACCTTCAAAGTTCATTTCGGCCACCTCATGAAGCCGATTCTTAACCATCGCGAGATGATTTGCCTCTCGATCCTCCCAGATTTTCGCCAACTTGAAGCTGGAAATACGAGTTGGTGATGATTCCTGGTGTTTTGGCTGACCTCTTGTCGCCATTTCGACCAACGCTTGAGGTGAAACCATCACCAACCTGGAGCTGTTGACTTGCTTTTGGTGTCTTCATCAAGCCGATTTGCCTCCATCATGATCTTTTGCAAGGTCTTTTCCCTCCCAAATGACTCCAGTTGTGATCATGTCGTGATAACTGTTGGTGTTTCCACCTTCTTGATCTGCGTATAGTCCCCTCGTGAGCTGGATGCTTGGTGTTTTCATTGCCCACCTGCTGCCACCTGGCACATCTTCTGCGCAGCCCATGAGGCCCATTTCCCACCATTGCACCCCATTTCATGGTGTTTACTTTACCCAACTGGGCCTTGGTGATCATCACGATCGCCCGTGCACCTGATTCTTGGTGTTTTCCACCATGCCTCCCACCCCACCCGCCAAAACGCACCGACAGTGCTCAAGTCACTTGAAGCCCAGCATCACCACATCTTGATCATTTGATGGTGTTTTCTCATGATGCACGCAAGATCATCACCACGTGCGCTCTTGAGATGCTATGCACCATTGTCATGTTGATCTTCTCACTGTATTACAATTATAGAATTTAATATGCTAACTTGATAGGTTTTATGCCTTTATGCTGGTCTGCTCATCTCGCGCTGCGGCTGCTGCCACTGCATGGTTTATTTTCCCTGTGCAGCAGAGATGTGCACGCAGATGAAGCTATTCCCAGTGCACACTATCTGGTATACTATACAGGAGTCGACGGTGCACATTAAGCTGCACGCCCGTAGATATCGAAGGATGCAATGTCCCCGGCTTGGAGCTAGATTCAGCGTATTCTTGTGAACTTTCTACAGCTACACATCATCCACATAGGTATACAGCTCCTCCAGCGCCTCGAGTTTCTAGAAAGAGTATTGCGACCGGAGTCTCCCAGCCGCACACGGTCGCTGCATCTGAACCATGCATCGCGGAAAGCGCACATGTATCAGTCGCCACTGAAGCCATCCTGCTCATTTGATACTCAACCAAAATGGATGGACAGGCGATGCGCTGCGCGGTAAATGAAACTCGACTGCCCATCTCATTCCCTCTCAGCAAGCAATTGGCTTCCTCTCCCCGTTATGCGTAGGCTGCAGCTTGTTCCCAACCAAAGGACTCGAGCAGCCCCATTCAGCATTTCGCATGCATCAGAGGCGCCGTAATATCCCGACCGCACGAGTAATCAAGCTTGACACGCGCCCCGTCTAATATTGGAGCAAGAAGAGTTGAGGTGGTCTATTCGAAGAATCTATCGTGGGTATCGTATCGCATCGTCGGCATCACTAGAATTAGATTTCAATCAATTTATGCTCTTCCAAGAAGCTGTAGTGTTGGTAATCCAGATGAAACGTACGCTCAGATAAACAGCCTCCACGCTCATGCCATCACCTTGGGCCGTGATGCCTCCATCCAAACTGCCTGATGGCCGTAACCGCGACCCAGGCAAACGCAACGATCGCGACGGTGATGCGAACCTCTCGCGCCAGCTGCGCCGTCGACTGCGGGAGCGAAAACGTGTGCGCGTGATTGATCGCCCCGGAGTGCTGCGCCTGGAGGATGAACTGCTCCATTGCGCTGGTTGGAGAGAATGTCGTCGATCGGGCACAAGGTTGACGATAAAGTAATAATAGAGTATGCCTCTAAAATTTCCGGTCGAGGTGGTTTAGCTCGCCATCACGATGATCTGCCGATAAGGATTAAGGCTAAGCCTATCGCGGACGCCAAGCTTCATGATGGCGCAGACCTCATTTTTTTCTCTTGTCTGCGCTTATTGAGTCAGTCCTCGTACCTAGGTATATAGACTGCTAAAAGCATAATCGATTCATTGAGATGATTAAATGGGCTATTGTTGAGGATACGAGTGCATAGTATGTAATAGATATATGCCAGGTAGTCAAATATTGCAAGAGAAGAAATGAGGATCGCTGCTTACATGTAAATGAGTGAGATCACCATCCGGAGTGAGCACATGTGAAAGTGTCTGCAATGATCCATGACAGCCTCAGCCCTCGTGATAGCGTCAACATTCTCGGTACAGAGTACGTACAACACTCCTCCCTCGCTCACCGTGGCTGACTCGAACAATCCTCTTCCGCCCTCGAGTAACCGAGACCAAACCCTTGAACTTCACCGGATGCATCTCCTCTCTTCCCCGACAACAACCTCGTCGAGGCACCATAAATCTGCAGGGCTTCTACCAATCCAAGATACCAAAACCCGCCAGGTCATCGCCCCTCAGGTTACACGGACAGGGAAAGTCCGCCTCATGCAATGCACAGGAACAGCTTCCGGTTGGAAGAGTCGTCCGGAACACCGGCCCGGGCTTCCGTTGAAAAAATCGAATTCAAGCAAGGATCTGTCTCTGTCTCAAGGGCCGTTGATGCTTCATGTCTTGCATGTCTGTCTGTCAAGCGGGTTTGAGGGGGGCGCAACTGGAGAGACCTGCAGAGAGCATTGCTTGCTGGTTGGCTCGAGCGGGGATCGCCTGGCTGGAGGGTTACATTCCTTGTATGCAGACACGCTGCTGGGAATGTGCATGCTGCAAGTTGCACCCATGCTTGTATGTAGATGCGAGCTGACGAAGGGCTTTCGTACAAGGCCAATCTGTGAAGCAGCGTCCAGAAGCAACGTTGGAAGCCTCACCATCTTACACACCTAACCTTGAACGACTGAGTATCGTAAATGGCCGATAGAACACATGCAAAATCTCAGACATATCCAACCTCTCCACTGCTGCTCCGGCCTGTGGATTCTGTTACGTCTCAAATTCATCGCCAATTGCCTCTTTTGCTGCCATCACGAGCTTAGTCAAGGCGTCCTCCGGGCCTCGTCGGCCGGCTCCGATGACCAGCCCCGGCCTCCAACTCCACAAAGAAGCCTTTCCTCTCGTCTCGGCCGCCAATTTAGCCTTGGTGCCCCTCCCCCTCTTGCCATTTTCGGCCTCGTGAAGAACATGATTCTCGGGGTTCGGGTTCCCTTGGTCTCTTGAGTTTCGTGATTTGCATCTTGCCGTGCCCTAGCAGATTGCAGGGAAAGCAAGGTCGTAGCAGACGATAACCGAGTTGAGCCTCACTAGCTTTCTTTCCAGAAACAAAGAAGAAAAAACTTTTTTTCTCCTCCCGTGATCCCAGCCTTATTCATCCTTAACTCTCCCTCTCCTTCCTTTCATCACTTTCTTGGATCATCACTCCTTGTCCTTGTTCCAGTCATCACCATCTGCGCGAGTAAGCCCACGAGAAAACCACCACCATGGCGACCGAATCGCAGCCTCAGTCCCTCCCGATGGACCTCCCCATCATCGACCTCGACATCTACCTCAACAACCCGCCGTCGTCCCCCGCCGTCCAGGCCGAATGCGCCCGCGCCGCCTCCGCCCTCATCACCTACGGCGCCCTCCTGCTGCACGACTCCCGCGTCTCCGAGACCGACAACGACACCTTCCTCGACCTGCTCGAGGACTACTTTGCCCAGCCCGAGGCCGACCTCCGCCGCGACGAGCGCCCCGAGCTCAGCTACCAGATCGGCGTCACGCTCGAGAACACGGAGAAGCCAAAGTGCGCCGTCGACGAGCCCTGCCTGGCCGTCATCCAGCGCCTCGACCCCAGCCAGCGGCCGCTCGACATCTCGGCGCACTCGCCCGACCCCAAGTGCCGCTTCTTCTGGCGCATGGTCGAGCTGCCGCCGTACGAGACGCAGTTCCCGGGGCTCAACGCCGAAAATGTCACGCCCGAGGCGCCGCATATCAAGGAGAGATGGGCGCCGACCATGGATCAATGGGGGAGCTCCATGAAGAATGCGTTGGTCCCCTCCCCCTCCCCAACTCTCTGCTCCCTTGGGAACCCCAGGTCTGTCTGGTCGGCCCAGCTAACAGGATGATGGCAGCGTCTCGAAGCTATCTGAAATGACGGCCCTCGGCCTCGGCCTCGAAGCCGACCACTTCAGCTCCGCTGCTCGCTACGGGTTCGTCCCCCCCTTTCTCTCGTCGTCTTCCCTTGATCCCGTGTCGACAACAAACTAACATCTACATGCGCGCACACACAACAGCCCCCATCTCCTCGCCCCGACAGCTTCCGACCTCACAAAGTACGGCGCCAAGGACACCATCCTCGCCGGCTTCCACACCGACCTCAACTTCCTCACCATCCACGGCCGCTCGCGCTACCCGGGCCTCAACATCTGGGCCCGCAACACGGGCGCCCGCATACCCGTCAAGATCCCGCCCGGCAACTACCTCCTCGTCCAGGCCGGCAAGCAAATCGAGTACATCACCGGCGGCCTCATCAAGGCCGGCTACCACGAGGTCGTCGTCAACGAGCGCACCCTCGAGGCCGTCGAGGCCCGCAAGGCCCGCTTCCCCGACCGGCCCCTCATCCGCATCTCCAGCACCCTGTTCTGGCACCTCAACTCCGACTACGACCTGGCGCCCATCCCGGAGCTGGCGGAGAGGGCCAAGAAGGTCCGCGAGGAACAGGCCAGGCTGGGCCGAGACGAGGGCGAGGAGGTACACTATCCTGCCACCAAGGTGGGATTCCAGGTGCAAGAGTGAGTGGCGACCCTTTGCGGCCTATTCTGGTTACCATATTGGTCTCTTTTGAAGACCGTCTGTTGCAGAATGACTGACTCTTTTGCAGCGAGCTGAAGCACATTGCATTGATGGCATAAGAGCGTCTGGAGCGTCTACTGCTGCGGCTGGTTTATTTTGGAAAGATATCATGATGACATGAAGATACGACAATACACATGATGACCAAGCAAGCAAGCCATTGTTCTTTCGTCAGCCATTCGGTGACAATGCTCATCATATGCATCACAATTGCTGCATTCGGCTAGCAGATTCAATGCCCAGGGGGGTTTGATCTTTTCAGAAAAGGTGGTTTATTCTGCAAAACAAAGCATAGGTATCATGACATGCTAACTCCGATCTCTCCTCCAGGCGTTTATCTCCGTTCGGTGCTCCCTCTAGATTTTATACCCATCATTCATTATATTCGAACATTGATCTTCAGAACCCCTCAGTAAACACGCAAGACGAACATTTTCTCGAGATCCTACATACGCCACCATTTCGAACGATGCTTCCCCCGGCCCCGGCTTACAACTTGACTTCGGCCGTCTCAGAGGTCCGGCTCACGTCGGCATTGCCATGATCTTCCGAGTTGGCGTCTTGCTCCTTATGCAACACATGCTCTTCGACAACAGTGTTGTCCTCTTGCCAAAAGTCCTTCTTGCCGTGGGACAAGCGGACCAGCCAGGGAGGGAAGAAGCCGCCGGGAATGCGGTATGTCCAGGGCTCCTTGTCGGCGTGGTTGGGGGGCACGATGCGGCCGCGAGAGACAAAGTTGATGATTCCCACGGTGGAGTTGATGATGATGTACGACATGACGCCGGCAATCAGGCCGTTGGCAATCGAGTATGTGAAGGGCATGACGGCGATGGCGAGGAAGGCGGGAACGGCATCGCCCATGTACTTCCAGTTGATCTCGGTGACGGACGTGGCCATCATAGAGCCGACGAGGATCAGAACACTGCCAGTGGCCCACGGCGGGATGGAGGCGAAGATGGGGGCGAAGAAGACGCTGATGAAGAAGCAGAGGCCCGTCACGACGGACGTGAGGCCAGTCTTGCCACCTTCGGAAATGCCAGCACCAGACTCGACAAAGGCCGTGACGGGCGGAACACCGAAAAGAGCGCCGATGGAGATGCTGATGGCGTCGACCATGTAGGCCACGGCGGAGCCCTCAAAGTCTTGGGTAACGGGGTCGATGAGGTTGGCAAAGCGGGCCATACCGTAAAGCGTTCCCGTACAGTCGAGAATGTCGGTGTACAGGAAGGTGATGAGGGCAAGGCCAAACTGACCACCGTACTCGCTCACGTTCCACTCCTGCACGTTGAGCGTGTTCTGGATGCGGTGGAAGTCGACGACCTTTTTGAAGAAGTTGAACGAGTCGTCGCCAACGGCGGTGTGCGGGAAGTAGGTGATGGGCGTGGTTCGAGGCCATGAGATGATGCTGACGAGGATGATGCCGGCAATGACGGCGCCCTTGACGCGGTACATCATGAGAAGCACGGTGAAGATGCCGCCGCAGAAGATGCCGATCCACATGGCCGGATGGCGCATCTTGTCCCAGCTGGGGCAAGTGCCGTCATCGAGCAGGTTGCCGGGCGAGCAACCGGCGAGGGCGAGGGGGGTGTCGGTGGCACCGGTAATGATGCCGAGACCCTCGCTGTATGTGAAGCCGATGAGGGTCAGGAAGAGGCCAATGCCGACGCCCGTCGCGACCTTGATGGAGTGGGGGATCGCTCGGGCAAGCCATTGTCGCATGCCAAAGATGGTCAGGCCCAGGAAGATGAAGCCCTCGACGAAGATGGCAGTCAAAGCCACTCGGTAAGGAACAGGACCGGATCCGTGGAAACCAACTGCGCAAGGCGGGTTAGACATCAAATTCTTGATTTGGGTGCAGCAACAGGAGTGTTGGAACCTCGACTTACCGACAGTATAAGCAAAGTAGGCATTCAGACCTGCGCCATCAGAAGGAGTCAGTACAGTTTTTTTTTTTTCGGCCGAGACTCGGGTTTATTGTCACTCGGAAAAAGAGAAACGGCGATGCGACATACCCATGCCAGGAGCGAGGCCGACGGGACTATGACAGAGAGTCAGTAAAACAATTCCGGACATCGTTGATGACGGAGTCTCTCTTACAGATTAGCCAAGAGGCCCATGAAGAAGGTGGACAGAGCAGAGATGGCGGCGGTTGCGGTGACGGCATCGCGCTTGACGGCCTGGACGCACAAGCTGTACTCGACGTTGTTGTTGCAGATGGGATCATCGGCGCCCCCGTTGCAGACGCAGGTACCGCCCGAGTCGGCGACGATGGAGGAGTTGACGGCGATGATGTAGGCCATGGCGAAGAAGGTGGCCAGGCCGCCGCGGATCTCGGTGAAGAAGAGCGAACCCTTGCGCTCCTTGGGCTAAAGATGCGGAACAAGACATGATGAGCAAGTGCCATGGCTGATTATGAGACAGCTGCTTCATTGTCTCGGAAGCTTCCCCGCGGTATTGGCGGTGTTGTCAAAAAAGCCACGAGGCTGTCTCGTGGCGTGGAGAAGCCAAGACACACGAGACCAGACAAGTCGCGAAAAAAAGGAAGCAGAAGAGAGAAGCCGACTTACATGGCCAGAGCCGTCCAACCGGAACCACCAGCCAACCGGACTGGTGGCGACCTTCTTGTTGATGCTCTCCATCCACTTCATGGCGGCGATTGTCCTTAGAGACGGGAGACGACTTCAAAAGGCCAAAAAAGGCTGAAGGACTGTATACGTCCTCTGGGAAGAGAGAGGAAGAGAAGACGAGAGATCGAAAGATTTAATGGGAAAAAAACCTCTTGTATTTTTTCGCGTGTTCGTCGTGGTGGGGAAGCTAGCGATAGCGGTGGCGGCGAAGAGAGAGAAGAAAAAAAGCGACCAGGGGCGACAGCTGCGGGGTGGAAATTGGATTGGGATGCTGGTTCTTTTGGGTGCTGATTGGCGTCGTCGGGAAGGGAGACGCCTCGTTTCTTGTGTTTCTGGTGCCTGATGGCCAAGATGCTCCGTGTTGCGCTGTGCGATGCCGTGCTGTGCTATGAGGTGCTGTCGTGATGCGGTGGTGGTGGTGGCAGCAGCAGCAGCAGCAGCAGCGTACCGAGGCGTTGGGCGTACGGACGACTCGCAACCAGGCCAGATGCCGGCTTGATCCCGGTTGGGGCTCGAGTGAGGGCGAGACGAGATCAATGGCTAGCGGAGAGTCGCACAGATGCGAGCATCAGATGCATGCGACACCCACGATCTGCAGAGGGAGCCGGATCGGATCGGTGCGTCTCGTCGGTTGGTCGGCGCGTATATATACCGAGATGCCGGGAGCAGACGTAGACGAAGATGACGAAGAAGTGGTATCAATGATGCTTTGTATAGTGTCTTGATGTTCTATCACTACCTGTGCTGCTTCAGGCTCGTGAATTGCGATAGCTAGGTACTATCTAAGGTAGTCTGCTGGAGACGGCACAAGTACCTGAAGCGAGCTGGCAGGCAGAGATTGTCGATGCCCCGGATATTAGACGGAAGGTGGCAGCGAGCCCATTAATCGAGCAATGACTTAGGCCGTGATCCAACTCATCTATTTAGCCAGCGTGACTAGTTAGCCAGGTCTTTTGGGAGCCGCTATACCTTTTTTTGCTATCGTTTGCTTAGTAATTTTATGTATCTTGTCTCTTTTCTCACAACCCTTGTCTACAAAGTATCGCGCTTGCAAGGGGGCGCCGGAATACTGTAATTGGCCTAGTCACAAGTCAGTGACCTGCAAATTTGTATAGGAGCTGGCTAAATAGAAACATCGTGTGTTTGCACGATGTTTCTATTTAGCCAGCAAACTAGATTTTACTTAAATAATTAATAAAAAAATCTAGAAAAATCTTATTAAGTTGCACTTTTAATATATAATAGCTATATATATAAATAATAATATTTTATTTTTACTTTCTATTTTTAGCCATCTTTTAGCTAGAAATTAAGTGTAATAGTAGTTTTTATAGGGTAGTGTAAGGAAAAGTGGGGCTAGTCGGTACTGTCTTGACCCCTCAATACATTGCTGTAGCGCAGATTTTGAGAAGTCACTGGCTAATTAGTCACGCTGGCTAAATAGATGAGTTGGATCACGGCCTTAATCGATTGCGCGCTCTGAGGCGAGGCGAGTGGGAAGGAGGGCAGGCGGTGGGCCGGAGCTGGAGAACGGAAGGGACCATCGTCTATCTATGGAGTACATGCACCTGCCGGTGGATGACGGCGATGCGCATGAACCAGGTACTCGTACATGCAGATATACAACGATTGATAACGAGACGCTCTTTCCGAGATCTACCTCATCAGCTTCGTCAGTGGATGACCTCACTTGCTATGTATGTACATGCTATCAAAGGTGGGCAAGCCTCGGTTCATCATGACCATGAAGGGGCCTCATCAATGCACATGACTGTTCACTTCAATTCTCAGACAATTCCCATCAAAAGGACCAGACTACCTTGCCTAGCTGAACCTCGTCCGTATACATACAAGACAAGCCAATACCCGCTAGTACGAGACCCTTCTCCATCGTCCCTCGGTCCGTCTGGCTAGTGCCCACAAATCGCACACGCTCACTCGCACATGCCGTCCCGGATCGAGCCTCGATCATCCGCTTCAATGAAGGGCGACACGGCAAAATGAACGTGGTCAGAGATGATGCGACTCTTCAACTGTTCAAAGACGTTCACTCAACTCCATCTGTGACGATTGATATACACACACATTAATACTCTGTGGACTCGCACATACTGTATGTACGGTGCATCTCTGAGATACGTACAAGCAACTGCACAAGGCCATCCGATACCTATTCCACGGTCTATCTCAAGCTCTGGCAACCTGGAACCACAAAAACCATAGAAAAAAAGTCGTCTAGAATAATTCTCGGATTGTCGGCAGCCCTCCTTATCTTCTGGTGCCCCCCATCCAATCCTCTGGTATCCCCCATTCTTCATCAGCCCACGAAGTCGAGACCTCAAAAGAGGCAGCATTGCCGTCGCCTTACTTAATCAGGCCTGGCGCTTTTCCAGAATTCCATCATGGAAAAAGTGGCGTAGCAAAAGAGCGCCATGAAAAAAGTCCCTCTAGCCAATCACATCTCGTGGATAAGAGAAAATCAGCAGCCAGGGGTCCTGATTCCGCACCTCGAGATAAAACCCGACCAGTCCGGTCCGGGGTCTCCGTTAAGGCGTCTCCTCTGTGCCAGCTCCGTTATCAGCATCCATGTTGTGCCTGAGAACTGCTGCTATCTACGTATCTTCTCCGCGTGTCAACATGATATCGAGCTGATAGCATCTTGTCCCGTATCTGAACCTGCATCGCTATCTGGAGTGGGAGACACCCTTTGCATTATAAACCATCACATCTCCCCAGATTCTCGGGAACCTGCGACATGGAAAGCGGCGACTCCCGCCAGGCCACAGGCCGAACCGTGCCTGGATATATTTCGATTGCCGTGCTCTCTGCTGCTCGCAAGACTCTTCAGCAATCCCCAGCAGCTACCGACTGCGACTGCCCAACATTAAGGTGCTGCGTAACCCCCTACAAGACATAACCACAACATATCAGTAACGTACCGTACTACTATATGAGATGACTGTTTCTATACCATATTCTCGATCAGAGCACCGATGACCTCGCGATGGCATTGTACCTCGAGATCTCAAACCAAAAGTTGCAGACAAACGGCTCAAGGATTTGTCTCATTTTTACTCTCACGCAGCAAACTATGAAGCAATAGTGACCAACAGGAATGAGCCGAGTGATGCTCAGGAGGGATGTTGCTCAGCATCTGATGTCCTCAGGAGCACTGCTTTTGTGTGCCGTCTCATTCCTACATCCAAGGTATCATTTGTGAAACGTCAGCCATCTTTGTGTCACCACGGATCGATCTGCTGCGGATCTAAGCACACCTTGGTCTCCCCACCCCATGAGTTAGCAGTGTCCTCCTGCCAACAGGAACAGCATCGCGACTACTTGATATTAGCCATCCCGTTGGGCGCCGATCAACATACTCCAGACATCTGCACCACCGTGGTCACACAACATGGTGCGGGCACGCATTATTGAACTCTCACGTGTTTCGACTATTGATGCTGTACGCCTCGAATAGAAAAGGGGGCTCTTACATTATGTGATACGGCCAGCAGGTTTCTTCACGTACGTCGATCTCAAAGTGTAGATTTTGCAATGCCCATGAGGCGCTGTAGGCATTATATGGACCATGGCTCTCCTTGATGGTGCACACATATCCCCTACAAATGTTGCATCCACCCACCCAGCCGCCGTCGTAAGCAAACCCCCTCCTCTTCCTATGCTCCAAGCAAAGAGACCCGGATAGTCCCATCTCACGTTGAATTGCCCCAGAATAAATGTAATAGCACTAAGAAAGCCACCTAGGCTTCCCGTCCGTGCCGTACCCACGGGATCGAAAGTGTATCTTGTGGCGCCGAGAGGTGACTGGCGGAAGTTACCCGCTCACTCACAACTACGAAGTTCAACCTATCTCACTGGCAGTATCGAAACCGTTCGGTATGTTCAGGAAGGTGGAAACCAGTAGCACGGTACTTACTCGCATCACCGGACAACGGCTCTATGAGGTCGAGACACTCCAGTGGCAAGATGACCGAATCTCATCACATCGTCTCTGCTTGCAACATGATGGAAAAGAATGGAATGTCCCTGCAAGGTGACTTCCTGGGCCAAGAATCAGGACAATAGCAGCCCATCATCCCCAAAGGCTCGGCCAGAAGCCGGACTTCCGCGACCTTCCTCCACAGTGCGTCAGCCATCCATCCCCGGCTGACAAGGTTCTTGCTGACGCTGCTTGGCGGACAGGGAGAGAAGCAAAAAAAATCGAAAGTCCTGCGAACTCATCCTCTTCGAGGAACTATGGAGCTCGCCACAGGCTTCGGGTGCTTTCCGCGCACCCTTACTCCTCTCCTTTGTCGGCTTGGCCCCTCTTGAAACTTCTTTTCCGTCCTTTCTCTTTCGCCATGGGGTCCCTGATACAGGCGAGCGCGGAGGCGAGGGCTTTGATCGTCCGGGCAAACCGGGGTTCCTATCCGTAGCGAGAAACGACCCTCCCCGTAGGGAGGGCTCCCGGTTCAATAGTCAGCACTATGTATGCACGCATCATGCAGATCACCATAGACCGGAGCGAAGAGCGAGAAGGGAGTCAACATGATAAATGGCTCAGGAAGCAGTTTGAGTAAGGAGATCCCTCAGGGCAGTGAATGCTCCGCATATCTTTTCTGAGAAATGTGGCCCTTTTCTCGGCGTTTGTTCCTTCTCTTTGCCCGGGGTCGAGGTCCCATTGCGGGAGATGGAGCTGACCAAGGAAGAAAGTGTTTGGCTCAAGACACGGCCCAGCTTGAAAATGTCGCTGATGGAATATATGTAGATGTATTGACGGTGAAATGCGCTGTGCCTTAGAACAAGACTGGTATCTAGCAGTAGAGACGTTTCCCTCCCAAAGTATATCTCGTGTCTGTCATCTCTGCAGATGAATGAAGAGAATGCTCCATCCTTTGCGCCCGTGCCCAACATATATGCGTTCGTATCGACGGAAAAAACAAAAGCCTATGGATTCAACCTTCTATATGTAAGTATTGGCAAGACAGGGCTTAATTGGAGCTCAAGTGAGATCACAGGAAAAAGAAATGGAGTCAAGAAGAAAGAGATAGAAGCCAAAATCAGAGCGTCTCTTCAGATCGATTCGAGTGATGGCTCTCGGGGGCATTCGCCTTGATGTCATTCCCGATGCTGGACACCAGGCCTGTCTCGTCGTGGCCCAACTCAAGGGCGCTCTCGTCAACGCCCTTGCCCACGCGCGATCTGTCGACATGGTATGATCGCGTCAGCATGATTTCACCGCGCCCGGTGACGCTGGAGTGGCCGGGGTTCTTAAAGTACGACGAGCCTCGCGTCCGCTGCACGTAGAGGGCGCTGACGGCCGGGAGACAGGCACAGATGAGACCGATACCAGCCTCGGCGTTGCTGGGAGTTTGGAAGCCATGTTAGCATGTGGGATGCCTGAGTGCAACAGCGGGCAGTGTGGAAATTCGCGGGAGGGCTTACCCTGACAGAATGACCTTGATGAAGACAATCGTCATGTTGGGAGAGTTGCGCTGGTCCACAATCATGGCCAGGCGATAGATACTGAAGCCTGTGGCAACTCCACCGGCACATAAGAGTCCGGTAACGCGGAGGCGTTTCCGTCGAGGCAGCTGGAGCGACCAGGTAAGGGGCGTCGGCAGCAGCAGGATGGCCAAGTCGCTGATGACGCTGATGATGGAGTCGGCCGTGACAATGGCGCTCTGGTTCAAGCACTTGCCGGAATCTCCCGTCCAATAGGCGCTGATGGGCCAGCAGATGAAGATTTTGATGAACAGGCCGGAGACGTAGTACGCCACAATCATGCCGATGAAGATGTAAATTCCGATGAGGGTTCGGTGGTGGACGGATCCAAACACTCGGATGATGATGACAAGCAGGGCCAGTTTAACCGTCATAGCCATCGGAGCGTAGAAGATGGTCGCAGCATAGCAGGACTATTGTTTTGGAGACTGGCTGTTAGTTTCGGTCAGGAGGGCTGGAAAGGGGGATGGGTTGTAGAATATCTCGCACCTTGAAGTATTGTTCAACCTCTGCCGGTGACACTTCCCATATATTCAAGCCTCCGCCATGGGCACCAGCTATCATGTCATTAGAAACATGAACCACAGAGCCGAGAAGGGGTAGAGAACCTACCAAAAACTGCAGTGATGCAGTACCCCAACATAAGCACCTATTCCCCTAATCAGCCTTCCAGTTTCTTCAACACCACATCGAACTTTTCATCGTCGAAGTATCATCGAACAGGGTACGGAGCATACATAGGCTGCATACGTCGCATCTGTTTTCGCCGAATTAGCTTTTGTCAGTGCTTTCGGATGGAGTGATAAACCTACAATCGTCAGGTGTAAACCCTCCTCCCAAGACCCTGCTTTTGGCATAGAATCGAATAGCAACAAAGATGGTGACAAAGAAGACGGTCAGTCCTTGGGTGATGTAGTTGACGGTCCTCAGGACATCTTGCGGATGAGCCAGGTCAGGGACAACGCCCTCAGGAGGCGGAGCAGCACCGGGAAAGCTCATGGCAGGCAACTCTTCATGACTTTGGCGGCTGGACAAACAAAGTTTGACAGATGCGAGGAATCTAAGTTGAAACGACGCCCACTCTCGGCAGAAGGGAGGAGGAATCAAGCATCAGATAGAGGGCTAATGCAGGTGTATGCCACGGGAAATTCCTTTTAAATGGTCGGCAACTCGGCAATAGAGGGAACGGGCAAGAGGGAAGAAGAGCATGGAAACGTGAGATAGATTGGACAGCATACATACAAGACCCTTGTATGACTCGGCTATCGCTCTTGGAGTGCCATCTACTAATACCACCTCCCTGAAGATGACCGGTGTCAGAAACTGCGTCTCGTCGTGGTAGCAGGCACTCTCGACAGCCCTTTAGTCCCCATGCCTCCAGGCCGCAGCGTCAGTTCAAAGAAAAGAAGCTTCAAGGTGGACCGAGCCAGGGGACCCGAGCCGTAGTGGGCCTGCCAGAGCAACGGAGGATGGATTAGGATGGTGACGGCGCCGCTGAAGAACGCCATAGCAGGGGGGATGCCGGTGACGAAGATTGCTAAAGAGAGCAGCTGTGCGAATCGGAAGCCGAATCCAAGCTGCCGGGGAGGGGCGAAACACTGCCAACCAACAGCCAATTCGCAGGACAAAGTACCTCGTGAGTATGTTTTATATACATACCTGTATGCACTTGGTGCATGACAATGGACTGACATGAGAACGAGAGCCAACAGCCTGAACGCTGAGCCATTTCGCCCCCTCGTTTTTACTTGGCGATTGGGGTAAGAGCCTCGCATCTCGCAGGGCTTCCTTCCTGCACGTGGTATATGCAATTGCAGACATGCTTGCACACAACAGCAGTTGACAAGTCAACTCGGCAACCCAAGACCCAAGAGAGAGGTTCGTATAAGGTCCAAAGCCTGCGACTCTGACAGGGGTCGAGTCTTGATGATCGCTCAACGCTGTCATGGAGAAAGGGACGGGGTCTAAGCCCACCGTCATGAAGATCATTTGCTCATTAAGCAGAAGATCGAGTTGTCCGGCAAAAGACAGGGCCCGCGATGCCACTGCTGTGGAGTCACCTCAACGCAGCTTGACGGAGCCAGGTGGAGCAGTCTGCAGCAAATTTCACTTAAATCCATGTCGAAGCGTGGCCACGCGTGTTCTCGAGACTCAGCCGTCGGTTTCTGTCAGGGGTGCTGGGGCCGTTTGATGCTCCCAACCCCTGGAAAAAACGCATCACACACCCACCTCCACCATAACACACCTCAAAATAACCCCTTTTCTTTAACTATTAATAACACAATAATAAAAAATAACTAGACTAAAGCATAACACACTAAAAAAGGCTTAAATTTACAGTGCTATTAAATAGTCTAAATTTTACAGTATTAAGTATACTAAAAAAGATCTCTTTAGTTTTTTTAAAGTTCTATAAGAATGCAGTTACTGCATTTTAAATAGCTTATCTAACTAAACCTATTATAATAACCTAAACCTACTAGAAATATAAAGCTAGAAGAGGGCGCTAAGTAAAGCTAACCTTAATAGAATTAAGGAATTTTATAAAGATAAGGGCTTTAAAGCTTAAAGGCTACTGTATTTAAGTCTTTTAGCAGAGGCTAGAGTTAAAGCTGCAGCTTTTAATTACACTATTTAAATAAGCCTAGCTTAGTAAGGTATATATAAATGCATTACCTAGTAAGTTAACTATATAAATAATAAAAAAGCTGCCTAGTAGCTTTAATATATAAAGGAAGCCTTAAAGTAATAACCTTAAGCTAAAGACTAGAGGAATATTTACTTTTTTAATAAAGGCTACTTTAGCTATAGTAATAAAGGCATTGCCTAGATTATAAGAAAGCTTAGCATAAGGAATAATCCAGCTAACCTATAAAAAAGAAAAGCCCTTAATAAAAAAGACCTTAAATAGCTATATACTTAGGCCTATATTAAATATAATTTTAAGAGCTTACTTATTTAGTATAAGATTTTTATAAATTTAAATAGTAAAATAACTTAAGCTATTTATTATAATATTATTTTAAAAGGCTATATTAAAAGGTTATTAAAAGAAGGTTGCTAATTTATCTTAAAGGAAGATAGTAATAGTAGCTATAGCCTTAGTATAAGAAATATTATATAAGACTAGAAGGAAAAGAATAGACTTAGCTTTTTTTTTAATTACCTATAAAGCCCTGACCTTAGCCTTATAGAAAATTGCTGGCTTACAGTAAAGGAAGAGGTGTAGTAATAACTACACTAGGATAAAGATACCCTTAAAAAGCTTATTAAAGAAGGCTGGGCAAAGTTATCATAATAAACTATTAATAATTAAATAGACTCTATGCCTTAGCGACTAGAACATGTTATATAGCTTAATAGAAAACGCACTGCTTAGTAGTTCTATTTGCTATAGAAATTATATAGGCCTTTGAACTGGTGTTGTTTGGTGTGGTGGTGTGGTGTTTGCTAAAATGGGGTTGGTGTGTGATGCGTTTTTTTTCCACCGCATGGCTCCTAAATCACGCTGTCGGGCTCGGTCGTAGCGTGCGAAGAGGCTGCCCTCTTACTCCGTATGTACCTACAGCCACCCCAGAGTACGAAAGAAGAGTCCGAAGGCAACCGTATGTAATAATGGGGTTGCAGCAAATACCAGGGTCGCATTCTCTTCTTTTGGGAAAATGAGCGCCATCCCTCCCCTTTCCTTCCTTTACTTTGGAACACTAGTCCCCGAGGCAATCAGCCAGAGGACTGCTGTGCAGCTCGTGTCTACTTGACTAGGTATCATTGCATGTTTGTGCTGCTTGGCTTGACTGTAGACGTGAAGCGCAAGAGGCAACAAGCAAAACCGTCGATTTTTTTCCCATTGGAACACAGGCCAGGATGGGTTCCCAAGTCAAGGTCGGAAAAGAGTCGAAGCTGTTCGAGCCGCTTACGATTGGTAATGGCAAGATCACGCTCAAGCATCGAGTCGTGCTCGCGCCCCTGACGAGAAACCGTGGCACGCCGCTTCGGGAGACGTCGACGGCTGAGAATCCGAATCGCATCTGGCTGCCCAACGATGTCATGGCCGAATACTATGCGCAGCGGGCAACAGACGGCGGCCTGCTCATCAGCGAGGGCATCCCCCCTTCGCTAGAGGTATGTGATGACTGAGGTGAATGTGCACGGCGTATATACAGGAAGCTGGCGGTAGAGGCTGACATTGAGTCTGTTGGTTGCAGGGAAATGCTATGCCTGGCGTGCCGGGAATCTTCCTGGAGGAGCAGGCCAAGGGCTGGAAGAAGGTGGTGGACGCCGTCCATGCCAAAGGCGCCTTCATCTATGCGCAGCTCTGGCATTCTGGCCGCGCCAACATCCCGCAGCTGACGGGAACGCCCATCGTGGCGCCCTCGAGCATACCCTGGGACGACCCCAATGAGTGCTTCATGTATCCCGCGCCTCACTCGACGACGCCCGTCAAGTACAGCGAGCAGCTGCCCCTGGAGCTGACCGTCGACCACATCCGCAAGACGATCCGCGACTACTGCGCCGCGGCGAAGACGGCCATGGAGCTGGGCTTTGACGGTGTCGAGCTCCACGGCGGAAACGGATACCTGCCGGAGCAGTTCCTGAGCTCCAACATCAACAAGCGGACGGACGAGTACGGCGGCTCGCCGGAAAAGCGCTGCAAGTTTGTCCTGGACCTGATGGCGGAGCTGGCGTCGACGGTGGGCGAGGACAACCTGGCGATCCGGCTCAGCCCCTTTGGCCTCTTCAACCAAGCGCGCAGCGAGCAGCGTCTCGAGACCTGGGGCCACCTGTGCCGCGAGCTGAAGAAGCGGCACCCCGGCCTCTCGTACGTGAGCTTCATCGAGCCGCGGTACGAGCAGATCTTCTCTGAAGCCGAGAAGCAGAAGTTTCTCGACTCGTGGGGCCTCCCGGACGTCGACCTGTCGTTGTTCCGCCAGGTCTTTGGCGACACGCCCTTCTTCTCGGCCGGCGGCTTCGACCACACGAACTCGTGGGGGGTCCTGGAGAGCGGCCGATACGACGCGCTGCTGTACGGCCGATACTTCATCAGCAACCCGGACCTGGTGGAGAGGCTGCGCAACGGCTGGCCGCTGGCTGCGTACGACCGGTCTCGCTTCTATGGACCGTTTGAGGACCCGACCATCGGCTATACGGACTACCCGACGTACGAGGAGGCCAAGAAGTGATTTGAGTTGAGTTGGAGCTGAGTGCCGGGCTCGAGTCAGCAGGGGATGAGACATGTGCCGGGGGGGTTTTTTGGCGTTAGAGATACCTTAGCTTAGCTGTGAATGACGGCAGATTTTCTTGACATGGAGCCATTTGTCGGGTTCAGCCTTTAGTCTGGTCCATGCCGAGCGCCCTCGCGAGTCATGCTGAGGCTAGAACCGGTCAACCGCAGAGAGTGGCATCGGATCGCCCGTCAATCTGTGTCCGCAGCGTCCGCACGTTATCGACATCACACGTGTTGCCGACCCCTTGCAGCCTGCTGGAAGGGAGCACATCCATGTCCCAGGACGCGATCAGGACGCTAGAGGACAGCTGCAAGATTGTGAAGGCCGAGGATCTGCGGACGGCCGAGCTCGCGTTGAAATGAAGACTGCCGGGTCTCGAGCTGCCAGAGGTCGGGGGATCTGTAGCCGGACTAGTGATTGGCCAGCTCGGTTTCATGTCGTCTTGGATGAAGTGACGACAGCCGAGGCCATGTTGAACTGAGACTCGATTTCGAGTCATTGCTTGCCAGGTTGTTTGATTGTTTGGCAACTTCTCTGATGTCTCGACTGAGCTCACGTGGTGACACAGATGCCATATCTTATCTCGAACTCGTCGCTTGTTCCACGGAAGGCACAGCCCTGACGTCTTTCCCCACGATGCTCCGGAGATCCAATATCGACCGAGACACAATCAACGTCAGCCAACCCTTGAGTGGCCACTCGAGATGAGGGAGAAATCAGGTATGAAGCTCACCAGCAAGAATCGTTAGCAAGGCCAAGAAAGAGGCAATATCAGAAATCCAGTATGCACGCATCAAGTGCGCTGTGAAACAACAAAAATGGCGATGGAATTCCAGCACTACAGGGTAGCTGCCAACACATTCACCAACCACTCGCCACATGTCAAAATCCGTCCAAGTTGCCAGACACGCAGCCAACATGCACAGGAAACCGGTATGAGTGATGTGTAACAATCTTCGAGGTATGGGCTTAGGCATGGGGTCTCAGAGATTGCACTCACGGTTTGCTGAACTGAGCCGCAAACGAGCTGCCTGCGTCAACCTCGATCGAAGGTAGCGCCAGCTATTAATGAACTGTAACAATGAACTTATGCGCAAACGCAGGCAGCAAGCACCAGCGGCTGTTGTCTGGAATTTCAATAACAGGACAATCAAACCAACAGTCTTCTCTCCGGAGTCCTCATTGGCGGCATCAGACTACGATCGATGGCCCATCTTCGCATCGCATCAGATAACTCGGCGGGTGTTTGCTGGCATGTCATGTCATGCCCTGCTGCCGTGCTACACACATACAGACACGCACATCAGAGGTTATTACTGGATTTTTATCTTCCCGAAGCCCTGATGATCCCCCCTTCTCGGGTCGTTGATCCCTGCCCACCAGACAACAAATTTCAACCATGGACCTGTTTAGACATTCAGGAAGACTTTTTCTTCTTCTTCTCTTTCGTTTCCTGCTCCGCCACCTGCAACCAGAAGCAATCAGGTATCTGTGCCTTGACGTCAGGAGACTCTTGCTCCCATCAGGCGCTCCGTCGCAGTGGCCCATTAGCCCGCGTTGACGTCAGGAGGCCTGCAAACCCCTGCACGCCGCCGTCGTCGATTGCTGTGCTGAGGTGCCCTGCGCTGAGATGCTTGCCGTGATCCGCTGGAGGACTCGCTGGAACCTGGAGGCCTGACCTCGAGCTTCCTGGAGAGCTGCCAGATGCCCTGTAGCAACCTGAACCGGAAGCTTCCCCCTGCTGACCTGCAGAGCAAACAACTGGAACCCCAGGCCTCTGCACCCGCTGCACTTGCTTGTACTCGTATGTAACAATCGATCCATCAGTCGATGGTGGTCAGCGGGGCTTATCGCAGCACATGCAAGGCATCATCCTCCCATCTTCGCCTTATACATAAAGTCCTCCTCCTGCCTAATGCCCGCCCCTCGGCTCCAACCCGTATTGTCTGTCCTTTGCCTATTCTGAGGTTTCCTCTTCTTCTGCACATCTTGTTCGACTTGTTTTTTCTTCTTGCAGATACAGCGAAGCTCAAGCTGCCCATTATCATGCCTCACTTTCCGTCGTCACGACGCGCCGACGCCGAGCCGTCGCAAGGCCTAAACCACTCCTATTACCATCCAGACGAGCCTCTCGACTCCTCGCAGTTCTCGTCGTCTCGCCGCTCCAAGTCGGAAAAAGGCCGTCGAAATGCCTCACCTGGCTACTCGTCCTCCCCAGACGACCGCAGATCCCGTCGCAGCAGCCGTCGCGAGCCGTCGCCCGGCTATGCGAGCTCGAAGCCGTCCCGCAGTCGTCGGCACCTGTATCCGAGCCCGCCTCCCTTTGCGGCCCCGACTCCCCCGCCCCAGCCCGACTATCGCACCTCTGGCCGTGACCGAGTTCGAGACCGCGATCGCGATGCCTATTCGCCGCGGGACTCACCGCGAGACTCACCGAGAGAACCGTATAGGGACTCTCCGAGGGACTCGCGCTACCGAGATGCTGACCGACGCGCACGAGACTATCCCCCTCCTCCGCCGGAGCCACGTGAGCGCCGTCACAGGTCCTCCCGCCGCGAGCCGTCTCCAGAACCCAGGGGCTCTTCCTCACGAGCCTACCCGACGCCCCCGTACGACGACCGCAGCGACAGGGACCCTCGATCCTCTCGTCGGTCCCGTGGGGCATCAGCGCCGTCGCCGCCGCCGCCTCAGCAGTCGTCACGCTCTCGCGGCGCGGTAGCTCTTGATCGCGATTGTGCAAGAGACGAGCGCGACCGACGACATCGCTCAAAGCCTCGCGAGACGGACCTCGTCCACGGGTCGAGTCGTGACCGGGACAGGACCCGCGACAGGGACCGTGACAGAGACCGCGACCGCGACCGCACCAGGGACCAGCACCGCGCCCGGGATCGCGATCACGGCGCGCCGCCGTCGCTCAAGCGGCGGAACACGATGCCTGCAGGCGGCAGCAACCCGTGGTGGAAGAACCCCATGATCCAGGCCGGCGCCCGCACCGCCTTGGCCGCCGGTGCCCAGGCCGTCATGCAGAACCGCAAGGAGGCCGGTCCCTGGCTGGGCGCAAAGGGGGCCAAGGTTGCTACGGCTGCCCTGACTGCTGCTCTCGCCGACGGCTTGGCCAACGGTGGCAAGAAGAAGCGATGATGGCGATGATGGTGATGATGAAGATGACTGGCCATGGCCTATGGTGTGACTTGTTTCTTTCTTCGCACGAACTTGACGATTGACGACAATATGGCTGTTTTCCTCTTCCTGATCTGGTTTACTTTTTTCCCATTCCTTTCGGTGGACGAAATGCACATGGTTATGCTCTCTTGCATTGATTCCCCTTCTCCAGCGCCTCTTCTTGCTCGTTTAGATATGGGAATGACTTGCATCGGTCGACGGCTCTCACCTATACCTTTGCCTCATGACGCGGAACTGCAAATCGATCTATGGCGTTGCTAGAGCGTTTTCAGTACCTACCTACTACTTGCCTTGGTTTTTCTATCCTTTTCCTCTCATGATCGTTTGCACGAGATCACGATAGATGGTGGCTCCTTGATACTTACAATACAACAAACCCCGTTCTATACGTCTCCCACTTCCCTCATGAACTATGACTCAGAATCTTATAACATGATGTTCTCCATTATCGCTATCAATACCTCTTTTCCCTTTGGTCTCTCCTTCCCTACCGAGTCACATTCATTGCAGCACGTGCCACAGACGTCTCATACCGATTCTCACCACATCTCCCACCGTGACAGTCCTCACGCCCCCCCAAACACCGCCCTCGTCCCCCCTATCGTCCTTGACCCTCAACAACAACCCTTTCTCCCATCAAATAGGCACTTTGGCCGAGCGGTCTAAGGCGCCGTGTTCAGGAAGACTTCACACTGTGAGCAATCCCCTCTTCGCGGTCTAGAAATAGGCGAGGGTTCGAATCCCTCAGGTGTCAAGCGTTTCTTTTTTTGCTGCTTTTTGTAAGCATCTCCTCTTGCAAAAGGTATCAACATGTCAGTCAGTTTGCATTCATAAAGTCACTTGTTTACGTGTCATGCCAATGTCGCAAAACGCCGTTGCTGATGATGGTGTTATTGTCAACTGTCGAGCTTAGCCAACGTTACATGTCTATTATGCTCATCCCGCCACTACACCAAACAGAAATTGCCCACGAAACAAACTCGACTTTCAAAGTCCACCAAATCCTCCAGCATAACTCAATCGCCGTTGAATCAAAGCCAACAAGTCACAACGTGGGAGCCCCCTTTAGGACTGCTGGCCAATGTTCCAAGGCCTGCAGCGAGACGCAATGCAGAGACCGTTACAGCAGGCTCCAACGTACTGGCCGTTGGTGTCAAAGCAGGCACCTGTTGCACGTGTTAGCATATCAGGCTCGTACTACGACTATCCTCCTCCCATCTCATTGCGAGCACAAAGACTGATCTCACCATAAGTCTCGACGCAGGTTCCCTGGCAGCTGATGCTGGTAACCGCCTGCGGGGGGTCAATCACGACCTGCTGTGTCACACCGTCGGCGGCAATCGTGCTGCTGAGGTTCTTGGCGCCGGGCGTCTCGATCACGCAGGCCTGGAGGACGTTGAAGTCGGGGGCGTCAATCAGCGCAATGGGCAGAGTGCTGTGCGTCAAGACGGGCTTGCCGTCGGCCGGGACGGTCAGGGGATAGGAGTGGTCGTCGCCCTCGGAGCGGAGAGTGACGTGAGCAGTCTGCACAGGAGCGTCCTGAGCCAGAGAGGCGCCGGCAAAGAGGCCAATGGCGAAGACGGTGGTGAAGAACTTCATGTTGATGATGCTGGAAGATGAAGAGAGATATATATGATGGGTCAATGCTCGAGATGCTCGTCTTGAATCGATAAAACACAATAAATCCTTTCAGGAGGTTTGCTGGTTCGGTGTTTGGCTGCTTGTTGTCTGCTGCTGGTCTTCCACATCGTCTTCCAGAGCCGGCGGCATCACCTGCTTATATCCTCTTTCGCAGCCCTCGACCCTTTCCACCCAGTTCGGTAAGCAGCCCGACGATCTTGCTGCCGCATCTCACCCCGTGTGTCAACGCAGAGCCCCCGACGTCATTCACCCCTTGGCCCAGAATCGAATACGAGAAAAAAAAAGGAAGAAACTCCAAATGCAGTCAACAAGCGGTCAATGCTGGCGTGCTTCTTCTTGGTTGCTGTGGCTGTACCCGTAATCAACTCTCCTTTCCAAACTTCAAGCAAACAAGGTTGACAACAAGTCTAATGCAGGTAATACTCAACTCCTGCTTCTGCCGAGGAGCCGATATGCAAGTACCTTATGCTGACACAGCAGAATCGAGTGTCCCCTTTGCCTTGACTTGACTAGGATTGTGGATGTCTTTGATGACATGTCTGCAAGCCAGGTGGCTCACGTTTGAAAGGGGCATTCGGCGCCAATCTCCCGATCTGATGAGACTCATATCGACTGCATGTTGCAAGAGTCGCCACGGATCAGAATCTGATCATATGCTGCAGATCTGCCGCTTGGCAGTCCACCCGAGTATTACTTCTCCCCAGCAAGCCGGCGCCGACGAGCCGGACGTGAACAGTGCACTCTCCGAAAATCACACCAATACGAGATTGATTATATCATTCACAGACGGGTCATGATGGCAGCTTGACGGGGTTTGCGGCCTATCTCCAAATCGACGGAGGCGGGGTGGAATAGTCGAAGCAGTCAAGTGTTACAACCAATAGCTCGAGTTGACCGTGGTTGAGGGTTCGGCGGTTTGTCTGACCACTCATGAAGACTGCACAGACACCATGGAGCTATTTCAACAGCTTTGATAGCACCAAACGGACAAAGCAAGCCTCTTTGAACAAAAAAGAAAGAAGAGCACCGGAAGAGAAAAAAATTGACCGAGACAGGGGTCGAACCTGCAACCTCCTGATGTACTAAATCGTAGTCAGACGCTCTGCCATTGAGCCACACGGCCGATCTAAGGAATTGATTGGTGGACATTGAGAAATTCCAGCCTATGACGATGGCCAAGATGGCAATTCACCCACAGCAAAGGCACAACATTCCACATCGTTCCATTTGAGATCGCCGTCTTCTCAAACAGATTCTTTCTATAGTGGTCATCATACAGGCGGCAAGTAAATGCTCACAGTGCCAGTGGCTTCTTTCGTAATCGTGTCGTAACATGGACACTTAGCAGCTGACGAGATAGATTCTACCCTCGTAAGGCTTCAACGCTCCCTCATCAACTTTGCCCTCATAGGAAGACATGATGGGAACGAAACTGATCTCGGCGCCGTCCTCAATGGCAAGCTCCGCGGGCGTGGACCTCTCCCACTTCTTGTCCTCGCCAGTAAAGTTGAGAGCAACGACAGCCTTGGCTGATCCACCAGACGGCGGCTCCTTTACAATGGTGTAAGTCTCCTTGTCCTCCCTTCGCAGTGTCCGGTAGTATACGAGCAGATCGGCATACTGCTTCCGGAAGAGCACGGCCTTTCGCCAGTAGGCCAAGATGCTGTGCGGGTCGTCGAGCCGCGAAGCGACGTCAATCTGCTCGGCCAAGATATGAGGCTTCATCCAGGGCTCCTTGACCTCCTTTCCGGACTTTTCTGCTTCCTCGGAGAAGCCACCGTACTCGGCCTTCCCGTTCCACACCATGGGCACGCGGGGATGGTCTCGTGCAAAGTGTGCCAGGGACGTGAGGGCCTTGTCCATGCCTTCGCCGTTGCGGTGCTCTCGGACAAAGTCGAGGTACAAGCGGCTGCTCACGTCCACGTAGTTCTCCAGCGGATAACCGTCCTTTGGGACGTTGATGGCTCCCATCCCTTGCCCCTGATATATGAACTGCGTGCCACTTAGACATGCCCGCAGAACGGCCAGCATCTTGCCGCTTGCAACTCGGCACTGTCGACTGTCGTCTGCAAAGCGTGTAATTGATCGCGCCTGGCCGTGATTCTCCAGAAAGACCGTCGTCCAAGCATCCGTGCCTTTGATCAGAGTTTGGGTACGAGCGACGGCCTCCTTGAAGTCGGGCAATTGCCAGTCCTTTGCCTTCGCATCGTATCCTAGTGGCTTGTTGAACCCAACATTGACGACGTCAAACTGGAACACCATGCCCAGCTGCTTGGCTTCCGCGCTCACATACTGCAGCACGCGGGCCATGTCCGGCGTCGATGGGAGTTCCCCGACCGGTAGGGAGGGTAGATGTCCTCATAGTTGGAGATATCGTAGCCCATGTCCGCCTGAGGGCTGTCATACATGGGACAGATCCAGATGACATCAGCTCCGAGGCGAGCTATGTAGTCAAGCTTGGAGGTGATGCCTGGAAGGTCTCCGACTTCGTCTCCATTGGAGTTACAAAAATGATGCTGGGTAGATCTGGTAGATGACGGCATGCTTCCACCATACTGTGCGACATTCTGGAATAGTCATCCTGCGTAAGAACGAGGAGCCAGAGAAGGAGAAAAGATGTGATGAAGTTCAGGATGTAAACAGCGTCGACCTCAGTGAAAGACTGCAACGAAGGAATGTTTGTGCCCTATTTTCGAAGGGAACACAAAGGGGAGATGAAGAGGGATGTGAAAAGGAATAAGAACAATGTTGAAGCAGGTTTTGAATAGTTTGCAATCGAACACCATCTTCTTAAAAGCCACAGAGAGAGCTTCCATCGGTTGGCGATAGCGGAGGGTTGAGTGGTTCTTGACCCCGCTGAAGACGGGGGACGCGAAAGACTAAGAAGCCAGTAGCTGCAAGACATGGGAGGATGCCCTCAAGTCTCTGTTGACTGGAGCAACTGACGTTTGCCGACCTTTCACAACTCATACCTGGTGTAGGAACCGGGTTGTCGATTCTCGAATGGCCGAAACATCTCTCTGTGTTGCTGGCTAGCATGCTCCGCCTTCCAATACAGTCTCCAGTCAAGACGGGGGAGGGTCATGGTGTGGAGAGGCTAGAGGGCGCAAAGGAGGGCTCTTGAATCCTGATTAGTTGCATGTCGGACCGACGAGAAGAAGATGAGAAGCCTATTGGACAAGTGTCGGCCCGATGCTATGCCCTTTCGGTGTCCGGTCCTGAAGCCGCTCTGACACTTGACCTGTTGCTTCTCCTTGCCGTTTCCCAAGACTGCAACGGGTCCTTGGCTGCATCATTTCACTATGGGATAAGCAGAGACAAGGCCATCGGCGTGCCGTCGGGGCGAGGCAGCGGCCACCCCGCTTACGCCGCCTTTGTTCCTCATCCATCATGACTGATAGAGACACCTCGGGACGTGGATGTTCCGCCGGCCTCCCCTGGACTTGTGGATGTCTTCCAGCGTATCTTCTCGAGACCTCTAACCAGCTGTTGCGCCGATAGTCGGACCAGGTGACACATGGTCTTCCTTCTCCCTCAGCAGCCGAGTCATCTGCCAGATGTCAAGGCCAAGTATGTCGGACCGACATCTTCAACATTGCGGGCAATATTGCTCAGATGGTCGTCGACCGGACCATTGGCGACCTCTACCAGACACCCCGGCTCCAAGATCGCGGGGTCCCCATGGGGTAGTATCGGCGAGCAAGGAACCTGAGAGGTGCTGATCAACACCAAAGAAGACAAGACAGAAAGGAAGCCAGGAGAAAGGTCCGAGTCTGAACAGTAGTCTCCCCGCAGAGCTGCAACCGACGACTGGACAGAGGCTGCGGGCTTCCCAGGCTTCTCCGCGATTGCCCCGGACGGCATCAGACTACCAGCAATTCTTCGGATCTCACTCAGAAAAGCTTGGCTTCTACCGGGGGCAGGAGAGTGTGTGTCTGCGTCCGACTAGCTGCCAGTAGCACGCTAGCTTGAGCTCAGCTTGATCGAACCATGTCGCTCCGCGTCCACGCACTGGCTTTCGTTCCTCGTGGCCATCCCATCGATAGCCTCGATTTTGTCTCCCATGTCTACCGAGTAGACACCTTCCACACCATTGACCACAAACCTGCAACATCTTGTCTGACTCTGCGTTTGCCTTGAAGTCTGAGAGTCGCGTATATAGTGCCGACCAAGTGCCGACCTCCCCTCCCCTCTTCTTCTTCTCCCCCCATCGACTGAGTGCAGCCAACCAAACTTGAGGCCTCAGTGTCAATAGTTTGACGACTTCTACTCTTTGTCAGGGCTCAATCCTACTCCCCTTTCGCTCCTTTCTTTCTTGTATCCCCACGACTCCACCAGTATGGATGGAGACCTGTCGCCGGACCATGTCTCTGCTCCCGTGCCCATCAAGATCGACCTTTCGACGGTTCAGGAGGCTGCGGCCGCCACTGAAGCCGAACACAAAATGAGCTTTGTCAATTCCCTCAAGCTGTATGCATCATCATGGGCGGCTTCGACACGGCGCTGCTGCGGTCGCTCTTCGTTTACCCAGCCTTTCAACGCCGATTTGGGATTCAGCAGGCCAACGGGACCTACCAGCTCACGGCTGCTTGGCAGTCGGGCCTCACCAACGAAGTACTCTGCGGCTCAATCATAGGACTCTTGATGAACGGAATCCTTGCCGACCGCTTCGGATATCGCAAGACCTTGAACTAACGAGATGGAGAGGGAACTGACTGCCGGCACAACGTACTGGGACCTCTCAAGGGCGTCAACGCTCGCCGCACGGAGATTGTGTGCATGGTGTGGATGGGCCAGACTCTACCCGGGTCCAACTTCATGGGATACTCGACATATTGCTACCAGCAGGCAGGGCTGGCCATCAGCAGCTCCTTCAGCATGTCCCTCGGGCAGTACGGCATTGGAATTGTCGGGACCATCTAGCTTGGTTCTTGATGGCCTGGTTCGGTCGTAGAACGTTGTTCTTGACTGGCCAGGTGTGTGCGTGCCTCATTCTCATCACCATTGGCTGCGCGTCCTTTGCAGGCTCAGCCAATGCCGGCGCGCAATGGGGCATCGGGTCCTTGCTGCTCGTGTATACGTTTGGATATGATTCCTCCGTTGGTACTTCTCTCTGCTTCCCACCTCCCCCCTTTTTTCACTCTTTTCTTCTTGTCTTATCCTGGACAGCATAGTGACACGCGTCACCAGGTCCCATCTGCTACTCGCTTGGCGCCGAACTCACGTCGACTCGTCTGCGGGCAAAGTCGGTCGTGCTGGCCCGCAACATGTACAACATTGCCAGCATCATCGCCAACATCCTGACGCGGCGCAGGCTCAACCCCACCGCATGGGGCTGGGGTGCAAGGACGGGCTTCTTCTGGCCGGCACTGCCTTGTGCTGTGCGACATGGACCTTCTTCCGCCTTCCGGAGCCCAAGGGTAGGACGTACGGTGAGCTGGACACCTTGTTTGAGCAGGGAGTGAGCGCGCGCAGGTTTGCCACCACGGCCGTGGGGAGAATTGATGCCGGCTTTGTGTCTGTTTCGATTGCAAAGGATGGAGGTTCCACTGCCGAGATTGAGCGTATCGCGACCAAGACGTGACGGGAACGTGAAGGCAATTGAGACGTCGTCCAGGGGGGCTGCCGAGGACTTCGATTGTTGTTTATTTGAAAATCCCGGAGGAGCCCGCTGACTTTCCTCTATCCGCTTCTTCTCTTGTAATGAAATAGCCGAAATCGATTTCGACCAGTAGCAAACGTCCGGTCCAGAGGCTTCTTTCAGGCCTGCCGTATTGAGCACTTGCACTCGTGATCGTGCTCCGCAATAGTCGCCCAACCTGCTCTCTCTCCCAAGTCCGGATCCCGGACTCCGTTGCTCCATGACGGAATCACCGCTCCAAAAGTCAAACAAACGGCCAGGCATGGGAATGGGATCCAAACAGGGAGCAACACGTGGGGGCGAAAAGCCACGTTCTCGCCCAGAGGCTGGATAAACGGCCATAAACCGCGAGGCATGCCGCTGCGTCTCTCCTCTCTTCCCCCCCACCTTTCTCTCCGCCATCCACGAGTTATGTACAGCCAGCCGGTGGGGAGAGGCCGATAAAATCGAGGCCTTGTGATTTCCTGATCGTCATTGTTTATTTCTTCCGCATCGTCTTTCCCCTTGATCGAGACTGCCGAGTGTATGTGTGTGTGTGTGTACGTGTGTGCTCCCGGCCATCACGATCCGTGCCATACTCTATCCATAGTCTCTCTCGTTCTCTAAACACCCCCCCTGCACCGACAATCCCGGCCGGGGCGGCCAAAGCTGTTCCCTTTGCTCTTCTTTTTTTTGTCGCTCCGTTTCTCCTCTTGATTTCCATTTCCCCTCTCTCACTCGCATCCGGCCGCTGGACCCATTCCTAAGGCTCGGAGTGGTGACGCCATGAGCTAAAGACCCCCGATTCAATCCCATGCGCGTCCTCCATGAGTAACAGAGCGGCTCAAGCTTGTGATGGATGCAGGGTGCGCAAGGTGAAATGCAACAGCAATCAGCCTTGCTCTCAATGCTCGCACCTGGGCCTTGGGTGCATCTACTCGCCTTCAACCAAGCGCAAGCCAAGCGTCCGGAATCGACTCGTGACACAGCTGCGCAACAAGTCCAACATAGCAGCGTCCTTGCCCAGCCATGGAAGCACCTCGCTGGCTGAACGTCGAGATAAACAGCCAGCTCCAGCGGTGACGTCCATTGCCGGAATCGTGAACCCGGTCAGCTCGGAGCATCATGCTTCTCCCACCAACATTGGGCTTGCGTCTGGAAGAGGCAGTATCAATAACACGGGCGCGGTTGCACCAGGTTACCGAGCTGTCTTTCCCGCAGAACCCGTCCTCGACCAACACGCCTTCACGACGGGCTTCTTCATCGGCATGCTTCCCAAGTACGAAGAGCAGGTGTATCCGGTCAGCCCCATCATCACGAGCTATGAGGTGCGCCAGGCCATTGATAACATGCACGTCAGCCTCGAAGACGCCGCCTTTGTCTACGCCACGGGCGCGGTGACGATCAACCTCACGACCCCCACGGTGCATGGCGAGGCGGGAGCCAGGATGACGGAGCTGATTCGACTCGGCCTCAGCGCGCACCGACGGGCAGAAAGCAGCTCGGACGTCAAGAACGGGAGGTTGACAGAGGTGCGGACCACCTTCAAGCGCATCATGACGTGCATCTTCCTCGAGGTGTCCATGATGGCCTTCAACCGCTTCGACCGCAGCTTCGCCACGCTGCGCGAGGCCATGACCATGGTGCAGATGATCCACGTCCAGCAGTGCTCACACAATGCAATGCCCCTCGAGCCGCGCGACGTGCCCAAGTTCCAACGCGTGTACTGGGAGGTCTTCATCCACGAACGCTTCCTGACCGTCCTCTCCGGGTTCCCGTGCATCATGGCGCCGCTGCCTACGGGCTTACCGGTGCGGGACAGGTTGATTCCGGCTCACATCGATGTCGGATTCAACCGTCTGATCCGCCTCTTTCAAATCATGGACGGGCCCTTTCTGCTGTACTGGAACGCGCAGCAGAACCCGGCGCAGCCCATGCCGGGGGTGTCGCTGCAATGGATCGAGAGCAAGCAGGCTCAGCTGGACCAGGACGAAATCGGAGCTTCCGAGGCCGAGCAGGCGCTGATTGAGAGCGGCCGAGGGTCGTTTACGGAGCTGCAGCACGTCGATCTCTTTGTCACCAGGCTCTGGATGCGCACGCTGCTCTGGCAGTTTGGCCTCACCCACGGCTTTCTTCGCTCGGCCCCGTCACAGAACATCCACGAGGGCCTGTCCATCCACTTCCCGGCGCACAGGCTGTCTGTGCAGTTGCGAGCCCTGGTAAGCCAGCTCGAGAACGTGTCCACCATTGTCACACATGGGATGGGGCTCCTGCAGAAGATCTTTGAAATCACGAGCACTGTGGCGGACGTGCTTGCGCTGCCTCTGGGGTATGGCCAGACGCCAGAGGACGTCCGGAGCCGGATAGAGGATTTTGCTTTCTTGGTCAAGTTCCTGTTCAGCTTTGAGAGGGCCGAGCAGGACCAGCGAGACTACCTGCGGCACAAGCTCGAAGTGCTCCAGCAGCAGTACACCATGGTGAACTTTGCGGACATGGTGGGACTGAGCCCGATTGTGCACGCTCCGTACCGAGTCTGAGTATGAGCCTGGGTATGAGTCCGAGTATGAGTAATGCAAGATGGCTCGGCCGTCTCTGTCTGTACCTGTGGGGACAAGGGTACGTGTGGTTAGCATGCTTCTCTTCTCTGATTTCCTTGTCTTGCAGTCCATTTCATTTCCTTGCATCAGCTTGCAATGCTGGCAGCACTTGGTGTCACTCGAGACTGCAATGTACGGAGCATACGACAGCACATGTTAGAACTTACGGCGTTTCTCCTTGCTGCGTGATCCCGGGATCTCCCAAGTTTGTGCGAGGCGTTGTGCCGTGTCACCGTCGTGAGACAGCCAGCCGCACCGCACCGATGCGGCCAGTCGATTTGTAATTGGCACCCCAACAGGCCTTGTTGTACGTAAAGGCTGGCATAGTCGAGGGTGCGAGAGCCCTGAGAGTCCTGAGGGATACGAATAGACGTGAAATGGGATGACCCTGAAAGGTGAGGACGCGTTTGCCCGTGATAGTTGAGGAAGAGATGTTATCCGTTGGATGGGGAGGAAGGCGTGGAGGAATGATTGATTCTATTCTGTTTGATGGATGCCTGGAAACGACGCAAATAGACCGAGTCCTTGTCCTGTACGGAAAAAGTACACCGTGATGTTGGTCGCAGTATCTCTTGTGGGTGGTCAGGACAAGACTAGGATCGTCGGCAAGTCGGAGCCTAGCAGCAGGCCAAAGCGGGAGCGGCGTGGCGGGGCCGAGCGGCTTGGAGGCTCTAGTTGTAGTAGTTGATTTGTTTCGGCCTGTGCTCCCTTGCGTCCCGCTTGGAGGTGGTGCTGGAGTTGAGGATGTGAATGAATAGAGTGAATGGAGCAGAGCCGGATAGGCAGAGAGCAAGACGGGGGTTGGTCCTGAAGTCGATGATGCTTGACGAGTGGCACTTGGAGTTTCCTTCCTCCTTTGTGTATCTTGCTTTTGGGTCACGGGACTGCTTTGGAAGACAGTTTGGCAGTTGTTGGAAGGCACCAGCAAAATGTGCAATCTGGAAGTTGAAAGCTGCGTTTTCACAACCTCAAGGCAAGTATCTCAAACTCAAACTCGAGGATCATCGCTATAGCGATTGCAGGTGCGAATCACGAGAATCCAGGTACAGGCAGGCACTCTCCACAGCTTCATGCAGGCAACCGAAAAGTGCATGCGAGATGAGATACAGTAAGGTACCTACCTACCTTATGTACCTAGGTATGTCAAGTGGCTCCAGAGGCTTCACATGCCGTCTGGACTTGCATGCAGTCGGAGCTTTTGTCCCTCGAGTCTCGGTGTTAGTAATTATGGTTCTCGCGAGAAGGGCTGAGAAGGCGAGCAAGGATGCAGAAGCACTGGGTAGAAGGAAACTCCCAAGTGACGTGGACCGGTGCTACTTGCTGCGAATAATCACAGCTTTCCCCCCCTTGCATGTGCTAATGCCTCTTTCTGTGAGTGCTCCGTTCTTGCGTCAGCCAGCTTCCTCGTATGGGCGACGGGCAAGAAAAGAAAGTCTTGTTCTATTCGTAGGAAAGTACTAGGAGATTCATTCAAACGATGGATACTACAGGTAAAGTAAGGTAAGGTAAGGTTGCTTGTGAGGTTGATGAGTCCACGAAAGGAAAGGCAACAGAAGGTGCTACCATTCCACGGCGGTCGAGGCCCTGGGAGGCTCTTGCTTGGCGCCCGCAGATGCCTTCCAGGCAGATCGGCATTCGCTGTTGCGGTAGGCGCGGCCCTTGTCCGGACTTTGTAGGCTAATTGGTTCCCATAAGGTGCAAGCAAGTTCACTCACAGCATCATCACTTTTACCGGCAATTCCTTCCATGAACTCTCTCTCACCGCCAAAGCCGTGAGCGATAGAGAGAAGGAGAGAGCAGTGCCAAGCAGCAGCTACGACTCGGGGGGGTTTGATCGTCCTCTAGCTGTTTAATTTGGATCGCTGTGTCTCATCAGTCCAGCCTCATTCCCGGTTTCCCATCATCCCTTGTTTTGCTCTGGAGTAGGTGGCAAATTGGAAAGGACAACGCCCGTCAATCAGCTACCTTAGCACATACGAGTACGGGCATGCTTCGTCAGGTAAGGTAGTTTGGGTAGGCAGTTGCTGCAGCTTACACCGGTCCACGATGGCTTCAGCAGGGCGAGCCAATAGAGCCAGCCACTTTATGCACCGCCAGCCGGCGTCTGTCTTTCTTGCGTGTCCTGCACGAGACTGAGCTGCATGCGAGGGGGGGTCATGGTCTGTCTGGGTTGTGCTTTTGGTGTCGGCACTGTTGTTTCTACTCTTACAGTATGATGCCTCTCTTTTTGCATCCTTATCTGTTGCTTCTGCTTCCTCTGCTTCTCTCTGTGGCAAGTTTGATTATTGGTCCATCGCCCAGCCAGCGTGGACTGAGTAATATGCCCGCCTCCGCATCTGAGAGGTCTCACGGATATCTGCCCGTATCCTTCACGAGGCCACAGACAGGGGCTCCTGATTTGATATCCATGCGCTGTCATGAGCCCAGATCCAAGGGCCTGCTTTTGTGTTATCCACTCCAGCCTCGTTCAGGGTCCAGTTCTCTGGCTCGCTCACAGCCGGGGCTCTTTAGTACCAGTAGTGCTGCATATTAGTTCGGATGATGGCTGTTTGTGCATCGTCCTAGTATTGTCTAGAATGTCTCTCGTGTCAAGTCTCAGATTCTCACGCCTCTCTCCCTGTCTCGGCTTCGGCTCGCCCTCACTTTTCTTTTTTTTACCCTTTTCAGGGTCCCCCCCCCAGAAAAGCAGAATCCAGCCGCCTCCACTCACGATAATGGCATGGTTTGACTAAGGCATCAAAGCCCACGATTAATCACTGCGGGCGGGCAAATTGCATCCGTACCAGCCGCCTGGCCGCCTTGTGCACCACTTTCTCCTTGAGGGGAGGCTCGCTCTAGGCCCTCCCGAACCGCTAGAAAGTCAGTCCAGGCCCTTTATCTGACTTTCCTTCACCTCGTGCCCTTTCCCTCAGACTTCGTCTCGCATCCTCCTCACCCACCCCCTCCCGCCTCACTCGGACCAGACCCATGCCTGTCCGGTCCGTCATTCGAAAATTCAAACCCGAGCTTTTACCTGCTCGACACTGACGCGAAGCTCTCCTTCGCCCGCAAGACTGGACAGTACAAGTCCAGGGACTCTGCGGGACCACCCACGGCCGCTGATCCCCTCGTACTGCACAGTCCCTCAACCTCGCCTGACCCTGTGGTTCCGCCCTATCCAGTAACCCGTCGGGTCCCTGTGCCCTGCCCTGCATCATCTCATCTGTCATCTTCTTTGCCATCTTGCCGTCCCCCATCTCGCCTCTGACTGGTGCATCCGAGTTCACTCTTGCACACGCCTCGAGAGCCTCAGGCCTGTCATCAAACCGTCGCTGGCCTGGCAGCAGCAGCAACTGGGCAGGTCGGGCGCTTTCGAGAGAGCAACAACAGCAAAGCCTCACTCTCTCTTTTTTCTAACGGTCTCGTGAATCCCGCCCATCGACGTAGCATTGCAGCTCAGTTTGCAAGGGGCCGTTGCAGCTTTTTTCCCCCCCTCCTCGTTGTGCGTCTGGCAACTCGGGAGCAGCGCCTGGCTGCACGCGCTCATTCGGCCAAGGTCCCAACCTCAAGGGCGGACCCTCTAGTCTGTACGACCTCAGGATAAGAGGAGCGACGCTGCATCTTCCTCTTGATTTCCGCACAACGCCATTGGCACATCGGATAGACGCAGCAGCAGACGATGGATGGCCGCCCCTTGCCGCCTTACAGGGCCGTGTCCGAAGCAACGCGCCAGCGCGAGACGTTCAAGTCAGTTCTATGTTGCCATGACAGCTAAGCACTTTGCCCGTCCCATGTTCATCCTGCCTGCCCTTGGCTAAAGCGAGGGTTGATGCTCAAGTCTTTTGAAATCATCCGAGAAACTCGTTTGGACCCCAGACAGGGAGCCTCCGTCGCCTGACAACTACAGGGTTTCTCGACGGTTGCGGGAGACACCGCTGCTAACGCAATGGCTGAATTCAGATATGATCCAACTCTCTTGTCCTCCACCAAATTCAACAACACGGGCATCTCTCTACCAAGCTCTGAGTTGATGCCCTCGCAAGACTTGGTCTTGACCGCCCTTGCCCAGCTAGCAGTTTTCCAGACGGGCACCGAGAGAGCCTTCATCTCGCTCTTTGACGTGGAGCATCAGTATTTCGTCGCCGAGGCCACTAGGACGCTGCTCACTTCGCCAGATGATGTCGACCTGGGTCTTTGGATGGTTGGCACCGCCATCCCTCGCTCCCAGAGCACGTGCGAGTACACCCTTCTTGAGTCGGACCGTCTCGACAAAGCACGGGAGAACGCTGCTGTCCCCGATTTGGGCCCAACCCAGTTTGACCTATGCGAGAACGAGGGCGAGGCGAACCAGCTGCCGTGCCTCGTGGTCCCAGATCTCTCCACTGACCCCCGGTTCAAGTCCAAGCCCTACTGCCGGCCTGGAGGCGGCCACCGGTTCTACGCATCTGTGCCCATCAGAACGCAGAGGGGCATCAACATTGGCGTGCTCTGCGTCGTCAGCCCCGAGCCTGGGCGAAGATGGAGCGACCACTACACCAATCTGATGCGCAGGCTCTCCATGGCCATCATGGACCATCTCGAGGCCAACTTCTCAAAGGTGGCATACCGCCGCAGCGAACGCATGATCCGAGGCCTCGGCTTCTTTGTCGCAGGCAAGGCGACGGAGTCCTCTTGGGCCTCGGTTGCTGGCCGGGAGACGTTTACGGAAACGCCGGATGCGCTGCTTCTGGCCCGACAGGGTCTCATGGGAGATGCCGAGAACGCCACCGGGGAGCCCGCCTCCGAAGCGACCGCTCGTTCGACGCCGGCCTCGGAACGATCTCTCTCGCCAGACGGGGAGCGGCTCGACCCCAATCGCAAGAATGATCGCTCGGGGAAGCCGGCAGCAGAGACGAAATGGGCTGACAACTTCGTCCCTGGCCCAAACCCCGTCATCGACACCTTTTCTGAAGCTGCCAACATCATCCGCGAGTCGCTGGAAACGGACGGTTGCCTCTTCCTCGATGCAACCCCTGGATCGTTTGGCGAATACGACGGTCGTTCTGGCAGATCCCGAAAGGGGCGCTCTACAGGTCACCCCTCGTTCCGAGACGTCGAGAGTACTAGCGATGACGAAGACGATGAGAGCGGCAGTGACAATGAGCACGACGACGGACAGCCCGAGCCTCAACTTGGAGATGCGGATGCCAGCAACCGCACAACGACCAACGCTACCACCGACGCCGAGCCAAAGGCTGACAAGTGGCCGTCCTGCCAGGTGCTGGGATACTCAGCCACCGAGAGCCGCCGCATGAAGTTTGAGGATGGCTCGCTGCGAAGGATCAGCATGCCGCAGAAGTTCCTCGCAAAGCTCCTCCACCGATACCCCAAGGGGCACATCTTCAACTTTGGCGTCAACGGAGAGCTGCAGTCGAGCGACTCGTCCGACGACGACGGCTGGTTGACGGACCTTACCCAGGATGCGGCCTCGCCTCTGCAGCCGGAGCCACAGCAGCAGCCTCGGGACGACGCCTCTCAGACGAAGCGCCAGAGGCGGCCCTGGGCACGCCACAACGAAGGCAAGGTCATCCAGCAAGTGTTTCCCAAGGCCAGGAGCGTGGCCTTTGTCCCCGTCTGGGATCCCAGAAAGCAAAGGTGGTGCGCGGGAGGCTTCGTCTACACTCTGATGCCGACTCGCATCTTCACTGTGGGAGGGGAGCTCAACTTTCTCAGGGCCGTGAGCATCCTGGCGATTGCAGAGACGCTCCGCTTGAAGACGTTTGCCGCCAACCAGGCCAAGTCGGACGCCCTGAGCTCTCTCTCGCACGAGCTGCGCTCCCCCTTGCACGGAGCCGTCCTGGGCATCGAGCTCCTTCGCGATACCGAACTGACCGTCTTCCAGGGCAACATTGCTCACACGATTGAAATCTGCTGCCGCACGCTCGTCGACACGGTCGACCACCTCCTCGACTACTCCAAGGTTAATAGATTTATCCAAACGAGACGACAGGGGGGACAGACGGCGGAACCTCGTGGGCTGCGACCAGGCACGGCCAGGTCGGTTGAGGAGGGCATGCTCAGCCTCTACAAGCACATTCGCCTGGACGGCATCGTCGAGGAAGTCATGGACGGCGTCTATGCCGGCTTCAACTTCATGCACATGGCCCTGCAGCTCTCCAAGCACAAAACTTCGGCTCACTCGTCGGACTGGACGGCCATGCGCCGCCTGGACGCCATGCAGGCCATGGAGGAGCTTGGTTCCAACGGCAAGATTGCGCTGGGAGAGGTGACTGTCTTCCTCGAGATTGACCACGATTTCAACTGGAGGTTCTACACGCAGCCGGGTGCCATCAGACGCATCGTCATGAATTTGCTCGGCAACTCGCTCAAGTACACGCAAAGGGGCTCTATCAAGGTGCATTTGACGCAGTCCAAGCCAAAGCGCAAGTCGTCGGCCGACGCCATCGTCCACATTGTCGTCTCGGACACCGGTAAAGGCATAGGCGAGGACTATCTCCGCAACGACCTGTTCAAGCCCTTCTCCCAGGAAGACCACCTTGCGCCCGGAACCGGCCTGGGCCTCAGCTTCGTGAAGCAAATCACGTCGCAGCTCAGAGGACGTGTTACCGTCGACAGCCAGGTCAACGTGGGGACCATTGTGCGAGTGTCGCTGCCGCTGATGCAGACGGTGACGCCTCCCGACGGCAATCCCTTGCTCGCCGAGAACGAGGGCGACCTCGACAAGCATGTTGCCGAGGCATCAGGCCTTCGTGTTCGTCTGATGGGCTTCGACATTGGGAAAAGGGGCAAGCGGCGAATGCTGGACGGAAGCTACACGGAGCTGCTCACCGAGGTTGAGCGCATCTGCCGCGACTGGCTGGGCCTCAACATCATCACCGAGGCCGAGGCGAAGGAGCAGGAGCCCGACTGCGTCATCTGGATCGAGGATAGGCTCGCCAACTCTCCGCTGGAGAACCTCATGCAAGGACCTCCCTGCGTCGTCCTGTGCAAGAACACCCTGGTGGCGTACAAGAGCGCGGCACAATTTGAGCGGGTGAAGGCACACAGGATCTTTGAATTTGTTGCCCAGCCGTAAGTACAAACGCCCCTATTGGCATTGACTTTGTTTCTTTTCCCCTTGACGTCTATTCGTCGTCTTTCTCCCCATTTCCAGGCCGCATGCATCGACTTGCTAACTCCCCCCTTTTCCTTTCCCTCGTTTTAGTCTGGCACCTCGAAAAGTCGCCAAAGCCGTCGCCATGGCATTCAAGCGCGGCCGCGAAATGAAATCGACGCCACTGTCACCCGCCAACCAGCGCCAGGAGTTTCTCCCCGTGGTTCCCGACATCCTGAGCACTGTGAAGACGCAACTCCCAACGCCGACGCCGCGTCTCCAGGCTCTGCAGAACCTCTTGTCCGAGAACAGCGACAAGACTGCTCTCTCGAAGCCTGCCAAGGCAGACGAACCCGGCCCCAGTCCCGGCCTCGGCCTTGTTGACGCGACAGTGGCAGCTCCTTGCGAGGCGGTGACAGGGCCCGAGTTCCTGCTCGTCGAGGACAACAGCATCAACCTCGACATCCTCTCCATCTACATGAAGAAGCTGGGCCGGCCCTACCACACGGCCACCAACGGCGCCGAGGCTCTGAGCGCGTACAAGTCGAACCCCAAGCACTGCAAGTACATCTTCATGGACGTGTCGATGCCCATCATGGACGGATTCGAGGCTACGCGCCGCATCCGCGCCTACGAGCGCGACAACCAGATCAAGCCGGCCATCATCTTTGCGCTGACGGGCCTCGCTTCGGAGAGCGCGCAGCAGGAGGCCTTTGGCAGCGGCGTCGATCTGTTCCTGACCAAGCCCGTCAAGCTTAAGGAGCTGGGCATGATTCTCCGGTCGAGGGGCTTGCTGCCCGAGGAGCCACTGGTGGTGGTGACCAAGAACGGCACCCATGTTGCCTAAAGGGACAACCCTTTCTTCTCTCTTTCATCCTTTCTTTCTTCCATTTTTATTGCATCATTGGTATGGCCGTTGGCCTTGTCTGATTTTACCGACTAATCTGCTTCACTTTTCCTAACGGCCTTGTGTCCTTCCATTGCATCTTTTCACAGTTCGATTTCTTCCTGATTTCGTGGTATCTCCGGAGGGAAATTCATTTCACGGTGTCACGGACAACAGTACAACAGGGGTTCACAGGCAGCACAGGTCACAAAGGAATTAGGGACTGGACCGCATTGTTTTCCTTTATGTTATTCCATCTCTTTCTCTTTGGGCATCGGTTCCATTCTCTCTCCAGTCTACTCTGTCCATTCCACTCTCAGGGCATTGACAGGCGTGTCCATTTCATGCGATCGCCCATCGACTGATCGATAGTGGAGCGACATGACCACGAAGCACATCAAGCAAGCGAGCGAGCAAGCGACATTTTCAACGGACACATTTCGTTTACATCTCGTCACGATCATGGCCGGTTTCGTCATGGCAAAACAGAGGTCCATCTTAGACAGATTTGGGACCACGGTATGGGGGAAGGGAGTATACGGCATTTCAAAGGCGGAACTATGACGATGTGATGCAATTCTATCATAATCTCGCTTCTTTCCATTTCACTGCATCTTCGGTTCGGTTCGGTTCGGTTCGAGAGGGCTCGGGAGGGCTCGGGTTACGCACATCTTGGACGTCGGTATTTGCTCTAGTCAGTTATCAAGTCGTACTATCAATATACCGGTGATTATAACATAGTGTTTTCCAGATCGGTATATCCTTGAATTAATGCGTGCTTGTATATACAATGTATGAATAGGAGGTCAGAAGGTTGATTGTATGTACAACGCAAAAAGGAGTGGACCAAAAAAAATCACGAAGACAGCAACACAATTGGCTGACCGTTGGACACGTTCAAGCAAAGCTGCCCGTTTCCATCGGCGGAATACGTCGGCCCCGTGCCCTCGTCAAAGACGTTCTGCCAGCGGCCGTTGGGCACCTGCGTGCCGAAGCAGTGCTGGGCCGAGCTCCCGCTGCCGCTGTTGGTGGTCAGGGCCACCATCTTGCCGGCGGCGCGGCTAAAGGCGTAGGCCGTGTCGGCGACGTAGAGGTGCTTGTGGTCGTTGTCGGCGAGGCCGCCCACGGCGTGCTTTGCGTAGGTGAGCTTGGAGATGGCGTCGTACATGTCGGACTGGGCGTTGAAGCCGCTGCGCCAGAGGTCCTCCCTGTTGGCGGGGTCGCTGCCGCCCGAGAAGGCCTGCTCGGTGCCGTAGTAGACGATGGGGATGCCGCGCGAGAGGATGGTGTACGTCAGCGCGTTCTTGAGCAGGGCCGTGTCGTTCTTGATGCTGAGGAAGCGCGGGTTGTCGTGGTTGTCGACAAAGGTGCCGAGCGCGGTCGGGTCGGGGAACATGCTGCCGATCTGGTCGTGCATGTTGACCATGTCCTGCGAAGAGCCCTGCTGGAGGAAGAAGCGCGTCATGGGGTAGTAAATGGCGTAGTTGAGCAGGCCCGGCATGAGGCTGGCGTAGGGCAGCAGGTAGTTTGGGTCTCCGTCAAAGACCTCGCCGATGCAGTAGACGCCGGTGGCATTGACGAAGCCGGGCCAGTAGTCTTGCTCGACGTGCTTGACGGTGTCGATGCGGACGCCGTCGAAGCCGTACGTGGACACGAGGTTGGAGACCCAGTCCTGGTAGAGGCTGCGGATGGTCGAGCTCTGCGTGTTGAGGTCCGGCAGGCCGCTGATCCAGCAGTTCTGGACGCTGGTTTGGTTGTTGTAGTCGATGTCACACTCGGGGTGATACGAAGATGCTTGATTCAAAGGCGAGGGACTATCATCAGAGATGTTGGCGTAGCCCATGTGATTGGCCACGACGTCCACCATCATGTAGAAGCCCTGAGTTTGTCTTGCGTGAGAATAATGCAAAAAGGGTAGGTACCGTACCATATCAATCATTGGAGGACGTACCTTGCTATGCGCGGCGCTGACAAGACTCTTCAAGTCGTCCGCAGAGCCATAATGAGAGTTGATGGAATCAATATCCTCAGCCCAATAGCCATGGTAGCCGCCATCACTGTCTGTTCAGAGATATCAGATTTGGCTTATTACTCCAGAAACCAATGTGTCACCCACGGCAAGGCAGGCAAGGCAAGATCAGGACAGAGACTCACTCGTCACAACAGGCGTGATCCAGATGGCATCGAATCCCATGCCCTTGATGTAGTCCAACTTGCTCTCCAGGCCCTGGAACGTGCCACCGCAGTAGTCTCCCAGGTTGCCACACGCACCGCCCCCCGTGTCACCGGAGCCACGAGCGATGCGGTCTGTCAGGGCAAAGTAGATGGTGCGGGATCTCCAGGCGGCGGTGTCTGCCGAGAGGACCGGCAGAGAGAGCTGCAGGAGCAGCGGGAGAGCGAAACGAAGCTTCATGGTTGAAATGCCGAGGTCGATCGAAGCAAGCTGCTCTAGCAGTTGTCGAGAGCGCAGATGTTTCCCCCCAACACGGACTATACTGCCTTTATATATATCTGGGACAAGTTGCCCATTATCGTGCCATTCTTCCCCCCTTTCGAAACAAGAAGAGCTCGCGGTGCTAGATTCACAGCGCATAAACAGACTCCATCCATTCGGCAAGAGCATCAATATCCACCACGCCTGACGAAGGAGAGCCCGCACCACTTACAGACCTCCTGTTCTAGGCAATCCCATGCCGCCGATCCCAGATCTGCTGAGTCGCTTGCCAACCACGCGCCCCCGACAAAGGGCCGAAAGGGCCGAGATCCAGTTCCCGCAAGGCTATTTGCCAGAAGCCGTATGAAACGAGCCCTCCTGTGATATTAGCAGGATACACGCCGTAAGGCTCCAACGAAGCAAAGAGCAAGGTCAGGGCGAGCGGTGAAGCCAGCGAAGCCAGGAAAGGAGAGCGCCCAAAAGCCGGGTTCCCTCTCTTTCATAGGCGTAAATGGTGGAAATTGTCCCTGTCCCAGGCGCGACAGAGTCATGGAGTCATAGGCATCGCATCCCTGCCCGTCTTCGGTTTCGGCGCCTCTATTGGCGATGTCGCACAGGCGCCGTGCTGGTGGCGTCGAACCGGGACTGCGGGGGGGTGCATCCAGGCTGGAGAAGCTCGGAAGCTGAGTGGAGAGACGGCAAGATTGGCAGGATATAGCTGAGACAGGAGGGGGCAGAGGGACGAGGGTCGCCCAGACAGCGGGCCGACCGCCTAAAAAGTGTCACAAAACTGCCGGCAGAAACGGCCCGTCACCACCTACCTTAACCGATCCGGGCTCGCTGCTCCGTTCCCGAGTTCTGTCTGGTGTGGTGGTGGTACCTGGACCCGTGTGCCAACTTACACCGAGCTCCGGAGTACCTTTACCTACACCTGCAGCTACAGCTCCCAACCCACCACATCCCGCCATCACCAGCTCCTTCAGCAGCCTCTAAACCAGAACAGAAACCCACTCTTCCCCCATACTACCTGCAATGTCTAAGCCGCCCATCCCCAACCTGCGCGACATCTCCGTCGCCGCCCCCTCCATCTTCCGCCCGCGCCTCGTCCTCCGCTCTGCCGCTCCCCCAACCGAGGCCTCTCCAGACCTCGCCGCCCTCAACATCGACACCGTCTTCGACCTCCGCTCCGGTCTCGAAGTCGCCCACTCTCCGTCATCCACCTCGTCCGACTACGAGTACGCCGAGCAGTGGCCTGGCGGCCCCCGGCGCGTCCATGCGCCCGTCTTCGCAAACACCGACTACGGCCCCGAGGCGGTCGCTCTGCGCTTCCGCGAATACGCCTCGTCCCATCCCGTCCTCGGCTTCGTCAACGCATACCGCTCCATCTTGAAGTCAGGAGCACCGGCGTTTGCGACGATCCTCAACTACCTCGCGTCCGACGAGTGGGATCCTGCCGCCGAAAAGCCCATACTGGTGCACTGCACCGCGGGCAAGGATCGGACGGGCGTGATATGCGCCTTGATACTGAGCCTGTGCGGCGTCCCGGACGAGGACGTGGCGAGGGAGTACGGGCTCACGACGGAGGGGCTCAAGGATGCGAAGCCGAGGCTTGTCCAGCGGTTGCTGTCTATGCCGGCCTTTGACGGTGATCCAGAGGGCGCCGAGAGGATGTTGAGTTCAACGTTAGCTTTTTTGCCTCTTCCTCTTCCTCTTTTTCAGTCGCCATTATATGTAGCTGAACGATGGATGCTGACAATCGTGCGATAGACCAGAAAGCATGATGGCTACGTTGGCCATGCTTCGCGAGGAATGGGGCTCTGCTGAGCAGTACATGATCGACGAGTGCAAACTCACGCCAGAGACTGTTGCTCGCATCCGACAAAAGCTCGTTGTTGCTAACTAAGCCGATACTTTGGTCTCCAGTGCCCTGCATAGACGGTTGCATGTGTTACGAATTAGACGTGTCATGACGAATAGCATATTCTCTGGTTTTTGTGGTATAATATATACAGCATATAGGTATGCATTGGTTGTTATACATGGGCTCTTGTGGTGTATGTGATGCGGCTCTGCATGTGTTGGTGGTACAGCGTTGTGTGGGTCGTCTCTCTGCTCGACCCAGATGGGTTTGTGTTTCCCCCTAATCTCCCTTTGAAGCAATTCTGTACTCATGACAGTGTTCAAGGCACAGACGTAGGAATCTTGACCAGCCCGCGCTTGCGATCATCAAACGGCGCTCCATACCTCCAGCCGGTGCCCTTTCTTGACCGGCCGTTGTAGCCCACATCGTCCGCGTTGATCTCCTTGAACCGGAACTCGTAGCGGTCCGTCTTGACCCTCGTCGTCGCCTCCTCCTCCCTCCGCTGCTCGCCCGCGATGCGCCGCGCCACCCTGTCCTCCTCGTTCTGCGTCGCCTCCTTGAACTTGGCCAAGCTTTCCTGCCGGCTCTTGCCGTCGAGGATCTCCCGCTCCATCTTGATGAGCTCGGGCTGTGGTGATCGCGCGTCAACGGACAGCATGCTGTCGTGGAAGGCCTTGGCGGCGTCCTCTCGGGTAAAGTGCCGCGACTCCGACACCGGCACGAAGAGTTGCTGCATCGTCAGCTTGTGGACGTGGATCTCGTTGACCGGCTCGTGCGGCAGGTTCTTCTCGCCCTCGCGGTAAGACGTCTTGGGCAGCATGTTCATGACGGCCTTGGCATAGGGAGTTGCCAGCTTTTTGCCCTGTTTTTTTGGTTTATGAAGTGGTCAGCACAGCTGCATGGTCCAGTGCGAGGTTGCTGGCTGGTAGTAGCAATGGAAGGCAAGAAGAGTAGAGGCTTGTGTGCCATCAGAGAATATATATCGTTTTTAACCATTGTAAATGAGTCTTCAAGACTAATCGAATTTTTGAAATTTGTCTCATCACGCAAAAGGCACACAAGATCTCCATCTCCCGCCGGATATAGGAATCTGAAGGATGGGGATATGTAACCACCAGGGACTTGGGGGAAAAGAAAGCTCACCTCTCTCTGCCACTGCTTCTCAACCTCCTTCAGCCTCACCACAGCCGCCACCCTCCTCACATCGACGCCCATCTCCGCCGACACCGCCTTGAGCGACTCGCCCCTCGCCATCACCTTGTCCCATATCAGCTCCCTCGTGTGCTCGTCCAGCACCGGCTGGCTCCGGAACAGCGGGTTGAGGGGAAACGGCTGATCCTGCAGCGGCCCCAGGTACTTTGGTCCTCGCGGCTCGGCGAACTCTGAGCCCTCCCTGCCGTTGAGCCACTGGAACATCTGCTGCCGAGCCCGGCTCATCTTCTGGCGACAGGGCGTCGAGCTGAAGGTCCGCACGAACGGTACCGACTGTGATTTGCAGGACTGCGCAAGGCACGCATCGACCACGGGGGCCAGCGGCGAACACGTTGCTGATAATCTGGGCGCCATGGCGGCTTTTTCTTCTTCTTCTCTTTCTCCCGCTTACTCTTCTTCCTTGACTGCTCCCTTTCCTGTCTCTTCCTTTCTTTCAAGACCAATTGCAATGAGTCACCCGAGATTGTCGCTACTCAGACCGAGCTGACTCCAATCAATTGCCCAGAGGTCGCCGAGGCGTTTTTGTCGTAAATGTCTTGTGAGCACAAGCTGGACTTGAATTGGGAAAATATCGAAAAAGCGAGCTTGTCTACAAATTTTCGGATTCGGCGCCTCGTTGTTCCACCTCCGATCCGCCAGAGAAGGAGGGGTCAATCGACGCAAGGGAGGGAATCCACCAAATTGGGAGCACGATGCAAGGGCAGGATAGAAACACCATTTATTAAGCACTAGTCCTCATCAGCCGCAGCTCAAAATAGCTCCCAATAACTTACCTACTAGCTCTCAGAACGGGCACTGGGACTGGAACAACGAAGAGCGCCATAGGACAAAAAGAAAGGAAGCTGAGGGGAAATCACAAAAGGAAAGTCCGTGACTCGTTCAGATACCTAGCCAGCTGTATCGAGTCCGCGTCAAAGTATTGGCCGTGGCTGCAGCTGACCTTCTCGGTCTTCCTCAGCGAGGCACCCCAAGTTGCAAGACCGCAAACCTCTGCATGGTCCCAACATGTCACCAGAATCAAGAGAAAGTAAGCAAGGTAGTAGGAGTCAGGTGAAGGTATGGGAAACAGATATTCCACATTTATTAAACCCGCCGCCACTCGACCGAACCGGCGCCACGAAGGAAGCGTACCTATATGTATGTAGGACTCAGCATGCTCGCCGCCCTTCCTTGGTGCGACGCATAGCACTTTTGCCGGACCAGGATAACAAAGGAAAATATAGAGTGAAAAGAGAGAAATATCATTATCCGCCCAAGAAACAAGCAAAGTTCGAACAGGGTGGGCAAATCAGCCAGCGCTAGATCCATCCGCCCTCGTGAGCACTTTCTCTCGTCTTCCCTTTTCCCTGTATTTATATTCTCCTTCCCTCCCCCATCGATGTTGCGGGTTGCCCCTCGCCCAGTATGAACAGCCATTTTGTTGATGAAAAGAAGGAACAAAAAGTCCAGGACTCCGGTAAGAAATGAAAACAGTCCGTCCTTGTTTCATGACGGCGACATGATCGAGCGGTTCTTTTTTGCCTTGTTTTTGTAAGCCTGCTGTTGCGCCCTCTTAGTGGCAGCTTGGATCGCTTCGGCCTTGGCTGAGTAGTCCTTCCACTTGCGCCAACCGTCAAAGTCGATGAGTGCCTGCATACACCCCCATTCCATCACCTTGCGCTCAAGCCAAACAAAGTTGACAGGCTTTGCGAGAGAGGAAGAAGAAAAAAAAGTCAGCGGCTTTGTGTGTCTTCCCAAGAGTTCCAAATGCAATGCTCATGTTTTCACATACCTTGGTCAAGAAATCGTTGCAACCCGAGGCCAGAGCTTCGTGACGATCGCTCTGCAGCGAGCTAGCCGTGAGAGCAACGATAATAACGGGACTCTTGAACTTAGCAATGTTTTCCAGTCGATCCTGCTCGGTAAGCTCTTCCTCGGCGGGTGCGGTCTCCGGGATGCTGCCCGGCGCCGCAGAAAAGACGCCAATGTTGTTGAGCCTTTCCAGACGGCGGATCTCTCTCGTGGCCTCCAGGCCGTTCATACCAGGCAGCTGAATATCCATGAGGACAAGGTGGAAGCCGCCGCTTCTCCACTTCTTGACCGCCTCGCTGCCGTTCATGGCCGTCTGCCACCGGACCTTGAGCCGCTTGACAAAGGCCTCCAGCAGCTTCAGGTTGATCGGGTTATCTTCGACGATAAGGACGCTAATGGGGGGCACCGTGGCAGTCAGGACGGACGGCGATGGGTTGTGGTGGTATTCCTGCTGCTGGCCCCTCTTGCTCTTCTTCGGTCGTGAGCTGGGCAGGCGAGGAGACGCCAGCCGCTGGGGCGGGGGAGTGCCCATGCGAGCCGACGTCATTTCGTGTCCCGGAGACTTGGGCATCGAGTTGGGATGTGTCACAATGTGCTCTGACGAGCTCGAGTGGGTGCGCGAATGCGAGTGCCGCGAGCGGTAATGCTGCGCGCCATGGACGTTGGAAGCAGCAGCTGCCGATGCCGCGTTGGGCAGGACGGCGCCGCTGCTACCGACGACTGCCCCATTGTGATAATTTGGCGAAGGCGTGTGGGTTCTTCCGGTTCGCGCGTAATCCTGGCGGTCGTGACGCTGGTCGCGATCCCTGTGCGTGCGGGGCCTGGCGCTCCCGGGAGAGGGAATGGCGGGAAGATGGCCAGAGTTGATGACCGTCATGGAATGGGGAATGGACCCGTTGGGCGCGGGAACTGCCATGGCGAGGCGAGGCGAGGACGCGTTTCCGGGGACGAGCTGGAAATAGCCCTCGCCCGTTTCGGAGGGACGCCCATCGTCGGCGTAGTAGGCGGCCGACGCAGAGCCGGGATGGGGCAGCGGCGCCCGCGGAGAAGGCCTGGGGGTGGTTGAAGCTCTGGGGATGTCGATGACGAGGGCCTCCTTGACGGTCTGGCCACCTGGGTAGTACTCGTCGATGGTGTTTCCCATGTGCTCCTCGGGGCCCAGGATGCGACTGCGTTGGCTGTATTCGGGTCCCTCGCGGGCCTGGATGCGGAGGCTGAGGTCGGGGGAGTCGAACGTCTTGCCCAGCGTGTTGCCGTACTTGCGCAAAATCATATCGCGAACATCGTCGACGAGGTCGTTGAGGTTGATGGTGACTCGGGTGGGGGAGGCTTTGGGTCTCGTGACCCAGATCTTGCGCGTGGACTCGACCATGCTGCCGGCATCGAAGTCGACGAGGTCGGCGAGGTCGGCGATCGATGGCGAATATTCCAAGTCGGCACGGTAGCGGGAGAGGGCGGACTGTGCGGCGAAGGAGGAGGAGGAGGGATAGAGATGAGCAGCGGCGGTAGGGCCTTCGGAAGAGGCGTCGAGGGTGGCGTTGGGCGAGGCAGTCGCGATGCGTGCGTCGCGGCTACTGTTCTTGGCAGACGAAGGCTTATCGGCCGACTCGTCAAAGGTGACAGTCTGGTTGGGTTCGCGACTTGCTCGGCGAGGCGGCGCAGAAGGGCGCGTGGAGGTGGAGGAGGTGGCGGCGACAGGGTTTTCGGCAGAGATGGAGGAGGCACGAGGTGGCACGGAATTCGGCAGTGGCTTGGTGGGCAGCTGTCCCGCCTCGGCTTCCGCAGGAGTGATGGCTGGAGAAGCAGGAAGTGCAGACGATGCGGAAGTCAGGCTCAGTGGGCCATGGCCGGCGCCGGGCGTGGGCGGAGCGTCGATGCCGCGGCCGGCGGTGGCGACGACGTGCTCAGCAGGTGCCGGCAAGGCGGAGGGGGCCTGCTGGTGGTGGTGGTGGTGGTGGTGCTGTTGCTGCTGGAGCTGGAGCTGCTGCTGCGGGTGCGGGTGCGGATGCGAGTGTGGGTGCGCGTGGGATTGCGACTGCTGCTGGTACGACGAGCGCGGCTGCGGGTGCGGGTGCGACTCTGGCGACGGCGATTGCGACTCGTCTTCGTCGATGCTGTCGAGAGGCGGCTGGCTCGAGACGCTTTGCACGATGCTGGGGCCAGGCGTCGGGGGAGCGAGAGGTGGAAAAGTCAGCAGCGATGGCGTTGGCAAAGGAGGAGATGGAAGCGAAAACGGTGGCGCTGTCTGGCGTGGGCGTTTCTGCACCTGTCTCTGCTGCTGTCTCTGTTTCTGCTGCAGATCGCCGCCAGGAATGGGGCCAGCAGAAGCCGCAACGGCGCCGCCTCCGCCTCCGCCCACGCCTGTGCTCGTGCTCGCGCTCGTGCTTGTGCCCGCTGTATTACTTGTACCAGTACCGCCTGCAGCGGCGGCAGCACCAGCAATACGAGCCCCGGGGCTGGCACTAGTCGCAGCGTCGGTGCCAACAATGGCTCCCTGGTCGTTGGTAATGCTAGCCGACTGGCCTGGCTCCTCGAGCTGGCTCTGGTCGGGCTCCCTCTCGAGGCTCGCGTCTTGACCCATTGGGCTTCGCGGCGGGCTCTGGCCCTGGACGAGGGCCCCTGGCGTGGTCGGGCGCTGTGCTTGTCGCTGGTCTAGCGCTTGCGATGCCTGTAAGAGTGCCTGGAGCTCCCCTGGCAGGGTGCTGGAGTCGGTAGCAGCAGCAGCAGCAGCAGCCTCCACGTCTGGGTGTGCTTGCGGGCTGATGTCGACGTCCTCGTGGTGGTCTTGGTGCTGCTCGCTGTCCTTGTCATCGCCGTCGTCGCTGTCCTTGGGCTCGTGGCCATCGTGCACCCCATTTGCCGTGTCGACGCCGCCAACCTCCATGGCCTGGGCTTCAATCGGCAGCTGGGGTGCGGCGACTGGCTCTGCTGGCGCCGCTGGTGCTGGGCATGTTGGCGATATGGGAGAGACTGGCGAGAGATGGTTTGAAACGACGCTGTCGGGCAGGCTGCTTCGTTTCTCGGCGTCGGCACCCTGCTTGGACCTCTGCCACATCCTCCAATGCTGTCTCGTGCTGCGCTGCTCAGCGTCGTTGCCCGTCATGGCAGACTCACCGGCGTCACTGTGTTCGTCGCCACCGGCGCTACCGCAGCCTCCTATTCCTACTTCTCCGTCCCCCGTCATCAGTTCCAGAGACGGCGTCGGCGTCTGGGTTGAGGGCTCACGTGGGAATGGAAACGAGGGTCTTCTCAGGCTGGTTCCGTTGCCGGGCGTCACTGGGGGCGACGAAGACTCAGGGCCCTCGAGTGTTGATGCCGAGGATTCACGCCGCCGCCGCCTGAACAGCGTGTTCTTGAGCTTGTTGGCGATATCCGGCGCCATCCTCCTTGAGCCTCGTTTGCTGCCCGGGAGCAGAAGCGGAAGCGGCAGCAGGAGCAGGCACGAACAAGATGAGGGCCATGCAAAAGAGACCAGGGGGGGCCACTCTCGAGAGGCGAAGAGGCTGCGAGGGGCGGAGATTAGAGAGTCGGGATCTGGCGAGTCCTGGAGATTATCCGAGAAACAGAGACCAGGAGATGAGCCGAGAGAAGACGACGAAGAAGAAATAAAGCAGATACTGGAGTCGAGTATGCGGTAAGACTGATGAGAGACTGCTGGGCAAAAAAAGATTAAGAGAAAAAAAGGAGAAGAAAAATAACGAATGGGAAGATGGGGAGAAGGAGGACACAGAACGAGATGCAGGTCAAATAAATGGAAGAAAAAGAAGGGAAGAGAGAACAGTAGAAAGAAGAGGCCCCGAAGCCGAGATAGCGCGGGAGAACGAGTGTCGAGTGTCGATATTCGAGAGTCGAGAGTCGAGAGTCGAGAGTGTTGACAAAGTTGACAGAGAGGGTAGAGAAGAGGAGAGAGTTGGTAGCAGGCAGGTGGCAGATGGCAGATCGGAGATTGAGAGAGTCGGGGCGAGACGAGGAGAGGCAGTCGGCCAGACGAAGAGCTGGGAAACAAACGCCGCCAACCCTTAGGGCATCACGACCGCGCATGCACCTCGCATGATCAGTCGTATCCTGGGCGCTTGGACTCGTTGCTCCTGCTCTCGCGTGGTCGTCTGGGGCTCGAGGAGGGGAGGCGAGGCGACAAAAGATGAATCAGTGCAGCAGTTGTTATGCGAGTGATGGCTCCAGTCAGCAAGAACGCTGCTGGCACGGTACTGTAGTTGTACAGGTTGCGGTACGGCAGAGGTGAGTAAGGTAAGGTAGGCAGCTAAAGTACCTACTGGACCTTGCTTCAAGTTCCAGTTGGCGGCAGTACTGTACCTGGACCTCCGTGGTGGTTGCAGTGATTGAGCTGTTCTGCAGTGGGTGCTTCTTGTGCTGGCCGTCGAACGAGAGGCCGTGCCTTGCTCGCCTTGCCTTGCCTCGCCTTGCCTTGCTTTCCCTGCCAGAACGACGAGCCAAACGGATTGGAACCAAGCCAAACGAGCTGCAGCCAATGGATCCAAGGATAGCCTGGTGCAGGCACTGGTACCGGTACACGCCCTCGACGGGAGTACGGGGGACAGGGATTGATGGCTGCCGACAGGGGTTGGTAAGGTAAGGTAATGTAGCCGTTGATGCATGGGTGGGTGAATGAATAGGTACAGTACAGTGCTTGTCGCCAGCCAGCAGTTGACTCGGAAGTCCAGATATTGCGAGCACCGTGGACAACAAGAGACCGCCGAGGGCATTCACGCAGTGTGTGAGGTCCATAAGGTAGATAGGTAGGGATCGTGTTACCCAAAGCTTGATCCAATGTCTTTGCTTGCTCCATGCTTGAGTGCATCAACAACCTGTGCGATGCATGTCCTCGACGCCTGTACGAGAGGTATATGGATGGACCGCCATGCATTGGGCAAGCAAGGCCACGCGAATGGGTAGACTTGGCCTTGATCCTGATCCTTGTCGGGGAGTGGGAGCGCCATCCCATCCATGCCTTGACTCGCATCGCCTAGCATGGAGCGACCCTTTTTTCCTTCTCTCGATCCCCCCCAAGCTCAAGCTTCTCCTCTCCTCACCCCCATGTCCCCGTCCCCGTCCCCGTCCCAATCCGACTCCCAGTCCAAGTCCCAGTCCAACTTCGCAAGATGTGCTCGAGCTAGCTAGTACGAGCATTGTGTGTCCTGATGCTCCGCAGTGGCTGGCTCCGTTCCATGTTGCTTCAAGCTTGGTGCATATGCTTGCCCGTACAGGTGCTCCCTACTACCAATGTACCTGTAGCCAGGTAGGAAGAACTTGTACAGCATAGGTATCCTGGCAAGCAAGTGAAGTTCAGATGCCTTTGGTGCTAAGGTAGGTAGGTATCCCTGTAGCAGAACCTCGAGGTGAACGAGACAACATCCCGGTGATTCATGCCAAACCAGCCCAGGTGGCCGTTGCCGCCGTCACATTCGCTCGCCTTCGTCCTCGTTGTCTGATGCTAGCTCAGGTCTGGTGGTTGCTTCTCCATTGACAGCCGCTGAAGCTACAGCACCCGGCTACAGGGGGGACAGAGCGTAGGGGGGGAACAGATGGGAAAGGTAACGCGGAAGGGCAGCGCAAGGGAACGTGAAGCCAGGGTAGGGAGGGAGGATGCGTGCGGGCCCAGCCAGTTGGAGCTGCCGGAGCGAAGGGCTACAGTATGTGTGGACGGGCACAGGGCCTGTGATAGGCGTCCTAAGCGGATGCGCCGGGGGCAAATCATCCGCCTGCAAGCCAAAGGCATGGATGGAGTATGGAGTCGAGGGCAATCAAGCGCGACAAGCCTCAAGCCAGCACCAGCGCCAGCTTCAACCACGCCGTTCGAGGTATACGATACAGCCCAGTCTTGCCAGTACAGTAGAGGGGAAGCAATCGAACGGTGGCGCTGCACCGGGCCTTTTCTTAGTGCTGGCTCCGGCGGGAGGCGTGGTGTTTGTTTCTCGCGGCAGCGCCCACAGCCCATGTCTAGACTATCAAACAGCTGGTTTCGCGCATGAAACGTGGAATCTCGATTCGAGCGTCTTGTCGATGCCGATGTCTTGTTTTTTTTTCGTCGCTTTTCCCCTCCCTGTGCTCATGGGCCCATGCCACGGGACGAGGTCATGGCCGATGGAGCCGCGGGCATAGACTGTCTCAGTTTCGAAAGCTTCCATCTTTATGCACCGGAGCACAAAAACAAGCATCGATCGAGATGCCCGTCTCCATCTGAGCACTTGGTGAAACAGCCATGCACGTGTATGTGTTGCTCCGCAGACAGAAGCTGGAGGAGGGTCGATATGGCATGGATACAAGATGCGATGAATGCAACATCAAAGGGAAGAAGGGTAATATCAGGAAAGATGGGCCGGGAAAGGAGGGCATTCGCTGCGCTTTGCCTGGTGCCGGCAGTGCGTCCGTCCCGTCTGTTGGAGATATCAATGCCACCACGTCTGCCCGCACGAAGCATCATGCCAGCCTGCATGTGCATCTGCTATTGTATACGACAAGTAAGGTACCCAAGGGTGCGCTGCCATTATTATGTGCCGCTTCGTGATGGCCGCCGTTCCGCCTAGCCCCGTCGACTTGTCAACCCTATGGTTGCAACGCAGCCAACCCGCCCCGTCCAAGTCCTGCTCTGGTCCATGAAGCGAACAAGCACGAGGCTCAACGTGGAAGTGCCAGATATGCACAGCAGTCAGCCATCACCCAGTGATCAGCTGTAGGAGGGGGGGTGGAGGGCATGCAAACGGATTGCCGCTCTGCGGTGCCACTTGGTAGCGATACTCGATGCTCTGCGCAAATCGCAGCAACAGAGGGTTGTGTCTCGCAGTGACTGGACCTGGAACAGCAACCCCCCTCACACGTATAATGGCTGTGTGTGTGTCACAACAGGCGCCACAGCCTGGCTCGAGCTGGGCGGGCGTTGGTGTGCGCATAGACCACTGCTGCAATCATCGTACGAGGACACTGGCCTGTGAGGCTCCATGCTGGCTTGTCCTGCTCACAACGAGGCTTGCATCGCATCGGACATGGCCCTTTGTAGGGCTCTCCCTGTAAGACAGAAGCCACGAAAGCGTTGCTCGCCGGGCTGCCTTTGAGTCCTCTCGCGTGTGTATGTACAGAACGTGGAACAACATGTCTCTGTGGCCTGGCAAACGGCAACCTGGGACAGGAAATGCCGCCTTGCCGCTGCAATGTCAAAGCAAGAGTTGACAGGTATGGATGGGACAATGTGATGCATCACAAAACAACAGCTCGGTCAGCCACCAGTCTCAAACCGGTCCAAGTTGACGTGCGCTCACGCCCACTGCGGCCTCTGAAGATTCCCGTCAGGTCTGCTGCGCTTGTACTGGTACCGCGCCGAGACTCGTCGTGTAGCCTTGCCACCAAAGAGGGAGGGAGGGCATCCCAAACGCTGTATCCAGATGCTCGCTTAGGTCCACGATCACCATCTTGACGATGCTGTCCGGCGACATTCGCAGCTTCTCCCTGTGCTCTGACTGCCATGTTTTGACATTTCTCTTCTTCTGGATTCCCCCTCGTTCCATATCGCTTCCATGCCGCCCCTTCTTTGTCCCCTTGCCAAAGAGGCGCCCCGTATCTAATCCCCTGCAGCCGACCAGAGGACTTCGAGAGAGAAACAGACGAGAAGAGTCAACGCACGTCTCGATGCGTGACGATCTTGTCAAGCCGGAAGAGAGTACTCGTATGTCGACCCAAGGCTAAAGGCCAGCCAGGCAGTTCCACAGCAGCTCCTCCGTCGGACTGGCTTCATGGAGCAACGCTTCTCTGGTGGATGCTGCGGATGCGCGCTGCGGAAGCTACAGTACATAGGAGTGTATGTACGAGCACTCGCTTGACGCAAATCGAGTGATTGCCTCCTGTCTCCCATCCACGGCATTGAATCGAGCTGCGACATGCATCCAGCCAGGGAGAGATTCACCAGGGTACCTCTGCACCCTTGAGTATCTGACAGTGCCGAGTCAGATAGCTCACACTTTCTGCCCCTTCGAAAACGATACCAAGATCCTGCGCCAGCCGAGCTGCTCCAGGGATCTGTCGGCACTGTACACGGCACGCAGCGAGGTGCGGCTGCCCATCCTTTGTAGATGCATTTCGTCGGTGATGGAGAAAAGCGGGACCGGTGCGGTACAGTACAGTGATTCCGTGGCTTCCCCCCCACTCGAGCTCTTGCTGTACAATGACAATAGCTGTAATGCTTCGTTCCTGCATTTGCAAGTGCCAGCACACAGGGTGCCGAACCTATCCGCATGCTGTCTCGCCATCCTCTGCGTTGTCTCGTCAACCTCCAACGAATCTGATCTCGGCAGGTCTGCAGCCTCACTGTCTCACTCGCGCGCGCATCACTGGCCTGCGGTCCAGGGAGACAAAGCCAGCCAGCCGCCTTGGAATCCGGCCAAGCCTGCTGCGCCCGGTCAGCCAGCATCAGCCAGCATCAAACAGCATCATCGGATATCATCACCATCCTCGAGCTCTCCAGTGCCGTGGTATCCTCTCTCCGTGGGGCTGTCGTGGCACCGTCACAGTATCCTCTCCTCTCAACAACAGAAGCGGCGCCGCCCATCATGCCGGCGTCCGTGTCGTCGCCCTCGCCCGAGCTGCCGGCGGAAGCCACTCCAGATGACAGGGATTCTCATGTTGCCCGAGACAGGCCTTTTCCCCGACGCCTCAGGACGCCCGCTAAGCTCGTTCGCCTCGGGGTGCGGAATCGCCGTCACGAATACCTGGTGAAGACGCCGTCGTATTTTGACAACCTGGATCATGAACTTGCTGGTAAGATAACCCATCTCAACTCAAATTTCTTCTGTCTCTCCTCCCCTATGACCCCCCTGGTCACGTCGATGATTCCGTGACACTCGCGAGAGAGCCAGTGAGAAAGAGCCCTGTCAGATCTCACTCCCAAAGAAACCTGACTTGATCAGAAAGCCAACTATCCTGTGGTATTATGTAGATCCTGTCTTGTATGAGCGCCTCGTCAAGAGATTCCAAACTCCAGCCGAGCGCGAGGCAGACGGAAAGGCCAAGGGCTATGGTCGCACTCTCGAAGCAGACCTCATCAGAGGCGAAACCAAGCTCGCCAACCTCCATCAGTCAGCCGAGCAGCCCAATGGTCCCAGCAGCAGCAGTCTGGATGCGGACAATTCGAAAGCGGTGGGTGACGGGGGCGTAGGTACCAATGCCTGGGATGCCGAGGCAGAAAACAAAGAGCATGGCATGCAACTGTGGCATGCCTACCTTGAGGCCCGCTTTGTGGAGGGGATGGATGAAGACTTCGACTACGGCCAAGTCGATGACAATGACCAGTATGATACCATGGCCATCCAGGACGCCGAAGATGCCTGGTTCGATAACGAAGAGCCTAGCTGGGCCGACTGTGCCTCGCAGTCTCCTGTCAGGCGAGGAGAGACGGGCATACAGGACTTTTGAGTTGCGGCTTGTTCCGTCTCTATAGGCTGCTTTGGCTGAGAGCTGGTTAAGAAAAGAAGCTCCGTGAGTTGTCGAGAAAGAAATTGGCAAGGTCTAGTATTGCAGAGCAGACAAGTGCTGCAAACATCGCGCCGAATCTTGTCGTTTATTGCGTGCCATACCGTGTCGTGCAAAGCCATGTCGTATCGTATAGTCCCGTGCCGTAATAGTCTGTCCGTCAACTTCTCGCCCAAGATCGCGCCAGTAGAAATCTTCGTCTGTAAATTCCTGCGTCTGATCAAGTCATTGGCTGTCGAAAATCGTGACTCTTCATCCATACCCGCCACAAAACGGGCCGCAAGGTAGCCATGCCGCCAGTTGCATACCATGATCTCTGTTTTCCGCCTCCGAGACTCAGGCATCAGTGTCATCCTGCCCCCTCTCTATCTCTTCTCCCCTCTGATATGTCTTTGATATCCAACGGCGTTGCTATATCGCCTCCTCGAATCTGGCAACATTCGTAGCTTGCCATCTCATCTCCTGTAGATTGCTGATAGCAAGGGAGGCACTGCATAAGGCGTGGCGTCGTTGCCATGCAGGAAAGCCGAATACTTCGTGGTCAAAATCCTACCGAGAGCTCTGTCCGACCTGCCTGATTGAGTCAGGAGATGGGATTCTCCACGCAAGGTCCGGCAACAACCCGTGCTTCAGTGTCTGCCGGAGTGACACGAGACCATCGCCGGCAACAAGAGACTGTGGCGAGAATGCAAAGCTATGACCTGAGTTCAAGGGGCCGCAAAGCTTGTATCTTCTTTCAAATCCTCATGTGGCTCACGAGTTGATCAACCCCAGAGGTTCGTGCGAGTACAAGAACACACTTGGTATCCGTCGGTGAATATGACTTTAGCCGGCACTGCATCGTGTTCAAAAAAGCGGCCAGTGGTATTCGGGCTGCAGCTCTGCGTGAGGCTCGATTGTGGGCCTGAGAACGTAACCCGATGTCCGATCTGGGGTCAACATCATCGCAATGGTATGATGCCCGACAGCGTGGTGACAGGGGCTGTAGGCGTCTGCCGTCAGCACTTATTGTTCGCCGAACCGACGGGATTATCGGCCTGCGTCCTCCGGCATTGAGAGAGGAGTATAAATAGGTATGGTGCGGCGCGAGGGACAGTGAGGACGGAGAATCGGATCGTCTTGGAGAGAGACCCCAGTTCTCGGCGTCGTTGGTAAAAGCCAATCGTCAACATGCGTCTTTCCCTCAATCTAGCCTGCACTCTGTTGTGCTCAGGGGCTGCCGTGACTGCACAGTCACCAGTTGTGAATCTCGGATATGCCACATATCAAGGCTCGTCATCTGGTGGAGTCAGTAGATTCCTGGGTATGCGATTTGCTGCAGCACCGACAGGAGATCTGAGATGGAAAGCCCCAGCGCCTCCTCCCACAGTGGCTGGAGTTCAGTCGGCCACTCAAGTGTGTTTTGCAAGTCCATCCTCATGATGCTTCTTCTCATAGCTGATGCTATCGTGCATAGTTTGGTCCAGTATGCATGGCTGTGAACGCCGGGCCATCACCACAGGGACAGAGCGAGGACTGCCTCTTCGTCAACGTATGGGCCCCTTCAGGTGCTGGTCCCGACTCCAAGTTGCCCGTCTGGGTGTTCATCCAAGGCGGTGGATTTGAAAGCTTGGCTTCCGCAGGGACAGATGGCAGTGGAGCGGTGGCCAACTCGGGAGGCAACATCGTCTTGGTAACGCTGAACTACCGAGTGGGAATATTTGGTTTCCTGGCCAGCTCTCAGATCCAGGCTGACGGGGTAGCAAACGCCGGCCTCTATGACCAGCAAGCCGCTCTTCTGTGGGTTCAACAACACATTGCTCAGTTTGGTGGTGATCCGGCCCATGTTGTCATCCATGGACAGAGCGCAGGGGCAGAAGCGGCATCGCTGCAGCTCGCTTCATTCGGAGGCAAAGACCAAGGTCTTTTCGTAGGCGCCATGTTCGAGTCTCTGCCCGCAATCACCCAGCCCAAGGTATCGGAGATCCAGTTCCAGTATGATGCTCTGGTGGGCAACTCCGGATGCAGCTCAAGCTCTGATTCTCTGTCTTGCCTTCGAGGCCTCAGCACAACGGCTCTGCAGCAGTTCAACGTGCCAATCGTCTATCCTGGGAGGCCGAACGCTCCAAACTACCCGTATGTACCATGCGTTGACGGTGTTTTTCTGGAGACGACTGCGTATGAGGCCTTCCAGACTGGAAAGTTCGTCAAGGTCCCCATGTTCTTTGGCAGCGTCACGGATGAAGGCACAACCTTGGGCGCCCCCGACGCGTCATCGCCCGACGAGATTGAGACTTTCTTCCAGAACAACTACCCCCGCTTGACGAACCAGAACACGTCGGCCATCATTCAGCAGTATCCCGAAAACATCGAACCCCCATTCAACGGGCATGCTGCTTGGTTCCCTGCTGCTGAGCTTGCTTATGGAGATGTGCTCGTCACTTGTGTTGGGCTCAACTTTGGCAAGTATGTTGTGCAGGCCGGACAACCAATCTGGACATATCGCTTCAATGTGTTGACCCAGAGCAACATTGCAAGCGGAGTCGGCGTTCCTCACGGATTCGATCTGGGCGCAGTGTTTGGCGGAGGTTTCGAGGACTCTGACCAAACCAACGTGGCTCGTCTGCAAGGGAACTACATCTCCTTCGTCCGGTCGTTGAACCCGAACACCTTTGCATTTTCCGGTTCGACCTCGTGGCCGCAATGGAACGGGCAGGCTGGAGGGCAGAGGCTGGTGATCAACAACAATAACACAGTTGTTGAGGCCGTTCCGCAGGCTCAGATGAGCCGATGTGCGTTTTGGGAGAGTTTGGCTGCCGAACTGGAGACGTAGTCGTCCGGACGCGGCGATATCACGATCTCGAAGCCACTGTGCAGACTCGTACACGGCCGCGAGCTCGTGGATACGATCGAGGAAAATTTGGATGCGGCGTGAACCTTGATCTTTGGACCTAAATCTATGTCAGAATATGTAGATCTTGTGAAAGTCCCTCAAGTGAATACGTACTCGTGTGTGAGCCCCCCGTCAAAAGTGTAGAGACGGGTTTGGTAGAGATTGAGGCGCCCAGGAGGTTGAGTCTTGAAATCAAAGAAGGCATACTCGCTGTGAGTCTTCCTCCTCCCTCATCTTTCCGTCTTCTCGCCCTTCTCTCTCCACGTTCTCTCCCCCTCTCTTCCCTTTTGTTCTTTTCCTATTTGTGCTAACCACTCTCGCGATCACCTTCCCCTCTATCTTTTCATTTTCTTTGTCTTCTTTTTGTTCTTCTTTATTTCCCTTTTTTTTTTTTTTTTTTTTTTTTTTTTTTTTTTTTTTTTTTTCATTTTATTCTTCTGTTCCAATCCCATTGTGCCTCTCTTCTCTCTTCCTTTTTTCCATGATTTTTTTTTTCTCTTCACTTTTTCTCTGCTTCTCCTTCCTCTTCCTTTGTCTCATCCTCTCCATTGGATTCTATCTGCTCGCGGCTCCGCATCTTCTCAAGATCCTTGAACCGCAGCTCATGAAATATCCCAAGATCGAGGAAGGAATTGGGGAGAGGAAGAAGGTATGTCTGTGTGGTGTGACGGGTTTCCTTTCAGCTCCAATTCTCTCAGGTCAGCCTTTACACCTGCTCGAGAATGGCATGACAGTGAAAGGCAAAGGTATAACCTGAAGTTGCTGCTGAATATGCCCTCAAATGGAGAAGTATGGCAAATGGGCCATCAGCAAGATTCGTGCGGACTTCTGGAGGAGTAGGTGGCAAGAGTTTGGATAGATGGTCTGAAGTCAGACGGGTGAGCAAACAAGTCAGATGCAGTGATGCTCGTGGTCAAGGGCATCCCAGCTTATGCCTGGCTGGCCGTAGAGTTTGATTTTGGAAGGTTGTGGTGGCAGGGGTTGCATCGATAGAGCTCAAGGCACTGGCGGAAGATTCACTATGGATAAGGGACAAGAATCAGCACTTGGTGCTTGCAAAGTTCTCGGGGGAGAAGTACGAACAGTTTGTGCAGAAGCTTCGTGAGGGATGATAGTCGTATCTCGGCGAATATCATCAAAGAATCAAGAGTGGAAGAAGCAACTCTGGTGATCCAGGCAAAGGCAAGACAGAAGACTTGCTGTCATATGGTCTGACTGCGGTTGCGTTTGATGGTGCAAGGGGAGTTGGGCACGAGAAAGGAGTTTGAAGCAAGAAAACAATGAATGGAAGACGAGCGTTTGTCAACCACCCCAAAGCACGGCTTGCTTGCCCCGCACTGCGCCTGCCATTGATCCTGAAGGCTCGCCTTTGTGACGTGTTTGTCGGCTGTTTTCACCTGTTGACCGCTTGATAAGCGAGTCTCGTAGGGCAGTTGCCCCCTATATGTCTCCGAAATGGGGCATAAGGCAGGTGGTGAATCATACATTCGCAGTGGAAGGTGAAAGAACCTCTCCTGTGGCTTCCTGTTATTGGAAACGGTTGGTGGCACTTGCAGAAAACTGCTGTGATGCAGAAGAGAGCGTTGATCAGGTTGAGGAGCCATTCAGACTGCTGCAGTGTCTTGATAGCTAGGTTGGGAAATTTCATGGCAGCATCACCTAGAGCTACTGGGACAACAAGTTGATGAATTGCATCCTTGGCGTTTACACGTCAGCACGAGTAGGTACATGTGTGAAGCTGCCACAAATTCAAATGTGTTCAGTATATTGCTCAAAAGCGCCTCCTCCAACCTTTGCCTTCTAGAACCTTATCACCTCAGTTTGCAGCAGTCACATGCCACATATATCCAGATGACAGCGAGTCATAGTCAAATTTCGGGGGCTTCTTGATGAACTTGAGTCAAACACTTCCCTCCTGCTCGAAACCGTGGTTCGACAACCTTTGATATTCCGGCCGGCAACGATGGCATCATAGGTGGTCACGAAAAGCACAGACGACCCGATCGATCTCGCCTTTCCCCTTGATAACCGAATCGTAACCGACGCTACAGCCTATATGTGTTTCAGGGCGACATCGGTCACTTGTCTACTGGCAAGTTCCGAGAACCATAGACTGCAAGTACTCGAGCTGTTGAACTTCATGAACTTTTCCTCGTGATAGACGTGCTGGAACGCGAGCTTTGACCCTGTCAACCACTTTTTGAACGCGATTTGCATTGGTGACCTGGGCCCTATGTGCTCTGAATGAATTCTGAACAGCAGCTTTGTTCTTAACCATTGCCGACGCCTGACGTCTACTTTGAAGGGCAGCAAAGAAGGAAAAGAGCCCTATATAGTTGGCTGCCACGAGTACTATACCCATGGCGTTCAACTAAATGTGCGGTGGATGTCCAACCGACGTGCATGTTCTACGAGCCGTTGAGTGAACTCTGCTATTTCAAAGCCATGTCCACGCCTCCAGAATATTTGGGCGCGTTTAAACATGAGACATCTCCCTCCATGGTGTCTGACAGCCTGGTGCAATGACGTTACTCGTTTCACTGCCTTCGCGGGAGCAACCTGTTCAACGTAAAGCTCATCAAACGGGATAAGGTCAGCTTTCTGCAAGTAACTAATCCAAGATTCACGCCCAAGAGATCAATGAAACAAAAATCCCTGGCCCGAAGCCCCCCAGGCTCTCGGACCTCAGCCGGGTCAAACTCTATTCCAGCCACCGATCATGCGTGGCTCAAGCTGAACCCCAAGCGTTCTCAGGACCGGGTTAGGCCGACGGATGATCCGGTGCTGGATACCAGGGATGAAGTTCGGGCGCTCTGCTTAGTATGATCTGGACCCCTGTTGACCCAAGTCCTCGGAATGCAGCCATGGAGTTCAGACACGTACCTGATGTATGTGGCGTTGGGGTCGTGACAATGGAAAAGCGAGCTGGGAGGGCTTACGCGGGGTAGAGGTGAATTGCCAGCCAAGGCTCTCTTACCAGCCTGCATTTACCGAGTTCCTAGATATAGTTGCCATGCTGCTCTTCTCCTGAGCCAGTCTGCGTCTCTTGCCACTCGCTCCTGTGCGGCGTTTCACGGCAAGCATCAACACCAATGGCTACACAGACAGCTATCCAGATGAAGGGCCCAGGCAAGGCCGAAGTCGTCACGGACACTCCCATGCCTCGGCTCCGTGACGACTATATCATCGTGAAGACAGCGGCCGTGGCCCTGAATCCGACCGACTGGAAGCAAATCGACTACCTCGCTAGCCCTGGAGCAATTGTGGGATGTGACTACAGTGGTGTAGTGGAACGGGTTGGGCCTGCTGTCAAGCATGGGCCACATGTTGGCGATAGAGTCATGGGAATGGTTCACGGCAGTGAGTTATACTGTGCAATTGGACAGTAGTTGAGGTGATGCTGATACCCGGGGTTCCCCTTTTCGCCTCCTAGGCAACCATTCAAACCACGAAGACGGAGCGTTTGCGGAACATGTCACTGCCAAAGGGGATCTCCAAATCAAGATTCCCGACTACATGACGTTTGAAGAGGCTGCAACGCTGGGCGCCGGCATCATCACCGTTGGCCAGAGCCTCTACGAATGCCTCGAGCTTCCCCTGCCCGACGACCCCCCCATGCGACCCTTTCCGGTGCTGATATACGGAGGCAGCACTGCAACGGGCACCCTTGCAATACAATTTGCGAAGCTGTGAGTTGCACAAGTCTATCAACCTGTGTATCACAGTTCTAACTACGACACAGGTCCGGCTTAGAGGTCATCACGACGTGCTCCCCTCAGAACTTCCACCTCGTCCGCAGCCTCGGCGCGGACTACATGTACGACTACAACTCGCCAAGCTGCGCGCCCTCAATCCGCAAGATCACCAAGAATCGACTTGCCCACGTCTTCGACACCATTTCCACCCCCGAGACGGCGGAGCTATGCTGCTACGCCATCGGCAGCTCAGGCGGCAAGTATACCGGCCTCAGCGGCCTAGCAGAGATCCCACGGGACGACGTCGCGAATATCCACGTCATGGCGTACACGGCCTTTGGAGAAGCATTCGACTTTGGAGATGAGAACATTCCCGCGGATCCCAAGGAGTACGATTTCGCCGTCAAGTTCATGGGCCTGGCTCAGGGGCTGCTCTTCCAGGGACGGATCAGGCCACATCCGCAGAGCATCAGGCCAGGGGGGTGGAATGGCGTCTTGGCTGGGCTGCAGGAGATGCGGGAGGGCAAAGTGTCGGGCGTGAAGCTGGTGTATCCGGTCTGACAGACACGGGAGGAGCCCTATAGATTCTGGCTCCATGAGGATTGACGATTGACCTCTGCTTTTCTGTCAGAGTCTAGACCGGGCTGATGATATCCAACTTACTGGTGGGCAGGTGTTTGGTGCTGATGTACGATAGTGTTGCGAATGGGATAATGAATATCAAAGAACTGATAACCAAGTCTCTGGACCGTGATCGAGTGCGCTGTCAGTTGTTCAAAGGAGTCGAAGTGAAGACACAAAGGACATGATGCGATAATCACCCAGCCAAGTGACACTATACTATCCTTTGTTCAACCGCCACTGCTATTTGGGGTACTGTGGCATAAAGATGTTCATCATTATAATACCAGAAAGTAGTAGAGAAGGTTGGATATTCAGGTCGCAGGAAAAAGCGTCAGTTAGCCATCAGGGTACGTCCATCAGAAGATGCTTTTGCCTCTTCGTCTGGTTGCTATACAATGGACAAAATCTATTACCAAAAACGACGTGGGTATCCTGTATCAAAGCCTCTTTCCTCCAAATCTTGATAGCATGTCCAACCAGCATCAATGCGGCCGATGTGAACAAAGGTCGAAAGAAAAGTGAACGCCTGTCCTTTGATCCTTCGCGCCCGTATGATCCAGATATCTCTTCTCCCTGCCCACTAGCATATCCACACATTTTCATTTATCCTTCGCAGGGACCAAGAAACAGAAAAAGGTGAATAGGGGAAAAGAAAAAGAAAAAAGAAATTCAACGCCCCATGACAACTCTAATGCAGCTCAATGTCCTCCGCAAAACGCTTGAATCTATCATTAGGCTGGCGGAATCGGTACGACTCGCCTCGGACGACTCGATCAATCTCTTCGCGAACAAATGGAAACACGTCCCGCCATGCATTGCGCCCCATCCAGCAGTCTAAGTGGCCATATCCCGGAACAACGCGCCGTCTATACTGAATGCCTCCGCCGGGGAGGCCAGCAGATATTCCAAAGGCATCAATCAAGCGCTCGTACGTCACCTCCGTAGATCTCGGGGACAGGACGCCGCTGTCCTGGCCGGTGAAGAACAGAAAGGGGATGCCTCGGAGGCGCTCCACGTTCTCTGGCCCCGTGAGCTCCTGATACTCGGGAGCATTGGTGCTCACCTCGCCGCGGCTCCCCATTCTCTTCAGTAAGCTTATCAGGTTCATGCTCGCTCCGCCAAAGAAACGATCAATATTTCGATGAGTCGCCTCGTTGAGATTTTGGTGACTCCAGCAACGCCCAAAGAGCAACGTCGTACGGTGACAAGCAGCGTTTTTGCACATTTCGTTTCGCTTCTCCGGGTAAAAGCGAAGCATTTGATCCAAGGCTCGCTGGGCAAAGCAATCTTCAGTCAATGTGTTGAACTCCAGCCAGTCTCCAAGCACAGAGTTGTATAGTTTGTCCAAAGCGACGGGTGAAGTGGCCTTGATCATATTCATAGTGTTCCATATCGGATTCATAAACACCTGGCTGCAGGTGATTCCCAAAATCCAGTCAGATGGGATGGTCCCGTCAAGGAGACCGCAAGCAAAAGACACAGATCCCATGCAGTGGGAAATGGTGTAGATCTTCCCGCTGCCGTATATGCTTCGAATCTTTTCGAGGCAGGACTTGATATCGAGCCTCGAATCGTACGTTGTCCACATCTGCTTGCGGGTCGACCTCAACTGGCAAATGCGATGCACAGTTACAAAGACGCGATAGCCAGCTCGTGTAAAGTAATTGACCGCGTTGTAAGGGATGGTCGGTAGAGCAAAAATTTGATGGTCAACAGACGCGCCGGGTATCATGAAGAGATTCTCAATCTTAACCGGAGAGCCTCGTGAGTCAGTAGCAATAGCACTTGGGCTTGGTTCCCACATGTGCAGCTCAGTTTCGACACCATCAACAGCGACGATGACATATGAGTGTGACGGAGGTGTATAGTTCATATACGACACGAAACCCTGCTCTGGATACTCGAGGCGGTTCAGGGGCGTCCAAAAGTGTGACAGAGACTTGGATGTGAAAAAGGACATGAAGTTGGACATGTTCACGGCTCTGTCGACGAGTTTGCTGCCAGCAGGAGTGAGTGTCATCATCTCCGACACAAAGTCTGTTGGGCGTAGATGCAGGATGCCTCTTGCGACCAGCTTGTCGCTGGCATCGATGGGTATATCTTCGTAGTAATCGGCAATATCGTCGTCCGGAAAGTCGAGCTCCTGATTGGTATGGAAGCCGCCTTGGTTATAAGTGATCTTTTCTGTGATTATGACATACAGTGTTGTGGTAGAGCGCCATAGTTGGAGAGGGTTCAAAGAAACAGAGGCGTCAACCACCTTGTAGCCACGAAAGCGAAGGCGTCGACCGTTGGCACCAGCCATATCGCAGTCGTACGTCAACCTGCTGGTTCCTGTGACTGTCTGGCTCCTCTTGAATAAGCCCAACTCTCCCCTCAGTATCATGAACGGCGACCCCTCGATGCTCGGGCAGACAAAAGTACCCGTGAGCATGCCGCTGGGTTGAGACTCATCCCTGAGCCTGGTGGTGTCAAAGATTGTCGCGCTGACCAGCAATCTGCCAACCTCACCGCCGCCTTTGGCAGCGCGAAAGGCAGACTCAAATGCGGCCGCGTCATCGACTGCCGCCGCAGATGAGGATCTGTGTATGAAGCCGGACATGAGCTCTGTGAACTCAATGCTCTTCAACTGGAGCATTTCGGCCATGGTCGTGATACTGTTTGGAACTTTGGGGACAGAACCAGACGAGGCCTCGGAAGAGCGTCGGTCTCTGGGCGTGTGGGCTGGCTCGCCAAAGAGATCCAAGACATCGTTCTTCTTCTCGTTAATGACGAGGCCGTTCTCTCTGGCATACGCTTCGACTGTCCGCTCCGCTAAGGCCGCAATAGTTGCAAGCGGATTCACCCCGATCGCGGCCGGAATAAGGGCTCCATCTGCCACGATCAGGCCGGCATGGGTCTCTGAGGTGTCGTTGCCGATGAGGACTTGGCCCAAGTGGTTTGTTGCGCCGTTCGCTCCCGTGTTGTCCCGAGACATTGGCGCGCCACTGCACATGGGAACAGCAACGTTAGAGTCAGAGAAGATTGCAAGTTCTGAAAACCAGGGGAACGTCTCTTACCCAAGTGGATGTGCCGTGATCTGCTGCTTGTTCATGAGGTTGTAAAAGGGGGTGTACACCAGAGTGCCGCCGACGGCATCTGTGGCTTGTTCGAGGATGGCATTGAATCTCTTGACTCGGTCACTTTTCCCTACTCCGATGAACTCTAGAACAGGTTTGTCGTTTTTCAGACTCAGAGTTGCTTGGCTCCCTGATCTGGTCAGTAATCTCGCCATCTGTCCCGTTTCCATTGGTGGAAAACAACTTGAGCTTACCATCGTGAGACATGATCAGAAAGACCTGAGTGTTGCCTAATGTCCCTGATTTTGAAAACGGTCCGAGCAATCTGCTTTTCCACACACCCATGGCCTGCTGGGCTCGCTGGAGAAGCGGCATGTCAGGGGCATGGCTGCCCGGCATGAGGTCAAGCATACACTGCAGCAACTGAGAAAAGGCCTGCGGCATGGCGCCCTCTTGGATGATAAAGCCGTTAAGTGGATTCTCATGGCCCTTCCTGTTGTCAATGGCAGAAGTGATGGTTGGGCCGACGGGGTTTGTAGGATCGGGCGACGGTGTTCCGAGAGCGTTCACTTCTTGTCCGCAGTTGTGTCTACAAGACACAAGATCCGTCAGTTTCGTGAACTTTTTGAACGCCAAAGGAGAACAAGGTATGGATATATATTACCCGAATGCCAACACGTCTCCATTGCCGCTCATTCCGCGGCCAACCCAGTCGCTCATGTTCAGGCCCATCTGCTTGCTCCGGAGCAGGATCTCCGTCGTGCCAATGGCACCGGCTCCGAGAAACACGGCCTTCTTCGCATGCACCCACATCAAGTCGCCATAGGTATCCTCTTCCGCGAAGCGGTTGCGGCCACGGCCATGCCAAGCAAAGTAGACGAGATAACCGCCCCGAGCATCTGGGACTTTTTCAATGTATCGCACCTCGCACTTGCAGAACATGTCGGCGCCCCAATTCCAAGCGTCGGCGAGGTATGTCACCAGCGTCGTGGTCTTTGATCCGTCGTTGACGCCGGTGGTATCTTGTCCAGTGAGCGTGGACGCCTTCATGTTGACGCCGGAGCTGTTGGGGCCAGATCGGAAGCGAGTTGTAAGAGGAACTCTGCGGAGCTTATCGTCCAACCCGAGGACTTTGGCCTGATGGTTGAATACGTCCATCTTCTTGAGTGCTGGCCAATCCTCTGGATACGGTTCTGGCTCAAGCATGTGCCTGACCTTTTGGTAATCTAGGGGAAAAGAGTTAGTTTTGAAGTATTTCTTCTGTGCACCCCTGAGAGGCTGGACCAAAGGGAATCAAGGAACGTGGAAGGGGGGGAGAAAGAGCGATGACCTGCATTTATCGAGACTGGCTGCATCATTTCGTATCTCCGGCGGCCAAAAGCCCATTCTAAGAACGTCCTCGTCTGCTTCAAGAAACACATTCGAATTGATGAGGCTTGTGCCGCCCAACCCTACAGGTTCATATCCTGCAGCATCAGCAAATGTCGACGAGAAGCTAAGGATTACGACCGTCCCCTGAGAAATTGACACTTACCATTTCCAACAATGGCACTCTGATCGCGTCCAAAGAACAGATGATACATGCCGGTTGTGTTTCCGCTGTCAATGCCAACTCCACCAAAGGAGCTCGGCGTAAAGTCCCCCGTAAGACGGAACTGTTTGATGGCTTCCATGGTAGTCGTAGGATACTCACCCGGCCACCTCTCTTCTCCTCGCTCCAGCAAGCAAACGGACTCGCCTGCTCGCGCCATGCGTGATGCAGCTACGGAGCCTCCATATCCGGAACCTATGACGACGCAGTCATAGGAATCTCGCAGAAGCTCCACAGGTTTCGAGATCCGGGGAAAGGGGGTTGTACGAGGGACACCTGCAGCAATGAGGCCATCTCGTGGACAGGCCGATATGCCGGGAGACTCGCCATTTTCCGATTGAACAGAGGCGGTTAGGGGCGGAGTGGGATACATTTGCTCATTATGCAAGCATGCATTTGGCATATCTATAGGCAACAGATGCTGATATAGACTGGCCGTAGGGGCCCCAAAATTGTCGATCTTCTTCGACTGCTTGACTGCCGTTTGATGCTGAAATGTAGATGGAGAAGGCTGATGGTGCTTGTGCGCAGGACCATGTCGATATACTCCATCCATGGTCCCCAAACTTGTCCGAGGTCAGACCCCCCGGACACTGAAGATACTATAACCGGCGTGCCTGGGCCACGCCAGCTGCAGCTGGACGGTGTTGGTGGCTGTAGAGACAATAGTCAAGGCGACGCTGTTGGTCCCTCCGCTAGTGCTTCGCTGCTAAATGATGAATAGAGAAGGGGGAGCCGTTCGAAGCAACAATGCAGAACTAGCAGCACATGGACTGGCCTGTGCTTCCTTCGAGTGGACTGAAGAAGGATGATGGGATGTATGCGAAGCCGCCCCCTTTTCAACTTCGGGGAGCACTTGGTGGGAGTGCTGCCAGCTTTCAGCTGCCCCAGCCGGCAGCTGCTGAGCTGTCTTGTAGGCCATGGAGTTCATCGGGTGAACGGCCGTCGGCTCAGCTGGTTGCAAGTGTCAATCCACAGTCGGTACTCGTCGATGGGAGGAAACAAACATTACAGGTCTCTTCATCTTCCGGTTCTCAGGGGCATGGGCGCCGTTGCAACGGATGGATGGGGGCCTGGAGAGGATGTCACATCATGGGTGGCATCTCGGAGGGGCGTGTGGTTGTGACCGTTGAACCTAGCCGCCACGCCCGTTGCTGTTTGAAAGCTTGGGCTTCTGTGAATATGCAGCTCTATGCATCGTGTCTCGGCCCTGGGGCCAGAACATGGAGGAGCTGATCTCGTCTGCATTGTCAAGGAGGAGGCTGTTCCTCTCCACCCCACCATCAACTACCTGTATCGTAGCCTTCAGGTCGACCAAGGCTGTCCGGCGGGGAGCCACTTCTGACCAAATAGTTCGATAAGATGAAAGATGGAGCTTCAAAGTCTGGTTCGGGGAATGGAATGCAGAAGGAGAAGCATGTCCCTGGGAGAAAGGTTACATGGGATGCATGACTAAGCCTTTAGAGGGCGAGAGATATCGAGGGAATTCACATGTGACTGAACGTACTCGTAGGCATGACGAAGTCTGTTCACAACGGACCTCACTTGCCGAGCCAGTTTCAGCCCTCATGGTTCAGAGTCGTTTTTCCCTCACTCCTTATCAATCGTCATGCAGTCTTTCATCGCCGGCTTGCCGAGGGTGATGACGGACCCTTGACAGGCTGACGAACCCTCCGATCGATCTACAAGCTCTGTGCCTTATGCATGTATAGCCCCCCTGTTGCTGCTAATACTCGTACTGCAGAAAATGCGGGCGTCCATTAGCCCAGAAAATGAATCCATTCGAGCTTGGCAGTAATATTGCCCTGCTAAGATGGTAGCTCAGATACTTATACTATACATATAGCATCAACAGGTCGCTAGACAGGATCCAGAAAAGAGCCTCAGCCTTTGAGTTTGTCCTCGTTCCCTGGCATCTTCACATCACTGTTACTGAAACTTAGTAGAGAAATAGCCTTCAACACGGAGTCAGAAGTCTAGAGTCTGCCAGAAGCCTGGCGTCTTGGATCCTGGCCCTGTCCGTCCGTAGAAGTGCAGTAGCTTGATCATGGCAGCATCGCAAGTGGAGCTACCGAGGAGTTGGCAGCTTGATGAAGCATAATCCTACCCGTGGCCCTGCTCGTCCGTTGCGGTTCATAGCAGCTCTCCCTCCCTCCTGGTTGCTGGGCTAGCCTCAACGGGGATGCGGTCCGAGACTTTGAGCAGGACTGACGGCAAGAGAGTGACGCTGCTGCCAAACTGCTTCTTCATGTCCATGCGAATATTCGCCTACGTCTATGCATGGCTATGGACTCATGTCTCTTCGACGTCAAGGATTCACGTCGACAGGTCCAGGATAGATGACTGGACACGGAAGCATGTCACGGCTCAGTCACGCAGAAAGCAGTCATTTGATAATCGATATTGTGGCTTCTGACTCTTCGTTGGCTACCAATAGTCTGCTGAAGACCGAAAGCAGAAGCAAGTCCAGTTGTTCAATCACTCCCATCAACGCCCTGTGCATCCGCCGTAACCTTATGAACCGAACGGCAAACAGAGGAAATAGAGGACGTGGTATCGTCAATTAGATGGTTACAACTGTATATGCAACCAGGACGAGGTTGGCAAGTGGAAGTCTCAAGGTAGAGATGTCCATCAACCACTCAGCTCGTGAAGGACCCATCCCCTCATCCGACGGCCTCGACGCAACGCGCGGTTTGCCCTCGAAGGGTGCCGTGATAATATGGCTTCTGCAATCATTACAGCTCCCAATTGCATAAGGATATGATTGTCGTCGCTTTACCGATGTTGCGGCTGTATATTGCGGCTGTGGAGCTAGGTTCATCTGCATGATGGTCCGCAAAGACGCCGGCCTCATGACAGTCTGTCCCATGGTTGGGTTGCAATGAACTCGAGCACTATACACTTGCTCCAAAACTATGTCATTGGCACAGTTGTGGCATCCAATAGGGAGAATAGTCACATCGCTTCAGCCAACGAAAACGTTCGAGGTCGGCGACGTCTGCATGCCTCTGGTTGCCTCGTCACACTCCTTCGAGAACCTCTCCACTCTTCCCTTTATTCACTCGTACTTTCTTAAGCTGCATGCAAACCTTCTTGAACTGGCCCTTGATACGCAATCTATACGCTCGAGAGCCAGTGATTGGCAGATTGACAAGGTCGTTCCCCGCCTGTCCCGTCACAGTTGGGTTGATAGCTTCATTCATATTGTTCGTGTAATACGTCATACCAGCCCCTGGGTATGCTGTTGCCATAATACTAAATCTGATATAGAGGCGTATCTGTAGATTATAAACCTCCTTTTGACGTGACTGGATCCGACGGTTACAGTTGTTACATTGGGGTTGCATTCGCTCTGTCGTATGTTGATCTCTCCTGGTTCAGGAAGCACCAAATGCTTGCTATTGCAGATGTTTGTCTTCAGCATGCGACAGAGCCAACATAGAAGCCCACGTTTGGTCCATCTCGTTGTTCGGCACTTGGCGGCAGTCTACCAACGGAACAATCACCCAACAACCTCTCAACCAGAATCCCGGATCAACAAGACAGAGAGGCACGAGTGACGAGTCTTGTCTCCCCCTTGCCTTTCTTCCGCGGTGCAGGATTTCTCTTGCCCGTCGTCGTCGTCACATTTGCGAGTGACGACACACACAAGGTCGGAGTTACATCGTGGCCTCGCTACCGATCCAGTAGCCTGGTGTATGCGTACATTATCTGCTAATAGAAGGAAGCCTGGCGTTGAGGAGACGGCAGAGACATGTTGGCCTGGTTTATCCGTAGATTCGGAATCCCTAGCTGGGGTTTGAACCGCGCCTGGCTCAATGATAGGGAACGTCAGGAAAATCGGACATGTGCGTACCTTATGCAATATGAAGCCCTGCCTATACCATCTGCCGAGGGGATGATGTGCATATACCCGAATCAGTTGCGGAAACCAACAACTGCGAAAGGCCCAACAGCTGTTACCGGATCGAGACCTTGCAAGCATTCGACACTCAGCTGCTTCGAGTGGCCGCACACAGCCTTAGACACCTTAAGCACAGACTTATGAGGCATGCCCACTTCATCGTTACCGGACAGCCTTTCTTCGAAGTCTCCATAGTACCCGTTGAGACTTCCAAGCGGCTCTCGCGCCAAGTTCTCTCCGCAGAAAGCCAGGACTTCTGTCGTGCGCTGAACAAGGGCGGAGGAATGCCGGTCACCTTCATCGAGAGGTCTCGGATGCCAGTAATGGGGGCGACACCCACTCCGCCGACTGCTGCGTCAGTTTCATAGTTGAGTCACCACGGGATAATATCACGCTCTGAGGCAAGACTTGGAGGATCCATGGGTCCACGCGTACGCACAATATTTCTGAAGCTTCAGGGGGGTCTCGGATCGTCTTCTCAATCTGGCCAGGAACCCGATTCAGCCGGGCAAGGATTCTGAGTCCGGCTCGTCATCGCATTATAGTATTGACTGCTCTTCATCAGCTGATGCTAGGGTTGCTTGTATTTCATATTCCATCCAATTCGACAGCGTAAGAGTGCAAACAGCAGCTGTGAGTTTAGCAGCGGGCACATCTGTGATCAGGCTCAACCTCGAGGATCTCAGCCTCATCACGGGGTTGCAGTAACCCAAAAACCCGTCCCCAAGGACTCGCATCCTGAGCTGCATTTGTTTCAGCATGGCCTGTAAGTGTTAGTCATTGGTCAGTAGAACAGCGGAATGCAGCCAAAGGCCCAGAGCACCAGCCAAGTCACCATGATAGATATCAGATACAACAAGAGAGCCAGAAATGAAACTTCAAACATCTTTTCCTGGCCACAAGCACCGGCAGTCCCGCTAAATATACACACTGGGGTCCTCCCGCCTAGTTGCCGCCCGCCACCCGCTCCGCCTCCAGCTCCCTCTCGGCCTGCTGGTAGTACTTGGCCGTGTCGACGCCGTGCTGGTTGTGGTTGACAAAGTTGAACCACGGTACTGTGCTGAAGAAGAGGGCCGAGTATCTGCTCTGGCGGGCCGCGACGCCCTGCAGGTGCGGGCTCAGCCTGCTCTGGCCGTACAGGGGCTCTCCGGCCTTGACCTTGGCGACCATCTCCCGCATGTCCATCTCCACTTCCCTCGAGTTTTCGGTGGCGCCGTAGAATCGGACTGTGAGTCGGGGTTGAAGTGTCAGTTCCAGTCGTCAAGCATCCCACATGTTTCTTCCTTTCCTCCTCCCCTCTCCCTCCCCCTCCCCCTCCCCCGCACATAAACTCCGGATGTGAAGACTCGAAAGAAGAAGACGTACGGGCTGATCGCTGGTAAAAGTAGAGGAAACCACCGGCCAGGCCGATGAATCCGGCCAACCTCATGGCCTTGGCAAAGCCTCCCCTGCCAACGTGCGACGGAGCGAGCCTCTCGAGGGCATAGAGAGCGGCGGGAGCAAAGGCGGCAGAGGCCGCGCCGGCTACGTAGTCTGACGTTCTCGCATATCGAATAACCCGCTTGAAGTGACTGCCCAGGCGTCCATCATCAGCATTCATCCAGTTCCGCATCTGCCTCGAGTTTCACCGGAAAGGAACATCGTCTCGTGGTATCATGGTAAGATCCTAGGGAAGACGTACGGATCGTTGTCGATGAGCTAAAATATTCCAGTCAGTCAGTCAGTCAGTCAGTCAGTTGTTCCGCCGTCGTCGTGCAGCCGATTGAGCGCCAATTGCATACCGGATAGCTGGTCTCGACGACCTTGCTGGTCCCGACAAAAGACGGCGGGGTCTGCTTGGTCGCTGTCGAGGCCATTGTGCTTGTTGGATTCGCGACCCCGAAAATTGCAGCACTCGATTCCATCTGGAGATCTGATGCCTGTCGCTGCGAGCTGCGATTGTTTGTGCCTCAGGAAACAAGAGATCACGTGGCTTGCGGATACGAGTACTTTGGAGAAAGTACTGATCACGTGCGTCCGTTACAGGTTGGTGGGTACCTGCCTTAATGGCTGCAACGCGCTTGCCCCGCCATGATGGACAGGAAAGACGCGTCTGGTGCCGCGATTCTGTAAATTAAAGAGAAAGATACCTAGACTTTGACATCTTCAAGAAGGACAATTGCACGCAGAATCAAGTCTGCATATAAAAGAAAAGAAATACAAACACGACAGTGACTATGCCCTCGGCAGCGGCATTCGAGCGGCTGCTGGACCATGGCGACGACCTGGACGACTTCGGCCTCGACGACTCAGACAACCCATTCGCATCTCCCCCGCCAGAATCGTCCACCAAGAAGCGAAAGGAGCCCGACTCTGGCTTGGGCATCGAGGAGGAGGTTTCGGTCCAGAAACGTGCGCGAGTGCCAGCTGTCAAGCTTGATGAGGAAAGGTACTATAAACGACTATATCTCCTACCTACCGGAAAAACTATCCTGATCAGGCAATCCTGCGTATAAGTGATGATGTGCTGATGACTCCATCACCAGACTACTAGGCCCAGACGGAATTCCAAAGCTGAGGAAACGAGCAGCTGGCCTCAAGTTGAAAGGAAAGGGCCACGAGGTGCGCATCCTTCAGATAACTATTCCTTCTTATCGCATCTTCTAACAATCGCCTTCTCGGCCTATAGTTTTCTGATGCCTCTCGTCTCCTCTCCTTCTACCAGCTATGGCTGGACGACCTTTTTCCCAAAGCCCGGTTCCTCGACGCCCTCGCCATGGTCGAAAAAGCAGGCCACAAAAAGGCCCTCGTGACCGCCCGCAACGAATGGATCAACGAAGGGCGTCCCAAGGCGAGCAACAACGAGGACGAGGACGATGACTTTGATATCGGAGCCGTCGCGATTTCAGGAGACTCGCAAGCTGTTCCAGAAGATGGCCGACAGAGGACACAGAAGACGCCGGAGAGGGACAATGATGTACCCGACGATGATGACCTATACGACGCCACTCCCCGGGCGCCAAGGTCCACGAATGCGCTCCGTGCTGCGCCGTCAAACGATGCCCCTGACGACGACGATCTGGAAGCGCTCATGGCCGAGGCCGAAAGCATGGACAGCCGGCCAGGTCCAGCAGCTCCTAGTGGCGCTAGCACCAACAAAGGGAGTTACTCTATAGCAGAGGAAGAGGATGATCTCGATGCCCTCATTGCCGAGGCGGAAGAACGGGATCGTTCCAGCGGAGGGCCGACGGGAAAGAACGCGGGCAGCGGCATTTCGACAGACACGGGACACGACTTTGCGGACGAGGAGGAGGCCATGCAGGAGATGGAGGGGCTGTGGTGAGATTGAGAGTCTGAATTTGGGTGATAGAATCACTGCGTTTATGGATTTGATTTTGGGGGCATTTAGCTGGCGCTTGGGGCAGGTTTTATGCGTGTCTACCTGGTATCTGGCGTTGAAGGGTCGAAACAGACACCTTGGTCATGACTTGATGCATGTCTGATGCCGTCATGAATATTACATACTCCGTATAAATGGGTGCTGTTTCTGCACTCCGTACTCCTACTCTCAGCTGCTTCTATATACTGCTGTGCCGTACTGCTTCTCTATACTGTTATGCCGTACTGCTCCTCCGTCCTACCGTACAAGTCATGGCGCTGGTTTCAGTATGGTTAGGTACTTTGTTATATCACAAAAGATCATGATTCCGTTTGAAACTAAGATGTAAGAGTAGGTCAAGTATTATTACTACATTCACTTTGATTAAAGAGGAAACGAAGCAAATCAGTACTAGTAGGTAGACGTTGTATTTTGGTACAGGATATCATCACTACCATCTAGAGAAGAGTATAAAGGGAGATGTAGAGGTCCTCATATCATAAAATAGAAAAGGAAAAAGGCCCATTATAGCCTTGTCATCGACCTCGCTTTGCGCCGTATCCCTGGGAGGTAGTCAACCCTTGTTGCCTCTACCTTTGTTGCCATCCGCCCCTTGCCCATTAAAAAAATCACATATGCTAACTACTTTGAAAACGAAGGAATCTGATGATGGTGATGCTGTTGTTGTTGTTGTCGGTTCTTCTTGTCTGCCAAAGAGGCGCGCTTCTCGGGGTCGAGAGCCGCGGCCTGCTTCTTGTGCTGCCTCAGGCGAATCCTCCTCTCCTCCACCTTCAGGGCCCACCACAGGGTGATGAGGACTTCCCGAGACGGCAGGGCCACGCTGCGTAGGCACCGGTCCAGCTCGCAGTCGCCGCGCGTCGCACAAGACTCGGAGGCCGGGATCCCGCCCCGATCGTCGCGTCCCTCAGACACCAACCGCAATGCCGCCATCGTCGCATCCATGAGAGGACGCGCCAGACTGGGGCTGCTGGATAGAATGTCGCGAAGGGATCTGATTCTCAGGGTCGTGGATCTCGAGGTCGAGCTCGCGGTCCGCAGCGGCATAGTTGCTCGCTGCCACAATGTCATAGGCGGCGTGGTTTGCGTCGTCTGTGAGGAAGTCGTTGATGTCGAAGTCGTAGTCGGAGGGGAGAGGATTCGTGAAGCAGGCGGCAGAGTCACCAGCCAGATAATCGTCGTCAACAGTTGAGGCGTTGGGCGAAGCGAGAAGTTGGCTTTCGAGGAGATAGCGATCTGCATCAAGGGCCGCTGACAGGCCGAAAGGATGGCCGATGCTGAAAGCAGCATCATCCTGAGGAACAGGGTCCAGGCCAAGGCAGTTTGCGCCGGCGTCGTCTGAGAAGACAGGGACAGCGGCATCTCCACCGATTGACACTGCGGGTCGCACAACATCTCTGCAGGACGTTGTGTCGAATCAGTGGAGACGCGGGTCTGCTTGCTGTTCTTCTCCTTGGCGGCGGCGGCTTCTTTGGTCTCGTGCCATGTCTGCTCCATCTCCTCATCTTCGTCGGCCTGTTCCTCGTCCTCCTCCTTGGTCTGGAACTCCTTGTCCGAGATGGGGGGAAGGGAGGGCGAGAGAGAGGCCGGGTTAACGGTAGGGTTAGCAGCAGATCTCATGATCTGGTCCATCAAGGACTGCTCGGGGTTGGACATGGTTTGGCCATCCCGCGAGCCGAAGAGCTGCTGGGAGAGAGTGATGCTGTCCTGGAGGGAGTCGAGGGGGGAGGACGAGCGGGTGACGACGCCGGAGCTGCGTCGGAAGCGGTTGAGCTCCTCGACGAGGATCAGGTTGGTCTTCTGGACGTTGATGAGCAGAGTCTCGAGCTCCTTGTTGCGCTTCTCGAGAGCCTCGACCTCGAGCCTCTTTCGCTCGCGCGAGGACTGCGCGGCGCGGCGGTTGCGGAGAACACGCTCGACGCGGCGCTGCTCCTTTTCATCTTCCGTCTTTGCACGTTTTCTGAACATGGCCGGTTAGTGATGCAGTTTGCACCGACTGTGTGTTTTGCAGTGACGTACCTAGGAGGGAGGTTGGTCTTGGGCTCAGGAAGGACCTGACCCCATGATTTCCTCTTCTTGACGGGCTTCTTTTCTGAGCTAGAGGGTGCCGTGGCGGATGTGGAGTGTGAGTCGTCGTCTTCCCCGTCGTGAGACTCGGGAATGACGGACAGGCGAGAGTCGATGTCGGCGACGCTGTCAGGGGTCATCATGTCCCGAGGGTTGAGTGTTGAGGGCGTTGAGTCGGCGAAGAGGGATGTGAAGTTGTCGCCGGGGGCGGAGAGGAAGGACTCGGCGGGGGAGGCCTCGAACTTGACGAGGGGAGACGACTGCTGGAACGCCATGTTGCCTGTCGTGTCGTGCTGCCGAGCGCAGTTCGCTTTGACTGGTGCGTGGATGATGATGATGATGATGCTTCTTCTCGTGCTCTCTCACTGCATGTGCGTGTGGTGTATAGGTATGAAAGATGGAGAGTTGTGTTTTTTTGATTTTGGTGGTTGTGCTTGTGATGTCGGACCGACTGTTTCTTCTTCAAAAGGGAACAGTCTGCTCTTTTGTCACCAAGCCGGTGGAGATGCAGGAGAGAGATGGAGAGAGAGAGAGAGAGAGAGAGCGATCAAATCAAATCAAAGCGAAGCGTGTCAGTCGATGGGTGATGACGACGATGCGAACAGTCATGACAGGCAACGGCGCCAGTCCCAAATGAGTCAGCGGGAAGCGGCGTGGCTGTGTCCAAGTGCAGTGTCTTCCCCTTGGTGGTGGTGCCGAGTGATGAGTCAGGGCTGAAGAGGACAGAGTGGCCTCTGGAGAGTTGTCTAGCTTGACGAGCGGACGAGGAGCCGAGATCCAGCGGCGATGGTGGCCTCTTTATCTTGAGGACACGTAACCCAAAGGAGGGCGGCTGAGTCTTGTCGTTGCCTGAGGCAGCGCGCTGGACCGGGGAAGGAAAGGGGCGGCATGGCATCGAATCGAACATGGAAGGCAACAACACCCAAGGGCGGGGCGCAGCCTTCGAATCAGGCTCCAGGGGGAGCCCTTCAGGGGGGGTCCTTCAGGGGGGGGGTCCTGCTGGGAACTGAGGAATTAGCGGGCTTGGGGGAGATGGACCGGCGCCGAAGCTGACCTGCTGCAGGGGTCGAGAGGCGCGAGAGGGTGCGAGCTACAGGGGGTGGGCCGCTGGATGGAATGCCCACCCGGACATCACAGAAGACCTCGCACAGTCCAGGCGGTTGGCTGCCCTGACTGATCCGAGTCCAATCCTCGCAATCCTCCGAGCCTCGTGTGTCCTTTCCGAGCGTTTGATGTCGGCTGAACCGGATCGTGGGAGCCGTCAAAGTAAATAAGATTAGGCGGGATTTCACCATCTCTGGTCCTAGAGGGCGTGGCAGAACCGCCGAGACACACGTGCTACTGTATTACACCAAGCATCAACTTCTGCTGGTAGAACACAAGAGGACCAACATTGAGCACTGAATATCCTTTCACCGTGTTAGATTGCTGCTGTCAACACGTTCTCTCTGTCTGCGTCTGCTCACTTGTTCCTCATCCCGCGTATGAATCACTTGCCACAGTACATACATACATACATCTCTGCCATCATACCTACATACCTGGAACAACTTGACACACCTGCATCAACTCGTACATGTACCCTGCTCGCTCGCCAGGATACGCACTCCTCCCGCAGGCGACACGTTACCTACATGTACATGGACATGCCTGCAGAGAGCGTGCATGTGTTTTGTTGGGCTTTTCAGTCTCCTCATGTTTGCAGATGTCCATAAACCATGATGCCACTCTGCTCATCCCATCGGGTGCTTCTTACTGGACTTGCAAACATTTCTCACATGTCATCAGGCTTCTCTCCCTACCACCAAAGTCTACTCTACGAGTTGGTAAGGTAAAGTATGTATCACTCGTACGCACAGTTATCGACATCACGAGAAAAGGGGCTGAACAGGATAATGGATCCTCCTCCTCCTCGATCCCACTTGTGAGACGATCTACCTCAGCTCGCCAAGTGCCAACACGAAAGAGACGGTGTACCGCTAGGAAGCAGCGTCAAGTCTCCGCGTCGCCACTTGGGTTTCTATTCTCATTGCTTCATCAATCAATCATTGTCACTCAATCAATCAACAATCAATAGCAGCGCCACCGCAACAGGCGCGCTACCCTCACTCTAGCCCTTCTCTACCTCCAAGACACCTGAAACCGGCTGCGTCTGCGCCTCTGCGTGCGCGTCTCTGCATGTACATGTCATGTATGGGAACGGAGCCCATGTGTGCTCGAGCTGTACCTCGTACATGTCGCAATACGTGGTGAGCTCCGACAGGCACGGACGAGCCCACAATGCTGCCACCAACGATGGGGGCAGCGATCCATCCGGTTCTCTTGCTGTCTTGTTCGATTTCCTGCCTGTGTACATATTCTTTCCTTCTGAGACAAGCGAGTCCCATACTACAGCTTCCCTATCCCTTCTGTGATTTTGTGTAATAAAATGTATTCGTACGCTCTTCTGGCGTTGCGCACGTAATCACTAACAACACGGGACACAAAGGTGCAGAGCCTTGCGGATCCCGTGTAAGCCCTTGTTGACTCGGGGGCCCTTTCGTTCCAGCCAATTGCTGCGAGGACGTGCGGACGAGAGTGGCTGGGCGACAATCAGCCATGCAATCCCCTATCTTGGGTCTACGGGCCTTAGTATTAGCTGGTAGACATATGGAGCACTGTGGTTCTGGCATCGATCCCCAGCGCTGGTTCCAGCTCACGTTGCTGGTGATGCTGCGGCTGCTGTTTTGGAGCCAGGCATCGCCAGGTCCCGGCTCCGGCATGAACCTCTCTGGCTGGCAAGGGTCCGAGAGGGAAGCGAGGACAATCGCATCGATCGAAACGAACCCGTTCGTGCGAACCCTGGCGGTTCGTCTCCGACCCGGGCAAGGGCAGGCTGATGTCGCGCAGACAGGCGAGACAGGAGGACCCCCTAGCAGGCTCTCTGCACAGTAATACAGTACAGACATGAAGTGCGTGATTACGGACGGCACACAAACTGCCAAAAAGAGCAGCCGGATATCCCGACAGATGCGGAATCTGCCTCCGCAGCCATCAGTACCGGTAGTGCATCTTCTCTACTCTGGCTGATTTCCATAGTTCCTCGACTCGGCTCGACTCAACTTGTCTAGACGCACAACTTGATCCAATAAACAACGGATGAGAGGGACAGTCGAAAGGGGAGGCGGGCCTTTTCTCCCCTCCTCCATCGGCCCTACTGTACCTGTAACCGTTCTCCTCAGGCAAAAGGAAGGCCTTCTCCAGAAAACAATGCGTACCAAGTCCTGCAACTAGTGCCTTTGGTGTGGCAGCCGCTGCTCGATAGCATCCCATCTCGGAGTGCGGGCCGTTGGTGCCGCCCCTTTTCCCCCTCTCGCCTCAAGCCATCCGCAAAGGACTCTCGTGCTCGAGCATCGTCGTGCAATTGCACTGTTGATCGATGGCGTCGAGCAACATCAGACCACAGGGTAAGATCAACAGACACAAGTGAACCCTACTGTTGTATGTATGTTACAGTACTACTTGTACATATCTCGCATGTTCCTCCTGGCAAGACACTGCGTATTAACTCACATACCCCATGCCATCAACATCAACCCAACGCTACTCCTCCCGCTAGCAGCTCGATATCGAACCGGCATTGCAACAGCGGACGGACCCCTCCCTGCCCTCCCTCCAGCTTCCCCCCCTGATTAGGCCGATGATCCCCCTCTTTCTCGCCGACAGCCCCGGATTCACTACTTTACCCTTTGCCCTTCCATCTCTCCCATCTCTGCCGCTCTGCCGTGCTAGCGATCAAATAATACTCCGGCTTCCAAAGCCGTTCCATGTAACCCCAGACGGGGACAATTGATCCATTTCTGCCACAATTGATTGGCAGTTTACCCGACAAATGCTCTGATCTTGTGTCCTGTCTTCTTCTCGATATGATCAAATAAAACTGCTTGTGGCAAACCTCAACTCTCTAAACACACTCCCACGAAGCATCAAGATTTTCGATTGCCTCTGCTGCAATGGCGCCCAAGTGGACAAGTCTGCAGCCCCCCATGCACACTGCTTTCTGCCGCTTCGACCCAATCGATGGCTGATCACGATTGTAAACGGAAACGAGCACGAAAGGGGCCTGCTTACGCTGTTCAGAGTTTTCAAAGTGCCGCCACAGCACGGGAAGCATGTGCTCTTCGCGCATGTGCGTCGTATGTATCATGCGGGGAGCAGGAATTGTCCGTGTCCTGCATCCCTCGTCGACCACTCACGCTTGAGAAATTCCTGCATACATACGCACTCTATGCGTCTATGTTCGGATCAACGAGCCAATGATGGATGGAGCAAGCGTCCAGAGGGAAGACCTGAGGTGTCGTCGCTGCAACTCCCTCTCACCGCAACTCATTGAAACCAGTCGTCGAATCAAGCCCATCGACACCAATGCTTGACTGCCGAACCCTTCTCGACAGCCTTTTGCATACAACGACACAGGCGCCCACTGTATTCAACGGGGCCAGCACTTTGGGACTTGCTTCTGCATGTCCTGTCGAATCCCCTGCCTGGAGAGTGCGTTCGAGCATGGGACGGTTCAACCGGTATCAAGGGCACTGCATCCGGAGCTGGCAGGGAAGGAAAGTGAAAGCAGATATGACAAGAGCTTTGTTGGGCATCCTCACCTCTGGTTTGCATTCATGTCGGTGAGCCTTTGATCGACCATACATGGTGGCATGATGCTTGAACAGTTCCTCTCCTCAGTGAATGCTCATGCAAGTAGTATCAAGGCCCATTCACATGCAAAATCCGTCTCCTCCAGCAGCAGTCCAGGTGTGGAGTCTCGCGGGCCCGGGACAGGCCATGTACGAAGGAAAGCTTGCCACGTTGGACGGGCTCCAGGTCAAGTGCATTGGCGATGATGAGCTCTTCGCGCGGCAATTGAGACTCTTGGGCGTTCTCCTCGTTGCAGACGGACGCCGTGCATGATGTAGACGGTCATCAGGCCACAGGCTCAAGCGTGCGTATGTACATATTAGTATGTCTGGGCCTCCGGACGTGGCTGACAGGGGTGCAGTCGAGCCCAACAGATGCCGCCGGGGTCATGGACCGTTATCTGCAGACCGCTTGTTGCATGGGCTTCCAGATGTGCTTGTCTGCTCCGGTTGGCACAGGACGCCTTGTTCCATCAGCAACGTGCAGGCAAAGCAGCATGTCCTCTGATTCGATGCCGTCCAGTGTTGTGAGTGAGCGGGTTCGTGACTGTCGCCGGTCAAGAGAGCTTCCTTGCCTTTCCGCGAGAGGATGCGCAAGTCCTTTGTCATGACGGCAGATATTAAGTCATTGATGGTATTTGATACGATGCCTCAGGTCAACTCAGGGCTCTCTATACACATCAGATTACCCTATATCACACGGTAAAAGGGCAATGCATGCAATCCAAACCCAAAGCGCTCACCATAACGTCCGTGTCCAACATGTGGAAGCCCCTGCGCGATACAGCCGAAGGCTTCGTGATCAGGAAGCACCAACCGAATACCCGGGTGTGACACCCATCCGGCAGAGCTCGGACTCGTCTGTGCCCCAGAAGTGAGCCGAGATGCTGGCTTGGTCGTCAGCCACCACTGCAACATCAGCACGAGCAAGCTGCCGTCAGACTACAGGGTCCAGATTGCCCGTCCTGCCCTTGACGATGCCCTCAATCTCACCCGTCACCCATCCGCCGTAAAAGTCGCCCGGCTGAGGCTCCACCCGCTCGCCGTCGACGAAGCAGTCCCAGGGGCCGGCGTAGAAGCTCAGGTACCCGCGCAGGGGCTCGAACCCGGGCGTCGGGCTGTTGTACGACCAGATGCGGTTGGAGACGGCGCCGTCCGGGAGGCTGATGCTGTAGTACGTTGCGGCGCCTTTCCACTCGCACCAGCTGGAGCGGGACGTGGGTTGGAGGGGAACCTTTATGCTGGACGGAGGGAGGTAGTAAGCTGAAGGTGAGTTAGTCAGTAGAAGCAGCTTGACATTTGGGTATTGGATATGAAGGCCATCACGCCATCTTTTCGTCTTGGTGAGTTATGAATAAGATCTGCTCAGAGACGCACTTGGCGGGTGATGCGTTTCCAGCACCCAATACGCATCCCGAGTGTCGCAATCTCGACGTCCTTGTACGTGATGCGGAGATGCCGTGAGATTCTCTCCAGCCGTGGCGGTCGAGGAAACGACTGGACATTGAGCTTGGCTTTTTCAGTCATTTTGACGGTTGCCGAAGTGACTATGTTCCCAATGAACAATCTGGACAATAATGCTTTCATTTAGATGAGTTCGACGTTCATCATCCTCAAGATGTTCAGGTTAGCTGTTTGACTTACAAGAACGGATCATCGATTCAGTTGTAAGCTACGTGGCTGGTGATGTGGCTGGTGATCAAACTCCCCCTTCCCAAACAAGGCTAGATCCAAGCCGGCATCTGTGGCTGTGCATGTCGAACCTTCTGTTGCGTCACCCCGCCTTATCCGCCACATGAGTTCAACCGATTCCAACCTCCAGCCTCGAACAGAGAGAGATAGAAGAGAAACATCAAAAGAGAATCATCAACGACGCCATCTCGAACATCGCCAGACTCCGATCCTCCGATCCTTCGACTTCTCTCCCTCAGACTCTCGTCCCTACGAACATCCTCCAACAGAAAAGGCGCTCCTCCGAATACCCTCATCCTCTCCTACCGCAACCATGTCCAACCGCCAACTCGCCCGCGACATGCAGGTCGAATTCCAAGCCCGCTTCCAGGCGAAGCAGGCCCGGCGCGAGGCCCAGAAGGCGGCCAAGCAGGACCCCATCCTCCGCAAGCAGATCCAGGACCTGCTCAAGAAGGGCGAGACGCAAAAGGCCTACCAAAAGGCCAAGATGCTGCTGTCCAAGCAGGCGCTGGCCGCCCAGATGGACCAGATGGCCGACATGGCCGAGCTGTCGAGCGCCCAGATCCAGGCCAACAACGCCATGAACCGCATGACGCACATGATGGCCTCGTCCTCGCGCACCATGAACCTGGCGCAGAAGAATACCAATCCTGAAAAGGTGCGTTCGTTCCCCCCCTTGTCCTCTCTCTCTCTCTCTCTCTCTCCCCCTCTGCTTTGACTATAGCCGTTGATAGACTGACCGTCATGCCGCAGACCCTCGTGACCCTGGAGCAGTTCAAGCAGCAAAACGAAGAGTACGCAATGACAAACGGCATCTACCAGGACGCAATCACCCAGTCCACCTCGGTCCAGGTCGGCGAGGACGCCGTCCACGAGCTGCTCGGCAAGCTGGCCGACGACGCCGGGCTCGAGCTCAGCTTCGAGCTCAACAAGGCGACGCCCGCCTCCGCCGAGCCCCAGACCGCCGAGCCGTCGGCCGAGGAGGAGGATAAGCTGCAGCAGAGGCTGAGGGCTCTGCGGGCTTAGCCAATCTTGAGGGGAGGTGTGATTGTGTGTGTGATTTTACAGCGGATTTGTCCTTGGCCTTGTCATCGTCGTTCTTTGTTCTTTTGTTCTTCTCTTTGATTGGATTGCCTGCAAGAAAGTGCGGTCAAATAAACGCACACATGTACGGACGGAATGAGCTTGTCAACTTTCTAGTTAGCTCTCGGCTTCTCTGTTCTATTTTCCTATCATCAGTCTGGACAAGGGAGTTTTGGCGTTCTGGGAAAGATTGCTTGGGCCGGATGGATTCGAAAGGCTGGATCATATCATGTTGGGATTTTTACAACTAGTAGAGCTGCAACCTTTGAACTCGACTCTTGCATCTTCTCTCTTTGCCGCCCCAGGGACTTGATTTTTATTCCATACATTCATATTATACAAACATGCATACATACACACATACATACATACCTACATACAGTGTCATCTTAAGGCGCCTCTATAGCACCTCTATCTTGAGTCTCATCTGTGTATCCTCAAGTCCCGGTTCATTCCATGCATTTCGACAATTTGCGCCCTGCAAGTCTAATCGCAAGTCCAACCCCTGACTCTTTCTATCATGCATTGCATGCGGAAATGCCAGATCCAAATCGACGCACCATGTCCCCATTTTACATGTATAAGCTGGCCACGGCCGTGATATCCCTCTTAATCATCTCCTGCGCCTGCTGCATCTTCTGATACAGCTCCGGATCGCCAATGATTCTCGCCGCATTCTTGACCTCGCGGCACGTCTCGTCCAGCCGCGTAATCGTCCGGACAATCGTGCCCTCGAGCACGTCTGTCAGCGCCGTAATGTTCTTGAAGCTCATGCCCCTGGCCCACTCGTACACCACCTCCATCAGGCCGAACCGCGGCCTCGACACAAAGTCGTTGGAGTCCTCGCTCGACTGGATCACCTGCAGCCTCGTCTGCACGTCGTTGACCTTTTCGGAAATGGCAATGATAGTATCACGTCCACGCTCCAGGTTGCCGGTCAGGGTAGGCTCCGTCAGCGTCTTCTCCTGGAACACAAACGACGACAGGAGGGCCGCAATCTCGGCGGGGTCAAAGTCGGCCAGCACGTTGTCGAGGATGAGCTCGGTCAGGACCAGCTCGTCGCCAGAGTGAACCTCGCAGGCCACCTTGCCCTTGAGCTGGATGCGCGATGACTCGTCGATAAAATCGAGCTCCCTGAGCACCTGGACGCGCTGCTCGTAATCCGGAAGCAGCTGAAGATTCTGATCCGAGAGCGTCTGTTTCAGCTGAGCAATGTGCTCTGTGATGAGCCACTCATCGTGGCACATGGCAAACTGTTGAGACAACCCGTTTAGTAAATGGACCAATAAAGGGAATGTATCAAAGAAAGGGAAAGGCAATGAGAAAAGGGGGAAATCATCAACAACTTACGTGCTTCAAAAAGGCAGGGCATCGCAAGGCTGCAGAGTTGGCCATCGTCTTGGACAGCTGCCATCGCTTCTCCATCAGCTCCTGCAGCGGCAGGCTCTTCACCTTGACCATGTCTATCTCGTCCCACCGGTCATCCCACGACGAGCAGATCTCCTGAATCTTGTCGAGCGCTTCGTGTGCGGGAGCACCCCCCTTGAAAATCTCCGGGATGACGCCCTTGAGAACCCACCTGGTCAGGCATTCGACATCGCTCAGGGGCACAAACATATTCTTAGTAGTAAGACGCCTCTTTCCCTGAGGGAGCTTCTGCATGTACTTGCGGAAGGCGGGAATAAAGGGCAGCTGGTCCGTAATGTCGCGACGCTCTCGAAGCGGCTTGATGGCGCAGACATGCAGGATAGGGTCATCAAAGGAGCCCTTGGGACTCATGCCTTCGGCGAGGAGGATGCCGGCGGTGCGGATGCCATCCCAGTTGAAGACAATCAGCCGCTGCGGCGAAAACATCCTTCGCCCAAAAGATATCTTCAGCAAGCCCTTGTACAGCTCCGTCGTCAGCCGCTTGTAGTCCTGAGCGGCCTGGTGACACTCGTCCACCACGTTGTCGCAAATCTTGCAGGGCTCCCTCTTGACCTTAGCAAGATCTGCTTGAGCCAGCTTGACGTCCTTTTCGTGCTCTGGGAGGAGCTGCTGCGTTGCATGTTCGGAAAAGCTCCTCTTGATCATTTCTTCAATCTTGAGCGCTTCCACCCTCAAGAGATTCAGAATCATGTTGTAGGTCAGTCTGAACTGAGACTTGAGCTTGGACGGCTCTCCCAGGATCATGCTGCGCAGCTCGGCAACAGGAGGTACATCGTCGCCGCCTGGTGGCACGATGATGACCGAGCCGACCTTGTCGAGGCCTCGACGGCCGGCTCGACCAGCCATTTGCGTGTATTCGCCGGGCAGAAGGTTGCGGAACGAATGGCCATCGTGCTTGCGGTATCCCGAAAACACCACCGTGCGAGTGGGCAAGTTGAGTCCCATGGCGAACGTCTCAGTGGCAAACAACACCTTGACAAGCGTCCGAGCGAACAGAATCTCCACCAGCTCCTTGACAATGGGCAGCAGGCCACCGTGATGCACCGCGATACCTCTGCCGAGAAGCTCCCGAAGCCTGATGATCTGTGGCAGGACTCGGTCCTCGGGCTTGAGACGGGCGATGGACTTCTCAATCACCATGTGGATCGCGCTCTTCTCGGAGGCAGTGCAAAAGTCTTGGTTGCTCAGGGCATCGGCGTTCTCCTCGCATCGCTTCTTGGAAAAGACAAAGATGCAGGCCGGCAGAAGAGCCTGCTTCCGCAGAAACTGGACCATGTGCACCCAGAGATTCTTGTCTTGAGCAGCCGATGTCCGTCCGCCGGGGTTTCCAGCACGTCCCATGTGGCCAGGATTGTGACTGGCCCGAGGGGGGCCTCCTCGGCCTCTCTGCTGGCCGCCTCCACGACCTCCCCGCTGCTGCTGGCCTCCCCTCTGACCGCCGCCTCGTCCTCCTGCTCCTCCTCGCTGGTTGCCTTGAGAGTTGCCTCCCCTGACGGCGACAGCGTTGGTAGCGGCAGGTGCCTTTTCCTTGCTTTGCGTTGCCTTGTGAGCATCCTTCCAACCGCTCTCCAGGAACTTCTTGTCGGCATCCACAATCTTGTGAATGTTCTTGCCAGCCCAAAGATAGTGCTCGAGGGGAACGGGTCTCTTGGCCGTGGAGATGACGTAGATGTCTCGTTGCTTGGTTCTACCAACCCACGAGGCAAACTCGTGCGTGTTGGGGACGGTGGCTGACAGCAAGATGAGGGAGATGTGCTCGGGCAGCATGATGATGACTTCCTCCCACACGACACCGCGCTCGTAGTCATTGACGTAGTGCACCTCATCGAAGATGACAAACTCGACGTCTCGAATCAAGTCTGCGCCACGGTACAGCATGCTGCGCAGAATCTCCGTCGTCATGATGAGGCAGCTGGCCTCGGGGTTGATCTGGACGTCGCCCGTCAGGATGCCCACCTCGTCAAACTCCTGCCGAAAGTCGCGGAACTTTTGGTTACTGAGAGCCTTGATGGGCGATGTGTAGATGGCCTTGGTCATGTGCTTGGCCGCCAGAGCAATGGCGTACTCGGCCACGACAGTCTTTCCGGCCGACGTGTGGGCTGCCACAAAGACGGAGTCGCCGTTTTCCAGATGATAGACGGCCTCCTTCTGGAACGTGTCCAGCTCAAAGGGCCATTCTCGAGCCATGTCGGGAACGAGCTCCCTGAAGTTGGGCATGTCGTGCTTGATGTCGACCATGTGCGCCCACTCTCGGCCTGCCTTTTTGGCGCTGGAAGCTGCGAGCACACCATGTGGTTCGAGAGATGGGAATTCGACCGGCAGCAGATCGTCAATATCGTCTCCATTATCCTCGTCTTCCGCCAAGTCTCCCGAGGCTTCAGCAGGCGATGATGAATCCTCCACTCTAGTGCTCTTTGCCTCCTCCGGATCCTCTTCGAGCTCCTGCTTGATTGCCTCAGCGGCAGCCTCGTCCACGGCCGTCTTCTTGCTAAAGTCGATGCCGCGGGTCATCCCAGGGGCAGTCTGCAGCAGTCCTCCCTCGTCGCCCAGCTGAATCACCCGCTCCAGCTTGCTTCCGGCGGCGGCATCGTCGGCAGCAGCATTGCCTGCGTGGATCTGGTCCTCCAGAGCCGCGGTAGCCTCGATGCCCTCCAGGCCGCCCGGCGCAAAGGGGAAGAAACCAGCGGCGCCCCTAACGAAATCGGCCCTGCTAGCTGGCTTCCGGAGAAGACTGGTCGAGTTCTTTGCCGTGGCGCCGCTCATGGGCACGGTGACGTTCTTGTACCCCGTCACGCGGCCCTCGAGCCCGTGGCGCAGGAACCTCGTCAGGGTGCGAGTCTGGGGCGGAGCGATCCTGAAGAGATCTGTGTAGTCGGCCTCAAAGTCCCATCGCTGCTGCAGACGGTCCAGCCACTCGGTGGAAAACTCGGCAGAGGGCATGAGGAGCTCATTTTCCAGGCGGTGCTTCAGCTCCTGGGGGTCTGGAAGCCGGCGTTTCTTGAGCCCAGAGCTGGAGATGCCCTCTTCCTGAGAGGCGAGAAGGGCATCGATGCCAGCCATGGCGGAGAGCGGCTGGAGAGACGCTGCGGTCTTTCCTGTCCTCTGGAGGTTTATGCTGTTTCTTATGGTATTTGATTGAATTCCAAACAAGAGAGTGATGACGTTTTGGCCGGAGAACGAAGCGTGTAGAGGTGGAGTTTGAATCGTTGACGAAGCTGTCGAGGCTGCCCAGCTTGGAGGTTAAGACTGCCCCGCTAACGGAAATGCGGGTCTGGGCAGCTCCGTTGAATCATGATGCAAACAAGGGCTTGATTGAGAGACTTTGGGCTCTGAGAATACTGATATTGAGCGTCACTGCTATGAAACAGAGTCGAAAGCGGTGATGGTGATCTATAATCTCTAATTCGAAAGAATGATGCTTGACTGCCCAGCTGTTGACTTATTAGGGGGCTTTAAAGCCAGCAAAAATGAATCCCTCTGCTCCAATACTACGAGAAGGTAGGCATGACACAGCAAAGGACGTGTATCGTATGAGAAAGCGCAGAGGTGATTAGAGTACAGGTGCATTATTTTCCTCTCCGTCCGTCTATCGAGATTTTGCGACTAGAGGTCCAACCAGATTGCTACATAGCCAGATGCGCTTCACCACCCCCGAAACCTTCCCCCCCTTGAAGCCAAGAACACCCCTTCCAAAGCTTGAGTCTACCCCCATTGAGATATTATACCGCCCACTCCAGATAGCCACCTCCCTCACCCCTCTCCTCGTTGTTGATGTTGATTTTTGTTGATTTGGATATTTGGGATCGTTAGATGGACAGCAGAATTGCTGCCCTGTTGGCTCAACTTGCGCTGGCAAATTTAGACTCGCAGCATCTTGGCCGCAAACTCCTCAATCAGCTGCTCGTTGGGGAAGGACATCTCCTCCAGCTTCTGGGCGTAGGGAGTGGGCACCTCGGCACCGGTGACTCGCTGGGCAGGGCCGTCAAGGTAGTCAAAGGCGTACTCCATGGCCAGGGCGAGGATCTCGGCACCGACGCCAAAGGCAGGGTAGCCGGACTCGACGACGAGCAGACGGTGCGTCTTCTTGATGGACTGGACGATGGAGTCGAGATCCAGGGGCTTGATGGATCGCAGGTTGATGACCTCGGCCTCGACGCCGTAGTTCTTCTTGAGGTTCTCGGCGGCGACGAGGGACTGGCCGACGCAGCGGGACAGGGAGACAATGGTCAGGTCCGAGCCGGCGCGCTCAATCTTGGCCTTGCCAAAGGGGAGGACGAAGTCGTCCTTCTGGGCGGCCTCGGACATGGGGAAGCTCTGGCCGTACATGAGCTCGTTCTCGAGGACGACGACGGGGTTGGGGTCGCGGATGGCGGCCTTGAGCAGGCCCTTGGCGTCCTCGGCGCTCCAGGGGGAGACGACCTTGAGGCCGGGCACGCTGCCGTACCAGGCAGAGTAGTCCTGCGAGTGCTGGGCGGCGACACCGGCGGCAAAGCCGTTGGGGCCACGGAAGGTGATGTTGCAGGGCTGGATGCCGCCGGACATGTAGAGGGTCTTGGCGGCCGAGTTGACGACATGGTCAATGGCCTGCATGGCGAAGTTGAAGGTCATGAACTCGCACTAATGGGGAGAAGAGTTGTGTCAGTGGTTTCTGGGCTACCCTTTGCCATTGACTGATATGCGTGAGGCACCATAGAAGAGGAATAGGAGCAAGGACAAGGTCAAAGACAAAGACAAAGATAAAAGACATGGCTGCAACAGCATGGCCATCGGGGGGGGGGGGGGGTTAATGTATAAAACTCACCACAGGGTGCAGTCCGCTCAAGGCAGCACCGGTGGCCAGACCGGCAAAACCCATCTCGGTGATGGGCGTGTCAATGACACGCTTCTCGCCGAACCGGTCCAGCAGACCCTTTGTGACCTTGTACGCTCCGTTGTACTGGGCAACCTCCTCGCCCAGGATGAAGACCTTGGGGTTGGCCTCGAGCTCCTCGGCCAGCGCCTCGTTGAGGGCGTCTCGCACCGTGTACTCCTTGACGCCCGAGCCCTCGGCGTAGGCCCTGCTCTGCGACGAGCCGCCAAAGTAGACGGGGCGGGCAATGGCCTGTGAGAAAGACGGCGCGGCGTGCGTCTTGATGGAGGCGGCAGCTCGTGTCGAGGCAGCCAGACGGGCTGCGGGTCGGAGGAAGCGGGACATGGCGGGCGGAGGGACGAAGAATTGGCCGGAAGACACACACACGAGGATATGTTCGACAGAGGAGGATCGGGGGCCGCTTCACAGCTGTGCCGTCTGCTGCTGTCTGGGACGATGGGGAGGCGAGAGGCGGGAGTTGAGGGTTGGTGTGTATTTTTTTTTCTCGCGGTTGAGCTGGAGGTTTGCTCTGGCCTTCCCCAAAAAAAGGCCAAGAGGGAATTTCCGGCTCCGAGCCAAGCACAACTTTTTTTTCTCTGCGCGGCGGGCTCCCGTCAATTTCCTTGGGGGGGTTTCTCTTGCAGAGATACAGCGCTGTTACCACTAACGGCCAGGGCCTTACAGCGGGACGTGGGCGCTGAACCCGCCTGTAAGTGACTTTAACGTCCCTGGTTTTGACGGGAAGTTGTTGGGGAGGGGCAACTGCGGCCTGGATTGCTGACTAAGAGGGGCATCCCGATGCTCTCCGCTGCCGGAGCTTGGTTTCGACCGCGATAAAGCGAGAGGCTGTCGAATCAGGAGGGCGAATTGCTTCTTACTTCAGCAGGGTCTCATTGGACTCGAGCTCTAAAAACCCAAAGAATGCAATTGAGTTCCTCCAGGCCACGCAATGCCACGGACCTGAGTTGCTCTGTCGTAGGTTGATTCATTGTAACAGAAGCTTGTACAATAATTGCAGCACAGATATACAGAGAAAAAGACGTTTCACGAGGGGTGAGCAGTCAATAAATGATAAGAAAAGGCAAAATTATTAATAAGATGCAGCTCGCATCTTGGCTATAGCCATTACATATGCGTACATAAATGGGGCCGGTTCGTGTCATCAGGCCAAATGCATCATCGTACCCGTCCAAATAACCATGCTCGACGCCGCTTTTGTTTGATATCTTCCGACTCCCTCTTACTGGGCGTCGCTCCATCGCTCCACATCAATCAAGGTATCACAAGTTCCCACATGGCATCAGTTACTGATCCCTTCCTGTCTGTCCCCATTTCCCCGTCTCTAGATCCATGTTACTGCATCTAGGCAGAAGGCTTGCGGCCGACCATGAGGTACATGGGCGTAAAGAGGTGCTCGCGGCCACCGGCAACCAGGCAGTCAGCCGCGAGGGCCAGGCTGTCGGCCGTCTTCTTGGTGCCGGCAGGGGCAAGGCCAACCTTCTCCAGCAGACCGGCCAGGTTGTGGGCAATGGTGCGGCCCCAGGTGGTCATGCGGACAATGGTGAAGATGTCTCCGACCGACTGAATGTATCTCAATTCGCCAGACAGAGGCCAGTACCAGGGAAGAGGGTCGGGCCGGTCAGCCAGGTCCTCGTGCCGCAGCAGCTCGAAGCCCGCGGCGCGCATGGCGTCCAGGGCCTCGGACACCTTGCACATGTTGGAGATGCCGTCGCCCTGCTCGATTCCGAGGCGGATCTCGCGGTGGTGCAGGTTGTTGTTGTCGTAGTCATCGGTCATGAGCCACTCGTAGACGCCAAAGACACCGCCGGGCTTGAGCACGCGGAAGATCTGGCTGTAGATGCCCTCCAGGGAGGGGGCGTGGACGGTGGCCTCGATGGCGTAGACAGCGTCAAAGGTGTTTTCAGGGAACGACATTTGCTGGTTGGGCGTTAGTGAGGAAGGCGACTTATACATCAGGGCCCGGCACGTACCATGAAGTCGCCCTTGACAAAGGCCAACTGGTTGGAGAGGCCCTCCTTCTCGGCATAGTGGGTGGCTCGGTCGATCTGGTAGTCGTTGTTGTTCAGACCGGTGACGTGGCAGCCGGTGAACTTTGCAATCTCACGGGCAGGACCGCCGACACCGCAGCCGACATCGAGCACCTTCATGCCCTCCTGGATGCCGATGGTGTGCGCCAGGTAGTGCTCGTGACGGGCAATGGCCTGGTAAAAGGGCTCGCCCTTGGAGAAGCGGCAGAAGTGGAAGGACTGGCCCCAGCCGTACTCGTACAGATCCGTCGCCAGGTTGTAGTAGTGCCTCGTCAGAGTGGCATACTCGGCCGTTCGTTTCTGTTTTGCTCACGTCAGAATTGGTTCCGAATCCATCAAGTCGCCTCTGCTCTTGACCGAAAGGTGGCCGCGGAGCATCAAGGGGAAACTCACGGCTCGCTCCTCTGCCGTCTCGTTCTCGGCGGGCTTGTTGTCCCAGTGCTTGAAGTACTCATCGACCGCAGCCTTCTTGGCGTCGGCGCCCTTGGAAAACATGGCAGCAATGCCGCCCTTGGCCTTGGCCGAGTTGCCGTGCAGGGCCTTGTTGAAGGCGGCATCTCGGGCCTTGTCCTCCTTCTCCAGAGTTGCGGGGGCCATGTTGAATGATGGATGGCTAAGATGGATAGTCGAGTAGAATTGAATGAGAAGAGAAGGAATAGTAGTAAAACTCTCTAAACTAGCTGTGAAAAGTAGGGTCAAGGAATGAATGGAGAAGAGGAGGGAGAAACGCGACACGGAACGAAGAGGGACGAAGGCGAGCTGCTCCACGAAAATGAGTAGAAAAAGATGGCGATTCTGGGGCCACGCGAATGAGCGGAGATGGGGGGGCTTTTATGCGTTGTCCTCTCAGGCCGGCATCAAGTCGTGAACAGCAAGCAATTTCATGGGACTCTATCCGCCTCTCTGTTTTTTTACCCCTGACGAAACGGCATACGCCAATCTCCAATCCCAATTCTGGGCTTGTGATATCGCACTAGAAGTGGAATTCGGCCCTGTGGTTGGCTGGATCGAGGCCGCATTTGCCTGCAAGTGGTAGGCGGTGAAAAGCCCCGCGGTGTGCGAATACGAACGCGAGCTCGGATTGGGCTGCCCTGCATGCGCCTCTTTTTTTCCCGCCTTCCATTCCCTCCGAGGATTCACTTGCGGTGTGTTCCTCCGGCTGGCCTGGTGCTCTTATTTTCGTGCTAGCCACTGGAACAGTGCGGCAGAATCTCCATATTAGGGGACGTTTATCTGCGGAGCCAAGCACCGAATCTCTCAAATACGCGTATAAGCTGCGTCTAGTGCCTATTCGCTGTTTAGTACTAGGAGCTGAAGCCCACGCTGATGTTGCAATGGCTCGTGTATCCCGAAATTGGTGTTTGATTTGGAGAACGGTCAATTCCATACGTACCTGTTTGCCGAATCTCTCAGCGCGTGCAAATCATGGCGAATCAGGCATGGTTCTGGAAGGTGGATTTGTGAGGCTAGAAGTTCCTGAGCGCCCGATTGCCTAGAAGTCTATCGCCACTCTCTCTCTCTTGCTTTGCAATCCGCAGTGGCGCACTTATCGATAAGATTCCACAGCATGGCTTATGTAACAAGCTCCGGGGCAAGGCTGCGTCAAGTCTCCACCTAGATTTTGCTCGTCGCGATCTTGGATTTGCAGCTTGCGAACTCGCCCACCAGCATCAAGATCCATCTCAGCCTCACACAGACGAGCATCGCCAATTCTATCACGGCAGGACTTTGCCCGTCATGCCGCCCCAGATCAAGCAGGACCTCAACCGGTCGGGCTGGGAGACGACCGACTTTCCCTCCGTCTGCGAAAACTGCCTGCCCGAGAACCCATACGTCAAGATGCTCAAGGAAGACTACGGCGCCGAGTGCAAATTGGTAAGTCGCCGTCGCTCGATACTCTCCGTCTAGACTTTTCTCCCATGTGCTAACCAGCATCTTCAGTGTACGCGACCGTTTACCGTCTTCAGCTGGGCTGCTGAGCGCGCCCAGGGCCGCAAGAGACGGACCAACGTCTGCCTTACGTGCGCTCGCCTCAAGAACTGCTGCCAGAGCTGCATGCTGGATCTCAGCTTCGGGCTGCCCATCAACGTCCGCGATACCGCACTCAAGATGATCGCCCCCGGCCCGACATCCGACATCAACCGAGAGTACTTTGCGCAGAACAACGAGAAGCTGATCGAGGAGGGTAAGGCGGGAACGGAGGAGTACGAGAAGACGGACGACAAGGCCCGCGAGCTTTTGCGGCGCCTGGCCAACAGCAAGCCCTACTTTCGCAAGGGCAGAACCGTGGACGAGTCGGAACTGGCCGGCGCCCGAGTTGGCGGGAACCCTGCAGTAGGAGCTGGCGTTGGAGGCCCTGGTCCGATTCGAACCCGAGACTCGAGAGCCGCAGCTGCTGCGGGTGCGCGACCTGGCGGTCGGGGACGAGGCAGGCCGGCATTCCCGAGTGCGGCACAGCTGCCCCCGAGCCCAAAAGACTGGCTGCCGCCGGATGACCCCAACATCATGTCTCTGTTCGTCACGGGTGTCGAGGACGACCTGCCCGAGCACAAGATTCGCGACTTCTTCAAGGTCCACGGCAAGATCAAGAGCCTGGTGTGCTCCCACATGTCCCACTGCGCGTTTGTCAACTACGAGACGAGGGAGGCCGCGGAGAAGGCAGCGGCCGCATGCCAGGGCAGGGCGGTGATTGCCGGGTGCCCGCTGAGGATTCGCTGGGGACAGCCAAAGGCAATTGGAACCATGGACCGCGAGCAGCGCTACCAGATGCTGCAGGATGCCCGCATCCGCCAGAACAGACCACAGCAGCGTGCCCTGGAATCCGGCCAGCAGCCAAGCGCAGCGAGTCGTGCAATTGCTGCGGCGCCGCCTCCCGGAGCGGAAGACACGCCCAACTATGCCAGCCTGGCTGGAGAGTAGAAGGGCGTCCAGACCTAGCTCGCATTTGTCTCTTGTTTTCTTCATGGCGCTTATTTTACCTTTCTTCTCGATCTTCAAAATTGTCACGTTCTCGGCGTTGTGGAGCTATAGGGAGAGGATAAAATGGTTATCTGTTGCTCTGTTTTTTGTAGATCTCGCGGAATCAAGCAGGTGGAAAGGCCAATTTATCGTGTGGAATTGGATTGGAGGGTATCATGAGTCTAGTAATTGTACAGATTTGTTTTACAGTGGTACATACACAAGCTGCCTCATTTGCAGCCACAGCCCCCGCCGCTGGCGCTCTTTGCATTGCCAGCCGTCAATATGCTGTCGTTGTCGCCTCGCTCGGTGTGTTCGTGGATTCGGAGCTCTATGCAGCAGCATTAGCAAAGTGTTGACGGCGTAGCAGCTGTTTCTTTGTAAAGCAATGCTCACTGTAAGTGTGGTCGTCGCCCTTGTTCTCCATCTTTTGGCCCTGGACGACGTTTTGTCGCAGGATCGTGGCCACATCTTCGGCGTGTCTAATGGCAGACTCGATGCTGGAGCTGGAGTCGAGGGCGCGGTTCTCCTGGAAGCCCTGCCGGATCTGGGTTTGCGCAGCGGAGAGGACGTGGACGTCGCCTGTGAGAAGTCAGCCTCGCTGAGAATTCTGAGCATTGATTCCTTCTGCTTTGCGCCACCTACCCTGAAAGGCGATTCGCGCAGCGCGCAAGAGGTTTCTGTAAGCCGCCAATGACATTTCGTCGAATGATTTATGTAGAACCGCTTTATGCAAAGAAGAGAATGGAGAGAAAGCAAAGCGAAGTGCAACAATTGCGCAGACTTGGTTCGATATCGAGATGCTTTTACAGTGGAAGTGGAGGCTCGACCGTAAAGAACGGAGGCCCGGTTCTGCCGCCTTCCGCTAACCGACCGCTGGCTCGGACCCCCCTGCAAAAGAAGCCCCGCCATTGGTTTAGGTGGGAGCAACTGGGAAGAAAAAAAAAAAAAAAGAGGAAAAAACTGGAGATTGCCTCAACGCCTTTAGTCGAGCCGTTTCTTTTCCCTTTCTTTGCTTCTCAACCCAAAACTGTTGTCATTGTTTCAATTGCAGTCACAATGGCTTCCATCAATCAGGTTGTCACTCTTCCGCTGCCCGCCCTGCCCGAGGGCTGGAGCGCCGACAAGGACTTCAAGGCCGTCGGCAAGCTGTCGGGCGCCGTCCAGCGCAGCATCGAGCCTGTCGGACCGCACTTCCTGGCTCACGCCCGCCGAGCCCGTCACAAGCGCACCTTTTCCGAGGACGACCGGATCCAGGCCCAGGAGAGCGCCAAGAACGTCGAGGACGTCGACGATGGCGAGGAGAGCGAGCCCGAGGACCCCATGATGCTGCAGCTGCAGGCCAAGGACTGGAAGGTGGGTGGAATTCAGTGAACCCGTCATGTCGAGGATCGTGGGCTAACGAGACATGTCAACGCAGACCCAGGATCACTACAAGGTGCTCGGCCTGTCCAAGTACCGCTGGAGGGCCACCGAGGAGCAGATCAAGAAGGCCCACCGCAAGAAGGTGCTCAAGCACCACCCCGACAAGAAGGCCGCCTCGGGCCGCACCGAGGACGACCAGTTCTTCAAGTGCATCCAGAAGGCCACCGACGTGCTGCTCGACCCCGTCAAGCGCCGCCAGTTCGACTCGGTCGACGAGGAGGCCGACGTCGAGCCGCCCACCAAGAAGCAGCTGCAAAAGGGCGACTACTACAAGCTCTGGGGCAAGGTCTTCAAGTCCGAGGCCCGCTTCTCCAAGATCCACCCGGTGCCGACGTTTGGCGACGCCAACTCGTCCAAGGAGCACGTCGACGAGTTCTACAACTTCTGGTACAACTTTGACAGCTGGCGGTCCTTTGAGTACCTGGACGAGGACGTCCCCGACGACGGCGAGAGCCGCGACCACAAGCGCCACGTCGAGCGCAAGAACGCAAACTCGCGCAAGAAGAAGAAGGCCGAGGACAACGCTCGCCTGCGCAAGCTGCTGGACGACGCCTCCGCCGGCGACGAGCGCATCAAGCGCTTCCGACAGGAGGCCAACGCCGCCAAGAACAAGAAGAAGCTCGAGAAGGAGGCTGCCGAGAAGAAGGCCGCCGAGGAGGCCCAGGCCAAGAAGGAGGCCGAGGAGAAGGCCAAGGCCGAGGCCGAAGCCGCCGCAAAGGCTGACCGCGAGGCCGGCAAGAAGGCCAAGGAGGCGGCCAAGAACGCCCTCAAGAAGAACAAGCGTGTGCTCAAGGGCTCCGTTAAGGACGCCAACTACTTTGCCTCCGGCGACGCCTCTGCTGCTCAGATCGATGCCGTCCTGGGCGATGTCGAGCTGGTGCAGGGCAAGATTGACGCCGATGAGATTGCTGCTCTCGCCGGAAAGCTTAACGGCCTGACGGTGGCGGACGAGATCAAGGGTGTCTGGAGTGCCGAGGTGAAGAGGCTCGTGGACGCGGGCAAGCTCAAGGAGGGCGATGTCAAGACGCTGGTGTAGACCGGTCTTGGGGTTGGGGGGTGTGATGGGATATAGAATCTAAAAGCAAGCACATTAGACTGATGGTTATTAGATTCAGTTAAGCGGACTTTTGAACATCTTACACAAACCTGCCTCAGTGTTCCTATTTTGTGATTGCTAATCCCTGACTGTCTGTATACTATCCATGATATATGACCTTGGTATGAGAGGTAACGAGGTTCATGAGGCCCCCTTCATCTAAGGTACCTACTAGGTACCTAGATATAAAGCGTTGACTTTAGTTCGCATCACTGACACCATGCCGCTGACTCGACTTATTCTACCAGTGTTTCACTATGCCAGCTCATAACAGGTCCTATGAATTATCACATCCATTGCAGATTCTTCAGTTCCTACAGATATACTCATTCATTTGCATCGTTACTGTTAAGGTACCTCAGGCATCTAATATCCCATCCATCGCCAAGGCTGTACGTAAGTCCTCAGCCTCTCTCGGCCCCCGCGGACCCCGAATAATCCGAACCGTTGTCCATGTACCACGCCTCACACAACGCATGCACGAGTACATCAACTGCTATACTCAAGTTCACCCACCTAGGTATTTTCCGCTGCAGTCCATTTAGCTTGACCTCTGCATTTCTCGGCATCTGCATCTTCACATTCCGAGAGCTCTGCTGAAGAGTTACTGCGTCTACTCAGGCGTTTCTTGAACGGACGACGTTGAACTCGAATAAGATTGATTTTCACAGAAGACACTGGCAAGCATAAGCATCGTCCGTACCCTCTAGTGAAGCCCCAGAACCGGCATTCCTTGGCTTTTCTCATACATCTTCTTGGGTATCCTTCACGAAAACAAATAAGAAAAAACCGCCATCGATACAGAATAGGAGGTCTTAAAGAACAGGAGTCACGGATTAACGCCGAGTCACCTGGAAATTACAGCTTGAAATCGGGAAAGCTACAGCCTCTTATATAATTCGACAATCAACAACATCTTTGGCAATAAGAACAATGCAGAGCCTCGCGCCGTCCGCGGCCGCCGACGCACGAGCGCTCCGCAAGGCTGTAAGTGCACTCTCGCTCTCCTGGGCACGTGAATCTGGCGAGATACAGGGTATAGACTGCCTATCATTCTCGGCTGCTTGGCTGAGATGATACTGCAAGATGGAGTCCAAGAGACCCGTTCGTTGATTGATTGGCACACAGCTGACAAGGACTCCTCACTCATATGACATAGTGTGACCAATGTCGCCAACGCAAGGTGAGTAACATCGTTCTTCACACTCCTGAACCCGGTCACTGAGCTCATCACGCCCTCTTCAAGATCCGTTGTGACAAAAACGAACCTTGTTCCAACTGCGTCACAGCCGAGCGGCGTTGCACTTCGACTGCGTGGCAGCGGCCAAAGGAGCTTCGCCAACGGGTCCTCATCTCGTCGCAGTAGTGAGTTGCCGTCTCCCTTTGTCTCCATCTTCCTTCACTATCCCGTTATGAATGTTGGATGCCTCTCAACTCATAAGCTATGCTGACCCGAAATCGTATGAAACTCCCAAAGCGAGAAGAAGATTGACCGGATCGAAGCCCGTCTCGCCAACATTGAGAGTCTGCTCAAGAACATTTCATCCGCAACCCCCACAGATCCCTCAAAACTCATCCACACGCCGCAGACAGACTCCGCCGTGCCAACCACCACATCGACCGCCGACTATGACAGCTCCGATGAGGAATCCGTCCTAGGCGGCGACTCGGGCCTGACCGTCCACACGACCTTTGCCAGCGAGTTCCTCGAGCGTGCCGTCAAGAAAGCGCCCCTACCGGCTCTGAATCCCAAGATGGAGACGGCTCTGGCCAACCTTAGCCAGCTTGTTGAGCTGCAAAAGCACCGCTCCATCAGTCACGGGCCTCGGTTTCCTCTGCAGCAGCCGGTGCCCCCAGGGGGTGTGAGCAAGTTGCCTATGCCTCCCATGGCGACGGTGGTTGCCCTGTTGAAGCATGTCAAAGGTATGCAGCGCCGATAGTAGATTTGTCCCATGGTTCGAAAAGGGGGGAAAGAGATGAACAAGAAGAAACGTGGAATCTGACTCAAACGACTCTCATCCAGCCGCCCCTCCCACCTTCTTCACCATCCTCTGCACCCTCGCTGGCATCAAGGACTTTGCCGACCTGTGCCGCACCGTCTACTTCCCCGCCGAAGACTTCTCAGACGCCACCTTTGCCGTGGTCAACGCCATGCTGTACAACCTCTTTGTGGAGCAGCACTCGCTGGCCAAGGACGAGGCGCTGCGCGAGGAGTACAACTCGTACGTGACCATCTGCAAGACGAATCTCGAGACGACGCTGGCCAACTTTCCGCTGTTCCTGTCTCCCAGGATTGAGAATGTGCAGGCTCTGCTGCTCGGGGTGAGTGTGTTTCTTAGTATGGCTGCTGTATTGCGTGATAGAGGACGGATATGCTGATACGATGTGCTCATTTTAGTGCCTTTATTCAATCGACGTCTCCAGGCCGTCGGTGGCGTGGCATCTCATCACGATGGCGGCTTGGCTGTGTCAAGCAGGTGGCTACCATCGTACAGAGTCTCTCCGCAACGACCCCCCGCAGGTTGCACAGCAAAAGAAGGTTATCTTTTGGCATGTGTACACTTTGGATAAGGGCCTGGGCCTCCGGCTTGGACGGGCTTCGGTTATCGCAGAGTGCGATATCGACATCAAACGAGAGTTTGAGGTCAACGGCTTCGACCATCTGACGTCGACCACATTCCCGACGCTGTGGGTTGAGATGAGCAGCTTACAGAGTCGAATTTATGAACAATTGTGGGTGGTGTCATCGCCGGATGAATGAGCTCATCTGCAATTTGGATAGATCCTAAGTGACTAATGACTGTCCTCCCTACAGATACAGCCCAGTCGCTCTGGCAAGCCCTCAGGCAGATCTAGTCCAACGGGCCCGAGCCCTAGCGGCGGAATGTAGCCGCCTAGAAGTCGAGATGGAGGAGACGCGAGAAAAGGTGTACACACTCCTCAAGTCGATAGGGACTTCGGACGTCGTCGACGTCTTCCTCAAGGGCGACGAGGTGCAGTTTTACGTCACCAAGACGCTCATCTACCGCGTCATCCCGGCTCCGGAAAGCTCAATCACCCGTTTCTGCGACGAATGCTTGGATGCGGCCCGTCACGCAATGAAAACGCATCAGGAGTGTGTTCGATTCATGGACATTAGCACGTACATGCGGTCCATGTATATCCATTGGTTAGAATGCCTCAGTCTTGTTCAAGCCGGACCTGGCTGCTTTCTAGCAGGCAAAACCACAAACTGCCATTGTTGAATCCCGGATTGCTGACCACGAGATTCTTCGACTGATTTAGGAGCCTCTTGTTGACACCATTCGCCCCATTCTTTGTCCTCTTCTGCTACGTCATTGAGACGACCTCGCTGGCAGACCTCAGGGTCCTCCAGGACTTTGTCGATTCCCTTGAGGGCGGAAGGGGGCTCTCGGAGCCCATTGATAAGCTCTACCGTCTCTGCCGGGTCATGTGTGACATTGCCACGTTCTATGTGGAAGCCAAGGGCCAGCAGCAGCAGAGTGATAACTCCATTTCTATCGGAGACGAGTTCGAGATGTACTTGAGCCAGCTTGGCTTCATCCCCAACGACGATCAAGCCATGGCCAACACGGACACCACGGACGCGGGGGCGCCTATGCAGGGCAGTGGCCAGGTGGCGCAGCTTGCGGATTGGTTCGTGGGCAGTCGCAACATGATTGGCCTCCTGGAGGAGGACTTGTCGCAGATTGAGTCTCACAGATGGATGCAGCCCGATGACGAGCTGTGAGGGTCCTGGGTGCTTTGGATAGGAGCTGCAGCAGATGCAGCGACAATAGTCGGAAGCATCATCATGGTGAGATGCATAATGGCCGATAATAGACAATGACATCGAAAGAACATCGACACAATGTGCTACGTCGTCTCTTGGGCCAGTCAATCGGTGGGAAACCTCGGATCGTAGACCTCGTAGCCTTCATCTTCTGTATCGCTCTCCACGAGGGAGCTCCTGTAGGTGCGTGAGGAAGACGGAGCCGTTTTCCCCTTATCCGCGAGAGCACCAGAGGCAGGGTTCGCTTGGTTCCGGGGCGCGTCTGTCGACGCTGGCTGCGAGGCGGCAGCTGATGTGGCAGCTGATGTGGATGCGTCTACCGGCGCAAAAGCGCTCTTGAAGCCCGTCTTCTTGAAGCCGCCCTTCTTGAAGCCGCCGCCTCCGCCGCCGGACGACGGCGCATCCTGCTCACTGAGCTTGATGCTGACTATGCCGTCCGCCTTGGCCTCGGCCCTCCGCGCCTTTGCGCCGGCGTTGGGGTCGCGCACCATGGCCTTCATGTCCTTGAGCCGCTGCTTGTGGCTGTGGTCATAGCTGCTGAGGTGGGCCTCATAGTCGTTCATGCGGGAGTAGCCCTTGGAGCAAAGGGTGCAGTAGAAGGACTTTTGGGCCTCCTTTGCGGAGGTTGTTTGCGCGGGAGGGAGGGTTTGGTGTCTCTGGAGAGGGACGCGTTAGTTGATGTTGGGCTCGTTGTCAAAAGGGGACTTCAATCAAAATACGTACTGGAGGCATCTTGACGGCTCCAGGCTGCAATCGCAGGAGAACTGAGCGGTGTCAATCGGGGTGTTTGATGGTCTAGGACCATGGGAAATGTTGGCGATAGCTTCGCGATTCAATGTCACGTCTTCTCTCTGGATTGGAGATGTCGGAAGATCGGAGGCGAAAGGGCCGACGGAGCTACCTAATGGCGGGGCAACAGACGGAGGTGGCTGTCCACTCACGAGCCTGGGATTGACCGCTTACAGAGAAGACAGAAGTACTTTGCAGTACCAACGCTCATGTATGAGTTGTCACGATGTGCAAGTATCTCCAGGTACTGCAGTCGCGGTGCTAACAGCCCTACCACTCACTCACTCACTCAAGTTTGCAGTTATCAACCGCTTCTTTCTCACAGTATGAATTACTGAGCCCTCATTTATCAGTCCCCATAGCTGAACTTGCTGATAGGCAGTACTGAAAGTATTGGTCTTCAGCACTGACCTGACATTGGCTCTCACAGGACGAGCAATCATCTCGCTACTTCTGGTGGCTCACGCAAGGGAGAAGGACAATATCATAGCCTCGAGCAACTACTGGAAGACGGCCGGCCCAAGACCAGTGGCTTGCAAGGAAGATGCCGTAGCTTCAACTGACGTGGTCCTACCTTTCGGTACAGGGATACCCGTCTGCAGAATAGATGAAAATGTCCTGATGCCTGTGTGTGCTGTATATAAAGTACATGCGCCATGCATGCCCTGCTAGAGCCAAAAGCGGAAGGAAATCCTTGGGGAGGGCGTGAGGAAATACAACGTCTCGAACAACCTGGTGCGGGTGCTTGAGACAACTGTATGATTGCGGAACTGCCGCGGTCCAATCACGGGCCCATTGAGCGAGCCTGGTGGCTTGCATCATCTTCCAGGAAGGGAAACGGAAAGGAGAAAACATGTTTGAAACAGACGAGTCTCGACGGCGGCTACCAACAAGTACATCAAGCTGCACAGAGATGTCTTTGCTGGAGTTGTTCTCTCCATCCATCACAGTACTTATACCTTAGGTTGATATCAAGCGGGATGTGGGTGAACTCTCCAAGACCAACCAAGTACTTCTCGATTAGGCATAGGTTCTCCCCCACGATCTTGTGGTCCGTTACCATTGGCAGCCTTTTCTTCTGTTCTTTCTTCTTATTTTTTTTTCTTGTCAACGTACTCCATTCTCAGACCATGGTTTGATGCTCGTCCGGGACATGCAGGTCTCACTCGGGAAATTTCATCTCTGCCCCAAGCTCTTTTGATACCCAAGAGCCTGCCCAAGCTCTCTCATTCTGCCTCCTTTTGAAACAATTCCGCTGTGAACCCCTGACGCCGAGCAAGGAAGAGAGGGAGCGTCCAAGAAGATAAACCCCGTTCGCCTTCTCCATGGAGAGCGACTCAGACGCCGAGAGCCCGCAAGGCTGGCGGGAGCGGAGGAACTCGACCTTGACGTACATTTCGCTCCTCCAGCTGGATCCTGCGCCCATGGAAGACTCGGAACCGGACACACCGACGGAAGAGAAGAGGCCAATCGATCCCTTGGGTGCAGATGCCGCCTTGGAGGGCGGTGCGGGCAGTATCAAGACTGGCTCGACCATGGCGCCGGGGTTGAGTGGCAGTGGCCGAGGCGCCATCTATTACCGTGGGTGATTCCCTTTTCTTTTTTCCAAGTCAATTGTCTGTTCACTTCCTGCCCGAGTCTTTCATTTGATGTACGCATCTATTTTTATCGTTGTTCTCACCCAATTTCACCTGCGTTGCAACCCTGTCTCATGCGGGCTCTTTTCAAGAAAACATATATACATACCCACATACATACATACATGCTCCATAGATACAGTCCGTTTATGCTAACCAGAGTGGTCATGTCTCCGTCTTCTCCCCATGCACAGTCACCCGGTTGCAAAAGTATTCCAGCTATGCCGTGTCCGTCTTCACCACCATGCACCTGGCCAATGTATCCCTCATTCCCGCAGTTACACGAAGCGTGGCTGGCTCGGAGACTTACCTGCTTATGGCCCGGGAGCTCTATCAGACCGCCATCACGGAGCCGTTGCTGGTTGGCCTGCCGGTCCTGACGCACATCGGCTCGGGCATCGCACTGCGCCTGCTGAGAAGGTCCGAGAACATTAGAAGATACGGCGGATCAACTCCCGGCATGTACGCCATGCTGCGTTCCCGGACAGACTCTTCTCGCTCTTCGGTCCAGCTCTGGCCGCCGCTCAGCTGGATATCTTGGTCCGGCTACGTCTTCACGGCCTTCTGGGGGGCCCACGTCTGCATAAACAGAGTCCTGCCGCTGGTGGTCGAGGGCGACAGCTCCAACATCGGCCTGGCCTACGTCTCCCACGGCTTCGCGAGACACCCTCTGGTCGCCTCCTTTGCCTACAGGGGCTTGATTGGAGTAGGATGCGGCCATATGGTCTGGGGGCTCGCCAAGTGGTTTGGGATTGCGCCGTCGACAAAGGGCTGGTGGGGGAGCGAGGCGGTCACGGTGGATAGGAAGACCAAACGGCAGCGCAGGCGGCGGTGGTTGGCCATCCAGGCCGCAGTAGTGGCAGCAGCCGCATTGTGGGCGGTCGGAGGTCTGGGGGTTGTCGCGCGAGCAGGGCCGTCGGATGGATGGGTTGGGAAGTTGTACGATGATCTCTTTGCACGAGTCCAGTTGCTGTGACGAGGGGAGGCCGTGCCTGTAGCAACTTATGGGAGGGAAGGGATGAGATAGCAAGTAAGAGGGGGGGGCATAGACGCATCATGATGAATACACACGATCTTACGAGCACAGCCATCGCCTTTTGAGCCTAGGGAGTTGCGGTGTAGGATATCTGAGTTGATGGTATGAACTACGAACAGGATCACCACAGACAGGATAGCTACGGATAGAATCAATATGAATGACTGCATCTTTACACTTTGACTTGAGCTTGACGAGGTGATTCCGACATATATCAGAGAATCAAGGTCTAAGCGTGACAACGTCTGTCTCTTGCCCTTTTCCTTATCATGCCATTACTTATGCACGCCTAAAGAAGAAATCATGATATATGAGAGAATGAGAGACATCAGAAGAGTGGACGGGGCAATATGGATGGGAGCAAAGTGGACGAGAGAGTATAGGGGGTGACGAGTGATGAGAGACAAGAGGCGACCTGAACGGAAGGCGAAAACAAAGAGGGACAAAGGGGGGGTACGACAGACTGCGATTATACAGAGACGCCATCGTAGATCCATCCTTCTCCCCGAGGAGGTTGAGGCTCAGCTCTGCTTCAACTTTTTCACCGGTTTCCTGTGAGAAGACCAGAGTGTCGAGACCGGGCACATCAAGAGACGAAGAGGGGGTTTGATGAGCTGTTCTGCAGCGTGCATGCTTTGTACATGCACGTACATACATACACGTACATCAACAACAGCGGTATGCCTGCAGGAAGATTTTATTTTTCAAGGCCCTTCTTTGCTTTTTGCTTGCATGCGTATTGCGTGCATCTCGACCTCTGGTCCACCGCCCGGACTATGGCCATCTATTGGCCTGACATCCACGGCTGATACAAGCGTACCTGCAGGCCACTCGTTTGAGAAAGTGACTTGTCGCGGGGAGGGGGATCGGGTTGAAGCCACGGCTGAAGTATGAGGACGAGACCGAGTCACGATGGGTGGGAGAACGAGGCCTGACGAGTGAAGTTGCTAGGCGGCCTGGGAGGTGGGGTTGGACGCGGAGCCAGAGCCGAGTGAAAGTGAGGGCGGAAAAAGCAAAGAAAGACATGATGGCACATTATTCTGGTGTTTCTTTTGATTTTCAGAGGGGCTGAGGGGTGCCTAGTGGCGGGAGCAGTCGAGGTACCCGCGTGCGGAGGATGCCATAGCAGGGGGACTTTGTCGAGACGGGAAGTCCTCAATGCCTGATCCCTGGCTAGCAGGTGGGAAGCAAATGGTGCCTATTCGTGGCTGAAGAGCACTTCAACGGCGATTGGACAGGGACCCTGATGAGGGATGGGAGGGGCAGGACTCGCAAGGTATCATGTATGGTCAAAAGGGAAGAAAAAAAAAAGAGTCGAGTTGACGCATGTACAGTATGGAGCTTGAGCAAGAGAGGAGACGAGGACCTTTGGAGGGGAGGCAACGGTGCTCGACTTGCATGTCGGCTGAAAGAGACAAACCTGCCTGGACCTTGACGCGTCCCATTAATAATTTCTGGGCCGTGACAAGTGCGAGGACTATTGCACCTCTGTACGGTGGCACTGGGATTGGATTTCTTTCTCTTTCGTTGGAGGGTTGGAGGAGAGAACAAGGGCACTACCTATATAAGACGGCGAGAGACGCCGGACGCCAGCAGCTCGGGAGGCGAATCCCGGCACCTCGACCAGCAGCCAACAGCGCGGCTTCGGGGCCCTTTCCAGCAATCCTCAGCGCTACTCCTTCAGCGGCCTTCAGTTGGCGTCGGTTGATTATCTCACCCTCCAAGTTTGCCGCCCTGCTCGAGGCAAAACCTCCCCCAATACACAACATATCCCACGTGTGTCACCAACACTCCGCCAACGTTGGGACCCCCCATCCGCTCCTTGTCTTTCCCTCCCTTGGGAGACGCTTTTCTGATACCCTACCGTTATTTGTCTCTCTTTTTCTCCGGGGGAGGAAAAAACAGAACGGCTGCCGTGTCCCTCACATACTGGCACCATCACCCTCTTCCACAAGTTGGTCCACAGCATCCTGCATGCTGTGACGACGCTGCAAATAGCAGGACGAAGAGCCGCTGCTTTGCTGTCTTGTCATCGGTAGGGCGACTCGCATATGAAAGACATGCACTTCCGCTGACGATCTCTGCGTCGAAAGCCGGCAGTCCGTTGACAGTTTGCAATATCATTCCTTGCCTTTTCTTCCCTTTCTCCTCTGTCCTTCCATCTCCATCTTCCCTTGGTCCTTTTGTCGGACGCACTCTGCCGTTATCATATTCATCAGCCACATCTGCACACATACATAATCATTCCACGGGCAAACCGCCGTCGTCCCCAGGATGATGTCTGTCAGGAACATGAAGAGGAAAGGGTCGCACAGCGACCCTGGCAGCAGCCACCTCCAGCCAGACGGGCATGCCGCCCTCACCCTCCCTCGCGACGAAGAGGCTTCAGCCAAGCGGCTGCGTCTCACCAGCAAGGCCGCCACCGTGGAGCTCAAAGCGCCCTCGTACGACCTCGCCCGCCATGTGTCGGACGAGGTCCTGCTGCGCATCTTCTCCTACGTCGACGAGCACACGCTGCTGGCCGCCTCGGCCGCGTCGCGTCAGCTCTACAGGATCGCCTCGGACCCCCAGCTGTGGCGCGTCCACTACTACCACCGGTTCATCCTGCCGCGCGCCGACCGCATCCCGGGGCTGAAGCTCGAGGCTGAGGCCACCGGCCAGGGCGAGCCGCAAGCATCTGCAGGGACCAACGCCGCCCAGGGAGCCAGCAGCAGCTCCTGTTTCTTGAACGACTCCAGCTCCGGAAGGCTGGCCCCCACGTCGGCGATTTTCGCTGATGCTCGTGCCGACGCCGAGCCAGCTGAGCCGTTCAAGCCCGCTGATCCGGCCGACAAGTCTGGCCATTCGATAGACTATGTCGACTGGAAGCAGCAGTACCGCCTGCGGCACAACTGGGCCCGTGGCCTCTGCGAGGTTCGCCAGGTCGAGGTCAGCCCCATCAACTGCTCCCTGACGCCCGTCCTGGAGCGCCGGACCCTGGTCAAGGTCGTCCATGGCATTGCCGTCACCGTCGACCTGCAAGCCGGGCTCCGGGCCTGGGACCTGCGTACCCAGCTCCCCATTGCGCAGACAACCACGGAGACCCATGATGGCATTCACCTCGTGCCTACGGCGCTCTCCCTGGACGGCCAGAAGTTCGATGCCGGGATTCTGGACATCATGCTGGGCTTCAACGACGGCACCTTTGGCATCTGGCGGCTGACGATCAGCCAGGGCAAGCTGGCCGTCTTGTATCGCCAGGACAAGAGCTACGTGGGAAGACTCACGTCGGTTGCTTACTCTTACCCGTACGCCCTGACGGCGGCCGAGCTGGGCTTCATCTCGCTCTACACCTTTGATTCCCCAACACCCGAGCCAGAGTCGGTGCCTGCTGCTGCTGCTGCTGCTGAGCCTAGTCGCCAAAGCGGTGACACGGGCTACCTCGACGATGACCAACTGTCAACGCTCCAGGTGGGAGGCGAGGTCGACAAGAGCGCGGACCTCTCGCACCCCTTTGTGCTCTCGTCGCTCAAGTCGGACTACTCGCGACAGCCGCTGGTCTTGTCCCTCCGCCAGCTCAAGGACTCGGCTGTTGCGTCCATTGCCTACTCGTTCGACACCGTGACCGGCTGGGCCATTGGGATTCAGAACTTTGATATCCGGCCCTCGGGCTGCTCCAAGCCCGACGTCATCACGTCTCGCGTCGCCTATACCCTGCCTGCCGACACTCGCGGCTTGGTCGCGCCGGCTCACTACCGGCCAAAGTGCCCTACGTGCGCCAACTTCCCCGACTCGTACCTGGACGACGACGAGGGCGGGCCGGCCAAGCTCTGCTACAGCCACCCCTATCTGCTCGCGACGATGCCTGACAACACCCTCGTGCTCTTTGTCGTCACTGCGACCGACAAGTCGTTTGCCATCTCGAACCCTACGAGGCTCTACGGACACACCTCGGGCATTGCTGATGCCGACGTCACGCCAGAGGGCAGAGCCGTGAGTGTCAGTGAGCGGGGCGATGAGATTCGCGTCTGGGATCTCGAGGGCGGCCGTCGCGACGTGAGCGTCGAGGTGAGGCCCCGGCCTGGCAGAGAGTCTGACGATGCAGAAGACGAATACGCCTCGTCCGAGGCAGAGCAGAGGCGGAACTGGGTCGGCACGGACGACCAAAGAGTGACTGTCCTGAGCGAGACGCTGGACGGTCGGGAGAGTCTGGTCACGTATGACTTTACCTGATTGCCCGGCGGTCGATTGCTTGCATATTAGTCACATCACAGCCGGCGTTTTGGAGAGAGAAGGAAATAGGCTACTGCATCTGCAGGATGTGTAGCCGCGGATATACTAGGGATCGGGAAAGCGATGGTTTCCTCTGTTTTTTTTTATATGGGATGGATTTGGATGATTATCTGGCATGCGGCTCACATTGCGATACAAGATGTATGCGTTTCTGAAAAGGACGATGTTTCTCTTGACCATATGTTGGATACCTTGTGGTCAAATTTCAAAAGGAGGCATACACTGCGACGGGAGGATATAATTTCTGTTCTTGGGGTTTCCTTGGATTTTGGTCTTTTATTTGATACTGCGAGTAGTCGAGACATAAACTATTGTTTCCTCTTCGTCATTACTGTTACTGCTCCGGCTCTCGTCTGGTGATGATCCATGCCTAGCTGCCATGACATGTCACTCCGATCACCGTGGCTTGGCTGCGACCAAGCTTGGATCGAGAACATACTCTGTTGCAGGAGGAAGAGCACGATAAGAGGATATGCCGCTCAGCTGTTTGGTAGGTATAGTCAAGTAGTCACGATACGAATCCATCTGAGCACGCAGCTACAAGAGACGCAACCGGACAAGAGACGCAACCGGACAAGAAACGCATTCAATAAGTCTTGAAACACAGCACATGGGCAGCGAGCATTAAATGATTTTGAAACAATGGTTTTGACCTTCGATTTGCTTCATCAAATCAATTTGCTTTCCAGCAATTATGCAGGTAGACTAATTTTACAAGTTGGTTCCAGAAATCGACCGTCCAGATTATCTTTTAACATGCTCCTAAATCGACAAACTTATGACCTCTCTGAAGCAACGCGGTCTGCCTTCTCGGGCTCCATGCTCGCCGCCGCGGGATGGTCCGTACTTCCGAATCCCTTTGTGCCCTTCTCGACGCCCTCGGGCAGATCCCAGCCGTGCTCCCTCACAGGATCACTCCTGTTGGCCTCTGCAGCGATAGATCCCAGTCCAGTTCCCTCCTTGCTGTGGCCATGGGCGTGCATCCTCGACTCGGTGTGCTTCTTGCCCGGCAGCTGTGAGGAGACTTCTCGTCCCTCCTGGCCCTGGATGGGCATGCCGATGCCCTGGTGGACGTCCTTTGATGTGGCGCCGGGGAAGTCGAGGGGGTCTGAGCGGCCGGAGGGGTCGACCTCGGTGTTGTTGGCCTGGCCGGGGACTTCTGAGACGGGGTTGGGGCGGAAGGATGACTCTGCCGGGGCGGTTCCGGGGGGGTATGTCTCGAGGTGGGATTCGGGGAGGCGGTCGTTGCCGACTTTGACGCCGGGTTGGTGCTGTTGGATACAGGTTAGTCACTTGAACTGTGTGTAGACGACGAAACTGAAGAGTTTCTGATGACTTACTCCTCCCTTCATCATGGGCTCGGATGGCGGGACACGAGCGTGGAATTCGCCAGAGTAGTGTGCAGGGTGTTCAGACATGTTGAGAGTTGTGTGTTGTGATTGTGCGTTTGATAAGAGGTGTGTGTGTTTTGTTTGTTAAAGAACAGTGCTAAGTGCGTAGTAGTAGTAATCAAGTCGTAGATGAGAATGAATTGAGTTAATTGAACAGCAATTGATGCCTGGCTGTCATTCCGTTTATATAGACCGTTGATCTGCTTCAAACGTGTCTATGATTTCATAGCCTGCCGTTGTCAGCGGATTACATCATACCGTGCTCCACCGACCCCGACGAAGGCAACGGATCAGTTTCGCTTGATGTTTACATACAGTATTGGGGAGGTTTCCAGGCGTTGATCTTCGGCGGGGATGATGAAACGGATACATCATTCTTTCGAAATGAGTCTAAAACGGGTGGTCGCTTGCAGTGAGTCGAGCGTGGCGACAGCCTCAACGTTTGATGGCGCTTGATAAGTGGGGAAGGGGTCTTTCAATGCCGTGAACGCTTCAGTTGAGAGAGAGAAGAGAGAGATGATGGAAGATGGAAGATGGAAGATGGACAACACGTTGTTTGGATGCATTCCTGATATTCCTTGTTTTTTTATTCTAACAGCATTGACAAGGTGCTGAGGAGAGGAGCAATTGTCAAGCCATCTTGTCTGCCTTTGAACAAGGGGTGAACACAGAGTGAGGGAGGCGTCCAGTATATGTTCCTGCTATAGGTACGTAGATATAGTATGTATGTACTGTACAAATCCTATCCAAAAGTAAGGTAAATATACACATTATGCTTCACTGGAAAGCTTGATATCCTTCATCTGTCCATTGAACCCCTGCCCAATCGTCTGCATCGGCGCCTCAATCGCCATCGGTCCCTCCTGCATATACCCTCCCCAGATGCCCATCAGGATCGTCACCTCCTGGCGCTGCTTGCCCACCGAGATAAATGTCTGCGGACCGATGCCCTGAACCGTGACGTCGCTCCATTTGTCGAGAGGAAGCGTCAGGTTGACTGGATACGCGATATTGTGAGAAACGAGCATGAGGTTGGTCGACGAGCCGTTGCCGTTGAGAAAGCTGCTGTCCGGGCCAGAGAAGAGCGCGCCGCCATGAGCCTTGGGTAGCACCGAGAAGGAAAGCGTGTAGTTGCGTCCCTTGCTCGTCAGAGGAGTCCTGAGATGGGCTCCGCGGCCGTTGAGCTGGAGAGCGCCGCCGCTCACATACGCGCCGTTTTCGAGATGCCCGTGATAGTTGTTTCCAGAACCATCGAGGACGGCAACCGCCGACAAGAGGCCACCGCGGCCAAAATTGTACGACACAATCGTCGAGCCCTTGGAAGGGATACGCTGGTCGAGGTTCTGATCCGGAACGGCGGGCTGCAGAGTAGCGAATAGACTCGCATAGTCCTTCTCCTGCAACGAGCCACCCCATTGCTTGTCAGCGAGAGCCGGCAGGCCGTCGCGGACCATGTAGTACGCCTCGTGGCAGGTGCTCGCATTCGGGCCCCAGTCGTTCCACACCACTGCCAGATGGCCGAGCACATTCGGGCTGTCTCGAGGAGGATTGTTGGTCGCGTTGGCATTGTCTAGGATGTTGGGTGCAAACGCACTGCCGTCGGGGGCGCCGTGGAAGACGCGCTGGATGTCGAGCTCCTTGGGGTAGACGTTGCCGTCGGAATACTTGAGATCGAGGTAAAAGTAGTCGTCGCTGTTGACGATACTGTACCCCTTGTCGATAAAGTCAAAGAGACCGTTGTCTTGGCCAATCTGCCAGTGCTGGATCGTCACGTCCTTGTCGACATTGACGGAGTCAGGGGCAGACGAGGGCGGGAATGTGCCCCAGATGCGAGTGCTCTTCCCAGAGATGGACCTGATGTAGGCACTCATCTCGTTGACAAACGTGCTGTACTCGTTGATGAAGTTGCTGTCGTACTCGTCAGCCCCGATGTGGACGACCTTGGAGTGGAAGTTGCTGATGACGGCCTTCCAGTACGACTTGACTGTGGGAAGCGTCTCCGGATGGCTCAGGTTGAGCATGCTAAAATCGGCGAGCGCAATCTCGGGCCTCCAGTCGGTTGTCGCCATCGAATGTCCCGGCGACTCGAGCTCAGGCAGAATGGTCACGCCACGACGAGCACACTTTTGCTGCAGCTTGTCGAACTCGGACGGGCTGTACGTCTCGTTGACGGGGCGGGCGAGGCCAGCAACTGCTGGGTCGGCGGAATCGACTCGAAACGCCGCGTAGAGCTGAAGGGCGAGCTCGTGAGACCCGAGCTTGGCAGGGTCCCAGACGTGGTCGCTGAGGTGGAGATGGAAGACGTTTTGCTTGAAGAAGGAGAGGTAGGAGCACATTTCTGCGAGGAAGTCGGCTGGATAGTAGTGACGGCCAACATCGAGCTTGAATGAGCGAACAGGGAAAGACACTGATTAGTTGTTGAGCGTTCAAGGTGAGTTTTTTCTTTCTTTTGTCCTGGCTCTGTGGCTTACCATCATGCCTCTCTCGGACCATCCAGGAGAGTCGACCCCCGTTCCCAGCTTAAGCTTCTTGTCGTTGATCAACGCCTGCTGTAGGACTGTTCGCGTCCCCCACCAGGCTCCAAGGGGGCTGGCACCGCTGACAGTCACTCCCGAAGAAGTCACAGAGAGGCGATAGCCCTCTGAAGTCTTGTTCCCAGCAGCATTCACAAACTGTGACTTGTCGCGGTCCAGCGTGAGATAGATGGAATTTCCGATGGCTCTTGGCCCAGGGACCAAGACGGTGTCGATGCCAATGCCGGCTAGATCATCTCGAAACGTCTCTGCAAATTCCCACAGCGTGGGAGGTATCAAGGTGAGGCCATCTTCATCGCGGGCAGACGAGTGGGAGAGGTCGACAACGATGGCGCGAACCTTGCTCAAGTCGAATGTCCGGTCAGAGGAGATGTCGAATGGCACCGTCGGTATCCCTAGAAGCTGGGCGCGTGCTATCTGATGGCTTAGAAATTATCGAAAATTGCTTCATTCAACTATTTATGACCTACCTAGGGCAGCCAAGGTGGTGATCACCACTAGAAATTGCATGGTGGTTTCAATGGCAACTCCTCCGTGCCACGTCCCGTTTCTTGCCATGAATAATGCTCTTCATGTCGGAACTGGGCGTGAGATTCCATAAATACGGTGGTCATGAATGCCCATATTTCCCATCATTATCTTGCCTTGAACCGAGTAACGTTACAGCAGTAACCCCATGGGGATAGCTATGCCGGTCGAAGCGGAGACATGCCAGGGGTGAGTGAAGCTAGCGTGAGGAGCATCGTGATAGCGAAGAGATTCGGGGTCTCGATACGTTGAGCTTCTTCGATAAGCGAAGCTGGGATTTTCAGAATGGCTAGCGAGTAGGCTTGATGTCAGCCATGGACGAGAGAGGAAGATAGGAGTGGTTTTCTTGTGGCTTACTTCTGGTATCATCGAGCGATGGCAGGGGAGTAATGGAGCTGATGGACAAGGATGGGGAGGAAAGAGTTGGATCGAGTTTGGTTTGTGTGGAGACGGTAGATCTGGATGTCAGATCGTCAGCGACTCCTGCAGATGATGGCTGAGCTTGGGCTGCTCTGACATGTAGATTCGATTTTGATGGCGGGAACGAAGAAGGAGAGAGGCATGGAAATGAGATGGAAGTGAAGATGGAGACATAGGCGATAGTGAAGAAGCGATGGAGCTGGAGATGGAGCTGGAGATGGAGCTGGAGATGGAGCTGGAGATGGAGCTGGAGATGGAGCTGGAGATGGAGCTGGAGATGGGGATGAGAAGGGGATAGAGACGAGATTCACGCGAGAAGGAGACGAGACAAGTCGGCGAGAGAGGTGGCTGTGTTCCTAGAGGCAAAAACGGGAATGGAGATGGCATCACGCTGGCGTCGAAGTTGGAATCAACATGACTGACGAGGCGAAATACGGGCAGACATCACAAGGTAGGTAGGATACAAGGCAGGTCAACATCAAGAAGGATCGTCGCATTCTCTGCCTGCCATCGTAGCAAGCTTCAGCTTCCACTTCCACTTGGTTTCGCTAAGGTACTCTACGTTCATCGTCTCTGCATTGTGTGTCGTTTCCTCCTCGCGTGATGCTCCCTCTCCCTTCACCAGCAGTCCACAACACCACCAAGGCAAAGCAGCTCTGTCTGTTGACTCTTCTTCATGTCCCAGGACAGGCCTGTGTTCACAATGAAAAGTGGTGGTAAATCAAAAATTGGTCCCCCTCTTTTGAGCTAGTATCCCGGGTTCTTGAGGCCGGAATACTAGAAAACCCTCAGGGTTCTGGGGAAGGGTTGAGAGAAGAAAGGAAAGAAAAGAGAATCAAGAGTCGGGGGAGCAGGAGATGTTTATATAGGCGAGCTCCCTGGCCCGTGCGCCCTCGAGGGCTATGCATAGGTAAGCAGGTGCAGTGAATGACGGCTCCTCTGCCAGCAGCTCAGGAGTGTTGACAGCTTGAGCCAATGAGGGGGGAGTATTGGGAGAGTGGAAATCTGGCTGTTGCTAGAATCTGGTGGAAGATTGAGGTCAGTCTAGTCTGTGGCTGTTCGGTTGAGATATGAGGCTCATAGAGAGTATCAGGGTGAGGATCACTGGATTCAGGGGTTCCTTCTCCTCGACCACTCGGCTGGCTATTCGATATGGTCCCAGGAGACAGATTCAACCAGAGTCCACCCCAGTATCTTCCAGACGTGCGAGTATCGAAGAAAATGCTTGACAAAAGTGCAATATTAAGGGCTGTCTCCAAGATGGAACGCCCTCTGATCTTCAACCGGGTCGGCTTTGTTCAGCTGGTGCTTGCTCTGAAAGCCTGCAAGACGAAGAACCATCGAACACTGCGCCCAAGTAAGGCTCGAACAACGTGAGTATTCTTACAGCCTGAACTCAATATGTGAAAGGGCTGTTCAACATCTGCGTGACTAGCAGCAGGAACCAGATTCTCAACAGACCATCCGGACACTCTCCCCCTTCGAGCCCATCATCAAAATTCAAGGCTTTTTCGATATCAAATACAAGCAACAACCCGCAGAAGAACGTCCCAATAGACGAGATTGCCAACTCCTTCAACGTCCAGTATTTTTGGCCATGTTTTACAGGACCGGTTCTCTCTGTACCACCAGATGGGCAAGCGCTGAGCAGCTCGTTCATTTCTGACCCTATGAGTCAGTTTCTGAAGTCAAAATTTTTGTTATTATTCCTTTTAAGAGCTATCCTAAGCCCAAGAGGTTACGACACTCTGATGGTAGCCATTCACCGCGTAGCATAGCTACCATCAGATGGCATCATATGCCTGCTGCAAATCTGACAATGTGGTCAAGCCAAATAAACACCCCTGACCAGGTAAGCTGCTTATCTCTACTTTGAGAAGGTCTTTGAATCCAGATTTGATCAGAATTTAAGACCCTTCTCCGCACAGTACGGACGGTAGAAGTCGCTCATTTGATTCCATGCCACCATCCGAATTCGACCTTCTTGATCGATCGAGAGAGCCTTGCCAGCACCGGTCGAGTCAGACCCGCAAGGGAGGAACAAGAACAAGGCGGAACTCTACCCAGATGCGCGCAGGAAGCATATCCTTAGAGTGCAATTACAATCCTCGCGCCTTTTTTTCGAAAGAGCAGGTTGATAGTTGCAGTGACAATCAGAGCTGCAGCTTGTTACTTCGCTCAACGCGTGCCATCGAAGGATCCTCCCCCCTGCCTCATGCATCGCAAATGGAAGCTTGCCATAGCTACCATAGTTTAAACCATTTCCCCATCATGGACCTGTCAAGATGCATCAAAAGAGACCTTGCGGCATTGGCGGTGCTGGGCTGAGCTGCCATGCTTATGACTTGTCAGGATACATAATGTCACTAGGGAAGCATTCATCGCCCGAGATGAGTTTTCCATCTCTCTTCTGATGAAGCAGTACAACTGCCAACAGTCGAATATGGTGGCCTTCCTCCGTCTGTTAACCGTCTTGGGCCTGCTCCTAGCAGATGGCGCCCATGTGGCTGCTCAGGGCTCTCACGGAATACCTAAAAGAAAGGAAGACTGGACAGAGGGAGAATCTAGCTTCATCACCAGTGCTTATATTGTCGGGTTTGAAGACGGCTCTGTGAGTCAAACTCATGCTCCCCATGTTCCAGACACTTACCTCAGAACCCCATCTTGTCGGGGTCTAACCTCATGATCAACTACAGGAAGAGCCATCCCTTTTTAGCGATCTTCCGCAATACGGCCTTGCTGCGACCAAACGACTGAGCTACAACTATACCCTGTTCAAAGGAGCTTCCTTTCAGCTGGACGCTGTTGACCTGGATCTCCATTCCACTTCCGCCAAAAACGCAACTGTGCCCTCGGTAAAGCAGGTGTGGCCCGTTCAACGATACAAGCGACAGGGAAACAGATTGCTCAACTAGACAAGCAGCGATTTAAATTACTTGCGGGACGTAGCAGACCTGTTGCGCAGAACAGCATCGGCAAAGGATACATATGCGGTCCATGCTCAGGTCAAGGTCGATCAAATCCATGCGGAGGGGATCACCGGCAAGGGCATCAGAATCAGCATCGCCGATACAGGAGTCGACATTGGGGGGTGTTTTGGCAAGGGCTGCATCGTCAGCTACGCAAGAGACATGGTTGGTGATAACTACGACGGCAACAACACCCCTGTGCCTGGCCCTGAACCCTTCGGCACCTGCGACGGCCATGGAACACACGTCACGGGCATTATTGGAGCCTTACCAAATCCCACGGGCTTCATTGCTGCTACTCCCGATGCGACTGTTGGCATGTGCAGGGTCTTTGGCTGCAGCGGTGACGTCGGGGCTGATGTTCCATCTCAGCAGTCAGCCAGGCTTTCGAAGATGGAACAGACAGCATCACCCTCTACTTTGTTGGAGCGTCCGGCTGGACAGAAGATCCCTTTTCGTTGCCGTGTCGCGCATCGTCTCTGCGGGCGTCGTCTGTACCGTGGCCAACGGCAACTCGGGATCTGCAGGACTGTTTCTTGCCGGAACTCCAGCCAACGGCAAAGGTGTCACTGCAGTCTGTTCAGTCGACAGCCGCCCTCTGACACCATACCTGGGGACGGGAGCTTTCGTGAGTACGAGCATCTCGACGGCAGACCAGACCCTCTTTGTCAACACCCCTGGAGCTTTTGCATTCCCCAACAACATCACTCTACAAGGTTGGCCAGTAACACCAAATGTCACCCCCGATGGCAGTTATGGTGCCTACAATCCTCTCAGTGACAAGGCCCCGGCCGACCTCATTGATGAGGCCGTCCTTGTCAAGTAGGGTTCGGCTTGCGGTTCGTGGCCGAAGACAACAACCAGCAGAAGAATAATGCCACGGCTTTGTGTTCGAGAAAAGCTGAGCAGTGTATAGACACAATTTAGGAGCCACGAGTCATCCAAAAACATCCGATATGGTGTAGTGGCTAACATCGCTCGCTCTCATTCCTCGAGTGCCGAGCAGCCCTGGGTTCGATTCCCAGTATCGGAGATTTCCTTTTGCTTACCTCACGGCTTCTGAAGTCATTCACTTCTGACTTCTTTGTTTCTTCATTTATTTTTTTTTTTTTTTTCGTTTTCCCTCCCCAAAGCTTCGTTGATTCTATATACTATAGGACGAAGTTGCTTCAATAAGTGAGATAAGAGCGGAGCAGTTGAACCGAGTTGAGATACTGAACGCAAGGGGGTACAGTGATCAAGTCAAGCTAGAGGGACAGCATGAAGAGTAACTACCTTATCTTTTTGCTCGTTCCAAAAACTATGGACTTACTATGAAGCAAAGTCTTCTTTCAGATTAAGGAGAAGCGGCACTCACTTCACGCATGGTGAAAACATGTTCGGATGTTGGTCACCTCTAAAACACGGGCTATCGAAGCCTTGCGACTGATCTCATTGAAGACTCATATATTCGTATCATCATAAAACTGACTCTATCTAACACTTGAACCCGTCACAACCTCTCAAGCTTCGTCTAAGCGCAAAGAGTCAACGTGACATCCTTATCGGCCGCGCAATTTCGGACTTGACTCCCGGCAGGAGGGACACCGCTGGTCCAGACAATCTGGGGGCAGGCAGTGTTGGCACTGGCGACAACCACCTTGTGGCCGTTGAAGGCATCGCCAAAGACGTCCGAGAGGTCGTACCAGATGGTGTTGCCCTCGAGGTTTGTGGCGAAGATGGTCTGGGGCTTTCCGGTGTAGAGGCCGTCGGGCTGGACGGTGACCTTGATGGCGCGGCCGCCGGTGACGGGGTCTCGCGAGAAGGTCTCGCCGTAGGAGCCGCCCTGGGCGAGCGTCGTGGGCGCGGAGACTGCGCTGCCGACGGACCAGAGGGTGACGCTGAAGGGGCACTTGTTGACGACGCGGGCTTTGCCGAGGGCAGAGGCCGACTCGACGAGCGCGGCAATGGCGAGGACGGCGGTGGTGGTGAACTTCATGTTGAAAGTGTGTTTGACGAATGAATGTTTGTGAAGGAGTTGATGGTGCTGTTGCGAGTCTTGAGAGTCTTTGGAAAGTCTGGAGAGTGTGAGCTGATGATCTGTCGGAAGAGTTTCGTTGCAAGGGAACAAGCCTCCCCTTTTATATCCTTCAGGCTTCTGCTGCTCCTCACGGCTGATGCCTCTTTCGATGCCTCATGCTGGACTTCGTATATCGTATGCTCTATAACGAGCAGCACGAGTGATCCTGCTCGTTCCGCATAAACCGCTGGCACCAAGCCGGCCAGCACATCGTCGTGGCCTCATCCATTCCGGGGGATCTGCACTATCCACATTACCATGTTAAGCTTAAAGCCTCTTGAAATACGAGCACCACGATGCCCAAAGCAGCGTCAACTTGGGCGGTGAATCAGGCGCGATGCGGCTGAGAGCTGCAGCAGACGGGTTGTGCAGTCGAATACGAGGCCGGAGGATGCTCTCTTGTTTATTTTTTCTCATTCGATTGCGTAAAACGAAGCGACGGCCCATGTTGTTTGCCTGCGGATGACGAGAATAGAATCAAGGTCAAGAAGTTCCGGCTCTATGGCTGTATGGTTGATGGCAGGCAATAGCAATACTGGTCTGCTGGCGGAGGAGATTTTGCCGGGATCGACGCGCCAAGCATCGTATTTCTGGGATGCGGGGGTTTCCATCTCAGACAAGTCCCGAGGCTGGGATTCGCCAGAGACGGAGATGCTAGGATGCAAGTGGCATGGTGTTTTGGCTCGGGCCTGGCATAGGCCAAGAGGGCTCCCTCCCGAGCCGTGCCTCCTCCTCCTCCTCCTCCTCCACTTCTTCCTCGGGGCTGAACCTCATATACTACATTGGATGAGATCATGTGTGCTGGGCTCAGGCATCAGCCCACTAACGGGTGGTCGGCGGCATGACTGGAGGTGCCCGAGTCTAGAACACTTCCGCTCCTTTCGGGTACCAATACTCGGGCATCGTGTCGGTTCATGGAAGGGCTGAGCTGCGGGATGAGCAGGTTGATGATGCAGCTGGTGTCGTACTATGCAGCTAAATGCAGGGCGGAAGCGTGGCCACGGCTTGGGTGGCACAATAACGTATGACAGGCACCACACGTAACGGTGGACCGCATTACCTCGGTATAGGTATATGCTTAGAAAGAAAGGTACGAGTAATTTGTCCATCAACTTCTCAAGGTAGGAGGTAGAACTTTGTGGAATCAAGGCCTGCTTCAAGATGGCTCCCCGTAAGGTAGTGTACCTATAGTAGGATGTGATTCTTGATTCTCCGAGTACTTTGCCCCCAATCCCAATCGCGACTTGAAAGCAATCGTGCATTTGAATTACCATGCAATCCAATAGTAAAAGAAAGAACTTCTATTCTATCAATCTATGTGCTTTATGCTGGCCCAGTGCTCTGTGGTAGATGAATAAATTTCCCTCGGTTTCACCCATCAGAGCTTCGTCGTCTTTCCATGAGGACCTAGTCATTTGCTCGCCTTGGTGAAAGGCCCTGGCAGCGCCTTTGCGCCCTCGACTCCATGCCACCAGTTGACACGAGAAGCCGTGAAAATCTCATACTGGGGCCGCAGCTTTGTCTCGTGCAGCGTGAAGTCATCAACTGTGCCGATTCTCATGAAGCTTTTGTCGGGCGAGAGTGCGCTTCTGCGATACATGAGGGTGCCGCAGGTCTTGCAGAAGTAGTTTGCCATTTCCGTCCCCGAGGTCGGCGTCTTGTCCTGGCCCCAGCGGCTCAGGTTGTCCTCGCCTCGGAGGTGCCTGATGTAGGAGTTGTCGACGGTGAAGTTGGAGGCGAACATGGAGGCAGTGACTTTGCGGCAGTCGAAGCAGTTGCAGACAAACGTGCTGATGAGGCCCGGGGCTTCCGTGGGCTAGTTTTTTAGACAACAATACGTCAGTTGAGTTATACTAATGAATAAGGTATTCGTGAGGATCCCACGACGATGTTGATGTTGAACATACAAATGCTATTTGCACAGCACCGCAGAAGCAGGTTGCTGTGGCCTCGGTATCGGTAGACCAGCCATCTCGAGCGACTCCAGAAAGAGGAAGATTCTGCGATTGAGATTTGCTGCCCATGATGGATTGAGGGTTCTTTTTTGTTTCTGTATTTGTGATCTGTTGATATGAATGATGCAGTTCTGTTGACTGTTGCTTGTTGATGCAAGTGATGATGGATTCGTCTCCGAGACTCATCCCCTCTATATATACACATGAAGCTCTACGCATGGCAACCTCAACACATTTCTCAGCTAAAGTCTCAACATGAACAGTTTTGCACTGACAGCTCGACATGACAAACGTCCTCCCATCGCCGCCTTCTCTCGCATTTCCCCATTCAGTAATTTTCGTCTTACAGGGTAGATTTGCTTCCATGATGTCACGCTAGCCCAGGAACCTGACAAGTCCGTTTAGTAAGGCTGGAATGGAGTACGTAAGCGGGGCCGCTGGTCGCCACTTCTCCATTCGGCAAATTTAGCTTGGAGGAGTTTAGCGTCCACGGAAGATGCCGCCTGCCTTTTCGGTTTCCCCTGGCAGCAGATTCCCCAACTGGAGTTGTCTTGGTCAGCTTGCCTTCAATAGGCAATCAATTGGCTTTGAGGCAAGAGCGTCCCGATGGCGATGTCTCGCTTGGAAGGTGGGGTTGTTCAACCATTCAAGGAAGCCACGATGCCCTCATCAAATTCTCGGGCAATGACAAACGAAAATCAATCATTACAGCAATAAGCTAAGCTACCTACCAACTATGCGTCGTTTCTATCCCCAATCGACATCATCGCACTCACAAGACAACCTCCGAAAGATCTCCTTTATGCTCACTCCTTTGTCCAAACGCCCTCGATCCTCGACTTGCGCAGTACCAGAGCCGCCAGATCCGCAACTCGTCCGCTAGTCAGCAGCTCCAGGACCTGCAGATGAGCTTGAAGCTCTTTTCCGATCCAGTTTCGCAGCTCAATGGCATTGAGAGAATCAAGGCCAAAGGCTGTGATGGACGTGTTTCCCTGCCGTGCCGCCATGACCTCGTCCGGCAGCATCAGGATGGCCCCGAGCTTGTCTCGGAGACCAAGCGTCACGACGTCTTGAGCTTCTTCCTCGGTCGTGCATCTTCGGAGCCGCTGGGAGATGGACAGCTCCTCAGATCCCGACAGTTTGTCTGCATCTGCCGATGAGGCGAGCAGAGCATCACGGAGGTAACAGAACTTGGCATCCGAGGCGTAAAAGGGCATTGACGATGCGTTGTCGAATCCCAGTCCGGTAACCACTTGCCCCTGGCAGAAGCCTTCGACCTTGCCCGTCATGGCGGATTCGATCAGTGCCAGGACCTCAGCCTCGCCCACAGTGTTATCGGACAAGTTCCTCATGACCTGTGACATCTTGGCCGCATTGTCAGCGAGGTAACCCACGCCTTCGACCGCGGCCAGATCGATAGACGCGGCTGCCAGGCCTTTGCGGCGTCGGTGCAGGACAAGGGCGTCCAGATACGTGTTGGCAGCCGAATAGTGTGCTTGGCCCCTGTTGCCCACGATGCCAGCAACGGACGAGAGAACGATGAAGAACTGGAGAGGGGTATCGATGAGTGCGGTATGAAAGTTCCACGCCCCGGAGATTTTGCTTCTAACAACGGCCTGATAGTCGTCGAATGTCATCTTCTCGAAAAGGACGTCCTATACGATTGGTCAGCGACTTTCACGAAACAACAGCAATGCCACATAATGGGTTGATGGGGCATCAAAGAGGAAGAAAGACATACTCTAAGGACCATGGCAGCGTGAATGATGCCTCTGATCGGAGGCATATCATCTTGTAGCTCTTGAACCAACGCCCGAACGCTCTCTGCATCTGCAACATCACAAGGCACAACGTATATCGAGGCACCCAGCTTTCGGCTCTCTTTCATCAACTTGCTCACATCGTCCGTAACCTTGCCGCTCCGAGAGAGCAGGATGATATGACGAGCACCGCGCCTGACCATTCGCCTTGTAATAGAGCGTCCAAGTCCACCTGTTCCGCCGATGATGAGGTATGTTGCATCGCACTCCAAAATATCCGAGCGAGGTGCAGGGTGCGTGGCCCTGACTTGGCTGTGGCCACTATGCGTCACTACCAGCTTGCCTGTCGTCTTGCCGCTCTGCAGTTTGCGGAGTGCTGCTTCAACGCCTTGGATGCTCACGGAAGTGATGGGCCCGATGGGATTGATCGTCTTATTCTCGAGCAGACGCATGACGGATGCAAAGGTGCGCTCCATGATCTTGGGTCGCTCTGCCGCAACCAGTGTCAAATCCACTGAACTGAATGTGCAGTTGAATTCGAGCTTGGCCATCTCCAGCCTTGTGTTCTTCGTAATGTCTCGCTTCCCTAGCTCGATGAAGCGGCCAAAGGGTGCAAGGCACTCCCACGTCTCGCGAAGAAGATCACCCGCCAGCGAGTTGATCACAACATCAACCCCACGGCCGCCAGTGGCCTCTCGGATGGCTGGGCCAAACGAAGTATCTCGACTGTAGAAGATACGGTCTTCCGGGATGCCATATGTCTCCATCAATAACTGCTTCTTGTCTGCACTTCCAACGGTGGCATATATCTCGGCGCCTATCATCTGAGCGAGCTGGATGGCCGCTTGGCCAACACCGCCAGTTGCGGCATGGATCAAGATCCTCTCACCATGCTCCAGCCGGGCCAGGTCCACGATGCCATAATAAGCAGTGCAGTACACGACGGGAATGGAAGCTGCCACCTCAAAGCTCATATTGTCGGGGATGGCAGCAGCGCTAGTCTCGAGACATCGAGTGTACGTGCTGTAGGCGCCCAGAGACATGGCGCAGACGCGATCGCCAACTTTGAGGGACCGAACGTGGGCACCGATTCGAGATATCACGCCGCTACATTCGACCCCGAGGTACGGGCTGGCCACTTGGCCCATGGCGATGACTACATCTTTGAAGTTCATACCCGTGCACGCCACTTTGATTTCCACCTCGTATGAGCTCAAGGGCGCCTCTTTCTCGTCCTTCCAATATAAAGAATCTAGGGCGCCATATGTACCAACGGCAACTTTGAGGCGACGTCCGGGCAGCTCAAATGGCTGTGCATATGGCGGTGCGGCCGACGCCTCTATATCGTGGAAGATGGCGAGATTCATGTCGTCCTGCTTGACAAGGCGAGGAACCATGAGCTTACCCCCCTCTTCTGCGAACTCATAGTCCACAGGGGCGTCGCCTTCTGGAATTGCCATGGAGATTTTGGCGGCACGGAGAATGAGCTCGGCCGTGTCGCGGACATCGAGTGTAGAATGGGGATCCAGGTCAAGCGAGGCTGCGGCCTTGCTTGCCTCTGAACGGACAGTGCGCAGGAGCCCCTGCGAGATGTTGGCCTCTGGACGTTCTGCCACTCGATACGCTCCCGAAGTCACCCAAAGCACCGACTGGCAGTTGGTGAGCAGAGTCTGCATCTTGTCAAATGTTCTTTGTGTCATGTTGGCAAGGAGCGGCTCATCTATCTCTGTCAAGCAGATATAAGAAGAGGTGGGCTCAGGATCAAGGTCAAGGAAGTTGACGAGTTGTGGCCGCTTTGCAGTACGCAGCTCCAGGAGGTCAAAGAGAGCCTCTACCAGTGGATCGCTTCTATCATGACGAGATACGAGGACAAGTTTGGCATCAGCTAGGCTGTTGGCTTGATCCGGCACCGCAATCTCGCCACTCGTTTCGTTGCCGTTGCCGTTGCCCTTGCCCTTGCATGTTACAGTGCCGTTCGTGGCTCCTGCATCTCCCAGAGAAACGTTGGCCTTGTGTGTTCCATTACCATTGGGCTTGGTGCCACTTGCTTCCCCAAACACTTGAGTCGATGCTTTGAGGTGGCCGTTTAACCCATTGCCATTGGTCGTTGCCCCGTTGGAAGAGGTGCCATCCATATGTCCATTTCCAGCGGACGTCGTTTTCTTCTCCTCCTTTTCTGTTTGCTTTATTATCCCATCAAGAGGCTCCCATTGTACCCTGTAGCATATACTTCGCGGGCTTGGACTCTCATTGACATCGCCATTGACTGGCGTCATTCTAAAGCCGCTGATCTTTACCACGGGCTCAGGGGCGTCTTGGTACCACGTATCGATGAGGAAGTCAACAGGACCAGGAGCCGCAAAGTCTGGGCAGCCGTGAGCAACAACTTGCACTTGCTCGCCAGGAGACTTTGGCAATTGGCTGCTTATGTCGATCTCCTTGACGGCGGACGGCATGAAGAGAGACGGCATCTCGCCGCTACCGGCGCCGAGTATTGGAAAGGTAAGCTGGAACAACAGATCCACGAATGCTGCGGGCGCAATAGATGCTGACTCGAATGAAGCAGGCATCGTCGCCGCGGTGTCAGGAATGGCCACAGAGATAGTAGAGTACTGCTGATGGATCTTGATGTCGGCGTTTGGAGAGATTCGAAAGACTCCGCTATATCCAGCTCCGCGTGTCTCCAGTTCGGAGTAGAAGCTGTCCAGGGGGAGCTGTCGGCAGCTCATGCTCTTGATGTGCTGGCGACGGGCAGACGCGGCACGCAACTGGCCAGAACTGACCGGGTTCATCGGCACAACCCTTTTGATCCCGACGAGGCCGCTGCAATGTTCCAACCATCCCCTGCTTGGGGTCCACGACGAGATGCGGAATTCATCCCAATCATTTGAGTCGGATCTTGTACCCTCAGCATAAGATTTTAGTGAAAATACAGTCTCATATGGAGCGCCATCGTCGAGAATCAGGGCTTTGGAGACTTGAATTTCACGGAGACGAAAACCGTCGACCTGCTCCGCTGGGATACCTCGCAACTGAGCCCGCTGTGATGCCGCCTCCACGGCCATGCAGATATAACCCGCGAGTGGGAAGGTGGCTAGGGACTGCATCCGATGGTCCTTGAGCCAAGGGACATCATCTGTCGAGATGATGTTCTTCCACTTTGGCTCAAGCTCACTGTATGAGTCCTCCAAGAGGCCTAGGAGGTCGTGGCGTGCAAAATGTTTCTGGCGCGACTGCTTCGACGACCGAGGTTCGAACCAGTACTTGTGTTGCGACCAAGGATACGGATGAAAGTCTGTGACAACAGCAGGCGGTTGGACACCTTCATTCGGATGGTTGAGCCTCCCAAGGTCGATTGCGTGGCCCTTGACGAACAATTGCCCCGCGCAGTTCAAGGCCGTGAAGGTGGCGTGTTGGTTTCGAATGAGGCAAGGCAGATATTTGGTTCCCGTGGCAGCTTGTGGACTGATGCCCTTCAAAATCTGCTTGATGGGGCCCTCAAGAGCAGAATGAGGACCGACCTCGACAATGACGTCTGGCTTCTCGCCAAGGTGCAGCTCTTTGAGAGCTGTAGAGAAGAGCACGGGGTTTGTCAGATTTTCGACCCAATAAGATGGACCAAGGGACGACGTCGACTCGAGCTTGCAGCCCATCAGTGAGGAGTAGAAGTCGACTCCCGAGGTTGCTTGAGGTGCCACGTATTTGATGGCGGCCTTGTAATCATCCGCAATCAGTTGCATGTGGGCCGAGTGATAGGCCATGTTGACCCTCAACTTGCGGTTGAAGATGCTTCGACGCTCCAGTTCGGCAGCAAGACTGTCGACAGCGTCTTCGTCTCCGGAAGCCGTGATAGAACCTGGGGAGTTCTCGCAGGCCACGGCGACGCCCTGCAGCCCCTGGGCCTTGATGATGCTCCTGACTTCTCCGGCCTCGGCGCCAACAGCCAACATTGCGCCCCGAAGATCCGGGTGCTTGAGACTCATCCCTGAGGCTACCTTTCCGCGCCAGTAGGCGACAGACATGGCATCCTCGAGCCCAATGGCACCGGCGGCGAATGCGGCTCCAATCTCTCCGCTGGAGTGGCCAATGACTGCTGATGGCGTGACTCCCCAGTCCTCCAAGAGCTTCGTGAGGCCCAGCTGTATCGCTGTGCAAGCAGGCTGTGAGATGTGCGCCTCGTTGACCAGGGTGTCCTCTTTCCCCTTGGCGAGCTCCTCTAGGAGCGAAAACTCGGCGCCAATCTCTCGCAGATAGTCACTGCATCTTCGGACGGTGTTGGCGAAGATCGGATGGCTCTCCATGAGCTCCTTGCCCATTCCTGCCCACTGAGCTCCTTGGCCGGTATACACGAAAGCCACTTTGGGCTCCTCGGAGGAGACGGCAGGAGTTGCTCCAGCGCCATTGAGAGCACTCGCGAGTTCGTCGCACGATGACGCCGCGATTGCAATGCGCCACTGGAAATGTGTTCTCCGCTCACCGAGCGTGTATGCCATGTCCCTCGCCAGGCGCTTCTGGAAGACCTCTGGATGCTGCTCAATGTAAACGCCAAGCTGCTCGGCCGCTCGCTTGGCAGCGCTTTCATCATGGCCGGATAGAACAAACAGTTTGGCGGCGTTGCTCTGGGTTTCTTGAGGCAGATCGGCGATCGAAAATGGAACCTTCTCCAGCACGACGTGCGCATTGGAACCTCCGAAGCCGAAGCCATTGATGCTGGCGAAACGCTTGTGGCGAGGCCACGGTCGTATGCTGGTTGGGACCTTGATGTTCCACTCGTCGAGGGGAATGGCTTCGTTGGCCTTTTCGAAGTTGACGTTGGGGAGAATGAAGCCCTTCTCGAGCATCAAAGACGCCTTGATGACGGATATGATTCCACTTGCATTTTCCAAATGGCCAACATTTGACTTGACGGAACCCATGTATAACGGCGTGCGCTTCGTACGGCCGGCCCCAAAGACGCGGTGTATGGAATGCGCCTCTATGGGATCTCCAGCTCGCGTCCCGGTTCCATGAGCTTCAACATAGCCGGTGTCCTCGGGGGAGATACCTGCTCTGGCATACACATCGCGGATCAACCGCTCTTGGGCCTCACCACTGGGGTTTGTCAGTCCGGTCGTTTTCCCGTCCTGGTTCGTGCCAGTGTTCACAATGATGGAGCGGATCTTGTCGTTGTCCTCCAGAGCCTTGTGAAGAGGTTTGAGGATGAGGCAGCCTGTGCCTTCGCCCCGAGCGAAGCCCGACTTTGCCCTGTGATCGAAGGCAAAGGTTTTGCCATGCTCGTTGAAAAGTCTGCAATCATGTCAAAAGATGCTCCTCTTGCACATCGCCCTCTGCTGTTGCTTGCTTGGACCACAGGGAATAGACTACTCACCCCAGCAAGGACATGGAAACCATGTCGTGAGGCTGCAGATGCAGACTGGATGCTGCGACAATCGCTGAGTCTGAGTCCCCCGAGCGGATGCTCTGCACTGCCAAATGCAGTGCATATAGCCCAGACGAACAGGCCGTATCTGCGGCGAACGAAGGGCCATGAAGGTTGAAGTAATACGAAATGCGCCCGGCTTGGATAGACTGGTGATTGCCCGTGGCATCATACATGGGTATCTGGTCAACTTCCTTCAGGGTGCCTAGTCGATAGTCCGAGGAGGTGCCGCCAATAAAGACGCCCATGTTGCTTCCAGATACTGCGTTTTTGGGAAGCCCGGCATTTTCCAGAGCTTCATACGTGCACTCCAGAAGATGCCTCTGTTGAGGATCTGCCGACCAGAGTGAGTCTGCTGAAGTCTACATACACAAGCAGACGGTGCTGCTGGACAAGGAAAAGGAGGAGATAATCATACCCATAGCCTCGGCCTCCTGCTTGGTGATGTGGAAGAACGGTGCATCGAAAGTCGACAAGTCACCATCCATGAAATAACCCCCTCGGTTGTTGAAGCACCCCTTTTTCTGCGGATCCGGATGATAGAAGGCCTTGGTTGAGAATCTGTCCTCGGGGATTGGCCGCCATCCATCACGGGAGCGCGACAGCATGGTCCAAAAGTCGTCAATCGTCGAGACGCCTCCCGATAGACGGCATGACATGCCGACTATGGCAATGGGCATCGGACGCTGCTGATCCACATCTTGCTTTGATGAGGATGACATTTTGGCGTGCGAGAGAGCCTCGGTTGCCAAGTTGTCAACACTGTCAATGGATAGCTTTGCGTGGAAACAATGACGCCCCTGCCTCCCATGAATCGTGGCTTGAAGGGAAGAAACAAAGTGAACAGCAAAAACCTGATGCGGAGACAATGGTTTAATACTCTCGACTACCTCATCTTCGTACGGCTCCCGGAGATCAGCTCCAGCTTCGCAGATGACAAGACAGGCCCTTCGAGACGAGACATGTCAGGACAAAAGGGAACCACCCATGCGACTGACAGACCAACACAACCCTCATTTTCCGTAAACATCAGCCAGGCACCTCATGGGTGGTGGATATCGATGCTCTGCGGCTTCGAGGCACGGCGCAACGCTACCGCAGGGTCGGTAATTACACGAAAATCAGGGCAGAAAATCAGCTCGTGGAACACCCAGGAATGCTGTATCTAGAAGAGGGAGCAGTTATTTCGCTATTCCTATGTCCTACGACTGAATGACAGGGGTTACTCTCCCATGAGTCCGTGTTGGGGGAATGTCTTACTATACAGTCTCTCCCTTGAGCTCTGATTTGCTGCATGCATCAAGACACCGGATATCCTTCCGCCGACCCACGTATTCTCAATTGTCTTATCAACCTTATCCTCGCCATTGGCAGTGGCGCCGAGGCGGATACCTGAGACATGACGAATGAATACGCATCAGCATTCGCATAATTGAAGCTTGCTCAATCCATCAAACCCGGCAGATGCAGTCATCAAGGCGGACATATAAGAGGTTGACGTGATTCTGACTGCTGTAACACCCCTGCAGTAGCGAGAGCAAAGAGCTTACTATCTTTCTGCATATTATTCTTCCTCAGCTGTGCCGAGTTGACTGCAATATTACATGCGGTGTAACACTGGCCAGATTGCCAGATGCAGGGAGCATAGTCTATGACCGAGAAGACAAGGTATTTTCAGCATTGCGGCCTCTACTGGCCATGGTCGATACGACCTGTCATTTGGCATGACCCTTTGAATGACACATGAGAAATGCCAATGCAATAATCAGGTTCTCGGGGCACCTGTGCGCCTTTATACTGTCACTTATTTTGAACCGGGTGGGCACTGAACGTTGTTTGGAGTAGAGACACAGACATGTCAACAAACCCACATTCGGTTGCTCACTTACCCCAAGGGGAGAGAGTGCCTGACAGCGCCTTCGCAAGATCAACAAGAAGAAGGGCTGGCATATTTAGGGGCCATATGCGTATGTTCCTGCATGCATGTCTCCCCCCCCCCCTCCTTGCCAAACACGGACACGGCCTGGTTATCCGGAGGCGTTGAGTTGTGTAACAGCCTCATTTGAGGGTTCCCACGCGTGGCTCTCTCTAGTATATCTGGAACGTGGCTCTCTCAGGCATATCTGGAACTATTGCCACGATGAGCTGATGATGTCTCTTGCTTGACATGGTTGGCTGGCCCGATTCGGGCTTGCTGGCTCCAGCATGCTCCCCTGGTCCTCCTTGCACATGTTGGAAGGATAATTCGAATCCTTGCCCGTAGAGGGAGCATTGACAATGAAAATGTAGTATTTCAACGTATGCATTAGGCCTGCAGCGGTCGAACCCGTCACATTTGCGTTGAAAGCGACGTGTTCCTGCCGAGCTGTCTCAGATCGGGCAGGATTTCTCCGACTTTGTGTCGCCGCCATTTCGTCTTCTAAAGAATTGCGGGATGGCGGCTATCAAGGGGCTCTCCCTCAGTATCCTGATTCAGATTGTGACATTCGTATGTTTTACGTACGCCCAACACAAGAAGAAGGACAGTCTCATGGCTGAAGAGGGACAGTGAGTGTCGATAAAATCAGGGATCAATTTCTCGACGCACAAACTCTTGCCTTGGGAGCTTGGCTTGACAATTTACATCCACGTTCACGCAGGAATTACCAAGGGCATTATGAAGGTTCTTTGTCTTCACGGTGCCTTTGGCAGCGCTTCTGTGAGTAGTGATGGATCAACGATGAAAACTCTTGTTCACATATACTAACAGGCTCTTCTTGTACGCATTGAGAACTTCAAAGTTCAGCTTGGAATCTTCACCGATGCTATCAAACAGCAGGACATTGAGTTTAAATGGATCAACGGCTTCACGAATGCAACGCCGCCGCCTGGATTTGACGACTATTTCGGCGCTCCACCTCTGTACCGATTCATTGATGTTGACGGCATGAGCGAGCTGGAGCAAATGGTCGTCAAGATCAGGGACATTCCTCAGGGTGACTCCCCTGAAGAGACGATAAGGAAGCTGGTCGCCGACAAGGAGCAATTTACTACCCCAGCCGTGACCATGGCGTTGAGCCAGCTTCTGCAGCTTCTGGATGATGATCCCGAGATTGATGTGAGATTGAAATCAATCTTGTGATAGGGAGTAACTTGACCACTGACACGGCTTGACAAAGGCGATACTTGGTTACTCGGAAGGGGCTACAGCTGCAGGATCCCTTATCCTCGAAGAACAGCGTCTCTTCAAAGAACAGGGCCGTCCTCGACACCTCAAGGTAAAGATGCCACTATTGCCCTGCCTCCCGTTGTGTCTCCTCGTATCACTGACAACGTGCCTGCGCAAGTGTGGCATATTCTTTGCGGGCTGGCCGCCTGTTCGCATCACCGACGGTCGTGTCAAGACGCTGCTTGCAGACGAGCACGACGAGATGATTGACATACCGACGTGTCATGTTGTAGGCTGTAACGATCCGTACATAGATGGCGCGGTAGCGCTGTATGGGATGTGTGATGAGGATATGGCAATCTTGTTCGACCATGGGAAGGGACACACGGTGCCGCGGGACGAGACGACGGTGAGGGAGTTGGCAAAGACGATTGAGAAGACGTTTGATCAAGCTGCATTGTTTGTTCACTAGGTGGGAATGCTACGGATTCGAGTAAGGGTCAGTTAGTCCACGGCTATCGTGTCTTCCTAAATACTAGTATGAAGCAAGATGTCTCGCACCAATTGTAGCTCTCCCGCTCTCCCGCTTTCCCGCGTTCTTCAACGCATTACTAGCAGTAGCGTTCACAATGGAGAAAACTAGGTCAGGGGTATTTCTGCCCGCTTTGGCCGGAAACCATCGTGGGGGGGAAACAATATCCTTCCGCGTAGGGTTGGACTCGAGTCGTGTTGGGGTTCTTTGGTCCCTTTGTCCGGAAACGGCGTCATTGAATTTCGAGGTTGTCTATGTTGAATATCTGGAAAGCCCACGATAAGTCGGTCCTTTTCCAGACACGCTTGCAGCGAGACGAACAGTTCCAACGCCTCCAAGGGCCAGCAATCCCAATGATTGTGTGTCCACGCGTTCAAAGCTGCAATCAAGGATGTTGCTTTCAACACTGACTCGTTCAATTCATTGATCAGGGAGAAGAGGAAGCAATTCTCGTGTGCAGAATGTATCAAAGCAGCCGTCTGAGACAAGAGAGCAAGCGAGACTAGGACATTTGCAATGCAATGCTTCCAAGTTCCAATCCGGGGGTTCGGAATAACACAAGCTCCTCGACGAATTCACTCAAGGAGAGACAGATACGGAACGAAGGGGCCAAGACGCACTGGGAGTTCTTGCTCGAATGCGCCTGCACCGGGTAGTACCTACTCAGTACGGTAAGGTAGATATTGTCAGGCAGGTACTATAGAGGATGGAGAGTGAGCAATATGTGAGGAAAGCCTGAGGCAGCTGTCAAGCACCTGCCACGCCCCAGCCAAGGCCAAGGCAAATTCACTTCATCGAGGCCTGCCCCCCCCAGAAGAAGGAGCAGTTGCTCTCCTCCCTCCTGCGAGACATTTCTTCCTCCTCCCAATCTCCTTCTCCAACCCTTTCTTCAACCCTGCAAACCAACCCAAAGACAAAGTCTGAGACAGAGAGACAAGACAACCGCCATGGCTCCCTTCGTCTCCAAGAAGGTGCTGATGATCACCAACATCGAGCGTGGCGAGATCAACGCCTTCCTCGCCACGGCCTCGGCTCTCAAGGCTGCCAACGTCGCCTTGGACCTGCATCTCGCGACCTTTGCAGGCGCCGAGGATGCTCTCCCCGAGGGCGTCACCTATCACCCGATCAATGGCATCTCTATGTCTGAGGCCCTGCAGAAGCATTTCCTTCGCACTCAGGGACACGCCAACTTCCCGGAATCCTTCACCAAGGAGCCTGGCTTCGTGAACACTCAGCAGGCAATCAAGGATGCGATGTCAACCTCTGTTCCCTACACGGGACCCCAGATGGTCGACGTCTTCACCTCCATCGTTTCCACCATCAAGGACGTCAAGCCAGACTTGGTTGTCGTCGACAGCCTCATGGCCGCGGGTCTGACTGCCTGCTACGAGATGGGCATCAAGTTCATCTGCCTCGGCCCAACTTCCATCAAGGAATTCGCAGCCTCCTCGCAGCCTCGCGCAGCTGGACTCTGGAAGTTCCCCGCGTAAGTGACATGAGGAAGCGGCTCGTTCTGGCAAGCGGTGACATAGACTGACGATGCTTCACAGCCCCTTCTCTGGCTTCTCATACCCGGTGCAGTGGCACCAGATTCCGCTGAATCTTTTCTATGCCTTCTCTCAGGTTAGGGCCTTGAAGAAGGACAATCAGAGGAAGGATGTTCAATCGTACCTCAACGCCCACTGCGTCATCAGGACCCCTGCCGACCTGGTCGTCAACCGCCCCGAGGATGTCAAGATCCTGGTCAGCACCCTTCCCGAGCTGGACTATCCGCTCAAGGTCCCTGCCCACATCATCCCCTGTGGACCCGTGGTTCGAGCCTACGCTCCCCTCTACAGGAGCAATCCCAAGCTGGCCGAATGGCTTGCCAACGGACAGACGATCCTCATCAACATGGGAGCTCTGGTCAAGGTCTCCGAGTCGCAGGCCTTTGAGATGGCGCGAGCCCTCAGGACCGTCATTGATCGTTTCGATCAGGAGTCTGAGAAGAAGCGCGTCCAGGTCTTGTGGAAGCTCCAGAAGAAGGGCAAATACTCCATCTTTGCGCCCGAATGCATGCTCGCCCACGTCCTTGGCAAGGAGTTTGCCTTTGATCGCGTTCGCGTCATTGATTGGATTCAACCCGAGCCTCTGGCCATCCTCCAGACCGGAGACGTGATCTGCTCTGTCCATCACGGCGGAGCTGGCTCGTTCAACGAGGCTATTGTGTAAGTTTCCACTCCCTCATCCCTCCTTTGCCCTCGCCATCTAGGAAGTGCCAACTGACGAACGTCTCTCCTCTGGGAAACAGCACCGGCGTTCCGCAGGTCGTCCTTCCAGCTTGGGCAGACAACTACGACTACGCTCAGCGCGTTGAGCTTCTCGGCGTCGGCCGTTGCGGCAACAAATCCACCAAGCCTCGCTGGACCTCGGAAGAGCTTTCTCGCGAGATGCTTGAGGTGCTGATGGGCGACAACGCAGCAGCAATTAAGGAGAAGGCCATCCATTTTCAGCAAGTCTGCCACAAGAATGGCAGCGGCGCTGAGAATGCGGCCCTTGCCATTCTGCGCGAGTGCAACCTTATCTGAACCTAAACTCCATGGAGGACGGGTTGAAGAGCAACAGGGTTTGCTTCTTCGGGGCTGTGATATGGCCATATTGGGACCTGGAATGTGTAATGAATTTGACGAACGAAAAAATAGGGCTGGACATTATCAAAAGTCGCCCTCCTTGCTATGTTAACAGGGGGTTTTCTTCCCACGGATAGGAACGGGTTTAAGGGGTTATCATTTCCTGCGGAAGAGGAATAGGGTTACGGACGGCACAACATGAAATCATTACATATCAGCCAGCTTCCTCGTAGTCTGTGTAACGCGTGTAGTCCGCAGGTGCCTCATCGCCATGTTCCAGTGTGATTGCCGGCCATCTTGCACCTATTCCGAAAGAGAATAGCAGAATGACTGCTAGATCTGCCTGTACCTTAATTAATGCGAGTCGACATGAAAAGCACGTTTGATCTGCGCGCCCCAGCCTGGCCAGGGCTTTTGCCTCCCACGACAGAGGCGCCCCATCTTCCAGCCACATGGGAGATTCCCTGTTGCATACGAGGGGGGAGCGCCCGGATTATGCAGACGCTGCATGATGCGCCTCGTATCCCCCTTGTTTTCTCCCCTCTTTTTGTTTCCTTTCTCTGCTTTGCTTGCTGGGGGAACAAGATCAGGAGAACGATAAAAGGGAAGAGAAGGGAGGGAGTTTGGGAAAGATGGGGGGAGGATGGGAAGCGGGGAAGACATCACGCACGAGGCCGAGGGATTTCCGCAAAGTGCCGTTGAAAGAGGAGACGATGCAGAAGATGGAGAAAGAAGGAGGGGGAATCGGTATCTTCTTGCTTCTTAGGTCGGCCCATCCATGTGTCAATGGGGGATCAAGATCCAGCAGCATGCCATCTTCGGAGCCGAAGCAGTAGTACCTAGTCAAAGAGGACGAAGAGAGAGAGAGTGAGAGGGGGGCATGAAAATCGAATCAATGACGCAGCTTGTCTCACGCATAATGGCCCAGGACTGGCTTCAGACTGGTCCGTCTAGAACTACTTGGAGGAAAAGGTTGCCCGTGACCTCGTTAAACACCATCACCCGTTCTTGTCACGATGTCGCATCCTGGCAGCCCTCCTTTTCTGCTTGTGCTGTGCCGATAAGCATCGCTTCCCGCTAGACTATGGCGCAAAGCGGCCCGTATCGTATGGCTTTCCCTTTCAAGGGAAGAAACGATAAAAGGAGTGAGAAGGGGGAAGACGAGGCCAATCGGGCGGACGCGCTCCTCACCATGTTGGCACAATAGATACCTTGTGGTGGTGGGAAATGCCCTCTCTCTGCCCTCCTCCGCGTCTTCTCTACTGTATGTATGTATTCCTTTTTAGGTTGCATCTGGGGTGTCATGCGCGGGCTGTCGCGGGATAATGGTGTCGAGGACGGCATGGCCCTTCTGGGCACTAGCGGAGAGGGCTTGAGGGGAGGGATAAGAGCCGGCGGGCTGGGGGTGTGATCTGTTCTTGGTTTCTGGTGGTCCTGCTAAAACGGACCCCGTGGTTGCTGATCAATCAACCGCCGCTCTTTTCTATCTCCCCGGAAAGCCTGGGGAGGGAGAGGGAGGATGATTGAAATTGCCGAAGAGCAAGCGGTAAGAATAGACGCTCACCGGAAGACTGGGGGATGTGGGCGAGAGAAAGAATGACAAAAGGAGATCCGGTCAGGCCGGATCGTCCCCCTTTGCGGTGCGCCTGGATGGTGCTTTTGCGTTTGATGCGTCTACGTGTCAAATCAGGTCGAGGTGAACGAGGTCAAATCGAAGCAATGATCTCGACCGCATCAGCAAATCAGACCAAGCGGGCTGATCTGATCTTTTGTCAAGCGCGAGTCAGACTGACGAGAGACGATGACGATGGCTGACAGGCCTGGCGTCCTCCTAATGGGCTGCCCAAAGCCCGCGACAAAATCCGATCCGAACAACACTGGAAAACCCAATGTCCGGCCAAGCCAATCCCAATTGGCAATTGCTAATCGCCAATTGAGTCCCGAGTGGCGGCAGAAAACGCAATTGAAGGGTGGATGGACGGATTGATGGAATCAGCGGCTTTGACTTCCCAACCCTTTCCCACGTAACTACCTCCTGGACGTGTACGGATAATACTGGCAACAAGCTGATGCGTCCAAACCTCTTATCGGCAGCGGCAATCATTTATTGCAATCTCGTGTCACTCGCTCATATTCCTTGTCCGAAGGAGGGGGAGGCAATGGAAAGGGACTCGCCAGTACTTCCGGCGAGTCTTTTCTTCTTCTTCTTCTGTCCCCCCTTGTCACCTGTCGACACTTCGCGGGCTCTTAATGACACCCCCCCCTGGCTTTTGCATCTTCATCCTTCGGGCTCCCCCACACTCCAGAATCAGACCGACCCCGAGCTAACGAGGTGCTCGAACCGCCCACTCCAGGAGGCTTGAAGGCATCCGCTGCGATGACGTTGACGTACGTCTGGCATGTCTTGAGCTCTATGCTGCGAATCTTCACATGGCATGACGGTCAAACAAATGAGTGGTGGTGATAAGGCAGGCGGTGGAACTATTCGAAGTTCTCGAATTTGCGCCCCAAAGATGCAGGCGACAGATTCGTCACTTGGAGGCCCAGGCGAGACACATTCCAGCCGCAACAGGGCTGAAATCCCTCCTGGCATCAGCCGCAGCTAGGCGAGGAGGAAACGAGATACCCAATAATAACATGTTGCCTACGGAGTGACTGTCTGAAGTAAAAGTGGCCAATCCTGAATGGTGATTGATTCCTGGCCGGGATTGAGATAATAGAAGAAACGGCCAACAGCAGGCAGCCGCGCACCGATTCTCGCCTTCTGGATGGTTTGATGGCTGCCTTACTGCTACGAGCACGCGGGATGCGGAAGTGAGACGTTGACGTATTCCAAGTACGAGTACTCCGTGCTATACCATCTTCAGCATCCCGACAAGAAAGCTTGAAGTGGAAGGGAATTGGCCCAGATTATCGATAGAAACGGCTGCCTTGGGGCAGGACAAGAACATAGAACCTCGAAGGCAAGCAATCGTCGGTGCGGCTAGGCCGGGACAAGCATAGAGGCAATCCCGCAGCTTCGGCTCCCCTTTTAGTGGCCGTCATGCTAAGACGACGATGCCTCGTCAGCCCCATCTTGTGACTCACTCTCCTGTGGGCTTGGTGTCACTGCTTCTGTGCTCAAGGAGGCGTAGCATGAGCAGCTAAGTAGCCGGTGCCACTACTAACTAGCAGCCGGTCCTGCGGTCTTCATGCACGCTGTTTACGCTTCTCAGATCCAGATGCTGCCTCTTGACGCGGCTGACACGCCCCCTCCCCTGGTTGCCCAGATGGGTAGCAGGAGGTACCTCCGCTCGTATCTGGTGCTGCTTCGAACTTGAAAGGACAACCACCCCGAGACTGCTGTCAGAGCTACCAATGGTAAGGTACTACTACTGTAGTTGAATGATTGAATCAATGACCGCTCTTTCTATCGTATATCACATTGCATGGCAGTACCAGCAAGTACATCGCAGAGGGCGTTTTCCTATCGAATTGGCAAAGAGCCCCGAGACAAGAGACGAGAAACCACCTACCAAAAGACCGAAAAGGGGGGGCAGCAACGCTCAGGTGGACAGAGTCACGCGAGGTACGGTGTGGATGCCGAAGCGCAACCCATTGGCCAATGGATTTGGGCGTGTGCCGTCCAAGCTGCTACTGGTCAATTGCTTTGGAGGGGGAAAGGAAGACAAGAATCACGTTGCCTTGTTGAGTTCTTGTTCAGCTCTTGTGCCTGTGCGCTTGTTGCCTTGGTTCTGTGCCGCGCACATGCTGGCAGTAGCGTGAACAAGACAAGACAGACACGACAAACTCGATACGATGCCGAATTGGCCATTCCGATAGGCATCTGGAATGCTTGCTCTCTGCATGTTACAGCGCATGTGCGAGTGCGCTCAGTCACCGACGAGCTGACGACGGGGATAAGTGGCGGGAATGGAATTGGCCAGTAGGCCTGTGCCAGCAAAACAAATCAGGGCTGGTCATGTTTCATCTTTTTTCTTCTCATCACCATCATCATCATTGTCGTCGTCATCTCTCTTCTGCTTCTCCCCTCTTCGGACGCTGTTTCTCTCTCCCATGCTGTGGCGAAGACTAATAACATACAAAGCAACGTCAGCCAGTGGTTCCCACTGCTAATTAGCAATTCACGCCAGGAACGCAAACCCGATCCAGAGAGCAGAATCCGCGACATGAACGCAGACCATGGCAAGCAAACAGAGCGCGCAGACAGCATGTGAGAAGGGGGGTCACGGCTCCCGCAATGGCCCGTTTCCAACACGACGACGTGCCTCTCGCGACTGGGCTCCCTCACTAGTCGTTGCCCAGAATAGGTAGTCCGGGGGGGCCCATTGGGCATCAGGCACCTGAACTGACCGAGATATGGGATCAACAGGACATGGATATGGACACCTGGTACCTACAGGTATTTGGGGGGTGGCACTGTGAACCCAAGTCTCGGGCTCTTTTGTCACGGTCTTTCACGGCCACGGAAGAGCGAGCGAGAGTCAGTCAAGACCGTTCAGACGGGGGGCAGCCCTGCTCTGTCTTCGTCTCTCTCGGCAGAATCTTCCTTTGGTTCTCTATCCTGCGTTTCTGCGGTACTTGTTGCTTCAAACGTTCCTCTACGGACTTGCAACGGCCACTCCCCCTCCCCCCTTTAGCTTCCCCCCCTTCAAGCCTCAATCGCCGTCCAAGTCACCCCACCGACGCAGCCCACCTGTTCATCACCCGTCCGCCGCTGGGAAAATCGTCGCCAGAGCTGAAGTCCAGTCCATCCTTATCGCGCCACTGCCGCCAGAGATGTCGTACATGTCGTCTGCTGCTTGCATTGAGCGCGAGACGCTTGGCCTGCATGAGCGCTTCGCTTTCTCCATTCTCCTCTCTGATCGACTGCATGCGCCGGTTGTTCTTCTTCTTCATCTTGTCCTCCTTCTTGCCAAGTTATTCTCCGCGGTCAATCACCCGAGCATGCCAGGGCAAGAAACAAGTTCCAGGTCTTGACAGGAGCCTTCCCACTTTCCCCCTCTTTCATCGTTCAATCCTACCTGACAACCCGGACCCAGATGGACCGAACGTGATGCTCCTGTCCGCCGAGGCCCTTATTGATGAGAAGTGAGGGGTGATAAACCAATTGCCCCTCCTCTCGCGTCTAGTATCCGTCCTTTATCGCCAGACAGATGCCCCTCCATGTCTGGCCACCATCTATCCATCTAGTCCGTCAACCGCCCGTTTCTGCTGAGCTTCGAATGGTGCTGCTGATGCAATTGGGGTCTCTTGACGGCTGCTACGTGACCCCAGATGGTCCGCGGCGTCCTCTCTCTGTTGCAACGCTGGAGAGAGCCAATTGCCTCACTGGACCCCCAATCAAGTACGAGTACTTTGACGAACAGACGGAGCAGTTCTTAGTAGAATCTTGTCGCGCTCTTACGAGATGCACGCCTCTTGTCCTGTGCCTGATCTCCATGCTATGATTAATAGTTTGCCCCAAGCGGCAATTGGGCATCTCTCATTGTCGGGAAATTCATCCATCTCAGGCGCGCTATTATCCAATTTCCCCTCATGCTGGGTTTACTTTTCCCTTCTCTGTCGTTCCTTTGCGTTCTATCTCGCGGCGCTCTAGCCGCCAGTCAACAGACATGCCACCCACCAATTGATGCATGAGTTGAACTGGTTCCATTCTTGTAAGAGCTTGCGTCGAGACGGTACCTTAATATCGCTCAGCTCACGTAGAAGATACCTAGAGCAGCACCAGACCAGTGCAGATGAGGCCGCCCACCGCCATTGTAGCGGGTACGTGAATCATTGCATACGTCAATTGATCCTCTCGCTCTCCTCTCCGCCCTTTCTTGAAATTTGAATATTCTGATTCACTGCTGAAACCGATGGCTTTAGGGCTGCACTTGTCAATGGCTTGTGATGCGGTGAGGGAGGGGGGATGATGATGAGCTGCTCAGGCACCACCCCGTTCTACAGCCACCCTCCCGAAGGAAGCCCTGAGCCTTGGCATCAGACAAGCCCATCAATATATCTGTTTTGTGTAGCCAACATTGCAGGGCGCAAGCCTCAGGAATTGGCTCTCTGGCATTATTTGCGCTGCTGTATCTGTATCAAAGCAAACTTGTAACTATTCACTCAGTGCTGCCACAGAGCAAGCAATCTGTCCTCGACTTTTTCACATGAGGATCATCCCAAATCGCCCTACGAGATGACAAGACACACCACCAATCAGTGAGACCAAGTACATAGGTACTACACACTACAAGAGACACTGTCGAAGAAGACGGCGCGGGAACGGACAGCTGCTGGTGTGAGTACGACCCAAGAGATGCGTATCTTTGGGAGCTTGTCCGGGAAGAGCAAATCAAGTCAGTCAGCCACACCTTCTTGCTGGGCCGGTGTGCCTGATGACCGCGCCTCGAGGCCGCACATGACTGGGCCGCGCAAGACGCAGAAGTAGACCAAAGGGAGGGAGGGTGAGCGTAGTGATGAGTGTGAAAGTGCGTGCGTTTCGAAGTTGAGCATGAAACTCTCCGTGCAAATCCCGCGAGTTGCTGGCGATGTGCGCTTCTAGTAATACTACATACATGATCCTAAGATAACGAGTTCTTGTGGTGTTGAGAGAGTCGACAGAGAAGCATTGCTACAGTATTGCCTGAGTGACAGCAAAGTCTTGAGCATCATTTTGCCAATTGACGGTTCAAGGGATGGGATTGATTGAATGACCGGGCGTTGGAACTGAAAGACAAGTATCACCGGTGCCTACCTACTACCTAGGTTCCAAGCGATGAAGTCATAGCCTGCCTTCTGACCATGCCGTAGGACTCATCTGTAAGGAGTACGCAGGTCCTAAGTAGCCGCCTTGCCGCCTTGGTACTAGGAGGGACTCCTGGGAAAAGTCCCCATTGCGCTGATGCAGACGTTTTCCCTGGTGCTTTAGCATCCACGTTTTTGCAGGGCTTTTATGCAGCGCCTTAGCACGTACATTGGCATGGCAAATGGGGTCTCCAGGAGGCATCTCATCCGACGATGACTTTTGCTGCCTACACTGCCTGCCCGAGATCTGTTCATATACCTGGTAAGGACAGAAGAGCCTACCTAATACGAAGCTACATATACGGGCTTGAACATGCAGAGTATCTCGATGCTGTGAAACACACAATCCGGTGCTTCATACAGGTACCGAATCATGCTGATCAGTTTCCAGTTGAAGCCATGCTCACACACCCCCTTGCGCCCCTTCTCTCCTTCCCCCTTCCCTCCCTTGCGCCAAGCCCGCCCCGAGTGTAGCCTGATCCCCCCATTTGAGCAGCCGCTCTTTCCTCGCCGTCCTGTCACTGATCACGACCGCCAAGAGACATTGGCTCGGCACTGCTAGTAGTACCTTGTAGATACCTGACTGTTGAGCTGAACGGATACAAGCAGTTATGTACATGATTATAACGGAGGAGCCATTGGGAATTGCAGCTTCCTCGGGAGCAATTGATAGGTGACTAGGTACCCAGCACGATTGTGTAACGTAGACGCGTCAGATACGAGATGCGCTGGGCCGAGGCTTATGCCCATATTTTCAAAGGCAACAGCAATCAATTCTTCAACAGAAGCATGCATTTTTTCCTATTCCTTCCTGTTCTCACTGTACAGACCATCTCTGGACTCCTTCAGCAGTAGAAAAAAGACCCCAGAGAAGGGAAAGGAAGGAAGCATCCTCAGATGCCTGTCCTCCGTACGCCGTCACTTCGGCTCCCACTCACACCCCCCTTCCTTCCCCCGTCAGGATCCAGCGTCGTATCCGCACCCCCTCCAGGCACCAAGTCCACTCAAGTGATCGGATTTTAGCAGGTACTCGTCGGTACTTTGCTAATACACACACGCCCCCTCCCTTTCCCGCCGCTTCCTTTGTGTCTTGGCTTGCTCCTCCCTTGCGGGGGGCGTGCGCGCGCGTGTGTGCCTGCATCAGGGTCTCGCTGGCCGCCACATCACAGCTTTTAATAGCAGGGCGGTCCTTCCTGCTCGTCGGGTATCAACACTGACTGAATGCAAGAGCGAGTCACTTGAATGGCAAATTCCGATTTCGCCAGCTGCAACTGACTCTTTTCTTCCTCTACATTCTATTCAGCTCTGCTTGCCATCTTCTTCCTACCTTACCTTAACCTGGGGTACCTGCCGTGAACTGGAAGAGAAGAAGAAAGAAGTAGAAAGAACGCAAGAACCCTTTGAAAGACGAGGAAGCGGCGAAATAACACTGTGAATATTTCAAATATCTCGGCCCTTGGGAAACGCTTACCAAACGGACGTTCTCCTCTCTCCTAACTTAGCGTCAATTCGAGCGGCAAAGATTCCAATTCGACCAGAGACAAAAGAGTCATCGATCCCCAAGACCCTTCCTTAGCCGTCTCTTGCCTCCGTCGCCAGGCGCAACACATAAACAAGGCAAACCCCTCCTTCTCCCCGCCAAAGAGAAAATAACACAAACCTCACACAAGCCCTTGGAAACCTGCACGGGCAACGGTATCGCCTCCTTTTGTTCACGGTCCCTTTTTTTGCCTTCCTCAATTGCTTGACCGTAATATCAAATATCCGCTGCCGAAGGAGGGGGCAAATCACCGTTATTACTGTTCCTGCATCTGTGCCACAGAAGAAGGAAGACAAAGGATCCTTTTTCCCCCTCAGAACTCAATTTCCCTCCCATTTGCGATCGTGGGCCCTGGTTCCAAGGTCAATTCGAACTCAGACTCGGCTCAGGTTTTCCTCGGGTCATCTGGACCACGTCTTTCTAGGATCCCTTCTTGGAGCCAGTCGGTCCTTGTCTTGTTCTATTTCTGGTCTTTGTTCATCCTCCATTGACCATTTGTCTTCCTCCCTCCTCCTCCTCATCCTCCTCCTCCTCCTTCCACTCACCACCATTCACACCAGCGACCGTGTTTGCGCAAACAAATCAAGACAAGAAGTCAAGGGCAAGTCTCTAGGCAGTAATTGGTCGGCCTTCTGATTCCTTCGCGGCCTCCTGCATGCTTGAATGGGAGCTGCCTGTTCTATTCATCAACCTCGCACAATCAGCTCGTCCCCGCCTGCCGCTTGATTGACCTGCTGTCGCCGAATTCACAATCAAAGGAGGCTCCCTTTATTGTTTCCAGCCAGATTGACTTTTTGTCTTCTTCTCCCCCCTCTCTCTCTCTTCCACCATCCCCTGCCTTCTACCATCCGCCACCCTCGCCTCTTCAGCATCGCCGTCCTCGCATCTCCGCCTCAGGAGGATACGGATGCACAAGACACGCACGCATAGACAGAGCACCAAAGGTAAACAAATCCTCCATACACCCGGCCTCTCTCTATCTCCGGCAGGGGCTAAATTCCGAAAAGGCTGTGACCGATCTTGACAGCTTCGCCCGACCCACCCGCTGTGTTGCCTGCGTCCGGCTCGTTGCGGCTTCGCCACCCAAGGGAAACACGTCAGACGGGGCATCGCCATCGAGGAATGGCTGACAAACCCACGGCAAGCCACGCATACTCGCACGCCCAACCAGCTTCCACTCCGTTCGACAACGTCCGGGGCATTCCAGCTCCTCGGCGTCTTTCTGCAGCAGCAGCAGCCACCATAACTGCGGCCACTGCCGTTACTTCATCATCCTCTGCTCCCTCCCCTTCCTTCATCTCGACTCCTGGTCCTTCTCCTTTCTATCAATTCCTTCACAGTCGCCAGCCCGCAGACCAGTCTTGCACAATGGCGACCAGCTTTACACGAGGCGACCCTGCCGCCGCTCACAAGGACAGCGGCAAGGTTGAGATTAGCAATCTCATGTCGCCCCCTGACAATCTGCTTGAGAGCTTCAACCAGGGCCACGGCCGTCAGCAGTCAAAGATGCTCTCGGCCATGGCCACCGTCGTCGGCTCCATGCCAGCAAGCGGCGGCCTCTCCTCTGACAAACACCCGCTGCCCATGTCGCCCCCGATCTCACCCTACAACAAGCATGTCTCCAGCAGCGCCTCGCCCAGCACGCCGCCCGGCCAGGCCATCCAGGATCCCGTTCTCTATCCCCTCGACGAGTCTTCGCCATCCAGCCCGCCTCAGCCGCCTCTGTTCGCACCCGCCGAGATTGAGCACCACAAGCGCATCGTGGACGAGCATGTCCGCGCTCGCCAGTCGTCCACAATCATCTTTGAAAAGGTGTCGCCGCCCCTGCGCGAGGACTACGAGCTTGCCTTGACCTTCCGCTCGCAGGTCATGAAGCACTTCACCAGCGACCGCCGCGGATGGCTTCTCAAGGAGCGGGCCCTGCTCGTGGCGGATCGCCAGGCTGGTATCGGGGCCCAACGGTTCCCAACCATCCTGCCGGCCAAGCCCATCGCGGCCAAGCCGGCCCGATCCCAGCGCGCCGATCGCGTCTCCAAGCCACAGGCAACGGCTCCCCGTCCGATCCGTTCCGGCACGGGTCCCTCGGTCGTGGTGCGACCCGCCGCTGGCCGCCGCCCAAGCGCCACGCCCGAGCCATCCCGCCGGATCGTGGCTCCCAACCGCGAGGACAAGGACTTCAACGCCCTGCCCGACTACTGCCCGCCTCTCAGCTCCCTCCCCAGCCGGGGCAACAGCCTCAAGGTTGACTGGAAGGGCCAGCCCATCGACCTGTCCAACGACCCGTACCACGACTTGCTTCACCCTGACGAGATCATCCTCGCCGGCAACCTGCGCCTGGACTGCGCCACCTATCTCACCAGCAAGCGTCGCATGTTTGAGCGCCGTCTCCAGTGCCTCCGGACTGGCAAGGAGTTCCGCAAGACCGACGCTCAACAGGCCTGCAAGATTGACGTCAACAAGGCCTCGAAGCTCTGGACGGCCTTTGACAAGGTCGGCTGGCTCAACGCCGACTGGGTTCGACGCTTCTTGTAGATGTGACCATTCTACACTTACTCTTGGACGCAGACAAGATGGGCTGAGCCCTCTGCTCCAGAGTTCCACGACCGCTCTTCTCTCTACTCTCATGCCTTTTCATCATCCCTGCACCAACATCATTCATTCATTCTATCCCCTTTCGCATTTACGACTTTGACGACCATCAGCACTTCATCAGCGTTACGACACACATTGCTGCTTCCATCCATTCTTCGTCTTCAGTTCTTGCCCGCCATTGCTTTCTCACTCAATTGAATGCCTTGGTCGGCTTGGTTCAGCGTTGTCGATATATTTCTTGTCCGTTCGCTCCGGCAATAAATCTACGAAGCAATATCACGCAGGCCACTTATGGTTTCGTTACTCATTCTTCCAACTTCCCCCCCATCAGCCTGTTCCTCCCTTCTTCACCTCTTACACGATACAACGCATCTTTTCTGCATTCTGGGCAATTTCTCATACCATTGTTTCTTTTCTTACCGCCGTTTTCGTATTTTCACGGATCACGCACATACACCAAGCATGAGGGGGGTTTTTTCCACCATGATACCCAGTGGGCGATTGCGCCAGCTCTTGAAAGACATGACGCCGCTCCAATCACGATTTCCTTTTTGACTTCCCGGCTTCAGGTTCACATCTCTTTCCATCAATCAGTCTGTTCATATTGGCTCTTCACCGAAACCAAGGATTTAGCTTTCGTTTCAGGACGGGGCCTCCACGCCCCTTACTCTTGATGAGACTCGTTTGATCTCTAGGGACACGGTTTAGGATGAAGACGCAGGGATTCGGATATTGCATGCACGGCGTTTGATATCTTTCAGCCCCCTTCTTTGTTTCCCGCGTCTAACTGGTCGGTCTGTGTGAAGAAGAATGGAGACGATGGGGCTCACCTCTGACGGTGGCTCTCATTGAGTGCGCATACAAGACCGACTCAGTCGCGGGACAGGGAGAGGATTGAAGATGCTGATTTCCTATGGCTTCCCTTTCTTTCTTTTTTTCCTATTTTGGGGCTTATCGTTTGCGTATTGTCAAGCAGCCCGGCTTATGCATGGAAGGCTACGCTGGAAGAGTTTCTCTGCCCGAATTTCCTGGTCGAGGAAGCGAGCGGCGAGGGGGCTTTCTATCGATAGGTCATGGTTTGTGGTCCATAGCAGCTAGTTATCTCGCGAGAGCAGTCGATGCTTCACGAATCTCCATAGTCGATGCCGCATTTGCGCGAAACAAGATACCATTTCATCTCTCTTAGAAAACCTCACGACCATGATGCTTTGTGACTGTTCTGGTCTGTCTCCTTGTCACGTATGTAGTAACATTATTCTTTAGCCGTGATGAGCGGCAATGCGTTGTAGGCTTGTAGGTAGCACTCTCTTGACTCTGTACCTCAGCCCTATGTACGAACAGGGTGCAAGATCTGGGCTGGCACGATCTCCAGACGTGCAGCGGGATCAACGGCTTTGCTTTACTAGCTAGCTACCCAGGAGCGGGTGGGTGTATGTACCACATACTACTGTCGTCTGCTGTACGGAGTAAGGGTAAGGTGAAGAGAAAATTTTCTGGTCATCATGCATGATCTGATCGATCGGAGGCTGCAGCCCAGGCCTGGGGGGCGTGGCCAAGGATTAGACTGAAAGGAGGGAGGTGAGTGGACAGGAGGGATCCTCTGGGACAGGCTTTGTGGAGAGCCACCCCCAGGCAATGGAAAATTCTCCGGACTGATCGATGATGGTATGGGACGTACTTTGTAGAAGCTTAGAGTATCTGTTATGAAGCTCTTGGATTGTTGTAACACGGGTTGCGTTCTGACTATTCGAGAGAGAGACTGGGAGGTGATGAGGAGTGAAGCTTCTCGGAACCAGATTTACTAAAGGTTTGATTATCGACGACAAGAAGTATCTTGTAGCCTTGACTCACGGGTCCATATCGACAATTCTGCTTTAGGCCATCACAAGACTGCAATCGCATCGCCCTTTCCAAGAGGTGCTCCTACCTTATTCTTGGATTTCTCCTAACCATCTTCATCCTTTATTGCTCTCAGTCTCTACTTCGTACTTCATGATGCTTCATGTCGGTTTAAGGCCACCAAGTTGGTCGCTTTCGTAAAAAACTGCAAAGCCATTACGACATACGCATCTCGCCTCCGTCGCTTTTCCCATCTCAAACCAAGCACGCCTCCCTTTCCCGCTGCCATATGGAGGCCTTCTCGACAGCTATTGGTAAAAAGGCAATATTGTTACAAAAACGGAGATGTCTATAATTAGGTACTAGGTATGTGCGTCACTTCATCATGTCATCCTCCCGAGCCGGCCTCACTTATTCATACATATACAGACATACACGGCTCCTTTTACCGCACTTCGATGTGCTGCACCGCAGTCATCCACTTCTTCTCATCAGATCTGTTTCCAAACTCGTTAGCATCCTGTTGTTTCAAGGGAAACATATACTGATATCAAACTCACTTGTCAAACTTGAGAATCTTGCCCAGCACGGGGACAAGCTGAGCCCTCAGACGGCTGTCCTTTTGCTCCAAGAACTGTAGCAGAATCGTCTTGAGATACAGCATGTCAGACAGCTCTCCCGCTCCAGTGGTACGGTTCGAATCCACCGAGGTCCGAGACGTCGAGACGCCCGAAGAAGACCCCGACTGTCCCACCGATGCCGCCGCAGCCTTGGCCTGCGCGGCCTTGAGCTCCTTGGAGATCTTGTCGTACATCAGCTGCAGCGACTCGTAGTCCTTGCGCAGGTTTGCCTTGACCTTTTCGCCGTCTCGAACCTGCAGCTCCGAGGCATCCAGCGCAGCTCTCAGCGACGAGATAGTGTTGCGCATCTCGGTCGTTTCCGTTTCCATCCTCAACTCGAGGGCCTCGAGCTCCTCTCGCCGACGCCGCCAGCTTCGTTCTCGCCCTTCCAGCTCGTCGCGCTCTTCGCGCAGCTCCTTGACCTCTCCCTCCAGCTCGCGTACCCGAGATTTGAGCTCTCCCGTCAGCTTGACATTCTTTCTCACCACAGCGCTGGTCTCGTCTTCCAGGCGCTCTCGCTCGGCAGTGACCGTCTCGACGCGGTTTCGCATCTCTCGGAGCTTGGACTCTGCCTGCTGCTCTGCGTCTGCGAGCAACCGCCGCATCGTCTCGCCCTCCCGCGTGCGTTCCTGCAGCAGATGCTGCACCTCGCCGAGCTCCTCCTCTAACGACCTTGCCTGGGATTGCGCCTCCTTCAGCTGGACCGTCATCTCGGATGCCTGGTCTCGCATGCTGCTCAGCAGGCCCTGGGCTGTCGTGTACTGCTTGGCCTTGAACTCGGCTTCTTCTTGGGCCGCGGCCTTCTCGCGTCTCAGCTTGTGCATCTGCTCCTCAAGCTCGCCCACGCGCGGCGATACTCTGGACAGCTCCTCCTGGACCTTTTGCAGCTCCCGCTCCAGCTTCTCCGCCTTTGCGCTCAGCTCAATCTTCTCGGCCGTAGCTCGCCTAAGGTCCCGGCCCGCGACACGCTGGGCTTCCTCCAGCTTGGCCTTGTCCTCCGCCTCGGCGGCCAATCTGCTCTTGAGAGTTCCAATTTCCGAGTTGCGCATGTCAATCTCCTGTCTAGCACTCGCCAAGTTTCTCTCTAGCTCCTTTTCCTTCTTCTCCAGGTTGGCGAGCTCTTTGTTTTTGGTGGCCAGCTCCTCTCTAGCCGCCTTAAGATCTTCAGAGTCTTTGCGCAAGCGTTTGAGCTCTGGCTGTGCCTTTTGCAGAACCTCGCGCAGCTCGGTCAAGTCCTTGAAGCGGCTCTGCGCCAGCTGCTGTGCGGCACCGAGGTCAGACTGCAACGTGGCCGACTTGTCCTTCAATTCTTGGTAATCTTTCTGGAGAGCCTGCATCTCCTCCTGCAACTTCGAGTTGGCCTCGGTGTTGGAAGAGAGCGAGGACATCTTCTCCTCCAAAGCGGTGATCTGTGCCTCCAACTCTGCCTTCTCTCCGACCAGCTCCTTGATGCGGGCCTTGTCCTCGACGTGGTCTTGGCCAATATTGAGAAGATTCTCTTGCAGCGTCTCAATCTCTTCGCGGAGATCCTCTTCCGTCTTTCTCCTCTTCGACAACCGCTCGATTTCCTTATCCTTAGTGTCGATTTCCTCCTTCAAGTTGGAGATTTCTGCTTCCAGGGCTGAGGTATCTGGCGCCTGGGGAGCATCAGGAGCACTCGAAGCAACGGAGGCGGCCATGGGAGAAGTAGGGGTGGCCGGGGGGACAGGACTAGTAGCACCGCCGCCACGACCCTTCTTCTTCTTGTTCCTCTTGTTTCCTCCGCCACCGGCCGGCGGTGGTGCAAGAGTTGATGGGGGTTGAACAGGGGCAGGGGCAGGGGCAGCAGGCTGCTTGGCCGCTTCATCTAGCTTCTTCACTGTTTCATCAAGCTTGCTCTGCATCTCGGACTTCTCCTTCTTCAGCTTATCGAGCTGGGAATTGAGCTCGTCAATCAGGTTCTTGGACACTGTCCTCGCAGCCATGGCTCTGGCAAGCTCTGCAGCCGCATCGCTGGCCTGCTTTGTAGATTTGGCAAGCAAATCCTCCACCTCCTGCGCCTTGGCCGCTGCCTGGTTCTTCTCAGCCTGAAATTGGCTCTCGCGTTCCTTGTGCTGCTTCTCCGCCTTGTCGAGTCTCTCTGTCAAGCTCTCGATTTCCGTCTTTCGAGCCTCCAACTGGGTCTGTAACGAGTCCTGTGATGCAGAGCTTTCGCGGGTTTCGCTCAGCTCCAGGGCCGAGTTTTCCAGCTTCTCTACCAGACCTGCGCTATCCTGCTTAAGGGTAGAGATTTCCTTCTGAAGACTGTCCACCTCAGCCTTGAGTGAGTCGATTTCTTCCGTTTTCGCAGCAAGCTCAGCCTGAAGCTGGGGGATCTCTTCATCGTAGGAAAAGAAATCCTCGCCGTCTCTTGCTGTTTTATCCGAGGCCGTGCCATTTGCTTCTGCTGGCTTCTTTGTTTCCGCGGACTTTTCTGCTTTGAGGGCATCGAGTTCGTCTTGCAGCTTCTTGATCTTGTCTTCGTTCTCGCCATTCTTCTTCTTCAGCTCGTCCTTGTCGGCAGACACTCGCTTCAGCTCGTCCATGACCATGTCGCCTTTCAGCTTCAGCTGGTTGAGATATTCGATCAAAGCCTCCGGGTCGCCAATTGAGGCTAACGGTGTGTTTTCGCGGAGTGCCTTTTCGAACGGCTCGATGGCAGTGGCGCGTCGATGTGCAACGCGGTAGGAGCGCAGGAGCTCTAACAGAAGCCGGGGTCAGTCTTTCGCCCACTTGATAGATTCTTCTTTCCAGGAAGCTAACAGCACTCTCAAGCTATGTGGGTGGGACATACCGGGATATGTAGCCTCGAGCTTCTCGAGCTTGCGCAGCTTTTGCCGCAGCTCCGGAGTCAGCGCCGGCTTGGGCGCATTCGCAGCGCCATCGTGTGATGACGCATCTTTGCCATCGGCGTTGGCACTTGAGGGGCCTGAATCTCCTCCGGCCTCCGCATTGCCGACTGGCTCTCCGGCAGGCGTGTCCTTTTCAGGAGGCACCGGCTTGGGTGTTCCGGCTCGGCTCGGCTCTTCGCTGTCGTCGATTACGAAGGCGGCTTCGAATACGGCAGGGTCGGGGTTCGGCGCGGAATCGCCAGCATCGGAGCCCGGGTTCTTGGGCCGAGACCGTCTCCCCGAGACGCTCTCGTTTCTTCGCGACGAGGTCGAGGCGGATCTGTTGACGGAGGAGCCGACTTCAAGCGCCCGCTGCTGGCGAGCTTGTTCCTCGGCGATGGTGCGGTCGATGGCACCTTTGATTCTCTATAGCTCAATTTCAAAGGATAGTCAGTAGTTGCAATGCTTATTTTGGAAAGGAGATTCGGCCTCAAGAGAGTGCGCGCGCATCGAAAGGTGACTGACTTGAAACATGATGAGAGAGGGGTCCTTTTGGGCCGGTTGTGGACAGAAGTCAGCAATTAAAAGGTATAAATCATGAAAGGCCTTGCATTAAAGCACTGCGGAATAAGAAGTGCAAGAGAAGAAGAAACATGAAGATGTCGCCAGAAAGCCAGCAAAGGGGGAGGAAGATGCGACCCTATCGAGGCTTTATCATGCAGGTAGCCTCGTGGCGGCAGTAAGGCTTCTGTTGGAGTGTCGAATTGTTGGACAGCAAAGAAGCTCAGCCTCGCTCGCATGCGGCATACGGAGAGCGCGTTAGAATAGACTATTGAGGCTTAGCGGTTGGTCAATTTATGGGTGCTCTTAATTATGATACGTACCTTCCCAGCTTGTTGGTGGCTGACGAGAGCTACTGGGCGACGGGAGGCAGGAACGAGCGAGCAGTTGAGGTACCTTTTGGGTGCTGAAGCGCAGTCCAAGGTACTTCATCCTCTTTGTGCTTTCCTGAAAGTGAAGCGAAGTGATTGCCTCGCGAGGGATTGAATTGCTCGCTAATAAACTTTCTCTGCCCACCGACTCTTCTTCTTCGTCTCCGATGCGTATCTGTACCGTCCCGTATCTTCTTTGAATTTCAAAGAGGCCATGCTTCTTCATTTTCCAATTCAAGCAAAGGAACTTGATGCAAACGATGCAGAGTTCCCTCAGAGATGACGCATGGCGCCAGAGCGTTCAGAGTTGCAGCAATCCAGTGCCAATCCAGGGTGAGCCTCTGGGCAGTTTCCTGTCAATTTGACCCATATCCATGTCAATTCTGTTCGCTGACCGATTAAATTCGCTACCAGGTGCATTACGGCTCTTCTTTCTCACTTGACCTCACATCTTTTGGTTGCCTGTTGAGGCTTGAACCCATGTCGTGGTATGGCAGTTGCTCACCAACTCCTTCGCAGCTCGCTAACCTGGATCAGGGACTCAATAGCCGAGCCTGATTTGACCCCGAAGCCCACGAACCTTTGCGAGTTTGCGCCTTTCTGCACGCAGCAACTCATGAGCAACTGGAACTACGCCTCCTTGGTCGTCATCTGCTCAGAAGTCTCCATTTCAGGTGGTTTGCCAGATAGGTGAAGACGTCCTTCTCAATTTGTTGTTGCTCTTACTGACGGGACAATTAGCAACAGACACCGACACGAGGCCATCTCCTTCTCTATCCCTCTCCACACCTCTCTATAACACTGGCCGACTATGCCAAGTACAATCTCTTCGCGACATCCCTCTGGAAACATCCTCGACTCGCATATCGGAGACGTTTTGCCAAACACCATCGGCACAGTGATGGCTTGATTCAGGAGCACAAGCCCAACCAGTTCCATCACAATACCTTTCAGAACCGGCTAGAGACCGCTCGTCAGCTAGATGGCTCATATCCGCTCAGCGCCGTGCCGTATCTCTTAGCTGGCTGATGAGAAGGGACAAGGCAGTTCAGCCCTCCCAAGTCCCTCATCATTCGCTTTACCTCATAACCAATACCAAACAGTGGCTTGTCTGTCAGACGACCCTTACCTGTTTGGCGTGGTGCCGTCTGAAAGGCGACAGAGCCACATGAGTACTCGCAGAGCTATGTTGCGGGAGCCTTTGGCGGAAACCAGCTACTAGAAGCTTCAATTAGTCTCTCGCTCCCATGCCTGAATTCGACGACCGATTTGCACGTCGACTGCATTGTGGGACACGACTCGATCCAGGACAATGACGATGGAAGAGACTAGGTGATGATACAGGATCGCCAGTGGCTCTCGAACGAATACACGTTCAAGGCTGCGGGTCGCTTGGAAGAAGGGTCATGCTTGGAAGAAGGGTCATGCTTGGAAGAAGGGTCATGCTTGGAAGAAGGGTCATGCTTGGAAGAAGGGTCATGCTTGGAAGAAGGGTCATGCTTGGAAGAAGGGTCATTCAATTCAATCAGGATGACTTAGGTAGTGGTGAGGTACATACAAAGCATGGATCGCAACCCTCCCGGCACAGCTTATGCAGATTATCGACCCTCATGTCCAGTATTCTTGGAAGTCACAGCATGAAAAACGTCTCTGGTCTTAGTGGAGTCCATGACTGTCCCCTTTCCATACTACCTAGTACCCAACTCGCCATTTCCCGTCGCCCGAGATGGCCACGAGCAGCAACCTGTCACTGTGCTTCGTCAGCAAGATAAATCCACCGTCTCTGCGCGCCTGTAATGTCTATCGATTCCGTGGTGGTTTGCCCCATGTATGTATCGTGTGTCCCCGATGCATTTGTTTGCCGGCAGCATTTGACACCATCGTTTGATCAACAATTAACAGCTTGCCGTTTGAAGCCGTGTTTTGGCAACGAAGTCGCCCGTCTTTCTGCCTCTTGGGCAGCCCCCGCCTCTTCAAATAATTCGCAGTGGACGACGAGTTCGCTTCTCTTGAAGCAGCAGTTCGTTTATAGGTGGAGGCGACCCCATCGTTGACAAATCGCCTCTTCATGCAGTGGTGTCTGTTCGTCATAGATCTAGTATATCGATAGAACATGCCCAGTTTCAGAAATTTGTTGTTACACCTCTGCATAGGGAACACTTTGCAGCTTCACCACAATGAACAGCCTGACCAGCGGTAGGTAGACGTGACAAGATCAATGGAATTGCTGCCCTTCGCATGGGCATGAAGATGATTGAGGGGACTGAGGTGTTGACATCCTATTGGATGCAGCTGTAAAGGCCACCAGGGCATCATACAGGCTGGCCATGGTAGACGACCGCTGCCACAGTGGGAGGAGATTCTGCCCGGGGTTTCAAGGCCCACCTAGTATAACTGTCGCAACAGTCGACATGATTTTGTTTCTCATACTCCGCACCGTAGTATCGCCCATGATTACATTAAATCAAGAGGTGAGGGTGTGAAGCCAATGTCGGTCGAGACGTCCATTGCAGTGCCCATGCAAGTTGTCCACCCTAAAGTCTCCGTGGGTACCATCTGGATCAAGGAGTCGTCAAGTTGACAGCTGCCTACTTTGCTACGCTCAATTTCTCCTCAAACTGGCATAGCGATTAGAGAAAAAGCCACTTTACTCATATACTAGATAGAAATGTGTCACTGGAAAGATGATTCTATGGTATGACCAGGCAGAAGGAACGAGCCCGGCATCATCAATGTGCTTACTTATGGAGTACATCATCTGTGCTCACTTCTTTCCTCTTACTGTTCTAATGCGAATAGCAAGCAAGCCATCGGCAAGCATTCCACGTTTGACGTGTAACATTGGGCCCCCATGGCTTGCATGTGGAATGGATGTTACACCCATGAGGCAGCCACCGCGATGGTTGATCAAGAAACACATGGCATGCTACCCATCCGCGTCTTATGGTCAGATTAACCGGGCCCCGGCATCGGCTCTTGTTACCTGAGAGCAAGCAGAAGCCAATGAGCCACTCGGGTTCATGTGTGTCAAGAATGAATGCGTAATGCAGGTTCCTGTATGCATTGGTGCAATAACGGGCTAGGTAATGCTTTGGCAACTTGACTTGTATGATTGCTACAGCGAGTTTAGAAGGCGGCGGACTGAACGCGTCATCAACAACGCCTACGGAGCAGGTTTTACTCAAGGAATCAAATCGTCTATTTGATTACCTTCCAGATCTGCTTGAACTCTGATCAAATGACGTCTACAACTTTGTCTGGGACCGAAAGCAGAATTTATGGGCAAGCCGAGCTGGACTTGGGGTGTCTCAGCCGAGCAAAAGCAACGGCAGGCCATCATCAACGACTGAGGAAGAAAAGTAAATACGGGCGTCCTGTGAGATATAGTGAGGGGTATGTCGAGGACGATAGTTGCATATCTCTGCTTGACAGTATGGCCTGCCAGCAAAGCAAGACTGTCTGTCAAGCCAATGGAAGGCCGTGTGTGTACAAGGATCAACAGCCTCAACGGAAGACAAGCACTCGTGGTTGGCGGTCCAGCAGGCTCACCGGCTCGTCTTGCAGTAATCTCGGCTAAGCGACTGCAACTGTATGTAATAGCCTGTCTAGGACGGGCTGTGATGGATTGCCTTGGGACTGTCGAGGGGGCTGGCCCGTTTCGAGGCGTCATTTTGGGGGCGGATTGGCTTGTGATGATGCGGACATGTGCGAGGAGTTCTCGGGCTATCATCATGGTTCCATCATGTCGAAGCCGCTGCTGTTTGGAGCGAGTCAACATGCAGTTGCATGGAGTAGAGCATCGATCGTGAATGTCGGCCAAGCTGTCATGCCATGCGGACGAGCCTGAAAACCTGACAGTTGGGCATCTGGACATGACGGATTGACTCGGGTAGATGAGACGAGCTGGGGGGGCTTCCTAGGCCAACGTCAGCCGATCAAGTGCAGCTCTCTGCAGGCAAGAGAGCGAGATGTCGCGTTACACAAGACTCGGGAGGAGGTGCTTTTTGTGGCTTGCAGTACAGAAGCAGGGAGAGGGAGACATTGCCTGACCGCTGAAAGAGCAGGAAGCAGGAGGGAAAGATGCAACTGGACAGCCAAGTTCTGTGATGTGCAAGGGAGGGAGAGACATGGTCGATGGAGCCTCGGCGAGTTGAGGGGCAAGTGGGAGGTTTTATCAAGTCGGCGTTTTGAGGAGGAGTACAAGTAGTTGATAGGAGGCCAGAGGATGCGTAGATACCAAGTAGACAGGAGGGAATTCATCACCTATAGGAGAGTGTAAGCCCTTTTAAATTGTATGACATGGGCTTCGTGCTGCGGAGAAGAGGATGAGGGGATAAAGCCAGTATCTAGAGATCCTGTAGATCGTTTGAATCAACAGACAAACCTCGCTCCCGTAGGTGCCTCGCTGCCACCCTCGTATCGGGATGAGTGGTAGGTTGGCAAGGTTGGGTAGAGTGGAAAAAAGGTCTAGAGCTCCGAGATTGAAGCTGCACGAGACTCAACGTGCGCGCACACGTCACAAGCAGGCTAATTGGTGGATTGTCCGCACTGTGCGGGTCCTTCCCTGCCCCCTTGCCTTGAACTCCCCTTCCTGCCGTCCTTCCTTCTTCCCGCACTTGCCACTTGCCAGCAGCTCCACCTCTTCCCGCCCAGACTAGAGCCGGGCCTGATTCTCCGACCACGTTCTTGGCCAATTAGCGGCCGCATGGCTGCGGGGGGCTGAAACAAGGGCCCACGCTGCTAAGGCAGGCGCAGAGCAGCAATCCAGGTAGCCAGAAAGATACATGGGTACACCCCTCATGGACTTGGTCGAGGAACCAGGTTGCCGTAACCGCTTGTGTAAGGCAACTTCAAGGATGCTGGAGGATACCTCATGTACCTGTCCGCTGATACCTGACCTCTTCAGGTAAGTACCTACATACCTTACCTACCTTACCTAGTAGGTAGCTTGCTGCTGCTAGCCATCAAAGTGCTTATTCTGTTAGTGTCGTATCGTCTCGTCTCGTCGCCTCAGAGTCGGAGAGTTGGGATCTCAGCTAACAGATCGCTAATCTACCTTATCTAGACAAAAACCTACCTACCTTAGGCAGGCATGGGGGAGCAGTGCGAGGGCATTGGGAGTTTGGCAGTATTACAAGCATTGCCGGACGAGTCCGGCATGAGACTCGCCTTCACTACTTCGCTCTTGTTGTCGCCCGTCCCCACCGGCACTCTACTGCTCAGAGCCATCCGCACATGCATTCCACCACCCATGGAGTGTGTCGAGTGTTCTGCAAGTCCCTACTCGCGAACCTCCTTCTCACACCCCTCTCGCAACCGGCCGCCTACCTCCTACCTACCAACCTATCAGTCACCATGGCCGCTATTGCAGTACATACATGTCTAGCTTGGCGCTGAGGCTGAAGCCTTCTTGTGCAGCTGCAGCCAGCCACATACTCACCGACAGCCTTGTTCATCTCTTTTCCTTCCCTTCTGTCTTATTGCTGCTTTGGCCCTAGTCCTTTGAGCAGGCCATGCCGTCCTGCTGATCAAACTGTCCCGTTGTTCTCGGCTTCTTACGAGTCTCGTGCTCCCTCTCCTGGCGAGTTTGATCCTCGTATATAAGTCTTCTCTACTCCCCATCAATCGGGTTCTAATCTAACATTGTCTGATCAATAGTCCTATATTTGGCATACGTACCTCGGCAACCTTTGCTGCTCATATCTTCTAAGCCTGTTACCATCCTCGCCTAAAAAGATATATGTGTACGAAGACACCGTCTCCACCACCATGGAAGCAAGCAAGTCTCTCACCAAACAAGATGGGAACATGATGCCCCCGAATAGCAGGAAAAGAGGCCTGCTTCGCTTTCCAAACGAAGTCCTCAACCATATCGGAGGCTACCTCACCAGCGATCACGACGTTGCCGCCCTGGCGAGGACATGCAAACTCCTCAACACCATGTTCGGCGATGCGTTATACCAGCAGAATGAGATGTATCACGGGGCTTCCTGCCTCGCGTGGGCAGCCAGTCGTGACAGAGTGGAAACTTTGGAGAGGGCTGCCAAGGCTGGCATCCACCTGGAGAAGCACGCCTATCTCATCTTTGATATCTCTTGCCACGGGAGTACGGAGGTTGCCAGGATGATGCTGTCGTTGCCTGGAGTCGACCCCATGGCCAAGGACATGAGAGGATGGACGCCCGTCACCTACGCTGCTAGCAACGGGCATATCGACGTTATTCGGACGCTGATAAACAATGGAGCGGACATCAGGACGCCCACGAGGGGTGGTTGGTCGCCGATCAACGTGGCTTGCAGTCATGGGCGCATCGAGGTTGCGAAGCTCCTGCTAGAGGGTTACGGTGCCTCGTTGGAGACCGACGCAAGAACCGGCTGGTCGCCACTGAGATCCGCCACCGTCTTCGGTCACGTAAATATACTATGCTATCTCATCCGAATGGGAGCCGACATCTCTGAGCGGTCGGATACAGGCTGGACGTGCCTGCACTCGGCGGTCGAGGCTGGCCACACGAGGGCAGTGGCAGAGCTCCTGAACCATGGCTCGGATCCCATGGCTCGTACTAGGATAGGGTGGACGCCCATGATCCTGGCGGCCAACAAGGGACACGACGACATCGTCCGTCAACTGCTCGACCGAGGGGTCGATATCGAGCATACATGTAGAAGTCTCTGGACCCCTCTCTGCATGGCTGCAAATGAGGGCGATCATAGAACATGCAGGCTCCTGCTCAACCGCGGGGCCAACATCGCGGCCCGGGCAGCGGGTGGCTGGTTCCCGCTCGCGCTGGCTGCGTCCAACGGCCGCGATCCCGTCGTCAGTATGTTGATTGGATGGGGCGCTGACATCCATATGACCAACGACAATGGCCAGACGCCTCTCATGGTTGCTGCAGAGAATGGCCACAGCTCGACGGCCTTGATTCTCATCAACAAGGGTGCCCATGTGCAGGCCAGGAGCGCAGACGGGTGGACGGCTCTCATGTATGCCGCCGACGGCCGCCATCTGCACACCGCCAAGGTGCTCTTGGGCTACGGGGCCAGCACCTTGACCATTTCGGATGCTGGCTACACCGTAGGCATCCGAGCTGCTCACTCAGGGAGCATCCGGCTGCTGAAAATGTTCGGCAGCCTCCCTGGCTTTGAGCTGGACCAGCTGGATAATTATGGCCGCTCGGCATTCTTCCATGCCGCCATGGGAGGCCACAAGCGACTGGTCAAGTTGCTGCTTCCCCTGGTCAGCACGGCCAACCAGAGGGACCAGTACGGGACGACTCCCATTTTCGCGGCCGCTAGGAACGGACATCGCAAAGTGGTCGAGATGCTCATCAAGGAAGGCTATGCCGACTTTGAGGAGAGAGACTTCCTCGGCTGCACGCTCCTGGCCTGGGCACAAAGGTCTGGGAGGCGACAGTTTGTCCGGTTCCTCAAGAAACACGCACAAAAGACCGGCATCTCCCTCTGGCTGAAGGACCCGGCAGGCGAGCGCAGGCAGGTCAGGTACGACAGCTCCATGTGCCTCTGCAGCATCTGCTGCCGGACCAGCACGCATGCGCAGCTGGCGTACGTTTGCAAAGACTGCAACGGAGGCATGCTCATCTGCGCCGAGTGCATCGACGCCGGCATGGCATGCGAGGACAGCTCTCACATATGGAGAGCGCATGAGTGTTTCTGGAACTACAGATCTGGCGCCAATGTTTCCGACTATTTTGCCACCAGCTCGGACACGAGAAGCAGGGCGATTGTCAATGCTGCTGGTGCTGCTCATGGCCTTGTTGCGCCAAGTTGAGGGTCAGTAAAGGGTACATGTACCCAGGTATCAAGGGCATGAAGGGCTTTGCTTGGGGGATCGCAAACGCGTTATAGAAGTCACTCGTTTCAACCGACAAGTATGCAAAACATGAGGTATACACGGTATACACAAGGCGGATTGGAGTATGTATGTACCGGAGATAGGGTCGATCATGAGTATGAAATTTGACTGTTTGACATGAGTTTTACAAGCCACGCCTTTCAGAGCCATATGTATTTCATCGGAATTTATACATAGCGTGCGATAACATTGACTATGTGCCTAGTGATTCAAAACGGCTTAATTAAGAATGCAAAGAAACAGATAGATACCTACCTAGCAACAAGCCAGGAGCCGCAGTTTCCCTTCATTCCGCTTGTCATGTCGAACCGCACCAGACTTCCAATACATGATACCCTTATGCAAGGTCCAAGGTCCCTGAATCTTAGCGGCCGATCCGCCAAACAGTAGTGCCTGTTTCAAGGGTTACATTTTTAATATCTACTTATGTATAATAATCCGCCGGTAGAATATGGAGGGTGCAACTCATGGCATGTTATAACTCTATTACGGGCTGGCAATATAAGTCTAATGCCCGCAAAGCGTTTATAAGGGCCTAAGTAAAGCTGCTATATAAAAAGCGCAGCGCTTTAGCGCCTATAAAAGTAAATAATTAATATTATGCCCTGCCCTTTTTATAATTATTATTATTACTATTAAAAGCCTTATTATTAATAATATTAATATATAAAAAAATATTATAAAAAAAAAACCTTATATAAAATTTAAATACTTAACTTTTTAATACTTTTATAATACTAAGCGCCTTTTTAAAGCCTTTAATTATATTACTAAGTATAATAAAAAAAATAATACTCTTATACTTATAATTACTTTTATTAAGTATTATTATAACTACCTTTATTATAACTTAATATATAAAACTTACTATACTTATAAATAATTTTATTATAAAAAAAAATACTTAAAATATTAAAAAAGTAAATACTTATATAATTAATAATAATAATTAAATACTATTACTTTTTTTAAATTATTATACTAATTTTAATATTAATATTTAGCTTATATTAAAAAAGTAAAAAATATAATAGCTTATAAAAAATAAGTTATAAAATATAAAGTAAAGGCATTATATATAATACTTAAGTATTAAAAGGCATTAAAAAAAGGATTTTTAAAAGGCATTATATATAGTACTTAAGTATTAAAAAATATTAAGAAAAAAGTATTAAAAGCTATTAAAAAAAAAATATTTATATTATTATTTAAAAGCTTTTTTAATATATATATAATAATAAAGTATATATATTAAATAAAAATATATTAAAATATTATTAAATATATTAAAAAAAAAATAAATAAAGTTATTATTTTTTTTTTATAATTATTTTTATTATTCTTATTACTAGTTTTTTATTTACTTAAAAGCTTTATTATGCCTTTTAAAAAAGCTAATTTAAAAAGTAAAAATAAAGCTATTACTATACTTAAGCCTATATTTTTAAAAGTAGTATATTTTTTTTAATTTTTTTTTATTATTTAATCTCTTTTTATTACTTAATCTCTTTTTATTACTTAATACTAATATACTTTTAAAAAAAGGTAAAAAAGAAAATAATATTAGCTATTATTATTATTATTATTATTATTATTATTATAGCTATTATTATAATAATAGCCTTATAAGACCTTTTATATAAGAATTATATTAAAAGCCTTATTATAAGTAAAAAAGTAATTATACTTAATAAATATATAAATTTAAAAAGTAACTTTAAGTATTATAAGCTTTATTATAAAAATAACTATATATACTATTTATAATATATTTTTTTTTTATTTTAATAAACCTTTTTAACTAATTATATACTATAGCTATTATTAGCTTATATTTTTTATTTAAAGACTTAATTATATTATTAATAATAAAAATAAAAAAGTATATTTTTTTATTTATTTTTAGCTTTTTATATTTATACTAATAGCTAAGTAAGTAATAAAATAATATTATACTACCTCTTATTTTATATTTAATATACTTAATAATAATAATCTAGCCTTTAATATTAATTTTAACTTTAATTTTAATAATAATAATAATAAAAATAAAAATAAAAATAAAAATAAAGTAAGCTATAAAAAGGCTTATAAAGCTTAAAAAACTATAGCTAAGTATATTTTTTATAAGTAAGCACTAGTATTAAAAAAGAATATATATTTACTATTACTTTAATTATTATTATTATTAATTTTTATATATAAAATAAAAAAAGAAATAAAATATTAAATTATATTTATATATATTAAAAGTAATATTATTTAAATATTAACTTTATATAATAAGGCTATAATAATAAAAAAAAAAAAAAATAATAATAATAATAAAGACTTAATAAATAAATTAAATAAAAGAAATAATAGCTAAGGCTAGTATAATTTTAAAAATATATTATTATTAATTAAAATAATAAGGATTTTTAGCTAGGTTACTTTTATTATAAATAGTAAAAAAATTAAAAAAAGTATTAAAAAAAATACCTTAAAAAGATTTAACTTTAAAAACTATAATATAGCTTAGCTTAATAAAAAAATCTTATTAAAATATATTAATAATAGCCTTTTTTATAATATATTTTTAAAACTTATATATTATAATAATATATATTATAGTTAAAAGAAATTAAGTTTTATTATAAAAAGCACTGCCTTTAATAAAGTTTTATATTAATTAAAAAATAAAAATAATTTTATAAAAATAAATATTATAAAAGTATATTAGCTTATTATATTAATTAAATTTAATTAAAATAATTATTAAGTGCTTAATATAAAAATTATTAATATTCTCTTTTTATAAAATATTATAAATTTAACTTATTATATTATTTACTAAGCTTATATTTATTTAAATATTTTTTATTAATATAATATATATATTAATATATAAATAAAAATATTAATTAAGATTTTTAATAAAAAAAAAGTTAGCTTTTTATACTTTTAGTTTAATATTAAATATTTAAATATAAATATATAAAGTATTAAGCTTTTTTATATACTTAAGGTTATATTATTATACTTAGGTATTTATTAAATAAATATATATAGCTAAGTTAAACTTTATAACTTTAGCTAAAGGTAATATATATTAAATCTTAATATATAATAAGCACTAGTTTTTAATTATAAAAGTATTTTTATAAAAATATTAAAGTATAAGCTAAAAAAAGGCCTAGTTATTACTAGCTTATTATATAACTTACTTAAGCTTAATTATAATATTAATAAACCTATATATATTTTTATTAGCTAAATTAATTTTAGTTTAAGCTTTAATAATATAAAAAGGTTATTTTATAATAAGAAAAAGCTAATAAAAGTTATTTAAAAAAAAATACTATAGTTATTAAAATACTTATTTTAATATATTAAAAAAAGCTTTTTAAATTAGTAATTAATATATTTTATTATATATAAGCTAATTATTAACTTTTTATTAATAATATAATACTAAATATAATAAAGTTTTATATAAATATTAAAAGTATTAATAGTAAATAAAAAGGCTAGCTTATTAAAGGTTATTAAAATTAGTAAGTATAATAATAAGTATAATATAATATTATTAATAATATTAATAGCTATATTAATAAGTATAGCCTTAGCTATAATTTATTAATTAAAAGGCATTATTTACTATAGCTTTATAAAAATTACTTTAATAAAAAGGACTTACTAATATTATTAAAGCTATTAATTTATATATATAAAAAAAAAAAGTATTAGCTTTAAAAAATTAGATTAATTTTTAAAATAGTTTATAAAAAAATTAAAAACTAAGTATTATTTAAGGTTTAGCTATTATATTTTTATATTTATTATAGTATTTTTTATAATAATAACTTAATTATTATAAAGCTACTTTTAATATTATTAGCTAAATATTAAAAAATTAAAATATTACTTAATATAAAAATACTAATTATATAAAATATTAATAAAATAATTTTTAAGTATTTTAATATTTTTAATTTTAAAATTAAAATTAGGCAGCTATATAATAAGCTATTATTACTTTATATTAGCTATAGCTTTATTATTTTACTTTTTATTATAATACTTAAATAGCTTAAATTAAGCTTTAAAAAGGTAATTTTAAAATGCCTTATTTTATTATATAAGAAATAGCCTTTAAGGCCTTATATATAAGTATTTAAAAAGCTATCTTTCTTTTTATTTTATTAAGCTTTTAATACTATAATAAATTATATAATATATAGCTATTTTATAGCTAGTAAATACTTAAAGACTTATAATTATAACTGCTTAATAAGTATTTATATATATAATATATAGTATTTTAAGCTTTTTATAATATACCCCTTATTTAATAAAGCTATTATAAAAGCTTTATTAAGTGCTAAATACTTAAAGTATAATATTAAGCTTTTAAATAAAGAAAATAACTATTTAATAATATATAAAAGTTTTATTTAAAGTGTTTTTTACTTTTAATAACTTTTTTATAAGGCTATATATAAAAGGATTATAAAATATTATATTAATATTATTAAAAATAATAAACTTAAATTAATAATAATAAAAATAATTACTTACTTTTACTTTAAAAAAGCTTTACTTAAGCTATAAAAAAGCTTAATAAGCCCTTTTTATAAATGCCTTTTTTTTATAAATATTATTATTTATAATAATAATAATAATAATATTATACTTACTTTTAAGTAAAAAGTATATAAATAATTATAATAGCTTTATAAGCTTTAATTACTTTTATAAGCAGCTAATAATATAATAAGTAATTTAAAAAAAGGCTATTATTATTACTATTATTATTTATATTATTAAAATTACTTAAGCTATTTTTAATACTTAAACTACTATTATTATTATAATACCTACTAGTATTAATATAAGTATTAGTTTTAGTATTAGTACTTTTATATTTTTTATTTAATATTTTATATTTACTTTTATAGCTAGCTTTATACTTTTTACTATTATTATTAATACTTAGTTTATAATATAGTATATTAACCTTTTAAATAACTTTACCTTTACCTTTACTATTTTTATTATTATTAAGGCTTAAAAGGCTATTTATAAAAATAATAATAATAATAATAAGCTAAAGGTTTAAGACCCTTTTTATAAAAACTATATATAAAGTATAGTTTTTAAAAAAGGTAATTTTATTTAATATATTAATAATATAAATTACTTTACTTACTATATATTATATAAAGCCTTAAGCTATATATATACTTTTATATAAGTTAATAATTTATAACTTATAATAATTTATATTAATTAATAATATATTATAATTACTTTTTTCTTCTCCCTCTTTTTTTTAAATTAATATAAGTTATTAATATTATTATTAAAAATAAAGCTATAAATATACTTTCTTTTATAATATATAAAGCTTAATTACTAACTTTTAAGTAATTAAAATAAAACCTTTAGTATACCTTATATATTCCTATTAAGCTATTAAATATTAAAAATTTAGTATATAAGTAAAAGTAGTAAAAGCCTTTTAAAATAATAGTAAAAGAGTTATAAAAGTATGCTTTAAAAGTATAAAAAAAGGTTAAAAATTAGGTTTTTAAGGTATAAGTAGTATATAGCTAGTTTATTATAAATATATATTATAAGTATAGCTAGTTTATTATTATTAATTAATTTAAATAATTCTTATACTTTTATTTAATATTATTTTTACTTTTTTATAATTATAATACTATTTATATTTACTATATTTAATAAAAATTTAAAATACTTAAAATATTAATAAGGCAGGGCTTTAATAAGCCTATTAGTACTTATCTTTTATATTAAAAAATAAAAAACCTTAAATATTCCTTTTTAATATTCTTAATAAAGTTATATATTATATATATTTATATAATATAAATAAGTAATAATTTAATTACTTAAGCTAATTATAAGTTATATTATTTATTAATTATTATAATTAAGCTTTTATTTATTTTTTAAATTAAACTTTATATATATAAATAGTTATTATAAAGCTATAGTCTTTTTACTTAGTTATATAAATAATAATAGCTTTACTTTTATAATTAAAGTGCTAATTATACTTTACTTTATTATACTTTATATAATTAGTTTTTTAAATATTATAATTAAAAACCTTTAAAATAACCTTTAAGTTTTAGTATTATTTATAAAAAATATATTATTAAAAGTATATAAAATTTATATTTTATTTATACTTTTATATTATAATATAAAGTGCTTTTATATATAAAAATAGTAAATTAACTAGTTTATTACTTTTTAATATATTAAGCTTAAATTAATAAAAAATTAAAAAAAAGGCTAAGGTAGTATATATTATATTAAAGTAAATTATAATAGCTATATATAATATAAAACCTAACTTTTTTTAATATAACTTAATTTTTACTTTTATTACTTAGCTTTTATACTTTATAAGCTTAATTATTAAAATTAGAATTATTAAATATTAATTTTAATTAGCTAGGTTAAAGTATTATATAATTTTTATTATATAAAATTTATATAATAATATAATCCTTTACTTAATATATTTTTAAATAATATAAATACTTAAAAACTAAGCTATATTACTTTTTTTATAAAGTTTATATTTAGCTTTTAATACTTTAATTAATTTTATATAATATATTTTATTATTTTTATAATAAGTAATAATAATATTATTAATATAAAAATATATAAATAGCTTATAATTATTAATATAATATAAGTAGTTTTTTTTAAAGCATGCTTTTAACTTAAAGGCAAAAAGTATAATTATAAACTTTTTATATTATAGCTTTAGTAAATCTTTTAATTTATAAAAAGCCTTTTTAAACTTTATAAGCTTTTTAAGCTTATAAAATCCTTATAAAAACTTATATATTATAAGTATACTTTACTTATTATACTTTATATTTAAAAAAGCATTTTTAATATTATACTATTTAAGCTTAAGGTTAAATTTAGCTATTAGTATAATTAAAATATAAAAAGAGTATAATATTAATATTATAATATAAGTTTCTTTAATTATTAAGCTTTTTTAAAAATTACCTTAAATAATTAACCTAGCTTTATACTTTTTAAGCTTTTTATTTTACTTAAATTTATAAAAGAATACTTATTTAACTAGTTTTAGTTTTAATTTAGTATTTTTATTATTAATCTCTTTTTAAGTTCTTTTTATAACTAATACCTTAATTTCTTTTTATATAGCTTTAATAAATTAAGCTTTAAGCAGGTGTTTTAAAACCTTATTTTAAGTTTTTAATACTTTAACTAAATTATTAAAATATATAACTTTAAAAATTAGCTTTTTTAAAGGCTTTTAATTATTTTTTTAATATATTATAGCTTTAAGTATTATAAATATAATAATAAAGCTTAATAAATTATATTTTTTTAATAATAATTAATTAAAAAGCTTTTTAAATTTTTTATAAATAAAAAGCTTATTAAGTATAGTATATACTTTTAAGCTATTACTTTTTTAATAATTAGATTTTTATAATAATAATAATTTTATTTTTAAAGCTTTTTTTTTTTTATTATATGCTTTTTTATAATTTATTAATAGCTTATATACTTAATTTACTTTATTATTAGCTTTTTAATTTTAATAAATTAAGTTATTACTAGTTTTTATTAATTATAATTTTAAAAGTAGTTATAACTTTATTATATATTATACCTTTTATTTATTTATTTAATTAAGTACTACTTAACTTATTATATATAATATACTATATATTTATTTTAAGGGTTTTTTATAATATTTATAGCCTTATTACTTTTTAAATTCTTTTACTAAATAAGCTTTTTTTAATAGCTTTTTAAGTGCTAATTTATAAATTTAAGCTAATAATAAGGCTTTTTTATAATAGGTTTATATTAAATAATATATTATTTAATAGTAAAGGGTTTTTTAATAACTTCTTTTTTTTAGCCTGCTTAAAAAGCTTATTAAGCTTTATAATAAGTAGTTTATTTACTTTTTTCTTTTTTATATAAAAGGTTAATTTATTAAATTTAATATTTTATATAATAAGTACTTTTTTAAAGTAAGGGATTTAAATTTTATATATATTACTAGCTTTATAGCTAATAAAATAACTTATTAACTTTTTAAAGCTTACTTTAAAATACCTTTTTTTATTTTCTGCTTTTTATACTTAATTAAGTATATAAGCCTTATAGCTATATATATATATCTTACTTTAATTAGGCTTTAAGTTTATATTAAGCTTTTAAATTATTAATAGGCTATATAAATAAAACTATTTTTTTAATTTATATATAGGCATTTATATATTATAAATATATAAAAGGCTAATATTAAGTAAATAAATTATAATTAATATGTTTTTTACTTATAGCTTTTTTAAAAGGTTAGCTTTTTTTAATATTCCAATAAACTTTATTATAACTATTTATTTTAAATACTTAATTAAGCTATTTAGCTTATATATATAAAGAAGTATAAGCTTAAGAATAATTCTTTTACTATTTACTTAAATTTAAAAAATTATAATATTATTAATTATAATTATAGCCTTTTTATTATTTTAATAAATTTAATAAATTAAAAGTTTAAATTACTTTTTAATAAAGTTATTAAAATAAACTAGTATATTATATATAATCTTTAATTACTTATTTACTAAGTATTAAATATATAGCTAGCTGCTATATTTATTTTTAATAATTAAAAGCTATTTTAACTTATTATACTTTTTAAAGTAGTTTTATAAATTTTAATAAATTTACTAAAAAGGTTTTAAAAAAGTATACTTAAAAAGTCTTTAAAAAATAACTTATATTATATATATTAATATATATATAAGGCATTTTAAATACTTAATTTCTTTAATTTATATATTTTAAATATTAACTATAAGTGCTTATATTACTTTTAGCCTAAGGTAGCCTAATTATAAATATTATAATAATTTTATATTTTCCTTAAGCTTAAGATAATTTTTACTTAGCTTTTAAAAGCTTATAATAAAGTTAAAATATAGCCTTTAAAGCTAATTATATTTTTAAGCTAAATAGTATATATATATAAGTAGTAAATAATTAATAAGAATATAAAAATAATAAGGCTTATATTTAAAAAAGACTAAATTATAATATTTACTTAGTTTTTTTAAAAGTATATCTTTTTTAAGCTATTTAAAGTATAATAAGCAGTCTTATTTACTATATTAAATACTTTTAGCTTTTAGCTTTACTTTAAATATAATATTAATATAAAAACTTTTAATTATAGCTATATTTTTAAAAGTAATATTTATTATATTTAATCTATTTTTATTATTAAAAATCTTCTTAAGCTTTTAAGTGCTATATTTAATAATTAGAATTTAACTTATACTAGCTTTAACTTAGTCTTTTTTTTTTATTAAAATAAATAAACCTAGCTTTAATAAATCCTTACTTTTAATTAAATATATTAATTTATAAAAGTTAAAAATAATACTATTACTTAATAAGTATATTTAATTAAGTATTATATATATATTAATAAGGCATTTTAAGCTTATAATTTTAATATTTATAATAATAAAAATAGTTTTAGTAAAAAACTCTTTTTTTTTTAAAGCTTTTTTTAAAGGCTTTAAAGTTAAAACCTTATTAAGATTAAAACTATTCTTTTTTAAATTTAAGTATAGCTTTACTTAGTAGTTTTTAAAAAGTATATTAAGTATATTTTTAACTTACTTTTTATTTAATAAATACCTTAGTTTATTATTTTATTTACTAATAAAATAATAGTTTAATAATAAGCAGCTTTTAAAGCTTTAATTATAATTACTAGCTTTTTTAAAATAAAAATACTTATACTTATTATTACTTTAATTATTATAATTATTATAATTATTATAATTATTATATACTTAATTTTTATAATTTAAGTATTACTTAAGGGTTAAAAAAGCTTTTTAATTAATAAGTCTTTTTTTTATATTATTAAAAATTAATAAAAATATAAAATTATAATTATTAAGGGATATAATTTTTAATAAATTAATATTAATATATTTTTTAAGCTTAATAAGCTTTATATATACTTATATTAATATATAGTATATATAAACTATACTTAAAAAGTTTATAATAGCTATATTTTTTTTAAACTTTAAAAATATTATATATTATAGCTATTATATAAGTATAAGACTAGTAAGTATATTATTTTTTAAAATTTAAATTTATATATTATATATTTTTAAAAATTATATTATACTTATTTTTAATTATATTTTAAATATTTAATTTACTTAAAGTAATAGCACTTTTAATACTTTTAATAATTAATTATATTATATATTTAGTAATATTAAAGTACTTAATCTTAAAGGTTATTATAATATATTAATAAATACCTTAATTAATTATATTTATTATTTAGCTTTAAATTATATTATTTACCTTTTTATAATTTACTTTAATAATTTAATTATACTATTTATAATTAATAAGCTTTTAATAAGCTTTTTATTTTTTATTAAAAAAAGAAGTATTATTAGGCTTAATATTAAAAATTAATTTTATATATATATTAACTTTTATAACTATTAAGTTAATAACCTTAAGTTTAAAAAGATTATTTAAATGCTTATTAAGCTTTAAATTAATATAAGGCTAAATAGCTTTAATTATTATATATAAGTATAAAAAGTAAATTTAAAAAAGCTAATTATTAAATAACTTTAGCTTAATAAAGGCTAGTAATTTTATAAATTTTATAAAGTAAGCTATAGTTTTTATTATATATATAAAAAAAAGATATTTTTTATATATAGTAAAAGTTATTAAAAAAATAACTACTTAAGCTTATAATTATTATAATACTTAAATAGCTTAAATTAAGCTTTAAAAAGGTAATTTTAAAGTGCTTTATTTTATTATATAAGAAATAGCCTTTAAGGCCTTATATATAAGTATTTAAAAAGCTATCTTTTTTTTATTTTATTAAGCTTTTAATACTATAGTAAATTATATAATATATAGCTATTTTATAATTAGCAGATACTTAAAAACTTATAATTATAACTGCTTAATAAGTATTTATATATATAGTATATAGTATTTTAAGCTTTTTATAATACTTTTTATTTTTAAATTCCTTTAATAGTAAAGATAGTAAATTAAAATAATAATTATTAAAATAAGTATTAAAATATAGCTTATTATAATATTAAAATATATTTTTAAAGCTATTAAATTATATACCTTTTATAAATAAAAAATTAATAAAACTATAATAGCTATAATTAAGTATAAGATATATATAATAATATTACTTAACTTTATTTAGCTTTTTATTAAAATAATAATAAAAAAAGTAATTTAATATATAGCTATTTACTTTTAAAATAAAAGGCCTTAATTATATTATATTTATTATTATTAGCTATATAAAATAGCTTATATTATTATATTTATATAATTAAGTAAGGTATTTTTTATATATAAACTATATAAAATAAAAGCTACTTTTATTAATTATTTTAATTTAAAGCTAAGTATTAATTAATTAGCAGTTTATAATAATTATAATATATATACTTTTTTATAATAGTAAATTTAATAAAAAATAATAAACTTTTTATTTTAATTAGTTTTATTTTATAATAAGTTTATTTATAAACTTTATTATAAAGCTTATTAAAGGCTAGTTACTTTTAATTATTAAAAAAATAAACTTAATAATATTTTTATATAATATATTATATATTTTTACTTTATTAATATATTTAATAATATAAAAAAAAATAGTATAAGTATTTATAATAAATAAAATATTATAATTAACTAGCTAAGTTAAAATAAATAGCTAGTTATAGTTATTAAGCTATATATTATTTTATATATTATTAAAAATTAAATAAGCTAGGTTTAAGTTATAAAAAAAAGTAGGTTTATTATATAAAGTTTAAAAAAAGTAAAATTTATAAACTTTACTTTTTATAAGCCTTTTATTTAATAGTTAGTATTAATAAAAGTAATATATTTTTAAGCATTTATAAACTTAAATAATATTAATAATATTAAATAATAATTAAAATATTAGCTTTTATTATTTTTAAATAAAAGGGTTACTTTTATTATATAAATTCTTTTACTTAAGCTATAAATTTAATATACTTATAAATTAACCTTAATACTTAGTAAATACTTTATAATTTACTTTTAAAAATATATTAATAATAAAGCTACTATTAATTTAATAAAAACTATATATATAAATACTATAATATACTTACTATTTATATTAATATTAAAACTTAATAATTTATAGCTTAAGTAAAATAATAATTTATAAAAAAGTCTTAAATTAATAATTAAAATAGTATATTATTATATAAAAGTTATTTTTAAGATTTTATATTATAATTTATAGCTTATTAAATATTAAAATAAAAAAAGTGCTTATATAAACTTTTTTAATAGTTATTTATAATAAAAAATATAAAAAAGGTTTTAAAATAGCTAAAGGTATATACTATAGCCTTTAGCCTTTACTTTTTATTACTTTAATATAAGTATATTTTATAAAAACTGCTTAAGTACTATATAATAAAATTAAGTAATACTTAAGCTTTTAAAGTATTATTATTAAATATTATATAAATATTATTTATAATAAGTATATAATAAGTAATTTAGCCTAGCCTTTTAATAAAAAAGGTATTATAAATATTAATAAATAACCTTATATATATATTAAAGCCTATATAATAAAATTAAAAATACTTTATAAAATACTTATTATATTATTTTATAATTAAAGTAAAATATTATTAATAAGTAATAGGTTATTTTTATAGCTAAATAAAGTTAGCTTAACCTTTTAAATATAATATTAAGAAAGTAAGTAATAATAAAGGCTAAGACTTATTAAATTTACTTAAAAAGGTTAATTAAATATTAAGTATATAAAGAAATAGCTATTATTATTATTATTATTATTATTATAGCTATTATAACTACTAGTATAATACTTAAAATACTACTTAAAATAATTAAAAAGGGATTTATTTTTTAAGTAGTTAAACTTAACCTTTTAGCTTAATATAAAGCTTATTAAAATTAGCTTATATTATAATAAAATTAAGTATAATAATAATATTAAAATTATTACCTTTAAGTATATTCTTAATAATAAGCTTATTTTTAATATTAACTTTAGCTTAATAATAATTAAAAACTTATTAAAAAATATTACTATTTATTAAAAGCTAGTTAAGTTATTATTTATTAATTAAAATATTCTTATATTTAAGATAGTACTTTTTTAAAAAGAATAGCTATTATTAAATAATATATTAGTAAATATAAAATTATTTTTTAAACTATTATATTATATATAGTTAAGTTATTTTATTAATAAAGTATAGTATAATAATATTTAAATTAAGTAAAAGTAAAAAAAGCTATATATATATACTTTTTATATTATAAAAAAAGCTTATAATATAGCCTTAATACTTATATTATTAACTATAATATTAAAAGATTTATATATAAATATAAATATATATAATAAGTATTTTTTTTACTTAAAAAAGCTTAAGTAAATAACTAGGTATATTTTTAAAGTTTAAATTATTTTTTATAAAGTAAAAAAATAACTTTTTTAAGTAATAAGGTTTATTTTTCTTTTAATAATAATAATAAATGCCTTTTATAAGTTATTAACTAAATTACTTTATTTAATAATATAAATAAAACTTTATTTAATATAAGTTTATTTATACTTATTAAGTATAAATAAGCTATTAATTAAAAAAAAAAAGTAATAGTATTAAGATTATTTTAAAAAAGGATATTTAATTAAGTAGGTTTTTAAATAGTTAGTATTATAATAAGCTTATAAAACTATAAGTATTAAAATAATAATATTATTTATTATAAAAGTAATATATTTAAATTAAAGCCTTTTTAAAATATAAATACTTTAAAGTATATATTTATATATTTAAGTAAGTAAATATAATTAAAATATATATTTTAAGCTAAATTATAAGTAAATAATAGTTTTAAAAGCTAATATAATTAATAAAAAAAATAATTATAATCTTTTTTATATTTAATATTAAAATAAATTACTAGCTAAACTTAAAACTAAAAGGTTAAAAAAGCTATTAATTATAAAGTTATTAATATTAAAAAAAAAACTTATTTAGTATATTAAATTATATAATACTTATATTAAATAAATATCTACTTATAATAAGCTTTTTATTTTTTAAGTATATTATTAAGGTTAATATTATAATAAAAGAATTAAACTTAGCTAGTATTTTAAAAAAGTAATTTAAGTATATTTAAAAAAGAAAAACTTATAATATAAAAAAAGTAAAAAGTAATAAGCTATAAGTATTAAGTAATAAAAAGCATACTTTAATACTAAGGCTACTTAAAAAACTATATATTATTAATAACTTTTTTACTTAAGTTAAAAAATAACTTTATAGCTTATAAAATTTATAAAAAAAAGTTAATAATAGCTATAATAAAAAAAATAAAAAATAAATATATTATTTAATAAATTAGGCTTTTTATTATTAATAGTAATTAAAGTATTTACTTATAAGTATTTTAGGCTTTTTAAAATAAATAAATTAATTATTATATTTATATTATTTATAATAAGTATATTATTATATAAGAATATTAAAAGCATTTTTAAAAAGCTTAAGACTTTAATTTTTAAAAAGAGGTAGTAGTAATAAAAGTACTATAGTAATAAAAGCTATAGTAATAATACTTATTAAAGCTTTTAGTTAAGTAATAAATAATACTATTTAAAGCTATAAAAAAAGCTATAAAAGATTTTAAAAAGTAATTAATTAAAGTAAATAAAAAATATATAAAAATTATAAAATTATTATTTTTAATATATTTTATATAAGTTATTATATATAGCTAAGTATTATTAAGTTTATATAGTTATATAACTTAAATAAGTAATATTAATTAATTAATTATTAAAAATATTATTAAAAATACTATTTTATAAATCTTTTTTTATATATTTTAAGTATTTATAAAAAATAAAATTAATATTATTTAAAAGCTTAAAAAATATTAATTTATATAATATAAGTTATATTTTAATACTTAAGATTATAAGTATATAATTTAATAAATTATAATTTTAATAAAGTATATAAATATTAAAAAATTTTATAATATTATAATTATAATATTATAATATTAACTTTAGCCTTATAAAAATATTATAAATAAAAGTCTTAAATATATTTTAAAAGTAGTAAAATAATAAAAAGGACTAATTACTAGTTAAGATTTATTTTAACTTTCTTAAACTTAAGTAAATAGCTAAATTAATAACTAAGCTTAGCTAAAAGTAATACTCTCTTTAATTATACCTGCACTCTGCTACTTTATAGCTTTACTTAGGATTACCTTGTCTTTATTCTTATAAATCCTATTGGCGGAAGTATGTATTTAGTGATGGTTGTGGCGATGATATTATTTTCTGTTACAGCATTATAACTTGGCCGCTCCTTCTTCGCCAACTGTGTCATAAATTCTCCAGTAGGCAACTGCCCGCCCATCCTCTGTGGCTCACCATCCGGGGTAGCTGCAAGTCTGCACCTGCCGTGGCTGTGCGCCAGTTCTCGCACCCAATTAGCCACCGCGGATAAACTGCAATCGCCCCACCTGCCTGTGGCGCCGCGCTCCCACCTGCCCAATGAAGTCACCACGAGCTCATTCCTGCCTCTGTGTCCAAAAAGGTACTTCTTCATCCTGCCGGAGCTACTCGCTAGGCCCAAGTCACTCGCTTTGCCTTTGGTCCTGCCATCCGCCTTCCAGTCCAAGTTGTGTGTCTCGTGCTTCTCCTCTGCGAGGGCTCACGAGGGCCTCAACCAGCCTCGACTCGTTTCGCCCTGCGGCTGCGCCGATTCCAGAGCTCCAGCTGCAGAACTCTTGCTTACTTGCAGGGACCTTGCGCAACGCCCCTTTTCTTCTTCTCCTGCTTCGTAACCGTCGTCGGCCACAACCTTGATCTTCCCTCGCAACCGCCAACTATCCGGCATACCAGCCCGGGCCTCCTCTGTACGAAAAGAGAAGCGCGGCCTCTCTCTGCGCATCTACCATCCTTATACACCTCTTCATAGCAGCAGCCCGCCATGGTGTCCTTTTGGCCGTGGAAGGTAAGCTTTCGACCAGCATTGACTGCGTTCTCCTGCTCATCCTTCTCCTCCTTTCTCTTCCGAGGCTGTCACTGACCAGCTGGCTTTGCGCGCGCAAACAGAGCGACGACTCCTCGCCGGCCTCGTTCGAAAAGGCTCTCTCGGCCCTCTCGAAAAAGATCACAACCACTCAGTCTCGCCTGGAATGGACCCGCCTGCGGTCCCGCAAGATTAAGCTCCTGGGCACTCTATATACCTCCTTTGCCTACCTCGTCAGCGTCATCGTCCTGCTCCTGGTTGTGGGATATCCAAATCTCGGGCCTTGGGAATGGACAGGTATGGCCGGAGGACCTGTCCTGTGAGTCTGATACCGTTCCCCTTGTTCTCCTCCATACCCTTTTTACACGCAATTTGTGCTGGGTCTTGCGCACATACCGCATTCATACATATGCACCCAGCCTACGCAGAGCCACTTGCTCCCCCTCCCCCTCTCTACTGTGTCCTTGGCTGACGTCTTGTGCTCCTCCGCCTTTTGTCGTTGCACAGCATCTACACAACTCGCCTCGTCATCACGACCTACTACAACTTCCGCATCGACAGCCTCGAAGCCAAGCTCAAGGCGCTGCAAGAAGAGCGCGGCAAGACGATCCAGAAGCTCAAGGACGCGACCAAATATGACTCCACCATGGAGCTCATCGAGAAATACGGCGGCCCTGATGGAAGACCGCGCAGCAGACAGCAGGAGGGGCCTGAGGAAGCGCCAGACGCCAAAAAGCCTCAGCAGAGCTCGTGGACGATGCCGGACCGCATCCACATCTCGCCTCCCCCAACAGCCAACGTCCCTCGACGAGACATCTCCCCCGCCTCGCTTGCCCCCAGCAGCCGGCCCGTGACGCCGCTGGCCCAGAGCGTCGGCTCCCTCGACACTACGGCCGAGTTTGCGCCCAACGCTTTTGGCCATGCTCCTCCTCCCCGACCTCAGTCTGCGCAGAGCCAGCAGATGTACAGCATGCCGCCTCCGGCCCCCTCCGAGCCTCATTGGTACGATCGCATCTTTGACGTCCTGCTGGGCGAAGACGAGACGGCCGCCAAGAACCGCATCGTGCTGATTTGTCGTTCCTGTCGTCTGGTCAATGGGCAAGCGCCTCCCGGCACTAAGAGCCTGGGCGAGATGGGCATGTGGAAGTGTATGGCCTGCGGGACGCCCAACGGCGAAATGGATGAAGGGAAGCGCATCGTAAGAGAAGTCCTCAAATCACATGAGAAGCAAAAGGACGCGAGCTCAAGCAAAGAGCCAACGACGCCGGAGACTGACGATGGTGTCAAACAAGCCGAGGACAGCGAGCTCTCAAGTTCCCCTGCCGACGGCCCAGCAGCTTCAGTCAAGGCCAGGAGATCGACGAGAAGTAAGAAATAAATGGCTTCGGATGGCTCTGCAACGGGGCAGGCGTATCGGCGTTTTGCAGGCTGAAACAAAGGCCTAACAGCAGGAAGGGGAAAGAAGAGTGTCGAAGAAAAAGAAGAGAGGATTCCTCTTTGCTGGGAAAAGGCTACATCTGCAAGAAGAAGAAGAAATGAAATTGAGTCGAAAGCAGAAGAAATCGGGTCAAAGGGGACAAGGAAAGCAAGGAAAACACGAAGAGAATCAGGGGTGGTCGGTGGAAGGCGTCCTTTTATTTGCAGTGATATCTATCCGCATGGTTTTCATTCGGATTCTTGTCGGCTTTTCCCTTTCCATTTTCGCCTTCATTCTGCCATCTGTCATTTCCCTGCAACAATAACTTCTCTACGCTATTTCCCTCTTGTATCGGCGCCGCCTACCTGTTGTTGCTTCTGGCTTCTGCTCCTGGGCGCGTGGAAACCAACTTCCTCAGACCGCACCAAGAGGTCCCTTCATCTATACCTATACCCTTTTCCTACCCTACCTTTCCTTATCTACCTTACCTACCTTACCCTACCGTCTATACTATATTTCAAGCCCCTACTCTCTCCTTCATTTGTCGCATGATATGACCGTATAGGCGGAGGAACTGAGGCTTTCGGGCTAGGCAGAGCGAAGATGGAGAAACCTCTCGGTTTGATATCATTGGGACAGGACATGCATTTGTCTAATTATTCGCCTTGTTGAACCGTCTCTTGCGGGAGGCGTGGGCTGACGGAGGATAGATGGAAAGATAATCGGTAACTGCCGCTGACATGATTTGGCCAAGGGAAGTGCATCTAGGAAGCTTTAAGGGAATTTTTAGGCAGTCAAAAGGGGCGAAATACCAAGGTGTGATGCAAAATCACATTGCAAAAGTCTATCTATGTCGGACCCCTCTCCCCGAATCATATCAAACATCGTCTCGACTTAAAGGAGCAGCTTCCTCTCGCGAACCTAACCAACCCCCCAGTCGCTCTTCTTCTTCCCTCTTCTTCTCCCCCGTGCTTCGTTGTTTTGTGTGATATATCTTCTTTGTTTCGTAAGGGAATCATTTTTTCGTATCTACTTTGACATCTGCTGAGAGAGAAAAGAAAAAATAAAGGCTGCCCTGGGCGTCTTTGATTCTGCCTGGGAAACACAAAAACCTTCTACCGTCCACTCATCATTACCTGGCGGCGTAGTAGGGTCCAAATAACAAAAAACAAGAAAAGGACACAAGCGCGGCATGGCCCTGATCCATGGCTTCTGCTCCGTCTATAGGGCTCCCCGCCCCCCAACTCATCGCTTCCGCACCTCACACGCCCAGCCCTCAATGCCCTCGCCCCGGCTGCCCGGCTCGAGGCCCTCGATCTTGATGCCCTTCATGCCCGGCGTGTCGTCCAGCCACGGGTGAGCGGCCATGCCGCCGGCGTTGGCCCGCTTCTCCGGCACCAGCTCGAGCATGGGGGTCAAGAAGGCCGAGATGCGCTTAGCCTCGTCCTCTTTGAAATGATATTTCTCTCGGAGAACATCGGGGAGAGCCCAGTGCCGCAGCCTATGGATGTTCCGAAGCTCTCCCTTCCTGTTGAATATTTCCTGGCTCCACTTGCCGCTGAGGCACAGGGACCGCGGGAAGGGGCCGAGCAACTCTATGATCTGCGCGATGTGGTCGTCGTCCTTGCCATACTTGGTGCCAGACTGGGGGTCGAAGAGATAGTCGCCGGTAATCAGTTCAAAAACCTGTAGGCCGACCTTGTTAGCTTGACTGAAAGGTACAGGATACCCAGGTAGGCAAGGGTAAGGGTACTCACCATGGCCGACATGCTCCAGACATCCGTGCTGGCCCCCCATTTTGCGCCCAAAATCACCTCGGGGGATCGATACTGTCGCGTCTGAATATCGTTGGTGAAGTGGTGGTTCACCCAGCACGCGTTGCCCAAGTCCGCAATCTTGACGCTGATGATGTCGTATGCATGCGGATCGTCCGCCTTTCGCTTGTCGCTGGTCGAGGCTGACGACGGCGAGCTAGACTTGTCTAGCGAGATGCCCGACACTTCGCGGGTCAAGAGGTCACTGCACGGTGGGTGTCAGCGGGAGGATAGGCTGGGAAGGATAGAAGTATAGATCGGGGCTGTTGTAGGTAACGTAGTATGACTTACGCGGACTTTTCTCTCTTGCTCTGAGCATCATCGGCCGTTGACGACTCATCCTTTTGCTTACCTAGATAGTAGAAAAACAAAGGAAAGGCGCCAAATGTTAGAAAGAAAAAAAATCACAAAAGGGAAGGAGCTGTCCAAACAACAGACAAGGAAGGGGCCCATACCTTCTAGCATGCCACCGAGACTGCCCTGAGACGTGGTCGAGGGGAAGAGGTTGTTGTGGTTGAAGTTGGCGTTGAGGGGAGATGGCAACGGCTGGCTGCCGGTGATGAGGGTCCTACGTCTCCGGCGGCCGTTGCGGTTGTTTTCCTTGTCGGGGGTCTCGGGCTTGACGACCTTTTTGACAATCTGCTCGACGTCTCCAATCTCAATGAGGACGTTCTCGGGCTTGAGGTCGGTGTGGATGATGCCGCACTCGCGGTGCAGGTAGTCGAGGCCGAGCAGGACCTGCTTGGTGATTTGCTTGACGAGCGGCATGGGGATGCCGCGGTGGTTCCATCTCTTGATGAGGCCCAGCAGGTTCTCGCCCAGCACCTCAAAGACCATGCACATGTGGGTGCCGTTGGGGCCCTTGTGCTCAAACGAGTCGAGCAGGCTGACGACGTGCTTGCGGCCGGGGTGGTTGGGGTTGGCCTGCACAATCTTATTGAGCAGCTTGATCTCGTCGACGGCCGTCTCGGTGTAGTGGGTGGCGGACCGCACCACCTTGAGCGCGACGTGTTTGCCGTTGGTGTTGTCCCGCGACAGCCAGACGGTCGAGAAGTGGCCCCAGCCCAGCTTGCGCACGACCGTGTACTTGCCGTCCTTGAACTTCTCGCCAATCTGGACGGGGTGGTAGCCGCCCTTGCAGTAGTCTTCGGAATCTTCCTCGTCGGCCGTGTTTTCGGCGGGGTCGTCAGCGGCTGACGATGAGGACGGCGAGTGAGCCATGGCGGCGCTGGGGAATTGGCGGGTTCTGGATGGCAGCAGAAAAAGAGAGAGGCAGGACGGGTTAGCGATCGCGATTCAGGCCTCGTGGAAGCGCGTTCAACAGGTAGTAGCAGAGAGAGGGGGGGGAGGTGGTGATGATGGCCAAGGAACGATCTGGCAGCAAGCCGACGGGAAACAAGAGAGAAAGGGTTGAAGTTGGAGAGGCGGGCGCAGGGATAGTCGCTCCTGATTGGGCGGTCTATCTGGGAAGGGGGGGAAAAGAGAGAGGCTAGCGGGCAACTCGAACCAAAGAATCCTTTGCGGGGTGAACTGGCATCAACATTGGATCCCATGGTGAGGTGCCTCTAGTACCTTATGTAGGTACTATCAAATAGTTGCGCTTTCTCTCGCCAGCTTAGCCCGGACTTCAATCCCAGCAACTCTGCCTCCAGTCCTCTCGCCACTTTTGAATGCCTGGCCAGCACTTGCGAGCAGCAGCGGCAATGAGGGGAGTCGGCAAGAGCAGCAGGAGATTAATACCGGACGCACTCAGCCCATAGCAAGGCAAGGCGTAAGCACGTAATACTGCTTTGACGCTACATGGCAGCATACGAGCCGCAAGTAGGTCAGTTAGGGTGGGAGGGAGCAGTTGCACATACGTGAGAAAGCGGGCCGCCCACTTGGGCACGAGAACCTCCAAAGAAGCCCCCTTGCAGCACCTCAGCTTCAAAGGAGCCCTGCGGCCGGGAAGGGGGGGTCTTTTGGAAAGATGATGGCTCGGTGAAGGAAACAAGGAAAGGTGAGGGGAACCTAGTCTTGAGGAAGCTCATGCTGCCTTTGACATTCTGCAGCGTCTCTCTGCGGCAAATGGCTGGGCTATGATAACTCGCGGCTGGCTTCGGAGGGACGATGAGATAGCGCCCGTTGCGGCTAGCTAGGAAAGGGAAGAGCGGAAAATAGACGCAGATGAAGATGGAAAAGAAGAGAGAATCAAGTAAAGGAAAACAAAACAAAAAATGGCAGAGCGATCAAACAGGGCACGGAATAGAGCCTCGCGCGCGCGTTGTCTCTCCTCCCCAAGGTAGCGAACCGGGCAGGGTAGGCGAGGTGAGGGTTATTCTGGTAAAAGGGCGGTATCGTGACAAGGTGACGGAGGGGAGAAGGGCAAAGCAGGGCATGGCAGCAGAGTGAGACTTGGCTGAGCTCACACACGCGCGCACACACACACACACACACACACACACACACACGCACATCCAGAGAGCCATTGGCTGGGTCCAATGATGACGGCGAGCAGCTGAAAGCGGCAGCACCTGCAAAACGCACTTGGGCCGTAGCAGAGCTGCTTGATTCATTACCCGCCCGAACCAGCCCCTCCAGCGGGGCAACTGACAGGCGCCGCAAGCAACTGCAAGCGGCGAAGCGCCCTGAAGCACAGCACAGCCTATACATGGCGAGCCCAAGGGGAGACAAACAGCACTGAGATGGAGGCAGAAAACAGACTGAACTCGCGAGAGGCAAGGTATTCAGGGGGTGATGATGATGCTCAGGGCCTATTCAGTGCCGCACAGGAGACAGACAAAGCCATATCGGGGACTGCTCTTGAGACCAAACAGAAGGAGATTGGGAAACGGGAACGGGATGCCACCGCCGGAGCAGCCAACAGGGCCTTTGACGGCAGCAGCACGGAACCCTGGCCACATGAGATGCAGCAAACTTGGGTCCTCGAGGTGCGACCCCGTTGCTATAGCAAGCAACAAACGACGAAGAGTGTATATAGATCCAAACTGAAGGAAAGAAAACCAAACGCAACATCAAACAAAACAAACACCGGCTCGGCGCAGGACTCGGCCGTCATCAGCTTCGGGAGCGGCCTCCAAGCTGGTCTCACTCGAGCGTTGTCCGCGGCCCCGCTGATGCGAACAGCATCTGTACGAGTACATACAGAGAGCATCCTCACCACAGCCATTCCTCAAGGTAAGGTAGGTAGTATCATGGGGGACCAGGGATAAAGGTACGCATGAGGTAATCACGCTCATCTGCCTTGTTTTTCCTTCCCTCCTCCTGCAGCTTCTGGGTCCCTCTGGGCTCAACTGGAGCAAATGCCGGGCTCGGGTCAGCCAAGACGGTGGAGCCGGCCATGTCATAGAGGGGGGCACGAAGCAACGAGGGGCAGCGGCCAGAGCGAGTCGCCGACCGCAGCGGGTGCAAGAGCCATGCAGATGCCATGCAGAGAGCGCAAAGGGGAATAGAAACGAAGCTGCCGGCTGCGAGGGGGAATGTTGAGTGATGTGACGGTGGAGTTGGACAGCAAAGGTCAGCAAAGGTCAGCCAGGCACCCGGCCAGTCCCTTGCCAATAGCAGCCCGGATACATCAAACGATGCCAGATGCACATCATGCTCATCCCGTCAACTTTTGTGGCTCGCAGGGCTCTCCGAGGGGTGAGGGGGAGGACATGGACGGAAAGGTAGTACTTCGTACCAGGTGAAGAGGTATTAAAGGTAAAGAGAGGCGCAACAAGAAAGTAAAGAAAAGCGACAAACTCACTCGTGAATATCGGATGCCTGCGGGTGTCGCGCCGGATCCGAGTTTTCCATGGTGACTATGGGCTTGCGGTCTTTCTTGCGCTTCTTGACGATGCCAGAGCCGTTGGACGTTGGAGGGAGGGCGTCGTTCTTGGTACGATCTGCATCCACGTCACAGCCGCTCATAGCTGCAGATGCCGTTTGTTGTTGCTTCGAGTGCAAAAAGAAGAAGAAGAAGAGGAAAAGAAGGGAGCAAGCAAAGAGAAAAGCAAAAAAAAAAAAAAAGAAGGAGAGGAACCGCTGAGTCGGGAGGCGAGGCGAGGCGAATGTGGCGAGAGCAAGCGGCGAGGATGAGGAAAGTCGAGATGCAACAAGCACGAGGCTGAGTTGGGGGGAGATATCGATAACGGCCGGCAGACGACGTCAAAGGGTAGGTAGGAGCGGTGCGTGTGGTTGCTGCTTTATCGGGCTGTCGTATCTGGGTAAGGTATGGAAGGTGAGGTATTGTCGTGGCAGGTGCCAGCGGTTCGTGGCGAGGGCAAAGAGTCACTGGACAGCTGTTGGGGAAGAGAAATAGGTGAGGGTTCAAACGGGAAATAATTCCCTCTACCTTATTGACTGAACTACTGCGGCTGTCCTGGTCCTCAGGCTTCTCTTGGTTTCTTCCTATCTCTACATTCACGCATTGCTGGGTGCCGGGCAAAGAAACGAAGAAAAAGAACATGAAGACATCTAGCGATACAGTACTTGCACCTAAGAGAATATGAGGTTATACCTCACTCACCACGGTTACTTTGTCTTTGGCCTGTCTTGCTACGGAGGAAGGTGCCGCGGGAGGAGTAAGGAAGGAAACCACCTTGAATCAGCCTCTGATTCATTTACCTATTCATGGTGACGAAACCAAGAGCATGGGTGGAAGCTTCAGGAAGGCACTGAGAGAAGCTAACAGATCGTGCCTGACATGAACAGAGCTGCCTACGAAGGACCCATATCCGATGCTGACAGCATGCGAGGCATGCCCGTGAGAGCGTCACCAAGCGACGAAGAAGCTGTCCAGCCTCGTCCAATTGTCACTATGAAAGAGAAAAAGGACACAGAGAATGGTCAGTATGCTTCCGCTGAAGGGTGACAAGCATATGCAGCTAACAGGTGCGTCGCATCGCCAGAAAAGCAGCGTCTCCAGTGCATCAGCTGAGATCGACCAAGCGAACTCAGCATAGCGGCAATGGCCTCGTCGACGTCGCCCGCCGTAGGGCTGCTGCGCAGTGCTGGTCTACCCAGAAGCTACTACGAGTATATCTACACAGTACTAGCAGGTCTGATGATCACCAGCCCAGCTCAGCGCTAATCAAACACCAGGCAACTCATCCATATACGATCGCGAGGCGCATCGACGCTCCTCATCCGTGATTCGGCCGAGAAACACCAAGCGCAGGGGATCTATCGCTCAATCGAAATTCAACAAAGCCACAATCGACGAAGCGGCCGAGGGGGTTACGATACGGCCTAGGAGCGGTCCGGTCCGGTCTGGATACCGGCTGGCGGCAAGCCCTGAGAACAAGAGCACGGAATTCAACGAGATCGATTTTCCTCCGGCACTTTCTACGCCAAAAGCTCCGGCTGAAAGCAGAGCGATCTCCAAAAGGAACCATACAGGGAGCGAGCCAGGGCAGGCAGAGGGTCTGACATGTGAGATATGGGCTAATTGTGATGACGCCGCTCTCGACTCTAGCCTTGACACTTGCACACCATTCTCGGGCAGAAACAGATCGACTGAGATGACCAGTGCACCCGGTGACGCAACCAAGGCAACGACCACCTCCACTCGATCTGCCTTTTCTCCCGCCTTCTGGACGACTCTTCCTCCAATTCTCTGCCAATTCTCCATCTGACCTCGGTGCGGTTGCCTTGACGCGGACTGACCCTCGAGACTCCATCCAGATTCCACATTTCGGATAGTATACAAAGTAATACAGGCTCTGTACCTCGGTTCCATGTTCTGCTCAACAACACGGGTTGGGCCCGCCATTTTCGGGACTCGGTCTCTCATGTTCGATAGCGTTCAATCTCCTAGAGTATCTCCCCTATGGTTCGATCTCAGGACAGACTGGCTGGTGTCGAAAGCAGGACATAGCACAGCAACAACAGGCATCACCAAACACGGGCCATTATCAGCCGTGTGTCAGATCCCTTTGCAGAGCATGAACAGCAACATGCTTGGAAAGCAAGACACTGACTGGATATAATGCCTCACACAGTCGCCGAATCTCATCTTCTCACGGAGCATTACAACCATCTTCCCTCTCCTGAGAAGTAGCACTGTGTGTGGCTCCCAATAGGCAGTTGATTCGGCTCTCAAACAAGGAGGGATACGAGTACTGACAAGATAGAGAGCCATCATGACCGTGACAACTACCTGCACTCGTGCTGCTGCCCGGTATTCGAAGTCAGCGCGAGAAGGCGCTTTCACCGTGTTTTATGCACGGGGCAGCTCGCCAGTCATGCAGTCGTCCGGAGAGCGGCTTTCCATGGAGAATTGCAGGGAAGTCATCCATCTTGACGGCAGTTTTGGCGCAGTCCGCCGCCCGTGGGCGCATGGATCGATATGAAGGCCATGCGAAGCTGCACCTACAGACACCGTCTTCTCATACTCAAAGCGGGACATGGGCGGGTTACAAGGTCCGGACCTGATCGATAGTCTGCGATGCTAGGAGAAGACCCTTACAACTAACAACTCCTAGTTGATCAATGCATCCGCCACCGAACTGCGGCCCGCGATGCCAACACCCAGCGCTCGGACATGGACCTCATATGAAAAACTCCGTATCCCAACTACTGTGCCTGCCGAGCCGCTCCCAGATGAGCTTGACGGGGCTGCGGCTTCAGCTTCCAGATTTGCTTTGATGAGGAACCCATAATCACATGTGGCGACAAGCCTGCTAACATGCAGCTCTCCCTACATACATTGCGGAAGCGTGGGACGAAGGTCTACGGAACAGCAAACCCGGAGAAACCCCAAACATCTCCCCGTCAACGACAGATCTTGTACTGTACAGAGCTGCCGATGATGAAGCCGTTGCCATTCGCTTTTCCAGACGTGATTGGTTGTCTCTGAACCCCCATCTCCCGGCTCACGGCAGACAACTGCATGTGCGCGCAGGAACGTGCCAAATAGCCGTCTGGATAAAGATTTTTCTCTTCCCAGCTTTGTGGCGTGTTTGCTGCAATCCCCATATTTCATCGTTCGATATGCCAAGGGCCCAAGTCCACAATCTGCAAAGCCCCTGACGCAATCCGTGGCCGGGCTCCGAGCGACAAGATGCACAAGATGCCGGGCGTGGCTGCTCGCGTGCTTTGATTGCTCCAAACGTCCACTTTTCCCCTTTCGATTCGTGAGTCCGAGTCGGCGGCGCCAGGGCAGGCATGGCCATTCTAGAACGTGTTTGGAATTGGTGTCAGTCCGGGTCCATCCCTTGGCCCATATCGTACGATTCGCCTAAGCCTCGTCAAACGTGGTATGGATGGCCCAAACGCCCGTGGCGTCGGTGGTTGGTTGAGATCGAGATAGCTTCCATTTTTCTCTTTCTTTTTTCTGTTCCTCATGATCCAATATTTCCTCAGCCGCGGATACATACCGCTGGAGTGGAACCCTGTGAAGCCCGAGGCGGCACAATGCGGCGCATCCGGCTCGTCACGGGAGACGGACAGGACTTGTGCCCCCAATGTTGATGTTCGATGGAGTGAGGCTCGATTTGTTGATAAAGCTCCATGTCCGCCCCAGAATCTTCAGCCTTCTTCTCCGCATAAACACTGATTGCTGTTGGTCCCTTCGTGCTGCGAGTACTTGATCTTCTACCTTTCTAATCACAAGGAGTTGCATGGCCTTGATACCCTTTTCGAGCTTTTGTCCTTTGGTTACCCGAGCTTTATACATACATACCTCACGTCTTGATCAGGAATTCTCCCACACGCCTCATCGCCGTCTTCTATACCATTTGACTCTTTGGCAATTCAAGTGGCTCCTTGATCAACCGCTCCAAACATGGCCTTGACCTTCCAGCAGGTCAAGCTGGTCAGGGACACGATTCCAGCCCTCACTGAGCATGGAGAACTCATCACAACCACCTTCTACCGGAACATGCTCACGGATCATCCCGAGCTCCACAACTACTTCAACACCGTCAACCAGGCAAACGGTCGTCAGCCCCGGGCCCTGACTGCCATCATCCTCAGCTTCGCAAACAACATCAACCACATCACAGAGCTCATTCCCAAAATGGAACGCATGTGCCAGAAGCACTGCTCCCTCGGCATCCGGCCCGAGCACTACGACATCGTGGGCAAGTATCTCATCGCCGCCTTCGGGGAAGTCCTCGGGCCGGCCATGACGCCGTCCGTGCAGATTGCCTGGAACAAGGCCTACTGGCTGCTCGCAAAGATGCTCATTGGACGCGAGGCCCAGCTGTACCACGACTGGCAGCACTGGCAGGGGTGGAGGCGGTTCCGCATCGAGCAGAAGGTGGAGGAGTCGGACGACATCTATTCCTTCTACCTCGTACCCGAAGACGGCAAACAGCTGCCGAGTTTCCTGCCGGGCCAGTACGTCTCTGTGCGAGTCCAGGTTCCTGACAAGGACTACAAGCAGCTGAGGCAATACTCGCTCAGCGAACAGCCCAGGCCAGACTACTATCGCATCACCGTCAAGCGAGATCGAGGCTCACAGGCAGTTCGACACCCAAGCTATCTGACCAACTCGTTTGGCGAGAACCCGGGCGTTGTCTCCAACGTGCTCATCGACCAGAAGAAGGCCGGGGATATCATTGAGCTCACCCATCCGGCGGGCGAGTTCTTCCTCGACACGTACAACACGTCGAATTCGCCCCTGGTCCTCATCTCGGCCGGCGTTGGCGTCACTCCCATGGTGTCCATTCTCAACTCTGTCATTGAGAAGCAGCCCAACAGGCAAATATCGTGGGTCCAGGGATCCCGAGATTCGATTCCCTTCTTCCTCCATATACGCAAGGTTGCTCGGGACAAGCCCAATGTCAAGACGAACATATTCAAGACGCGCCTGGCCGAGTCCGATTTAGCGGGCGTCACGTACGATCACGACGCGCGGATCGATCTGGACAAGGTGCGGGCGGAAGACCTGTGGCTGAACAACTCGTCGACGGAGTACTTCATCTGCGGACCGGAGCAGTTTATGATGGAGATGGCCAAGCGGCTGAGGGAGTTTGGCGTCAGGAGCGATAGGATCAAACTCGAGCTTTTCAGCACGGGCGACACCGAGTTCCAGGTTGATGCTCTGAGCATTGCGTCGGGACGTTCAACGGGGGCGACGCCTTGCAATAGCAGCAATTGATGGGCTTGCTTGGTCTACCAATGGCATATTCGAGAGGCTACAGACACGGAATCCTGGTGCGGAACAAGGAAATGTGTATGATGATGAGGGCACTTAGGAAGGTCATGGCATGGAATATAGAGATGGGATTGGGCATTATTACAGGGTCTGGTTGGCATTTACTGGGTAGATATGGCATGATGTTAATGAATTATACAGCATGATAACGAGGCCTATCAGAGAGTAGACAGTGAAAACGGAGTATCCTTTTTTGCGAGGGCGAATAAGCAAACAACCAATTGGCATTGTAATATTTTCATTGTAATATGTTGTTGTATCGCTTATCTTGTTCGGTCAGTGATCATGAGAAGCAACTGGCGGGTTTGTAGAACGGTTGTCACCACGATTATTTTCTGTTTACAGGAGACGAGACCGTCTTAGTACTTATTCCCTTCATCCGAGGGTGAGACTCGATGATATCAGAAACGACTCTATAGAACGTCCATCCAAGATCATGTGAAATCGCATCTGACCTTTCTCAACCACCCACCTTGCGACCCTTTCGCAGCTACCCACTGATTCCCCAGCAGCATCCATTTCCCGAAACCCCCAGCACTCATTCCTGATGTGAGCCGCAAATAGCAATCGGATTCAGGGTAGCACGAAGCCCATGTCTCCGGGGATTTAGTGGGAGAGTTGCCGCCGCGGGATCTGGCCAGAGTTACGCGGGATCGTCGGGGCTGTGCAGATCCAACAGACGTGCAGCGGAAGTGAAACAAGGAAAAAAAGACGGGCCCTAGCGATGCTGATGATGCCTGCTAACGAAAAGGCGGTTCAGAGGGGAAAAGCCAAGGCTGGAGGAATGGATGCGAGTCTACAAGAGCCCGGTTAGGAAACTGTACACCACCCTGACCGTACGGTTAGGTAGCCTCGGGGGGTTGTTCTTAGCTTGGCTAGGCTTCAGGATGGCCTCAGAGCCCTTGTCGTTTCTTCAAGGACGCCAAGATGGTCGGCCAGTCCCCGAGTTCAGAGCATGAAAGTGTGTGTGTGTGTCCTCGTGCCCCCCTGTCGATGGGGGACTCAACTGCTACCGGTAATGGCTTAGGCGGTGCCCATGGGGCGGTTCGTGACGCCTCGCAGCGCCTCGGTCAGCACTTTCAGTGCGGGTGTCGGTAGTGGATGATTTGCGCTGCGGATTTCGAGAGTCTCCGGCATATAAGGTTGCTGGGCATGTCAACGAAGCCGGCACACAATCTGGTAGGGGGCCATCGCTCCGAGATAAGGTGCGAGATAGCGAGTAGTAGGGCCATTCAAATGGACTGAGGCCTGGAAGCTTGAGGGTTAGCAGGATGAATAGAGAAGAATAGCTCGCTAGGCGTCGCTGGGTGTTGCTAGTTGGCCTTGATGGCTTGGGCTTGTTGCCGCCATCAGATCCGTCCATCGCCCTTCGTCTAACGACTTCGCAATGGTTCAAGTTGTGTTTGCCAGAGCTCACGTCTCCGATGATGATGAGCTCTTTTGCTTTGCTCTGAACTGCGTCCAGCTTCGTACTAGCTACCTGTAGGTAGGTAGCTGTCAGACTCAAGCTCTGGCTTGTTCTCGGCCCTTCCCCCCTTTTCTGTTCATGCTCCTCGTCCAAAAGTCCAGCCTGGCCCGTCTGGCTCTGGCCTCAGCGCTCTCCCTCATCACGCTTTATGCTCTCGCCCTCAGCTATCCCACACCCCTAACCTTGCTCCCTCACGCAATGGCGAATTGGCCCTCCCCAAGCACTCGACAGCAACCCAACCTCGACGGCCATTTCTGCAACGCCAGCAGCGGTCCTTTTTACCCCGCGTCTCCCGGCTTCCCAGTGGCTCCTTGCCTCTGGCCCCGACCCGGGTTTGATTTGCTCATCTAGAAAGCTTCCATATCCATCCAAAACCCATAACCCATCATCAACCCATGCTCGGCTCTTGGGGTCTATTTTTTTTTCTTGCTCTTCCTCCATCAATCTCAAACCCCGGCACTAGGGCGATTTGATTCTCCAGTGTTCAATCCCAAAATTGCCTTTTGTTTCTCGCATCCTTCTTCTTTTTTTCTGGGATACTGCCGTGTTGATTCTCACGGCGTCTTCCGCTTCTTTGCCTCTTGGCTTCTTCATTTCTTCGCATTTTGATCTCGGTTTTCCTTTTTCACGTTACGAGCGATATTGACATTCAGTGACTTTTCCTTTGTCTTGGTCTTGTCTTTTCATGAATGACTTTTCTTGTTCAGCCATGTCTTTTTGATTCTCAGATCGCGACCTGTCTTTGATTGCAACGATTCTCTCGATTTCTCTATCTATCTACCTATAGCCATCCACCCACTCACCGGTGCAGCTCTCGGGAGATTTGAAGCTTGTATGAGAAGCTTGTAAAACGGGATTCTCATCGATCTTGCACCGCTTGTTCCTGAATGGCGCGCCGGATCCGAAAGACGCCGTGGAGCCGCACGGGTTGCAGTACGTGCAAGCGGCGGAGAAAGAAGTGTGAGTCCATCTTGCGTTGCGCTTCGCTGTTTAGGTCCCTGGCAGGTGGTTTGTGGGCGGCGTCTCTGGTGATGGATGGCCTCGTGTTGCTTGTCTGCTATGTGACATGAAAAGTCGGACTTACTGACGCTGAATAACTTACAGGCGATGGCCAGAAGCCGAGGTAGGCCTTGTTTTGTGATGTTCCAGTTGCTGTTGTCATCTCTTAGCATCGGATGTCGTCTCCTTTCCTTATATCCCGCTCTTCCATTCTACTTGTCATACAGAGCTCTACGCAAAGACGTCGTTGTTAGAGAAAGGGTTAATGAAACGTCTACATCGATGAGAGTCTGGCGGCTCTTGGCCCCTTTGATAGTCTCACTCGACCTGTTCCCGCTGACGACTTGGCGACTCGCAGGTGCCAGACATGCCTCCGGCTTGGCCTCGAATGCGTGCAATTTGACATCTTCTGTCCCATCAACGTCGTCACGCCGACACGCGACACCCGGTCGTCGAGATCCGCGAGCGACGCCGACCCGGACCCGGACGCAGACGAATTGAACCACTCGAGCCCGGCATCGACCTCGTCGGGGTCTTCCGGCGGCTCGGCAGAGGATGCCGAGTCCAGCACCGGCCGCGAGCTGGTGCCGATGAAGGCGCGGAGGCTGTCGCGGTCCTCGACCCAGTCCCAGCCGGAGCTGCAGTACCAGACGCAGTTCCAGCTCGTGCACCCGGGCCGCCGTCGCCGCGGGACTCGCGAGAACCAGCAGCGCCAGGCCGTGGCCCTGCGGGCTTGCGGCGGCTCGCGGGAGATACCGTCGCTGTCGGAGTTTTCCTATCTCTCTACGAGCGAATACTTCTACCTGCAGTACTACCTGGAGCGGCTGAGCAACGTGCTGGTCAACGCAAACAGCCGCGTCAACCCGCTCAAGTCGCTGATCCTGCCGCGCATCGCCTCGTCGAGTCTGCTGCTCGACGCCATCTGTGCCACGGCTGCCGTGCACCGCTCAAGCGCATCGGACGTTGATCGCTCGGAATACGCAACCATGGCGACGCGATACTATGTCCGGGTCTTGTCGGCGGTGCGAGAGTTGATCCCGCGAGTATCGACTTCCAGCTCCAGCTCCGGTTCCGGTTCCGGCTTCGTCTCTGGCAGAGCAATCGACTTGATAACTGATGGGAATGAAGCAAGTCCTGTCGACGACGGTAGCGATGTTGGGGAAGACGATGGCAGCAGTAGTAGCAAGGGCAAGGGGAAGAGCAAAGCCAAGAACAAAAGGAACATGACCATCCAGGACAAGGACACGGCTGAAATGGCCATCCTCGCCTCCATCTTCCTCTGCAAGTACGAGATCATCAAGGACGGCGTGGAAAACTGGCGCTTGCACTTGCGAGGTATCGAGTCTCTGTGCCAATCCCTTGATGCGGATCAGGCTGCCTCCATGTCGGAGACGCTGGCCTACGTTCGAAGCTTGTGAGTGCTGTCATCTCTTCTTCCTTCATCCCTCCCTTGGCTGACGAGCAACAAATAGCATGTCGTACCACAAGAACATTGCCCGCATCACCGAGTATTCGCCGCAGCCGGTCGACGAGTTTGAACACGAGCCCTTTGAACAAGACAGGTTGTTCCCTGTCGACCCTTACATGGGCTTCTCCCAGAGCCTCATTATTCTTCTCGGCCGAGTCAACGACCTCCTCATGATCGACGTCTGGAAAGAACCCGAGAAGCTGGAACAAGGCATCAGGGAACTGTATGTGAATGCGATAAGAAGCTCCCTCTCTCTCAATGACTGAGCGCCTGGGCGAGGGAATGGGTGACTGACTGAGCCGTTCTTCGTGATAGGTTGCGCCTGCTTGCCCTGAGAAGCTGGGACGCGCATCGATTCGCCATTCCGGAGGGCATGAAGCCGTCGACAATCGAAAACTCGTCCCACATTGCCGAGTCGTATCGGTGTGCCGTCATTGCCTGCATCCATGCCGTGCTCGAGCTTCTGGCGGAGAGGAAGCCAGACGACGCCGATTCGTCTACACGAGGTCCGACGTCGCTGGATTTGTCGTTGCAGTCGGAGTCGCTCTCGCAGTTGTCATTGTCACCACAAGCTCTAACACAAGCTCAAGCACAGGCTCGACTGGAAGCTCAACTTCGAGCCCCGTTCCAGGCACAGCAAGCCCAGCCCACAATGCCCATCAACTGGGTCTACCTGCATGCTCTGTTGCCCATGACAAAGGCAGATGCTCTGACGGAGTGCCTGGCGGCGGTGGCTCGGGTTCCGCTTGGGTGTCCGGAAGAGGCCGGTCTGCTCCCCCTCCTCTTCATCGTTGCCTGCGAGACCAGCCGGCCGGAGCAGGCACGGGAGGCGCTGCAGCGTGTGGAACTGCTGGGCAGCCACATTGGCCTGGGGAACGTCAGGTGTGCGAGCGCCTTGTTGAAGCAGGTCTGGATGAGGAGGTCGAAGCAGGTAAACTTTTCGGACTGGAGGGGGTTGCTGGCGGATGCGAAGTGGGATCTCATCATCACTTGAACGCTCACTTGAGAGGATGAGGCTGTCAGCTTTACTTCAAGAGCCGTCATCGTTCCTCGAAGCGGTAGCCTTCACTTGAACGAGAGAGTGAGAAGGCCTTGACCACTCGGAATGGACATCTCACGCCCTCTCCAGGAGGTGATAGACCACATCACCAATCAGCTTCCACGATTACCATCGCTTGCGACGGAAACCTCCTCAACACACAAGGAAAGCCAGACGGAATGGCGCCTTTCCACTCCATGATGATGTGCTGATTCCCTCTTCTTCCGTCTTCCTTTTGTTTTCCTTTGTTCCCGGTTTTCAACATTCCCTTGGTGCGGTTCTGTTCATTTTTCCTTGGCCCGGTCTCGTTGTCGTCGATTTTGATATGCATTCGCTCTCTCGATGGTGTCATTTGTCTTTGAATATTCGTATGGGAAACATGACTGAAGGATGGCGTCTAGCTATAAGCACATAGCCAAAACTGGTAATTCTATGAGAAAAAACGTTTCCATCATCGGAGAAAAGAGAGGTAGGATGGGGACAAGGACGGACCTTGGCTTTTAATGTCATCGACTAGCCCCGTCCGACTAAGCCTCGACCAAGCAGAAACTAGCAAGGGAGTTGCTCCATATAGCAGCACTGTGATGTGACTAGAAATAGTGCCACAGTTTGTGATGGGGCCGGAGCTGATGATGTGCCTGCTGTGATACTCAAGGAGCTGTTCTTGTTTTGCTTTTTTTGCCCCCTTCTGATCACTTACATGGACAACACAGACGGGGGAAAAAAACAAGGAAAAGCCAAGGGGAACAAGCCTCCACAGCGGCGTTATTGTGTTAGTTTTTCCCCCGTTCGGGGCGCGTATCTTTGGCCCAAATCGGAATCGGAACGACGGTTGCTGTATGTACTGTACTGGAGGGCGTGCTTTATTAGGTAGAGAAGGGAGAACTTGACTAAGACCGTGTGTTTGGGGGGCCACCTCCGCATTTTATGGCGGTTGGTTCCAGTGGGCAGATCGATTGTTGTTGGTTTGTCTTGTTTCTTTGCCCGTTGCTTTTTTGGATCTCGTTTTATTACCCTGCTGGGCCCTGGCAACTTGGGTTAAATTCGCAAGGGGGCAATCCTAAAAAGATAGTCGATGGATAGATTGGTGAGGGGGAGGGGGGTTCGGTATTCGGTTTTGCATCCGATTTGGAAGTTGAAGCGTAAATTGTACATTGCGCTGGCGCCGGTTCCCGAGACTCGCGCGTGTCTTTTGCCTTGTCTATCGAGTGACATGGAGAGAATAAGAAGCGGCGTGATACGAAGAGGGACGAGGTTTGTATACCTACCTGTACGAACGGGGGGTTGGGCACGTTTTGAACCTTGTATCTCGGTCCATATCTGTGGGTAAAACCGAAAGCGTCGTGATGGCGAACTATCAGGCGAGACGGAATGGAGCCCTTTGCCAAGCTGCAAGTTGTCGACGGGCTTGAAAGAAAGTGATACGGGCATGGTTTCGACGTTAGTGTTGTGCTAAGTGAGGTGGTGAGAGTTCGAGCGAGTAGATAAAACGGCCTTTCGCCCCCCCCCTTTCTTTGCACGATCGTGTTTGTCCCGTCCTTCCATCAACCTTGGGAGACGTTGACTGGTCAGCTTTTAGAGGTCTCGGTTGGAAGAAGAACAAACGACTGGAGAAGAGGCGCATGGCCAATCCTTGCCGGCTGACCTGGGTATTGCGTTCTTGACTACTGCGAGTGAGAGCTTTTGGATATTGGAGGTAATCATCCGGATACTATTGCGGATACTGGGCGATTTGCCGCTATTTCCGTGCAACACCAAGCACGACTTACATGCTCTGAGGGTTCCCACTGGTCGGTTCCCAGTGATACGATATACGGCAGACGGCAGACGGCACACTCGTATATACCTTCTCAGCTCTTATACATTCATTGTGGTGAGTATTATTATAGCACGCCACACATATACACAAGATGCATCCCTTCGATCCCATTCGCCCAGACGAAATCACCCTCGCCACATCCATCCTCAAGGCGTCTCTCCCCGGCGTCAGCCTCCGCTTCAAGGTCATCGACATCCAGGAGCCCATCAAACAGCATGTCATCCCCTACATCGAGGCCGAGCGGACGGGCCAGCCTCTCCCCAAGCCGCCGGCTCGGCTCGTCTACAGCTACCTGCACCGCCTGGACACGCACGCCTTCCTCAAGGCCGTCATCAACCTCGACGCAAAGGGCGTCGTCTCCCTCAAGGAGCTGCCCAAGCACATCCAGGGCCCCGTCGACGTGGACGAGATGATTGGGCTCGAGACCGTCTGCCTCAAGCACCCCAAGGTCATTGCCGAGATCGAGAAGCTGCAGCTGCCCGAGGGCGTCACCGTCTGCACGGATCCGTGGATCTACGGCACCGACGACGAGGCCGAGCACCGCCGGCTGGTGCAGTTCTACATGTTCATCGTGCCCGTGGCGCATCCGCAGTCGAACCACTACTCGCTGCCGTGTGCCTTTTCGCCCGTGCTCGACGCAAACTCCAAGGAGCTCGTGCGGATCGACTACTTGCCCACGGGCCGCGGCCACGACGTCTCTGAGACTCGGCCGTGGAAGCCCGTCAAGGCCGTTGAATACGCCCACGAGCTGCTGGAGACGCCGCCGAGGGCCGACCTGAAGCCCTTGATCGTCCAGCAGCCCGAGGGCCCTTCCTTTTCACTAGATGGACACCTCGTCAAGTGGCAGAAGTGGCGGTTCCGCGTCGGCTTCAACTACCGCGAGGGCCTCGTCCTGTACAACCTCACCTTTGACGGCCGCAACGTCTTTTACCGCCTCGCCCTGTCCGAGATGACCGTCCCCTACGGAGACCCTCGTCGGCCATATCACCGAAAACAAGCCTTCGATGTGGGAGACGTCGGCCTGGGCATCACCTGCAACCAGCTCAGCCTGGGGTGCGACTGTCTGGGCCACATCAAGTACTTTGACGGCTTCCGCATCGACTCCGAGGGCCGGCCGGTGCATCTCAAGAACGTCATCTGCCTGCATGAGCAAGACGCAGGGATCCTCCACAAGCACACAAACTACCGCAACGGCGAGGCGACGGTGGTGCGCAACCGCCAGCTGGTGGTGCAGATGATTTGCACCGTCTCCAACTACGAGTACATCTTCGCCTGGGTGCTGGACCAGGCCGGCGGCATCGAGTTCGAGGTCCGGGCCACGGGCATCCTGTCGACGATCCCGATTGACGACGCCGAGGGCCTGAACCTGCCGTGGTCGACCCCTGTAGGGCCGGGCGTCTCGGCGCCGTATCACCAGCATATCTTCAACCTGCGCGTCGACCCGGCCATTGACGGCTTCAGCAACACGGTGATATACGAGGACAGCGTGCCCCTGGACCCGGAAAGGGACGGCATCGAGGACCCTTACGGCGTGGGCTACGTCTCCCGGACGACGGTGCTGGAGTCGGCGGGCTTCGCAGACACCGACGTCGAGCTGGGCCGCGTCTTCAAGATCCGCAACGACGGCGTCATCAACGCCATCAGCCGCAAGCCCGTGGCCTACAAGGTGCAGACGGTCGCCAGCCAGCGGATGCTCATGTCGTCGCGCTCCTTCAACGCCCGCCGCGCGCGCTTCCACGAGCACGCCGTCTGGGTGACGCGGTACCGCGACGGCGAGCTCTTCGCCGCGGGCGAGTTTACGAACCAGAGCCGCGTGAGCACGGGCGTCGACACCTGGGCCGCCAGGGGGGACGACATCCGCAACCAGGACGTGGTGTTTTGGCACACCTTTGCGCTGACGCACAACCCGCGGCCGGAGGACTTTCCGGTCATGCCCGTCGAGCGACTGAGCGTGCACTTTAAGCCGGTTGGGTTCCATGAGAAGAACCCGGCGTTGGACGTGCCCAGTTCGCAGCAGGGGGTGAACAAGTCGACGTTGGTGGAGGAGGTGGCCAAGGAGGTCAAGGAGTGCTGCAAGCTGTGATGTTCAGGATACCGCATCATAGTGCATAGAGCCTGCGTGTATAAGCTGGAATGAGATATTGAATATTGTAGGAAGTCTATACTGCATCTGACCAGGGGGGAGATGCTACTTGAATATCTGAGAGATCATCCTGGGCAAAAAGAGACAGACAATGATAAGGACAAAGAAATAACGAACTGGAACGATTATGTCTTGTGTTCTCTTGTAAAATATCGCGCGTCATCCCAGACAAGGGCAGTCTATAGAGCAACTATACGTTCCTTCGGATACTGTTTCAATCATGCCATCTGTCGCATTGGCTCCAACAAGCCCATCACTCACTCACTTGCTCAGCAACGCCTTCTCAATCACCCTCGCCGCCTGCAGCACCAGCCTCTCGTGATACCGCTTGCCCACAACCTGCACGCCAATCGGCAACCCCTCGGCGTCGTCCGGCGAGTAAATCTCCCAGTAGTGCTTCTCCAGCTCGTTCTTGGGCTCGTACGCCTCCCTGAGCTCGGCCGCCGTCGCCGCGCCCACCAGCTTGTTGGCCGGCATCGCCACGGCAGGGTACTGCAGCAGGTTCCAGATGGCCGTGTACCCCCAGTATCTCGTCGCCCCGTGCGGGCCGGCCACGCTCGGGTATATCGGGGCCAGCACCACGTCGACGTCGAACTGGTTCCAGTGGTCGCTGTACTGCTGGCGGAAGGCATCGCGCGCCTCCTTGAGCCCTTCCGGCGACGAGGCCACCTCCGCCCGCCCCTTTTGGCACTCGTTGATGATCCATTCCGTCAGCGGCAGCACGGGCTCGCCCCCCTTTTCGCAGATGGCGCGGATGTTGGCGCCGCCGTCCTCAAAGTAGTTTGCCGCAATGATGCTCCAGCCCCTGGCGTGCTCCATGGGCGAAAAGGTCACGACCTGGACGTCGACGGCGCGGCCCAGCTTCTCGGCGATGCGGCGCATGGCAGTCCGGACGGGCGGCAGGGGCGAAACGACGCCGTCGTCCATGAGCAGTCCGACCTTGAGCGGCCGAGTCTCGTCCAGCTGGCGGCCCATCGCCGAGGACAGGATGCTGCCGGGGATGAGCGAGACGTCGTCGATCCAGGGAAGCGTTGACGAGTAGGCCTTGCAGAAGAGCTCAATGTCGCGGAGGGAGCGGGCAAAGGGGCCCAGAGTGCCGGCGATGGCGTCGTGGCCGGGGGTTGGGACGACGACTCCCTTGCCGCTGAAGCGACTGGGCGAGGGCATGAAGCCGTAGAGCTATGGTTCGTCAGTGATTTTCTCCTATACGAGAATTCTGTTTCGAAGCAGAATGACTGGAGTCCTGTTCTTACCCCGTTAAAGGCTGCGGGAATCCGGATAGACCCTCCAATATCACCCCCTATGCCCAGCACCGACGCATTCATGCCCATCAGCGCCGCCTCGCCCCCCGTGCTGCCTCCCGCCGTCAGCTGCCGGTTCCGCGGGTTCACCGTCGTGCCGTAGATGTTGTTGGACGTCTCCAGGTGCATGCCGGCCTGCGGCTGGTTCGTGCGGGCGAAGACGACGGCGCCCAGCTTGCGGAACGTCTTGACGATGGCGGCGTCGTCGCGGCTGGTGTTGTTGATCCAGGCGACGAAGCCGGCGTTGGTCAGGTGCGAGGCGACGCCGATCTGGTTCTTGAGGGAGAGGGGGATGCCGTGGAGGGGCCCGATGAGGCGGCCGGTGAGGGCGAGGTGTTCGTCGCAGGCCTCTGCGTCGTAGATGGCCTCGGGGAGGAGTTCTGTGAGGCAGTTGGTCTGTCACGTCACTTGTCAGCTCAGCGAAGGTACCTAGAGAGAGCACTGGAGATGCGTCGAGATGGCATGGAGAGGGAACAGAGATGATGGGATACAAAGAAAGAAAGAAAGAGAATCATCATCAACTCACACACTGCTGGGCTATCGTGGCCCTCTTGCGAAACGCAGACAGAAGCTCAACCGCCGTCACCTTCTTCGCCGCCAGCATCTCCAGCAGCGCCGTGGCATCGTACTCCTCCGTCAGCTGCAGCTCCGCGTCCGTCAGCAGGTCGCTGGATCGAGGCACCGACGTCACATCCTGGGGGAGGGACGTGATTTGCGAGAGGGAGAAGAGGACGCTCTTGTCGAGGGAACCGTCTCGCAGGGAGATGGCGAGGCGGATGTGATCCTGCGATTCGGGCATTTTGTGGGAGTGGTGGTGGTGATGGTTGTTGTTTTGTTTTGTTTTGTTTTGTTTGCTTATAGAGAAAGCATACGCGGGATTGGAGCTACAACCGGTAGATTCAGGAACCCCAGTCAGTCTCTGACTGGTGGGAGGACATCAATTCAACTGTAGATTTCCAGCTTCAGTTGCTGCTGCTCAGGCCACACAACAACACACTGAAAACCAATCCTCCATCTTCGTCCCCCAGCTTGCGTGGTTCGGGTTCAACCCCTCATCAGTTTGCCTTCCCAAAGCAGCATCCAGCTACCCCATGGCTGCCCAACATGCATCTACAGGATTTGGATGGAGAAAAGAGGACCTCGGGAAGGGATATCAAACAAAGTAATTAATCCAATTATTCAATACGGGTCTAAACGTCTGTTAACGAATAACTACCACCTCGATAGAATATGCACGCATCCCCCCCTCCTCCTCTAGCGTAGACATTGCCCACTTTGGCATAGCCCTCGATGCGGGCAACAAGGAGCATGAAGCCGGACGAGGATTTAAGCACAGCTGGGGAGGGCCCTCCACTCGATTTGTTCCCGGTATGAGGGGATGCTGAAACAATCTGTGCATCCTTGACCTGTCATGTCATGCCACTTTGATCTTGTGTGTGTGTCTGGACAGGCGAGACGGGGGGGTATGTGCTGCTATCTAAACCGGACGTTGTTCATCACATCCTCTTCAAGTTCCCGCGCGGGGTTTCGCGAATACATACTGGATAGACTATCAGTAGCCTAGACCGGGGTTTGATTTTCTGTCTGTCGCGAGAACTTTTCGAGTCAGAAGCGGCGGGAATGATGGGGCCATGGGGGCCCGGGACAAGCGCATGGGGTCAAGTGTCGGCACTCGCTTGTGGAGCAGGATTGCGACGCTGTGTTGGTTGTGATGAGAAATGCGAACCGACAAGGTGGTTTGACGGCAGGTGGATGGATGGGCATCTCGTGCATGGATCCGCTGGACCGGATGCGACGGCCATGTTGATGTCATGAAGAAGAACTACACGAACGACGACAGCAGCAATAACAGCCAAGCTGGTGATGATACTTGGTTGTAAACACTTGCACCAGGTTGTGCTTCGAGGACAATAGCATCAACACGGTAGTGTAGTAACATTTCATTGTCATTTTGTAGGTAGTTATAATGCTCTAGACCGAGCTCATACATGTGATAGCCGTACGTATCAATAAGAACCCATCAATCCCATTCCCATTTCCCATTGCCCATGCCTGCCTCGAATGGCATGCAACCATTAGTTTGTGTAGTATTTAGTCGTCAAATCGAATCCCATCGGCAGCTCCAGGCCCCCGGATCAGTCATTACACGCTCAACCAGATAAAGTGGAAGAAAAGAAGTGAAAGAGAGGAAGAACGTTCGCTTCAATCCTTCTGTGATGCCGTCGTTTCGCTCTGGTCGAGAGACTTGTCGTGCATCTCCTCAACATGCTCCTCAACCACGTCCTCAAACGCTTCGGGAATCACAACGCCCTCCTCCTGTCCATACTTGGTCTCTGTCGTGTAAAAGTAGATGCTGACCATGGTCAGGATCAAGCCCAGCATCATCATGCTGAAATAGGCGCCAGCCTCTCTGATGAACTGCACGCCGTGGGTGTCGATCCCAAACGCCGTCGCCGTGCCAAACGCCTGGAATCCCTTAAAGTATCCGCTGTAGCGTCCCAGAACGTGCGGCTCGTTGGAAAAGGTGCTGTATGTCCAGTGATGGAAGTTTTGGAAGATGGGGTAGCAGGCTCCAAACAGGATGTAGATGACAAAGGGGCCGGCAAACTTGGTCGTCTCGGTCCAGTCAATGGCTCTCGGGTTCTCGCTTCGGTCGATGTCGTTGACGGACAGGAAGGAAATCATGGCGATCCACGTTCCTCCAATGACAATGGCCACGAATGCTCCGGCAGCAAAGGCTCGGCGTCGACGGGATCCCAGGATGGAGGCATCACAGATCCAGGCAATGGCGAGGGCTCCCATGACTTGGAAGATCCAGTAGCAAAACTGTCACGACTGTTAGGAATCGCCTGTGTGTGATACTGTTGGAAGAGAGATGCTCACGTTGGCCAAGGATCGTGTTCTGGCATTGAAATACCACGCGTTAAAGGCTCCCGTCAGCGACAGGTACATCTCGCTGCTGTAGATGGACAGCGTGATCAGCGCCATCTTAGGCTCCAGCATTGTCAACCCGAGAGCCTTGAGCTCCTGGTACCATGGAAGGGGCGTGAACGAGGCGATTGGACGGCCGTCGTTGCGTCGAAGCTTGGACGGATCGAGCAGCACGCCGGCAAGCAGGAGGCCGACGCACTCGAGGCAGATGAAGATGATGTAGACAGACGAGGGCACTCCAGAAACGGAGGTGTTGTTGACGGTGACGCCCAGGACGATGGCCGCTCCGACGACTGAGCCCATGGCGTTGAGAACCCACGACGTGGCAATGTATTTGCCCTTTTCCGCTTCGGTAGGATAGCATGTCGTGATGTAGCCTAGATTTCTCTATGTGAGTATGGGAGCTCAAGCCATCAATATTATTCCTCATTACCTTGCGTGGACCAGAGGAGACCGGCGGATAGTCCCAGCCAAGCACCACCAAACAGGACAAACCAGGAGCCTTCGCCCTTATCGATCCACCTTTGATCACAGTCAGCCTCGACACTTCACTTCCGTGTAGCAGATTGTCTGTAAACGTACCACAGAGACCCAGCATACATGGGATAACCCGTGGCTCCAATCACCAGCGCCCATCGCGGTCCGATTTTGTTGATGATGCTGCCCCCCAGAATGCCAGACGCTCCAAACAAGCAGTACAGGATGACATTGGCCTTGTTAACGATACCAATCAGCTGCGGCTGCTTGCCACCGGCACCCAGACCGGTGATGGCGAGGTATGTTCCAGGATTGCAGAACAGCACGAAGCCGACAATGATGGTCTGAACAAAAGGCCTATCACGACGTTCAACTCAAGGGTCAGCAGGCAAGACCTACAATTGCTGCAGTAAGAAGGAGATTAGAGACGCACGAGTTGTATCGCCAGGTGGACAGACGCTGATGCTGTGGCTGCGCCTCGACGATGGCGACTTCATCCTTTTCCGCGGCCATGGTGAGGATGCCGAAGAAGGTCTGCACTGAGCTCGGGCTGCCAGTCCTTTCTGTCTTCCCGAGTGGTTGGTTGGTGATAATGAAGAAGAAGAAGAAGAAGAAAGGAAAGGAAAGGAGATGAGAGGATGAGAGTGGAGGAGGCGTCGATGGAGTAGGAGACGAGCAGTGCAGAAAGAGCGGACCGCCTCCGTTGTTATAACTGCATGCACACTACAGATACCTTATGATCTGGCTGGCTGCTTCCTGTCCGGCGGTCTCTTTTCTCCGCAGCTTCCAGACGCGAGTTTGGACGCAGGCCGGCAGTCACGACCGGGGAGATAAAATAGAAAGAAAAAGAGATAAAAGCTCGCAAACTACAGCCACTTCTAGTATCGATTCATCCCAGTCAACGCTTGATGTGGCGCCCGCAAGTCAAAGAGCCGAAAAATCATATGTCAAACGACAACATCTAGCCGTTCCCCGGTCTGCAGCTTAAACTCCTCTTGGGGGGGGCCAAGCGTATCTTTATCCCTGAAAGGGGGGCGAGACGAACGCAGAAAAGAGCGGGAAAAGGCGATTTGTGACAACCGACTGGGAGAGACGGAAAGGCGACCAGAGAGTCAACGGGCGCCGTCGTTGAGGGGGGAGTGCCGATTAGCTTGAGTCTGACAGGGACATGCTTGGCCGCCTTTGGGGAGGAGAGGAGAGGTGGAAGAGAAACTGCTGGGATCATGTCACTGCCAGAAGCTGAGAAGAGGAAGGGGGAGAACGTGGCTCTAGATCAGACGGAGTTGCGGTAAGACAGTTGAGGAGAAGAGAGGCCTGGCGACAATGTCGAGCTGCTGGGAAGTTGTTGCTAATAGTATCGACGATGGACTCCCCGTCTCTTCATCAGAACCGAGCCAACGAGTCAAGTAACGGGGACGGGACGAACCAGACAGCCTCGTTGGATCGGACACGAGTCCGGGCGTACAGGTACCGCCCCAGCAACAGCCGAGCAATACATGCCAGGTCCAGGTACGCCAGCCACTCAGCGGTGCTACCGACAGGCGGGTACGGGTTACATTCTCCCCATACGCATAAACTCAACTCATCGCTTGCGCATCAGTCGATCCATGTTCGAGCAAACCGCGTGAGAATATCACTCAAGGCCATGCGCGCATTTGCCTACCGCCTGCCAATGCAATGCCTTTCATATTGATGACAGAAAGCGATAGAAAGCCAGCTTCAGTCAAGGCAATCGAGCAGCTTGAGGATGAGGCGAGAACGCTGTCAACATGTAGCAATAGCTTCGACTCTGAGGCCGCAGTCCCTGGTCAACACGGCCGTGCTTGTTCTGTGCTGTACACCGGTCCTTTTCCTGCAGGGCAGCTAACGCATGATTGCGGGCTCTCCCGTATTAAAGCACGGGTCTCCAGGTCTCCATAATCGACACCCACGGCCCTTGCAGAAGCCTCTCCAAGCCCCCATGTTCTCTTACTGCTTACAGGCATCACAGGCCCTCTTGAAGCATCGCAGACCCCGGTGCTCCGTATGTACAGTCGAGGCATCAATCTGGCTCCCATGACTACCAGGCCGAGGAGTCAAGCGAACAGCTGAGCTGAGCCGAGCCGAGAGTTGACACAAGCAATCCATCACTTTTCATCTTTTTCTCTTCTCCGCCCATCAAAGACAATCTACAATTCCCCCTACCAAACAGCCGTACCGCCTGGTGATGCTGCACGTTTCGCTAACCCTCACAAAAGGCGCCCTTGTCTAGATGATCCATGTCCCAATAGTCTCCAGTCTCAGCCGTTGCCGCTCCGATGACTCTTTCGACACGGGCTCGCCCCAGATGGCTCGCTAATCTCAAGACACCGCCACATGCCGGCGGCACAAGTAGAGCTCTCGTGCTTTTGAGGCAGTGAACTTGGAAACGAAACTGTAGAGCCGAGTTTCGGGATGAAGACATGGTCGGCGAAGGCTCGTTGATCGTTGGGGATCCGTTGGACAGAGAAGATCTGCCAATCATCGAGACCTTTGGTCCAAAGCCGTGGCCTCGGGATGTCAACGAGACAGTATCTAGTTGTCATGGAGCGAGGAGCTGAACGAGGAGGTTCTGAGATTTCGGGCCGGCCGGACTTCATGTTAGTTTGTCTCGCGAGGACGGGCCCTTATATCAGCAGAAATTGTAAATGGAAGAGGAAGATAGTCAAGCAAGCTGACTCGATTCTTTTTGCCCATCACGGCGGACAGGAGTATGTAGCACTTGTTTGCCGAACGAAAGAGTCCTTGCAGGCCTTTGAGGATTTTGAGGGACAATTTCCATGAGGTGTTATGGTCGTCAAAACATTTTAGTGCAGTTAATGGGGGAACTTACAGCGTGAACAGCGCTGTAAACAGACCTGGAGTGCTAGCCGACTCGCTTACGACGTTTTTGCGTGCCCAGGCGGTCCATATGTGGCCATGTTGATACATGTAATGATCAAACCACTCCGTTTTGAAGGACTTCCCGCCTCAACCTGCAGCTTTGACAGCACCCAAATACCATCAACTTGCCCATCATTTGGCTCACCATTCTCGGAGTTCTGTACGTACATAACTAGGCTCTGGAACCGCATGTTTGATGACTCCATCTCAACCGATCACGGATAAGGGCCACAAGAAGACGTCTGCTATCTTTCCGACATGAAGGATCAGGCACTGCTCATACCTCTAACCTCTGCCTCTGTCACCAGGAAATCCTCACAATCCTTTTTTAGACACAGGGTGAAGCACAACGACAATGAATGAAGGGTTCCGACGAGTCTTCGCAAAGCCCATCTCGCTCCACAAAGACGAAGATGACTGATCGCAAAGACAAAGGTTCACAATAAGGCTTCGGCAGCGTGAGAACTTTAATCAAACAGCGCGGCTTACACGGCTACAAGCAGCTTCAAGTGCAGCTCCTCTCTATATTTGATGGCAGAAATAACATCACAAGGCGTGGGGGTACATTGCCAATATTGTCCATTTCTTTCCGTCTCGAGACATTCGCGCAATCCCATATAGTGATGCCACTTTGACGGCCGTTGTTTCTCTGCCCTTGTTCGAAAGCACTCAGCTCACGAGGCCGCCGTGAGTTTGTGATTGACGGCCACCTTGATATCTTTGAGGACAAACGGAGAAAAGAATGCCATGCCCGGAAGCGAGGAGGTCACAACTCGGAGGGTCGGATAAAGCAGCTTCCCAGCCACGGCGTGGTTGAAGCAGTTGTGCCATGCAGGGGCAGGGCTCTTCAAGACGTCTACGACATACTGCATCCGCATCAACCAATATCCGGCATCAAAGTCAAACTTCTGAAACTTGGTATGGGTGGGATAGCCATCGGGAAAGGCAACCTCCAAACTCGTCCACTTCTCTCCGTTCTCCCGCGTCGGTCCGTCCACTTGTCGAGTTAGAATCTCTGGGTCCTCGAGGTAGAATGGGAAGTTGAAATAGTTCCAAAACGCATAGCCGACGAAGTAGAAGAGGTTCTGCACATCCCACGGGGTGGCTTCGGCGTAGGTCTCGAAAAAACCTCGGGGATTTTCCCGAACGTCGAGACCATCTGCTGAGCCAATCCTGCCAACCTCAGTCTGCGCGGGCGTCCATGATCCGTAGTAGTCCCCGAACCTTTCAAACGTAACCTCTTTCCTCTTGGTATTAACCAACATCTTGACCTGATATGGCCCAGGCAGGCCTACCATGTCCAGAGCCGGCCCAGAGAACTCAAGTTCAACGCCGAGAGATGCAATGGAGTCCCAATACTTCAGGCCACCATGGGCGTCGATGACTCTCTGTAACAGGTTAGGACTGGAAGAAGGTCAGTAGCTTGTTTAGAGACATAGCGGGTAGCGACCTAGAGATCTACCTAGCAGAAGCCATGATGAGCAGGACTCGGATGAACCAGAGGATGTGCCGGTACTTTACAAGTTGTTCTCGAGCATTATATACCTGCAATCAGTTCAAACCCTCTCTCGGAGGTCAAATGTTGACATATTTGCAACAAATCGCGCGGTTGCCTACATGTAATCAGCTAAGAGAGCAAAGAGGGCTCATGAACTGGGCACTATGGGGCATTAGGCTCTTGATCCCATAACCGCAACATGGTCATTGGCAATCTGGGAGCCCTTGTTTGACTCAGTCACGTCGCAGGGAGTTGTTTGCGGCGGGAACGATCAGTAAACGCAAAAAGTCCTTCGTGGGCCTCAACTGAACCCTGGTCCTTGATATCATCCGTGAGTAATCGAGATTGACTTGATTACTGACGCGATGGAACGCTTGTATATAAAGGTGTCGGTTTATAAGATGTTCTGCGGCCATTGTATCAATCAATGCCTCCTATAGCAGCTCAACATCTGCCCTGATCATCATACACCCTCTGACGCCTATTCATATCTGTTGATCGGAAGGCCACAACATTTCTGTTTTCAATTTCCCTGTCCCGATTTCGCCATGGCTACTGATAGACATCTCCCCATCTCTTCGGCCTTTCCGTACGAAAAGCAATCAGTCGAGGTACTAGGAAGTCGCATGGCCTATGTCGACGTCGGCTCTTCCTCTTCCGGGTCTGTCGTCGTCTTCCTGCACGGCAATCCAACCTCGTCATATCTCTGGCGCAACATCTTCCCGCATGTCGCAAAGAACAGCCGCTGCGTCGTGCCTGATCTCATTGGCTTCGGCGATTCGGACAAAGTGCCGGGACTCGAGTATAGGATTCGCGACCATCAGCGCTACATCGATGCTTTCCTCGATGCCGTCTTGCCAACGGAGCGCATCTCTTTGGTTATTCACGACTGGGGCTCTGCTCTTGGCTTGGATTGGGCCAGTCGTCATCACCATCGCGTCGCCGGCCTCGCTCTTATGGAGTGGATCACCACGGTGAACAGCTGGGCCTCTCGAGATATGGTCTTTCGAGAGCATTTCCAGAATTTCCGTACGCCAGATCTTGGAAGGTCCTTGATTATCGAGCAAAACTTCTTCGTGGATACGTTACTGCCTATGGGTGTCGTTCGAGGGCTAACGGAAGAGGAGATGGTTCACTATCGCCGGCCGTTCCTGAAAGTTGAAGATCGTGAGCCAGTCTGGAGATTCCCCAACGAGATTCCCATCGAAGGGCACCCAGAGGACGTGTGGGAAAAGGCACAGAGATACACCTCATGGCTTCTCGCATCGGACCTACCGAAACTGTTCTTCTGGGTGAAGCCCGGAACGTTCGTAACGGAAGAGGACTTTGTGAGGCTGAGAGGAGCCATGAAGAATGTCAAGACCGTCTTTCTGGGTCGAGGAACGCATTTCGTGCAGGAGGACTACCCCCACACCATCGGACAGGAAATCGTAGAATGGATGGCCGAGTCGAGGCTCTGATATACCAGAATCTCAGCCTGGTTAATGTTAATGTCTTGGCTCCTGATAGACCGCTACAGTAACATGGAGTTGGCAGTATCCGTATCGATACAATGAATGATGTTGTTGCAGTTGACCGCCTTCCTCTTCCTTTCCACGCCGTACCTGCCTCAGAATCTGAGCCTTAGGGCAGAGCCCGCACGAACCGAAGTCTTCATTCGGCAGGAACCTGTGATAACTATGGTACAAGGCCACAGCTTTTCAACATTCCGCCAGAAGCAAACTTGGATCTTCAATCCTCTCTTCATACTCTCTTCAACCTATACGCCCGCCACGCGGCCGCACCAACACCATTTTTGTCCTTTTTGAAGACAGACTCGCACTCATATTCGTCTTATGTGCCGTCCCAGCCAAACTCCCCACCTGACAATGTCTTCACCCCGGCTCAGCCTGCCAGAGACCTTGATGGCAGAAGCTGGCGTGAGTCATACCTCTCCTTGGTGATGCAGAGCAAAGAAAGCTAATAGGAGTAGTGAGATTTCAGCCTTGCTTGGCATTGTAGGTGCCGAGGCTCCCATCTATGCTACAGAAATCCCCGGTCTTGTTGCCCCTGCACAAGGGGGTGCCCTGGTTTCCATTCCCAAACTCAACCAGTGGTTCCGTTTCGATTTCCCAGATACAATCTATGATTTGGACATCAGTCTCTTCATGAGCTTGCCAGCTCATGGCTAAGACCGGTATTTACTTCAGCTTGTGTGAGCACGTCGATTCTTCCATCCAGTCTGGCGCCTACTCTGCCCTCGACGATGGGACCCATGATGTCGCTTTGGGCAAGAATCATGACTACTCGAGTGACACCCACGATGGCGCCCTTCCCTCGGTGCACAAAGCCAGATCCACTGTGAGTTGACTGCACTTCAGCTACTCCCTGCTCCTCTATCATTAATCGAGAGCTATACTGACATGATCAAGGTCCAATCTTACAAGCGACGATGGGTCGGCCATACATCATCACATACACTACTGCTCAACGGACGTACACGAGCTTCGACAGTCGCAGCATCGATAGACAAAAATTGTGGTCACTGTGAGTAGACCACCCCAGTCACTACTCATCCTTTCATGATCTGATGAAAGTCAGGAGCCCGGTTTTATAGTCAGCGATCGCGAGTTGGCCATGTTGCCACTGCACAAGCAACACTCGCTGAGAAGGATTTGACGCAACAATCGTCGCGAAAGCCGCAGCACTTACTACCGGCAGATCTCATTGTCATCAAGAAGGCAATGGAGACACTGTTTCCCACTCAACCATTCTCCACCACAGACTCTTGCCAGCATTTACAGATCTTGACGGAAACAAGAGCATGTGGTCCTCGATCAATGATCCAACATCAGCTATGCTTCACACAGGCAAAGGTTTTGTCAACCTCGATTTGAGATGCTCCATCGCCGGCACAAGGCCTGTCGATTCGACTAGTTATCATGATTCCCCAGAGGGCCAAAGAGCCCATCCACGGGGGTGGGCAGGGCCAAAGAGCCCATCCACGGGGGTGGGCAGGGCCAAAGAGCCCATCCACGGGGGTGGGCAGGGCCAAAGAGCCCATCCATCTGGGTGGGCAGGGCCAAAGAGCCCATTCACTGGGGTGGGTTCCGGCAGGCGCATGATGCCTCTGGGATTTGCTGGGGCGCTGGGTAGCCACTCCCATGAGCGAACGTCGCGGACTCTGCCAGTTTTGCGTCCTCAATGGCCGCCGACATCGATGAGATATACTTCAACTTATCATATCCGCTCTCAACAACGCGTTGCAAGTCAAAGAAATCTGGGAGCGTGCTGCCCCCTGTTGCTCAGTGAAGGCCGCGTGCCACAGAGGGCCAGCCGTCCACCGAATCCAACTGTGTCCTCAGGCCACCATTGAGGCACACCTTGCAAACGCCAAAGAGGAGCTCAAGAGGCCAGAGAATGAGTTGGGTCTTCCTGACCAGGAATGGAAAGATATTGGTCGGCCTGGGCCTTGATCTTGGCAAAGATTGATTGTTGATATCGCAAGCAATGTAAGATCGAGGTCAAGGATTGACGAGCTTGTATCATTTGCAATTCTAGGAGGCTGTGGAATAACGAATGGCCCGTCTCTGCTCTATCATTGCCACTTGTCAATACATTATACCATACGAATACATCAACGTCAAACTGAGTTCCAACAGCCGTGGGTATCAGTATTCAATATACGATGGGTAAAGTTCAGAAATTGATGAAGGTGCAGAAGGATCCGCCATCAGATGCGCGTATCATCAGTGAGCACCTCTTCAATATCACCGATCAGTAACGCAAGAAGCTGAGTATCAACTGCGTCAAAAACACACAGCATGTGGGACATGAGCGCGACAAAGCAGTCATTGAAATACCTGGCCTCCATTCATGAATGAAGTCTCGCTCATACGCATAGTACAGCCTTTTCCTGCCGCAGTCATTTCCCATCGTGATTCCTACCTATGAAGCTACGGGTAGCCGGCTTTCGGATTTCGGACTTTGTAGATGGCACGTCATCCAAAGGAGCGCTCTTCGCATCAGCCCATTATTAGTCAAGACCTCCTCTCTGCTCCTCCGGATATCTCCTTCTACGTCTTATCTCTAGCATTTCGTCACAGGGACACCCGCATCTCTTAACATACATGCTGTGAGCAGTTATGCAGGGCCATCTTCTGCCCCCTTATCTGACAATTCCAACTTATTGATCCCGAAAGTTTCAACATGTCGACCTGGAATCCGTCGCATCTCTCGTCGTCTATAATGTCTCATATACGTCATCACCCCATACTCTTCACTTCTGCATTCGCGATTGTGCCACTGGCGGCTTTGATGCTGCCTTCTTACCGTGGCTTCATCGATCTTGGCCCCAGTGGCCTCCCGCACAACGTCTTTGGCTGGCTTCTCCAAGGTGCTTTGCGCCCATTAGCTCTAAAGAGTACCCGTGATCACAGTGTCTTTCAAAAGCCTGGCGTTTCGTCCTCGTACGAGCCTCACGGAACCACTCGGTTCTTGCAGGGTGAGCTCGCACCACGTCGAGGCGATAGACCATTCATTCCCGATTACGTGGCACCTCAGAGGCAAAAGACAGAAAAAGGCGATGAAGCCCTCGTCAGCAGGATGAACGGCCATCTGAGAGACTTGGCAGGTCATCGGCCCGAGACGCTGGCCGTGAGGGGATCTGGCTTGGAAGCAAAAGACGATCCAGCGCTGTGGCTTGTCGGCACTCCGTTGCCCAAGTACCTGGCCAAAAGCACAAAGGGAGAGATCATTCACATACACCCAGAAGCCAGCTCACACATGATTCTCAGCCTGAGTGACGCAGAAGAAGCGATGGCAAAGGGCTGGGCTGAACTGCACCCGCTTAGCGGCGTCATGGGATACATTCCGTTGCCATATGTCATGGTGTATGCGCCTCGAGATGAAGAGGAATTCGGAGTGTGGACGAGGTTTGTTGATGCAGCTGTGGCTTTTACGACGGCAGAACTGAATTAGCATGTTTACGTTGAGGCGGGATGTCTCTTTTATCCTCCTCCTGAACATGGTTTCTTGAGGTCATTCAGGTTTTTGATCACACCGGTCGTTCGTTCATTTACACATTCACTCGAAGGGGGCTACTGCCCATATGCCCGCTGGGCTCTGCTCTTATCTCGCTGAAGCGTTGGAGGATTGCAAGCATCTTACCCAGATTGTGCCACATGTATGACAAGTCCCAAGTTGCGCATAAGGACGGTCATTGTGCAAGTTGCTATGAGATATGTCGTGATATTCAGATGTCTTTACTAGTTACTTCAACAGATTCCCTTGCTCAAGCCACATAGCCTTTCAGAATGGCGTTGTGTGGGCATTTATTATACCCTTGCCATGACGATATGCCCCGTTTGGAGCCCATCATTAACAGAGCTTGACGGTTGAAAGGATGGACTGGAGGTTTTCGTTCTTTAGCTATGTGGCGATAGAGTCATTCATAAAGCCGGCGAGCTGTCCGAGCCGCACGTCCATGAAAGTCAACTGTGTGCAACTTATAACGAACTCTAAGAGTCTGGAAAGCCCAGAGATCAATCCAGCACGATGAAACATCTTAAGGCAGCTGAATACCGCAGCGTCTTGCTGCCTCGTCACTCACCATCACACGCAAACATATATATCGCATGAAGACTTAAAGTTAAATACTGAACGTGGAAAAAGCAGGGAGACAACTGGCAAGGAGGGCTTTTGTCACAGTAGCTGATGGTCAAATGATGAAAGAGGCTCACTGAAGGCTTCAGTCACGGAATGGTGAGATAACACTCACCGGCTTCCAGTTGCCCTGGGACAACGTATCATTTCACAAACAGTTTTTCTGGCATACTCTCCTCTAGCATCAAGTTAAGTAGAATAAGACATGCTGCTCGAATGTTCAGGTGAACATATCGTAGCATGAGTAATAGGGGGCGTCAACCGAAGCAGGCGGCTATGGAGTGAGGTCAACGGATGAGATCGCTATGGCCTTAACGGGAGAATCACCGATACGTTGAAGGACTTGGTCTCTGGCCTGATATATCCTCAGGTATTTACCATTTACCCATGCGTCAGTTCCTCCTCATGTTGAATCTCGGCAACTTTCACATCGTGATGGAGCTCAGGTCCTCCCCATCTTACGGGTACGTCAAAAACGGAGTTCCAGTGGCTTGAAAAGCATATAAATGTCTTGAAACAAACAGCACTCGAGATGTGCTGCTGTTTTCATCAGCCCTCTGTGACAAATGATGAAATTCCATGAAGCTTTTCGAGATCTCATTATCATGTTGCTTGTGAAACTGCTGTACAGTACGAATTGTGTCCGCTGGGACGACGACAACAACGCCATACTGATGTGTCTTAGAGGCGTCTTAGTGGAGATAGCTCGCTACTTTTGTGCAAAATACATTGCCGACTAATGGCTCACAATCCCAAGACTGTGGAAAGATGAACACCACCTTGACACCATAGAATCAAACGACATGAGATGAGCCGACCTTGAAAGGACTACATATGTCAGGCCATCAACGGTATATCTGCTCGCATTTAATTCCGGCCATTCAATACCTTACCTTATCTTTAAAGATCTCGCGCGCAGTTTGGTCAAAGACAGCTCCTGATATAAATACATACCTTACACCATGAGAAGCCTTGGACAATCTTTGGCCATATTCACATATACAATTCAACTGCCTTAGTTTTAGCATTGACTTCCTGTATCAGCATATACTATGTAGCAAAATTGACCTTCAAGCTACTCATCTCATATCATCTCGCTATTGTATACTTTCAATGTCCCTTTATCCTTCTGTGGTTTATAAGGTCCTCTCTCCCTCAATACCAACCAAGGTACCTGAGGGCCTCCAGCTAGAGACGCTAGAGGCGGCGATACAGAAGGTGGGGCGCTGTATCTACACCTGTAGGCTTATCGATTGCTTGGTGGGGGACGACCGATGACTGCGAATCTCAAATTTTGTCCAGCCTCGTCCGAATTATTCTTAGCCCTGCATCTACCTTACCTATACCCTCGCCAGCTCACCCGAATCCTCCCCGTCCGACGACCGCGCGCATCGCCTCTTTCTGCGTCCTCAGAGCCGAAGCGGATCGAATCGATATCATGTCTTCATGATAAGCAGCGCAAATCCAGACTCCGCGCAGGCGAATCCGAATCCAAAGAGGCGACAAGATGGCGCACGCCGCGTTCGTGGGCTCTACCAAGGAGCAGCTCGTTGACAACCTGCCCAAGCGCTTCAAGGGAATCAAGTTTGGCATCCAGTGAGTGTCCTGTCTGTGTGCTGCTCGCTTCATGTTGAATGCATGGCCCGGCGTTCTAACTACTGCTGCTCATCAGGTCCAACCAGGACATCGTCAACCAAGGCGTGCTGGAGGTTTCCCAGCGCATGCTCTACGATATCGACAACAACCGAGCACCCCTTACCAATGGAGCCCTTGATATTCGAATGGTATGTATAATGTATCAACTTGAATCTACCTAGCATCGCAATGTCATATTGACTCTTCCCAGGGAACGTCGAGCAAGTCCGGCAAATGCGGTACCTGTCAAGAGCCTCTCAAATTCTGCATCGGCCACTTCGGTCACGTACGACTAGCGCTCCCTGCTTTCCACATCGGCTACCTCCGCTTCATCCAGACGATCCTCCAGAACGTGTGCAAAACCTGCGCCAAGGTGCTCCTCACCGAAGAGGAGCGGCGGTCGTTCCTCCAGGACCTGCGCCGCCCCGGACTCGACAACATCCGCCGAACCCAGATCTGCAAGAGGATCAACGAGCAGTGTAGGAAATGTAGGCAGTGCCCGTACTGCGGCGAGATCAACGGCCAGATCCGAAAGGTCGGCGTCCTCAAGCTCACCCACGACAAGTTCTCCGCGTACAAGAAGTCGACTTCGCAGAAGAAGCTCCCTCCCGAGAGCAAAATCGCCTTTGACGCCTCGTTCGACGAAGCCAAGAAACTGAACCCCGATCTGGATAAGCACCTGGCGAGGGCCATGGAGGATCTGAACCCGCTCTGGGTCCTGAACCACTTCAAGATGATCACGGCCACGGACTGCGAACTGCTGGGTTTGGATCCCACCGAGGGCCGCCCCGAGATGTTCATATGGCAGTTTGTTCCCGCTCCGCCCGTGTGCATCCGGCCGTCGGTCGCACAGGAAGGAGCCAGCACGGAAGACGACCTCACCGCGAAGCTGGCCGAGATTGTCTACATAAGCGGGCTGATACGGACGGCTCTGAACAAGGGCAAGCCGATGCAGACCATAATGGAGCAGTGGGAGTACCTCCAGCTGCAGATCGCCATGTATGTCAACAGTGATGTTCCCGGCCTTAACCAACCGGGCTTCGGGAAGAGCATCAGGGGCTTCTGCCAGCGTCTCAAGGGCAAGCAGGGCCGCTTCAGAGGAAACCTGTCGGGAAAGCGAGTCGACTTTTCCGGCCGAACCGTCATCTCGCCCGACCCCAACCTGGGCATCAACCAAGTGGCGGTGCCTCAGCTTGTCGCCAAGAACCTGACGTTCCCCGAGCGGGTGCAGAGCCACAACATGGAGAAGCTGCGGCAGTGCATCTTGAACGGGCCAAAGGTGTGGCCCGGCGCCAATCATGTCATCAAGGACAACGGAAACTGGAAGCAGGACTTGCAGTTCGGTGATAGGGCACTCGTTGCCCGAGATCTCAGGATTGGCGACGTCGTGGAGCGTCATCTGGAGGACGGAGACGTGGTGCTCTTCAACCGACAGCCGTCGTTGCACAAGCTCAGTATCATGAGCCATTTGGCCAAGATCCGGCCATGGAGGACGTTCCGCCTCAACGAGTGTGTCTGCGGCCCTTACAACGCCGATTTCGACGGAGATGAGATGAACCTCCACGTCCCACAGTCCGAAGAAGCCCGAGCCGAGGCTATTACCCTCATGGGCGTCAAGAACAACCTAGCCACGCCCAAGAACGGAGAGCCCATCATTGCAGCCACGCAGGACTTCATCACAGCCTCCTATCTCCTCAGCAGCAAAGACCGATTCTACAACCGAAAAGCCTTCACCTACATCTGCACCCACATGGTGGATGGCGTAACGCACATTGACCTTCCTCCCCCATCCATCATCAAGCCCGAGGCCCTGTGGACGGGCAAGCAAATCTTCAACGTGCTGATGCGTCCGAACAAGCAATCGCCCGTCCTCGTCAACCTGGACGCAAGGTGCAGAGAATACTCGGCCAGACCCGGGCAATGTCCCGACATGGATCCCAACGACGCTTGGCTCGTCATTCGAAACTCGGAGGTGATGTGCGGTCGCATGGACAAGTCCATCATCGGATCTGGAAAGAAGAACTCTGTCTTCTACATCATCCTCCGAGATTTCGGCCCCGACCATGCCGTCTATGCCATGAACAGGCTGACCAAGCTGTGCGCGAGACAGCTGGGAAACCAGGGCTTCTCGCTCGGCGTGGGCGACGTCTTCCCCAGCACGGAGCTGACCAAGTCCCGAGACCGGCTCGTGCAGGACGCCTACGACAAGAGCGATGCGCTCATTGAGACGTTCAAGCAGGGCAAGCTCGAAAAGGCCGCCGGTTGCGACATGGAGCAGACGCTGGAGATTTCCATCTCGGGCATCCTCTCCAAGGTTCGACAGCAGGCCGGTCAGCAGTGTGTGGACGCGCTAAGCCGCAACAACGCGCCCCTGATCATGGCCAACTCCGGCTCCAAGGGTCTGCACATCAACGTCGCCCAGATGGTTGCCTGTGTCGGACAGCAGATTATCGGTGGCCAGCGTGTGCCCGATGGCTTCCAGGACCGCAGTCTGCCGCACTTCCACAAGAACGCCCGCCAGCCGGCCTCCAAGGGTTTCGTGCGCAACAGCTTCTACTCGGGGCTGTTCCCGACCGAGTTCTTCTTTCACGCCATCTCTGGACGAGAAGGTCTTATTGATACCGCAGTCAAGACGGCAGAAACAGGATACATGTCGCGACGACTGATGAAGTCTCTGGAGGATCTATCCACGCAGTACGACAACACCGTCAGGACATCGTCGGGGACCATTGTGCAGTTCCAGTTCGGTGCGGACAAGCTCGATCCCGTCGACATGGAGGGTTCGGCCGTGCCTGTGCAGTTTGACCGCACGTGGACTCACGCCGAGAGCACCACCTGGGACAACAATGAGAGATCACTGCTGCCTCACGAAGTGCTCGAAGTGTGCACCAGTATGCTGGACAAGGAGAAGCTCCGCTACAAGAGACGACGGCTGGTGGACAACGCGCTGCTCGACTATTCCGATCCGACCGACGAAGCTCTCGATGAGCACGAAAGCGCGCGAGGCTTCATCGACACCATCTACTCATACGTCGCCGACCGAGCACAAAAGATGTCCAAAGCCCGGGCGCTTGTTGGGCTGGACCCGGACCCGAGCCACGACGAGGATCTTGCCAACGCCTCACCGGACCTCAAAGCCCGGCTGGCCCGTGTCGAGCGAGTTTCCAAGATCTCTCTGACGACTCTGCAGAGATTCGTCAAGGAGTGTCTGGAGCGGTACCACAAGGCCCACGTCGAGCCGGGCCACGCCGTGGGCGCCGTCGGAGCGCAGTCTATCGGTGAGCCCGGAACGCAGATGACGCTCAAGACGTTCCATTTCGCAGGTGTCGCTGGTATGAGTATCACCCAGGGTGTTCCCCGTATCAAGGAGATCATCAACGCGTCCAAGAACATCAGCACGCCCGTCATCACGTGCCCTCTGCTCAACGACAAGCAGATTGAAGCGGCGCGCATCGTCAAGGGCCGCATCGAGAAGACGTATGTCATTGACGTGCTCAAGGCGATTGAGGACGAGTGGGTGAGCGACCGCGGCACCATTGTGCTGTACATTGACATGGAGGCGCTGCAAAACATGCACCTCGGCATCGGCATCGTGGACATTGCAGAGGCCATCCTGCGGTTCAAGAAGCTCAAGATCCAGCCTACCGACGTCTCGGTCGGCCCCAACTACATCAAGATCTACGTGCTCAACAGTTGGGTCGACCCGGACGCGGCCAAGAAGCGACAGCGCAGCCAAGGCTCCCTGACCCTAACGGAGGAGGCTTCCGACTTCCTGCTGCGAGTCAATCACCTGCGCCGCATGCTTCCCAAGGTGCCCATCTCGGGATACAACGAGGCGACCAGGGCCATTATCCAGACGTCTGAGCAAAACGAGCACACAGTGCTTGTGGAGGGATACGGCCTGCGCGCCTGCATGACGACGGAGGGCGTCATTGGGACCAAATCGCGGTCCAACTCGGTCATGGAGGCCCGCGACGTGCTAGGCATCGAGGCGGCCCGAACCACGATTGTCGACGAAATCTCGAGCGTCATGGCGGGCATGGACATTGACCCGCGTCACATCCAGCTGCTGGCCGACGTCATGACGTTCAAGGGCGAGGTCCTGGGCATCACGCGCTTCGGCCTGTCCAAGATGCGCGAGAGCGTCCTGCAGCTGGCGTCGTTTGAGAAGACGCCGGACCACCTGTTCGAGGCAGCCGCCGGCATGAAGACGGACCGCATCGAGGGTGTTTCGGAGTGCATCATCATGGGGCAGACGATGAGCGTCGGCACGGGCTCCTTCCAGGTCGTCAGGAGGCTCAACATCCAGGAGTGGGAGGTGAAGCCCAAGAAGACGCTGTTTGAGGATGCGTGGACGGAGACGGTCAAGGCCAAGAAGGAGCGGCGAAAGCTGCGAGGCATGGTGTAGGCATTGGAAGATTGTGTGATTGTGTGTTTCTGGGATTTCCTTCTAGGGAATACTGTTTCTGGGACTTGCTCGAATCTACGTGTATATACAGCAATTTCTACGACCGGATGATGATGCTCTGAGGGGGGATCATTTGGGATGGCAAAAGCATATAATGAACATTTACCAAGCGGATGGATAATATAGGACTCCATGGTCATATGCATCTCGTCCCTTGTATGGCACTGTAGGTATGTATGATGCTGTATTAATTTGTGAGAACATCATGCAAGCACGTATAACCATCCTTGCGTGGAATGATACCCCTAGCTCCCTAAACGCCGGTTCCCTTTGATGCCCCCTGGTTTGAAAAATCGTAAAAAAAAAAAAAAGTCGAACCCCTGCCATGATGCCTGGCTGATTGTACAGGTAAGGTAACCAGTTTTCAAGGAAGACGACCTTAGGCAGCCCTCTTCTTGCTCTTCTGCGTCATCTTGCGGAAAGCCTCCATACCTCCGGCGCCAAGCGGCCGGTGATCCTGGTTCCTGGTTCCGTCAAAGGTGCTCTTGGGGGCGATGGTGTAGCTGGCAGGGAGATTAACCATGCGGGCTCTGTTGCCACCGCCGACAGGAGCAAGCAGCCGCTCGCGCTCGGCGTCGCGGGCAGACTGGGCGGGCCGCTGGGAGAGGGTGAACTGGGAGCCCGTCTTGCGGCGTTGAGCCAGTTTGGCGGCCCTGATTTGCCATGTTAGCGCATATTCCACAAGAAAGACAGCAATGACGAAGAAAGCCAGTGACGAATGCAACGGTAAAGGTAAACGTACTCGTAATCGAACTCGCGCGTCTCAATGTGGCGCTTCTTGTAGTCGTCGGTCCGCTTGAGGATGGGGCGGCTCCATTCTCCCAGCAGCCGCTCGGCCATGCGCTTGATGCTCGGCTCGGGCTTCTTGCTCCTCGTGTAGAACAAGACGACCTTGCCGATGCCGCTGCTCAGGAGAGCCTCCTTCTCAATGTTGAGACGCGTCAGGGCCGTGAAGATGTCCCGTTGGATGTTGTAGGCGGGCAGCGAGCCGTCGTTGAGCGGCTCGAGGAAGAACTTGACGTGCTGCAAGAAGTTTGTGTCGGGGTCGAGCACGGCGTGCTGAACATTGTTACGGTTGAGCAGGCCGGCGACCTCGGGCAGCAGCTTGAGCTTGTGCAGGGCGGGCTGTCCAGACTCGCGCGCCTGATTGTCAGCCTGACAGGCACGCTCCATCTGGACCTTGAGCGCGGCCAGCTGCTCATCAATCTCGTCCTCGAGATCCTGGCATCATCGGCGTTTAGCTTTTTTGTTCCTAGGTCTGCCTGTGAGCAGCATCGAGGAGACTTACAATCTCATCCTTTCTCCGGCGCTTGGGCGCAGACCCCCGGTTCTTCATGGCGGCGTCGAGAGCCCTGTCGATTTCGCGATTCTGTCGCTGTTCCGGCGTGAGGTTCTCGTCGTTGTCTTCGGGCTGGGGCGACGTGGGCTTGACCCGAGGCCGCCTCTCGCCCTCGGCCCGCTTCCTGCGCGGCTTCTTCTCCGGCTCGGCGCTGGAGCCATCGTGCATGGACGCATCGTCGTCCCGATCCCGGCGCTTCTCACGACGGGTCTCTCTGGGCTTCTTGGCGGCCTTTTCGCCCTCGGCGCGCTTGCGCTTGGTGGCCTTGAGGGTGCGGGCAATGTCCTCGTCAATCTCGACGGGTCGATCCTCGATGTTTGCCGTCTCGGGGTCGTAGTCTTCGAACTGGTTCTCGTCAATCTCGGACAGCAGATCCGAGTCGCGGTCCGAGTCAGCATCGGCCAGCTCGTCGAGGAATTCCTGCTCCTGGCCGTCGTCGACTGGCCCGTTGGCCGGCGAATCGAGGTCAGACATGGCTGGAGGCTTTCGTGTGTCGGTCGGGAGACGGTGGGAGGGAGAGGAGCGAGTTTGATAGCGGAAATAAATCCAAGATTCGAGAGGAATTCGTCGCAGCCGCAGATCGATGGGCCTGGGAATGCAAAGTGAGGAAAAGGTGAGACAGTTTGTTGATTTGGGAGGAAAAGATTCATTCCATCTGGCTTCCCTCGAGCCTTCTCCAGCAGCGCGTGGCTGACATAAGCACGCAGTTGTGGACGGAACAACGATGTTGCCGCTACAGACACCAAACCAAGAGCGGACTAGCGCACGGCTTTGTTTACTTGATGCCGCCGGGTTGCCACTGACGATAGTGCTTGTGTATGCGCAGCTGTGGATAAGGTAAGCAACCTTGAGATAATGCCCGGCATTTCTCGAACAAGGATGTTTCGTACAAGTCACTTATCCGCTACCGTGGATCAACATTTCTGAATCAACACAGGTCCGGACCAGGGCGATAGTACATATTGCTTGCAGAAGCACGCCCCGAGGCTCGGATCATGCATTGCGCCAGCAAATTTTACAACCAGTAGTTACTCGCTCGTTCGACATCACCATCGCCATCGCCATCGCCATCGCTATACGAAACAGCAGCACCAAGCAGCCTCTGCGCCATGGAGCGCCGCACCTTTGAGGCCCCCATGGAGTGGGAGTACCAAAACTCCGGGCCCGTCGATCTGACCAGCCCGTTTGCGCAGGTGGCCAAGAAGAGATCAGAAAACTGTTGGTGCTCCTCATGACAAGGGGGGGGATTTTGGGATTGAGTTGAGAAAAGTTGGGTGCAACGACAGACTGCTAACCACGACGTGTGTCGATGCTTTTTCGCAAACATCCAGTGTTCAACTCGCCGCACAAGTCGTCGACGACGCAGAGCACTCCGTTTTCCGCCTTTGGAACGCCGTCGAACCCGCCGTCGAGATCCTTCTTCACCCCCCAGCTTGCGCCCCGTGTCGTGGCGCCGCCGTTTCGAAACCCGGCATTCACGACGCCGAGAAGCCTCGACGACGCGACCACCTCCGAGTCCTCGTTTGCCGAAGCGTCCTTCACCACCGCCGAGGCCTCTTTTACCACGGCCCTCGAGGGCAGTCCGGCACGCACCGACGTCTCTTCGTTTGCCAACGATACGCCCGAGTCGGAGCGCATGAGCGATGTGACGGTGGCCAACAGCCCGACGCCGACCAAGGTCGACAAGAACTCTCGCTACAACAGGGCATCGCCTCGGAAGCACGTGGCCGGCAGGGGAGAGATTCGGCCCGCGAGGGATGCGCTGCAGGTGCTGAGGAAGAGGAAGCGACACAATTTCGACAAGGACGTGAGCAGCGTGGTCCGACACCTGCCGCGAGACTGGGAGGGCGATGCGTCGGATTCAGACAGTAGCATCGTCTCATATCAAGGCGCATCGCCGAGCAGGTTCGCGGCGCCGCCGTCTTCGTCGCAACACAGGAGCCAGAGATCGACGACCCCCCCAGGGCGCGAGGGCTGGTTCGTCTCGGCGCTGGGCACAATGGATCGATACCCCGGAGCGCCCGACCACATCTACAGGTGGCTGCAGCTGGGGCTCAACTGCTTCGTGATGGGCATCATCATCTTCTGCGGCTGGTCCGTCGTCGAGGCGGTGCGGTCCGACATCCGCAACGCCAACGAGATGGCGCGGATGGAGATCATGAGCCGCATATCAGAGTGCCAGAACCACTACACCAGCAACGAGTGCACCAAGAGGGACAGGCCGGCGCTGCGGGCGCTGTGTGACGAGTGGTATGACTGCATGACGCAGGACTCGGAAGCCATCATGCGCGTCAAGGTCACCATCAAGCAGGTTGCAGAGGTGATTAACGAGTTTGCGGACGCGATGAACTTCAAGGCATGGGTGAGTTTAGCTCGTTGGATGATGTCGACGGCTGGTAGCGGCAAGAGGTTATTGGTTCACTGGTTTTACTGACAGGCACCTTTGGGATCGACACAACAGGTCATGTTTGGCACAATCGCCGTCTTCATCATCTTTTCCAACGTCATGCTGCAATGGGGACGGTCCAAGACACAGCCGGCTCCCGTGCCCGCAGCCGCCTTCTCGCATGTCCCCATGATGGGGCCCGACGCCACGCCAGCGCACTTTAGGGGGCGGTTCGAGACGCCCAGGTCGCAGCGGTACGCCTACCTCGAGGACGACGTGAGGGACGCTGACATGTCGCCTTCGCGGAGGGCGCTGGGGCCGGGCTTCATGTACACGCCCTCAGGGCGGCGCAGCCCAAGCAAGGGAGAGCGACCGCTCAGTCCTATCAAGTATCCGAGTCCTAGCAAGGGTGTCGAGCGATCCGGGGGGTCTCTGCGCTGGCAGTGAAGGAGCGTGGCGGCGGGAATTTTTGGGCTTGATTGCATGTTTTCAAAGGTGTACTATGCGAAAAGGGAACTGATTGGTCTTGCAAGGGTATTCTTTTTGCTTTTGTTTTGCTTGCTCGTTTACATAGGATGGCACTCATTCATTCACATTGTGTGGCGTTTGGCGGAAACCGGGAAAGGAAGGGCTCATTAAGGGGGGTCACGATATGGCTCATCAGGCTTGCGCATCAGGGATACGGTAGAAAAAAAGGTAGCAGTGGTACAATAAGAAGTTGCAGTAATGATGTGAATTTCAGTGATCTATTGCTAGTAATATCCTTGCTGTATTCAAAGTGAAGATGCACATGTCGCTGATAGTACCAAGCACAACGATAGTTCGCGAGGCTGGCAGTCTGTAGCTGGATTATCCCAATCACGACAACTTCCACCTCATAGATAGCCATCAACTGTACTGAAGAATTCGGTCAGCTACTACCTACATTAGGCATTAGGTACCATGAGACAGTAAGTCCCCCAAGATGGCCTTTCAAACAAGTACGAGCCACCGAATAGCATCTCAACCTCGTCAGATTGCCTCCCAGTTACCGTGCGTCCCGGCAAGTTTCGCCTGCAGCCGCAAAGGAGAAGAGCGAGATCGAGATGTGTGGCTTCCAGCTGCCAATGCCAGTGGACCGTCGACCCTCTTTGATCCAAGAGCCTTTGGATTGGTGGTGTGACTTTTACTCTTTTCTTTCTCAGGAACTGCAACTTTCTTGCGAGTTCTTGTAGGTAATTTTCTTGGAGCATTTGTCAGTCCCTCGGGAGAGTACCGGGGAGTACCTAGCAAGAACTTGGGCGGACTACGGCAATTGCTAGACGCTGTGGCTGGTGCGAGTCGACACGGCATGTTCCGACCGGTATCGAGCGGGTCGCGAGCGGGTTCCAGTTGGGATTGGAATGACCTCATGGCTCATCATAGGTACCTAGTTGAATCAGTGCCCGCTCGTTTGGTAATCGGAGGGGTTCCGACAACAGGTACGAGTAGTAGCGCCTGTCTGTCAAAGCAGCCAAGCAAGAAGATATTGCCATGGATGTTTTTGCCTGTATCTGCCAAATCTCATCAACACCTACAGTACCTACATGGACAGCGGTAAGCACTGAGCACTGTACATATTAAGGTACATATCTTGGCACAGTGAGGTAGCAGCAAAGGAACAATTGCAGCCGAATGGGAGATGCAGATGGCGAGATGCGAGATGCAGGTGACACGTCAAGTCGGGCCTTGGGCGAGAACAAGAGCAAAGAAATACTTGTAACTGACAAGGACATGGTTGGATCATGTTCCCTGTTCTACCTGCCGTTCCCCTCGTATGAATGTGTGTGTACTGTACTTACAGTAGGTAAAGTAACCTCAACCTCTCACTATCTCGCCCCCCCCCCTGCTGTTCGTGGCCATCCAGCTCAGCTTCAAGCGGCTGTCTGGTTCGTTCTAGCTTGGGGGGCGCCCCTCTCTTCCGGCTTCTCAAGCTCCAGCTCCAGCTCCAGCTTCAGGGCAGGGGGAGGAGGAGGGGAAGGGGGCCCATCCAGTGCATTTTGCAAAATCGCGTTCAGCCGAATGCCGCGCCTGCGGAAACGGTTTTCCCATGGATCCAATCCCAATCTCTTCTCTTCTCTCTTACATGCATACGGTAAGGAACCTTGTGTACCGACCTAGCCTTAGAAGAGACAGCTCCCCACTATAAATCGCAGGCTTGCATCGCATCAAGAGGTTACACGTATAGAACCTGCAGGCAAATGTAAGGTAGGCATTCGCAGAGGGAGCAAGGCATGCGAGTTGGACCTCGTCGATGGCAACTCAGCCTCCCAGATGCGTGTACTAGGTATTGATGTAGTAAGATGCTCAGGGATGTCCTGTTTTCGAATGTCTCTCGCCTGCATAAGCCCCCGTCCATCCCGCCTTGGTTGCTCTAGGTCTTTCGCGAGGCCACCAATCGCAGAGTCGCAAGCTGTCGGCCGAGATGAACAAAAGCTGGCAGGCGGCCCAGTGCAAAAGGTTGTTTGCTCGTCGGCTGCAGGCGCCTCATTGTCATGGATCCTACATTTTGATGGTTGATCACCTGTAAGGTATGCCCAGCTTGCCCAGCATCCGCCTCCGAGTCTCCCTGCATCTGTAGGTATGTTGCCTTGGTTCAAGTCGGGGCTCGCTCTCGTTGCTCATCGCTGGACCTGAACCTTGAATACCTTCCTTGCTGGAGTACATACGCCTCCATGCGCTGTTACGTCCTCCCGCGGCTGACCTCTGCCCTGCGTCAGTGTCTCTCCGGCCTCGACCTCTTGTTCCCCCTAACCCTCGCGCGCCACCTAGACCTGCTAACCCAGCCGCAAAACGTGAGAACACCACCTCCTTGGGACCATGATAAGGTACCTAGCCAAGGTAAGGCAAGGTAGCCGTTCCGCCAACGTCATCCTGTATGCGTGGAGGTATCAGATGTATGTTCGCTCGCACGTTGGTAATCTCCGGTCCTTACTAATTGCCACGAGTAGTAAGTAGGTAGGTATTTCCAGGCAAATCCCATCATCACCACCACCACCAGCAACAGCCAGCACAAGGCCGGCCATGTGCCGGGAATCGATATCGCATGCGCTGGCGCCATCTGGACGCGGCCACGGCTGGATTGGATTGGACGGCACGTGAAGCTGGAGCTGCTGGACCCGCGGTGGTGGTGAAGCGGCCCCGAGCTCTAGTGGTCGAATAACGCCCTCGGCTGCCCAGCCCACAGCTCTAGCGGCTGATGGCACCTGTGCTCTGACGTGCTGGGGGGGGCGGGGGCCGCTGGAGCTTCTGCCAGGCTCTCGCTAACTCGCTCCCCCCGCCCCGCTAGCAGCGGCTGGCCCTTGTGCTGTGCGGTTGCAGCAGTGCGGTGCAGCGGATTGGGTGGATTTGCTGGATGCACGGATTGCATGGACTGCACGAATTGCCATCCGCGACTCTGGGACCATCGCGACGCTTCCATTCATTGTCTCTTTTTTTTTTCTCCCTCCCTTGCCTCAAAGCCTTTCACGCCTCCAGCCTCGCGCCTCTGCCGCTGCTGCAGCTGCTCCTGCTCCTGCTCCTGCTTCTACTCCAGCCTCTTACTTGTGCTCCTTGCTGCTGCTGCTGCTGCTGCTAAACCTGCAGATATCGCCGCGCCCCTCCTCGTCCGTCGCCCGGCCCGTCCTCATATAAACCTCTGCTCAGCTCTTCTGTCCATCCGATGCCGTGCCGACTCTGATACCCAGCCGCGCGACGACCGCGAACCCTTCGCACGAGCTCCCCAAGATCCAAGACGGATTGCCTCTCCCCCCCGCAGCATGTCTATCCCACCACGAGGCTGCAGCTACCGCATCTCGAGTCCAAGAACCGCGCTGGTTCCGCATCGCTGAAGGAACCGACCTCTTCAGTTGTCTTTCTCTCTCCCTCTCTCTTCGCACTCGCTCCCTCCCTCTCTCTTCTTGTCCCTCAGCGGACCTCCGTCAACCTCAACCTCAGCACCGCCAGCGCCATCGTCATCGTCATCCGAGTCGCGCCCCTCCCACCGGCTCCAACGCCGCGATGGAAGAGGACACGGGCAGCCAAACGCCCGGCCCAGGAAGCGGCCCTGGGAGCGGTCCTGGGAGCGGCCCTTCGAGCGGCCAGGGGAGCACCAGCGCCGGCGCCGGCACTGGCAGCGGTACGACGCCGCAGTCGCAGTCACAGTCACAGTCCCAACAGGCGCAGTCCCAACAGGCGCAGTCGCAGGCCGGCCCATCAACGTCCAACTCGCTGCTGCAGCTGTCCAAGCGCAGACGCGGCCTGGGAGTCGTCACGCCCAATGCCTGCACGGAATGCCGCAAGAAGCGAGCCAAGGTGAGCCCTGCTGTCCGGTCCGGGAAAGTGTCAAAGGCGGGAGAGACGCTTTGGCCTCGCGCGTGTCGACAGATGTAGTTATGGCATGGACTACCTACCTACCTTATACATGCACGGCGATGTCATAGCTTCTTCCCTGGCCGCTCACTGTCACCTCGACCTGCTTCTCGCCCTGCCCATGCTACCTACCTGCCTACCTGCCTACCTACCTATCTTGAACCATGAAACATTGGGCACGCAACGGAAACGAACAATTGCTGACAGGCTCCGCGTGTGCGATGCTGTAGTGCGACGGCCAGAAACCCTGCGGGCGCTGCAAGTCGCAAAAGGACGTCGAGTGCATCTACGAAATCCCCATCCGCCAATCCAAAGAACACCTCCGCAATGAAATCGAGAACCTGCGCCTGCGCCAGCGCTCCTCCGACCAGGTCTTCGCCGCCCTGATACAGCCGCAGCTGTGGGAGGAGGTGCTGGCGCGCCTGCGCGGCGGCCAGTCGGTCGAGAGCATCTCCGAGTGGCTGGCCAGCGTTCCTCATCCCACCGCGCCTCCCGAACCCGCGACGTACGACCCTACCATGGGCCACGACCTGGCCTCCATGGCCGCCTACGGCGACACCTCGGTGGCGCCGCTCCCGGGCATGGCCCTCGGCATCGGGCCGGGGTCGCTCTCCATACCCGGCCTGCCCGGCGAGCTGGCGGGCAACGCGGCCAGCCCCTGGCAGTTCTCGTCCCAGAGCCAGGCCGGCTCGACCAGAAGCGGCTCCCACCCGGACCTGATGAGCTGGACCGCCACCGACATGGGCGCGCCGCCGTCGCGCGTCGGCTCCTGGGCCGAGAGCATGCAGACGGACCACCTCGGCGGTAACGGCGGCGGCGGTGCTGGTGGTGCTGGCGGCGGCGGCGGCGGCGGCGGCGGCGGCGGTATTCAGCGCTATCGCGGGCTCGAGCAGGTGCTGTCGCCGCTCAACGAGTCCCAGGCCATGAAGCAGCCCAGCGGCACGTGGACCACCATCACCGACGACGTCAACCTGGTGCAGCACCTGCTGGCCCTCTACTTCTGCTGGGAGTATCCCACCTTTGCCTCCCTCAGCAAGGAGCACTTCCTGCGCGACTTCTCGGCCGGCCGGCACCGCTACTGCTCCCCCATCCTCGTCAACGCCCTGCTCGCCCTCGGCTGCCGCTTCTCGACTCAGCCCATGACGAGGGCCAACCCCAACGACCCTTACTCCTCCGGCGACCACTTCTTCAAGGAGTGTCAGCGGCTCTTTCAAGAGGAGACGGACCACCACTCCCTCACCACCATCCAGGCCCTGGGCATCATGTCCATCCGCGAGGCCAGCTGCGGCCGAGACTCGGAGAGCTGGTACTACGCGGGGCAGAGCATACGCCTGGCTGTCGAAATGGGCCTGCACCGCATCCACGACGATGACGACGAGGACGAGCTCGCCGTCCAGTCTGCCACCTTTTGGGGGGCCTTTGCCCTCGATCAGTAAGTACAAGACTTCCCAAGATGATATTCGACAGCATTGAATGCGCCCCTCCAGAGAAATGCATCCGCTGACCGCAACCCCCCCTCTGTCCTCTCAGCGCCTGGTCCCTGGCCACCGGCTCGCTGCCGCAGTGCTCGTGCTTCCCTCACCTGCCGCCCAAGCCGGCCATCATTGGCGACATTGAAGCCTCGCTATGGGTACCGTATACCGACGACGGTGAGGACCGCACGACCACCTTTGGCGTAGATTCGAAGGGGCTGCCTACTAACGTGTCAGAAGGCGCGCCGTTGCAGCGGTCGTGCGAGCAGCCATCTAACGTGCGGTCAGTATACAAGTGCTTCTGCGAGCTGAGCGAGCTTGTCCACCAGTCCCTTTACGTGCTCCATTCCCCCGGAAGGCCCCTTACCGCGCGGGATCTGTTGAACATTTACACCCAGTACCTCAACTGGTACGACCGCATACCCGAGGTCTTGAGGCTGGGCCACAACTTTACGCCCGCGGTCTTGTTTGCGCAGTGAGTCCCACGATTCTTCTCTCTCTCTCTCTCTTCTGTGTGTTTATCGGCCTTTTCAACTCCCCTCTTTCCTTGTCCTTCTTTCATTCCCCATTCGTGTTTTTTTCCTCCTTTTGATTCTCTTCTTTCCCCCCCATCTCTCTCTCTTCTCTCCTTGTAGACGCTGACGTCTGTCACTACTCATTCGCAACCAATCAGCATGTACTATCACTTCGCCATCCTCCTCCTCTTCAGGCCCCTGATCAAGCTGCGCATCATCGGGTCCAAGGTGTCGCCGCGGGACGTCTGCTCGCAGGCCGCCGACGCCATCCAGGGCCTGCTGACCTCGTACGCGCAGCTGTATACGCTGCGCAGGACACCGTCGTTTGTCCCCTACTTCGTCCTCACGTCCGCCATCATGCACCTGGCCATCGGGGCCGCGTCGGTCAAGACCGAGGGCCACGAGACGAGCGAGGAGAAGATGAAGAAGGCCGCCAAGCTCAACCCGCGCGTCTCCGAGGCCCTCAGCAGGGGCATCGCCGACCTGACGGAGATGGCGCCCTGCCACCACTTTGCCGAGCAGGCGCTCAACATCCTGCGGTACCTGGCCAAGAAGTGGAACATTGAGGTCAACGTCGACGGCGACAAGACGCCGCCGGAAGACCCCGACAAGCTCGTGCGGCCGTACTCCAGCAGCCTCAACTTCTTCGCGCCCAACGTCCAGGAGAGCGACTACATGTGCGGATGGGGGCCTGGTGCCGAGATTGTGGAGACGCTGCAGCCGCCCAGCCTCAAGAAGTCGGCCGAGCTGGCCGAGAACCCGCTCTTCTGGCCGTTCCCAATGCAGGGGAGGCCGCTGCTGCCCACTGGCGAGGAGCTGGAGCAGGCGGGCTTCAGCAGGCTCTGACAGGGACGGAGGCTCATTGTCGCCCTGTGCTGGTGACGATGAAGCCCCCCCGGAGAGCGCACCTTTCTGTGCTCGTGTTCCCTTGTCTTTCGTATTCTCATGGTCCCTCGGGGAGAGGGGGGAACATTTGGAAGGAAGTTTTTTGTAAACGAAGCGATGCGCCTCACGGACGCGGATTGGGAGTCGGATCACAACGGAGGGGGGACACTTGGGCAGCTTCACGGCAATGAGGCTTTTGTACATATATAACGATTCAGTCATGTAGCCTATTGATGCAGCGCTGGTAATGACGATGGAGAGGTATTCGGGTACTGGGTAGATAGGGCAGGCAAAATTGTAATAGAATTCACGGCTGTATACATGTATCGCTCCAAGGGGCCCTTGTATGAACGACTGCCGTAGTCGTCTCATCGATATATATGTATGCCTACCTACTATTTCGACCATCGTACTTGGAGATATATGTCTACCTTGGGTATACCACAGCATACCTATCTCACTACCTGAGGTATGCACGTATCCAGGTTCCTGCTTACATTACTGATAGTACATTGAGACCCTACACTTTCTTTGACGTCTCTCTTTCTCAATAATCTTTGGTGTATCATCTGTGTCGATAATTCTCTATGGGTTCAGGGTATGTCGAAGGCGCATCATATTCATCGAGCACAGCCACAGCTTCACGGGAATGCGCCACAAAGGGGGCGTCCCTTTGTCGTCCCTTGTACCTCGGCTTGCGCCAAAAGCGTCATCTCGCTCCATCATTGGACCTTCCCTGTGCCGCAGCAGCTGAAAATCGAAACTTGACAACAACAAGCGACAAAGCGACAAGCGACAAAAGCTGCTGCAAAACGACAGCCGATTTCTGCGCCTCTGCCTCCAATTGCCGCGATTCTATATCAAGGAGCCGAAAAGACTGCTGAGAGGCGACGCGCGACGTTGTTCCATCAATCGAAGTTCTAGAGACATCACGGCGACCTGCGAAAGACGCGATCAAGGGAGCTTCATATCGGCTGGATTCAACAATCTCACGACAAAACTCCCCTCGACAAGCGACAAGACGACTGTGAGACAGCTAGAGAGAGCAGAGAAGAGAAGAGAGACAAAGAGCAAGTCAAACGCACACACACACAAGAGGCAGATGCAATGCCGGCCAATGCAACAAAGCCGGCGCCCTCCCGGCCGCAGCGGCGCGTGACGGCCGGCCAGGTGCTGGCGATGCCGCCCAAGTGGCTGGGCATGTACGACGACTTCATCACAAAGAACGCCGGCCAGGTGTCGCAGATTGAGAGCGCGCTCAGGAGCCTGACGTACATCATTCCCGGTGAGTCCCCGCCCCATCCGTCTCCCCTCAAGCAGGAGTATCACCTTGGCTGACAGCTCCTCTCTCGCAAAAGGCCGCTTCCGCGATGCCGAAATCGCCTCCGAGTCGATCCATTCGGGCGTCCAGCTGCTGTCGCTCTACCACGACGGCATCCTCTCGCAGGCCGTCTCGAAGCTGCCCACGCCGCCCGCCCGCTCCGCCCACGCGCGCTACACGCGGTACTGGACGCAGAAGAGCAAGACGTACCGCCGCGTCGCCATGGTGCTGCAGATGGTCGTCTACACGGAGCTGCTGTGCGAGATGAGCGCCAAGCGCCGCGGCGGCGAAAAGGCCCGCTGGAACGTCATCGTCCTGCTCGAGGCCATCAAGGCCTTCTGCCGCCTCATCCTCATGCGCGTCACGCGCTCCCGCCCGCTCGTCACCCCCGTGCTGCCGGAGCGGGAGCCCGTTCCCGAAGACAGCGAGGATGGCGACGAGGATATGGCGACGGCCAGGAGCGAGAGCGAGCTGATGGACGAGACGTCGCCCAACGGATCCGCCATCGTGTCCAGCGGCGGTCCGCAGAAGCCGCCGTACGAAAAGGAGTGGACCATGCCCCGGACCGGCATGAGCCTGCCGTCTCTGCCCAACCCCGGCGACGTCGGGTCTTACCTGCTGGGGCGCGTCCTGACGGCGGACGACATCAAGCCGGCCAACAAGCTGCTCAGCACGCTGCAAGGCGGCGGCCAGTTTGCCGAGATCCTGCACATCCTGACGCCCTTGGTCTACGCGGTGTCGCTGGCCCGCAGCCGGAACAAGAAGTCGTGGACGCCGTGGCTGGTGGGCGTGACGCTCGAGTACGCCGCTCGCCAGCTCCGCCAGCGCAGCATGCGGACGTCGACGCTGGAGCGGGACGAGTGGAACAAGCGAGGCTGGGCCATGATCTGGTGGATGATGCGCGGCGCCTTTTACGAAAACGTCACCAAGGGGGCCGTCCACGGCGTGACGAGCAGGATGCCGAGCTTCATCGCGGGCATCCTGCAGGACTACGAATACCTGTGGGAGAATTACTACTTTAGCACGAGTGCTTGATGCTTTTCGCGCTCTCACGGTGGTGGAGTTCTCTGATATATCCCCCGTATATGTCTATATATATCGATATAGGTATTAGTGCTACCGGGGCACATGCGCGTCTAGCCTGTCCATATCGAGATATCGGGAAGCGCGCCGCGCATGCAGCCTCGGAGCGGAGCGAATTTCACCAATGGACTGGACTGGACTGGACTGGACTGGACCGGTCTGGACTCATGGAAAATAGGCGTCTCGGCTCAGGTTCTTTTGTCGTTCTCATATGAAAGGGAGGGTATTTTGAGGCAACTCCTGACGGTTCAAATCTCGTTGTTATCAAGGACTGGAGGAGAGGCACTGTTCCAAATCGGCATCACAATGGAGGCGTTGCATTTCGGGCAACAGCTCCGACATATCCACCCGAATTCGCGGACATGCGAGTGGAGAGGCCATATCTGCCCGGGGTCATGTTCGGACCTTCTCTGCAGATGCGCGGCATCATCTTCTTGCGTCTTCTTCTCCGGTCGCGTTATGTTCCCTGGACGGGAGGCAAGGGTTGGGCAGGAGGATACTACGAGATAAGAAGATACCCAGTATCCCCGGCTTGCTTCTAGGCTCCCCGTGCCCCCTTCTCCCTTGCTAGGACGAAGAGGACAAGGGAACAAGCCTTGGAGATGCCGAGGCAATCTTCATCTTCATTTTCATGCACATTTCCACATCACCGGGGAACGCGTGGGTGAAGCTCTTTTCGTCATAGAGACGAGTTGTCATCTCCGCTCCGGCAAGATTTCTTATACCAGGCTTGTGGTGATGGTGTTTACGGGACGGTATGAGGAGGCTGCGGTTTGGTATGGGCGGCTGGCGCTTTTCTACTTCTTATTCTTGCTCTTCTCTTTCTCACATTGTGTCTTTATCCTTCTTCCCTTTTCCCACCTCTTGATCTATATCCTCTTCCTCTCATGAGGCGGAACATATACCTTTCGCTTCCTTGTACCATTCTGTTACCTTTTATTCTCTTTGCCTTTGCACAAATATTGTACCATCTATCCATGCCTCATGTGTGCTTCTTGCTGTGTAAATTCAGGGGGCGGCGGTGCTGGTATCTCAAACATGTCAGAGAATATACGTCTGTTCACTTTGCCCTCGAATATTCAGAGTAATTGACCTGATACCATAGCTATTCGAGTGTGAACTCCCATGACGTGATTTTGTTTGCCGAGCCAGAGGCTTTGCCGTCCTGTTTCAACTTACAGCCCCCATCTCCCTTCATCTTGACTGGGATCCTGGACAATTGCCATGTGGTCCGATTTGCAATCCCTTACCAAGCTTTCTACCTTGTCATGTCTACATCATCAATGATTCGCCTCCTTTGGAAACTTCCATGCCCGTTCATTTTCTCGCTACGTGTTCCCATTTGTTGAGGATCTCCCCCTTTCCCACTTCCACACATTTTACCTCGTGGGAGAAAGGGTCCCCCTCCCTCGTGTCCGGCAGCGGCAAGTGGATCGTTTGCTATTCTATTATTGTACTATCTAAGTACTTCGAAATGAATGTTTTCATGCGTTGACATTGAAGGATTTTTTGACAGTTTGATGGAGAAAGGGAAAGTACAAGTACAATGCATGTGTTTGGATGGAAAGACGGATTTGCGGTGTTTTGCGCTGCGAAGGATGGGGCCTGAAGCGGGAGGACTGGTGTCTACCAATGCACAGGTCAAGTTTACACTTTATCTCACATTGTATAGAGCCTAGGTGACATCGAATCGAAGAAGATGAACAAATTGCGTTCAATTCTCCTGGTCTTTCTCCTTCCGTGCTTGTAACGGTGATGGAATATGACAGGAGAAGCCGGTGGGTAGTCTAGACTTCTAGGCCTTGGACAAGGGTACGTCGAAGAGGCAAACCTCGACAAAGGGAAACGCGCCGGTTGGCTTGTTGTGCATTTTCTGTAGCGAGAGAGTGGAGAGAGAGAAGAAGGTCCGGCGATTAAATCTGAAGACCACGTTTTTTTTCTCTACATGACGGCTGATGGGAGATGGGCAAGGGGTTCATAGGAAGGGCACAGGCTCGCGGGAATGTTGGATCATACTTCAAAGTTTCCGTTAATGATGGGGGCTTCTCTAGGAACAGTGGGAATCTAACGCTTTCGATGCGTGTAAGACGCTTGTTGTGCGTGAGAGTGCAAATCGCTAATCTGATGAGCTTCCTCTTTTGGATGGAGGCTTCTGAGATGAGCTGGGATGTGCATCTTGAGATTCTTGTTGCGTTTTCCTCATCATGTCACTTTTGATACAGCAATGTCTCCTCAATCAAAGGTCGGTGAAAGCTTCGGCTCTTACTACATCTGTTGCCGTGAAGAAATTTGAAAGGACAAGAGCGAGCAAGTGCCCCCATCTATCTCTGACAGCTTGATAACACCAGGGGTCGTCGAGCATGGGGTCTGTTCTGGAGCTCGGCTTCTCTGAGGGGTTTCCGATCCATGGTTCAATCCTTTTCGAGAAGCAGTACTACAAAGTCCGATGATTCAGAACAGCGCGGGCTTGGAGGCTGTGCAGAAGATGCAACCTTGGAACAAGCATTGTCCCATGCTGATATGATTGCAGTACTGCTTGGCTTGTGTTTGAGGGCATTGGAAGGGCCCGAAGAGCCAGAGATCGCCTCTGAACACGAAGGCAACACACGATGAGTGTTGTACGAGTACGAGTCATTGAGCAGTAATACTCCAACAAGTGTTTACATGTGCGTGCTAGTAGTGGCTGGAAGACAAGTGAAAGGAACGCCGCTACGAAAATAGAAGCACAGAAGCGAGCCGTGATGCTGGGATTTGGCACATCTCGATTCGGCGTAGAGCCTTTAGGGGGTCAGAGAGGGGGATGGTGATACGGAAACGACTCCGTATTGCTCCAGGAGAAGCAGGGGTGTACCCCGTTTATGACGCGAAGAGGATTCTTGCTCTTGCTGGGTGATTGTAATAGAGTTCTTTTACGAGTGATACTTGGAACTCGCGCTTGCTCTCTGTTGGACTAGCATCTGTGAAGAATCTATGACGAGCTTTGAGCTTGGTGGTGTTTCGATGTGATCGGTTCCCGGTTCCTTGGACTGACGCTTGACGCTTGACATTTGAAACATGAAAAAAAAAAGTCGGTATGAAACAGCAAACATTGTCCTCTATACGAGACTTGCCGTGGGTACATGGGCTCTACATCGAACCAAAGTATTTTCTCACAATGAGTTTGCCGATGCCAAAACCGAGCAATAGTCGCAGCAGTGGTGATGGCTCCAAGACTCAGCCGCAGCTCGAGTGTTTCACGACCACCTGGTGATGTGCGGCGGCAGCGTTTCCGGGGGTGTGTGCGGCTTACAGTAGTGTCATCTTGGTGCCTGTGCAAGCTCAATGTTTGTTTCTGTTTCTTTTCCTGGTTGAGTCCAGGGGTGGGAGCTGCTGAAGCAGATGTCACCCCGACCACAAAGTTCCTACATCAGGTACGGAAACTCAGATGATGAGAATAAGTGCAAGTCTAAAAGTGAGAGTGTGGTGTTGATGGTGCATTAGTCGAGCGAGGATCCAGGGAAGGGGAAAAAACAAAAACAACAAAAACAATGACGGCGTCGAGATGGTGCCTGACTCGCGCCGCGTCTGGTCAGTGATCGACGCCAAAAAGTTTCAGCTCGTGAAACTGATGCTCAAGGTCGTCAAGTGCAGATTTTTTTCGTTCACTTGTCAAGCTCATTCTTCTCTTCAGCCAATGTGTTGTAAGAATGATACCTAGTACCAGGTAATGAGCTGAGACACAGACTCGCCTCGTCCGCTGATCTCAGACCCGACCAACAGTCTGTTTATACGGCGTCCCCGTTTGGAATGGTTTCCAAGGGGAGACAAACTAGCAGCTGGGATGAACACGGTAAAGTCACAGAGAGCAAAACTAGACGGCAGCCAGGTCAGCTCCGTCCAGGCCGAGCGTAACGCTTCCCAGGCACGGCATGGATGAGATGCATATGAGCATCGGTCATCTCACAAGAAGCAAGGGGGAGCAGAAGAAAAAAAAAAAAAGCACCCGAACTCCTTCGGTCTTGGCTGGACGCGGCTTTCGCGAGCTTTCAGTCGGCATTGAGCAGGGGGTAAAGGAAAAGAGAGAGGCTTGCTCTCTTCTGCCCCCCCGTTCGCTGCGCCTTTCTCTCTTGTCCAGCTTCTCTCACCACAAGTTGGGTTGGCGCAAAGGAGGCGCCCAGGGGGGCGGCATCTCGTCATTGGCTCGAGATGATGCTCCTTTAGTGCCAATCTAAATCAATGTGCCTATTGCTCGGTTCTTGTTTGCGTCGTGACGAGAAGGCATGGCAAGCATGGCTATCCCTGCTGCCACACTGCTTGTTCTCCCACACCCGCACACACACACACGCTCGATTCTCCCCTCTCGCACGCACAAGCCCAGGCACACCCAGAGGGCCACACGCGCACCCCTGAGCTAGACGGGAAAAAAAGCAAAGAGGAACAGGGCCAAACGACAAGCAGAGAGAAAAAAAAAAAGAGTGTGTAGGGATGAGGGATCGATATCACCTTACCCGAACCAGTCATTTCACTCCATTTCCAGCTGTTCAGCAGGTCAAGGTTTCCTGGGCTGCGGAGTAATACATCATCGGCGATGCTTTGATGAAGGGCGTAGAGATGGCATTTGGAGATGACAGAACCAGAGTGAGCCTGGCGTCCTTGTCGAGGAGGATGGCCCTTTCAGAGGCCACAGCCACGCAAACGCGCATGTTCTGAGTACTCCCTCAGGAGGTAATAGGTAACAGACCTCTTGACCTCTCAGCTCGGCTTGTATGCAAGTATCATCCATCCACTGCTGGCTCCTCATCGAATGCCACCTCGCGTTGGCTTGCCCTTTCGCGAGCTTGCCTGCATGGGTAATACTACACAAGCAAGGCAAGGTAGCAGCAAGAAGATGAAGCAAATGTATGGGCCAGCATGTACAGTATGTACGTCCCGCAGCAGCAGCAGCAACAACAGCAACAAGCGCTGATCACAACCCTTTTGGCTGCTGATTGTGGAATAGTCGTGTGTATGTACTGCACTGCTTGCTTGACGCATGCTGCATGCTCATGCCTGGAGAACGGAGATCCAATGGAAAATGGAGACGGCAAAATGCCCGCGAGAGGGCCGCTAAGAGGGTGCACGGATTGCTTATTGCTGGTAACACGGGGGATGGTCGCGACAGGAGTGGGCACGCATCGTCATGGCTTTGCTTCTCGTCATATAATATTCTCTTTCCTTTTTCTCTCGGCTTGTGTCTATGTTAGTCGACGGTCGGCGATAAGATCGATGGACATGTAAGTAGTTGGTGGTGGAGGAGAGGAGAGAGACACATACTTGTTACGAGGGCAGTACAGCTGAATACTCTGTAGTATGAAGATCCTGTCGGAGGTGCTCTGTGATGAACAAAGAAGCAACTGAGACAAGGCTGTGCCTAGACGAGAGCAGCTGCATGGACGTTGGTTGCACACAAACTCCTGCTTCGCACACGTCCCATGCAATCACACGTCGCGATGGCATCCACATCCACTGCCATCCCAGCCCAAAGAAAGGAAGAAGACAACTAAGGTAAACATCCGCACCACCGCTACACGCGAGTTACCGAGCGTTGAGGTGCAATTGTCGCACGGGTCCAGGTACCGTATGACCAACTCAGATGTCTCTCTCTTGTGTCTATCTATCTCTCGCCTTCCCCATGTTTCTCTTTCGTGTCTCTCATTTCCTCTTCCCACCTGCTTCTCCTCTCTTGTCCGACTCACACCATCTGCCGTGTGTCTCCCCCCCCCCCCTCCCTGTCCATGCCGATCGAGACGTGCAGCAGCAGCAGCAGCAGCATCACAACAAAAAAGGACCCCAAATCCAAGACATTTCGTTGGGTCCGGCCATCCTCCCAAGAGGGCCCCGCGAGACTAGCCCACAGAGCCCGGTCCTACCACGACCTCGCCCACCTCCGAGGTCACAGACGAGAGGAAGATACATGCAGCAATACATGCACTCGAGGTGATACTGCTTCCCTTCTGATATGACGAGCTGCGTGCAATTTACCCCGAGTCGAGTGCTAGTGCCAAAGCCAAGATTGCATTCGCACTTTGCCCAGACGAGCAATAATATGTACTGCTGTAGGAAGCCCATTTCCCCGTCTCACGGCGGACAGAATGAGCTCCAGAGGAGGACACCAGCCAGATAGTCTGAGACTGACTGTGCGAGATAATACGACCACTACCTCTACAAAGCATGGACTTTGGGGTATGTATCCATCAAGCAACCCCCCGGCACGTTTCCAGAAGACAAATCCCGTCCCATTCATTTCATCATAGCACGAGGGACGGAGCAGAGATCAAGATGAGGCGAGGAGAAAAGGCGCGGTGCCTGGATGAGCTCTGGAGTAGCGGCCCCCTCTTCATCTGGCTTTATTTCCGTTGGATTTTACCCTCTTTAATTTTTTCTTCCTCTTCTCATTTTGGGCTTTTCTTCCTTTTTGTCAGCTTCCGCCAATGACGGCGTGCTTTCGACAAGCAAAACAATCTATTGGGCAATGGGGCTGCTGCAGTAAGTTTTTCCCCAGCTCGCTCCTTTGGCTCTGCTCGTCTCGTTCCGTCTCGGCTATCTCTTCGGTGTTGCTCTGCTGCACTTGCACGCACGAATGGGGGACATGTCTTGCCTTGTTATCTCGTGTTGGCTCCATGACTCTGCCGTCTCCTCTTTCCAGATCCTTCTCTTTTGCTGATCGGTCGGCTGTGCTGCAACATCAAAGAGACGTAGCGGCGATGCAACGTACAATATACACACATAAGGTGCAGACAGACACATGGCCGAGCTCGTGTCGCTTGGTCTGTATGTATTGACTGGGTATCGATCTCTACACCCGCATCTCCTGATCCGAGTCTCACCACTTGTACCCATATCTACGCCGCAGAGGTTTGCGATTCTTCTCCCCCACAGCCAGAGACTTGCGAGCCAGTAGAGACTCCCCCGACTCGATATCGAGCTGCTGCCTCGGCATTGCTTCCGGGATGTGAGTGTTACTGTAGTAAGAGCCCGCCATCTCCATCGGGCTGTCATGCAATCTCCACGCAGAGCAAGCACGGCATGGCCAGGTCCCGAATTGGCCATGGAGCCAATATACATAGATTGTACCGTATATTAATGAGAATCAGGCACTGATATTGGGCCATTCATGCCCTGCTAATGACAGTGACAGCAGCAGCGCTCTGTATTCGCTGCGATCGCCAAGGTTCCTCCTCGCTCTGTGCCTGAACAAACAAAAGACACCCCTGTTCTGCCCATCTTTTTCTCCTCTCCTTCTCCAGCTCATGGCCTCCATCAGGCCCGCACGCTTTCTCTCCGTCTCTTCTCCGCCGTCCCGCCTCCAGCTCGCCAACTCTCCTTCTTCCCTATCTCACCCCATTATAATACCAAAAAGACACCAAGGGAAAATAACAGTTATCTGACCTGATCCCCTTCCAAAGCCGCCTAGCATCGTATCGGTACTGTTTCGTATCGCATCGTCGGTGCTGCTAGTGCCGGCTGAGCCTGGCGCTGTTTGCTACGACTCGGGAGTATCACACTGTTTCAAGCATTCTATTATTTGATTATCAATATTCCCACAGCCTCTACAGTAATAATACCTACAGCACTTCTACGATCTAGACTTGGGACGAATACGGAATAGGCAATCTTTGACTTAAATCACCATTCTGCCTTTTCCTTCTTCTTCCCTTGCCTCCCTGCCCAGAGCCTGGTCCCCGGTGCTGGCGCGCTTTTTCAGGTCCCCGACAAGAGTTGAGAGCTCCGAGCTGCAGTTGCTTCCTGCGGTGGGTACCTCAGCAGTACTTCGGCCTCGGGTACCGTTTGTGCCACGGCGACACAAGACATCTACGAGCCCAGCGAGTACCGTCTGGGCGCTATTTGCAACCACTACCAGCCACGCTAGCCTTGATTCTGCTTCCACCTACTACAGTACGCAGTACCTGGTTACTCTATTGCTACACAGGCCTCTTTTTCCGTCTCTATTCTGCTATTTAGCAGTCTTTTTTTTCTGTTGTTCATCTTTTCTATTTTTTGCTACCCTCGGACTCGTCGACTCGATTTGATTTTCGCTCGCCTATTTCCGCTACAATTTCACGGGCTGTCCCGGGGGGGCTGCTCTTGCCCACTGGAAGCCGCCTGTGCGGCAGCCGCTCAGGCGCTAAGACAGCTTGGACAGGTACTAGAAGCTACCTGGGCCCTGCTAGAGGCCGCTAGCACGCGTGCGCCGCGCGAGCCTGGGCCAGGCGTTAGCACGTGTACCTGCGTCCAGGTACCGGCGCCGTACCTTGTACTCTGCCGCCGGCCCCCGCCGCCGCGAGCGACCCTGCCAAAGGCTGCGGCAGGAGGTACCGGGTACCCTGCTGAGGGGTACATTGAGACCTCTGGGCAGGTACATCGCGCGCTGTACCTTCCGCAGTCTCAGCGCAGACGCCGTTCCTTCCTTTCCTCTCTTTCCCTCCCGCAAGCCACAACCGCCCGGCCTCACCTTCCCAATTGCTCGCGCTCACACGCACATTCTTCCTCCTAACTCTCTCCTCCTCCTCCCTTAAACCTTGCCTTGCCTTGCCTTGTCCTTCGCCCTGCTTTTCTTCCTTCTTCTCGCCTCGCCCTCTTTGTTCTCTCTTTTCTCTTGTCTCGCCAAGAGTCTCACTCGCTCTTTTTTTTATCTATTTTTTTATCATCACTTCTGTATACTTGATTTGCTCTTATTCGTTCAAGTCCATTCGTTTCCTGCCTCTGGCTTCTCGCTCTGCTTCTTCCCTCGTTTACTTGATTTCTCTCCTCCTCGCCTCGCTCGCTTCTTCCAATTCGTCCCCCGAATTCGTGTCTTGCGCCCTCTATTCGAACAATTGCCGTCTGCTTCCCCATCCTTGACCATTTGCTCGAAAATCATAGACCCGCATAACGCCACTCGCTTACTGTCCTGCCTGCCTGCGCCGAAACAAAGGGGGGAGAAAAAGAAGAGGAAGAACAAGACGAAGAGGAACGGCAAGCAAGGGATAGGACGAAAATTATACAGGACGGGATAGGCCAAAGGGACAAGAGAGGAGGAAACAACACCATTTCCGTGCTCAAGCAGGGCCGTCAGATGTGAGGCGCTTTTCTCAATGGACTCCAATCTTCAGTCTCACCCGCTCCACCAGCTGGGCCAGCCTCAGTCCCAACTGGTGTCTCAGTTTGAGCAGCCACATCTTCAGCAGCAGCAGCAGCAGCAGCATCTCCAGCAGCAAGATCAACAGCAACAGCAGCAACAGCAGCAGCGTCATCAGCTCCAGCAACAACCGCTGGACTCGGCCAGCGCCGCCCAGGATGTCCTCGTCGAGGCGCGCAAGAACCTCCAGGTCCTGATCGATTCGGGCCTCTCCAAGGATCTCCTCCACCAATGGGTCGACGACGACAGCTTCTCTCTGCAGCTGTCCTTCCCCGGCCAGCAGCCGCCGCTCTCCCAGAATCTCTCGCCATCCGCCTCCGCAACCACGCCTCCCGCCTCCGCCTCGACTCCCATCCCCTCGCCGCTGCTGTCCAACACCATTTCCGCATCTCCCTCGCATCGCATCCAGTCGCCTCAGGCATCCTCTCTCGCGCCGCATCTCCATCCCGCGACTCCGCAGAATCAAAATCAAACCCAAATCGCCCCTGCGCCGTCCGCCTCCGCCGTCCACGGCTCCCCCGTTGCGTCTCTCTCGGCCTCATCCGCCGCCACCTCTCCCGCCGCCGTCTCCAGCTCCGGCACCATTGGCACCTCGGCGTCTCCCGGAAATGGCGCGCCGCCGTCCATCGCCATCATCAAGACAGAGCCCTCGTCCTTCGCCGACGATGTGTCGAGGGCCTGGGCCGCAGCAGCCGTGCTTCCGCAGGCCCCGGCTTCCATGTCCGGAGCGCCCCCGGCACAGGTTGCTCGCGTCGCCCCGGCTGCCAACGTCGTCAAGTCGGATACCGCAAACTTCATCTCGCCCTCGATGTCATACCTCCACCACCGTCCGCGCATCTCCGTCTCCTCCACCAGCTCGGGCTCTTCCGGCCATGCTTCCCTGTGGTCCGTCAACTCGGCGCGCTCGTCCATGTCCTGGGCGTCGGCTTCGTCTTCCCGCACCCAGGGATCGCTGCCCATGACGCCCGCCTCGTCCTCGTCGGCCAACAAGACCAACATCTACTGGTGCACGTCGTGCGAGACCAGCTTCAAGCGCAAGTATGACTGGAAGCGCCACGAGGACGAGTTCCACGAGCGCTGGAGGAAGTATCCCTGTCCCGAGCCGGGCTGCAATCGCAGCTTCTGGGGATCCAACTCGTTCAACCAGCACCACAAGCAGTGCCACGGCTGCAAGACGTGTCCCCATGCCGAAAAGGTGGTCAAGTTCCTCCGCAAGCGCAAGTACTGGGCCTGCGGCTTCTGCTCGGCTCTCCATCCTGCGCGTGAGCGTCACGTTGAGCATGTGGCGCGGCATTTCGAGTCTGGCCTGGGCAAGGCCGAATGGATGCACTCGAGGGTCATCTACGGCCTCCTGCACCAGCCTCTGATCCACAACGCCTGGGACGCGCTCGTCTCGACCAAGCAAGCCGAGTTTGGCGGACGCCGGCCCCAGTTCAGTTGGCATCCGAGCAAGACCGGGCGAGCTCAGGGCTTCCTCGAGAAGGAGAACCCCGGCCAGCTGCAGGACCTGCTCGAGTTCTTCTCCGGCGACGAGGGCGAGGCCCAGTGGATCGTCAACATCGCCTTTGAGCTGTCTGACATGGCCTTTGCAACGCCGCAACCGCCTGCCCCCGTACCGTCGCCGCAGCCGCAGTTTGCAGCCAGCATGATGGCCGCTCCGACCGGCTTCCCGCAACAGCAGCAGCAGCAGGATGCTCGCATGTCCTTCGCGGCGGTGCCATCACAGGCGACGCAGCAGATGCTGGCGTCCTCGCCCTCGGCCACCTCCAACCCCTTTGGCACTTCGCCTTATCGGGCGTCGGCCTTTGTTCCGTCGCAGCCGTTCCCCTCGCAGATCCAGCAGCACTCGTCCGACATGTCAGCGCCCACTTCAATGGCTGCCCCCCAGCTTCACCTCGACAAGCGGGAGCTCCCCCCTATTCCGCAGGGCCACACGCCCTCCCTAACTGACGGCATGATGGACTTTGAGTACTCCGCCAACCCTGTTCTCTTCGAGGACTGGGAGAGCATTGCCAGCTCGACCTATCTCGACACGACGGCAAACCAGCAACAGCAACAGTCTAACCAGGCTGCCGACTGGGGGATTGCCCAATTCTACGGCAACCCAAATGCCAACTGATGGAGCGAGACAGAGCGATGCATCGCAACCAAGAAGTAAAAAGATGAAAGAAAAAAAAAAAAAACAATATTTCAAAGTGAGAGGCAGAGGATGAAGAAAGGAAAAAGGCGAACACCAGACACACTCGGAAAAAAACTCGACACTCTTTTACCACTTATTGCCACTACCATTGTTGCCATATAGGCATCGGGTCTCTATCATGATGACGTTGCATCAAGCTATCTTCCTTAATTGTCTCCCATCTATCAGCGAATCTGCGCTACACTACGAACGGATTTCCTTAATTGTCTTTTGCGTCTCTCGGTCACATTATCCTGTTTGTTTGACGGGCATGGAGCATCTCGGGGCAACATCGCATGCTGTTTGGCTGTTTATCCGTCCGCCCCCTATACATTTTGTTGCCTTGAAATAATAATGATAATACCCCCTTTTACCGCAGCCAAAAAGCGTGGGCTCCTATCTACTTTTGATGTTTGGCTTGAGATGATTTTCACTCAGTCTACACATACGATCCCTCAGTATCTCGTTTCCTTTTCATGTTTTTTTTCTTTTCCTTTGTGTGTTGATACATTGCGCCCATCCCAAGGGAGGAGTTGGGAGGTAATCTACGCGCACCGAGCTGGGCTAATGGTTGTGTCATTTTTGTCGTTATCTCGAAGCAGGCCTAGCATGGCTGGTTTCTTGTTCTATTTTGTCTCTGGAATGCTCAAAAACATATGCGCGCAGATGAGATTCGGAGGACCCCGGATTTGCTTGTTGGTTTTTGTGTTTTGTTCCTCGCAGTTTAATCGGCATTATACACTCGGGTATGATGGGGAAAAAGGAGGCTCTGCAAGAGGACAGATATGTCGCTTCGTGCCGGGGGGAAATAGACGGGCAAATTGATGATATACCTATTGAATAATGTGCTTGTTCTCTGCTTGACTTTTCTTTTACCCTTGGTTGGGATGATTGACATCACTCACTTGCAGTTGTCCTTGTGTTGCCTGAAGCAGAAGGCTCAGCCTTTCTCGTTCTTCTCTTCCCCCGCTCTCTGATTCTACGCCACTGACATGCTCTTCAACAGCAAGCACCTGTCGACCGTTTCTTATTGAGGCCAAGATTCTTCCAGACGATGAACAAGTCGAGTCGAGTACCTTGCAAAAGAACAATCCCGCTGCTGAGTGGTTAATGGCCATCGTTCAAGTCGGTACGGTCTTTGTGCAAAAGAACTTGCGACTCTACCGACCGTGAAAGGGCTGGACGCAATACGGAGCGTTTCCAAGCACATTCAGCCTTGTCCCGGACGGCGCCAGAATTGTACACAGTCGAAACAAAACAGAGTCTGTTCGGTGTGAGATGATATGCGTGTTCAAAAAAATGGCCACTCGGAGAAGAGCTGCTGCTGGGCAGCTAGTGTTCGAGTCGAGTCGAACCGAGTCTCCAGAGAACCGTTCCTTGAGTCTTTGTTTCTACACAAGCACAGCGTTCAGAATTTCGCCGGAGAACAGGGGAGAACGGTCATCCTGTTTGACTCCCCGATGGACGATGGACGTTGAACTACAGTTTGCCAGGGAAAGCATGTTGCGTTCCCAGCACCGTCGAGGTGCATTTAATCAGTCCTTCCCTCCCATCGATGGATTTGGAGAAGCAATCACCATCACTCTCAACTACACGAACACACATACAGACAAACCCGAACAAATCACGGCAACATCTCCCAATCGCTCACTTAGCCGATACGCTGACATTCGCATCACATCCTCCAGCCTCATCGTTACTCGCAGTTCACAATGGGCAACGGACACTCTTCCTCCAGAAGGGACTCCCGCAAGGATTCTAGAAAGGACTCTCGACGGGACCCCAGGCGGGATTCGAAGAAGGACCCGAGGAAAGACTCGTCCAGGAAGGATCCCAAGAAGAGCTCCAAGAGTACGTCGTCTCGACATGAATCCTCCCATCAATCCGATCGCCATCACCATCATCGCCATTCTCACTCCCATGCGCACTCCCACTCCCACTCCCACTCCCATTCACAAAACACCCAAGGCGCCTCTCACAACCACCACCGCAACACCATCCACATGGCGAGCACTCATGACAGCTCACAGGAACACGCTCACCAGCGGATGGACTTTGTCCTCCAGCTGTTCCAGGATCACTCTTTCGTCCCCCAGATCCACCCCATGTGGGAGAGAATGGGCGAGAGCGCCAGGAGCGCGGCCCTCAAGGTTCGGGACCGAGGCTCGGCTGTCACCGCGCCGGAAAGGGATGAGTTCGTCCGGATGCTCTACACCGCCGTCCCCGAGGCCCCCGAAAACATGGACTACGGCTACAACGCCGAGGAGGACAGGCTCTACAGCCGCGAGGCCTCGCCCGTCGTCAACGCCCTCGGCATCCTGAACAACGAGCCCCCCAGCGGCGAAGACGCCGTGCGCCGCCACTCGACGTTTGAGCCATCATCCAGTGTCTACTCCACGGAAGCCGGATCCGCTCCGCGAAGCCGTGGTCGATCCCTGTCTCCTCTAATTCCCCAGGCTGCTGCGGTTCCGCCGCCTGCCCCGGCCCCTGAGAATGCTCCTCCTCTCCAGCAGGAGGCTTCGACGGGTCACGGCCACAGGCACTCCTCACATCGTGACACTCGATCGCGATCGCATGCTGGTCCGTCGTCCGAGGGCGATCGCCACCATCGGCATCACTCGCAGTCGCAATCTCGCTCGCACGCTCGCGAGTCCTCGCGTGAGAGGGCCAGGAGGCGTCCTCGCAAGCCGTCGTCGTCGTCTCGCAAGAAGTGAGCAAGCTGGGATCTGCTTTATGGAGTACGAGGAACCCTCCTAGAGACCCATTTCCCTTTGTCTGTATGGTCTTGCTGTTTTCTTTTTGGTTGTCTTTTGATCTGCGAGTTGCTTGTGGACTTGCGGTACGACGAGAGAAGAGATGTGTTGACCTTGGGAAGCGGCCATGGTAAACACCGCACACAGGAAATCACAACAAACATAAATAGGAGGGACTTTGCTTAGTACTAGTAGGACATCTGGTTGATTGATACTGTAAATCGAGTATTTCTGATTTGGCTTGATTTAATAGACATGAATTTGATTGTTGATGGAGTTTGCTTGTCCCGACGTCATCAACACTCGAGGAAGGTGCAACCGCCTATCGCAACGTGACCATGATAACTACCCCTTAGGCGAGCCATTAGACAAACCTTCCGCCCCGCACACTTGCTTCCATCTTTCATTATTTCTCGTGAGTCTGTCTTATTACTCCTTCGCTTTGATTTTAAGCCGCCTTTTGTCGACCTGGTTTTGACTACCTATAGTCACGTCTATCCGCTTGCCCCCCTTGGCCGTTCCTTTTCAGACCCTCGCGCTTCGAGATACCCATTGAGACCCATTGCGCCTTTAGCATCTTATATATATATATATCTATCTTCCCGTCGAATATTCCAGCCTATTCGACCGCTCCGTATCCTGATTATATTATCGAGCTTTTGCAACCGGCCATATCAGATCTCTGTCCGTTGGGTATCACCCCATTGCGAATGCTAACTCCCAGCACCAAACCATGATTCGCAAATCACCATCCCAAACTCCTTCAGAAAGATAAAATCCCCAACAAACGCCGCTGTTTACCATTAGCTAATAGAGTGTCTCAGGTGCCCTCGTCGGTCTATTTCGAAAAGCGACCCCGTTCCTCGTTGCCTCGAAGACGTGGCCCGGATGCCTCCTCAAGCGCCTGAAACAACGTGAATCTCGTACCCAATCAAGACCTCGGTGTTGGTCCCTTCCCATCCACGATTGCCCGCTGCGCTGAGCATGAATCTGCTCGTCGGATCAATGTATAGACTCGAGATGACACCCGCTCTGGGGGGTCCGGGGATGATGAGGAATGGCACGGTCGAGTGCTTGAAGGCGCGAGACTCTCGCAAATCATAGAGCCTGAGGATGTCGTGAGACGCACTGCATCGAAAGTTGTGTTGTCAGCCTTGTGGGAAAAAGAAACAAGGAGACCACATATGATCTTAGCTGTCTTGTCATCCTCCGGATATTCCTCCATCTTCTTCTCCTCGTTTTTCTTGCCATTTCAAACAGACGCTAACAACGCAGAAAGGGGACTTAAGAATCAACTCACCAGACCAAGTGTCGCCCGTTGACCATGGGCTTAATGGCACTCACTGCTCCGCTGCCTGCCGGAAACCGAAGCACCCTCTCTGGCTGCCATCCCCGCTTGGCTTTGGCAATGTCAAACTCCTCCACCGTTCCGTTGCGTCTGCCCGCATAGATCTTGTTGCCGTCTGGACTCCAACAGGCGCTCATGCACCAAGGCGGCACGCCTACCCTGTTGGAGATCCTGGCTACTGCGCTAGGAACCCGCCTGTCCCAGACGCGGATCGTGCCGTCAATGGCTGATGAGAGAAAGGTTGTCTGCGATACCTGCGTCGGGTCGTATTGTGTCGGTGGTGGCTGCGAGCTGACAATCATGGGGGATCGCGGCCTCTTGACGCCCAGGCGCTCGGATGACGCCTCAACCGTGGGCTCGCCATCTAGTGATTGGTCTTGCTGTTGGGCTGCCTGGCTTGTATCGTCGCCCTTAACTGCCTCGTTATCCGTCGCCACTTCTGTCTGCTCCGTCACTCCAGAGATAGTCGAGACTTGGGTGTCTCCAAGGTCAACAGCTGGAGCGAAAGTTGATTCTGGAGCGGCGACTGACGCTGTGGCTGGCATCGTTGATTCTGGAGCCGGTGCTGCGCCCGCATTGGCTATAGGAGGATCAACGTCCATGGCATCGTCTGCAGACTCTGACGGCTTGAGCTGCTGATCCGCCTCCATGCGGCCCATGGTCTCCATTGCATTGTCTGCCGAGTGGTCCATGCCCGCTTCGTCGCCTCCTGCCATGTTCATGCCACCGCCAAACTCGTCGTCATCATGGCCAAACGGCTGCTCTCCTGCTGTCTCACCAAAGAGACTCCCAGCATCATCGCTCCCTCCAAACAGACTCTCGTGGGCCGGAGAAGCCGCAGCCGCAGCCGCAGCGTCGGCCTCACCCCTCGGGGCGACAGTAATGGACATATCCGGGCCGTTGGGGCTTCTGGCACTCGCACTCCCCGTGAAGCTCGCGCCGGCCATGGGCGCTCCGTTGTTGGTGGATATCGTGCTGGACGGCAGAGGCTCGTCGGCATCGGCCGGGACTGGGGCACCGCTGGCAGGCCTCAGCTCAATGGACGAGATTTGGCCTCCGCTGCCGTCGAAGCTTCGCTTGATGTGTCCCGTATCGAGGTCCCAGTCAAAGATGTTCTTGTCCCAAGCGCCGCTGAGCACGCTTCTCTCGTTGGGGGCCAGAGTGAGCACGCTGACGGCGTTGGTGTGCTTTTGGAGAGAGCATATCCGCTTACCCTCGTCGTGGCGAACGCTCTGCAGGTTGATTGCGCCAGACTCGAGGCCAGACAGCAGCCAGAGGGCTTCTGAATGGACGGCCAGTGAGTAGACAGAGGAGAGCACGTGCTCCTGGTCGCTGCGTCCCGGGACAGCTGGCTCCTCGTTGGGCCAGTACGACATGAGGATGCCGGCCTTTGTGACGGAGTCGACAAACGGGTGTCTCTGGGCGACGGTCAGGGGCAGCTTGCCGTTGATGGTGCCCGGGCCGTCGTACTTGCGGATGTAGCCGTCAGCGCCACCGGTGATCCAGTACCGCAGATCGGGCGTGATGGCCATGGCGTTGATGCTCGTCGACATGGGCGCCGCCATCGTGGGCACAATGTCGTACAGGCGCGCCGTGTAGACCTCGGGCCGGATCTTGGGCCGCCACGTCCTGTAGAGGGACGGCAGCTGGTCCAGCTGCACCGTGTCGGATTGCACGCTGGGCGACTCGGGCTGCTTGCCGCGGACCCTGTCGTCGCCGTCAGCGCTCGGATTGTCCGTCGGCTGGCCTTCGTCGGCCGCCACGACAACGGTGGTGTTCTGGCCATCCACGTCGCCGCCATTGTCGCCTCCTCCGTCTGCCGCCTGCTCGTTGTCGTTGTCGTTGTCGCCGTCGCCGTCGCCTTCGCCTTCGTCCTCCCTCTCGCCGTCTTCTTCCCTGTCGCCTTCGGCTTCGACGTCAGCCTCGGCCTCAGCCTCGACCTCAGCCTCGACCTCAGCTTCGACCTCACCCTCGCCCTCGTCGACGTCCTCCATCACTTCGTCGGGCTCATTGTCGCGGTCCGACGTGGGCGAGCTGGCTCGTGACCGGTCTTCCTCGTCCATTTCCGCTGTCGCAATGGCGCTGACGAGCCCACGCGATGGCTTCTTTTCAAAGCAAGACGGCCCTCAAAACGGCCGCGACAGCGTGACAGCGTGACAGCGTGACGGAGATGCGCCACGGCAGGGAGACGCAAGCAATTGGCGCTCGCCGTTTGGGTTTGTTGGGGACGCCGTTCGTCGTTCTCAGCGCTTGGGAGGAAGAAGCCACAGCTACGTAATTGCTTAGTAAGTTGAAGCCGTCCCGTTGCAAGGTGCAGCCTGGCCCGTGCGACAGCCTCGTCCCATCCATCACGTCGCCAGCCTTCATGTTCCCAGCCTCGCTCCCTTTTCCTGAAGTGCCCCTTTGCTGGTTCTCGCTCCAAGCAGCCTCGTAACTTTTATGTTGTGTTTCTCGACAGCCTCGTCGGCCTATGAAGCTGCCATGGCTCGCTCCCCGTTGCCCGCCTTGCCTTTGGCGCTGTGGTCAAGCTGCACGGATCTGCATAAGGCTTTCGCTAACGAATAGGGCCTGCTCGACGGCTTCGCAAATGATTCATGCACCGCCGAAGTTGTAGGGGAATGGCATCACGCAAGAAGATGACGTCGAGCATATGCATCTTGGGTATGTAGGTCTTGCAGAAGAGGAATTGGACCTGTTAGACAGAATCGGATCTGCCAGGAGGCATTCATCTCCCAAAAGTCTCAAGGTGAAATAAACCATGAATAAAGCTATCTCACTATTTACTCTTACAACTACCTACATGTTTTTTTTTTCTTTTGAGAAATTCCATCAAGTCATACCGAGCAAATCAACAGAGTTCTCCCCTTTCGAATTAAATCCCCTTCCTCCCCCGACTCTCCCCCAAAAGAAGTCCCCTTTCTCCCCCTTTCTCCCCTTCTAAATCAAATCGCCTTCCTCCCCCGATTCCTCAGCCCGTCGAGCTTGAGCCCTTGCCTGCTCCATGAGCCTCTCCTCCTGTTGAAGAAAGTTGCGATAGCCAAAGGCCAAGATCTCGTCGCTCGTCGCATTTGCCAGGGTAGGCTCAAAGGTAGCGGCAAAGGGGAGGACCGGGGCAGGCGGCCTGCATCCACGCGGGCATCTGCATGACTCGCAGCACCGCTTCCCGCACAGATGGCCGCAAAAAAGAATCTTGGGGCAGGGCTTCATACAGTTGCGATGTTCATGGTTGTTGGTGTGACATTGCTTGGTGCACTTGTGGCCTTTGGGGCACTCTCCGTTGCAGGGCTTCAGGCAGCCTCCATAAAGCAGGTCACTCCACTCGGGGACCGTCCTGACAGGCGTGATGTTGCCGTGGGTACGACATGTGAGTGGCAAGTAGTCCCCAGTCTGTGTCCCGAAGGCGTTGAAGACCTTTTGCCAAGTCTCGTAGCTTTTCTGGCTGCTGCCGAGAATGTGCCCTGCGTTTCCAAACACATACAGTCCCCGTCTCGCCCTGCTCATGGCAACAACAGCACGATTCTCATCTTCAACAAACCCCACAGTGGCGCGGCTGTTGGCTCCCATAGGATTCGAGGGGCTTCGCACCAGGGAGAGTAAAATAATGTCATTCTCCTCACCCTGGAATCCATCGACCGTTCGTACGGACCAGGAAGGATACAGGAACCTGAGCATATCGTCGTGATGAATTTGCTGCTTGATAAGCTCGACCTGGGCGCTGTAGTACGTCAAGACGGTCACCTGTGGGGGCTTGACGTCCTGCATCATGAGATGATGGATGAAGCCAACAATCATCTGCGCTTCTTTGAAGTTGGAATAGGACATCTTCTTCCCCCACGTTTCGGGCCACTGGTGCTGGAACCACCATACATTCGTTCCCATTCCCGGCACTGGGCGGCGGTTTCTGATATCCTTGACAGTCCAGTGATCCCGTAGCATTGGATAAAACGTCTGGACTATCTCGCGAATCCGCGGGATCATGCGGCGCTGCACCTGGAGCGTCTTGTAGGGCAGGCCAAGCTTCACAAGCCTCTCAAACATGGACACCTTGAGATTGTAGGGTGCGGCACCAAGGAATGGAATGTCAACTTGGGGAGCCAGTTGCTGATGATCCCCTACCAGGGCCAGCTGTTCCAGAGAGGGGAACATTGCAGCGGCGATGCTGGCCTCGCGCGCCTCAGCTGCCTCTTCAATAAGCATGACACGCGGCAGCAAGGCGGCCAGCATGCCACGATACTTGGACAGACCCGTGGTGGTGCAGCCAATGATGTCAATCCCTTCATTGTCAATGATGTGGAGATTGTTGGCCAGCTGATGGACCTTGAGCGTCTCGCAAACTTCCTTGAGCACCTGCAGCTGCCCTCGAATCGCCTTGATGGTGCAGTCTCTCAGCCGTGTCTTGAGGTAGTAGTATACCAGGGGCCTTGTCTTTGCGCTGATCGTGTTGAGGTCAGGACTGCCCTTGACCAAGGCTCTGGCCTCCTGCCACCATCGGCCAGTCCTTCGGCAGCCAGGAGGCGCAGGGGCAACGGTGTGATGGGGATCCAATGGAAGGTATAGTCCGCGAAGCTGGAAGGCAGCATCGTCTGGGGCTTTGCCTCGTATAGCCTGGCCCTCTTCTTCCATGTCATCATCCGGGGTGTTGTCAACCCTTCCTACAATGGGCTTCCTGGACGTGCCCGGCAGCATGGCGCGAATTCCCTCCTCTGGGTCCTGGTTGGAGAAGCTGTAGAGCCAGCCAATGATCAAGCTGATTTTGTTTGGGTCCGTACTCTCGTCCTTGGCAATCTCGGCAGCTGCTGGGCTGCCGTCCACGAGAGATTGATATTGCTGGTCAGTGATGATGTTGGCTTCAAGGAGCTCCTGGGCACCGACCAGGTCACGAGTATAGGTCTCAGCCAGCTCCTCGATAGTGCCGCATGTCTGTTTCCAGGTCGCCAGACCTCGATAGTCTTGTCTTCGGAACTTGGACTTGGATCGGATGTTGAACAAGGAATGCTGAGAAACAGACTCCGAGCGGGACTGGCCGCCAAGGCGAAGAATTTTGCCGACGTTGTGATCCAGGCACAAGTCCAAGATCTGATCTAGTGCGTGGTTCGTCTGTGCCGAGATGATAATGGGCGCTCGACGCGATCCTGGGCCTGTAGCATTCTGAGTTTCAACGAAGCCGCGAATGGCCACCAGAGAGGTGAAAGTTTTGCCGGTTCCCGGAGGCCCTTGCACGATAGAAAGCGCTTGGGTGGACATGATGTCGAAAGCTTCCTTCTGCGAGTGGTCGAAACGCTCGGCGGCTTGGGGGACGACGATAGTGTCACCGGCTGGATTGATGGCGCTTGCCACTCGGCCTTCGTCGTCATCCACGCAGATAGTCGAGCTGTCACTTGCAGCCACTGACAGTCTGCCACTGGTTGCAGGGTCCAGGATAAACCGATCAAGAGAAGTCCTGAAGAGAATGTTCAACATGGATCGACAAATATGATTAAAAGGCTACTTTGTATACTACTTACTGATACATGGCAGCATGCTGCAGGCCGAGCATCGTATGGCGGACATTCTCAAAATAGCCAACCTTGGCCTCAAGCATCACAAACTCCTCAATAGGGTCAATGAGTAAGTCGCTATTCCTTGCGAAGAACAGCTCAACGCGCGGCAGCTCAAAGGGGTTATCGCCCTCCTCGACGATGGGCACTGCCCTGCCGTTGAAGGAGCGGGTGGCGACAGTCGCAACAATGCACTTCGTACGAAAATAGTCCCATCTCGGGGAAAGTGCCACCAGCGTGCCCGGAGTGAGTCGATCCGAGTCGCTCCAGTCGACGCGTGTAGGAACCCTCTCTGTCGAAAAGCTGATGCGGCTGCAAGCTCCCTGCTTGCTGAGGAGTATGCCAGTGACTTTGACCTGAGGAAAGAGAGAGAGAGACGGGGGGTTAGCTCAAGTCCGTTTAGAGAGGTTGTTGATGGGGAGCAAAACACAAACCTTGGTATAAATATACCCCTTGCTTCTCTCGCCCTCCATCATCCTCCGGTCCTCTCGAAACTCGGCGACGGCCTCCCTCAGGGGCTCCGTCGCCTCGTAGCGACACAGCTCGTAGTGGACCCTAAGATACTCTACCTTGGAGTCTGGGAACTTATCGAGGCGGTTTCTAGGGGGCAGAGGAGTGCTGTCGGCAATCAGAGCTGAGGACTGGACCATCTCGGGAGACGATCGCCAAGCCTCGCGGTAGTCGTCACTGAACTCCTGGTCAAGCTGACCGTTGCGAACATGCATTGATAGCTTGGTCAAGGTATCCAGTCGGAAGAAATCCTAGAGTGAACAGTTAGGCCATGCAAGAGAGTACAAACAGATGGGTAAGAAGTGATAGAGGTGGAACTCACGGTAGCTGGCGCGGGAACATAGCTGAGTGGCTCATGGTCTGGCTCATCAACGGCAGGACCCCCATACGCAGATGCTGCATAGAGGGGCTCCTTTCCTTTGCCTTTGTGCAGTGGAGACTGGGGAACGAAAGTGCCATCTTGAATAGGTCCAAAGTTGGGGGGCTCTTCGCTGTTGTCGAAGGTAAACAGGGGGGTGTAAGCCTGCCAGGCTTGGCCCAAAGGCTGATCATCAAGGAGGCTCAGAAGTTGAAAGTCCATAAGCCCAGCAGGAGCAGGGCTCGCAGCTCGCTGGCCATCAGCCGGAGCGTTGAACATGATGAGATCCTGCTCGCCATGCGTTGCGGGCTGGAGGCTAGACTGGCCGCTGGCATGTCCTTGGTCTCCCCGGTTCGCAGCGTACTGGAGAGGCCAGTCAGTGAATGAAGACAGAAACTGCAGCAAGACAACTCAGAATCAATACTCACAGAGACTGAACCAGGCTCAGGATGTCCATGCCCGTTGTGGTTGTTGTGGTTCAACCAACCCTGGACGTAGGTGGAGAGATTCGTGTCAGCCGACACGGCTGGTTGTCGCCTCTTCAGCTGAAGGAGACAACGTCAGTAACGACACAAATATAGAGGAAAGAATCAGGGAGACTCACGAGCTTTGAAAGATTGGGCATTGTGAAGGAAATGCGACGCAAAGGGCCATAGAGGGGAAAGAGGAGGCTGAAGATGTGGAATCAACTGAAGAGGTGATAGTTGAAGATTGATGGATAATGGAGGCAGACGAGGATAAACCGCGAAAACTGACTCGATAGTCTGAACGGATAGAATGACAATATAAATCACCAGCCGTGGCCCGAGTGGGAGAGGCAGGCGCTCCAGCAAGGAACGATATGAAAACCCAGTGCAGGCTGGCGAGAAAGAGTTGTGAAAAAGAGGACAAGGGGGACGAGGAGAAGAAAAGAGAAGAGGGAAGAAGAGGGAAGAAGAGGGAAGAAGAGAAGAGGGGGCGAGAGGAAAGGGAAGGAAACAAGAGGTCGCGTGATGTGGTTGAAGTTGAGGAAGGAGGCACCTGTCGGAAGGCGGTCTGCAGACGTGCACCTGAGGCATCAGCCCTTCTGGCGCCGGAAAGGTGCACGACCTTTGCTCCTTCCTCTGATGTTCACTGAATCAATGACGTATCGGGTGGCATGACAGGTTGTGCATTTTTGCCTTTGACGCGAGTTCTGCAGAAGAGAGTGATTTGGTGAGAAAATACTGGCCCCTGAAGGAGGAAGTGATGAACCCTCCCCTTCTGTGGCGGTGTTCTAGAGAATGATGTGTAGATTCTAGCCAGGAACTTGGAGATGTTTACTCTCAGAAGGAAACAGTTGGCAACTCCTGCGATGCTTGTACAGAGCACCTTGAGGGCCGTTTGAGGTCGGTCAACAGCCTGGAGGCTGCCAGTTGCCAAGTGAGCTTTGGTCAGTGCCAGCCCTTGCCAGCTGCTGCTTTTCACTCCGCCTGATATGCAAATCTCCGACTTTTTGGACCTTTCTATTCCTCTAGTTTTACGTATCAGGCTATTATGTCAAACTTCAGCTTCTCACATCTTCCCATTCCGCGTCACGCCTAATACTCTGTGTCCAAATTCACGGTATTGCAAATTCATCTGCTCCCTTTTCTGTAGTAGACACCAGCTCTGCTGCTGTAGGCACTTACCCCAGAGTCTCTAACAGAGATCTCTTCCAACAGTTCAACAGGTCTCTTTTCCTTATATGCACCCTCTCTGTCAGACCGAGGACTATCTGCCATTCCAAGCGAACGAGCCGCGATAAACTCCCCTCGAAGATGCCACTCGACAGACGAACGACGAAGATCAAAGAAACAAGGAGCTTTGGTGGATACAATTCAAGGTAGAGAAGCGACGAAGAACGTGATGGAAGAGGATTATGATAGATTCGACCGCAAATTCCACCTGAGGTCTTCCTCGGATAACCTTTCGAACATGTCTGTTCCTTTGACAAAATGTCGACGACCATTGAACTCGTGAAACACTTCATACAGTACTATGTGCTTGACAGCAGCGAGATCCGCGTAGTGAAATACAGAACGGTCCAAATGACTTCGGCTGGCCCCCCATCAGCAGTCTCAAGCGGCAGCTCTGCCCTCACCAGGAAAGCCACTCTGTACTGCTATATTTATCTACACAGGAGTGGACTTTCAAGATCTCGGGGCTTCGACCCAGTAGTACAACACTTCGCTCTTGATAATTGGTATAGGAAACGAGAGCTGGGTTCAAGCAAGTCTAATCTACCGTTGCCTCTCAAGAAAGAAGATGTCGTCCTCAGATAAAGTGATGATGCCTTCAGTCTTACGCACACATAGAGGTACTCCTAGTGGGCACAGGCAAACCACATTTCAACAAAGCGAAGCTCAACAAAGTGAAGCAAAAAGGAAAGGAAACATTGCAAGTGGGCAACCCATAGATAGCATGTGGGAAAAACAAAATAGGAAAATTCAATGCGTAATCTGGGAATCGAACCCAGGGCTCCCCGACGTTGCGGATGGCAACGGAGAATTTTACCACTAAACCAATTACGCTTGAGATGTTATCCGTCTTCTAATCTCAATACTAGAATTTTTCCACACGAGGAGGGCTTATTGGCGCTGAATACTAGTGAAGTCTTCATATTGGAACTTGAATCCTAATCTGGGCAATCTTTGCGTAGAGTATCTATGAATGCTAGATTGATTAAGCCCCTGGCTGCTGGAGGTGGTTGCAATACTCTTCAGGATATAAGCAAGATCAGCACAGCCTCGGATTACCTCTGAATCTGTGTTCCCTATGTACTCCTATTGCAACGATTCCGATGAAGACGTCCTTGAACAGATGCCATACTATAGGGAGATATCTAGTAACAGCATAGCGGGTACTGTTCTGCCGGACCCAGAGGGTAGATGCAGAGAATCCCTCTCCCTTGGACCTCGTTCAGCATACACCAGAAAGGATCGACTCTGATTCAGAGATTGGCTGTCTCTTCCAGTTCAGCCGACCATCCGGTCTGACGTTCCAATCTGACGCCTCCTCCACCAGCTCCCAGCTCCCAGATACAGGGTCCTTTTGTACAAAACGGAAGATGATGCTGGAGCCAAAGTCCTCAAAGACGAGCTCACGCCGCCTGAGGCGCATCCACTGCTCGTTCTCGTCTCCTTCGACGGCATTTGTAATCTCCGTGTCATTGTTCTTGATCGCAATGGCTCTGAAGATCCTACTGTCTCTCAATGCGTTGCGGATGGGATACTGGCCTAGGATTCGAATAGCGTCTTCTCTGACGGCTCGATCTCGACACCCAAAGGAGACGACGAACAGAGGCCAGGTCCATCCCGCGTCCATTGCAAAGCCGCAGTTGGGCCGGGACTTGAGTAGCATCTCTGCAAGGGTGTTGATTTCTCGATACTGTGGCGTAAGTCCTTTGACGGTGATGAGGCTGGAGTATCGTGGCACGGTAGTATAGATGTAGAGGATGAGATACTCGATTCGAATGCTCATGGCCTGTAGATATCGGGCACGGTCGGTTTCGGCATCGCGGAGGACGGCTTGATACATGGGCTCGTACGCCTCTGTCCAGCGTTGCAGCCAGTACCGAGACTCTGCAATGAACTTGGACAAGACCGCATTCGACTTGAGGCTTGCAAACTTTCGGTCCAGCTCATCTGGGTCAGTAGTCTTGTGAAGTGCAAGATCTGCCGTCACCTTGGTGAGCATCGGAACGTGGCGGACCATTTGCCGCTGTACCAGCCCCCAATAGTCTCGCATCTCGTCCCAGGAGGTAAAGTGTCGTGGCATATCGTCTAACGAGGAGATTCTGGTGAGCTTTGGTCGAAAGTATGGGGAATGCTTTGTAAAGGGGATGATCCCCGGAGGCCGTCGAGGACTGGGAACAGGGGCACGAGGTGACCACGGGTCACTCTGGCTCTGGGGACTCGGCAGGCCGGTTATCTGCACCTGAGGGCTCTGAGGAGACAGCATGGGGGGTGTTTCGGGCTGGTTGGGGGGGCTCGGGGCCGCTGATGCTGAGGGAATCTTTGTGCCTGAGTAGTCAGATGACGTCTGGTATTGCTGATGCAAATGATGTGGCGGTACCGAGGAAGGAGAAGCGAACGACGATGGCGAGGATGCTGAGAGAGTCGGCGACGCAGATTGTTGGCCTGTAAACTGGGGAGGTTGTGGCGGGAAGAAGGCCTTTCTGTATGACCCCATGAAGGAGCGCGACTGAAGCTCCAGGGGTTTGTAGCAGTCCAGAATGTCCTGTACCAGGGCTGGTGGCGCAGGAGCAATACTGACAAGGTCTGGAGCTTTGTCGGTGCAGTTGGCGAGCTCGTTGAGCATCGTGAAGCCGTGGGTTATGTGTTTCAGAGCGGCCGGTACGTTTCCTCGTTGGGTCTCGAAGCAGATGAACAGCAGAGATGATAGCAGGGCAGTTCTCATGCCCTCTCTCGTAGGCTTCATTTCCGATTGCATGCGCAGGGCTTCGCAATAGTAGGCGACGGCGTTAAGATAGTGTCGATTGCTACTGGTGTCGAGCCCCATTTCTGATCCGTGGACTTGGTACGCCTTTCTCAGAGCTCCCACAGCTATGGCTCCGTATCGCAGCGTGTTTTCTTCCAGCGTGACCTGCGGCATCGTGGCTGTCCAAAGACGGGTCTGGTCGATGAAGCCCCCGAGGAAGGTGACTGAAAGTCGCGACCATTCGACAAAATAGTCTCGCTGGTCATTGTTGGCGAAGCGGATGGTGTTGACGGACGGCTCAATAATGAGCAAAGGTGCCTTTTTGGAGTGTATCAGTTTGCCCTTGGACGGTAGGGAACGAGATTCATGCTGTGATGAGGAGGTGGAAGAGGTGTTGTCTGAGTAAGAATCACAGTAGCCGCGCCACTTCATGCAGTTGAGGCACGCCGGTCGAGTCTCGTCGCACTTGACATGTCGTTTCCTGGGAGAGAAAAAGGGAGTTTAGTCCGGGCTGCCATTGTGGCATATCCGAGTTGCGAGTAAGAATGAGGAGGACTTGAAGCAGATGCAAGCACCCTTGAGCTTGAGGCAACTTACTTGCCTGAATGGCACCATTATAGCTGGTTAGCAACAAACATGATGTTAAGGTCTGGACTTTATGTGCAAACGTACAAGTGAGACAGCCGGTGCGGGCACGGGTTGAGCTGCGTCGAGTATGTCTTGCCCTGGAGTCCAGGGCGAAGCGATGTATTCTGGGCTGTCCGGCTGGCGCAGGCTCTTCATGTGGCTGAGTTGAACGTGCTGAGCGGCTATTGTTCACGAGACTCATTCGTTAGAATTCCGGTATACTCAAAACTCTGGTGCTTGACAAGGCCGGGTCTGATATTGTTCAACCAATGCTGACCCTCGCTCGAAGCAGGCGTCATCTCGTAGACTCACCTGGCTGAACCGCTGCTTTTGACGATCGGCAAAGTGAATTGGATCTCCATTATGTCGGCGCGATGCTCTTCGCCTATGGGATACTTTTCTGCATCAGCGAGGCCGTTGTCAAAGCCCGAGCCTGGCCTTCGGTCTCTGTGTTACGTCGGAGGCTGGTGAGCAGCTATGGAGATGAGCTGATTTGACAGAGTTCGTGCCGAAATGGTCTTCTTGACGGCTTTGCTTTGACCGAGTTTCGGCAGAGATAACAGACAACACTGGGTGCTGTATCTAACAGCTGCCTGGAGACCTCGCTCGGCGAATTCCGACTATTGTTGACTCATGTCCCCTCTTCGATCTCTCGTCAGACTCGGCGTTATCTCTTGACTAAGGAGTGACCGCAATGGTCGCCCGAATAAACGCGAAGCGCGCAAAGCAGGTCAAGAAAAAAAGAATAAAAATTCCAGGCTGTTGCCGGCTCTTAGCTCAGGATTCGTCTGTGCTTTTAGCCACCCGAACAGGATTATGTGGTCGACGGGGCCGTTTGGCTTCAGAAGGCCAATTCGGGAAGTGGCGCTTTGGAAACTGGAAATAAGATCCGAATATAGCGCAAGCCAGAGGAATCTGAGGGAGGGAAAATTGATCGAGCGACCAGGATTGGATCTAGAGAGATGTTACATCAGTATTTGCCTCGACATCAGGTTGAGAAGGCGACGTCGGGCAGGGAGTGAAAAGAAAGAAAACGAATGCTGAGGAGGAGAACAACAAGGCCAGAAACAAGAATTGGTCTGCTCGTTTTCCCGTAGGTAAATATTGAAGAGCTAGGGGGGGGCAGATGGAAGCAAGATGCCATGCCGCTATCCCACACTTCGGACAAGGATGTTGAGTCGGAAAGGTAAACCGGAGCCTGGCAGGGATGATTAAGCTGGGGGATGCGGAACCCATCTGTCCCTGTCTAGGCTCGCACATTGCCGCCGTTATCAGTTCCAAGATGGACGATGGAGATGGCGTGGAATTGGAGCGAGATGGAGTCAGATGTCTCTTGGCCTCGGTGGCCCAATCTGCTGGATCCTTCAGGCTGTCTTAAACAAGCATGGTGTCTTGGGAGCTGCAGTGGTACTGCGACCTGCTCTGCCCTTGATGCTTTGGATGTTCTGAATCGGCGAGTCTGTTTCCCTTCGTCCGGGGCAGGAAAGGAGAGAAGATGGAATCGCGGCACCTTTGAAGCATCACAGAGGCCTTCTTCCTGGGACCGATAATGGGCCTTTGGATGTCAAAGAAGTCGCAGCAATACCAAGCACGAGAAACAGTTCCGTTGTACGACGACGACTTGTCTCGGGCAGAAAAGGTACAGAGTGGCGCCGCGGTCCATTTCCAAAATGCGCCGTCAGGCACCTGTCTCGAGCCGGACACTGTCTGTCAAACCACTTAGTGACGCCTCTTCCCCTTGCCCAAACTAGAGCAGCAAGCCACCTCTGTACTAACTGTCCCCATCTATTTCATCTATTCCTCCATCTTTCGTTCAAGGCTCAGGGAAGGCCAAACACAGGCAAGCGCAGGCTGGAGCGGACGCTGAACCAGCCCAGTTCGCCCCGTTGGGATGAAGGATGTCTCGAATCTGCCCAGGCTAGCCCGTACTATGCATTCCCGTCAATAGTCTTGTGGGGGGAAAATCATAGAACGCCTTTGCTGGCATCAAATAAGTGTGTTCAAGCAGCAGAATCTCAGATTGAGCTCTCAAAGGAGCCTGACAGGATGCATACTAGTAGCCGCTTGGGAGATCCCAGTCGATCAAACAGAGGAGTGACTGCTTGCTTTGCCTTCCACTGCTATCTTTGCACGTGCTTTGCGATAGTTGAGTACTGCCGGATCCACGTGGCTGCAGAACAGCTTCACTTGGTTTCCACCTGCTTCAAATCTTGTACCGCAAAAACCTACACGGAGCTAAACCGTGATCCGAAGATGGTCTGCCTCTGTACAAAATGGCAAGTCTATCGAGCCGCTCCTCTGAGATGTCATTGGGTCTCTCACACCCTCCTCCAGGTCTACGACTGACCAAGCACTTCGAATAGCAGACCAGGAGTCCCACCTGCTGCAGGAGACCACGAATAGACGACGACCGAATGGGCGAAGCATGGAGCTGATGCAGACATAAAGCAGACGAGCAAGATGAAAGGGCAAGTTATTCCCATTGAGAATGTGAGGAATGTCGCAGAATGCGAGAGGGAGAGAGTATGTAGGGCCTGATATGGTGCTGACGAAAAGCCGAACGCAGGGGTATCCAATTGCCGAACAATACCGCGAACAGACGCATCAAGGACTCTTTGTCACACAGCTGGGCTTTAGTTACGTCGTGCGTATAACAACTGCAGACGACGCCAGAGCTTTGATTCGACTCGGCAGGTCCGGCCCTGCTGTTCGAGTCCTTAGGTGCTATCGAGATATTCGTATGTGATGAGCCTCTGAAGACCGCTGATAGTATCTCTTTCTGTTTCAGACACCGATCAGTCCAAGAGAATCATTGAGGAGATATCGACATCCAACGCAGCTGGTCAGCATACAATTGACAACGAAGGAAAGCAGCGTGCCGGCTTTTTGATCTGCTTCTCTGGCATTTCCTCCTTAGCCAGGTCCAAGTGTCAAAGCCCAAAAAGAGTTTTGACAGCGAGAGGAAGCCTCATCCGCCAAGCAGCCTTTGGCTCGTTCCGACTGGCAGCCTCGCCTGTGTCAGAGACTTCGAACTACTACGGGTAGCAGCTCTACTCGAGTCTCACCCTCGACGGTTCCACGACCCAGGAATTCGTTGTGGCTTGATACCATTATGGGCGGGAAGAGAGCCTTCCATAAGTCGTATTGGTAAGGTGGCGGAAGAGCACACCTCGTGGATCACTGCCAACAGTACTAGGTACTGCGATTGAAGCTTGAGATTGCATCTATGCATCCGCCATGGTCATCACGGTGACATGGCTCGCAGGTAGTATAGGTGCGGGAGCTAATGATGGAAGCCGTTCCTAGTTGAGTTGGCAAAGCAGACATCACATCGATTTTACAAGGGACACAGGGGACTACGCCGAGGGCGTGATGCACCACGCATGCAGGACGACGAATCGAGCCGAGCAAGACTTTGACAGCAAGATCAAAGCGGCATCGGTTAACCGCATGAGAATGACAATGTCTCCAGGCAAAGGGCACTAGGGCCGAGGCCGACCACATGCCGCTTGGCCGGGAATCGCGGCCTGGCGGTTAGTGGCCTCGGCTCTGCCCTCTGGACGCCTCCTGCTGGGGTGTCAAGCGATCCCTCTACCTGGTGCAGGCATCTGGTGGGGGTGCTTTCTTGTTCTTCCTTGTCGATTGGGTGGTGGCCACGGGTCTTTGCTGCACTCGGTGCTTCGTCCAGAGCAGGGGGGCTCTTCCAATCCTGAGCGGTTTAACCGCTATCTGTTGAGCGAGATCCTTCTGACGAGCTCCAAGCAACTTTCAGCTCGTTCGGCGCCAAACCGAGGAGTCGCTGTATGAAATGCAGGACAGGCACCAGGAATTTGTTCGGGTATAAGCAGACGCAAGCAAGCGGGAAGTGGCGAAGTTTGGCAGCAGCACTAGAAGAGCCTTGTGGTGGTTGTCACTTCATGCATCTCGGTGGGTTTTCTCTGTTTCGTCTTGATTATGCGTGCCGTGCTACGTATGTATGATCGATCTTGGGAAGTTGTCGACGCATTGCGCAGAATATCTTATAGCCGGTTTGCCGTGCGAGCCTGTCTGATTCGACATGATATAGAGACGTGACTTCGAGAGAATTATAGCAAGCATCTTGGAATTTGTCTCTTGGTAGACAAGGCTTATGGCGAGGAGGACCTAGTTCGGTGGCTATGTGCATGGACTTGATGTACATATGATCTTTCTTTAGCCAGTCCTGTCGCAGTGCCTCCCAAGAGATCCTTGAGCCAATTCATCCAAGAAATCTCCCCTGTCGATGACATTCAATTCGCTCGCCGGACTCGCTGAGAACTTCAACCGCCGCTGAGAGCATGTTTATCGCTTGCAGTTCACGCAGGCTGTCATCGAGTGAGGAGCCATAAAGTGTCAGAGGTCAATGGCCAAGGGAAGGTACTCCAAGCGAAAGGGGGGCAACCAGAACAATGGCGCAGCTCTCGTCTCTCGGAAGGCAGGAAAGTTATTCTTAGTGTCGGCGTGCCAGTCAAGGTGCTGACAGACGTGCTCGTGATGAGGCGGATGTCGCAAGATTATGCTTTGGTCTGCGGGCACCACTCAAAACCTCATTGTCTGTCCGAGCGACTCCCGACCAAGCCGTAACCAGGGGCATTTAAACTCGACGGCGACTTCCTGGCTTCGATCTATGGGCTTACTAGATTTTGCGCAATACGAAAGCTGAGATGAGCCATACGAGGGACGAAGAGAGGCAGAAAACCCGGGGAGATGAGATGGGGGATGTCGGAGTGACCCACTGGAACCCAGACAGTACCGGAACCCACAGCAATCGGGTTTGATTTTCGCACCTCGACCAACAGCCCAAGAGCCTCGAAAAGAGGGCTGCGGCAGGTGAAAATGGCAGGAGATTATCGTCTACATCTCAATCCATCGCGTAAAATACAGTGGAACAACTAGAACAGGTCCAGATCGTAGCGCAGCACCAACCTCGTGTCTCGTCCATCCATCTGGTTCCCGGATTTCCACCCCCTGGCCGCCACAATCATCTCCAAGTCATCATCGTGCTTCTGCGTCTCCAAAAACTGACGCTATAGCCAGTCTCAGTTAGCAGCTCAGGCGGCCGACCTGCGCCATTGAGGATTAGTGGCAGCCGGTTAGGGGGGAGAAAGGGCCTCAGCCGCCGCCATAGTGGCATTCTGGTCCATCCCCTCGTCATTTCGGGGTGGCAGAGGCGCTCAGCTACAGCGGGTTGTGTGCTGAAGCCACGCGGTTCTTACGAGGCGGGGGCTAACGGTAGCTGGTTCTGAGGTCGAGGTGCTTCTAGTAGGTAAGGTAGGTACATGTAGTAAGTCTGCACGGTCAATGACGAGTAACGCAATTTGCCGTGATCCCGATTTTCCGACTCTCGACACATCGTGAGCTGATTCTCTCTCACTCTCTTCGACTTTCATCTCTCTCACCTCTCGAGATTGTCATCGTATTGAGGTGGGAGACAAAGGGAGAGCGAGCGACGGCAGCTGCTCTGGTGCTTTCCGCTTCTGGTTTGTCTTCCCGTCCTCGCATTGCCTTCTTTCGTGTTTCCTCCAGATTATCTCTCGGTGTCCTTCGACACTAGGCTGACGATACGAGCGCCAAACTGTCAGCTCATCAAGGAGGCAAAAGGCAGAGGAGGAAGAGAGTCACTCGCTTTCACGAACAGTCCCACGATCGCTCAACCGCCTCCCAGCCTTGCGTTACCCAGGTCTCGTCGCCATCATCAGTCTCGATATCTATCTGCTTTCCCCAACCTCCTCAAGCAGGGGCCTCTTTTAGTTCTTTTCTTCTTCTGTCTCTGATCTTGCAGACTGCAGCTTTCGGCCTCTGCTTACCCGCATGCGCCATTGATGATCTTTGCGCCGCTGCTGTCTACGAACCCCTGTCGATTAATTGTTGCGTTTTTCTGTGATCCATTGATCGATCGGCGTTGTTGGCCCGCCAGTGAGTCGTCTTTTCCTGATAAACAAATCGATCCCCCCGAGGGAATTCGATCCGAGCTCCATCGCCGTGGGCAATTGCAGCGCAAATCTGCCTCAAGCTGCTGCGGCTTCTCTACTCGATCGAGTCGCGAGCCAGAACCAAAACCACGAGTCCACTAACGTTCTGTGTAGCCTCAGACCGAAGCCCGTCATGCAGCGCTACGGTGACCACGGCGACTCTACCGAGAGAGAACCTCTGGATGGCTACGGAACGCAGTCGCAACGAGCAGCTTCTCCCGACAGCCACGCCTACTCGCCGCAGGAGTATCACGACCAGCACCAGCCGCCGCCGGTCCCCCAGCACCAGAGCCAGAACCACGACTATGACCAGAGTCAGGGCTACGACCACGGCTACGACCAGAATCAGAGCTATGGCTACGATCAAGGCTACGACCACGACTATCGTGACGACGCTCCTCCGCCGCCACAGCATCAACAGAACCAGAGCCGCATGCAGAGTGACAGCGGCTACTTTGCCGGAGGCGGAGCACGCAATGACGGGTATGCGCAACCGAACAGAACCAACTCCCGCCGATACTCCCAAAACAACGTGACCCCTGGCGCTGACAACTTCAGCGACATGGCCTCTGGAGGAATGGCCGGCATCGCCTACGGCGTAGCAGAGCGCAACGCCCGAGAGAGCGGCATGCAGGCGGCCCATGGCGGACTGCCTCCTCCTCCCTCACACTTCCAGGGCGGCTACGACTACCATCCGGACGGCGAACGAGGCTCGCGAGCCGCCTTCAACCCTCTGGGCATGCCGACGGCCGCCGCCGCCAGCTCGCGCTCGCCCTCCCGCAGCACGCGCGATCCCTACGCCGACGACTATTACCCGGCCATGTATGCGGCCAACTCGCGCAACAGCAACCCGATGCTGGGCATGGTCAATCCTAACGAGATTGTGGACGACGGTGACGATGGGCTGGACTATTCGCGACGCAGCCAGCGCAACTCGATGCTGAGCGCCTCCAACTCGGACCGAGCAGCCAAGGGAGCTGCTGCCGTGGCGGCCGTGGCGGTGGGAGGCGTGGGAGCTGCTGGCGCCATCAAGAGCGCCTTGGGACGCAGTGGTGAGTATCTGCGATGATCCCGTGTCATCTTTGTGTGTTTTCTGTGCCCTTGACCCCTTGACCTTTGGATCACACCAGATTCCCTTGGGAGAATCTCCTTATTGGTTGAGCGGGCCTTTGATTGTATTTTCGTCGAGGACGTGGTCATCCTTTGTTTCTGGATCTTTTGATTCGATTTGATGGACATGACGTGAACAACGCTGACATGTCCACGCAGCTAAAGCAGCAACAACAACTGAAACAAGTGGTGCCGACGGAGCAGGCGAAGGGGGAGGCGGAGGCGGAGGCGGGGGAGGCATATTCTTTGACAACGGTAGCACCGAGGAGAAGTCGGCCTGGATGGCCCAGCAAACGTCCAAGAGCAAGAAATGGCGCTGGATCATTTCCATCCTTCTCGTCGTCATCATCGTCGGCGCTGTCGTTGGCGGCGTCGTCGGCAGCCGAGTCGCCAACAACCACGGCAGCAAGTCTAGCAGCGGCAGCGGCGGTTCCAAGGGCGGCAGCGGCAGTGGAAGCGGCGGAGGCGGAGGAGGCGGGAACTCGGACGACGACGAGGGCGACCTCGACATCAACAGCCAGGAGATCAAAGACCTGCTCAACAACCCGGACCTGCACAAGGTCTTCCCCGGCGTCGACTACACGCCCCTCAACACGCAGTATCCCGACTGTCTGTACAACCCCCCTTCTCAGAACAACATCACCCGCGACGTGGCCGTCCTCAGCCAGCTCACCAACAAGATTCGCCTCTACGGCACCGACTGCAACCAGACGCAGATGGTCCTCCACTCCATCTCGCAGCTCCAGATGACCAACGACATCAAGGTCTGGCTGGGCGTCTGGCAGGACAACAACGCCACGACCAACGCCCGCCAGCTCGAGGAGATGTGGAACATTCTCGACAAGTACGGCGACGACCCCTTCGAGGGCATTATTGTTGCCAACGAGGTGCTCTTCCGCCAGCAGTTTACCGTCACCAGCCTGGGCGACCTGCTCGACGACGTGCGCACCAACCTCACCAAGAAGAAGCTCAGCCTCCCCGTCGCTACGTCCGACCTGGGAGACGACTGGACGCAAGCTCTTGCCGACGACAGCGACTACATCATGGCCAACGTGCACCCCTTTTTTAGTGGAACAAAGGCGAGCGAGGCCGCCGCCTGGACGTACAGCTTCTGGAGCGAGCACGACGGCCCCTTTTGGAAGAAGGACAAGTCCAAGAACATCATCTCCGAGACGGGCTGGCCGACGGCCGGCGGCAAAGACTGCGGAGGCCCGTCGACGTGCCCGGATCCTGCCGTGGCGGGCCTCGACGAGCTCAACACCTTTATGAGCGACTGGGTGTGCCAGGCCCTGGAGAACGGCACCAACTACTTCTGGTTCGAGGCCTTTGACGAGCCGTGGAAGGTCATTTACAACACCAAGGGCAAGGAGTGGGAGGACAAATGGGGGCTGATGGACGCCAACCGGAAGCTCAAGGACGGAGTCAAGATCCCCGACTGCGGCGGCAAGACTGTCTCTTGAGGCCGCTCGCGACTTGGTTTTCCTCCTGTATATACCCTGCTTTGTTCCTTTTTCTTTTCTTTTGTGATTATGGGTTGATGAGGCATGATGGAAAGCGAGACGATTTTCTGTGCTGTTGTTACATACTCACGCAACCCTCCACCAGTCAGCAGCAACCTTCCCCTGTTTTCCCCCCGATTTGCAGGCCTCGAGTCTTTTGTTCTCTGTCAGATTGTTGTTGTTTTTCGCTGTCTATAACTAATTGTGTGTTATTTTCTCATCTGTTGTTTTTCCCTTTACCTTACTGCCCTATATTATGCTAGACAGCTGGATCTGGCGAGGCGAACATACGGAAGAGGCTATCGTCACTTTGCGCTTGCTCCCTGTTTTCTCTTTTCGCTGCGAAGAGGCACATCATATAGGGCGTTTGAGGATTCAGCATGCATAAATGCTCATACCTACATAAAGTTGGTAAACATAATGGAAGCCAATCAAACAATACAAATATAATGAGGAGAGTAATACGACTTATTTCAATCTCACGGAAAGGACTAGATGCGATTGACGATGGTGAATACTAGTTGGTTGAGAAGTAATCTTCTCTCATAGAGAATTCGCGTATCATTGAAACCGATTAAAGTGGCCGAATCTGGCTAACTACAGTAACTGAAACTGACAAGAGGAACAAACTCCATTCCTTATGCGCCCATTGCTTAAACCCATCTCTCAGTGTGCCTGAACATCTTACAGAGGTTAGCTCCCTAAGCAGCCTGTTGTTGAGCGTGAGGTGGGCGGAGACAAATGTATGTTCCATGGAAGACGACGCCGCCCTCAACCTCGGGGAAGATGAAGAGCTGGTATTCATCAAAGATCTTTTGGAGGGGGGCAATTGTAGCTGCAAAGTCCTCCGGCAGGAGATGGGTACTAGGCAGGCATGATTATCAGCACAAGCATCCAGAAATCGAGCAAGATAAGAAAAAGAGAAACAAAAAACATACTTCAAGTCCCAGGCGTCACCGCTGGAGCCCACAAAGATGGCTGGCAGCTCACCCTTGAGAGCCTCCGCGTACACATCGTAGTACAGGTGAGGGCCGTAGAAGAGCGTGTCATGCTTCATGTAATTGTTGCCCTCGGGAGACTCAACCACAGTGTGGCCCAGAGACTCGATGAAGGCGATGTCGTTGAGATTGAAGGCGGGCTCCTGGAAGATGATCTTGAACGGGTCCTTGCCCAGGGCCTTTGCTGTATTTTGTATAAGATGGTCAGGTCAGTAAGCGTATATAGTCTTGAGGATAAGGATAGTAGAGAAAATGCAGATTGGATTTTTAAAAAAACGGTTTATGCAGGGTAATCTAGGCAAAAGGGCCATCTTACCAACTTCATCTGCAATCACAAGCAGGGCCGCCAGCTGGCAGTAGGAAGCTCGCTTGGCCTGCCAGTTGCCATCAGGATGGTCAAAGCAGCCGATGCCAAAGCAGACAATCTGGGAGACGGAGGGCTCGAAAGAGTCGGGAAAAGTAGCAATCTGCCTCGAGAAGATCTTGCGCAGCTTGGCTTCGGGGAAATAGGCAGCGAGGTCACCCTGGATAGCCTCAAAGTCCTTCTGGAGCTGCGCAACGACAGCCGGGTCGACTGCAGTGGGTTTCGCACCGGGAATCGGGACATTAACCGCATCCTTGTCGGCGGATCGAGCACGATTGGCCCACTTGCTAGGCTTGACGCGGGTCCAACCTTGATTGTCGTCTGCCATGGTTGCCAGACTATATAGCAGGGGTGAAGATTGCAGAATAGATGGCAGGCTGACAGGGAAGAGAGAGGTTGTAGAAAAGAAGAGAATGTTAAGGGGGCTGCTAGGAGTATAGCAGCAGGCAGGGTGCTGGTGCTGTGAAGAGAGATTGAATGGATAAGGAAGAGTGAGGCTGCAAAGCCGTGGGTTGGCGAAGAGGTGAATCTGGGAGACTGGGGTTTCTGATTTGTGGGATTGATTTTGTGGCGGGCTCGCTTGGCCCCGCTGGGTGCGAATCACGTGCATACACGTGCCAAACTTGCGCACTGCCTGTTTCGGCTCGCTTGGCTTACAGCGGTGTTTTAGGCGTTGAGGCGCTGTAGCATAGTGCTGTTTGCCCTGTAACGACAAGGTATGATAGCTGCACCTCAAGATGTTATCTTATTGACGTTTTGAGAAGACTGTAATACTGTAGCAAGCCTAAGAGGAGGAAATAGGATACGTAGAATAATGGAGTCTAATTGATTGAATTAGAGGAAATTAAATCTGATTGAGTCTAACTGAAGCAAACGGATCTGGTCGAATCCAGTCAAAGCTGATGACGAGAATCAGATCTGGTCAATCCGATCCAAGGCATCAGATCTTGCATAAACCAATCCCTGGCTCATATAAGATCAGAGAAGATGAGATTAGCAGTTACTCTAACTGTATGCTGAAGCTCTCCTGATTTTCTATTTGATTATGTATTATATCTTCTCTTGCATTGCGCAATGTGTCAGACTCGGCTCTCCTGATTAGTATACATACACAACATTCTCCTCAGTGGCTCGGCAGATCAACACTACCTTACCCCAACGCATCCCATCTCCAAAGCAACAAATAGCCAGAATCAAGCTCCCCAAATCCCCAAGAGAACCAATCGAATCTTTCCACGCCCGAACAGCCTAATCATGCCTTGGCCTGCCGAGTCAATCACATGGCAGAATTTGGCGGTGAGTCCCACGGCAACTGTCGCAGACAGCGAATTGCTTCACTCTGTTGGCTTACACCTGTCGTCATACCTGTGAGGCCGAAGCGGAGACCTCCTCTCGACCAGACGGCTGGCTATAAGTCCATCGTGCTGCTCGCCTTGCTGCCCGATTGCTGCCCGCAATACAGCTCACAGCTTTACTTGTGTCTCTTGGATTTCAAGTACTTGATTTTCCCCTCTCTGTATTACATACAGCCTCGTCATCTTCATCATCATCCTCCTCAGCATCGACATGGCTTCTCAGCTCCACAGCCAGCTGCCGACATGCGAACGTTCAGCTCCTGGATCAATCAATATTCGCCCAGCCGAATTCCCCAAATCCGCGTCTCCTCCGCCTGCAGACCTCGACCCCAACCAGACTGCCCAGCAATCAGTCTCTGCGTTGAACGAAGCACTTGCCAAGGGAGACTATGAATCTGCCTCGAGGCTCTTTGTCGACCAAGGCTTCTGGCGAGACCACCTGGCCCTGACGTGGGAGTTTCGCACAGCTCAAGGGCCCGAGGCTATCCAGAGTCTGTTTAAAACGAGTTCTCAATCCAAAGATGGCTTTCGCTTGAAGGAAATTGCTCTCGACACGAGCTCTGACGTGCGGTCACCTCGACTTGCCCCTCTGGACGGAGAAGGCGAGGTTACTGGGATACACTTCTTTATCAAGTTCGAAACGGCGGTTGGAACTGGCGTAGGCGTGGCCAGGCTTGTGAACGACAATGGGACCTGGAAATTCTTCTCTCTCTACACAGCACTTCAGGGGCTCACCGGCCATGAAGAGCGAATCAATGGCAGACGACCCCACGGAGTCGAGCACGGCGCAAAGCCAGGCCGGCAGAACTGGGCGCAAAGGAGGGAGAAAGAGATCCAGTATCGGGATGCTGATCCAGCTGTCTTGATCATAGGTGAGCTCCGTCTCCTTTCTCTACAACTCTGGTAGAACCTGGATGATCCCGTCACCAAAACAAGCCTCGTCTACTACAATTTCATCCCGACTAACAACTTCCAGGTGGTGGACAATCCGGATTGACAGCAGCGGCCAGACTCAAGATGATTGGCGTCGACGCCTTGATTATCGATCAACATGCCAGCGTCGGAGACAGTTGGAGAAAGCGATACGATCAGCTGGTGCTCCACGACCCCGTCTGGTACGACCACATGCCGTATCTTCCGTTCCCGCCGCATTGGCCCATCTTCACTCCAAAGGACAAGCTGGCGCAGTTTTTCGAAGCCTACGTCAACTTGCTCGAGCTCAACGTGTGGACAAGCGCCACGGTCGAGGAGACCTCTTGGGACGCCGCAAAGGGCATTTGGACTGTAAAAATCCGCCGACAACTCGGGGATGGCTCAGTCGAGACTCGTTCTTTGAGTCCACGACACATCATCCAAGCAACAGGTCATTCGGGCTTCAAGTACGTGCCACGAATCAAGGGAATCGACACTTTCCAAGGCGACCGCATCTGCCACTCTTCAGAGTTTCCGGGGGCTCGGGAGGAGAGCCGAGGCAAGAAGGCGGTCATAATCGGATCATGCAACTCGGCTCACGACATTGCGCAGGACTTTGTTGAAAAGGGCTACGACGTCACAATGGTCCAGCGCTCGAGCACCTTTGTCACCACCTCCAAATCCATCACCGACATTGTCTTGCGCGCCTACGCAGAAGACGGACCTCCCGTGGAGGACGTTGACCTTATGATCCATAGTCACCCCATGGCTGTGCTGAAGACTTTGCAGATTTCCGTTGCCCGTAAGCAGGCAGAGAACGACCGCGACATTCTCGAGGGCCTCACACGCGCCGGCTTCAACGTGGATTCGGGACCAGGCGGAGCTGGCCTCTTCTTCAAATATTTCCAGTTGGGAGGAGGATATTACATCGACGTCGGGGCCTCTCAGCTCATCATTGACGGTAAGATTAAGATCAAGTCAGGTCAGGAGGTGGCCGAGATACTGCCTCATGGCTTGCGTCTTGCAGATGGCACCGAACTGGAGGCAGACGAGATCATTCTGGCAACAGGATACGGGAACATGCGAGAGAAGACGCGACAGATGTTTGGGGATGCGGTTGCAGACAAGATCACGGATGTCTGGGGGCTTGGCCAGGGGGGAGAGCTTCGCACTATCTGGCAGCAGAGCGGACACCCTGGGTTCTGGATCCACGGGGGCAATCTAGCGCTGTGTCGGTATTATTCGAGGGCGTTGGCGCTGCAGATTAAGGGTATCGAGGAAGGCTTATATCGGTATGGTGAGAAATAGAGTCGAGAGCGGCGTTGTCTTTTTTCGAGAATGTCTGTTCGAGACCCCTAGTGAACCAGACAGATTGGATACTGAATGCTACTCCCATTCCAACATCACATCCGTAGGAGCTGCCTTTCATTTGAGGCTGCAAACTTGGCCACATACATCGTAAGTTGGAAGTCTCTGAAGTGACTGCCCGTACTAGCATCGCGTGACGTACCTCCTGCTCGCAATCAGGGGTATTCTGTACATTGGTTGGCAAGCATACTCGGACCACAGAGACTACCTGAGCAGACAATGAGCAATCATCTACCCACTGCCACTTGCAAGCTGGAGGAGCCTCTCCGGTAGCCTTTGCTGGCCCTGATCTCTGTCACAGGAGCAAATGGAGAGGAAAGGGCGTATACATGCACTCGGGCGTCTCTGCCTGAACTGTCTGTCTCTCCTTGCTTGTTGAGCTTCCAGCACTTTCGAGCTTGAGGTTTCCTTGGGGCTTTTCATTGCTCGTGCCTTCGAAACTGTCCACCTTTGGCTTTCCACTCTCGCCCGTTGAGAGCTGTAGCCTTCTTGTTTAGGCTTTCACCGCTGCTTTGTTGACTACCCAAGCGAGACACCTTCTCCGCCGTATTGGTTGCCCCCTTGCCCTACGCTTTCCTTCAGTTCTTGTCGAGCGAACTCTAGCTCTCCAGATTCTACTATAAATTCCCTCTCCCCTCGTCCATCTTCCTCTCTCAATCTCTTCTTTTTTCCATTCTCCTCCATCTGAGGCTGGCTCTGCCACGAGCATCACGACCGCAGCCATCACCACCACCATCACCACCACCCCCCTACTGTCTCCATCTTCGTCGTCTTCCTCCTCGATTTCCTGTTGTCGCCGCCGTCGCCGTCATCATCGACATCGTCATCTGCCAGTTTCACAACGCGCGGGGCAGCAAAGAATCATCTTCATTTCTTGACATCATCTTTATTCATGTTATCGTTGTTCAGCATCTTTCCATCAGCATCTTTACCAGTCATTTTTACATCAAAGGGGGGCCAGCACTCCACTGCTTTAGCTGTGGCTCTGGGTTTGGCTGGTGAGTATGCGGCAAGCAATTTTCTCATAGCATTGGACGCTGACTTGTCCTCCTTGTTAGGCACCTGCTCTCGTTTCTCCTTCTACCAACACCCCGTGTCTCCGAACTCGCATCAACCAGAGGCTATTCACCTTGGAGACCTGCTGCGGTTATGAGATACGACCTGGCGTGAGAAATCCTCCTTTGCCTCCTTTCCACACCGAGACCGTCGTTGGTGGCCGGAACCAGCAACCGAAGGGACGCCAACATATTTATTTCGACATTCTTACTCGACATTCTTATCGCCATCATCTTTATGGAGTTTCTTCTTTTTTCCACAGCGAGTATTTTTATGGTGGAGGAACTGGAAGCCATGATGATGGCATGGGAAGAGTTAGAAGCCATGATGATGGCACGGGAAGAGTTAGAAGCCATGATGATGGCATGGGAGGATCTATTGAGGCCTCAGGCTCTATGGGTTCAGGTCGTGGGGATTTGGTGGCTGCAAATAAAAGACAATACATTTTCTTGCTTGACATCTTTTGTTTCCAGCTCATCTCTTAATTGCAGTGAAGTTTGTCGACAATGGTTTGGCACTTGATGTTCAATCGCAGCCAGTGAACGACTCCCGTAATTGCAAGTTTGTCGCCCAAGGCCGAGGCACAACTCTCTCTGGATAGCTGGGGGACCCCAGTCGAAGCTACGCTTCAAGCTTACACGGATGCTAGATCTCGGATCGCCACCGCGCCGATTCCCCCATCCTCCCCCTCTCCTTGTCGCCACTCAGCTACTGTCGACTAACTGAACTAGATGCGCATCTCCGCCTCGACGATCTAGCCATCCTCGGACGGGATCTCGAAAGGACCTGCACCCGCTGCAGTGGATGGTCATGATTACAGTGTCTCATTAGCAATAACTTGATTGGCATGAGCATTGCGAGGCGTCATCACTCTCCCGGCTACAGACAGACCAGCCATTCCGTCTTACGGTCGAGGTGTCAAGTTTACGATGCGATAACGTCACGACAGCATCAACATTTCAAATGACACTCATCTCATTGGCTGATTGAATAACACGAGCCATCATGCATCGTGTTCCAAGAAAGCTGCTTGTATCTTTGGCGAGAGAAGATGAAGTATATATAATGGCATGAGTTTACAACAAGTCTCAGCTTCTCTCCATCAGTCCCTTCTCATTGTCGCCCATCCACATCCCGCAAAGCCCTTGAGCAAAAGAATGTTTAGTGTGCGCACCGCTCCTCTCACGTTGCGCCAGTGCAGTAGATATTGTTCTCCATCCTTTGCCCGTCGAACCTTTGCCCAAGCCGTCAAGATGTCGAGCATTTCCGAGGCCATCAAGAAGGACCACCGCGAGCTGGAGCAGTACTACAATGAGGTGATCAACAACCAGGGCGACCACGACCACCAGGAGCGGTACGGCAACCAGTTCGTCTGGGAGCTCGCTCGCCACTCTGTCGGCGAGGAGCTGGTGGTGTATCCGGCCTTTGAAAAGTATCTGGGGAGCAAGGGCAAGGAGATGGCCGAGAGTGATCGAAAGGACCACCACGTTGTGAGTATCCACCCGCCCCTTGTGCCATCACGGTTGTGTTATGTCATGACTTACGAGATTGCTGATGGTGTAACTCATAAAAATCAGGTCAAGGAGTTGCTCAAGACGTTCCAAAACTTGAAGCCTTCAGACCCCGACTACGTCACCAAGCTCAAGGAGCTCTGGGCCCCTCTCTCGGAGCACATCAAGGAGGAGGAGGAGCGAGACCTGCCGACGCTGGAGCAGAAGCTGCAGGAGGTCGAGGGGGAGTCTGCGTCAATGGCCAAGTCCTTTGGCCGCACCAAGGCCTTTGTGCCCTCGCGCAGCCATCCCAGCGCTGGCGAGCACCCGCCGTTTGAGACGGCCATGGGCTTGCTTGCCGCGCCGATTGATCATATCGCGGATCTGTTTAGGAAGTTCCCCGACAACACGGTGTCTCCCAACCCCTCGACCAAGTAGGGAGGATCTGGTTGCCATCCGTTTCAGAATCATGTATTAGTATACGATGTCCATGAGGAGTGTCTCTTCGAGTATGTATTATTAGTAGTAGTATACGACTTATGAAAAGTGTCTATTCGAGCATGCCTTTAGTACGGGAGAATACCCTTTTGTGCGGACTGTCTATATGAATGTGTATGGTGTCAAGTGTTCGTAACGCATACCCTTCTTCTCTGCCCTTTTGATGTTGTATCATGATTCCATGTGCTCGTAACTCATATACTCATCCTCTCCTTCCCTCCCCTGTGCTTGTATAAGAAGAACTCTTGCTGTTTCTCTTCGTACAAATGCATGCTTTTCCGCCAGTGCTTCTAACTACCTCTATCTCCCCCCAACGAGCCTACTCTATGGTTTTGACACTCTCCTCATGTCGATAGCTGCCGCTATCACCAAGCTTGAGCACGCCAATCAGCCTCTTCAACATGTTGCTCACGCACAGTTGCACATTTCCCTGGACCACACGCTGGTACAAGGCCTTGTGCATCTGATTGCGTTCCTTCGGCGACATGGTCAACGCGCGATGAATCTCGTCGGCCACCTGACCCACGTCCCAGGGGTTGATCCGGATCGCCTCTTCCAAGCTGCTTGCCGTTCCGCTGAACTCGGAGATGATGAGCGGCCCATGAGAATCACGCTGACAGGCGACATACTCCAGACTCGTCGTGCTCATGCCCTCCCGTACACAGGTGTTCACTGCCACGTCTCCAAGACGCAACACGGCGAAATACTCGTCTTGGGAAAGCCTCTGGTTGTGAATCTGAACAGGGGTAAAGTCGAGAGAGCCGTAGGCCTGGTTGATGGAGCTGGCCAGATCGTTGACCTGACGAGCATAGACAATGTTATCGCCGTCATCATCTGCCATGGTCGCCGGGCTTGTGATTTGTACTAGGACGACGCGATGCCGCCACTCTGGGTATCGATCAAGGAAGCGTTTGAAGCCCTGGAGCTTCTTCTCCACGCCTCCAAAACGGCTCATGGGGTCGCTGCCGATAATGACCTTTTTCCCTTCGTAGAGCTTGAGCAATTCGGCGTACGTCCTGTCGACCGAAGGGGCGTAAGCCAGCGACGTGATCTTGGCAACGTTGATACCGGACGGGAGTACGGTCAGATGAACTCGTGCTTTGGTTTCGTCTGTTTCGACCCATTCACTGGTGGCCTTGTAGCGAAGGATACGCGAGCACGAGTTTGCAAAGTGCTGCAGATAGTGGAAGGCTTGGAAGCAGACGAGATCAGCCGCAAGCACCCCCTTCAAGATCTCTTCTCGTCGGTGCAGACAGCGGACCAGCTCGCTGGTAGGAAAGGGGGACTCGAGGAAGAAGGCGATGTGCATGCCGGGGTGACGCTTCCGGAGAAGTTCGGGGACAAGCATCAGGTAATGGTCGTGCACGATGACAATGTCGCCGGGCTTGTAGACTTGGCAGACGCGCTCGGCAAATGCTTCGTTCATTCGGCGGTAGTCGTTCCATCGTATGATCGACTGATGGCCGTCTGTTGGGGCACGTTGCTTGTAGTGGAACAAGGCGCACAGATCGTGTTCCGCATAACGCCTCCATCTCGACTGACCCTTGAGCTTGATTCCGGTATCCGTGAAGTCGCTCTCGTCGGCGAGCCAAACGGGCACTGTCCGAATGTGGTCGTTTCGCAGCTTCTCTTCGAGAGCCGCTCTGCTTTTGTGAGAGATGAACGTCTCTCCAGATCCCACATCCTCCTCTCCAGGGACGTGTCCGCCGAGTGAGGTGGTTGTCGAAGCCGGGATCGACTCCTGGAGCTTTTCTTGCGAGACGGATGCGCTCTCGTTATCCGAGACATTGTATATCTCGCCTGTCCATGCGATGACGGTGTGTTGCCACGGGCTCTCGGGCGAAGAGAGGTAGGTGAGCGAGTCTAGATGGGTAGAGCAGTGGTACTTGTGCTCCAGTTCCTGTCAGGCTGTTAGTTGTCTTCTACACCTCAGTTGAAGTTTGCTCGATAGTGGTTCCGGCTGAGACAGACTGACCCATTTCCCTCCTCTCCGAAAACGCAGGAGCTGAGGCAGAGTAAATGTGACGGACAAGACGTTTCCGCTCAAGGCAACGTCGCCTTGTCGCGTTATCTCGTTCAAGGGTGACACAGCAGGTGGCTGAGCCGGCGCCGTGGTTGGCGGTCGCCGAGGGAAATAGTCTTGTCTGTCATGTGGAGGCCGCCTCGAGGTTGGAAACCCGTTGGGACGTTCGACGCCATATGTTCCCTGAGAGATTCCGGGAGTCACCGGGATGCTGGTGATGGCCTCAGATTCATGAGGCGGCAGCTGCGTGTCGTTTCGTTGCGGCACAGCTGGTCGAGTCGGAAGGGCTCCGTGTGGAGGGAGTCTGTTGGCCATTTTTGCGATGCGAGTTGCAGCCAGAGTTGTTCGATGGCAACAACGCAGTAGAATAAGCGAACGAAAGACTCAAACCAGGGTCGAGGTAATCAAATCAATTAACAGGACAAAGTTATCATCAAAAGGACCACAGAGGTCTGAACAGATACGCCCGAGTGCTAGTATTTGTCTATTTGTCTCTTTTCTTCTATCAAGGTCGTAAATGCACGGCCCAGGATCCGCCCCAAACAGCGTCTCGCCCCTCGACAGATCTGACGGTTCTACTTGCCTCTAGGAAAACGCATCTTCAGCAGGGACAATGCTGATAGGCTCGGGCCATTGTCTTGGCGACAGATCTGTACGATTCAAGAGGCAGATTTTGCCTTGTCTTACCTTGATTTTTCTGGGCCGGAGCACTTGCGCCGGAGAGGGATCTTCATTGACGTCAATCGCCGGTCATTGATTGATGCCATCGTGAGCGCATCGCCAACGCCCCTGGAGCCGCGACGCGAAGAGGTTCATGCAATTACTGCATGGTCTTGGAGTGGACAAGGCTTCTGTTCAACGTCGATTGACGCGAGCCTATCCGATGTTTGCGCGACTGTAAATTCATGCAGTGCAACTTATCGTACTCGAATTTGGGATTCCCAGGTTGATGCGTTGATTGTGGTATTAGATGATGAGGCCTTAGATGGCCCCCATTTGAATCAGAATGCCGCATCATGATAAAACAACACGACGGGACTTTTGAGAAACTCGTCACAGATTTGGAAGAGAAAGAAGAGACATCAACAAGGCCAATTTCCGATAATATTACTTGTCTTTGTGCAGAGACGACGTAATTCGAAGAAATAGTTTGTACAAAGTCTATCTGGTCTATCATACATATTCCGAACCCCATTAAAGTACTGATCATAACGTCCTCTACCACGCCGTGTGTCCACCGTCGATTATCAGGTTGCTTCCCGTCATAAATGTGCTGGCGTTGCTCATCAGGAACAGTGCAGCCCCCTTGAACTCGCTCGTCTCCGCCAGCCGTCCCATCATGTTGGCCTGGCTCCAGGTCTCTCTCAAGCCCGGCACCTCCTCAAAGTTCTTGAGCACCATGGGCGTGACGATGTGTCCCGGGCTCAGCGAGTTGACACGGATGCCGCCCTCGCCGTTCTCCTTGACCGAGCTCCATTCCATGGCCAGGTTGCGAGACAGCTGAATCACCGCCGCCTTTGACGAGTTGTAGGCCGCAGAGAGCAGTCCCTTGTTTGCAATGGTGCCAGACATGCTGGCGACGAAGCAGATGCTTCCGCGGTTCTTGTATTTGAACATCTGCCTGGCCGCTGCCTGCGCCGTCATGAAGACGCCTGTGTAGTTGGTCTGCAGCATCTTGTTGACGTCTTCCGCCGTGTAGTCGATCGCGGGAGTGAGTTGCTGGATGCCAGCAGCCGCAATAACGCCCTGGATTCCCTCATTCTCCGCGGCAATGTACTCCATCATCTTGTTGAGTGCTGCCGTGTCGTTGACGTCCAGCTGTTTATACTGTAGCGAGCCGCCCCATTCGGGGACGACCCGATCCAAGGCCCTCTGATACTCTTCGTCGGGGCTTGGTAACCGATCAAGGCAATAGACTGTGCAACATGTTAGACACAAATGGAAATAGGCGACTATGGGAGTTGCCCCAGGAAAACAGGGCCGGGCAGGGTAGGGGTCACCATACCTTTACCACCAGCCTCGACAAGTGCCTCTGCCATGGCCAACCCCAGTCCTCGAGCACCGCCTGTTACGACAAATGCTTTACCGGCCAGGTCAAAGTCGGCAAATCTCTTGGTGCCAACTGCGGTCCCCTTTGGCAGCCCGGTAACGTTCGTCCCCGTTTCTCGGGATGTTGCAAAGTGTCGTCGATTGTAATGAGAGGCTGCGGCAGGCTTGCATGACGCCACCAGGGGAGCTTTGCTGATTGGAGCCGCCTGCCATCTCGCTGGGGTTGCAATTGGCACATTGCACCGACCCATTGGGTTGCGGCATCGAGCAACTAGTCTCGCAGACATGGCTATGGTTGTTCTGTTGTATTGGTGTATTGTCTCGTTCTCGAACAGCGGCTGGCAATGTAACACAGACAAAGTACGTTATACGATGACCACGAGAGCGACTCGTCGGACGTTGCAATGGCATTCTTTAAGCTCAAATATCCTGACATCGCGAATCTGTAGAACCGGATCGTTATGCACCCTCAACGTCATGATCTGCGGCTGCCCGTTTGCTAGTCCGTCCCTGAAAGTGGCAAAGCTGACCCCATCGAGGCGCAGAAGCCGTATTACCACGTCTCGGAGCTTTGGCTCCGACCGACGATGGCGAGATCTGGCAGACGTCGAGATAGGCAACAGTATTTCGTCCGATATGGTACCTTGAATATCAAGGAATTAGCTATGCCACAGTCCCATATTTGCTCCACAGGATTGGCGATAGGAATCTCTTCGAACAATCGCGCATACGTTGTTGGCCGGCTGGTGACGATGTTATGAAGGTAGTCTTACATGTCAGCTGTGGATCAAGAGGCGTCAAGGTCGAGGCACTTCCGCGGCATATGCTTGAATGGCAGAATGGCTTGCAGCTTGGAGACCTTTGACAAACACGATTCTGTTTAGAGCGTCAACGTCCATCTGTAGGCCAATGTCAACGCCAAGATGATACGATGTACATTCCGTGTTGGTGAGTCTGTACAGGCCCTGCCAAGCCCTTGATTTTCGTGGTGTAGCGGACAATCGCACCTCGTGCAAGGAATCTCTTCGTGCTTTCGGACTCGCAAAGAGCGGCTGGGACCATCTCGATCGATTATGTCGGGAAATTTCGGATGGCTACTCGAGTATCAACGACGGAGTTGTCCTAACGAATTGAATTGTTAGTGAAAAGCAAAAGCTCAATTGACTGCAATTTTTGGAAGTCTGGGAAGGCTACTGGAACGACTGGACACCCCAATGCACTGGAGCAGTGTGCCCAAAGGGAAATCAAAACCTGGTACATTTTTTAATATGTTCCTGCGTGATTTGCGACGCCAAAGAGTCAACCCATCGCACAACGACGAGGCCGATCCTCTGACTGTTCAATCCGTGACTGTCCTTCCAAGCCGATTGGTGTTGAAATTTTGTGTGTAAATGCCTTGACGATCGATGGGGTTGGGCGAGTATGTTCCAATCCATAGGCTGAAAATCAACTGTTCTGGAGATGGGGAAGTTTGAGAGGGAGTTGCTACATGCCTTAGAATATGCAGATTCCTACTACAAGCACCTACGAAATGAAGCAAACAGCAGACAAGCCAAGTTCGACGCATCTTCTGCACCGGAGAGAAATGTCATGCGTCTGTAGTCTGGAGACCTACAGCTGTATATCGTATATCCAACAGTCGCTACAGCCGGCTGCACGAGCTGCGGCATCCATCATCGAATCTAAGAGGACCATCGCCATGCTTTCCTCCTACGGAACGAAAGTTCATCATTACTTCAACTGCCAGGTACTGTTATCTACCTACTAGGTAGGTGCTCCCAAGGGGAGGCATCTTGACCTAAATCCCATCTACACCATCATTCATTCCCAAACTGTCCGCAACACCATCAGATGCACCTCCCTCTCCGAGAGACACGTAGCTTCCAGACACGATAAGGTAGATCCGTGAGTGAGAATTGCTCCTTCTCGAGAGCCTCCCGAGATGACGTGGCAGGTCACCCGGTTGTGAGCAAGTGGTGAGCCTGAAGCGACGCGTGTAATTCATGCAAAGCTCCTGCCCTTGATGAAAGCTCCGTCACTTTCGAATGACACTCTCACCGCCCTCCAAAACTGCCGTCTAAAAAGTGTGTCTCGTTCTGCTCTCTTCTCTCTTCTCTTTTCTTTTCTTCTTTCACTCCCCATACTTTTTGCTCTGCCACGAGCACCCCAAACTCTTCTTCTTCTTCTTCATCTTCCACCACCTTCCCCCACACCGTCGTCTTCACCCACCAGCCTGGGGGGAGTGTGGTGGAAACAGTCCAGACGAACTTGTCCTTCCCCTTCCTCCACACAGGGGTCATCATCTTCCAAGGGCATCTCACCCCCGTCATCGCCGTCACCGGCCACAAACCAGGTATGTTATGCGGCCACTTCGTCTCCTATGATGACCTCTTGACGCTGACGCTCGCACTTGGGTTAGGGGCATCTCTCCCTCTTCGGCTTCTTCATTGTGCTGCCGGCGGGCCAGATCCCACGAAGCCGAAACTCGGCCTGCCGGCAGCAGCAGCAGCAGCAGCAGCAACAGCGGCAGCACTGCGCCAACGCGAGCGCGAACGCCACCTCCACCACCACACGAGAACCACCACATGAGAACCACCACACGAGAACCACCACATGAGAACCACCACACGAGAACCACCACATGAGAACCACCACATTGCAACACCCTCGACCTTGTATCAGTACTGCTGCGTTGGGGCACGCTCAGTAGGAATCTTGTCGGATCGCGACTGGGTTAGGATTTTTACGCTTGACGCCTTGGGGGACACTGAATTCAGGGGGTCAGACTACCTATAGCGACGGGTTCAATACAAACCACAAGTTTTCACCCTCATCTTTTCGTACCAATGTCTCTTGTGATGATCACGTAGTCCGCCATTGTAAGATGACTGTCTAGTCGTTGTCACTACCAAGAAATCCAACATTGATGCTCGCATCACGTTGATTGTCGCCTTTAATTTCTAATCCTGGCGCTTGCAAGATCATCGCGGTCTCGTTGTTTGTTACGACACGGTCCATTGGGTACATGTATGCGCTATCACTTGAGCTAATTGAGGTCTACAAGGCCGAGACGCTCCTACAACAGCTTCCCTTTCCCAACTACAGCCCCTCTCCTACCGAATCCTCCAGACACAGCCGAATATTGCGATCCGACAATTTCAGCAACGAGACAGAAGTCATCACGGATATACAAGCAACAAATAAGCATCACTTATTGCAGACCCCCACTTCCGGCTATAGAATGTCCACTGCTAACACACCTGGTCCACGGATAGCAAGCCGACTAGCTCCTCGCATATCGGTCGATCGAACGGTCCACAAGCGACTATAGTATTAATACCACGTTGGCAGTTTTGGGAGGATTTCGAGATGCTTGGAGAACCAAGCCTCAAGGCTCATGCCGTTCGTCGCTTTTTGCCGGAATGAGCCTGAAGGGCGCGAGCAAAAGGTCGCATCCTCGAGGCAGCTCGGCTCGAACTCGAAAGGGAAAAGAACCTAATCAACAAGCCGATTCGTCCGTCGATGAATGCGGGAAATATTGTCGACAGCGAGCCGTGAGCCGTGGAGGGGCGAGACATCACCAACATCGTTCCATCGCTTCACTGTTGATATGCATATGCGCTGGACTGGCACCAACCATCACCGGCAAAACATACCCGCAGAGGCAGTTGGACAGGCACCGCTGCTATTACTGCACGTACTTTGTATGTACATCTTCTGCGGCAAGATACATTCGATATCGATCCACTGATGCAGCAGCTTTGTTCGAGTCTGTCCAGCTCGCCGCCTGCGATTGGACCATCTCAACGCGGCCAACCAGGGCCCTGCAGCGTCGCAACTCGACACCTACGAATCCCGCAGACTTCTGGCGAGGCTCGAATCGGCCGAGGCGATTGGCCTAGGATGCGTTCTCCGCAGCCACCGCACGCGAGACCAGGGTCGTGGGCGCTTAGGATCCAGCCCATCGGCCAACCACGAGCGATTCTCACATCAGCATTGTGACGCCTCCGAGGCGCCACAGCCCGTTGATTGGCCTGCCGGCAACATTGGAACGCAATCCGCCTTCGTCTCTTTGCCGGAGACCAGAAGAGCTTGTCATAGCGAGGTAACTGTGCGTTGGTGTCCCGCAATCTAGGGAGGACCTGTACGAGTCTGTACAAATCCCTACTCGGCCTCTGTGCTACCCAAGCTACCTGATGTTTGGACAGCTTGACTAGACTTCGAATTACAGGTATTACCTACTCCTCCGGCGGCTTCGCGAACTGTCTGCTTTTTTGTGGCTGCGAATAAGCGTGGCGTTTGCTGGAATAAATCAAACCAACACGAAGAAGCAGCCAAATTTCAGCTAGCATTCATGCTAAGGAACAGCTACCTGGCCAGCCAAAACGTCGTCTCCCAAGGTGCGGCCGTGCTCAGCTCGTAAAATGCGGGCAAAGAGCAGTCACCCGCCGCTGTGGAACAGTCCAGTGAGAGACCAGAATCGGAGGTATTCGCACACAAGGATCGCCCATCTCCAGCCCAGGGCCAGGGTCCCTGATTGGGCCAGCCGGCGCCAAAGGAGCTGCTCGAATCACAGCGGGGAACAAGAGACAGGACCAGCGGTTCAACATCTCTTGGCCACTCAGCTTTCTGCGCCTATTCTTCTGCTTCTCCGCTAGCCTGGTCCCCGTCTCGGGTGGCGTCTGCCCTTGTCCTTGTCGAGGGAGGGGGGAGAGAAGGGAAAGACGCAGTTGGGCGGCTGCAATGGGGCCGCTGTTGGTCGATTGAGTGTGCATACCTGCTGCCAGGGCGGGCCTTGTCCTTCTTTTTCAGCCCCCAGAGACCATCTTTAAGACCTGCTGGTTGCGCACGCTCCTCTGCTCCATTTCTTCTTTTCGTCCTTTTGACTTGCTGGGTGCCTTGGATCCTGTCGACAAAGATCGAATCCCAGAGGCTGTTGTCTCAAAGGAAGTTTTCTTGAGGCCCTGACATATCCGGCCAGGAGCTGAACTTGAGCTCGCGATCCGAGCATCTTGGACCAGCCGAACATTGAACATCGCCATAAGAAAGAGAGACTCTAGTCGGGCCAGGGCGAACCCTTGCGACGAAGCTAGATCAACATCCCAAGACGATATCCGAATCGACGTTGCAGCCGACTTACGATATACGGGTATATATATATATACAAAACTACCGCCGAACTTGATCCCTCTTCTTAGTCCAGATAGACAAATTCCTGGAGTCATCGAACCAGAGCTGCATATAAGAAAGAGGGGGAAATCGGACTCATTTGGACCAGGGCAGAGCTACGATTTGCCAAGCCCGACACCGAAAATACACACCGTCGAAGCGTTACACGGATATCAAGACATACATACACGCAAACAACACCGACAATATGCGGCTTTCATTACTCGTTTCGCTCGCCCTGGCGGCCCTCATCGAGGCGCATACCGTCTTGGTATACCCGGGATGGCGCGGCAACAACCTTATCACCAACGAGACGTTTCCCTACGGCATGCAGTGGATGTATCCCTGTCAGTAGCACCCAGCTTCTCCCCTCTCCTCGATGCTTTATTCCATCCCACCCGGTTATCGTCACTAACATGCGGAAACAGGCGGCGGCATGGGAACGAGCAGAAACCGAACGTACTGGCCCACCACCGGCGGCGCCGTCTCCTTCCAGCCCGGCTGGTTCCGCGGCCATCTCCAGGCCCAGCTGCAGATCAACCTCGGATACGGCACCGACGGCCCCGACGGCGGACCCCCGAACATGTCCAACATCATGGTCAAGCCCTTCATGCTCCTCGGCCCGACGAACAATCCTTACCCGGGGACGGTCTGCTTGCCGCAGGTCCCGCTGCCTGCTGGCGCAAACGTCTCGGCTGGCGATAGGGCGACGATTCAGGTTGTCGAACAGGCTCAGCACGGCGCATCTCTGTACTCTGTAAGCTCTTACTGGAACTGGACTTGAAACTCTCATGTATCAAGACTCGAGCTAACCGGTGTCGAAATCAAACAGTGCGTCGACATCATCTTTGCCGAACCAGGCGACCCCCGCATCCCCGTTGTCAACGAGACAAACTGTTTCAACTCGACGCAATTCGGCTTCGCCCAGATCTACACAGTTACCACGCAGGAGCCCTCCCTCGACGTCATCGCCTCCACGACGACCGGGTCCGCACCGAGATACTACAGCTGGGCCGGATGGCTGCCGCTCGTTGCCGGAGCGGTATGGATGGCTTTGTGATGGAGGAGAAGGGGATACGAACCATCATCTCCCTCCTGGTTCCTTTTCTTTCTTCTTCTTTGCCCAGTTATCCCTCTCTCTCTCCATTTCCTTTGCATATGTGTGCGTGGCATTCGCGTAATTCTTCCAAGATATACCCCTGGATCTCACTCTGTTGATGAGAGTTGGTACCCTCCCCTCTTTCAAGTTATTCTGTTCCCTCTTGTCTAGCGTGGCAAGCAGGACATGGCGTTGTTGGCGTTCTACCGAAACTGGATGGCGAGGCCACGTTTGATATTTACAGCCTGTATATTTCACGACTGTCACTTTGAAATGTTCGAGCTCAAAGATAATGATCCTCTACAAAGCGAAACATGTATATAGAGCGTGGTTTATATACTTGTACAGAGAGCAGTGCGCAGAGAGCAGTGCGCTCTCTTTCTTATGCTGGCGAATTGCCTTAATTCATTATCCGTATGCTCCTCAAATCATCTGAGCGTCTTATATATCGATTGCTCCTTTCCTTGATTTCCTCCATCCTCCGCCCGTCCTCCGCTAAGTTCTCCAGAGCTCATCGAGGAATCAGATTCAGGCATTCAGTCGCCACGCCCTTGATTCTCTCCTCAGAGCTCTTGTTTGCCGCACCCTGAACCCATGCCGCCACGCCGAGACTCTTTGCTTCGTCCTTGGATGTCGACAGGATGGTGCCGAGAGCAACAAGAGCTCGATACAGGGTCTCAGAATCCGTCTGATCCCTGAGAACAGCCCCAAGCACAGTAACCAGGCGTCGCCGTTGCTCGGGAGACAGCAGCTTCTCCTTGTTGACAAGTACAGAATAGTTGACCGCCACCGTTGTCACCGCAACAAGGACATTGCGGTTGAACTTGCCAATGGGCTCGCCCCCCTTGATGCCCGTGATGCGTTCGAGAAATGAGATAGCCTTGTCCGCCTGTGAGCTCGCAAGGCTTCGCCCATCAGCCGATCCAAAGAGATTAGCAAGTGTCCTAGCGCCCATCATGGCCGCGTGTTCGTTCGGTGCAAAATCATCGGGGATTGACGAGGCCGTGGCTATGTCCACGAGGCTTTCGCCCAGAGGGCCTTTAAACTGCGCTGCTATGGGAAATCTGGCCACGCAGCGCAGCAGGTCAAGACCAGCCAGTCGGTCAGAGTAGGGCCACTCGGTGACGATTTTGAGAATCACGTTGAGCTCAGGGAGTGAGATGGCCTTTGAAGAGTCCAGGGCTGTCTTTACTGATAGCAGGGTGCTTTCTTCTCCTGGATTCAGGGCCACGTCTTTGCGGCCAGAAGATATCATCGTCTTGTTAACGTTTGTGAGTTTGTTTAAGATGGCTATTCGGGGTTAGTACAAATGTCTTATCATGCTGGCTTGATAGGCAACTCACCATCGAGTTTTGCTGCAGAGATGTTGAGATATTCCTTCTGCGGCAGTACCTTTGCTGAAGGAGATTGGGATTCCTCGCCAGGCCGGTATCGTGACTCTGTGCCATATGGATCGGGCCCAGAAGAAGGGCCGGATTTGCCGAGAGTAGCCCCCTTGGTGTTTTCAGTGATGAAGTTGGCCACGTTATCCAGATAGGAAAGCGGTAGTTCGTTGTCGTTGAGAAACTTGGTCGCTCGCTCATAAGGGTTCTCAGAAAGATTGTAGGGTAGCTTGAGCGGCGGTTTTCCATCCTCAATGTCGACATCGAAGACATAATCGTACGACTGTCCGTTATATTCGACCTTCTTGCCCGTGCTGCCGACGGCATCCACCACGGTGCCAACGTTGATCCATTGCTGCTGTGCCATGGACCAGGTGTGAGCCGTGACGTTGCCGTTGCTCTCCTTGATCATCTGAACCTGGCCCTCCTTGGTGCCTGCCTTGGACGTCAGAAACTCCGGGCCTGGCAGTTTCTCCTTGTTGATGCCCCCGAGCTGCTGCTGCGGAATGGCCGAGGCCTTGACGGAGTCCTGGAACTCCTTGAGAGTCGCATCATCCGCCATGGCTTCCGATCGCCGGGTGAAGATGCGCGCTATGCCGTCGCTGGCGCCGGTGATGATGTCTCCCGTCTCTGCGTTGACAGCAACCGTCCACACAGATATGGCCGGGTGCGTGATGGTCTGGATGCACTCGGACCCCTTCCATATTCTGACGGTTCGATCCTCGCCGGAGCTGACGAGCTCGCCGGATGGCAAACTGGCCAGGCTATACACAAAGCTCTCGTGGCCATGAAGCTCGCTCACCTGCTGGCCGTTGAGCTTCCACAACCGCAGGGTCCCGTCGTTGCTCGCACTGGCAATATCCGCGCCGCTGGGGTGGCCCTTGGGGACCTTGCACAGAGCTCGGACGACATCGGGAGTGTAGATGGTGGCCGCGGGCATGACCTCGCCGCCTTTGCCCTGCGTCAGATCGAACACGCGGATGCTCTTGTCTGCGCAGCCCGTCACCACCGTTGTCTCGTCAAGGGCAACGACGCTCCAGACAGCCATGCCCTCGTGACCACCGAGCATCAACTCAGTCTCCCACTTGCTAAGGTTCCACACGCGAGCCTGGCCGTCCCATCCGCCCGACACGAGGTATGTTCCCTTGGGGGAGACATCTAGTGTACAGACGTTGTGCGCATGGCCAATAAGGAGCCGCTCGGCGTTGTCTGTTGCCACGGAGTTGGGCGACTTGACCTCAATAATGGTGTCCTTGCCTCCCGACACCACAAGACCGTCGGGATGTTCTTGGTTCGGAGGGAAGAAGGCCACCGAGTTGACGTATTCGGAGCCGCGGCTGACGAGCGTTCCCTCGAAGGCTGGCGGGCTTGTTTGTGTGCGCCGCCATATCCTGACCGTGCAGTCTCTGGAGGCTGAGAGGGCGAAATCGGGCGAGGGAAAGCTGACGGCGCGCACCTGTGCACAAAGAGGAGTCAGCAAATAGACACATCGTGAGTAATGGGGGAGCTTTGGGTATTTTCGTACGTCAGCCTCGTGGCCGAGAAGCTGCGCTGAGAGCTTGAATTCAGCCATGCTTCTGGCAAGCTGTGGTGGGGGTTGTGTCTCGAGTGACGATGACGACGGAGAAGACGGCAGATCAAGTGAGGAGAGAGAAGTGAAGGCGAGGCTGTGGCTCTTCCTCCGAGTTGGCTCGACGTGAGCAAGAGGCAGCAGCGGAATTGCTTTGTCAGGCGAGCTGGGCGTTTGCAGAGGGAGTGGATGACAATGGAAGCTTGGAGATGGTGGAGGTGATTTGTTTGCTGCAGCTGTTTCCAGTTGGTCATCGAGGGAAGGCTCAAGTACGTACCCCGGCTGTTGACTGCTGCGACGCCCCACCAGGCACAGCACAGGCACAGGCGTTCAGTGGATATTTCAGCGGGCAGCTCCAGCGAGGGGCCCTGGAGCTTTGGTAAGCGGCCGAATGTGGCTTGTGCCTTGCACCTGAAGAAGCCCTTGGCACCGGGGATAGACAAGGAGTTGTCGAAGCCTCAGACAGAATCCTATGAGTCTTTCGCCGTATACTTAGTACATATTTGATGAAGCAAAAATCAGAAATCTGGGAAAATTATACCAGGGTGATGTACTATCGTGCTTCTACCTTTAACCACCTGCCACCACACCAGCAGAGAGCGACTATCGCCACGTCCAATACCTCTATCTGCGACCCCTCCTTTTGTGGCGGTGTCAGAGGCAAAGGCACCCTACCGCTCCCAAACTACAGCGCTTGCCATAGCACGACTCTCCCGCTAAACGGTCGACGAGGCAGGCGGCAGTCAACAGCTACCTGCCTAGTGCCAGTTGCCCAACTGCCCCGCCTTCCCCAGCAGCCGACAGAAATCATCCATCCAGATCGTTCTGCGTCTCCGAATCTTAAATCCTCAATCCCATCAAAGGGGCTGCCGGTGATCGCCTCTCTGCCCTGCCTTACCACTTCTCCCCCCGTACAAACCTCGAGAAGCCGGGCACAGACGCTCTCTGGCATCCTGCGCTCCCGCTTATTGGCCCTGTTTCTCCCGCCGCAAGCCGCACGAATCCCGCCGCGAGCTGCCTCAACTCCCTGCATAGCAGATTTGAGACCACTGCCCTTGACGCGATCCGATCACTGCACGCTGGGCACCGTCCCTCTCTATCCCGGCCGTCTTAAACCTCTCGCACTCTTCTCTCCTTTGTCTTTACTTCTTTTATCGAGCTTCAGCATTGCAGCCTCTCATTAATCAAAGCTCGGCCTGTCTGCGTTGCCTAGAGCCTGCTGCCCCCTAATCCCAATTCTACCCGTCTTCGAATTTGAAACACCTTATCCAGTCCTTTCTATTTTCCGGCCGCGTTAAAGTCCAAGCCTCGATCTCTACCTATCTACAACACGCAGACAACGATAGTCTGTCAGTCTCTACTATAACGTCCACGAACACGATATACCCCGCGACTATCATCATGTCGTCCGAGGCACCCCGCCAGTACGTCCCATTGACGTGCCACGGTCACTCGCGACCCGTTCCGCACATCAGCTTCTCCCGGCTCGAGAAGGAAGACAGCTACTACATGATCTCGGCCTGCAAAGGTAGGCAGCCCTCAATTTCACTCATATGCCGTTGTTTAATACGACCCCTAACCTTGGCATTTACAGATGGCAATCCGATGCTCCGCGATGGTGTGACGGGCGACTGGTATAGTTTCCTCTTGTGCAACCCTGCGATATAGACGGATCCATGCTGACCTTGTGCGTCAGGATCGGCACTTTCATCGGCCACAAGGGCGCTGTCTGGCAGGCGAGACTGAGCCCCGACACCTCCACGGCCGCCACTGCCTCTGCCGACTTTACTGCGTACGTGACACTTGATATCTCTCCCAACCCTGTCCCAACCCTGGTTTTTGCCGCAAGCCGTGGGAAGTGCGCGTGTCTAACTCGAGCCTGCAGCAAAATCTGGGACACTCATACTGGCGAGCTCCTGTACACGCTGCAGCATGAACATATCGTCCGTGCTGTGGCCTATCCGCCTGACAACGCGGACCTCGTGGCCACTGGCGGCATGGAGAAGAAGCTGCGCGTCTTTGACCTGTCTGACGTCCCCGGTGCTGGACGTGGCGATGCCATTACCATCCCTGCCACAGCTGGCTTTGAAATTGGCGAGGGCATCCACGAGGGCTCCATCAAGTTCATCTGCTGGACTCAGGACCCCAACGTCATCGTCACGGCCTCGGACAAGACCATTCGCTGGCTTGATCTTCCCACCCGTGCCTGCATCCGCCAAGAAGTGTTGGACGGCGAGATCCGCTCTTGCGAGATGGTGTCTCTCGCGCCCGAGTACGCCTCTGTCACAGACATTGGCGGTGGAAAGCCCGTGCTCGCTGTTTCCGCTGGCAAGACTGCCTATTTCTGGGGCGGTCCCCGCGCGATGGACGAGCTGAAGCGCATTGTGCTCCCTTACACCATTGCCAGCGTGGGCCTCGACGTCAAGGGCCGCAAGCTGGTGGTTGGAGAAGAGCCCGGAACCTGGGCCAAGGTCATCAGTTACGACACCGAGGCGGAACTGGACGTCCACAAGGGCCACCACGGTCCGATCTGGTCCATTGCCTTCTCGCCCGACGGCAAGCTGTACGCAACGGCCTCGGAGGACGGAACCATCAAGATGTGGAAGAACTGTGACGGCTTCTACGGCCTGTGGCGAGGCGGACCCGAGCGATCCACGGACTAGAGAGATGTTGATCGCAGCTTCACCTCCTCCTCGGACGCGGCGCGCACCTCGAGCCGCTGCTTCACGCCCAACAGCAGCCGCGACCTCGACGACGTGTCCGTCGGCTCGTCCTTGGCGCAACTGAGCGAGAGCTCCTATGCTCGCCAGAACCCGAACTCTGCTGACGAGGCGTCCAGCTGCAGCCGCGGTTCACGACGCCGAAGCCCCTTTCCATTCAAGTACTAGCTGCTGCTTTTGACAAGCAAGCATAGGACTGGAAAAGGCAAGACATGTGACACCCGTCGGGCCCGCTGTCCTTGTCATCGCCGCCGCCGCCGCCGCGATGCTTGGTTCCATGTGTTCTTATATACATGCTTATATGAACAGCATGTAATTCCACACATTTTTGAGACAGCTCCATTTGAGCCATACTGTTAGGTAGCTTACATGATGGCATATCAAATGGAAGAATAAAGACGTGTTAGTCAATCTTCTATCATGATCCTGTGATGTTATAGTCCTTCAGTGCATCCAATGCTCTGAAACTACTGTAAGCCTGTTTACTTTGTTTCGCTGTATTTAGCTTTGATCTTGCCTATAGCCTCGTGGGTCTTGGAGTTGTGATACGGATGCTGGTTTACATCTTACCCTCGCTTCCTGTCTCCGTATGTGACGCTTTTCATAGGACCCAGTAGGTAATAGATGCCTTACTGTTCCCTTTGTACGCCTCTCATTTTACTTCTTTTACTCATGTTTGTGATTACATTCCCCATCCATTTGAATTTTCATGACTAGGAGAGTCTCGGAGCATGCGACCCATTAGATACCTCCAAAACTTGTGCATGTTCTAGGGTACCCAGTGGAAAGTCACGACTTCTGAAATCGGGCGGTCGTGCTGTCCGTCAGCCTGTCACCCAAGCCGCGCCAGGTACAAAGTGCTCCGTACCGCCTCCGGAAATCGCCCAGCGGCCGGAAAAACGTTGTTGCAGCACTCCCGCACTCTGCCCCTCCCCCTCCATTTGCGCAGCCAAAAGATTGAGTCACCTCGGAGAGAGAGGCGCCGATTTCGACCAAAAAAAGAGGCTGCGCCAAAACATCGTCAAAAGTCCAGCCTCTCCAAAGGCGGCACACAGAAGCACGACAGCAGCATCATGGCTCCCGCATCCGCTGACCCAGCTGGCGACCTCGCCCACGAGGTCCTCCAGGCATTGGCCAACACCGACCAGATCCTCTCGACCGAGGCCTTCCCGAACGTGCCCTTTGAGACGCTCAAGGCCGCCCTCGATCGCCTCTCCTCACGGTCCATGGTCGTCTACGAGCAGATTGAGCGGCAGGAAGCCATTCTGGAGCCCGAAGCCGAGCAGATTGTCGAGCATGGAAGCCACGAGGCTCGCGTCTTCGAAGCCGTCCACAAGGCCCTCGGCGGTCTCTCGATCCAGGACCTGGAGACGACAATTGGCGACAAGAACGTGACCAAGGTCGGCCAAGGCAAGGCCTTCAGGGAGAAGTGGATCAAGAAGGAGGACAACAAGCTTGTTGCGCTGGTTAGTCACGGCGTTGGGGGATGTAGAGTGGAAAGGTGGTCTAACATGGAGCTTCTGCTTCTTCTCTTTCTAGGTCGACTCGATCGAGGACGTGACAAGATCGCAGCTCCGTGTCATCAAGGAGACCAAGTCGCACGAGCCCAAGGTTATTGCCGACCTGAAGAAGCGAAAGCTGCTCAACACCGCAAAAGTCATCTCCTTCAAGATCTCCAAGGGCCCCAAGTTTGCGCTCGAGATTGTCAAGGAGGAGACGGACCTGACAGCCGACATGCTGGCGTCTGGATCATGGAAGACGGCAAACTTCAGTGGGTGCTTTCAAGGAGAATCTGGAAATTGGATGTCACTTGCTAATCGGCGTCGTCGAACGCAGAGCCGTACAACTTCAAGGCCTTGGGCGGGCACCAGGTCGCTGGAGCTCTTCACCCTCTCAACAAGATGCGACACGAGTTCCGGTCAGTCGAACATATAGATCACCATACCCCGACGAACCGGCATGCACTGGGATGCTAACATATCATTTCTCATCAGACAAATTTTCTTCGAGACTGGCTTCACGGAAATGCCCACCAACCAGTACATTGAGTCTGGCTTCTGGGTATGCATTCAACTATATGATTCTTACTTCCGGCCTCTCAAAATCAACAATTGGTCAAGAATGCTAATTCTAGTGCTATATAGAACTTTGACGCTCTCTTTGTTCCTCAGGTAAGCATATGCTGATCTCTCCCCTCCTCTCCAATCCTTACTAACAGTAGAATAGCAACACCCTGCCCGAGACTTGCAGGACACCTTTTACATCTCCGACCCCAAGACGGCTGGCCGGCCAGGTCCTACCTCTGCAGACGATAAGCAAAACTACGACGAGTACTTTGAGAACGTAAAACAGGTGCACGAGAATGGAAAGTACGGCTCCATTGGCTACCGATACCCCTGGGCCGAAGAGGAGTCATTAAGGCAGGTCTTCTAAAACACCTTACTGTCTATAAACGCTGGGCTAACTGAAGATAGACTTGTCCTTCGCACTCACACAACCTCTGTCTCGGCTGCCATGCTATACAAACTGGCGGCGCAAAAGGGACCGGACGGCCGTGTGCCTCCTGTCCGTTATTTCTCCATTGACCGCGTGTTTAGGTAACTGCCAATATTTCAAAATATACGTGAGAAGAAGCTTACAAATTATCCAGAAATGAGGCTGTGGATGCGACACATTTGTGCGAGTTCCATCAGGTAGAAGGTATGATATGAACTTGAACAAATTAAAACTTGGGTATCTGTAACATAAGCTAACAAAGGCATAGGTGTCATCGCCGACTACGGACTGACCCTTGGAGGTCTTATGGAATTCTTCGAGACCTTCTTTGCCAAGATGGGTCTGACAGAGTGAGTAACCCCCTATCCAATTCATCTGGCGTGCGTTCTTATGCTAATATGCTACCACAGCCTCAAATTCAAGCCAGCGTAAGAAACGGGACAGCTTTGCAGGATATACATGGAAGCCACTAACGAAGTAAACAGCTTCAACCCCTACACAGAGCCCAGCATGGAGCTCTTCAGCTACCACAAGGGCCTCAAGAAGCTCGTAGAGGTAGGATAACAGACAGCATGACAGGAGTGGTTCGAAAAGCTAACGGCGGAACAAAATCTAGATCGGAAACAGTGGCATGTTCCGACCGGAAATGCTCGAGGCCATGGGCCTGCCCAAGGACCTGAGAGTCTACGGCTTCGGTCTCAGCTTGGAGAGACCGACGATGATCAAGTACGCCATTTCAAATATCCGCGAGCTGCTTGGCCACCAAGTAGATCTCAACTTCATCGAGAGAAACGCTGCTGTACGATTGGACAAGGATTAGAAGACCAGGTAAGATGGTGATGATGCAGAGGGAGCATAGACAAGGGCGGTGGATGTGCGAATGAGAAGCACATGGCTCATCCAAAGAGAGAGGAAGAGGAAGAAAAGAGAAATCAAATAAAGACGGGAGCCTGGACAATTCTGGAGCGTCCCATGATCTTGTCACGACATCTCCATCAGATACAAGCAACGACGCAACGACTTGCTTAGTCGCAGAATGCAAAAGCAAAATGCACTATGCTTTGGAATCCAAAGATCAAGACTACTGCACTGCTATTGCATTCCATTTGATGCCATTATTCATATCTGGTTCCCTGCTACTAATCACTCGAGCGCTGCGCTACCTTGCCCTTCGGTCGGATACCTTGGTGGAGAAGTGGCATGACGCCAAGTGCCCCCCCCCTGGCGTCTGGAAAAACTTGCCTACATTCAAGTCATCGTGACTCGACGCAGCGGAGCTTATGAATCCAAAGCCTCAACTCCGAGATCTCCGCTTGAGACATGTGGAGTGGAAATTCCGCTGGATGTCGCTCGGAAATATATCGATGAGGCTTGCGGGTTTCATTTCGCTCGGGGCTGGCCAGCTTAGAAGTGAACCGTTTGAAAACACGAGAAGTAAGAAAGAAAGACTCTGCAGTGGTATAAAATCATACGTATATCCCGACTGAAAGGGCTTTCCTGTACTCGCTAGATTAGAAAACTGTATCATCACTCGTCTTCGGTTCTATTTGTGCCAGGCTTACCATCGATATAACATCGCCACAAAATGTCTTCTTGGGCCATCGTCGGAGCCGCTCGCGGCATCGGTGTGAGTGACAAGAACCCGGTATCGATGCTTCGTCGTTCGTTCATGCGACTGACTGGTGGAAACAGTTCGAATATGTAAAGCAACTGGTGCGTGGAACATGGCTGCTGGCTGTGATTCCTGGAATATCCTCCAGCATCGCTTCAACGACACAACTACTCACCTCCTCGGCAGTCTGCTAACCCAAACAACATTGTGTTTGCCTTGATCCGAAGTCAGGCAACAGCTGGTCCACTGAACGAGCTGGCCGCCAAGCGCAACAACATCAAAGTGATTGAGACGGACGTTTCCAGTCTCGATAAATTGAACCAAACAGCAGAGAGCATCAGCAAGGTCACATTAGGCAAGCTGGATGTCCTGATCTATAACGCTTACTCTTCCGGTACCGACGAAGGAAAGCTTCTGCCCCCTACTGCGTTGTGAGTAATTGACAGTTCCGGCGGCGGTGAGTGAGAGGCGTCAGAGACTGACTTCATCACCAAGTTCTGGAAAGGAGGACCTCTTCAAGCGAGAGGTTGACGAAGCGGCAAGTCATTTTCGTCGTGCCTAAGCCTTTGTGAGCGTGTGTTAACCTGCTCTTCCTCCATAGTTAAGCGTGAATCTCTTCCAAGTCGTGAACACAGTCAACGCCTTGCTTCCTCTCATTGAAAAGGGCCAGCAGAAGAAGATCGTCTACATCTCGTCGGGTATCGGGGATATTCCCACCACCCGCGCAACCGAAATGCCTAACCTTCTTGGCTATGCCATCAGCAAGGCAGCCGGCAACATTATCATGGCAAAGTACGCCGTGGAGCTGAAGGCCAAGGGGATCCTCACACTCTCGCTGAGCCCTGGCTGGGTGGAAACCGACGCTGGTGAGTCTTCGCTAACGGCGACTGGGCCGTTTCGACTGGTGCGGGAGCTGACATATTGCAACACCAGCTCGAGACATTTCCAGCTCGCCCGAGGCTTTCCAGTGGTTGCTCTCATCGTTCCAGAAGATGGACCCCAGAGTCAAGGGCATGATTTCGACGGAAGAATCCGTCAGCGCCCAGTTGTCTGTTATTGATTCGCTCGATGAGAAGCTCAGCGGCGCTTTCGTGTCTCACCGGGGCAACGATCGGGATTGGTTCTAGGTTCATTTTTTCAGCTCACGAGTCTTAGGCGATCAGGACTCTACTGCCGAGCGAGATCGAGGGCATCATGGTCGACTATATCCATAGGTTTAGGTGAAAACAGTAGAGCGAGGATTTCAGAGAGTGATAGCCATATCGTACGGGCGACGCTTGGGGATCCGACCTTACCCCGTACTCCCATCTGTATTTGTTGAATGGTCATCAGCATTCTCGTCCAACCACTTCTTCAGGCTCTTCCTCAATGGGGCCGACCAGTTCCCTCGAAGATTTTTCACCGGGTGTATGTAGGTGGCTTGGGGCGTGGTGGTGAAAATCCTGAAGCAAATTGGTTAGAAGTATCTGGTTGAAGCCCCTTTAGACATCCCACCTCTCTAACCCCAGATATAGGACCCTTGCCTTCTTCGCCTCCACCTCGAAACTTCCCCAAGCGGTATGTGGCTAGTACCGGGAGAGGCTATGGCAGATTGGCGGTCCACTTGACGTGGGACCGCCGACAGGAGATGGTGATTTACCGGAATGTATTGATTCATATTTCGTTCTTCATTCGACAGGCAGTGAATCAGCAAGAGGCTTTGCCAGTCTGACAAGCCGTTGGCCGTTGGGTCGCTAAAGTGTGTGATGCTTCCTTCAGGGAGTTCTCGATGATGGTCATACGCCGGCCGATGTTTGGCGGGCAACGGAACCACTCGTGGTAGGGGTTCGATACAGTTGAAGAGTTCATGCGGATGATATGTTCGTTTGGCTGTGCCTTCAAATAAGGCTCATCCGACTGGGCGCTTTTTCGTGGAATTTCTGGTTCAGGTTTGTGGCTTCGGTTTGAAGAACTACACAAATAAGCAAGAAGTCAGCTGCGAACAGGATCTTCCCAACGGTATCAACCGTCACCTGGATATTGCTGTGCATGCTTAATGCCATACTTCGGTCAGGTGGCTATCACTGCAGTATCTTACCTTACAAGAAAAATGTTCACAACAAATGGGCGAGGCTCTGGTAATCCCATGCAGCAGATGGATTGAGGTGTGAAGGAATGCGGACTGTGACTGATCCTGGAAAGAGCGAGTTTGAAGCTCGGTTAGGAAATGTGACGCGGGCCACACGGAAGAAATCGCACGGCAGGTTCGATGGGAGATGAGGCGGGGAGTAAAGGAATTCCACTTACTGAGGTAAGGAAAGGTAGTAAGGTAGAGTCAACGTGAAGTCGGAGGCCAAGTGAGGAGGTACAAGATACCTTAGTAGTCGATCTCAAGAATCAACAGTCGGCAGATGGGTAGGTAGGTAAGTAAATATCACCGAGCGTCTCTCAAATTACTGGACGTTGAATATGCGCATCTATGCTGCCTGCAGTTCGAGCTTGAATACCTGCCTTGGTATATCCGGGGCCGAGATCAAGGAGAAACAAAGGTGCCGCCTCCTCAGTGTTCAACAATACCAGGCGCAGCGGGCGTGTTAAAGACGTATTTCAGGACGGATTGGAGCAAGGAGATCTTGACTTATCCGTTTCTGCATGCTGTTTATCTTCTGGGAGTGAGACTTATCGATTCTGAACCGAGACTGGCGAAGCCCCTTTTAGCACCTCCGGGGCTGCAGGCGTCGTAGTGGCCAACGGTAATCTGAGTAAGGTATTCAGTGGTAACAGGCCTTGAGCGTTTCGTCCAACTATGATCATTAACTTTCAGTTTCGAAAAACCACCGTGAAATATGCAGATGGGTCAATTCTCCCAACTGCAGGGCGTCTAGGACTTGGACAGAATCAAAGCGGTTGCTTGTGTATTCCCAAAGGATATAAGTATACACATAGACGACAGCATGATAGCACTGCACCCGTCCAGGCGCTCTGTGCTCCCTGTAGGCATGAGAGGTCGAGCACTAACACTCCCCCCAATCGATCAACCAAAGGTTCATGGGTATAGCATTGAATTGAAATTCTCGGAGACTTCTAAGCGATGAAACAACTTGAATGTGATTGATATGTATCTTGTATAGGGCAATCTATCAAGATGGAAATGGTCTGCCCGAGTCACAGTCACAATACTTGGCAGTGTGCGTTGAGGCCCTGTACTGCATCCTCGCCCAACCACCCCCTCCGTAAATGCTCACCAGCATACAGGTACCCGTCAGCTCCAGCGAATCATCCTCCTTGCTACCTACAAGGCAACAAGGCAAATGCGAACCACGCGCAGTCTGCGACTCCAAAGCAGTGTACTACCGGATCTGGTCGACCCAATGCATACCTACCTTATCTACCTTACAGTTCAGTGGGCAGATATAAATATCGGCCTGATTGCCACCCATTTCCCCTCATTCTCTGCTTCATCCATCAACCTCACAGAGCATTGAACGCTGGGCCAGAATGTGGCAGCATCCATCTCCTCGTCCCATCACGCCCAGCTGCGGCCTCTATTGCATCAACAACGGCATCATCAAGTTTCTCCCCATCGTCTCTCTTGATATGCACACTTCCATCGTTGCGTCAACCTCCCGCACAGTTCTCAAGCAGACGTTTGCAACCACCGGCTCCCCCCTCAGGAACGTGCGGTATGCCTTTCCTCTCTACGATGGCTCATCAGTCGTTGGCTTCCAATGCGCCATCGGATCACGCATCATCAGGGGCGTCGTGCGAGAGCGCAACGAGGCCAGGCAGGCGTACAACACCGCAGTTGCGCGGGGAAAGACGGCTGGTCTGCTCGAGCAGTCGCTGGACGCCTCCGACGTCTTCGTCACCTGTCTCGGAAACGTCCCCGGCGGCTGCCAGAGCGTCGACGTTGAAGTCACGTACCTCGGAGAGCTGAAGCATGATGCCCAAGTGGATGGACTGCGCTTCACCATCCCCACGAGCTTGGCCCAGCGATATGGACAGCATTCCATTACCGGCAGCGACGCCATTACCTTCCAGGGCGGGAAGCACATCAGCATCACGGTGGATGTCGACGTCTCTAGCGGTTCGGTCATCAACAGCATCCAGTCGCCATCGCATCCAATCTCTGTCAACATTGGCACTCTATCCACGGCCGCCTCGGATCCTCCATCCCTGCAAAGGGCCCATGCTACTCTGGCCCAGGACACAGTCGTGCTGGACAGTGACTTTGTCCTTCAGATTGTTGCCACCGGTCTCGGTGATCCAATTGCTGTTCTTGAAACTCATCCGACAATCCCAAACCAGAGAGCACTGATGACGACGCTCGTCCCAAGATTCAACCTGCCAATGGGAATGGCCGAGGTTGTCTTCATGTGTGACAGAAGCGGTAGCATGGCCGATGGAAACAAGATGGGCAACGTCATTGAAGCCCTGAACATCTTCCTGAAATCCATGCCCGTCGGCGTCAAGTTCAACATTTGCAGCTTCGGGTCGAGCTACTCGTTCTTGTGGGAGAGGTCAATGACCTACGACGAGGCGACCCTGGATGCTGCCATCCGCCACATTGTCGGCTTTGCGGCGGATCTTGGCGGGACGGAAATGTATCGTCCATTACAGGAGATTTTCCTGAGGCGCTACAAAGACCTGAACCTCGAGGTCATTCTGCTCACTGACGGAGGGGTCTGGGACCAGCTTAAACTGTTCCAGCTGATTGATACCCATGTTTCCGAAAGCAAAGGAGCCATCCGAGTCTTCACCTTGGGCGTGGGACGAGACGTCAGCCATGCCTTGATTGAAGGTGTCGCGCGAGCGGGCAACGGCTTTTCCCAGGCAGTAGCAGAAAATGAGAAGATGGACAAGATGTTGGTGAGGATGCTCAAGGGGGCGCTTACTCCCCATATTGCGGACTATTCTCTCGAAGTCAAGTATGGGAGTAGTGACGCAGCCCCTGACAGAGAGACTGCCGAAGATGACTTTGTCGTCATTGAGCGAGTCATGGACGCACTGACGTTGGAGAACTCGCCCTCGTCGAAGGCAGCAGCAGAGCCCTCGCGATCTATGTCGCTGTTTGACCGGATCGTCCAGGACTCGGTCATGGAAATACCCACGGGTTTCAACTCCGTCAGTGTGAGGCTCCCCCCTGTGAGCGTTCCGCGATATCTTCAAGCGCCCTTCCAGATACCGTCGCTTTTCCCGTTCAGCCGCACGACTGTCTACGTGTTACTTTCCGACGCAACGCCAGATCGCCAGCCCAAGAGTGTCGTCCTCAAGGGTTCCTCCACTCATGGACCAGTGGAGCTGGAGATCCCCGTTAGGCCTCTCACAAAAAAGGACACTACCATTCACCAGCTGGCGGCACGCAAGGCTGTTCGCGAACTAGAGGACGGCCGCGGATGGATCTTTCACGCAGACAGAGATGGCAAGCTCCTGCAGGAGCAGTTTGAGGGCCAGTTCAGTGATATGGTGAAGCGAGAGGCAGTCCGCCTGGGGGAGCAATATCAGGTCAGCGGCAAGTGGTGCTCGTTTGTTGCCATTCAAGAGGATGATGGGGACGAAACCACCAGCGCGAGGCAGAAGAAGGCAGAGACAGGTGAAGACGGACAAGACGACGCTGGCAGTGACGACGAGTACGTTTTGTTTGACGAGATCGCAGAACAACAAGCCTCAGCTCGTGTCTTCCCCCCGTCAGCCTCTCAGAGGAAGAGGAAGCGCAAGCACGTCGACTCCGTCGAAGCTTTCGGAGATGCACCCCCTTTGTCTTCGCAGCCGCCCGTCTTACTAGGCGCTGGTCGGCAGGGAAGTCCCATTCGTGTCGATATTGTGCACAACCATCAAGACAGGCTCATGCAGGGTGCTATGTCAGCTGCCCAGCAAGCTGACCAGCGTGCTGCCATGCAACAATTTCAAGGCATGCCTTCGAGGGCCTCTATGCCAGCTGCCCAGCAGGCTGCTATGTCAGCTTACCAGCCTCAAGGTATGCCTGGCAGAGCATATATAAAACATACGGTCAAGAGACGTATCATGTTGGTCCAACAGCAGACGCCCTTACCAGAAAATGCTCAACGACACATTGCTGCCGCTGGGCAGAGGATGCACCGGCACCATGTAGCAACCACCACTGCAATGACTCAGATCAATGGTCCGAATGAAGAGCAGCTGGCCAATCTTCGAGCGACTATGGCTGCCCAGAGGGCTGCCGCGGCCCAGCACCTTGCGAGTTTGCGGCTCCATCAGAACTACCAGCAGTCTCGGCAGCATCCCCAGCTGTATGCGATGCATCAGCAGAATATGCAGCAGGGAGCTGCTCCGATTGTCATGATCCATCCGATGGGCGTGGCTCCCGCTCCTGGATTTGCCATCTACCCGAACCCCAATGCCCTTTTTGGCGCCGCTAGCAACTATCCCTTGTTGGCCTTGGCTACTCTGCAGACTTTTGTTGGCAGTTGGCACTGGGACGTGAGGCTAGAAGCTGTGTTGGGGATCACATCAAGACTTGTCTCGGACAGGGTCCAGCTTCCTGGTGAACAGAGTAGGCCGGAGACGGATGTGCTGGCAACGCTCTGTGTCGTGGTGTTCTTGAAGAAGAAGCTGGCGTCTGAAAAGGAATCCTGGGAGCTCCTTGTTCACAAGGCAGAGGATTGGCTGGAGCGCCGAAGGGGAGGAACGGAGGTTGCCGAGTGGGAGAGGATTGTGGAGGATAAGCTGTTTACGGAATAGGGCAACTCGTCGGGGGAAAGGCCCGAGAAGCCGGAGAAGCTGGCAACTGTTCTGTGGTATTGTCCCAAATTGTGCACTGGACAATGGCATCAGGGACGTTGTTCGAACAACTAGTGTCGAGGTGCAAGTTTTCCTAGTCCTGTCAACTCCTTTTTCATTGGGCCTAACGAATGATGATGGATGCAACATTTTCCCTTTGTATCCGGAGCACCTTGGTGGAGCTTCGAAAGAAAAATCAATCCTTTGCTTTCTGGATAGCAAGTTCTCCCAGTCTAGCAAGTTCCTGTGAAAAAGCATCTAGGAACTTGAGATGTGTTAATTCCGCCAGCGTCAGCCTTCGTACTGGGATCCCCCTAAACAGCCCAGCGGCGCCCCTGAGAATTTCAAGATCCCAGGGAGCAACCTCGTCGAGAGGGTTGGAAAGTATGTTGGAGAAGAGGGCGAGGATGGCGGTGATGGGGTAGAAGATGACGATCCTGGGTAGAAATAAAGGTTAGTAGTTACTCTTGTCAATGATGTACGGCTGTGTGAAGACACAGAGAGCGAGGAGTTGGTTCTTACCAGAAGCAGTCGTCGGTAATGACGTGAAGTGCTACACGTAAATACTTGACAATCGATCTGCTAGCGTCGAGAGAGATATTGAAGCTAGAGTGAAGGCCTTCTTGGTGATTGTCTGGTGACTGAGCCATGCATCTCCCACTGGCTCGATGGACTATCGAGACGAAGTGGTAGTAGGCCAGCCGAATCATGGACGACTGCATGCTCACGTCTGCGCTCACGGGCGTCGTTTCACTAAACGTGAGGGTCGGACGGATATCCGGCGGAATGGACAAGCGCCACTGCTCGAGGGACTCGTCGAGATTGCGGATGCTCTCGAGCAGCTCGGACTGCGTCTTGCGGTGAGCCATGGGCGAATAGAGGGCGTCGTATGCGCGGGACTTTAGTTGAGAGAGGTGCAAGTCCCAGGGGTACATGGGGACAGTGTTGTTGCCGAGACCTGGAATGATAGGGCTCTGGATGTGGCGGCTTTGCATCGCGGAGTAGTCGGGTGGCAGCGTCAGATCGCAGTGGAGGTCTAGGATGCAAGAGGGCTGGCCGGTGCGAATGCAAAGGTCCTTGTCAACTGCGTAGCAGGTCCAAAAGAGATCGCGAAGATGATGAGACATATTGCTTTTGTCGTAGAGTTGCGAGGGAGGCGTCGATGCCCGGTTGGAAGACGATGATGACGAGGACGGAGAGTTCGGTATACTAGTATAGTCAGGGTTGGACTGAGCATTGTGGGCAAAGATGAGCCGTGTAGCGATGGAGATGAAGAGACCAGTGGACTGAAGATCCCCGAGGAAGTAGTACACTATGGCCTGTTGATCGAGAGCACATCGAATAGTAAGCGCCTTGACCCATTTTCAATGTGATTGGAGCATGAAGAGAAGATCAAGAATTCCAATAAAGGTGTGGAAAGATGAAGAATCAGGGCTATATCAATGAAAGCAAGACATACCATTGTGACAACCATCTGAAGCCCATCCCCCGTCATATCTTGCGTGACCTCTGGAATCGATGATGTAGCAGCCGCTACATATGATTCACATGGCAATTTATCAAGGGAGTCTTCATTCAGCTTTAGAATGGATATCAGGGCAAGGAACGAGTAGACACAGGCTCTGGCAGAAGCTGCAGAAGAAGGGTCGTGTGGCCGGTACGCCAAATCGAGAGTCCTGGTAAACAGGCATCTGCTCAAGACGGGAAAGACAAGGCACACATATGAAGAGCAATACACGGCAACAAGTCGCTCGACCATTGCCCTCGGAGGAAGCCCACAGGACGTTTTGTCAGCGATAGCCGTGTCCAAACCCAGGTACAGACGTCTCGGATTGTGCCATTGGCGGCCAAACGAGCAGAGCGTCTGCGGTGTCATGCAGCTTCCGGTACGGGATTCGATCCATGCCCGGCCCCTTTCGGAAAAGAGTGGGATGCCGGTGAAGGACGTAACGTTGCGTAGATGGGAGAGTGAGGAGGTCAAGTATTGTATCTGAGCATCTAGAACGACGTTAGAAAGTTATTTGGGTACATGTAGGCAGATCGAAAATGTGTTAGCGAGGAAAGTAAGGGGAGTACGAGCAAGAACTGGCACTTCGAAGGCATCGCGAGGCTGAGATTGCGAGACTGGAGCGAAACAAGAACAAAAGCCTACCATCATCATGCTGTGATAGCCGCTGAGTCAAGATGGCCTCCATACGGGTGATGGAGTCTGGCTGGGAGTTCTTGTGGTCTGGGCTATTTGACACATGTTAGTAAAAGGGACTAGACATGATCGGGATACTAATTTGTACAAAGAGACTGAACAGAAATAACCTCACCTCTTCCTGCTCCTCTTCCTATTGGTACTGGCCACTAATCGATGGTATGTGCAGGCCAGATCGTGGTGTCTGCACCAGTTGCATTGCGGAACGTCGGCATCGCATTGGATCTATTACGGCAACCAGTCAGCTGTTTCCATCAACAAGTCTCTCAGAGACTCTCGGCTCGTGCTCATGCATATTGGGAATCATGGACCTGCAAGTAATGTCGTGGAATCACACCTTTCTTCTCGAGCACGAATCACACGCCTTCGCACGGCGTCCCCTGTTGGAGCTTCGAGGGGATCCAGCCGCCACTGCTTGCATAATCGAAAGGCAAGGCTGTTTTCCGTATATGCTGTGGTAGATACTTTGAAGTAGAGAAGGGACAACGCGAGTGAGGTAGTTGTTCTGAATTGGCGAGGGAGCGGAAGACTCAAGATGGAAGAGCGAGGAGGACTGAGAAGCTGGGGGGCTCGAGACATTTAACCGCTGACTCAGCGGGAATTGAGTCAGCCCCGAGTTGTCCTTGGCGAGAACCAAGGCAGATATTCATCATCGACTACGTTAAGCAGAGAGGGAGGTTACAAGCTGAGGTTCTCGGTTTGGCGTGTATTACGCTGTGATGACTATTTGCTCAGCAATGGACATATAACTGTACCCCAGAAGAGGCTCCTTGCATGTTGAATCTCGCAAGAAACCCCTAAAGGGGGTGCCGGTACGTCACCATCTTCTCCCTTCTACCATGTTCAATCTTTATCGAGAAAAGCACCAGGCATCGAATGAGCTGAACAATCATCGTTTGATCTTGGTTCAATAGCTTACTCTTCCCTGGTTCGTCAGTTGATGATGATCCCGACGTCCCATTTTCGAGCCATAGCCCTATCTTACCACCACCATACCTCACTCGATTGCCACGAGTCACACTAGGCAATGGATTGCGATCGGGTCGCCATAGTATCTATGTTCATGCCTTTGACTGTCACAACAGAGACTTTGCAACCCACGATTTGTGGTCGACGAGGCCTCTCTTGTTCATTCAGTGTTCACCATCGAGACTGTCCATCCCCCGATTCAATCTTGGCCATCAACTCCTCCTTATGCTCCCGAATAAACTCGTCCCACGTCTTAAGCGACAGACCGGGGATCTAACGCGGGTTTCTGTCAGCATTCCGTGGCCGCTACTCATATCCAGGCAAGTGAGCGCTCACCTCCCTAGCCTGAAAAAAGTCATGGCTCGCATACACATTCCCGAAATACTCAAACATCAAAAGCTGTTCCGTAAAGTCCAGAGCAATCTCAGGGGCTAGGCCAGCCACCTCTAGCGATGTTTGTAACTGCTCCGGGGTTGACTTTCTGTACTCGAACGGTATCCCGAATTCTAACAGTGTTCTTGTCAGCTCTCATGATGCCTCATCAACGACAACTTGCTTCCGACGAAACGTACCGCTTCCAAGCTTGGCCAGCTTTTCCCCCTCCGATAGCCCCTGTGCCCAAAATGCAACGGTCTTCTCGAAATAGGATGTCTTGTCTTCTACAACAGCCCGAACGAGCTTGCCAGTGTCGGCAATGGCGACGTTTGGTAAAACTGTGTCGGCGGCGAGGGGGAACTCGCGCACCAGCGTTCCCGAAATCTGCTCCGGATCAGAAGATCAGTTTCACTTCGTCTGCCATGTTTCTAGGACTTCAACAAGACTTACCTGACGGGGCAAATACCGCTGGGGATCAGTCAAACAATTCTCAAAGTAGTTGGGAAAGAGAATCGTCGTCGTCTTCTTCCACAGCTCGGGCTTCTGCGTCTTGATGTACTCCGTCACGTCGGCCTTGCTCTTCCAGTGGTGCACGTGGTACAATCTCCCTCGAGAGAGCTCCAACGGATCAGGAAGAGCGCTCCACACAAAGTGCTCTAGGGTGGGAATCCTGACAGCGGCATCGGCCAAGGCCTTTCCTTGAGCGACTTCCACGACCTTGGACCTCGAGGCCCAGAAGTCTGTCAGAGCGAAGATGATGTTTGCCCCAGCAAAGACCTTTTCCAGAGCTTCGTGGCCGAGATCGAGGTCTGCGGCCTGAAAATCGACTCCTTTTGCGGAGAGAGCCAGGGCAGCCGGCTTGGAGACGTCGCGTGTGAGGCCTCGAATGCAATAGTCGTCGGGGTACTTGAGAAACTCTTCGACAACGGAACCTCCCTTTTCTCGTCAGGTTAGAGGCTACTTGAAGTGAAGGAGAGAGTCTGGAACTGGGTATACGAACCTGTAGGCCAGTGGCTCCAACAACAACGACCGTTTTGGGAGACATGTTTCGACGTTCTTGCTTTTCAGTGTGTTACAGATGAAGGTACTCCGAGAGTTTGACTTAAAACGACTTCTTGAGGCTGATGGGAGGGGTCCTTATATAGTTGATCTCCATCCATTTCCGGCACCTAATCATTTCAATGATCAGTTCAACAATTAAGTCAGCGGAAAATGTACGTCTTCAGATTACCGAAGACTCATTGTCTGGACCACTACGAGATCCACATCCTTGAGACATGGCTTGTCCGTCCATAGCCCCAGGAAAGAATCGGCGGCTAGGCTTCGATCGTTGCATCACGACCCCTGAGGTGTCGTTCAGACCTTCGAAACCCGACTGCAGATCTTCGGACATACTACTTGTGTCGGCCCTCCTACACCCCTGGGCAAATACCCGGCCATATTGACGACCACCATCCGCCCCTCATCATACGAAATACTGGCGTCTACTGAGGGTCGGGAGACGTCGTCCTGCGGCGGGGATTTTTTGCTTGGTGTCGAGTGTTGCTAAGTCCGTTATCAGCCTCGGAACTGAACATCGTGCGAGTGTCCGTTACTGTCGTCAAGGTCATCATACAAACTGCCAATGTAGTCATTCGTAAACGTTACATGCTGCACAATTACTCACTCAGGCTTTCTGATACTCGGCAAGCAACCTTTGATGCCTGGTCAATGGCACATGGTATGTCATTTCAATATCCCGTCAAAGCTTCTTACCCCTTCTGCTTCACATATGTTGAATGGGGGATGTGGCGCTCCGTACAATACTCAGCCAACTCCTCCTGTATTGCCAAGAATCTTTCCACCCTCTGCACTCAGAACTCTGTCCATCGCCTCTTTTGAAGCCGAGTCATTCTTCTTGATCAGCCTGTCCGTACAGTCCTCTGCAGTCATTGGTGTCTCCTTCAGCCCACAAACCTTGGCTTGGTGATTGCCCATGTCAAAGCAACTCCGCATCATGCCCATTTAGGTTCCCATATAACATCACAAATGTCCATCCTGCTTTGCCTATCCCCATCTGCGATTAGTAAGCGGTAATGTGGTCTGCCTTGATCATCGTGGAAGCTTTTGAGTTTCACTTTAGACTCGCCTCCATTCCGATGTCGATTGCCGGTCAGATGGTCTCTTCTATTGAGATGACTGAAGCATCTAATTCCTTGCAACACGTCACTGCGACTTCTCATGTAATTGTCGCCGACTGTTTGCCGCAATGACCAGCACATGTAAGGTTAATGCCACCTGCTTGTTCGAGATGCTAGTTCGACTACCTAGTGCCAGACGCAGGCGAGGAGGGACATGACAAGATGTGAGGAATGCGCGTTGTTGTAAGACTGCACAGCGATAATCAGACTTCAATGATTGACATGAAGGCATTTGGCTATAGACTCATGTTGAGAAAGTGACTACCACGAGGTCGATAGTGAGAAGAGCGGAGAAGACAGCCATCGGCCAACAAAGAAACCCCTTCTCGGACCCATCCAACACATGAAAGGACAATACAGCGGACGCAAACTGATGGAATTTGTAGACTGAGGCCTCAATAGACGGTAGGAAATGATCTGGCCCGCCGGATGCAACACGGTGAAGGGGATTCATGTGATGGCTGCAGATGCTGACAGAGACGCAGACACTTGGTCTCTGATGATATACCCCCCCCCCCCCCTTTCTTCTTCTGCTCCATCCACTCCCACCCATCAGGAACGAGGGGCGCTGCACTGCTGGTTGTTGCTCCGGAATACTCGTCACGGCCGCATCTCCATCGCCCCCTAAACCTCCTACCCCCGCATCCATCCACTCCCACCCATCGCCCCTCCCCCTCCCCCTCTCATCCACTCCCACCCATCCCCCTCCCCATCCATCTCCTCTGCACCCGTCAGCCGCGCTCAAGGATCTCGACAGCTGATGAGCCTCGGCGTCAATACGCCTCCTGCTACACCAGGTGCGTCCTCAATCACTCGAGCTTCGCGAATGACCCTCACCCCGCCTCCCAATATCCCATCCCCAAGATTGGCCCCAGCGATTTGCGAGAAATGGTTGAGCTCGACAAATAGTGAGCCTCGGCGTCAATACGCCTCCTGCCACACCAATGCGTCATCACTCATGATACCTCTGTGATTGGCCTTGGGTTCGGACAGGTCGAAACAGATATTGTTGCAGACCACGCTCAGCATCATCTCCGGCGTTCTCATCAAGTCTTCAAGGTCGGCGATGTTCGAAAGAAGAGAGAAGGTATCCAATTAGCCTGCTGAGACGACAATAGACTACCTGTCGAACCGGCGCCAACGCGGTCTGCCCCAAGAAACTCTTCATTATCTCGTCATGGAGTCTTGCCCATGTTGGAGTCGACATCCGATTCGGCCTGCCCCAAGAAGCTCTTCATTATCTCTTCATGGAGCTTTTTGCCCATGTTGGAGTCGACATCCGACTCGGCCTGCCCCAAGAAGCTCTTCATTATCTCTTCATGGAGCTTTTTGCCCATGTTGGAGTCGACATCCGACTCGGCCTGTCCCAAGAAACTCTTCATGATTTCCTCATGAAGTTTCTTACCAAGACCGGATCTGCGCTTCTGTGTCACCGGGTTCTCTCGGCAATTGATGGGCCTCGGCGTCAATACACCTCCTGCCACATCAGCTGCGTCCTCAAGAGCCCCGGGCACAGACGCAGATGTGGCGGGGAAAATGTCGTCTCGTAATCGGAGCTATCTCAGCATCTAAAGGGCCTCGGCGTCAATACACCTCCTGCCACAGCAGATACGTCCTCGATAGCAACCAATGTCGATGAGGCTGTCATGTCACTCCACAAGGGAGTGCGGGATATCCGCGACAAAGAACAGCGGCATGAGAGAAGACGATGCATCTTTGTGTACATTGGAAAGCTAGTACTGCATCATTATCAGCATCTCTTGTAGCCAGAAGGGTTAGGATGCCGAGGCACTATGGAGATACAGCATCAATCACTTACCAAATAATGCGGATGGCCAGAGGATCAACAGATTCCTCATAGAAAGCTTGATAGGTACTGTGTCACTTTACGCAGCAAGAATGTCAGCAGTGTGTAAAAAAGGCCAAAGTAAAGAAGCCAAGAAATAGAAGAGGGAATAGGACGTCACGTACCAAGTTCGACGACCTCTACACGGTCGACACTGAACGACGCGAGAAACTTTGAACAGCTGAGAGGGATCTGGCAGCAGTGTCTCTCTTGGAATGATCAGGAGTGACAATGTTTGCTATGGTGTCGAAGCGTCTGGAGTATCTAGAGTACAATTTAGCGAATGTCATGACGCGGAAACGTAAAGTGTCTGAGGGGGGTGGGCATACCGTTTGCCTTAAGCGGCTGGAGTCCAAGAGCAAGACAGGTGGTTTGGGACAAAGCACGGGAAGAAAAGACGACGTAAAACAGCCAGGGCATTGCTCTGAGGCTCTGCTTGGATACGTGGCGAGTAGTATGAAGAGGAACCTGAGTATCGAGTGGCTGTAGTTGGTTTGAAGGGTGGATGGCCATGAGACAGATAGTATTGCGGCTGCAAGACGAGGAGAAGAAGTAGACGGAGATGAGGAGGATGGAAGATGGGAGATGCAGAAGGAAGAAGAAGAGGAAGAAAAGGTGGAAGAAAAGCTGCAGGCCTTGGAGGAAGGGCTACTAGTGGTTGTTTACGCCCGGCCCCCTTGGACCCACGTGTTCGCCTCGATGCTTCCAATCAGAGCCTCCAACGCCCGCCGTTTCCAAGAGGCAGCAGCTCCTTCTCGCTGAAAGAGATGCCGATGTCCCGTTCCGATGCCTCTGGAAGGTGAGAGGAGGACTGTACACGCGTCCTCTTGCCTTGAGAAGGGCCTGCAGTGACGTGCTCCTCGAGGGATGCCTAGAACCAGGCGGAGTGAACTTGCCGGTCACTGCGTTGCAACTTCCTGCAGCTGCTTCGAGGCACCAAGAGTGAGATTGGGAGGCATCCGGCCTTTCTCACTCCAGTCTCAGTTACTGTTCACGCGGGAATCATGGGAAAGGGGAGTCGGTCAGTAAGCAGTTACGTCTGCGAAGTAGGGAGGTACCGGACAGGAAGCATCCCACCGTAGCTGTACGTATTGTGAGTGCTTGTACCAATCCCTATGGCATTCCAAGGAAGGCCTTGATGGTTATCTACCTAGGTATTAGAGCTGAAGTTCCTAGTGTTGTGTTTTGGCAGAAGATCACCCCACCCGGGGAGGAGAACATGAGAAGTTGATGCCAGTCACATCAGTTTCACATTGTAGGATAGATCTATAGCATTCCCAGATTATCATTCCAAAGTCTTTTAACATTCGCTCGTGATACTAGATGAGAGTGGTTGTGTATGAGCCCCAAAGCGAGATGGCGAAGCCGGCAATGCAAGAATCGCAAGCTCTGCCTTTTGTGATAGTTCCTTTGTATGTCTCTTGCTGTCTTTGTAGCCAAATCTTTATTTACATGTTTCAAGTGAGAAAACGGGTGAAACTGGTGAAGCGGTAATAGAAAAGAACAGTCAATGCCGGCTATCATTGTCTCATGACCTTGGAGGAAACAGGCGAATCATGACCACCAGAACACCGAGTCTATGCCCGAGCATCTCTCACCATCGCGCACTGAATATAAGTCCCGTCCAGAAACGTATCACTCTGCACGACTCGGAATCCATATTTCTCGTAGATTGGCTGTCCTTTGGGAGACGCGTCCAGAAAACACTCCACCTGGTCCTCGTCAGCCTTGTCCACCCCGTATCTGAGCATCAAGCTCGCCGCCCCTTTCCCCTGATACTGTGGCTTGACGGCCAGCAGCTCCAGATACCAGTGCGGCCTCTCGCCCATAGCCTCGTGATGCATATCGCTGAGCCTGCCAAAGAAGAAGGCTGAGAATTGCTGGTCGCCCTCGCTGGGCCATTGATCAACCGCAGGGACCGGCTCGGGAGAAGCCCCCGGGGCAATCCATTTCGCGAAGCCAACGAATTCTTGGGGGCTGGCCGTGTCGTCCCACACCGAGAGGAAGTGGTTGTTCTCGTCGCGGATCTCAGCTGTCAGAGCTTGCGTCCAAAAGTCGTGGGCCGACTGCGTCCCTTTGGGAGCAAAACGCTGATGGATCGGATCTTGCGAGAAGGCCTCAAAGTATGTTTCCACCATCAGAGGCACGTCCTCGGGGCTGCTGGACACCAGTTTGAGCGGCATGCTGTCTGTTGGTTCACGGTCGGTTTTGAATTTGTGCTTGATGGGTTTGTGAGGGGCTTCGGCGGTTGTGAACCGGGGTTCTGGACAGGTGGACGGCTTGTCAGCTTGTCAGCTAAGTACGGAATTGGATAGCCCGTTTGACAGCATCTCCGCCCTCTCGCAACTCGGTGCCCCATCATGCCTATCATGGCTCAGCACGTTGAAATCCGGTTGATAGCGAGGCCATACGCCTGAAGTCGGCCATGAAGGCGGCTCCAAAGCCCAGAGGTTGAGAGGGTGCATCCTTTTCCATGGCTGTCAATCAAGGTGGAAAATAGCGACGAGCGTTCTTTGGTGTTTGAAGAAGACTCAACACAGGGATGGCTTCGCGATAGAAGCAGACCATGAAATGCTCCTCTACACTGAAAGCTCCATGTGCGCATTCCAATTCCGAATTCATCGATCACGGCCCGTCGCTGAATAGCATGTAGATGAAGGAATTTGAATTCTGCAGAACCACCACTATCGCTAACAACAAACATGAACTGTTCTCGGCAGCAGTCAGCCAGCCACTGTCCGACCACAGCCAAAGAGATCAAATGAGGCCTCGTAGATGATATCAACGACCTCCCGCCAACAATGCCTCCCTACACCGAACATCAAATAATGAAGCGTCAACAGAAGAGCGGCCAATTGCCTCTAGTGTAACTTCTTTGCCTCCTGGGCCATTGGTAGGAAGCTCCTGTAGTTCCCATGCCAACCTGCCAATGTTCCCAATGGCTCTGAGCCAATGACAGAGGAGAAGGATAGATGCCGACCGTCGTCGGAAATTTGATGTCGCCCGCTAAGCCGGCGTCGCTTGAAGTTCGTTGACCGGCCGCCGCCAACCCCCAGATATCTTCAAAGTCCCATATGCCCTTGTCAGCCAAAGAAGTCATCGCAAGACTTTACTGTGCACAGAGGCCGGTGGTAGCCTTTGGCTGGCTCGCTGGGGCCTCAATAGACCCCCCGCTCGCCAGCCGCCGGTGATGCCCTCGCTCGACCACGTTTGATGAAGGATATGGGACAACAGCTGAATGGGCCTCGACCTCAATAGATCTCCTGCCGAATCAAGCGTTGAGTGTTGGTTGAAAAGGTATTGGTGGTGGTGCGAGTGAGGTGATGCGTTCAAAAACGATGTGCAGAAAGCGAAAGACTTCCAGTAGGGGAGGGAGGTTCGAACTTCTGTGGCTGAGTCTGGACAATACCGAGTGACGGTAGTATTGGCTGACGGGACTTTCGATGAACCCAGCGTTGAGACCCGTTGAAGTTGGAGTGTCGCACAATAAAGGACCCTGCTGATCATTCGTGAATGCGCGAGAGTCTGATCAACATGGTACAACTCCAATTCCATCTTCATGACATTGAAGGAGTCCAGGTCAAAAGCCGAAGGCCTTCAAATAGTCTGTAGGTCAAGGAGTCAGACACAGAAACGAGGAAACATCGTGTGTGACATGATCAAAACTTACTGGTGATACGTATGACCTGACGAAAGATTGACCAGGCGACCAACAAGGGCTGGAGGAATTATCGAGCGAGAGTAAAGTTTTGGCGCGAGAAACTGGAGAGAAAGTCCCGGCAGATGCCAGCAAGGCAGAGTCTCGCAGGACGTGAGTTAAGTGGCTGCTGCAAGACGAAGAGAAAGAATGTGTCTGTTGAAGTGACAGAGGACGACATCTGAAGACACGCGAGAGGAGGATTGGCGTGATACAGAGAAGACGAGAAAGAGGTGGAGGAGGGGCGAGAGACGAGGAGGGAAACTTGAGGCAGATGGGCAGAAGCCACGCTTTCTCTCTGTAGCTAGACCTGCCTAACCACTGTCCCATTGCCTTGGCATGTTCTCGGAGAGCAGGCACGCCTCCTTCTGCGACGAAACGAACGCGTCACGCCTCCAGTGAATGGGGAGGAGGATGTTGCCCCAGGCATCCGTGCTCGTATTCTTATTGCCTGCTCGCTCATTCGCCGGCCGCTCGTTTACTGACACCTGCCTGCCTTGGTTCTGTCTACCTAACGTATTTGAGCAAGTTTATCACGTCAGGAGCGGTGAATGCTGTAGCATAGAGGGAAGGTGAGGCGATTTTGTTGGGGCTTGCATCATCCGGCACGACTTGCTGATGAGAAGTTCTGTTTACGAGGGAAGAACACGGAAAGTGTGAGTGCCATTGCAAGCCTTTGTATACCTTACCTATGCGTGTATGGAAGTCAGGGTACGAGGTGTGCTGGTGTAGTGGCGAGTGAGTGGCGTCTGGACAGATGGCTGGCGCTCTGGCCGACGAGGTGGCTATATTGGTTTGATGCAATATGCACAGCAATGGTGATGCTTTTAATTACTGATAAGAGCAGACTGATTCAATCCAGATGACACCAATATTGCCCATTCTCTGGCATTTGGGTTGTATGTGAAGCGATGTTGTCTCAAGAGTCACCGCTCGCTCAGGGGGCTGGGATGTTATAGATGTCGACGGCTCACGGAATCTGCCAATCGCACAGAAATTCTAGCGCTGTACCAGAGTTGATTTAATCTTTGCCTTCCATCATTAGTAGTCATTAATTATGCATTGAGTTACTATTGTTCTTATTTCACGATGTCCGGAGAAGTACGAAGCCCCTGATGTTGGTTGCATCTCTATGTCTTTCAAGTCATCCTATTACCACGAACTACACTAAGCCTTTGGAAACCACAGAATCTTTGGCTCAAAACCAGGCAGCTTCAGATACTCTTCCTCAGTCAACTGCCTCCCGTCTTGCAAGTCCGTCACAACGATCTGTACTCGCTCCTCAGCAGCCAACCGGTCTGCAAAACCTTCCGCGTTCAAGATCCTCGACGCCGCAGGTTTCCGGCATCGACCAGAGTTTTGCAGTCCGACGCCTGCTCTTCCAGGTCCCATCCCCAGGCGAGTAATCTGTCCAATGAAATCCGGGTTCTCCAGTACATCAGGAGTCAAGGACTGTGCCTCAGGGGCAAAGACGTCGATACGGTAGCTTGAGGCCGTGCAGCCGACATCAGTAAAGACCACAAAAGGAACCTTGACGACAGACTCTACGCCGGGAGCTTTGACACCGTTGGTTTTGGATGTTGTGCTGTCACATTTCCCGCTGATGTCGACTCCCTTTGGTATGTATATGGCGCGGCCGCCAGAAGGACGCAGATTGCGCACTCGGCGTTCGACAATTGACGGCGGCCTGTACACGTCTGGGCTGACGGGCATTCCATACATGTAACCCAAAGCTCGTGTATCCTTGGCCATGTCGCCGATGGTCGTGTATATCCAGCGACGAGGGTCATCGTAACTGAGGTTCGTGCCATTGTCGATGAAGGGCTGCAGGGGAAAGTTGGCGGTGAAGTGGTTTTCGGGATGAGACTCGATGAACATGCCCGCCAGACGATCCATGTTGGCGTGGTAGGACAAGAAGATGGGGTCGAATGCCGTGTATGTATTATCAGCCTACAGAGAAGCACGTCAGTAAACCATCAAGCATTTGCGTTTCTTGGAGGGAGCTGTAGCTACCATATCAGGTCCCGTCCAGCCGTGAAAGTTGTCATGAACTTGCTCAAACAGCCCATCGAAGTCGAACCGATGAGGATACAGTTCGTCGGGCTGGTTCTCCGAAAAGGTCTGGATATTGGCCCAGGGAATGCCAAAGTGCTCCTCAGTCTCTGATGAGGTGAAAGTCGACTGTTTCAACGCGTTTGTGATCTGTTCATGATACAGCTTCATCATGCAGATCTTGTTGGTCCATTTGGCGGAAGAAGGTCCCTCAACCAAGATCTTGTCTCGAGTCACGTACTGACTCGTTCCGTCGGCAGACTTTCCATCCAGAGACAGTGCATATTTGAGGGGGTTGGGACGAACGCTACCGTCTTTGGGGTGGACGTAGGTCTCTTCAAAGAAGCATGGGGGAATACCTGCATGAGGGGAGTCAGGATCGGCAGAGGCAACAGAGTAGCCGTTCCAGTAGGGAATTGGAAAGTCAATGAGCTGCTCCACGTAACGGAGGAAGGCTCTGTGCCACAGAAAGGTGGCTTCTTGATAGTGTAAGCACCATTCAGCATCTACAATCTGTCGTCAGTAACTGTCCTTCCAAGATATCCGGAGGCCACACTCACGCAGTAGTCCAAGTTCCTGCCACCTCGAACCCAGAACGCCGACCTTGAGAACGTCGTCGAGCTTGGCCTGATACTCGGCGAGCCTGGCCTTCGACAGGCTCATGATGTCTTCCCTGACTTTGTACGTCTTTCGCGGCTCCACGGGCTTGGGGATGATCATCTTGGGTACCGGGGCATCGGTTTTGGTCTTCGGGAAGCCCCCGTTGGCCCAGTTTCGCAGCACCTCGAGTGCGGTCTCCGGCCAGTAGTCTTGGGGATCATCGGTGACTGGCATTGACTCCGACCGGAGATGGCGATAAATGCTGACGACTCTTTGCTTCACGTCGTCGTAGGAGTCTAGGCTCCAATGGTTGGCGCTCCAATACTTCATTGCTTTCGTCCAGCTCGCTCCTTTCTTGGCTGGATCGCCCTTGACCCAGCTGGGAGACGTAATGAGAGGAAGCACATCGTCCTCCCAGTTTGGGGTGTAGGGTTCATTGACGGAAGTTGAATCAGCGGAACCATTTGCCGCCGCACGAGCAGCCAGATAGGGGCAGCCTGAAGACCCTGACGTCTTAGTGCCGACTTGTCTCGCAATTGCAGCATTCTGGCAGCGGAGAGCAAGCCTTGCTGGCTTGGGGAGTGCCTGCAAGTTCAGTGGTGCCGGAGGAGAGTCCGCATCGGACTGTGGGAGCACTTTCGGATCTACGCCGCCCAGGGCATCTGTCCATTCTCTGAGAAACGTCTGTCCACGCTCGGGCATAGGCACAACTCTGCCCTGCGCAGTCATTTCGAGGAACGGCGTCGTGAACGGCATCTTGGTTGCGTAAGGCATGGTGTACCCAAACTCGTCGAGGGGGAGGGGACGGTAGATGCGCCTGCGCGACTCTGCCAGCGAGAGATAGTCGTAAAGCGCCTTTCTGGGTTCCGTCTTCATACGGGCCTTGATTGCATCAAAGTAGTCGCTGATGCTCTTTTGATGGTCTTGGAGGGTGCAGTCAAGTAATTGGAGGAACTGCTGCTCTGGGGTGCCATCTATTTTGGCCCACGGAGAGTTCTTGACATTTTCCACAAATCGAGTATCGAGGTCGTATGCATTACCGTCAAATGTCGTACTCTGAGGCACGTATTGCATCAGGCGTCCCCTCTTCCAGGAGTATATGGGGTTCCAAAAGTCGACCATGATGATGGCGTTGAACGTCTTGCTAGAAAATAGCCCGATAAACGAAGCCGGTTCAATCATCTTGGGATCAGTTTTCGGGACGATCTTCTTGAGTGTCTGTATTCTCTGGACGCCATGAGCGTCCTCGAATGATGCTTGCAGCATATTGAAGGGGGTCTCTCCTTCGCCGACCAGGACTGTCTTGAAGGATACGTCTTCGTAGGAGACGCCTGTTCGTGTCCTCTTGTCGCCTCCAAGGGACTGCCAGGGGAGCTGGAGATCGGGAGTATACTCCGTGGGGTCGATTTCCTGAAGCAGGCAGAGCCCAAGGTCGTCGGCAGCTTGGTGGTAGACTTCATCGGAAAAGGATACGCCTAGTCTTTGAGGTGGCTATTGCCGAAGAGGCGTCAACACAGGCAACTTGATGTTGAGACACAACGTGTGGCAGACGTACCAAAAGTGTTGAGAAGTTTGTCAGGCTCAAGAGCTCTTGGTCGTAAAAGTGATTATCGGGTATGACCCAAGTACCCTTGGGCTTTGGGACGTTTGAGACCAAAGCATCAGAAGCCATGGATGGCGGCGGCTTGAGGTTGGGCTTGAGCGAGGCCCCTTCCATGTTGACCGTCGTCGTCAGGAACAGATGCGATACCCATCGCGGGATATTCTTGGGGTTCCTGAGCAGCTTGGAAGCGGAATCGAAAAAGTCATTCTTCCTTCGAATCAGGAACCAGTTGACAATGCCGTTCTTGATGGCCGTCTCCAGCTCTTCGGGATTCTGATCGACGGCAGAGAAGACGCTCTGGCCGTCCTCGGTGATGTAAGGAAGCTTCTTATACATTTCCTTGATGCTGTTGGGGATACAGGCTTCGAAGTTGACAGGGGCGCCACCAAACCAATGCAGCCACGGCCTAAGGGCAGATGATTGTGAGTTGAGAAAAGGGCATGGCATCTTCGTGTAGGAAACGTATCACTCACGTATGTAGTTCTTTCATGATGGGGGCTCCGTTGACATGTCCGTTGAACGGCCCGAGGTACTCGGCAGTCCCAAAGGCATCCATGGACTCCCCAAAGTACGTCCAGGACTGGTTGCTATCGTCATTGTTGGGGAAGTCACTCTGGCTTCGTGTTAGAAGACGCATGCAGACTCAATATTCTTGCGGATGGACGGAACCTGATAGAATCTGAACGTGAGGCCGTCCCAAGATGCCACTTGGAGGAACGACTTGGCTCGCGACGTCTGCAGGGGATCCCTTCCTCCGACGATACACAGCGTCCACTCGTTGGTTGATGAGCTGAATGCGTCCTTGTCGACCAAGGTGATGAGCGTCACAAGACGGAGATGTGGATTGAACCAGGTGGCATCCGGGTTCTTGCTGAGATCAAAGAAACTTCCATCGGCAACCATGAATGTCTTGATGCAGTACTGGGGCTGGTCCCCGATGCTCCCATCTTATTCATGTTAACAAGCCATGATCATAGCGTTGCACAAGGTTAATGAGACTTACTCCAGAAGTGCATCACTAGCGAGTCAAAGGACTGGCAGGATGCATTGTCCCCTTGTTGCAGCCATTTGCCAAAGAAGTCCTTGAAGTGTGCATCAAGAAAGGCCTGGTCAGCCAAGTGATCTTTGTCTGAATGCCCGTCACGGGTGAATTCTCTCCAGTAAAAGTTCGGTGCCATTGTGCATGCAATGTTTCTGTCGATATGTGGCACACGCCTTCTTTGTAACGACAGTATGTCGTCGTCCCTACTTATACGGAAGCATTTCTTCTAAGTCAGCAGCCACGATGTTCTTCCTCAACGATCCATTGCCGGGAAGCCGAATAACCGTGACTGAGAGAATCCCGACATACGGCGCAGAATCGATAGTTGACAATGTTGCGTCGAGGTGGCTGGCTGAGTTTCGATGCATGACCTCCTTGAGACCTGGTCTAGATGTTGAGCTGCGGTTCACTTAGAGGAGTTGGCGGCAGTGATGCTCAGGCAAGGCGCAAACGAGGCAGAATGCTTCGAAACAAGTCGCCATGATAGGATGCGACAGTCTTGACAGCAAGGCTAGAGCGAGCCTGGACGGAGCTATTGTCCTCACTATTGCTTCGGCCCTCTGTTCCCGCAGCTCCATATGCAGGGGAGGGACGCAAGCCGGACGGTTTGGTCCCAAGACACGGCCAGACACGGCCCGTAGTGCCAATGTGATCGGCCCATCCGTTTGGTCGAGTCTAGCCGCCGCATGTCGGGCGGTCCACTAAGAGGCAAGGGTTCAGAAACGCTCCAGAGCTTGGGCACTTGGCTAGAAGATCTGGGAAACGGAGATGTGACGGGAAGCGAAGCGTGGGAACCCCGAAGCGGAATAGCCACCGGCCGCTTGCAGGGATGGATTCGATAATGGCTTCTGGGACCCAATATTGGTTGGAGAAGGTCCAGCTGGTCGTGTGGTCGTGGCTAGCTGAAGAGAGTCGAGACTGTAGGAGATGAAGCTGGTGGAAGGTATGAAGGCTCTGATTGGTTTATTTTCTTGCCGGCATGGTAGACTCTTGGAGTTTGGTGAGCCAGTGAAGTGGTGATGCTTCTGAGAGCGGCTGAGAACTCAGCTCTTCGTGAACGGTAGTACGGCTGTGTGATAGTCGTGGCAAGTTGAGCCGCCTTGCCGTGAAGTCGTGATGAGAGACTATTGACAGTGTTGGGCCATGGACTTGGTTGAGGAGTTGACAAAGTCGAGTTGATTATAAAGACGAGCTGATGTCCGTTGAGTCCAAAGGTGCAAGTCCTCATACCACCTCTCCAAAGCAAATCACCACCACTTCTATCAGCACTATCAATTTCTTCACTTCTCATCACTTCCTGAGTGCATCACTTTCGCTGTCAAGATGGCCGATCAGACTATTCGAAAGCTGGCAGTCTTCCGGGCTCCAGGATATCCGTATCAAGATGACAAGCTCACGGCTGGGCAAACGGGCGTGTGGTCGGACATTATCGATACCTGGATGACGGAAGAAATCAACGCCGAGTATCGCGATGACGACGGCAACATGCACCCTCTGCCTGGGCCGAGCAAGCGCGGCTGCGATGGCAAGCCGAGAACCAAGCTGAAGCAGTTTTTCAACGGCCGCATCACTCCGTATAATGTGGGCCAGAAGCCCACTCCCATCACTTGGATTGGGTTTCCTCGACTGGTAAGATCTCTGTATTGGCAAAGTTGATTGTGGTGTGAACTGGCGATTAACTTGGTTGTCAGATCCAGAAGGAGACCAACACGGACCAAGAGCGGTGGAAGGAGGCGGATGCTCACCGCGACCGCCAGGACGAGTATCTTGAGTGGACGGTGAAGAGGGATGAGGACGGGAGGATCTTGTCGGCGACGTTTACCTGCGAAGGCCCCGAGGTGAGTCATTGACAAAGAGCGAGAATAGATGTAGCATGAGCTAACCTACCTTACCATGTCAAAGTACTGGGCCTTCCTGGCAGAGTACGCCCCCAAGAAGATGTTCGCCATGTACCAGAGCTGCAACCCCGAGTTTGCCAGCCAGATGAAGCAGGAGGATCTGTTTGACAGCAATGGCAAATACGAGCCATACAACAAGTGGAACGGCGTCGTGAGGAGCGACCCCAGCAGCGCAGATGACCTGATCACGACAAACCCGGGTTGCATCATGCACCTGGCGCAGAAGAACAACACGCTGAGCGCCGAGATCGACATTGCCGCTCAGGGAACCGTGATCCGCAAGAGGGATGACGGGACGATTATTTCCGACCCGGTTGAGCTGTGCAACTGCTCAGCATATGGAAACCCGACGCGCAACTCTGATCCCAAGGTAGGTACCCCAACTTGTCTCTGCGTGTGGTGCTTTGTCGCTGACAAAGGGGGTGCTAGATTGGCTCCATGATCAACTCGCTAGTGGTCAAGGGCGCCAAGGTGTCGATTGCGGACCCGGTGGCCATCTATATGCGCGAGTTTGCCGCGTCCAAGTTCATGCTGGACGTCGACGGCACCGGGGAGAACCTGCAGCCGGTCCCGGCGGGCACCTTTACGTGGGTGCGCGGCGACATCAAGAAGTACATGGGCCTGCGTCTGCACATCCAGGTGCCCGAGGGCGTCGTGGGCACGGACGGCAACGCAGGGCGGCAGCTGACGGTGAGCGACCTGGTGGACACGAGCAACAGCCAGAACGTGCTGTACGGCGCCCAGTTTGCCGACTACATCACCATGAGCGTCAACGGGGTGGTGATCCCTGGCGGAGAGCCGGAGCCGGCGCAGGAGTGTCCCTGCAAGTGCAAGACGGAGGCCAATGGAGAGGCTGAGGCTGTGTCCATGATGGCTTCATCTGATGGGATGGGGCGGTTCCAGGGCCGGATGCGAGTGTAGAGGCCGCGCAATGACTCGGCTGCGTGTCTGCTGAGGTGGGGAGAAGCAGTGGCTGGATGTATGTCAGATGTGTGTTCAAAATGCGATTGGATGACAAATCATTAATACCTGGTGAAGCCTATGATCATTCTCGATAGACTGACGATATCATCGTGTTGGTGTTGTTCGTATTACGGGAGGAGTGAACGAACAGAGATCAAGTGCCGTCATTTGTTCGAGCACGAAAAAAGCTGGTGGAATATAGGTAGTATCCATTGGTTGGACCCTCAGGGTACGTACCTGCAGCAGCTTGTGTGGATCTGGTCTAGCGCAGCGCTAGTCCCACAAAGCGTCCGCGGCCCGTCTTCCGTGTACCTCCGTACCGCGCGGTACGTACCTCTTCTTGTGTGTGTGCGTCAGAGCGGACAAAGGAAAATGTAATCGAAATCGAAAGCGCTGCACCAAAGAAACTGTCCTCTAGGTGTAATGAACTTCAGCCTCACGAGGCAAGTGCCGGATTTCTCATTTTACTTCTCTCCTCTTCATTTTTGCTTTTTGGTCTCCCTTTTTCTTGCTCCTCATTAGCAGACAAATTGAATCGGGTACTCCGTTCAGCATAGGTATTGTAGATGTGCACCATCAGGTATTGCCTGCAAAACATCGAGACGACGAGCGGCTGGGCAGCCAAAGTCATTCAGTGCCGGGCAAATGATAAGGAAGAAAATTCCAATGGCCTGAGATACGCTTGTATCTGGTACGCCTTTTTCTACGGGTTATCTGTGTAGTCAAAGGTACTGATTACTCTGGCATGTACCTGGTGCATCACGTGTAGATACCTCATACCTTATGCTAGTTGCTCGAATTGAAGTGATACAAGAAAAATGACCTGGAGGCAGACACAAGGTTGCATTTGCTTCTAGATTTCAACACTCTTGAGGAATCAATACCAAGTGCCTAAGCCCAAAGGCCTCTACCGACTACCTACAAAACGGAAAAAGATGGCGTGTGGGGAAAAACACAGGCGCTCTAGGGTAAGTAGTTCAGCCGCTCACAAAGTCCAACCTTTCGTCCTCAAGACTTCTGTCTGCTACAATGCTTCAATCTCAAGATCACCCGATGCCGGCGTTTGAGCCATGGTCAACTTGAAGCTTGGTCTTGGTTGATTTGAAAGCCAGGTTCGAAATCTGTGGCTCTCTTCAGACAGCTACTACATACTACACCAAGGACACAAACAACACCCTGATCCAGGCCTTGATCAAAGCCCGCCTGCCCGGATTCAGGCTCGTCTGTCCTGAATCTAGCATCCAATACCAACAAAATGCTCTTTGCGCCATTTCAGCTCAGTCTTTTCCAGATGCTTGATGACGCCTACGGCGAAAGCGACACCAAAATGCGCAGAATGGCCGCTCCCTAGCGCTCAAGCGGCCGCCTCAATCTCGCCTGAATATTCCGCTTTGGCTGGCCCTGACCCGAGCTTGAGGAGCTAGACTACATGTCAGCCGTTTTATCCACATTCAGAAGCCTGGCCCATCCTGAGCGGCTCAACATCCGGCTGCCCTCGACGCCTCTTCACGGGTTTCGTGCCGATACTCAAGGAGAACAGGTTCATAACCTGTGGAGACGGTTGGCTGCATGCCGTGATTGGCGATCCTCGGGTGAGGCAAGTTGCCGTACGGAAGGTTGGAGAAATATGTCAGCTGGATTTCCAGAATCGAGTTGAGTCAATTAACCATGGACAAGATTGCGAATGGACAAGGGGCTATCAAGTATGAATATAAAAGAGACATGTCGAGCCAAGAATATGCCTCATCGAACTTGACCATCCATCATTAATACCCATTCACCTTGGCTTTTTGCAGATACACCTGGAAATCACTGACAACATGGGCATCTGGACGCAAATGTGCCCGCCCAAACCAGCCTTTACGGAGCAGAACCTCGGAGACCTCGCAGGCAAGGTATGCGAACTTTACGCTTCCTTGTCCACCCCTTCGCTGTAGGCAGTCCGCTCATGCATCACAGGTCTACATCGTCACCGGCTCCAACACTGGCGTCGGCAAAGAGCTCGCGCAGATTATCTACTCCAAAAACGCAACCGTCTACGTCGCAGCGCGCAGCGAGGCCAAAGCTACGAAAGCTATCGAGGACATCCGTAATGCTTTCTCCGCATCCACCGGCCGCCTCGAGTTTCACCCTCTGGATCTTGCCGACCTGGAAGACGTCGCAAAGTCGGCCAAAGAGTTCATCGCGAGGGAGACGAGGCTTGATGTTCTCTTCAACAACGCGGGCGTCATGCATCCGCCGCAAGGATCAACCACCAAGCAGGGCTACGAGCTTCAGCTGGGCGTGAACAATCTGGGCCATGTCCTGTTCACGGAGCTCCTGACGCCGTTGCTGGCCCAGACTGCGGCGGAGAGTGCGCCTAACTCGGTGCGCGTCGTCTGGGTGAGTTCTCTGTACTCGGAACTGGGATCGCCCAAGGGTGGAATCGACCCGGATAACCTGGGCTTCACGAAAAAGGAAAAGAGCACATACTACATGTACTCTGTGAGCAAGGCGGGCGTCTACTACCAGGGCGCAGAGTATGCGAAGAAATACAAGGACAAGGGTATCATCAGCTTGGTAAGTCTATCCTATGAGAATGGCTTGCTGACAGAAGGTTGGGTTTTGGCATTGGTGCTAACGTGGGACAGACTGTGAATCCTGGAAACCTCAGGTCCGACCTTCAGCGACACCATGCCGGGAATGGAATCCTTCAGGAAATTTCCAAAAGAGCCCTTCTGTTCCCTGCAATCAACGGAGCATACTCGGAGCTCTTTTGCGGCCTGTCCCCGGAAGTGACGGCAGACAAGTCGGGAAGCTATGGTGAGCATCTTTGAGATTGAAGCCCCTTGATGGCACAATCAGTCAGTTAACTGGTCTCGACAGCAATCCCGTGGGGAAGACTCGCCAGGATTCGAGAGGACATTGAAAAGGGAACCAAGAGCCCGGAGGAAGGGGGAAGCGGGCTGGGCAAGATATGGTACGACTGGTGCATGGAGCAGGCTGGCTCGTTTATGCAGTAGCTTCGATGCCATTTCCTTTGCTCGTGATAGTATCAAGACGCATTTCATCCCCTCCATGTACCAGTATCTAATCACAATTCTGCTGCTATACTCAGAGCGAATCGCAGTTACACAGTCATCAACAGAGCCTCTAAATGCGTGTCCGTGGACTCTGCAATCCACTTGTCAAGCTTGTCCGAGTTGACCGTGAGACTCATCATGGTCAATCCAAAAGGATCAATGTCCTTCACTTTCACCCTCTCAAAGAGCCAACCCGTTTGAAATGGCACCACGAACAGAGGATCCTTTCGCTCTAGCATGCTCTTCCACAACGGCGCAGAAGCAGCATCCCAGAGACCGCGTCGAGCCGTAAAGTCAATAGTCCCGTCGCAGTGGCCGGTTCCATCCCTTGCCACCAGGTAGATGCACGTCGTGCATGTGCTCACCATCCAGATGCGCCGGACGTTCTCCATCAGGATCCAGATACGCCACAGCTTGACGACTGCTTCTGTATCGTTCTGGGCCACGAGAAAGTCGCCGCCAAACGTGTTTTGTAGGGTGACGTCGATGTTGACCGAGTTCCACAGCTGAGCTGTCCAGTCTCGTAGCAAGGGGATGAGTTTCTCGGCTTCGGCTCGTTGGCGGATGTGGCCGTCGAAGAGGCCAATGAAGACGTATACGAATAGGGAGAGCGCCCTGGCGAGGTGCTGGATGGTCGAGAGGGGCGACACTGAGATGAAGGATTCAACAGGCAGATCTTGCCTGACAGCGTACCTCTCCAATAAGGCGTCGGATTTGTGTCGAACATGCTGCATCACCATCTCTTCGTTGTTCTCATTCTTCGTAGTGTACACTGCCAGGGCTGCGTAGGCATCTTGGACACAGGGCAGCATTCCCGACTCCGTGAACAAAGATCTGTGGACCATCGGACAGTGACCGAGATCGACCCATTGCATCAGCCATTTCCTCACGCAGTGAATGTACTGCTGCAGGATGGAGCTGCGGATTGCTGGAAGCTGAGGCGGCTGTACGTCGCCGTGGTAGATGACCCAGTGCTCGGCCTGGAGGAACCAGGAGACGGTGGAATAGGGCGGAACGATGCCATCAGCGCCCTTTGAATACCCTCTGCCGCGGTAGTTCTCATGGCAGTCGTCGGCGTCTGGCAAGGCCGAGAGCGAAGAGTCCGCTAACGGGGTCGCGCGAGATTCTGCGCTTCCAGCGGAGCTGGAGCCAGGGCTATCCGTCTGGGGAGCCTTCACGGCTCGACGAGCATACGGCCGGGTCGCAGAGTACTGACAGGCCACTTGCTTGTCCAGACACCGTTCACACGAAGGGCGGTTCATGTCGCAGCGCCGCTTTGCCCGCGTGCAGGGGATGCACGCTCTTCGGCGGAGATGAGCGGAATTGGCATCGGAAGGGGCGTCTTTGCTGGATTCGAGCTGCATGTCTGCTGTGTTCCTGGAATTGATAATGTTTGCTTGCGGTAACTACTGTCAAAGTATCTTCTCAGCTGGAGACTTTACTAACAGTCAAAAAGATGGCTGATATGCGTGCGGAGGAGAGTGACGGAAGATGATGCCGAGATTCGTCGGGAAACGGAATCCGCTGGCGGTAGGTTTATAAGCGGCGGAACATTTGCGGAACTCCGGCCAGTTGCTTCATTAATGCTCTGCAGTAAACTCTGGTTCATCATGATAATAACGGGATCTTGCCAATTGCGTGCTGAGTTCTCAAGAAATACGGTCAATGAAGAGTTATTCTATGCGTAATTAATGACCTGATATTGTGCAGACGTCATTGAGAGGCGCCGCCCCTATGCTCAGCCGTACAAACACCATGTCCAAACATCTCACCACCACTGACCAGCAAGCTTAATAGTAACTTCATGATTTTCCCCCATACTCCCTGAATCGTTGAATCTGGACTCATCATAAAATATTGCCAGGTCGTTCTTCAGACTCAATTTGTCATCTTTGCCTATCGAACGGCAATGACTCGAACTCATACCAAGTGCCGCCAATTGCCCGCAATGATCCGCCAGATGCCCTGAGCCTTGCAGAACACACCATTCAATCTGCCCCTGCTTATGAGGTTGAGGTGATATATGCCAACGTCAAAGAGTAGTCGGACTCCGCCCACAAGTCTTGTATAAAGCCATCCATTCTTCTGGCTCTATCCTCTCAACAGCATTCACCTCGCCTCATCATCCTTGACCCATAATATCATCAACACAAGGCTTGCTACCATCAGCCTCTTCCATTGTGAGAATTTGACAGCTATAGCTTTCCACCATGTCTCTCACTGTTTCTGCCCAAACCAAGACCATCCATAATGCCGCGTATCCAGCTATATCAGCTTCCCGCCCTGAGCTCTGTCAACGAGGCCGCGTCGTCTACGTGACAGGAGGCTCCGCAGGCATCGGCTTCGCCATCTGCCATGCCTTTGCCGACGCCCAAGCCGCCACCGTCATCCTCACCGGCCGTCGCGAAGCTGCTCTGAGCGAGGCCGTCGATGCCCTCTCCAAGGAGCACCCAAATACCAAGTTCATCGGCCAGGTTCTCGATGCTGCTGACCGTCCGGCAACGGAAAAGGCCTGGGCGCAGCTTGAAAAGGACGGCATTCTCGTCGATGTCTTGGTCCTGAATGCCGCCTACGTGACGTACAAGCAGGCTGCCCTGGTAGACCTCCCATACGAAGAAGCTTGGCCCAGCTGGGTGACCAATGTCGGGGCCAACTATGACCTGATCCAGCGGTTCTACCACCAGAAGAACCGTGTGCCTGGCCGCAAGCTGGTACGTAGATATCTGCCAGCATCGAAGCAGGAAAGATGCTGTCTTCCTTCATCTGCTGGTCTCTTACTCACACGTGTCTGGCATATAGTCGCTCGTCAATCTCTCAACCATGGCAATCCACGCGTTCGAACAAGTCAAAGCCTTCCCTGCTTACTGCGCCTCCAAGAACGCGGGGACTCTTCTCGTGCAGCTCTTTGCTCAGGGAGTCTCTCCCGATGATATGCAGGTGCTGAGCTTCCACCCCGGAGCAATCTGGACGGACTCGGTAAAGAAGAGTGGCGTTCCCAAGGAGGCTTTTGCATGGGACGACGGTACGTATACAGCATCTACGCTCTCTCCCCCGTCTCTGCATAGCCACAGATCCGCTGACCAGGGCATACAGAGACGCTTGCATCCAACTATGCCGTTTGGGCGGCTTCCGACGAGGCCAAGTTCCTGCATGGACGATTCACCTGGGCGGCCTGGGACGTGGAAGAGCTTCAGAGCGAAGGGTTCAAGAAGAGGATCGAGGAAAAGCCGACGTACCTCCAGGTTGGAGTTGTTGGCCTTTCATGATGGTCATGAACAACTTGTGAATTTTTCCATTGTCTATGATTTGTTCCACTGGACAGCATCGCTATTACACGTACAATGGGACGTAGACAAGGTATTGCACATAGAGTTTCCCATACAACATGCAATTCTTCGTTACAACTTGGACTGCCCTCTCTGCGTCAGGATAGGAAAAAGTTCTTCTGCTAGAGCAAGGAGCTTCTCGTCTTCAAATCGTTGCCCAACCAACTGTACTGCCAGCGGCAAGCCATGGAGCTTCTCCGCATCATATAACTCCTGAATTGATCGGTCCAAGTCACTGTAGCAGTCCTCAAGTGGCAAGGCGACGTCCAAGTTCTTGTCGGCAGCCTCATTCAAAGGTATCGAAATGCCCGTCCAGTCGACCAGGTTCATGATACTCGTAAAGGCAAGCCAGGTAAACTTGTCAAAGGGTACGGCGGTATGCGGCGCATTGACAAACAAGATCCCATCGAGAGTTTTGCCGCCATCAGGTCGCCAGAATCTCTTCATCTGCATGGCTATGCGGATTATCTGGAAGTTGAGCTGATGCAGATATTCGACCGTTGGTTTTGGCCGATCCAGCTTGGGCATCATGACTTCTGCGGCTTGGACAATTTTGGTGTGCGGCTCGGATTCGAGCAGTTTGCGCATGTGGGATAGATCCATGAATTCGCCAAACTCGCGGTGAACATTCCACGCCTGCTGGAATGGAGGGGACGAGAGCTCAACCACCTCGTATCCTGCTCTCCTCAGCCTATCACAGGCAAGACGGAGTCCTCGCTCGACGGGTGGATGAAGATGAACCACGTCGGTCCTGAGCCAGACGCCGATTCGAGCCTTGCTGGGACACGTAACCTGCATCCACGGATGGGGGTATATGAACGGGCTGTCGTTCCAAGGCTCCGCATTCGCCATGACCCTGGCCGCGAGCCTCACGTCTCTCATCGACCTCGCAAGGAAGCCAGAGACACCCGGAGGCCCCAACGCTGTTGTGCCCATGATGCCCTTTCCCAGGATTCTCTGTCCGTCAATCGGGATCCTGTAAGCGCTGGGCTTGTATCCAACGATGCCGCATACCGCAGCTGGAATCCGCACACTTCCCGCTGCATCAGTCCCCAGTCCCAGGGCAGAGCCACCCATGGCAATCAGCGCGGCCTCGCCTCCCGAGGATCCGCCTGCCCCTAACTCAGCATGATACGGGTTGACAGTACGGCCAAAGACGATGGAGTCAGTGTCTGCAGTCAAGACGGTCTGAGGAACTGTTGTCTTGGCGACGATGACACAACCGGCGTCGAGTAGCATCTGGACAGCTTGGCTTGTCGATCTGGCCGGTCGGAAGCAAAGGGATGTAATTCCAAGAGAACTGTCGTAGCCCTTGATGAAGAACTGATCCTTGACGCTGATCGGAAGGCCATGAAGAGGCCCAACGGTTTTCCCTCGCTTCTTGTACTCGGCGTCCAACCACTTGGCCCGACTGATGGCTTCTTGGAACATGATCTCCGTCAAGCAATTGGTCAGCTGCTGCGCAACGGCGGCCCGTTTGCAGAATGACCGAATGACCTCTTCAGCCGTCACTTGGCCGGCAGTTAGCTGAGAGAGCAATTCGGTGGCATCTCGAGCAGGATTGGTTAGGGCAAGATCTTGCTCTGTGAGGATTCCGCAGCGAGAAAGATAGTCTATCGGCCTGGCTCCAGGAGGGAGAGAGCCTGAGAGCCGCCACTCCGGGGGGATCTTGGAGTCGCGCTCGGCACGTTTGCGGGCGGCAATGTCCCGCCAGGATGGCTGAGGCATCGAACTGAAGCGGAGGTTATCTGTGAGACGATGGATAAGATGTAGAGGGAGAAAGGATGGACAATGGCATGGTATGGAACTTACTCGGTCATGGCGTGTTGCTTCTGAAGTCATGGTTATGTCTTGCTGTGAGATTATAGAGCGTTTTGCTCTGGAATTAATAATCATTCCGAGGTGACAGATTACCTCGGAATTGGCCAATTGCTCAAAGAAGGGAGACGAGATGTCAGAAATCCAGGCAGATAAGAAATGTGAAGGCCGATGGTTGGAGGTGCTCATCTGATCACTTCTTCATGGTCGTACATGGATAACGCGAAGAGGCCTCTAACACGAACCCTTGATATGATACGGCTTGCTGTCTGTAACAGTACAATTTCCTGCCTACCAAACATGGGCGCTGGATGTTCTCAGTCGCTTACGTCCGATATTGGCCATGGTGTGCTGATCGAGCTATTGCTATGGGAAGCCGTTGCACCAACGCTTCTTCACCAGCCAAAGCTACGGAGCATCCTGGACTGAAGCAATAACGAGACGCCAATGCCATCACTGCCATCAGCCAAAATACTGGATCCACAGACTCAAGTCGGCCCCTCGCGATCGGGGCTCGGCAGTTGTTGCTACTGTAGCCACCGCGGCTAGCACCAGCCACTGGCGAGCTTTACCGGAGCCAAGGGAATCTAGGAATTCTACAGCTGAGCTTTGACAGTTTCTATGCTTCTGCTTCATACATCGCCGTGAGCTGTAGCTCAACCAGACGAGCTGATCCAGCTCCCCTCATCCCGTATGGCGAGTTCTCCAGCGACTCGTAGCCTCGGGAGCCCTTGATCGTTCCGCCTCGTCCCTCAAACTCAGACACAGCAGCCACAATGCAACGTTAACCTCAGCAACTCCCCCACTCGCTCGCTCGCTCGTACCGCCTCGTACCTGTGCCTGTCTCGCGCTCCACAGTAACTCCTTCTGGAGCAAGGCCCCTGTGGCTGGTCTCCTCCCCCGTACAGATGCGGGGAGACGGTGCCGGGGCTCTCCAATTTGGGGCAGTAAGCACGCATCTTGTAGTGCCTGGGCCTGTGTTAGCCGCCAACTAATGGAAGCTATACCCGGCTGCGATCCGCAGATTCTTGCCGTCAGTATGTCTCCGTATTCGAAAGAAGGAGGAAGCACTCTACGTAGAAGCAGACGTGGTGGTCCTCCTCATTGCTCCTGCTCCTCGATTATAGATCGAGAATCAGGCCATGTCCGGCATCGAAGACGTCAGACGATCCAGACAGAGGAAGCAACAAGGTCAGATGCTGCAAGCACGGAGAAGCGGGCGGGGATGGCCAGCCTCCAAACCAGAAATCTGTGGCCTCGTCTTTTCAACTTTCTTCCCTCCTCTCCACCCCCGCAAACAACGATTCCGCTCCTCTCTCCCCTCTCTCTCCAAGTCCGACCAATTCTTTTCCATCCCGTCTTCAATCTCCACTCCAATGAGCTCCATCGTTTTGCCTCCATGCCGCCCAGCATCTTCTCGTTTAGCCGGCGACATCCACAATTCTGGGGGCACTGGCAAGCGACTGTCGCTCTGCAGCCTTGTTCTCCCTCTTGGATAGCTTCTCTTTGTCTCGGTATGCCTATCCATGTCCGCTGCATAGGGATGCTGCATTTGCTTGCATCGACCGGGTCTTCAGGGGGTCAGACGCGTCTATTGCAGGATATGCCTCCCTCGGCAAGCTGAGTATGTTTCTTTTTAAGCTTCCACTTAACTCCTCCGACAAAGAGACCCCCGGCAGCTTCACTGATAGGTGGAACAATGGTCAAGAAGCCATGCTAATGCTTGCCTGCAGTCCATCGACCCACGCTAGCACCCTCGGATTGATGCCGTGCGGCGTCAACCATGCTCTCTCCGAGCTCGAAACCACCACACCAGCCTCAACCAGCTGGGATTGAAGAGCCACCAGGTATGATATTCATTCCGGTTGTTTCTGATCGGCCAAACAGCTGCTCGAGCTGACAAGGGACTTCGTATCGGCCAGCACTTCTTCTCTCCTGTACCACCCAGAGCCCCATCCACTTCACCCATTCCTTTCGACGGCTAGTGGCAATCTCGTTACATCGGCCCAAAAGCGACTTTCAGAAGTTGCACAAGTGGCGGCGACATTATCAGTCATCTGGCACTCCACGCCATGCCCCGGTACAATCCCCTCTCTCGGTACCTTATATAACCATCATGCCCTAGCTCCGAGACATGCACAGCTCGGAACTCGCTCTCCTGCTGTCGCTTCGCCCTGTTTCAAGCTCGGCTACTTGCCTTGTTCGTGTCTCTCAGCCTCGTCTTCTAGACGCTGAGGCTACTGTCTTGGAGCAGCTCCCTGTTCCCAGTTTTCTTCTCCCCCCTTCAATCCCGATTTCATCTTGAGCCATTGAAGCATTCATCAAGCCACCCGTCACATCCCATCAACCATGGCAGACGCTGAGCTCAAACGCCAAGTTACACGTCCCGACTCAGTTCACGACGCGAAGCATGGCGGAACTACCGCCGAAGCCATCGAGGCCATTCGTGCCGAGCATGAGCTCACCTTCACCGAGGCTTTGAAGCTCTATCCCAAGGCCATTGCTTGGTCAGGCTTCGTGTCCATCGGCGTCATCATGCTGGCCTTTGATCCTCAGCTTATCGGCAACCTCTATTCGACCCCTCAGTTTGCTCGCGACTTTGGGCACCTATACAAGGGTGATGTGAGTTGATCACTGTTTGAGATCCTCGTCTTCAAAGCGACTGACATTCCTCTACTGCAGTGGGTGATTCAAGCGTCATGGCAGACCGCACTCTCGATGGGCAACCCCATCGGCCAGGTCGTCGGTGCCCTCTTCGCCGCTTACCCCATGGACTACTTTGGCCGAAAGCTCACCTTCGCCGTCTGCGTCATTCTCACCGCTGGCATCGTCTTCATCCAGTTCTTCTCCAAGACACTCGGCGTTCTTCTCGCAGGAGAGCTGCTGGCCGGTCTTGTTCTGGGCATGTTCGTTGTCATTGCTCCGGCTTACGCCTCTGAAGTCTGTCCCACTGCGCTTCGCGGCCACCTCACCTCCTTTGTCAACCTCTGCTTCGTCATTGGCCAGCTCCTAGGCAACGGCGTCACGGCTGGTACCTCGAAGTTGAACAACCACTGGGCCTACAAGATCCCCTTTCTTCTCCAGTGGTTCTGGATCATCGTCATCCTCCCGGGCATGGCCTTCATCCCCGAGAGCCCCTGGTGGCTGGTCCGCAAGAACCGCTTGGAAGACGCTGAAAAGTCCTTGAGAAGATTGGCATCGCCCAAGGTCAATGTTCAGGCTACCTTGGCATTCATCATGGAAACCGATCGTCTGGAGCAGGAGCTTGAGGCTGGCAGCACGTACTGGGATTGCTTCAAGGGCGACAACTGGCGGCGCACGGAAATTTCCATGGGCGTTTATTGCACTCAGGTTCTCAGCGGCATCTATCTCATCAATTACGGCACCTTTTTCTTTCAGCAAGCCGGCCTTCCCACCGATCGCGCTTTTGACATGTCGGTTGGTTTCTTGGGTAAGTTCCTCGTCTCGCCCTCATCGTTTGTCAGTCGACTGTTGAAACTCTTTTGGCTAATCAGCTCCAATCTTGTGTAATGTAGCCGTCGGTTTCGTCGGGACTTTAGTCTCCTGGGCCCTCTTGATCAGAGTTGGTCGTCGCACGCTATTCGTGTCGGGTCTGGCTTGGCTGGTCATCCTCCAGTTCGTCATTGGCATCCTCGATTGCATTCCAGGCCGACCCTCTGGCGCCATCTGGGCAGAGTCGTCGTTGATGCTCATCTGGAACTTCTTTTACGACATCTCCATTGGCCCCGTCTGCTTCGTTCTCCTCGGCGAATGTTCCGCTACCCGTGTCCGTTCCAAGACCATTGCCGCCGCCACTGCTGCTCAAGGAATCCTCGGCATCGTCATGACCGTTGCCATTCCCTACATGATCAACCCGGAGCAGGCCAACTTGCAAGGCAAATTAGGCTTCTTCTTTGGCGGCCTTGCCCTCATCTGTCTGATCTGGTCCTACTTCCGCGTGCCCGAGACAATGGGTCGCACATTTGAGGAACTGGATCTACTGTTCGACAAAAAGGTTCCCGCGAGACAGTTCAAGGGATACAAGCTGGAGGGCGCAGTGTCCACTAGTGCAGCGTGATGAGATGCCTGCTCATGGAATAAGGCTGAAAGATGGTGGAGCATTGGCCAAATGGGAGCGAGGCAAGAAAATCCAAAACTCTCCGCATCTCGTCTCGTCGAAAAGCGTTTGGAATATCTTCAGGACAAGAGACGAGAAACAAGCCACTTCGACTGATCCCTCTTGGATACAAGCATCGTTATGAGGGATTAGGAATTGGGAGGTTGTTGGGGGTGCTTTGGAAACCTTTTTCATCTTCATCACGGATGTGTTATGTCTTTTTGGATTGGGAGGGAGGGCGGGCAAACGTCTTCTTGGAAATTGGGTCGGGAGGGAGGGATCATGCCTTCTTGGACACTGTGACGGGTGGTAATGCTTTCTTGGCCTCTTTGTCTTCTTGTTCTTTGTTTCTCCTTCTGGTCGTGGCTGTTCTTGTTTGTTGTTTGCTGTTTTGTGGGCTTTCTTGTGCGTTTTCCTTTACTTTCTTTTTCTTCCGCTGGTCTTTGCTTTCTTTTGATCCTGATATTGCCTTCTTTTTCTTGGCTACTTTTCCATTCTGGTCTCATGGGAGGGGCGTTTCAGGTAAGATTTCTCCTGTTGTCTGCGGGTTTATTCCTTCTTGGGTTTTATTTTCCCTATCGCTTCATATGTCATTGTTGTCTCTCGTTTTTTGTTATACCTTTATGGGATTTATAGAGGGACTTGTGTCCGTTTTTTTTTTTTTTTTTTGGGTTGTGTGTCTTGGTTTCTTCTCGGTTGTTTTCATGTTTCTTCGTTTTCTCAGTTGTCTGTGCTTTCTTCTTTCTCTTCTCCATATTATATCACTGGTCTTATCCCCTTGTATATATGCCTGCTTGTTGTTCTGTGGGTTCCTAGAGGAGTTCTTTTTGCTGTTTGAGATCATTTTGCGGGGTTTTTTGAAGGGTTTTTTTTTTTTTTTTTTTTGAGGGTGGCTTCTCCTTTTCTGGTCATGTCTCTTTTTATTGTACCTTTTTGCTCTTGTTCGTTTTGTGGGCTCTTTAGAGGGAATTCATCTTTATTCGGGCGTTGTGGATGTCTTTTTTGGGGGGGTGTTTTTACGTTGTGTCTGTGTCTCCTCTTTTTGTTTCTTTTTGCTTCATGCCATTGTGTGAGCGCTTGGAAAGAAGTTCCCTTTGTTCTGTTTGGTCATTTGGAGGGGCTTTTGTGGGAGGGGTTTGACTTGGAGACCTGTTATCATTTCTTCGTTTGCTTGTCTTGCTATTGGTCTTTTTTCCTCTTCTCTATATTGTTTCCCGGGATTTTCGGAAGCAGTTGTTCTTGTCGTCTCGGCTGGTCCGAGCAGTTCTTCTGGAAACCCTATCTTGGAGAGTTTCGCGAAGGGTGCGGCGTTCTTCTGTGGGTGTTTGTTGGGGTTTCCTCTGATCAGTCTTATGCGTCTCTTTGTCTGGTTCTTCTGTTTGGATGGGTTTGTTGGTATGTGGTTTTGCGGGTTTGTGTCTGTTCTTTTGTTGGCGTTGGTTGGCGCAAGGTTTCGTGGGATTAGACAACCTTTTGGACTGAGCATTTACTAATGAATATCTTTAAAAAATCTGCTGCGCCATTGGCATATCTGGTGGCGTCTCAAATGCTCCGCATATGCTGTTCTGATGCTCGCGGATCCGACGTAGAAAGCTCAACAAATTATAGAGGAAATGTCTTGCCGTGAATCACTAATACTAAATCATCAACTTGTCTGTACAGAGTCCCGTAATCCTTTTTTCTAGCATCTCTTCACCAAAGACCCTCAGAGGTCCCCCTTGGAAGACACACCCAACGGATGGCACCAGGCATTACTGCTTTCCGCATGAAAACGTCGTTTCCACAAGTTGAACTGATAGCAAACTGATCTTCAATGAAAATGAGAGACCAAGAATCCGAATGCAGCGGCCAATCTCCCCCAATGCATGCCTATTGACCCAGGAACTCTAGTATGTCGAACAGGACTCGGAGTCTGATGGTATCGAATGTGCTTCTAAAGGTGGGACGAAATGCCGGGTGAGATGGAATCAAGTTTGACGAGGAGTTCGTCAAGAAACTGCTTTTGCACCCTCTGGCTCCATCGGTTCGTAACGTGCTTTGCCGGCCTGTTCGATCGAGATGGAATGGTTAGTCCCCTGGTATATGCGCCGCAACAAGTGAGAGAGAAATGGACACAATACTCACACTTGGACGTGGCAGTTGTTCAAATAGTGACCGTGGCTGGTCTCGTCCGCCAACACGCCGTGGACCAGCGTCCGGCTGCCCTCTTCCGCAGTGCGAGCCAAGAGTTTCTCGGCCATCTTGTATGCGGCTGTCTCCATCTCCTTGCCTAGATCTGATTTGCACCAGCTTGGGTTCGGCGTGTTGAGAATAAAACTGCCCTTATTGCTCGACTTGGTTCTTTCGGCTATTTCTCGTACGGCGTACAGGACGAGGAGCTTGGACAGAGGATACCTCCCAGCCATGTCCGCTCGTTTCGGGTCGTTGAGTCGATCCATAATCGAAGTCTCCTTTTCGTTGAGCTCGGCAAGGGGGGCCATGTAATGCAGGGCGCTGTTGGGAATCGCGAAGCGGCACGGATTGCCGGTTTGTTGCTCTGACCTGCGCATCGACGGCAGGAGGAGGAAGAAGAGGAGAAAGGTGTTGATGACGTTGACGTTGAGCGTCCTCTCATTTCCTTCGCTGAGGGTGAAATGGCCTGTCATTATGCCCGCGTTTGCCAGCACGCCATCTATGCGAGGCAGCAGAGATGCTCGACCGGCAAAGGCTTTGACCGAATCCTGGCTGTCCATATCAATGGGCCAGACTTCGATGGACGACTCAGGTTTGCCGGTTGATTGGAGAATCTCTTCCTTGGCCGCATCCCCCTTGGAGAGAGTTCTGACTGCCATGATGATCTTTCCCACGCCGAGACGGGACAGATGACGGGTAGCTTCGAAGCCAAGGCCACTGTTTGAGCCGGTGACGATGATGATATGATTTGATAGATTGGTGGATGTGGTGGGTATTGGAACGGTCACGCAGACTTTGCCGTAGATGACAGATCCCAAGCCGTGGAGGGCCGCCATTCTTGATTGCTCTGCAGCAATGTCTGCCGTGGTATTCGTCTCGACGAAAGGGATGTAATGTAGATGTTGGTTTCTTTATTCGCTGACTAGACTGAATATTGAGATGCCCGTCTATCGAGCGTCGATCCATCTTTGGTGACATTTCTCTGGGCCTATTTATGGAATACTGAGGAGGATTCTAGCTGGCATCACCAGGAGTCTGCTGCCTTCAGCTTGTTTCCTAAGCATCTCGACATCCCAAAACTTACAGCAATCCGGTGCCTCCAACACCGACGTAATTCCCAGAGGCTGCTCGCGGGTATCCGTTGGTTGTGGAGATACGGGGATAATATCTCCGCGATAGTGCTGACCTAGAGAGGGCCAGCCCGTCTGTGGCGTTGCTGCGGCAGGGGATCGCTGGTTCTGTGGATGCCGCAGGCGGGATTCGTCGAGATGGGGGACCTGGCCGGAAATAATATCCCCGACGGGGTCATTAAATGCTCCGCGAGCATCTTTGCGGTGCCAGGCGGTGATTGCTCGTGGATGTCCCTCTGGTTCGCACTTCTAGTCTTCCTCTTCCTCTCTGCAGTGTCGAGGCACGAACCGGAGATTCACGATCCACACATTTGCTTCTTCCTCCCTCGGAGTCGCGCAATGGAGTTTGGCCCCAGGAGGATCGAAAAGCGGAATCGGGCGCCCGTCTCGTGCGAACCATGTCGAGCTCGAAAGTAAGCACAACTAATAGACTAAGTGATGGACTGATGGCCCCAAAAGAGGGCGACCCTCCTCTGAAGGATGGCCAGTTGAAGACATGGCAGGAGACTCATCTCTCACAGGCAAATGTGCAACCGCGGCCAGCCATGCGAGGGATGCACCAGGCGAAACCAGGCATCGTTGTGCCGCTATGCGCCAAATGCCATTCGAAACAAGCCTCGGCTGCCTAAGCCGGGCAATATCCAGGAGCGGCTGGATAATCTCGAGATGATGCTCTCTTCCATCGCGTCGGATCCCTCCGTTGCCGGGCTCGGGTTGGGAGTCAAGGGCGGCAAGCAAGCTGCGTCTATGTCCGCTAGCAGAGTGTCAGCAGGCTTCCCACAGCATAGAGCATCTGCCACTCCACCACAGACTCGCCAGGAGGATCTTGTCTTACCGCCCGAACAGCCTCATCGCCACGAGTCTGGGAATGGCCAAGTCAGCTACATCGAGCCCAGCCACTGGAGGGCAATTTTGGACGAGATCAAGGAAGTCCGGGAGCATCTGTCAGCATTTGAGCGCCCCTTACTACAAGAAGAGCCGGAGCGCAAGAGCTTTGTCCCGGAAGAAGGGGCCGAGTACCTCTTTGGCAGGTTTCCGGTTGTTGAGATGGAAGACGTGATCAGCTCTATGCCAGCGAGATCGGTCTGCGATGCTCTTGTCTCGCAGTATTTCAACTCGAGGTACATGGTTCTCGGTAAGTCGCACGGTTGCTGGTCTGCGTCTGGCTTTGCCTTGCTAATGTGTCTGCGTCTAGGCATCCTGCATCCAGCCAAGTTCCAGAAAGAGGTCAGTGGTTACCCCCCTCGTGCTACAAGACAATACGGAGCGATCCTTGATTTTACTTAACCTACAAGTGGCTGATGAGACAGGGGAGGAATAGTATGAAAAGTTCTGGGAAGCCCCCCTGAAAGCGCCTCCTCTCTGGGTTGCACTCCTCTTCTCCGTCCTGAGTCTCACAACGGCTCTGCGCCAGATTGCTGTTCCTTCGGAGAGCAACGATTCAACTCCGGCTGTTGGCACATTACAGCAACGAACCGTCGAGTGTCTCGTGCTAGGACGGTTCGCCACCGCAAACGCCTACGCTCTCGAAGCCATGATGCTGCATCTCCAGAGCTGCTACCTCACCCACAACAAGCTCACGTCGGACCACTGGTTCGAAATGGGCACCCTGATCCGCCTCGCCTTTCGCATAGGCTATCATCGTGACCCAGACACACTACCTGGCATATCCGTCTTTGACGGGGAGATGCGGCGTCGCGTCTGGCACAACATATTCCAGGTGGATGCGCTAATGTCTTTTCAGATGGGCTTCCCTAGCATGATTCCGACCGAGTTCTGCGATACAAAGGTGCCGAGGAATCTGCAGTTTTCCGATCTCGAAATAGGCATGACGTCGCTCCCCCCTGGACGGCCGCTGTTCGAAAACACCCCCATCAGATATCCCATTGCAAAGTCGGGCATCATGGCAGTCTTCAAGAAGATTGTTGCCCACTCTCAATCTCTATCGTTACCGACGTACGACAACACGATCATGCTCGACGGCGAAATGAGGGAGACGTACAATAGCCTACCAGAGATACTCAAAGGCAGAGATGTCAACCGTTCGTTTATGGATCCATCCAGCCTCATCTTTGAAAGATGTACACTCGAGATGCTCTACTTGAAGGGGCTCATTGTTCTACACCGACGTTACATAAACTACGACGTCGACAGCCGTCGCTTTGAGCACTCCAGACGAACTTGTGCTGAAGCAGCGCTTGAAATTTTGGCTCGCCATGCGGATTTGCACCAAGCAGCTCAACCTGGAGGGCGGCTGTACGATGACCGATGGATGGTCTCGTCACTGACCATGCACGATTTTCTCCTGGCCGCCATGGTGGTTTGCTTGGATCTTTCCGTCCGTCTCCGACGCCCTTCGAGTATCTTGTCACCCGGGAAAGACCACGATGCCCTGACCAGGAGAGAGTACCGCGCACTGCAGACATCGCAAGCCATCTGGGCAGCAAACAGCACGATATCTCCAGAGGCTGGCCTTGCCGCTTCAGCACTGGGACTGATGATACAAAAGGTAGCTGAAAAGGACGCCAGTCTCGCGTCTCAGTCTGTATCCCAGTCCGATTTAGCGACAGAGATTCCATGTCCCGCCGTTTCTGCTGAGGACCTCCCATACGCAGGACCTATGTCACAGATGATTGACAGCATAGAAGGGCTTGATTGGGTGAGTGGCGTCTTGATGGTCGTTTCGACACTTTCACACGGGAGTGGAACTAACAGGACATAGGGCCTTTTGGATCAATACTTTCAAAATCAGCCAATTGATGGGACACGCATGGAGGGATTTGATTTGGACGCTGGTACCTCTCATTGGTTTGATATACAGTAACGGAGAGGAGATGGCTATGCTTTAGGTTACGAGCTGTTTGTCTCCCCAGATAAATACCATACGACAACGAGGGGTTCGATTTTTGGAAACATTCCTGTCAAAGAGTACAATATCTCAGCGTAGCTGCACTGCAATCAGGAATCACAAGTTTACTCTATGTCCATAGCCTAGGGCTGGCAGCTTTTATGTGATTTCAGAGTAGTATGTGCATATGGAATAATCCAGCGAAGGACCAGCATAACAGAAGATAAGGCGTTCAGACCGCAGATGATTTGTCTCCTTCTTCTGTTCAATGCTTTGGCCTAAACTGATGTCCCTTTTTTGTCTTGATGGCCACGACAAACCGCATGTCACGAATCGTTGTTCTTCCTGGATACAATTCGGGTCCTCGGCTAGGATTACCCATGGATCACCACATTCTGATATACAGGAGAGCACGCCCTGAGTCCAGTGTATTCCAGATGCAAAGCAAAGGATGAGCCAATATTAGATGGCCATACTTATCTTGAGATTTTACTCCCTATACAAACTTGTGCATAATGACATTGAACTCACCTTGAACTCACCCTAGAATGGACAAAGTCTCATTGTTTGGCTGGTTCACCCCCCCTGAGGAAGCCACCCTACACCGCCCGGCAGTTTTGCCCACGGTTCAAATCACTGTGGGCAGAGAAACATTTTACTCCGACCAGGCATCAGCTTCCATCCTTTCCCACCGCTCTCTTCGTTTTCTCTTGGACTTCATCAACATGGAATCTTGCGTCTGTTTTGTGCGCCTCCTGTCAATACTCTCGGCAGCCTTCTCCGCCTACTCTCTCCAGATTCCTTTTCTGTCGATTCGGTTCTCTGTCCCTATTTTCTATTTGTGGATCTTTTCTCGACTCGATGCTCTCGAAGGTCTGCCCATATTGTCTCAAAGTCTTTTCCGTCTTCTCTATTTGGGCATGGTCATTACCCTCTCCATCCATCCTTGTCTTCTCTCTTCGACTCTGGTTATTCCCATTTCGTCATCACTTGCTATCAAGTTCGACTTTGGGTTGTACCGCTCTTTCTTGTGGCGCTTCCGCCTTTCTTCTGCCATATTTCTCCGTATTGAGAGCCTTCTTCTGGTATTTCGTGTGCCTTGATTACTGGATGCCTTCGGTAAGTAGACACCCGTCATCATCAGCTCCCCAAACTCCTGAACATTCGCGGTGGATAGTTGGCCTAACTAAGTTCACAGGCTATGAACACAATATGGGTTCAACTTCTCCATTGGCGAATATTTCACAGGGTTCATGACGCGTCTCCTTCGCATTACTGATCGGCCCACATGCCGATAACTCCATCACCTCACCTTGCCGAACCAGAGCCCCCTTGTGGGATACGATTCTCTGCATTCGAGCATTTACCGACTGGTGCAATCTGGGGCAACCCAGATTCTACACCCCAGGTCATGTACCTGTCGACGACTTGTATGACGTGACATCTGGTCCGTCGGGCTCCCATGCGACTACTCTCCAAGTATCCGTTTTGGAACGCCCTCCTGTACCTATCGGTATGTCATCTCACCAACTTGCCTAAGACAGTCTCTACCAGCATATCGTTGATTCCTTGATGCTTGTTGATGACTGCCTCGCTAATGCAATGGATCGCATACAGACAGACACGGGCTCGTCTAACCAGATCCAACATCTGTGTAAGACCATATTGTCTCCTAGACCAGATTCAACATCTGTGATTTAGGAGGATCGGACCAGATCCAACATCTGGAATGACAACATTACAACGGGCCAGATTCAACATCTGGAGATACCAAACTACCAGGACAGGGGTGTCATGGTGAGCCCCTGGATGTACCAGTCGACAGAGATGCGCAAGCCCAACGACTCGGATAGTGGCCGTCCTTCGACAGACGAGATCGTCTTTACCTTTCCACGCTCTACAGGGGCCGTCGCGAGTTCGCGACCCCCGATGCAGAGGCGGGGGCGCCTGCGATGCAGGTACATCGACCTGCAAACCTCCTATCAGCGCGCCCTCTCCCCGCAAGACTACGGCTTCTCTCAACCAGGTCCTTTTCTTTCTCTTCGTTGTCTCTGGAGCCCTGTCTCCTGCCAACTGGCAGCAACCGAGCCAAGCGGCGCATACATATCGTATCCCATCAGTCGATGTAGCGGCTTTTTCGACAGTTTCCGTCCGTCAAGACGATGACTAGCCAGGAAGAATCGGCAATCTCATCAGTACTCGCTGACCTGACGATGCCTCGGTGTCCAATTCAATCATCAGCCTCCGAGGCTTATTGAGACTATGTTTGCGGCAAGATCGAGCCCGGATAAGTCTGCTGGTCAAAGAGTTCCTCTCCCATTCTTTCGCCTAGCTGGGAACGCTGACGAACACCGGATGTCGTTCCATCCCATGCTCTGCCAAGGACCCAGCGTCGTGAAAAATTGATCTTTATGGGAGACGCAGCGACAAGATCGGCCTCAAAAGGAGCCTGCATACATGTGGCGACGACATGATGCGAGGAAGGTTTATGAACTCAATATATGTTCAGATCTTCTACCTTAACTCTGTTCAGGACAGCCCCTATCTTCAGGCTATTGCTGTGATCAATGCTTCGCAGCCTGGCAAACACCAGCCTATCCCGGTACATTGACGCTCCTCATTCCAAATGTCGACTATAAGTCATGATATGCCACGTCTGCCCTTCGTTGGACGTCCTCATTACTCTGCCCGAGATCAACACTCAATGCAACAGTTTGTCAAAAAGAAGATCCAGCAGCTGCTCGCCGTGCCTCATTGCCTCATCAGCAGGATTGTCTGTTGCCCTTGTGGACTCATATTTCGCGCTACCTATGCCTCTGGTAAGTGTACCCAGTCACTTGTTCCTATACGCAGAATGCGGCGGAGTGCTGACTCGAGCTTGCATAAGGTCGATCCTAGCGTACATCAGCTGGATGGTCGAGCCGCGCGTTGTTCCCGTCACTGTTTCGCGGCATCTTTCCAGATATGGCATATTAGTGCTGCTGCCCCCCCGATCCCGAAGAATACGGCGTCTCTCTATTGGCCAGGCGGAACGGCTTGCTTCAGCCACGATCCATCATTCATCCAGCGGCTAGGAACATATAAGAGGATTGGCTTGGATATTCGCGGCATCATCCCCAGAACGGACGAAGCTGAACGAAGGTCAATTTATGCATGGAGAGGAGGAGTCTCGGGATGGACAACGGCTGCTCCTTTGCTGGTTGCCTTCCCTCAGCGTGTACTGGATATAAATTATAGCAATCGGTCAGTCGAAGAGAATCACGATGCAGTCAACTTCATTCCGAGTTTCTCTTTTTTTTGACAAGCGCCTGGTGAAATGTCGGCCTCAACTCTCCGGTTGCTACTATTCCTGGCTGTTATCGGCTCTGGACTTTGCGCTCCTCAGATAGAATCTTGCAAAGCCTATCCCGGTACTCCCTCCTGGCCTTCGGCCCATGCCTGGTCTTCACTCAACAGGACGCTTGATGGACGGCTCCTCCGGCCCGTGCCTCCTGGTGCAGTATGCCATCCCGATCAACCAACCTTTAACTCGAGCCTGTGTGCCGAGGTAGCTGCAGGGTGGAAGACGTACGAGTTCCACGTCGAAAGCCCAGTCTCTGTCATGTGGGACAAGTTCGACAACTTCACCTGTCTACCAGAGGAAGAGGCACCATGCTCTCCTGCAGGCTATCCCGCTTATGTGGTAAATGCATCCAATGCTCAGCATGTCAAAATCGGTATAGACTTTGGTGAGTCGATCTCTCCTTAACCACTGCGTGTCCAGGAAGTTTGGAAACAAGGTGTTCCTAACGGTTTCCCTCAGCTCGCAAGCACAATGTTCGCCTCAACGTTAAGAACACCGGCCACGATTACCTGGGACGCTCCAACTCTCCAGGCTCGCTCTCCATATGGACCCATCATCTCAACGCGATGACATACAACAAGGGCCAGTACAGGCTACACGGCTCAGGTAAAGTCCTTCAGGGCAACTCCATCACTGTCGGCGGTGGATCTGAGATGTACAACATATACGCTGCCGCAGACAAGCACAACGAAACCATTGTCGGTGGAGGCGGGAAGACGGTTGGCATCGGAGGCTACATCACTGGAGGCGGACACTCGGTCTTTGCACCAAAGTATGGTCTGGCCGCCGATAACGTGTGGGAGATGGAGATTGTCACGCCTGGAGGAGACATTGTTTTTGCCAATGAAGATGAGCATTCGGACCTGTTCTGGGCAATGCGAGGAGTAAGCTTTCAATCACAGACCTTCCGACTCCCGTTGGTGACGATATATACTGACGACGGACAAACAGGGAGGCGGCTCAACCTTTGGTGTTATCACCTCTGTCACACTCAAGACGCATCCGAGCCCGAAGATCTTGGGCCTCCTGTATGGAATCATTACGGACCCCAAAGAGCCCCTTGTCTACGACCTCATTACCTACATCCTTTCCCAAACTCCATACCTCATGGCGCAAGGCCTCTCCGGCTACAATCTCATCACGAGAGACATGGCGACGCCCCTTGAGCTACCAGGCGTCCCCGATCGCGTAGCCGGAATCCTCGGCTCCTCCGTCCTCCAAGACGTCGAAAGCCCCGAAGCCGTTCAGGAATTGTTTCAGCCGCTCAACGACACCATTCGGAAGCGCTGGGGGGACAAGGTCCAGTTCTACGTCCTCCCTACCGCGTACGACTCCTGGCTAGCATGGTTCTCCAACAACTACGACACCGACCCGGCCGGCGGAAGCCAGTATCTCGTCTCCCGCCTCTTGGACGGCCAAGCCTTGACGGGGAACCAACAGAAGCTCAAAAGCGCCCTTCAAGCCACCCTAACTCCCAGTGGCACCATCGCAGCCTTCATGGTGGGAGGAAAGGGGGTTCATGATGCAAGACCCAGGGGAGGCAGTAATGCCGTCAACCCTGCGTGGAGGAGTGCATATCTCCACACTCGTAAGCTTTGTGGTTCTCCTGGCTGGACGAACAGGGCCGGGATTGCACTGCTAACCATGGACATTCTCCAATAGTAACCAGCCAGTCGTTCGGGCCGTTCAACAAGACTGCCGAGGAAGACGCCATTGTGACTCTAGACAGCGAGTTCCAGCCCCTCCGTGATCTGACGCCCAAGTCCGGCGCGTACATAAACGAGGCATGTCTTCTCCCCCGAGTCCGCGTTTGCCCCCCTCGCGTTTGTATTGCCCATGACTGTGCTGACCAGCCGTATGTCTCAATCAACAGGCCTTTCCGTTCGAAAAGAATTGGCAAAAGACTTTCTGGGGAAGCAATTACCCTCGACTCCTCCGCATCAAGCGCAGAATAGATCCAACCGATGTGTTTTGGTGCTCGCCGTGCGTGGGAAACGAGAGGTGGGAGGTTCGTCAAGATGGAAAGCTGTGTAATAAGTAGGTAGGGTATCTCGAACTCAAATGATGTGACCAAACTTGTGTCTCCTTGCCCTCGTCAGCCGCGCCAGCGCGCTGTGAAGACTAGAATACAGCTAGGATCATACCTTTGCAAGGAGATGAGGCACTGGAAATTTCTCAAACAAGTCTGACATGGTAATTGACGAGAAACTTTCAAACACTCAGGTCACTCTGGCTACAAATGCAGGTCAAAAAGACTTTCCCGCGACTGTTTCCTTCGTACTGATGTGGAGGCTCAGCATTCACGTTCATTACCACTGAACAAAGCCTCAAGAATAAACAAGTGAAATTGCTACATGAAAAGCGAAAATAATAAAGAGAGAATTCCATACACTCCATGATGCATCATGCCAAGCAAATACACCTTTCTATGCAAGATATGAACAATGTTTGAAGCCCGAATCCTCCCAGTCCTCCGAGCCACCATCTCGCCTCGCCTGCCTGAATCCCTCTTGCGCCCAGCCGTCTGGTCCTGCTCCTCCATCCTCCGACAAAGAGAGCACGTCATCAGCCTGTTTCCTGATCTCGCGCTTTGCTACAGGAGGCAGTGGCTGGCACGGAGCTCAATTCCGGCCATCATTCTAGCCACTGCCTCCCGCACATCATCCTCGCATCGCAAGACTATACTGTGCCTAAAGTCCCCAACAACTCGTCTCTGAGAAAAAGGCCCGAAGAGCAGGGGGCATGGAAGAGGGTTTCCCCCGGGGAAGGATGATGCCGAAGACGAGGAGAGGACGAGGAGAGGACGAGGAGAGGACGAGGAGAGGACGAGGAGAGGACGAGGAGAGGACGAGGAGAGGACGAGGAGAGGACGAGGAGAGGACGAGGAGAGGACGAGGAGAGGACGAGGAGAGGACGAGGAGAGGATGAGGAGAGGACGATGATGCCGAAGACGAAGCCTAGTGTGGACGTAGAACTCGTGGAAGTCCACCTTGAAGTTTCCTTCGGCGTCGAGCGTGGAGAAGCCGTAGTCTTGCGGGGAGAGGGCGCGCTGATAGGAGGTTTGTAGATCGATATATTTCCATCGCAGGCGCTGGTAAAGGGAGAAAAGGGGTAAGGGATGCAATCGGTTGGCTGGGGCCTCTTGTAGACCCCCTCGCCAAACCAAACTCTTCGGACCCTATTGCCACAGAAGAGTCCACCACCACCCGTCGTACCGCGCCTCGAAATCTCCCAGGGCCGCCGACGCCTCGGGGGGCGGTCATGCCAGAGATGATCTCGTGGACCAAGTCGGCCTGCCCCAAGAAGCTCTTCATGATTTCCTCATGAAGCTTTTTCCCCATACCGGCAGGCTAGGGCCTCTCGTAGACCCCTCACCTGCCGGCGAAAGACAAAAGGCGAGGATAAAACTGCCACGTCGAAAGGAAAACAATGCCGAAGGTGAATGGCGACAACACATCCAAAGCGAAGGAAAACGTGTGAACGGTGCTCAAATCGGGTCCTCATTCGGCTGGCTAGGTAGAGCCTCTCGTAGACTCCTCACCATGGCAGAGCCCTCGTCATCGTGGATGCGATCGGCGAATAGACGATTGGCTGGAGGTAGGCCGGGGCCTCTCGTAGACTCCCGGTCGCGCCAAACGAGCTCATCCCCAACGTGACAGATTGAAGCGCGTCCGATAGGTAGCCGAAGAGAAGGGAAGACGTAGAAGATGTCGAAGACCGCTGGCGAGCCGGGGCTTCTGGGTAGATGGTGCGTCGTGATGGCCCGTGATGAAACGCAGGCTCTGGGATGGCAATCTAGAAGAAGGCCTGGGTTAGTGAGAAACTCCCCCGACATGTGAGAGTAGGTGAAGATGAGTCACAAACCGTATGGCCACTGACGCGGGCGTCGAACATGTTGCTTGGGCAAAAGGCACTTCCAGTAGAAGAAGATTGGTGTTGCGGAGACACAAACGTGGCAGTGGAAGAAATGCATCCTGTGAGTGCGTCCAAACCTAGCGAAGGGATGTCAAAGGTCGAGTAAAGTCCAGTGACGAGAGGCTTGCGGTGACTCGAGCAGGGGACATTGAGCCGAGATGTGAATATGGCTGTAATCGATCGACATGAGCTCGGTTGACAAAGACCCAACCGGGACGCGTCGAATAGGGATGGGTTGAACGGGCATGGCTCGAGTGCGCATGGCTTGAGGAGGCGCGAGTCGAGACGAACGTAGTAAGGCAGCGGGACAAAGGATGTGTCGAGAGAAGTGGGTGTCGAGAGAAATGGTTGGCAGCGAATGACCATGTCGTGGGTTGGAGGAACGGTGCGAGAGAACTGGCTCGACAAACTGCTGTGAGGGTCTCGAGAGAATCATGGAGATGAGAGATGGGAGACAGAGAGGATGGGAGAGAGAAAAAGTCCTGAGACTCGGGGGGATGGCCCCTATTCATATTGGAGGGGAGCCAGAGACTCCTTCCGCCACAGCGTCGAGGCTGTTTCCCATCGCAGAGACTGCGTGAGCTGATTCTCGCTAGAGAAGAAGGAAGACGTGAAGATCGACAGGTCGTTGAAGAACAAGGGAATGGCTGGCCGAGGGCTGAGCGGTCTCGATGCAGGACCAACCTCGTCATCGTACTGTGTCTGCTCTTGTGAATGGCTCGGGACTGTCGGTGTAGAAGATTGGTGAGGGAGGAGCGAGATGTAAACGTGATGAAGGAGGAGGACGAGTGACGAAAGGTCAACGCGGAGAAGCGAGGAGTTGAGGCGCGGCGGTCAACGACTGCGAAGGACCTGCCCCTCAACTCCGTGCTCCTGCACGCTGGAGCGCCACTGTTCATTGGCGTGATGGCTCACCGTCTCTTGGCTAATGGTCTGGACCGGTCTGGGCGGCAATTTATCGTCAGTTCTCTTGTGGAAAACGGGAAGCTGCTCGACCCGGTGCTCACTCGCAGAAGGCAGCGGCAGATGCACCAGGAGAACTCGGTAGCAACACTGGAGTCGAGGGAGCAAATGACATGGGCTCACGGACAGTCATTAGTACATCAAGCATGATTTTTGCTGGGAAGCCTTGGGACGGACAATGTTGCAGTTGAAGAGAAAGCCGTAACAGGATCGCGCCCCATTCTTATACAGCCTCACCCGGGGCACTGCCGTCCGACTTGGCTTGTCAGATTGGAATTTGCTCCCACACTGGGCACAAGTTGGACTTTCTATTCAATTCAATTGATGTATGAGTATTCGGCTGGCTGTCCAATATCACCAATACCCTCACGGCATCTAGCTAAAGGGAGTTTGGGAGGGTCCCCGTAGATTTTCAGGAGTCAACCAGAGTGTATTCCTACGGTAGCAGCAAATAGGAGGCAAGGATCCATGACCACCTCATAAAAACGGCAGACATGTACAAGTCTGAAGAATTTCGGACAATTCTGAATGCTGAACCTGCAAAACACTGGGCGGAGATTTCGAAAGATCAGTGGTAGAGAGATACGTATGTATCTTGGTTCGCTCCCCATGCTTCTCCTCTGGCGGTTTAGTAGATAAACTCTGGGTCGTATCCATCGCTGAGACATGTCCATCTATTGCTCACCAAAGTTCCATTGCACAGAGCCGCAAGAGAACCAGGGACACACTTTAACTGTTTGTGGATATGATGTACATCGCTCACGCGATGGTCTTTCTGTTCTGCTCAATACTATCTAGGTGGTCTCTTCCAATAGCTTCTATCCGCATAAAACACCACGCCAATTGAAGCGATGTTCAAATCGATCCAGTCATCAACTGGCTTTCTCCCTCTTGAATTGCCGGAAAACTCAATTGTGGATGCTTCTAGGAGGCAGACGCAGTGTGGACGCAAATTGCGTGATAATCCGCAGGTGCCTATCAAGCGTATCGTACAAGTACGAGACGTGGCCAACGGTGGCCAGACCACTCCGTCCAATATGTGTTGTTGAATTCGTGCCATCTAATAGTGGATATAGAAGTGGCGTCTCACGGGAATCACGTCAATGGAGAGGAAGATCGGTTCGTGGCATACCTATGGTATGGAGGCAAAACCTGGACTGAGCACCCGCAGTCACTAGGTAGCTTCTCCAAATTGAGATCGTAGTCTGGACAACAACTGAGACGTGTAAAAAGAGGCAACTCACTGCTTTTGTATCATCAACTCGTCGCGCTGGACCTTGTTGCTGCCAGGCAACCAAACAGCCAAGGGCCAGTTGCGGAAAAAAGAAAGGTTTGATCTCCACAGAAGCGGAAGAGCAATGGAATCAGACGACACAAAGCGCAAAGATGGTGCTTGCATGACTCTTCCTTGTTCTCCCCCGAATAGGTTTGCAAAGGTCGGCAAGAGGGAGTCCAAAGGAGCAGAGTCTCCTGGATGCAGGTAGGAAGAAGATGAAGTCTGTCTTGCGGAAGGGACACTGCGTCGACAGCTGCAAGGCTGCCAGATGCAGGTTACCTGCTTCTACTGCTTGTGGTCGATGACGGTCAAGGTCACCTTGAGCCGACAGCGCAAGGCTGCCAACCGGTTGGCTAGCCGTCAGGAGATGGCCCCCCCTTGGCACCTACTGCGAGCACAGGTGCTTAGCGAGCCCATCGGTTACAGTGACGTCTTTCTCAATTTCCTTTCCTTTATAACTCGCCGGTCTTCTGATCCTCTTCCTGTTCTCTTCCTCTTCCACCACTCTCTTCTCCCAGAGCCAAAGCCGCACCTATTGCTCCTCCAGCCATCTTCTCAGGCCGTCTCCTCAAGCCATCGCAACGCTAGACTCCTATCGCAACATCAGCAAGCTCTGCCTCAGGTTCTCTCCGCTCTTCCAATTCTCAAGCTTCTGCTACAGAAGACAAGATGGTACGTCGCACGCCCCGCCAGCCCAGTCCCTTCAAGCCCATCACGCACAGCATACCCTCTCAAGCTACCGAAACGGCAGCACTGACTCCTTCGGGCAACAGTGCTGCAGATGGTGGTGCAAATGCAATGAACCGCGCAGGATGCTTCCGGTTACGCCACCCGTCCAACTCCGCAATCCGAACACCGTCTACAAAAGACACAAATAGAACACGTTCTCTTGGACCATGTTTTGCTGGTGCCCGGCCTGGAGCAGATCCGAGATACTTCACGCCAGTCCGCCGCTTGAGTACCCCACGCTGGGAACAACTGACGACAGGTGATGTAGGTGATCATGACAAGTATTGCGCATTGGCGATCTGTGCTGACATACGTCTAGTTGTCAAAGGGGGTTATCGAAGGGGGTTCCTTGGTTTGAGTCGGGTGGTATCATGGGTTCACGCGATGGGAGTGTTTGCTGAGTTGGAAGAATTGACATTGTTTGCTATCAAGACTGTACAGTAGATTCTATCCTAAGAGATCAATATGCATGCTATTCATTGACAAAGAAAAAGATGTCCGTGAGAAACAGGGTGTCGCAGCCCCTTTGCCATTTTGCCTGTGGACGAATGCCGTCTGCCGTCTGTAGATGGGTAGAGCGCTAAGCTGTATAGCGTTGTTCTGCAGAGTTGTTTACAACGAAATGGGCTCGTGGTCTAGGGGTATGATTTTCGCTTCGCATGTGAAAGGTCAGGGGTTCAATTCCCCTCGGGTCCATCTTTTTGCATCCTCACCACTTTTTGGTATCGTGTTCTAAGACTGATTCATGTCGCCTTTTGGGATTGTTCTTTTCTTCCTTCTTTTCATTTTTGATCTCACCATGTTCTGGCTTCCTCAGTGCCATGGCACCGTATCCCGCGCGTCACTGGCTGTGTTATTGTAGTGGCATATAGGTACTGGTCTGGCGCATCGTAGATTGTTGTTATACCACGCAACTCGGCACGAAGTCGACAAACTACAAGGCTTTGTCCTGGTCTCCGGTCTTGTTGATTGATCCAAAACTTCGATACGAGTGTGCGCTGGGCTTATACTACTTCAAACGGTGATATGACTGGGTAATTCCAAAGGATGGCGAGCTTCTCTTTTGATGGAAGTTGAACGTGAACGACAAATTCCCCCGTCCGACAGAGCCCGCAAGGTAAGCAGATCCGTCAAAAAAACATAGCTCGTGGCAAAGGAAGCATGAGTAATTCTGGTAGGGTGCAGTCAAGAGTACAATTGGAGCACTAGTTTCTCAATTGTTCGTTGTGGTCAGATCACTGGACAAATAAAAGGGATAGTGAAACAAAATGGCTACGTAGACACCGGTAATACTTCAGCTGTGGCACCAGCTCCAAGTTGAAGATCTCAGGGCTCCTTAAGTGTGAATCGAGCACGTAGAAGAGGCGACTGAAGCCTTGCGGGCAATTTGCATGGAGGGATAGGAAAGCCAGCGGAAGTCGTCCGGAGAGATATGCTCTGGCGCAAAGTCCGAGCATCAATCGGAGAATTCAAGCATATCACGGGTTGAAACACATGGCAGAACCACTGAATGCATCACTGTTTGTCTCTCCTACTATGATGGATGGAAAGATGACTGGAATCAGGTCTAAGTGACAACTGACCCGTGCGGCGAAGCATGCTTTGGGATATACCAGGTATGTACGGACAAAGGATTAGCATGCGTAGGGCTCTACCGTGCACAAATGGCGTGGTAGAGACTCCTATGGCGCAAGAAGCCGATGCTGAAGAGGACGCTGGAGTGACAGGGACGCACTTGAGGACAAAGTGGCGCTTCGTCCACCGCGAGTTCAGGGCTGGAATCAGGTATATTCTGCCCGCCTGTCCCGAGGAAGACCTCGGCACCCACGCGTAAGGCGTTACCGTGCACCACTGGCTTGTGATGAAATGAAATCCCACTCATGCTCTCGCTCGAGATTGACGTCAGGGCCCTGAATCATGGAGCTGGCGGCAATGGTCAGTGAGTTCTAGTACTGTATCACGAACAATGAGTACTTACGGACGTTTTGTATCGACAACGGCTACGACTGCAGCTGTGTCAACGCACTACTGGTGAGAAGAAACCCGAGGGTGTGTGGAAGGAGCGGCAGATATTGCGTGTTCAAAGCTCGATATGGTAGTATATGGATGCAACGTTCACCCAAGTGCAAGGCTTGAATCAAGATATGCAGAGCTGAAGATCTCGGTCCAAATCGTTGGAGCACTTCAGCATCCCCGCGATCGGCCCATGCCTAATGGGGAGACCAGTAAGCCAAGATAGAAGAAAACAAACAGCAGGCAGAGCAACATACATGTGAGTTGTTCAAAAGGCGTAGTGTAAAATTGCGATGGAAGATCTTGTTTTTTGGCAAATGTAGTCCGCTGAACCTAACAACCATATCGGCCATGCAGGTGTGAGTGGGAAGACGATGCAAAGCAGCAAGACGCTGCAAAGCAGCAATACGCTGCCAAGCTTCTACAGTCAGAAAAGGACATGAGCAAGAAGGAAGAGTGAGGCGAAGGAAGTAGGTAGATGGGGAATTGCAGCAGAGAGAAGAAAAATCGATGTAGGCCCACGAGGCGAGGGGTCGCCTCGGCGCCGTTCAGGGGTGTTCAATACCTTATCATCTGCACCCTCAAGCGAAGTAGTCAATGACGAGCAACGAAACTTCGGCCAGCATATGTCAGCCAGAGGCCAGGAACATACTGTCAATCCAGCACGTCAACCCTCATGCGATGGGGACCGAGTGCATGCACATTACTCTGATGCATACCTTATGAGCATCAGCATGATCTCCCAGCTTACCAACTTGTGTAGAACTGGCCAAGCAAGAAGCAGGGCTTGGACAGCATTGAGTATCCAGGGCACATCGAGTTAGGTCCCTGAGTTTAGCAGAAATGTTTACAGATGTCTCTTGACCAGTCTACATGCGGCCTCTCTACTCGGGAATACGTTTCAACAGACAACTCAAAGGCATGTATGGCGTACCATGTTGCCTTTGGGTTCTACTACAAGTTCTACTACAATCTTACCTCATGGATACACTCCCTTCGAGTTTGCCATTGCCCTCTTCTTGGATCTAGGTACCTAGGTATCTACTCAGGGAGATGCATTCACCGAGCTTGGTCATGTTCTTGCCCCATCCACTCCACTCCGCCTCCTCGAATCTCCCCTATTGGCTCGATCATCTTTGGCAAGGAATCATCAGCGGTCGAGACCTCTTTGTCGGTCTGAATCGACCGAGATTATCACTGGCAGCTGCCTGGAATCGGAGATCGGTCTTCCCGCCAATGAAGTGTCCCTACAGTGACCGGAGACTTTCCAGTCTTCTCACTTTTGGACGAGCTCCACTTTGGAGACTTTCCACATAAGGTCATTTTCGTTCACCATTTCCTCCCCTCCTCTCTCTCTTCTTCTTCTTCTCATACTACCGCAGGCGGGAGGTCTATTGAGGCCTCAGCCTGTGGTGGCTCCCACCGTCCGCCGTCTGAAGGGACTGGTGCTTTTGACATCCACCGGTATGCATATCCACCTACCCTCGCCTCGTTAGCTTGCTTATTCTTTCTGACAAAGAGTCTATCCGCAGCCAACGATATCGTGAACGATGTGGGAGCGGAGCAGCCGGTATGGCCGGGGTCTATTGAGGCCCAGCCTACCGGCTACCTCCCCCTCCCCCCCACTCTCTCACTGCGGGAAGCAACCTTCTGAAAGCACATTCTCCCAAATTGAACCATTGGGTTGAGCGTGACGACGAACCAGGCGCTGGCCAAGAGGCAGAGCTAGGGCCCAGCCTAGCAGATGCCATGGCGGAGGAAAATTCCAACCCGCTGCCGTCAAAGTGGTCGGAAGAGGCATCAGCTGTGGAGATGGAAGAAGAGGGCGAAGGAGAACGAGAATTGCCCCATCGCCTGTAAGTTTCCCGATCCCCAGCCGTCTCCGATTGTGATTGACACTTACGATCCCGTCTTTTGCGCAGCGGGTCACGGAGAACAACACATCGAAGATCCAAAGGTCACTGACCCGACATGTTGGAAGTGTCAGCCGCGGCCAAGCCTCACCACGGACGCCCACCTCAGTCTGCCAGCATCCCAACAATGGTCTTTTTGGCTTCCAGCGAGGACGAGGCGAAACACTGAACCATCTCGATTGCCGCTACGCCTGAATATTCTACATGTACCCATTGCATGGCACATCTCTTCTCTCACTGCTCGTGCCGTTTGTCAGCTCTTTTGGAAAGGTGCCGCACAAGAAGGTTAATATTACAGGGGACTGAAGCTCAGAGTGTGGTGTTATTTGGGGGAGTATTTGATTTGAGTGTTCATATCATGGGAGACAGGGAAATATACATGTATGGTGTTTTCGGTTCACATTCTGTAATTCTGTGATTCATCTCTTGTACTCATGTATACCGTGTGGTTCGTCTATATGGCACTTTTGACCCAAATATCTCGAAGAGATCTGTTACTCGTCTTGTGCCACTGTCGCCATATCACCATGTATCTCGCCCTCTGCTCATCTGGACCGTCGTGTTTCACCCACGTTTTGTCTTGTCCTTGATCTTGGTCATCGTGGTCGAAGAACTCATGGAACAAAAGCAACAGCAGCTACTGCCGAGCAATCCCTCGCTCCATCATGCGTTGTGTCGCCGCTTGTTGACGGTGGCCGACCGCTTGCTGTCAGCCAGCAGCATACCAGCAATCTGCTCAGCCAGTTGGATGGTGTTCCTACAGACTGGCCGAACAAGGGCTGAACAATTGGTCACACGTCACGCAAATCCAACATCCGGCTCATAATGAAAATCAAGAAAAGAAAAAGCAAAAAGTTCGAAGTCAGTTGACAATAGATCCAAAGACGGAGGGAGTTTGAACTCATGGCCAAGCGGTGGAAGCTGAATCTGGTCCTGTCGAGGAAGCGCGTGCGAACTTGGGGCGGCGGACAGATGAACATCTGCCGAACAACCCGTCCAATATCGTGTGCGGAGAGAAAAGCTGTTCAATATCAATAATGAGGATTTATTATAATCACAAAAGCCTGATGGGTATGGAACACTGCCTACACGCACATGGCAGTTCAGATTGCGACATGTTGGAGAGTCACGTCTATGATGCCTCGTATATGTACCAATTGAGAATGCGAAAAATGAGAATAAGTTACTCACTGCGTATTTTACACCGCGCTATTCTCGCCATGGGGTAGGATTTCTATTCCAGGTCTCAATGCATTCGTGTTTTGGCCACTCGATGCATGGGTTGTTGCAATATCGAGGAGTGTCAAGGGGGTATATGCCTGGTCTGGTCCCGCTACTCTCAAGCGCCCACAAACCAGCCAACTCAAGATAATGGTTGCAGCTTGAATAGAAGATGCATGCAGAACATTTAAATTGATTGTGGAGTCATTCTTGTATGTGTTTGGCCGCTGTAAACGCACAAAGGCGTTCTGTAGAGGCAACCTGGTGGCAGTCCTATCCCTGCCACCAGGCCCCTTTTCCCATCGCGGCCAACACAGGGCGCATCACCGTAAAACGTACGTGTTTCTTAACCATCCAAAAGACCATCTAGAATCGGAAAGAGTAGTAAAATAATACTTTGAGATGTTTGATACGTCTTTCCATCATCAGCTCTTACTCTCAAGATATGATGCACAGGCTGTCAACCGCAAAAAAAAAAATGCATCATCTTCCAAAAGCAAACAAGACGTCGCCTGTCGCACGCAAGACTCGAACATGGGACCAAGATGACCAAAAAGCAAAGCAGCGTTTGACTTCACCGTAACTTGCCGTCACGGTAAAGTCTTACGCTGAATGGAACTCTGCAATCTCTACTGATATACCTTACCCACTGTCTCTCACCGCATGGATCGCAAGGACCCTACCAGCTTCGACAGCTACCAGGCAACCACGAACGCTTGGAATCATGATTTGGATCTTAGTAAATAATGGCATCAGTAGTTCAGTGTTCTACAGAGTAGATATCGGTCTACAACTTCATATAATGTGTCACCCGCCTCGTCAGGGGGCAGAAAGGGGGCACGCCGAAGCCCACACCAGACAAAAAGAAACACATGCTCCCGGAATCGAACCCCATCTCCGTGAAGAAATTAAAAAAGGCGGAGAAGTCGCAAGGCTTCACCGTGACGCCACAAGGGCGGCACAGTAAAGTCTTGCGACTCCCCCGCGACCTGAGCTCTGCAGTTCCTCCTCTTAACCCCTTGCCCCCAGACATCCTGCCCCATGCTGCACCTCGTGCCATCCTTCTTGAAACTGGTCTAGACCGTGAGCCTGTATCCGTGTTCTGAAGCCTCTTTCCTTGCCCCTTCTATGACGACTGCCGAGCCACTCTTGAAACAGCCTGTGCGGAGCATCTCGCCAACTCCGTCCTCCCATTCGTGGGAGCCTCTCTTATGGCCTCGCAGCTGCTCCTTTGCATTTTCTGTTCACCTCTTCTTATCTCTTTCCTTCATTAGGTACACACGCTTCTGACTTCTTTGAGCGGTCCTAAGCCCAAGCTTTACCCCCCCTCTCCCCGATTCATCCGTCCTCCTTCTTTTTCTCTTCCATCTCGCATCTTCCCACTCAACCTCGTTACGGCGTCCAAAATCAAAACAACCATGACATTACTTCCATTGCCACCAATGCACGCGAAAGTCGTACGCACCAAAGATGTCGAGCAAAAGGCCCGGCCTGTCCAGGCTAATGCGACGCCCACCATGCTGCGCCGAGCAACAGTCCAGGTGAGCAGAGTTGATAACAAACATTGGATGCCATATGGCCTCTGGTTTCTGACAAGTCAGTAGCAGCAAGAGTCCACCGCTGCTCCACCCGTCGTCTGATTTTCTCTCATGCTTTCCCGTTGCCTTATGTGCACGGTAAAGTCTTACGCACCTTGTCTCTTGACCCGCCGCCACCAAAGTGCACTGAGCCTTCACCTCTTCGCAGCAGCTTGGGTATGTTGAGCTGAGACCCAAGAACAAAACGCGTTGAGATCCCTGTTTCTGACTAGGTGAACAGCAGCATCGCCACCTGCTCCATCGTCTGCTTTCTTCGCCTACTTTTCCGTTGCCATTTGTGCACGGTAAAGTCTTACGCACCACTTCTCCTGCTGGGAGTGGCATGGAAAAACCAAGGAAACCCATGGATAGTCAGCTGGGCGTGCGGGAGGTCTATTGAGGCCTCAGCCGCCCGGCGTTGCGGCCGGCCAGAACCATTGCCGGAGAGGCAGCCCAACTTGCCCGTACGCGAGGTTAAATCCGGCACATGTCAAAACCCAGGCAGATGGAGGGACTGCATGAGTCTCAGCGATATCAGCATGGGGGGGCAACAGCAGGGGGCGGAAGAGCCAGTATAGGAGAAGATTCCGCGAACTCAAAGAAGTAGACGAGGAGGATGGGGTGGGGGGCTATCAACGTGAACAAGGGAGCATGGAAATCTGGACGATTGGTGGGAGTGGAGTAGCCTGTACAAGACAATACAGGAAGTACAAAGCCATCAATGAGTTCACTGCATATCTCCTTGTCCACTCCTCTGATCTAGATGGCTGCACATGAAGCTGGTTGCCTGGTGACTGAACCCCCAGAACCAGATATTGAGTGACACCCTGAGTCGCAAGAGCTTGGAAAAGAAATCATCAGCAACTCTTTGCTCGGAAGCAGAGAGAGATACACAAACGTGTTTATCGACGTCTGGGAAGTCTGGACTGATCGATTCCCATCGGCTCTAAACCTGATTACTGGCTACTCTATGCGCTAATTGAAAGCATATCCGCAAAAGGCGAGGCTGCGGGTATGAGATCTGTTGATACGATTTCTTGACCACTTGGAGAGGCAGTTCAAATTGCACCGAGGTAAGAAGACAAATCACTTCCGGAGCTTCTAACGACTCTTGTTCTTCTGTCGCTCAACAGTCTACCGTATCAAGCCGAGGACATGTACAGCTTTGCCTCTGTGTTGATACATCATATATCTGCGTGTCCAGAGAACCCGCGGTAGATTGTCATGACTTGCTGGGATTTTGATGGATATCTCACACTTGTTACAACAAGATTCTATGCCAATGCTCAATGTAACGCACTTTTACTCCCGTGACACTGATCTTAATGCACCACCAAACGCTGTCCCATGCAAATTGATAGAGATTACTGCCCAGCCTTGAGCCTGTCATAATTCACCACTGATTCAAGAAGAGCTTGGGCTCCAAGAGCGCTGTTTTTCATCGAGATGTTAGCATGACCATCGTATATCATGAGAGGTTTGCAGTCTGGCAAGCTTACCAATCCTCCGGACTGCAGTACTCTTCGGGGTGATGGCTAACGCCGTCCTTGCAGGGGACAAAGATCATTGTCGTGGGGCATCTGGCGCTGGTATTGACGCTGTCGTGGCCGGCTCCGCTGGTGATGTGCAGCCAGCCGTCAGATCCCACCAGGTCCGTTGCAGCCTTCTCGACCATCTTGATGCAGTCTGGGTCGAATCTTGTGGCTGGGGAGTCCGTGTCGAGGGTCCAGTCGACTTGGACGCCGCGGCCGTCTTGTTTGGCAATGTCTTTGAAGGCGTCAAAACAGAATCTCTGCACTTTGTCGACTACTTTGTCATCTGGATGGCGGATGTCGAGGGTGAATGTCACCCGGGAGGCGATCGTGTTGGTGGAAGAGCTCGGGGGGATCTTGAAGACGCCTGTGGATGCCAGCGCTCCGAGGGACTTTGCAATAGAGTTGGAAGCAACAATCATCTTGGATGCCGCCAGCAGGGGGTCGCTGCGGGACTTGAGAGGCGTCGTCCCCGTGTGAGCATCGCGACCGTCGACGGTGACGGTGAACCAGCGATATGCCTGACCGCCCTGGACAACGCCAATCTTCTTGCCGGTGTCCTGGAGGATCGGGCCTTGTTCGATGTGCAGTTCGAAGTGGGCGCCCAGGGGATACCCAATAGAGGAGCAAGCGACGTCTCCGATGTAGCCCAGCCTCTGCAGCTCTGACTTGACCGTGACTGAGGGATCGAAGATGTCGGCGAGGGAGTACGCTTCTTCGAGGGGGATCTTGCCGGCCCAGACACCAGAGGCCATCATTGACTTGGGGAACCTGGCACCTTCTTCGCTGTACAACGGATCAGACCTCGAAAAGCATACAAAGGGCGCACTGAACAAGCCCTCTCAACAAAACGTAGAAGCGGGAGCAACAGAAAGGAGATGGGGATCGTGACGATGCTGAACATACTTTGTCCAATTGACAACTCCAACGTCGTGATGAGTCTTATAACCATTCTCCGCAAATGTTCGCAGCACTTCAACGGCAGCCACGACGCCTAGGATGCCGTCGTACCGGCCACCTCGGGGTTGAGTATCGAGGTGGCTGCCCATGGCAATCATGGGAGTTGGGTTGGGAGTGGATCCTCGTCTGCTGGCAAACATGTTACCGAGCTGATCCACGACCAGGCTACAGCCCAGCTTCTGCGTCTCTTCGGCGAACCAGCGCCTGGCCTGGGCGTCGTCGTCGGAGAGCGAAAGCCGTGACATGCCCGTCTCCGTTGGGCCGCTGTTGATGTCATGCTATGTCAGCCTCGCTCAAGTCGTACAGTCCGCAAGAGGTGGTGGACAAACCTTCCATATCTATGAGCAGCTCCCCATTGACACGTGTGATGGATTGTCTCTTGGAGTCTGTCGGCGTTGATGCGAAGGCCAGAGGCTGAGGCGGAGATGGGAGAGGCCGAGTAGAATCGCCTGGCGGCAGTGAACGCTGCCTGGCGTGGAAACAAGGGCATCTTGTTCAGATTATGAGCTGATGGCAGGCTGACGGCAGCAGAAAGTCAGCCTAATTGAAGATGATACGGAAGATAAAGGCGGTGGTTGAGGCAGCGATTGATTGTTCGACTGTGTAGGAAAAGCACTTGATGTGGATTGTTTGGCATGGCTGATGTTTGCTTGTAAATTGGAGATGCGCCCTCCGCCTTCCAAAGACATGTAAGAAAGGTTTTCGCACCTCAAGAGAGAGCCAGCAATCTCCTTAAGCTTTTTTCATCATCGACCTGCTTTAATCAGAGATAAAGGGCAGATCAATGGTCTTAATATAAATAAAGAGTATTACTATTCGGGCTGTATTAAATTGCTATTCAGGCTGTAGTTCCACCTAACCAAGCCTAATTAGGCCAAGTTCTAACCTCCTAGCCTGCTTTACTAAAAAACAGTATATAGCTATAATATATAAAACAGTATATAATCCTAATATATATTATTATCTTATAAAAATAAAGCTATTATAAACCTACTTATTTAGCTAAATAGCTAGAATAACCTTTTTAATAGCTTAGCTACTACTACTGCTACTACTGCCTTTATTACCCTAGCTATAGCTATAGCTGCTTTATTTACTTTAAAAACCTCTTCTCTTTATATTTACTGCTATTTATAATTATTTTATAGCTTATAAAGCGCTTTAACTAGCAGCCTTAACCTTTACTACTATATAAGTATATTTAATACTTACTTTAAGCTTACTACTACCTTACTAGCTTAAGGTTAGTAAAAATAATAATAGTATAAGCAGTAATTATAAAAGTAATAGCTATATTAATATTATAGCTATATTTAGCTATATAATAAAACTACCCTTTAATATTAGCTATAAAAATATATTAATTAATACTTTTTAATTTTAAAAAAGTTATAGCCTTTTTTATAAATTTTAAATATAATTAGGATTTTAAATATAAAAAAAAGGCTTATATAAATCCTAAAATATTAAGTTAGTAGCTTTATATAATAAATAATAAGGAAATATATTAAAGGCTTATTTAACTATTAATAAAAATAGATTATATTTTTAGTTAATAGCTTAATAATAAAAATAATATTTTTTTTAATATAATAGGCATATAGTAAAATATATTACTATATAAATATATAAAATAACTTTAAATATAATAATAATGCCTGCTTTTTTTTAATATTAGCCTTAATATAGTAATATTTTTATATAAGAAGATTAATAGTAATATAATAAACTTAAGTAAGTAGTAACCTTAGCTATGCCTAGCTAATATAAGTTTAATAAAGCCTTATCTTTTACTTTATTACTATTTAGTTATAATTATACTCCTTTTTTACTAGTATTTAAACTATAGCTTTATAAAAATAAAGTAAATCCTTTATATTAATAAAAAGAATACTTTTTATATTTTTATATATTATTTTTATTAAAAAGTTTATTCTTTAGCTAAAATTCTTATATTATTTAATTTAGTAATATAAAAATTAATTTACTTAAAGGAGATACTTTTTAAAAAAATAGTTAATAATTACTAGCTACTATTAGCTAAAGAATTTTATTAAGGCTTTTTAAGCCTTTTTATAATTAGCTTTAGTTTTTATATATAAAATAGTATTTTAAGCTTATTTTATACTAACCTTACTATACTTAAATAATAATAATACTATATTTAAGTATAGTAGCTTCTCTTATATAGCCTTATTAGCAGTAAGCTTATTAGTAGCAGAGTTATAAATAGTAAGGCTTATAGCAGGGTTATTAATAATAAGGCTTATAATAAGTTAAAAAGTAATATTAAGTTAAGCAGTAGTATTATTATTATTATTCTTTTAATATAAGGCAATTTTAGTATAAATATTTATATTAATATAAAATATATAAAGTTACTATAATATATTTAAAAATATATATTTTAATATATTTTTTAATATTATTTTCTTATTTATAATAATAATATAAAGTGCTAGAATATAAAGCTATTATTAAAAAATATTTAGCTAGTTATAAAGCTATTTATAAGCTTACTGGTTTTTATTATTAATAAGCTTAAAGGTAAAATTTACTACTAACTTCTAGTTTATAATACTTATAACTTAAAATAAGTATATTTAAAAGCAGTTAGTTTTATATATATTATTAAAACTAAAAACTTTAAGAAAATACTTTTATATTTACTTATATTATAAATAAGTTTAAAAGACTATAATAACCTTTTAATTCTTATTATAAATAATAGTATAATAAAGACTATTATATTAAAAAAGGTTAATTTACTATTATATAGCTATAAGGCCTTTAAGCTTTAATTATTAAATAGCTTATTAATTATTATAAAAGTCTTTAAAAAGGAAATATAATAGCTTTAAGCTCTAGGCCTTAATAATCTTTTTTATTTTATAAGCACTAAAGGACTTATATTATAAAAGCATTCTTTTAGCTTTATATTATACTAGTATATAATAATAATAAATTATATAAGCTAATAGACTAAAGAATATATTATAGTTATACTAGCCTTTAACTACTTAAAAAGTCTATTTTTAATTTATTTTTTTTTATAATAGTATAAAAGGGTATACTATTATACTAATTATTAAAAACTTTATAATAGTATTATAGCTTTTTTATACTTTTTATATTAAAAGCCTTACTTTTTTTATACTTAAGGCCTTTTTAAAAATATAACTATAAGCTTTAAAACTTAACTTCCTTACTATTACTTTATTATAAAAATGCAGGCCTTTTACTACTACTACTTATAAAATAAAAAATAAAAAAAAAGTAATAAATACTAAAACTATAAGTAAAAGGAAAAAAGTATAAAAAAGTAAAAAGGCTAAAAATTAATATAGTCTTTTATTAATACTTACTTAATAAATAGCTTTAAACTTATAATATTTTAGCCTTTTACTTTTTTTATATACTTTAATAATTTTAATAAGTTAATCTCTTTTTAAAAATAAAAAGATTATTAAAGTAAAATAGTAACTTAAAGTAAATCTTAAGTATAAAACCTTTAACCTAATAATAATAAAAGTGCTAATTTATAAACTTAAACCCTAATCCCTTTTTTAAAAACCTTAATAAAATAAAACCCCTCTCTTAAAGCTATAAATAACTTATTAATATATTAAGAATTACCTTTTAAGTTATAAGCGCTTTCCTTAGCCTTAATAACTAAAGCCTTTTAATAAGCACTTTTTAATACTAGCCTTTAAAATAATATAATTATAAAAAAGCTATAACTTTATATTTATACTATTATAAAAAAGTAATAAAAATATAAGTTTATTAAATACCTTATATATTATAACCCAGCCTTATGGCCATAATAATAGGCCACCTTTAGTAAACTGCACTAGATAAACATCAGGCCATTTAACTAATCAGGAATAGATTATTAAATCCTTTAATAATTTATAAGATAGATTATTTATAAAATAAATAATCTAGGAATAGGATTATTAGATTATTAAATAATCCAGCTAGAATAACTAGCTATATAAGGATTTATTTATATTACTTATTTAAATAGTTTAAATAAACAGTTATTAATATAGCAATTAGATTAGAATTAGTTTACTATAATTTACTAGCTATATAACTATTTATAACTGCCTAAGGTTTAACCTAACCTCTCTGCTAATAAAAACCTAAATAGCTTATCTATTAAAGCTATTTACTTAAACAGTTTCTCCTTTAGGAAGCATAACCTACTAAGTAAGGTTAACTGGTTTATTATATATTAACAACTCCTGTTTAAAAGGTTACTTTAGACCCTTAGGCAGTAATTTATAAGAAAGTGTTACTTAATATAAAGAAGTAATAGTAATAAGCTAAAATAACAACCCTTATAAATATAGATCCTTAAGAAAAGACTATATAAGTCCCTACTATATAAGACTTAGTAAATAAACTTAAATATTAAAATAATATAATTATAGAACTTTAAGCCTAGTTAGCTAAGCTATAAAGTAAGGAACTTAAAGAGATTATTAAGGCCTAGCATTTTAAGAAGTTTAATAGCAACCCTTATAAAATTTAATAATTCTTTATAAACCTTAACAACTACTTTAACTTATTTAAAAATACTTTTAATAATAATAATAATAAGATTAAGTATACTAGAACTTAACTTACTAAAGCTGCTAAAGACTGGTTTAAACCGCTCTTTTAAGACTATAGAGAGAATAGGACTAAGAACTAATAACTAGAAACTAAAGCAACTTTTAAGGATTTTAAAGGATTTATAAATTAAGTTAAGAAGACTTTTAAATTAATTAATAAAGTATATAAAGCTAAGCAAAAGCTCTTATATATTAAATAGAAAGGAAGCCTATTTAAGCATACTATTTAGTTTATTTAACTCCTTACTAAAGTTAATTATTTAGAGAAAGCTAAGATAGTGTTATACTATAATAGCTTAAAGACTAAAGTTAAGGATAAATTATATAAGCTTAATTAACTAAAGACTTTTGCAGAATACTTATAAATAGCTATTACTATTAATAACTGCTAGTATACTAAAAGGTTAGAAAAATAATAAAAAAAATCTAAAAATAATAATAAAAATTAATACTATTTAAACTAGAAGAACTATCTTAACTATAGTAAGAAATAAGACATTGCATTTTATAATAATAAACAACCTAAACTAATAGACTTAAATATTATTAATTAAAAAAAGCAGGATTAATATAATATTAAATGCTATAATTATAAAAAGAAGGGATATATTATAAAGTACTGCAAGAGCTTAAAAAAAGATAAGGGCAAGAAATAATTACCTATCCTAAAACTATAAGATAAGAAGACTGTTAATACTATAAAACCTACTATAAACTATAAATATCTTAGCTAGACAGCATATTATAATAATAACTATAGAATCCACCTTAGTAATAAGAAAGGATTTAAATAGTTTTTAAAAAAGCTAAAAGGAAAGAAGCAGCTTAATACGCTCGCTTACTTTATATAACCTAATAATAATAAATTTAAGGATAATAGTATCTTAGATTTAAAGATAGCCTAACTTATTAATAATCTTAAAATTGCCAACCCTTAAGTTAAGAAAGAAGATAAAGATTTATAATTAACTTAGCTAAATACCCCCTAGCTTAAGGAGGAAACTACTTAAAAATCAGGAGTAGACTAGAAAATTTAAGAACTTAATAAATACTTTACCTAATATATATTAAAAGATAATAAAATTATTTACTAACTAGAATAAGAATATTAAGATAAACTTAATATATAGAATTAGTAATAAGGATTTTATAAAGGATATAGATCCTAAAATACTAATAATATAAAATATAACTGCAGGTATTAATCTAATACTTTTAAACTAGTAGTTGCCTTTAAGACCCCTCTTTATCCCTTAACTAATAAAAAGACTAAATAAAAAACTAATAAATCTATTTTATATAAAAAAAAGGCTAAAAGTAAACTTAAAAAGTTCTTATAAATAGATATTAGTTATATATATAATAATATTCTAATTTTAAAAGGAATAAAGAAAGGACTTTAATACTATTAAAGTATAATAGTATAAGCGTTCCTTTATATAGAAGCTAATATAGAATATAACCTATTTATTATAAAATATAGTATAAAGAGTTAGAATCTTAATAAATGTAAAGAACTTTAATGCAGAGACTATATTATTTAGAAAGCTAATAAATAGTATAAGATTTAGTAATTATAAAGGTAAGTAGCCCTAGAATATGCTAATATAACCCTAGCATAGTTTATATAATAGAGGGAGGATATATAAGAGACCTCCTCTACTTATAATTATAACCAGCTTAAACTTAATCCGTTTATTAAAGATTATAAGAATACTAATGCCTTAAAATGCAATCTATTCTATTATAAGATATATATAGAATATAAGGTTACGGTTTAATATAAAATGCATAAACTATTAGATTGCAATTAGGATAAATTTATATTATATAACGCAGACTATTATAAATAATATTATAACCAGTAATAAGGATTAGAAATTATAATTTAGAACTTGCAAAAGCAAGGATATAACTTCTAAACCCATACAGGGGGATAATAAATAAATAAAAAGAAAGGAGTAAGCTAGAAGGATATTAAGAGATATTATAAATTAACTAATTAAAGCATCCTAGTTAAAAGATGCTATTAGTGTAAGAAGTATAATATTAGGAATAATAAGATTATTTAAACACCCTTACACCTTAATAATATTATTTATAAGAATAACATACTAGATAATTAGCACCTTAACTTAATAAAATAAAATAAAAACTAACTAAATAAGTTTTATATTATAAAATAGTTATAAAAACACCCTATTACAGTTTATATAAATAGTAGTATAACTGTTAGTTATATTATGCCTTAACTAGTAAATTGCCTATAGTTACTAAATAATAAAAAGAATGCCTTATACTTACTTTTAAGTATTAAGAACTAAAAGTTTTTATATAATAATAGAATAGTTAATTACAAGACTAATCCCTTTAAGTTTACCTTCTGCAGCCTTATTAATTTATATTAGTTTAATATTATAAATATTAAAGGGTATAATCTCTTTTTTAGCTATAATTAGCTTAAAGACTGCAATCTAATTATTAACTAAAAGAGAGGCTATGCAGAATAGCAAACTAACGCTTAACTAAAAGATAGGCTAAAGAAATAAAAATAATAACTAAATTAGGATAAGCTGCAGTATATTATAATATACCTAGACCAAGATCTGCAAGCTACTGTATTAATTATAAGGATAATATAATTACCCTTAGTAAAAGCTATAAAAAAGAAATAAAAAACTAAAAAGAGATAGAAAAAGGCTAAAAGGATATTAGAAAAAAAAAAAAAGAAAGTTAAATTTAATAAAAAGACAGATTTATAACTACAATATTAACAGAAATAAAAAAAGTCTAAAAATATTAAAATATAAAAGATAATTAACTTTATTAAGAGAGAATTAGTAAACCTAAATAAGGTCCTAGTAGAATTAAAGCAGGAAATATTAAACACTGCAGAACTTAAAGAAGACTAACTTTAAAAGGTACTACCTTAATACAGAAAGTATAAAAAACTTTATAATAAAATGTTAGAAGAAGGATTACCACTATATATAAAGTAGGATTATAAGATTGTTTTAAAGGAAGGCGTATTACTGTCTTACTATAAGATTTATAACCTTAGCTAAATAAAATTAAAAGCACTTAAAGAATGGCTTAAAATAATACTAAAGAAAGGATATATATAAGTATTAAACTCTCTAGCAGGACACCTAATTATCTTTATACTAAAGAAAGATAAGAAGCTATAACTTATTATTAACTATTAATAGTTAAACAATATTATAATTAAGGATAAAACGCCTTTACCCTTAATTAATAAAATTAGAGAATAATTATAAGGCATAAATTAGTTTATAGCGCTAGACCTTATAGGAGTATATAAGCTTATATAAATAAAAGAAGGCTATAAATAGATAATGGCTTTTATAATATAATATAGATTATTTAAGTATCTTATTATGCTATAAAGACTTATAAATACACCTGCATTATTTTAGAAATAAATTAATTACATTTTAAAGGAGTATCTTAATAACTTTATTATTATATATATTAATAATATCCTTATCTTTTTAAGAACTCTAGAAGAATATAAAGAATATGTTTATAAAGTATTATAATAACTTTAAGATATAAAACTCCTTATTAACTTAAAGAAATACTAATAGTATATATAGAAAGTTAAATTTCTTAAATATATTATTATGCTAAGAGAAATTTATATAAATTTAAAAAAACTTAAAGTAATTAAAGATTAGAAAAACCTAATAAACGTTAAGGAAGTTTAAAGTTTTCTTAAACTTGCTAATTATTATTAACAATTTATTAAGAACTTTATAAAAATAGCTGGACTACTTACAGAGCTTATAAAAAAAGACTAGAAATTCTTATAAGCACTAGACATTTAGAAAGCCTTTAAGTAACTTAAAAAAGCTTTAATATTAAAGCCAGTACTTGCAATATTTAACCTAAGCAAGCTAATAATAATTAAAACTAATGCCTTAGATTTTATAATTAAAGGATAAATTAGCCAGCCTAATAAAAACAGAAAGCTATAACTAATTATATACTTCTTAAAAAAACTATATAAACTAAAGCTATAATATCCTATTTATAATAAGGAATTTATAGCTATTATAGCAGTATTTAAGAAATAGAGATACTATTATTATAAAAGCATATATAAGATTACTATCTACACTAATTATAAGAATATTATATACTTTACTATAATATAACAGTTATCTTAACAGCAAGTAGGATATTTTAAATACTTTACATAGTTTAATTATTAGATTATTTACTATAAAGGAATAGAAAATAGTAAAGCAGACGCTCTTAGCTAATAACTAGATTATTTTAAAAAAATACTAGATTACACTGCTTAAGTAATACATTTAAATAAAAAAGGACACTTTAAGTAGAAAACACTTAATACTATATTTAGGATTAAGGAAGATAATCTAATTATTAATAAGATTAAGGAGTATGTTAAGGACTAGACTAAAGAACAGTTTCTAGATAATATCTTAATAAAAAAAGGATACCTAATAACAGATAGACTTATCTAGGTACTTAAGGAACTATAAAAGAAAGTAGTTAAGGTAATTTATAAACATCTAATTTATAAATATTAAGGAATAAGGAAAACTACTTAGTAAGTTTAGTAATACTATAAGTTTAATAGTATTAAGAAAATAGTTTAAAAGGTTATTTTAGAATGCATTATATATAGATAAGTGAAAGCAGGATGCTATCTTCTTTACAGAAAGTTATAACCCTTATAGGTTCTAACACAGCCCTAGGAATTAATCTTATTTAACTATATTATTAAGCTTCTACCTTTAAAAGAACTAATAATAAAGAATACTTAGGACAGTATCTTTATTATAGTTAATTAACTTATAAAAATAAGCTACTTTATCTTAGTAAAAGAAAGCAGTATAGTTAAAAACTTAGCATATTAGTTTTAATAACATATCTATGCTAACTATAGACTACTAAATAAAATTATTTTAGATAGAGGAATAACATTTATTTTAAAATTTTAGTAATTACTTATAGCTAGACTTAAATTAAACTATAAAGTTAGCACTGCCTACTATCTATAAATAGATAGATAGACAGAAAGGATTAACCAGATTATTAAGACATATCTTTAATACTATATTAACTTTAAATAGAATAACTAGGTTAAACACTTACTTATAGTATAAATCTTATATAATAGAACACTAGTAAAATTAATAGAAAAATTACTATTTTATATAAACTATAAATTTAAACTAAAAGCTTTTTAACTACTATTATATAGCGAAAATGCAGAAAAAGTAATTATTATAGCAGATTAATTAAAGGAACTGCATAATAAATTAAGAATGCAACTTAAGTTTATATAATAAAGAATAACCAAGTATGCAGATTAAAGAAGAATTAAGGGACTAATTCTTTAAGAGGGAGATATAGTCTACCTGCTTTAATACACTTAGAATAATAAATAAGCAAATATTAAAATAAATTAGCTAAGCAATAAACTTAATTTTAAGAAACTTAAACTATATAAAGTTTTAAAGTAAATTAGAAATATTAATTATAAACTTAATCTTCTAGTATAAGAAGGATAATAAAAAAGAAACATACACCTAATTTTTTATATCTTGCTACTTAAAAAAGCAGTAGTAGATAAAAACACAGGTAAAATCATTTATAATAAAATTATAATTAAAGGCAAAGAACTTAAATATAAAGTTAAATAAATACTTTAGATTAAATTTAACTAAGAGACCTAATAGCTAAAATACTTTATAAAATAGAAAAACTATAATAATGCTAAAAACATATAAGAACCTATTAAGAATCTTAAACACTTAAAGGCCCTGGTTAATAAGTTTTATTAACAGTTAAACCTTTAAAGGTTAATAAAGAAGGATTTAACTTAAATTAGGACTAATTAATATAGTTAATAAAAGAAGACAGGATATTAGAATTTATTAAATTAGGTATAAATATTACTGTTTAGTAAGAGGCCTCTGCCTCTTTATATTCTATATAGTCTAACTTATCTAAATCTATAATACCCTGCATAATAGTATAACATATTTAATTATACTATAACTTTTTCTATTTTTAAAGTTGCAATACCTTTACTATTGCCTTAATAAGAATATCCTTAGCAGATTTAAGCTTTTCCTTTAGATAGAAATGCTAAGCAGACACTTAGTTAAGCTAATTAGCAGTAAGACCTTAAATATTATAGTAAGATTTATTTAGCTGCATATATTTAGAATAATATAATAAATTAACAGTAGATAAAAGACACTTTTTAAAATCCTTAGATATACAGAAAGAATAACGCTTATTTATTTTCTTAGCGCTATAAATAATAAAATTAAAAAGACTTTTATATTTCTTTATTTTTAAATAAAGACTCTTTTTTATCTTTTCTATTATTATTAAAAGTAAGTTAGCGCATAAATAAGAAATAGAAACTAATAAAGAACACACTTATTAAGAAGCAGAGCACTTATAAGATTATATAAGGAAATAAGCAAGGTCTTAAAGATAAGACCTATAAGAGGGGGACATTATATTATAACCTAGCCTTATAGCTGTAATAATAAGCTACCTTTAATAAACTGCACTAGATAAATGTCAGGCTGTTTAACTAATTAGGAATAGATTATTAAATCCTTTAATAATTTATAAAATAGATTATTTATAAAATAAATAATCTAGGAATAGGATTATTAGATTATTAAATAATCTAGCTAGAATAACTAGCTATATAAGAATTTATTTATATTACTTATTTAAATAGTTTAAATAGATAGTTATTAATATAGTAATTAGATTAGAATTAGTTTACTATAATCTACTAGCTATATAACTGTTTATAACTGCCTAAGGTCTAACCTAACCTCTCTGCTAATAAAAACCTAAATAGCTTATCTATTAAAGCTATTTACTTAAACAGTTTCTCCTTTAAGAAGCACAACCTACTAAGTAAGGTTAACCAGTTTGTCATATTATAGTTATTTAAATAAAAAATAAACTTATACTAAACCTTAGCCTTCTTTTACTTATATATACTAATAGTAAGTATAAAAAAAATTTAAAGTATTTTTATAATAGCTTTTAAAAAAAAAATATAGCTTTTTAACCCTAGCTTTAAAAGTAGAATTTAAATAAAATTATAAATATATTTTATTAACCTTTATAATTACTTTAAACTTAATATAAAATAATTTAATTAAAATACTTAAAAAATTTAATATACTAATAGCTACTTAAAAAAAGATATTAAGCTATAATAAAGCACTTACTTTATAAATAAGTATTAATATTCTTACTAAGCCTTAACTTAAAAAAAATATATATAATAATATAAAATAAATATTAATAACCTAATTACTTATACTTTTAAAGCTATTTTAAAACTAAAATATATATAATAAAAAGATAATAAATAATTTTAATAATTTTTTAATTAGTTTAAAAAGACTTTTAAAAAAATTCCTGCCTAGCTACTTAATATCTTCTAAATTATATAAGTTATTTAAAAATACTATTTTAAAATTAAAAAAAGTATTATTAGTTAAAAAATACCTATTACCTAGCTAAAGTTATAAAGCTATAAGTTAAAAGTAAAGTCCTTACTTAACTAAATTAACTTTTATAATAACTTATAAACCCCTTTTACTAATTAATAAAATAAAAAACACTAAATAAAGCTACTTAATAAATACCTTAAGTATAATAAAATAAAAGGTTATTATAAAAATATAATAAATTTAATAAAGGTTAAAAGTAAAAAACTACTTATATATTAAAAATATAAAAAGAAATATTATAAAAACTAATATTAAAAAGCTAACTATATAAAGTATAAAAGTATTTATTATATTATAAAGTAGTATAAAAATAGCTATAACCTTATAGTAAGAAGGGATTATATAAGCAGTATTAATAAAAAACCTTTAACTGCTTATTAAGCTTAAGGCTTTAAAAGCTACTTATTCTTAAGGCTATTATATATTATACTAGCTATAATTAAACTAGTAAAGTTATAGCTAAGGAATAAGTAAATAATTATAAATATTATTTTTAATAATAATATAAATATTAATATAATTAATAAAAAACTTATTAATAATATATTACTATAACTATTTTAAAGTATAAAAACTTTATTAATTTATAAAAATACTAATATTATATATAAATATATTACTTTACTATTAAAATAAATTAATAATTAAAGAATAATAAAAAGACTATTACTTAGCTTTATAATAGTAAATATATTAAAAAATATAATATTAAAAGGACTTTAAAAAGTAATAGCTAAACTTAAAATTAATAAAAAAATAAATTACTTTTATTATTATATTAGCCTTAATTAACTAAATATTATAGCTATAAAAAAGTAAGTAGTTTACTATAATAAAAAAGCTAAAATTTAAATAATATTAATACTTTTTTAATAACTTAATAACTTTATAATAATACTAAATTAAAATACCTTAATATATTTAAAAAAGAAAGGTAATATACTTACTAAAATACTATTACCTAAATATATAGACTTTATAAAGGTTTTTAATAAAAAAAAAGCAGTTACTTTACTTTTTATTTAAAGACCTTTATATATTATTAAACTAGAACTAGGCTTTAAGCTTATATAAAAACCTATTTACTTTTTTATAAAAAGTAAGCTATAAGTCTTTTAAGAATATATATAAACTATATTATAAAAAGAGTAAATTAAAAAGTTAAATAGCCTTTATAATACTTTTATTTTATTTATATTTAAAAAAAAAAGGAAGTTATAACTTTATATTAACTATTATATATTAAACTAAATAATAAAAGAGGATTAAATACTACTGCTATTAATATATAAAATAATAAACTAATTTAAAAATATAAAGGTATTTATTAAATTTAACTTAAAGGATATATATTATTAATTATAAATTTATAAAAAAAATAAAAAAAAGATAATATTTTAATATAAAAAAGGATTATTTAAATACTAAGTCCTCTTTTTTAAATTAATAAATATACCTACTACCTTTTAGTAATATATTAATAAAATACTTAATAACTTAATAAACTATATTTATATTATATACTTAAATAATATCTTAATATATAATAAAAACTTAATAAAGCATTTAAAATATATTTATATAATATTTAAATACTTATAAAAAAATAGGCTTTTTACTAACCTTTAAAAATATAAATTTAATATTATTATAGTTTTATACTTAAGGTTTATTATTAGCCTAAAAGGTATTTAAATAAAACCTAAGTATATTAAAGCTATTATAAATTAACTAAAATTAACTAGTATAATAAATATAAAGGCCTTTTTAAAATTTTATAACTTTTACTAGTATTTTATTAAGAATTATAATAAAATTACCTTTTTACTTTTTAACTTTATAAAAAATAATAATAAAAGGCCTATTTAACTAAAAGCTAGTAAAAAAGTAATATTCTAGCTATTAAAATAAAAATTCTAAAAAGCCTTTATTTTTATATATTTTAACTTAAAAATATTAGTTTATATTAAGATAAATATATTTAAGTTTATAATTAGTATAATTTTTTTATAAATATAAAAAAAAAGCTAGCACTTTATTATATACTTTTTATATAAACTAGCTAAAGTAAAGTAATATTATATAATACTTAATATAAAAATACTTATAATTATAAAAGCTTTTAAAACTTAAAGGCATTACCTTATATACTTATAATATAAGATTTAAGTAATAATAAATTACTTAAACTATAGCTTTTTATTTAAAAAAAAAAAGCTAATTAATAAGTAAGTATTTTAATTATAAAAGCTTACTTTATTTAATTTTAAGATTAAATATAAATTAAAAAAAAGTAATCTAATTAATAAACTATTTTACTAAGTAAATTTATACTTAAAATCCTTTTAAAAAAAGCTAACTTTTAGCTACCTTTTTATATTCTTATAGTATTTTAAAAATAATAAAAAACTATAAAACTAAAAATTAAAATATTTAAAAAAGACTTAAAATAATTACTTTATTATAAAATTAATAAGCTAGAATACTAATATATTATTAATATTAGTCCTTTTAATTAAAAAAGTTTTAATTATATATATATAAGTAGCTTATTTTTAATATATATTTATATAAACTATAGTTAAAGTAGCTTATTAAAGTACTATTATAATATTACTAAAAGATTACTATATTTTTATAAAGGCCTTTTACCTAGCTTAAGTAAAGAATACTTAAACTATAAGGCTTAAAAGTAAGTATATTATAAATATACCTTTTAAAAATAAAATAAAAAATTGCCTTTAAGTAATAAAAAAGGACTAGCTACTTTATTATAAAAATAAGGTTTTTATTTTTTATAATATAAAAGCTAAAATACTTAGCCTATTTTATAATAACTTAACTATAAGCTATTAAAGAATTAGTAAAACCTTTATATATATAGTAAATACTTACTTTTAAATAAATATAAAATATAATATTAAATATTATATTTATATATATACTACTTACTAAATAATAAAGCCTAAATACTATTAACCTTATAGTAAATTAGCTATACTTTTATAGCTAAATAAATTATAATAGGAAATTTTAATAAACTTTATTATAAACCTTTTAAAAATAATAATAAAAAAATAAACCTATAACTTTATTTTAATTATTATTAACTAATTTATAAAATATACTATTTATATTTTATATTTAAAAATAATTATTAATAAAGGACTAGTAATAAAGCTTTTATAATATATTTTCTAACTATATAAAATTCTTTAAGGTATAATATTAAACTAAGGCTTAGTATTTATAAGCACTTATTAATAAAGTTTTTACTACTTACTTATATATAAGTAATACCTTAATATAGCCTTTTACTTATAAATTAATAAATAAATTAAATACTAAAACTAAAATTTAAAATATTACTTATAGGCCTTTTATAATAAGGATTAATAAAACTAGATATTAAAGCTATTACTTATTAAGTTTATATATAATATAGTAAAATATTTAATAATTAGTAAGTTATTAGTATTCTTATTATTAAGATATTATTTTATTACCCTAGGCCTTAATAAAGTTAATTTCCCTTACTTAAATAATAATACTTTAAAATATATAAAGGAAATAAAAGCTATAAAAAAACTTATAGCTATAACCTTATAATACTTTAAGGAAGTATATAATAAATAGTATAATAATAAATAAAAATATAAAAGCTTTTAAGTTAGTAACTAGGTTTTTATATTAATTAAGTATATAAAGTTATAATAACCTAGTTATAAACTTATAAAAAAGTATATAAGTTTTTATTAAATTAACTAAAAGGTAAAAAGCAGTAGCCTTACTTATAAGCTTTAACTACTATTATTAATTAAAATATACTTAATATTTAATATTATAAATTTAAAGCAGTTTAATAGCTATAATAATATACTTACTAAGCTAATAAATAACCCTTTTATATTAAAAGAAATATTTAAAATTAAAAAGATCTTAAACTATAAGTATAAAGGCTAGTAATAACTATATTATATAAAATAAAAAAGATAGTTAAATAAATATAATATATAAAAGCTTAAGAGGAATTTTATAAATATAAATATAATTTAAAAATATAAAGTAACTTTATAATAACTTTAAAATTAATTTATACTTATTATATAAAATACTTATAATAGCTATAATATTAAAATAAAAAATATAAAAATATTTTAAATTAGTAATTTAAGTAAAAGTAATAGCTATTATATAATAACTATATATAAATAATATATAGTAAAATAGTATTATTATAATTAATATATTAGTATTTTAAAATCCTTTATAAAAACTATAAAAATCTTATAACTACTTTATATCTTTTTTAACTTTAAGCTATACTAATGCTAGTATTATTAAACTTATTAGCAGAGGTATTAACCTTTTCTTTTTTTTATTAAAAAGCCTTATTATACTTATTAATAGCCTCCTGCTTATAATACTTAAGACTTATACTATATATTAATTTTAAAAAAAGTTAGCAGCTACTTAATAATAAACTAATAGTAAATAATTATTAACTTATATTAATACTATAAGCTAAATAGTTTAAAATAATTAATATTATATTAGCTATATTAAAATTAATATATAGCTAGGTTACTTTATAAGCTTACTTAATTTATACCTTTTTTATAGCTTTTTTAATAGTATTATACTTTTATATTAAACTAGACTTTTTATATATTATAATAAAAAGCTTTTTATTATAAATATAATACTTTTTAATATTATTTTATAAATAAGTTAGCTAAAATCTATAATAAATTAATAATAACCTTATAAGTATTTTATATTAAATTACTTATAATAATAAAGGCCTATATTTTATAAGTAATAAAAATTACCTTATTTAAAATTATAATATAAAAATACTTTATAATATAGCAGTAAGTATACTTTTTATTTTAAGTTAAGTTATAATTAGTAAGTAGTAAACTAAATATAAACTTTATATTACTTACTTTTATTATTATTATAAAGTTATAAAAAGCAAGTATTAATTAATATATAGTTAAAGTAATATTTATAAAAAGTTATATAATTATTTAATATTAATTAGCTATAATAATAATATAAATTAAATATAAACTTATAATATAATAATATTAATAATAATAGGCTTAAGTAGCTTAAAAGCTATAATAGTTTTTTTAAAAGGTATAGTAATAATACTAAGTATATTAAAAACTAGGTTTAATAAACTAATTATAAAGTAAAAGTAGACTAAGGGCTATACTTATTTTTAGCAGGCTTAAAGCAGAAGTATAAAAAAAAGAAAAAAAAAAAAAAAAAAAAAAAAGTAAATTTAAAAAAAAGAAGCTTTTATACCTTAAGTAATAAAAAAAGTCACTACTCTTATACCTTACTTTTAGCTTATATTAAGGGTTAGGTTAAGAAGTATAGTAAATTATACTTAATTATATTTACTTTTATATATAGTTTTTTACTTATAAAAAATAATAATATATTAAGTTACTATTATAAAAAAAGGGGTATATTAAAAAGTAATAATAAAAAAGCTTAAACCTTATTAATAGTAGTATTATTAATTATAAAATTATCCTTAGCCTTAATTACTTTATTTTAAGTAATAAAGTATTTTTAACTAGCTATAAATATAATACTAATTATAAATATAAGTATAAATTAACTTTAAGAAAAAGTAACTTATTAATAGTTATAAAGCAGTAAGGAAAGAAATATTAATAAAAGTAATAAATATTAATATTTAAGTAATATTATATAGTAAATTTAAAATATTAAGTTAAACTTTTAAAGCTATTATTTTTTAAGCTTAAGTAATATATTATAAAAACTTAATAAAATTACTATAAGTATATAGCTTTTTTTTTAAAAAAGTAAAATAATAAGCCTTTTAATATATTACTTAAAAAGCCTTTATTTATTTTTATAAAAATACTTATAAGTTAGCTAAAAAAAAGTAATAAGGCTATAAGTAACTTATTATATTAAGATAAGTTTTTATAATTTTTTAAGCTAAGGCTATATAATTATTTTAAAACCTTATAAGTATTTATATATACTCTTTTTTATTATTTTTATAATATTAATACTTTAAACTTATTATTACTATATTATTAAAAAGAAAAACTAATAAAAAAAAAAGAAAATAAAACTTATATTAAATATTATAATATTAAATTATAACCTCTCTCTTTTTTTAAGTATTAAAATAAAATATATAATATTTATAAAGAAATAAATTACCTAACTATTAATAATAAACTTACTAAAAGGTTAAAAAATAAAAAAAAAGGGCTATATTATATAATACTTAAGGTAAAAGTTAAAATTATAGTACTAGATATAATAACCTTATAAAATAATTAAAAAAAAAAGGCACTTAGCTTATAAAGTATAAAGAAATTAAAAAAAAAAAAAAAAAAAAAACCTAGCTAAATAATATATAAAAATTATAAAAAAATATATTATTAAGACCTTTTATTTAGCCTTTAGCTTATAACTTAAATAAAGGCATTTTATTATAATATACTAAGTATAATAAAAGGGCTTTTTTATTATAAATACCTTTATTTATAAAAAAATAAAAAATAAGGTTATAAAAGGTCTTTTTATAATATATTAAGTATAATAAAAATGCTTTCTTATTATAAATACTTTTATTTATAAAAAAATAAAAAAGAAGGTTATAAGTAAGGCTACTAACTTAATTATTAAGGTATATTAAGACTTAGTAATTAGCTATAGCACTTAAAGTAGTATTATAAAAAAAAAAGGGCAGCTTATTAAAAATCCTATAATAGTATTATAGCTTTTTTATATTTTTTATATTAAAAGCCTTACTTTTTTTATACTTAAGGCCTTTTTAAAAATATAACTGCAGGCTTTAAAACTTAACTCTTTTATTACTACTTTATTATAAAAATATAGACCTTTTACTATAATTACTTATAAAATAAAAAATAAAAAAAAAGTAATAAATACTAAAATTATAAATAAAAAAAAAAAAGTATAAAAAAGTAAAAAGGCTAAAGATTAATATAGTCTTTTATTAACACTTACTTAGTAAATAGCTTTAAACTTATAGTATTTTAGCCTTTTACTTTTTTTATATACTTTAGTAGTCCTAATACTAATAGCTTAAAAAGATTTATTAATATTAGTATTATATATTAAGCACTGCCTTTTATAATAGCTTATAAGGCCTATAGTTATAAGCCTTATAGCTTTTTTATAATAGCTTTATTATAACTATCCTTTTTTTTTATAAGCTTATTTTAAGCTATTATAAGGTATTTAAAGTAATAGTAGTTAATATAGACCTTTAAAATAACTAACTGCTTTATAAGCTTAATATAAAAAGTCTAGGCTTTAGCTATATATTAAGTAGGCTTTACTTATACTTTATACTAAATTTAAACTTATAACCTTTTAAAAGACTTATATAATACTAGTATAATTATAATAATATAAAAAGATATATTATTATATTAATAGCTTAAAAAAATCTATTAGTGCTAGTATTATATACTAGGCACTGCCTTTTATAATAGCTTATAAGGCCTATAGCTATAGGCCTTATAGCTTTTTTATAGCAGCTCTATTATAACTAATTATAATAGTATAAAGAGGTGCACTACTATACTAATAGCTTAAAAAAATCTATTAATACTAGTATTATATACTAGGCACTGCCTCTTATAATAGCCTATAAGGCCTATAGCTATAAGCCTTATAGCTTTTTTATAATAGCTTTATTATAACTATCCTCCCCTTTTTATAAGCTTATCTTAAGCTATTATAAGGTATTTAAAGTAATAGTAGCTAATATAAACCTTTAAGGTAACTAAATGCTTTATAAGCCTAATATAAAAAGTTTAGGCTTTAGCTATATATTAAGTAGGCTTTACTTATACTTTATGCTAAATTTAAACTTATAACCTTTTAAAAAACTTATATAATACTAGTATAATTATAATAATATAAAAAGGTATACTATTATATTAATAGCTTAAAAAGATTTATTAATACTAGTATTATATATTAGGCACTGCCTTTTATAATAGCTTATAAGGCTTATAGTTATAGGCTTTATAGCTTTTTTATAATAGCTTTATTATAATTATCCTCCTTTTTTTATAAGCTTATTTTAAGCTATTATAAAGTATTTAAAGTAATAGCAGCTAATATAAACCTTTAAAATAACTAACTGCTTTATAAGCTTAATATAAGAAGTTTAGGCTTTAGCTATATATTAAATAGGCTTTACTTATGCCTTATACTAGATTTAAACCTATAACCTTTTAAAAGATTTATATAATATTAATATAATTATAATAATATAAAAAGGTATATTATTATACTAATAGCTTAAAAAGATTTATTAATACTAGTATTATATATTAAGCACTGCCTTTTATAATAGCTTATAAGGCCTATAGCTATAGGCCTTATAGCTTTTTTATAGCAGCTTTATTATATTTTTATTACTATTATTATAATTTTAAATTAATAGCTATGCTTTTAAGTAGCTATTTACTTAAGGCTAGTGCTAGCTATAGGTTAGGCTATTTTTTAATTATAAAGAAGAATATAATATATTAAAAGCTTAATATTATTAAACTTATAATAATTACTAAGTAACTTTTTAATAAAGGCAGTGCTATTATTATAATAAAATATTTATAAAAAGCTAAAAAGCTTATTAAAAAAGTTAAACTCTCTTTTTAATAATAATAGCAGGATTAGCCTTATAATAGGCTTTTTAAAATTATTAAGATTATTATTAGTAAAATTAAAAGCATTACTAATAGTATTAGTATTAGCTTTAGTAGTAGTAGTAGTAGTAGCTATAGCAGTAGTAGTAATAGCTTTTAAATAATCCTCTTTATTAGCTATTATTATAAAATTTATCTTTAACTGCCTTAGTGTTTTAGCCTATATTATAATTCTTATAGCGCTATAGCTGCATACTGTTTTTTAATAAAGCAGGCTGGGATGTGGAGAAACTTGGCCTAATTAGGCTTAGTTAGGTAGAACTACAGCCTGAATAGCAATTTAATATAGCCCGAATAGCAATACTCTAAATAAAAAGAAACTGAGGCTCTTTGGAAACTCGGGCAGAGACGCTGTTTATGTCTCCCGAGATGGTGACGCTGGAAAATGGAGAAGTAAGTACAGTATACGGCCAGTCACACGGAGTTTCGCCGGTTGAGCAGGTTCAGGTACTAACTCCCCGCTAATACCCAGGTACCCTCATCATCATGGCGGGGTAACGGACATCAGATCAGGATCTGAGATACCTTATGCAAGTATTGTTCTGCAAGACAGTCAATACCTTAATATATCGCGCGATGATGAGCTTGTATACGAGTGATGTGCTAAAGCTCAACTTGCGATTGATGTTGTAGAGTTTTGGTCCAAAACCACATTGGCTGCAGGCAGAATAGACAGCAGGCTGGGGGGAAGATAGCTCGTCTCAAATCAGCAGCATCAGTGCGTGAAGAAGGGATATGAGGGAATGGAATTTTCTGGAAAGAATAAAACAATGACATGGCTGGACGGGTAAAGTAATTTCAAGATGGGATTTTGTAGAAGGAATATAAGGGGGCAACTTGCAGGAAGGGGGCGTGGAGGAAGCACGGAAGACAGTTTATCTTGGGATACCATGACATGTGAATCAGCACATCAACTTTGCTGTTGCATGGTGCAGCTGACGCTCAGAGTCTGTTGAATAGATGGTCAAAGAAGAGAAAGTCACTTCTACCGTTCTCTTTTCTGAAGTAGACTGTCGACTGCCTGCAATAGCGACACTAGCTGGCTGCTGCTATCGCGCTCACGCCACTGACTTGGATTGTTGTATGATATGGCATCAAGGCGTCGGGATTTGTAGCTTTCAATGCCATGTTGCAATATTGCGCCAGAGAAGTGAAGTCAAGAGGGCTCGGACTCCTCTCGAGCTCCTTCAAGGTTTCGATACGTGAATTCGTCTCGCTCGACGTGTTGGAGGTCGGCGAGTGAGCCCCATGCGAGCAATCTCGAAGAGTTCGAAGTGATGGCTTGGCCATTAAGGCTGGACAATTCCTCAGCCTCCTCAGCCCCAAAGAAGTCCTTGGTATTCAACGTACAAGCACGATCGACAGCCCTTGGTTTCAGCTGCGATGAATAGCGCGCCAATAAGGCAGGAATAGTATGCAAGCTCAACGACTCAAGTAGAGAGAGGTCCAAAGTTTCCGTGGGTAGAACCGCTGGTGTTGATGCATCCCCTGCCATTGACATGGAAGCTGTTAAAACGCCTTCTTGACTTATGATCACTCAGAACCGGGGTCTCAGCGAGTGACCGATTGGAAATGGTGCGAGCTTGGTTGAAAGGTATGCGGAGCGATCGGCCTAGATCTCGTCTCAGCCCCTCGACTGGTACCGTGAACAGGTGATACCACATCAAGGAACGTTGACAACAGACCAGTACTCGCTGTCGTAGTAATACTAGGTAGATATATCAGCAAGATGACTGCGAGCGTTGAGGCTTCTAGATTGAAGGGGAGAGGGGGCTGTACCCGATGGTTCAGTGAGTCAAAAGACAGCACAGCACTACTTCAATACCCTGAAATGAAGCTTATGTAGAATAAGCACACCGCAAAGGACATGATGATAAGCAACGCACTCTCTGTACGAGGAATAGCAGCGGTGGAGGCTGACACTCGGGTGTAGGAGCCATTCGCACACGCAAGCCTACCCGGTATTATGTTGCGGGTGAACCGTAGTATTCAGACGCCGCGGATCTGACCGAGACATACATGTTGCAAGGTGTTACAAGTATGAGAGACAAAGGTTGTGAATGTGGAATATTGTGGCTCTTGATGGCATCATGCCGGCAGCCGAGTGATTCGCACGAAGGCGTCGAGATCGGAGGGACTAGATGGACAAGACGGAGAGCGCTGTGTAGGCATGGCACTATCGTGGGGCCGAGAGACAGCGGACGAAACGGTGCACAGGCGCTGGAGCAATCAATTGAACGACGAACAGACGGTTCGATTGGTCAATTCAGTGGCACAAAATGATTGCATCATTGAGGAATGTTGCGAGGTGGCGTTCAACCGTCGATTGTCGCATCCCGAGTCTGGCGAGTGACACACAACCGAGTCGAGAAACCGGGGGGAGATACACAGGCTAAGATTGGCTGAGGTACTCGCAAGTGCTGTGGCGCTGAGGAGTGGCTCTGGCGCCTCGCTAGAGGTTTTCAGGGTCTGTACCTGCATCTGTGCTGGGCGGGCGCTGTAGATTCATGTACTCAAGACTTTCAGCGGCATCATGGCGCACGATCTTATCGATGAATGCTGCGATGCCATTTCAGTGCGAGAGGAAGGAGCAAGAGAAGCGAGGGTTTGATACACACAAACACACGAAAATGAGGTCATCTTGCCAATAATCGCCCAATGCAAAGTAATGACCACCATTCTTGCAGCAAGCTCTGTCAGCTCTGGAAATTGACATCGCCAACAACAACATCGACAATTGTCTCCCCTGCTGTTATTCGGCTGTCGACAGGCATCAGACGCCGCTGCGATGGTGCAATCAGCGCCCGCAATGAGCATCGGCTCCTTGGCTGCAGATTCTCTGCTTGGCCGCAGCCAAGTCCAGAGGGTTTGGTGGGCGCATTGATGACCGTGGCAACGGATGCTGGCAAAGGCGTCAATTCGTCCCGGTCAGCTTTTGGCTCCAACACCGACGAACGACTCCATGACTCGGAAGCCACCGCCGAGAAAGCGCCTCCAACCGGGTCCAGGCTCGCATGCAGTTTATTACCTACCTGAGGTAGTACTGGAGTTTTACGGGGTAGCGCGGTGAGAGAGCGGGAGAAGAGAAGCTTGGACGGTCTGCAGTGGACTGACTGATGGAGAGACGACAGATGATGAGGCAGCCTGACTAGTATTCCTACGTCGTCTCGACAAAACGATGCGGCAAGTGATTCGATTCGACACTGCGTGATGCCGACAGGCAGCGACAATCTACGGCAGCGAAACAGAGATTGATTTGCCTCGGTCGCCGTCGCTTCAGCATATCCCGGCCGACGACGAGCTTTCGATTACGTACAAGCCCAGGTGCGCGCCTGTGCTGCATCGGTCGAGCTGTGCGTCCTCTGCTGGGTTCTGGATGCCTTTTTGTCAGCAATCTCCTTGTCCGGGGTGCAGGAAAAAGCTTCAGCTACTGCGAATTACTGCAGATCCCCTGCGGCAGTTGCGCACCCCTACCAAGCACGAACGCCGCGCCGGGTGGCTCTCGAGCTTCCAGCCCAGGGCCGCCAATGCCATGCCTGCCCTGTCAAGCCTTATCCGGGCCTTTGTCGTCACCAAACCGCATCTTCGCCACGCCTCATTGGAGCCTCGCCGTCGGTCTGGCTCCCCAGTGGGGAAATCTCTCGATCACGCAATCGCCTAGCCCAGCGGCCAAGTCCGCGCACGGAACGCCGTCACGCAGCCATCGCCAGATTTTTCCTCGCTTTTGGCCCGGCGAGGGGAGCGTTTTGGCATTAGATAAGGGCATGGTTCTTTTCTTCTCGAAGGCGCTAATGGATGCAAGAATCTCGAACCTACTCGTCCTTCAGCTGCAGACTCGCCGCGTCGTGACATCCTCCCCTTTCCTGCTGTCTCTTTTCTTCTGCGCGTCTCTCGTCCTTCTACTAAACCCGGTCTACTGTATGGAGCACTGAGACCGAAACGAGCGGTTGCTTTCACAGCAGTCGATTTCGATACAGCCGATAGTGACGCCACACCCGTTGCCAAGGCGCCGGCATTGCATCGCACTCATTCTGGAAGCTCTTCACGATAAACGAGAACGAGAAATCACCGGTGCAGGAGAAGCAGAATAGACCTTTCATTTACGATACCAGTCTTTCACCATCAGCACCACGCAAGCAAGAAACGCTCGTACATCGGGTGATTCACAATGGGTTATCGCCAGGATTACCTTGGCGACGAGCAGACGCCCGGCTATGGCAAGAAGGAACACAACGAGGTCGGGGCGGTACCAAACGATGAACTCGAAGGCTCGACGCACATCCTCCAGGACCGCCTCCGCCGCTCGCTGTCTGCACGCCAGGTCCAGATGATTGCCATCGGAGGCACCATTGGCACCGGTCTCTTCCTCGGCACGGGCAAGTCGCTGGCCACCGGCGGGCCGGCATCAATCCTCATCTGTTACGCCATCGTGGGCTTCATCGTCTTCATCACGATGCTCAGCCTCGGTGAGATGGCTGCATTCTTGCCGGTTGCAGGAAGTTTCTGCACGTTTGCCGGGTATGCACTGCTTGTTGTAGCTTTTGATACGAGAATGTTCGAATTTGCTGACATATTCTAATCTTTGTTAGTCGCTTCGTGGACGATGCCTTCGGCTTTGCTCTGACGTGGAACTACTGGTTCAATGACGCCGTGTCAACAGCAGCCGACCTGGTAGCCTTGCAGCTGATACTGCAGTACTGGACTGATCACTTTCCTGGCTGGGCGCTCAGTTTGATCTTCTGGTTTGTCTTGATTGTCGTCAACATTGCCACCGTGCGCGCATACGGCGAGGTAAGCAGCCCTCTTTTGCTTGTGCAGAAGCAGAATGACTGACAGGATCACGAATAGCTTGAGTACTGGCTCAGCCTCCTCAAAGTCATCACTATCGTTGTGAGTAACCCAACTGGTACTGCAAGCGAATCTGCAGCCAGCAAGCTGACACACCCGTCTAGGTTTTCATTGTTATGGGCATAGTCGTCAACTGTGGCGGCAACTCTGAGGGCCGCTACATTGGAGGCGAGTACTGGCATATTCCTGGAGCTCCGTTCGTCGGCGGCATCGGCGGGTTCGCGTCCGTCTTTGTTACTGCTTCTTTTGCGTGTAAGTGGCCGGGCAGCGTAGCTTTGATGTCGTGCGGTGCGTCTTGCTGACAGGAACCCAATAGACGGAGGTACTGAGTCGATTGCCATCACGGCCGGCGAGACCAAGAACCCTACCGTCACCATGCCCAAGGTTGTGAAGAATGTCTTTTGGCGGATTCTTCTCTTCTAGTATGTCCATCTCAACCCGCATTTTGCACCATACGCGTTGTGTTCGTGTTCGCTGACATAGTCCAAGTGTCCTTGCCGTTCTCCTCATCGGCCTCAACGTCCCCTACAACTATCCCAACCTCAACTCCAAGGACACTCGCACCTCGCCGTTCACCATCGTCTTCCAGATGACCGGTGCCAAGGCCGCGGGCAGTGTTGTCAATGCCGTCATCCTGACTAGTGTCCTGTCTGCCGGCAACCACGCGCTGTTCGCCGGGACTAGGCTGCTGTACACCTTGGCCATGGAGGGCCACGCGCCGCGTTTCCTGGGTACCCTCAACCGACACCAGGTGCCTTGGGTGGCTGTCCTGGTTACCGGGTTTGTTGCAGGCCTCTGTTTTGGCTCCAGCTTCATCGGCGCCGGTCAACTCTGGTCGTGGCTGCAAAAGTAAGTGATGCCCCTGAGTTTGTTCAGTGCCTACTGTATCGCTAACCACACCTCGCGTAGCATTGTCGGTGTTAGTAACCAGCTCAGCTGGATTGCCATTGGCGTCACTTCGCTCCGCTTCCGCGCCGCCATTGCCCGCCAAGGCAAGACGCATCTGCTGCCCTTTAAGAATTGGACGTACCCGTACGGCCCCTGGTTTGCCATCATCCTCAATTCGTTCCTGGTTTTGGTCCAGGGCTGGAGCTGCTTCAGCCCATCGTTCGACGGCGTCAGTTTCGTCAGCTTCTACATCGAACTGCCCATCATGCTGGTCATGTACCTGGGCTGGAAGATATTCAAGCGGACCAAGTTTGTGAGCCTGGACGAAATGGACCTCGAGACGGACGTGCACACGGCTGAAGAGCAGGTGGAGGAAGAGAAGGGTTGGAAAGGAAAGGCCAAGACGGTTATTGGATGGTTATTCTGAAGCATTGGCGTCGCTGTTGTGTTTCAGGCGTTTGCTTTTATTGTCTTGTTGTCCTGCGTTTCCCTTTCACGACACGATGACGATGACTTCCCCCGGGTTGGCAGCCAGCGGGAATTGTACAAAGCCATTGACTGCGGATTATAGGTAGCCAAATATGCTTACATGGTATATATACCCGACGCAACAACGCACCATGAATGATTTTATGTGACGATGGTGACGATCATGGATTATGGGAACCTTTGCGCTTATGACTTCACGTCGGCAACAGTCGAGTTGTTTTGTCAGAAGTGACAAAGGGCTGCTAAACCAGCAGCGCAGCCAATTGATGGCCAGGCTGGTGCTTATTAGCGCCACATGTCATGATTATGCAGCGACGTTTCTGCATTGTTAAGCAGCAGGGCGAGGCTATACCCAAAGCACCTGGACGGACAAAGTCAAATCGGCCTACTCAACGGTGCTGTCGGGCGCACAATCTCCATCCGCAATCCTTGCCCGCAGCTTCAGAAGCCCGCATTTGCACGTCTTTCAATAGGGGGTTATCTCGGGGTGGAGCCTCGAAACCCTCGCATTGTGTTTCCAAGACTGACTCTGACAAGCCGTTGATACGGGATACTGTTCGTCCGGAAGCTGGGGCAAGGAATTGACAGGGCTGGTTATGGGGATAACTTGCTCGTGGTCCACCTCTCAAGAGATCGGCTATATACCAGGTGCTCCACGAAGTCGCCTACTCTACCGCGCTGCCTTCTTCAAACGACACCGGCGACAGTTGAGAATCTCGGTTGAGAATCTCTCTCTCTCTCTCTCTTCGAGCTTAAAAGCGTCCAATCTGTATATCGATTCCTGCCCTGTGATGGAGTCGCTACAGGAAAAGAAGCCACAGCCAGCGGGCGACGATACGACGGCACCCCGACACCAGATGGGAGTAGACTTGCCTCCTTCAACCTCTGATACTGCGGCATCCGAACGACGATCTGCAACGTCCAAGATGGATCTGGCGGCCTTTGATGGATCGTTTGCGCCGGCAGTGCGGCCGCGAGGGGTGAGGCTGACGCCGTGGTATCGCAGCCGGGACTATTTTGTCGGGCAGTGGCTGGACGTGTCTGTGTGGAAGTCAGCAGTGAGTTTGTTTATGTGTTTGTTTTGAACTTTTCATCCTCTGATCGTAATTGGACCATACCTCTCAATTGTCCACGTTTTCAAGTCGATTCATCAAGAGATGGCGGCTTTGCTTATTGCTGAGCTGGATGAGATTGAGATGCTAACAGTTCTCGGTGATGCCTAGATTGTGGAAATGGTAGCAACTTCGTGCCTCGTCTTCCTCTCCGGCCAAATCACCGCGACTATAGAGGGCTACGGAACGCCCCAGGTTGGCGGTTACATTGGCATCTCTAACATCATACTCCTATCGACGTTCATCTACGCTACGGCCCCTGCTTCTGGTGGCCATCTGAATCCGATGATTACCTTTTCTGCCATTCTTACGGGTCTCTGTTCCGTGCCAAGAGGTATGTACGTCTTGTTTTGGGTTGCTTCGATCGATTGCGTCAATGCATTTGAACGATTTAGATGCCTGATTACATACTCACTCTGATTGAACACGCCACGTCGGCTGTACATGCGTGTGTTCACTGGGCTTATTCTGCCCCATTCCACCATCATCTGTTTCCTTGTTCAGCTTCACTGACTATCGGCCCATGCTAGGCATCCTCTACATGTCTGGCCAGACTCTTGGAGGCGCCCTTGCCGGCGGACTACTCTTGGGCGTCTGGGGACGTGAACGAGCGACTAGGTCAGTTGTCTCTACTTACATCTCCATTCCATTACGCAGTCATGCTGCGGTATCACCTTACAAAGACACGTAATAACCATCCATCTTACGACGATCAGCCTGCAAGGAGGCGGCTGCTGGTACGACCCATCGCAAGCGACCCCTGGCCAAGTCTATCTCAACGAGGTCTTTTCGTCATTCATCCTCCTCTTCCTTTCGTTCGGCGTCGGCCTCGACCCCCGACAGGCCGCCCTCTTCGGACCCCGGATGGGCCCCCTGTTGGTAGGCGCGTCCTTGGGCTTGGTGACGTTCTCGTCGAGTGGCATCATCCCCGGCTACGCTGGAGCGCAGATGAACCCGTCACGGTGCCTGGCCTTTGGCATCGCGAGACGGAACATGTCATGTGAGTGGTCCTCCTCCTGAAGGCTCTTCTTCGTCCAGTGCTAGGTTTTTGCATGTGATGAGTAGATTACCGTGCGGTTCTTTTTTCAGCCACAGTGGGCTAACGTGGCAATGCATTTGTTTGCCATCCTCTAGACCAATGGGTTTGGTGGTTCGGACCCGCGGTGGGAGGCCTCATTGAGGCTCTCTTGTACAATCTCATCCCCCCGCATCACACGGAACTCGTGAAGCAAAAGAGCAAAGACACTGATCCGGAGACGATGGCTGGGCATACAGACATACCCACGGTATAAGATGGGCGGAACGGAAACCGGGAAGCCAGAGACCGCGGGGGAGAGACATTGAATCCAATAAACGGGATCCTGGGTTGCATCCAATGTGAGGGCGAGAAAAAGGAAAGAGGGATGTGGCCTGGTGTCTTGAAGAGTCAAGCAGCGACACAACCAATTGAGATGCTCAGCTCAGCTCACCGATCATTTGATACCTTGTTTGTTGTTGGGGGCCACATAAACGAACCGGGATCCGGGTCTCTTGGGGGGAGTCATTAAACAGGGGGGGGAAACTCTCATGACCCCGGATCGCGGGACATGTGGGCGACCGCTGCGGGAAGTCTAAAGTTGTACGATCATCTCTATGCTACAAGGTCTGAACAGCGTTGTCGGGGCCTTCTGGTGACAACAGAGAGTGCCACGGGGTCTCGGAAGCATGCGTCATGACCTCTGTCCATTCTATTGATGTCAGGAAACTTGCATTCAAATTGCTAGCTTTTCCACCAGCTACGCCCCAGTCATCGAAGTCCGAGCAAGCAGGCAACATCACGAAATACTACCAGTACAGACGGCATGTCTAAGGTATCCTTCTTCAAAGGGTATTTGTTGCGAGAGGACAACGCATGCAAGTCTTTGCTGGCAAAAGACCAGACTCGAGCCTCTCAGAGATGCAGAAGATGAACCGGGATGCTCCGCAGCACCAATGGCAACCCAGTCACTGTCGGAATCAAATGAGACATGAGGCACTTTGTGGAGATTACATCGACGCAGAGGTCGGGAGGGGGATGGGACAGGTCAATCTACCCTTTTGCGTACAGATCGGACGTCAATCTCGGGATTTAAAATGATCCTGACCAGGGCCAAGATCGTACAAGGTTTACGGATGGTAGCAGCCGATCATGAGGTGCTACGAGCAGGACATCACTCCACGATCTCCAGTGGGACCGAGGCTGAACGAAAGGAGGGGGGACTGGACGGCTGCAGCTCTGGTCCCCGCTTTGGTGCTCCCCTGGGTGCTACCAATGACTGCTACAGAGAGGGGATCAGGGCAGAGCAGGTTGAGCTGCCGATGCCTGGCCAAGTCCTCCTCTAGCCGCCGGCATGGGTGCCGTGTAGCGTGGGCGTCGAGACACGGTGAGTACAAACATCCCGGATAGGAAATGGCACGACCGCGCCCTGACGAAAAGAGAACTACGCTTTTCGTGCTTTAAGTACGACGAGCAAGCCGGCATCGTGTGTGACGCTCCTTTCTCTTCTCTACCTCGCCAGCTTTTGAGCTTCGTCCCCAGGAGGCGTCGATGTGCATCTTTGTGTTGCCTGACAAGATAACTCGCTGATCTCTTGTTCAACTATAAGTATGAGTGTTAAATCCCGTCTGTTCTTCTGGACATCTTGTCGAGTTCATCAGCGAACTATTCACAGTCACTTCAGAGACTCGTTTGCCGACCACTTCTCTTTAAATCGCTGACAATTCTCCCAATTTCAACGGCATCCCTTCGTTTACTGACCAACTTCTGACAATGAAGCTCCTCGCAGTCACGGCTCTCCTCGTTGCCGGCTCTCTTGCCGTGCCCGCAGGCTCCTACCCGCCTCCGTCTCCGACGTACGGGGACGATCCTTCGGGAGAAGTGGGATACCCTCCTGAGTATCCCCCTGACTACTCCTCTCAATACCCGGAATATCCTCCCGGCCACGGAGGAAAAGACGACGGCCCAGACGACGGAGACGAGGACGGCTACGCGCCTCCTTCTACCACCGTCTCCCCTTCTTATCCGATCAGTGGTGGAGGAGACAAGTATAGCTACCCGCCTCCTTCCACTACCGCTTATCCTCCCCCTCCAGCCGAAGGCGACGGCGACAACAACGGCGGTGACAACAACGGGGGCAACACTGGAGACGACGGTGACAACACTGGAGACGACGGTGACAACACTGGAGACGACGGTGACAACACCGGAGAAGACGGCGACAATAACGGGGACGACGACGGAGACGACGGTGACAATGTTCCTGGAGCCCCTGAGCAACCTCCCACCGACGGGGATAGCGATTCTCCTGACGACGGGGATGATGGCGACGACACTGTCGGCGGTGGCGATGATGGTGACGGAGAAGACACTGATTCCGACCTGTGCCCTGGTTTTCTTTATGCTAGCCCTCAGTGTTGTGATACAAGTGTGCTCGGATTACTTGACCTGAGCTGCGAGCCCCGTAAGTCTCCCTGGCACCCCTTTGGCAGAGTCCCTTTTACTGACTTGTCTGGTTCGTAATAGCTCGCAGCACCCCTACCGATGTCGAGGCTTTCAATGACATTTGCCAGGAGGTCGGCCAAAAGGCCCAGTGTTGCGTTCTCCCTGTCGTAAGTCCCACCATCCCGTTAGTATCCCACAAGTGGAAATGGTAACTGATCCATGATTGCAATAGGCTGGCCAGGCTCTTCTCTGCGAGGATGTCCCCGATGCGTGAGTTACTGGCATGGGGTTTCAAATGCTGAAGAATCTTTCCTTCTTCGGCAACTCAGTTCAAGTCGGCCGACTTGGGCGAAAGATGAGATAGCAGAAGGACACCAAGCTAGAATCACGGTCGTTTGTCATGAGCTTCTGCGGTACATTTACTCTTCGAGGCTGGGGTCCATGGAGTGTGGCTTTGCGTCTCGCTGTGTGGATTCTAGTTCTATTTGCTGATTTACTTATTGGCCTTGATAAATACTTTGCACGCGTACCAATGATCCCTTTTGTGAATGTTGCTGTATAGCTCCTCTGCATCATTCTCTTGGTATCGACACCCTTCATTGTACCCATAGCAAACGAGGCCTTCGGGCTGTATGCTGCTTGATGTACGCCACAATCAACGGCGTCTTCCTCTATTGTAGAGCCGATGTTGAGTATCTCTCCCTGTAATTCCCATTTATTACAGACTTCTCTTCTTGATTCGTGTTACCGGTAGCTGCAAAGATTGAATGGCGCTGTTCGTAACCGGATAAAGCCCATCTCCAGGCCTCCTGTCAAGGCCTGGCAGACTGGCTCCGACCAGTGGTCAACCATTTTCTACTTGCCAACCACTGCTGATTCTCTCTTCCATCCTAAGTGATCATTTCATCTCTGGCGGTAGCCCAATCTCCTCAAACGATAGGTCTCTCTGCGACAAAAGCCAAAAGGCTGTTTTAATCTCTCCTGTTCAAGGCTACTGTGCAAGTCTTAACACCTCCTGCAGCACCCTTTTTACTCTCTCGTACAACCAATCTGACGATCCATCAAGGCCTGCGAGTCCGACCGATCGAATTATAAACGAAGCGCACCGAACCGAACACCACCCAGGCAGTGCCGCGGCGTCAACGCGATGTGGTGTTTCCGGGCGAACAAAGGAATATGGGAACAGAGGCTAACCAAAGAAAGTTGCAGTCGAACGGTACTCAAATTTGAAACCTGTAGGATCCCACAAGATCGATGGACAGTATCGCAGTCCCCTCTGTCAATGACAAGGGGAAGCTCGATGATCAGGTGGCAGTTGTTGCGCTGATTCCCAGGGGCAAAGCGTGCCTATGGGACTACGAAGGTTTTCTGTCAAGTCGGCCGCGACGGGGGGGACCGAAAAGTTTTGCCTGGCAATCATGATTCGATCAAGGTATCAGACTGCTTTCCCCCCCCTATGGTGCCAGACGTTTTTCGAAGTCATATCGTCTGAAGTCTTCTCGATGGGCGATCTCGAGCTACAATCAGTGATGGCGTATGGAGATGTAGGTGATAGTTCCGGGTGTAATAAGAGCATCAACCTGCATTGTATCCGAACTGCGTCTCGAAGAGTGTTTGTCTGGAGAATAAAGAAGCCAGGGTAGAAGCGCCTATTGAGTTCCTGAGTTCTCTATGACCAGTGCCAAGCAGGTCGGAAGTTCACACGAACAGATACATGTTCGTCCAACATACGATGCAGATGGAGGTTGTCGCGATCCATCAAACCAGGTGCTCGCGATGAATCTCTGTCCAGGCCAGTATGCCATGCTAACCTCCCAATTGGCGCTCTGTGTGTTGGTCGCTGCTATCGGCATATAATAAACGCATAACGCAGTGGCCAAGGCTAGTCGAAAGCTCTTGGATTGCTCGCTTCCTCCATGTACGTTGTCAGAAGCAGAGGTTCCGTTCCTGTCGCTAGGGTTTCTCTGTTCAGGGGCTGCGTTCAGCGCTGCAAAGGGGGTGCAACTCGATCAGTATTTGTTCAATCTCAATTAGTACGTAGAGAGATAATATCTGTTCCATTGTAGATTGGCAGAAGCAACTCTGTGCAAATTTTCACTGGGAAAGATGCGCTGTTCACTGCCTAAGGGGCCTGCCCGCCAGCTCGATAGAACAGGTACTGATGGCAGCTGGCAATGGCCTCTCCGCCCACAATCGTTCAAATACCCAGCATTCACACAATCTACAGACTCGGGAGCAATGCTGTCATTCCCAATCACAAATATCACGATGGTCTCGTCGCTCACGATACCCTCAACCACCGCAGTCGCATCACCACACATTCGCTCACCACCACAGGAGAGCATCACCTGCCTACAACACTAGGCAGACACCTTCCTCGCGCTTCAACAGGTGAGGGGCAACGGATATCTTGCTCCGTCATGCCTCGCAATGTAGCGATGCAACTTGCCGAGCAATCAGGAGAAGGCGCCGACAGATCGAACCAAGATCGTCATGAACGTGCTCACCTTCCTCCTTCTCGAGACTCGAGCGCGTCATCTCGGACCATTCTCGACCAATCTCATGCACCGCAACGCGAACACGAACCACCCACGCACGCAGCTTCCTCTGAGAGCATTCGTCGTGAGGGGGGAGCTCGCTTCTCGACACAACGCTTGCTGTCCCTGAGCTGTCATTGGCCGGGAACAGGGACAGCGACGCCTGCCTGCCCCTGACGAGCATCATAACGCCATAGAGGTCTCCGGAAGGTGGCTCTCCGTGCCACGAGAGTCAAGGAAGGAACCCCGAGCCCCCTCGAGTATAAATACCCCCCTCTCCCCCCGTTCCGTTTCCTGTTTCTCTTCTCCTCTCTCCATCAGCTCATCTTGGTTTATGGTCTTGGATACCAAACCACATCTGCATCTGCTGCGGCGGCCTCCCTTCGACCCTCAATCCGACTCGGTGAGTGCACTCCCGTCCTCTCTCCTCCAGCCCATCACTCCACCACCCTTTACCCCTTTCCATCACTCGGCCTACCACGACTGCATCGACATGGCCTCGACTTCGGCCCCTCCTTCGACATCGACATCGCATCCATCCTTTTCGACCTCAATCTGATCCACTTGTCCATCTTGTCCTCCACGAACGAACACTCCTCCACGACCAAATACTCCTCCACGACCGAATACTCCTCGACGACCGGATACTCCTCGACGACCGAATACTCCTCGACGACCGAATACTCCTCGACGACCGAATGCTCCTCGACGACCGAATACTCCTCGACCTCTTTGTCGTTCTTGGACCCAATACTCCTCCACGATCCTCCACGATCCTCCACTATCGAATACTCTACAACTGAATACTCCTCCACGACTACATCTCCATCTCGTCTTCCTCCGACCGAATATTCTTCCATGACCGAATACTCCTCCACGACCGAATACTACCCCACGACAGAATGCTCCTCCACGATCGAATACTACCCCACGACCGAATACTCCCACGACCGCCCCCCTTATCCATATACCATACCTTCCTCTCATCTCATCCATACCCATCTCCTGTCTCTTGTTCTCATCGACATGCTTGTTTTCCTCCCCAAGACTCCATCATCCATATCTCCTGCATCAATTCGGCTACAGCTGTGCATCCCATTGGTGCTGACATCCTTTCAGGAACGAGGGTCACACCACCCTACATGCCACCACCGGCCGCCGCAGCAGGCCCTACAGTAAGTCAGAACTTCCCCGTTGAATTGCTCGACTAACCATCCAAGCCAAAGCCGGGTGCTCCGCCAGGCCCGTTGAAGTCTCGTTTGTGCGGCGTCTCGTGATGTAAGTCTCTGTAGATCTTCCGTTATTCATTGTCTTTCCTCATGCTGACCTATGATGACTGAAATTCAAAAAGTAGCTCGCGACCTCCCCTCAGTCTCCGCCACGTTCGCCCCAGACCTCGTTGGCTGAGCACCTCCTGCGTCCTCGTTCATGGCCTCGTTCAGGCCCGAGATCAATGTAGCCGATATCTTTTCCCGTCGCCTCCGACCTCTTCTTCCACTCCGCCTCATCTCTTTTGCGTCGTCTACGGCTCCATCAACCGAGATCCGTCAGCATCTGTTGAGCTGCCTCCACTCCGTCATGGCGTCCGTCGGCCGAGAATCATGACCACTTTCGTCCCTTTCCAACAAGGCGAAGCCTTCGGTTGTTGACACTCTGGCTCCGTCATCAGCGGCATATGCGACTTGCCTTCACCCATTGTCCGACATGCCTCTTCGGCTCGAATTCGAGTCGACGTCCCCACACGACACTACAAACACTCCCTCCACCCTATCGCCGCCCACGGCTCTCGAGGCATGAGCATCATACACATCCTCCATCGCCTTTCCCGCAGTCTTCGCTTTCCATGGCTCGCCTGCGGGGGAGTACGGAGATGAAGCCGTCTGCTGCTGGAGCCAACCAGAGATCCGGCGAGGCAACGGGTCCGCCCCTTTGGATAGGGTTTTTGGATATTGGAGCGTCAGGAGTTGGGGTGTTCGGAGTTGGGGCGTTTGGGTTTTGGATGTTTGTTTTGGATGTTTTCTTCGTTTTTTTCTTTCTTTTGGATATAGTTTTGGACATGGGGCGTTTGGCGTTGGGAAGCGTGGCGTTGGGGGCGTTTGGCGTTGGGGCGTTTGGGATTGGATACTGGGACTGATATTGGGCGTTTGGAGTTGGGCATCTGCTGATGATTCTTGGAAAGGGGTTCTATATCGAGGTTTGTGTCTCTTATACATGTTGGTACGAGAGCCATAGAAGAGCTGCACAATACAAGTCAGTGGTTGATACATCATATCTCGTTCGCCAGCTTGCGTGACCACTTGATCCATGTGGGAACCGACAAAGTCTCGACTACAGAGTAGACATTCTCCGAGAAGTTGATCTTATAATATTGTCCAGACATTGTCTAGAATCCATACAATTTTGACCTTGAATGTTTTCCGCATGGGACAACAGACGACAAGAAGGCAAGACGGGAGTCACTGAGGTTTCCAATTTGCGTACCGCAAAGGGACCAGGATGTATATCAACTGCAGGGAAGTACTCCCGGAGGTGTTGACAGTATGTTACACCAATAATCTTTAATATGGCTATACGGGTCCAGGGGAGGACATTAGTCCCATATATGGACAATCTGTATGTTTGTCTTGGCCAGGGCGCGTGTGACATAAAACTGGCAATTGACCAAAGAGAAACAAGGAGACAGAGTGAAACACGATAGCTGTTCAAAGTCTGGTCTACGGGAACTTGCTTCCCAAGCTCCAAGATAGCACACTGGCATATAGGTTACAGGCAGTCAAAGAGCCAAAGTCTACAGTCATGGGCGTATCTACGAGAAAGTCTTCACAAACGAAACGTCTCTTCTGTCGATTGATGTAGAAGCCCAGGAGTTGTTGAGTAGTGACCTGTCGTGCCGTATGGGCTGCGCGGACTTGTTACCCTTGCAGCTTCGCTTCATGGTTGGGGAGATAGAGTTGGACAAGAGTCCCTGACCTTGCATTTTGGTACTCTCGGTTGCTTCGGATGGTCGATGGAGAATTTCATCATACCGAAGCATTGAATCTTGCAGCCGATCTTGATACTATCAACAAATAGCCATCTACAAACGCGAAGCCAGTCTTGAATGCCTCGCCGTTGCGAGCTGATTAGCAAAGGCTTTTGGTAAAGACTTGCCACGCATGTCATGTAGAAGAGGAGAAGAGGAGGAGCTGCAGATGGTGGTGAAGTTTGTTGTACTTGGACTCTGACATCTGCTACAAACGTTACTGCGCATTGACAGTCGAACACCTACCAAGGATTGAGAGCCCATGGGAATTCCGCATCGCATACGTCCCCAAAGGCAGTTCAAGAGCCCTCATACAGTTGCTGTCGACAGGCATCAAGGTATGATTAGGCTACGTAGGCTTGGGGAATCAGCGTTTATGGCAGCAGGACGAAAGAGAGGTCACGATATTCTGATCGCATCCGAGATACTGACAGGTAGGTGGCACAAATGAAGCCAGTTACTCGAGTGAAGTAGGTTCTTGATACCACAAACTTTTTGGTATCGGCTTGAACTAGCATCAAAAGCTCAGCAACCAACATTGTCGGTCCCATCTCTGCTAACTTGCCGTATATCGACGGTAACAGTTCAACTGCTGGCGCTGGCATCTCTTCGGTTGTTGCGAGCTATGGCGTTTGTTTGAGAAGTCTGTGGCACGTTGCATCGGGCTTTCGTGGAAAGGACCGATGACGGCTTTGACTGTATGGCACGCTCCGCTCTTCGGGGCCTCGACGATTGTTCAGTTTAGTCTGTTTCGCTGTCCTCTTCTGCATGACGGCTTGGGGAACAGTCTGCTTGTTATGCTTCGGCAAGTTTGACCCGGGCGCAGTTGTCGCAGTGGTGTATCAATCGGAATCGTTCGCGGCTAAGAGTCGAGCTGCGAATTGTGCAGAGCCAACCCAAGGATCATTTTAACAGTCGATGAGACAATGACGAAAGGGCCTTTTGGTTCATCGTCGTGGGCTAGCGTTCCGTAGGCTTGGTGTCGTACTTTGTCACGTCCAGTTTGGCTTGCCTGTGGAAAGGCCTTTGAGGATCCTCAGCGCGGCGTCGGACGAGCATAAAATGAGCTCTAATACTGACGATTGAGCGTTCAACGAAGTCGAAGCCGATCCAAGTACGCGACAGCAAGTTGTCGTTTCGTCGTCAACGGTCAGGGGGCGCTCTCCCAGATGGAAGCTGCAGGGCTACTATTTGTTGCAGAAGGAGTCAGCATGATTCCATCACTAGAGTCCTGTTTTCCATTGTCAAAACTCACCGAGTCCAACACAGCAATAGGCACACAGCATTTGGTTGCCATGGCGTCGAACATAGTAGCAAGACGTTGTTTCCGGCGTTTGGAGTCATCTGGGCAAGTGTTCCGCCAGGACACCGGCTAAGAGACAACAGCAGCGGCAGCAAAAGTTCGATATCTCGGTCGAATATCAGGTAGCAGCTTTTCTATTGCCCTTGACCGTTGGTGTGCTCAAATTGACGTAGAGCCTTGCACCTTTGCAGGCACCAGAATTGACGCATCAGACTGCAAAAGCAGGACAGAAGCCAGCAAGCTTCCCTCCATAGAAGTACCACGAGAAATACGGAAGTATCGATAGACCTCTCAAGACAGTTGTTCTCCCTATGTTGAAGGTTGGTCTGAAGTCCATGATAGCAAGAAGCCACAGAGATTTCGAAGGAGGCGTAGGGGCTGGGAGAACACTCTTCAGGAATGCTGGTATAGAAAGACTCTCGTATTCCTGGACGAGTTCCGGACTGCAGCCATAACTGTACAGTTACCAATCGCGAAGAGGGCTGTCAAGTGAAGTTCAACAGCAAGAGCATTCTGACACTTGTGAAATGCTTTACCTTGCGCAGTGGCCAACAGCGAAGAGCTGACAGCTGCTAACGCTGGTTGGTCTGCCGCAGGACGCCCCTTGGAAGCGCCTTTTTCCTGGCAGCTGCTGGCGAAGGACGAGGGTCTGAGTAAAGGGACTGGTTCAAGCTTTGGAAGGCATACCTGCATGGTGTTGACTTTGTGCCTTGAGATGGGTGGCTACGGCAGGGGGGTTCGGACATGGGCTCCAAACCGGCGGCCTCGATGCCTGGATGTTCAGGCTCAGGAGAGACAAGTCCTTGTTACTGTTTCCAAAAGGCATACAATAAGGGAACTAATGTAAGTATACCTAACTCTAGAGGTATATCTCAGCTAGAGAAAGGACGAATAGAGGAAGGCTAGGCCACTGCCGAGTCGTCTTACCTTCCGGGGTGTTCCGTAAGGGTGGGCACCTGATGTTATTTCTACTGGCCCCGTCCCCTCCCCTTGGTTCTCTCAATCTTCCATCCTCTCTCACGCCAGGACTTTATCTTCCAGCTTCCACCTCGCATGCATCTATCCATACGTTTTCCATCTCTTTTCATCCGTTCATCTATCCATCCATCCAACCATCTCTGCATCCATCTGTCCATCTTCTTGCTTTTCTCCCAACATTTGCTCCCGTCCTCGGCCGCAAAAAAAAACAGGCCTTTGGTGCTGCCGACTTTCTCCAGCTACACAGGTAATGTTCTGCCTCACCTCGTACCAGCTCTTCCTCGAAGTTTTCTAACCTTTGTGCTTCTAGTCTTCCGCTTCCGTGGGAGTGTTTCACCATCAGCTCTGTCGTTTTACTGGACTCTCCCACGCAACTTGCTGTCTCTTTCAACGAGCTTGCCTCGCAAATCGATTCAATAGTGCTACTGTGCACAAGACTCCTACTCCAAAGTATGCCACCCATGAATGCCTCTGACAGTCTTCTCTCGTTTCCCATTACACTGTCGCGAATGCAGCCAGTCTGCTAACCACAGCAATCACTAGATGGGATTCAGCCAGACAACGCGCTGCTGCTCATATCGCTGATGCAGCAACTCCTCCACCACTTCTCCCCTCTGAGCTGTTACCCTGCAGCAGATTGCAACAACAAGCTGCCTTGATTCTGGACAGTCGTCACTGTGTACCCTTACGGCGGAGAAGGAGTCATTACCAACCCTAAGACTGCGACGCGATGGTCCTGACAGAGCCACGGTACAAGAGAGCGGTTTTATTGAAACTTACGACAAGTTGAACTCTTGGAGATGAAGACCACAGACGGTGCCATGCTACCCAGAGGATGGACTGTCGAGGAGTGAGAGCGTCTCGCAGACCTCTGTCAGAAGGCGTCTTGGGCGTCTCCTCAAATACCGCGACAAGCCGGTGGCCCATGCTACAAGAGGGTGGGCCACAATGACCCCGAAGACGATCGGTGCGGGGGTATGAGTCGAACGTCACGCACGCGTCTCGACGAGATGCGAAAGGTGCTGAAGATCGCGGCACCCGGCGGCCTATGCTACAAGAGGGTGGGCCGTCGGGGGAGATGTACGTTTCACTCCTTGCCCTTCCTCATCTTCTTCTTTCTGTCATTCTAAATATTCAATTTGTGTGAACTTTTATTAACCAGAAATCAGAATATCAGCCGCCGAGGAAGAACCCTTTACGGGTTCGACTAGGACACCTGGACGGAGCAAAAATCCCACCGCCGTCAAGACACCAGATACAAGCCCTTCAAGATTGACAGGATGTCACCGGATGCCTTCTTACAATGCGCGTACTCATGCTGGGTACCACAATTCCAAGGCTGTGGCCGCGGAAGAAAAAGACAGAAAGATGATGCCGCCTCCTGAGGGGAGCTGGCGGCCCATGCTACAAGAGGGTGGGCCGCCGGTGATACCACAAATGTGGACTTCCTCGCTCATGGGGTGCAAACTGCAAAGCACGAAATGCAGCAGAAGTTATCGTTGGAAGGAAGTGTTTGAAGAGCAGCAGGACGATGCTGCGGGTGAGGGGCCGACCAGGTACAGCTTTGAGATTGAGGACAATGGAGATCCTGTGCTTTTGCAGGTGCGGAGAGTGCGGTGATGTTTTCGGGGGTTGTCGAAGAGTAAAAGAGGGTGAAGAAGAGAACAGAGTAAAGCATTGCCGCTGTCATGTCTCTAGATGCAAGCTCTTCAAGATTGACAGGATGTCTCGGATACCTTGGTCTTGGGAGGCAGACTCTTAGTTATCGGGATGCGTGTTTCAATGTCGAGTACCAAATTGTAAAAACTTGGCCGTTATGGCTGTCCCATTCCATACTTACCAATACTTCCTATGATCAGACAATGCAGCAATCTTGTAGTGTCTTGGTACAATGGGGTGACCCGTGTACCTGACAGCTAAGACAAGCAGGACTATAGCTGGCCATGGGCAAACTCAGCTCTGGACTTGCTAATCTGGAACCTGAAGGGGGACATCGCCGTCTGGCAGGAAAGTCCGTCGGTCACTTGTCTTGCCGCGTCATAGACGAGGCCTACGTGAGGCTCAGCCAAGCTCGCATATAGTATGTCTCGTGCGTGGACAGAAAAGGAAATGAAGCAACAGGACAGCCTGTATCGTCACAACATCTCTTAGTATTGAAGACCGTCGTGGCCAGATTGTTGGCGAGGGCCAACAATACTTTCGCTGACATCCTAGCACATTGGTTACCACCGATGGCAAGGCATACACTATTGTTCACATCGCTTCCATCGGAGACTAGAACATCGTTGGTTTTGCGTGTCAAATTGCTAGGCGGAGGTGTGTGCCCATGCCTGTGGGCAGATGCAGGAGATTTCGACCCCAGATTGAGGTCAGCTTCTCTCCCTTGTCAATGACAGAGTTTTACCAGATGCTCGAGAAAGTTACAAACGACGCTAGCTGCTCTCTAATGATACTACGGTCGATAACGAGACAATTGCGCAGAATCCCATGTTCACGGAGTTGTATTACATTGTCTCCCCTTTCGAAACGAGGCTGTTGTTGAGGCAGGAGGAAAAACCGCTCAGCCGTTTGCTGCGCACCATCTTTGGGCCCTGAGGCAGGTGGGAGTTCGCAAGGCTCGGTAGAAAGGTCAAAGATGCCATGAGGTATGTACAGCGCCATCCACCAATCATTCGTTGCTTGTGATCACGAAACTGAAGTTGGTAGTATATCGCTTGCAATCTTCTGGAGAGCCAGCAATCAGCATCGCATCATTATCCGCCGCGACCATGACCATGGCCATGATCACGGCCACGACAAAGCGGACGATGACTTCCACGCCTCGCTCGCAAGCGGACGATGTTTGATGAAGTCTCAAATACTCCTGGATGCTACGAAGCGCCCGCAAAGAATATGCTGTCCGAGTCGATGCGAACTCGCTAGTCACGTTAACCTGCGCGCCTTTGGAATCGAACGAGGAAACTGCGACGAATCTCAGATAAATGGGAGGATTGAAAGTCTTGCTTGGCTGAGGCCTTGGAAGCTGTTGGCTGGGATCGCGCTGGCCCATACCTAGGGGGCTTCGCTCCTCCTATCCACCGGCATTGTTGGCCTTGAGATGCTTTCGACAAGCAGCAAGTGCGTGTCCACCAAGCTAGGATCTCAGCTTTGTGGCAATGAGGCCATTCGACGTCTCCGTGGCCGCAAACGCATAACCACTACGCAGGTACCCCCTCATCACACGAACCTGATCCGTTAGAATCACAGTCCCGTTTCCATATCCAGGCCATGATGCTTTGGATCCTCGGCAACTTCGCGATGCCGACTTGAATGACGCCAAATTCTGCACCAAACAACACTTTCCCATCCTCTAGCGGTTGTCGATCAAGGATAGGTATATTTGCCAAACTAGGTACATCAAAGTCTTTCACTTTGCCCATGGGAACTCACTAATTCTCTGCTCGTGCGAGCTCCCTTCAACGAGAGTGTTACACAGCCATCCACGTTCCAGAGTATCTATTACGTCCAACTTGCAGTCCAGAGCCTTCGAGTCAAGCTCCAGCTGCCCTAAAAGCGACCCGAACCATTGTCAGGACCGGATCCGAGCTACGCTTCTTACCACAGGACTTTTCTATGGCTTGAAAATGGTATGGGATGGTCAACACGTGTTTAGATCCAGCGAACCATGTCAGCCAGCACGATTTTCTTCTCTTTTTGGAAGAAAAGTTCGCCAAGCACGTACAGCGGTAAACTGCTGCAATTGAACTGGAATATAACCACTCTAGAAGTGTCTCCCTTGCTTGGTGTCCTCATAGCAAGGGGATGCGTTCAAGGTTCAGAGTATTAGCATGCGGAGATGAGGTATCTACCTAGCCCCTACACTTCTTTCGTCAAGCTTGATCTTCCCGTACTATCTCCTCTTCCATGAAAACTCCCCATCTCGTTTACTAACACTTTGCTTCATTAGTAAACCAGGAGGATCGCTTCATTCCTAATTACAAGATGGAAACACGACTCCTGGCTACGATTCTTCTCTGTCTTCGAGCAGTCAGCAACAAAAACAACTCCGACATGGTCTCTTCTCAGTTCCTTCAAGAAATTGTCTTGGTGCTGCTGGAATCTTGCCTGGACCCAAAGCACCATATTGAAGACGGCCTTTTCAGCGCAAACATTACCCTACAATACATCCAGGAGGACATTAAAGTATCTGGAAGTTCCAGAGACCAAGTCAATATCACGGGGCAATTTATCGGCTGTGACTCGGTCCTCTAGCGGACGACCGCCATCAACGGCAAGGAGAGCTGGTCCATTTCTCCCAGGCTACCGTGTATAACCTCGCAGAAGTGGCCTTCATGTGGGTTGTTTCGTACAGCTACAGTCGGTTCCTCCATTACCTCGCATGAGTAGCCTAGCAGAGGCGCCAGCGGCAGAGATGCAAGCTGTGATTGCAGCCAATACTGTGCTGCGTTTCCGGCCTCAATATTGACAGAAAGTACATTACTGGCTCTCTGGCGAAGCAGAAAGAATGACCTTGACATAAAATGCCGTTTGTTTCCCCCGTCTTACCCCTGCATTCCCACTTCAACCCCCGACAACAACCCCATCTCACATCGACTTCATCCATTCCGGCCACACGACCGTGGTCGCAGATGGCTCAGACTCATCTATAGCTCTTGGCTCGAAAATTTCACGGACCAGGCAGAGTGGCTGAGTGGTCTAAAGCGTTAGACTTGAATTATCTACATGATTCTCGCTATCTAATACCTTCGGGTGCGCAGGTTCGAACCCTGCCTCTGTCGCGTTCTTTTTGCTTTTTTTCCACATCGCATAATGATGGTCCTGTTCTGCGGTTTTCACTTTTTGCATCAGTCCATTAATAGGGAGTAGAGTTGCCCAAGTTGTGTATCTGATTGTCTGTTCTTCAATCAGAGGGAGAGCGACGAGGTTGGCTTTTACTTGCAGGCTCACCAGAAGTGTTCGTCAGTTCTCCCATCTGTTTTGAAGTGGATGGCTTCACCAAACAGAACCACAAATGCAGCGCCAAGAAAAGATACTAAGATTCAATGAATTTTTCAGGCAAGACCAGATCACAGTTTTGGCCATATGTAAACATCTTGAAAGGGAACTTTTGGCAACTGGACAGTTTCCATGCTCATCGATTTGCGAGACTCCATCCAACAGGCAGCTCTAGGCAGAATCCCGCTAAATCGGCCACCATCACCACCAACCGCCATAGACAATCCAGAATACGAGGTCAACACAAACGGCCTGCATGGGTTTGTCTTACTTTGGCAACTCATGAAGGCGACTTGAGGCACCATCAATTGCGTGCATTCTTCACTCTGAACTGTCAATCGAATCTCACAATCACCCATGCCTCTGCAGGTACCAGCACCAATCTGTTACAGAAGTACCGTACCTCAAACTTGCTCTCTCACCTTACCCTGGGAGTTTGTGGCGCGAGTTGCAGCAATTCGCTTTCTCAGGATGGGAAGGAACCAACCTCAATGATGGCATCGTCGCCAATTCCACCAATTGGGTTTTCTGCCAAGCTGTCGCGGATACCGAAACTCTATTTCCCGAGTACGCCAATGCCGATTTTGCTTGCACGAGCATGACCTGAGGTACCTCCTTGCCTCGCCTTCACAATATTCTCATGACGATGCGAATCCAAACCGCTGAAGACAACGGCAACCACATGTCCTTTTCTTTGCTTTCGTTCGTCACGATCTCTACTCGCCTTCTCTGTTCCACTCAACCCTGTGGTCTCTTAGGTGGATAGCATCTGGCATCTGACTTCGGAGTAGGGGCTCTGTCTGTTCTGTTGAATGTTCGCGATGCCTGTTCAGTTTAACAGCTCTTTCACAGATTCGACCGGTTCAGACCTCGTTTTCGACACCTCTCTTCGATACACGATTCCCTCTTGAGCAGCAGTCCATCGATCATGCGAAGGTTTGACTGCACGTCACCCGCTTACACGGTCGGTTTTGCTCGACCCCACGCGTCAAACGGTTCGCTCGGCATAAACTCGACTATGCTGACCATTTCTGTCCACTCTGGTGGACCTCTGGTGGGTTGACTATTTTAGGCAGTGGCCGATTTAATACACGAGCGAGGCAACAAGGACGACTGACATGATCTTGGTGAGTACAATGCCTTTAAAAAGGGTTGACAGCCCGGGCTACTTGTTCCTCGGCAAGTTCTCATATTCCTACAGAGCCTCATCACTCAACGAAACTTCCTCCGTTCTGCAGACTGCGCCTCGCTCTATCTCAGTCGCCTTCCTTTTCATATTCGTCATGAGTGACAGTGAAGATTCCGTCCAAATCGGAGAGGGAGATCGTCTCGCCAGTCTCCTGAGCCTGTGCCCGCGCTATATCGTCGTCCCCCCAAATCCCCCGGATGGCATTGCTTTTGCGATGACGGGTCATTGTCCAGATTCGGACCAATTGACCTACTGGCACTCTGGCATCTCCAACTGCAAGCCTGGCATCTGGAAGGCAGAGATCAAGAGAGTTCCCGGTGCCCAGCATGGAGATGCCGACTACGAGGCCTGTCTTCGTTGGGTGGCAGATCTGGACGAAGATACTGAGCTTGACTTCGGCGCCTCCCTTGATGAGTGGCAGGCCTGGGAACAAATGTTCAAAGACAGGTTCGACGAGTCTATCGAGTGGGACGACGGCGTCACCTGGAAGCACGGCGGTACCTATTACGACGATGGCGGCATTCTCAACGTCGTTTCCACGGCATATCTGAACCATGAGGCCGCAGCCAAGGTGCTGGGAGACGATTACAACGAAGATATATATGACAGCTATCTCGAGATGATCACCCTCAATGACAACCCTATCAATGAGGAAGACTGCCAGCGGAACTACGGCTTCACTCTGGGAGGACTCCACTGTAAGTCGTTGTTCTCTGTATGATGGACAGTCACTGACTTCGTTCTGCGCATCAGTTGTACAAGACAGCATCGGCGGGCCGCCTGCGGTTGCACTGGCTGAAAAGAATGGCCAGGTTGTCGCGATGAAGCTCTGGAGCGACGATGCTGAGATCGAGGAGGGCACTCCCCTGGAGAAACAACCCGGCCAGCTCGTCTTTTAGAGATCACGACGCAGAATATCCGGCTGTGGCTTTACAAAGTCTTTTCGCCTTGCTTCCATCGCTTATCTACCTGCTATGTCTGTTTCGCCGCGGTTGGCCTTGTTCGAGTGGAGAGGATTCAGACACCGGAAACGCGCAAGTCCTTCAAACAATACGCACAACTATTCCATTGTCATCATACATGGCATTCCGCTCCTGCCGAAGCATTTGGAGCCACTCCATAAACGAGTGCTGGACGCCAACCTGCCTCGGCTTTTCGTCTATCAACTGCACCGAGTCGCTAGCCGTCACTAGCAATTACCTGTGCGATGTGCTCTGCAATGTTGTACTCATATACTGTGCGCATCGGCTTCGCTGCAAAGTTGGGAAAGAGACCTGCCGAGACATTATCAGTTTCTAATCGCTGGAAAAAACCCAACTTATGACAATCCAACTCACCCATGAGCTTGAAGAAGGAATACATTGCATACTCGCGGATGATGCCCATGTCGCGCTTCACGTTCTGAATTCGCTTCGCACTTTCGAGTATCTCTGTAACGCGTGGTTTCCGAAGGTCCGTGTACTGTCTCGCGGCCTTGGTGACGGCCTGTCTCTGCGCCGCGGGGCTGCTCGAGTCTCTCCGTGCCAGTTGATGCGCCAGAAGTAGCGCAAACGACTCACAGTCCTCCAAAGCCTGCGACACGCCCTGGCCGGAAGTCGATGGAAGGGCGTGGGCTGCATCTCCAAGCAATACAACACCGTCGCGCTCCCACGACGGCAGCGGTGGCGACGTCCAGGTGGGATACATGTTTGTCACTTGGGCAGAGTCGATGATCCGCTGGATGACTGGGTCTTTCCACTGTGCATGTCTCTCTCGCAGCTGTCTGGAGACGTCGGCCAAATTGTGAGTCTTGCGATCTGGGCATTCCTTGATTTCATATGTGGACCACCAGGCGAGCGTATCTCCTGGCTCGGACACTACGTAGGGAGACTCGCGATTTGGATCCGAAGGGTCACTCTCCGAACAGAAATAGCCAAAGAAGCCGTTGCCGCCATGGATGAAGTTCATGGACCCCTTCTCGACGAATTCCTTCAAACCAGCGGCTGGGATGAAGCCTCCAATTCCAACAAGCCCTCTTATGAGACGGTTAGCAAATGCTGGTCACGACTTGAAGATGTATGCTACTCTGGCACCTACTCATAGTGAGGCGGATATGGATCTTCTGCGGCATCTGGAAAGAGAGCTCTTTTGGTAATTGACTTGACACCGTCGGCACCAATCACAAGGTCTACCTCTATCGGATCGGTTCCATCCGCGAAGTGGATAGTGTTCCTCCCCTCTGGGTTGGCGATGACCTGCAACACTCGCTTATTGACAATGGCCGTGTCCGGGATGCGGGTCCTCAGGCATCTCCAAAGCGAGTGACGGCTGCATGCCACCATGTTGAGCTTCTTCGAGGGGCTCCCAGGCTCGCTCGCATCGGGGTTGATGTCGATGCACATTAGCAGGCTACCATTCTTGTTCTTCATGTTGGATCGTGATATCACGTATCCACCACGCGTCACATCCCGGAGGAGAGCTTCGTCAAGGCGCTGAATCACACCGAGGCCGTTGGGAGCGATGCCCAGCCCGCCGCCGACGATGAGCGTGGATGAATGCGTGGGGCCTTCTTCTCGATCGTCAGAGGTGACATCCTTTCCGGTGTCGTAGGCCTCGTAGATTGTGATTTCGTGGCCTTCAGCAGATGCGTCGAGTTGTGGGAGATGCTTCTTCAGCTCGAGATACACTGCGCAACCGGCAATGCCAGCGCCAATGATGGCAATCTTCATCTTGGCCGAGGTGATCTGATCTTTTTTTGCGACAGCTGACGGAGAACGAGTTCAAGATGTGCCAAATTGAGACGAGTTCGACGAATAAAGATAGACACCGCAGTGATGGACAGGTTTATATACCTATAGAGCCCATGACGGACGACACAGACGTGCGGACTGTCTCACCACCACAGCCGTATCAAGTCACCTCACACGGTGCATTTGGGAGAGCTTCATCAACTGGTGGAGACGCTAAATCGCAAAGCTAGCCTGAGGGAGCCAAGCAAGGCTTCATGGTTGATGCGCAAAAGGCCAGAGCTTCAACACAGGGCTGTCCGAACCAAACTTGGAGCTTGGGCCAGACGAGTTCCTCATTGCCTCGATACTGGACCCAAGCCAGATGGCGATAGAAGACAGCTTCTCCGCATGCCGGCCCCTCTCAGCCGCAACGAGTTTGCCCCTGGTTCACCAATCTGGCTAGTGTTGCGATACGACAAGCCACTTTGACGAAGTTGCCATCTTCCAATGCCGAATGTTGCAAACGGTTTGGATGTTGTGTGATGGATACTTCCAGGCCGGCAATAAACTCGATGGGTCGACCTCTACGAGTTCATGGTTTTGGGTCGCTGCCTTCAGTCGACCGAGTGATCGTCGAGAATATGCACCGCCACATGAGCAAAGTATTCGTTTGACGGCGCCGAGATGTCTGCGAAGCCTCTGTTCTGATACGCTTGTCCCTGAAGCATCCGGATCGCCAACGCTCTCTGCCGCGCGGAGGGGCTCCACAGGGCCACGGTCTTCAGCTGCTGAACCAACATGATGGAGCTGCGACCAGGTACAGAGCATGATGATGGCTTGATCATGGCATGCGCCGACAAGATTGACTCTGAGTGTTGCTGAATACGTGCATTATGCGTCGCTGCCCCGGGAGACACCAGACACAACAAACGGAGCACAACAACATTGGCCGCATCGTAGAGCGTGACCAGTGCTGCTGATGCAATGTCGCTGTATGGCAGCATGAAGGGAAGACAATTAGAATCAGATGTAGCAGGTTGGGCGTCAGCTACAGGATCTGAGACCTCTTGATACGGTTGGCCGTCCTTGCGAGACGCATATGAGAGGGCCTCTGATCGCCACTGACGAATCTGAAGTCTTGCTTCCTGGATGGACAGTGAGAGTTCATGCTTCAACCGGTCATTTTGATCAGCCTTGGAGGCGATGAGACGGCTGGCAATCGACAAGCATCTCTGAACGCCGAAGAGAATGTCGACCAGTCTGTCAAAGATGAGCTTCGGCTGAACCTCGAACGGTATAGTGGTCCATTCAGGTGATGCAAAGGCATGAAGCTCGTTGTCAGCCATGGCTGCGACAAACTAGGCAGGCTATCAGCAACGCTTCAACAGGGCCAGAGACTTCAAGCCGCCAATGGGGGACATGGAACAGGACGAAACGCACCGTTTGGAGACGAAGGTGGCTGAAGATCTGATGCAGAAACCCGGTTCGACAGCGCTCAGGTCCCTGCTCCTCCAGCAACGAAGCCGCCCCTTTGACGTGCTTCAGCCATGCCCTGGGACTCGTTCCCGCCAACGTCTCAAAATGGGTGAGCATGACGGCTGCACAGACGGAAACCTCCGGGGATGTCAGTGAGCTATTGTGGGAGAGCAGATATCGGAGACCCTGCAGCGCCCTGATGTACCACACGCAGGCTTCTGCCTTGATGGAGGCGTTGCCGACTGCCGTGCCATAGCTGAGCATGCATGCTGCCCTAATGGAGCTTTGAGCGGGAGACGGAGAGGCAGAGGCGAGGAGTTCGGGGAGCTCGTGCAGCCATATTCTTGATGCCCCGCCAGGCACAGGCAGAGATGGCCTCACGGACCCGAAGAAGTTGTCGATGAAGTGACAGACGAACAGCTGGTCAAAGGCTCCGGCTGGCGATGGCTGTGGCGCTGGCAGCCGCGATGGATGACGCTTGTTGGCGCTGACTTGAAGACGCGAGGTTTCGTCCCTCAACTTCAAGGTGCCAATGGTAGCTGATGCATCCACAACGGTGTGGACAAAGAAGGCGTCTGTGCGGGCTCCGGGACACTTCAATCCCATGTTGAGGCATCGCAGGCAATCTGGGAGCGACTCATCGCACTATTCCAACGGCTTGGTATGAGTCTACGGAATACGAAGCCATCAGCTAGCATGGCGCACCTTGACTCTTCGTCTCCGACATGTCGCGCAGCCTCTGCTTCTCCCGGCGACATTGACCATTGCGGTGGTTTATTCATATAGCAACCATGAGACGCAAAATGTGCTGGCAGACGATCATGATCAACCCCGTCGCCTCATGTTTGTGAGCACGCGCTTGAAATTCGTTCGACCTAGCAAATGGGCGCAGTTGGTGGTGAGCTAAACACCACGATCCGAGGATATCCCGTACCAGCCCCTTGTCTCTCCCACCCTCCTAGGATCGTCAGGAGAAGTGTTGCCTTGCCTCGCTTCTAGCTTGAGCTGCTTTGGTCATTCGATCAGGCACCGCATGAAACAGCCTTTTCTAGCGTTCTACTGCACGTCCAGAGCAATTTGCGGTTTGCAGCAAGCTTCAGGGTCGGGCTATCCCGCAACTCCTCCCTCCGCGACCCCCTGACTCTTTTTGCCTCTTTGAGCTGCAGACCGACACTTTGGAAGCCATCCAATTAGAGCCTGCATGATGAGCTCCAGTTTCTCCAAGCACAAGCCTCCACTCAAGAGAGGCGATAACATCCATGGCCGTTCGCTCTGCCACGTCACTGGGAACCTGACAGGGCTGACTTGGCCTCTGCCTTTGTCTGTCTGTTAGCCCGCAGCGTGAAAAGGGAGCCAGAAGTGGAGCGGACAACGGTCGGATGCATCTCTGTCACGCTTCTTGGGCCGCGAAAGCTGAATTTCACGACATCAATGCGCTTGTGACTGACGTTCTGTTTGCGACAGACGCTTCGCTTCATTTCACCCCCGCGATTGCGGTCTTAGCAGTTCACTGCCCTTGACTCCTCCCTGCACATGTTCTGCTCTGCATTCGCATCTGCAGACACTCACGTTTAATACCCCCAACTCTGCCAGTCTTCTCACCGTCTTCCTCTCAATCTCGTTCTCATCACAGGGTATTAGTCACATCGTCACCACCATGGGCGAAGACCTCCTCTCCGTCGTCTTTAAGGACAAGTCATACAAGGGCAGAGCCATCAGAGCAGCAGCAAAGCTCTTCACGAATGCGGCACCCATCGTCAAGACCATCGAGGCCGGCAACGGGATCATCAAGATTGGCGAGACGCTGTCCAAGGCCAACGAGCTGGCCGGCAGGGTCAATGACTTCGCTCCCAGGGCGAACCAGATGGCCGACGGCCTCAACAGATTCATCCCCGCCATGCAGGTCATGGGCCAGTCCGTGTGCGACAGCGCTCGGATATTCGCCTACTTCAGCATGATTGCGACAACGGTCCGCATCGGCGTCAACATTGTCCAGACGTATCAGGGGATCCAGGCGCTCCAGCTTATTGCCGCCAAGCTGCAGGACATCTCGGTCAGCCTCGCCGCGCAAACGGCTCTCGTCGCCCAGAAGGAGTTTCCCGTCTACGTCCACAGCATGATTCGGGAGCGGCTCACGCAGACATCAGATGATGCATCGGTCAACCACTGGTTCTTCTTATGGCACCCGGATGACGACTGGTATCCCAAGTTCTTCCACCTGTTAGAGGAGAAGCCGCTGGGGACCAGGTTCTGCGGTTACACCAACCAGATCGACTCCGTCTTCGTCTTCATGATTGCAGCCAGGCGGCGCATCAACGAAATGGAGTACAAGGCTCGCCGGCGAGGCCATCCCCTTCGCCCAACGCGGCTGCATCTTCTGGTGCCCGCATATCAACCGATTCTCATCGCCGAGGCCCTCAAAATTCCCGAGGAGATTGGCGACTTTGTCATGGAGGGCCGCATCAACAGCAATCGGGAGTTCGTCTGGCTGAACCTGCCCGACGATCAGCGGCACTATACGCTCAACATTGGCCAGTGGGTTCCTCCAAACCAGGGCTGGCTGACGTGGGCCGCGTCAAAGATTGGACTTGGCGAAAAGGCGCCCAAGCTGCGCACACCCAGAGCCCTCGGATATAGCCAGATCCCATTCGAAGTCGAAGCACAACCTCTGCCTGCCCATGAGGACGACGACGGGAGCAGTACCCTGGTGAACCCCTCAATCGCTCCGTCCGAAGTCAGCCTCCTGGAGGACTCGGACAGATCAAAAGACAAGGAGAAGGAGAAAAGCCGGCGACAGGCGACGCCACTGCATCAGCGCGAGCGCCGGCATCGCAGCAGCAGACGGAATTGAAAGCGATGACATGATAGTTGAAGGGAGAAAGAAAGAGGCGGATCAAACATTGGACAAGGGCAGCGGCAAGGCTTAGGGAACAGGTTCAGGCACATATCAATTTTCTTTTTTCTGTGTTTTCTCGTCACTTCCAGTTGCAAGTCGGACCCGTAATGGCTCAAGTCGGCCTGCGGTTGGAAGTCGAGAGATCATATCGCGAAGATCTGGAATCTCCGCGTCAATTCACAAACAGAACGACGACATCGATCGGAGTAAATAGAATTCAGTTGGCATCAGATTGCGAAATCACGAGATACATGTTCGGCTTTATACAAATGTTATACCATGGAAACGATGAGCGAGTTATTCATTCTCTGTGAACAAGTCATTCGAAACTCACCTGCTCACTTCTTTGGTCATTCAAAAACTTTTGTTCCTCTTCACAGCCAGAAACGTCAGACTCCAGAGCTGTCGGACGTCGCTCTCAGTTCCGCCTTCTACTCCGGGTGGAGGAGGAAGAACTCCCAGAGGAGAGAATTCGAAGCCGCGCGTTGATCCATCATCATATGTCCAGCTCCATACCTCGGATTCGAGCTGCTCCGCGTTGCCGTCGATGATATCCCACAGCTTATTGTACGCGCTCCTCAAAGCCCCGAACACACACTTGTCGCTGCAAAACTGGGGGATCGTGGTGGCATTAGTCACAGACGGTGGGATATCCGTCACATTCACGCCTCGGCAGCGCTCAAGTTGCCGCTCGAATCCCTTGGCCATCAACGCCAGCTGCCAACTCCAAACGACGGTGCCGTGATAGGCAGAGTTTGTGAAGTTGGCAATGAGCACCTCGTTGTTGGATAAGGCGGGGTTTGCAACGACGACGCCCACCGGGGTACTCAGGCCAGCTGGGAATGGACGCAGGATGGCATTTGCCGAAGCGTTGATGAACGTCGTCAGCTGCTCCTCGTCTGTTGTATTGAGTAGATAGTGGCGAAAGGCTGTATCTGTATGCGAAATCGGGATGATCTGTGGCGTAGCGGTGCTGTTGATGGCCAATCCGTAGTCAATCAAGGTGCCATTCGTGGAATAGTTCGACACCGATTCGCCATTGGTAGGGCCTTTGTAGAATGTGCTCTTGCTGGTGTACTGCTCGAGCCTTGTCTCGGCGGTTTGCGCACTCATGCTGTGCTGGAAGAATTGCAGAGTCTTGTCTTCCCACACTTTGGCCCTTCGCGCCGCCACCGTGGCCCAGTCTCTGGTAACAGAACTCTTGGGGTAGACGCCGGGCATGGCTGCCAAGCTGGAGATGGCATAGAGGGCAGCCGGTGCCAGAGCACAGTTGACGTCGAACGGGATGCGGCCGTTGGCAAGACCATATGTCGAATCGCGCCACTGACCTACAATCTGGTCTGGTTTGAGAGCGATGAGATTCTCCACTGTTTGGTTGTGCTCAAATGCTGCAGTGAGGTTCATGATCTTGCTGGCAGTGGTGTAGCTCAGATCACCCCAAGTCAGGTTTGCATTACTGACATCAATTGTGCCAGCCTTTGTGCTTAGCATTGGGCCAATTCGATCTGGAGAAGAGCCAAAGTATCGTGCCATGAGAATGGGAAGATAGTAGTCTGTGTCAATCATTGGGTATGTGAAACCGGCGGCCGTAGACGAGATATTGTTCTGCAGATTGACAAATGTCGCATAGTCTCCAATGGTTTCCTCGTGGCACACAGAGCCGTCTGTTCGATTGACACGCTCAAGCGCTGCCCCTATGACGGCCTCTATGGCAGAACCGTTGCCTGTGCTGAGGACGGGCTGGAGTAAGAGTGCTGAAATCATGCTGTCCCGGCCAAAATAAGTGAGAAACCTCCACCCTCCGGCAAGCAGCTTCTCCGTGTATGAGAAGAAGGAGAGGGATGAAACGGTTTCTGGCTGTTGTTTGACAAGTGCCTGGGACTGGTTGTTCAATATCTGGCTCGGGGCCAACTGTTTGAGCTGGGGATAGTTGAATGAGGCAGTGAAGTGGTAGAAGCCGGAGCCAAACCGCAGCGTTGTGTTGTGGATTCGAATGTGACTGTCACTGTTCTTCCAGGGAACAAGCGTGAATGTAGTGGTAGTGACGTTGTCTAGCCATCTCCGGGCAATTTGCGCACCGTTATGCTGATACTTGGTGACCTTGATGCCGGCTTGTATCACAGGGCTGAGCAGACTTGGGCCTTCTGTGAAATCGCGAATGTTTCTGACGCTACCGAGAATAGCAATTGGCAGCTCAGCCGAGTCATTGAATGAGAGAACACCCTCGACGCCGACAATAGGGAGGGTAGAATGTTTGGTCTTGCGGTAGACAGGGCCTAGTGGGCTCCCCAACGTGGAGTTGACAAGCTCAATAGCAAGACTACCGTTGATGCCGCTCTGTGGTTGGAAGAAGGTGCAGATGCCACTGTTTCCAGCAGGCCAGGCGACGATGAATCGAGGGCCTATGATGGAAAGATTGCTCGAGGGGAGGGGACTGGTGACGATGGCTTGTGCGTCGACGTGACAGTCTGAGTAGAAGTAATCCTGATAGGGCGGATCACTAAGATGTAGTGTTCGGGCTGAACACGATGATGTGGCATTGCGCAGAGAGTCAACAGTGACGCATCCGTAGCTCACGAGGAGCAGCAGCGAGGTGATGACCTTTCGAAACATGACGGCTCAGAATAGATTGAGAAGATGAGATGTCTCGCCTTCTCATCCCCCTAAAGTTGCATAACACTCTCACACACCCTGTTCCATGACCCAGGAACCTTGCACCCTTATATATATGTATTATATCGGCCGTTCGATCGTCGATCGTCTCGGTAGGCAAAGCACGCCCAAGCTCGTCTCGGCATCGGTGCCGGTTCGTCGTCTCGTCGACGTCATTTCGTGGCTTTGTCGACAGCCGCCATGCGAGTGCCCGTCCGGGGTAAAAGTGGGCGAAATGATTCGGGCCTTTCAGGCGACATCAGCGGTCAGTACAATACTACATAGTGTCTTGGGCATCTGTGGGGGAGATCTAAAACAATTAGATGGTAACTTGAAAGAATGCGGATGCGGAATTGTACGTAATTGGTGGAGGAAGCTGTCATGGCGAGTTTGTGATTGGGGAATTGGAGATGTTGGGGGTGGGTGCGGATGGCGGGGATGCTCTGAAGAACCGTTTTTCCTTGATTCTGGAGAAGCTGAGCGACGATCTTTCGGTGCGATTTCGAGGATACAGTGGGACGCAAGAAGTATCTGACCCTTGTCAGGTTACGGACTCTCACAGCCTAACTCAATTAAGCGTTAGCTCTTGCGCTAGTCACGAAAAAAAGCTATTCGCTGTAATACAGTGAGCTACTCCCTATAATATAGCGAGATACCTGCTAAACTACAGCGCATTATGCGCTAAGCTATAGCGGTTGCTGTCGGGAAATAAGATGGCAATACTAGCACTTCTGATTATGGCTAGGTTGGAAATGGAGGACCTGACAAGGGTCAGATACTTCTTGCGTCCCACTGTAAGCTCTCCTAGGTTCGGAGATGGGAGTAGTGACATGCTACTAAGCAACTTGAATTGTCTCTGCTATCGAAAGAAGAGTTAGCGATGATGGCAAGAAGGGGGCGATTGAACAATGAACAAAGAGGGAACAGAGCTTTTGGACGTCATGACCGTGGTCGAGGTGAGATCACATCGATACCCCACGATGTATTGTTGCGCTGAACTTGGTTCTAGAAAACATATGAGCCGGACAGTGTGAAGGAAAGCGTAGACAACTTCGCATCGTCTTTAAGACATGCCATTTCTGAGATGCTTCCGAGCAGACGGACATATCGAGTTGCATTGAGGCACACTCGAGGCCAATTTCAGCAACAGGCTCCATGCTGGACTGGAAATCGAAGATCAATCTGACGAATATAATAGATCGTGGATACGGCACATTCCACGTGGGAAGCGATCACAGAGGTGCAGCAGATGCGTCCGCTTGAAATGAAGCCTTGCGCAGCTCAATAATGAGATACTCGGTGTCATTAGGGAAGCACAAGTCATCTGGCATCGAGGCTCACAGGATATGTCGTCGGACAATGACGGCAGTTCCTGCCAGCAAGGATAGGGCGCCGAGGCCAAGCGGTCATGTGAATGTGTGGCAGTGATCCAATCTCGAGATATTCTGGCCAAAGCTGTGTCAACTGCCAATCATCGCACGATCGAGTAACGTCAGACCTACCGTCCATACATCTCAACAGCATCATGAACTTCTCGAATGGCATCCGTCAGTCAGCCATTATCAAGCGAGGATGTTGCGCTGAAGTCATGAAATCAATTACTGCCTGTGGGCATCAAGAAGCGCGGGATTGAGACGTTGATTGAACGAAGATGAATGCTGAGAGACAAGAATTGTGAAACGAAAAGAAGTGATGGAAGAGATAATGGGAGCGGGGAAAGGTGGTGAAGAAGAGAATGGCAGAATCGAAGAGGGCAGGTGCGCATCTCAACTGGTGAGCACCTCGCTGGTGAAGCCTCAGGCTGCTCAATGTTGCAGAAGGCAATTTTCACCATGAAGCTGGATAGTGCACCCAGAATGCGCTTGAAGGAGGAGAAAACCATTGTTCTTGCTCATGGCATTCGATTGACTTACAGAACTCGTGACAAGCGTGGGCATTACCACGGACAGTCCTGGAGAGTACTCTCTTCCGTATGAACTGATACCACTCAAAGTGCACCGCTGGGGGATTTAACGCTTCAAATCGCTCCCGAATATAGAATTCCAGGTCCCTTGAACCAGCTGTCATATCATGAACCTACGCCGCGAATTAGCTCCCGTCATCAGATCCGTGGCGTCGACACTCAAACGGGAAAAGCTCAATTGAGCCTGCTGAGTGGCTTATCACCTGTCAGACACCAAGGTCATAAACGAGATTGAAGCCCCTTCTTTCCAACCTCACCTCTTTTTTCACAGGCTTCTGAATAGCGACATCCAGGCTTCCACTCTGGGAGTCGAGATGGCGTCGTACCTGTCCCAGCTCCTCGGCCTCGGGCCCAAAAGACGCGCACCGGCGATCGTGCCAACCGACGAGGTTGTGCCCCTGCACCTGTTTGACGATACGGCCACCTTGCGGGGCTTCACGCTCATGTGGACCTTCAGGTTCGAGCAGGTGCTTGATGGAGACCTGCTGGGCGACTCGCTGTTGCGGCTCTTCCAGATGGAGGGCTGGCGGAAGCTGGGCGGGAGGATGCGACTCAGGGTGAGTAGACGGAACCATCTTCGCGACGATGGCATCAAGCAGCAGGATCGACATTAAGATCAAGGGACCTGCTAACAAGCCTCCATGGTTTTCCTATCAAGCCTCCATGGTGTGGCTGTGTATTGCACTAACTAATAAGTATTACTAATGCTAGATTTTACTAGTGTTTTGCCTTACCTACTATCTTGGCCAGTTCTTTATCTACTAATAAATACTGCATTAATCGCTTAGCCATGTTATTATTATCTGCTGCTGCTATAACTTAAAGCTATTTATAACCTGTTTTTATATATAACTAGATATTATAATAAAGTCGCTATTAGGCAAGGAATTTAATAACGCTAAGGAGGCTAGGGCTGCTATTAATACTATTAGTAAGGAGGTTAGCTTTAGCCTTATTATTTACTATATAAGGCCAGCTATAATTAAACTTTATTATAGTAAAGGGAGGAAGTTTAAGGCATAATTAAATCCTAGCCTTGCTAAGTCTTACTGCTAGAAGATAAGCTCTTAAATAACTAGCTGCCCTTATAAGCTTATTATTACTAAGCAGTATAATAGGCTTTAGTAAATCTAAGTCTTTAATAATAATAATGCCTTAAAATATAATTATAAAATGCTTTTTAAGTCTGCCTTCTCTTACTATTAAAGTATAACTATTTAAAAAAAAAAGGCTAAAATTATCTTTATATATAATACTAGCTCTAGACCTAGGCAGATTTTAAAAATATTATAATTTAAAGGTATACTTAATATTAAGGCATTGCTTTTATATAATATTTATAATATATTATAAAAGTATTATAAAAAGGAACTTAGTAGTTATTTAAAAATATAGTAGCTCTTTAATAAGCTTTAAGATAATAAAAATTACTATTTTTAATACTATTATAATTAAGAGGATTACCTTAATATGCTATTTATTTATTTAAAGCCTTTAATTAATTTACTATATTAATATCCTATAGTATTATTAATAGACTTTACTTATAAAACTAACTGCTTTAATTTACTACTTTTTAATATTTATAAGATAACCTTAATTAATAAAATATTCTAGATTACTGCTATCTTCTTAATTAAGGAGACTAAGCCTTATTATAGCTAGGTAATAGGGATTTTTAATAGTCTTTTATAAATATTTAAAATTTTAAGACTAAGGGTTATTATTATAAACTAGGAGCTTACCTTAATAAAGGCTTTAGAATTATATTTATTTATAAATACTATAATATATATCCTTTATTAATAGTATATTAATATAAATATATTAGTAAAAATAAAACAGCACTTCCTTAAGGCTTTATATAATTTAACTACTAAATAAACTATATAAGCAGCCTTATTTTAGGCATTTTTAAAAGCTTAGAATAGCCTTATTATAAGCTTATTAAAAGATAACTATAATACTTACTTTAAAGCTTTAATAAGGCAGCCTGCCTAGCCTAGGCATGCCTAGCCTATTTAGCCAGACTACCTTAAAGCTACTATTAATTATATATATAACACCTAGCTATAGCCTTAAAAGTAAAAGATTATCTGCTGCTAAGTTAATTAGCACTATTACTTTAGCTATATAATAATATTAGTTATTAAGTCCTTATACTTAGTAATAAAAAAATATATTATAAATAGTAGCAGTAACCTTTTAACTGTTTTTTATTAGCTTAAAGGCTTTTAGTAAGAATAACACTAAGATATTTAAAATCTCTAGGCTAATAAGATAAATAAAATACTAAATTTATCTTATTATCTACTTTATAATATTATTTATAAATAAGTTTCCCTTAAGGCCTTATGCCTTATTTAAAAAGAATACTAAACTATAAAGCAGATAATTAAATAAGATCTTGCTAATCCTTATAGGCCTTATGCCTTTAAGATAATCTATAGCCTCCTTTACTATTATAATATTACTAAAAGCCTTATAAATTATTAGCTGCTTTAACTTAAAAAGATTAATCTATTTTAGTAATAGGAAATAGTCTATTAAGATAGGCTAGTTACTGCTATACTACTTAAACCCTTAGTAATTAAGGGAAAAGGTTATTTAAAAGGAAGTCTAAATATTAAAAAAAATTAAATAACTATATAAAACCTAAGTCTTTTTAAAATAGTTATAATAATTAAAAATAGCAAGGCTAGGGAAGATTATTAATAATAGCAGCAGCAGCTACTGCTATTAATAGCGCTAGCTATAATAACCTTAGCTAATAAGTCTATAATGCCTTTAATAATAGCTTATAGTATAAGCTTTTTAATAATCTATAATATATATAAGCTAGGCACTAAAATATAAAGGTTATACTAATAATTAATTTAATAACTTAATAACTATAGCCCTAAAGCTAAAGAAACACTAAGAATAATATTATAGCTTTTTATTTAAGCAGCCTAGCTACTTCCTTTTAAAAAGTAGGAGTTATAGTAATTAAATATAAATGCCCTTAGTAAGGAAGATCCTAACTATAAAATTAACGCAGACTTTAAAGATATAATAAATAAGGCATTAGCCTAGGCTAAGGAAAAAGACTATAAGCTATAGGAGGAAGCCTATAAGTTTAAAAACACTAAGAAATAGCTAATGCTATAATATTATAAGCTTTAATTATAATTTTATATATATATAGATAGCATTTGCATCTTTTAAACCGTGACTACTTAAGATACAGCTAAAATTATATGGCGGTGCTGTAATCAGACTTCTAGCCACATAAGCGCCACACCATGGAGGCTTGATAGGAAAACCATGGAGGCTTATTAGCAGGTCCCAAGATCAAGATCGATCTCAAGTATGTGAAAGCCAAGCACAAGCTGACTCGGAGATCAGCCCGATCGATCAGCGGAGATTCACATCCCATGCCCCTTCACCAAGGATCGACCGCCGCTCCACTTCACAAAGGCGAGCTTCAACATGCGCATGGCGGAGCACCCTGAGGCATCGAAGCTGCCATCGCCTTCAGACAGGCTCACGACATTTCCAAGCCCTCGCAATTACCAATCTCTGGCCCTGGGACCTGGGGCGCCAAGATGCATAGACGATTATCTGTATTCGGATGCTCCGCTGTACGCCCTCCACGTCGTCAACTTCACCGACGAGACCCTGGTTTCTGTCACCTTCAATCATGCCATCAGCGATCTCGCCGGGCTGATGGCCGTCATGAACGCGTGGCAGCTCGTGCTGGCAGGCAAGCCCGAGGCCGTCCCTCCGTTCAAGGGCTTCTACGAGGACTCAATGGCCGGACTCTACAAGGCGCAGCCGGCTGAGAGGTATGTCTTGGCCGACAAGCAGCTGACCGGCTGGCGACTTGCGGCATTTGGACTGCGACTCATCTTTGAATCATGGTGGAACTCTCCGATCCATTCCAGGCTTGTTTGCATCCCGAAGAAGGCCATGGACGCACTTGTTCAGGAGGCCAGGGATCAAATACCCAAATCCGCAGAGACCAACGGCGCTACTGGCCCATCAACCTCGTTCATCAGTGAGAACGACATCATTGTAGCGCTGTCGATGAAGACAATGGCGCATAGCCTTGCCCCAAACCGAGCCATCATGGCTCTGCAGGCTGTTGATCCTCGTAGTCGGGCCAAGTCGGTCTTTCAGCAAGGCGCTGCTTATGTCTGCAATGCGCCCTCGGCAGCATTCGTGCAATGCAGTAGTCGGGAAGCGGTCGACATGAGCGTCGGGGAGCTGGCGCTTGAGGGCAGAAAGGCTCTCCTGTCGCAGCTTACCGAAGAGCAGATGAAGGCCGTGGCTGCGCTGGCGTATGAGTCCATGCTGAGCACCGGCAACCCTCCTGTATTTGGAGAGAGCGACATGGCTTTCGTCGTCTTCTCCAACTGGAGCAAGGCCGCCTTTCTGGAAAAGGTGGACTTTGGCCCAGCCGTTGTCGAGGCGGGTCCGTCCCAGGACAAGCCGGCCCGACCCGTCTATTACCATTCCCAGAGCCTGGAGACGGGCTCCTTTGCCACAAACGTCATTGTCATCATGGGAAGAGATTTGGAGGGAAACTTTTGGCTAAATGCAGATCTCCCAGCTCACGTCTGGCCGACGATGATGGAACACTTGGAGAAGTTTGCGTAGATGCAAGCCCTTCTTAGTTGCCTTCATAGAACGGTTTGCCTAGATCAGTTCTGTCCGATATTCGTGGAAGCTCTCTTGAAGTCCCATCTGACCTTCGCATGTTCGCCCATTGTCGCTACAACCCGACAAAAGAGATGCATGTATCATAGATTGGACGTAGTAGCAAATTTACATGTGGAATCGCATCATCTATCGAATCTATCATGGACCTATTAGACGTCTAGAAAGGCAACAAGGGGCACGACCACTGCCATTACCGCCACAGAGAGGCTTGCAGCAGCCATTCCAGCACCGCTCTTCTTGGATCCAGTCTCAGTTGGGCTTGCGGCGCTGGCGCCTCCTTGTGAACCCGCAGTCGTCGCGGCTGCGTCGCTGGAGGCCGTAGTCTGTGAGCCGCTGGAGCCCGAGCCATCAGATCCCCCCGAGCCAGCCCCAGAATCTGAACCCAAACCGGACGCATGACCCACAGCGGTAATCGTATAAACGGTGCCATCGCCTCCGTTGGTATAGGAAAAGACGGTGCCGCTAGCAGGCGCCGTTACGGTCCCAGCAGCATTGCTGAGCGTCGCCGTTCCACTCGGGACAGCATCCGTCGGCTTGTAGTACTTGCTGACTCCATCGAGTGAGTATCCCAGATCATGAACGCAGTCGTACGTATCCAAGTAGGAACCGCACGAGTTAAAGTCGGTGTTGAGCTGCGACTGGAGCTGGGCGACGTTTGACAGTCCGATGAGTTTGGGATCGGTATCCGGGCAAATGTTGTAGAGACTGATACTGATTAGTACGGATGTGCCTGATAGAAATCGAGCTGGGGGAAAGGGGCAAAGGTAGTGTCTACCTTGAGAGAGCACCGCTGATCTCGCAGCAGTCACACCCCTGAATCTGCTGCAAATTGCTGCTGGCGTCTCCCGAGTTCGCATTGTTGGAGCAGGTCGCCGTCTCTTGGATGGCGTCTTGAATGGCGAGGAAGACCTTGCCCACGTTGCAAGAGCACGCATCGGGAGCCTTGTTGGGCGCGGGGAAATAGGGCACAGGCAGCTTCGCGATAGGGCAGTTGAGGAAGTAGTCGATGATGTATTCCTGGTATTCACACTCCCAGACGCGGTTCCAGCAGGAGGCGGAATAGCAGTTGTAATTATCGACGTAGTTCTGACAGCCACAGGCCAAGAGTTCCTGCTGGCTGTTGTCCTTCTTGGCCTGGGCGATGCAGGAGCTTAGCTTGTCGTTTGCTTGCTTTTGACAGCTCTCAAATCCCGTGGAGTCGGCACATCCCGCGCTGGTCAAGGTAGCATCGCCAGTGGCAGCGAGAGCTGCTCCGGTAAAGAGAGGGAGCAGGACTAGAGGCAGCATTGTGTTGTTTTCTCTTGTTCACCGGCAACTTGCACGAGCTTGAGATGGATCAAGGCAACAAGAGAAAGGCGAGCAAGACGAAGAACAGTAGGGTCATGTCGGACTTATCAAGCCAGCGTCGGAAGCAGCACCGAGACTGGCCTGTCATCGCGCGCCCTTTGGTCTGCAGGCAGTCTGCAGGCATTCTGCCTTGGGCGTCGGTCAAACCAGCTACTAACAACCATCAGTGGGTACAGAGCCTCCTGGTTTCCCAAAGAGGCCGGATCAGGGACTTTCTGCACGCACGTTTGCTGCCGAGCGATCCGTATTCCGCTCCTGCGAAGCCCAGCAGAGGCGGTCCGTGATTCGACTGGGTCGGACGAAGAGGGTTCGCCGAAGCTGGACCCCAGATTGGCGAGCGTCGAGGGCCACGGGATTGGCCAGAGGGATCAGCCGCACTCTATTTCTCGATCTTGGTGGGTTCGCTGCACCCTTGATCAAGGATAGTGCGCAAGGCTGCCGTCTCCATCGCGGAATCGGCCGTCAAGTTGGGTTGCCTGTCCGTATCTCGAGCCTGTCAGCATCGTGTCTATAGAGCCAGAAGTCTGCCTTCCCTTGCTTTGAAGATGGAGAGGTACTGCGTACGCTTTGCTTCATCAAAGAGATCTTCGTGCCAGTAATGCATCAGTCGATGAGTCGTTCATGAAGACGGCGGTGTGAATTGTTCAATAGGGTGCTGAAGATAATGGACATTTCCAGGTCCCTCCTGCTCATGTCGACAGCGATAAGGTCTCGGCTGTGCGATAACGTCACGTGTGTGTCTTATCGATTTGCATCCAATGTTCACCAAGTCATCAGGCATAGAAATTCCATCTCAGACATGATATGAAGCTCATATGAAGCTCATATAAAGATACAAAGCAACATGAAGCGCATCATTGTTGCCCGTGTCACCGTTGCATCTTCTGTGAGTGCTTGCGAGATTGAGTGGGTCTTTTTGATGGGGTTTGTATTTAGGCCGGATCGGATCCCGGATCCAGCTGAATCGATATTTTACCACTTTAGGCAGCATATTCCGGACGTGCATTGAAGTTACCCTACAAGTGTGAGATTTCATGGCGTATTTCACTTCAACCGCATTGAAACGCATGAAATGCTGAAGCCAGTGAAGTGCATTCAGGATCTTGAGCGCTTCTTCCATAGAGGGACATGATAGAGTTATAATTAACCATGTATGATGAGGGTCGACGTGGATCTCACGATGATCTCGCCATTTTCATCGACTCACTGAGTGTGGGGCAGCGACATCTTTCCAGGATCGCGTCGCTTCACCTCGTGCAGAGACATGTAAAGTTCACTCGTATAACAAGTCTTCATGAATGCTTGCCTCCTTGAGATTTTTTTGTGGGATAATGCGTCGAGATTGACGTGGAACAAGATGTCACAGCAGCCTTCACAGTTTGAATGAGCTCAATGTCCACCTCTCCTCGAGTCTTTTATTGACTGCAGCAATTCATCAAGGGCTGTGGCAAAAAGAGAATAATCAAACTCATTGATCACTATTAGTTACCATCATTGAGACTGCCGCATTCGTAATACAGCTCATATCACCCTTAACATCACCCTCATGATCGAATTAAGTCACTCACAGGACGCCCCACGCTCACCGTCGGCCTTCTGTAATTGAGTCATCGGTTGAGCTCGGAAATACGTGTTATATGATGAACTTTTTCTGTCAAAAAAAGCCCTACCGTGGAATGAGAACACCTCTGTCTATGAAACCGAATGAATCAAGTAACCAAAGGAAATGTGAAAGGAGCTGCCACGCCACCTCTTCTTGCTAGGGTGGCCAGAATGAAGGGCTCTTTTTTCTATCATGGGCCAGCGTGCACTTGAACACAGTCCGACCATTTCCTTCATCCTTAGGGCGAGGCATCACCCGTTGCCGACCAGTCCGGCCGAGCATTCAATGGCACGCGGACACTTCTCTCATCGAAAGATCCAAAGGACTTTGCATTTCCCCAGTTCTATAGTTGAAGAGAATGAGAAATAATTTGATTCGGCGCGCTGGGCGATTGATTGCCTTTGACGGGGATCCTTGCATTGTTTCGCTTATTGAGTTTATGCGCAAGAGCATAGTCACAGAGATGAGGCAACCTGGGATAGTGATGTCAATGGGATAGCTTCGGGACTATTTAAGGTCACGGCAATCACAAATCAGGAGCCTGTTATCTTTTGCCTTGACTGATGGTGAGTATGCAGAGTGCTTTGCGTGTTTTGACTGGTCGGTTGATGAGAAGGCCTCATTCACTTTTGTTCTTAATGGTGAGAATGATAAGGCTCGCCCCACGATCGAACATGTTTATACCTCGTTCGAATCACCAAAGTTGCTCATCTCAGTGAAGAGGTAATTCGTTTGAGTAATAGACCACATTACGTAGCTCCTTTGCATACACAACCTGTTAGGAATGAGCTCGAAGAGCCGAGAACTATATCCTCACGCTCTGCGTACGACCGGATCCCTATGGACATATCGACTGTTTGAATCACATAGCCTATGCGTAATGAGGCATCACAATGAGTTAGAAGCATTGTTATGCTTCGTTGCAATTGTGTCTCTTTCTCATGGCGTGGTGGAATTCGAGTTTTATCTTGCTCACAAAAAGCTCACAAGAAACTACAGCGAAAACAGATCAGCAAGTTGGTCCATCAATACCGCATGAGAGAACCAAACGGTCGTCTTCATGAACGGTTGTTGATGATTGATTGAGCTTGATTCATATCATTCTCCTCCTTGTTCAGTATGGGCAAGTATGAAGAGCTGACGATCTTATGCACACCATTGCACGTGTATTATATCGCTCAGCATAAGACTCTGCCGCTCTTTTATTTTCCCCGTTACAACTCCTGAGCATCCTGAGGCAAACGAGAGATAGCCTGGTAGTCGGATCAGGCTTGAGTGTTTTTCATGCATATCAATCTTCCCAGTGGCGGTCATCGATCGTTGGAAGTCCGTCAACGGTATCGTCTCGTAAAGGTCGTCACATCATGTACCCGTGATGAAGTCTCATCTAACGGGGAAGCTCGGGCGTCTGTCAAAAGGGCTGCCACAGGCACAGGCCCATATGAAAAGTGCTATCCAAATTCATTAGCTCTTCATCAAACATGCTATACCTAGTAGCTGTAATAGTTGCTCACCTCACGAACCCGGCCAGCGTCGATGAAATGCGCCGCATCTCATTCGGAGCAACATCCATCTCCCAGTACAGACTCTCAGAGTGTGTCTCTCTTAGCATCGCCCTTTTCAGCGTCGTAGAGGCAATCGTGAACCCCAGACACAGGATGACATCGCAGCGAAACCTGGTGCTGGCGTGAGAACCCAGCTTTGAGTCCAAGAGCGTTGGATAAATGACGTCCACACTGCTGTACGTCAAAGAAACTAAGCACTAAGAAAAAATCAGATGAGACATGGAGATGAGTTGCAGCTTGGTGAGACCGTACCAAGAGGAGTATGAGGGCGTCTAGGAAGCAAGATTCATCGCAGAGACGGCTAATGGAGAAAGAAGCGATGAGAACGTAGAGACTTGATGAGATTATGCGGATGGCGAGATAGAATGCGCGGATCTTGGTGGAAAAATATTGAGATATGATAGGACAGCCTTGGTTCTCATCCATCGTGACGATTGAGGCTGCCAAGCGGAATGGAATTACATGGTATCATGAGACATTGCTCTTGAGCAACATTATGCCAGTATCACCATGTTAAGTCATTCTCATCCCACTTCAGCGACTTCACGACAGTACTACGATTACCGGCTCAGACGAGTTACGATCCTCTGGCAAGGGAGATCAACTCGGGAAGCTGAAGCTATCCGTGCCCGAGTTGAAGCGGTATCCAACGGAGATAGCACACGTCTTCATGCCTCCTTAGGACGCCAATCATCTTAAGCTATCAGGCCCGGCTGTGCCGTTAAAAGGGGGACTCGGGCGATATGCAACGGAAAGGCTGTGATCGAACTCGCACTCAAAGTCGCAGTCCCACACCGCAGTCCCGAAAGCGGCAACTTCAACGCCACACTGTAACTCTCCTGTATAAGGCACAGTAGGTACGAGCAGTTATTGTATGTAGGTACGTACGTTCTTCTGAAGCATCCCACAACCCACGCAGGCTATCCGCGTATTCAGGCGGCCAGGGACCCATGGATGGGGCGTCAGAGCCTTATGATTCGCGAGACCAGGGGGGATGAATGCCACCCAAAGTCCGTTAGCCCCCCTTTGAGAGAACAGCATCCCTGGTCGGCCCTCTCCGCTACTCCGCATGGCGTTCCCCTAAAAGAGCAATTGGAGGTTGAGGCTTGAGCCAATAGAAGGCGATGAAGGGGGCAGCTCTCCACTTTTAGAATAACGAAGAAGAGGCCATGCCCCAGCTTTTGATGTTGGTCTTGTTCAAGAGTTTTGGGGTTCTGTCTACGAGACGCTTTGAGATTGTCATGACAGGTTATGGTATCTTTATACATGATTAAAGACTGGCTTCTTATTATGATCATGAGTGTGGAATATCTCATTTTCGATGTCTCCAACCCTGGTATCCAGTCAAGAGGAAGAAGAAGAAGAAGGCGGTGATGATAATGATTGGGGAGGTGAACAGCTTGAAGATGCATAAGAGGAAGAAGCAACCGGCGCAGACGATATGCTTGGATCAGACTTGATCTCTGAAAGCCTCTTTGCAATCTCCGCCGTCGACCTCTCTGCAGACGACGACGGGGATGAGTTCCTGCACTCGAGACACTGCCGGCACTCGAGGTTCCGCCGCAGCTGCTCCTCGCACCAGGCCAGGCGGGCAAACAGGTCCTTTGTCGACTGCCTCCTCTTGCGCGGAGCGGCGGGTGCGCTTGGCTGACAAACGACCTTGAGCTGAAATGGATGATAGAAGCCATTGTACATGTCAGCGGGCATGTGAATCTCATATCAGACGTATGCAGCATGGAGTACTAAAAGGAAAGCCGGAGATTGTTTCTCCCTCTTCCCATCCATGGGCACAGACACGCACCTTGATGCACATGGAGCATGGGCTCTTCCGGTTGCACTTCTTTTTGCGCTTCTGGCAGAGGCGGCATGCGAGTTTCCTTGCTTCCTTTGCGGGCTTGTGGGGAGGAAGTGAGTCGGCGGAGGAGCTCATTGTGGAAGAATTGATGAGTGTGAGGTGGAGGATGACGAGTTGGTGGAGGCCGGCCTCAGCTTGTCGAAATCGTGGAAAGGCAGGCGGAATTAGGATTGGAGCGAATAAGCTGTCTTGAAAGATGTGTTTTTATCAGTGAGAAGCTTGCCGTAAGGTGTCAGGCATGTTGACATTTTGAAGTTGATGTCAAGCTCAAGACTCACCCAGGCCGAAGTAGTAGTAGCTCAGTAGTCAACCCCCGTCCAGTCCATGCACGATCAGCAGAGACGGCTAGCTCGACAAACTTTGTTTGTGAAGTGGTCTTGGTCTCGGAAATATCGAGTCATTGATCATCAAGATCGGGAGACACGCGAGTCGAGCTGAAGAAGGAGGCCAGTACGACACTGCCAGGAAGAGTAAGGAGGCTCGAGACATCGGGGTCTTGGTGAGCCAAGGCGGAAAGCTGCTACCCTCGACACCCCGAGGGACAGAGAGTGAAGCAGACGGTTGCTCGGGGTCTGCTAAAAGCCCGGTAGCGCGATGGTCATTGATTGGACAAGCGGGATCGAGGAGGAGGCAGATAACTATGTGCAAACTCCGCAATACGGCGTATAAGCAGGACGAGGCTGTCTACTGCAAGGAGACGAGAGATGTGTTTTGGTCCAGATTCTCCGAGAGCATTCGTTCTGTAGAGAATGAAGCGCCCCCCTGGATGACGAATTCTGGGCGTAGTGGATTCTGCCCGTCTTGCTATGGTGTCTTGATTCGGAGGTTTGCAGCGTGGGAGATCCGAGAGGCCGGTGCGTTGGCGGGTTGCGGCTGTCCGACGCTGGGTGATATATAGTTTGTAAATCGTCAGATCAGCCGTTGCATTGACAGATTTCTGCCAAGGATCTTGGGAATAGACCAGCTGAGTAGTTCTTCTGGGCTCTGATGGTTGAGGAGCTCGAGAGCTGCAATACACTTGGTTAACAGTTCCCACCTGCTGTCATTCCTTTGACCTGATCAACACCCCCTGGCTCCAGATCCTTTGACTATCGACACTTGTCAGACAAAGAACACCAGGATGGCTGGGCAACCAGACCAGGGCGACTCAAGCCCCGAGTCTCGCACTCAATCTGCCCACGGGAGCGCCCAGACGTACGTCGAAGGCCAGCAGTCTCCCTCCGTCAACGCCGACACCAAGGAGGAATCGAAAGATGATGCGAATAATGTCAACAATGTCAACGACACCGACGACGACGACCAAGATGATTCGTCAGAGAACAACAGCACCCACGAGATGGAGAGGCGGCTCAGCATCGTGCAGCAACTGGCCCGCCAGTACACGCACACCTCGGGCATCGACATCCAGGGCCAGCCCGACTCGCTCTTTGGGAACAACGACCCCGAGTCGCCGCTCAACCCCATGAGCAGCAAGTTCAACGGCCGGACATGGGCCAAGACGGTGGCCAAGTACGCGACGGAGCACGGATCCGGGTTTCGGCGCAGCGGCATCTCGTTTCGCAACATGAACGTCTACGGATACGGAACCGAGACGGACTTCCAAAAGGATGTCGGAAACGTGTGGCTGTCGATTCCGGATCTCGCCCGGCAGGCGCTGAGCAAGACGGGCGGACGGAGGCGGATCGATATCCTGAGGAACCTCGACGGCGTCATCAAGTCGGGCGAGATGCTCGTCGTGTTGGGCCCTCCTGGCGCAGGATGCTCGACGTTTCTCAAGTCGATTGCGGGCGAGACCAACGGCATCTACATCGATGCGGACACGCAGTTCAACTATCAGGGCATCAGCGCAAAGGAGATGCATACCCAGCATAGGGGTGAAGCCATCTACACGGCCGAAGTCGACGTGCACTTCCCGATGCTGTCGGTTGGCGATACGCTTGCCTTTGCGGCCATGGCGAGATGCCCTCGGAACCTCCCTGCCGGCGTCTCCCGCGACCAGTTTGCGGCTCACTACCGAGACGTCGTGATGGCCATGTACGGCATCAGCCATACGATCAACACGCGCGTGGGAAACGAGTACATCCGCGGCGTGTCTGGCGGAGAGCGGAAGCGGGTGACGATTGCCGAGGCCTCGCTGTCCAACGCTCCTCTCCAGTGCTGGGACAACTCGACTCGAGGCTTGGATTCTGCAAACGCCATTGAGTTTTGCAAGACTCTTCGTCTCCAGTCCGACACCTTTGGCCAGACCAGCGCCGTGTCCATCTATCAGGCACCGCAGAGCGCATACGATGTCTTTGACAAGGTCCTCGTCTTGTATGAGGGAAGACAGATCTTCTTCGGTCCGACCGGCAAGGCCAAGGACTATTTCATCAACCTCGGCTTCGAATGTCCAGCGCGTCAGACCGTTCCTGATTTCCTCACGTCCATGACGGCGCCGACGGAACGAATCGTTCGCCCTGGCTGGGAGAGTCGGGCTCCTCGAACCCCTGACGAATTCGCAACGTGCTGGAAGAACAGCGACGACTACAAGGCGCTGCAGGCCGAGATCGAGGCCTACAACCAGGAGCATCCCATTGGCGGTGCCGACGCCGAGGCCTTTCGCCAGCACAAGAAGCTGACCCAGGCCAAGGGCCAGCGCGTTAAGTCGCCCTACACGCTCTCGTACTCGCAGCAGATCAAGCTGTGCCTGTGGCGAGGCTGGCGACGGTTGATTGGAGACCCCAGCCTGACCATATTCGCGTGGCTGTCCAACACGGCCATGGCGCTCATCATCTCGTCGCTGTTCTACAACCTGCAGCCGACGACGGGCAGCTTCTACGGCCGGGCGGCGGCTCTCTATGTCGCGATTCTGTCGAATGCTTTCTCGAGCGCGCTCGAGATTCTGACGCAGTATGCGCAGCGACCGATTGTCGAGAAGCATTCGCGGTATGGCTTCCATCTGCCGTCTGCCGAGGCGTTTTCGTCGGTGCTGTGTGATATGCCGTACAAGATTGGGAACGCCATATGTTACAATCTGGTGCTGTATTTCATGGCCAACTTGAATCGAACTGCCGGAGCCTTTTTCTACTTTCTGTTTGTGGTGTTTTTGATGGTGCTGGCCATGTCTGGAGTCTTTCGATCGATGTGAGTCCCCGTCCTCTCCCCCCTTTTCCCCCCTCAACCCCCTACATCTTCACTCAACTTCTCACACACTCACCTCACGCAGAGCTGCCCTCTCGCGAACCCTGTCGCAAGCCATGGTCCCCGCGTCGCTGCTCATCCTCGCCATGGTCATCTTCACCGGCTTCGTCATCCCCGTCGACTACATGCTGGGCTGGTGCCGCTGGATCAACTACCTCGACCCGGTGGCCTACGGCTTCGAGGCCCTCATGATCAACGAGTTCAGCGGCCGCCGCTTCGAGTGCAACGCCTTTGTCCCCAGCTCCGCCGTCCCGGGCTACGAGAACGTCACGGCCGATCACCGCGCCTGCACCGCCGTCGGGTCCGTCGCCGGCCAGGACTTTGTCAGCGGCGACGCCTACATCAACTCGCAGTACCGGTATTATCACGCGCACAAGTGGCGCAACGTCGGCATCCTGATTGCCTTTGTGCTGTTCAACCACTTTGTGTACTTTGTCGCGACGGACCTCATCCAGGCGAAGAAGTCAAAGGGCGAGGTCCTCGTCTTCCGCCGCGGCCAGCTCCTGTCCTCCCCCTCGACGGCCCCCAAGAAGAGCGACGCCGAGGCGTCTCTGTCGGGCCCCGTCCCCGTCGTCGAAAAGGGCACAAACACCCCCCTGGAGCAGAGCGACGCCATGATCCAGGCCTCGACCAGCGTCTTCCACTGGAGCAACGTCTGCTACGACATCAAGATCAAGGGCGAACCGCGCCGCATCCTCGACCACGTCGACGGCTGGGTCAAGCCGGGCACCCTCACGGCCCTCATGGGCGTGTCCGGCGCCGGCAAGACGACGCTGCTCGACTGCCTCGCCGACCGCATCTCCATGGGCGTCATCACGGGCGAGATGCTGGTGGACGGCAAGATCAGGGACAACTCGTTCCAGCGCAAGACGGGCTACGTGCAGCAGCAGGACCTCCATCTCGAGACGACGACGGTCCGCGAGGCGCTCGAGTTCAGCGCCCTGCTGCGCCAGCCCGCGACCACGCCGAGGGCCGAGAAGCTGGCGTATGTCGACGAGGTCATCAAGCTGCTCGACATGCAGGAGTATGCGGATGCCGTCGTCGGCGTGCTGGGCGAGGGACTGAACGTCGAGCAGCGGAAGAGACTGACGATTGGCGTCGAACTCGCTGCAAAGCCACCGCTTCTCCTGTTCGTCGACGAGCCGACCTCGGGCCTCGATTCGCAGACGTCGTGGGCCATCCTCGACCTGCTGGAGAAGCTCTCCAAAGCCGGCCAGTCGATCCTCTGCACCATCCACCAACCGTCCGCGATGCTGTTCCAACGCTTCGACCGGCTGCTGTTCCTCGCAAAGGGCGGGAGAACCGTTTATTTTGGTGACATTGGTGAAAACTCGTCCGTCATGACGTCCTATTTCGAGCGACACGGCGCGCCCAAGTGTTCCCCTGGCGAGAATCCCGCGGAATGGATGCTGCAGGCCATCGGTGCTGCCCCTGGCTCGACAACGGAGATAGACTGGCACCAGGCCTGGCTCGACAGCAAGGAGTATCTGGAAGTCCAGGCTGAGCTGCAGCGCCTCAAGGACGAAGGAAACAGCACCGCCAACAGCCATCTCGACGCCAACGACAAGGCCTCGTACGCCGAGTTCGCAGCCCCCTTCTGGTCGCAGTTCCTCATCGTCACGCAGCGCGTCTTCCAGCAGATCTGGCGCACGCCGTCGTACATCTACTCCAAGTTCTTCCTCTGCCTCTTCGTCTCGCTCTTCATCGGGCTCGTCTTCCTCAACGCCCCGCTGAGCATCCAGGGCCTGCAGAACCAGATGTTCGCCATCTTCAACATCCTGACCATCTTTGGGCAGCTCGTGCAGCAGCAGATGCCGCACTTTGTGACGCAGCGCTCGCTCTACGAGGTCCGCGAACGGCCCTCCAAGACGTACAGCTGGAAGATCTTCATGCTGTCCCAGGTCGTCGCCGAGATCCCGTGGAACACGCTCATGTCCGTCGTCATGTTCGTCTGCGTCTACTACCCCGTCGGCTTCAACAACAACGCCGTGCCGGCAGGCCAGGTCACTGAGCGAGGCGGCCTCATGTGGCTGCTGTTCTGGCAGTTCCTCGTCTTCACCTGCACCTTTGCCCACGCCTGCATCGCCATCACCGACACCGCCGAGGCCGGCGGCAACCTGGCCAACATCCTCTTCATGATGTGCCTCATCTTCTGCGGCGTCCTGGCCAGCCCCGACAGCATGCCCGGCTTCTGGATCTTCATGTACCGCCTCTCGCCCTTTACCTACTGGGTCTCTGCCGTCTTGTCCACGGGCCTGGCCAACACGCACGTCACCTGTTCCGACAACGAGCTCGTCCACCTCGATCCTCCCAGCGGCCAGACCTGCGGCGACTTCCTCGACAACTTCATCTCGGCTGCGGGAGGCTATCTCCAGGACAGCAACGCCACGTCCGACTGCAGCTACTGCCCGATTGCCGACACCAACGTCTTCCTCGCGAGCGTCAGCTCGAGCTACTCGCACAGATGGCGCGACTTTGGCATTGGCATGGCGTATATCGCGTTTAACATTGCGGCGTCGCTGTTCCTGTACTGGCTGGTGAGGATGCCCAAGAAATGGGGAAAGAAGAGGGAGTAATCTCTCTCTCTGTCCCTCTCTCCCCCAATGAACCATCATTCTCCTTGACAAGCCTTCCATCCCTCCATTCGACGAGAAACGAGAACCGCAAATCATCTGATGCATTGCTTGACATTCTCTCCAAGTCGTCTGTCAGATGCCAGCAATAACACACAACTTCACTATCCTTTTTTGGATATTTTCCCCTTCTTTCTTAGATCATCTTTGATAGAACATCTTCCTTCCACCATTCGAGAGACGTGCCAAGTTGGCACCCTTTGCTAGATTTTCTACCTTTACGAATAATTTGACGTGTCGTCACCACGAAGCATCCGCGAGCATGGTCCTTGATTCCATCTATTTGTCATTAATGAGTGTCTGCATACAATTTTCCTTACCTTTCCATTTATAGACTGAATACATGATTGGCCATAATTAGAAAAGAATGTCCAAAAGGCTTCACGTCCCCATCTCCTTTCAACGCCATGTGCCTGCTAGAACCTCAGTTCCTCGATATTGTCAATCAGAAAAGTGTAGCTCGTGTTGCGGTACGTGTCGTCCAGCAGTCCATTGCTGGAGGCTTTGAAATGCAGCAACTTCTTCCCCTCCTTCCATTGCGGCCAAAACACGTCCACGGCGGTGCCGTTATTCGGGTCCAGATTGTGCAAAAATTGAGATAGTACGTCCGCCCGCTGATCGCCGGATACTTGTCGTTGGAGTCCCTAAACAGGACGCCAATGTCCGAACCGTGATACGTGCCAAACAGCCCCAGGAGCGGGTTGTACTTGTACGATGAAAAGTACGACCACGTCGACACCGTCGGTGCGACGCTGGCAAACGTTTGCAGCGAGATGCGTCGGATCAGGTTGAAGACGATGTCGCCCAGGATCGCCGCGATCCTCTTCTTGCCGGGATAGCCCTCAAACAGATACCCCGTGCGGTACGGACTTCCGTCGCGAGGTTCGCTGCTGTACGTGTTGACGAACTCTGTAATCTGCTCTGTATCAGCGTTGTGGAAGTAGTACGCCGACAGGTATTCGACAATCTTCTCCGTCGTGCTCATGTTGCGCTGCGTCAGGCTGAAGAGCGTGCCCTCGTCCTCCTGTGTCCCGATAATCATCGGCACCTGGTGGAACTTGCCTGCCCGCTGCAGCGCATCCGGGCTGTCTGTCAACGCCCTGCCGTCCGGCCGCGGCAGATAAGACAGGGCGAGAGAGCTGTAGGAGATGATGCCCGGCACCGAGTTGGCGGCGACGGTGAAGACGTCGTTGTCCAGACCGCGGAGGCACGACAGCGAATCGCTGCCCGTGCAATTGGCCGCCGCGGCCACGGCATCGTAGATGGCCTGGGCCTTGTCGCTGTCCAAGGGACCGGTGGGCGTCGCGGAGCCCGAGTTCATGATGGCGCCGCGGAAAAGCGGATTGCCATTGTAGCTGGCATCGCCGTCAAAGAGGACAAGCTGGTCAAATACCGAGATGGCGCCGGCAGACTCGCCCCAGATGGTGACCTTGTTCGGATCACCACCGAAAGCCTCAATATTGTCGGCGACCCATTCGAGGCCCATCCGTTGGTCAAGAAGCCCGGCGTTGCCGCTGCCCTCGGCCAGGATCTCCTTGCCCGGCATGAACCCCCAGGCAGCAACGCGGTAGTTGACCGCCACAAAGATAAAGGGCTGGTTCTGCAGCAAACCCGTCTCAATCAGCTGGGTGGCTTTGTAGCCCGCCGTGCTGCCGGCCAGAAAGCCGCCGCCAAAGATCCAGAACAGCACCGGGAGGCCGGCACCGGCCTGGACCCCTTTCGAGCGTTGTACGTTGATCGTCAGACAATCTTCCCCGGAGGTGGCTGCCTCAGTCTCGCCCGAGGTATCGTTGACAATGGCACCAGCCACGAGAGCATCGGCGACGTTGGAGAAGCCCGTCAGACTGAGGATGGGCCCCTGGGGGCATGAACGGGGTGTGCCCGTGGCATCAAACGTGCCCAGATCCCGGGACAGCTTCACCGGCGGTCTGAAGCGCAGGTCGCCAATCGGCGCTTCGGCATAGGGTATGCCGTTGAACGTTTCCACCGTCTCTCCCGCGGTGCCAATGATGGTGCCGGATGGGATGGTGACGCTGGCCATGGCGGCCTTTTCCCGTGCCTCCGCAGAGGGGGCGGGTACGGCTGCGACGAGCGGCAGCAGGCCAGCCGCGATGGAGAGGATGGCAATCTTCATCGCTGGAAAAAGCAGCAGCGCAATAGAGGGATGCTGATAGGACAGCTTTTGACAGGGGATCTACTGCAGAGCCACGAGGCGGAGGAGATGATCTGGACAATGAAGTCGGGCCTGAGGAGCTTTGGCCTTGCTCTTATACGAGTCCAACGACTCCATGTCCTCGTCTCGTGTGGTGTTGCCTGACTGCTTCCTGCTGGTTCGGATCATGCTCTGCTCTCCGTCTAACGTGGCATGACGACGCGAGCTGTCGACACTCCGAGTCAGTAATATTCAACGCCTGCTAAGACAAAGCCTGTCATGGCTCTGGCTTCTAGTCAAGAAATCGGCGGTCGTGGTAGGTGAGATATGCGGTGAGACAGTTGAGTGGTTTCTCGTCCGAGTCATGTCTTTCTCGTTGTTGGCCATGGCCCGTAACACGAAGTCCGTTGTGGTGGATATCAGGCTCGGAAAGGACGATAATCCAGATGAGAGCCTGAAACAACATCCAGTGGTGATGGTTCGTCATCGGGGAAAATTTGATCTGGCTAAATCTTGGTGGAACTGCCTCTGAGGCCCTGCATGGGGCTCGGCAAGATATGTGGATGTGTGCGATGTGTTGAGCGTCAGTGGCCTCCGCTCTCTCGAGCTTCAAGAGGCTGGTCCAGGGGTTAAGGTTATTTTCCCCTCCCGGTGGCGTCTTAAGAGGCGTCACCAGTTCGACTCTTGCAAGGCAGCCTCACCGATAGAGGAGAGGGGAGTTGTTCAGAATGGGAATCGTGTGCGGAGTCGAAAAGTTTGATTTTCTGTTCAATCGCTTAGCCTAATGTTCTGTTCGACTGAGCCTGTACTGACCTCCGCTCGGTAAGGGATCCTGGCTCTGATCTCGAGCCATTGACGGATGGCTTCAGTCGAATATCCAAATCAGCTCTAGGGTTAGCCACCGTTGAGCGTGTCTAGACGTAAGGTAGCAGCGCATAGCGGATGTGAAGAGGCAGAGATGGAGAGCCGGAAAAGAAGCAAAGTGAATTGGCCGTGACGTGTTTCTGCCTTCTTTCGCTTTTCACCGCCCAGCTCCGGCCCGGTGCCTCGTTAATCCACATCTACCTACCCGAGCTGATAAAGACGTTGAGCCACCGCCGTCAAATGCTCGAGTAACAATCAGTTTGCAGCCAAGTTTGGTCTGAACGCAAAACACCGCCCAACCCGAAGAATAAGTACTGTTAGAATCATCAGTCAAAGCAAAATCGTCAGTCAAATCAAACTGATCAGTTCCACCAAACAATCAGTCGAGTCAAACGAGTTGACAGCATCAACCGGACCGAAATAATCAGGCAAAATGAAGGTGGTCAGTCACATCATAATTCCCAATGGAGCCGCTATGGGTAATCAGATCGAAATCATCCCTCGACTCGAATTATCGGCGGAATTAGAATTCATCTTTCGTCAAGTCGTCTATACCATGAATGTGTCAGAAGTGCGCTTCAATGACTGGCCAAGGTAACAAAACGGTTTCCCCTTATACAAAGAAACAAACAAACAAACAAACACGCCGTGATACTCCGTCGTGAACCGCAGCTCACCATAAATGTACAGGGTATCTCCTCCTCCTCTTGACCTCTCCATCCGAAACTACCTCCGCCTCGTCAAGTTTTGCAGGTTCGCAGAGCTCCTCTGCCTGCTGGCGCTCCTCCTGACCCTGGTGGCCCCTCTGCTCACGGAGCTTCCGAGGTTCCTCAGTGCCCCATTCCGTCGCGGATCTCCAAAAAGTTCAGATACCGCTGCTTCGTCCACCGCCGCGCCCGCTTCCCCCACACAATCATCGGGAGCGACAGCATCAGGATCACGAATCCCAGCACACCCAGCTCGATAAAGGTGTCCATGACGCCCGTGTCCAACCAGTAGCTCGCCACGAAGGTAAAGATCATGGCCAGCGTGTTGTTGATGACGGCAACGCCCACCATGCCCTCGAGGACCATATCCGGGTAGCAGTCGGCGAGGTACGTCAGGCTCAGGTCGCCCGCGCAGCCGTAGCCGAAGCCTATGAAGCCGAGGCCGACGTACGGAACGGGCCAGTCCCACCCCTTGGCCGACCCGATGCCGAACAGCCACATGCCCGTCGGGAAGATGAGGACGCACAGGAACATGAGGTAGAGGCGGAACTCGGCCTCCTGGATCCCCCGGTTACGCCGGCTGGCCCACAGCACAAACAGGTCGCTGAGGTAGCCTCCGTAGAAACAGCCGAGGATGCTACCAATCAGGCAGGGGATGTTCATGTTGCTCACAGCGACGTCCCCATAGTCCCAGGGGTCCTCGGTCCAGTAGTCCTCCTCGATGGTGAGGTAAAAGGACAGCGCAATGTTCTGCATCCCCCACTGCAGCCCGGCGAACCAGACGGCGGGGAAGGTGAAGATGCGCAGCGTGTGCCACAGACGGCCGACGTACTGCTTGGCGCCGACTCCGCGCAGGTTGGGGGCGGGCGTGATGAGGGCGATGCGCTGCCAGTACGACTTGGGGCGCGTGTAGTTGATGGAGAACTGGTCCGTCGCGCGGGCCTCTTCGTCTGACGCGCCCGGCGTGACCTTTTCGTCGCCGCTAGTCTTTGCTTCGCTGGCAATGGTTTTCTCGTTGCTCGTCGACACAATGGGCGTTTGGTTCTCTGCCGCCCGCTGGTACCTCTCACGGGGGAACGACGTCTCCTCCAGGCCAAAGTAAAAGAGCACAAAGTTGAAAGCAGACATGATGGCGCCCAGGTATCCGATCCAGCGCCACCCAAGGCTGCTGTCAGCGACGTAGCCGCCAATCAACGGGCCCAAATACGTTCCCACGGAGGTGGCCAGCGTGTACAGGCCCATCGACGTGCCGTTTTGGTGCTCGAACCAGATGTCCAGCAGGGACAGCTGCACCACGGCCTCGGCGACGGACTCGGAGGCCCCGACGAAGAGCTGCGTCCAGATGGCATCCTCGGCAGTCTTGAGGCGGCCGAACCATATGTTGCCAATCAGGCCCCACGTCGCGCCGACGAGATACAAGATCCGGCGGCCGTACAGATGGACGGCCGGGGAGCTCAGCAGGGTCCAGTAGCCAATGGCGAGGAAGAGGACGCCGGCGCCGGTGTTGAAGACGTCGTAGCTGATGCCGTACTCCTCATTGACGCCCGTGCTGGCGGAGCCGGCGACGTTGGACGTGGCGGCCGTCAGGGCGACGGCGAAGCAGACGAGGGCGGTGTGCCATATCTTGCGCGGCAGACTCCAGTTGAGGGGGTCGTTGGGCGACTGGGTGGGCTGAGGGACGAGGACGATGCCGTCGTGCTTCTGGAGAAGGCCGTTGGCGGAGGTGCTGCTGGCGGACTCGTCGAGGAAGACGCAGCGCGTGCCGGGGAGCACTTCGTCGATGTCGAGGACGGGCGTGGGAGGCGGAACGTCCATTGGGCGAGGGGGAACTCGGTGAGAGGAATCTGGGTGGACTCGGGGGGGAGTGGGAGGAGGGGGTCGGACTGGCTCACTGGAGCCTCATGCGGGTGTTGCTGTGAAGAGAGTCAGTAAGAAGGAAAGAGAAAGAAGGAGAAGAAGAAGTAGAAGAAGAGGATACTCACCTGCGCCCAGACGGGAGAGAAGCGCGACAAGCGGAGGAGGTGACGATAAGAGGCGGGCACTATTTCTGCCGTGTCTCATTTTTTTTTTTTTTCTTACATTCTGTCCCGTGCCGGTTGGTGGTGTATCCACACAAGTCGGGCTTATCGAATGCAACCTCAAGTGCTGATTTTCCCTGGTTTATCAGTGCATGGATCGTCGGTGGGTTCGTGACGGGAGCTCTAGCGGGTTGTGGATGGTTGGTTGCAGCGTGTTTAGTGGTGGGCTTTAGTGGTCCAGCGGGTTGGTTGTAGCGGGTGCGGGTACCTGCTGGAGGGGCCGGAACCTGGTTGAGAGCGCCAAGGCGGGTGATGCACCGAGTTGCTTGGTACATGTACGTACCTGGGGTGCTGAGGTTGCGTCCACGGCGGATACCTAAATGGCTGGCTGGCTGGCTTATCCAGTCTCTTCAAGACAATCAGCTATCAGAGCCAATACTGTCTTCACTTTCTACTCAGCTAAGGTACAGCAGATTATAGTTCCGAGTACCAATACGGCCGACTATCAGATTCAATCGCATCGAGATGCACGCTGACGACGTGGCGGGCTCTCCAGGAATGGCAGACAGGGATCTCGCCCAATCAGTGCAGTGGCGCATCGGGAGCTGCGGGCTTTTTGGTGACAGTCCTGGACGGCGCCTCCGGGGGGGTTTGGCTGGGGTTTGACAGACGGGGTTTATTCCCATTTAATGTTAAGATGGTGGTGAAGGATTATCGAGATGGCATTGGATGGTGTTGTGGTGAGACAGTGTCCTACGTTGAACGAATATTCTGTTGACGAATTCAAAGGCGTCTGATGCTCAAGTGAAATGTCTTTTTGATATTGGGTACCAAAGATGATGTCATGGTAGCAAGAGGTGACTGGACCTGAAGTAGTAGGGTAGGTAGATAAGGTAGGAAGCCATCAAGGTGTCATGCTTCACCTTCATGGCTTGGACTTTACCATGAAACAAATTTCCAACCAATCTTTGACAAGATCATGATGTGTTGTTGTAACAACTACCTAACACTTGACCGACATCACAGGACTGGATTCAAGAGTCGAAAGCATTGTTACCACGGACTCATCAGAATTACAACAAGTATCAAATATATATATATACAAGAATCCCCTACTGACTAGATAGGCAGAGACAAATCAACACCGGCTCACCGAATCGTCAACGTCACTCTCATCATCCCCAAACCGCCCGCCGCTCTGCCGCTGCGCACTGCGAATCGTCGCCATCGCCACGCTCGAGTCCATCATGAACCGGTGCCGCACCTCCTCCTGCCACAGGTACCGCTTCCGCTTGCGCGTCTGCCAGTCCCCCATCACCGCCGGCGTTCTGCAGAACTCCAGTGACGCCTCCTCAAAATCGACCAGCATCACGCTTTCTCGCGATCGGTCAAACAAGAAATTGCTCGCCGACAGCCCCCCGTTGTACACGACGCCCAACTTGTGGATCGCGTCCAGCGCATTGTCCGCCATCTTGGCAATCATTTCCTTGTCAACTTGCCTGTAGCAGCTCAGAAACGGCCGTCCGCCCCAACTCAGAAGCAGCATCTCCCTCCAGGCATCCTCGCTGTACCGCCGCGGCCGTCCGAGATCCAGCAGGCCGAGACAAACGGGCACGCAGTCGCCCTGCAACTCTGCCATCCGGTCGTAGACGGACTTTTCCGTCCACATGCTGGCCGAGCTCTTGCCGCCCTTGGCAATGAACGTGTAGCCGTGCGACGTCAGTCTCACCTTGAGGAGCGATCGGACGCTGTTGCCAACCCGCAACCGCATGTAGTCGGAATCTTGTCCGTCGCTGCGATCGAGCTGTCTCAGGAGAAGGCGCATGAAGTCGTTGTAGTCGAGGTGAGTCGATCCGTGGAACTCGGCGTTGGGGCAGTGAACGTCGGGGGCTGTTCCCTGTACCAGACCGAGGAGGCAGCTCTGGGAGCAGTACGGCTGGTCCATCAATGGCGGTCGAGGACCGCTGAGGCATCGGTCGAGTTCGAGTATGGCCCCGTCTCGACCCGGCACGTCGTCGAGCCAGCTCCGGATCTTTTCGCTCTCCTTGGGCTCTGCCGTCTTCATCTCAATGTACAGAGGCGATTGCTTGAATCCTTGCCAGCGGTAGACCTTGAAAGTCGGCGGCGACTGCGGCCTTGAGGCGCACGTCTTGCGTATTCTGTCCAACACGTCGTCGTATCCCATCGTCCAGGTATCCATATATGTGACAGACTCGCACCACGACTCGGGAAGCGGCCTCGCGCGGAGAGCCTGCAGCACCAGCCCAAAGACGAGGGCACCAGCCGTCCGCTGTAGCCTGGTAGGGTCGTCGTTGAGGACCTCACGCTCCGGCACACACGGCGTGCAGTATATCGTACAGGGATCGTCCTCGGAGATGCGGCAGAAGATGAAAGCCTCGCCCGTGCAGACGCACCCGTACTGAATGTTCCTGCTGATCATGTACGAGTAGAGCTGCGTGATGGTGGCCGCCACCAGCGTCCTCGAGGCGAAGGCGTAGTCGTCGCCCTCCTTGTCAATCACGTCTCGTTCGGGTCGGATCTCGGAGGCCAGACCGCTCTTGATCTCATCGAGCTGTAGCCTGTGCGGCAGCTGATGCACAATGGCAAATATGGGCGTCTTCGTTCCGTGATCCTCCTTGTGGCGATATACGCACGACCGGTTGACCCAGATGCCGGCCCTCTTCGCCCTGCGGTGAGAGTTGCGCATCGACAGCTTCAGCTCGCCCGCATCCTTGTGCCACGACGACTCCAGCATGGGCTCGTACACCTGGCCGAGGTCCTTGTCCGTCTCGATCGTCACCTTCACGTCGTCGCTGAGCCCGAGCCCGTTCCACAGCAGGCCGTCCTCGTACAGCTTGTCCATCAACTCCTGGACCACGTTCTCGATGGCGTAGCGTCCAAAATGCTGCAGCGACGCCTCGCTGTTTACCGGCGTCAGTGTGCGCCTGACGCTGTCCAGCTGCTCAATGGACGGAAACTGCTGTTCCGTGCAGAATTCAGTCTCGGACGGCAGCTGGCTCCATACGCTTTCTTGCAGCTTGGCGAAGCCGTCCCAGGGAATGATTCTCCGCGGAAACGTCCAGCTGAGCGCCTCCTTTTGCGTGATCAGGGACCTGCTGGGCGTCTTCTGGAACCGCGTATGCAGCGCATGGCAGGTCTTGAGATACTGTGCGAGGTTCTGGGGCAGTCGGTCTCTCTCTCTGATCGGTTCCCTCTCCTTCGCCGGCTCTGGCAGCGCTCGTTGGCCGATTTGTCTCTCGATTCGCTTGTACTCACGGTCGAAGAGCTCCTCGTAACGGACGTCAATCTTTTGGCGCTCCTGCTCGTATAGCTCATCACGTTCGCGGGCCAGCTGGCGGAGCTTCCGCTGGTAGATCTCGTCACATTCGCGCTGGATGTCCCTACATTCCCGCTCCCTCTTCTCGCATTCGGCTGATACAAAATCCTGGAATTGCTCCTCGTCCTCGTCGTGGTCGAACCTCTTTCGATGGCGCGGAAACCCCTGGCGCCGACGCAGCTCCCGCTGCAGGACACATTTCCGCTTCTTCAGCTCTTTGAAACTGGCGCTTGCCTCTGTCATTCTCGCGGTGTCACGGCAGTGTCAGAGGCATTGGAGAGGACTGAAGGGTATCACGACCCGTAGCCTCCACGATCAGGAGGGCCTTGTTGATTGTTATACTATACAAGTAAGAGCTGGCCTTGTCTGTGGGCCCGAGCGGTGACAGCTCACAAAATTACAGCTAGGCTGCAAGCGGCTAGGAGGCGGGCGGGATAATATGACGGCTCGTTCGCGATCCCTGCAAGCTGATGGCCGTGAGCTGTCATTGGCGTTGACCCGGTGCTTCTTTCAGTTGTGGCCCAGGCCCCATTACCCAGGACGCTCCATTGTTGGCCGTCTGTTGTACCACTTGGCTGGACCGTGATTTCCCTTTTATTGGGCTGCTTTCTCTCCGATTCGCTGCTGGCCCCCCAGGGGTCGTCGCCACAGACACAGCAATAACGGCGACAGACTCAAAATAACACGTGTGACACGAGGGTGCGGTAGATGAGGCGGTGGATACGCCAATGTCCGGGGAACACCGATAGACGGACGGACGTCCCTTCGCAGAGCCCTGAGCCTCGAGGGCGTCGTATCACCTTGTACTTGTCGTCAGTTCGTACTGATGGCATCACCAATTTCGCCTACTTTTGCTTTGATTGCCAGCAGTGAGGCAGCCTTGCTAAGAATAGATGCATGTTCGTATCGTCCTGCTTCTGCTGCGCTACTGTAAGTGGCTGTAATCGACCGCCGTCGTGTACGCATCGTCCTCGTGGAGAGCCCAGTATCCGTCCCAGATCGCCTTTGTAATCGGTCCAACCTGCCCATCCTTGACCGGCCGTCCATCGAGCTCCGTAATCGGCATCACTCCCCCGGCCGTGCTGCACAGAAACATCTCGTCGCAGCTGTACGCCATCTCGACGGGAACAGCCTCGACGTGGACATTGATCCCCCGAGCCCTCGCAACGTCTATGACGGTCCTTCGCGTGATTCCGTGCAGCACCCCCCTGTCGGGCGTGTAGATGGCGCCGTCCTTGACCAGGACAATGTTGTATCCCGCTCCCTCCGTCAGATGCGAGTCGCCGTCCGTGAGAAGCGGATAGCTGGCGCCCCGGTCCCGCGCCTCGTGCATGCCGCGAACCATGTCGCCCCATTGCAGGTTCTTGATTGTGGGATCCATGGCCCCTGGCGGCGTTCGACGGACCGTGCGAGCGACAATGGCGCTGCCGCCGCCATACTGCACGTCCGGATCCATGAGCCAGACGTATGGCAGTAGGATCACGTACAGGTTGTTGACAATCTCCTCGGGCTTTGACCCTCGCACCCCCTTGAGCCCGCGCGTGACGATGAGCTCGACGTAGGCGTCTCGCATCCCGCTCTTTGCAATCATGTCAAACAGGATGGCCTTGAGCTCGTCTTCGGGGAGCGGCAGCGTGAACCTCATCTTGGCGCAGCTGGATTTGAAGCGCGTGATGTGGTCGTCAAGGCGGAAGAACTTGCCATCCCACACTGAGGGAACATCGTAGCACAGGTCGCCGTGGAGGAAGCCCTGGTCCAGAATCGGAATTCGCGCCTCTGCCAGTGGTGACAGCTCTCCCGCGATCCAGGCGACGCCGTTAGCATACGGGTTGTCGCTTGCTTCGAGGGCTGCTTGTCTTTCCCTGTAGGCAGCGAAGAGCGAGTCCATCACAGACATTGTGACGGTGGTGATGAAGAAGGAGAAGAAGAATGGATAGTCTGGATCACTGAAAAGAGTGAGGAGTCGTTCTTATAAGTCCGTCCAGCCGGGTCGTATCTCTCTAGCTCTTCATCTTGGCTCCGACGATCGATCAGAAGCTGCAGTAGCTGCAAACGCGGCGGGTTGAGCGATGCCTGATCGGGGAATGTCGTCCGCGGGGGATGGAAGACGACCGGGGAAGTTGGTCGTTTGCGGGGAAGTGGGAGAAGAAGATGATTGCTTCTAGACGGCATTAGGAGGTCAGCATACAGCCATGTGCCCAACCGACGAAGAATCAGGAGCGAAAGTACCGTCATCCTGAGATGAGCCGGAGGTGTTGCGAATGCCCGAGGAACGTGGGTCTTGGGCTGGACAGATGACGGCATGAAAATTGGTCAGCTTCCTTGATGCAAGTCGAGACATTTCAAGGCACCTCATCGGCAAACTTCGTGTTTTTTGACAGACAATGGCATTCTTCTCTTCTCTGACAATGGTGTGGACGATGAGTTTCCCTCTTAATGACGACACCTCTCACATTTGCATTGGGCAAGGGCATGTCCGAGGACATGAGGAAGGCACAGAGTCACGGGGTCTCGGTTCATGTGCACACAACCCTCCCCCATTTACGTCAACAATTTTTGACACATTTACAACTCACTCATCAGCAAACGTTCTTTTGAGCGCCGATTCTCCTCCGTCTGTAGGTAAGGTGGGTATGAGAACTTGGTTATTCCCCCCTGCCGATTGCTGGTCGATGATCACCAGTCTTTCATTGCCACGTTGACTCCGAATTCAACGCTTGACAACAGATTGATGAGACAGATCATCCCATTTGCTCCATCGTTGTACGACCCGTGAAGCATCGTTCTTAGGTAACTCAAAGCTAAGCATTCAACTCCTCTCAAAGCTTCTTGTCCCGATACCAGATCCAGCCACAGTCGTTGTCGAAAGCTTTCAATCTCAGACTGTTGATGCATCTCGTCACAAATTTTCCAACATGAACGGAGCCTAACTCAGCCTGCTGCCAACCAATCCTCATCAGTGACCATTTGCAACGAAGCTTCAAGATGTAAGACGATAAGCTGCGTCAGCCTTTTGCAGTTGCCAACATTTCCGCGGCAAACGGCACATTATCCAACATTAGCGCTGACAGCTGAATTATACATATTCGACGGCTGTTCTTGGACCACAACTCCCGTCTCGGTATAACTTTCCCATAACCTGCATCTAAGTCCACCCCAAGATTCTTGCTAACTCAACCGAAAGTCATACTCTCAGGCTGCAATCATGTGGCCCTTCGGCTCCTATCCCGAGAGAACGGCGGAGGATGTCGACGGCGAAACATACGACTACATCATAGTCGGAGGCAAGTTGAGACTGGTCCTCCTGCTTAGACAGCAGATATTCGTGTCTGACAGCTGAACTGCATAGGAGGGGCCGGCGGTTGTGTCGTAGCATCCCGTCTCTCCGAAGATCCCAACGTATCCGTTCTGCTCCTTGAGAAAGGCTTCGTCAACGATAGCCTCATTGGCCGCATTCCCCTCCTCTCTCTGCACCCAAGCATGCCCGGCACCGCAGCCGTGAGGTGTCTCAGTCAGCTTTCCACGGCAGTCAACCGGAAGCTCTCCCTCTTCTGGGGAGAAGCTCTCGGAGGATCGACCCGTATCAATGCAATGGTCCTCACGCGGGGCCCTCCCAGCAACTACAACGACTGGTCCCAGGAGTACGGACTCAAGAACTGGGCCTGGGAGAAGGTGGAGCCTTATTTCATCAAAAGTGAAAACGCCATCGGCCACCCACAAGCTCCATATCGAGGCCATCAGGGGCCGGTCGAGAACCGGCAGATGGCCTTGCCATTCTCCTGCTATCCCTTCATCGAGAAGGCGGCTCGCAAGCTGGGGTTCCCTGTTTACGATGACTGCAACAATCCGGCTGCGGGTGCGCAAGGATACTTTAGCCTTGACCACACCATCAACGGCAACGGCCGAAGGTTCTCTGCTTACCAGGCGTGGCTGAACAAAGACATCGCTACCGCTCGAAAATCGCACCTCACTGTCTGTACCGGCGTAACCGTCTCCAAGCTTGACATCGACCCTGAATCTCGAAGAGTGATGGGGGTCCGTATCCATAGGAAAGGGAAGACGGGCAATGCCGATTATCTCGTCAGGGTACGGCGAGAAGTGGTACTATGCGCAGGTGCATTGGGGACTCCCCCATTATTGATGCGCAGGTATACTGTTCCAAGAGATGGCCTAGGTAGTAGTCACAGAAACAGCGAGAAAACTGCTAACAAGTGATGATTAGCGGCATCGGACCCAAAGACGACCTCGATCAACTCGGCATCCCCCTCATACAAGAATCGTTTGCGGTGGGCAACAACCTCATGGACCACATTGCCGTCGCCATCATGTCCAAGCTCCCAGCTCGGGATACCATCCATAGCCTCTACAACCCGCTTGTCTTCATCTGGCAGCTCATTCTCTGGATCTTCTTCGGCCGTGGCCTCTTGGCGTACTCCTCGACAAGCTCAACCATATTTGCTCGAACGACTGCCATTGATGACGCGACATTGCAGGTTCAGACGTCGTGCGATGGCATCGACACAATGGACCCCACGAATCCACAAAACGTTCCCAATGTCGAGATCATGGTGATCCCCGTTTCTTGCTACCTCGATGTGAATGTCACAGCCCACCCGCTTATGACTTGGCAATGCACATTAGTCCAGCCGTTCAGCAAAGGCAGCCTTCGCCTGACAAGCACCGATCCCGAGCACTTCCCCGAAGTACATCATCCCCTTCTTCGAGACGACCGAGACCTCGTGCCCATGCGCAAGGCAATTCGCCTGTCATTGCGCCTCGGCCAGGAGTTTGCCCGCTCGGGATACCCTCATCCCGCGCCTGTGCTCTACGGACCTGGCATGGACCTTCAGTATCTTGATGGCCTATTGGGGTACGCCACAGAGGTCCCAGGTAAACAGGGAGAAAAGAAAGGCGGTGTAACGGATCTCCCGGATTGGCAAGCCATCTCGGACAAAGCCATTGACGACTACGCATATCGCACCTACCAGAGTTCCCTCCACTACGCCTGCACTTGTCGAATGTCTCTTGACCCGGCAGACGGCGTCGTGGACCAGAAGCTGCGAGTCTTTGGAATTGACCGCCTTCGCATAGCCGACGCCAGCGTGTTTCCAAAGGTCACGAGTGGACACACGATGGCGCCAACCATGATGGTGGCTGAGAGATGTGCCGATTTCATCAAGGAGACGTGGCGTGACAAAGAGTCGCTGGGCATTTAAGCTTGCCTGGATTATGTTCATGAGCGGATGGCTATAGAGCGGACGGCTATAGCACAGCGGAAGCAGTTGAGTCCTCTCGTACAACTGCTATGAGGCGGCGTACTCGTTGGCTCTCCCATCTCCTCATCACATCTATCGCCATCAACTAGCGTGTCCCGTCCTGCTATCTATCTTTATGCCGGCAGGCTATTGACTGATGGTGACGGCCCTCCTTGCCCATGTACAATGCAATCAAAGGTGCTCGGAGCCTCGCTAATGGCGATATGACGAGCCATCTCTATCATCCCGACCCAGATGGGAAGGTTCAAAGTTCGTAACCTGGCGCCAACCTGCTCACTCAAGGGAATCTGCCCGCTCAAGGGAACCTGGGAGTCTGATAACATGTCGCCTTTCTGGTTGGGGTGAAGGACGGATCTTTGTGTCAAAAGAAGTCGTCGGAAATCGGGGACAAAAGCACGGCCTGCTGAGAGGAAACACTGGAGACTCCGAAGAAGAAGGCTGGGAGGCAAACGACAACCAGCTGACGTGGAAGAACTGAGATACATCCGGAGAAGGTTTCGGGGATGGCTCGGGTTCGCAAAGTCCCCGACATCTTTCCAGTTCAAACTTCTCATTGAAGTCACTGCTGACAACCTCTTTCTAGCAGAGAGGTCACCCTCAACCTCCCAAACCCTTCGATACCTCGCCACGGTGTGTCGACTGTACCCTCTTCAGCCTCTGGATCAATACTTCATTAGAAGGCTGCAGTCGGCCATTAGGACCCGGGAGTGACTTGTCTTGGCATCAAGATCGGCGCCATATTTAAGGGGATTGCGTATCAAGCCCCCCCCTTATGCATAACAGGCCCCTCCGTATATGGCTTTCTATAGCTAGGAGTCTAATTACAGCATTACTATACAAATTTAGCTGTAATTAAGGTAGTCATGCTCTTTATTTAAAAAATGCCATATACACATAGATTAAATAAAGTTATAAATTAAAGCTTATAATAGTATTAAATTAGCTATTTTATAGTGTTTTTATTATCTTCTACTATAGCCTTAGTAGCTTCCTTAATAATAGCCTAGGCTGTATTTATTATATTTTTAAATATAAAGTTAATCTTATTAACTTACTTACTTAAAGCATTTATATTTAACTACTATAACTCCTACTCTTTAAAAAAAAGCTATTAGCATTCCTTAATAAAAAGCTATAATATATTTCTTAGTGTTTTCTTAACTATAGTTTTATTATTATAATCCTTAAGTTATTAAACTAATTTTTAATATAACCTTTATATCTTAATACTAAGCTTATATATATTAAATATTATAAAAAATTATAAGCTAATTATAATTATTAAAGGGATAGTAGTTAATTAACTAGCTAAGGCTATTATAGCTAGTACTATTAATAATAGCAGCTGCAGCTACTATTATTATTAATAATAGTCTTCCCTTACTTTATTATCTTTAATAATAATAACCTTTTTAAAAAGACTAGAATCTTATATAGTTATTTTATCCTTATTAATATTTAGACTTTTTTTTAAATGCCCTTTTCTTTTAATAACTAGGGGTTTAAGTAGTATAAAATAGACTAGACTATTATTTACTAAGTAAGAAAATTCTTATTACTAAAATAAATTTATTTTATTAAGCTAAATTAGCTGCTGCTTATAAAGCTATTAAAATAAAATATAATAGTATAAAAGACTATAAACCTTTTAAAAAACATAAGGCATATATTATAGTATAAGGTATTAATTAATAAACCTTTTTAAGGTCTAGTGCTTTTTTTATATTAGCTATATAGCCTTAAGGCTAACTTAATTATATATAATATAATATAGCAGCTAATAAAAAATATTAAGTATTTTATTTATTCTTAAAGCTTAAAGATTTAAAATATTTTAATATTAACTATATTAAAAGCCTTTAAGCTATTAAAAAATAGTTAATAAATTACTATAACTATTAATAATATATTTTTTTATTATTAAGTATAATAATTTAATAATAAAGGTTATTATATAGCTAAAATACTAATACTAATTAATTTAGCAGTAAATAATTTTTTACTTTTAAGGCAGAAGCTATATATTATATATATAGCTAAAGGTATTTTTAAAGTAGGCTTAGCTAGGCTAGGGTATTATTAAGGTATAAAATTAGTTATTAAAGTTATTTTTAAAAAGACTAGTAATAAAGCTATTTTAAGCTTTTAAAAACACTTAGAATTAAGCTATATACTTAACTTATTTTATAGCTAGATTATATTAAGCTTTAAGAAAAAAGCATTTTATTTTTATTAATATATTTATATTAATATACTATTAGTAAAGTAAGTATACTATTATATATATAAATAAGTAAACTTTTAATATATTTATAAAGGCAAGCTTTTAGTTTATAATAATAACTTTTAGCCTTAAAAAACTAAGCTTTTTTAAAAAGCTATTAAAAATACTAATAGCTTACTTAAATTAAAGCTGCCTTTTACTAATTATAAAAATAATAATAACTTAAAATATCTTTTTAATTAAGGTTATTTTATAAATATTAAAAAGCAGTAAATTAAAGCAGTTAGTTTTATAAGTAAAGTTTATTAATAATATTATTAAATATTAATAAAAGAGGTTAATAAAAGCTTTAAAAGAAATAAAAAGCCTAGTTAAATAATTCTTCTTATTATAATAGTATTAGTAATAGTAATTTTAATTATTTTAAAGTTAGTTAAAAAGCTATTATATATTTAACTTTTTACTAAGTTTAGCTATATAATACTTTTATATAATATTATAAATATTATAATAAGTTAATGCCTTAATATTAATAAAGCTTTTAAACTAAAGTTTATTTAAAATAAACCTTAGCCTAATACTAATATTATATTTAAAAATAATATTATCTTTTTTTTTTTAATAATCTAGGTTTAATAGTAAGAGAAGGCTGCTTTAAGTAGTATTTTATAATTATATTAATTAGTATTATTATTATAAGAATCTTATATTTACTAAACTTTATTATACTGCTTTATAATAGTAACTTTATAAAGGTAGCTGGTTATTTAAGAGCTTATCTTTTAGCAGTAAGACTTTATAAGCTATATATTTACTTATAACTTAAACCTCCTTCCTTTACTATAGCATAGCTTAATAATAGTTAGCTTAGTTTTATAAATAATAAAGCTAAAGCTAATCTTTTTATTAATAGCATTAATAGCAGCCCTTACTATAGTAATATTATTAAATTCTTAGCCTAAGAGCGACTTTATTATACTAATAAGACTATATATAGATTTAGTTATAAATAGCTTTAAGCTATAGCAGCAGGCAATAATAATATAGCTGCATAACTAATATGGTAGTGTTTAGTAATAAGGAAAAAACTAGTAAAGATAGTATGCCTTATAAAACACTAGCAAAAGCTAGCATCAGCCATGCCTAGCTGTTAGTGCAATACCAGCCACACACAGGGGGCCTGTTATGCATAAGGGGGGGGCTTAATATGCAATCCCTATTTAAGAAGCAAGCATACTCCATCACGCCCACCATTCGGCATTGTCCCCACGTTTCCAAGTCGCACTACTCTCTGACAGGGTTTACATTAACGCCGTGCTGTTGTCCCCATGGTTGACGTGGATGTCGACAAAGTGGCTGGCCACAGACTTGCACACTTCAGCCTCAACACCACCCGACCTGGCGGAAGTGTGCAGATCTGCTTTGTGCCGGGCAGCATAGTCTCGATTTCGGAGATCTGCACCTGATCCGAGCGGCCGTCGGACCAACCCAGGGTGTCGGAGGTACAGGTAAATGTAAGTGCTGCTCCGCATTCCCTACTGCCCCCCGGGTTGCTCCGTGTTCAAGGAACAATCCTGTCTCTTAGGCACGCTGATGTACGCTAGGAAAGGCTCAATGTCGTGGCATGCTTTTCAGGCAGTGCAGCGGGACTTGCCTTCATGGTCGATCAAGAACCTATAGCTGTGCACTGTAGGCCCTCGGCTTCTGGGTTCACTTACTGGCGCCGCATGTTGCTCCGTATATTTCTTCCGTTGCATCTTCATTCAAGAACTCTGTGAGTCCTCAACGAAGCTGTGACGCAGAGCCGGATTCATGACGGATGGCAGAAGCTCGTGATCTGGCCTCAATTCCGTTTAGATGTCTCTTCCAGATAATTTTGTAATAGCCTTGCCACTGTGTTTCGTCCATCCTTTTTGCAGCATCAGTTGCATACGTTCTCATCCGTTTGCTTGGCATCGAGAGTTGGGCTAAAGCCGGCCAGGGCTGCCATCGTTTGACCGCTAAGACAAATTATAGAGGCTGTCTTGTGCGCAGCTTGTGATAGTCGCTGAGCCCCATTGCCGATGCAGTTTAGACAGCTGCAACATACATTGCATGTATTTATTGTTTGACCGTGCGGATGGTGAACATAATCGCAAGTCGGTATTTCGACAAACGGACTCGGCCGGCAGAGAGACGAGAATACCAAACATGTGCTTTGATCAAGTAACTGCAAAGGAGCTCGGATTCGGACATTGAGGAGTTTGTCTAGTCGAAGAGATGGGCCGTCGAGTCATGGAGGCTGAGAGGTATAATATGTGAACAACAGACCGAGATCGACGAGAGGTGAGTCCACCCAATGAGAGCACACCAGGCATCGGGACGGCTTTAGCGGCGGAAGAACGTTGATTGGTTGGCGCAAGAGAACCGTCGGCGGAAGAAAGCTCATTGGTCAGGCTGCTTCAGCTTGGCGATCTCCGCGTCCAAGCGTCAAGCCCATGTTCGCAGAGCAACAGGCGATGAGCATGGGAAATAGGTGTAACTAATGCCGAGATTTGTTTCAACGTCCTTTCCAATGGGACTGGTTAGCATATGACAGCCGTGTCTCGCGTCGATCCGTTCATGAGGCGGTCACAACTATAAAGAACGCACACCCCAACACTGCTTGAACATGTCGGCCAAAAGAGAACAGCATCACCCAACAGCACATTCGACAGTAACACGACAAGTACAATGTCTCAAACGCTTCCCAAGATAGTCACCCGTGCCTTGGGCAGAAACGGACCTCAAGTGCCTCGCCTCGGCCTCGGTCTCATGGGCCTGAGCGGACACTACGGCCTGCCGGCCCCGGACGAGGAGCGCTTGGCCTTCTTGGACAAGGCCTATGAGATGGGGGAGACATTTTGGGATACCGGTGAGTCCAGGGATCTCAGTTGAGCACGAGGCTCCTTTGCTGATGAATTCGGTCTGCAAGCCGACATGTATGGCGACTGTGAAGACCTGTTGGGAAAATGGTTCGCGGCCAACCCAGGAAAGCGAGACAACATCTTTCTTTCAACCAAATTCGGCTTGCGGGCAGAAGGCAGGAACGTCAAGGTCAACTCGTCTCCGGAGTATTGTCGAGAGGCCATCGAAAAGTCTCTCAAACGACTCGGACTGCCGTCTGTCAACCTGTTCTACGTTCATCATCTCGACAAGGTCACGCCAATCGAAAAGACCATGGAGGCCATGGTGGAGCTCAAGAATGAGGGAAAGATCCAGCATATTGGTCTGAGCGAATGCAGTGCCGACTCCCTCCGCCGTGCTTCCGCGATCCACCCCATCGCCTGTGTCCAGATGGAATACAATCCCTTTACCCTGGAGATCGAGTCGCCTCAGCGCCGCTTTCTCGAGACTGCGCGAGAGCTTGGAATCGCCGTGGTCGCATATAGCCCACTCGGACGCGGCCTTCTCACGGGAGCCATCCGGTCGAAAGAGGACATCACCAAGGCCGGAGACATGCGCACTATGCTTCCTCGCTTTAGCGGCGACAATCTGGACAAGAACGTCGCGACCGTTGCAAAGATCAACGAAATCGCAAAGACAAAGGGCGTAACTCCCGCCCAGTTGACACTGGCTTGGATCCTTGCGCAGGGCGATGATATTTTTGCCATTCCCGGCACGACAGAGCCAGACAGGCTGAGGGAAAACCTCGTGGCCATGAGCGTCAGCTTGACTGCCGAGGAGGAGCAAGCAATTCGCAAAGTGGCAACGGAAGTTGCGGGCCCCCGTATCCCAGAGAACTTCCCCGGCGTGAATCTTTTCGGCGACACCCCGCCGCTGGAGTTGTGATCGTTCCGGTCGCAACCATTTGGCATGCGCTAGCTTGCTTGCAAGACGTTGCTTTGAATCTCAAGTCGTTAGAAATAGCATCAATAGATTGCAGTGTTGCTCGTGTTCAACTGTCAGATACCGTCTGAGACGTGGAGGTCTTGTAAAAGTAGTCGCGGCATCGTCTGCATATGGTAACACCCGATATCGCCGTCTGGAGGGTTTCGTGAGTCCTGAATGTCACGGACGTCCGATATTGCACTCTGCGTAGCACCAAGACTGGAAGTGACGGGGGCCAACTCGGGCCAAAACGACAGCGGAGGCCACGAAGAAGTCACAAGGTCATTGTTGAGGCTGGACGTCTCCGTTGCAACGCGGGATCCAACGGCGCTTGTCGGTACATCATCTTGACGGCACTGGCGCACAATGTGAATGGTCCCAACATATGGGAACACAAGTGTGAGTGCATCCTCCCTGTCTCGTACCAGGCACTCCAAATCCGGCATTTCGCTGGGCTCGTACCAAACTTGGCAACCAAGGCCGTCTGCGGCTGCTGCTTCCATGTCGCCAAGCCTCTGCAGAGCTCGAACGGCGGAAATGCACAGCACATCATCATGCTTCTGAGCCATAAATTCCAGGCCTTGAACGGCTCGCTCGACCATCAACAGATCTGCTGGGCGCTGATGGTCAAGGGCGTTGTCGCGACCTAGTCGGTGGCTGTCCAGGTGAGCTAGCAGAAGAGCCAAGGCACCAAGGATAACCTTGAGGGTGTTTCCCCGAGTTGAAACGGACACACGGTTCGGGCTGATCGGAATGAGGCACCGGGTGAGTAGCTCACGACCGGCAAACATGGCGGAGAGCTTGGAGTTTGTGTAGTCTTGGGCACTCTGGCTAGTAGAGCCATTACTGATCCGCGGGACGATAAAGGGCAGATGAAGCAACAGCACAAGGTTGTAATGATGCAGCTGGAGAACAACCTTGGAGGTCATGTGTTTCAGATCCGCATTGGTCTGAGCATCCTTCAGCCTCGGAAAAGCCCACCAGTCTGCCGACAGAGGCCGCGCCGCCTGCCTCAATGCGTGGTCAATGTCCTTCGTCGCGTTGTAAGGATCATAGCCGAGGTCGTTTGCGTAAGGATCTAGTTGCATCAGTTCGTTCCTGGATATGATGCGACTCGTAAGTTGGGCCTGAACCCGTTCAAGCTGCTCTTGAGGCTCAAGCGCCACCAGGTCGTCCATAAAACTATCGTCTTGAACAGATATTGGGAGACATAGCACCAACGCCAGGTAGCGCTCCGTGAATATGAGGCGAAACCATAGGGTCGCCAAGCAGATTTGCGTCTGCTTGCTGCGGCGCCGTCGCTGGGGTATGTGGAGGCCCATCAGATGAGCAATGCCTATTGCTCGGCGAAACACGACCCAAGCGAGCCGCATCTCGCCGCTGGAGACGTGGTACAGTCCTTGAAGCATCAATGTCTCTATGCCACCAAAAGAGACAACAAGGGAGTCCTGTGAGGTGACATAACGGGAAGCAGCCTCGAAGAATTGGCCTGCAACGTCACTAGTCGACCGGTCGAGGCAGAGGGCAGAAATTTCAGATGTGCGGTCTGACTGCTGGAGGCAGATTGCCAGCTGGAAGAGTCTTCGAGCCAAATTAATCGGTTCGGCATCGGTCGATGTCGATGTTGGTGATGCCAGGCGGGGGGTTTGTCGAGGGGCAACAGATCGAAATGGATCGGTGGAAAGGCCCTGGAAGACGTGCATAGACATCATCAACAGCTTATTCTGGTGCATGATGCGTGTGGTGACGTTGGCAGACGGGAGTATGGACTGCAACAGCAGAGTCACAGAGCTGCATCGCAGAGCACCATTGGTTGGATGAGGTGACAACAGGATGGGATCGGCTGTCTTGATCCGTGATGACAGATGCGGTGCTGAGGCCTGAGTTGGTTGGTTCAAGTTTTTGACACTATCGTCGGTTGAGTGATTAGATGAGCTCTGGGTTGACCCGTGGTTTGGCTTGGGAAGCAGTCTGCGTCGAGAATCGGAAGAGGGCTGCAATTGTCGGATTCGTCGAGATGTGTGGTCGATCGATGCACTGTTCTGCCTTTGCTGGAGAGGATTTTGGTTTTGCAGGGCGATTTGAGGATCACGAACTGAAGCAGCAGGGAGAGTCGACTGACTAACCAGTCGACCAACCAAGCCCTCGAGATGATCCAATTGATCTCCAGCATGACGAGAGCGAATTGAACGGTCCGCTGCCTCTGTGACCAAAGCCGGCTCCTCAATGTGCTGCAGGACACACTTGTATCCACGGCGCTCGCAAGACTCGCAAGCGCTTGAGCCGCTGTTGTCGAAATGGCATCGTGTTTTTCGCCGTTTGCATTCCCAGCAGCTTGTCGTGCCTCGCCGAAGCTTGCGTCGCTCTGCTCTGGCGGAGGTGGACGAAGCTGATGAACTCATATCGAGAGAGGCTGTCGCCCGCAAACCAAGAGCCGGTGTCCGGTGTGTGCATCCAGAGTCCAGATTCTGGCATCAAGGATATGATCAGCGATGGTCGCACATTGACACAGAGCTGGACTGGATGAATAAGAAGATCAAATATTGCGAAGCAGAAACGAGACAAGGTAAGAAGCAGCTCGAATCACGCCCGTGTCACTGCATGTGTTTCCCCTCCACCGATGTAAAGGCGGAGGAAGGTTGCAATGAAGGAAGCGGGCAGGAGTCATGCGAGGATTATGTCAGCATCCTTATCGCAATCGGTGATGAGTCAGCCAGTCGAACTTCCACGGACATGAAGACGAGTGACTCGCGGGGAAAGGCAAGGCGATGAAGAGCGACGAGGACATGCGAGAGAGCATCAAGTCAGAAATGATAGTGCAAAGAAAAGAGACAAGGGATAAAGCAATTGAGAATCCCTTCCGGAATCTCATGACTCAGCTCGCGAGAGGTAAGAGGCAATACCACCAAGTCCCTCTGACATGACCTTGTCTCCCATTGGCAGAGAGAAGCGATGCTCATCAGACCTGTCAAGATGGCAAGTGCGGGAGCATCGTATCCAATTGCCTGCCTTTCATGACGTGTAGCATATCACTTCAAAGTCCTCACGATTACGTCGAAAGTCCAGCGAAGTAAGTCGTAATGCTAGGGCGCTTGTCTTTCACCCTGATTCTTCGTTGTTTTTAGGGTTGATCATTACCTAGGTACCTTTCTTTGGTACCTTATGCAGCACTTCACGTTGAGGCACAGAGGTAAGCCACACATACACAATTCAGTGAGGAGTATCGTCAAGGGTGAAAGAGAAGAACAAGATGAGGAGAATATTGAAATGATCAAGCTTGTCGTGGGATGGCTAATGTCAATCGCAGCGGAACCGGGATTTTGGGTAACGATGCTAGACCCAGCGAGAACCGTTGAGGGCTGGAGAAGCGATTATCGTATTTGCAAATTGTGTTGAATTCAATAAAAGACGAAGGTAGTAGATACCTGGTACCCCAAAATGGTATTTTGTATGCAGCTCTGTAGACCTACATCAAGGGCGAGTCGCCAAGCAGGGCTCGGAGTTGCTGCGCTCGAGCCAGCAGATGCAAGTCTGGCGGCAGGACACGCACCTTGGCTCAACTTAATTCTAGGTAGGTAGGTAGGTAGGTACCTAGGCAATCCTTTCAGCAGCTACATTGACTCCCTGAACAACAAGCTCCCCAGTTGTTCAATCTGGTCAGGCCAGCGTTGGTATCGTTGCGACTCGCCTAATGCAGCACCTCAAAATGACGCGGTACCGTCCGATTTGCGTAAGCCAATGGCGGCAATTGTTGTCCAAGAGGAATTGTACGAGCTTTCTGATTCTGGTATTCGCTGCGATCTCATATCAGCGGCAGGAAGCCTCCATCGTACCCCCATCATTGAAAGGCCATACAAATACCTATGTATCAGGTACCAAGTCGTGCCCTGTTCACGTGCTCGCTTGCCGGACGTGCTGCTCCTGCTCGCACAGAAGTTCAGCTGCATTTGTTCACCTAATGGACGGTTCAGTGAATCGAGAACGATGCTTACACCCCGTGCGCTCAATGTCGAAGTCCTGCCACAAATGACACCATAGGACATTGATCTTCTTCGCCAAATTGTTGTGCAGCCCTGGCCGCAGCAGAAGATTGGTCGTCGTCTGAGCAGCCGAGACGTACTCCAACACCACCTGCGCCAGCAGCCGCCTTACCATACGACTTCCCTTTAGAGTGGAACTCTGTGCCTTGTCGGATGGAAAACAACATCTCTTTCTTTTTGACTTCAGTTCTTCCACCCCTATGCATCGAAATTGTTACACGCTGACCACGGAGACGAGCAGGATGGATTGCCCGAGACTCTGTACCGATCCTAGCAAACAAACCCAGCAACTAGACTCGTCTGCAAGCTCCCTCTACTGATCCCTTTTCACAGACCTGATATCTGAATTTCGCACGTCAGTTACTCTCGCCTCCTTTGACTGTCGACACAACTGTCCAACCATATTCGTTGGTGTGATGACTCGGCATCCACATGTATTCCACATTGACTTTCTCCATATCAACAAGCCTACATCACGAAGTTGCTCCTCACCGTGGGGCAGGTACTTTTCCCAGCTGTTGCGGACAAAGTCTGATGCTTGAGCTGCTGAAGCTCGATGCCACTGGTTTCCCCAAGTGACTGACAAATATCCAACTCAGGAACATACTACTCGACATTAAATGCAAGGCAGTCTTCGGCAAGCTTTCGATCTCAAGCGGCGCTTACCATGATTCGTTTGACGACAACTAGATATCGAAATGCATTACTGACACTCGAGCCAAGAACGTCCAACATATTCAAGGCTGGGAGAAGCCCAGACTCTGATATCATATTGCGGCTCAATAGCATGGCTGGCACTGGTAAGTCGACTATTCCTCGTACAGTTCTATGCAACATTTGACCAGGTCGATGATCGCCGCACATCGGGTACAGTGATAGCCGGCGTTCGACACCTGAGATGAACACGCTGTGACAACAGAACTTGGTAGATCAACGAACCACCGGCTGAACAACTAGAATCATCTCTCATTCTGGTTTTCCGACACCCTGTTCACGAGTGTTGACCTTTATCTTGACGGACGCAATCTAGATGATTATAGCGAGTTCCTTCTCGATCTACTGTTCCGTACGGCGGCCTTCCAAGTATCGGTTGTTTACCAGCGGCTCTGAAGACCTTCTATGTTCAAAATCGAGACACATACCGAATCTTTGTCCCAGCGAGATACCGGCAAGAATCCAGAGAATGCCGTTTCTCCTATTGGGTATGATTCCGCTTAACCCACTAACGGATTTTAGGCTTGTGGTGGAAGACGACTACACTCTTCTAACCACCAACCTGGCCGAGATGTACAAGGCCTAGAGTCCTTGCACGTGCGTATTCCACGCTTCATCCCTGCTTCGGCTTTACGCTGCTCCATCTCTGGCAGCAGACATGCTGATCACCGGCGTCAGCTTCCACAACTTCCAAGGACGCCCACTCTTGCACGCACAGGCAACGGCCTTGCTGTTGGTCAAACGACTGACAGGCTCTCGGACTGGGAAAAGCCGAAGCGACCGCAGGCTTTGTCGCCATCATTGACATAACGATGGCTCCAACAGGCCCGTGATGAATTTCTACGTTCCGGAGAATGCTTGACTTCACCAGAAGAATCATTGCGTGTTTACTAAAGCTCTTATCCTCCGGCTTGATTGATCCGTCTTCACTGACCATGCGAATCTTCCCTCTGGATCCCCAGGGGCTAGAAAGCCTCCGCAACAGGAGACGGGAAACAATCATGCGGAGATGATAGACATCACTTACTCCGAGCACAGATGATCGTCGAGGTATGTCTCTGCTGTCGATGGTCTACAACGACGTGCTTGTCCACATGATTTGCTAACGCTAGACCGCATGAAGCAGATATCATGTCTTCCAATTTCTCCTCGATGCCGAACGATTGGCTTTCATGAATGCTGCAGCTATCGAGTCGTGCCCCGTTACTATGCGAGACCTCGCAGTTGCGTCCGGCGGAGAACATAATTTGGAAACGACATGAGGGCCGTGGTAATACTCCGTGGTGAAGCGCTTTTGGCCCTTCGTGCATTGAGCTTTCGGGTTAGTAGGCCCACTTTGATCTTGAGATCTCAGCACAGGTCTTTGCATCGCGGCTTTCCAATTTTCAACGTTGAGATGCTACTGCATCTCTCAGATACTGAAGTTGTCTGGACGCGTTGGCTCACTCCTCTTCACACGTGTGCAAGGTTTTGAGGCCCATGTCGTTGCTATGATGAGTGGCTAGATCTCAAAAGACCAGACTTGGAGCGATAACATTGCGCCCTAATCAGACCAGACGTTTATACAGCTGCACCCGGGAGGAAAGTGACAAGATACACACCAGAAGACAACACCTACACTCGCATGGGGCAGCATCTCCACGTCCACCAACTTGGTATCCGTATACCGGCTCCACTCAAGCATCAAATGTCATGGGGTCTTGTCCTGAAAATTACTCAAAACGGAAAACGGTCGTTTCCGACCAGCCGACATTGACGCCACTGCGTCCGGCTCGCTGCGCTGAACACGGGACCACCCCGGCGCGGGATTTCCATTAGTAGAAGAAGGGATATTGGGCCAAGAATCCTTGGAGTCGCTGTGGATTACATGCGCTGTGCGCAGTGATACTGCTTGCTCAATGGCGCGTTGAAGGCGCCGAATAGCGAGATGAAGAATCGGGGAGGCACACGAATCTGGTCCCGGGTATTGGGTGAGGCGGAAAACAGAATGGTCCAGGTTGAGTCTATCTGGAGCGATTGGTTGTGTGATCATTCAGTGTTGCTTCTCCCTACCGATACTTCTACACGTCGCTGGATATGCAGGCCTCGATATCGGGTTTCCCATTCAGGAGCCCCAGAATCATGTCCATTGTGGTTCCATTCCAGCAGCGAGCCACTATCCGCCTTCAGTTGGCCAGTTCCTGGTTTGGAAAATATCGATATGCCACCAGGGAGATCTGTACATCCGGGTTTCTCAGGTCAGCCTCCTCCCACGTCAGGAACCGCTCAAAGCCGGATTTCTCGAGCACTCTCTGGCTGGCAAGGTTTTGCGCAGTCGTAAAGGCCGTCATAACCTCCGCCGCATCCCCTTCTCCTTCTGGCATACTTCGTCGATCAACTTCAATATGGGCCTCTTCTCGGGGCAATTTGCACCACATATCCAGCCACGCACGAGTGAATTCCGTCGCAAGTCCTTTGCCCCAAACCTCCTTGCGAAACATGTACCCCATGGCAGGCCAGCCAAACATGGACTTCAACTGGTGGCAACCTCCGATGCCAATCATCTCACCAGTCTCCTTGCAACAGATGGCAAAGTTGTAATGCGATTCGTCTTTAGGTGGCAAGAAAAGGTCGAGCTTTGGGCGTGTTTCCTCCAAGTCCCTATCTATCCGCCCCTGGGGGTGGTTGACCATGACTTCGGGCTGAGTGCGGATCAAGTGTAGGCCATCAAGATCTTGCGCATCAAGAGGCCGGATGATCAAGCGATCCGTCGTGACTGGGATTCTGCTGGAGTTGAGCGGTAGCGGACGAGCTGGGAGAGTTGTTTTGACTGTTGCCCACTTAGGCTCTGAAGCTGGAGTGGAAGATGCCATCGTTGAAGCAGCTATCAGGATATTGCCGAAATGCTCTTGATGTGAGTGTACATCGTGTTCTTTTGGCTATGGATCAAACATGAATATGGCTCACAGTCTTGCTAGGCATCGCAAGTGCTTCCCAATGTGGCTAAACCGGCTCAGCTCCTTCGCCGTCTCAATTGCCCCATGATTCTTCACTACGGATACCTAGGTACTGCAGGACATACTTAGTAGGGAGTTCATCCCCATCGAGACCAGCGTCAGCGCAAACGACACAGTGCTTCGATCAACTGTACTGTCGATTAGTAACAGCGGCGGCGAGCCTCAGTATTGGACAATCGGTATCCGGCATAAGACATTAGTAAGCTTGCCTATGGCTCACGATGACCTCCAGCTGACGCTCGCTTCTATTTATGCCGATTGTGCTCAGATCATCAAACGAGAATCTCTTCTCGTCCAATTGCTCACTGAAGACACTGAGAGAAGCTGAGCGACAAATTGGTTTACTGTTCCGCTCATTTGGCACGGAGGATGAGTTCACGTGTTGATCATCAGGACTCCGTCATTACACCCTATGATGACTCGAAGGAGCTCCAAGTCTCAAAGCATACTGGTAATTCTACGACTTGTAGCTTTCCAGTACGCAACTTGCGAGGCTAATCACAAAGAAACAGACAAGTTTTCCGTCAGCGATGCGGCGCCCAGCACGCATAGCCACAAGCCTCTTGAGTTCGTCACAGTATCACTCGCCAAAGAGAAAGGTGGCAGAGACATATCCAAGGTCGTCCGCACACAGGTCATGAGAGACTACTTCTGGAAGCGACGAAACCTCGAAAATCCCGACCAGATACCACCCGATCAACCCACAAACCCATCGCAATACAAGGGACGTTTCCGCCTCAACGCACAGCCGAATAAGTCAAAGCCGAAACCTATGTCCAGGAAGGCAAAAGGTCGCGATAGGGCTTCTAATGACGCCGCCGGCAGAGCGCAAAAGGGGCGCATCGTGATGCCTAGGGGCCCAGTTACCGATCCGAGCATTTACGATCCAGATGGCTTTTTTGCGAGCACACCTGTGGGTTTGCTGGGCGGCAGCCTCGATCCTTTCGATTCCTTTGCTCTCAAGCTCAAGCCGGAGAGCTTGAAGTTGATATACTACTGTCCGTCCCACGAGCCGCAGCATCACAGAGATTTGACTGACAACCGTACTAAACTGATAGACAAGCAAAGCTACTCCAGAGACTTCCTCGATCTCAACATAGGTGGCGGCTACTGCCTCTTCGATGCCCGAGAGCACCGAGCCCTTTTTCATTCGATTCTATACCTTGTCGCCCTCGACTTCAACCTGCGACGCGGCTTCACAGATGATATTGGATGTCTCTATCACTCATCGGAAGCGTTCCGTCTAATCAACGAAAAGATTCGAAACGACATCATCGAAGACGCTACAATTGCGGCCGTTGCTCTGGTTGCTGCCAAAGAGGTGTGCTCTGCTATGTCCTTTCTCTTCTACCTTGTACTACTGATTTGCGTTACTAAAAGTTGCCATCCGGTGCAGAATCTGGGGGGCATGTTTGATGTTTCAAACATGCACATGCAAGGACTGAAATACATGGTTGACAAAAGAGGAGGAATAGCCAATGTCCAGGGCATTCATCGCGGAGTAGTTACATGGTAACCGTCTTTCTCTCCCATCATACTCTTCTTCGCTCCCTATTACATGTATACACATACACACATACGAACGGACGCTGTAGAGTTTTTTCGACGAGGCAAAAGAACTGACAAAAACTGTACCAAAGGGCCGACTTCTGCAACTCGACCGTCTGGAGTTGTCCGCCACAGTTCCCATACACGCCCACCTCACCGACTATCGAAAACAGTTTGCGTCTATCCGATCCCCTCGAGCTGGCAGAGAGTTCCTCCTTGCAAAGGCTTTTCCATGCTGAGGAGGAGCTCAACTTTGTCGTGCAATATCTCAGCAAAATCTCCGCCGCAAAAGACGCCAATGCCCACATGAACGAAGCAAATAGCGTGTACGACGTCGAATACAGACTTCATCTGCTGCAAGCCAGAGTTACGAGCACGGGATATTCCTCGCAATACGTGGCTCCTCTGTGTGTAGCACTTAGTATTTACCTCTACCTGGCGATAAGAGAGCTCCCTGCCAAAGCCCAACTGATACGACTGTTGATCGATCGGCTGCAGACTTCATTCAAGGTCAACTCAACAGAGCTCAGGGCTTCTTCAGATCAACAAAAACAGGATTGGAATTTGTGGATGCTCTTCGTCGGATATGGAGCAGCATTGGAGAATGGCAGACCCGAGTGGTTCACACAAGAACTCAAGTCGGCCTACGTCGAGCTTGGGTATCGAGATCCGCAGCAGCTTCAGGATACTCTGAAGAATCTCCTATGGCAAGATTCCTGGAGCGAATCTTACTTCAAGAAGCTGAGAGAAGAGCTTGCAAGATGAATCAATTCGGTGGAGACAAGCATGGTGAGCCAAGACGCAATCGAACCGGGCCTTGGATTACCTATACGAAGCCTTCCAGACGTTATGTAACTCGACGGCCACGGCCACATCGACTTGTTCCATGTTGACGGATGATTTCACGGTTCACTTACATCGCTCATTGCCAACGACAACTGGTTTGCGGACAATCCTTTACTCTCTCTGCTTCGTTTCTGTGACGTGCATGTGACGTGCATCCAAAGCTGCGATTGGGAAAAGACACCGTGGTTGAACACCTTCCAGGGATTGTCTGGATCGCAAACAATGAAGTCGAATCGTCGGATCAGCTGCAAGGCAACAGACAGCCGCTTAGCGCATTGCCCTTTTTGTCAACATAAGGAACAGAAGAATATACCTCAACAAACACCTTGTTCAGTTCGATCAAGGCAATTGTGCGGCCCAGGCAGAGCCATCGCCCATAGCTGAAAATGAGATCCAAAGTGCTTTCCATCTCTTTCACTTTTTCCGAAGGGCTCTCAAGCCACCGCTCCGGTCGGAATTGCAGGGCGTCCGCACCCCAGATGTCTCCTCGTCGTGTGATAGCCCAGATACTGTACCCGACTCGAGCCCCTCCGGGGATGAAGACACCGTTCCAGATATCCCCATGCGGCGGAACTTCCTTTGACATGAGACCTGCGATGGGGGGGAAGATACGAAGACCCTCTTTGATCACGGCCTGAAGATATGGAAGCTTTTTGGCCTCACTGTCGCTGATTATGTCGCCGGCGATATTGGCAGATGCAATCTCTCGTCGAAGTTTGTGAAGAATGTCGTAGTTTGAGCACATCTGGAGCATTGTTGATCGGATTGCTGACGCGGTTGTGTCGGATCCGGCGGCACTGTGCCATCGGGTCAATCAATGAGAGCAAACCCTACATGGTTTACGGACACGGCGACATCGCAGCGTACGCTCAACAAAAGTTCGGGCGACTTACATTTGTAGGAGGATTTCAGACTCGGATTCCGTCTGAGTGAGGCCATGTCGGATGAAGGATGCGAGCATATCTCGCTCATTCTTGACGTCTGGCTTGAACCGCTCTGCTGCTACGTCCTTCGCAATACTTGAGAAACGGGGACGATGGACCCAATGTGAACACTCCCATGCTCTAGAAAATACGGCGCCACCCGGCACCAACCAGGATTGCTCACCTCATTATTCTTCCGAACCCAAGCCGGTCGTTCGTAGACGGAAGTAGCCCCTTGAGTATGGGGGAGTTCAGCAGCGTCAGAAGCCACGGGAAGACAGTCACTACCATAACCATGGGGAGATTCTTTTCTGTCGTCTGGATGTACTCATAAACGTCCGTATCCGTCTCGACGAATCCGAAGGGCGCTCCATATGCAAGGTCCGAGATCACGTCGAGGGTGAAAAACTGGACTTTGCGGCCGAGATCGATGGGTATCTGCTTATCAGCATAGCTAGCTAGTAGGCGCAAGAAGTTGCGAATGTTCTGGTCAATTTTGGGCTCGATGTTATCGACGTCGCGACCGGCGTACTAGAAGGCTCGTCAGTCATCACAATCTCAAATCTCTCCAACAGATGATGGTCTGTCGACAAACATACACCCGCAGCCATTTTGGAACGCAGAGCCGAGTGTGCGATCTCATCTCGCGTTGACAAGCAATTGTTTGATGTAGGGTTGAAACGCATGCCGTCATACCAGCTGGACCTTCGATATTCTGTTTTGACATTGCACATGTGCTTGACAAATGCCGGGTCGTCGGTGACCAGGTCGTTGAGACCGACTCGAGCGATTGTTCCTGCGAATCGTGGAGCGCTGTCAGCCAATACATTCCGTGCAACGAAGCCAGACATTGGTCAATGCGATGCAATGCTCACTTACCGTACTCTTGAGTCACTTGCCAGAAGTCGAGGTAAGATCTGCCGCTGTTCACAGATGAAAAGAGCCATAAGTTCGAAATTTTGGCCAAAAGCGGTCCGTCGAAATGGCGTAGTCGAAAGTATTGGCGTACTGAGGACGATATGAACCACGCAACTGCCACTGTCAACGTGAACAGAATCGCATCAGCCAAAGAGACATTGTGGATCACATAGCCCCGAGCTTGGACGAGGAAGGGAACATCATAACGCCGTTGCGCTGTCTCGCCCAGCATCGTGGATGAGGCGCAAAAAGTGGCTCGAGAAACGGTTCCTGCTACTCCGTCGGAAGGAACAGGAATCCCACATAAATATTGCTGGAAACGATGCTGCTCTCGCTGCAGCCATTGTCGGCATGCGGGTCCTGAAAGGGCACTGAGGGGGTTACCCACATACTGCCTGCAGCCCTGCCAATGTTGCTGTGATAGCAACAATGGCACAAGGCAAGGAAGTTGGTCTGGGACCAGAGGGTCAATAGAATAGCCGACAAAGCACATCACAAGGATCCACCAACCTGGGCATGATCCAGCCAATACTAGACATGCTCGGCCTTTAGATGTATGTACACCATCTGCGTCAAAGAGGGGTCCGCAGTAGACCCAGGAGACCCTGACAAGAACTGCACTCGTCCTGAATAAGGTGTCAGCCAGAAGCCCGGTTGCAACCAGGCTAGGTGACAGCCGAGACGGTGTTCCTCTGGGTCCGCTTGATGCAACAGCAGCCACCCTTTGGTGGGAACCCTCAATGAAAAGAGTGACTGGGAATGGTTGTCATTGTCGTTGCAAACCAGAGAGATATGCGGGCTCAACTCGGGCTCTCCTCATCTGAAATTTCGACGGCGAGCTGGCCGGACCCGTTAGCAGATTGGATTGGAAACATTTGCGAACCGACTGTTGGTGTGCAAAGAGCGATGTCACCTTTATGAGCCTGGCAAGCTAGCGATGCACTCCCTAGTAGGCACCTGTTGACCAAACCATCCAATTCTCTAGATGACAAAAACAGGTTTGTATTGACGATGCATGTCGAGCTCGAAGCGTTGTTTGGCGGTGCCAATGACGAGTTCCAGTCCTGTCAATTCGGCATTGTGGCCGATCCCAAGGAGTGGCTGGAGAATATCGATCAAGAGGCAACGTGGAGGCTTGCTTCTGAAAGGCCTGTTCAGTTCTGTCAGGTCCTCGGTCGCATTTTCCATCTCATGAACGCTTCACGGTTTGAAGAGTCGATGAAAACTATGCCGTCGAGCCACAGGGCGTTGAAGATGGCTGCGCCTATGCATCTGGTCTGGAAGGCTTCGGAGACTGAGTCTCCACGCGTGATGTGCATTGATTCGAAGCATGCAACGCGACGATAGTGAACTACTCCTTGTCAGTACTTGGCTCAGAGCATACAGACCTTCCTGCGAATCAGTGGCCGACTTGCAGAAACTCATCTGGTAGTGACTTGATCAAACATATTGGAATATGATTGGGAGCTCGTCGTCTCATGTTTTCGCATAGAAGCTTGCAAGTAGCAGGAACAAATAAATGCGCCTACTCGTCTCGTCGTGGATAGAAGGATCACCGAATGTCAGTGAGCAAACACCATCAGAGCCGAATTTCGTGACGGCAAAACACGAGCGAGAGAAGGCGGACAAGGCATAACTGATCGCAAGTGCACAATAATCGAGACAAAGGGCTTGTAAATGGTACTCAATGCGCTGATTGGTGTTTGCAAGGCTCCGAATACTTGATGCATGGGGGGCGATCAATCGGCAAATGGATGACTGTTGTGAGACGGGGGAAAAAAGCTCCCCCCACACACAGTAGCGACTGACAACTGCCGTGGATGGTAGTATCAATGAGTGACGGGTACCGCGTGTCAATTGTATTGACAGATTTCTCGTCATGGCCTCCATGAGCACATATGTATCAACGAGGCGGAGCGCTCACAAGCAAACTCCAGCACGATATATCCTTGTTCCACGGCTGACTGTAGGCCTGGGCGGCTCCAAAAAAAGGTCGACGGGAAGGGGTGGAGTATCATCATCAAATGCCTGATTGGGAGATAAACCGTCAGCGGCTCTCGTAGTCCGAATCGGGCATACGATGCATTTGATATATATGGCAATCGGATGCCAGTTGAAGAACGACAATCAATCATCCAGTGTCATTCGAGGAATAACCGACCTTGATTAATTGTACCGTTCAGAGAGCATTCTCGTCTGGAGTTGTTCGACCGACCGGCCGGCCGTCTGTCCATCCGTCCGTATACGAGGAGGCTTGAAGATCCCAGAAGCACACAGTCGTCAGCAACTTGGAAACGAAGATGCACCTCATTCTCACTGGTGCCACTGGGCTCATCGGCTCGAGCGTTCTCGACGCCATGCTCAGAATGACCGAGGTCACGAAAATATCCATCCTCAGTCGCAGGCCAGTCGCCATGGCGGAAGACGCCAAAGATCCTAGGGTCAACGTCATCATTCACAAAGACTTCTCAACGTACGACTCAGAAGTACTCGGCAAGCTTCAGGGCGCGAGTGGTGCGGTCTGGGCTCTCGGCGTGAGCCAAACAAAAGTATCCAAGGAGTAAGTTGATCTGGGCGTGCATTTGTATGAGGAGAGGAAAACCAACATACCGCCGCCATAGGGAATTCGTCAAGGTCACCAAAGACTTTCCTCTTGCAGGGGCGGAGGCATTCTCGTCGCTTGCACCAAACAATGGTCCGTTTCGATTTGTGTTTGTGTCTGGCCAGGGCTCAACCCAGGCACCGGGTCGATTTGCCAGTCTATACAGTAAAACCAAGGGCGAGGTTGAGGCTGCGTTGTCTCAGATGCGCATCACAAACCCTCGTCTGTTGGCCGATGCGGTGGGACCCGGATTCGTCGATGGCAAGGACCACGCGGCAATTCGGCCGTATCTTACAAGCCAAGGGTTGCTTGTCGACGGGAGCAAGATGTTGCTGAGGAAGCCAATCGAGGTTGGTGCCAAGTGGCTGCACTGCCCGAGCGAGCCACTGGGACGGTTCCTGGTCGGTATGGCTTTGGGCAAGTACGAATCTCGGTTGCAAGCGGGAGACGTAGAGATCGAGACGTTGAATGGCGGCTTGAGGATCATCAAGAACGTTGCACTGAAACAGTTGGTTAGTCAAGAGGAATAGAGAGAGAATGGTAGGGTCTGCTGTGGCTTGACTCACAAGGGGTTGACAAGCGGCAGTCGAGAAAAAGCGAAGAAACCAAAGGCATCGTTTCGGTGCTTCGATCGGAACAACAAGATCAATGAAGACGATGGCATTGTGGAAGTGACCGGCCGGCGGATGGCGCTGCGAACATTGGATTGTATTTGTGATGTTTGGTTAGCAAGGATACTTCAAGTACTTAGGGTAGACAGGAAGGACAGGCGGAATATGCTGATGCCCTGGACCATGATGATCAATCGTCCGTTTGAGGCTTGTATTGTGTATACATTTGCAGCAATCAGGTGGATGTTGAACGGCAGCGAATGAACACGGACTAATCGGAAGACCGGCGACGAGAGAGAGTGATGGCTGAAGATGATGAATGCAATGAAGGGGAAAAGGAGAATGGATTCGAAGAGAGTAAAATCCATCTGCGGCGCTGCGAGTTGTGCGTCGTCTGTTAAGCGAGGCGCGTTTCAGATTCACCCAGCAGGAAAGAGCAAGCAGGAGGGGAGAGCAAGAAACGCCTGCACATCGAAGCAACCGAGCGCGTCACAGGACGTCAATGAACAATGAAAATGGAAGGAAAGAAGCCGAAAATGAATTGCAATTGTGTGCGCATCATTCACTGTCAGACTGAATGTGCAGCTGAGTTGAGCGGCAGTCGCGAAAGATGCGTCGTGAGCTTCACACCCCCTTGTGTTGCTGCTCAGGAATGAGCTTGAATTGAATGATGCGTGCCAGAAGTCGATCCAAAATGAAACACGAGTATCCAGAAGACTTGTTGGCAATTGTGATGCAATATAACTGATCGCGAGCTTCTTGAACAGAAGCTGCATGAGTCTGCATCACGATCAGGGAGTGCGGCAGTATGAAATTGTGGCACAATCCATCTCAGTGAAACTGCTCCACAGTGAATTGAGCTTGAGGACGCTGGCCACTAGACTGAGCTTTTGAACGAGCATGAGCATGAAATTTTCATGGGATTCGAGTCGTCGCTCCCTTCCGTGAGCGCACGTCTCAGTGACACTGATGCGTACACTCTGACGTCAAACCTGTGGTGTCGTCGCAATTACCGCCCGTCCATGAAAGCTGACGCGAAGCAGAGGTCTCCCGATGCTCTGTTGTGCATTGTCATGAATTCGGTGACTTCATTCACAAAGCCTCACTAACGAATCTGTACAAAACACACTGCTCAAAAACATACAACTGCGTCTCATTCGAACTCTTCAAGTTGTTCAATTCCCGAGTTGAGTCAGCGTGCAGTCATTACACCACGATGACTTCCATGCGCTGCTGTTTAGCGAGCTTGCAGAAGCCTGCGGCTTGCAGGGCGCTGTAACGATGCGCTACAGGATTAAGGTTTTAGACCGAGATCTCCGCACCTCACGTCATCGATGATGCAGACGAGATCCTCGATTGATACATATACAGACGAATATCCAGTTCAGCAACGTTAATTTTGAGTCTTTCAGTCTGATCCGCCATTGCAATCATCGACAGTTTCCACACGGCCATCCTCACCACCTGAAAACCCAAGTCGAAATAGCATCATGTATATCAACAAGCTTACCGCCGCAGGGCTGGCTCTAGCCAGCGTCACAATGAGTACGACATCCCCTCGCTTAACCTTCTCCCACCTTAGCCCGTGCAGCCCCAACCCAACAAAACCCATGCAATTGAGAAACAAAACGACCTATTGACTAACGCAAACCATCCACAGCCGGCGACACCGTTGCCAAGGGCCGCGTCCTCGACTTTGCCGTCGAAAAATGCATCGACAGCGACGGCAACGTGCGCTGCTCCAAGCCGTTCCCCGTCAAGGAAGGCGGGTGCTACAAGCTCGAGTGGTCCACCAAAGGCGCGCTCTCCCACACGACGATCGAGGTCAAGGATGCGGGAAGCGGCGAAATGGTGTATTACAGGGATACAAACGGCAAGTGGAAGCCCAAGAAAAATGAGCTGGTGTATCTGGATTTCAAGCCCAAGATCTGGGGACAAGGGAACGAGACTGTGGATTACGAGGTGACCAAGTGCGATCAGGATAATGAGTTGTGAGCGATTGCGACATGGGTTGTAATAAGATTGGAACCACATCATGGCCATTCCAAAAGATGATATTCAGGACATACACATACGATCAATCATATACGAGCATCAACTGGGGCGCCTCGGGACCAGATTGTCTGAGCATGGAGGAAACGGATGTCGCGGACATCAATACACTATCTTGCTGGGGTCATGGTGTCAGAAATGTGTTAGCAAGAGACAGTGTTGCTGCTGGAAAAGCACAAAGTCAAGCGCCCAGGATGATCGTTGCAGAGATGCCGCGCATGGGTATTGCACCATAGCAGCTTGAACCCTTCTAGTTACGCCTACCTACCCACAAGGCTGAGATCTGAGATCCGTAATCCGATCTGAAGCCCCGCCCACGACTCAAAGCCTTCAGCCACATTGTAAGTGTAAGTGGATCAATCTCCCAGACTTGACTACCTACTGCTAGGGTGTTGGGAGAGCCACCAATGAGATGGAGACTGCCAAGTGCTCAGAACCGCGGTTGGTCATTCAAGGTCGGCTGCACGAGTACTGCTGGGTCTCGACCTAAACCGCGAAGCTTAATTGTCGGTGCCGCTGCAGATTCAGTAACGAGATATCCTTCTTCACACGTTTGGAGGAATGGCCGCGTTATCAGGGTCTGTATTTGAAGCTGTTTCCTGGGTACATAAGCGTAAACAAATCATCCAAATATGCCCAGAACCTTACGGCTCTCAGCCGATACGGAGTACCTATGCGCCCTTGGTAATTCCGTCTATTCCGCACCTCTAGAAAGCCCCAATTTCTTCTCGAGGTGGACCAGCCGGCAAATGAGCGAACGTGGCAATTCAAGCAAGTATTTCTCATTGTTCTCCTTCAGGATTTTGTCAGATGCCGCGATGTAGCTCATAACAAATGCGTTCCACGCCTTCTTCTGGATCTGCAGACTCTGCAGCGGCCTGGGGAAGTAAGGCTCGTTGAACCAGATTGCCCTGGAGGCATTTGCCAGGCCTTCGTTATCCATGGTCATTGGCCGAACGCGGTGGAAGTCGATGAGCCACAGCTTGGTGGTGCGCCGAGTGACCTGCTGACAAGCGGCCGATGAGCATCCCGCATTTGACGAAGACGATGAGCCTAGATCCCCGGTGCCCTGACTGGAGGGGAGAGTAATCTCAGGCCGACTTGTCATCTCGCAAGAGCCGCCCAGGACGAACTTGACGCCGCGGCCATCCACCTTGGCACCCCAGTGGAGGAGAGCCATGGAAACGGCCACCTTCCGGGCCATCACCTCGACATCCATCTGTATTTTGAGCATCTGGTGAAGATTCATGGACCGACACTTCTCCAAAGGAGGTTGCTTCGCCTGATCACCGCATCCCTTCCGCCCAAGGTAGAGGCGCGCCACACAGTCGGCATTGCTGCCGCTTGCCGCGGCCAAAGCCGTGATTGTTGCCTCTCCCAACTTGGCTACCAGGGCCCGGTGAATGGGGGGTGGAAGCAGCCGGATCTGCTCTGCGACAAGGGCGTTTTCCGAGCCACGGGTTCTTGTTCCATCTTTTGTTGTCAGCTGTTGCCGCCCGTCAAGGTTGTTTGGCAGATCTTCTGGTCGGTGGAAGAGGCTTTCGGGTACATGGACCGCAGTAAAGTCCCATTCTTGGAACTGCCCCAAGATGCTCTTGTGCATTTCATGGTGATTGTCCACGCCTCTATCACGCGGACGTCGTGAAGTAGGAGGCGTAGGCGGCGCCACCTCGATAGAATCCGCATCGCTGGGTATCGTGGACAAGGTGAATACCGAGGTCAACTTAGTTGATAATTTTGCGAGTCGAATAATTGACCCTTCGGTTAGGGGAGCAGCGTCGGCGGAAGAATCGGCCACTTTCTCGAGGAACGCAGCAATCTGAAGCCATTCTGGGAAGTATGGCGATACCGGGGGCGGGTGATGAGTACCGGGGGAACAAAGAGCCCGAAGGGAGTCTGAACAAGCCCGGTCCTTCATTTTGACACTTTGACTCGTGGAGCTGGTTGAAAATAGGGAGACAAGTGAATCAAAGCAAAAAAGTAGAGGAACAGAGATTCGATTAGGCAACAATAGAGCAAAAAGAAGTGGCTGCTTGGGAAGTCATGGAACGGGGGTTTGACATTGTAAAGATGGTGGTTCCGCGGGGGGGAACAAAGTGTGAGGACCTTAATTAAAAGAGAGGACAAGGGCATGGCTACTTTATGTGGCGGAGAGCATCCGATGACGATGAAATGCTATAAGGTCATAAAGGACCAGCAAAGAATCGAGAGCTTTCTCCAAATTGCAAGACACCTCGTCTGCACTAGCTCGCGATCCGTGGGTTCCGTATTGGGTGAATCGATCCACGTGGCGGAGGCGCCATCTGTTAAGGTTAAGAGCTTGATAGGTAGTTACTTTCCACCTACGGATACAAGTGGATCAAGAAGGTACTCACATTGTAAAAGATTCATCCAGGCTGGGACGTACCGTCGGTGGCTGAGGGACCTAAAGAGTTGACAGCAAATGTCGCATGGGGCAACGTAAAGAAAGAGGCCAATACAAACCTGATCGATTTCAACGCCACATGGGCGGAGACCACCTGGAGGAATGACAGCAGGAGGGGGATACTACACGGAAAGAGGTTGTACTTACCTGCTCACTCCTTCTCCTGTGCCAATGATCATAGAGACCTAGAGATTGACAGCAGATGTAACGCACAGTGAGGTAGAAGGACAGTACACACCTGCAAAATCCGTGTTCCGGAGCTCGGGCCGCAGAGACCTACACCTAACAGCAGTGAGCAGGCAATCAATTCTTGGGAAGAGAGTGCACTTGCCTAATAAATCACAGTGTCGAATGGATTCGGGTTGCCGAAAGCTAGAGAAGGAGAACCATGTCATAAAAGGAGTCAAGGTAGGTAATGACCTGGAGCAACATACCTGCTTGGTAAGGTAGCATCTGATGACTCCCGATTGTCGAGTCCTGTAGAGATGGACAGCGCAAGTCACAGCGAAGCTCAGAAAAGGGGAGTAAACATACCTGATCAATGTGGGCTCTACCGTGGACCGTATAAAGGGCAACCTAGAGACGTGACAGCAAAGCACACACACCAAAGTGCTGGGGTTGGGGCTCTACATACCTTTTCAGAACCGGTTCTTCATGTGCGCCAATCGTGGAGACCTGCAAACTGACAGCAACAAGCACAGTAAAGCCAGGGAAGAGGATAGTACACACCTGATTGATGTTAATATTGGATGATATCGGATTCCTTGGCCCTATCAAGATGACAGTACAAAGCTCACAACAAAGTCGGGGAAAGAGGAGAGTACATACCTGCTTGAGTCTCAATGTGTAATACCAGCGGATTGTGGGGACCTATAAAGACGACAGTAAGGAGCTCACAACAAAGTCAGGGAAAGAGGAGAGTACATACCTGCTGAGTCTCAATGTTCGATGATAGCGGATCGTGGGAGCCTATGAAGACGACAGTGAGGAGCTCACAACAAAGTCAGGGGAAGAGAAAGAGGAAAGCACATACCTGCTGAATCTCAACGTTTGTTAGTAGCTGATCGTGGGGACCTATGAAGATGACAGTGAGGAGCTCACAACAAAGTCAGGGGAAGGAAAAGAGGAGAGCACGTACCTGCTGAGTCTCAATGTTCGATGATAGCGGATCGTGGGGACCTATGAAGATGACAGTGAGGAGCTCACAACAAAGTCGGGGAAAGAGGAGAGCACATACCTGCTGAGTGTTCGTGGCAGGCGAGGCCGGTTCGGCGAAGTGTGAGAGATGAGAAGTCAGCAAGAGGACAAAGTCGGGGAAAGAGGAGAGTACATACCTAGTGAGTGTCCGTGGCATGCGAGGCCGGTTCGGCGAAGTGTGAGAGATGAGAAGTCAGCAAGAGAAAAACAAAGGTCGAAGGAAGGGAATGTACCTACCATTTCAGCTGCTCCTCACAAAGAGCCTGTCTAGATGCAAGACCAAGGGGGAGACCGCTTTATATAGACGCGCAATCTGCAGCGCGGAGACTTCGCATCCCAACATTCTCACAACACATCGCAGCCTTCTACTCGGATGCTTCTTTGTGCTGGGACTCGGTCATATCTTGAAGTTTGTTGCTGAACCAAGTGGTCGGCATCATCTGTAATGCTGGGGATTGTGAGCAGATAGTCGCTGGGCTGTAAATCGAAAAGTATATCAAGTCTCCGTGAGAATCATGCGCGTCAGTCACAGCGGGGAAATAAGATCCTGAGGCACCGGGTATCGCTGTTCACCTTCTGCTGTTGCACTGCCTGCAAGATCATGCCATGTCGAGAGTATCGTGGGAAGAATCCGCCAACGTAAGTCGCCGGGAGTCTTTTGGAAGCAATTGTCGCCAAAGGATATGAAACAAACCAGTTGTCAGTATTTGTCCCTCACATTGCAAGAAAAAAAGCTGTAGTCGAGGGGCTAAAGTATACTCAATACTTGTCGGCGAGGATCACGGACGGAATTGGGACCCTTGGAAGTTGCAGCGAAACCCACCTGGCTTCATGATCAAACTCAATAATTCTGTGTCCGGTCAAGGCAAAGTTGCCGCTGAACGGGTTTTCGAGTGTTGGGAAGCACATTTGGACCGTCTTATCATCGCCGTTTAGGTCTGGCTGTTCAAATGTCGCCGTGATGCGGATATGGCCACGTAGAATGTCCGCGTGGAGCGATGTCTCCGTAATGTCTCGCGGGTGATGGACAGAGCTGTTCGGGTGGAACCAAAGCTCCGAAAGTTGGCTTTTACAGCAATAAGGTACCTAGTCATGATTGGATCAACATTGGACTGTTTGGCAGGCAAATGGTAGGTAGAGGATCAACCTGAAATCTTGTGCGAAACGATCAATCTGAGTAGGAGGTGCATGCATCGTGAGAGGAAGGAGCTCCTTGTCAAATTGGTCTGCAACACATGAACACCTTGATGGCCACAATCTTTGACATCACCGACTTTGGTGGGAAACTCAATGTCGTCACTTCCTTCCTTCGCCGTCGAATGCTGTATCCGATGATTCCTCCGTGATTGCATCCCCAATCATGTGCATCTGTAGGTGGTGGTTTCAAGCTCCCCTGTGTATGCCTCAGCTACTAAGGTAGGTACCAGCAGACATCTTGCTCGCTTCATTGGCTTCAACAACTGTTCGTCTGTCTATGAACGTATTTCTGATGTCCTTTGGAATCTCCCGTGGCAGGCAAATACTGTGTAGATCGAGGATGTGACATTTGTTCGTAGGAAGTCGGACGAGAAACACCCGCCTCCTGAGCTACCTACCCTAGGAAAGAGGTTATTTTCGCTGATGGAAATGAATTGTGTTACAGGTGAATGACATGAAAGGGATTTCTCTAGTGCCACCTTTTTGATGCCGGGATATGCGAGACATTGGACCATCATCCACCTGATATCATATCTGGGGTTAATGCGCATAGCCCAACAACCATTGTCAGATGGAGTTACGATCTCCTCGGATTCCATCGTCGATGGCCGCACGACACAGCCGCAGAACACCACAGCGACATGACAATGCCACCCCATGGGGAAACACCGAAGATGGAAATAACCCTCAGCAGTGGAATGCAGCACAGGCGTTCCAATCACTTCATCGCCTCCTTGCCCACCGACCACCGCTCAGCTGCAGAACCAACCACGATGAACCAACAATGCATCGACCACCATCACCACCACCACCATCTTTACTACAGACACTCTTTGCCAAATCGAGCCGCCCTGAATGCAGGTACATGTACAAAGCAACCCTCCCATGACACTTCACCTTTGCAGGTGACGATGGCTCGTCGCAAAATGAGGAATCACTGAGTCACATTCATGCACACTGCTCACCATGCGGGCTACCGCAGGTTCTTACTCGGTCTCTGGATGGACATTTCTCCGTCTGCCATCACTTCCGGTAACGCCGGTATTCCAAACCACCTCCCGACAACCTGTATGGGCATTGCTGTTCTCTTAAGTTTGAGGTGTCATTCCAAACGCATGGAAAGTTACAATGGGTCGTGACTCGACGCCTAACAGGGTTCTTGCTCAATATCAGCTGGCATCGTCCACCTCGGACCATCTACAAAAAGCATTCTCGCGTCATTAGACCGTATGCAAGTACCGCGGTGCAATGCATGCAAACGATCCCAATCCACTCCCTTAGGACCCTCGCACGGTCCAACTACCAGACATTCCTCATCAGCCATCCCACCACCATAGGGTTTTACCTTAACTAACAGTCGCTTACATCACTAACCTAACAGGTGCTTTATAAAGTAGATACTAAAAGTAAGGCGCTTGCTAGCTTATTTAATATATATTCCCTAGCTTCTAATTAGCTAGCTTTATAAGTAGAAAAAGTAAGGCTTAGTTTAAATAAACTTAAGGTTATATATAGTATAAATATATTTTAACTACTTCCTTTCTTTTTATATCTTTAATAAGGCCTTATTAATCTATTATAAATATATTAGTAATTTACTATTATTATATTTATAATTTTATTAACCTTTATTTAAGCTACTAGCTAGTATTTTATTATATTATAACTATAATATATTTTTAATTAAAATTAAAGTAATAATCCCTTTTAATTAAATTTAAAAAAGGTATTCTTTTTTTTTAATATATTAATAATATATTATTAATATATTATAAAATTATATCTTTTTTATTATTATTAATTAGTTTATTTTTTTATTATTAATATTATAATAAGTAAGCTATTTATTAATAATTAAAGCTGCTATTTTTATTTAATAGCTTTATTATATAGTATTTATTTTAAAATAGTTAAAGACCTTTAATTAAAGTATTAGCTATATTATATATATAAAAGGCCTAAATTAAAAATAATAAAAAAAGCTATAAGACTTAGTAAGTAATAACCTTAATATATTATTAATAAATTACTAATATATTAAAGCTATAATACTTAAAAGTATATATATGCCTTTTAATTCTTTTTATATTAGCTTTCTTTAGCTTAATACTTATTACTTTTATAAAATACTATTATATTAGTATTTAAATTTATAAATACCTTAATTTAAGTTTAAAAAATGCTTTATATATTAAAGTTATAAAAGACTTTTAAGTATTTAAAGGCTAGATTAAAAAAGAAATTACCTTTATTATATAAAGATAAAAGGTAATTAAGTATATTTATTTTTATAAATATATTATAAATATATTATTAATATATTATTACTTTATTAACTAGTTTATTACTATTTATAATTACTTTTAAAATAAAAAGGCCTATATTTAAGCTAGTAGTAAGTAGTTAAATAATTATAAGCTAAAGCTTATATAAGCAGATAATATATATAAATTTTCCTTTTCTTTTTTTTAAATATAAATATATTATTAATATATTCTAGTCTTAGTTTAAGTAGTATTTTATATATTATATAAATATAGCTTATAGCTACTATTTTATTATTATTTTTTAAAAGTTTTATTAATTTATAAGTGTAATTTAGTTAATAGTTAAGGATTTTAAATATAAAAATACTAATATAATTAACTTTTATATAATAATTAGCTAGTAGTTAAAATACTAAAAGCTTTATAATATATTAACTTATTATAAATATATTATAAATATATTATTAATTTAGCTAAATTATACTTATAACTTTTATAAGTATAGTTTAATAAAATTAATAAATAATATTAATAAATACTTTATTATTTTTTTATTTTTTCTCTTAAAGGACTAGATTATATTATATATAATTCTTATATTATATAAAGTTTATAATTACCTTTTATTATTATTAATATATTTATTATAATTTCTTTATAATAAATTATATAAGTTTATTATATATAGCTTAGCTATACTTTATATTATTTATTAGTTATTAATTTTATAAATATATTATTAATAAATTACTAATAAATTCTAGCTATATAATTAAATTCTTTAATTATTAAGAACTTAATTTATAAATATAAAAAGTCTAGTTATTTAAACCTTTATTTAAGCCTTATAAATAATAGCATTTTATAATATATTTTATATTTATATAAGCTATTATATTACTTATTAGGCTTTATAAAATTAAAGGCATTTTTTAAGTAGTATTTAAAGTATTAAAATAATAAAAACTAGATAAGTATTTATTAACTAATTATTAATATATTATTAATATATTATAATATATTTAGTATTTTTATAATAATAGTATAAATTTTATAATTATCCTTTTTTATTATAAGCAGCTTAAAATCCTTTATAAGCTAGATTTTAAAACCTTTTAAATTAATATAAATTATAAGCATATTAAAAGTATAAGAGAAAATAAGGTTATTTAAAGGTATTATAATAAGTAAATTAATATATATAAGTAAAATATTACTAATAAGTTATTAATAAATTACTAATATATTATAGCTATTTTAATTTTATATATTTTTATAACTAGCTAGTTTATAGCTGCTTTTAAGACTATATTTATAACTATTTTTAAGTGCTTTTTAAGTTTATATAATATTAACTTAAAGTAGTATTATTTATATAAAAAGGGGATTAAAGGTATAACCTTTAATTAAGACTATAATAAGTTTTAAGGTATATTATTAATTTATTACTAACCTATTATTAATTTATTAACTTTTTTATTTAAGTTTAAGTAAGTATTTATAAACTCTTACTTTAAATAATTACTATAGCTAGATTTAATATATATTATAATATATATGCCTTTATTATATTTACTATATATATAGTATTAATAAGTATACTTTTTTTATTTTTTTAATAATAATATATTAATAATTTATTAAATAAGCTAGTATATAAGTATTATATTAAGAATCTGCTTATAATATAGTTAATAAAAGGTCTTTTTATAATATAAAGTTATAAAAATTATTATAATATTTTATTATTAATATAATTAAGTAATATACTTATAATAAATTATAAATATATTATTAATATATTACTAGCTTTTTTACCCTTTACTAAATAAGCTAAATATAAATAGTAACTTATTATTATAGCTAGCTTTTATTAAGTTATAAGTAATATAAATCTTAAATAGTAAGATAATATATTAAGCTTAATAAATAATATTAAGTTATTATATTAAGCATTTTATTTTATAAGTAATTACTTTATACTACTTATTAAGGTAATATAATAGTATATATAATCTATTTATAATTTATTAATAATATATTTCTAACTATTATCCTTTAAAAATAAAGTATATAATAAAATATAAATCTAGCACTATTTTAAGGCTTAATTAAAAGGTATTAATTTATTATATACTAATATTAATTAAAAAGGTTATTATAGCTAAGGCCTTACTTATAAAAGTAAGTTTTATTTTTATATAATTACTAATTTATTATTAATATATTATAGTTTTTAATCCTTAAAAGTAATAATATAAGCTTTTTTAAATACTTAAGAAAATATTATTATTACTAGTTATATTTAATATAATAATTAATAATATAATTAGCTTTAAGAGAATTAGTAAAGCTATAAGCTAAGGCTTATAAGCTATATTAGTTATATTATTAAGTATTTTAAAATATAACCTTTTTAATATATTACTAATTTATTAATAATATATTAATAATACTTAAGCAGGCTAGTTTTAGTATATTAAATTTATAAGCTATTAAGCTATAATATTTTTAAGTTCTAGCTTAAATTAAGAAAATAAAGCTTAAGGTAATAAAGGTTAAAGTAGTAATATAAAAAAAGAAAATAAAAAGATTATACTTTAAGTTAAAATTAAAAAAGCAGTTTTAAAAAAATATATTTATAATATATTAATAATTTATTTTATTTTAAAAGTAAAATTAAAATTAAATTAAATTATAGCTAATATATTTATAATTTATTTTATTACTTTTTTAAATCCTTATTTACTTAGCAGCCTTAAACCTTATAGTTATTAATAATAAGCTTAAAAAAATATTTATTTAAAATTAATTAGTAAGGTATTATTAATATATTTATAATAAGTTACTTATCTTAGCTAGTATTAATATAAGTATTATAAATATTATTAAGCTTAAGATTAAGTAATAACTTTACTTTATATATATTAACTTATAATATATTAATAATATATTACTAATAGATTTTTATAATAACTTATATTATTTTTATAATAATAGCCTTTTTTACTTAACTTATACTTAAGAATAATAAGTAAGCTAGTAAATATAATATTATTATTAAAACCTATAATTAATAAGCTAGGCTTTATTATATTATTATTATTATTATTATTATTTTTATCTTAAGCTATAATAGCAGCCTATTAATTATAAAATATCTACTTATATAAAAATAGCCCTTTAACTATTTTACTTTAATTATTAAGCTACTTAATTAAGGTTTTTTTTATATAAGTAAAATACTTTTACTAAATATTTAAATATAATATATTAATAATAAATTAATAATATATTATTAATAAGCTAATATATTAATAGCAGCCTTATATTTAGTAATAAATAAGGATTTTTTATATACTAAAGTAATTATAGCTTTATAAAAGTTTTTTAAATATATTTTAAAATTACTAATCTTAAAAAATATAGTATTTTAAAAATATATTAATAATATATTATTAATAAGTTAATAAAAGGTATATATATATTCTTATAAAGCTTATTACTGCCTTTAGCTTTATATTAATAAAAAACTTTATTATTTATAAAAATAATTTTACTAGCTTAAAATATATTAATAATAAATTATTAATAAATTTTTATATTTAAACTTATTTAGTTTTTATTATACTTTAAAAGATTAGCCTAATACTTTTTAATTAAAACTTTATTTACTACTAGTTTATTTTAATATTTAAAAAAAGCTAAATATAATTAAAGGTTAATTAATAACTAAAGTATTATAAAAATAAATTATTAATAAATTAATAATAAATTATTATAAAATAAGTAAATTTAATATATTTTATAATAAAAAAATTATATAATATATTAATAAAAAATTAGTAAATACTTAAAAAAGGTTTATAAGGCTTAGTAATAATAATAGTAGTAGTAATAATAATAATAGTAATAGTAATAATAATAAAAAAAGAAAGAAAGAATAATAAGAAAAGGGGGAATATATTAGTAATAAATAGTAATAGCTAAGCTAAGCTAATACCTTATTTAATAGTAAATTAATATTTAAATTTAGCTAATAAACGCGCTTAAACTATATATTAGGTAAATAGGGATTTATAGTGTTTAAAAACACTTAAAAGTGGGGCACCTGTTAGGTCAGGTATGCAAGCGCCCGTCAGTTAAGGTATGACCTCCACCACCGTCGAACAAGGGACCAGACAGGGATCACCGCCACCCACCTGGCACTCGTGCATCACAGCCTGCCTTAGTCACACAGGGGTTGTCCTTGTGTGACCTGACCGTTGGGGGCGGCGGGGTCACCTGCTGGCTGCATGATCGCCTCCAGGTCCACGCTCCCTTTGACCCTCATGGTGAGTCTTGCAGTCAACCAACAACGTTGGAAGGATACAGACATACTACACTCAGGCTGAACCATGGTCCTGGGTCCGGACGCAAGCGGATTCGTAGGATGTGGTGATCTGTGCTGATCGTAAAACCTGGTTCTCTAGGTTGGTATATTGATCAACACGGCAAGGGTTCATCTACAGATCGAAAGCAAGCAATACAGTATACGGGGTCGCAAGGCACGACATGCGCGAGATCATTCGAGCAGGTGACACGAGATTCTGCACAAGTACCTCCTGATTGTAGCACTTTTGATCTGCGCCAATAGAATAAACAAAACACCGAGCTACCTCAGAATCCCAGATTCTCCTCACTTAAAAGTCCAAACAGGTCAAATGCAACGCAAGCCAAGTTCAAGCAAACCATCCCAAACAAATCATTTCGAGCATAACTGTTCCCCGACAGAAGCCACTTGAGACAAAAAGCCATTGCAGAACACAAGGAAAATCCGCTCCACCAAATAACCCCGAATCAGACGCCGATAGGAGGCGATTCTGCCAAGATATGAACTTTCCGAGTGGCTCGAACCACTTCAGGATTTGCGCCGAGGTAGCGCTCCGACTTGAAACTTTAATCCCAATGCGTCAGTCGGTTGCAACAGAGGCTGGAAAAGGCTGGTGGCTTGTGCAACTTACCTCCAATTGAGATTCGCCTTGACAACGCATTTGATGCCCTCAATGTACTTTCGGACCTCAACGTCAGCCTCCTTGCCCCAACTCGGAAGACTTGCCTCGGCTTTGTCCCATCGCTCGTAGCGGCGCTCGAGGAGCCTGCCGACTGTGTTGAACGCCTTTTGTGCCGACATGCCGTTCCGTCGACAGACTGTGACCATGTTATGCGGTACGCCCTCTGTCTGTGCGGGAGTTAGCATGTCGTGAGTCTGGTCCACGGAAGAGTAAGACGAATAGAGAATAGAAGTCACTCACTTGTTCCTTTCGATAGGAGAGAATGTCATTTGATCTGCAGCTGCGTTAGACCGCAAGTTGCTATTTTGTCAGGGGGTGAAAATGGGAGCTCACATGGCCACCATATCTTGGCCGAGATTCTCCAGCTCCTGAATAATCGGATGTTCAAACACCTCATCCGGCACCCGGAGGCGATGTGCGTATTCAACGAGGTAGTATAGAGGCCTGCATCCAGCAGACTCTCGGCGAATCATGGCAATCTCCTCCAGTGTCGGGATCTTTCCGGAGAATTGATGATCGATCTGGGTGAGAGCGCCTCTGCAGTATCCTTGCATGGCAAGGGCAAATCTCCTCTGGACGCCTTTCGGTGTTCTCTGCAACCCGGATTGTCAGCAAGACCGGTAGGAGGCGGCCGGTCAGGGGGGGTTCGACAGACTAGAGTCATCCTCTCAACGACGGTATCGTGGAACTGCACGATACGGAGACGGTCTTGAGAGTTCAAGTTGGCGGTATTGCCTAGCATGGGCATCATCAGGCTCTCCATGACGCGTTGAGATTCTTCCGGCTCGTTGCGGAGATGTCCATTGTCGAACACTGTGAGGGAGTGAGCAATGTGCTGTACTGCAGCAAGTTGAAACTGAGAAGGAGTTGCACCTACTGTCATCGTAGGGGAATACCTGCACCGCGTAGTTGACAGGATGTCCGATTAACACAGCACAATTCCCCAAGGTTGGCCACGGTTGATGCTTACCCAGTTACCCCAGTCGCAGACGGTGCGAAATCTCGCTCGAGAGGCAAAGGGGGCGGCAATGGCACAAAAATATGAAAAGTCGCATTTGTTTACTCTCTTCCTCATGCTCGGTTCGAAAGAGCAGAACCTTGCAGTAGCATCACGTCAATACATGGAGTCAAGTAGTATGATGAAAGCAGAGGGAAGACAATCACCTCGCAAGCCCTTCTTCAGACTCCAACTTGACCGATTGATAGTGAGGGTTAATGCGAGGCGGCTGCTTGAGGAACGTTTGGAACATATCAGGGAGGAGCACCGTGATTTGCTCCGGCTCCGGCTCCATCCTGTCAATGGAAGGCATGGCGATGTTGTTGCCGTTGGCGTTGACTGAGAGGAGATGTACTTCTGCAACTGATGGGTATGGGATGAGAGGCAGGGCATGAGCATGATGAAGCCGCTTGTTCCTAACGTCTTATATGATTTGCAACACATATACTGCGTTCGGGTTATAGTCCTTCGATATATAGTCGTATATGCCAACGCATGCATAGTGTCCGTCTAGATGCGTCCGAGCGCTACGCCGGTGTCTGTATCACAGATGGCCGAGGGACAAGGGAATAGTGGCAAACTAGTGACGAAAGGGAAGCCCGACTTCCTCATTCGAGTACCGACTTGGTACGGATGTGATGCTCTGAGTAAGCGCTGCATAAAAAGCGGGTTGAAAAGGCGCATTGTGATAAGCTCAGGCGTCCGTGGGTTGTCCGGAAAGTCGACCCTGCCGGCATGAAGGTTTGATGTTGGCGGTTTGGATCGAGCAATGCTACCATCACAATCGCGCTTTGGCCTCTTTTGAGGACGTGCATCCGGAGGAGCTCCCTCGGCTAACTTGGCGGGAGGATCCTGCTCCATCAACTTGCAGATCGATGCAGAAGCCAAGATATGCGACATGGGCGACATACATCCGGCCGTTGGCAAAAGAAGTAATTAATCGACGCGGGGTTTTCTCTGCCGCCCTGGTGTTGGTCGTAGGAGTGATGGAGCTGCATGCTTCCACTCCGGTAGTCACTGAGAGCCATGTGAACAAGCTGTAGTATGTCACTCATTTACCCGGTGTCTCAGTTGACTGACTGGCTGACAGCATCGTCGTGTAGCTCCCGCGACTGTTGGCCATGCCCGGTTGTCCGTGAGGCGAAGATGGATGATTGCTCTCAGGCGGCGACAGAATCTCAGGTGGGAGAGAAGGGCACGCCAGCACGGATCACTGTCGATTGACGTCTGTTGGCCAGACCTGCCGGTTCGGGCAGATGGAGGAGCAGGGGGATCAGATCGGACGGCGCTAAATCAAGAGATGGGATGGGAATCCTCCGTGGGGTCAGAGGGCCGTCCGTGGTGGTTTCGGACTCAAGCCCGAAGGATCGGATGACGCATTGACGAGGGAATTAGCCAAATACGGTGACTGTACGTAGACGGCGGTGGTTCAAACAGATGCTGTTGGTGTTGGTGGTGTCAACATAAAGGGAAGGGGCTTTGGCAGGGAGAGTCGGATACAGAAGAGGGGATGGAAGAATGTCCTCGTACCCTTTCCATAGGCTGCTGCTGACACCTTCATCACTGACGATGAGCCGACAGAGAGACTGATCCTCGCCGATATTACTGATGATGTTGGTCGAGTTGCGATAGGTATGAGGTGGTGTCTCCCTCACACTGATCGTGGGTAGGGCGGATGGAACGTCTGTTGGCTGTGTGGGGAGAGCGTATGAGCGTGTATGGCCGCGAATGAGCTCGCATGCCTTTATTGGCCTCGAGACGGGAAGGGGCTGTATAAAATGAGGGATTTCGTCGACGGCGGCGAGATGGAAACCTGACGTGCGACGCGGCTACCGTTCGACAGCCTAGAGTACCTATATCAGTGCATTCCCCAAGCGGCACAAACGACGAATTGGTTGTTGGCATCGCCTCTGCTACTATTCTGGTTTGAAGTCACATCAGCATCACAATGGCTTTCCACAGAGTGGGAAACTACACGTTCCAGTGGACAGACCTTCACCTACCTCGAGAGAAGACGGACCCCCTGCGTCACGAGTACGACACACTGGGGCACGATGCGGTCAAGAGGCTGCAGTGCATTGCGCGGGAAAAGAAGGGAGAGGCATCGATCAAGCCCACGCTCTGTCCCGGAGGTTTCGACATGTATGCTGCTCTCCGCGATCACCATGCCGAAGACGAAGCCTTGTACCGGCTGTGGAATGAAGTCCATACAGTCCCGGACTGGGTGGACTGGGCGCAGATTGAACGTGGGCAAAGGTTCTTTTACCGCTATGCTCCCGCCAACATGATGGGCTTCATGCTGCAAGCGTTCGTGGGCGAGAACTCTTCGGCACCAGGCGTCGTCGAAGTCTTGGTGCGAACAGGTGGATTCTCGACGAAGGTGTTGCTTCGTCGACTGCTCGAGACCTTTCAGCATCTTCTCCAGGTGACGGCCAGCCTAGAGTCGATTCAGCCGGGAGGCCAAGGCCACATAACGACGATTCGAGTGCGGCTGCTTCATGCGGCTGTCAGAGAGCGAATCCTTCGTCTGCTTGAGACTCGGCCTGACTATTTTGACGTAGCCAAGTTCGGAGTGCCTGTCAATGTTCTCGACTCGATCCATTCCATCTGCGTGTACTCTTGTGGCCACATGTGGCTCCAACTCCCGCAGATGGGCGTGTTTCCCACCGAGCAGGAGAAGGCCGACTACATCGCGCTGTTCCGCTACGTCGGGTATCTGCTAGCCACTCCCCACGAGTACTTCTCAAGCGTGGCCCAGGCCAAGGCCACGATGGAGAGCATGCTGCTGCACGAACTGGAAGTCACCGAGACGTCGAGAATCGTGGGCCACAATATGATCGAGTGCATCAAGGACCTGGCGCCATTCCGCGTCTCCGTAGGCTTCATAGAAGCTGGGAGCCGAATCCTCAACGGTGATGAGGTTTGCGATTCGCTGGGCCTCGGAAAGCCTGGACTGTTGGCGTACGCCTGCTGGAGAGGCCACTGTTGGTTTGTCCGGAGTCTGGCCCTTGTGCAAAGATGGGTGCCAGGGGCCGACGAGGCGGTGGTGCGATACTCTAGGGTCAGGCTGTATGAGACGCTTGTCAACAGCAAGAGGGGACTCGGAGGAAGATCGAAGATGGACTTCAAGTACGTCCCACGGATGGGCAAGCGAACCGGCAAAGAACGCAACGAACGACCAAGATTCACTGGTTCCTTTGTTGATCGACCGCTGGAGATGTTTTACCTGGTGGTGTTTGGACTGGGATGCGTGCTTTGGCTGGGAATTGCAGCTGCGGTAATGCGAATGCATCTGTTGATGCTGTCCTGAGGTGAAGCCTTGGTGGTTGTTTTGTGAATGGCAAGAGCTGTAGTTCATGTTTCAGATGGAAAGTGTGGTCGCACGTGATGCAGTTACGATGTCACAGTTCAGGCAATCTTATCGATAGGTATTGTAATCGATTCTGATCAGAGACATCATGCTTGATTGACGTTCGGCTACGCAGACCTGAGAAACTCGTGCTGTGTGCTTTGTTCAACCTCATGATATCCATTGATTCTAGGTTATGTCCCTTCGAAGCCATCACGGACAATGGAGGCAAGGCAGAATACGACGTCATGCTGCAAACAACCAGGGCTTGCTATCCGCGTATGCGCTGAGTCAGCATCCTTGATCACCTCCACTACCTTAGGTACTAACCTTACTTATGTAATGTCCCCGAGCCTGAGCGACGACGAAGAGCTGAAACGCGAGTCGGCGAACTGGTTCTTGTTGGTAGACTGGATTTAATCTGCAGCCGCGCCCTTGAAAAACAAAACAACATGAACCTTGCAATTGCCCACCGCGGCTACATGCGCCACTAGAAGTGTTGTTCCTCAGCCCTGTTTGCGCCACTGGAGATTCCAATTAGAATAGTACCTTATTCCCGCCTTGTCTGAGAGGGGAGGAGGTGGGATGAGTTTCTCCCACTTGGCGCTACTCTGCCTGGGGCTAGCTGCCAAGATGCACTAGGCTCGGACCGGACTAGCCACTGCATCAACGGTCCAGTGGCTGGGCAGCTTGGACCTACTAATAATAATTCCAGCCGTTGGTGTGCCGCTAGCAAACCGCATTAAAATCTGACAGCGCCATTGCCGATCCACGGGAGCACGTTGTTGCACGCCGAAGAGTAAGCGAGACCATCGGGATACGGCACCTTGGGCGTCGCTTGGGGGCGAACACGGGGTAGCGAGGAGGTCAGTGTACATTTTCTCCCAAGCCAACTACCTATTTCTTGACTTGTCCAGTCGAGTCAAGTGGGATAAAAAGGGTGAAGTGGCCAAGCGCAGAAGGAGGGGGAAGGTGGTGAGGCGGGACGGGTGAGGCGGGATGAGGATGATTCCAACCATCTGGAATGCTAGCGCAACAGAGCCTCACGTCGACTGCAGACTGAGAAGAACGCAAGGAAAGCATAGAGGGAATAGGGGCAAGGACGCACTGACTATCCAGCATGGAATTGTCTCAGTAATTCTGATATACCATTGCAGTGACAAAAGAGAAAAATGGAGCGTGGGTACTTTCTGGCCTCCATCGAGTACCTTATGTGTTTAGTCAGCTACGCGTTAGCAACGGCAAAAAAAGAACGCAGAAGAAAAAGCCGGCCGGCCTGATGAATTTCGTTTGTTTCCAGGTCGGCGATCCAGGGATGTCTTGGGCTGGACGAACCATGGCTTACAGACGACGATAACCTCCGTTGCTGGCCTCGTAATTTGTTAGCCTAGTAGGGCTCAGTCCACTCAGCCCCTGCCTCTGCAAGCACAGGGGGCATCACAGCCTGGCTGGTGGATACGAATCATTACATTTGATCACGTTGTGATTATGGGTTCCCGAACAAAAGCCAGGATAGTCCTCAAGGCGGGATGGATAGTCGTGTTACCGGGCGCGGGAGGAATTGCGACGATAAAGAGAGGAGAGACAACAACAGTTTGGTGACGGTTCCTTACTGATAGAGTTGTACAGGGAGATGCAGAGGGGATACGATCACACATTCGTCCCCCCCCAGAACCCGACACAGCGGGTGGCATAATTCCAGAAGACACCGGGCATGTCTCCTCACGTACACATACAGTATTACAGGGCTGACTGGTTCGGACAGGCCTGCCAGCAGGGCTTGAAGAGGCAAAACACGCCTGATCTTTTGGGGTATAAGATTCAACGGCCCCAGTCGGTATTAATAGATGCTGCCGCCGTGAATGGCTGCCGGCTTAGCCTGATGCCCGGGTTTGTCGTACCTAGGTCAGCGCACTTTATCGACTATCAATTACCTATCCTTGGCAGTTGGAAACCGCCTCCACCTCTGTCTGGTTCATCTTGGGAATTTTTCCTCTTTGCAGCCTGATGCTTGCTGATGCTGATGCTGCCCCGTTTTAGAGTGGCGCCGCTCTCGTCCGGGGGATCTGACAGGCTTTTTTGCTCTTTTCTCTCTGGTCTCTGCGTGTGTCTCCTCGCTCTGGCTGACTGACCGACCCGCTCACTCTCTGCTCTTCTTCTCTCCCTCTTCCCTCTTGGCCTTGGATTCTTCTCCTCTTTTTACTTCTCCATTTCCTTGGTCCGTATTCTTTGTTCTTGTTGTTCTCTTTCGTTTTCCTTTTGTCTGTTGCTCGAGTCAGTTGGGCGGTGAAACGGGCAAACGCTGAGCTAAGCTGCCGCCTCTGCTCTTGCTCAAGCTTCAGCTTCAGCTTCTGCTTCTGCCCCTGGTATCGCCAGTCTCGTCCTACCTTATTCTACCACCTAATACCGCCAATTGTCCAACAGCCATGACAAAGTCGTGGAGCGTCGCCCTGCTGGCGGCCAGCAGCCTGATCGGCACGGCCAGCAGCACGTCCATGTTCGCCTTCTACACGGGGTCGCAGAAGGGCGTCCAGATCGGCATGCAGGACCCCAAGACGGGCGAAATCTGGGTCAACAACTGCAACGCCGACATCAACGGCGCACCGCTATTCCCGACGTCGCCTCACATTGTGCTGCCAACGAACAACAAGCCCAAGAAGGGGGGCAGCATCGCGGCCACGGGCTGGTGGGACTCGCAGCATGTGATTGTGAGATATACCCAGCATGGTACTGAGGGCACAGGCAGCATGAGCATCGGCTAACCAGCAGCAGGCCTCCGTCTTCTGGCACTCGGAAAACGGCGACATCGTCAACGGCTACTACCAGTGCAACGGCGAGTCTGGCAACTTTGTCTCGCAGGGCGAGTACATCATCTCGCAAACGGCCAACATCCCGTCCTCTGACATCCACCCCAACACGGGCCTGGCCGTCGAGCTGCTGGGGAGCACCGAGGGCTATCGCGTGTTTTACCACGACAAGGACAGCCAGGTCCACTCCCTGTCCTACACCAACAAGATCAACTGGAACTACTACGGCACCGTGTCCCAGGATCCCTCCTTTGGCATGGCCCTGGCATCTGCCCATTCGTCTGACAACAACATCACCGTCGTCTTTCCGAAAAGCACCAAGGACATTGAGGTGTCACGACTCAATCAGGACGGCACCTATCATATCTGTAAGTCGTTTCCTTTGTCTTGAGTCTCTTGTCATCAGTACCCCGACGTTTCATTGGTTCGGCGAGGATGTTTCCATGTTTCAACGTTTCGCACATCCTCATGCACCTGACCTAAAACTGACACAAACAACCCCTGCAGCTACCTTTCCCGAGACAATCAAGAATGTCCCCACGAACAACACGGCACCCTCCAAGATCGATATTAACCCAAAGGTGCCCGCCAAGTTCACCCTCCCCGCCTGGAACGGGAAGCCTGGGGGCTTGGGCGTCGCCATCGACAATGACTACACACGCAGCGTCTTCTGGATTGGCACCGACAAGAAGCTGCATGAGGCTGCCAACATCAACTTTGAGTGGCAGATGATGCCCAACCAGTCCACGCAAGCCTGGCCCCTGGCTGACGACGCAAATGCCGACCTGGCCGTCACCTACAACTTCGACTCGAGCGAGGCGTGGGTGTACTACGTGTCCAACAACACCCTCATCCAGGCGTACCGCGGCTCGAACGGCACCTGGAGCAAGGCTTCCGTGGTGCCAACCTCGACCAGCGTCCCCGGCAGCGGCGACAGCGGTTCCGACTCCGGCTCCGACTCGGGAGACGACGGCGACAGCAGCCCCAGCACCGGACTCTCGCCGGGAGCCAAGGCCGGCATCGGCATCGGCGTCAGCGTGGGAGCGATCGGCGTTGGACTGCTTGGCCTGTTCTTCTTCCTCCGCCGACGCCGCCAACGTGCCGCTGCCGCCGCCGCCGAGGCTGACAAGGAGCAGCCCGCCACCACCAACATGGGTCAATACCAAGCCCCCAGCGAACAGGCTCTGTACATGGCTGACGGGTCGTTAGCACCGGCATACACGCCGCAAACGCCGTACGACGCCCACGACCCTTCCAAGAAGGGCACGCCGGACATGACCATGAGCAGCATGCACAGCAGCAACGTGGTGTCGCCGCTCGTCGAGATGGAGCAGCCGCCTACGATCCACGAGCTGCCGCCTACCAATTATACTTATGAGCTTCCCGCCGACAACGTCGAGCGCAGGTGACTCCTGGGGAGCGGCGCGGAGGGCCAAGAGTAGAACCGAGTTTCTCCTATGTCTTATGTTTCTTGGTCTCATGTCATTTTATCATATACCTTATGTCTCCTTTGGTTATCAGTCTTCTTTTAGAGCAAAAACATGTTTTGAATAAGCATTAGCGATTTGTTTGTGTTATGAAAATAAACACGCATAATTATATATACACTTCTTTTCTCTGCTCTAATTTACTACATGACTGGGATCTTTCGCATATGTGGACAAGCTTGGTCTAGTTCTTATTTGGCTTATTTGACTGCTGCGGCAAAAGCAGCGGCTTTTTGGCCCCCAAGTTCGAGGTAGAAGGAAGTGTCAGCAAAGTCGTTGTCGTATCCAACAAATTTCTCGTTGGTGGGGAGTTGGTTCGTCTTTAGACAGGGCAGACTTTGGGTTCCTACAAAATGAAGGAGCGTTAGGATCGGATATATGTACGCAAAAAAAGAAAAAAATAAAGTTTGAAGCGTACCTTCGTTGATCTCATCAAACATGGCGTTAAAGGCGAACAGCGGCTTGACGGGCAAGGACGTGATGGCATCGGCCTGCATGGAGTAAAAGGAGCCGTTGTAGCGGGGGAAGTAGTCGAAGTTGGCGGGCGTCGTGACGCCGTTGAGGTGGTAGGCAGAAGTTCCGGGCCAGATCAAGGGCGCGTGGTCGATGCCGAGAGACTGGAGGGTTCTGTTGGCCAGCTCAGTCAGTCACGGCTTGACGCTCGATGATACCTAGTTGCCAGCTGGAGAGAAGAAGAGAGCACTCACTGAGAATCCGGTATCTGCGTCGTCGTGTGATATCCATTCTTGTATCCTCCCTCGCTATAACTCCCCACCGTCCATGGACTGATCAAATTCGCCGCCTTGTACGCTGAGGCAAACCCCGTGTTGGCCCTCACGTCCGTCCCAAAGTTGGCCGGCACGCCGTACCCTACGTACGCCCCGGCCCCCTTGAGCTGCGCGGCAATGTTGGCGCCGTCCGTGACATTGATGTGGACGGTTGGGAAGCCGACGCCAAAGACCATGACGGCGGGCTTGCCGTTGTGGTGGAGGTACGCCGGCGACGAGGTGTAGGGCTTCACCTTGCTGTTGTAGTCGGCCAGGATCTGGGCGGCGACGCTGCCGGTGGCCGAGTTGCCGCCCGACGCGTCGTATTCTACCATGAAGCCTCGGCCGTACTTGACGGCGGCGGCTTCGACTTGGTTGAGGATCTGTGTTAGTGTTAGCCAGGCAGTTCTGCGGTGATCGTTGAGTCCGGATATTGTACAACTCACCGTGATGAAAGAGGCATCGTCCAAGTGACTCAAGAAGCGCTGGACAATGAGTCCATCAAGACCATTCTGCTGCAACCATTTGAAGTGCAAGTCGACGACTCCCTCGCAGGTATTGTCATACAGCTGCACCGGCTGCCCATTGGGCGCCTTCAGAGTAGAAGCGAACAGGCAATTTGCTGGATATTGGCTGACATCGGGTACAAACTCGAACTCGACTATCAACTGTCAGACATTGTCTTCTCCTTTTGCGTGGTAAGTAGACATACCATTTCCAGGACCGGGAGTTCCGCCGTTGGGAGACCAGTGGTTGTTGACGCCCGCCGCTGGCTTGCGGAACCAGCCCTGGTAGCCGTACAGCCATTTGCCCTTTAGCGTCGATGTATCAACTGCCGCCGCTCTGGCATGTTCCTCATGAGCCCTCGCGTGGTTGTCGTGGCTGTGCGCTGTTACGGTGGCTACAGCAGCCAGCAGCAGTGAAGACAAAGAAGCACGCATCGTGATGGTTACTTCTACGAACAGAAAGAAAGCTGCACTCCTCGTTTCTCGTTACAGCAAAAGATCAACGGCTCCAGCTTCGGCATCGGGTCTGGGAGCGGGTCTTGTTTATATTCACGTTCCTTGCCGAGCTTCAACAACCATTCAAGTGCTTCGAATCATATCCATACGTCCGCGGACACGGAGTCAACCGATATAGTAATCCAGGGCCTCAAACTACCGGTGAGCCACTTGTTTCAACGCCGTAGTCAGCGCGGCACCAGCAATGCGAGGCAAAAAGGCCCGAGAAAACCACGAGGATATCAACCCCTGTCAACAACAACCGACGCCTCGCTGAAGAACCAGAGACAACTGAACACGTCCTCGGTGGATATCGGCAGTGCTGCCTAGATCGCATAGAGTAGGTACGTGAATGTACGGGGGTTGAATGCTACGCTGATGATAGGTACAAGTACTAATCAGATGCCTGTGACATTGCTTCTGGCGTACCTACTCGGATGTTGAGTGCCGTGCGGATGCGTTCTGCGCTTTTCCGTCGGATGAGCGAGTACAAGATGTCTAGATAGGTATGCTATATGCCCAATGCTGATCACACCATGCGCCCGGCGGGTGTTAAAAGAGTAGTAAAATAAATGACCATTGAGTCTCTAAAAACTCAAGAATATGTTCATCTCAATACCTAGGTAGTTCCGGCAATTTGACTCTCGATTCAACGTAAAGCAGCTTCCGCTTGGGGGGAGTTTCGCTTCCGCGGCGACATCTGGTCAATAAACCACCTCAGTCATGCTTTTCCGCTTGGCAGTAGCAGTGAAATAACTAAACACTTTCTGAGAACAGGATTATTCCTAGGTTTCCATTCGAGGTGGGGAACGATTGTGTCGCATTGCTCACTACGGCTTACTAGCTGAGTCTTGAAATGGGAAGCTTCCCCATAGGTATGGCCAGATTCAACAGATGATGGACTCTTGTTCGAGTTACTCGACTATGCTCAGCCTAGTCTCCGCTGGGAACATAGTACTCGATATACTATATACGGCTTCGGGTGGATAGATCCACCCCATGTTTTGTAGTGGTTCAATGATGTCGTTTCGATTCAACGTAACGTCAAGTTTCTACATGACCCTTCTGTGCCCCCAAATGGCGATGTTCCTCGTTTCAGCCTTAATTGAGTAGCATAGGGGACTCTTTTGATCGATGGAAATAGGTCAGCAGCACTTGTCTGTATGAAGAGTTACCACTTCTGCCAATCCCACGCACATCCCGCTATTCATTGTCCCCAGCCGTTGAGGCTTCTGAGCCCAGAATTGCAATTTCTTCCACCCAGATTGCGCTTCCCTCCTCATTCAGCTCACCCATCAATAAAGCCTCGACCTTCGTCATGGTGCCGTCTTTTCCTGTCCCTCTCGCCGTATGTCTCTCGGCAAACATATTGCCGTCGCGTATAAAGTAATGGCACTCGATATCAACGGACGTTGTTCTGGCGCGTATCGCTTCGATGTAGGGGACGAATCTTTCCCATGACATCCGGTCCTGGTTGACGGTAATGATAGACTGCTTTGTGTAGAGATTGAGGAGACTAGTTTCGACTTCGGAGTCGGGACAGTTAAAGGCGGCATAGATGGCGGCAGCAAAGGTGTCTTTGTTGGTGAATGGAGTGGGCCTTGGCATGATGCCTTTAAAACCAATGCCTGCGAGTAGAACGGTTGAATGTGTCTAGGGTATGATGATGAGTCTTTATGAATAGGTTAAATAGCTTCTCATCTCTTGTTGATAATATACATGGTTCCAGTTGTCAGCTTACATACTTGCTGCTTCCATCCACACAGTGCTCCTCCTTATTGAGTTTCCACTTGATACCCGATAACAAGTGTTACTGCTTACCTTACTCTACTAGTGACCGGTGGCTCTGAAAAACTATATAAGAGGAAATCTGAGAGTATGCCTAGTCTAAGGCTCTCATAACCAGCTTACAGGCTGGCCATCGCCAATATCAGCTCACGGTAGCTGCAAGGCCCCCTTGGTCACCAACTCCGAGAGACGAAGAATGTAGTTCCCAATCCTCTTCGGATACGCTTTGACAACAGCAGCCTCCATCTCTTGCCACGTCGTGGTCTCCGCGTCGAGCTTTGCCCAGGTACGAATGTACTCCTTGGTTGCCTTTAAATTGTCGAGCCCGAAGCCGTCCGAGGACAAGCGGTGAGAAGGAACGACGACCTTGGGATGGAGCTTGGCGATTTGGTCGATGGCGTCTATCCATTTCTGACGGAGCTCAGGCGTTGTGTTTTCGGCAAGGTACTGGTAGCATCCGCCGTATACAACGTCTCCTCCAACGACGAGATCTAGAGAGGGCACGTGAAGCACGGTTGACGCGGCAGTATCACCACCTACAACCTCAACGGCACGGAACTCGTGGCCATCCACAGTGAAGCTGTCCTTTCCCTTGAGAAGTGCCTCCACCGTGAGATTGGGCTTTTGGCTCTCCTGAAGCTCTGGGAATGTCGGTACCCAGAAGCCATCCCAAAAGGTAGGAGAAAGCTGTTCCTGCATGTGATCATAGGTACCCTGCGTTGCACGAATGACAGCATCAGGAAAACGCTCTTGTATGACACCTGCAGCAAAGAAGTGGTCACCGTGGCCGTGAGTGATGTAGATGGTGCTCAGCTTGCGGCCCTCGATTATTTCGGCGATCCAGTCAGCCACGGGTTCCGCGCGAGATCGGACGGTGGGAGTGTCGACCAGGACGGCCTCGCTGGCGGTCGTAATAAGAGTAAATGTGGTGGGATTGAAAATGACAGGGTCTGTGAAGTTTTGGCCGGCGAGGTTGGCAGGGACAGGAGAGTCCCAGTATGTGTAGGCCTGGATGTTGTGGCCTTGGGCGATGGGAGTCGTGGACATGATGTTCGTGAGTTGATGACTTATTGGCTTGCTGGCCTGATAGTTTTGGGTGAAGTAACATCTTGGCGAGGCTTTGAGGGTTTATATGTTTGAACTTTCTGATACTCATATCAACTAAAGGGCGGAATGTTCCGTGTGGTTGTTAATTCGCAGAACAATTAGTGACATCTACATAGATAGTCCTGTGTGTGACGAGAAGGCACGAGTCACTCCATCCTCACCTGGAAGACATTATACAGCATCAACGCCACCACTCAACTGAACCTGTTCATGTATACGTACAGCTCGTATGTGTGTATGCAGCTGACTGTCAAAATGGCGCTTGTATAGGTTGAGGCCGGACGGGAGTTTCCTGACCGCGATGTGGAATTAACTGGTTTACTAAACATTATTTATAATCAGCTGCATAGGCGTGAGAGCTGTTCCGTACAACAAATCAGAGCATTGTGGTACTCCGTACTGTATGGAAGTTTTGTACAGACGGCTTAGATAATGACGACGTTGCGAAGGATGACTTATAAGCATAAGGCTGGTGTCGTCTCTTCAGGCGACTGCTCGAATATTGGGCTCGCCGTGAGTTTGTTGGCATCTGACAATGGCGAGGTGTGCTGTCTCGATATCGGACGGCGCACGCGGCTTGACTACGGTCTTGGTGTACGCATCCAGAAGGCATCTTGTTGCCACCCGACCGAGAGAAGATAATTTAGCGTACTGGGCGGCAGAACGTCTGGTATCACTGTTCGTCGAGCACGGAATATGAGGCTACCGGATTTCGAACATAAGGTAGGCGTGATGAGAATCCGACGGCCAGCCTCATCTTGCTGTTTTAGGGCGCGAAAATGCTCGGTGATGGTTCGAACTGCAGATCATGCTATGCAAATTCTGTCAATCTGTCTCATCAAGTGTTACGGTGACACACTTGGGAGATTGGTCAAGAAAGGTCACGCCGCCATGGTAGTGGACCAATCTCCAGTGAATGGCCATGGTCTGATCAAGTAGCCTTCAGCGAGAGCATCCCGACCAAAGCCAACATCATAGTCGGCTTGAGAGCGAGCCCCTGTCAGCAAAACCGAGTTGCTATGACTCTTGTAGACACTCTTGACGAGGCTTCGGGGCCCTTGCCGCCGAGGGTTGAAGTCTCGATCGAAGGAAAGGAGTTTGAGTAATGTTGAGAGTTATCCTGGGTTCATATTTGCCCTGAAGGGAGCGAACAGCGTCTTCGGAGGCACAGACGTCGGGTATGCTCTCTCGAGACTGGCCACTCAGTCTCCAGAAGGCGTCGGCTGGAGGACTAGAAGGCAACTTCGATGCCCACACCCAAACGAGGGTCAATCTGTGTTCCGTCTTGAAGCAGCGCCCGCATCACTTTTGTCTTTGCATCGTCAGTCCTTTTTCACTCGATGGCCTCGTATCGTCGTAAGCCGAGAGCGAAGGGACCAAAATTGCCCGTGGTCCCATAGACGAACCGTGATGCTTCTTGTGATGCTTACTTGCAGGGTCGGTGCACCACTCCGAATGCGCTTTCTCTCCCCACGATCAGCCAGACCGGCCGGCCCGATGCTACCAATCGCGCCGCCTGAAGGCAGAGGATTGCGAGAGCCACTCAAGGAAGTCGGAGGAAGGGGGAGGGCTGGCTCGATCATCGGCGTCGTCAATGTATCGCAGTCTCGTGCCCGTGCTGCGCGGGCTGGTTCTCGTAAGAGGCGGCGGTGACAAATTCTCGACCATTATGTCACAAATAGCGATGACAAGCTGCAAGAATCTGTCCTGAAAGGCGCTTTTGCTATTGCTGCTCGCCCATCGTCAGCATCGGCGATGGCCTCAGTTTTGCGCTTCGTGGAAACATTGGTACCTTCATCTTGCAGGTGCTTGTTCGCGCTGCCTTTGGACCTGGCCATTGACCTTGTAATGGTCGTGTCATAGGCGGGTGTGCGATGCTTTGTATCGCTGCGACAGGAAGCGAAGACTAGATGGAAGCTGAAGGAGATGGAGTGCTGGAACTTCCAACAAATTCCACATGGATCCTCGAACGTTTCCATGTTGCGCGGCAAAGGCGGTCGGGCAGTTCTACAGTGGACGGACTCAGCGTGTAGGCGGCTGATCAGGGCACATTGGCACCTCGATGTGCCTGGAAGATGCACTAACACTGGCTGATAGCGGATCGTTAGGCGCTGAGATGCCCTGCAGGCCGTTCAAGGTCTCGCCCGGGTTTAATTTGCTCGGCTAGATGAGTGTAACTGTGAGCATGATTTATGCACGTCTTCGACTCCCAATCTGAGTGTCACCGTCTGGATAAAAGTCTCATGAATGATGCCCTTTATGAGGTTTGAAGCTGTAATCGTATAAGCGTGATCAAGCTTGGCACGTGTGTTAGAACAGCTTACGAGCAATAAATTACTTCTTGGCGAGCGACCAAAGCCTAGAATTTCGCATGGCTCGAGTTACTCGTACGCTCTGGCCTTGTTTGTGTCCTTTTTCGTGCATGAGAACCAGAAAGAAAGCCTGATTCTCTCGCCATGAGACATGGCCATCCGTCATTTTGGCCCACTCGGAGCTCACAAGGGGATCTCTACCAAGTCCGGATAATTGGCATAGTTCATTGCGAGCGTTATCTGCTTATGCGTGGGCTGTGGCTTGAACGGCAACAAAATGATCCATTTACGCCACGTCGTTCCTTGACGTCAGAAGTGAAGAGAGATGAGAAAGCTGAAGAAGACAAGACGACTCAGACTCTAGAAGTGCAGCGATGAAATAGAAGACTCAGTTGACTTGAGGTGGTGTTCATGAGGCATACTTGTTAGAATTACTTCACACTCGCAAGTCAAGGCAGGCGGAAATGCGCCAGCAAGTCACTGCTGTCGCCAAGATGCTGTCCCGGAGAGCGCTCACCAATATCCAGCCCAACGACATCAGAAGCATCATGGCCAATGGCTCATCTAATGCCTACGACGCTCATACTAATCCATCGGGCATAGTATCTCTCGGAGTAGCAGAAAACAGGCTCATGTGAGACTCTCATGAGACAAATTGCAAGGTCCAGTGCTCATCATCTTACAACAGGCACGATGAGATAGCAGCTCACATCGACTCTCACTTATCCATTACGAAGCGATGCTTGACGTACGGCGACGGATCAGTTGGCTCGGACCAGCTGAGGCGGAGCATCGCCGGTTTTCTAAACAGGACAACATTTCGCCCCAGAAACCCCATAGAGTTGAAGCACGTCACGGTCCTTTCAGGTGTCTCATCCATCATCGACTGCCTTGCCTTCAGCCTCTGTGAGGCTGGAGAGGGAGTCCTGCTTGGACGTCCTACATACGTGGGTTTCATCAGCGACCTTGCAAGCCGTGCTGGAGTGAAGCCGGTTCTCGTCGACTTTGAGCGCCGAGGAAAGTCTGTTCATCCCATGGCGCTGGAGGCTGTCGAGTGCTACGAGAATGCCTTGATCGAGTCTGCGCAGAACGGCACACCCGTGAGAGCGCTGCTTTTGTGTCACCCGCACAATCCGTTCGGATTATGCTACCAGACTCGAGTGCTTGAGGCGTATCTGGACATGTGCGCGAAACACAGAATTCACTTCATCAGGTATGTGTCGGTGCGATCATGATACCAGCCCGAGGTATTAATGTGCTCAAACATCTGCCAGCGACGAAGTCTACGCAAATTCCATCTTCGCCAGCACAGACTTTCCCTCACCCCCTTCGTTCACCTCTGTCCTCTCTTTAGACATCAAGGAGCATATCGACCCGTCCATGGTTCATTGTCTGTACGGCATGAGCAAGGTAAATCCCAACCACACCACGCACCAGGTCTTGTCCCTTCTCACCATACAGCTGTAGGATTTCTGCTCCAATGGCATCAGACTAGGGGCCTTTATCTCACAAGACAATCCCGATCTGCATGCAGCTATACGCGCGATATCGTGAGCACCGCATACTCATGGCCCATATGTGATTCGTGGTGAACACTAAAGCTTGGTGATAATGCAGGAAATTCGCTTGGCCATCCTCTCTGGCAGACGCTGCCTGGTGTGGCATTTTGACGGATGAGGCTTTCCTCCAGACATATCTCGAGACTCTCGCCAAGAGATTGTCTGCCGCCTACGAGCACTGCATCGCGCTGCTGAAGCAACACAGCATCCCATACGTACCAGCGTGAGTCATCACGATTGTCGCCAACGTCGCCGGTGTCTGACACCGCACAGTCATGCTGGACCGTTCATCTGGATTGACCTCTCGAAACACCTCTCTTCGCACTCAGTGGAAGCGGAGCGTGAGTTGGCATGGAAGATGATTGAGAACAAAGTATGGCTAGCGACTGGAGAGGCATATCGCTCGGAGCGGCCGGGCTGCTTTCGCATCACTTTCGCTGTTGACAAGGGTGAGCTTGAACTAGGGATTCAAAGGTCAGTTCACGCCGCCATGATGAGACGACTCTTAATACTGATTAGGCTTGCTGTAGAGTGATTGAATCTCTGAAATGAGACTTGCGCTCAGTTTTTGATGCGATGCTTGTTTCTTTCCCTCCAGCTATTCTTCTCTTCACATTCACAACGGACTCCTAGGCGGGAAATGTTTTGCCCTCTGGGTTCCAACTTGACAGCCTTCAAAATAACCCCTTTACAGGCATACTTCAGGACTTAAGTGCGTAAAACTATAGAGTATACAATGTGACTCTCTGTCCAGAGACCTCTGCCTCTCTCAGCAGCTTGACATTCTCTCTCCGGAGCAGGAACTTCAACAACGAAGAGCACCCAATACTGATAAACGAAAACACCATCATCAATATCATGGCGAGCGCATACCGGGGTTCATCCTGTGGACGGAAAAAATAAGGGCTCCAAATGTTTCCCAGCTGGGCAAGAAGGTTGATAATGGCCGTCGCAGCAGCCCGCTTCTCGGGCGTCTGATTGAGAGTACTCGCAGCCCACGAGTATACCATGGCATTGGCTGCAAAGGCGCCGGAGCAGTAGAGAAAAGACGCAAAGTAGCGGGCTCCAATGTTGAGCGTTGCCGTGGAGATGATGAAGCCCACCGCCGCAACGGCCATGGGTATCGAGATGTGGTAGCTTCGCTCGTTGCGGCGGTCGCTCGAGTAGGCAACTGCAAACGATACGGCAGCGCCGAAAAGATATGGGGGTGCCGTGAGGACGAGGGTGATGGTCTGTGAGCCGATGTGAAAGCCGCTCACGATGGTGGGGAAGAAGTAGTTGAAGCCGTAGGCAGTGTGGTTCGAGCAAAGGAGGAGCACCTGAAGAAAACTAGGTCAGTAACAGAATAGCATGATGGAGCAGAAGTGTGCAAGGTTGATAAAGGCAACTTACGAATATCCAAGTCCTGGTGTCTTTGAGGGCGAGGCGCACGCCGTACCAGACAGAGCGATCGGCCTCTGGGAGGGACACACGATCGAGAGCCATTCTCTTCGCAGCCAGCTCGCGCTCTTCCTTTGTGAAGAGCCACTTGCCACTTCCGGTCTTGGACTCTATGTAGTCAGGCAGAAGGAAGAAGGCGACCAAGGCGGCGAAGAAACTGCCCGCGCCGTCGATGATGAAGAGCCACTGCCAGCCCGCAATGTCCCTGGCTCCATCGAGACCTGAGAAGACGCCGGCCGCGATCAAGCCCGAGAACGCGGTTGCTAGAACAAGACCAGAGTACAGGACGGCAGTGCGCAGCGCCAGTTCTTTTCTTGTGTACCAGCAAGACAAGAGATAGAAGGCCTGTCGGTAAGCATAGGTTAGCACGTTTCCTATTGATCCTTGTACGGACATTTAGTTGTGACTCACGCCTGGGAAGAAGGGAGCCTCCACGATTCCGAGGAAGAAGCGAACTGTAACCAGGCCTCCATAACTTGTCACCGCTGCTGTGGAGGCTGAGACGCATGACCAGATAGCGACACAGGTGGGCAGGTAAATGCTAGGCCTGATGCGAGTGATGAGCATGTTGGACGGGAGCTGGGCAAGCATGTATCTATCTTTTGGTTAGACAACATGACAAACAAGGTGAGGAAGGTCTCGAGCATAAACTGACCCAACGTTCAAGATGGAGACAGCAGTATTGAAGTCGTCGTTTTTCAATCCGAGGTCTTTCTCAAAGGAGTTCAGCCTAGCTTGACTAGAGCGGCATATCAGCACATGTCATGATAATCAATGTTGCTTCAGCGTGGAGGGAACATACGAGATGTTGTTGCGGTCGAGGTAGTTAAACAGGTACAGGACCCATACCACTGGCAGCAGGGTCATGTCCAGTTTACGGACCAATCTCCGTTCGCGCGCTCGCCATTCTGGTGTTTCAACGAGCTCCTCTTGAGCAAGCTCGCCCTTCTCGGTGCTGATATCAGGCATCGTCTCCAGATGCTCGTGCCCGGGTGCACTCTCCTTGACGGGAGTTGTCAAGTCACCCTTGGAGACTGTGTCTGAGCTCATGCTTGAGTCTCGAGCTGAGTTGTATGTGTTGAAAATATCTGCATCGGCAGCACAAACCGTCGCTGTGAGAGGCACCGGAACCAGGAAAGACCATCAGAATTCAAGCCTGAAACAGTCGATGCATCGTGGGGCAATATATACACTTCCCAGTCCTACACAAACAAGGTGAGGCACAACAAGGCAAGGTCAAACCCCGGACCGGCAGACGCTCGACGCGGGGACCCCAGAGTTTACCCCAGACATTAAGCTTTCTTCGGCCCTGAAATGGAAGAATTCCTGGGGTCTAGCGCTGGTGATGAAATAGGGGGGGCGAACCGTTGTCTGGCGGCTCACCGAAAGAAACGCCGATCGGCGACGCGAGCTGGCCGATCGGAGAGGAAACGCCGGTTCGGCCATCTGTCCGGTCGAGCGATTGCTCCTCAAGGATGACCTGTAGATCTGACGATCACTTCTGACGCTGGACATATATAAAACTGTACAATTGACAGCTCTCAGGCCCGAGATCAGCAGATTCAACAGCAATTCTCTCAATAACACCTCTTGACGCCTTCGCCAACTTCGCCAAACATGACCTACACCAACGGAGATGCAAACGGCCACAACAATGGGCATGCCGGCACACCCACTCCCGCTGCAACCCGGCTGCGAAAGATGCTCACGGAAAGCGACGAATTGATCGTCATGCCTGGTGTCTATGATGGCTTCAGCGCGAGAATCGCGCTGGAAGTTGGATTTGATGGCCTCTACATGGTGAGCACCCCTTAGCTGTAGCTGGGTCCAGCTATCAACAGGCTTCGTTTGTTGTGTTCATGAAGTTAATGCGGGCGCGTAGACTGGCGCCGGAACATGTGCTTCGAAGCTTGGACAGCCAGATCTGGGCTTTGCCTCCCTCAACGACATGAGAGAGCATGCCGAAATGATTGCCAACCTGGACCCGCGCGTCCCTCTGATTGCTGACGCTGACACGGGCTACGGCGGCCCCAACATGGTTGCCCGCACGGTGGCGCAGTACCATCGCAGTGGTGTCGCCGGTCTGCACATTGAGGACCAGATCCAGACCAAGCGCTGCGGGCACCTCGGGGGCAAAGAGGTTGTCAGCGTTGACGTATTTCGGCAGCGCATCAGTGCTGCCGCTGCCGCCCGGGACAGGCTAGGGTCTGACATTGTCATCATCGCCCGAACAGATGCCCTGCAGACCGACGGCTTCGAAGAGGCTATCCGTAGACTCAAGGCTGCCGTCGCTGCTGGTGCTGATGTTGCGTTCCTCGAGGGCGTGACCACCAAGGAGGAGGCCCGAGAGGTGTGCCGGTCGCTTGCACCAACCCCCGTTCTCTTGAACATGGTCGAAAACGGAGCTACACCATCCTGGACCGTGGCCGAAGCGAAAGAGCTGGGCTTCAGAATCATCATTTTCCCCTTCGCAGCTCTTGCCCCAGCATATGATGCTATCCGCAGCACATACTTGCGACTCAAGGAGACTGGCGCGACAGGGATCGATCCGACTTTTACCCCCAAGAAGCTGTTTACGGTCGTAGGGCTGAAGGAAGCGACTGCGGTGGATGTGGCCGCTGGAGGGCAGCTGTACGAAAAGGTGTAACGTTTGGGACCTGAGGGAATTGCGTCCATAGAAGAATTGTTGAATATAAACAGAAGCCGCGTATGGCGATTTCCACTGTTGAATACTTGCATCGGTAAGGCATTAAGAGTCTCATCCCGGCCATCCCATGTTGAATCCGTCTGCAAGGCTGCTCAAATGATCAAACATCATGGCATCTTGCATATCTTCGGAACTGAAGAGCGGCTGTGCCTTTGGCGTTAGCGGGAGCGAGTGCAATTCGTCTACAACCATCAACTTATCTTGTGTTTCTTCAGAGCCTTCATTGCGATCGTCACCATCCGATTGGAATTGTTTCCGCCACTCCCAGAGCGAGTCATAAACAATGCTCATGCTAAGGCGATTTCGCACGCGCAAGCGCAGGTCGTCGATGGAGTCTCCGCTGATGACTCGAGGATCAGGTAGAGTGCAGAAGAATCCGATCACGTCGCTGAGACGGCCGGGGAGATCATTGTTCGCAACTGACATCTTTCGAAGCGATGATATCGCAGCGTCGAGCAGCCTCTTGCCCGCTTCGACATCCAGAAGCTTTTCGAAATACCCATTCATCATTACCTTGAGGATGATGAATGCCGCAGAGACAAACACTTGGTAGCAGAAAAATGGGCAGTAGTGAAAGAATCCACTCTCCTGATTGTCCATTTCGAGACACTGCTCGATGAGGGAGTAAGCAGTGTGGTATAACACGACGATGCGGTCGGAGTATCCATCGACACTAGAATCGTCGAAGAGGTAGAATGAGTGGAGATGAAGGCGGGCGGCGGCAAGATAGTAACGAGTTATGGCTGCGCTGTCATTAGCAAGTAGTGATTGGTTGTCTTTGGAGGGCCAAGTGTTATTACGCGTCATATTCATGGCCTCACGCTCCAGGTCGACGAGGGAGGCGTTGAGGAGTCTGTACAGCGACAGCCGCTCACGAGCCGACATGAAACCGGCAGGGTCGAGGGCATTGGACGTCAGCGCTTGAGACACTCTGTATCTGAATTGCTCGATGCGAAGATGCCATCTCAAAGAGATGTCGTGGGGTGAAGACATTGACTCTGGCGCAACCGTGAGGGACCAGTCGTGCATTTGTATCGTGGCTGGCAGACCGCATCCGACACTTACACTATGAGAAAGACTGTAAGAATCGGTGCAGCTTGATAGCAGAATGGCGTTTCAAGGGTATGGTGACCTTACCTTTGCGCGACAATATTGCAAGCTTCCCAGGTCTTGACCCATTCCGAGTACTCGTACACGCTGAGATGGAGAGGAACCTTGACAAAATCCTCTGGGTTGAGCGCGCGGTGCAGCCCCATCTGCGTTCCCATCTGCACCATCATGCCCGCCAGCATATAAGTTGGATCCGCAGTGCTGCTGCTCGTCGGGAAAGGCCAAGTGCAGAGTATCACCAGACTCTGCACTACGCGAAGTGAGTAAGGAATGGAGCGGAGGGTTTTCCACAGAAGGTCGGTGACACTTCTCGCAAGTTTGGCCAGCAGCGTAGGATGGCTCTGGAGCCTCCGGGCGCCCACAGCAACAATGGACCAAAAAAGAAGCTCAGACGACTCGTAGTACTCATGAAGCGAGGTGCTCGGATCCAGAAACGGTAGATACGGGTGATAGTGAAGTATGTAGCTGCGTGCTGCATCAGTTTCTTCCATCTCGAGAAGATGCTACCCTTCTTTTGTCCTCACATGAGATACAGCTCGTCAATCTCTTCGACGGAGAGTTCGACGTTGCCTAGTTTCCTGGCCCTTGGAATTGTGATGATTGATCTGCGCGGCTCTTGTGGTTGGTCAATGACAGGCTGAGTGGTAAGACCCGGGAGACGAGAGCTTTCTCTTGGATCTGGCGATGGCCCAGACGCGCCAGATACCGATGACAGGGCTACCTCGCTGACACGCGCCTCAGCTGGAAGCATCAAGAATAGATGAGCATGTTAGCTTTTTTTTTCATATCCAAGCAAGCAGGAGATGGTGATTCTCCTGTGAAAAGGGTTCGATGTACGAACAAGGAGCTGCTGCAGGAAGAATAGGCCACTCGAGAGCAGCATTGCTGGCTTCGCGAGTGGCCAGTTGTCGTCTGAGCTCCCGGACTTCATTCTCCAGCTCGAAAGATTTCCTGGAAGTAAGAGCGTTGGATGTCAGATGGCCGTCTTTTTCGGGAAAGGAAAACATCTTCCATCAAGAGATGCTTGCCTTCTCTTGCGCGTTCTGCGGAAATCGGTGTCTACTTTGCATGAAAGACTGAGCCTCTGGCACCGAGAGCACGTAGTGGGGGCGCCGTCATTGGCGACTAGATCACATCGAAGCTGCAGTATGAAGTGTGTAAGCTCAGCTGTCCACGAGACTCGATAAGTGCCATACTTTTTGCTGCTTGCACTCGTTGCAGGCTCTGCGTCTCGGCTGCTTGGTTGGCTCGCCGTTTCGTGGCTCAGCGCGGACTGTGGAAACAGTGGGCGTGACTTCATGTTGTGAAGACATCTGGCAGGCATTCGGCAGCCCGACTCGGCACACATCCGCGCCTGAGGAGCTTTCTCTTCGAACACCTTGACAGAATTGATGAGATTCCTCTTTGTTTGGTGTTTGACAGAGGACAATAAGCACCCATGGATCAATGCTGAGTCCGGACAGGCGGATACCTGAGATGGCTGAAGACCGATGGACGGCACGTGACCCCGCATCACCTCTGTAATTGATCTCTTAAAGCACTTGGCCTTATTGGCTACCCTGTAATTGGCCATCTCATTTCCGTGAGTTGCTTTCTTTCCTTGATGGTTCAATTTCCTGGGGGATGTGAGCATACAAGCGACGTCTACATTGAGTGATGGTGCAGTGGATGGAAGCGTAGTATTGGATGTTTTGCAGCGACTTCGGTTTTCGAAACTGTAAGGTATGTAAAATGATACTCTTTAGACTGTAGTCAATTGGATACCGATGGCTCCCTTATGGCTCCTGGCATGGGAGACTCCTTGGAACTGCGTCAAGATTCTAGTACTTCATCTCTGAATGAAAATATGATTCAATTATTGCAAATTTAAGGTAGCTAGACATCGGATTGGCCAGTCGCAGAATTTCAATATGCATACCCAAGCCGAAAACAACAACGCCAACAAAGGACAAGAATACAGGAGACTTTCAAACAACATCTAAGAATATCGCCATCTTTGTTCTCCTTGTATATCTATCTGCTTTACCACAGGATAACCAAATGATATATTCTCCCCTCGGTAAATGGGCCTACTCTGGACCATTAGACGGTCCCACCAAAGCCCAAGCCACGACAGATGTGTGTCATCTGGCATATAATGGACGTCGGCGTGTAGGAGGAATTTTCCCTAAAGAAATCCACGCTCACTCCTTAAAAGGGGGGGTCTTTCCGTTGTCGACCGGGAAGGGCAAGTTAAAGAATGGTATGGAAGTGGGAATAGGGCCGGAAGGCACAAGCGTTGTAGGCTCAGGGACCGGATCCTCGTTCTTGCACTGCTCAGGGCGTCAGTTGTGACTGAAAAGGCATGCGATTGTCTAAGGTGGTGGAATAGGAGGAAAGGGTTGTCGACTTACCCAGAGGTACCTGGAGTTGCAGCTGGCTGAGCAGTACGGGTAAAGAAGAGCATTAAAGGAGGGCTTGCACTTTTCCAGGCAAGTGTCTCGAGCTGACTTGCACGCGGCGAACTTCTCTCTTTCGACGAGAGGGGCCGCAGGAATGGCAGCAGCCAGAGGAAGGAGAACGAAGAGGGCAGACAGTTGCATCTTGGAGGATTGTGTGATTGTGTTGGTTGTGTGGTTGTGCTGTTCGTTGTCAAGTTATCGCTGTTACTGATGATGAGGGTGGAAGACAACTTAAGGAGAGCTCGGAGGAAGAGCCATGGATTTATAGGCGAATGACCAAAAGTTCATGGCAATGTAGAGTGCGCTTTGCGTCAGTCAAGGCGTTGAATTGTAGATAGGTAGAAACCGGGTTCGATCTTCGTTCTAGACGTGGAGGGCCTGTGAAGGGATTGTATGGTGGTTTGAGCGTCTGCGGAGTAAGACTGTTGGTTGGACTCATTCTCATACGTTAGGTACTTGCTGAGCTCGGTCTGTAGATAGGGCTAGCCGTTGATGCCTTTGGTCCAGATGTCATCTCAGTTGTGGAGTTTATTGTACTCTGAGACTGGACGATAGTGGATAAACGACTGACGATTCTGAATGCTTTCTATATCGACGATCCTTGCCCCTTATTGTAGCGTGAACTGGCATGGACCACAGGGTCGCGGGGCCCCGGGCGCCTGGGGAATCACCCCGGATTTCTGTGTTTAGGCATATACCTACATGCGTCGTGATTTTCTTCCTCCATGATCTCAATGTTCCAGTCTGAACACAAGTGCCTACTCTTGCTTCTGCCTACCTAATTTGTTCCCCCCTTATATTGCAAACTGCTCCTCCCCTTTCGTGGTATTGAAGTGTAGGGGGCAAGTGTTCATCTAGGTACTCAGCAGCTCGGAGGCCTACTTCACGATCATGGGGTTTGCTATCATCTGTTATCTGGTTGCTGAGGCATTTTAGCGATGCCGTACGCAAAGACGATTTTGGAAACATATTGAACGGTAGCGACTACTATAAATGTCCGCTATTGTTTGTATAGTTCTCGTTCGCACGGAGCGTTTGGTGGGGGGTGTAGCCATGTAGTGTGAAAGTCGTCATGCCGCAAGGACAGCCTGTGAACAAAGCCCGCGCTGGGGCCACTTAGAACACAATCGCTTCACTTATGTACGTTCACAATCCGAGGCCATTCTACCTATTCGCCACAGTCAAACCAGTGGCGAAGAGACCATCAGCGGGTTGGACGAGCAAGGACGAGGCTTCGAAAGCGACGTAGGCGAGCAGTGGTCTGCTTTGTAGCCGATTACTTCGCCGACAGTCACGGACAGAAGCAACCTCTGAAAATCCGGAGAGCTTTCCAGGGGCCCTGATAGAGGCGAAGAGTGGAATAGCAATCTCACATGATCAGGTATGGGGCAGGAGGGACAGTCGATTGGTTGTCTTTACCGGCTGTTGAGTGGTCAGTGAGAAAAGACTTGGTCTTGTCTGGGCGTTCAACTACCATCATAAGCCAAGAGTCTTGTTGTTCAAGGACTTCAACCGATGGTAGAGGCATGCATCCCACTCAGATGTCCTGATAAAGCACAACTCACTGCCATATGTCAACTACTCGGTACCGATCACCCACGGAGTGGGGACACTAGATCATGGCTCTGTTGCGTGATATTGCCTGCTTTACCCTTGATATCGCCCTATCTATATGAGAAGCCTCGCGAGGCATTGAGTGGTTTGACCCTTTTCCAGAGACGAGATATATCAAAACACATGTAAAAAATTGTGGATGCGAAACAATGACACAGCGCATGGTGCACTTTGAGGCGTGGTGTCACCGGCCGGAGCGCACAATTGATTGCGGGTTGATGGTCCGATTGGAAAAGCTTCCAGATCCAGTATTGTTTACGCGCGCAGGAACTGGTTGTGGTGCAATATCGGCTTGAGGGGGAGTTTTGAAGATAGATTTGAACCAAGTGGCTGGCAGCGCCAGATCAAACCTTGCTCTCATTTCTTCATTTGCGCAAGGTAGGCCTCAACGTTCATCTCTCGCAGTCGGTTGGCCTTCTCTTCCACCTGCTTCTCGTTATCGAGCTGATACGCCTTCATTTTCTCGTGGTATTCGGGAATAAAGGCACCGAGACATCGGATGGCGAGGAGGGCAGCATTGGTCGAATTGTTGATACCAACCGTGGCTGTCGGTACACCTCGCTAATATGTCTGTCAGCTTCACGAAGAAGTAGGGGAGAAGAGAGCCACAAAGGTCATTTATACTTACCGGCATCTGAACAATCGAGTAGAGAGAATCGACACCGTCGAGATGCGTGGCCTTAACGGGAACGCCAATGACGGGGAGCGGCGTGTAGGCCGACACCATTCCAGGCAAGTGAGCAGCTCCTCCAGCTGCGGCGATGATGACCTTGATGCCGCGAGCAGCGGCTTTCGTGGCGACATCAGCCATCTTGGCCGGTGTCCGATGCGCCGATGTGATGTCGACTTCCCAGGGCACGCCAAACTGGTTCAAGATGTCGATGCCAGCCTTGAGCACTGGGAGGTCCGAGTCCGAGCCCATTGTAACAAGGACCAGCGGTGCTTGAGCCGGCTTGGAAACGGCCTGGTCTGGCCGCAATGCCTTGGTGCGTGATTGCAGCCTCTCCTGTCTGATATCACCGGCCATGTCCACCAGTGGTTTCGCGAACTCTTCCAGCTCCGCTATGCTGGCGACTAAGCCAGTAACTGTAATGTGTCCAATCTTTCGGCTGGGCTTGGACTCCTTGCCATAGAGGTGGACGTAGACAGCCATCTTGTCCCCGTACATGGACTTTGCTTTCTCGACAAGTGGGAGGTGGGAGTCAGGGTTGGCGCCCCCGAGAATGTTGATCATGATACTTGAAGCAACGTATGGCTCAATTTTGGGTGGGAGTGTCTGGTCGAGGATCGAGGTGAGCTGTGCCTTGTACTGCGACCTAATGGAGACCACTGTTAGACTAAGGAAAAAAGCAGGGCAACGGGCAATTGCTTACATGTATGGTACTGCTTCGATGAACAGATGGCCGGAGTTGTGCGGTCGAGGCGCAATCTCGTTGACAAGAATCTGATTGTCCTGGGTGACAAACATCTCAACAGCAAAGATCCCTCTTCCCCACAGCTTGTCGACGACGTCGCTAGCGACCTTCTGTGCCTGCTCGCAGGCTGAAGCGGGAGTCGTCCGAGGAGGCAGGTAGACTCGTGAGCAAATGTTGTCTTCATGTACCGTCTCGACGGCGGGATACGTCAGCAGACGCTTGGTCTGGCCGTCGTCGTTTTCCGTGCGAATCACGATGACAGACAGCTCGCATTGAAACGGGACAAATTTTTCTGCGTAGCAGCTGAACTTGCCGAATTCGGCGACAGCATGTTCCAGATCGGCTTCGCCAGATATCTTCATGTTTCCTCGGCCATCGTAAGAGTCCTTCCTGGCCTTGAGCATCCAGGGATAGCCAAATTTGGCAGACACGGCTTTGAGAGAGGCAAGCATGGCATCGCCAGACCCCTCAATGGCCACCGACTCAGCGACGGGAATTTCCTTGCTGGCCAGGTAGGCTTTTTGCTCGTATTTGTCCTGGATCAGCCGAATCGTCTTCCAGGACGGGCAAACGGCCACCTTGGTAGTCGTCGCAATCTCCTCCAGCACCGTCGTATCCACGTGCTCTGTCTCGACGCTGAGCACGCTGCAGTGGGAGGCCAGCTCCTTGATCTTCTCCGCGTCTTTGTACGAGCCACTGATGTTGCGACTGTTGTGGTTGACCAGCTTCGCGGGCGCATTCTCGGCGTCGAGGATCGCGATTTCGACATCGAGGGGAGCCGCGGCCTGGCACAGCATCCGGCCCAGCTGGCCGCCTCCCAAAAGACCAATGACGGGTTTCGGGCTCATTTTGAACGTTGGGAGTAAGCTTGACGTGTGTGACTCGGCTTCGTTTGCTCAGATGAGCGAGAGCTCGGCGGCTTCCGTGGGGATTCGTTGAAGTCGTCGGAGGAAAAAGCGCAGCGATTAGACACTTGGAAGATTTTGATGGCCTAACAGAATAGCACGGAAATGATTAGCAGATCTGATACCCCACCATTTATCATGCCCCGCCTCACCACTTTCTGTACGTACATACAGTATGTACTGTAGGTGACTCTCAAGAGTACCTACTGACTGGCCAGCAGAACATCATCACATGGACAGATGCGTGTGAGAACGCTCAAGGGTCGTTACAATCACTTCATGTGCGCGACTCATATCGAGAGGCATATGATTCCAAAACTCGTTCGACCACACCTGCGAGAGCACTAGGTATGTACGGGGTGCGATATTGTCAAAGTGTTATCGTTATCGGTTATCGATATCGCACATGCAAAGTGCCCCGCTAAATGTGCGGGCGCTTATCTTATCTGACGATCAAGCAAGATCACAGATCACGATTCATGCAATGTCTCTGCATGATACGTAGGTGGGTCATGCAATGACGTCATACGCCCAATCACCTACTTAGGTATTTGCCTACGCAGGTAATCTACTGAGTAGGTACTCAACCTGCCTTATACCCTTACCTTTGGTCACCCTCCGCAGCTGGCAGAGACTGGCCGGCCTTCCGATTGTGCGCGAAGGAGCGAGGATTGTCGATTCTGTGTAACGGCCTGCTTTGCAAGCTTGGAGCTGGGCAGCTGCCGTGCATGAAGCATCAACTGGGGGGGTTTTCCGTGGTGCTGCTGCATCTGGCTGGATTTGGCCATCTGCCGGATCAACTTGTTTGTGGACGTAGAAGTCTGCCCATCAAACACGAGTTTCGCAATTTCTGTAGATATTGCGGTCAAAATGTCTCCTCTTCGGCTTGTACCAGGTAGTGGCAAGTCACGATGACTCCCTTTGAAGTATTTCGACGACTTCATGAAATATTCGCTGTACCCAATCTGCTGCCGTCAGGTATTCTCTGGTAGAGATCATGGATCTCTACAGGAGCGAAAGCTTGGGAGTTCTAGAGCCTTTCTGGTGCCGCTCTAAGCTTTTCTTACCATCCATTGCTCGTCAATTGATCCTCCCCGGTCCCTTGTGTGACCCGTCCTTGAATCAAGCCATCGCACATCGCACTCTTCGAGATGTAATGCAATCAATTGAACTCGGCATTCGAAGCCATGGTCAAAGCTTGATGTTGCTTGGCCGCCTCTCGAACCACTACTCTCGTAACAACTTCAGCAGATCTTCTAGCTGAATCAAAAAAGAGCAAGTCCGAGACACGCGTGGCAATCGCTCAGGTCTTGTTTCGCGCGGTTTGTGTGCGTGTGTGGTGGTGATGCCGTTGTCACCTCTTGCTTACATAACCTCTGGATGACCACATCTCCTGCCTTCTTCTTCCTTCCCGCACAAGATCTTCCCCTCTATTCTTCGTTCCTCCTGCACAGCCTGTCAAACATCTCTCCATCCTTTGTTCCCGTCAACTTCTGCTCAGATATTCTCGACCTCTGGAGAAAACCTGTGCTCCTGTTGTTCAGTTGATCTTTGGGTATCTCCAAGTTTCTCTGGATGCAGTGGCCAGCCCCATTCGTCTCATCCCTACGCCGCGGGTTGAGCCGCCACGGCCTTTACGAAGAGAATGGCGTTTAGCTGCCGCAAATGAGCTTTCGCCCTCTCGAAAATACGATGAAAACATTCCAGACACTTCTCTGACTCCTTCATGTCCAGATTATGCCGTGCTCCGTCCCTCAACACTTCGAGTCCAACCAACGTCGTCATCCACAATCGTGTCCGCGACCTTTTCGCTTGCTTCGCGAGCAGCCAAATATCTTGCACATCCATTCTCCCTGATATTTCCTTCCGTGTCGAACCGCAAGCGGATCTACGTATATACTTACTCTTCGACTTGCCTGGTGACATGGAATCATTCTGGCGTTTCAATGCAGACGCAGTTCACTCGGCGATTCTAACGGGCATCTCCGCGCTTGGGTACGCAATCGCTCTTGCACTGACCTTCTATTGATGATTGGTAAGGTATGGCAGCCAAAAAGGCATCTGAAAGGTGTACACATCCGTCCAGATTTTTGCCCGCTCAACCTGTCTCCTCGACTCCAAGACAAGCACAAAGCCAACCACTGCATATCTCGCTCTCTTGCCGCTTTCTCGAGCCTTTCCAAGGCCATCTATCCATCCTATCTTCACTCTATTGGCTTTAGGAACCTACGACTCTGACAATGATATCGTTAAAGCAGCGATCTGATGAAGCTGCCTCCCTAGCTGAGAATGTCGTCGCCAAGCTCGCCATCACTCCGACATGAGAACGTACCAATTCGCCAAGATGCCTGTTCAAAACTGGCGGTACGCACGACAGATACACCTCTAGTCGTGGCTCTTGCTACTGCCTGGCCCATCTGGTGCTTCTACTGTCCTCGAGCTCCTCGGTTACGGTGAACCACCTCGACGGCTCGCCGAGATATTAGACATTGATCGAATAGCTAGCGGATATGTATCGGTCTGTCGCTTCTACAAGTTCACTACGTACCATGTCCACAGTTCATCACTTTGATCCTCTGTGTTGCTGGCCATCGCCAATCTGTTTCCGCTTCGAACCCATGTTCTCAGATTCTGCGGTGGCCCGAGCCCATAACCTGCGTTGACCACAGCATGGTTCTCATCTGCCTGTACTTTGGTGCGCTCATGCCTGCTGCGGGACCGCAACTGCTTTCATGGGCAACGGTCAAAGCGGGAGTGAATTTGGAACTGCATCATTCGCTTTGAGCGTATGTGCCAATACTCAACATTCTAGCTTGAGCTGTTCGGCGCTGACAAGACGCACGTCTACAAATCAAACAGTGACCGGCCTAGAAATCGTGTATCATCTGTGGGCAATTCCCCCCGCGATCTAAATTGCCTGCACAGTCTCTCATTTGCCTCACTGATTTCCTCTATGCAGAATTATTTGACCATAGAAAGGGGATAGACCGGCATTGTCAGAACACCACGTTGGGAAGGCTGGGAAGTCGGAAAGCGCTCGTCAAGTTGCGTTAGACTGCGACTTTGCTGCTAACGTACGTACAACCTCTAGGGATCCGAGGCCCACGATGAGAACGCGCGATTTCTGCGACACCGGACGGGTTACTTTGCACACAAAGCGATATCCGACCTGGACCTGCACGACATTACTTCCTGAGTCACGACCACGTTTGCTAGACACAGCCAACTTTGGCTCAAGGCAAGTCAAAGAAATGCGCTCTGTATATCATCTGATTATTTGTCCACGTTGTCATAGATGGATCTCAGAACAACATCATTGATCCATGCACCACTGGACCAGTCGTCCCAGACGGTGAAAGTAACGGTACGGCTCTCGCCCTTGTGAAGCCAGAAGCCGTTCTGGTCAAAGTATCCCCTCACGGTGGAGGGGTAGTCAACCCAGACCCATGCCGCAACACCCTTGGTGGCGGTGATTCTGAACTGGGCCGTCTTCCCACGAAGGGACTTGGCCATGGTCAGGCCCGGGTCGGCAATGCTGCTCAATCGGAGGCTCTGAGGATGGAAGAACTTGGAGTGGGTATATTCACCGGCAGTGATGGAGATCGAGAGCAGCGCGTTCGACGACGGGTTCTTGCAGGCGAAAAAGGTTGACAAGGCAGGATACGTGACCAGCCGAGTGGCATTGATGGGCTGCACGTCGAAATTGACCTTGAACGACGCATCGCTAGCAGGGTTCACATGGACAGGAGGATCAACATCCAGCGCATTGCCCTTCCAGTCGACCCACTGGAAGGTGGCAGTTCCGGAAACCTTCTCCCACAGATCAGAAACAACCCAGACCTCCAAGACATCGGTGGCCTCGTCATAAAAGGGCCAGACAATGACGGGATTGAAGATGTCCTTGGCGGCATAGTAGGCCACCTTTTGGCGCAAGTTGTGCTCAGTGCTAGACCAAGTTGGGCCGACCCAGATGTCGTTGAACTGCCAATACAGAGAGCCCATCTGTCTGTTGGCAAGACCAGATCCGCGGCGGTAAAACGCAATCTGGGCCTGGTAGTAGTCGGCCTGGAACACCTGCGAGGTCCAAGTCCAGGCGGTGAAGTTGGCCACGGGATCCGCCAGCTGAGGCAAGGGGTACCACAGCTTAATGCTGTCAGTGAACTGGTTGATGCCATTCGCAGAGGACGAGAAGAAGTCGCTGCCGCCGCTCAGATGACGGTTGTGGTGGCGGACATATGACGAGTCAAAGTTGAACTCGCTTTCCGGAATGGCATCTCTCCAGGAGTAGACGGACGGCATGGAGGGAAAGCCAAACTCATCGGCGAAACGACCAACTGGGTAGCCGCTGTACTGGAACGCAATGCTACCATCATAGTTGTAGAAGTCGGTGTCGAGATAGATTGCATCGGGGCTCTCCATGTAGTCATATCGCGACGTCTGGGGGCTGACGGAGTCGAAGTCGAGCGAAGTGTACCCGTGATACGTGGAAGAGGGGATATAGCTGATGGAGTGCGTGTTGGCGTATACACACTTTGCGAGGTGCTGCTGGAAGATGGTCTCATAGTCCTGCAGCTGGGTGTTGTTGCGGGGGTTGAGCCACCAGCCATAGATGAGGTACTCGAGCTCGTTGCCTCCGGCCCACAGAGCCAGACTGGGGTGGTGGTTCACACGACGGGTGTTGTAGTAGGCCTCGGCCTCATACTCGGCCAGGAAGTCGGGCGTGGCAGGGAAATAGGCGACGGAGAACTGGAATTCGGACCAAAGCAGCAAACCCATTTCGTCGGCAAGGTCATACGCCCAGTCGGGGAGATAGGCTCCGGAAGCCCAGATTCTCATCATGTTGAAATGGGAGTTGACGGCGAGCTCGAAGGTCTCCTTGATCTTTGTCTGGTTCACACGGGGCCAAAAGACGTCGGGAGGTACAAAGTTGGAGCCCTTGGCGTACATCTCGTGACCGTTGATCTCGAACTTCCAGCTGGCTCCCGGAGCGACGCCCTTGGCTTTGTCTGCCTCAGTGATGGCGTTGAGGTTGAGGACAATGGTTCGGAAGCCGACACGCTTGGTGACGGTGGCATGCTTGGGAACTCCTGTGCTGATGAGAGACAACGTCGCGGTGTACAATGGCTGCTCGCCGTAGCCGGAGGGCCACCATAGGTCAACCTTGGTGTTGATGACGGTGCTGCCGGTAATGGTGCCGTCATTTTGGGTGATGCCGACCAGGTTGGCCTCCTTGAGCGTGTGGCCCTTGCTGTCGACAATCTTGACGTGGAACTGAGAGCCCTTGGGCAGCGTACCGAGGAAGTCGATACTGGCGTTGAAGACCCATGGCTTGGACTGATCGGGGGACAGGTTGGGCATCTGACCCTGGCGATAGATGTCGATGGCCGTGTTGGTGATGTACACGGGATCCGTCTTGGCCTTTTGCACGATGTACGCCGGGCGCCACGGACCAGCTGGGGCGAACTGCGGGCCCCAATCCCAGCCGAAGTCGCTCTCCTGCTTTCGCATATAGACGCGGCCCTGGAACTCCTGCCCGCCGTAGCCATTGGCAGAGTTGACAGTGGCTGGACATTGACATGTGGTTAGTGGGAAGACTCGCACCACACAGACATGGAGAACAACGTACAGAGATCACTGCGTTGGGAAATGTCGAGCACGATTTTGCTCGCAGAGCCAAAGTTCAAGCTGAGTATGGGATCGCCCTGGCACTTGGGCAGGATCTCAGAGACATCAAAGGTGTATTTGCGGAACTGGTTCTTGGTGTCGCCAACTTTCTGGCCGCAGAGCTTGATCTCACAGAAGGTGTCGAGACCCTCAAACACGAGCCATGAAGTCAACCCTTCTCCAGACTTCCTGATGCGATTCTTGTCAGCTTCGAAGCTTGGAACTGCGGCCCAGCCGCCCACCACAACAACTTACAATCCCTTGATGGGCCCGGACGTGTATGTCCAGTTCATTCGTTGGACCCAAAACTGGTTCCACTCGTTGAAGCCATATATGGGATCGTCAATGACACCGGCTGCCAGCAAGTCGATGTGGGCATACGAGGGAAGCTTGCCAGGCACTGTGGCGTTGACACCGTTGCTGACCGTCCATGAAACATCGCTAAGGTTGAATATGCTCTGCGCGGTGACGCAGCTCGCCACAAGACAGAGCGCTGCTAAGAACAGGGCCATTGTGCCAAGCGTCTTGCAATTGCACTCTTCCACCAAGATAGATTGCCCGTCTGCAATGGCAATGGCGCTGGCATCATGATACTTCAACAATGACAGCACCTTCCCGAGTCTATATACGACAAAGTCAACTTCTAGGCGGATGAGAGATAACCAGGCATGGCACAGTTTCCGTCAAGTGACAGCAAACAATGTACCATCAACGCACCCCCAACATGCCTTGGGGGTCATCTCATCTCTTTGCTGTCTCGCCAATCCCAACTTGGCGCAGTACAGTTTCCGTATCAGTAAACAGAGAACGACAAACAAACTGGGAGGTTACTCAAGACGCAAATGTGTGGAACAACAAGTCGTCTTGCGAAGGTGCCAAGGGTGCTTCCCTCATACCGATTTTCTCTCCGTCCTGAGGGTGTTCCAATCTCAATCCCTGCTCAGACTACCGGAGCCAATGGCAGACGATAACTACGAAGAGAACCTACGGTATTGGCATAAGCATATGCACTAGCCCCCGCCTCCACACTTTAGGATTATGGTTATATTGACGAAGTCTGGGGGACACGGAAAAGAACGAAGGTTGCCTTCACGCCCACGCCCGAGACGGTAATATTGCCTTCGGTTCTGGCTAGAACCGCAAGGCTCTAGCATTTCCATGGTCAATAGCCGTGCCTCTTCATCGCACTGAGCTTTTCCGAAATGACGAGTCCACTTTTCATAGGCTTTTCCCAGACCAACTTGGGTCCGTGGTGAGCTTTCGTGGGGAAGCTTGTGTGGAGATAATGACAGGCCAGCTAGAGACGACTTGGCGGCTAGCAGCAGCTTGTCATCGGCGAGTAAGGCTGGCCGAGGACGCCATTCGACGCCAGGGATCTGATTGGGGATGAAACCATCTGCTCCTGGGTTCCGCCATTCTACCACCATGACACTCGACGTCGAGCCACGATCTCGTGGGAGAGCAGAAAGATTAACGCTCATGGTTTATCCAGTAGGGCGGATCATGCGGTTATGAAATCGCGGGGAATGCATGGGGAAGATTACTGATGTTCGATGGATACCTGAGGGGTAGGCTGCACCAACTCTTTATTAGGAAGGTTGAACGCGGGGAAGTTGACAAGGGAAAGGCGGACAAAGGCTTGTTTATACCAGGTTGACGAACCTTTGCTCGGCATTCGCTCCAAGGCAGCCAAGTCTGTCTAGCTAGAGCATGGGGAATTTACTCGGGCGGAAAATCACCAATGGAACTTCTTTCGGATGGACTTGAGGGCTGGAAACAGGTATGTGTGAGCCGTGTCCGAAAGCCAGTGAGTGCCCTTGGCAGTTGAAGATATATCCGCTGCCACTAGCTAGGTAAGAGTGTGTTTGCCGTGGAACGGGCCAGGTTTATGTCCACCAGCACGGAGCGAGTGGAGAGACAAGCAACTACAACTACACGTGCTGGCTTATTATGGAAAGCTGCCGCGGCGCAAAGTTGACCAGGTCTTGCAAAGTTCCGGGCCTACTTGAACGAGGCTATTTACTGTGCTCCGTCCACTAGTCTTTTGCAGCTTTCTCCGTGCTTTGCCGTGAGAATTTCGCCAGGTTCCGAGGAGCCATACCACGTACGGTGGCCAGGCGGAGAAGGCAGCTTGTATAAAGCATTTGTCTTCTCCTAGGGGGGCTAGAACTCTGGACAGGACACTCAGGCGGCAGGATAAGACGAGATTCTCCCCACGGCACAAAAGCTTCTCATCAACATCATGGCGTCGGTCGTCGTCTTCTCCCTGGCGGCGTCGGTGCTGCTGCAACCCGTCCTTGGCACCAATACAGGGACGGTTCACTGTGGCGATGCCTCGTATGAGCCCGGCTCCGTGTACTTCACGAATCAGTGCTACACAGACATCCAGAACTGCATCACCAAGCTGTCAGCCGATCCGTCGCTGGTTGACTGCAATGGCGACAACATCAGCATGCAGCAACAGGCTAACACGGGAGCTGTTGGCTCAGCGCAAAATAGCGACGTCAGCGTCTCCTTCAAGAGCATGGTCGACCTTTGCCTGCTGAGCGGCTCGACCAGTGGGACCTGGGGGTGGAGTGACAACCAGTGGTACTGGCTGTGGACCAGCGGCAGTTGCTATACCGGCGAGGCCGGAAATGGAGCCATCAAGACACGGCCTGCTCCCTATTGCCTACAGGATCGCGACTCTACCCTGCCGGATTGCTACCCTCAGCCCAAGCCGGGCGGCGGCCCGCTGAAGGTCCTCAAGATGACCAAGACGACCAATGGCTTCACAAGATCGGCACGAGGCTGGAACACGTACGGAGCCCAGGCTCTGACCAACGGTTCCACGCTCATCCCCTCATTCGCTGGCCAATCTGGCCTGTATTATACTCAGAAGTTTGTCGAGACGCAGTGCGGAGTCTTGGCAAACTCCAAGTTCAAGGCTGCTGGCTTTGATATGTGCAGTCTCGACTCCGGCTGGCAGTCTTTTGACACAGTCGATGACCACGGCCGAATCATCTACAACTCGACGCGCTTCAACATGCCCCAGCTTGGTCCGTGGCTACACAAGAAGGACCTCAAGCTCGGCCTGTATATCAGTGAGTCTTGCACTGCTTTTTGATCTGTTTATATCCCTCTTTCATTCTAACTTTCGCAGCACCGGGAGTCCCATGCCAGGCCGCCAACAAGACGATTCTAGGCACCAGCATCAAGGTTGGAGACACATTCAACGGCAACTTTGACCAGATCCTGTGCCAGTTTGACTACAGTAAGGACGGTGTTCAGCAGTGGCACGATTCTGTTGTGGCTCTCTGGGCCTCGTGGGGGGTTGATATGATTAAGGTGAGTCGAGATGGAACCACGGGTTTTTGAGAGCCCAGACTAACAAGCATGAAACAGCTCGACTATATTACGTGAGTCACGGCGGTTGATGCCTAACGGCTTATACTGACATTATCGAACAGCCCGGGGTCTCCCCAAAACGGTGCCATGCTGGGCTGCCAAAACTCCGACGCTGTTACTGCCTACCAGAAAGCCATCGCTAAGTCAGGGCGTGATATCCGCCTCAACATCTCGTGGAAGCTCTGCCGTAACGAGACCTGGCTGCCCGTCTGGAGCGGCCTGGCCGAGTCAATGCGAACCGATCAGGACATCAACAACTATGGGCACGAGACGTTCTTGGCCTGGCAGGTTGCCCAGCGCGCCATTGAGAACTACCGGCAATACATAGGCCTCCAGCTTCAGCGCAACGTGCCCCTGACCATCTACCCAGACATGGACAACCTCTTCGCCGCCAACGCCGAGAAGCTGACGGGCGTCAACGACACGATGCGAACCACTGTCATGAACCACTGGCTTGGTGCTGGCGCCAACCTGATCCTGGGCAACGACTTGACCCAGACGGACGCGCTCGGCTACAAGCTGCTGACGAGCCCTCAGTCCACGACTGCGGCCGATTTCTTTGCCAAGTACCCCATGCAGCCGCGGAACCCTCGCACCGGCAACAACCTGGCCCAGCAGCTGCAATCCTGGATCGCCGGACCCAGCGACAATGGAAAGGAGGCATACGTTCTGATTGCCAACTACGGACCGGACCAGGGCTCCGGCGGTTTCAACACGCACCTTTACGGACGACAGACTGTGACTGTGTCCCTGGCCACTCTCGGCCTGAGCTGCTCAGAGTGGAGGTTCACCGACGTGTGGTCGGGCAACTCTAGTCGCGTCAACAACTACTACACTGCGTACTTGACGGAGGGAGAGTCTCAGCTGCTTCACTTGACCAAGGTCTAGGCGGAACGGATTGCACATAGGATTTGAGTTTATATAGTAATTTATTAAATCGACAAGTTATTCCAGGTTCGCTGATGAGCTAAGGTACGATAAGTCATAATGGGTAGGTAATTACTGTTTGGGCTGCAGGTTCTGCTTTGCCTGGATCTTGGGGACTGCGCCGAATCGCTGGTTGCCCTGATCAAAGATCTGATATTATCTATTAGCAGGTATATTGCAGCTTAGCAAACGGCATCACTTACCGCATAGACCGACTTGAGGAAGACATCACCCAAGATGTCAAAGGGGTTGCTTCCCCTCGACTGGACACCGCCGTACCAGTTGCTGTCATCTGCAGGTGCAAAAGCCAAGTCCTCGGGCTGGATGACAAACTGCGTGTTTCCAACCGAGACCTTGAGCTCGGGCAGGCTCGAGGCATCGGTGTTGATAGGGAAGACGTATCCCTGCTGGTTATCGTCGTACTTGGCGCCAGGGATGGCCTTGTACAGCGCCTCGCAGACCTCGTCGGAGACCAGAGCGAGGGTAGTTCCGGTATCGGCAATGGCGGTGTTTCCCTCCTGAGAAATGTCTTTGCCGTTGATGGTGGTCTTGGTGGAGGGGAACATCCAGAAGCCCTGCGAGTTGTCGACATCAGTCCAGGCAATCTCCTGGCCCGAGGCGGAGACGAGATCCTGGTCGATGTAGCCAAAGGTGTAGAACGACTCGGCGTTCTCGTCACGCTCGCTGTAGAAGGCGGCGGTGAAGAGCTGGGCGTCGCTGGGGATGTCGTCCTGCTGGATCATGTTGGCGACGGGCGTGTTGGCGGGCGTCGGGCGGCCGTCCGTCTGGACGGTGTTGATCTGCGGCCAGGCGAGGCCGAGGAGGCCGTCGCCGGTGCCCTGGGCGAACTGGGCGGCGAGCTTGGAGGCGAGCTCAATGGTTTGGTTTTTGATGGAGAGGCCGCCGAGGGTGACGGTGTCGGAGCCGCAGGTGCCCGAGGCGGAGCTGCCGTCGCCGTAGGAGATTTGCCATGTCTGATCCTTGAGGGGCTTGAAAGTGGACGACTTTTTGGGGTCGAAGATGGCGTGGTTTTCTTGGAGATGCTTGCTGAGTTCAGTGGAGAAGACCTATCAAGTTGTCAGTGACGAAGTTATCGTTGTATTACAGGGTGTTCTAATTTTTGTAAGGACGAGGCGTCATACCCAGAGGTCGGATGAGCCAGTGTCAAAGTCGAGCATGAGCTTTTGTCCAGGAGTTCCAATGGTCACTTCGCAGAGATATTCAGAGTCATTCTGCTGGTCCTCAGCACCGACCTCTCCCGTCGCACTGCCACCCGCATCGACCGAGCCATCCTCCTTGACCTTCTTGGCGAGCACCTTCTGCCTCGTGACTCTGCCGCCAACAGCAGCCTTGAAGTCCGGGTGCGCGAGGCCTCGCTGGTGGATGCGGTGCTGCTGGAAGTAAGGGCCGGGCTTGGTGGGCTCGAAGCCGAAGCGGTTGAGGAGGTAGACGTAGGACTTGGGGCCGTGGCGCTTGTAGTTTTTGTTGCGGACGGCGGTGATCTTCTGGAGGCCGCGGTCGAGCCTGAACTTTGCCTGGGCCTGGAGGATGGCTTCCATTTTGAGCAGGGGAGTTTGTATGCTTGTCTCGATGGAGTTGAGTTGGAGTTGAGTCTGTGTTGGAGTTGGTTGATGGAGTTTAGACTCTTTGCCCGGGAATAGTGGGAGGAGTCGAGGGTGATTTATACACCGCAGTGCCTACATACCAGGTAGGTTACGTACGTCTGTCTCGATTTGATCGTCGTTTCAAACGCAGTCTGCGCATATCAATCAGGTCGTCACAATCAACAGGTGATTAGCCACTGATACTCAGCGCGCGTGTTGTTGTAACATCGATCGTGTGTCCTTGACAGCTGACGCGTTGTCTCACAGCAGGTTGGATGATGCACGGGTTTGCCTCTTCCGTCAGTGTGACGCTGCACAGGCAATGCACACAGCAGCCGTGGTCCGCAAGAACCTGGCACAACCCCTGAAGAGGCAGATGCAGAGCTATGCAGAGGAGACCTATAAAAAGGTTCAGAAGCAGGAAAAGGCAGAGAGCAGATGCAGCTGCATCTCGTGATTGGGGGAGGCTCGAGATTCTGGAGTCGAGGGGCTGCATAAAGTGCGTGCGGAGACGATGCGTGCCGAGTGCCGAGTTGGTGCGCGGATTTGGGTGGCCTCGAGGGCCGGGCCGTTGATGGGGGACTTTATCCGGGCTGCCTCACCTATGGGCGAGAGCGATACGGTGCATTGATGGAGGCGATTTCCTTGTTGATAGAGCATGATAATGATGATGATATGTAGAAGTTGATGATGTTGTCTGGGTTTCAGATACAGCTTTGATGCTGGCATTGGGTTGGTTTACATTCCCGTCGCGGACATGACGCTATTCCCAGCGGCCAGCCTGTCCCATCCGCGCTGCATCAACGGTTGCCGTCATCGTCGTTTCAGCAGGCAGACCAGAATCAAGCCCCGAAAGTGGAGTTGGGGGAGATGCAGCAGTGCCCTCATATGGCACCATCGGCCGGCACTAGGAGGCGGGATTCAAGCATGCAAAGGGAATTATGCGGTTATCGGATGACGAGTCGCAGGATATCGTCGAACTGGATGCTGGTGATGCATCTCGGCCTTGGAGTGCAGATACTACGTCGATAGCAGGTTGTGATGCTGTTCCGTGAGTTGATGGATTACATATCCGCCCGCTGGAGATGGCAGACGATTACAGACGGGACGATTGAGCTGCCTATTCTTTGCACAGCCAACTTGAGCACAATGGGGATGCATCACTGAACCAAGAGAAGGGTTGGTTATATCGGTGTATGGCAGGTAACGAGCTGCTCCCAGTCATCTAGAAGCCCGCCTGCTCTGCCACCATCTGCTCCCACTGCATCCACTGGTTCGGATCCGTCTCAAAAGACAGCAGGTTCGGGAGATACTGGACGTCCGAAAACCCCCCTTCCAGATAATCCGCATACGAAAACTTGTCATGTACGGACGGGTTCCGCGTGACAGGCCTCGCCTCTGCCTTGTCGCGTCTCGCCCTCGCTTCTGATTCCTTCTTGAGCCGCTGCCATTCTCGGATATCATGAATGTACTGCGGTGCGACTGGCTCCGGGAGGCCCTCTTCCTTTGACGCAGCAACGTAAGAGTCCCAGACTTCGAGGGTCCATTTGCCCAGGGCGACATAGACTGATCCATTAAACTCCTCCAACACTTGAGGGCAGCGCTCAAAGACGACACCAATCAGCTTCCAGGCCTTATCGACCTCTGGCCGAGCCTTGCGCGCGCGAACCTCGATCAGCAGGTAGAGCATCGTGTTCCAGAGATAGCTGGTGCCAATCTGCCACGTGAACTTGTCCAAACCCATGTGTCCTCCTTGGATCAGATTCGCATACTCCAGGAGCTTCATGGCGTTGAAGAAGGAGACGTCGTGGTCCTTTTGAGAAGCCTTTGCCGACAGATGCGCGAATTGTCGTATGTTGTGTGCGAACAGCCTCATCTTGCAGACTGCCGACCGCGCCATTATGGAGATGAAGGTATCCAGGGGACTCGACGGGTCGCAGTACCGCAAGTATTTTCTTTCCAGGTGATCCTCCACCCCTTCAATGATTCTGTCCTTTCCCGCGAGCGAAATCTCTGGATTGTAGAGCATCTCCCAGCGTAAATCGGTGGGATACACCTTGGCAAACTTGCACAGCGTCTCCATGATTTCGCACTTGAGCAGACAGAGAGTGACCGCCGTGATGCCATTGCGCTCTGTTGGAAAAGATGTCATTTCGGGATGGAGCTCGTCATCGTCGACGTTGATTGGCAGCTTCACGTCGCCATTGGATATTTCGGGAGAGGGCTTCGTGCCCATGACGTCTGCCGTCCGGCAGTCGACGTGGGCGAGATGCCACCAGAGGCGCCGCCGCATCTCCGTCTCAAAGGGCGAGAGGCCGAGGAACGTCCCGTCGCGATGGAGGCCCATTTTGCGGGCGAGGCGGATGGCGACGCCGGAGAGTATGTAGAGGGTGTCGCAGCGGTATACGTTTCGGACGCAGATCTGGTGCTGTTAGCACGATGAAAGAGGCGCGCGACGAATGAGATGAGACGAGATCTACCGTGAAGATGGAAAAGGCTTGCAGCGTCATGACATTGGATGTCGAAAGGAACCTGGCATGGACCAAGGCTTGCCGCGTGGCGACTCGGTAGCGTTTGACAATGACTGACAACGGCATCTCGAACAGGTTCTGGGCTTCCTCTTCCGTGAACGAGCTGATTGCGACCAGATAAAACGCAAAGATGAGTGCCTGCAAGCTCTTGGGCATCTCGAGAGGCCGCTGCAGTGCGTTTGTCATGGTGACCCAGAACGTCGGGAGATGCAGGATCTTCATCATCGGATCAACGCGATCATTGTAGATGTCTCTGAGCTTCGACAGCAGTGGCGTTGGAAGATGGAGCTTGACAAGAGACTCGAACCTGTCGGTCTCTGGCTCGAAGAAGAGGCCCGACTCATCGAGATTACTGTCTGGCTCGAGGGGAATGGCTTCTCCAACATCGTTAAAGTTGGTTGACTCTGGATGTTGAAACTAGGTGATGCGTTAGCACAACGTCGAGGGAGATGGAGAAGCCATGATGTGTACATTATCAGACAAATTGGACCAGATGGCACTAGAATCCATTGTATGAGAATCTCATCTCGTGTTCCAGAGGTTCAATCAGAGTAGCGACATACCTATCAAAGTATCTCGACGCTCCCTCCTTCATGATAAACTTGGGCTTCTCCTCAGCCGCACGGCCAGTCTGCAGCTTCATCGGCACAACGTCTCCCATCTCAGGGGTACCGCTTCCGCTCCCACTCTCCATCTCCGACTCAGATCCCTCTCCATCCTCACAGGGCTCAATCTTGGCACCGTACGCCTTGAGCATCTCCTCATACCGCTTTACCCGCGCATGCAGCGTCTCCTTTGGCGGCTTCGTCCGCTTCCTCTTGCCGCGGACCGGCGCGACAAAGCTGCATTCTCGGCCTGTCCTCACGCAGTTGATGCACGGAGCATGGCGGTCGCATTTCACTTTCCGTTGACGACAACTCAGACACGAGAAGTTCTTGAGGTCGGCCTCAGACCGGTTCGGGGTGTCGGGCATTTCAGAGCTACGATATCTCCGTCCGTGTCCTTTAGCTTCTTTCGGTGCTGAAAGAGAGAGTCTGCTAGACAAGCGCCGAAGATTTTAGAAATTTAAGGAGCCAAAAAAGAAAAGGAGGCTGTTCTGCCTTGCTTTATGTCTTGTAAAGAGGCATCTCTCTCGGTCTGGCGCCTCGGGGTTCGGAGGGGAAAAATTGCAATTTTCGGCCCCGAGCCGCGAATCAGTTCTAGCGTCGCATGATATAAGAGACTACGCAGAGTCATTGAGGTCAACAGCGCAGAATTCTTCAGGAGTTTCTTGAAACTTGCAGATACAAATCCAAGTATCTCGAGATCATCTGCTTCAAGCTGTAGCAGTTCTCTGTTCATGATGGCGAACTCGGTATCAGAAGGAGAGGAAAAGCCTCCCACGGCCATGACAGACTCCAGCACAGCCAAGGCGGAAGCGCCTCACCAGTATCCATCCAATCAGAAGCGAATCATCATCATGCTGGCCCTCTACATGGCAATCTTTCTAGTAACACTGGTAAGCCATAGCAGCTTGACTAACAAGCCTCACCTAATACCACAACATAGGTAGTCACCATGTTAACACCATACAGGACCAAAACATCCTCGCAACCGCCATCCCTCGCATCACGGACGAGTTCAACTCCCTCAACGACGTCGGCTGGTATGGCACCGCCTACCTCCTCACCATGTGCAGCTTCCAGCTCATGATGGGAAAAGTCTACAAGTTCTACCCGGCCAAGCCCATCTTCCTCTCCGGTATCCTCCTCTTCGAAGTCGGCTCGGCAATTTGCGGGGCGGCGCCGAGTTCGGCTGCCTTCATCGTCGGTCGCGCAGTTGCAGGATTGGGATCTTCGGGCATGTTCTCCGGGCTCATGGTCATCATGTTCAACATCATTCCGCTGCAGCAGAGGCCGCTGTATCAGGGCTTCTTCGGAGCCGTCTTCGCGGTCGCGTCCGTCATCGGTCCCATCATCGGAGGAACGTTCACGGATAAAGTGACGTGGCGATGGTGCTTCTACATCAACCTGCCCATTGGAGGCGTCTCCCTGATTGTGACCTTTCTCATCTTGCATCTGCCCAACCAGAAGCTCGACCCAGCAGCAGACGGATGGCTGGCCAAGATCCAGCAGCTCGATCCCATCGGCAACCTCGCCTTCTTCCCGGGCATCGTGTGCTTGGTCCTGGCCCTTCAGTGGGGAGGCACCGAATATCCCTGGGACAGCGCCCGCATCATCGTCCTCCTGGTCCTCTGCGGAGTCTTTGTTCTCATCTTCATAGGCATCCAAGTGTGGAAGGGGGAGGAGGCTACTCTTCCTCCTCGCATCATGAAGCAGCGCAGCATCGCGGCAGTGGTCTGGTTCGGCTTCTTCAACGGAGGAAGCATGATGGTCGCCATGTATTATCTCCCCATCTGGTTCCAGGCCATCAAGGGTATCAGCGCCATCGACTCCGGCATATCGCTGCTCCCCATGGTTCTTGCGACAGTCGTTGGCTCATTGTCTTCTGGCGTCATCATATCCAGAATCGGCTACTACACCCCTTTCTTCTATCTCAGCACGACCTTGTCAGCTATCGGCGGAGGGCTCTTGTCGATGCTTGAGCCTGGAACGGGACACTCGAAGTGGATTGCGTATCAGTTCCTATTCGGCCTTGGTCTTGGCTTTGGAGCGCAGCAGGCGTTGAACGTTGTCCAGACCGTTCTCGACAGGTCGGACATTGCCACTGGTTCGGCCCTCGTCATGTTCACGCGATTCCTCGGGTCGGCCATCTTCTTGCCGGTCGCACAGAGCGTCTTTCTCAGCACTTTGGTCAAGAAAGTGTCAAACATTTCCAGTATCGATCCGACCAAGGTCGTTACTGCTGGTGCGACCGACCTGAAGAATCTCGTTCCCGCAGATGACCTCAAGACGCTGCTGAAGGACTACAACGATTCCATCATGCCAGTCTTTTATCTCGTAGCAGCGTTGTCTTCTGCGACAGTTTTCGGCAGCGTCTTTGTCGAGTGGAAGAGTCTGAAAAAGCGTGCAGCCAAGGATGCCGGTATCACCAAGGAGGGCGGTATCACCGAGGCGGCATGATGAGTTTCAACTTATGGAGAGATCTGGAATCTCAGTCACACTCTGTCACAGTCATTTCATGTGATGAAAGCTGGTCGGAGCAAGCAAAGGAATGATGAGAATGATACAAGAATATGAGAGTCAGATGAGATGACACAGGGTGATTGAGAAGGGGTAGGTCGAGATTAAGCGTGGGGGATGAGATGAGACGAAGCAGGTTCATGCATAGAAGACTTGGGCAGAGGCATCGATTCACTTCTTGGCTGCATTAATAGATACCTAGAATAGACGATTGGGTAACGTCATATAGATGAATGGGATACTACTCCGCTTTATTAGCCAGACAACAAGCACCACCAGCTTTTACCAAGACTCATCTTCATCCAACCAAGGCTCATTCTTCTTCAGCCAAGGTCATTCCCGTTCAGCCTCGGTTTTTACATTTCCGATGGTATATCCGTTAGAGTTTATCGCCGAAAGTCATCAGTTTCCTCAGCCCTACTACTATTTTATTACAGAGCGCAGTTTATCCTACGTTTTGACTTTCTCCTCGAGTAGCCTCGCACTTATTTCTCACTCTGGAAACATCCCATCTTCCATACCTTCATCAACCTTCTGTCACTTGTCAAGACGCTGACAGGTAAAAGCCACTTTCCCTAGTTTCGTACATCAATACGACTCTTCATGTTGGCAAAAATCTGAATGATATAATACTGCTGACTATGAGGTTAGCCGGAGCGGATATAAGCACCCTTGCCTCTGCTTGTTGAACATTATTGTATTGGCCTCCCCGATCATTTGTTTCTACCTTTAGACAGAAATCGGAATTGCATCTGCTCAAAGCTCACGCGTCCACCACCGTCGATATGTTATTTGAGCCGACCAAGCTTCCGAGCACAACGGTCCCTCCGGCGACCCTCAGGCGAGATGACGTCGCAAGAGAGATGCCTGAGCTGTTGCCGCTATACGATGAGTTCCCACACATCATCTACACAAAATCAGATGCCGTCTACGAGACGATAGGCCCGGCATTCAACCTGACAATCTCCACTCTGCCACTCGTCGTCGTTCGCCCCCTCGAAGAAAGCCATGTCCAAGCCACAGTCAAAATCGCCCGGGCCGCGGGCATACCGCTGGGCATTCGCTCGGGAGGCTCCGAACTGTCGGCACGGAACTACAGAGGCGTGGATAGGGGCATCATAATCGACATGCGCAGCATGTGCTTTGTCAATGTCTCCGATGACAAGGCTTCTGCGAAGATTGGCGGCGGCATCATTGGCGGCGATTTGGCTGTCGCTCTCTCAAAACAAGATCTATTCACACCAATAGGGTGGCATCCCATGCTTGGCTATGCCGGTTGGTCTCTGGCGGGAGGCTACGGTCTTTATTCCTCGTCGTACGGTCTTGGAGTTGATCAAATTCTCGGCGTTCGCCTTGTCCTTGCTGATGGATCCGCGGTCGATATCAATAAGAACAACCACCCTGATCTGTTCTGGGCGCTGAGAGGAGCCGGGAATGGCATTTGGGGCGTTGTGACGCAGCTCACCATCAAGATCTATCCGGCGCCGAGATTTTTGGTCGGCACGATAGAGATACAAAAGCAAAATTGGCCGTCGGCCCTGAACCGATGGGTCAACGACATTGAGCCAAATCTTCCTGACGAGATAGCAGGCGAACTTTACTTTAGGAATCCAACTTTGACCAAGCCACAGATGATCATCTTCTTTGCTTGGTGTGCAAAGGAAGGTGACGACCTCACGAAGGGCTGGGAGTACTTTGATATGATGAAGTCGCTGCCCGGAGCAGTTGTGCAACGGATAGCAGAGTGTGAGCTTTTCATACCCAAGTAATTTTGTTTCAATAGAAATGATCACTAACAAGAGACTCTCAAGCCGACTTTGCCTCTTACATTTTATCAGAGTTGACCGCCCAGCCAGCATCTTTCCAGACGCGTGGAGTCATCGCCAAAGGCATGACCAACAAGACCGCGCAAGTCATTATCAACAACTGGAAAGACCCGAGCATCTACATGGGCTTCCCCTGTCATATGATCCATGGAATGGCCATCAAGCCAGATCCGACTGCGTGTTTTCCCCTTCGGTACCGTCACCGCATCTTTCCCATCTCTGCTCGTCACGTAGAGCTGCCGAGGACACCAGAGAAGGATGCGCGAGTGGCGGAAATGTGTGCGCGCGTGTTGGAGGAGCTCAAGGCTACGGGCGATTGCTATGTTGGAGCTGCCTATGAGAACTTGATTCCGCCGATTGATACGGATTTGGAGGCTACGTTTGGCAAAGAGACTCTGGAGAAGCTGAGGCTATTGAAGAAGAAGTATGATCCTGACAATTTCTTCTCCAGAGGGTTTCCAGAGTTGTAGCCTGAAATGTACCGCTGCTTACTCGGTCGCGGGTGGATGCAGCGTTTGATCGTCCTCGTCTCATGTCGCTTCATAGTCTAATGTTCGTTCATAACTTAGCATAACATAAAGCGGCCTTTGAGGGCTGTTTACAAGATTCCTACGGAAACGGTGTCGAAAACACATTGGTTGGCAGTTGCGCATTGATTCCGTCCAGCTAATGGTCGTCGCATGTGAGCCGTGAGAATAGGCTAATTGTGATTGCTGTTCGCTGTCCATGATAATGCATCCAGAGTGAGCAACTGCATCAGATGCCTAATGAAGGAACATGACAAGTCAAATGAGAAGATGCATTGGAAGTCGAATATTCGTTTACTCTGGGCGATCTGAGTTCTTATGAGATTGGGACTTGTTAGACCTTTCATCATCACCACGATCGAATTTGATTGCTCAATTTATTCACGCTTGATGCTCTTCACGGCGTCCAAACTTCTCTACTTTCTTGCTAGAGTTCGAAATGACCTTTAGAACGTGCATAATTATGTGAAGCTCGATGTCGGACCACTCCTTTTGATATATCCTGGAACAATTGCCTCTATCACAGGGTAGGTAGGCAGGATTCAATTATTAACGGGAACAAGCAACCGCTGCCACAGCCTTACCTCTCCTCTACCTACAAGCAATCTCGTCCAAATAGCGTTCATCCAAGGAGAAATCATTTGTCTTTGGATATCGCAGAGTCATACCTGTCTAGAGCTTGGTCCGGTCAGGTTGGCCATCAGTATCTGTGAAGCTCAGTAAGCTCAATGACGAGGGAAATGGCGCATTAGTTGCCCAGCCCGCACAGCAAAGGTTACTGAGAAATGAAGAATCTATCGAATTTCAGATGAGAAACCGCGGAGAGTCGGACTCCTCTCTGGGCATATCTTTTCGGCTGCTCGCCGAACCAGAGGATAGCATTTCTAATACAACACCATAAGCCTATCAACACCGCGTCAATCCTAAGGTGCGTGTATGGCGTCATATCACGACATTCGAACCCGGTTTCTCGCAAAGGCAAGCCGAGAGTATTGGATGTTGCCCGAAAGGGAACACGTTCAAAAAAGCCACAAAGGATAACAATATGACATTCTTCTCTTGGTATTGCCTGAGATCTTGATATGCTGCTGTTGCAATGTTAATATATGTATGAGATATACGGAGTACCCGAAGGCCGACTCGGCATATCCAGGCTCCCCGCAATCTTGCCGATGATCCATTATCATTAAAGGATCAGGAGACACTTAAGATGAGAGACTTGTAGACTGTCACCAAGGAAAGGCAATACTGAAGACGACTTTCGCAAGCCAGATACCGTGCCGTCCTCTATTGTGATACTGCCCCCACGTTTGCCTCTCCCGCACGGCGGATTCGGGTTCATGATCATCCCCAATCTATGGCGCAATGCGCCTTCACATTCAGCAAACTGCGGGGAGATGCAGACGGCCGCGTCTTGGAAGGCGTTCAGCAGAGATAAGGTGCCATCGGCCTTGTCGCTGCAGCACGCAATCATAGTCTATAATTGAGGACATCAAGGATGCTCAAGCGACATAAAAGTGCGATGCTCCGTTACTAGAATTAACAATCTCGTGGCGTACACCACCAAGAAACTCATCTCGCCTCTTGCACCTGCTGGGCGACGGGCAGCTTGGGAAGAGGTGCCCCTTTTGTTTTGATGGTCCTTGACTGCCTTCAACAATGGCTTCAGACAGCAAAGCGACCAACATCTCCATCACCACGGAGGAGCTACCGAGCAGCATACATGACTCTGCGTCTAGCGACAGACAGCACCTGAGAGAACACTCGGGATCCGAAGAAGGCGGATACAACGAGGAGAAGAATCCATTCCGAGACTCCGCCGTCGCCCAGCACTGGACTGAAGTCTACGAAAAGTCACAGTACGAGTGTCGGCATGTCTTTGATCCAACATTAACATGGACCGAGGAGGAAGAGAAACGCCTCGTCAGGAAGCTAGATTGGCGTGTGTGTCTGTGGGCTGTAAGTCATACTTTGGCTCATTGCTATTGTCACTTATACTAATGACATACTCATGACTTACAGTGCGTCATGTTCTTTGGCCTGCAGGTCGATAGAGGAAACCTTGCACAGGCGGTGTCTGATAATATGCTCGATGACTTGGGCCTCACCACAAATGGTAGATATCTGTCTTGTGTCCGACATGAAGTAGCTACTGACAAGATAATCAGACTACAATTACGGAAATAGCGTGTTCAGAATATCATTCCTCGTTGCCGAACTTCCCTCGCAGCTCGTCTCGAAAATGGTCGGCCCCGATCGATGGATCCCGGTACAGATGGTTCTATGGTCGGTTGTTGCCGTATCGCAGTGTGCATTGACTGGCCGTACAAGCTTTCTCTGCACACGCAGTCTTCTGGGTCTACTGGAGGTTGGTCCATCTCTGATCGCAACATGGCTCCTCACAAAGCTGACGGGTCTCTAGGGAGGATTCATTCCAGACATTGTTCTATGGCTGTCCTATTTCTACACTTCTCGCGAGCTGCCCGTCCGATTGAGCTACTTTTGGACTTCCCTCTCAGTCACTGGGATCGTCACCTCGCTTCTCGCCTTTGCCTTACTCCACCTGCGTGGTGTACACGGCTGGGCAGGCTGGCGGTGGTTGTTCCTCGTCGAGGGCCTTATCACCCTCGTTGTTGGCCTGGCTTCATTCTTCCTTATGCCCGCATCTGCCGTCCAGACAAAGACCTGGTTCCGCCCTAAGGGATGGTTCACAGACCGCGAGGTAGCCATCGTTGTCAACAGAGTCTTGAGAGACGACCCTTCCAAGGGCGACATGCACAACCGACAGGCCATTACGCCGAAGCGCCTATGGGAGACGCTGAAAGACTTTGACCTCTGGCCGCTCTACATACTCGGCTTGGTCATATATATTCCTTCCAGCCCCCCAGCTACCTACATTACACTTACGCTGCGAAAGATTGGGTTTGATCCATTCACCACCAATCTGCTAACAATCCCATCGGTAAGCCCCTCCGAAACATCTGATTGCTAATGATCGCTAACGAACTCTGTAGAATGTCTTCCATATCATCAATCTCGTTCTCATTACTCGACTTTCGGAATGGCTGAACGAGCGGACACTGGTATCCATGATACAAGTTCTTTGGACACTTCCTTGTGTGATTGCTCTACGCTGGTGGCCTGGTGTCATGGTCGATCAATGGGGCACCTACGCTCTTGTCACTGTGCTGACATCCTATCCATACTGCCGTATGTTTCATCACCTCTGATTGCGTTCGTTACGCCGTTTACTCACAATCTGATAGATGCCATTCTGGTTGGCTGGACATCCAAAAACTCCAATAATGTCGGCACTCGTTCAGTGTCCGCGGCGATATATAACGTAGGTGATCTGCTCTATAAACTTCATAACTCATATGCTTACTGTCTCTCAGATGTGTGTCCAACTTGGTAGCGTCGTCTCTGCATACATTTACGTGGACGATGATGCCCCCCTTTATCATCGGGGCAACTTCAACCTCTTCATTATTAATGTGCTCTCAATCGTTCTCTTCCTTCTTACCAAGGTCTATTATATATGGCGCAACAAGCAGCGTGACAAGGTGTGGAATACATTGACTGAGGACGAGAAGAAGGCATACACTGCGAATACAAAGGTGCGAGGCAGTGCGCGGCTAGACTTTAGGTTCGCACATTAGCATGCGTGGGTAGTGGCAATTACGATCTGATCGTGCACGTATATAGGATAAAAGATACTGGTATTGGCTTATGTCTGAGAAAGAGACTCGTCGCGACTAATATGCCTGGATTTCGTGGTAGCCTGGGACGCATATCCTTCAAAGAATGAGATGCTGTCTCTTCTTGGCCTTGGATGGCGTATACCGGCGCGATCACGTATTATGTGAACATTCCGTTCAAAGAGGTTGGTTGGGTGCGGAACCCCAGGTTCCTCTTGGTCCTGGAGACCAAATCGGCATGTGGGACGGCCTGCTATGTCCACAAGCAAGGCCACTGCGCATTGACAAGGACCAGCTTAGAGAGAGAATGGTTCCTAGCTCAAGCGACTCCATCTTCAGCCCGAAACGTTGGTAGTGCGTTATGGTTTGGGAAAAAGGAAGACGAGAGTGAAGGATGAGGACTTCGTCCATTACATCTTGTTGGTGCGTCCATCTATCAGGCGCAGCTCAAAGTTACGAGAAAGTTGGCGTGGCTTCTCTATTGACCGATAACATCTCTGCAGGGACTGAAAATGTCGTTCTTAGCTAGCATTCGACACTTGGAATTTGCATCTGGTTGAAGTAGTTGTTATTTTGTATGTTTATCGCTAGGTACGAATGATCATCCAGGTTGACCTTGCTTAGCAACTCGTTCGACTTACCCCTAATCGAACACCAAGTTGATCGCTGTATGTACACTTGATTAGCAAGCTGATTGCTTATCCCCAAATCTGGTTATTAATGTCATAGAAGTCCTCGGATCGCATGGCTGACGGATAGATGCGCATCACCTATGGAATCTTGAGTGTTTTGGCAACTTTTCCCGAGCCCTAGCAGGTATTTCGGTGGGTCTATTGCTGAACAAAAAAGGTAGCCCAACACAAGGAGACTTCGAGCTCAGTGAAGTCTAAGGACAAGGAATTATATAGCATTATTCATCTGTATGCACTTTCCAAATTCGGAGAAATATGATTGGTAATACTGGAATGCGGTATGGCTCACCGCAGTTGTGCGACCTTAAACACGTTAGGAGATGCCATCATGGCAAGCGAGCCTTTCCGAAGAAGGGGAAATATGTTATTATAAGGGCTTGCTCTTGCTAAGAGAGTGAACTTTGGAGGCATCAGTCTGATCTATAGCCAAACAACTCGTAAAGATGCATCTTAATATCATTCATGCGCTTGTCGTGGCTGTCACTGGCGCCTCCGTGCTTTCAAACAGCCCCTCTCATAAAACTTACAAGTTGAAACCCTTTACACTCAATCTCGACAACCGCGTGCCTCGCATGCTCGAATTGATCAAGAACACGCAACTTCCCGATGCGCCCGAATACCCTGGCCTCTCCCCAGATGCTGGAATCCCACTGAGCACACTGCAGTCACTACGCACCGAGTGGCTGACAAATTTTAGCTGGAAGAAAGAGCAGGCTGCCATCAACAAGTGAGTCACCTCATATCATCTCATCGCCAAGAGTATTGCTAATATTGAATCAGATATCCTCAGTTTACCGCAGAAATCGAAGGCCTTACAATCCAATTTGTGCACCAAAAGTCAAGCGCGCCAGATGCTATTCCTCTGATCTTGTTCCATGGCTGGCCAGGGTCGTTCTTGGAGTTTCTCCCCCTAGTCACAGAACTTACCAGCAAGGCCAAGACACCAGCTGGGAAGTCAGTGACGTTTGACGTAATCATTCCGAACCTCCCTGGGTATGGACCATCGTCGGCGCCTCCAGCCAACTGGACCACCGCAGATACGGCCAGAATCATGAACACTCTCATGACGGATGTCCTTGGATACAGGAAGTATGCCACCCATGGGACAGACTGGGGCTGCCCTATTGCGTATCATCTATACAGCTCATACAACACTACCGTGCGCGCATCTCAGCTGGTGTTTTTGCCGTTCTTCCCGTACACGCCCGATCAGCTCTCCGATGCCGGCATTGCGTTAAACGAGCTTGAGAGGTTTGAAGAGGAGAGCTTCATGGAATGGTATACGAACGGCCAAGGTTATTTCCAAGAACAGACGACCAAGGAAAGTGTCCCCGATATCGGGCTCAAGAGGAAACAAATAGTTGACACTTGCTTTAGCCCAACACCATTGGCCTGGCGCTATACGACAACCCAGTTGGGCAGCTCGCTTGGATTGGCGAAAAGTTTCTCAACTGTGAGTCTCTCCAGCATGCCAGTAATCTTCATCTCCTGACGTTGTCATAATTCAGGGTCTGATCCTCGAGCGGGTACTGGTCCTTCGGTCCTGACGCACAATGAGATTCTGGCGACCGTCTCGTTTTACTACCTCACCAAGTCGTTCAACTCGGCGGGCTTCATCTACTACCAGAACCAGAATGGATTTGCAACGGAGTACACCAAAGCTCAGACAGATGCGCCATTGCTGTTCAGCTCGTTCAAGTATAACGTCGCATTCTGGCCGCCTGCGCTGGTGAAGAAGACTGGCAATCTGGTGGTCTACAACAGTGAGTGTTACTCCCGGCGGGTTGACGACTTGACACTGACTCTTCATAGACCACGATTTCGGTGGACACTTTCCTGCGCTGGATAATCCTCCGGCAATGATTGCCGACCTTCGCCAAATTGCCGACCATTGGAAGTAGTGGGAGGAATGAAGCCACATCTGGGAATATGCTCTCATGCTCTGAGCTAACGCAATCATCTGGGACACGCATATTTTGTTGAGCCAAGCGCCAAGATAGCCATCTCCAAAATGCCCGTCAAGAGAATCATGTAGTGCCTAAATCGCTCGCCTGTTCCTTTGGGTGACTCTTCGCGTGTAAACGCGTAAACGCAGTGAAGCTCGAGATCCGACCAGGTACCTGGCCATAGTACAGCCACAGTGACCACACAGCCCATCTGGAGGATTTGGAGGATTTGGATCATCAACGAGCCCCAGAAGTCTCGTCCAATGAAGTGATGACGCGGCATCGAGAAACGCCTTGACAACGCAGTAGTGCCCCATCTGACCGTAAAAAGCTAGGCTGCTCCTCGTTCTCGTTTATGGAGTCCCGATCCGCGGGTACATGTACCCCTTCGCCGCCCTCGTCATCGTTTAAGCACCTCGCTTGATGTTGTATCAAAGCAGTGTCAAGTAGGTAGATGCGTACAGCACAGACCCTGATTATCCATCACAGAAGCAATGAATGTGACGACAACGTTGCCATTGGTTGGTGGACGGGAGAAGAAGCCGCAGCAGACGCAGACGCAGACGCAAGCCCAGCAGCCACGCAAGAAGCACGCGAAGCTATTCCACAAAAAGAGTCGAACTGGCTGCCAACGATGTCGAATTCGCCGTGTCAAGGTATGTATGTCGGCTCTTGAATAGGGAAACCTACATGCCCAAGTGAATTTACGTTGCCAACCTTGAAGCAGTGTGATGAAGCCAAGCCCATTTGCAACAATTGCACACGACTGGACCTCGAGTGCGGCTATGGGCCTGCCTCGACCTCGCCAGCCAGTGAAGGCGATGCCGTCCAGACCTCGACTGCATTGAGCGTTGAAAAGAACCTGGTTGATTCGGATGGCATCCTTCACCTTCCCGAAACAGAAGCCCGTCGAAAGCTCGAGCTCGAGCTCTTCTACCACTACGCCACAGAAACAGCCCCAACCCTCGGCACAGAGAAATCCGCCCAAGACTTTATTGGCCCAGCCCTATGCCGCGCGGCACTGCAATCCGATGCCGTCCTCTATGGACTCTGCATGCTCTCGGCACTTCACAAGGCGTACAAGTCGAGTTTCCGCGAGCTGCAGCACATGCAGCATCATTCCACGTACCTCAATCTCACCCTCCAGTCGCACCACAAGCACGTGGCTCGCCTCGATATCGACAATGTGGATTATTCGTGCATGGTTTCGAGTACGCTTCGCGTCTATGCCTATGTACAGCTGCAGCGGCGAGAGCTGGAGCCGTACACGCCGCCTATAGAGTGGCTGCGCATGTCCAACACCAGCACTATTGTGTTTCGTAAAGCCCTCGCCTTGATCGAGAAGAACCCCGAGTCTTTAAGCGGAAGGTTGACGCTTGAGATATCTCACCATTTGGACGAGAAGCGAAGGCTGGAGCACTCTGACGAATTGCTTCACCTTCTACGCCGCCAAGAGCCACACGAGCTGGAAGAAGAGTGGGATGACGACGTCTACCACGTCTACAGACGCACACTGAGCTGCTTCGGCTGGGTCTGGAAGCACAGATTCGATAGCCCTCCGCCCCCGGGCATGTCCCGGAGAATTCATCTCTTCCCCATGATTGTGGACGCCCAGTTTGTGGACTACGTGGCGCAGAGGCGGCCACGAGCGCTGGTGGTTCTGGCTCATTACTTTACGCTTCTGGCGCTTCACCGCGGCTTTTGGTATGTCGGCGATGCTGGGTTCCGTGAGGTGAGGGCGATTGCGGCCGAGGTGCCGTCCGAATGGCAGGGCATGTTAGTCCAGCCTTTGGAAATACTAGAGAATCCTGCCATGCTGGGTAATATCTCGAACAATAGATAGAGACCGAGGAAAAGTAGAGACAGAGCAATAGACAATGACTACCTACGGAAGCTTTGCATCCGGCCGCATCCCACAGCGATGCAGCTGCAGGGGATAGCTTCGCGTAGCTGAGCTGCGGATCCTGGATCTGTCTGATGCAGGGATTGTAAGACTTTAGCTTGATCCCTACGTCGTTGAGATCTGCCGTCGTTCTCGTTCACCCCCCCGGTTGACTGCAACGGCGTGCATCCTTCGGCTGACTAGCGGGGTCTTGAAGTCCCCTGATGGCATCAAAGATGTCAAAAGGTCGGCAAAGAGCTTGATATGCTCGAGATATATATAGTCGAAATAATGTCCGTGTATTCTCAACTATCATTGCCACAACTTCAAGCTACATCGACAATCTTCCACGCCATTCAACTCGCAACAATGACCACCGACGCTCTGTCAGCCGCCAAACTGGCCATCTACCTCGTCCTTGTCCAACCCGCGCTTTTCTGCCTATGGAAGCATGGAAGGACTGGATTCCTGGGCTGGTTCTTTGTCCAGATCTTCTGCATCCTCCGCATCGCTACCGGCGGCATTGGCCTTCACGGGAGCCCAAAGGGCGAGGCCGCTCTGATCCTCAGCAGCATTGGTCTTTCTCCTCTACTTCTAGGCATCTCAGGCATTTTATACGAGGGGTATGTTCATATCTCGTACCTAAGTACCTGCTTTGAGGACTAATCTTGACATTTGACGCAGTCGCCGCGCCGTGAATCCCCGCCTCGATCGAAAACGAGACATCATCCTCGAACTCGGCTACCACACCATCGTCAACCTGGGCATGATACTCATCATCGTCGCTATCGTCAAAATCATGAAGGGTGATGTAGAGGCCAGGTACAAGGCTCTGCTATACGTCGGCTTGGCAGTCTCTTGCGTCTCCTGGGGACTGGTCACGCTCTGGGCAGTGTGGTCGTATCACATGGCCCGCGAGAATTCTTCATACGCCAGCATGCAAACTGTCGATAACGGCAAGATTGTACGTTGTCCTAGCACACTCGGTTGGTTTGATAACGGCTAATGGGATTCTTCTAGTTGATCAAGGGTGCTTTCGTCGCCCTCTTCTTTGTCGCTATTCGTCTTGCTTACGGTGTCGTATCCCTACATCTGCAAGTGACGCGCCAGGGTTCCGGATTCCTCACCTCCGAAGCTGTTCAGGTTTGCCTCAGCTTCCTTCCCGAGCTGATTTGCATCATCACTCTTGTTTTCGTCGGTGTCGTCACTCGCTCCTTGCGACAAGACTTGAAAAAGAGGGAGCAGGAGGCGATTGGACTTGTCTCTGATCAGGAAAATGTGCTACAACAGCAGACAGAGTATAAGTGAGTGAGCAGTTCGAAGTTGGGATTATTCTTAGGCACTCATCAGGGTTCCATCATCAATAGCGACACCATCCCAGAGATGGTTCCTTGGCTTGGAAGGACTTGGACTTCCTGTATTTATAGATTCTTGTTATGGTTCCTGGTCTTTGTACAAGTTATACCTTCGTGGAGTTGATCGGATAGAAGCATTGAATGGTAACGCATAGTCTTGAGCCTTGATACAATATCCTGCCGTATTGCTGCCGTGATGGTTCTTTGGCGGATGAGAAGCACTAGCTGGTCTTCTCATGGCATCAGACCGTTTGCAGCCTGTCTAATACACGGGCTGAGGCAGCCCGAGAGGTGGAAGTGCGGTAGATGAATCCAGGCAGCCAAGAAGAGTATAAAGACTGTCGATCGAGCCGCGGTGTGGCATCAAGAGGGTTTGAGTAGAAGTCAGCAGCCTAGGAAACGTCGACACCATTCTTTTTCTCGTCGTCTTGCAGGCTTATATGCTGCTGCGTCAGGAACCAACCAGGATGTTTGGAAGACGTAATCACACAGGAGACACATTGCGACAGGCGGTTCCATTCCAAGGAAACCACAACGCAGGAATGCAGACCGGTGTTTGTGAATCAGAATATGTCCGCGCGGATGAAAACTGTGTCTGGTCAAGTTGTGCGACAGCGGGAGCACTCGTTCAACAGGGACGGAGCAGCGCAGCTTGTCGGCGTGCTGGCCAAGGTATTGAGACATGGATCGGGATGAACTCTGCAGCAGCCTGTTCGTGATCAGTCATTGTTGCTGGTAGGTAGCAAGCAGTAAAGGAAGGGTGTTTAGCTGGGGAACCAAGGCGCCATATGAAGGCGGACACGCTGTCGCGCATCGTGTTCGTGGGTAAAAGATCGTCTCCTTGCGAGTTCTTGGAAACAAATCGTGGGGGCGCAGGAAGCTGGATTGCGGGCTTGGGGAGAATATAAAGGCCCCGTCGGTTCCCCAAAGCCAACGTTCTTCGCAATGACGTTTGGTCGATCTTGTAGAGCGAGCGACCCACACTCTCCATGATTGTTGCTGGTCCACGGCCGTGTAGGAGATATGATGGGTAAGCATGAGACAATGATGGTTTTAGGATCGAGGTGAAGATGGATGATTGGGAGGCTCAAAGCCGTCAAGCTGCGGGAATGGGCGCAGTGACGTGTGCTCCCCGGACACAGCGGTCGGTTACAGGCGCTTGAGCCACTAAGTGTCTTATCAGATCGGCTAAATGCACTCCCGGATTACGATCCTGGTCCGTGACACCTCACCTTGGGTAAGGTGAATTCCACCTCCTGGGCATGCAATCTTATCTCCGTGCGTTTGAGTTGATCACATTTTCCCCTCCATCTGTATCTCCGTACCTAGATGTCTTTCTCCTTCTTCCGCCAAATATTCCTTCACAACGAACGAGGCTTGATTAACCATATCTCCTCCACTGATGACTGGGATGGTGCCTGTTTTTCGTCGTATCGTATCGGTACGATAACGTTTTCAGCCGAGCAATCAGGGCTGGGACACGAATGATGCGTAAGGTACTACCTACCTGTACGGAGTACACCCATGTGGGCAAGGCGCCTTCCGTACCTTAACTACCAGGTATTCTTCCGCCTGCCATCTCACCAGAATGCTGTCGGGTGTCGGACTCAAATTTCCATCAACCACCTGGTAGCTGCACTTTTTTCCTTTTTCCCTTTTCATTTTTCGCCATGAACTGTCTCCCTCTCGCAATTCCCATCAGCCACAGATCGTCTTTATTCGGGTCTCCTTGAACCATGAGGCATGTTTATGTTGCCCTTTACACGGAACAACTTGGGCGTGCAGCAAATGCTCCGGCTCCAAGGCTACTCGTCGCTTGTGCCCTGAAGCTGGTGGTTAGCAGCGATATTGGCAAATGTTCGCCCAAGGAGACATACCCAATTCACATTGTTCTGCAACGATCGCAGTTGTCTCTAGCGGCTACGCACAGCGTTCTCCAGCGCCACCATAGCGACGGGTCCATATGGACTATCGCCATGCTCCGACGGTGCCGACCATCGAAACGCGATCTCGTCTTCCCTGTACGCTATACAATACAAGTTTCAGTTGCTCATGTTCGCTGATATGGACTCTGAATATGTCATTCATTCGCCCGACGACTCCTTCCCTCGCCGCACAAGCTATGACCTTGACGCGCACCTCGTTGCCCGCGGCGTGGGATTCCTTGCCGCTGATGATCCTCCGCAGGTTGACGTTGACAGCAGAGATGGATTGGGATACAAGCTTCCACCTACCACCCGAGATGGCAGAATGGCCGCGCTTGAGACTGATGCCACCGCCTTCCTTACAAACATACAGGGAGGAGGCAGTGCCCTCTGGTGGGAGTAATAGATGCAACTGATAAATGGCTTCCGGCTATGGCCACAGGCTCATCGGTCTAACACGCAATGTCCAATCGATTCTGAATACAACATAGGTGTGAGCTCACTTCGGTGACATGGTCCAGGAAGCCTCGACAGCTCTGGAGATTCGATCTCGGATTCTATACGCTATGAGCTTTGCTGATATGGTTGTGGTATAGCATACGTCGCAGCACCGCCATTCTTCTTTTCGCGTACGGCGCCTTCCTCAGGACAGCCAACTACCCACGATCAAGCGAACAACATCCTCACCAGGCTGCCACGGATATATGATGGCACATTGGCGCATACTCAGAATGTCCACGACTTCGAACTTACTTATGGGGCATGAAAACCGCTGCTACTTATTCCGTTGCCAGGGTGCTTCGCATCCTCGACCAGCTACGTTTCATCATTCTTCCTCCATACTTCACCTCTTCTACTTCTCTTTTCTTCTTCTATCCTCTCATCGTCTCTCCGCATTCTCCTAGTCCGGGCTTGTTTTCCATCAAAAGCCTTCTTACAACCCTGATGAAGAGTCGTCGACGTGACATCGTTCTGCAGGTCTACATCTCTGAGTTTAGCTTTGTCAATTGCGAAGAGCCCATTGCTGCGCACGAGACCTGTCTGTAGCGCGATACCATCGGCATTCTCTACCTTCTTCTACGGTTTCACAGCCTTGGTGGCTTTCTCAAACCAGCCGCTACTTCTCGACGACCTCGTCCGGTCCCGCAAAATTTCGGAGGCGGATGGAAACTCGGGAGCTTTCCCTTCAACGGCACTCTCTTTAGCAAGAATCCAACCCAAAGTGCATGCAGCATACCCCTCCCTTGCTGACCGGAATATATGCCAGTGTCCATCTCGCCGCGTTGTGGCCAGCTCTCTGTCGATTCAGCATCCGCCGCCTCTGCATGATGGCTAAGCTTTGCGCCGCTCGCTTCGTTACGATACCCACTGGTATCAGATCGATAGGACGGCATACTGTTGCGTTACCAGCGAGGCGCGTCTCTTGTGATTGCTTGACCGAAACTGGGGACCAGGATCCATCTGGTGCCGATTCTTCGACTACAACATTCACAGCCGGATCTTCATTCTTGAAATCATAGGCGATGTCGACATTGACGAATCAGTTATCAGGAATGCTGTTTAGGTACCTATCTCATCGCGAAGCCCAGTGTGACCAGGGTTAAATGCTCTGAACTTAAACACTATGAGCGTCTCCTTTTTCTCAGGTGCAGGACAACGTTAGAGATGACGCGACTGGTTATTTGCATATCATGGGCGCAGATGTGGATGGCTTCAATGTCGGTGAGTGTGGCGCCGCCTCTCACGCGATGCATCAAGCGACTACGATCGCCAAGAAAGTAGCAGTAAAGCAGTCAGAGATAAGCTCCACGGCCGACGCCACAAGATAAAGTTCAGCTTATTTACCGCAGAAGTTGAAGGTTGACGGTTAAGCATAAAATAGAAATAAGGTTGGTAGCTTTACTCAACAAACAAATATCGGGGTTCTTTGCCCGGCGCAGATCCAACCGTGTTTTCGTTCTTTCAACGAGGGCATTCCACGAAGGAACGATGATGCGTTGAACTCTGCCGCGAGCGAGCACTACACCTACAGCAAATATACCCAAGATGTGCCGACGAATCATCGGCTTCATTCTCTCTCTCCTGGCCTTCACACCGATCGCCAATTCGCAAGGCAATAAACCGTTGAAATGGAAGGAATGCGATCCCCCAAGCCCATACCCGAACGTACAATGCGCAAAGCACCCTGTGAGTTACATTTGGGGTTCAGGACTCGGCCAGCACGCGGCCATGAGCGCAATGCGCGTCAAGTCGCGCGCTGAAAAGCCAAAGGGCACAATCTTTCTCCCCTCGGGCCCGAAGCGGTCCGGCATCAGGCTTCTCAAGCAGTACCTTGGCGACAACTCGTCGGCCGCGATGGAACTGCTGGATGAGTATCACATCATGGGCCTCGACGTCCGTGGCATATCGGAGCATTCACCCATCAAGTGTAACGCAACTCGATGGAACAGACGCGTGCCCAGCATGGCCAAGGACATGACACAATATAACAGGATGTGGCAACACTGGAAAGTTATCGCCGAGGAGTGCAGGGAGATGACGGGCGAGCTGCTCTTTGACCACATGGACACATTCACAATCGGCCAGGATCTTGAGAATGTCCGGTACAACAACTGGGAGCTTCCAACCAAGAATCGCAAGATGCACATGATCGGCCTTTCGTGGGGCGCACAAATCGGCCTCGCCTACGTCGAGAAGATCTCCGCGTACATGGGCAATATTGTGCTGGACGGCATCCCTGATCACACGCAGGGCCCGATTAGCACCATCATGACCGAGTCCGCGGCCTTTGAGACGACACTGAAGCATTTCTTCGAATGGTGCAAGGCCGACTCTTCTTGCGCACTTCACAGCCAGCCAGATCTCGAGGGTTTCTTCACACAGCTTGCTTCCAAAGCGGAGATCAAGCCCATTCCGGCGCCCAAGTGTAAGCAGAATGCAGGCGAGAACTCGTGCCGACCCAACGTCAGTCTGGAGGAGATGATGTTGAACGTGCAGAAATTCCTGGCTCCAGGACCCCCGGGATGGCCGTCCCTGGCAAAGAGCCTGCTCGAAGCATCGGGAGGCGACGCTTCCGCCCTTTCTGCCCATTGGTTCACGGGCGAGACCGATCCAACCGCCACTTGGGCCTCCCTTCTTACTGGCTGTCAAGATTGGATTCCTGCCCGAGATTTCTTCGAGCTTTTGGGGACCCAGCGAACACTGCGAATCCTCTCTCCCCTGACACGCGGATACACACAGAGCTTTCTGTACTACTCTAGATGCATCTCCTGGCCTCGGAAGCAGAAGAAAGTGCAAAACGGACAGCGCCCACTGCTGCAAGAAGGAAAATCCATCAAGCCCCTTTTGCTCGTCACTTCCGCCTTGGATCCCATAACCAGCGCCCAGGGGGCCATATCGTTGCGCGCTCAGATACCACAAGCTGTCTTGGTGTACACAAATAAGACGGGACATAGGAGTTATGGCGCGCCTGGGGATCTTACCTATATAGCCAACAGCGTTTTCAGAGCCGATTCGTTTCCACAAGACGGATCTGTATATCAGACATGAAGTGCATCAGGCATCATGCGGAGGGCTTTTGTTTCAGATTCGCTTGGCGTCGGGGCTACATTGAGATCAGGGTGAGACTGCTGTGGTCCTTTTCTTCCTTCTTTTTCATAGTGGTAACGTTGGATCTAACCCGAAAGGCATTTTCTCAATTAATAATATTGTATCAGGCCAAACATGTCGTACCTCAATAGCCATTCTCACATCCAGCCTGAAAGTTGCCCAAAGTTTACCGAAAGAAGCACGTCAGGTCATATATTAGCTTTGCCTTCTCTGCTTCCCCACTCGGTATCACTGGGGTAAGACATGAGCTCGCAAAAGAGATGTCGTGTGTAGTCTGTAGCGGCGACGATACGTCCGGCGATTCGCAAAAGTCAAAGAATCATCGCATCAGCGCAAGAAGAAATGCAAGAAATGACGAAAGGTCCGCCCAAATGTTTGGATATCCGCTCAAGGTTCGAACACTTATAGCGTCAGTGGATGTCCCTGTAGCAACGCGACAATCTTGGATCCTCACACTGCTTTGTTCTCACGCCCAGACTGATACGTCGTACTCATCCATCCAACTAATATACTCGTCGCCCGCCCTTGCCCAGCCCTTGATGCCTTCCAGCAGCACCGAGCTTTCCATATCCGTCTCGCCGCATTTAGCGAGGTAATCGTCGAACCAGGCGGCGGCTCTGGGGCCACGGCCTCGAGAGGAAACTGCGTCAAATACACATTGGTTAATGCCGTTGGATCTGAATTTGTAGTAGAGGGTCATCTCACCGCAAAACCAAATGATCTTGACTATCCCAGCGGCTTTGATCAACCGGTAAAGGGTCGGTATGCTGGGATATAGGCTTTGTGCCGGCAAGTTGATGGATCCTCGAATAAGGCCGCCCTGCAAGGCAGACGTCAGAGACTTACCCTCGTCTCTTCTGCCCTACCCATCATCATACCTACCTCATGATCCGCCCTGCGGAGGTCTACCAGCAAGTAATCCCTCCTCCCTTGTTTCATCAACTCCAGGAGCTCCTCTCGCGAGATCGACTTTGCCACCCTTTTTGGAGCCGGATAAGCGGTGTGCCAGGCAACTGTTGTTGACTCTGTGCCAGACATTGTTTGATACAGTCAGGAAAAACTCCTTGAGCCGGCATATGTTGAGAGACGGGGTAGGCGACGGCTTCAAGACGGCCGTTCGAGAGGGAGTGTGTCATGCCCTAGAGTTGATTGGCTACCTCCGGCAGAGGCGAGCTCTACTCAGTTTGCAGTGGACTTTCTTTGTCCTATTTTCTCGAAACTCGTCTTATCGGTCGCAGGCTATCGTCGTCGCAGTTGTCGTTTGACAATGAAAGATGAAGGCAGTCGTCTGCTTTCGACGGAAGCATTCGGCGATCGGTTCTCATCGTGGTCATGATCGTCGAGGAGGACAAGTCGACTGTTGATAGGAGGCGCCGTGCGGTTCGAAGAGGAAGCCGTCGACGATGTGAAGGTCCGACCGCTGAGTACCTCAAAGCTACTGGTAGAACAAGTCAGCGTTGTCCGGCGGGCAATTGAAGCCGCAATTCCCGCCAAAGCAGCGTCGCGATACCTGGGCACCGAGACCTTGTCACACAGCCAGTCGCCATTTGGTCGATCGCATTAGATCTTCTAAGTACAACCTTCCGCAACATCGGTAAGTAGGCGCTATGGAATGTTGAAGCCACAGTATTGTATGCGAATAGTGGATAGAGAATCATATCAGAGAAATTCTGAGTTTGAATGGGATGGAGGTTGCCTTTTTTTTTTTTTTTTTTTTCTCCGAGCAGCTTCACTCTCGAACTTGAAGCTGGAAACTTCAGGGTACGTGCACCAGTTGGAAAGATACAGTGTACAGCACACGGAGCACAGATCGGAAAGGGAACACCGCTAATCCGTGCCTTCTTCAGCCTGCAAAGCGTCTACTGCAAAGTTCCTTCTCCGTGCGTAATGACGTTAGGCGCAACTTGCAGCTTCCCTGAAACCGGTCTGGAACAATCTCCTCTTCCGACGCATTTCGTCATCACTGTTACTCGAGAGACTTCTGCTTCGGCCTGGTTCAGTCATTCAAGTTATTGCTTTGATGCCTATCCTGGAGATTGCATACCGCAAGCGACGATTCTATCCCACAGTACTCACGCCATCCTACCTTCGCTCCTCACTCACAACCACAGGTCCGCCTTCTTCGCCCTCACGCTACGCTACCGACAGAGTTCCCGTCAGCCTGATATCCCGGCTGCTCGCTCCTACGCTGATGCCAAACGAGCCCGACGGCACCACCCACTTCTGCGACGCCGTTTCCCAGTAGCTGAGATCTCGTCGTCGGATGTTGAAGGTCGCTGTTCCGCTCTGGCCTGGCGTGAGGTTCAACTTCGCGAAGCCTCGCAGCTGCTTCGGAGGGGTCCTTGGTGCTGAAGATGGGTAGGTGATGTACAGCTGGGCGACCTCGGCACCAGTCACTTGGCCAGAGTTTGCGATGTCAACGGTGACTGTCGCGACATTCTGGAACAAGTCACTTGGGCCTCCCGGCACAACGGCCCCAGTCGCCGGGCCAGACTTTGCTGTCGACAAGACGGAGAGGCGTGAGTAGTTGAACTTGGTGTAAGCTGTTGTTCCGAAGTCATTCGTCAGTCAGAGTGTCTCACAGTCTCAGCAGGTCAGGCAACTTACATAGTCCAAACCCAAACTCGTACCGCGGCGTGATATTGGCGTCGTCAAAGTGCTTATAGTCGATAAACAGTCCCTCGCTGAAACTGTCACTGCCGCCAGAAACAATGCGGGTGTTGTAGTCGTTGGGGCTCTTCGCAATGGTGTACACCAGCTTGCCAGAGGGGCTGACGTCTCCCCACAGCACGTCGACGAGCGCATTGCCGCTCTCCTGAGAAGGCAGACCCGCCCAGACAACGGCCTTGACCTGCGGAAGAGCGAGAATTTGCTCCAAGATGATGGCGCCAACGGAGTGGACAACGACAATGACGTTGCTGTTGGCACCGGCCACCGCCTGGACCAGAGCGTTGCCGTTGTGCCACGGATCCAGATTGTTACGATCACCCGCGTTGCCCTCGACGGTGATGTAGCCTTCTCCTGAGTCGGCAGTGATGAAGACAATGGCGACGTCCTTTCCTCTTGCTGCAGATGCGCCCGAGGACGTGTTGTCGGTGTTGCTCAGGGTAACCTGGGTGCCCTGCGAAGACGCTCTGGTATTGATGGCATCGTACGGCGCGACAAAGTACGGATAGTTGACGGCACCGGAACCCCAACCCATGCCCAAGGCCCCGTCGTCGCAGCCTTTGTCGTTGCACGAGGGCGAATTACTGGCATGGTTACCAATGACTGCGGCAGATCCGATGACGGCAATGCTAGCGGGCTTCTTCAGCGGCAGAACGTTGGCGTCGTTCTTGAGCAGAACGATGCCATCCCTGGCAATCGCCCTGACGTTGGTCTTGTGGTTTCCTTGAACGTTCCTGTTGATGTTGAATGATGGATAGCCTGCCTGGTCTTGGCCTGTCAGATACCATGCGGCGAGGATGCGAGTCACCATATCGTCCACTCTGCTCGTGGGGACTTGGTTGCTGTTCACCGCATTGGTAAGAGCTGGGCCCCAGAGCCTGTTGTTTCCGTTGAAGTCTGTGCCTGGCATTGACATGTCGAGCCCAGAATTCGCGCTTTGGACTGTTGTGTGCTGTGCGTTCCAGTCCGTCATGACATAACCGGGGAAGCCCAGCTGGTCTTTTAGCACAGTCTGCAGCGTGTACTGATCCTCGCAGGCCCAGGTGGTGTTGACCTTGTTGTACGAGCACATAACGGAAGCGACATTGGCCTGAACCGCGTCGGCAAAGGGCCAAGTATACAGCTCATGGAGAGTTCGGTCATCTGGATTGCTCGAAATGGTGTCTCGATTGAGCTCCTGCTCGTTGAGGATATAGTGCTTCGCTGTTGCCTGCACGCCCACCGACTGGATGCCGTTGATGGTCTGGCCCATGGCTATGCCCGTGAGATATGGATCGACACCGAAGCCCTCCCAGTTGCGACCGCCCTGCGGCGTCTTTCCCAAGGGCCCAGCGACAGGACCAAGTATCACATGTATTCCCGATGCCTTCACCTCCTCGCCGATGAACTGTCCACGTTCGCGGATCAAGTTGATGTCCCACGTCGAGGCCGCCTGAACGCCAGGCGTAAAAGCTGTGCTGCCTGTCGAGTATCGAACACCGAGCGGCCCATCTTGGAGGCATAGTGATGGATAGCTGATCTTGGAAGCTGGAGATGTATTTCCAACACAAGGACCGCCGTTCCAACCGACACCGCTCACGATACCGACCTTATCTTGAAGATTGAGCTTTGCCAATGCGGCCTTCGCCTTATCGTACGCGGTCCCCCATGGAGTCCCTGCAGGGGGTACAACTGCCTCGGCTGAGGCCCCTGATGTCGATATACCTTGAATCAAGAATCAGCATGCTGCCTCGAGGAAACAACTACATCCCCATATGGGATTGGCTATACTGACTGTCTGCCCTTGCGAAAGGCGCAGTGGCAAGTGCCAGCGCAGCTGCTGTTCGGTAATGCATATCAGATTGGACTCAACAGAATGCTATTGATCAAGACTGACGGGAGGAGCTCAACAAAGCAGAGCCTTGCCCACAAGTTATATAGCCTGCCAGCGTGGCGTTACTGATTGAAGAAGCACTTGGGACTCTGCCCCTCAACTCCCTCTTGGTCAAGCGCAAATCACCCGGATAACGTTGCAGAAACTCTCGAGCTCGGCAGCATCGCGGCCAAATCCCATCGTCGCACTCTTACCCACACGGAGGTATACGACTCGAGGCCATGGGCGATCTTTACCGCGACCAAGCGGTAGCCGCTCGGCTGGGCCCATGTGGCGGTTGTGACCGTTCTCAAGCTGCAGCCATGATCCGGTTTAGCGACCTCGATTTACAGCATTAATTGCCGTGACGGAATCTCCTGCACTGCTGCCGGCTGTTGCCAGGCCGCGGGGTAGAAACCGATGCCGAAGGTTGTCCTCTACTTTCTGGCTTGAGACTCTCCGATAACATCCATGATGCAATTCGCCATCAGTCGACGGAAGCCATATTCCCGGCAATGGTTCATCATGAGCTGCCGATCACAGATGCAGAGTATACGAAGCGATTCCGGTGAAGTCTCAAGCGGCAAGTGTCATGTCCTGGACTTCGGCGCCAAGACGGAACTAGAAGGTGGCCCAACACTGAATGTAACAGCAAGCTACGCTACGAAGTGCTTTCAACACCACATGTTGACAAGGAAGCCAGCCAAGGGCCTTGGCCTCCATTCTTCCAAAAGAGCCATTGGCATTACTGTTACGGCACAAATTCGCTGGCTATAGATTGACCAATGAAGAAGAACCCCAGGGTCGTAGGCGTCGTATAGCCGCCTGTACGAGTATGGATAAAAGGCAGAGTGCGTATTAGGATGAAGAACTGTCATCAGCATAAACTCATCGAGGATTGACTTCTCCCAGTCAGGCCATGCCGGGATGCGCTGCCATCGCTAGTGGCACTCGAGCACATAAGCTTTTCCTTATGGTTATGACTTGCATCTACGCGCCGTTGATGGTGGCGGCTTGTCGACGTTTCCACAACCCATACGAGCTGTGGCGTCGTCAAAGTTGCGCCATGGACCTTTGCCTTGCTCTTATGGCTACAAACGACACTTCATCGCGGAGAGTCCAGAGCAATGTCAACAACTGATTCGCAAAAAGGAAGAAAAGAAGATCGAGAAATATGGCCTTTTCCTATTCCATTATTAACTACTCTGCCATTCCGTCATAACAACATTAAAATACTTATGCGTCAGGAGTAGCATCCTTGATCTGTTGCTCCTCCAGTGGCCAGTTCTCAATCGTCACCTCTTCTCCTACCAGCTCAAACTCAAGCTTCACAGACTCGTCGGTGTTCAAGGCTAGCTCATACTTGCCGGGGTATACGATCCGGTTTCCGTGCGAGTCAACACGGGCGAGAGCACTGACAGGGATGGGGATGCTGAGCTTGGAAGAGTGGCCAGGCTTGACGTCGGCAAGTCGGTCGAAGCCGACGAGCCACTTGTTCGGGTACGGGGCTGGCCCAGCGTTGCCTGTGCGAACAAACAGCATGGCCGTGTACGGGGACTCGGTCTTGCCCGAGTTCTTGATGTTGGCCTCGAAGGTGAAGACGGGAATCTGCTCGCTGTAAGTGTATCCGGGGTGAGGAGCAGACAGAATCGACGAGGTGTTGAACTTGAGGCTCTTGGGGTGGCTGGCGAGAGTCTCCTTGAAGGTGGTGTAGAAGAGACCAGTGCCAAACTCGTAGACGGGCTTGCCGGTGTACCAGATGTAAGTCTGTCCAGGGTTTGACTTTCCGTCGGGGCGGAGGTTCATGTCATTCTGGGGGAACTGGTGAACATACTCGGCCGGGTACTGAGTCGTGACCAGTCGGCCGGCAGGAGCACGCTTGCCAGACAGAATGTCGAAGAGGGCAACGCCTCCTGACTGGCCAGGATACCCGCCCCAGACGAGGGAGTTGACCTTCTTGTTACTCTTGAGCGACGATGAATCTACCTGACCACCGCCCATTTGCAGAACAACAAGGGGCTTGCCGACCTCGCTGAGCTGCTTGATGAGATCCAGCTGGTTACCAGGCCAAGCAATGTCTGTGCGGTCAGCGCCCTCCTGTTCGATGGTGTTGTCGATTCCACCGAGGTAGATGATGGCATCTGACTTCTTCGCGGCAGCAATGGCCTTGGCAAAGCCGGCGGTGGTGTTGCCGGCAATCTCTGTGCCGAGTTCAAAGTTGACATGAAAGCCGGCCTTCTTTGCAGCTTCCAGAGGGCTGATGAGATAAGGGGCAGGGCCAAAGTAGTTGCCCTGCATCTGGGTGGTGGCATTGGCCCACGGTCCGATCAGAGCAATGCTGCGCACCTTCTTGGACAGAGGCAGAGTGCCGTCGTTCTTGAGCAGAACGATGCCCTCAACAGCAGCTTCGTATGAAATGTTCCAGGCATCGGTCTTGACGACATCCTTCCAGCCAAGCGAGCGGTACTGGTTCTTCTTGTCAAAGTATCCCAGGCGGACGAGGTTGGCGTACAGACGGGTGACGGACCGCTCGATCTCTCCGCGGGAGACTTCGCCGGCCACAAAGGACTCGTTGAGGTGCCATGGGTATGTCTGGCCGCAGTCAATATCGGTACCGGCTCGCAGCGAGCTAGCGGCGGCCGACGACTGGTTGCTGGCATAGTCATGAGGATTGAACACGTTGTAGACGGCATCGCAATCGGACGACACGTATCCCCATTCGGGGAAGCCCCAGCTCTCTCGCAGGAGAGTCTGCAGGAAAAAGCTGTTGGCGCAGCTGGGCACACCGTTGACGGAGTTGTATGCGCACATCAAGCTGCGCGACTTTGCGTAGCGAGCGGCAGCGAGGAACTGTGGAGTGTAGTACTCGGAGAGGTCCTGCTGGGTGATTATGGCATCGAAGCCGAGACGGGATTGGTTATTCCAGTTCTCGAGATCGTATCCGGCAAAGTGCTTCACCGTGGCGGCAACCTTGAGGTGCTCGGGGTCGACACCGCCCTGGATGCCCGTGATGTACTCGTAGGTATAGGCGGAGCTCAGGAAAAAGGCGTCTTCGCCAGGGGTCTCTTGGCCACGGCCCCAGAGGGGGCTTCGGAAGCCATTGACGTTTGGCGCATAAACGTCAAGACCGTAACGGCCGCTGTTGCTGAATGCTCGAGCTTGCGTCGAGATAATGTCGGCAATCTGGTGGATCAATGTGCGGTTGAGGGCTGCCGTTGTGAGGATGGGCATGGGGAACGAGGTCGCCCATTCGAACTGGCCGCCCTTGGTGGCGAAGTTGGCGCGGTCCAGGCCGTGCAGAGCCTCGTTCCAGACCTGGTAGTTCGGAAGACCCAGGCGAGGCACGCCAGGGCCAGAGTTCTGCGTGTTGAGAATCAGCTCCTCGAGGGTGAAGAGCGAGATGAGGGCCTGCGCTCGCTCGACATAGCCGGCCGAAGAGTCGCAGACGAGGTTGTTCCTCAGGGGGCCATGTTCGCAGTCGGGGAACGAGAGCGTGAGCGTGGCAACTGTCTCGGGGTAGAGGTCAGGCTGGCCCTGAGAAGAGTAGTTGGCGTATGTTTGATTGTTTTGCGCCAGGGCCGTGGGCAGGAGAGCCGACAGAGCGGCGAGCAGAGCTGCGTTGTTCACCATTGCGTCCGGCTGTCCTTCAATGGCTCACAATCTTCCTTGTCTCTCTCTCTCTCTATCTGTGTTGCCTTCGTCCATCTGGTCTCCGGGGAAGCTCGATATTTAAAATGGGCGGTATGACGATGACAATGTCACATCCAACCCCATGCTTCATTTCCAATTCCAGCTTGTTACCCCATACATACCCCATACGGAAGGAAAATGCTACCCCAGCTTCTTGGTGAGGTCCGACCTGCATCACGACTCCACAGATGCCAATTGCCCCCCCACCAGGATTTCCCGGCATCTCAAGATATTTAGCCTGAATAACAGGCGGCCACCACTCGCCAGCCGCTAGTGGAATGACTGCCATCTCCGTCACTGACGACAGGGCTGGTCCTTGGTGTTTCTTCTGTCCAAATCTCCCTTTCCCAAGCCAATGTGTCTAGCTTACGTTTTAGCATATGATCTAGATGACAGCGGATACTGCCGCCTAGCTCGAGCAGATACAGACGCAGATCGGTTGTGAATAGCCGGCATTGGACCTTTTCTGTCTGTTTCTCTTCTTCAGCTTGTATTCTCATTTAGCCATTACTCCCGACAGGAACAGAATTGCATTCCATTGTTGCCGGCTAAGTAGGCAAAAGCGGGGAAGTGACTGCAGACTGCTATATACCTTGTGGAGTGGCAAGCATCAGGGCATCGCGAGGAGAGGGGAGTCTGATGGAAGTGCGGAGTAAAGTCCTGGTCCTTTTGTGTATGTGTGCAACTATTTGCTTGGGCACTTGGAGGAGGAGGGAATGAGATTTCTCGAACCGAGGCTGGACCACTTGGAGGCTGTGGTGAAGGAAGGATGTCCAATATTGAGACCGATCACAGACTACGAGAGTCTACGCGTATAGATGCTGACACAAGAGTTAGAGAAGTTGGCAGAGACCAAGCCTGAAAATAAGGTCAGAATTGAGGCAAACATACCTAACAATGAATTTGATGGAACGTATCGCAGCTGTTTTGTCAGCCTAAGACTGTCTCTTTTGGCCTCGACAGCTCAATTGGAGTCAAGGTTTCCAAAAGGGTGGAGCAAAACGTGCCAGTGTATGATACAATGCACCCTTCTCGCGTTGCTCTAAGACATAGCTGGTAGCATCCCGAGCGAGGGAACGACGATCAACCTAAGTTCTGTAGCTGAGGATGCAGTGTCCGGCGAGAGAGCTGAGATTCGGCTTCAAGCGTGATGCTTTTCCGGTGTTCCCCGGTATTCCGCTGGCTACATACGAGTACTCCGTACCGTACATACACACTGCAACACGCGGGTTATGAGCTTACGAGCATCAATACAGGGATAGGCCTGCAAATTACGGAGCACAAGTCACCGGCCTCAACAGAAGCAAGCAAACAGCCCAGAGAGTCATCCTTGCGCTCATTCGCTGGCTAAAGTGTTTCTCCATGCTATACCAAGGCCGAATGACCTTTCTTGTGGTCGACGACTTGGGGGCCACAAGGAATTCCAGATCCTTCTCTACCACCTCATTTATGGTATGTCGAGCAAGGCAAACGAGGCTCGTCCTTTGTCTAGACCGTCGCCCAAAGTTCCTTTTCTCCATGATTCCGTGCTTTTCGAGCATTGACAACAGGCCTCCCCTCCCTGTGATTGAGGGATGTATGTAGTTCACTTGATGTTCCGGATGGGGCTGCGCGGAGGATTTTCCTTCCGGGATAATGTCTGGATAATATCGACTTTCCCACAGCCCATGCAATCAAAGGAAACAGGCCAAGCACGTAATCCATTACTGAGCCGTGTTTTTTGTTCTTCCTTGCTTGAGGTTCCTTTCTACCAGGGCCAGACGGACATACGGAAACTAGCTCCCCTTGCCCCCATGTTCGTTTGCTTGTCTTTGGATCCAGGAACCCACCCATAAAGAGGGCGGATCGGTGGCTTGGGGCTCCCCGCCGGGCCGAATGAATAAGCTTTTCTAAAGAGTAGTCCTATTTAAACCATAGCATATTCCTATTTAAACTATAGTAGTCTATGCCTATACTAAAATTATTATGCCTATACTACTAATCCTAAGATTATATACCTATTTATAATATAAGCTTATAGCATATCTTATAATTTATGCTATAATATTAAGACTTTATTAAATTAACTATTTTTTTTACTTAAATTATAATTTCTAATATTATAAATATTAATATTATAATAATAAACCTCTTATAGCTAAAAAACAGTTACTTTAATATATTAATATTTTTAAAATTATTTTAAGGTATTAAACTTATAGTAATATATAACTTTTATAGCCTATTAGTATTAAATATACTTAAGGCAGTAAAATTTAATAATAATAACCTTAATAATAAGGACTTTAATATATTAAAAATAGCAGTAGCTTTAAAAACAGTAGCTATACTAAAAATAGTAATAATTATAAAAATAATAATAATATTAAAAATAGTAAAGGCTATAAAATTTAATAATAAAAACCTTAATAAAGTTAGATTTAATAACTTAAAGTAGCTATTTATTATATAATTTCTTAATAAGCTTAATTTTATTAATTTTTATAATATAATATAGCTGCTTTAAGAAAAAATACTATTACTATTACCTTTATATATTAAAAGGGTATTATTACTGCTATTTATATATACTATACTATTATAATAAGTTTAAAAGCTTATAAAAGCTCCTTAATTAAATAATAAAATCCTTAAAGTTTTTTAATAAGCTTAAGAGGCTATAAAAGCTATATAATAACTTATAAAAAATATAAAGTTATTACTAAAAGCTTTTAAAAAGCTAAAGCTATTAAAGATAATCTTAAAGTATTACTTTTTTATTTTATTATTATTAATAATATATAATATATTTAATAAGCTTTTTATATTTTTATAAACCTTTTATTACTTTTATAATCTTATTATCTAAATTTTATAAAGTTTAAACTTTTAAATTATTAATAGTAATTAAGTTTTAATATATTATTTTCTTACTTATAACTATACTAGTAGCTAGGCTTTATTAAGCACTAGAATTTAATAATTATTAACTTAAAAAATAGATTATTAATATTAAATTATAATATTAATAATAAAAAAGACTAGCTAAAAGTAGTTTTATTATATAAGCTATGCTAAATATAATTACTTACTTTTTTTTAATTTTTTAATATATATAATATATTACTGCTATACCTTAGCTTAATAATAGTAAAAGTATAATCTTATAAAATACTAAGCCTTTCTTACTTATAAAATAACTAGAATTATTTAAGACTTAACTAATAAGCTTACTTTCTTTTATAACTTTAATATTTATAATAATTAATAAAGAATTTATATTTAAGGCTTAGGTAGTTTTTTTATTACTTAAGCTTAAATTAAATATTTTTAAAATAATAACTTAAAGTATTATATTAAGCTAAATAATAAAATAAAAGTAAAAGGTATTATATAAACTTATTTTTAATATAAAGCTATATAGTAATAGTTCTTAAAAGTCTTTAATATTAATAATATATATAAAACTAATTATTTTAATATATTTTTATTTAAGGCTATTAGTATTATAAACTAAAAGTTTATTATTAATTTTATATTTAGTTTTATTAATTTAAAAAAGGAAAATAGCTTTTTATAGCTTTATAAAAAGCTAAAGTAGCTTTATTAAAAAGTCCTAGCTTTAGTATTATTTATAATTATTATAAATAAAAAAAAAGCCTTTAAAAATGCCTTTATTATAATTTTCTTAACCTTATAATAATAGCTATATATTTATTATATTAATTTAAATATATAAGTATAAATTTAAATATATTAAAAAAGCCTTAATAGTAATAATAATAATAAAAATAAAAATAAAAATAAAAATAATAATTTTTTTAAAAGTAGTATTTATAATAATTTTAATAATAACCTTATTATTTATACTTTTTATATTATAATAATATAATAAAAAGCTAAAGCTATTAAGTCTTAAGCAGTAAGCTTATAGCTTTTAATAACTATATAGCTTAAAAAAAAGTTAATATATAAAGGCATATTTATTAACTAAAAGTATATTATTTTTATTAAAAATAAAAAAAAGTTTTATTTAGCCTAGGCTATAATAAAGTTTACTTATACTACTACTTAAAACTATATCTTATATTATATTTTTAAAAAATATATATTATAAAAAGAGTAGTAAGCTTATTACTTTATTAAATACTATTATAACTTTAGCTAAAAAGTTAATAGTTTTATAAAAACTGCTTATAAAAATATTAAGTCCTTTCTTTTATTTAAAACTAGTAATCTCTTATATTTATATAATATAATCCTTTAAATAATAAAGAAAAAAAAAAGGGATTATTATAATAATATAGCTAGAATATAAATATAGTAGTATTAGCTTTTTATTTAATAATAAAGCTAGCTTAAAAATATTATTATAATAATTAGCTATATTAAAGTTAATTTTTTTACCTAGTAGTATTAACTTACTATAGCTATAATACTTTTAAATACTAACCTTATGCCTTTATTTAAATATATATATATAGTTATATAATAATATAGTTTTTTATATAGCTACTTTATTTTTAATAAGTTTTAAAAAAATAAGGCTTTTTATAAAAAAGATATTTATTTATAATAATAGCTGCTAAAGCTATTAATATAATTCTTACTTATTTTTTATAAAATCTTTATTAACTATCTGTTTTATTTTAAGTTTTTAAAAAGCTGCTTTTTTATATATATAATTTTAATATAATTTAAAGTTTTTATAGCTAATTATAAATTCTAAATAATAGTAAAATACTTATATTAGTAACTTTTAAAAAAAAAAAAAAAAAAAAATAATAAAGCTATACTAGCCTTATTATTAATAGCCTTATTATAAACTAAGGCATGCTAGCAGCCTTATTAATAAGCTTTAATATACTAGCTTAACCTTTTAATATAGTAAGTCTTATTATAATATAAAATAAAAGGCAGTAATAACTTACTTTTATTATTATTAATTTATAGCTAAGGTTATAGTTAAGGTTATAGCTAAGAATATAATTATAATAGCAGGCCTTTTTTATAATTATTTATAAGTTTTAAATTATAGCTAGCTATATAAAAATTATTATAATAAACTAAGTCTTATAAATTAATATAAAACTATTTTTTAAAAAATAAATTTAATTTAAGGATTTATATTAGTAAAAAGTTAAGTTAAATAGTAAGTAATAATAAGTAATTATATAACTAGTAATATATTTAAAAAGTATTTAAATTTAATTTAAATATATTATTACTAGTATATTAATAACTAGCTATTTAAACTATTTAAATAAGTAATATAAATATAACTTATATATTTAGTTATTTTTTATAAATTACTTTATAATATCTTATTATACTAAGTAAGCCTATAACCTTAGTATTAAGGCTTATGCTTAATATTATATATTTTAAAGTAAGCCTAAGACTTTAATTTTAATTAGCTATCTTTTTTATAATTCTTTTATAAAGATGTTTTATTATATTAAGTTATAATATAATATCCCCCTTTTAAAGGTCTTATTTTTAAGACTTATATAATATAATAAGTCCCTTATGCTTTTTATTAAGTAAGCCCTTTTTTTTATTTTTATAATACTTTATAAGGTTACTAAGTAAAGTTATTAATCTTTTACTATTAAGAAGTTTATTAAGAATTAGAAAGTAGTAATACTTATAATTAATATTATTAAATTTCTTATTATACCTTATTTTTATTATAAAGCTAATAAATTACTTTATAAAATAGCAGTTAAGTATAAAAAGTATAAGGAGTATATATATTATAGTTATATATATAATAAAAATAGGGTTTTATTAATAAATAATAAGTAATTTTTTTATTTTTTAATTTTTTCTTAATTTTTATAGTATAGCGTTTAGCTATTAAAAAAAAGTATATAAATACTAAAAAGTATTAAATAAAGCAAGAGTTATTATAATAGTAATAATAAGTAATATTATTAACTTAATAAATAAATAAAAAGTTTATATAGCTAGCTTAGTTATAAAAGTAATATAAGTAAATTAATATTTATAATAAGCAGATGCTTTATTAAGGTGCTTATTCTTTAAATAAGTTAAATAAAATAAGGCAGGTAGAGTTTAAGGCAGTTATTAATATATAGACTTCTAATAGTATTAATATAATTAACTAAAATATAGTATTTAGTAATAAAGCCTAAGTTTTTAATAAAAACTTTTTATTAGTTCTTAAAAGTTAAAGCTTTTAATAAGTTTTTAAGTATTATAAATTAGGTTATATTCTTTTTATTAAACTTAGTATTTAACTTTATTTTTTTATTTTAGGTTTTTTTATATAGTAAGTACTTTTTTAACTTTTTATTTATTTTTTTTTTTATTATAATAATTTTATTTAAAATTAATTTTTTAATCTTTTTATTAATTTATGCTTTTTTAAAAAGTAAAATATAAAATATTAAGTATTTTAGCTTTATTTTATTTAGTATTTTTAATTTATAATTAACTTATTTAATTTTCTTTAAGATTTTAAAAGGTTTTATTTTTTTAAAATTTAGTTTATTACTTAGCCTATTTATTTAAATATTTAGCATTTTATAGCCTTATAAATAGTAAATAAAGTAAATTATATTTTCTTTTTAAAAGGTTAGTTTTTTAAGCCTTTTTTTATTTATATAATATTTTATATAGTCTTATATAAGTTCTAGCTTAGCTTATAATTCTTTATATAAGTTAATTATAAGTTTAGCTTATATTTTTACTTTATTTATATTTAGTTTTTTTTTTAAAGGTTTATATATTAATAAGGTGTAATTATATAATATATAAAATAGTATAAGCTTTATTAATTTTATTTTTATATTATTATAGTATAATTATATAATAAGTAATTTTTTTACCTAGTTATTTTATTTAAAATTAATATAATATTAAAGATATTACTTAATAACTTAGTTTATTTATTTTATTTACTTATTTATTTATAAGTAATATATAAAGCTAAGTTTATAATTAACTTTAAGTCTTATTATTAATTTTTACTAAAATTTTAATATAAATATTAGCCCTTTATTTAAGATAATTTCTTTTAATAGTTTATAATTAGCTATAATTATTTTTATATATATATATATAAAATCTTTTATAATATATAACTTTTTATATAATAAAAAGTATGCTTATTTTATAAGCTTATATATTATTATTAAAATACTATTATATATAACTTTAATAAAAGGTTTTTTTAATAGTAGTAAATTTATAATATAGTTAAATATAACTACTTCTTAAAGTAATTTTAAAACTAGTAAAAGTTATAGTATATTATATAGCTTATATTATTTATATTTAGCTTACTAATATATATTATATATTAATATTATATTAGCTACTATTTTTTTTATTTTTTTAAAAATAAAAATAATATATACTTATTAATATATTATAGTAATTCTTTTATATTTAAATTAAGAATATTTATAAATTATTTTTATAATCTTTTTTTATAAATTAAGTAATACTTAATACTTTATACTATTTATTAATTATCCTATTTTTAAAGTAACTTATATTAAAAATTTAAATTTTTCTTAGTTTTTTATATATTCCTTAATTTTATTAAATAGTAAATTATATTTTTTAACTTTAAATATAATATTAAGTGTTTTTAATATTAAGTTTCTATTTTTATTATATTATAATACTTATACTTATATATTAAAAATTTTTTAAAAATAGTCTAGTTTTTTATTAAGTATATTAGCTTTACTATTTTCTATTTTTTTATAATACTTAATAATTAAGTTAAACTTTAATAAATATTTATAGTATTTAACTTATTTTTATAAAAGTTCTTAAGTTATAATAAAGTATATAATATTCTTATAATTTATAAGGATTATTATAAGGTATTTACTTTCTTAATAGTAGTTTTTTTAATATTTTTTATTAAGTATTATATAAATTACTTTAAATTCCTTATTATAAATAAGATATTATAATTTAAGCTTATAAAGTTTTTTTAAAAAATAAGTAACTAGTTTTAGTTTTTTATTTTTATTTAGCTAGCTTAATATTTCTTTTATAATATAGTTTAATATATTAACTTTAATTATAATTAGTTTATTAAGGTTAAATATAATAAGTATAAGATTATTAATTAAAGCTTTCTTAAGTATATTAAATGCTTATTATATATTAAGTACTTATAAGAATTTCTTTTTTTTTTTTTATAAGTTTTATAAATAATATAGTAATTTTTAAAAAGTTTTAAATAAATTATTTATAATAATTAATAAGTTTTAAAAAGCTTTAAACTTCTTTTATATTTTTTAATAATTACTATTTACTAATAGCTTTAAGCTTTTTAAGATTTATATATACTTTTTTAAGTATAATAATATATTTTAAAAATATAACTTTTTATTAGTAAAATTAGTATTTTTTTAGTTTTATTAGTAAGTTTGCTTTTTTTAGTATTTTTAATATAAAAGTAATATACTTTTTTTATTTTTTAAGGGTTTTAAAAAAAATAAGAATATTATTAAAGTAAATAATAATAAATAAGTTAATAAATTCCTTTAATATATTATTAATTATTTTTTAAAATATTATAAGTATATTAGTTAATTTAAATAGTATTACTAAGTATTTAAATAATTTATAATATATTTTAAATACTATTTTTTATTTATCTTCTAGCTTAATATAAATAAGGTTATAAGCTTTTTTAAGGTTAAGTGCTATAAACTATTTTACTTTAAATAACTAGTCTTTAATTTTAGTTATTAATAGTAAGAGTATAATATCTTTTTTTATAATTTTATTAAGCTTATAGTAGTTAATAATAAGTTATAATTTTTTATTTTTCTTTAATATAAATATTATAAGGTATTTTACTAATAATTTTAATAATTTAATATATTCTTTTTATAATTAATTATCTAACTATTTTTATAATATTTTAAATTTATTTTAGTTAAAATTATAAATTTTATAAAAAGTAAGGTTTTTTTTATTTTTTAACTTTATTTTATAATTTTATTTTATATTTAATAATAATTTAGTATTAAGTTTTTTTTAAAATACCTTTTTAAACTTATAGTATTTAAAAGGTATATTAGCTATTTTATTTTTTAGCTTAGTATCCTTTACTTATTTTATTACTATATTAATAAAATGTAAATTTTATAATACTATATTAAGTATTTTTTTAGCTTATTTTTATAAGCTTTTTTATTTTTTTTTATAATATTATAGTATAATATTTATTTTTTTATTAAATTTAACTTTTTTTATTTCTAGTATTTTTAATATTTTTTTAGCCTTTTTTTATTTTTTTTTAAATTTTTATTTTTTTTTATTATGCTTTTACTATAAGTAATTATATTATTTTAATAGTTAATATAATAGCTTATAACACTAGGGCTAAGGATATTATAATATTTTATAGCTTATTTTAATTTAGTTATTATTTTTATATTTTTAGCTTATTTTTTAATTAAGTATAAGTTTACTATTTTATATAGCCTTTTTTTTAATTAATAATTAAATTATATATCTTAAGCTAATTATAATTAAAAAGGAGATTATACTTTTAAATATTTATAATATTAAACTATATAGTATTAGTTAAATTATAAAAGCTAAACTTAAAGTAATTAGTTTTATAATTAACTATCTTTTTATTATACTAAAACTTTTAATTCTTTATATTAGTTAAAGTATAAGAAATATTCTTTTAGTAATTTAATAGCTATAAGTAATTAATTAGCTAAGGTATAATATAGCTTATAATAGCTTTATAGTTAATATATATAGTAATTATATACTTTCTTAAAGTTTTATTTATAAAGAACTTATTATATCTCTTAAAGTTTATTTTTATTAAATTAAGGGATTAGTTATTTAGTATACTATTTTTATATTTAATATTATTAATATATATTTATATTTATATAACTTTTATTTTCTTAGTATAGTACTTTTTATATTAATAATATTCTTATTTTAGTTTAAGGTATTTTATTAAGCAGTAATATTACTTAATATCTTATAAGTTAAGTATTTTTATAAAACTTTTACTTATTATTATTATATAAGTATAAATATTATATTTTTTATATATAAGCTTTTTAATAATTATATTTAGTGCTTATTTATATTATATACTATAGTTATAAAAGGCTTATATATTTTTTTATAAATACTATTTATTTACTTTTTAAAAAGTATAGTTTTTATAAAAGAGTTTATTATATTTATTAAGATTTTCTTATTTATATTTTATAATAAATAAATTATATTTTATATTTACTTTTATATAAAGAAATACTTATATTATTAAATTTTATATACTTTAATAATAGTATAATAATAATATATATTTAGTTAATATCTTAATATTTATTTTTATAAAAACTATTAGTAAGGCGCTAGCTATTTTAGTAAATTATTTCTTTTTACTTTTAAGTTCTTTTTTAAGTCTTTTATTATATAAAGTAGGTTTATTAATTTCTTATTTAGCTTTTTTATTAGTTATAAAGTAATATAAGTTTATATATCTTTTTATTATATTTTTAAAAGCTTATAAGGCGTTTTTAATATTAAAAGCCTTAGTATTTTTATTAAGTTTTTTTTCTTTTACCTTAAGTAAAAACTAAGGTGTATTTTTATTAATAACTTCTAACTTTTAAAAGCTATAGCAGTATATATATTTAGCTTTAAAATTATTAAAATTATAAAATTTATATTTTTTATATAATTCTTTAGCTTTTAAATAGTAATAAAGGTTATTTATTTAAATCTCCTTAAGTTTATTTATTTTTTTATATTTTTATTTAATAATCTTTTTATTTTTATTTTAAATATAAATATTATTAACTTTAATTATATTTAAGTTTAAGATTTTATTATTTTTAAATTTCTTATAAGTAAGTTTTTATTAAGCTGCTTTATTTATGCCTGATTTTTAAGTAGTTTTTTTTTTAAGCTAAGGAGTGTTTAGCTATATTAATTCTAAATCCTTATTTTTATTACTTAAGGTTTAAGTAATAAGAGTATTTAAATACTTTTTATTCTTAGGTTTTTTTAAAAACTATTTAAATCCTTTTTTTTATTAAGGTAAATTTAGTAATTATTATTATAATATATAGTTTAGCTAAGATATTTATAATTTATAATAGTTATTATAATATTAATAGTCTTTTTATTTTATAGTTTAAGTATTAGTAATTATTTTTTATTATTATTTTTTTTTAAGCTATAGTAATACTTTATAATATAACCTTTCTTTTTATAATTAAAGTATTTAATATTTTATTAATTTTATTTCTTTTAGTTAATAGTATTTAAATTTATTAATTTAGGTTTTTTATTATTACTTAAGGTAATATTTTATTTTTTTCTTTAATTAGTAAAGTATTTTTATTAAAAAGGCTTATTATTCTTTTATTTTTTTAAACTTTATTTTTTATATTACTTATATAATTAATTATTAATTTAAGTTGCCTTTTTAAAAAGGTTTTTAAATATATTAAAGAGTTTATTTTATATAAGTTTATCCTTTACTTTAAACTTTAGTCCTTAATAATATAGTATATTTTTTAAGGTATTATTTATATTTATTTTAATATTAATTTAAATAAATTTTATAGTAAACTTTAAGTATAATCCCTTTTATTTTAGGTTAAGTAGCTAGTTCTTAGCTTTTTTTTTTTTATTAATAGCTTTAAAAATTATTTTAAGTTATTTTTTAAATTTACTATAGTTATTATAAATTATAGTAATAATAGCCTTATATTAAGTTATATTATTAATAATAGCTTTAAAATCTTATTAAAAGGGTTTAAATTAATCTTTTATAGTTTTATTAAGTTTTAAGGCTATAATACTTACTTTTATTTTATTAATAGCTATTATTATTAAAAAGTACTTATAGTATGCTTTTATATTTATAAAAAATACTTTAGTTTTTTTTATATTTTTATTATATATAGCTAGTATAAGTAGCTTAATAATCTTTTTAAGTTACTTTTATTTAAGTATAATAGTATTTTAAGCTAAAGGATTTATAGCTACTTATTAAACTAGTATAGGCTATATAATAAAGGCTTATTATTAGTTTTATTATTATTATATAAGTTAGTTTTATAAGGTTATAATTTTAATTTAATTATTAATTTTTTATTACTATAGTTATAAAACTAGGTTTTTAAGGTTTATAAAGTATTAAATTACTATTATTTTAGCTTATTCTTAAGCTTATTACTTAAGGTTTATTTATATTAAAGTTACTATATTAACTTATTACTATTACTTTTAAGTAATACTTTCTTATAAAATACTATTTAAAAGTTTAAAGTAACTTCCTAAATAAAAGTTATTAATATATAATAAACTAAGTCTTATAAATTAGTATAAGACTATTTTTTAAAAAATAAACCTAGTTTAAGAATTTATATTAATAAAAAGTTAAATTAAATAATAAGTAGTAATAAGTAGTTATATAGCTAATAATATATTTAAGAGGTATTTAAATTTAATTTAAATATATTATTACTAGTATATTAATAACTAGCTATTTAAACTATTTAAATAAGTAATATAAATATAACTTATATATTTAGTTATTTTTTATAAATTACTTTATAATATCCTATTATACTAAGTAAGCTTATAACCTTAGTGTTAAGGCTTATGCCTAATATTATATATTTTAAAGTAAGCCTAGGACTTTAATTTTAATTAGCTATTTTTTTTATAATTCTTTTATAAGAATATCTTATTATATTAAGTTATATTAATTATAAATAATATAAAAATAACTAAAAGCTATTACTATTACTATATTTAATAATAATAATAATAATAATAATAATAATAATAATAAAAGTATTATTAAAAAGGTTATTATTATTTTAACTATTTAGCTAATATTAATAATTTAAGAGAATTAAAATAAACTAGCCTAGCTATAATTATATATATATTTAATAAGAAAATAAAAAAAATGCTATTTTTAAATAAATTAGCCTGCTTTAATTACTTAGTCTTAACCTTTATGCCCTTCTCTTAATAATATCTCCTTAATAGTAATAACTGCTAGTATGCTATACTATATTTTAGTATATAAGCATAGACCTTATTACTTAGGGGTGTACCTCTAGCTATAGCATAGACCACTATAGTTTAAATAGGAATATGCTATGGTTTAAATAGGACTACTCTTTCCAAATACATGCAAGATCTAGGGAGATGGCCGGCTGAATTGTTCCTGACCTTGCTCTAGTGCTGTTTTAGGCGTGATTAAGAAACAGGTAACGTCATCTGAGGTGATTGGTTGAGCTCTGGTGTGAAATTACGAGTCAATGTCGCTTTGAATTGTGAAAATGGTTCAACGATGCTTAGCCAAAGCGCGAAGCAGAATGTACGAGAAGCAGTTTTGTTTGAGTAGCGCTGGAACGGCCAACTCGTGTGGATTGCCCAGTAGGAGGTATCTCTAGGCTGACGGCTGCGGAAGCAGATTTTCTACTCCCTGTGTACAATTCATTCGCCTGTAATAGGTGGAATTATGCGTTTGCTTCTTTAGGTTCCCATGCTGTGACAAGCTTACTCTGGGCCGCAGATGCGGACTCATCAGCCCGACTGAATGAAGACTTCTGTGAGCGATGTTGAATGGGGTACTCTTATATTTTGACTCTTCCTTGTGTTGGACAGGGCATCGGCCCGACGCTTTCAATCTGGTTTCTCAATACTTACGGACGGTCAGGTGAAGAGTTGTACAATTGGCTTTCACATATCAGCGCATCCATCTGCATGTTGAGTATTAGCTACCAGTATACTCTCGACAGAGATGATCTCTCCTCGTGCTTGTTGCCGAAAAAGCCCACCACTTACTACCAGGTAGGTATGTTGCAGGGTAGGGTATGGATGATCAAGGGATATGAGGCTTTCATCTCGACAACGATGAATTATCTCTTGAAGGAGGTTGAGTAACTGAGTTGAACACTATGACTGTTTTGCGTTTTACTACCTCTATCAGTAGACATTAAGAGATCGGCGGGATTGTGTGTCCATGCCGTGTGAGTGCACTCATCGATAGGGATCAATGAAACACCACGTTTCACGACACGGCTCAGAAAGGCTCAAGACAGCCAACGTGTGCTTATACTCTCTATGGAGATCCATAGCCAGCATCAAAGTAAGCTGAAGGGGTCTTCAAAACCGGAATCCGGCGCAGCTCGTCTGGGTTGTTCCTTGGCCTCCGTGACTTGTCTGGCAGCTTGCCACTGCGAGACTCATCCATAGCCCAGAGCAGCGGACACATGCGAACAACTTCCGTACACCCCCTATCTTCTCCAAGTTTTCAGTGGAGAACTACACCCTCCCAGAGCTCAACAGTATTAACCTTATCCACCGAAGCTCAGCTGTGCCTGCAGCTGGTCTCCGAGAGCGGCGGTGGCGGATCCCAAGGGAACCAGCCGCCTGGACGAGGCTTTCATTGGCCGAGAGACGAAGCTGAATCAACTCATTTGAGCCTATAGCACAGGTGAGTTTATCTGTAAAATGAAGGCCTCTTTTGTAGGGTTTAGAAGCGACCGATGTGTTGCTGGCGCTGCTCGACAGCTTAATGGTTCATAATAGTTCCCGCCATCTGTGATCCATGGGCTATGGCTACCTCGGAAGTAGATGAGAAGTGATGCCAATGGAGAATTTGCCTCTATTAGCCAAAGGTGTATGAGAATCAATGCGTAAGGCTTCTCTATGGATTTTCTGAGACGACAAGCGTTCCCGATCAGGTAGTGTGAAATGACTTGCGCGGTATGGATGCGTGCACGTCGAGCACAATGGACTCCAACATCAGTAGCAATAAGGGTAATATTACTCATGGGAACTTAGTCAAAAGATTGCAATTGAATGATAATATCCATTGAGGAACAATTTGAGCATGGACCATCACGCGCTACATCGCCTCTTCAGGGGCTGTAGCCAACTCTACAATGCGGACAGATGTTCAGATGCATGATCAAAAGAATAGTCGAGAATCCACCGATTGTTTCAGCTTACGGTGTGGCTTTGAAGAAGTCGAGGCCCTTTGAAAACCCCGGAAGGATGATGCCTGATATGCCAACGCGATGCATCACGCATGAGTATGTGATTAAAGGACTCGTGCGCAGGACCGCGACTCAACGAGATGCGTCCAACGTATGCCTCCTGCCGCAACGGCTCCCACCAACCGGAACGGCTCAACCAAACCACTGCGTGCGATGAATACCTACAGTCGTCAATTGGTTTCCCTCAACCGCAGCGTAAGGTCACCGAACACTGAATGCGTGTTTCGTTGGAGCAAGTCCTGCTTACATAACGCCGCCATTCACTTCTTCTCATGCCCGGCTCAGGCACATGTCTTCCAGGTTCCTTCCCAACCTGCATGATGTGTCCGTCATCATTTCGCTCTTACCCCTCTTCTGACTAGGTAGGTATTACCGTCCCGTCAATTCTTCCAGCGTTCTCTTCGCGTCCGTTCACAACTTCTTGACCGAGCAATCAGATGAGAAGAGTCTTCTCCATCGCCTCGATGTCGTCCTAGTTTCAGTGCTTTGCATGATATCGACACTGACAAAGTGGTCCAGATCTTCGACAGCTTCCACAATGCGTCCCGCTCAAGTCCATCCAGATACCAACTCTTGGCATGCCGCCCACGGTTTGACAGGTCCTTTCGTCGCGACTCTCATACCTCCCCTCTCCATCCTCGACCCCAAACACCGAGACCACACCTCAAGCCGCAAGAGGAGTCAGAAGTTATCGTCTCATGAATGGCAAAAGCTAATACACGAGCAGTTTTTAACCGATTCGAACGATTCGGCCGCAAACATCCCACCACTTTTTGAGCTTCGGACATCGCAGCTTCAGCCCTGGTCTCAGTCGTTCGAGGATGGCACTGCTTGCTTCTGGGCAGTTGCAATGCTCATTGCATTATGCTTTATTAATGTACGTCCACTGTGTCTTCCCATTGGAGATTCACTCTGGCTATCGTTGCTCTGTATTCGATGGGTGAAACAGGAAGATTAGCTCTGGACGGAGCACACTCTTGATGCCCTGAATTGAGGCATTCCTCCGTGACAAAGACGCTTGACAGTCGTCCTTCGAAAGCAACGCTCACGTACGCCATCGACATATTTCACTCCCTGAAAACTCCGTCAACGGCGGCATCACCGGCACCCCCAGCTGCTCCCACGTCGATGTGCGCGGAACGCATGTCTGACCACCGGGGTGGTGCACTTGAGCATGGAGGTAAAGTCTGTCGCTGGTACTTCTGGGTTGGCCATCAATGCCCACGGCATCATGTATCACAGTTCGGTCAGTGGAAAGTTGGTTTTGATGACGGCCCTGACAGTAGCCTCACATTGACTTCAGGTACGCCTTTGGCGTTATTGCCATGACCAATCTTCCTCAATCCTTCTGAGTGAACGCATCGGAGGGAAGAGCCACCGATGCTTCCAAGATACCTTTGAGTCGCGGCACCGGAACACTGATATGTAAACGTTGCCGCCTACTCGCTCGGCTGCCACCGACCAGTCGAGCAGCGCATCACCTACTGTCTAGCTCTTAGCAATGTGAATCTCGAGGCCGTCGCTAGTACTGCGATAGGGAACGTCTCACCAGACTCCAAGTGAACGCTTGATCACATGTACCGCGACTGTTAGGGGAAAATATACGAAGAGTGCGTTCCCCCCTGCGGCTTCGAAACGCATGAGCAGCCTTGAAGTCATCTGCAAGAAGGCAGCCTTACGTGATGCGGAAAAGCATGGAAAGTATCACAGGTCGGCGGTGCATGAGCTCGAAAATTTCTCGAGCCGATATCTCTCTGAAACGAACCAGAGGGTGCATGGATGCCTCTGGGATTCGAAATGGGAAATCGCCACTGTGAGTAGGCCAGCCGTTCTCCTGTCACTAGAGGACGCCATTGTAGGCGATCGCTCACACGTTGCAGCTTGTCAGAGTTCTTTCGGTCGTCAAGCTCGTGCAGACTCGAAAGACTCGATTGCCGGAGAACGCGTTTAGCTTCCGGCAGATTGGGCAAATGATTGACGGTGACATCGAGCCCAACCTCCATCCGCGTGAAACCTTCAGTCAACGCGAATTTCCTGTCAAGGTCACAGTTACGCTATCGTCAGTCGATAGACCATCTGTTTAGCCAAGTTGACGGCACCGCCGACGTGCAACAGACCCGATGGCTCACGTAGACCAGCATATGGGACCCTCGAGCACTATACCGTAGGTGCCTCGAACTCTACCAGAGGCCATGCGATCATATCAGGAACGCAATCCTACCATGTTACTGAGAACGAGGGTGACGAATGGCCTGATAATTGGGTACACTCCAGATTCGCTCGTCCAAACCCGACGTCATATCCAACAAGGACCTGGAAGATTGTGGCCTCCAGTTCGATCTAGCTCGTGTGTGATCTAGTCTCATTGCATGATAGACTCGCTAATGTCATGCATGAAGTACCAGTGATGCGTGTTGCCGATCCTGGGTAGGGCGTACTGGGATCTCCAAATGAACCTCTTCATATGAAGCTTCTTTCTAAAGCTAATGGAAACTCAACCAACATAGACATGTTGAACATGTTGGATTGGGGCCCCAACAATGCAGGTAACTAAAGGGGAAGATTGACAAAAACAAACTCTACCTACGCCCACCCCAAGCTGAAGGTTCAATGCCGGCATTCGGAGTTGCTTGATAAAGTTCTTCAAGATACGGCTGCGTGTTCTATTCCTACCCATATCAAAGATTTCGTACAGTTGCAACAATGAAACATGCCCAAGCGGCCAAGTCCACAGTCAAACCCCTCAAAGTGTGAATCTTCAGCCATCTATCCAGATCGTTGGTGCTCTGTCCATTCGAGCTATCTTCAATGACAGCCTCTATCTTCGGCGCAACGGCAGGTACAAAGGCGAGATGGCTAGCAGCTAAAGCCATGCCGGCCGTATACCAGCGTAGAGACCCATTCGCCCAATGCGAATCATGGTTGACGAAGCAGGTGGCGAAGGAAGACGACAGCGTCAATGACAGTAGGACAAGGACGCGCGTGACTCCGCCGCGGAAGAAGTAGCGAAAGTATGTTGGCAGCAAGTCATTGCTCCTGGTGCGGAGGTCGGGCTTATTGAAGATGTGTAGGAAGAAGTACTGATCCCAAGCGAACCAAAGAGAGCAGGTCGAGGTGAGGAGAGGGGCGGCACGAAGAGCTGCCACGGGGTCGAAGAAGGCTTTCGAGGCCATTGCAGTTGGTCCAAGGGTTTAATGGGTGGAGTTGAAAATGAAGTGAAGAAGAGGCCGGTGAGTGATTTGAAGGATCGATCGTATGATGTTGACGTGCCAATTCCATCACGTGATGGAAATGCCGATGAGGTGCTATAACAGACACGGATCTCACAGGGAATGAGCCGCTGGTTGTACCCGTCGAAGGATGATGTTTTACATAATAAGTCCGGTACGCAACTACAGTACCTACTAATCAGAAGGTAGTGATCACGATCTCGTTTATCCCGCTTCCATACTCCGTATATCCGGTTCCGATTGTGATTTAGCTTCTGAGAAAATCCTTCTCACCCAGCCATTTACAGTCGTAGAGGGCTGAGCAATCAGGCCTAACGGCCCAGGCATCCAAGAGATACCAATATGAGATGGGTGCGCGGCTCAATCTGACAACTAACCCACATTGCTCTAGACAAACCATAAGGTAGGTACCTTGAGCATCAATGTCATACTGAGGGGAAACATGTCTTTGGAAGAGCCATGAATGTATAAAGATATGTCTTGTTATGGAAGTAAGCGAGTAGGAACGCTTGAAGCACTTTTTGCATTATTGAAAGCGTCTGACTCTCTTTTAGCACGACCTCAATCAAAACCGCAAATCCTCGCGGGTGTATATCCGGATTCGCTTTACGATCCCTGCACTTCTCCAAGCTAGGGCAAACAACGACTGTACTGATACTTGTAGTGCCGATCGGAGTGCTCAAAACCTAACTGCCACTCGCACGCGTGAGAAAAGAGCTAGGCTTCGCAGCATGTATGAAATGGGCAGTCCAGTGAGATAGCGAAGCAAAGGCCAGGTTACCGACATTGGCTGTTGGAGTAGAGAGTAGCAATTACTTAAGGGTCTATGCCTGACCAGATCTCAGCTTCTGAAGCACTCTGAGAGTTTCATGTGAAGGGTACCGTCGAAACGCAGACGTGGTCATGCACATCTTCAACCATGCGGATCTTGGAGTTGAACACGAGAGGATGCATCTCCAAACATAGGTTTGTATGAGATTTTGCTCATGAATCATTATGAGTGGTGACTTGGCTTGATACCAGGCAGAAGTCCCGCCACTGTTTGACGCTCAGCTTGACGGCATTATTAAAGAGAACACTGCACTGGTTGACTGAGAATGGATACATGAGATGGGAGGTGCATAATGCTTCCATTTGGAATAATTCTAGCAATCGTTTGACGTTGGAAATTGAGGCTCTACATACGGATACCACAGCTGTGCTCAGACCCAGGTTACTTAAGCCAACGCTGCACCCCCCTAACTCTATCATCTGAGGGCTCGAATTAGCGAGATCGGGTCCATCAGTTGCACCACAGTTAGCGATCAGGTGCGTTCAGCTAGTCATGCGGTGGCAGCCACTGATATGGTAAGGCATCATGGCCCTACAGTGAACGACGTCCATGTAAACGCACTTGGCTGCATGATCCAGTTGAAGACTTGATCGCCGCTGATGTTGGCCGACTTCAATCTCATCCACGCAACGGCTCCGACAACAATCACATCTAGTTCGACAACTTCCAGACAAAGACTGGTCGGTACTGCTCAACTTCATGAGTTGTCGCTGCTACATTGTCCCTCCTCACCTTTTCCGGGCCATCGCCCAATCTCCTCTCAACCCGGAAGACGTCCGCAAAGCCGCCGAGGCCTCTCTCGCTGCACATGACCGCATCGCTGCAGCTCGTCAGGAACGAACTCTGAGAATAATTCAGCAAAATAGGAGCAAGAGAAATGCGACCACCCAAGCTTCGCCGTTTGTCCCCGAGAGTCTCCTTCAACGACTGTCAGCCTCGGATGTGGTAGATGAAGCTGCGAGGGCTCGTGCGAAAAGAGATCTGCGACACCTTGAGGCACTCACGAGCAAGGCCCAGCAGGGTATCTCAACTCGCCATCCCCCCGCTACCACATCATTCCGATCAGTCTCACTAACTCCTCGTCGCAGCTGGTGCTGATGCGACAGTTACAGACAAAACCCCCACAACAGTTACGTACAATCACGTGCACAATGCAAACAACACATGGGACGACAAGAAGCTTCCCGGTGGACTCGAACGTGCTCAAGGCAAATCTCCGGCCAGAGACCCGGACGTCAACAAAGCCTATGACAACGTGGGACACGTTCTCAAGTTCTACGAGCAACGCTTTGGCTGGAAGTCTGTCGACAACCGGAATGCGCCTGTGACAAGTTCAGTTCACTTTGGTGAGCAGTACGAGAATGCCTGTAAGTCTTGCTCTCCCCTCTTGGTGTGGCGCGAGCTAAAGAGGATGCTGGATAGTCTGGTCTCCAGGGAGTAAGCAAATGGTCTTTGGGGATGGTAATATATTCCTTCGCAACTTCACCGGCTCCGTGGACATCATTGGGCATGAACTGGCGCATGCCGTCACAGACAACACCAGCCCGCTCGAGTACAGCGGTCAGCCTGGAGCTCTAAACGAGCACATTTCCGACGTCTTTGGCATCATGGTCAAACAGCAGGTGGAAAATGAGACATCTGAAGAGGCAGCCTGGTTGATCGGCGAAGACTGCCTCTTGCCCAATGTTAAAGGAGTGGCTTTGCGCAGCATGAAGGAGCCAGGAAAGGCGTACGACGATGACCGCTTTGTAAGTCCACTGGAACCGTACACACGTTTCTCGCCTGACAGGCAGACAGGGTAAAGATCCTCAGGTGGACAACTTTGCTGGATGGGAGGCTATCGCAGAGGACCGGGGGGGCGTGTACATATTCTCCGGCATTCCCAACAAGGCATTTTACCTCTCCGCTGTCGCCTTCGGAGGCTACTCGTGGGAGATGGCTGGCAAGATTTGGTGGAGAACGATGAACTGCGGCAAGGTGCCATTTCGCTGCACATTCCAACAGTTTGCGGATGTCACGGTCGAATGTGCGGAAGAGCTGTTTGGCGGAGAAGCTGCGAAGTCAGTGCGTCAAGCTTGGAACACAGTGGGCGTCATACGAGGCATCTGAGGGTATTGTCGGTATCGCCTGCTTCTGTCGATGCAGTTGCGTGCGAAAAAAGCTTCTGGTCACTGCCAGCATGTCAGTGCCTGTGCACAAGTGGTGTGAGATGGAGTCATGTGTGACATAACTCGCATGCAGTGAAGTTGATATATCGATGCTGCATGGAAAGATTGCCAACGCTCATGGAGTCATGTTGGTCCTGGTCCTTGCACTGCACGAGAGCCGCATGCAAATGCGCGCCACGAGGGTGGCAGGGGGGCAACTGTGTGTTGGGAGCGACTCGGTCGCCTTCGTCGGTGCACGTCATCACGTAGGTACGATACCGTAATCGAGGAATACACGCGTGCAATCGATCGCTCGAAGCTGAGAGTGTAGCTCCTCTGTATGCCCGTATGGCTATGGTCAGATGCATCCCCAGGAACCAGGCTTCATCTCTGGGAATTAGAAGGCTAAGATTGATGACTTACGGCAAGCCTCCCTCACATGCGGTGTCGGTGAAAAATCGGCCGGGAAGCGAAGGGCGCCGTGAGTGTACCCTTCCCTTGCTCGACGGGGGACATTGTAGAAGGAAAACTGAACGGCTGTCCGCGGATTCGTAAAAGCAGCGACCTGGAACCGCAAGCCGTCAGTGCATGCGCCGTTCGAAGATGGGTGGGGGACACTTGAGAGCTTTCCGCGGTTGATGGCGTTCTGCACTTCGCGTTTGTCGGATATTGGACGGCAATGAAGTGATGATGTTTGAATAAGTAGTAGCATGGAGAAGAGTGCGATGCCTTGGGATTCTGTTCGGTTAGGGCAGCGTGCTCCTGCGCTCTCGCTTGTTGATACAAGATACCTCGCTATCGATACACCGATAGCGCACCGAAGCAGAGAGTTGGGCAACTCAACGATCGGGAAGATCGAGTCGCAGATGACCTTTGAACGAGACAGCACAGATATGATGATCGTTCAGGACTTCAAGTGACTCTCGACTAGGTGGGTAGGTAGGCGCGGGGTGACTATCTATGTGCATCCACATCTGGAGTTCAGGATGGACTTTTGTGATTCTTGTGACAACAGTGTGGCAGCATAGGTATAATGAATGACAAGACAAGAGGCCATCTGGCCAACTTCCACATGCTTGTGACTTGTGCCATCGCATGGATGGGAAGTCAAACCATTGGTGTTGACCGGCCGCATTCCTCCCGACCACAGCCAGCACAGTCGCACTTGATCTGTCCGAGTGTCGGATACAGCCGGGATGGAGACGGCTAAGTTAGTGCTTCCGCTCTTGCATCAGATCAGGTACGGCTCACCTGCAGATTCCGTGAGTTCGGTTGAGAGGCCATTGAATCCCATTCCCAGAGATTCCATCAAGGGCAGCAGAGCGTTCGTAAGTGATTCAGTCGCGCCCCAGGGCTCAGCTCCAGCCTCAGCTCCAGCCTCAACCTCGGGGTCAGCTTCTTTCCTTCTACCATCCATACCATGCGGCAGAGCCGCACTTTCCGTTTGGAACTCTCTCCCGAGGTGCTGCTTTCCCTCCGTCCCGCCATCGACCCCCAGTGGCCCCGCCCTTGCTTGTGTCTGCCCCGCATCACAGCGCTGACGTTACGTGGCTTCGATTCCTTCACAGAAGGGCCCAGCCTGTCCAACATTTGACTGCTTCAAGCCTACACGGTCTAGGCAAACATTGTCCGCAATGGATGCGATGACCTGGCAAGATCAGGAAGAGGGCCTCAGCCCTGACTGGATCTTTTCCAACAACTCAAACGTGCAGTGAGTCACCCTTGTGTCTTGGCTCGATCAACAGGGTCTCTGCTCGATCTCGAAGACTCACGCTCCACAGCGCGTGCAATGACAGGAAATGGTTCGCCGATTTTACGCCTTTCTCGAGCTTTGTCAACTCAGCTACTACTGTGGGTGACGGAGTCCCTGTGCAAGGCATCGGAGCCATCAATCTTCCAGTCAAACGAGGCCCCAACGTCCGCGGACCACACGCCCACCATATCATACGCCTCACAAACGTGCTCTACGTTCCATCGAGCGTCTGCAACGTGGTCGGTATGCCAATCTTTGAGTCTAGCATTGCTAGGGTCAGCATGGGCTTGGGGCCCAACTCCAAAGGTAGTTTGCAAGATCGCGACGGCAGCCCTGTCGCATATTTCTCTCCCAACGCAAGGCTCCTTTCCCTGAGACTCAGTGGGCCACCCATCGGTCCACGGCTAGCACCATCGAAGTTTGATCCAGACGCGCTTTATGCGGTCAGTATCAACTGGCCTCGTGAAGAGAGGGCGCGCTGGGAGGCCCATGCTCGACAAGGCAAAGCAGACGACGAGAAGAACCAGTGGATCGGGGATCAGCCGTATACCGCTGAGGAAAAGGCGTGGCTGAAGAAGCATTATGGAAACGAGTTCCGATTCCTTACGCTTTACGGACTTTCAATCCACGATGAAGACGACCGCGCAGAAGGCCGAGCCATCGCACGCTCTTTCATGCGGGCTGATGCGGATAATGAGGATGATGAGATGAATGAGGACAGTGAGGAGAATCGGGATGATGATGACGAAGAGGAGGAAGAGGAAGATGAGAATGACTTTGAGAGGCACCTTGCCGATCACCACTTCGATGAGCAACAATTGGACTGGATCGAGAAGAATTATCGGGACTCAGCCACCTTCATGTACTCGTTCGGCCTCAAGTTCTACGATGACGACGATTGCGAAGAGGCCAAGGCCATTGTTTGATCCTTCATGAGCGACTAATGTCTGCCACCACACCCATCGTCGAGCCGATATACGCTCCTCCGGATCAGCGTCAAGTTGTGGTTTGGACAATCTCAATTCTGCCCTCGGGGAGCACCCAATGGTACACTCTGACCCATGTCCTACCCGAGGAAAAAAAAAAACTAGAGAAAAAAGGAGAGAAAACGGCAGTTGTCGATTGTTTGCGGGCTCCTGGCAGATAGTTGCAAAGCAGCCACGCCAAATCACGGGTCTGATGAATGCGCTGATAGAGTGAGGTAGATTGACGTGATGAGTATCCAGCCGATTCCGTGCTTGCTTTTGCCACCTTCAAAACAGTAAATAAGGTGGGAGTGTATAGAAGGTATCGACTATTTATATTCATCTCTTATATAGCATTGGGTAATATATCCGCAATTGTCAACGCCGGTCTGTTGTCCCATGCATCAGTGCTTGTTCCTGTGCTCATATTTCTGTCACCAGGCTGCCTGTAGAAAGATCGCAAGCCACACATCAGCTTAGGGGACATGAATTGATATGGCCATTGTCAGCACTAGACCCCCAGCAGAGTTCAGGGGCATTTTCGGAAATCCTTCACTCGAATCCTTCTAGCATCTCGGCTGCCAATAGTCGCGCCGGTTCAACTTCCCCCACATGGCCGGCCGCTGCCTGAATGATGGCATGCAATGGTGAAAGATGAGCACCAGCAACAAACGACTCTTGCCTATCATGCCTCATCCTACAATGAAAAGCATAGTCATAACCCATACAGTACAACCCGGCCAACACCTTTAGACAACTCAGCTATGAAACGTTTCCTCTAGTGTACCATTATCTTCCCATATGTACCGGATAAATCGTGATCACACGTAAAGCAAGCTCATAGTAATGGAGCCAACATACCCTGTCTCCCCAGTTTACGGAGGATTTCCGGGCTCCATTGAAGGATCGCGAGGGATCCCCTTGGCCCAAAACTATGTCGAATCAGGCGAACATGCTGGTTTGCATTTGCGACCCCAAATTGCCGCATAAATATGAAGCCCCGCCAAAATGCTGGAATAACACGCCATCTTCAAGCTGCTGTTACTGTTACCGGTACGTAGCTCTAACGAATAATCGCTGAAGGATCGCTCGGCAAGGCGTTTTGGTAGAGCCGGGAGGGATGTGGAGCTGGGGCCCTGCAAGCCACAAACAGGATCTCGGAGATAAACGCCCGTTCCTTTCAAATATAGTTTCTGGCACTCACGGAGATCGCGAGCTTGGACTACCCGTTTGTCCCAGCCAACGACTTCCTCGTGCCTTTCCTCGTACCGCGACTCTAGGAAAAACACCGAATTACAAAGATATGGACTATTGAAGATACCAAGCACGTAACCGCGAGCCAGGACAACATCATTGCGGCTCGACATTGGGTTGGGATGCTGGTCTCTTCACCAATGCCCAGCCTGGAAATTCTTGCTGTATAGCAGGACTATCTTTAATGGCTCGGCAGGCTTACGCCAGCCGTACTGGTAACGGTACCCCTGAATCCGAAAAGAATGGTAGTTACTCTTGGATCAAAGTACCCCCGCAGACTTGGGGGATACTGAGAACTACTAATAGAATGCATGCTTCGCCTCGCACGTCGCCTGCATGTTTGTATATAAACAGGAAGTCCATGAAATTATCGCTAATGATCTTCCAAGCTTACAACTCGACGAATCAGCTTCAGCAATGCTAGACATACATACTTACGTATATGCACATAAGCTGATGCTTCCGGAGCGCAGGTGCCCGCGAACCTTGGAAGTGGCTTTTGAGCAACCATTGGCCAGGAGGAGAGGATGAGGGCCATGAACCGTTCTTAGTAACCCATGCCTATTATTTTTCTTGAGTGTTCAAAGAGCTCGAAGTTACAAAACGAGGACGACAAGTGACGAGTTTCTTTTCGCCTTTCGCTTAATCACCTACAGGGGTGCTAGCGGCACTCGTCCTGGACGATGTTCTATTGGGCCGGAGAACTAGCAGAGAAAGGCAGGCAATCGGGATTCGACCCTCTTCGAAAGATAATAGGCCCGAAATAGTACATGTATGCCGGTTCTCGAAGAGGACTACAGGCGTTCGCATAGCGTCCAGAAGCTTGACATGGTGCTGGCCCAACCTTTAAGGATAGACAGAAGCTTCTAATTCAAAACTATAGCTTATATAGAAGATTCCCGCGCGGTGGGTTCCCCGTACGAGTCATATCACGACTGCGTACCTGGAAGTCAAGAACCAAGCAGTTCATAGATAGATCGCTTGGTTAGAACTATAGTTTCAGCCGTAAGTTTGATGAGACGATGACTTATCGGTGATCGTCAGCTTGGCCTATTGAATGCTTCTTCCGACAGCCTCCTCCAGAACACTAATAACGTAACTTTACAGGGGAACGCAGTAGAGGCTTAGCCCAACAGCCCATTGATGCCAAGACGGCATGATCAGAAATTGTCACATGCTAGTCATTCACCTGCCGGATGAGGATCGTGAGCCTGGTGGTCCATGTTTGCCAGGCTTCAGGACCTCTATAGTAAGATTGGCATCAGTATAAATAGAGTAGGTTTATCCCTCAACGAGAGCTGCATGTCAATCAAAGCACCAGTGCTCACAAACGAATGAGTAGGCAAAGATAGCCGTCCAGGATCAGAAAATACGCTTCAAAATGGCATCAAAGGCCGCTGCCATCCTCTCTATCCTCCCTCTCGCTCTGGCGAACCTCGACAAACCCGTTATCCAGCCAAACTTCCCCGGAAATGGCCTGGCATCCTTGGGTCAAGGCCTGATGGACCACCTGGCGCCTACACATTCAACGTGGGATGATTGGGGCGCTGGTTGGATTCCGCAGGACTGCAAGTCCTTGGTTGAGGGTGCCGGACTCTCTGCTTCCGATGTTATCCCCTTCAACATTCACTACGACGACTGTGCCCAGACATGGACCTTTTGCCGGCACAAGGACTCTCCCCTGAGCGAGATTACTATCCTTGACATCTTCGGGCGTCTGCCCGTTCGGATGAGGTCCTTTGTCCGGCATTTGGTCTTCATTCCGGGGGCCAAGTCTGCAGGCTCCAACGGAGACAACGTCCTCATGAGGGGCGACGTCGACGTCACCGTCTTCGCCCACGAGATTGGCCACAGCCTCGACTCTCATGCCTTTGACCCGTCATACGGCGTACCTTTCTCCACTGGCAACGTCTGGATCAGTAACTACAATCTTGACTCTGCCGTGCCTGATCCCTACGCCCAGACCAGCCAGCAGGAGAACTTTGCTCAGGAGACTGTCATCTCACTGTATGACAAGGTTGTACCGGGCGGGATCGGCACGATCCAGCCTAACTGGCAGGCCATCTACCACCAGTATGCCACTCTCGAGGGATACATTGGCGATGTCATCATCCCCGGCGGTACCTGCACCCACCGTCTGACTGATAGTCCGCCCGTGCAAATGAGCAGCTTCGCTAAGGGGCGTAGAGCACTGGGACCTAAGCCTCATGTTGCTTTGAGTCCGGAGGTTGAGGAGATTGAGGCTATTCCCATGAAGAGCTCTATCACTATGACTTCGTTCGATGAGGCTGGAAAGCCCAATGGAACTTATGTCATTAATCTTTGAGTATGTACATAAGGTAGATGATTTATGATATATAACGTTCTTGGCTATATACTCTTCTGGTGATTGCACTGATATGTGACACGAAGGTTGTTTTTGTGTAAGTCTAGGTCCTGAGAGCCTGACTCGTTCTTTTTGTTATGTTATTCGAGGCAGTAGATCTCTCGCGGCTGTCTCAAATGTCGTTGATCTTGGGGTCACGAACGTGTGCCTTTTCCGAAAGCCACTCACGTCATTACACTTCTTCGTCGTCGAAAGCTGCTTCTTGACCAGGTTCCCGATGTTCCACGGTGATGAGTTGACTCAGACGACCACCTACCTACTAAATCCAGTTATACGGGAACATTAGTGAATGTATAGCTTTATGCACCCTAACGTGACCGGTGCAGGTATACACGGAGGAACCTGTGATGTCTAGGGTAAGAAACTGGGCTGAGTGCTATACCTTTCTTCCGTACCTATGTCTAGGCTGAGAAATAACCTTGTTTTATTGGAATGACGATTATTGACAGACATGACATATCCCTGTGCTTAGATGGAGAAAATATCCTGCTTGACTGGAATGCTAGCCAGTGACAGGTAAGACATGTGGTAACGCGCTCATTGGCCACACCTAGCAGCCTATATCGGTAATTTTCTAGAACACAGCTTGGTGGATCATGTCAATGGGACAACATTTATCAATGAAGTTCGGGCGATGATGGCCAAATTAGCTCGAAATGAGGCTCCGAGCCCTGATGAATGCATGACAGCTTGATCAAAGCATCCGCAATCAGCTTAAGCTTGACTATGGTTCCGGCTGGAACACGTAAGCTCAGGTATGACTTCAGTTCGCACTGAATGAGCTGCGTACTAGAATGGCAATACCTGGTTGCGCAAACATAGATTTTCAGGAGGGCTTCTGGGCCAAGCTTTAAAGGGTGCTACATGCCACGAAGGGGTCCATCCAAGTATCTCAGTCTCTGATCAACCTGGGTATTAACTCTCTGATTGCCATCAGACTTGTCCGCGAACATTCCAAGGGAACCGATATCCACTGCCCAAGATCGGATCGGGTACTTAGGGCGGGTGATTGATGTGAGTTTTAGATGCTTCCATCTTGCGCGAAGCGAACGCAAAGCAGCTCGATTATTACGGGTAAGCTCAACTCTCGCGATGACTAATTGTGCAGGTCCCATACGACAGTGCTCGTTACCAGACGACCAGTTACGGTATGAATTACTTTTACGCGGCACTGATACGTTGGCGATTGCCAGTTTTACTGGAATCACATGGACGTTTCTATTGTCGATACAATATTCAACTAGTTATCTGGCTCAACATCGTCCGTGAAATCAACACCCTGGCTTGCTTCGCCAGACGCCTTCTTGTCCAAGCTAATATTGTTGTTCAGCTTCTTCTGTTCCTCGTCGATCTTGTCCTGGTTATCAGCCCCCTGAGCCTGCTCAATCTGCAGGGCTGACACTTCGAGAAACAGCTTCAGAACCTTGTTCTTGATCTTGCCGTTTTGCAATGCTGTAGCAGCGTCGCCGCTTGCAGCCTTGATCTCGTCGTTGAATGCATCGGTCTCGGCGGCCTCTGCTGTTTCGCGAGCGGCTTTGATGATGGCTAAATCATCATCTGAGACGCCTTTCAAGTTGTTTGTGTCGATCTAATGGTTGTTAGTTGACGCATAGAATGCTTGCAATACGGGCAACCTACAGGGAACTTTGCTTGGGCTTCACTCAGAGCATTCCCTGCCTTGCCGTCGGAGATCTGGAAGTCGGCATATTGGCGGAACTGCAGTGCCCTTTTGTGCGGTAAGTTGGTAGGCAGGGCGAGAGCTGAGGCAGCTAGTGAGATTGCCAGGTAAAGCTTTGTAAAGTGCATTGTGATGTTGGTGGGAATGGAGGTAATGCGCGAGAGTCAAGGTAATAGGTAGGTAGTATGAGGGTTTGCGACAAAAGGATGACCAAGTCTTGGATGGATAGAGCGTGTGAGAATGTTTGTTATCGAAGGTCAAAAACGTTTAGTGAACTCGGCCGACTTTGCAGACTTATATGTTTATTCGATGGGTGCGAAGTCATCGCCGGTATATCGCTTAGGAGGAGGTGGTGCCTTTGGCGTTTCATCGCTGTTACGGAGCGCCTCCCTGAAGCTACCAGGCTCCCGGCCTTGGAACCAATTGAGCTAGCACCGGATGGAACACCGTTCATTATTTCCGCTGTTTCAGAGCAATGATACGAGCGGTAATGTCTCAAGAGAGCGGTTAAGACAGAATCCCAGCCTGGTGCTAGTGAGGGCGTACGTTCTGACCTTGTCGGGATCATGTTCGCAGCGTAGCGAAGGATTGAGAGTGGAGACACCACTTAACGTGCACCGCTTGCCAGCGTTTGGGGGTCTGGAGATGCAAGCGAGACAACAGAACCACCCCATCTCGTCGTCGGCTGGAACGAACCGCACCTGCGAAAGGGAGACGAGCGGATAAGCCCTGAGACGTCTGGAAGAGTTTCAGCCATGTAGTCATTGGGTGAAGAGGTCGGGATATGGCCAAGTCAAGCGGTCGTATGCAGCCTGCAGGCTCGAGACCCCTGCCATCCAGACAGATGAAGATGAGAGCATCCCTGGTGATGCCTTTGTTACTTGCGTAGTAACCCACTCCCTTGAATGTTTGGAGGGCGCATAATGAAACAATTTCTGTGGACGATGAGCAACGTCTGCTTCCCGAGTGGCGTGATGTAGCGATGCTTATATCGCTTGCTGCGTAAGTCTGCAGGTGAGCCTTCAGCCTCTTCAGCACGCGCTCGTCTCCGATGTATGGGTTTAGAGTCGCAGATACGTCGCCGGACAGCGTTGTGCATGCATATGAATAAACCGAGCTATTGCAAACCTACAGCTCATGATCTAAGGATTCAAGGTACTTTGGATTCAACGTCATTTGCTAGGGCATGAAGGACCGTATGTCCGGATCTCTCTTAGCAAAGATGTTCTCATACTTTATGTCTTGGCGGTTCTTGCCAAGGATCCCAGGGAAACAACATTTGAAGTAATCGGACACAGAACTTGAAGTCCGATATACTTCATTTATACAGGCCGCTAAGCAGAGCTTAGACAGGCCAATTGATATACATATCAACAGTCCGTACCTTCGGTGACATCGAGATCAGCTAACCCTCAACCCTTTGCTCTGCCCCATGAATAGGCTGGACCCAAGCCACCCTCGACCGGATGAAAACCTCGGCAGCCGGAATTCCGGCCGAAATGATGCTGTGTGCCTCGTCCAGCGTACCCGCCTTGATGATTACAAGGTTTTTGTAATTGTCCGTCTCACGCCAAAGAGTAGTTCCGCATATCCCGCACAAGTAATTGTCAATGTTGACTCCAGAATCGGCAGTCTTGCTGAAGACATTGGGGTGGCCCGCAGTGACGACGAAACTGGAGCTCGGAACGATGAAGCTGAGGCTGTAGTTGCTACCGCTAATTTTCTTGCAGTCGTCGCAATGACAGATGGCCTGCATAAGGTCCATTCTCAATAAACAGGCCGCGAACTTCGTAAAAGCAGTTTTGAGACTCATCGGGTTAAACAACTTACTTTCGATATGGGTTCCGCATCATACGAGTAGCGTACGTTTCCACACAAACAGCCACCATTGAAGGGAGCCATCTCGCGGAGATGTCCTTTATAGCAGTGTGAAACACAACAGTCGCGGCACGAAATCCAAGGTTCACGTGTCAAGTAGCCATTAATTCGTAGATTCTACGCGACTACAGCTGCAAGCCCCTTTATTTATACTCACCACAGTAGTCCAGAGTCATTCCGTGAAGTCCCTCAGACCTCTGTTAATACCCCTGGGGCAGACAGGCTGCATCATGATGGCGGTGGAAATGCCGGTGTCCGGTCTCCGCTCGCTGGCGCCGTGAACGCTCAAGACGCCGCGTGAAAAATTGCAAGTGCAGATGTACTCATTGACAAAACAACGATCAGCCCACTTGCTATTCTTCAACTACTTGCTATTCTCACACTTGGAGCGCTCAATGGCGTGACTGGCTGAACTCGTCACCGCGACTTCGCGATTACATGAAATGTATAACGTTATCCATTCTGCAACATCGTAGAAAAAAAAGCACATCTGAAGGAAGTTGTGAGATTCGGAAGCTGTTGGGACAAACAGCGTCTGATCTCAACAACTCTCATGCTCACGCCAGACTAAAGGTCCACTTCCGAGCCCGCAGGATTCTCAACCAGTCCGTCCGAGCATCGTTCCGTAACCGCTCTTTCCATAATACCTGCAGGACTTCCTCCGCGGGAGTGACGTCCGTGGTGGCCTCTTTGCTGGCTTCTGTCAACCTGGCCGCACACAGTGCCATCTCATCTGGGGAGCGTACTTCTGCTCCGGCTAAGAACAAAATAGGGGGCAAAGCGGTGGATACTGTACTCTTGGGACTAATCCTCTGGATCATGGACATGGTCTGCGATGCCAAGGAGGGCAGATAGATGTGCCGGCTGGGACACCGCCGGAAGAGCAGTATCATTGAGGTCAGACGATGGCACTCTGCCAGAGAAATCAAGTCTAGTCTCGTAGAAGCCTCCAGCGCTGACGCCTGCCCATCGTCGTATTTCCAGTTAGAAAGCTCTTGCTGGAGGTGCAAGAAGTCTTGCTCCCAAACATGGCCCCATCGGGCGTCAGGCAGATCCCTCAACCGCGTGATAATGCCAAACAGATCCTCGGACAAGCCAAGTAGGCAATTAATTCCTGTAGAGGCAGTCTGAGTCTCCTGTGAGAACAAAAGTTGCTGGTCGGTGTCCAGCTCGGGGCGCATGCATGTTTGTGCTTGTGGCTGCGAACGGGTCAAGCTGCAATGAGCAAAGGAGCCGCTTTGTACCCTCAAGTCACCTCGCGTCGTGGCGTCGAGCGCGTCTTCCATAATGAGGCTCATGAAGTCATAGTAGCGAAAGTGTCCTCGGATACAAGCAGTCTCCCATTTGGTCCAAGCTGCGGCTGCACTTGTCTCATGCTGCTTCAGCAATTCGCGCACGCAGTTCACCCTCTGCATCCATCTCAAACTTTTATCCCCACCCTGTGCCCCCAAGCCAATGGAGAATAAGAGCACCGTTATGATCTCTAGCAATGAGCTGGTCCATTCTGCAGAATCCGGGTTGTAGAGAGGCTTTTGGATGAACTGATGAGCCAGGCTCTGGCGTTGTGCGGCAACGTGACGAAGCTGCCATGCCATCCCAGCGTCCGATGCCGACTTTGCGAGGTAGGCAGCACTGCAGGCAATGGTAACATCGAAGACGGCGGTGTGCTGAAAAGCCATGGGGATATACAAGCTTGTAAAGAAGTTGCCTGTAGAATGGACAATCGTCATCCGAGGAATGACCACGGAAATATAGTAGCTCAACAGATGCCGTTCCAGCGCAGCCTGAGACGGGTCCAGCTCACGTCCATATCGGGGTTTCGGTTCAAGACTCCTGGGGACATTTGCAGTTGGAGCGGTCTCGGTTTGCATCACATTTGTCCCGGTCGTCAAGCTACCAAAGTCAATGCACTTTGACCTTGTGTCTGTGGACTCGTTTGTTGATGGCCTCACCACAGCAGCCCGCTTTCCATCCGCTGACTCAAGCTGGCGACTATAGTCTGAAAGGCGAAGCTTCTGTGGCCACTGGCATGCTGCATTGACCCGTATACAAGTGCGGCAGACGGGCTTCGCGGCATCACATTTCTTGCGGCGAGCACGGCATGTCAAGCATCCATCGCGAGTTCGAGGAGCGTAACGCTTTTTTCTCGGCTTTGGGCCATAGGTCGCAGCCGTAGGCTGCTTCGGGGTTGACGTCCAGGCGTCTGCTTCAGCTGCTTCAAATGAAGCAAGCGTCGCGTCATATGATCCATGGACATGCTCGGGATCGAGAGGTTGCGACCCGGAAGCAGCGGTGGCAGTCCCATGGCTGAAAGATTCATCGAAGGATACTGACTCTGTGGGATTCCCTTCGATACCGAAGAGATCAGATATATCTGTAATGTCCATGAAGCATGTACACACGATCTTAAGCGCTGTTCTCCAGGATGCAAACTGCTTTATCCACAGATTTTATTTTTCTACAGAATGACGACTGGTATTTAATATGCGAGCTGGCTACAGGTACGTTGCGTAAGACAGCCATGGGCTAATTGTGTCACTGGCGAGGGGCTGACTCATGTGACTGAGCCACTTACCTTATGATCCAACCTTTGTAGATGCGACGCTCGGCATTAGTTGGCCTGGTATCGCGCTTCTGGAAGGGCGTGTATGACAAGAAGTGTGGGACATGGTATTAGTCGCCCCAGGTGCGCCCTTCCGAAAGGACTTGTAACAACAAGTAGAGGCCCAAAGTTGCTCGCTGAGTCTTCTGCTGGTGCTTGCTTAAATAGGTACAGTAGGACTAAATGAAAGGATATCTGTCCCGAGAGACTCGTAATCAAAACACGCATCCGCGGAGACAACATACCGGCAGTACGTCTAAATGACTGGTTTACCCGAAATCCGTTGGGCTCGTCAAGAAGGTGATTCAAATGGCACATACTGCAGATGCAATATCAGCAACCAAGTACTGACAAACTTCATACAGACGTTGCGCTGATTCTGTTTTTCATTAGAGCTGCAGCAGAGGAGCAATTGCCTGGAGCCGAGGTAACTGCTACAGAAGAAAGGCTTGCTAGCACACTACACTTCGGGCCACCAACAAACGCCTCTGTTCCACAAACACGATTTGCGAGGGCATTGCTGCTCTTCTCAACCGATAAAAAACCTGCAGGCCTGTTGATATACTTCTACAATTACTCGACGTGGGCGGCGGCTCCTGGTATTTGCCTGGAGGAGCTGTACGTCGCGCCGGACTTCAGGCAGCATGGGTATGGACATATGCTCATCCAGGCCATGGCCTGCGCTGCCAAAGCTGCTGGCTGTGTTAAGATGGACTGGGTCTGTCTTAAAGACAATGAAAAGGCGTTGTGCTTTTATGACAAGCTTGGTGCACAGAGGATGGACACGTGGAATGTACTGAAGGTCGATAGCGAGGGCATACGTCGTTTAGCGTCTAATGAAGCATGGGAATGGGCGTGATTATGATAGAAAGTTCTAGTTTTGTTTTCCCCTTTCAACTATTCTCATATTCTTGAAACTGCAGAGTGATACATATCCCTAGTTATAGGGATACTTTTGATGGAGTCAATTATTTCTTTTGATACCGATACCTATATTTGCCTTTAGTGGCGATAAGGTGCCTTTTATTAAGCACACGCTATACGCAGCTATTATAGGATCTCGTCCATCTTGCAGATCCGGTCTGCGTTCAGTCTGCAGCGTCTGCAGCGTCTAGGGCGTCCCGGGCGTCTCGGGCGTTTTGGCGATTAGGGTCGCGTCTTCCCCGGTCGCCCCTCTGATATCTCTCCACTTTGGACATACATGTACTTGTACGCCCTTTGAACGGTAAACTTGCTGGACATCATTATTGAACCTCTAGCCATACCCCGTGCCCATGTATCCGACATACCACACATTAGCCACTACTGTGGTATGGGGTTATTTGAAGAATCTGAGAGCCACTTCAACTTTACTCACGCCAACTTCCACGCCTTGAGTTGGAAACCCTTATGCGGTTACCTTCGTACATGTCTTGGCCCTTAGGCGTAGTCGTTTTCAGACTTCATATTCTTCCACACCAAAGCACCCCAGCCGTTGTCGTAGCCCGATCTTAACACGGCAGAATTACACGGACCACGACAATGCGGAAATCTGATAGAACAGGTACCGAGGGTAAACCCATCTGTCAATGCGAATACAATGACCCGGTATGAACTTCAAGATGTGCAAACCGCGGCTTCGCCCGCGTACCTACCTTTCACAGTGGTTAACACTCAACAGCCCCAGCTTTCGGCCGCAGTCCACAAACACTCCGGAGTCCACACACCCGAGAACGATCACGAGCAGGCCAGACGTGTTTCCACAAAGTCCGCTAGTACACCGGCAGTAGAAGAGAATCCAACGAGGCACCTCTTGACAGATCTTGAGAAAGACCGAGTCGGTTGGGATGCCGAGTCTGATCCAGAGTATCCCCTAAATTTCAAGCCTTCGCGGAAGTGGTTAATGACCGGCCTGCTTTCAACAATTGGGCTCATGACCCCGTTTGCTTCATCCATTATAGCACCGGCCATTGCATTCCTACAAGAGGACTTCGGGGAGGACAGCGTGACAAAAGCGGCTCTTCCAGTTAGTATCTTCCTGCTGGGATATGCTGTTGGACCGTTAATCCTGTCGCCTCTATCCGAACTATACGGCCGCTACGTCGTTATTACGAGCGCTAGTGCTTTCTTTTGCGTCTGGCTTATTGGATGCGCCCTTGCCCCTTCGCTTAGCAGTCTCGCTTTCTTCCGCTTCCTGTGTGGTGTTGGCGGTTCTGCTTCGCAAACTGTTGGCGGCGCTATCGTTGGTGATCTCTTCTCGGTCCACGAGAGAGGTCGAGCGTTGGGCGTCTGGATGCTTGGACCTATTTTGGGTCCTTCTTTAGCTCCCGTCATTGGTGGATTCGTCGCCGAGACGATCGGGTGGCGATGGGCGAACTGGATTACTCTTGTCCCAGCTGCCTTTACTGTCGCAGCTATGGCAGTTTTCAATCGAGAAACAAACCACCGGATCTTGATTGAACGGAAGACAGCCAAACTGAGGAAGCAGCTTGGTCAACCTGAGCTGTACAGTTGCTACGAGGAGCCTGGTATGGCGCCTAGGTCAAAACGAGCCGTGATACTTGGAGGCATCACTAGGCCTTTGCGGATGCTCTTTCAGTCGGCTACTTTATTTGGTATAAGCCTTTATATTGCATTTGCGTATGGGTGTCTATACCTGCTTTTCAACACGATCCCGATTGTTTTTGAGGATCAGTACGGCTGGTCCCTGGGACTAACAGGCCTCGTCTACCTAGCCCTTTTGATCGGCTACATCCTCGGCCTCGTCATCTTTTTCAGTATGTCTGACAAGACTGTCGTCCGCATGACCAAGGCAAATGGAGGCGCATATGAGCCCGAGATGCGGCTTCCCGTGTGCATTTACTTCGCGTGGCTACTCCCCATATCCTTCTTCTGGTACGGTTGGAGTAGTGAGAGAGGCGCTTGTTGGGTGATACCGGTGTTGGGGCTTGTGGTGTTTGGCGTTGGTTTTGAGTGCATCTGGCTGCCATGCCAAGCGTTCGTCGTGGATGCCTATCCAAGGTACTCTGCCAGCGCCCTTGCAGCATTTTCAGTCATGCGAAGTGTCGTGGCAGCATTTCTTCCCTTGGCCGGACCGCAGATGTACCATGCACTGGGAATTGGATGGGGAAACACTGTACTTGGTCTAATCGCGGTTGGACTTGTACCGGTACCCTTTCTTATCTATCGATTTGGGAAAAGGATCAGGAAGCACGAACACTGGGAGTTTTGAGAAGTGCCGTAATCGACTTGGCACTTTCAAGCAAGTATTCATTGGGGTCACTTTGCTCTGCAGGCCCCGTCATGTGAAAACCATAGGCAGACGGAATACTCCTAGAAACAAGGTCGAGTATTAGAATTGGTAATTCAGGACATCGGGAGAAAGCTCAAACAAGGCTATACTCGAGCTTTCGTCTCAAGTACAATAGCCAATGCTAGGTATTTAGGTCCAGATTCAAAAGTCCACAGACGCTCACTTCGCTCAAACTTGGTCGTGACACAATCAATAAGCTCATAATCAAGGGGGGAAGGTATCAGAACGCGGCTGGGCTTTCTTGAGAAACATCAACTATTAGAAATATCTGTCGTATAGTGTGGGCGCGCTCAGGCGATGTCGAACGTCCTTTTGTATCTCAGTTTCAGCCAGTGTTTCTTCACGGGTCCCATGTAACATTGCGCCAACACTGCTGACTGTGAATAGGCGGGCTTATCATGTAGCTTGTGCCGTACTTCACTTGGGCCTTATATCTATTTCTACAGATGTAGGCAGCGGTGTCATGGCCTTTTACTCAGACCTCGCAAAGTATTCAGTAGCAAGTTCATCAAGTCACTTGGAACTTCTTGCCCGAACGTGGAATTTGGTTATGCGGCGAACAAGAACAATGGCACCCCGAGTCGGGAAGACTGATGCCGACCATCTAGCCTTGATTTGATCATTGCTATCATGAAGCCTCTGGCATTAAACCCACAGTGAAATGAGATGTGACATTCCGCTCTCGGGGTACCGTGGTGGCGTGCTAAATCATGCATTACTAGGAATCGACAAATATGAAAAGAACTGCTCAGACCTTGATTGAGGTCTTCTCGTTGTGCTGCACCTCTCCAATTTCGACAACCTTGTCGGCTTCGTCGTGGTGCACGACCTTCTCAACGGCCATAACAGCCTGGTCTGCGAGAGTCTTGTCCTCAAACACTGTAAAAACGTAGAAGATTAATAGATTGTGCTTATAAAGGCTTGAGTATGGGAAGGGCCGTGCAGGCGACTTACTAAAGGACAACTCTTCCAAGGTGCGACCAGCCGTCTCGGGGAAGAGAAAGTAGACAAAGCAGATCTCGAAAGCCAGCCAGCAGCAGTATACAATCAGCCACCGCCAGCTGATGTTGTCCAAGCCAATAGGGTTAACAAAAGTGGCGAAAAAGCCAGCAAGGCGTCCAAATAACTGAAAGACGGAGATACCGCGTGATCGCTCGGCATAGGGCCACAGCTCTACCATGTAAGTATAGGTCAGGGCATTGTAGCCAATGTTGTAACAGGGCTGATACATGAAGATGAAGAAGACGGTGGCAGCGCCTGCAGCCTTGTTGGGATGACCAATCGCGTTACCTGCAATGCTGCGTTCCATGGTCACGGTCCAGCAGATGTAGACGACAAGCAGACTGCACGTGCAGACGAGATACATTGTGCGGCGCTTGAAGCGGTTGACGAGCAGGGATACGGCAACGCCAGCGACAAGCGACCAGCAGGCAATGGCAACGTTGATCTTCTGCTTGAAGACGGACTCGGTCTGTCCAATCATGGCCAGTAAATCCCCAAGGTAGTACGAGATGAGCGTGTTGCCGGACCACTGGGTGAACAGGCCGAGGAAGCTGGAGATGAGGGTTCGCCTTCGCATGCCGGCCGTCTCGAAGATGGACATCCAGTTTTTCTTGGAGTATTCTGCCTCGAGCTCAATGGTGGCGGTTATCTGGGCCATCTCAGCGCGCACAAATTCAGAGTCCTGGTCGCCCTCTGCATGATACTTGACGAGGATATCGTTGGCCTCGGCAACTCGCCCCTTAGTCACAAGCCATCGGGGGCTTTCAGGTAGCATGAAGACGAACACGATCTGCATGACAGAGGGCGCCATCTGCAGCAGAGAGGGAATGCGCCAGGCCCAGTCACTAGCGATGCTGTTGGTGCCAAAGGTTATGCCGGCGGCAACAATCTGGCCGATGAAGTAGGCGACGTTGAAGAGCGAGGTGAGGACGGCACGCTCCTTGGGGTAGCCGAGCTCACCGATGAGGGACGAACCGGAGACGATGCAGGTGGGGATGCCAAAGCCGAGGATAATACGGGCAACAATATACATGGCGACTAAAGATGAAGTTGTCAGAAAATTGGATCATTCAACGCATGCGCGTATGTTCGTCAAGACTGACCGTGCTGGGAAAAACCTTGGATCAGGGCGCCGACGATCATAATGACGGAACCGCCCACGATGGACCAACGGCGACCAAACTTATCGTTGACGATGGGGATGAAGGGCAGGGACAGAATGGCGCCCAGAGAGTAGGCAGCGGCGATGATGCCCTTGAGAGAGCCCTGGGGGTTGTCAAAGTCTATTATGTCGTCAGTACGGCGGAGCAAGGAAGGACAAATCGAGGAGAAGGCAACTTACAGTCAACCCACGAAGGCACAATCTGCAGCGCGTTGATCATCTGGGAGTCGAACCCAGATGTCAACTCGATGCCCATGCATGCTGGAAAGAGAATGAAGTAGAGGTTTCGCAGGTTCGGCTTCCTATACCAGGCAACCTTGTCCTCGTTCGCAATCTGGGTAACAATGGGCTCCGAGCCCTCCGTCTCCTTAGTGGCGGGCGTGAGGATGCCCATTGTAACAGTGACCCAATGCAAAACTGGAGAAATTTGGTTGCTTATGAGAATAAGGTAGTATTCCGAGCTGGACTGGTTGACACATAGGAAGGGGAAAGCATGGAAAGACTTGAAGGTGAGAGGGTGCCTACCTTTTATCCTCGAGACATGTCTCTCCTCGGTCTGGACTAAAGGAGGCCAACCTTGGAACGAATAGCGAACTCTTCAACCAAAGATGCCAAAATGATTATTGCGAACTCCCATCAGTCGCGCCGTTGCCAAGCACCAACTAGCCGGGCTCAAAGAAGGGTTGCACGGGCACCCAAACCGGAATGGACTAGGGCAGCTTAAGCTTACTTCCCCTCTCGAAATCGCGGAGTGAGTCAGGGGATCTGGGGGGGTGGGGGACGATGTTCTCCGGCCGGGGCTAAAGAGGCTACGGGGAGGCTCCCCGAACATGACTCTAGTCCACCACAGGACACAGGATTTCAAGCTCGTAACCCCACCCTAGCTCCGACGACGAGGCCCAGCAATGGTCGTATCAGGCTTGGCTTTTAGCCTCATCAGACCGGCTGTCCATGTCGACGGTTGGGAGAAATTGGGTCCACCTCCATGGGGAATCTCCGAGACTTCGAAGAAAGGAAGGGAAGAAGCCAAAGAACTCTTTACAACTCCACATGAAGTGGGCAGCAGAATCAGATGACAAGTGACCGTCGGATTCCTAGGTTTCTCAGCAAATCCCCCGGTCTATGGAGTACATGCAATGCATGTAGCGTTTATCTGCATTGTTGTGAGGAGTTTTTGCGACGAGTTAGCTATATCAAACATCAAAATGGTTTATAATAACAACCACACACTTCCCACCCTTCCCTTTTCACTCTTGTCCCTGTAACAGCAGCTCTATGTACTTCTAACACTCTCATTCGCTCTTTTCATCCCCACACCAAGCGATATTTGTGAGCTACTCATCCTTCTCAATATGGGCGAATGGAAGCAGCAGCCGAAGATGGGCTTCGATGTGGAGGACGTTCTGTCTCAGCTGAGCCAAAACGAGAAGATTGCTCTCTTGTCCGGTAAGCTGTTGTCCTGTCTTACTCGCGGCTAAACCTATTGAGACAAATTCCTGCAGGCGTTGATTTCTGGCATACTTATCCCATTCCAAAGCATAATGTCCCCTCAATCCGCCTGACGGACGGCCCCAATGGTATACGAGGCACAAAGTTCTTTGCTGGCATTCCTGCTGCTTGCCTGCCATGTGGAACGGCCCTGGCTTCAACCTGGGACAAACAGCTGATGAAGAAGGCTGGCAAGCTGCTTGGTGATGAATGCATCGCAAAAGGTGCCCACTGCTGGCTGGGCCCAACAATTAACACTCCCCGATCTCCCTTGGGCGGCCGCGGCTTCGAGTCCTTTTCGGAGGATCCGTACCTGTCCGGCATCCTCGCTGCATCCATGGTTCTCGGCTGCGAGAGCACAGGTGTCATCTCTGCCGTCAAACACTTTGTCGCCAATGACCAGGAGCACGAGCGGCGGGCGGTCGACTGTCTCATCACCCAGCGTGCTCTCCGAGAGGTTTATCTGCGGCCCTTCCAGATTGTAGCCCGAGATGCGAAGCCTGGCGCTTTGATGACGTCCTACAACAAGGTGAATGGCAAGCACGTTGCCGACAGCGCAGAGTTCTTGCAGGGCATAATTCGGACCGAGTGGAATTGGGATCCTCTCATTGTCAGCGACTGGTACGGCACCTATACCACTATCGATGCCATCAAAGCCGGCCTTGATCTGGAGATGCCGGGTGTTTCGCGGTATCGCGGCAAATACGTCGAGTCTGCCCTGCAGGCCCGTCTGCTGAAGCAGTCCACCATCGATGAGCGCGCTCGCCGCGTGCTTAGAGTCGCCCAGAGGGCCAGCCAACTGAAGGTCTCCGATGTGGAGAAAGGCCGCGACTTTCCAGAGGATCGCGCCCTCAATCGTCAGGTCTGTGGTAGCAGCATTGTCCTATTGAAGAATGAGGGTTCCCTCTTGCCTCTCCCCAAGACCGTCAAGAAGGTCGCCCTCATTGGATCCCATGTGCGGCTACCGGCCATTTCTGGAGGGGGCAGCGCCTCTCTTCTCCCTTACTATGCCATATCTCTATACGATGCCGTCTCTGAAGTACTGCCCAGTGCCACCATCACGCACGAGGTCGGTGCCTATGCCCACCAGATGCTGCCCGTCATCGAGGCAATGATCAGCAACGCCGTAATCCACTTCTACAACGACCCCATCGAGGTCACAGACAGGAAGCTCCTTGGCAGCGAGTACGTCTCGTCGACGTCTTTCCAGCTCATGGACTACAACAACATCCCAACGCTCAACAAAGCCATGTTCTGGGGCACTCTCGTGGGCGATTTCATCCCCACTGCCACAGGAACCTGGGAGTTTGGCCTCAGCGTCTTCGGTACTGCAGACCTGTACATCGACAATGAGCTCGCCATTGAGAATACGACACATCAGACGCGCGGAACCGCCTTTTTCGGCAAGGGAACGACGGAAAAGGTCGCTACCAGGGAGATGGCGGCCGGTAGCACCTATAAGCTGCGCCTTGAGTTTGGGTCTGCCAACACGACCAAGATGGAGACGACCGGTGTTGTCAACTTTGGTGGCGGTGCCGTACACCTAGGTGCCTGCCTAAAGGTCAATCCGGAGGAGATGATTGCTCGGGCCGTCAGGGCCGCGGCCGATGCCGACTACACCATCATCTGCACTGGACTCAGCGGCGAATGGGAATCCGAGGGCTTCGACAGGCCTCACATGGATTTGCCCCCTGGCGTAGACACCATGATCTCGCAGGTTCTCGACGCCACTCCAAATGCTGTAGTCGTCAACCAGTCAGGCACACCAGTGACGATGACCTGGGCTCACAAAGCAAAGGCCATTGTGCAGGCTTGGTATGGCGGTAATGAGACAGGCCACGGAATCTCCGATGTGCTGTTCGGCGATGTCAACCCGTCGGGAAAACTGCCTTTGTCGTGGCCGGTTGATGTGAAGCACAACCCAGCATATCTCAACTACGCCAGTGTTGGTGGCCGGGTCTTGTATGGCGAGGATATTTACGTTGGCTATAAGTTCTACGACAAAACAGAGAGGGAGGTTTTGTTTCCCTTCGGGTAAGCTTTTCTTTTTCCCTCCTCTTTCACTTTGCTGCTGCCGTTATTGCGTGTCTGACAGTCTTTCAGGCATGGCCTGTCTTACGCGGCCTTCGAGCTCTCAGATCCTACAGTTCAGACTATCCCCGAAACCTTCCGCCCGAACCAGCCCACAGTAGCCGTTGTTAAGATCAAGAACGTGAGCAGTGTCCCCGGTGCCCAGATACTGCAGCTGTACGTTTCAGCCCCAAACTCGTCAACGCATCGCCCGATCAAGGAGCTGCACGGATTCGAAAAGGTGTTTCTTGAAGCCGGAGAGGAGAGGGAGGTACAAATACCCATTGACCAGTACGCCACCAGCTTCTGGGACGAGATTGAGAGCATGTGGAAGAGCGAAGGAGGTATATATGATGTGTTCGTGGGGTTCTCGAGTCAGGAAATCTTGGGCAAGGGGAAGCTGGTTGTGCCCGAGACACGATTCTGGACGGGGCTCTAAATGGAACCCATGAGCACAAGAACAAACAGAAGAAAGGGGAAAAAAAATTTGGGGAATATACAGTGAATCCAAGGAATACCCTTTGGGGATATTTGTAGATAGAAGAGATGCATAGATGGGCACTATGGGATGGTATTTTGGAACCAGTGCAAAGAGAACCAGGGTGGATGGATGTGGTATAAGGTAGGTACTGATAGTGCTATTACTTTTATACCGAGGAATCACAACTTCTTGAGCCAGTCGAGCAGTACACCCAGCTCTCTAATTCCCCCGCCCTGATCCCCCCATGTCTCTAGCCTCTCCTGGACAGTGTCGACGCACTCTCGCCACATTGGTGGAACCAAGACGTGCGCCGCGGACTCAACGCCCGCCTGCTTGCCCCGGTACGCCGCAATGAGGCACAGCGCGTGATTGAATCGCACCCGGCACGCTCCCCACGATCCCGGGTGCCGGAAGAAGGGGTTCTCGGTTTTGATTCGGTAGACGCTTAGCCGGAGGCCGAGAGAAGCGTGCGCGCCAAAGGTCTCAGCCTGTGAGCGCGTTAGACGCATCCCACCGTGCAGGCACATGTACAGATACGCCCGGCACAGCAGCTCGCGTACCTCGGCATATCTTTCGCGCATCAGCTTCACCAGCTCTGGCTCATCTGGTGACGGATGAGAATCAGGCGGGATATTGAACCTCAAGGCTGGTGGCAAGCAGTCCAACCACTGCTGCAGTTGGCCCTCGAGTTTCTGCAGCGTCTCGGCCAACTGGGCCGCCGTCAGGGAGTCAATGGTTGGCGAGAGAACCGTGGCGGCGCTCCGGGTACGGTTGAGCAGCCGTCGCAAGGATATCTCCGCGAGGTAGTAATAGTATGACAGCGTCGTAGAATGCACCGTAGAGGCATCGTGACGCGCGTCCTCGGGGCTCTGTTCAAAACTCTCAATGGTAGGAAATGTAGGCAGAGCATAGGGGAACGATGACTCTTGCAGGGTGCATGGTGGGAGGCCGTTGAGTTCATGGCGTACCTCGCTAGGGCAGTAAGGTATGTCAGCTTTAAGGTAGATATGTGTATGTGGAGCGTACTTGCCACTCAGACTTGAGGCATGTCCAGTATAGCCGCTGTTCAAGACCTGCATGAGATGTCAATGGCCCCGTTCTTGGCAGAGGATGATTAGAGTAGTCGGTTCACATACTCTCTTCTTGCTTTGGCCGCTGCGTCTTCCCATCGGAATGCTTCAGATTGTACGCTTCCCACATCATAGATGCCGTTCTGAACATCTTCCATCCGGGTATTGGCTCGATATTGTACTGATACCACATTCTGTTCGTGCCAGTTGTCAGATCAGGTCCTACCTGCTTGGTAACAGGCCGAGGTACATACCCGAAGAGGCAAAAGCACACGACACCGAGCAGGGAATCGTCCAAGTAAGCTGTCGACATTCGTTTTTGCGCCATTGCAATGTACATTAGTGACTCCCTCATCCGGTGGTCCGGCACGGCCATGGTCACCCGCTGTCTGGGATAGATATCCAGCTGCTCGTGCGTCTCCACATGTCGTCGCTCATCGTCAGGATAATTGCCCCAGGCGGCTGCCAAAGCAAACACCAAGAGGACCAGACACGAGGTAGCCGTCCAACCAAAGCCATTGTCTAGGACGTATGCGATGTGGGCATCCAGCTGGTCTGCATCGACGATAGGGTTCTTTCCCTGTATTTTGCTCATGTAAATGTCCCGCAGCTCAAACATGCGCTCCGGAGACGGGTTTGACACTTCTGCTGCACGGTTAGCAGGTCATTTATTGAGTGTATTTCACGAGCGCTCTGACGAGCCTTGACTGGCGACCATCTGCGTGCAATTATGCATAGATCTATTATCAACATACCAAGATCAGAGGGTTTCGGCTTCTCCGCGAATTCCGTCGACGGAAACGTGCTGACTGGCCTTTCCTGCGGGAATACGGACCAGCTCAGGATCATATCGGAGCCGGTGATCGGGGTCCAAGGGGTGTCTTTTCGCGACATGGTCTCCAGGTTCTCGCCGTCCATGTCCAGCAGCCGAGCCAGCTGGTCAGGACGCTGCTGCTGAAGGCCATTGCGGGCGCCCTCTGTGAGAGCAGCTAGGAGGCGACCCTGTTCCTCCACCGCGCCGAGAATCTTTTTGCCCCATGTCTCGAATCTTTGATGAGCAACTTCCGCGTCAGTACATGCTGTCGTCCACCTTCCCCAGGTAGAGGTGCGTGTGTCCCTGATTGCTTGTTTGCTTGCTTGCTTACATGGAGAAAGGGTCTTTATCAGGATATCTGCAAGGCAGTCCACGTTCGGCGCACTTTGCACATGTCGGGCGAGCAGAGTCGCACCGCGTCTTGCTAACGCGACATGCGTCACAAGCGGCCAGTATCCTTGTATGCGACGGGATGTCTTTCGGGGGGCGCTTTCTCTTCTTACTACTATTCGTGTCCATGGAATTATTTGGCTGTGGTTGAGGGCTGATGTCGGTGCTGTTGCTATTGTTCGTCTCCATCGTGCTTGAGTGTTGATGCTCTTTCTCCTCGTCTCCTTCTTTAGCCTATTGCTGAGGTTATTCCCGGCAAAAACTAAGCGGATCACCTGTCACCGTGTGTAGGCCTCTTGCATCGCCGAGCCGTATTATGCGATGAGTTAACGAAACAATCCCCGGCTGGACAAGTATCAATAGATAAAATGAAGACGAAAATAGAACGCGACGGTTATAGGGAGCCTAGCGTTCTCCTCCACATGCAGGAAGATGTAGTAACCTTTTATACGCGTCGGTTTGTCCTAGATTGGGGCAATCGAGACCGATCTGCTTCTACCCCACGTTTATGGGATCGCTAATTGTTCACTACAAAATGCGGGACAAAGGAAGCAGAGGTGTGGACAGGACGTGAGGGCTACTTTCGGAAAGACTAGTAACTGCATAAGAAGCTGTAAAAGTCACAGGGGAGTGGAGGATTCGATACCTAGGTAAGCAAAGGTTGGTACGAGATCATTCCCGTACAACTTGCTGAGATGGAATAGGCATGGGGAGAGTCAGCAGCACGGAATTACAACGGACCGACCCGCGATTTGGATCCTTTCCTGACAAAGATTGCTCGCCGTGCAAGAGACGAGGGATGCGTCTGCTGAGGAACAGATGCATCTAAACGTTAGATTCAGGTGTTCAGAGAACTTCTGTTCCGCGGCTTTCATTGACGATTGGGCTTCAAGGACAGTGTTGCTTTTCCTCTCCTTTTCGGTATGTGCACGCACTAACGTCTCGCGGAGAAATCTGAATCAAGGCAAAGTGCAATGCCCCGTCATTCCAGCCAGCTTCGCTCCGATGCTAACCTATAAAATGTGCGTTTTATTCCAAGAGCTGCCCACGCTGGTCTCTGAGCAGGATGATTGGCAGTAACTTCTTGTGTTGTTGACTGAATCAATATGTCAGACTCTGTTGTAATTCACGAGAGTCCGTTGCTTAGTGCAGTGCGTCAGTCCTGGTATAGATGCGCGTATCATAACGCACATGCGCGTCAGTCACTTCATACACAGTGACACTTGGACTTTACACCATAGCACAAACAGAGCATGTTCTACAGTCGACTTATCTGGCGTGCCAAACTTGGCGAATATTGAATAGTAATTGCATCTTCGTAGGTGACCATGATATCCGTTAGCTGGCCAAGCCTGCCAGACACATCACGATTGTCATGGTTACAGTGCAGCATTTGCTTCCCGCTTGTAACTGCATGGCAGCAGGTCTTTGAACTGAGGCACTAAAGGCTTGTGTTTCTCAATCAGCCCCTTTGCGCGTGGTGGATCGAGGAAGTCGTCCATCTGGGCATGTACCCATGTCTCTCTTCTTTGAAACCTGCACCTTTCCAGCGGAAATAAAGTTGGTTCACCCCTGCAGCTACCGACAACGTAAAGGCCGTAGGGCTTCGGTTTCACAAGTGCCTGGGGAGCTTCATCAGCTAACTTCCCAATAGTTTTCCACCGCCGTCGCTTCCGCAGATAAACAGAATCTTGGCTGGGACATCCCTCGTTTCAGGCTCATCCCATTTGACCTCGTTAGCGCGCCAATTGCCATCGACTTCTGGTGGAAAGATGCTGTTGCGAGATACCATTCTCGCAGGACATGCTGCAGCGGAAATGCACTGGTTGGATCTGCGATAGTACGATGAATATTCAAGACATGCATGCGGATGGAAAACTACCTACTCGGGACTGACTCAAGCCGCGCCAATAATAAGCTGCAAACATCCAGCAGTTAGTTGTTCGGAGTCAGAAGCGCGAGGTTGAAGCTGTCTGTACATTTTTCTTTCTCTACAACTTCTATGGCTCCTTCTCCGAATTCTCCGTCCCTGGTAGACGACTCTCAGTAAGCAATTCCAGAATTCTCCGTACTCTCTGCAAGGCCTCCTGAAACTGCGGGGCAGATTGCCAACCCTTTACCGCGCGGGCTGTGAGACGGTAGCGCTGAGATGAAACAGGACCGGTGATAGTATCATGTAGACAGCAAGGGAGATTTCGCAAACGATGGCTTCAAAATCTAAGCGACGCGAATCCAATGATATATAGCCAAAGATTTCTTGCTGGCAGTAATTCCGCTTGTAGTCCTTCACCAGTCTTTCCAACTTCCTTTCCCATTCTCTTCGGTCATTTCAGAGTGCAACGCATCGCCGGACGATTGCCACTTGCCTCTTTTATTTCTTCTTGCATTGACTGCAACTTATTTTCCCTTATTTTCCCTGTCTGAGATTCGATCTTGTAATATCTTCCCCCCCCAGCTCCTGGACAGTCAAAATGAAGTGTGGTCTTCTCCTCTCTCTCATCGCCATTACGGCAGAGGCCCGCTTCGGTCAGGAACAAGGCAATGGCGCCATCGCCGCCATCGGGGCGTTGACGGACCTCGGACAACCAGGCCAGGCCGCAACACTTGCCGGCAATTCGATCCAGTTTCTCCTTGCTGCCGCAAACCCTTGTGGCAAGCTCACCCAGGCCGATCTCATCCTCACCCAGCTGGGAACCAGCGATGCCGCCGTCGCAGCAGCTCGGGGCTTGGTGGCAGCTGAGCAGAACTTCAACCCCTTTGTTGTCAGCGTGCCGTCCATCTGCTCGGATCCCACACTGCCCAAGTCACCGGAACTCCGCGGTGTCGTGCCTTTGGTCGACCCTGCTGTTGGCGGGTCGGACGTCGAGAACAAGAACGCGGCGGCATCCAAGACAAAGCCCTTCGCAGCCGATGGCCTTAGCGTTGCTCAGGTCATGATCAACAATGGATTCTCAAACTTTACTTCTGTCGCCGCGGATGGTACAGTGGAGCAGGCCGCGGGAGGATCGGAGGCCGGCTCGTCATCTAGTGCACCAGCTGCTTCTGCTTCTGCTGCCCCGCCGGTTACTGTGGCCGACGGACAGGCGTGCAATAGCATCCCTGTGCCAACGACGATGATCACCATTACCAAGACGGCTGTTGTGGCTTCTGCAACTGCTCAAGCTTCCAGCGCACCCCCGCCGTCCTCTTCCGACGCCAATACAGATGCTCAAGCTGGGAGCTGTACCGGCAGCGGCAGCACCATGGTGTGCTCGGCTCCCAAGAGCGGCTCCGGCGCCGTGAAGAACGCCGTGACCGGCAACTTTGACGGTTTCGTGGCCTCGACCATCGAGGGCCTTGACTTTGGTCTCTGCGTGCCCACCATGAAGTTTGAGGCCGGGCTCAATGGACGCTCAGACACGGAGTTCACCTTTCAGGCTGTTGATCCCCTGGTCAACAAGGGCCAGCAGGAGGCGCTCAACCCCAACATCATCACCAACCGTATTCACGACCAGCTCACCAACGTTTGTGGAGCGAATGCGGCTGCAAAGGCAGCGGCTGCTGACGCGCAGGCCAAGATTGCGGCGCTGGGCACAAGGAATGCCGACACTGCCAATACTTGGAATCAGCTCCTCGGATTTGCAGGTGCCAACATCAATCCCGACAATGCGCCACAGGCAGGACTGGTCGGCCACACATAGAGTCAGGCAATTTATGGACTCGCCATGAGTCTTGATGATGGCAAGAAAATTGGCCCTGAGATAGTGTTACAGATACAGGTCAAGTCATGGAAAATGGACTGCTCAGAAGACTAGGTCCAACAGAAAACAAGATTAATCCGCCGAACTTGTTGCAATTCCAGAATTCGCCTACAGTGACTTGTAGATATGTGGTAGCTCGACGATGTTCAAACGGTGTAATAGAGCAGGACCTATTATCCTACGGGCACGGCAGTCAAGATTTAGTGTCTTTGCCCATTGGTAGGTACCCCAGAATCTGGAAGTTGCGGGTGTTCGGCCCAAGCTGCCCACGTCGCGCAGAAGAACCACGTCAGAATCACTGCAGCTCTGATCCCTACAGAGAACGCTCCTACTTGTTGGTTTGCAGATGAGAACAGGGCACGAGGAAGTTTCAGTGAGTCTTGTTGACAATTGCATAGGGCGGCATAATGTGATGCGTTCAGCGGAGGTGTAACTTCACTAGAAATCTAACCATGTTAATCTACGTGCTGCTTGTTTCCTGTGCATCTCGAGAACTGTATGAACAAGCTTGGGAGATGCAGGTTGCTACAGTCTTACACAATGACAAGGGTCACCATTCACTCACTGTATTCGAAGAGTATTTTCGAGTATCTGTCATCAAGCAATTTGTATTCTACGCTTGCAAAACTAGTTCATCGCTGTGTTTACAGACAAAGTCTCAGATCTCGATATCCCGCTTCTATAACTCAATTGACAACCTTCAGGGTCTCGCTGAGAGGCAGTTTCTCAGGGACAGTCTCGGGATGAGGCTGAGCCTCATCACCATAGTTTAGGTGTGCCTTTAGCGAGTAGTCGTTAGGCACATCGAGGTATTGCTTGATGGCAGCCTTAACAGGAGGGATGGCCTGCAGGTGCTGCAGGTTGGCGCCCAAGCCTTCCAGCTCAAGAGCCGTCCAGACGAGGATTTGAGCCATGCCTGTGGTGTGTTCGGCGAATTGAGGGAACATATGGGCAGCGGAAGCATGCTTCACGCCAGCTTCCTTGATGCTGTTGCCGCTCTCCCAGAAGACGACCTATTAAATGCACGTTAGCATCTTGTGAATGACTACAGAAGGAGACAGTTCAAAGTACGTACCGAGCCATAAGCTCCCTTGTGGGCAGCAAAGATGCCACTCATTGTCTTCCAGACCTCCTCGCCGACACCCTTAAGAATTGGCTCGGCCTCCTTGATTATGGCATCCCACAGTCCCTTGTGCTTCTCCCCGGTGACGAGGGTGATTCGGACGGGCTGAGTGTTATAGGAAGAGGGAGCGAATGAGAGGACTTTGCCGAGGATCTCCTCAACCCGCTTATCCAATACGGCAGATGTGCTTTTAAGGCCGTAGACGGTTCGGCGATACTTGGCGGCAGCGAGCCACTGACTAGCGGAAACAGGAGGAGTCATTTTACTGCATCGAGGTGGCTCTGATAGACAAAGGCAGTGAGGTCAAGTTAAGTCAAGTCAAGTTGTTTTAAGTGTTCTTTGCATAATAGCGAGAGTGGTTTCTAGAACTTGAGAGGTGACATTGGTATATATACACTTTACTAGTCTCCTTATGGCGTTACTTAACGACAAGTTGTTATACTCTTATATACCTAGGAATAAACAGCATTTAAACTGCTCTACAACTTGCAGTCTCTCCCACAATAAACCGACTTCTCTAGTGCTGCATGTAGCACTGTAACTTAGCCTGCTGACATCTGGTTTATAATGAGACAAGGGAGTACCATTCCTTTATCGCTTGCTAATAAAAGGCGTGATTTCTGTTAAATTCTAATGCTTAACTGCTGCGATTATATAATTCCTGTGTGGGTAATGCTCTACAATTACAGCTATGCCTTAGCGCCTGTGATAATATTATTATTACCTGCGCGACTAATTAATAATGCCCTAGCTATTAATAATATAATAGAATGAGATGTGCATTTTTAGAACTCTAGTTATCTTAATTGCGAGGTATATTCTATATATACTATAGTAGGCGCGGCAGTGGGCTTATATACTGCATTTAGAATTCTATAGATATAAAGTACCTTAATAAGCTATATAACTTAACATGCATAACAAGGCGCATATATTATACTAATAGCATTATACTATATATACAGGAGATTTATTATATATATTATTAATTGCTGTTATACTTATTTAAAATGTATTAGCTGTTTATATCTATATTAATGCTGTATTTAACGCCTATAGTACTGTATTCCTTTTTTAGTTCTGCTCCCTGTCTATACCCTTAGTATTACTATAATATATTATTTATTATAAAGAATATTACTATAATTAGATATCTGGTAATAACTAAAAAGTTAAGATTAGCTAGTCTTTATAAAAGCTAATATCTAGTTGCTCTGTTTTCTTTTTAGCTGTAAGATGTTTATAGTTAGTAAGCTGTAGATAGGTGTTTAGGGCAAGGCCCTTTAATACTAAGTAGTTAGGTTATGATAGCGAATGTAAGCTAGAGTTCTCCCTGCTATTATATATATTGTTAAGGGGAATGTCTATGCCTAGCTTTATATATCCTCTCCTTGCCCTATATCTTTTTATGCTATACTTAACACTATACCTAGCCCTAAAGACTGCTAAAGTTATAAGAGAAATGGCTATAATTACTAAGGCCTAAATCCTCTATCTATATAGGCAGCATAGGTATAATAACATAAAGATATTAACAGCCTACTGTATTTAGGATATTTTCCCTAGGTTGTTAGGGGACAGCCCTTTTTACATAAGTTGCTTTATAATAGGCCCTTATAGCCTTAAGATAAATTGCTTAAGGCTGAAATAAGGGATGGTCTTTTAATAAGGGTTGCTATTAGGATATTATGCATTGCCTTAGAGTCTAGTATAGTAGAAAAATAATATTAGGTTTAATACTGCAGAGATATTAGACCTGTATTAGAAGAGGTGCGTTAACTTAAAAGTGATAGGATTAAGATAATAAAAGTATGCTAAGAGAATAGGATCCTAGAGCTATCTAGCATTGCAATAGTTAATTAGCGTTAAATTATAGATATAATTGCTATAGACAAAGCTGCTAGTACTAAGTAATTAATGCTATAAGTAGTAATTACTAGAAGGGGAGATGTAGACTTACCTAGGCAAGGTATAATTTGCATATGACTTATATGCACTAAAGACTAGAGGCTATTAAAGAGTTAGTAATGCAGACTGTTTATTAAGTTAATTACTGGGCATTTATATAAATGTACTTGCTTATCTATTATTAAAAGGGTCTTATAATCCTACTTATATGCAGCACTGCTTATATACTAACTATACTAAATGTTAATAGGCTTTCTATTATAAAAGCAAACTATATTATATTCCCTTAGATATGCAGGCATTTAGTTTTACTAAGGCGCCTTAAAATCTGCAGGGCATACTAACTAGTTACTAATATAATCTCTAAAGTGTATTCTATGCTTTATATCCTTAATTAAGTGATTAAGAGGCTTTAGGACCTGTGTAATATTTACGCCTTAATTATAGGAGTAAAAGTAAAAGTAGAAGGCGTTAATATTCTAAGTATTATACTTAACTAAAATTATAATATAGGGCGTGGTGTCACGACCCAGCCTTATGGCCGTGATAATAGGCCACCTTTAGTAGACTGCACTAGATAAACGTCAGGCTATTTAACCAATTAGGAACAGATTATTAAATCCTTTAATAATCTATAAGATAGATTATCTATAAAATAAATAATCTAGGAATAGGATTATTAGATTATTAAATAATCTAGCTAGAATAACTAGCTATATAAGGATTTATTTATATTACTTATTTAAATAGTTTAGATAGACAGTTATTAATATAGCAATTAGATTAAAATTAGTTTACTATAATTTACTAGCTATATGACTGTTTATAACTGCCTAAGGTCTAACCTAACCTCTCTACTAACAGAAACCTAAATAGCTTATTTATTAAAGCTATTCACTTAAACGGTTTCTCCCTTAAGAAGCATAACCTACTAAGTAAGGTTAACCGGTTTGTTATATATTAATAACTCCTATTTAAAAGGTTACCTTAGACCCTTAGGCAGTGATTTATAAGGAAGTGTTACTTAGTATAAAGAAGTAACAGCAATAAGCTAAAATAATAACCCTTATAAATACAGATCCTTAAAAAGAGATTATACAGGTCCTTACTATATAAGACCTAGTGGATAAACTTAAATATTAAAATAATATAATTATAGAACTCTAAGCCTAGTTAGCTAAGCTATAAAGCAAGGAACTTAAAGAGATTATTAAGGCCTAGCATCTTAAGAAGTTTAACAGCAACCCTTATAAGATTTAATAATTCTTTATAAACCTTAATAACTACTTTAACTTATTTAAAGATACTTTTAATAATAATGATAATAAGATTAAGTATGCTAGAACTTAACTTACTAAAGCTGCTAAAGACTAGTTTAAACCGCTCTCTTAAGACTATAGAGAGAACAGGACTAAGAACTAACAACCAGAAACCAAAGCAACTTTTAAGGATTTTAAAGGATTTATAAATTAAGTTAAGAAGACTTTTAGATTAATTAATAAAGTATATAAAGCTAAGCAAGAGCTCTTATACATTAAATAGAAAGGAAGCCTATTTAAGCATACTGTTTAGTTTATTTAACTTCTTACTAAAGTTAACTATTTAGAGGAAGCTAAAATAGCACTATACTATAATAGCTTAAAGACTAAAGTTAAGGATAAATTATATAAGCTTAATTAACTAAAGACTTTTATAAAATACTTATAAATAGCTATTATTATTAATAACTGCTAGTATACTAGAAGGTTAGAAAAATAATAAAAAAAATCTAGAAATAATAATAAGAATTAATACTATTTAAACTAGAAGAACTATCCTAACTATAGTAAGAAATAAGATATTATATTTTATAATAATAGATAACTTAGACTAATAGACTTAGATACTATTAATTAGAAGAAGCAGGATTAATATAATATTAAATGCTATAATTATAAAAAGAAGGGATATATTATAAAGTACTATAAGAGCTTAAAGAAAGATAAGGGCAAGAAATAGTTACCTATCCTAGAACTATAAGATAAGAAGACTGTTAATATTATAAAACCTACTGTAGACTATAAATGTCTTAGCTAGACAGTATATTATAATAATAACTGTAAAATCCACCTTAGTAATAAGGAAGGATCTAGATGGTTTTTAAAAAAGCTAAAAGGAAAGAAGCAGCTTAATACGCTTACTTACTTTATGCAACCTAATAATAATAAATTCAGGGATAATAGCATCTTAGATTTAGAGATAGCCTAACTTATTAATAATCTTAAGATTGCCGACTAAGTTAAGAAAGAAGATAAAGATTTGCAATTAACTTAGCTAAATACCCCCTAGCTTAAAGAAGAAACCACTTAGAAATTAAGAGTAGACTAGAAAATTTAAGAACTTAATAAATACTTTACCTAATACATATTAAAAGATAATAAAATTATTTACTAACTAGAATAAGAATATTAAAATAAACTTAATATATAGAATTAGTAATAAGGATTTTATAAAGGATGTGGATCCTAGGATATTAATAATGCAGAATATAACTATAGGTATTAATCTAATACTTTTAAACCAGTAGTCGCCTTTAAGACCCCTCTTTATCCCTTAACTAATAAAAAGACTAAATAAAAAACTAATAAATTTATTTTATATAAAAAAAAGGCTAAAAGTAAACTTAAAGAGTTCTTATAAATAGATATTAATTATATATATAATAATATTCTAATTCTAAAAGGAATAAAGGAAGGACTTTAATACTATTAAAGTATAACAATATAAGCATTCTTTTATATAGAAGCTAATGTAGAATACAACCTATTTATTATAGAATATAGTATAAAGAGTTAAAATCTTAATAAATATAAAGAACTCTAATATAAAGACTATATTATTTAAAAAGCTAATAAATAGTATAAGATTTAGTAACTATAAAGGCAAGTAGCCTTAAAATATACTAATATAACCTTAGCATAGTTTATATAATAAAGGGAGGATATATAAAAGACCTTCTTTACTTATAATTACAACTAGCTTAAACTTAATCTATTTATTAAAGATTATAAGAATACTAACGCCTTAAAATGTAATTTATTTTATTATAAGATATATATAGAATATAAGGTTGCAGTTTAGCATAAAATGCATAAACTATTAAATTATAATTAGGATAAATTTATATTATATAATACAGACTGTTATAAATAATATTATAACTAGCGATAAGGATTAAAAATTATAATTTAAAACTTGCAGAAGCAAGGATATAACTTCTAAACCTATACAGGGGGATAATAAATAAATAAAAAGAAAGGAGTAAGCTAAAAGGATATTAAGAGATATTATAAATTAACTAATTAAAGCGTCCTAGTTAAAGGATGCTATTAGTATAAGAAGTATAATATTAAGAATAATAAGGTTATCTAGACACCCTTATACCTTAATAATATTATCTATAAGGATAACACACTAGATAATCAGCACCTTAACTTAATAAAATAGAACAGAAACTAATTAAATAAGTTTTATATTACAGGATAGTTATAAAGACACCCTATTACAGTCTATATAAATAGTAGTATAACTGTTAGTTATATTACGCCTTAACTAGTAAATTGCCTATAGTTACTAAATAGCAGGAAGGATGCCTTATACTCACTTTTAAGTATTAAGAACTAAAAGTTTTTATATAATAATAAAATAGTTAATTATAAGACTAATCCCCTTAAGTTTACCTTCTACAGCCTTACTAATTTATATTAGTTTAATATTATAAATATTAAAGAGTATAATCTCCTTCTTAGCTATAATTAGCTTAAAGACTGTAATCTAATTATTAACTAGAAGAGAGGCTATATAAAATAGCAAACTAATGCTTAACTAAAAGATAGGCTAAAGAAATAAAGATAATAACTAGATTAGGATAAGCTGCAGTATATTATAATATACCTAAACTAAGATCTGTAAGCTACTGCATTAATTATAAGGATAATATAATCACCCTTAGCAGAAGCCATAAAGAAGAAATAAAAAACTAGAAAGAAATAGAAAAAGGCTAAAAAGATGCTAAAAAAAAAAGAAAAGAAAGTTAGATTTAATAAAGAGATAGATTTATAACTATAATATTAATAGAAATAAGAAAAGTCTAAAAATATTAAAATATAAAGGATAATTAACTTTATTAAAAGAGAACTAGTAAACCTAGATAAGGTCTTAGTAGAATTAAAGCAGGAAATATTAAACACTGCAGAACTTAAAGAAGACTGACTTTAAAAGGTACTACTTTAGTACAGAAAGTATAAGAAACTTTATAATAAAATATTAAAAGAAGGATTACTACTGTATATAAAGTAGGATTATAAGATTATTTTAAAAGAAGGCATATTACTGTCTTACTATAAGATTTATAACCTTAGCTAAATAAAATTAAAAGCACTTAAAAAATAGCTTAAGATAATACTAAAAAAAGGATATATATAAGTATTAAACTTTTTAGCAGGACACCTAATTATCTTTATACTAAAGAAAGATAGGAAGCTATAACTTATTATTAACTATTAATAGTTAAATAATATTATAGTTAAGGATAGAATGCCTTTACCCTTAATTAATAAAATTAGAGAATGACTATAAGGCATAAATTAGTTTATAGCGCTAGACCTTATAGGAGTATATAAGCTTATATAAATAAAAGAAGGCTATAAATAAATAATAGCTTTTATAATATAATATAGATTGTTTAAGTATCTTATTATGCTATAAGGACTTATAAATGCACCTGTATTATTTTAGAAATAAATTAATTACATTTTAAAAGAGTATCTTAATAACTTTATTATTATATATATTAATAATATCCTTATCTTCTTAAAAACTTTAAAAGAATATAAAGAACATGTTTATAAAGTATTATAATAACTCTAAAATGTAAAACTCCTTATTAACCTAAAGAAATGCTAATAGTATATACAGAAAGTTAAATTTCTTAGATATATTATTACGCTAGGAGAAATTCATATAGATTTAAAAAAACTTAAAGTAATTAAGGATTAGAAAAACCTAATAAACGTTAAGGAAGTTTAGAGTTTTCTTAAACTTGCTAATTATTATTAACAATTTATTAAGAACTTTATAAAAATAGCTAGACTACTTATAAAGCTTATAAAGAAAGACTGGAAATTCTTATAGGCACTAGATGTTTAGAAAGCCTTTAAGTAACTTAAAAAAGCTTTAATATTAAAGCCAGTACTTACAATATTTAACCTAAGCAAGCTAATAATAATTAAAACCAATGCCTTAGATTTTATAATTAAAGGATAGATTAGCCAGCCTAATAAAAATAAAAAGCTATAACTAATTACATACTTCTTAAAGAAACTATATAAACTAGAGCTATAATATCCTATTTATAATAAGGAATTTATAGCTATTATAGCAGCATTTAAGGAATAGAGACATTATTATTATAAAAGCATATATAAGATTACTGTTTATACTAATTATAAGAATATCATATACTTTACTATAATATAACAGTTATTTTAACAGTAAGTAGGATATTTTAAATACCTTATATAGTTTAATTATTAGATTATTTATTATAAAGGAATAGAAAATAGTAAAGCAGACGCTCTTAGCTAATAACTAGATTATTTTAAAGAAATACTAGATTACACTGCTTAAGTAATATATTTAAATAAAGAAGGATATTTTAAGCAGAAAATACTTAATACTATATTTAGGATTAAGGAAGATAATCTAATTATTAATAAGATTAAGGAGTATATTAAGGACTAGACTAAAGAACAGTTTCTAAACAACATCTTAATAAAAAAAGAATACCTAATAATAAATAGACTTATCTAGGTACTTAAGGAACTGTAAAAGAAAGTGGTTAAGGTAATTTATAAACATCTAATTTATAAACATTAAGGAATAAGGAAAACCACTTAGCAAGTTTAATAATACTATAAGTTTAGTAATATTAAGAAAATAGTTTAAAAGGTTATTTTAGAATGCATTATATGCAGATAAGTAAAAGCAGGATACTATTTTCCTTATAGAAAGTTATAACCCTTATAGGTTTTAACACAGCCCTAGGAATTAATCTTATTTAACTATATTATTAAGCTTCTACCTTTAAAAGAACTAATAATAAAGAATACTTAAGACAGCATCTTTATTATAGTTAATTAACTTATAAAAATAAGCTACTTTATCTTAGTAAGAGAAAGTAGTATAGTTAAAGACTTAGCATATTAGTTTTAATAACACATTTACGCTAATTATAGACTACTAAATAAAATCATTTTAAATAAAGGAATAATATTTATTTTAAAATTTTAGTAATTACTTATAGCTAGACTTAGATTAAACTATAAAGTTAGCACTGCCTACTATTTATAAACAGATAAATAGATAGAAAGGATTAACCAGATTATTAAGATATATCTTTAATGCTATGTTAACTTTAAATAGAATAACTAGGTTAAACACTTACCTATAGCATAAATCTTATATAATAGAACACTAGTAGAATTAACAGGAAAATCACTATTTTATATAAACTATAAATTTAAACTAGAAGCTTTTTAACTACTATTGCATAGTAAAAATACAAAGAAAGTAATTATTACAGTAAATTAATTAAAAGAACTGCATAATAAATTAAGAATATAACTTAAGTTTATATAATAAAGAATAACTAAGTATGTAAATTAAAAAAGAATTAAGGGACTAATTTTTTAAGAGGGAGATATAGTCTACCTGCTTTAACACACTTAGAATAATAAATAAGTAAATATTAAAATAAATCGGCTAAGTAATAAACTTAATTTTAAGAAACTTAGACTATATAAAGTTTTAAGGTAAATTAGAAATGTTAATTATAAACTTAATCTTCTAGTATAGGAAGGATAATAAGGAAGAAACATATACTTAATTTTTTACATCTTACTACTTAAAAAAGCAGTAGTAGATAAAGATATAAGCGAAATTATTTATAATAAAATCATAATTAAAGGCAAAGAACTTAAATATAAAGTTAAATAAATACTTTAAATTAAATTTAACTAAAAGACCTAATAGCTAAAATACCTTATAAAATAGAAAAACTATAATAACGCTAAAAATATATAGGAACCTATTAAGAATCTTAAACACTTAAAGGCCCTGGTTAATAAGTTTTATTAATAGTTAAACCTTTAAAGGTTAATAAGGAAGGATTTAACTTAAATTAGGACTAATTAATATAGTTAATAGAAGAAGACAGGATATTAAAATTTATTAAATTAGGCATAGATATTACTGCCTAGCAGGAGGCCTCTGCTTTTTTATATTCTATACAGTCTAACTTATTTAAATTTATAATACCCTGCATAATAGCATAATGCATTTAATTATACTATAACTTTTTTTATTTTTAAAGTTATAATACCTTTACTATTGCCTTAGTAAGAATATCCTTAGCAGATTTAAGCTCTTCCTCTAGATAGAAATACTAAGCAGACACTTAGTTAAGCTAATTAGCAGTAAGACCTTAAATATTACAGTAAGATTTATTTAGCTACATGCATTTAAAATAACATAATAAATTAACAGTAGATAAAAGACACTCTTTAAAATCCTTAAATATGCAGAAAGAATAACGCTTATCTATTTTCTTAGCGCTATAAATAATAAAATTAAAAAGACTCTTACATTTCTTTATTTTTAAATAAAGACTCTTTCTTATCTTTTCTATTATTATTAAAAGTAAGTTAGTGTATAAATAAGAAATAGAAACTAATAAAGAACACACTTATTAAAAAGCAGGGCACTTATAAGATTATATAGGGAAATAAGCAAGGTCTTAAGGATAAGACCTATAAGAGGGGGATATTATATTATAACCTAGCCTTATAGCTATAATAATAGGCTACCTTTAGTAAACTGCACTAGATAAACATTAGGCCGTTTAACTAATTAGGAATAGATTATTAAATCCTTTAATAATTTATAAAATAGATTATTTATAAAATAAATAATCCAGGAATAGGATTATCAGATTATTAAATAATCTAGCTAGAATAACTAGCTATATAAGGATTTATTTATATCACTTATTTAGATAGTTTAAATAAATAGTTATTAATATAGCAATTAGATTAGAATTAGTTTACTATAATCTACTAGCTATGTGACTGTTTATAACTGCCTAAGGTCTAACCTAACCTCTCTGCTAATAGAAACCTGAATAGCTTATCTGTTAGAGCTATTTACTTAAACAGTTTCTCCCTTAAGAAGCACAACCTACTAAGTAAGGTTAACCGGTTTGTTATAATAAAGCTTAAATAAAAAAGCCTTACTTAATAAAAAATACTTTTTTAATTTATAAGTGCTTTATACTTAGAGTTAAAAAAGAAAAGAAAAACTTAGTAAAATTTCTTTTTTCTTTATTTACAGGTGCTTTATACCTAAGGTTAAGAGAGAAGAGAAAAACTTAGTAAAATCTTTTTTTTTCTTTTTTATTTAATTTTACTTTTAAGCTTATAAAAAACTAACTATATATAGGCTTTTATAAATAAAAATAATACCTTTAAAATAGTTAAAGCTAGGCAGATTTTTATATATTTTTATTTAAGCTATACCTTTTTTAATTAGCTTAAAAAAGCTAAAAAATAAAAAATAGTATTTTTATAATTTTCTTTTTAATTAAGTATAGTGTTAATAAAAGGTAGGGCTTAAGACTTACTTAAATAATTAGCTTAAAATCTAGTTAGTATTTTTACTAATGCCTTTCCCCTTATAGTATTTAAGCTTAAAAAGTAATAGTATAAGACTCTTTACTTATAAATAACTAGGCTATTAATAAGTATATTAAGCTATAAATAATACTATTAAAAAGCTAATTTTTTAATAGATTTTTTTATATAATATACTATTTTATATTTAATCTAGTTAGCTTTTTATTTAAGGAAGAAGATAAGGTATATTATTTAAGAGGTAAGGTATAGCTTACTTAAGTAAATAATTAGCTTAAAATCTAGTTAATATCCTTACTAGTATATTTACCCTTACTACTTTACTTACTTACCTTTAGCTTAAGTAAGCTTTAAAAGAAAAAAAAAGTAAAAAAGGCTTTTTACTTATAAAAATTAAAGTAAAATAAAATAGCTATAAGTATATAAAAAATAGCTTTAAATAGTTTATTTTTTACTAGATTTTTATATATTTTTTATATAGCTATTTTTATTTATATAAGTATTTATTTTTACTTTATAAAAAAAATATATTACTTTATACTTATAATATAAGACTATTATTTATTATAAAATAAAATAGCTAAAAATATATAAAAAATAGCTTTAAATAGCTTAGGGTTAGGGTTAGGGTT